>OX422211.1:459874848-464874848 GCA_949130495.1 Sambucus nigra | reverse complement strand
GTGATGGTACCTATAAGAAGAATAACAGCAGAAATAATGACGGTGGAGGTGGATCCACCACAAAATACTATAACGGAGTAGATCACAATGTCGGTAAGCTTTCCAGTAGTGAAGAAGGTTGGGACGACCCTCAATGCTTATTACTATAAAGGAGGTGAAGAAATTTCTTTCCTTTCAATGGGAGTCACCTCACATGTATCATGAGCTGCAGAACCCCTACCAATAAGGGTTTGTTCCTCCTAAGTTCATAAAATTCAACGAGAAGGGTGAAACCCTAGAGAACATATGAAAAGGTTTAGGAAATACCTAGATATGCATGGAAATGACAAATAGTTAAAGCTATGAGAGTTTTAAAAACTTTCACTACAAAGGAGTACACGTGGTACTCCTACTTGGTTCCAAATAGCATTCCCACCTGGGAAGAGATGCACAAGCACTTTTTATAAAAGCTATTTTTGGCAGAGGACGAATTCACTCAAAGGAATATTTGTACAAGAAGTGCAAAAGTCCGGTGAAAAGTTGATTCACTACATCAAAAGCTTCAGATAAAGAGCATTGGACGTTCATAAAGATGTAGCTAAAGCTAGATTGTTGCAAGTTTATATTGAGGGGATATTAAAGGAATATAAGATCCACCTGGTCAATGAAACTCAGGATAGTAATTTTAGAGATTACTCGAGCAACCAAAAATATTGCCATCATCATCAAACCCAGGTCTCAAGGGTGGAGGTAACAAGTGTCTTTGACAGTACGAAGGACAAGCTGTTAACTATTTCGATGGGAGCTCCAAAGGTAAGAAAGTTTGGAGATGATGCCCCACTAACAGTTCCTTATAGCATATTGGAGGCCATGGATTGTTATTGCACATTGGAACATGAGGGGGTGG
The DNA here is from genome assembly GCA_949130495.1 of Sambucus nigra. Taxonomy (NCBI): domain Eukaryota; kingdom Viridiplantae; phylum Streptophyta; class Magnoliopsida; order Dipsacales; family Adoxaceae; genus Sambucus; species Sambucus nigra. The sequence continues at coordinate 464,873,962 of OX422211.1, read as the reverse complement.
CAGTCCTCCCCACTCTACTAGCCAGATACCAAAAGTAATGGAGAAAGCGAATGCAAAGTTCTACGAGTTGCACCAGAGAGTCCAATATGGTACGAAGGACTATAACTATTTACGAAGAATAAATGGAGAGCAGAGGGGCAATGGTAATTTGCAAATACCACCGGTAGATGTTAATGAAAATCCTTTGCCAAATCACCACTATGGTATGACGAATATGGAAGTGGCCCATGATAAAGAATGGTGGAGAAAAGAAAGAGCATGTCAAGAATTTTTAGCTGACTTGGCTAGATAAGAACAAAAAAATGAGTGGGGCGAGTGGGAAAGTACCCCAGGATAAAGAGTGGATGTACTCCTTGTTCTAGATGAAGGGGGAATTAAAAGCAGAGTATGTGTGCAATACACAAACATATGAAGTTGAATTTGATTCAGAATGTGCAACTATTGCGAGGAGCCCAAAATTTAAGTGGTTCTTTAACCACATTAAAATAAAGCATGATACCCGAACAATAATTACCAAGAAGATCCTGAAAGCAATCTAATAATGAGGGGATCCCTCTCTTAATTATCATAGTTCCATTGGGAGGATGATTAAAATATTTTTTTTTTGAAGTAGTCTTCTCAGAGGCAAACATAAAGGTACCCTACTTCAAAAATTATCCTTTTATATGTCACCACCCTAGTGAATGGAATTAGCTTTCTAAGGGAACTTTTGGATGGGGGAGTGTAGATTTACATCATGCCAATCAGCACCTTGTATGAGACTGGTAATTCCAAAAAGAAGATTATGCTAGTGCCATTTGTTATCTGCGGCTTTAATAGCGCGGGGATGTAGTCTCTCGAATATGTAAATGTGGGGATCAAGTTGGGAAACTTCACAGCCCACAGTATATTTCACATTATCTATGTCTTAAATATTCCACTAATGCACAAAAGCAAACATTTACGGAATATAAATTGTGATCAAAGCGTTTGAAAGGACATTCTCGGTACAAGAGTCCTACCTAGTTGATGCAACATTTTATACTGAGTTGGACGAAGAGAGGAGGTGTTTGATCAAGGGAGTACAAGAACCCCACATGACTAGGGAAGGTGTCCAAACCTAAAAATCAGTGCATGAGAGATTGGGACAACGAGTGGCCTTTAAAAAAAATAGAAAGAAAAGAGAAATACGAAGATGAGGCAAGACCACCGTGAACTTGTAAGAAAATTATTTTTCCTAACGTGAAAGTTATATACCATTCATAACGATTTGTGCATGCGGTATTTTAGGATGAAAGAGTCGACCCGACACGCAAATGTTTTGTGGTTGATGAGTCCCGTATAATCAAGCACATTAAGGCGCGGGAGAAAGATCCAGAATGTATAAAAGATAGTCCACGAGAGCAACTTCAGGAGTAGGAAAAAAACATCTGGGAACAAAAGGAGGTGACAAGTGGCCCATCTTCATTTCCAAGCATTTGAATCTCAAGCAGTGGGAAGATATCATTAGCTTTATTAAAGAATTCACAGATTTGTGAGAATGGAACTAAACGTAGATGGCCATGATTAATTCATATGTGAGATCCCATAAGTAAAATATTTTACCAAATGCTTTGCGGGTGAGAAAAGCCACTTGGACTTACACACCTGAACTGGAGTTGAAGATCAAAGCGATGGTTGAGAAGTTACTTGAAGCCGGATTCATCAAGCCTATACAGCACCCAATCTTTCTCTCAAGTATTATTCCTGTAGCAAAGAAGGATAAAAACCAGATACGAATCTGTGTAAATTTTGAAGACCTATATCGTGCTTACTTGAAGGACAAATTCCCATTTCCCATCATTGATAGCCTGGTAGATGCTATAGTTGGCTATGAATTGTATAGTTTTATAAATGGGTATGTGGGATATAACCAGATTAGATTGGATCCAAAAGATGCATAGAATACCATCTCCAAACACCTTTTGGAATTTTCCATTATACGACCATACCCTTTGAATTGAAAAATGCAGGTGCTACCTACCACTGTACCATGATGGAAATATTTGATGATTTATTTCATGACATATTGGAATTCTATGTAGATGACTTGGTGGTGAAATCCAAGAAGGAGAGGAAACATGTACAGGATCTAAGGAGAGTCTTTAAGAGATGCCAAAAATAAAAGACGAGTATGAACTCCTCTAAATGCGCTTTCGGAGTGACTACAGGAAAATTTCGAGAATTTTTAGTAAACAGGAAAGGGGAAATATAAAGCCATTCTAATGATGCCACTATCAAAGAGCCAAAGACAACTCAAGAGGTTCTTAGGGAAATTTTCCTACTTAAGAAGGTTCATACCAACTTTAGCGGAGGTCACTCATCCCTTTATCCCTTGTATGAAAGAAAAAGCCAAGTTGATTTAAGGGGAGGAACAGAAGAAATCATTTGTGTAGGAGGGTACTTTAGATTATATATGGAGGCATAACCCCTATTGAGTATGTTAATGACAAGTTAATTGGCCAAAGCTTTGGATTAATGACAGATCACATAAACATGAGCCCAATGAAGATAGACTCAGCTTAAACTCATAAAGTCTCTCGTGTATAACTCAGGGAATGATAATGAATTTTAGAAGTGGCTTAGCTAGGGGGACAGAGAAGTAAGCACCCTAGATACACCTTAGCAGGCAGGGAAAACCACACCAAATACCCTCTGGAATCTCTATCGAATATTGAAAGATTTATAATAAATGACAATGGTGAGTGAGTAAACTCTCTGGTTTGCAATAACTTCTGGACTCTCCAAAAGTCTCTCTCCTCCTCAAAGGTGGTTGGGGTCCTTAAATAGCCCCCCACACCACCCCCGAGGCAACTCAGTCATTAAAGTTAAGAAAAACATTCCTCATACTTTATGTCACATCATTAAATGCCTGACGTACTAGTTGTCTCCACGTCATAATCATTAAATGTCAAGACATGCCTTTTGCCTATCCGCTGTGTGTCAGGGGGATTTTGTTGCAGAGGTGGCTCACCAACTGCCTGACAGCCCCAAATACCACGGTGGTTTACTCAAGTGCAGGTCTGACATTATTTAGCTGGCTAGTGACATTGCCTACAGTAGATGTGACATTAAGTAGAGGGCTACTTGGTCCATAACTCAATGCCCGATGGAACTCCAAGCTGCTCCGCTTGAGGTTCCACGGTCAGGGTCCTTCGGTGTTTTACCAGGTGTATCTAAGATGGTCAGGACAAGCCCCAATGATGCCTTACTTATCAATCCTCCAAACCAAATCCCTCTAAAGTTCCCACGGTGAGGTCATTCGATAGAGCATGAAAGCTCTCCCAGGCCCTGCCAAGCCTGGTCTCTCGCAAGTACCGTTTGACCTCATAAAAACTCTTTTGTTATTATCGTTACGTCATTACAACCGTTAAAGCTTACAGCCATCTCAAAATGAAAATACAATATGACTAATACAACAGGCTAAAATATGAGCTGCCATGCCGAGCTGCCTCGCTGAGTTGCCATGCTTGAGCTGCCTCGATTGCTTAATCTCAAACACTGTTGCTAATTGGGGATTTGTCCCTAATCTCAAGATTACCTTCAAGCCCCCTCTACATTTGCCCCCTCGTGGAGAGATTTGTTGGAACAAGAAATGTCTACATGAAATGTCTTAAACCGATGGACTTTTCTTTGTGTGAAAATATTCAGGCCTTTTTCCTTTATGCAGAACCGTTGGGACATCTTCTTCGTTGGGGCTCTAAGGGATAAGTCTGACAAGAAATTTTGTTGGCGCCAAAACTCAAGCTTGTATAGGAAGGCAACGATTAGTGTTCCCCAGACGTCACTTCATTAATGAGGTGGCGCAGTCCTCTCAACTGTCAAAGCACTTCCCAAGGTGCCACGTGTTCATGTGAAATGATTATAGGCGGCCATGCACGTGCAAGGGTGGGGAAATCTAAACGCCAAACTCGAGATTTTCAAATATCCATATTCAAAATACTTTGAACCTTCTCCTTTGTTTTTTCCTTACTCTGTTATTATCTTCTTCAGACTGGCGTTTCTTTTTTAGAGAGAGAGAGAGACTCCATTATTGCAAGAGCTTCATTCTTCACCTTTATACCACCACTTGTGATCGTGTTTCTCCATTCTCGCTCTCAATCCTTTTTTTCTCGAGGCTTTCTCTATTATGGTTTCATTATTTGCCATGGCGTCTTCAAGCAACCCCACCGTGTCTACCACCAGTGTTCCGTCTGCCACCACCACTGCTGCCTCCGCCTTGGGTGCTGCCCGCCAGGAACAACTGATGTTTTATCATCGCTCCCCCATTTTTGGGGATGGTGATGACTTTGTTGTTGTCTGTAAGACTGTCTATTTTTCTTCTAAGTTTGACGCCCTACTGTTAGGTGATGAGGACGAAGAATTGCCTAAGTGGGGATTTCGGCCCCCAGAAGGCACTCTCAGATTTCGCTTGGAGCGAGGGGACTTTCCATGGTCCCACATTGATTTCGAAGCACCCGGGGGATCCCCCGCCCACTTTGCTGCCTGGAACTCCCACATGCAGAGTTCTTATGCTGATATCCTCACCAAGATTGGGCTACAATGGGCTAAATGGTTTGGTGAGTTCACTCTATCAAAGAACAATGCTGCCCTTCCTGTCCTGGTCTCTCGATGGAACGTGGCTACTCATACGTTCATCGCTGCGTGGGGTGAGTTCACTATAACTCTGGAGGACGTGTGCGAGCTCCTGGGCCTCGATGCAACAGGCCATGAGCCCTACACCAATGAGGCTCTTGATGTTCAAGAGACTGCAGATCGTTTGGAGTTGGATCGCATATGCCGAAGCTGCATCGGTTCTTCCAACAAAGTTATTTTTTCTCCCTTGATCAATTACTTCTTCAAAAGTTCTGGTGAAGGCAGTTCCTCATCAACTGCCCCTGGTCAAGGTACGCCGTTGGAGCTTCCCGCCTACATTCTTGTGATTCTTTCCCATTTCCTTTTGACGGGCAAACCCAACGACCAGCCCCGAAGAGACCTTATCAACCTGTCCCTTCGCTTGGCTCGAGGCATAAAACTTCCACTGGCTGTAATGGCCTTGGGATCCCTCTAAACCTGGATGGATAGGGATTTGTTTGACATGGAACGCTCTCTTGGCCGTTATAACTTGGCCAATTTTGCCAACAGCGTTCTTCTGACCAGCTTCCTTTACTTCCGCTTTCCTGCCATAGCGGCCAAGCCCAACAGTTCTCCTTCGGGGGAAACAATTCTGCCTCCATGGTCTTTCATTTATCACAAGAGACAAAGCCGAAAGGAGTTGATTTCTGTGATTTAACGTTTCGAGAACTTCGTCATGAGGCCTTATCAGGAGGAGGTCTTCTTTCACACTTTTGAATTTTTTCATCATGAAGCCAGAGTGATACAGGACCCTTCTCCCGATATTGAGGATCCCTCGCTTGCTGTGGTTCTTCTATTTTCTCCAGGATATCTGCCCTCCTACACCGAGTGGGGATATACGAGCGAGCATTATAATCCCAACCGAAGTAGCCGCCAGTTTGGGTTTGACCAGGGGGCGCCACGTTCAGTGTTTCAATCGTCGAACCCCAAGGTCTCCTTTGGCGAGGCATGCTCCCTATTTTCTTCGAACGCTGCATGGGGGATATGTTCAACAATGGCTGGGCGTGTCACCATTCCCAGTATTACTAGGCATGGGGATGTGACCCCTTTATTTTCCACTAAGTACTGGCCGAAACAACTAGCTGTAATTGTTGAGTTCGTTGAGGGAGAGCCGGTGTATCCTCCCGTTTCTTCATTTTCTGCCCTAGAGTTGGGGCTAAAAGGAAACCCTGTACTTGGGATAGAATTCCCCCTAAGTTCAACCCACAAAGCACCTCCTACCGAGCTTCCCCCACTTTTCCCCATGGTCTTAGTTTCAACGCCAAAACCGAGGACTCCTGCTGTTCCAAAGAAGGCTGCCCCCTCAACTGTCGCTACTACCCACGAGGGGGATTCTCCACCACCTGCCAAGAAGGAAAAAATGGCCAAGAGTGGGCCATCAAAATCAAAGTCCCATAAGCCCCAAACTCCCGTGGCGGCTCTTCCCATAGCCTCTGTTCCACCTCCCATGCCTGCTGAGATGGCTGAGCGTGTAAGGAGGGAGGCCCAACCAGAACTAGACCGAATAAACGCCGAGTATCAACGACATGCAGTCGTTGTCCTTTCTTCCATTGCTTTTCCCACGGTGGTGGTTGATCCTACAGAGCCAACGGCTAGGAGGAGTAAGAGCTCTAGGGTTCCTCAAGGGTCAGCACTGGTGCAGCGGGATCGAGAAAGAAGACTCTAGGCACCAAGTCCCAGAAGAAACAAACTCCTGAGGTGCACCAAACCCCTGAGGTGCATTCCACTCCTGCCCCTTCTGTTGCTGTTACTCCTCCTTCTTTGCCCGTGGTTGTGTCTTCTCGTTCTCCTTCTGAATCGGAGGTATGTATGCCTGATTTAGTTGTTATCTCCTTTTGCTTAAGGACGACTGTCTTTAATTATATATATATTTTTCTCCTTTTTTTTTGACAACTGTGGTGCAGGGAGTTGAAATAGAAAGACCATACCCCTCTAGCACTCCCGTAAGCCCTTCTGTGGGGGGACGCTTCGGTGCATCTCGTACCGATGTGACTCATCCCCGTTACCCCATGACGGGGCTTACCTACTCTCGATGTGCAGGTAGTCAACGTGCAACGAAAGTCGTTGGGGGAGATGATTCCTCACCTGAAGTGGGAACACAACCCAAAATAACACAATCCGAGATAACTCCCTCGGTCCCCTCTGATTTACAGGCCTCACCTGAGGTTCCTCTCCCCATTGTTCTTATTGAGGAGAGTGGGCCCGAGGTATGATTTCCTCTATAATTTATTTGTTGTAGTCTTTTTGGTCCCACTTTTTTCTTATTTGGCTTGCTGAATTCTGATATGTTTTGGGTGCCCCAGGTTGAAATATCCTCGTTGTTGGCAAGCGTTCTTCTTCCGACGACGCTGGTGAGACCCCTGACTGCCATTCCTCTCTTTAGCACCATAACTGAGGTAAGTAACATGTACAGATATTTCTTCATATTTTCTGTGGCCATTCTTCTTTTCTAACACTTGCCTTTGTGCCACAATTTTCTCCTGTTCTTGTGCCAACTCCTGCAGTCAGGGCCCAGGTTGGTGCTTGTAGCCAGCATAGTGGTGTGTTTACACCCCATCGTGTTGTGCCTTTGTTTGGGAGCTCAGTGTCTTCGCCTGATGCACCCAGTATGCTGTCCCTGGTGCCTTATACAGGTGATAGAGTTCTGCGAAGCATGGAGGCTTCTGCGTCCAGGGAGCCCGTTATGGCTTCTGGGGTAATAATCTCGCCCCCAGTGGTTCCTGTCCCTGCGGCTGCCCCATATGCTCCCGTTGTGACTGAGGTATTTTTGTTAACTTTAAGATTTTCCATAATCCCCATCTTATGATTTTTCAAAGAATTTTTCCTTAAACTTCATCTCATAATGATGACTTAACAACGATATTCGATAAACTCCACCTTATAACGGTGACTTAACAACGAAAACACTTTTTAAGTTTTTTTTCATAAACTCCACCTTATGACGGTGACTTAACAATGAAAACGCTTGTTAAGTTTTTTTCATAAACTCCACCTTATAATGGTGACTTAACAACGAAAACGCTTGTTAAGTTTTTTTTCATAAACTCCACCTTATAATGGTGACTTAACAACGAAAACGCTTGTTAAGTTTTTTCATAAACTCCACCTTATAACGGTGACTTAACAACGAAAACGCTTGTTAAGTTTTTTTCATAAACTCCACCTTATAACGGTGACTTAACAAGGAAAACGCTTGTTAAGTTTTTTTTCAGAAACTCCACCTTATAACGATGACTTAACAACGAAACGCTTGTTAAGTTTTTTCATAAACTCCACCTTATAACGGTGACTTAACAACAAAAATGCTTGTTAAGTTTTTTTTCAAAAACTCCACCTTATAACGGTAACTTAACAACGAAAACGCTTGTTAAGTTTTTTTTCATAAGTTCATCATGTGCGCTATTTCTTTTCAGGTTGCTCGGGAAAATTCGCCCCCAGCTCTTTCGCCCGTAGGCTCACCCTTCTGAGAACCTGATGCTTAGAAAAATTCTATTCATGATGATCAAGGTTCCATGACTGGTGCTGTAGCCGAGAGCGAGTCTAGGTGCGAACTGCCTCTTCCTGACCTGGCTCCTCATGCGTTCTGCCTAATGGTGCTTCAGCAGTCTCCTCAAATGCCTGTCAGCCACTGCTTGGTGATCGAGCAACTGATGAATCACCACCCTGAGACCTTCACACCAGATTGCCTGCGTTCCAATATTCACGTGATGAGTCACAGACTTCAAGGCATGGCGATCGTTGTTGCTGAAATTGCCAGTACCCATACTGCAAGTGTTACCAGATCCCTTCTTAACCAATTTTTAGGTTTTCTGAAGGAGTTGGGGCGTGATGGTTTCCTTTTTGACTGGATTATAACGTATCTGAAGACCTTGAAGAACCAGCAACTGATCGGTCAGAGGGAAGTGTTACGAAAGCACCAGGAGGACCAGCAAGCTGAGGAAGCTAGATTGGTCGCATTGGCACCCCTTTTGGAAGCAGTGGATCAAGAGGTAAAGGATGCCGAAGAAGCTTTGTGCCTAGTCAAACTGAAGCGCGAGAGACTCCTGATCGAACGTACACAAGTGAAAACGAGGCTGGAGGTTTCTATTAACGCCCAACGATCTTTCACAGCAGCTTCTTCGGGCCTTTCTGGAGATTTTTTCTCTTTCTCAGACTTATCTTTACTTTTAGACTAGTTACTTCTTGTATACAGATCCTTTACTGCTCTTCTCTATGTAATTATTGGGCGATAGCTCCCAAAACAAATTTTGTAATGCTCTATTATTTATGAATGAAGAATATATACTTTTTAATCCCTTCGTGTGTTGTGACTGTTGCTGTATGCTATAGAGTTTTGTATTTCTGCAATTCCTCCATTACGCTTAAAAAAATATCACCCAAAACTTGTATATTTATAACAATAGCTAGTCATAACATCAGTTCAAACTTGGTTGTTTACACATGATAAACCTTCAGCCACTTATTGTTAATCTTAAATGGCTTGTCTTCCTCTAACTTCGAAATTAAACAATAACCTGAGTCATGAGCTTCCTTCACAACGAAAGGTCCCTCCCAGTTGGCTGCGAACTTTGGTAGAGGAAGTCCCCTGATGTGCTTCACTGTCGCTTTCAATACGAGGTCTCCCTCCACGAACTTCCTTGGTCTCACCAAGTTGTCATATGCCCTGGAGATTTGTTTCGTATATATTTGAAAGTGTTGCATCGATTTATCTCTGTGTTCATCCAATGCTTCCAGCTGTACATGTCTACTATGTGGGAGCATGCAACTTCTCAAGGCATAACGAGCAGAGGGAACTTCCAATTCTACTGGAAGGATTGCCTCAGCCCCATAAATAAGAGAGAACAGCGTGTATCCTGTGGGTTTTCGCTTGGTTGTTTGATAGGCCCATAAGACAGCTGGTATCTTGCCATCCCACGCCCCTGGAAAGTCCTCCATCATTTTAGCCAAAATGTTAACCAAGGTTTTGTTAGTTGCTTCGGCCTGACCATTTCCCTTTGGGTATGCCACCGTTGAAGTGTGATGAACAATGGAGTACTTGTCTGTGAGCATTGTTACTTCGAAGTTGACGAAGGGGGTCCCATTATCTGAGAGAATAACTTTTGGGATCCTAAAATGGCAAATGATGTATTCTCTGATGAAGTTGCTCACCACCCCAGCCGTTGCTCATTTGAGTGGTATCGCCTCGACCCATTTTGTGAAATATTTTTTTTCTACTAGTATCCATATCTTGCCCCTCGAAGAGGGGTGTATTGACCCCACTAGGTCGAACGCCCAAGTATGAAATGGATAGGGTGTTGATAGAGAGTGTAAGTCTACCGATGGGGCATGGATCATGTTCCCATGAAGTTGGCAAGCTTTGCATTTTCGAACAAACTCCTCAGAGTCTTTCTCCATCGTTGGCCAATAATACCCCAATGTCATCAAATGATCATACAGCTTGGCCCCTCCTATATGTGCTGGATCGTGCGCTTGTTTGAGTAACTCCACTGCTTCTTCCCTCGTGACATATCGCAAGGGGCTGTTAAAGTACCCCTTTCGATAAAGCTACCCCCCCGGGACGTAGAACCTTGGAGCCCTTCGCCTCAGACCTATTGCATCCATTTTCTCCGTTGGGACAACCCCCTCCTGAATGAAGTCGATGTAGGGATGCCTCCAGTCCGTTTGAGCTTCAGTGAAATGGCACTCAGCTGCCTCAAAGAATAGCTGATACTTATTGCACTTCCGTTGCAGCTCTACTGCCTCTTGCTTCATCCTAGGCCAGAAATACCCCTCCCTTTGAATTCTCCTATATAGAGGTATCTCAGTCGTTTCGCAGTGCTCCTCATGTGTTTTCCTCAATATTTCCTCGGCCTCCTCTGGGATGATGCATCTTGACAACCATCCTCCTGTATTTCTGAAATAGAGATTTCCCTGGCATGTAAAATATTGGGCCAACTCTCTTAGCCCCATCGCCCCCTCACCAGACTCCAGTTGCTTCTTAATATCTCTTCTCCATCCCACCTCTTCCTCCATCGGTAGTATTGACTGTACTACCGAAGGAGCTGTTCTTCGTTGGATCACAACTGTAGTCTCATGGGTTTTCATTATCATCTTCTGGGCAATAGTGGCATAGGCGTCTGGATGGCGATTCATCGTTCTGGGATGTTTCCCGATCATGGTCCGATGGAACTGGTTGAGGATCCTTTGAATGATTGTTCTATAGGGCGTCAGGCTCATGTGTTTCAACACATATTCTCCATTTACCTGTTGAATTACTAAGTTCGAGTTACCCTTAATGCAGAGTGAATGAATTCCCCTCCGAAGAGCCTCTAGAAGCCCTAGTACCAACGCCTCGTATTCTGCCTCGTTATTAGAGGAGGGGAAATCTAGTTTGTAGGAAAGGCAAATCTCTTCCATCCCTTTTAAAAGAACAACCCCTGCTCCTCCCTTCTTTTCAGCCGAAGATCCATCGAACTGCATCGTCCATTCCTCCTCAGTTGTATCCAGGTAATTGGCCTGCAAATCATATCCTGGAATGTCTTCCCTAGGCGGCTCGAATGTTCCTGAATGGAAGTTGGCCAATAGGTCAGCATACGCCTAGCTTTTGATTGTGCGAGGGACCACACATTTTAAGTCATATTCAGAGAGAATAAGGAACCATCTAGTTGTCCTGCCAATCAATATAGTCTTTGCGAGCAAATACCTAATTGGTTCGCATCTAGTTACAATATAAATGGTAAAAGACAACATGTAGTGCCTAAGTTTTTGTGCTACAAAGACCAAGGCTAAACAATGCCTTTATAAGCTACTATATCTAATTTCTGGCCCATGTATAATTCTGCTGAGGTAGTAAATCGGTCGTTCTTGCCCGTCCACTTCTTGTGCCAGCAGAGCTCCAACGGACCTCATGGTGGATGTAAGGTATAGCTGGAACGGGGCTCCTGCCTGGGGAGGGACCATTATTTGTGGTGATACGAGCACCTTCTTCAACCCAAAAAGGGACTTCTGGTGAACCTCTTCCCATTTGAATTTCGTGTTCCCTCGTAGCAGCTGCATCAGTGGGTGTGTTATTTCAGCCAATCCAGGCACAAATCTCCTAAGGTAGGATACTTTACCGGGGAAACTTTTTAGCTCCTTTGTCGTTCTTGGACATGGCATCTCCAAGATTGCCCGCTGTTTATCCTGATCCATCTGTACCCCTTGCCGATTAACCATGAATCCCAAAAACTTACCACTTGTTACTCCGAAGACACACTTTAACGGGTTCATCCTTAACTTGTACCTCCTGCACCGAGCAAACACCGTCCTTAAATCGTTCAAATGGGACTCTTTCTTCTTCGATTTGATGACCAAGTCGTCTACGTAGAATTCCATGAATTTGTGGAAGAAGTCATGAAAAATGGCCATCAGCGTTCTTTGGTACGTAGCTCCGGCATTCTTGAGTCCAAACGGCATTACTTTGTATATGAAGTTGCCCAACGGAGTTCTTAATGCCGTTTTCTCTGCATCAGAGGGGTCCATCTTGATCTGGTTGTATCCCACATATCCATCCATGAAGCTATATATCTCATGACCTGCCGTGGCATCTATCAAACTGTCGATGGAGGGTAGGGGAAACTTATCCTTGGGGCAAGCCCTATTCAAGTCTCTGAAGTCCACGCAGATCCTTATTTGGTTTTTATCTTTCTTCCCCACTGGCACAATGCTGGATAGCCAGAGGGGATGTTGTATGGGCTTGATAAATCCTACTGCCAATAAGCGTTGGACCTCTTCTTTAATCTTTAAATCTAGTTCGAGATTGTAAGTTCTTGTTGCCTACTTCACCGGAATAGCCGAAGGCATTACGTTCAGCTTGTGGCAGCTCACTTCCTCATCCAGCCCTTCCATTTCAGTGTACTTCCATGCGAAGACATCTATGAATTCCCGAATCAGGTAAACCAAGGCTTCTCATTTCTCCTTACCAAGATCTTTCGAGATAAAGATAGGCCTTGGATCTTCCCTTTCTCTTGCCAGGTTTAGCTGCTCCAACTCTTGTGCTTGGGGCCTTAGTTGGTCTTCCATGTAGTCTGGTTCTTCGGCGACATCTTCTACGAACTCTTGTATGTTGGAGTTGTCTATCACCATACACTGCCCCCGTTGATCTACTAAAAAACACTTATATATTGGGTCAACCTCATTTTTAGTCTTTTCGGCCGCCCGCTCACACCATTATAAGAGGTACACCACTTTTCCTTCTTCAGTGATAATTTTCTTGCATTGCTTGTTGGTAGCTGTTGCCACGGCCTTTCTCTTCCTTTCTCTGGAAGCCTTAGTGATTCTTTCCCCTAAGAAACGACTCAACACGCTTTGTCATTGGACCTCATGCTCGCCTGGGTCTGTCCTAGGCCTCATCTTATCTTTGATCTGCTTCGAGATGTTTTGGGGCCGAGGGACAGCCCGATATGTTTCCTCGATCCTCCTCCCTTCTCCATCCTCGTTTAAAGGTCCCATTCTTTCTCTAATCGAGGGTACCCATGCTCCCTCCATTCTCCTTGTTAGAACCCGCACGTCCTCTTCGAGCTCTGTATAAAAGGCTGCATCCACCAAGTGTGCTTCTTCAATAGCAAAAGGCCTCTTAGTTGCCCTTACAGTTACTTCTGTCCCCTTGATATTCACCTTAGCACATTGATGGTAAGTTGAGGGAACTAGCCCTTGGTTATGCATCCATACTCTCCCTATTAACAAATGATAGGAAGTTGCGCTTTCTATTACATGGAACTTAATATGGGAACTCAGATTTCCCATCACTATCCCCACGTTCACATACCCGATGGATTTGGAAGATTGATTATCGTAGCCCGAGATTACCAAAGGCATGGGAACCAACCTTTCCCCCGGAATATTAGCCGCGTGGAAGGAGTTGATTGGCATAATGTTGATGGAAGCACCCCCATCCATAAGAGTCCTTGCAAAGCTAACCCCGTTAACACTAGCGGTTACGTACAAAGGCCTATTATGGGGGAACCTTACAGCTCTATCCGCATCGCTGAAAGTTACCTCTGATAGGAACTTCTTTACCAGTCTAGCCATGGGTCCCCTCCATCTTAGCGAGGGGACTGCATTTCTCCTTGTAATATCTAAGATCGTCTGAGTTATCTCCATTATGCACTCTTTTGGGATTCCCACTTGGTCGAAGAACCAAGTGAACTTTGGAGATTTTGAAACTGCGCTATATTCTACAACTGGGTCCGTTTCCTCACCCTCCACGCTGTAGGCGTCTTTTACGTCCCTACTACTTGCTTCATCATAAGCTAGAACTACGTTATCCATTCCCCTGGTGCAATGCTCCAGTGCCTCATCGAACTCCTTCATCGTTGCCTCTCCCCCCTCCCATTCTGCTTCCTCATCATAGGCTGTTACCAGATTGGCCCCATGTGCCGGGAGTAGGTTATTGTTAACGTTCTACGGGGGGATTTGCAATGTCCCCGCCTTCATGTATTTGTCGATGATCCTTCGTAGCGTGAAGCAGCTTTCTATTGGATGATGGACCTTTCGATGAACCTGACAATATTTGGGATCAGCCCTAGTTGTCGCGTCGGGCTCTTCCGCCGGAACACCCTTTGGTTCGTAAACCGTTCCGCCTTGGACCATTGCGTTATAGCAACTCACCGCCTCCTCCACCGTGCAAGGTAATAGTGGCGGGTCTTCTCTATCTCTTCCGAACTTTCTTTTGTTTTCCTTCCTCGGCGTCTTTCCCACATCTTCCCTCTCGATATATCCCACCCGTGGGGCCTGAGACCTTCATCCCATGGGTTGTATCGGCTGTCTGAACACCATGGGAGCCACTACCTAGCTAGGTCGCACCACCAAAGAGATGTTTCTTACGGATTTTAAGAATGCTGAAAATGTTCCCTTGCGTGTCTCATTGATTAGGTGGCAGATATACTCAGGAAGTAATCCCTTAGCACAAATCTGCAGTAACCTGGCCTCCTTAGCTTCTTCCCTTACATCGAGGGACCTTTACCTAAACCTTCGAATATAGGCCACTACCTCCTCTCCTAGCCTCTGCCTCTCCCTGCCAAGTTGGGTTAGGGTGAACTCATCTTCTGCCAAGAAGAACTTTCGGACAAACAGTACGTGCATCTCCTCCCACGTAGAGACACTATTGGGAGGCAGATGAGAGTACCAAGTGTATGCCTTATCAGTCAGGGATTTGGAGAACTCCCTTAATCTAAGCTTTTTGTCATTGCAGTGCGCTCCTAAATGTTCAACGAAACGCTTAATGTGTTCTTTCGGGTTCCCACCCTTCCCTGAGTATTTTTCAAAGGTAGGGGGAATATAGTCCTTCGGGTAGGGCTTGTCGTTGTATTCCTGGGGGTAAGGTGTTCATAAGTCGGCGTAGACCGACGCCACCTCGCCCATAGCCTGCGAGGAAGCCTGCATGAACTTCATCATTTCCCTCTGCATCTTTTATCTCATTTCTTCCATGGGAGAGGCCACTGGGGCCACCTATAGAGAGGCAAAGGGCTGAGCATTCATTGCAACCGAAACGAACATTACCGGTGGTGCCGTTGAGACTCCTGAGGTGCCCACTGTCGGGTTCACTCCAGAAGATACACTCATCAGGATCGTTCCCGCAATTCCTGCCCCTAGTGGGACCGTTGGGGCCACTCTTGGGGTTACGAAAGCCTTAGCCTCTAAACCTCCCAACATTGTTGAATCCACCGGAGTTTGCAAGAACTCGTGAAACTTGCTCATGAAGAGGCAATCTGAGCGGGTCCCAACCCCGTGATCGCGGGAGGTTGGGCCGCCCCTGGGATGCCTAACGTTGCTGGCGCCAGAGGTACCTCTACTCGAGGAGCCCCATCTCTTAGGTCCTCTTGCTCTCTCGCAGCCTGTTCTTCATTGTGCTGAATGTCATCGAAATTGAGTCTTCGAGTAGCATTATCTTGCGCCATACTCCTTATCCAGAAGAATACCTCCCCTGCAGAGTCGCCAAATGTAGGAGGGTAATTTAGATTATATATGAAGGCGTAACCCCTATTGAGTATGGTAATGACAAGTTAATTGGCCAAAGCTTTGGATTAATGACAGAGCACATAAACATGAGCCCAATGAAGATAGACTCAACTTAAACTCACAAAGTCCCTCGTGTATAACTCAGGGAAGGATAATGAACCTTAGAAGTGGCTTAGCTAGGGGGAGAGAGAAGTAAGCACCCTAGATACACCTTAGAAGGCAAGGAAAACCACACCAAATACCCTCTGGAATCTCTGTCGAATATTGAAAGATTTATAATAAATGACAATGGTGAGTGAGTAAACTCTCTGGTTTGCAATAACTTCTGGACTCTCCAAAAGTCTCTCTCCTCCTCAAAGGTGGTTGGGGTCCTTAAATAGCCCCCCACACCACCCCCGAGGAAACTCAGTCATTAAATTTATGAAATACATCCCTCATACTTTATGCCACAGCATTAAATGCCTGACGCACTAGTTGTCTCCACGTCATAATCATTAAATGTCAAGACATGCCTTTTGCCTATCCACTGTGTGTCAGGGGACTGTTGTTGCAGAGGTGGCTCACCAACTTCCTGATAGCCCCAAATACCACGGTGGTTTACTCAAGTGCAGGTCTGACATTGTTTAGTTGGCTAGTGACATCGCCTATAGTAGATGTGACATTAAGTAGAGGGCTACGTAGTCCATAACTCAATACCCGATGGAACTCCAAGCTGCTCCGCTTGAGGTTCCACGGTCAGGGTCCTTTGGTGTTTTACCAGGTGTATCTAAGATGGTCAGGACAAGCCCCAACGATGCCTTACTTCTCAATCCTCCAAACCAAGTCCCTCTAAAGTTCCCACGGTGAGGTAATTCGATAGAGCATGAAAGCTCTCTCAGGCCCTGCCAAGCCTAGTCTCTCGGAAGTACCGTTTGACCTCATACATACTCTTTTGTTATTATCGTTACGTCATTACAACCATTAAAGCTTACAGTCATCTCAAAATGAAAATACAATATGACTAATACAACAGGCTAAAATATGAGCTGCCACACCGAGCTGTCTCGCTGAGTTGCGACGCTTGAGCTGCCTTGGTTGCTTAATCTCAAACACTGTTGCTAATTGGGGACTTGTCCCTAATCTCAAAATTACCTTCAAGCCCACTCTACAATTTGAAAGGATAAAGACAATATTAACTTCCCCCTCGACAATGATATAACTCGAAGCAAGAGCACTCGTGATATTTTATTTAACTTTAACCGCAAATTCAATAGGATCTTTGCTCGCCTAGGAAAAGGCAAACATAGAGAGGCTTGTTTACTATTTGTCATGTGTAATTTCAGGAAACTAATTCAGATATACTAGTGTAAAGAGGCATTGTCTGGCCCTAGTTTTCGTTTCATAGAAGCTGAGACACTATTTTCTCCCATGTACAGTACACATTGTCCCGAAATACATTCCTATAAATTATCTACCGGTACAAACCATCCTAGTAGGTTTAGCAGTAAGGTGGTTCTTGATCTTATCTAAATGTGATTTAAAGCGTGTTATCCTCAAGGTCGTCAAGAGCTAGGCAATAACTAACTTATTGGATAACTTTTCGAGTTAGAATTTTGGGTCTCCTAGTCAAGAATGGCCAAGTGAAATTTTTTAAGCACGTCTAGCGAAGGAGGTGGAAGAATGGAAGATGGAATTTAACATCTCTTGTGCTCAAGGGATAGGTGGGTCTAGCATCATTATCTCAAATTGAAAGGAAAAAAGTCACTATTTCCTTCAATCTAGATTTCAAATGCTCCAACAATGAGGCAGAGTATAAAGCTCGCATACTTATCCTGTTGGAGTCACTAAGGACATAAATTAGAGTTTTATGCATATGAGGGGACTCTAACTTGGTTGTAAATAAAGTTAATGGAGAGTTTTCTCTCAAACATACCAACCTAGCCCCATACAGGTCAATGATCCAAAGGTTACTTGGTCAATTTTTGAAAGTAAAAATAGTGAGGAACGTGCGAAGACTGATAAGACACCTAAACGCATGGCAATGATTGGCCAGAAGTTGGAGATGGAGGAGCAAGAGGCCACCGTCACAGTTTGATGGAAGATAGTGCCAACAACAGTAAAGTTATTGCTACCAAATGAAGAATTAGAAGACAGGAGTTGCCTAATCGTGAAATAGCTAGAAATAAAATAAGGAAAAATAAATATGTATGAGCTGGTTAACAACCACTTGCTCCAAGGGGCATTCTATTTTAAAAGCCCAGGGGTATTTTTGGCAAGATGCATAGGAGATGAAGATGCCATATAAATGTTTGTAGTAATGCATGAAAGGCATTTCTAGGACACTAATATTCCCCTTTATTGGCGGTTGTAGTGAGGGGCTATTATTGGCCACTATGAGCATAAAGGCTTCTCGTCCACAACAGGGCTACTTAAAATGTCAGATGCAGTTCGATCAGCCAACTAAAGCTAGCTTTGTAACAAAAATTTAAAGATTAGAGGAAGAACAACATAGCATACCTCAAGGATGGAGGGTTGCCAACTGAAAGAGTAGACAAAATATACTTGAAGAAAAGGGATGCCCATATCTGCTTAGTAGATAGGGAGCTCTATAAAAAAGGATATAATGAGAAGGCATTGGGGTTCATGGCCGGGGGAGATGTGGAGAAAGTAATCAAAGAATATCATGAACCTTCCCATATGGGCGGTGTAAAATTGTACGACCAGTTGATGACATTGAGGTATTATTAGCTGATAATGGAAGCTAAATCAATCAGCTTTGTGAAGAAGTTGATTGGGAAGGGGGCGTAGATAATTTTTTGGCAGAGGAAAATCCTTGAAACAACTCCATCCAAAGGTTGGAAGATAAAATTGGTATACTGCTAAAGAGCCGAGACCCAGGCAAACGAGGTTAGACAGAATGGTCTCCTTATGTCACTAAAATGGTAATATTTCCTACTCCTACCAAATTTAAACCTCCCATGGTGACCCCAAACTATGATCGAAGTGAAAATACAGTGCACCACATAGAAATATATAAGTCATTAGCTAAAATATACACCACTCTAGACGAGATGAGGTGCAGCACTTTCTCTAACACTCTTATAAGGTGGAACCATGTGGTACACGTCCTTACCTATGAATTTAATTAATAACGTCAAGAAGCTGGATGAGAAGTTTATTCAAAATTTCTACGTCCGTATGGAGTCACTAAAGAAGGTAACCCATCTCCTACACATCAATCAAGATAAGAACAAAACTCTCAAGGATTACATCTCTCAGTTTAACAAAGAGAAATTGGAAGTAGAGGACTATGAAGAGAACATAGCCATGGAGGATCTCATCACTGGACTATAATAAGTAAAGATCATGTGGAAACTCTCTGAGGATCCTCCCAAAACCATGATATAACTTTTTGCTTCGTCCAGACGAGTCATGAATGGAGAGGAGGCCATGGAGTCCAAGAGAGGAGACACAAAGGAGGCTGGTGGTAGAAAGTCAAAAGATAAGGAAGGGAAGAAAATATCAACCCAGGATAAGTTCACCAAATACACCCCCTAACGGTAAGCCCATATATAATACTCATGAGATTAAGGACGACAGGGTGTTTTGATGGTCGAAAAAGCTCATGTTCCCTCCTCATCAGAGGGGTAAGAGCAAGTGGTGTGAGTTCCAATAGGACCACGGATATACGATAGAAAAATGTTTTTCTCTAAACTATTATATATAAAAGATGTTAAAGGAGGGAAAGCTCTGGAAATTTGTAGATCGGATTGGTGGAAAAGAAGACTCCAGAAAGAGTCAAAGTGGGGGAAAGATGAAAAGTCAAGACAACAGGCCTCGATCGATGAAAAAAATAATGAATCAGACAATGGAAAGGATGAACTAGATCTCTCTCCTAAGATCCCAGAGGCAAAAAGTCAGATGCACATGATATCTTTCGATGTAAAGATGATATGCGGTGGATTGGATGCAAGTGGAAAGGATTCGATTGACTGTAAATCCCACGTAATGGAGGCAAAGTCATCACCCAAGAGGTTAGATGTTAACTCGGCTATAATAGAGCCGAAGCCAAGAAAATTAAAGAAAATTTACATGCATACCCTTGTGTTGGGATTTTCAAGAATGGACTTCAAGGGAATTCTATCCCCTCATGACAATCTTTTAGTCGTCAGCACCAGGGTACATGGGTATGGTGTGTAATGCATACATGTTACCGGAGGCAATTTGACCAACGTGATGTTTTGGGACTGCTTTAAGAGTTTCAAGCTCAAGAAGAAGGGGCTAGTACCATACCATTAGCCACTAATAAATTTTAGTGGATAGAAGGGCCATCCTCTTAGGGTGTTTAAAATGGATGTTTGCATGAGCACTTGGTCGAGGCACCTCACTAGGAGAGTAAGCTTCTTCGTGATGGACGAGAACGTGTTTTCGACATACAACATTATTCTTGGAAGAGTGACACTTAAGAAGATTGAGGTAGGACCATCCACAGTCCACCAAATGATATAATTCTTGACTCCTTATGGAGTAAGGGGAGTTTAAGGGGGAAAATTGGAATTTAGGTAATGTTACTTCAGTTTAGCAAAGCAAAAAGAGGCTTACAAGAATCTTACCACTTTCTACAATATAAATACTGTTAACCCAGGGGAAGAGAAGAAGCTAAAGGAAGGAAAACCCACAGAGGAGGTAGAATCCATCATCCCCAATGAGGATGAGCCAAAAAAATCATCCAAATATAAAAATCCTTGAAGAAAGAGGTTAAATAATAGTTGGTGAAACTGCAGAGAAGCAGTGGAGCATCTTTGCTCGGATCCATAAGGGGATGCTAGGAATGGACCCAAAGATCATCTTCCACTAACTGAATATTGATGAGAAGGTGAAGCTTGTGAATTAGAGAATAAGGACCTATGCAAGAGAAAATTAATAGATCATTCAAAAAGAGGTTAAACAGATGCAAACTGTCGAGTTGATTTGGTAGGTATAGTACCCAGAATGGTTGTCAACTATGTAATCATCCCAAAAGCCAAAGAAAAGTGGAGAATGTGTGTGGATTTCACTAATCTAGACAAATATTAAAGATAACTTTCATTTACCTTATATAGATAAGATGGTAAACGTTATGGCAGGGCATGAGTTAATGAGCTTTATAGATGCTTACTCAGTCTTAACCAGATCACTATGGACAAGGCTGATGCTAAAAAGATTTACTTTATCATAGATAAAGGATCCTACTTCTATAATGTCACTCCTTTAAGCCTTAAAAATATAGGGGAAGCCTATCAGAGGTTTGTCAATAAGATGTTTGAAGACCAACATAGGAAGACTATGGAGGTTTATGCCGATAACATGTTGACTAAGATCCTCAGGGCTGAGGATCATGTGGCTGACCTTGAAAAAACATTTGATAGCATGGACCTTTATAAGATGAAGGAGAATCTTACAAAGTGTTTGTTCGGCATAAGCACGAGAAAGTTCCTCAGCTTCATTATTAACCAAAGGGGGATTGAAGCCAATCCAACAAAGATTAAAGCATCGATTGACATACAGACACCCCAAACCATCAAGGATGTGCAGATACTGATAAGAAGAGAGTGACTCTTAATTTTTTCACCTCCAAAGCTACGGATAAGTGTTTGCCATTTTTTAAGAACTTGAAAAAAACATTTATCTGGGATGAAGAGTGTGGAAAATCTTTTCAAGACCTAAAAGCTTATTTGGGATCCCCAATGTTATTGTCTTGGCTGATTCAAGGGAGAAATTATTTTGATACTTGGTTTTATCAAAGTCAACCGTAAGTGCAACTATCGTACGTGATGGTGAAGGTGTCTAGAAGCTAGTGTATTTCAACAGTAAAGACTTGCAGAGGATCGAGTTGAAGTATCTTAGAATGGATTTGTTGGCATATGCACTAACACACACTTCAAGGAGGATAAATCCATACTTACAAGATCATAGAATGGTGGTTCTCACGGATACCCCCCTAAGGCAGGTTATCCATAAACCAAATAAATTGGGTAGGTTGATGGTCTGGTCAATAGAACTAGGTGAGTTTGACATCATCTATCATCTTAGGACTATAATTAGGGGACAAACCCAGGAAACATTTATAGCAAAATTCACTTGGGTCTAGGATGATAATGATGCCATTGAAGAAGTGGTGGCACTAGAAGTTGTTCTGGAAGAATCCCTATAAAGATCAATAGTGGACAAGACTGATAATACAGATCATCCCTATCTTACAATGACCAATACTACAGAGAAATATTTTTTTTCCAACCTGGGATCTTGGAATAAGGGCCTCTCACAAAACAGTGTCCTACATGGAGTCTGTTCATTGATGGCTCGTCTTGTGAAAGTGAAAGTGAAAGTGGTGCCAGGTTGATACTCTCGGCTCTATATAGTACTGATATTGGATATACTTTGAGATTTATCTTCAAGGCATCCAATAATGAGTTGGAGTATGAGGCCCTTTTGGTAGGCCTCTTCCTAGAAAGAATATTGAATGTTGACCAAATGATAGTTCATAGTGACTCATAACTGGTTATGAATCAGATGTTGGCGGTTTATGAGGCCAAAGACGAGAAGATAGACCAATACTTGGCAAGGGTTTAGAAAGTTTTGAAATTTTTTGGGAAGTGAAGCTCAGAAAGAATCCTCAATTGGACAATAGTCAAGATGTGGCAAGGTTAGTTTCAATAACAAGAACAAAAATTGGACATACGGTGCCGGTGGAGATTGAGGAGAATGATAGTGAGATCGAATTTTGATTGAATTTAAATTTGAGGGATTCGTGAATCGATTCACTAGTCAAGAACATCCGGGATGGTGAAATTGTAGACTCCAAGGCCGAGAGAAGGAAGCTTAGACACAAAATATCCAAATTCATTATCATTGGGAAGTACTTTAAAAAAGAGGATTCTTATTGTCACTACTCATATGTGTTCACCCCTCTAAGGTAGGCTATGTCCTAGATGACATGTCACACCCTTCTTTTTGGTATGAATGAACAATAAGTACACATAAATCAAATGAATTCAAGCTAAGGCAGAATAACATAACTTTTTATGTTACATAGGGTTGAACCACCGCAGGGGTGAGTTACTCATTTTTAGTACACACGATGATATAAAAATTGAAAAGTGCCACTCCTTTCTTCCATCTAGTTTAATCTCTGCCCATACAGTCACATACGCAAACAGGTAATTGGTTTCTATCTCTAGTAGTGGAAAGATACTAGATTTTTTCTCCTGGCGCTTCTTGAGAAGGAAGGAATTAACAAAAATATATTACGCAGGTTCTACTAGTTCTATAACAATGATATGGATATAAATGAGAGTTGGAGTGAGTATAGAATTAGTGTTTAAAACATTGACAATAATAATATGATAATTCCATATTTATCAGATTATAAAACATCAAAATGTTGGAACTTATAATTCCATAGTGAATAGTCTTTTAAGAAATACGGTTCATTAGCAATTTAGTTAGGATCATGTTAAAGAAAGTCAAAGAGTTTGAACTAATAATACCATTCTGACTAGTTCACTAAAGGGTATACAGGTAATTAATCCATCAGTTAACTTGATAATAATCGGTAAATCAATCCCAAAACTTTTCGAAAAAGTAATTTGCTATGCTCATAATTAAAGTGACACTCATACATATGAAGCATTAGTCATGACTCTCAATCATCTAAGACCAATAGGCTAAGTAAAAGTTTTGTGGGATAACACGTCAGTCTACTTCCTAGTTAATACTAATGCTTATAGTAAATATAGTACAAAGTGTTTGGGCAAACTTAATCAATAAGGTACATGATATAAGCTATTAGATGAGAAAGGTTAAAATTGCTCCTAAAATTTAAATACTGGTGATAATTCAAATACTGATGATGGTTAACAAAATATATAGTATGGAAGTATAATAATATGCAAATACTCAGAGTAAATGTGGCTATCACATAGTGATATCAATAGTAGTATTTCAAATACGTAAAGTATAATACTGAAAAGGTAGGAAAAAACTACTTACTTGGTATTCGGTTGACCTGCTATCACATTGGGATATTCAGAATAATTGGGGCTTGATTTTATGTTATACAATATGTGGTGTATGAGTAAATGGGATTAATCAGTTAGTTTTGTATTTAAAACGGTCGTTGTTAAAGTTCTGGTGGCTTATTTATAATTCCCTTGGGACTTTAATATAGTGACCTTAAGCTCATTTTTTAACTTTGGTGTAGGAAATTTTTTATCTTGAAATAGTTTGATGTATGTATGGACAAAATTTGGGGATCAAACTTGTTAGTTGGAAATGAAGATTGGGGTTGATTTGTAATTTTAAAGAAATTCCTTTAAGTGAAAAAACTTGTTTTTACAAAACTTGGGCTAGGATTATCCAAACATGGTCTTATCTTATACCATTTTGATTAGAAAAATTTAATACAAAGAAAAATTAAAATTTGTTGATTGGCCATGCACCCTAACGCGCGTGGTCAAGGTTTCTGAATAAAATCTTCATCTTCAACCTCTCGATTTGGGCTTTTTACGGTTTTAATTTTTTACCAAGGTTTTCTCCTTCATTGTTATACCATTTGCGATGATTCCTTAACAAACTTAACCTAAATTTTCATAAGGAATCCAAATATATAAGTTTAATGGATTGACATTCATTATAACTCAAGTTTTAAAATCGTGTTTTTTCATGGATTTGACCTAATTTTCATGGATTTTGAGAGTATGGCAAGGTTTCTTATGAATTAGGTTTCGTTCCTACTGTATGTGAGAATAGTTTAGTTTTGGTTTCAAATATTTTGATGGATTGTACATTCAGAATCTCTAATTTTTAAGTTTTGAGTTCAAAAAACTCTTTTGGTCGATTTGAGTTATACATGAACATTCATGGATTTTAACCATTACACTTGAGATTCTTAGGTTATAATGAGGTTATGCATGACTTAAAATCAAAATTTAAAGCAGTATATTAAGTTTCACCATTAAAGCTCAACCTTTAATGGTGTTCAAACTGATTTTTACTATCCTAGGCCATTCTACACGTAAAATCTTGCATATTATGAGTGTTCTAACTATATTAACTATTCAGAAAACTACTAGAATTGAAAGAATTGAAAATGAAGCATAAAATGATGAGTTACTAGAATTGAGGGAAATTTTGATATTTGAAACTGAATTGTGGGGTGAGTTTTTATTGCTTGGCTTGAAGGTTATTTATACTATTTTAGGTAAGGATTTGATTGGATCTAAAATGAAGCGGATTTGACCTAGCGTATATGGGGTTTTAGTTGTTAGTAAATGGCGTGCACATGGGTTCATAAGGTTCACCATGTGTTTTTAACCTCTTATGGTGATGTGGTTTAGCATGTGGATAGGGTTTGAAACAAAATTTAAGAAGGTTTGGGTTTTATTCCTTCATTGATCATATAATTGTATTTATAGCCCTAAAAGTACCATTTTTATAAAGTTTTGTGGTAGGTTGGTAATTTTAGAAAGTTTCCAGGGTTGAAACTATAATTTTATGTTAGTTAAGGTCTAAAGGTTCAATTTGATGTAAGGTTGGGTTTTAGAGGTTAAATGTATCTCAAGTTATCTTACTTTGATAATTTGAAGGGCTCTTTTGTAATTTACTGAAACTTCAAGGGATCTAAGTCAATGTAACTAAGTTGTAGATTTCTAAGCATCGTTTCTTTCCTCTTAGAAGACTTTTGATTTTACACAACTTATGAGGGTTTAAATCATCGTCGTAGATAAATTAGGGTTTGAAGAAATTCCCGGTTCTTACCGGACAATCACGAGGGATCATGTGTAAGTCATATTGGTGGATGGTATCTAGCTAAAAGAAATGTTACTCAGGTCTATTAGTGACCGACACTTGTAAAAGATGCAACTGAGTATGTGAGGAAGTGCGATAAGTGTCAGTAGTTCTCAAGTATCTCTCACTAACCTCACCATCCAAACTCATCCATTACAAGGTCTTGGTCGTTAATAGTATGGGGAATTAACCTTGTTTGTCCACTTCCCAAGGCAGCCTGTAGTTACCAGTATCTGATTGTGGCCGTTGATTATTGTTTTAATTGGATTGAGGCTAAAGCTATGATCTCCATTATCGAAATTAAAATTTTCAAGTACATTTGGATATATATCATCTATAGATGCGGCCAGCCTCACACGCTCATATCAGAAAAAGGTAAACAATTTAAAAATAAATCGTTGGAAGCCTATAACAAGAGGGTTGGTATTAAGTAATTCTTCTTGGATCCAGGCCAACCTCAAGCCAGCGGACAGACTGAGGTCATGAACTGGACGATACTGGATGACATTAAAAACAAGCTGGAGGATGATAAGGGCATGTGTAGTGAAGAGCTGTATGAGGTACTATGGGCTTATAGGAAGATAGAGAGAACGACGACGATTGAAACACCATTCATTCTAGCCTACAGGTCTAAAACTTCCATCCCCACCGAACTTGGGCTCCCTAGCCATATAGTCCAAACCTATGACACCGATGTCAATAATGACAGGAGGAGGCTTGACTTGGACTTAATTTAAGAAAGACGAGAGGATGCTGAGGTTCGACAGTCTTCTTACCAATAGAGGGCCGCCAGATTCTACAATAAGAGGGTAAAGGCTAGGCTGATAGCTGTAGATGATCTCATTTTGAAAAAAATCTTGGCAAAAGCCGAATAAACTACACCTTAATTGGCATGGGTCATATAAGATAATTGAAGAGGTCGTCCCGAGAACCTATTGATTGGAGAACCTGGAGCGTGAACCTTTCTCCAACCCTTAGAACGCAAACCATTTAAAGAAATACTTTCAGTAAATTTTGTTATTTTATTAGATATTGTATTAATGTCATTCTTTTTATTAGTAGAAATTTAATGTGTTTGTGTGCCAATGAAAGATGAATGAGAAATCCAAGTGTTGCTTCATATCTGTGTTAAACTAAAGAATATCATGTTTTGTGAATTAGTTTTAGCTCACTATTGGTGATACGAAAGATCATGAAGAGACTTGTCTCATTAAGGAACTCTGAAAAACACCAAGAGGGGGTCAATGTAATAACTTTACTTAAGTGGTGAAAAACACAAAACTCAAAAATCATTTCATTATGATTACTTAAACATCGCTCCGTGTGAATAAAAAGTCACAACTCAGTCGGAGATGTGAGGGTAAGTCTTGTCCTCACACTTCTGGCAACTATGAGAGAGAACTTATATGCCAACATCATTCATTTGGTGACAACTTAAAAAATTATTTCATTTTGGTTACTTAAACATCACTACATGGTGAATTAAAAAGCACAACTCTTCGAGAGATATGAGGGAGTGTGGACATGACAAGTCTCATCCACACACTCTCAGCAACTATGAGAGAGGGGTTATAAACATCACTCATTTGATGGGAAAAATGGAAATCATTTCATTATGTTTACTTACTTAGACATCATTACGTGGTGAACATAAGGTCATAACTCCCTTAGAGGTACGAGCGTGTGTGAAGAGACGAGTCTCATCCACACACTCTAAGCAACTATGGGAGAGGAGTTAATTACATTTAATTCATTGATAAAACTTAAAAACCATTGTTATGGTTAAATTATCATCAGATCAATATGAAAGTAGTTAGAAGTTTGGACACCAAATAATGGTAAAGAGTAATATTAATAAGATGATACAAGACTTGGCAAAAATTATTGTAATAACGTTAGCATCAACAAAAAATTGGCATTCAACCATCGAAAAATATCGATGTTAAAGTTAAAATACAAGAATGTCAATGGAAAGAAAAGTGTTAACATATTGCAAACAAGCTTCACAAAAAATGTTTAAGTACATCAGAGAAGGGTATGGGCCATAGACGACCACCCTATGCTATCGACTTGACTTTATGTTGTATGGCACTGGCAACCTCAACATCCCCATCTAAACCAGTTATCGACTCAGATTGAGCCTCATTATGGCCATTGAGTATTTGAATGTATCATTCATTCTTTGTACAGTGGTCTCGGCTGTAGCTTCAGCTTCAATATCGGTCAATAGAATGGAGATTAAGGGGTCGGTTAAGTCGAGAGCTTCAAGGTACTTCTATAGCTAGCCCACCACATCAGGAAATTTGAGGACGATAAAATGGCAGGCCATCCTTGCACCCCTCTCTAGATACTGTCAGTCATATTCACTTTTCCCATCAGAGACTTTGAAAGCTTCTACAGCCTCAACCTTCCCCTTCTCAACAACATCAGTCATATTGGACTTATACTTAGCCGATAGTGCCTGAACAACATGGTCATGCTCCGTCTTAATTTCATCAAGATAGTCTGAGTGTTCTTTCTTCAATGAATCTATGGCATTCTTATGGTCGGCTTCTTTGGCATTCAATTTTTCCTTCAGGTCCTTCTCAGCCTGAATGGCCTTATCGAACCTTTGGAGCCATGGAAGATTTTCATTCACCCACTCGCTGACCCTCACAAAGTCCATCATAGACTACAAAACAAAAAGTTAAGACTCAGTATGAGATGAGATAAGACTCGAAAAAAAAAATTGAAGTCAGCTGAAATGTATACTTAAGAAGTATTGTGTATCATAAACTCAGAGAAAAAAAGCGCATCCAAGGCCTTAAAGAAAAGATTGTCAGACAGAGGTGTGAAAAGAATAAGCGATAATTTTAGACCTCTTTGAATTCCGATTGAGGGAATCTGAGTTGATGCTCAACTGAGAAAGAACATCCGATAATGTTGGGTCTGAGGAAATTTGGATAGCTGCGGTCAACATCTGGTTATTATTTCCAGAGTGGTATTTTTTTCTCTTCTCTCTGAAAGGGGGGCCTCATCAGTTGACTACTTCCTCTCCTGTCCCCCCTCGGCCTGGTCGAGACTACTAACAGTTGATTTCTTAGTGGGGGATGATGATTACTTCTTGCCCATGTTATTGATGGAACTCAACAAGCTTAGGGCAGTCATGTTCCAGATATCATCTGAAACCTTAGGAGGATGATTTGTAGTAAAAAATGAGAATAAATATCAGCAAAAATGATCAATGATGATGAAACATTTAAGATAAAAAATAGAAATGGAACTTACACAATTCGATTAGAGGGTCAAACCCCAGACCTAACTCTTTAAGGAAGGATGAGACCATCATGTGCTCGAACTCGGCCAAACCTCCGTCCTTCCCCTAGCACTCGTTAATTTTTTTAGGGTCGTGTATGCTGAGACTAGAATTAAGATTAGTATACATGGAGGCATTGTCCCATCATTGAGGAACCCTCGTCTCAGAGGTATTAGAAGCAGTATTGGCCAAAAATTTCCAGGCCCCCGATAGAAAAAAGTATCGAGGTTTATAATGGTGGTTCGAAGTTTTGTTAACTAAAAAGGACTTTTTATCAGTTTTCCTATCCCCAAGGTGGTAGTACCCCAGTTGGGTCCTTATACAGGACACATTATAACACGCTTTGAAAACACTGACGGGAAGGTCGTCGTTGTGAATATGCTTCAATAGAGAGATAAATCAGAGTATAATTCCCCAAGAATTGTTGAAAGTTGGGCTAGATCAAGCCCCATGCTAGCCAAAATGGATCATACATTTGGGTGAATGGGTAACCTAAATTCGACCCTAAACATCTGATTATGCATGACAATTTATCTCTCTCAACCATCATAAGACCTCTCACTATCGGTCAGCACCCTCATATGAATTATCGGCTTGATCCCATACAGATGCCTCCAATGTAGAAGGTCGATCTCTCTGAGGATTGATGGATAAGTCTGGGCATAGGAAGTGGTGAGTGGGTCTTTGTCCTCACAGTCACTGGCAGACAGAATTTCATCAACCCGGGCCCCACTTGGAAATATTTCATTATAGGAGATTGGTTGTGATTACTAGAGCCCATAATACCAGAGTCTGTCATACGAGAGGAGGGGACTATATGGTTTCCTCAAAAGAGTCAGCATCTTTAGATATATGAGAGGCATAAGGGCTATAGCCCTGAGAAGATGATGAAGACTGGGAGCCTTGAGACGAGTCTAGTCATCGAACCACCACTAACCTTAACTATGGGAGGAGTGATGACAGCTAAAGGGACAAGATAAATTGGGCTTGTAAGGTCGGCACCGCCTTTCCATCTAGCCTCTGCCTCTACCTCACCCTTTCGTATCTCACTAAGAATGGTGGCACTAAGGTGGGGGAACTGGTCAAGTAAATTGTATAGGGTCCTAAACATTTAAAAAGTTTTAAGTTTGATGTGGATTGACTTTTGGATCAAAATGAAAAGACTTTATCATTTTTAAATGAAATGTGGCAAGAATAGTGTTAAAGGAGAGTACGGGAGAAGATGAATTGAAGATCAAAAGAGAAATCAGCCGATGGTAGAAACTCAAAAAACCTTCTAGATTTGCTCCTTACCAACTAAAAAATTCAACAGAAGTTCAAATTAAATCCTAGAACAACCTACAATGCTCGTTGGAAAATTTAAAAAACCCACCTGAAAACCTAAATGTAGAAATGAAGATATTAAAGCTAGAGAAAGGAGCAAAGTGATTTGGAAAAATTACCTCAGAGAAGACGACTAACTTAGGAGGGTTGAGAATCCCTAAAGCTTGATGGAAAATATTGGTTTGAGGAGAAAGAGATAAAATCTTAAAATTTGAAGAAGAAAATAGATGAAGTGAGGAACATTTGGATAAGAAAGAGAAAGTACCAATTTTGGGGGCTTTAAAACCCCCTAATCATTGCGCGCGATTTCTCACAAAGTCATCATTTGGGAACTCTACCCAAGTCAACCTGAAGTGACCCTACCTTGGCTAACATGCCAATCCATGCATTCAATGTCAAGTGTCCAACCAAATACACTTGAAAGATGTTTCTGCCAGGGACACTAAAAATACACTCTAAACCTCAACCAAATAGGTACACGTCCTTAATGTAACTTCAGACACCAGGGGGTCTCATCCTCATACGGAGCTAACTAATTATACCACTCAACATTCCACTCACATTGAACACTAAGGGTTAAAGGTGATTGATATACACAAGTATGACATCTTCCTCGACAGGTCCCAGCCCGGTCAGGTCAATTCATCTCACTTATCAGGTTTGACATATATAGGACGAACCAGCGTAGTCCCACCCTTAAGTACACTCGTACTCATCCTATCACCATAAACATATGATGGAATTCACCCCCACTTAATATAAATATATCGTCTCAGCTTCGTATAAAAACAAGGCGACTGAGACCCATCAACTGACTTAGGGTTATACTCAGCGATCTAATGATCGTCCACTTGGAAGACTAAGATGGAGCCTTGGCTCGGATAGGGGCCATTATAGCTTAATTCTGCTACCTCACAAGGCTCACGTGAATTTTAGGTCACCATCCCATGTCAGCATGCGGTTATCAGAGATCTTCACAACACATGAGGGAATTTTTCCTAATCATTGATTAAGCATGTCCTAGACATATGTTAGACTCCTATTGGATTACTTACCTTACACACCCATGTTTCATGCGTGGAGGCACACCGTACACCCCGAAACCTATATATACACTTCAGCTTCTTCATTGTGATTTACTAAGAAACCCTGGCTAAACTCTATCCAAATTATGGTAAAGAGATAAAGCTTGAGATTTTAATCCTCTGGCTATTAGTGCCTAATTTATAGTGAAAACTTTACCATTCCTGCACATTGGAGTAGGCTATCAAGCTGAACCACTTATATCTTGTGTCTCCTTTATGATCTCATCATTTTCCTACTTATTTATATTGATGTGTTCATATATTTCAGTACTCTATCGTTGTTGATATCTATCTTGAAATCTACAAATTTAAGTGTTGATATCTATGGTATCATCATCTCACAAAGTATTTCAAAGTTATTATTTGCGAGTGGCCCACAAGGCCATTCTCAATATTTTAAAATATTGTTTTCCATGTTACCATTTAAAAAGATATTTACCAAATCATGTTTTTAGCACTATGCCAGACATATTTTTGTTTCTGACTTTGAGTTGTGCCATATGTCGTCTGTCAAAGTGGATGGAAGACAGACAACAAAATGGGATAAGAGTATATTTCAGATATTCTCTCAAGGGAATATCCTTTTGTCTCCCACATGCCAGATCAGCTCTAATATTTTTCTATAAATATATCCCTCAGGCAGGATCAAACCAGAATAACACAAGTAGTATTGTTACTATATCAAAATAAAACCAGAAAGTATTCTCTCCCATGCCCTCTCCTTTGTTTTTGATGTTCTTGTCTCTTCACTCTTAAGATCCATCACTTCTAAATTATCCCTTTTCTCAGATATTATTATTGTTGTAAAGTAATATATAACCATTGTCTTCTGAGATAGAAATCATAAAAGGTCCATTGTTAGCAGAAATAGATTTCTTTTATCTCCATCTGCTCTTGAGACCTTAGAAACCTTGAAGATAACTTAGATTAGAGTGGGGCATGCCTCACCAAAACCAGATATTTATAGACCCTAGTACAACTACCCTCTTACATTTAACAACTCATATAGGGAGGTATTCTCGTTGCCATGGATAAAGAAGGATACAGTGTTTCAAAGCAGCTAATATTTGAAGATACTTTAGCCGGTAATGGAGTTCAGAGCGATCAAATTGCCAGTGAGGATGTCTTAGTGATCGAAGAAAGGACATCATCTCCTCAAGGAGGACATACCAGTGCAATAGTAGGCATGTTACTAAGTGGGATGAATTTGATGACCATGTTCTTTTAATTTCTAGAATAGCATAATGGGGATATGGCTAGTTTGAGCCGAACTAGATGGAACCTATAGGAGGAACAACAATAGCAGCAGCAACCATGGAGTTGGCTCCACCAAGAAGGACTGTGATGAAGCACATGGCGATGCTGGTAAGCTTGCCATAAGCTTTCCAAAACCGTCCCAAAAGAGTATTAGGGACGATTTTTACAATAGCAAAAATCCATCCCTTATACTAGGCGTCGTAAATATTTTAGGGACGAATTTTGCCGTCCTAAATGTTAATTTATGGACACTCTGCATTTGGACTTAGGGAAGGATTTTTCCGTCCCAAATGGTGTTCCCGCGAAAAAATTCCCGCTCTAGCCAATAGTATTAGGGATGGATAAACCCTTCCTAATACTACTGAGATTTTGGCAACCCAATTAGAACGGTAAAAACCGTCCCCAAAGGTAATTTCGATTAATGCAAAAATGGGTATTAGAGATGGTAAAAACTGTCCCAAAAGGTATTCTAAATTAATACAAATATTTATTAGGTACGGTTTATAACCGTCCCAATTGATAAATAAAAAAATTATCATAAATAGTAATATTATTATATGTTTTATGTTGCAATAATAATTGACGTCTAATTTGCATTATAAACACAATATATCAACCACATTCATTGAAGCACGTATCCAATAACAATTTCTTCCATTAAACTACATTCAAGTCGAAATATTTAAATGAGTACAAAATCATACTAATTAATAAGATATACAATTATAAAAAAAAATATCATCCCTAAATTAAGATGATAAATATGTTTGTCACGCTTCAAAAACTTCTCTTAGTGTCACATATAGTAGACACACTCAAAATCATGTATCTTCAACTTCTTGTGCACAACCTGCAATCAATAAATAATCATTTTATCAAAATAATATTATAGTAAAATAAAATATCCAAATAAATTAGTTAATCATATAAACAACTTTTTACAATTTTAAAAAAAAAATTGACAGAGCCTCCTTTGTTTATACAAGAAAACTAGCTTGTTTAATCAATACAAAAGCCCGGGCAACTATAACAATCTCGCATATCAATGATTCTTTACAATTTTAAAAAAAATCGACAGAGTCTCCTCTGTTTATACATGGAAACCAACCTGTTTAATCAACACAAAAGCCCGCACGGCCAGTAAAAAAAATTAAAACAACAATCTTGCATATCAACAACAATAATAAATAAACAATCTACCTGTTGCAAACCATTGCTTTGTTCATGTGTTCCACGTGAATAAAATATAACGCTAAAATGTTATCCTGCAAAAAAATATAAGAAACAAAAGAAAAAAGATATTAGTAATCAAATAATGTTTAAACCTAAGAGTCTAAATGTTGCAAATTCTCGTCCTATACTCAAACTGGGAGTCCCTTGACTACGCGGTCAGTTCGTACGAGTTACATTGGTCCCGTGCGAGGTGCTCGAGCCTCTCACTGGACCGTTTTGTGACTGTTTTACGTTTTCCTCCCTTGACGTCATGTTTTTAACCCTAAGTCTAAATTTTACAAATTCTCATCGTATACTCAAACCGGGAGGCCGGGGACAACATTGTTGGTTCGTACCACTTACATTGGTCCCGTACGTGGTGCTCGTGCCTCTCACCGGACCATTTTGTGGTGGTTTTAGGTTTCATCCTTTGACGCCATGTTTTTAAGCCTAAGTCTAAATTTTATAAATTCTCGTCGTATACTCAAACTGGGAGGTTGAGGACTACGCGGTCGGTCCTTACGAGTTACATTGGTCCCGTGCAAGGTGATTGTGCCTCTCACTGGACCGTTTTGTGGTTGTTTTACGTTTTCACCCGCTCACGCCATGTTATTAAGCCTAAGTCTAAATTTTTACAAATTCTTCTCGTATACTCAAATCGGGAGTCCCATGATTACGCGGTTGGTTCGTACGAGTTACATTGGTCCCGTGCAAGGTGATGGTGCCTCTAATGGGACCGTTTTGTTGTTATTTTATGTTTTCATCCTTTGTCGTCATGTTTTCAGGCCTAAGTTTAAAATTTCCAAATTCTCATCATATATTCAAACCAGGAGGCCGTGGACTACGCGGTCGGTCCCTACGAGTTACATTGGTCCCGTGCGAGGTGATGGTGCCTCTAACGGGGCCATTTTGTTATTATTTTACATTTTTACACTTTGACGTCATGTTTTCAAGCCTAAGTCTAAATTTTTCAAATTCTCGTCGTATACTCAAACCGAGAGGCCAGGGACTACGTGGTCGGTCCCTACGAGTTACGTTGGTCTAGTGCGAGGTGATGGTGCCTCTAACGGGATCGTTTTGTTATTGGTTTATATTTTTATCCTTTGATGCCATGTTTTCAAGCCAAAGTCTAAATTTTTGCAAATTCTCATCGTACAATCAAACCGAAAGTCCCGTGACTACGCGGTCAATTCGTACGAGTTAAATTGGTCCCGTGCTAGGTGATGGTGTCTCTAACGGAACCGTTTTGTGGTTGTTTTAAATTTTCATCCTTTGACGTCAGGTTTTCAAGCCTAAGACTAAATTTTACAAATTCTCATCGTATACTCAAACTGGGAGTCCGGGGACTACGCGGTCGGTCCCTACGAGTTACATTGGTCCCGTGCGAGGGATCGTGCCTCTCACTGGATCATTTTATGATTGTTTTAGGTTTTCACCCTTTGACGTCATGTTTTCAAGCCTAAGTCAAAATTTTCTAAATTCTCGTCGTATACTCAAATCGAGAGGCCGGGGACTACACGATCGGTCCCTACGAGTTACATTGGTCCCGTGCGAGGCAATGGTGCCTCTAACGGGATTGCTTTGTTGTTGTTTTATGTCTTCATCCCTTGACGCCATGTTTTTAAGCCTAAGTCTAAATTTTCCAAATTCTCGTCGTATTCTCAAACCGAGAGGCCAGGGACTACGCGGTCGGTTCGTACGAGTTACATTGGTCCAGTGCAAGGTGCTCGTGCCTCTTACGGGACCATTTTGTGGTGGTTTTAGGTTTTCACCCTTTGACGCCATGTTTTTAACCCTAAGGTTAAAATTTTACAAATTCTCGTCGTATACTCAAACCAAGAGTCCCGTGACTACGTGGTCGGTTCGTACGAGTTGCATTGGTCCTGTGTGAGGTGACGGTGCCTCTAACGGGACCATTTTGTTGTTGGTTTACATTTTCATCCTTCGACGTCAGGTTTTCAAGCCTAAGTCTAAATTTTCAAAATTCTCATCGTATACTCAAACTAGGAGGCCGAGGATTATGCGATCGGTCCCTACAAGTTATATTAGTCCCATGCGAGTTGATTGTGCCTCTCACTGGACCGTTTTGTGGCTATTTTACATTTTCACCCGTTGACACCATGTTTTTAAGCCTAAGTCCAAATTTTTGCAAATTCTTGTTATATACTCAAATCGGGAGTCCCTTGACTACGCGGCCGGTTCGTACGAGTTACATTGGTCCTGAGCGAGGTGCTCGAGCCTCTCATTGGACCGTTTTGTGGCTATTTTACATTTTCATTCCTTGACGCCATGTTTTTAACCCTAAGTCTAAATTTTACAAATTCTCTTCGTGTACTCAAATCGAAAGGCCGGTGACTACGAGATCGGTTCGTACGAGTTACATTGGTCCCGTACGAGGTGCTCGTGCCTCTCACGGGACCATTTTGTAGTGGTTTTAGGTTTTCACCCTTTGACGCCAGGTTTTTAAGCCTCGGTCAAAATTTTGCAAATTCTCATCGTATACTCAAACCGGGAGGCCGGGGACTACGCGGTCGGTCTTTACGAGTGACATTGGTCCCCTGCGAGGTGATCGTGCCTCTAACTAGACCGTTTTGTGGCTGTTTTATATTTTCACCCCGTTGACCCCATGTTTTTAAGCCTAAGTCTAAATTTTTGTAAATTCTCGTCGTATACTCAAATCGGGAGTCCTGTGACTATGCGGTCGGTTCGTACGAGTTTCATTGGTCCCGTACGAGGTGATGATGCCTCTAACGGGACCGTTTCGTTGTTGTTTAATCTTTTCACCCTTTGATGTCATGTTTTCAAACCTATGTCTAAAATTTTCCAAATTCTCGTCGTATACTCAAATCGAAAGGTCGGGGACTACGCAGTCGGTCCCTACGAGTTACATTGGCCCCGTGCAAGGTTATGGTGCCTCTAATGGGACCGTTTTGTTGTTATTTTACGTTTTCACCCTTTGACATCATGTTTTCAAGACAAAGTCTAAATTTTCAAAATTCTTCTCGTATACTCAAACCGAGAGGTCGGGGACTACGCGATCGGTTCGTACAAGTTGCATTGGTCCCATGCGAGGTGATGGTGCCTCTAACGGGACCGTTTTCTTATTGGTTTACGTTTTCATCCTTTGACGTCGAGTTTTCAAGCCAAAGTCTAAATTTTACAAATTCTTGTTGTATACTCAAATGGGGAGGTCGGGTGAAGGTGCGCGAGGCCCCCAATTTTAAAATCTTATCAAAAACTATTTCCTTTTATAGATGCGGAAGCGATATGGTTCACACAAAAACAACAAATTTTAATTTCTTCTAAATAAAAATTAAACCAAGTGAAATTAAGATGAAACACATACACAATTTAATTTCACTTAAACCTAATTAATTTAACCCAAGTCCTAAAAATTTGCCTAAGTCATATTTTCCATATTACCAAATTAGGCCAATCCAATTTTAACAAATTAAACAATGACTTGAATTAAATTAACATAAACATTACCCAAAATTAATTTGCACCAAATTAAACAAGTAGTGATATAAACCAAATTTTATCTTTTTTACCTAAGCGTGCTTTCTAGGTGATTTTGCAAGATAAAATAGACAATGAATCACTACGCTGCGATGTACGAGGAAAAAGCCACAACAGGAAATAACCTCGGACGACCCTAGCCTTAAGTCCACTAAGTACAGAATTACAATTACAAGCAAGATGACTTACAACACTCGACTCGACTCGACTCAACTCCTTCAAGTCCCGATGCATCTTCTTGCAAATACCTCTTCTTAGTCGACAATCACGGACTCCACCGAAACTTTGGAATCCACCAATGAGGAACTAGGAAGCAACCCTGAACCACACATAGTGCCTTTCACTATGTGAGAATGCGGTAGCCAAAAATGAACTTCTTCTTCTTTGAGGGATTTAGAAGAAAACCCAAACGAACTCTTCCAATGGTAGATATAAATCGGTGCCAAAACTCCAAGCAAAGTATATATATAAAGAAACTTGGATAAACATATGGGTGTATATGTGTTTTGAAAGGAATTTACTCCATAAAATTAACACATAAAAATGAACTTTTTCTTCAAAGTATTTTGCTCTAATGACTCTTGAAAATGTGAAAAAGTTATCTTAGAAAATGTTTTTCCCGCACTATGTAAAGGTGGTAAAAGTTAGTGGGCAAAGTGGTAAGTTATAAAAAAATTGTCAAAAGAACTGCTCGAAATTGAAATTTTGTTAGAAGTTCGTTCGAATGAGTTTGAGTTCATTCGATCGAAACTTTTAATTAGAAAACAAAAATAATTTCTGAATCTTGTTAGATCTTCGTTCGAACGAGGTTGTTCAAACTACTTTTCTAATGAGATTACAGGCCATGATTCTAGATAATTTCGATACGAACGCGTGGCCGCCAATTTCGTATTTTTTGGATTTTTTTTGGATTTGATTTGATTTTTCTACAGAAAGGTGTCCGAGAACAAAATCTTTAGAACAATGAATTCAAAAAAACTAACAAAAAAATTACTAACACCCAAAATAAATTTCCAAGCTCCTTTATATATATTAAAATTCATTCATACCTTAGGAGACATGGAACCATGTTGATGACTTAGAAACGAGGCACATTAAACTCGGCATTTTGATGAAGCTTTAAACTGCTACGTCTTCAACTTTAGAGTCATAGGCTTGAAGGGTGGTCAATAACACTATCCTATGACTCAAACGTTTTTGTCTGAAATTGAGCCAGAACTACAAAGGACTCAAATGGAAATTTGTGTCCTTACAAATCTCCCCCTTTGGCTATTCTGGGATAAAAACCAACAAAACTCCTAAAGGGCCATCAAGCTCTACTAGACTGATAAAAATGTCCCACCAAAAATAAAAATACAATGCTTAACTCAAACAACCCAAAGGATCAAAATCTTTACCGGTGAAAGTTGCCGGTGAAAGTTGCCACTTAGAATATAATTCTTGCACACTTAAGCAAACACATTAAACACATAGGGAATATCAAAATATTAAATGCAATTAAATAATTACTCCCCCTAAATTAATTCTCCCCATTATCAACTATGATCAACCTAAGAAGATAGCGACTCCCCGTAAGTTAAATCTCCCCCAAACTAAGATACGATTACAATAGGATTAGATACCATTTCTCCCCCTATCATTCTCCCCCTTTTTGTTCAGGAATAGACAAAGGCTAAAGAATCAAAACATTAACTTATCTACCCCAATGAAAGCACATACACCCCTTAAACTAAACAAGGGATAAATAGAATGGGATAACAAGCTAAACATGGAAGAGTGTATAAAGTGATGAGAACATTAAAGCACGTGGGCAACAAAATCATAAATAATCGATACAAATGAATACCAACTATGATGCGAAAACAAATGATACCAAATGATAAATAAGATTCTAAGCATGTGATATCAAACAAACTACGCAACAAACAAGGTACCAATTATGAATTGAAGCATAAATGGACTAACTAAACATGGCAAAGACTTAAACAAAATATCATATATATGTATACACAATAGATACAATCTAACTATAAGTACACACATATAGATATAAACACCAAAATGACACAAAACAAAGATAAGCTTTTCACACTCATATAGCAAAAATTGTCATATGAAAACGGTAGTATTGGGGTGTTAACTAGTAACAATTAAATTTAGACCCAATCACTTAAAACATGTTCACGGAGTTCTCAATTGATTGCAAACTTCATCACATTTGAATATATCCTCATGTGACAATATAAATTGAACTCAATGAACAAACATACATAATGCATACAAGCCAAGACTTTTGATGATTCTACAAACCAATAAAGTCGTGACATCGATAGCGCGACTAGGATAAACGGACATTGTGCAAACCGTTGATATACCATCCAATCTACCTCAATAAGCATATATTATTTGAAAGAATATATCAAACAAAAATAGGCCTTGGAAATTATTTTTCTTTTTAATGCCATAATTCAATTTTTAGGCCTTTGGACCACGTATTTCTTTTAGGTCCAAGCAAACGGTGGCTTACTATTCGCAAAGGATAATATATCCTTTCGGAGCCCTTCCCCGTGCACATTTATATATAATATCTTTATATCTCACACAAATCTCACATGCAACGAATTTTGACATGCACTGGTCCTCCTAGGTCACAAATATGTAGATGACAAGATTGGTAGGAGAACACCTCAAAAAGCTCAAATATACATATGAATTTAAAATTTCAAATGAGCTCATGCATGTGTGAATAGAGGCATATAAAAATAGAATCCATTTAAGCAACACAAAATCCAACTACTCTATGTAAGCATGGTAAAGAACATAATAAGGATTGATAATCTAAACCAAAAGTTCTAGCCACATGGGAGCGAAAAACGATGGGATTTTAACATAAGTGTATGCCACGTAAAACTGTGTCAAACTAAAATACACACAAAAAAAATCTTTTTTATTTTTTGAAATTTTTAACCAAAAATAAAAATATATACTCAAAAGACAATTAAAAATCATTTGAATTTTTCATTAAGCTTAATTTACCAAGAGATAAAAACCCAAATGATAAACAAAAATCTTTTTGTATTTTTCATTTAATGCAAAACCAAACAAAAAGGAAGGAAATATAATACAAAAGATAAACAAAAATCATTATTCTAGCATAAGTTTAAGCATGGAGCATAGACTAGAAAATGATTAAACATGCATACACCTAGCAATGATATATAATATGAAGCACAAAAATCTAGAGTATGCAAAGAAAACTAACACATTCAACCTTTAGATTTAGCATGTAAGGAAGCATGTGATAGTAAATGAGAAAAAAAACCCTATATTGTAAAGCTACCAAGTCGGATCTCCTAACTCAAACTAATGATGAATGACGATCTAGGGGTGTAGGAATCTTGACTACCTCGGTTGCGTTATATTTGGATTTTCTAGGAACTCGTTTAAGATCAAAGCACAATTTTCTAAGATGACCTTTTCGACCACAATGTGAGCACTTAAAGACTCGGCGAAAAGACTTACCAAAGGAGTGATATCTAAAACCTTTCCTAGGTGATTCTCCTAAAACATTGGATTTGTCTTTATGAGTAGATTCATTACAATTATCGAAGCCTAATCCACAAGTGTCATTTTTTATTTGGACCGTGCCTAAGATTTTATCTAGTTTTTCGGACCTACATTCCAAATAAAATTTGACTTTTCTAGAGTCTTTTAATTTAGTTTTTAATTCTAAAATATTAGACTCTAATAAAACATTTTTCTCTTCAAACTCAAGAAGCTCCTTTTTCAAGGATTCCATTAAACCTCTAATGCTATCTGTCTCGCCTTCGACATATTCAAGCTTCTCTCGAAAAGTTCTCTCTCGTGTCCTAAGGTTTTCCACCATCGCATTATCATCAATGACCTTGACAAGCTCTTTTAAACTCGCCTATAACTTCGAATTAGCTCTTTTTAATTTAATAGATTCTTCATAAAGTTCTTGAAAAGCATTTTGAAGTTCACTCACATCAACCTCTTCTTCATTTTCACTCTCTCTTTCTTCTTCACTCTCACTACCATAAAAAAACAAGGGAATCATAAACTTTGACTTTGGAAGTGTCATGTGTTAAAATTTCATCAATAGATGAGTTCTCACTATCACTCACATGACTAGCCATAAAAGCCACAAAGTTGGGCTTAGTAGGGGAATCGGGTCCCTCTTCATTTTCAATATCACTAAGGGTTGCATTAAAAGACATTGGTTGCTTAACTTCTTTCCTTAGTTTACTGGGGCACTCAAAACCCCTATGGCCATACCATTCACAACCAAAAAATCTATTTGACTCATCCCTATTTAAATTTTCTTTAGGAGTTTTAGGGATGTTCTCGGCTTTGTCATGCGTAGATTTTTCAAATTTCTTAAAATAATTTTTAAATTTATCTTCGTTAAATTTAAGAAATTTTTGAAACTTTCAGACAACAAAGCCATATCTTCCGAGTCACTATCACTATCACACTCTACTACTTGTTTTTCCTCTTTTCGGGCTTTTAAAGTAACGCCCTTTTCTATTTTCTTTTCAGTTTTAGAGGGAAGCATGTCCAGTTCATAGGTTTGTAAACCACCCACGAGCTCTTCTAATTTTGTAGAGGCTAAATTAGGAAGACTATGGAGGTTTATGTCGATGACATGTTGACTAAGATCCTCATGGTTGAGGATCATGTGGCCGACCTTGAAAGAACATTTGACACCATGGACCTTTATAAGATAAAGCTAAATCATAAAAAGTGTGTGTTCGTCATAAGCACGAGCAAGTTCCTCAGCTTCATTACTAACCAAAGGGGTATTGAAGCCAATACATTAAAGATTAAATCACTGATTGACATACAGACACCCCAAACCATCAAGGATGTGCAGATGCTGATATGAAGAGAGTGACTCTTAATTTTTTTCACCTCCAAAGCTACGGATAAGTGTTTGCCATTTTTTAAGAACTTGAAAAAAACATTTATCTGGGATGAAGAGTGTGGAAAATATTTTCAAGACCTAAAATCTTATTTGGGATCCTCAATGCTATTGTCTCGGCTGATTCAAGGGGAGAAATTATTTTGATACTTGGTTTTATCAAAGTCAACCATTAGTGCAACTATCGTACGTGATGATGAAGGTGTCTAGAAGCTAGTGGATTTCAACAATAAAGACTTGCAGAGGGTCGAGTTGAAGTATCCTAGAACGGATTTGTTGGTATATCCACTAATACACACATCAAGGAAGATAAATCCATACTTTTAAGCTCATAGAATGGTGGTTCTCACTGATACCCCCTTAAGGTAGGTTATCTATAAACCAGATAAATTGGGTAGGTTGATGGTCTGGTCAATCGAGCTAGGTGAGTTTGACATCATCTATCATCGTAGGGCTATAATTAGGGGATAAGCCCAGGAAACTTTTATAGAAAAATTCACTTGGTTCGAGGCTGATAATAATGCCATTGAAGAAGTGGTGGAACTAGAAGTTGTTCGGGAAGAATCTCTAGAAATACCAATAGTGGACGAGACTGATAATACAGATCATCCATGTCTTACAATGACCAATACTACAGAGAAATATTTTTTTCCAAAATGGGATCTTGGAAGAAGGGCCTCTCACAAAACAGTGTCCTATATGGAGTCTATTCTTGATGGCTCGTCTTATGAAAGTGAAAGTGAAAGTGTTGTCAGGTTGATACTCTCGACTCTATATGGTACTGATATTGGATATACTTTGAGATTTAGCTTCAAGGCATCCAATAATGAGTTGGAGTATGAGGCCCTGTTGGTAGGCCTCTTCCTAGAAAGAATATTGAATGTTGACCAAATGATAGTTCATAGTGACTCATAACTGGTTATGAATCAGATGTTGGGGGTTTATGAGGCCAAAGACGAGAAGATGGCCCCATACTTGTCAAGGGTTAAGAAAGTTTTGAAATGTTTTGGGAAGTGAAGCTCAGAAAGAATAGTCAATTAGACAATAGTCGAGATGTGGCAATGTTAGTTTCAATAACAAGA
This sequence comes from Sambucus nigra, assembly GCA_949130495.1. NCBI lineage: Eukaryota > Viridiplantae > Streptophyta > Magnoliopsida > Dipsacales > Adoxaceae > Sambucus > Sambucus nigra. The sequence goes on along the minus strand of OX422211.1, from coordinate 464,830,831 downwards.
ACAAAAATCGGACATACGGTACCGGTGGAGATCCTACATAGGCTGAACATTGAGGAGGAGGAAAGTGAGATGAAATTTTGCTTGAATTTAAATTTGAGGGATTCGTGAATGGATTCACTAGTCAAGAGCATACGGGATGGTGAAATTGTAGACTCTAAGGCCGAGAGAAGGAAGCTTAGATACAAAATAGCCAAATTCATTAGGATTCTTATTGCCGCTACTCATATGTGTTCACCCCTCTCAGGTAGGCTATGTCCTAGATGACATGTCACACCCTGCTTTTTGGTATGAATGAACAATAAGTACACATAAATCAATGAATTAAAGCTAAGGCAGAACAACATAACTTTTTATGTTACATAGGGTTGAACCACCGCAGGGGTGAGTTACTCATTTCAAGTACACACGATGATATAAAAAATTGGAAAGTGGCACTCCTTGCTTCCATCTAGTTTAATCTCTGCCCATACAGTGACATACGCAAACATGTGATTGTTTTCCATCTCTAGTAGTGGAAAGATACTACATTTTTTCTCCTGACGCTTATAGAGAAGGAAGGAATTAACAAAAATATGTTACACATGTTCTACTAGTTCTATAACAATGATATGGATATAAATGAGAGTTGGAGTGTGTATAGAATTAGTGTTTAAAACATTGACAATAATAATCAGATAATTCCATATTTATCAGATTATAAAACATCATAATATTGGAAAAAATAATTTCATAGTGATTAGTCCTTTAAGGCATATGGTTCATTAGCAATTTAGTTAGGATCATGTTAAAGAAAGTCAAAGAGTTTGAACTAATAATCCCATTCTTACTAGTTCACTAAAGGGTATAAAGGTAAATAATCCATCAGTTAACTTGATAATAATCGGTAAATCAATCCCAAAACTTTTGGGAAAAAGTAATTTGCTATGCTCATAATTAAAGTGGCACTCATACATATGTAGCATTAGTCATGGCTCTCAATCATCTGAGACCAATAGGCTAAGTAAAAAGTTTTGTGGGATAACACGTCAGTCTACTTCCTAGTTAATACTAATGCTTATAGTAAATATAGCACAAAGTGCTAGGGAAAACTTAATCAATAAGCTACATGATATAAGCTATTAGATGAGAACGGGTAAAATTACTCCTAAAATTTACATACTGGTGATAATTCAAATACTGATGATGGTTAACAAAATATTTAGTATGGAAGTATAATAATATGCACATACTCAGAGTAAATGTGGCTATCACATAGTGATATCAATAGTAGTATTTCAAATACGTAAAGTATAATACTGAAAAGGTCGGAAAAAACTACTTACTTGGTATTCGGTTGACTTGCTATCACATTGGGGTATTCACAAGAATTGGGGCTTGATTTTATGTTATACAATATGTGGTGTATGAGTAAATGGAATTAATCAGGTAGTTTTGTATTTAAAACGGTCGTTGTTAAAGTTCTGGGGGCTTATTTATAATTCTCTTGGGACTTTAATATAGTGACCTTAATCTCATTTGTTAACTTTGGTGCAGGATAGTTTTTATCTTAAAATAGTTTGATGTATGTATGGACAAAATTTTGGGATGAAACGTGTTAGTTGGAAAGGATGATTGGGGTTGATTTGTAATTTTAAAGAGATTCCTTTATGTAAAAAACCTTGTTTTTTGTTTTTACATAACTTGGGCTAGGATTATCCAAACATGGTCTTATCTTATACCATTTTGATTAGAAAATTTTAATACAAAGAAAAATTAAAATTTTCTGATTGGCCATGCGCCCTCACGCGCATGGTCAAGGTTTCTGAATAAAATCTTCATCTTCAACCTCTCGATTTGGACTTTTTAGGGTTTTAATTTTTCACCAAGGTTTTCTCCTTCATTGTTATACCATTTGCGATGATTCCTTAACAAACTTGACCTAATTTTTCATAAGGAATCCAAATATATAAGTTTAATGGATTGACATTCATTATAACTCAAGTTTTAAAATCGTGTTTTTTCATGCATTTGACCTAATTTTCATGGATTTCGAAAGTATGGCAAGGTTTCTTATGAATTAGGTTTGGTTCCTACTATATGTGAGAATAGTTTAGTTTTGGTTTCAAATATTTTGATGGATTGTACATTCAAAATTTCTAATTTTCAAGTTCTGAGTTCAAAAAACTCTTTTGGTCGATTTGAGTTATACATGAACATTCATGGAGTTTAACCATTGCACTTGAGATTCTTAGGTTATAATGAAGTTATACATGGCCTAAAATCAAATTTTAAAGCAGTATATCAAGTTTCACCATTAAAGCTCAACCTTTAATGGTGTCCAAACTGATTTTTTCTGTCCTAGGCCATTCTACACGTAAAATCTTGCATATTATGAGTGTTCTAACTAAATTAACTATTCAGAAAACTACTAGAATTGAAAATAAAGCATAAAATGATGAGTTACTAGAATTGAGGGAAATTTTGATATTTGAAACTGAATTGTGGGGTGAGTTTTTATTGCTTGGCTTGAGGTTTATTTATACTATTTTAGGTAAGGATTTGATTAGAGCTAAAATGAGGCGGATTTGACCTAGCTTATATGGGGTTTTAGTTGTTAGTAAATGGCGTGCACATGGGTTCATAAGGTTTCCCATATGTTTTTAACCTCTTATGCTGATGTGGTTTAGCATGTGTATAGGGTTTGAAACAAAATTTAAGAAGGTTTGGGTTTTATTCCTTCATTGATCATACAATTGCATTTATAGCCCTAAAAGTACCATTTTTATAAAGTTTTATGGTAGCTTGGTAATTTTAGAAAGTTTCCAGGGTTGAAACTATAATTTTATGTTAGTTAAGGTCAGAAGGTTCAATTTGATGTAAGGTTGGGTTTTAGAGGTTAAATGTATCTCAAGTTATCTTACTTTGAAAATTTCAGGAGCTCTTTTGTAATTTACTGAAACTTCAAGGGATCTAAGTCAATGTAACAAAGTTGTAGATTTTTAAGAATCGTTTCTTTCCTCTTAGAAGAATTTTGATTTTACACAACTTATGAGGGTTTAAATCATCGTCGTAGGTAAATTAGGGTTTGAAGAAATTCCCGGTTCTTACCGGACAATCACGAGGGGTCATGTGCAAGTCATATTGGTGGATGGTATCTAGCTAAAAAAATTGTAACTCAGGTCTACTAATGGCCGACACTTGTAAAAGATGCAACTGAGTATGTGAGGAAGTGCGATAAGTGTCAGTAGTTCTCAAGTATCTCTCACTAACCTCACCAGCCAAACTCATCCATTACAAGGTCGTGGTCGTTAACAGTAGGGGAAGTAACCTTGTTTGTCCACTTCCTAAGGCACCCTGTAGTTATCAGTATCTGATTGTGGCCGTTGATTATTGTTTTAAATGGATAGAGGCTAAGGCTATGATCGTCATTAGCAAAGTTAAAATTTTCAAGTACATTTGTATATATATCATCTATAGATGCGACCTGCCTCACACGCTCATATCAGACAAAGGTAAATAATTTAAAAATAAATCGTTGGAAGCCTATAGCAAGAGGGTTGGTATTATGCAATTCTTCTTGGCTCTAGGTCAACCTCAAGCCAGCGGAAAGACTGAGGTGATGAACTGGACGATACTGGACGACATTAAAAACAAGCTGGAGGATGATAAGGGCATGTGTAGTGAAGATTTGTATGAGGTAATATGGGCTTATAGGAAGATAAAGAGAACGACGATGGTTGAAACACCATTCATTCTATCCTACACGTCTAAAACTTCCATCCCCACCGAACTTGGGCTCCCTAGCCATATATTCCAAACCAATGACACCGATGTCAATAATGACAAGAGGAGGCTTGACTTGGAATTAATTTAAGAAAGACGAGAGGATGCTGAGGTCCGACAGTCTGCTTACCAATAGAGGGCCGCCAGATTCTACAATAAGAGGGTAAAGGCTAGGCTAATAGCGGTGGGTGATCTCATTTTAAAAAAATCATGGCAAAATCCGAATAAACTACACCCTAACTGGCATGGGTCATATAAGATAATTGAAGAGGTCGTCCCGAGAACCTATTGATTGGAGAACCTGGAGGGTGAACCTTTCTCCAATCCTTGGAATGCAAACAATTTAAAGAAATACTATCAGTAAATTTTGTTATTTGATTAGATATTGTATTAATGTCATTCTTTTTATTAGTAGAAATTCAATGTGTTTGTGTGCCAATGAAAGATGAATGAGAAATCCAAGTGTTGCTTCATATCTGTGTTAAACTAAAGAATATCATTTTTTGTGAATTAGTTTTAGCTCATTATTGGTGATACGAGAGATCATGAAGAGACTTGTCTCATTAATGAACTCTGAATCAGGACTGTGGTACAAGTACCAGGTGGATTGACCAGCTTACCGTCAACCCCCTTTATCGAAGGATGACAAGTGGATCTCAATTGATGTAATTCCTGCCCAACTTTTGAACCATTATCTTAAAGATGACGAGGAGGTGTTTGCCCCTAATCCGGATGATGGTCAAAGAGCATGCGTAATAGAATATCTAGCTCACCATCCGTAGTTGGTCTGAGTCCTTGTATGATTTTTGGTATATCTTTGTGTAATTTTACTCTTTAGGTTTTTGTCAAAATGTACAAAGTTTGTTTATCAACTGTATCATATTTTGAGCATGCGCTGACTAAATATAGTTAATAATAACTTCTGTGTTTTGGTTGATTAGGAAGAATCGATATTTACCAATCACTTAGAACTTTTGCTGATCAAATAATACTGTTAATCATTTTGGGCTCTTCGCTGATTAAATGAGTTAGTATCTACTTAAGTGGTGAAAACAAAAAACTCAAAATTCATTTCATTATGATTACTTAAACATCGCTCTGTGTGAATAAAAAGTCACAACTCTCTCGGAGATGTGAGGGTAAGTCTTGTCCTCACACTCCTTGCAACTATGAGAGATAGCTTATATGCCAACATCATTCATTTGGTGACAACTTAAAAAATTATTTCATTATGGTTACTTAAACATCACTACATGGTGAGTTAAAAAGCACAACTCTTCCAGAGATATAAGGGAGTGTCGACATACCAAGTCTCATCCACACACTCTCAGCAACTATGAGAGAGGGGTTATAAACATCACTCATTTGGTGGGAAAAATGGACTTCATTTCATTATGTTTACTTACTTAGACATCATTACGTGGTGAACATAAGGTCATAACTCCCTTAGAGGTACGAGCATGTGTGAAGAGACGAGTCTCATCCACACACTCTCAGCAACTATGAGAGAGGAGTTAATTACATTTAATTCAATGATAAAACTTAAAAACCATTGTTATGATTAAATTATCATCAGATCAGTATGAATGTAGTTAGAAGTTTAGACACCAAATAATGGTACAGAGTAATATTAATAAGATGATACAAGACTTGGCAGAAATTATTGTAATAACGTTAGCATCAACAAAAAATTGGCATTCAACTATGAAAAAATATCGATGTTAAAGTTAAAATACAAGAATGTCAACGGAAAGAAAAGTGTTAACATATTGTAAACAAGCTTCACAAAAAATGTTTAAGTACATCAGATAAGGGTATGGGCCATAGACGACCACCCTATGCTGTCGACTTGACTTTAGGTTGGATGGCACTGGCAACCTCAACATCCCCATCTAGACCAGTTACCGACTCAGCTTGAGCCTCATTACTGCCATTGAGTCTTCGAATGTATCATTCACTCTTTGTACAGTGGTCTCGACTGTAGCTACAGCTTCAACATCGGTCAATGGAGTGGCGATTAAGGGGTCGGCCAAGTCGAGAGCTTCAAGGTACTTCTATAGCTATCCCACCACATCAGGAAATTTGAGGACGATAAAATGGCAGGCCATCCTTGCACCCCTCTCTAGATACTGTCTGTCATTTTTAATTTTCCCATCAGAAATTTTGAAAGCTTCTACAACCTCAACTTTCCCCTTCTCAACAACATCAGTCCTATTGGACTTATACTCAGCCGACAATGCCTGAACAACATGGTCATGCTCCGTCTTAATTTCATCAAGATAGTCTGAGTTCTCTTTCTTCAGGGAATCTATACCATTCTTATGGTCGGCTTCTTTGTGATTCAATTTTTCCATTAGGTCCTTCTCATCCTGAATGACCTTATCGAACCTTTGGAGCCATTGAATATTTTCATTCACCCACTCACTGACCCTCACAAAGTCCATCATAAACTACAAAACAAAAAGTTAAGATTCAGTATGAGATGAGATAAGAATAAAAAATATTAAAGTCGGCTCAAATGTATACTTAAGAAGCATTGTGTATCATAAACTCAGAGAAAAGAAGTGCATCCAAGGCCATAAAGAAACGATTGTCAGACAGAGGCGTGAAAATAATAAGAGATAATTTTAGACCTCTTTGAATTCCGATTGAGGGAATCCGTCTTAATGATCAACTGAGAAAGAACATCCGATAATGCTGGGTCTGAGGAAATTCGAATAGCTGCAGTCGACATCTGGTTATTAGTTCCAGAGTGGTATTTTTGTCTCTTCTCTCTGAAAGGTGGGCCTCATCAGTTGACTACTTCATCTTCTGGCCCCCCTCGACCTGGCCGAGGCTACTAACAGTTGATTTCTTAGTGGGGGATGCTGATTACTTCTTGCCCATTTTATTGATGGAACTCAGCAAGATTAGGGCAGTCATGTTCCAGATATCATCTGAAACCTTAGGAGGATGATTTGTAGTAAAAACGAGAATAAATATCAGCAAAAATGATCAAGGACGATGAAACATTTAAGATAAAAAAATAGAAATGGAACTTACACAATTCGATCAGAGGGTCAACCCATAGACCTAACTCTTTAAGGAAGGATGAGACCATCACGTGATCGAACTCGGCCAAGCCTCCATCCTTCCCCTAGCACCTCATCTGGTTAATTTTTTTAGGGTCGTCTATGCTGAGACTAGAATTAAGATTAGTAGACATGGAGGCATTGTCCCATCATTGAGGAACCCTCGGCTCAGAGGTATTAGAAGCAGTATTGGCCTAAAATTACCAGGCCCCCGATAAAAAAAAGTATCGAGGTTTCTAATGGTAGTTGGAAGGTTTGTTAACTAAGAAGGACTTTTTGTCAGTTTTCCTATCCCCAAGGTGGTAGTACCCCGGTTGGGACCTTATACATGACACATTATAACACGCTTTGAAAACACTGACAAGAAGGTCATCGTTGTGAATATGCTTCAATAGAGAGATGAATAGGATTATAATTCCCCAAGAATTGGTTGAAAGTTGGGCTAGATCACGCCCCATGCTAGCCAAAATGGATCGTACATTTGGGTGAACGGGTAACCTAAATCCGACCCTAAATATCTGATTATACATGAAAATTTATCTCTCTCAACCATCATAAGCCCTCTCACTATCGGTCTGCACCCTCATATGAATTATCGGCTTGATCCCGTACAGATGCCTCCAATGTAGAAGGTCGGTCTCTCTGACGATGGATGGATAAGTCTGGGCATAAGAAGTGGGGAGTGGGTCTTTGTCCTCAGAGTCGCTGTCAGACAGAATTTCAACAACCTGGGCCCCACTTGGAAATATTTCATTATAGGAGATTGGTTATGATTACTAAAGCCCACAGTACTAGAGTCTGTCATACGAAAGGAGGGGACTATCATGGTTTCCTCAAAAGAGTCAGCCTCTTTAGATATATGAGAGGCATAAGGGCTATAGCCCTGAGAAGATGATGAAGACTGGGAGCCTTGAGACGAGTCTAGTCATCGAACCACCACTAACCTTAACTATGGGAGGAGTGATGACAGCTAAAGGGACAAGATAAATTGGGCTTGTAAGGTCAGCACCGCCTTTCCATCTAGCCTCTCCCTCTGCCTCTGCCTCTGCCTCTGCCTCTGCCTCTACCTCACCCTTTCGTATCTCCCTAAGAATGGTGGCACTAAGGGGGGGGTGAACTGATCAAGTAACTCGTATATGGTCCTAAACATTTAAAAAGTTTTAAGTTTGATGTGGATTGACTTTTGGATCCAAATGAAAAGACTTTATCATTTTTAAATGAAATGTGACAAGAATAGTGTTAAAGGAGAGTACGGGAGAAGATGAACAGAAGGTCAAAAAAGAAATCAGCCAATGGTAGAAACTCAACTCCAACCCTAAAAACCTTCTAGATTTGCTCCTTACCAACTTAAAAACCCAACAGAAGTTCAAATTGAATCCTAGAATAGCCTACAATGCTGGTTGGAAAATTCAAAGAACCCACCTAAAAACCTAAATGCAAAAATGAAGATATTAAAGCTAGAAAAAGGAACAAAGCGATTTGGCAAAATTACCTCAGAGAGGACGACTAACTTAGGAGGGTTGAGAATCCCTAAAGCTTGATGGAAAATCTTGGTTTGAGGAGAAAGAGATAAAATCTTAAAATTTGCAGAAGAAAATAGATGAAGCGAGGAACATTTGGATAAGAAAGAGAAAGTGCCAATTTTGGGGACTTTAAAACCCCCTAATCATTGCGCACGATTTCTCACAAAGTCATCATTTGGGAACTCTAACCAAGTCAACCTACAGCGACCCTACCTTGGCTAACATGCCAAGCCATGCATTCAATGCCTAGTGTCTAACCAAAGACACTTGAAAGACGTTTCTGCCAAGGACTCGAAAAATACACTCTAAACCTCAACCAAATAGGTACACGTCCTTAATGTAACTTCAGACACCAGGGGGTCTCATCCTCATAGGGAGCTAACTAATTATACCACTCAACCTTCCACTCACATTGAACACTAAGGGTTAGAGGTGATTGATATACACAAGTATGACCTCTTCCTCGATAGGTTCCAGCCCGACCAGGTCAATCCAGCTCACTCATCAGGTTTGGCATATATAAGACAAACCAGTGTAGGCCCACCCTTGAGTACGCTCGTCCTCATCATATCACCATAAACATATGATGGAATTCACCCCCACTCAATATAAATATATCGTCTCAGCCTCGTACTAAAATAAGGCGATCGAGATCCATCAACTGACTCAGGGTTATACTTAGCGGTCTAATGATCGTCCACTTGGAAGACTGAGATGGAGCCTCGGTTCGAATATGGGCCATTATATCTGAATTTTGCTACCTCATAAGGCACACGTGAATTTCAGGTCACCATCCCATGTCGGCATGCAGTTATAACAGATCTTCACAACATATGAGGGAATTTTTCCAAATCATTGATTAAGCATGTGGTAGACAGGTGTTGGACTCCTATTGGATTACTTACCTTACACACCCATATTTCAATGTTGTTAGGCACACCGTACACCCTGAAACCTATATATACACTTCAGTTTCTTCATTATGATGGATCAATTACTAAGAAACCCTGGCTAAACTGTATCCAAATTACGGTAAAGAGATAAAGCTTGATATTTTAATCCTCAGGCTATTAGTGCCTAATTTATAGTGAAAACTTTACCATTCCTGCACATTGGATTAGGCTATCAAGCTGAGCCACTTATATCTTGTGCCTCTTTTATTCTCTCATCATTTTCCTACTTATTTATATTGATGTGTTCATATATTTGAGTACTCTATCGTTGTTGATATATAGCTTGAAATATACAAGTTTAAGTGTTGATATCTATGGTATCATCATCTCACAAAGTATTTCAAAGTTATTATTTGCGAGTGGACCACAAGGCCATTCTCAATATTTTAAAATATCGTTTTCCATGTTACCATTTAAAAAGATATTTACCAAATCATGTTTTTAGCACTATGCCAGACATATTTTTGTTTCTGACTTTGAGTTGTGCCATATGTCGTCTGTCAAAGTGGATGGAAGACAGACAACAAAATGGGATAAGAGTATATTTCAGATATTATCTCAAGGGAATATCCTTTTGTCTCCCACTTGCCAGATCAACTCTAATATTTTCCTATAAATATACCCCTCAGGCAAGGTCAAACCATAAGAACACAAGTAGTATTATTACTATGTCAAAATAAAACCAGAAAGTATTCTCTCCCATGCCCTCTCCTTTGTTTTTAATGTTCTTATCTCTTGACTCTTAAGATCCATCACTTCTAAATTATCCCTTTTCTCAGATATTATTATTGTTGTAAAGTTATATATAACCATTGTCTTCTTAGATATAAATCATAAAAGGTCCATTGTTACCAAAAATAAATTGCTTTCATCTCAATCTGCTCTTGAGACCTTAGAAACCTTGAAGATAACTTAGATTAGAGTGGGGCATGCCTCACCAAATCCATATATTTATAGACCCTAGTACAACTACCCTCTTACATTTAACAACTCATATAGGGAGGTATTCTTGTTGCCATTTATAAAGAGGATACAATGTTTCAAAGCAGCTAATATTTGAAGATACTTTAACCGATAATAGAGTTCAGAGCGATCAAATTGCCAGTGAGGATGTCTTAGTGATCGAAGAAAGGACATCATCTCCTCAAGGAGGACATACCAGTGCAATAGTAGGCATGCTACTAAGTGGGATGAATTTGATGAGCATGTTCTTTTAATTTCTAGAATATCATATTGGGGATATGGCTAGTTTGAGCCGAACTAGATGGAACTTGTAGGAGGAGCAACAATAGCAGCAGCGGCCATAGAGTGGGCTCCACCAAGAAGGACTGTGATGGAGCACGTGGCGATGCTGGTAAGCTTACCAGAAGCTTACCAAAACCGTCCCAAAAGAGTACTAGGGACAATTTTTGCAATGGCAAAAATCCGTCCCTTATACTAGGCGTCGTAAATATTTTTGGGACGAATCTTACCGTCCTAAATGTTAATTTATGGACACTCTACATTTGGCATCGGGGACGGATTTTTCCATCCCAAATGGTGTTCCCATGAAAAAATTCCCGCTCTAGCCAATAGTATTAGGGACGGATAAACCGTTCCTAATACTACTCAGATTCTGGCAACCCAATTAGAACGGTAAAAACCGTCCCCAAAGGTAATTTCGTTTGATGCAAAAATAGGTATTAGGGACGATAAAAACGGTCCCAAAAGGTATTCTCAATTAGTACAAATAATTATTAGGGATGGTTTATAACCATCCCAATTCATAAATAAAAAAGTTATCATAAATAGTAATATTATTATATGATTTATGTTGCAATAATAATTGACGTCTAATTTGCATTATAAACACAATATATCAACCACATTCATTGAAGCACGTATCCAATAACAATTTCTTCCATTAAACTACATTCAAGTCGAAATATTTAAATGAGTACAAAATCATACTAATTAATAAGATATACAATTGTTAAAAAAAAATATCATCCCTAAATTAAGATGATAAATATGTTTGTCACGCTTTAAAAACTTCTCTTAGTGTCACATATAGTAGACACACTCAAAATCATGTATCTTCAACTTCTTGTGCACAACCTGCAATCAATAAATAATTATTTTATCAAAATAATATTATAGTAAAATAAAATATCCAAATATATTAGTTAATCATGTAAACAACTTTTTACAATTTTTTAAAAAATTTGATAGAGCCTCCTTTGTTTATACATGAAAACTAACTTGTTTAATCAATACAAAAGCCCCGCACAACTATAAGAATCTCGCATATCAATGATTCTTTATAATTTAAAAAAAAAAATTCGAATGAGTCTCCTTTGTTTATACATGAAAACCAACCTGTTTAATCAACACAAAAGCCCGCACAGCCAGTAAAAAAAATTAAAACAACAATCTCGCATATCAACAACAATAATAAATAAACAATCTACCTGTTGCAAACCATTGATTTGTTCATGTGTTCCACGCGAATAAAATATAACCCTAAAATGTTATCCTGCAAAAAAATATAAGAAACAAAAGAAAAAAGATATCAGTAATCAAATAATGTTTAAACCTAAAAGTCTAAATGTTGCAAATTCTCGTCGTATACTCAAACCGGGAGTCCCTTGACTACACGGTCAATTCGTACGAGTTACATTGGTCTCGTTCCAGGTGCTCGATCCTCTCACTGGACCGTTTTGTGACTGCTTTACGTTTTCATCCCTTGACGCCTTGTTTTTAACCCTAAGTCTAAATTTTACAAATTCTCGTCGTATACTCAAACCGGGAGGCTGGGGACTACGTTGTCGGTTTGTATGACTTACATTGGTCCCGTACGAGGTGCTCGTGCCTCTCACAGGACCATTTTGTGGTGGTTTTAGGTTTTCACCCTTTGACGCCATGTTTTTAAGCCTAAGTCTAAATTTTACAAATACTCGTCGTATACTCAAACTGGGAGGTTGGGGACTACGCGGTCGGTCTCTACGAGTTACATTGGTCCCCGTGCGAGGTGATTGTGCCTCTCAACTGACCGTTTTGTGGTTGTTTTACGTTTTCACCCGCTGACGCCATGTTATTAAGCCCAAGTCTAAATTTTTGCAAATTCTTCTCGTATACTTAAACCGGGAGTCCAATGATTACGCGATCGGTTCATACGACTTACATTGGTCCCGTGCAAGGTGATGGTTCCTCTAATGGGACCGTTTTGTTATTGTTTTATGTTTCACCCTTTGACGTCATGTTTTCAACCCTAAGTTTAAATTTTCCAAATTCTCATCATATACTCAAACCATGAGGTCATGAACTACGCGGTCGGTCCCTACGAGTTACATTGGTCCCGTGCGAGGTGATGGTGCCTCTAACAGGACGCTTTGTTATTATTTTATATTTTAACACTTTGACGTCATGTTTTCGAGGCTAAGTCTAAATTTTTCAAATTCTCGTCGTATACACAAACCGAGAGATCAGGGATACGTGGTCGGTCCCTACGAGTTACATTGGTCTAGTGCGAGGTGATGGTGCCTCTAACGGGATCATTTTGTTATTGGTTTATGTTTTTATCCTTTGATGCCATGTTTTCAGGCCCAAGTCCAATTTTTTGCAAATTCTCATCGTATAATCAAACCGGGAGACCTGTGACAACGCGGTCGATTTGTATGAGTTGCATTGGTCCCGTGCTAGGTGATGGTGCCTCTAACAGAACCGTTTTGTGGTTGTTTTACATTTTCATCCTTTGACGTCCGGTTTTCAAGTCTAAGTCTAAATTTTACAAATTCTCATTTTGTATACTCAAACTGGGAGTCCGGGGACTACGCGGTCGGTCCCTACGAGTTACATTAGTCCAGTGCGAGGGATCGTGCCTCTCACTGGACAATTTTGTGTTTGTTTTAGGTTTTCACCCTTTGACATCATGTTTTCAAGTCTAAGTCTAAATTTTCTAAATGCTCTTCGTATAATCAAATCGAGAGGCCAGGGACTACACGGTCGGTCTCTACGAGTTACATTGGTCCCGTGCGAGGCAATGGTGCCTCTAACGGGACCATTTTTTTGTTGTTTTATGTTTTCATCCCTTGACACCATGTTTTTAAGCCTAAGACTAAATTTTCCAAATTCTTGTCGTATTCTCAATCCAGTAGGCCGGGGACTACGCGGTCAGTTCGTACGAGTTATATTGGTCCAGTGCAAGGTGCTCGTGCCTCTTACGGGACCATTTTGTGGTGGTTTTAGGTTTTCACCCTTTGATGCCATGTTTTTAAACTTAAGGTTAATCTTTTATAAATTCTCGTCTTATACTCAAACCAAGAGTCCCGTGACTACGTGGTCGGTTCGTACGAGTTGCATTGATCCTGTGTGAGGTGAAGGTGCCTCTAACAGGACCATTTTTTTGTTGGTTTACGTTTTCATCCTTCGAAGTCAGGTTTTCAAGCCTAAGTCTATATTTTCAAAATCCTCATCGTATACTCAAACCAGGAGGCCGGGGATTATGCGATCGGTCCCTACGAGTTATATTGGTCCCATGCGAGGTGATCGTGCCTCTCACTAGACCGCTTTTTGTGGCTATTTTACATTTTCACCCGTTGACACCATGTTTTTAAGCCTAAGTTTAAATTTTTGCAATTTCTTGTCGTATACTTAAACCAGGAGTCCCTTAACTATGCGGGCGGATCGTATGAGTTACATTGGTCCTGTGCGAGGTGCTCGAGCCTCTCACTGGACCGTTTTGTGACTGTTTTACATTTTCATCCCTTAATGCCATGTTTTTAACCCTAAGTCTAAATTTTACAAATTCTCATCGTGTACTCAAATTGGAAGGCCGGTGACTACAAGATCGGTTCGTACGAGTTACATTGGTCCCGTACGAGGTGCTCGTGCCTCTCACGGGACCATTTTGTGGTGGTTTTAGGTTTTCACCCTTTGACGCCAGCTTTTTAAGCCTCAGTCTAAATTTTACAAATTCTCGTTGTATACTCAAACAGGGAGGCCGGGGACTACGCGGTCGGTCTTTACGAGTGACATTGTCCCGTGCGAGGTGATCGTGCCTCTAACTAGACCATTTGGTGGCTGTTTTATTTTTTTACCCACTGACGCCATGTTTTTAAGCCTAAGTCTAAATTTTTATAAATTCTCATCGTATACTCAAATCGGGAGTCCTGTTACTACGCGATCTGTTCGTACGAGTTTCATTGGTCCCGTACAAGGTGATGGTGTTACTAATGGGACCGTTTTGTTATTGTTTTATCTTTTCACCCTTTGACGTCATGTTTTGAAACCTAAGTCTAAAATTTTCCAAATTCTCATCGTATACTCAAATCGAAAGGTCAGGGACTATGCGGTCGGTCCCTACGAGTTACATTGGTCCTGTGCAAGGTGATGGTTCCTCTAATGGGACCGTTTTGTTATTATTTTACGTTTTCACCCTTTGACGTCATGTTTTCAAGCCAAAGTCTAAATTTTCAAAATTCTCCTCGTATACTCAAATCGAGAGGTCGGGGACTACGCGATCGGTTCGTACAAGTTGCATTGGTCTCGTGCGAGGTGATGGTGCCTCTAACGGGACCGTTTTCTTATTAGTTTACGTTTTCATCCTTTGACGTCAAGTTTTCAAGCCAAAGTCTAAATTTTACAAATTCTTGTCATATACTCAAATGGGGAGGCCGGGTGAAGGTGCACGAGGCCCCCAATTTTAAAATCTTATCAAAAATTATTTCCTTTTATAGATGCGGAAGCGATATGGTTCACATCAAAACAAAAAATTTTAATTTCTTCTAAATAAAAATTAAACCAAGTGAAATTAAGATGAAACACACACACAATTTAATTTCACTTAAACGTAATTAATTTAACCCCAGTCCTAAAAATTTGCCTAAGTCATATTTTCCATATTACCAAATTAGGCCAAACCAATTTTAACAAATTAAACAGTGACTTGAATTAAATTAACATAAACATTACCCAAAATTAATTTGCACCAAATTGAACAAGTAGTGATAGAAACCAAATTTTATCTTTTTTACCTAAGCATGATTTCTAGGTGATTTTGCAAGATAAAATAAACAATGAATCACTACGCCCCGATGTACGAGGAAAAAGCCACAACAGGAAATAACCTCGGACGGCCCTAGCCTTAAGTCCGCTAAGTACGGATTTACAATTACTAGAAAGATGACTTAAAACACTCGACTTGACTCGACTCCTTCAAGCCCCGATGCGTCTTCTTGCAAATACCTCTGCTTAGACGATAATCCCGATCTCCACTAAAACCTTGGAATCCACCAATGAGGAACTAGGAAGCAACCGTCAACCACACATAGTGCCTTTCACCACGTGAGAATGTCGCAGCCAAAAATGAACTTCTTCTTCTTTGAGGGATTTAGAAGAAAACCCAAACGAACTCTTCCAATGTTAGAGATAAATCGGTGCCAAAACTCCAAGAAAAGTATATATATATATATATATATATATATATAAAGAAACTTGGATAAACATATGGGTGTATATGTGTTTTGAAAGGAATTTACTCCATAAAAAGTAACACATAAAAATGAACTTTTTCTTCAAAGTATTTTGCTCTAATGACTCTTGGAAATAGGAAAAAGTTATCTTAGAAAATGTCTTTCCCGCACTATGTAAAGGTGGTAAAAGTTAGTGGGCAAAGTGGGAAGTTATAAAAAAATTGTCAAAAGAACTGCTCGAAACTGAAATTTCGATAGAAGTTCTTTCGAGAGAGTTTGAGTTCGTTCGAACCAAACTTCTAACGAGAAAACATAAACAATTTCTAAATCTTATTAGAAGTTCATTTGAACGAGGTCGTTCGAATAACTTTTCTAATGAGATTACAGGCCATGATTCTAGATAACTTTGATACGAACGTGTGGCCGCCAGTTTCGTATTTTTTGGATTTTTTTTGGATTTGATATGATTTTTCTATGGAAAGGTGTCCGAGAACAAAATCTTTAGAACACTGAATTAAAAAAAAACTAACAAAAAAAATACTAACACCCAAAATAAATTTCCAAGCTCCTATATATATATATATATTAAAATGCATTCATACCTTAGGAGCCATGGAACCATGTTGATGACGTAGAAACGGGGCACATTAAAATCGGCATTTTGATGAAGCTTTAAACTGCTACGTCTTTAACTTTAGTACGTCATAGGCTTGAAGGATGATCAATAACTCTATCCTATGACTCAAACGTTTTTGTTCGGAATTGAGCCAAAATTACAAAGGACTCAATTGGAAATTGATGTCCATACAAATCTCCCCCTTTGGCTATTCCGGGACAAAAACCAACAAAAATCCTAAAGGGTCGTCCAGCTCACTAGACTGACAAAAATGTCCCACCAAAAATTAAAATACAATGCTTGACTCAAACCCAAAGGATCAAAATCTTTACCGGTGAAAGTTGTCACTTAGAATATAATTCCTGCACACTTAAGCAAACACATTAAATGCATAGAGAATATCAAAATATTAACTGCAATTAAATAATTACTCCCCCTAAATTAATTCTCCCCATTATCAACTATGATCAACCTAAGAAGATAGAGACTCCCTCTAAGTTAAATCTCCCCCAAACTAAGATACAATTACAATAGGATTAGATACCATTTATCCCCCTATCATTCTCCCCCTTTTGTTCAGGAATAGACAAAGGCTAAAGAATCAAAACATTAACTTATCTACCCCAATGAAAGCAAATACACCCCTTAAACTAAACAAGTGATAAATAGAATAGGATAACAAGCTAAACATGCAAGAGTGTATAAAGTGATGAGAACATTAAAGACGTGGGCAACAAAATAATAAATAATCCATCCAAATGAATACCAACTATGATGTGAAAACAAATGATACCGAATGATAAATAAGATTCTAAGCATGTGATATCAAACAAACTACCCAATAAACAAGGTACCAATTATGAATTGAAGCATAAATGGACTAACTAAACATGACAAAGACTTAAACAAAATATCATATATATGTATACACAATAGATACAAGCTAAGTATAAGTACACACATATAGATATAAACACCAAAATGACACAAAACAAAGATAAGCTTTTCACACTCATATGGCAAAAATGTGTCATATGGAAACGGTAGTATTGGGGTATGAACTAGTAACAATTAAATTTAGACCCAGTCACTTAAAACATGTTCACGGAGTCTTCAATTGATTGCAAACTTCATCACATTTGAATATATCCTCACGTGAAAATATAAATTGAACTCAATGAACAAACATACACTATGCATACAATCCTAGACTTTTGATGATTCTACAAACCAATAGAGTCATGACATTGATAGCGTGACTAGGATCAATGGACATTGTGCAAATCGTTGATATATCATCCAATCTCCCTCAATAAGCATATATTATTTGAATGAATATATCATACAAAAATAGGCCTTGGGAATTATTTTTCTTTTTAATGCCATAATTCTATTATTAGGCCTTTGGACCACGTATTTCTTTTAGGTCCAAACAAACGGTGGCTTACTATTTGCAAAGGATAATATATCCTTTCGGAGCCCTTCCCCGTCCACATTTATATATATTATCTCTATATCTCACACAAATCTCACATGCAACGAATTTTGACATGCACTGGTCCTCCTAGGTCACAAATATGTAGATGACAAGATTGGTAGGAGAACACTTCACAAAGCTCAAATATACATATGAATTTAAAATTTCAAATGAGCTCATGCATGTGTGAATAGAGGCATATAAAAATAGAATCCATTTAAGCAACAGAAAATTCAACTACTCCATGTAAGCATGGTAAAGAACATAATAAGGATTGACAATCTAAACCAAAATTTCTAGCCACATGGGAGCAAAAAACGATGGGATTTTAACATAAGTGTATACCACATAGACTGTGTCAAACTAAAATACACACAAAAATTTTTTTTTTGATTTTTTGAAATTTTTAACCAAAAATAAAAATATATACTCAAATGACAAATAAAAATCATTTGAATTTGTCATTAAGCTTAAATTACCAAGAGATTAAAACCCAAATGATAAAAAAAATCTTTTCGTATTTTTCATTTAATGCAAAACCAAACAAAAATGAAGGAAATATAATACAAAATATATAAAAAAAAATCATTATTCTAGCATGAGTTTAAGCATGGAACATAGACTAGAAAATGATTAAACATGAATACACCTAGCAATGATACATAATATGAAGCACAAAAAGCTAGAGTATGCGAAGAAAACTAACACATTCAACCTTTAGATTTAGCAAGTGAGGAAGCATATGATAGTAAATGAGAATCAAAAACCCTATATTGTAAAGCTATCAAGTCGGATATCCTAACCCAAACTAATGATGAATGACGATCTAGGGGTGTAGGAATCTTGACTACCTCGGTTGCCTTATATTTGGATTTTCTAGGAACTCGTATAAGATCAAAACAAAATTTTCAACGATGACTTTTTCGACCACAATGTGAGCACTTAAAAACTCGGCGAAAAGACTTACCAATGGAGTGATCTCTAAAACCTTTCCCAGGTGATTCTCCTAAAACATTGGATTTGTCTTTATGAGTAGATTCATTACAAATATCGAAGCCTAATCCACAAGGGTCATTTTTTATTTGGATCGTGCCTAAGATTTTATCTAGTTTTTTGGACCTAGATTCCAAATAAAATTTGACTTTTCTGGAGTCTTTTAATTCATTTTTTAATTCTAAAATATTAGACTCTAATAAAACATTTCTCTCTTCAAACTCAAGAAGCTCCTTTTTCAAGGATTCCATTAAACCTCTAAGGCTATCTCTCTCGCCTTCTACATATTCAATCTTCTCTCAAAAAGTTCTCTCTCGTGTCCTAAGGTCTTCCACCATCGCACTATCATCAACGACCTTGACAAGCTCTTTTAAACTCTCTTCTAACTTCAAATTAGCTCTTTTTAATTTAATAGATTCTTCATAACGTTCTTGAAAAGCATTTTGAAGTTCACTCACATCAAACTCTTCTTCATTTTCACTCTCTCTTTCTTCTTCACTCTCACTACCATAAAAAATAAGGGAATCATAAACTTTGACCTTGGAAGTGTGATGTGTTAAAATTTCATCAATAGATGAGTTCCAACTATCACTCACATGATTAGCCATAAAATCCACAAAGTTGGGCTTAGTGGGGGAATCGGGTCCCTCTTCATTTTCAATATCACTAAGTGTTGCATTAAAAGACATTGGTTGCTTAACTTCTTTCCTTAGTTTACTGGGGCACTCAAAAGCCCTATGGCCATACCCTTCACAACCAAAACATCTATTTGACTCGTCCCTATTTAAATTTTCTTTAGGAGTTTTAGGGATGTTCTCGGCTTTATCATGCGTAGATTTTTCAAATTTCTTAAAATCATTTTTAAATTTATCTTTGTTAAAATTAAGAATTTTTTGAAACTTTCTAGACAACATAGCCATATCTTTTGAGTCACTATCACTATCACACTCTACTACTTATTTTTCCTCTTTTCGGGCTTTTAAAGCAAAGCCCTTTTCTATTTTCTTTTCAGTTTTAGAGGGAAACATGTCCCGTTCATAGGTTTGTAAACCACCTACGAGCTCTTCTAATTTCGTAGAGGCTAAAGTTGGTAAAGAATTTGAAACGATCACTTTTGAAATAAATCTATTGGGTAGGGACCTTAAAATTTTCTTTACTACTCGGTTGTCGGTTATTTTCTCTCCCAAAGTAAAAGATGAATTAACAATATCAGAAAGTTTAGCATAAAATTCATCAAAAGTTTCTTTTTCAATCATTTTGATGGTTTCAAATTGAGTGGTTAGGTTTTGGAGTTTCGAAGCTTTCACGACACTAGTTCCTTCATGAGAGAGTTGTAAAATATCCCAAGCTTCTTTAGTGGTTTCACACGTCATAATGCGTGGGAATTCGTTCGGTGTGACCGCGCTAAACAAGGCATTTAAACCTCGAAAATTAAAATTAGAAAGTTTAAATTCGTTCTCACTCCATCTATCGGCGGATTTGGGAACACGCTCATTATCCACTAAATGCATAGGTGAAGACCCCCCGTTAACGACAGATAACCAAACTCTCTCGTCGATAGATTTTATTGACGATTTCATTCCCGCTTTCCAATGCATGTAGTTAGAACCATCAAAAATAGAAAATTTTAAAAATGTGAAAAATTCCATTTTATCCAAAAATATTTACAGGATCTTAACGAAGTAAATTATCGCTTTGTCTCTAATACCACTTGAAGGTGCGCGAGGCCCCCAACTTTAAAATCTTATCAAACATTATTTCCTTTTATAGATGCGGAAGCGAGATGGTTGACACAAAAACAACAAATTTTAATTTCTTCAAAATAAAAATTAAACCAAGTGAAATTAAGATGAAACACACACAGAATTTAATTTCACTTAAACCCAATTAATTTAACCCAAGTCCTAGAAATTTGCCTAAGTCATATTTTCCACATTACCAAATTAGGCCAAACAACTTTTAACAAATTAAACAACGGATTGAATTAAATTAACATAAACATTACCCAAAATTAATTTGCACAAAATTAAACAAGTAGTGATATAAACCAAATTTTATCTTTTTACCTAAGCATGCTTTCTAGGTAATTTTTCAAGATAAAATAAACAATGAATCACTACGGCGCGATGTACGAGGAAAAACCCACAACGGGAAGCAACCTTGGACGGCCCTAGCCTTAAGTCCACTAAGTACGGAATTATAATTACAAGCAAGATGACTTACAACACTCGACTCGACTCCTTCAAGCCCTGGCGCATTTTCTTGCAAATACCTCTGCTTATTCGACAATCCCGAGCTCCACCAGAACCTTGGAATCCACCAATGAGGAACTAGGAAGCAACCGTCAACCACACATAGTGCCTTTCACCATGTGAGAATGCTGCAGCCAAAAATGAACTTCTTCCTCTTTGAGAGATTTAGAAGAAAACCCAAACGAACTCTTCCAATGGTAGAGATAAATCGGTGCCAAAACTCCACGCAAAGTATATATATAAAGAAACTTGGATAAACATATGGGTGTATATGTGTTTTGAAAGGAATTTACTCCATAAAAATTAACACATAAAAAGGAACTTTTTCTTGGAATTATTTTGCTCTAATGACTCTTGGAAATGTGAAAAATTTATCTTAGAAAATGTCTTTCCCGCACTATGTAAAGGTGGAAAAAGTTAGTGGGAAAAGTGGGAAGTTATAAAAAAACTGTCAAACAAACTGCTCGAAACTGAAATTTCGTTAGAAGTTCGTTCGAACGAGTTTGAGTTTGTTCGAACGAAACTTCTAACGAGAAAACATAAATAATTTTGATAATTTCGGTAGGAACGCGTGGCCGCTAGTTTCATATTTTTCTGATTTTTTTTGGATTTGATATCCTTTTTCCACGAAAAGGTGTCCGAGAACAAAATCTTTAGAACAATGAATTCAAAAAAACTAGCAAAAAAAATATTAACACCCAAAATAAATTTCCAAGCGCCCATATATATATTAAAATGCATTCATACCTTAGGAGCCATGGAACCATGTTGATGACATAGAAATGAGGCACTTTAAACTCGGCATTTTGATGAAGCTTTAAACTGCTATGTCTTTAACTTTTGAGTCATAGACTTGAAGGATGGTCAATAACACTATCCTATGACTCAAACGTTTTTGTCCGAAATTGAGCAAAACTACAAAGGACTCAATTGGAAATTTATGTCCTTACACCGGGGACTACGCTGTTGGTCCCTGCGAGTAACCTTGGTCCCGTGCGAGGTGGTCGTGCCTCTCAGTGGACTATTTTGTGGCTGTTTTACGTTTTCACCCGTTGACGCCATGTTTTTAAGCCTAAGTTTAAATTTTTACAAATTCTCATCGTATACTCAAACTAGGAGTCCCTTGACTATGCGGTCGGTTCGTACGAGTTGCGTTGATCCCGTGCAAGGTGATAGTGCCTCTAACGGGACCGTTTAGTTATTGGTTTATGTTTTCATCCTTTGACGTCAGGTTTTCAACCCAAAGTCTAAATTTTACAAATATTCGTGGTATACTCAAATCGGGAGGCCGGGAACTACATGGTTTGGACCTACGAGTTACATTGGTCCAGTGCAGGGTGATCATGCCTCTCACTGGACCGTTTTGTGGCTGTTTTACGTTTTCGCCCATTGACGCCATGTTTTTAAGACTAAGTCTAATTTTTTGCAAATTCTCGTCATATAATCAAACTGGGACTCCCGTGACTACGCGATCAGTTCGTACGAGTTGTATTGGTACCGTGCGAGGTGATGGTGCCTCTAACGTGACCATTTTGTTATTGTTTTACGTTTTCACCCTTTGACATCATGTTTTCAAGCCTAAGCCTAAATTTTCCCGATTCTCGTCGTATACTCAAATCGAGATGTCGCGGACTGTGTGGTCGGTCCCTATGTGTTACATTGGTTTAGTGCGAGCTGATGGTACCTCTAACGAGTCCGTTTTGTTGTTGATTTATATTTTCATCCTTTGACGCCATATTTTCAAGCCTAAGTCTAAATTTTTGCAAATTCTCATTGTATACTCAAATCGGGAGTCCCGTGACTACGCGGTCGGTTCGTACAACTTGCATTGGTCCCGTGCGAGGTGATGGTGCCTCTAATGGGATCGTTTTGTTGTTGGTTTACGTTTTCATCCTTTGACGTCAGGTTTTCAAGCCTAGGTCTAAATTTTACAAATTCTCATCGTATACTCAAAACCGAAGGCCGGGGACTACGCAGTCGGTCCCTATGAGTTACATTGGTCCAGTGCGAGGTGATAGTGACTCTCATTGGACAGTTTTGTGATTGTTTTACGTTTTCATCCCTTGACGCCATGTTTTTAATCCTAAGTCTAAATTTTACAAATTCTCATCGTATACTCAAACCGGGAGGCCAGGGACTATGCGGTTGGTTCGTACGAGTTACATTGGTCCCGTGCGAGGTGCTCGTTCCTCTCACGGGACCATTTTGTGGTGGTTTTAGCTTTTCACACTTTAAATATGGAAATGCCATCATTTTAATTTTGGAAACATTTTTTTTTGTAAAAATATTAACTCTTCTTTCTGTTCTGATTTTGCTTTGTTTAATACATAAGCAGGTCTTGCTTTGTTTTGAGATTTATGAGGTATAATTGTACAATTTAGTAGTCCTATCCTAAATATTTTCTTTCTTATAATTGGATAACGATGAGAACTAAGGATACATGTTTCCTACAGCTGCACATTGGAATTACTCGGGGAATCATCTGGTGGTATTGGAAATCCAACATTTTGTATCATACAAAATAATTTTCTGGTGGTCTGTGACATTTGGTCTTTCAAATCATGGATCTCTTCACGATGATGAGTCTCTCCGTCCTCAATCCTCTTTTGTAACCTTTCGATCTCGCTCTCATAAAAGTGAGAAGGCATGGACCTTATAGATGGTGGTCGAATACCAACTCCCCTACATAATGCATGTCCATGTCCGTCACGACCAATGACATCCTCAAAGATTTGATCTCTCACTTTCGAGTCCTTCTGTTATTCTTCTTCTATCGCATTCAACTCTCTTTGTATACATTCCTATAAATTAAGAAAAGAGTTTTAAATAGTGTGCAATACCATAAAATGTTTATTGCAGTATTTTCTACATTAGGTAATAAGAATGGAAATTAAAATATAATACCTCTATACCAGTCGCTCCATCCTCCATACTATACGTCTTATCCTTCAACTTTCGAGTCTCTCTATACACACTAAGCTTGTCGATAGGCAAGTTGGATTTTTTCATCTATTGTTTTTTAGGTAAGATATGAAAAAAAACATATTACATTCATAATAGTAATGATGAAATTCAACATAATCGTCCTCAAACTAAAAGCATAAAAGAATATGTAAGGAATATAAAATATGATGTTAACCCTTTGTACAACTTGAGTAATTGACATCCTCCCAATCCTAGGGTGGGCACAAAGGTTTTCCATATTTTTGGCGTTTTTGGCCCATGCTTGCTATATAAAGAGTTAAATCATGTTACAATTTTGATACATATAAACAATCAACAAAAATAAATATAAAGTAATTCTACATATGTCATACCACCGTTTATTTTTCACCCCAATCAGTCACTAATTTAGGCCATATATCAGGATAAACTTGGAGAGGTACATTTTTAAGTCGATCTTTGTCATTGTCATACGCCTCATAATAGTCCTTTTTGATACGATACTTAAAGCGCCTCCGAGCATTGTCCAGCATTTTAAAACAAATTGCCTTAAATCCTTCAGGGGAATTTGTATTGCACCTCCAAAATTCAGCGCCTCCATCCTTCAGCGCCTCCAATGTTCAATGTTGTTGAAAATACTAAGCTTTACAATGAGAAAACTATGTTTTGCATTAGAAAAATTTGAGATCATATATGTTGCTTCTCCATCAATTTCCATATCTTTTTTAATGCTTTAAAGTTTAAGAATGTATTAATACTCCAAATCAGAATATAATTTATTCACATACAATAGTCATGCCATATTTCAGTAGTTGCTATAATATCTCGAGTAAAGGAATTAAAGGCTTCACATAAAGTATATAATAGGATTAAAATCAACAAACGAAGTTCTAAATTAGTTATCTATTTTGATTTTAGGTCTTTTTTTCTTAAAGTTCCTTTTCGTTTAAACTTTTGAGAGTTAAACACTAATTCCTATTTAAACATGGATGGAGTACAAAGCAACAATAAACTGGAAAAAATTGAAATCCTTCGTTCTCATTTGGCTCATGGGATTTAGAAAATTATACAAGCCCATAAAAAAATGTTAAATTTTGTAGCTAGAATCCGTTTGACATTTTCGAATTCGGATGGGATCCGACAGTCAGACGGATCAGTACATTGGCAACCGAATCTGAATTTGTTAACAAGCCGGTAGTCCGATCCGGTAATCCAATCTGATTTTTATTTTTTATTTTTTAAATATGGTTTGCTATAAATAATTAAAAATCTGCTTCACACTTAATAATATTAAATGCATAAAAAGACCTAACTAGTCTGTTAAAAGATGTAAACAGATCACTAAACAAAACTATAAAAAATGCGTAAACTAATATGATAACAATCTAAGCAAATCCCTTAGAAATGTCTACACAAATCACTACATATAGTGTATATGTGTGCGTGCGTGTGTGTGTGTGTGTGTGTGTGTGTGTGTGTGTGTGTGTGTGTGTGTATATATATATATATATATAGCGGGAGAAAGATAATACCTGTGTTGTGAGCTGTGGCGGAGCCAAGAATTTCAGACTGGTGGGGCACCATAATAAAAGCAACAGGGGTTCGAGGGCGATAGCCCCCGAAAAAAAATTAAGATTATTCACACATTTATACTTCGTGGCTAAAGAAATAAATATTCACACATAAATAGTAATAAAATAGAGAAAACCAAACCATAATACTTCATTGCTAAAACGAGTATACAAAATATGAATTTGTCACAACAAGTACTAATTAAACAAACATACTTTTTTATTGTCAATTGGAGAGACTTCTACAAGGGCTTTTTTTGAGAAATATTTATCAAGAGACTGCAATTAAAAATATATTATTAGAAACTAGCCAACAATACATAAAAAAGGAACAATACATAAAAATGGACGGTAAAAAAATATTAGTAGTAAAAAAATTGAAACTAGCCAACAATACATAAAAATGGACACTAGTAAAAAAAACAATCTCAAAAATCCCCCAATCTTAAGACTCGACAGTAAACAAAAACGGATAATGAAATACACAAACATAAACCCCCCATATAAACATAAACAAATACCCCCAATATAAACACAAATATAGATTCTACTACAGTAAACAAAAACGGACATAAACAAATACCCCCAATATCAAGAGTCACTCTAGCATACACAAAAATGGATAGTAAACAAAAACCCCCAAACATAGACTCCAAGCATACATAAACATAGACTCTGCCTTAATCATGATTCACCGGAGCTTGATTGCCGGAGGAGGCCGGAGGCAGCACTTGAGCAGAGGAGGATGCCGAAGGAGAGCAGAGGAGGAGGACGAAGGGACGAAATGCTTGGAGGGGAAGAGAAGGAGGCGGAGGGGGTGGAGAAGGGGTAGGGTTGCTCAGGGGGTGGATCTGCACAGGGGAGGGGCGGAGGAGAGGCGAAGGGAGTGGATCTACGTAGGGGAGGGGCAGATGCTCAGGGATGAACAAGGGGAGAGGTTGAGAAGCACTGCGCAGCGGAGGCGGAGGGGGTAGGGCGACTGCACAGGCGGAGGGGGAGAGGCGGAGAGCAGCAAGAGAGAGCGCGAGAGAAGAGAGAGAACGAGAGCGAGAATTTGTTACGTAGCGGTTAGGGACAATATTTGGAACAAATGAAGAAAAGTGGGGGGGAAATTAGGAAAAACATTAAAAGGGATAGATTTAACTGTCCCTTTTGGTATGTTAATAGGCACGGATTTTAAAACCGTCTTTTTTGGTATATTAAAAGGGACGGTTAAAAAAATCCGTCTCAAATACTCATTTGGAAAAAATAAAAAATCGATTTATACTAAATGGGAAGGATTTTAAAACCGTCTTTTTTGGTATATTAAAAGGGATGGTTAAAAACATCCGTCCCAAATACTCATTTGGAAAAAATAAAAAATCAATTTATACTAAATGGGACGAATTTTAAAACTGTCTCTTTTGGTATAGTAAAAGGGACGGGTTTTAAAATCTGTCCTACTTGGTACACCAAATGAAACAGTTTAAAATTCCGTCCCTTAAATTAGACCGAAAAAAATCAGCGCAAAAAATCCGTACATACTTTAAGGGACAGTTTTAATTACCGTCCTTTTTTATAAATACCAAAAGGGACGGTTTTTAAAAAACCGTCCCTTTTGTTACTATAAAAAAGGACGGTAATTAAAATCGTCCCTTTCGGTATAGCATAAGGGATAAAATGACACAGCCGTCCCAAATACTCCTGTCCCTAATATTCATTTTTCTTGTAGTGCACGTGGTACTCCCACTTAGAGCCGAATAGCATTACCACCTAAAAAAAAGATGAACATGCAATTTTTGTAAAAGTTCTTTTTGACAGATGACAAGTTTACTCTAAGGCATCTTGCATAAAAGGTGAAAAATTTTGGTGAAGAGTTAATGCATTAGATCAAATGCTTCAGTGAAAGAACATTTGACGTTTGTGAAGATGTAACAGAAGCTAGATTATTGCAAATTTTTGTTGAGGGGCTATTGGAGGAATATAAGATCCACCTGGTCAACAAAACCCGGGATGGAACTTTAGATGTTTTACTCGAGTGTCTGGTAATATTGCAATGATCATCAAGCCCAGGCCCTAAGTGTCAAGGAAAAAGTTCCTTTGATAGTAGGAAGGTTCCAAGTTTCTAGAAGACAGACTATTAACTATGTTGTTGGGAACTCCAAAGGTAATAAAGTTTAGAGATGCTGCCCCACAACTAATGCCTTGCAGTGTAGCAGAGGTCATGGACTGTTATTGCACATTGGTATGCAGGAGGGTAGCAGGTCCTCCCCACTCTAATGGCCAAATACGGATAGTAACGGAGAAAGTGGATGAAAAGTTCTACGAGTTGCACCGGAGAGTCTAACATGCTACCAAGGACTGCAAATATTTACCAAAATAATTAGAGAGCAGGTGGATAATGGTACTTTCAAATACCACTAGTAGATGCCGATGAAAATCCTTTTCCATATCACCACTATGGTATGGCGAATATGGCGGTGGCGCATGATGAAGAAGGAGCCTATGAGCTTGAAGAATGGTGGAGAAATGAAAGAGCATGTGAAGAATGGTTAGTTGAATTGGATAGTTAAGAATAGGAAAATGAGTGGGGTGAGTGGGTTAGTCCCCTAGGAGGAATAGTGGATGTAGTCCTCGCTTTAGATGAAGGGGAGATGTCAGAAGCAGAGTATGTGTGCAATACATAAACATATGAAGTTGAACTAGATTCAGAATCTGCAGCTACTATGAGCAGAGAAAAAATTAAATGGTTATTTAACTATATCGGAGTAAAGCATAATACTCGAACAATAATCACTAAGAAGATCCTGAAACCAGTCCAACGGCGAGGGGAACTCTCTCTTAATTAGCATAGTCCCATAGGGAGGATTGTTAAAAGATATATGTCTGAAGAATTGTTCTCAGAGGCAGACTTGAAAGTACCCTACATCCACACTCATCCTTTATATGTCACAGCCCTAGTGAATTGATTTATCTTTCTAAGGGAACTTTTAGATAGGTAAGCATAGATTAACATCATGACAATAAATAGCTTGTATACGACTAGTATTTCCCAAGAGAATATTGTTCCAATGCCACTTGTGATATGCGACTTTGATAGCGTGGGGATGTTATAGATCGAATATGTAAATGCGGGGATCAAGTTGGGAAACTTCACATCTCACATCAAGTTTCACATCATCAATGTCAACACTTGCTACCAGCTCTTGATAAGGCGAGTGTGGATGCACACGCAAGGGATTATGCCGTCAACATTCAACCAATGCGAGAAAGGAAACATTTAAGGAAAATAGATTATGATCAAAGCTACTGAAAGACCATTCTCAGTTAAAGAGGCCTACCTGGTTAATGCAACATTTTATACTGAGTTGGATGAAGAGAGGACGTGTTTAATTAAGGTTGTAAAGGAACCCCACGTGTCTAAGAAAGGTGTCCAAACCAAGAATTCAGTGCATGAGAGATTGGGCCAATGAATGGCCCCTTCTAAATGAAAATGAGAAAAGAAAGAGGAAATTAGAAGATGAGTCAAGGCCACTGCGAACTTACAAAAAAATTATTTTTCCCAATGCGAAAGTTATTTACCAATTATAACGGTCTGCGTGAGCGGAATTTAGGACAAAAGCATCGACTCGACACCCGAATGTTTTATGATTGATGAGTCCTATATAATCAAGCACGTTGAGGATTAAAAGGAAGATCCAGAATGTATGAAAGATAGACTACGAGAGTAATTCCAGGAGTTGGAAAAAATAAATATAGGAATAAAAGGGGTGACGAGTGCCCTATCTTCATTTCCAAGCGTTTGAGTCCCAATCTTTGGGAAGAGATCATCAGATTGCTCAAAGAATTCACATATGTGTTCGCATGGAAATAAACAGATAGACCTGGGATAGACCCAGAGGTGAGCTCTTACAATTTCAACATTTTACCAAATGTGGTAAGATATGACACTCGGACTTAGAAAGTTAAACTAGATTTAAATATCAAAGTAGAGGTTGAGATGTTACTTGCAGCGGGATTCATTAAGTCTCTCCAGTACCCAATCTTGATCTCAAGTATTGTTCCTGTAGTAAAGAAGGATAAGAACTAGATACGTGTCTATGCAGATTTTAGAGATCTAAAAAAATCGTGCTTGCTTGAAGGATGAATTCCCAATGACAGCCTTGTAGATGCTATAAATTTCTATGAATTGTATAGCTTCATGGATGGATATATTGGATATAACCAGACTATAGTGGATCTAGATAATGTAGAAAAGGTCTCCTTCAAAACGCCTTTGGGAAATTTTTATTATACAACCATGCCCTTTGGATTGAAAAAATGATGGCAATATTTCATGACATATTGGAATTCTATGTAGATGACTTGGTGGTGAAATCCAAGAAGGAGAGGAAACATGTGCATGATCTAAGGAGTGTCTTTGAGAGATACCAGAAGTAAAGATGAGGATGAACCCCTCTAAATGCACTTTTAAAGTGACTACAAGAAAATTTCTAGGCTTTGTAGTAAACATGCAAGGGGTGCAAGTCATCACAGAGAAACATAAATCCATTCTAATGATGCCACCTTCGAAGAGCCAAAGACAACATAAGAGATTCTTAGGGAAAGTTTCCTATTTAAGAAGGTTCATACTAGCTTTAGCGGAGGTCACACATACTTTTGGCCATCTTATGAAAGAAAAAGACAACTGGATCTGGGGGGAGGAACATAAGAAGTCATTAGAAAGGATAATGTAAATATTAACTTCCCCTCGATAATAATACCACCAGAAGAAGGTTCATTGTTGCAATTTTATCTAACTTCGATTGTGAAGTCAATAGGAGCTTTTCTCGCCCAGGAGAATGCAGGCATAGAGTGACCTAAGTACTATATTTATCATAAGTAATTTTAGAAACAAAATTCAGATATACCACTGTAAAGAGGCATTGTTTGGCCCTAGTTTTTCTTTTCACAGAAGCAGAGACACTATCTGCTCGTATTTACAATGCACATTGGCACCAAATGCACTCCCATAAAATATCTATTAGCATGAACCATCCTGGTAGGTATAGCAACAAGGTGATTCCTAATATTATTTCAATATGATTTGAAGCGTGTTGTCTTAAAGGCCATCAAGAATCAACTAGGCAATAGCTGATTTATTGTGTATCTTTTCGAGTCATAATTTTGAGCCTCCTAGTCAAGAATTTCCAAGTGAAATTTTTTAAGCCAGTTCAATGAATGAGATGGAAGAATAGGAGATGGAATTTGAGGGCTATTGTGCTCTAAGGCCGGGTGGGGCTTTCATTATTCTCTCAAATTGAAAGGAAAAAGCCACTATTTCCTTCAAGATATATTTCAAATGCTCCAATAATCAGGTAGAGTATGAGGCTCTCATACTTGGCCCGTTGGAGGCACTAAGCAGAGGAATTAAAGTTTATGCATATGAGGGGACTCTAACTTGGTTGTAAATAAAGTTAATTGAGAGTTTGATCTCAAACATGCCAAACTAATCCCCATATAGGTCAATCATCCAAAGGTTACTTGGTAAATTTTGAAAGTAAAAATAGAGAGGCACATGCAAATAATGAACAAACATCTACACGCATTGGCAACAACTGTGCAAAAGTTGAAGATGGAGTATTAGGAGGCCACCGTCATAGTCATATGGATGAAAATGTCAATAATAATGAAATCATTATTCCCAAGTGAAGAATTAGAAGACTAGAGGTTCCTAATAGTGAAACAGATAGAAACAAAAGAAGGTAAAATAAAGATGTCTGAGTTGATTAACTACCACCTGCTCTAAGGGGCCATCTATTTTAAAATCCTACGAGAATTTCTGTCTAGATGCGTAGGAGATGAAGAAGCCAAATA
Organism: Sambucus nigra; assembly: GCA_949130495.1. Taxonomy (NCBI): domain Eukaryota; kingdom Viridiplantae; phylum Streptophyta; class Magnoliopsida; order Dipsacales; family Adoxaceae; genus Sambucus; species Sambucus nigra. The sequence continues at coordinate 464,799,383 of OX422211.1, read as the reverse complement.
TAGTTTAGTAGTAATACATGAGAGGCATTGCTCAGACATCGACATTCCCCTTTATCGACGGTTAATATATGGGGATATTAGTGGCCACTATAAGTGTAGAGGCTTCTCTTCTTCAACAGGGTTGCTTAAAGTTCCAGACTCAATTCGATCAGCTAGCTGAAGCTAACTTTATAGAAATTTTGAAGATTGGAGGAAGACCAACATTGGGTACCTTGAGGACGGAGGGATGCCAACTAAAAGAGCACACGATATATACTTGAAGAAAAGGTCTATCCATTTTTACTTGGTATAAGGGGATCTCTATAGGAAAGGATACAATGAGAAGGCACTGCGGTGCATGGATGGGAAAGACATGGAGAAAGTATTGAAAGAAGAACATGAACCTTCCCATATGGGGGGTGCTAAATTGTATGACCAGTTGATGACATAGGGGTATTATTAGCCGATAATGGAAGCTAATTCTATCAGCTTCATAATGAAGTGAAGAGTGTACCAAGTGCATGGTAACATGGTCCATGCCCCCACTATGAGCTTGCAGAGTTTAGAAGCCCCATACCCCTCCCATATTTGGGCATTCGATCTGGTAGGAAAGATCAACCCGACTTCTCATGGTAAAGCTTTTATCATTGTTGCCACAGAGCTGTACACTAAATGGGCAAAAGTGATCCCTTTGAAGAGGGTCACTGCTCAAGTAGTGAAAAATTTATCAGAGAATATATAATATGCAGGTCTGAAATTCCCAAGGTTATTTTCATAGATAATTGGAAATGATTCATGTGCAAAGATATGGGGATCCTAATGGATAAGTAAAAGATCGTTCACAATAGCTCCACCATATCTTCTCATAAGGGGAATGGCCAAGAAGAGGCCACGAACAAGACATTGATCAACTACCTAAAGAATATGTTGGAGGAAATGCTAGGGGCTTGGGATGAGAACTTTCCAGTGTTATTATGGGATTATAGAAGTTCAAAAATAAATCCAATAGGGTTTAACCCTTCTCTCTAGATTACGTGACAGAATTTGTTCAACTAGTAGAGTTGTCAATGACTTTAGACTAAGTGGCTCTAAGCTATGGCCTCATTCCTGATCCTAGTCATGTGCAACTGAAAACTCTAGATGAGCATCGAAATAAAGCCAAGGAAAAATTCAAAGTCTATACCTAGTAACTTTCTAGGGCTTATGAAAATTAGGTTAAGCCTAGAGAGTTTCAAGTGGGATATTTGGTCTTATATGCATCCACTGATCACCTTAGAAGCATGTCAGCATCGAAGTTCAAGACAAATTTGGAAGGACCCTTTGTGGTACGTGGAATAGGAAAGTTAGGATATTTTCGAATTTAAGATCCTGAGAGCGATTGTATTCAGTCCATAAACTGTAAGTGTGTGAAAAAGTACTATGCTTGAGGTATCTCATTTTTTTTTTGTCATTTACTTTAGAACAATTGGTACTTTGAAGTAAAGGACATTTTGATAAAGAAACTATTGTAATAGAAAAGACAAATATTACCCTGCAGAAATAAATGAATACAGTCCTTTTGACTAGCCACTCATGAGATTTCTTTTAATGATAATAACCTACGTTTATTTTCAGTATCTCCTCAGCATTCACTCACTAACAATAAGAGTGGACGTGCCTAGATTTTCTTGACTATTAATTTTTCCTAAGACTTGAACAAATATATGTTTTCTAAAGGGCAAAATAGATTTTGACTCTTGAAGTTAAAAGAAAAAAAGGGTCTAGAATTTGAGAAACTTTACTCATTACACTAGGGGGTATATACCTCCCAAGGATAAAGTATTGTAAGAAAAGTCCCTACAATTACAAAATCTCAAACACCCTACCAAATATAGGGTAAATAGTCTTTTTGTTCATTGGCGAACTAAAGAAATGTTAGTCTTTATTTTATCTTGAGAACAAGTTTTAAAAGAAGTGAGACAGTAATCTAAAGAAAATCGAATTATCCTTATATTTATTCCTTTTTCTACTTCTTCCAAGTACAGGATAACCCCAAGGGGTTATCGGTTTTTTCTACCAATTGGGAACCTCCCTTCACCACTCCCACGGGGATGGTCTACAGGGTTCATAACTACTCCCCTTACTACAGGACACTTACCTAGCTAACGCTTAGATCTGACTCTACCCGAATATATATTGGGTTCACCCTAACATTCCCCACTTGTCGCACTATTGTTGAGTAGTTTTGGGATATCAAACGGACCTCTATGAGTTTTTAATTTAAATAACGTGATTATTTGAAAATATTGAGAGGGGGTTAACCCCATTCTAAATTTAAATTTCAATTGCAAATCAAATATAGAACAAGTACCCCACAGATTATATGGGAGTTATAATAGATGACTTGTCAAGATTATGTGCGAGTACTCCCATAGAAAAAGGAAGCAATACCACTTCACAGTAAATAGATAAAATTCAAAAAAGAGAGAAATAGGAGAAGAAATATAGATAATCTATATATTCTTATTCTCATTAATATAAAGGATTTTCTCAAAATTATGCAGTCATTGCATGTACAGAAGAAAAAAAAAGAGAAATATCTTTACAAAAGTTCAACTAGATAAAGGAAATAAGAGGTTCTATTGAGAACGCAAATGAGCAAAAGAAGGGCCAACCTATCGAAATCCTCCTCCTCTAGCCTAACCGAGTGTGCATCATCCTAAGATCACCAGCCAAGACCTTGGCCAGCTTGCCTTCCAGTAGTTGGATTTGTCTACGAAGTTTAATAACCTTAGCATGACGTTGCTCAACCCTATCCATCTTGGATGTCTGAGCTTTTACCAGCTTCCTTTAAGGGAAACCAATGAGCTAGCACATGGGGGTATCAAGCCAAACAATCTTTAAATGTTAGCATATTTCCAAGTTATGAATGACTGCTAATAAGAAGCGAATGTTTACACCAGTGAGGTCAGCGGGTGCAATTGATAATAATTTATGCATAAGGCTGGCGAGAGCTTTAGATTTGAAGATTGTAAGGATGTAAATGTTGAGAAAACTTTGGGAGGTTAAGGTCCATGGTGTTTCTATAGAATCAAGTCCAAGACCTCCCGCTCATGTTCCCTAAATCTCTTTGGGTACTCCTTATGCCATAAACTTCTCATGAAGATCTCGGGAGCCTAAACTTTAATGTTATCATAGCCCATGTTCATAGAACTAGGCTCAGAGGGAAGTAGAGAGATCTCCTCTTTAGATTCCTCTTCTTCAGCTCTGTCAGACTGGATGGCCACAAAGTCGGGCTTATTATCACCAGTTACCTCCATAGGCTCACTCGCATGCTCTTGAAAACAAAGATATGGAGAAAGAAATGAGAAGAAGTCAAATCTAACCTAGAAAATCTCCACAAAAGGAGATGGAAAGAAAAAAAGAGGAGTAGTAATAAGGAGAAAGAACTTACTCCTAAGCCCAAATGAATGATCATTCTACCAGATAGCCTGCAAAGACCTCCTTAACTCATTGTGGTGACCTAACAAATGGGAAGCAAGATAATGATAGTAGAAACACTTGCTCAGCAAAAAAAGCAAGACGTTAAAAAAATAATAACATTAAAAGACAAAGTAAATTAGGTATGATAGTATAATACCTAAAGGGTGATCGCTATGACACTCTTAGATTGTTCCACATATATAGGAACATTTCCTCACTAACTTGAGAACAATGAATCAAGGTAGTGGTGGTGAGAACTTGAATAGTAAAAGCAAGAATGAAAAAGGGAGAAGGTAAAAAAGAGTGATTAAGCTATGACAGTATAATACTTCACTCACAGTAGTGCCCCCAAGTTATTCCACAGTCATTGGAACACTCGTAGCACTAACTTAAAAATAAGAAAATATGGATGTGATAACGAGTACTTGCACAGTAAAAACAAGTTTAAAGTAAAGACGTGTTGAAATGAGTAGCTGAGGAGTCACCTCGATATTCTCACAGTATGCCCCAGAGACAAAGGGACTTCAATACAACTAGTCAAAAATAAAGAAAGAAAGAGTAGGTCATGAACATATCTTACACAATAAAGAAAGTAATAAGGGGGAAGTACCAAGTATAATTGTATGAATCCCTGAGAGGCCCCTAATAAGAGGGTGCTTGAAGGTAATCTCATAATAGGGTCCACAAAAATAGGGACCTGCGAGGGGATCACATTGAAAGAAAACAAAAGTGATGATCCAAGGTGTGTAATACCCCGTAATTTTAATGACTTTTAAAATGGGTTATATTTTAAATTAATGGATTAATTGGATCTTATTATAAATTAATTCATTTGAGTTTTATTCGAATTGTGGATATTAAAATGGATGATTCTGAATATTACTTAAAGATATTTAGGTAATATATGAATGTGATGTCATTGATATGATGGTATGATATAAATTCGGTAATTTGAATTTTTAGTCAGACGCGGTATGGGACGTGTCGGGACTAATTTATTAAATTAAAAAGGAAATTTATTTTCTATCGACCTTATAGTCATTTCGACTGCGTCGTTGCGTCCGAAAGGATTGAAATAGTCAGAAAAGTCTATTTGGATGTTGATATTGGGTCTCGGGTCATTTGGAAATGAAAAGACAACCCAAAAGGGCATTTTGGTTATTTTTACGAGGGGGATGAATATTGATTTCGGGTTTTGTCTTTTTATAAGTATTTGGAGATTAGTGTATGTAGGTTCATTTCATCTCTTCTACACAAAATTTAAAAGTCATCTTCTTAGAGATTGCTTGGAAAGAAAAAGAAGTTTGCTTGGGAAGGAGGAGAACCAAAGGTCACCACCACCATCACCACCTGTGTTATTCAACTCCAAAGGATCAGATCTTCATTAGAGGCAAGTGTTTGATATTTGCAATTTAAGTTCGTATATTGTCCACGTTAGGATAGTTATAAAAAGAGATGATTTTCATGCTTGGAAGATGAAAGGATATAGTTGTAAATGGATTTTTGGAATCTAAAAATATATAGGAATTAAACTCATGTTGTAGGTAGTTAGTAATCCAATAAATATTCATCAATTTGTGGAAGAAATTCTGAAAATAATTTAGTGTTCTTGAAGATAATATGTTGATAATTTTCTGGAAATAGAGGCAAAAACGAGTGGAATGAGAAGAGCCAATTTGGAATGTTTAGATCATCTTTTTGAGTGCATTTGGATGAGATTTAAGAAAAACTCAAAACACATACCTGGCTCAATTTTTCGTGTAGAATCCAAATCTGAAGTCGGATTGATGATTTGAATAATTTTTGGATCTGATTTTTTTGAGTATTTAAAATATGAGAATTCATGATGTCGTTTCTTTTTAATGTTGGTTCTTATCCCAAAACTTTTATAGATCTTAGGTGATTATTAATTGGATATTATGGGACTTAGAGAAGATCAGTAAGCCCTAGTTAAGATTTGAATTAATTTGATTGGGATTTAATTGATTAGAATTATGATAATTAAAGTTAAAGAGATTTCGGTTGCTAGATTCATGTGTTGGATTCTAATTTGTATGCTTGAGGATTAAGGATAGGTCCAGTAGGGCAGATTTAATATAAGGTGAGGGTAACCTTAGGGTTACAATTTGAACATCAAGGACTGAGTTTAAGCTCATTATTGATTTTGCAAAGGCTGAGTGTAGTACAAGAGCGTAGTGGTATGGCTCCTGGATAGAGATGGGAGTTTAGAACACATTTGGTTGAAAGAGGGTCTAAGGTTATCCCGATCGCATAGTTGAAGTTGTCAGATCTCCACGTTCGACAAAGTTAAGTAGTAGTGTATTGGAGGGGTTCCTTGTTTGGATTTCGCTTTGCGAGATGCTCCGCCCATGAACCGTAACGACGTCGGGAGTGGAGAGATGTTATAGGATGCGAGGATAATTAAATTATGAAGTAAAGATATGACATTTTAATACGTGGGATTTAAAGAGATATAATGCTACGTAAGGGAATAATCTAAGGTTAATGTGAGTACCTTGTTGTTAGTATACTATAGGTATGATAATACCTATTTGATTGATTGATGATTTATGTGTATGACATACCTAGCTTACTTACTATCGATGGGAGGTTTGCGCATGAGGGCAGTCATATCCTGATGAATCCATGGGATCTTTGATTTTTCGCTCGAGAACATAGGTCTATGAAAGACTTATCAGGGAGTTGATAAGTCCACTGACTATGGGTACGTAGGTATGTGCGTGACCCATGGGTATGAGAACTATGTTCGCCTCCAATGATTGTGTTGTTGATGTTTGTGGTTTGAGGAATCCTTACCGAACCTTTTGTCTCCTATTCAGCGACCAGCGATGATGGGACATGATAGCAGAGTAATGCATTGCACCGCAGCTGTGACTCGGGGTGCCGTATTATATATGAATATATATATATATATATAATGGATTAAATGAATGAATGGATATTTATTATGGTTAAATCTATCTACGGTGATAATTGTAGATAACGGTGAATAGAGAAAGATAATTGAATTAAGTTAATGAATGTCTATTGAAAAACTTAATTCATATTAATGAGAAATGATTCATGTTAATGAGAAACGATGAGAAATATAAATGAATAATAATGTGACGTATGGTATGGGACATACGGGGATTATGATATTGGGATGAAATTATAATATGGAGACTAGAAAAGAGGAACCATTAACTAGGAGGTTAATAGGAAACGTTAAGTGTGCACTCTAGTTGAGAGGTGAGAATGGCAAGTGAGAGTTGGGTCTAACATGTACATAATAAAAGATTTATTGCACTTGTTAAATACTTGTTGTTTTAAAAATCATTTACACATTCGGGCACTGACCCGTTTCCTTGCATATTTTCTTTTCTATTGTATCTTCTATATCAGGTGTCCAGCAATAGGGATGCCAACCTTAGCGGATTATGACAGGCTATTGATTTATGGAGTTTTTCTTAGACGCCTATCATCATTTGATTCACAGTATTCTCTTAGTAGGGCATGTCGCCCAAAGGATTCAATTATCATTTTCTATCGGAGTCAAATACTATTGTATTCGTGTCTTTTTAATACAGTTGTTATTGATGGGATTACTGTAATGGATTAATATTATTTGGGAATATTTATTCCAATTGCATTCAAATTATTTTGTGTTATCTAATTGGTTATCAGTGTTGTAGAATAAAATGTGTTGTGTTATTCTTAAATTGGAAATGGATTTTGTTAAATTAAAATTTGGAAAGTTTTTAACACCAGCTTAATTGAGTATTGGGTGAGTTGTAAATGTTTTCGACAGTGATGCTAAGAATGATCCAACTGTATATTCTGTTTTAATTTGGTATGGGACTGGCCACCCGGTATTTAATTAGGCGGGGTGTTACAAGGTGCTTGCAAACAAAGAAATTCTTCTTTCTCAAATATGAAAAAAGTACTCAAAGGAAAGAGAGTAAATACCTGAGATGGAGTAGAAGGTGAATGTCCCACTTGGACACCAGTTGGAGAAGTGGTTGGTGAGGAGGTGTTGGTGCTAGTCTAAAACATGTATAAGAAAGAATTAAGCCACTACTCAAGTAAAACACAAAGCAACGTGATGTTAAAAATAGTATAATCAAGTATCTGAATTCTAGGAGGAGAGGGACTCAAATCAACCACAGGGTTGCATGAATGCTCGTACAAACATGTCAATAGGTAAGCTTGTTAGAAAAAGGCCAAGAAGAACATGAAAAGGGATATATGGTTAAGTACCTCTGTGGAGATAGGTCCACTCAAAGCCACACTATAAATGGGTTGGGTGGGAAGAGGCTGCAGCCGTGACCTATTATCCACAGGGAGGTAAACCAAGGGATTAGATATCCTCCTATAGGGAGACAACCCAGGAATAACAACCCCAGTGGGTAGGATTATTCCTCCACTAGTTGAGGGGTTGCTCTAAAGGGAGTCCTGTAATATAAAGTTCAGACACAATAAAGATAAGAGATGTGTTAGCGACAACCAAGAACTGAAATATACACAATGGAGAGGAAATACCTCGACAAAGATTGTGATGAAATGTCAAGATAAAGAACTACTGGCCTGAAAAGAAGTAGGATGCCTGTTAGAGGGGTTGGGCGCTACATTCACCTATCAAATAGGCAAACATACACAAGTGAGTCCAATAGAATAAGACCAAAGTCATATGTAGTAAGATTTAAAGATGTTTGGAAAAGATTGATGAATACCTACATATAATGGGTAGACACCGAGGAGCCCCCTGTAGAAGTGGGAAATAAGGTGAAAAGATGCAGGATAAACAAAGATAGAAAATGTTAAGGAAAGTTGTAAGTAAGAAACTTATAAATCTCATAGTTTTTTAGACAAACCTCTATAGAAAAACTTAGAGAGGATAGACGCATAGAGTTCCTTTCAGGAAGGAAACGTGCTCAAGTAATTAGGGGAGAAAAAAATGAGGGGGTGACCCTCGCCTCTGAGGGGTCACTCATATCCACAACAGAAGCCTGGTCTAGAGCAACTCAGAAAGAGAGTTAAAGTTAGTAAATTATTGAAAAAAGTCAAATAAAGGAAATAAAAAAAAAATAATAGTATTAAAGAAACTTATAGTGCCTTGGCTAGGAGGTTTCCCATAAGGTAAATGTTAGGTAGTATGGATGGTGGTAGAAGGAGAATAGATCATGGTGTCATCATGATTACCATATGAACCTCTTAAAGTTGAAAATAAAGCATAAGTGTCGGCAAGTGATCTTGGTTGATGTCAATAACAACAATGTCTATCATTTGAGGAAGAACTATTATCATCATAGAAAGGGGTTCTTCTATAATTGACAAGTTCCTCTTCATATGAGCAATACAGGGAGCAAGCATTTGAAACCCCATGACTTATAGTTACACTAAGTAAAAAAAAGTGACTAGAGTACCTTCTCTGAGAGGGGTTGATAAAATTAAAGGCTGGGAAAGAGGAATGCCCAGGGCCTTATTGCCCTACTCGCGAACCATCTGGAAAGTCTATTCAATTCTAAGAGTGACATTATCTAACTCTTGGTCTAGTATAATAGAGGGACCAGTGGGATCAGCCACCCTCTTCTTCTGATTAACTTCTTGAGTCCTCATAGGTGAAAGAGGAGAAGTAGCTACCTATTCTTGGCCAGGCACAAATTTTAACGCATCAGTGTCTCGGTGTTTTCTTTTTGAATAAGCCTTAAAATTGGACTTGCTCTTTACCTTTCTCTTTATTGGTTGAGCCTTGGGCTCAGGATGCTTGACATAGATATACTCCTCGCATAAGGGTCTCACTAGGATGGAGGTGACTTGATCGAGGATGGTCTTCACAACAGTGCTGCAATAACAAATTTCCTTTTAGGTCCTCTTCCCAGATATTTATCACTGGTGGGAATACGAGTGGGGATGGTCGCATGGGGAATGTCTTGGATACAATTTTTTTATCAACATGATTTGGTGTTGCCACAAGGCAAACCATGAATGACTAGATAAGGGAATGTAATCACGAAGGGGAATAAAAAAGTTATCAAAGCTATCAGTTCTTTGGACAATCCCCTCAAATGTGAAATTGGCATAGGCGTCCAAATATAATTATGTTGGCGAGTGCCTAGAATTGTAGTTGGGGGTATAAGTCCCCTAGTCATAATCAAACTTCCTTATCACACCCTTCTGAGTGATATAATGCCACTCCCTAGTCAAACTCAGTAAGTTATGGAATAATACAAAGCAAAACCATTACCATAACAGATATATAGGGGAAATCTGGCACTGATTCCACATCGACAGGACGAAGGAAGGTACTTGGAGAAGTTGAGAATAAACACCAAAAAAGACGCCACCAACTTATTTGGAGTATGGGAGAAAAGAAAACTCATAACTCTTGTCAATAAGTGAACCCAAGGATTGCTTGGTGGACTTTTTGTGCCTCCTCACAATGTGAGCGACCTGGCTATGCAGCAAGTGTGTCTCTAGGGCAAAGTTTGGGAACCTCTCAAATAGTAATCATGTCAAAATAAAATAATTAACAAAGTTTGTAACATTAAAACAAACATGTGCACGTTCCAAGTCTACATGGGAGAGATCTAACCAAGTATACATGGCACTTACCTCCCTCCAATAAGTCTGACTTCACGGTGAAATAAAAATTCACGAGAGGAGTCATTTGGCCTCCTTTGGAATATTAATCTACTCAATAAAGTTGTATAAAATGTTGCTAAGTGGGTTGGGGAGTTGATCTTTGGTACATCCTGGCTCTTTTGTGCCCTGATCGAACGTCCTTCTTTTGGAGTTGACTTAAAGCCCTTGAACCAATATATTCTCCACTAAGAAAAAGAGTGCTTATTGTTAATTTCCACATAATGAGGACATTCGAACAAGGCTTGGTAGAGCTCCTTGCACATGAATTTCTTGGTATCATCCTCATAACCATCAGTAAACACATGACTTCCCAAGATAGGGAAACTTATCAACTCACTAATATCTTCAAGGGCGATAGAAAATTCACCCCAGCTAGTAACAAAAGTGTGGGATTCAACACTCCAATAAGAGGCTAAAAGGTTAAAAAATTTGGTGTGATTTTCAATAGTATAAGTCTTTATGTTGGTGAGAGTCCTGGTCAGATCAAGTTACTCGACAACAGCCTTATATGCAGGCACAATCATGAGATAATATACCCAAAGGTCCAACTTGTCTAGGGCACCACCACAAACATCAATATTAATGTTAGATTAAGTAAAGTTACCTCTATCCACTTGAACAAATAAAATACTATCAGCCTGTACGATGGGAGTGTCAGTACATTTATCAAAATAGAGAAGGGGATACTCATTGATCTTCACAAATTTAGGCTCAAATCTCTCTAGCGACGGCATGAAAGTGTCTTGATCACCAAAGTAAGGAGCAAGGTGGTAAATGGTAAAGTTCCTCTTCAAGAATCTCTCGAGATATTCCTTTTCAACCTTACAGAGGGTGGTGGCATCACTGGTGGAAGTACCAGCACCACCAGATCCAACAGTGGTGGTGGTAATGGTGGAAAAAGTCATGGAGGAGGCCACAGTGGTGGCACCAGTTGTAGTTGTGGTGGAGATAGTAACCATAATGGGTAATGAAACCATGGGAATCTCATTAATGGAGGTGGAAACGACGGTGGATGACATAGCAGATGAGGAGGCCATTGAAATAGTGAAATATTGAAAAACTAAAGTAATGTAGTAACAAGGGTTTATGGGGACGAAAGCTCTTTTTCTCTCTCTAAACTCTGGAAAGCAAGAAGGCAAATGAAAGGTAGAGTTTGATTTTTTTTAAATAGGTGTTTATACCTTGAAAGGGTTGCGCTTATTAAGGCTCAAGAAATAAACAGAATGATTATCCACACTATAAAATGTGTGTTCACAGGCACACATGCATCTCCTCGAGACACTAAAAGAGGCATTAGTATAGTAGACGCGTCAATGGTATTAAATGTCCAACAAAAGTAATGATTTAATTGAAAAAAGAACCCTCGAATTCCCAGAAGATAATGATTTGTTTCATGCAAACCTTTATGTTTTAACCAACACAAAGACTTTTGCACGAAGGGGCTAATGTTGAGGGGCACTCACTCAACTACCCATAAATAAATCCAATTGTGCGAGGGGGCCCAAAAGTAGAGCAGGCCAAAATGGACAATTAACAAGAGGGACCACAATGAGTGGGTCCAAGACAAAAAAGAGTTAAAATAGAGTATTCGATAAGAGGATGCCGTAACAAGTGGGCCCAAGACCAAAGTAACGAAAGTAAGACAAAAAAGTTACTTAATGAGAGGGTTCCACAATGAGTTGACCGAAGACCAAATGAGAGACACCTAATCAAATAAGTTTCAAAACTGGTGAGGGGGTGCTCAATGATCAACCCAAGATAAGAAAGAAAGTATGTGAACTGATTAAAAAGATTGAGGGAATGCTATGTGAACAGTCAACTAATCATAAACTTATGTTACTACCATTATTACTTTCTTACACAGGTAGCCTTGATCGAGTGATCAGGGATTGATAAGGCCAGTTGGGATCTCTAGGGAGTTTTAGTTTGGCGGATGAGAGGCAAATTTTATTGGGCAAGATAAGGCCCAACTATTTTAATACCTTAGTAAAGAGAGAATACTAATAGGAGGCACCTAAGAGGTCACTCATGCACTTACATAGTCCACAATTGGTCAAATAGGTAAATAGCCAAGGTGTTTCTCACAAAATATTTTTAAAGTTAAAACTGGCAAGGAAGCTTTTAAAAGATTTTTTTCTAAGTTACCATTTGAAAAGATATTTACCAAATCATGTTTTTTAGCACTATACCTGGCATATTTTATTTTTGTCTTTGGGTTGTTCCTGATGTGGTTTATCAGAGTGGACAGATGGCAAATCGAAAAATGAGACAAAAAGTACATTTTAGATACTGTCTCAAAGGAGTATCCAAATCATCTCCAATATGCTCCTATAAATGGAGCCCTCGAGCAAAGTCAAACCATAAGAACACAAGTAGCACTATTACTATGTCAAAACAACACCTGAAAGTATTCTTTCCTCTGCTCTTTCATTTGTATTTGAAGTTCTTATCTCTTCTCTCCTAAGAACCATCACTTCCAAATGAGCCCTTTTCTGAAATATTATTATTGTTGTAAAGTTATAGCTAATATAACAATCATAGACACTCCATTGTTACTAGAATATATAGTTTTCATCCCTAGGTGCTCTTGAGACCTTGGATACCTTCAAGATAGCTTCCATTGGAGTGGGTCATGCCTCACCAGATCCAGATATTCATAGATACTAGTACAACTACCCTCTTATATGTACATTATCAATGGAAGCATGGGATCTGACCTTTAAAACGGTATGTTGTCTGCTTTTATAAGTTGAAAGAAAACAAATGATGATGTTTTATTTTGTTTTTTTCTTTTTACAAAATAGAGGATAACAATTTATGAGCTTCTTAAAATGGGGGAACGAAGCAATGATTGGGAGGGATAAAAATATCAAGTCATTTTATTTTTTCCACCGCTGTAAATGATGAGATTTTAACGTTACCAACTTATTCTTTTGCTGAGGCTTGTCCCAGTGAAACAAAATACCTACTTCATCCCAATTAACCATTTTAGTCCAAAGAGGTACCAAGCTCCCACTTTCGGCCCAATTAGTTATTTGGATCCAATGAGATACCTAAGATCCCTAAGCCTAATGCCTTTTATCTAAAGCAACCAAGTGCACAAGTCCATTAAATAAGGTCATTAACCAAATAAATATTCAAGTCCATCAAACTAGCTCACTTAATTAAACTCACTTAAGTTAATTTATTGCCAACTAAGTACACATGTCTATTAAATAAGTTCATTAACCAAATAAATATTCAAAACCATTAGCTAATTTAATTTATTAAACTCCCTTAAATTATTTTATTAATTTCCACTTTTACTTCTATTAACTATATTAATTCATTTTAAAATATTTACCCATAAATCATTTAAGTTTCTAAGAACTAAATTTGACTACTTTTGATTAGTTAATTTAGCGGGGTATTACAATTGACTTAGATAAAAAACTTTGCACCAGTTGCGAGATTATAGGGCGTGAGAATTTTATTTTCCATTTCGTGCTTATTGAAATTTAAACCTTTTCAAATGGATGTTAAAAGTTATGTTCTAAATGTTATGTTGAATGAATAAGTGTATGTTGAGCAACCGAAGGTATTTAAAGACCCTAAATTCGTAAGTCATGTTTTTTAGACTTCATAAGGCCTTAAATGGTTTGAAACAAGCTCCTATAGATTGGTATGAGGGATTTATGACATACATGTTGAAAAGTAATTTTAGACATTGTGGAGTAGATAGGACACTCTTTGAGATAAGGGATAAGTATCACATCCTTCTAGCTCTAGTCTATGTAGATGGCAACATATTTGGCTTAACAATTGGAAAATATGCGCATATCTTTTCGAAAGAGATAAAAATGAAGTTGCAATGAGTACAGTTAGCGAATCGAGATTTTTTTCTTGTCTTGCAAATGAAACAAATGAATAATTGGATTTTCATATCTCAAACAAAATATGCCAAGGAATTAATGAAGAAATTTATTTTGGAGTAGCAAAACACGCGAATACTCTAATGGGAATTGATTCGAAGTTGAATAGGGATGAAAGTTAAAACGATGTAAAAGAAAAGCTATATTCTAACATTATTGGAATTTTATTGTATTTTACCATAGCTATACCCAACACTTCCTATAGTGAAGGGGGGGTGCGTGTTACTAAGAAAAATTGAAAAAATCACATCTACAATCCATTACAAGAATAATTAAATAGTGAGTAGAACACACAAGACTGTAGTATTATATCCTGATGATCCTAATGATTAATTATACACATAATCCAATTCTGATTAGGTGGGAGACTTCGTCGACCTAATAAGTACCTCGAGTGGATGTTTTTTCTTTGGGATTTCCATAGTCTCGTGGTTATCATAAAACCAAAATTTAATTTCTTTATCCATGGAAGTATCTGAATATATCGTGGTGGGGCATTGTATACCCAACTCTTTTGGACGAGGAAAGTGTTGCAAGAATACGAGTTGAATCAATGTGTGATGACACTCTAGTATGATAATATGAGGGACATTTCCATTTAGAAAAATCCCATGAAACATTCAATAATGAAACACATCAATGTATCATCATTTCATTAGGGACTTAGTTGACAAAAATGTTATTTCAACGAGCTATGTACGTATGAAAAGCTAATATGTGAATGTATTTACTAAATTTTTAGACATACTAGGATTTGATACCTAAATGGTTGTTTAAGGTTAGTTGAGATTGAGGAATCCAATCGATTGTGAGAGTGAAAGGCGTTTCATATTTTCACATTTTGATCTCGTTGGCTTTTTGTACATATTTTCTATATAGATACCTAGTGTTTTCCTATGTATCTTTATATTTCTTCTATTCTAATGATATTTATTCTATTAATAGACTTTATGCATTTTGGTTGGATGCATATTTGGTTTATCTCATCATTTTAAAACTTAGTTTGTATGTTGAGGTGTGTTGAATAAATGTTGAGATTTTGGTGGACAAACTCATTAAAGGGAGTGATAAGGTTGGAAAGAGGATTTTTCATAAGTTCTGTAGTTTGAGGAGTCACATTTGGTATTTTAGAAGGATTTTCTGATTTTTTTTGTTTTCATGGACAGAAACCCTGTTCGTTTGTATGACTGTGATGTTTTATCCCATTATTTTCTATTGAATGATTTCGTGTGCACAACTAATGGGCATCCGTGCATACACCATCCATTCACACGACACAAAAATATGTCCTTGCACGCGATCCCCTATTTTACGGTTTAGTTTATTGGATCCCTAATGTTTCCTTCTTTGATTCTTAATTTTTACGTGGTTATATTTCTAATATTCCCCTCTTTGATATATCTCTTATTCTTCTATGTTATATGATTTTTCCTTTTCTTATAATATGACAAAACAAGATGATGATATTGATTCTTATTTCATGTATGCTTGATATATTCGTGTTCTCATATATCATTCATGTTACTTTCTGTGCATTATGTTAGCGACAGATGTTTAACTGTTTGTTATGTGCCTGATGTTTTGATATTCACATGATATTAAACGATAATTCTATATTCCTCATGTTTAGATAATTTTTCTCATCTCTACAACCTTAACATTTTCATAGGATTCTCAAGGAGGACGAGTTTCTCTTTGTGCATGTTACTGCTTGCGTGATTCTTTTGGTTATTTCGTATTATTTCAGGCATAGCTATGAGGATTTTGACTCAAGACCAATTGTTTAATACTTAACTCTGATTGCATTGATGATCTTATGGATTATTTTTAAATCACCTTATCCCTCATATGGTTTCAATTAAAAGTGTTTAAAACCAAAACCTAGATTTCAAGCTAAAGAACCCAACAATGGCGAAAAAGTGATCCCATCCCTTAAACTAGCTACAAAGCATGTTAAATTAAGTGAAACAACTAATTATAAAGGAAAACAAGAAATTAAACAACAAATACAAGTTATATTAAATCAAAACTAAGTTACAAAATATGAAATAAAGATATAAAGGAACGAACAAATGAAGAAGATGATGAATAGTGACTTATAAACAAAACCTAAGAGAGAGAATGGAGAGAAGACCTTAAACACTAAAATCTCTCTAAAATATCTAATTTCCCATAAACTAAAACATCTCATTTTCTATTATATCAAAAAAAATAAAGAAAAACAAAGCAAAATAACCCAAAAAATATATTTGCAGAAGTGACTAGTAACCCTAATCGATTATGATTCAGGCAGTCCCCTTTCTCACTTTTATTCAATTCTGACATGTCACATGAAAAAACATTAAATATTCATATGGAATAAAAATGAAGCACGATCATAAGACATGCGAAGATATTTCAATGATCTACATGTTGGTATTTCCATTGAAGTTGAAGAACATGCCAAAACCTTGTAGAAATGACCATGGCTAAGCAATGATAATTTGATAATTTGATGCACAGTCCCATGGCCAAGTAATGATAATTTGATGATATATATGTTAGCACTTTTATATCATCCAAAATATTTAGTAGGAAAAGACAAAATTTCCATTGAAGTTGCATTTTACGAGGAAACTTTCCCAAACTACATCCCACTTTACACTATGTACCCATAAAAATTGTGAAATATCAATTATACTTCACAAAACCTATACATATCAATAATAGAGGTTTTATGTAGACCTGGAAATGGCTCGTGTTGAGTTTTTTTTTGTTGGTTTTTATCGTGTTCAGATCTTATCGGGTTAGTGTATAAATGAGTGACTTTTTTATCGTGTTAAAAAAACTATATACGAATCTGACATGTTATCTTAACTTGCATGTCGTGTTCACCCATTATTACCCATTAAGATAATGAATAATTTTGAATCATATACAAGTTGACACATTATCATTAATTGATTAAAATTACTAACCCTCTCGTTCAGTAAGATTCCTAATGAATAAAGTAATATTAATATACACCAACTCTTTATATGTTCTAACAATATATCTTATTTACTTAAATTAATGCGTCTTATCAGTTATTAACAGGTGAAGAAGGAAAATACTAACCCGACCCGTTAATTATTGTGGCGTATCATATTGGTACTTATATGATCGAAAACCATTAACGGTCCACCTATTAACTTATAACTTCATACCGGTTGATGTCGTGTTATCGTGTCATGCTTCGTTTTTCCAGGTTTAGTTGTATAGTTAATGAGAATATACAAAGGAATTCATGTACGTGAGGGGGATAAAATACACAAGAGTAAAAGGGTATAAAATAAATTATTCAAGACATATCACACACCCTAATTTACACTTGTTAGTCCCTAATAGCGAAGTGAAAAGAAACCAGATATGCAATATAAACCAAAGAGGGAGGAAAAAGAACAAAGGATAAATGCCACTTTTGTTAGAAAACCATTTCATTTAGTGAATGCAACAAGCCATTAAACCCATAGGTTACCAAAGTTGATGGATGTGGTCTAGTAAGGGTTTTCAGAGATGAAACCTACATACATCAAGTTTCCTCAAAATGTTTTATAATAAATACAATATGCCAGGCTCAACAACAATGAAAATGAGTGCAACAAGTTATTAATAAAGTAAATGAGAATTTTGCACAATAGTCCATAATCATTATCATTATTAGAATAACTTCATCACTGTTGAAACCTTAAATGTGGGAGGAAGAGTGAGCACAAGAGCATATTATTATTTTGTAGAACTTTTATAATCCAGATAAATATTAAAGAGCGCATGCGCTCAAATCCTTTTAGGTGATTACACTTAACAAATGAAAATACTCTGAACGAGGTGTAGCACACACGGGACATGCAGGCACAATGAGTAAATGTAAAAGGAAGCAAGGTTGCATACATGTCATCAATGATGAATGGTATATATAAAATGAATAAATGGAATCTCAATGAAAGATACTGTTAATTAAAGGTGGTGAAACGTACTTTAAATGATTATCGCATTTTTTATGACTTATCAATCACATTTACCCTAAGATAATATAGGACTTTCAAGGGTTGTAATGCAGGTTTGGGGTTAAGGTTATGAAAGGAATGGAATATTAATGGGTTCAAAGTGTTTGGGGTAAATACTCAGTACAATGGAAAATTCGGGTAATTTCAAAATTGTAATATAAATTCCAAAAAAGTCAATGGATATAACAATGGAGTATGAATTAATTCACTAATAACTATGAAATACTAACTTTTTATAATCCCTTTAATTTTTTTCTTTTATTTTCTTTCTCTTTTGTTTTGTTTTTGTTTTTTTTCCACTTCTTTTTCTCGAGAATAAAAGTCAACTTATATGATTAATTGTAATCATGAAACAAAAATTTCATTAAATCCCAAGTATCATCACAAATAAAGGTATGGAAGGTATATATGGTTTAAAACCCCAATGTGGAGTTGGTTGTGGGATTTGGGTTTTGAAATGAAAGGTTGATATTCGAGATCAAAGTAGGTTGATTAGGAGAAACATATAAGGTGAGGTCATGGTCAATATGGGTATAGTAATAAAGAGGTACTATGATCCTTTTCCAAGGTTTACGCAATTATTAAGTCAAGACAACATTGAAAATCATGCTCAATTTCAAAATGAACTGAATAAATGAATGATCAAATAAATAGATGATTAGATTATCGATGACTTTAATATTTTCAAGAAGGAAAGAGCAGTGTATAAAAACTCACAAATGAAGAAAATCACAATGCTCACTTGGTGTAAGTATATACCATGGAATAAAATATCATTGAATTATAAAAGACTTAAACTGAATCACTTAAACAAGAAAAGTACACGTGCTCATGGGTTCAAAGTTCAATACATGAAGTTTGTCATAATATCAATTATTCGAGGACTAGATTCTAATAACTTATAAAATCAAGAACACGCATCTTGAACTTTCTATTGGATCGGGCATTTATTTGAAATAATCATAAAAAAATAAGGGCAAAATGCCAAATAAAGGGGAAAAAAGAAATAAAATATTTTTAAAATTTTTAACAAAAAGTCATTCTTGGTAAGAAAATGTAATAAAATCAAAGAAAATGCCAATGAATGGGGAGAATAACTCACAATCCCTAACTTAAATGTTGCATTATCCTTAATCTGAATCAAGAACACAAGTTAAAAAAAAGGAGATAATACTGTTACCTAAAATGAAGAAATCTACAGATAACACCAGTCCATTGATTATACAAAATATGTTAGAATGAATCATAACAAAAAAATAACATAACTTTAACTAATTATACCAGATAAAAAAATTATTTTAACTTCTAACTAACTATACACTAGAAGCTGTAATTATTGAGGGTCCACCCAAAATGATTTAACTTTAAGGAATCAAATCTGGTCCCTCATTTGAAATCATGCCTCCCAAAAAATAAGAATTCCGTTTGAATAACAGAAGACATGGTTTGGGTAGGGAGAAATATACATCACTTAAACAATGGGTGACGGAGGATCTGGATGCAATGAAAGACAAGACCAAATCAGTCCAGAGAAAATCAAAATTACCTCCTAAAGGTTTTTCAATTGGAATGGGAGGTGGATCAAGTGTGTGTGTGAATATCCCATTAAATAAAGAAACTCAAAATAACATTCTCTTTAAAGAATCAGGAAAATTTCTCAAGACTTTCATCCGATTCTTATGATAGATGCAATGTTGGATAAGATTAGGTAGCCAAGGAAATGATGAAACTTGAACATTAACAAATTTTGAATCATATGTTAAAAGTTGAAAATAAAAAGTTCTTAGATCAGTCTCAATAATTTATTTCTCAAAGAAGGGTTGTGGTGGTGGAATGCATGTTTCAGTCTCAACCAAGATTTTTGAAGAACAATTCATTTCATTGATTTTGACATTGTTTTTTTTTTCAATAATCCTAACTTCACGACTCTCTAATTGATCATTAAATTCCTTTTACCATTTTGAAATTTTTTTCAAGACCTTTGTTCAATTCTATTGTTTTTAAGAATTTTCATGTAATCACCCATCGTCATTGGTGGTGGAGAATTGTTTTCAACATCAATTATTTCATTTAAGAGAACTTGTAGGCATTTGTGCATTTTTTTGGTGTAAATTCGAAATTTTTTATCATAACAATTGACATTAGCAAAAGAGATGAGATTCTAAAGTGAGCAATTCAAACAAGCGATGAGCACCCAAATTTTAAGTTTCTTGAAACAATTTAGTACAAGTCATAAAGAAGTAAAAATAATATGAAATATATATATACTAGGGTATGCCTATGCCTGAAGGCACGATGAGCATTTTTAAAAAGCACGTAATCGCAAAATGACAAAAAAAATCGAATTACGTAATTACAAAGCAAAAATAATTTCGTTCCCCCAACAAAACAAAGTGTCAGGTCATATATAATTAAAATATCGTATAAATAATAAATTTGTTCCCATAATGTTTTGTACCCATGTCGATGGAAAGACGATAAATTTGTTACCGTGATGAAATTATACGCCTAAAGTGTTGGCAGGAGAAAGAATAAAAAAATCTCAAGTTGAAGCATGAAATGAACTATAAGGCCAAATTAAAACTCAATTCCATAAGGCATGGAATTTTAAGGCCAACACGCATGAACAAAGGTCAGTTCAGTTACCGTTATTTATTTCAACTGTGAGAAAAAATTAATTAAAACACGCATGAACAAAGACCAACACGCATGAAAAATTAGTATGTGTGTGTGTCGTGTTATATGTAGTAGCTGTCGTGTCTATATATATTTTTATAAATTTGTGTCATTAATATTATATTTTTAGTGTTTTTTGTTTCATATTTTAATTTATTTATTTGAGTCTTTTTATATTTTTATGCGCATATTTCAACTTTTAATATTTTTATTTTTATTAATATGTGTGTTGTAATTATATATGTCACTATTTTGATTTATACAATAAAACACACACACACACACAAACAAACTCCATACACATCTATATACCCTAACTACCCACTCATATATACCCTACTTCAAATACACCCCATACACACTCAAGACACTCAACCAACATCTTTTCAAATCAGATTAATTATACCACCTCTCTCCTCTCTCATCAATCCATTTCCTTCACCCAACAAACCCACACCAACACCTTATCTCTCTCTTTCCTCTATAACCAAGAAAACCAAACTTAACCTAACCTCTAAAACCACCCTACCCACCATTGAGTGACCCAATCAGTCCACCTCTATAACCCAAACCTTCACCCACTTACACCCTTTTCGGCGAACTCCACTAAAATCCCCGGCCCTAACCCAGCTCCAGGCAATCAACGTCACCAAAAAACTTCCAACCCGAGCTGAGTGCCAAAATCGAACCATTACCCATTTCCAAACAAAACAAAACCAGGACACGTAATACCTGCAAAAAAATATCTTAAGTAATACCTAAACGAAATCCAGAAGAATCTGAACATTGAAGATTTGAACCTAAGAAATTAAAATCCAAATGAACTTACCACAACGAATTGGGTCTTGTCATTCCTCTTTTGTGGAGAAGAGAGAGAATGGAGAGAGAAAGGATTTCCATTGCTTTGTGTGTCTTGATAATCGAGACACATTCAAATTAAAGGTAAAATATAGTCAGTACATGTCCTTAAAGAAAAGGGTGCCGAAAGAGGAATACTAAGATGTAAGATCACATAGAGCTTTTAAAAAAGATAAAATCCCTAAAACAACAAACAAACAAAAGACAGGGAGAGAATGCGTGTGTACTAGAGATATAGTGAGAGAGTGTATCTTCAAAACACAAACACACAACAAATTAAAAATAAACCAAACTAAGAGAAAAAACGATTTTAGCACCATTCATTGCTATATTTTACCTTTAATTTTAGCACTCAAATCTTTAGTAATAGGCAAACAAACGGTAGGCAAAAAACCTAGACAAACAGCAAACAAACTGTAGTAGCTAAACGTGAAGAACACTGGAGTAATCAAACACGCAGATTACATTTAGCTACTACAAATTTAACTCAGTGAAGCATGGAATTTTTTTTGTTAATTCTCACTTCTCCCTCACCCATCACATGTCACCCTTGTCTGCAAATTTCACAAACCCCCATTCCCTCACCTAGCTTCTTGCCATTGGAGAAACACCAAACTGGGTCGATTTTTTGGGTAGTAAATCTTGCCGCCGAAGAAAATATTCTGAGAAAACAACATTTACTTTGTTACATGGCAACCTACACATCAAACCCAAAAACCTTTTCTTTGTATCTCAAATCCTAACATATATACCTGCGAATTACAAATAATAAACATCAAATCTAAAATGAAAATAAGAGATACATGAGATTTAGAGAGTGGGGTTACCAATGGATGGGATTCGAAAGAGTTATGAAAGTGAGGAGAGAGAGAGAGGGATATAGTATGATAGAGGTTCTCCACGGATTTGAATTAAAGTGAAAGGAGTAGATGGGAAAATATTAATGGTGGTACTTATTACACTTTCCAACATCTCGTGGAGCCTTTGCACAACCATTAGATTTAAAACATTCCATCCCAAGTTGCCATGTCACAATGCTAAGTGGTGGCATGGCACTCTCTCACACCTTTAGATCGTCAAAAAAATTTGATCTCAATCGTTAAAAAGTTGGCACTATTCAAACACCCCTCTCTCTTATATATATATACATATATATATATATATATACATATATATATATATATACATATATATATATATATACATATATATATATATATACATATATATATATATATACATATATATATATATATATATATATATAAAGTGATATATCACTAAAATCCTAAGATACACCACTCCCTGACAGTAATGCCATGTTGATGAGTCATAAAATTGTATGTGAAAATGTGTCATTGGGTGTTTACTCCCTATACAAACAGATACCACAACTTGATACTCTATGGTAGTTTAGCAGCAAGTAGGGATCGAATCCACAGGGAATGGTATAAAGCACGGAATTTATTTAGTATTTAAAAGTGGGAAATGTAAAAGATGATGATAGTTTCAATATGGAAAGAAGTTATCTGCAGAAGTAAAAACTAATTAGCAAAGATTAATAAAAATGAGATTAGGATCATTTTCCCACCATGGGTTAACAAAAAGTATAATGGAATTTGGTTATAAATTAATTAAACGCACATAATCAATTAATTATAAAAATAAAATAAGAAGAAATAAAATTTAAAAATCAAGGATAATCTTTCAATTGAATATGGTCATAAACGAATTAACGTTGTGATATCACTATAAAACACTATTGTTGCGTGACAAAGGAATTTTAATGCATAATATTCTAACATAAATACACAGGATTTCAATTAAAAAAGCTTCATACCAAAACCAATATTTCAAGATCAAGAACCTATCATTGTTGGAAAAGTGATCCCAACGCTTAAGTTAGCTACAAATCATATTGAATCAAGTAAAATAACACATTAATGACCGCAAACAAGATATTAAACAACACAAACAAGTGATATTAAATGAAAAATAAGTTATACAAAAATAAAATAAAGCTATAAAGGAAAGAAAAAATAAAAAGATGATGAATAGTAACTTACAACCAAAACCTAGGATGGATAATTTAGAAAATCTCCCAAACACCAAAATCTCTTCAAAATATCTAGTGCTCCTTTAAAATAAAATCCTCCATTTTCTATTATATCAAAAAGGCAAAAACAAAGAAAAATAATCCAAAAATTATATTTTTTTCTAGTGAACTGTAACCCGAATCGAATCGGGCCAATTACGACTCGATTATGATTCAGACGGATCCCTTTCTCACTTTAATCCAATCTGACAAGTCACATGAAATAGTCATAAAATCTTCATACAAACTTGGAATGGCTCACTATTGAAAGCCACAAAAAGATAATAAAATGCTATATGTGTTGGCAACTTTGAACCCTCCAAATTTTGTAGTGTGAAAGTACCAAATTACCCATGATTTTGAAGAATATGCTGAAACCTCGTAAAAACAACCATAACTTCCTCTCCCTGGATTAGAATGACGTCGGTGGTCATGTAAATATAATTTGATGACATAAATATTGGTATTTTTATACCATTCCAAATATGAGTTAAAAAATACCAAATTGCCCTTCAAATTCCATCTTGTGATGAAACTTTTTCGAATGGCATTGAACTTCTCACTATGCACTCATAACACATATAAAATCTCAATTATACCTTGCAACTTATGTAAACATCAATAATATAGATTATATGGTTAACGAGCACAAATATAGGAATTGACATACAATATCAGGACAAAATGCGAAAGAGTAAAAGGGTATAAAATACAATATTTAAGGCGAATCAAGTAGAATACATTCTTCAAGTTTTGAAAGGCACAAGAAAATGCTCATCGACAATGAAAATTTACTTGTCATCCTCGATAAATCTATAATGACAAGTTTTATGATAGGGTCAACGTTATAACCATTAGTAGGATCCTCCACCTTCACCCGGACACAATATAATATACTTTTTTTAAATATACGTAATTTAGTTCTAGGTTTTATCAAACAATCCTATAATAGATCAACACCGTATTCTTTGTATTTTTATCGCTTTTTCTAGCCACACAAGAAATTAAGGTAAAAAATTTTAATTCTCCTATTTTGTGTTAATTATTTTTCCTTGCATGGGTTTGGATGAGATCAAAATTGTTGGCATGGAATTTGTAAACTCATTTGCACGAAAATTGGGAGCTTTGGCTAGACATGTAAGCCTTCAAGAGACATGAAGTCTTTTTAAAATCCTCATTTATTATTTGATTTATATTAGGGTATGTTTTACAACACATGCATAAGCTACCATAACAAAAGATGTAACAATTATATTTTTGATACCCATGCCCTAAAATCATCCATCATGTCTATTAAAACTTTTCGCTTCTGATTTCGATCAAGTTTCCTATCATACTCTCAATATGTGTTCATGAAATTTAATAATTTAGATGATAATATACACAATACACATACTTAAACAAAAATACATGATATATGTTGGTACTTACCCTCTTTAATATTTAACTTGATCATGTGTTTCAAGGATATAATAAGTCACTTGATCTAACTTCATATTGGTCTCACCTCACCTCTTTAAAGATCCCAAAAGGCAATTCATTCTCAAAATCATTAAACTCCTTGATCACTCATTCACCTCGAGGATTGAACTCCTAATCCATTATTTCAACATATGTTCTCGAGCGTAAACCAATGATTCTTACATTATGTATTATTCTGCAATTGACCTCCAATATATCGGGTACTCTCAATGTAATCTTTGAAGGTTTGAACCAACCGTTCAAAAGGATACATCCAATGATACCTGACAGTTCACACAATAATACCTCATCGCGTAAATGCACAAAAAGGTGGACGTTGATGACAAAAAATGATGGCGGAAAATATTTATCTAGGACATAAGTAACCTCGACTAAAGTTTCATTTTCAGCCACAATGTTCTTTACATATACAATTTTTTAACAAATTAAGGTGAAGCATAAACAAATCTACATAATTTCACTACGAATATTATTTCTCTCAAAAAACAAATGTCTAAAGAACGAAAGAATTAATTGAATAATGACTTCTCAGTCTTGAGACTTGCACTCTTTCAAATATTTTGTTTGATAATTTATAACCTTGCACAATTGACCAGAATAATTGGTTGGATTCTTCGAGTTAAACAACGTGTTGAGGAGGATTTTTTTCTCACTAGTAGTCAAAATGAAAGCACCCGAGGAAATCAAATTTCTACCTGTTATAGGATAAGTTTTTAATCATATTTTTTTTTATTTTCATATCCTTTAGATCGTGGATACCTTCTCTCCATCTTTGGAATGACATTCATCCAGAGATGTTCCTATGAGTTGTTACTCAAAATTCTTCTTCGTGTGCATCACATCAATTAAATGCCTAACACGATGCTCTTTCTAATACAAAAAGTTAGATAACATTGACCATCTATACCATGCCTTAATTTTACTAGGATCTTTATGATCCTCCCCATATTTTCTCTAATAGCCTACAAACTAGTGGTGTTTTCCTATAAACTTATTACTCGAAGTTGTGACTTTTTCATTCTCCTCGATTTGGTAACGAGATAGTAAAATGGGTCGCATCCTATGATCATTACCAATAGGTAAAAAGTTAGACTTGCCTTTGCTAAAAGAGTGATTGTTTGGTAGAATCTAAACTGACCGAGATAAATTACCACTATGCTTTAGCTAAGTAGATTCGATTTCCTCTCCATATATGAGACATCCATTAACCATGAACATAGTAACAAACTGTCCCATAGGAAGGGAAGTCGTGTATCACCTGAAACAACATTGATTTTCACCCTATCAGTGGACTCTGAGACGTAGGTGGACTCCTATGTTGTCACTAGGCAGAAGTTGAAGGAATGAACAACGTCAAGGATTGCGAGGGCATCGAGTCGTTGTGTAAGTATTTTGTCATGTACTTGTAGTAATTTTGTACTTAGTGGACTTGTGGTTGGGTCATCCGAGGTTTTTCTCATTTGAGTTTCCTCGTACATCGGGTCTTGTGGTTGTTTATTTTATCTTGGTATTTCTCACTTAGATGCATGCTTAGGTTAATAAGATAAAATTGGTTTAACCATAAACATGGTTTAATTGGTGCGGAATTAATTTTGGGTAATTTAGTTTACTTTAATTCAATTTTGAATTAGGTGTGTGTAAATTTGAACTTGAATTAATTCTTGTTTAAGAAAAAGTTAATTTAGAGAAATTAAAATTGAAATTTTGGAACCATCCATATTCGAGGCATTTCTCAAGTGGTATTAAAGATTTTTTCATTTTGTATTTTTGCACTTTTCACCATTCCTAGCATGAACTTCATTTTCTCTATGATATGGATAACATTATATCACCTATGTTTGGAATATGGCGGCATGATTTCTTTTTTTATGTTTGCAGAGATGTTTTGTACTTTTGAATCCAATTGAAGACCACTGATATAGATGTCCCCACTATCGTGTTAAATCTCGAGAATATGAGTATTTGGTCCTTATCCTTGGAGAAAACTATAGTCTATGGATATCATGATCAATTTCTCACTGTGGAAGAATTTTAATTCTAGTATAATGATGAAGTAATACCTTTAATTTTACGAATCCATGGCCTTCCTAGCGGAGCATTAAATAATTAGGTATGTCAATAACTTAGAATGCTATAATGTTATTGAGCAGGATGACTCTAAGGCCGAGCTTGATGGTTCCCATTACTTCTCTACGAGTGTTATCATCCTTAGTTGTAAGCATGAGATGTTTGCGCTTAATTCCTAAACACTTGGACATTCTCAGTTGGCATACATTTAAAGAAAATCGATTGTCTAAGGATACCATGGGGATATTTTAACCTTCGATGTTCATGATGATATTCAAAAGATATGTTTTGTTATGGTCCTATCTTAGGAAATTTAGTGTTGGAAAAGGAAATACTCTTTGCAATGTTCAGGCTACTAAAGATTTCCATGAGTTTTTCTGAGCTAGCAGCGATTGGCACAGCCTTTTCAGAAAATTGTCTCAGGATGAAATCTACGTTGGCATGACACTAGGATCCCCCATATGGAAATATTTTCATGTGTCTCCATCAATAATTATAAGATTCAATTTTGTTAGAAATCTTCTAACATTTTTTCCTTGAGTATCTATTTTCCCTTGTTCTTGTCCTTTTCTTCAGTAAGGACGAGGTTAAAGATTGGGTTTTTACAAAATCTTCTAGAGAGAGTCATGTGGTTGACTTCCATGGATTCCCATTACAAAATGACGAATTCTTTTGTAATGTCATCAAAGTTAAGATTATAAATTTGGTCTTCAATTTCCCATGAAGAAGAAATAATCAGGTCATTAAAGTGGAACATTAGATCTTCGTCAACAGATTACTTGGTTGTTGAATTTCTCGGAGATGGTCATGGTTATGAATCTTGATTGTCTTTAGTTTCAAACTCTTCACTCCAGCTAACTCGTATGATTTATCAATTTTATATTCCCCTAATATAAATGAATGCTTGTTGAGCCTTGTCATACATTACCTCACAACGTTCATAAAGGCTTTCGTACTTGTGCACCGTGTTTAATAATAAAATCTTGGAAATTCCTCAAAATATGAATTACATCAACTGATATAGACTTACCTCGAAAGGGTCTCTCCCTACAGCCTTCAGATCCATAGGTGTTTGAACCATAATATCTATGTGGGTTTGTGTTGGAACCATATGATCTAAGTGTCAATTAATAAGGCTTCCCAAGCTTTATTGTTATAAATCTTCTATTAAATTGAGTGGCTTGATTAAGAGAGACGTATCCTTACATTCATATTATATGGTGAGAATTTTTACCCGTATGTCGTAGTTAAGTAGAGGTTTGGTGTTGACGTTAGGCTATGGCTTAACTGGGGCAGTGATTTTTCCTTGATCGATCAAGTCTTGGATGGAGAACTTCATGGATCGACATAATTTTATGTTATGTCCCATCATTTGATAGAACTCACAGTATAAGTTATTTTGAGAACCCTTCGGTAAGGGGTCAAGAAATGGTCTCGGGGCTTAAGAAGACCCTTCTTCTTAAGGGATCTACTTATAGGAGCGTACATGGGGTGTAACATGCCTTGGACCCTTAGAATTCTTGAGGTTTAAGTACAGATTGACATTAATAGTAATTATTCCTAGCTTATCAGTCCTCCTGCTAAAAAAGGGAGGTGTATTTTTATGTTGTTAGTGTTAATCTTGGATCATTGATTCATGAGATCATCCTCTAGTTCTGATCCTATATCTATCAAACCATTGAAGTGGGGAAGGTAGTGGGTTTTCATCAGATCCCGATTGAGATGAATTAAATTTTTTTACAGTCGCTAATTGATCTTCCTCTGAAGGTTGATTCACCATCTATGCAGCCTTGTCCCTCTAACTGGATATGAAGGTACCCAAGTGTTCCTTGATTTCATTATTTGTCATTTATGCCTCTCGAAGAGTTACTTCTAGATCATAGTTGTACTTATACTTCATCGTAAATTCCTTAAAAATATCATTCAAGCTAGTGGTTCTCCCATCGTCAATGGATAAAATCCATTTGAGCACCTCTCCTGATAGGGTGTGCCTTTAGGGAATGAATTCATCTGAAGCCCCTAGGCATGGCATAGCTTAGACGTATAGTTTGACATGGACTATTAATTGTAACATCTAGTGAATTTTTCAATATTTGACATCTTGAAGTTATCTGGTAGTTCGACATTGGGATAGTAGGATAGACATTTAATTTATGCAATTTAATCGGTAGGGCAGAGCTATCAAAAGTTCTATTGAAGTGTTTGGAACTTAATTTGAGGTAATAAGATCTGTTGGAACATCTATTTTGTTGGCCATAACCATTCTTTCAGTGGTTAAAAACAGAGGATTGGTGGTATCTTGTATCATTGTCGATAGAGGCATGATGTTGGTAGGGCACCAATTTTTTCCTTAACCCTCGATGTTCAAGTTTGGCCTACTCTTATCCTAAAGCTGACATTTCATCCCTTATGGCTGTCAAGATGGCTAGGATGACATCTAGTGACATGGTTTCCTCATTTGGCATGTTTTTTGGATTAGGAGATATCAAAGTTTAATAAATGCATTGTATATTCCTTATCCAATAAAGTGACTGCCAAGTTACACATATTTATGAAATTAATATTTCTTGCCTTAAGTTTATCCTAAGAGAAGAAATCATGAGTTTAATCATAACATATATTTTTTTCTTTTAGCGGTGAGCTCGGGTAATACTCCTCACTTAGTTTGCATCACCTGGTTTGGATTTGTATAATGTGAGTGGGTTCTTCGAATCCCGAATTCCCATCCTATGCTAGGAAATTTTCTTGCGGTAAATAACCCTTTGTGTGAGATTAACTATTTGGTGAATCTCTTGGTTCGTTTTTTGGTTGTGTCTTATATTTCTATACATGAGTCTAAGCAAGGTTTTTCTCAAGGCAGAAGGATCCCTTCTTTAGCTATGACTCCTCATGATATACCTCATGGATGTGTCTCCAAAAGACATTTTGAATTGAGCCTCCCAATATGTCACATGGGGATAGTTCGTAGGATAGCTGACTTTATATACATGAGGTATATGAGTGGTGTTCACCAAGAATATACCACTTTATATACACTTAGGGTAGAGGCCAAGAAGAAGGGAAATTATCATTGGGAATTGCACTATTTAAAACCAATCCCATGGCTAGGTTTCCTAGGGCAAATGGGTATGTAGTGATTTGCATATGTTATGTTTGTGAAGTATTATGCTTCTTTTAAGAAAGTGTTTTTTTGTTAAAGGACATTTTCTTTTAAGATTATTATGTATCTTGACATACATGTCACAAAAAATGTTCAAGAGATGCCTAATTGTAATCTTGTCCCTAGGGAACATGCAATACCAGTCTAATAACCTAATCAGATATCTAAAAAGAAAAAAGATGAATAATAATGAACAATGTATACATGAATATATACGAATAACTACTGAAGCAAATACAAATTTACATTAAAATGGTTGAAATCTACTGAAAAACATTCCCAAGCAGAGTCTCCACTCTGAAAATCCAAACCCGAGGTGGTGTTCCTCTCTCCTTCCCCCGTGCATGTGCACATATTCTTAGGATGAAATATGAAGGACAACGGCCAATAGCGGTGACGCGTGGTCATTGCCTCATTCTCATTTGAAAAGAATGGAGTCGTCAGTCTATTTTACCCAAAACTGACATAAGAAGGGGTAGGCCTCTGTAGATACCTAGTGTTGACAAATGGTCTGCGTGTTTAACTAGAGATTCCAAGGTCCGGGGACTAGGTTACATATTGGGAAGGTGTTAGGCACCTGCTCCACCCTTTTTGGTCTTTAATGTAGATCTAAATTATATGTATTAGCATGTTATGATGTAAACTAAATAATAAAATGAAGATATTTGATGTGTACCTAGACATTGAGGTGTAGTTTGGGATGTGTATATAGATAATATATTCAAAGGATTAATATGTATAAAGTTGGACTTATTCACTTGGACTACAACCCGATTGAGCCTACGTAGTCACACAGAGTGAATCAAAGTCCACGTAGTTCATGAAAAACCAGGAGGAATTTCACCTCTTACGAAGGCTCGATGCGAGAGATCTAGTATTTCCATGAAAATTTAAGTTGATTTTAGAGTAAAATAGGGTCAGATATGAAAAGTGTTCATGATTAGAGCTCACAAGAGACCTAACGAAAGTTTGGAACACTCATAAAACCATCTCATGGTGAAGGAACAATAAAAATTCCGACATTAAGAACAAAATAGTAGGTGAAAGTACCAAATCTACTGATCCCCTGACCAGATAAGGATATTTAGTATTTTTAATGATTTTTTTTTTGTTTAGTTTTGAAAATGAGATGTGAAAGGGGTAAACATATATATATGAATTGAATTGAGTCTTAAAGATTAGGTCTCTCTAATATGTGTAAAAAAAAGAGAATGGATTTTTTGGTTTATATTGGGTTTCGATGATGAAGAAAAAGCTAGGATAGAGGTTAGACTTCTAGTTTTATGATTGAAATAGGTTTTAAAGTGAATCAGAGAGAGATTGGACCTTTTGGAAAGAAAATAACTTCTAGGCAGAGAGCACTGCATTTATGATGCGAAATTAATGCCTCCAATAGGTTAGTGGAGGCCTTATTTTATAAGTAGAAAAATAGGGTGAATGACCAATTGGTCTTGGGTGATGTGCGCTCCTAACCGATCGGTCAAGCACATTTTACCGTGGGACTTTGGGTCCCATTTTATTTGGGACCGACTCTGGCGGGTTGTTTGATTTTGAATCTTTTGATCTCATAGGAAATGTTCCCATAAGTTTGGGTCGACCTTTATTCTTTCGAGAGGTTTTGTTGTGCAATTATCTTTGTGGAGTACAATGGGGTGTCTATAAGTATTAACCTAAAACCAACAAGATTAAATAGCATATTCATAATAAATAATCTAATTTTAATACTAAAGCATGATCCTACCCAATTAATTCATTTTCAACAATAAAATCATAAATATATTATATCAATACGATAGGCAAGACATTATTTCTTTCCTTCAAAGAAGCTTGATCTTTAATTAAATCCTTTTGTTTGTTCTTCCTCTTTTACTAAAGTTATCCGCTATGCTAGGTTTAAATATTATTATGTATTATGATGTTAAATGAAGGTTAATAAACTATTTATAACAATAGTACTATAGGTCCACTACCAACCCACTTTTGGACCCTCAAATAAGCTGAAACACTAATTGGATACTCTTAAAACTTACCCGAAGGTATACTTTCGCTAGGGACCCAAATTTCAACATTAAAAATATTATTGTGGACCTTTGTAATCCTCTAGAGTCCATTATAACCAAACCAATGCGAACCATCAAATTAGTTTCAACCGTATTAATTTAATTTAAGAGTCGTTCACATATTGTTTCAAATTCTCATTTTAAATTCCACTTAATAAATCAAACCAATTTAACCAAATAAATTAGTCGTTAATTCACCCGAGTAAACATATATTAATAATTAAATAATCATTTATTTAGTTCCCAAAAAATTGGTTATTTATCTATACTTTTTAAATAAAAAGAGGAATAACATAAATGGTGTGAAGAAAAAGCCCCTTCACAGTGGCTCACAATGCATGAATGAATCCAGCAGGAAAGTAGACGAAAAAAATTAGATGACAGTCATTAACAAGGTATGCACCAAATCTTTAAGTCCCATCTAATCTTGAGTCTTTAAGGAAAAGACTCTAAAATATTTTAGATGTGGTTTCTGATTTAAAAAATAATGACTCTATCTATCATAAGGACCCCATCAAAATGGATTTTATTTTGAGAGGTCGAAATATGCCAACAAATCAAGGAAGGGGGCAACAGGCACAAAGAAGCAACACTACCTTTCCCACCAGATTTAATCCTACAACCCATAAGAGTTGATCCTAGTAAGAGTCTATCTCCACAAATAACCACGAGGCCACAAACGTAGAGCCTGGTTTGAGATTCAATGTCACTTAACACAAATAAATTATCAAAATCTTCAATTTACCCTATCAAACAACAACGACACATAGAGATATAGAGGAATTATTAGCTTCATAACAGAACAATCAAGTGTGAGGATCTTATAGATCATCTTCAAAATAAAAATAAAAATCCTATTAGGCATCTTTATGTCTCAGATAGTCCTAAAGATAAATTGCATACACCTTTTCTTGCGAGTCAAATCCCTGGTCGAGTTAATCGAAAATTTTCCATTAACTATAGTCAACCATCTCACCTAAGGATAAATCTAGATTTTCTCTTTAATATCATCAATAACCCTATGCATACATGTCCTAGTATAGGAGCTTGTATTAGAAATATGGGATTGAAAAATATTTCCATCTCTATAATATTTGTTAAGAATAAATTTTGACCATAATGATTCGTTCTCATCTAAGTTTCACTATAATTTACATGAGAAAGAATTAATAATGTCTCTAAATCCTCTGATACCTAACCCGCTTTCCTGAGTCGGGTAGCAAACTCATGCCAGCGAAACCAATGACGCCTATTTAAAGAACCATCGCTGCCAGAGAAAAATTAGCAAAAGCTTCTTCCAAGTCATGAATCAAAAAATTAGTAGGGTCTATCAATATAAACAAGTGAAAGGCTACGGACTGCACAAC
This sequence comes from Sambucus nigra, assembly GCA_949130495.1. NCBI lineage: Eukaryota > Viridiplantae > Streptophyta > Magnoliopsida > Dipsacales > Adoxaceae > Sambucus > Sambucus nigra. The sequence goes on along the minus strand of OX422211.1, from coordinate 464,765,596 downwards.
TAGCTTGATAAGAATCAACTTACCTGTTGGAGATAAAATCCTACAACACGATATATGGAACTTATTACATATTTTAGAAACCGAAGATGGAAAAAATCCCTATTATTTTTACCTGAATATAAGCGAACATTGAAATACGTAATGGGAAGAAGTTTTTGGGTGAAGCTAGTAGTTCTAGCAATATAGAACACCTACAACTTGTAATACTTGCATAGTATCAAACCCTAGAATGATTAAATTATGATCTGTAACTACATATATTATTTCATAGCCCCCTTCTAACTTAGTCAAATTGAAAAACACTCTAACAAAGATAAAACTACGCATGAAATTCTATAACTTTTCTTAATTACCTAAGTACCCATAAGGTTGCAAAATAACCAAAATACCCCTCCAAGCTTTAAAAGAAGCATAACTAAACCTCTATTTCAACTTAAGACCCAAACCTTATATCAAATTGAACCTTTATACCTCAATTAATTTAATTTAATAGTCCGTACCCCTAAACTTTCATAAAATTATACAAATTTCCCTTAAACATGGAAATTTATCAAATTAAATACCAAATACATATAAAACTCTCTCTTTGTGGACGACATGAAAAATCAACGTATTTAGACTTCCCCCTAGCAACAAAGCAACCCGGTCATCTAAAAATGATAAAATTCACATGGATAACACCATTTCCACATGTGATCACATTATGCCCAATCTTTAACTTCTTTAAATCGCGAAGAATCCACCTCTTTGGTTGGCTAATCAATAGTCCCTTGCTTATACTATAAATATCCTTAAAACTCACCAGTTCAGTATAACCAAACTCATTTTTTTTCCACTCCAAATATGTAACCTATGATTTTATATGTCATTCTTCATTTTTATTAACCAAAACAATTTGTGGCCCCAGCACAATATACAACTCAATCAGAGAAATTGAGCTCTTACATGTAGAATGGATTGTATAAGCAAAAATACTCAAAACCTCCATTCTTTGACTTTGAACCTATTTCGAAGTGAGGAATCAGTTCCTTATAAGCCTAGGAGCTCGAGTGCAATGGCCATTTTAAAAACTAATAAGTTTTGAACCCTAATTTTCCAAAAGTGTTTTTGAAGTTCAGAAACTTCAAATTCGAAATTCCCTTTAACCAAGATACCCTCATAACTATATTGATTGATAGATAATCAATCATCTGACCCTTTCGGTCTTGACTCCAGACAATTTTAACACGTTCTTCACAGGTAACAAGTAGGTTTTTCCTTTTCAATAGTAAATTCGGGGTATTTTATATAACTGCTATTGATATCACACTCTGATAGCTCCAAATTATTTTCAGTATGTACATGTTATGTTACTGCCATGCTGTATATATTGTTAAATATCATTGCTATTTGAATATGGATAATTTGGATCTATTTAAACCCTTCTCATCTAATAACTGATTTCACGAGGTTATTGTAATGATTGAATCAGTTTGCCTACGCATTTATGAGCTAAATATATTTATTATAAGCATCAGTAATAACTAGGGAGTAGATTGTCATGTTATTCTATGGAATTTTTATACTTGGCCTAAGGTCTCAGATGTTTAAGAGCCTAGATGTATTATTGTATACACATGAGTATCACTCTTGTTAGTGTGCCTAGTTGTTTATTTTCTCCAGAGGTTTTGGGTTGATATTATTATTTGGTTATACTGATCCTGCTTAAGTTTTTCTATACTAGTCATTAAACTGATAATTACGGGACTATCTGTTTTAAAATTCTTGACTTTTTTTCTCAGAACTATTTCTTCATTTATCAAACAATTAAATCAATACACACTCAAACCTCTATATACACATAATTTCTATAGAATTGGTTAAAATCTACTTAGCAAAATTGTGTTTTTCTTTTTTCCTCTAGATATTCGAAGATAAGGAAGTCGTACCCCCTCCCTTTTTGTGATACGCACGGATCATATATATGCTTATATAACTATATGGAAAGATTTTAGGGAAAATGGAAGAAAAGAATGGTGTTTCTCGATGACCTACGTCATTTTTTAGTTTTCGGATAAAATGTAACGTGAATAATTCACCCCTGTAGTGGTGGTACAATATATGTACTACGATATTAGTATCACTACAATAAATAAAGTTTTTTTTCCACCTTAATTTTAGTTTTATTTCTTTGTTACTATCTTGTACATTCATATTGATATAAGATATTAGCTATTTTACATTTTCTTAATTTTTATACTTTCATCACATATTAAATTTTTTTTATTTGGGATTCGCATCTTTTTAACTTTAACATAGTTCCAACTAATAAATGGGAAGATAAGGTGAAAGAAAAGGCCATTCTTGAACTCACTACCATGGTTCGAGAGGTAGATGATGATTGGAGTAACTCCATTACTATTGTGAAACATCTAGTATTAACTAATTGTATCTCTGGTGAAGCATAATTTATGAGGAAGATGCAAGAATATGTTGACGACCAAAGTTTTCTCCAAAAAGCTATTAATCTTGCATGGAACGATATTTATCCTCCACCCTTGCTCCAATCCGAAGACACTTCTAAAGGATAACTTTTCATTGGTATTTCCTCGAGCTCCTCCAGTAACTCAACTAATGATGATCCATCCAAACCTAATGGCTCCTCGAGCTCCCTTTGACTATTCCGGGACAAAACCTAAATAGTGAAATGCCTAAGTTGGGTCGTCAAGTCGTATGACACCTAAATTCCATCCCATAAAACCTAAAATCTAAAAGTACAGGACAAGGCTAGTATATGCAGTTTCGACAAGCATGAGTTGTTTGAATGTGATGTAGTCTTGAAATATTGACTCTCTAGCGAATACCTACACACATGAAATAGATAATAGATACACACATGAAGTAGACAAATACCTAGTGAAGTATGGAGGAATAAATGATATAAAAATACCAATATGAAAAACATATCATTTGTTAAACATATGAGCAAAATAATGTGGGCAATACAACATGATATCAATAAAATATGAACATATGATCAAAAACATGATACCAATCTATAAAGTCAAAAAGATAAACATATATGCTCATATCAAACAAATTCCCCCTATATCACATACATCTCTCCCCCTTTTGTCTCGAATAGATAATAAGTGAAAAAGATAAACAAACATCACCTTATCTGAAATGAAATAATCAATAAAGCATATATAGATAAGCATGAAAACACCAGTTAATAATAATCACAAAGTACCAAATCGTAGCTAGAAAACAGTCACAATAAATGAAATCATTAATCTAAGCAAAGATGTGACTAAATGAATCAATGCAGCATAAGAATCAACGATGAATAATCACTATCAACTACGTGTAAATTGTCCAAATGAACCCAGAAGTACCAAAATAGAATGATATAATCATATATACAAAGGAGGTACTGAAGTAGAATAAGGGCTAAAAAATCCAGGAAGGTCGTTCGAATAACTAAGCCATGTTTTTTTAAGGACATAGCATGCTATTTGAAGTGTGCATCAAACGACCTAAAACAGTGTGATGTTATTCGATATTATCTAACGACCATAATTGAAATAATCGACGCCTAAAAAAATGTGTCGCGAGAAGAAGGCTTCAAATGACTTGGACATTTCGTCCGAACGAAGTACATAAGTCATTTGAACGACTTCAACAAACTTTGTATTCCAGTACCAAAAAATGTTAAAGTTTTGCCCAGTGAAAAAATTTCATGAAAACGGGTACTGGAGATATGTAAACAATAGCAAAATAGACTCAAAACTAAAAAATAAAACAAACAAAACAATATGAGTTTCATGGTAACATAGTATAAATGTGCTCAAAAATGGATCTGGAGTGAATGGGCATGAACTACAACAAATGAATCGCAACATAAATACATCGAAATGATCAAGAAGCTCTAATTGATAGCTAAATATCATTAACCTTTGTTTTAGCCATATGTGACAATTAATAAATTGAGCTTAATGAACTAAACAATCAACATCCACACAAATCTCAAATTTTGAGATTCTACAAACAATAGCATCATGATACTAAGTATGCAAATGTCAATTGGCCCAACTCCAATGATCCACCACAATACCTCAACAAGGGTTTATGCCTTTTGCGGCCATACTAGGTTGACCACAATAAGCTTAAAGACATGTTTTAAACAATCAAGTACACCACTCAATTCAGAATGCTAGTAGTTGAGTAAAATCAGTAAAACAAGATTTTTGCAATCTTGATTGCGACCGACGTGAAGTGTCGTTTCGGTGATTATGCATTGATAACCAAAATCTAATATTAATACATGCAATTAAATAATTATTAGAAAAAATACATATTGATTTTAAAATGAAATTCTCAAATGTTTCAAAATAGGCACTATAAGTGTAACAATATTCAAGGACTACATTGGTGTCATGCAACTTCCCCAATTTGCAATTTACATTTTATGGGAACAAAAGAAAATATAAAAAAAATGGTACTAAGTAGTTTGGTCACTAAGATTAAAAGAAAATCTCAAGTAAAAAATTAAAATTAAAATCTCCAAAACAATCTCAATGTACCTCTACTAACTAACGACGACAACTGAAGCTTTGGAGACAATGACGACGCCTGAGGCCAAGACGTTCAGTTTGTAGAAGTTGGTACAACAACTATGGTTAAATAAAGAAAAAGGAAAAAAGAACTAAATTCGAGTAATGAGTTAACACAAATTCAATTGATTTAAAATATAAAATTCTATAGAAACCCAATTTTAAAATAACAAAAACAAATATATCAACAGGAAATCGAAATAATATATCAGTACCAACCAAAAATCGAACATAGTTGAGATGACTGAGCTCCTGCAATCAGAGATGTAACTTTGTGAGTAAGATTGTAAACATTTGGGTCCAATTTCTTTAAAACATCTAGAAATAAAATCTCTTGCAATTTATTTGCAAACCCTAGAAAATAAAGTAGAAATCGAACCCTAGAAATTAATAAGGACAACTCAATTTTACTTTCCTAATGATAGGTGTCGAGATCTTCCAGAAAGGGATTTGTTTTATTGACGGAGAATGTGAGAGTGGTGTTAGCTTTTATGGAGGACAAATGAGAGATGTCATAATTGTTTTGTGGAGAATAAAAGGGATTTCAATGTATTTGGACTAGGGAGCCATTTCTAACAAGGAATGGGAATGGAAAAAAAAAGTTCCCCTCAGTTTTAACTCAAGTCCAATCTAACCAAAGACTACTACCGGATATATATATATATATATACAGTCCTACTCTTGTGCGAACTAGTCCGCATTTTAAGAATACGGACCGGACATGTGTCACCTAGTGGTGAGCCCAAGAAAGAGAGAGAGAGCGTGCCTATAATTTAGGCGATAATTTCTAGGTGCCAGTTAGATGACACATGTCCTACCCGCATTCTTAAAATGCGGACTAGTCTCCACAAGAGCATTATTATATATGTGTGTGTGTGTGTGTGTGTCAGTTGCATATAAATTTGAGATAAATTATTCATCTTTTATCTCAGTTTTATTCAAAAATAAGATAAAGATATTAAACTGACATAAATGTATGATATAAAAGATCATTTATGTCTTCTTATATTTGTCTGACATAGCATCAATTTTAAAAATAATGTAAATGATGTTTTTTCTTGTAGTGAGCCTTTAGATTTATCATGGGAAGAATCAAGTGCAACCAAGCAGGAACCACGAAGTTTAATTCCTAAAGCCTATAAGTCCAATTTCTTAACCCAAGTAGGTTTGAAATGATGCACAGGGATTTTGAGAACCAAAATGACTTTATTCCTAAACTTCCTATGAGTATTTTTAAATTCATAACGAAAATGCCTAAGTGACCCTTCCTATCGCAATTAGTGCAAGTGTAAACTCAGTGAGGAATGTGACCTAAATGTGGAACTCTCCTAACGTTCCTAGTCGGCTCTATCACACAATTGGTATTGGCATTGGGAATAGGAACAACACGATCATCGTAGCCTATACCAAACCTATCTCCCTTGATTTGGATGGTGCCTAACATTATATCCAACTTTTTCGACCTTGCCTCCAAATTAAACTTCACCTTACTCGAGTCTCTCAATATCTCCTCAAGCTCACTAATCCTAGACTCAAACAAATGCCTAGACTCATCAAACTCTAGAACCTATTTCTTTAAAGCCTCCATTTAACCATGAAGACTATCTCTCTCTTTCTCAATGTATTATATTTTTTCCCTAAGAGTCTTCTCTTATGACCTAAGATCCTCAATCAAAACATCAGTAGTTTATACGGTATGCTCATTGAACCTAGCTTGAAACTTCAAGTTTAACTTTTTCACCTTTGCTGCTTCCTTATACAAATCATTAATGGCAACTTGCAATTCTCCCACGTCAATCTCCTCTTCCTCACTAGCTTCACCCCCACTCACTTGGGATTCACACTCAATGGCCTCGGAAGTGTCATTCACATGAGAATATTTATCGTCGTTGCTCACATGACATGCCATGAACGCTAAAAAGTTATGATCAATGGTGGAACTTTCTTTCTCTTCCAGTTCACTATCACTTAAGGTGGCATTATATGCTATCAGTTTCTTAACCTCCATCTTAAGTCTAGTTGGACACTCTGCTACCATGTGACCATAACCCTCACAACCAAAACTCCTATTCTACTCATCCCATTTAACATTCTCACTTTTATTCTTAGGGGCGGGATCGACCTTATTGTTCTTAGATTTCTCAATTCTTTTGGAATCTTTAAATTGCTTTTAGAACTTAAGAAACTTTTTGAACTTATTTGCCAACAAGGATATATCCTCAAAATTGAAATCATAATCATCATTTGAAACTTTAGTCTCCTCCTTCTAGGCTTTCAAAAAAATGCCCTTTTTCTTTCTTTTACACTTGCTTGGAGGTAAGCATGTCAAGCTCATAAGTTTATAAGTCACCTAAAAGATCTTCTAGTTTCATTAATTCAAGCATACCCAAGTAGTTTAAAACAGTCACTTTGGGATCAAATCTACTAGGCAACAACCTTAAGATTTTCTTTACGACTCGGTTGTTGGGTATTTTCTCTCACAAGTTAAACAACGAGTTGACTATATTGGACACTCTAGCATAAAACTCATCAAATAACTCACTCTTTAATATCTTAACTTTCTCAAATTGTGTAGTGAGGTTTTGAAGTTTAGATGCCCTATTCGTGATAGTACCCTTGTGAGTAAGTGAAAGAATACCCCAGGCCCCTTTTAAGGTTTCACACGTCATGATTCTATTATACTCTTCTAGTGTAACATGTGAGGAAATAACGTGAAGACCTTTAAAATTATAAAGTGAAAGTCTATGTTCCACTTCGATACATGACTTAACAGGTTTCAAATTAGTGGCATCTCCCTCTCATGTGACCGTTGGTGTCCAACCCTTTTAGACCACTAACTACACGCTCATCAATTGATTTTAAAACACTTCTCATTAGAATTTTCCAATAAACATAATTTGTGCTGTGAAAAATAGGAGCTCTAAAAATTTCAAAATTTCCAAAATTCATCCTTAAAAGCACAAGGGATCAACACACACAAATGATTGTTTCGAGATTTGATAGCAATTTTTAGGCCCATAGTTTTTAAATGTGCTTTAAGGATGTCACAATAATTTTTCTGACAGAAACTTTTTTCAATTTTAACACGCACCAAATTTGTGAACCAATTTCAATTAAGTCCAATTTTATCTTGTTTGATCCTAAACATGCATCTAGGAGATTAAAGCAAGTAAAATAAACAAGTTCACAATATCAGAAGTACGAGGAAACAACAAAAGGAAAAAACCTTGGACGACCTAAGACAGATAATCATTATGATACGGGTTTATAAAGGAAGAAAGATAGACTTACACAACAACTCGATCCCCACAAGCCTTGACGCTCTTATTCTCTTTAACCACTTCTCCACAGTGCTCATGCAGAAATCCTTTCATGATACTTGTCCATAGCACACGCGTCCAGGAGTGCCTCGGTATTCACCGATGCAGCTTGGCAACCATCTATGATTCGAAATATCAAATGCTCTGTTTATTCACCGCAAAACCCAATGAATAATGTTCAAAGTGATGAATAAACCCTAGATGGTGCAAATAAGATCTCTATAGCAATTGTATATAAAAGCTTGGATCTTTTAAACTCTAAGGATGGTTTTTATCTTTGAAAACCTTAGAAAAATTTTGGACGGCAAAACGAAACTGTTAAAAAGTATTTTATTTCTACACCCCCACGAAATTCAAATTCCGAGAGAAAAATTCATTAAATAAAAAACTTAAATCGTCATGTCGTTCTAACGATATGCATATGTCATTCTAACGACAATGACATGATGTTCAAAGGACATCACATGTCGTTTGAACCACTAAAACCAAAGTTGTTGTTTCATACGACTCTAAACTCATATTAGCTCAGAATAAATGGAGATAAATCTTTTTAAAATCATTTTGAATGAAGTTTCCATCCTTTAAAACTCTTTCTGAACTCCATAAACATGATGCGTTCATACTTGAGAGATATTCGGAATCTAATTTGATTAAAGACGTGAAATGTGCACCAAAGAAACGCGACATGATATAATATTTGAAGCTTTGTCGTTGCATCTTCTAAACACACCATAGAATTTATGGGAATTGTGACAATATAAAATCAATATATGACTCAAACAAGTCTTGTTCCGGGAATAAGTCAATTACATACAAATAGACTCAATTTGAAATTTTGTTGCTACACATGTGGCAGTGCCACCAACTGTCTAGCCGTCTGTCACAGTCTGTAGGAGGGGCCTGGAATTTATTCGGGAACTACCTGAAGTGGTTGTGGAAGAAGGTAGTGGATAAGATCATGGAGGAAGAGACTAGTCAAAGGTAGTTTGTTGTCTTTGACACCATGGGGGAAGGTGTTGTGGTTCTGTCCAGGCTTATCAGGGTGTACCACTCCACGGAGTGCATACAGAGTGTTAACTATGAATGGGAGACTTAAGGACCTGCGGGGGATGATAATGATGACGAAGCGAGGTCGTCGAACAGTTTAAAGCAATGTTTGTGAAGCTTGGATGATTTTTTGTGAAGCTTGGGTAATTTTATTGTTTTGGGGTTTGGAATAATTTTTGTGAAGCTTGGTAAGGATTAAATTTTCTTAAATATGGATTAGTTAGTGGAAGGGGGTGGAATATTTAGCTCCCTTCACTGATACTTCATGTGTTAGAGATATATTCCTTAATTAGAAATAAAAATGATTTTGATCATACTTTGTTGCATTTGAGTTATCCATACCAATCGTTAAGGCATACATAACCCTTTTGTTTATGTAAATAATAAGATGGATCGCCGTTCTTGGGGGTTAGAAAAGAATAACATTTTGTGAAAAGGAAAGGTGTTATATGCCCATGTATGGCGTATGGGCTGCTTACGTACCTCTGGGGGTTTTAAAAAAATTCATGAGTTTTATTTTGAAAACAAAATGTATTTGAGTGGATCATGTCACAAATTCTTGAGACGATCCAAGTTGACCGGATGCACCATCTCTTCTTCATCGAGGTTTGTGATATAGCGTTGCCACCTGACAAAATTTTCTTTACGATGTAGAGGCTGCTCCAATTTGGTTTATATTTCCCATTAGGGTCCCAGATAGGTTTTATGATCGTATTAAGGGAAAGGTCCCCTTCCTAGACATCGTGGTCCTTGATTTTTTAATTGAATGATTGATTTATCTCCCGATAGTACTCTTGTATATGGTATAAAACCTTAAGTATTTTTTCATCCAAGAGTGATAGTTCGTCAAAGCGGTTCGAATGCCATTCTTATTTGCGAACTTTAATCTCAAGCATGATGCATAGGGAAGGTATTTCTTGCTCAATGGGTAGGACTGCTTCCATATCGTACACTAAAGATTAAGGGGTAGCCCTAGTAGGTGTTCTGATTGAAGTGCAGTATCCCTAAGATGCTTAAGGGATTCGATCATCCCAATCTCTCTAACTCTCGATCATTCATCTGATTATGATTTTGAGGTTTTTATTGGTGATTTTAATAGTACCATTCATTTGGGGTCAGTAAGGAGAAGATTTGTGTCTTTGAATACCATATTAATTGATTATTTATGTGACCTCGGCTTCGAAGTGGAGTCCATTATCTGATACTAACTCACGGGGAACTTCGTATCGGAAGATGATGTTCTTTCTGATAAATTTATCCACTTTCTTGGCATTCAGCACTGCGTATGACTTGGATTTGACCAATTTCATAAAGTACTTAATGGCAACAAGGATGAACTCGTGACTATTTGAATCTTTGGGAGTAACCTTCCCTATGATATTAATACCCCTAGTGGAGAAAGGATAGGGAGAGGTCATGTTGTATAGTTCTCAAGGAGGTCAATGTTGAAGGTTGGGAAACTTTTAGCATCTGAGGCATCTTCGAACATAGGCAGTGAAATCTTTAACCATGGTGGTTCGAAAGTACCTTTGACTAATGATCTTCTTAGAAAGCATATAATCGTTCATGTAGGGGACCCATTACCCACTGTGAATTGTTTACATTATTTCTTCAATATCAGCCCCTGCTATGCAGTGCAAATAGGTTCCATCAAGTTTCTGTTGAAAAGCTCTTTTTCGCAGATGATATACTGGGCAACCAATTTACTAAGGGTCGCAAGATCATTCTTATCTTCATCTTAGGATACCTAATTTATTGGAAGAGGCACTAAATGTTATAGTACTTTAACCTGGCCATATCAGAATCTTCCTTAGTAATGAGCTCAATGTGATAGCAGTGGGTTCTCTTAGCTTGTTTCTGAATCAGGAAAGGGGCCATTGTCATTTCCTCGGGCATGTTGACCATGAAGGCTAGAGTAGCAAGGCCGTCGGCTAGGCTGTTCTTTGCACGAGGCAGGTAATGAAAGGTGACATATATAAACTAGGAGGCTAGTTCTTCTAGGTGGGCATGGAAGGGTAGAAGATTCTCATTTTTTTAATTTTCATTTTTTGAGTATTTAGCCAACGATGAGGGCAGAGTCTCCGTAGACGTCTAGGTGTTGGATTCCTTTCTTGAGGGCGATATTGAGGCCTACAGAGCATGCCTCATACTCAATGATGTTATTGGTGCAAGGGAAGTCTATCTTGATGGCAATGGGGGTGTGAGAGTTCTTAGGGGTGATTATGAGTATTCCAATGGCATATCCTTTCTTATTGGTAGATTTATCAAAGAACATTTTCCACATATGGTCCTCCTGAGAGGTACAGATAATATCTTTATTCGAGAATTCAGAGACCCAAATATTAGTCCCTTCCGTGGGGTAATCAGTAAGCTATCCGTAGATCGTTCTTTTTTTCATATCTTTCTGCATGACATACACAATATGGAACTCGACTAGTAACATTAACTAACAGACCATGGCTAGACAGAGTGGGCTAGCCGGTATTTAATGGGATCCATAAGGGATACTAGTCGGATGGGGAAATCATGCATGTATTGTCATAACTTTTACGTGACCCAGACTAAGGCAACATATGCTTTCTCCAAACCAGTATAGTTTACTTCATACTCAGTCAGTTTCCATCCGGCGTAACAAATGTCTCTTTCCTTATATGATTCTACAATGTATTGGTCTAGCAAAGCCCTGCTGAAATATCTGTTACGATCAAGTATAAGAGGAGGGCAAGACCTGGCCACAAAAGCATAAGCACCAGAGGTCGAGTGAGGTATCACTTGACTCGATTAAAGTCTTATTGGCAGGCCTCATTATAAACTTTGGTTGAGTCTTTCGAAAAAGTTTAAAAATGGGTTTGCAAATAGAGAATAATTAACTGATGAACCATGATGTACTGTAGTTTATCGAAAAATCCTCAGACATCCTTCTCTGTCCATTATAAACGGGTTTGTCAGATACAACCAAATCAAAATGGACCCGGAACATCAAGAAAAATCGCATTCATCACCCCATGGGGAACCTTTTGCTACATTGTTATGCCATTTGGTCTCAAGAATCTCGGGGCAACCTACCAGAGGGCTGCCACAACCATCCTACATGATCTGATTCATAAAGAAGTCGAGGTCTATGTGGATAATATGATTATCAAATCCAAAACTAGATAAGGTCATGTTCCCTCTCTCCGAAAGTTCTTTGAACAATTGTGACGATATCAGATGAGACTCAATCCACATAAATGTGTCTTCGGCATTACAAAGGGAAACTCTTGGGATTCATGGTCAGTGAGAAAGGGATAAAAGCAGATCTTTCCAAGCTAAAAGCCATACTTGAGATGCCGCCTCCCCAAACGGAGAAGGAAGTCCGAGGCTTCCTTGGTAACTTGCAATATATCATCCAGCTCACCTCCATCTGTGAACTAATTTTTAAAATCCTTCGAAAGGATTCAACTAAAGTTTGGAACGAGGCCTACCAAGAAGCCTTCGACTGAATCAAACAATACCTGACTCAACCTCCGGTACTCATGCCACCACAGCCTCGTCTCCTCTTGATCTTATACCTAACCATAACTGACACTCCAGTTGGGGATTTGCTAGCTCAGTACCTTAAAGATTCCCACAAATAAAGAGCCATCTATTACGCCAATCGCAAACTGGATGGTTATAAAGTCAACTACACTGCTTTGGAAAAAGCATGCGTCGTGCTTATTTGGGTCACCCAAAAGTTACGAGACTACATGCTTGTCTTCCCCATTAAGCTTATATCTCGAATGGATCCCATCAAATACCTGCTTGATAAACCCGCTTTATCCAGCCGAATGGCTCGATGGTTAATGCTCTTATCCGAGTTTGATATCGTGTATATCACATAAAAATATATAAAAGGAAGAGCCATCTCTCACTACCTCGCTGACTACCCCATGGAAGAGGCTAATGACTAGATCTCTGAATTCCCAAATGAAAACATATTCTATGTTTCTCGATACAACCTCCGATGGAAAATATTCTTCGACGGTGATGCCAATAAAAAGGGATATGGCATTGGGATACTTCTGATCTCCCCAGATGACTCCCACACTTCCATCGCGATCAAGTTGGATTTCCCCTCTACCAACAACATGACTGAATACGAGGCATATACGGCAGGCCTCAAAGTTGCTATCAAGAAAGGTATCCAATGCCTAGATGTCTATGGGGATTCTTCCCTCATCATTGGTCAAGTGCTCAGAAAATGGAAAGTAAAGGATGAGAAACTTCAACCCTTATATTCCCACTTAGAAGAACTAGCCTCCCAATTCTAAGACATCACTTTACACTACCTACCTCGAGCAAAGAATAATCTATCCAATGCCCTTACTACCTTGGCCTCCATGGTCAACATCCGTGAAGGAATAACAATGGCCCCCTTCCTGATCCAAAATCAAGAAAAACCAACCCACTGCTACCACATTGGTCTCATCACCAAAGAAGATCACGATCTAGCCAATTATTTGTACTATGATATCTGGCACCTCCTCAAGCATGGTGGGTATCCCGAGGGTTCCAACAAGAAAGCCCGGGAAACCCTGCGAAGACTGGTCGCCCAGTAAATCATCTGTCACAAAGCATTGTTCAGAGAAACTTCGATGGAACCCATCTACACTCCATCGCACGGCCTGGCATTGAAAAGGTGATGCAAAGAATCTACAGCGGGGAATGCAAACCCCACATGAATGATCACATGCTTGCTAAGAAGAGCATATGACAAGGCTACTACTGGACCACCATTATCCAGGATTGCACCGCCTATGTTCGGAGATACCTCAAATGCCAACAGTTCTCCAACCTTCAACACCTGCCTCCGTGAGAATTATATAACATGACTTTTCCCTAGTCGTTCTCCACCTGGGGCATCAACATTATAGGAAAGGTTACACCCAAGGCCTCTAACTTCACCAAAAGGGTCGAAGCTGAGTCATATGCAGTTCTGAATGCCAAGAAAGTGGCCAAGTTCATCAAGAAAACCATCATCTGTCGATATGGGGTCCCGCACGAGCTAGTGTCAGATAACGGGTTATATTTTCAGGCAGAAGTCAAAGAAGTGGTCAATGAGTATGGGATCCAGAGACACAAATTTCTCCCTATCGACCTCAAACCAATTGTGCAGTCGAAGCAGCCAACAAGAACCTCAAAGCCATCATCAGCAAGATGATCGAAAGCTGTCGATATTGGGCCGACCGAATCCCATACGCCCTTTGGGGCTACCGAACCTTAATCCGAACCTCTGCTGGGGCTACCCCTTACTCTCTAGTCTATGTCATGGAAGCAGTTCTACCCATGGAGCTAGAAATACCCTCGTTAAACGTCATGCTTAAAAGTAAGGTCACTGAGGAGGATTGGCATCAAAACTGCCTCGACGAGCTGTCACTCCTGGACGAAAAGAGGTTGAAGGTGTTGTGTCACGTACAAGGGTACCATCGCCAAATAGAGCATTCATTCAATAAGAGAGTCAAGGACCGCGGTGTCTGAGAAGGGGATTTAGCCCTTAAAGAAATAGTAGAGCCCATCTGGACCCCAGAGGGAAATTCAAGCCCAATTGGAGCGGCCCATATATTGTGAAGAAGATTTTTTCCGACGGTGCTGCCATGCTCACCGACTTAGATGGAGAAGAGATGGCTCGTCCAGTCAACCTGGACCGTCTCAAGAAATTTTACCCCTAGTCCGAAATCTCGGCGCACTACGACTCTTCTCATCTCCCTTCTATTGTAAAAAAATAAAAAAAAATCTCCAAACTTCCCTCTACCTAGAACTATGTGGGCCTGATCCTCTGCAAAAATTATTCCCAGAAAAATTGAAAATTTTCAAAAACCCCTAGAGGTACGTAGGCAGCTCATACATCTTATATGAGCACGACCCTTTCTTTTTCATAAAAACTATTATTTTCTTACCTCCGAGAACGACAGTCCATTCTAACATGTATTTGAACAAAAGGATTATGTATGCCTTAACGATCGGTGTAGATAATTCAAAGTACAAGATTCATCAAAAATCACAATTGTATGATCAAAAACTTATTTATTTCATTAATAAGAAATTACAGTGCAATTACATAAAGGAGCGGATGACTCCCTTCCCCCTACCTTCCTAAAAAGCCAAATTAAAAACCAAACTTATTTCACATTAAAAAATAAACTCTCCAAGAGTCCTACCCACAGCTACCAGAGGATCCCGCATCATCATCATCATAATCTACATCCTGGGGTTCCCAAGCTTCCCCTGCCTGAATGGAGTGCCGCAAACGCTCCATGGACCGATAATCTCGAACAAGCCTCGGAAAAACTACCACACCTCCCTCCATGGTATCAGATAAGGAAAGCCACCTTTGTCCAGTCTCTGCTTCCAACATCTTGCTAACTACTCTCCTCCATAACCACTTCATATAATCCCCAGGGATGTGTTAAACTCTCCCAACGGACTAAGAGGGATGGGACGATGGATGCTAACTCTCTTATAAAGAGATAATACGCATGCGTAGATGCTCTGTCAAATCTTCTACCGGAAAGAAGTCAAGTATTCGAGATGGCATGATTTTCTCCCAGCCAAATTGGTGCAGAAGACACCAAGAGAAATATAAAGAGGTCTTTCTAAGACCAACCAACCGAACATACGGGTATTCTCCCAGTTCCAGAATAGGCAACAGCTATCCCCACCAAGGTACTGACTAGTACAGATTTAAAGCCCCATCCTCCACGAACCAATTCTCCCATTTCTTAATATCCAGGCCAACACTAATGAAATGGCGTAAAAAGAAATTAGGTACAGACGACAAAGGGTATTCTAGAGGAGTCACCAGGCGAAATCTTTCAGACAACCACATAAACAGCATCACAAGGCTACCCCTCATAAAGTCAGAACGACCTTCTTGCCAAGCATCCAGACCATTTAGAGTCTCCACCAGTAACATCGCCGCATGATTGCGATGGTAGGACATCCATGAAGTAATAGCTGCAATTTATGGGTCCACCAGTAGCTCCCCGATCACCAGCAATAATTTTGAAACCAAGCTTAGAACGACAGCTCCGGAATATCCAGCATCACCAACCTCCTATAAATACACAGACCGCAACACCGTCTGAAGAGATATCATACCTCTAGCCACCAGTGATATGGCAGCCGAGGACGAAACACAAAGAAGCCCGACCAACAACTCCCGAGGAGAGCGGGAAAACTCAGGCAGAGCCGCAGTAATGCCGGGATTTATCCCTAACATGGAAAAAAAATCTCATAAGTCGAACAGACTTCTTCCAAGACAAAGTGTAATACATGATCTTCAGGGTACCAGAATTGTACCGCCGCCATCAGCATGTTCCACTTTATCGGTTGATTACGCCATAAAGAACCTCGACGCATGTTGTAAGCATCGTAGTCGACGTTATAGCAGCACATCGCCTCCAAAGTCTCGAGGTAGTTAGCAAACACAACACTACAGGAAGAGCCACCTCATAGAATAAGAAAGTTAGGATGTGAGGGTGTGAGGAAAACACTACACTCTTACCCCTATTTTATTCTTGAAAACACCCATAAAGGACATAACCACTACAAAAATTGGAGGAAATCCTACCCCACAAGGTACCAAAGGCTAAAGAGGGTACCAATCGAAGCTTTAAATTGATGGGACTGGACTGACCTGCCGATAAGCAGGATAAGGTCTTGCCGATCGGTAACCCCCTAGTTTTGGAAATTTTCCTTTTTCCTCTTTTATCAAAATTCAGAAAACTCAAAATAAATTAATATTCTCAACAGAAATTCAAAAATCCCCTCTTCATCTTTATATAAATTCTCATAAAACTTCCTTTCAAAATCCCAAAAATATTTCTTTTTATGGTCTCAGCAGCAAAGTAAAAAGCTCATGTGCATTCATTCATTCATCATTAACAAAAGATAATTAAAAAACTTCATTGCATTGCATAGATATTTCTCTGTGTTACATCATTTTGCAGGAAAATAAAGAAAAGAAAAAAACCAACGGGACTCAGCCCGAACCCACATTCTCTCTCTCACCTAATCTTCACCTCTCTCTCCTAAAAGCTTCCACCCCCGTGATGCGCTCTCTTTCCCCGACAGCGAGATGATGCACCACCACTACCTGAACCAGACTCCTCCCCGAACGAGGCAAACGGCACCAAAAAGAAGGAACAGGAACCGTGTTCCAAATGTGGGTAGTCGTCGAAGATATCCAGTCCCTAATATCCCTCAACCAAGTGGTGGAAACCCGAACGTGCTACAAGAAAAGGCAGAATCAGTGTCAAGCAGAAAAGTTCAAAATAAACCAAAAGGAAGGAAAAGAAAAGAGCAAAAAGATATACCAAAGGACGAAGAACCTCTTCTGTCAAACCCCACTCCTCCGGGTCCATCGCATGAGGACGATGTAGCATAGGAACCATCCCTCCATCAGCCTGTCAAATGTTGTATGAAGGAGTATGCAGTCGCACAAAGGGAACTTCCAAAATTGCAGTTTTCGCATATGTCGAAGGACCACCATCGCTATGGGAGGACCCCACTAGCCGACTCGAACCAGTAGGAGGGAAGGGCAGTGCATCATATATGATGCGCTCCATCATCCAACACGTTACAAAGTCCATATAATCATAAGGCACAGAAGTATTGGTGTACAACAGGTATGACTCGCCAATCATCACCGTAATCCTCACATCCTCCGGAAGCAACCGCTCCCGCCTCATAGACATAGGGGGCCTCCCAGGTGGCACCACCACCTCCCCCTCAGTAATCTATCGGAACAACCTCTCCCCGAGATACAAGGAGTGGCCAAACTCATGCGCCATTAAACGCCTCATCTGCGCATTTACTCCAGTCAACCCCGTGTCCTGAATGATCGTCCCCCAAGGGTAAAAAGTCACCTGAAAAATCCCCAGAAAAATATAAGAAAACATAGAATTAGATCACCCAAAGGTCTTAGACTGGAGAAGAAAAAAGTCTTACCCTATCACTGGTCAGGCCATTCAAGACCTGACGCACCGCCTCTAGAGAGAGAGACCTCCTCAACTACCGATTGGCCTTGCGCCATCGATGCAACCGATAAAAATCCCCAATGGTCTTGTCCTTTAAAGTAATCAGCTGGGTATTACACCCAATCACCTCATAGAACCACGTCTGCAAAAGACAAAATTTTGCAATACACAAGAGATGCATAAGGAAAGTGCGAATGCATGAAAGGAAAATGCACAAAATTAAAGAATACCTCAAGAAGATACATGGCTCCAGTAAAAGACTACCGGCATCACTGGCTGAATGCATCCAAAGAAAAATAAAGGGTCGTCAAAGTCAAGACTCCCCCAATCATAGAGAGAGATGTTCGAAAACATCCTCAGATGTGGCAAAACCCATAAATGGACGACGTCGCCGCTCGACGCCACCAGAAATCCCCCCAACACTAGCAAAATAAATAACCGGGCCATTTTCCTCACCTGAAGCCCATCCTCCACATCAATCACTCTGCCCAATAAAACACCCTTTAGCAACGACAGACGGATGGAGTCCCCAGACACTATCCTCCCCACATCACCAAGCGTTGCACGCAACACCTCCGGCCTCACCCGTAAAGAGAAATCCACCTCTATCGGATCCCTATCACAATCCAGCCCCAGTAGCTGCTGCACATCTATGGGAGTCACAGTCATCTCCCCGAAACCAAAATGAAAGGTGTGGGTAGTTTCCCACCACCTCTCCCCCAGATAACATAAGACTGCCATCGAACGAGGCATCTCATCTAGCACAGACGCCAACCTCCCAAAGCCTACTGAGGATACCACCCAACACACCATAGCTGGAAGATGCTCCCAGATATCCTTAAGCCCCGTCGTCCCGCGAGCACGCATATTTGACAAAGAAACATCAGACTGCCAAAAGAGAAAAATCTTTTCTGAATCCAAGAAAAAAGGAAACCCAAAGAAAAAAGTATGCCAAAAGTCATTTTACTTACATAACCGCCAGGGTTCCACACCCTAGAAGAGTCATGCCGCGATGGCTCTCGCAGCAAGGTTCGCTCATCTGCAACCGGCTCGAATGCGTCAAAAGAGTTCTCACTCCCCAAAGCAATAGTCGCCCTGTCACTCCACTCCATATTTTCCCAGTCATCAACAGCCAACCATTCTTAGTGTACTACAGTGCTCACAAAAGCGGCCATTTTTTAGAGATCAGAATGCTAAAATGATTCTCATAAGAAAATCGCAGAAAGAGAGAAGGTAAGAAGTTGTGAAAAAGGAGGGGAACTCGCCCCCTTTATATAGGATGCCAAGGGTCATGTCGATCGACATTTCACCTCCACTTACCGATCGACACTGACATTTTACCATCTTGAGGCAGTCCAAAAGTTCGTGCCACTGCCGAATGGCACCCTCCATACCATGCCGACCAGCAGCCCCCTTGAATTTTTGTACAGAAATTCCCAAAAAATACCAGAAAACCTTGAAAAATCCTCAAAAATTTCTTTAAAATCCCGGAAAGGATTTGGAACATTTTCACCAAGAAAATTTTGCACTTCCTCAAGCAGAATCCCTATTTCCCCAGCGAAACTCTCAAAAGACAAGTAAATCTCTCCTCGACAATGTCCCCAGAGGACCTCCAAAATATCCAAAACTTCAGGATCATATCCTATTTCCCAAAGGTCTCAAATTTACTCGAGAAATACGTTCAAACCCTGGACCACGTAATCGCTTCCCCAGCATCAGATTGGTTGTTCCCCCGATAAAGTCTCCAAAAGACACCAGGATTTTCCTAACAATCGGCTCCCAGCTCAAATAAAAATTACGAGGTAATTTTCCCAACAAAGTTCCCCAAGAACTTCGCACCTTAAGCCCGTAGAATTGGCTTTGACCCGCAGAATCAGTCATTTCAACTTAAGCCCGCATAATTAGTTTCAACTCGCAGAATTGGCTTCGACCTGCAGAATTGGTCACCTCAACTTAAGCACATAGGATTGGATTCAACCCGTAGAATTGGTCATCTCACCTTAAGCCCGCATAATTCGCTTTGACTCGCAGAATTAGCTTCGACCCGCAGAATTGGTCATCTCACCTTAAGCCCGCAAAATTGGTTTCGACCCGCAGAATTGGCTTCGACCCGTATAATTGGTCACCTCAACTTAAGCCCGCAGAATTGGCTTCGACCCTCAAAATTGGTCATCTCACCTTAAGCCCGCAGAATTGGCTTCGACCCGCAGAATTGGTCATCTCACCTTAAGCCCGCAGAATTGGTCATTTCAAACTTAAGCCCGCATAATTTTTCATGTCACCTTAAGCCCGCATAATTGGATTCGACCCACATAATTGGTCATTTCAAACTTAAGTCCACATAATTGGTCATCTCAAACTTAAGCCCGCAGAATTGGTCATCTCACCTTAAGCCCGCAGAATTGGCTTCAACCCGTAGAATTAGTCACCTCACCTTAAGCCCTCGGAAATGGCTTCGACCCGCAGAATCGATCACCATCATCTTCAAGCCCTCAGAATTAGCTTCGACTTGCAGAATTGGCCATCCTTATCCTTAGGTTGTCAGAATCGACCTCGACCCTCCGGTCATCCTCTTTCAAAGGTATCATGTGGTGTCTATTCGACGGCTATCATTTGTTCCAAACTCATCCATCGAGGGGTTCTGAAGACACCCCATTCTAATACCCCGCTTAACCTCTCCTTACGTCCCTAGCACCTCCCTTCACCATTGTAAACCCCAGTCATATCCTGGGTACTGACCTAAAGGCCATAGGACACTCCTAGGCTCTATTTGACCAAAAGTCAAACTCTTTATCTTGAACGAGACTGAATGAATCTACAAAGGGCATTGAATCCCCTTTCCAACAGTCCGCGTCCCGTGAGAAATTCTGACTTACGGTGTGGACGAATGACCCGTTTTCTCCCAAAACTTGATCAGGAGGTCACCGGACGATCCTAGGCTTCGTTTGACCAACAACTCGATTGAGACTAAATGAATCTTCGAAGGGCACTAAAACCCCTTTCCAACAGTCCACCCCCGTGCATGATTCTGACTTAGAATGCGAACGAACGATCCGTTTTACTCCAAAAGATCACTAAATGATTTTAGGCCCGGGTTGACCAAAGTCAACTCCTTGAACTGGGTCAAACTCTTTGGAATGTTGAATTATATCTCCTCACCTTTCCAACGGTCTGTTTTGTGCATAATTCTGACTTTTGATGCGGACGATCGATCTGTTTGCGTCCGACGATTCCCCGTCCAAAGGACCGACGAACGCTTTCGAGCCACATTTGACCTAGAGTCAACTCCTAGACCCGGGAGTAGTCCAAAGGACTTTCAAAGGTATCTAAAATACCTTTCCAATAGTTTATTCCGTGCGCAATTCAGGTCAATTGTTCATGCTCTACAACCGATTTTCTGAAGGAACGTGAAAGAGACTGCCAAACGGCAGGTTCCAAACCCTGCCTATCGACAGTGTGCCTAAACACACCTGTCGATTG
This sequence comes from Sambucus nigra, assembly GCA_949130495.1. NCBI lineage: Eukaryota > Viridiplantae > Streptophyta > Magnoliopsida > Dipsacales > Adoxaceae > Sambucus > Sambucus nigra. Next base: position 464,744,155 of record OX422211.1, on the reverse strand, counting down.
GCAGCACCAGGGCTATGCCGATCATCAATGCCCTGAGACTATAAAAAGGAGGGCCTAACCTCATTACAAAAGAAGAAAAATCATAGATCCATTACTCTCAGCAAGCTCAGAAAACCCCTCTCGAAACCAGCGTGATTTCCACATCCAAATCCCTTTCCAACCTTCACCTTTCATCACCTTTTTCATCAATCTTGGTGAATTAAGCACCCTCCATCATCATCCAGGTGCAAGGGTTGCTCTCCAACATCCAAGATCAAGCTCAAGATCTCCAAGAAGGTCCAACTCTTTCAACTCTCTCTTTAAATTCCCCTAAATTCGCATTAACGAGTTTTATTACTTAGCACTTTTATTCTCTCATCTCACATATCTTAATATACTATTTATCTAGTATTATTGCACATCTCTTATTTTCATATAAATAAAACCCAAAAAATAAGAAAAAGAGGATTTGCTCATAAATTCCAAACGGGAATTCTCACACTTTTCTCACAACTAAAACACTTTTTTACACACACACACGTATAAGAGAAGTCCCCGATTGGATTTATGGGATAAATCCCATCCCTCACTTTGCATGCGAACAACATGGACTTTGATGCCTCTATAGGCTACGTAGGCATCTCGAGGTAAAACCCGTGACTCGAGTCCTATTCCTACTTTTCTCTCATTTTATATTTTCTCTATATTATTTAAACTCTATTCTCTGAAATTCTATATATACATATATTTGTTCTTAGTGGCATATTATTCCATGTGCGTTATCATTTCGTAATAATGATCAACGCGAAGATAATCGCGCAAATCCTATTTTCTAATATTATTCTTAGGAACATTCCTACTGATGACTTGTTTTGTCTCTTCCTTGATACAAGTCGATGATTCCTATCACCACTACGTATACACATGCACACATATCACGGGGAAATAAAGGAAAATAGCAACAACCCATAAGAGATCATATGGGCGGAATGGGTGCCTAACACCTTCCCATTTCGTAACTTAGCCTCCGAACCATTTTTTGAATCATTTTGGTTTCGTATGTATCAGTATGTCTTTGGATGTTGTCCTTCGGGATAGATCCCTTTTCCTTTGTTTGTTTTGAGTAAAATAGACTGGAGACATCATCTCTCTATATTTTTCACCTCATCCATGATGCCGACCGAAGCGCTCCCGAGAGGGACGCACAGGACCAAAGGGATCCTCTCCTGCCGCGAGGATCGGGGATGGACACAATGTTGTCTACGTAACTTTGACATGTTTGTGAATGAGGTCATGAAGTATGGTTATGGTATCCCTTTGGTAGGTAGCCCCGATGTTCTTGAGTCTGAATGGCATGACAGCATTGCAGAAGGTTCCCCATGGGGTGATGAAGGTGGTTTTATTTTCATGGTCAGGGTGCATCTTGATCTGGTTATATCTGGAAAATCTATCAACAAACGATTCGAGGGCGTGGCTAGCTATGTTATGCAAAATCATGTTGATATTGTATAATGGGTAATCGTCCTTTGGGTATGTTATATTCAAATCGTGGTAGTCGATATAGATGCAGAATATTCCTCCCGACTTTGATAAGGGAACAATATTAACGAGCCACGTTGGGTATTTAACTATGTGAATGAAACCTATGCACATCTGTTTGACCACTTCCTCTTTCACTTTAATTGACCATTCGGTGCGGAGTTTCTTTATCTTCCGTTTGACTCACTTTCATTCTGGGAATGTCAAGATCTTGTGCTGAGCTATTTTTAGGTCAATCTCAGGTATGGCACCGTAGGAAGATGGGAAGACGTCCACAAATTCTTTAAGTATGTCTTCAAACTACAAACGCTCATGCTTGTTAAGGGTGGATCCTATCCTAATCTTGCACTGATAAATATAAAAATCGAGATTAATAACAACAATTTCAGCATCATTAATTTGAATTATGTTAAGTTATTTTTTATTCTCCTAATTAATATCAGATAAGAATTCTTCATTTGCAAATCATCATTATGTAAAACACAACAAGATACTCAAAATCCTCATATATTTTTTTTTCAGGAAAACAACATTAAGAACCTCGTCAAAAGTGGTCTTTATTACATTGATATCAAAAAGAGGAAAAACAACATCTGGTGAAGAGACTTAGATAGGGTAAATAGTAGGATCAGGTTATATCTGATTACGTTAGACTGGTACGACATTCTAGTTGAGGAGAGGCATCTCAGTAACTTTGATTTGAGTGGACGGGTCCGACATCATGGCATCTGAGGAGTTATGTAGAGACTCAAGCCCAGTGTGTGCATGTCAAATGAGTCTTCAAAATCACTTTCCTCATTTTCTCAGTAACTGTCACGACTTTCTCAAGGAGTGGTTGCAGTTCATGTTTGTAGTCTTGGGCCCAAGAGTTACAGTCGTGAAATAACATTTCTAGCCTAGGCTTCATCTTCTTATCAATATGGTCGTACCACGATTCATGAAATCCACAAAAGGGTAAGTCTTCACTCTTCTTAACAAATCTTCCATTCAAATAGGCTATTAAAACATTCTTTTCATCTTCCAAGCTTCTTTTAAGTCTCAGTTGATGGAGCACTTTTGAGTTCATCCAGTGAAGGTTGATAATCTAGGCCACATAGGGAAAGGACTACTTTAGGACAATGGGATCAAAAATCCCTTGTTGGCATCACCCTAGCCCCATTTTGGGCATAGAGTGCATGTTCTTAAACATCTGAATCACATTAACATTGCCATGAGGGTTGTGTTCTGGATAGACTTGGTCTTTTAAGTTGTCTCCTGCTAGGAGGGGAAGTAGATCAATTCTGAAACAAGAGAGGAGCATGTAATTCCTCCCATTCTAGATTTTCAATACTGGATTGCTAGTGCTAGTATTGTCTATACTATCGTCGTCCCCCAAAATGGTGGTAACCTGACCTTTGGCAAGGAACTTTAATTTTTTATGAAGGAAGAGAATACTCCTTGGATGTTATCGAGCCATGGACAGCCAAGGAGTATATTTAAGCATACGGGTATGTCGATGACTTAAAACTCGGTGACAGGATTAATAAAGCAAACCCCTAGTTTTTTTTTATGGACCCCATTACTTTTTAGCGGGTTTTGTCATAAGCATGCATAACGGCAAAAGTGGGAGTGAGATCATTGACTTGTTGTCACAAGAAGTTAAAGGTTCTGAGAGAAAAAACATTAAGAGCGAACCCGTTGTCAACAAGTGAAAGTGGGAAAATATTTCCCAAGACTTAAACGGAGATGTTGAGGGCATAATTATGATCAGGGCATTTCAGTGTCTCTTCTTCGAAAAAGGAGAGAAGTCTTGAAGAGGTCAAGGACCCAACAATATTTATAGCTTCTTCGAGAGTAGTGGTAGGAGGGATTGTGGGTCGGGTGAGGAGTTTTATCAAGGCACATTGATGCAGTTAAGAGGACATGAAAAGGCCCTATAGGGTGATATTGGCTTGGGTCTTCTTGAGCTAGTCAAGGACTTTTCTCTCTTTAATGGTCATTTCTGGCATGGGATGTTCTTCGATAACTCCCTTTCCTTTATTTGTTTTAGTTACATGAGGAATAAGATCTTTGTAATGTCTCCCAGACCTAGTCATATGGTTTACATAAGATGGGAAGAACAAGAACCCCATGGCTTCATCTACCTCAAGTTGAATCGTTACCTTATTTATTCCCCCAGTAAATCCTCAAAGGATACCATTCCACACATACTGGCTAGTGGACTAACTTCTTTTTGACTTTATTCATCATTAGAGTTGTCAAAACCATCTCCCAATTCGATGGGCACTATGTCATTTTTCTAATAGTAATCAATACATTTAACAACCTCAACGGTTGCATCGTACAAATCTTTCCACTCAGCGTGGATGTGAAGGAGTGAAGGTACCAACCATCCCTAAATCTTCAAATCAGTGAGTAACTCAAAATTACTGGAAATTTCACTCATCTGTCGAAACGTATTGGCCATTATCTATACCACATCATCTAAACTGGCTTCTTCAATGGGTACTACCCATTTATCTAATTTCTGAGCCCACATCTAGTCTTCAATGAATAAGCTACTGAACAAGTAATTTTAGCCCAAACTCTATGAGTTCGTTCAACACAGTCGTCAACTCCATGTCTCTCCCCTTAGATCAAGTGCGAAAGGCAATACAGGACCTTATAAGGATTGATAAAGCTTTATCGGTGAAACATATAAGGTGTATAAGAAAATATGGGCAAACTATGAGTAGTTTTAGTGAGATTATAGGGATGATGGGTGGTTTACTGGGCACGATTTGAGTAAATGGGTCAAATTCAGGGTCATTTTTTAGAAAGATTGCATTTGTATGTGCTGAAAGTGGGTTACGAGTTGTATTGGGTTTAGGATTAGCCGGTGGGATGATTATACCCCGATCAATTAGGAATTGGATCAAATTCTTAAAGTGGAAGCATTAGTCGGTGGTATAACTTACAGATTGGTGGAAATCATAATGGGCATTGGGTTTGAAGTTTTTAAGGAGTGGATTTGGTAATGAACGGGGGTCCAAGAATTTGATGAGATTTCGGCTTAATAGGCCCTAGTAAACCTTGGACAGGGGAGCATAGATCTCGCTCTACTCTTTCTCGGCAAGATTAGGGCAACTTTTGAGTGACCAAGAGGTAGAAGGTTGGGAAATGTTATTACCGATTGAGACTGTAGCACTAGAAGGTTTCTCATACATTCGAGGAGTGAATTATCCGATCGCTTTCTTTGGTTCAAATTTGACTTTGATAACACCTTCCTCAATTTCTACTCCAGCATCTCGAAGGGCTCGAAAATATGGGTAATATTGTCCTTTGTTAATGCTCGGAGGGTCTATTGGTCATAGTAGCAGCTTGTTCCTCCTCGAAGGGTCTATTGGTCATAGTAGCATCTTTTTTTCAACACCTTCCTATGAAGCTACTGATTGTTTCCCAAGGGTTTTTCTTAAGAAGCTCTAGATATCGGTGCTTAACCATTAGAGGGAAATTTATTTTAATGTTTTTTGGAACATCTGGGCCATTATATATTTAGAGGCACCAAGGAAGGTCATGGCCTCATCATAGCTTTGAAGGTGAACAATCAGGGGTTCGCTTCCCACAAAATTCTCGATGTCTAGCATCTTAAAATTCTCTGGCAGTCTAGCTTTGGCATAGGGAGATATATGGGTGTAGTCCATGTAGTTCCCAGATATTTTAACTTGGTTGAATTTCTTTGATATTGGTTTTAGGTCTTTTGAACTTATTCAGTTCCTCCTTTTTGGCATCCATGGTTGCTGGCAGGCCTGCCCTTGGTTGGATAAGGTTTGAAATAGAGAGTTGAGATGATGGCATCCCATTGCGAAGCGGGGCACACGAAACATTATAATACTCTTCTAGGACCTAGATAGGATTGAGAACTGGTGGACTCAAACCACGAGGAAAGAAAACCTCGAGTTCTTCGATAATCTGGGCCCAGTGATGTTGCTTTTCATGCACCTCACTTTGAAGGTTATCAATCTTAGTACTGAGTTGGGCTAAGACAGTCATCGAATTGGGCTGTGCATTTAATTCTTGGTCAGTGTTCTCCATGAAGAGATCGTGAAGGTAAATCCCAAAATCGGATGAAGTAGCATAAGAGATGGCGGAGCTTTGAGGAAGTTGACGAAAGACGAAGTCAATAAGGAGCCCGGCCAAAATTGGGGATATGATTGACCTAAGAGGGAAAAAGGTTCGCATTTATTTTTGAAAGAAGGAGGGAGAAATTTTTTGGTATTTTAGAAGGAAGGGAAAATGTTTTTGGCAAATTAGATTTGGAAAAGGGAGGGAAAAATAAGAGGAATTTCAGCATGATTATTATTAATGTAATTATTAGGTTCTCACTTGTATTAGGTTTGACTAAATGCAGAGAAAATACCAAAGAGGACCCGAGCCTGGTAAAATAGAGTTTGAAAATATGTGAGACAGGGTTTGACTTTTTTCCAAGCTCACACACGGGGTCATGTTTTGAAAAATGCAAAATAACACGAAAATTCGAGCGGTAAGACGACCCAAAATTTCAGTAGAGTTTCGCAACTAAATGTGAGTGCCCTACGTTTAACACCTATATGATTTATGCAATTGTTATGTTAGTGGAAGAATTTTCCCCTTTGGCATGACTTCCACGATATAGCTCTGGCCTATAAGGGCAATCATTCATCGATACATGTGGACAAGCCATTTAGTATACCTGAGTGTATGTGAATTTCTTCAAAATATACCTTATGGGAATAGATGTGAGAGAGAATTCGATATACTCAACGTACATGAACGAGTTCCCTCCTATATACCTCCCGTCGTGAGTTCAGCCAAGCAATACGATACGGGAGGAACCATTTGATATATGACGTGACCACAAATGTGTATCTAGTGTCCGTGCTGATATAAGCTCAAGTGCAAGCCTACCGCATTAGTAATAAACCCGGTAAGTCGGCATCATCTCCAGAGGAAAATAGGAGGATGAAATCGTGATGACGTTAGAAATATTGAGAACCCTAACTCGACTCTAAAAATGAAACAGAACAAATGATTTGGGATGGGAAGTAACTACAACTAAAAGTAATGAGAAAATCTACCTACTAAATCGAGAGATTAATACAGAAATGCTTTTTAAACTACTTATGAAATTTGGCTTTTAACTGAAAAGATTGCAAGTAAGAAAGATAGGTCAGGATACATTCCTCCAACCCTAGTACATTTACTAACGTTAAAACCAAATCTTGAATTGAAATGATTGATAAAACCCAGTCTTTATTAATCCCAAGTATTATATATATGAGGTTCAAGCCCGCATCATATATAATCAAGAGCAAGAATAAAGCTGTGTTGTTGTAGCTACACGCGCGTTGCACTCTTAAGCATCCCGGTTACCTAGGGAAAATGAGATCAAAATCTCTACAACGGTTGTGATCACCATAATAAGAATAAAGCGGTTTTGTTGTAGCTACACATACGTTGCACTCTTAAGCATCCTGGTTACCTAGGGAAAATGAGATCAAAATCTCTACAACGGTTGTGATCACCATACAACATGATTTAATCAATTATTTAATTCAGAAATTAATTTTAAGCACTAGCTGAAAAAGTCATCGGGTTGGATTCATGCATCTCAACCCTTAGAAAATGAGCTAGACATGATTAACTTAGAGAAAAACATAGTTTTTAATAAATAGAACATTAAGTCCAAAGAAAATAAATGAAAAGAAAATTGCATAATCAAACCAACAATAAAACTAATGATCAATTCAAAACTAAAAGGAAATATGTTACTTGAATTGTAGAAATTCGATTCAAATCCTTACAGTAAACTATTCTTATGAAAAAACTAAGGTTTTTGACTACAAAAACCCTTTACTCCTAATTATAGCACTAAAAAAATTGAACCCCTATTATTATGTAACTAATCTGAATAAATAGCTCCAAAATTTACAAGAGTTTAACTACATTAAAACTCTGAGAAAAATCCAATACGGTCCGGATCCATCGGGCAAGGCAGTCTGGATCGCCCCCATATTTTAAACAGGGATCTTCAGCTCAGGGAGGTCCGGATCCTTTTTGAATAAAAGGTCCAGATCGCACCCCTTTTCCATATAGGGAATTTTTACCTGGGGCGGTTCGGATCCTTTTTGGATAAAAAGTCCGGATCGCTCTTATTTTTCATTCAGGGACTTTTTACCTAAGGGATCCGGTCAGGATCCTTCTCTAATAAAATATCTGGGTCGCCTTGGAATTTAATGCAGGGATGTTTTCTTGGTTCTTCTCATCTTCAAATGCTCATAACTTTTTCACCGTAGCTCGGATTGAATTGTTGTTTCTTCAAATGTTCTTGTGACTGAAATATCTCCAACTCTCTAGTTGGCTTCAACTCTGGACGAAGGCTACAAAATTACAAAATGCCCCTTTGACTTTCCTTCTTTGACTTATTTCAATGCTTTTCTAGTTTCTTTCTCCCTCAATGCTTCAAATACCTACAAAATTTTTGAGAAATACACGAAACTAGATGCACTTGTTAGAAGGAGTCAGCAGCAAAGAAATGCGACAATTCTACTCATTTTATGTTACTCGAGATGATAAGAGTCCCTAAATTAAGGGGATAATTTTGGAAGAATTTGAGCCTAATCAAACCCCCCAAACTTATAACTTTGTGCGTCCCGAGCAATGTAAAAGAATTTAACTATGGATCAAATCTTAAAAATTATGTTTCATTTTCATAGAGTACGACTTTCTCAGGCTATCGGTTGCCTTTAGCGTATTCAACAAGCCTTTAAACCCCTAGGTCACCCTAGTAGGATGAGTTGTGTCTCGTGAGGGTTTACAGTGAATATACCCGCAAAATTCATCTCAAAGAAAATTCAAAATATTCAAAAATTGTACAGTTTAAATTTTTCCAGAAAATAGTCATCATCCATTCATGTTCAAGAGTCTCAAATCATAGTGTGTGTGCGAAGCCAGAAATTTAACCGCGGATTTCCATCGATTGATCATTACATTACATTTAAAAAAATTCATTTTGATTCAAATGATCACAGAATACTCTCACAAACAAATCTCTCGGAAATGTGGCTATATTCTCTAGGTGTGCACGTTATAAGGAGTAAATGCAATAGAACACGAATTCACGCACACAAGATTGAAAAGATGGATATTTATAGTGAATGGATCTCATCATCAAATTACGATTATGAAAACGGGAACATCGCCTCTAATTCACACATTTAATCTCTTTTATTATCTTTGGTGTCTTAACTCTCCACGCAGTAACCAATTTTTCATTTTGGACTCGGTTGGGACTTTATCAGTTTATAAGGTGTAATGGGAAATGGTTTGGGATATTAGGAATGGGAAAAATATTCTTAAAATGTCCATTCATACTTTTCTAGGCATTTGCTCATTTTCTCTTCTTTTTCTATTTTTTCTATTTTTTTTCTTTTTTTTCATTTTTTTTTTCTTGTTATTTTCATTGAGCATTTTCTATTGTTCTTGTCCCTTTTTATTGCACCATTGGGACTAATTTTCTGGATTTCAAATCTTCCCAATTCCAAGTCGTTTGGGCATTTTCGGGTTGTCAACTGAAAAGGAAAAATTTTATTCGCCTCAAATTAGGTTGCAAAAAGGTTAATTTTTCACGATTTTTCTGGAAAATATTTTTGGGTGACAAACGAGGGCCTACTTCATTGCCCAAATTATTAATTGCATTACCATATGTGTCTCGAGGTGGATTAAATTTAGAGATTTATTACGTGCGTTTTTCGAGATAATATCTCACACGTTTCCATAACCGATCAAAACAAGGGTATTGAGATCACAACGACTTACTTTAAACACTGAATTGAACATTGAGTTAGCCATTAACTCAAATTGATTTATTTCGTCGAAAAAATGAAAGGCTCGAAATCTCATCAGGTTTGTTAATCTCCACACTTATTCGTAAAGTCGTCAATTTTCTTTCAATTTCCATCTTTGGTCAATTTCGACTTTGTGTAATTTATTTTTACAATTTGAGGCTTTAAACCGAATTTTAATGATATTTTTGGAAATTTCAAATTCCAATTTTTGTTTATTTTGAAGAAAAATATTTTTGGCCTTTTTAATTTTTTTTGAAATTTTTGAAATTTTTTGATTTTTTTTTTAGCATTTTAAAATTTGTGAAGTTTTAGATATATGCACTCGTCATCCCCCCTAACTTAGACTTTTGCATTGTCCCTATTCAAAAGGACTAAAATCAAAATAAGGCAAAATAAGAGTGCAATAAGTAAAACAAACAATTGGAGAAAATGTTGATATTTTATATATATATATATATGGGTTGTGGTACATGAAAACGATTAGGAAACAGCAACATGCATAATCAACCCACGCAAAGAAAACAACAACCAACACAAACAACTACAAAAAGCTTCACTGGGGTGGGGGGTTGGAGCTACCGGGCGTGCACGGGTCGTAAGGATCATAAAAGAAGCTCGGAGGGGGCCCACCAAAATTGAGTTGATACATATGCACTTGAAGATGATGCATCATGCTCGTATCCCATTGGTAAGGGCGTTGGTTGGCCGCCTGATCCCGTGTGTATTGTGTTAGGAACCCGTCAAATTTTGTTTCCAGGGAAGAGATGCGCGCATCCATATAATTGTCGGGAAGATCAAAGTCGTAATCCGCTTCGTCCTCATCGGATCCAATGTCTTCTTCCTCCATGTCGACATCAGCCTCCTCCTCCTCCTCCCCCTCGCTATCCTCTCCCTCATCAGATTACTCATCTTCACAGGCTGGTAGAATTCCACTGTGTTTCTCGATTTTGTTCCGGTTGGCCTGCCCAAAAGGTGTTGGGAGGCGGAGAGAACCAACAGGTGGAGCAATGAGGTGATCGACTAGAATGGAAGTAATAATCCGGGAATAAGGAAGGGGAGTGGTGCCCTTCTCATTGAACACCGCAAAATAAACATCACGATAAATGATATGTACCAGATTAATGGAGGAGGAGCATTCAAAGAGGTGGCACACAAGTGTGGCCTGCCGGGGTCGCATACCTGAATCATTTGAATTTTGAAGAATATTTGCGCACACGATTTGAAACGTGATACGTGCTTTTTTGCTCAACCAGCCGACCCGAAAGACGCCCATGTTCTAGACTTCCCCGAGTGCTAAACATTGAATGAGAACGGCTTTATAGAGTGGTGGGGATGTGTTGGGGTAAAAGAAACTGGTGGGATTGGGGATGTCTTTTTCAGAGAGCTTCTTGGCAAGTATCCGTATAGTAAATGGAATGCGTTGGCCTCGCACCCGCGCTACGGCTACGAAGTCACTAGTGCGGACGAGGGTGCCGTAGAACTCATGGGCCTCAGCTACCCACACTATATTATAGGTCTCATGAAGGTAGCAACGCCAACCCTTAGGAGTAAAAAGGTTGGTGATAGAATTGGGTAGCTCGTCACAATTAATGGCCCTCTCAATTTGAATTTTGCGCGTTTTCCCTAAGAACTCCTCGCACCACCGCATTTCTTGGTTGGAGCGATAGTCGTAGGGATTATTACCGACGATATTAACGGGGTTGTATTTGATGGGTCGGTCTTGGTCAGCCATGGTGGTAGATAGTGGGTGGGTAGAAGTAATTGAGAGTTTAAGGAGGAGAATGGCTTTAGAAGAATTGGTGTGGGAGAGATGGGGGTAGGGGTTGTATTTATAGGTGGGTTGTGGTTGGGAAGGAATGGATTTGGAGGGAAAAGGGGAAGGATTGGGGGAGGAAAATGGTGGGGGAAACGAAGTGGAGGGAAGTGAAAGGATTGGGGAAAGAGGGTAATCATTGCAAAAAACCAGGGGGCAGTCCAGACCGGGTGCCAGGGGTCGGTCAGGATAGCTATATATATATTTTACATTTCTCTGAAGGCGGTCCGAATCGGGTGCTAGGAGCAGTCCGGATTGCATATGAATTTTCAGAAGAACTCCTCTAACTTGATATTTGACCCTCTCCCGTACTCTAAAGGCTCTCCCACTTAATTTTAACTTAATCATGACCCTGATATATGCTCAACCCTTATTTTTGAATCCCGAGACGGTCTCAAAATGCATTCTTCCTACCTGTTGAATATACTCCACACCTACTTATTGAACCTATCTAACCTATCTTAATAGACACCTAACTAATATACACAATAATAACCCCATACGCATTGGGGGTGAGACAACCTCTCAATTTCAGCGCACTCTACCCCGTAAATGGGGTCCGATAACCAAATGGTGTCGCCTGAAGCCCTTATACTTTTGACTCATTTGAGTCTAGACTGTATAAGAGCTCATCTAGTTTGGAAATTGTAACAAAATTGTGTCCATCCTAGAAACCAAAGAGCCTCAGAGATCATTTTGCTTCCTCGACTATTCATCTTGTAATGATCCTGAGACTATAGCCATCACTCACACACTTAGAACTTATTTTTGCATATCATATTGCACCTTTATGTGTATTAATGTGGTGAGTGTGTTTAAATCCCTCAATTTGATTTTTATTAATTTTTTTGGGAATTTTAAACATCTTTTAATTAAGGTTTTATTAAACTAAAACTTGATTTAAAAAGTTTTGGGGTTAATATCTAAATATGTTTTGTTGTGGTTTTTGGCCTTAAGTTACTCTGGGTAGAAACCAAAAGCGCCAGAGACTCCAGGGTTGGCTTTGTAATTAGTTTTGGACGCGCGTTTGTATTCATTCTATGGCCAACACTTGCTGCTCTCTGATTGGCCAGAGTTGTGTTTCTTTACAGAGACAAAACTTCGCATGTTTACAGCCCTTGGATCAACCCTTATCAATGGCCTGCATGCCGCCTGAGTGAATCCCCGTGTAAACCTTTAAGCCAATCACAGCCTATTTAATCCACCGCCTGTTGTGAGCCCTTGGATTGAAGTCAAAGAAGCTTGACTCAATCTCAGCCGTTGTTCTTGAACGATAGTCTGGAACCTTCTCCTCTTGCTATTTAAAGGACTCTCATCTCTGCCTTCGAAAGCTTTTGTCATTTTGAAAATTCTCAGAGAAAGAATAAAGAGAGAGAGAGAGAGAGAGAGAGAGAAAAGAGAAGAGAGAGAGAGAGAGAAACCAGAGAGTCAAGTTAGAAACCCTAACTTCGTCTAAAACTTCTCCAACCTAAACCACTTACCTCTCCAAAACACCATAACCAAATAAACACCATCTTTAGTGTTTCTTGAGTTTATGAGAGTTCGAGTTGAGTGATCTTGGGTTGCTGTAACCTTGTGTTCATTAAATCTTATTTCCAACTTAGACACCTACTCAGATCTTGTTTCTGATTCAATAGAAATCATAGATCTGAAGTTTTTCATGTCATAATACACTTAGTTGCATTTTATTTCTCATCTTGAGAAGTACATTGTTGATTGTTTTCTGTTAAAACATTTTATTACTTCAGAATCAACAATAAATGTTTTATAGTTTCTGTTTTTACAAAACTTAACCTGACCTAGTTGGATTCGCACTTGGAGGGTTTTCAATCTCCTAAATATTTTCAAAAGAGATTGAGAAAGGTCTTGACCGATTTCTTAAGCAAGATCTCCGTGGAATCTGGGTTATATTGAAAGGTCAAAAGGTTTTTGGTTTTGTAAGAAAAGAAAATTTCACAGCATATAGTGTAAATTGTAATTTGTTAGGATTGTTTGTAACTAATAAGAGTGCGTGTGTTCATGCATGTGTTATAGAACACTTTTCACAAACATCTTCACACTACATACACTGAAAGTGTTGGCTATAAGATTTGGTGAACATAAGTCGACGTAACGTGCTGAAACAAAGGAAGAGTTGACAAACTGAGAAGACTACATCAACAATCAAGATCTGCAGAAAAGTTTAAGGACGCCAGAGGGTACAATCCTGAACTTGTATAGACTTGTTATTGTGTGCATGTTAGTTAAATAGATTGTAACTCACATATTTGTTTTAGTGAATTTTTTTTGTGTTACTCCGTAGAGGGAGTCGTGGATGTTTCCTCAAGGGTGAGGTTTTACCACGTTAAAAATCCTGAGTATTGATATTTCTACATCTTCTCATCCCATTCTGATGTGTGCTGAGTTTAAGATTTTTTAAACTGTTTACTAAAACTTGTTATCAAATCTTGTCCTAATCTCGTACATAATTTTGTTAACACATCTTGTGTTCAAAATCAGTTTGATTTAAGTAACTAGTTTCTTCAACAAACTTTTTGGAGTTGCTTAAATAGTTTATTTTCAATAAACGGATTTAGCAACGCTATTTCAATTGGTATCAGAGCTTTTGGTGAACTTATTTAAAAAAGATCCTGAGTTTCTGAAACTATTTTCTCAAAATCAATCGTGGATGAGAAAAATGAAAGATATGGTAACTTGACCAGACCTCCAGTCTTTGATGGAACCAATTTTTCTTACTGGAAGGTAAGGATGATTGCTTTCATTAAAGGAACTTTGGGAGATGATGTCTGGGACATTATTGAAAATGGATACTCTTATCCTACTAAACCAGCCACTGAAGGAAGTAATGAGAGGGTTAAGAAAATATTAAGTGAGTTTACTCAATAAGAGAAACAAGTTTCTCGCAATAATAATAAAGGAAAGAATGCCATATTTATGTCTATAAATGAACATGAGTTCAAGAGAATCTCATCTTGTACCACTTCTAAGGAAGCATGGGATACCTTGATTACTGCCCATGAAGGAGACTCTAGGGTTAAGGCTGCTAAAACTCAGATGTTAATTCAACAGTATAATTCTTTAATCATGTCTGAATCTGAGTCGTTTGATGACTTCTATATGAACCTGACTGATATTGTCACTAAACTGCATGCTAATGGTATAACTTATGATAGACAAGAAATTGTGTCTAAAATTCTGAAATCATTACCACAGAAATTTGACAATAAAAGATATGCTATTGAGGAAATGTGTGATATAAATCTCACTCCTGAATTACTCAGTAGTAAATTAAGAACTGTGGAAATGGAATTAGAGTTTAAGAAACAATTGACCCACACTCATAGGAAACATACCAATTCCAATCTTAGCTTTACTTCTAAGATGATTAAGCCTGAGTTAAACACTCCTAGTAATGATTCTGATGAGGACTGTGACTTAGAAAGTCTAGATAATCAGATTGCCCTAATGTCAAAACAATTTAAGAAAATTGTTAAATTTAGAAACAGTATTGCAAATAGACAGGGCAAGTCTAATTATTCAACTCCTTCAAATCACAAGTCTCATGAGAAACCTCATGACAAACAGAACAAGGACAACACAAGACCTCACAAAGACCTCAAGAAGACTGAATGCTATAGATGTGGTAAACTAGGACACATTGCTCAAGACTGTAGAGTTAACTTAAATACCCAAAACAAACACTCTAGAGCCAACATCTGCAAAACATGGGATGACTCAAGTGACTCTGAAAATGAGGAACCTGAGACATCTGATGTTTTTGATCCTTGTTTATCCTTCTTTGCCAAAATCATATATAATGATGATATACATGTGCTTGATAGTGAGGATGAGTCTAGTAATTCTAGCTCTGTTGCCTTGAATCATACTTTAACTGGTTTAGATGCTTTACTTACTGAGAACATTAATACTTCTTCCTCGGGGTATGTGACTCAAAGGGGAATCGATACTGCTGATGTCAATGGGTGCATGAGTTTAAGAAATGAAACCTTAGGGGTCACTTCACACACCTCACTTAGTGACTCAGACAATGAAGATCTCCCAGATATACACACTCTATATTCTAAAACTCTAAAGAAAAGCACTAGACTAGAAAAGATTGTGAAAGATCTTACCAAAAAGCTAGAGGATCTAAGCCTGATGGTAAAACTGAATGCTAAAGAGTATACTACTCAATGCATGTCTCATGAAAGTGAAATCAAAGTGTTTGATGAAAAATTGAAAACTTTGACTGAAGCTAATGAAATTCTGGAGAAAAAATACAAAGGGACATTATTAGAATTGGAACAAACCAAAGAAAAGACAGCAACTGTGTTCAAAAAATTTACAAAATTTGAAAACAATTCTAAATGTTTTGAGGAATTCGTTGCTGAATCTAAAACCAATTCTGATGATCGAACTGGTATAGGGTTTTGTCCCAATTTGAAGACACAAACAAAACATGTTGAACCTATCAAATTTGTGTCAGGAGGCAAAAGACCTATTGAAACATGTCCAGACTTTCATTCACTAAAAACTGAGTTTGATCATCAAAGCACTAACACTGGAGATGAAAATTGCTCTAAGCATGAAAGTTTACCAAAGGAAAAATATGTCTGCCCCCCAATTAGGAAAAGTGAACCTGCTTTCAAACCTGTGCTACCTAGGAATAAAATTCAGCGTCAAAATTTCTCAAAACCTTTGTTTAGAGACTTTCCTAAGGTAAAACCCATTCTGAGCAATCTTTATTGCTCCTATTGTGATATATACGGACATTATTTCGATGATTGCTATGCTAGGAGACTGATTAAGACTATCTACAATACTTCCATGTATCAAAACTTTAACTATTCTAGGAGGAGTCGTAACAATTATGTCCTTCCCAGGCCACCAGACAAAAACTCCAACTATAGGAATAGAAAGACTAAACCTAAAAGGACATTTACTAGAAGGAATCCCAGAAACTTTTCTAAATCAAATGCTCAGGTGTTTAAATTTACTCAAAAGCATGCGCAAAATGTTTTTCAACAAAAATCTAATGCTCGCAAATTTTATCAAATGAGAGCAAACAAGCGCAAACAGAAAACCAGAGCAATTTGGGTTAGAAAAGATGATCTAGTACCCCAGATGAAGTGTAATATTGTTATTTCTGCCTTAAAAGCTGAACTTACATCTTCTGGTTGGTATTTGGATTCTGGATGTTCCAAGCATATGACAGGTGATGATACAAAACTTTTAAATAAAACCCACTTTGATGGTGGAAAAGTTGTTTTTGGTGATGGAGTATCATCCCAGATCATTGGCAAAGGAAGTCTTAAAGAAAAAGGACTTCATGTTCTTGAAAATGTTCTCTTAGTTAAAGGTCTTAAGGCTAATTTACTTAGCATATCGCAATTTTGTGACTCAAACCATACTGTTACCTTTTCAAAGAACAATTGCAAGATTTTAAATGAAAAGGGAGAATGCGTAATTACAGGATTCAGGACTCCTGACAATTGTTATACTGTCATGACTAGTTCTGAAATCTGTAATGTTGCCATAATGGATGACAATGAGATATGGCATAACAGAATGGGTCACATTAATTACGAAAATTTGAGTAAATTGTCCTCTCAACAAATAGTTAGAGGAATACCAAAAATTAAACCTATTCATAACATTGTCTGTGGTCCCTGTCAAGAAGGAAAAATTGATAAAGCACCTCATAAAAGGGTTACAGATATCCTTACCTGTAATCCCTTAGAACTCATCCATATGGACCTAATGGGTCCTTCTCAAACTGTTAGTCTCTGTGGACACAGTTATATTCTAGTTATGGTTGATGACTTCACCAGATTCACTTGGGTAGCTTTCTTAAAACAGAAATCCGATACTTTCCAAACTTTTTTAAAGATTCTTTTACGGATTGAAAATGAGAAAGACACTCAAGTGAATAGAATCCGAAGCGATAGAGGTGGTGAATTCAAAGATACTGGTATTATAGAATACTGTGACTATAATGGTTACAAACATGAGTTCAGTGCTCCTAAGACCCCTCAACAAAATGGTATAGCTGAGAGAAAGAATCGAACCCTTCAAGAGATGGCACGTGTCATGCTCCATGCCAAGAACTTACCTAAGTATTTTTGGGTAGAATCTATTCGTACAGCATGCCATCTTATTAATAGGGTCTATCTTAGAAAGAATTCCAAACAAACTCCTTATGAACTTTGGTACAATAAAAAGCCTAATCTTAAGTACCTTAGAACCTTTGGTAGTACCTGCTATGTGTGCAAAGATAGGGAACACTTATCTAAATTTGAGAGCAGGGGAGATAAAGCCATATTCTTAGGATAATCACCTAACAGTAGAGCTTATCGGGTGTATAATCTTCGCTCTAAAACCTTAATGGAATCCATAAATGTAATTGTTAGTGACACTACTATAGAAAGCAAGACTAGTGAATTAACTATAGAAGAAGAATCGTCAAATATTTTAGAAAATGACTCTTCTGAAATAGATAATTCATTACCTATTGAGTCACCTGAAGTACCTAACTGGGTTTCTAAAGATCATCCCATAAACAACATAGTTGGTAACCCTAGTGAGCCAGTACGTACAAGATCCCAACTTAGAAATTATGCACTTTATGCATGCTTTGTTTCTCTTGTGGAACCAAAGAATGTAAATGAGGCATTGAATGACTCTCACTGGATTTCTGCAATGCAGGATGAACTTTTACAATTTTTCATTCATGATGTATGGTATCTTGTTCCACGTCCTGATCACAAAAAGGTTATTGGTACTCGTTGGATTTTCAAAAATAAAACTGATGAAAATGGGATGATAATTAGAAATAAAGCTAGACTAGTTGCTCAAGGTTATTCCCAAATAGAAGGAATTGATTTTAACGAGACGTTTTCTCCTGTTACTCGTTTAGAATCAGTTCGTCTGCTACTTGTTATAGCTTGTCACATGCATTTTACATTATATCAAATGGATGTTAAATCTGCGTTCCTTAATGGAATACTTGCCGAGGAAACCTATGTAGAACAACCTAAAGGGTTCATTGACCCTAATTATCCTAATCATGTATTTCGGTTGAAAAAGGCTTTATATGGTCTTAAGCAAGCTCCTAGAGCTTGGTGTGAGCGCCTGTCCAGTTTTCTACTGGATAAAGGTTTCAAAAGAGGTGGAAATGACCAAACCTTATTTGTCAAACATTTTGACAAACACATTACTATCGCTCAAGTCTATGTAGATGATATCATATTTGGATCCACTTCTACCTCAGAAGTAAAATCTTTTGCTGAAATTATGAGTAAGGAATTTCAGATGTCCCTTATGGGGGAGTTACAGTTCTTCCTAGGTCTCCAAGTCAAACAACAACCAGATGGATTGTTTCTTTCGCAGACTAAGTACGCATTAGAGATAGTTAAGAAATTTGGCCTCGAGAGTGCTAAAAGTGCTAAAACGCCTATGAGTACTACAGAAAAATTGTCAAAAGATGAAAATGGAAAATCTGTAGATCCTACTTTATATCGTAGTATGATTGGCACATTACTCTATCTGACTGCCTCGCGTCCTGATATCATGTATGTTGTGTGTGTTTGTGTGCGCTATCAAAACAACCCCAAAGAGAGCCATTTAAACTCTGTTAAACGGATAATTAAATATGTTGAAGGCACTCTAAATTTAGGAATTTGGTACACGAATGACACACCGAGCACTATTATTGGGTACACTGATGCTGATTGGGCTGGTTGTACTGATGATAGTAAAAGCACTTCAGGCGCATGTTGTTATATTGGTAATAAATTGGTAGGATGGAGTAGTAAAAAACAGAACTGCACATCTCTCTCGACTGCTGAATCTGAATACATAGCCGCTGGTAGCTGTTGTGCCCAATTATTGTGGCTTAAACAAATGCTAAGTGATTATGGTATTCTAGAACCCACACTCCATCTCTATTGTGATAATCAAAGCGCGATTAATATTTCTAAGAACCCGGTTCAACACTCGCGAACTAAGCACATTAAAATAAGACATCACTTTATTCGTGAATTAGTTGAAACCAAGGAATTAGAAATCAATTATCTTCCTACTGATCTACAACTTGCAGATTTGTTTACCAAACCTCTTGATTATAATAGATTCATTTCTTTACGTAAATCTATTGGTATGGTTTGTGTTGAGTAAATACCTGTTATATTTTCCAAGTTCCTTCCCTTTGTCCATTTGAGACAAAATGGGGGAGAAATTTGAGTCTATCTCTGCATATACTAAACAGCTTGATCTTAGTAATTCTTTGCAGGTATTCTTCTTGTACAGTCATTCTCTATTGTAATGATAGGATGTTAAACTGTATATAGTTGAGTTATGTAATTTTTGCTTTCTAGGATTTGGGTAGATAGAACTTTTAAAGGAATAGGTTTTTCTTATTTGTTGACGCCCTACGAGTTCTAGACAACTCAAAGGAGATTTTGTCTCATATTTCCAAAGGGGGAGATTGAAGCCCTTATACTTTTGACTCGTTTGAGTCTAGGCTGTATAAGAGCTCATCTAGTTTGGAAATTGTGACAAAATTGTGTCCATCCTAGAAACCAAAGAGCCTCAGAGATCATTTTGCTTCCTCGACTATTCATCTTGTAATGATCCTGAGACTATAGCCATCACTCACACACTTAGAACTTATTTTTGCATATCATATTGCACCTTTATGTGTATTAATGTGGTGAGTGTGTTTAAATCCCTCAATTTGATTTTTATTAATTTTTTTGGGAATTTTAAACATCTTTTAATTAAGGTTTTATTAAACTAAAACTTGATTTAAAAAGTTTTGGGGTTAATATCTAAATATGTTTTGTTGTGGTTTTTGGACTTAAGTTACTCTGGGTAGAAACCAAAAGCGCCAGAGACTCCAGGGTTGGCTTTGTAATTAGTTTTGGACGCGCGTTTGTATTCATTCTATGGCCAACACTTGCTGCTCTCTGATTGGCCAGAGATGTGTTTCTTTACAGAGACAAAACTTCGCATGTTTACAGCCCTTGGATCAACCCTTATCAATGGCCTGCATGCCGCCTGAGTGAATCCCCGTGTAAACCTTTAAGCCAATCACAGCCTATTTAATCCACCGCCTGTTGTGAGCCCTTGAATTGAAGTCAAAGAAGCTTGACTCAATCTCAGCCGTTGTTCTTGAACGATAGTCTGGAACCTTCTCCTCTTGCTATTTAAAGGACTCTCATCTCTGCCTTCGAAAGCTTTTGTCATTTTGAAAATTCTCAGAGAAAGAATAAAGAGAGAGAGAGAGAGAGAGAGAGAAAAGAGAAGAGAGAGAGAGAGAGAAACCAGAGAGTCAAGTTAGAAACCCTAACTTCGTCTAAAACTTCTCCAACCTAAACCACTTACCTCTCCAAAACACCATAACCAAATAAACACCATCTTTAGTGTTTCTTGAGTTTATGAGAGTTCGAGTTGAGTGATCTTGGGTTGCTGTAACCTTGTGTTCATAAAATCTTATTTCCAACTTAGACACCTACTCAGATCTTGTTTCTGATTCAATAGAAATCATAGATCTGAAGTTTTTCATGTCATAATACACTTAGTTGCATTTTATTTCTCATCTTGAGAAGTACATTGTTGATTGTTTTCTGTTAAAACATTTTATTACTTCAGAATCAACAATAAATGTTTTATAGTTTCTGTTTTTACAAAACTTAACCTGACCTAGTTGGATTCGCACTTGGAGGGTTTTCAATCTCCTAAATATTTTCAAAAGAGATTGAGAAAGGTCTTGACCGATTTCTTAAGCAAGATCTCCGTGGAATCTGGGTTATATTGAAAGGTCAAAAGGTTTTTGGTTTTGTAAGAAAAGAAAATTTCACAGCATATAGTGTAAATTGTAATTTGTTAGGATTGTTTGTAACTAATAAGAGTGCGTGTGTTCATGCATGTGTTATAGAACACTTTTCACAAACATCTTCACACTACATACACTGAAAGTGTTGGCTATAAGATTTGGTGAACATAAGTCGACGTAACGTGCTGAAACAAAGGAAGAGTTGACAAACTGAGAAGACTACATCAACAATCAAGATCTGCAGAAAAGTTTAAGGACGCCAGAGGGTACAATCCTGAACTTGTATAGACTTGTTATTGTGTGCATGTTAGTTAAATAGATTGTAACTCACATATTTGTTTTAGTGAATTTTTTTTGTGTTACTCCGTAGAGGGAGTCGTGGATGTTTCCTCAAGGGTGAGGTTTTACCACGTTAAAAATCCTGAGTATTGATATTTCTACATCTTCTCATCCCATTCTGATGTGTGCTGAGTTTAAGATTTTTTAAACTGTTTACTAAAACTTGTTATCAAATCTTGTCCTAATCTCGTACATAATTTTGTTAACACATCTTGTGTTCAAAATCAGTTTGATTTAAGTAAAGAGTTTCTTCAACAAACTTTTCGGAGTTGCTTAAATAGTTTATTTTCAATAAACGGCTTTAGGAACGCTATTTCAACATCCTCCACGCACGCCTCTAGATATGGCTTTAGGCATTGGCCATTGAATTTAAACATCTTTTCCCCCTTTGGATCTTCCAATTCCACTGCTCCGTGGGGGAATACGCTCTTCACAATGAATGGACCAGTCCATTGAGACCACAACTTACTCGAAAATAGATGAAGCCGAGAGTTACAGAAGAGCACTTTTTGCCCGAGAAGAAACTCCTTGTGTCGAATAATCTTATCGTGTGCGAGTTTCATCCCTTCTTTGGATATCTTAGCGTTTTCATATGCATCATTGCGTATCTCCTCTAACTCATTTAATTGAAGCTTGTGAGCTTCGTCAACTTTATCCATGTCATAATTTACTCTCTTAATGGCCTCATATGCTTTATGTTCTATCTCGATGGGAAGATGGCAAGGCTTTCCATACATAAAGCGAAACGGGGACATTCTGAGAGAATTTTTATATAATGTACATTAGTCCTATAGAGAATCATTCAATCGAAGGGACCAATCTTTCCAGTTGGGATCGACAGTCTTTTCTAGGATATTCTTGATATTCCGATTTGCCAACTCGGCATGCCCATTCGTTTATGGGTGATATTTCGTTCCAACCTTGTGAACTATGCCATACTTCTTCATAAGCTTCTCGAATGGCCTATTGCAAAAATGCATGCCATCATCACTAATTATCTCTTTCGGAGAGCCGAAGCGAGAAAGTATGTGTTCCTACAGGAAACTTATCACCACTTTATTGTCATTTGTCTTAGTAGCTATAGCTTCCACCCATTTAGAAACATAATCTACCGCAACAAGTATGTATAGGTATCCAAAATATGGGGGAAAAGGGTCCATGAAGTCAATACCCCAATAGTCAAAGATCTCTATAATGAGTATCGGGGATAATGGCATCATGTCTCATCGGGTAATTGCTCCCATCCGTTGACAAATGTCGCAAGATTTGCAATAATTGCTTACATCTCAGAACATAGTGGGCCAGTAGAAACCTCTTTGGAGAATTTTAGCGGCTGCCTTTTCATCAGAAAATGGCCTCCACATGCCTTCGAATGACAGAATTGGATGACTTTGGGTATTTCGTCATCCGGTATGCACCGTCGGATGATTTGGTCAGCGCAATATTTAAAAAGGAATGGATAGTCATATAAAAACATACATGACCAAGTAATAAACCTCTTCTTATCTTTCGGTGTCCACTCGGGAGGGACGGCACCCGTGACGAGGTAATTAACTATATCCATAAAGTAGGGAAAAGAAGAGGTGGCAAAGAGTTGCTCATCCGAGAAATACTTGTCTGTGGGTATAGGATCGCTAGGTACGTCAGACGAAAGCTGGGATAAATGATCGATAATGATGTTTTCTACTACTTTCTTATCTCTAATGGATATATTAAACTCTTGTATGAGTAGGATCCACCATATGAGGCACGGCTTTACGTCTTTATTTGCAAGGAGATATTTTAAAGCCGCGTGGTCGGTGAAACAAGTGATGGAGGAACCAATGAGATAGGACCGAAATTTGTCTAGAGCAAATACTACTGCTAGCAATTCCTTCTTCGTGGTGGAGTAATTGAGTTGTGGTTGGGTAAGAGTTAGGCTATCGTAGTAGATTACATGAGCCTTTTTGTCTTTCCTTTGGCCCAAAACAGCCCCTATCGCAAAATCTCTTACATCACACATGAGCTCAAATGGTAAACACCAATCCGGGGCTTGCATGATGGGAGCGGAAATAAGCATGCTTTTTAATTTGTCAAAAGCACTTTGACATGCTTCATTCAACTCAAATGGGTTATCCTTCATAAGGAGGTTTCTTAAGGGTCTGGTGATGGCTCTAAAGTCCTTAATGAACTTTCTATAAAACCTCGTGTGGCCCAAAAAAGAGCGCACGTCTTTTACCGATTTTGGTGGGGGTAGGTCAGCTATGACATCTATCTTTTCTCTATCAATCTCAATCCCTTTGGATGAAATAATGTGGCCAAGAAAAATTCCCTCAGTTACCATAAAATGGCATTTTTCCCAATTCAGCACTCCATACATCGGGCAAGTACTTTCTCAAGATTTGCTAAACAAAGATCTAAAGAGGTGATAAAAATGCTAAAGTCGTCCATGAACACTTCAAGTCCTCTCTCAATCATGTCACTGAAGAGACTTAACATGCACATTTGAAAGTTTGCGGGTGCATTACACAAGCGGAATGGCATACGTTTGTAGGCAAACGTACCAAAGGGACAAGTGAAGTCATCTTTTCCTGGTCAAGTACATTTACCTCAATTTGGTTATATCTAGAATAACCATATGGGAAGCAATAATAAGGGTGGACTGCTACTCTCTCTAGTATCTGATTACTAAATGGAAAGGGGAAATTATCTTTCCTAGTCTCCGCATTGAGTTTCTCCTAATCAATGCAAACGCGCCACCCGGTGTTGGTACGTTGGGAAACTAGCTCACCCTTAGAATTTTCAATCACTATCATGCCCGACTTCTTCGGTAAAACTTGAATGGGGCTCACTCACTTGCTATCCGAGATTGGGTAGATAATCTTGGCATCCAATAATTTAATGATTTCAGCCCCCACTGACTCTTTTATAGGAGGGTTAAACCTTCTTTGCATTTCCCTCGAGGGCTTCACATCCTCCTCGAGGTGGATTTTGTGCGTACAAATCAAAGGACTTATCCCTTTCAAATCATCAATGCACCAACCAAAACCACTTTGGTGCTTCCTCAAAATTTTCAGTAATTCACCCTCTTACTCTTCATCTAGTCTAGAGGAGACAACAACAGGAAATGTCTAATTCTCTCCAAGGTAAGCATATTTAACATTGGAGGGTAGTTTCTTCAATTCGAGGGTCGGGAATTTGTCTCTATAGGGAACCATGTGTTCCTCCCTTGGTGGTAGCTCCTTGAATCTAGAAACCCGACTCACATCTCTCACGTCCTCGTCCGACGCTTTCTCATTCAAATTTTCCCTCAGCTCCTCTACTTCCTTTTCAAAGTCAGTGTACGCACCCTCACTCTGGTTAATCGACACCAGGCATGCTTCTAGCGCATCTCCACAAAAGCTTTCCTTCATTTACTCTTCTACGATCTCATCTACAAGGATTACCATATGAAGATCATCTTCTTCCCCCATATGTTAGGCAATTTTGAAGATGTTAGTCTCTAAAGTCATGTTCCCAAAAGTGAGTTGCATCCGCCCATTTCGATTATTATTCAGTGCATTAGTCGTAGCTAAGAATGGGAGCCCAAGGATGATGGGGACATGATTACTCGAGGTGAAGGAGAGTTTCGTGTCCCAAATGACAAAATCTACGGGGAAACTTGGACTATCACATCCTCGACAATACCCCTAGGTATCTTTACGGTTCGATCCGCCAATTAGAGAGTGATCTTTATGGGTTTGAGGTCACCAGATCAAATTGCCTATAGATAGAATAGGGTATGATATTTACACTCGCCCCCAAATCGAGTAAGGATTTTTCAATTCTATTCTCTCCAATAATGCATGAAATGGTGGGTGCACTAGGATCTTTAAATTTTGCTGGGAGATCGTTAAGCAAGATAGAGCTCACATTTTGTGCTAGAAAGATATTTTTCTTTATCTTCATCCTCCTTTTTATTGTCAATAAGTCCTTAATGACTTTTGTATAATCTGTAATTTGCTAGATGGCATCGAGGAAAGGGAAGTTTAACTTCACTTGCTTTAGCACTTCATCGCGGGGGGTTCCTTTTTGGGGAGGAACCAACTGTTGAGGAAATAGCGCTGCAGTGGGTGTTTTTAATACTATCTCGGGCTCTCTAGTTTCATCCTTTTCACTCTCTTTCATGGGGACATCTTTGGCCTCTTTCGTGCCGGGAAAAATCTCCTTATCTTTCGATGTGTCATGTGGGAGAGGTGATAAATCAACAACACTCCCACTACGTATAGTGGTTATGGCTTGACATTGCTCTTGATGTTCTGTGGAAGTAGAGATAACATTAGTTTGACCTTGAGGAGGTCTTTCGCCCCGAGTAGGAAACTTACCCTTCTCTTGGACACTCAAATATGATTGCAACTTTGAAATGTTTACATTTACGTCGGTGAACATGCGCTCATATCTAGCATTGGTTGTACTTTGGGAGTGTATGAATTGGTGTATCATGTCCTCAAGTGTTCTCCATGGTGGAGTGATATATGGAGCCAGAGGAGGTGGTGTCGGCCCATGTCTTTGCATAGGTGGTTCTTAGTGAAAGTGTGGAGGTGGAGGAGGGGTAACATGTGAATCAGGATTTAATACAGCCTGCGGTTGTCCATAGCTAAAACCTAGGTGGTTTTTCCATAAAGGGTTATAAAAAAATTTGTGCGGGGCACCGAAATTACCCTTGAATTCTCTTACGCCACTCACCTTCTCATTAAGCATAATTTTGTATGCGGGAATCATCAAACATTCTTCTGTTGAATGTCTTGCATCACAAATAGCACATACCTTCTCAACGGGGATGTGGATTGGTCCAGTTGGTTATCTTATGCACATAGCGAGTAACTCTCTCATTCCTTTCTTAATTTGATCGATTCGATGGTTTGTCATGGTATCTTTTTCGACATTGAACAAACCAGACGCTGATGAGGTGATGGATGCTTGGCGAGTTCGACCCTGAGTACTAGGGTTAGACGTATCTCATGCTTGAGTGGTGTCGGCAACATACCTCGGGTGGAGTTCAACATCATTCGCATCTAACTCGACGAAAGGGCCATCACACATTATCTCAACAAGTTGTTTGGATTGATGTTCAGCTCATTATGGAAGAATGAAATTATTTGCTGTTTATCAAGTCCATGATGAGGGCATGAAGTAACTAACTCATTGAAACATTCAAAACATCTATCAAACGGTTCATTTTCTAATTATCAGAAGGTTTGAATTTGAGCCTTAATGGAGTTCGTCCGATGTGAAAGGAAGAACTTCTTAAGAAACTGAGATTGTAACTCATTCCACGACGCAATCGAATTAGGAGTTAAAGATTAAAACCAGATCTTAGCTTTATCCTTGAGAGAAAATGGGAAAATCTTGAGGCGGATCACATCTTTCGTGGATACTTGATCGTTGAACCTCTCGCATGCTTATAGGGATTTTTTTTATTCCATTCCATGATATGTGGGAAGGATTTGGATCATTCCATTCTGGAAATGGAATTACCCTGCATTTTATGGGAGTAGAATGCATCCTGGAGTGACTGACCGCTCAGGGTACATGAATTCTCTTAAGGGTCGATAAGGTGCCTCTCCCTCACCCGTGCCTATGCTACCGTGCTGTGACATGGCTCTCTAACTTAACAACTCGGTATCCTCACTCGGTGAACTAGGAGTGCAACCTGAAGTATAACCCGATGGGTAGCTTGATATTGAGTTTGGCGCTGTAGGAGATAGAACCCAAAATTGAGGATGGTTAGGCGTGTGTGGGCTATCTGGGTCGTACTCGACAATCGGGTTTCGTGAATGCGCGTAGGAGTGATTTGAGGAGTTTGGTGTGAATTTTGCATTAACAGGCTTATGAGATAAGGTGTGTCTCCTTTTGATTTTATTTTATTTTTTTGGATTTTTTTTTTAGATTTTTTTTAATTTTTTGTTGGTCAAAGTTTTAGATTAACTCGATCTAACCTGCAGTCTACCTACGTCCCCAGAAACGGTGCCAAAAACTTGACAGGACCACAAAAATGTATCTAGTGTTCGTGTTGATATAGGCTCAAGTGTAAGCCTACCACGTTAGTAATAAACTCGGTAAGTCGGGATCGTCTCCACAGGAAAATAGGATGATGAAATTATGACGACGATGGAAAGATTGAGAACCCTAAATCGACTCTAAAAACGAAACAGCAAAGATGATTTGGGATGGGAAATAACTACAACTAAAAGTAATGAGAAATTATACCTTCTAAATTGAGAGATTACTACTGAAATTCTTTTTAAACCACTTATGAAATTTGGCTTTTAACTGAAAAGATTGCAAGTGAGAAATATAGGTCAGGATACATTCCTCCAACCCTAGTACATTTAATAATGTTAAAATAAAATATTGAATTGAAATGATTGATAAAACCCAGTCTTTATTAATCCCAAGCATTATATATATATGAGGTTCAAGCCCGCATCATATATAATCAAGAGCAAGAATAAAGCGGTGTCGTTGTAGCTATATGCACGTTCCACTCTTAAGCATCTTGGTTACCTAGGGCAAACGAGATCAAAATCTCTACAACAGTTGTGATCACCACACAACACGATTTAATCAATTATTAATTAAGAAATTAATTTTAAGAAATCGCTGAAAAAGGCATCGGGTTGGATTCATACAACCCAACCCTTAGAAAATTAGCTAGACATGATTAACTTAGAGAAAAACGTAGTTTTTAAGAAATAGAGCATTAAGTCTGAAGAAAATAAACGAAAAGAGAATTGCATAATCAAAACAACAATCAAACTAATAATAAATTGAAAACATAAAGGAAAGATGTTACTTCAATTGCAGAAATTCGATTCAAATCCCTACAGAAAAATCTTCTTATGGAAAAACTAGGATTTTTTTACTACAAAAACCCTTTACTCCTAATTAAAGAACTAAAAAAATCAAACTCCTATTATTATGTAACTAGTCTGAATAAATAGCTCCGAAATTTACAAGAGTTTGACTCCATTAAATCTCTGAGAAAGAATAGAAAAATCTGGGGAAAATCCAATGCAGTTCGCATCCATCAGGCATGGCGATCTCCCCCATATTTTAAACAGGGAACTTCAGCTCAGGACGGTCTGAATCCTTTTTGGATAAAAGGTACGGATCTCTCTTATTTTTCATTTGGGACTTTTTACCTAGGGGAACCGGTTCGGATCCTTTTCTAATAAAAGATCTGGATCGCCTTGGAATTTCCTGCAGGGATCTTTTCCTGGTTCTTCTCATCTTCAAATGCTTGTAAATTTTTCACCATAGCTCAGATTGACTTGCTATTTCTTCTAATGTTCTTGTGACTGAAATCTCTTCAACTCTCTAGTTGGCTTAAACTCCGGACGAAGGCTATAAAATTACAAAATGATTCAAACACCTGTTTCTTTCTCCCTCAATGATTCAAACACCTGGAAAACTTATGAGAAGTACATGAAACTAGATTCACTTGTTAGAAGGAGTCAGTAACAAAGAAATACAATAATTCAACTCATTTCATGTTACTCGAGATGATAAAAGTCCCTAAATTAAGGTGATAATTTTAAAAGAATTTGAGCCTAATAAATATACGTCGAGAGTCATATCGCTGAGGCAAACCGTGACCTACTGGATCAGTGGCCTTCACAAAGTGACCCCCCCTGTGCGAGAAATTTTTTTTGTCAATATTACCATGAACTTAGTCATGTAGTATGAAAAAATGCATGAGTTTTAATTAGCATATTATAGAGAGTATATTTGTTTTCATAATGAGTAAAGGGAGTATACTAATGAAGGAACATGTACAAGTATTATGAAAAATAAATCTATCATACCGACTAACTACGCATAGATATTTGTGAGTGAGTGGCAGGAGAATATTTATAAGTGAGTGTGTGCGATAGTGTGCCTATACGTGGATAAACTATAAGTTGTGCATGATATGTGTAAATGAGCATGGAGAGAGATATATACAAGTGTGGAAAGTTTGAGTGTCTGCTAGTGAATCCTAAGCATGGATATTCTAAGTAGTGTGTAAAAGTGAAGTTGAGTTGAAGTGTGTAAAGTGTACATGGAGAGTATATACAAGTGTGTGAAGTGTATAAGTGAGTGAAAAGTGATATACATATATGAGGGAGATATGCACAAAAGGTAAATAGAGGAGAATAGGGAACATACAGGTAGGTGCATACGCATACATGTAGAAAATAATAACACCCATGCAGGAATAGAGTCTAGTCCTCTTAAAATGTCCCCAGCGGAGTCTCCACTGTGGACATCCCAAGGGGGTTCGAGGAGGTCTTCCCCTTGCTCTCGGCATGCACGTGGGATTACTCCCTTTCTCAGGGCACTCAGCCATTATTGATGTGGGTTAATATGTACAGATGGAGTCTCCAGCATATTTTACAGAAAAAAGAAAAAAAATCTTGCCTCCTCAAGAGAACGGGGTCAAGGATAGTCAAATGTTCGGGGACTGAGTTACGGAATGGGAAGGTGTTAAGAACCCATCCCTCCCTTTCGATCTCTAATGGGCATGTGCTAATATTCTCCTATTAAACTTCGAGAAGCGTGCAATTATGTGCATAACATAGATGGAGAAAGGAATCCTTCAACTCGCATCATGGAAAAAGATGGAGTGTGGTCATCCTTATGAGTGTTCCGAATATAATAATTCAAAATGTAATGTAAGTGTTAGTCGATTCATAAATCATTATAGAAGAACGAATGTTTACATCTATCAATACACGAATATGCAAGCATATAGAATACATTAAGAATATAGGTAATAAAATTAATATAACAAATGAGCATAAGGGAGGACTCGGGTTTAGGAATTTATCCAAGATGCCCACGTAGCCCAAGGGACTTCAAAGTCCACGTAGTTCAAAGATAACATAGGGTGGGGCTTAACCCATAAATCCAAATGGTTAGGAATTTATCTTATATGTGTGTGTAGAGATAAATGTGCTTTAAGTGTGAGAATGTATAGTGAGAATCCCTCTTTTGGAATTTATAGGTAAGCCCACTTTTTATTATTTTTGGGTTTTTTGTATGAAAATAAAGTATGTGAAAATACTAATAACAAAGTTTGAGATTAAGGTATGTGATGAATGAAATAAAGGCCTAAAAGTTGAAATAAAGAAACTAATGCTAAAAAGGTATAATTTGAAGACAATGATGGATAATTGGACCTCTTAATGAAGACTTGAAGTATATTTTGATTGTAGATGAGTTGATCTTGCAAAGAAGTGTTGGTGGTAAAAGGAGATAGGGGAAATTTACTAAATGGAGTATGAAAATGATGTAAGGAATGTGCGAAATGGCTTTTTAAGAGGCAAAGAGCTTTGAATTCGAAATAATGTTCTGTAAACTACTTAGAGGGATGTTCAGGGGTGATTTTCAAAATGAGGTCATGGCCTCTATTTATAGGAACAAGGGGATTACCGATCGTCATGGTTATAGACCAACCTATCTACAGAACCCCTCGGGTAGGATCCTGAGGGTGCCATTCAGTAGTCTGGAATAAGTTTTCCAAAAAACGGTCATACAATGCGAATCGTAAGTTAGAATTGCACAAGGGGTGGACCATTACAAAGGTTATTAAGATACCTTTAAGAATCCATGAGCCAATTCCAAGTTTGGGAGTTGATTGAAATCATACGAAATCGGAAGCACTTGTTGGTCACTAGACAAGAAATTTTTGGAGGACTTGTTGGTTCGAACCGTTAGAGCACTTGTTGGTCCAAATCAGAATCGGAATCACTTGTTGGTCCAAACCATAAGTCCTATTCACACATGGGATGGACTATTAGAAAGGGTGTTTAGTGCCCTTTGAGATATCATTCAACTTCGTTCGGGTCCAAGAGTTGACATTCAGTGTCCCAAAGTAAAATGGGTCATTTTTTCGTACCATTAGGCTGATTTTCACATGGGGCGAACCATTGGGAAGGGGAATTAGAGACCTATGAAGATTCATTTAGCCTCGTTCAAGATGGAGATTTTATTGAGTCAAACGTGGCCTAAAAGCGCTCAGAGTCCTCCAAATTGGTTTTCAGGGTAAAACGGATAGTTTGTCCATATCGTAAAGTCGATTTGCACACATAGCAGACTGCTGGAAATGGAACTAAGGGCCCTTAGAAGACTCATTAAGCTTCTACTAAGGTGAGAAAGTTGATCGAAGTCAAATGGTGTCTTGGAGCGCCCGGTGGCCTCCAAATCGATTTGTTACGGTACAAGACCGCTCATCTGAACCGTAAGGATAATTCACAAATGGGGAAGATCGTTGGAAATGGGATTCAAGGCCCTTCGAATATTTATTGGGCTTTTACTTAGATGAGAAAGTTAACTAGAGTCAAATAGGGCCCAGGACCACCTAGTGGACTCTAGAATGGTACTCGAAGTATGATCTAGGGTTTACAGTGAACGAGTGAATGCTAGGGACCTAAGGAAGTTCTTAGGGGGGGGGGCGATGGGGTGTGTATACGTGTTGTTATCTGTACGATGAATAATTTTGAGTGTTTTTTTATCATGTAAGATTGAAATAAATCTTCACCCAAAAGACTTGAATTTATGACAGATACGATGGATGGAATTTTTAGAAGATTACATATTCAAGTTAGACTATCATCGAGAAAAAGAAAATGTTGTAGGAGACGTATTAAGCCATAATGTATTAGAAGACTTAATAACCTAATTTCTTATGATGTTTCTACTACCATAGAGCAATATAATCTTCAGCCAACACCTCTCTTAAAATTCATCAATATCATTGCTTACCCAAGCCCGAGGAAGAAGATTTTAAAATAATAACTTCAAGACCCCTTTGTGATGAAATAGCAAACCGAAAGAAAGACCAAAGATTTGTCATACAAGAAGGACATAAACCTACGATTTAAAAATAAATTATGTGTACCTAATGAGTCATCATTACGAGAAGAAGTGTTATAAAAATATCATCATATTAAATTTGATATACCCCGAAAGCTCAAAAAAATATCACGCACTGAAGAAATAGTATTGGTATCCAAATATGAGAAATGATATTGAGAACTTTGTTAAGAGAACTCTTTCTTGTTAGAAAGGAAAGATAGAAGACCAGTAACTAGGTGGAGTTCTCCAACCTCTTCTAACCTTGAATGAAAATGGGATCACATCACAATGGACTTGGCCAGTGGATTGCCTCATAGCTCCCAAGGATATAATTATGTTTGGGTGGTAGTAGATCGACTCACCAAGTCTGCC
This sequence comes from Sambucus nigra, assembly GCA_949130495.1. Lineage (NCBI taxonomy): Eukaryota > Viridiplantae > Streptophyta > Magnoliopsida > Dipsacales > Adoxaceae > Sambucus > Sambucus nigra. The sequence goes on along the minus strand of OX422211.1, from coordinate 464,711,574 downwards.
CATTTTCTTTGAGTAAAGACTACTGATTCTTTCTAAAACTTAGCAAACTCTACATCCAAATAATAGTTCGATTACAAGGATTTCTTTTATCCACAGTATTGGATCGAGATTCTCATTTTATTGATAAATTTTGGCAATAAATCCAAACTGCAATGGGTACTAAACTTCATTTTAGTACTTCATTTCACCCCTGGACCGATGGACAAGTTGAACGCACTATCCAAACATTATAAGATATGTTGAGAGCCTGTGCTTTAGATATGTCCAATAATTGGAGTGAGTACTTGACATTAATTGAGTTTTCACATAACAACAGTTATCAATCAAGTATCAAATCCTCCCCATTTGAAGCATTGTATGGAAGACCATGCCGATCACCACTATATTGGACCAAATTAGGAAATAACAAGAAATTTGGTCCTGAAATAATTCAAGAAACTATCGAAAGCATATAACAGATCAGGGAATGACTAAATATGGGTCAATATCAATAGAAAAGTTACGCTAACCGTAATAGGAAGCCCTTAGAATTTCAAGTTTTCGATCAAGTATTCCTGAAAGTTGCACCCCGAAAAGGAATATTATGATTTGGAAAGAAAGGGAAATTAGTGCCAAGGTACATTGGACCCTTTAGCATCACTAAACGTGTTGGCTCTATGGACTTTCAATTAAACATACCTCTAGAATTATACGATTTTCATAATGTCTTCCATATATCCCTGTTACATCAATACATTCCAAACTCGATACATGTGATTATGTGGCATGAAACTTTTACTCAACTTAAGCATGATAATGAAGTGTCCTATTCAAATTTTAGACGTTGGGTAAAAGTTTTTAGACAAAAAAAGTTTCTTTGGTAAAGGTACTTTGGGTACAACAAAATCAGCCAGAAGCCACGTGGGAACTAGAAAAGACCATGAAGAAATAATATACTAAACTTTTTGTAGGTAAATTTAAGGAAAATTTTATTTTAGGTAGGTAGACTATAATACCCACGTAGTATTGAACCCAGAATGATTAATTTACGATCTATAACTATATGCATTATCTCGTATCCCCATTATAACTTAGTCAAATTCAAAAACACTCTAAACGAAGTTAAAACTGCATATGAAACCGCATAACTTTTCTTAATTACCTAAGTACCCCCTAAGGTTACAAATGACCAAACTTTGAAAGAAGCATAACTTAACCTTTATTTCACATTGAGACCCAAACCTTATATCAAATTGAACACTTAGACCTCAACTAATTTAATTTTATAACCTTAACCCTTAAACTTTCATAAAAATATACAAATTCCCATATTCAAATTTATCCAAATAAATATGAAAACTTCTCTTTAGGGAAAAATTTCAAAATTAACCTATTTAGACTTTTTCCTACAAATAATGCATCTGAATCTGCATAAAATGACAAAATTCACATCGATAACACCAATTTATTATTGTGAACACATTATGCCCAAGCTTTAACTTCTTAAAACTAGGGAGAATTCACCATCTTGGTTCACCAATCAAGTGTCATAAATGCGTAATATAAGTACCTCACGAAATCCAGCCCTAAAACTCACACTTTAGTAGAACCAACCCTATTTATTTTCACTCCAAACTGGTAACTTATGCATGATTCTTTGTTTTTAATATCTGAAATATTATCTTCACCATCACAATACATAACCCAATTAAAGAAACCAAGATCTTACGTGTAAAATGTCCTGTATAGGCAGAAATACTCAAAACCTCCATTAAAGCTTGAGCTTTAAAGGTGATACTCTATTCCTTGACTTTTAACCTATTTCAAAGTGAGGAATGAGTCCTTATGAGCCCAGGAGATTGAGTGCAATGGCCATTTTTAAAAACTAATAAGTTTTGAACCTTAATTTCTCAAAAGTGTTTTCAAAGTTTAGAAACTTCAAATCCAAAATTCTCTTTTACTGGGATACCTTATACCTTAAAACGAAGACAAACTCATCCTTAGGATATCAAAAACCCAACCATAAGCTTAAAAGACATTTCCATGCTTTATAACTCCATGAATATTTGGTCAAATTTTATGAAAAAACACAGTAGTTGAAACTCGGTCATTTTTTTAACCTCAATCCATGAAACCTATATATTTGGATTCCTCATGAAAAATTAGGTTGGATTGGTTTAGGAATCATCTTAAATGGTTTAGGAAATTAGAAGATATTTGAGATTAAAGTTTTGTCAAAACCTAGATCAACTGTCGAGAGGTTGAAAATGGACTTTTTAACAAGAAACCTTGACAAGGCACATGAGGATGCGCGGCCAATCAAAAAAATTTGATTTTTTTTAAATTTTTTATTAACTCTTTATGGTCGAAATGGTAAAAGGTAAGACAGTGTTAGCTCAACCCTAGCTCAAGTTACATAAAACCTTGGTTTTAGGTTAAAAGTATCTTCCCAAAATTACAAATTGACCCTTCTTAATTTTTTCATGTTTTAAATTTTGACCACAACTTTTTTCACACTCCATTTGATAAATTTTAAGCCGAAAAGTCTTCTATTCCATTTTCCAAATACGACATAAATCCTTACATTTTAAACTCTAAAAAATAATTAAAACTTATCCCCTAAACTTTAAAGAATACAATTTTCTCATTTTCTTTCCAATTCAGTCTTATTCCCAAAAGTATACACTCATAACTATGCTGATTGACGGAAAATCAAGCACCTGGACCTCTCGATTTTGACTTCGATCAATTTTAAACACGTTCTTCACAGCTAAAAGTAGATTTTTCCTTTCCAATAGTAAATTCAACATATTTGATATAACTATTGTTGATATCACACTGTGATATCTCCAAATTATTCTTTGTATGTTCATGCTATGATATTGTCGTGTTATATATGTTGTTAAATATCATTCATATTTGAATATGGATCATTTTGATAAATTTAAACCCTTCTCATCTTATAATTGATTTCATGAGATTATTGCAACGATTGAGTCAGTTCCTAAGCAACTACGTGCTAAATATATTTGTTACAAGCATAAGTATAGGAACAAATTTCTAATCAAGTCAATTTGTTTATAATTGGATTAGTTTTGCACAAAATAATTTGATTCCAGACTACCTTTTAATTTGAGATTAATTAAAGCCTACGACAATACAAGTTGAATAATTTGCGATTAAAAGCTTTGAAGAAGAAATAAAGTCAAGTTACATTCTTCATATTTAGTTTTTTCTAGATCACTTAGGTATGAATGCTTAAGTGAGTTTGTGTGATTTAGAATTTTTGATTAAATGATAGATGATTTCAATGTTTTTAAATGTTGGAGATTAAATTTAATATTTGTGAAAACATATTTTAAATATTTCTAAGTTAAAATAATTTAAGAAAATTCGAGGATTTAATTTAAAAATAAAATCATGTTTTTGCAATCGTTCAAACGACACAATATGTCGTTCAAACGACATGGGTATGTCTCTCGAACGAGCTACCGCCTCGATTTTAGTGTTTTTGTTTCTTTGGACTCTTGTTTACTCGGAAATAAACACATCCTTCTGCTAAGATGTTTTGATAAGAACAGTTTATGAAATTCCCATTAAGTTCTTCATCATCTAAAGTTTATTCAAGATCAAATTACTCAATTCCAAAGCTTGTGATCTTGAACACGTTTGCCAGAACTTAGTTCATCATTGATTACACATTTGCTAATTAGGGTCATTGGGAATGCATGCGGGTTTGCCTTACTGAAGACGAGAGTTGTGGTTCTAGAGGGTTCTTATGGGAGTCCGTTGCTGAGTTAGATTGCGTGTTTATGTGGATTTGCTTCGGTAGATTCATTACAAATTTTGCTATGTTGTAAGTTGCGATTTACTGTTCATAGTGAAATAAAAAGGTTTTACCCGAAAGGTTTTTTTTCTAAAATTATTTCTTTTACCGCATGCCTTAATTGTTTAAATGGACTAAATCACTTAGATGCATGTTTAGGGTTTGAGAAGATAAAATTGGATTTAACTACAAGTTGAAAAAGTTATTTTTACCTAAAGCACACACTAAATGGCCTTCTCAAATTGGTATCAAAGCACGCTGCACTATTTTATTGTGTTTGAGATCCCATGACTTTAGGTATTCCTTTCGGTGGTTTTAATGATTTTAGAACTCATGTTTTTGAAACTTCTAAATGGAAATCATACATGAAGTTTGCTCTTAAAAATATCGTTAAAAAGGATGGTTGTGAGAAATGTCTTTACTGCGAGGGGTTTGGCCATAGGTTAGATGAGTGCCCCATTAAACTTAGGAACAATTTTAATAAACCGATTAATTATGTTTCTACCCTTAGTAAAAGTGACCCGGAAGAAGAAAATTTTTATGCTAGTAAATGATACCATCCCATCCTTGTGGCTAATCATATGAGTGATTCGACATACCTTTGTATGATTCTTACGCAGCCACAGGTTGGGATGCCCTAGAAAGTGAGGGTGGGGTGAGTGAGGATGATAGTGAGGATAAGAGAGACTTGCAAACTGCCTTTAATGAGTTATATGAAGAAACTTTGAAAGTACAGAAGGCAAACTTGAAATTAGAAGCTAAGTTGAAAGAAGGTACTATAGAAAATAATAATTCTAATGCTTTAATTGAGGATCTTAGGGTGTGTGAGAAAAAACTTCGAGATAAGCTAGAATATGTCGAGGGTGAGAGAGATAGTCTTCGAGTGGTGATGGAGGCAATGAAAAGGGGAACTTATTGAGTTTAAGGATTCTAGGCATTTACTTGAGTCAATGATAAGTGAGTTTGAGGTGAAATTGCGAGATTCGAGTAAGGTCAAATTTGATTTGGAAGCCAGGTCCGAAAAGTTAGATAATATCTTAGGAACCATCCAAATCAAAAATAATAGGTGTGGTATTTGCGTCGATAAACATATTGCACCCGTTCCCAAAGTCAAAACCATGCAATCTAGAAAGCCACCTAGGGTCGTTAGGAGAGAGCCACCTAGGAACATTAGAAATGATCGTCCCATAGAAAATACTCCCCATCATATCTACACTTTCACTCATTACGGTAGGAAAGGTCATCTTAGACGATTTTGCTATGATCTTCAAAACACTCCTAGAAAGTCAAGAATAAGGTCATTCCAGTTCCCAAAACCCCTACTCGTCGTTTCACGCCTACATGGGTTACGAAATCGGATTTGGAGGCGTTAAGTATTAGTCTTGATGATACGCATGTCATTGCCCGTGGTTCTCCCCATGTTTCATCTTTCGGTTGAGCATGTTCGTCTATTTTTCATACTCTAGTATGTTATCGTGATATATCTTGCCTAGGGTTATGATGTGTAGCTCGTTGTATTATTTTTATTTGAGTCTTATTAAAAAATACAAAAAGATTTTTCGATTTAAATATTTTTGAGAAAAAATCCAAAAAGCTTTTACTTTTTGGGTCAAAAATATTTTTTTAATATCACAAAAATATTTTTGGTTTTTGTGTCTTTAGATTTCATGTTTGATATGGAATATTGGTGTTCTTGGACCCCCATCTTTTCATTATCCATGTGGATAGGACAATTGGTCATAATTATTGATGCGTTAAATGATCTTAACCATTTTTTTAATGGGGTTGTTTCGAAGTTGATATGCATTTGGATTCGGCTTTGTATATATGTCATTCTTGCACACATGCACGAGTTTATATGAATGTTTCACATCACATGCATATTTGAGTTTGGTGAGATTTTCTTATCTCAATTTTTTCATCTATGCGTAAGTAAACTTCGGAGGAGGTGTTCATGTAAGAACCATTTACCATGAGGACTTAGAATACATAAATGAAAAAATGATGAGTGTTCACGGGAAAGGGCCGTGAGAGTACAAAATTAACTCGTCGTGAAAGCCACCATTTAAAAGAGTCTAAAAGAACAAATAACGGCAATAAAAATAATCATATGCCAAAATTAGGGCTATTAGGATTTCTCCAAGCTGAGAAAATTAGAAACCTCAATAGAACTTGAAAAAGAATATATAAATTTGAGAGAGTTTGGATGGAAAAATTAAACGGGTTTGCACCACGAATCCTAGGGTTGAAACATTGCATCATGACTCTATTGTTTGTAAAATCATAAAAATTATGAATTTGTCTGTATGTTGCTTGTTTAGTTCATTTAGCTCGTTCTTAATTGTCACGTATGGCTAAAATAATGTTTGTTGACATATAGATATCAATTAGAGCTTCTTGAACGTTTCGATGTGTTGAATTTATGATTAATTTGTTGTAGTACACAACATTCTCTCCATCTCCATGTTTGAGCACATTGATTCTATGTTGGCATGAAACTCATATCAAATTATTTTATTTTGGTTCTGTTTGGTATTTTCAGTAGGTTTTTTTAGAAAAAAAAAATTTCACTGGACAAAACTTAAACATTTTTGGAGTTGGTAATGAGTTTTTCTTTATGTCGTTCAAATAACAACCTTACTTCTTTCGAGTGACATATGTATGTCACGAGAAGATGAATCACGCGAAATATTCCTTTCTCGTTCAAAAGACATTGTCTGTTGTTCGAGCGACCTATCAAACGAATTTAGGGTTTGTCTTAAACCTCTCTCAGCCGACTTAAACTTTTCGTTTATATCTTCGTCTCTCTCGTTATGTCCCTAGTTCTGAAAAAAAAACAAAAATCCTCCATTTTAAAGCTTTTGAAGCTTCAATTTGCACTAGTTTGGTCGGTGCCTTTAATCAAGTTATACCCGTGTTCGATTTCTCACCGGATTCCACCATTTTTGAGCAGGTTTGGAGATTGGACAAGCTTTTTTGGGGGGTTTCTAAGTTCACGATTTTTACCCCTTGGTTTGGAGATCTGTTTTGATGTCATTTCTCACTGTTTTTATCTCTAAATCTTCACTGAGATCGTGTTTATCTGCATAGAGGTGTTTTTTTATTTTTTACTGTTGTTGGTGTTTTTGTTGGGTTTGATGATGATTTGATTCCTCATTTTATTTAATAGGGAATGTACCCTATTTCAATTTATTTTTACCACTGATTATTGTGTATCATTCCTTATTATATTTGTTTGAGATAAAAATCATTAGTTGAGAGGGTTTATTTGATGTTTTTTTGAATTAAAATGCATAACTAACATCCACTGTTAATTTTTTTAAAAAAAAACAGTGTGTAGGTGAGTTATGTTGTTTTATCTCAAGAGATTTCAGTTTGGGGCTGCCAGTATATATTTTTTGGATTTTTTTGTGCCCCTGTGTATCTTAACATTTATCCAAGAAAAGTTTTTGTGGAAAATTTCATGGGTATATAATTTCTTTAGATTTTTTTTGGGATATCCACATTTGTGTAGTTTTTCTTGGGAGTTATATTTGTCTTAGCATTTCATATTTGATTTTCTTATGCTGATTGGTTGGGGTTCGCGGTGGTTAGGTTGGACTTGTGTACAGAGATTGGTTCATAGTAGTTTGTGTTTCAGAGTCAATTACACCCATCTTTTCTCACACACTATACTTTATCTTTTTCTATCCCATTATTAATGCCTCCTAGACGTATAAGTGTCACCATTGGTCGTCTCAATGAGCATCCTACATATGCTCGCACCCAGCGAGCTAGGGCTAATCAACCTCCCTACTTAGTCATGAGATGGGTTACACAAGTTGAGTATGAGCACTACTATATGCTCAAACTTCATATCCGGTCGATAGTTGGGGAGAGAGTTTTGAGGTTCTCGGAGTTTAGTAAATTCGTCATACCCCGTTGGCTGACAGGTAGAGGGTGGGATTCCTTGTTTGATGCATATGGAGTCATATATCCTAATATAGTGCGTTAGTTCTTCTATCTTTCTATCTATACTTCAGAGGGGCTCCAGACATCCATACGTGGCGTTCCTATCATCCTCACCACTGATCTGATAGTTGTGATGCTATATATACCTCACGTCCCTGACGTCGTGTTCCCCAGGATCACTGGCGATGGTCTATGTATGATGCTGTTTTCCACCACTATTTTTGGGAGATTCCTACGGAGGTCATTATTATGTTTCACCATCAGCTACACCAAGCCCTTCGAGTTCTTGATCAGTTTGTGTCATGTTTTATCTATCCTAGGATAAATCATACCCAGATAGGATTTGACATTGTTTACTTCATGTATGTTGTATCCCAGGGGTGGAATATCGACCTACCAACCATTCTGCTCCAGGTGATGGCATCTGGTACCATTATCGGTCGTACCCCTATTCACCCTACTCTTCCTTATGGGATTCTCATTACACAGATATGCGTATCTGCTCGGGTTCCTGTCTTATAATATGATCCATTTCTCTCAGATGCCGCTATCATTGATCATATTACGTTCACTTATTCAGAGAGACATTTAAGTGTTGAGGTGGGAGCGAGAGCTCCACCCATTGAAGGAGCCTCTTCAGGAGCTAGATGCACTTCCCAGCCAGCTGGTCCCAGTCCTGATGCGACTCAACTTTTCCCTTCCACGTCTGCACCCAGACGTCGTACCGAGGCGTATTTCTATCCATTATAGGCACAGGTGGATGCTCAGGCCAAGATGTTTGATACCATGATGGCCAAGTTTGATGCTGAGGTAGAGGCCAGAGCGGTTTGAGATTCCCAAATGATAATATACTTTGAGTAGAGGAGGGGGAGAGAGCAAAGAAGAGGAGCAGGTTCTTCTAGTTTACGACATGATGAATCTACATTCACTGGTGATGATGATGCTGATGATGATGATGATGATACACCTGCTAATGTTTAGTACACTGTAGTTAAGATATTATATTTGTGATGTATTGCATTTGAGTTTTTACTTAATGATATATTTATTTATTCTCCTATGTGATGTACACATATTCTCATGGATCTCTAGTTTTATATCAACACATTGAGTTTTGATGACATGGATGTATATTTTTTGATGATATAGTCTTATTCCATTATTACTTGTGGTATATCCTGTTTTACTGCTATCCTTATCTATCCATTGTCATGATTTGTTTTCCTTACTGATATTGAGATTTGTTTATCTAACCATGCTGTTATTATTCAAATTATTCTTGCAAGATATGGTATGTCCCACTATTTGTCCACTCCAGGATAAAAGGGGGAGAGATATGTGATGTAGGGGGAGTTTATTTATTCATGTTTTATTGATATATTTTTGTTCTACCATACTTCACTTCGGTATGTGTTTATGTCTCGTGTGTGTAGGTATATTTATTCAAAGATTCATATATTTTATTACTACATCACATTTAGAGACAGATTCAGATTCAGATGCTTGTCAGTTCTACAGTTTTGTTCATGTCTTGTATTTTTATCATTTTGGGTTTATGGGATAGGACATATGTTTTACGACTTATAGAATTTTCTTTAATTTTTTTCAATTTTTTTCCGGAATAGCCAAAGGAGGAGATTTTTAGGAACAAATTTCTAATCAAGTCAATTTATTTGTAATTTGCCTAATTCCGAAAAAAATAATTTAAGTCTAGGCTAGTTTTTAATTTGAGATTAATTGAAGCCTACGATAATACAAGTTGAAGAATTTGTGATTAAGAGCTTTGAAGAAGAAATCAAGTCAAGTTGAATTCTTCATATTCGGTTTGATCTAGATCACTCGGGTATGAATGCTTAAGTGAATTTGTGTGATTTATAATTTTGATTAAATGATGGATGATTTAAATGTTTTTAAATGTTAGGAATTGATTTTAATATTTGCAAAAACGTATTTGAAACGTTTCCGAGTTTAAATAATTTAAGAAAATTCGAGGATTTAATTTAAAAAGACAATCATGTTTTTTGCAGTCGTTCAAACGACACAATATGTTATTCAAACAAAATGGGTATATCGTTCGAACAAGTTGCCGCCTCGAATTTTATGTTTTAGTTTCTTTGGACTCTTATTTACTCAGAAATAAATACATCCTTCTGCTAAGACATTTTGAGAAAAACAGTTTACGAAATTCCCATTAAGTTCTCCATCATCCGGAGTTTATTCAAGATCAAATTACTCAATTCCAAAGATTGTGATCTTGTTCATGTTTGCCAAAACTTAGTTCATCATTGATTACACATTCGTTGACTGCGGTCATTGGGGATGCTTGCGGGTGTGCCTTGCTAAAGACGAGAGTTGCGGTTATGGAGGGTTATTGTAGGAGTCTTTTGCTAAGTTAGACTACGTGTCTATGTGAATTTGCTTCGGTAGATTCATTTCAAATTTTATTATGTTGTAAGTTGCGATTTACTATTCATAGTGAAATAAAAAAATTTACCCAACAAGTTTTTTTTTTCTGAAATGGTTTCTTTTACCGCATGCTTCAATTGTTTAAATGGACTAAATCACTTAGATGCATGTTTAGGGTTTGAGAAGATAAAATTGGATTTAACTAAAAATTGGAAAAAGTTCTTTTAACCTAAAGCACACACTAAAGGGCCTTCTCAATAAGTAATAACTAGGGGGTAGATTGTCATGTTATCCCACGAAAACGGAATTTTCTACTTGGCCTAAGGTCTCATATGTTTGAGAGCCTAAATTTATTGCTATATACATATGAGTGCCACTATATTTAGTTTGCCTAGCTGTTTATTTTTCTCCAAAGGTTTTGGATTGATATTATTATTTGGTTATACAGAACATGCTTAATCTTTTCTATACCAATTAGTAAATTGATAAGTATGGTATTATCCATTTAAAATCCTTGACTTTCTTTTCTCAAAACTATTGCTTCATTTATCAAACAGTTAAATCTATACATACCCAAACCTCTATAAACATATAATTATTATAGAATTAGTTAAAATCTACTTAGCATACATGTGCTAGTTACTTTTTCCTCAAGATGTTACAGGATAAGGAAGTTGCACCCCCTCCCTTTTTGTGATACGCGCGGATCATATGTATGCTTATATAACTATATGGGAGGAGATTAAAGAAGATGGAAGCAAATAATGGCCTTTCTTTATGACTTACGTCATTTTTCAGTTTTGGGATAAAATGTAACATGAATAATCCATCCATATGGTGTCAGTACAATATATGCAATATGATATTAGTATCGCTACAATGAATAAAGTTATGTTTTTCCACCTGAACTTTAGATTCATTTCTTTGTTACTATCCTGTACATTCATACCAAAAAAAAGGGTGTAACAAACTGGGAGCTTTATCCGAGATAACGAGTCAACTTTTAAACGAATTTATCATTTGGACATAATTTTCTTCGTAAAGGGATAAGAATTTCATAAGAGCTACAATATAAGTTATGGAACCGTTAGTAAAAATCTTAATATCATCTGCAAAGGAAAAGAAACTAATAGTTGGACACCAGGGGTCGTGAAAAAGTGTTTCACGACTCCCTCATGCATAAAATTATCAATACCCCTACTCTATGCTTTTGTTGAAATAATAAAAAGAGCTGGGGAAATGGGATCATCCTGGCAAATACCCCTAGTGGACTGAAAAAAATACATGAGGTTGCCCATTAACTTGGATAGATTGCCAAAAATTAGAGACTACCCTCTGAATCAGGTCAACCCAAATCTCACATAAACCAAATGCCCTTACAACTTTGGTAAGAAAAATCCACGAAAGGCGATCGTACAGTTTGGATATATAAAGTTTGATGTGGACGTTACTCCCATGGACCATTTTTTGAAAGCTAGACATAAGCTCATAGGCGAGTAAAATGTTGTCATGGATAAATCTCCCCTTGATAAAGCCAATCTTTTTATTGAAAATAATATTGGGAATAATATAACTCAAACGATTGGCCAAGATATTCGAGATGATTTTATTATAGAAGTTGCACGGGCTAGTGGGCTAAAACCCTCACTTCTAGTAGGATTAGGCATTTTGGGATGAACATTAGATTGGTACCAGTCCAACTTTTTAGCATCTCATCTTCCAAGAAGGAAGGAAATTATAGAAAGGCATATATCCTCTTTAATAATTTCCCTGCACGATTTGTTAAAAACACCATTATGGCCATTAGGACCTACTACACTGGTTGCATCCATATTAAAAGCCACTTATTTGATCCCTTTCATGTTAGGGCACACAGTCAACATATCTTTATGCTCTACAAAAATCATTTTTGTAATCATAGTTAGAAAGCTGTCATCAACAATCACATCCTCAGAAGTAAGCAATACTTCACAAAAAGTGTCATTGATCGCATGTAAATAAGAAGTCCAAGAACTAGTGGCATTTCTCGTTTTAAAAATGGATAGGCTATTGGGTTTTTTCTTTGCCAAAGCGTGGAACAATTTGGTATTAGAATCTCCTTAATAAGTCCATTTCACCCATGATTTCTAACACCAAAGAGATTCCTCTTTATATCAAGCTCCTATTGCATTAAGTCCTTAGCTTTTTTTCTTATCAAGGAAGGATTATTCAGAAAAGTCTATTTGCAAATTTACCTAGGCTTGAAAGAGTATATATTCTACTTGGCTAACTGACTGGAATACATTGTTGAAAATATCAATAATCCATCGCCTGAGAGCTTTCTTGATAGCTTTGAGTTTCTAGGAATAAACTTGCATGGGAGTTCCACTAATTTCATTTTTCGAAGTTTCCCCCCACCAAATTTGAAAAAAGTGTGGTGTTGAACCCACATGTTTTGGAATTTATAATGTGTGCATCCCATAGACATTGACTAAGTACTATATGAGTTGGATGAAGGAATTTGCGAAATTCATGCTGGTAGGAGATTTCTAGTGGTCAAGGAAATGGAGGAAGGGTTTGGTACAGGAAATAGAAAGCACTTTCTATTTGACACATACTATTCTCTAAGTGGATTAGGCAAAACCTATGGCGAATATAAAAGATGTCGATATGGTTAGGTTTGTCTAGACGAACATTATAACAAATTTTGGTGTACTAAGAACATTCATTACCGACAACAAAATTCAATTTGAGATTCATACTTTCTAAGATTTAAGTAATAGACATGCTCCCAAGCACTATAGTAATTAGATAGATTACCCTCAGAGAAGCAGGAAATATGAGGTTTCCAATAATTTGATATTTGACAGAATGAACCAACGACTAAAGAAGGAAAAACATTAAGTGGACAAGCTTCCTTATGTCCTCTAGGAATACCTTACAATTCCATTAAGGTCAATTGGGGAAACTCCCATCACCCTAGTATATGGAATGGGTGTATAATTACATTGGATTCAGGATTGTCGACCATGAGAACAACCATAAACGATTAAAGGTTGAGCAATAAGTTAATCAACACAAAACTTGACATGGAAAATAAAAGGAGTGAGCATGTCCTGATAAGATTGGTGGCTTACCAATGGTAATTAGTAAGGAAATATAACAAAAGTGTACATCCAAGAAAGTTCCAAGATAAGGATTACATCCTAAGAAAGATTTTCAGTGGCATGAAAAAGACATCAGATGGAAAAAAATAGATCCCAAATGGGATGGACCATTTAGAGTAACCAAAGACGACCTACAAGGGGCCTATAACTTGGAAATAATGGAGGGTAAAGATACCTCAGGCTTAGAATGGAACAAACCTTATATTTTTTAAGTTTATTTTAGTTTTAAGTTAAAGTTGTTGTTTATTATTAATTCTTAGCATTTGGTACTTACATTTTCTAGTTTATTTAATTTTGTTAGCTTTGATTATATTAAATAACAGACTAATGTTAAAACAAATAATCTCATTATCCGGCCTGATTATTGGCATGGTACCTTATATTGGATTCATTACATTTTGTAATCATTATCTTAAAGTTACATATTTTTTTTTATTTTAACACAAAAGCATAATGTATTGACCATGGAAAGAAAAGTACCTATGGGGGAATCCTTGGACAAATAGAAATCCACTTACACTAGTCGGATAAAATCCTAAACGGGTGGATAACCCAATGAACATATGCATTCTCGCCAAAAATTAGTACCAGGCTTAAGGTCGTGCAATGACACTACCTAAAAGGTAAGACCAACAAAGATATGATAGGCAAAAGGAAAGGTGGAATGCCGACACCACATTAAAAAAAACACTTCATTTCATTTAAAATGATCTTTAATTACAAAGACATTTAAATTCAACAAATTACAAAATAATCACACGTTATCTTTGGGGACCATTGGATGACCCTTCTTTAGACATAATATATCTAGTCTCTGAGATTCAATAAGGCATCTCATCATCACTATCATGATTGGAAAGGTAGTCTTCAATAAAATAGTAGGGGACTGAATTGACTGGCACCCATGAATCATCACTCATAAAGGGAAGAATGGCATACCACTACCATAGCTCGAAGTCCTGAGGAATCTTAAGAATTTCCAAGGCATTTAGCTATCCATATTTATAAGACATATTATCGACTTTATTGAAATGGATTGGGGTGTTCAACAAGCCTTTGTCTTATCTTTCAACCCTAACTCCTCGATACTTCCTTTTGAACTAGTACCTCAGCATCATGATCTTCTGATTAAGCCCTCTCCTAATTGCCTTGTGCTGTTAAAACACGTGTTTGACCTTACCGAAAACATTCCTTAGCACAACATTATCATTTTAGAAGCAGACTAGTGATGAATCTTACCTCCTCCACCTTGGCTTGGAGACTCGTGACCTTCCTTAAAAGTTCACCATAATGACTCATTGTCTTGGGAAGTTCCTAGTGGAAACCACAAATGCCACCCGAGATCGACCTAAAGTCTTAGTCCCAAGAACAATGTCTAATTTTTTATTTTCTTGGACCAAACTTATAAGGTTCGGGCGATCATCGTATTATAAGAATAAATTATTCATTTTAACATTTAAAGGAGCAACAAAATAATACATAAAAAGGTAAAGGATAGAACGAACATTCAAGAAAAAATAAGTACATTCAAAATTACAAAAGATCCCAAAAAGACACCAAAATTTTGTAGTTTCCATTGGATCTTTTGCAACCCTGGTCTAGTTGACAACTCCTTCTTTATATTTTTCCTGATCCATGTTAGGGGAGAGTCCAGGTTGTGTTTGGTTAACATCTCATGTTGGATATTATGAATGCAAATACAGAAATGGAACTCTTTATATATCTCAAAAATGTCAACTTCAATACAACAATGTAATTTCTGAATAGTCACTATAAAACTTCAAGGCGTGATGTCACTTTCCTAAATACAGTATTTGCCCCACACGAAGAATTTCGGTATACAAACGGGAATCAGCAAATCCGTACTCAAGATATAATGAAGCAATTGCACTGTCTGCAACTTGTATATTTGAAGACAGCCCTTGGATGTAGCAGCGAAGAACAGTCAATCAAGTTCTTATTCAGTTTATGTGCACAAAACAGAATAAGAGAATTTGTATCTCCTGAAAATTGTAAGAGAGTAATAGCAGGGTCTGGAAATCTGAAACTGGTTTTTGTTATCAATCTAATTCCGTTTTTAGGCAGCCTTTATTTATAGATAATGAAAGGCTTTGTCTTCAAGAGTCATGACTGTTGAATTAAGTCAGTTCCGAACAGGTATGACTGTTAATTACCAACAGTCTTAAGTCCTTTCCGAACAGGTATAATAATACCGAATTGGTTTTGCACGGGTCAACCAAAAAGTGACCGCGCCCGAGCTACCGCGATCCGACCCGGACGAATCCCGGCAACCCGCTACCACTGCGGACACGCGAAGTGCAAAGTGCGTGTGCGTACGGTGCTTCACACCGTATTGAGGTCTCTTGAATAGCCTCTTAAATGCTAGATGAATTAACTCTTCATCTTCCATTTGTACTTATTAAGTGTACAAATTCTTAACATTTTTCCAATGTGGGACTCAAAGGTTGCCCACCCCTTTTATAGCTTAGTGGTGACACTTAGCTTTGTACATTTTCCAATGTGGGACACTATCCCCTTTTATATTTGGGTTAGCTTCCCATCTCTTCCTCACACTTCCAATGTGGGACAAGCTCTTAAGGCTTTTACACCCAAAAAACTCTTACTCTCTTATTTTAAAAATCTCCAACATTCCTCCACCATTTTCAAAATAAGTTTTGTAAATCTTTGATTGTCTGTAAGACTGTGTATAAGCATTGGTGTCTCACGACTTGAACCAATACCCAGTGAAGGTTCGTCAAGGTTAACCATGAAAGTATATTAGACTTGTCTTTGAACTATCAATCTATATTGATTATCCGGATTTGTCTTCACACACAAATCTTTTAGTCACTGATTATCCATATAAGCCGACACATGAATTAGGCCTTGTGTCTGTACCTTAATTTCATGAGTGCTTTAGAGTCAAGCCCAATACTCATAGGAAGCGGCACCACTTCCATACTCATATAGGTAGATTATCATAGGTGTCCATGTAACTTAAAACATCATAAATCTATTAAGGTTAAACCCATCCTCTTTCATTATTCATTACATGTTCTAAGCACTTATCCTTGGGATGTTAAATTTCATAGTGCTTACAATCACGTCGTATGATGTACTTTAATCATTGAACTTGAGACTTGAATATATCAAGTTTCAAGTTGAGTTTCCATCAAGAGTTATTATTATTAATGGGCTTTAGTCCCATCCCTATTGATGTCTTAGACACCAGTCCTCTTGCAAGACCTTTTGTAAAAGGATCAGCTAAATTTTGACTTGATTTTACATAATCCACTGTGATTACACTATCTGTAATCATTTGTCTGACATAACTATGTCTCAGGCCAATATGTCTAGATTTTCCATTGTACACTTTACTATAAGCTCTGGAAAGTGTAGACTCACTATCACAATGTATAGATATTGGAGGCATTGGTTTTGGCCAAACTGGAATTTCAATCAATGAATTCCTTAACCATTCTGCATCTTTACTAGTTGCAGCTAATGCTACAAACTCAGCTGCCATAGTAAAGTCAGCTATACAAGTTTATTTCTTTGATCCCCAAGAAACAGCTCCTCCACCAAGAGTGAAAATCCATCCACTTGTTGAGGAGTACATGTCATGGCATACATTAAACTACCAATTACTCGTGCATATTCCAATTGTGAAATAGCTCTACCATTATTAGGGATCATCTTTAGCTGTGGTTCAAAAGGTGTACTAACAGGTGTGCAATTAAAATGATTAAATTTCTTTAAAATTTTCTCAACATAATGAGATTGAGTGAGAATTATATTTTTATCTTTCCTTATTATTCTCATTCCTAATATGACATCAGCTACACCCATATCTTTCATATCAAATTTAGAAGACAAAAAACTCTTAGTATTATTAATGCTTTCTAAATCAGTACCAAGAATTAACATGTCATCTACATATAAACAAATGATCACACCTTTACCATTAGCAAATTTACTATAAACACACTTATCAGATTCATGAATTTCAAAAACATAAGAAATAATGACTTTATCAAATTTTTCATGCCATTGTTTAGGTGCTTGTTTTAGGCCATATAAGGACTTAATAAGTTTACATACTTTGTTTTCTTGTCCAGGCATAACAAACCCTTCAGGTTGTTCCATGTAAATTTCTTCTTCTAAGTCACCATTTAAAAAGGTAGTTTTCACATCCATTTGATGAATCTCAAAATTATATATAGATGCTAATGCAATTAAAATTCTAATAGTGGCGGTTCTAGCAACAGGTGCATAGGTATCGAAATAATCAATTCCTTCTTTTTGTGTAAAACCTTTAGCAACCAATCTAGCCTTGAATTTATCAATTGTTCCATCTATTTTCATTTTCTTTTTAAAAATCCATCTACACTTAATGGGTTTAGATCCTGGAGGTAAGTTTACTAATTTCCAAGTTTTATTTCCCAAAATTGAATCCATTTCATCATTTATAGCTTCTTTTCAAAATGCTGAATCTACAGACTTAATTGCCTCACTATAAGTTTGTGGGTCTGTTTCAACGCTAAGAGTCAAAGCATATTGATTACAAGATGTGTTTCTAGTTCCTTCAACAAGATAGACTACAAAGTCGGGACCAAAGCTTTTTTCATTCCTAGGTCTTTTACTTTTTCTAATCTCTTCTTGTTCTACTAGTGGAGTTCCAGGTAACTGTGAAGGAGTGCTTACTTCTTTTTCATTATTAATTCTAGGAATAGAAGAAAACCTTTGTTCATAAAAAATTGCATCTCTCGATTCAATTATTGTATTTACCTCAACAGAATCATTAGGTTCACTAACCAAAAATCTATAGGCTTTACTATGTTGTGCATAACCTATGAAAATACACTCAACACCTTTGCTTCCTAATTTCTTTCTCTTAGTTTCAGGTAGTCTTACAATAGCTCTACAACCCCAAACTTTAAGATAACCTAAATTAGGTTTTCTATTCTTCCATAATTCGTAAGGAGTTTTCTTATTATCTTTAACAGGTATTCTATTCAGAATATGACATGCAGTTAAAAGTGCTTCTCCCTAAAACCCTTTACTTAAACCAGAATAAGAAAGCATAGCATTAACCATTTCAGTTAGTGTCCTATTTTTTCTTTCTGCTACTCCATTTTGTTGTGGTGTATAAGGTGCAGTAACTTCATGTATAATTCCCATATCTTCACAAAATTGAGGAAAGTGATATTCACCACCTCTATCAGATCTAAGACATTTTATTTTAGAATCACATTGATTTTCAACTTCATTTTTATATGTCTTAAATCTATTAAGCACATCATCCTTAGAGTTTAAAAGATATACGTAACAATATTTTGAAAAGTCATCAATAAATGTAGCAAAATATTTACTACCACCTCTAGTAGGCGTTCCATGCAAATCACAAACATCACTATGTACTAATTGCAACAAAGATGTAGTTTTTTCTATTTTAGGAAAAGGCAATCTTGTTATTTTTGTTTGCATGCATATTTTACACTTTTCATTCATATCATTCTCATATTTAGGAATTAAATTTAAATTAACCATGAAATGCATTTTCTTTGTATTAACATGTCCTAAACGACTATGCCATAATGAAAGACAATCAACGATATAAGCAGAAGAATCCTTTTCATTGATATTGAGCTTAAACATGCCCTCATACAAATATCCTTTGCCTACAAAGGTACCATTCTTAGTCAGAATAAATTTGTCTGACTCAAATACAAGCTTAATGCCAAATTTGTTAAGAAGACTTCCAGAAACTAAATTTTTCCTAACATCAGGAACATGAAAAACATTGGTGAGGCTAAGGATTTTTCCGGAAGTGAATTTGAGATCCACTGTCCCTTTGCCTTTAACCGCAGCTATAGATGAATTTCCCATACAGAGAACATCTCCTTCCACTGTTTCATAGGCAGAGAACAAGTTCTTGTCCTTACAAACATGCCTTGTGGCACCAGAATCAACCCACCAAGAGTTGTCTTCTCCAAGCATATTAGCCTCGGATATCATAGCAGTAAATTTTTGCTTTGTGTCTGATGTCCCTCCTTTTTCCTTTAGTTTCTTGTACTCACGACAATCCTTCTTGAAGTGACCTGGTTTGTTGCAATGAAAACAATTTCCTTTCTTCTTTTTGTTTGCTTTAGAATTATTTGAAAAATTCTTCCGCTTGTTATTTTTTCCATGATTGCCATATTTTTGCTCATTTCCTTCCTCCACCACATGGACCTTAGAAACAGAATTTTCTTGTTCCTCTTTACCATCTAGAATTCGAGACTCTTGTTCAATTCTTAAATGAGTCTTTAATTCTTCAAGTGAAAGATCCTCCTTTTTGTGTTTGAGTTCTTTCTTATAGTCTTTCCAAGAAGGAGGAAGTTTTTCAATTATGGCAGCAACAATTACATTATCATCCATATTTAATTTTTTCAGTTTGCAATGATTTATGATGCGTTGGATGTCATGAAATTGTTTTAGCACAGGCCTATTATCATGCATTTTAAAGCTTAGAAATTAACCGATAAGGAACTTCTTACTTGTAGCGTCTTCCGTTAGATATTTGGTCTCCAATGTTTCCCATAAAGTTTTTGCTGTTCCAACATTTTGGTACAAGTCGAACAAATTATCAGCAAGTGCATTGAGAATGTGACCACGACACAAATAATCATCGGTCTCCCATTTTGTGCGTTGCCTAGTCTGTTCCACGGTTTCATCTTCATCTTCATTTGGTTTCGGTTGTGACAAGACATATACAATCTTCAATGTTGTTAGAAGAAAATGAACCTTTTTCTGTCAACGCAGAAAATTACCACCATCAAAACGGTCCAATTTGACAAAGCTTTCTGTTATTTGTCGAAGTGATTTGGAAGAGTCGGCCATTTCCAAAAATACTGTATTTAGATTGTTGGATATTATGAATGCAAATACAGAAATGGAACTCTTTATATATCTCAAAAATGTCAACTTCAATACAACAATGTAATTTCTGAATAGTCACTATAAAACTTCAAGGCGTGATGTCACTTTCCTAAATACAGTATTTGCCCCACACGAAGAATTTCGGTATACAAACGGGAATCAGCAAATCCGTACTCAAGATACAATGAAGCAATTGCACTGTCTGCAACTTGTATATTTGAAGACCGCCCTTGGATGTAGCAGCGAAGAACAGTCAATCAAGTTCTTATTCTGTTTATGTGCACAAAACAGAATAAGAGAATTTGTATCTCCTGAAAATTGTAAGGGAGTAATAGCAGGGTCTGGAAATCTGAAACTGGTTTTTGTTATCAATTTAATTCCGTTTTTAGGCAGCCTTTATTTATAGATAATGAAAGGCTTTGTCTTCAAGAGTCATGACTGTTGAATTAAGTCAGTTCCGAACAGGTATGACTGTTAATTACCAACAGTCTTAAGTCCTTTCCGAACAGGTATAATAATACCGAATTGGTTTTGCACGGGTCAACCAAAAAGTGACCACGCCCGAGCCGGACGAATCCCGGCAACCCGCTACCACTGCGGAAGTGCAAAGTGCCCCACTAGCGCCTCTACAGCCCACTGCCCCGCACCCGCACGCGCGCGTGTGCGTACGGTGCTTCGCACCGTATTGAGGTCTCTTGAATAGCCTCTTAAATGCTAGATGAATTAACTCTTCATCTTCCATTTGTACTTATTAAGTATACAAATTCTTAACATGTTTCCAATGTGGGACTCAAAGGTTTCCCACCCCTTTTATAACTTAGTGGTGACACTTAGCTTAGTACATTTTTCAATGTGAGACACTATCCCCTTTTATATTTGGATTAGCTTCTCACCTCTTCCTCACACTTCCAATGTGAAACAAGTTCTTAAGGCTTTTACCCCCAAAAATATCTTACTCTCCTATTTTAAAAATCTCCAACATCTAAGAGTCATCAACGACTTCAGTCTTGACCAAAGCCTCATCCCAACCTCCTTTGAAAAAGGAGTCTGAAAAAAATCCCAATTGTTTTAGCGTTGGAAACTGCTTTGTCCCAGTCTTTATCAAAAACAGTATTGTTGGCATCCAATGGTGCTACAAGGTTTTAGGAGGACTCTTGGGTCGCCTTCTCCAAGCCATCCACATCGGTCTTCCGTTGGACAATCTCTTTATTCTTAGTCTTCAGTAGATACTTAATTTCAGTCACCTTGACCTTAAGGGCCATTGAGCCTCAGTTAGAGCGTCCCCCGGATCACATGCCTATTTCTTGTGGTTGGCACTTCTGTCCATCAAGTTGGCAAAGTCCATGACAAACTACCAGTAAAAATAAAATTCATGTTAGTGTCAGTCGCAAAAATGAGAATCAATAAAAGTCAAAGGAATTTAGCAGTTACAGGGGATATCGCCTGAGCGACATTCATGGATAACCTTTTAAGGGCTAGGGTAGAGACCAAAGATTGGTCAATGGGGAGATAATCTACCCTCAAAAGTCCAAGATCCATATCGATATACTTGGCAAAAAATCCCTCGACAAGGGCCTTCACCTCACTAAGGGCATCCGCTGACTTGGAGGTCGCCAATTGAAAGACAATGCTGTTGTTTGCCTTGTTCTTATTTACAGGGTTGACCTACATCTTCTCGGGGTAATCCCCCATAGTGACAAGGTAAGATTGACCCTCAACCTATTTCTTTTTGGCTAAAAGGGCAATGGGTGAGGTCGAACATAGTGCATCCCAATCAAGTTGGGAGTTTTCCTCTAGGGAGTTGTTTCATCATGAACTGGGATGGCAGAAATATCAATGAACTCGAAGGAGATCGCCATAATGGCACTAGAAGAGTTATGTTCGGTGAACCACATTGGGATATATAGCTCCCTACATACTAGTCGGGTAATGAAATTAGTTAACGAAGTGTAAGAGAGGAGGAGTAAAGCCGATCTGGGGTATTCAGGGTCACTGAGACCTTTTTTGAGCGACCTATATTTCTTCAAAGAGAAAAATGGATGTATTTTGGCCTAGGATCTCTCTTATTATGAGAAACTACAGAACAAAAAGCAAAATGTCAAAAAAATGTAGGTGATGAGGCAAAAACTAAGCGATCGTATAAGCTTCTTTAGATGAGGTATCGGATAAAATTATTCAATTCTATGTTTGATTTAATTTAGGATGTGATATGAGATGGAATAAATTATTTAAAGTGAGCTTTTTATCTCACAAGGAGTGAGATAAAAAAATCCCACCTTCAAGATAATATAAAATTATAAGGTGTCAAAATTTGATTAAAAATTACAACTCTACCCTTGTTAAGTTATAAAAAACTCACGTAACTTGCACTATTTCAAGTATTAGATAGCAGTCGGCGGTCTCTTTGATTCACATAACTCTCTATTCATATTTTTCATCACGGTAGGTAACCTCCTCATTTATTTATTTTTCTATTTTTTCTATTTGTTGCTTTATCATGAACTACTATTTTGGTTTAAATCGATGCAAATATTATGTTAACTCACCTACTAGACAAGTTGAAAATTATGTGTTGTTAATTTACCGTTAATATTTTGTTACACGTATTTTTTTAATGTATTTTTAACCTTTATGCTAGACATGTTGAAAGTTGTGAATAATTCAATTTATTTATTTTTGTATGTTTCTGGTGACTATTTTGGGTAAAATCGATGTTATTCAGTTGTGACTTCAAGCAATTTTCTGCAACTGATTTATTTTGAATCGAAAGAGAAGATAGTAAGCAGCCAGTTTTACTATCTCATTATTTCTGGCGGCTAGTTTGTGTACACATGATTTTTGTATGCTTGTAAGTGATTACTAGTGGTTGAGTGTATACAAATTATAAATACAAATACAAATACATATTTTCATCTCATAATATTATTTTTTTAACATCCCACGTGGAATTAAATATTATGTTATTGAGTTAAAATATGTGATAACAATATATTTTTTTATTTTATTATTATTAAATACAAAAGAAGGGTATTTTTGAAAAACTGGAGATAAATTAATCCTATCCGAATCATTTCAAACACATGACTGTATTATTATATCTCATCATGTCTTCTTATTCGAAACTGTTCCAAACGCAGTATTGGAATAAGCCTTGTACGGTCCATCCTTATCCTATCAAATCCGACTCTTATCGTATCCTATCCGGGCACCTTATACGGTGTATCAAACGAGGCGTAGTCTTTTTTTATCGGTCTAACACTCAATATAAAAAACTTAAATTTTAAATTTAAATTCACTCTTATTGGTGTATATCGGCGAGTCTGTATATAGAATCCATATGATGTGTAGTTTATGATTCGATCGATTTATTAATTCCCAAACAAAAGTGTAAAAGATGACTTTTAGTTTAAAATATATTTGTTAAATGAAAATGTAATTAACCCTTTTTATATTTAATTAATTTAATTATCATTAGTGTACATTTTATTTTAATATAATATATTGATTTTGATGATTCCAAACAAACCTTTATTTTAGTAGTATGTAAACATTTCTAAATGTAAATATCATTTGTCATAATATTATTTATTTGTTATATATATTTTCATTTATACATATTTAGTTTTTTTTTTTCTCATTTTGTATCAATCTTTAAAAGATTTTTTATAACTTGGAAAGATAAAAGTACAAACAGTTTTTATATATATACGTTCAGATTTTATGATATGTAATCTTGCTTTGAGCAGTAGAAGTATGGTATATGGTATGTATGCTTTGAATGAACATATGTGTCCTTGCCATCCTATTTCTTAAAATCTAATGTGGCGTTTCTTTTTTTTGAAGTCTTGTCCCATTCAAGCCCCAAAGGCTTTAGTTTCTTTTACTGTTATGACATATTTTTTTTGGGAACTTGCCCCAAAGGCTTTAGCTTGTATGCATTGTCCCATCTGTCCATAGAAGATAAGTCCCCTTTGGCCGAAAGTCTGTACCAAGGGATACAAGCTAAAAGATTAGCTGGCGTCTTACCCAATACATTAGCAGGCGTCTTTTCAAAGGGATTTGACGAGCTCACGCTATCGTTGCCAGCCAACGATTTGAAATCGGCCAGTACACATTATCAGTTTGTGACCTTACCGCCTATGGCTTTATGTCCCTAAGTGAGTTGACGTTTTTTTAAAAATAAAAAACACCTCATGTTTTGTTTTTGCGTCCACGGTTTACCAGAACATTAGGTGGGTTCATTTTCATGAGGAAGAACTGTCCGGATAAGACTACACGTTTTCTTTTCATACCTGTACTGTCAGGTTTTATTCAGTCGGCATGGTCACAAGTCGGGTTCAAAATTTTAAAACTGTTGGGAAATTAGCTGTTAGCTTCTTTAATACTATTTCCCATGTACCACCATAAGTTATGTCAGTTGGTTTCTTCTGTTTACACACGAATACAAGCAATGGATTTAGCTTCTTTTCTGCGTTTGCAGACCTCGAGCCATGCGTCCTTCTCTGTTCATTTTGTCCAGTCTCTTTGATTATTTCTTTTATACATTGGACATTTCTTTTGTTCTGTAATCTAACATTTTGCAGATTCAAATAAACACAAATGAGGATACCGAGTGATATATCTTTTAGACTCCATATATTTTCAGATGTCTATTTCCATGCTACAACAGCTATATTTTTATGGAGAAGATAAAGATGAAGATTTGCATATCAGATTTGCAAATGATTTTCAGCGATCTCATCTCACCCAAATCTGGAGCATTTAATGCTCAAAATGCATGTGTCTAATAGCTAGTTTTTGGAAGACACATTTAAAGCTTTGGAGAGCTGCATTAAATACACAATTGAATGAGAAGATGAAAATGATTTGAAAATATTATTAAGAGCATTTTATTTTACTACTCAGCTACACATTCAACAGAGCAATAAATTTATACTCTGCTCCCTCATTGAAGAAGAAGACTTGTGCCTACTTCAGCATCATTTATTGAAGTCTAATGAAAGAATGAGAAACTCAGATTACAAATTGTATTTTAAGGAGTTTCATTATTGTACCTTGTACTACAAAAATTCAGAATTGTTGTGAAGCTTTGTTGAAGCTTCGGTTTGTACTGATAATTGGTTCCTACCCGCAAGTGGGCCACGGGGTTTGAAGCTCGGTGTTAGCTTGCAAACAGTTGTATGCGGTGGTTTGATCCTACCCGCAAGTGGAACAGGTTTAGTGAAGCGCAAAGGAGACAGGGGCTTTAGGCGCGTGGACGTAGGCCGGAATTTGGCCGAATCACGTTAAATTTCGGTGTCATTTATTTTCTGCACTTTTAGTTACTTGCACATGCTATCTTGAATTAATATTTTCAGCACGCTATCTTGCAAATAAATTAATTCAGAAATTTGACTAAAATTAATTTTAAGGTTAAAATATTTTTTAAATAATTAATTTCAGAATATCACTTAATATTAAATACTAAAATTAATTTAATATTCCTAGTGTGTTAAAATCTGCATTTCTAGTTGTTTAAATTAGTTGGTCACATTTATTTAATATTGTAGAATTTATTCTTTGTAGTTTTATTAATCTGAAAATTGTCAAAGTATTATAAATTAAATATTCTTCTGTAACTTTAATTTGACTTAAAGTTTGTAAAAACTCAATTCACCCCCCCCCCCCCCCCCTCTTGAGTATAATCTGGGCAACAATTGGTATCAGAGCTAGTGCTCTTCTTATTTTTTAGATTTAACAATCTTAGAGTTAAAGATCAATGGAAAACTTTAATGTTTCATCTCTTGGTGAGGGTCAATCAATAAATAGACCTCCTTCATTTTCAGGAAATAATTATAGCTATTGGCAAAATAGAATAAAAATTTTGTTCAATCAAATGATTATGCTGTTTGGAGAGTTATTATAAATGGTCCTAATATCCCCATGAAAGTTGTTAATAATGAAAATGTTCCTAAAGAAGAAAATGAATGGAATGATGTTGATATTAAAAAAAATTCAAATAAATGCTAAAGCTATGAATATTTTGCATTGTGCACTTGATGTAAATGAATATAACAGAATCTGTTGTTGTGAATCTGCTAAAGAAATTTGGGATAGACTAGAAGTTACATATGAAGGAACTAGTCAAGTCAAGGAGGATAAAATCAGTATGCTTGTTCATAACCATGAGCTTTTTAAAATGAAAGCAGATGAAACTATCTCTGATATGTTTACTAGATTTTCAAATATTATAAATGGATTGAAATCTCTTGGTAAATCTTATACTGATTCTGAATTAGTGAGTAAGATTCTCAGGTCACTACCATCTGCGTATATGACAAAGAAGCTTGCAATCAAAGAAGTTATATGAGAAAGACTTATTTCTCTTAATGAACTGTTGTGCTCTTTAATTACTCATGAAATGGAACTCAAAGAACTTGCTGAAGATGAGAAGCCCAAGGCAAGCAAAACTATTGCTTTCAAATCCATTGAGGAAGAAGAAGAATGTGAGGAAACTGATAATGATGAAGATGGTGACATAGCACTTCTTACCAGAAAATTCAAAAAAATTCTTGCCAAAAAGAAGGGACTGTTTGGAAAATACAAGAATTTCTCTTCAAAGAAGGCACATGAAGGAAAGTCATCCTCTAAGTTTGAGCCAAAATGTTATAACTACAAAGAGTTAGGCCATATTAGACCTAACTGTCCCAAAGCCAAAGAAGGGAAGAATGGAAGAAAAGAGAAAAGAAATGAAAGATACAAAAAGGCCATGAAAGCTACTACTTGGAGTGATAGTGATGAAAGTAGCAACGATGAAGATTCAAGTGATGGAGAAGTTGCAAATCTTTGCCTTATGGCAAATGATGATGAGGTATCTTCTAACCTTAATTCAGATAGTGAATATGAAACTTCAAATGATCATGATGAACTTCAAAATGCTTTTGATGAACTTTTTTACAATTTTGATGAACTTAAAACTAAATATATTAATCTTAAAAAGATGCATTCCTCTTTATCACATAAATATGATTCTCTACTTGAAAATATAGAAGTAATGAAATCTGAAAATAAGTCTTTAAAATCTGAAATGGCAAAACTAAAAATTAAAGAATCATCTAGTCACTCTTCTGAAAATGAACAATTAAAACTTAAAATTAAGGATTTAACTTGGTGTCTTGAAAACTTTGTAAATGGAGAAAAAAATTTGAATTTGCTACTTGGAAACCAAAGGTGGATGTATGATAAGGCTGGAATTGGATATAATGAAAAAGAAAATGAGAAAAGTTTTGAAAATTACTCTAAAAATATTGGAAATTCATTATGTACATATTGTGGAAGACATACCCATTTCTCAAATTTCTGCAAATATAGATTCTCTACCAAAGTGGCATGGATTCCTAAAGAGACTCCTATTTTTGCTAACCCATATGGACCCAACACATTTTGGGTACCAAAAGAAAAGTTATTTAAATGTTGATTGTAGGTTTTTTTTAGAGCTAGTTCGATCAAATCAAAGTGGTTCTTAGACATGTTCAAGACACATGACGGGTGACAAAAGCAAGTTTTCGAGCTTAATTGCCAAAGATGGAGGTCTAGTCACATTTGAAGATAATTCCAAAGGCAAAATCATTGGCATAGGTAATGTTGGTAAGGATCCCTCTCCTTGCATTGAAAACGTTCTTTTAGTTGATGGTCTTAAACATAATTTAATTAGTATTAGCCAATTGTGTGATAAAGGTTATAATGTTCTATTTAAAGAAGATTACTGTCTAATAAAAAATGCTAAAGATAATCATGTTGTGTTTGTTGCTTCTAGACATGAAAATGTTTATACTCTGGATTTTGATAATTTGTCTCAACAAGATGTCAAGTGTTTAGCTGTCCTAAATGATACTTATTGGTTATGGCATATAAGATTAGGTCATTCCAACATGGAACAACTTAATATTTTATCCAAAAATGAGTTAGTTAGAGAGTTGCCCAAAATAAAGTTTGTTAAAGATAAATTGTGTAATGCATGTCAATTTGGAAAACAAACAAAAACTTCATTTAAAAAGAAAAGAGATATTTCAACAAATAGGCCTTTAGAATTATTACACTTAGACTTATTCGGACCTAACAAAGTTGCTAGTTTAGGTGGAAAATATTATGCCTTTGTTATTGTTGATGATTATTCTCGATCTACATGGGTTTTCTTTCTTACTCATAAAAATGATACACACTCTATTTTTGCCAAATTTTGTAAGAAAATTCAAAATGAAAAAGGTTGCAATATTGTCTTTATAAGAAGTGATAGAGGAAGAGAATTTGATAACAAAGATGTTGAATTATTTTGTGATGAAAATGGTTTTGAACATAATTTTTCTGCTCCAAGGACACCTCAACAAAATGGTGTAGTAGAAAGAAAGAATAGATCTTTACAAGAAATGGCTAGAACTATGCTAAATGAACATAACCTACCTAAATATTTTTGGGCGGAAGCTGTTAACACATCTTGTTATGTAATAAATAGAACTATTGTTAGAAAAGGTTTAGATAAAACTCCTTATGAAATACTGAAAAATAAAAGACCAAATATTGGTTATTTCAAGGTTTTCGGAAGAAAATGTTTTATTTTAAATGATAAAGATAATTTGGGAAAATTTGATGCAAAATCTGATGAAGGTATTTTTCTTGGGTATGCACTTTATAGTAAAGCATATAGAGTTTTTAATAAAAGGACCCTAGTCGTTCAAGAATCAATACATGTATCTTTTGATGAATCTAACTCTCTTACTAAAAACTACAAAGATGATGATGAGGTTTTAGATCTAAATAAATCTATTAATGAAGAAAACCTTACTTCTAATATTGGTAATTCTAATAATAATGAAAGTACTCCACATAAAGATAAAAATGATAATGATTCTAGTTTACCTAAAAATTGGAAATTCGTTAATAATCATCCTTTTGAAAATATTTTAGGAGAACCTTCTAGTGGTATTATTACTAGATCCTCCTTAAAGAATGTTTGTAATAATTTAGCCTTTGTGTCTGAAATTGAACCAAAAGACATAAATGAAGCCGAAAAAGATGAGTTTTGGTTGTTAGCTATGCAAGAAGAATTGTTACAATTTGAGCGAAATAATGTTTCGTCACTTATTCCCACACCCATAGATAAAACTATTATTGGAACTAAATGGGTTTTTAGAAATAAAAAGGATGATGGCGGATTGATTATAAGAAATAAAGCTATACTAGTTGCGCAAGGCTACAACCAACAATAAGGTATTGATTTTGATGAAACTTATGCCCCCATAGCTAGATTAGAGGCTATTTGTATGTTACTAGCATATGCATGTTATAAAAATTTTAAATTATTTCAAATGGATGTGAAAAGCGCTTTCTTAAATGGTTTTATAAGTGAGGATATTTATGTCAAGCAACCTCCCGGTTTTGAAAATCACAAGTTTCCAAATCATGTTTATAAACTAAATAAAGCCTTATATGGATTAAAACAAGCACCGAGGGCTTGGTATGATAGGTTAAGTGGATTTTTACTTGAAAATGATTTTGTGAGAGGAAAAATGGATTCCACCTTATTCATAAAAATTCATAACAATGATATGCTTCTTGTACAAGTGTATGTTGATGATATTATATTTGGATCCACAATTGAAAATTTATGTAAAGATTTTTCAGAATTTATGCAAAGAGAATTTGAAATGAGTATGATGGGTGAGTTAAAATTCTTTTTAGGTTTACAAATTAAGCAAACCAAAAATGGGGTCTTTATCAATCAATCTAAATATATTAAAGATCTTTTGGTAAAATATGGTTTAGAGCATGGTAAAGCACTTGGAACACCAATGAGCACCTCTATTAAGTTAGATGTTGATGAAAAAGAAAAATCTGTTAATACTACCTTATATCGTGGTATGATTGGTAGTCTACTTTATTTAACCGCTAGTAGACCCGATATTATGTTTAGTGTATGTTTATGTGCTCGCTTTCAAGCCAATCCTAAAGAATCCCATTTGTGTGCCGTAAAACGCATATTTAGATATTTAATTGGTACTAAAGACTTAGGATTATGGTATCCTAAAAGTACTTCGTTCGAACTAGTAAGTTACTCCGATGCAGATTTCGCGGGTTGTAGAATTAATAGAAAAAGCACTAGTGGTACATGTCATTTCTTAGGACACTCACTAGTTTCTTGGTTTAGTAAAAAGCAAAATTCTGTTGCTCTTTCCACGGCCGAGGCAGAATATATTGCCGCCGGTAGCAGTTGTGCTCAAACATTATACATGAAACAACAACTAGAAGACTTTAAAATATTCTTTCACAATACTCCAATTTTTTGTGATAATACAAGCGTTATATGTCTGACAAAAAATCCAATTCTGCACTCTAGAACAAAGCATATTGAAATCAGACATTATTTTTTACGCGATCATGTTCAAAAAGGTGACGTACGTATAGAATTTATCTCTATGAATCTTCAATTAGCCGATATTTTCACAAAACTTTTATCTGAAGATCGTTTTACCTTTATCCGTCGTGAACTCGGTATGGCATGTATAAATGACTTTAATTTATAATTCTTTATTCATCACAAAGTGGACATACTTTAGTATCTTTATCACTAGCTGCCATTCCCCATTCCTATATATATACATATATGAGCTTCTCCTCTTCATTCACAAATCATGAAGTCCTTCTATGTTGTTTGGATTGGAAAACAACCCGGGGTTTATACCACTTGGGCAGAGTGTGAGCTTCAAATAAAAGGTGTAAGTAATGCTAAATTCAAAAAATACCCTTCTTACCCCGAAGCTCTTAGTGCCATTGCTCTCTCTCCTCCATTTTCCCCTTGGGTGAAACCTCCATCATGGCCATTTGCCTTGCCTCCAAATATGCACTCACATGCTTCTACTCCTACTAATGAAAATGTTGCTTGCTCATCCTCTCAAAACAGTGCTGAAAATCCTATCAAAGTTGTTGAAAAAATAACCATTGAGGGAAACTCTAAAGATGTGTGTCATCTTGTTAACAACCTTAAGCTGTAATCTTATATGAATATGTTGTTTCTAAATCTGATGACTTGCGCATTATTAAATGTTATTTCTATCTATCTATTCAATATATGTAATGTAAGATTATGTTGAATATGTGCTTAATGAAAATTCATGGTATTCACATATGTCCCTCATAATTTTTTTTGTTTCATCCCATGCTTGTATTATTTTTTATAGGGGGAGCTTCGCTTTTTACCCGTGACACTGAATTTATATAAAAAATCTTTTTGATCATGTCAAAGGGGGAGAAATAGTGTTGATTCACTCATTTGTGCTTAATTTATTCATTTTATGAATATATGTGAATCATTGTTTGACATCATCAAAAAGGGGGAGATTGTTAAACGAAAATGTAATTAACTCTTTTTATATTTAATTAATTTAATTATCATTAGTGTACATTTTAGTTTAATATAATATATTGATTTTGATGATTTCAAACAAACCTTTATTTTAGTAGTATGTAAACATTTCTAAATGTAAATATCATTTGTCATAATATTATTTATTTGTTATATATATTTTCATTTATACATATTTAGTTTTTTTTCTCGTTTTGTATCAATCTTTAAAATATTTTTTATAACTTGGAAAGATAAAAGTACAAACAGTTTTTATATATATACGTTCAGATTTTATGATATGTAATCTTGCTTTGAGTAGTAGAAGTATGGTATATGGTATGTATGCTTTGAATGAACATATGTGTCCTTGCCATCCTATTTCTTAAAATCTAATGTGGCGTTTTTTTTTAAGTCTTGTCCCATTCAAGCCCCAAAGGCTTTAGTTTCTTTTACTGTTATGACATATTTTTTTTGGGAACTTGCCCCAAAGGCTTTAGCTTGTATGCATTGTCCCATCTGTCCATAGAAGATAAGTCCCTTTGGCCGAAAGTCTGTACCAAGGGATACAAGCTAAAAGATTAGCTAGCATGTTGCCCAATACATTAGCTGGCGTCTTTTCAAAGGGATTTGACGAGCTCACGCTATCGTTGCCAGCCAACGATTTGAAATCGGCCAGTACACATTATCAGTTTGTGACCTTACCGCCTATGGCTTTTTGTCCCTAAGTGAGTTGACGTTTTTTTTTATAATAAAAACAGCTCATGTTTTGTTTTGCGTCCACGGTTTACCAGAACATTAGGTGGGTTCATTTTCATGAGGAAGAACTGTCCGGATAAGACTACACGTTTTCTTTTCATACCTGTACTGTCAGGTTTTATTCAGTCGGCATGGTCACAAGTCAGGTTCAAAATTTTAAAACTGTTGGGAAATTAGCTGTTAGCTTCTTTAATACTATTTCCCATGTACCACTATAAGTTATGTCAGTTGGTTTCTTCTGTTTACACACGAATACAAGCAATGGATTTAGCTTCTTTTCTGCGTTTGCAGACCTCGAGCCATGCGTCCTTCTCTGTTCATTTTGTCCAGTCTCTTTGATTATTTCTTTTGTACATTGGACATTTCTTTTGTTCTGTAATCTAACATTTTGCAGATTCAAATAAACACAAATGAGGATACCGAGTGATATATCTTTTAGACTCCATATATTTTCAGATGTCTATTTCCATGCTACAACAGCTATATTTTTATGGAGAAGATAAAGATGAAGATTTGCATATCAAATTTGCAAATGATTTTCAGCGATCTCATCTCACCCAAATCTGGAGCATTTAATGCTCAAAATGCATGTGTCTAACAGCTAGTTTTTGGAAGACACATTTAAAGCTTTGGAGAGCTGCATTAAATACACAATTGAATGAGAAGATGAAAATGATTTGAAAATATTATTAAGAGCATTTTATTTTACTACTCAGCTACACATTCAACAGAGCAATAAATTTATACTCTGCTCCCTCATTGAAGAAGAAGACTTGTGCGTACTTCAGCATCATTTATTGAAGTCTTGTTAAAGAAGGAGAAACTCAGATTACAAATTGTATTTTAAGGAGTTTCATTATTGTACCTTGTACTACAAAAATTCAGAATTGTTGTGAAGCTTTGTTGAAGCTTCGGTTTGTACTGGTAATTGGTTCCTACCCGCAAGTGGGCCACGGGGTTTGAAGCTCGGTGTTAGCTTGCAAACAGTTGTACGCTGTGGTTTGATCCTACCCGCAAGTGGATCAGGTTTAGTGAAGCGCAAAGGAGACAGGGGCTCTAGGCGCATGGACGTAGGCCAGGATTTGGCCGAACCACGTTAAATTTCGGTGTCATTTATTTTCCACACTTTTAGTTACTTGCACATGCTATCTTGAATTAATATTTTCAGCACACTATCTTGCAAATAAATTAATTCAGAAATTTGACTAAAATTAATTTTAAGGTTAAAATATTTTTTAAATAATTAATTTCAAAATATCACTTAATATTAAATACTGAAATTAATTTAATATTACTTGTGTGTTAAAATCTGAATTTCTAGTTGTTTAAATTAGTTGGTCACATTTATTTAATATTGTAAAATTTATTCTTTGTAGTTTTATTAATCTGAAAATTGTCAAAGTATTATAAATTAAATATTCTTCTGAAACTTTAATTTGACTTAAAGTTTGTAAAAACTCAATTCACCCCCCTCTTGAGTATAATCTGGGCAACAATATTATATTATAATAATTCTAGCCAAGTATTGAAACGAAAGTAATTAACAAAAAGGAAACTAAAGGATGACATATATATACCTCACCACGGTTGGTCAGCATAAGCGGTAACATGGAAAGGAAAGTATTTTCAAGATAAATACCCAATTGGACAATTAGTAAAACACAGGTTAATCACCTTGTAAATTCTCATAAAAGCTTAATTTGAGTTTTTTGTCAACAAATATCCTCGTGATTACACACGAAAGGGTGCAAACATGGTGCAAGCATGATATACTCCATTAAGTCACCTAGATGCAAAACCAAGAACTATTAACCAATCAAAACTAATCTCAACTATCATACCATAACAAAGCAATTAATTATTCCATGATGAGTACAATAATCTCAACCTATTTTACTTATTTAGAAAACACAGTAAATGACAATGTAATAATGGAAGAAAGCAATAACGATATGAGTAATTAAAGCAATAAAACTAGTTGACAAAGAATCGAATTAAACCAAGAAAGCTTGGATTAATGAAGAAGACAATGAATATCATCTTATAATACAAACCCTATAAGAGAGAATGGCGAGAAGCTCTCGAAATATCAACCAATAACTAAAAACTAAATAAAAGTAATTATCTTTGACAAATAAAACTCAAATTATAATATATAGCAAGATGATTAAATCAAAAGAAAAAAAAGCAATAAATATTTGCAAGTATCGATTGATCGATTAGCCATCGATCGATCGATGAACCAAAATTAAGCTCACTACTTTCAATTTTTTCATGAATATAAGGGAGGTCGACCGAATGATGCCCTATTTTTCTTCCTCAAATTGCTTAAAAAAATAAAGGACATACAGTTTGTTTGAATTATGACATGATCATATGGAACCAGAATGGCGTGTCATCGGTGGGTACAAGTAACCAACTCAGAGAGATAAAAATTCTGTAAATAGTTCCGGCACAAAGCCCAAATGTTGAAATGACTAAATTTCCCTCAAATTTCATCAAGCGATGGAAATTTCCCAAAATGCTACCAATTCCCTGTTAAGCATTCCAATATCAATAAAACCTCAAATAAACATTTCAAAATACACATAAATAAGAGTAAATATAGGAATTAACATACATAAGCATGTATGTATGTATATATGTATATCGAAAAAAATTATCTAATAAATGAGAGTAAATATAGGAATTAACAGACACAATTGTACTAGAATGCATAAGAATGAAAGGCACTAATATACAATATTCGTGACTAATCATAACCCTAACTTACACATTGCTAATCCCTAGTTATGAAACGAAAATAGAACTAACAAAATAGTGAGATGAAAATAAAATAAGTATGTGTAACGGATAAATGTCACTTTTGCGGGTGCACAGTTGCATTTATCGAAGCAACAAGCCATTAAACCCCTAATGTTACCGTAGTGGACGAGTGTTGTCTTCTGGGGGTTTTCAGGGATGAAACCCACAACCACAAAATTTTCTCAAAACATTCCCAAATAATATAATATTCTGTGATCAACAATAACTAAATATTTTAACATATTATTAACAAATAAAGTGAGAATTTTCCCAATAATACGAAATTATCGACATTAAATGAATAACTTCATAAAATTGAAACCTTAAATATGTGTGGCATGCAGAATATGAAAAATATATGATTCGATCAAAAATCCTATATGACATATAAAAATAACAGCATGAGTTCATTCAATCCTCTTTGGATATTACACCCAACAAATGAAATAACTACGAACGGGGTGTAATACACCCAAGACATGTGGGCATAAAGAGTAAATGTAAAAGAAAGTAAGGTCATCATCAATGAGGAACGCTATGTATAAAATAAAAAATTGTAATCTTATGAAAGGATATCATTCATTTAAGGAGTTGAAATCCACTTTAACAGCTTATCACAACTATTATGACTTTTAAATCACATTTATCTAAGGATCACACATGACTTTTATGGGTTGTAATATAGGTTTGGAGTTAAGGTTATGAAAGAAGTCGAATTTTTAAGCATCTAAAGGTTTGAGGAGAATACTGGGGACAGTGGAAAATCATGGATAATTTCAAAATTAGAATATAAATTCCATACAAAGAAATAGGTATAACAATGGAGTATAACTTTCATTATTATTATCTAAACATAAAATCAAGTATGTTACTTTTTTCAATCCCCTTCTTTTTTTTTTTCTTATTCTTATTCTAGAATAAAATTCATCTCATATGCTTATTTGCAACCAAGAAAAAAACATCATTAAATCCCAATTATCATTCAAAACAAAAGTATGATATATATATAAACAAGTTTGCCATGTCATAAGGGTTTGTATAAAAAACCTATATAAACAGGTTTTGTATCTATCTATATGACATGTCATAATGCTTTGACATTGATAACACTCTTTGGTCAAAGAGGTCTATTACACACTATTGGAGCACAAGGCTCGAGGCACCTTAATTAACATAGCACAAGGCTCGATAGATATAGGATCCATATCTTAATTTGATACCTCTTTGAATTAAAAAGAGAAGAGAGTTAAGCCCCCTCTCTCTCCATCACTCCTCTATCAGTCGTTTGCTCCTAAACCTTAAGATCCCTTTTCCAAATCCTTTTGAAACTAAAAGCAATAAAGATATTTACTTATTTCACAAACAGGTATTTTCTATACTAATTTTTTGTTCAAATTTAATCCCCCCTCTTTCCCTCACCCTCCGATCTTCCTCCTCTCTGCCTCCATACAAGAGTTTGGTTTTCGTATTTATTTCGGGTTTCTCGGTTTGATTTTTAGATCTTGAATTTTTTTGGGGTTATCAAATCTTGAATTTTCAAATGGTTGAATTTTTCTTATAATGTTCTTTGTGTATGATAATTTTTTTAGATCTACATATCTCTGTGTGGAAGAAGCTTTGCATTTACACTGAAGTTTGGATCTAAGGTTGATTCGTTTTAGACTGAAGGGTATTTTTCCTGGGTATTGTGTCTGTTATGAAGCTTGAGTCTATCCTGGGTATTTTTTTTGTTCGTTTTTTTTTGTTCTTTGTTAATGAAAAAATGTTTTTTGGGTTTGAAAACGTTTTAAATTTTTTAGCTGGTGGAAAATGTTTTCTGGGTTTGAAAACGTTTTGTTAGGTTTTTTTGTTTGTTCTTGGTGTTTATTTAGGGCGTGTTTGGTTTGTTGCTATAATAACCTTTTTATGTTATATTTCCAAATGGGCTTTAAAATCCTGTTTGGTATATGATTCCCTTCCCAATGTTTTAACCCTAGATTTTAAAAGTTCTGTTTTAATCCATTTGTTTTGAAAAAACGATTTTGACCTCTATTATTACTCAACATTATAACACCAACAACCAAAGTGTCCCGTCCTCGTCCGTATCTTACCTCTCGCAACCAACCAACCATCTCCATTAATGTCTTAACTTGCCATCACCATTAATATCTACCTCCGGTCATTTCCCCTTCAATCCATATGATTTAACATCTCACCTACTCCGATTTGTATTTCATCCCCAAGTACGAAACTAACCCTAACTCCAGACATAAGCTTTCCTATATAAACCCACCAAAGCCTCGAAATATACATGGTGTGCAAGACAAGATCTCGTTGTCTCCTAAAACGAGTGACCCCTTTTCTTCGAACAAAGAGGTGCGAATCATCCGCAGAAAATTTCTCTTCCATATTTGTATCGGTATATCCTCAATTTTCTGTTTGAATTTTTTTGGTTATTGTTTGTTTTGAAGATAATCTGTCGATGCTTGCAATTTTCTCTTCCCTTCGGTTAATCGATTTACCATATTTTTGTTTTATTTATGGTTGATGTCTATTTCTGGTTGATATTAGCATTTTTGGTTGATGTTAGCATTTTTTGAAGATTTTTGGTTGATGTTAGTATTTTTTTGAAGATTGTTGGTTGATGTTTTGAATAATCTCAAGAATTTATGGAATATGTATTTTAAAAAAATAACAGGGCTATGGAATATGTATTTAATGAATTTATGAAATATGTATCTTAAGAATTTATGGAATATGTTTTTTTTAGAATTTATGGACAGGGCTATGGAATTTGTATTTTTTAGAATTTATGCATTTTTTATTTATCAGTGGTCAACAATTTATGTAATGTAGAATTTATTCATTTTATGTTTATTTATGGAGTATGGAGTATTTATGGAGTATGGAGTATTTTTATTTATGAATTTGTGATATAGATGTCTCGTGGGGCCAAGGAGACTCGATTATGGTCAACAAGTGCTTAGCGGGCTTTTATTTTGATGATGTAGGTCGAAGTTGATAACAATAATCTGAAAAGTTTCACCTTTCCTGCAAAGGTTTGGCAAGTATTTGTGACTTAAATTAAAACTGAGACTAATCGTTCATTCTCATTTGCTCAAGTGAAATGTAAATACAATAGGTTGCAGAACAAGTGCACTGCATTCACCAAACTTATAAACACCACGGGGTTTGGTTGGAACAGCGAAACGGGAGCCGTAACTACTGAGGATGATGTTTGGGCAACCTATTTATTAGTAAACTCCTATATACAATGATTTTTATCTTTATTTTGTAATTCCTATTTTCAGTTTATTTATTTCGTAATATGTTTCAGGCTAATCCCAAATCTAAGCCGTTGAAGGAGAAGGGTTGCATGTTATATGAAACATTGTGTAAGATCTTTAAAGAGAGTACAGTAACTGGTATGTGCGGGAGGGCATCAACGCAAGGTCCAATTAATTCAGATGAGGAGAGAGAAATTAATTCTGAGTTTGCACAAACTGGTATATGTGAGGAGGTTGATGACGTTCAAACTTCAAAGGGAGCTCGTCGTAAAAAGAGTACTACTCATGATAGTGGACGACCTTCGAAAAGTCCTAATACTTTTGTGATGGACAGTTGCATGGAAGCATTAACAACAACATCACGAGCTAGGACTGAGAAGTTGAAAGCCCAAACCGCACCTAATTCATTTAGTATGACAAATTGTTTATTTGTAATCGACAACATGGTGGACGTTCCCGTTGATCAATTTTTGAAAGCATTGGATGCGTTTGCTAAATATGAGGTTTACTGGGAGACGTTCATTTGTATGAACGACGAATGTAGGCGGACTTGGATGGCGAGTTTGTCTTAATGTAGGCGGACTTATTGGTTTAATTTATGCTGGTTTATGTATTGTAACTTCTTTATATATGGTTTATGTTAGTTTATGTTGGTTTAATATATATGGATGCTTTATGTTGGTTTGGTGGGCTGCTATATAATGGTATGTACGATGCTTTCTAGGCTGCTATATAACGTATATGTTAGATGCTATATAATGTATATAATTTATATGTTAGTCGCTTTATAATGTATATGTCGGATGCTTCTAATTCCCTATATAATGGATATGTTGGCTGGTGATAAGCACCCAAAACTGTACAATTTATACCTCGAATAGATGTACTTTAGTTGTTAATTCTCGGCAATACGAGTCTTATGTGCTTAATTGTTCTATATGCAGGCTTAATGTGCATTGCAGAATTCAAATGCTTAAATCAAGACAATTGCGCGTTTAATGGAGCAAAATACCTTGTCCCTAAACCCTTACCCGAGCCTAAAGCTAGCCTAAACCTACCCCAAAGCTCGTGTGTGTTGAGTTTGTGCCCTTTTATTATTTTTTAAATTTTTAGTTTGAGTCATTTTTATTTTTAGGATTTATTTTAGATTTATTTAGAATTTCTAGGATTTATTTTCCAATTTTTACATTTCTTTTTATTTTGATTTTTATTCTATTAGTTTTCAGTTTTATTTTATTTTATCTTATTAGGATTAGAATTTTTAGGATTTCATGTATTTTTAGTTTTATTATATTTTGCATTTTCTTTTTATGATTTTTATTTTAAGTTTTATTAGATTTTATTCTTATTTGTATTTTTTTATTTTATTTCTTTTTAATTTTATTTGAATCTTTGTTTTATTTTAGAATAGGATTTTATTTTTATTTTTTTAATTAATTTTATTTTAAGGGTTCAAATTAAACACACACACAAAGACAAACTTATCCTACACCCTAAACTAATACTACACCCTCATCCCCACCATACACCACACACACTCACACGCCCTAACACCCTCACCCTCTTCTTCCCCAACACCCACCTTCACTCTCTCTCCTCCATTAAACTTCTACCCAAACAAATCTCTTACCAAAACATAAACCTAACCCACCATTAACACCACAACCCATCTTCTCTCTTACACCTCCAGCCTACCTGTCCCAACCGTCGGAGATACCCACTACCCCGTCGCCGGTCCGAGCTCCTCCATTCTGCCGCCACACTCCTGCCTCCGGAGATCCTACCGCCGGCAAAACCCCCATCTTTATCTCGCCCCCCTCTGCGTCACCTCCGGAGAACTGCCAGCCTGCCTGAAAACCCGGCGCCTCTCCCTCCTCTCCGGCGCGATCTCAAGCCTCTCACCCCCTACTCCGCCGGACCTAACCCCCACTGCCATTGCCGACCTGCTCGCCCCTCCGGCGCAAACCCAACATCGCCGGCGATGTCCCCTTCTCCGGCCAGATTCCCTTCTCCATCCATGACAAACCCAACTTCTGTGTTGATACCAAAATTAGTATGCTGATGTGGACGAATAATAAGAAGACACGTATCAATCTACGTGGCACAATAGAAACGAGGAAGATTATTCCCCCGACCAACACACTCACTCCGAGCAACAGGTATACTCTGAGGAACGCCAGTCTTCCGAGGAACACCAACCCTCCGAGGAACTCTTATCCTCCGAGGAACTCCAATGCTCCGAGGAACTCTTGGACGACGAGCAACTAAGGCGGTTCGAGCTGCATCTCGACCGCAGCATTAATTGCCAGATAATCAACAGTTCAACTATTCATTGAATGTTTATCATCTTGACGCACACGTTTGAAGAACAATAAATGAATTACCCTTTCATATGTGTATCATTTAATGTAACACCCTTTCATGTACAGCCTAAGGGCTATAAATACCTTGTATCACCCTCATTCAAGGGGACCGAAATTTCTTGATAGCACTTGTAATCGAGAATTCCCAAACACTCAGCAATAACATAACAGTGGACGTAGGCCATTCATATAAGACTGAACCACTTTAAAATCTTTTGTCTCATTTATTTATCTGTGATTAAATAATTAGAGTAATCTAGTTTTTTACATCAACAGATTGGCGTCGTCTGTGGGAACGATTGTTATTATCGTTTTTCACCAAAAATCATTCATCATCAATGGCGGATAATCCAGAATCTAGCAATCGAAACGCTGGAAATGCTGGAAATCCTCCAAATCCCTCTGCACCTCCAGATCTGGCCGGGATTATGACGAATCTGGCTTAAGGACAAATCGCCATGCAAGAAACAATGAGGCAACTCATACAAACCCTTCATGGCGGTGCACCTACACGTTCAGGACAGCGAAGTGGTCAGAAGAAAACTTATTTGCTTTCTTCACGATCCAGGCGTACTGAGTCATATCGTAATGAGGAGTCTGATGATTTCTCTTATCAACTTGGGCGAACTTCGTCAATAAGGGCTACAGATACTGATCAATGTATCACTCTCTCTCCAGAAAGACCCAGTGTCTTAGAAAGACTGAGTAGGGTGTCTCCTTTCAGTCGATTAGGCCCTAGGAGGAATAGGAGTCCACCTAAGACCATGTCGAGGAGTTTTCGACAACCATCAGGTCTAAGAGAAGGATCAGCACAATCACGACCAGTTGCTCGTCAAGATAGATCTCAGGAGGCTACTTCAGAACGATCTATTGCTCGAACCAATAGGCCCGAGGAAGGAAATGAAGCGTGGAAAGGATCCCTTCAGCGGTTGGAGGATAGATTGGGAGAAATGGCTAAGGCGAAGAATCCCCTACAGCGAACTTTTGTTCAAGGGACACCTTTTGTCCAGGCCATTATGAATTTTCCTACATCGTCAAAGTTTAAAGCACCAGTAGTGACCCCCAAATATGATGGAAAGACAGATCATGTTCTTCATATAGAGCAATATCAAGCTGCCGCTGATATCTATGCTGTCCCCGACGAGATGAGATGCAGAGCGTTCTCAGGAACTCTTACTGGAGCTGCCCAGATATGGTACAACAATCTTCCTCGAGGTAAGATTTCAACTTTCTTTCAGTTAGCCGAGTTGTTCATCGGCAATTTCTGTTTTAGAGCAAAGCCAGTAAAATGAGTAGCACACTTGTTAAGTGTTAGACAAAAATCTGGTGAGAGTACTAGAGATTACATAACTCGTTTCAATAACAAGAAGCTGGAAGTCATAGATTACGAGGAGAAGACAGCAATCACCGCCTTGATGAGTGGGTTGTTGCCTAATAAGTTGTATTACACCTTGGCGAAAGATCCACCTAAAACTATGTCAGAGTTGATGGCAAAAGCGGCCAAAATCATGAATGCCGAGGAAGCTATGGCTGCAAAGAAGAATATGGATAAAGACACCAAGGTGGACGTCGACAAGTCTAAAAATAAAGAGCATAAGGGCAATGGTGGTGACAAGCGTTCCAGAAATAATAAGTCATCATGGGAAGTCCTGAAGAAATTCGATAATTATACTCCCTTGAAAATGGGTATTAATCATATCTTGGAAGAAATCAAGAATAGCGAGGAGGTAAAGTGGCTGAAGAAACTGAGGTCAGATCCTGATGCGAGGAACAGGGATAAATATTGCGAGTTCCACAAAGATCATATGACTAAAAATTGCATAGCTCTTCAGAATGAGATTGAAACACTCATTCGAAGAGGAAAGCTAGCAAAGTATGTTGATCGGGTAGGTGAAAGAAGAAATAATGATCGAACTAGAGAAAGATCTAGATCTCCTCGTCGAGCAGAGGAGAAAAAGAAGAGAGGCCATGAAGATGATGCCGAGGATGACCCCGATCTTCCCAAGAAACCAAGGCAGCCAGAACGAGAGGTATTTTCCATACGTTTTGGGTCATTTGATTGTAATGTAATTATAGGAGGAGATGCAGGAGGAGGAGATCTTACTGCAGAAAGAAAAGCTTACCTCGGAGAGGCACAAGCTTGCTCGTACATTCAGCGAATAAATTTGGACGAGGAGGATCGTCCGAGGAAGGTAAACAAGGAAAAGCTGGTTATTGGCTTTTCAAAAAATGACCTGGCAGGTGTTCTTTACCCTCACGATGACCCTTTGGTGATCAAAATGAGGATGAAAGAAGTAGTGATTTCAAGGGTGCTGGTAGACAATGGCAATTCGACAGACATCATGTACTATTCATGCTTTGACAATTTAAATTTGAAATTATCTCAATTGGAGCCTTATCACAAACCTCTTCTGGGTTTCGCTGGCGAGAAAGTTTTTCCCCTTGGGACGATCAAGTTGGATATATTCATTGGAACTTGGCCTGCTTGTCGAACAGAGAGAATACG
Source organism: Sambucus nigra (assembly GCA_949130495.1). Taxonomy (NCBI): domain Eukaryota; kingdom Viridiplantae; phylum Streptophyta; class Magnoliopsida; order Dipsacales; family Adoxaceae; genus Sambucus; species Sambucus nigra. Next base: position 464,668,269 of record OX422211.1, on the reverse strand, counting down.
ATTCTTTGTGATGGATAAGAATGTGCAGTCAGCCTACAACATCATCATAGGAAGAGATGGTTTGAAGAAGTTCGAGGCAGTCCCATCTACAGTACATCAATGTTTAAAATTCCCAACAAATTTCGGAGTGGGAGTGGTGAAAGGTGATCAAAAAGTAGCTCGAGAATGCTATTATTCATCTGCCGAGCAAGAGGAGCTTGAAGAGTCAAGGAAAAAGACTACTACTTACCAGGTGGATGAAAGTACAGAAATTGAAACACTTGATCCGAGAGATGAATCCCAACTTGTAAAAGGACAGGTGGTAGAATCTACAGAAAATGTTATTCTGGACGACGAACACCCTGAACGAGTAACCCAGATAGGTTCGTCGTTGGATGCTTCAATAAAACAGGAGTTGATAACTTTCTTGAGAAACAGAAAGAAAACTTTTGCATGGAGTCATGAAGACATGCCAGGAATAGATCCAAACTTCTTATGTCATGAGCTCAATGTGAATAAGGAGATCAAGCCTGTAAAGCAGAGAAGAAGGGTATTTAGCCCCGAGAAGAATCAAGTTATTCAAGAGGAGGTCGATAAGCTCTAGAAAGCCCAATTTATTGAAGATGTGAAGTATCCGGACTGGTTGGCAAATGTGGTGATGGTAAAGAAGAAAAATAATAAATGGATAATGTGTGTTGATTTCACTGATCTCAACAAGACCTGCCCAAAGGATCACTTCCCATTGCCCAGAATTGACCAACTAGTCACGAGCTGCTCAGCTTCATGGATGCTTACTCTGGTTACAACCAGATCAAAATGAAACCTGAAGACAGGGAAAGCACTTCTTTTATTACCTCTAGGGGAACTTATTGTTATAATGTTATGCCTTTTGGTTTGAAAAATGCAGGAGCGACATATCAACGGCTGATGAATAAGGTTTTTGCCGAACAAATCAGTTGCAACATGGAAGTCTATGTCGACGATATGCTGACAAAGAGCAAGAAAGCTGCTGAGCATCTAGTTGACTTAGGTCAGACCTTTGATCAACTGGATAAATACCAGATGAAGCTCAACCCGACGAAGTGCACCTTTGGAGTACGAGAAGGAATGTTCCTCGGGTACATCGTCAACCAGCGAGGCATTGAGGCAAATCCAGCAAAGATCAAAGCTCTTTTAGGGTTGCGATCTCCAACGACGAAGAAAGAAGTGCACAGTCTTATAGGACGAGTTGCAGCGCTCAATAGATTTGTATCTCGAGCAATTGATAGGTGCCTTCCATTCTTCAAAACACTCCGAAAAACTTTCGAGTGGAATGATGAATGTGAAAAAGCCTTTCAAGACTTGAAGAAATATCTGGGAACACCTCCATTGCTATCCAGACCAGTGATGGGAGAAAAGTTGTACTTATACCTGGCAGTATGAGAAAATGCAGTCAGCTCGGCATTGATCAGATTGGAGAATGAAGTCCAAAAGCCAATTTATTACACAAGTAAGTCTTTCCGAGGTGTAGAGATCAAGTACCCAAAGTTGGAAAAATTGGCATTGGCATTAATTGAAGCAAGTAGAAGAATGAGGCCTTATTTCCAGGCCCATCCCATGTTGTATACACCGACATGCCATTGAGACAAGCACTTCATAAGCCAGAAAAATCAGGATGACTGGTGTATTGGGCAATAGAGCTTGGTGAATATGATATTGTATATGAACCCAGATCGTCATTAAAAGGACAGGTTGTAGCTGACTTTATAGCAGAATTTACATATCCTGATACCCCTGAGGAGCAAAAGTTGCTCGCTAACCAACCCGTGGATGTTACAGGATCAACAGACATGAGTCCAGATCAACTCAGGTTGGAAAAAGGGCTTGTGGATGTAGAAAGATCATCAAATTCAAACCCAGACCAACTCCGGTTGGTAAAAGGGCGAGAAGAGATGGTCGACGAAGAACAAAAAATACCAGGGGAGGATGAAAGGAAACAGTAGATATTTCACCGAGGAACTCTGTCAGAAAAGAAATTTGAAGATGAGTTACCTATATGGAAATTATATGTAGATAGGTCATCTTGCACAACAGGTTGTGGGGCAGGGATTGTTTTGAACACCCCAGATGAGATTAACGTGGAATATGCCTTACGATTCCAATTCAATGCTTCCAATAATGAGGCTGAGTATGAAGCCTTGATAGCAGGTCTTAATTTAGCAAAGATTATGGAAGCGCAACAAGTGATGGTATTCAGTGATTCTGAATTAATTGTGAATTAGATGATGGGAACGTATGCAGTTAAAGGAGAATAAATGGTCAAGTATCATGCAAAGGCGATAGAGTTGTTGGCAGAATTTGATGCCATTCAGTTGATCAGAATACCAAGAATGGAGAATGCACAAGCAGATGCACTGGCCCGACTAGCATCAACTACTCGTACCGAGTTGCGAAGAACGATACCAATTGAGGTGTTAGAAAGTCGAAGCATAGATGAAGGTCTGACGACGAATGTTATTTCCCTTGATTTAGGACCATCTTGGATGGATCCCATCAGGGCATATGTCAAGGAAGGAGAATTACCGAAGGATAAGATCGCTGCCAAGAAATTGAAGTTTAAAGCTGCTCGGTATGTACTAACTAATGGTGTTTTGTATAGACGAGGAATAATGGAAGGTTTGCAAAGATGTGTACATCCCTCCGAGGTAAAAGAATTGATTGAAGAGATCCATGAAGGGTTTTGTGGAGCCCATGTAGCAGGGCGGACACTGTTGCAAAGGGTGATGACGCAGGGATACTATTGGCCAACGATGAGGGCTGATTGTATAGCCTATGCTAAGAGATGTGATCAATGCCAACGTTTTTCTTCCATCCGAAGAACTCCGCAAGCATTGTTGACACCCATAACTTCCCCTTGGCCTTTTGCTATGTGGGGAATTGATTTGGTTGGACCACTGCCAACGACCCGAGGAAGATTCAAGTACCTCGTCGTCGCAGTGGACTATTTTACTAAGTGGGTAGAAGTTGAGCCTCTGATTGATATGACATACGAGAAGGTGTACCAATTCGTTTGGAAGAATATCATCTGCCGATATGGTCTCCCTCATGCCTTCATTACAGACCATAGAACACAATTTGATAACGAGGAGTTTGTCGCCTATTGTCATCAGTCAAACATTTTGAAGGTTCATTCAGCACCAGGCCATCCTCAAAGCAATGGGCAGACTGAAGTGACGAACAGAACATTATTAAATGGTTTGAAGAAGAGGCTAAGTGAGGCTAAAGCTAATTGGATTAATGAGCTACAGTCATTATTGTGGGCTTGCCGAACAACTCCCCGAGCAGCGACTGGAGAATCACCATATATGCTGGCATTTGGAAGTGAGGCTGTAATACCTGCTGAGTTGGGTCTCCCAACACACAGAGTGATGAATTTCAATTCCCCAGTCAGTAACTTGATGAGAAGATTAGATTTGGACATGCTCGAGGAGGTTAGAGAAGAAGCAGCCATTAGGAATGCTGCATATCAACAACGAACAGCTCTGTTCTACAACAAGAGGGTGAAGAAATGCGATTTAAAAGAAGGAGATTACATGCTAAAGAAGGTCATTCAGAAGCACAATAAATTGGAAGCAAATTGGCATGGACCTTACCGAGTTACAGAAGTTGTTCGATCAGGAACTTACCGAATAGCAACTCTAGAAGGAGAGTAATTCAAGAATGCATGGAATGTTGAACACCTACGCAAGTATTATCAGTAATGTAAAATGTAAAGCAGTTCTATCAATATGAATAAAACGATGATGTTTCACCATATTCTCTCCTTTTATTAAAAGTTTTTCGGGGAATACTAGTGTACAACACTACGCTGCTCGACAACAAAAAGAAGATGATAGTTCAAACCCACGACCAACTCCGGTTGGTAAAAGGGCGAGAACAAACTATACTCCTTTGGTTAGGAGGCATACACTAGCGTGACCAACTCCGATTGGTAAAATAACTAGTGGACACTGATAGTTCAGACCCACGACCAACTCCGGTTGGTAAAAGGGCGAGAACAAACTATACTCCTTTCGTTAGGAGGCATACACTAGCGTAACCAACTCCGGTTGGTAAAATAACTAGTGGACACTGATAGTTCAGACCCACGACCAACTCCAGTTGGTAAAAGGGCGAGAACAAACTATACTCCTTTGGTTAGGAGGCATACACTAGCGTGACCAACTCCGGTTGGTAAAATAACTAGTGGATACTGATAGTTCGAACTCAGACCAACTCCAGTGGGTAAAAGAGCGAGAACATGTGATTCCTAAAAATGTCAATCTCGGTTGGTTAAGAAACAAAATATGCCAACTTATGTTGGTCGGAAGGTAAAACTATTCCAGGAAATACAAAATATTCCAAACTGAACCAAGTATGGTTGGTTGGGATCAAAATCCACTAACTATAGTTGGTCGACGAGGATAAAATTATCGACCTTGGTTGGTCGGACACATTTTATGAAAAAATTTACCAAGTATGGTTAGTCGGGGATAAAAACTCTCACTAACTATAATTGGTCGACGAGCACAATTTAACAACCTTGGTTGGTTGGAAAAAATTTAAACATTTTTATACTCATTACTTTATTATTAAGTGATCGAGCAACATTACTGATACTTGTAACTTTTTATTACTAGATTGGTCGATGAACCACAAAGTATTGTTATGCAATCACAAATATAAAAGTGTTAGACAAATACAAAACAATAGCAACACAGATTTGCAAACAGATTTCATTAAAATTCAAAACGAATTACAAATTACATGTATACTAACTATTACATTGAGATCCCTACTCTATTGGTTTCTTTCCTTCAACTTTTGAAATAGGTTCCTCGCCAGCAGGAGGATTATTTAAGGTATGAGGAGAATTAATAAAATTCAAGTCCTTCAGCATTCTGACATTCAATACTGAAGGTGTGTCCAAAAGATGCTCGGGACGAGATACCTCGATCTGAGAATGAAGATTGTAATCATCGAGGTATTGTGCAATTAAGCTCGAGGAATGGCACGAGCTGGGATCCATTCCTTGTCCAAATTGAACGGTGTCACAGGCAAGTCAAGCACCCCGGGGTCATAATAGTCCCACAAGTAATGTCCCTGTTCAAGTTTCAACATGCATAAGGCATTCAACCAGCCTTGTTTATAGCCCTCATTAGTGGCATTCTGGATACGAGCATCCAAATGGAATAATGCCTCGTTGTACCCAGCCATCCAAAATTCCCTGGGCTGCTTATGGAATTGGAAGGTTAGTCTCTCCAACTGCTCGTGAAGGCTTTTTGCAAAAATGTCCTTATTATCTAAAGCAGACTTCGTCGCAGTAAGTTGATCCTCCAAAGTTAGGATTTTCTTGGACATTTCAGACAAAGCCCGATCTTTTGCATTTAGTTGGTACGCTTGGGTTTCTAATGTTGACAGAGTACGAGCTTCTTCAATACTACGAGGAGTTCTTGATCGACCCCGAGCAGGTGGAGTACTTCGTTCCTCGACAACATCCTGGGCAACTCTTCCTCGCTCACGAGAACCTCTTCCTCGTCCCCGAGTAGAAGTAGAAGTACCAGATCTTCGCAGGATATCCAACTCTTGCCTTAATTTGGCATTCTCAACCTCTAAGAAGGAAAATCCCTCATCGGTCACTGGGATTATCGCTATTGAAGAAGAGGCTGCAGACTTATATTGTGCTAGTTCTTTATGCAAATTATTATTCTCTTGCTCCAGCAGTTCAGCGATTTGTCTACAAGCTTCAACTTCTCCCTTTAGGGTCCTCTCCCTGACATCATACCCAGTAAGGAGTTTGTCGTAGCCCTTCTCGGCAGAAAGCTGTTGATATTTCTTTTTATACCCCTCATGTAACAACGCATTTGACTCCTTGTACTGAGTCTGAAGATCTTCTAGAGTATATTCGAGCTCCTCGATCATATCATAGTAAGCCACGTTATTGTCCACAGCTCGATCAAGTAAGCCCTTCAGATATTGATAAGCTTCTATTGCCTGCTCTGAAGCACCATGGCCAAGGATGTCGGCAACTTCTGATGCACTGAGATCTGTGTGACCAGCTTTATAATATTCATGGCATTGCAGCATCAACTTTGTGTCATTAGCAGACAAAAGATCCATCCTGGCAAAAAACTAGCAGAGAAAGAAAAAGAAGATCAAGACAGAGTGCAGATAAAGAAGAGACAATCATATGGAAGAAAATAACTCAAATTTTATTAGATCATAAGGCAAAGTTACAAAGATCTGGGATACAAAGTACAAGTAAAAGAAAAATAGAAAGAGAATACCGAACAACTTCACACCTTTTTCTTGTCTCCCAAGACTTTCTCGGGAGGCTGGGACGAGGATCTTGGTTGCTCGGTGGAAATAATGAGTTGGTCGGCGGGAGCTGGAACTTGTTCTGGAGGAGCTGGCAGAGATGAAAGCTCATCATCAGCAGGCTGGGTAAGGATGATATCACCCACTACCAATAAAGATTCTTCTGAGGTAGCTTCGTCCTCTTCTTCATCCTCGATGGCTGGGGGAGGACCAGGGAGATGCTGTTGAAATAGCTCGGAGTCCTCGCTCACCTTTAATTCTTACAAAGCTGCAACCCAACCATCTCGAAAGTATTTCAAACTTCCATATTGCACCTGAGTCATCATAGCAGTTACTCCCTTGTTCCACCCCTTGTCCCAACCTGTGCTGAAAGACTTCTTTATTGCCTTCTTTCTTTTCATTTTCTCCGAGGAGAGCTTCTCGGATAGAAGGTCCTCGGAGGCTTTCAGCTTGGCCTCCAACTCCTCCTTCTGACGATTTGCTTCGTGCAGAAGGGTCAGCTCTTCCTCAGCTTATTTTCAAGCTCCCTGAAGGTAGTGAGCTTCTCGGAGTATTTCTTATTCTCCCTCTCCAAGTCCTTTACTTTATTTCCCAACTGCACCTTCTCTACTTCAGATGCAGCCAGTTTCTTCTCCCATTCACCTTTATCCTCATCGTACTTCTGACGGGATTCCTTCAGAGATTGGGCCAAACCCTGGAATGCATCATCTACTCCAGACGAGGAGCTTGAAGCCTTGAGCGCTTCATCTTTCTTCACAATGGTGTTAAAGCAACTCACCAGCTGAAAAAAGAAGGTAGTGATGAGTTAGTGCCGAGATACATATATTGATAGAAGGAAATAAGAATTCAAGATAAGAAGAAACTTACTGAAGCAATATGACGAGTAGCTAGGGATGTCAGCATATCCCTAGGCATGTTTTCCTCGATGCCTTGGACTTCAGGAATAATCCAAGTCTTTACCGAGCTCATTGCAGAGCTCGGGGGAATAATGGTTGGAACACCAGCTCCACTAGTTTGGAGCTGGGGAATGACTTCAGAAAAACTAACCGAGGAAGAGTTCTTCAATCTCCTCGGTGTCTTCTCAACAACCTCAATCAAAGAAGAATTTTTGGTTGGAGAGATAGTGATTACTTCCACAGGCGCATCCTTCTGTACAGGAGCCACTGGGGGCTTCTCGGCGACCTTCTGAGGAGCATCAGAAGGGGCAGCATCCATTCTCTTTGTCCCCTTTGGGACATCAGCTTTATTTCTCTTTCCATCTCCAGTAGAGGAGGTCTCTTCAAAGAGAGCAGGAACTCTTCTCTTGCCCATCTTCTGACTCAAAGGAATATGAGAGTCTGGTGAAGAGTCTTCAGAAGCTAGCAATGGTTCGCTAATGCTAGCCACAGGACGAGCAATATAAGAGGATGTATAGCTCATGTACTGCAGTAAGTATGAAGCAGACCTAATGTGCTCGTCTGCAACCTTCTGATGCAAACTCCAGATATGTTTTAAATGCTTGATATTAACTTCTATTTCTTTTGGAGTTTTTCTCCTGCTGTAAACTGCAAATAAAAACATAGTCAAATATCAGTCATACATTTTATCAAACACAATGAAATCATAATTTCAAAAAATAAAATAAGATGAAAATAACCTATCCCATTGCCATATGGGGGGTATCTGGGACCCTCATATACTGCATCTCCAACCAAAGGGGCATGTTGCCAATTTTTTATAACTACTCCATGTTCAAAATAATCCCTGTTAGCATCAGGGAGGTTGACTACTAGAGCCCTATTCAAAAATATAGTTTTTAAATAATAAACATTGTCTAAAACAGCCCACCTATAACAGTACATAATCTCAGGAATTCCTATACGAGTTCCATGAGTTTGATTTAACCTATACACCCCATTAACTATTCTCCATGTGTTGGGGGCTATTTTTGCAGGGACAACGTCGAAATACTGACAGAACTCTAAGCATAAAGGATTTGGTGGAAAAGAAAATCCACATTCAGCAATAAAGAGGCTAGGGAACCAATGTCCCTCAGCCAAATCAAAATAACTTGAAGGCTCAGAAAGAACCTCCAAAATTACCCAAGATGGAATAGAGAAATCAGAACGGAATTTCTCAAGAGACTCAATAATGTAAACCATGATGAATAAAAGAAGAAGGAAGAAGAGCTTACAGGGAAAAAGGAGATCTGTTGACAAATAAACGAAGAAAGGGATGGACGCCCAGGAGAGAGAAAAGCTATAAAAAACTCGAAAGCAGAAATTGAAAAGGTAGAAGACGATGGGATTGCCTCTGAAGCTTAAATACTTTTCCTTGGGAAACGGCGAAAGAAATGACTACAAAAAGGAAACTATTACGCTACCGGCGGCTAAAAGGACAAAAAGGGCACGAAGATCGAAGCGCCTATAAAAATGCAAAAAGGCGGATTCTGCGAATTTGGAAGGAAATTCAAATATGAAGAAAAGGCTCCTAAAACCCAGGAAGGTCATTTAATATTGCCATATACCGAGAAAGAATGTTCCATACTCCTCAAAGTTCGAAATATGAAACATTGGGGGCTTCTGTTGATACCAAAATTAGTATGCTGATGTGGACGAATAATAAGAAGACACGTATCAATCTACGTGGCACAATAGCAACGAGGAAGATTATTCCCCCTACCAACACACTCACTCCGAGTAACAGGTATACTCCGAGGAACGCCAGTCTTCCGAGGAACACCAACCCTCCGAGGAACTCTTATCCTCCGAGAAACTCCAATGCTCTGAGGAACTCTTGGACGACGAGCAACTAAGGCGGTTCGAGCTGCATCTCGACCGCAGCATTAATTGCCAGATAATCAACAGTTCAACTATTCATTGAATGTTTATCATCTTGACGCACACGTTTGAAGAACATTAAATGAATTACCCTTTCATATGTGTATCATTTAATGTAACACCCTTTCATGTACAGCCTAAGGGCTATAAATACCTTGTATCACCCTCATTCAAGGGGACCGGAATTTCTTGATAGCAGTTGTAATCGAGAATTCCCAAACACTCAGCAATAACATAACAGTGGACGTAGGCCATTCATATAAGGCTGAACCACTTTAAAATCTTTTGTCTCATTTATTTATCTGTGATTAAATAATTAGAGTAATCTAGTTTTTTACATCAACATTCTGAAAACCCAGTTCAAACCCATTTCTACCCATTCTCCATTTTAGCCAAAGCAAGTCACGTTTTCTATCCTGCACAAATAGCAAAACCAAAACCAAACAAAATGCCAACAAAATACACATGTGCCAAATCTTATTAAACCTCTTTTACCCATATACCCTTAAAAAAACCCAACCATATCAGTTAACCTCAATCCCAAAAATACCCCTCACCCAAATCAGAATTTATCCCCTCAACTCACTACCCAAATGCTCCCCTCACCATTTCCACATGCACACTAATGTCCATTACCAACTATACCCCCATGCTCCATGCCTACTATAAAGAGAAGATGAAGACTCAAAATAGGGCATCATCAACTAGAGAGGAATTTGTAGAGAGAGAAAATAATATTTTAGTGTAGGTTTTTAGATTAGAATTTTTATTTTATTATTTTTTAGATAGTGAGGAGAAAATAAATTGTTGTGAGGATTAAATTGAGTGAGATTATTGATGTAATTGTGTTTGAATCATTCAATTTAAGGGATGTGAATTTCAACTCATGGATTGAAGATCAATTAAGCATCAAGAGATTGGGGTTTGATTGTTCTTTTCTCTTCTCATTTATTTTATGCCTTTGATTATTAATTTGTCATATTTTATACCATGTTAGGCTAAATCCCCTTTCAAGGGGTGGGGTAAAACCCTTATTTGATGTTATTGTATTTTAATTAGTTTAATTAATTGAAAAGTCCCTTTGAATGTTAATTTTGATCCCTCACCCTTAGATTTACGCCTCGAGAGAGGGTAAATTATTTTCGAGAGAAAATCGAAATTCTAATTATAATACCCATTTTAGATTCGAACTAGAGATAAGGGTTTCTTAAGTGGGGTATTATCACTTGAATTTCAACTCTAAATTTAATTTCTAAGATTTACATGAATTTTAATCGATCGATCCTAGCGGGTGATTAATTAAAAGGAGTGTGGATCTATTTTTCTAGAGTTGTGGGGTGTTAAACTTAATATTCTAAAAGATTACTATTCTAATTACACTTGCAACGAGAGTTGGTTTGTAATTTTGATATTAATTTGGGAGTATTCAAATAATTAAATTAATTAATTAGAATAACTAAAATTTGTGGTGTAATCCCACTCCTTGATTGTTCTCACAATTATTTACCTCACTTTATCTCTTATTTTAGTGTTAGAAATTGTTTTCATTTTAGTAACTTTCTAATTAGTTATTTTCATCTTAGTTTATTTTAGTTTAAAGCATCACCTCACCCCAGTGTTCTAAAAAACGCGCCTAGGCGGCGCGAAGGTGCGCCTAGGTGCGAGGCTTTTTAGATACGCCAAGTTTTGGCCCTAAGCGTGGATCAAGGCGTGATCAACGATGGTCAACGTTTTTTGGGGTAAGGCGTGAAAAAAGCACGTTTTTTAGGGGTAAGGCGTGAAAAAAAGCAATTTTTTTATTTTTTTTTTGTATTTTAAAAAAATAGTATTTTAATTTACAAATATTTAGACATATTTTTAAGGTATGTACTATTTATTATTTTTAATAGCCTTGTCTTAGTCAAAAAATATTAAAATATATTAAAAAAGGCCTAAACGCCTTTTTACGCCAAGGCCCGCCTAGGCTTCTAAGGCTTAAGGCTTGGTCTTCACGCCTCGGTCACGCCCCGCGTTTTTTAGAACCTTACCTCACCCTATTGTTTTAATATTTGAAAAAGCTAAAAAAAAAGTAAAAAAAGTGAAAAAGCTCAAAAAGAAAATAAAAAGTGAATTACACTTGAATTTGTTCCATGCTTACTCCCTAGGATGTGGATTGATACCCTTACTTACCTCTACACTTTAGTTTATTATATTTTGTAGGTATTTGAGGTTTTGATTAGAAGGACTTTTCAAGCAACGACGAAACATATACCAAAAAAGTCTTTTTATCAGCTGCTATAAACGGCTACTATATAATGTATATAAAGGGCTGCTATATATGTTTATAGGATGCATAATATGTTAGTTCCATACAGGCAATTATATATGGTTGCCATACAGGTTGTTCCGTACAAGCTGTTATATATGGTTTGTTTAATTTATTTTTAATATATGTTGGTTTAATATGTGTTGGATGCAGTTGTAGTTGCAGTTTGATGTAATGAACAACAACATGGATTCCTCTTCGGATGATGGAAGTGAAGAAGTTGAGACATTTATGGCACTCCAGATGATATTGTCACAACAAAATCTCCTATCATTCGCCAGCACTCGCGGGTGTTGAATATGTTAAAGACATACTTGATGGACCTGTAAAGAAATGTCAAAATATTTTCCGTATAAACCAGCAATGTTTTCGATCTTTATGTGATTTCCTTATGGCGGGCAACTATATAGATAATTCACAACATAGACGTGTATCCGTCGAAGAGTCCATATCAATATTCTTTTACGTTCTTGGTCAAATCCATAGGCATATAGTTATCGAGGACCGCTTTCAACATTCGACAGAGACAATTAATTGATATTTTAAAGTCGTGTTGAGAGTGTTGACAAGTGCAGCGATAATTCTTATTTTCCCTCCAGATTATGACATTGTACCTCAACGAATTGCAATGAATACTGACTACTTTCCATGGTTCTAGGTATTTTGTCCTCTTATATTATATACGAATTTCAATGCATATATATATATATAAGTTGAGTTCAATAGTTTAAAATTTGAATGTAGGGAGCGGTTGGTGCAATGGATGGGACTTTAGTCGATGCTTGGGCGCCTAGTAATCGACACAATGCATGTCGTTCACGAAAAGGTTTCGTATCGCAAAGTGTTATGGTGGCATGTAATTTCGACATGATGTTCACATTTATCAATTCTGGATGGGAAGATAGTGTCAATGATTCTCGGGTTAATTTAACTACCTTACAAAATGACCTATTAAGCCCCCTTCCAAGTCGTAGGTATATTGAAATATGTGCTTTTCTTTATTTATTTTTCAAATTTTATAATTTATATAAATATATTTTAACAGATAAATACTATTTGGTGGATTGTGGATATAGCAATATGCCGGGATTTTTAGCATCATACAGAGGTGAGCGCTATCATTTACAAGAATACCGAAATGAGGAGCCCGCTGGTCAAATGGAGTTGTTCAACATGAGGCACTCTAGGCTGAGAAATGTGATTGAGAGAACCTTTGGGGTGTTTAAAAATAGATTTCTAATTTTCAAGTATATGACAAACTACAAACCGACTCGACAGGCTTTAATGGTTAATGCATGTTGTGCATTGCATAACTTCATTTGCACACAATTAAGGGATGATAGTTTTTTTTCGAATTCGATGATGAAGATTTTGTACCTCCCTTACCAGATGAACAACAAGGCCATGATGCACTTTCATTGGATATGACACAACCACGACTTAATCGGATGGCTAGGAAGAGAGATCGTATTGCTACAGCAATGTGGACTGTACATGTGCAATCATAATGTATTTTATAACCTTTCAAGTTGAAATTTAGACATCTTTTTCGTGAGCTATAAAGTCCCACCCTTGTTGTATTATTTTCATTATAAAATTATTATTTACAAGAATTATTTTTTAACTACAGTTGGGCAAACGCAAATTACAATTTTTTTTATAAAACTGTTTTTTAACTATAGTTTGCCAAACGCTGTTTCAGGTTATAAAAATCTTCAAAACAGTGTTATAATTTTTTTCCAAAAAACATAATTTAAACATAATTTTCAGAACAACAAGCCTCTAATTTTTTTGTATTTTATTTTTGTATCATTTTTAACTTCAACTTCAACTGCAATTATATTATATTTTTAATTTTTTTTTTGAATCATCTGTACTAATGTTGTTTTGGGGGTTTTGTTTTGCAGCTATTTGTTATTTAAAATAAAAGGTTAGTCTCAACAATCTCTCTCTCTCTCTCTCTCTCTCTCTCTCTCTCTCTCTCTATATATATATATATATATATATATATATATATATATATATATATATATATATATATATATATATATTGTATCATCCGAACATTCTGTGCTAGTGTTGTTTTTGGGGTATTGTTTTGCAGCTACATGGTATTGAAAATAGAAGGTTAGTCTCAACTAGCTAGTAGGCTCAACTCTTTCTCTCTCTCACTCTCCCCCCCCCCCCCCCCCCCCGAACCAATCTTTATGTTAGCTTTTGCAGTCGTATTTTAAAATGAGAATTTTGGTTTCAACTTTCACTTTTATTTTATTTTGTTCCTTGTTCATGTTTCCAGGTACAATATAAAAGAGGTATAACTGATATATGAAAGAATAAAAAGTGAATGGCAAGAATTTTTTTGTTTTGATATAGAGGTTTGTTTGTACATGCCTTTTTAATTGACATGTGTTCCTTTTTAGCTTTTAATTGGTATATAATTATAAATTTGTATGTAGAAACAAAGGTTCATTTGTTTTTATTGTTTATGTTATATATAAACATAGGCTCATGGGTTTTTAATTTTGATTGTTTGTCTACATGTAGGTATTTTTAACTCTCACTCTTTGATTGATTTTTGTTTCTATCTTTATCTTTTATCTTTTAGGGGTTTGAGTTATAGATATAATTTTACATCTTTTTATTCCTTGGTTTTAATGGGTAGATTCACCATTGCAAGAAGTTTAAGCACGAGCCCAAAATATTGTTAGTCTCATAGCCTAGCGCAGGGCCCAAGGCCACTCTGTCAAAGATAGGAACGAGAAATTGCACATACAAATAAAAAATCTTTGGAAAGAGATAGCTCAGAGGTAAAAGAAAGGTTTGAAGTTTTCTTTATAAAAAAATATATTATATAAAATAATTAATTAAAAAATATATAAATATTTTATACATGTAAACATAAATAAAACATACAATATATATATAAATATATATATACAGAGAGAGAGAGAGAGAGAGAGAGAGAGAGAGAGAGAGAGAGAGAGAATTGAATATGTAAATAGAATTAGATATACAAATAGAATTAGATATATAAACAGCATAAAAAACCTATATATAAATATATAAACAGAATATATAAAAAATTCAAAATCTTTCGAACATAGCAACTGACAAAACCAACATCTTGGATGCGAGTCCCAAGCTTGGTTTTAAGATCTGCACGTACAACCAGATATACACACTGTCCAAAGATGGTTGTGGGACCTGAATGATTTGACTTCACATTTAACACGACCCAATGCAGCTGTAAATAAAAGTATGTATTGCATGTGGCTAAACACAATGGTCGTTGAAAATATAAGCACTCATATAATTTTAGTCCAATTTGTAAAAAACGACATTATAGACGTTACAAGATAATTTTTAAATTTGTTTTCAAATAATTAAAAATAACTTGATATTTTTACTATTTTTAACAATTTTTTAAATACAACACTTTTTTATATATAAAACAATTAAAACGATCATTTTTTAAATTAAATCAGTTTTAAACTGAACAGTTGAAAAAACTTATAAGTTTACTTTAAAAAAATAACTAAATAAAAGAGTTTTCTTAATTTATACATGATTTTAAAAAGAATTTGAAAATTAAGTTCGTATTCAAATTTTTGCACGTTTTTTGGATAAATTTTTTTTTTAAAAAATGTGCAATATTTTAAAAGGTTTTTAATGCATACAAAATAGTTTTTAATTATTTTTTTGTATGAAAAATAATTTTTTAAACATTTTTCTTAGTAAAATATTTTTTATTTTAATAAAAACATATTTTTATAAAACAGTTTTATTTTTAATTTTATTGAATTGTTTTTTTGAATTTTATAAAAAAAAATTATACTTTATAAAATAGTTTTTGAAATAAAATAATAGAAAACTTTCTTCTAATAATATTTATGTATTTATAAATAGATGAAGAGAATAAGTGACTTTCGGGATAAGTACAACATTAAGTGTTATCCTAATTCATTTGGAGATGATTTGGTACATCTTTTACGACTCATATCATTATTCAAAACTAATTTGAGTATTGATGCATTGGTACACCAAATCGACTATACACGGGAATTTAATAAATGTTCAAATGGACCCAAAAATAGTAAATCTTAAAATGTTTAGACATGTATATATTTGTCTTATCATTTGAATCATGTTTGACGTATTTTTTATTTTTTCTATTATGAATTTTGATTTTGAATGAAATATTTATCTCCTATTTATAGGGAGTTGGTTTAATAAGTTACTCATGGTGGCGTTGCTGAGCATTCTCTGTGGGAGTTTGGAATGATTTATGATTGTTTTTATTAAATATTTAATTTAATATTTTAGTGCACCGAGATCGTAGTGGAAATTTCAAACATCACATTGGGTCAATTATGTTTAATGTCAGTTGCTTGAACCAAAGCCATGTTTTGAATCACTATTTATGCGGGCGTTCTTTGAACTTGCACAATATTTTTTATGTTTGAAGTGTAAACCCTTAAAATTTGTGTTCCAACTGTAAATTAATTGTTTGTAATTTGTACTAAACCTGTAATTGGTATTTTTTTTATTATACCTGACTTGCAATATAAATTATTAAAAGTCCACATATTAACTTATAATTTCATCTCAGTTCGTATAATTTTATTACAATGTTAGTAAAGTTAATAAAATTTGGTTCATTAAAGTTTGAAATGTTATAATATAAAAATACTAAATGCAAATCTAAACTCGGTGTTCTTAAGACACAAATGCACCGTATTAAAATTGAGACCATACCAAAGGCATTGGATCAATATGCTAATCGTGCCATCAACACGAGTTACACTTAGCCATGACGAGTAAGTGTACCATGGGATAACCAATAATATTTATATTTGCACTATTGACTAAATGTTTAAAATACAAAATATCATGGGAATAAATTTATCGCGGGAACAAATTTATCGTCATTCAATCGGTACGGGTGCAAAATATCACGGGAATAAATTTATCACTGTGCCATCAGCACGGGTACACACTATATATATATATATATATATATATATATATATATAAGGTCAAGATCAATATGAGTGTATTAACAAAGAAGGCCTACGATCATTTTCTAAGGTTTATGTGATTCCGATGTCAAATCATCGTTAAACATCCTGCTTAAATAACAAGATTCATAATGAACTCAACTAATAAACACTAAAAGAAAGAATAACGAGATTACCAATGACTTTAACGTTTTCAAGAATGAAAGAGTAATGTATAAACATTAACAAACAAAGAAAATCACAACGCTCACTCCATTTTAGTGTTCAGAAAGTAACAATATATCAACAAGTTCTCATTGTCCTATTGAATCATTTAGCGAGAACTACTCATGGGTCAACGTTACAATTTGTGCATTTACCCAATATTGGAATTTTGAAGACTAAAGTCTAATAACATGAAACAAATTGAACATGCATCATTGATTTGACAATTGGGTATGACAATTATTTAATTAATCATTAAAAATTAGGGTAAGATGCCGAAAAAAGATAAAAGAAATAATGAAAACTATTTTTGAATTTTCAATTTTTTATAATGATATAACTACACACGACTCATAATTAATAAATAAAAATTGAGATAGTAAATCACACACCAAACTTAAATCACACATTGTCCTCAATGTAATTAAAGACACTATGAATAGGAGAGGGATATACATAGTCAACCCAACTTGAAGCAAACCCTGAGATAATCAACTGTGATCATATATAAGTATAAGAAGAAACAAGAAGAATATACAAGATAATGATTAAGATTGAAGAATTATGGTTAATGTCACAACAACATAGAATAGAGAAATTATAAATATTGAATAAATTGGTATAAACATTTGATTTTTCTAAACATATTAATTCGAGAACATCAAAATCTAATAATAATCATCCACTACATCATTTTTTCGAACTCCACAATTACAAAAAAATAAACGTAAAAACATTTAAAAAGACTTTAAAACATAGATAAACCACCATAAACATGATAATTAAAACAAAGTAGAAATCCTAGTACCCCACATCAGAAGAATCCATCCTTAATAATTCTTTATTTATTTGCTATTTGGAAATGAGGAATGCCTCCCAGTTAGATATTCGGAAGAGAGTACGGGCTTAACTAGGCAAGTCTTCAAAACCCAAGAACAATTTGTAAAGAATGTCCATAGTGAGCTTTGAAAACTTGAAAGGTACCAATCGCGCTCATGTGCATATCGAAATCAATCCACAACCTCTCTTGGGATTCACTTAATCAATTTATATTTGAAAATTTCATCCATGCATACCTACAAAACAATAATTGGGTAAAACAATATAAATTTTAAAGCTTAATTAAGGAATCAAGAGGTAAAAAAAGTGGGAATGGCACATGTTGGTAAAAAATAGTGTGAAAATATATACTACATTGAAAATAGATACTACATTCGTGTCTTCATCACTTTCGTTCTCAACCATAGGCATCGTTTGATCAAAATCATCGAAATTCTCATTTAATTCGAAACATTCTTCATCTATGAAGTTTCAAGAGAAGAATCATTGTAGGTTTCAAGAAATACATTTAAATCTTTTCCCCACTAATAATTTTCCTCCCGATAAAATTTTTATTTTTCTCACTTTACAAATACGCACCAAATGAATTCGGTGGTAAAAGAGAAATTTGATGTATATTATCATAACTCTTTTAAAAATTATTAGTATAATAATTTTAAAAGTTATTATCATAGTAGTTCGGAGAACTATTATCACAAGAGTATTCATTATTATTATTATAACAGGTTTATGGAATTTTGTCAAGAGAATAATTTTTTAAAGTCCCCAAATAATTTGTATGATTTTATAAATACTCACACAAAGTAAATTTGTAATTATCTTTCTTCTCACTTTACAAGTATTCAATAAAAATTATAAGTTTTGGGGGACTTTGAAAATTTTTCTTCGGACAAACTTGAGAACCCATACCATTACAATCACAAAAATCTCTAGAATAAGACATGCTTACCAAAAATGATTCTTTGATAGACAATTTCACAAAGTAGTCAATGGATGAGAATTCAACATTTCTTTGCTCTCAATTGTTCTAGTCTATAAAAAAGTTAAAACAAAAAGAACAATATAAGAATATATATGAAATACTAAATCAATAAAATTTTAGAACAAAACAATCCCAGAAAACAACCCTATTTTGATGAAGAAAAAATCGGCAAGTCATGTAAGGGCCTTACTCATTTCTATCGGTTTAACATTCAATAAAAAAAATCTAAACTTTAACTACACTTTCATTAGAGTATATGGCGGCAAATCTGGGTATCAAATCTGCATGGAATGTATTTTAGACTTAAATCAATTTATTACTTCACAAATAAAAGTGTAAAAGATGAATTCTGGTTTGAAATATATTGTACTATAATTAATCTAGGCAAGTAAGGAAAACGAATGTAATTAACAAGAAAGGAAACTAAAGGATGAGAATTATATCCCTCACCACAGACTAGTCAACATAAACGGTTACATGAAAATGAAAGCATTTTCAAGATTAATACCCATTCAGAGAATTAATAAGCCTAGAATTGTTACCCTCTCTATATTGTCATAAAAGCTTAATTTGAATGTGGTGTCAACAAATATCCTCGAAATTACACACGAAAGCTCACAAATATGTCGCATACATGACATATTCCATTAAGTTTGTATATGCAAAATCAAGAACAATTAACCAATCAAAACCAACCTAAGCCATAATACCATAGCAAAGTAAATAATAATCCATGGTTAGTTCAATAATCTCAACTTAATTTACATAGCTAGAAAACATGGTAAATAACGATGGATTCGAAGAAACCCATAAAGATAATGGTAACTAAAGCAATAAAAATAAACTGTTGGATTAAATAAAGAAATCTTGAATTAATAAAGAAGACGATGAATAATAGCTTATATTACAAACTCTAGGAGAAAGAATGAAGAGAATCTCTCAAAATATCAATCAACTAAAAACTAATTAAAATTAATTATCTATCTTAAATAAAACTCGACTTTCTATATATAGTAAGTTGATTAAATCAAAAGAAAAAAATAAATAGAAAAGAAACAAATATCTGCAAGGATCGATCAACCGACCGATGAACCAAAATCAAGCCCACTGTTTTCCATTTCTTCACGAATGTAAGGGAGTTTGATCGATCGATGCCCTGCTTTTCTTCCTCAATTATCTTTAAAAATAAAGATGTTGTGCTTCGTTTGAACAACTATAACTAAATAATATGGAATCAGAATGACATACCGTTGATCACTACGCAAAGCTACCTTGAAGAGGTACAACTTCTGTAAAGAGTTTGGGCCCAAAGCCTAGATGTTGAAATATATATATATATATATATATATATATATATATATATATATATATAACATAGGCTATCGAGTAAATGATCGTAAATATAGGAATTAGCGGACACAATTATGCTAGAATGCACAAAAATAAAGGGCATTAATATACAATATTCATGACTAATTTTTAAGGAATGTAAATATCCAAAAAACATAGGAAGAACAGAATAATTTAAACAAAAAACTTAGACCATCACATGCCATTTTTTAAGGCACTTGGGACCATTATAAAAATCTCTGCCCTCTGATATAGGAAATGTTCCCAATCCTTAACCATGAAACCATGAACCTAGAATTCCTTTTTGGAATCTGGAAAGATAGCGACCATGTCCCTTTTAGACTTCCTTACCTTCAGGTAATAGGCCTTCTCAGAGGTCATTACCCACATGTGGAAGTAATGAATCTCTAGGATCCATATACGAGTCCCTTAGAGTTTGTCCAAATGATTAACACCACTGAGAATCCTCCAAATGTTGGGTGAACACTGAGCATAGACGATGATAAAGTATTCACAAAACTGTAGGAAAAGGAGATATAGGGGAAATGTGACCCTAACCCTGTGAGAAGATCTACCGGTCATCATTAACGTTATAGTAATCGATGGAGTCAGAGTCTAATTCAACAGTCACCTACGAAGGGATGTAACAATGCTTAAAAGATTAAATAGTTTTTTCATTTTTCACATGCACCATTTTCACACCAAGTGGTAACAGACATAAGAAAACGTAGAAAAGTTTGAACAAAGTAGATAAATTCCCAAGGCAAAAGGAAGAAGGAGAAAACTTAAAGACTTTAAAGGGACAACAAAAGATTTGAACTCTTAAAAGATGTTGATATTTTGAATAATGAGCCAGACTGACGGAGAGTGGGTTAAGTGGCTTGGAACAGTTTCCATGGGAAAGTCTCATCCTCAGGCTAACACACTCTTAAATGACGGCTGATATGCAACCACCCTTTACCTTAGGATGCCTAAATGATTAATGTACCCATCATATGAGCGACGTAAATAATCAGCGTGTGCTAAGATTTAACAACTAAATTGACAATTCAATATCAAGAAAAATCCTTTAATTCCCTTCGATCACAGTGTAACTAAACGATCAGGACTATATGCGATCAAAGTAAGAATTCACTTCAAAATCATATCAAACCTCCACGACCACATATAACTACAGAATTTTGGGAAAATTGTGAGGGAAATAATTCGAACACACATGAGAGAAGGTCACATTCCCTATTGATCTGTAGGGACATTCGCATACATAAATATAAACCCTTGCATTTAACCAACCTACGAGAATCAAGGAGAAGCTAGGGTGGATTAAGTTGGGGAATAACTAACACGGTGATTGAATCTCTTAAGGAATCAACCATATATTCTTACGAATGTAAGGCAACCCCTAGGGTAATGTAATAAAAAATGTTTGAACCTCTGTTAATAGAAAATAAGAACCTCCTGCGGACGTGGGCATATTGCCAAACCACAACTTTATTATTGAGTGCATGTGCATGATTTGTACATTCATTTTGGCTAAAAATGTGTTGAACCATTATTAGAAGGATTATACCACCTACAAAATGTATATTGACAATTATATTCACATAGTTAAACATTTTTTAATCGAAGACAAGATTAACATGGGTAAAAATAGGTCCGCTGAGTCACTTTTACCTTCAGCCGATATGGATTATTCAAGGTAGAAGTTTGGGATGAGGCCCCACATGAAGTCATAAACTTTAAATATTTTCAAATCAACTTAGATTAAGACTTAATTAGTATTTATGTCTAAACATAAGTATATACTTTTACACCAGTGAGTTAGATGTATCTTGAGAATGACTATTTTTTCCCTTGTTAAACAGTTGAGTTGCTATATTGCGTATTTATGAAAATTGGTTCAGTTGAGGCACCAACTTTCGAAAAATAAAAACAATAATGCAATGAAAATAATGATATGAGTATTAAATAAATCTCTCAAATCATGTGCCAAATAAGCTGACATAACAATAAAGCAATGTACTATGTCATTACTACACTATAGCATACAATATTGATTGCAATGACACATTATTTGAGATGATTTTAGAAATATTTTTGAAACCTATATCATTATTCATATGATGGTTTATTGGTAGAGTTCCCCAATCTTCACTTATCTCTAGGCCCAATCTACACAGATGCATTATCATAGGGCCCATCCCAGAACTCTTATTAGCATATATATATATATATATAGGCATAGGCTCAAATGAGGTCCTTATGTGAGGTCCATATTAAGACAAAAGTAAGACCTTTAGTAATATTCTATTTTAGACCCCAATACCTTTAGATAACAATTTTACATTTTAAGATTTAAGACCTTAGAAATAAAACCTGCCAAATTCTGACCAAAACCCTAATTCTGGTATCAGAGCCATAAGACGCTCCTTTTAGACTTTAGTAAAAAGACTCTAATGCCGTTGGGATTTATTCCTTGCATTTACTAAGATATTTTTGGAACCAACCAATACTACCATCCTATACCCATAACTGATTTAGACCCAGTAGGTTGTTTAACCTCTCACATAGACGATTGTTCACACACTAAATACATCCCAGCCAAACACGCAAACAGTAGACAAGTCACTGCTAGTACTATTAATAACATAATAGACCAAAATAAGTGTATACTCCTTATATTAAGACAATTAATAAAAGACATTCAAACCCTAGAAACAGAGATAAAAAATATCTCTAAAAGACTACTAGAAATAGATAATCAAATCCCAATAGACTTAGTACATATTTTACAAGAAATAAATACTAAGACTAATCACATAGAAGTCCTTAACAAAGATATTTTAGAAATTAAAACTTTAATTAAAATACAAGACAATGAGTTAATTAAACTTACCAAAGAACAAGCTAAGCTTATCCCTAGATTAGATAGTTATCTTCCTAATAGAGATAGTTAGATCAGACTGGAATGAGGTACCAAAAGACCTCTCCATTCAGACCTTATCGGAGTTTTATCAAAGAATTTTATAAAAGCTAAATGATGATAAATTTTATTATAAGATAAATGAAAATGAGATTGCCAACGCGGCTAAAGCAACTAGTCTCATATTAGAAAGATTAAATTTAATTTCTACATCCATAGCAGCTATCCAAGACTATAACAGTAGCTTTGTTAAAGACTTGCATTTAGACTTAAAGGCTAAGACAGAAGGATTAACCACCTTCTACACAAACTTTGTTAAATTCCAACAAAATTTAGCAAATTATCTTAATAATATGGAAAGCCATAACTTATCCAAGATGGATAATATTATTAATGAACTAAGACTAAACATGGACCAAGTAGAAGAAAAATACAGAGAAATTACAAATGGAATTAAGGTCATATATAATAAATCTTCCCAAGCGGAAATAGACTCTCCTTTTATTCTAACTCGTTTAGACAAAATAGAAAGGACTGTAGAATCTATAGAAGTTAGAAATATGCAACAACAAGAAAAAGATAATGAAATAAAAGACTATATTACTAATGTTACTAAATCCCTAGTTAATTCTCTAGCTAGACATGGTGAAGAAATTTCTGAGAAGACAAGAAAAGAAAATAAGAATTTTAAAGAAGAAATCCTTAGTCAAATGAAAAGACAAAAAGATTATTAAGACTTCTTAGAAAGAATTGAACAAAAACAGGTTTCCACCGGTAAATTTAGAGAACCCCCTCCTATAAAAACTAGAGAAAAGAATACCATAAGTAGACGAGTCATAAATGATGGATTAGATAAGACTAGTAAGATAGTTAGCTCTATCCCAAATATTGGACAGAGTAATCATATGCTCCAAAGACTTAAAGATTCATCCTCCAATGTTAGGACATGGTGGAAAGAGAGAAATTTCACCAATCCTCTCCAATGGAAAGAATGGGGTGAAGTTGACTGGAAAATTGTTGAGGAATCCATTCATAATGGACAACTTCTAGCCGTTAGATACATAGACTTGTTTAAAGAAGGTGTCACTCCTAAGACTCCTAACTATAACATGACTTAATATTATAGGAATCATGTGTTAGACAAATCCTATACTGTGCTCCAAGTATTTGACTCAGAATGGCTTAGATCTAGAGGAACTGATAGGAAGTTCCAATTCCTAACCTTTGGACTCTTTCAAGGAAGAATCCAAGGATTACATAGACCCCAGAATAATATCAACATATTATGTTTTTAGTAGATAAAAGATATAAAGATTTTAAGAAAATCCTTACTGGGATAGCCCAGTTAGAAATGTCAAACAACATAGGATACTTTAATATCATTCCGGCATTTACAGTAACCGTAAACACAACCAAACATTTTAAGTTAATCTTATATGCTAGTGGCTATGAAGACTATATTATCCCAGACGCTAATATAAATATAGAATTCCAAAGCTATGTGAAGTTCTACCAATTTCCTTATGAAGGAATGCAATCAAGAATTCCTAACGGTAGACTTAATGAAGAAATCTTAGTTAGAACCAATGTTTCAGACTATAATCATACTTACAGTATTAAGAATACTGGACTAATGAAATAAAAAGCTAAGACCCTCTGGTAATTGTCAGAATTCCAAGAAACTAAGATTATACAGAATAAACCTCTGTTTATTAATCAAGACGACGTCACTGGAAATGTTACTATCCAGTCCCCCCCCCCCCCCCTAAGATTGTCAATAAGAATATTCAAACCGAAGAAATTAGATTTAGAAATATGGGAGAAGCCATAATCAATGATCCTTCAGAAGGAGAATGTAGTAGTAAGACTAGTGCTAGTTTACTAAGACAAGCCCCGATAATTAGACCTAGAAGATCATTTGAACAAAAAGACTTAATTAAAGAAAAAGCTAGGATCCAAAACTTTGGACATGAACCCTCAGAATTGGATATGAAGACATTTAAACATAACTTTGAGAAAAGTCATTCTGTTAGATTTCAAGAAAGAGAAAGATTTAATATGATAGCTCAAGAGCGTATATTAAAATTAAAAGAATCTAAGAATACAAAAGAACTTCTTAGAAACCTAAGACTAATAGAAGAAGGAGAACAAAGATTAATGCCAGTTACACAAGTAGAGCCTAGTAAACAAGAGATAAGCAGTAGCAGTAGGCTAGAAGATGCTCCTAGACTTTTTAGTAAACCAATAGGAATAAATATTCATATATACTCAAGCATCGTAGTTAAGACTAAACCTGATTATATAAAAGACTTTTCAACTAGTGACAAGAGTTTCACTCATGTTAAGACTATGGCAAGCCAAGCCATAAATCCAGTAGGTATATACCTTAACCTAGATAATGTTCAAGATATAAAAAAGGCCTTAGATGAATGGCTTAATCAGATGAACATGTGTTTTTCATCTAATGAATAATGGGATGCAAGTTCATGTAAGCAGTACGCAGAGCAATCCATTACAGGTTTTGCAAAAGATTACTTAGATAGTTTAAGAAAGGCTACATATGAAGACTCCTTAGAAAAGGTTGAGAAGATGAAAGAAAATTTAGAAGTAAGATCAACTGAAGAATATATTCAATTGTTCACATCAGAATTCATTGGAGCTGGACATCTAGCTCAAATCAATGAACAAGACCTAGCAAAAACTAAGTTAGCCCTCCTTAGAATTTGCAAATTAGAAAAGATAAATGAATATAACAATAATTATGAGCAGCTATATTACCAAATTAAAGAATTTGGAGAGACCTTAAAAGATTAACACTTTAGAAAGATACCCGCCATAGGACAAATCCTAATTAATGAATATAAGAATTGGCCAGGAGTAGCTGGAGTTAAGAACAACTTCCTTAGTGAAAGAATCAATTTTGCCAAAGACTATATCATATCTAAGAGACGTGATATAACTCAAGGAAAGTTAATAGAAGAGACTTTCAAGCAGATCCCTCCAATCAAAGACGAAAGAGATATCGCTCCAATCCAATGGGGATGTGGAAGTGAATCTAAAAAATTCAAAAAGAAATTAGAATGAAAACATAGGAAGTTTAAGACTAGACCTTTAGGATTGCCAAAGAAGTATAAATTTAGACAATCTACTACCTTTAGAGAAAAGAATACTAAGACTAAGAAAAATAAATTTAACCAAAGAAGATACTTTAAGAAAAATACTAGTAAGTATAAGAAGGTTCCTAATTATAGGAAAGAAAAAGATGTAGCTCAATCTAAGACTGCCACCAAAGAATGTTGGACTTGCGGCAAAGAAGGACACTTTGCTAAAGACTTCCCTAATAAGAAAGTATTAAGATTATAAATACAATATTAGACTATGGAGATCAAGAAGAGTTATATATCCTATATGCTATAGAAATATCATACATAGAAGATGATGACAATACTAGTATTTAGAGTGCATATACAGATAGTGATTCGGAAGACTATAGTGATACTGATGAGTATGAAGACTCTCAAGATACTCTAGACTTAGATATGATGCAAGTCAATCAAGACGATTTAGATGATGAATATATAGACTTTGAAGAAACTTGGTATAAGTGTATATCAAGCCTATTTTTAAAGAAAAGATGGACAATTAGTAATCCTGAGTTACTAACCTATATACCTAGATGTTACTTTGATGAAAGACATTATTGCACATTTGAGATGAAATGTAGCAAGAAAGACTTTAGATCTGTAGAATACGTTGAGATTATACAAACAGAATTATTTATGGTTTGTATTATTTGCCAATTACACTACCATGAAGACTGTTGGAGAACTAGATTTAGAGAAATTTATACTAGCCATTATGACGCTCAAATAAACTTAGATATTAAAACATATTATCAAGACATTGATAGAAATATAGCCAAAAGATTGCAAGAAAATGAAGACTTTAAAGGAAAGGGAATTTCCTATGATTTAGAAGAATACCATTCTGATAGTAGTTCAGAAGATCAAATACCCTTAGATTTTGTAGATAAATCTCATATAAGGAATATCTATTTTAGAAAATAACAATTTAGGACTTTATACTAAACCACATGCTGGTTTTGTAGAATTATTTGTTCAACATAAAGATTATCCTAAAAGACTTTCAGCTTTTATAGATACAGGGTGCTCTCAGAGTATTTGCAAGGCTAATGCCTTCCCTGAAGACTATTTTTTAGAAAGTACTCAAGAAATCTATGGTAAATTGGCTAATGGATATCCATTTACCTTATATTTCCAGACTATTCCTATTTATTTTAAATTAGGAAATCAGACCAACAAAACCGTTAATCATCGGTTTTGAATAATGGATCCTCGTCCTAGTTTCACAGGAAACATTATTTTAGGACAAGACTTTATTAGTAAATATCATTCTTATACTCAGTATAATGATAAGATATTAATTAGTGATACAGAGGAATATAATATTAAAGCCCCTCTAATAGATCACAATACTGCCTTTGACTTTATGCAGGTCAAATCAAATTATAGACCCATAAAACATCAGATTTCTTCAGCTGAGCATGGTGGACCTAGACCTATAACCCAACAATAAGCCTTAGAAATTACTAAGCCCTTACAAAAAGAGTGTAAGTGTCTAGACCAAAAGTGTTATAAGTAAATAGCGCTTATACAACAAGACATTTTAGATCAAGCACAACATACCTTATTACAGGTTCAAGCTATATCCAAACAAAAGAAAATGGATATAGAAGTAGAGAAAGAAAAGATTAGGCAATTAGCAGAACCTACTCTAGGAGAAAATCCCATCGCTAAGTGGGATAAAGACCAAAATTATTGTGAAATCATTCCTATTAACCCAGATGCCATTGTTAATGGTGGAACTTATAAGAAAGGATATTCACAAGAAGACAGAGAAGAATTCAAGAAAGACATAGATGAAATGCTTAAGTTAGGCATTATTAGGGAAAGTAAAAGTAGACATAATAGCGTTGCCTTCTATGTTCAAAATGATTCTGAACGTAAAAGAGGAAAAAGACGCATGGTTATAGATTATAGACAATTAAATAAGAATTGTGAATTTGATTCTTATAAGATACTAGACAAGAATAATTTGATTGAAGATAGAATTATATTCAGTAAGTTTGATTGCAAATCAGGCTTCTGGCAAAATTAAGATGCATCCAGACAGTATTACTTGGACAGCCTTTAGTGTGCCCCAAGGAAAATACGAATTGATAGTAATGTCATTTGGATACTTGAATGCTCCTCAAGTCTTCCAAAGAAGAATGAATAATACACTACACCAAAATGGCCAAATTATCACCTTTCAGCCGGTCACCCTTGTCACGGTCATTGACCGTGACAACAAACACGCGTTTTGTGTCACGGTCATTGACCGTGATACGCCCGTGACAAAGTATTGTCACGGTCATTGACCGTGACAATACTTAAAATAATTGTCACGGTCAAGGATCGTGACACGTCCGTGACAATTTACACAGCAAAAAAGCCTTAGGTCTCTCTCTCTCTCTCGAAGGTATGTTTTTTCCTCTCTTTCTCTTTCATTTATATATATGTGTGTATATATGTGTGTATATGTATGTGTATATGTGTGTGTATGTGTGTGTATATATGTATGTGGTGTGGGAGGGGGGGCTGTGTGTGTACGTGTGTGTGTGTGTGCAGGTGTGGTGGGGGTGGGGTGAGGGGGGAAGGGGGTGTGGTGGGTGGAGGGGGGCAGGGGGTGGGGGTAGGGGGGCAGGTGTGTGTGTGTGTGTGTGTGCAGGTGTGTGTGGAGCGGGGAGGGGTTTGGTGGTGGTGGGGGTGTGTGTGTGTGTGGTGGGGCAATCTTAATAATTGTATAGCTTTAATTAATAAATTGTATAGATTTAATTGTAATTTTAATTGTATAGTTTTAGATGAAAGTAAATTAATAATTAGTGCCCATTTCATATAAAAGTAGGATTGCCCTCATTGTAAATTAGTAAATTAATAATTGTATACTTTAATTGTTAGTTTAATTGATGAAATGCATTAATTGAGTAGATGAATTAGAAGGAGTACGGGATACACATTTGTTGTTGACATTGCTGTTGAATTATAGTGGATCGATGTTGGGTTGGGTTAACAGTAAAAGTGGCATTACCACTGGATTATTGTCCATATGGGGGTGGGATTTTTTAACTTTTTTTGAAAATTACTTTGTATATCGAACAATATATAATTATTAATAATTATTGGATTATTGTCCATATGGGGGTTGGCCAATGTGGGTTTTTAGGTGTATCTGGTGGGTATTCTTTAGTGGTTAATTCTAGATATTATTAATAAAGATAAGTAGGGATATTTTGGTATGGCTGAAAATTGATATATTATTAATAATTATTATGTGTGTGGTGGGGGGTAGGGGGTAGTGTGTGTGCATGTACGTGTGTGTGTGGGGGGGGGGAGGGTGGGGGGGGGGGAGGTGGGGGGGGAGGGGGCAGGGATGGGTGGTGGGGTAGGGGTGGGGGTGGGGTGCTGCGTGTGTGTCTATGTGTGTGTATGTGCGTAGTGTCCCTTGTAAAAGAATTGATTGATTATTAATGTTTTTAGTAAATTAATATATGATTGCCCCTTATTGTAAATTAGTAAATTAATATATGATTAATTATGAAAGTAGGATTGTTCCTCATTGTAAATTAGTAAATTAATAATTGTATACTTTAATTGTTAGTTTAATTGATGAAAATAATTATTGTGTGTGTGGTGGGGGGAAGGGGGTGGTGTGTGTGCGTGTACGTGTGTGTGTGTGTGGTGGGGGAGGGGGTGTATGAAAGTAAATTAATAATTAGTGCTCATTTTTATTTATAGTAATTGTACATATTTGCATGTCTTCTTCTAATTTTTTTGTATCTATACTAATAACATTTTTTACAGCAAATGTCTCCTTCAGGTATTAAGGCGAGGATGATGATGTTGGTTATGATGATGTCGTCTGGGCTCGGTGGTAACGGAGGCGACGAGGGCTCCTCGACCCCTAGGCTCCGTAAATATGGCAAATTTGGGATTACCATCGAGAACAAGTCGGAGCTATTAGCGAGATCCCTCGAGCTGGTAAAGACGGTCATCAGCCCGGGATATATGAGTTGGAAGGAGGTTCCCTATCAGCTCAAGTTAGCTGTTTGGGCGGCACTACAGGTAATATATTTATATTTATATGACTATTTGAATTTGAATTTCGATTTCAATTTCATTTTATTATTTATATTTATATTTATTCGCAACTAACATTGTATTTGTTGGACAGGAACAATTCAACTTGGATCCAAAGCTACGCGATTCCGTCTTGGAGCAGTTGAGGGAGCAACACAAGACGTGGAAGAAAAATATGCAGACACGGTACTTTGGGAAAATACGAGAGTCCATTATCCAAAGGCGTGAATCCGTCTCACCGAAGGATCCGATCTCATTGGCACAATGGCAAAAGTTCATTGACAATGAGATCGGAGAGCGACAATTGGCATCTTGCCAATCGGGGAGGGAAAATCGAGCAAAAAAGACTGACGTGCACTACTCCGGTCAGACGTCTGACGCCGAGGTGGAGCATAGGATGATGGTAAGATTTAATTTATCTATAACTACAAAAATATATTACTCTGCATTATTTTACTTTGCGGGGCCGATACTAATTTTACTTTATTTTATTTCAGGGGATAGGGAGTGGCCCTCGGGGTAAGCCACATAGGCTCGATACTTATGTGGATCTTTGGACGAAGAAGGGGAAGGACAAGGAGGTGTCCCCGAGCGTCGCGGCCACGATTGTAAGTAATCCGATAGTTTACTTTTTGTTAATTACGTTATAATTTTTTAGTTTACTTATTTTACTAATCATGTCTTTTTGTTGTTTCAGGCAAAGCTTAAGGAAGTGCATGAGTCGCAGTCTGATGCCGACAATGTATCTTTGTCCACATACGCACTCAGCCAAGTGCTTGGCTCTGATCGCAAGGGGAGGACAAGGGGGGTGAGCTCACGGGTGGCCAAATCTAGGATCATCGAATTGGAGATGAGCGACACCGGGTTGGCTCGAACGGTGGATTCACATGATGCGAATTTGTCCCGTTTGGAGGCGACGGTCCAAGATATGTACTCATTTATGAAGCGTACGTTGGTCGGAGACCGTAAGGGGAAAGGGAAGGAGGTGCGGGAGGACGAGGAGGTGCGGGAGGACGAGGTGCAGGGTGACAAGGATGTGGACCTCGCTACTTCATCATTGACACGTGCGTACTTCGATGATCCACTTCCCTATTTGGATCCCTTCAATAGACCGATGTCGACACTTGGTTGGCTGAGCATGTTCATAATGGACGTATTTGATGTCCAGCGGATAGGGCGGGGGTTGAGGGACCCGAATATCGTCCAGGGTGGAATAGTTCATGAACGTGAGCTTCAAGAGATCGAGTCCAAGGTGCTCGTCACGCATGTGATACCCGTGAAGGAGAACTCCCTATTGTGGTTACGCGAACAATGCGACACGATGTATATTAGTGGGTGTGTCAATTCGTATATCGTGTGGCCTACTCACCTCCTCACATTTACCCCAGACATGTAGTGACATTATTTTTAAGTTGGTACATTTGAATTATATTTGGATTATATCGTCATGTATATTGTTTCTATTTTGAATGTATATTTGTATTATCTTTAGTTTATTTGGATATATGATGTTTGAACAGGTACAACGTTGCTATAACATGTACAAATATACTGCTGGGCAGTGGCAGTGGCAGTGACCATACTTCACAGCAGATTTTTTTTAAATTCTGCCTAGAATTATCACGGTCATTGACCGTGATAAGTCCTTGACAAATAAGGTTGTCACGGACTTGTCACGGTCATTGACCGTGACAATGTTTTTAAAAAGGGTCAAGGTTTTGTCACGGTTATTAACCGTGACTAAACTTGTCACGGTCAGGAACCGTGACACGATCATGACAATTCTAACGAACTTGTCACGGTCAATGACCGTGATAAGTCCGCGACAAAAAAAGTTGTCTCGCCCCGAATTGCCATGGTCATTGACCTTGACAAGTTGAACTTGTCAAGGTCAATGACCGTGACAATTTGACAGATTTGGTGTAGTGATATATTTAGACCTTATTCAGAATTTTGTCTTGTTTATATAGATGATATTCTTGTAGCCAGTAAGACTGAGATAGAGCATGTAGACCATCTTAAAAAGATTATTTTAGAATTAGACAGACATAGTATTGTTATTTCCGAAAGGAAGATGCAATTATTTCAGACTGAAATAGACTTTGTGGGAATGCATATTAATAAAGGAAAATTATCCTTGGCAGAACACATAATCAAAAAGATTCTTGAGTTTTCAGACCAACTTAAAGATAGAAAATAATTACAATCATTTTTAAGATTGCTTAATTGTGCTACAGACTTTATTAAAAACCTTGCTTCAAAAAGACAAAGCTTAACGGCCAAATTAAAAGGAACAGACAAAACCAATCCCTTTTATTGGACAAAATATGATTTTGAAGTAATAAGACAAATTAAACATGCAGTCAAGAATATTCCTTTACTTGAACTGCCTAATGGAGAAGACCAGTTTATAGTAGAAACAGATGCCTCTGATAAACAATGGGGAGCAGTATACTTTGCCATTGATCATCAGACAAAAAAGAAAAAACTTTGTAGACATAGTTCTGGAACCTTTACAGACCCAAAAATAAGATACACTGTCCACAAAAAAGAAGTTTTAGCCATAGTAAGTGCAATAGAAAAATATATGTTGTTTCTTAGACCTAAACATTTTACTGTTTATACTGACTCTTCTTATGAAGTAAAATTCATAGATTTAGACTTGTCCAAATCAAGGACTAATAGACTAATTAGACGGCAACAATTGCTTAATGGTTATGACTTCTCTGTTAGACATATTAAGGGAAGTAAAAATACCATTCTAGATATAGAGAGCCAATGTTTGTTGACATTAATATGATTTCATATTTTATGTTGCAAACAGAAGACTTAGACGACATGAGTTCCTCTGGAACAAATAGACTGAACAAGGAAGACGTTGCAGACTATCTTAGACGCGTAAGACCAAATGCTGGTGTAACGCAAAGATCGACTCATATTCAAGACTCTCAAGAAAGACCAATTCTAGAGAACTTTAATGATATCTTAGTTCCTCCTAGAAAATCGAGACAAGATATTATTGCTCAAAATTGACTCATTGGAAAAATGTATTTTCTCCAATATAGACCTGATCAAAGATATCCAGACTTGATCAAATTTAGACGAGAATTTTGGAAGATGAAAATACTCTCATAGACGCGATATGGTGGAACGTCAAGAATAGACCATGGATTGAGTTCAAACGAAATTTGGTAGCCATTGC
Source organism: Sambucus nigra (assembly GCA_949130495.1). Taxonomy (NCBI): domain Eukaryota; kingdom Viridiplantae; phylum Streptophyta; class Magnoliopsida; order Dipsacales; family Adoxaceae; genus Sambucus; species Sambucus nigra. The sequence goes on along the minus strand of OX422211.1, from coordinate 464,635,112 downwards.
TAGATTTATGAGGACTCAAAGACTTGCAGTTACCTAGCTCAGTGGTACTACTATACCTAGACCTCAGATTCAAACTTATGCTCAGACTCTTGAAGAATCCTCCAAAACTAGACCTACTGATTTCTGTTATCAAAAAAAGACTTTTAAGACTAAGATTGTTATACCATTTGGTCATAATAATCTCCCCTTGACAGAAGACTTTAAAAAGAATCTAATAACATTATTGATCATTTTAATATGTTATTATCAGAAATAAATGGAGATGCCTTAATGATTAAGGGTTTCTTCAAAGACGCCCCAAAAATATATCTTTTTAGAAAATCAGAAATGGCTCATATAACTCTTGCAGACCACGGGTTCATTGGACTCGTCCAGATAAAAGATATTGAAGACTCTGTTGCTCTTGGAAAAATAGTCCATGAGTATGTTAAGCAGGTAGAAGACTTCCTTCCTCTATTTGCTAGAATCTACCAGATTGCTCCAAGTTTCTGTAGAGGAATGAGAGTTGAAGGATTTAGACTTAATAGATTTTCCAGTTATATATTCGAAGACGTTGAGATTTTATCAGAAGATGAGACTAAAGAATTAATTGTTGATAAATCCAAGCTCCAGATTGCTCAACCCATGGAGACCATAGAAATCATAGAGTTATTGACAGGAGAAGACGGGTGGTACACGGCCTACCACAAAAAAGACCTGATAATCCAAGCTGATGAGCCATTCAACAGAAGGCTCAAGAAAGAATCCAAAGAAATGGTAGAGATAGCTTTGCCAGCTAGCCTTAGAACTGTAGGCTTCATTGATGAATTTTTCAATAATGCCCTACCAAACCAAGACAAGGAAGAAGAAGACACAAATGGAACAAAGACGGGACCCTCGTTAGCTGATGAATTATTGAAGACAGAAAATGCCCTGTGCTAAACCTATGCAAGAAGACAAGACTACAATTAGATGCCCCTGCAGCCTGCAGCACAGACATGCCCCACACGGGCCCCCAAATTGCTTTTTTTCATAAAGAAGAAAAAAACCCTTGCAAAGACGTTAGGTTAGAATTATTGCTAGACGATATATTTACTTTATGCAAAGCAAATAGTATAAGACTTTAATCATTTATATCTCTTTAAAGCGGATCTCTTTTGGTAGTCGGTTACCAGACGATTGTAGTGCCCTTATGCTATAAAAGGGAGCGTCCAGCTGAGTTCTAGATATCAGGAGTTAGAGAGAGAGAGATCAGTTTTTAGACTTCCTGTATTTAAGAGAGAGTATGCTTGTAGAGAGTAATATGTATATGAGTGAGTAAACCTCTCATAGTTAGGGGAGAGGGGAGAGTTGTATTTACTTATGCAATGCAATAAAAGTATTTTCTTTTTCAGAAATCTTTTATGTTGAGTTGTTATTATTTTCCAAATTGTCTCCAACTTTCTGTTCATAAAGGACTATTGTGCGGAACCTCTGGTGTAGCACACAAGGTGTTATACTGGTGAATCACCGTCAAGTGCCGATTAGCCGTTAGCCAGGTGGGCGTTAGGCGTGAAGGCGTACAGGCAGGAAATGAGTTCAACGCCAAAGTAGTGGATTGAGGTGCGACACATAAAGAGGGAGTTGTAGGAGGCCGAGACCGGAGAAGAATAGTAACAAGGCTGAAGAGACGAAGGGAAGAAGATAAAGAAATTGCAGACCAGAAGGAAGGTATAACTCGAACCAAACCCTTAACTATTTTTACATATTATTTTTTTTAAAAGAATCTTATATGAGCTTACAAATCACTAAAGACTTTTTAGAATTTGTTAATCAAACAAGTTTAGACTTAACTAGAGAAATTCAAGATTGGACTCCTACAGACCCTAAAGATAAAGAACTTATAGAAACTGCTTTAACATACGCAGGTGGTACTTTTAAGTATATAGACCAGGTTATTGAGTGGTTAGCACGAGAAGTACCTAGAATTAAAATAATTAGAACTGGGGTCCGAGATCTCTTTAGACAAAAATTAAGAACTGAAGATTTTGCAGAAGAACTCTCAAGACCTGAAAAATATCAAGAATATACTAGGATACTTGAAGACAGCATAGACGTATTAAAATTTATTAGACGAAAAAGATTAGTTGAAACAAAGGTTTTTTTATTTGAGCCAGAGGAATCCGCCCTCTCATTAAAAACGTAGAAACAGCTGCCTCTAGAACATACCGTAGATTTTTGTCATCTTATGGTAATAATAATTTAGATGAATTTATAGATAACGATATAATTGATATTGTTAATCAAATATATAAAGAAACTAGACAAATAAATCCAAGATACCGTATAAGGTATTTAAGACTAGAATATTTTCCATTAAAACCTCTTTCAATTTCTAGACTCCCTGAAGAAATTATTTATATAGATAATCCTCGCTATTCAGAACTCCAATACGATAGTGACGGAAGAAGTCTGAGAAGTAGCAGTAGTCCTAAAACTTCTACAATTAGACTTCCAGATTAATTAATCGTTAAAATAAGCTTAAAAGACTTTAGAAATCATTGGGGTAGAAAATTATATTCTCTAAAACTTTAGAAAAAGACGAAAACATATAAAAACAAAGGTGGTCCCTAGGTAAGTTTGGGACTGTAGCTAGTCCGCATACTTAATCCGCAAACTAGGTCCGCACTAGATCCACACTCTCTCTCTCTCTCTCTCTCTCTCTCTCTCTCTCTCTCTCTCTCTATATATATATATATATATATATATATATATATATATATATATATATATATATATATATATATATATATCATAGTTATTGCTACAAGTACATATAAAGAGTATATAATTTGCACTCTATTGATAACACTGGATTCGTTTCTAGAAGGATAAAGATATGTGTACTCACTTTGGTACACATATTCCATACTCAATACTCTAAATGCTTATATTTTAGTGTTGTGGATCCCGTCAGAACAACAAATACAATCATTTATTGACTTATTTTATTAGGCGGATATAAAAAATAAATAAGAAAGTGTGTATGTGTAATGATGTTCGTTTCTAGAATTCAGGCTTGAATAATCCCTAATGTCTGCTTAATAAATATTTCTTATAAGAAATGATTTAGTATTGACCAACCGAATCAGATTGATAGAGTTGAGAGACCTATAACCAGCCAGTTGTACTGGTAGGGGTAGCTTGATTCTGTGGCCCTAACTAATATCATTGTTGAGACAACAATAACAGGAGGATGGGTGACTCAATACCGCACGAGAACAGTGTTGTAGGGTTTGAGTTGGCGTTGATGGAGCGGAAGCGTGGTTTGGTAACACGTAGACGAAACACGGAGTAGTGGTAGAAGACATATTTCCAGAAGATCTATCACATCACTCACCATATATAGGAGTAGGCATTCACCAAATCAAACGTGTAAACATCTTTGTGGTGGGGATATATTCCTCCCCTCCCATGCACCCCCCTTGAATCCAATTCTGACAGAGACTCCTATCAAGTGCAAACCACTGTTCTTTTAACTAAACTAACTCTAATGATTGAGGTGGGACTTTGTCTCATTGTCCAAAATAGAATATGCCATGGAAATGAAAAGAAACATTGACAAGCTAAACAGATGAATATTTCTCGTTTTGTAAATATGAACCGATACCCAACAAGAAGTTTTAACTGCGACCAAGAATTTGCATTACAATAATACAAAATAATATTAATACATAAATAAATTACTAAGAAAATTTTGATTATACATAATTTTGACGGTGTTACCAAGAGCATATGTATTTAGTAATATTTCAAAAAAAAATATTTACAATCAATTTTAAGTTGTCTTTTGAACAAGTGTCATTCTATACTAAAATTAAAGAGAATGATTATATATGATTGAAAATTATTACAACGTAAAAATACATGGGATAAGTGACCACTAAAAATTAGAAAATTGAATAGAAGTCAAACAATAATATAGTATCCCATTGAAAGTATGTACAAACTCGTGAGGCTTACTCATCTAGGTCACGTAATTATGATTGAGTGAACGCTCCAAATTCATGATATTAGAGTATGACCATTATTTAGATTTATGTTTTAAGCACAATTCTAGCTGGAATTTTTATTTGACACACTTATTTTTGAAAACAGAGTTTGTAAAATGTTGTGTAACTTTTTTTTTCTGAAAATAACAAAATGTTACTTTCTAAAACTTGTTTTTAGCCCATTATTGTTTGTTTTTTGTATGTTCTTGCCAAGGTTCTAAAAAACGCGGGGCGTGATCGAGGCGTGGAGGCCAAGCCTTAAGCTTTAGAAGCCTAGGCGGGCCTTGGCGTAAAAAGGCGTGAAAAGGCGTTTAGGTCTTTTTAATATATTTTAATATTTTTAACCATAACAAGGCTATTAAAATACTGAAATTGTACATATCATAAAAATATGTCTGAGTATTTGCAAATAAAAATACTATTTGATTATTTTGGATGAGATAATGGTCCGGTTTGCAAAAAAAAACTTTAAAAGGCGATATCGTTTCATTAAAGCATTATTGTTTTTAGAGAAAAAGTACGCCTTAAGGGGTTTACCAAGCATAAGGCGTCAAAATCTTAAGGCGGGGCGTTTCTCCCAAGCCTCAAGCCTAGGCGGAGCCTAGGCGAGTTTTTTAGAACAGTGGTTCTTGCATTTATATCTTAGTATATAATACACATATATGTTTATAATTAAAATGATATAATATATTATATATGCACATGTACACAGAATTACACATATACGTACATATGTATACGCACATGTCTATGTGTGTGTGTGCGCGCGCATTATTAAAATGTACTATAGTAAGATCATTGTTTTTTTAATAAAATTTCAAATACATGCATAACACTTAAATAGGTTAAAATTTTAAGGAATGCATCTTTATAATTTTATTGTGTACTATGTACATGCAACATCATATGACCTGAAAGGGTCGTGTAAGTCATGTTCAAGTTGGTTTTAATCATTTTTTGGCCTTTTCAGATTTGTGCCTAAATATAAGATTTTTTTTCGTGTAGAAAATTAGTATCCAAACCCAACCTCTTACCTCAACGTGTCGTATTCACCTATCATTACTAATTAAGATGATGAATAATTATTACTAATTAAGTTTATATTGGATATGCATATTATCACCACTAGCGTTAAATAAAGATTGAGTAGTTTTTTCAAAATATTCAGTAGGAACTAATCCTTCCTGAATACAGTTCATATATGCACCACTGTCAACCAGAGCAATAATGTAATTTAATGTAAATTCGTTGTTAATAATAAGATTGATAGTTATGTACCATTTTTGATTTGGTACCCGGTTAATAATACTCAAATAATCCACTGATTCTTCAATATTTGAAGTTTCAGGATTAGAATGATTTAACGCATTCCTGGGATTATTAACATATATATGACCTCAAACTGTTAAAGGTTCATCCATTAATCAATAATTTATTGTTGGTCCATGTCTTGTTATCATGTTGTCTAAGTTTGTTAGGTATAAATGCCATAATGATATACATATATCAAATACATGTAAACATTTTAGTATCCATATATGTATAAAAGAATACATGCATATTGTGTATGTATATATATTTAACTTCAAACTTTATATACATGTATTGTATGTATATGTATGTATATATATATATATATATATATATATATATATATATATATATATATATATTTGCTCGTGTGTGTGGGTGAAGAATTCTATAAATAAGAAGGTTTTCCACGGGGGAATAAATACATGTTATGGAGAAGAAAGAGAAAATAACAACTAGTTGTAAACAAGGAAACAATTGATAACTTTCCAAAGGAATATGCGTTGATTGCACATCTGATAACTATCAGTAGTAGACTTTTTCAAATGATCCCAACGATGTGTTGCTAAATATCCTTAATAATCCCCCTCAAGTTAAGGTGGGGTGCATGGCACACACCAAGCTTAAACCGAAGTGACTAAAATTGTGGAGTAGATAATGGCTTGGTAAAAATATCCGCAAGATAGTCAGCTTGAGTGGGTGAACGCATGGGTTGACATATAGTGTTGACATCATGTGTTAGATTGGGTTGAGTGAACCGAGTGATAAGAACACTACTAGCATTTCTTTCGAACAAAATGATAATCTAATTCAATAATCAAGATCCTTGTGAACAAACATAACCCATGTGATTTTCATCGCGATAGACGCAAGACCGCAATATTTAGCTTCAGAAAAAATGTCTTGGTTAGACTGACACCTGTGATAAGGTCTCTTGGACCATAATGAATTTGACCAAAATTGATTCAGAGGATCAATTATGAGTTTTAACTGGTCTGACACTTGTAATGGGCCTCTTAGGGCAAAATGAGTTTGGTCATAATGGATTCAGAGACTCTTTCTTACTAATTTGTATTGTTATTTTTTTTAAATAAAAAATTTCATTCTTCAACTTTGTAAAATATCTCTCGAAACACGATATATCTAGGGTTAAATTGCAAAATATTGTACAAGATTATGCATTATATATTTAACATAGCAAGCATATTAACTCAAAGACTCGACTGGGATACCACCAAGGCCTTAACAAGAAAACCTTGCAAGAACCTTACCAACATCCACACTCAACTTTCCCTTTTTTATCATTAAATTTCTATTTTGATTGAAGACTACGAAAGTTATCGTAGTTGGTGCAATTAATTGCTTCCATTCCTCCCCAAATAAATTCATTCATAGTATGACTTCAAAAGGAATTCATTTATTTTCTAAACATTCCCACCATGAAAAAGAACTGTAAAACGAGGGAGGTTGAAGCCTAAAAGGAAAAAAAACAAATAAAGCATGAAATTGAATGGTCACGATAGAGTGTTGTTGCGAAGTGAGGGAGAGTATAGTGTGGTAGATATGAGAATTTGAGAAAAAAGGTACATGAGACATAGTGTGAGGTGGGTAAGGTGACTCATGCCTTTTCTTAATAGTAATATAATATATCTCCATCATTATTTAAGTCTCAATCCCATTCTAAGGATATCTTGGTCTGAAATACAACACTTGTAGAATTCTGCCTCTATGGGGGCCTTATCTTTCACGCATATTAATTGTACCACTGTTTCAAAAGCACAAAGGGATATCGTCAAAAATCACCTAATTATCTGTAGGTGGAACCCGATCCTTCCCATTTTCTTATTTCTTATCTTTTGTGCCTCTCTATTCTCCTTCCCATTCATCTCTATATTATCTCATCAACTACCATTAGTTGGGCTCTTGGGAAGTTTGCCATGAGAGCTTGGATAGCTATTCAATAGACGGTAGCAATGATTTGTGGCTACCATCACTAAAAAAACTGTAATACCCCATATTTTTATGCATTAAATTAATTATGAAATTTTATTATTCACTTGTGTGACACGTGATGTCACTAAATAAATGTTTGTGCTCATCTTAAATGTGTATATACGCCATATAAATTCTATTTCAAACTTTAATTAATACATGGTAAAATAGTAATTAAATATTTTAACATGATTGTGCATTACGGGTGACTATGGAATGGTAAAAAACTTGGTATTGAGGGTTTCCTTCTTTGCATTATCCCCTTGATGCCGGGTATCGATGATTGTAAAATAGTTTCCTATAAGTTCATGTTGCAGTAAAATTAATAAATAAGTAAATGTTGGATGTTTGGACTATCATATAATGAATTATTAAAACTTTTAAGCTAAATTAGTAAGTGATTTCATATTATGTTTCAGATTAGTTTTGGGACTCACTTAAGGTTCTTTTAGTCTAAAAATATTGGTTTTAGGCCCATTGGACAAGTATATGTCTTAGGTAAAGCTTTAGGCTTATTAGAGATACTTTTGAACTCATTTAGATGAGGCCCATGTAGGGATTTAGTCTAACTTCGTGGTTTAAATGTTTTAAGGGACCATTAGGGTTTTACTAATCCATCTTTCACAATTAGAGAAGATCCCTAAGGTGATAAAAAAGGATCTTGAAAAAAATAAGATAAATTGAAGGTGTTTTAGGCTAAGTTCTTCATAATTTGGTTTGAGGAAAGTTTAATTAGAGTAGGATTTTAATCGCTTTTATGTTACTATACTCCTATTCATTGAAATCTTAATCTAATTTAATCATAATTTGATTTTGCAGGACGATTAGTTATATTCTTAAATTGAATAATTAAGATAAATAAATTATGTTTAGTATATCTTTTGAAACTTGATGAGTTGTACATGAATTTGAATTAGATTGATTATATAATGATTAGATATTGATTATATAATGATTAGATATTGATTATACTTTTATCTGGTAAAAGCCGCTTGATAATTTATGATATCAAGGTAAAGCTGGATCAAATTGGATTCCTCGCTTAGAACTCGGGTCATTCACTTAGAACTGAAATTAATTCTTTAATCATGTTATAAGAGTGTAAAATTTATTTAGATAGGTTTTGATTGATGATGCTACAATTATATATATGAAGGAAATTGACTTTTCATCCTGGTTTGAAAAGTTTAGGGTATTTTAATGGAGATTTGGGGTCAATTCCTATAATAAGGAAGAAGACAACATATGGGACAATCGATCGATCGACCCCTGACAGTCGATTGATCAATTATTCCATCATATTTGGCCCAAGGATGGGTAATTCATTAGTTTGGTTGGACTTTGGGACTTAGGAATTGGTTAAAGGTATTTTTAAGTTAATTATATATATGGAAGGAATGTGATAATATTGTTTAGAAGAACTATAATTTACCACGAAAATCATAGTGGAAATAATCTATATATTTAGGGTCGGAGAGGAGGGAGGAAGGCAAAAGGGGTGGGGATGGATGATGATGAGGTCTTAGGTATGCGTACCTGTCCTCTTCGCTGCTACTTACTTCCCGTTGAGTCGAATTTATGTAGTAGTTTATTTTCATATGTTGGGATTAAGTTGAGATATTTTAATTTTCGTGTGTTAAACTTTAGTTATGTTAGTATTGGTATCAGATGATGTTTGCGATTCCACTTAATTATTATTTCATTCATTTACATTACTAGTTATATTTTATTGTCTATTTCTTAGAATAGTATTCAATTCTATCGATGACTAAGCATAAATTATTCTGAATTTAGCCCCTTAATTTAGCAATTTTAATATCTAAAACAACGTAATTGATTTGCTTTTATCCCATGTCATTTCTAATGACTTCTTCTAACAAGTACCCCGAGTTTTGTGTATTTCTTATTGATTTTACAGGCATTTAGTGCAAGAAAAGAAAGAAAGAAACCGGAAGAAAGGAAGAGAACAAAGGAAGACAAGTCAAAGGGTATTTTTATAATTTTAAAGCCATATTCCGGAGGTGGGGGAAGACTAGAAATTTGAAGAGATCTAAATTACAAGAATATTGGAAAAAACAGCACCCCAATCCGAGCTACGGTGAAGAAGTTATGCCCATTTGAAGTTGGAGACAAAAAGCCAAAGTTGAAATTAATTCTGGACGCTGAAGAGTTTCAACTCTTGAAATTTCTCTTATAATTCCTTTTTATTAGTTGTAAAACATGGAGAGGCATGGGAAAAGTCATATTTGGGTATATAAAAATCCAAGCCCTTGAGTAATAAAGGAGAGGAAGAGGTGGGAGTTCCTTTTGGCATATAATTTCATATTTTTCTTTCCTTAGGATTTAGAAACCCTAGTTTGTAAGTTGAACAAGAGTTATTCAAGATTCAAGTTTCAAGTTCAGATCTCCTTCTTCCATTCAAGTATTGCTAAGTTCTACTTTCAATTTCTTTCATATTGTAAGTTTAAATTACTCTTGTAGTTTAATTTTGTTTCTCAATTCAAGTTCCTTTTCAATGCATAATAGACCTATGACTGCCTGCACAACTAGAATTTTGTTTTCATTTAATAAAATCATACCTAGCTAAGTTTTTAAGGGTTGGGATGCATGAACCCATCCCAATGTAAATTACTTATGTAGAAACAGAATTTAAATTAAAAATTTGAAAGAATCGTGCGAGATAAATTTACAACCATTGTAGATATTTTAATCTCTCTTGCCCTAGGTACTTGGGATGTTTAAGAATATGATGTGCGTATAATTATTTAGCACTGCTTTATATTTACCTTTGATTTTGTATGGTGCGGGCTTGAACCTCATATACGTAATGCTTAGGATCTATAAAGACTGGATTCATTCAAATTTATAATTTATAATTCTAGTATTCTACATGATAAATTACTAGGGTTAAGGGATTGTATTCCAACCTACTTTCTCATTCATCTTAATTAGTTTGCTCATGCATGCATAGTTAACTTTTTTTATTTTTTCCCTTTTCAACCATCATCATATTTTTCACTTTTAGTTTAGAAGTAATAAATCAATTAAATTCTATCAAACATTCCCTACGGATTCGATACCTAGACTCACCACTATACTCCTTAAGAGTGTAGTTACAAGTTTAGGTTTTTTGTATTGAGGTTGGAAGCCGATAACAACGACTAGCGTATTTTCCACTCGATTTTATTATCTTTTGCTTAGAATGATATTCAATTATATCGACTACTGTATTATTTATTTTATATTTGATCAACCTATTATTAGATTTTACCGTGTGTGACAAAAATGGTATACCAATGTGGACTATCAGGAACCAAAAAATTGTAAGAACTTTATCCCCTGATACAATGATAATTCTATAAAAATGATGAAATATTAGTATTGTATTTCATAAATAAGAAGGTTGTCCACGAGGGAATAAATACATGTTATGGAGAGGAAAGAGAAAATAGCAAATAGTGGTATGCAAGGAAACAACTGATGACTTTCCAAAGGAATAGGAGTTGATTGCACTATGATAAATATTTTCTGCAGACTTTTTCAAATGATTCCAACGGGATGTTGCTGAATATCCTTAACAGTGTACATATAAATACATATTATATGCATGTATTCATATATGTGTAAAATCTATACACATGAAGTATTATGTATAATTGATATGCTATGTATATAATATATATGTGTCTTTTTTGTGTGTGTATTTGTTTATTTTTTTTAAAATATTTTTGAAATTAAGTTTATTAAGTGCTTAAAAATGTTTCAAAACACAAAAAAGCAAGTTTATAAAAATATTCTAAAAATAGCCTTTAAATCCAATTTTCTAAAATCATAACTAAATGGACAATTATTGTTCTTGTGATCTTCCACATTTAATAAGAGTTTGGGAATTAATTTTAGTTCCTAGGAACTAAGTGTATTTTGCATTTAGTTCTCCATACTTTTTTCATAATAAAAAGCGTCCCTTATCTGCATCTTTTTTGACAAATTCTATTTTTGTGGGTTAGATCTTAGGCTTTAGTTTTTCTTTTCTTTTTTCTTTTGGGGTGGGGGGGGGGGGGGGGGTAGGACTTTAGGCTCTAGAGTTATAAGGGTTTATAGTTTAGGGGATATGATCAGAGGAGTGAGAATGTTTGTGATTATCTTATATGATGAGGGGCCTAAAAAAGGTTAGAAATAAAGGTTAATTAATAAAATGCAGACATATCGTATCCTAAATGGCCCAAAATGATAAAAACTATAATTTCATAAAAAAATAAATCCTAAACCCCAAAAACTAAACCTTGCAAATAATTTAAGCATTAAATAAATCATAAGCCCTTGTAACTACTCAACCATAAAACCTTTTCCCCCCAAAAAAGAGTTGGGAAATAAGTTGGATGAGAGACCTTTTGGAATTATAAAAAATACGGTGGGCTAATGCAACATACACTTAGTTCCTAGAGATTTAAAGTAATTTTCCCAAACTTTTTTGGGATTTAGGATTTGTGGTTTAGTCTTTTTTATTTAAGGTATTAGGGTGTGGATTATTAGGTTTAGATTTTAAGGTTTATGGTTTAGGCGTTAATATTAAAGAACATATAGTATTTGTGAGTGTTTTATAGAGTGAGGGATTTCTTATGCTAAAATAAAAGCTTTGAACTATATGCTAATTTAAAAATGTCGAGTGGATGTTTTCCATATGACCCATTTTTATGTTTTTTTAAATAAAAAAACTTTGTGACATATCTTCATTTTTATCTCCTCCACCATAAGGTGTTTTAAAATATAATTTACAATGTGCTTACAAAGTGGTGGGGAAGATAAACGTGAAGGGTGAATTATCACAACTCATACAAAAAATGCCTTCGTGCAAGTTGTACTACAAATATGTGATGTGATATGAACCTATGGTATCATGATGCCTGCATCATAAGATGGTCATCTCACTTACTGGATATGGTCGGCATGTCATCTCTTTGGTCAGCTCAGTATTACTCTTGGTCAATTGAGTGGCTGACTGCAGGGAATTAATATTATCGGCCACCAAATACATACGTGGGCCACGTGTAGGAATATGTCTAGCCCTCATTATACACATACGTGGGTTAGTACTTTCAACTGATTGTGATTAGCTCATCATTAGATATCTCCTAGAATGTAGAAAAGTGTAACTTCCTTATTTATAAAGGCATTCTACCTCTTCCACTTCTCCTTTTCCCTATATAAATTACACTCAATGACACTCATTAATGACATCTAAAAAAAGACTCAACCTCACAGCCATATGCAAAACCCTAGAAAGATTCTTGAGAGACTGACCAGAGGCTCGACATTTGATTGGCAAGGTCACCGAGTAGTGAGAGGATGGTATCCTAGAGAGCCTAGATGGTCTAGAAAATGTCGATAATGTTCATTCAATTCAAGGACGAGACTATAGGGGTCAGTACATGCCAAGCAGACTTTTTAGGACGAGAGCTCAGCACAAAATAGTGGCCGAGAAGCTAAGACTGTTATAGCTAAGGATGAATAAGATGACTAACCCCTGAAGGGCTCGATCCAATAGTTGGAGGATCGTTTGGGAGAAATGACCAAATCAAATAATCCCTTATAGTGTGGTTTCGTGAAAGGACCTCTATTCACAACTTCTATTGTGGATTATCTCACACTTTCTAAGCTCAAGACACTTATGGTAACTCTAAAGTACGATGGTAAAACTGATCTAGTGTTGTATGTGGAACAATACTAATTTACTATCGATATTTACTCAGTCCCCGATGAGATGCGTTGCTAAGAATTCTCTAATACGATCACCATGTTAGTATAGATCTAGTACAATAATATACTACGAGGGAAAATCTCTAACTTTTAATAGCTCGCTGGACTCTTCATCGATAATTTCCATTTTTTATCCAAGCTTGGCAAAATGGTGGCTCATCTACTAAATGTTTTCCTGAAAATCGTCGAGAATACCCACAAACCCGCTTTAATAGTGAGAAGGTGTGAGTAATTGACTATGATGTGAAGACACCGATCAATTGCTTTAATGAGTGGCCTGCTCCCCGAAAAGTTATATTATGCATTGGATAAGGAACAGTCTAGGACTATGATCGAAGTTCTGGCCAATGTAGGTAAAATTATGAATACAGAAGAAGCTATTGCTCCTGAGGAGTCCATGGACAATACCAATAAGAGATCGAAGAAGAAAGATCAAAAGGATAGAAAGATGGAGAAGCCGAAGAGATATAACAAATACACTTCTCTAACCATTTGTGTTCACCACATCCTAGAAGAGATTTACATAAGTAGAGACCTAAAATGCCCTAGAGAGATGAAATCTCTTCTAAATCGAATAGATAAGAGTAAATACTGCGAGTTCCAGAAAGACCACAACCACAGTACTAATAAATATTTAACCTTGAAGAAAGAGATAGAGAACCTAAACTGAAGAGGTAAATTATCAAAATTTGGGGAGGGGGTGGCCAAGAAGATCAAAGGGATAAGAAGGAACCCAAGAAACAGTCAGAATCTACTTAGAGAAAAGGAGATGACAAGAAAAGAAGTAGATATTATGATTTTAAAGATGGTCTAGACTTACCTAAAAGGCCTAAGGAGCCTGTGCATGAGGTAAATATAATCTTTTTTATGTGTAACTTTATTCCAGGAGGTGATACTGGCAGAGGAGATGAACTAGGAGAGAGGAAATGCTACCTCAACGAGGCAAAGGCTTGTGCTTATATTAGGTAGATCAACCTGATTAGAGATGTAGATACTCATGCAAGGAAGGTGAACAAAGATCATTTAATGGTTGGTTTATCCAAATATGATCTATTAGGGGTGATTTACCCTCATAACGACCCTTAGTTGTCATAATGATGGTATATGAAGGTAAGGTGGCAAGAGTTTTAGTTGACAACGACATTTAGGCCGACTTCTTATTCTATAATTATTTCAGAGGTTTGGAGCTAGGAGACAAAAAAACTTGAAGTTTATCATAGGCCTCTTATCAGTTTCTCTGGAGAAACGATTTACCCCTTAGAAAAAATTAATCTGGAAGTAGTGATCGTGGTCTGGCTGAGCTGTCGAATAGAGAAGACCTGTTTCTTCATCATGGATAAGAAAGTTAACTCATCACATAATATTATCTTTGATGGAATAAGGTTAAATAAATTCAAATTAGTTACTTCTACTCTACACTAACGTTTGAAGTTCCCTACTCATTACGGGGTCGATGTGGTTAAAGGGAACTAGGTTGAATCTAGAAGTGCTACTATACTTCAGCCAACCAGGAGGAACAGAAAAAATTGACCACGGCCCACCACATTAAAATGTTAGATCCACGGGAAGAGGCAAAAATGGTCAAAGGGTAAGTCGTGGAAGAAATAGAAATAATTATCTTAGAGGATGAACACCATAGAGAACAACCCAGATCAACTCATCACTGGACCTTACCCTTAAGAAGGAATTGGTTGATTTTCTTAGGTAATAAAAGAGCATGTTTTCTTAGAGCCATGAGGACATGCCAGGAATTGATCCAAAATTCATCTATCATGAACTAAACATAGTCAAGTATGCAAATTCGATCAAATAAAAATGACGTGTCTTCATCCAGAAGAAGAACATGGCTACATAAGAAGAAGCAGAGAAGTTAAAAAAGGTTAATTTTATTAAAGACGTCAAGTACTGAAACTAGCTTACTAATATAATGATGGTCAGGAAAAAGAATGAAAAGTGGCATATGTATGTTGACTTCACTGACTTGAACAAATCATGAACAAAAAATCACTATATTTTGCCTAAGATTGATCAATTAGTCGACGCCACTTATGGTCATGAGCTTCTTAGTTTTACAGACGCCTACTTAGGCTATAACAAGATCAGGATGAAACCCGTTGATACGGAAAAGACTTCATTTATCAAAAGTTGAGGTATAAACTGCTACAATGTCATGCCTTTTGGGCTTAAGAATATTGTACCAAAAGTTGGTAAACAAGGTATTTGAAAAATAGATCAACAGAAGCATGGAGATGTACGTTAATAACATGTTCACCAAAAGCAAAGTAAATGCCAATCACATTGAAGATCTGGGGCAAACGTTCGACCATCTAGAAAAATATTAAATGAAACTCAACCCAACAAAATGTGTCTTCGGAGTACAAGAAGGAATATTACTAAGCTTTATAGTTAATCAGAGAAGCATTGAAGCCAATACGGTAAACTTCAAGTATTAATCAATATGAACTCTCCAACGAATAAAAAACAAGTACAAAACTTAATGAGAAGGGTGGCGACACTAAATCGGTTTGTTTTGGGAGCTACCGACAAGTGCCTTCCCTTCTTTAAATTATTACCAAAGACATTTGAGTGGAATAATGAATGTGACGCTGTTTTCTTGGAATTGAAGAAGTACTTGGGATCTCTACCTATGCTTTCAAGGCCTGTCATGGGAGAAAAACTTTACTTATACTTAGTTGTATCTGAATCATCTGCTAGCTCGACATTAATCTGACAAAAAATACAATATAAAAACTAGTTTACTATACTAAAAAATCATACCGAGGAGCGAAGATTCGGTATCCAAGACTGGAAAAACTAACACTAGCTCTAATTAAAGCTTCTTGAAGGATGAAGTTGTACTTCCAAGCCCATATCATTATTGTCTATACAGAACTGCCACTATGTCAAGCCATTCATAAACTTGAGAAATC
The DNA here is from genome assembly GCA_949130495.1 of Sambucus nigra. Taxonomy (NCBI): domain Eukaryota; kingdom Viridiplantae; phylum Streptophyta; class Magnoliopsida; order Dipsacales; family Adoxaceae; genus Sambucus; species Sambucus nigra. Next base: position 464,619,112 of record OX422211.1, on the reverse strand, counting down.
ATGCAAACTAATGGCTTAGGTCATAGAATTAGAAGAGTGTGTCATAAAGTATGAACCAAAAATGACAATCAAGGCCAAACCATGGTAGGTTTCATTACTATATTCACATATGAGGGAAAATCCATTGAGCAGACTTCTAAGAAAGAGAGCTCAACGGTGAAAGGAGAAAAGTAGACTTCTACATCTCCACCATACATCGAACAGACTTATTCAAAAAAGAGTCACCAATTCAATTAAACGAGTAAACTCCTATAAGAAATAGCTCGGACATTTAACTTGTCGACCAGTGTATTGAGGGCCTTGGGTCATCATCTAAATGGGAAAAAAATACTCGCAACTTGGAGTAGCTGAAAAAATTATTCAATTGTAGGATCTTGATCGAAGGATATTTCAAATAAGACCTTCTTGTCTATCAAATGTTCATAGACGGTTCATCATGTTCCTCAAACAGTGGAGAGGGTTTAATCATTACCACGACCAGTGACATTGACGTAGAATATGCTCTCAGATTCCAATTCTAAGCCTCCAACAATGATGTAGACTATGAGACTGTTATAGTAGGATATGTCCTAGCATCATCTCTTAGCGCCGAGCAAATACATGCATATAACGACTTCCAACTAATGGTGAACCAAGTACTAGAGTTTATGAGGCAAAAGATGAGTCCATGGCAAAATACTTGGCCAAAACCAGGAGCTGGTTGGCAAAATTCCTAATAGTTAGAATGGTGAGAATTCCAAGATCAGAAAATGCTTGAGCAAATACACTTGCTCGACATGCTTCAACTACCAAAACATAACTCAAAAGAAAAGTTCCAATAAAAATCCTAATGCACCGAAGTATTAACAAAGAAATTATCAATGCATTAAATTATATTTGGAGCCATCATGGATGGATCCAATAAAAAGCATACCTAAAAAAAGACATTGTCCCAGTCGATCCTAAAACGGCGAGGAGGCTTTAATTCAAAGCAGTGAGATATGTACTAGAAGGAGGAATCTTATTTGGAAGAGGGTTCATCATTTCATTACTTAGATGTGTCCATCCAATTGAAGTTAATGATTTAATAAAGGAGGTATATGAAGATTCCTTTGGTGCACATTCAGTATGAAGATTATTGGTCAAGCGAGTGGCCACATAAGGCTACTACTGGCCTACCATGAAGGCAAACTGCACGAATTATATAAGGCAATATGATAAGATCTAGATATAAGCCATAATCTATAAAATATCGTGGGATTCTCTCACACCGATCATGTCCCCTTGGTCATTTTCCAGGTGGGGTACTGACTTGGTCAGTCCTTTTTTTAAAATAAGAGGAAGGTTTAAATATATATATCCGTTACAGTGGCCTACTTCACCAAATGGATAGATGTTGAACCTCTAGTGGAAATGTCTTATGAGAAGGTATTCCATTTTCATTTGGAAGAATATTAATTTCTGTTATGGAATATCATACGCCTTCATCACCGATCATGTCATACAGTTTGATAATCAGGAATTCGAAGACTACTACATTCGATCTAAATTCCAAAAGCTACATTCTGCAACTGGTCATCCACAATGCAACGGGAAAATGAAAATAACAAACAAAACTCTGCTCGAGGGAATGAAAAACAGACTAAACGATGATAAAAGAAACTAGATCAATGAACTCTAGAGTGCCCTCTGTGCTTATATGATAGCTCCAAGAACAGGAGCGAGTGAGGCTTTTTATATGTTAGTCGTCAACAGAGGCAGTGGTCCCTATAGAAATTGGTCTCCCAAGTCACCGTGTCCTCAATTTTGACTCACCAATGAGTGACCTCATGAGAAGGTTAGATAGATCTGGTGGAGGAAGTTAGAGAACATGCAGTTCTTAGGGTGGTAGCATAGATCAAAGGTGAAAAGTGACGCATGTCAAAACGTCGATCGTTATTTTCTCTTCACCGCCTCAATACAAAAGCCTAAACTATTGACTACACTATTTTAAGGGAGTATAACAGCAAGTCCAGGTATCGAAAATCCACAGAGACGGGTTGCTAGAATTTATAAGGTCTAATATTCCTAAAATAAAAGTGTAAAAGGTGATTATACACAAAAGGAAATGATGCACAAAAGGGAAAGATTAATCTAGGCAAATGTATTTAAACTAGATTAACAAATCGATAAAAACTATAGGTTGCGTCGAATATCCCTCATCCGAGTTAATTAGTATAAAATGATTACATGGGTCGATGAGTTATTTAGACTGCATCTCATTTCGACAGTTAATTAAATCAAGAGTTGTCACACCCCTAAATTCGCATAACAGTCTAATATGATTTTGGCGTCAATAAATACCCCAAAAATTACGCATGCAAGGTCGTAAGCACGGAGCATATGTGATATACCCCGTCAAATTCTCTAGGCGTAATAACTAGGATAAAACACTCGAAATAAACCCGTAAACTCCATCACCAAAGCAAAGCAACATGTCAACCCATATGTGAGTTCAATCCAACGCAACCTAGAACTAATTAGCTAGAAAGCATGTTAAAAGACATTAATTAAATTAAAGTAATAAATCCAAGAAAGTACATGAAAGCAATAAATCTAGGTTACAAAGTTTAAGAACAATAATGGAACTTACATTAATGGAGAAGAACATGAATAGTGATACTTACATACACAAATGAGTATAAACCCAAAGAGAAGAGAGGAGAGGGAAGCTCCATAAAGAATCCCCAAAAACTAACCTAAAAATAAAAATATCTTCCAAATAAAAGCCTACAACATTCTATTAATACCCCAAAATAAACTCCCAACAAAACCAAGTCAAAAAACCCAAAATAAGTCATTTTTCGTCCAGATCTGATGGGCCTGGTCGACCTCATGTTTGGTACCGGTCGACCGCAATTTTGACAGCCCCCTTTTTCTCTCTGAACCAATTTTTGACGCGTTGCACAGAAATGGCCATAACTCCCCCATACGGAATCAAAATGATGCGTGGTCGAAACCGAATCGAAGCTAATTCAATTATATAAATGATTATGTTTTGAAACCCTCCAAATTATGAAGTATGAAATTACCAAATTGCCCTTGAAGTAGAAGAAAATACCGAAACCATTTGTAAATGGCCATAACTTTCTCATTCGGAGTCATAATGACGCACGGTCAATGGCCACGAAAAGATAATTTGATGATCTACATGTTGGTAACTTCATTACATACAAAATAGTGAGTTTGAAAATATCATATTTCCCTTGAAGTAGCTTTCGACGATGGAATTTCTCCGAAATGCAACTAAACCTCACTTTTAGCGTTCCAATACCTACAAAAGCACAATTAACCCCTGAAAAATATATATATATATACAAATACAAGGTTGTCTGGTTAACAAGAATAAATATAACCATTAAGAACGTAAAAGTGCTAGAATGCATAAAGATAAAGGGCGCAAATATGCAATATTCGTGATGTATCAAGCATACCAATATCGAATTGGTCAATTTTATAACAAAAGGGTAAAGCCAAGCACTCTGAAAGAGGGAGACTAGGTGATAAATAAAGTAATTCAGAAAGGGAATAAGTTAGAGCTGAACTGGCATGGTCCATATAGAAGTTTTGCTGTTGTCCAACCAGGGACTTACAGAATTGAAACCTTAGAAGGAGAATAATTCAAGAACCCTTAAAATACCTAACACCTGGGGCAGTACTATTAATAATGAAAAAAATGTAAAGTCTTTTCATTTCCCTATAACCCATTTCCATTGATCAATAAAAATTATCAATTCCTCATGAATGCTATCATTCCTTTTTTTTCATCGGTATGGGGGAGATATGCTAAAAATTCAAAGTCGAAGACATATCAGCTACTACGTGTCATCCATGTGAATTAACGCACAAATATAATAACAAAATTCATGTATGACACCATGTGGTCATGAATAAGGAGTTTACCAACTTCATGTATGACCCCATAAGGTCAAGAACAAGAAGCTCCAAACTTTGTGTATGGTCTTACCCTAGGGCAGATAAAAAAATAAGAAGTTTATCAATTTTAAGAAGTCCGTTATAGTCAGTCGTATGGATGACAAGGTCCAACTATAACTACTAAATGTGATGACAAATCCTAACACATTTGATTATCTCTGGTAACTAACGTCAACACTTTGTCAAGACAAAAAGATCCATTTATATGGATAGTAAGCTCGATTAAAAGTTTGTGAAACCTAAGATCGGACAACCTAGGTTCGTCCACATTTATAACTAGTAAGACAAATTAGTCAATCATAAGACTAGACTATTAGTAGATTCTTTCTAAATAACTAACATTTAATAAGTTGACAAGGAAGAAAGAAAGATGAAAATTTCCATTATAATTCATGAAAAGTTATTACAAAGCAAACAAAATAAAAACACAAGTTATTAGCAAGAATAAGGTTTCTCACTTGGTATATTATCAAAACCACCCGGTGGTACATCTAATGAATAAGGGGTAATGGTCGTCCGTAAATCTCTAAACCTTGGTTGGCTATTAAAATTTGCCCTATATACTAAATGTAGATGTTGGTAAAGTTCATCATCTCCATGCAAGCCATAATTCTTGAGGTATTCTCTAGTCAACTCACTAGGATAGCATCCGGAGGAATCCATGAAACATCAAGTTTGAAGGGAGGATTAGGAAGTTCCAGACATCTTGGGTCATGATAATACCATAGCTCATTCTCCTTTGGCACTTTCATGATAGTAAGAGCATTTATCCATCTATTTTTATGACCAACCTTGCGAACATGATCAAGTTCTTCTCCCATGTGACTAAGGGTCTCATCGTAACCATCCATCCAAATAGTACTAGGTTAATTATGAAATTAATATAGGAGGCAATCTATCTTCTTATTCAACCTTTTGATGGTGGACATTTGATTCGTTATGGTCATATCTTGGTCTGATAGATTTTTCTTATTCCGTTTTTCCTCCACTAATTGTAAAATCCTTCCCTTCTGCTGAGAAGACTAAACTTTGGGTTTATTTATTTTCTGTAATTACTCCCTTAGGAGCGCATTCTCTTCTTCCAAAAAGGAAACACACTTATTTTGGTCGACAGGACCTGACTTCTTGATACCCTTAAGCTCAATGCGTAAGGCATTATTTTCTTTCTCGATCATTGTGGCAACCTTTGTGGCACTTTTCAATTATGACTTGAGAATGAAATATTTCTTAGAGTAAGCTGATGACAAGGAAATCTATAACACCCATGCTCAAGATTTTATCCCTTTCCCCTGTAATTTGTAATTTATGGAGAACCCTTGGTCCTTGGACTATTAATAAGTGGATTGTTGTCCATAATTAAATGTTCTTATAGCCCTTGTGAAATTAATTAATAATCGAAGAGACAAAATTAAAATTGAAATTTAATTCAGATATTTAAATGAGAATTAGCGTCATTTAAAGGAGATCTTTTTCTCGTTTGAATGAGATTCTCCGATTCTAATGAGATTCCTTTCACGTTTAAAGGGGAATTTAAAGAGCATCAAACAACCCATGCTCTTCCAAGACTACCCACCTTGTTAGATAGTGGTTCGAACGCCATTCGAACAAGATTCCTATTCTCATTTGAACGAGATGCAGTTTCGTTCAAATGTCCTCTATAGATAAGTTAGATTTTTGCACTTTCTTGTGTGTTGTCAACACTTAGGACCTTAGATCTTTGAAATATCAAGATCCTATAGCACCAGGAAAAATGTGGGCAATAGTTTTAAGTGGACTAAGGCTTAATGGGTTAAGGGTTTGGGGGTATATAAGAGAGGTGGGAGAGTGTTGGGGTCATTACTAACACTCTCATCAAATTTTCATGCATTCCCTCCCTCTCTCAAAGTTCCCTCCATCATCTTTAACCTCCCTTCCACCATAGCAATCATTTGACACTTATTTATATCCATAATTAAGCCATTTCCAAGATTTGTACATCCATCTGAAGCCTTGCTTGTAGTTGAAGCATTCAAGAAGTAGTTAGTGCACTCTTGCAGCATTCTTGGAGCTTTGAAGATTTTAGAAGCTTTCATGTCTGTCTTCTTAGTTTCTCCTATTTATTTTCAGGGTAGGATTTTCCTTTTCAAGTTTTCAAGGTTTGAAGTTATGAATATATGTAGGATGCATGCTAGAATATGATTTAATGTTACAAAGGAAAATATTTTCTAGCATGTTTAGTCCTTAAAATAATGGAGTTTTAAGAAAATAAGACCTAAGTATTTTTTTAAGAATAATAGCATTTTTAACCTTGAAATTTGAGAAGTAAGCATAGAAAATGTAAACTCTTGTTAGTATCCTATTTAGACTCATATTTAAGGATGTCTAGGCTTGAAATCCTCCAAAAATATATGTAGAAACATGTAGTATATTGGTAGATTACATTTAAACTTGATAAAAGAATATCACGATTGGTTTCATGAGAAAGTAAAAAAGTTTGATAAAAACATCCCTTAAATGTGTTATAAATAGTGTTAAGAATGAAGAAAAATAATGTTTGAGACTGCTTATGATAACATGGTAAATTAGTGGACATTTTGCTAAAATGGCCTTCAAATGATTAAATATATTTTATGTGGTTTGAGCATAAATGATGAAACATGGGTTTTGAACATAAAATCATAAAAATGGTTTTGAAAATAAAAATGATGATTTATAATGCCATAATGAATTAAGTATATTTTTCAAAAGGTTACAATGAATAAATGATAAATTTGATAAAATAGAGGGTCTTGGTGGTTGGATTTCCTCACTAGACCTTATTGGTCGGTTTTTGTGAAAAACGAATAAAGTAGATAAAATGGCATGTAGACGATACGAAATGGTGAAACGAACCGTAAAAATGATAAAAACGATAAAATGACGGAATAATGTGGATATGGGTAAAAATGATAAAAATATATTAATATGGACTTGGATGACACCAAAAATAATTAATAAGGTCCCAGAGCCTAAGGGTTAAAGATTCAGAATCATTGGCCAGAGCATATAATAGCATAGCTGGAGGTATGGACCCGTTAAAGTATGCAGATATTTGGAAGATTTTGAGAAGGATAATGAAAATGATTGTGGTTATGTTTGAAGAAAATAAATGAGATAACCTAATGAAAAAGGATAAAAAGGAGCCTAAGGAATAAAATATGATTAATTAGTCTCTAAACCCGATAAAGAGTGTTATGAAATGGCTAAGTGTGAGTATGAGCACATCACTCGGGTGAATTCCATGGTAGTTTCATTAATACTAGCTAAACTATTAAACATTTTTGGAATTGTTTAAAATACATGTTATATATATAATATTTTGTAGAAAACGTATAGCTTAGTATTACCCACCCTGGTGAGCATTCACTCACCGCTTCTTTTATGCAAAAGACCCCATCCCCACCCCAGGTACATAGAGTAGGGACGTTGAAAAAGACGCCGGTAAGGTCTCTGAAGGAAGTCATCATCGTTAGAGGCTCTGTTATTTTATTTAAACTTTCTTTTGAAACATTAGAATTGGGACATTTAAACTATTTTCTTCGGGCCTTTGTCTATGTGATGTAATAATATAGGTACAACTATGATTTACTTCTTATTTATTTAGTATTGTTGGATTAAACGGATTTTCATAAATAAACATTGCTAATTAACTTAATTACTTAAAGTGGTCACTTGTTTTCTCAAATTTAAAATAATAATTAAATCAATAACAAACGGTTCAATTAAAGATTCTTTCTTGAATATTAAAACTAGACTTTCCCCTCCCCCTTTATCTCCTTGATTCCGTTTGGGTTGACCTAAACTCGGGTCGGGGTGTTACAAAATCAACTTCCGGTCAAATTCGCCATGCTTCTGTAGTTCGACTAGTTTCTTTTCGTAGTCTGCATGAAGATTTATTATTGATTCCTTATGGCTATATTGAAGATTAAACATCATACCATGATTAGAAACATTGTCTGTAACTGCCTGATAAAAAAGACAACGCATGCTTAAATATGATTCCTTTCCTTGGCCTGAATAGATGCATTATGGCCGAGCAACTCCTCAAGCTCATCCTCATCAATCTAGATGTGTCCAGTGCCGAACCACCGATTACTTCTCTCTTGGAAGTTACTTTGGACTGCAGCCAGATATGCCAGTCTTGAGTTAAACTGAAAAATAGGTGGTCGAATACAGGTACTTACCGAGGAGAAGAACTTGTAATAATTTGACCATGACAACGATGTATGGAGAAGAAACTTTATTTCAATTTTAAAAAGGGGAGTTACATTAATACGTTTCTAGTACACTGAAGAAATCAAAAAAGAATAAAGGAAAGCAAAAGTCCTAACTACTGGGATTTATTTCCTCGCCTTCTCTTTATGAGCAATAGCTTCACCATCATCTTGATCAGCAACCATTACTTGCTCCTCACCACTAATGGTACCAATGTCCTTCTCATCATCATCAACCTCCTCATTAATATAGGGAGGATGGCCAGGATTATGCAACTAAAAGAGTTCAGACCCTTCAGCAGGTTCGATCTTGGTAAGGGATGCATTCCAACCATCTTTGAAGGATGACTTCTTCAATTAATCGATTTTCATAGAAGCATTAGAGAATGCCTTATCTAAGAACCTTATGAAGTCATCCTCCTTATCCTTGGCAGCTATGGCAGGTCGTCACCCCTCCGGGAATCCTTACCCTCCTTTTTAGTGGAAGTCGCAGCACTATCTGCCACAAGTTTCTCTTGGTCCAATGTCTTGACCTTCTCCTCTAATTTTCTCTTCTCATTTATCTGGTCCTCATGAGCGTGACCAACATCTTCAAAAGATTTTCATAGCCTCTTAAAGTCAACCTCAGCATCAGACGATACTCTTTCACTTTTTCATTCCTCCTTAAGAGCTAGTCATAATCAATCAAGAACTATAAGATAAATGTTCTGAAAAGTTTGTTAAAAAAGAGAATTGGGGAAGTATGAATAGAAATTATATAATGGAAAATAAAATTACAAGGGAAAATTATATTTAGCCAATTAATTAATCATAAATGAGGAAGAAAATATGCAACCACTTCACCAGTAGGGAGGAGTATGACGCTAATTAGATAGCGAGCAAGCTCAGGGTGAACTAGAATAGATTGAGTAGTACCCTTGCCCTTGTCAACTGGTTTCTTTCCAATAATCTTCATAAGAGAAGGTGTCCTTTCTGATCCTCTTAGATAGAGGTTTATGATCCTTGGTAAGAGACATATCCACGATGAAGGGGCTGCGAAGAACCTTAACATTAGGTTTCTTGGTCACAGGGGGAGACGACCTGGACCCAGTAAGGAGATTATGAATCTTGTATTTCACCATCGCGGTTGAAGGGATGTTGGAGTGTACTAGTACAACGTCGAGAGGTTGAAAATAAGAATAAGTGCTTTTTGTCGATAAGTTATCCTCTGCGCAATGATAGGAATCAGAATCAGGGTCAGACTTTAAAGAGTCGAATGTAGAAGATGTTGGGTCGTCCAAACATATGGGGGCTAAAGGTATTTCCTCATAAGATCGGGATACAAAAGAGATAATGGTACTCTTATATTAGAGAAGGAAAGAGGACGACCTAGGATGGTCTTCAATACCAAGCCTTAGTTATATCGACAACACAATTTCCAAATCAGAAAAGTTAACCTCAGAGGTAGGAAGGATCTCTTTCTTACTCTTCTGTGCAAAACAGAAATTAGAATTACACAATTAACTTTAGAAATAATATAGAAATCAGAATGGAAACATTTAAAATGTGTGTGTGTGTGTGTGTGTGTGTGTGTGTGTGTGCTAACCTATTTCCTTGCCTCCCTGAGGGTACCTGAGCCCTTCATATGTTGTACCCTCGAAAAGAGGGAAAACTGCTAATTCTTCATAATCAAATCATAATCCTAATAATCCTTATTGGAATCAGGTAAATTCATAAACAAGGCCCTATTTGTTTGCCTTGTCTTCATGTAGTCAATATTTTCATTAGTGGTACCCCAAGTGTAGTAGTACATTAACTCTGGAATCCCAATGTGGATCCTATATTGCTCGTTAATATGGTGGAGCCCATTGATAATTCTCCAAGTATTTGGAGCAATTTGGGCAGGAACCATATCAAAATATTGGCATAATTAAAAAAAGAGAGGGTTAGGAGGAAAAATGATTCCGCATTTAGCAATGAAAGTAGATGGTAGCCAGTGACCTTCAGGTAAGGCATAAAGATAATAAGCCCGCGACTACCCATGGGAGAATCCTATGAGTGGTCCTAAAAGCTTCTAACGAACTCTCAATGATTGTATAAACCATGCTTCCAGAAGAATAATAAAGAAATGCAAAAAATAAAGAGGAATAAAAAGATCCTTATAGTGAAAAATGAAAAGCTCTCACAAACGGCTAAAGTGAAGGAAGTAAATCTCTTTAGATGGATGAAGTAATTGGAGGTAAAGGGATAATATTTTTGAATAAAGACAAACTGATAAAAAAAAGGGCAACAACTGAGCTTTATAAGCTTAAAAGGGCATCCTCACGGTTTTCGAAGCATAATGATGATTAAGTGTACCTGACATTTCCATTCTGACGAGGAATGACCGCCAAAGATGATTTATTACCAGCGTAACCTTGGAGTGCCTCCTTTCCCCAAATTTGCCAATATTTATAAAATTGCCACTGCACAAAGAGTAAAAATTTCCCAAAACACCAACTCTTAGAGATGGATGCCGACCAAGCCATAGCCAAAGACTTACGACTAAGTTTCTATGAAGCCGCTAAACTCCTACCGGTCAATACTCCATTTATTCATTTCACATGCCTAGCCACTCTGAATATCTTATGCTCCCGATAAGCTACTACTCGTTTCAGTCATATGAATGAAGTCTTAGGGGCTTTATTGTACTATAAATATGTAATCTGACATGGACAAGTGGTATCATGACACTTATCTTCATAAGATGCTCATATCACTCACTGGATGTGGTCGGCTCAGTATAGCCAACTATAAGGAATTAATGCTATAAATCACTAAACACATGCGTGGGCCACGTGTGGGAATATGTATAGCTCTCATTATACACACGTGTGGGTTAGTCTGTTCAACTGATTATGATTAGATCATCATTAGCTTTCTCTTAGAATGTAGAAAAATGTAACTGCCTGATTTACAAAGGCATTCCACCTCTTCCATTTCTCTCTCCCCCTCTATAAATTGCACACAATGACACACAGTAATGACATCTAAAAAAAGACGCAACCTAAATGCCATAAGAAAAACCCTAGAAAGATTCTTCAGAGCTTGTATCCACCTCTTTCACTGTTAATACAAACAACACTGCATCTGTGAACGTAGGCACTTCCTTGGGCTGAACCACATTAAATCTCTTATTTCCTTCTTTGTCTCTCATCTCTCTCAAATTTAAACCGTTAATATTATAAAACGTGTTATACCGATTTAAAATTAATTCGCAAGTTTTGAATCAAACCTTATTTAATTAGAGTCTATTTTTAAACAAACTTAATTCATCCTCTACACATGCATCTAAACATCATAAATAATTCAACCCATGCATGAAAAATAAAGACGACCGATTCAGGAAAAAACCCCTTTCGGGTAAAACCTTTTATAAAAACTTTGAAGAATTCACAGGACCTTTGACTTACATACAACCTGATAATCGCCCATAAGTGTGTAATACACGGTGCCTTCAGCATATCTTCAAAGATATGAGAGACAACGAAATACCTTCCAGGCGTTGGTTCGTCGTCTTCGGCTCGTCCACGCGCAGAATGACTACGCTTGGTATCCACCGATCAAATATGGAGATCCCTTCTCCACAAAGGTAGAACAAAGGCAAAGTTGTGTTCTTGAAACACCAAAATAATTCACTAAAGAAAATGGGAGTTTTGTGAATTGAAAACAAAAAGGGAATTAAACCCCAAAACGAAGAAGCCTAAAGAATTATGCTTTCACAGTTTTTCTGTTATGTAAAATGCTGGGACTTCTTAATGAAAACAAAACCAGAGAATGAGATTTTATAGAAAATCACGCCGCCTCGAAAACAGAGCTCGTTCGAATGAGATCAGCATGTCGCTCGAACGAAGGACAACTGTCATTCGAACGAGATCGCGCGACATGCCATCTCGCGCGATCGACAGGCCATGTCGCTCGAACGACTGTTGCGAAAAAATTATTATTTTAATGTCCACTTCAACACTTAGAAAAAATACACATTCTCAAATTTTAACGAAAAAATCCGCTCCAACATTTAGAAAATATTTTGTAAAAATATCCCCAAGCTCTAAGTGAAAAGTTAAGGTATTAAAAACATAACCTTACCAAAGTACACTTCGCGGAGTCTTGAATGATGAAGAACTTGAGTAATTCGGATCTGTCTTTGATGCAGATGTCTCTTGAATGCTCTTCGATAGTGTAGCGGTATATGACATAATAAATTGATAACGTACCTATGAAAATATGTCCTTACAAATCTCCCCCTATGTCTATGCCGGTACATACATAAAAAATCCGAATTATTAAAAACGAAAATTCCTATACAAATCTACCCTCCCATGAATAAATTTGTAAGATCTCAAAATTGTTCTTCAATCATCTTCGTCAAATCTCAAAGCTTTTCTCATCAGGGTGTGCAACATCACAATCTTCAATCTTTGTACCTACACACATGAGATAAAGAAAAAACCTTTGTGACACATAGAGTTTAAAATGATATAAGAATAAAGCATTAATAATCAAATCTTCCCCATAATGCAAAAACTCCCCCATAGCATGATAATTCTTTCTCCCCCTTTTTATGATCTCCCCAAAAAGACAGATAAGAAGAAAAAAATCAAAACATGGAGTGTCACGATAAAATGCATAGCAAACATGGATCAAACTACGTGCATGCAAAGGTATGTCTTAAAAATCTCACAAACTATTTTTGGATTTTTCAAATTTTTTATACAAAAATAAGATACTAAAAATAACACCATGGATTTAAACTAAAACAACCAAGTCATGGAAATGGAATGAATGGGTGTGAACACATTCGATAGGTAAATAAACTCAATCAATCATATGTGTACTCCTAACGAATGAGCATCAAAAGTATCCTTAGGTGAAAAAATTTGTTGAATTTAAATGACATCGTCTTATACAAATCAACAAATCAAAGTCAAAGTGATTTCCACACCAATAACGTCCAAAACTATTTAGCCATTTTTCAAGATTTTCAAGGACGTGCAAACCCGTTATAAAATGTCCAACCAAATTCCCTCATATATATTTTCTTTTAGAGGTGTTAAACTAAATTATCAAACTTTGGAGAATTAGTGTAAAAACCTAAATGGCCCATAATTGGCATGAATTTGTTTTTATTGCCTTTAAATTTTTTTCGGGCTCTTTTAAACCTCTTTGGACCCCGAATAATAAAATTCCTCAATATATTAGGTTCGATTTAACGATGGCTTAATCGCAAAGATTAAAAAATTAATCTTTCGTAGCCCTTCATCGTTTTCAAACAAAGCAAACAAACTCACAAACGGCTCTTATATGCACAACTATCTTATCAAGTTTTATCGTGCTTGGTTCGTTTTAAGGACAGAATTGAAGTGAAAACACCCAACCAACATGTGATAAGACAAGCACAATAATTAAACAAATCCGTGCATGTGTGCAATAAAGGAAATCATGAGTCAAACATGTAGGAAGTAACACTTAATTACATCTTAATGACTCCAAACATTATAAAACACATGGATGAATTGACCTATTGTCTCAAAACACTATCAAATAGTCACATGAAAAATGGAACGATGTTGTGACTCGGTCATCCTAAGTGTCCATCCATAAAAGGTGCAAACAAAATACAAAAATCTTTTTGGATTTTTTCAAAAATTTTATCAAACTAAAATCTTTTTGTATTTTTCAAAATTTTTCAAAAACAAAAAAACTATACAAAAAGTACATGTCACAACGCTAGCAAAAATATATCAAAAATCATAACTAGCGTATGACAAACATGCAAACACAATCATCTATACGATATGGCAAGAGAAAAATTATGTGCAAGCAAACGGGAATCAACTTGTCTAAAATCTAGTGCCTCTAAAAGTGATTTCCTAACCCAAACAGATGTGAAACAATGTGTGGGGGATTTGAGAACCTCGACAACACTAGACATAAACTTCCTAGGACATTTTATAAGATCAAAACAAAAACGCCTAGGGTGACCTTTCCTACCACAATATGAACATGTGTAAATAGGTGGACCGACACCTATGGATTGACCTTTTCTATCATCCTTGAAATTAGTTGATCCTCTAAAATAAATAATGGTTTTGGCTTTAGCATTAGAAGCATGAGAACACGATGAGCCATTACCCTCGGGGGGTCGTCCGGAGCCTGATGAAGGGTCGGCCCCCTGATGGGTCGTCCGGAGCCTGATGAAGGGTCGGCCCCTTGAGGGTCGTCCGGAGCCTGATGAAGGGTCGGCCCCCCTAAGGGGTCATCCGGAGCCTGATGAAGGGTCGGCCCCTGAGGGGTCGTCTGGGCCCGGTGAGGCGTAGGGCGCCCTCGGCATGGCCGAGGGTATATACGGGTATATCAATCACTCCCAGCCCTTAGCCATAGATGATGCTGAGATGGATGAGGGATAGTGTTGCTTTTGAGACTAAGTGTATGGTTTGTTTGATGAGTGACACCTGTCAAGCTGATGTGACAGTTGTCAAATTTTTATCCAATGTTGTTCCAGTTTTCAAGGCGCGGCGGCTACATGCTGCTTGGGGCTTTGTGCCTTAATGATGTCATCCTAGTGGGCTGTGCTTTGGCTTCGGTAATGGGCCCACTCATTACTAAGGTATATAAGCAATTTTTGAAACCATTCATTCTCTTCTTCTTCTTCGCGCCCAAGCTCTCTCTCTCTCTCTCGCTTCCAGCCTTCTTGCCATTTCTGCAATTTTTGAACCTTCAAGCTTAGCAGCTTCGCCATTCCTCCTCAGGTAACACCTCGACTCTAGTGCCCTACTTATCTTCATTTCTGTTTGCTTTCCTGTTTTAAGCTCATAGGGCTAGATTTTCTTAGGCTGTTCCATAGTTTTTCCGGTGTAACCTCCGGTAAGCTGTTATTGAATTGTTCTTGATAGAAAACCCTTCAATTCTTAAGTTTTGATCGAAAAGTCCACCCTGGTCAATTGTGAGATTTGTTTGTAGTTAGGTTAGGTTACCCAAATTCTTCTAAGTGTAGGGTCTCCTCCTTAATGCTTAGGAGGCTTTATAATTTAGTCGAGGAGTTCCCATCCTTACGAGAGAAGCTTTTCATAGAGATCAGACGAATAGAGGAAGAGGAGGAGAGGAGACGAGGGGCTGACCCTAATTGGGTACGACCAATCTTTCCCATTCCTCTAGCCACCATAAAACCATTTGAGCCGTCTGAGTCTTGTGGGTCGTCCTGTCGTCCTACCGAGAGTTATTCAGGAGAGATGGATGAGAGAGCGTCGTCGCCCACTGGCGCTGGACCTTCTGGGAGAGGTGAGGTGTCTGACCTAAGCCCAGGCCGAGATGCCGAGGGTATGGTTACTTTCGCGGCCGTCCCTATGACTACTCTATCTCCACATGCCTTCTAGATGGCTTTTCCTCAGAGGTCTCTGGTAGGTGATGAGGCCGAGGGAGAGGGGACAGAGGACGAGGGTGAGGACTCAGATGATGACCAGGTTGACACCTTACATGCCTCGTCCTATATCTCCTCAGTTAGGGATCGTGACCTCTTGCTGTGGAGGCATGCCTATGGAGTGTCCCCAAATATAACTATGAGGGTTCCCTCTAAGTCTGAGAGGGTCTTCGAGGGTGAAAAGGGAGAGGTTGCAGTATACGAACAAATGTTCAAGGTTGGTGTCAGATTCCCTCTGCATCCTGCCGTCGTAGATATCCTGTCATCCCTCGGCATTGCCCCCTCTCAGCTTCCTCCCAACTCCTGGAGGATGATCCTTGGTTACATCTCCTTATGGAAGAATGCTTTCACTGATGAGCCATCGGCCGACGTATTTTTGGCCTGTTACAATATCACCTCCTCGTCCAAACAGCCTGGGTACTACCACCTGGGGGCGAGGAGGTCTGACAAAAAACTTCTCCACATGGCACAGACCTCTAACCACGATTGGAAGAAGAGATTTTTCTTCGTTTCTGGGGAGTGGGAATTTTCCGCCGAGTCTCAACATTTGGACGATAGTCCGAGGGTTCCCAGAAGATGGTCAAACCCCTCGATGAAGGCCAGGTCTGATCCCGGACTTAGTCTGGATAAGAAAGACATAGTTGAGTATCTGAGGGAACGAGGGAGAGGGGGTGAGATTGCAAAATTTGAAGATCTGATGACCCCCAAGTTCCTCAAAGAAGCTGGTCTGAGGGTCGGTCCCCTGACAGAGCTATGTGAGTTATATTATTTTTTGCTCATTCTTTACTTTTTTCAAGTGTTTCATCTTTGCCTCTACATTTTTCTAATGTATCGTCCCCCTTTCAGGTCGTCCCTCTGGTATATCTGATCAACTCTGGGAAATGACTGCCCCAAGTTTGCTATCTGGCTTAGGCAAGAGGAAGGGCAAGGAGCCTCAGCAGGCTCCGAGGAAGACAAAGGCCATGGGGCTGACACTTGTTGGACCGACAGCCGACGGTCACAAAAGAAAAGAACATGAAGTCCCTGCTGATCCTCGGTCCGATTCTAGGACGAGGGCGAGGGTAGAGTCATCTGAGGGGACTGGCTCCTCTTCCAGCATGGGGGCCTTTTGGTCCCAGAACTTGGCGCTTCTGAAGGCCGAGCCATCTTCCCTTATCGCGAACTTGAGGGCAGCCAAGGCTTCCATGTTTTCTGCCCCCTCGGCTGCTGATTATGAATTTCTTTCAAATATGCCTCTAGCAAAAGTGTACGACTATGGTCTGCACGCCCTAGCTCAGGTATTTGTTCTCCTTTCATTCCCTTAGTTGCATTCTTTCACTAACTGTTTTCTCGGCCTCTTGACAACTGTTTATTATTTCTGTGCAGTATGTGTGCGCCTTTACCTCGGCCACTAAGTGGATGGATGAAAACCAATAAAAATTCCATGAAGCAGAGAGAGCCATCCAGCATGAGGCCGATTTGTAGACGGAGCTAGAGACTGCAAAGGCTGAGCTAGAGAGTGACAAAATTGAACATGCAAGGGTTCTGGACGAGCTGACGAGGCAGCATGATGCAGACATAGCGGCCAAGGACTTGCTTATAAAGGAGCGGGACGAGGCCTCGACCAACATGGGGGCCCATCACAAGACTGAGTTATCTGAGGCAGTGAAGAAGGCAAAGACCGATGTTGTGGAGGCCTACAAACTCTCAGACGAGTTCCAAGGCTTCGGTCTTGAGTACTTAGAGAGGGGGATTAGGACGACCTGTCGGTGGGTCGTCCTTAAGTTTGCTGACGCAGTGTCGTCTGTTCGCCCCTCTCTTGAGGCAGTTCAACTAGATGACCCACTTATTGCTGAAGCATTAGCCCAAGTGGAATCTCAGCATGCAGAAGGCACAGGCACGTCTGAGGCTCGGCCTGTCATGGTCGTTGAGGAGACCTCTCTCATTGACATTGAGGCCCTGCCCTTTGATGCTGCTCAATAGGGTGGTTGTCTGTAGCCCACACCCTCTTAGTGTAATCAATATTTTTGTACTCTATTTTTGTAAAACGAACATCACTTTGTAATATAATGCCTCTTGTTATCTTCCATACTCGTCTCTTATGTGATTTGTATTGTGGATTTTTTGTACTAAGAATATCACTAACCCAACAATACCACTAACCCCTCCCTCGGCCTATAATGAGGGTCAAGGGAGGGGTACCCTCATTATAGGCCGAGGGTTATAATAACCAAATTAATGATTTTTAATTAAGTATTCCCTCGTCTTTCTTGAGGACAATGGTGGGGTCGTCCCCTCCATTGACCCTCATTATAGCCGAGGGTTCCAATAACCAAACTAATGGTTTTTAATCAAGTCTTCCCTCGTCTTTCTTGAGGACAATGGTGGGGTCGTCCCCTCCATTGACCCTCATTATAGGCGAGGGTTCCAATAACCAAACTAATGGTTTTTAATAAAACCATTATAGGCCGAGGGTTATAGGCCGAGGGGTACCCTCATTATAGGCCGAGGGTTATAATAACCAAATTAATGATTTTTAATTAAGTCTTCCCTCGTCTTTCTTGAGGGTAATGGTGGGGTCATCCCCTCCATTGACCCTCATTATAGCCGAGGGTTCCAATAACCAAACTAATGGTTTTTAATAAAGTCTTCCCTCGTCTTTCTTGAAGGCAATGGTGGGGTCGTCCCCTCCATTGACCCTCATTATAGCCGAGGGTTCCAATAACCAAACTAATGATTTTTAATAAAGTCTTCCCTCGTCTTTCTTGAGGACAATGGTGGGGTCGTTCCCTCCATTGACCCTCATTATAGGTGAGGGTTCCAATAACCAAACTAATGGTTTTTAATTAAGTATTCCCTCGTCTTTCTTGAGGACAATGGTGGGGTCGTCCCCTCCATTGACCCTCATTATAGCCGAGGGTTCCAATAACCAAACTAATGGTTTTTAATAAAGTCTTCGCTCGTCTTTCTTGAGGGCAATGGTGCGGTCGTCCCCTCCATTGACCCTCATTATAGCCGAGGGTTCCAATAACCAAACTAATGGTTTTTAATTAAGTCTTCCCTCGTCTTTCTTGAGGACAATGGTGGGGTTGTCCCCTCCATTGACCCTCATTATAGCCGAGGGTTCCAATAACCAAACTAATGGTTTTTAATAAAGTCTTCCCTCGTCTTTCTTGAGGACAATGGTGGGGTCGTTCCCTCCATTGACCCTCATTATAGGTGAGGGTTCCAATAACCAAACTAATCGTTTTTAATTAAGTATTCCCTCGTCTTTCTTGAGGACAATGGTGGGGTCGTCCCCTCCATTGACCCTCATTATAGCCGAGGGTTCCAATAACCAAACTAATGGTTTTTAATAAAGTCTTCGCTTGTCTTTCTTGAGGGCAATGGTGGGGTCGTCCCCTCCATTGACCCTCATTATAGCCGAGGGTTCCAATAACCAAACTAATGGTTTTTAATCAAGTAATCCCTCGTCTTTCTTGAGGGCAATGGCGGGGTCGTCCCCTCCATTGACCCTCATTATAGCGCTAGGGACGTTCTCTGAAAATGTTTTCATGCGTACTAGAACTGATAAACACAGGATGAGGGGAAACACTGATATTTCTTATTAATTTTCCAAGTGTTCTGTTGGAGCAATTCCTATTACAATTATGGTCTATCAAGACCTTACAACACTACTGATAGTATTTTTTCAAATGATCTTCATTCCAGGGGTTGGAAAAGGGTTACCCCTCTAGGTTTTCTAGTCTATAGGTCCCAGGGATGACTTCATCGATGACCCTATATGGGCCATGCCAATTAGGATGGAGCTTGTTGGGCTTTTTCCAAGTCTTTTTGAGGACCAAGTCCCCCACTGCGATTGGCCTCTGTTTCACCCTCTGATTGTAAAACCTTGCGGTCCTCTGCTGGTAGGCGGCCTGCCTTATCTCGGCGTCTTCCCTCCTTTCCTCAATCAGGTCTAAGTCGAGTCTCCTTTCTTCTGTGTTTCTCTAGGGGTCATACATTTGGATCCTATGAGTAGGAAACCCAATCTCGGTGGGGATGACGGCTTCTGAGTCATAAGCTGGCATGAATGGGGTCTCTTCGGTAGAGGTCCTCACTGTCGTCCTATATGCCCACCGCATGGCATATAACTCATCAACCCATCTTCCTTTTGCCTCCTCAAGCCTCTTCTTGATTCCATCTAGGATTGTCCTGTATGTAACTTCTGTTTGCCCATTGGCCTGAGGTCGGCCTGGGGTGGAGAAAAATTGTTTGATACTCACCCTTTCACAGTATCTCTATAGAGAGGTATTCTTGAACTGAGTCCCGTTATCCGAGATGAGGGTGTTGGGGAGACCATATCTGCATATAACATTTTTCCAGATGAACTGGAAGGTCTTCTGCTCTGTAATTGTGACCATCGGTTCGGCCTCCACCCATTTTGAGAAATAGTCAATAGCTACGATGAGGAACCGATAGTTATTGACTGCTCTTGGTAAGGGTCCTACGAGGTCGATCCCCCACACTGTAAATGGCCATGGGGATGTAATGGAGGTAAGAGGCTGATGGGGTTGGTGAGGGATGGTGGAAAATCTCTGGCATTTATCGCACTTTTTTACATATGCTGCAGCGTCTTTCCCCAAGGTCGGCCACCAGTACCCTTGGGTGATCACCCTCTTTGCTAAGGATCTGCCCCCAATGTGGCTTGAGCACGATCCTTCGTGCACATCTTGCAAAAGGGATGGGACCTCAGATGGGTGCACACACCTAAGTAAGGGGAGTAAAAATCCCTTTTTGTACAAGGTGTCCCCAATGACAGTGAACTTTGTAGCCCTGTATCTCAACTTTTTCCTTTCTTGCCTTGCTTCTGGCATCTCCCCCTCTTTAATGTACCTGATCAGGGGGTCCATCCATGAAGATTCCTGAGAAACATTTAGGCAATTGCTAAGTGTTCCCTTAGCGTCTTCAATAGTTGACCGAAGTAAAATTTCTACTGGGACCGTCCTCCTGATGTCTGTCCTAGTTGCCGAGGCCAACCTCGCAAGGGCATCGCACGGCCATTGTCGAGCCTAGGTATCCTCTTTAATTTCACTTCTCTGAAGCCCTTCAGTAACGACCTCACCTTCTCAAGGTACTTAGCCATCCTCTCATCCTTGGCCTCGTAGGCTCCTAGTATCTGATTCACTACTAGCCTCGAATCACTATGAACCAAAATCTGGCTAATACTAAGAGATTTGGCTAAGGAGAGGCCTACTATCAAGGCCTCATATTCGGCCTCGTTGTTGGAGGCCTTAAAGTTGAACCTCAGGGCGTACTCAATGTCTGTGCCATCGGGTGCTGATACTATTAATCCAGCTCCGCTCCCGCTTTTGCAAGAGGACCCATCGACGAAGAGACTCCACGCGGTGTGTTCTTCTGAGAAACCTCCCTCGGTGAGTGATCCTGTCTAAAGAGATATCTTCCCTCTTCATTTTTAACCACTTTCTTTCTAGCGGTGCTCGTCTCAGCCTTATCTGCAGGTGTGTCGGTGAGCTCACCCTGTCGGGTATTTATCTTCCCGAGGCTCTCACCCTTGGCTTCATCATCTTCCCAAGTAAACTCGTCCATGAAGTCTGCCGATGCTTGCCCTTAATGGCCGTCCTAGGCTGATACACTATGTCAAACTCCCCCAGCTCTATGGCCCAGGCCATTAACCTCCCTGATTTTTCAAGCTTGTGCAAAACCTGCCTAAGGGGAGAGTCAGTAAGGATGACCATTGTATGGGACTGGAAGTAGGGCTTCATCTTTCTCGATGCATGGATCAAGGCATAGGCCAACTTCTCAATCCTTGGATATCTTTGCTCTGCCCCCTGGAGTGCCTTGCTGTTAAAATACACAGACTTCTGTACTCCATCTTTATCTCTCACAATGGCTGCACTGATGGCTGACTCTGAGACGGCGAGGTACACATACAGTCGTTCACCCTGCACGGGCCGTGACAACAGCAAGGGAGACCCCAGGTATGATTTTAACTCCTTGAAGGCCTCATCACACTCTTCACTCCATTCGAAGGCTTTTCTAAGAATTTTGAAGAATGATAGACACCTGTCTGTGTCCCTAGACACGAACCTGTTCAAGGCAGCAACTCTCCCTGTGAGTCTCTGAACGTCTTTAATGGACTTGGGGGTCTTCATCTCAATAAGGGCCTTTATCTTTTCAGGATTGTCCTCGATGCCTCTTTGGTTGACAATAAACCCCAAGAACTTCCCTGCTCCGACTCTGAAGACACACTTAGCCGGGTTAAGCTTCATCTGGTATTTGGCCATCGTATTAAAGGTCCTCTCCAGGTCTGCCACATGATCCCCTGCCTTCAAACTCTTAGTCAGCATGTCATCTATATAGACCTCCATAGACTTCCCAATTTGGTCTTCGAACATTTTATTTACGAGGCGCTGGTACGTTGCCCCTGCATTTTTGAGGCCAAAGGGCATGACCCTATAACGGTATGTCCCCTTGTTAGTAATGAAGGCTGTCTTCTCCGAGTCTTCAGGGTTCATGAAGATCTGGTTGTACCCTGAATAGGCATCCATAAAGCTCATGAGCTCATGGCCTGTGGTAGCGTCTACCATCTGGTCAATGCGGGGGAGAGGGAAGCTGTCTTTGGGAGAGTGCTTGTTGAGGTCGGTGAAGTCCACACTCATTATCCACTTCCCGTTGGCCTTTGGGATAATGACTGCATTGGACAACCATTCAGGGTAGATGACCTCTCTGATAAACTCAGCGTCTTCTAATTTCTTGACCTCATCCCTAATGACCTCATACTTTTCTCTAGAGTAAATTCTCCTCTTCTGCTTTACCGGCTTCACTCCCTCTACCACATTGAACTTGTGGCACATGATTTCAGGGTCAATCCCCGGCATATCTACATGACTCCATGCGAAGACGCTTCGTCTTCTCCTCAACAGTTTAATGAGGTCTTCCTTGATATTGGGCTTCAGAGACTTGCCGACTTGGACGGGTTTTTTCGGGTTATCCTCATCGAGGATGATGGATTCTACCTCTTCCGCGGCCTTTCTTTTCTTTAGCTTCGTCTCATCCCTGGGGTCTAGGGTATCAATATTGTAAGTGGTTGTAGCCCTCTTGTGTGCCTCCCTTCCTTCAGCGGAGTTGTAGTAACATTCCCGCGCTGACGTCTGGTCTCCCTGCACTTCCCCCACCCCGTAAGGGGTAGGAAATTTAACCATCTGATGGACCGTAGACGACACAACTTCAAACCCCTTGACGGCCACACGCCCCAGTATGATGTTGTAGGCCGAGAACACCTGTTCATCCATCACAAAGAAGCTGACCTTCTTGGTAAGCCATCTAGGCCACTCGTCCCCCATCCTGACATTGACCTCATACACTCCAAGGGGATGAAACTTTTCCCCACTGAACCCAATCAATGGATGATGGTATGGGACGAGTCTATCACGGCTGAGGCCTAAGGCTTTGAAGCATAACCAGAACATCACATCTGCAGAACTGCCCCCGTCGACTAGGATCCTCGGCACCTCGCAGCCGTGCACCCTGGTAGTGATTATTAGAGGGTCATCATGTGGGGCTAAGAGGCCTTTGAATTCCATTCTTAAAAATCCCACTATCAGAGTGTCCATGTCGACCTTCTTCCTCTTTTCTGACTTTGCCTCCAGAGAGGTGGAGTGTACTGTCTTCATCACTGCCTTGGCTTCAGCCACGTGGGCCTTCCTATCTGCGACCTCAGACACTCCTCCTGCTAGACCCCCAGAGATCATTCCCACTCTGAGCAAGATTACATTAAGCCTCTTGACAGGGTCTTGGTCGTCTCTCGGTGGGAGATCAGGGTCGTCCTCATCATCAGAAGGGTCGTCCCCTATTTTTTGAGGACCTTCTCTACATGCATCGCCTCGCTTCTTTCTGGGGTCATCCCCTCTGCCCCTCTTGAAGGCACCTTTGTCAACGTACTTCCTGAGCTTCCCTTCTTTCAGCTTCTTCTCAATCTCATCTTTCAGAGCAAAGCATTTGTCTGTCATATGGCTATGGTCTTGGTGAAATTTACACCACAGGTTTTTATTCCTCTTGTTGGGGGCTTCCCTCAACTTCTCAGGCCACTTCAGGGATCGGTCACTCTTTATCTCATTGAGAATATGTTCACAGCTGACCGTTAGAGGGGTGTAACCAACGAACTTATCGTCCGTAGACCTCTTCTTCCCCTCTTTGTTCTTCTTAGGGTATTTACCCCCACTAGCGCCTCCTTTTTCATCTTTGTATTTTGCAGCCATCGCCTCTTCGGCGTTCATCACCTTTCTTGCTGTTGACAGCAATTCAGCCATCGTCCTCGAAGGGTCTTCAGCAAGCTTCCATAACAGCTTCCCCTTTTGGAGTCCTCCAATCAGGGCTATCATAGCTATGCTCTCCTCATAGTCTTCCACCTCCAGCTTCTCTTTATTGAATCTGGCTATATAGTCCCTCAGACTCTCATTCTTCCCCTGCTTAACATAGAGCAGGTGGGTGGTCTTCTTCTGTGGCCTCACCCCAAAGCAAAAGTTGTGGATGAACCGGTCTGCCAACTGCTTAAAGTTTTCAATGGAATTTTTTGGAAGAGACGTGTACCAGATATGTGCAGCCCCAGTCAGGGTACCAGAAAAGGCACGACACCTCATCTCATCTAAGATAGAGTATATGTCTGCTGCTGATTGATACATCTCAACATGGTGGACAGGGTTGGTGCTCCCGTCGTATCTTGGGGTGACCACAGGTGGCTTGAACCTTGATGGCGTAGGAAAGTTGACTATCTTCGCCACAAAGGGTGAGCCTATGGTGTATCCCTTCTGAAGAGGGTCCCGGCTCTTCAATATATCATCGATCTTATCCTCTAGTCGTTGGATCGAGTCATTCCAGGGCCTCGCAGGGTCGGATTGGCCGATGTTATCCCCTGCCGCCTCTTTAAGGTGGACGGAGGGTTCTGCTGCGGCAGGCCTGTGTCGGCTGTTTACTTCCCTTTGACCGTCATCCCGTCCTTGGGGTAGGCCATCTGACGCCTCCCTCCTGGACCTCGCAGCACTCCTTGACCTGGACAATTTTTCCCGTAGGTCATTTACTGGGCCCAGCCTTTCAAAGGCCGACCCCCTGCTCAAGCAATCGAAAGCAGAGCCTTTTAGGAGATCGTCAGGATTTTGCCTTCCACACTTCCCTCTGCTCTCCTGGAGAGGTTGTACAGTATTGTTGGAGACCTCATACGGTTCCCAGCATTCTATGGGGGCCTCCTCCGCCTCCAGATCATCATACTTGTCCTCAGGGCAAGGGTTTCCTTGCTTCCCCAGGCGTAGACGCCAGGGGTCAGCAACATCCCTACGTCGCTGAGGGGGTGGCAGGTCTTTGCGTGGTGCCTGGGGTGGTCCCCTGGCTTCATGCTGTCCTGGAGCTGCTGCCGGAGTAATCATCTCAGGTGAAACCCCTGGTGGTATTAGTATGTTCTGGCTTAGAGCTATGAATTGCTCCTGCATCATCCGCTGGCTTGCTGCCAGAGACTTTAAGGCTGCCGCCACATCTGCCATCTCAGACTGAGGTGGTGGCGGACTGGAACTGGGTCCTCCCCCATCATCCGGCGGGGGAAGCGGTGGTGGTGGCATCTCATGTGCCATGTGTTTGAGCTATGAAAAGCTGAACTGAAGAAAGGACTGGTGATCTTGAGAACCTTAGTGTGTCTCTTTCAATGGTGAAACATCTCCTCTCAGGGGGAGAGCTGGCTCACCACCAGAGTGCCCAACGAGGTTAAGCTGTACAAGGAAGAGATGTCTTCTCGTTCCCATAGACGATGCCAAACTGATGATGCTGAGATTTAACACCACCGAATAAGTGATGATGAGCTCAAATAGTAGTGACCATGGCAGCCGTGGAGATGTATATGTGTGAGTGTGTAGAAGGGGATGAGTACAAGAGGAATAAGACAATGATGTATAGTGGTTCAGCCAATTAGGCCTACATCCACTGTGAGTGTGTGGTCCACTAAGTATGGGCACTAATGGCCTTGGATACAATGCACATAAGCTCACTTTCTCTCTCTACTGTGTGTATAAGCAGAGTTTTTGCTAGGGTTACAATTATCGATTGATTCATCTCCCCTGTAGGGTTGTAGGTGACAAGTATATATAGGTCTTGGGGGGTGTAATGTACCCCCCAAGTATGCATGGTGCATGTGGATGATGATCTAGCCAATCCCCTATTGACACCTGTAGATGCCAAATGATGACATAATATTTCCTCACGTGAGGGTGTGATTTTGTTATAACGGTCTCCCATGTGCCATGTGAGCCTCACGCGCACTGTTCCACGCGTCTCCCAAACCACGCACTGTAATGATGTCACCCTCGGCCTTTGATATGAGGTTGAGGGCAAAGTTCCTTCCGGTAATGAGTCTGGCCTAATTTGGGCCTCGTACTGTCGTACCCTCGGGGGGTCGTTGGGAGCCTGATGAAGGGTTAGCCCCCTGATGGTTCGTCCGGAGCCTGATGAAGGGTCGGGCCCTTGAGGGATCGTCCGGAGTCTGATGAAGGGTCGGGCCCTTGAGGGATCGTCCGGAGTCTGATGAAGGGTCGGCCCCTTGAGGGGTCTTTCGGAGCCTGATGAAGGGTCGCCCCCCCTGAGGGGTCATCCGAAGCCTGATGAAGGGTCGGCCCCTGAGGGGTCGTCTGGGCCCGGTGAGGTGCAGGGCGCTCTCGGCATGGCCGAGGGTATATACGGGTATATCAATCACTATCAAACCTACTTGAGTCTGTCAAATTATTTTTTAACTTCAAAATTTTTGACTCAAGCAAAGAATTAGACTCTTCTAAAAATAGGGATTTCTTTTTCAAATTATCAATTAAACTTAACAGTTTATCACGCTCCCCCTCAATTAAAACAAACTTATCCCTAAGAGTCTTTTCACGTGCCGTAAAATCATCGATTAATTTTTTATCCTCGATGGCACAAACGGGAACCCTAGAATTTTTTAAATCCTCTAATTCCATCTCTAAAACTAGGACTCTCTCATCACTCTTCTTTTTGGCAAATTTTTAAAGAATCAAAATCAATACATAAATTACCAAAATGCTCACGGCAAATATCACTTTGAGTTTGAAACGCTTACAAATATTCAATCTTACTTTTAAAGAGAGAATTTTCTTTTTCCAAAACTTTAATTCTTTTGTAAAGTTTCAAATTCAAACTTTTTAATTTTTCAGCACAGACGTGAACTTTTTCAAAAATAGGCTCCTCATTAAATGGGCGTTCCATTGAAAAATTGCGATTTTTCACAAAACTGAATTTTCAAAATAAATCAATATACGATTTGGCGAAAAGTAGGAATACGCGATAAATTAGCACAACCTGCTCTGATACGAATTTGACGACGTGAGAAGTCAAATTGTATCAAAATTGAAAAAAATCAGGATCACGCGATAAATTAGCGCAACGCGCTCTGATACCAATTTGTAAAACGTGTGATACCGATTTCAAATTAATTCACAAGTTTCCAATCAAACCTTATTTAATTAGAGTCTATTTTTAAACAAACTTAATTCAGCCCCTACACATGCATCTAAACATCATAAATAATTCAACCCATGCATGAAAAATAAAGACGACCGATTCAGGAAAAAACCCCTTTCGGGTAAAACTTTTTATAAAAACTTTGAAGAATTAACAGGACCTTTGACTTACATACAACCTGATAATCGCCCACAAGTGTGTAATGCACGGTACCTTCAGTAAATCTTCAAATATATGAGAGACAACGAAATACCTTCCAGGCGTTGGTTCGTCGTCTTCGGCTCGTCCACACGCAGAATGACTACGCTCGGTATCCACTGATCAAATATGGAGATCCCTTCTCCACAAAGGTTGAACAAAGGTAAAGTTGTGTTCTTGAAACACCAAAATAATTCACTAAAGCAAATGGGAGTTTTGTGAATTGAATACAAAAAGGGAATTAAACCCCAAAAGGAAGAAGCCTAAAGAATTATGCTTTCGTAGTTTTTCTATTCTGTAAAACGCTGGGACTTCTTAATGAAAACGAAACCAGAGAATGAGATTTTATAGAAAATCACTCCACCTCAAAAACAAAGCTCGTTCGAACGAGATCAGCATGTCGCTCGAACGAAGCACAACTGTAGTTCGAACGAGATCGCGCAACATGCCATCTCGCGCGAACGATATGCTATGTCGCTCGAATGACTGTTGCGAAAAAATTATTATTTTAATGTTCGCTTCAACACTTAGAAAAAATACTCATTCTCACATTTTAACGAAAAAGTCCGCTCCAACACTTAGAAAATATTTTGTAAAAATATCCCACAAGCTCTAAGTGAAAAGTTAAGGTATTAAAAACATAACATTACCAAAGTACACTTCGCGGAGTCTTGAATGATGAAGAACTTGAGTAATTCGGATCCGTCTTTGATGTAGATGTCTCTTGAATGCTCTTCGACGGTGTAGCGGTATATGACATAATAAATTGATACGTACCTATGAAAATATGTCCTTACAAATCTCTTTATTTGTTATAATTTCTTATTGGTATTAATTAGCTAAGTCCCATAAAATCTATATATCATTTTTAAATGATAACAGTGCCAAAAACGATTTTAAACTTTATATCCACATATTTTTTTGTTATCAATTGTTAACTATCTTGTTCTCGGGATCAGTAACGAAGCTAGGAATTGAAGTTAAGGGGGGCCAATATAGATATATAATAAATTATAGACTATAAAAGTTGTATATTATAAAAATTCAAGGGCTATTATTTAAAGTTTTCTAAAAGTTAAGGGAGACTATGACCCTCCTTAAAAAATGACTGGTTTCGTCCTTACTCAATATGATAGAAACTAAACACGACTAGACTTGAAATTATTTTATAAGACGATGTTTTAAAATTTGAACCCTTTTAGTGGAAAGTAATGGTTGAGACTCAATCACATCACTACATTAATTTCAAAATATAATCACCCTAAAAAGTTGTTTTAAAAAATATAGAATAACTTGACTCTGTTATTTTGAGTACTACTACACATACACACTTTCATATAAGTTTTTCATACACACCTAATAAGAAAGGTTGTAAGGGGTTGTACTCTGTCCCCTGGCGGGACCCACAAAAACAAGGTATAACATTTTAATGCTCCGGGTATGAAAATCGTGTACAAAAGTGTGTCTGTATATGTTTATCCTATTTTTTAATAAATAGTTGAGTTAATCAATCTACTAAATAATTGATTCCCGGACCTTAAAATTGGCGCATTCACAAAACACTAGGACCCAGGGTTTGCATAGTAGAAGCGAGGTAAATCCTACCTTACCTTTTGTGTTGCATATTTGTTCCTTTAAAAACACTATAAGCGCAACCACGTATGGCTTACTTTTCTTGGGGAGATGGAATTGGAATGAAATGTCAACCTCTTTTCTTGGATCTCACTTTTGTCTAAAATTATATCAGAAAATTCCCACGTGAATGCATGCTTTTCATCAGCTAGAACTGGAGAAACAAAATATTCTTCAATTCGCAGACATTCTTATTTGAATTAAACGACACAAACATACAAACATACCATTACCTATATTATAATCCTATAATTCACTTCTTTTTCCCTATGTTAGGTGCTCAAAATTCTGCCACCACCACCACCAGTTATTTTCCATCTTTTTATTGTTTTGGATGCTCCATAATTTACTAGACCTTAATGTTTGAATTTTCACTCTCAATCTTTGTCTCAGTCGAATCTATCTTTCAAGTATATGTATGTTTTATATTTAAACACTACCGGTTAATTATACACTGATTTAAATAAAACATTATTCTCACTACCGGTTAATTGTACGTTGATTTAAAATCTTTAAATACTTTATACAATTAAGATATTATCTTTTAAATATATGTATGTTGTATATTTATATATCGTGGACTCGTTGTTCGACACATGTGAATACTAAGGGTGTCAGTGAAGCGTTATCTCCGACCTAACACGTATTCTTAAAAGTGTTTGTTTTTATTAACATCGAATTGATCTAAAGGGTAAATTATATAAATGGCCTTAGTATTTGTTAAATGATTATATTGAGCTCTTAATGTATCATTTGTATCTATTGAGCCCTTAGTGTTTATTACTTTGTTCTAATAAGCCCTTCCGTTAAAGAAAACCGTTAAAAGTTAACGGATTTTGCCTATTTTACAACTTTCACCCTATTTTAATATGTAAAATTACTTTTTTGACCTTATTAAACACTGTAAAGTTTTTTGAGTTACTTACTCTTATATAATAAAATAGTTTTGTAATAAAAAATTATTTTTTACTAAAAAAGTGTTTTTTTACTAAAAAGGTGTTTTTTTAGGAAAAAAATTAACGTTTTTATTTATACAAAACAGTTTAAAAAAAATTTCAAATGTTAAAAACTATTTTCTACATAAATAATAAAAATATTTTTTACAAAAAAATTTAATGTTTTATTGATAGAAACCACTTAAGTTTTCATTTATAAATGACAAATAGTTTTTTAAATTAAAAAAATACTAAAAATATATACAATTTTTTATACAAAAAACGTACAATTTCTTTTAGTTTTTACTGATAAGGAAATAGTTTTTTTATAATAGAAATATTTAAAAGTAAAAGACATATTTTATTTATGAAACAATTAACCTTTTACAATATTTTCCAATAATTTTTTTAAAAATAATTATTAAAAAAAAGTTAATAATTTTATATTGTTTTCATTTACACAAAGCTGTGAATAATTTTTTGAGAAATAGCATACAGTTTTTTATAAAATAACAGACATTTTTTAAAACAAAAAATAGTTACAGATATTGTTTAATTTATAGAAACAATTTTATTTTATGAAAAATTTATGTATAGTTTTTTTATAAATAACATACTTTTTTAAATAAAAAAGTTCAAAATACATACAATTTTTTTTTTTTTATAATTACACTTTTTTTATAATACAAAAAGGTTTTGTTTTATATAATATCTAGTGTTTTTGATGTCTAACAGATCTTTAAAAAAGAAAATTATATAAATTTCAAAATGGAATTTTAATATATTTTTAAGCTATTAAATATTAAAAATTAGGTTGGCAAGTTTAACAAGGTTAAAAATTCGATCAAATTCCAAAAAGTCCATCAAACATTTTTTAATACACACTTGGTCCAAGTCTTTTATTTTGTACCAAAAAGTCCCTTATTCTCTTATCTTTAAAGGTCCACGCCAGCGGCATGGTAAAGCTTTTTTGGCATGGTGAAGGACTTTTTGGTGCAAAATAAAAAGGCTTAGACTAAACATGTATTAAGAAAAATTCGAGGGACTATTTGATATATGCCCCTTAAAAATTTCCTTTTGCAAGTTTAGATAGGAGCAAAAAGGTAAGTTAAGCAAAATTCGTTAACTTTGACGGTTTGTTTAACGGAATAGCGTATTAAAAACAAGTAATAAACATTAAGGGCTTAATAGGTAAAAAAAATATATTAGGGGCTCAATAAAATATTTAACAAATATTAAGGGTCATTAGGTAATTTATCCCAATCTAAAATTAAATTTAGCTTATTATAATTGAAAATTCATAACTGGGACTTAACCCTCAATGTAATTAAATCATAATATAATCAAATGCAAGTCGAATAATATATGGCCCTAGGTTGAAGGTAAAGCTCTTTATACAATTCAAAGTCTCCAAAATAGCATATACTGGTTTCATGATTAAAATCAAACCCGCTGCATAGTTTTCACTATCAAAACAATGCACAAATTATGAGTTATAAAATTTAGCCCTTAAGATAAAATCAAATAAATAAAAAGGTTCGGAATTATTGAGATCTAATTATCTTAACTTTCAAGCTAAAAAGTTAATCCGCTACGAGTAGAAAAAAATTCTCTTTATAATGAGCTGGTTTACCGGTTTCTCATTTAGTTCCATTTATTTCCTAAATAACATCTGCAAAAAGGCATCTTACATTATCTTCAAGACCAATAATAAGCAGTAAGCTCTATATTATCTCAATAAGGGGTGTTCGCGATACGGTAAAAATTCGTATCGTACCATTTTGTACGGAAAAAAGTGATAATGGATTACATTTTTTACTTACCGAAAATCGAAACTACCGAATTTTTTTGTGATTGATTTTGATTTGAACATTTTATAATCTGATTTACCGAAATTACCACTTTTAAAATTTCAAAACATGAAATATAAAAAATACCGTGATAATTAATATTTTAAGTATGTATATTAGTTTGGATCGTTTGGTCGTCTGTCAATTTAGTTGGAAAACTTGAAATAAAAGCACACATGTGGTTATAATATGGTGGGCCTCCATAAATTCTCTTTCGGTGTAACAAAATAACTAAAGCAAGCAATAAGTGGGAATTTAGCTTTGGCGCGAGAAACTAGTTGCAACCTACCACTATATCTTTTAGAGTCCCACATCGCCTTTGGATGGGTATTTACATACTGTCACCTGCTATAAATAAGGGTTCATTGAAAACCAAATTTTAAAGCCAACCAAGCTGTAAAAAATGGGCTGGCCATGAGTTTAATATTTGGTTTGCATTATTTTTTGTTCAAGAAAATTTGACTAATTACAAAATAATGTTGAACCTGGAGTTAGGCAAGTTGTTATGAGCTGGCCTGATTTGACTTTTTTGTCTTCTTTTGTTATTTTAAAATTTACTGAAAAGTTGATTATATCGCAAATTGTATGGTTTGGTTTTGGTTTACATTAGATTGTATTGTGTGGTAAAAATGATAATTTTGGTTTTAATATATGAAAATTGTTTTGGTATTGGTATGGATAATTTATCAACCACACCAATCGATACTTAACTCTAATCCCAATTAACAATTATTAGGAAACAATGTAATAAATCAAATTTTTTAGAAATTAACGATAAGAAAAAATAAAGATAATTTGCCTAATCAATTTATGTGTGTTATAGTTATTAATGTAGATACATTTATGGTGATGAAATATAGTTACAATTCCAATTGTATATATATTACTTGTGTTATAGTTATTAATGTAGATACATTTATGGTGACGAAATACAGTTACAATTCCAATTGTATATATATTACTTAGTGTAAGTGTACTTACATTAATAAGTATAATTGTATCGCTTAAACTTATCGTTCATTAATTAAATAGTTATGAGTTTTTTGGGGGTAAAATGTGAATTTAATTGATACCATGTCAAAAGATGAAGAGAATATGTACAATGTGTCCAAACATAGGCCCAAAGGTCAGAAAAAAAAAGGCAACATACTGCCCAAAATAAAGCACATAAGCCCAAAAAAGAAACATAACTCGAAATTCCAATACCAAACTAACAAACCAAACTCGTAAAATCCTTACGGCATAAAATCCTATAAGCTTGCACGGTCTACTACCGCCCAAATATCCAATCAACTACAAACACGATCCACCCAAGACAGCCTCAGACATTTTCTTTTACAGAAAACCATTTCCTCTCTAAACCATTCTTCACGAAACCATGTGACGGGAGAGAGAAGCTTTGGAAAAAGCACCATCTCCATCTTCCATACACTTTCAAAGCCTATTAACCAAGATACAAACTTCAGCCATGGAGGATTAACACCATCAGCAGTCTCAGTTAACAAGAAGCTCAGTAAAAAAAACAAGTTGCCCATTGATATGCCCCAAGTGTAACCTCGGCCTAGAGACACCAACCTCGGCCGAGATCATGACAGACGTTGGACGAATCTTGGGCACGCGATATCACCCCTCGGCCATATCAAGATCGGCGCAGGCCGACACTACCATGAGCCTCTCCAAGGGACATCATAAGGATCAACAACACTCGCATATGCCTTGAAATGGCAACCTCGGCCATACATAGGCCGAGCCTGCAGGAAGTCACCAGCAACCTCATCAAGCCACCAGTTCAACCTCGTCTCAGGCCGACCTTGCCCATAGTCTCGGCCAGTATTAGGCCGAGACCTCCATGGAATCCTCGGACTCAGGACACACCAACCTCGGCCTCACCAAGGCCGAGGTCATACCCCAGACACGATAGCCGAGTACCTCCTGACATTTGGATAAGGACACGTGGACACAAATCAATTATAACAAGATTATTCCCCACACGTGGGGAGAATATTGCATCATCATTCCCTACATATGACAGTGACAGATGGCATTCCCACATTGGTGAGGTAACCACACACATGCCCATTGCATGCATGGGGGGTACATTACACCCCCTAGGTACTATATATAGAGGTCATCCTCTACCTTGCAAAAGGATCCCAGATATTCAACCCTAGCTGAAACTCTATCTAGATACACAGTAGAGAG
Source organism: Sambucus nigra (assembly GCA_949130495.1). Taxonomy (NCBI): domain Eukaryota; kingdom Viridiplantae; phylum Streptophyta; class Magnoliopsida; order Dipsacales; family Adoxaceae; genus Sambucus; species Sambucus nigra. The sequence continues at coordinate 464,585,181 of OX422211.1, read as the reverse complement.
AGAAAGCTTGAGAGATTGTATCCATGGCCATTAGTGCCTTATTGCAGTGAGATTGCACACACACAGTGGACGTAGGCCATTCTACGCTGAACCACTTATATTCTGGTGTTGATTCCTCTTCTCCTCAACTCATTCTCTTACCCTTTACATAACTATCATAACTATGCTGCCATTGTTGTCCTTAGATTGAGCTTGAAAACACCTTACCTGGTGGTGCTGATTTAGGCATCATCACCCATTTAGCAAAAACACTCCATCCATATTCAAAAAGCAAGACTCCAAGAAAAACTACTCAAAAAGTTCACATGCAAAGAAAACTAGAGACAAGAGGTCAAATAACACAAGCCCTCCATACACACACAAGATAAGCAAAACTCCCTTTTCCTTCTTTAAAAAATTCATCCAATCTAGCTAAACAACTCTCATCATGTAGGAAGCAAGCTCAGACCATAAAGGAAGATCCCAAGGAAGAAGACCAATTTGTAATAAAGGCACATATGCAAAGAAGTCAGACCAAACAACATCAGATTTCACATACAGAACCAGGAAGGAGCTAATCTGAATAGCAGTTTGCCATGCAGAGACCAACAAGAAACTTCAACTATGGTAACTTAAAAAACTCTCTTCAAAACTCCAAATATACAAGATATAACCTTTGAAAGAGTAGATATTGGCAGGAACTCCTATTTTTAACAGTTCATAAATATATTCTCAGAAATTTCCTTTTTTTTTGCTAATGTCAAGATTATATCTATTTTTGGAAGTTTTCCTCCATTTGTAAGTAGCTTAATACTTGAAAAGACCCCTTGGAAATAGCATGAATTTTTAAAAATCGTATAATTTCTCTCTCTAAATATAGAAAATCATGATTGCAAGACTTAACTTTTGTATAGTAGAGCCAAAGTCATTTCTCATGTTACTATAGTGATTAATCTCTTCTCCAAACCTCTTTATGCTGCTGGAATCACCATTGTTATAAAGGACTTTCTCCCAAATCGATTTTAATAACTTGAATAAAAAAAGCAAATGATATCTGCTTTCCATCAATTTATTGAATAACACACATTTATCGTCATTAATGTAACCCCATTCCTTAAAAGTGTCTCTAGTTCTCAGTCTAATAAGTCAGATAACCTATAATAGGTAAGATAATCTAGGAATTCTTTTTTCATGCCACACCACTTTATACTAAGAGACCCTCTGCTTTTTCTCCCTTAATTCTTCATAGGTTCCTTACTTTATTTACCATCTTTAGAAGCAAGCCCCTGTAGTCCAATCTTTATAATTTATTTTAGGTTTGGCATTAGTTTTAGCCAAATCAATTAATTCATTTGATAAAGGTCTAGAAAAATCCACCCTCTCTCATTTATGAAATCAATAGCCTTAGCTTTCAAATGACTATTAGCATCATATACAATTCTGCTCCTATAGTAGTCAATTAGAGGGCCATTTTCATGCCAATTGTCCAACCAAAAATATATATTGTCACCTCTCCCAATATGATATCTAATTAGCTTCATGTCTACTCCCTTAAGCTTCCATAATTTCCTCCATGTCCATAAAGAATTAGTAGTTCATTTCACTGTCCATATTGTTTTTTGTTTGATGATAACTTTATGTACCCATTTAATTCACAAAGAATCCCTCTTTCTAGCCACATCCCGAAGGTTTGTAAGCATACTAGCTTTATTCCATGTCACAAAGTTTTTAATACCCAATCATTCTTCCTCCACAATGTAACAAATGTCCTTCCAAGACACTTTACCCCATGTCTTCCTTAGATCTACTCCAAACCAAATAAATCTCATAAGAATCTGGTCAATATATTTTATAACTTTCTTAGGCAAGATGAAGATATTAATCCAATAAATTTGAATACTTCTCAGCACTGAAATAGCCAATTGCACTCTCCCAGGATAGGACAACCATCTATTAGTCTAATTCTTAACCTTATTCATCAACTTCTCCAATAGAACTTTACGATCATAAGCTTTTAGTCTAGTAAAAATAAGAGAAACACCAAAGTACTTAACTAGAAGACACCCCAACTTCATTCCCATAATATCAGGAAGTTTAGCTTTCTCCCTTTCTTCAATACTAGACAAAAAAAAAATCTCACATTTAGGTTTATTAACATCCAATACAAATACAACTTTAAACTCACTTAAAACCTTATCAATAACTCTTAAAGGATTTTCATTAGCTTTGGCCATAATAAACAAGTCATCTACAAACATCACTTGAGAGAGATTTAATTTGCTGTAATTAGGATGGTAAGAGAAATCACCATGTCTTATTCCATCATCAAGAAAGCATAAGAAAGACTTCATAACAAATAAAAATCAGTATGGAGAGAGAGGATCCCCCTGTCTCAACCCGTTAGTGCCCTTGAAAACACCATTAACTCCTCCATTAACAATAATAGAAAAACTACCAGTTCCCACACATTCCATGATCCAATTCATACACATACTAGGAAACTCCATTGCATTCAAAACACCCTTAATAAAACACCATTTCATAGAGTCATAAATCTTCATAAAATCCATCTTCAAAGCAATCTAGGATCACCATTATTTCTATGATAACCCTAATAATTTCCTATATAAGTGACACATAATCATTTATATTCGTTCCCTCAATTAAGGCAAAATTGTCTATTATTTATCAGTTCATGAATAATTCCACTCAATCTCTTCACAATCACTTAAGAGCTAATCTTGTAAGTAATATTAAACAAGATATAGGTCTAAAATCCCTTATGGTATAAGGATTATGTAATTTGGAAATAAGGCATATGACAATGCTATTCCGCTCCTTTAGCATTCTTTCAGAGACAAAAAATAAATAAAATAAAAAAATCCTCGACAGCCTTAATAATATCCTCTCTCAAAATCTCCCAATTTTCATTAAAATATCCAGCACCATAACCATCAAGACCAGGTTCTATGTTAGAATCAATGTCAAACATGGCTTCTCTGATTTCTTCACTTGAAATAGGAATCTGCATCTTCTCTTTCTGGTCAACATTCAGCTTTCTTTGTCTCACTCCCATAAGTTTATACAAAGCAAACTCATTTTAGTTAAAATCAGAACCAAGTAAAGTAAAGAAGAATCTTTTTTCTTCCTCATGTACTTCCTTTTGCCCAATACACATGTTACCTTCATTATCTTTAATAAAAAGAATTTTAATCCTGCATGTATGGCTCTTAACTTTTTTGTGAAAAAACATAGTATTCTTGTATCCTAGATCAATCCATTGGATTCTTGCTTTCTATTTAAAAAATTCCTCCTCAACATCTCTCAGTTGTAAATACTCAATTTGAATCTTCTTCTTAACTTGCATTAACTCTCCATCCCCTCCATTACTAATAAGCCTCTCCTGAATTCTATCAAATTCAACCTTTTTTGCATTAATTCTAAAGGATATATTTGAGTACCACTCCATATTCAACTTTCTAAAATCCCCTCTAAGATATCTCAGTCTCTTAGCAACAGTTAATATAGGATTACTATTCACATACACATCCCAACCTTTTTAGGAAAATGTCTTTAAAAGAGAGATGTTTCATCCAGAAATTAAAAAACTAAAAGTCCTATTAACTTTCTCCCTTTCCAATTAAATAGACAGAATGAATGGATTATGATCAGATATACTCAGTAAATCAACATACTTCATTTTCTATAAAAGTTTGAAGCCAAACCTCATTGTGTAAGAGTATCAATTCTACTATATATATTGGCATCACCTTCTCTCCCATTATTCCAACTAAACGATCCTCCTTTAATAGGAAATTCATCAACAAAAATATTCTCAATACACTAATAAAAGTTATCAACTTCATCCCAGTCCACACCATTACCTCTTAATTTTTCTTCCTATTTCCTCACAACATTAAAATCACCTCTAATAATCCAAGGCTCATTGTTGAAATAAACAACATAACTTTAATGATATCTCCATTGGCAAAATCTTGATTCCCTGTCATTGAAACCATAAATTCTAGTGAATAGAAAAGATTTCCTATTTTATTTTATGGTAATTCTAGTAGAAACAACTTGATTGATACTATTTAACTCTTCCATTTCAAACATAACGTTATCCCAAACCAACCAAACCCTACTAGGGCCATTCTACTGATGAAAACAATCATCTTTAGCATTGCTAACATTACTCCTTCTAACTTTAACTTCAACCAGGCATATGATATTTATGTTATTATACTTAATATACTTATTCACCTCCCTTTTCTTATAAGGGGTATTACATCCTCTAATATTTCAAATAGAAAACTTAATCATTTTTTAGCTTTATTATTACCTCTACCTCCTCCTCCTTTATAGACTTGTTTGTTGGCTTTTATGTTTCTTCTTACCTAAAGAATTACTTTGGTTGTCCTTCACTTGTACCTTGCCTTCTGTACATTGATAGCCATCTTCATTCTTTGCCATGATTACTTTAATATCCTCTTCAATCTACATAATTTTAAAATTATTCACAGTAACTACTTCATTTTTGGGTAAATCAGTATTTAAAGATTGCTCAACAGCTCTTATCTTATGAATCACATTATCCCCCTCCACAGTTATATTCTTGGAATTTTTATCAATATTATTAACACTTGTTTCTTCCATATCATTACCACTTGTATTAAATATACCATTTGACTTATCAGCACCACAATGAATCTGCTTCTCCTCAATCTTAACTCCACTAGTACCAACTTCATCCTTATTAGCTACTTCATTAGGCCCATCTATTTTCCTCCAGACTTTAATATTCTTCTTAGCAAACTTGCATCCATCTTCTTTATGCCTAAATATGTGACATATGTTATACTTTGCTGGAGTCCATTCATATTATATCCCCTGCTTCCACATAACACCATTTTGATAATAAATTGGAATAAAATTGGGTGATTTACATCATATGTCTATTTTAACACATATTTTGGCATATGTTAATCTCACCCATCTAGCGATTACTTTGTCCGATCATAGTTGCAATCTTACTGAGCAGTGAGTCAAACTGTAAATTGAGTTTTGAACCTGTAAGATTAATCCATATAGGTAATTAGGCCAAACCCTCTTTCTCCAAACCGACTTCAGTATCCCATGGCTTCATAATTAGTGGCATATTATCAAAAGACCAAGGTCTAAGTTCCATAACTTGAATTTAGGCCTCAAAATTATCAAAAGCAATAATGAAAATCCCATATTTGAGTAAGAGCATATTAAAATCTCCAAATCTAATCCATTTGTGCATAACATAGCCCTTCATAGCACCAAATGCCACATGCAAACCAAATTCATAAACCACCATTGCATTTTTCCATTTTTAAATTTCATCTTCAATTTCCTCCTGAAAAATTTGGACACATTTCCTCCCTTTATTATCATCACTTGCTCGTATGAATTACAATTTATTACCTGCATTTTTTACTCTGTTTGAAGCCGTAAGAGTTGCCATAGATTTATGATATGAAATTATTGCTAATTTTTTAACTTGTTTGTGCAGATCATCCTTATCGACATGGATATCTGAGTTTAGATCCGGAAATTGTTCTTTGTAGTTATAAACCCCAACTTCTGTTTGAAAATTTTCCAGATCTGATCTCTTCCTCCATCTTCCTGTTGTGGATAGCTGTGGGACTGATAGTATCATCTAAGATCTATAATTCTTCAAAATCAAGGTTACTAGCCTGTTATTTACTAATTGTACTACCCCAATTTTTCTCAGCAAATTAGTGATTTGCAACAATTGGTAACAAAAATTTCTCTCCATCTCCTTTTAATTGATTAAGATTAAGCCCTTGTCTCATCATGATTTTCCACTTATCCCCTATAAAATCTTTTGCAAAAATAGCCAATGGTGGTGCCATTACCCTAGACGGTCTCCTCATAGCATTGTAAACCCTAATTAGGAACTAGAGAGAACATGTTTTTAGAGAGAGAAAGTCGAGAGAGAGTTAATTTCTTAGTTGCACTAACATTATTAATTTATTATTTCAAATTTTGTATTCATATATACTATTTATGTTTCATAATTTCCAAGGCCTCTTGTTGTGCACTACTGTATAAGATAATTGTTGTTGCTCCGCAAACTTATGCAAACTAGGTGTAAACCCGCGCGATGCGCGGCGAAGAGATTTTGATAGTCGATACACACCTCAAGTGTATACCTTATCTTTGATATTATTGCATGTAACAATGTTGTCACTATATTTGAAAAAAAATCTTTAATTTCACATACGAAAAATTTCTAAAGTTTCAATTATTAAGGAACTTTTTATAAATAAAATGTCCAATCAATATAAGATTTGACCAATAAATTTTTTGAAAAATATGATCATAAATTAGGTAAAAAAACAAAACCGTAACCAAAGTACAAACTAAATAAGATCACAACACTACAAAATGAGTAACAATATTTGAGTGAACATATATTTATGAAAGCGAGTATCAATACCCTCTAACAGCAGTAAACACACTTTGTACAAAAATCACAACATGGGACAGGGTTCTTTAATATACTAAAATCACAACAATAGTATTCATTCTTTTAATCCACACTGTGGGGATGACCTACTAAGCAAAGCAATTTAAGAGCTCATGTGACCAAATGCATTCTCTATGTCAAACTTTTAGGCCGACACAGAGTGGTGCGACACAGTGATGTGTCGCACCGATATTGACTATTGCCTTATGGATGTGGGTATGCACCAGCAACACTAATCAATACTGATGCGACACGTCATTGTGTCGCAAATCTGTATCGGTGTAGAAGGGCTCCTATGATATATAAAAAAATTGAAACCTACCTACGTAAATTTGAAAGAATATCTTGACTAATGAGATATAACATGAGCTAAGATCAAAATAGATAACTACACAAATGTATAATATATATTTCTTAACTTATAATCTGAAATTTTGTTAACAAAGCATCATTGATCCAATGGTAAAAAAAAATGCATTATTTTTACTCCATTACAACTCTATCTTCCTCAATCATGTTTTTCTCATATTATATGCTAAATAAAATGCAAGCATAACAAAAACCTTAAAAAATGTGTATAAAAAAATTAAACGAACTTTTGTTGATTTTTTTAATGTTTTTAATGGAGAGAGGCTAATTACCTCAAGAGAGAGTACAGAGCGCCACTTTCTTTTTCTTGGTGCCTGAATAGATTTAATTGAAAAGCCATTATCTAAAAAATAATAAATAATATATAAACTAAAAGCGGGGATTGAGCCCTCGGATTTCAAAACTCTTACCTGTTGGTTTGCAATAGATGTCTAGATTAGATCTATAAAATATGAAAAAAGTTAGATGGATTGAAACAAAAGATACACCAAATTAAATATGAACTGATGATAAAAATCCAAAAAAAATTCAAACTTTTTTACACACAAATAAACAAACACAAAAACTCATTTATCATTTATCTTTTCTACACACATAAACTTTACATTTCTCACTCTACTTAACACCACCGCTAAAATGACGGTCTTTGGCAAAGAGCTTTTTTCGATCGATTACGAAGACAATATCTCACAATTTCTAATAGAAGCCGATATCTCATTTCTTACGAAGTCGAGATCTAAAACTAACGCTGGAGTTCCTATCTGATTCGATCGTTGACATTTATTGTTTCAGAGCTCCTGTTTTGAAAGTTACAAACGTTGTGGTTTGTGTTTGGAAAACCAAAAGAAAACATAATATAAAGAATAGAGAGATGAATCCAGTTATGAAAATAAAATAAAATAAAAAGATATATGAGATCGAAACTGTGCATACAAACACAGATCTCCGAAGAACCTTTACCGCCTCTTTTGGTCCTAGACAGAACGTCAACAATGATATCCCAATCCAGATCGTATGTGTGGTTGAGAAGAGGAGGTTCTGTTCGAGTCGACATTCATAGAGTTGTCTTACTTTAGTTGTGAACTGAACATCGTAGGCTTCGATATCAAGGTTTTTCTCTTCGAGTTTAGATATGAAGTAGGCGCTTTCGTCTACGAAGACTGTTCGATCGTTGTGGTTGAGTGAGTCCTAGAAGAGGGTTTCAGTTGGGGACATGCGACTGCTGGTGGAGGTAGAATTGGAAACGGTAGAGGTGCAGTGGAGGAGCACATCCAAAATATGGGTTTGGGAAGTAGTGAGTTTGTGCCGTTCATTTTGGGTATTTGAAGAAAGATAGCCAATTTATTTATTCATAAAAGGAAAACAAAAAAAAACTATTTTCTCTCTCGAAAGATGGGGAGGATAAAGAGCCCCATCGTGATGTGGGCGATTCCACTCTCAAAAGAGAAATGGACACGGACATAGAGTAAAGAGAGCGCGCTGTCAGCAGACCTAGCTTGCATACGTGGATAGGTTGGTGGATGAATGCATGTATAGCATTTTATACTAGTACAGAGATGTGCCACGTGGATAAATTAATTGCAAAGCATAATAAATGCTTTGTTTTGCATTTTATAGTATATAGAGATATATTCCTTATGGTCTCTTCAACCAATTTTAGTTAAGACAGACATTTGATGGATGATTTATTTCCCAAAAGTTTATGAGTTTAAGATATCAACAAGATTGTTATTTGGCCGACTAATTTCATATATATATATATATATATATATACAGTCCTGCTCTTGTGCGGACTAATCCATATTTTACTGAGTGCGGATCGGACATGTGTCACCTGGCTATGTGCTGGGAACATCATATAGACCTTCGTCTCCCAAGCTATGTGCTGTTGATCGACAAGAGCTGAAGACCAAGAGATATTTTTTATTCGTTGTTTCCGGGGGATGTATATCTACGTACTCCGAAAAAGACGATTGAAAAAATTAAAGGAATTAAAATCAAGAATTTTATTGAACTTGAAAAATAGTGGTACTGATCATAAAAAAGTACAATATGTAGATGGATTGAATTACTGATAATATTTTTAAAGGTGCTCGGCGTTCTAGGGGTTTTTGAATTCTTCCCCTTTTAGTGTCTCAAATTGATAGGTCCTTGGTCGGATGACTATTGATATGCGATATGGGCCATGCCAATGGCACTACAAAAAAAAGTTGCTTTTAATACCCTATTTTTTGAGACAGACAAAATATAATTTTTAAAACATACTTTGTGAGACGGATATAATTAGCCGTCTCAAAAACTATTATTTTTTTAGACTGTTAATTATGTTCGTCTCATAAGAGGTCACTTGTTGAGATGGTTAATTATTTCCGTCTTATAAAGCAAGCCAAATGAGACTGGAAAATATTTGTTGTCTCAAAATATACACCAAATAAGACGGTAAAAAAAATTTATGTTCGTACCATTATCATTTTTCATCTCCCGCCTTACTTTACCAAAAAAATAAGAAAAAAATAAATAGGAACACACGCTCACCATCTCTCACAAACCCAATTGGCCTCCTCCTGCTCTCACAAACCCAATCGTCGACCCTTGCACCATCTCTCCTATCACTTTGAGACGGTTCGACAACCACACCATTTCGATACTCACAATCTCTCTCTCCCTTTATCTATCTATCTATCTATCTATCTATCTATCTATCTATCTATCTATCTATCTATCTATCTATCTATCTATCTATCTATCTATCTATCTATCTATCTCACACACACACACACACACACGCACCGAGTGACGCACACACGCACATGCAGTGATGCACACACGCACACAATGACGCATACAAATCTTCAAAGTTTGGGTTTTTAATTTAGTTTTGTGTTGGGTATTTACAAGAACCAATACGATCTTTAAATTTAGGGTTTTCATTTTAATTTTTAATTTATTTTTCTATTGTCTATTCACCCTAGTTTTCAAAAACTTGATTATTGATATAATTGTTAGGAAAATGTAATTAAAATCAATTTATTGTTTAAAAACCAAATTTTCATATAATCTATTATATAAAATTCAAGATTTTTATATTTATCTGCAATATGTTTGAGACTGCCAAAAATTTGTATAATTTAGTTTTTTTCGTTCAATTGTATTTGGCAATTCAAGACAAAGATAAAAAAAAGTTATTTAAAGAATAACACAAAATTGGTTGGTGATGATGACTAGTATATGTCACGTGAAGAAGAAAATGGGTGTAATGATTCAAGCGAGGGTGAAAATTGGTATGTGTCTTGTGAGTTTTTTAACGTGTAAATGTTTACTGATGTAGATGTTAATTAGTTGATTGTGAGACTTATTATTTGATGTTTTCCATTATCATGCGTGCATTAGTACTTCAACATTTCAAATTTGGATTGTTTGATTTAGTTAGCCATATTAATACTTAAACTAATGTGTTGAATTATATTGTTATTTTAATATAGTTTGTTTCCCCTTTATGTGCTAATCTCTTTAGGAATTAATATTTGTCATTATTAACCTCTTTATCTTTTCTTCATCTTACTAAGACATTGTGAAGATTTTCTCTTATTTATATTATGAAATATAAATTTATTAACATTTTTTAGATTCATAGATGGGAACCATGAATAAGAGTTGGATTGACTGACGCAACCGTTGAATACATTAATGGGATTGACGGGTTTCTTAACTATGCATATGAAAATAAAAACATTGAGACAACAAAAATCTTTTGCCCTTATAAGAGATGCCCAAATCGAGTGTACCACACCTGACAAACTGTGAGAGATCACCTTGAGATGCATGATTTCGACAAGACTTATAAGGTTTGGATCACCTTGAGCGGAGTTTTTATTTTCTAAGATACAAAATGAATGACAACTATATGATATTATATTGAATTAAGCACAACATTAGGCTTTTGAAGAAATTCAGTGTCTATGGAAATGGATTTAAGATGATTTTTTCTTCTCTAACAAGCTAATTGTAATATTTGCAATTAGTATTATTATCATTAGTTAAAGCCTGAAGTATGTATAATGTTTTAAAGCCTGAAGTATGTATAATGTTGTGATATTTAATCTACTTTAGGACAATCAAGATTTGGTTGCGTTGTATATGTTTATGCAACATAACAGTGTATATCAAAGGGCAAATACTAGACTTTACTTGTTGCATTGTGCTGAGTAGAGGTGGAGTTTTCATTTAGTGTGTTTTAAAAAGGACAATAGCGTTATTATATTAAAATAAGAAGAATATTAGACTATGATGAAATTCATCATTATTGAGCTAGATTCAGAATTTTTTTGCTACAACTATAATAACATTTACAATTTTTCTTTCTTTCTAATATTTTTGTATTTGAAGAGTGAATTGAACTTAAATTGAAGTATTCAAGGTTTACAATGATATTTTGATCTACTTAATGGAGATCCGGACACTAAATATCTAGTTGTATACAACACGATAATGTAGATTAAATGACTTTACTGGTTGAATCGTGCCGACTCAAACATAGCTTTTTTCATTTACTAGGATTAAAAAAGGGTAACAACTATATGATATTAAATTAAGCTAGACTTTAGAGATAATTGAAATTTAGTGTTTATATCGAGGTGGATTAGATGGTATTTCCTTCAAATATAGTAGTTTTCCAACTAGTTCTTCTATCAGGTGCATTGTTTAGTTTATTTTGTTCTTTTGTAGTACTTTTTCAATCAAGAGTGATTTGAGCTTAAACTGAAGTATTCATTTTTTGGGATGGTATTCTCATCTGTTTAGGGAGATTCGGACACTCAAGATCTAGTTGTTTATGACAATGGCGTTACATATATGTTTATACAACACAACAATGAAGTCAGTTTGCTTGTGTGGGTCATTTTGTAGTGGTTTAATACACCAGAAATTAATATTGTTGCCTTGTTTGTTGAGGTTTTTTAGATGTCGTGGAGCGTGTTAATATACTTATCATCAGCAATGGGAAAATTATTAGATCAGAAGTTGTTGGGGGCATTAAAGATGCATACATATTTGAGGTGATTATCAACCCATGTGTTATATTTCCTTGCTATTAGTGCTTTTTTGTCAGCTCTTATTTTTGTAATTGTTAGGGCTATGCATACATAGATGCTCGTTAACTGATTTTGATAAGTTCCCTTTTTAGCTAGTTTATATGCTTCTTAAGATATGTACATCTGAGTAGAGTTTCTCATATTGTCATTGATGCGTGTCTTGCTATCATCTTACCTTTACAGTTATCATACTTCATAAGTGAAATATAATGTTATTGGTTGGGAAGACTCTACCAAGAATATTTATTTTATTGATAAGTTCTTCTTGCAATCAGTAATGCATAGCCCTTCTGACGTTGACTTGTAGCTACATTAGATTCTAGAAACTTCATAGATGCATCATGTTTCATGTTAGTAGACGTGATAAATTTTAGGCCACCAGGAACATAAAATGGTCTAATTGTTTTAGACAATTTAGAAAAAGGTCTAGAACTTAGTAGCTGAGCATATTATGCTGACTGAGATGTCTAAAAACCATGAGGCCAATATTGGAGTTTACGTTAAAATAACAGAGGAATCTATGCAAAATAAGATGTCTAATAACCATATTTTTATTGTTTTTTTTTATCGAAAAAGTATGGAAATTTCTATTATGAAGTAATTTAAAAAACTATGGTCCTAATTATTAATATACAGTGGCATAATTGACCTGTCTCTGATGTCTACAAGCACTACTACATTACATGAAATTATACGCCATCTCCATCGCTCTCATCGATGTAAAAATTGATGACAAAAACATCCAAAAGGAATACACTACCCTAACCCAAGGCTTTTTCTCTCGACAATTATTAATTGAATAAATTTGTTAAATTAGTTTCAAAAACCAAATGGTGACTTTCTCCTCCTTCCTCCTTCCCCACACTGTTCATTCCATTTCCTCAACTCATTCATACTCTTAACATCGTACTATATCGACGGCCCCACCTTGGTTTTGGATTGGATAAAATCATTCAATTTGAGTGGTCTTAATACCGGAGACTCGCCATTTCCGTGTCCCTTCTTTTCTTCCTCTAAAAGTTCTTGAACAGGTTTATATGCTGAAGTAATACGAAGGTTCTTCAAATCACTGCCCAAGTCCTTCGGTTGCATTCACTAGATTTTCTAACTGAAATCCAGGTTCTAGATTCTCTTGATCACGAAGTATTTTAAGTATCTTTAAACCGTTATCAACATCTGGCAGGTCAACATACATCCTTCATGGTAAATGACGAATGACAACATCATCAAGATCGAATGGTCAATTTGTGGCGCCAAGGATGAGGATTCTTTATCTATCTTTTGATCTCAACCCATCCAAAGCTGCCATAAATTCGTTTCGCATTCTTCTAATCGCTTCTTGCTCAAAATAACCACCACGTGCACCCAGCAAGCTGTCAACCTCATCAATAAAAATAATTACGGTAGCTAGCTTGCTGGAAAAAGAGAAGAGGGCCTTGGTAAGCTTTTCAGCATCTCCAAACCACTTAGATGTAAGTGTGGAACCAGTTATGCTGATAAAAGTTTCCACTACTTCTGTTGCAAGAGCCTTTGCAAGTTTTCCCTGTTCCAGGAGGCCCAAAAAGCAAGGATACAATAAATTTCCACGAGAGAAAAGCTCAGGTCTTCGCATTAGGAGAATAACAATTTAACCTCTATTCTTCTATGGGATATGTATTACACATAAAATAAGATGCTGAAGAATATGAGTCGGGCTTCTACCTAAACGACTGTTATTTTTAGTACTGTTTATTTCAGGTATGTTCTTTTCAAATATTTGCGTATCTTACTTAAAGTTTATTGTATCTATCGATAGTTAAAAAATATAGTTTATTGTTCAATTAACTATATAAATTAATATGTTAACTTGTACTTCTTATTCTAATTGTAGGAGGAAGGACAAGTTGGGGAAGTTATTTCATTTCAAGCCCAAGAGTCAAATAAACGTAAATGAATGTCAAACTTATGCTCAATATAGTTTTGCTTTCGATGAAATTCTTTGCATGGATATTGGTATTCATATTTATGTATATCTTTCCTTTTCATCTTGTAGTCAGTCAATGAAATGATTCCGGAACCGAAATCAGCACATTGCTTAGTTACCCGTAACACATCGAATCAGTCCTAAACTTTCAAGCATTCTGATACTATTTTATCTTTTAACAAAATGAAATAAATATGTTGATATTGGGGAATCACACCTTTTTTTTATGTTGGCATAAAGGCACAATATATAAGGAATTGTTTTGTGTAAATGCTCATAAGTGACTTGAGGTATGAAGTTGTAAGACATTTTTTATTTTCTATTGATTTCTTCTTCATATGTTCGTATATGATTTTGGTTACTTGTGAACTCTTCTAAAGTTAAATATATGAATAACGAATTTATGTTGTTAGTCTTGATGCAAAATCAATGGAGTTCCATAAAATGTTCTCATCCATGGAATTACTACTCAAAACATGGCGGTATGTCTGTAGGATACTTTAGTTGGATTGATCGGTGATACTCAAACCAAACTGACACAGTTGGATAATTCAAAGTTCTTCAATGAAATGCTCATTGAGTAGGAGCACTGTACACTGCTTAGGTGAGGGAATCACCAATTGGGGTTGATTCTATTTTACAATTGCCTTTAGAAAAATGGTCGGGATAGGATAACTGAAGTCCTTTGTTGCGAGAATAAATATCTAAATATTTATTTCTTTGGATATGTTGAACAATGATATTATGTGTTTCAATTTCTTCTACGTATTGCTAATCACATATGCTCTAAAATTTTTCAATATTGAATAGTTTCGTTTATCAGTTATTCGTGTTTGCCATTACTATGTTGATTTTGCAAAATCTAACGTATAACCCGCGCATCGCCCGGGTTTTCGACTAGTTATATCTAAATTGCTTCATTGATTCATAAAATACTATGTCAAGATTATATTAGAAATGAGAAAATGGAAATTTGGATTGAAATTTTTATAAGTGTATGAAAAATGATTAGATATATAAATAAACTAGTATTTTTGTTTGAGATGTTTCTTTGGGGCTTAGGGATTTAAGAGAATGTGGCAGTGTGCTATGACGTCTATGGATTGGTGTACAAGTAGAAATATGTCACTGTTTTTGGCAGCTGAAATATGGTTTATAGGTACATTTTATTTTAGTTTAGTTTAATTCCTTATGTGGTGATTACATTGGTAGAGAGTACATTGGAGAAGTTGGATCTAATTTATACTCATGATTCCATCCATGTGTGACACCAAAGAATTGACACTATTGTTTGATTTTAGAAAGTATAGAGAAAATTTGTAACGTTGTATTTTGGCAGGAATCATTTTCACAGTCTAAACAGATTCAATGAAGAAATCAAATATGCATCCGCGGTAATTCAAGAGTTAAATAGAACATCGTCCCATGAATATAAGACGAACGAGGAGTCGGACATGGCATTTTCACTGCTGCTTTAAGAGAAGCTACAGACACAACAGAATCTCCCGATCAGCCATAATTCCTTGTTTTGCCTTGTAAGCACTCTTCATTGGAGTCTTTGATATGGCCTGACCATACTTTAAATTACTCAATTTTTTAATTCAATTTAATAGTTAATTGCTAATGTGTGTGTATTAAATGGTTATTAGGGTAAAGTCAAAAAAATAACCCTGAACTACGTAGTTTGATAGTATACTATTGGATATTAGTTCTTTAATATTTTTCACACTACATTATTGTTTATCCTTTCTAGTCGGTTTATGGCAATTGGACTTGATATGCGATAATTACTTATATATATTGAGAGATACTCGGATGGAACATTCTCTCTTTAAAGTAAATTTTCAGTGGTGGTGGTGAAAATTTGTTATGGTGGTGGTCAGAATTTTCTGTTGGTTGGTGCATAGTATTCTTAGAATCAATTTTATTGTTGAAAACAGGTTGGCTACCTGTGGTTTGCATGAATAAATAAAGGATACTCTGCCGATTTAAAAAAAAATAATAGTAGCTAGATATTTATACTGTTTGTGATGAAAATATACTATATTGATTCATTGCACATTGTATTGTTGATGAGTGAGATATTAATTTTGACATAATTGATACTATTTTTTTTTTGTAGGACATGCAATGCTAATTAGTGACTTTGGAGGTCGTACACTTTAATATTGCGGGATTACTTTGATATAAGCATTTCATGTTTTGGAGTATAAGAAATTAATGTATTTTTGTTGTCAAGTCGAATATTTGAACTTAGTGTTGTAATTTTTGTTTTGATGAATTTTTGAAGATGCTTGTAAGTACTCTAACTATTGTTGAATGAAAATGATTATTGTTGAATGAAAATGATTCATTGTGTTGGTTGCAAATTATCTTATGTATTACATTTTATGATTATTCATTGTGTTGTGTTGTCTCAAATGTAATTTAATTCTATATTAAACTTTAACAATAGATTTTATTATCCACAATATATTGGTGCAAAAATTTTAAGACTCCTTCACCTCTTTTGGTATGGTTAAAACTTTCCTAAAAATATATTAAAGACAGTTATGTTTCCGTCTCAAAAAGATCTTCTAAAATAGTAACCTTTTGAGACATATTAATTCCCGTATCAAAAGGACTTTTTTGGGACAACTCTCTTGCCGTCTCAAAAGGGTCGTATAAAATGATGAGCTTTTGAGACATATCTGTTTTCGTCTCAAAAAACTCTTTTGAGACGGCTATGGGCAAAAAAACTATTTATAATCCCCTATCAAAAAGGTCCCCCTAGCCGTCCCAAATAGTGTCCCAAAAAGTATTTGAGACGGATAAATCATTTTTGGGGACTGTTAGGCCACCGTCTCAAAAGTTACTTTTTTTTGTATTGTTGACTTCAAGCTTGTTACCTTTCTGGATAACCTTCTTTAGGACAGACTCCCCTTCTTTTAAGTTGGTCGGCTTGACCATTTTGTTGCAAAAGCGAGCACTCACGTGTTGGTACGCAACATTTCTGAGAGCATCATCTTCTTAGACTTCCTCTAATATGTCTAAGTCCAATCGTCTCATCAAATTACTCATAAGAGAATCAAAATTCAGCACCCTGTGAGTTGGTAGGCCTATTTCGGCTGGTACCATGGCATCCGTCCCAAATGTAAGCATATAAGGTGTTTCTCTAGTTGCTGTCCTTGGTGTTGTCCTTTAAGCCCAAAGAACAGAATGTAATTCATTAATCTAGTTTCCCTTGGCAGCATCAAGCCTCTTCTTCAGTCCCTTGAGAAATTTTTATTTGTCACTTTCGTTTGACCATTGCTTTGTGGATGGCCTGGTGCAGAATGGAGTTTCTTGATCTTGGTCTGAACACAATATACTTTTAACTCATCGTTGTCAAATTGGGTTCCATGGTCTCTAATAAAGGCATATGGCATGCCATACCTACATATGATGCTCTTCCAGATGAATTGATACACCTTCTCATAAGGCATCTCTATCAACGCTCTGCTTCCACCTATTTGGTGAAATAGCCAACAACAACTACTAGGTACTTGAGCCTGCCTTTGGTGGTTGACAGTGGACTAACCAAGTCAATTACCCAAATAGCGAATGGCCAAGGAGAAGTAATTGGTGCTAGAGCAACGTTGGGTGTTTTGTGAATTGAAGAAAACCTCTAACAATTATCACATTTTTGTGTAAAAGCCCTATAGTCTGCCCTCATAATTGTCCAGTAGTATCCCTGTGTGTTAATTCTCTTGAGTAATAATTGACTAGTAGAATAAGCTTCACAAGAACCTTCGTGTACTTCCTTAATCAGGTCTTCAACCTCCAACAAATAAACCCAACGTAATAAGGAGATAGTAAATCCCCTTTTGAGTAAAACTCCTTTATCAAATACATATAAGTTTGCTTTATACCATAGCTTTTTTTACTTTTTTAAAATCAATTGTTAGGATCCTTTCTTTAATATAAGCCCTAATCGAATCCATCCTGGAAGGTCCTAAATCTTCATTAATGAAACTGACCATTAGATTCTCGTCTATAATCCTCCCTACCAAGATATCAATTAGAATGCTTCTCCGGAGTTCAACTCTTCTTGCTGAAGCTAACCGATCAAGTGCATCAGCTCGGGCATTAGCTATTCTTATTATCCTATTCATTTTCACACCTAGAAACTTAGAAATAACTTCCCTGGCCTTAGCCAAGTATTTAGTCATCAATTCTCCTTTGACTCCATATAGATGAAGTACTTAGTTGACAAAAAACTGTGAATTATTGTGCACCACTACTTTCTTGACGTCTAATGAATGGGTTAATTCCAATTTGACTATCAAAGCTTCATACTCTGCTTCATTGTATGATGCCTTGAATTGAAACCTAAGGGCATATTCAACATCAAGATCATCAGGGGTATTGAGTATGATACCTGCTCCACATCCAATTGTGCATAAAGATCCATTCACATATAAATTCCATAATAGGATATCATTGTTGAAGCTCTCCATATACAGAACTTCTTGGTGGAATATTTTCTTACTCTCCTCTGCATATTTATAATCCATTTCCTTAGTCTAGGATAATTCAGGTTGATCAGCTACGACTTTGGCTTGCTTTTGAGATAATCTCTCTTTTGCAGAAGTCTATTCGACAGGCAAGTTTTATTGGTCGGTAACCTCTAGATAGGTCTGCCAAATCTTGGCTTTTTAATGATGACCTTGGTTTATGGATGATTTCATATTCTCCTAATTCTACTACCCAATACATCAATCTTCCCGACTTCTTAGGTTTGTGGAGCGCTTGCCGAAGAGGTAGATTTGTATACACAATTATGGTGTTTGCTTGGAAATAAAGCTTCATATGCCTGGAAGCTTTAATAAGTGCCAAGGCTAGTTTTTCCAAGCGTGGGTACCTGATTTCGGCTCCCCTGAATGCTTTGCTGGTTTAGTAAACTGGTTTCTAGATTCCATTATCCAATATAATAAGTGCTGTGCTAACTGAGGATTCATAAACAGCCAAATAAAAGTATAATGTTTGCCCCCAAAACAGGTTGGGAGAATGAAGGTGGTGATCCCAGATACTTCTTCACATTCTTCATTCTATTCAAAGGCCTTTCTGAGCACCTTGGAGAATGGCAAGCACCTATCTGTTGCCCGGGAAACAAACCTGTTTAAAGCTGTTACTCTACTAGTAAGCCTTTATACATCCTTCTTGCAAGTCGGCAATTGCATTTCTATCAAAGCTTTTTATTTTGTATTGATTGGTCTCAATTACCCCTTGGTTCACTATGAAGATAAGGAATATTCCTTCCTACACACCGAACACACACTTGGTCGGGTTTTACTTCATCTCATGCTTTTCTAGCTGATCAAAAATCTGACTCAGGTCCTTGATATGATCTAAAGCCTTCTTGATTTTAGTCAACATATCATCCACATAAACCTCCATATTCTTCCCAATCTGCTCTTCAAACACCTTATTGACCAACCTCTGGTGTATTTCTCTAGTGTTTTTTAGCCAAAGGGCATTACATTGTAGCATAAGTATCTCAGTTGGTGATGAAAGAAGTGCTTTCCCTATCTTCTAGTTTCATTCTTATCTGGTTATACCTTAAATAAGCATCCATGAAGCTTAACAACTCATGTCCTGATGTAGCATCCACCAATTGATCAATTCTAGGCAGGGAAAAGTGGTCCTTTGGGAAGGCTTTATCAAGATCAATAAAATATACACACATCCTCCACTTATCATTTTTCTTTTTGACCATCACAACGTTGGCCAATCAGGATGGATAATTGACATCCTCAATGAATTAGGGCTTTTGTAGTTTCTCCACCTCTTCCTATATAACTTGATTTTTTTCCAAAATGAACACCCTACCCCTTTGCTTGATCGACATGGAATCCTTATTAATGTTGAGCTTATGACAAAGGAAGTTGGGATAAATCCAAAGAATATCCTCATGACTCCAAGTAAACACATTCGTCCGTTGTTAATTCCTATTTAAGGAATGGATCTCGTGTGGAGATGATCTTGGTGGTTCTCTCCGGTTGGTCACTATCCAGAATTGTGCTTTCAGTGGCTTTAACAATATGCCCTTTGACTAACTCTGTTTCATCTCGAGGATCCAGATTTTTAACTTCTGATTCGCTGTTAGGCTCTGTAGTATCTAACTGGTAAGCAGTGGTCTTCTTCTTCTTCTTCTTCTTCTTCAAATCAACCAAGTCTTCTTGCTCGGCTGATGAGTGATAGCCCTCTCTGGCCACCTTTTGATCACCTTTCACGATGCTAACCCCAAAGTGAGTTAGGAACTTCAAACACTGATGGACTATGGAGGCTACAACTTCAAACTTCTTTAGTCCCACCCTATTGAGGATTAGATTATATGTAGATTGAATATTTTTTCCATGATAAAGAAGAGTATATTTTCAGTGCGGCTTGCTGGACAAGTGTCCAACAATACTTCTAGCTTGACTGTCCCAAGGGGGTAGACATTTTCACCTGAAAAATCGATCAATAGCCTTTGGTATGGTTCCAACTGGCTGAGTTTAAAATCTAAGCTCTGAAAGAAGGGCAGAACATGATATCAGTCGAGCTCCTATTATCAATCCACACCATGGTAATGATGGCATCCTAGATTCTAAACTTGACGACCAACGGATCATCATGTGTATACAGTACCCCAGAGAGGTCATTCTTGGAAAAACTGATTACCAAATTGTCTTTATTGATTTTCCTGGGCTAATAATCTTCATTCAAATTGATTCTATAGATATAAGAACATGTTTGTGCTTCATTCAGGTAGGCCTTTCTCTCAGCAATGTGATATCCTCCTCCTGCATCGCCACCTGTAATTACATGACAGTCAAAAGATCCAAAACTTATCATAACTACCTTGCGCTGTGGTTACTTAGGCTTCTTTGTCAGGTTAGGATCATCTTCATAACCATCTTCATAGTTTCTCTTTCTGTCATCTCAATTTTTGCATGGAGAATTTGATTTTCCCCTTATTTCTCTGATTTCTCATCGATCAACAAATTTGTTCAGCTTTCCTCAACGAATGAGGGATTCCACTTCGTTCTTCAAAGCGATGCAATTATCGATCGTGTAGCCATGATCCTTATGAAACTCATAATATTTATATTTGTCCCTCCTGTTAGGTGGTGCCCTCAACCTCTCAGGCCATCGCAAATATTTATTATTTTTTATTTTCTCTACGATATGGTGAAAGCTGACCGTCAATGTAGTGTATGTTCAATAATTTTTTAGCTTCTCATCCTTCTTAGGTTTCTTCTCTTTCTGATCCTTCTTCTTGGACTAAGTAGATGGAATCTTCTTTGAAGCCATTACTTCCTCCGCGCTCATGAATTTTCCTGCCTTAGCCATGAGCTCATTCATGGTTTTAGGAGGATCTTTGTCCAGAGCATAATATAGCTTTTTTGGAAGCAATCCACTCATTAAAGCGGTGATGGTTATTTTATCCTCATAGTCAACCACTTCCAATTTCTCGTTGTTAAAACGAGTAATGTATTCCCTAGTGGTTTTCCCTACAACTTGTTCGACACTCAGTAGATGTGATAATTTTTTTACTAGTTTGGTGCCAAAACAAAAGTTATTGATGAATAGCTCGACAAGATGGTTGAAGTTAGAAATTCGTCCTTGGGGTAAGTTATTTTTTCATATTTAGGATGAGCTAGTAATGTACTTGAAAAAGCTCTACCTCTCATCTTATCAGGAACTGAATATATGTCGGCTACAGCTTATTATTGCTCAATGTGCAAAACTGGATCAGTTTTACCATCATATTTAGGGGTGACCATATGGGTTTTAAACTTAGATGGAGTTAGGAAATCAATAATTGCCTGAATGAAAGGTGACCTCTTGAAGAAGTTACTCTGCAACGGATTCTTTTCTTTTGCCATTTCTCCCAGCCGATCTTCTAATCGCTAAATTGATCCCTTCCATAAAGGGTTGTCGTCATTAGATTTGTGTGAAGCATCTCGACTATTTTTACTATGTGTTTGTACTAGGATCTCTTCCTGAGAAGTCTTCTCGGCATGCACAGAACATTAGATGCTTGATCTTGACCTGACTTAGGCTTCACCGTGGTCGGCTAGGTATTGATTAGTTTTGGATAACTCTCTAGGAGGATTTATATTTACTTAGGGTCCCAAATGGTCAAAAGGAGAAGATCTACTTAATCTTTCTAAAATTCTTAGTCTTTCACGAGAAAAAAATTGTCCATCATAGAACTCCTTAGATCTGATCGGTGAACTGACTCCTGGATGGTAAGACCTATCACGCAAAGATCTGGAATGGATATATCGGCTACGCCTAGGAGGTGGAGGTGTCATTTCTCTCCTTGGCAAAAGAACCATTTGCTGCCTAGAAAGGGCTGGAGATCTAGCTTGTAATGATTCAGCTAATTGCCTAATTATTTCCTGCATGTTATCTTGACCCCTGGCAATACTGGCAAGAATTCTATTTAGGTCTGCACCTATAGGCGAAGCAGATGGGACGATTGGGTTACCTTCATTTCTGGCACTAGGCTCAGGATCATTCATCTTCCCTTCAATAATGGTATATGAGACAGAGAACGACAATTAGCCATACGTTCCCAAATACGGAGCCAATCTGTTGATTTCAAAAAATGGACTAGATCCTAATTTTATAATCATAATTAAAATATAAGACTGTAATAAATAATCACACGAGAGACAATGAGTTTTTAAAGTGGTTTGGATGTATAAGAAAGACTACGTTCACTGTTATTGTATTTATTAGAGTGATTACAGAAAGCTAGGTATTCTTGTTAAGAAGAATATCCTAGAATCCATTCCATTATGGCTTTTGTGAGAGGAATACAATGTATTTATAGTGACCCAAAGATCAAGGCTTGGAATGCCGTTATATATTCAAGTATTTACACCCGTACATAATGAATGTGTTAGCTAATTGTCTAAACCACGTGTGGAATGACCCTTGGTTGTTTCCCTCTAGTGGTGACCGTTATCTTACTTTATTGGTCTGCATTCTTCATGTTGGTTGGCATGCCTATAGAGCAACTATTTTCGGGGTTGATTAAGTGACCGCTGGCTAGGATTGCTACCACGTAAGGAGATAAGTGTCCATTTCTGATTGGTTCACGTAGGTGGATAATTTTTGGTATCAACACTTACTAACATATAAAAATCAAGTGAAAGTAAATATTTACTTCCAATGTAAATGTTTACTATCACAAAAAACTAACACTAACTACATTGTGAAAAATATTCTTATTCTCCACTTCGTTATTTATCTTATTCTTTTCTTTGCAAATATCTACTTAGAATGTAAATATTCACTCTTTGAGTTCAAAGGTGAATATTTTCACTCTAAGTAAACATTTAATTAGAGTGAATATTAATTACTAAACACAAAAAATCAACACTAGCAAGAAAAACATCACTAACACTTTCTTAACATCATTTGGTTGTTTCTCTCTCTTATATTAACACACACAATCACATGCAAACACAATCTCACATATATATACACTCATACGCACATGCACACACATTTATACACATATTCACACCTATGCACAAACATATACACACATATACAAATATACACATACACACACTCGAACACAACTATACACACACTTGACTACATATATATACATACATACACACACAACCGTACACATATGTACATAAATAGCACACACGCGCGCCACACACACACACACACACACACACACACACACACATATATATATATATATATATATATATATATATATATATATATATATATATATATATATATACATGCACTCATGCACACATATCTACAAAAAGTTAGAGATCGTACTACGATCGGAGAAAAAGAGAAGAGAGAGAGTGAGTTACAAATGGAGAATGGAGAGTAACGGTGTATTTTTTTCAAATGGGTTAGATATGGAAGTTAGGGTTTATAATTGGTACTTTGGATGTTTTAGTTTAAGATGTTTTAAAAATAGGACTAATATAGTTAAATAAAATTCAATAGGACTTAAATGAGGGTTGATTAAATAAATATGACTAAAATAAAATTAACCCTCGAAATTAAGATGTCAAAAATGTAATTCAGTATATTTGGTTGATCTAAAGATTTTTTAATCAATTTTATTTTTATATTTTAAAAGAATTCTGACTATTGTTCGACCCCATACACATCTTAAAGAAATTTTTATTGCTAATTTTAAATATTGGAACATTGGAATGTCCAACCCAAAATCAATTGGCAATAGGTGGAGGGGCCTAATGATCTTGTATACTATGCTGCAAGACTTTACTTGATGTGAGACTTCTAGTATCAACACGCCCCTCACATGTAACATTACTTGAGACCAACATGTGGACATATTTATATTGGGTGACATAGAGTAATTGGGTCATGGGGCCATGCATAGCCCGCTCTTATGCCATAATAAGTATTGGAATATGCAACCTAAAACCAATAGAAAATAGGTGAAAGGGCCCCAAGATCTTATATACTATAGTACAAGACTTTACTTTCTAGTTGCTTTCAATAACTAAAACACTAGTAGCTGCTATGAAATCATCTGATGCTTTGTACGATTTTCAACAAGTTGATAAGTAAGTTTTATGTTGAGTAAAAATTGCACAAGCGATGAACAACAAATATTTTTTTAATTATTATGCAAAAATAATTGAAAAAAATTTATTACAATTCTTGACTCACAAATATACACTCAAAAGACCCACTAGTATTATAAAAAGCAATACAAAACTTTATATCGCAAAGCACTACAACAAACTATTTAATTAGCGGCGAAAATTTTCAGTCGAAAAAAGATATATATTGTCATTAAAAGTTTTCTTTTCACGATGATTTCATTATTATGCTCCATGAGTAGTTAAAATTGGCGACGAAACATGTTATCTCGTCAAAAAATGTTATGTGCAAAAGAATGGCGCCTGAATTCCCATCAGGTAAAAATACTTTCTGACGAAATGTTTAGTCACGAATAAGTTTTTTATTTTGTGATGAAATATAATTGTTTGCGCAGTCATTACATATTTTAGATAAGGAAATTATTTGGTCGACATTATTTTTTATGGAAATTGTTTTTTGGATACTTTTTTCCTTAGCCTCTAAGAAACGTTGTCATATACCCCCCCCCCCCCCCCAATAACATTGTTTTATCTCTCTCCCTTTGTCGTCACTCTCACAAATTTTAACCTGGTTCTCTCTTTATCCCTCACACAAAAACTATCGCACAACAGATACATCTCTCTCTCTCCCCCCCCCCACTTACTTTTTTGTTGGCACGATATAGGGATTTTCCCTTCTTCAATTTTTGGTTAGATTTAAGGGTTTTTTCCTCTTTACTTTTTGGATGTTCAAAAGAAGGTTTTGTGGTGTACTATTTAGAAATTTTCATAGCAGGCCCAAGAAACATAGTTCAACGAACTCGTTCTCTCCCTCTTACATGTGAACTCATATATAATTTTTATTTTCTTATTTTGATGACATTTTCTCCTGTTGCAAAGGATGCTTGTATAATATTCAGTGATAGTTAGAATTTGTATTTTTTTTCTTATTATAATACAAAGAATTTTCGCATTTTAATTTAATTTAATTATTTCGATGACATTTTCTTATTTTTCTTAGTATGCTTTTTTGCATGAAATTTTGCGGTAAAAATAATTTTAAACACAACTATTTTAAAGCAGTCATCCATGAGTTATATAGTTTAATTACATTCATAAACTTTAAGTTTGTTTTAAATAAAGAAAATACTTGAGGAAAACCAAAGGAAGGGCTGTTGCAATCTAACTAATCATATTTTGATACATAAAAGACAAATATTACAACATTTTTTCTTATTGAATAGCCAATTCAATGTTGAGTTTTGTAATTGCAACAAAAACATCAACCAATAGAATTGAGATATATATACAAATTGATGGGACTAGAAATCTCTTAGGACTTTAGACCCTTAAGTGCTCACCTTCATGCCTCAAACGGGTTGGAGGAGGGTATGTAAAAGTGTTCCAAGAATGATTTAAAATGGTTAGGGCCTCAGGTGATTGTCCTACGTCCACTATACAAAGGTGTTATGTTTATTTGTTAGAAAGTAACTGTGTGTTATAGTCTAGAAAACCCCTTGGGCTCTGACCAAGAGTGTTCGAGGTCCTTCATCTTTTATCAATAGTTCAGAGGACCCTGGGAAGTAAATGAATTACATCTCTAAGGTTGAGTGCTGCTTTAGGATTAAAAGGATGTACAATGTATATAACAAGAAGAAATTATCCTAATTATAAATATTAGCTCCCAATAATAGGTTGAGAGTGGGGAATAAAGGGTGAACACTTGTGAAATACTAGAACTATGTATTTTCCCTCTAATTATAGTTTGTTGAACCTTTACCCCTTTTCTCCTTCTTCCTCTCTCCAATCGGCTCCTATTTATACTCATACGACTAAAAGGCAATGAGTGGACTAATCCAGCATGGTTGGGGTGTCCCTGAGGTCTATTGGTATCACCTAGATTATAGAGTGTTGGCAAAAGGATTTGTTAGTGTGTAATATGGTTGTTTTAGTGAATTACATAACGATGTGAGCTTTCAATTCAAGTGTAACTGAGTAGTGTAGGTATGAAGAATAGTGTTTTACTTTCCACCTACTCATCAAACCGATCACAAAAGCTCTTTCGGAGGTCACGAGGGATTGGAGCTACCTTAGGGATGCGATGAATTGATCCTGAGATGCTTTGTAGTAAGGTACCCCTATTCTGAGGGTTAGATAACCTGAGGAGGACATTTCCTTCAAATCTGAGATCAGCTCAGAGCAGAACTTCTATATTGTGGTCTCTGGGGTTTGTAGGTGAAATGCGATGGAACGACTAACTCTAGGTGGGAAAGAAGGGCATATTTGAGGTGTAAATCCATACCATAGCTAGACTTTCAAGGTTGTGGAGGCCTAATGCCCCTTGTAGTAACCTATCTGAGATTTGGGGTCAGTCGTGGAACCTTTGCCTTGGTATGGTAGGGGTGGTGGTAGCCCTAAAGGTTGAAAGTGACTGGAAAAGACAGAGGTCGCATAATGTATTATCAGTATCTATTTATTACTTCTTTCAACAATTAAAAGGGTTAACACTTATTGATTCATTTAAATCTCAATGACAGGGTCATAATTTGTCGCCTGAATCGTCGTTATAATTAGATTGTCTCGAGAAAGAGGATTTGATCACTCTAAAACATTGATAGGGCATGTTTCTAAGGCAAAAAAAGACTAGATAATTTATTTTCAAAATCTATAAAAGGGGGCTGCCCCTAGTGGGCTCTAGTCTCTCATTTTTTGTGCAACTCTTCTTCCATAATTTCTGAATCAACAGCCCTAGCACTTTATTTCTCTTCTGCAAAAGATGTCCATCGAAATGCTTCTTCCCCCAAAATTTAGGTCCCAAACACTTGTCTGCAGTGATCCCTCACATATATCTTCCTTAGACTGTAGAAGTGGATGTTAAGCCCCTTACCTAGGTCTATTTGGGATTATATTATCCTAATTATACTAGTGGGGCCCGAATTATATCTCAAATAACTAATATGGAGATGGTGGTTCTTTAGAGGAGGTATTAAATAGCTGATTCTTTTATTTTTAGGGTTACTAGTCCTGAGGAGAGGGCCTGCGCCCAAGTTCCATAACATGTTTGCTTTAATGAATGTTTTCTACACTACGGGGCTAGGTTCTCCTTCCCCGTCATGTAGCGAGGATCCTAAAAGCCTTTGGAATAACCATCACTCAGTTGGCTGCAAACTCTTGAAGACCCATAATGGCCACTGTTTTGGATTTTAGGGAGGTCAGCGAAGGTCGGCAGGATGTGACGTTGGCACATTTCTTTAAGTTATAATGGGTACAGGAACATAGCAAAGTAAAAGATAAAGGGATGAAGTACCTTTCCCCAAAGTTTTTTGTGACCTTTATGAGGGATGGTAACATAGCCCCCAAGAAATGTAAAAAGATATTCTTCTTCGTGGGGCGAGCATGGGACACTCCTAACCCCAGCGAGCCAGTTGGCTACCCCAACATCTAGTGTACTTCGTTCACTTTTGGCAAGTCTTAATTTTGCTTTCTACACATTTTTTATCCATTTTTTTAAGAACTGACCTTAGCCTTGGTTCCCATTATATCCTTTGTTTTTGTATCAATTTTAGAGATATCAGTATTGGAGGAGGAAGGGATGAGAAAACTTTGAAGTTGGCCTATAAACACTTCGAGGCCTTCGTTACAATCTAGCACTTTTTTAACAGTGGGATAGGACACAAATCGAAGTTATTAACCTCCTAGGTGATCCTCCTAGCCCCCAAGATCGTGATTGAGGAAAGATGGAGTTAGATCCCCTTACCATGGTGTCCCAAAAGAATAAAGCTACAACAGATATTCTACTTGAGGTCCCGCAGATTTTGAAGAAGAAGAAGGTTGTACCTATGACCAAGTCGATCATTATGCTAACTGTGAGGTGGGGCTTCTGAAGCAATTAATTGAGGACCTTATTTTTATGATAAAAGATCTAACCTCCAGGGGATAGGATCTGCATAAGGAGTATGTTGAGGTCTTCATGATTTACTCCATTCTTCAGGGGTGTTAAGAGCAACGTGGATGCCTACCTCAAGTCTGAACCATATAAGAAGTTTCTTCGCCAGAATTTTAATTATGGGTTTGATGCCTATAAGGACAAGGTTCAAGGGTTGTAACTTGAAGTAGACATTTCTAGTTTATTTATTGAATCCACCCCCTTTAGTCAAGTTTATGACGGAGACAACTCAAAAGGAGAGCAAAATAGAGTTTTTTCTCCTCAGTCCCAACTAATCCCTTTGAAGAAGGGAGGTTATGCTTTTGTGGAGGGAAGATCTTCCAGTCCTCATCCTTAATAAGGATTTCATTATCATTTTTGTTTGAATTTATTGGTTGTCTATGGGACCATGTAACTAAGAACTTCGCTCCGTTTTGAATGAAAATTAGTATTCTTGGATAATGTACTTTTTCCTTTTCGCTAATTTTTTACTTCATACTTGCTTTACTTTTTTCCTTTCTAAGGATTTTTTCACTATCTGAGGTATGTCTGGAGTTTGCCCAGTGTATAGTATGCTCTTATCCCCTAAGATTGCTTAAAACAGCAATATGAATAGAGTTAAAAATCTATTGCAGCAGCTCTAAGGGTCTGAAGACTTGAAGCCATATACTTATGATGTTTTTGGAGTCAGTACTGAGGATCTTTAATGGGTAGTTAGACCGTAGAAAAAGGTGGTATCTAATACTTGTCATCTTTTAGGATAGAGAGCCCATGATTTTTTGTTCAAACTCTTAGCATCCTAATGTTTTTTGGGCATAAAGGCTTAAAATTAAATATGTTAAGGGTAATAAGACCTTTAATTTTCAAATGGAAACTTTCGAACTTATAAACATGCTCCATTTAAGCCCCCTAGTGGGTCTTAAGATCCCCGAACCTAGGTATTCTTGAATATTATAATCCCCCCAAAGGGCCTTAAGGACTTTAAAATTAGCATATGGACTATTAGTAGTCCACTAAATGGATCATAAGACCTTAATACTTGATAAAATTTCAAACTTGCAGTTCCAGAAAGGACCTCTAGGCTTAAGTAAATTTTGAGCACAATAGTCCCACAAAGGGTCTTAAGACTTCTGAACTTAAAATACATTAAATTTTGGAATCCTTTATAGGGTCATAAGACCTTCGAACTTATAAAATGCTAACTTTGAAGTCCTTATAAGGGTCCAAAGACCTTCGAACTTAGAGTATTTAAAAAAAAATTGATGTCCTTAAAAGGGTCTAGAACCTCCGAACTTAATAAAATGTTAACTTTGAAGTCTTTATAAGTGTACTAAGACCTTCCAACTAAGATAATTTTTGAAAAATTTAAAGTCCTTATAAGGGCTTGAGACCTTTGAGTTATATAAAATATTAACTTTGAAGTATTTATACGGATCCTAAGAGCTCTGAACTTAGAGAGTTTTTGGAAAATTTGATATCCTTATAAGGGTCCGAGACCTCCAAACTTTATAGGATCTTAACACTAGAGTCGTTATAAAGGTTCTAAGACCTCCCTATTATAGAGTTTTTCTTAGGGTACAATTAGGCCACAACTCTTCGTACCTTTGCTCTATTAGGGGATGAAATGTTGAGGTTCCACCAAAGGTCCTAAGACCTCTGAACCTTTTTTCGCATTTGAACATTTAGTCCCCTTTGTATTAGTTATTTGGAATTATGTATGAAATATTTCACTAATCTCATTTAGTCTTTATTATGTTATCGATCCTTTGACTAAGAGTATCTTGGTCATAGAGACCTATATACCGTAATCTTTTTTGGGTCTTGTGACCTTTAACTGATAGTCTTAAGCTAAGGTTGAAGTCTTTGCAACTTTTAAAAAAATATTTTAAAGTGGATACATCGTGAGTAACAAAAAGTTTTTTTCATGTCACTGCATTTCTATGTATATAATTGATAGTATTTTTTAAGTGCTCCACTTTTCAAGGGTGAGGGAGTTCATATACCTCTATATCCTTGAGGTAATAACAGCCAAGTCTTACAAGTTTGGTGACTACATAGGGCCCTTCCCATTTGGGACCCATTTTATTATCTTTTGGATTCCTAGTTGATAAGATTACCTCCCTCAGAACCAAGTCCCCTATTTATCATTCTCTGTGGAGAACTTTTTGTTGAATTAAGAGGTTGTCTTTCGCTTGTCAGCTGCCATTCGAACTAATTCGGCTTCTCTCTTCTCCTCTAGCTCATCTAGTGATTCCTTAAAACTTTCTTCATTTTCCCCAAGTTAAAATTACGATACCTTTTCATAGCTATATCAATTTATTTTGGGATTATAGCTTCAATCACTAAGGTTAGGGATAAAGGGGTTTACCCTATTAGAACTCTAATCGTAGTCCTATAGGCCTATAGGATGCTTAGAAACTCTTCGATCCATAATCACTTGACTTTTTCTATCCTCTTCTTCAGATTGTGTAAGATTATTCTATTAGTGACCTCAACTTTGCCATTGGATTGAGGATGGCCCGGGGAGGAATAGTGATTATCTATACCATAGTTCGAGGAGAACTGTCTAAAAGTATGATTATCAAATTACTTAATAGTTTTATAGATGATGGCCCTGGGTAGATCAAACTTGCAAATTATATTCTTCCAGATGAAGTTGATGGTTTAATTTCTGTGCTAGTGACCAAAGGCTCATCTTCGGCCCACTTGGCAAAATAGTCGATGGACACAATGAAAAACTTATTTTATCCTTTGCTGAGGGGAAGGGTTCCTACCAGATCTACCCCCATTAAGCAAAAGGTCATGATCTTAACATTAAATCCATCATCATAACTGGATGTTTTGGGACAAAAACAAACCTCTGACACTTATCAAAATGCTATACCAAGTCCTTGGCCTCTTTCCCTAATGTTGTCCATAGTACTCCTACTTTAGGACCTTGTGGATGAGAGACCTTGGGCCGGTATGGTCACCAAAAACACCTTCGTGGAGGTCTCTGAGGAAGTAATTGGGTTCAGGTGGTCTCTGAAATTATTGTGATGCTGAACAATATCCATTCTTGAAGAGGAGTCCATTATCTAGGTAGTACTTGGAGGTTGTGCATTTTCTTCTGGCTTGGAGCATATCTTTAGGTAGGGTACTATCCCTGATGTAGTGCAAGGACATAAATATGCAATTGAGTTCCTGTATTGTTTTGACTTAATTTTGTGAACAAAACTTATTTGTAATATGTCATAGGGAGATTTTTATTTATGTCACGATCCCACTTGGTCTATGACATATTGAAGAAAATTAAAGACGTTGCGGCAAATCTTAAAAGATTTTATCATGCCGAAGTTTAATTGGTGCAAGTTTATTCGTCATCAAAGATAATTTCATTCTGAGATCACTCAGGTATGAATGCGTATAATTAATGGTGCTCGGAATTATTTTTATAAAAGATAAGGATGTATTGTTATAAACAAAAATGTTTTAAAATGTTTTTAAAAGTGTTTACACTACGTTTTATTCTGATAAATCTTGAAAAAGAGTTTGACTAATTTGGATCTCTTTTAAAAGAGACTTTTAAATCAGAAAGTTAAAAAAGTCAAACTTTCACCCTGTCGTTCAAACGACATAAGCTCTCGCTCGAACGAGATGCCTATATCGCGCGAACGACGTGGCGTTGTCGTTCGACTGACGATGTTTTCGAGGCGGCGTTTTAATCTTATTTAAAGCATGTTTTTATCAAAGTTTCGTAAGTGTGCATCTGGAAAAAATAGTATACCATCCCGTACGTGTTTGTACATGTTTTCTAACGTTTAAAAAGATTAAACACATCCTTAGAGTTTGCAAAGATTCGAGTTATCATTCTTATATGCTTGCGTGATCTTGATACACCAAGAAGTTTGTTCTATAATTGAACATCAAGGGTTTTGCGGGGAAGAAAAGATAAGGACTTCTTGTTCGACATCGTAGATGAATCAAAGACAATCGGTGGACAACGAGACATTCGTGGTGTCGAGTGTTATGGACAAGTATCGTGGAAGATAGAATTTCTGCGTGGTCACTATTGAAGAACGGTAGAAGATCAGAAGGAGCTTCAAGACCCGTGGGGATCGATTCATTGAGTAAGGCTAATCTGCCTTTGTAAAACCATTGTTCATAGTGATTGTCTGGCTTGGGCCGTCCGAGGTTGTTTTCCTATTTTGGGTTTTTTCCTCGTACATTCGGCGTTGTGAGTATTCTTTACTTTATTTTACTTGCTTTAATCACTAGATGGATGTTTATGATTAATCAAGATAAAATTGGTTTAAAGTAAGAATTGGATTTTCACAACTTGGTTTGGTGCATAATTAAAAGTTGGATAATTTTCAAAGAAAAATTTGGTTTTGTTTAAAACACACATATTGGGAACTTTCAAATTGGTATCAGAACTAGAAAACACAATTAATTTGTTTTGTGATCCCGTGTGTTTTCAAAAATAAATTTTGGATATAACGAATTTTCTCGAACTCCTATTTTTTATGGCACTAATTACAATTATTGGAAGATCAGAATGAGATGTGCATTAAAGTCTATTGATGAGTGTGTATGGCTAGGAGTTGATAAAGGTTGGACACCCCCTGTCACTATTGTAGGTGAGGTCACTAGTTTAAAGCCTGTCGAGTCATGGACCGAAACTGAACAAAGACTTGCACAATATAATTCTAAGGGTCTGCACGTTATTTCTTCACATGTCACATATGGTGAATATAATTGAATTATGACTTGTGAAACATCAAAATAGTCTTGGGATATTTTATCACTCACTCACGAGGGCACTAGCACGGTTAGGGCGTCAAAACTTCAAAATCTCACTACACAGTTTGAGACCATTAGGATGTTAGAGAGTGAGACTTTTGATGAGTTTTATGCTAGGTTGTCCAATATTGTCAACTCGTCGTTTAACCTAGGTGAGAAAATTCCCGACAACCGTGTCATTAAGAATTTTTTTAGGTCGTTGCCTAGTAGGTTTGATGAGAAAGTGACCATTTTAAACTCCTTGTGTAGGTTAGAGTCGACGAAACTCGAAGAGATTGTAGGTGACTTACAAACCTATGAAATCGACATGATTACCTCCAAGCAAGTGCCTAAGAAAGAAAAAGGTATTGCTTTGAAAACCTGAAAGGAGGAAATTAAAGTTTCGGATTCGGATTCCGATTCGGATTCCGATTCCGATTCCGATTTTGAGGATGTTGCTTTGTTGGCATAGAAATTTAAAAAATTTATTAAGTTTCAAAAGAAATCGAAAGATGCCAATAAATTTGAAAAATTCAAGAACAACAAAGTAGATCCCACCTCTAAGGATAAGTTTGAGAAGCCTAAGAGAGATGATTCGGATAAGAGTTTTGGGTGTGAGGGGCACGGTCACAAAGTTAAAGAGTGTCCCACTAGACTTAATAAAGAGGGCAAGCAACCCATTGTCTATAATGCCACCTTAAGTGATAGTGATCCGGAAGAGGGAGAGAGTTCCCCCATTGATCGTAACTTTGTTGCGTTCATGGCATGTCATGTGAGCGATGACGACTCTCATGTGCATGACACTTCTGAGGAGGTTTTTATTGAATCCCATGTTAGTGAGGGTGAAGAGAGTGATGAGGAGGAGGTAGATGTGAAAGAGTTGCAAAATGCGTTTAACGAGTTATATGCCGAAACAGTGAAGGTGAAAAAATCTAACTCTAAATTGCAAGCTAAGTTGAATGAGCGTGCCATAGAAAATAATGATATTTTGAATGAGGATCTTAGGGCACGAGAGAAGAAGTTTAGGGAGAAACTAGAGTTTGTGGAGAAAGAGGGAGATAATCTCCGTGGTTTGATGGAGTCTTTGAAAAAGGAGATTTTAGAGTTTGAGGAGTCTAGGCGTTTGCTCGAGTCTAGGATTCACGAGTTGGAGGATAGATTGAGAGACTCGTCTAGAATAAAGTTTGATTTGGAGGCTAGGTCAGAGAAGTTAGATAAGATCCTAGGCACCGTTCAAATTATGGGAGACAGGGGAGGTGTAGGTTTTGGTGAGAGAGTTTCTCCCATTCCCCCCGCACGTGTGAGAAACATTATGAAGGTTAGAAAAGGTCCACATATAGGTAATCATTCCCACCGTTGCTACTCTTGCACGTTTTGTGCTAGAAAAGTTCACCTTAGGCGTTATTGTTACGACTTTAGACAAGCTCCTAGGAAGTTTAGGAATAAAGTTGCCCCGGTTCCCCAAACCCCCATGCGTCGTTTTACACCTACTTGGGTTAGGAAATCGTATTTAGTGGTTTTAGGAATTAAACTTCATGATTCTCTTTTGGGTGCACTTGATTCTTCCCATGCTAAATCTAAAGGATGATAGTGTTGCCTTGTTTGTCATATGCTAGTTTGCTTCATGATATATTCATTGCTAGTATTATGACATGTGTATCATTTTGTATTATAGTTTTCATTTGTTTGAGTCCTATTGAAAAAATACAAAAATATTTTATTTTTTAAATTTTTTTTGAAAAATCCAAAAAGATTTTGTTTTTGAGAAAACTTGTGAAAACCCAAAAAGATTTTACTTTTATTTGAGTCAAAATATGAAAAGCCAAAAATATTTTCGATTTTTGTTTTTGAAGTTTACATGTTTGATGTGGCATATTGGTGTGCTTGGACCCCCCCCATCGTTTTCATTATCCACGTGGCTAGGAAATTTGGTCATTACTATTGATGCTTAGAATGATCTTAATTATTGTTTATATGGGGTTGTTTCGAAGTTGATATGCATTTTGATTCGACTTTGTATATATGTCAACATTGCGCACATGTACGAGTTTATATGGATGTTTGACTTCTCTTCAATATTTGAATTTGGTGAGGCGTTCTTATCTCAATCTTGTCATCTATGCATAAGTAGACTTAAGGAGAAGTGTTCATGTAAGAACAGTTTACCGTGAGGATTTGAATTGAAAAAATGATGAGTGATTCACGGGAAAGGGCTGCGAGAGTTCAAAAATAACTCGTCGTGAAAGTCACCATTTAAAAGAGCCCAAAAGAAAATACAATATGTTAAGAAAAGGGCCAAATTAGTTTAGTTCATTCCAAAGAAAATATGATATTATTGAGGGAGTTTGGATGGATTAAAAATTTTGACGGGTTTGCACAACTAATCTTAATGTTGAAACATTACAATTTGACGCTATTGTTTGTAGAATCGTTAAAATTTTGGATTTGTGTGCATGTAGTTTATTTAGTTCATTAAGCTCACAATTTAATTGTCATAAGGCTATAATAAAGTTTGATGATTTATTGCTATCAATTAGAGCTTATTGATCGTTTCGATGTTTTGTAATTATGATTCATTTGCTGTAGTTTCAAGCCCATTCATTCCATATCCATGTTTGATCACATCGATACTATGTTTGCATGTAACTCACATTTTTAGTTTTTATGAGTTTTTGCATTTTGTGTTAAAATCATACTGTTTTAACACTATTTTGCTTCTGTCAGGCCCTTCCTAGAATTTTTTTGTGGAAATTTTTTCACCGGGCAATAATTTACAATATTTTTGGGAATCTGGGAAATTTTGGCTGGTCGAGAGAAGTCGTTCAAATGACATATCCATGTCGCGCGAACGACATCAGTCCTTCGTTCGAGAGACATCCTCAACTCGTTTGAGCGACGTCCCTGGCTCGTCAACCTGGAATATGGCTTCTGATTGGTTTGCAGTCCACTGGTTTAAATTGGTATATTTTTGGTATTATTGGAAGTGCTTCTAGACTGACTGGTTTATATGCAGGTTTTATTGGTTTTAAATTGGATTTTTTCATAATGAGTCCGTTTATCACACCTGATTAGATTACTATATTTTTTGTGTGATTCCTTGGTTTACTAGCTACTGATTTGTCATTTCTTGATCATATTTAGCTGGCTATTTCATGATTATCTAACGATTTCACATTGATTCATATTGGTATATTCTTATGCTAGATACTTTCATTGGTTTATCTTTTCACCGGATTGTCTATTCGAGACAAAAAAGGGGAGAGATGTATGTGATATAGGGGGAGATTTGAGCATATTTTGGTTTACATATGTTTAGAAATTGGTATCTCAAATTGGTAGTACACATTGGTATCAGTTTGTTGCTCAAATTGTTTAACAAATGATTTTTTCAGAGTTTATTCATATTGGTATCTATTGTTGTTTGGTATCATTTGGATATATATTGGTTTCATTTGTTCCTCCATACTTCATTGGGTATTTTTTGTTTTGTTTCATGTGTGTAGGTATGCTTCAGAGTTTTGAGATTTTAAGTCTACATCACAATCAAACAGTTTATGCTCGCCGGTGCTACATATACTAGTCCGTGTCCTGTAATTTTTGTTTTGGGTTTATGGGATGGGATTTAGGCGACATACGGCTTGACGGCCCGATTTAGGCATTTCACTGGTTTAGTTTTGTCCCGGAATAGTCAAATGGGGAGATTTGTAAGGACATAAATTTCCAATTGAGTCCCTGTATTATTTTGACTTCATTCCGTGAACAAAACTTTTTTGTAATATGTCATAGGGAGATTTTTATTTATGTCACGATCCCACTTGTTCTATGACATATTGAAGAAAATTGAAGACGTTGCGGCAAAGCTTCAAAGATTTTATCATGCCGAAGTTTAATTGGTGCAAGTTTATTCGTCTTCAAAGATAATTGCAGTCCGAGATCACTCAGGTATGAATGCGTATAATTAATGGTGCTCGGAATTGTTTTTATAAAAGATAAGGATGTATTTTTATATAGAAAAATGTTTTAAAATGTTTTTAAAAGTGTTTTAAGTGTTTACACTACATTTTATTCTGATAGAGCTTGAAAAAGAGTTTGACTAATTTGGATCTCTTTTAAAAGAGACGTTTTAATCAGAAAGTTAAAAAAGTCAAACTTTCGCCCTGTCGTTCAAACGACATAAGCTCTCATTCGAACGAGATGCCCATGTCACGCGAACGACGTGGCATTGTCTTTCGAATGACACAGTTATTGAGGCGACTTTAACTCTTATTTAAAGCATGTTTCTATCAGAGTTTCATAAGTGTGCATCTGGAAAAAATAGTATACCATCCAGTACGTGTTTGCATATGTTTTCTAAGGTTTAAAAAGATTAAACACATCCTTAGAGTTTGCAAAGATCTGAGTTATCATTCTTATATGCTTACGTGATCTTGCTGCACCAAGAAGTTTGTTCTATTATTGAACATCAAGGGTTTTGTGGTGAGAAAAGATAAGGACTTCTTGTTCGACATTGTAGATGAATCAAAGCCAATCGGTGGACACCGAGACATTCGTGGAGTTGAGTGTTGTGGACAGGTATCGTGGAAGATGAAATTTCTACATGGGCACTATTGAAGAATGGTAGAAGATCAGAAGGAGCTTCAAGACCCATGGGGATCGATTCATTGAGTAAGGCTAATTTGTCTTTGTAAAATCATTGTTCATAGTGATTGTTTGGCTTGGGTCGTCCAAAGTTATTTTCTCATTTTGGGTTTTTTCCTCGTACATTCGGTGTTGTAAGTATTCTTTACTTTATTTTACTTGCTTTAATCACTAGATGGATGTTTAGGATTAATCAAGATAAAATTGGTTTAAAGTAAGAATTGGGTTTTCACAATTTGGTTTGGTGCATAATTAAAAGTTGGATAATTTTCAGAGAAAAATTTGGTTTGGTTTAAAACACACATATTGGGCACTTTCAGGTAGGTCCTAATGGGCATGGTCAAATCCGATCTATGATTAACCTCAACAGTGCTAATTTATAGTGGAGTGATACTAGGTTGGTCCAAGGTGAAAATCAAGACCTCAAGGTTTACCTCATCAGAGTAGGCTACTCGAGCTAGGTGGTCTGCTTCTTAATTTTGTGCCTGAGGAACCCTCTTAATGTAAAACATAGGGATTCTCTTTATAAGGTGTTGCACAATTACCAAGTATTTCTCCATTCCATATCCCTCAATTTTATAGGTCTCAGTTACCTAGTTGGCCACTAGTTGAGAGTCACT
Organism: Sambucus nigra; assembly: GCA_949130495.1. Taxonomy (NCBI): domain Eukaryota; kingdom Viridiplantae; phylum Streptophyta; class Magnoliopsida; order Dipsacales; family Adoxaceae; genus Sambucus; species Sambucus nigra. Next base: position 464,546,703 of record OX422211.1, on the reverse strand, counting down.
AATGGCTTCTAACTGTTCGGATTTTAAGTGGAAAAACATGCCTAGGCATACTACCAAGGATTTATACCCTTCTTCATTATTAGAGGACATAAATTTAATGTGGATATCCAGAGAAATTATACCTCCTTAAGAGGTTGTCATGTGGACTCTAGCGTAACTGCTTGAGCCATTTGAAGATCCATATATGTAAAGGACCCATACGGGATTGCTATGGTTTATATCTTTAAACAAGAGTTGTCGATGCTCGTTTAATGTTGTCATCATTTTTATTATAGAGCTTAGGTGTTCTTCTTCCACCTCATCTAGGTTACTGAATTCTACAATGAAGTTGGCCAGGGCCTGACCTTACTATAGACAACCCATCCAAGGACCCCCTCCAAACACCTCCTTAGGTCCCTAGAATTCATTCGTTCACTATAAACACTAGGTTATACTCTGACAACTGATCTAGAGGCCATCGGGTGCTATCGGGCCTCGTTTAACTTCGATCATCTCTCCCCCTTGAATAAATATTAATGAATATTCTAAAGTCTCTAAATACCCTTTTCCAATAGTCCGTCCCATGAACAAATCGACCTCACAGTTCGGATGGATGATCTATTTTACTCTAAGTACTGATTCAGATACCACCAGGAGATCTCGGGCCCTGTTTGACTCATATCAACTGTCCAATTTGAGTGACTCTCAATGAATCTTCAAAGGGATTTACATCTGCTTTCTAACGGTCCATCCCGTGTATGAATCGACCTCATGGTCCTCACAAATGATCCATTAGCTTGAGTACTGATTTGGAGGCCATCCCCATATGACTCTGGTCAACTCTCCAACTTGATAGAAGATCAATGAATCTTTGAAGGATCATAATACCCTTTCCATGGGTCTATTTCATGCGCAAATCGGCCTTATGGTTCAAATGAGCGATTTATTTTACTCCAAAGGGTCATCAGGCATTTCTGGGGCCCCTTTGACTTTTGTCAACTCTTCGAACTGAGCAAAGGTTAGTGAATATAAAACAAAACTAAATCCTATGTCCAACGGTCCATCTCGTCTGCAAATTGGCCTTACGTTTCTGACGAAAGATCCATTTTCCTCTGAAAACCTCTCGTTTAGAGACCATCAGGCACTTTTGATCCCCGTTTGACTTTGGTAAACTCCCGATCCCAAGAGTGGCTTAATGGATTCTTAAAGGGCTTTGCATTCCCTTCCTAACGATCCATTTTGTTCATTATTTGATTTTACGATTTTCATTTTAAGCTGATTTATCTGAAAAAATCGTTTCTGAACTGCCTATAGGAACTTTAGGAACCCTGACTTTCGGAAGGGTGTCCTTTTCCTTTTCCCGACAAGGCAAGAACCATAATGATAGGAAGGCCACAGGCCATGCCGATTGGAACCTCCCATGGCCCAAATCCCCCTATAAATAGTCCATGACCTCACCATTAGAGGGGACCCTCTTAATAATCAGGGAACATTACCCTCATAATCAGAGCCATTCCCTTTTCGAAAAGGTCCATTTTTTAACATTCTCTTACCTCACCTCCTTACCTCACTTGTTAATCACCTCACCACTTTCATTCCAAAAACAGCAACAAGTAACCATACGGAGGTCTATTTCTCTACCCATTTCTCTAGTTTATCCATTTTAATGTTATTAATCTTAATTCTATTTTGTTCTTTTATTTCATTATATCACATCCACTAATCTCTACTCTTTATTAGTAGTATTGCACACAACATATTTTCATAAAAACCCTAAAAAATTGGGGTTATCTATAAATTCCAAAGGCGAGACTTCCACTTTTACATTTTCACTTTTTAAAAAAAAATCTTCACATACATATAAGAAGAGTACCACATTTGGACTTATGGATTGAACCACACTATTATGATATTTTTGAACTATGTGGACTTTGATGCCCCTTGGTCTACGTAGGTGTTTTGGACCAATCCCAAGATTTAAGTCCTCTTTTTCTTTATTTTATACATATTTTATATCTTATTATATCTATTTTGTGAGTTTTATACTCTTGCATACTTGTATCTCGTTCCACATTCACATTCGTTCTTTCATAGAAATTTGAGTTCGGAGAACATTTACATCATGTTTTTTATTATTATTTTCGGGAATATTCCTACGGATAAATTCTCTTCGTCCCTTTCATGATACGAGTTGGATGATTCCATTCTCCCATTACTTATGTTATACACATGTACATACACATCACGGAGTTAAAAATAAAAAGATTAACATTAGCCCATGAGAGACCAAAAGGGAGGAATGGGTGAGTAACACCTTCCCATTTCGTAACTTAGTCCCCGTACCTTCGAACTAATTGGTCTCACATGCATCAGTTTAACCTTGGTGACATTCTCTCAGGGCGACGACATTCTTTCGCTTATTTTGAGCAAAATAGGTTAACGACTCTATCTCTTTGTGTTACCCCCATATGACGATGGTTAATTTTGTATCTGAGGCTTAACCGCAAAAAGGTAAAAGAGATAGAGAGAGGGAGGGAACCTTCTTTCCTTCCTTCTTCCTCCCTACCGTCCCGAAAATCAAGGGGGCCCGTGCCCTACGCTCTAGAGGAATCCGACCCCAGATGGCCACAGTGGCGACTCTGTTGAGGATTTTTATTAGAGGACTAGACTCTATTTCCACATGGGTGTTAATGTTTACTCTCCTGCTTTTCTTCATATATACATATGCTTACACTTTTATATTCTCTTTACTCCTTTTCTTACTTCTTATATATATATATATATATCCTATGTTTATCTCCAGCATGCTCTCCTCTAATGTATATATCACTTTTCACTTACTTGTGCATGCTCACTTCACACACTTGTATATATTCTCTATGCTCACTTCACGTGCTTAGACTTGTATATTGTCTCACCCTTACTTACATGCTCCACACACGTATTGTAAATTATCCATGCTTAGATCATGTAACAACCCAGACTTTTGAGTGACTATTTTATCTTATTTTTCCCGATGGGGTAATTTTATAAAATAGGGGAAGTTGGAGTAAATATTATTTTCCATAATTTATTTAGGGGTAATATTTACTATGCTTTGTCTATTTACCGTTATAAGAAGGTGAAAAGCATTATATTGTGTTTTATTGCGTCGTTATATGTTATGCGACGGTTATGACTCATATTTAAATTGGAGTATAATTAATGAAATAAAATGAATTTGGGACAAAAAAATAGTTCACATTTTTCCGAATGCCAAAATAGGGGGTGCGATTGTTTTTAGAATAGTCGAAATAAGTGCCAAGTTGTATTTTTGAGTTTTGGGCACTTTTGATGGGTTATGACTCAATTATGTGGTTACGAGTCATTTTAATGGTGTATTAACACTTAAAAGATGGGATTTTATGTTTAAGACCCGTATAAGTCTTCCCAACCCTTTTATTATCTCATTTCATGTTAGAAGCCAAGAGAGAGAGAGAGAGAGTTGGGAGAAATGGGAGAAAAGAGAGAAAAATGGAAGATTGGAGCCGGAATCCGTTGCTATCGGAAGAGAATCCGAGACTACGAACTCGAGGCAAGTTTCTTACTTGCTAGATATTGATTTAATGTGATAAATTTCTTGTATAGTTAGGTTTTTGGAGATTTAAACCATTTATGGGTTTTTATTAATTTTGGTATTTAAACCCTAAATCTTGTTGTTTAATTTGATTTGAAGCAAATAAACTAGATAGGGTATGTGTAGGGATGATTGGGTAGAAGTTGTTGTTGTTGATGTAGATGAAAGTGGAGGATTTGATATTTTGGGGTTTTAGGGTTCATATAACCCGTAGCCCAAACTGGGCAATTCTGCAGGGCCGAATCGATTCAGCCTTAGGGCGAATCGATTTGGATAAGAGGAAGGTTACAGGTCTGGGAAACCGAATCGATTCGGTATGGGGCCGAATCGATTCGACTGAGGCAGAATGTGGGTTTTACTCATCGAATCGTTTAGCAACCAGGGGCGAACCGATTTGGCCCTAGGGCGAATCGATTCGGCTTCCTGTTTTTGTGAGATTTTTCCTAGTTTGTTTTAGCCCTTTTCTTTTAGGTTCATGGTTTAGGAACCTTCCTTTGGGAAGTAACGGGGAGTCATAGAGGGTTGTTTTGGGTAGACTAATGTCCTAGGATAAAATGGGATAATTGGGCTTACCCCGAGGGCTAGTTTGTGTAGGTTAATGTCCGTAGGATATAGGGAGTGAACCTAAAAAAAATGAATTGGAGATAAAATGTGGATGATGAGAGTTTTGGGAGTCAATTATTGAGGGAGACTCACTTTGATGGTTCATGAAATTGTGTTGAACTCTTGGAGGCTAGTTTGAGGATCATGGCACTTCGGGTCTTAGGTCATTAATAGAATATGACTTAATGAGAATGAAATGCATATTCTAAAATGTGGTACTAAATGGATAAGTACAAATGATTTTTGAGAATGTAAAATATGAATGTTTTCAAATGGAAAAAGTAATGATTTTCATAAATGTTAATTTATGGATACACATCTCTCTAAATCGCTATCATAAGGGAAGTTGCGCGCGTGTGGTGAAGCCCACTGGCTAATGAATGCAGGGTGGATATAGTCCCTAGGCCATATGAGCGTTTATTGTATGTTTTCTGCGCTGGTTAGGTGATTATGGGTGTGGTCATGACTATCCCACAGGCATATGGCCGCTTCCCGACGTTTCGGTAGGATCCCAGGTTGTCTTGATGATAGGCCCTAGAAGATGATAGCCATTTAGGGGCGCGCGGAAACCCGGACTGGCGATCTTAGATTGCGTTATATAATATGATATATAACTATGTGCAATAATGTGGGACATTATTGGTTATTAAAGCATTTTATGATATTGAAATGGTTTTAATTACATTTCCCGGATGGAAGAAGGGAAATGGGAATTTAAATACAATTTTCGGATGGAAGAAGGAAAATGGATGATATGATATGAAAAGGTTAAAGCATTTTTATGATAACAAAACTTGCTTTAAATTATATATATTTTTCGGATGGAAGAAGGAAAATGGAAAGTTATGAAATTAAAGAAAAGCATTTTTATGTTAATAAAACTTGCTTTTAAATATGTATTTTTCCTGGATGGAAGAAAGGAAATAAAATTGGTAAAGAAAGTTTTGAAATGAAATTGATTTGGTAAACATTTGATAAAATGAATTTCCATATATGTATTTCCTAAAGAAATAGGAATTGTGCATGTAGACTTGTGGGTATTGATGTGATGACTCCTTGAGTAGCTGTAGATGAGACCTCCCATGCATAGATAGATGAATATGTATATATATTGATTTCGTGCTAAGGGTCTAATGAATCTCGACGATCAACCTTGCCTAGTAGCAGTGTATCGGGGGGATTCCTTATTTGGATTTCGCTTCGCGAGACACCCCACGCACGAATAGGGCATAGTGTTGAGACTGGGGAGAAGTTATCACTTAGTACTTGGGTTAACTAGATCATTTCATTGATATTGCGCTAGGTTGTGCTTTTAAATTGAGAGGTGAGAAATATTGTTGTTAATTGCGAGAGAATTACGCACTTAACTGTCATGCATTTTAGTCACATGGTAATCATATCAAACCGGGCCCTGACCCGTCTATATTTCTTTCTTTTTGCATATACTCCTTGCCGTAAGGTGCTCTACCGTATGGACACCCGTATTTACATTTCCATTCGAGTTTTCATGGAGCTACAGCATATTGCGGATGTTGTAGGATATTTGCTATAGACGCCTCTATCTTTTGTACTCTAGTTATGTTCAGTTTATTTATTCGGGCGTGTTGCCCAAGCACTGCACTCATTTATTATAATGTACTATTTAATGTGTAATACTAGGTGTAACTATTTGTATTGGTCTATTAACCGACAACTTATTCGGTTATTGATTTATATATTGTCTTCTATTTACCCGTTGATTTTTGGTATCCACTGTTTTTTCAAATGGGATTGTCTAAGTGTTTTTCTTTTATTTACAAAATTTTAAATTTGACAGTCTGTTTTCTAAAATGATTGGTGGTTATCTCGTACTATTATTTTAATCGACAGTGATGCTGAGAATGGACCATCTATGATTCCTGTGATTATTAGAGTATTGGGTTGACCACCTATTATTTTAGTAGGCGGGCTGTAACAGATGGTATCAGAGAATTAGGTTCTAAAGTCCTTAGGAATCTGTGCAGACGTACTACGTCTTCAGGGTTACTTCTGCTTTGACATAGAGCCCTAAGATTAAGATCATTGATTTATCTTGTGAGGTTTCGTTCTCCTGTTATGATATGAGAACCCTGAAAATCTTTTGCGCGTTCGTGTGAGACTCGTAAGTCGTTAGATGAAGGGTGTCAAGGAAGGCCGTTGTGAAGGCGTCATGAGATGGGATTACTAAGAGCTGTAAGCTGTGGTCGGGGATGAGGGCCGTTTTAGAGGTCGCTCCCTTTGTAGCATTATCCCATATTGCTACCGTGACTACTAAGTACAGTAGATGTAGTTTTCCAAGTGTTGCTGCCAGCAGAGAGTGGTATTAAGCTTGAGATTCCAAGCGACGTTAGTTTGAAGTTAAGAGGTCCTTGACGAGGACTACATGTTGAAGTTCGGTCGGATTGGAGGATGTGTAACCTCATTTGGTGGAAGTATAAGGCCCGAGAATTTTGGCCTAGAGAGGGGTATAGAAGTTCCCAGGTGCGAAGATTAGGGGAAAATCTTTCACCCATAGGAGTAAAGTTTAAGTGGCAAAAATAGTAGTCGCCATATTTTGGTGGAACGGGAGGCGTTGCCCATGGAGGAACCCATTAGATATTTTCAACAACGAGTTTCTTTGGGATAATTGGTATGATGAGAAAGTAGATTCTCAAATATTCACGCGAGTTTCGGTCAGAGGCTAATAGTGAATAAAGAGTTACAATGTTAAGGAAACCTTGAATCGAAGTGGGTTGATACAAGCAAGAGAGAGCCCTTCCATAGAAATGATGGGCTCACAAGTAAGTGTTGTTAACACTTCTAGAGAAGTAGTGTTCATGAGACCCTATCGGTGGACATCCACCCGGGGACAACTCATCAATCTAAGGCCGTGGAGGCTAGTAGAATGTTCTCTTTGCTGAGGAAGTTAAGGTAACTACGCGAGTAATCGCCAGGGTAGCTAGAGATGGAAGTAGTTTGGTTCGGTTAAGACTAAAATAATGTGTCTTTGAACCATTAGTAGCGGCCAAAGAGATTGGCATGAATGTTGACGAGAATTTCCACCTTAGGTGAGGGTGGAGTATTCATTATGATAAAATGGAGTAGTGTGGTATTGACCCTAGATTCGGGTGTGTAAATCGAGCTTGTAGTAGTATCGATATTATTATAGTGAATGTATCTATATGACTTCCATGGTAGGGAGGTTCTATATTTTTCCTTCACTCGTTATAAGGCGAGTGATGATATTTTAAAAGTATATGTGTGGTATGTGCTACTCGTATTATATGCAATATACGAGTGGAAATATTCTTGGTTTAGTTGGTGCGATAGCAAGAGAATAAATCGCGAGGCTATCCTATGTTTATTTTCAAAGTGGAACTAGTGGTTCTATAATGTCTCTCCTGGATACAGTTTGAGACTTTATAGAGGTGGATTGAGGTAGGTAAGAGATTTTCGTTACTTATTTTGTTTGTCTTTTTTGATTGTTTATTTTCTTTGCTTGTGAATGGTGTTGTCTTATCTCCACGACCAACAAAGTTAAGTAGTAATCCATAGGAGGGGTTCCTTGTTTGGATTTCGCTTTTGCGAGACGCTCCACGTGTGAACCTTAACGACGTTGGGAGTGGAGAGACATTGCATTTCTTTTCTTCCTTTCTTTATTTTTTTTTTGTTTTGTTAGATGCTGGGTTGGAAGGTTTAGCCGAGAATCACGTGATTGAGTGATTAAAGGTCTAAGTTGATGTGAAATATAGAAGCACTGTAATAGTCCTTCCCTCTGATCGATGTGGGGGAGACTAAGATAAGAAAGTTGGATTGAGACTTCTGGTTATGCCTTAATGATAAGGCCATGTATAAAGATATATGTATGTATATTGGGATAAAGCATTGGTGGCATTTTACAGAAAGTGAATGCCAGGTTAGTTAAATTTTCAGTTAATTGAGATGGTAAGACTTAGAGGTAGAAGTGCTTTAGTAGGGTTACGAGTTAGGACTTTAGTGGTCCCGATCATGTGTCTTTGACCGTTACATCTCGACGACCGACGATGCGAGGTAGTAGTGTAACGGGAGGGTTTCTTATTTGGATTTCGCTTCGGCGAGACGTCCCACGCATGAAACCGAGCCAATGTCGGAAGTCGGGAAAGGTCTTGGACACTAGGAGTATAATTAGTATAATATTTACAGGACTTGATTAGGATATAGATCGACTTTAGGATTTCTAGGACGTAAGGCCCTTAGGTCATATGACATTAGTTTAGGAAGGCTGAAGAGAGTTGATCACAATAGGTTTGTGGGTTGACTCTAAGTAGGATTGAGTCCCTAGAACGAAGATTATGGAATCTCGAGTGATTCGGAACGGTAGGCCATAAATGGTGAGGCCTCTCTTAGATAGAGTGTTACGATAGTAACCTAACCGTTGGGGAGTCAAAAGGATGAGTTGACTTTTACTCCTGCACTCCTGTTGTTAAGATCGAGAGTTGATTTAACGAACGAGTCTCTGCCAGGAACGGGAAGTATTAATACTGGAGCATGGACCCATTGTTTATGCGTCTCAAAGACTTAAACTTTATGAGAAGTATTATCCCACGCTTGATTTAAAGTTCGTAGCGACAATATTCGCCTTAAAGAAACTGAGGCACTACTTCCTGGGCAGGAAATTAGTCTTTTCACGAGCAACAAGTTGGAGTCCGTAAAGGACTATTAATTAGATACTCACTTTCGCTAAGGAATTATGGATGGGGTAGTAGATGCGCCGGGTGGAAAACCATCGGAGAGATTAGTTGAGGCATGGAATGCCAAGTGGAACGAGCTTAACCAAGGGGACGCTATAGTAAGAGCGTTCATGTCAGTGATCGACCCTTTCACCTACTAGTGTGAAGAGAGTAGTGTGGAACGAGGAATGGTATATCCCTGGACACCTTTGTTGAATTGGCGACATTGCAACGGTCATGATTATTGGTAAAGTTCCAGAAAGAAATGGGAACCGTATGGATATGGGGTATATCCTACCACACGTAGGTGGATGAATGAATGGAGAAAGTTAACCTTATGCCGAAAGGCATACCTTTAATAGGTGGGTTTCGACTTAGAGGAAGGATTGGGATCATTGAGCCACAAATTTTTTAAAGGGCTATGCCGATGCGAATAGAAGTAAGTAATGTTGGGGTTAAGCGATTATATGTTAGTGTAGTTATTCCATGGAAAGGGTATAACGTGATTCGGGAAGAAAGACAATTTGCGCCGAGTTATGTAGTTATCTCCTTCCGTAGTAGAAAGGTAGGATCGATAGTTCATGAGGAACGATTGGGTGCTAGGTTAGAGCACGAAGAATGTAGACTGAGATCGAATAAAAATGACCTTAGTTCGAGTCCAATGGGGACGCCGCATTACCGAGGGGTTTGCTAAATAGGATAGAACGATAGTTTGGAATAGTATACCCTTTGGATAATTATGGGGTATGCCTGAATTTTTAGGGCAAAATTCCCTTCTAAGGGGGGGAGTATGTAACAACCCAGGCTTTTGAGTGACTATTTTATATTATTTTGCCCGATGGGCTAATTTTATAAAATAGGGAAAGTTGGAATAAATATTATTTCCCGTGATATCTAGGGGTAATATTTACTATGCTTTGTCTATTTACTGTTATAAGAAGGTGAATAGCATATATTGTGTTTTATTGTGTCGTTATATTTTATGCGACAGTTATGACTCATATTTAAATTGGAGTATAATTAATGAAATAAAATGAATTTGGGACATAAAAATAGTTCAAATTTTTCCGAATGCCAAAATAGGGGGTGCAGTTGTTTTTAGAATAGTCGAGATAGTCGAAATAAGTGCCAAGTTGTATTTTTGAGTTTTGGGCACTTTTGATGGGTTATGACTCAATTATGTGGTTACGAGTCATTTTAATGGTGTATTAATACTTAAAATATGGGATTTTATGTTTAAGACCCATATAAGTCTTCCCAACCCTTTTATTTTCTCATTTCATGTTAGAAGCCAAGAGAGAGAGAGAGAAAGAAGAGAGAGTTGGGAGAAATGGAAGAAAATAGAGAAAAATGAAAGATTGGAGCCGGAATCCGTTACTACCGAAAGAGAATCCGAGACTACGAACTCGAGGCAAGTTTCTTACTTGCTAGATATTGATTTAATGTGATAAATTGCATGTATAGTTAGGTTTTTGGAGATTTAAACCATTTATGGGTTTTTATTAATTTTGGTGTTTAAACCCTAAATCTTGTAGTTTAATTTGATTTGAAGAAAATAAATTAGTTAGGGGATGTGTAGGGATGATTGGGTAGTAGGTGTTGTTGTGATGTTGATGAAAAAGGAGGATTTGAGATTTTAGGGTTTTAGGGTTCATATAACCCGTAACCCAATTTGGGCAATTCTGCAGGGCCGAATCGATTCGGATAAGAGGAAGGTTACTGGTCTGGGAGATCGAATCGATTCGGTATGGGGCCAAATCGATTCGGCAGAGGAAGAATGTGGTTTTTACTCACCGAATTGATTCGTTTTTAGGCGAATCGATTCGCAACCAGGGGCGAACTGATTCGGCCCTAGGGCGAATCGATTCGGCTGCCTGTTTTTGTGAGATTTTTCCTATTTTGTTTTTAGTCCTTTTCTTTTAGGTTCATGGTTTAGGAACCTTCATTTGGGAAGTAAACGGGAAGTCCTAGAGGTTTTTTTTGGGTACACTAATGTCGTAGGATAAAATGGGATAATTGGGCTTACCCCGAGGCTAGTTTGTGTAGGTTAATGTCCGTAGGATATAGGGAGTTAACCTAAAAAAAATGAATTGGAGATAAAATGTGGATGATGAGACTTTTGGGAGTCAATTATTGAGGGAGACTCACTTTGATGGTTCATGAAATTGTGTTGAACTCTTGGAGGCTAGTTTGAGGATCATGGCACTTCGGATCTTAGGTCATTAATAAAATATGACTTAATGAGAATGAAATGCATATTCTAAAATGTGGTACTAAATGGATAAGTACAAATGATTTTTGAGAATGTAAAATATGGATGTTTTCAAATGGAAAAAGTAATGATTTTCATAAATGTTAATTTATGGATACACACCTCTCTAAATCGCTATCATAAGGGAAGTTGCGCGCATGTGGTGAAGCCCCCTGGCTAATTAATGCAGGGTGGATATAGTCCCTAGGCCATATGAGCGTTTATTGTATGTTTTCTGCGCTGGTTAGGTGATTATGGGTGTGGTCATGACTATCCCACAATCATATGGCCGCTTCCCGACGTTTCGGTAGGATCCCAGGTTGTCTTGATGATAGGCCCTGGAAGATGATAGCCATTTAGGGGCGCGCATAGTGGGGAAACCCGGACAGGCGGTCTTAGATTGCGTTATATAATATGATATATAACTATATGCAATAATGTGGGACATTATTGGTTATTAAAGCATTTTAGGATAATGAAATGGCTTTAATTACATTTCCCGGATGGAAGAAGGGAAATGGGAATTTAAATACATTTTCCGGATGGAAGAAGGAAAATGGATGATATGATATGAAAAGGTTAAAGCATTTTAATGATAATAAAACCTGCCTTAAATTATATATATTTTCCGGATGGAAGAAGGAAAATGGAAAGTTATGAAATTAAAGAAAAGCATTTTTATGTTAATAAAACTTGCTTTTAAATATGTATTTTTCCTGGATGGAAGAAAGGAATTAAAATTGGTAAAGAAAGTTTTGAAATGAAATTGATTTGGTAAACATTTGATAAAATGAATTGCCATATATGTATTTCCTAAAGAAATAGGAATTGTGCATCTAGACTTGTGGGTATTGATGTTATGACTCCTTGAGTAGCTGTAGATGAGACCTCCCATGCATATACAGATGAATATGTATATATATTGATTTTGTGGTAAGGGTCTAATGAATCTCGACGATCAACCTTTCCTAGTAGTAGTGTATCGGGGGGTTCCTTGTTTGGATTTCGCTTCGCGAGACACCCCACGCACGAATAGGGCATAGTGTTGAGACTGGGGAGAAGTTAGCCCTTAGTACTTGGGTTAACTAGAGCATTTCATTGATATTGCGCTAGGTTGTGCTATTATATTGAGAGGTGAGAAGTATTATTGTTAATTGCGAGAGAATTACGCACTTAACTGTCATGCATTTTAGTCACATGGTAATCATATAAAACCGGGCCCTGACTCGTCTATATTTCTTTGTTTTTGCATATACTCCTTGCCGTACAGGTGCTCTACCGCATGGACACCCGTATTTACATTTCCATTCGAGTTGTCATGGAGCTACAGCATATTGCGGATGTTGTAGGATATTTGCTATAGACGCCTCTATTTTTTGTACTTTAGTATGTTCAATTTATTTATTCGGGCGTGTTGCCCAAGCACTACACTCATTTATTATAATGTACTATTTAATGTGTAATACTTGGTGTAACTATTTGTATTGGGCTGTTAACCGACAGCTTATTCGGTTATTGATTTATATATTGTCTTCTATTTACCCGTTGATTTTTGGTATCCACCTTTTTTGTAAATGGGATTGTCTAAGTGTTTTTCTTTTATTTACAAAATTTTAAATTTGACAGTCCGTTTTCTAAAATGATTGGTGGTTATCTCGTACTATTATTTTAATCGACAGTGATGCTGAGAATGGACCATCTATGATTCCTCTGATTATTAGAGTATTGGGCTGGCCACTTATTGTTTTAGTAGGCGGGTTGTCACAGATCACTAGCACACACCCTCACTTTTCACTTATTTATATCTCCATGCTCACTTACACATCCACATATCACTTGTAGTTGTTCAATACTTAGGCTCACTAGCACACATATTGACATGTTGTTTCACTCACATTATTTCCATATCACTCTCTCTGCACATATACCCCACTCAATTGTATATTCACATGCTCCTCCTATCACCATGCTTAGTATAGTCTTCATGCTCCATGCTAGATTTACTTTTCATGATATTTGTATATTCTCCCTCATTAGTGGTAGCACTCCTCTTACTTAGCATGCAAATAAAAAATCTCTCTCCATAAGATATTAATCAAGACTCATGCATTTTTGCACACTACATCACCAGATCATGGTAATATTGAGAATAATTGTGTCCCATACTAGGGAGTCACTTTGTTATGGGTGCCGACTTCACTGAGGCACAATTAACCTATGCGATATGATTCTCACCTTTCATTGGCTTCGTAGCTTCGACGTACATCGAGCGGTTCCCGTTCATTGTACTGCTTGACCGAACTCATAATAGGAGGTATATAGCAGGAACTCATTCACATACGTCGTGTATATAGAATTCTCTCTCACACATACCGTACCTATGAGGTATATTGTGAGGAAATTCACGTATACTCAGGTATATTAAATGGCTTGTCCACATGTACCGATGAATGATTGCCCTTACAGGTAAGAGGTATATCATGGAAGTCATGCCAAAGGCGGGAACCCTTCCATTAACCTACCAAGTGCATAAACCTTATATAGCCATTAAACCTTAGGGCATTCATAATTTATTTTTCGATTACCATGTGAAACTCTGCCAAAATTTCAATTTATCGCATCGTTGGAATTTTTGAGCTATTTTGCCTTTTTTAAAAATAAAACCCTGTCCGTGAGCTTGAAAACAAGTCAAACTGTGTCGTATATTTTAAACTCTATCTTTCCCAGACTGGGATCTTGTTCGATATTTTTTTCTTTAATTTTGGCAAACATAATACAGTGAAAACCTAATAATAATAATACTCATGATGAGGTTTCTCCCTTTTTCCTCTTTTCAAAGCCAAAAATATGTTTCCCCTTTTTAAAAAATACCAAAAATACTCCCTTCTATCTTTAAAAATAAACCCAAATCATTTCTCCCTCTCAGGTTGATTACATACCCAACTTCGGCATGGCTCCGTAATGGCTTCCATCTTCCATCAAACCACTTCGAAGCTAAACTGATTCTTCTGCTACTTTAATCGAATTTGGGGTCTACCTCCACAAGATATTCATGGAGAATACCGTCCAAGCACCGAATGTTCAGTCAAATCTGGTGGCCATATTAGCTCCGTGTTGTATTAAGGATGGTAACCCCAAATCTAACCCTTTTGTCCAGATTATGCCTATCAAACTGACCATCACCCCCATAGTCTCACCCAAACCTCTTAAGGTTTTCCTATCCTTTCTCCTACACCCTACATGCCATGTTTGCTCAAGCTCTATCATTCCTTACAAGAGCCTGTATTGCCATCCAGACCCAATCAAGGAGGAGGCATGGAATTACCTATTTTGTTAGCCCAACTCCAAAGGTTTAGGCTGAAACTTCCCATGGAAATGTCCATCGACTACTAGATATTCAGTGACTTGTTCATGGAAGTCTGGAGGTAGTCTCAAGAATCAAATGAGTGGGTGGTACCCGTTGAGGAAATCAGTTTAGATGACATTGGATGGATCATATCTGATATGTTTTTCTAAATAGGGTAATTGCAGCATCTCTGAGTTTCTCACTACTTTGAAACTTCAGGGTTGCCTGGTCCATTCACTCCGACACTTCCCTGTTGAGTGGGAAGATTTATATGATGAATCCGTAAGGTTGTCAAGTGCATTGATTACTCTTGGCAGGATGACATCTTTGCCATCGGATGGGGCGATGACTTTGATAGCTCAGATGATGAACTGGATCAATAAAAATTCCGTTCTGTTGCTAATTTGCGTGGAATGATTTCTTTAGAAGAGTTTTAGGGAGAAATCAACAAAGTATCCATTCAACCCAAAGTAGATAAAGTTGTGGGGTTTTTATTCTTTCTTGCCTCTGTGAACCATATGACTAAATCAAGGTGGTGCTATAAAGATCCGATTCCCCACTCAATCGGAGTAGACAAAGGAAAGTGAGTTTCGAAGAGCTCTCAATGCCAGAAATGACTGTTGAAGAAAGTAAAGTTCTTGATTAGGTCAAGAAAACACAAGCCAACATAACCTTATTGGGACTCTTCATGTCCTCCCAACTGCACCGATGCCTTAATAAAACTCCTCACAGGACACACAGTTTCTCCCGCTAGCACTCTCGAAGAAGCTAGGATATGGTTAGATCATTAACCTCTACCAGACTCCTCTCTTTTTCCAAAGAAAAAATCCAAAAGTTCGGCCCTGTTCACAACCATGCCTTTAATATCTCTATCGAAGTTATGGAAAGGAGTCACACTATCACTTATCGAAAATGGATTCAATCAGAACCTTTGACTACATGGGATTGAAAGTCAGTGATCTCCCTCCAACATCCTCCGTCGTGCGCGCGTATGATAATCCCATCGAGAAGTGATGGGTTTTATCAAGATTACACTACGGGCTATCCCTATCAACTCTTTGACCGAGTTCTATGTCATTATTATACCCTCCTATTTTAAACTAATCATTCTCTATCCATGGCTTCACAACATCCGAGAAGTATCCTTTTCTCCTCATTAGAAATTAAAGTTCTTTGCTAAAGGCCAAATCATCACCATTCTAGGGGACGATGACAATTCAATTAGTACAAGCACCAGCACTAGCAATCTATTATTAAAGATTTAGCATGGGACCAATGACATGTTCCTCTCCAATTTCAAGTTCGAACCAATCCCCGTCCCAATAGGGACAACTTTAAACATCGTATTTGTACAGAGCACGACTCTCATGATAATGTCAATATAATTTAGATGTCCAAGAACATGCACTTCATGCCCAAATTGGGGATAGGATGACGCCAGTAAGGACTTGAGCCTATAGTCCTAAAATAAGCCTTTCCCCCATACGGCCTAGGCTACCAACCTTCACCAATTGAACTCAAATCACTCTATTAACCATGGTAGAAAAGGATCCTAGAAGATGAAAAGATTTTTTTGGGGAACTTTTTGAACGAAATATTTATCAAGGAGGGTGAAGACTTCCTCTTTTGTGGATTCCCGAAATTGTGGTATGATCCTATTGATAAAAAGATGAAATCGAGACTAAAAATTTTCTTTCGAGATAATAACTTTTGGGACGAAGACTGAAAGCATGAAGTACAACCTCATCGAGAACTTCAAAGGAAGTAACCCAGAGGAATCCTTTAACCTGCATATATTAGGGTTGACTCTCTACATGATCAGCCTAGATGTTGCACTGTCAGATTCATCCCCCCAAATCACAACTGCTGGTGCACCTCTTTTAAACTAGCACGCTATCCCGCTCCTTCCTGTTCGAGCTTAACCAAATCCTATTGTTTATCTTATCTAATAAATCTCTACGCATGTTTTCGTTTCCCTTTTTTCTGATGTAAATGTAACTGAGACCTCTTTTGATGAGGTTTACAATGCTATTTTCCCTAAAAATGAAATAAATGAAGATTTTGAGTAACTTGTTATGCCTTACATTAATTGCATTGACTCTAATCAAAATTTTGATGATGATGATTTTGTAAATATACAATTCTTAACTAATCTTAATAAGGAAAATAATAAACAACATAATCGTGTTCAAACTAATGATGATTAAACTGTTGTTATTAATGTCGGTTTAGGTAGACGTCAATGCAATATTATGATAGGGTATACCCTTAATGAGCATGAATGAGCATAACTTAAAGAAATGATGAGAGAATTCATAGACGTCTTTCCATGGTCCTATAATGAGATGCCTGGCATTGACCTAAAGATAGCTAAGCCTGAGATCCCAACATTCTCAAAATGAAAATCGATAAAGCAGAAGTTGAGAAAACTCCAAATGGAATGGTCCTTAAAGGTTAAGGAGGAGGTAGTCAAACAGTTGAACATGGGTTTCATTCACGTAGTGGAATACTCTTCATGGCTTTCCAACATCGTCCCTGTGCTAAAATCGGGAACAAAGGTCTGCATGTGCGTCGACTACTAGGATTTGAATAAGACATCCCCAAAAGATAATTATCCATTTACCAATATTGATATGATCTTTGATAACATGTCCAACCACGCACTTAAATCTTTTGTCGATGAATTTTTTGGCTATAACCAGATTAAGTTTCACCCTGACCACTAAGAGAAAACTGCCTCCTGATGGAGAACTTTCTGCTACACCATCATGCCATTCGGGCTCAAAATATCGGGGATTCCTACCAAGGGGTTGCCACAACTATCCTACATAACCTCATTCACAAGAGGTCAAATTATATGTTGAGGACATGATCATTAAGTTCAAGACCCGGGAAGGTCACATTCTTGCCCTCTAGAAATTCTTCAAATGACTACGGCAGTACCAGATGTGGTTCAACCCATAAAAGTACATTTTTGGTGTCACTAAGGGGAAAGTATTGGGGTTCATGGTTAGTGATAAAGGAATTGAATCGGTTTCATACACGAAATATCACCACCTTGAACGGAGAAGGATGTAAGAGGATTCCTAGGTAAACTACAATACATCAGTTGGTTCACAGCCAACTGATCTCTATTAACGAGCCCATTTTCAAACTTCTCCAAAATTGTTTAAACAAAGTCTTGAACGAGGCTTTCTAAGAAGCCCTTGACCAAATCAAGTAATACCTTACCCGACTTCCGATGCTCATGCCTTCGCATCCAGGTTTTTCCCTCCTACTGTACTTGACCATTAATGATAATAGGTGATTTGCTAGCCTAATATATTGAATAACCCCTCAAGTAAAGATCCATCTACTATATAAATAAAAAATTGGTTGGGTACGAAGTCAATTACACTACCTTGGAGAAAGCGTGTGTCACCTTAGTTTGGGTCACGCAGAAATTAAGGCACTATATGATTGCTTTTCCCATCAGACTAGTATCCCTAATTGATCCCATAAAATACATACTAGAGAAACCTTCTCTGCCAAGTCAAATGGCCCCGTGGTTGATGCTTCTAATCGAGTTCGATATTGTGTACGTCACACAGAAGTCCCTGAAGGGTACGTCCATCTCCGACTACCTTATTGATTATTCTATGGAAATTAAGAATAACAATTCAATAATAAATGACTCAAAGCTTCAGTTTTAAAGAAAACTCTCAATTCCTTTTAATATATTTTCAACTAACACTTTTTTCTTCCTTAATGAGTGATTTGGTTAAAACCTTAAGTTTCACACCCTTGATGTTAAAATAAATTTTGTATGGATATGTATCTTTGAAACATCACTTTGTTTAAAGTTGTTTTTACATGTGGAAACTTTCACTCGTTCATTACTAAGGTGGGATACTATTTTCAATTTTCAAAAGTAGGATCATCCAATCAGAGTTATAGCCTTAATCACATCACCTCCCATGATTTTTTTATATAGAATCTAGTTTTTCAACCCCTTAAAATCATGAACAATTCTCACACATGGACATTTAAGGATAATGTCTTTAAGATAATACACATTTAAAAAACTCAAATCGAGTCCAATCAATAGGTTTAGTTAAAATAATCGTTAATTGAATATCGATAGAGACATAACTTAAAGACACAACGTTTTCTTCAAAAGTTCTCTAATGAAATGTGTTGTATATTTACATGCTTAGTTTTAGAATGTTGAATGGGATTTTTGGAAATATCAATATCACTAGTATTGTCTCAATATATAATCATACAATCTTGACTAATACTATAATTTTCTAACATTTGTTTCATCTATAAGATTTGAGCACAACAAATTCATGTCACAATATACTCCGCTTCTATCTTGAAAATGGCACACAATTTTATTTCTTGGTGTTCCAAGACACCAAAGAACTTCTAAGATGAAATAACCCTCCCGATGTTCTCTTTCTTCCATCAACATCATTAGACCAATAAGCATATCCATAAGCCAATAGGGATGTATAAATATTCCGAAGATACCGAATACTAAATTCCACAGCGCCATAAATATATTTGGTAATGCCCTTAACTCTTTCAAATGGGAATCGTTAGGACATGAATGGTAGCGAGGAAAAACTCCTACATTAAATGAAATGTCAGGATGACTAGCTTTGAGTTACAATAAAGTACCTATCATGCTATGATGAAGCATTTTTTTGACATCCTTTCCATTGACGTCCTTTCTAAGCTTAACAAAAACACCCATGGGAGCATGTTTAGACTTAGAATAGTAAAGATTAAATATATTTACATTGTCCTTCGCATATTTAGGTTGGGAAATAAAGATTCCACCACCCATTTTTTACACTTGAAGACCAAGAAAGAAAGTGAGTTCCCTAACCATGCTCATCTCAAATTCCTTTTTCATAATCAAAGAAAAGTTTGAGCATGTTTTTCATTTGTGGATCCAAAAACAATTCCATCAACATACACTTGGGAAACCACAATGTCTTTCCCATAAGATCTTCAAAATAACGTCTTGTCCACATTTCCTCTTTTGAAGCCTTTCCCTACAAGATATGAGGTAAGACTTTCATACCAAGTTCTTGGTTTTTGTTTAAATCCGTACAAATCCCGGTATCCTTAAAGCCCTTTAGTTGTGACATGTAGACTTCCTCTTAGAGATTGTCATTGAGAAAGGCGCTATTCATATCCATTTGATGGAGCTTGAAATCTAAGCCACATGCTATGGATAAGAGTAAACGAATTGACTCTATTCTAGCAATGGAGGAAAACTCATCAAAGCCTACACCTTCAACTTATGTGTAACCTTGAGCCACTAGTCTTTCCTTATTCCTTAAAATGGCACCACCTTTAGTAGACTTGTTATTGAAAACTCAGTGCCGGTAACATGAACATCTTTTGGCAAGGGGATAAGAGTGCAAAATTCTTGTTTGGCGAATTGGTCCAATTTTTCTTGCATAGCATTGACCGAATATTCATCTAATCCTTCACATTCTTAGGTTCAATTGTGTAAGTGTAACAAAGAATGTTATCTTCTCTTTGGAGTTGAGATCTAATCTCCACTCTAACATTAGGACTACCAATGATTTTGCTAACATCATGGTCTTTCCTAACCTAGTGAGGTGTGTCTCCCACATTGTAAACCTTATTAGATGGGGGGCAAACTCTTCACACTCATTTGCTTCTTTTTCTCCCTATTCTTCAACATAGGGAAATATGAAAGTTTTGTTTTCACAATCGTTCTCATTAAAGTCAAATGAATCACTATCATCTGTGACAACATTAATGGATTCAATAATTTTTTTAGACGTACAATTATAAACACCATAGGAGGGTAATGTGACTGGGGTCTGATAAAAATTAGAACGAGTGAGGCATAACCCGCTCCAATGGACTCTACCTCTAAGGTATTCAAATGTTTCAATAGTCGTTCCTAGTAAATCCTTCCTTTATTGGTAAAAATGCATTCAGATCTGAAACCAATCCCTGCTATAAGATGAAATTCATAAACAATAATAGTAACTTGGAGAAAAGAATCTATTGAGAATGAAGATTGTCAAGGTGGGAGTGAAGAAACAATCACTAAGAACTTAGAGAGAGAGAGAGAGAGATAGAGAAAGAGAGAGCAGGGGGAGAATACCAGGTGGTCTGGTGTGATTTTGGCAGAGTAACGTTTCAAGCTTTAGTTTCTGATGTCTATGACCTTGACCAGTGGTCCTATATATACTTGGGCACTAGGGTTGAGTTGGCACTTTGGGTTCCAAAAATGAGAGGGAAACTTATAGGGACAAGATCTGTAATATACCTTTTATCCTTCTGGGTCTACAACCGCCTATCCCCTCTGACAAAAGACACCTGGTGCAAACCAAAGTTAAAAAGCAAATGTGTCTACACTATATGACAAAATATGTTATTTGGTAAATATATTTTAAAACGGTAACATGTGGTACAAACTTTGTAAACTTGAGAAGGGCCTCGAGGTCCACCTCCTCTAAAACCATTAATCTTGAGAGGGGCCTTAAGGAACACCTCCTCTTAAATAATTAAAACTTGATAGGGGCCTTGAGGACCCCCTTCTCTAAAATCATTAAAAATTAAGAGGGGACTTGAGGACCCCTTATCTAAAATCATTAGAACTTGAGCGGGGCCTTGAGGATTCCCTTCTCTAAAATCATTAAAACTTGAGAGGGGACTTGAGGAACCCTTTCTCTAAAATCATTTCATGAAAAAGTTCATTTATTATTATCAACCTTTTGGTTGCTCACTTTAGTTTGGACTGGGTGTGGATTGTGTAAGGACTTGAGTGACTCTTAGGGTCACCCTACTAGTATTCTCTATATCTTAAAGTGTTAAGTGGTTTAGCTTGATCAACAAACCTTGTTCCTCATGCTCCAAGTCAAAACTCCCAGGAGATCCTAATTGGCCTATTTGAGCCCTTCCTGCTCAACTAGGCTATCTATACAAGAAAGTAAGTGATAGTACTTTTATTTTATAAAATAATAACGTTTTCATGATGAGGGGATGCTCATGGTAGACCCCTCATACTGGCCTATTTTTTTCTTTAGGTCACTACTTGGACCCTCTCACTGTAAAACAAATATTATTTGAACCTTTGCTAGAGGAGTCCTTCACTGTTGACTTCCTCACTAGATTTTACATTTGAGTTGGGATTGAAAAAGAGGTATCTCATTTGTGGACTCCCTTGGCCAAGTATAATTTCAATTGGTTTTAGTTTGGGGAGAGTCCCCCATCCAAACTATATCATCTAAGGAATTAGAAAGAGGTTTGGGAGGGGGTCCCTCGCCCAAATCACCTTTGAAAAATGAAGGGGTGTTTGAGGGGTCCCTAGCCAAAAACACTTTTAGAAGTGGAAGGGGGTATGGAGGGGTCCCTCACCCAAAACTCATTTGGAACTAGAAGGAGGGGCTAGAGGAGTCCCTCACCCAAAACTCATATGGAACTGGAAGGAAGGACTGTAAGGGTCCCTCGCCCAAAACTCATTTGGAACTTGAAGAAGGGGATGAAGGTGTCCCTCACCCAAAATTATCTGTACTAGAAGGAGGGGTTGGAGGGGTGCCTCCCTCAAAAATGATTTGGAAATGGAATGAGGGGCTAAAGGGGTCCCTCTCCCAAAACTCATTTGGAACTAGAAGTAAGGGCTGGAAGGTTCCCTCGCCCAAAACATCTTTTGAACTGGGAGGAGGTGCTGGAGGGGTCCCTTATGAAAATACCTTTGAAATTGGAAGAAGGGGGAGGTCCCTCCCCCAAAATTCCTATTTTTTAGAATTTGGCAGGAGTGGGAGGTCCCTCAAAATTTTTATTTTTTGGAATTTGGCTGGAGGGGGGAGTCCCTCGCCCAAAAATCATATTTTGCTGGAATTGGCAGAAGGGCCCCTTTCTTGTGGACTCCTTCATCAAAAAATCATTTTTATTGGAATTGGCAGAGGGGTCCCTTACTTGTGGACTCCCTCGCCCAAAAATCATTTTAACTGGAATTGACAGAGGGGTCTTGTGGACTCCCTTTCCTACATAATATTGTGATTTGTGGAATAATGCCCCTCTACATTAGTCCCCTTGTGTAAATTCTTTTATGTGGGGCAGACCAAAGGGCTTTGTATGCTATAAATTCAATCTTCAATTTCAAGGGACCCTAGGATTTCTTCGTCATTACCCCTAGGGTCATTAAATTCTCTGTCACTTCATCCTAGGTTTTGTGGATGAGGCCACTTATGGTGGGCCTCCTCGTACTTGGACTTTTTTTTATAACCTTCTATCTTGTTTAGAGGGGTTTCTCGTTATGAGTCCCCTCATCTAGGAATTACACCTCGTCATAGGGACATTCAAGGTGGACCCCCTCTCTCTAAATATTTTCTTGATAACTTGGGCAGTGGGAGCACCTCTAAGTGCGTTCACTCGTCATGGGCTAGTTTATAATAGTAGATAGATACCCCTCTATATTAGTCCCCTCGTACAAAAAAACTTTGTGTTGGGTAGACCAAATGATTTTGTACGAAACAATCACTTCATCTTGGAATGAAAAAGTTTTGGTCCATTACATTATTACAATGTTTGATTTGGAATGGATGAGGGATCCCTTTTGGTGGACTCTCTCGCCACAAAATAACTCTTTGTTGTGATCTTGGAAGAATTGTCCCTCGTGGAGGACTCCCTCGCCTATGTTGTACTTTTACTGTGTTATTGGCATAGGGGTACCTCGCAATGGACTTCCTCACTATCATTCACTCATTTGGTCCTGGTCTTGGAAGAGGGGTCCCTCTTAGTGGACTTCCTCACCATGAAGTACTTTCTGTTGTGGGGAAGTTCCCCTCTACAATATTCCCCTATTGCAAAGTCTTTTGTGTTGGGTAGACCAAAAGGCTTTGAATGCCATCATTAGTTTCTTTAATATCGAGGGACCCTAGGCCTGCTTCTTCAATCGCCCTTGTAGCTATTGGGGAACCTGCTGCTACTAGTTTTGTGGTAGCACCACTACAATGCCCTTCTAGGTATCTTTTTCAACAAGCACTATTTTTTATAACTTGTCAACATTTCTTACTTCAGTATGCAAGTGTTTTATTGACACTTATTTCTTTCCTCATTAGCAGGTTGGTACTGTTGAGAGTTCTTCACATATAGTCCCTACTGTGAGTCTTATGGAGGCAAGCCCATAGGTACTATACATTCCCTAACAAGAGGCACTTTCTTCTATGTTCCATCATTTTGCTAACATTTCTCTATTTTCACTTTCTTTAGGGTAAATGTAGCTGAGGTCCCATTGTCATTTTGGGACATATGACCAGTGTCTCAGATGAGACTATCTAGGTAAACACTTAGTATATCATACCTTTCAAACTTTATTTTACTGTGCAAGTGTGCTCGCCGTCACACCCTTGGTTCCTTGTTTTCAGGTTAGTGTTACAGCTATTTCGATAGTTGTGGAACATCTTGGGGAAGCAGCTATGAGAGAGGCATTATACTGTCATACCTTTTTATCCTTTCTACTTCCCTTTTTCTTTTTTCTTTTACTATGCAAGTTTCCTCATCATCACACCCTTGTTTCCTTATTTTCAGGTAAGTGTGACGGCTGTTTCGATAGTAGTGGAACATCTTGGGAGTGCTATACTGTGCACTCCTCAGGTATTAAACCGTCATACCAGATTTACTTTTAGCTAGTTCTTAGAAATTTTCATTTCTAATTACGAAAAAGTACATTGAGGCTATCTTTTCCTTTATGTTGCATTGATGTTTATTAACTGTGTCCTGCTCTATTTACTATGAGCCTTTTCTCAATTAGTATTGCCATATATTCTGTGGGGTACTTGCATGAGATATGAGCAAGTTATTATTTCTGAAGCTACCCCTCTAACTATGGGGTACTTGCATATGAGCTGAGCAAGTTATTATTTTGAAACTGCCCCTCTAACTACAGGTACTTGCAATGAGCTGAGAAAGTTATTATTTCTGAAGCTAATCCTCCAACTGCGGGGTACTTGTATATGATCTGAGCAAGTTATTATATCTAAATCTTCCCCTCTAACTGCGGGGGTACTTTCATACATGCTGAGCAACTTAACATTTATAATTTTCCCCTCTAACTATGGGGTACTTGCATATAGCTGAGCAAGTTAAAATTTTGAAGTTGCCCCTTTAACTGTAGGGTACTTGTATATAGCTGAGTAAGTTAAAATTTTAAAGTTGCCCCTTTAACTGCGGGGTACTTGCGGGCTACTTGCATATGAGCAAGCAGGTTAAAATTTTGAAGTTACCCCTCTAACTGCGGGCTACTTATATATGAGCTGAGAAAGTTAAAATTTTAAAGGTGCCCCTCTAATTGTGGGGTACTTGCATATGGCTGAGCAAGTTAAAATTTTTAAGTTGCCCGTCTAACTGTGGGGCACTTTTTAGTGCAGCCCCATGTGAGTGTGGGGTATTTTTTAGCGCATCCCCATGTGGTTGTGGGGTATTTTATTATGCACATTCATTTCTTATAGAGTAACTGGGTGATGGGGCTAGCCTTTCTCCTTCTTACAAACTTTGAATAAAATTTCACAAATGTCATAAGTAAATAAAATAATTGTTTCCTTATACTAAAAATTTCCCCTGGTCTATGGGATCCTCATTCCAAACTTTTCTTAGGAACCTTTTTGTCTTAGAAAAATAACAAATTTAGAGAGGGGGTAGACCCCCTTCTCCATTTCTCTGAAAACTGGTTGAGTAAAATTTTTCTTGAGAATAGAGGTTAGGACTTATTCTCTAGGCTATAAATCTGTATGGAATAGTAAAAAAAGAATATACATTTTTTTAATTATTACTTACTAGGAGGATAAGTTCCTGCTGGTCTGGTGTAAAAAATTTATCTGTTGTGTCTATAAGAACTTTGCTCAATATACTTTTCGCTTGGGATGGATACTCCCCCAAGTATAATGAGGAAAGACCTTCATGTCATGGACCCTCTTCTAATCTAGTAGGGGTTCTACTATTCTCTTAACAAAGAGAAAACATTAGTCCTGTGTGCTTTTTGTTTATCCTTGGCATTTGCTCGTCTACTTTACCTGCTTATTTGCTTTCAGATTAATACTGTGAGCGATCCTATGCCCTTGGAGCCTGATGTACTAAATTGTCGTACCTTCTATCTATACTTGACACTTGCTCAATACTGGGAGTGCTCATATGCCCTTGGAGCATGAGGTACTAAATTTTCATAGTTTTTATTTATATTTGGCACGTGCACAATACTGTGAACGCTCTTATACCCTTAGATCCCGAGGTACTAAATTCTCGTACCTTTTATTTATGCTTGACACTTGCTTAATACTATGAGCGCTCCTATGCCCTTTAAGCTGGAGAACTAAAATATCATACCTTTTATTTATACTTGACACTTGCTCAGTACTTTGATCGCTTCTGTGCCCTTGGATACTGAGGTACTAAACTGTCGTACCTTATATTTATACTTGGCACTTGCTCAAGACTGTGAGCGCTCTTATGCCCTTAGAGACTGAGGTACTAAACTGCCGTACCTTTTTTTTTATACTTGGCACTTGTTCAATACTGTGAGCGCTCTTGTGCCCTTGGAGCCTGAGGTACTAAACTGCCGTACCTTATATTTATACTTGGCACTTTGCTCAAGATGGTGAGAGTTCCTATGCTCTTGAAAACTGAGGTACTAAACTGTCGAACCTTTTATATATGCTTTTATTTATACTTGACACTTGATGAACTGTATAGCCTATTTATCTATTTTTAGGTTAATATTGCAAGCGCTCCGGTGCCCTTGGATCCTTAGGTACTAAACTAGCGTACCCTTTTATATACTTTTACACATGCTTTTTGTGTTCTCACACCTATTGCCTTATTTTCTTAGGTGTAGATGTACTAGTAAGTAAAAAATGCATTAGGAGGCAACATGGCCTTTATAGAGTAACTTGACATTTCATAAGCTACTTTGCTAAGGAAGTATAGTTGATACCTCATACTTTTTATTACTAGATTTTTTTTCAATCTAAGTAAGAATGCTCATGAAGTATGTTAGAGTCGAGCATACTTCAATAAAGTCAATCCTAAACTTTAATTTATCAAATCTCAATATATCTACTTGTTATCCCCGCTTCTCAAATCCAAGCATTTGAGCATTTGAGCTTTGATAACGCATGATAACAGCATGTGAGCATTTGAGCATACTTCAAGCGAAAGTTTTCCTGTTATCATGGTAAAATATTGAAATTTTTTAGATCTTCTGATTTCAAAAGTGACATGCGATTTGGTCTCTCAAAACCTTCTTATTCATTTTTTTTTGAGAAATCATTATTTAGCCTAGATGGCACCCATCAATCCAATGTTTGGTCATTGTACCAAGATGATATATATTTTTGTTGATTTTGGATAACACGAGGGTTAATTAATACTGTTTTGTTAATCATAAATTCGAATATGAATCATAAGGTTGCATCACGATTCACGAATAAAACAGTTTTGACATGAATTCAGGATGTTTATCTTCATGCAATCACAGAATCGAAAATTCCTTATAACTACGATTTAAAAAAATCGACATTTGTCCATCGTTGTTGAACGGATTAAAGTGACTTGAATACTCATTTAATTCTTTTCTTGAACAGCCCGGAATATGAGAAAAACGAATTTCGGATTTTCTCTCCCTCCTTAGAAACAATGTATATTGAGATGACTCTAGATGGTGTAGAGGTCTCTATTTATAAGAGGAAGAGGTCCGGAATCCTAGTGGAGGTGGGACTCTATCAAGTCTCCCACTAATGCCACTAACCATCATGTGACTAACGAATAAGGTTTACCCAAATCTTTTAATATCTTTATTTATAACATTCCTAATTAACTATCTGACATTTATTAAAATCACATAAATGGGAAATTCGGAATTTAATACAATTGAAATTAAATAATTAATTTCGTCACTTAACATTAATTTCCAACAGTCTCCCACTTGGTCTTAATAATTCCTATAATTAGATTATGTATCATAAGGTGCACAATCATTGATAAATTTATTTTACTGAATCAAATGATTCACGGATGCGAGTCATGGCGGTTTCATACTATTCAAGAGCATGGTTCCTTTCATGTACCACAACACCAATGTTTCATTCAATCTGAGCCTTTAATATTGGGTATCATAATGGCCTCATAATGTCCTTTTGAATAAGGACTATTTCTGTCAATAATAATTCATAATTATATGCATGCATTCACAAAGGACAGAAATAATAGAAATCAGAAACACTTTTATTGAATTCAAGTAATAGTGTCAAACAACTAAGCCAAAATAGCAATCATAATTTAACTAATCGAGACCCATCTCTTTGACATGTTCCATAAAGGTCTTCAGAGATAGTCATTTCGTAAGAGGATCTTCTATGTTATCACGCATACTAATGTGATCAATTGACACTCTTTGTTTCTGAACTTCTTCTTTAACTGATAGGTATTTCATCTCAATATGCTTAGCAGCCTTAGTATACCTATCGTTCTTCGAGAAGAAGACTGCTGCGACATTATCACAATAAATTTTTAGCGGCTTAGACATTGACCCCATAATTCTAAGTCCTGAAATAAACTTTCGCAGCCATAATCCATGATTTGTAGCTTCGAAGCAAGCTACGTATTCAACCTCCATAGTAGATGATGCAATGACGCTTTGCTTAGCACTTTCCCATGAAACGGCTTCTCCAGCCATAAGGAAGACATAACCCGAAGTGCTCTTCCTACTGTCAAGGCATCCCCCAAAATATGAGTCTGAATAACCAATCACCTCAAGGTGATCAGTCTTTCGATATGTGAGCATGTAATCCTTGGTCCCTTGCAGGTACCTCATCACTTTCTTTGCAGCTTTCCAATTGTGAATCCCTGGATTGCTTTGATATCTGCCTAGCATCCCAAAGGAAAAACTGATATCCGGTCTAGTGCAGACTTGTGCATACAACAAGCTCCCTACGAGCGAAGCATAAGGCATGCCTTTCATGTGCTCCCTTTCTAAATCACTTCTAGGGCATTGACTTAAGCTGAACTTATCCCCTTTTTGAAGTGGAACATTGATGGGATTGCAACTTTGCATGCTAAATCTTTCTAAAACTTTGTTAATGTAAGCTTTCTGAGACAATCCCAACATTCCTCGTGATCTATCCCGAGATATTTCTATCCCGATTACGAAGGATGACTCACCTAAATCTTTCATTTCAAAGTTTTTAGAAAGGTACTTCTTAGTTTCACTTAATAAACCGAGATCACTGCTAGCGATAAGTAAGTCATCAACATATAGTACTAAAAACACAAACTTACTCCCACTGATCTTCAGGTATATGCACCGATCAACAGTGTTTTCCTTAAACCCAAAGGATGTAATGGTATCGTGGAACTTAATGTACCATTGACGAGAAGCTTGCTTCAGACCATATATTGACTTATTTAACATACAGACCATGCTTTCCTTTCCTTCCTTTATAAAGCCTTAGGGCTGTGCTATGTAGACTTCTTCTTCTAAACTCCCATTTAGAAAAGATATTTTTACGTCCATTTGGTGCAACTCCAAATCATAATGAGCCACCAACGCTAATATGATTCTTAATGAGTCCTTCTTTGAAACTGGAGAGAGGTCTTATTATAATCAATGCCTTCTCGTTGATTAAAACCTTTGGCAACAAGTCTAGCTTTATATCATTCGATATTGACTTTTGAGTCAAGTTTGGTCTTAAAGATCCACTTGCACCCAACTCGTTTTTGTCCTTCTGGCAATTCGACCAACTCCCAAACTTTATTATCATTCATAGATTTTATTTCTTCATTCATGGCATCAATCCATTTATCGGAATCATCACTATTTACAGCTTTTTCATAAGAAACTAGATCATTAATATTCCCTATGTTAAATTCGGTCTCTTGATGGTATACCACATAATCATTCGGAATTTCCGATCTCCTTTCTCTTTGAGATCTTCTTAATGGAACTTCCTACGGTGCTTCAAAAGCTTCATCGGTTATAGTCTCATTATGTTGTTGTTCAGTTGGTTGATCATTCTCTTGTTGTTCATTGTTATTGATTGGGTTAATGACCGGTTCAACAACTACATTAGGAATAACGGGTATGTTATGAACTCTGGGTATAGGAATTTGTACCCTGACCTCTCGAATGATTACCTCCCTTTCTTTTATACTCCCACTTACTTCACCTTCTTCAATGAATTTAGCATTTCCAGTTTCTATGATTTTAGTTGTATGATTTGGATAGTAAATCTATATCCCTTCGACTTTTCCAGATTCCCGATGAAATGACAAGATAATGTCCTATGATCCAATTTCTTTTCACGAGGGTTATAGATTCTAGCTTCCGCTGGGCAGCCCCACACACGTAAATATCTTAAATCGGGTTTCCATCCTTTCTAAAGTTCAAAAGGGGTTTTTGAAACTGACTTACTAGGAACCTTATTTAAGATGTGTACAACGGTCTTTAATGCATGTTTCCACAAAAATGTAGGCAATTGGGTCCTACTTATAATACTTTTAACCATTTCTATAAGTGTACGATTACGCCTTTCAGCTACACCATTCTGCCAAGGTGATCCTGGCATTGTGTATAGGGCCCAAATACCTAATTTTTTAAGGAGTTTAGAAAATGGTCCAGGGCGTTGCCCTGACTCGTCATATCTACCATAATATTCACCACCTCTATCAGACCTAATTATTTTCACCTTTTTGCCTAGTTTCCTCTCAACCTCATTAATGTATATTTCAACGACGGTCACAGACTGAGATTTATCATGCAACATGTACAAAATGCAATAACGTGAAAAATCATCTATAAAGGTGATGAAATATTTCTGTCCACCAATGGATGGAATATCAAAAGGTCCACATATGTTTGTATGTATTATTTCAAGTAGCTGGGTGCCTCTTGTGGCTCCTTTCTTTGTATGTTTGGTCTATTTTTCCTTAATACAGTCCACACACACATCATAATTGGCCCAATCCAGGTTATGGAGTATTCCATCTTTAATGAGCCTTTCAATTCTTGGCCTGAATATGTCCCCTAATCTTTTATGCCACACATAAGCAGATTTTTCATCATTAAGTGTACATTTCGTACCAACGTTAGGATGAAGGATCACAAGGGTTTCATAAAAATTCTTTTCAAGATTCAATCGATATAAACCATCTAATAAAAATCCAGAACCAACATTATTAGAATTTTTAATCAAATCAAAACCATTGTTCTTAAATTCAATTGCAAAACCATCTAAAGCGAGTTTAGAAACATAAATTAAATTCCTAGAAACCGTGGGAACATAAAAAGTTTCTTGCAAATCTAAAATAATTCCAGTGCTTAAAATCAGGCGAAAGACTCCAATAGCTTCTATTTTAGCCTTTGCCTTATTGCCCATGTAGAGAAAATGCTCATTCGTATTTGTTTTGCGAATCGAAATGAAGCCCCTTTTTCTCGAACCAGGCCTTTCGTTTATGACAATCCCTCTAGACATGGCCCTTCTTTTTACATAAGTGACACTTGTCATTCTTTTCCTTCTTTATAGGAGCAGTTGATGGTTCAGCTTGATGAGACGGCCCAGGACCTTTCTTAATGCCCTTGCCATACTTCTTCTTAAAAGCAACTCATTTGACTGTAAGATTTGCCACCTGTCCCTTAGTCACATGGCCATTCTATTACTTAAGCCTTCCTTCCTCCTGTACCAACATGCTTTGTAAATCATTTACATTCCACTTATCTTTTATAGTGTTGTAATTGATTTGGAAAGGTCCATACTCAGGAGGTAGGGAGTTTAGGACGAATTGGACAAGAAAAGACTCATCCACTGTCATGCCCAAAACTCTAAGTCTAGCATCCAGATTGGTCATTTCTATAATGTGCTCATTCATAGTTCAAGTACCATCGAACCTCATAGTGGTCAGGTCACCCATCAGTTTCTCAGCAAGGGATTTATCAACACTGAGAAAGCGTTCCTTAATGTTGTTCAAATACTCTTTCGCTTTCATAGTTTCAGGTAGGGAGGTCTTAATGTTAGCAGTAACACACATTCGAATAAATATTAGGGCCAACCTATTGGATCGAGACCATGTTTCATGGACATCAATTTCATCCTCGCTACTGGTATCAGTAATAACAGCGGGTTCATCACACATAATTGTTATGTCCAGGTCAAGAACCCCTAGGCTTAACTCAATTTGCTCATTCCATTCAGAAAAATTAGTTCCATCAAATTTGGAATAGGGCTGATCTTGCGAATACAGGTTAAGGGGAACTGCAATTAATAAGAATGTTCACAAATTAAATTTTCACACACAACAAAAAATTGCAAGGGTCGAATATTGAATTATTGACTAAAATTTTGGCATATTTCATTTACATTCTGAATATCACGAAATCTGTGTTAATCATCACATAATGTTCATATTGTAAAGATATGTTACCCTATAATTCATTTATCATGGTCCCATAAATTTGGCATCTATGTTTGTTGCCTAAAGATTTAATACCATGATTAATGGACTTAATGTCAACTATTCTGTTTTTACAAAACTAGTTCTAATGTTGTTCAATTCAGATATTAGCATGTGTTGCACCTCAATCCAATTTCATAACTGACATTAGAATAAGTCTTTAATGAATGTAAGTATATTATTCGTACATGCAGTCTCAGCCTGTGTTTGGCCTTTGACTTAACTCAAATGAATAATTATTTACATGTCTCAACTTACATATAGTTAATCATGCATTAATATTAACTATAATACGTAATCTATCAGTAATTACAAAGATACCAATAGTAACTTAAATGCCTCAAAACAGAATTGCCCAGGTGTAGTAAAAATACAAAATTCATGAATTTTGCCAAAAATGGCAAAAAAGAGTTTTCACCATAGAATTGAAGTAAAACATGCCAGAAAACCAAAACCTTTTGCGGAACGTTAATATCATTTTTTTTGTAAAGAGTTATGACCCCGAGATTATTTCCTAAAATGGCAAAAACGGAGTTTTGAGGGCCTTAACGGACTCGAATTGCCGAAAAACACATTACATCACGGCCAAAGGCGGTGAAATTCGACCGTTGGCCCGTTTTCAGTCAACCTACCAGGTTTCAAGTCAATCGGACACCAAAAAATTTGAAAAACACTATTCACTGCGCCAAAAAAAAATCGGAATCTGTTTTGCGCTAAATCGCAGTTTTGACTTAATTAATCTTAAAAACAGATTCGTTTTCTTATCATGATTAATAAAATTGTTTTCCAGAATAGTAACACAACTTGAAATGATAAAATAATCCTAACGGCAAATTAGGGTTCCAATAATACGAATAGGGGTTGAACAATAATGAGATAGTTAACATAAGATAAGGACTGTATGCAGTAATCTCGTTCTTAATATCATATATAACATAAATTCGAATTACCATATGCATGATTACCAGATTGCTTAAAAATTTCAGATTTCTAGAAAAATAAAATTTTCAGATTTCGAGATTTCTAGATTTACCAAAAATTCCAGATTTCCAGATTTTCAAAAGATCATAAATCAGAATTGTTATAAAGGAGTTTTCATTAACGGAAAACATGAGATTTTAAACCGAAAGCTCTGATACCATATGTTAATTAATACTATTTTGTTAATCATAAATTCGAGTATGAATCATAAGGTTGTGACACGACTCAGAAAGTGTCTCTAATGTGCATTCACTCTAGGCTCAAGTGCAAGCCTGTCGCGTTAGTAATAAACCCGGTAAGTCGGGATCGTATCCACATGGAAATAGGACAATAGAGTTGTGACGACGTTGGACAGACAAGGAAATCTTAATTTCGACTCTAAAAAGGAAAAGGAAAAATGATTTGGTCTGTGGAATGACTATACTAGATGCAAATATGAAATTATGAAAAGATGCAATTATACTAAATTACCTAAAATACTGATGAATACTGATTTAAAACCTTAAACTATGTGATGAGAAAAACAGGACGGGAATACAATCCCCCAACCCTAGTGTATTGCAGGTAAAATACTAGTCGTAAATTTAAATGATTAATTTGACCCAGAATTTAGTACTCCCAAGCATTACGTATATGAGGTTCAAGCTCGCACCATACTTAATCAGAGGACGAGTAAATCGGTATCGCGATAGTTACACTCGAATTGTATTCTAAAGCATCCTGGTTACCCGAAAGCAAACGCGATCCAAAGATCTACAATTGTCGTGTTCCTACATAATACGGTCGTAATAAATCACTAAATTCAGAGGATTAATGTTATACACATGCACTTAACACATCAGGTTGGGTTCATGCATCCCGACCTTTTAAACCTAGCCGGACATATTAAACTGAATGATGCATGAAATAGTAACGTTGCATGCGAAAGAACTCACGAGGAAACTAGATTGAAATATGTAAATAAGTGTTATGAACCCAGAAATTTATTCAAATCACGCAAGAAAAATTACCATGCAAGAACAATAATCATAAGAATGAAACTTGAATTACAACTTGAAAACAAACCCAAAATTTTATCAATCCTGCTGTAAATAATTCAACTTATGTTCCTAGATGTTCTTATCCTTTTCTCTCTACCAAAACTAAAAAAAACTGTTCGGAACTGCCGTTGCCTAGGTCACTAATTTCGTCCATATCTGTTTTAGAAGGAGTTTTAACTTCATGGAACTCTTTGGACCAATCAGAATAAAGGAACAAATTTGTGCTTCAGGACCCCCGAACCGATTTGCATGTACCCCAAACCGGTTCGATATTGGGTTCGGGAAATTTCGCTGGCTTGGGTGCCTTTTTCTTCAATTCTAACACTTAGAATTTTTTTCTTGTTTTCTTCCTTTCTTCCTCGGATTTTTCTTCAACTTCAATTGGTCATAACTCTTCAACCGTAACTCGGATTTGGGTGCTGTTTCTTTTTGTATTCTCATTGTTCCAAGCTTTCAAACTTTCCAGTTGACTCCTCCTCCGGGATCTGTCTGCAGAATAACCAAAATGCCCTTGAACTTGCCTTCCTAGCCTTTCTTTCATGGTTTCGATTTCTCTCTTGCTCCGCTTGCATAATTAACCTGTAAAACAAATAGGAGAAACAAGAAACACGAAATACTTGCCAACGAAGGTTAGTAGCATAAATGTGAGTTAAATCCATATCGATTGCATCACTCGGGTTCACAAATGTACCGAAATTAGGGGAATAAATATACAATATTTATGCCCAATCAAACCCCCCTAACCTAGAACTTTGCGCGTCCCGAGCAATGTAAAAGAGAAAGAATAAAGTCACCAACTCTTCTAAACAATTTTTTGGGATAGAATACCTCTTTCGCTGGCAAGCGATTGCATTTAGCGTATGCAACAAGCCTTTAAACCCCTAGGTTAACCTAGTAGGACGAGTTGTGTCTCGTGAGGGTTTGCAGAGAATATACCCACAAAATTCGACTCAAAGAAAATTCAAAATACGCAAAAATTGTATAATTCAAACTTCCCAGAAAATAGTCATCATCAAGTCATGCTCAATAGTCTCAAATCATAGAACGTGTGTGCGAAGCCGAAAAGTTAACCGCGGATTTCCACCGATTGATCATTACGTTACTTACCCGAAAATTCGTTTTGATTTCAAATTCTCACGGAATGCTCTCTCAAACGAATCACTCGAAATGTGGCTATTCTCTTGGTATGCGTGATATAAAGAGTAAATATAATGGGTGCAAAGTCACGCATACAAGAATAAAGACGGAAATTTTATAGTGATAGGATCTCATCAACGGATTACGGTTTTAAAAACGGAAACATTGCCTCTTTTTTGCGCATTCAATCTCTTTTATTTATCATTTGGTGTCTTAGCTCTCCACGCGGTAACCAATTTTTGCAATTTGGACTCGGTTAGGACTTTTTCGGGTTTTAAGGTATATGGGGTAAAATGACAATGGTAGGGAAGGTTGGAATTGGAAAAGTCATTTAAGATGTCTATTTGTACTTTTTCCGGGCTATTGCTCATTTTTTCCTTCTTTTTCTCTATTTTTTTTCTATTTTTCACTTCTTTTCTTTTCCTGCTATTTTTGTTGAGCATATCTATTTTTTTCTTGCCCCTTTTTGTGCACTTTTCGAACTTTATTAAATATTCTATTTTCGCAATTCCGGGCTATTTGGTTTTTTTGGGTTGTCAAACGAAAGGGAAAAGTTTATTTGGCTCAATTTGGGTTACAAAAGGGGTGATTTTTCGCTAATTTTTCTCCAATATTTTTGGGTGACAAACGAGGGCCTAATTCATTGTCCAAAATACTAATTGTATTACCATATGCGTTTTCGAGATGAATTTAAGTTTAGAGATAAATTTTGGCACGTTTTTCAAAGCAATATCACACACGTTTTTCATAACCGATCAAAATGAAAGGATTGAGATCTCCGACAACTTTTTAGGCGCTGAAAAGAACTTTGAGTTAACAATTAACTCGGATTAATTTATAAATTTCACAAAAATGAAAGGCTCGAATCTCACCGGGTTTGTTAATCTCCCCACTTATTCGTTAAGTCGTCAATTTTCGCTCAATTTCCATCTTTGGTCAATTTCGGCTTTGTGTATGTTGAATTTACAACTTGAGACTTCAATCCGACTTTTGATGATATTTGAATTTGAATTTTTATTTATTTTGAATAAAAATATTTTTGGGTTTTTCAAAATTTTATGATTTTTTTGAGATTTTTGGGCATTTTTGAGAATTTGTGAAGTTTTAGAAATACGCACTTGTGACCCCCCTAACTTAGACTTTTGCATTGTCCTCAAGCAAAAAGGACTAAAATCTAACTCAAAGCGAATGAAAAGTGCGGACAAGTAAAACAAACAAATTAAAATAGAAATGCAAGATTTGATAATAACAATGGGGAAACATGTGTTACATAAGAGATGGGAGAGCAACTACAAGCAATTTTAAATCACTTGCAACAACAAACAACCAATCAAATACATCAAAACAGTCATGGGTTCATTGTGGAGGCGGATGTGAGGGCCTGGGTGCATTGGGATCGTACAAGTCATAGAAGAAGGAGGGTGGAGGTGCGTCGAAGTTGAGTTGGTGAAGGTGGGCTTGGAGTTGGTGCATCATACTTGTGTCCCTCCGGTAAGCCTCTTGATCTTGATTGTATTGGGTGATGAACCCGTCAAGGCGGGATTCAACCATCGAAAGTCGTTGCTCAAAATTTTCCCCCGTGGGCTCGAAATCAAAATCCTCTTCTTCTTCTTCCTCATACTCCTCTTCCACGTCCATCATCGGGACATCATGTGCTGCTTCCCCCGCACCCTCGTCGAGAATGGGATGATCGGGGTGAGCCACGCGCATTTGGGGCTCGCTTCAAGTGGTGGAGGTGCCTCCAATGGGGCGGGGGAGTCGAATTTGCTGCCTCAGATCTTCCACCCCAGCATCCATCAAGAGTTCCGTAATGAGACGGGCGTAAGGGAGTGCGACTTTGCCCCACTCGTCGTAAGAGGCATTGATGATATCCACGTAAAAAAGTTGGGCGAGATTGATTGTGCTCTCGGGGTCTAGAAAGTGGTAAAGGAAGTTTGCGTGACGTAACCGGACCACCGAGTCATTCGTGGT
This sequence comes from Sambucus nigra, assembly GCA_949130495.1. Lineage (NCBI taxonomy): Eukaryota > Viridiplantae > Streptophyta > Magnoliopsida > Dipsacales > Adoxaceae > Sambucus > Sambucus nigra. Next base: position 464,509,595 of record OX422211.1, on the reverse strand, counting down.
TTGGTGGATGGATCCACAAGCAATGAGGTGCGTGAATTGCTCCGTAGCCGCTAGACCTCCTATGGGAAAAGACTCCCGCACCCATTCCTCCCCGGGTGCCATACGAGCAATGCATTCTTCTTTGGTGTGGGGGACACCATTTGTGGGGTATTGGAATGGCACGGGGAGGACCACCCCTTTAGCACGCATTTTTCGCGCTATGATGGCCGCTGAAAAAGGAATCTGGATACCATCAAGGTATGCCTCGTGAAGCGTAGAAGATTTTCGAACTGGGGTCGCATAAAAATGGCAGATGGATGTTTCAAACACGTGATTTCTCGTTGGAGCGAGGAAAGAGCACCACCCCCGGCGATCAAATAGGGCGGTGACATCACCAGGAAGTTGTTCCCACTCAATGAAACACTCGATGTGGATTAGGCGCGTGGCCGAGAAGAATTGCTAGTGCGGGAATACATTCCTTACAATGAACGGGCCAGACCATCATGACCGCAACTTACCCGGAAAGAGATGAAGCCGAGAGTTATAAAGAAGCCCTTTTTGCCCGGGAAGAAACTCTTTGCGTCGAATGATGCTATCGTGAGCAAGTTTCATACTTTCTTTGGAAATTTTTGCATTCTTATACGCATCATTGCGTAGCTCTTCTAACTCATTTAATTGAAGCTTGCGAGCTTCACCGGCCTTATCCAGGGCATAATTTAACTGATTAATCACCCAATATGCCTTGTGTTCTATCTCCACGGGAAGATGGCAAGGTTTGCCATACACAAAGCGGAAAGGGGACATGCCGAGTGGATTTTTATATACGGTGTGATAGGCCCATAGCGAATCGTTCAATCTAAGTGACCAATCTTTTCGGGTAGGATTGTCGGTCTTTTCAAGAATGTTCTTGATTTATCGATTTGCTAGTTCGTCCTGCCCATTCATTTGCGGGTGATAAGTCGTTCCAACCTTGTAAACGACGCCATACTTTCTCATTAGCTTCTCTAATGGCCTATTGTAAAAGTGTGTGCCATTATCGCTTTCGGAGCACCGCAGCGAGAAAGTATGTGTTCCTGCAGGAACTTAATGACCACTTTGTTGTCATTTGTCTTGGTAGATATAGCTTCCATCCATTTAGAAATATAGTCTACCGTAACAAGGATGTATAGGAAATCAAAGGACGGGGGAAAAGGTCCCATGAAGTCAATACCCCAACAGTCGAAGATCTCAATAATGAGTATGGGGGTAAGAGGCATCATGTCTCGTCGGGTAATGGCTTCCATCCGTTGGAACCTATTGCAAGATTTATAAGCAGCGTTCACATCCTGAAATATTATGGGCCAATAGAGGCCGCATTGCAGAATTTTGGCGGCCGTCTTTTTCGTCGAAAAGTGGCCTCCACAAGCTTCCAAATGACAAAACTGGACGACTTTTGGGATCTCGTCATTCGGTACACATCGTCAGATGATTTGGTTGGTGCAATATTTAAAAAGAAAAGGATTGTCATAGAAGAACATGCGCGACCAAGTAATAAACCTCTTCTTATCTTGCGATGTCCAATCGGGAGGGACGGCTCCCGTGACAAGGTAGTTCACTATATCCGCAAACTAGGGCAATGAAGAGGTAGCAAAGAGTTGCTCATCCGGAAAGTATTCGTCTATGGGTATGGGATCACTAGGTACGTCGGACGAAAGCCGCGATAAGTGATCGGAAACGACATTTTCTACCCCTTTCTTATCTTTAATGGATAGATTAAACTCTTGTAGGAGTATGATCCACCTTATGAGGCGTGGCTTTGCATCTTTCTTTGCAAGTAAGTATTTCAATGCCGCGTGGTCGGTGAAGCAAGTAATGGGAGAACCGATCAGGTATGACCGAAATTTATCGAGGGCAAAGACTACCTCTAGCAAATCCATCTCCGTGGTAGAGTAGTTGAGTTGTGGTCCGGTAAGAGTTCGGCTAGCGTAGTAGATGACATGAGCCTTCTTATCTTTTTTTTAGCCCAAAATAACCCCTATCGCATAATCTCTAGCATCACACATAAGTTCGAATAGTAAAGACCAATCCAAAACTTGCATGATGGGAGCGGACACAAGCATGGTTTTCAGTTTTTCAAAAGAGTTTTGACTTGCTTCCGTCCACTCGAATGGGGTATCCTTCATGAGTAGGTTGCTTAAGGGTCTAGCGATGGCGCTAAAGTCCTTAATGAACTTTCGATAAAACCCCGCGTGGCCCAAGAAGGAGCACACGTCTTTGAGTGATTTTGGTGGGGGAAGATCAGCTATGACATCTATTTTTGCCCTATCAACTTCTATCCCCTTGGATGATACTATGTGGCCAAGAACTATTCCCTCGGTGACCATGAAATGGCATTTCTCCCAATTCAGGACTAAGTTCTTTTCCACACACCGGGCAAGTATTTGTTCCAATTTTTCTAGACAAAGATCTAAAGAGGTGCCAAAAACGCTGAAATCGTCCATGAACACTTTGAGTCCTCTCACGACCATGTCGCTAAATAGGCTCAACATGCACCTTTGAAAGGTCACGGGTGCATTACACAAGCCGAATGGCATACGTTTGTAGGAAAACGTACCAAAAGGGAAAGTGAAAGTTGTTTTCTCCTGGTTAAGTACATCTACCTCAATTTGGTTATATCCGGAATAACCATCAAGGAAGCAATAGTAAGGGTGGCCCGCTACTCTCTCAAGCATTTGATCAATAAATGGTAAGGGAAAATGGTCTTTCCTAGTTCCCGCATTGAGTTTTCGATAATTAATGCAAACGCGCCACCCGGTGGTGGTACATTGGGAAACTAGCTCTCCCTTAGCATTCTCAATCACTGTCATGCCCGACTTCTTCGGGACGACTTGAATAGGGCTCACCCACTTGCTATCCGATATTGGGTAGATAATCCCGGCATCCAATAACTTAATAATTTCGGTTCTCACCACTTCTTTCATATTGGGATCTAGCCTTCTTTGCATTTATCTAAAGGGATTGACATCCTCTTCGAGATGGATCTTATGAGTGCAAATCAAAGGACTTATCCCCTTCAAATCAGCAAGCACCAACAAAAAGAACTTTGGTGCTTTCTCGGAATTTTTAACAATTTACCCTCCTGCTCTTTGTCTAGGCTAGAGGAGACAACAACAGGAAATGAATCATCCTCTCTCCGGTATGCATATTTAATATGGGAAGGGGTTTCTTCAACTCGAGGATTGGAAATTTATCGCTGGAGGGAACCATGCGTATATCCCTCGGAGGTAACTCCTCGAATCCAGAAACCCAACTAACATCTCTCGCGTCCTCGCCTAACGCTCTCTCATCAAGTAATTCTCTCAACTCCTCAACCTCCCTCTCGAATGTGGTGTACGTCCCCTCACTCTCGTGGCTCGACACTAAACAGGACCTTAAGGCGTCTCCACAATAGTTCTCCTCAAAGTACTCCTCTACTATCTCATCTATGAAGCTCACCGCATGAAGATCATCTTCTTCCCCCGTATGTTGGGCTATATGGAAGATGTTGGTCTCTTAGGTCATGTTCCCAAAAGTGAGTTGCATCTTCCCATTCCTAGTGTTGATAATAGAGTTAGTCGTAGCTAAAAATGGGCGCCCGAGAATGATGGGAAAATGATTGCTCGAGGCGAAGGAAGGCTCTGTATCCCAAATGACAAAGTATATCGGGAAGTAGAAAGTGTCAACTTGGATGATCACATCCTCAACTACACCTCATGGGATCTTTACAGTTCGATCCGCTAATTGGAGAGTGATTCTTGTGGGCTTGGGGTCGCCTAAATCAAGTTGCCTATAGATGGAATAAGGGAGGATATTGACACTTGCTCCCAAATCAAGTAAGACTTTTTCGATTTTATTTTCTCCAATGATGCAGGAAATGGTGGGTGCACCGGGATCTTTGAATTTAGTCGGGAGATCGTTAAGTAGAATGGAGCTCTCGTTCTGTGCTAGAAAAACATTTTTCTTTACCTTCATCTTTCTCTTTACTGTCAACAAGTCTTTGATGACTTTTTCATAAGCTGGAATTTGCTTAATGGAATCGAGGAAAGGTAAATTCAGCTTTACTTGCTTAAGCACGTCCTCACGTGGGTTTCCTTTATGGGAAGGAATTAACCTTTGAGTAAACGGTGCCTCAGAGGGTGGTTTCACTACTACCTCGGGCTCACTAGTGTATTCTTTGTCACTCTCATTCAAGGGGGCATCTTCGGCCTCTTTCGTGCTGGGAAAAATCTCCTTGTCTTTCGTTGTGTCGTGTGGGGGAGGTGATAAATCAACGACTCTCCCACTACGAAGAGTGGTCAGATCTTGACATTGCTCCTGATGTTCAGTAGAGGTGGAGCTAACACTAGTTTAACCTTGGGGAGGTCTTTGGTCCTGGGTAGGAGACTTTCCCTTCTCTTGGCCACTCAACGAGGATTGTATCTTTGACAGATTTGCATTTATATCGCGATTATATCTAGCATTGGTTGCAGTCTGGCTATTGATAAATTGATTCATAGTATCCTCGAGAGTTCTCCGCGGTGGAGGGATATATGCTCCTGGAGGTGGTGGTGCTTGCACATGTCCTTGCATGTGTGGAGTTTGTTGAAAGTGTTGTGGCGGAGGGGGGCAACATGTGAAGTAGGGTTCATCGTAGCATGTTGTTGTCCATAGCTAAAACCAGGATGGTTTTTCCATGAAGGGTTGTAAGAATTCCTGTGCGGTGCACCAAAATTACCCTTAAATCCTCCTATACCACTAACTTGCTCTTGAAGCATCACTTTGTAGGCGGGTATAGTCGGGCATTCTTCAGTTGAATGACCCACCTCACAAATCGCACACACCTTCTCGATGAGATTTGGTATGGATCCAATTTCTCCTCTTCCATATGCCTCACATAGGTCTCGAAATCCTTTCTCAAGCGTATCTAATCGACTGTCCGTCATAGAATTCTTATCTACGTGAAATATCCCAGACGCCGCTGGAGTGGTGGTCACTTGACGATTTCGATTTTGGGCATTAGTATTAGATGTATGCCAGGATTGGGTCATCTCGGCGACATACCTCAGGTGAAGCTCAACATCGTGGGCATCTAAGTCGACAAAAGGACCACTACCCATGGTCTCAACGAGTTTCTTGGAGTTAAGATTCAGCCCATTATAGAGAAAGGAAATGATTTGCACTGTATCAAATCCATGATGGGGGCATGAAGTAACTAACTCATTGAAACGCTCGTAACATCGATGAAATGGCTCATTTTCTGATTGTCTGAGCGCTTGAATTTGAGCCTTTATGGAGATTATTCGATGTGGTGGGAAGAATTTCTTAAGAAATCTAGATTATAACTCGTTCCAAGATGGAATCGATCTTGGAGGTAAAGACCATAGCCATGTCTTAGCTTTATCTTTTAGCGAAAAGGGGAAGAGTTTGAGGCGGATCACCTCTTGTGTGCAAGTTTGATCATTAAGAGTATTGCACACATCCTCAAATTCCCTAATGTGAAGATATGGCTTTTTAGAATCCATACCATGGTAATTGGGTAACATCTGGATCATCCCGTTTTTAAAACGAAATTGCCCGGCATTATACGGGAGTATAATGCATCCCAAAGTGATAGTGCGCTCGGGATATAAGATTTCTCTCAGCGGGCGGTATAGGGCCTCTTTCGCACCGGCGACTGCACTACCGTGTTGCGACATTTCTCTCTCTCTTGAAGACTTGGTATCCTCACTTGGTATGCTTTAAGTGTGCTCGGAGGTGTTTCCTAAGAAGAAAAATGGAGTGTTATTTGAGATTGAGTGTGACGGTGTGGGAGGTGGAATCCAGAACTGTGGGGCGTTAGGAGTGTGAGGGCTATCGGGATCGTACTCAACTATCGAATTTTTGTGAATGCTGGTTGGAGTATTATGGGGTGTGGGAGTGAGTTCAGAATTTTGCATTACCAGCTTATGAGAGATGATGATGAATCTTTTTGTGCTTTTTGAATTTTTTATATGTTTTTGGATTTTTGGAAATTTTTAGTCAAAGTTTTAGATTGACTCGATCTAATCCTAAGTCTACCTAATTCCTCGGAAACGGCGCCAAAAACTTGACGCGACTCAGAAAGTGTCTCTAATGTGCATTCACTCTAGGCTCAAGTGCAAGCCTTTCGCGTTAGTAATAAACGCGGTAAGTCGGGATCCTATCCACAGGGAAATAGGATAACAGAGTTATGACGATGTTGGACAGACAAGGAAATCTTAACGTTGACTCTAAAAAGGAAAAGGAAAAATGATTTGGTCTGTGGAATGACTATACTAGATGCAAATATGAAATTATGAAAAGATGCAATTATACTAAATTACCTAAAATACTGATGAATACTGATTTAAAACCTTAAACTATGTGATGAGAAAAACAGGACGGGAATACAATCCCTCAACCCTAGTGTATTGCAGGTAAAATAATAATCATAAATTTAAATGATTAATTCGACCCAGAATTTAGTACTCCCAAGCATTACGTATATGAGGTTCAAGACCGCACCATACTTAATCAGAGGATGAGTAAATTGGTATCACGATAGTTACACTTGAATTGCATTCTAAAGCATCCCAGTTACCCGGAAGCAAACGAGATCCAAAGATCTACAATTGTCGTGTTCCTACACAATATGGTCGTAATAAATCACTAAATTCAGAGGATTAATGTTATACACATGCACTTAACACATCAGGTTGGGTTCATGCATCCCGACCTTTTAAACCTAGCCGTACATATTAAACTGAATGATGCATGAAATAGTAATGTTGCATGCAAAAGAACTCATGAGGAAACTAGATTAAAATATGTAAATAAGTGTCATGAACCCAGAAATTTATTCAAATCATGGAAGAAAAATTACCATGCAAGAACAATAATCATAAGAATGAAACTTGGATTACAACTTGAAAATAAACCCAAAATTTTATCAATCTTGCAGCAAATAATTCAACTTATGTACCTAGATGTTCTTCTCCTTTTCTCTCTACCAAAACTAAAAAAAACTATTCAGAACTGCCGTTGCCTAGGTCACTAAGTTCGTCCATATCTGTTTTAGAAGGAGTTTTAACTTCATGGAACTCTTTGGACCAATCAGAATAAAGGAACAAATTCGTGCTTCAGGACACCCGAACCGATTCGCATGTACCCCGAACCGATTCGACCCCGAACCGGTTCGATATTGGGTTCGGGAAATTTCGTTGGCTTGGGTGCCTTTTTCTTCAATTCTAACAATTAGAATTTTTTTTCTTGTTTTCTTCCTTGGATTTTTCTTCAACTTCAATTGGTCATAATTCTTCAACCGTAACTCGGATTTGGGTGCCGTTTCTTTCAGTGTTCTCGTTGTTCCAACATTTTCAACTCTCCAGTTGACTCCTCCTCCAGGATCTGGTTACAGAATTACCAAAATGCCCTTGAACTTGCCTTCCTAGCTTTTCTTTCATGGTTTCGATTTCTCTCTTGCTCTGCTTGCATAATTAACCTGTAAAACAAATAGGAGAAAAATGAAACATGAAATACTTGCCAACAAAGGTTAGTAAAATAAATGTGAGTTAAATGCATATCGATTGCATCACTCGGGTTCACAAATGTACCGAAATTAGGGGAATAACTCTTCAACCGTAACTCGGATTTGGGTGCCGTTTCTTTCAGTGTTCTGGTTGTTCCAAGATTTTTAACTTTCCAGTTGACTCCTCCTCCGGGATCTGGATGCAGAATTACCAAAATGCCCTTGAACTTGCCTTCTTAGCCTTTCTTTCATGGTTTCGATTTCTCTCTTGCTTCGCTTGCATAATTAACCTGTAAAACAAATAGGAGAAACACGAAACACGAAATACTTGCCAACGAAGGTTAGTAGCATAAATGTGAGTTAAATCCATATCGATTGCATCACTTGGGTTCACAAATGTACCAAAATTAGGGGAATAAATATACAATATTTATGCCCAATGAGGTTGCATCATGAATAAAACAGTTTTGACATGAATCCAGGATGTTTATCTTCATGAAATCACATAACTGAAAATTCCTTATAACTACGATTTAAAAAAACTGACCTTTGTGTTGAACCGATTAAAGTGACTTGAATTCTCCTTTAATTCCCTTCTTGAAGATTTTCTCTCCCTCCTTAGAAATAGTGTGTATTGAGATGACTCTAGATGGTGTAGAGGTCTCTATTTATTAGGGGAAGAGGGCCGGAATCCTAGTGGAGGTGGGACTCTATCAAGTCTCCCACTAATGCCACTAACCATCATGTGACTAACGGATAAGGTTTACCCAAATCTTTTAATATCTTTATTTATCACATTCCTAATTAATTATCTGATATTTATTAAAACCACATAAATGGGAAATTCGGAATTTAATACAATTGAAATTAAATAATTAATTTCGTCACTTAACATTAATTTCCAACAAGGAGATCATGAAAATAAGTTCGATTCGAGCAAGGTTCCACATAAATTTGATAAATCGACTTGAGTCGAGTAATCCAAACACGAGTAGTTGATCTGTTTTTTGACTCTAATTGCTCATACTAGAGCTATTTTTCGGTGAATGAAGAATTTGGGGAGTTCATAGGTTTGGCCTCTCATTCAGGTAATTTAATTTTTTTCTATATAGTTTTTGCTGACCACGGGCTATCCTGTGAGTAAACAACATTTTATTTTGGACTTCCTAAATTCTAGCAACCTCTAATATCAGTATACTTTTGGGCGTCGTATTTTTAGTTATCAACTGCTAAAAAATATGACTATAACGAGCATTATTTCTGATGGGAAATAAAATTGATTTGATCAAGTACTTCGGCCAAATCACTATGAAGTTAAAATTTGTGAATCAAAACTACTAGTTAAAATTATTTTTATGATTTTTTTGTTTCTTTCTTTTTTTCCGTTTGAGTATTCGAGCACTCTTTTCTCTATCTATTTTTTTCATTAGTCCCTCAACTATAAACTTTGGGTTGTTTACACCTATCTAAATTCTGTAAATATTTATGAATAAACGACTATGTTTATGATCGACGATTAACTATACTTAAGTTGACAAGCATGGAATATTTTATTCTTTACTTTCTTGTGCACAAGTAATACTTGACCTACATCCCCTTGGTCAGAAAAGTTTTTTTTTTCATTATTTGTACTTTTTGTAGGTCCCTCGCATTTTTTACGAGCAACCTTTCTCATTTTTGTGAATTCTAGCATGTGGAGTAATTCATTACGTAGCACAATTCATTATTCGATCAAGTGGGCTACAAAAGCACATAGTTCGACTAGGTGGCAAGCGCTCAAAAAGGTGATGTCTTTTTATTTCCACTTTTTGAAATATGTACCTCTAGTGGGTCATTATCTTATATATAATCACTATCCTACTGTTCTAGCTATTTCTCCTCTATATTAATTTGAAATCACTCAATCACGTTATTCGAGCAAGCCTGTACTTCATCGGCTAATACATGAAGTTGTTCATTTACTTTTGAGGAAATAGATAGTAGGACAACTACTATTAGATATCATTTCAATAAATTATAGCATATTTCTTAACTAGTTACCATATATATAAAAATGCTCGTAAAACATAAATCACCATTTGTGAAATGAAAATTTTCACCAAATAATTAAGTACAACCGTTTACTTAGTAGATTGAGAATAAGACATGTTCGAACATGGCTCCTGAATACTCTATTTTTTCTTCTTCTTCTTCTTCTTCTTCTTCTTCTTCTTCTTCTTCTTCTTCTTCTTCTTCTTCTTCTTCTTCTTCTTCTTCTTCTTCTTCTTCTTCTTCTTCTTCATCTTCAGTATTTGTATCCTAAGAGTGAGTAGAGTACCCTCTAAGGTGCCTTTGAGGGTGAATACTCCACCTCCACTTTCTTTGCTCGAGGGTTACTTGGTCACCACTTTTTTTGTCGACGCCACCTCTTGTACCGCTCCTACCCTACTAGTCTGTCCTACTTAAGGAGCAGGTGCTCTAACTCCTGTCACCATCACTTGTTCTTGTCTGGTCTGGTCACTCTGAACTCCATTATTAGCCAGAGTATCTTCAAAAACTAGATACTTTGACACATTATAACCTTTTTGTCCATATTAATCAGGACACCTCCCCAGCAGAGTCGCCAAATATAGGAAGGTAGTGTGACTGTGGTCTAATAGGAAACTAGAACGGGTGAGGCGTCACCCACTCCAATGAACTCTGCCTACATGGTTTTCAAATGTTTCAAGAGCAACTCCTGGTAAATTATTCCTTTTTGGTAAAAATGGAGTCAAAGCTAGAACCACTCCCTATAAGAAAATGAACTTCATAAACAATAATAGTAACTTAGAGAAAATAATATCCTGGGAATGATGGTTGTCAAGGTGGGAGTTAAGAAACAATCACGTAGCCCTTAGAGAGAGAGAGAGCAGGGATAGAATACTAGGCGGTCTGGTATAAATTTTGACAGAGTAACGTTTCAACCTTGATTTTTTTATATCTACGACCTTGCCTAGGGTTCCTATTTGTACTTGGGCACTAGGGCTGAGTTGGCACTTTGGGTGCCAAAAATAAGAGGGAAACTTAAAGGGGCAAGGTCGGTAATGTACCTTTTGTCCTTACTAGATTTGGAGTCGCCTGTTCCCTCTAACAGATGATGTGAGGTGCAAACCAAAGTTAAAAAGAAAATGTGTCTATTCTATATGACAAAATATTTTATTTGGTAAATATAATTTAATGGCAACATATGACACAAACTTTATAAACATGGAAGGAGCCTCGAGGACCATCTCCTCTAAAACTATTAATCTTGAGAGGGACTTTGAGGACCACCTCCTCTAAAATCATTAAAACTTGGAAGGGGCCTTGAGGACCACATTTTTTAAAATCATTAGAACTTGATGGCAGCCTTGATGAACCCTTTCTCTAAAATCATTAAAACTTGAGACGGGCATTGAGGACCCCCTTCTCTGAAATTATTTTATAAAAAGTTCATATCTTATGAGCAACCTTTTGGTTGCTCACTTTAGTTTGGACTGGGTGTGGACTGTGTAAGGACTTGAGTGACTCCAAGGGTCTCTCTACTAGTATTCTCTCTATCTTAAAGTGCTAAGTGGTTGAGCTTGATCAACAAACCTTGTTCCTCAGCCTCCAAGTCAAAACTCCCAAGAGATCCTAACTGGCCTATTTAAGCCCTGCATACTCAAATAGGTTACCTATGCAACAAAGTAAGTGATAGTGCTTTTATTCTATAAAAGAATAACATTTTAATGATGATGGGATGCTCATGGAAGACCCCTCATCCTGGCCTATTTTTTCTTTGGGTCATTACTTGAGCCCTCTCATTGTAAAACAAATATTGTTTGAACATTTTCTAGAGGAGTCCTTCACTGTTGACTTCCTCACTAGATTTTACATTTGAGTTGGTATTGATAGATAGGTATCTCACTTGTGGACTCCCTTGCCCAAGTATCATTTCAACTGGTTTTAGTTTGGGGAGAGTCCCTCATCCAAACTATATCATCTAAGGAATTAGAAAGAGGTTTGGGAGGGGGTCCCTCGCCCAAATCACCTTTGGAAAATGGAGGGGTGTTTGAGGGGTCCCTCGCCCCAAAGACCTTTGGAACTGGAAGGAAGATCTAGAAGGTTCCCTCACCTAAAACTCATTTGGAACTGGAAGGAGGGGATGGAGAGGTATCTAGCCCAAAACTCATCTAGAATTGGAAGGAGGGGCTAGAAGGGTCCCTCGCCCAAAACTCATCTGGAACTGAAAGGAGTGGCTAGAGGGGTCCTTTACCCGAAGTCATCTAGAACTGGAAGGAGGGGATGGAGGGGTCCCTCACCCGAAACTCATTTGGAACTAGAAGGAGGGGCTGGAGGGGTCCCTCACCCAAAATAACTTTTGAATTGGAAAGAGTTGATAGTGGGGTTCCTTCTCAAATATCTGTGACACCCCGACTAATTAAATACCGGGTAGCTACTCCTTTATTAAATTAATTCAAAATGTCAAGTTGGTCCAGTTAATAGCATCACTGTCGAAAACATTTTAAAGATTACTAACCACCTAGTATTTAAAAAGTAAGTGCCAAATTTTAATTAAAGTCTGATTAACATGCAACAATTGTGATAAAGAATAATAACACCATTCACCATAATGAAGTAAATAGAATGACCATCACATAACGTAAATAAAGTCTGGAGGAAAAACTCCTCACTACAAATCCCACAACTGATAAGTAAACTGAATACTAAATCGATACATGCCAAAGTCTGAAAACTGTAATGGAAAAGTAACTCTAATAGAAATGGGCAACATGCCCTACAACTGATAGATAATGAATCTGGAATCCAAGTGATAGAGGCGTCTACAAGCAAATCCCTGTAGCTTCCACAAGCAGCTACAGCTCGTCACCGGAATGAATATCCTATGCATGGTGTCCTTGTGGCTGGGCACCTAAAATGGTTTTACAAAGAAAAATAGATTTGAAAAGCAAACGGGTCAGAGCCCGAATGTGGAGTTATATTTTAAAAACCTGCAAGTGCTTTAAAAACATTTAAAACATTAAATGCAAAGTACATGTTAGGACGTGCACTCACATGATATTCTCACCTCTCGTCTAACTGTGCACTCCTAACGTAAGTACCCATCTATAATGACACAAATCACTAGCTAAGTGACATCATCTCTAGCTAGACTATCATAGGTTCTACCCATTTTACTCGGTTCTATTAACATTATAACGCTCGTAATTAAGTAGGGGTTTAACGTAAACTCAGATGCTCAATATGCAATATATATATCAGTATCAGTTAACTCGCTATATTTCTCGAAGCAATACCGTAATTATATTCACAACATTAACATGAAGGTTCCCATTAATTAAGTGTATATTAATCACATCATAAATATACAATACAATCACCCCGAGAACTAAGCTGTGGTGCACACATACTCTGCTATCCATCCCGGTACATCACATACATAAGGATTACATATTCCGAATCTCTCAGGAATAGTTCACAGATAACAACATCACAAATAATGGAGGCGAACACAGTCACATCACATAGGTCACGCACATACCTACGCTCCTACGATCAGCGGACTTATTAATATCCCAATAAGTCTTTCTATGACCTATGTTCATCAAGGTAACCAGTCTAAATCCGGGCAACACAAGGATTAGAGGGCCCTAAGCGAACGCAAACCTCCCGTGATAGCAAGTATGGTAGGTATGCCATACACACAATTCATATACCAATACTAAGTAAACACACGTCTTAGTAATCCCGTAGTTTAATCGTAGTACATATCGCATTCTCGTACTAACTTATAATATCTACAACTTATATTATTCCGGTTTGTAATTATACGCACCATAATTCATTCTCACGTCGTAGTAGACACTCACGTCTCAACCTAAACCGTCCATTTAATATAACTCTCGTATATGATTTCCTTCTCATAAATACCCAAAAGTCCCAATTCTATCATTACATCATCATCGGAATGTTATCTATATCCTTGAACAAGTTTACGGGACTCCAAAAATCAAAACAGTCCAAAAAGGCCCAAACTGTCAACTCGTTAGAAGTCTCGTTCAAACGAGACTGTTCGAACGAGATTCCTCTGTCAACTCGTTAGAAGTCTCGTTCGAACGAGGCTGTTCGAACGAGATCCAGTTCGTTCGAACGAACTGTCCCTTCTAACGAGATCTCGTTCGAACGAAGTTATCGAACGAGGCTCCCTTTCGTTAGAACGACTGGTAAATTCGTTAGAAGCTCGAGTTCGTTCGAACGACCTGGGTAGGGGCTTCTAACGACCTACCAGATTCGTCCCAGATTTTCCTAAAACTCGTTTTTCACCATTTTTACTCCTCAAATCTCTTCTAAAATTCGTTCCAACAATGTATTAAGTTCTCTAATCATCCTCAAACATGCTAAGGTGATATACTAACATCTTTTAAGGGTTTAATACATTCTAAACATCATTAAATCACAAGTTTCTACATTTTCCCCCAATTTTCTTCAAGAACATAAATCCTAGATTTTTCTCATCATAATTTCCCAGATTTTAATCCGTCTTTACATCACATAAATATGAAATCTCTGAATTCAATCTTCAAACAATGTTTCTACATGCAAACCTATCCCAAAATTAAATAATAACTCCCAATTTCATAGGTTTTCTTTTAACTCTTATATAAGATTGATTATCAAGGTTTCTAACATGGAAGAAGCATTCACTGCATAAGGAATGTAATTTAAATCACTTGCCTTGATTTGATTTCTGATTTTGATGTTGGTTTGGTGAAGATTTCTGCAGAATTTCTTCTCTCCAAGCTTCTTCTCCAATGGTGGCTTAAGGTGGCTAGGGTTTGATTTGGGGAACTTAGAAAACTCTTCTAATAACCTACGTAGCCTTCTAGGTTAATATGGGTTGGTTAGGGTCTTAGTGGGTCAAATCCACATCAGATGTAATTAACCAATTTTCGTCACTTTTAATTTCCCAAAATACGAAATTACCAAAATACCCTTTATGATGCCGGTATGGCCTAAAAATACCCCAGTATCCAAACTACACCCCCGGCTAGTGTTTTCTGACTATCTAGACCCTTCCGGACGTGTTGGCGCACTCAAAATGACCATACGGTTTATAGATTTTAAATTCACTTTTATAGTCAAAATATGACACCGTGACGCGGCGGTCCCACGCGTCTCAACAAAATTTCTAAAATGCCGTATATAAATCTCACGACAAATTTTATAATTCCAAATTCATATATAAAAACATGTATGCACATAATCAAATACCAACTCGCATCTCGTTAGTATTTATAACCCGAATTAATTTTCCAATTAATACGCATTTAATTAATTAATCCCAAAAAAATACAGCCAAAAGTACGGGGTATTACAATATCTTTGAAATTGGAAGTGGAGGGAGGTCCCTCGCCCAAAATTCCTATTTTTTGGAATTTTGGAGGAGGGGGAGGTCCCTCGCCCAAAAATCCTATTTCTTGAAATTTGGCAGGAAGGGGGAGTCCCTCACCCAAAAATTATATTTTGATGGGATTAGTAGAGGGGTCCCTTGCTTATGGACTCCCTCACCTAAATTTTTTTTTATTAAAATTGGCAGAGGGGTCCCTTACTTATGGACTCCCTTGCCTAAATAATATTGTGACTTGTGGAATAATTCCCCTCTACAAACTTGATAGCCATGCATATTAGTGGAATAGCCAAGAAAAAGGCCTACATCACTTCTAGAGTCAAGTTTAGTCAAGTATTGTTTATCCTTAAGTGTTTAGAACTTCTTACAAAGACTCTAAAGTTTTTGAGTGTGGGTTTATTTTCTTTCCAAATATCATATGGGTTTTGGTTGGTACCGGACCTCCCGTAGACTTGGTTGGATGTGTGTGACAAGCAATATGAAAAGTTTTCACCCAAAATTGTTTAAGAACATCATTGGAAATTAACATGGACATTGCTATCTCTTGGATAGTTTGATTCTTTCTTTCGTCTATTCCATTTTGATGAGGCATTTGGGAGCCAAAAATTTATGGTGTATTCCAACTTCACTACATCACTCGAGTATACTCATTTCTCAAAATTCCCTTCAATGATCATTAGGAATTCTAACAATAATGCATGTATTTTCATTTTGAAGTTGTTTGCACTTGGGAATAAAAATGTCCTTAGTTTCGGACAAATAATGAGAAATTCTGCAAAGTGAATCTAGAGAATTCGTCTACAATTGCATGAACATAAAATCTACCACATATGCTCTCCATATGCGTTGGACCTAAAAGGTTTATATGTAAAAGCTCTAGGACATGCGAGGTAGTAATAACATTCAACTTCCTATGTGTATTGTGAATTTATTTTCCCACTCAGCGGGTGCCACACATAAGAATAACTTGACTCCAAAGGAGGTAAATCATGAACAAGTTTATTTCTAGAAAGTCTACTAAGGTATCAATAGTTCATGTGACCTAATCTCTTATGGAAAATATTTGAAATGCCTTCCTTAACATTATTTCAAACCATACTCGAAGAAACCTTGATAATGTAACAATTCTCCGTGGTTCAAGTTCCCTTCAAAATGCGTTTACCTTGAGAATTAATGACTTTACATTCCTCATTGGTAAAAGCACATTGTGATGATGGTCACACTTCTTATTTATTATAAGGAAGTTAACCTTCAATACATTAACCAAAAGAACATTATCTAGCCTAGGAAAACCATCAATCTCTATAGTACCATTTCCTACGATGTTAGATTTTTTTCCATTTCCAAAAGTGACATTCTTAACAAGTTTGGAAAATAATGCTTTGTTTTTATCATATGCCTAAAGAACCAACTATGAAAATACAATTGTGAATCATTTTGGGCAACAAAGGTAGTGAATAACAAGACATTTTTCTTTTTTAGCCAAAACTGCTTTAGTCTCTATATTTTTCCCTAAATTCTTTGAGCTATTGTCAATATGTTTGGATTTTGAAATTTTCTCAATTTTAGACAAAATAGTTTTAGATTTTTCAAAAATGGAATTAAAATGACGTCTCAATGTAGAAACTTCATCCAAGTGAGGTTTCTTTGTTACCTTGGAGTTTTTCAATGCGATGATTGGGTTTCTTCAAAGGCCATCGCGACAGCAGAATCTATTACATGGCCATCACGACTGCAGAATGTGCAATGATACACAAAGCGATGAAAATAAATTTCTTCTCAAGAGATGATGAAAACTCTATAGGAATATGGGTATTTTAAGAAGCTTTCACAAAAATATCTATGTCCTCCGATTTAGATTGAACGTGAGATTTTTCCAAAACCAATACCATGTTTATCAACAAAAGAAGTAGTATGCGCCAAAAGCAATTTTTCCATATTCTTTGAACTATCTTCTATTGTAAATTTCTCATCCTTATCAAAGATCAACTCATTTTTAGTAGAGGTTATTTTTTTATTTAAAGAGTTATTAGAAGTTTTACATTCTTCTAACTCATATTGCAAAACTTTTAACCTTTCTTAGAAATATGTATTCTCATTCTTCATCGAAAGGAGACACTTACTAAGAGATGACCGTTGAGCTTCAACATTGCTCAAAAGAAACCCTTCCATTTTCAAAGAGGTATTTTATTTTTTGCATTTTTTTAGTTAGTGAAAGTTTTCAATAAGCTTTTCTTAATGCTAGCGTTTTTAGAAAATAATTATCATAAGCATGTTTAAAATTATTATTTTCTTTATTAATAGATTCATCATTAGAATAACTGGAAAAAGATTAATAAACGAGGATTGACACAACTCTTTATCACTTGATCAAACACCATCAAAAGAGACAAAAATATAGATAGATTGAATAATGTCCTAAAAAATATTAATTCCTAGAAACATGACACTATTCTCCTTATTAACACAAAAATGCATTATCTACCTTTTTCAACCTTAATAAAAGAGGACAAAGTTTCGGTACTAATTGAGAGCGCGGATTGCGAATCAAAATGGAGACCCACCAAAAATTATTTTGGTATGCCTAAAAGTATATATTCAAATATTCACCAAATTTATTTCAAATCTTGTTTAAGCATGTGTATGACAAAATATACATAAAAAGTAAATAATATAACCACACCAGATGTATGAGGAAAAAAGTCCATTAACGGGAAAAATCTTGGGGCAATGAGGTAATATCACTAAAACTAGGTAAAGACTTATATAGGGGACTAACGAATAACAAACATTTTGCACTAACTCAAACCTCATTATTTTTCCACCAATTCGTTACAAGCCGAAGATCCCTATACGCTGATAGAAATTCTCAACATCTCTTATGTCTTGATCAGTAATATTGCACAAGAGTTTGTATTCAAATTTGGGGATCCACAAATGATTTGAACCCAAAAAAAGAACCTCAAAGATCACAATACTCTACTTGGGAGAAATAACCAAAGTTTATAGATTAGATAATTTTTGAAAATGATTTCTTACCAAAATCTTCGTCTTCTTTGAAATTAATTAACCTCAAGAACGAGAGGTGATTGAATTCAAAGAAGAGAAGAAGACAAGATGGACTAGATTTACAAAATGGGTTCTTTATATTTCACAAGTGTGTTCTTATATTATTATTAATGAAGAAGATATAAATACACACAAATATCTCTAGGTATTTTTCTCTTGAAATGTCTGAGAGATGTTTTAAAATGAATAGCCTGGATGGCATAAGTGAAGAAAACCATAAAGCAGGCTACCCCAATACCAATGCAAGGTAAAAGGTCACATATCTTACACAAAGCACGTGTGAGTAAGTTGGTAGGATTTACCATGTCCAATGAGAACCCAAAAAGTAACTTTTTCACATAAAACTTGGATATCCTCAAATATCTTTACAGAAGATTTACGAACCTGTACATCTCGCTAGCGTTGGAGCTAGAGTTACAGTGAGGAAAATCCTCCTTAGAGCTAACCTACAACGATAATGCAAGTCATGATAATGCCAAGAGATTTCAGACGGAACCTTCAAAGGACTTGGCGATCAACGAAGAAAGGATCGTTATAGTGAGAGTCTTCACTGTGGTTATGATTCAGTGAAATTGCTGATCGTGCCAATTTTTATAGGTTTTTTTAAAAGAACAATTTTGATTTTTCTTCAATGAAAGCACATAGAATCTTCTATTATTCCCTCAATTTTTCTTACCTTTTAATTTTTCAAAGACTTTTTCCATAACCAAGATCAAGATAGCAAAACTATAAGTTTTACACACACAATTTTTTTTACCAAGATGTTGAAAAAGGAGTTGTAAAAAACATGTGACAAGAGTGTAGGGAATCTCCAATATAAATTTCATCCAAGATGTGATCTATGAGTTAAGAGGACGATCAAATCGACTTCAAAATCTTGAACGTTGATGAATCTTTTTGAAAAGGTAAATCAAGAACCTAAAGAATTTTGGATACTAGTATAAGACAAATACCTATGAGGTGGTCATGAATATGTATGAAAATACTCTTACATATCCTTAACTCAGTTACCTGAGATGTTAGAATTACCGTCAGACACTTGTGTACATAGATTCACCGGAGGGTTGAAGTACACCTATTCGTTCAGTGTTTCGTGATATAGGTGTGGTATTGGGCAGCAACATTTTGTAACTAATTTGTTGATATTTGATGTCTAATTTTGATGTTATATAGGCGTGGATATGTCCATCATGCTAGGGTGGTTATTTCTGGAACTCCATAGTTTTTGTCATTAAGGGGCACGAAATCTATTTGGTTATGACGCCATATCTCGAGGGAGGGACGAACACGTATTTATATTACATAAAGGATGATGCTTATGAGGGTATCTTATATTCCTTTAGTTAGTGAATATCCTGATGTATTTAAAGAGATAATGGGGTTACTACTAAGAAGAAAGATAGACTTTATGATTGATTTATCTATTGTCACTAAGTAGATAGCCCGACCACCTTTCGGTTTGGCTTCATTAGAGATGGGAGAGATTAAAGAGAAGATTCAATAGTTTCTTGGACAAGGATTATTAAGAAGAGTGCTTCACCTTGGGGACTGACACGACTCAGAATGTGTATCTAAAATGTGTGCTCTCTAGGCTCAAGTGCAAGCCTATCGTTCAAGTAATAATCCGACAAGTCGGGTATCGATCCTCAGGGAAAAAGGACAACGGAGTTGTGACGACGGGATAAGATTGAGGAATCCTAGCAATGACTCTAAAAAGAAAAGAAAAAGATTGATTTGGCTTTTTGAGATGGATTAAACTAAATGCAATTATGAAAATATAATGAAAAATGCAATTAACTAAACTATCTAAATTACGGATGAAGGAGTAAATTGGAACTTTTAACTAAATGATGAGAAAACAGGATGGGAATACAATCCCCCAACCCTAGTGTAATGCAGTGACAACGTCGATCATAAATTTATCCGATTAATTCAAACCCGGAATTTAGTACTCCCAAGCATTATGTATACGAGGTTCAAGCCCGCGTCATACCTAATCTGAGGATGAGTAAATCGGTATCGCGGTAATTACTCTCAAATTGTACTCTAAATCATCACGAGTACCCATAGGCAAACGAGATATAAAGATCTACAATTCTTATGAAATTACGCGATACGATTCAAATTAATCATTAAATTCAGCGGATCAACGTTATACACATACACTAACACATCAGGTTGGGTTCATGCATCCCAACCTTGAAAAACCTAGCCGGACATGTTAAATTGACTAATGCATGAAATAATGACGTTGCATGTGTAGGAATTCATGATGAAACTAGCTAGAAACATGTAACTACTTATTGTAAATGCAAAAACAAGTTGAATCAATTAGGAAAACTAAGCATGCAAGAACAATAATGAGGAACAAGAATCTTGAATTAAAACTGCAAAAACAAACCCGAAACGATGAATTCTTGAATTAAATTGTGCCCTTGATGTTCCTAGATATTTCTCCCCTTGTTCTCTATCAAAAACTCTCTAAAAATAACCCTAAAGGTTGCCCCTAGGTTAATGCCCTCGTTCCCCACAAGTTTGGAGTCTTTTAAACCTATTAGGAGACTTGGAGACCAATCCAAATGAAAGACAAAATTCGCGTGTCAGGTACAGCGAACCGGTTCGCATGTACCAGCCTGGTCTTGCTCTCAACACTTAGATTTTTTCTGGTTTTTCTCTTCTTTTCTTGGATTTTTCTTCAACTTCAACTGAGCATAACTTTTCAACCGTAGCTCGGATTTGGGTGCCGTTTTTTCCAGTGTGCTTGTTGTTCCGAGATATTCAACTTTCCAGAAGGCCCCACCTCCAGAATCGGGCTGTAAAATTACGAAAATGCCCTTGAACTTGCCTTCCTAGCTTTTCTTGCACTGTCTTGCTTCCTCCTTTGCACTGCTTGCATAATTAACCTGTAAAACCAATAGGAGAAGCAAGAAACACGCAATACTCGCCAAGAAGGTTAGAAGCATAAAAGTGAATCAAATCCATATATGTTACATCATTCGGGTTCACAAAAGTACTGAAATTAGGGGGATAAATATACAATATTTATGCCCAATCAGGGACTTTCGGTCCTCTTCATGAAGAAGAAATATAGATCATTATGATTGTGTGTGGATTACAGAGAGTTGAATAAGGTCACCATATGGAACAAGTATCTGTTAACCCTATTAATGACTTGTTCGACCAGTTAAGGGATGCATTATTGGGGTTTTATTGTTAAAACTATATATGACTACTATTTTTAAGTAAAGGTGTGTCCTCTAATATTGAAATAAGAATCAAGGTTACAATAATACCTTATACTTGATTTAAATATATTATAGATATGTTAGTCAATAAAGCTCAATGGGAATTTCAATGAGTTGTCTTCGGAATGATCACATGGATATTGGAATTCCAGTTCTAGCACTATTGAAATGTTCACAACCTAGATAGGGAATTCACATCTTATCAGAAGGGCTGTGATACAATCCTAGTAGTTTATATCAAATTATGGGGAACAATTAAAGGTTTGAGAACCTTCTATATAGTTCAACAAATAATTGTGATTGGTACATACCAGGAATGCGTTGAACGGGACCACCCATGAGATTAGAGTCTAAAGGGCTTCCATGATTAGAGTCAAGATTCACACCATTTTCATAGGGTGTGTAAATTCTTAATCCAAGGAATTAAGAGGATTAGGATGCTTATGTAGTTATCGATTTGATTTTCATGGGTGTGATTTAATATCGTATTAAATTAAATGATCCACGCATATTGGATGATAATTATTTGAGTAGGTTGATAACTTGGCTTTTTGTGTAGTTTTTGTTGTAGAATAAGCCAAGCTAGTAAAAAATTCTTCAACTACGAATACAAATATAACAAAACTAGTATAGAGGTAAGTTAGGACGTCAATCCAACTTAATGGAATGAAACACAAAAAAAGTAATGTAATCCAAGTTTCTAGTTATTTTCATTCTTGATTTTTCTATTTTGCTTTTTCTTTATTTTGTTGTTTTTATGATTTTTTTATATTAAAACAATTTATGATGAGGTGAATTAACTAAACTAAATGAAAGAAAGTAATTAAACTAGAAGGAAAGTTAAATAAATAACTAAAAAGTGTGAATAAAAATGAGTGACAGATAACAAAACGAGAGAGAGAAATCAAGGGATGTAAATCTACCCCCATTTCACACAATTTAATCTAATCTGAACTATTTTAATTTGGTTGATTTCCCAAATATTCGTTCAATTAAAAAGTTAATTATCATTACAATAATGAATTAATTAAATATTCTTTTAGAAAAGTAATTTTAACTCCTATAATACTACTCGAAATGAATTAAAATTAATCAAATGAATCACCCGCTAGGATCGATTAACCCAACTAATTTTAATAATAGAAAATAAAAATAGGAGTATGAGAGAATTATATTGTGATTTTAATCAATTTGATAAGCCTATCTCTAGTTTGAATCAAATGATAAAATGATAGCACAATTTTAAATCCTTTCTCGAGGATGATTTTCCATTCTCAATGTGAAAATAATAGGAAATAAATTTACTAATCAAAGGAAATCAAACAAACAAAAACTAAAAAACTAAATCAATTGGATTCATGGGGGCTTCAATTCATCCCACGAATGGGAGATTATTCCGCCATAATCATCATCCAAGACATAGAATAAATAAATAAAATCATGCAAGAATTAAACAAGATGTATTAGAGAGGAATAAATCAAACCTAAAATAGCTTGAATTGGAATGAATTATTTCAATCCACAATTCTCTCAATTTATAATTACAATCACTCACTAAGCAAAAAAAAATTCAAACTTAAAACTAAAAAAAATGAACTATCTCTATCTACGAATTTTATTATAGAACTAAGT
The DNA here is from genome assembly GCA_949130495.1 of Sambucus nigra. Classification (NCBI taxonomy): domain Eukaryota; kingdom Viridiplantae; phylum Streptophyta; class Magnoliopsida; order Dipsacales; family Adoxaceae; genus Sambucus; species Sambucus nigra. The sequence continues at coordinate 464,486,740 of OX422211.1, read as the reverse complement.
TAAAATTAACTCTCTCTCTTTAAGGTTTTATCTAGTTTCTTATAGGTCCCTCAAATGAATGAGCTTTGATGGTTATATAAGATGAACATGGAGCTAGGGGCATGATTGGAAAGGTTTAATAGTGCATGTGAAAGAGGTGTTATGAGGATAATTTGAAAAATGGGATAAAGTTCTTTTATAAATATGTGGGTTTAATGAGGTAATAAGGGTGAGGGCTAAAATAGGAAAAGGTAATATGGGTTATTAAACATGTGGTTTTTTTTTTATCTTTGATTTGGGATATATTAAGAATTGGCTAAGTCAATTAATGGGTTTGTTTCGATCGGAGTTTGGATTGGGTAGGAACGAGGAGGATATGGATGGAGTTGTTATGGGTTATGAAGCAGGAGGGTGTAATGGGTAAAAGGTTTGGATTTTGTTATGTGGAAAACAAAAATGGATCGAATGGCAGGTATGGGTTTGGAGCTTTTTGTTCGGGCTGTGGGGTTTGTTTTCGGGTATAGTGGTAGCAGGTCGGGTCTTGTGTTATCAGAAGAGATGGAATCAGGGTCAGGAGGTAGAGGGTACCGGGTTGGAGGGTAGGCCCGATTTCAAGCTGGGTTACGATTGGGTAAGGTAGTAAGTACGGTATGGATCAGATGGTTTTTTTTCGATGGGGAGCAACTCGAATTTGGTTGGCAAGCGACATAGATGGTTATGGGTGAGGTTGCAAGCTTGTAGTGGGTCTAGGTAGAAATAGATATTATCAGGTTTTGATTATAGTGGAAAGAGAGAGGAGAGAGAATGTTGGGAAATGTTGTTTAGTGTGGTGAGGTGTATAATAGTTAGGTGTGTGTGAGTGTTTAGTTTGTACCTAATAAAAAATTAGTTATAAAATCAACAAAACTAAAAAATAAAATCCATTAAAAATTCAGAATCCTAATCTATTAATAAAAGACTCAAAATAAAATAAAAATTAAACTAATAAAAATAAAGATACTTAAATAATCAAATAAATTCTAATTAAATGCACGTCTAAATATATACAGACACGGGCGTAAAGACACATATGTAGTATATAATATTTATATAAAATAAAAATACTAAAAATAAAGGCCCCAAAATAAAATGAAATAAAAATGACATAGCCATACTCACGAATATTATATTTACATAAAAGACTAAATATAATAATATAAAATAATAAAACTGACTCGAAAAATATATGAGTGTAGAAAAAAATAACAACACACATACATAAAGGACAATTTTAGGACGAGCTAAGGGGTCTGGGCTTGGTTAAGAGACAGGTTAAAGCTCTTTACTACTTCTTTCCCGCATTTGAATTGAATTAAGCCTTTTTAAATCTGCAAGCAACAATTGACCTACAAGATCGACATGAACGCGCATAAGACCAATTTTACCGAGAATTAGAAATTAAAAACCGTTTATTTGGGGATTTATTTGTAATACCCCGTGATTTTAATGACTTTTAAAATGGGTTATATTGGATTTTATTATTAATTAATTCATTGGGGTTTTATCCAAATTATGGATATTGAAATGGATGATTTTGAATATTACTTAAAGATATTTAGGTAATATATGAATGTGATGCTATTGATATTGCTGTGAGTTGTTAATTCAGTAATTTGAATTTTTGATCGGATGCGGTATGGGACGTGTCGGGACTAATTTGTTAAATTAAAAAGGAAACTTATTTTTACATCAACCTTATAGTCGTTTCGACTGCGTCATTGCGTCTGGAAGGGTTGAAATAGTCAGAAAAGTCTATTTGGGTGTTGGTTTTTGGTCTCGAGTCATTTGGAAATGAAAAGACAACCCAAAAGGGCATTTTGGTTATTTTTACAAGGGGGATGAATAGTGATTTTGGATTTTGTCCTATTATAAGTATTTGGAGATTAGTTGAACGTGGGTTCATTCATCTCTTCTACATAACATTGAGAAGTCATCTTCTTAGAGAGAGTGAAAGGTTGCTTGAAAATAGAAGCTTGCATGGAAAGGAGGAGAACCAAAGGTCAAAGGTCACCACCACCCATCACCACCGGAAGTTGGCCGAAAAAGGGAGAACCACCTGTGATATACAACACCAAAGGATCAGATCTTCATTAGAGGCAAGTGTTTGATATTTGCAATTTAAGTTTGTATATTGTCCATGTTAGGATAGTTATAAAAAGAGATGATTTTCATGTTTGGAAGATGAAAGGATAGAGTTGTTAATGGATTTTCTGGAAACTAAAAATATATAGGAATCAAACTCATATTGTAGGTAGTTAGTAATCCACGAAATAATCATAAATCTTTTGAAGAAATTATGAAAACCATTGATGTGTTCTTGAAGATATTATGTTGATAATTTTCTGGAAAAAGAGGATATAAAAATGCTTTTAATTCGATCTCTTGATGATTCTAGGATGTTTAGATGATTAGAAATCATTTATATATGTTGATATATCATGTAATAAGGATTATAAGTCACTTGGGTTGTTAATATGAAGGTTTGAATGATAAAAAATGGTTAAACCCGTAGTAGAAGAAATGCAAAAAAACTGGGCTGTTACCTGGGCGATCGATCGATCGACCCCCTGCCTTTGATCGATCGACCTCCCCAGAATTCCTAAAGTTGTTTCTTTTTAATGTTGATTCTTATCCCAAACCTTTTGTAGATCTTTGGTGATTCTTATTTGGATATTATGGGACTTAGGGAAGATCATTAAGCCCTAGATAAGATTTGAATTGATTTGATTGGGATTTAATGGATTGGAATTATGTTAGTTAAATTGGAAGAAATTTCAGTTGCTAGATTCATGTGTTGGATTCTAATTTGTATGCTTGAAGATTAAGGATAGGTCCAGTAGGGGAAATTTAATATAATACATGGGTATCCTTAGGGTTACAATTTAAACATCAAGGACTGAGTTTAAGCTCATTATTGAGGACTGAGTGTAGTACCAGCGCTTAGTGGGATGGCTCCTGAATAGAGATGGGAGTTCGGGTAATATTTGGTTGAAAGAGGGGATGAGGTTATTCTGGTTGCATATTTGAAGTTGACGAATCTCCACGATCGACAAAGTTTAGTAGTAGTGTAATTGGAGGGGTTCCTTGTTTGGATTTCGCTTTGCGAGACGCTCCGCTCATGAACCTTAATGACGTCGGGAGTGGAGAGATGTTACAGGATGCGAGGATGTTAATTTTTTTTGGTAAATCATATATTGTGAATGAAACACTATAGACTATGAGCCATGTGATGATGATATTCAATCCTAGTTGATAGAAGATGTGTTCATAAGAGATTAGAAACTGTCGGCTATAACCCTTATTAAAGGAGAGTTTAATTCGTAGTAATTCGGGAGATAAGATGTTGTGGATCAGTAGGATACTTGTGATTTCTTACTTTATAAATATATTGAGGAAAAACCTATTTGAATCTTGAGTAATGAGTGAGGCTCAGGGATAATTGAATTAAAGAAGTAAAGTCATAATATTTTAATACGTAGGATTTGAGAGATATAATGCTACGTATGGGAACTATCTTAGGGTGATGTGAGTACCTTGTTGATATTATATTATAGGTATGATAATGCCTATTTGATTGATTGATAATTTATGTGTATGACATACCTAGCTTACTTGCTATCGACGGGAGGTTTGCGCGTGAGGGCAGTCATATCCTGTTAAATCCATGGGATCTTTGATTTGTCGCTCAAGAACATAGGTCTATGAAAGACTTATCGGGGATTTGATAAGTTCGCTGACTGTGGGAACGTAGGTATGTGCGTGACCCATGGATACGAGAACTATGTTCGCCTCCAATTTGTATATTGATGTTTGGGGTTCGAGAAATCCTTACCGAACCTTTTGTCCCCTATTCGGCGACCAGCGAGATTGGGACATGATAGCAGAGTAATGCATTGCACCGCAGCTATGACTCGGGGTGCCGTATTATATATATATATATATATATATATATATATATATATATATATATATATATATATATATATATATATAATGAATTAATTGTATATGTATATAGTGGTTTGATTAATCTACTGTGTGGTAATTGTAGATAATGGTGAATTGAGAAAAAGAATTAAACTAAGTTAATGAATGTTTATTCTTATATTTATTGAAAAGCTTACTTCATATTAATGATAATCGAATCATGTTAATGAGAAACGATTCACATAAATGAAAAACGTATATGAATGATTATATGACGTATGGTATGGGGCATACGGGGTTATGATATGGGATGGAATCATATTATGGAAATTAGTGAAGAGGAACCATTGACTAAGAGGTTAATAGGAAACGTTAAGCGTGCACTCTAGTTGAGAGGTGAGAATATCAAGTGAGAGTCTGGATACTAACATGTAAATAATAAATGCTTTACTGCACTTGTTAAATACTTGTTGTTTTCAAAATCATTTTCACATCGGGCTCTGACCCGTTTCCTTACATATTTTCTTTTCTATTGTATCTTCTATATCAGGTGTCTAGCAACAGGGACGCCAACCTTAGCGGATTATGACGAGCTATGGAGCTATGGAGTATTGCTTAGACGCCTATCTTCATTTGATTCACAGTATTCTTTTAGTTAGGGTATGTCGCCCAAAGGAATTCAGTTATCTCTTATATCTGAGTCAAATACTCTTGTATTCGTGTCATTTTAATACATTTACTATTGTTGGGATTACTGTATTGGATTATTATGTGGGAATGTTTATTCCAATTGCATTTAAATTCTTTTGTGTTATCTGTTTGGTTATTAGTGTTGTAGAATAATATGTGTCGTGTTATTCGTAAACTAAAAATGGATTTTGTTGAATTAAAATTTGAAAAGTTGTTAACACTAGCTTAATTGCATATTGGGTTAGTTGTAAATGTTTTCGACAGTGATGCTAGGAATGAGCCAACTGTATATTCTGTTTTAATTTGGTATGGGACTGGCCACCCAGTATTTAATTAGGCGGGGTGTTACATTATTTTAACACTTTTGGGTGTTTATCACACCACCCCCAAATAGAACATTGTTAGTCCTAAAAAAAAAAATAGAGAGAAAGGAAGATAAAAAACCAAAAGTGTACCACATTCACGGGTACTTGCGATTTCACTTAGCATGTGTAATAAGACTTTAAACCTATAGGTTGCCCTATAGGATGAGTTTTGTCTCGTGAGGATTTGCAGGGAATATACCCACAAAATTATTTATTTGCAAACGACAGTCAATCTCTTATTAGACGTAGAACAATTGCACAATCTGACATGAGATAAATATTTGTAGGAATATAAGGTAGAAGTGTATAAAAAGTTTAGCTAAGTGAATACTTAAGTAACATCCTTTATATAACTCAACGTGTATGATGTGAATCAATCAAAATGAGTTGAGTATCTTAAGAGTAATTTCTAAATCGCCTTTTTAAAATCAATGCTTTAACTTCAAATGTCACGGATATAACTCTCACAAACGAACTCAGGAGATTTGTGTAGTGTATCGTTGTTCTGTGTGAGGATGTGAGTAAATATTAGCAAGGTCAAACGTCTAACACACATTGAAGAAAGAATGAACATTTTAGGAAAAAATTATCACATAAAAGAATGCTAATCGCTATAATGAGAACGTCGAGCAATTCCCCATATAGACTTCTAGTTTGCTCGAAACACCTTACCAACGACAAAAAATGAGGTCTACATAAGGAATGATGAGACAATAAAATGAAGAATATGGATGACATGATGGTAGGGTTTTCGAGAAGATTGGAACATAATTTGAATAACTAATGTCTTCTTTTTATAAAACTATGATCGTATGATTTATTTTTATTTTTTTTGTTTGTCTTTGTCTTTGTTTTTTCTTTTCTAATTTTCTATATTTTTTTTCCTTTTTTCTTTTTTTTTTGTTATGATATGCCTTTTTTTTTCATAACACAAATAAAGAAAATTTACATTTCGAATTTCAAACACTCTTTTTCTATAAAAAAATGATTGCTGGAAGTGATTGGATACGAATTGATATACGAATGGTGTGTGGAATATATGTGGATAGGGGAATATGGAAAGATAACGGGTGAAGTTAATGGTAAAGTGATATGGAAAAAAATGGTGAGTGTATGGTCAAGAATGGTTTGGTGCTCGAGACAATCTACAGGACACATGTTTCTTACGACTCGAAAGTGATGTCGTTGTCGGTGATCAAGCCAAAAATTTAGTGAAGAATAATGAGATCATACAAAGAATAAGTGAGGACCCAAAGGAAGTTGAATCAACTTGTGACTCAGAGATGGCGTAAAACTCTCTAAAATGTGAAAGGAACAAATCTCACAAGCTAAAGTCTCCACTGGTGATCCTTAATGTCTTCTTGAGAATTATAGTACTCTTAAACTCTAAACTGTAGTGACGTGATAAGTGCGCAAATTTTATTGAGTCTAGAAATTCATGGTGAAAAATTCCTTGGTACATATTACATAAGCTATTTAGAAAAAAATTCCACTAGCTTGATTCCTATACTTAATAGATAAATGATAGAAAATACACGTCAATGAGTGAGATGAAATAATTTGCACAAAAAATATAAAAATAAAATCTTAATTTTTTTCAAAAGAGGTACAATTTTGATGTAATTCCACACCCCCAAACAAAAGGAACATTGTCCTCGATGTTATATAAAATTATTTTTAAAATTGAGAGCATAAGATAGGAAAGATATTACCATAATCAAACGTTAATGAAGCGGACCTTACATATTTAAGATGAACCTAAATAAGTAATGAGATAAAAATGGGTACAAGTCTATAAATATGGTAAAGGTTTGGGTGGTGTGAAACACCACCCCCAAATAGAATAAGATTCATACTCGAAAACAACGGGCTACCTCCCAGTAGCACTAAGTTTAACGTCTTCAGCCAGGCCGAAGGGAACTCACCCTAAAGATAAGAACTATGAAAGCACGATGTGGCAGAAAAATTGGGTGATGATAATCTTCCCCAAACAAATGAATTAAAATTAATCAAATTTTTCACCCACTAGGATCGACTCACCTAACTAATTTTAATAACATAAAATAAAAATAAAAATAAAAGTAAAAGAAAATTATATTATGATTTTAATCAATTTGATAAGGCTATCTCTAGTTTGAATCAAATGATAAAATGATAACACAATTTTCAATCCTTTCTCAAGGATTATTTTTCATTTCTCAATGTGAAAATAAGAGTAAGCAAAAAAAAATTACTAATAAAAGGAAATAAAACAAAATTAAAATTAACAAACTAAATCAATTGAATTCATGGGGGTTTCAATTCATCCCACGAATGAGAGATTAGCCCTCCATATTCGTCATCCAAGACATAAAATAAATAAATAAATAAAAGCATGCAAGCATTAAAAAATATGAATTAGAGAGGAATAGATCAAGACATAGAATGAAATCTTTGAATCCAAAATCCTCTCAATTTTTAATTGTAATCACTCACTAAACAAAAAATATTTTTTATATAAAAACTAAAAAAATAACTATCTTTATCTACGAATTTTGTTATAGAACTAAGCTAAAACTAACTCTCTCTCTCTCTCTCTTCTCTCTCTCTCTCTCTCTCTCTCTCTATCTATCTATCTATCTATCTATCTATCTATCTATCTATCTATCTATCTATCTATCTATCTATCTATCTATCTATCTATCTATCTATCTATCTATCTATCTATCTATCTATCTAAGGGCTTCTATTCTTTATGCTAGGTCCATCAAATGAATGAGCCTTCATGGTTATATGAGACACATATGAAACTAAGGGGCATAGTTGAAAAGGTTTAATGGTTCATGTGGGAGATGTGTTATGAGGATAATTTGGGAAATGGGACAAAGTTCTTTTAAAAACATGTGGGTTTATTGAGGGAATGGGGGTGAAGGTTAAAATAGGAAAAGGGAATAAGGGTTATTAAACATGTGGGCTCTTTTTTATCTTTGATTTGGGAGGTAGGCAGAATTGGGTAAGTCACTTAGTGGGTTTATTGTGGCTAGAGTTTGGATCGGGTAGCAACGAGGAGGATTGAGCTGCTATGGGTTATAAGGCAAGCGGGTGTAATGCGATAAAGGTTTAGATTTGGCTATAAGGAAAATGGAAATGGGTCGAATGATAGGTATGGGTTTGGAGGTTTTTGTTCAGGTTGTGGAGTTTATTTTGGGGTATCGTGGTAGCAGGTCGAGCCTTATATTATCAGGTGAGATGGAATCGAGGTCAGGAGGTATAGGGTATCGGGTATCGGGTTGGAGGGTAGGTTAAGTTTCGAGCTGGGTTGCGATCGAGTAAGGTAGCGGGTATGGTATGGAACAACTGGTCTTTTTCGGCGGGGAGCGGCTCGAATTTGGTTAGTAGGTGGGAGAGATGGTTATGGGTGAGGTTGTAGGCTTACAGCAAGTCTAGGTAGAAATGGGTATTGTCAGGTCTTGGTTATGGTGGAAAGAGATACGAGAAAGAATGTTAGGAGAGGTGTTGTTTAGTGTGGTGAGGTGTTTGGTAGTATGTGTGTGAGAGTGTTTAGCTTGTATCTAATAAAAAAATAAAATTACTTATACTCTCTCTCTCTCTCTCTCTTGGTCTCCATGCATGAGTGCATGGCATCTACCAACCCTACATCTTTGGATTGGGACAATACTGGTCCTATTCCTCTCCCTTCTCTTGATTCCCTTCCTCTTTATAACCTTCATAACATCTCCAAGCCTTCTTTCTTTAAATCATTTGCTAAGGTTGTTGAAAACTTCAACCCTAATATTCCCGCCTTGTATGCGATCCAATCCTACAAAGGTGGTCCTGCCTTATTTCTTTATAATGAGCATATTAAGAAGATTTCGGAACCATTTAAATACTCATTAGTTGGAAAGTTTACCCGAGGAAGACATCCTATTAAAGATATCAGAAAAAATGTTAACATCAATAGGACTGAAAGTTGACTTCAATGTGGGACTCATTTATTTCAAACATATAATGATCAGATTATTTCATGAAGTGGACTTTCATAGACTTTGATTGAGACAAACATGGTACATAAATCGCTTTCCTATGAGGGTATTCAAATGGACAAACTAATTCCACCCAGATAGTGAAACTCCAGTTATTCCTGTATGGGTTAGTATACCTATTCTCCTTATTCATCTATATAATAGGGAAAGTTTGTTCTAAATTTGTGGAGCAACAGGTAAACCTCTAAAGATGGAAACTGCAATAGCTTTGTTGGGAAGATCAAGACTAGTTAGTTTTTTCTTAGAGTCTAATCTTCTAAAATAATTGCCTAAGAGGATTTGGATTGCAAATAAAGAATCAGGAAAAAGATTTTAGCAAATATTTGAATATGAAGATCAACCAAAATACTACTTTCATTGTGAGAAAATAGGACATGTGGAAGATAGTTGTTTGTGCAACATGGAGAAGCCTACTAAATATTGTATAAAGGAGAATAATGTTAATGGACACCGTAATTTAAATAGAGAATTAACATTTCGAAAAGAATCCACCAAAGAATGGGTGAAAAAGACCTTTAATAAATTTCAAGAAAATAATTAAGCTACTTAAAAAACTAACAATAAAAAAACTAGTGCCTCGTAATGTTAACCAAGAAGTCATCAATGAAGCCCCTCTGTAACCTATTCCTCTTTCTTTCAAAAAAAAGAAACAATTGGAGATGAATGCAGAGTTGCAAAATTATTCTCTTAATATCCCTTGTCATAGGGAGGTCCAGGAAGCTGAGGATAAGCTAAATCAAGATCCAATTAGCCCTACGCTTTCCAGTTATGATGTAGAGGAAGGATGAATTGAAAGCAGTTATCTTGGAAAAGATATTCCAGATTTTTTTAAAAACATTATTGATGGGAGATTAAAAGGGATTACAAATGGGGTGCAAGAAAACTTGAAGAAATTAGGTTATCCTATCTTCGAAGGTGGTTCTAAGAATACCAAAGCCATCAAGATGATCATTCAAAAGTAAACAAGGGTTAAAATCAAATCTCAAAATATCAGGATTTTGATCTTTCAAAGTTATCTCAATGATTAATTCTATTATTTAGAATATTAGGGGTATATCCAAAAAAAGAGCAGTAAAGAGAATTAAAAGATTGTATAGAATTAATTCCTATCATTGAGCAAAAAGGGCAAGTGGAAAATATGGAGTATTTCAAAATTATATTGGGTTTTAATCAAGCCTTTTCAAATTCCTATTGTAAGATTTGGTGCTTTATTAAGGAAGGTATTCATTGTTCTCCAGTTTCATTTATGGATCAATGTATCAATATTTATGTTAGTATAGACAATAAGAATGTGCTTACTAGTTTTGTCTATGGTAAAAACATCAAAATTGAGAGAAGAGATCTCTATCGATTTCTTCATCAAAGTTATACAATTAATAGTTAGATAGTTGGAGGAGATATATCTTCTTGGAGTAGACTTATTTTTGATGATTTATTTCAAGATGTTAGAAATACAGAAGATAAGCTTCTTATAAAGGAGTTAGAATTTTATAAAGATCCTTCTTAAGATAATAGATCATTTGTCTTTGGCTCAATCTAGGAGCATTCATAAGTCTGAGACTGAAGATTCTTTTCGGAGACAGAATTCTCATGAAAAATGGCTTAAGAGGGGGATAAAAGTTCTTCTTTTTTCTTTAATTATGTCAAAATTAAGAGAATAAATCTTGCCATTATAGAATTTCAAGAATTGAGGAGTAACATCATATCTAAGGAAACTAAAATTGAAGACGCTGCAGTGGAGTTCTTTAAAGACCAATTCTCTATAGAAGATGGTGATCTCTAAAGATGTTAACTCCAAGTTAAATGAAGTGCCAGAACCTAAAGAGATTAAAAAGGTAATCCATCAATTGAGACGCCAAAGTTGTGTAGATCTAGATGGCTTCCATGGTATATTTTATGTAAAATTTTGGGATATTATTAATAAGGAAATTATTGAAGGAGTTCAAAGCTTTTTCTTATGATCTCATATTCCAAAAAGTGTATCTATAACTTTAATTGACCTTATTCCTAAAAAATCATCCCCTATAAACTTTCAGACTTTAGACCAATTAGCCTAATTAATTTTCTCAACAAAATTATCCCCAAAACTCTTGCAAATAGACTCAATCTTTGTCTTCCTTAACTCATATCTCCCAACTAAATAGGCTTCATCAAAGATAGAGACATTTTTGAATATGCTACGCTTACTTAAGAAATGGTTTCGATGATCAATCAAAATAATTTTGGGGGTAATATGGTTCTAAAATTGGATCTCTCTAAAGCTTATGATAGAGTTTCTTATCTTTTTCTCATTCATGTTCTTAAAAGTTTGGATCTCAGAGCACTGGATATATATGATTTGGAGATTAATCTCTAATTGATGGTTCCCAGTTATAGTCGATGGAAATCCAAGTGGTTATTTCAAATCCCATAGGGAACTTAGACAAGGAGATCCACTATCTCCTAATCTTTATCATCATGGCAGAAGATTTTTCTAGAAATTTGAATGAGTCTCTTCCCAATTTACATGGTTACAAGATGCCTTTGGGATCCTCTAGGTTCAATAATCTAGAATATGAAAATGACACTATAATATTTTCGTCAGGGGCCAAAAAAATATTTGAAATCTATCATGGGGATTATAAATGAGTATGAAAGGACAACAGTGAAGAAATTAAACAAATCCAAAAGCTAAGTTTTTATTTCCAAACATATTCCTCCATCCAAAGCCTTGGAAATCCAAAGCTTTACTAGCATATCTAAGAAAAAATTCCAATTTTATATTTGGGTTGTCCTCTTTTTGCAGGTAGAAAGAAGAATTTAATTTTTGATCAGTTGTTATTGAAGATAAGTGTTGTGCTTAGTGTATTGAAGACAAAATTCTTGAATTTAACAGGAAAATTCATCTGATTAAAAGTGTGCTAACTATAATGTCCATTCATATCATTACAGCTATCTATCCTACCAAGACAATGTTGGCTAAAATAAATGGTATGTTTTCTAGATTCCTATGGGGTTCTTATGAAGAAATGAGGAGAAAGCATTTGTGTAAATGGGATCAAGTTTTTAAGCCAATGTCAGAAGGAGGTCTTAGTATTAGTAGGTTAGAGGATATTTTCAATGCCATGTCAATCAACCTTTGGTGGAAATTTAGAACTTCAAACTCTCTACGGGAATCTTTCATCAAAACCAAATATTGCTAGAGGAAGCATCCTATGGAGGTGAGTCCAAAGAATTTATCAAACACCTAAGGAAGATTATGCAAGGTGAGAGATATAGAAGAATGAAACATCAAGTGGAGGTTGAGAAATGGTAAAATTGGTCTACTTAGGGACCATTGGATGAATATTGATCCTATTTATTCTTTTAGTGAAAATCAAAGTGTAGGCTCCATATCCAATTTTTGGTCCCATAATAAGCAATGGAATAAAGATACAAGTGCTCCCAGTGAATATAGTGAATCAAATTCTTATTAAATAACCTTAGGATATTCTTCAAGATAAAGTATTTGGATGCCTACTGTCTCAGAGAAGTTTTCCTTTGCTTCAACTTGACAATTATACAGGAAGGTGGATTGTAAAGTCATCAGTGCTTCTTTTATATGGGATCCCATTATTCCCCCTAAATTCTCAATTCTCAATAGGAAAATTTTAAGTGGTTTCATTCCAATAGATGAATATAGAAGAAAAATTAGATTCAGAGGTCCATCAAAATGTGTTTGTTATAACGTTTATGAAGAGGAAGATCTGGATCATCTATTATCTTATAGTGAGACAGCCACCAAAGTATGGTCATTTTTTAATAGTTCAATAGGGATAAAATCTGCTAGTTCTATTAGACAGAGAGTGATTTGGCTTATAAAATATATCAGTGGGTAGACATAAAGTTAATTCCTCCCCTCATATGTTGGCAGTTATGGATCTAAAGAAATATAGCAAAGTTTTAGAATGTTACAATATTCTTTGAATCCATTATAAATCAAATTCAAGCAGATCTTTTCATTTTGATACCTCCTATGAAAAGATCTCAGTTTGTCTCTAGGTTGGTTCAATGTATGATACTTGCCAAAGATATGCTTAAACTCAATGTAGATGGGAGTTCTCTAGGAAATCCATGGCATAGTGGAGGTGGAGGTATTTTAAGAAATCACTTCGGGTAAGTTTTATGGGTGTTCCATTCATTCTATGGGATAAAATATAGTCTGGAGGAGGAAGCAAAATCTCTTCTTCAAGATTTGATTTTGTATCACGATTTAAAATACTATGATTTAATCATTAAATCCGATTCAAAGATCTTAGTTGAAGCTATAAAGGGTTCCAGATCTTGTCCTTGGAAAATTAGGCGGGAAGTGGAGAAAATTAGAGCGTTATTATCTCAACTTTCTGTCAAAATTTTTCGTATATATAGAGAAGAAAATATGGTAGCTGATTTCTTAGCTAAACTGGGTAGTTCTAATACTCCTCCAATGTTATCTTATTATATAGATGATCTTCCTAGAGTTTTTAGGGGGCTTCTTAAGATGGATAAACTTCAAATTCCAACCATTAGGAATTTCAAAGTTTAGTTTTTGATTTCTTTTAGCCTGTTAAAGGCTTTGTTCTTTATATTTTCTTCTCCTTTCTCTTGTAAGCTACAGTGAGGGCTCTTTTCACTAGTATATAAATAAAATTCCTATTTCTTAAAAAAAAATAGTTATAAAATCAATAAAAATAAAAAATAAAATCAATTAAAAATTTAAAATCCTAACCTATTAATAAAAGACTCAAAATAAAACTAAACTAAACTAATAGATATAAAGATAATAAAAATAACTAAAAAAAATCTAATTAAATACACGTCTAAATATATACAAACACGGACATAAAGACACATATGCAGTATATAATATTTATATAAAATAAAAATACTAAAAATAAAGGCCCTGAAATAAAATAAAATAAAATAAGAAGAAATAACAATGACATACCCATACTCACGCATATTATATTTACATATAACACTAAATAAAATAAAATAAAATAATAAAAATAACGTAAAAAATATATGAATATAGAAAAAAATAACACCACACACAGAAGACAATTTTAGGACACGCTAAGGGGTATGGGATCAGTTAGGCGACAGGTTAGAGCTCCTTAACTGTATTTTTGTCGCATTTGAATGGAATTAATGCTTTTTAAATCTGCAAGCGACAATTGACCTACAAGATAAACATGAAAGCGGATAAGACTAATTTTATCGAGAATTGGCAATTAAAATCATTTATTTGGGGATTTATTTACTGAGATCTTAATTCATAGGAATATGCATCTGGGGATACCTAGGATTGCAATGCCCCCTTGATTGACTTATGAGTTTTTATTTTCACTCGTAAACCTGATCACTGGATTATTTATAATATGGTGGAGGTAGCAAAATAAGTTAAGCCCGAGAGTCAAGAAAATTGATTAGATGTTGGTCAAAGTCAATGAATAGAAAATTGACTTAACTAAGCGGTTATCAAAAGTTTAAAGCGAGGAATCACAATATGCAACATTATCAACTTTGCAAATAAGTCCTCATTATGTCCGAGGATTTCTGAGATAATTAAATTGGAGTGCAGTCATAATTATTTAGTTGAATTAATTATGATTAAATATAGAAATTAGATAAATTATGTTAATTATAATTGGGTATTTTCAAGTATTTATTTGAAGTCAATTTAATTATTTGTCTTGGTTCTCTAGTGGAGTCCTAATGCTCAAGTAGTTAGGCCCACACTCTCAAGAACAATATTAGGATGAATACCACCCTTTTATACTTGTAGATAAAGGTGTGGGAAGGGGTTTTATGGTTAATGGTCATCATTAGGGTTGATATGGGTAAAAGAAAGTACTATTCAAATTTTTTTGAAGAGGTTTAGAGAGAGAGGACCATATCTCACTCATAAGGAAGGTTTTTCATCTCAAAGGTACCTAAACATCTACCTAACTTTGGGGAGGATCATAAACTAGAAGGTTCAAGATTTATAGGAGGATTATCAAGGTTTTGGAGATCCAAAATAGGGCAGCTCCATCACCTATAAATATTTTTCTCCATATTGGATCACAGTCGGATCTGCAGAGGTATTATATGTTAATCTCTAGATTTATTCTTCATACCTAGTTTTGGTTTGCCCATTTTATCATGTTAATTAATCAATTTTCCATGACTGAAATATTTTATTTTTCATTTATCAATCCCCAATATTGGTATCAAAGCCTCTGGTTGAGATTAATCATTCATTAATAAGGTACATATTGTCCAAAGTAAACCCTAGTTTTTTTTAGGTTGTTGAATGTATATGTTGTTATATTTAGAATGAACATGGTTTTGCAAAGATTATTCATATATAATCCTTCCATCATGGTCTTGCATTATTTTTTCAGTGTATGATTAGATCCTACGATGGTTCATCCATAATTATTTTTATCTTTCTATTCGATATGATTGTAATAACTTAGTTTTATAGTTATTTCATTATCAATGTTAGTCGAGGAGATGGAAGAAAGTTTTAAGGTTTTTAAACATTTAGAATCATGTATAAGGGTTGGGTTAAAGGTTGGGCAAAGTTTCGTGAAGTTTTGGGATAGCTATAGAGTTTTTTTCATAAACCCGAGAGCAAAAAAAGCACCTGATCCAACGGTGTCGATCAATCGATCGACGGGTTGATCGATCAACACCTCTATTTATAGTAAAGGTTTTTGGCTTTCGGGGTTATTTATGGTGGGGTTTTCTTAGTGGTCCTTCTCTAGACTTGTCCTTAACACCAGGGGACAATATTTCAATAATCAAGACTCTCAAGAACTATTTTTGTGATGAATCCTACTTCAAATTGGAATCTTGCCCATAAGAAAGTCTTTTACGACTAGGACTCTTGGATTTGATGAAGTCTACTTCAAGTTGAACTCTTTCCCTTAAGAAAGTCTTCTTTAACAAGGATTCTTTTGCATGAAGGATTTTACTTCATGTATAAGTCTAGTCCATGGTGGAAAGGGAGTTCTCATCATTTATTATATTACATAATTCTTGCACTAATTAAATGGAAAACTAGGAACACCCAATTTTATGGACAATATGGATTATTATTTTGAGACTAGTCTAGATCACTGATTTTCTCCAAAAATTAGTGTTGCATTTTATTCCTTTCTAAATTGAATTAAATTGGGGTAATTAAATTTAAAGGTATGAATTAAAATTGAGATCTCGGGAATTTTAATTTTTAGAAAATTAAAATGAGATCAAGATACTTAATTCACATAAGTAAATTTTAAAAACTACTAAGGTTTTATGTCCGGATAGAATATTGAAAGATGAAAATCTATCTAGTTCAAGATGGTGTGATTTAAGATCCCATCGATAAATCTCACGTCCTAAGGGAACTAGGATGTCCGACGGATTAATTTTAAATAATTGGCGGTTGAGGGATGCGACTTTAAAATTTTATCGAATTAATTCTCATGTGATAATTAGAAATTAAAATTTTTAATTCTTGATTCTAAGATTTCAAAATTAAATTCAATTTTTCTTACTCTTATAGTCTTAAAACAATTATGGGACAAGTTTTAAGGATAAAAAATGTAACTTAAAATCGTTCGAACTTAAGGGGATAATATACTTATTTAACTTGCAATTTCCACTAACATTTTAAAACTATGATATGATTAATTCATCGATTCAGCTTGATCTGGCCCATCGAATGGTTTAAATCACAGAATCACAAAATTTTTAAACACATGGTAATTCTTGTAAATTTAAGTGTTACATGTGTTGGTTCCCCCCCATCGGGAAAGTTCTACATGGATGTTTAAATTTTAAATAATTAGTCAATGGGAATTTATTAACACCTTTGTTGGTTCATAACACTTAATTAAGAATCATGTTCTTGAAACGATTTCTATAACCGATTGAACTAAAACTTCTTTGAACTAGATATGATGGATAAACCCGATACCATTTCATAATCTGGGAGTGAGGATCATGGGTAGCCAAAGGTTGGTGTTAGTTGTTGAGATATAGATTTACTTTTTTCTCAAAAAGGGAGTTAGGAGGATAAAGCTAAGTCTTGAGTGCAACGTTTTGAGTTGAGGAAGGTTTATATTCTTTGGTATTAGTGAAATGTTTGAAAGGAATGTATTCTCACTATAAGTACCTAGAACTTTTATAGAGACGTGCCTGGTTTTCCCTTTCTTTGTTAGGAAAAGGACATGGTATTGATTTATCTATCATTAGTAAATGCTTGTTTTATGGACAAATATGTAATAACCCCGCATACAGACCAGGGAACCACAAATCATGACTAGAACCCATTGCATAGTTTTAGATAATTGGGAAATTACTTTAAGATAGATGTTCCTAAGTTATGGGCAATTAGAATAATGCATCGGTATTAGCGGTGGACCATAATTATGAATTTTGGTGCAGACATAAAGTTAAAGTAGGTAAATTGTTTAATGTACATGCGTTTTAGAAAAGATGGTTTCATTTTTCTAAATTGCTATTGAAGAGATAGTTGATTGATTTTATAAATTATTTTTATCAAAATTGGATATCTTTTATCTATTCTGGTATATTGGGCAAATAATTTTACATTACAAAATATGTCTCACCAACTTATAAATACTGGATTAAAGAGAAAGTTTCTTTGTGAACCAAACACATTATTGACACTTATAGGTTGTTTTGTTCTAAGGGGAATTCAAAGACTAGTTTATAACGAACAATTGAGTTCATTGTAATTGTAGGCACTTCTAATCTTATATCACGTTTAGAAGGTAAAATAACCAAGGGGTACACCTTGGACCAAAGTTGGAGAGCCAAAAATGTGTTGAGAATGGTTCAATTCGATTGATTGGTTCGATACCATTTCAGTCAAGCAGTGGTTTTGAGTGATTAATCAATTTCATTGATAGCCACTTGAAAGAATTGATGTGTTTACTAATGTATCACAAGTTTGAAGCCTTTGATTAGTTTAAATTATTTAAGCCTAAGGTGGAGAAGGGGTGAGGTAAATTAATCCAAATTCTACAATCTGATCATGGGGGTGTTTACCTCATGGGATAGTTAATGGATCCTTTATTGAAGGCAGAGATTTTATGCCAGTTGTCAACAACGGGTATTCCACTTCGAAATGGTGTAGATGAAAGGAAGGAATAAGGTTCTCGTGGGTATGATAAGGTCCATGGTTGGTTATTCAAGGCTGCAAGATTTATTTTGGGATTTTTATGAAAGAAACGAGCATATTCATTATAATTTATTTTCTTCTTAATTGTTCTCTTCAAATCCCATTTAACATAGGCGTGGGAGAAAGATCATTCTTGGGCATGTTAGAATTTTGGGAATCCTGGAAGTTCTGTTGAAAAACGATTCAAGGAGGTTAATATTAAGGAAATAGGTATGTCTTTTCATTGGTTATCCCGACGGTTACAAAGGTAGTTTATATCATACTCTTAAGTATAAGAACGTCATTAATTGCATCAATACCCAGTTCTTGAAACAGGATTATGTTGTAAACCACGGGCCCAAGTGTAAGTTGGACTTACAAGGTATAGTGGAATATCATATTACCAATGTTGCTAGAGCACCCTTACATGATGAAATATCACTGAATATCGATAGTTCACTATCATGTCATAGTTGGAGCATTATCGTTGATTTTTTTACTTATATTGGATAGCAAGTGAAGCCACATCATAGTGGGAGCATCATTATTCATCCTGAATATTTAGCATTTTGGGTGATCGTTTTGATATGATGAAAATAAAAAACAAATCGAGTCCCAACAAGTGTAATAAAACATTCGAAGACAATGACTTTTTCTTTCACTTATGACTATGGACATCAAAAGGGATTCAATGTATTCGAACCAAGTTTTCGTACTTGTAGACATGTTTGATGTGGTAAAAATTTACTCAAAAAATTGAAATTCTTTTAACGTTAAGACTGAATTCTTAAATAATTATCTTGGCAAGCACATAGTAACACGTCAAGAAATCCAAATAATGTGAACTTGTGACATCCATCTATGGATTTATGCTAACATCTAGGTCTTGGGTCATTCGGTTGATT
The DNA here is from genome assembly GCA_949130495.1 of Sambucus nigra. Taxonomy (NCBI): domain Eukaryota; kingdom Viridiplantae; phylum Streptophyta; class Magnoliopsida; order Dipsacales; family Adoxaceae; genus Sambucus; species Sambucus nigra. Next base: position 464,467,653 of record OX422211.1, on the reverse strand, counting down.
AGGAAATCAAGTTTTGATTTTTATCAAAGCTCAAAAGTACTTATTTTTATAAGATGCATGACGGGAACATGGTGGTATTTCTAATACAGTTTGTGGATAATGCTTTCCAAATGGGGAACGAGGTGGGAAAATTGTCTTATATAGGAGTGTGATTGTTAGGATTTTTGATATAAAGTACCCAGGATAAGACAGGTACATATTTATAATCAATAGTTTAATATATCGATTGCAAAGCATATTGGTCTTATTCTAAGTCGATTATAACAATTTTTCATATATGGATAGCATCGGGATTCCAAGAAAAGTGTTTCTTTTAAAGTATGGAATGATTCTATCCGGAGGTTAATATCCTCGGACACTTGATAGATGGAAGGAATGAGGAATATACGTAAGGCTTTGACGATGGTTAATAAAGTTATGCCTTTGGCATAGTTAATAAAGTCCAGTCTAATAATCTTATCCTCTTTTGGAACAAAGATTGAGTTTTTAGTCAGATAAGAATTCTAAGTTTTCTATCTCAGAATATGTGTTTATCCAAGGAGGTTGAGCTATAATATAGAGGAGTGTAAAACAATCTTGGATTTTTCACTCCACTAGGGAAGTTAAAGTTGTTGTCACTTTGAAGACAACTAAAGCGAAATCTGGCTTGATTAGTTCCCCGGTTACTTGGTTAAGGTTCCTGTAAGTGAAATTGGCTATTATAATTTTAGTGTTCATAATTGTACAATTGTAAGTTGGATAGAACCCGTAACCCATGAAAGGTTTAATTACATTGAGAATAGGTTTAACCTAGTTTGAGAGATCTAACGAAGTGGGTGACAAGTTTATGACCAAGCTTGTATCGGGCAACACTAGGGTAATCCTCTACCAATATGCAACAAACATTCATGTAGATAGGTAGGGAGTAGGATACATGGATTTAAGACTAAGTAGAATATTCTTGGGGTTTTAATATTAAAACCATGTATGACGGTTATTTTCAAGTAAAAGTGTGCCAGCTCATACTAAAATAAGAATCATGATTATGAGAATGCCTTATATTGTAATTGAATATATTATAGATATGTCGGTTAATATAGCTGCGTAGGAATTCTATTGAGTTGGTTTCGGGCTGATCATTCTAGCACAATTGAAATGTTCACAACCTAGATAAGGACTTGACATCCTATCAGAACAGTTGCGATACAATCCTAGTAGTTTATCTTAAACTACCGAGAACCAGTAAAGGTTTGGGATATTATGAGATAGTCAAATAGAGGATTATGATCAATACATAGGAATGTATTGAACGAGACCACCCATGATATTAGAGTCTAAAGGACTATTATGATTAGACTCAGGAAATCTCACACCATTTTTATAAGGTGCATATTAATCTCGACAATTAAGAGGATTAAGATGGTTATGCAGTTATTGCTTTGATTTCCATGGGTACGATTCAATATCAAATAGAATTAAATGACCCTCTCATATTGGGTGACAATTATATGAGTAGGTTTGGGATCTTAATTCAAAGGAATCCGCGTTTGGAAATACCTTGAATTGCGATACCCCCTGGACTGACTTATAAGTTTTTGTTTCCACTAGTAAATTTGATCAGTGGATTATTTATGACCCATCAGAGGTACAAAATAGGTTAAGCCCGAGAGTGAAGGAAATCGATTAGATGTTAGTAAAAGTCAATTAATAGAAATTGACTTAGCCAAGTGGGTATCGAAGCTTAGTGTGGGGAATCACATTATGCACCATAATCAACTTTGTAAATGAAACCTCCTAATGTCAGAAGATTTCTAATATAATTAAGTTAGAGTGCAATCATAATTATTTAGTGGAATCAATTATGATTAAATAAAAAAAGAAATAAATTACGATTATTATTGGTTATTTACAAGTATTTGTTTGAAGTTAATTTAATTATTTGTGTTTCATCCTTAGCGTAAGTCCTAATGTCCAAGTAGTTAGGTCCAGATTTTTAAGAAACCCAGTTTGGTCCAAACCCACCATTTTATACTTGTATATAAAGGTGGGGGAAGTAGTTTTAAGGTTAATGTCAAACCTAGTTTTGGTTTACCCAGTTTCTCATGTTTGACTAATCAAAGTTCCACGTCTAAAAAATATTATATTTTGCATTCATAAATCCCCAACATGCATCATATTTATCAAAGACTCAATTAAGATCGGATTACCATTAGTCGTGAGAAGGATGTTCCGAAGACGACATCTTTGACACAATATTGATCATATGAGTTTATGGTTATGGCATTCAGGTTTACCAATTCAAGGACAATGTTTATGGACTTGATGAATTGTGTTTTCAAATAGTAATTAGATCAAATCATCACTGTGGTCATTGACAACATTCTGATTTATTCTCATCTGGTAGACGAACACGCTTAACATTTGAAGATAGTCTTACAGACACTACGAAGCCATCAACTCTATTTTACGTTTGAGAAGCGTGGATTATGGTTAAAAGAGGTGCATTTTTGGGGTCACATTGTGCCAAAGATGGATTTTAGTCCATTTGAGTAAGGTTTTTACAATGTTAGAGTGGGGATATCCCATGACACCTGCGGGGGTGCATAGAAATCAAGGTTTAGCAGGGTACAATCCTTGGTTTATCTAAGGCTTCTCAAATATAACCAAATCGTTAATAAACACGATGAAAAAGGGGGTGCCATTAGTATAGGATGAGTTTCTAGTAGGATTTCAATGAGTTGAAGACTAAGTTCAGCTTGGGTGTATACCTTACCTTGTATTTGAGTGGACAATATGGTTTATATCGATACGCGCTACAAGGAGTTGGAGATGCATTGATGGAGGAGGAGAAGTTTGTATATTACACTTTTGAAAAGCTTAATCCTCACGAGGGGAATTACCTACTCTCGTGACTTAGAGTTAGTATCATTTGTTTATGCCTTTCGAGTGTAGAGACATTATTTATTGGGATATATGTCAAATCTATTCATGAACCACATGAGCTTGTAGTATTTGTTAACATGAAAGAATTTGAACATGAGGCAACATTGTTAGTTAGAGTTCATGAAGAATTGTCAGTTATATATACAATATCACCTAGGCAATGTGAGTTTAGTAGCAAATGCCTTGAGTTATAGGCTAACAGTGATATTATCGATTATTTGGAAGTCGAAGTGGGTTTTTCTTTGCATAGTCGACAAGTTGGTGGATGCCTTTATTGAAGTTCTTACCATCAAATCTAAGATCATTATTTGGGTTGTGAAGCACAAACAAGGTACCCTTAGTGCCCGAAGAAGGTTAGGGTGTTGTTGGTAAATGGGCACCATCATATTCGATTGGATCTTATGGGAGTTTACGGTGCCACAAAAGACCAATGGTGTTAGACGATAAGGAGTTGAGATAAGCAACGTTGATTAAGCCTCGTGGCTTGAAATTTATAATACATCCTAGAGGGAATATATATATATATATATATATATATATATATATATATATATATATATATATGTGTGTGTGTGTGTGTGTGTGTGTGTGTGTGTGTGTGTGTATCATAATATGAGGCGCTAGTATTGGTGGGCAGGCATTGAAAATGACTTTTCTTTGTTTGCGTCCAAGTATATGACTTGTAAAATAGTGAAGGTAGATCATCAGAGATCGATGGGTATCCTATGGACTCTTGAGGTACAGATATGGAAATAGGAGAGCATTTCCATGTACTTAGTTACTAGGTTTCCTATGTCATAGTGGGGTCATCATTCCATCTTGGTGATTGTGGACCATTCGACTAAGGTATCTCATTTCATTCCAATTCGAGCTAATTTCTCTTTAGAGTAGTACACCAGACTTTTCATAGCATATATTATGAGACTATACGGTGTTCTATTAGTCATCGTGTTCGATAGGGACAATAACCTTATATCTCACTTTTAGCAGAGTTATAAATATGAAATGGGAATGAAGTTGAGGTTGAGTACCTCATATCACCCATAGATTGATGGTTAAATATATCAAGTGAATTAGGTTCTTAAGGTTATGTTGTATGCTTGTATTTTGGACTTTAAGGGTAAATATGATACTTATAAATGATTAGTGGAGTTTTCTTACAATAAACATCAGCAGCAGACGATTGGGCTAGCACCATTAGAGGCACTTTATAGGAGGCCTTTATCGTTCGCTCGTTTGTTGGATGGGTGTAGGGGAGAATAAGATTCTTGTACCATAGTTCATTCAGGACACCTTCAAGAATCTAGATCTTATCAAGAACGGGATGAAGACTAGACAAAGTAGGAAAATGAGCTATGCAGATAAAGGGAAGAGACCTCTACAGTTTGCAATTTAGATTAAGAGTTACTTAATTTATCTCCCATGAAGTTGGAGTGATGTGTTTAGAGAAGAAGGGGATGTTGCCTTTCTAATATGTGGGTGCATTCACTTTTATTGATTGGGTAGAACAAGTTGCATATTTTCTAGTCAAACCGGATCACCTACAACATGTGCACATTGATTTCCATGTCTTTATGCTCTAAATATTCCTTGGAGATGACTTGGTATACCAACACATTGATCTTGGTGGGATGTAGATTCAGTTGGATGTAAGTTACGAGGAAGAGTAGGCTTCTTTTTGGGATCATAGGGAGCAGATTATTCACTCTAAGGTTATTCTGCTAGTGTATGTTCAGTGGGCGTAACACGGAAGGTAGAGTCTACATGGGAGAGGGAAGGTGACATGGAAGAGAAATATCCAGAATCAGGTGTATATCAAATTTTGAGGATTGAATTACGTTATTAAGGGGAATAATATAATCCCCATATTTTATTTGGTATGATTTATTATTAAATTAAAATATTTTTTTGTAAATTGAGAATTTCTTATTAAATGTGAATAATTATTACTTGTATAAAATCAAAATAATTTATGCATAATTTATGGCATTTAAATTTGCATGTTATGTGACATTTAGACCAGATATTATTAATTAACTAATCAATTGATGGAATTAATTACATGTGGTTAAATCATAAAAATATTTAAGTGATGAATTTTGTTTTTACATTGTGAGGTAGTATCATTTCTACCGAACTCTAGGATGGTACGGATTACCCCAAGAGTATTTTTTATATATTGGATTGGGCATTGGGGGCAAGTATACATTTGGACTGAGTTTTCGATCAGCCTCAGTAGCATTTTGGGTTCATACGGGAGTCCGAAATTAGGTCTTTAATGGACTCACGTGATTAAGGACATAAAAGTATTAACCCCCTTTGTTTATTCATGTTAACTTTAAAACATAAACCCTAGCATTAAAGGATATTTGGGGAGAGCTAAGGAAGGATTATGGGAAAATCTAATGATCACGAGGGAGATTCATAGCTAGAACCTTCAACTTCCACTAACGGGAAAGAAATATATTGCCCTATCACAATTTAATATAAATGAAAATCTCATTTTGAATTTGTTTCACATTTAATCCAAAGAAAAATGTCACTTCTCCTACCACGCTCATCTCAAATTCATTTTTCATCTGCTCTAAAAAACTATGTGCACACTTCTCAATAGTTGACACAAACACGATATCATCTACATATATTTGATCTACATGGATATGATCCCTAGGTTTTTTCATAAAGAGTGTTACATCTACACCTCTTCTCCTAAAACTAATCTCTAATAGATATGCGGTGAACCTCTCATACCAAGATTTTGGAGCTTGTTTGAGACAATATAAGGTTTTATGGACCCTCAAAACATGATTAGAAAATTTTGAATTTTCAAACCCCATGGGTTGTTCAACACACACCTTTTTATTTAAAATAACAATTAAAAAAGAACTTTTGAAATACATTTGTTGACGTTTGAATTTCATAAGAGACGCAATAGTAAGGAAATGTCTAACACTCTCTAACCTAGCAACGGGGGCAAAAGTTTCATAAAAATCCACACCTTCAATTTAGGATAACCCTGGGATACAATTGTTACACTATTTCTCGCAATGAAAGCATGTTCATCCAATTTATTCTTCTAAGCCCATATAGTAACTATGATGTTTTTATCATGTGGCATATGCACCAATCCCTAAAATTTCAATCTTTCAAATTGGTTTAATTCTTCTTGTATTGCACTAATCCAGTTTTCATCTTTTAAAGCTTCTTTGACATTTTTAGGTTCAATTTGAGATGTGAAACATTGAAAATTTGGTTCATTAACATTTGATTTATTGGTTTCACACCATTATCAAGATTCCCAATAATTCTAGATATATTGTTTTCTCTTTAAACCCATATAGGAACTCCTCGATCTTTTTCACCTTGAGTCTTATCTTAGGAAGAAGTTCCCTTAATGTTTCTCCTAAAAGAACTAGACTCTCCTGCATCAACATTCCTACTCTCAACAATATCAAGATCTAAATCCTCTACCTAAACTTCATTATCCAAAGTGATAACACATGAGATATCATCATCAACCACCACATTAAATGTCTCTAGGACTTTCTTACTCTCCAAGTTATATACTCGATATGCTAAAGTATTTTAAGAATAACCAAGCAATATCCGTTCCTCACTTCTTGAGTCAAACTATCTCTAAGAATATAGGACTTACTAATAAACACTTTAAAGTATTTTGATGGTTGTCTTCTTTATTTTCCAAAGATCATATGGAGTCTTTTTATTGAAATGTCTAGGAAAAACAGTACTAGATATATGACATGTCGTTTGCACAGTCTCTGCCCAAAACTTTTTAGTCAATTTTTTCCTTTTAGAATACATCTTTCCATTTCTAATAATGTTCAATTCTTTCTCTCAACGAATCCATTTTTGTGGAGTTAAAACGACCACAAATTCATGTTGGATACCAACTTCATCATAATATTTCTCAACCTTAGAATCAATGAACTCGGATCCATTATCATTTCTAAGTTTCATAATATGTAAATAAAATTCACTTTGAATCTTCTTACAAACTGATACAATGATATTGAATAAATCACTTTTCTCTCTCATAAACACTATAAATATGACTCTTAAAAAATCATCAACCATCACAAAACAATACCTTTCACTCAAATTTTTATGGGAACTTTTTATTTGCTTTCTATTTTGACAAGTTCCACAAACTTTGATCACAGATTTTCCTAACCTAGGAAAACACCTTACTCTCTATTTCTTAGGCAAACTCTCCAATTATGAAAGTTGATATGTCCTAGCCTTTAATGCCAAGAGTCAATGGACTCTACTTTAGCATTTTGATAGAGAACTTTTGGTTCACTCACAAGAACATAGATATTCTCACTTGATATTATTCCTCTCATCAATTATCCATTCTCTTCCTTTCTCACAAATCACTCACTCTTATAAAAACTCACAAGGTTACCATTAGCACAAAGTTGACTTATACTAATAAGATTAGTGGTAAACTCGTCAATATAGAGTACATTGTTAAGTGTAGTTCTTTTTAAAACTCTCAAAATTCCTTTACCACTCACACTAGATTTATTCCCATTAGCAAAAGTGGCTAAACCACTATTATAATCATCTAGAGAAGTGAAAAATGACTCATCACCCATCATATGTCATGATCAACCAATATAAAAATACTAATTGATAGAGTTTGAGGCTTTAAGAGCAGTGATGATAACACAATAATTGTGATTCTCATTCCTAACCCACTTAAGCTTCAATGAAGCACCCGAGTTTCTCAGAGAGAATAAATTTTTTTCAAAAGAAACATGGATTTTTCTCAGTACTGGTTTGTAAGTTTGAAAATGTTTTAAGGAAAATTCGTGTTTTTTTTAAACTTTTTATTCTCTTTGGTTTTGGAAAATATTTTACCTTTTCAAATGATTTGCATGATGTCTAAAATGAGGATTTAGTTTGTTGAAAAGTTTGCTTTTATTCGCATGTATTTGAGAACTTTGAACAAAAATATCCTTTTTGACTTAAACATCTTTTTCAACCTTAACAACATGTACTTTTGTATCTTTGTTAAATAATACATTCTTCGGTAGTTGAATTTCTTTTACAATATTTAAAGAAACATTCCTTTCCTTTACTTGAGCAGAAATTTCTTGTTTAATAACATTTGTTATTTCATGCACAAAAATACTAGATTATTTGAAGAAGCATTGAAGGAGTCAAAACCCAGTCCTTTTTTCCATTTTGTATTATAGATTTTTCAAATAGCATATTCTTAATTTTCTCGGACCGATCCTCTAAGGTGAGTTTAACTTTCATAGCATTAGAAAAATCATTCATAAGAGAAGATAACTCTTTTTAAATTATTTTTCTTTAAATTCAAAGATCTTACATTCGTCTGAAAGTTTTCTATTCATTTTAAGGAGATTAGAATTTTCGATTTCTAGAGAAGAGTTTTGATCAATCACAAGTTTTAACTCAAGTTTGAGTTGAAAACTCATTTTATTTTTCTCTTTTAATAAAGCTCTTTCTTCTTCAAAAACTTTGATTTTATTCCTTATCTTAATGTTTGATTTCTTCAATTTCAGCGATCTATTGAACAACTTTATAAGTGCATAATTGATTTCATTAATATCTTCATCATCACTTAATTCATTTTTACTATGTGCGATTTCATAGTTAGACTCACTAAAAGCATGGCCTGTGTTCTTATCTATAGATGAGCCTCGTGATGAATGCATATGCTTCAAACTTACTCATAAAGCATTAAAATTTGAAATCTCCATGAAGACACACAAAAGACCAAACACAATTAAAAAAATAGGGATCAATTCAGGATGTTAAGCCTAAAATGAGTAAGCGTGATGTGATACTAATTGAAGATGTAAACGTGCGAATACTAGATGCAAACCTATAGGGGAATGAATAGGTTTCCAATCAATTTGCTCAATTATAAAAACTACCCATTAATTAGCAGCCTATATCTAAGTCATTTCACTTTTAAAATTAGATTTAGCTCAACTAACATAAAAACAAACACAATCAAACAATCAAAACACAAATGAGTTTAAAACCTCCAATTTTATAAGGTAAATCCCTAACCTATGGGTAAAAAACCCTGATGTGACCTAGTTTCTTATTAGATTTGAAAAATCCCGGTATATGATAATTTTCTCTCGTGCTCTCACAAGAAATTATCTATGAACATTGAGACTTTTTCCTGTTCTAATAAAAATTCCAATCAATCTATTGATCAAACATGAATGTTGAATTCTGCATCCTTGGTCCACACCATGTTTGAACTCTGAGCTAGCTCAAACACATAGTTTGAGTTCTCGGAGTATAGATCATATGAATTGAATTTAAATAAGATGTAAACAATGACTTATTATGGATTTACCCTCTCAAACATAAACTTAGTTCTATAACAAAAAATCTCTCAAAAACTATTTAAACACTCAAATATAAAATGGGGAGGCAAAGTGATACTTTAAAAAAAATCTTCTTAGAGTAAGTCCATTTTGAAAATGAGGAAAAGTTCTATAGGTCTTAGAGGGAACAAGGTCTATGTATATGGATTTTTCAAAAATAGGCTCCGTTGTCTGCACAACTGTAAAAAATCACCATCCCATGATTTTAGACATTATAAACCTCGAACCAAAAAATACAAGGTGGTGCGCATGGTGACAAATCAAAGTCATGTTCATGATTTAAACCAAAAATAATGCTTCAGTGCGCATGGGTTTGATTATGCACTGTGATAACGACAAAACGTTTTGAACATAAAATCTTTTTAGAGTGCACTTTTGTTCAAATCAGGAAATTATTTAATTAAACTCAGTTTTTCAATTGAATCCTAAAACATGCATCTAGGTGTGATTGAAGACAATATAATCATGAAAGAACATTCAATCACAAAGAAACACACAAATGAGGAAAAATCCCCCAAAGGGGCAAAACCTTTTATTTTCACTATAATTTGTAAAGAACGGTTTACACGGATTATACTGAAAATAAAAGTAACATACGAGATACACTCAGTTGTCGATTCCGATGTCGTTGGCTGAAATTTCCCGCAAAAACTCCAAATGGGTAGCAATGGAAAAGAGTCGGCTTCTCCACAAGTTACTCCAAATGAGTAAAAACGATGCTTTGAAGGTTTAAAGATTCACACACATATATAGGAATGGTTTGTGAATAAAAAGGTTATGAAGCCTTAAAAACTTGAAGTCTATTTTCTGGGCTATAAATCGTAGAAACGTGTACGAAAAAGACTAGAAAAACATGCAAAATGGGCACAGATATTTATACGAAAATCGATGCGGCACTATCGTTCGAATGACATAGGCATGTTGATCGAACGAGCCACACATGTCGCTCTAACGAGATCGCATGACATGCTCATGTCACTTGAACGACAGAGCGATGTCGTTTGAACGAGCTCGACGATAAAAAAAATCCGCTTCTACACTTGGAAAAATTTCTGCTTTTGTGTTAAAGACAAATCAGACTTCAGAAAAATATATTCTAAAAACTTCCCAAATATTTATGCAAATATTAAAAACTCCAATAAACCATTTTACCAATAACGTGAAGTGGAGTAGTGGAAACGATTGAGCAACATGTCGTATGAAGCATGATGCACTTGTGAAGATGGTAAATGCATGGATTCGGATCAAGGCCATCGTGGATGATTGTGTTGACGTGTCGAGTGTAGCAGTATCAGACATACATACTGTGATCAAGGATGAATAGAAAATTCCTAGATTCTACCCCGGACATTTATAAAATTATGTCCTAACAAATCTCCCCCTATGTCTATGCCGGTACATACATAAAAAATTTGAATTATGCTATCTCCATAAAGCAAATGACATATAAGATAATATCCCCATTAAACCCTCAAACTGAGAATACTAACTGACATGTCGTTAATCAAACCTCAACATCTTCAAATCTTCAGCTTTTCTCATTAGGGTGTGTAATCCAATAATCATCAATTTTGTACCTACACATATGAGATAAAGCAGATACCCGTGACACACAACAATATGAAATCTAATGACATGCAAAACACACATGAGATAAAACAGATACTCATGACACGCAACAGTTTGAAATATAATGACATGCAAAAATCAAAGATCAATTAAGCTTAAGTAAATCATTGATAAATCAACCAAACAATTCTCCCCCATAATTCATTCTCCCCCTTTTTATGATATCCCCAAATAGACAGATATGAGAAGCACAAATAAATTCAATTGGAGAATGTCACAAGGTAATAAACTTTCTATTTTTAAAATTTTTCAAATTTTTTCACACAAAATATACAACAAAGAATCACACCATGAAAGAACACAAAAACAACCAAGTCGATGATAGCAAAAATGTAGGGGAGTGAGAAAATTCGATAGGAAAATCAATGCATACAAACATAACATATGTGCACGATGAATATCGGATACTCATAACAAATGAACTCAACATCTTCCTTAGGTGTAAAAAGATGGAATTATAAGAAATTGACTCAATCAAATAAGCAAATCAAAGCTCAAAGTGATTTCCACACCAATAACGTCCAAAACTATTTAACGCCTTTTCAAGACTTTCAAGGACGTGCAAACCCATTTTAAATTCCATCCAAACTCCCCAATGCATATTTTCTTTTAGAGGTAATCTAAATTCTCAAACATTAGAGAATTGGTGCAAAAACTTAATGGCCCCTTTTGGCATGAATTTCTTTTTATCGCCTTTAAATTTTTTCGGGCTCTTTTAAACCTCTTTGAACCTCGAATAATAAAATTAATCAATTTTTTAGGTCTGATATAACAGTGTCTTAGTATTCGCAAAAGCTAAATGAACCTTTCGCAGCCCTTCCTCCTTTTCAAATAAAGCACACAACCTCGCCAAATGGTTCTTACATTCACTACATTCTTGTCAAGTTTTATCGCGCTTGGTTCATTTTTTAAAGACATGATTGAAGTGAAAACACCCAACCAACATGTGATAAGACAAGCACAATAATCAAACACATCCATGCACGTGTGCAATAAAGGAAATCATGAGTCAAGCAAGTAGGAAGATATCACTAATCACATCTCAAAGACTCCAAACAATATAAAGCACATGGATGAAATGATGTAGCGTCTCAAATCATTATCAAACAATCATGTAAAATATGGAAATGGAAGTTGTGACTCGGCTATCTTAAATGCTCATCCATAAGAGGTGTAAACAAAATACAAAAATCTTTTTGTGCTTTTTTAAAATTTTTATAAAAAGAGAATCTTTTTATATTTTTCAAAAAAAATATAAAAAGCAAAAAAAATAATAATACAAATGATACAAACTAGCAATAGGAATCATATGATATGAACATGACAATGCATCCTATTCTAGACAAGAACCAACCCCCTCAGTCAACTATGCAAATACCTAAAGAGTTCATAAGACTCTCGTATCTAAGGTCATCTAAAGGCTTCGTTATAATATTAGCTAACTGGAGGTCGATAGATACATAACTCAGGGATACGACCTTCTCCTCAACTAACTCACGGATAAAGTGCTCGCGTATCCTAATGTGTTTTGTGCACGAATGTTGGACTAGATTATGGGATATGTGTATCGCGCTCGTGTTATCACAGGAGATGGTCATGGTGTCCTGTGATATCCCATAGTCCTCCAGCATCTGCTTCATCCACAGAAGTTGTGTGCAGCAACTTTTGACGGCTATGTACTTAGCCTCCACAGTGGATAAAGAGATGGAGTTTTGCTTCTTGCTTAACCAGAAGACAAGAGCATAACTAAAGAAGAAACACCCACCAGAAGTCCTCCTACATCCATCTGCATCCTCAGGACAATCAGCATCCGAGTTTGTGGACAAATGGTCAGTGGTATCAAAGGAATACCAAATGCCATGGGAGAGAGTCACACTCACGTATTTGATAATATGTCTAAGAGCACAAAAGTGTGACTCTTTAGGGGACGCTTGATATCGTGCACAGAATACAACACTATAAGCGATGTCGGGACGACTAGCAGTCAAGTAGAGAAGACTTCCTATCATACTCTGATACAAGGTTTGCTCAACGTCCTTGCTTGAAGTGTCCTTACTAAGCTTTGTAGATGTACTCATAGGTTTACGTGCGTGCTTAGCGGAGTCCAAACCAAATTTCTTCACTAGGTCTCTAGCATACTTGGATTTGGAGATAAACATCCCATCCTCTAGCTGACGAACCTGGAGACCAAGGAAGAAAGTAAGCTCACCTACCATGCTCATCTTAAACTCACTTTTCATTTCCTCCTCAAAGTGGTGAGCATGCTGGGAGCACATGGACCCAAAGACTATGTCGTCCACATAGACCTGGGCAGTAAAAATAGCACCGTTATCTCTCCTGACGAACAATGTCATATCAAATCCCCCTCTCTTGAAGCCACGGGATAAGAGATAGGAAGTAAGCCTCTCATACCAAGCACAGGGTGCTTACTTCAAACCATACAAGGCTTTTCTTAAATAGTAGACGTGTTCAGGGTGCATAGGGTCTTCAAACCCTTTTGGTTGTTCCACGAAAACCTCCTCCTATAGAATGCCATTTAGAAAGGCACTCTTGACATCCATCTGATATAGCTTGAAGTGAAGATGACATGCGATGGCGAGCAGTAAATGGACGGACTCAAGCCTCACAATAGGAGCGAATGTCTCTTGAAAGTCTACGCTCTCTATCTGTGTATAGCCTTGAGCAATCAACCTAGCCTTATTTATGATACTGGTACCAGTCTCATCCATCTTACTTTTTAAAATACACTTGGTACCTATCACATTAGTTTCACTAAGTCGGGGGACTAATTCCCAGACGTCATTCTTTCTAAATTGAAGCAACTCGTCCTATATTGTAGAGATCCAGTGTTCATCTTGGAGTGCTTCTTTATAGTTCTTGGGCTCGAGTTTAGATGTGTAGCAGACATGTCTAACAACATTCTCAAGGTGAGCATGAGTCTTGACCCCTAGGGTGGGATCTCCTAGGATATAAGTAGGATCATGACTCTTGTGAACCCAAGTAGGTGTGTCCCCTAGAACAGGAGTAGGGTCCACCCTGGATGTGGGAGACACAGTGGGATCATTAAAAGGGAGTGTGTCAACCTCACTCAAATGGGTGGAGTCAACAGACGTCGATGGTTCGTCATCTTGCACAGTAATGTTTATTGACTCCATGACCTTAGAGCTCTTCAGGTTAAAAACCCAGTATGCTCTACTATTTGATGAATATCCTAGTAATATTCCCTCGTCTCTTTGGGAGTCAAACTTTCCTAATTTCTCTTTATACCGTATGATGTAGCATATACTCCCCAAAATACAGAAATATGCAAGATTGGGCTTCTTGCCAGTCCACAATTCATAGGGATTTTTAAGTGTGTGTGGACGGAGGTAAACCCTATTCATCGTATGGCATGCAGTAGACACTTCTTCTGCCTAAAATCTCCTAGAAACTTTACGACCTAGAAGCATAGATCTATCCATTCCTGGAATCATCTTGTTCTTTTGTCTCAACAATCCCATTTTGTCGAGGAGTCTTCACAACAGAAAACTCATGTTTAATTCCTAGGCTATCACAGTAAAGATCTACTTTTTGCTCCATAAATTTAGTGCCGTTGTCACTATGCATTCTATTGATAGTGAAACCGTATTGGTTTTGTAGGAAACGACACTTGGTCGTCAGAAACTCAACAGCATCTGATTTTTCTCTAAAAAATCCCACGATAGAATATCTAGAGAAATCATCTACCATCACTAGGATGTACCTCTTACCACCCAGGCTCTCTGTACGAGTAGGTCCCATGAGATCAACTCAAGTAGGATGTATCAAATCATCTACCATCACTAGGATGTATCAACTCAAGTACTCGTGAAGTGGTAATGGAATTCAACTTCCTGTGGGGGCTACGAATTTCCTTTCCAAACTGACAGGTTCCACAAACCGTGGAAGTTAACTTTCCAAGTGTTGGTAAGCCACGTACTAGGTACTTTTTAGCTAATCGCATCAAATCTCTAAAGTTCACGTGACCTAGACGTTGATGCCACAGATCCACAGGAGGGATCGTGGCGCTATTGCAGTTAAGTAAGGACTTGGGTACAGTACTTTAGCAATTATCCTATGTCCGCACCCCTTGCACTAAAAGTTTACCGACTTGATGATAGATATTACATACATCCCCGTCAAATTTTACGACAAAGTCAGCGTCGCACAACTGGTTAATGCTGAGAAGGATTACTTTCAAACCTTTGACGTATAAAACATTTTCTAGCTTAGGAAATCCTAGTAACTCTACTATACCTCGTCCTACGATGCTAGACTTGCTCTCCTCTCCAAAGGTGACTTTACCTTCCTTATGATCCCCTAGGTAGGTAAAAAATGAGACATCACTGGTCATATGTCTGGAGCACCCACTATCGAAATACCACTGTGAGGTATTTTGTGCTTTAAGAGCAACATGTGCAACAAGGGCTTTTATGTCGTGCTTAGGTACCCAAGATGAGGTAGCCTTTTGTTTGCCCTTGTCAATGTTGGTTCTAGTCGGATTTTTGGAAGTATCCGCTGACGGAAGGAAAATCCGTTGGAATTCTACCATTAAACTCTAAGATGTGGCGACTAAGAACTCAACCTGCTCTCTAAGTCTCGAGAAATCTCTAGTGCATTAGTACGTCGCCCTTTCTTTTGCAGTAGGTAAAAAAGTACACAGTCTTAGGCTGACCTTAGTTTTCTTTTCTTGGTCGAAATCTCCTTCGTGGTTTTTGACGATGGCCATATGGAGTTGTAGTAAACTTAAAAACTGGTCGAGGTGAAATTTGGGACTTGGAGGCACCATCCAAACCTATTTCCTGACTTTCACCAAAACCTAAGGCAGGACCGAGGAGCATCTTTCCCATCTTTCTAGATCTTTCCTCGATTTGAACCTTGACTCCCCGTGCTCTCTCAAGATCATGAGTAAGCTGGGATAAAAGGGCTTCAAGTTTCTTCCGAGTCCTTAGGGAGGAATGGAGTTCACTCGTAAGACTAGCCACTTAATTAGTCAAGTCCCTTTTCTCTTTCCCAAAATAACTCTCTCTCTCTCTCTAAACAGTCTCTCTCTTTCTCTAAACTGACTTTCTCTCTCAACACAGGCAGACTCTCTCTCTCTCAAGGTAATGCAGGTGGACGACTCTCTCTCTCTCTCTCTCTTCTCCTAAATCTCCCTCTAAAGTAGTGATACTAAGAACTAACGCTTTGTTACGCTTTTAGGTTTTAAATGACTCAGTATACAACTCAACGTAGGCGCATTGAAGATCACTCTCGCTCTCACTTACAACATCCTCCCCTTCACTCACTTCGTTCTCACTATCAAGGTGTCCCTGTAAATTAATATCCTCATCATCGTGAGGATCACTGGAGGTACTCACATGACTAGCCATGAATGCGGTAAAGTTACACTCATGCGATGACTCGTCTTCAGAGTCCACCAACTCGACCTTACTGTCGTCACTAAGGGTAGCGTAAAGGACAACTTTGCCCTTTTCTTTGGCAAGTCTGTTCAGCCTAGTAGCACACTCAAAAGCTCTATGACCCTTCCCGTCACACTCATAACATCTCTCACCATCTTTCTTAAGAGGGTCTTTAAAATCTTTTTCATTTTCTTTTCAAACTTATTTTTCTCAAAATTCTTTTTATCTTTGAAATTTCCATTTTTCTTAAAATTGAGAATTTTCTTGAATTTTTTTTTGCAAACAAGGCCAAATCATCTAAATCAAGGTCACACTCGAAATCTGATGTATCTTTCTCCCTTTTTCTAGATGACTCTACTCTCTTTCTTGCCGACATCTCACTCTTCCTACCCTGGGCTTGAAGTGAAATTCCCTTATCTTTTTGTTTAACATACTTAGAAAACATGTCAATTTCAAAGGTTTGTAAGTCTCCAAACAATTCCTCTAATTTAAGCGTGTTTAAATTACCCATAGAATTTAGCACAATGACTTTAAGGATAAAATGCTTAGGTAATGATCTTAGAATCTTTTTAACAATAGTAGCATTAAGAATGTGTTCACCAAGATTAAAGCTAGTGTTTACAATATCAGATAATCTTACATATAATTCATCAAAACATTCAGACTCAAGCATGGTGATAGTTTCAAATTTAGTTGTTAAGTTTTGCAATTTTAATTCTTTCAGGCATTAGTTCCTTTATGGGTAAGCTGTAAAACATCACATGCCTCTTTTGACGTGCTACACGTCATTATCCACCAGAACTCGTCAGGTGTGACGGATCTAGAAATAGAACTAAGACCCTTAGAGTTAAAGTATGCCTATTTAAATTCATACAACTCGTCAGGTGTCACAGATTTTAAATTTGTCACGTTGTCAATAGTGATGGAGGGAGGTGTCCACCCTCTTTTAACCAAAATCCAAACTCTTTCATCTATGACTTTTAGAGCAGATTTCATACGGGATTTCCAGTAACCATAATTTGTCCCGTCTAAAACTGGCATTTTATTATATAATTTCTCCATTTTGAACATGCCCTTTTTTTCAAAAAATCAATTTTTCAGTAAATTGATATGTTTAGAAAAATTTTGCGGAAAATTACACGGTATAATTGTGTAATTGGCTCTGATACCAATTTGAGAGTGCGCTTTTGCTCAAACCAATAAATTATTTAATTAAACTCAGTTTTTCAATTAAATCCTAAAATGTGCATCTAGGTGTGATTGAAGACAATATAATCATGCAAGAACATTCAATCACAAACAAACACACAAATGAGGAAAAATCCCCTAAAGGGGCAAAACCTTTTATTTCCACTATAATTTGTAAAGAACAGTTTACACGGATTATACTGAAAACAAGAGTGACATATGAAATACCCTCAAGTGTCGATTCTGATGTCGTCGGCTAGAATTTCCCGCAAGAACTCCAGATGGGCAGTAATGGAAAAGAGTCGGCTTCTCCACAAGTTACTCCAGATGAGTAAAAATGATCCTTTGAAGGTTTAAAGATTCACACACATATATATGAATGGTTTTGTGAATAAAAAGGTTATGAAGACTGAAAAACTTGAAGTCTATTTTTTGGGCTATAAATTGCAAAAATGTGTACAAAAAAGACTTGGAAAAACGTGCAGAATGGGAACATATATTTATACGAAAATCGAGGCACCGTCGTTCGAACGACATAGTAATGTCGCTCGAATGAGCCACACGTGTCGCTCAAATGAGATCGCACGACATGCTCATGTCGCTTGAATGACAGAGCGATGTTGTTCGAACGAGCTCGACGACAAAAAAAAAACCCGCTTCTACACTTAGAAAAATTTCTGCTTTTGTGTTAAAGACAAATTAGACTTCGAAAAATATTTTCTAAAAATTTCA
This sequence comes from Sambucus nigra, assembly GCA_949130495.1. Taxonomy (NCBI): domain Eukaryota; kingdom Viridiplantae; phylum Streptophyta; class Magnoliopsida; order Dipsacales; family Adoxaceae; genus Sambucus; species Sambucus nigra. The sequence continues at coordinate 464,449,364 of OX422211.1, read as the reverse complement.
CAAATATTTATGCAAATATTAAAAACTCCAATAAACCATTTTACCAATAACGCGAAGTGGAGTATTGGGAACGGTTGAGTAGCATGTCGCATGCAACATGATGCACGTGTGAAGATGGCGGATGCATGGATTCAGATCAAGGTCGTCGTGGATGATTGTGTTGACGTGCCGAGTGTAGCGGTATCAGACATACATACTATGATCTAGGACAAATAGAAAATTCTAGATTCTACCCCGTACATTTATAAAATTATGTCCTTACATCTTTTTTTAAATCAAAACACATACTCTATCCTGTTTTTGAAAATCATACACATACTCTAAGGAATATTTTGAAAAAAATTGTGAAGAAATACACATTTGAAAATCATAAATGTATGCATAGTCAAATGTTTAAACAATAGAGACAATACGCAAAAGGATACACTTCGGTAGATCAGTAATGGAACTCTTGAATGTGGATAAGTAGAAAAATCTTCAAAGGTCATTGTCCATAGGTAATAGAACAGTACTCTCTTACACATAAATTATTATGCGCATTAAACTTTTAGGATCGACTTAGTGCATGATTCAAATAATTTGACATGGAAGATAGTAAACTAAACTATATATAAAATGGATATATTTTCAATATCCCCCTTTGGCTATTTTGTGGCAAAACCCTCAAATCCAAAAATACTCTTGACTGTGAAAAGAAAAATCACTTTACATTAGCCATGTAATGAAAGAAGATTATCGCAATATAGAAAATAGAATAAACCAACTCAAATCTTTAATATGAGCACTCGGCCTTAAAAAAACACCATGCACATGGTTCTGGACAATATGAACCTTGAACAAAAAATGCACAGGGTCATGTGCATGGGGAGAAATCAAATCCATGCGCAACATTTAGAACAAAAAAATGCTTCAGTGCACACATGGTTGATTATACTCCACGTGAATGGAATAAGGCTTTGAACATAATTTTTTTAAAATACCTTTTAAAATAAAAACAAAGACCTTGCCCCTTTTTGAAAAATGTACACACACTCTAAGTAATTTTTCAAAAAAAATCTTTTAAATAAATAATCATTTGAAAAGCTTGTGTGTGCATAGCCAAATATTCAAATAAAAGATACAATGCACGAAAGGATATGCTTCATTAGGTCAATAATAGAGGTTTTGAATGTGGATAAGTCGCAAAATCTTCAAAGATCATTGTCCATAGGTAATTGACCAAGACTCTACCAAACATAAACTACTATGTGCATCAAGATTTTGGGCATGACTTGGAGAATAGTAAAATAATTTTACACAATGGATAGCCAACTAAATTATATATAAAATTTGATACATTTTCTTAGTTTATAATAATATATTTTCAAATAAATATAATAAATGAAAATAAAAAGAAAAGGGTGAAGAGGTTCGCAACCGCGACAATTTTGACTGGAACCATGGGTTGGGACCCTGTGATGGTGGCTAGACATCTTGTCACCATGGGTGTGTTGGGTCACTGTTAGGACGCGACCTGAGCTATTTTTCCATTGTTTAAAATGTCTTCCTCACCCTAAAATTCATTTATGAACACCTTCTTCATCCTACTTTTCTCTGCTTGAACCCTAGAATACTTTTCCTCACCTTTTTTCAATCCAAAACCTATTTTCAACCATTTCTAGTTTTTAAGATTTCATACAATTAAAGATAAATTTCCAAATTCAAAAATCATTTTTTCAAAAGATTTTTTGGAGCATTATATATTGGAACCTTTCTTGAAGATCAAGTTTTTATAAGCATTTCTGCATTTTCAATCTGGGATGTTTCTCTAAAAGGTAAGGTAAAATCTACTCTTCCCCTTTCATATGTACAAGTAGTAATTTCTACCTAAACCTTAATTACATTTGTAAAAGTCATTAGAGATAATTAGGTTGAAATCATTATTACATAATCCTTGGTTTATCGGGCTTTAGACCTCTGAACATGCTAATGAGAGCTTCAAAGCTCTTGTTTACATGCTTGGATCAATAATAAGCATAGAAATGACTAAACTCATATCTCCTTTATATATGGACGATCTTAGGGAAATAGGCATGCACACATATTTGAAGGACCCATAGTGGCCCACTCCAATTGGCATTAAAAGGGCCATATAGAAGCCCAAAGAAGGTCTTATAAAGAGATCCCAAAAGGTAGGGAACAAGTGCAACTTCTCTACCTTTCACAAGAATGATAGATAAGAAGGAATACTTTAACATAACTATTTAAGACTTAACATAAAATATGTATTTTGATAACTAGAGCAAAAGAAAATAATAGTACTCATTTTGACTCGCATTCGTGGTGTTTTTCATGTATTTGTTCATGAAAGTGGAGTATGATATTAGGATATTTTCATTTTTCCAAATTAAATGGAATGCCAGCTAGTGTAATATGAGGATAAACATCTTTTTAAATAGATTTAAATCCAGTTAGATGGTAAATATCTAAACACAGCATGACCTGTTGTCCTAAAATTGAACTCAAAGTAGTTGAATGTTGAGTTCTAAAATTAAATAGCACTAGAGGTGATGAATGGATTATATTTGCTATCTTTCCAGCTGAGTTAAATGATGTTATAGATACCATACATCTCCATTTCTCTTACCTTAGTAATGAGGATATGATTCACCAATTTGGGTCATGTGGTATCCATTATTTTATGCCAAAACCTTAACTTTAATGAGGTAGATGATTTGAGGTAGGTGGAATCTTTTATAAGGAGGGTCTAATCCCCAAACTTGGGATATAAAATAGAGTTAGGTAATGAAAGATCATCCTTAAAGAATGGGACAAGAGTGAAACAAGTGCCACCATAGGTAGTTTTAATGGGGCAACTAATACGCCTAATCAAAATGGAGTTGTTAGTCTAGATCCTATTGATAGTTTCATCAAATTGGAAGTAAACATCAAAGGTTGCAAAGTTGGATGCCAATAATGGTTAAGATTTTGAAGAAAGAGAAAGCAACCTTGGGGGCTGAGAATATGCTTGGAGAGAGAATTAAATAGTAAAAGGGGAAAAAAATAAAAGATCTTAAATAGCCTATTTGTGTTGTCTGGAATGCAAAATAATGCCAAGAAAAAATTGACACGTGTATCCGTAAACATTCCTTCTAGAAAGTGAAATTATGGGGAAGTCAGAAGATAAAAAGGAATCTTTATGGGTCCATAAATCAAAATATCCCCATGATTGTATTTTGCGGGTCATTAATATCCCATGGAATTGAGAACAAATTTAGAGTTCCAAGATAACCATGTGTTTTAGTTGAGGGAATTTCAAAAGTTGCCTATTTTTCTAAGAATTAATTATTCTAATTGGAAACAAAAAGTTATCATTTGGACACTTCCAGATGGGCATTGGTATTTGGTGGGATCACTATTAATAAAAAAACATGCATGTAGAATAGACCAAAATTGAAATATTTGTAGGTCTATAAGTACAAAAGCAGTTACAGGTACATTCAACATACTGAATTTGGTTAAAGCATAAAATGTTCAGCAAATGACTAAAATAAATACGATGCCATAGTGACAGAATTGGTTAAATTAAGAAATTAAGTACCAAACAAACAAGAAGATACATCATGTATTCATAAGTTATCAATTCCAAGACTTAAATAAGGATTTAAAACAAAATTAATATTTTTTCCATTGACCATTCGAAGTTTGGAAATTAGATAACATCACTCTCTTGTGAGTGAATAGTTGTGAGTAAATGTGCAAGTAACAAAATGGTTATGACATAAATAGTTGAGATGTTTATCCACCAAATCTAGACAGGGTTTAGACCTGGCCAACTCTAGAAATAGTAACTCATGAGATCTAGGCCTATTGGATCTTTTTGGACATCTAGGTAGACCTTTAAAAAAAAATCCATTCCTACAAAACCCCATGGGAAAAAAAATTGAGGTCAACACAAGTTTTAACTCGATCTCTATAGTCATCTAAGGCAGCAGTAAGTTGGCAAATCTTCCTATTAAAAGAAGGATAAGATTGAATAGAAGACATAATATGGGATTTGGGTACATAGGGACAATTCTCAAAGTGATCAATGACCATATATGCCCAGAAAAAAGTTATTCTTGGCTTGGCATTTGAATAGACAGAGGAAGGAAGGTGAGAGATAGCATGAATGACTTCCAAGGCTTTGCCGACAACTATGGTAGAGTAAGGATAACCAGAATAAGGATGGGAAATATTTAAACCACCTTTGACATATTGCTTCAATCATCAAAAGGGTCACCAACTAAGTTATATGGATAGACTATAAGGTTAGAAAAGGGATTGACAGACAATATAGTCTCAATAACCAAGGATTTGAACGCACCCAAGTCAAAACTATCATAAGATAAAATGAAAGAATTATATAGTGTGACACCCCGCCTAATTAAATACCGGGCGATCACTCCTTTATTAAATTAAATCAAGGTTAACAGTTGGTTCATTCTCAGCATCACTGTCGATAAAATAATTTTCCAATTTAACACCCTAAACAATTAAGCTAAGTGTCAAAACATTTTTCATACAAACTTTCCAAATTTTAATTAAAGAAAAAGATTTATTTATTTAAAACAACATTTCTACAACTAATAATCACACCACAAAAAGCCAAATAACATAATACATTCGTCAATCGAATGTCAACATATGAAACTAAAATCACAAATCCATCCTGAATAAATCCCATAGAACAATACCGGAAATAACTGAAATATAAATGTCCCAACAACAAATGAAATGATGAAAAGGGGCGACACGTGCCCAATAAATGAGAGTACTAGGAGTGGAGTCAATAACGGAAGCCGTCTACTCAAGTGACCTGCAACTCCAACCTAAGCTGCAACTCGTTCTTCTCAAGGGATCCTAAGCAAGACGCCCCTGTGGCTGGGCACATGAAAAATATACATATATATACAAGAGAGAGAGAAAAAGAAACGGGTCAGAGCCCGAAAGTGTGTTTGATTTAAAATACGTTTAGCAAGTATTTAAATTGATACAGGCCAATGCAACAACATATTAGTACGTCCCTCTCTTGAGAAAATACTCACCTCTCTTCTAATGTGCACACCTATCGCACTAACCTTCCCAACGGTTTGTTTTAACATGTATCATACTAGTCTTTCTAAAAGATTTAACTTAACTTAGATTACTCGAAAGATTTACAATACACGATCTCAATTTAAAAAGATGTTCCAATTTTGTAGCCAAAGTTCTCTATTTTTAACTTCGTAAAAATTTATAAAGTACCCGTGACATTTTATACTTTCTCAAAACAAGTATTTATAATATGAGTCAACAACCATGTCCTACTTATGAAATCACAGTAGTCAGTCTCAAATTTCATAATTTCATATATATATTAACTACTCGTATGATATATATATATAACAGCACCCCGAATAAAACTATGGTGCGTGCATACTCTACTATCCAAAGCCCCATATCACTCATATTAAGGGGAATACATTCAGAATCACTCTCGAATTGTATTAACATAAATACACAAACAATATTGAGGCGAAGCATAGATTCCAAGTCTCTAAGAGGATGGCACATACCGGCGTCTCTTAGGACCGTCTGAACTATCACATCGATAGCCTGTACCAAGGATATCTATCTTCTAGGGTACAAGTCAATATCCCCCATAAAGGTCCCATCGAGATAAGACTTGTCCCAGCGCGGAAACCTCAGGGATAGCAAGTAGCGTGGGTATGATTTTTCACATGCATATAATATATGTACACACAATCATATAAATATACCACTTTATCATATTAATATAGGTTCTTCTCATCACCCGTAATTATACCATTTATCCTTAATTTCACAGTTATAGAATTACGTATAAGGTTTTATTCCTAACCTTAACTCGAAGGGTTTTTCTCACTTATTACCTAACACTCGTGGATTATATCCCCACAAATCTGAAATTCAGTAAGTGACTTTATTAGATTCCAACGTAACTCTCTTACGCACCTCACCCTTTAAATTCATAAATCTAACAACCTAAGGTAAATATCCCATAAATATCATTCTCGTTGAATATTAAAGGTTCCAACATTATTACATATACCCTACTGTTCCTCAATGTCTCCCAAATATTTTTATTTAGAATGCCCAAAAATTATTTCACGATAAACTTAATTTAACTAATTAAACAAGGGAAATAGGAGTCTGCCAGGAGGGGTCGATCGATCGAAGCTTGGGGCTCGATCGATCGAACCTTCGATCGATCGATGCTCTAGGCTCGATCGATCGATCAAGCAGGTCTGAGCAAAATTCTACAGAATGCAGTTACGGGATTCATCAAACTTCTTCATCCAAAACTATGTTTTTCCATCCTAATCGTCCCAAAAATCCTACTATCATCATCATAACATTATACCAGGTGTTTATAACGTAAAACATGTGTATAACTATCATTAAACATGGATTTTCAACCTAAAATCATGTCCAATTATCAAGAACCCTAGAATTTTCTTAAACAGATTTCTAATGAATCTTTCTCCAATATTTCTTTATTGTGATCACCAAATTTTGTGGATTATTACCTCTACATGGCAAGGGTTTCCAGAATCAACATATACATCAATACTACATGGGTTCTCCTATAAAAATGGGGTTTTCTTCCATAGTTTTTATCACAATTCATTCCTAAGCTAACATGAAGATTGCATCAACGAAAATAGCAAGTTTAAACACTTGCCTGGGATTTTGGTATGCAGATTCACGGCTGATTTTGGTATGTCTGCATTCCTCGACTCGTGATCTACGTGGTGGTGCGGGTGGCGGTGCAAACCGGTGGCTTTTTGGCCTTGGATTTGCCTTGGAGCTCTCTCCTCTCTTCTCTAATGGTCGTCACTTGATTTGTGAATGTTCTAACCCTAAGAGGCTGACCTAATGGCTGATATAGGTTGGCTGAAATTCGTGGGTTTAATTACCCACTTATGTAAAATGACTAAAATGCCCTCCCAGGGCACCAATTAGGCCTAAAAACGCCCCGAGACCCAAACTAAACCCCCGGGTATACTTTTCTGACTATCTCGACCCTTACGGACGCGTTGGCGCACTCAAAACGACCATACGAACAACTTATAAAATATTTACTTTTTATTTAACAAAATTAGTCCCGAGGTGACACGGGCACGTCCCGACTTAAATTTCCGAAATAGTCATTTAATTCACTTATGACATTCAATATAAGCAATATAATATATTACTATGCTCATTAGTAATATTCAACAAGTTTCCCATAATTACTAACTCTCGTCACGTTAATAATTATTACATAATTAATTTCCGGAATTAAATAAACCGTCACATTAAATTTAATAAATCCCCAAATTAATATAGCATAAAAATACGGGGTATTACATACTTCCCCCCTAATAACGGAATTTCGTACCGAAATTCGAAAAATAAGGCATACCTGGTAAAAACAACTCTGGATATCTCTCGCGCATATCTGCCTCACGCTCCCAAGTGGATTCCTCCACATTATGATGCTCCCACTGGACTCGCACCAGTGGAACTATTTTCGACCTCAATCTCCTCTCACTATAGTCTAGAATAGCCACTGGTCTCTCTTCGTAAGAGCTATCAGACTTTAAGTCAATCTCATCTATCGCAATGTGAGTATGGGCCAAATCATCCCGAAGATATCGTCTCAACGACGAGATGTGGAATACATCGTGTATGCGATGTAAATGTTCTGGCAATCCCAACCTGTATTCTACCGGCCCAATCCTCTCGATGATGGGAAATGGTCCTACGTACCTCGGAGCCAACTTCCCCTTCTTCCCGAACCTCATCACTCCCTTCATAGGAGATACACGCAATAACACTTGATCTCCCACATTAAACTCCCGGAAGAATCGTTTCGCATCGGCGTAGATCTTCTGCTTGTCCTGGGCTACCCGAATACGACTCCTGATTATCTCAATCCTCGTGGAGGTCTCCTGAATCACTTTTGGTCCTAGCAACTTGTTGTCCCCCACCTCGAGCCAACAAGTTGGAGAACGACAAGGCCTGCCATACAGAGCCTCAAATGGAGCCATGCCAATCGTAAACTGATAAGAGTTATTATAAGCAAACTCTAACAGTGGAAGATGTGGTTCCCAACCTCCTCCAAAATCGAGAACACACATGCGTAGCATATCCTCTAACATCTGATTAGTACGCTCTGTCTGTCCATCTGTCTGCGGGTGGTAAGCTGTACTCAACCTCAACTCAGTACCCATAGCCTCCTGAAAACTTTCCCAGAAACGTGACACAAAAATCTTGTCCCTATCTGACACAATATTCAGGGGCACCCCATGTAATCTGACAATCTCAGCGATGAACAACTGAGCATACTGACCCGTGGTATAATCTGTCCTTACTGGAAGAAAATGAGCCACCTTGGTCAAACGGTCTACAATCACCCAGATAGAATCGTGGCCCCGCTGTGATGTAGGCAACCCTGTAATGAAATCCATGGAAATACTCTCCCACTTCCACGCGGGTACTTCCAATGGCTGAAGCAATCCTGACGATTTCTGGTGGTCCACCTTCACCAGCTGGTAGGTAGAACACTTGGACACAAACTCGGCAATGTCCTTCTTCATCCCACTCCACCAGTATTGACGCCTCATGTCCTGGTACATTTTATCACCTCCCGGATGTACTGCGAATCGAGACACGTGAGAATGAGTCATCACTTCATGACGTAACTCCGCGCCTTCTGGAACCACCAATCTCCCATTAAACCGCAAACCTCCATCAGAACTAACAGAATAGGGCTCAGCACCCTTGGCTAGAAGTCGCACAATCTGCTCTTGGAAAAACGGGTCTGTAGTCTGTGCCTGTATCACCCTCGTAACAATCTCGGGCGTGACCGACATTACGGATATGAAAGATCGTGCCACTGCATCTTGGTGACCCAATTCCTTCCACTTCACTTTCCAGACGTCCGCTACATCGTCTACCGGTCTACGGCTCAACGCATCAGCAACTACGTTGGCCTTCCCCGGATGATAGTGTATATCGAACTGGTAGTCCTTCACAAACTCTAGCCATCTGCGCTGACGCATATTCAGCTCTCGCTGAGTGAATAGGTACTGCAGTGACTTATGGTCTGTGAACAAACGGAATTTCTCACCCAATAAGTAGTGCCTCCAAATCCTCAATGCAAAGACGACCGCTGCTAACTCCAGGTCATGGGTGGGGTAATTCTTCTCATGCGGCTTAAGTTTGCAGGAAGCAAAAGCTATAGCCTTCTCCTCCTGCTGGAGTACACCTCCAAGTCCCCCTAAAGACGCATCGGTATAAACCAGGTACTCCACACCCGATTTCAGTAAGGCAAGGACTGGTGCTGAAGTAAGCTTGTCCTTCCGCTCGTCGAAAGCCAACTGACAAGCGTCATCCCAAACATATGGTACCCCTTTGCGAGTCAGATTCGTCAATGGACCCGCTATTTTGGAGAATCCCCGAATGAATCTCCTGTAGCATCCGGCTAATCCCAAGAAACTACGCACTTCTGTCGGTGTCGTGGGCTGTCCCCACTCCCTCACCGCTGACACTTTGCTCGGGTCAACTGGTATCCCTTGCTCAGAAACAACATGGCCCAAGAACTATACCTCTCACAACCAGAATCCACACTTCTCGTACTTAGCATACAACTGATGTTCTCGTAGAGTCTGAAGAACTTGCCTCAAATGCTCGGCATGCTCCTCCTGAGAGTGTGAATATATCAAGATGTCATCTATGAAGACGATGACAAACTGATCCAAGAATTCTCTGAATACTCGATTCATTAAGTCCATGAAAACGGCTGGAGCGTTTGTGAATCCGAACGACATTACCCTAAACTCGTAGGACCCATATCTCGATAAGAAGGCAGTCTTTGAAACATCCTGCTCTCTAATACGTAACTGATGGTACCCCGACCTCAGATCTATCTTCAAAAAGAAAGTTGCTCCCCTAAACTCGTCGAACAGATCATCGATTCGAGGCAACGGATACTTATTCCGTATCGTGACCTTGTTCAATTCCCGGTAGTCCACACACAATCTCAGTGAACCATCTCTCTTCTTCACAAACAAGACTGGAGCGCCCCAAGGTGAGGTACTCCTATGAATGAAGCCCTGACCTAACAGCTGCTCAATCTGATCTCGTGGCTCTCGCATCCTTGCTGGAGCCATACGGTATGGTGCGCGTGCTATAGGTCTCGTATCTGGCAATAAATCTATAACAAAGTCTATCTCACGACTGGGCGGTAGGCCAGGTATCTCCTGAAACACATCGGAGTACTCCCTGACAACAGGGATCGAATCTAAGGGAATCACAACCTCCTTAGAGGTATCCTCCTCTATGTAATACAAATGAGCGATCGAACCTCCCTCTGGGTGAGGCATCGCCACTACAAACATCTCTTGCCCCGAAATGGCAAAAACAATGCTCCACCGAGGTAGATAATCATGGCTCTATAAGCGGCGAGCCAATCCATACCAATAATCACATCATGCTCGTGCATGTCTAAGACTAGCATGTCTGCTGGTAATACCAAGCTACCAATCTCTACCCCTACTCCCCGGCATATAAAGAATATAAGTGACCCACTCCCCAGTGGTGAGTCGACACACGTCACGGTGCTCTCTGCTGTGGCTAGCAATCCTAAGGACTTCGCGAAATGCGTAGCTATAAAACAATGCGTTGCCCCCGTATCAAACAAAACTCGACCCATAGTACCATGGATAGGAAACATACTCTCAATCGCGGGTGGTGCCTGTGGAGCTACTGCCTGGTGGACGTTATAGACACGTCCATACTGCAATTGCCCCTACTGCACTGGAGCTGCTGGAATGGCTGGTAGGGCTGGCATCTGGGCTGGAGCTGGGAGGAAAGGTGGAAAGAGTGGTCTCTGCGGTTCATTACGGGCTCCCTGCTGCTGTGGGGCCCTATCGCCCTCTGGGCAGTCCTGGCGCCTATGGCCATGTTTACCGCACCCAAGGCATCTGCCTTTGAAGTTACCGCCCCTCTGACCTACTGGCCGTTACCTCCATGCCACTGGCCCTGTTGGCCCTGATGTGCATGCTGTTGGCCTTGCTGGCCCTGCTGCTGTCCCTGTGGTCGGTGTTGGCCCCGCTGGCCCTGTTGGGGATTTATTAAATTTAATGTGACGATTTATTTAATTCTGGAAATTAATTATGTAATAATTATTAACTTGACGAGAGTTAGTAATTATGGGAAACTTGTTGAATATTACTAATGAGCATAGTAATATATTATATTGGTTATATTGAATGTCATAAGTGAATTAAATGACTATTTCGGAAATTTAAGTCGGAACGTACCCGTGTCACGTCGGGATTAATTTTGTTAAATAAAAAGTAAATATTTTATAAGTTGTTCATATGGTCGTTTTGAGTGCGCCAACGCGTCCGGAAGGGTCGAGATAGTCAGAAAAGTATACCCAGGGGTTTAGTTTGTGTCTCGGGGCATTTTTAGGCCTAATTGATGCCCCGGGAGGGCATTTTAGTCATTTTATATAAGTGGGTAATTAAACCCACGAATTTCAGCCAACCTATATCAGCCATTGGGTCAGCCTCTTAGGGTTAGAACATTCACAAATCAAGTGACGGCCATTGGAGAAGAGAAGAGAGAGCTCCAAGGCAAATCCAAGGCCAAAAAGCCACCGGTTTGCACCGCCACCAGCACCACCGCGTAGATCACGAGTCGAGGAACGCAGCTATACCAAAATCAGCCATGAATCTGCATACCAAAATCCCAGGCAAGTGTTTAAACTTGCTATTTTCGTTGATGCAATCTTCATGTTAGCTTAGGAATGAATTGTGATAAAAACTATGGAAGAAAACCCCATTTTTATAGGAGAACCCATGTAGTATTGATGTATATGTTGATTCTGGAAACCCTTGCCATGTAGAGGTAATAATCCACAAAATTTGGTGATCACAATAAAGAAATATTGGAGAAAGATTCATTAGAAATCTGTTTAAGAAAATTCTAGGGTTCTTGATAATTGGACATGATTTTAGGTTGAAAATCAATGTTTAATGATAGTTATACACATGCTTTACGTTATAAACACCTGGTATAATGTTATGATGATGATAGTAGGATTTTTGGGACGATTAGAATGGAAAAACATAGTTTTGGATGAAGAAGTTTGATGAATCCCGTAACTGCATTCTGCAGAATTTTTCCCAGACCTGCTTGATCGATCGATCGAGCCTAGAGCATCGATCGATCGAAGGTTTGATCGATCGAGCCCTAAGCTTCGATCGATCGACTCCTCCTGGCAGACTCCTATTTCCCTTGTTTAATTAGTTAAATTAAGTTTATCGTGAAATAATTTTTGGGCATTCTAAATAAAAAGATTTGGGAGACATTGAGGACCAGTAGGGTATATGTAATAATGTTGGAACCTTTAATATTCAACGAGAATGATATTTATGGGATATTTACCTTAGGTTGTTAGATTTATGAATTTAAAGGGTGAGGTGCGTAAGAGAGTTACGTTGGAATCTAATAAAGTCACTTACTGAATTTCAGATTTATGGGGATATAATCCACGAGTGTTAGGTAATAAGTGAGAAAAACCCTTCGAGTTAAGGTTAGGAATAAAACCTTATACGTAATTCTATAACTGTGAAATTAAGGATAAATGGTATAATTACGGGTGATGAGAAGAACATATATTAATATGATAAAGTGGTATATTTATATGATTGTGTGTACATATATTATATGCATGTGAAAAATCATACCCATGCTACTTGCTATCCCTGAGGTTTCCGCCCTGGGACAAGTCTTATCTCGATGGGACCTTTATGGGGGATATTGACTTGTACCCTAGAAGATAGATATCCTTGGTACAGGCTATCGATGTGATAGTTCAGACGGTCCTAAGAGACGCCGGTATGTGCCATCCTCTTAGAGACTTGGAATCTATGCTTCGCCTCAATATTGTTTGTGTATTTATGTTAATACAATTCGAGAGTGATTCCGAATGTATTCCCCTTAATATGAGTGATATGGGGCTTTGGATAGTAGAGTATGCACGCACCATAGTTTTATTCGGGGTGCTGTTATATATATATATTATACGAGTAGTTAATATATATATGAGATTATGAAATTTGAGACTGACTACTGTGATTTCATAAGTAGGACATGGTTGTTGACTCATATTATAAATACTTGTTTTGAGAAAGTATAAAATGTCACGGGTACTTTATAAATTTTTACGAAGTTAAAAATAGAGAACTTTGGCTACAAAATTGGAACATCTTTTTAAATTGAGATCGTGTATTGTAAATCTTTCGAGTAATCTAAGTTAAGTTAAATCTTTTAGAAAGACTAGTATGATAAATGTTAAAACAAACCGTTGGGAAGGTTAGTGCGATAGGTGTGCACATTAGAAGAGAGGTGAGTATTTTCTCAAGAGAGGGACGTACTAATATGTTGTTGCATTGGCCTGTATCAATTTAAATACTTGCTAAACGTATTTTAAATCAAACACACTTTCGGGCTCTGACCCGTTTCTTTTTCTTTCTCTCTCTTGTATATATATGTATATTTTTCAGGTGCCCAGCCACAGGGGCGTCTTGCTTAGGATCCCTTGAGAAGAACGAGTTGCAGCTTAGGTGGGAGTTGCAGGTCACTTGAGTAGACGGCTTCCGTTATTGACTCCACTCCTAGTACTCTCATTTATTGGGCACGTGTCGCCCCTTTTCATCATTTCATTTGTTGTTGGGACATTTATATTTCAGTTATTTCCGGTATTGTTCTATGGGATTTATTCAGGATGGATTTGTGATTTTAGTTTCATATGTTGACATTCGATTGACGAATGTATTATGTTATTTGGCTTTTTGTAGTGTCATTCTTAGTTGTAGAAATGTTGTTTTAAATAAATAAATCTTTTTCTTTAATTAAAATTTGGAAAGTTTGTATGAAAAATGTTTTGACACTTAGCTTAATTGTTTAGGGTGTTAAATTGGAAAATTATTTTATCGACAGTGATGCTGAGAATGAACCAACCGTTAACCTTGATTTAATTTAATAAAGGAGTGATCGCCCGGTATTTAATTAGGCGGGGTGTCACATATAGATCATTAAAAATAAGATAGCATAAAGTCTGAACAAAGGCACGGGAGAGAGAATTAACACTTACAAACTTAGGAACCTCCTAAGTGGCATAGTAACAAGTAGTCAAAATGTTCATATATTCATTGGAATCTGTTCAAAAAGTATAAAAAGGTTTAATTAACATTGACCAAGTGTGAGGGCCCTAAGATCGTGAGTGAATGGGTATGAGACACATGTGGCAAGTATTTGAGAGGAAAATGGGGGCATATGAGGATACGATTAACGCTCAACTTATCAAGGGGTGAAGCTGGAAGAGAACCATAGTGAACCAGAGTAAGATGGTGACTCATGTCAATGGGTCCTTTGAAGTTAGTCTCAACTGCCTCAGCTTCAACCATTGGTTCATTACAAACCTCAATACTTTCAAATCCATCTATGGATTTTGCACCATTAGCTGGAGATCTATTAACTACGACAAAGGAAGTAGTTTATTCACAAGAAGGAGGGAAATGGAGAATGAGATCATTCCAACTATTAAAAAGTCTAAATTGATATGTCTTATTATAACCGGGGACTGGCTAAGGAGGGTCTTTCAAATATGGATTTACTATGCAAAATTCATTCAAAATGGGTGGGGGAGGAATCACGGGATCTAAATTAAGGATGCGCTCAGTAAGAATAACCACATTTCATAGAACTTAAACTCCAATAGCGTAGATATTTTTAATATTAGACTGGTCAATAACAATAGCAATAATATCCCAAGGACCTTCAATATCTTGTGTGGATTTTAAAGTGAATCCAAACTCATGAGCGCTCTTAGGGATAATATCATTGTTATCTTGAGCAGCCATTGTTAAGCACAAAAAATGTGGAAGAAGAAGATAAAATGAGCTCATGTAAAGTGACTGATGGACTTACATAAATATTTTATCATCGCCAAAAGACGTTTACTTATACAACTTTGACTCGGAGTGATGATGACTAAATATGGAATGATGGCTTGAGAAACCTAGCATTCCACTAATTATTTTTCTTAGAAATCAATTAGTGCGAGGGGGTATGTTTACTCTAGATTATCACCGTCTAGTGGGAATGTTCTATGTAAAATTACAAATCGGAAATCACGGCTAAACTGTAATGCACTAGTTTATTGAAAAAGGAACCTCAAACATTTTGCGCTTCAAAGTTTTAGTTGTGGGTTTAATCATAAAGTGGTGGTTATTAGAGTATTTAAGCACCTAGGCATGAAAATCTAATTGGGTAACCACCCAATAATTACAAGGCAATCGCATGGCAAGGACTATATAAATAAGCAACTAAAGGATAATGTGGCACCCCGCCCAATTAAATATCGGGTGATCAGTCCTTTAAAAAATTTATAACAAAATGTTCGGTTGGTTCATTCTTAGCATCAATGTCAAAAACTTAAATCCAATAAATTACCTAACATTTAATTAAGCTAGTGTCAAAACATTTTCCAATTTAATTTGAAACCAATTAATTCAATTAATTTCTGAACATAGAATTATAAACCACACACCATAAATGAATGCTGATTGAATTAAATACTGAAAAATTAAGACTGGATAAAACCTTCCAGTTCAAGTCACAAACAAAACCAAAATAAATACTCAATCCAACAGAAAAGAACTACAAAGGAACTGAGTACAATCCCGCTAATGAGGATGGGCGACACATGCCCGAGCTGAAGTATCTGAACTAGGAACTGAATAAAATGAGAGAAGCGTCTAATCTCAATGACCCGTAACTTCCACAACAGCTGCAGCTCGGCAAACCATCCAAGTATCTAGAGTCGGTGTCCCTGTGGCTAGGCACATGTACTAATATATATATATATATATATATATATATACAGCAAAAAGAGAAGAAATACAAGAACCGGGTCAAAGCCCGAGGTTTAAAAATGCTTTAGCAAGTATTTAAAACTGATTCTTAAAACAAGTCTTTTACGCATGTTAGTTATCGAACTCTCACATGAGTTTCTCACCTCTCATCTATTGTGCACGACTAACGTACATCTAATCACCCCCTACTTATACCACCCAGTATAACTAGTCAGAAACCATATTAATACTAACTATGCTCACTAGTAGTATTCTCGTATCGCCCATACAATACGCCATTCAAATAGTTTATCTCACATACTAAATTTCATTATTCACCGTATGAATGATTAATCTTTTATCCACTAAGATTATTTTATTTCTCATTTCCATTTTATCTACTAGTCTCACAAAGTAGAAAGTTACCCAAGTACGCTCATACATATATATAGTCTCATCATCCCTATATATATAGACTAATCTTGCACCCTTAGGTTAAGACCACTTGGTGCAATGTAATGATTATTATTATTGCCAAGTCCACTAATTTCACACAGTAGAAATATTCACAAGTTCATATATATATATATATATATACTAATCCTGCACCCCCGGGCTAAGACCCATTAGTGCACCTATCAAGAATAATCCAGCACCCCCGGGTTATCCCCCATTAGTGCGCCTATCAAGAGAATCCTGTATCCCCGGGTTAGAACCCATTAATGCACCTATCAATAAAAAATCCATCACCCCCAGGTTATCACCCATTAGTGCGCCTAACAATAATCATCCTTGTACCCTCGAGTTATCACCCATTAGTACATTTAATCAATAATGTTCTTGCCCCCCGAGTTATCACTCATTAGTGCACCTAATAGTAAGATTCTTGCACCCCCGGGTTATCACCCATTAGTGCTCTTAATAATAATATTACATAATAGGCATACACACATCCTATTAGAATTTATAGGTATTTCTCCAACCTACATATATACTTCTCATACGTAATTTAACCTCAACACTACGTATAGTATAAATATTTAGATTACTATCTCTCTTGTAATCTCCAGGATACATTCTCTTTATACCGAAATAAGTAAAGTATTTATTCTCACATACTTTCCCGAAATTCCGCCTTATTTAAATTTGCTATTTGGCAGTTTCTCTCACTCCAATAAACCAGAAAACTCAAAACCGGACTCTAAGAAAATTCCCAAAAATTCACCCTGTCGCTCAAACCAAAAGGGTTGTCACTCGAACCAGAATGACATGTCGTTCGAACTAGAATGACATGTCACTCGAACGACTTCCACGTGTCATTCAAATGACTTCGCGCGAGATCCCCATCTCGTTTGAACCACTTCACGCGACTTCGCGCAAGACCCACTGTTTCGTCTTCTTCACCAAATTTCAGCATTTTCTACCATTTTTTAACCTAAAAACCTATAAGATTCAAAACCCAACGCCTCATCATCAATACCCATCAAAACATAACAGATTATAAATAATTCCTAACATCCTAGGATCATTAATTCGTCCTTAATCATTAATGTTATATAAAATCCCCAAATTAATTCATATGAACCCTAGTTTCCAAATTTTTAATTAAAGAACCTAATCAACCCAAATTCGTTCATCAATATATAATTCAATTTCATGATTAATACTCTACATACATGAAGGAATTTCAACCACTAACTAACCCAGTCCTTAATCACAATTTAAATATCCAATTTTCACCCAACTAACATGTAAATCATGATTAATTTCACATATTCTAACATGAGTATGATTATTGCTAAAAGAAAGCAAGTAATAAACACTCGCCTCAAATATGACAGTCTGATCCGTTGGTGACATTGGTATATACGCATTCCTCTCTTCTCGATCTACGCGTTGGTGGTCACGGTTGTGCAAGGTGAGGATAATTTGGCCTTCCCTCTTGGAATTTGGTTCTCCCTCACACCCTCTATGGCCGTTCTCTCTTTCTGTATCTCTCGAACCTAAAGGACTATCCTTGGCTGATAAAATAACTCCCAATTTTCGTCCATTAATTAAGCCCAAAAATACAATTTACCATAATGCCCTCTCGGGATGCCGGTTAGGCCTAAAATTGCCCCGGGACCCAAACTAAACACCCGGGTCTACTAATTTGACTATCTCGACCCTCCCGGACTTAACGGCACACTCAAAATGACCATACGAGTTAATAAAAATAAATTCTCCTTTTATCCTAATCAATTAGTCCCGACACGACTCACACGCGTGTCAGACTTAAATTACCAAACTGTCGTATTTTTCACTTCCGACAATTTATCAAATATTATAATTCCTTATTACATATCACACAGTAATATTCAATAATTCTCAACAATAAGTATTAACCCTTGGCACGCTAGTTAATAATTATTTTAATCCGGATTAATAACAAATTAATTTCTCGCATTTTAATTTAATTAATCCAACAACAATAATTAATCGCATACTTATTGCCATAATAATAATAATAATTAATCACATAATTATTTAAATTGTCAAAAATACGGGGTGTTACAGATAAAGGAAAAGAGGGCTCCCTCAACAAAATACTACATTTTCTCATTTTATCTTTTTTTTTCTTTTTATTCCTATTCTTCTCATTTATTTATAAATTTTCTTTCATTCAAAGTAGTTTGTAAGGTAGATTGTAATCTCTTTACATTTTATGAAAAGTTCCTTTGCCTTTATATTTAAATTGTTTCACTCTCATTAGTGTAACCACACTTACATTCCGTAGTATAATTGTTTCTTTTATTGCAATTATCTTTCTTTATTATTTTTAAAGCCTTAATTTACTTTCAATTAATGCACTTAATATTTTCTTCTTTAGTCCTAGTTAATTACAGTAATTTAGTACTCACGTCAAAGTCTTCCCAAAGGGAAGTAATTGAGTGAAAACCGAGCGTCATGTATGTACGCTTTTCGTTGTCGTCAGTTTTTCACCTCGAGAAAAAACCTAAACTTTAACTACATATGTTTTTATATGTATATAGGCAAGTTTCGGTATCGAATCCATAGATAATGTCATTTCAAATTTGATTGATTTATTACTTAAAAAAATGCAAAGGATCATTTTTTAGTTTTTATGTTTTTATTCTAAAATTAATATATGCGAGTATCGAAACTAAATATATTGACAAATATGAAAATTAGAGGTTGATAATTAAATCCCTCACCTCGGAATACGTATCATAAATGGTTATGTGGTTAGACAAATTTCAACTATGATTAATGCTCATTTAAATAATTATCTAAACTCAGAGTGTCACTCTCCAAATTTTCATAAAATTCTAAATATGAATTCGGCGTCAACAGTATTGACAAAATTATACACATAAGTTAGCAAATATGGTGCATATGTGATATACCCTATTAAGGTTCCTGGGTGTAAAATTAGTAACAATCAACCCGTCAAAACGAGTCGTCTTCCAACATACCATAGTGAATCAAATAAGTATCCAAGGTGAGTTCATTAATCTATAACTAAATTAATATATCTAGCAAGAATTTTTAAATATTTAAATAAAACATTTTAAGGGAAGAAATAGTTTTGAGAGAAAGAAAACAATTTTTAATGCGAGTAAACTAATAATGAAAACATTTAACTAATTTTTGAAATATTTTAAGATAATTATAGAAAACATTTAGATTAATTATGAAGCAATAAACTAATTGATAAAACCAATGAAATCATTAATAGGATGATTGATAATGACTAAAATAATATTACAAATTACACATTGAGCTAAAAATTGAACTAAACTTCTCTAAACTACAGAAATCAGATATTCCCTCCATACAAATGCCCCATTTATAGGGTGAACAAATTTTTGGTTGGGGCGTAAAATAAGGTTTACAAATTTTTTGTGGGATTATAAAAATGGGATTCTTGGTGGCTGATGGAAAAGGTGAGCAAAACAGTCCCTAAAATTTGAAAGGTCTTATTGCTTTTGTAAGGAATCTTATATTTTACCATTATTAAATTCTTTGTGGAACATTGCACAGAGGAACTATTAAGATGATGGGAATTTGGTGAGAAAATGTTGGGCACATGGGGAAAGAAAGAAGACCGACGTTGGGCATCCCAGTTGGTAGTGCGATGCGCACTAGGCAAAGGAAGGTTCCGCATTGTGCGAGGGAGATTTATGTTAGATGAATGGGAGGACTCCATGTGGCACCCACTTTTGTTATTTAAAATTATTTAGAGGGGGTGAGACTCAAACCCGAGTCTCCCCTAAATGCACCTCTCTCCCAACCAAAAAGCCAAGCATTAAATTAATAAATATTCTTCACCTAATAATAGTTAACCCTTCTATAAAACCAGTTTTCCTTATGGTATCGACATGCACAAAGTCCTACATCATTATCCAGGATTGCGGTACGCGGTCATAACCATTTGAATAAAAAACACAAACGGATAGATTCACCATGAGTAACCGTTATGTTCACATAATTACACTATAGCGCGTACGCTCAAGTGTACCCCAAATCATCCCCAATCCCCGAACGTCGGATTATATATATAATTATAGGTTTAACATATCTCAAAACCTTAATTAATCTAACCTTACAACATATCAAATATACACCATAAAAATCGGATACGTGTACTCTCAAACGTACTTGAACTATCCCAATCTCCATCATCGGAGTGTCCATTATATTTTTAGCTTTATTAACTCTCAAACCTTCTTAAAGTCCTCCTCCTAGTTTAACACTAAGAGTATAAAATTATATGTATATTCTATCTCCTCATATACATATGAATCACAACGTGGATCATGATGCTAATTAAAGGCTTATACTCTCGAACCCTAATTAACTCCCCAAACATTTTAGTTTGTGACCCTACAAACTATACGTTCAATACACACACACACACACACACACATATATATATATATATATATATATATATATATATATATATATATATATATATATATATATATATATATATATATATATATATATATATATATATTTGTATGTATGTATGTGTGTGTACTCAGATTATATATACACCAATCACCCACTAACCAAAAATAAACCCTCTAAGTAATGAAAAACCCAATCTCTCTCATTCTGCAAAGTCGGATCAATCCGACCCAATATGGATCGATCCGATCATTCCATGTGTGGGACCTTCTTCCTTAAAATGCATCTTTGTGGGCCCAACCACCATTAAAATGGAAGTCCAACCTTTAAAACACTTAATAACCAAATCTCTAGGTGTATAACAAACATACTCATGATCCTAATTCGATTTATCAATAGATTACATCATTATAACCCAAATTAAGGTTCAAATCTATCAAAATTGAATTTAAACCTAAATTCATTCTCAAACTTCCATTAATCCAATTAACATGTGATTTCAAAAGTCAAAACATCAAATTAACATATGACAATCATACTTACAATTGATTCATCCCTAAATATGGATTCTAACACAAAATCAAAACTCAAAATGATTTAATTAGAGGTTTCCAACAAAATCCCCAATTAAATCAGATTACAAAAACCCACTAAATTGTGAAGTTTAATAACCTAATTAAGCCCAACATGAATATAATTCAAATTGCATAATAAAATCCCTAAACATGTTTCTAAATCCCACATCAAAATACAAGATAAATTGATCATAAACTAGTTACAAATTATACCGTGATAAAGAAAAAGATTTCTTGTTTTAAAGGTATGAACGAATGATTCTTCCTCTTTATCCCTTTCTCTTCTTCCTCAAGGTTCCTTCCAAATTCTCCCAAATCTCTAGAGTATATAGGGTTTGTGTTTTATGTGTAATGTCTTCAACTAATGAGGGTTAACACTCTTAAAATATGTCTAAACTTGAAAGGCTTAATTTTGGGCCTCCAAATGACCCAAAATACTACTCAAACTATTCCAAAAATTAGCCCAAAGGTATACATACCCCATAGGACCAATCCAAACTAGTAAAAATATATAATCAGTCCTCCTTGACACTCCAGAGTCCAATCCAACTAGTAAAACCTCACCATATAGATTAATACCTCACGTCGTAAATAAAATACACATAAAATATTATTATACGCGTAACACAAAATCCAATATCATATAATTAATGTCACAATTTACTTATTTATAACACATGGCATAAAATCACATTACATGCAAATTTAATTACCATCTAAATTATGCATTTTATTATTACCCAATCACACAAGTAACATTTTATCCCATTTATTAATTTAATTTTTAATTAATAAATGAAGTCACTAAAATATGAGAAATTACGTTGCTCGTGTACGCCTCTACATTATCCCCCTGGGGCAGAAGTCTCTTGTTCATTTGAAAAGTGAGAGTTATGAACAAAACATCGTTACAAGATCTTGGAGTGGATATTTATCATCACTACTTTTATGGTCTATTAAATGCATTTGCATGCTCATACTTGTAAGACACGTCTATTCCTAATATTAAGTGCCAATTATCGTGTTGGGAAGGTCATTATTTTGCATTAATAATTATCGTTTTTGAATTAACGACGCCCCTTTGTATTTTGAGGGTATAAATACCCCATAAGAGGCTTCTCAAGTTTTACCTTGTTACTTTAATCATTTTAAAAAGAGAAAACACTCTCGAGTTCTTTGTGTTTCTATCATTTTAAAAAAAAATCCTCCATTTCTTTTAAATTTTTCTCTATTTCAATGGCTTCTTCTTTCCTTGGTGTTTCATTCGTTGTTGTCACAATCACTACAGAGATTTTAATAGGCACTACACCACTTAAGGTTCTAATAGTAGAGGTTTTTATCATTATTTCCTTAGTTCCTACCATCGTTACTATTGTTTCTTCAAATATCCCGCCATTGGTAGTGGCATTGGCCTATCTGGGTGCCAGGGAGAGTCCAACGGTCCTATCACTGTGATTAAGGTGTAATCAAAGAATTTTGTGCAACGATTAACGAGAGAATTTATTGACTATAGGTGTGCCCCTTTTTTTGGTGATGATGACCATTTCATATCTTAGCTTGAAATCCTTGAGGCTAATTTTGCTGCTTTGGTGTTTTAGCAACCTTTTTTAGGGTTACCTAATTCTAAGGATACCCCGTTCAGACTACTTAATGTCATTCTGAGAGTTCGAGTTGATAGGGTTGACTTTCCCTTCTCGAACATTAACTTTGATGTTTGTGGGGGAGGTTTTGAGGAGTGGGAAGCTTGGGCTGGGTATTTTATGTATGTGGAGGAATAATGCCAAACTATTTAAATGCTCTCATTAGGCAGAACTTTGATATATTCAAAGAATTGTACTATTAGTACTAGTGTGAGTGATCTTAATTATCTTATCTCTCGTTGGAGTGTAGACATGCATATCTTTATAACTGGTTGGAGTCAATTCACCATCACATTAGAAGATATCTTCGAACTTATAGTATTCCTATTTTGGGATGCCATATATTTACCCATTGATATGAAGATGCTACATAGAAACATTGTACGAGGAATTGAAAAGTCTATGGGTGATTACATGCATTATCTAGTTTTTACTCATAGCCACTGGTCCTTTTTCCACTTTCTTCATTACTTTTTTTATCTAGATTTTTATTTCCTGGGAAACCCAATGACTTCCCTCATGAGATGGTGTTCCGTTTTGACATTTATCTTGCTCGTGGTAGAAATGTGCCAACGATTGCATTGAGTTCGGGTACTATGTATATATGGTTATACCAAGCACACGTCGACATGGAAAGATCTCATGGATGATATGATGTCCAAAATTTTACTAATTCATTTATTTTAATGCCCATTTTGTTCGAGTGATTCCCTAGTTGAGCTCTAAAGCCTAGTTCATTACTAGGCATGATTGCTCGCATGGAATAGGAAGACTCCCAAGACTTCTTTTAATACTCTTTTGGATAACATCGAAGAATCCCGATTTCTCCCCTAAATGTTAGGGGTATATTTTCTTGTAATTTTTTTTCCTCTTATTCCCCATTATTCCACTTGTGAAAGCTGAAGTTGTGAAGAGTACTCCATTCATTTTTGTAATGGCAGTCATCTCTCCTTATGTTTTGTTTCCCTTGAATTAGTTGGGTAGAGTTATGGAATTTTATCATACAAAGTGAGTGAGATGATAGTCAGGTATGACCAAGGAAATTTATCTCCTAGTTCTCTTACTATATGTGTGACCAAACATCATTATAGAGGTGCATATTTTAATTTTACCCCCGAGGGTATAGTCCATAGATTTACCAACCTTAAGAATTTCCTCATTGTTACTCATGACTATATTCCTATAATGAGTGGTACACGGTTTTCTCTATGGAAACGTCAAATCTTAAGTATAAATTTCCATTCAAGGTTTACCACAAGAGACATATATTGAGGCCATCCCCCCATTTGACAAGTATTTGTCCAAACATACTCGCAAAGAAACTTGTATTATAACTAAGTAACGATACCCCTTTTAGAATGTGTTACTCCAATTTTGGCGAATCCTCTTCACAAGGAAACCATTTCTTCAATTCATCCTAGGGTGGATGCCAAACAAACAAAGGCTAAAGCTAAAATCAAACCAAAGCCACATTAAAAAGGAACCATCCATAATTGAATGTTTCAAACTACACTATTGTAATCCACGGGATTTCTATAACTATAAACCCAATCCAGACATAAGCGGGGAGGGAGAAGACGTAAGAAACCAAGTCTGGGGGTAGTGTTACCTTGGTTGATCAAAGTTAAGATACAAACACCCTTGCCATTGAAAAAACGTATCACACATCCCTCGAATGAGGATATAAAGCATTTAAGGTGACATCTTCTCATCCGCTTGTTCCCACCACATCTCAACCTGTGGAAGTAACGTTTGTTATTAGTTTAATATCTTTTAAAGATCAAAGTAATGATTATATGTGTGTCCGATCAACTTCATGTTTATCTAGAGAAGAACTCGTTGATTATGGAAGTACCCCTTCCTATGACTATTATAGTTCATCTTTAAATAATATTGGGTCACTCACTATTATTAAAGATGATTTAATTGATACATTATTTTTTTAAATCATCTCAAGGAATTGTGGTTGTTGATCTTGGAGAATTTTCTTCGAGTAAGCATGAAGAAATGATGATCCCCTCTCCGAGCACCACTATCCCAACCAGAAGGCTACTGCCTTATGGGAAAGTTACTCTCCATGAGCCTGTAAGTATTTTATATTGGTCATCTACTTTCGTCTTTTTATTAAATTGAGTTATCCAACCAATGTACTGTTTATTTTTTCAATAGGTTTCTTCCAAGAGGACGAGCATGTCCTTAGTGGCAAGTGATGCCCATTCATCTGTCCCTCCAGCAATTTCTCACATTCATGTTCCCTTTTGCATGGAGAGGAATTCTATATTGGTGACTTCATTGAGCCTTGATCATGAAGTATAGATTTATTCTTTTAAAGTTTCCTTGAATTAATCTATTAAAGTTCTTGTGTATCTAACTTTATGACTTTTGTGCATAAGTTTGTACTATGTTCCCCATCTCTATGGTGAATCCAATAAGAAACGTTCCTTCTAGAGGTCTCTCTTCGAATATATCTTCACATGTGTTTAAGTATATTTTACTAAAGTCTTTACTTAATTTTTTTGTATTAACTTGTGCTTTTGATTATAGGCCTCTGGTATGCCTTCACCCACTTGTAGCATTGCAATTTCCATTGTAGAGAGCGCTTCTTTTACTTAACCACCAATGAACATTACGACATCATAGATGGAGGTAATTTCATTTGTATGTTATTTTTTAATTGTTGAGAGGAAGGATTTCAATCATGTCATTTATTTGTCTCTATGTGTCTTTTGTTGTGGCAAGTAACCCCTTGTTTTCATTGGTTCCTCTTTGTCAACTAAGGTGACCCTTCATGGGTTATGCCCTTCAAGTAGGATTCATATCCCAAGGTTGATATTGAATATGAATAATAGGCCTAGGTGCAGGATATTTTTGCCCATCCAATTATGCAAATTGCATCGAGCGTCTCTTGTATAAAGCTAACAATTTATTCGCCTCCTTTAGAATAGGTAATTCAATACACTAATTTATTCTTTTAGGGTATTTAATGAAATAATCTTTATGATTATTCGTTTGTGAAAATATTACATAAAATTCTCGTTCTTGACCGCTCGCAGGTTTGTATGAGCAACCCATCTTTACATGTCACTTGATTTGTTGAGTATGGGGTATGTGTGTTAAAAATGTTTTCTTTATTTTTACCAGTATTACTCGCTCAACTCATTAAACTTTTAAATGAGTAAAGATAAGTTTTAAGATTTGAAAAATTGAGGGTCTTCTTCTTTTGATCCCTCATTTATATCTGTTTGTGTTCATTCATTCCACATACTTTGCAAAATATTATTTACCTGACATGTCACCTTGTTCAAGTTGATGTTGAAGTTAGTTTGACTCCCCCTTTGCCTGTGGAGTCTTAGGTACTAACTTTTGTTCTTGACCTTTTCATTTACTCGTATTTTCCAAACTTTATGTATTATATGATCAAGCAGTTTCCCTATTTTCATGTTGAGGTCACATTAGTCTCGATAAGTCACATTAGTCTCGAGTACCCTTGTGCCTTTGGGGCCTCGAGTATTTAAATTTTGTACTGTTCATTATCTTCTGCATTTACTTTGCAAATATTACTCATCTCAACCTGTTTATTTGTTCTTAGGCCGATACCGCGAGTGCCCCCATACCTTTAGAGCCTCAGGTGATTAACTTTTGTACCTTTTTCTTTTCCATGTACTTTGCAAATGTTACTCATCTTTTCAATGTGTTTCTTTATTTTTAGGATGACACCAAAGTTCCCCCATACCTTTTGAGCCTCAAGTACTTAACTTTTGTACTTTTTCTTCTAATCTTTCATGTGAAGTTTACAAATGGAGATTATTTTTAATATGTACTCCCTCATTTTTCTTATTTTTATGGATTTATCATACCGAGAAGAGAGGTAACCATCCACCCATCTTCTTTGTGGACCATTCTCCCGAGCAACGAGTAAGTTTCTCACTTTTTCTTTATTCTACTTGTCATCCAGTTGGATATATGCATTGATTTAATTATATTATTTCATCCCTTGTAGGAAAGGGAACAACCTAGGGACTCAGATAGTATGCTCATTCCCATGGGCTTCTGAGTAATTTTTTCATATAAGTAAACATTCCTATTTATACTTGGTATTTTCATTGTTCTTCATTTTCATTAGGCTGAAGAAAGCGAGGAGGAAGAAGGTAGTAAGGGTAGAGAGTAAGAATCAAAAGCTACTCACTCTGAAGGAGTTAAAAATGAGCATGGTGAGGATGGATCTGATATTACTTCTGATGGGAGTTCAATGGGCGTAGGTTTTAACCTAGTAAAAATTTTTGCTCTTGAGGAGTATATGAAACAATTATAGTCTGAACATCTTATATATTTCATTCGTGAAGATGACGGGGCCATGTTGTACCTAATATATGAGTATCATTCATAGATTTTTACCAGTAGGTTTGTTTAGAACATTGAAGGCATTACCATTTACAACTTCTGAGTACTAGCTAATCAAATTCGTCGGTTTACTACTACCTCCTCAAGTGATACAACTTTGTTTGAGGCTCTCCACTTTCTTAATGCCATTAAAGATTAGGACTATTACCATTTCAAATTGTACTAGTTGGATGCCGTTGTTTGCAACATTATTCATCCTTTAATGAAGAAGTTAATAAAAGTTAAGTCCTTCGAGAATGCTAAAGTCGAGGAGCATCTTCAGCGAGCAATAACTTTAAGGAGACAAATAAAATAAGTGGAACTTGAGTTGAGCAAAGTTTTATTTGGTGAAGAAAGGGGTATTTCTCGAGTATCCAATTCCAAAGAGCGAGAGATAAGCACCTTTGGGGAAGGTTTCTACGAGATATGAAACCTTATTTTTTTTTGTAACGGGTAGTTAGCTTGTATTCTCGTATGGGATCCCCCCCCCCCCCCGCCACCCCACACACACATGCACAGTTTTTTAACCCTTATAACATTTTTTCCTTCTCTTTTAGTAGGCCCTTTTTTGTGGAATTTAATAACACTTATCATTATTTATATATATCACTTATGAGTTTACTTTGCATTTCTTTTTTATTTCATTCAAGCAAGTTATTCACTCTTCTTGAAATTACTCTATCACTTCCTCCCCAAACTTTGGGAATTCTTGGCAAATTTTCTTGCCATATTTTTTTAAGTAATAGAATCATAACCTGGAAATGTATCCCCTCATAGAATATTACGAGCAGATACACACTTGATAAGAGAAAGGAACATTTTCCATCATACTTTGGGAATTCTTGGACTTCTTTTATCATTGTATTTTGTTTGTAATCAATGCCATCATAACTTCGAAATGTATCCCCTCATTGAATATCGTGAGCAGACACACACTTGGTAAAAGAAAGGAACATTTCCCCCGTACTTTGGGAATTCTTGAACTAGTTTTATCACTATATTTTGTTTTTATGCAATGCAATCATAACTTAGAAATATTACGAGAAGATACACATTTAGTGAAAAAAATGTTTAATTTGGTTATAAACCGATATCCATAATTTATATAACATCTAATTTACATAAAGATAATCATTATGTAGAAGAAAACTTTACCATAACCAAACAAGAGCAATAGTATTCATTCAATATAAGCTTAGCTCATTCAGAGGAAGGCTTTCTTTTTATACAAGAAACTTTAACTTTTCATAAATAAAAAGAATAAACATGTAGCTCTTGGATACCTCGTGCATAATACTTCATCCACTTCCAATTGCACGATTAGAGATAATCACTCTCTGGCTCTAAGATCTAACAATATCCTAACTTCCCAACTCCTCTGACACTGAACGATCTTTCCCAATTAGGTTTGAACTTTGAGGCAGACATTCTCCTTAAGTGGTGAGTAAATTCTCAGAGAACTACATCTCCCACTTGTAATTACCTAGTCTTAACCAAATTCTCATGGAATCTCTAGAACTACTATATATAAACCTTGAACTTTTCTTTTTCCTTGTCTATATTCTTGTCCAAAGCCTCTAGTTTCACATGACTTAGGTCTCAGAGTAAGTCATTATTCAAATCCACTATTATAAAAGGCACTTCCAGCTCCATTAGTTGAACATCTTTTATTCCATACACAAGAGAAAATAGAGTGAACCCTGTTAGTTTCCTTTTCTATTTTCTATAAGCCCATAAGACTATTGGGAACTTATCATCCCAAGTCCTTGGGAAATCTTCCAACCTCTTCTTGAGAATGTTGATTGGGATTATTGGTTTCTTTTGCTTGCCAATATCTTCTTGAAAATATTGATAAAGGTCTTGTTAGTAAATTATGCTTACCCATTCTCTTTTGGATAAGAATGGTAGAGATGTTATAGACAATCTTGTACTTGTCTTTTAAATAACCCCATTTCTTTGCACACAAACTGCTCCCATTATCTATTAGGATAGACTTTGGCATGACAAACCTACTGATTATATACTCACGAATAAACTGGGTTACCACTTATGCAATTATCCTCAATAAAGGAATAGCCTCTACCCAATTTGTATAAAGCTCTGTAGCAACCAGAATGAAACCCTTTCCTTGAGAGGCTGGTGTGATTTTTCCTACTAAGTTAAATTCCCATGCGTGAAAAGGGTAAAGAGCAACCAAACTTTGCAAACTCACTAATGGAACACGCGCAATGTTTCATTCACTTAGCATGCCTTACATCATTTCATGAACATAATGAAATCAGTCTCTATCATGGTCCAATAATAACCCCTACATCATTAATTGATCATGTAGTTTAGTTCTACCCATTTGTGATGGTTTGTGGGCCATTTTTACCACCTTTACCGTTTCCTCCTTAGTAACACATCATATGACTTTCTCATTATATCCTTTTCTATACAACCTATCTTTGACTAAGTAAAAATGATCAACCCGTTTCTTCAGGTAGATTTCATTTAATATTTTTAATAGGCATTTCTCCATCTTTCAAGTAAGCTCTATAGGTCTTTCTCCAATCATACAATGCTTCCACAAAGTGGGCTTCTACCAGTTTTTCAAACTAGATTTGGCACTTTAAATAACTTTGCTGCAACCAAGAAATATCTTTATTCATGGTGGGCCAAAAATAGCCCCATCTTTACAAACACTTGTAAATTAGAATATTAATATCTCTGTAATGAGTCTTATGCATTGCTCGTAACTTATCTTGATTTTCCTCTTCAACCATACATCTTTCCAAATATCCTCTAGGACTCTTAAAGTATAAGGTACCCTGTAGCATTGAGAAATTTACCAACTCTAATAACCCATCTCTTCTTCATGTTTTCTAACTGTTTGACTACTGGGGTTCTCCATTATTGGGATACCTCGCATGGAAAAAAAGACTTGACTGTTATAGGAAATTTTCTCCTCTTAACGGTGATCGTATCCATAAGCTCACCCATTTCCAATTTATGGCCAATTATTTCTAGAGCATCTAAATGCATGTTTATTGTTCGAGGATGTCTTTTGATTTTAACAGATAGTAATTGTTTTAAAAAATGTTGGATGATTTCTCGATAAGGAGAAATATTGTCATGATTGAGAGAGAATTACTCAATGACTTGTTTAACCACGAGGTTGGAGTCTCCTTGTATGCAAAGGATTCTCATTCCTCTTCTCAAAGCTTCTAAATGTCCCAGTATTAGTGCATCATATTCTTCTTCATTGTTCGAGCATTTGAAATCTAGTTTGTATAAGAGGGTGATATTTCTTTTGTATTGGAGAGTATGATTATGTCTCCCTAGATGCCTTGCGCAGAAGAGACATCAAACTCCATATTCCATGCTTACATTTCTTCACACACATGAGCTTGGAAACCATCCCTTAATAGTTACTCGTTTAGAGGTTCAAACAGTTGCCTAGGAAAGTTGGATAAGAGATCATCCAAAGCTTGACTTTTGATGACCGTAGGTGCAAGTTACTTCAGATCATACTTAGCTACGATAAGAAACCACTATCTTAAGTCCCAACAAAGATATTCCTTGATAGTAAGTACTTGATGGGGTCTCACTTGATGATAATGTGCAATGTGAATGCAAGTAAGTAGTGCCTTAGCTTTTACATTACAAATAATAAATTCATGTAATGTTTCTTACACATTTGTATATCTTGAATCAATCTCATATATCACCCTGGATAACTAATACAATAGTGTTTCTTGCCCTTCCTTCTCTTGCAGGAGAAAATATCTAATAGATTTATTTACAAAAGTCAAATATAAGAGCAAAAGAGCAAAAGAGGAAATGTGCACCTACTTCTGATGGAATCACTATTGAGGGAGACATTAAAATTTCATTAATCCTCTCAAATGTCTTATGTTTCTCGGTCGCCCAACAACATTTTGATGTTCTGTTCATCAGTGGCGAAAAGGGATGAGTTATCTCGGCTAGAGTAGCTATGAATCTCTTAAGATAAGAAACTTTTCCCATGAAACTCTTAAGCTGTATTTGACTCTTTGGTGGTGGAAGCATAATAATTGCCTTATGTTTCTCCGCGTACATCTTCACACCTTTGCATATTGACAACAAAACCAAGAAACTTACATGTTGTAACCCCAAAAGCATATATTAAAGGGTTCATCTGCATCTTATACTTTGTACATCATTCAAAAACTCTGTAAGGACAAATTTCCAATCGAGTCATTTGTTATATTGGCTACATTCCGTTGGACAATTTTTTTTTGTGTCATTCCTCATCAAGCATTATTCAACCGAAAAGATTCGAGCATTGCATCCAATGTTCATGCGACATCAATATGCACACCATGTTCTCTCTTCTAAAAGGTATATGACCAAAATCATTTTTAGTGTTAGAGTATTTTTCATAACGAGAAATTTTCATGTAGAGTAATGTTCGTAAATATTTAATTTTCATAAAGAACCACTTTTGAAATTAATTTGAACATTTTTTTAAAAACAGAAATCTCGTTCGAAGTTTTCTCAAGGTCATTCGAACGACTTGGATCTAACGACATTCCCCAAGCTATACTGGAAACTCGTTAGAAGCTCGTTAGAAATGTTATTCGAACGATCTCGCTCGAACGAGATTTCTAACGACCTATCTAATTCAATACTAGAATTCCGTTAGATAACTCGTTCGAACGACATGTCGTTCGAATGACCTCGTACAAACGAGATCTGCCAGATTTGAAAAATTTTAACTTATTTTCGGGCAGTTATTTTCCAACAACTGTTTTGGTCCACTACTTTTTCAGTTATATCATATGGACGAAAATGAGTTTCAAAAAGTAAGGAAGTTTAATATTATCTTTAGAGAAAAATTCACAACTTCCCTCTTTTTGGTAAAATCAATCTCCAACACCATTTTCAACTTTTGAAACAAAACCCCTTTCAGTCAACTTAACATTTAACAAGAAATTTTACAGTGGATCTCTGCATTCAAGCTTAGTGGAGACGGTGGTTGTGGGCTTCGATGGATACCGCAACCCGAGGAGTGTCAAGCAACGCGTTGGAGGTTCGCGTATTACAAATTCGGAGGTCGAGGACGGCATAAGCATGTCTTGAGTGAGTCAATGTCTGTAAGTCTTTTGAGTCTCTTATAAAACCTATTTTGTAGTGGATTTTGTCTAGGCCCAGCCGTCCGAGGTTTTTCCCATTTGGGTTTTCCTCGTACATTGGTGCGTTGTGGTTGTGATTTTCACAATTTACTTTATTAAATCACATAGATGTATGCTTAGGATAAAATGAATAAAATTGGATAATTTTATTTTAATTAATCAAGTTATCAATCTCATCGCATTAATTGGAAATTGTTCTTGCTAACTTATCAATCTGCCATAGAAATTAAAATTGGGAAATATCTCTTATTGGCTAATTTTAATTGAGTTGTGTGTGTGTATTCCACGAAATAAACTCAGTTCATATAACCTTGCAACTTCA
Organism: Sambucus nigra; assembly: GCA_949130495.1. NCBI lineage: Eukaryota > Viridiplantae > Streptophyta > Magnoliopsida > Dipsacales > Adoxaceae > Sambucus > Sambucus nigra. Next base: position 464,416,418 of record OX422211.1, on the reverse strand, counting down.
AATTGGTATCAGCGCTTGTCTCTAAAAGTTATTTAGATGAATCCTGGAGGTTATATGGATAGTTTTTCGTCGAATAGACTACCTTTGTTTGATGGAACTAATTACACCTATTGGAAAGCACGTATGAAATCTGCTCTTAAATCAATTGATGAACGTGTTTGGATTATTGTTGAAAGAGGATGGTCCCCTCCTACTATGGTAGTTAATGATGAAATTTTTTTTACTCATGTGTAACAGTGGAGTGAGGAAGAACTAAAATGGTGTAACTTTAACTCTAAAGGTCTAAATGCCTTATTTGGTGCGGTGTCCCCCGATGAATTTCGTCGTATAATGATGTGCGAAACGTCAAAGGAAGCTTGGAATATTCTCCAAGTTACTCACGAGGGAACTAGTATAGTTAAAGCTTCAAAACTTCAAAACTTAACAACTGAATTTGAAACGATCACCATGAAAGAATCTGAAACATTTGATGAGTTCTATGCTCGTGTATCTGATATTGTTAATTCTTGCTTTAACCTAGGTGAAAAAGTACCTGAAGATCGTGTTGTTAAGAAAATTGTTAGATGTCTTCCTAAGCGGTTCATTCCTAAAGTCACTGTTCTTAATTCATTAGGAAATCTAAATACTTTGAAACTTGAAGAACCTGTTGGTGATCTTCAAACTTATGAACTAGATATGTTTCCTAAAGATAACAAAAGCAAAGATAAAGTTGTTGCCTTAAAAGTTAAGAAAGTAGATGTGTCTGATTCTGATGAGTTTAATATAGATCCTGATGATATAGATTTATTTGCTAAAAAAAAAGCAAAATTCTAAATTTGAAAAACCAAAATTTGAGAACAAAAACAAAGGAAATAGAAAATTCAATAATCAGGAACCAAAGAAGTTCAACAAATATAACTTTAAAAAGGATTATTCGGAGAGATGCTTTGAGTGTGACGGATGTGGTCATAGAGCATTCGAGTGCCCTACAAAACTTAAAAGACAAGGTAAAGAAAAAACAGTTTATAATGCCACTCTAAGTGACAGTGATAATGAGTCTGAAGACTCTGATGACTCTACCCCGTCTAGAAATAATTTCACTGCGTTTATGGCAAGCCATGCTAGTAATTCAAGTGTGTCATAACTTAATGTTAACCATTCCAAGAAAAATCTTGAGGCTGCTTCCACTCACTCTACTAGTAGTGATGAAAAAGGAAGTGAAAGTGAAATAGATGAAAGTGAACTGAAAATACACCTATTCTGAACTATACAATGAGTCTCTCCGTATTCAAAAAGTTAACAAAAGATTAACCTTTAAAGTCTTAACAATAGAAAAAGAGTTGAAAGGCCTGAAGGAGAATGAGGCTTTAGTTAGTCAACTCGAGGCAATTAAGATATCTCTTTCTGAGAAGCTTATCTTAATAGGTAAAGAAAAATGTGACTTAATTTTCTCATTGGAAGGTGTCAACAAAGATCTTAATGAGTCTTTAGAGATTAGAAAATCTCTCGAAGCTAAAATTGCCCAACTTGAAAAAGATCTCGAGTCTTCTCGTGAAGTTAAAGTCACACTCGAGGATAATTCAGGATGAATGGGAAAATTATTTCTAGGTCTTGTTTTAGGATATAAGGAGAAAGGTTATCAAGAGAGAAAGGGTATAGGATATGAAGAAGGAGATTCATCAAAAGTCAAACCCGAACCAGTAGCTAAGTTTGTTACCAAATCTAATGTTCTTAAAATAAGGCCTACTTAGCAACCTTCAAAAGCTGGTCCAAAACAACCCTATGTGTGCACTTATTGTCACAAACGGGGTCATATTAAAGATTTTTGCTACAAGCTTGGAAAGAACTCTCATTTCACAAATTCTAAACAACACTATAGCTCCTTAGCTAGTCTTAAGAGTTAAGTTGAGTATCTAGTCAATACTTCTAAAGGTCTAATGGAAGAGTTTCTTAGGTTTTCTAAAGTCCAAGGAAATAATTTAAATTATAACACTAGATCCAACAAAGGAAGGAAAACACCTCAAGCTTGGGTTAAGAAAAATCATACCAATAAAGCTTTTGTTGCTCCTGTTGCACTTAAGGCTCAAAATACCTTACAATGGTACTTTGATAGTGGTTGTTCGAGACATATGACTGGTGATAAATCTCTATTCACCACCCTTGAAAATTATAAAGATGGTATAGTCACTTTTGGGGATGGTATCAAATCTCGAATCATGGGTAGAGGATCTATTGAAATCTCCGGGTTTCCTAAACTTGAAAATGTCCTTTATGTTGATGGTCTCAAGGCTAATTTGATAAGTATTAGCCAATTATGTGATGGAAATCTTGATGTTAAATTTAGTCAATCGGAGTGCACCGTATATGATCACTCGGGTGAATCTATTTTACAAGGTGTTAGAACTAGTGACAATTGCTATGGAATTATTCCTAAATCATCTTTAGGTTGCAATAGTGCAAAAGCCTCATCCGTCGATCTTTTGAATCAAATATTAGGTCATGTAAACTTTAGAGATCTTGATTGATTAGTGAGAAAAGAGCTAGTTCGAGGCTTATCACTACTAGGAAAGCCAACCTCCATTATTTGCGGGTCGTGTTAATTAGGAAAGCAAATTAAGAGTCCTCATAAGAAGTTAAACTCTATAACAACCTCTCGTGTCTTAGAATTGATACACATGGACCTTATGGGTCCCACTCGTATCGAGAGCATAGGAGGAAAAAGGTATATCTAAGTAATGGTTGAAAAGACAAGACTATGTGATAATTGATTAACTTCGCAACTTTCTAATATAGCACACTTATTTAATTTCAGCCCCTAATCATTCATCTAAGATGCGTGTGTCAACCGATAAATAAATAAAGCATGTGACACAAAAAATATGCTGAGACACAGAATTCAGGAAAAAACCCCTTTCGGGTAAAACCTTTATTTCACTATGAATATACAAGCCGCAACTTACAATTACATAGAGAAATCTGCAATGGATCAACACGCAGCCAACCCACAAAGACACGCAGTCTTGAACTCAGCAAGAGAATACACGCAGCACCCTCCAAGGACTCGCAGCCCAAACAACGAAGGAAGAACCGCAGCTCTCCTCAATGACACGCAGTCATAACACTTTGTAGAGACTCCCTCAGCAATGACACGCAGCCCTCGGTTGCAAAGATCTCCCCACAAATATTAAACAATACCAAAGCTTGTGTTCTAGGGTTCCAAAAGATTCACAAAAGTAATTGGGATTTTTGTGTGAATCAAAAAGATGTTTTTCACATCAAAAAGGTGAAGACTTAGAGTATTTAGGACTCTGAAAATCGTCTTGAAAAGTCTTAAAAAATAACTCCCCGAAGATGGCTTTAAATAGGAAAACTTTGAGCCTAAAAAATCTCCAGCGAATCTGGCAGAATTTATCCCAGACGGACCGGTCCGGTTCTGAGGCGGATCGGTCCGGTCAAGCGGATCGGTTCTTTTATTTTGGCCTTCATTGGTTCGCTTGCGGTCCGGGGTATACTGGATCTGCAGCAAGCGGATCGGTCCGGTTGCGAATCGGTCCTGTATGGGGCCAGATCGGTCCGGTTTTCCCAGAAAAATAAAATCCTTTTAAAAGCCTCATTTTGCTTTAAAAAACTTACTTCTTATTTTTATAAAAAACATTTTATAAAATTTCCCAATTCTAAATATGAACTTTAAGGAACATAAAAATAAAATTTTACCAAGTTCATTCTCGTAGGGGCTATGATGTTGAAGACGCTTTGATATTCGGATCCGTTGATGTAGATGATATCTTGAGTTTCTTCAACGGTGTAAAGGCGTACGACATACAAAATTGATAATGGACAAAAATGTCCTTACAAATCTCCCCCTATGTCTATGACGGTACATACATAAAAAATATCCGAATTATCAACTAATGACCTATACAAATCTACCCTCCCATGAACCCTAAAGATGGAAAGATACAAAGGTATAAATCTTCATCATTTGTTCTTCAATCTTCAACAATCATCAAATCTCAAATCTTTTCTCATCAGGGTGTGCAACATATTGATCTTCAATCTTCATACCTACACACATGAGACAAAGCAAATACCACGTGACATATCGAGTTTGAAATGAGATAAACATGGATACCAACATTTAATAAAAACATAAGCTATATCTCAAAAAACTCCCCCAAAGTTCAAACTCCCCCATAATATGATAATTCTTTCTCCCCCTTTTTATGATGTCCCCAAATAGACAAATGAGAAGAATGAATCAAATAAGCAAAATCGGGGTGTCACGGTATACAAAATAGGGCATCAAACAATATGGTAAACGTGCTCTTGCAAGGAGATGCTCAAACAAAATTTCACAGACTATTTTTGAATTTTTCAAATTTTTCATACAAAGATAGGATACCAATTTGAACAAATATGATACAAAAATCACACCATGGATTTAGAATCAAACAACCAAGTCATGGAAATGGAATGAATGGGTGTGAACACATTCGATAGGTAAATCAACTCAATCAATCATATGTGCACGATGCATATGTGTACCCCTAACGAATGAACATCAAAAGTATCCTTAGGTGAAAAGATTGTTGAATTTAGATGACATCGTCTTATGCAAATCAACAAATCAAAGTCAAAGTGATTTCCACACCAATAACGTCCAAAACTATATAGCGCATTTTCAAGAATTTCAAGGACGTGCAAACCTGTTTTAAATTCTCCAACCAAACTCCCTCATATATATTTTCTTTTAGAGGTAATCTAAATTCTCAAACTTTGGAGAATTGGTGCAAAAACCTAAATGGCCCCTTTTTGGCATGAAGATCTTTTTATTGCCTTTCAATTTTTTTGGGCTCTTTTAACCTCTTTGGACCTCGGATAATAAAATTCCTCAATTTTTTAGGTCCTTTTTAACGGTGGCTTTTGCGCAAAGGATAGATAATTACCTTTCGCAGCCCCTCCCGGTTTTACAAATAAAGCACACAAACTCACAAAAGGTTTTTATATGCACAATTTCCTTATCAAAATTTATCGCGCTTGGTTCGTTTTAAGGACAGGATTGAAGTGAAAAAACCCAACCAACATGTGATAAGGCAAGCACAATAATCAAACAAATCCGTGCATGTGTGCAATAAAGGAAACATGAGTCAAACATGTAGGAGGTAACGCTTAATTACATCTTAATGACTCCAAACATTATAAAGCACATGGATGAATTGACCTATTGTCTCAAAACACTATCAAATAGTCACATGTAAAATGGAATGATGTTGTGACTTGGTCATCCTAAGTTTCCATCCATAAACGGTGCAAAAAAAATACAAAAATCTTTTTGGATTTTCTCAAAATTTTATGAAAATAAAATCTTTTTGTATTTTTCAAAATTTTCAAAAAAAATAAAACATACAAAATGATACATACTAGCAATAGGCAAACAATGTCATCACGAAAATCACCCTATGCTAGTAAACAAGTCAAACCTCAATCATTAGGTGCAGAGGGGTTTTCCAAAGGTGGTGACAACTTATGAAAAACCTCCATCAGTTCTTGTGAAGTTTTGACTAAAAACTTAACTTGCTCTCCTAAATGTGCAAACTCTCTCATGTAGTCTCCGGGAGCATGTAAAGTATCATGTGTGGGTGCATGTGTGCCAGAAACACGTGTAGAAGCAAAACGTGACACATACCCCAACTTAAAGCAAAATTCCCTAAGGTGTCCTCTCCTCTTGCAATGTGAGCAAACATAAATAGGCCTAGGAACACCTCTCTCAAAAACTCTAGGACGCACTTTCCTAAAAGGAATGGGACGCCTATGTGGGTTAGGGTGAGACACATGTGAAACTGTCACTAAAGTGGGAACAGGCCCGGGTGCTAATTGGGAAGAAGAAGCACCGTCATGACTTATTCCTAACTTCTCACCTTTACCCTTAAGAACCACCTTTTCAACCTTCTTAGGTGCGTTCTCAAACTTGACTTTAACCATCCTGGCACGTTCGAGATCACTCTCGAGTTGGGATACACGTGTCGTCAGACTAGACAACGTGTCGGCCAAATCACACTTCTCCTTTCTCAAAACCTCCTTCTCTTTCTCCAAATCTAAAAACCGACGACCTAAATCCCTATTATACCTTTTTGTTTTCAAGGTCTCGGTGTACAACTCACTAAAAGCTTTTTGGAGCTCACTTTCATCTCCACTTTCACTCTCACTTTCTCCCTCACTTGAAGCGCTCAAACCATCACTATCACTTTCGTGTGCACTATTGTGGGACAAGGTGGGTGTTCTCACACGACTAGAAAAAGCTACAAACTTCTCACCACTAGTCTCATCACCCTCACCTTCACTACTATCACTAAATGTGGCGGGCATAGCTACTTTCTTTCCTTTCTTTCTAAGCCATGTAGGACACTCAAACGACTTATGTCCCTTACCCCCACATTCAAAACAAGTGACGTTCTCAAAATCTTCCTCACACTCCTCATCGGATTTATTCTCTTTTTCCCTCTCACCACTTTCTTTGGCCTTTCCTTTCTTTTTATTTTTCTCAAAAAAATTCTTTTTATTGGAAGAATTATTTTTGTTCATGTTGAGAAATTTTTTAAAATTTTTTGCAAACAAGGCCATATCATTAAAATCAAAATCTCCCTCAGAATCGGAGTCACAAACTGTTTCTTTCTTTTTCTTAAAATGAGTCTTTAAAGCAATGCCTTTATCCTTAGCCTTAATGGTTTGGGGAAATATGCCAATCTCATAGGTTTGAAGATCTCCTACAAGTTCTTCCAACTTAAGTGATTTCAAATTTCCCAAAGTGTTCAAAACAGTGACTTTCGGAATAAAGCGTTTTGGGAGAGATCTCAAAATCTTTTTAACGACACGCGTGTTATCAATCACTTCACCCAAATTAAAACATGTGTTAACAATGTCCGACAATCGTGCATAAAAATCATCAAAGCATTCGGACTCAAACATGGTGATAGTCTCAAATTAGGTGGCCAAATTTTATAATTTTGACTTTTTAACCGCGTTCGTACCTTCATGTGTCAATTTCAAAACATCCCAAGCCTCTTTAGACGTGGTGCACGTCATAATTCGACGAAACTCATCAGGAGAGACAGCTCCAGAAATAGCACTCAGACCACGGGAATTAAAATTGGACAATTTATAATCATCTTCAGTCCAGGCTGACACGGGTTTTAAAGTGGTGATGTTATTAACAGTGACCGTGGGAGGAGTCCAACCATTTTCGCAAAGCAACCAAACACGCTCGTCAATAGATTTTAAAATCGATTTCATACGAGCTTTCTAGTAGGCATAATTAGACCCGTCAAAAATAGACATCTGATTATATAAGTGCTCCATAGGAAAAATTGCGATTTTTCACAAAACTGATTTAAAAAAAAATCAATATCACACGATTTTGCGGAATACGCAATAAATTAGCGCAACCCGCTCTGATACCAATTTGAAAAGACAAGACTATGTGATAATTGATTAACTTCGCAACTTTCTAATATAGCACACTTATTTAATTTCAGCCCCTGATCATTCATCTAAGATGCGTGTGTCAACCGATAAATAAATAAAGCATGTGACACAAAAAATATGCTGAGACACAGAATTCAGGAAAAAACTCCTTTCGGGTAAAACCTTTATTTCACTATGAATATACAAGCCGCAACTTACAATTACATAGAGAAATCTGCAATGGATCAACATGCAGCCAACCCACAAAGACACGCAGTCTTGAACTCAGCAAGAGAATACACGCAGCACCCTCCAAGGACTCGCAGCCCAAACAACGAAGGAAGAACCACAGCTCTCCTCAATGACACGCAGTCATAACACTTTGTAGAGACTCCCTCAGCAATGACACGCAGCCCTCGGTTGCAAAGATCTCCCCACAAATATTAAACAATACCAAAGCTTGTGTTCTAGGGTTCCAAAAGATTCACAAAAGTAATTGGGATTTTTGTGTGAATCAAAAAGATGTTTTGCACATCAAAAAGGTGAAGACTTAGAGTATTTAGGACTCTGAAAATCGTCTTGAAAAGTCTTAAAAAATAACTCCCCGAAGATGGCTTTAAATAGGAAAACTTTGAGCTGATAAAAACTCCAGCGAATCTGGCCGAATTTATCCCAGACGGACCGGTCCGTTTCTGAGGCGGATCGGTCCGGTCAAGCGGATCGGTTCTTTTATTTTGGCCTTCATCGGTTCGCTTGCGGTCGGGGGTATACTGGATCTGCAGCAAGCGGATCGGTCCGGTTGAGGGACGAATCGGTCCGGTTGCGGATCGGTCCGGTATGGGGCCAGATCGGTCCGATTTTCCCAGAAAAATAAAATCCTTTTAAAAATACTTCTTATTTTTATAAAAAACATTTTATAAAAATTTCCCAATACTAAATATGAACTTTAAGGAACGTAAAAACAAAATTTTACCAAGTTCATTCTCGCAGGGGCTATGATGTTGAAGACGCTTTGATATTCGGATCCGTTGATGTAGATGATATCTTGAGTTTCTTCAACGGTGTAACGGCGTACGACATACAAATTGATAATGGACAAAAATGTCCTTACAATGGTGGATGATTTTTCTAGATACTCCATAGTAGGCTTTCGGAGAGAAAAATCTGAGACAATTGATTTTTTTACTATTAAGTGTAGAATTCTTCAAAATCAACACGGTGTTGCCATAAATCGCTTTAGGAGTGATAATGGAACCGAATTCAAGGAATCTAGTGTGAATGCCTTTTGTGATGAAATAGGAATTAAACATGAATTCTCGACCGTTCGAACTCCACAACAAAATGGTATAGTTGAAAGAAAAAATCGAACGATCCAAGAAATGGCAAGATCTATGCTCCTAGGAAGAAATTTGCCCCGTAGGTTTTGGGCTGAAGCGGTTAACACCGCATGTCACACCGTAAATAGGGTTTATTTGCATCCTAATACTAACAAAAATCCATATGAATTGTGGATGGTCAAGAAACCTAATTTGGCTTATTTTAGAGTTTTTGGTAGTCCTTGCTATATACTTTGAGATAGAGAACTTCTAGGTAAATTTTACTCAAGGACAAATGAAGGTATATTCCTATGATATTCTCAAAACAGTAGAGCCTTTAGAGTATTCAACTTAAGAAGCTCTAAAGTCATGGAATCAATTAATGTTGTCATAAAAGACGTTGCTCCAATCACATCAATTGATAATGAGGAAGATTTGTCATGTGAGTGTGATGTTGTGTCCAATGTTGAAAGTATTGAGTCTCAAAATGACTTGGTTGTTCCCACTACTGAGAAAAAGGATCATACTCATTGGGTGCGTAAAAGTCATGACACTTCAAAAATTATAGGAAATCCCGAGGTAGGTGTCAAGACTAGGGCGCAATTAGAAAATGAAGTTACCTATTTATGCTATACTTTTAAAATTGAACCTAAAAACTTTAAAGAAGCGTTAAAATATGAACATTGGATTAATGCTATGCAAGAAGAATTGTTTCAATTTAAGAAAAATGATGTTTGGGAATTAGTCCCTAGGCCTTCTAATACAAATGTCATTGACACCAAATGGATTTTCAAAAATAAAATGGATGAAAATGGTTTCATTGTTCGTAATAAAGCTAGATTGGTTGCGCAAGGATACACCCAAATAGAAGGTGTTGATTTTGAAGAAACTTTTGCTCCTGTTGCTAGGTTAGAATCGGTTCGCCTTTTAGTCTCCATAGCATGTCACATCCAATTTAAATTATATCAAATGGATGTAAAAAGTGCCTTTTTAAATGGTATTATTCAAGAAGAAGTCTATATTGAACAATCGAAAGGGTTTGAAGACCCAAAGCATCCTAATCATGTCCTCTTCCTAAAGAAAGCGCTATATGGCTTGAAACAAGCACCCCGTGCTTGGTATGAAAGACTCACTTCTTATGTCCTTTCTCGTGGTTTTTTTAGAGGGGGAGTAGATATGATAATTTTTGTTCGTCGTGATGAAAAAGATATCCTAGTTGCTCAAGTATATATCGACGACATAGTGTTTGGGTCTACGTGTGATAAACATACTCAAATTTTTTCAAAAGAAATGCACAATGAATTTGAGATGAGTCTGGTAGGTGAACTTACTTTCTTTCTAGGTCTTCAAGTTCGTCAACTCAAAAGCGGGATATTTTTGTCCCAAACTAAGTATGCTAAAGACCTTGTTAAGATATTTAAACTCGAATTCGCTAAACATGCATGTACTCCTATGAGTTCATCAATTATACTTAGTAAGGATACCGAAGGAAAGGATGTAGAGCACACACTTTTTAGAAGTATGATAGGTAGTTTACTTTACCTAACTGCTAGCCGTCCGGATATTTCCTTTAGTGTAGGAGTTTGTGCCCGTTATCAAGCTGCCTCAAAAGAGTCTCATTTACTTGCTATTAAATGTATTATCAAATATGTTAGTGGGACCCTGTCTTTTGGAATTTGATATTCTTTCGACACAAATGATTGTCTATCGGCATATTCAGATGTCGATTGGGCAGGAGATTTTGATGGATGTAAAAGTACTTTTGGCGGTTGTTTCTACTTTGGAAGTGCACTTGTCTCATGGATGAGCAAGAAACAAAATTCTATTTCTTTGTCCACGGCGGAGGCCAAATACATAGCCGTCGGGAGTTGTTGCACTCAACTCATTTGGATGAAACAAATGTTGGAAGATTATGGCATCTCTCAAGGAACTATGACTATCTATTGTGACAATACTAGTGCCATTCACATTTCCCGTAATCTCGTTCAACACTCTAGAACCAAGCATATTAGGATACGTGAACATTTTATTCGCGACTTGGTTGAAGAGAAAATAGTTTCTCTAAGATTAGTTTCTATCGATCAACAATTGGCTGATATCTTTACTAAACCTCTGGATGCCTTTAGGTTTGAAAACCATAGGAAATCAATTAGGGTTTGCTCAATTGATTGAGACCGAAGCCGTTTATCTAGTTTAGGTTATTTCTCTTGTATATTTTTATACCTATGAACTAGATTACTTTTGTATATATTTTATTCAAAATCTCAAAAATATTTTCGTCTTTCTTATTTTCAACGAACACGGGAATGGTTAGAAAATCTTTCACAAACTTTTGTCTATATGGCTTTGTGTTCGATGTGTTCGGATCACTATCCTATTTCATGTCCACGTGGCTTTCGATGAGTAGTTAAGCCGAATCTCGTTTCTCTTGTGCACAAAAATGCTCTTTTATGATATGTATTTCTGTGATTACCTCACATATTTGCCTTTTTGCACACACCTTTAACGAAATATTATGAATATCTTGTTCACATTGTATTTGTAAAGTGAGATTTGGTGTTGTCTTCTCAATCCTATCACATCTATTATAAGCAATCGAAATTGTGCATGATCATCCATTTCCCGGATTAAAACAAAAATGATTATATTCTTCCGGTTGGTTTCCGTTTCAAGCAATGAAATCGGGCTGCGAAAAACATAAAGTTTTTGAGTGAATAGCCTCCACTTGGATTCTCGAATTTGTGCCTAAAATAGAAGCATTGAAAATGATATATTATGCCAAGGCCAAAATATTTAGCTTGATTGAGCTTTCAAAAAGAATAGTCTCAATCTATTGTTGTTAATGGGAGATATAAGTTGAAGATCAATGGGCACGCACATTGAATCGATTCATTGCTTTCTCATTGTGACCTAATTGGGGAGAGAATCATCTATCTTTTATACATGGTGCATTTGTGTTTGAGTGTCCAAAAGTTTTTCTTTATTGACACAAGGCTAATGTGAGTGAATATTGCGTTTATATAATGTTTGGCATTCCGCACTTGTACATTGTCTTGGGTAAAAAACTCTCACTTGCATTGTTCACACCCCTACATTCTCGCTCCCATTATTTGGATATGTTGACACAAGCTAGGACTATTAAAATCCGTATTTTGGCATCTTTATGGACTTCCTATTTCCTGTTCTTATTCTATTTTTAATCCTATTTTCTTTTTATTATTTTTTAAACAGGGAAAATTTCGTCATAAATTCTCGTTCGAACGAGTTTTCTAACGAAATTTTTACACACCTCTCTAGAACTTCGTTCGTAATGTCGTTCGAACGAAAAGTTCATTCGAACAAACTTCTAACGAGTTATCTAACGAAATATCCAATAGGGCTATGGAACTTCATTCGAAAGGCATCGTTCAAACGACATCACTCGTTCGAATGACCTGGGTTTAATTTTTGCGATTTCTCTTCCCAAAAACTTCCACCTCAACCTCTTTTTTCTCTCTCCACCTGCCACGTTTCCCCATGTCCTCATTTCCCATATTTCTCTCTACCTTCCATTTTCCCACTCTCTCTCTTCCACTATCCCTTACTCTTTTCCCCATTACCCATTATTCCTCTCTCTCCCATACTCTCTATTTCCCCACGATTAAACCCCTTTTCTCCTCATCCATTTAATCCATTGTTTGCTCTGTAGATCTCCTATTTGCGGTTTTCCTCTTCCACTCAAGGTATTTTTTTTATACATTTCTCTCTATATCTTTTTATATCTAACTATATATATATATATATATATATATATATATATATATATATATATATATTGCATATACCCATATAAATATATGCATTTGGGTTTATTTTTTTTCAAAACCTTTTATTCCTTTGTCCCCAAAATCCATATAAGAATATGTGTATATCTCTCTAGGTATTTAAGGCCAGTTTCTTTAGTCTTATTAAGCTACATTCCATGATAATTTAAAATGATTTTTCCTTAATTAAAAATTATCTCTATTTCCCAAATATCATTTTTCCATTAATTCATTTTTTTCTTTTCATGGAATATATCTTAATTAATTTTTGGCGGATGGGATTTGTTCTAATTGGTTGTTTGGTTTGTTGGCTTAATTAGTGTGTTTGGCAGTTTGGTTGGCTTTATGTCGGGGTTCTAGTTTTTTCCCTCATTTAGAATGGCTCATAATCGTCGCCTATGCCGTATTAGTAATTCCCCCGAGGAACGCTCCTCTTCCTCTGATGAGGAGCCCAATGCAAATGCAGCTATACCTAACCTTAGGCTGCGTTGGGGGTCACTCACCGCACACACTCTATACACACCCAAGGTTTTTCTACACACTCTATTGTTCGTGAGAAACTTGTTAATCTCCAATCCCTCCATGGCACCACTGTGCATTCGTGGATTTCTGATTTAGGGTGGGACCCCCATTCTCACTCACGGACACTATATTTCCTGATCTCATTCGGGAATTTTATTTTGGTATGCATGATAAGGATAATCATATTTACTCTCGTATGCACGGTAGGGAGATTATTGTCTCTCCCGAATCCATTGCTCATCCCATCTCTTTACCTAGGGTCAATAATCCCTCCTTCCCTTGGGCTCCCGATACTCGTCCTGACCCTTCCCTCGTTATTCGCACCGTCTTTAGGCTTAACCCTCCCGACACTGTCACAATCTTTCACAAACACTTGCATCCTAATTTTATGGTCCTTAATTGGATCGTGTGTGCGTGTCTTATTCCCAGTGCAAACACCACCCAAATCACCAAATGCACGTGGACCTAATATTTTCCATTAGCATTATGGCAGCCATCGATCTCCCCTCCTTCATCTTTAGTGTCATTCGGACGATTAGGATCCTCCCTTCCAGTCCTGCTCGCCAAGACCTCCCATTTGCCGCTATTATTACCCATTTTTATCTTGCCGCCGACTGCCCGCGCCTATCCACCGATGTGTCCATCACCCAATACCAAACCATTGACATGTCATCGGTCAGCCGGTCTTGTGGTCATTTACCCCCCGAAACCCCTTACCTCACTCCCTTCGCCTCCTCTCACTCCGCCAGTTCCTCCCGCGTAGCCCCCAGTCGTCTCGCACCCTCTCGTTCTATCCATCGACCCTCTTCTTCATATGCTCCCGCACTCGTAGAGTCGGAGGATATTTTGTTTGTTCGTTCACAGGTTCAGTAGATTCAGGAAGATAGGCATCAAGACATGGCGTTGTTGCAGGAGCTTTTGGTTTCAATGCAGCGGGATAGAGAGGCCCAAGCTCGGAGAGAGGAGGCTCAAGCGCGCCGAGATAAAGCACAGGCTCGTCGGGATTCTCTTCTGATGGAGCACCTTGAGGCCATTCGCCGCATGGAGATGCACAGAGGTGCAGGATCATCCGATTCCGGCTCCATTCCCGATGATTCTCCTAATGATGCTCCTGCTCCTTAATTTTTTGTGTTTTTCATCTCCTTTCTCAATGTAATTGTGAGGATGAGTGGATATTTTATTTCTTGTATTGTTTCCTTGGTTTGGATTTTTTTCCTTATGACGTGTATGCACCTTGAATATTTCCCATTTCCAATTGGTTAACGAATCATCATGTTATTTCCTTTGTCACTTCATTTCTTAATATTTATTGGTTTATTGCCTATTGTTATCTCGATTATCATTTAACATGCAGGCCATTTATCCCTTTGTCTTTTTCGGACAAAAAGGGGGAGAAATATTGATAGAGGGAATTCATAATTTAGGGGGAGTTAGTTTCTTAATATTCATCATATGCATATTTTAGGGGGAGTTCATTTACTATTCACAACATATGCTAACACATTGTTTTATATATGTTTCATTCTCTTCTTCCCCATGCATTTATTAATTTGTTGTTTCATGTGTGTAGGATACATCACCTACACTTTTGCAGCATCTCACTCGTGTTACTGAGTCTGTCTTTTTTTTGGGGTTTTGGGACGAGCTTTAGAATCGGCTTGACGGCTGGCTTAGCAAATTCAGTCTTTTTATTTCTTTTTTATTATTCTGTTTTGTCCCGAAATAGCCAAAGGGGGAGATTTGTAAGGACAAATTTCCAATCGAGTCATTTGTTATATTGGCTACATTCCGTTGGACAAAACAATTTTGGGTCATTCCTCATCAATTATTATTCAACCGTAAAGATTCGAGCATTACATCCAAAGTTCACGCGACATCAATATGCACGCCATGTTCTCTCTTCTAAAAGGTATATGACCAAAATCATTTTTAGTGTTGGAGTATTTTTCATAACGAGAAATTTTCATATAGAGTAATGTTTGTAAATATTTAATTTTCATAAAGAACCACTTTTGAAATTAATTTGAACATTTAAAAAAAAAATAGAAATCTTGGTCGAAGTTTTCTCCAGGTCGTTCGAACGACCTGGATCTAACTACATTCCCCAGGCTATACTGGAAACTCGCTAGAAGCTCGTTAGAAATGTCATTCGCACGATCTCGTTCGAACGAGATTTCGAACGACCTATCTAATTCGATACTGGAATTTCGTTAGATAACTCGTTCGAATGACATGTCGTTTGAACGAGATCTGCCAGATTTGAAAAATTTTAACTTATTTTCGGGCAGTTATTTTCCAACAACTGTTTTGGTCCACTACTTTTTCAGTTATATCATATGTAAGAAATTGATTTTCAAAAAGTAAGGAAGTTTAATATTCTCTTAAGAGAAAAATTCACAACTTCCCTCTTTTTGGTAAAATCAATCTCCAACACCATTTTAAACTTTTGAAACAAAACCCCTTTCAATCAACTTGACATTTAACAGGAAAGTTTGCGGTGGATCTCTGCATTCAAGCTTAGTGGAGATGGTGGTTTTAGGCTTCGGTGGATACCGCGAAACGAGGAGTGTCGAGCAATGCATTAGATCTTCGCGTACTACAAATTCGGAGGTCGAGGACGGCATAAGCATGACTTGAGTGAGTCAATGTCTGTAAGTCTTTTGAGTCTCTTGTAAAATCTATTTTGTAGTGGATTTTGTCTAGGCTCAGCCGTCCGAGGTTTTCCCATTTGGGTTTTCCTCGTACATTGGCGCGTTGTGGTTGTGATTTTCGCAATTTACTTTATTAAATCACATAGATGTATGCTTAGGATAAAATGAAAAAAATTGGACAATTTTATTTTAATTAATCAATTTATAAATCTCATCGCATTAATTGGAAATTGTTCTTGCTAACTTATCAATCTTATATAGAAATTAAAATTGGGAAATATCTCTTCTTAGCTAATTTTAATTGAGTTGTGTGTGTGTATTCCACGAAATTAACTCAGTTCATATAACCTTGCAACTTCAAACTCTACTCAAGTCATGGATATGCCTTCTTTTGGTCTTGGATTTCACCACGATACCATCCACATAAAATTCCAATACATCATGAAACTAATCAAGAAATATGATCATCATCGTTTTCTAGTAAGTTGCCTCAAAAAATTTCATTTCGAATGACATGATTGTGTAGTGAAAATTTCTAAGAAAAGTTCGAACGTCTGTCTTTTCTACATCTGCGGGATCGGTTTTGATTTTATTGCATCCCACGTAACCATATATAAAATTATACATTTCGTGATCTGCATTTGCCTCTACTAAGTTATTAATATTCAATTTGGGGAACTTATCTCTTTGACATGCACGAATCAAATTCCTGAAGTTCATGCATATTATAATTTGGTTTTTATCTTTCTTCGCAACGAGTTATAATTATCAAGATACAAAAGGTATGTTGGATGGTCTTGATGAAACCTACTGTAATACCCCGTATTTTTATGCCTTGTAAATTTTGGGGATTTATTAAATTTAATTAGAGATATTAAACGAATATTAATCCAGAAAAATCATTTAAATACTTACTAGCATGATGAGAGTTAGTAATTATTTTTATTATAAGTTACCTTATGGGTAAAGTAAGTGGTGAAATTATGATTAGTAAAATTATCACGAGAATCTAATTTGATAATTTTGGAAATTTATCGGGACGCGCTTGTGTCGTGTCGGGATTAAATTTGGAATATTAAAAGTAAATAAATTATAAGTCACCCGTATGGTCATTTTGAGTGCGTCAATATGTCCGAAAGGGTCGAGATAGTCAAAATAATGTATCCGGGGGTTTAGTTTGGGTCTCGGGCATTTTTAGGCTTAATTAACACCCCGGGAGGGCGTTTTAGGCATTTTGTATTTTTGGGCTTGGAAACCTACGAATTTTCTAGGTTATATCAGATGCTTAGGGTTGTCTTCTAGGGTTAATACAACCAAAAACAAAAGACGGCCATTGGAGAAGGAAAGGAAAAGCTTACCAAGGAGTTATAGGCTAAGAATTCCTCCGTTGGCACCGCCGTCACCGTCAAATGTTAGATCGCGCAACAAGGATCATAACCACACTGATTTCATCCGCAAATCAGAAACAAAAATTCCCAGGCAAGTATTTATCTTGCTTAATTTAGTTAATGCTTCATTCATATTAGTTTAGGGTTGATTCAGATGAGTTTTTATGAAAGAAAACCTATGTTCGAGATTAGAAATCGCTTGTTGTAGAGATATAAACATCATTCTGGAAATCCCCTTCACATGTAGAGGTTAGACCACGAATTTACATTGGGTTAGAAGTAGAAATTTTGGAAAAAGAATGAGAAGAACTAAGTTAAAGAAATTATTAGGGTTCATGAGATTTATATAGATTTTTGGCCCTTTTAATTCATGATACTTGATGAAAACTCGCATGCCTTATGTAGAATATTGTTCATTTGGGTTTATAATGCTTATGGTATAAATTTTTGGGAGTTTGGGAGTTAAAAACTTGGATTTGGATGATTTTAGATGATAATTACCGTAACTGGTATTCTGTAGTTTTCTCCATACTTGCTTGATCGATCGATCGACCAAATAAGGTCGATCGATCGACGGTTCGATCGATCCACCCCTTTTTATCGATCGATCGACCCCTTTTGGAAAACTTGATCTTTTTCCTTATGTTGACTTAATCTGATTAAATGCGTAATAAATCTTGATTAATGTTATTAGGACCTAATGAAACATAAAAAGGACCAGTAGGGTCAAGGTAAACCCC
This sequence comes from Sambucus nigra, assembly GCA_949130495.1. Taxonomy (NCBI): domain Eukaryota; kingdom Viridiplantae; phylum Streptophyta; class Magnoliopsida; order Dipsacales; family Adoxaceae; genus Sambucus; species Sambucus nigra. Next base: position 464,398,558 of record OX422211.1, on the reverse strand, counting down.
GTTAAGTGGAACTTTAATGAAGTGGGAAAATAAAGGGTAAACGGGGAAATATTCATACCTAAGAAACCTAACGTGCGTAGACTTAATAATCGAAATGTCTAGGAGTTGTATTAGAGGGTAAGTGAGGGCCTACTGAAATTGTACTTAGGTAAAGAGAATACTTCGAGAGATGAGAAGTGAGTTGGAATATATTAAATTCCGAAAATAAAATGAATAAGTCCGTTATAAGAAATAATCGAATAAAAATGTAGTAAGAATGGAATAATATAATGTTGGGCCGTGGGCGTACCTAACTTATGAATGTGAATAGTTATATATCTATATGACTCTGTGATTGATCCTATATTTTATATATGTGTAAAAATCATGCCCGCGCTACTTAGTATCCCTGAGGTTACTGCGCTGGGACAGTCTTATCTCGATGGGACCTTTATGGGAGATATTGACTCGTACCCTAGAAGATAGGAATCCTTGGTATAGGCTATCGTATCGATAGTCAGACGGTCCTAAGATACGTGAGGGTATGTGCTGACCTCTTAAAGACTTGGAACTATGCTTCGCCTCAATATTGTATGTGTTTTGTGTTAATACAGTTCGAGAGTGATTCCGAACTTGTATTTCCCTTAGTACGAGTGATACGGGGACTGGATAACAGAGTAGGCCCGCACCATAATTGTTATGTGGGGTGTCGTCAGAATATATATATATTATATGAGTATTTAATATATATTTAAATATGAAATTTGGGAACTACCTACTGTGTCTATGGTAAGTAAGAAATGAATAATTATTTCAACTTGGGTATAAGTGTTTGAAAAGCATGATATATATTACTGAGAAACTTTATTATTAAATAAGGTTTAATTGAGAACTTTGCTTTTAAATAAAATTAACCTCTTAAATATTTGAATTTTTCGGTTTGAAACCTCACGAGCAACTTAAGGTAAGATAAATTAAACTGTTGGGAAGGTTAGTGCGATAGGTGTGCACATTAGAAGAGAGGTGAGAATTTCTCAAGGGAGTGTCGCACTAATATTTTGTTGCATTAGCCGGTAGCATTTTAAATACTTGCTAAACTAATTTTAAACTATTTTTACAATCGGGCTCTGACCCTGTAAGGACATTTTTCTCATGTCCAACATGTTACATTTGTGTATGTCGTACGCCGCTACATTTGGCACGTCACCTCACGATCTCACATGACGGCCTCTATCCGAATTCCGGGAATCAAGCATGCATTATCTCCACTAAATATGTCCCTCATCTGCATCAACGACTTCACGTTCCTTGATTGTAGGCTCGTAATGCAAGTGGAACGCAAGAGAAGTCAAATCAGTGAAACAAGGCATGATAGGGATGTTCAAGGGCAAATTGGTAATTTTACAGTCACCGTCCGGAGGACCGGTCAACTGGAAAGTTGAAGAACTTGCTGCAATAAAGATACTGGAAGAAACGGCACCTCAATCCAAGCTACGGTGAACAAGTTATGGCCTGTTGAAAATGGAGATATGTTCATTGAAAATTCTGGGAATTTTTCTAAGTGTTTAAGCACCTGTTCCCAGCACACTTTCCCGAACCCAGCCCGAAACCGGTTCAGGGGGGCGAACCGGTTCGCAGGGGTACCCGAACCGGTTCGGGGTACTTGTACGCTGGATAGAATTTCAGCATTTTAAGATCGTGGGTCTCTTCATGTATTTCCCTATAAATACCAACTTCGGGAGAGTTGTTTTGCAAGACTTTGGAAGACGTTTTTTAGAGTCCAAATACCTCTAGTCTTCATATTTTTTGAGTCCCAAGACTCATGTTTTGATTCACACAATTGCCAATCCTTTGTGAATCTTTTTGGTAACCCAAGAACACAACCTTGTGTTTGTTCAAACCTTTGTGGAGAGATCTTTGCAACTGAGGGTTGCGTGTCATTGCTAAGGGAGTCTCTACAAATTTTCATGGTTGCGTGTCATTAAGGAGTGTTGCGGTTCTTCCTTTGTTGATTAGACTGAGGTTCATGTGGGTTCGCTGCGTGTGGATTCATTGCTGCCCTCCTAGAAAGGGATATTTCCAGCCGCCGACTACAAAATCCGATACCTGAGGGTAATTCTTAGTCACTGTATTTTCATTGTAATCTGAAATTGTATGTTACAATATTATAATGAAAATAAAAGGTTTTTCCCCTTTGGGGGATTTTTCCTGAAATTGTTTGTTTTTATCATGCATGCTATATTTTATTTGATAAATCATCTAGATGCATGTCTTAGGGTTTAACTAAAATTTGGGATTAATTAAAATTGATTTTTATTTGAGAAGTCGCAATATTTCCGCTGTAGATACTCTCTCAAATTGGTATCAGAGCGGGTTACGCTAATTTATTGCGTGATCCTGATTTTTAAAGGATTTTTTTATACAATTTGACCTCTCACGTCGTCAAATTGGTATCAGAGCGGGTTACGCTAAGTTATTGTGTTTTGATCCTGATTTTGCACAAAAAATGTCTTTTGATGGTTTTGATGATCTTCGATGTCAAATTTTTGAAAAAATTAATTGGAAAATTCACACGAACTCTTGTTTTAAATCTTCAGTTGAAAACAAATCTGAGAGGTGTTCTTGTTGTGAGGGTTTTGGTCACACGTTAGATGAGTGTACCACAAATTTAAAGAAGAAATTGAATAAACCGATTTATCATGTTTCTACCCTTAGTGATTGTGATTCGGAAGAAGAAGTTTTTTATGCTTCTAGGCGAGAGTTTCCCATCCATGTGATTAGTGATGATAGTGAAGGTGATGAGAGTGTGGATGAAAGTGAGGAGGAAAGTGTAGATGAGCATGACTTGCAAACTACTTTCAATGAACTTTATGCTGAAACTTTGAAAACAAAGAAAGAAAATTTAAAATTGAAAGCTCAGTTGAAAGAGTGTGCCATAAAAAATAATGATTTTTTAGTTGAAGAACTTAGGGCTAATGTGAAAATTTTGAAAGAGAAGCTTGAGTACGTCGAGGGTGAGAGAGATAGTCTTAGAGGGTTGATGGAGACTATGAAAAAGGAGCTTTTAGAGTTTGAGGATTCTAAACGAGTACTTGAATCTAGGATAGGTGAACTTGAGGTGAAATTGAAAGATTCAAGTAAAGTGAAATTTGATTTGGAGTCTAGGTCTGAAAAACTTGATAAGATTTTAGGCACAGTCGAGATCAAAACGGATAGGGGTGGGATTGGTCTTGAAAAATATGTTGCACCCATTCCCACACGTGTGAGAGAGCCTCCTAGGTTTGTTAAGAAAGAGGCACCTAAAGTTGTTAGGAAAGCACCCCTTAAGAACATTATGAGAGAACCTTCTAGGATCATTAGGAGAGACCCACCTAGGAAAATTTGGAAAGAGAAACCGATAAATTTGAGGAGAGGGCCACCTTTAGGTAACACACACCGCCCGATTTACACTTGCACACATTGCGGTAGGCAAGGTCATCTTAGGCGATTTTGTTACAAGCTTTTAAATGGACCTAGGAAGGTTAATGAAAGAATAAATTCGATTCCCAAAACCCCCACACTTTGTTACACATCAATTTGGGTTAAAAAATCGGATTTAGAGGCTTATGGTTTATTTGTCCACGATTCCCGTTTGCTTGCACGTGATTCACCCCATGTGAAATCTTTTGGTTGATTGTGGTTGCATGTTTGTCATACACTAGTTGTGGTTTCATGATATATTTTTACTAGTGTGATGACTTGTACTTTTTGTATAAATTCTTGTTTTTGAATTTTTTTGAAAAATACAAAAAGATTTTATTTTGATAAAATTTTGAGAAAATCCAAAAAGATTTTGTATTGCACCGTTTATGGATGAACACTTTGGATGACCAAGTCACAACATCATTCCATTTTTTTCATGTGACTATTTGATAGTGTTTTGAGATAATAGGTCAATTCATCCGTGTGCTTTATAATGTTTAGAGTCATTAAGATGTAATTAAGTGTTACTTCCTACATGTTTGACTCATGTTTCCTTTATTGCACACATGCACGGATTTGTTTGATTATTGTGCTTGTCTTATCACATGTTGGTTGGGTGTTTTCATCTCAATCCTGTCTTTAAAACAAACCAAGCGCGATAATTTTTTATAAGGAAATTGTGCATATAAAAACCGTGTTGTGAGTTTGTGTGCTTTGTTTGAATAACGGGGAGGGGCTGCGAAAGGTAATTATCTATCCTTTGCGCAAAAGTCACCGTTAAAAAGGACCTAAAAAATTGAGGAATTTTATTATCCGAGGTCCAAAGAGGTAAAAAGAGCCCGAAAAAATTGAAAGGCAATAAAAAGATATTCATGCCAAAAAGGGGCCATTTAGGTTTTTGCACCAATTCTCCAATGTTTGAGAATTTAGATTACCTCTAAAAGAATATATATATGAGGGAGTTTGGTTGGAGAATTAAAACGGGTTTGCACGTCCTTGAAATTTTTGAAAATGCACCATATAGTTTTGGACGTTATTGGTGTGAAAATCATTTGACTTTGATTTGTTGATTTGCATAAAACGATGTCATCTAAATTCAATAAACGTTTACACTTAAGGATACCTTTGATGTTCATTAGTTAGGAGTACACGTATGCATCGTGCACATATGATTGATTGAGTTGATTTACCTATCGAATGTGTTCACACCCATTCATTCCATTTCCATGACTTGGTTGTTTGAGTCTAAATCCATGGTGTGATTTTTGTTTCATATTCGTTCATATTGGTATCTTATTTTTGTATGAAAAATTTGAAAAATTCAAAAATAGTTTGAGAATATTTGTTTGAGCATCTCCTTTCAAGAGCACGATTACCATATTATTTGATGCCCTGTTTTGTCTAGTTGGGGACATCATAAAAAGGGGGAGAAAGAATTATCATATTATGGGGGAGTTTGAATTTTGGGGGAGTTTTTGAGATGTTGCTTATGTTTTTATCATATATTGATATCCATGTTATCTCATTTCAAACTCGATATGTCACGTGGTATTTGCTTTGTCTCATGTGTGTAGGTATGAAGATTGAAGATCTATATGTTGCACACCCTGATGAGAAAAGATTTGAGATTCCTGAAGATTTGAATAACAAACGATGAAGACTATTCATTTATACCTTTTCCAGTTTTGGGTTCATGGGAGGGTAGATTTGTATAGGCAATTTCATATTTGATAATTCGGATTTTTTATGTATGTACCGGCATAGACATAGGGGGAGATTTGTAAGGACATTTTTCTCATGTCCAACATGTTACATTTGTGTATGTCGTACGCCGTTACATTTGGCACGTCACCTCACGATCTCACATGACGGCCTCTATCCGAATTCCGGGAATCAAGCATGCATTATCTCCACTAAATATGTCCCTCATCTGCATCAACGACTTCACGTTCCTTGATTGTAGGCTCGTAATGCAAGTGGAACGCAAGAGAAGTCAAATCAGTGAAACAAGGCATGATAGGGATGTTCAAGGGCAAATTGGTAATTTTACAGTCACCGTCCGGAGGACCGGTCAACTGGAAAGTTGAAGAACTTGCTGCAATAAAGATACTGGAAGAAACGGCACCTCAATCCGAGATACGGTGAACAAGTTATGGCCTGTTGAAAATGAAGATATGTTCATTGAAAATTCTGGGAATTTTTCTAAGTGTTTAAGCACCTGTTCCCAGCACACTTTCCCGAACCCAGCCCGAAACCGGTTCAGGGGGGCGAACCGGTTCGCAGGGGTACCCGAACCGGTTCGGGGTACCTGTACGCTGGATAGAATTTCAGCATTTTAAGATCGTGGGTCTCTTCATGTCTTTCCCTATAAATACCAACTTCGGGAGAGTTGTTTTGCAAGACTTTGGAAGACGTTTTTTAGAGTCCAAATACCTCTAGTCTTCATATTTTTTGAGTCCCAAGACTCATGTTTTGATTCACACAATTGCCAATCCTTTGTGAATCTTTTTGGTAACCCAAGAACACAACCTTGTGTTTGTTCAAACCTTTGTGGAGAGATCTTTGCAACCGAGGGTTGCGTGTCATTGCTAAGGGAGTCTCTACAAATTTTCATGGTTGCGTGTCATTAAGGAGTGTTGCGGTTCTTCCTTTGTTGATTGGACTGAGGTTCATGTTGGTTCGCTGCGTGTGGATTCATTGCTGCCCTCCTAGAAAGGGATATTTCCAGCCGCCGACTACAGAATCCGATACCTGAGGGTAATTCTTAGTCACTGTATTTTCATTGTAATCTAAAATTGTATGTTACAATATTATAATGAAAATAAAAGGTTTTGCCCCTTTGGGGGATTTTTCCTGAAATTGTTTGTTTTTATCATGCATGCTATATTTTATTTGATAAATCATCTAGATGCATGTCTTAGGGTTTAACTAAAATTTGGGATTAATTAAAATTGATTTTTATTTGAGAAGTCGCAATATTTCCGCTGTAGATACTCTCTCAAATTGGTATCAGAGCGGGTTACGCTAATTTATTGCGTGATCCTGATTTTTAAAGGATTTTTTTATACAATTTGACCTCTCACGTCGTCAAATTGGTATCAGAGCGGGTTACGCTAAGTTATTGTGTTTTGATCCTGATTTTGCACAAAAAATGTCTTTTGATGGTTTTGATGATCTTCGATGTCAAATTTTTGAAAAAATTAATTGGAAAATTCACACGAACTCTTGTTTTAAATCTTCAGTTGAAAACAAATCTGAGAGGTGTTCTTGTTGTGAGGGTTTTGGTCACACGTTAGATGAGTGTACCACAAATTTAAAGAAGAAATTGAATAAACCGATTTATCATGTTTCTACCCTTAGTGATTGTGATTCGGAAGAAGAAGTTTTTTATGCTTCTAGGCGAGAGTTTCCCATCCATGTGATTAGTGATGATAGTGAAGGTGATGAGAGTGTGGATGAAAGTGAGGAGGAAAGTGTAGATGAGCATGACTTGCAAACTACTTTCAATGAACTTTATGCTGAAACTTTGAAAACAAAGAAAGAAAATTTAAAATTGAAAGCTCAGTTGAAAGAGTGTGCCATAAAAAATAATGATTTTTTAGTTGAAGAACTTAGGGCTAATGTGAAAATTTTGAAAGAGAAGCTTGAGTACGTCGAGGGTGAGAGAGATAGTCTTAGAGGGTTGATGGAGACTATGAAAAAGGAGCTTTTAGAGTTTGAGGATTCTAAACGAGTACTTGAATCTAGGATAGGTGAACTTGAGGTGAAATTGAAAGATTCAATTAAAGTGAAATTTGATTTGGAGTCTAGGTCTGAAAAACTTGATAAGATTTTAGGCACAGTCGAGATCAAAACGGATAGGGGTGGGATTGGTCTTGAAAAATATGTTGCACCCATTCCCACACGTGTGAGAGAGCCTCCTAGGTTTGTTAAGAAAGAGGCACCTAAAGTTGTTAGGAAAGCACCCCTTAAGAACATTATGAGAGAACCTTCTAGGATCATTAGGAGAGACCCACCTAGGAAAATTTGGAAAGAGAAACCGATAAATTTGAGGAGAGGGCCACATTTAGGTAACACACACCGCCCGATTTACACTTTCACACATTGCGGTAGGCAAGGTCATCTTAGGCGATTTTGTTACAAGCTTTTAAATGGACCTAGGAAGGTTAATGAAAGAATAAATTCGATTCCCAAAACCCCCACACTTTGTTACACATCAATTTGGGTTAAAAAATCGGATTTAGAGGCTTATGGTTTATTTGTCCACGATTCCCGTTTGCTTGCACGTGATTCACCCCATGTGAAATCTTTTGGTTGATTGTGGTTGCATGTTTGTCATACACTAGTTGTGGTTTCATGATATATTTTTACTAGTGTGATGACTTGTACTTTTTGTATAAATTCTTGTTTTTGAATTTTTTTGAAAAATACAAAAAGATTTTATTTTGATAAAATTTTGAGAAAATCCAAAAAGATTTTGTATTGCACCGTTTATGGATGAACACTTTGGATGACCAAGTCACAACATCATTCCATTTTTTTCATGTGACTATTTGATAGTGTTTTGAGATAATAGGTCAATTCATCCTTGTGCTTTATAATGTTTAGAGTCATTAAGATGTAATTAAGTGTTACTTCCTACATGTTTGACTCATGTTTCCTTTATTGCACACATGCACGGATTTGTTTGATTATTGTGCTTGTCTTATCACATGTTGGTTGGGTGTTTTCATCTCAATCCTGTCTTTAAAACAAACCAAGCGCGATAATTTTTTATAAGGAAATTGTGCATATAAAAACCGTGTTGTGAGTTTGTGTGCTTTGTTTGAATAACGGGGAGGGGCTGCGAAAGGTAATTATCTATCCTTTGCGCAAAAGTCACCGTTAAAAAGGACCTAAAAAATTGAGGAATTTTATTATCCGAGGTCCAAAGAGGTAAAAAGAGCTCGAAAAAATTGAAAGGCAATAAAAAGATATTCATGCCAAAAAGGGGCCATTTAGGTTTTTGCACCAATTCTCCAATGTTTGAGAATTTAGATTACCTCTAAAAGAATATATATATGAGGGAGTTTGGTTGGAGAATTAAAACGGGTTTGCACGTCCTTGAAATTTTTGAAAATGCACCATATAGTTTTGGACGTTATTGGTGTGAAAATCATTTGACTTTGATTTGTTGATTTGCATAAAACGATGACATCTAAATTCAATAAACGTTTACACTTAAGGATACCTTTGATGTTCATTAGTTAGGAGTACACGTATGCATCGTGCACATATGATTGATTGAGTTGATTTACCTATCGAATGTGTTCACACCCATTCATTCCATTTCCATGACTTGGTTGTTTGAGTCTAAATCCATGGTGTGATTTTTGTTTCATATTCGTTCATATTGGTATCTTATTTTTGTATGAAAAATTTGAAAAATTCAAAAATAGTTTGAGAATATTTGTTTGAGCATCTCCTTTCAAGAGCACGATTACCATATTATTTGATGCCCTGTTTTGTCTATTTGGGGACATCATAAAAAGGGGGAGAAAGAATTATCATATTATGGGGGAGTTTGAATTTTGGGGGAGTTTTTGAGATGTTGCTTATGTTTTTATCATATATTGATATCCATGTTATCTCATTTCAAACTCGATATGTCACGTGGTATTTGCTTTGTCTCATGTGTGTAGGTATGAAGATTGAAGATCTATATGTTGCACACCCTGATGAGAAAAGATTTGAGATTCCTGAAGATTTGAATAACAAACGATGAAGACTATTCATTTATACCTTTTCCAGTTTTGGGTTCATGGGAGGGTAGATTTGTATAGGCAATTTCATATTTGATAATTCGGATTTTTTATGTATGTACCGGCATAGACATAGGGGGAGATTTGTAAGGACATTTTTCTCATGTCCAACATGTTACATTTGTGTATGTCGTACGCCGTTACATTTGGCACGTCACCTCACGATCTCACATGACGGCCTCTATCCGAATTCCGGGAATCAAGCATGCATTATCTCCACTAAATATGTCCCTCATCTGCATCAACGACTTCACGTTCCTTGATTGTAGGCTCGTAATGCAAGTGGAACGCAAGAGAAGTCAAATCAGTGAAACAAGGCATGATAGGGATGTTCAAGGGAAAATTGGTAATTTTACAGTCACCGTTCGGAGGACCGGTCAACTGGAAAGTTGAAGAACTTGCTGCAATAAAGATACTGGAAGAAACGGCACCTCAATCCGAGCTACGGTGAACAAGTTATGGCCTGTTGAAAATGGAGATATGTTCATTGAAAATTCTGGGAATTTTTCTAAGTGTTTAAGCACCTGTTCCCAGCACACTTTCCCGAACCCAGCCCGAAACCGGTTCAGGGGGGCGAACCGGTTCGCAGGGGTACCTGAACCGGTTCGGGGTACCTGTACGCTGGATAGAATTTCAGCATTTTAAGATCGTGGGTCTCTTCATGTATTTCCCTATAAATACCAACTTCGGGAGAGTTGTTTTGCAAGACTTTGGAAGACGTTTTTTAGAGTCCAAATACCTCTAGTCTTCATATTTTTTGAGTCCCAAGACTCATGTTTTGATTCACACAATTGCCAATCCTTTGTGAATCTTTTTGGTAACCCAAGAACACAACCTTGTGTTTGTTCAAACCTTTGTGGAGAGATCTTTGCAACTGAGGGTTGCGTGTCATTGCTAAGGGAGTCTCTACAAATTTTCATGGTTGCGTGTCATTAAGGAGTGTTGCGGTTCTTCCTTTGTTGATTGGACTGAGGTTCATGTGGGTTCGCTGCGTGTGGATTCATTGCTGCCCAACTAGAAAGGGATATTTCCAGCCGCCGACTACAGAATCCGATACCTGAGGGTAATTCTTAGTCACTGTATTTTCATTGTAATCTGAAATTGTATGTTACAATATTATAATGAAAATAAAAGGTTTTGCCCCTTTGGGGGATTTTTCCTGAAATTGTTTGTTTTTATCATGCATGCTATATTTTATTTGATAAATCATCTAGATGCATGTCTTAGGGTTTAACTAAAATTTGGGATTAATTAAAATTGATTTTTATTTGAGAAGTCGCAATATTTCCGCTGTAGATACTCTCTCAAATTGGTATCAGAGCGGGTTACGCTAATTTATTGCGTGATCCTGATTTTTAAAGGATTTTTTATACAATTTGACCTCTCACGTTGTCAAATTGGTATCAGAGCGGGTTACGCTAAGTTATTGTGTTTTGATCCTGATTTTGCACAAAAAATGTCTTTTGATGGTTTTGATGATCTTCGATGTCAAATTTTTGAAAAAATTAATTGGAAAATTCACACGAACTCTTGTTTTAAATCTTCTGTTGAAAACAAATCTGAGAGGTGTTCTTGTTGTGAGGGTTTTGGTCACACGTTAGATGAGTGTACCACAAATTTAAAGAAGAAATTGAATAAACCGATTTATCATGTTTCTACCCTTAGTGATTGTGATTCGGAAGAAGAAGTTTTTATGCTTCTAGGCGAGAGTTTCCCATCCATGTGATTAGTGATGATAGTGAAGGTGATGAGAGTGTGGATGAAAGTGAGGAGGAAAGTGTAGATGAGCATGACTTGCAAACTACTTTCAATGAACTTTATGCTGAAACTTTGAAAACAAAGAAAGAAAATTTAAAATTGAAAGCTCAGTTGAAAGAGTGTGCCATAAAAAATAATGATTTTTTAGTTGAAGAACTTAGGGCTCATGTGAAAATTTTGAAAGAGAAGCTTGAGTACGTCGAGGGTGAGAGAGATAGTCTTAGAGGGTTGATGGAGACTATGAAAAAGGAGCTTTTAGAGTTTGAGGATTCTAAACGAGTACTTGAATCTAGGATAGGTGAACTTGAGGTGAAATTGAAAGATTCAAGTAAAGTGAAATTTGATTTGGAGTCTAGGTCTGAAAAACTTGATAAGATTTTAGGCACAGTCGAGATCAAAACGGATAGGGGTGGGATTGGTCTTGAAAAATATGTTGCACCCATTCCCACACGTGTGAGAGAGCCTCCTAGGTTTGTTAAGAAAGAGGTACCTAAAGTTGTTAGGAAAGCACCCCTTAAGAACATTATGAGAGAACCTTCTAGGATCATTAGGAGAGACCCACCTAGGAAAATTTGGAAAGAGAAACCGATAAATTTGAGGAGAGGGCCACCTTTAGGTAACACACACCGCCCGATTTACACTTGCACACATTGCGGTAGGCAAGGTCATCTTAGGCGATTTTGTTACAAGCTTTTAAATGGACCTAGGAAGGTTAATGAAAGAATAAATTCGATTCCCAAAACCCCCACACTTTGTTACACATCAATTTGGGTTAAAAAATCGGATTTAGAGGCTTATGGTTTATTTGTCCACGATTCCCGTTTGCTTGCACGTGATTCACCCCATGTGAAATCTTTTGGTTGATTGTGGTTGCATGTTTGTCATACACTAGTTGTGGTTTCATGATATATTTTTACTAGTGTGATGACTTGTACTTTTTGTATAAATTCTTGTTTTTGAATTTTTTTGAAAAATACAAAAAGATTTTATTTTGATAAAATTTTGAGAAAATCCAAAAAGATTTTGTATTGCACCGTTTATGGATGAACACTTTGGATGACCAAGTCACAACATCATTCCATTTTTTTCATGTGACTATTTGATAGTGTTTTGAGATAATAGGTCAATTCATCCTTGTGCTTTATAATGTTTAGAGTCATTAAGATGTAATTAAGTGTTACTTCCTACATGTTTGACTCATGTTTCCTTTATTGCACACATGCACGGATTTGTTTGATTATTGTGCTTGTCTTATCACATGTTGGTTGGGTGTTTTCATCTCAATCCTGTCTTTAAAACAAACCAAGCGCGATAATTTTTTATAAGGAAATTGTGCATATAAAAACCGTGTTGTGAGTTTGTGTGCTTTGTTTGAATAACGGGGAGGGGCTGCGAAAGGTAATTATCTATCCTTTGTGCAAAAGTCACCGTTAAAAAGGACCTAAAAAATTGAGGAATTTTATTATCCGAGGTCCAAAGAGGTTAAAAGAGCCCGAAAAAATTGAAAGGCAATAAAAAGATATTCATGCCAAAAAGGGGCCATTTAGGTTTTTGCACCAATTCTCCAATGTTTGAGAATTTAGATTACCTCTAAAAGAATATATATATGAGGGAGTTTGGTTGGAGAATTAAAACGGGTTTGCACGTCCTTGAAATTTTTGAAAATGCACTATATAGTTTTGGACGTTATTGGTGTGAAAATCATTTGACTTTGATTTGTTGATTTGCATAAAACGATGTCATCTAAATTCAATAAACGTTTACACTTAAGGATACCTTTGATGTTCATTAGTTAGGAGTACACGTATGCATCGTGCACATATGATTGATTGAGTTGATTTACCTATCGAATGTGTTCACACCCATTCATTCCATTTCCATGACTTGGTTGTTTGAGTCTAAATCCATGGTGTGATTTTTGTTTCATATTCGTTCATATTGGTATCTTATTTTTGTATGAAAAATTTGAAAAATTCAAAAATAGTTTGAGAATATTTGTTTGAGCATCTCCTTTCAAGAGCACGATTACCATATTATTTGATGCCCTGTTTTGTCTATTTGGGGACATCATAAAAAGGGGGAGAAAGAATTATCATATTATGGGGGAGTTTGAATTTTGGGGGAGTTTTGAGATGTTGCTTATGTTTTTATCATACATTGATATCCATGTTATCTCATTTCAAACTCGATATGTCACGTGGTATTTTCTTTGTCTCATGTGTGTAGGTATGAAGATTGAAGATCTATATGTTGCACACCCTGATGAGAAAAGATTTGAGATTCCTGAAGATTTGAATAACAAACGATGAAGACTATTCATTTATACCTTTTCCAGTTTTGGGTTCATGGGAGGGTAGATTTGTATAGGCAATTTCATATTTGATAATTCGGATTTTTTATGTATGTACCGGCATAGACATAGGGGGAGATTTGTAAGGACATTTTTCTCATGTCCAACATGTTACATTTGTGTATGTCGTACGCCGTTACATTTGGCACGTCACCTCACGATCTCACATGACGGCCTCTATCCGAATTCCGGGAATCAAGCATGCATTATCTCCACTAAATATGTCCCTCATCTGCATCAATGACTTCACGTTCCTTGATTGTAGGCTCGTAATGCAAGTGGAACGCAAGAGAAGTCAAATCTGTGAAATAAGGCATGATAGGGATGTTCAAGGGCAAATTGGTAATTTTACAGCCACCGTCCGGAGGACCGGTCAACTGGAAAGTTGAAGAGTTTGTCGTAAAAAAGATACTGGAAGAAACGGCACCTCAATCCGAGCTACGGTGAACAAGTTATGGCCCGTTGAAAATGGAGATATGTTCATTGAAAATTCTGGGAATTTTTCTAAGTGTTTAAGCACCTGTTCCCAGCACACTTTCCCGAACACAGCCCGAAACCGGTTCGGGGGGGCGAACCGGTTCGTAGGGGTACCCGAACCGGTTCGGGGTACCTGTACGCTGGATAGAATTTCAGCATTTTAAGATCGTGGGTCTCTTCATGTATTTCCCTATAAATACCAACTTCGGGAGAGTTGTTTTGCAAGACTTTGGAAGACATTTTTTAGAGTCCAAATACCTCTAGTCTTCATATTTTTTGAGTCCCAAGACTCATGTTTTGATTCACACAATTGCCAATCCTTTGTGAATCTTTTTGGTAACCCAAGAACACAACCTTGTGTTTGTTCAAACCTTTGTGGAGAGATCTTTGTAACCGAGGGCTGCATGTCATTGCTGAGGGAGTCTCTACAAAGTTTCATGGTTGCATGTCATTAAGGAGTGCTGCGGTTCTTCCTTTGTTGATTGGACTGAGGTTCATGTGGGTTCGCTGCGTGTGGATTCATTGCTGCCCTCCTGGAAAGGGATATTTCCAGCCGCCGACTACAGAATCCGATACCTGAGGGTAATTCTTAGTCACTGTATTTTCATTGTAATCCAAAATTGTATGTTACAATATTATAATGAAAATAAACGGTTTTGCCCCTTTGGGGGATTTTTCCTGAAATTGTTTGTTTTTATCATGCATGCTATATTTTATTTTATAAATCATCTAGATGCATGTCTTAGGGTTTAACTAAAATTTGGGATTAATTAAAATTGGTTTTTATTTGAGAAGTCGCAATATTTCCGCTGTAGCTACTCTCTCAGACCCGTCTCCTATTCTCTCTTTTCTCTTGTATATATATGTATATATTACAGGTGCCCAGCCACCGGGGCGTCTTGCATAGGATCCTCCGTAAGGAACGCGCTGCAACTTAGGTGGGAGTTGCAGGCCTCTTGCTTAGACGACCTCATTGTTGATTCCACTTCTAGCACTATTTATTCAGTTGGGCATGTGTCGCCCTTTTCCATTATTCAGTTGTTTATCAGATATTGCGATTTGTTTATTTCCAATATTTATACTTTGGGATTTATTCATGTCAAGATGTTTTCCTTTAAGTTTTAATGTTGGAATCAATTAGTTCGATGTTTAATTATTTGGATTGCTTGTTCCAGTATAGTTGTTGGGTGATTCGTAATTTATGATTTATGTTAAGTTTTTAAAATATTGGTTTTAATTGAAATTTGGGATTTATGTCTTAAAAATGTTTTTTGTCACTTAGCTTAATTAATTAGGGTGTTGAATTGGAGAAGTTATTTTTACGGCAGTGATGCTAAGAATGAACCAACCGTTCACCTTGATTATAATTTAATAAAGGACTGATAACCCGATATTTAATTAGGCGGGGTGTCGCACCTACAATGAGAAAATCTCGACTTTTTCTTATCTTTATATCCAAATCAACTTTGTTAGTATGAGTGGTTTGTCTTACAGGAAAATATTTAGGCAATATATTCAATTTTTGAGAAATTATCTCAGGTTCCATCTCGGTCATTTTTGTGTACTTCCATATGAACATATCATTAAAATCCTTGAGCAATCTAATGATATCTTATCTTTGTTCATGACGTAGAATTTTGGATATAAAGATGGGTCTTTAATCTCCACCTTATTCTCCTAAGTTCAATTTTTTCAACTCTTGAAATTGCTCTCTTGCCCCTTCTTGTATAAATTTTGGAGCCTCTTTTGCTTCTTCTATATGATCCACTATTTAAAAATTATCAATTACAAACATTTTGGTATCGGGTTTATGCTCTCATTCCATTATGCAACCCATTCACACCATTATAATGATAAATAACTTTTCCATTTGGCAAAACTACCTTTTTTTCAATTTTGAGCAGGTCTGGCCTTATCTTCCACTTTCCTTCTACCTTTGTCATTTGGCTCAGATGGTACCACCCCGGACCTAATATATCATGAATAGACTTCTTCGATTGTCTTCTTTCATGGACTGCTCGTGACTCCCCAACTCTTTTTATTAGGCAAGCATTTATCGCTTCATCTAGTTTAATATAAAATGTTGCATCAATCATGTGGGATTCCTCTAGGACTCTCTGTTACTTTGATGAGTACCTCTGTCTCATGAATGTTAGCTTTAGCATACTGATGTAATGTACTAGGAACAAGATCATGACTATGCATCCAAACTCTTCATATTAATATTTGATAGCTCGCGTCGACATGAATGACATGAAACTTGATGTGGGAAGTAACATTTCTCAGTTTTGTCCCAATATTCACGTAACATATTGATTGCATCCCCATATTTTCAAAGCCTGATATCACAAAAGGAAATGGAAAGATATCTTCTTCTGATATCTTTATTTTGTAGAGTGCGCTAATGGGAATGATGTCTATTGATGCCCCTCTATTTAGCAATGCTCGTGGGAAACTAATCGCATTAACCTATGCAGTCACATATAAAGGCCTATTATGAAAGAAAGGTACATACAGGTCAGCTTATGAGAACATAACTTCTAATGTGTATCTCTTGATGAGCCTCCCAATTGGCCTATGCCAGTTAATAGATGGGTCTCCTTTATGGTGTAAGACTTCAAGGATCTTCTTAGATATCACCAACCTTGTTTTAGATATATCTCAAATTTGATTGAAGAACCACTTGAACTTTGGGTTATTAGCAATTTTCGCATACTCTGAGTTTATCTCCACCTCATAAGTCTATTCATTACAAGCATACTCTGATTCTAATGTTCCTCTTTCATCCAACACTAGCACTGCACTAATATTTTCTTCTGCAATTTTTAATTATTAATCCCATTCATATTTGAAATATATATTGTCCAAGACGAGCAATAGATCATCACACACTTTTTTCCTCCCACTTTTTGGAGCTCATTATTTCCCCCAAATTGTGAGAAATAACCATGTTAGCAGACCTATATTAGTGGTTGGCAATGGATTCTCATTTACATCTAGAGAAGGTATTGAAGGAGTACCTTTAACAACCTACTCGTTTCTTCTCTTAAGTATATAATAATAATATTTAGTTGAGTGCTAGACTCTCTGGAACAACTCATAGAACTTCAAATCATCCCTATCTGCCATTATGGGTGCTTTGCCGAGCAAGTTTGGTGGTCCTACTACTCCTTATCACATAAGCGTGTGATATTAATCCATATCTTCCTCCACACTACATGGAAAGGGAGGAGGAACATCACCTCAAAACTTCATTTTTCTTACTACCCCAATTATCGATGTCCCTTGGCCAAATTTCTTTCCCTTCGGATCATCGTTAACATAACTGACAGCTTTCTTGTGAGAAGCCTAGAACCTTTATTGCTGAGGTACTACTTGGGCTCTCCAGTTCTACGCCTTTGGTTTTATAATCATTGCAATATTCCTCGCTGCTCTAATAAATTCTCTCAACATGCCTTCTCGCGTCTTATTGATCAAATGGATCTTATAGGATTCAAATAAACCTTCAATGTAAATGTAACAACTTAGCCTCTATGTCCTCTTAATGAACGTTTAGTGACCTTTATCTAAAGCATCTAATGTACTGTATCATTTCCTCACCAGTCCTTTTGACATCTTGGGGAAAATGCCTTAAAGTGAAATCGTATTCAACCATAAAAAACTCTTAGAGGAGTTGCCTATGTATTTCTTGTCAGATGGGAATCTTGTTTGGTGCCAGATGAGAGTGTCATTATTAGGATTTCCTAGTGAAAGTCTTTGAGAACTCCCTCGCCCTTTATTTTTTATCATTTTAATTCATGCCAAGGTATTCCACAAACCTCTTGACATGTTTCTTGGGATTCTCTTATTTTCCATTGAATATGAAAAACTTTGGGGAAATATAACCTTATGTGTAGGGTATGTAATTGATACTATCATGAAAGGGATTTTACAACTCCTCATACAAGAGAGGAGACTTGGTATGTTTGAGAGAATGGAGCTTGTTCACTTCCTCCAGAGTAACTTCTTTTGAAGTAAACTCCCTTAACTCAGATTTCTTGGTCAGAGGAGAAGCATCAGGAGTATGTGGTTACTGGATACCATGTTTTTGGTTAGTGAAACTTCTGACACAACCACTCTTGCGATAGAATCAATCACTGGTGCGACACGAAGTTGTCTTACGATTGTCATATCCATGTTGTGATACTTCAAAAAATTAAAGAAGAAACTCATGATGCAGAGCTGTAGTTGAGCTACTCATCTGGCCCACGAACGGACCAGGACCTCTGCTTTTTGTTACTATAACAACTTTGTTAGAATTCGTGTTACTTAGGTCTCAACTATCTACTAGAGTATATTAAAAAAGATGCTGCTTTGAGATATTATGACCTAATTTATCAATAGTTGCGAGGATAATTCTCCAGTGGAGTCGCTAAATGTAAGAGGGCAGTTGTTCTGGGGTCTATGAATATTGTGAGAGGTTGAAGCATGATTCGTAATTATAGATTACTTTTCTAATATTATAATATCAAAGGGATTGAAAATGAACAAAATTAACTTTTCTCTATAATTATGATGATTTCTATTATAGAGTAGTAGTAATGACTGAATACATGACTTTCAATAATGATAGCAACATTACAACAATAAACCAAGAGTTGGTATCTCTTGAGAGTAATGAATCTTTGAGATACGAGAAGTATCACTTCAATAAATGAGATAAAAAGGGGATGGAATAAATTTTTCTTTTGGGGAGGGAATTTCGTGCAGCATAACTGTGCTTGTTATGTCCATGTCTAGTTCTTAATTTTTAGGAAACCTGTAGGGATGATGTGTCATTGCGCACAAAAAAGAATATTATTTATGATAAATATTTGAAAACAGTTTGTCCATTATCATTGTCTATCATTGTATACCACGATCTGCATTTTAGTAGTGTGACACCGGGTGTAATGGTGGACAAAGAGGTAATCTTAACAACCGATAGGCCTAAAAAATGTTATTTTTCCTTTTAGTGAAAATACCTGTAAAATTTATAAAATCGTGAGAATGACCCTAAGGGCCACTCACTACTTGTGACTTTAAAGGTTATTTGTGAGCAGCTCTACAGTTTCTCTCCTTAGTGTAATGTGTGTTTGCGCGAAAGACCCATTAATATTCTGTAACACCTCGTATTTTTGACGATTTAAATTATTATGTGATTAATTATTATTATGGGAATAAGTATGCGATTAATTATTGTTGTTGGATTAATTAAATTAAAATGTGAGAAATTAATTTGTTATTAATCCGGATTAAAATAATTATTAACTAGCGTGCCAAGGGTTAATACTTATTGTTATGAAATATTAAATATTAATGGGTGATATTTAATATGGAATTATGATATTTGATAAATTTTCGAAAGTGAGAAATACGACAGTTTGGTAATTTAAGTCTGACACGCATGTGAGTCGTGTCGGGACTAATTGAATGGAAAAAAAGAATTTATTTTTATTAACTCGTATGATCATTTCGAGTGCTCCATTGAGTCCGTGAGGGTCGAGATAGTCAAAATAGTGTACCCGGGTGTTTAGTTTGAGTCCCGGGGCGATTCTAGGCCTAACCGGCACCCCGAGAGGGCATTTTGGTAAATTGTATTTTTGGGTTTAATTAATGGAAGAAAATTGGGATTTATTATATCAACTAAGGAGAGTCCATTAGGTTTAAGAAGTGACAGGAAGTTAGAATGGCCATGGAGGGTGTGAGGGAGAACCAAATTCCAAGGGAGAAGACTCATTTGGCATCACCTTGCATAACCGTGACCACCAACGCTAGGGGTGAGCACGGTCCGGTCCGGTTCGGGTTTTGCCTATTTTTTGGACCGGACCGAATATTCGGTCCTCAATTTTTTTGGACCTAGACCGGACCGATTAATTCGATCCAGGCTTTTTTCGGTCCGGTCCGGGGTAAAATTCGGTCCTGACCCTATTTTATATATATGTACATTTTATGAATTTTTTATCTATTTTTCTCACAAATATATATACAAAAAATAATACTCGAAACTCCAAGTGATATTTATATGGGTTTTTTTAACCCAAATAGAAAAATGTCTACACATATATAAAATGTTCCAAATTAAATTCATAAGTTATATACATTAATTAAAAAACTATACATAAGAAACACAATAATATTATTTTTATTATATATATATCGGAATCGGTTCGGTCCGGTCCAAATCGGTCTTTTAATATAGTGGACCGCGGACCGGACCGGTTTAATCGGTTTTTAGGTTTTGTGAACCGATTTTCGGACCGATTTCAAAATAGCCTTAATTTTCGGTTCGGTCCGGTTCGGTCCAATTGGTCCATTCGGGTCGGTCTTTTTTTGGTCCACCCCTAACCAACGTGTAGATCGAGAAGAGAGGAATGCGCACATACCAACATCACCAACGGATAAGACCGTCATATTCGAGGCAAGTGTTTATTAGTTGCTTTCTTTTAGCAATAATCATGCTCATGTTAGTATAGGTGGAATTAATCATGATCTATATGTTAATGGGTGAAAATTGGAGATTTAAATTATGATTAAGGATTGGTTTAATTAGTGGCTGAAATTCCTTCATGTATGTAGAGGATTAATCACGGAATTTGATTATATATTGATGAACGAATCTGGGTTGATTAGGTTCTTTAATTGGAAATTTGGAAACTAGGGTTCATATGAATTGATTTGGAGATTTTATATATTTATGATGATTTATGACGAATTAATGATCCTAGTAGGTTAGGAATGATTTATAACCTATTAGGTGTTAATGGGTATTGTTGATGAGTTGTTGGGAATTGAATCTTAGAGGTTTTTAGGTTCAAAAATGGTGAAAAACGCTGATGTTTGGTGAAGAAGACGAATAGTGCAATCTCGCGTGATCTCGCGCGGAGTGGTTCAAACGAGATGGAGATCTCGCACGAAGTCGTTCGAGCGAGATGGAATCTCGCGCGAAGCTGCTCGAACGACATGTGGAAGTCGTTCAAACGACAACCCTTTTGGTTCAAGCGACAGAGGGAATTTTGGGAATTTTTCTCAAAGTCTAGTTTTGAGTTTGCCGGGTTATTGGAGTGAGAGAAACTGCCAAAGAGTAAATTTAAATAAGATGGAATTACGGGAAAGTATGTGACAATAAATACTTTAATTATTTCGGTATAGAGAGAGAGTATACCTTGGAGATTACGAGAGAGATAATAATCTAAATATTTATACTATACGTAGTGATGAGGTTAAAATATGTATGAAGAGTACATATGTAGGTTGGAGAAATACCTATAATTTATAATAGGACGTGTGTATGCCTATTATGTGATATTATTATAAGAGCACTAATGGGTGATAACCCGGGGGTGCCAGAACCTTATAGTTAAGGGCACTAATGAGTAATAACTCAGGGGTGCAGAAACTCTATTGTTAAGTGTACTAATGGGTGATAATCCGGGGGTACAAGGATGAATATTGTTAGGTGCACTAATGGGTGATAACCCGAGGGTGTTGGATAAATATTGATAGGTGCATTAATGGGTGCTAGCCCGGGGATGCAATATTCTATTGTTAGGCTCACTAATGGGTGATAACCCGGGGGTGCTGAATTATTATTGATAGGTGCATTAATGGGTGATAACCCGGGGATGCATGATTTTCAGGATATGTGCACTAATGGGGCTTTGCCAGGATTAGTATATATATATGTATAGGGATGATGTGAATATATATATATGGACTTGTGAATATTGCTACTGTGTGAAATTAGTAGACTTGGTAATAATAATTATCATTACATTGCACCAAGTGGTCTTAACCTAAGTGTGCAGGATTAGTGTATATATATATATATAGGGATGATGAGACTATATATATGTATGAGTGTACTTGGGTAACTTTCTACTTTGTGAGACTAGTAGATAAAATGAAAATGAGAAGTAAAATGATCTTAGTGAATAAAAGATTTAACCATTCAAACCGTGAATAATGAAATTTATTGTGTGATATAAACTATCTGAATAGCGTATTGTATGGGCGATACGGGAATATTACTAGTGGGCATAGTTAGTATTAGTATGGCTTCTGGCTAGTTAGACTGGGAGGTATAACTAGGGGGAGATTAGATGTACGTTAGGCGTGCACAATAGACGAGAGGTGAGAAACTCATGTGAGAGTTCGATAACTAACATGCGTATAAGACTTGTTTTAAGAACCAATTTTAAATACTTGCTAAATCATTTTTTACACATCAGGCTCTGACCCGTTTCTTCTATCTCTTCTCTATTTTGCTATATATATGTATTATATGAGGTGCTCTGCCACAGGAGTATCAGATTTATAAATTTGGATTGCTTGACGTACTGCAGGAGTTGTGGAAGCTGTAGGTCCTTACAGTAGATGCATCTATCCTTTCCATTCAGTTTCATCTAGACTTCTTGCTAAGGGCATATGTCGCCCACTTCTAGTTCTTTCATCAGAGATATTGTATTCAGTTTATTGTATGGTTTGGAGTTTTGAGTTGGGAGGTTTTATCCAGTCTTATTTATTTCAGTACTTGATTCATGTTCAGTATTTATTACATTCCTATGTGTGGTGAATGGTTAATATTTTAAGATGGAAAGAAATGGATTTACTTGGTTTTATTAAAATTGGAAATGTTTTGACACTTAGCTTAATTTTATATGAGGTGATTAATATGTTAAAAAGTTTTTCGACAGTGATGCTGAGAATGAACCAACTGAATATCCTATTTTAAATTGGTAGAGAACTGATCACCCTATATTTAATTGGGCGGGGTGTGACAGGTGGTATCAGAGCATCAGGTTCTAGTGTCCTTAGGATCTGTGCGGCTTATTACGTTTCAGCGTATCGTTCTTTGATATAAAGCCTTATGATAGGATTGTTGTGTTCCCTTACGTATACGACTTACGTTCTCCTGCTGCGAATTATAATGGATGTGACTCATTATACAAAATTCGGTGTGCTTCGAACATCGAACATTTTAGCACGACTAGTGAGGGCCGTAAGAAGAACTGCGGGAGAAGAGGCTTAACATAAGACATAGAGTAATCAGGGAAGAGTGATCGGGACAAAAATCACCACGAGAATTACTTAAGTAAGAGATAGTAAAATCGTCACTCGGGAACTGTGGGTTCCCAGGACACAGTCATAGATAATGGTGGAGTGAATTCAGGACCACCTAGCATAGT
Organism: Sambucus nigra; assembly: GCA_949130495.1. NCBI lineage: Eukaryota > Viridiplantae > Streptophyta > Magnoliopsida > Dipsacales > Adoxaceae > Sambucus > Sambucus nigra. Next base: position 464,375,525 of record OX422211.1, on the reverse strand, counting down.
CGATAAAGGGGAAATCAGAGGGACTCTCTTGAAAACCCATCGGTGAAGATGCAGAAAAGAGAATGAGAAAGTGTAACAGACCAGCGGAAGTGGAAAATCCAAAAGCAATTGTGTAGAGTGGGGCGTGACGTCACTCATAATTAAATTTGGAGTTAAAAGTTATAGCTCTTAGGAGCATCATGTAGTGATTAGAGGCAATCACCGTATATGAAGAAGTGTGTTTGAAATTTAGAGAGAAATTTGAGTACGATTTGATTGTGAAGTATTCCATTCAGTGTGGTAACAAAATGTGAGTGAAATTTTGATGTTTAGCACAATGGGTAAGATAGAAATCGATCATGTGAGAAAGGTTGAATTGCATGATGAACTTCGTGCCTAGTAGAGGGGAATAAATTATCCAAAGGGTTTATAGTTGATAAAGGACCTGTGAGTAGAATACCAGTATGGATGAGAAATCCAGCTAGGATGACTAATATTGATGTCATCAAAGTTATACGGTTGCTAGCAATTGCAGTCCTTCTAAGAGAAGGGAGTAAAGAGGGTTAACGAACCTGCTGAAGAGCAGAAACTGAATTTAACGGTGTTAGAGAAACCCCACATGAGAGTATACCCAATAGGGAACTCGGTTAGATGATTTTAAGTGATTAACTTCAAGAGGACGATGAAGTCAATCAGGTTGTAGAGGCCAAATATAGTTCCGACTAGCTAGCGTAGCTAAAGGGACAATGGAAGAATAATATTGAGTTGAGACTGTCGGTCCGAGAGAAGGACATTCCCAAAATGGTCAGTGGGATCAGTGACGGGAAATAGTTCTTGAAATTTTATTTATGTGAAGGAAGTAGAACTACAAGTATTGAAGGAGTCCACAATTGAGAAGTGAGACCGAAGAGATTAGAAATGGTAAACCATGCCAGTTGGGCATAACTAGAGGAGCGAAACTTCCAACGAAAGAATTTGGAGTCAAGAGAATTAGGCAAGGAAATTTATAACCCGAGAGTGATGGGTTCAGACTGGACCAGTAAAGTCCTCATTAATAGGAGCGTAAAGTATGTCAGGGTCGACGGGGCCGGGGATGTGAACGGGAGTTCAATAAAGCTATAATTGCGGCCTTGAGAGTTTGGGCCAACGTTTCAATAATGGGCGTGAAAATCACATAATGGAATAAATTGTCCATGATGAAAGAGGACAACTATAGGATGAAATCCTAGGATGTATGACGTTTGCAGATGTTCATGGGTCGTGATGGCAGCCACGTGATGAGACCCTATGATTTCGCGAGACCGGTGAGGTTTTGCTTCTTCCTTGTGAGTAAAGGATAGATTCTAGTGACATGGGTGTGCCACAACTTTTATGTAAATTGGAAACTCTAAACTTCGCGCGCGGGTCGAGTTTAGTGGGAACGTTAGTTTTAACAGTCTTGTTACAAACGTATTTCTCGTTGTTAGAAGGGCATTTTGATAATTGCCCGTGAGTGAACCGGGTGGGCCCTAAGAATATGTTTTGTTATTATAATTTACTAGTGCAGTGAGTTAGCTTTAGTAGAGTTTATTATGGTAATGTGTAGTGATTAATTACCGTATGGTTAAACGATAGTAAATATGTAGTGATATGACTGTCGTACCGGATACTCCGAAAGGAGTGATCTTAGTTTTGTGCGGCGCCACCTGAAATAGGGTTGGGCCCAGATATGAGTATATATATGAAAATTTCATGGTATTATAGACCCCAGCGAGTATAGAGTCTAATTATATGTGATTTCTGAGCATAGGAATTTATTTGTCTGATAAGACTTAGAATACATTGTGTTCTTATCGAGCGGCGAAATATAGCTCGTTATATATTTATAGCGCCAAGTACTTGGGATAGTGAGGGCGCCATGCTTCATGTTACATTTTTAGGGACATGAGAGTGGACGAGTAAACTTTTATGTCAGAATACGTAGATTTTGGGAAAGTACATAGTATGTATTGAAGGCCTTACGGACCTCGACAACCGTCTAGGTTAGATAGTAGTGTATCGGGGGGTTCCTTGTTTGGATTTCGCTTTGCGAGACATCCCACGCATGAAACTAGCAAACGTCGGGAGTTAGAGAGAAATTTGGCCGATAGTACATCAGTTTGTATGTTGGTTATTGTACCTATAGGAGAATATATTTGAGAGTTGATAATTCTTTTATAACTTAAGGCCAATAGAGTAGCCTAGCCTTAGTATTTTTCGGAATAGATGAATGATGCCATTGAAGGATTGATTAAGTTTTAACTAGTGGGGTGGTTGAGTGTACCCCTACCACATCAGCATACCGAGTGTGCAAGAATTGAGGTAAGAAAATTTTAATGTCTTTGTATAATGATGCGCGAGGCATAGGGTGTATGGGTACCCTGGGTGATTGAATCAGGTAGTGGATTATAATTAGCATGTGAATTCGATAACATGTAGTCGGGTAAGCCGAAGCTAATTCATGAAGTTTTGTCAGAGACTTACGTTTCAAAATAAATTGAAATTTATTCAAGAAAGATGAAATGTATCAGAATACAAACAACAGTGGTGATGGGTTACGAAGTAGGTTAATATTGCAAGGATAGTCTTGCAGTGGGTCACCTGACGGATTGAAAAATGGTGGACAATTTGAAACCAGTAGGGGCTCCTTCCACTAGAGAATGGAAAAGTATCCCCAAGGATCTTCTCATGTAGCTGAGATGGTGAGATTTTAGGTACTAAGATGCGATTGGGTACAACCTAATACCCACAGAGGGATGGGCAGGACAAGCGGTCTAATTAGATGCGGGAGAGGAGATTTTATGTGGACCCTGAGATCTTAGAGGAGGACGGGAGCAGTACCTTACACTAGTGGAGTTGTGTCCAAATAATTCTTATAAATTCACGTTCGGGCAGAGTGCCAGTAGAAGTATGGAACGGTAAACTTTGTTGTTGTCCTACTTGATAGTTAAAGGTGGGAGACTAGTTATGATTACAAATGTCGGAGAAGAATTGATATTATCGTATATATTGTGTGTAAAATATATATTGCACAACCGAATTTACTTGTATGAACGACACGAGACGAAGCCGTATGTATATAAAAAGAGGATAAATCTACTAAGGTGCAAATAGTAGAAAACTAGATAGTTAATATCTAAAATAAAGTTAAAGTAGTGAAACTTAAGTAGAAAGGCTTGAGCAAGAGCCTATATGATAGGGTAACCTAGAGTTTAAAAAAACACATGTGTAGGGTTCATTATTAAGGGTATTAGATAGCGTACTATATGGGTGGTACGGAGTAGCTTACTTGTGAGCGCCGAGATGCGATGTGCAATATTTTTACAGCATTGTCTTTACATGGTATACTTTTTTCTAATTTCGGGATGAAATTCCGTTGTAAGGGGGGAAGTATGTAACACCCCGTATTTTTGACGATTTAAATAATTATGTGATTAATTATTATTACGGGAATAATTATGCGATTAATTATTGTTGTTGGATTAATTAAATTAAAATGTGAGAAATTAATTTGTTATTAATCCGGATTAAAATAGTTATTAACTAGTGTGCCAAGGGTTAATACTTATTGTTGTGAACTATTAAATATTACTGGGTGATATGTAATATGGAATTATGATATTTGATAAATTGTCGAAAGTGATATATACGGCAGTTTGATAATTTAAGTCTGACACGCGTGTGAGTCGTGTCGGGACTAATTGAATGAAAAAAAAAGAATTTATTTTTATTAACTCGTATGTTCATTTCGAGTGCGCCATTGAGTCCGGGAGGGTCGAGATAGTCAAAATAATGTACCCGGGTGTTTAGTTTGGGTCCCGGGGCGATTTTAGGCCTAACCGGCTCCCCGAGAGGGCATTTTGGTAAGTTGTATTTTTGGGTTTAATTAATGGACGAAAATTGGGATTTGTTATATCAACTAAGTAAAGTCCATTATGGTTAAGAAGTGACAGGAAGTTAGAACGGCCATGGAGGGTGTGAGGGAGAACCAAATTCCAAGAGAGAAGACTCATTTGGCATCACCTTGCATAACCGTGACCACCAACGCGTAGATCGAGAAGAGAGGAATGCGCACATACCAACATCACCAACGGATCAGACCGTCATATTCGAGGCAAGTGTTTATTACTTGCTTTCTTTTAGAAATAATCATGCTCATGTTAGTATAGGTGGAATTAATCATGATTTATATGTTAATTGGGTGAAAATTGGAGATTTAAATTATGATTAAGGATTGGTTTAATTAGTGGCTGAAATTCCTTCATGTATGTAGAGGATTAATCACGGAATTTGATTATATATTGATGAACGAATCTGGATTGATTAGGTTCTTTAATTGGAAATTTGAAAACTAGGGTTCATATGAATTGATTTGGGGATTTTATATATTTATGATGATTTATGACTAATTAATGATCCTATGAGGTCAGGAATGATTTATAACCTATTAGGTGTTGATGGGTATTGATGATGAGTTGTTGGGAATTGAATCTTAGAGGTTTTTAGGTTCAAAAATGGTGAAAAACACTGAAGTTTGGTGAAAAAGACGAATAGTGCAATCTCGCGCGATCTCGCACGAAGTGGTTCAAACGAGATGGAGATCTAGCGTGAAGTCGTTCGAGCGAGATGGCATCTCACGCGAAGCCGCTAGAACGACACGTGGAAGTCGTTCAAACGACAACCCTTCTGGTTCGAGCGACAGAGGGAATTTTGGGAATTTTTCTCAAAGTCTAGTTTTGAGTTTGTCGGGTTATTGGAGTGAGAGAAACTGCCAAAGAGTAAATTTAAATAAGATGGAATTACGGGAAAGTGTGTGAGAATAAATACTTTAATTATTTTGGTATAGAGAGAGAGTATACCTTGGAGATTACGAGAGAGATAGTAATCTAAATATTTATACTATACGTAGTGATGAGGTTAAAATATGTATGAAGAGTATATATGTAGGTTGGAGAAATACCTCTAATTTATAATAGGATGTGAGTATGCCTATTATGTGATATTATTGTAAGAGCACTAATTGGTGATAACCCGGGGGTGCAAGAACCTTATAGTTAAGGGCACTAATGAGTGATAACTTAGGGGTGTAGAAACTCTATTGTTAAGTGTACTAAGGGGTGATAATCCAGGGGTACAAGAATGATTATTGTTAGGTGCACTAATGGGTGATAACTCGGAGGTGCTGGATAAATATTGATAGGTGCATTAATGGGTGCTAGCCCGGGGATGCAATATTCTATTGTTAGGCGCACTAATGGGTGATAACCCGGGGTGCTGAATTATTATTGATAGGTGCATATGAGTGCTAACCCGGGGTGCATGATTTTCAGGATATGTGCACTAATGGGGCTTAGCCGGGGGTGCAGGATTAGTATATATATGTATAGGGATGATGTGACTATATATATATATATATATATATATATATATATATATATATATATATATATAGAGAGAGAGAGAGAGGCAGGCTCCTGTGCACACTAAGTTTGCACACTAAGTTTGCACATTAAGTTTTTAAAGTAGTAAAAAAAATATTTTTGAGTGCTGGCGCACACCAATTTTTTTATGTGATATTTTAACATTTCAACGGACTCACATAAAAAAAATTAGCTCAAAAAAACTTTTTTCGCTATTTTTAAAAAATCGGTCAAACTTTTGCAGTTTTTAAAGGGCTTAAAAGCATAGGAAGTTTGACCGATTTTTTAAAACTAGCAAAATAAGTTTTTTTGAGCTGATTTTTTTTATATGGGTTCCTTGAAATGTTTAAATATCACACAAAAAAAATCAACTCAAAAATATTTTTTTTACTACTTTAAAAACTTAATGTGCAAACTTAGTGTGCAAACTTAGTGTGCACAGGAGCCTGCCTCTATATATATATATATATATATATAGGGATGATGAGACTATATATATGTAGGAGTGTACTTGGGTAACTTTCTACTTTGTGAGACTAGTAGATAAAATGAAAATGAGAAGTAAAATGATCTTAGTGAATAAAAGATTTAACCATTCAAACAGTGAATAATGAAATTTATTATGTGATATAAACTATCTGAATAGCGTATTGTATGGGTGATACGGGAATACTACTAGTGATCATAGTTAGTATTAGTATGGCTTCTGACTAGTTAGACTGGGAGGTATAACTAGGGGGAGATTAGATGTACGTTAGGCGTGCACAATAGACGAGTGGTGAGAAACTCATGTGAGAGTTCGATAACTAACATGCGTATAAGACTTATTTTAAGAACCAATTTTAAATACTTGCTAAATCATTTTTTACACATCAGGCTCTGACCCGTTTCTTCTATCTCTTCTCTCTTTTGCTATATATATGTATTATATCAGGTGCTCAGCCACAGGAGTATCAGATTTAGAGATTTGGATTCCTTGACGTGCTGTAGCTATTGTGGAAGCTGTAGGTCCTTGCAGTAGACGCATCTATCCTTTCCATTCAGTTTCATCTAGACTTCTTGTTTAGGGCATATGTCGCCCACTTCTAGTTCTTTCATCAGAGATATTGTTTTCAGTTTATTGTATGATTTGGAATTTTGAACTGGGAGGTTTTATCCAGTCTTATTTATTTTAGTACTTGAATCATGTTCAGTATTTATTACATTCCTATGTGTGGTGAATGGTTTATATTTTAAGATGGAAAGAAATGGATTTACTTGTTTTTATTAAAATTGGAAATGTTTTGACACCTAGCTTAATTTTATATGAGGTGATTAATATGTTAAAAAGTTTTTCGGCAGTGATGCTGAGAATGAACCAACTGAATATCCTGTTTTAAATTGGTAGAGGACTGATCACCCTATATTTAATTGGGCGGGGTGTCACATATTCTCTATTTCTCAATATATTGAAGTGGTTAAGCCTTAGCATACTCAATAAGTCTTATCTCCCAACCTCCAAACCAAAACTCTCAAAAGGTCCCAATACTTCCTCGTTGCCCGAGCCTTACTTTCTCGGCCAAGGCCTCTTATTAACTTAACCTACTAAGGACATAGATAAAATATTAATAGGATGAAGTGCTCGTGCTCTTGCATTTTTTGATTGTTGAGGGCTTATTCATTCACTTTTATCATTGCTGAGGGTTGCTCGTGTACTTATTTTTCCTCATTATTAAGGAAGTGCTAGTGTATTTCTTCAAGTAGTTGAGGATGCTCATGAAATTTTAATTTTTCAGTGGTGTAGTTCGGGTATCCCTCTAGTTATAAAGGAGTTTCTCGTGTACCCCTCTACAGAAGTAAATGAAAGTATATAACTACACCAAGTGATAAATCCCTCGACTTATGATGTAATAATTGTTAAGGTCAATTTATCCAATGGTATATAATTACATCCCTACTAAGTGCAAAGTTGACGTTCAAACTCCGAGAGGTCGAGTCAGCGATGGTAATGGGTTTTTTGTCTTAGTGAATTTAATAGCCCATGGATGTACTAGAGAAGTTGAGGGAGTGGAAGATAAGGTATTGTGTCTGGACACAACCACCATTGACATCTCGGTGGATCCCCTAGTTCTTTACATTTGTGGAGGGAATCTCCTCTATTATGGGCCTTCTGGACTTCTCTCTCTCTCTCTCTCTCTCTCTCTCTATATATATATATATATATATATATATATATATATTATTATTATTATTTGTAAGGACATTTTTGTCCATTATCAATTTGTATGTCGTACGCCGTTACACCGTTGAAGAAATTCAAGATCGCATCTACATCAACGGATCCGAATATCAAAGCGTCTTCAACATCATAGCCTCTGCGAGAATGAACTTGGTAAAATTTTGTTTTTGCGTTCCTTAAAGTTCATATTTAGTATTGGGAAATTTTTATAAAAATTAGAAGTAAGTTTTTTCAAGCAAAATGAGGCTTTTAAAAGTTTTTTAGTTTTCTGGGAAGCCAGACCGGTCCGCCTCTATACCGGACCGATCCGCCACCGGACTGGTCCGCCCCTCAACCGGACCGATCCGCTTGCTGCAGATCCAGTAAACCCCGGACCGAAAGCGAACCAAAGAAGCCAATTTTTTAAAGAACCGATCCGAGGTCGGACCGATCCGCCTCCAAGCCGGACCGGTCCGCCTGGGATAAATTCGGCCAGATCGGTTCGAGATTTTTTAGGCTCAAAGTTTTCTTATTTAAGCCAACTTCGGGGAGTTGTTTTTCAAGACTTTTCAAGATGATTTTCAGAGTCCTAAATACTCTAAGTCTTCACCTTTTTGATGTGCCAAACATCTTTTTGATTCACACACAAAAATCCCAATTCTTTTGTGAATCTTTTGGAACCCTAGAACACAAACTTTGTTGTTGTTCATCTTTGTGGAGAGATCTTTGCAACTGAGGGCTGCGTGTCATTGCTGAGGGAGTCTCTACAAAGTTTTATGGTTGCGTGTCATTGAGGAGAGTTGCGGTTCTTACTTCGTTGTTTGGGCTGCGAGTCCTTGGAGGGTGCTGCGTGTATTCTCTTGCTGAGTTCAAGACTGCGTGTCTTTCTGGGTTGGCTGTGCGTTGATCCATTGCAGATTTCTCTATGTAATTGTAAGTTGCGGCTTGTATATTCATAGTGAAATAAAGGTTTTACCCGAAAGGGTTTTTTTCCTGAATTCTGTGTCTCGGCATATTTTTTGTGTCACATGCTTTATTTATTTATTGGTTGACACACGCACCTTAGATACATGTTTAAGGTCTCTAATTAAATAAGGGTTACTTGGAAACTTGCAAATCTAGTATAATCATTTATCACACAGTTCGTACTTCTCATTATTATTATTATTATTATTATTATTATTATTATTATTATTATTATTATTATTATTATTATTATTATTATTATTATTGTTATTATTATTATTATTATTATTATTCTCTCTCTCCCTATCATACATCAGCCTCTATTTTTTATAATTTCTTAAAGATTAAAAGGTAGGATTATTGTATTTATTTTTATTCAAGTTGGTAATAGTGACCATCAGAGCAACTGGGGAGAAATGGCTGCAAGTATCAACTATTTTGTCTTTGGAATCTAGGAAGTGAATGGTCTAACCAAAATTTACCACCTTGTCTTTTGATTCCTCCCATTACTGATCTAAAATGGATGGTTGAACCCTATAATACCCTTCATGTTTATGTATATCATATTGATTATTTAATTTGGATCATATTGGTCGCATGCATGATAATTGTGTGTGCTTGAAAATTGTGTGATTCATTATGACATTTCATTGATGTTATAATTAAATTTAATTCAGGAAATTAAATTATATGTCAATAATTAGTGCTTTAATAATTGCATTGTGATTTATTTTAATATTACGATTGTGTACCATTGGATCAGACTCTAGTGGATACAAAGGCTCGAAGTAGTGTTTTTAATGTGTCGGGATTAGATAGCTGTGAGTGAAAAAAAATTCACAATAAAAGAATCTACGAAAACAATCACAAATGGAAGAAAGTAAATGAAATCACACACAACAATGATATACATGGTTTGGAAATTTTCTTAGGTCCACGGAGAGGTTACTTGATCTTATTAAATGTCTCTTAATGATTACAATTTTTCATCCTTTTGCCCCGGGTCAAGGTGCACAATTTATACTATAGAGTTTGAGTTGTTTAAGTAACTCCACCATAGTATGTGGATTAGCCATAAGGCGCTTGAATATCTCGATCGAGGTTCTTGGCACCTGATTTGACCATGTCATCCGGTATCCTTTTTTTTAACTAAACTACCAGTGTAATTAAGTCATGATTTGAGCTGATACAAACTACTCAGGTTGTCCTGGTCGACTACTCGAATGGACTCATAGAAAAATGGGCCCCCATGATTGCCCCTGAAATCTTTGGGCTAATAACTATGGGCCAATAGATTTCAACTAGGTCGGAGGCCCAAGGCCTTAAAATATAATGTGAGTTTGTGATGGAATCTTTGTAATAGTAAAGCTTGCACAAGAGTTTTTTGGTGATCAATTGGAGTGTACTCAACCGTTCGTTCACTCTTTCTGGTCGTTCTTGCACATACTTCATTCCTGAGCTTCTCCTCTGCTTCAAAAATCGAAGTACTACTTATTTTGTGCTTTCCCAAAGCTTCTTTATCGCTTATAAGTTTTAGTCTCTACTCCTTTAAGTTATTTTTCTTTGTATTTTCTAGTTACTGTAGTAGGGTTTCTTCTTACTTGTTCAGTTATGGAGATGTTAGATGATAAGTCTGTAGAAGAGTTTAGGCATAAGCATAACGTCCCTGATTAGGTGATTATCGATTGTTCCCCCTTCCCCGGTTCGTGATGTTGATGGGGGCATTGGATTCGCACCCTATTGATAACTCAAGGGGGTTTGACATTCCCCCAAAATGGTTGTTTCTTAGATTTTTTAGGTACTTTTCCATGTTCATGACCAATGTTCCCTCAATATGTGGAAAATAGTAAATGGAGTCCACAGAATAAATACTCTCTAAGGGACAAGGATGGGTCTTACTAAGATATGTTCTCGAAGACCAAGGAAGGTCTGTTGTATTTAAAAACTAGAAAGGCCGAGCGAGTTCTAGTGGTAAATCTTTCGCATTCCCATAAAGACTACTGGGAAACTGGGTCCATTTCTAGGAACTGGTAGCACCCTCCATTGTTGGAGGTGGAAAGACCACGTGGCCCTACAGTTTTTAAATACAGATAAGCCGAAATAGACCGCTTCTTCTTTTTTCCTTTTCGCTAACTTTTTATGGTTTCTTCCCATTCTTGTATTTGTTAGTCTTTTTCTTTGTTATTGCACTCGTTCCAAAAATTAGGAACCTAGTCCTAGGGATATTAATACTAATGAGCGTGTGAAGGCCTAGAGTATCAGGGAAATATTAGCAGACAGTGAATATCCAAGGTCGATGACCTTTCTTTTGGAATATAAGAACACAAGCACCGACTTTATTACTCGACCGGTTAATAAGGTTATATCTTTAAAATCTATAAAAGTAGGTCCTTCTGATCCAGTTATTATTAAAGAGGATAGTTTTGAATAAAAAAAAGAGAGAGAAAATGAGAGAGAATAGTAGGAGTAGGAGGAGGAGAAGAATAAGAAGAAGAAGATATGGCCCCTTTAATTAAGAAGAGTAAGTTAAAACTTCTTTGATGATGATGATAATGATGATCATGTGGTCCTTTCTGATAGGATTCCATTATTTAACATTTTTGCAGCAGACTCTTCCAAGGGCAGTGGTTCTGGCCCATCTGATAAGGGAAGAGAGCGAGAGAGCTAGAGAGAGAAGAAAATATAAGAAGAAGATAATAAGCGAGAGGCGGGGAGAGAGAGAGAGGAAGATAAGAGGAAAGAGAAGGAGAGGGTTAACGCTAATAAAAATTTAGCCCTGAAATCCTCTAGAGTGCCCAGTATACCTAGCCTTGAGGAGGCTAGTATGGGTGATTCCCCCTTTTGTCCCCTGACCTCCTAAAGAGGTCGGTGCTCGTTGTTGATCGTGAGCGTTCCTCTATATCGGGGCCAGCTTAACTTGCCCTCAAGATGGCACAAAGGATGGATCTGGTAAGTCTTTCCTACTTGTTTTTATCCTTTGCTCCTTATGTTTCTATTCTAATTCCCTATTGTTCTCTCATGTTTGTAGATGTTGTCTGATTTCACTACCCTTTGGACAATCAATCTGATAGATTTAGGATGGAGGAGGAGCTGAAAAAAGCTCTAAAGTCCAATAATGTGGCATTTGTCAACGCTCGCTAAAAGTGGGAGCATGAAAATAATGAGATGTCTAAGGCTTATGATTCTCTTAGGGATACTCAAACAGTGATAATTTCTGAGAAGTTTGAACTGGTGGAGGCTAATAAAAATTTGACTAATGAAGTTTCCAAGTTGGAGGGTGATCTTTCCCAAGTCAAGGATGACGACTATAATGAGGGTTTTTACAAATCTTACAAGGACGATGAGTGCCAAATGGATTATGCTTGCAAGGTCTCTTTCAAGAATGGATGGGATCAAGGTTTGATCGCTGCTGGAACTCCTATAAAGTCTGATCTTTTCAGTCTTCATTCTCCTGGTCTTGACCTTTATATTATAGAAGAAGAAGAAGAAGAAGAAGAAGGAGAAGGTGGCTACCATGATGTTGGCAACACTGATATGGTTCCTACTACGTTTGGCGAGAGTGTTGGTGCTGATCAAGAGCAGCAGGTGGTCATCAAGGGGAAGCCATAGTTGAGGGAGACCAAGTAAAAGACTAAGTCTTTGTAGACTAGGATTTTTTATTTTCCTTATATGATTATTTGTCATATCAGTTTATACCCATCTCTTTTTGATAACTTCATGTATTTGTCCTTTAGCTTGCTTTTTATGTTGTATGGCATTAGAATTTTTCTCCTTTCATGTATTGATCTGTCTTCTTATATGATGATATACTTGCTTATAGTTTGGTGTGTATCATTTGTAGTCTACTGATTTAGATCGCTATATTTCTCCCAATTCTCAATTGGGGACAATTCTTGGACCGAACATCAACCCATGGTGTAGCAAAGCCTTTATAAATATCTGTAAGTCACTACGAGCGAGGAATGAGCAATATAAAAACTAGACTGAAGTGATTGCCAAGATGAAAGACGATCTCCAAGAGATGGAGGAAATAGGGGCCTCTATTCAGGAGAAGGTAAATTCCTTGAGGGACAAACTACTATAGAGGACTAAGGTTAACCAAGTTGGCAAGGTCCTGTAGTTTGAAAATGATGCTCTTGGAAAGGAGGTTATGAGTTTGAAGTCTTTTATAGGTGTGCTTAAAGACAACGTCAAGAAGTTAGGGTATTCATTCAAGGTGGGACCCATAGAGATCTGGGGAGAAGATTATAATGATGGTTGGGAAGATGCCCGAGCAAAACTTAAGAAGGCTGAAAGCATTGCCTTTTCTCGAGGATGGCTAAGTGATCTTAAGGAGGTGAGAAATACAAAAGAATCCAAGATTTGGTATAATTACCAGATTGAATATCCTACCTATAGCCATAACCCTTTTAAAAAAATGAGGAATGGATCCCATCCAATACCATTCCTCCCCAACTCTTGGATTAAGATATTGACGAAAACGTTAAAGAATTTGCCCTAAAGCCACGTGATGGTTAAAGGGCAATTGTAGAAGAATATCTTGCTTGTCGCCCTAGCACTTCTTAGGCCTTTATGTATTTCTTTTTAGTCAATGGTTATAACCTTGTATTCTAATATATATATTTTTTATGTTTTGAGAATATGTTGACTAAACATGTTTTGATTTTGTCAGCTCGAATGTTACTTAATACTTTTGTTGACCAAAATGATATTGATTGACCGATTTGTAGGCTTTAGGTAGGCTTATACTTAGTTTGAATCATTTTGGTCTTTTGCAACCAACTAAATGATGTTTAAGTATTGGCATCCTGCCTTTTATATGTTTGAACATTCTCCCAGTCCAATATGCCTGAGAAGTATTGTTGATGTAAGAAATTATATTTGACCTAATTATTTTAATCACAGATAAAAAGAATAAAGACATAATAGACAATGGATTTTTAAAGTAGTTCAGCCTTGTAAGAATGGCCTACGTCCACTGTATTTGTTATTGCTGACTATTTACAGAATTCTCGATAATGGATTTACCAAGAAATTCCCAGTCCCCTGCTAATGAGGAGGTTACAATGTATTTATAGCCTTGAGGCTGTAAAAATGAAAGGACAATGCGCTGTTATCTAGTAGACATATACATCTGTATGATAATAAAGGGCATTTAATGCGCAGTCGTCTCTCTTGATTATCTTGATTTTGGTGCGCTGTACGATAAGTAGCTCGGACCGCTTAAGTTGCTCGCACCGCTTAAACTGCTCGGGCTCCTTAGTTGCACGGGCTTTCTAAACTTCTCAGACTGCCTAAGTAGCTTGACACGCTTAAGCTGCTCGAGGCCCATGAGTTCCTCGTGGCTTCTTAGTTGCTCGGTGGTCTTGAGTTGCTTGTCTAGAGTATTCATATTTACCATGTAAATTGACACGTGTCTTCATGTGATTGGTCCATGTCAGCAGACTAAATTTTGGTATCAACCGAATTCCCCAATGTTTCGTAGTTTGATGTTGAAGAAAAGTATGGAACATTTTGCTGCTTAGATTTTCGGTTTGTATGGTTTTTAGGAAAGCATTCGTTGTATATAACTCCTTTTTAAATACACAGTATCAGATCTCATAAATATTTTGAATTTCCCTAACCGCTTCGTTTTTTATGCCCGTTTTCTTCTTTTTAGCAGCCGGATACGCAAGCGTTCGTCTTAGAAATCATTGCTTTTTCTATTCCCGAGGTAAAGTATTTAAACACGATAAAAATCCTATCATTTTTCACTTTTCAAATCTGTGTCTCTGAACTTTTTATTTCCTCTCTATCTTGTGCGTTCGTTTCTTTCCTTATTCGTTGTCAACTAGTTCGCTCTTCTTCTGTAAGATCTTCTTCCTTCTCTTTTATTTTGCTTTGATCATCATGGTTTATGTTGTTGAATCGATTGAGAAATTTCGTTCTGAATTTTCAATTCCTCCATGGGTCATTTTGGAGGAACTTTTTGAACCTTCCGACTATTTCTCTTTGGTTGAGGGACATTGGTTCCCAAGTCTCTTTGTGGCCGAATGTGGCTTTACTTTTCCTCCAAATCCTTTATGTTTGGAGTTCTGTCAATATTTTGACGTTGTTCCTACAAAAATAGCACTGAATACCTGGAGAATAGTTAATGGAGTCCATAGGTTAAATCAAATTCATGGAACCCGTTTAGAAATTCCAGAAATTATGTTTTGTTACAAATGGGTTGTCAGTGATAATACTTTTTATTTAAAAACTAGGTTTTTGAATAGCGCTTTAGTTGTCAATCTCCCAGATGCTAATAGGGATTACTTTAAGCATGGAGTTGTTATGAAAAATTGGCAACATGCTTCATTAAATGGAGATGATGTATATCAGGGTCCCCGGTGTCCCCCCTATGGCAATGGAATAGGTTGTTTTTTATTTTTTGAAATCTCGTTTTCTTGATGTTTGATAAAATGTATCACTGACATTTAATTTTTTATTATTTGCAGTTAACAGCAAAACAAAAGTCTCCCAAAGAAACTGACGTAAATTTAAAGCATTTGAAACTTATCTGGAGTTTGCACCAATCTGTAGCCGAGGATCACATTAGGCCTGCCTCTTATTTGTTGAAGTACAAGAGCTACACTTCATCTTTTACTTCTCGTCCAGTGGTGGTTACTCTTGACCCAATACCAGCTGCTGAGACTAGTGTGGAAGGCTCTTCTTCAGAATATTCCTATTGGCGTCATAATGAAGAAAAGAAAGGTTCCTGCCTTCTTTGATAAGTCTACCTCTACTGCTAGAGAGGCAAAGAAAAATAAGCCAAATGTCCCAGAAGAAGGGATGAGGAATATTGATGCACCCCCTCCTGCTGCTGCTAAGAAGATTGTTGAGAAGCCCTCAGTGGCCCCAACCAAGATTGCGACTGTTTCTCATCCCAGTGAGGTCATCGCTATATCACCAATTAAGACAACCCCTTTGGTTGAGAATGTTCCTGCTCTTACGAGGAGGTTAAAGAAAAGTTCTTCTGAGAGACCAGCAAAACCTGTCTCTCAGTCTTTAAATGTTGAAGGTGGTGTTCCCACTTTTGTTCCTCCGAGCTCTGCTATGAGCTCGATGAAGTCTTGGATTATCCCAGAGGTCCAAGGTATTTAAGACAATCTTTCTCGTTGCTCAACATATTGCCTCGGTAAGTATTACTAATTTAAACTTTCATTTTTCAATGCTATGTCCTTGTACTGACTTACAGTTATTTTCTTTTTCCAGTTGGTAACATGTTTCAACACTATTATGGAGAAGGATGAGGCTATCAAGGCTTCAATCTCCTCGGGAGGTGTTGAGGAGGCTTTTACTGTATTAAACCAGTCTTTGAAAGACTCTCATCAGAAGTATGAGGAAAATAAAATTGCTTGGGAGAAGCAGGTTAAGTCTGTCGAGCACGAGAGAGATCGAGTTGTGGAAGCCTCCAAGGAATTGGAGAATAAATTGAAAGAGTTTGAGAAAAATAATAAAGAGCTTGAGGAGAAGCTCAAGAATACTGAAGAGCTTGAGAATAAGCTCAAAGTTGCTAAAGAGGAGATTAATAAACTTCATGATGTTGATCGTCAGAAGCAGGAGGTGGAAGGGAAATTGAAGGCTGCTGAGAAACTTCTTACTGAGAGGACTTCCTCAGAGAAGGTTAAAAGGAATAAAGTTATTAAAAAATCATTCAGCGTAGGTTGGGATAAGGGCTGGAATAAGTGTTTAGCTGCCATGTCATCACAAATGGAATACGCCAGCCTTAAATACTTTAGGGACGGATGAGTGGCAGCTCTATAAGAGCTGAAAGTTGCTGAAGATTCTGACTTATTTCAGCAACACACTCATGTCCCTCCTCCCTCTTCTGGAGAAGAAGAAGAGGACGAAGTTGCCTCTGAAGAATCCTCCATGATAATCGGAGATCAGGCCCTTTTTGTTCCATCTGTTCAATCATGCTCCGAGCAACCCCAACCAACCATTACTCCTGTCGAGCATCTTTCTTTGCCCTCCGATCAACAAACCTCTTTGTCCAAGCCTCCCGAGGAAGTTTTAGGAAGCAAGGAGAAGGTGTAGAGTTGTTCGGATCTTTCTTTTGCTTTTTTGTTGAATGTAATTTTGGACTATGTACTTCTCTTTATGATGAAATAGAATTTGAACTTTGGTTGTTTGGCTTAAATTTTTTTCTTGTCTTTGCTCTGCTTGTATCATCATTGATTCTTTCTATTTCTTATCTTTGCTAGTTTATAGCTAGGATGGAGCTCTTATCAGTTTATGACACAGAACTAATGAAAAAATGCAATGATTATTTTAAAGCTGGTCATGCAGATCTGAATGAGTCACAAATCTTTGATATCCTGGGTTCAGATGCCTCTGAGCGAGCAGTGGAAGCTTATCAATATCTGAAAAGCTTGATCAACCGAGCTGTTGCCAATAATGTGGCTTATTATGAGATGATCGAGGATCTTCAAGGAATAATAGAGGAACTCTAGCAACAGTACAAAGAGTCCTCCTTACTTTTGCATCAAGGATACGAGGAGAAATATCAGCGATTGAGTGCTGATAAAGGGTATGACAAATTCGTTTCTGCTTACAAGAAAAAAGAGTCTGTTCTGCAGCTTGAAGTTGAAGAGCATAGGCACATCGCCAAATTGCTGGAACAAGAGAATATTGCCTTACAAGAGGAGATAAAATAATTAAAATCTGCTGCATCTTCCTCGGGAGCCTTGGTTCCTATCAATGATGATGGTTTCTCCTTCTTGGAGGTCGAAAATGCTAATTTGAGAGATGAATCATAAACTTTAAAAAGGACTGGACCCTCTACATCTTCTCGCGGACGAGCAAGATCTTCTCGGGGACGAGTAAGGGCTGTTCGGGTTACTATTGAAGAGGCAAGAACTCAAGCATCTTTGGAAACTTAGGCAGTTCAGTTGGTAGCGAAGAATAGAGCTTTGGCGGAGATGTCTAAGAAGATTCTGAATTTTAGCGAGCAACTTGCAACCCAAAGCTCTGCCTTGGAGAATAAAGAACTTCTAGTGAAGAATCTCCACGAGCAACTGGAGAGGTTGCCCTACCAATTCCACAAACAGCCCAGAGAGTTTTGGATGGCTGGATATACTGAAGCCCTTTATCATCTCGATGATCGGATCCAGTAGTCAAATAACGAGAGTTACAAACAAGGATGGCTGAATGCACTAGGAGTGTTAAAGTTGGAGCAGGGCCATTATCTATGGGATTATTATGACCCTGGATTGCTCGAGTTACCCGTGCCACCTTTTAAACTTGATATGAGCTGGATTCCTGCTCGGGCAATTCCCCAGTGCTTAATTTCCAAGTATCTCGACGACTACAGTCTTCATTCTAATTTTGAGATATCTCGCCCGGAGCACTTGCTTGATCGGCCATCTGTGATAAATATCAGGATGCTTCGATATCTGAACTTCATAAATTCCCCTTATGCCTTAGATGATCCTCCTGCTGGAGTAGAACCTGTTTCAAAGGCAGAGGGAAAGAAACCCATAGAGTTGGATTTTTATGTAATAGCTTGTAGTTTTCACAACACATGTAATTTGTTCTAGTTTTAATGAAGAAATTTTTTAGCTTTCTTTGCATTTTAATTGTCATTGGTTTGAAAGTAATTTGTAAAATGTCTTTGCTTGCATATTTTGATATGCCATTCTATTTTATTTTTTGACTATAGTGACTTATCACTCTTTGATCCGAAGCAATGAAATGACTTACATCCCATGATTCTGCTTAGTTTAACCAACCTGAGTTGATTGATTTTTCGACCAATAGGAGTTGGAGGAGATTGATTTTCGACCAACCGGAGTTGGAGAAAATTGATTTTGCCGACCAATCGGAGTTGATGGATATTTGTTCCCGATCAACCGGAGTTGGAGGAGATTAATTTATCGACCAATCAGAGTTGGTGGATTTTAATTTACCGACCAACCGTAGTTGGTGGATTTTATTTTACCGACCAACCGTAGTTGGTGGATTTTAATTTACCGACCAACGGTAGTTGGTGGATTTTAATTTACCGACCAATCATAGTTGGTGGATTTTTGTTCCCGACCAATCGTAGTTGGTGGATTTTATTTTACCGACCAATCGTAGTTGGTGGATTTTAATTTACCGACCAACTGTAGTTGGTGGATTTTAATTTACTGACCAACCGTAGTTGGTGGATTTTAATATTTTGACCAACCGTAGTTGGTGGATTTTATTTTACTGACTAACCGTAGTTGGTGGATTTTAATTTACCAACCAACCGTAGTTGGTGGATTTTTGTTCCCGACCAACCATAGTTAGAATTCTGAACTCGATGCGTAGTGTGTAGCACTAATACTCCAAAAAAAACTCATCAAAAGGAGAGAACTGGGTAAAAATTTCAACACTTTATTCATACTGAAGAAAACTGCATTTACATAGGAATCCCAACTACTAATAATACTTGTGTAGATGTTATGCATTCCATGCATTCTTAAATTCTTCTCCTTCTAAGGTTTCTATCATGTATGTCCCTGGACGAACAACCTCTGTTACTCTGTAGGGTCCATGCTAGTTATCTTCCAGTTTGTTATGCTTTTGAATTACTTTCTTCAGCACATAGTACCCTTATTTCAAATCACACTTCTTTACCCTCTTGTTGTAGAACAGAGTTGTTCGTTGTTGGTATGCATCATTCCTGATTGCTGCTTCTTCTCTAACTTCCTCGAGCATATCCAAGTCCAATTTTCTCATCAAGTCACTGATAGGAGAATTGAAATTCAGCACTCTATGTGTGGGCAGACCCAACTCAGTAGTTATAACTACTTCACTTCTAAACACCAGCATGTATGGATATTCTCATGTTGTTGCTCGCGGTGTAGTACGATAAGCCCACAGCACAGAATGTAGCTCGTTAATCCAATTTGCCCTTGCATCGTCCAATCGTTTTTTCAAACCATTCAGCAGCGTTCTGTTTGTCACCTCGATTTGTCCATTGCTCTGGGGATGGCCTGGTGCAGAGTGGGTTTTCAATATGTTTGCTGATGACAATATGAAGCAAACTCCTCATTGTCAAATTGGGTTCCATGATTAGTAATGAATGCATGGGGAAGACCATATCTACAAATGATATTATTCCAAATAAATTGATACACCTTATCATATGTCATATCAATAAGAGGCTCAACTTCCACCTATTTAGTAAAGTAATCCACCACGACCACGAGATATTTAAACCTTCCCCTGGTCGTTGGAAGTGGTCCGACCAAGTCTATTCCCCACATAGCAAATGGCCAAGGGGAAGTAATGGGTGTTAACAATGCTTAGGGAGTTCTTCGGATAGAAGAGAAGCGTTAACATTTGTCACATTTCTTGGCATAAGCTATATAATCAGCTCTCATTGTTGGCCAATAATACCCTTGCATTGTCATTCTTTACAAGAGTGTCCGACCTGCTACATGGGCTCCACAAGACCCTTCATGGACCTCTTTAATCAGATTTTTCACCTCCGAGGGGTGGACACATCTTTGCAAACCTGCTATAATTCCTCGTCTATAAAAAATGCCATTAGTAATTACATAACGAGCAGCTTTAAACTTTAGTTTCTTGGCTGTGAGTTTATCAGTTGGTAAAGCCCCCTCTTTAATATAGGCCCTGATGGGATTTATCCAAGATGGTCCTAAATCAAGGGCAAGGAAGTTCATGGTTAGATGTTTGTCAATGATCCGATTAGCCAAGATTTCTATTGGGATTATTCTTCGTAGCTCGGTGCGTGTGGCTGAGGCTAACCGAGCTAAGGCATCTGCTCTTGCATTCTCCAATCTTGGTATTCTAATCACTTATACTGCACTAAAGCTTGATACAATCTCCATTGCTTTCGCATGATGTTGGATCATTAATTCTCCTTTTTCTACATACACTCCCAACATTTGATTTACAATCAACTGTAAGTCACTGAATGCAACGACCTGCTCTTCTTTCATAGTTTTGGCTAGACTGAGACCCACGATCATAGCTTCATATTCAGCCTCATTATTTAAAGCCTTAAATTGAAAATGCAAAGCATACTCCATATCGATCTCATCGGGGCTGTTTAAAATGACTCCTGCTCCACTGCCCGTAGTGCAAGAAGAGCTATCTACATATAAATTCCACACAGGTATCTCATTATCAAACTCTTGGTCAGACAGAGTTCCTCGGTGGAATATTTGATGCTTCCTTTTAGCCTCCTCTAGCACTTCTTGCTGCTCATAGACAATCTTTTCTTGCTCGTCTATCGACTTAAGTTGATCGGGGTTTAAGTTTGATGATCTTGTAACATCCACAGGCTGGTCGGTATTCAACTTCTGCTCTTCGGAGGTATCCGAATAGGTGAACTCTGTGATAAAATCTGCCACTGCTTGCCCTTTGAGTGACGACCTAGGCTCATAAATTATATCGTATTCACCCAATTCTACAGCCCAATACATCAATCTTCCTGATTTCTCTAGTTTGTGCAGAGCTTGCCATAACGACATGTCTGTATACACAACTATAGTATGAGCTTGGAAGTATGGTCTTATCCTTCTACTTGCCTCGATCAATGCCAGTGATAATTTTTCCAGCCTTGGATATCGGATCTCTGATCTCTGCTCCTCGGAAGGCCTTGCTAGTGTAATAGATTGGTTTTTGCACTCCATTTTCCACTCTTATCAACGTCGAGCTCACTGCATTTTCTGAAACTGCCAGATACAAGTATAGTCTTTCTCCCATCACTGGTCTGGATAACAATGGAGGTGCTCCCAGGTATTTCTTCAATTCTTGAAAGGCCTTATCGCATTCATCATTCCATTCAAAAGTCTTTCAGAGTGTTTTGAAGAATGGGAGGCATCTATCAGTTGCTCGTGACACAAACCTGTTAAGTGTTGTAACTCGCCTTGTGAGGCTTTGTACTTCCTTCTTCGTCATTGGAGATCATAGCTCCAATAGATCCTTGATCTTTTCAGGATTCGCTTCAATTCCTCGTTGATTAACAATATATCCGAGAAACATGCCTTCTCATACTCTAAATATTCATTTGGTGGGATTAAGCTTCATTTGATATTTTTCTAATTGATCAAAGGTCTGGCCTAAGTCAACTAGATGATCATCAGCTTTCTTGCTCTTCGTTAGCATGTCGTCAACATAAACTTCCATTTTACAACTGATTTGATCTGCAAACACCTTGTTCATCAGCCGCTGATAGGTAGCACCTGCATTTTTAAGTCCAAAGGGCATAACATTATAAAAATAAGTTCCCCTTGGGGTGATAAAAGAGGTACTTTCCCTATCTTCAGGCTTCATTTTAATCTGGTTATAACCAGAATAAGCATCCATGAAACTTAAGAGTTCGTGCCCCGAGGTAGCATCCACCCGTTAATCAATTCGGGGCAAAGGAAAATGATCCTTTGGGCATGACCTGTTAAGGTCGATGAAGTCTACACACATCCTCCACTTGTTATTTTTCTTCTTTACCATCACCACATTTGCTAGCCAGTCAGGATATTTAACATCCTCAATGAAAGAGGCTTTTTGTAGCTTCTCTACTTCCTCCTGTATAGCTTGATTTTTCTCAGGGCTGAACACTCTTCTTCGCTGCTTTACTGGATTTTTTTCCTTGTTCACATTGAGCTCGTGACACAAGAAATTTGGATCTATTCCTGTCACGTCTTCATGAATCCACACAAAAGTCTTCTTTCTTCGCCTTAGGAATGCTATCAATTCTTATTTTATTGACTCATCCAATGATGTACCAATTTGAGTTGTTCGTTCTGGATGCTCATCGTCCAGAATGACATTTTCAGTAGCCTCCATAACCTGCCCTTTCACGAGTTGGGACTCGTCTCGAGGGTCTAATGTTTTAATATCCGCATCATGTATTTGGTAGGTAGTAGTCTTCTTTCTGGATTCCTCATGCTCTTCCTGCTCGGCAGATGAATAGTAGCATTCCCGAGCTACTTTCTGGTCGCCTTTCACCACTCCTACTCCAAAATTGGTTGGGAATTTTAAACATTGATGTGCAGTAGATGGTACTGCTTCGAATTTATTTATTCATACTCTTCCCATGATGATCTTGTAAGTTGATTGGATGTTTTTATCCATGATAAAAAAGCGTACTCTTTCTGTTCGACAAGCAGGTCATGTACCAATAAGCATATCCAACTTGATCGTCCTTGGTGGACAAACCTTTTTGCCAGTGAAACCAAGGAGGGGCCTATAATATGGTTCCACCTGAGATAGCTTCAAATTCAAACTGTCAAAGCATGGATAGAACATGATATCTGCCGAGCTACCATTATCCACTAATACTCGTGAAATCACCACTTCTTTCATTCTCATCTTGATCACCAACGGGTCATCATGGGGATATAGTACTCCTGCCAAGTTATTTTTAGAGAAACCAATGACCAGTTTGTCCTCATTCACCTTCCTCGGGCGATCATCTTCAGCCAGATTTATTCGCTGAATGTACGAACAAGCTTGAGCCTCATTGAGGTAAGCTTTTCTCTCGACAGTCATATATCCACCTCCTGCATCTCCACTTGTAATAACATTACATTCAAATGATCCAAAGTGGATTGAAAATACCTCAAGTTCTGCCTGTTTTGTTCTTTTGGGGAGATCGGGGTCATCTTGGTCATCATTCGGGTCTTCTTCATGACTTCTTTTCTTATCTTATTTTGCTCGACGAGGAGATCTTGACCTCTGCTTTGCTCGATCGTTGCTCTTTCCACCGTTTCGGCGATCCACATACTTGTTCAATTTTCCCCACCTGGTGAACTCTTCAATTTCATTATGGAGAGCTATGCAGTTTTTGGTCGTATGACCATGATCCTTATGGAACTCGCAATATTTGGACTTATCCCTCTTGTCAGGATCTGTCTTTATTTTTTCAGGCCAGTTTAACTCCTTGCTGCTCTTGATCTCTTCCAGAACGTGGTTTATATCTACCTTCAAAGGAGTATAGTTTCCAAATTTCCTCAACTGTTCCAATGCTTGCTTTTCTTTTGACTGCTTGTTACCACCATTGTTCTTCTGCTCCTTCTTCTCAGCCTTATCACCCTCAACCTTGGTCTCTTTGGTGTCCAAATTCTTCTTCGCAACCATAGCTTCCTCGGCATTCATAATTTTGGCTGCCTTTGCCATTAGCTCTACCATGGTTGTAGGTGGATCTTTGGCTAGAGTGTAGTACAGTTTATTTGGCAATAATCCACTCATCAGAGCAGTGATTGCTGTCTTCTCCTCGTAATCAATAACTTCGAGCTTCTCATTATTGGAACGAGTAATATAATCCCTGGTACTCTCACCTGTCTTTTGTCTCACACTTAACAAGTGTGCTATTTGTTTAACTGGTTTTGCTCCAAAATAAAAGTTCCCAATAAAGAGCTCGACCAGTTGAAAGAAAGTCGTAATCTTCCCACGAGGAAGATTGTTGTACCATATTTGAGCAGATCCGGTAAGAGTTCCTGAAAATGCCCTGCATCGCATCTCGTCTGGAACATCATAGATATCAGCAGCTGCCTGGTATTGTTTGCCTGGTATTGTTCTATATGGAGAACAGGATCAGTTTTTCCATCATATTTTGGTGCTACTACTGGGGCTTTAAATTTTGACGATGTGGGGAAGTCTATAATTTCTTGTATGAATGGTGTTCCTCGGATAAAAGTCCTTTGTAAAGGATTCTTGGCTTTATCCATTTCCCCTAACCTATCTTCCAACCTCTGAATAGATCCCTTCCATGCATTATTTCCTTCTTCGATCCTATTGGTTCGAGCAACAGACCGTGTTGAATTTGCCTCTTGGGATCTTTCACGACGAGCAGTTGGTCGTGACTGGGCAGAGCCTTCCTTTAAATTAGATGGTCGTTGAGAGTTCCTCTACATAATCCTAGGGGGACTTCTATTCCTCCTAGGACCCAAACGATCAAAGGGAGAGACTCTACTCAATCTTTCAAGAGCACTGGTCCTTTCTGGAGAGAGAGTGATGTTTTGTTGAGTGTCTGTAGCTCGTACCGAGGAAGTCCGTCCAGGCTGATAAGAAGGATCATTGGATCTCTCAGTACGATATGAATCGGTGCGTCTAAAATGAGATTCCTTCGGGAACAACAATCGTCTAGTTCGCGAAGAAGGCAATCGGGTATTTCTATGAATGCTTCGTTGTCCTGACTGGGTTGGCGCTCCACCCTGGATAGTTTGCATGAGTTGTCGCATGGTTTCTTGCATGGCGGTCTGGCCCTGGACCAAATTAGCCATTATACCAGCCAGATCTTGGACATTCGGGGGAGTAGATGGATTTGGGGGAATTCCAGCATTTCGAATACTGGATTCCGGATGATCAGCCATTGGTGAAAAAAAATGCTAATTACAGTCGTTCCCACAGACGGCGCCAATCTGTTGACGTGAAAAATTAGATTTGACCTAATTATTTTAATCACAGATAAAAAGAATAAAGAAATAATAGACAATGGATTTTTAAAGTGATTCAGCCTTGTAAGAATGGCCTACGTCCACTGTATTTGTTATTGCTGACTATTTACAGAATTCTCGATAATGGATTTACCAAGAAATTCCCAGTCCCCTACTAATGAGGAGGTTACAATGTATTTATAGCCTTGAGGCTGTAAAAAGGAAAGGACAATGCACTGTTATCTAGTAGACATATACATCTGTACGATAATAAAGGGCATTTAATGCGCAGTCGTCGCTCTTAATTCTCTTGATTTTGGTGCGCTGTACGATAAGTAGCTCAGACTGCTTAAGTTGCTTGCACCGCTTAAGCTGCTCGGGATCCTTAGTTGATCGGGCTTTCTAAACTGCTCGGACCGCCTAAGTAGCTTGACACGCTTAAGCTGCTCGGGTCCCCTGAGTTCCTCGTGGCTTCTTAGTTGCTCGGTGGTCTTGAGTTGCTCATCTGGAGCATTCATATTTACCATGTAAATTGACACGTGTCTTCATGTGATTGGTCCATGTCAGCAGACTAAATTTGGTATCAACAAGTATCATTCCATTCACTTTACCTTTTAGGTCATGCTGTCAAACTTCCTTAGGCCTAAGTGAGATGATGGCGAGCATGTACCTGGCTAGTGGCCAATCCGTCCGAGAAGGCTTTTTTTTATCAACCGTAGTAGTCGACTAACTAGAGTTGGCTGTATTGCCTAAGGATCCCCTGTAGGGCTTTTATTATTGCCTGGACAACTTGTGGGGCCTCTTATGTTTGCAATAAGGGCTTGAGGGTAATTTTAAGTGTTTGTGGTTAACTTGCTAACCCTGTTCGTTAGGCAATTTATATATGTACAAAGGATTTATCACTGTAAAAGGTGCAAAATAATGTGATGTAATCAAGATGAGTTAAGCAGCTAATGTAAAATTTGAGAATAGATGGGCCAATTCGGCCTTTATTAATTACAAATTGTCTTATCAAGTAAAAAAAAAATTTGCTAACTTAAAAGATTAAAAAAAGATCTAAAAGTTGAACTTCTTAAGATTGGTTGCGTTCCATGATCTTGGTATCTCCCTGCCCTCCAGTGTTTCTAAATGATATTATCCTTGAAGATCATCTCTGAATACTTTGAATGGTCCTTCCTAGTTTGGTCCCAGTTAGTCGTCTGATGGTCTTACAGCACTGCCGAGGACTTTTTGCAAGAAATAGTCCCATATTGAAAACTTCCTTGGATGAACCCTTTTGTTGTATTGCTTAGCTAGTTGTTGTTTGTAGGAGGCTAACTTGATCAAAGCTAGCTCTTATCTCTCGTTTGCTAGGTCAAGTTTAGTGCTTAGTGCTTTATCAATGAGGCCTTGGTCGACCAGAGTGGTTCTTATAGTAGGGAGACCTTCTTCTAGATGGATGACAGCCTTCGTCCCATAAGCGAGGGAAAATGGTGTTTTCCCGGTTGGTCTCCTCGACGTTGTTCGATAAATCCATAGAACATAAATAATTTCATCCACCCAAGTTCCCTTATCTTATTCCAATCACTTTTTCATTCCATCAATCATGGTTTTGTTAGAAGCTTCCACTTTCCCATTGCTTTTGGGATACGCCACAGAACTGAAGTGGTGCTTGATGTTGACTTGAAAGAAACCAGTTTCAAATTATGTACCGTTGTTAGTGATGATAGTCCTTGGTATCCCAAAGAGATTCATGATGTTCCTCCATATGAACCTGGTCATGTCAGAGTCTCTAATGTTTTCCAGTGTTTTTGCCTCTACCCATTTGGTGAAGTAGTCAGTGGCGACCAAGAGATACTTTCGATTTCCAGATTCAGTAGGTAGTGGTCCCACGATGTCTAATGCACATTGAGAAAAAGGCTATGGACTAGTAAGTGATTTTAAGTCGCTAGTGGGCTAGTAAACCATAGGTGAGTGCTTTTGGCACTTTTCACATTTGTGAACATATGCCCCAATGACTTTCGACATGTGAGGCCACCAACATCCTTCCTTGATCACTCGAAAGTCTAGTGATCTTCCACCTGCATGACTCCCACATATTCCTTCTTTAAGTTCACTAATTAATTGCTTGGCATCTTCTGGGTGAATACACTAGAGGTAGGGGCCTATGAATGATTTCTTAAAAGGTTTCCCTTCAGGGTTAAGGTAAAAACGAGCAGCCTTAACTTTAATTTGATGGGTCGACCTCTTATCGTCTGGCGATATGTCGCTCCGTAGATAATTGATGATGTGGCCCATCTAACTTGGGGCTTTATTTGTGAGGATGACATGCTCAGCTATAACTGTATAGTCGATACTGGGTTATACAAGGAACTCTATCGGAATTCATCTCCTTAGGTCAGAGTCAATTATCGAGCTTAGTGTTGCTAAAGCGTCATCATGACTGTTCTGTCCTCGCAGGGACTGTTGAATTTCCACCTTTTCAAAGTCTCCCACGAGTCCTCTTACTATGTTGAGGTATCCTGTCATTCGATCATCTTTGGCATTGAAGTCTGCACTTACCTTCTTAGAAACTAGTTTAGAATCACCGAATACATGGAGGCATTTTACCCCTAACAGTTTAGCTTTTCATAAATCGGCGATCTTTTCTTCATACTCATCTTCATTGTTGGAGGCATCGAATCCCAATCTAATTCCCTGCTCAATTATGGTATCTTTAGGGGTGATGATAAGAATCCCCACTCCTGTCCCCTTAGAATTTGAGGCTCCATCAACATACAATGTCCAATCTTTGGATGGTGATTTACATGCAACCAGTTGATCTTCATTCAACTGATCTGTTGGCCGATCTCCTATGAACTTAGAAATAAATTCTTTTAGGATTTGTCCCTTAATTTTTATTTTGGGTTGTAAGTGGATGTCGGATCTTCCGAGCTCGACCAACCACTTTGAAAGACGCCCAGAAAGGTCAGCCCTTCGTAGAACGTCTTTGAGTGGGTAAGAGGTGATTATTATTATGGAATGGGCTTTGAAGTAATGCTTTAAATTCCATGAGGCAATCATTAGGGCATAGGTGAGCTTTAACGTCTAGGAGCGTCTTACTGGCATAGTAAATAGGATATTGTTCTCCCTCCTTTTCACGTACAAAGGCAGAGTTCATAGCATGGTCTCACACTGCTAGGTAAAGATACATTTGTTCTTAATCGTCCGAAATTACCAACAGTGGGGGCTTATTGAGGTAAGAATTAATATCTCCCAGATCTGGCGAACAATCATCATTCCATAGTAGGCCTTTATCTTTCTTTCAGAGTTGGGAGAATGGTCGGTAGCGCTATGAAGACTTGGAGATCAAGTGATTGAGCGTCGTGAGCATCCCAGTTAGCTTCTAAACATCTCTCAATGTCTGAGGGGGATGAACCTTGATGATAGCATCGATTTGGTTCGGGTTGGCCTCAATTCCCCTCTTACTCACTAAGTAGCCTAAGAATTTTCCTGATGGGATACTAAATGAACACTTACTTGTATTAAGCTTCATTCAATACTTCCTGAGGATTTCGAAGGTTTCTACTAGGTCTGAGAGGTGAACGGCCTAGTTCTTTCTTTTAACGAGCATGTCGGCGATGTACACTTCCATTGTTTTTCCCATCTATTTGCTAAACATCTTGGTTACCAATCTTTGGTAATTGCCCATGCCTTCTTGAGGCCAAACATCATGAACTTATATTAGTATACCCCAATTGAGGTTATCAAGGAGGTCTTATCTAGGTCGGGCCCATATGGAGGTATCTAATAATATCCTGAGTAAGCATGAAGGAATCTCATCATTTCGTGCATTATTATGGCGTCGACCAGCTGATCTATCTTTAGTAAAAGGAAACTATCCTTAGGACATATCCGATTGAGGTCGGTAAAATCGATTCACACTCTCAAACTGCCATTGATTTTGGGTACCACCAATGGGTTGGATAACCATGAAGGGAACTATACTTCCCTGATGGATCTTGCATCTAGTAGCCTCCCAACCTTTTTCTTCACTACCTTAGCCTTCTCGGGTGACGTTCGACTAGCCTTTTAAGTGATGGTCTTATAAATGGGATTGACGTGTTGGCGGTGGCATTCCATGCTAGGGTCAATCCCTGGTAACTCATAAGGCTCCCATGCAAAGACATATATGTTTCTCTTAAGGAGCGCAAATAGTTCCCTTTTCACTTGATCGGTGAGAGCAGATCCAATTAAAAATTTCCTTTTTATCAAGTTGTCATCAGCTTCTTCCAGGCTTTCGATAACCCTGTCTGCGGGGTGGACCCTGGTCTCTTCCACCCCTGGTCGATTATGCCGTAGTTGCTATTTAGAGAGAACCACCCCTTCCTGATCTTTCTCCTTAGCATTCGCGAGCTCATTCTTCTCTTTCTTTGAGAAGATGGCTATGATAAATCATTTTCGAGCTATAGTCTAGTCACTACGGATCTCGACCACTCCACAATCGGTGATGCATTTTAGCTTTTAATGATAAATGGATGGAACGAC
The DNA here is from genome assembly GCA_949130495.1 of Sambucus nigra. NCBI lineage: Eukaryota > Viridiplantae > Streptophyta > Magnoliopsida > Dipsacales > Adoxaceae > Sambucus > Sambucus nigra. The sequence goes on along the minus strand of OX422211.1, from coordinate 464,346,042 downwards.
GTTCATGACATGGAGCCAAGATCTGCCCAAAATATCATGATATATGGATTTGATATAGGGACTCGATTAACTTCAAGATATTTCCTGCCCTGACTGGGATGATGATTTTTTCCAACGGCATGGTGATCCTTCTTGCGAAGCCGACTAGTGGAACAATTGCTTCTTTGAGGTCGACAACATTCAATTTCAATTTATGGAAAAGGTGAAGATACAGCACTTCGGGTGAACTACCCTGGTCCATAAGTAGCTTATCAACATCTTGGTTGGCAATCCCGAGTGTGATCACCAATGCGTCATGATGTGGGGTCCTTACCCTGACCAAGTCTTCTTTGGTGAACACAATGTGTTCCATAATCAATGTCTTCTGGTCACTGACGTTTTCCTGCCTGAGTTTTGGTAGGATCAATCTGTAAAGCTTCCATCACGGTAGTTACCTTATGAAGTTCCATTCAAATGGCGTTACCCTGAATCTATTTAAGGTCTGACACCTCATGAATTAGAGTAAACTCATGTCCAGTTTCATCATCAAGGACATTGTCTGGATTTGTGTCACCATTGGTTACAAACTTCTCTACCTTATTTTCACATACTCGCTGAGATGCCCTGCCTAAACTACCTCTTCCATATGTGACTTTAGAGATTTTTAATTCTTGGTTCGGTGACCGCCCTCTTTTTGGAACGCGCATCTCAACGCATTATTCCTTTTAGTTGGATCGCTACCCATCTTCTTGGGCCATTTGATAAAATGTTTATCCTTTATCTTTTTAAGTATTTTTTAGATGGGTTCCTCGAAGACTATATTAACAACCTAGAATGCCTTAGAGGGGTCACTCTTATTTCCATACTTGCCCATATTGTTACTTCTCTTCTTCTAGGTTTCATTCTTCTCCGTCCCCTTGTTCACCTTTGATCGATCATTGTCTCCCCCATTAGGATGGACCACATGTTCGACCTTGGCATACTTCTCGATACGAGTCATAAAATCATCGATGCTTATGGCTTCCTTCTTGGTAAGGGATTGGTGCACCAAAGAGGTGGTCGGTAAGACAATTTTGAAAGATGCTACGGTAACCTTCTCTGAGCAGTCCTCGGTCTCATTAAATATTTCTTAGTATCTCTTGGTGTAATCTTTGAGGTTTTCCTGTGACTTCTTGTTCATAGTGAGCAGTGCATCTATCTGCTTAGGATGGTAACTCCTCGTTATGAATCGTGTCGTGAAAACCTCTACCAGTGTTAAAAAACTCCTAATCGACCCGTGGGGAAGCCTTTCAAACCACTTATGTGCAACATCATGTAGGATATAAGGAAAGATCCTACACATGAGTGCATCGTTGTAGCTCCACAAGGTCATTGATTGTCAATATTTCCTGACATGGTCTATAGGGTCTGTTTTCCCGTCATAGAACTTGAACTTAGGGATAGAAAATTTCTCGGGGGACTTCTCGCATTCGATCTCCCTTAAAAAATGGGTATTCATATAAGAGTTGAGAATTATTCTGGAAAGATCTTTGATTTATTTTCTTCCTCGGTGTGCCAGATGTTAGTCCATCTTCCTACGGACCAGAATCCTCAAATTCTTACGTAGTCAATCGTTGCTCTGGTGACGCCTCACCTGCAGGACACACTCTGATCGTGATCGATCTGATCTTCCATGATCAATTCTCTCCTGATCACAGCTAGTGCTCCTTCCTCGGTTGGGGAAGTCTTGCCCCGAGGGCTAGGATTCATGTGTCTACGTCGCCTTGTGTTTCATAGGAGATCTCTCTCCATTCTTTAAGTTACCTCTTAAGGCAAGCATTTTCTTCTTATTGGCGACGCGTTGACTCTTCTTGTTCTTGAAGTCTGGCTTCATAGGCATTTACCAACCTAAAAATCTAATTGGACCTTAGTGGCCCATTTCAAAAGGTTGACTTTCCTGGAGAAAACTTGGATTTAAATGTTGGCGAATTTCAGACCCGACCCTAGAAGGTGTTGGGTGGTCTTCCGGGACATCGTCGATTTATGGAATGTTACTGTTATGGTGAGACATTGTTGACTTTCTGGTAATTAATGATTTTGTAGGAATACAAGTCGATTCCAATAGACGGTGCAAATGGTGAGTGCAGAAAATTTTAAAATAAAGGAATCTATGAAAATAATTAAAAATGGCAAAAATTAAATAGAATCACATATAACGATATACGTGGTTTGACAATTTGCCTATGCCCACGGAGATGTTGCTTGTTCATATTAAGTGTCTCTCAACAATTACAATTTTTCATTCCTTTACCCCGGGTCAGGGTGTATAATTTATAGGTGTGTTTTCTACAGAGGTTGAGTTGTTTAAGCAACTCCACCATAGTATGTGGAAATCCATGAGGTGCTTGAATATCTCAACCGAGATTCTTAGCACCTGATTTGACCATATCAGCGAGTATCCTTTTTAACTAAATTACCTATTTAATTAAGTCATGATTTAGGTCGGGCCAAACTACTCACGTTAACTTGGTTGCTACTCTCACGGACTCGTAGAAAAATGGGCTCCCACAATAGCCATTTGGCTTTGAGAGCATATGGGTTGTGTTTTGGATTTATTTAGAGATCTTAATTTGGACCATGGGAGATGTTTGACAATTAAAGGATATAGATAAGTGTATAACCATCACAATTAACATATATTAACACTAGACAAACCCTAACTTATAAAAAAGATATTGGAAGAGCAATAGAATCAACAAGAGGAACTTAACCAATGATTCAATCTACATATTTTTGTCAATCAAAACTTTCTTTACTAAATGTTCCTTGTAATTAGTTTATGTTCAAATCCTAATATGATTTGAATTTTTTAGTCAGATGTTATGTTGAAATGGTATGTTAAATTATGAAACAAATTGAATTTAAACATGTTTAATGCTTTGAAATTTTTAGATTTATTTTAGAATTGATTGTGTTGGGGATCGGGAATGACATAAACGCAAAAAAATCAGCATTAAGAACTTCGAGTGATCATCCATTGGCAAGTAAAAAGAAAAATTGGGTTTAAAGAATAAAAATAGGGTTTTGAATTATAATGCCATTGTGAATCTAGTTGGTGATTTGAATGAGGAGAAATATGTTGATGAAAGATGATGATTTTTTCGCCCTCCCAAGGTCTCCAAAAACCTTGCTAAAACCATTGAATGACTAAAATTTTCTAGTATATGATCCACCTAAAATAAGCCTTATGTGTGTGGGAACTCTTGGAATGAAGACTTTGTAAAATGTGAGAGAATACACTTAATCTCTCCTCATCCCTTCACAGAAATGTGAATAGTCTATTTACTCTCATTCTTTAACCGTCCATAATGGATATCTTATACTAAACCCTATCTTACACCAATATAAATAGATATAAATTATAGGTTGGCCGAAACTGGGCTTCCAGAGAGTTTTAGGCCTAGCACTTGGGGAATGGACTATAGTAGGGACCGAAGACTAAAAAATTAAATTTACTTCCAAATAAATGCTCAAAAATCCCAAATTATAACACCGTAATTTGTTTCCATTCTTTATTTAATCATGATTAATTCCACTAACTAATCACGACTTCAGTATAATTTAATATATATAAATCACTCAGAATAAAGAGGTCTTATCTGAAAAGTTAATTTGGTATATAATTTGATTCTCAACATTAAGTGTTTGATACCCACCTGGTGAAATAAATATGTCGCTAATCAGTTTTAACCAAAATTTATCAATTTCTTGATTCTCATACTTCATTTATTTACTACTCCATCGCATATTAAAATAATCTATCGGTCGGGTTTACTAGTAGAAACAAAATATACAAGTCTATCAATAGGATATCATAATCCAAGATCTTTTCTGGATGTGGATTCCTCAAAATTGTGATCTCAGACCTACTTACACAATGATCACAAAATTTGTGGAGATTCAATAAAAGTGAATATTTCCCATAATAGTTAAAGAAATAATTACTATAATACTCATAACCCTCAAGATTAAGAACCTGTACATCTTTCATAAACAATGTGAGATTACCCAAGTTTAAACTAGTCAGCACCTATACTTAAATCTCATAGGTGGTCTTATCCAACACATTCTTAATATATCGGTCACAATCCTCTTTTAAACTATTAGAAAATTTCTCAAACCATCAGACAGCTTCCTGTAGTTTGAGAAAAACTACTAATATTGGACGCACAAATTTACTGATAGAGTGTCACTTCCTATCTAGGCTGAGAATTGTTAAATTATACTATAATTAAAATTTTGATCTCCTGTGATAAACCCAAACAAACTCATCGAAATTCCTACCAAGTGCAAACCTACATATTGTACAATATATTTAACCATAAATATAAGGCATTCTCACAAACGAGATTCTTATTTCAAAATGAACTGACATACCTTTATTGAAAATTAAATGGCATACATGGTTTTAAGAATAAAATCCCAACATATTGATGATTCCCTTTTATTAGGTTGAGATATTGTGATTGAACTATGTTATTAGGTGATTAATATTGTAATTAAGTTGAACCCTTATGAAGAATATGCTAAAATTGATGACTAAGTCCTTATTTGGATAGATTTGACAAGCAAAAGACTATATATTGTTTGAAAGATGTTTAGGATTCCGTGGAGATGATATTTGTGGTGTTAGGGGAATAATTGTAGATTAGGAGGACCCATAATTATTATTTGATGTGAGTAAAATCCATTCTTTCAAGTTTTAGGCAAATTTTATAATATGACTTTGTTGTAGGACGGGCTGGTAGGGTCTATCAACTAGGCCCCAAGGGCCAATTGATTGGGTATACTGCAGGGTGCTAATTTTGTTATTTTGCAAGAATATTGGCGTGGGGACTTAGGTTTGGACCTAGGCATTTTCTAAAGGCTTTAGTTGGGTTAATAGACTTTTGATCTTGCATATATTTGTATAGGTTATGTGTATGGGAATGAGGATTGATTCAGGGGACGTTTAGTTTAATGTGTACGTGTAGGATGATATATTGTATTCATTTACACGTATTGGTGAAATATATATATTGTGTGTTATTTATAGACATACCAGAGGGTGTGTGTATTCGTGAGGAATCTATCGATGGCTATTTAATGAGACTATTTGTGGGCCTTGGTGTTACGCCTCTGGTTAATGATGTTTGTTGCGTATAGATCTATATCTAGATCTTATGTGCAATTGGTCAACCATCTCACTAGAGTGATACATAGCAGGATTTATTTTTTTATGTAATATTGGTATGTCATTACACGATGGTGTCATGGCATAGTTATTTCCCCTCTTTTATATGTGTATGTCATGTAATCCTTTAGGTGTGGGATTTCCTAGGGATTGACCCGGTAAAGGCAAACGAGATCCCCGAAGTTAGAGCCTTCATGTGATAATTATATATGTAGTCGATCTGATGATAGACATATGATTTGAGTTGTGATATTACTCGTACTATAATGAGATTATTGTACGGATTACGAGTTAGCATATGGGTAATATGTTTGTTTATTTCTATTAGTTCATAGTTAGAGTAGTGTTACTATGTTATAGCTATATATTGAGGTCATATAGCTTAATTTTTATACATGGGACTTGGATTCTCACATTTTAGATATTCCCGGTATGTTTTGACATATGGTTAAGATATATCTAAGTTATAAGTGAGTTGATGTATATTATTATATGATTACACTCTGGTGTGATGACATCGTGATTTTTCCTCTTTTATGTATGTATGTCATGTAATCATTTAGGAGTGGGAATTCCTAGGGAATGACCCGATAGAGGCATTAAAGGGACCTAAAAGTTAGAGCCTTCATATGATAATTGTATATCTAGTTGGTTTGATGATAGACCTATTCATAAGAGGATTTGAGTTATGCTACTACTCTTAATATGATGTGATTATTATATGGATTACGAGGTAGTAATAGGTAATATGTTTGTTTATTACTCTTAGCTCATAGTTAGAGTTTTGTTATTATGTTATAGCTCTATATTGAGATTATGTACCTTATGTTTTAGACTTGGTACTTAAATTCGCACGTTGTAGCTACGTTTAGTGTTTTTGGACATATGGCTAGGATATACCTTAGTTATAGACAAGGTAGTGTAGTATTACTATGTTATTACACTTTGGTGTGACGGTGTAGTGATTTACCTATTTTATTTTTATGTCATGTAATCTTTAGGAGTGGGACTTCCTAAGTATTACCTAAGAGAGGCACGAGAGGTCCCCAAAGGTTAGAGCCTTTATATGAAAATTATATATCTAGTCTGTCTAAGAATAAACATATTCACAGGAGGATTTGAGTTGTGTTATTACTCTTGTGTGATGTGATTATCGTATGGATTACGAGGTAGTACATGGGTATTATATTTGTTTATTACTCTTAGTTCATAGTTAGAGTTGTGTCACTATGTTATAGCTCTATATTGAGATCATGTACCTTACGTTTTAGACTTAGAACTTGGATTCGCATGTTGTAGCTATGTCTAGTATGTTTGGACATATGATTTGGATATACCGTAGTTATAGATGAGGTTATTTGTATTAGGTAAGATTTTCGATGGGTATGGCATGAGACGTAAATGAGTCACATTTAATATTTTTCATTAAGTGGAGGTATTTCTTGAAAATGTGGGGTATAATCTGCAATTTTCTCCTATATATATATTTTTAGGTATTTTTAAGTCGGATTATCATGGTTGCATAAACGGACCTGCATTGGGCTGATAATATAATTATCCATGCTTATATTTAGGATGATAGTTTATTTTAGTATTTCATTTATGATAGAATCTTGAGTTATTTATTCATTCAATGACTTATTTAAGGGTTATGGTGTATTCTAAAATTATTTAATCATTCGATTTTGATACATCTAGAATTATGGAGATTTATTCAGTTTTATTGATTCAGTTGTTATGACTCATATTTATTATCTCTTTTTGTTCGCATAGTTTATATATTTTTGTTGATAGATTTAGTTTTTGTAATTTATAATTGATGTTGAGAAGGTTATAAACTGTTTAATATCCCCGACCTTTGGCGAATTGGAATGATCATGTGATATGAGGAAAATAAGGGTTTTTACAAACCCTTGAATCGAACTCATCTTACAAATAATCGTGTTGGCGATTAGATTTGATTGGCTCATAATCACTAGAGATGATGTAAGTGGAGATTCACTTACATTTGACGCAGTGACTATAGTGTTTGTGTGTAGAATGGGGAGGCCGAATGGAGTATTAGCGGGCCTTAGTGTGTTCATCTATGATTATAGCGGAGACTATTGTGAATTTGAAAACGATAATAAAGTCAATTCATAGCCCAAAAGAACATTGGTTTCTCAGTAAGAATATTGGATGCCTAGAGGAGTATTATTTTGCCAAACTTTATTAAGGTCGTACAAGATCACCTAAAAGTCCTTTTTTCTTATTACATGATGAGAATATACATATAATAAAATAATATACCGATCAGATAAGGAATCAACGAATCATAATAAGATAAGTGTTATTTGCATTATCAAGTGAGTCACTCCACATAGGTACATTGCAACCTTTGTAGTTGACTCCATCTTTATAGAGGGTCTCAGAGAACACAAGGATGTCTTCCCCCATATTCTTAAGGTAGATCAATATTTATTCAAGAAATTCGAGACGAACCTCATTGTCCTACATATGGAAGAATTCAAAACATTTGCTTGTCTCAATGTTGTACCAATATTTGATTTCATCTAGCCCCAAGTTGGTACCCCATATTTGATTAATGGAAACCGTTACCATAAAATAAAAAATAGAAATCATTAACTTTAAGGGTTGCTACCCCATAGATGTTGAGTGCTTTCACTTACAGGGGGAAATAAGGAATCAAACTCCTCCATCTGTAACCGCGATGGTGAACATCGTAATTTTTCCCACCTTAAGCCCATATAGGTTCTCAATTTTTGAAGGGATCTTAATCTTAATTCTTTTATGGATTGCACTTAGTATGTAAATATAAAATATCATATTCAAACGAAACCTTATATTTATGCAATGCTTTCACCATCATGAGTAAGCATAGACAAGAAAAATAAAAAATATATATATGAATATTTAAGAAATCATAGAAATGGAACTTAGGAGTACAAATAGCAGAAAATAAAGGAGACAGATACATGAGAAGAAGATGAAATGGAAAAGGGATAAACGAATGTTTTAAAACCTTAAAAACTAAAGCACTAAAAAATGAAGGGCCAATTCTTTGTTTTGGACTTTGATCCCTCGTATCCCCAGTCCACACGCTAAATGCATTGTGATGGAATGGGACTGTGCCAAAATTGATGCTCATAACACTAGTACCAGTGGATTACTGTGAGGTATGTTATTGTCTAAAATTGGTTTCAAGGTTTTATCTTAGTTAGTTCATATCCAATCTGGGATAAAAAGGAAATAAATAGTAAAATTTAGATGTATGAAAAAAGAGAAGAGGGTAAGAAGAATTCCACGTAGAGTTATGTAGTGCAACCCTTAAAAATGAGCTTACGTCCATAAGTTATCTTTTATTAGTTGATGGAGTTTCCAAAATAGTACAATCACTCAATCTTTCTATTTAGACAGCAAGAATATTAGAATATAAGAATATCTTTCCCCCTCGATCTCAATGGGGGATATCACCTTTTATAATGAATCGTTATAAGGGAATGTCTGTTGGACCAGTATGGGCTAGGTTGGAGCATCTTGTGAATAGAGCACCCACAAGATATGTAATAGTTTAAAATTTTACCCATTAGGGAATATTCTACACATGTTAGTTATATGTGGTCCCACGCACATGGTGTTGGCCCTCCTTTAACAGCATTACTAAAGTTATAGTCTATCAATTTGCCTTGCTAGCATTGACCCAGTTCATCTAGGTGGAAAGGAGTCCGACCTCTTTGCTGAGCCAAGGTCCTTCCTTTATATCTGTTCAAATGGGTCCAATCTCTTTCACTTGTAATTGAATGGTTTTATACAGTTCTCTTTAGGTCATGAGATGTTTAATAAATATGGTATAACAGAGCCCCCAAGACTTTGCTCACACCTACAAAGAAGTGGGTGAAATGTTTTACAAATGGTTATGGGTTGTAATCTCTTTGTTTAGAGGTCCTTCATTATTCTATTCGGCCGATCGAGCAGAATGACTTGTAAGTTTCTCAGTTAAAATTTTTTAGTTGACTTAAATTTACCACGTGTTGGAAATTAATAGGTCTTTAATATGCGTGTTTGATACATGAATTTTCGTCCTCATAAAAGCGGGACGAAACATTATTTTGCCTTTCGAAATTATATTCAAGATTCTTACACAGAGAAAGAGAACAATCGTGAAATTTTGAGGATTTCTACAACTCGACTTTTAGTTAATTTCTAATCATCAGGTATTCGAAATATTTCTCTAATCTTTTATTGACCTTTTGTTTTGGGTTTTTAAATTGAGTTGAGGGATTTTTACCTAGGGTTTTCCATTTTTAGGCTTTAGTTAGGTTTAGTTTGAGTGTAAGTGTGCCTTGTATAAGTAAATCTTTAAGAATTTAGAAACACGTTACTGATTTAAAAAGATTTCTTGTCGATGCCTTTGCTGTGAGATTTTCCAACCCACTCCAAGCCTTTCAACCTAAGGACGATCTAATGAACCTTTATTTCATCCCAAAATTTTCTTATTCCACTGCGTCAGTCCCTAAGCCCCTAAGTGTTGAGTATAACACATTAAAATTTCATACTTCAGAAATCTTTCATAGCATATATAATAGTGTTGGGGAAATTTACATTGACACGAGTAATATAACTTCATCAATTAATCTGAACTCTGGGGAGAGGGATTTGATGGCTAACCATTCGCCTTCCACCTTCCATGTTAAGATTCCTTTAAACTGTTGAGGAGGAGGAACTAATAGAGGTCCTTACTACATCTTACGATCATATAACCTCTGATGTTAGATGGTACAAAAATGATGTATAAGCTGAAGACTTGGTTAACCTTAGAGTTTTTCACTCCATACTAGATGATGTGACCATTAGAATTTTTTACCTAAAGGAGAGAGCTTGTGACAAGTTAGATACCATTAATTTTCCTTTCCTCTTTGGGTACTTCAAATGGGAGTTCGTTTTTCCCTTCTTACCTCAATAAGATATATCTTAAAGGCGTATGGAGTGACCCTTACCCAGCGTCCTCTAAATTCCTATAGGTCTATAGTAGGATTCATGATTTACTGGAAGAAATATGGTGGGTTTGAAATTAATGGAGAAAAATTTAGGTTTGCTTATGATTTAAAAGATAACCATAAAACCCCTGGATATTAATATTCTTCTCCTCAAAAGTCCAATACCAAAATAGTCCATGTCACCAAACTAGCAATCATAATTGGAAAATCAGGTATTTCTATATCTTTAGTGTATGGGAGTTCTTCCCGATGACCTAAAGAGAGGGATCAACATTCCCAGGAAGTGGTGGTCCTCGAATTTGATTACTAATAAGACCCCATTATTAGATAAGAGGTTAGTGAATCAAATTAGGCGAGTCTATACTTCGGACCCTAAGTATTTTGAGGATTTATATTCCCCTAAGAAGTTTGGCCCATAACGAACTATTTGAGCATACGTACCATTAATCTTGACACTTATAGTCCACCAAGGCTAGTTGATGATGACGAGGGAAGTTCTGAGGAAAATGAGGTGGAGGTAGGCCCAGGTTAAAGGTGATTATGAAAAGGCCGATCCCGTAGTCGAAGAAGGTGATGCATTTTTACAAGTCTTAGGTCGTCCTTCTTTTCTCTGTGTTTCTTTACTTCATATCATACTGATTATTAACTATTTTGTCCCTATTTTTCATCCAGGTTCGACCCTGAATTCAATATCCTTTGTCATGACTCCAACTAATGTTTCCTATGAAAAATTGAAGAGAGTATGAGCTAAACAACTCTAAAATCTTGCTCAACAAGCAGTAGATAAAAAGGATAAGGAGGAAGTTCGTATTCAGAATAAAAATGATGACATGATGCATCTTACAAATAATGAGGCAACTAAATTGGTGTAACACCCCGTATTTTTGAGCATCTAAATGTTTAATTAATTGGGTAAATTTTAAATTACTTACGTGTCGTAATTTAATTGAATTAATTATGGTAATATTAATCGGAGAGCAAATGGTTAATATTTATGAAATTTAATTACTAAGTGAATAATAATTTATTTACGTCATAACGTGTATTAGTGACGTGGTATCTATTTATCTCAGTCGGGAGTCGGATATTGACTAAGTTGGGTGTGAGATAGGAACTTATAACAAATTTATTCGGATGTCAATTCTGAGCGCACGGTTTAGTCCAAATGGGCCGAGATAGTTGGAAAAGAGTGCCCAGGGGTAGTAAATGGGTCTCGGGACATTTTTAGGCAAAATCGGGCTCACACGAGAGTGTTCGGGTCACTTGGGCTTGGCCCATTAGACTCAAAACGAGATTAAAGTATTAAACCTAAACCTAAGAAGTGTTGAGCGGTAGAAACACAAAATAAACCTAAGAGTTTGATAGAAAGCTAGAGGAATCAATTGCAAGATCAATTGGGGATCTTCTTGGAGACAAAACAAGGAGCAAATTGGGTGTTCTTCATCAAACCTATCTCTACCTCAATGGATCAGACTCTTCGAACCCAAAAAGGCAAGTGGTTAACTTCCTGTGATTTTTAATTGTGATAATCAATTCATATTATAGTGCATGTGTTACAAATCTGTTTTTGGGTGGGTATTCCGCTGAAATTGGGTTTTCAGTGAATGAAATACCTTGATGAGTTTAAGGATAAAATTAATTGTGTTGTATGATTATGGAGTGTAGGAGTATGAATCGTATGTTAAATCCAGTAGGAATCAATGTTAAATTTCAGATAATAGAGAAGTAAAATTCTATTGGATGTGTGAAACCCGAATAAAACCCGAATCTAGAAAATGTTGAAATTCAAGGAAATTGGTTGTTGAATTAAGGTCTCTAGGGTGATGGGAACCTGTTTTCAAGTGTTAATATTGTTGATTGTGATCATAGAATACTGAGATTGAAGTTAACTACTTGGTTGGGTTAACAATGGAGGAAACAGACAACTCGGAGAAGAAGGTTACCTAATCGATCGATCGATCAACCCAGGGAGTCGATCGATCGATGGTCCCAGATTTTTGATAGTTCCGCCAGTTTTTGTTATATAAAGGGAAATTAATTTAATATTTAATTTCCATACATTATTTAGTGACAAATAAATATGAAGCACGTATTCCTAACAATTATAGGGGAAAATAATTGGGATTAGGGAGGATTTATGTGGGGTATATTATGGATTGGTTTGTGAAATAAATTTCAAATAATTAAGTACGGATCGAGTGAGCGAGTCTGGGTATATTGGTTGAGCGATGCCAAGGTATTAAATTAATTATGGAGGGAAACTCATTAATTTGGAGTCGGATATAGACTCGGGTAATATTTAATTACGGGCCAAGTGAGCGAGTCCGGGTATATTGGTTGGGTGACATGAAGGTAATAAATTAATTAATGAGTAAATTAATTAAATTAGAGTCGGACCATTGACTTGGGGATATTTTAGGATATATATATATATATATATATATATATATATATATATATATATATATATATATATATACATATATGTGTGTGTGTGTGTGTGTGTGTGTGTGTGTGTGGTGTGTGATGGTATATATATATTGTGTGCTTGCAAATATGAGTGACCCGATATTTATTTATATTATATACTCTAGTGCTGTCAGGGGAGGTTGGGCTATGTGGATGAATCCCCTAGCTTGAGGATTAGGGAGATTATATCTCCAGGTCATAGCGTCCAATTTCAGAGATGAGGCATTGAGATCATGCCCTCATACTCAGGGAAATATGACCTCCTCCATTGCATTTTATTTAAGTTCTGATTCGGTGGACCATAGTTGACTCGAAACTCCAGGTGGGACTAAGTAGCCTGGGTTGATAGCACTTAAGACAATACCTCCGGTGAGTTATTACTCAGGAGGATGGGCTATTATATATTCGACATATGTGTGAATGTTGTAATATGGATTTACCTGTGTAATGGGTTCAATAATTATATACGAGAAATTATATACATGAAGTGAATTGTATTATTTATATAACTAGTGAACATTTTATGGTTTACAAGGAAAATGGTGAATTAAGTTATGGCAATAGATAACTTATAAATCATTTATTTAAACATACTCAGGATAGAGTAGGGTGTCAGGATAAGTTATAATAAGATCTAGTTATAGGATAGATAATTAGAGAAGTTATAGAGAAAACGTTAAGTGTGCACATTAGTTGAGGGGTGAGTATGTACTCAAGAGAGAGTGCGGCACTAACTTATATATAAAGCACATTCATGCATTTTTAATTACTGCAAGTTAATCTTTTGTTAAATATTTTCAAAATGTTTTGGGTTCTAACCCTTGCTATAAAATATTTTCAAAACCTTTTTAGGTGTCTAGCCATAGGGACGCAAGGCCTGATTTTATTCCAAGGATTCGCAGTTGCATCATCTGTGGATGTTGTAGGATTTGGATAGACGCATCTATTTTTCTATTCCTAGTATAGGTATTCATATCAGTTTATTTCGAGCATGTCGCTCACAGGTTTATTTAGTTCTTTTCAGATTGTACGGAATTTATTACTCTCTATTAGTTTGGTTTGGATATAGATTTTAGTCGGTGGTTTATTCGATAAGACTTTTATTATTCTATGCGATGATTGATTCTATCAGCATTGGATGTTTTTAGTTTATTTCCGCACTTATTTTTGTCTTGGATTAATAAAGACAAAATTTGACACCAGCTTTTTGAACACTAGGTGGTTAGTAAGTTTTAATAAAGTTTTCGACAATGATGCTAAGAATCAACCAAATGAGATTCTTGTTTTAATTTGATATAGGACTGATCACCCGGTATTTTATTAGGCGGGGTGTCACAGATGGTATTAGAGCATCAGGTTCTAGTGTCCTTAGGATCTGTACGACTTTTTACATTTCAGTGTAGTGTTTTGTTGATATAGAGCCTTATTATTATGACTGTTTCTTTATCTTCACGCTTATGAGTTATCGTGCTTTTTCTATTTAGTTTTGTATTAATAGTGAACTAATACAGCTCGTTTCAAATTTCAGATGCCACCCATGATAAGTAGACCTTCTAGGGCAGCATCTAGGGATGAGGTGAGGGAGGCTCAGCTATAGCCAAAGGTTCTACAGCCGCGGGTCCCACCAGGATTGGTGACGACAGCTCAGATGGCGGAGGTGGTGGCCCAGGCGGTCAATGAAGCGATGGCAACCATGAAAGCCAATTTCCCTCAACCTCAGCCACAGAAGCCAGTGGCCCCCGTTGCACTGGCCCACATGGGGCCATAAGAGTGGCAGAGAGTTCAAGAATCCTTTCAGAAGATCTATCCGCTAGAGTTTCAGGGGAGTTCTGAGGTAGTCCTAGCATACCAGTGGAAGAAGGATATGCAGCGACACTTGCGTATGGTTAACTACAGCGAGGTACAGAAACAGATGTTAGCCACTTTCAGGTTAATCTGGGCATCTCTACAGTGGTGGGAGTCCATCACCACTATTTTAGAAAGGGATTCGATGACCATCGATGATTTTTGCGTGAGTTTTGACCGCAAGTACTTTCCTCCAATAGTTGAGGTCGAGATGAGGAGGAAATTCAGTGAAGTGACTCAGGGAGAGCGTTCAGTAGCAAAGTATGAGGAGGAGTTCACTCGTTTTGTAAGGACACAAATTTCCAATTGGGTCTAATGTAGTGTTGGCTCAATTCCGGACAAAAACATTTGAGTCATAGGATAGTATTCATGAGTATCCTCCAAGCTTATGACGTTTGAAGTTTAAGTTGAAGAAGTAGCGGCCAACATTTCAAGTGGACATCATTTGCCGGTTTGTGTGCCTCGTGTATGCGTCATCAGCATCACATTGTTTCAAGATCTCCAAAGGTATGAATGCAATTATATAAATTTAGGACCTTGGATATTTTAATTGGGTGTATTTTATTAAATATTTTAAATAATTTTTAACGACTTTTTTTTCTCAGAAAATAATTTTTGAACTTTACATAAAAGTTTTGGGTTTAAAAACAAAATGTATATTTTCTGACAAGTCATTCGAATGAACTGGGATCTCGTTCGAATGAGATCCCAAGTTGTTCGAATGAGATCTTTAACGAGATTTTCAATTTCTCACTGTCTTATCGTTAGAAAAGTCATTCGAACAAAATGTCGTTCGAACGAAAAGGTCGTTCGAACAAGATTTGACGAGAACAGTTTTTTGGTAGTTTTCCCATTTGCCCACTACTTTTCCCCACTATATTTTGCCAGATTTAATAGGTGCGGGAACTAACTTTTTTCAGTGACTTTTTCATAATTTCCAAAGGCTTGAGAGAGCAAATATCTTCCAAGAAAAAGTCCTTTGTTGTTTGTTATTCAAAGAACAAAACCAAGTTTACACCCAATAGTTTGTTTAAATCCAAGTTATATATATATATATATATATATATATATATATATATATATATATATATATATATATATATATATATATATCTTGCTTGGAGTTTATTTGGCACCTGGTTTACTATACCATTCGAAGAGTTGTTTGGGTTTGCTTCTACATCCCACAAAGAAGAAGAGTTTGTTTGTTGCGGCGTTCCCACTCGAAGAAAGGCTTCGGGTGCGGATTGAAGATTGTCCAAAAAGCCTCATTGGTGAATTCCAAGGTTCCGGTGGAGTCCGGGATTGTCGACTAGGTGGAGGTAGTTACAAGAAGACGCGTTAGGGGCTTGGACGGAGTCGATTTGAGTTGTGTAAGTCATATGTCTTGTAATCATAAAACCATACTTAATGGACTTAAGGTTAGGGCTGTCCGAGGCTTTTCCCATTTCGGTTTTCCTCGTACATCACGGCATAGTGTGAGATTGTTTAGTTTTTATCTTGCAAAATCACCTTAGAATGCATGCTTAGGTAATTCAAGATAAAATTAGGTTTTATCACACTAAAGTTTAATTTGGAGCTAAAATTAGTTTGGGTGAAATTTTACCAAATTAAATCAAGTCAAGATAATTTTATTTGGCAAAATTTGGTTTGGCCTATATTAAAAATTGAATTAATTATTGTTAGGCATATTTCAAGACTTGGGTTTAATTAATTTTATTTAAAAGAAAATTTAATTGCTTGTTATATTTTATTTTATTTTTGAAGAAAATTAAAATTTGGTGTAATTTTTGAACCACCACCTTTTCGAAATAGAACATTCATATTATCTGGGATCTGCGTTCCTTACAAGTGGTATCAGAGCGGGTTACACTAAATTATTGTGTGATCCTAATTTTTAGGAATTTTTTTTGGGAAAATATGCATTTTTCAAAATTTCCAGTTTTTGATGGTTCTAACATGCTAGTGCATGACTCTTCACTTGCTATATCCTATGAGTAATGGCTTGCATGTTTGCATACTTTAGCTTTTAATCTTCGTGCTAATTGTATGCTTGTTTATCATTTTCTAGTCAATGCTCCATGCTTAATCACCTTCTAGAATAATGATTTCTGTTTTTCTTTTGAGTAAATATCTTTGTGTTTAGTTAAATTTTAAAAAACTTAAAAAGATTTTTTTTCTTTTGTGTGTATTTTGATTTTACACACCTTTTGTGGCATATGTTTGTGTTTGAATCCTTCATCCCGCTACCACGTGGCTAGAACTTTTTGTTATAATTTTAATCCTTAAAATGTTCTTTATCATGCTTACATGGAGTAGCTTAAGTTTATCTTACTTAATGACTTCTCATTTATATGCCTTTTCACACACATGCATGGGCTCTTTTGAATTTCAACTTCACATGTATATTTGAGCTTTCTGAGGTTTTCTCCTACCAATCTTATCATCTACATATATTATTGTAACGACATTATTTTCATTGTCCGTTACCAATTTAGTATGTTGTATACCGATACACCATCGAAGAGCATTCAAGAACATTCAAGCATCAAAGACGGATCCGAATATTAAGCCCCATCAACATTCAAGCCTCTGCAAGGTTTATTTCGGTGAGAAAGTATTTAAGTCCCTTTACATTTCATTTAAAAGTGTTGGGATAATTTTAAAAGAGGTTTGAAATTTTTTCTAAGTGTTGAGGCGTTCTTTTTCGTCAAAATGAATTTTCCAACATTAAAAGAAGAAATTTTGAAATAAAAAATAAAATTTATTTTTCGTGAATTTTCTGGTTCGAACGACATGGGATCTTGTTCGAACGACACCAGATCTCGTTTGAATGACATGGGATCTCGTTCAAACGACGCATCGCCTTAATTTTTTTATAAATAGGCTTTTCCAACTCCGTTTTTCATAAGAAGACTTGCATATTTTCAATAGACAAAACTGCTACTGCAAAAATGCTTTTTGTTTTCTTCTTTTAGGTTTTAAACCTTGTGTTTTCAATTCACAAAACATCCCAATCTTTTAGTGAATTGTTTTGGAACCCTAGATTCAACTTTGTTAAAATTTATTCTTTGTGAGGAGATCTCTACAATCGAGAGCTACATGCTATTGTTGAGGGAGTCTCTGTGAATATTGGACTGCGTGTCCATGTGGATTCGCTGCGTGTGAATTCATTGCTGAAGATAGAACAACATGTTCTTGTGGAGTAGCTAAGGTTGTTCCATTGCTGACGACACCGATCGACACCTGAGGGTATTCATGTGTCACCCTATTTCATTGTAATACATGTAAGTTGTTATTTACAAATTATAGGGAAATAAAAAGGTTTTGCCCTTCGGGGATTTTTCCTGATCTTGGTGTTCCTAATATTTGATCTTGTGATTGTTTGATTTTCATATTTAATTCAATCACTTAGATGCATCTTTTAACTAAAATTGGATTTTTTAAAGAATTCGCATTATTCCACTGTAGATATTCTATAAATTGGTATCAGAGCCTGTTGTACTAAGTTATTGTGTTTTGATTCTAATTTTTCACAAAAATGGGTTTTGGTTGTTTTGATGATTTTCGATGTCAACTTTTTGAAAAGGTTAATTGGAAAATTCACATGAACTCTTGTTTTAAATCTTATGTTGAAAACGAATCTGAGAGGTGTCCTTGTCTGAGGGTGTTGGTCACACATTAGATGAGTGTACCACAAATTTAAAGACGAAATTGAATAAATCAGTTTCTCATATTTCTACCCTTAGTGATAGTGATTCTGAAGAAGAAGTCTTTTATGCTTCTAGATGAGAGCTTCCCATCAATGTGATTAGTGATGAGAGTGAGGGTGAAAAGAGTGAGGAGGAACAAGAATAATTGAGTGAGTTGCAAGGTGCCTACACTAATTTTTATTTTGAAACTTTAAAGACAAAAAAGGCAAACTTAAAACTTGAAGATGAATTGAAAAAATGTGCTTTAGATAATGATAATACTGATGCGTTGATTAAGGATATTAGGGCACGTGAAGGTATGCTTAAATAGAAATTAGGATATGTTGAGGGTGAGAGAGATAGTCTTCGAGGTGTGATGGAAGTTATGAAAAAGGAACTTTTAGAGTTTGAAGACTCTAGGCATTTGCTTGAATCTAGGATAGTTGAACTTGAGGTGAAATTATTCAAGTAAAGTGAAATTTGATTTGGAGTCTAGGTTTGAAAAACTTGATAAGATTTTAGGCAGCGTCGAGATAAAAAAGGATAGGGGTGGGATTGGTCTTGAAAATATGTTGCACCCATTCCCACACGTGTGATAAATCCTCCTAGGATTGTTAAGAAAGAGGCACCTAAGTTTGTTAGGAAAGATCCCCCTAGAAACATCGTGAGAGAAACTCCTAGGATCATTAGGAGAGAGCCACCTAGGCAAATTCAGAGAGCACGATCTAGGAATCTGAGGAGAGGACCACCTTTAGGTAACACACACTGCCCGATTTACACTTGCACACATTGCGGTAGGCAAGGTCATCTTAGGCACTTCTGTTACAAGATTTTAAAAGGATCTAGGAAGATTAATAAAAGAATAAATTCAATTCCCCAAAACCCCATGTGTCATTACAAATCTATTTGTGTTAGAAATCGAATTTAGAGGCTTACCGTCTATTTGTTCATGATTCTCGTTTATTTTCACTTGATTCACCCCATGTGAGATCTCTTGGTTGATTGTGTTAGATGTTTTTCATACACTAGCTATGCATCATGTTATATTCTTTCTAGTGTTATGACTCACTTTGATGCAGCACACATTAGTTTATTTGTTGCATTTGTGTGTTTCGCTACCGTTTTAGCACTGTTTTGCATCTGTCAGCACTTTTCAGGTACTGTTTTCATGTAATTTTTTCACTGGGAAAAACTGCATGACTTTCGGGGAAAACTAGGATTTTTTTGGATTTCTCGTTCGAGCGAGAACATCATGTCTTCTCGTGCGAAGTCTCTTCTCGCGACACCCCCTATCGTTTGAGCGACAGGCCTAGATCATTTGAGCGACCAAGTTGACTTTGACCATTCTGTTTACAGTACACTGATTCATCTTGGTATTATTTTTGGTACTGTTGGTTGCTTTTCACAGTTTATATGTTGTCTTTCATGTTATATATGCTTAGTTGCTAACACTGCATTTGTTGGTTTATCACACCTGATTTGATTCTTGATTCATTTGTGTGATTAATATTTGCTAGAATAAGATGATGCTCATATCGATATTATATGCCTATTGCTGGATGTATCATTTTTTAGTTATTTTTTCTTTTTGAAAAATGCAAAAATATTTTCTATTTTTTGATTGGCAATTCATATTTTGTTTTTGTCAAATTTGAAAATCCAAAAAGATTTTTGTATTTTGTTTGCACCTTTTATGGATAAACACTTAGGATGACCTAGTCACAATATCATTCCATTTATCCATGTGACTATTTTATAGTGTTTTGAGACAATACATCATGTCATCTTTGTGCTTTATAATGTTTGGAGTCATTAAGATGTAATTAAGTGATACTTCCTACATGTTTGACTCATGATTTCCTTTATTGCACAAATGCACGAATTTGTTTGATTATTGTGCTTCTCGTATCACATGTTGGTTGGGTGTTTTCATCTCAATCCTGTCCTTAAAATGAACCAAGTGCAATAATACGAGAGTAATAAAAGTAGTGCATGTAAAAACCATTGCACGTGAGGAATTTGTTTAAATTTAAAAAACAATGATGAGGAACACAGGAAAGGGTTTCGAGTGAATAATAATCACATCGTGAAAGCCACTGTTTGAGAAGAGCCCGCACAAAAAATAAAGGCAATAAAAAATGAAATATGCCCAAATTTTGGGCCAATAGATTTTCTCTAAGTTGAGAATTTAAAATCTCATTAGAAAAATAAAATTTCATTATTATATATGAGGGAGTTTTGGATGGATATATAAATGGGTTAAAACGTAATTTGAAAAGTTCTCAAAATGACACTAAATAATTTTGGACGTTATTGGTGTGGAAATCGTTTAGACTTTGATTTGTTGATTTGATTAAGACGATGTCATCTAAATTCAACAATTTTACACCTAAGGATATTTTTTATGTTCATTCATTAGGGGTATACGTATTCATCGAGCACATATGTTTGATTGAGTGGATTTACCTATCGAATGTGTTCACACCCATACATTCCATTTCCATGACTTGGTTGCTTGAGTATAAATCCATGGTGTGATTTTTGCATCATTATTTTTGCTTTGAAAAAATTGAAAAGTCAAACGTAGTTTGTGGAAATCTTTTGAGTTACTCCTTTGCATGCGCATTGATTGATTCATATTTGCTATGCATTTTTGTCGTGACACTCCATGTTTTGATTGTTTCTTCTTATCTGTCTATTTGAGGACATAATAAAAAGTGGGAGAACGAATAATGATTTTATGGGCGAGTTTGCATTATGGGGGAAATTTGATTATATTAATTGATTTATTCTTACATCATTTCAAACTCGATGCATCACGAAGGTATTTTCTTTATCTAACGTGTGTAGGTACAAAAGTGATGATCATGTGCTGCACACCCTGATGAGAAAAGCTTAAAGGTTTGAAGATTTGAACTTGAAGATTTTTGAAGAAAGTTTGAAGACTTGGAAATTTTAGTATTTTCCATTTTTGGGTTCATGGGGGATATTAGATTTGTATAGGCATTTGGGGTTTTGATAATTCGGAGTTTTTATTTTGTACCGGCATAGACATAGGGGGAGATTTGTACGAATATTATTTTCATTGTCCGTTATTAATTTAGTATGTCGTATACTGCTACACCGTCGAAGAGCATTCAAGAACATTCAAGCATCAAAGATGGATCGGAATATTAAGCTCCTTCAACATTCAAGCCTCTGCAAGGTTAATTTCGGTGAGAAAGTATTTAAGTACCTTTATAGTTCATTTAAAAGTGTTGGGATAATTTTAAAAGAGGTTTGAAAATTTTCTAAGTGTTGAGGCGTTCTTTTTCATCAAAATGAATTTTCCAAGATTAAAAGAAGAATTTTTGAAATAAAAAATTATATTTATTTTTCATGAATTTTCTGGTTCGAACGATATGGGATTTAGTTCGAACGATAGCAGATCTCATTCGAATGACATGGGATCTCGTTCGAACGACACGCCGCTGTAAGTTTTTTATCAATAGGCTTTTCCAACTCCGTTTTTCATAAGAAGACCTGCATATTTTCAATAGACGAAACTGCTACTGCAAAAATAATTTTTGTCTTCTTCTTTTAGGTTTTAAACCTTTTGTTTTCAATTCACAAAACATCCCAATCTTTTAGTGAATTGTTTTGGAACCCTAGATTCAACTTTGTTGAAATTTATTCTTTGTGGGGAGATCTCTATAACCGAGATCTACGTGCTATTGTGGAAGGAGTCTCTGTGAAGATTGGACTGCGCGTCCATGTGGATTTGCTGCGTGTGGATTCATTGCTGAAGATAGAACTGCGTGTTCTTATGGAGTAGCTGTGGTTGTTCCATTGCTGACAACGCCGACCGATACCTACGGTTATTCATGTGTCACCCTATTTCATTGTAATTCGTGTAAGTTGTTATTTACAAATTATAGCGAAATTAAAAGGTTTTGCCCTTCGGGGATTTTTCCTGAATTTGGTGTTCCCAATATTTGATCTTGTGATTGTTTAATTTTTATATTTAATTCAATCACTTTGATTCATGTTTTAGGGTTTAACTAAAATTGTATTTTTTTTAGAATTCGCATTATTTTGTTGTAGTGATTCTACAATTATGACCTAGGAGGATATGTGCATGTTAAATCCGTTGCACGTGAGAATTGTCTGATAAAAAAATGATATATATATATATATATATGTGTGTGTGTGAGTGTGTGTGTGTGTGTGTGTTAACGGGGAAGGTCTCCGAAAGGAAATGCCATCCTTTGCGAGTAAGCCACCGTTTGCTATGGACCTAAAAGAAATACATGCTCCAAAGGCCTAAAAGAATATGGCATTGAAATAAAATATTTATCCATGGCCTATATTTCTTTAGTTTGATATAGTATTAAAAAATAATATGCTTATTTTGAGGGAGTTTGGATGGCATATCAACTGTTTGCTCAATGTCCATTTATCCTAGTTGCGCTTTCATTGTCATAACTCTATCGGTTTGCACAATCATCAACATGCTAGGCTTGTATGCATTGTGTTTGTTTGTTCATAGAGTTCAATTTATCTTGTCACATAAGGATAAATTTTAGTTGATAAAGTTTTGCAATCAAATGAGAACTCCGTGAACATGTTTAAGTGATTGGGTTTTAATTCATTAGTATCTAGTTCACACCTCTTCACTTCCATTTCCATATGACACATTTATGCCATAAGAGTGTGGAAAACTTATGTTATTTTATTTTGTGTCATTTGTGAGTTTATATCTATGTATTTATGCTTATGCATATTTTGTATCTATTGTGTATACATATATATATGATATTTTATTTGTTTTAAGTCTTTGTCATGCTAGCTAGTCCATTTATGCTTTTAATTCAAAATTAGTATCTATCATATTCCGAACATTGTTTGATATCCCATGCTTATAATAGCGTAGTGGTATATTTTGTCATCACATCTAAGTTTATATTTTCATTTGACTGGATTAGTCGAACTTCATTGTTTCCCATATGCTTTAATGTTCTTATCACTTTATGCACCATTATGTTTTACTTGTTTCCCCATACTTATATCCCTTATGTAGTTTTTAGGGGGAGAAATGGTACTTAGTTAAATTAGGGGAGAAATGAGTAATTAATTAATTCTTAATCCTTTGTCTATTCCTGATCAAAAAGGGGGAGAAGTGGTTTCTAAACCTTTCGTTTAGGATATTTATCTTAGGGGAGATGTCTTTCTAAGTAGGTCATTATTTGATAGGGAAGAATTAATTTAGGGGGCTTGATAAGGGAGAATTAATTTAGGGGTTGTATTTATTTTCATTGCATTTAATATTTTGATATTCCCTGTGCGTTTAATGGTTTACTTAACTGTGCAAGAATTTTTGTAGAGGCATCTATTTAAAGCGGCAAAGCGGTCCTAAAGTGGTGTTTGAGTCAAGCATTGTATTTTTTTTTGGGGTGGGATGTTTTGAGTCTAGTTGAGCTTGAGGGACCTTTAGGATTTTTGTTTGTCTTTTTTATCCCAGAATAGACAATGGGGGAGATTTGTAAGGACACATATTTCCAATTGAGTCTAGTGTAGTGTTGGCTCAATTCCAGACAAAAACATTTGAGTAATAGGATAGTATTCATGAGTATCCTCCAAGCCTATGACGTTTCAAGTTTAAGTTGAAGACGTAGCGGACAGTATTTCAAGTGGACATCATTTGCCGGTTTGTGTGCCTCGGTTATTTCGTCATCAACATCACATTGTTCCAAGATCTCCAAAGGTATGAATGCAATTATATATATTTAGGACCTTGGATATTTTAATTGGGTGTATTTTATTAAATGTTTTAAATAATTTTTAACGACTTTTTTTTTCTCAGAACATAATTTTTGAACTTTACATAAAAGTTTTGGGCATAAAAGCAAAATGTTTATTTTCTGACAGGTCGTTCGAACGACATCCCAGGTCGTTCGAACGAAACTTCTAATGAGATTTTCAATTTCTCACTGTCTTATCGTTAGAAAAGTCGTTCGAACGAAAAAGTCGTTCGAACGAGATTTGGCGGGAACAATTTTTTGGTACCTTTTCCCATTTTCCCACTACTTTTTCCCCACTATCTTTTGTCAGATTTAATAGGTGCGGGAACCAACTTTTTTCAGTGACTTTTTCATAATTTCTTAAGGCTTGGGAGAGAAAATATCTTCCAAGAAAAAGTCCCTTGGTGTTTGTTATTCAAATTGATTTATTCAAAGAACAAAACCAAGTTTACACCCAATAGTTTGTTTAAATCCAAGTTCTTCATATATATATATATATATATATATATATATCTTGCTTGGAGTTTATTTGGCACCTGGTTTACTCTATCAATTGAAGAGTTGTTTGGGTTTGCTTCTACATCCCACAAAGAAGAAGAGTTTGTTTGATGCGGCGTTCCCACTCAGAGCAAGGCTTCGAGTGTGGATTGACGATTGTCCAAAAAGCCTCATTGGTGAATTCTAAGGTTCCGGTGGAGTCTGAGATTGTCGACTAGGCGGAGGTAGTTACAAGAAGACGCATTAGGGGCTTGGACAGAGTCGAGTTGAGTTGTGTAAGTCATCTGTCTTCTAATCATAAAACCATACTTAGTGGACTTAAGGCTAGGACCATCCGAGGCTTTTCCCATTTGGGTTTTCCTCGTACATCACGGTGTAGTGTGACATTGTTTAGTTTTTATCTTGGAAAATCACCTTAGAATGCATGCTTAGGTAATTCAAGATAAAATCAGGTTTTATCACACTAAAGTTTAATTTGGAGCTAAAATTAGTTTGGATGAAATTTTACCAAATTAATTCAAGTCAAGATAATTTAATTTGGTAAAATTTGGTTTGGCCTATATTAAAAATTGAATTAATTATTGTTAGGCATATTTCAAGACTTGGGTTTAATTAATTTTATTTAAAAGAAAAATTAATTGATTGTTATATTTTATATAATTTTTGAAGAAAATTAAAATTTGGTGTAATTTGTGAACCATCACCTTTTCGAAATAGAACATTCATATTTTCAGGGATCTGCCTTCCTTACACGTTTGGCAAATTTTGTGCCGGATGAGGTGAGCAGCGAGGAACGAAAAAAGGCTAGGTTTGTGACTGGATTGGCCTGGAGGATCAGGCAGAACTTGATTGGGAACCCCGCATTGGTGACGTACACTGACGTTGTCAATGTCGCCTTACTACATTGCCAAGATCATCACTTCCACCTGAAGGGAAGCAAGCGGGTGGTGAGTCGAGCCAGTAGGGCAAGTCAGGTGGGGGTGATACTAACGGAGCCCAACCGCAATCAGGTAGTTAGTAAGGAAATCAAGCTATGAAGTTTAAGTTTGGAGGATTCCGATAGGGAGGTCAGGGTTCAGGCAGGGCCAACGGGGCCCTAATTAGCAGCAACAGGTTCCTCGGGGCCGATAGGGTCAAGGGAACAAAGGATGAGGCCCGCAGGGCCAACACCAGAGACAACCTCACCAGGGCCAACGCCAGGGAGATGGTTAGAAGTGTTGCTATGTTTGTGGCCATCCAGGTCATTTCAAAAGAGAGTGACCACAGCGAGGAGGGGGCTAGCAGTAGGGTGCCCCATAGGGACAGCAAGTACAGTGACTTCTAGCAGCCAAGCTCTGCCACCCCATAGCAGCAGGGGCTGATGCACTACGGGTGTGTGTATAGTATCTGGGATGTCCCCATTCCAACAGCAACTCAGGCACCGCAAGCAGTTAAGGGTACGTTTCCTATCCATGGGCATGAGGGTAGGATACTTTTTGATACTGGGCCATCACGTTCATTTATTAAAACCATATTTTCTAGGGCCACCAGTTTGTTAGAGACAGCGGGTAGTCTCCTAATGTGTGTAGAGTTACCGATGGGTAGTGGTTCACTTATACATTCGATTTGTAGAGGAGTGGCCATTTTAAATGGGAGACTGAGTTTAGCAACGAACCTCCTAGTGTTAGATATGGAAGGATGTATGGATTGGTTGGCAGGATACAGGGCAACGGTAGATTGCTTCAAGAGGACCATCATGTTCTCCATTTCGGGATAGGAGATGTTCGTAGTGGCGATGCCTCTTCCCAAGGGAGAGTTGCACACTCACTTGTACTATATTGTGGATGAGACCTCACATGAGGTGGAGATCCCATTAGATTTGATTCCGGTTATGAGGGATTTCTAGGATGTATTTCAGGAAATACTAGGTTGTCACCCAGTAAGGAGATTGAGTTCGTTATTTATCTGGCAACAGATTCGAGGCCGATTGCTTAGGAACCTTATCGTATGGCCCCTTCAGAGATGCGTGAGCTTAGAGAGTAGATTCAATAGCTCTTGGATCAGGGTTTCATTTGGCGTAGCACATCGTCGTGGGGTGCGCCCGTATTATTCATAAAGAAAATGGATGGTTTGCTTCGATTGTGCGTAGACTATAGGGAGATGAACAAGGTGATGATACGGAATAAGTATCCGTTACCCAGGATTGATGACTTGTTTGATCAGTTGAGTGGGGCAGCATACTTCTCAAAGATCGATTTGAGGTCAGGGTATCATCAGCTACGTAGTTGAGAGGAGGATGTTCCTAAGACCTCTTTTCTGTCGCGGTATGGATCCTATGAGTTTAGGGTTATGCCGTTTGGGATCACCAATGCACCAGCAGTGTTCATGGATCTTATGAATAGGTTTTTTAAAGAGTATCTCGACCAGTTCGTTATCATTTTCATTGATGACATTTTGGTCTACTCGCGCATAGAGGAGGAGCACGCAGAGCACTTGCGTATGGTTCTGTAGACATTACGGGACCATCAGCTGTATGCCAAATTCGAGAAGTGTGGATTTTTTTATTGATAGGTGCAGTTTCTTGGCCATATTGTGTCAGACCGAGGTATTGCTGTTAATCCGAGTAAAGTATTGGTGGTGAAGGAGAGGGGACAACCCACGACACCGACAGAGATTCGCAGCTTTTTGGGGTTGGCCGAGTATTATAGGCGATTCATTACGGGGTTACTTACAGCACAGAGGGGTCACGATTCTATATGAGTGATTATGGACTGGTTGACCAAGGTATCCCATTTATTACCGGTTCGCACTAATTTTGAGACGATGCGAAACACACAGCTGTTCATAACAGAGATAGTTCAATTATACGGGGTGCCAGTTAACATTGTGTCGGACATAGATAAGAATTTTATGTCCCACTTCTGGCAGAGATTTCGGGAGGCCATGGGCACAGAGTTACGGTTGAGTACCGCTTACCACCCATAGACAAATGAAAACACACAGGGTTAATCAGATGCTGGAGGTTATGCTAAGGATGTGAATTTTAGACTTTGGAGGAGGATGGGAGTGATACCTCCCTTTTGTAGAGTTTGTGTATAACAACTCTTACCAGTTTACGATCGTCTTGGAACCGTTTGGCGCTTTATGGGATACCTTGTCGTTCTCCCACATGTTGGTTAGAAGTAGGGGACAACAAGCTATTAGGTCCAGAGATGATCCAGGAGATGACCGCTAAGATAGAGCTGATTCGGGGACGGATACGGATAACTCAGGATAGGCAAAAGAGTTATTCTGATTCTTCTCGGGGACATGTGGAGTTAGAGGTCGAAAATCAGATATTGGTCCAGGTGTCTCCTATGAAAGGAGTAATGAGGTTCGATAAGAAGGGGAAGCTATCACCGTAGTATGTGAGGCCCTTCCCTATCATTGAGAGGGTGGGACAAGTAACTTATGGACTGGGTTTTTAAGAGCATCTTCAGTGGATACACGAAGTGTTCCATGTGGCATCGCTGAAGAAGTATCAGAGGAGAGCACATTCCATTCGAGGAGATTGACTTGCAACCACGCATCTCATATGAGGAGAGACCAGTAGCTATTTTGGATCGTAGTGTGCGCAAGTTGCGGTCTAAAGTAGTACCACTAGTTAGCGTACAGTGGGTCATCACAACGTTGACGAGTCTACATGGAAGTGGGAGGAGGATATGCGAGATAAGTATTGAGAGTTATGCACCGCAGGTTTGACCGAATTTTGGGGACTAAATTACTTTGTAAGGGGGAAAGTATGTAACACCCTGTATTTTTGTGAATTTAAATATTTAATTAATTCGGGTAAATTTTAAATTACTTGCGTGTCATAATTTAATTGAATTAATTATGGTAATATTAATCGGAGAGTAAATGGTTAATATTTATTAAATTTAATTACTAAGTAAATAATAATAATAATAATTTATTTACGTCATAGCGTGTATTAGTGAGGTGTATGTATTTATCACAGTCGGGAGTCGGATATTGACTAAGTTGGGTGTGAGATAGGAACTTATAATAAATTATTTCGGATGTCAATTTTGAGCACACGGTTGAGTCCGGATGGGCCTGAGATAGTCGGAAAAGAGTGCCCAGGGGTAGTAAATGGGTGTCGGGACATTTTAGGCATAATCGGGCCCACATGAGGGTGTTCAGGTCACTTGGGCTTGGCCTATTAGACTAGGAACGGGATTAGAGTATTAAACCTAAACCTAAGAAGTGTGGAATGGCAGAAACACAAAACTAAACCTAAGAGTTTGAGAGAAAGCTAGAGGGATCAACTGGAAGAGAAATTGGGAATCTTTTTGGAGACAAAACAAGGAGCAAATTGGGTGTTCTTCATCAAATATGTCTCTACCTCAATGGATCAAACTCTCCAAAAACAAAAAGGCAAGTGGTTAAATTCCTGTGATCTTTAATTGTGATAATCAATTCATATTGTAGTGGGTGTGTTACAAATCCATTTTTGGGTGAGTATTCCGGTGAAATTGGGTTTTCGGTGAATGAAATTCCATGATGAGTGTAAGGATAAAATTAATTGTGTTGTATGATTCTGGAGTGTAGGAGTATGAATCGTATGTTAAATATAGTAGGAATCAATGTTAAATTTAAGATAATAGAGAGGTAAAATTCTATTGGATGTGTGAAACCGGAATAAAACCTGAATCTGGAAAACGTTAAAATTCATGGAAATTGGTTGCTGAATTAAGGTCTCTAGGGTGATGAGAACCTGTTTTCATGTGTTAATATTGTTGATTGTGATCGTAGAATACTGGTATAGAGGTTAAAAACTTGGTTGGGTTAACAATGGAGGAAACAGACAACTCGGAGAAGAAGGGTACCTGATCGATCGATCGATGGTCCCAGATTTTTTACAGTTCAGCAAGTTTTGGTTATATAAAGGGAAATTAATTTAAGATTTAATTTCCATACATTATTTAATGATAAATAAATATGAAGCACATATTCCTAACAATTATAGGGGAAAATAATTGGGATTAGGGAGGATTTATGTGGGGTATATTATGTATAGGTTGGTGAAATAAATTCCAAATAATTAAGTACGGATCGAGTGAGCGAGTTCGGGTATATTAGTTGAGCGATGCCAAGGTATTAAATTAATTATGGAGGGAAACTAATTAATTTGGAGTCTGATATAGACTCGGGTAATATTTAATTACGGGCCAAGTGAGCGAGTCCGGGTATATTGGTTGGGTGACACCAAGGTAATAAATTAATTAATGAGTAAATTAATTAAATTAGAGTCGGACCATAGACTCGGGAATATTTTAGGCTAGTGCTACGAAAATTGTACACGGTAAAGTCGGGTATATATATATATATATATATGTGTTTGTGTGTGTGTGTGTGTGTGTGTATGTGTGTGTATGTGTGTGTGTGATGGTATATATATATTGTGTGCTTGCAAATATCATTGACAAGATATTTATTTATATTATATACTCTAGTGTTGTCGAGGGAGGTTGCGCTATGTGGGTGAATCCCCTAGCTTGAGGAGTAGGGCGAGTAATTCCCCAGGTCATAGCGGCCAATTGCAGAGATGAGGCATTGAGATGATGCCCTCATTCTCGGGGGAATATGGCCACCTCCATTACGTTTTATTTAAGTTTCGATTCGGCGGACCATAGTTGTCTCGAAACTCTAGGTGGGACTAAGTAGTTTGGGTTGATAGCACTTTAGAGAACACATCCGGTGAGTTATTACTCGGGAGGATGGGCTATTATATATTCTACATATGTGTGAATGTTGTAATATGATTTTACATATATAATGGGTTAAATGAATATATAAGGGAAATTATATACATGAAGTGAATTGTATTATTTATATAACTAGTGAACGTTATATGGTTTTCAAGGAAAATGGTGAATTAAGTTAAGCCGATAGATAACTTATAAATCATTTATTTAAATATAGTCGAGATAGAGTAGGGTGTCAGGAAAATTTATAACAAGAGATAGTTATGGGATAGATAACTAGGGAAGTTATAGAGAAAGTCTTAGGTGTGCACATTAGTTGCGGGGTGAGTATGTACTTAAGAGAGAGTGCGACACTAAGTTATATATGAAGCGCATTCATGCATTTTTAATTACTTCAAGTTAATCATTTTCTAAATATTTTCAAAATATTTTGGGTTCTAACCCTTGCTATCAAATATTTTCAAAACCTTTTTAGGTGTCCAGCCACAGAGACGCAAGGCCTGATTTCATTTCAGGGATTTGCAGCTGCAGCATTTGTGGATGTTGCAAGATTTGGGTAGACGCGTCTATTTTTCTATTTCTAGTATAGGTATTCATATCAGTCTATTTCGATCATGTCGCTCACAGTTTTATTTAGTTCTTTTCAGATTGTATGGGATTTATTACTCTCTATTAATGTGGTTTGGATTTAGATTTTAGTCGGTGGTTTATTCGACAAGAATTTTATTATTCTATGCGATGATTGATTCTATCAGCATTGGATGTTTTTAGTTTATTTTTGCACTTATTTTTGTCTTGGATTAATAAAGATAAAATTTGACACTAGTGTTGATGAAAAAAAATGGACCGAATCCCATTTTTATGATCACAGATAAATAGATAAAAGCAATCCAATCAAGCATATGAGAGACAGAGATTTTTAAAGTGGTTCGGCTATAAGAAAAAGCCTACGTCCACTGTTATTTTATTCCCAAGGGTTTACAATAGCATAATGTGGTGGAGAGAGGGAGAAAAAGGTGTGTATCTTGTGTATGGTCTCTCATAGTTGTCAGCTTGATACCTCTTTGATGGGGTTACAATGTATTTATAGCATTGAGGTTGTCAATATGAAAAGGCAATGTGTTGTCATCTAGTAGACACCTATTGATACAGTAGAAATGTACATTAAGGCTCATTAAATGAGTTGTTATCGTCATTAATTCACATTAAATGCATAGTTATACTTTGATCTAGAGTTTCTTTGCACGCTTTGAGTTGCTCTGCACGCAAGGTTGCTCGTTACTCGTTGCTCTGCACAGTTGCTCGTTGCTCTGCACACCTGCTTGTTGCTTTGCAGACCCGCTCGTTGCTCTGCACACTTGCTAGTTGCTTTGCACACCTGCTCGTTACTCTGCAGACCTGCTAGTTGCTCTACACACCTGCTCGTTGCTCTTCACCCTTTGAGTTTCTTGGTGATAGTATGTATTAGCCTCGTAAGGTGACACATGTCTTCATTTAATTAGTCCACGTCAGTTGACTAATTTTTGAGTCAACAGAAGCCCCCAATGCTTCATGCTTGATGGTTTACTGAAAGGATGGAGCATTTATTCTGCAGTGTTGCTCAGTACTCATGAAATTCTTGATCTTCCTTCTTGATTTGTTCAACATAAAGTGCACTATCTCCTGGATGGCATATGATGCAGGCTGATCGATGGTTGCTATTATCTCTCTTGAGGAACTCCGTTCGTCAAGTGACCGTGTGCTATGTATCACTCCTGGGAATTTAGATGTAGTCATGCCATAGTATGAATCTTGTAGCTTGTCATAATCTTCAAGTATATTGATTGGTTTGCTAGCCGACCAACTGCCTCCTGTGCCGAGCAACTGAGTGCTAACTTCTCGTGCTTGATTTTTCTGATTTATGCTCCTCTGAATACTTAGTCGAGCATCATACTAGATTTTGAACCCAAGTCTTTAATCTGATTAGTACCAAGCTAATGGTGGACTTCGAAACATTTTCATACAACTTCTTCTTCAATATTGGTCGGGACAGTAGTAGTAAAGATCTCAGTGATATAGATGCTGAATCTGACTCCTGAATATGCATAATAACTCCTGAATATGCCTCCTGAACTTCAATATGCCTCCTGAACTTCAATAGCATGTGCATAATAACTCCTGAATATGCCTCCTGAACTTCAATATGGCTTCTGAACTTCAATAGCAAAAATTAACTTCTGAGCAAAAGAAAGAACTCCTAAATGATGATTGGTCGGGGCCCCGACCGTGTGAGTTTGTGGAGTTGAATTTGATGCTTGACTGCATGATATTTTGTGAATGTGCCACCGAATGAATAACTAAATCTGTAATAAGAACCCCCAAGTGTGGAATATAAACTTTGAATGCTTTCTTGGCCTTGAAGTATGTTGGTCTTGCTAAGAAAATAAAGCTGAGGAAATGTTCCCTGAAATGACTCCCTTTGCATGTTTGCATTTTCATTTTCTTGGAAATACTTTGTAATATGCTTTCCTTGTTGTTTGCTGATGAATATATATATGTAGAAGGACAAATTGTCCTATTTTGCATAGACCATGAAACTTGCTCCACATGTTGTTTAATTATAGTGACTTGTCACTCTTTGGGCCTAAGCAATGGAATGATTTTCATCCCATGTTCCTGCTTAGTTGTAGTAATCTTACCAAGATTACCTTGTTACCTAGACAGTGGATGCCCCGGGAGGTCACCCATCTTCTTCCCTAGTTATAGTAATCTTAGCAGGATTACCTTGTTGCCTAGACAGTGGATGCCCCGGGAGGTAACCCAGCTTTTTGCCTAGTTTGGTACCAACCAATCGGAGTTGGGGGTACCGACCAACCGGAGTTGGGGGTACCGACCAACCGAAGTTCGTGGTAATAAATGCCCGGCCAACCGGAATTGGGGGTACCGACCAATAAATGCTGGAGACCTCCTCAACAGATTGTTGGGAATAAGATAATATAAATGCTGGAGACCTCCTTGAAGCTGAATATATATAGAGAGAAGAAATTTTTCGAGCTCCATGCGAGCTCCATGTTGAGATGAATAAAGAATATGTATTCCAATGGATATATAGACTAATTTGTGCTTGAGACGATATTTGGGACTGAATATAAATAAGAATTTCCCCGACTAACTATTCATTGGGGGTGAAATATAATAACTGTCGTAGCTTTTCCTCGGAGCTGAATATGATAATAAGTATTTCTCCGAGCTCCATGATGAGATGAATATAGAATATGAATCCGAACGGATATATAGAATAATTCGTGCTTAAGCATAGATCAGAGCAATAATAAAATGAATAGTGCCTCGCTGAGGTAAAATTTCATAATACTGAGCAATGATAATAGTTTCCAGAAGTTTGAGATTTGTGGCCAAGGAGCTATTTGCGCTCGATCGAATATATATATTGGAGCATTGATAAGATTCCCAGGCGATTATGGCCGAATACTCAGTCGAGGCCAAAAATTGTACCTGTAAAAAGTAATAACTTGCTCTACCACATGCGTAGGCTGAATTGATTAGCTATCATGAGAATAATCTAATCAATTATAATCAATATATGATATGTATTTGCTGGGGCAAGAAAAATATCAATTTCAAAATATGAAATAATATACGTCCGACTAATCTATCGAGGCAAAATTGCATGATGTCTAGCAATAATAGTTTCCAGAAGTTTAAGATTATGGCCGAGCTTTCGTCGGGATTGAATCTCATCCCTATGGAATTTTAATAAGTTGCCCGAGCACCTGTGGAGACTAGATCAAATAGTTATTTTTATGAGAATAATTATTCAGCCAAACAATATGTGATGTGTATCAGCATAAGGCAATAAAAATTTCAAAGTATGAAATAACCTGTTTTGTGCCAAATGTGTGTCATGTGAGTAAAATTTTTTTTTATCAAGTAGATGCCATAAGTAAGGCATAATTATTTATAAAATTATTTCAACTATAGTAAAAAAATTTAATATAAGTTGATTTTCCAAAATATTTAATAATTAGTTTTGAAGTATTTAAAATTTTTATTATGTTAGAAAGGTATGAATTAATAAATGGTAGGAGTGAATTTGTATTTTAAAATCATTGTTGAGATTTTGACTTTGTCAAAATCAATCATCTGGGCAGACAAAATTGCCACTTTTTCGTTGAAGTATTTGTCATCAACAAGTGATAACCATCGCCAACCAATATCCTTCGCTGACCAATATCCTTTGCCGACCATGGTCGGGAAGCCTTTGCTCTGATTCTATACATTTAGCCGACCAGCTACATATAGTCGGAAAGTCCCCGTCCTGAAGAAATCATCATTTTATATCGTAATGATGTCACCGAGCAGTGATTTATGGCCCCTACTTGTGTAACACTGCGATCAACATAAATAAATAGTGCCGAGAAGCTTAACTGGTGCCGACCTTGGTAAACCTAATCCCTTTTTGTTCAGTGGTCACCGACCAACAAATAACGAGTCGACCAACAACTGTGTAGTCCAATGACCAGAAAAATTTTAACTCGTGCCGACCTTTGTAAACCTGATCCCTTTTTGTTCAGTGGTCACCGACCAACAAATAACGAGCCGACCAACAACTGTGTAGTCTAATGACCAGAAAAATTTATTGACTGGGACCGAAAAATTTGGATGCCCACCAGCTGAATATGGTTTGTTGTTCCTGGGTTTGTAAATGCCTTGGTCGGGGAAGAAATCAACGAATGTTGACCAGAAATGGGTTCTGCCGACCAAAAATGGTTTGGTTATGTTCCGACCAAGTATATGAGGTCGGGAAGCCCCCGACCTGTGAAAATTTGTCGCCGACCTTTGGTGCGACCAGCTTTAACACCGTAACCCGATCTGTACAAATGTCTGAATGGGAAATTCTCAGATGTCTCAAACACGCCGACGACCAAGTGTTGGGCTCTGTCGACTAGCTGAGGTTTGCTTCTGCATAGTGTGGTCGTCGACCACCCTGAGCTTCCTGGGTTCTCCGCTACACCCGTACGAATGTACTATCTTTTCTTTGTTGATAGGGGAGATGTCTTTGATCGATAAAGGAATAATAATCGTAAGTCGGTTATGAGCTGTTGGTCGGTATGGTCATGTTTTTTATTGAAGGTAGTAGGTCTTCCACGGGATCTCAATAACTGATATAAAACATCACCTACATGTAGAATCTGTTCGGATGGGCAATGGATTCTTGGATTACAAACGATGTTGGGTCTAACTGTAGGTTAAATCTAAGCCAAGTTTTAGGAATGATTGACTGGACAAGAAAATTCAGACGTTTGGATTTTGAACTGGTTTTTCTTCACCTTTATAATTTGAAAGGATGTTGTATCGTCACTCATACATATTTGGATTATCTGTTCATTTTCCGGTGGATGAATATAATACTTTTTCTCCACGGTTTGAGAGAATTCAATTAAAATGACCCAAATGTATATTTGGTTTGCTGATCTGATTTCTAGATTCGGTTTGGGTTATAAATCCCTTTTGCTTTATCAATTTTGATGGGGGCTTCAAATCAAGATGTATAAGAATCAGATATCGATTTATGCAGAAAAAGTTTCCAATGAGAAAAATTCTCTGATGTTTATTTCCTGTCAATTAATGTGAGGGATGACATTCAAAGTATCTTATATCTATATATCTCTATATAAGCATGTCTATATAAAATATATCTGTGTAGAATTTTCTTAACATTTGCGATTATGACTACGCATATTCATGAATATAAATTGATTCAACAATTTATGAATATAAAAGCCTGATTTGCAATATTTTACAGATTTCGTAAATAAATATGAGACAACTAAATTATGTATATAAACCTAAAAATCATGACTAGATTTGTCTTGTTGAATATTATTCCTCTATACATGTTGTGGGATACAAATAACCCTTTTTCAATTGTATGTTGTCTTTGTGTAGATTATAAGAAATTCGCAGTTCGTGAATGTAAGTGCATGATATATATAAAAATTAGATCCAACATTTCTTTGTTTAAAAAATTTTCCAGTGGATCCATATATGTAAGGATTTGTATAATATTTATGAGTCTAAAAGTCACCAGATCTTCAAATTGAAATCGATCACACGGTTAGTGCATATAAAAATTATGACTAAATTAAAAGATGTCCAAATGAATCACATATGTATATACTCATATAAAAGAGATTTATGAATACAGATAAATTATTTTATCTCCTTAAAAGAGAAATAATATGATATGTACACAAATTTCTCAAACTTTGTGATTATAAAATATACATTTATGCAGATTTGTAAAAATCGATTCAACAATTTATGAATATAAAATCTTGATTGAATTAAAAGATGTATGCACAATATATAATTGATTTGATATCTAATTTTATGTATATAAACATATGAGAATCATGATTTGAACAAAAAGATGCGTGCATATAATTAGTTATACGTAGAGAAAATAAAAACTTAGCTTTTGATGGAGAACAATGCTTGTAACACGTTTCCCACAAACGGCGCCAATTTGTAAATGTAAAAAATGGACCGAATCCCATTTTTATGATCACAGATAAATAGATAAAAGCAATCCAATCAAGCGCATGAGACACAAAGATTTTTAAAGTGGTTCGGCTATAAGAAAAAGCCCACGTCCATTGTTATTTTATTCCCAGGGGTTTACAATAGCATAATGTGGTGGAGAGAGGGAGAAAAAGGTGTGTATCTTGTGTATGGTCTCTCATAGTTGTCAGATTGATCCCTCCATGATGGGGTTACAATGTATTTATAGCCTTGAGGTTGTCAATATTAAAAGGCAATGTGTTGTCATCTAGTAGACACCTATTGATACAGTAGAAATGTACATTAAGGCTTATTAAATGAGTTGTTATCGTCATTAATGCACATTAAATGCATAGTTATCCTTTGATCTAGAGTTGCTCTGCACGCCTTAAGTTGCTCTGCACGCAAGGCTTCTCGTTGCTCTGCACAGTTGCTCGTTGCTCTGCACACCTGCTCATTACTCTGCACAGTTGCTCGTTGCTCTGCAGACCTGCTCGTTGCTCTGCACACCTGCTAGTTGCTCTGCACACCTGCTCGTTGCTCTGCACACCTGCTCGTTGCTCTGTACCCTTTGAGTTGCTTGGTGAGAGTATGTATTATCCTCGTAAGGTGACACATGTCTTCATTTAATTGGTCCACGTCAGCTGACTAATTTTTGAGTCAACAACCAGCTTTTCGAACACTAGGTGGTTAGTAAGTTTTAATAAAGTTTTCGACAGTGATGCTAAGAATGAACCAAATGAGATTCCCGTTTTAATTTGATATAGGACTGATCACCCGGTATTTTATTAGGCGGGGTGTCACAATTGTCTATTAAGAAAGCCAAGAAGAAAAAAATCTTTAACAAAGGTAAGAGCAAGGTGTTTGAAGAGGGAACCCAAATTGCCCAAGTTTAAAACCAAGGAAGGAAAAGATTTCCATTGATAGTCGATATTCTCAGAGGCTATACAATGGGGGTCTCTTCATCTCCCTATGGTTATGCTGAGCTCTATGAGCTTGAACCTTTAATCACCGTGGAGAAACTCCTTCAAGTAAAAAAATTGCATTCTCCTGAATTCTGTTAATACTCCTAAAGTCCTGGCTATGTGGGCTATACCCCTGAGTTTCAATTTATGCGCAATATTGATGTCTAAAAATGGAAGGGGTTCAATTTTACAATCACAGATAAATAATTTTAAGCAAGCTAGACAAACATACAAGAGACAAAGTTTTAAAGTGGTTCAGCTATGAGAAAATCCTATGTCCATTATTTATAGTATTTCTGGTGATTACAATGGCTCAGTATGGGGTGTGCTTGTACTTGGTTAAATAGTCATCCTGAGTTAAGGGTGAACACGTATTTATATTTTATAAGAAACCAAGAGATGGGGTGAATTTATATTTTTATGCGTTTACATTAATGTACAATAAATGAGAATTTTGAAATTAAGTGTTGTTTGCCATTCCACCCGAGCAACCTTTGATATTACTGATGGTTCATTTTCTGGGAGTTGGTCGACATCACAGCCGACTAGGTATGTCAGAAGTCGACCAAGATAGATGAGTGGCACCACAGGAGGATAGGTATCTACTTTTTTCTGGTCCATGTGGGAGAGTAATTTTTACATACAACAAAAGCCCCCATTGCTCTATGCTTGATGATTGATCAAAAGTATGGAGTATTTGTTTAGATAGTTGCTCAGTATGATATCTGAGCATAGGTCGGCATCCAACCTGCTGAACTTGTAAAAAAAATTCACTAGTTTTGTTGATAATGTCATTTTTGTACATAAATCTAACTTTTTAGAACAGCCAAATGGTGCATTGGTCTTTTTGCATTTAAGCGTGCGGCGGCAGGCAGTTCAAACGTTCGTCCAGTTTAATTATCTTAATTATGTTTCGAGGCAACCTATACAAGGTTGTAAGTTTTCCTCCATTTCACTATTCCTCAAACCTTCTGTAATTAGATTTTCTTTTCCTTCTCAAGCCTTTCGTTTCCGTTATTTTCTTCTTGCCACTTTTATATTTTTTTGATATCTGTAATCTCTGTAATCTACCTTTCCTTTCTTTTCCTTACTTTTCATGCCTTTCAATCACGAAGTACATCATAGATGACAATTCCTTAGAGGAATATAGGGAAAAGAAGAAAATTCCTAATTGGGTAAGGTTAGAAATTGCCCATGGCCATATTGATGTGTATTATTTGGCTGAAGGTCACTGAATTCTCATTCTATTCATTGTTGAGTGTGGCATTACATTTCCCCCAAACCCATTTTTTCTTAAATTCTTTCAATATTTTGATGTTGTTCCGGCAAGAATAGACCCAAATACATGTAGGGTTGTGAACGGAGTGAATAGGTTAAATGAAATTCATGGGACCCATATTGAGATTCCTAAATTAATGTTATGCTACAAATGGGAAGCTATTGGGGATAACACTAATTACATGAAGACTAGGCAAGCCAATAGTGCTTTGGTGGTAAACCTTTCACATTCCAATAAGGACTACTGGGATTATAGTGTCATTGTGAAGAATTGGCAAT
The DNA here is from genome assembly GCA_949130495.1 of Sambucus nigra. Classification (NCBI taxonomy): domain Eukaryota; kingdom Viridiplantae; phylum Streptophyta; class Magnoliopsida; order Dipsacales; family Adoxaceae; genus Sambucus; species Sambucus nigra. The sequence continues at coordinate 464,306,761 of OX422211.1, read as the reverse complement.
ATACCCCCCCTTCTTGAGGGGGAAAAATACACTGGTCCTAAGTTCCCCCAGGAAGGGCGTGGCATAGGTCTTACTTCTTTTCAATTTCTTCTCTTATTTATTGATTATTTAAGCATTGTCGAGTAATTGACTTGTTTTGTTTCTATGCAGAGGAAAGTAAAAATAAGTGCCCTAAGGAGGGTGAGGTAAATATCAACAATCTCAAGTATCTATGGGCCATCCATCAATGATCAGGATAGGATCATCCACGATCAGCTTCTTTACTATTGGAGTACAAAAGCACTATAACATCTTTTATTGGTCGACCTGCTCTTATCCTGCCTCAGTCACCCATCAACTTCGACGACGAACGTTTCCACTTATTTTGCTGCTAAGTCAGCTAGAGTAGAATTACCTCAAGTAGGAACTTCTTCTTACTTTGAATCTCTTGACATCACTGTTATCCGCACTTCACCCACTACAGGGATGATAAGGAGAAAATTCCAAACTTGTTGACTGGATCTGGGTCTCCTACCCCTCTTTCCAAAAAGACAACTGCCACTAATAAGAGGTCTTAAGCTATAGATAGGAGGCCTCAGATCCTTACTACTAAGGAGGCCCGAACTGAAGAACCTCAGTATAAGAGGTTGAAAAAAGGTTTCCCGACCATCAAGAACTGACCAAAAAGTCTATTTAATTGTCCAAGTCTACTGAGTTGGCCAAGACGAGAAAGGAAGAATTGAGGATGCTTTTATGGAGATCAACCCTGGGTTGCCCAAGGGTTTAATAAAGGTTGGTACATTGCCAGCAGATAGGTTAGCTACAACCCTTATGACTAGAGCCCGATTAACTGAGAGGGCTATCCAGACATTGGACTTAGTAAGTTCATAATTCTGTTGTTCTTCTTCAATAATATTTCATGTTTTTCTTCTGAATTTACGCAATGTATTCATTCATTTGCAATTTCTTGTAGACTTCAGCTAGATACTGTCGGCTAATGTGGAAGAAGCTTTTAAGGGTTTGCAAAAATCCTTGAAAGATTCTGGGTAGGCTGTAGAGAAAGGGAAAAAGGTTTGGCAGGATAAGGTCAAAGCTGCAGAAGACAAGGATAATGCGATAGAAGACCAACGAAAGACTGCCCATGATTAGTTGACCCATGCTAATCTAAAACTTGTTGAAGATGAGCGCTGGACAAAGGCTGCTGAAGATAAGACTTTTAGTTTGACTGCTGATAACATTGATCTGAAGGCCAAGGGAAATAAAAACAAATAAGAGGCTACTAATAAGGGATGGAAAAAAGATTTTATTACAGCAAGCATACATATAAAGTATACCAAGAAGATGTCGTTCAAGTAGGGTTGGTCAGAAGATTTAAAGGAGGTCGGCACCCTAGCAGACTCTGAGTTATTTCAGAGATATGATCTAGTAACTCATCCTAACTTGGAAGAATATTTTGATGATGAGGAGGAAGGTTCTAGAGAATATTCCATGGTGTCTACAGAAAATGCCGACATTTCTACTGCTGACCAGGAGAAGGCCAAGGAGAATGAAAAGGTTTAGCTCCTTTTAGCCAGTTTCTTTTTACTTTTTCTCTTATGTATATTCCTTTTTTCTTCTTTTTCCTTCTATAATGGGATCAACTTTGTAACCCTTTGACTTATTGATGAAATGAAACAATTTTGTTGAATTTTTCTAACTTTCCTCCACTAATGATTGTTTTTTTGATTCACTATTTTGTCTGGTCCGGTGCATATACTTATACTTTTAAGATTTTTGTTTGATGCCTCAAAAAATGCAATAATTGTTACCGAATTTTACCTACTAAGACGGTTCAAGAGTCTTCTTAAGGCTCCTCATGTAGCTTTTGATCAAAGAATAATTTATGGGGTTGCTCAGCCTATAAGCGTCCGAACAAGTAAAAGATGTCTATATCCATCTACATTATTTTCTGGATAGAGAAATGGCAAACAACGCTGCTTGTTATGAAATGATTGAATAGTCGCAAGAAGACCACAAATTTTCTCTAACGCTGCTTCATTCAGAATTATAAGGCCAAGTACAAAGCATTGAATGAAGGTTGGGCTTTCGATGAGAAAATACAAGATATTACTTATACCCTTAATAAGAATGGAGATGTTGTTGAATAAAGAGGCTGATAATGCCGAGCACTTACTGCACTTCTGGAGAAGGAGAATAATGCCCGAAGGAATGAAATGGAGAGTTTGAAGAATTCAACCAATACTAGGCCAGATGAAAGAGTGTATTTCCTAGAGATAGAGAATGTCAAGTTGTTGGAGGAGTTAGAGAACTTGAAGAATAAGAAGAAAACTAAGTCTGGGCTATCTTTTAGGCAGGCCATGGTTGTTCGACCGACCATAGATAAAGAAAGAACCAAGAAGACATTAGTCGACCATGCTACTTTACTTTAGCAGAAGGATAAGGCTATCGAGAAACTCTAAGATAGGGTGGACCGACAAACTTTCCACTTCCTTAAACAACCCAAGGCTGTTTGGATGGATGATTACGATAAAGCCTTAACTTACTTGGATAAACATATGGAGTAGGAAAGGTCAGAGGGACATAAATGGGGTTGGTTGAACCTTCTTGGACTGTTAAAGATACCTGAAGGCAATGAATTATTGCATTAGCATGATCCAGGCATGTTAGAATATCTTAATCCACCTTATAAAATTAATGTTAGTTGGATTCCTCCTTATACTATTCCTCAGAGCTTAATAATAAAATATATTAGGGATTACAGCCTAGAAGGATAAGAGGAATATGTTCATCCTCAAAATCTACTGGATCAGCCAAGTAGCAGCATATGTAGCAAGCTGAGGGATTCTTGATCTACTACTCTGCCGAGCACCCTTGATAAGCCTCCTGCTGGATGAGCAAAGATGAAGGCAAGAGTCCAGTAGGGTAGGCTTTATATTTCTTTTCTTTGTTATTTTAACACCAAGTGTTTGGAATAAAATGGACTTATTTTTCAATAAGTATGCATGTGATATATTTCCATCTTTATTTAAGCTTGTGATTGGTTTTGATGAACTTGCTAACTAGATAACCTATCTTATGATTAGTTATTCATCTAGTTCACTAAGTAATCTGCTTAAATGACAAATGCTTGATTCATAGTTGAATCTGTTTGTAATGCCTTAGATTCGACTAATGCACTTAGATAAAACTATAAGTAGTTTTGTTGCACTAGGTTTTCGCAATAATTATCAGTGGTGACCAAGTCCATTAGGAATGTATATTTATCCATGTTTAACTGAGTCGGGTAAAACTTCTTGTGTTTATACATGAAGTTTTACTGACTTCTTATTCTTGACTTATCGAAGACGAAGTCATACATGAAGTCTGAAAGAAATGTCGAGACTGAACTTTTTTAAAGTTGGCAAATATTGTTGGAAAAGTTTGAGTTAGATAAATTTCCAAACTAAGCTTTTTTGAAGTTAGAAAAGTTTTAGTTAGAGATATTTCCAAACTAAATTTTTTTTAAGTTGGTAAAGTTTGTTATTGGTGGGACCATAGCCCGAAAGAAAACATAAAAGGGAAACATAATTGATAGAAACTTGCAACTTCATTAAATTAAATGATCGATTACATTAAAAAGAAATTACTGATAATATTTGCAAAGGTGATCGACATTCCAGGGATTCTTAAATTCTTTGCCTTCCAATGTTTCCAATCGATATGTTCTTGGTCGGATAATTGTCGAGATACGGTATGGACCATGCTAACTCGACTCCAACTTGTTGCCTTTTTAGAGTACATTCCTAACTAAAAAAATCTCCATGCTTCATGTTGGTCGGCTTAACCCTCCGATTGTAGGACCTAACAGTTCTTTGTTGATAAGCATCCATCCAAATTGCAGTATCTTTCCTAACTTCTTCAACCATGTACAGATCTAGTCGTCTCATGAGATCACTTTTCAGTGACTCAAAATTGAACACTCTGTGAGTCGATAGACCTATTTCAGCTAGTACCATTGCTTCAGTGCTAAAAACAAGCATGTATGGAGTCTCTCCTATATTACTGTTCTTGGTGTAGTCCTAAAAGCTCATCTAATTTCCTTTAGCATCAAACTGAAAGGACTTAATGGTCACGTGGTAATGTGTCTTAGGTTATAAAACTCTTTTAACTCTTTCATATAAAATCTACTAAATTTTATAAACTAAAAACACTCATGCACACTAGTAAGAAAATGTGGTGATGCTAGCAATAAAAATACCCTTTAAGAATGAGATGAGGTAAAGCGAATAAAACACAATATTTGTTCTCGAGGAAACCACCGAAATAGAAACCCTGTGTCCTTTAGTCCCAGGACAAGTTACACACCCAAGTCCAATAATACTAATGTTTAAGTACCGATTACAGCAATACAAGTGTAAATGAAATAGTTTGGCCAATACAACCACGTACACCAAGGCACAAACTAAACAAATCCACAAATAGAATCTACTAAACAACCCAAGTAGTGAAAACTTGGCACACATGCACAACGACACACTCAAGTACACTAATACCAATGTTTAAATAAAGATTTCAGCAACATCAGTGTAAATGAAATAGTTTGGTCAATACAATCTAGTACACCAAGGCACAAAGTAAACAACCCCACAATACTAAATCTTAATAAACAACCAAGGTAGTGAAAATTTGAGACCCACGCACACTACATACTCAAAACTAGAGAATTCGTGTGGTAATACACAAGACAAATAAATAATAATAAGATGATATTGAACTAATCGATACAAAAAGAATGATTAACGATTAAGTCACAAGACACGTGCAAGGTCTTCCTTAATAGTTAATATTCAAGTAAAGATTAATCCTAAAACAAATCAGTTGGTGCAAATATTCACAAACAAATTGGGAAATAAAATTCCAAAAATTGTGTCACACAAACTGAAAAAAATAACCTAACACCAAATAGAATATGAATAAATAAAACAAGTGATACATCACAAATATCATGTCCAAGAAAAATAAGCGAAAGATAAGAAGTGTAACACTAGCTCATATAATTTTGGACTAATAAAGAAAATAAAAGAATATAAAAATGATTTTAAAGCTCACGTTCTTATTAAATCAAACTAAATAAAATGAACACACAAAGAAAAAAAAATTCAATTTAAAGGATGTAAACAAGGTGTCAGTAAAAATAGATTAATCTTAATTGACAAAGAATTAAATTAAATCAGATTTGAATAAAAGATATTTTAATAATAAAAAAATTGTGTGACACAAAAAGAACTTGAACCCTAGTGTAGTTTTGTACTTTAAAATATTAAGTCCTGTTTGACAAGTTCACACACACATTGAGATGAGTGTAAATAAACTCTCAACAACATTCACCCAAATGTCGGACTTTGATAAAAAAAAAGGTCCAATTAGTCCGAAAAGTAAAGAAATTGAATAGATCTTATAAAAACTTAACAAATAATCTAAAATGTTAGAGTTTTAAGCAACAAAAATTAAAACTAAACTTTAAAGAGTGTCTTCAAAACTAATAGTTCTAACATATAGAACTGAACAAGAAAATTGATCAAAACTTATAAGGTTCAAGATCTTACAAAACAAAAAAAATTCTTCAGCCTTAAATCTAAAACAGAAGCAGTAGATCTAAATATCACCAAACACACAACTAAATAATGCTACAGTTTAAAAAGACCATAAAAAAATTCTTTGAAAGTGTTTAAACAAATAGCACAATAAAAAGAATTTTTGAATTAAAACTAACCAAGTCCCGCATCATATCAACCAAAAAAATTATAAATAGTAAATCTGTGCGTATATGTATAAAAATATTTATAACTGGCATATATATATATATATATATACTAGCGGAATGCCCATGCCTGAAGGCACGGCGAAAACTTTAAAAGCACGTAATCTAAAACGACAAAAAAATTCAGAATACGTAATTACAAAACGGCAAAAATATCGTTATCCAGCAAAACAAAGTATAATTATAAAAAAAAATGGTCAAAATCTCATTTGTTTATAGAACTATCCACCCTACTTAACAAATAATAAATTATTAAACAACATTCAAATAGTATAAAATCATCAAACAAAATCAAATATAACATGAAATTTGCAATATTCATCTACCGAATTCACAATGTGTAAACAAAATCATTGATTCACAACTCAATTCGTAGAAACTGTTTTATACCTTTTTATTAAAAAAATATTATTTTGTCGATATAAATAACTGTATTTTGATTAAAAAAATGTTTTTATTAAAAAAACTATTTTTTTTAAAAGAAATTGTTTTTAAAAACAAAAAAAAATTAATGGTTTTAACAATTTTTTTATTGTTTAAAAAATATTTTAATAGTTTCCCCTAGTTTTTATGTGTAGAAAACAGTTAAATTTTTTTTTTAATTGTAGTACAATTTTTTTAAGTCATAAACATTGTTTTATACTATTTTAAACTTTTTTGTATAAAAAATGTATGTTTGTTATAAAACCAATCTTTTTTTATATTTAACTTTTTAACTATTTTTTATAAATAAAAATTTGGTACAGTTTTTTAATAAATTGGGTACATGTTATTAACTATTTTTCATAAATAAAAAATGGTTACAATTAAAAAATGAATATATATGTATAGTCCATTATTTGTATTTATATGTATTAAATATTTATTAATATAAAATGAATATATATGTATTGTCTTTGCTTTTTTTTAATAGTTCATTTTTTAAAATTATGTGTATAATTTTTGGGGTAAAGAATAAGTTTATTTCTCTTTGTGAGTGAGAGAGAAATAATGGAAGGGATTAATCATAAGGGTATAAGGGTCTTTAACTTTTATTTGAAACGAAAGTGGAGTGTTAGAGTATTTTGATTGAGTGGGAATAGCATTACCCTAAAAGTTATACTATACCGACTTTTTAATAGATGTTCGTTAGAAATTTTCCCTTTTTATTTTATTCCAAATTATTTTTTTAAGACTTTTTTCGATTTTTTTTTAAGTTTTAAATTTTTAAACATATTCCACTAAAGTTTCTTTATATTAAGAAAAAATTGGACCGCTAATAATTTGGGACGGAAATGATTTTTTTTTAGAATGCGGGTCCTTTGCGAAATTGGTCAAAAAAGTGGAGGAAAAACACTAAATGTAAATAGTATTTAACAGTTTAGATGAAAAATTAACAAAAAGGAAGTATATTGCAAATTTTAAAAAAAAAATAGAATGTATTGCAAAACTGATTACAAAAGTAGGGGGAAAAAATTCAAAATAACCCTACTTTAAATTGAGTAGAAACTTAATAAAAATCGATAAAAATCTTTTCGGAGTTTGATTTTAATTTTACTGACATATTTTTAAACTATAGAAATTTAGGTTTCCAAAAGAATCCTTTCATCTTTTATTTGACCATTCATGATTTTGAAATCTTTAACACATCTATTATCCTATTCCTAGCGTAATCCCATCCTAGTCTAATTGATATTGTGAAGAGATAATAAATAAAAAATAAAATTACTTTTTGAAAAGCTGTTGGGCTGCCCCCACTAACCAACTTGGGATGTAGTAGGTTATAATTTTGTTTTTGTTTTTGGTTACAATGTATGTTTTGATAACCATGTATATTGCACTTTTTGACAACATCAATTGCTGTGTATGCTAGGGCTTCGGTACCTGTAAAATAATCATTTTAAACAGCACGCGTGTTTGTATAATTAATTCTAGAGTACTTAATTTTTGATCGAAATTATACGCGTTAACGTGTTAATGGTATATTTTTTGGTCTCACTGGCGTTAACCTCAAAAACCCTCCATTTTATTCAGTAATTCCACTTTCGGTCAAAAATTCAATCCCAATATCATTTTTGTTAATTTTAACATCCCTTGTACTTGTATTGCCAATATAAAATACTCTTTTATAATGATAGCACTGAACAAATTTTCCTAAAAAAAAAGCAAAGGTTTGATGAGGCAACATTCTATTAGTATATCTCAGATGCTAAAAATTAGCAATTCAACACCACTAACACAGAGGAAAAAAGAAACACTATGAAAACAGGGAGTGCAAATATTTACTGTGAAAAAAAAATCACCAACTTAATTATCTGTTCTAACTAAACAGAATACATGGTAGAGCAATAAAAAATCAGTTCATAGCCACAACATGTGTCGACATGTTAAGACCCAAAATACATGGTAAAAATTTATCACCGTGTGAGTTCCCTGTGTAATCGGTGTGAGTTAAAAATAAACATCTGAGTCAAAAACAAAAATTATCACCATATGAGTCCAAACCAAAAGAAGTATACCCATATGAGTTCCCTGTGTAATCGGCTTGAACAAACAGCTATCTAAAGTTCCTCTGTAATGGGTTTTAACAAACATCTATCCAAAGTAGTATACCCATATATAGTATTATCAAAATCAAGAGGAAACTATTTAAAAAAAGAACCAAATCTCGGCTTGGAATCGGATCTGAACTGGACATCTGCTTGGAATGATTTGAACCAGAGCTCTGCTGAAAAATTAAAAATAGATGATGAAACCAAATATCATTGTCAGAAAAACTTACCCACACAAATATAACCAGTCCAAAAAACTCAAACCGGAAATTTTACATCAACGCCGAAAACTAAATATCAGTGTCCCAACACCGGAAATTTTACATCAACCATTCTTGTCGAAAATCTCAGTGTCCCAACACCGGACAACATCTCCAGACAAAAATTTTACATCACTGCCGATAACTAAATATCAAACGGAGTGTCCCAACACCGGACAACATCTAGATAAAAATTGCAAGCCGAAAATCCCATGTCACCACCAATTTTCCCAATGCCCAAAATCTTAAATTCGAACTCTCAAGCCGTAAATCTCAGTGCTGAAAATCCCAACACCGGAAATTTCAAACCAGGAATTTGAAATAAAAAATCTCACTCGAGTGGTCTCAAACAGAGGTGACTTAAGGAAAAGGGTGAAGGTGACATAGAAAACGGAAATAACTTCATAAAACACCGAACAACGGGTGAGGGAGGTCTTCTCTTCTCCCTTCTCTCTCTCTTCTCTTATCCCTTCCACACACACACAGAGAACACACACACACACACGCACAGCAGAACACACACGCATAGCAGAACACACATACACACACACACCCTTCTCTCATCCCTTCCACACACACACACACAGTACAACACACACACACACGCACACAGAACACACATACACGCCCAAAAGAACACACATACATCCCTTCCACACACACACACCCTTCTCTCTCTGTTCAGAACACACACACACGTCCTTCTCTCTCTGTTCTCTTATCCCTTCCACACACACACACGCACGCACAGTAGAACACACACACGCATGCACAGTAGAACACGCACGCACTGTAAAATTGATTTCTGTATTTGTTCCGTGAAAAAAACTCATCACCACATTCAATGGAGCTGGAAAAAATCGAAATGGATCTCAAAAAATCGAAATGGAGCTAAAAAAAATTCATCACGAAATGGAGCTGAAAAAATAAAAAATGTAATACCTCTCATGTTTGGCGGTTCAGATAACCCGGATTTTCTTCTTTCCATTGTTGTTTTCTCCTGCAAATAAGAAATCAAGAGTTAAAGATCTACACCAAATTAGAAAGTGAGAGAGAGAGAGTGAGAGTGTGAGACGATCAGTTATTGAGAGAAGGGGAAGAGGAGGATATATTAAAACAAACATTGGGGAATGAAAAGTTAAAGGGGGAAAATGTAAAGATTCCTTAAAATTCAAAATTCAAAATATAAATGGGGGGAGTTGATCTCAGCCCTTAATTTTGGAAAAATGTCTTTTGACATGGCACTCATCTTGACCATTAAAATGTGTAGACAATTCAAAAACTTCCCTATCTTATTATATAGATATATATATATATATACTAGCGGAATGTCCATGCCTGAAGGCACGGCGAAAACTTTAAAAGCACGTAATCTAAAACGACAAAAAATTTCAGAATACGTAATTACAAAACGGCAAAAATATCGTTATCCAGCAAAACAAAGTATAATTATAAAAAAAAATGGTCAAAATCTCATTTGTTTATAGAACTATCCACCCTACTTAACAAATAATAAATTATTAAACAACATTCAAATAGTATAAAATCATCAAACAAAATCAAATATAACATGAAATATGCAATATTCATCTACCGAATTCACAATGTGTAAACAAAATCATTGATTCACAACTCAATTCGTAGAAACTGTTTTATACCTTTTTATTAAAAAAATATTATTTTGTCGATATAAATAACTGTATTTTGATTAAAAAAATGTTTTTATTAAAAAAACTAATTTTTTTATAAGAAATTGTTTTTAAAAACAAAAAAATTTAATGGTTTTAACAATTTTTTTATTGTTTAAAAAATATTTTAATAGTTTCCCCTAGTTTTTATGTGTAGAAAACAGTTAAATTTTTTTTTTAATTGTAGTACAATTTTTTTAAGTCATAAACATTGTTTTATACTATTTTAAACTTTTTTGTATAAAAAATGTATGTTTGTTATAAAACCAATCTTTTTTTATATTTAACTTTTTAACTATTTTTTATAAATAAAAATTTGGTACAGTTTTTTAATAAATTGGGTACATGTTATTAACTATTTTTCATAAATAAAAAATAGTTACAATTAAAAAATGAATATATATGTATAGTCCATTATTTGTATTTATATGTATTAAATATTTATTAATATAAAATGAATATATATGTATTGTCTTTGCTTTTTTTTAATAGTTCATTTTTTAAAATTATGTGTATAATTTTTGGGGTAAAGAATAAGTTTATTTCTCTTTGTGAGTGAGAGAGAAATAATGGAAGGGATTAATCATAAGGGTATAAGGGTCTTTAACTTTTATTTGAAACGAAAGTGGAGTGTTAGAGTATTTTGATTGAGTGGGAATAGCATTACCCTAAAAGTTATACTATACCGACTTTTTAATAGATGTTCGTTAGAAATTTTCCCTTTTTATTTTATTCCAAATTATTTTTTTAAGACTTTTTTCGATTTTTTTTTAAGTTTTAAATTTTTAAACATATTCCACTAAAGTTTCTTTATATTAAGAAAAAATTGGACCGCTAATAATTTGGGACGGAAATGATTTTTTTTTAGAATGCGGGTCCTTTGCGAAATTGGTCAAAAAAGTGGAGGAAAAACACTAAATGTAAATAGTATTTAACAGTTTAGATGAAAAATTAACAAAAAGGAAGTATATTGCAAATTTTAAAAAAAAAATAGAATGTATTGCAAAACTGATTACAAAAGTAGGGGAAAAAATTCAAAATAACCCTACTTTAAATTGAGTAGAAACTTAATAAAAATCGATAAAAATCTTTTCGGAGTTTGATTTTAATTTTACTGACATATTTTTAAACTATAGAAATTTAGGTTTCCAAAAGAATCCTTTCATCTTTTATTTGACCATTCATGATTTTGAAATCTTTAACACATCTATTATCCTATTCCTAGCGTAATCCCATCCTAGTCTAATTGATATTGTGAAGAGATAATAAATAAAAAATAAAATTACTTTTTGAGAAGCTGTTGGGCTGCCCCCACTAACCAACTTGGGATGTAGTAGGTTATAATTTTGTTTTTGTTTTTGGTTACAATGTATGTTTTGATAACCATGTATATTGACACTTTTTGACAACATCAATTGCTGTGTATGCTAGGGCTTCGGTACCTGTAAAATAATCGTTTTAAACAGCACGCGTGTTTGTATAATTAATTCTAGAGTACTTAATTTTTGATCGAAATTATACGCGTTAACGTGTTAATGGTATATTTTTTGGTCTCACTGGCGTTAACCTCAAAAACCCTCCATTTTATTCAGTAATTCCACTTTCGGTCAAAAATTCAATCCCAATATCATTTTTGTTAATTTTAACATCCCTTGTACTTGTATTGCCAATATAAAATACTCTTTTATAATGATAGCACTGAACAAATTTTCCTAAAAAAAAAGCAAAAGTTTGATGAGGCAACATTCTATTAGTATATCTCAGATGCTAAAAATTAGCAATTCAACACCACTAACACAAAGGAAAAAAGAAACACTATGAAAACAGGGAGTGCAAATATTTACTGTGAAAAAAAAATCACCAACGTAATTATCTGTTCTAACTAAACAGAATACATGGTAGAGCAATAAAAAACTAGTTCATAGCCACAACATGTGTCGACATGTTAAGACCCAAAATACATGGTAAAAATTTATCACCATGTGAGTTCCCTGTGTAATCGGTATGAGTTAAAAATAAACATTTGAGTCAAAAACAAAAATTATCACCATATGAGTCCAAACCAAAAGAAGTATACCCATATGAGTTCCCTGTGTAATCGGCTTGAACAAACAGCTATCTAAAGTTCCTCTGTAATGGGTTTTAACAAACATCTATCCAAAGTAGTATACCCATATATAGTATTATCAAAATCAAGAGGAAACTATTTAAAAAAAGAACCAAATCTCGGCTTGGAATCGGATCTGAACTGGACATCTGCTTGGAATGATTTGAACCAGAGCTCTGCTGAAAAATTAAAAATAGATGATGAAACCAAATATCATTGTCAGAAAAACTTACCCACACAAATATAACCAGTCAGAAAAACTCAAACCGGAAATTTTACATCAACGCCGAAAACTAAATATCAGTGTCCCAACACCGGAAATTTTACATCAACCATTCTTGCCGAAAATCTCAGTGTCCCAACACCGGACAACATCTCCAGACAAAAATTTTACATCACTGCCGATAACTAAATATCAAACGGAGTGTCCCAACACCGGACAACATCTAGATAAAAATTGCAAGCCGAAAATCCCATGTCACCACCAATTTTCCCAATGCCCAAAATCTTAAATTCGAACTCTCAAGCCGTAAATCTCAGTGCTGAAAATCCCAACACCGAAAATTTCAAACCAGGAATTTGAAATAAAAAATCTCACTCGAGTGGTCTCAAACAGAGGTGACTTAAGGAAAAGGGTGAAGGTGACATAGAAAACGGAAATAACTTCATAAAACACCGAACAACGGGTGAGGGAGGTCTTCTCTTCTCCCTTCTCTCTCTCTTCTCTTATCCTTTCCACACACACACACAGAACACACACACACACACGCACACAGAACACACATACACGCACAAAAGAACACACATACATCCCTTCCACACACACACACCCTTCTCTCTCTGTTCAGAACACACACACACGTCCTTCTCTCTCTGTTCTCTTATCCCTTCCACACACACACACGCACGCACAGTAGAACACACACACGCATGCACAGTAGAACACGCACGCACTGTAAAATTGATTTCTGTATTTGTTCCGTGAAAAAAACTCATCACCACATTCAATGGAGCTGGAAAAAATCGAAATGGATCTCAAAAAATCGAAATGGAGCTAAAAAAAATTCATCACGAAATGGAGCTGAAAAAATAAAAAACGTAATACCTCTCATGTTTGGCGGTTCAGATAACCCGGATTTTCTTCTTTCCATTGTTGTTTTCTCCTGCAAATAAGAAATCAAGAGTTAAAGATCTACACCAAATTAGAAAGTGAGAGAGAGAGAGTGAGAGTGTGAGACGATCAGTTATTGAGAGAAGGGGAAGAGGAAGATATATTAAAACAAACATTGGGGAATGAAAAGTTAAAGGGGGAAAATGCAAAGATTCCTTAAAATTCAAAATTCAAAATATAAATGGGGGGAGTTGATCTCAGCCCTTAATTTTGGAAAAATGTCTTTTGACATGGCACTCATCTTGACCATTAAAATGTGTAGACAATTCAAAAACTTCCCTATCTTATTATATAGATATATATATATATATATATATATATATATATATGAGGGAGTGATGAGATCTTACAAAAATGGCCAAAGAGATTATGAAAACCAAACTTTCAAGAGCTCCAAAAATGGGAACCACCGTTCTCCAACAACGACCAAACCAGATACACGTAACCAACAAGTTCGTTCAAAAGATTAGATCGAAAATGAGATCCAAAACCCAAAAGTTTAAAAGCCCTTAAAGATTATACAACATTAGATGGCGTAACAAGAAATAAAGGTGACAAAATCTCTCAAAAAATATAAGGAAATGTAGAGAGAATTAGGGTAAAATTTTTGGCAGCATTTGGGAGAAAAGTACAAATAAAACCCTAACCTTTCTCAGAGACAACAGTCGAAATAAAAAAGTCCCCAAACAAAGGCAAGGTTCGTAAATAATTACGAAACCAAACAAGGGTAATGCCGTAAGTAAATAAGGGGAGCTGAAGATCAATTGGAAACTAGGGGAGACATCTTGGAACCCAATGACAAGCTCAAAAGCCACCATATGATTTTACAGGCCACTTGCATACAAATACCAACGGCTCCAAAGTTGGGTTACCACACCCACTAAACAAACTGAAATGACTGGCATTAAATGTTTGTGTTAAACGAGGTTGATTAAAAACTAAAAAATGTTTAATCAAATGTTTAGAGTTCAACACATTTTTAAATTCGAAAATACAATAGAGAAAATAAAGGCATTATAAAATTTATTTTACAGAATACATTATTTAAATATTTTAAAAATATTTTATACATCAAGTCAAATGAGATATATAAGACTTGAGGCATACAATAAAATATTAAATACAAAAATATATTAAACTCATAACTCATAATATAAAATGTTTAAATTAAAAAATACACAAAAAAAATATTTAAAAAAATATAGTTTACGTTTAAAATAAATATAAGAAAATATGATTTAGGATAATAAAAAATATATATAACAAATAAAAATATGCAGGAGCATATAAGGAGTGTTGTTTCAAAATTGAGCCAACACGAAGAAATGAGATTTTCAATCTCCCCCTTTAGCCCATTTTGAGACAAACAAAATTAAGACTCGAAGGCAATAAACACCACAACTTACATAACTCAACTATACACATGAGTCCTAAAAATAAAAGAGTAAATAACTCAACTAACAACATGAAATCCTAAAAAATAAAAGAGTACATAACTCAACTAACAACAAGGATTCCTAAAAGATTTAAAATAAGTTGTAAATATAATACAACAAAATAGTCTCAAATTATCCCCTGTTTGTCTCAAAGGGACAAAGGGTCGGGAAGAATCCTAAAAAATAAAATTAGTACAACATAATATGCAAATAAAATGTACTAACAAACAAACTAAAGAAAAATAGTTTGGGACATTGGAACAATCAAATTGAAAACAAAAATATTCTTTCTTAATCCACCTAGATTTAACATTTGTAAAAATGGACTGAAAAGGGGCATGACCAGAAATAATTTGGCCATATTTCGCAATAAAATCAGACTTTAAAGGGATCCTGGGAATATTATTAACACCATTATATGGCCTACTTAATCGCTTAAAGTGAAATTGTCCTATATGACCCGTTTTAAGACAGAAAATTACACTTAAACACATACCTATCATTGGAATTAGTATTAACAAGAATGTTATGTCATTTAACATTTTCACTTTTTCTAGTTAAATTCAAACGCTTAAAACATAATTGTTCCAAATGACTAGATTTAGAACAATAATTACAATGAATTTTTTTTGTTTCAACACATTTGGCATTATTACACTTAGTGGGCTCTTTTTCATAATCAAAATTTTTGTTTAACTTTAATCTCTTATGATAAAACTGCTCTAAATGGCCCTTTTTAAAACAAAAACTACACTTAAAATCAGGTTTAGGAGATAGATTATTCCTAACATTTTTAGTTTTCCTAAATTTTCCTACATTTGCTTTATGCTGTCCTAATCTCTTAAAGCAGTATTTCTCTAAATGTCCAGCTTTAGAATAAAATCACATTTAAGAACAGGATTGGCAGTTTTAAAACTCCTAACATTTTGTATTTGCCTAAATTTGCCTAAATCAGATTTATTTTGTCCTAGTTTCTTAAAAAAAAAATTCTCTACATGTTCGGCTTTATGAATAAAACTGCATACAAATACCGGCTTAACAAATGCGATTTCACAATCCTCAAATTCGGCATGTTTATAGCTTAGTTTAATTTCAGTCGAATGAGGACATTGTTCACTACAACTAACAAAATCAGTTTCATCAAACATTTCACATTTAAAACCAATTTCTTTTAAAGGAACAAACTCGTCAACATATTTATTCATGGATTCAACAATTGAACTAGAATTAGAAAAACCATCAACCTTTTTTAAAGAAACCTTAAGTTCTTTTTGACTTGCAATATAATTATTCAAAACAGACTTAAGTTCAAATTGAGATTCATCAAATTTAATTAACACATCCTTATGTTGACATTCAATTAAGTGATTAGTTTTCATCAACATATAAATCTTTTTCTCAAGTAAAGAAATGTCTGATTCTAGTTCATTAAAACGAAAAAAAGATTCTTCACTTATTGATTTTATATAATTATTTAAAGCATCAATTTTACACAATTTCCTAAAATTTACAACGCCCAAATGTGTGTTGTTATCAAGTGTGCAATTATCAACATAATTATAACACACACACCCTTCTAAAATGGTAGCAGCGTCTACATCATCACAATCATCAACATCATAAAAAATACTCCTAATATCAAATAAAGAAGCAATGAAAGTAGGGTGATTTGGGGAAAAAAATATAGGAGACAAAAGTGAAGAAGATTTTTAAATGTTCCAAGCCTCTAAAGATGTGGCGCAAGATGAAAATCCATTAAGTTCGGTTGCACCCATCGCTTGGCCAATGAAATTTTTGCTTTTAATAATATATTGTGAATAAAGCATCACCTATTTACAACATTCATAAAGAGATTTTCTCAAAGAAACTTTTACATCACTAATTTGTTTTCCCATATAAAAAAATAGTTTTTAAAAGTAGTTCATGCTCTTTACGGAATAAACACTTTCAACAAACATGAATTCGGAAGCTCTAATACCACGTGAAAGGACCTAATGGTCACGCGCTAACGTGTATTAGGTTATAAAACTATTTTAATTATTTGATATAAAATCTGTTAAATTTTATAAATTAAAAATACTCACGCACACTAGTAAGGGAATGTGGTGTAAGAAAAATATGAGGTAAAGAAGAAAGAATACAATATTTGTTCTCGAGGA
This sequence comes from Sambucus nigra, assembly GCA_949130495.1. Lineage (NCBI taxonomy): Eukaryota > Viridiplantae > Streptophyta > Magnoliopsida > Dipsacales > Adoxaceae > Sambucus > Sambucus nigra. Next base: position 464,289,630 of record OX422211.1, on the reverse strand, counting down.
AACCACTGAAATGGAAAACCCCATGTCCTTTAGGACAACTCACACACCCAATTCCACTAATACTAATGTTTAAGTACCGATTACAGGAATACAAGTGTAAATGAAATAGTTTGGCCAATACAACCCGTGCACCAAGGCACAAACTAAACAACCCCACAAACTAAATCTACTAAACAACCTAGGTAGTGACAACTTGGAACACACACACAACGACACACTCAAGTACGCTAATACAAATGTTTAAATAAATAATTTAGCAACACTAGTGTAGATGAAATAGTTTGTTCAATACAAACCAGTACACTAAGGCACAAACTAAACAACCCCACAATACTAAATCTTACTAAACAACCAAGATAGTGAAAACTTGAGACCCACGCACACTACACACTCAACACCAGAGAATACGTGTAGTAGTACACAACACAAAAAAATAATATTAACCAAGATGAGATTGAATTAATCGGTACAAAAAGAATGATTAACTATTAAGTCATAAAACACATGCAAGGTCTTCCTTAATAGTTAATATTCAAGTAAAGATTAATCCTAAAAAAAATCAATGGGTGAAAATATACACAAATAAATTAGGATATAAAATTCCAAAAATTGTGTCACACTAACTGAAAAAAATAACCTAACACAAAATCGAAAATGAAAAAATAAAACAAGTGTTATGACACAAATATCAAGTCCAAGAAAAATGAGCGAAAGATAAGCAGTGTAGCACTAGATCAAATAAATTTGGACAGATAGAGAAAATAAAAGAAAAATAAATAAATTTAAAGCTCATACACATATAACTCCAACTAAATAAAATGAACACACAAAGAAAAAAATGTTCAATTTAAAGGATGTACACAATGTGTAAGTAAAAACAGATTTGTAATACCCCGATATTTTCGGGACAATAATTCATTTATTTTTGGGAGAAATAAATATTATTTTAATTGGAGAATAATTAAATTGGCATTTGAGGTCAAAATTTGAAGATGTTAGAAAGTGATTCGAATGACAGTTCTGAGGGTGCAGTTGATTCCGGAAGGGTCGAGATAGTCAAAATGATTGTACTTGGTTCTTATTTGGGTTTCGAAATATTTTAAGTTCGTTTGGCTCGAATTAAAGTGACCGAGTCATTTAAAGTGTGTATTATCATTTAAAGTTGTGTATTTTGGAGATAAGGCTTAAAAAGCCTAAGGGAGATAGAAATCTCCTTAGAAAAAAAAAAGAGAAAGAAAGAGAAGAAGAAAAGAAGAAGAGAAAGATGAGAAAAGTGGGATTTCCGGCCATTACGCGATCTCGAGGAAGATTTAGACTCTATGAATTTGAGGCAAGTGATTAAACTTGTTAAATAATTGTTATGTATTATTTATTTCGTGATTTGTGGATAAAAATTATGAATTTTGGGACAAAATGTTAAAACCTAGATTTTGGGTAAAATCTTAGATTGGTTGTGTATAAATTGGATTGGAGGTTATAAAATAGTTAAGATGAGTTATACAATGAATTTTGTTGTTATATATATGTTTCGGTTAATGAGAAAGGGTTAGGAGATAATTAAAATGATTTTTGGGTTTTGGAGAAATCAACACATTTCGTAGCTTGCTGAACATACCGAATTGATTCGCCCCTTCCGAATCGATTCGGCTTGTTGCAGAACCTACAGGTCTTTAGGGGCGAATCGATTCGCTCCTTGCGAATCGATTTGGTATGTATTATACTTATAGGTCCTTTGGATCGAATCGATTCGCTCGGGCAGAATTGATTCACTGATTCAGACCGAATCGATTCGGAGGGGCCGAATCGATTCGAAAATGAGGCGGTTTTGCGAGGTTTTTCTACAGTGAGTTTTACTCCATTTCTTTTAGGTTTATCGATTGAGATCCGTCACATAAGTTATGAGGAGTATGTTTTGGAGACTTTTAGGAAGTTTCCCTTATGATAAATTGTTGGAGTCATATTGACTTAATTCAAGAGAATACCGAATAGAGATTATCGTACCGACTAGTGGGGAAGCCCAATACTATTGAGATTTTGATTTGGAGATAATTTTGGATTTATAAGAGAGAGTTAGGATGCGCTTAGTGATAATAGATTTTATTATTCGATTCCAAAGGGGATAACTTTAAAGGTTCATATGATTGATTGAACCATATTATAATTTGAGAATATTAAATGCTGATCGAGGTGCATAAGGATATAGAGAATATCCTCATCGTAAATAGAATTGAGAGATGATTTATACAAATAAAAGCGAGGTGTGAATTTCAAGTGAGAAATCGTATAGTGTATACAAAGTGGGGAAGTTATGTGAGTTCTTGACGAATAGTATATCGAGAGTAAAATATACTAAATAAGATATTATTTCACTTACGCCTAAGAGCGTAATAAGAGTATATAAATAGTGTGTGTGTGTGTGTGTGTGTGTGTGTGTGTGTGTGTGTGTGTGTGTGTGTGAAGCATACCCCCTCTATGCTATCATGGGAAGTTGCACGATGTGGGTGAGGCTCCTGGCTTGAGGAGCAGGGCGCGTATAGTCCCCAGGTCATAGCGTCCATTTATTATTGTGTGATTTTTATTAGGGTGAGACGTGGTGGGTATGTTTCGTCTCATTTTTGGGGAGGAACTATGACCGCTTCCTGTACGTTGTGTTATGGATTTTTACAAGGCGGTGTGAGATTCCAACCGTTAGTACCTAGGATGATATGTGAGTGATGCGCTGGTAGATGATAGCATTGAGAACCTGCATCCTCGAGTTATAGCTCGTTGGGATGGTTATTATTATATTTGTGTGAATGGTATATTAATTGTATATGATTATGTGATATCATATTTGTCTCTAAAGTAAAGAGACATAAGAAGATTGCTTGAATCTCATTCCGGGAGATTTTAAACGGACTTAAATTGTGATGAATATATTAAGGTGGAATTGTAGAAGTAGATAACTATATGAGTATAGTACTTTGGGTATCGAGGGCATAATGGACCTCAACGACCAACATTGCTAAGGAGTAGTGTATCGGGGGGGTCCCTTGTTTGGATTTCGCTTGCGAGACGTCCCACGCACGAAACGCAGTTCAGTATTGGGAGCGAGGAGAAGTTATTCCTTAGTGATCATATTTATATTAGTATATCTTGACGATCGACAGTGCCAAGGAGTAGTGTATCGGGGGGTTCCTTGTTTGGATTTCGCTTGCGAAATGACCCACGCACGAAACGCCGTGTACTGTTGAGAATTGAGAATAATAAATCATTTATAGTATAAGATAATTTGGGTTATACGTGTCATGCATTGAGGGCATAATGAATCTTGATAATTAATACTGCCAAGGAGTAGTGAATCGGGGGGTTCCTTCTTTGGATTTCTCTTGCGAGACATCCCACGCACGAAACGTAGTGCAGTATTGAGAATTGGGAGAAGTTTAGTCCTTAGCACCTAGATGCAAATAACTCATATATATATATATATATATATATATATATATATATATATATATATATATATATATATATATATATATATATGTAAATAACTAGAATATGATAACTTCTAGTTAGAGAATGTTTTTGTATATCTTATATGTTTAGAAAATGGACGTATAATTGAGATCGATAGTATTAGAAGTTAAGGGATATAATTTAGATGGATTTTAAATGAGTATAAATTTGGGAGTGAGTTAGATTACTTTACCCCTAGATAGATTTGGGCAATTCTTTGGAGATCATGTGCATACGTTTAGTTGCGCGCTTTAGTTGAGAGGTGAGTTGAATTTTATGGAGAGTGCGACTCCACTTAAATCATGTCATAATGCATTTATAATTATTATGTATTTTAATACACTTGATATAAAATGTTTTCACACCTCGGGCTCTGACCCGTTTATATTTTCTCTTGCCTCGTATATATTGTATTATTCTAGTTGTTCCTCCGCCAGGACGCCATTGATGTTATCCATCCAGTCTATTCGTAGAGCTGTGGTAGTAGCGGATTGTTGCGGTATTTTGATATAGTCGATTCCTATCTTTTGTATATCTAGATTAGGATTCAGTTTGTATATCGGTTTTATACCCAAGTAGTGTAGCACTTTAATATTTTCACTCTCAGATTTATGTATTGTCGGGTAATTTATTTTGTACATTGTGTTGTACTCTTTTATTAGTATTTTTTATATTTTTTTGAGTGTGTGTATCTCTCATCATATTTAGAAGTTATGTTGTTGGTTAGTTGTTGCATGGTTGGTTCTAGTGAAGTTTTAAATAAATGTTTTAAAAAATTTTATTCCCTCTTTTTGTGGTAATGGGTAGTTAGCCGTGTTTATTTTTAGAATCATTAGTAAATGCTGAGAATGATCCACTTGAGATTCCTGATGGTTTTAGTATAGGGCTAGCCACCCGTTATTATTTTAAGCGGGGTGTCACAGGTGGTATCAGAGCATTAGGTTCTAGTGTCTTTAGGATCTGTGTGGGTTTACTGCGATCTTTTGTAAGCGTTCTTGATGTAGATCCCTATTATTTGGACTGTTGTGTTCATATGTCCATATTCTCTTCTATGATGAGAAAACATTTGAAAGGCGTTCTGATACAATTGTTCTTATTTCAGATTCCACCGAAGAGAAGTCGTTCAGGCAGGGAAAATAAAGGGGTTGAGATTGTGGAACCCTAAATGCCTCAAAGGACTATGACTACAGATGAAGTTGCCAGTATTATGGCACAAGCAGTAATTTCTGCCATTTTTGCGATGGCGCATCAACCTACAGCTCAAGCAGCCCAAACCCATTTAGGATCGTCTTTGTGGGAAAGAGTACGGGAAGATTTTTGTAAGGGGCATCCTCCAGAGTTTTCAGGGGGAGTTGAGGAGATGGCTGCAAGTCGATGGAAGAATAGTATGCAAAGGCACCTCCGTATGGTTGAGTGTAGGGAGGTGCAGAAACAATTTATAGCCACCTTTAAGTTAACGGGAGCATCTCTCTAATGGTGGGAGTCTGTCACCACATCTGAACAGAGAGATACATTGCCTAAAACCGATTTTTGGGAACTCTTTAACTGAAGGTATTTTCCTTCCCCGATTCAGAAGGAATTGAGGAGGAAATTGATGGATGTGTTTCAAGGTAATAGAATAGTGGCAGAGTACGAAGAAGAATTTACTCGATTGGTGAATTTAGTCCCTGAGGAGGTGAATACGGAATAGGAGCGTATATCGAAGTTTATGCGAGGTTTAAATGGGAAAATTCGGCAGCATTTATTAGAGAACCCAGTGTTAGTGTCATGAATATCGTCTTCGTTCGCAAGGGGGTAAGAACTTTAGAGATTCGGGTTCATCAAGTAGGTCTAACGAAGAGAATACCAGTATTGCCAGTGGGTATAACTCGGATTATCGAGGGTCACAACAACGTTTTGTTCCTCAAGATGGGCAGAGAGGATTTGCGGGTAGATGTTTCTGTTGTAAAGAAATAGGTCATAGAAAGAGAGATTGTCCTAAAAGAGGTAAAGGACCACGTTTTGAAGAAGTTTTGGATGTGAAACCCTTACATCATATTCGAGGTCATGTTAGGCCAAGGGACTTTGTGTGGGAACCCAATGATGAGGATAGGAAATTGGACTAGAGAGGTATGATGTAAGTTATTTTTTCCTATGTGAATAGGATTATGCTATATGAAGTTTTGGGAGTATCGTATGTAAGATAGTTATGAGAGGGTAGTGCCATAACCCTATTATGTATGGAATGACCCTAAAGGGAATGTTGAGAAAGTGAGGCTCTTATATTATTATCTTTTGAGAGAATAGATTATTTTGTAATGTGCTCATAGAGAGCTATAACTTTGTTGTGAATGTAAGAATTGATGTAATGTGTTAAGTAGTAATGGTAAAGTTATTTGCTTCATAGTTGTGCTAGACTTATATATTGGTTATATTCCAGCTATGGAAGAGCCTAGTGTTTGGCAATATATTAATATCATGTGAAATATTATTACTGAAATGATTCATAAATTAGTATATTATTGTTGAGCGAGAGATTTTAGCTCATAATTATGTTAATTTTGAGAACTATATATTAGTATGAGTATGATAATTATTAAAACCTTGTGTCATGGGCATGAGGTATTTTATTTAAATGTCAAAAGACATAAATTGATTTTTTTTAAATAAACTATTTTCAAAATAAAACTTTTTATAGGCCTCTGGTCAATATTTTTAAACTTTAGTTCCGATCTAACAAGATCTCAATCCCCGTCGTCTTTACATAGTATTGTATTGGGAGGGTTCATTGTTTGGATTTCTCTTGCGAGACCTCCCCCGCATGAAAGTAGCGAATGCCAGGAATTGAGAGGAGTTAAATCTTTGGACATTTCAAAATGTTATACTATTAGTGTGTTAGTATAATTCAATATATTTCTAGTTATTATATTATTGTAGGCAAGTGAAGCCTAATTATGTTTATACGAGTAGATCTCGAATAAAGGGTGTATGGGCGCCCTAATTGTTAAAGTTGGTTTTATAAAAAATTAAAATAATTCATCGTGAGAAGATAGAGGTTTGGGCATAGTGTTAGTGAGGTTAAGTGTAATAAGAACTAGTTGAGCTTTGGAGTATTAGGCTTAGCTTAATTTCGGGGACGAAATTCTTGTAAGTGGGGAAGTCTGTAATACCCCGAGATTTTTAGGACAATAATTCATTTATTTTTGGGAGAAATAAATATTATTTTAATTGGAGAATAATTAAATTGGCATTTTAGGTCAAAATTTTAAGATGTTAGAAAATGATTCGAATGACGATTGTGAGGGTGCAGTTGATTTCGGAAGGGTCAAGATAGTCAAAATGACTGTACTTGGGTCTTATTTGGGTTTCGAAACATTTTAAGCTCGTTTGGCTCGAATTAAAGTGACCGAGTCATTTAAAGTGGGTATTATCATTTAAAGTTGTGTATTTTGGAGATAAGGCTTAAAAAGTCTACGAGAGATAGAAATATCCTTATAAAAAAAGAGAAAGAAAGAGATGAAGAAAAAAAGAGAAAGAGGAGAAAAGTGGGATTTCCGGCCATTATGGATCTAGAGGAAGATTCAGACTCTATGAATTTGAAGCAAGTCATTAAACTTGCTAAATAATTATTGTGTATCATTTATTTCATGATTTGTGGATAAAAATTGTGAATTTTGGGACAAAATGTTAAAACCTAAATTTTGGGTAAAATCTTAGATTGGTTGTGTATAAAATGGATTGGAGGTTATAAAATAGTTAGGATGAGTTATACAATGAATTTTTATGTTATATATATGTTTGGGTTGATGAGAAAGGGTTAGGAGATGATTAAAATGATTTTTGGGAATTTTGGGTTTTGGAGAAATCAACCCATTTCGTAGCTTGTTGAACATACCGAATCGATTCTCCCCTTCCGAATTGATTCGGCTTGTTGTAGAACCTACAGGTTTTAGGGCCGAATCGATTCCCCCCTTGCAATCGATTCGGTATGTAGCAGACTTACAGGTCCTTTGGATCGAATCGATTCACTGGGGCCGAATCGATTCGCTGATTGGGATCGAATCGATTCGGAGGGGCCAAATCGATTTGAAAATGAGGCTATTTTGCGAGGTTTTTCTAGATTGAGTTTCGCTCGGTTTCGTTTAGGTTTATCGATTGGGATCCTTCACATAAGTTATGAGGAGTATGTTTTGGAGACTTTTAGGAAGTTTCCCTTATGATAAATTGTTGGAGTCATATTGACTTAATTTGAGAGAATACCGAATAGAGATTATCGTACCGACTAGTGCGGAAGCGCACTACTATTGAGATTTTGATTTGGAGATAATTATGGTTTATAAGAGATAGTTAGGAAGCTCTTAGTGATAATGGATTATAGAATTCGATCGCAAAGGGGATAACTTTAAAGGTTCATATGATTGATTGAACCATATTATGGATTGAGAATATTAAATGTTGATCGAGGTGCATAAGGATATAGAGAATATCCTCATCGTAAATATAATTGAGAGATGATTCATACAAATAGAAGCGAGGTGTGAATTTCAAGTGAGAAATCGTATACTGTATACAAAGTGGGGAAGTTATGTGAGTTGTTGACGAATAGTATATCGAGAGTAAAATATACTATATAATGATATTATTTCATTTACGCCTAAGAGCGTAATAAGAGTATGTAAATAGTGTGATATATATATATATATATATATATATATATATATATATATATATATATATATATATATATATGTTTGTGTGTGTGTGTGTGTGTGTGAAGCATACCCCCTCTATGCTATCATGGGAACTTGCGCAATGTGGGTGAGGCCCCTCGCTTGAGGAGCAGGGCACGTAAAGTCCCTAGGTCATAGCGTACATTTATTATTGTGTGATTTTTATTAGAGGTGAGACATGGTGGCTATGTTTCGTCTCATTTCCGGGAGGAACTATGACCTCTTCCCGTACATTGTGTTATGGATTTTTGCCAAGGCGGTGTGAGATTTCGACCGTTAGTAGCCAAGATGATATGTGAGCGATGCCCTGGTAGATAATAGAATTGAGAACCTGCAACCACGAGTTATAGCTCGTTGGGATGATTATTATTTTACTTGTGTGAATAGTATATTAATTGTATATGATTATGTGATATCATATTTGTCTCTACAGTAAAGAGACATAAGAAGATTGCTTGAATCTCATTCCGGGAGATTTTAAACGAACTTAAATTGTGATGAATATATTAAAGTGGAATTGTAGAGTAGATAACTATATGAGTATAGTACTTTGGGTATCGAGGGCATAACGGACATCAATGACCAACATTGCCAAGGAGTAGTGTATCGGGGGGGTGTCCCTTGTTTGGATTTTGCTTGCGAGACGTCCCACGCATGAAACGCAGTGCAGTGTTGGGAGTGAGGAGAAGTTAGTCCTTAGTGCTCATATTTATATTAGTATATCTCGACGATCGACAGTGCCAAGGAGTAGTGTATCGGGGGGGTCCTTATTTGGATTTCGCTTGCGAGACGCCCCACGCACGAAACGCCGTGTGATTAGGCATAAATTCTTCACATTTATCCCCTTAATTTTGGTATTTTTATGATCCCGTGCGGTGTAAATAGCTTGTATTTGCCTCATATTTATGCTACTAACCCTTTTTGTCAAGTACTTCATATTTTGTGTATCCTTAAGTGTTTTGCAGGTATTTCATGCAAGTTAGTGCCAAAGAGAACTCAAAACAGTGAAAGAAAACCAAGAAGCGAGGAGCTAAAGGGAATTTTAGTAATTTTTTAGCCTTATTCTGGAAGTGGGGCCAATTGGAAATTTGAATAAATTTCAATTAGAAGAACACTGGAAAAAACGGCACCTCAATCGGAGTCCCGGTGTGAAAGTTAGGAGCAGTCAAAGATAGAAGAAAAAGTCAAAGAAAATCAGAGCGATCCGAATCGGACCGATCCGAAATACAAAATTCCAGTGAACCCCAGACCGAAGACGAATCGAAGTTGATGAAAATTAAACGAACCGATCCGGTCATTTGTCACGCTCCAGATCCGTTATAAAATTAGTCACGCTTTCTAAGTGTCATAAATTGCCATATACGGGATTTTTATTTTGTGCTTATCTTTTAGCCAAAAGAGTTTTATGTTTTGGGGACTCTTCTAAATGACCTCTAGCCTATATATTTAGTCATTAGGACTCTTTTTATTCAGATTTCATTTATATAAAAGCTCCATAACAAGTAGGAATATCTAGGAAAAGAATTTACCTACTTTGCACCATTAATTCAAGAGTTTTTCGAGTTTTTCTTCAACCTTTGATTTCTTCTTGCATGTTCTTATTCTTCAATCTTGGTAACTTTTATTTCTAGCACTTTTATTATTATTTCTCATATTTCATCTCTCTTTCCAAGAAATTATGAGTTCATGCAACGTTGATAACGTAGTTTTTATTCATTTCACCATATTAGGCTAGGTTTTTAAAGGTTGGGATGCATGAACCAAACCTGACGTGGTAGTTGCATGTGTATAAAATTAATCATCTAAATTTAATCATTTATTAATACCGTATTGCGTAGAAACGCGACAATTGTAGATCTTTGAATCTCGTTTGCTACAGGGTAACCGGGATGCTTCAGAATGCAATTCGAGTGTAACTATCGTAATACCGATTTACTCGCCCTCTGATTAAGTATGGTGCGGTATTGAACCTCATATACGTAATGCTTGGGAGTACTAAATTCTGGGTCTAATTAACCACGCAAATTTACGATTAGTTTTATACCATCAATAGACTAGGGTTGAGGGATTGTGTCCCTACCTTAATTTTCCAATTAGTTTTAGTTAACTTCTTTATTTTTCCCTTTTTCCTTTCTCACTCAATCATCATTTTTTTTTATTTCTTTTTAGAGTCAAGTTAGGGTTAATAGTCTTACCTTTGTCGTCACGTTCACTCATCCTAGTTCTCTGTGGATTCGATACCCAGACTCACCGCTATACTCCATAAGAGTGTAGTTAAAGTTTAGTTTTTTTTATTATGGTCGGAAGCCGATAACAACGACTAGCGTATTACACGGACGCTCGGTTTCCACCTCGATCAAAATGGCGCCGTTGTCGGGGAACTAGGTAGGCTTAGGATTAGATCAAGTCAATCTCAAACTTTGACCAAAAAAATTTCCAAAAATCCAAAAACATATAAAAATTTGAAAAAGCACAAAAATTATTCATCATCATCTCTCATAAGCCCATTAATGCAAAATTCTGAACTCACTCCAACTCCCAATAATACTCAAACCCACATTCACAAAAATCCAATAGTTGAGTATGACCCTGATAGCCCTCACACTCCCAACGATCCACAATTCTGGGTTCCACCTCCCACACTGTCACACTCAATCTCAAATAACACTCCATTTTCCCTCTTCGAACACACTTCAGAGCAAGCCCCGAGTATACCAAGTGAGGATACCGAGTCTTTGAGAGAGAGAGACATGTCGCAGAACGGTAATGTAGCCGCGGCTGTGGAAGAGGCCCCATACCGCCCTTTGAGAGAAATCTTATATCCCGAGCGTACTGTCACTCCGAGATGCATTATACTCCCATATAATGCAGGGCAATTTCATTTTAAAAATGGGATGATCCCCCACTACCATGGGATGGATTCTGAAAATCCTTATCTCCACATCAGGGAGTTTGAGGATGTGTGTGAAACCCTCAATGATCAAACTTGAACACAAGAGGTAATCCGCCTCAAACTCTTCCCATTCTCGCTAAAAGATAAGGCTATGACCTAGCTATGGTCTTTACCTCCCAGCTCGATTGCATCCTGGAATGAGCTGCAATCCAAATTTCTTAAGAAATTCTTTCCTCCACATCGAACGAACTCCATCAAGGCTCAAATTAAAACTTTTCAACAATTAGAAAATGAGTCATTCGATCGATTCTACAAGCATTTCAATGAGTTAATTACTTCATGCCCCCATCATGGATTTGATAAAGGAAAATCATTTCTTTTATCCATAATGGGCTGAACATTAATTCCAAGCAACTCGTTGAAACCATGGGTAGTGGTACGTTTGTCGACTTAGATGCCCACGATGCTGAGCTTCACCTGAGGTATATCACCTAGACTACCCAATCCAGGGATACATCTGACCCCAATGCTCAAAATCGAACTCGCCAAGTGACTACCACTCCATCGGCATCCGACCTATTTCATGTAGAAAAGAATTCTATGACAGACAGTCGACTCGATGTACTTGAGAAAGGACTGCGAGACCTATGTGAGGTATATGGAAGAGGACCAACTGGACCCATCCCAAACCCCGTCGAGAAGGTGTGTGCGATTTGTGAGGCGGGACATTCAACTGAGGAATGGCCGACTATACCCACCTACAAAGTGATGCTTCAAGAGCAAGTCAGTGGTATAGGAGGATTCAAGGGTAATTTTAGTACACCGCGTGGGAATTATTACAACCCTTCATAGAAAAACCATACTGGTTTTAGCTATGGGAAACAACATGCTGCGATGAATCCTAATTCACATGTTGCCCCTCCTCCACCACCGCACTTTCAATAAGCTCCACACATGCAAGGATATGTGCAAGAACCACCACCTCAAGGAGCATATATCACTCCACCGCGGAGAAATATCTACGATACGATCAACCACTTTATCAATACCCAAATTGCAACTAATGCTAGGCATGAGGACATGATCAACGACATGAATGCGAACATTTCAAAGTTGCAATAATCGTTGAGTATCTAAGAGAAAGGCAAGTTTCCTGCCCAGGGCCAAAGACCGCCCCAAGGTCAAACTAGTGTTAGCTTCACATCGACAGAACATCAGAAGAAATGTCAAGCTGTGACCACTCTTCGTAGTGGGAGAGTCGTTAATTTATCACCTCTCCCACACGACGCAACCAAAGACAAGGAGATTTCTCCTGGCACGAAAGAGGCCGAAGATGCCCCCTTAAATGAGAGTGATAAAGAAGACACTAGTGAGCCCGAGGTAGTAGTGAAACCACCCACCGCGGCACCATTTCCTCAAAGATTGGTTCCTTCCCACAAAGGAAACCCCCGTGATGAAGTGCTAGACGTGTTTAAGCAAGTAAAGTTAAATTTACCTTTCCTCGATGCCATTAAGAAAATTCCATCTTATGCGAAAGTCCTCAAGGACTTGTTAACAGTAAAGAGGAAGATGAAGGTAAAGAAAAACGTCTTTCTAGCACAGAACATGAGCTCCATCCTACTCAATGATCTCCCGCCCAAATTCAAATATCTTGGTGCACCCACCATTTCCTGCATCATTGGAGAAAATAAAATTAAAAAAGCCTTACTTAACTTGGGAGCAAGTGTCAATATCCTCCCTTACGCCATCTATAGGCAACTTGATCTGGGCGACCTTAAGCCCAAAAAGATCACTCTCCAATTAGAGGATCGAACCGTGAAGATCCCAAGAGGTGTAGTTGAGGACGTGATCGTCCAAGTTGACACTTTCTACGTCCCGGTAGACTTTGTCATTTGGGACACGGATCCCTCCTTCACTTCGAGCAATCATGTTCCCATCATTCTTGGGTGCCCATTCTTAGCTACGACTAACGCTATTATCAGCACTCGGAATAGGCAGATGCAACTCACTTTTGGGAACATGACCTTAGAGACTAACATCTTCCATATAGCCCAATATATGGGGGAAGAAGATGATCTTCACGCGGTGAGATTAATGGACGAGATCGTAGAGGAGTATTTTGAGGAAAATTATTGTGGAGACGCCCTAGGGTCCTATTTAGTGTCGAGCCACGAGAGTGAGGGAACTTATACCGAGTTTGAGAGAGAGTTAGGGGACATGAGCATGGAAGAATTTGAAAAAGAATTCGATCCGATGGATGAGAACCTTACCATTGAAGTCCAATCCCTATTAGGCTCTTATAGTCACTTAGAAAAAAGCAAATGGAAAGATAAAATCGAGGAATTCCTTCTTTATGACCATACACCCATACCACTAGAGGTCCCGAAGGCTATTGAGGAGAAAAATTATGTTTCGTTTGACTTAGAGCCCGATCCATGCGTTCCAAAAATTAAAAGAAACTTAGGTGTTCCCTCTGAATCGGTGTACGCATGCCATGCTTTGAGTAAGCATCACAGGGAGCCCTTTCCAAGTAGTCACGACGCGTCTCCCGGTCTTTCCCTTATCTATGGACGAGGTCCCAACTTGTTCCAATGATTAGTTTATGATATGAAGAAGGGAGAGACGAGGAGAGAACCGAACCCCGTGATTGGGGTAGGGTGAGTTTGTGGAGAGATGAGAGGTCGTCCCACCCCGACGCGTATGGGGTGATTTTTATTGTATTATTGAGTCATGTTTTAGGGTCATTTAGTGTCTTTATGCATTTTAAATATTTGTTTGTTTTATTTTTCGCACTTTTAATTCACTTTGAGTTAGATTTTAGTCCTTTTTGCTTGAGGACAATGCAAAAGTCTAAGTTAGGGAGGGTCACAAGTGCGTTTTTCTAAAACTTCACAAATTTTGAAAAATGCCAAAAAATTTCAAAAAAATCATAAAATTTTGAAAAATTCAAAAATAGTTTTTGTTCAAAATAAATAAAAATTCAAATACAAATTTTTCGAAAATATCATTAAAAGTTGGTTTAAAGTCTCAAGTTGTAAAATTCAAAATACACAAAGCCGAAATTGATCAAAGATGGAAATTGAGCGAACGTAGGCGACTTAACGAATAAATGTGGAGATTAACAACCCCGGTGAGATTCGAGCCTTTCATCTTTGTGAAATTTATAAATCAATCCGAGTTAATTGTTAACTCAAAAGTTCTTTTCAGGGCCAAATAAGTCGTCGAGGATCTCAATTCTTTCACTTTGATCGGTTATAGAAAATGTGTGTGATATTGCCTTAAAAAATGTGCCAAATAGATCTCTAAACTTAATTCATCTCGAAATGCATATGGTAACGCAATTAGTATTTTGGACAATGAAGTAGTCCCTCGTTTGTCACCCAAAAATATTGGCTCGAAAAAGTAGCGAAAAATTATCCCTTTTGTAACCCAAATTGAGCCGCATAAATTTCTCCTTTCGTTTGACAACCCAAAGAACCCAAAAAGCCCGGAATTGTGAAAATCGAATATTTATCAAGAAAAGTCCGGAAAGTGCATAAAAATGGGTAAGAAAAAGAATAGCTATGCTAAACAAAAATAGCAAGGAAAGAAAAGAAAAGAAGTGAAACAGAAAAAAATAGAAAAAAGGAATAGAAAATGAGCAAAAGCCCGAAAATCCACTAAGGGACATCACAAGAAAAAAATTCCAATTCCGAACTTCCCAACCATTTCCATATTACCCAATACACCTATAACCTGAAAAGTCCTATCGAGTCCGGAATGCCAAATTGATTACCGCGTGGAGAGGTAAGACACTAAAAGATAATAAAAGAGATAAAATGCGAAAAAAGAGGCGATGTTCCCGTTTACCAATGACCGTATTCCGATGATGAGATCTATTCAAAATATATTTTCGTCTTTCTACTTGTGTGCGCAAATTTGGTTCCAATACATTTACTCTTATAAATCACGCATATCGAGAGAAAATAGTCACATTCCGAGTAATTCTTTTGTGAGAGAATCATGTGAGATTTTGAAATCAAAACGAATTTTCGGATAAGTAACTTAATGGTCAATCGGTGAAAATTCGCGATTAAATTTCTAGCTTCGCACACACGCACTATGATTTGAGACTCTTGAACATGAATTGGTGATGATTATTTTCTGGAAAATTTTGAATTATACAATTTTTGCGTGTTTTGAAGTTTCTTTGAGTCGAATTTTGTGGGTATATTCACTGCAAACGCTGAAGAGACACCACTCGTCCTACTAGGGTAACTTAGGGGTTTAAAGGCTTGTTGCATACGCTAAATGCAATCGCTTGCCCGAGAAAAAGGTATTCTATCCCAATAAAGTTTTTGAAGGGTCCTTAACTCATCCTCTTATTCTTTTACATTCCTCGGGATGCGCAAAGTTCTAAGTTTGGGGGGTTTGATTAGGCATAAATTCTTCACATTTATCCCCTTAATTTCGATATTTTTATGATCCCGTGCGGTGTAAATAGCTTGAATTTGTCTCATATTTATTATACTAACCCTTTTTGGCAAGTATTTAGTATTTTGTGTATCTCTTAGGTATTTTACAGGTATTTCATGCAAGTTGGTGCCAAAGAGAACTCAAAACAGTGAAAGAAAACCAAGAAGCGGGGATTTAAAGGGCATTTTCATAATTTTTCAGCCTTATTACGGTGGTGGGGCCAACTGGAAAGTTGAAGAGATTTTAATTACAAGAAGACTGGAAAAAACGGCACCTCAATCGGAGTCCCGGTGTGAAAGTTATGAGCAGTCAAAGATAGAAGAAAAACTCAAAGAAAATCCGAGCGATCCGGATCGGACCGATCCGAAATACAAAATTCCAGTGAACCCCAGACTGAAGACGGATCGAAGTTGATGAAAATTAAACGAACCGATCCGTTCATTAGTCACGCTCCAGATCCGTTACAAAATTAGTCACGTTCCAGATCCGTTACAAAATTAGTCACGCTTTCTAAGTGTGACAAATTACCATATACGGGATTTTTATTTTGTGCTTATCTTTTAGCCAATAGAGTTTTATGTTTTGGGAACTCTTCTAAACGACCTCTAGCCTATATATTTAGTCATTAGGACTCTTTTTATTCAGATTTCATTTATGTAAAAGCTCCATAACAAGTAGGAATATCTAGGAAAAGAATTTACATATTTTGCACCATTAATTCAAGAGTTTTCGAGTTTTTCTTGAACCTTTGATTTATTCTTGCATGTTCTTGTTCTTCAATCTAGGTAACTTTTATTTCCAGCACTTTAATTATTATTTCTCATATTTCATCTCTCTTTCCAAGCAATTATGAGTTCATGCAACGTAGATAACGTAGTTTTCATTAATTTCACCATGTTAGGCTAGGTTTTTAAAGGTTGGGATGAATGAACCCAACCTGACGTGGTAGTTGCATGTGTATAAAATTAATCCTCTAAATTTAATGGTTTATTACGACCGTATTGCGTAGAAACGCGAAAATTGTAGATCTTTGGATCTCGTTTGCTTCAGGGTAACCGGGATGCTTCAGAATGCAATTCGAGTGTAACTATCGCAATACCGATTTACTCGTCGTCTGATTAAGTATGGTGCGGGCTTGAACCTCATATACGTAATGCTTGGGAGTAATAAATTATGGGTCTAATTAACCACGTAAATTTACGATTAGTTTTATTCCATCAATACACTAGGGTTGAGGGATTATGTCCCTACCTTAGTTTTCCAATTAGTTTTAGTTAACTTCTTTATTTTTCCTTTTTTCCTTTCTCACTCAATCATCATCTTTTTATTTCTGTTTAGAGTCAAGTTAGGGATAATAGTCTTACATTTGTCTTCACGTTCACTCGTCCTAGATCCTTATGGATTCGATACCCAGCCTCGCCGCTATACTCCATAAGAGTGTAGTTAAAGTTTAGTTTTTTTTTGTATTATGGTCAGAAGCCGATAATAATGACTAGCGTATTACATGGATGCTCGGTTTCCACCTTGATCACCGTGTACTGTTGAGAATTGAGAATAATAAATCATTTATAGTATAAGAAAATTTGGGTTATACCCGTCATGCATTAAGGGCATAATGAATCTTGATAATCAATACTGCCAAGGAGTAGTGTATCGGGAGGGTTCCTTGTTTGGATTTCGCTTGCGAGACGTCCCATGCACAAAACGCAGTGCAGTATTGAGAATTGGGAGAAGTTTAGTCCTTAGCACCTAGATGCTAATAACTCATATATATATATATATATATATATATATATATATATATATATATATATATATTTATTTATTTATATATATTTATGTAAATAACTAGAATATGATAACTTCTAGTAAGAGAATGTTTTTGTATATCTTATATGTTTAGAAAGTGGACGTATAATTGAGATTGATAGTATTAGAAGCTAAGGGATATAATTTAGATGGATTTTAAATGAGTATAAATTTGGGAGTGAGTTAGATTACTTTTCCTCTAGATAGATTTGGGCAATTCTTTGGAGATCATGTGCATACGTTTAGTTGCGCGCTTTAGTTGAGAGGTGAGTTAAATTTTATGGAGCGTGCGACTCCACTTAAATCATGTCATAATGCACTTATAATTATTATGCATTTTAATACACTTGCTATAAAATGTTTTCACAGCTCGGGATCTGACCTGTTTATATTTTCTCTTGCCTCGTATATATTGTATTATTCTAGGTGTTCCTCCGCAAGGACGCCATTGATGTTATCCAACCAGTCTATTCATGGAGTTGTGGCAGTAGTGGACTGTTCCGGTATTTTGATATAGTCGATTCCTATCTTTTGTATATCTAGATTAGGATTCAGTTTGTATATCGGCTTTATACCCAAGTATCGTAGTGTAGCACTTTTATATTTTCTCTCTCAGATTTATGTATTGTCTGTGACTCGACAACATATTCGGGTATTTTATTTTGTGCATTGTGTTGTACTCTTTTATTAGTCTCTCTTATATTATTTTGAGTATGTGTGTATCTCTAATCATATTTAGAAGTTATGCTGTTGATTATTTGTTGCATGGTTGGTTCTAGTAAAGTTTTAAATAAATGTTTTAAAAAAAATTATACCCTCTTTTTGTGGTCATGGGTAGTTAGCCGTGTTTATTTTTAGAATCGTCAGTAGATGCTGAGAATGATCCACTTGAGATTCCTGATTGTTTTAGTATAGGGCTGATCACCCGTTTTTATTTTGAGCAGGGTGTCACAAGATTAATCTTAATTCACAAATAATTAAATTAAATCGAATTTAAATGAAAGATATTTTGATAATAGAAAAAATTATGTGACACAAAAAGAACTTTAACCCAAGTGTAGTTTTATACTTCAAAGTTTTAAGTCCAGTTTGACAAGTGTGTAACACACACTGAGAGGGGTGTAAATATACTCTCAATAACAATCACCCAAAAGTCAGACTTAGATCAAAAAGGTCCAATTAATTTCAATCTAAAAGATTTAGTTTGAAAAGTAAACAAATTGAACGGATCTTATAAA
Source organism: Sambucus nigra (assembly GCA_949130495.1). Taxonomy (NCBI): domain Eukaryota; kingdom Viridiplantae; phylum Streptophyta; class Magnoliopsida; order Dipsacales; family Adoxaceae; genus Sambucus; species Sambucus nigra. The sequence continues at coordinate 464,271,028 of OX422211.1, read as the reverse complement.
AAAAAATCAACAATTACTCTAAAATGTTGAGTAACAACAAAAATTAAGACTTTAAAGAGTTTCTTCAAAACTAACAGTTCTAACATATAGATCTGCACAAGAAAATCGATCAAAGCTTGTAAGGTTCAAGATCTTACAAAAAAAAATCTCCAACCTTAAATCTAAAACTGCAACAGTAGATCTAAATATCACCAAACACCTAACAAAATAATACCACAGTTTAAACAAGACCACCAAAAAAACTTCTTTGAAAGTGTTTAAACAAACAACACAACAAAAAGCATTTTCGAATTAAAACTAACCAAGTCCCACATTATATCAACCTAAAAAATTATATATAAATAATTATATATAGCAAATCTGTGCGTATATATATATATATATCCATATAATAAGATGGAATGGTTTTTGAATTGGCAAAAAATGTAAAAGCACATTAAGGGTTGAGATCTTTCAAAATTGCCACCTTTTGAACTAATGGTCAAGATGAATCCTTTAATTTCAGTTATCCCGCCCAAATTTTCTGCATTTCCCTTATCCCGCCCAAACGTTAAGGGGAGACTTTAATTTGAACAACCCAACATTTTCTGATGCACACGTCTTCTCTCTCTCAGCTACTTTCATCTTCCCCAAACCCAAGTATACTCTACCAGGTAATGCTCTCTCCCTGAGATATTTTCATATTTGGATCATGTCCCTCTTTTACTTTCCTAAGCCACGAGCTCTCTAACTGCATCGCATGTCTCTCTAATAATACTCTATGTGTGTAATTTGTCCATCAACTCTACAATTTTGGTGTTAGGCATTTAGGCGTTCAAGTTATTCTAGGGATTTCTCATTCATCTTTAATGGCTTACTTTGTGTTTATCTTGGTTTTTTAGGTTTTAATTTGATGTTTGTTTTTGTTTTGTAAGTTATGGAGTGATAATTATACCTACAAAATAAAAGCAAATGTATTTTTGGTATCATATTTTGTTAGTTGTTGGATGCTCATTCAATTTTATGAGATTGCCATATTCATATTTTTCGAACTTGGTTTTACATAGGCAGAACTGTGAGTGGTGGAGTTTTCTCTTTCTTATATGTAATGTTCTATTTTTTGGTGTCTTTTTTTCTTTTTTAGGTTCATTAGAGTGCAACAATGTTAAAGAGTAACTTTGATTTATTGCTACTTTTAATTTTAATTTTTTGTATTATCTTATTTGCTAAGTTAATTGTGTTTTACTGGTGGAATAGATTTCAATGAAAAAACACCAGATGTTTGATGATTTTCATATGAGACTTCAGGATCACATGTTGATAGTTTTGATGTTATTTTATGGTCTCTCTTTTGGTATTAAGTTTTCTTTGATTTGAATAAAGGATTTTGTCATATTTGATATGGACCTTTCTTTATGAATCTATAAATACGGAACATTTAAACGATGGATATCCATGCATACATTCACGCAGAGCGCCTATTCACGAATATTATGAACATTGGATGTTGATAGTTTGTTTGTAATCGTAGTGTTAGTTTGTGGTGTTTTTTTGGTTTTTATTCAATTGATGTGTCATTTAGATAATATTGTATTGTGAGATTTTATTCAATCTTAGTGTTAGTTTGTATTTAGATAATATTGTATTGTCATTTAGATAACATGGTATAAAAACACTAGGGGGAATCTTTTATTTAAATTGTATTGTTATGGGAGTTGGTAATTAGTCTTTTATTTCTTTTAAAGTTTTTTTTACTTTATTGATTTTTTGGATAATTAGTTTTTTACTTTATCCCTTCGTTTCTCTATTTTCCAGTTGAATAACCTTTTGCTGGAAATTAAAGTTCATAAATCTCATGGGTTCAAGTAAGAATTATCATCATCTTCATTTTCTAAATAACCCGACCAACGAACTGTCTCCAAACCACTCAGGTAGACCTCTAATTTGGTAAAATGAATTTTGTTCATATATAACTGACAGTCGTTGCTCACTTTCTTTCACTGCCTACAATTAGTTTATTTTTGAACTGAAAGCGAGGTAATGTGTTAAGAAGTTTTTGATTTATTTCTATTGATTATTAAAAGTTCTCAAAACTCTTGATCTATGTGGAAGTTTATATATATGATGTTCAGGCTTAAAAACGATTTGATTTAGAGGGATATTAATATGTATTGTGCTTTGAAGGGATTACACGTGTACACTCCTACAAGTCTGTTGTTCAAACACACACGTAAGTTGTTCAAACAATCAAGATTGTAATACATATCAGAACATTATTCGACTAGAAATGGGTGGAGCATAGCAATTGGAAATGGAAGGAGGAACTGGAAATGGCTAAAAAGAAGAGAGAGGCGGAGGAATATGAAAATGATCCAATTGATTAACAGACATGGGGTTGAATGTCGCCCCGTGTTTTTAGATTATGGTCTTCTTTTTAGTTGCAAATAAAAGTTGTTGTTGCTTCTCATTCGCATTTTCCATTGAAACCTCAACTTCCTTTTTTTTTCTATGGTTTTTTTTTATTTCTCTCGCGTCTTAAATTTGTCATGTATTGTTCCAATATTGTTATCTTTTAACTTGGACAAGATGTGCTTATTACATTATGAGACCTATATTATCATAGTCTCTCCAAATTCTAAGAGAATATTAGGCATAAGATCTTTTAGGATGTGCTAAGGTAATATAACACGTTGAAAGTCCTTTTAGAATATTTGGGTATGGGTACCTCAAATGACAAAAAACAGTGATTTCTGCAGAGTACACTAACTGAATGTTGAAGGTAAAATATACTGAACATCGTCTTTTTAGGCATTAAGTCGCTGAATTTGACCTGAATTTGGTCTATTTGGATGTGAATAATGTTTTTTAAAATATATTTTTATATTTTGTAATGTGTTTATTTGGTAAGATTTTTGAGTAAATTACCTGTTTGATCCTTTATCTATGACAGATGTTGATCAATATTAGTGGAGTTTTTCAATACGAATGACTTAATTGGTGAGTGTTACTGAACAATATTGTGAGGATGTATATGTCTATCGATCTTTTTGGGGTGAAACGATCATTTTGCAGATCTTTTCGTACTTTCATGCTTGTTATCACAAAGTGATGCACTTCTTATAGGTTCACAAAGCAAGCCCGCTTTCACATATAAAAACTTATAAAAAGTTTTTATTTACAAGGCTTGGTTTCAAAAATAAGAATCTATATATGCATTAGTTTAAATTAACTGTTTGCTAATTCTTGACATGATTTTGCAGCAACACATATCATCTTTTGTGCTATTGTAAATGTCATTGTCTTGCAAACTTGGTTCTATTATTCCACAATGTATCTCTTGAACCCATGACTCCTTTGGTGATTTATCTTTTATAAATTTTGTGCTAATTAGTTCAGTTTTGATCACATAGAATGAGATTTTACTCGCAAGAGTTAGTGTAAGAATTTTGTGCTAATTAGTTGAGTTTATAAATTCTGGTGTAGTCTCCATTTCAAAGAAGGCCCCAGTTGAAGTCACTCATAGTAAGGAAATGAAAAGTGGGTCGGGTAGGGGAATTGCCCCAAAGTCTTTAGATATCCCTGAAATCTGCTGGAAGGGCTCTTGGTGGAAAATTGTGACATTCAATTCTATAAAAGGCATGGATGTTGATGCTAATGATGACGACAATGCTGATAGTAAGGATACCAAGTCTGTTAAGTTGCATGGGTGGGGCCATGGTGGAGGTGCTTCAGCAGCACCAGCTGGGGGAAGGGTTGGAGGTGGTAGTAGACAAGGTGGATTCATGAACTTCGGTGAAAGGAAAGATCCTCCACACAAAGGATAAGAGGTATTGAACTACCTCTTATATGACTTAGTTAACAAAATATCATTTTGCTAACAATGTTATGGATTTTTTGTCTCGAGGAAGTCCCTGAAGGTACTCCTGACTATTTAGCTGGTTCGACTTTTGTAATTAGTGGAACACTTGACAGGTACTTCTTTTTCAATATTGCGATTCACTACAACTATATGTTTAGATTCTTGATTTAATTTTTTTTCTCTTGGTGCTATAGAGTGCCATGATGGCTGCACATATAATTTTTTTCTGTTAATTCCTTCTTATTTTGCAGATTGTTCAATCAGATATGTCACTCTATCTATCTGTTGACCTTATCATGAAATGTGTTTGTGTTTGTGCTTTTTGTTTGGAAAGGGAAGAAGCTGAAGATTTAATTAAATGCCATTGTGGCTGTGTTACTGGATCTGTCAGCAAGAAAACATATTATTAGTGGGAGCGGAGACCAGATCTCCAGCGACAGATTTTATATTATAATGGGGGAACCGGAAACAGTTGAGGTGTATGAAGATCTAGGAGATGGGGTAATACAATGAACGTCACAAACAAAATATGACGTTATAAAGACATGTATCAGAACAAATTGCATATTTGTAAATATTTCACTTATTTCAAACACATTTCACATATAAGCTTAAATAGGTGTTGGCAAGTTTTTGTAAACTGATATGTAAATTGATTTGAGTATAAGATATATGTACTTGATTCATATCAATTTTTGAACAATGATTCCACTTTTCGGAGCCTTTGAGGTAGTCTATTGATTGATCACTTCTTTTGCAATGTATAGGTTATTTATGAAGATCTTCCATCAAACTTGTGTGCAATTCAAGATTATGCAGAAAAAAGGGAAGAAGAAAAGTCATTGGTTATACATGGCAATGTAAAAAAGGAAAGCAAAAATTTCTCTTTAGCAGCTAAGTAGTACACATTAAAAGTTTTAAAAATTATATAAGAGCAAAGGTAATGGTAATATTGTAGGCCTATATTTTAATTTTAATCATATGTTTAGACATGTATGCACATGTATTTTATCTTAGTCTTGGATTATAATAGTTTTGAGAGTTACAATTGTATCATGAGAGTTATATTGGATTGGATTAATATTTGTATCATGAGAGTTATATTTTGTCATGTGCATTTTTTATATGATTAAAAAGGCATGTCATAACAATCGTTCTGCCACGACTATTGTCGCCACCCCAACACATGTAGTAACCATGTAGCTTATTTTTAAAAATTCCAACCGTGTCTTCAGGCACGGGCATCCGCTAGTATATATATATACGGGGGAGTGAAGAGATTTTACAAAAAGGGCTAAAGAGATTATGAAAACTAAACTTTTAAGATCTCCAAAAACGTAGCTTCAAAAACTGAAACCACCGTTCTCCAACAACAAACAAAACCAAGTACAGGTAACCACCAAGTTCGTTCCAAAATATTAGATCGAAAAAGAGATCCAAAACCCAAAAGCTTAAAAGCCCTCAAAGATTACACAAAATCAGACGGCGTAACAAGAAATAGAGGTAACAAAATCTCTCAAAAATATAAGGAAATGTAGAGAGAAATAGGGTATAAATTTTTGCAGCACTTGGGAGAAAAGTACCAATAAAACCCTAACATTTCTTAGACACAACAGCCGAAATAAAAAAGCCCCCAAACAAAGGTAAGGTCCGTAAATAATTACAAAACCAAACAAGGGTAAAGCCGAAAACAAACACGGGGAGCAGAAGTTAAAATGGAACACGCGGGATAAAGGGATATAAGCGTAAATAGCACTGTAAACGGATGGGGCATAAGTGAGAAACCAGGGGATACATCTTAAAACACAATGAAAAGATCAAGAGCCGCCATACGATTTCACAGGCCACTTGCACACAAATAACAATGGCTCCAAAGATGGGTCACCACACGCACTAAACAAATTGAAATGACTGGCTTTAAATGTTTGTGTTAAATGAGGTTGATTAAAAATCAAAAATTATTTATTAAAATGTTTTGGGTTCAACACATTTTTAAATCCTAAAATACAACAGGGAAAATGAGGACATTATAAAATTTATTTAACAAAAAGAATACATTCTGTAAATATTCAAAAAATATTTTATACATCAAGTCAAATGAGATATATAAGACTTGAGGCATAAAATAAAATATTAAATATAAAAACATATTAAACCCATAGCTCAGAATATAAAATATTTAAATTAAAAATACACAAAAAATAGTTTCAAAAATATAGTTTACATTTAAAATAAATATAAAAAAATATGACTTTAAGATAATAAAAAATAAATTTAAAGAAATAAAAAAATGCAGGGGTGAAGTACCCTATATCTTTGACTCACTTGAGTCTATATTACATAGGTGTTTGTCTAGTTTGAAAATAATGACAAAATTTGAGTCATACCCTAGTCTACCAAATGACCCTAGACTTTACATGATTTTTCTCTAATAGTCTCAAAGGTATAATACCAACACTGCACTTAGGATTGCATTTCTATGTTGCATTCATATCATATTAGGTGTGTGAGTACTAATTCCCGTTAAAATATTTTTTCTAATAATTTTTGGGATTTTTGGGAATTTATAAACATTTTTACAACAATTAAAATTTGGTTTTAAAATGTTGTGGGCTTATTTGTAATATCAATTAGTTCCTAAAAACTTTGGTTGGGTAGAAACCGAAAGCAGCAGAGAGTTATGTGGTACAAAATGGAATTATTTAAACTTCTAAAAACACGCGTTTGTTAGCCCATATGAGCTACACACATGTTGCATCCACAACAGTCCAGATTGTGTTTTCTTACTCTCACATTCTTGGGAACCATTACCAGCCCTTGGATCTATTTTTATCTATGGTCTGCATGTTGTTTTTAACAATCTAAGTCTCAACCTTGTGGCCAATCAGATGTCATTTAATTATGGTGCGTTGTAAGCCATTAGATTTACATCGGTCATCCAGAGTTAATCTCAGCCGTTGTTTTGCTTCGATATTCCAGACCCTTCCATCTAGTAGTATAAATAGATAACCTTGGTTATACAATTACAATCTTTGGATCAGTTGTGTTTTGAGAGAAAATAAGTGAGAGAGAGAAGAGAGAAAAGAAAAAGAGAGAGAAATTCAAACCCTAAACTAAACTCTTGCAATTTTTCCTCAGAAAAAACCTTTGTGAGTTTGAGTGTGTTCGATCGTGTGAAGATCCATGCTATCTGCTCTTTAATCTCTTTTACAACTAAGTCACGGAGTTTGGATTTCAATTTCTCTTTATAGAAAGTGGAGATATGAATTGTGTGTGATACAAAACACGTTTACATACTTAGTTTGATTTCTTTCTTCAAGATATCTTCATTTGTTAGTTGTTTTAGTCTTAAATGTTTATTTAAAAATCAGAACCAACAAATCTTTTTCTATTTTTAGTTTTGGAGAAAAAACAGACTTAGATCTAGTTAAGATCTTGATTGGGGTTTTACACTTTCATATATTTCACATTTTGTGAAATAACTATGTAAATAAAATAAAGAAAGTGTTTAGGACCTTGGCTCCTTTTGATAGAAAGGTTCCCTCGAGATTTGTGGATATAAACAAATATAAGAAGCCTGAGATTTTCAAACAAACTGAGATGCATAAATCATACCTGCATTTTAGAACGAAATCTGTAATTTGATAGGTATATTATATGTATAAGTGTGTGTGTGTGTGTGTTGCGTGGATGCGTTTAGGCACTTCACCACTTACACTATTCACACTAAAACACTAAAGAAGTGTTGGTAGAGCGATCATTGACTTTAGAGTCGACTGAAAGCTAAAAAGGAGAAGAGGAACAAAGCTGGGAGAACAACTTCAACATCAGAGCCTTCAAAGAAGTCAGAATAACCTAACGAAGATGGTATATTTTCTTGACTTATAATAGGTCTGATTGTGTGTTTAGTTTGTTATATAGGTTGTGACCTATATTCGTTTTTATTGGATTTTTGTTTTGAGGTGTAGAGACCTCCGTGGATATTTCTCCAATTGGATGGGGTTTTACCACGTTGAAATCTTGTGGTCTTGCATGTTTCATCTTCCTCTCATCACCTTCTACTTGTGTGCTGATTTAGAAATGATTTAGTTTTGTTTTTCAAAACTTAGATACTTAATAACAGAAATTTCCCGTTCATAAGCTTTATACACATCTTGTGTCAGTACTTGTTTTATAAAAAAATGAGTTTCTCAAACAAATTGTTCGGAGCCTTTTAATCTATCTTAAATCTTTTAAACAACCTAAGTGGCATTATTTTTTCAATTGGTATCAGAGATTTGGCTTTATAAAATATTTTTGATCATGTGTGTTCTGAAATTGTTTTTTTTAAAACAAAACAATGGATGAGAAATTTGAGAGATTATGTACCCTATCTAGACCCCCACTCTTTGATGGAACCAACTTCCCTTACTGGAAAGTGAGGATGGTTGTATTAATCCAAGGGACACTGGGAGATGATGTCTGGGATGCTATTGAAAATGGTTACGCTTTTCCTACTAAACCAGCCGTAGAAGGAAGTGCTATGAGGATTAGGAAACTGCTAAGTGAATTCACCAAATAAGAGAAACAGAGCTCCCTTAATAATAATAATAATAATAAAGGCAAAAATTCCATATTCATGTCTATTAATGAACACGAATTCAAGAAGATATCTTTATGTAATACCTCTAAGGAAGCATGGGGCACTCTAGTAACTTCACATGAAGGAGACATGTGTTAAAGCTGCTAAAACCCAAATGTTAATCTAGCAGTACAACACTTTGGTCATGACTGAGACTGAGTCATTTGATGACTTCCACATTAGGATGACAGACATAGTGACTAAGCTGCTAATGGTATAATTTATGATAGGAAGGAAATTGTTTCCAAAATTCTAAGGCCACTTCCATAAAAAATTGACAATAAACGCTATGCCATTGAGGAGATGGACGATCCAAATTTAACACGTGAACTCCTCGGTAGCAAGCTAAGGATATTGGAAATGGAACTAGAGTTTAAGAAGAAATTAACTCAGACCCAAAAGAAACAATCCACTTCTAATATTGTCTTCACCTATAAGTTGACCAAACCTGAGTTTAATTTGCTTAAAATTGACTTAGACTCTGATGAGGACTGTAACTTAGACAGTTTGGATAATAACATTACCTTAATGTCTAAACAGTTAAAGAAAATTATGAAATTTCAAAATAAAATTACAAGTGGACAAGGAAAACCTAATTATCCAAAGTTCTCTAGTAATATTCCTCATGAGAAAACACATGACAAACACCAGAATGATAACCAAAACAAGCCTAGAAAAGACCTACAAAATGTTGAGTGTTTTAGGTATGGGAAATTAGGACATATTGTAAATGACTGTAGATTCAATTTGAATAAAAATAAAAATAATAGGGTTAATTTGTGCAAGACCCAGGATGACTCAAGTGAATCAGAAAATGATGAGCCCGAGGCATCTAATTCTTTAAACCCTTGCTTGTCATTCTTTGCCAAAATCATTTATACTGATGAGCCTATGACTAATACTGAACCTGATAGTAGTATATCTAAGCATGATATGTTGAATGATATGGTTCCTAATGGTTTATCTGCTTTGCTACTAGAGAATGCTATTAGTAATTGTAATGTCGTGCGTGTGAGTCAAAGGGAACATTATATTGACGATGAAAATGTGTGTGTGGCTCCTAAAATGAATCGCTAGGGGACACTGCACACTGTACACTTAGTAACTCCGACAATGAAGACCTCCTAGATATTCACATACTATACACAAAACCCCTCAAGAAGAGTACTAAACTTGAAAAAGTAGTCAAGGACCTTACCCATAAAATAGAATCCCTAAGCCAAATGATCAAACAGAATGTTGCAGAGTACACTTATCAGTATCAAGATCATGAGAATGAGACTAAGGTTTATGCTCAAAAAATCAAGAAACTATCTGACTCAAATGAAGTTCTAGAAAATAAATATAAAGGGACGTTATTAGAATTGGAACAAACTAAAGAAAAGACATCAATAATCTTCAAAAACATTGCAAAATTTGAAAATAACTCAAACTGTTTTGAAGATTTTGTTGCTAAAAGTAAAAACCAATTATGATTAAAAAACTGGAACAAGATTTTACCCCAGTACTAACAAACAAACGAAAAATCTTAAAACTATCAAGTTTGTGTCCGGTGGAAAAAGATTTATTGAAACCTGTCCACATTTTCATGACTTGAAAAATAACTTTGATTTGAAGCAACAAAAGATAGACATTGGTGAGGCCAGTACCTCTAAGCTTAATGTTAAACATAAGGCTAAATACGTCTGCCCTCCTATTAGGAAAAATGATTCATCTTTTCAAGCTGTACCTTCTAGGAATAAGGCTATAATTCAATTTTTAGACAAACCTTCATCTAATAATTTTCCTAAGGATACGCCTCCTATGAGCCATCTTTATTGCTCATACTACGATGTTTTTGGACATTCCCTTGATGGATGTTTTTCCAAACGTCTATACAAACCTGTTTTTAGTTCACCTATCTATCATAATTTCAACAATTCTAGAAAAGGAAGAAATAACTATAATCTTCCTACGGAATCAGATAACAACTCTAACTATCAAAATAGGAAGAAAAGATCTAATACTAAAAGATCATCAACAAGAGGAAATCCAAGATTCATGCCAAAACCAAATGCTCATAAATTTGCGCAAAAATCTTTTAAAGAAAAGGCTAATGCTCTTAAATTTTACCTTATTCGAGCTAATCAACGCAAACTTTTAAAAACTAGAGAAATTTGGGTTAGGAAGGATGAACTAAGACCTCAAATGAAATTTAATATTATGATAAGTGCTTTGAAAGCTGAGCACACAACATCTGGATGGTATTTAGATTCAGGATGTTCTAAACACATGACCGAGGATGAAACCAAACTTCTCCAGAGGTAAAGTTTTGTTTAGATATAGGGGGTAAACCAAGATCATTGGTAAAGGGACTCTCTGTGAACAAGGATTACCTATCTTAGAAGATGTTCTTATAGTAAAAGGTTTTAAAGCAAATTTATTAAGTATATAAAAATTTTGTGACTCCAACCATAATGTCAGATTTTCAAAGAATAATTGCAAAATTTTAAATGAAAATGGTGACTGCGTTATTACAGGCCTTCGTACCTCAGATAACTGTTATACAGTTTATCCAAGTAACGAGGTTTGTAACATTGCCAGAATTGATGATAATGAGATTTGGCATAATAGGTTGAGTCACATAAATTTTGATAGCCTTGGCAAATTGTGTTCTCAAGAAATAGTTAGGGGTCTTCCTAAGATAAAGTCTATAATAAAAATTGTTTGTGGACCTTGCCAAGAAGGAAAAATAGTTAAGTTTGCCTATAGGAAAGTCAAAGACATTTTGACTGCTCAACCTCTAGAACTTATCCATATGGACCTAATGAGTCCTGCTAGAACGGTTAGTCTATGTGGAAATAGCTACATCTTAGTGATGGCCGATGGTTTTACCCTCTTTACTTGGATAGCTTTTCTTAAACAAAAGTCCGATACCTTTCAAAACTTTCTAAAAATTCTTCTATGTATTGAGAACGAAAAGGATAGTCAAGTAAATTGTATCCATAGTGATCGTGGGGGAGAGTTTAATGACTTAGGAGTAACTGAATATTGTACCTATAATGGTCATCAACATGAATTTAACACTCCTAAAACTCCTCAGCAAAATGGTATAACTGAAAGAAAGAATTGGACTATTCAAGAAATGGCACAAGTCATGATTCATGCTAAAAGCCTTCCTAAGTATTTTTAGGTAGAAGTTGTTAGAACTGCCTACCACATCTTAAACTGTGCCTATGTTGAAAAAGATACCAAACAGACACCTTACAAATTATGGTACGGCAACAAACCTAACCTAAAATATTTTAAAAATTTTGGTAGTGCTTCTTATGTATGTAAGGACAGAGAACATTTGTCCGAATTCGAAACCAGAGGTGATAAAGACATCTTCTTAAGTTACTCTCAAAATAAAAGAGCCTATCGTGTTTATAATCTTCAAACTAAAACCCTAATTGAATCCATTAATGTGATTGTTAGTGACACTAATGTTGAGAGTAAACCTATAGGACCAATTATCATGCAACAGTCTAAAAATATTTTTTATTGTGACTCTCTAGAGATAGATGATCCTTTACCAACTGATATGCCTGAAGTACCTAATTGGGTTTCTAAAGATCAACCCTTAGATAGCGTCGTTGGTAATCTTATTAAGCCTTTTCATATAAGATCCCAGATACATAATTTTTCTCATTATGCATGATTTATGTCTCTTGTGGAACCAAAGAATGTAAATGAATCCCTAAGTAACTCCTTGTGGATAAGCGTTATGCAGGAGGAACTTCTTCAATTTATCGCTCATGACATATGGTATCTTGTACCCAGGCCAGAAAATAAAAAGGTTATTGGCACACGCTAGGTTTTTAAAAATAAAACAGATGAGATTAGGATGGTGATTAAAAACAAGGCAAGATTAGTTGCCCAAGGCTACTCTAAGATTGAAGGAATAGATTTCGAGGAAACATTTGCTCCGGTTAGTGGCCTTGAATTTGTTCGTCTACTCTTAGCAATAGCTTGTCATTTCCAATTCACTCTCTACTAAATGGATGTGAAATCTGCATTCCTTAATGATTTTCTAAGTAAGGAAGTCTATGTCAAACAACCAAAAGGGTTTATTGACCCTCACCATCCGAATAATATTTTTTTATTAAAAAAGGTGTTATATGGCTAAAACAAGCACCCCGTGCTTGGCATAATTGATTGTCTACCTTTTTATTAAACAACGGCTTTAAGAGAGGTGGTAATGATCCATCTCTACTTGTTAAACATTTTGATAAAACAGTTGTTATAGCCCAAGTCTACGTAGATGATATCATATTTTTATCAACATCCTTAACTGAAGATTAAAATTTCTCCGAAGTTATGCATGGAGAATTTCAAATGTCGCTTATGGGGGAGTTGTAAATCTTTGTAGGACTTCAAGTCAAACAGAATTTAGGAGGTTTATTCATTTCACAGTCCAAATATGCTCTCGAGATTGTTAAGAAATTTGACCTAGAAAATGCAAAAGATGCTAGGACACCTATGAGTACCTTCGTAAAAATGTCTAAGGATGAACATGGGAAATCTATTAATCCCACTCTTTACCGTAGTATGATATGAAAATTACTATATCTCACTACTTCACGCCCTGACATTATGTATGTTATTTGTGTTTGCGCTAGATATCAGAATGCACCTAAAGATAGTCATTTATCATATGTTAAGAGAATTATTAAATATGTTAAAGGAACTCATAATTTAGGACTTTGGTACACCAATGACACATCCACTAGTGTAATTGGTTACACCGATGCTAATTGGGCAGGGTGTTCTGATGACAGTAAGAGTAAGTCAGGATACTGCTATTATATACAATAATTTAGTAGGATGTGTAAGGACACAAATTTCCAATTGAGTCCTTTGTAGTTTTGGCTCAATTTCAGACAAAAACGTTTGAGTCATAGGATAGAGTTACTGATCATCCTTCAAGCCTATGACGTATTAAAGTTAAAGACGTAGCGGCCAAGTTTAAAGCTTCATCAAAATGCCGAGTTCAAAGTGCCTCGTTTCTACGTCATTAACAATGTTTCGTTTACTCCTAAGGTATGAATGCATTTTAATATATCTATAGGAGCTTGGAACAATTCATATTGGGTGTACATTTATTTAAACTGTTGCTTAATTTCAGAAAGATTTTATTAGAACTTTAATATAAAGTATATAAAGTTTCTGGGCTAAAAATAGAATTTTTTTCAACTTTCTGGAAGTTCGTTCGAACGAGTTTGCCAACGAGTTCCCATATTGGCCACTGGAACTTCATTCGAAATGTCATTCGAACGAGATGGATCTTCGAACGAGATTTCCAATGAAATTTCTAACGAGTTCACACTAGAACTTCGTTAGAAGTCTCGTTCGAACGAAAATCTCGTTCGAACGAGTTTTGGCGGGAACAATTATTTGGCAGTTTTGAGCAGTTTTTTCCCACTTTTCCACTTCTTTTCCCACTAACTTTTTACCTAAATATGTAAGTGCGGGAACCATGTTTTTTAACTTAACCTTTTCATATCCTACAACCTCTAAGAGAGTGTTTGAGATAGAAATTCAAAGTAGAAAAAGTTGTTTGTTTTGAGTGTTCAATTCTTCAAGAAAAATGTTTTAAACACTTGTTTTACACCCAAAGTTTGTTTAATCCAAGTTTCATATATGTTGATACCAAAATTAATATGCTGATGTGGACGAATAATACGAAGACACGTGTCAATCTACGTGGCACGATAGCAGCGAGGAAGTTCATTTCCCGACCAACCATGCTTCTTTCCGAGCAACTAGGATACACCGAGGAACTCTAGCGCACCGAGGAAGTCTAGCGCACCGAGGAACTCTAGCGCCCCGAGGTACTCTAATGCTCCGAGGAACTCCTGATCAACGAGCAACTATGGCGGTCCGAGCTGCACCTCGGTCGTATCATTAATTGCCAGATAATCAACAGCTCAAATATTCATTGAATGCTTATATTCTTGATGCGCACGCTGCATTAAATGTATTACCCTTTCACATGTATACCACTTAATGTATCGAACCTTTCATGTACAGCCTCAAGGCTATAAATACCTTGTATCATCCTCATTCAAGGGGGACCGGAATTTCTTGAGAGAATTTGTAATCAAGAATTCTGCAAACACTCAGCAATAACATAACAGTGGACGTAGGCTTTATTCCTAGCCGAACCACTTTAAAAATCTTTGTCTTATTTATTTATCTGTGATTGAATAATTAGAGCAATCTAGTTTTTTACATCAACAGATTGGCGCCGTCTGTGGGAAACGACTGTTACTATCGTTTTTCGCAAAAATCATTTGTTATCAATGGCAGATAATCCAGAATCCAGTAATAGAAATGCTGGAAATGCTGGAAATCTTCCAAATCCATCTGCAACTCTAGATCTGGCTGGAATTATGACAAATCTGGCTCAAGGACAAACCGCCATGCAAGAATCTATGAGGCAACTCATTCAAACTCTTCAAGGCGGTGCACCTACCTATTCAGGACAACGGAGTGATCATGGGCAATCACGATCCAGACGTACTGCGTCATATCGCAATGGGGAGTCTAATGATTCTTCTTATCAACCTGGGCGAACTTCATCGATATGGGCTACGGATACAAATCAACCTATATCTCTCTCTCCGGAGAGAACCAGCGCTTTGGAAAGATTAAGCAGGGAGTCTCCTTTCAGTCGGTTAGGACCAAGGAGAAACATGAGTCCACCTAGAGCTCCATCGAGAAGTGTTCGACCACCATCACGTTTGAGAGAAGAATCAGCACAATCACGACCAGCTACTCGTCAAGATAAATCTCAGGAAGCTACATCAGAGCGATCAATTGCTCAGACTAAGCGGCCTGAGGAAGGAAATGAAGCATGGAAAGGTTCTATTCAGCGGTTGGAGGATAGATTAGGAGAAATGGCTAAGGCAAGGAACCCCTTACAGAGAACTTTTGTTCAAGGGAAACCTTTTGTGCAGTCCATTGTGGATTTTCCTACACCATCGAAATTTAAAGCACCTGTAGTGACTCCTAAGTACGATGGAAAAACAGATCATGTACTTCATATAGAACAATATCAAGCTGCCGCCGACATATATGCCGTCCCCGACGAGATGAGGTGCAGAGCTTTCTCGGGAACTCTTACCGGATCTGCACAGATATGGTATAACAATCTTCCTCGGGGTAAGATTTCAACTTTTATTCAATTAGCCGAGTTGTTCATTGGCAATTTTTGTTTTGGGGCGAAACCAGTAAAGCGAGTAGCACATTTGTTAAGTGTTAGACAAAAATCAGGTGAAAGTACTACAGATTACATAACTCGTTTTAATAACGAAAAGTTGGAAGTCGTAGATTACGAAGAAAAGACAGCAATCACTGCTTTGATGAGTGGTTTGCTGCCTAATAAACTGTACTACACCTTGGCCAAAGATCCACCAAAAACTATGTCCGAGTTGATGGCAAAAGCAGCCAAAATTATGAATGCCGAGGAGGCTATGGCTGCGAAGAAGAATATGGATAAAGAAGTAAAAGTGGAGGTCTACAAGTCTAAGAAGAAAGATCAGAAAGGTAATGGTGGTGACAAGCATTACAGGAATAATAGGACAACGTTGGAAGTCCTAAAGAAGTACGATAATTATACCCCATTGAAAATGGGTATTAATCATGTTTTGGAAGAAATTAAGAATAGCGAGGAAATCAAGTGGCCAGAGAAACTGAAGACAAATCCCGATTTGAGGAATAAGGCCAAATATTGTGAATTTCACAAAGATCATGGCCATATGACCAAAAATTGCATAGCCCTTCAGAACGAGATCGAAACACTCATCCGAAGAGGAAAATTGTCAAAGTATGTAGATCGCAGGAGTGAGAGGAAGAATGATGATAGAACTAGAGAGAGATCTAGATCTCCTCGTCGTGCAGAGGAGAAAAAGAGGAGGGACCACGAAGATGATCCAGATGATGACGCTGATCTTCCCAAGAAGCCAAGGCAGCCCGAACGAGAGGTATTCTCTATACGTTTTGGGTCATTTGATTGTAATGTTATTACAGGAGGAGATGCAGGGGGAGGAGACCTTATTGCAGAAAGAAAAGCTTACCTCGGAGAGGCTCAAGCTTGTTCATATATTCAGCGAATAAATCTGGCCGAGGATGATCGTCCGAGGAAGGTAAATAAAGAGAAGCTAGTGATTGGTTTTTCAAAAAATGACCTGGCAGGTGTTCTTTACCCTCATGATAATCCTTTGGTGATCAAAATGAGGATGAAGGATGTGGTCATTTCAAGGGTGTTAGTAGACAATGGTAGTTCGGCAGACATCATGTACTATTCATGCTTTGATAGCTTGAATTTAAAATTATCTCAATTGGAACCTTATCACAGACCCCTTCTGGGTTTTGCTGGCGAGAAAGTTTTTCCACTTGGGACGATCAAGTTGGATATACTCATTGGAACTTGGCCTGCTTGTCGAACAGAAAGAATACGCTTCTTTGTGATGGATAAGAATGTGCAGTCAGCCTACAACATCATCATGGGAAGAGTTGGATTGAAGAAGTTCGAGGCAGTTCCATCTACAGTACATCAGTGTTTGAAATTCCCAACGAATTTTGGAGTTGGAATTATGAAAGGTGATCAAAAAGTAGCTCGGGAATGCTATTATTCGTCTGCCGAGCAAGAGGAACTTGAAGAGTCAAGGAAAAAGACTACTACTTACCAAGTGGAGGAAGGTACAGAAATTGAAACTCTTGACCCTAGGGATGAATCTCAACTCGTAAAAGGGCAGGTGGTGGAATCTACAGAAACTGTTATCCTGGACGACGAGCATCCTGAACGAGTAACTCAGATAGGATCGTCGTTGGACGTTTCAATAAAACAGGAGTTGATAACTTTCTTGAGAAACGGGAAGAATACTTTTGCCTGGAGTCATGAAGACATGCCAGGTATAGATCCAAACTTCTTATGTCATGAGCTCAATGTGAATAAGGAGATCAAACCCGTGAAGCAGAGAAGAAGAGTGTTTAGTCCCGAGAAGAACCAGGCCATACAAGAGGAGGTCGAGAAACTCCAGAAAGCCCAATTCATTGAAGATGTGAAATATCCAGATTGGTTGGCAAATGTGGTGATGGTAAAGAAGAAGAACAACAAATGGAGAATGTGTGTTGATTTCACTGATCTCAACAAGGCATGCCCAAAAGATCATTTTCCATTGCCCAGAATTGATCAACTAGTGGATGCTACCTCGGGACATGAGCTACTCAGCTTTATGGATGCTTATTCTGGCTACAATCAGATCAAAATGAAGCCAGAAGACAGGGAAATTACTTCTTTTATTACCCCAAGGGGAACTTATTGTTATAATGTTATGCCTTTTGGTTTAAAAAATGCAGGTGCAACATATCAGCGGCTGATGAACAAGGTTTTTGCCGAACAAATCAGTTGCAATATGGAAGTCTATGTCGACGACATGCTCACCAAAAGCAAGAGAGCTACTGATCATCTAGTTGACTTAGGCCAAACCTTTGATCAACTGGACAAATACCAAATGAAGCTCAACCCGAAAAAGTGTACCTTTGGAGTACGAGAAGGAATGTTCCTCGGATACATCGTCAATCAACGAGGTATTGAGGCAAATCCAGAAAAGATCAAAGCTCTTTTAGGGCTGCGATCCCCAACGACGAGGAAAGAAGTACAGAGTCTTACCGGACGAGTTGCAGCGCTCAACAGATTTGTATCCCGAGCAAATGATAAATGCCTCCCGTTCTTCAAAACACTGCGAAAAAGTTTTGAGTGGACTGATGAATGTGAGAAGGCCTTTCAAGATTTGAAGAAGTATTTGGGAGCCCCACCATTGTTGTCTAGGCCAATAACTGGAGAGAAGCTGTACTTGTATTTGGCAGTATCAGAGAATGCAGTTAGCTCGACGTTGATCAGATTGGAGAATGGAGTCCAGAAGCCAATTTATTACACAAGTAAGGCCTTCCGAGGTGCAGAAATCAGATACCCAAAGTTAGAAAAATTAGCACTGGCATTAATTGAAGCAAGTAGAAGAATGAGGCCATACTTCCAAGCCCATACCATCATAGTGTATACCGACATGCCATTAAGACAAGCCCTTCACAAGCCAGAAAAATCAGGAAGATTGATGTACTGGGCAATAGAGCTCGGTGAATATGATATTGTGTACGAACCCAGATCATCATTAAAGGGGCAAGCTGTAGCAGATTTTATAGCAGAGTTCACATACCCTGATACCCCCGAGGAGCAAAAGGTACTTGTTGACCTACCTGTGGACGATACAGTATCAACAGACACAAATCCAGACCAACTAAGGTTGGTAAAAGGACTTGTGGATGTAGAAAAATCATCATATTCAAACCCAGACCAACTAAGGTTGGTAAAAGGGTGCGAACAGATGACCGATGAGGAGCGAAATATACCAGGGGATGATGGAAGAAAACAACAGATATTTTACAGAGGAACTCTGACAGATAAGAAATTTGAAGACGACGTACCTACATGGAGATTATATGTAGATGGATCATCATGCACAGCTGGATGTGGAGCGGGGATTATTTTAAACACCCCAGATGATATTGACATGGAGTATGCCTTGAGATTCCAATTCAAAGCTTCCAATAATGAAGCTGAGTATGAGGCCATGATAGCAGGTTTTCATTTGGCGAAAGTTATGGAGGCACGGCAAATAATTGTTTTCAGTGATTCTCAATTAATTGTGAATCAAATGATGGGGATATATGCAGTGAAGGGAGAGTTAATGGTGAAGTACCATGCGAAGGTGATGGAATTATTGACAGAATTTGATGCTATTCAATTGGTGAGGATACCGAGGATGGAGAATGCTAGAGCAGACGCATTAGCCCGATTAGCGTCAGCTACGCGCACCGAGCTACGAAGAACGATACCAATAGAAGTATTAGAAAGTCGGAGCATAGAAGAAGACCTGATGGTAAATATAATAACCCTTGATTTAGGACCATCTTGGATGGATCCTATCAGGGCATACATTGAAGAAGGAGAATTACCGGAGGACAAACTAGCTGCCAAGAAATTAAAGTATAAAGTTGATCGGTATGTGTTAACTAATGGTGTTTTGTATAGACGAGGAATTATGGCAGGTTTGTAGAGATGTGTGCATCCATCAGAAGTCAAAGAATTGATTGAAGAAATTCATGAAGGATCTTGTGGAGCTCATGTAGCAGGTCGGACACTTTTGCAAAGGGTAATGACACAGGGATATTACTGGCCGACGATGAGGGCTGATTGTATAGCCTATGCTAAGAAGTGTGACAAGTGCCAATGTTTTTCCTCCATCCGAAGAACTCCACAAGCATTGTTGACACCCATAACTTCACCTTGGCCATTTTCCATGTGGGGGGTTGATCTGGTTGGACCACTGCCGACGACCCGAGGAAGGTTCAAGTATCTCGTCGTGGCAGTAAATTATTTTACTAAGTGGGTGGAAGCTGAACCACTAATTGATATGACGTACGAGAAAGTATATCAGTTTATTTGGAAAAACATCATTTGTCGATATGGTCTCCCCCATGCTTTCATTACAGACCATGGAACACAATTCGATAATGAAGAATTTGCTGCTTATTGTCATCAGTCAAACATTTTGAAGTATCATTCAGCACCAGGCCATCCCCAGAGCAATGGACAGACTGAAGTGACGAACAGAACATTATTAAATGGTTTGAAGAAAAGGTTAAGTGAAGCTAAAGCAAATTGGATTAATGAGCTCCAATCCGTACTATGGGCTTACCGAATAACTCCCCGAGCAACAACTGGAGAATCACCATATATGTTGGCATTTGGAAGTGAAGCTGTGATACCTGCCGAGTTGGGTCTCCCAACTCATAGAGTGCTGAATTTCAACTCCCCGATCAGCGATTTGATGAGAAGACTGGATTTGGATATGCTCGAGGAGGTTAGAGAAGAGGCAGCCATTAGAAATGCTGCTTACCAACAACGTACAGCTTTGTTTTACAACAAAAGGGTGAAGAAATGTGATTTAAAAGAAGGGGATTATGTGCTAAAGAAAGTCATTCAGAAGCAAAATAAGTTGGAAGCAAACTGGCATGGACCTTACCGAGTTACAGAGGTTGTTCGTCCAGGAACTTACAGAATAGCAACTCTAGAGGGAGAAGAATTTAAGAATGCGTGGAATGCTGAACATCTACGCAAGTATTATCAGTAATGTAAAATGTAAAAGCATTTCCTTCATTATGAATAAAGCGAGGATGTTTCGCCATTTTCTTTCTGGTTGAAAGTTTTTCGTGGAATACTAGTGTAATACACTATGCACCAAAAGTGCTCTAAGGAGCCAAAAAATGCTCTAAGGAGCCAAAAGCTCTAAGGAGCTAAAAAGTGCTCTAAGGAGCCAAAAAATGCTCTAAGGAGCCAAAAGCTCTAAGGAGCTAAAAAGTGCTCTAAGGAGCCAAAAAGTGCTCTAAGGAGCCAAAAGTGCTCTAAGGAGCCAAAAAGTGCTCTAAGGAGCCAAAAGCGCTCTAAGGAGCCAAAAAGTTCGAAAGAACCGCCAAAAGTGCTCTAAGGAGCCAAAAAGTGCTCTAAGGACCCAAAAGTGCTCTAAGGAGCCAAAAAGTGCTCTAAGGAGCCAAAAGCGCTCTAAGGAGCCAAAAGCTCTAAGGAGCCAAAAAGTTCGAAAGAACCATTACCACTCCTTTGGTTAGGAGGTGTACACCAGCATGATCAACTACGGTTGGTAAGATAAATATATTCTCACATGACAACTAATGTTGGTCGAGAGATAACATTATTACAAAAAGTTCTTTGAAGAACAAAATATTCCAAAATACACCAAGTATAGTTGGTCGGGGATAAAAACCCAATAATTGTAGTTGGTCGACGAGGATAAATTATTGACCTTAGTTGGTCGGACACATTTTTATATTTGAAATTGAACCAAATATAGCTGGTCGGAGATAAAAACCCATCAACTGTAGTTGGTCGACAAACATTATTTATCCACCTTGGTTGGTTGGAAACAGTTTGAACAATTTATATTCATTACTTTATTATTAAGTGATTGATCAACCTTGATACTTGTAAATTTTTATTAAGTTGGTTGATGAACAACACGATATTGTTATCTTTTTAACAAATACATAGATACATATGCACAAATATAAAGGTGTTTGATAAACACAAGACAATAGCAAAATTGGCAAACAGAAAATGAAAGTCTTTTCATTAAAAATCTAGAATAAATTACAAGTTACATAAATGTACTAACTGTTACATTGAAAACCTATTCTATTGGTTTCTTTCCTTTATTTTTTGAAACAGGCTCCTCGCCAGCAGGAGGATCCTCTAGACAAAGAGGAGAATTAATGAAATTAACATCCCTGAGCATTCTGACATTCATCACAGAAGGTGTATCCAAGAGATGCTCAAGACGAGACAATTCAACCTGAGAATGAAGGCTATAATCACCAAGGTACTTTGAAATCAAGCTACGAGGAATGGAACGAGCTGAGATCCATGCCATGTCCAATTTGAAAGGTGGTACAGGCAGGTCTAATAATGATGGAGCGTGATAATCCCATAAATAATGCCCTTGCTCCAATTTTAACACACCCAGTGCGTTCAACCATCCTTGCTTGTAACCTTCATTGTTGGCATGTTCAATACGAGCATCCAGGTGAACAAGGGCTTCATTGTATCCTGCCATCCAGAATTCCCTTGGCTGTTTATGGAATTGGAAGGTTAATCTATCCAATTGTTCATGAAGGCTTTTGGCAAAAAGATCCTTATTATGCAGAGCAGATTTCGTCGCTGTAAGTTGATCTTCCAAGGATAGATTCTTCTTGGACATTTCTGATAGGGCCCGATCTTTGACGTTTAACTGGAATGCTTGAGTTTCCAAAGTAGATTGGGTACGAGCCTCTTCAACATTGCGACTAAGAACTCTTGATCGGCTCCGAGAAGCGACTGGAGAGTTTTACTCCTCGGTAACATTTTGAGCAGCTCTTCCTCGCCCCCGAGCACCTCTTCCTCGTCCACGAGCAGTCCCAGAAACTGCAGATCTTCTTAAATCATCCAGTTCTTGCCTTAATTTGGCATTTTCGACCTCTAAGAAAGAGAAACCTTCATCAGTAACGGGCACTAGAGCAGTGGAAGATGATGCTGCAGATTCATATTGAGCCAACTTTTTCTGTAAATTATTATTTTCTTGTTCCAGGATCTCGGCAATCTGCCTGCAAGCTTCAACTTCACCTTTTAAGGTCCTTTCCCTAATATCGTATCCAGCAATGATCTTCTTATGGCCCTCAGAGGAGAGTTGCTGGTATCTATTTTCATAATCCTCGTGCAACGAGGCCATTGTTGCATTGTGTTGATTTTGAAGATCCTCTATGGAACCATGAAGTTCCTCGATCAGTTCGTAATACGCCACATTATTGGCCACAGATCTATCAAGCAAATCCTTCAGATACCGGTAAGCCTCAACTGCTTGTTCTGAGGCATCGTGACCAAGGATGTCGACAATCTCTGATACACTTAGGTCTGTATGACCAGCTTTATAATATCCATTACATTGTCGCATCAACTCAGTATCAGGAGCAGATATCAATTCCATTCTGGCCAAAAACTAATAAAGAAGAGGAAGCAGGAGTTAATAAATAAAAGCAGACAGAGTATCAATAAATAAGAGGAACGAAGATGTATTTTATTAGATCATCAAAAGGTTACATTGTTCGATTACAAGAATTGAAAAAAAGAAATGATACCGAACAACTTCACACCTTTTCCTTGTCCCCCAAGACTTTCTCGGGAGGCTGGGACGAGGAGCTCGGTTGCTCGGTGGTATCAACGGGTTGATCAGCAGGAATCTTCTCGACAGGAGGAGGCATAGAAGAAATGTCCTCGACTACAGAGGGTTGAGAAGCAGAGACTGGGTCACCCATAGCCATAGAAGACTCATCTGAGGCAGGCTCATCTTCTTCTTCTTCCACAATTGGTGGAGGAGGACTAGGGAGATGTTGTTGGAATAGCTCAGAATCGTCTTGGACCTTCAGCTCTTGCAGAGCAGCTACCCAGCCATCGTGGAAGTATTTCAACTTCCCATATTGGACTTGGGATGTCATTGCAGCTATCCCTCTCTCCCATCCTTTCTCCCAACCAGCACTGAAATGTTTCTTGATTGCGACCTTTCTCCTCAACTTCTCCGAGGAGAGCTTCACCTCCAATTCCTCTTTTTTGACCTTGATATCTCGCAGGGTAGATAACTCTTCCTCTGCCTTTTTCAGCTGGCCATCATATTCCTGATGTTTAACCTCTAAACCTTTTACTTTCTCCTCCAAATTCTTGGAGGTTTCAGCCATTTTCACCTTCTCAGCTTCAGCCACAACTAATTTCTTCTCCCAAACAGCTTTTTCGTCAACATACTGTCGACGAGATTCCTGTAAAGACTGGGTCAAACCCAACAGAGCATCCTCTACGCCTGACGAGGAGCTTGAAGCTTTGATAGCTTCATCCTTCTTCACAATATTATTAAAACAGTTCACCAACTGAAAGATGAGAAAAATAGCAAAGTCAATACAAAATGCAAGCTTTCAGAGAAAGAAAGAAAAATCAGAAGTATAAGAAATTTACTGAAGCAAGGTGACGAGCAGCTAAGGATGTCAACATATCCCTAGGAATTCTCTCATCAATACCATGGACCTCGGGTACGACCGAGCTCATTGCAAAACTTGGAAGAGTGATGTTTGGAACATCAGTACCACCGGCAGGTAGGGAAGAGGCAGTTTCAGCCGGAGTAACTGAGGATGATTTCCTCAATCTCTTCAACGGGCGATCAGAACCTTCAACCAAAGAGGTCTTGGTCGGAGAGATTGTAATTACATCTACAGGAGCAGTTTTCTTGCTCGGAACCACTGGGGGCTTCTCGGCAGCTTTAGAAGACCCAGCATCCACTTTTTTAGTCCCCTCTGGGGCATCAGTTTTACTTTTCTTGGCCCCAGCAGCAGAAGTAACATCATCAAAGAGAGCGGGAGGAGCTCTTTTCTTACCCATCTTTTGACTTAAAGGAAGATGAGAATCTGAAGATGAACCTTCTGGAGTTGAAGCTGGTTCAACAGGGCGAGTAGTATAAGAGGTTGTGTAACTCTTATACTGTAGCAGATATGAGGCAGACCTGATGTGTTCGTCTGCAATGTTCTTGTGCAAACCCCAGATAAGTTTCAGATGCTTGATATTAACCTCTGATTCTTTTGGAGTTCTTCTTTTGCTATCAACTGCAAATAAACACATAACGAGATATCAATCATACATTTTGTCAAACATGATGAAAGCATAATTTCATAAATAAAATAAAATGAAAAATAAACCTATCCCATTGCCATATGGGGGGCATCTGGGACCGTTGTATACTTCATCTCCAGTTAAAGGGGCATATTGCCAATTTTTTATAACCAACCCATGTTCAAAATAATCTCTATTTGAGTCAGGGAGGTTAACTACAAGAGCCCTATTCAGAAACCTAGTTTTTAAGTAATAAATATTATCTAGAGTGGCCCATTTATAGCAGTACATAATCTCAGGGATCCCAATACGAGTCCCATGAGTTAGATTTAGTTTGTGCACCCCATTAATTATTCTCCATGAATTGGGGGCTATTTTTGCAGGGACAAGATCAAAATATTGACAAAATTCAAGACACAATGGATTTGGTGGAAAGGAAAAACCACATTCAGCAACAAAAAGACTGGGGAACCAATGTCCCTCAGCCAATCGAAAGTAATCTAAAGGCTCAGAAAGAACCTCTAGAGTTACCCACGAAGGAATGGAAAAATCAGAACGAAATTTCTCAACAGACTCCACAATATAAACCATATTGAATAAAAGAGATACAGAAGAAAGGAAGAAGATCTTACTGGAAGAAAGAAGGAATGTTGACAACGAACGAAAAACGCACAAGAGAGAAGGAGAGAATAGAAAGCTTGAATGCAGAAAATTGGAAAACGTAGAAGACGGTATGATTACCCAAGAAGTTTAAATACTTTGCATTGGGAAGCGGTGAAAGAAATGATTACCAAAAAGAAACTACTGAACTTCCGGCGGCGAAAAGGACAAAAACTGCACGGAGATCGAAACGCTTATAAAAAATTCAAAAAAAGGCGGAAGCTGCGAAATGAGAAGGAAATTTGAACACAATGTTCCTGAAACCCAGGAAAAGTCATTTAATATTGCCTTATACCGAGAAAGAATGTTCCATACTCCTCAAAGTTCGAAATATGAAACATTGGGGGCTTCTGTTGATACCAAAATTAATATGCTGATGTGGACGAATAATACGAAGACACGTGTCAATCTACGTGGCACGATAGCAGCGAGGAAGTTCATTTCCCGACCAACCATGCTTCTTTCCGAGCAACTAGGATACACCGAGGAACTCTAGCGCACCGAGGAACTCTAGCGCTCCGAGGTACTCTAATGCTCCGAGGAACTCCTGATCAACGAGCAACTATGGCGGTCCGAGCTGCACCTCGGTCGTATCATTAATTGCCAGATAATCAACAGCTCAAATATTCATTGAATGCTTATATTCTTGACGCGCACGCTGCATTAAATGTATTACCCTTTCACATGTATACCATTTAATGTATCGAACCTTTCATGTACAGCCTCAAGGCTATAAATACCTTGTATCATCCTCATTCAAGGGGGACCGGAATTTCTTGAGAGAATTTGTAATCAAGAATTCTGCAAACACTCAGCAATAACATAACAGTGGACGTAGGATTTATTCACTACACCAAAAACAGCAATTTGGCACACCTTGATATTAAAATTCTGGCACAGTTTAAAACTGTGCCAAATTCTGGCACGGTTTAATGACAATCTGGCACACTTTAAAACAGTGCCAAAATTTGGCACTGTTTTAAAGTGTGCCAAAATTGAGTACAGTTAACTAAAATATAAAAGCCCTAAAAAAAACAATTCCCCTCACTTCTTTTGCTCTCCCGCTCTCCTCTCCCGCTTGTTTCACTCTCTCTGTTCATAGGTACTCGACTCTCACTTATTGGTCCGCCTCCCCTCTCTCTCAACAACCATCTTCGTTTTCTTCATCAACAACCATCTTCATTTTTCTTTACTCCGACCCCCGACCTGTTCCATACCTCCGTTCCATACCTCCGATCGCCGACCGCCCAGCGTAAGGTAAATAGCTTCATTTTTCATTTCCTTTTTATATTTCGTTGAAACTGTTGGATGAAAGACTGATATATATGTATAGTTTGAAATCGATGGAGTTAGGTTTTCAAAACAATTTGAGTTAAGTTTGAAAATTGATTTGAAATTGAATTAGGTTGGTTTGTAATCAAATTGATTTAGGTTTTGAAATCAATTTGAGTGGGTTTTAAAATTGATTACGAGTTGGGTTTGAAGAGTTAGATTTTCGTTGGGGTTTGCAGAGTTGGATTTTCAATCAGGTTTAAAGAATTAGATTTCCGTTGGGTGATCCACGGTTCACCCCACCGTCGACAAGAGGGTCCGGCGATCAAAAATTTCAAATATCTATTAAGTTCCGTGGGCATGGAGGAGCATGGTTCCACCTTCTGTTGGTGAGAGCATAAAACGCCAAAAAATTTACGATTCAGTAGCTTGCGAATAAGCCAAAAAATGGAACTATAGTCGGATGAGTAAAAGAAGGATGGTAATTGGTTTTTATAATTTATTTTTAGTGTTTAAATAAATAAAATCAACTTTATTGGAAAATAAATTTATTTCTTTTTCAATGTGATATAGGTAATGGAATTTTTTTTTAATAACTTAAATGTAGCTACATCCTTTACCTTTGAGCTATTAACCATGTCCATCACAATGACTCCAGAATGTAATAAAATAATGTAATCAATCTAGGGAGTGAGAATTGAATATTGGTTTAAATTTGATACTCGTTCCATTAGCTTTAACGAATATAAAGAAGATTTCGGTTGGGTTGGTTCATTCCTTTATTCAACCATTGTTCAAATGTTTTTCGTGATTTCAATAGATTTCATGGATTACAACTGTTTGTTGTAATGTATTTAAAAGATTTCTAATAATTATGCTATTTTTTTGTCCTGCCGCTACTTTTGCTTAGTTTTGTGATTTCAAATAATCCAATCGCCATATGATCTTTATATAGCATTGATCGGGTTCATACTCCATGTGTATATCATATTCCATGAAAAAAACTACAGGGATGGAATGTAGACAATAGGGGGCTCATCTTCCTCATGTTGTGGGGATTGCTGGGCAATCGGTTTATGGTGTTCAGTCCGTGGCACTCCCGGGAGGCTACCAAAATGATGACCACTGAGAGTGGTTCCTCTATACAGGAAGGTATGTGCCCTTTATTTTTATATTCACTTTTAATTTTAGATATTCAATACTTGTAATATGTGCCCTCTATACAGGAAGTTCAAGCAATATAGTGCTTTAAATATCTTTATTGCATCTAACACATTTCATAATATGCTAATTTTCATCATTTATAAAGGTACCTTCTAAATTCAGATTGTGTTTTAATACCACTCCAATCCTGTTATTATAAGAATACTTGAATGAAAGAGAGTTTTTATAAGGAAAAAACCAATACAAAATGAAATAAACCCGTTACGGCTGTGGTATAACTACCTGTGATACAACCTTCCGGTACTTATCATTTTGGTGACGTATTGTATCGCATTTTACTATATATACAACTATGTCTCTATGTTTATTGACATATTTGTCTAGCACTTTACTTTTGTTCCAGTTATTTTAAAGATAACACGAATACCTCTATTCTCAATTAATGTTATGAACTTGCACGTGTAAATTACTTCCAATATCTGTTCATTATGTTGGGAAAGTTTATGGCCTCAATTTGACTTACCATTTCATATGGGCTTGTAGTTTTTCCTCATATCTTAACCTTATTCTCTGTTCTTAAGCCAAAATTCCCATGTCAATGGTCAGGTCCCACAAGGAGAAATGTTCTTCTTATGATCCAGAAACAGTAGTCCGATATGATGGGGTTTATAGAATTGAGAAATGTTGGCGCAAAGATGGAATTCAGGTAGGGTTACTTGCAAAATTATCCTTTACATGTGGCTCTTGCTATATATCTTTACATTTTGTCATACACTTCTGTTTTCCAGGGATTTAATGTCTGTCGATATCTTTTCGTTCGTTGCGATAATGAACCTGCTCCATGGACAAAGTTTACAATTGTTTTCGTCATCTTCGGTTTGTATATGTATGTATCTATCTATGTGCATATATAATGTTTACTTAAAGTCTGCAGTGATGAGCCTGGGGGCTTACCAACTTGATGCATGGGTACAAGAGGGAGTCTCTTGGCACTAGAGTACTTAAATCCATATAATAAAACATCTCAAAAAAGTGAAAATAAAAGCTATAGAACATATACTGTTGTGAAACATAAGGTAATTATTAACAATTGTTTCTATGTTTATACAGAACACTTCTTACCTCGACTTAAGCAACAAAGGGTCTTACTAATGGAACATAGTACACTTTCATATTCTAATATTTATATTTTTGTTTTTAATTGTTATCTATAATGCTTAATGTTTTTTTCATGAAGGTAATTACTAAGGGAATGCGGTATGCCACATTTCAATCATGAAGGACACATTAGATGAAAGTGTATGCGAATAGTTCACTTTCATACGTTGAGAAAGAATGAAGTGTGAGTTTCACTCGATGACATCAAAGTGCCCGAGTATCCAGTTTGGGGTGGAAAACAAGCTCATTGAGAGAACTTGAAAGATGTTGGTAAAAATGGAATTACGTATTGGCTCGACGATGTTTGTCTTCCCATTGGTGACACCGACGAATGACCTTTGTCCTCCCATTGGTGACACCGACGACCTACACCACCTTGCTTCGAAGTACTTCCCTCTAAGGTACAAATTTGAAAAATCCTTACTTATATTCCTAATTTATGTTTCTATAATCCTGCTCCACCACCTATAGCATCAAGAAATTATTGAGTTATCATTATGCAATCGACAATTGAATTGAGTTATAGTTATGCAATCAACTATTGAATTGAGTTATCGTTATGCAATCAACTATTGAATATAATTGGCAAAAATCAACACTTAAACTTAAAAACAAGTCGTTAAAGGGTGAAAATCAAAACCAGCCCCCAAACGGACCCGTAAGAGGCATGAACACCTCACACAGGACCAATGTAACTTATTTTAATATTAACATAAGCCCAATATCTGCATATATGCATATTTCTGCATATATGCAACATATATGCAGCATATATCTGCATATATGCTTGCATATATGCACATATATGCATATATCTGCATAAATGCATATATATGCATATATCTGCATATATGGTGCATATATGATTGCATATATGGGTGGGGAGTGGGGTGGGTTGAATTTGACAATTAGCTTTTCTCTTAGATCATGGAGAAGATTCACAAACTTAAATCAAAAGTAAAACGTAATAAATATAAAACATAATAAATATACATCGAACACATGTGCTTGGTTTGTGGCCTTTCTCAATTACTTACTCATTTTCACTAATTCTTCATGTATGCCAAAATTGAAAAACTGGTAAATAAAAAAGAAAACCAAGAACATTTCACAAGTCAGAAAATTAAGTCACATGTTGTAAAATGACTACTTTCCCTACATAATGGTTAATATATCTTTTTAAAATATAATTTTGGTATTGCAGGACCTCTTTGTGTCGGGACTGATACAACATCAGCACACTGGTGAAAGCGAAAGCAGAACTCGAAGAAGTGATTGGAAAAGGGAAGATCTCAAGTTGTTTGCACAAATACGCAAGGATCAAGAATGAGGGAGCTTATTCGGAGGATCTCAAGTTGCGAATAAATTTGGTAAGTATTTTATATTGATGATAGAAGATTTTATAATGTAGTGCACCATTACCAAAGTAAATTCTTCATTTAGTTGTGTGCGCGTGTGTGTTGTGTAAGATGTGTGTCTTAAGGCCTTAATAAGTGGTTGCCATGGAGGAAGGGGCTATATATGGATTTATATACTATTTTTAGATGTTAAATCGGTGGAAGGGATTTATTGGTGGTTTAGCTGCGGCTTTTGTGCTTGTTGTTGTTGTTGGGATTATGTTAATATTAAAATTAGTTGGATTTCATGAATAAACAAAGGAAACTCTGTCGAAATTTTATGAAATAAGTAAGTGTTCTAAATTGATTAAGGCTAGCAGACAACATTTGAAAATTGAACATTGGTGAATGAAAACGTAAAACAACTAATAAACATACCAGAATGAGACATGCGTAGTCACGAACACCTCGCACGGGATCAATGCGATTCATAGGAACCGACCGTGTAGTCACGGGGCTCCCAGTTTGAGTGTAAGACATAAATTTGCAAAATATTTAGATTTAAGCATAAAAACATGCAATCGAAAGGTGAAAACGTAAAACAAGCCGTTCAAGGGTGAAAACCCAAACCACCCCCCAAACGACCCCGTAGGGGGCACGAACGCCTCGCACGGGACCAATGTAACTTGTAGGAACTGACCGCGTAGTCCCGGGTCTCCCGGTTTGTGAATATGACGATAATTTGCAAAAACCAGCACTTAAACTAAAAAACAAGCCGTTAATGGGTGAAACCCAAACTACCCCGTAGGGGGCACGGACACCTCGCACGGGACCAATGTAACTTGTAGGAACTGACCGCGTAGTCCCGGGTCTCCCGGTTTGAGAATATGACGATAATTTGCAAAAATCACACTTAGTTAAAAACAAGCCGTCAAAGGGTGAAAACATAAACCACCCCCTAAATGACCCCGTAGGGGGCACGAACACCTCGCACGGGACCAATGTAACTTGTAGGAACTGACCGCGTAGTCCCGGGTCTCCCGGTTTGTGAATATGACGATAATTTGCAAAAATCAGCACTTAAACTTAAAAACAAGCCGTTAAAGGGTGAAAACTCAAACCACCCCCCAAACGACCCCGTAGGAGGCACGAACACCTCGCACGGGACCAATGTAACTTGTAGGAACTGACCGCGTAGTCTCGGGTCTCCCGGTTTGAGAGTATGACGATAATTTGCAAAAATCAACATTTAAACTTAAAAACAAGCCGTTAAAGGGTGAAAACCCAAACCACCCCCCAAACGACCCCGTAGGGGGCACGAACACCTCGCACGGGACCAATGTAACTTATAGGAACTGATCGCGTAGTCCCGGGCCTCCCGGTTTGTGAATATGATGATAATTTGCAAAAATCACACTTAGTTAAAAACAAGCCGTCAAAGGGTGAAAACCCAAACCACCCCCCAAACGACCCCGTAGGAGGCACAAACACCTCGCACGGGATCAATGTAATTTGTAGGAACTGATCGCGTAGTCCCAGGTCTCCCGGTTTGATAGTATGACGATAATTTGTAAAAATCAGCACTTAAACTTAAAAACAAGCCGCTAAAGGGTGAAAACCCAAACCACCCCCCAAACGACCCCGTAGGGGGCACGAACTCCTCGCACGGGAACAATGTAACTTGTAGGAACTGGCCGCGTAGTCCCGGGTCTCCCGGTTTGTGAATATGACGATAATTTGCAAAAATCAATACTTAAACTTAAAAACAAGCCGCTAAAGGGGGAAAACCCAAACCACCCCCCAAACGACCCCGTAGGAGGCACGAACACCTTGCACGGGACCAATGTAACTTGTAGGAACTGACCGCGTAGTCTCGGGTCTCCCGGTTTGAGAGTAGGACGATAATTTGCAAAAATCAATACTTAAACTTAAAAACAAGCCGTTAAAGGGGGAAAACCCAAAACACCCCCCAAACGATCCCGTAGGAGGCACGAACACCTCGCACGGGACCAATGTAACTTGTAGGAACTGACCGCGTAGTCTCGGGTCTCCCGGTTTGAGAGTAGGACGATAATTTGCAAAAATCAACACTTAAACTTAAAAACAAGTCGTCAAAGGTTGAAAACCCAAACCACCCCCCAAACGACCCCGTAGGAGGCAGAAACACCTCGCACGGGATCAATGTAATTTGTAAGAACTGATCGCGTAGTCCCGGGTCTCCCGGTTTGATAGTATGACGATAATTTGCAAAAATCAGCACTTAAACTTAAAAACAAGCCGCTAAAGGGTGAAAACCCAAACCACCCCCCAAACGACCCCGTAGGGGGCACGAACTCCTCGCACGGGAACAATGTAACTTGTAGGAACTGGCCGCGTAGTCCCGGGTCTCCCGGTTTGTGAATATGACGATAATTTGCAAAAATTAATACTTAAACTTAAAAACAAGCCGCTAAAGGGGGAAAACCCAAACCACCCCCCAAACGACCCCGTAGGAGGCACGAACACCTTGCACGGGACCAATGTAACTTGTAGGAACTGATCGCGTAGTCCCGGGCCTCCCGATTTGTGAATATGACGTAATTTGCAAAAATCACACTTAGTTAAAAACAAGCCGTCAAAGGGTGAAAACCCAAACCACCCCCCAAACGACCCCGTAGGAGGCACAAACACCTCGCACGGGACCAATGTAATTTGTAGGAACTGATCGCGTAGTCCCGGGTCTCCCGGTTTGATAGTATGACGATAATTTGCAAAAATCAGCACTTAAACTTAAAAACAAGCCGCTAAAGGGTGAAAACCCAAACCACCCCCCAAACGACCCCGTAGGGGGCACGAACTCCTCGCACGGGAACAATGTAACTTGTAGGAACTGGCCGCGTAGTCCCGGGTCTCCCGGTTTGTGAATATGACGATAATTTGCAAAAATCAATACTTAAACTTAAAAACAAGCCGCTAAAGGGGGAAAACCCAAACCACCCCCCAAACGACCCCGTAGGAGGCACGAACACCTTGCACGGGACCAATGTCACTTGTAGGAACTGACCGCGCAGTCTCGGGTCTCCCGGTTTGAGAGTAGGACGATAATTTGCAAAAATCAATACTTAAACTTAAAAACAAGCCGTTAAAGGGGGAAAACCCAAACCACCCCCCAAACGATCCCGTAGGAGGCACGAACACCTCGCACGGGACCAATGTAACTTGTAGGAACTGACCGCGTAGTCTCGGGTCTCCCGGTTTGAGAGTAGGACGATAATTTGCAAAAACCAGCACTTAAACTTAAAAACAAGCCGTTAATGGGTGAAAACCCAAACCACCCCCCAAACTACCCCGTAGGGGGCACGAACACCTCGCACGGGACCAATGTAACTTGTAGGAACTGACCGCGTAGTCCCGGGTCTCCCGGTTTGAGAATATGACGATAATTTGCAAAAATCACACTTAGTTAAAAACAAGCCGTCAAAGGGTGAAAACCTAAACCACCCCCTAAATGACCCCGTAGGGGGCACGAACACCTCGCACGGGACCAATGTAACTTGTAGGAACTGACTGCGTAGTCCCGGGTCTCCCGGTTTGTGAATATGACGATAATTTGCAAAAATCAGCACTTAAACTTAAAAACAAGCCGTTAAAGGGTGAAAACTCAAACCACCCCCCAAACGACCCCGTAGGAGGCACGAACACCTCGGACGGGACCAATGTAACTTGTAGGAACTGACCGCGTAGTCTCGGGTCTCCCGGTTTGAGAGTATGACGATAATTTGCAAAAATCAACATTTAAACTTAAAAACAAGCCGTTAAAGGGTGAAAACCCAAACCACCCCCCAAACCACCCCGTAGGTGGCACGAACACCTCGCACGGGACCAATGTAACTTATAGGAACTGATCGCGTAGTCCCGGGCCTCCCGGTTTGTGAATATGACGATAATTTGCAAAAATCACACTTAGTTAAAAATAAGCCGTCAAAGGGTGAAAACCCAAACCACCCCCCAAACGACCCCGTAGGAGGCACAAACACCTCGCACGGGACCAATGTAATTTGTAGGAACTGATCGTGTAGTCCCGGGTCTCCCGGTTTGATAGTATGACGATAATTTGCAAAAATCAGCACTTAAACTTAAAAACAAGCCGCTAAAGGGTGAAAACCCAAACCAACCCCCAAACGACCCCGTAGGGGGCACGAACACCTCGCACGGGACCAATGTAACTTGTAGGAACTGACCGCGTAGTCCCGGGTCTCCCGGTTTGTGAATATGACGATAATTTGCAAAAACCAGCACTTAAACTTAAAAACAAGCCGTTAATGGGTGAAAACCCAAACCACCCCCCAAACTACCCCGTAGGCGGCACGAACACCTCGCACGGGACCAATGTAACTTGTAGGAACTGACCGCGTAGTCCCGGGTCTCCCGGTTTGAGAATATGACGATAATTTGTAAAAATCACACTTAGTTAAAAACAAGCCGTCAAAGGGTGAAAACCTAAACCACCCCCCAAATGACCCCGTAGGGGGCACGAACACCTCGCACGGGACCAATGTAACTTGTAGGAACTGACCGCGTAGTCCCGGGTCTCCCGGTTTGTGAATATGGCGATAATTTTCAAAAATCAGCACTTAAACTTAAAAACAAGCCGTTAAAGGGTGAAAACTCAAACCACCCCCCAAACGACCCCGTAGGGGGCACGAACACCTCGCACGGGACCAATGTAACTTGGAGGAACTGACCGCGTATTCCCGGGTCTCCCGGTTTGTGAATATGACGATAATTTGCAAAAATCACACTTAGTTAAAAACATGCCGT
The DNA here is from genome assembly GCA_949130495.1 of Sambucus nigra. NCBI lineage: Eukaryota > Viridiplantae > Streptophyta > Magnoliopsida > Dipsacales > Adoxaceae > Sambucus > Sambucus nigra. The sequence goes on along the minus strand of OX422211.1, from coordinate 464,235,896 downwards.
CAAAGGGTGAATACCCAAACCAACCGCCAAACGACCCCGTAGGAGGCACGAAAACCTCGCACGAGACCAATATAACTTGTAGGAACTGACCGCGTAGTCCCGGGTCTCCCGATTTGAGAGTACGACGATAATTTGCAAAAATCAACACTTAAACTTAAAAACAAGCCGTTAAAGGGTGAAAACCCAAACCAGCCCCCAAACGACCCCGTAGGGGGCACGAACACGTCGTACGGGACCAATGTAACTTGTAGGAACTGACCGCGTAGTCCCGGGTCTCCCTGTTTGTGAGTATGACGTTAATTTCCATTCATATATGTAATTTTTTTGTTTTGAGTTTTTTTTTTTGTAAATTATTGGGTTACTAATATCGTATCTTTTTTGTATTCTATTTTTTTTGCAGGATAACAGTTTATCGTTGGCTTTTATTTGCGTGGAACACACAAAGAACTCAATGGTTTACAACAAGGGGTTTATTAATGAATCCATTTTTTTGTGTCATGACCGTACGGTCTTTTGTTGTTTTATTATTGACTTTTATGGCCATGAGGTCTTTTGTAAGTTAATTGTTATATTTTGTGGCCGTGCGGGCTTTATGTTAGGCAGGTTTTGTATTAACAGGTTTTGGAATGTCCAGAAAATAGAGGAAACTCTGCCCAATTTTTTTTGGGCCTATGAGCAGTTAAAGACTTGTAATATTTTGAAGTTTGTATGTACATTAGTTTATTAATAACGCGCAATATTATTAATTTGTGAATTTTGTGCTTTCAAATATTTTTTTTAAATTAAAAAAAATTGGCACAGTTCAAAACCGTGGCAAAAGTGTATCATATTTTGGCATGGTTTTAAACTGTGCTAATTTTTTTTAAATTATGCTGAATCTGGCACAGTTAAAAACTGTGCCAAAAGTGTGCCAGAAATATCAAATTCTGGCACGGTTTAAAAGTGTGCAGAAGTGTTCCTATTTTTGCTGAATCTGGCACAGTTAAAAACTGTGCCAAAAGTGTGCCAGAAATATCAAATTCTGGCACGGTTTAAAAGTGTGCCAGAAGTGTTCCTGTTTGACTGATTCTGGCACACTTTTAAACCGTGCCAGAAAAAAATTCCCATTTTGGAACACCTGATTCTGGCACAGTTCAAAACCGTGCCAGATTTGATCTGGCACGGTTTTGAACTGTGCCAGAATCCTGTTTTTGGTGTAGTGATTCCTAGCCGAACCACTTTAAAAATCTTTGTCTTATTTATTTATCTGTGATTGAATAATTAGAGCAATCTAGTTTTTTACATCAACAATATATATATAGTTTTCTTGGAGTGTTTGGCACCGATTTATCTCTACATCCATTTGAAGAGAAGTTTGGGTTTGCTTCTAAATCCCATAAAGAAGAAGAGCTTGTTTTGTTGCGGCATTCTCATGCGGTGAAAGTCACCATGTGTGGTTGACGGTGTACGTATGTCTCATTGGTGAAGGCCAAGATTCTGGTGGAGCTCCGGGGTTGTCTACTAGACGGAGGTGTTTACAAGAAGAAGCGCCTGGGCTTGAGAGGGATCGAGTCGAGTTTTGTAAGTCTTTCTGTCTTGTAATTTGTAAATCCATACTTAGTGGACGCTAGGGCCGTCCGAGGTTTTTTCCCGTTGTGGATTTTTCCCCGTATATCCCGGCGTAGTGATTTATTATTTATTTTATCTTGATATACTCACCTAGAACGCATTCTTAGGTAATTCACGATAAAATTTGGTTTAATCCCTACTTGTTTAATTTGGTGCTAAATAAATATTGGGTAATGTTTAGTTAATTTAATTCAAGTCATTTAATTTAATTTGATAAAATGTGTTTGGCCTAATTTGGTAAAATTGAAAAATATGACTTGGGCAAATTTCTAGGACTTGGGTAAATTTATTGTGTTTAAGTGAAATCTCATTGTGTGTGTGTTCCATCATATTTCACTTTGTTTAATTTTAATTTGGAAAGAAATTAAAATTTGTTAATTTATTTTTATTGAACCATCATCTTCGCTTCCGCATCTCATAGAAGGAAATTATTACCTTTTGTGGAGTAAAAAGAATTTTGTTTAAAATTGGGGGCGTACATGACTTTTCAAATTGCTATCAGAGCCAAAGCGATAAATTATTTCGTTAAGATCCTTTAAATAATTTTTGGCTAAAATGGAATTTTTCCTATTCTCAAAATTTCCTATTTTCGATGGTTCTAATTACGCGTACTGGAAAGCGCATATGAAATCGGAACTTAAATCTATCGAAAAGAGGGTTTGGTTATATGTAGTTAACGGATGGTCTCTGCCAACTCATTTAGTAGATAATGAACGTGTTCCCAAACTGGCCGATTGATGGGGTGAGAATGAATTTAAACTTTTTAATTTTAATTCCCGAGGTTTAAGCGCCTTGTTTAGCGCTGTCACACCGGATGAATTTCGATGCATTATGACGCGTGAGACCGCTAAAGAAGCATGGGATATTTTACAACTCACTCATGAAGGTACGAGTGTCGTAAAAGCTTCAAAACTCCAAAACCTCACCACTCAATTTGAAACCATCAAAATGAATGAAAAAGAAACTTTTGATGAATTTTATGCTAGACTTTCAGATATTGTTAATTCATCTTTTAACTTGGGAGAGAAAATACCCGACAACCGAGTTGTAAAGAAAATTTTAAGGTCCCTACCCGATAGATTTATTCCAAAAGTGACCGTTTTAATTCTTTACCAACTTTAACCTCTATGAAATTAGAAGAGCTCGTAGGTGATTTACAAACCTATGAACTAGACATGTTTCCCTCTAAAACCGAAAAGAAAATTGAAAAGGGCATTGCTTTAAAAGCCCGAAAAGAGGAAAAACAAGTAGTAGAGAGCGAGAGTGATAGTGACTCGGAAGATATGGCCTTGTCTGCTAGGAAATTTTGAAAGTTTCTTAAAATTAACAAAGATAAATTTAAAAATGACTTTAAGAAATTTGAAACTTATAAGCATGACAAAGCCGAGAGGATCCCTAAAACTTCTAAAGAAAATGTAAATAGGGACGAGTCCGAAAAATGTTTTGGTTGTGATGGGGGGATTTTGAGTGTCCCACTAAACTAAGGAGAGAGGGTAAGAAACCAATTGCGTTTAATGCAACCCTTAGTGATAGTGATAATGAAGAGGGACCTGATTCCCCCACTAAGCCCAACTTTGTGGTTTTTATGGCTAGTCATGTGAGTGATAGTAAGAACTCGTCTATTGATGAAACTTTAACACATGACACTTCTAAGGTCATAGCTTATGGCTCCCTTATTTTTTATGGTAGTGAGAGTGAAGAAGAAAGAGAGAGTGAAAATGAAGAAGAGGTTAATGTGAGTAAACTTCAAAATTCTTTCCAAGAACTTTATGAAGAATCTATTAAATTGAAAAGAGCTCATTTGAAGTTAGAAGCTTGTTTAAAAGAGCGTGTCAAGGTCGTTGAAGATAGTTCGTTAATGGAAGTCCTTAGTACACGGGAGAGATCTCTTCAAGAGAAGCTAGAATATATTGAAGGCGAGAGAGATAGCCTTAGAGGTTTAATGGAATCCTTGAAAAATGAGCTTCTCGAGTTTGAAGAGAGAAATGTTTTATTAGAGTCTAGAATTTTAGAATTAGAAAAACAATTAAAAGACTCTAGTAATATCAAATTTGATTTGGAGTGTCGTTCAGAAACACTAGATAAGATCTTAGGAACGGTCCAAATAAAAAATGACTTGTGTGGTTTAGGCTTCAATACTTGTAGTGAATCAACACATAAAGACAAAACCAATGTTTTAGGAGAATCCACTAGGAAAGCTTTTAGAGATCACTCCTTAGGTAAATCTTTTCTCCGTGAGTTTAGGTGTTCACATTGTGGTCGAAAAGGTCAACTTAGGAAATTTTGTTTTGATCTTACAAGAGGTCCTAGAAAATACCAACGTAAGGAAACCAAGGTAGCCAAGATTCCTACACCCCGAGTTTGTCATTCATCATTAGTTTGGGTTAGGAGATACGACTTGGTAGCTTTACAAGATAGGGTTTTTTATTCTCATTTACTTTCACATGCTTCCTCCCTTGCAAAATCTAAAGGTTGAATGTGTTAGTTTTGTTTGCATACTTTAGCTTTTGTACTTCATGATATATTATCATGCTAAATGTATGCTTGTTTCAGTCATTTTCTAGTCATTTCTTTATTTCATATCTTATGCTAGAAATCATGAGTTGTTTATCTTTTGTATTATATTTCTTTCATTTTTGTTTGCATTAAATGAAAAATACAAAAAGATTTTAGTTTATCATTTGTGTTTTATTTTTTTTGTCATTTAGGCTTAATGAAAAATACAAATAATTTATGTTTATCTTTTGAGTATATAATTTTTTGATTAAAAATTTCAAAAAACTCAAAAAGATTTTTTTTTGTGTGTATTTTAGTTTGACACACTTTATGTGGCATGTACTTGTGTTTGAATCCCATATTTTACGCTCCCATGTGGCCAGAACTTTTGGTTTAGATTGACAATCCATATAATGTTCTTTACCATGCTTACATGGAGTAGTTGGATTTTGTGTTGTTTAAATGGATTCTATTTTTATATGCCTCTATTCACACATACACGAGCTCTTTTGAAATTTAATCGTCACATGTTATATTTGAGCTTTGTGAGGTGTTCTCCTACCAATCTTGTCATTTACATATTTGTGACCTAGGAGGACTAGTGCAGGTCAAAATCCGTTGCACGTGAGATTTGTGTGAGATATAAAATATATATATATATATATATATATATATATATATATATATATATATATATATATATATATATAAATGTGCATGGGGAAGGGCTCCGAAAGGATTTATTATCCTTTGCGATTGTAAGCCACAGTTTGAAACGAACCTAAAAGAAATACGTGGTCCAAAGGCCTAAAAGAAAATATGGCATTAAAAAGAAAAATAATTGCCAAGGTCTATGTTTAATTGATATATTCATTCAAAATATATATGCTTATTGAGGGAGATTGGATGGTATATCAACGGTTTGCACAATGTTCATTTATCCTAGTTGCGTTTTCAATGTCATGATTCTATTGGTTCGTAGAATCATCAACATGCTAGGCTTGTATGCATTGTGTTTGTTTGTTCATTGAGTTCAATATATATTATCACATGAGGTTATATTCAAATGTGATGAAGTTTATAATCAATTGAGAACTCCGTGAATATGTTTTAAGTGATTGGGTCTAAATTTAATCGTTGCTAGTTCACACCCCAACACTTTCGTTTCCATATGACACATTTTTGCCATACGAGTGTGAAAATCTTATCTTATTTTGTGTCATTTGTGTGTTTATCTCTCTCTCTCTCTCTATATATATATATATATATATATATGCGTGTGCATCTTTGGTATATCTAGAGTATGTATATATATGATATTTTTGTTTAGTCTTTGCCTTGCTTTCTAGTCCATCTATGCCTTAATTCATAATTGGTTTCTATCTAAATGCATTCTTTGTTGATATCACAGGCTTAATACTTTATCTATGATATTGGTATCATTTTCTTTCATCTTAGTTGGTATCCGTTATTATTTATTGGATTAGTTATGATTTTGTTGCCAATGTGATTTAATGTTCTCATCACTTTTGCACATTTGCATCTTTAGCTTGTTATCCCATTCTATTTATCCCTTTCTTAGTTTAGAGGGTGTATTTGCTTTATTTGGGGGAGATAAGTTAATGTTTTTAATTCTTTAGCCTTTGTCTATTCCTGAACAAAAAGGGGAAGAATGATAGGGGGAGAAATGGTATCTATTCCTATTATAGTCCTATCTTAGTTTGGGGGAGATTTATCTTAAGGGGAGACGTCTTTCTAAGTTGATCATAGTTGATAAAGGGAGAGAATTACTTTAGGGGGAGTACTTACTTTACTTGCATTAAATATTTTGATATTCCCTATGCGTGTAATGTGTTTGCTTAAGATTGCAGGAATTATATTTGTAGTGGCAACTTTCACCGACAAAGATTTTAATCCTTGGGTTGTTTGTGTCAAGCATTGTAATTTTATTTTGGGTGGGACTTTTGTCACTCTAGTAGAGCTTGACGGACCTTTAGGATTTTTGTTGGTTTTTGTCCGGAATTGAGCCAAAACAAGAATTACTTTAGGGGGAGTACTTACTTTACTTGCATTCAATATTTTGATATTCCCTATGCATGTAATGTGTTTGCTTAAGTGTGCAGGAATTATATTCTAAGGGGCAACTTTCACCAGCAAAGATTTTAATCCTTGGATTGTTTGAGTCAAGCATTGTAATTTTATTTTGGGTGGGACTTTTGTCAGTCTAGTAGAGCTTGATGGCCCTTTAGGATTTTTGTTGGTTTTTGTCCCGGAATAGCCAAAGGGGGAGATTTATATGGACACAAATTTCCAATTGAGTCCTTTGTAGTTTTAGCTCAATTCTGAACAAAAACGTTTGATTCATAGGATAGAGTTATTGATCATCCTTCAAGCCTATGACGTACTAAAGTTAAAGACGTAGCGGCCAAGTTTAAAGCTTCATCAAAATGCCGAGTTCAAAGTGCCTCGTTTCTACGTCATCAACAATGTTCCGTTTACTCCTAAGGTATGAATGCATTTTAATGTATATATAGGAGCTTGGAACATTTCATATTGGGTGTACATTTATTTAAAACTATTGCTTAATTTCAGAAAGATTTTATTAAAACTTTAATATAAAGTATATAAAGTTTCTGGGCTAAAAATAGAATTTTTTTCAACTTTCTGAAAGTTCGTTCGAAGTGTCGTTCGAACGAGTTTGTCGTTCGAACGAGTTTGTCGTTCGAACCACAATGTCATTCATACGAGTTTGCCAACGAGTTCCCATATTGGCCACTGGAACTTCACTCAAAATGTCGTTCGAACGAGATTTCCAACGAAATTTCTAACGAGTTCACACTGGAACTTCGTTAGAAGTCTCGTTCGAATGAGACTTCGTTCAAACGAAAATCTCGTTTGAACGAGTTTTGGCGGGAACAATTAATTGGCAGTTTTGAGCAGTTTTTTTCCCACTTTTCCACTTTTTTCCCACTAACTTTTTACCTGAATATGTAAGTGCGGGAACCATGTTTTTTAACTTAACCTTTTCATATCCTACAACCTCTAAGAGAGTGTTTGAGAGAGAAATTCAAAGTAGAAAAAGTTATTTGTTTTGAGTGTTCAATTCTTCAAGAAAAATGTTTTAAACACTTGTTTTACACCCAAAGTTTGTTTAATCCAAGTTTCATATGTATATAGTTTTCTTGGAGTGTTTGGCACCGATTTGTCTCTACATCCATTTGAAGAGAAGTTTGGGTTTTCTTCAAAATCCCATAAAGAAGAAGAGCTTGTTTTTTGCGGCAATCTCATGCGGTGAAAGTCACCATGTGTGGTTGACGGTGTACGTATGTCTCATTGGTGAAGGCCAAGATTCTGGTGAAGCTCCGGGGTTGTCTACTAGACGGAGGTGTTTACAAGAAGAAGCGCCTGGGCTTGAGAGGGATCGAGTCGAGTTTTGTAAGTCTTTCTGTCTTGTAATTTGTAAATCCATACTTAGTGGACGCTAGGGCCGTCCGAGGTTTTTTCCCGTTGTGGATTTTTCCCCGTATATCCCGGCGTAGTGATTTATTATTTATTTTATCTTGATATACTCACCTAGAACGCATTCTTAGGTAATTCAAGATAAAATTTGGTTTAATCACTACTTGTTTAATTTGGTGCTAAATAAATATTGGGTAATGTTTAGTTAATTTAATTCAAGTCATTTAATTTAATTTGATAAAATGTGTTTGGCCTAATTTGGTAAAATTGAAAAATATGACTTGGGCAAATTTCTAGGACTTGGGTTAATTTATTGTGTTTAAGTGAAATCTTATTGTGTGTGTGTGTGTTCCATCATATTTCACTTTGTTTAATTTTAATTTGGAAAGAAATTAAAATTTGTTAATTTGTTTTTATTGAACCATCATCTTCGCTTCCGCATCTTATAAAAGGAAATTTTACTTTTTTTGAAGTAAAAAGAATTTTGTTTAAAATTGGGGGCCTACGGGACTTTTCATGATGGTCTAGTAAAAAATAGAATTGTACATCGTTATCTACTGCTAAATCAGAGCACATTGAAGCTGGAAGCTGTTGTTCGCAATTACTTTGGATAAAACAGAGGTTAAAGGATTATGGAATAATTGAAGATAAGTTGCACATTTATTGTGATAATCAAAGTGCAATTAATACTTCCAAAAATCTCATGCAACACTCTCGTACAAAACACATTAAGATTCGATATCACTTTATCCGTGAATTAGTAGAATCTAAGGAATTGGAAATTATATATCTGCCTACCAATCTTCAATTAGCTAATTTGTTCACAAAGCCTTTAGATAATATCAGATTTGAGTTTTCACGGAAATCTATTGGCATGATAGTTCTTGAATAAATATTTGTCATCTCATAAAAATATCATCCGGTCATATTCACGCTCATAATTGATCTTTGAGGATAGAGGGCACAAATGTTTGAAAAATGACAAAAGACACCTCTTATATCTCTTTTATGTAGGAGATCATTAATGTGACTCGATTGATGTTTATGCGTTGATAAATATTTATCTTCTTTATATTTTATTTGTTCATGTATATCTGTTACTACCCATTGTCCATTTGAGACAAAATGGGCGAGAAACTTTGATTTCACTTGGACATTATCTTGATTACTTTAACTAAAATACTTGATCTTAGTTTTCTTATTTTCAAGAAATCAGTACCTCATTTTATCATAATATTGTTAGGGTATTGGTATGTATTTAGTTGAGTAATGTGATTTTCTTTTCTAGGATATGAGGTGGATAGAATTTTGTATAAGAATAGGATTTTCTTATTTTCTAGTATCCCCACCAGTCCTCGATGACTCAAAGGAGATTTTGTCTCATATTTCCAAATGGGGATATTGAAGCACCCTATATCTTTGACTCACTTGAGTCTATATTATATAGGCGCTTGTCTAGTTTGAAAATAGTGACAAAATTTGAGTCATACCCTTGTCTACCAAAGAACCTCAAACTTTACATGATTATTCCTCTAATAGTCTAAAAGGTATAATACCAACACTTCACTTAGGATTGCATTTCTATGTTGCATTCACATCATATTAGGCGTGTGAGTATTAATCCCATTAAAATAAGTTTCTAATAATTTTTAGGATTTTTAAATAATTTTTAGGAATTTATAAACATTTTTACAACAATTAAAATTTGGTTTTAAAATTTTGTGGGATTATTTGTAATATGAAATAGTTCCTAAAAACTTAGGTTGGGTAGAATCCGGAAGCGGCAGAGAATTGTGTGGTACAAAATGGAATTATTTAAACTTCCCAAAACACGCGTTTATTAGCCCATCTGAGCAACACACGTGTTGCATCCACAACAGTACAGATTATGTTTTCTTACTCTCACATTCCTGAGAACCATTACCAGCCCTTGGATATGTTTTATCGACGGTCTGCATGTTGTTTTTAACAATCCAAGTCTCAACCTTGTGGCCATTCAGATGTCATTTAATTGCGGTGTGTTGTAAGCCATTAGATTTACATCGATCAACCAGAGTTAATCTCAGTCGTTGTTTTTCTTCAATATTCCAAACCCTTCCATCCACCAGAATAAATAGATGGCCTTGGTTATACATTTACAATCTTGGGATCAGTTGTGTTTTAAGAGAAAATAAGAGAGAGAGAGAGAGAGAGAGAGAGAGAGAGAGAGAGAGAGAGAGAGAGAGAGGATAGAAAAGAAAAAAGAGAGAAATTCAAACCCTAAACCAAACTCTTGCAATTTTTCCTCAGAAAAAACCTTTGTGAGTTTGAGTGTGTTCGATCCTGTTAAGATCCGTCCTCTCTGGTCTTCAATCTCTTTTCCAACTAAGTCACGAAGTTTGGGTTTCAATTTCTCTTCATAGAAAGTGGAGATCTGAATTGTCTGTGATACAAAAAACGTTTACATACTTAGTTTGATTTCTTCCTTAAAGAAACCTTCATTTTTTGGTTATTTTACTCTTAGATGTTTATTTTAAAACCAAAAGAAAGAAATCTTTTTCTATTTTCAGTTTTTGAGAAAAAATAGACTTAGATCTAGTTAAGATCTTGATTGGGGTTTTACACTTTCATATATTTCACATTTTGGGAAATAACTGTGTAAATAAAATAATGAAAGTGTTAGGACCTTGTATCCCTTTGATAGAAAGTTTCTCTCGAGATATGTATATATAAATAAAGATTAAAAGTCTGAGATTTTCAAACAAATTGAGATTCAGAAATCATATCTACATTTTAGAACAAAATCTATAATTTGATAGGTATATTGTCTGTATAAGTGTGTGTGTGTGTGTTACATGCATATGTTTAGTCACTTAACCACTTACATTATTCACACTACAACACTAAATAAGTGTTGGTATAAATATCATTGACTTTAGAGTCAATTGAAAGCTAAAAAGGAGAAGAGGAATAAAGCTGGGAGAACAATTTCAAAATCAGAGCCTTCTATATTCTTTTTTAGTGGATTTTTGTTTTGAGGTGTAGAGACCTCCGTGGATGTTTCCCCAATTGGGTGGGGTTTTACCACGTTAAAATCTTGTGTTCTTGCATGTTTCATCTTCCTCTCATCACCTTCTACTTGCATGCTGATTTAGAAATTATTTAGTTTTATTTTTCAAAATTTGGATACTTTATAACTGAAATATCTCGTTGATAAGTTTTATACCCACCTTGTGTTAGTACTTATTTTGTAAAAAAAGGAGTTTCTCAAATAAACTGTTCGTAAGCATTTAATATGTCTTAAATCTTTTAAACAACTTAAGTGGCATTATTTTTTCAAGGAGCATATAAGGGGTTTTGTCTCAAAATTAAGCCAACGCGAAGAAATGAGATTTTCACACCCAATCTCTTTTTCAAGCCGTCAAGTAAAGTCTTTTAATAATTTATGTTTGATAATGAAGCTTTTGAATTCCAGATCGGATGCAATATTCCTTAAAATTCATCGTTATCAAACTGGGTAACATGGCCGGTGATGAAAGAATAAGGCATCCCATAATGGCATCGAATCTGCTTCCATATAAATTGAAAAACCCTCTAATAAGGCATATCCACCAAAGGTTCATCCTCCACCCATTTAGTGAAGTAATCCACTGCTACAACAAAAATACTTGAACCTTCCTTTAGTGGTCGGCAATGGTCCGACCAAGTCTATTATCCAAATAGCAAATTGCCAGGGAGAAGTGATGGGAATTAGTGTAGCCCTCGATCTTTTATGGATAGAAGAAAGTTATCCCACTTCTTGGCGAAAGACACATAATTTGCCTTCATCATCGACCAATAGTAACCCTTCATGGCTATCCTTTGTACCAATGATCTTCCGACTAAATGGGCACAGAAAGAGCCTTCATGGAATTTTTTATCAGACCATGTACTTCAATTAGCTGAACACAATGAAGTAAAGAGACAGTGTATCACCTTCTATATAGAACGATCTTATCCAAAACATAACTAGATGCTTTATATCTCATCTTTCGAGTTTATTTCTGCTCGAATGGTAACAGGCTTTTTTTAATGTAATCTTTGACCGGATCCATCCAAGATGGACCCAATTATACATAAATTACACTTATAGCTTCCACATAAATACTCCATTGGTGGAGAATTTCTACTGGAATAATTCGTTTTAGCTCTATAAGAGTAGTTGAGCCGAGTCGGAGCATCTTCTCAGGCATTATCCACCCTTGGAATTCGGATCATCTTGACTGTAGGAAATGAAGAGATAACCTCCATGACCTTATTCAAGTATCTTACCATCGTGTCTCCTTTAACCCCACATATTTAAATCATCTGGTGGATAATAATTTGAGAATCACTGTGCGTTATTACCTACTCGGCATCTAGCGATGAATTTATTACCTACTCGGCACCTAGCGGTGAAGTTAATTCCAATCCTGTAATTAACGCTTTGTACTTGGCTTCATTCTTGAAGGCTTGAAATTGAAATCTGAATGCATAATACACATTTAAATTGTCTGGAATGTTGATAATGAGTCTATCTCCACTGCCAGTGGCGCATGAAGATTTTTCTATAAATAGTTCACAGATCATGATGTTGTTATTGAAGTCTTCTTCTGCTAGCACTCCATGTCTGAATATTTTGCTCTGCCAATTGCTAAGCTCTTTCCTGAGAAGTCGATGATTTTGGTTGTTTGTCGACAACCTCTGTTTACTTTTGAGCTTAGCTATCTTCCAGAGAAGTCTTCTCGGCAGGCAAACTTGGATTATTTAGAGCCTCTCCATATGAGAATTCTGTAATGAAGTCTGCCACTGCTTGCCCTTTTAACACAGTTCTTAGTTCCTATACAATCTCATACTCCCCAAGTTCAACTGCCCAAGATATCAATCTCCTTATAGTTTTAGGTTTGTGAAAATCTTGTCGCAAAGGTAAATCGGTGCATACCATAATAGTATAGGCCTGGAAGTATAGTCTCATTCTTCTATAGGCTTTAATAAGTGCAAGTGCCAGCTTTTCAAAGCATGGGTACCTGATTTCTTCTCCTCGAACGGATTTTCTAGTATAGTATACCGGCTTTTGAACTCCTCCCTCTAGTTGGATCAGATCTAAGCTAACATTTGACTCTGAAACAGCCAAGTATAGATACAATTTTACTCCTAAAACTGGTCAGGAGAGGAGTGGCGGAGACCCAAGTACTTCTTTAGTTCAAAAAAACCTTCCTCACACTCAACATTCCACTTGAAGGTATTTTTTATCACCTTAAATAATGGTAGACATTTGTATGTTTCTTGGGACACAAGATGATTTAGAGCTGCCACTCTGGCAGTCAGTTTTTATATGTCCTTCTTGTTGGCCGGGGACTGCATTTCCAGTAAAGCCTTTATTTTGTCAGGATTGAATTAAATTCCCATTTGATTCACAATATATCCCAAGAACATTATTTTTTGTACCCCGAATAGACATTTAGTTAGGTTGAGCTTCATTTGGTGCTTCTATAGCTAGTCAAATGTATAACCCAAGTCTTTTATGTGGTGTGCACTAGCCTTGCTCTTAGTCAGCATGTCATCCATATATACTTCCATGTTTTTGGCTATCTTGTCTTCAAATACTTTATTTACTAGCCTCTGATACATTGCTCCAATGTTTTTTAGACCAAATGGCATAATGTTGTAGCAGTATGTTCCTTGGCTAGTGATAAAGGGCGTGCTCTCCTAATCCTCTAGCTTCATTTTAATGTTATTGTAGCCATAATAAGCATCTATAAATAAAAGTAGCTCGTGACCTGCAGTTGCATCTACCAACTGATCAATCCATGGTAAAGAAAAATGATACTTTGGGCATGCTTTATTAAAGTCAGTGAAGTCTACACACATGCGCCATTTGTTATTCTTTTTTTTTTCATCACCACATTGGCCAACCATGTCGAATAATTGACATTTTCTATAAACTTTTCTTTTTATAACTTTTCCACTTCCTCTTCGATTGCCATATTATTCCCGGGACTAAAAATGTTGCGTTTCTATTTTATCAACTTGGAGTCCTTGTAGATGTTGAGCTCGTGGCATATGAAATTAGGATCAATCCCTCGCATATCCTCATGGCTCCAGCGAACACATTTTTCCTCTCTCTAAGGAATCTAATTAATTTCTCTTTGAGAGAAGGTGTTAATCTTGAACCAATTTACGTGGTCCTTTCTGGCCTCTCATTATCAATCACAATAGTTTTTGTCTCTTTCATAACCTGTCCTTTCACCAAATCTTCCTATTCCCTAGGATCCAGTCAATGTGATAAGTAGTAGTGCCCTTGTATATTTCCTATTGGTCGATCGAAGTATAGTAGATGTTATTCACTACATCAACTCCATAATTGGTAGGAAACTTTATGCACAGATGCACAGTAGGTGGTATTGCCTCTAACTGCTTCATTACCACTTTTTCAAGAATTATGTTATAAGCTGAAGGGACATTTTTGTTAAGTACAAAAGAAATAATCATTATCTTTCTACTTGCTCATCAAGTGATGACCAACACGTCTATCTTAATAGTTCCCAACCTTAGAACCCTATGAGAGTCCTGTGATAAGGTTCTAGCTTACTGTCTCGCAGTCCTAGACTGTTGAAATAGTTGTAAAACATGACTTTTGCGGAGCTCCCATTGTCGACTAGAATTTTTGTGGCTCTACCATGGTGAACCCTACAAGTGATGACTAATAGATCATCCTGAGGATAGAACACTCCGCTCAAATGATTTTTAGAGAAACTGAACACCATATTATCTTTGTTAACCTTCATAGGCCGTCCATTAGTGCTCTCAAACATATCAATTTGTCTTATAGTAAGACAAGATTTGGCTTCATTTAGTTAAGATTTTGTCTTAACAAGTCCATTTCTTTCACCAATGACTTCTCCTATAATAAAGTGACAACCAAAGGAAATCATCCCAACTCCACTTCAAGTTCGTTAGGTTTCTTTGATAGGTCACGATTATCCTCATAGTTTTTATTGCATGCCCTTTTCGTGTAATCCTTTCCTTGGTCAGGTACTCAGATCTTCTTCTGGCATCTCAGCTTATAAATTTTGTTAATTTTCCTTGAATAGTTAGATTCTTGACTTCATTCTTTAGGGTGATGTAACTGTTAGTAGTGTGCCCATGATAGCCATGAAAATCACAATACTTGGATTTATCTTTCCTGTTAGGAGGTGAATTTAGTTTTTCGGGTCAATTTAGGTATTTACTGCCTCTGATTTCCTCCAATATGTGATGGACCCCCTTGGTCATAGGAGTATATTCATCGTATTTTTTTATCTTCTTATCATTCTTATCTTTTTTATAAGATTCTTCTGGCTTTCAATTTTTACCTCCAAAGTTTCCTTAGTAGCCATGGCCTCCTTAGCATTCATAATCTTCCTAGCCTTAGCCATCAATTATGTCAATGTTTTAGGAGGATTCTTTGCAAGAGCATAGTAAAGATCTTAGCAAGTAATCCACTCATTAGTGTTGCAATGGTTGGTTTCTCTTCATAATCTACCACCTCTAGTTTCTCATTATTGAAGCGTGTGTTGTACTCCGAAGTATTTTCTCTAAATTTCTGACACACAGTTAAAAGATGAGTAACACTTTTGATCGGCTTAGGCCCAAAATAGAAATTATCAATGAATAGTTCAGCCAAATGATGGAAAGTTTAAATGTTACCTCTAAGAATATTATTGTACCATATTTGGGTTGGACTTGTAATGGAACTAGAGAAATATTTTCACCTCATTTCATTGGGGGCAGAATAGATATCAGTTGTAGCCTGGTATTATTCAATATGGAGGACTGGATTAGTCTTCCCATCATACTTAGGAGTAACAACTGCAAGCTTGAATTTAGAAGGCGTGGGATAGTTCATAATATCCTAAATAAAAGGAGATCCCTTCGCAAACCTCATTTGAAAAATATTCCTAGTTCTGGCCATTTCTCCTAGTCGATCTTCAAGTCATTGCATGGACCCTTTCTAGGAATGTTCCTCTAGTTTAGACCTAGTTGAAGCATCTTTTGTGGATTCACTGTGCACATATGCTGAACTCTCTTTTAGAGAAGTCTTCTGGATTCACACAGAGCCTCTCATGCTAGACTTAGATCTCACAGATCTTTCTCAATGCTCGTAAGGGTGATGTTGCTCTCTGTGATGACCTCTGGTTGCTCTGGAACGCAAACGATAAAAACTAGATTCCTTGTTCAACCATTCCAACACGTTCGACCACTCATTGGAGTAAGATCGACCATTATAGTAATCTATTGATCGAAATGATGATAATGCTCCAAGACGGTATGATCTATCACGAAAAAACCTGGAATGTTAACTCCTGTCATTCCAGGCTGACGGAGGGAGCATGTCCCTCCTAGAAGGCGCATTAGTGGATTTATCTTTCAACGTATGAGCCAATTGCCTAATTGATTCTTATATGGCTTCTTGTCCCTTGGACAAGTTGAGCAAAATTCCTTGATAGTCTATCACACTAGAGGGAGCAGATGGATCAGGATTGTTACCTATTGCTGCATAGATAATCTCAGGAAGAGTGGTCATTCTTTACAG
Organism: Sambucus nigra; assembly: GCA_949130495.1. Lineage (NCBI taxonomy): Eukaryota > Viridiplantae > Streptophyta > Magnoliopsida > Dipsacales > Adoxaceae > Sambucus > Sambucus nigra. The sequence goes on along the minus strand of OX422211.1, from coordinate 464,219,761 downwards.
AATGCCCAAAATTAACAAAAGAAGTATAAAAGGTAAACAACGATGACAAGGAGTCGTTCCCACAGACGGCGCCAATCTGTTGATGTCTAAAAATGTAAGGGGTCCAATTTTATATTCACTGATAAATAAGTTTAAGCAAGCTAGATAAACACACAAGCGACAAAGTTTATAAAGTGGTTCGGCTATGAGAAAAGCCCACGTCCATTATTTGTAATATTTCTGGTGATTAAAATTGCTCACTTTGGGGTGTGCTTGTGCTTGGTTGAATCATCCTCTTGGGATAAGGGTGAACATGTATTTCTATTGGCTAGGAAACTAATAGATGAAGTGCCCTTATATTTTAAGGCAGTTACATCTGTGTTCAATAAATGAGACTCTTGAAATTCATTACTATACGCCATTCCACCCGAGCAACCTTTGATAGTCCTGATGGTTCATTTTTTGGGAGTTGGTTAGCATTCCAGCCAAATAAGTGTGTCTAAAATTGACCAAGATAGCTAAGTGGCCACACAGGAGGACAGGTGCCTACTTTTCACTTGTCCACGTGGGAGAGTAATTTTTATATACAACTGGCAATTTAGCTGTGGATAATCTTTGGAACTTTGTTTCCTATAAGGCATTGCGGTAAGTTGAATCAAATCATCTTACATTTTTTTCTCTAAGCTGATGTATTTTTTTTGAGCTAATTTATTCCATTTCTTCTTATGCAAGGTAACATGGCCACTACAATTTTGTGGAAGAAGGCCCAATCTGCCTTATATTCTTGTGATAAGTTGACAAACGCAAAATAAGGTCTTGAAGATAAAATAAAAGTTCTTAAATAAGACCTCTCTAAAGCTCATAAAATGTTTTAAGAGGTTGATGACCAGATGGTGACTAAGGTTAAAGACCTTAGTAAAGCTGAGGGAAATATCAAGCTTCTGTAATAGGATCTCTAGGCCTCTAAAGAGAGTCTTGATGATTTGAAAGCTAAACTTTTTTAGGCCTTAGTTACTTCTTCTATACCTAAGGAAGATATTGTGAAGGCCTTCAAATCTTCTGAAGAATATATGAGTAACACCACCATAGCATTCCTCAAGGGTTATGACGAGGTAAAAAAAGGGTAGCTAAACACTACCCTGATATTGTTAAGGTTGTCATATCTTGGGAGGGGATGATGATGAAGCCAAAGCCATGGATGGAGAAGAGGAAGCCAATAGAATAGTTGAAATAGGGTCATCATCTAGGGATGAGCTGTAGGTTATTGAGGAACAGGTGAATGAAAAAAAGCTTCTTACTACTAGAAACTCAAAGTTGGATCCTAAAGATATCGCTGCTTAGCCTGTTACTACTTACCTTTACGTAGTTTTTTACAAAAAATATTCATGTATGAACCTGTGAATGGGAAAAATCTTTGAAAATTTATTTATTAGTATTAATAAAAGTAGTTTATATCATTCACCATGAAATATATTTTCTTTTCCAAGTATTTTTGCTTATAGATTTGCATGATTGGATTTAGAAAAAAAAATTATTTTTATTTAAGTTTTATTTTGGGTCTTGCCATTATTTCTTAGCCTTTTTTATTGTGTTGTTGGATCTTATCATCATAGCCTAGGCTTACTAGTTCTTTGGGGATGAACTACTTTGGTTTTCTAGTTAGAAAATGTATGTGATCGGATCTTATCATTGCACCCTCTTCAAAAGGTTTTGTGCAGTCAAAGACCTGAATTTTGGTCAATTGGGCTGGCCTGAGTTGACCTGACCTAAGATGTTTGACCAGTCAATGACATGATTTGGTCAATTGGGATGGCTTGAGCCGATCCGACCTGACCTAAGACGTTTAAGTGGTCAAAGATGTTCTTTGGTCAATTGGGTTGGCCTGGGCCGAGCTGAACTAAGATTTTGGTGTATTTAAACACGTGCATTTTAGTCAATTGGGTTGTCTTGAGCCGATCTAACCTAAGATTTTAATCCAATAAAGATGTGAATTTTGGTCATTTGGGTTGGCTTGAGCTGACCTGGCCTAATATTTTGATGCAGTCAAAGACGTGCATTTTGGTCAATTGGATTGTCTTGAGCAAACTTGACCTAAGATTTTTGGGTAGCTAAAGACTTTCTTTGTTCAATAGGGTTGGTTTGATCTGACCTGACCTAAAATGTTTGAGTAGTCAAAGATGTGCATTTGGACAATCGGTTTAGATTAAGCCGACCTAGCCTAAGATTTTGGTCCAGTCAAAGACGTGCATTTTTTTGTACTTTGAGATGTCTTTGGCTCAAGCCTCTTGCCAATCTATTTAAATGAAATTTAAATAAATGAAAATCAGAATTTGATAATCATAAAATTGTAATAGGGGTAAGGGGTATTCTTATTTAATGGGTTCTACTCGTATAAGCATTGTAATTTCCCATTACATTCATCTTGTTTAATAAGTAAAAATACTTCTTTAATGATTATACCTCTTGAGATACTCAGAGTTCCAAGGGTTTTTTAACAACCCCCTTTTAAAATTTCAATTTGATAAATACCAAGCCGTATGACTTCAACCACGTGGTAGGAAGACTGCCAATTTTCTTCCAACTTGTTGAGTTTCTGTGTAACCTTATTCAAGACAGAGTCCCATTCCTTAAATGTACTTAGCTTCACTCTTTTATTATATAATTTTATTATTCACTGTAGATAGGCTATTATCCTGAGTGTTGATGCTTTCCTGATTCATCTATCAGATCTATATCCAATCCTCTTACAAAATCACTCTTAGGAAAATCAAAGCTAAAGACCATGTAGCTTGGGAGGCCGACCTCAGTTGGGACCATGGATTAACTGGCAAAAGCCAACATGAAAGGGGTTTCTCGTGTTATTATTCACGTCCACAGTACACTTTGTAGTTCATTTATCCAATTCCCTTTGATTGAATCCAATCTTTTCTTCACTCCTTCCAATAATGTTTTGTTTGTGACCTCTGTCTATCGATTGCATGTGCACGAGCTCGTGACAAATGAATTTTTTTTACCTTGGCCTTGTCACATAAGTTTTGAAACTCATCATTGTCAAAGTGGGTGTTGTTATTGGTAATACAAGCATATGGGATCCCATATTTGCATATCACAGTTTTTCATATAAAATGTAAGACACAATATAGGTCATCTCTATGAATGGTTTGGCCTCTACCCATTTTTTCAAGTAATCTACTGGTACCACCAGATACCTGAAACTTCCTTTGATCTTCATTAGTGGGCCGACTAGATCCATACCCCAAATGGCAAAAGTACAAGGATATATGATCAACACCAGCTCGTCTCCTGGCCTCTTATGTTTCACTCCAAAAATTTGGAACTTATCACACTTCTGTGTGTTTTCTTCAAACTCTTTCCTCATAGATGAATAATAATATACTTGGATTGATATTCTTCTTTCTATTATTCGACCTGCTATGTGGGCACCATATAATCCTTCATGTATTTCTTTGATCAGGTTTAGCACTTCTATGGGGTGAATACACCTCGTCATTGAGAAAGTAAAACCTCTTTTGTATAACATTACCTTTTCCATGACAAACTTGGCTGCTTTTTAATGAAGTCTTCTCACTTTCTTCTGATTGGCTGGCAGAATACCTCCATACATGTATCTTCTAATTAGGTCCATCCATTATGGGCCTATGGTCAGCTCTAAAAATTTAACTTCTTCTATGTCAATGCTCATTTTCCAAAGTATGTCTATAGTCATAGTTCTCCTTAGATCGACGATTGTATATGAAGTAAGAAGAGTTAATGCGTCTAGTCTAGTATTTTTAATTATGTGGATTCTGATCATTTGGAGTGCTTTTAGCTTTGGCAAGGGTAATTTCACTCATGCGAGATATTTTAGCATGTTCTCTTCTCTTGATTCATACTCTCCTAGCACTTGGTTTACCATTAGTTGTGAGTCATTGTGAGCCATTATCTACTCGACTCCAAGTGATATAGATAACTCTAATCCAGCAATTAAAGTCTCGTATTCTACTTCATTGTTGCATGAGAAACACCACTTTTTTATTTTTCACAATTTTAAATAACTTTTCATCTTTTAAAATCACAAATTTCTAGTGAAATAGCTTTAATAATTTTATTCTTAACCTAAAATGCATCTTGGTGAGAATAAGCAATACCACTACACGTAATGTACTAGGAAAACCCATAATTGGAAAAACCTTGGATGGCCTAGCTACATAATTCCACTACGATGTAAGTCTATTTAGAAGAACACCTTAGACTTAGACTCAATGTCTTCAATCATTGATGCACTTCTTCATTCCTTGTAGCCTTCTTTGTAGCCACTGTTGGACGCCTTCCAATAGGCACACAACGCAGGCGCGTTCCCACATCTTGGTATCCGATAAATTTGACTTGTCCCATGACTAGTATAGTCGCCTCTTAACACAAACATAGTCTCCACCATTAGAAATGCTCATAGTTTGAAGAGAAAGCATATATGTTGTAACACAAAAAGAGATCTCAAACAGACATATAGATGTAGGATTCTTAGATCTCAACCATTGGAGTAAAGTAGGGTTTGGAATTCACTAGATAAACTTTGCAAAATTATTTTTGCAAAAGACCTCTAAGAAAATTGATGTCAGACCAAAATATTCATAGAAAATAAGAATTTCGAGGCATTGCATTGTTTGAGATAACTCGTTCAAATGAAAACATAGAGTTTGTTTGAATGAAAGTCTTATCTCGTTCGAACGAACAAAAACATCATTCGAATAAACATGTAATCTCATTCAAACTAACTTCGAATAATCTTAAAACGAATATACCTTTGTCAAATAGAAGTACCTGGTTTGATGTTCGTTTGAATGTCATTCTAACGACATTCACATCTTATTCGAATGAACTGCTAACTCTCATTCGAATGAACAAAAAAAAAATCTTTAATAAATATTTTATGAAAATGCCTCAAATAATTTTTATTAAACAACTCCCAAATGTATCCAGGGATCAAACACTATTATGCATTCATACCGTCATTGAGATCACTTAGATATTGAAGATGAAAACTATGCACACAGTCCAATATGCCCTTGATGTAGCTTTAGCTTGGCTGCGTAGTCTTCAATCACATATCATGGCTTAAAGGACACACGACTCAAGTCCTAACCTATGACTCAAACAAGTTTTGTCCAAACACATAATAAAATCATATTACAAATTGACTTGATTCAAAAATTTGCAAATCTCCCTCTTTGGTTATTTCGAGACAGAACTCAAATCGAAATACCTACTGGGTCATCCAACTCACTAAGAATCAATTCCCAACCCTGAAAGGAAAAAAGTTGTAGACCCATGGCCAACACAAACTTGAGTAGCTTTACTTTTGTGCAAACATTTGTCGTATCGCTTCTAACCTGCACTCTTGAACACACTTTCAAATACAAAGAGGATATAATAATATATAAACTGCACATGAAAAACCCTCCCTTTTTCTTCAAACATCTCTAAATAAAAAAGGACTTCTCCTCCTAAGTTAACGAATTCCCACACTAAAAGAGTTAGATATCATTTCTCCCCCTTTTTGTTCAAGAATAGACAAAGAATAAGGTGCATAATAATAAAACATTTATCCCTATCATAACCAAATCTCCCCTAAGTTAAGCGTGGGTATTCATAAGGAATATATATATATATATATATATATCATGCTATGGTGTGAAGCAAACAATAACTGATAGACAGTTCAACGACACAAGCACAAATATTCCAAACTACGAACAAGTGATATCAACTATGATGCAAGAATTTAAGTATAAGATACCAAGACGGTAATAACACATGCTAGTATAAATCAAAAATTAAGCATATGGCACACATGGATTAAATGAAAATGCAAAGATTCAAAACATAAAAATACCATACATATATAACCACAAATATACCAATGAAGCATAACTATATATAGGTATAAACGCCCACAACAGATAAAAACACATAAGCTTTACACACTCGCATAGTATCAGTGCGTCTAAATATGGTAGTTCGAAGTCAAGGAGTGTGAACTAGAAATAAGAGAAAATGACCCAATCACTCAAACATGTCCGGGTACATCTATTTGGCTACAATAATTTATCAAGATTCGATTTAGCCTCACATGTCAAATAAAGAACTCAAAAGGATAATCAAACATAATGCACACTTGCCTAAAAAAATTGATGATTTTCGAATCAAAAGCGTCAAAACAATTAAGGTTAACTAAGACTCACTAAGAAAACCCATTAATTTTCAACTAAACATCTTTAAAAACATATATATCAGCTTTTTGGATCTTTTTTGTTTGAAGACATCAAATTTTTGAAGCATCAATGCAAAAAACTTGGCCTTGACAATTTAATTTTATTTTTATTGACTCTTAATCTTATTAGGCTCTTGCCAACATGGGCTTTTCACATAAATAAGATATGCTTATTTCGTAGCCCTTTTCCGTGCACACTCATATTTTTCAAAAAAAAAAATTCAAACAAACTCATAGACAATGGTTTTTATATGCATAACTCCACTTTAGTCAAAACTTTTACGCATATGACAATATTGTTCGGAGAACGCATCGCTTAAATCATGTGATATATGAAGTTAAAATCCAAAGAGCTCATGCAAAGTGTGTGCGGTGGAATTTTCAAAGTGAATTCATCATCTAAATCAATTTTAAACTATATCATACAACCATGATTAAGAATAATCCAAGCATTGAAAATCAAAATCATTTCATAGTCATAAGGATACATGAAAGGAAATCTATAAAATGGGTGATGGTTCAAAATACACCAATTTTAATTTTTCAAAATTAATTTAATTTTCTTTTCTTTAAAAGATAAAAAATTAAAATCAAACATGAATTTTAATTTCTAAACAAATTAAAATTAAACAGCAAGTGAAATTAAGTCTACACACACACATACACTTAAAATTTAACTTAATCCAAATTATTTTAATTATCAAGTTAAACTACCGGGAATAAAATCATTGTCCATTTAAATATTCTAACTTGAATTAATTAATTTAAACTTACCCAAATATTAAACTTGCACCAAATTAAGCAAGATTGTTACATAAACCCAATTTTATCTTTTTAACCTAAACATGCGTTCTAGGTGAGTTAAACAAGATAAAATAAACAATCTCACTACACGTCGATGTAAGAGGAAAACCCAAATGGAAAAAACTCAGACAGCCCTAGCCTTAAGTCCACTAAGTATGGAATTTTTACAAGTACAAGACAAATGACTTACTCAACTTGAATCAACTCTTTCAACCCCCTGATGCATCTTCTTGTACCAACCTCTGCTTAGTTGACAATCCCGGAACCTTGAAATCCACCAATGAGGTCTTAGGACAACCGTCGACCCTCACACAATGCCTTTCACCGTGTGAGTACGCCAAGCAAAACAATGAACTTCTTCTTTGTGGGATATAGAAGTAAACCCAAATTAACTCTTCAATTCGGTAGAGTAGTACCCAATGCTAAACACTCTCCAAGAAAGTATACAATAATAGGAACTTGGATTAAACTTAAACTAATGGGTGTATGTGTTTTGATAGAAACTAATTCATGAAGACTTGAAAACACAAAAACATGAACTTTTGGTTTTGGTTTTGGAATTTCTCTCTCAAAGTGTGTCAAAAGTTATTTCAAAAAGGTTGGTTCCCACACATATAAAATCTGGGAAAAGTAAGTGGGAACAAAAGTAGTGGGAATATGGAGAAAACAGCCAAAATATTTTCCCGTCGAAAATCTCATTTGAACGAAGTCTCGTTCGAACAACCATCTAACGATGTTCCAGTGGCCAATATGGGAAAACTCATTGGTAAACTCATTCGAACGAAATTCTCATTTGATTGACATTCTCGTTCGAACGATAATTTCGAACGAAATGATGGAATAAGCATTTTTCGATTTCAGCCCCAAAACTTTATATTTAAAGTACTAAAGAAGCTTTCTGAAAATAAAATCATTTTAAAATAAAATCACACCCTTTAAACATATTCCAAGTCTCCTACATATATACATCGTTTGCATGCATACCTTTTGAAAATAATGGAATACGGTGATGTTGATGATGCATAAACTAGGCACGAGAAACCGACAATTCATGTTTACTTGAAATGTTGGCCGTTACGTCTTCAACTTTACGTGTCATAGGCTTAAAAGGATAAAACATGAACACTATCCTATAACTCAAATGTTTTTGTCCGGAATTGAGCTAACACTACATTAAGACTCAATTGGAGACTTGTTCCTTACAAATCTCCCCCTTTGGCTATTTTGAGACAAAATTCAAAACAAAATCCTAAAGGGCCATCAAGCTCTACTAGACTCAAAACAAACGTCCCACCCAAAACAAAAATACAACTTGACTCAAGACCCAAGGATGACTATCTTTGCCGATGAAAGTTGTCGCTAAAAAATTCCTGCACACTTAAGCAAATATTAAACGCATAGGCAATATCAAAATATAAATGCAATTAAAGTAAATACTTCCCCTACATTAATTCTCCCTTAATCAAATATGATCAACCTAAGAAGATAGTGCTCTCCCCCTAAGTTAAATCTCCTAAACTAAGATACGATAATAATAGGATTAGATACCATTTCTCCCCCTATCATTCTCCCCCTTTTTGTTCAGGAATAGACAAAGGATAAAAGAACTAATCAATTACTCATTTCTTCCCATTTTAACTAAGTACGATTTCTCTCCCTAAACATGACATAAGGGATATAAATATGGGAAAACAAGAAAAACAAAACGATGCTTAAAAGATAGGATCAAGAAGAGCTATAGGCAACAAAACACAATAACTAATCCAAGTAAGTGACAATGGATACTAATTATGATGCGAGCAAAATGATATCAATTTGAAACATAAGAAACTAGGCATGTGATATCAAACAAAATTTTGCAACAAGTTAGGTACAAATTATGAATTAAGGCATAAGTGGACTAGCTAAAATGGCAAAGACTCAAAATAAAACCTAATATCATATATATGTATACATAATATATATAAAACACACACACACACACACACACACACACACACACACACACACACACACACACACACACACACACATATATAAACTCACAAATGACACAGAATAATATAACATGAGTTTTTCACACTCTTATGGCATAAATGTGTCATATGGAAAAGAAAGTGAAGGGATGTGAACTAGATACTAAAGAATTTAAAACCCAATCACTTAAACATGTTCACAGAGTTCTTATTTGATTCCAAAATTTTATCACATTTAGATATAGCCTCATGTGACAATATAAATTGAACTCAATAAACAAACATACACAAAGCATATAAGCCTAGAATTTTGATGATTCTACAAACCAATAAAGTCATGACAATGAAAACTCAACTAGGATAAATGAACATTGTGCATAACCGTTGATATACCCTCCAAACTCCCTCAAAATATGCATATAGTTATGGAATGACTATATCAACTAAACAAAACAGGCCTTGGCAAATATTTTTCTTTTAATGCCATTTTCTTTTAGGCCTTTGGACCACGTATTTCTTTTAGGTCCATTATAAACGGTGGCTTACTCGCAAAGGATAACTTTCCTTTCAGATCCCTTCCCCCTGCACATTCATAGAATAATTTTTTATATCACACAAATCTCACGTGCAACGGATTTAACATGAACAAGCCCTCCTAGGTCATAAAATATGTAGATGACTAGATTGGTAGGAAAACACCTCATAAAGCTCAAATATACATGTGACATTTAAATTTTAAATGAGCTCGTGCATATGTGAAAAGAGGCATATAAAATAGAATCCATTAAGCAACGCAAAATCTAACTACTCCATGTAGACATGGTAAAGAACAGTGTAGGGATTGATAATTTTAACCAAAGGTTCTAGTCACATGGAAGCGAAAAGGAAAGGATTCGAACACATGTATATGTCATATAAAGTGTGTCAAACTAAAATACACACACAAAAAAATTCTTTTTGTATTTTTCATTTAATGCAAAATAAAATGAAAGAACTATAATACAAAAGATAAACAAAAATATTAATTCTAGCATGAGATATGTGATAAAGCAATGACTAGAAAATGATAAACAAACATACAATTAGCATCATAATATAGCATGAAGCACAAAAGCTAAAGTATGAAAATAACTCACACATTCAAACTTTAGATTTAGCAAGGGAGTTATCATGTGAAAGTAAATGAGAATAAAAAATCATATTTTGTAAAACTACCAAGTCAGATCTCCTAACCCAAACTAATGATGAATGACGATTTCGGGATATAGGAATCTTGGATACCTCAGTTTCCTTACGTTTGGATTTTCTAGGGACTCATTTAAGATCGAAGCAAAACTTTCTAAGATGACCTTTTCGACCACAAAGTGAGCACCTAAAGACTCGACGAAAAGACTTACCTAAGGAATGATCTAAAACATTATTCCTAGAGGATTATCCTTAGGTTTTGGCTTTATGAGTGGACTCATTACAAGTACTTAAGCCTAAACCAGACGCTTCATTTTTAATTTGGACCGTTCCGAAGATTTTATCTAATTTCTTCGAACGACTCTCCAAATCAAATTTGACTCTACTTGAGTCTCTCACTTTCTTCTAAAGTTATACAATCCTAGACTCAAGTAAACTCTTCCTCTCTTCAAACTCAAGAAGCTCCTTTTTCATTGGTTCCATCAAACCTCTAAGGCTATTTCCCTCACCTTCTATATATTCAAGCTTCTCTCGAAGAGCTCTCTCTCGTGTCCTAAGGTCATCAACTAACTCACTCTCTTAAACGACCTTGGCACTCTCTTTTAAACTAGATTCTAACTTCAAATGTTCTCTTTTTAATTTAATAGATTCATCATATATTTCTTGAAATGAAAATTGAAGTTCACTCACATTAACCTCTTCTTCATTTTCATTTTCTCTCTCTTCTTCACTCTCACAACCATTAAAAATAAGGGAATCATAAACTTTGACCTCAGAAGTGTCATGTATTTGTATATCTTCATTGGAAGATTCATTATCGGTGCTCACATGACTTTCCATGAACGCGAAAAAGTTGCACTCAATTGGGGAAGCGGCCCCCTCTTCCTTATCACTATCACTAAGGGTAGCATTATATTAAATTAGTTGTTTACCTTCTTTCCTTTATTTAGTGGGGCATTCAAAAGCCCTGTGGCCATAACCCTCATAACCGTAACACCTATTAGACTCGTCCCTATTAAGGTTTTCATTAAAAGTTTTAGGAATCTTTTCGGCTTTGTCATGCTTAGAATTTTCAAATTTCTTAAAATCATTTTTAAACTTATCTTTATTAATTTTAAGAAATTTTTGAAATTTCCTAGCAAAAATAGCCATGTCCTCCGAGTCACAATCACTCTCATCAATCACAACTTTTTTTTCCTCCTTTTGGGCTTTCAAAGAAATGCCCTTATCAATTTTCTTTTCATTTTTGGAGGGGAACATATCTAGTTCATAAGTTAGTAAATCACCTACTAGTTCCTCAAGTTTGGTAGAGTTCAAGGTGGGTAAAGAATTTAAGACGATCACTTTGGGGATAAATCTCTCGGGTAGGAACCTTAAAATTTTATTTACTACTCGGTCATCGGGTATTTTCTTTCCTAAATTAAATTATGAATTTACGATATCGGAAAGTCTAGCATAAAATTCATCTAATGTTTCTTTTTCATTCATTTTGATGGCTTCAAATTGAGTGGTGAGGTTTTGAAGTTTAGAAGCCTTAAAGGCACTAGTTCCCTCGTGAGTGAGTTGTAATATATCCCAAGCTTCCTTAGTGGTTTCACACGTCATGATACGTCGGAATTCATCCGGTGTGACAGCACTAAACAAGACATTTAAACCTGAGGAATTAAAATTAGCAAATTTAAATTCATTCTCACTCCATCTATCTACGGGTTTTGGAATACGCTCATTTTCTACCAAATGTGTGGTTGAAGACCATCAGTTAACAACTGACAACCAAATTCTCTCGTTGATAGATTTAAGTTCCGATTTCATTTGCGCCTTCCAATATGCGTGATTGGAACCATCGAAAACAGAAAATTTTGAAAATGGGGAAAATTCCATTTTTAACCAAAAATATTTAAAAAGACCTTAACGCAATAAATTAGCGCTCTGGCTCTAATACCACTTGTAAAACGGGTGATGGTTCGAAATAAACCAATTTTAATTTTTCAAAATTAATTTAATTTTCTTTTCTTCAAAAGATGAAAAATTAAAATCAAATACGAATTTTAATTTCTAAACAAATTAAAATTAAATAATAAGTAAAATTAAGTCTACACACACAGACACTTAAAATTTCACTTAATCCAAATTAATTTAATTATCAAGTTAAACTACCGGGAATAAAATCATTGTCCATTTAAATATTCCAACTTGAATTAATTAATTTAAACTTACCCAAATACTAAACTTGCACCAAATTATGCAAGATTTTAAATTAAACCTAATTTTATCTTTTTAACTTAAGCATACGTTCTAGGTGAGTTAAACAAGATAAAACAAATAATCTCGCTACACAGTGATGTACAAGGAAAACCCAAATGGGAAAAACCTCGGACGGCCCTAGCCTTAAGTCCACTAAGTATGAAATTTTTACAAGTACAAGAAAAATGACTTACTCAACTTGACTCGACTCCTTCAACCCCCTGATGCGTCTTCTTGTACCAACCTCCGCTTAGTCAACAATCCCGGAACTCCATCGGAACCTTGGAATCCACCAATGAGGTCTTAGGACAACCGTCAACCCTCACACAATGCCTTTCATCGTGTGAGTGCGCCGCAGTAAAATAATGAACTTCTTCCTTGTGGGATGTAGAAGTAAATCCAAACGAAATCTTCAATTTGGTAGAGTAGAACCCGGTGTCAAACACTCTCCAAGAAAGTATATAGCAATAGAAACTTGGATGAAACTTAAACTAATGGGTGTATGTGTTTTGATAGAAATTAATTCATGAAGGCTTGAAAACACAAAAACATGAACTTTTGATTTTAAAATTATCTCTCAATTTTTTTCTCTCAAAGTGTGTCAAAAGTTATTTCAAAAAGGTTGGCTCCCGCATATATAAAATCTGGGAAAAGTTAGTGGGAACAAAAGTGGGAACATGGAGAAAACTGCCAAAATATTTCCCGCCAGAAATCTTATTCGAACGAGATTTTTGTTCGAATGAAGTCTCGTTCGAACGACCATTTAACGATGTTTCAGTGGCCAATATGGGAAAAATCGTTGGAAAACTTGTTCGAACGAAATTCTCGTTCAAACGACATTCTCGTTCGAACGACAATTTCGATAGAAATGACAGAATAAGCATTTTTGGATTTAAGCCAAAAAACTTTATATTTAAAGTACTAAAGTAGCCTTCTGAAAATAAAAATCATTTTAAAATAAAATCACACTCTTTAAACATATTCCAAGTCTCCTACATATATAGATAGTTTGCATTCATAACTTTTGAAGATAATGGAATATGGTGATGTTGATGATGGATAAACTAGGCACAAGAAACTAGCAATTGATGTTTACTTGAAATGTTGGCCATTACGTCTTCAACTTTACATGTCATAGGCTTGAAAGGATACAACATGAACACTATCCTATAACTCAAATTTTTTTGTTCAAATATTCGCCAACACTACATTAAGACTCAATTAGAGACTTGTGCCCTTATAAAACGGATTCAAACACACTGATATGCCACACAATGTGTAAAAACAAAATACACAAAACCAAAAATCTTTGTAAGTTTTTAAATAGTTTTCAAAATGGCAGCAATTTAAAAAAACCCAAAAGACAAACAAACCCTTTTTTATTTTTCTTATTAAGATCCAAAAAAATGGGAAATTAAAATACAAAAGATAAACACGTCATAACTCTAGCAAACATATAACATGAAGCACAAAACTAGTACATGACAAATATGAAATCACTATCACTTAAAATATATAGAATGGGATGAATCATGTGAAAACAAACGAGAGTCAACAAGCCTAAATTTAGTGCCTTTAAATTGGATCTCCTAAACCATATAGGTGTAACGTAACGAACACAGACTTACGGAACCTTGGTGACACTAGCCTTATTCTTCCTATGACCTTTTCTAAGATCATAATAGAAATGTCGAAGGTGACCTTTCCTACCATAGTTTCTGCAAGTGAATACACAAGGAATATTACCCTTATGTTGACATTTTCTAATGACCCTAACTTTATTTATCTCTCTCAAATGCATGGTTTTGGCTTTAGCTGTGGAAGTATCTTTATCATTGAATCTAATTCCACACTTGTCATCTTTAATTCAGATGGTGCCTAGCATCTTATCTAACCTCTCCTACCTAGACTTTAAATCAAATTTAACGTTACTTGAGTCTCTAAACTTATCTTCCAACTCCACAATCCAAGACTCGAGCAAATGACTAGATTCTTCAAACTCGAGAAGCTCCTTCTTTAATGCCTCCATCAAACTACGAAGGATATCTCTCTCTCGCTCAACATACTCTCACTTCTCTTTAAGTTTCCTCTCATGTTACCTAAGATCTTCAGTATATTTAGAATTATCATATCTTATGGCACGTTCCTTCGCATTATCTTCTAAATGCAAGTTGGCGTTTTTAACTTCAATGAATCGGTGTACAACTCCCGAATGGACACTTGAATCTCACTCCCCTCCTCATATTCTTATTCTTTTTCACTCCTCTCCTCACTCTCTTGTCAATGAGCGCGGTGTTGTTGTGATCAGTGGGTGAATTAACTTCCTCTTCCAACTCGCTATTATTAAAGGTGGTATTTTATACCTCCAGTTTCTTACCCTCCCTCCTTAGTCTAGGGGGAACTCAAGAGGATAATGCTTAAACCCTTGGCATTCAAAATACCTGCCCTGGTCATCCACTTTCTTAGGACCATATTTATTCTTCCTGTCACGATCATCAAAGTTATTAGTTATTTTTTCTAAACTCTTATCAAAGTTCTTTTCATCTCTAAACTTAAGAAATTTCTTCCTAGCAAATCTAGTTAAGCTTTTCAGCATCAATCTCACCGTCACAATCGGAATCCAACATATCCTCTTTTTTGAGCTCTCAAAGCAATGTCCTTATTTTCCTTCTTTGGACGATACATGTTCATCTCATAGATTTGAAGGTCACCTATAAGTTCCTGGACTCTCATAGTGTCGACGCCACTTAGTGAATCTAGGATCGTGACTTTGGCATTAAATATTCGAGGTACGACCTTAAGATTTTTCATATAACTCTAGACTCGGGTATTGGCTCACCTAATTTAAATGAGGAGTTTACGATATCTGATAACTTGGCATAAAACTCATCAAAAGACTCATTTTCTAACATCTTAATTGTCTCAAACTTAGTCGTCAGATTTTGCAACATGGAAAACTTAATAATATATGTGCCCTCGTGTGTGGATCACGAAATATGTCAAGTAGTCTTATTTCTCTTGAAAGTTTTAATGCATTTAAACTCTTTTATAGTCATAACACAAAAAATAGCATTCACATCCTTGGAATTAAAAGTCGAGGCATTCTTTTCAGCCATTGTCCATGAGCCATATGCTTTAATAGCACCACCTTCGATGGGAGGAATACACGTAAACTCAATCGAGTTCCAAACATTCTAATCTATTGATTTTAAGAAAAATCGCATCCTAGCCTTCTAATAAGGATAGTTTGGCTCATCAAATAATGAAGGTTGGCCAATGTAACTACCGTCTCGGTTGAAATCCATCTAAATCCTAAATAAGTACTAAATAAGGATCTAGTGAAGCAAACTAGTGTAACCCGCTTTGATACCCTATGTGCCCTAGAATTCATGAGAAACACCACTTTTTAGTTTTTCACAATTTTAATGAACTTTGCAACTTTTAAAACCACAAGTTTTGAGTGAAATAGTTTTACTAATTTTATTCTTAACCTAAGCATCCATCCAGGTGAGAATAAATGGAATAACATAAGAAGTACCACAACACGACGATGTACAAGGAAAACCCACAAAGGGAAAAACCTCATACGACCTAGCCATACAAGTCCACTATAGAGTGGATGGTTTGGCCTTTGATTACAATCCTTATCTCATAAGTGATATCATATTCACCCAACTCTATTACCCATGCCATAAATCGACCAGACTTCTCAAGTTTGTGGATGGTTTTGCCGAAGTGGGAGATCAGTGTAAACCACTATAGAGTGAGCTTAAAAATATTTTATATCATCTTCCTTGATTCCACTATTAAATAAAAAGTCAATTTATCCATTCTAAAATATCTCACTTAGGTGCCAGCAAAACCATCGCGTATCTAGTAGACTAGTTTCTAAATTCCTTAATAACTCTTTAATAGAGCCAACTAAATTGTTGACCCTAACACCACCAAATACAAATATAGAATTTATCCTAGAATTTGTCTTGACAACAATGGGGTCGTCATTGGTATCTTTTCAGCTCAGAAAAAATCAACTTAACATTCCTTTATCCATTTGAAAATATTTTTAATCACCTTGAAGAATGGGAGGCGCTTATCTATTGTTGTGGATACGAATCTGTTCAAATCTACCACTTGACCTACTACGATTTAGATTTCCTTCTTGATCTTGGGAGGCTACATATTGATCAATTTCTGGATCTTGTTAGGGTTGGCCTCTATGCCCCTTTATTAATAATAAAACACATAATTTTCCAGCGTTGACTCTACACACACATTTGGCTAGATTTGGTTTCATCTAATATTTCTCCATCTCTTCGAAGGTTTGGCCGAGGTATTTTATATGATTGTCTACCTTCATGCATTTGGTCAGTATGTTATCTATTTGATTTGCAAACACCTTGTTCACCAGCCTTTAATAGGTTGCAACTGCATTTTTTTAGTCAGAAAGTCATAACTTTATAAATAAAAAGCACCTTAGATAGTGATAAAGGAAGTTTTCTCTTTGCTTTTTAGCTTTATCTTAATTTGGTTATAACCAGAATAACCATCCATGAAGCTCAGTAATTCATGTTGCATCCACTAGTTGATCAATTTGAGGCAAAAGATAATAATCCTTGGGACATGCTTTATTCAAGTCTGTGAATTCCACACACATTTGCCATTTTTTTTTCTTGGGTACCATTACCACATTTGTTATCCAGTCTGGATACATCACATATTTAATATAGGCAAATTTCTTTATCTTGTCCACTTTTCTTGAATTTCCATGTTCTTCCCTTCAAAGGATACCCTTCATTTTTCTTTACTGGTTTTACTTCCTTGATTGTGTTGATCTCATGACTAACAATGGATGGATAAATTACAGGCACGTCGTTATGGCTCCAAGAAAAAATGATTTTCCTACATTATAAGAAGTCATATAGTTTTTTTTAAATGGGATTCAAGGACGAGCTGATTTGGGTTGTCCTTTCAGGATGCTCATCATCCAGGATTATTGGTTTGGTTTGCTCAATTTCTTCTCTAGTTATCAACTTATCTTCGTATTGAGGATATAACATCTTGATCTGATAAGTTTGTGATAGTTTTTTCCTTTCTTCCTCATCGATCGTATTTTAGTAGCATTCGTGTGCTTTCATCTAGTTTTCCTTTACAATCCCATACCTAAATTAGTGAGGAACTTTAGGCCTTGATGAACAGTTAAGGCTACATCTTCAAATTTCTTAAGACCCATTCTAACAAAGATAATATTATAGGCTAGTGAGATATTCTTATCAAGGATGAAGAATCTCATCATCTCAATTCTGTAGGTCAGCTAATTTCTAATAATAACTTTCAGCTCAATTGTGCCCAGTGGATATAATTTTTTACCTAAGAATTCGATCAGTGGATGATGGTAATCTTCCAACTTTCTTTCGAAAATCTTCAGCCTTCTAAAAAGTCATAAAATAAGATATTGGTCGAACTCCCATTATCTACCATAATTCTCTCTACACTCCCTTCATGGGCCATCATGGTCGTTACCATTGGGCCGTTATGAGGATATAACAATCCTGAGAGGTTTTCTCTAGAAAAACCTATCACTAATTGTTCCTTGGAAACCTTATGAGGTTAGATATCAGTTATTGTTTCCATTTTGACATCTTTGTTATTGGAACAAACCCTTGCTTCATTGAGGTATGACTTTCTTTCAACTGGCCCATTACTTCCACCAACATCCCCTCCTGCTATGCAACTACTTGATAGAGAAATGATTTTCAGTTCTTATACAGGCTACTTGGGTCTTGTAGGGAGTTCTAGGTCCTCCTCGTCATTTTTCTTTTGTGCTCTTTTATGATCCTTATTTCTTGCACGAGGTGATCTTAATCTTCTCCTTAGCATCCAATAATCACAAGATGGTGTTGTTCTTCCATTATTCTCCATGTATTTATTTAGCTTCCCTCTTTTGACAAGGGCTTTAATTTCATCCTTCATATCTAGGTAATCTTTGGTCTCATGCCCGTGGTCTTTGTGGAACTTGAAAAACTTATTCTTATCTCTCCTTCCAATGACAGTTTTTAACTTCTCAAGTCACTTCAATTCACCTTTTTATTGTAGTACACTCCCATTATTAAGGGAGTATACTCATTAAACTCCTAGTATGGCTTCCTGTCACTCTTCAGCTTGGGTCCCTTTTTGGGCTTCTCCCCTCTTCCAAAGTTATTACCTTCTTTAAGTTTTTAATGGTTGAACTCTTTTATAGCCACTACTTCTTCTGCATTCATGATTTTTCTTGCTTTGGCCAAGACCTCGACCATGTGATTTGGAGGCTCTTTATCCAATGCCCAGAATAACTTTCTAGGAAACAGTCCACTCATAACTGTTGAAATGGAAACTTTCTCATTATAAACTACCGCTACCTATATCTGTAGGGACAGGAGGAGGTGATTCCCTGCATTTATCTAGATTTTTCTCCACAGGTCGGGTTAGTGGAGCTGATTCTGGATGAACTGGTTAGGTCTATGAGGCTAGAATACATTGGGTGAGCTATCTCATATTTTGTTGCATAACTTATGGGATCTTGACCAAGCAATGCAAAAAATCCTCCCACATCCCCTATTGCAATAGGGGTTGAAGGTGGCGCAACTTATTTCTCCCTACTACTTTCTGGGTGTCAACCATTTCTTACAAAATACCCCAAAAAATAGAGTATGATAAAAGGAAAACAGAGTTTGACTGAATATTTGCAAAATTAAAAGTGGAGAAACTGTTTTGGTCTAGAAATTAGCATATCTAGGTTTGGAATTCACTAAGGTAGGCAATGGAACAATAAATCGAGGATTTAAAGTGAGTAATCAAGCGAGCTGATTTGACCAACCAGATGATCGTTAATAAAATTTAGGGTTGTTTTTCAAAATATCTGGAATTTTTGCAATTGGAGATAAGAATTAGGTGCAAAAAAACTTGCCTTCTGTCGTTTCCCACATATGGCGCCATTCTATTATCATCTCAAATTGCTTTCAAAGTTTTTTTCTTAAATAGTTGAGATTCAATCCGATATACCAAACAAACAAATAGTAAAATGTATATATATGAAGATAGAGGTGAGAGTAAGAAGAATTATACACCGAGTTATGTGGTTCAGAACTCAAGAATGAGCTTACGTCCATATCTTATCTTTTAGAACTAGGTTCTAATTGATCGGACGCCCCAGAATAGTACAATCACTCAATCTCTCTGTTTAAATGATTAGGATGTAAGAATATCTCTTTGCTTGTTAGTCGGTTGGTTGACTTCCCGATTTCAATGGGGGATCTCACCTTTTATAGCGAATCATTATGAGCGAATATCTTCTGGACCAGTATGGACTAGGTTGGAGGATTTAGTGAATAGATCACCCATAAGATATGTAATAGTTTGATGTTTTCCCATTAGGGAATGTTCTTCAGATTGTGGTTGCATGTGGTCCCTTGAACATGGTGTTGGCCCACCTTTAACAGTGTTGCTAAAGCTCTAGTATGGCAGTTAACCTTACTGGAATCAACCCAGTTCATCTAGGTGGAAAGGAGGTCAACCTCTTTGCTAAGCCAAGGTCCTTCCTCGGTATTTGTTTGGGCGAGGCCGAGCTCTTTCACTTGCTATTGAATGGTTGTATACATTTTTCTTTATGCCATGATATGTTTAACCAATATGATGTAACGAGTTAGATCATCATTGTGTTCCCACTTGCGGCGAAGTGGATGATGCGTCGACACCACTGAGTACCACTATGACTGTCAAATAAGTTATGTAATTAATATGACCATGCCCGAGGCCAAATCAAATTAATCTCGAGGTTCCTTTAAGGATTAAGAAATTAGCATGATCCTCAACAAAGGACATGTGGAAAAGAACTTCCCAAACTTCCCTTATAATTGGAGGCTCATTAACCATTGGTAGCAAATTGCAACATCTCCTTGTTGTTATCAAACAACATGAGCTATCCATCATAGTCAATATCACATTTATTATCCTTAGGTTGATGTGGGGGAACCCTATCCCCCCCCCCCCACGCCACACATGAAAAATGAAATGTGTGGGCGGTGTGCCATCACTTCCTAAACAAAGCTTGAATCACATGCATGTCTTTCATAATAAATTGACAACGTACCTTACCAACAAATGTCATTTACAATGTAATATCTAATCCTATACCATCCACCACATGGGTCACCCTCTCATCCTCACGTCATCTTTAACCGACCCACCAATTCAAAACGCTAATGTAATATCCCATATCAATTTTGAGGTAGCCATTTCATGCTTAATTTGGAAATTATAATAAATCACTTAGCCTTTTATTTTTTAAGAGCGAGGGGGAAGGGAAAGGGAAGGGGGGGGGGGGGGGGAGGGTAAATAGAACCCTCAACAACCTATATATGAGTGAGATACCTAACCATTATTATATTGATAGTGGTTACTTAAATAGTTTATCAACTAATCATTAACAAATTTATCGATGTAATAATTTAAATTAATCAATTTACTTAATCCTATTAATTATGTCATCAAATTTAGAAATTTAATTGAAGGATTAAGAGATCATTGTGTCTAGATACATGGTATATAACTTCTAACTACCCTTATAACTAGTCGGACGGTGACTTGTTCTATTACTAGCACCCGACCGACCACGTGCACCGTGACCAAACATAATCAAATCAACTTAAATAGCTAGAAACTATAGATTCCTAAGGATAATTATTAGTACAATCAAAGTCATATTACAACTCAACCGAATTGGTCAAGATAAGCCCTAATAGAGATGTTTCATGAAAGATATTTTGATATACAACATTGTTAAGACTCTTGTTGATTTTATGTCGAACATAAGACTCTTATAGTTGCAACCTAGACTCTCACTTAGTAGTCCTAGCAATATAGCCTACTTCCATGGACGTAGAGAAGGTCGACCTGTTAAACCATCATGTTAATTTATTTCCTGCATTATAATCAAGGCCAAGTTGGTAAATCACATTATTATAGGAATAAACCATATTTCATAATTATTCATTTCAATCAATGTAATTATATTCATAAACACAGTTAGATATTTTAGTAAATTTAATTAATTAAATTCATTTAAACATAAATTAACTAAATATAAACATAAATGAAGCACCTTCACGTTTCTTACCCATTCAGAAATATATCTCGCTAGCTCAACCTACTCGGGTTATCCTAAAATTCTCAATTATTCACTTGCACTGTTCCTACCTAGGATGCTATGCAAATCTAGTCGTTGTCTAACGGAAAAACATGAGGAAATACCACCTTTGTATACTATAAAAAAATATAGGTTTTCATATGTGTAGCACACACACATACACATACACACACATATATATATATATACAAAGAGATAGAGAGAGAGAGAGAGAGAGAGAAAGAGACATCATAAAACCACTACCCCCTTCTCTTTATTAAAATATCAAGGCATCATAAAACCACCACCAAACCAATACGAAAACTTGTATTCTGTCAAATAACTAATATTGTGAACAAATTTTAATTATATTTTTTACCTTAAAAACAAAAAAATAAAAATTAAAGGATCTAAACCAACTTAAAATCATAAAATAAATGTTTAAAATTCACTGTCTAAGTAATTTGAGGTTATTTGAGATACAACAAATTTAGAATTTTTGTAAAATATTTTAGAATAGAGAGATGGCAATGGTTTATGCTAGAAAATGATGGTTTAAATAAGGAAAATGGTCAACTTTAAGACCAAATAAAAGAGGG
Source organism: Sambucus nigra (assembly GCA_949130495.1). Classification (NCBI taxonomy): domain Eukaryota; kingdom Viridiplantae; phylum Streptophyta; class Magnoliopsida; order Dipsacales; family Adoxaceae; genus Sambucus; species Sambucus nigra. The sequence continues at coordinate 464,197,543 of OX422211.1, read as the reverse complement.
ACATGTGGACATCTCGATTTTCAATCAAGGTTTCAGGATTCTTTGTCCTATTCCAAATAAACTACGGGCACGTACGCTAGGAAAAATCCTGAGAAAATCCAACATTCGGAACCTACACTGAAGTTTCGAGTGTAAAAAACACATGAAATCTGAGTATTTAGGGACAAAGTATAACTAACCAAAAAACTAAAAACTTACTTAATCCATTTAAGAAACCAGCAAATAACCCATCTGGTGTCTGAGCTAATCGGATAAAGACCCCTCAAGAAATAGCTCTCAGCCATTAATAAAAAATCAACGGCCCTAAACCTTTGGCTGATCGTCCATCCAATCCATCAAAAGCCCTCGAAATAGAGGAACCCACCCAGCATTTCAATGCAACCTGCATCGAATTCGAAGATGAAAACCCAACACTGATTCAGTTTTCTATCTTTCTTTATCTCGAGTGCTCGAGGTACTCAAATAATTTTTTATAGGTTCCAAAGGGCACGTATTTTAGAAAAGTCAATTTACTGAAAGAAAAAGCTCATACATCCACAGAGACACCCCAAAAAGACGTTCGTACTCCTGAAAATTTTCCTTCGAGAAATAAATAGAGTTAAACCTCTACAGAATTTACGCAAAAGTCAACACTTCTAGCCGAAGCTCTCCCGACTGAAAAGCACCTTAAAGCAGGGCTTTCCCTCAAAGTAAAAGGTTGATTGTAGGATACTTTTTCTTTCGAATGTGTTTTAAAGAAAACAAACCAACTTTCTTTTAAAAAAAGTTTTCCCAAATTTTAAACCGCACCAAGTGTGGGAACCAATTTTCACGACACCAAAAATAGTGATTTGGCACACCCTGATATTAAAATTTTGGCACAAGTTAAAACTGTGCCAAATTCTAGCACGGTTTAATGATAATCAAGCACACTTTAAAACAGTGCCAAATTATGGCACTACTTTAAAGTGTGCCAAAATTGAGTACACTTGTCTAAAATATAAAAGACCCTAAAAAAATTTACTTATAACACACTTTGTTATATCCCTCTCAAAGTATATCCCACTACTGTCTTCCCGCTCATCCCTCTCTCAGCACTCCGCTCAGCGCTTTCTCGCTCTCTCCCCCTCTCCGGTCATCTCTCACTCTCTCTCTCCGGTTAGCTCTCTCTCTGCGCACAAGTCTCCGGTCATCTCTCTCTCTCTCTCTCTCTCTCTCTCTCTCTCTCTCTCTCTCTCTCTCCGCTTAGCTCTCTCTCTCCACTCATCCCGCTCAGGTAATTTTTAAAAGATTCTCTATTTTTTAACCTAAGTCTTTACAAAGACAACCTAACAAGCTACCTATTTTTTTTTAACCTTAGTCTATATACTGTTAAATATTTATTGTGTTTTTTTAATGTGTGATTTTGGGTATAAAATGAATGTTAGTAATGAAAAAAAATAAATCATTGGTTTTTGGACGGAGCTTGGGATCTTTTAGTGGTAATCTATGTTTTTATATTCTTACCCTTCTATTTAAAATGCATATTTGTTCTGATTCATATAGGTTATGGAGTTTTAAGAAAATTTAAGAGTTAAACATTCAATAATAATGTAAAAAAACAATTTGAAATAGTACGTAGACACCCCCACTAATTAAATGGATAAATAAGATTTTGTGTTGAAAATTTAAGAAAAGGAAAAAAAACTATTTAAATAGTAAGTAGACATTAGTGGTAAACATTCAATAATAATGTTACATATGTAGAAAAATTCTAGACCCGTTCAAGAGATCTCACTACGACTTTGGTGAGAACTCTTGAATTGTCCCATTTTTGGACAGTTTGGAAATGCAAAAGTTTGTATCATACATAATGTGTATGTATGTCCTATTTTGGAAAATTCAGTGGTATCTTTTTACGTTCTTTGGGAGCATACTAGATTGATTTAGTGTTTTGCATTTTCTTGGTTGAAATATTTAAGTAACACATGAACACTCCCAATTTAAGTTGTGCACTTGATGAACTGTAGGGAGATGCTGGTGAAATTTTCCAGATTAGGACATGGCACGAGACATTATGAATAATACAAAATATGCATTTTCGAATGGGATAAGACCCTTACCCTATAGAGGAGATGGAGGAAATATAGGAGCTAAAATATATACATATTTACTTGAATGAAAACTTAAATATGTGTACAGTAAGCATTTATATTATAATATGTGTTCTTTAAACTTATCAGGATGTCGTCGGAAATTAACAAAGAGTGGATAAACGAGAAAAATATTGAGATCGATACGTATCAAGATGGGGTGTTAGAGTTTATACATTATGTGCCTAATAATAGTTTGAATGCTAAAAATTCATTCCCTTGTAGACATTGTCGAAATTGGAAAGGACATGTTATATATGATATATTCATTCATTTAATGACATATGGTGTGAGAATGAACTATACCTTATGGAATTTTCATGGTGACACATTAGTTGTTGATCAAGTCCAACCAACACCTCAGTTTGTGACACCGACATAACATGCTGATGTGCACAATATTTCAATTTTAAATGATCTTGTTGATGATGTTGGGATTAGCACCACCAGGTAAGGTGTTTTCAAGCTCAATCTAAGAACAACAATGGCAGCATAGTTACGTAAAAGGTAGGATAATGAGATGAGGAAAAGAGGAGAGTGCACCAGAATATAAGTGGTTCAGCCTAAATTGGCCTACGTCCACTGTGTGTGTGAATAACCTCACTGTAATAAGGCACTGATGGCCATTGATACAATCTCTCAAGCTCTCTCTCTACTGTGTATCTAGACAGAGTTTCAGCTAGGGTTGTATATCTTGGATCTTTTACAAGGTAGAGTATGACCTCTATATATAATACCTAGGGGGTGTAATGTACCCCCCATGCATGTAATGTGCATGTGTGTGGTTGCCTCACCAATATGGGAAAGCCATCTATCACTGTCACATGTAGAGAATGATGATGCAATATTTTCCCCACGTGTGAGGAATAATCTTGTTATAACTGATTTGTGTCCACGTGCCCTTATCCAAATGTAAGCAGATGCTCCGCTATCGCACCTGGTGTATGACCTCGGCCTAGGAGAGGCCGAGGTTGGTAAGTCCAGGTGCTCGTTCAGTCCGAAGTGACCATGTAGGTCTCGGCTTAATCCTGGCCGAGTCAATGGACAAGTTCAGCCTGAGGTTGAGCCGAGGTTGAGCTGGTGTGTTTGGAGCATCGACTAATGTCTTAATGAGGTTGTTGGTGGCTTCTTGCGAGCTCGGCCTATATCTGGCCGAGGTTTCCATGCATAGGTGTACGAGAGTTCTGCTGATCCTTATGATGTGTGCAATGTCCCTTGGAGAGGCTGGTGGTAGTGTCGGCCTGGGCCAACCTTGCTATGGCCGAGGGCTGATGTCACATGCCCAAGGCTTATCAAGTGTCAGCCATAATCTCGTTCGAGGTTGGTATCTCCGAGCCGAGGTCACACTTGGGGCATATCAATCACCCCCATCCCTTAGTGACATACGAAAGCAGGTGACTGTGGGGTTTGCACATCTTCGAGGCCTTTCCAATATGAGCCAGTATTTGCTTGACACTTGTCTAGTGTTGAAGTATGGCTTGCTTGGCAAGCGTGTGTTGTCAGCCGCCTTTGGTGCTCCTAAGGCAATGATGGGCCTTGAGAGTCGCGCCTGCATATTTAAGGGTTTTAAACCTTTTCTTTTCCCTCCATCCTCAATTCTTTCTTCTGCACAATTGCACTCCAGTCATTTTCTCTCTCTAAAGGCATTCTTCTTCGCGACTTCTCTGTAGAGGTCTTTTGTGGTGCTCTCTTGGGGTTTCTTCGCTTTTCCTTATCGTTTCATGTTCAGGTTCTTCTTCCCCTCATTTGCCTCCATTTTCTCTGCCTTTTCCTTTCTATTTGAGTTTTCCGGCGAGTTTCTGGGTTTTTCGGTGAGTCCACCATAGTTGCAGGCGAACTGTTCTTGTTAGGTTTGGGTAATTTAATCTTTAGACTCCTTTATTTTATCAGTCAATCTTATTTGTAGTTTAAGGCAGTTTCTCCAAGTGTAGTGTCTGTTTCTGATGCTCATACCCCTAAACCAACTTCTTGAGGAGTTCCCCTCCCTTAGGGAGAAGACTTTAGAAAAATCAGACAAATAGAAAGAGAACAGGAGGAGGCTCGTAGGTCACAAGAATTACCTATTAGACCTATCTTCCCATCGCCCCTGAAGGTGATCTATCTTGATCCCTCGGAGTCTTTCAACCAGGCAGATGTTCCTGTCGATCCTATACCAATGTTTGAGTCTGAGTCTTCTACCTCAGACCCCATGTCCGTAGATTCCTTCCAAGAGGCCATGGACTTCTCAATTCGGGAAGATCAGGCCCCTGATCAGGCCGAGGTCTCCAGTCGGGCCTCTTCTCATAACAACTCAAGTGCCTCATCCTCTTCCACAGAGGTTGAGATCGTTGAGCTGAGTGTGGCCATTCCACCACCACTTGACGCCATTCCTCTGTCGGCCTTTACCGATGCCGAGTTCGCTCAGAGGTTCCCGAGTAACCCATCCACATCTTCTTCGGCCGACGTTGAGCTAGATGATGATGACGTTGAGAGTGATGTCGACGTCTCTGAGGCAGCCGAGATCGAGAGTACTATAACTGAGGTAGACCTCCTCTTCTTTAGATATCTGTATTCCATTAGTCCCTCCATAAAGCTAAGGAGACCTCTGAGGGAAGAGAGGGCTTTTCACATCCGAGATGGCAAAATCTGCTTCTACAAACAGATGTTCAAGTTGGGGTTTTATCTGGCCATCCACCCCATTATCAGATCTATCCTTGCTTATATCAATTTGGCCCCCTCTCAACTATCCCCTAATGCCTGGAGGGTCATAATATGTCCACCACTCAGACCTCCCAGTTCAGGTCTTTGTAGGTTGTTATGTCCCTTCATCAGCCAAAAATCATTCGAGCTAATATCATTTTGTAGCTCGGAAGCCTGAAAAAAAAGATTCTTCAAATAACTCAGACTTCCAACCACAACTGGAAGCCACGTTACTTTTTTACTTCTGGACCATAGGAATTTGGCCCATGTGCTCCCTCGTCCATTCTGGAGCCGAGGATGCCCCTTAGGTGGGGTAAGGTCACAATGTCTGTGAGCGTTGACCTGGCCTGAGCCCATCAAACCTTCAGAAGGTGAAAGCCCTTCAAGATCAGGGGGTACATGGTCTGTTCGTCAGGTTCGAACACTTGATGACCCCCCATTACCTCTCCGAGACAGGTCTGGGTGGAAGTCCTCTTTCTGAGCTTGGTAAGGGCTTTCTATTTGAAGTTCAACCTCTGATTTTATTTATGTCTGATCTTCTAACTCAGATCTATTGATTTTCACAGAGCGTCCGAAGGATATCTCAGATGAACTCTGGGAAATGGATGCACCCAGCTTGACGAGACTTGCGAAGAAAGCTGGACTATATGCTCCTCCCCCAGCTCCCTCTGCCTCGAAGCCCCAAGCCACAAAGAAGAGGACCCCAGCTGATCATGCCCCTGAGGATCAGAGGCCAAAGAAAAAGAATGCTGATACTGTAATTCCCATCTCTTCAACAGATGCCCTGTCGGCTCGTCTAGAGCAGTTGAAGATAACTGACAGCATAGTCGGCCATAGTCTTCAGGCCCTAGATTCCTTCGGCTCTATAATGACCAAGGCCGACAAGCGCTTCTTTAGGTCACTTGATACTCCTTTGTTGGTTGAGTTCGGCATTCACAGATCCATTCAGGTAAGACCTCACTTTTCTTTCCAATTCCTAAGTGTAACCTCTGATTTATCTTTAACTCATTCCTGATTTCAAAATATGCAGGGCCTGGCAGCGATGCACCACCTCTCTAATTGGACTCTGAGGAAGTTGCCCCTCATCCAAAAGGGTCAAGAGGCTGAGAAGGTACAGAGTTCTTTGAATGCAGAAATCAACAGGCTGAAGTCTGAGCTGGGTGAGTTTAACAAAAAGGTGAAGGGGCTGGAGAAGGAGGTCTCTCAGCTTAACAAGGACCATGCTGTGGCTCTGAAGGTTAAGGAAGATGTTCTTCAGCAGAAGGTCAGCTCGGTCGTGAAGGCAGCCCTAGATGATGCCTCAGAGGGGATAATAGCCGAATACAAAAGCTCTGACGAGTTTATGAGCTTCGTCTTTGAATACCTTGAAAGAGGTATCAAAGCCACTATCAAGTGGGCTGATGTCAAGGAGAGGGAGGCTCGTACTTTGAAAGCCTCTGACTTCATAGGCCATGGCTTTGCTAATCTTCAGTTTGCCCAGGCCCTTCAGGAGGTTGAGGAGGAGGCTGCCGCGCCTGTCGAGACTGCAACAATGGACGGCACTGAGGTTGGAGGGGCAGACGTTGCCGAGGTGACCAAGGTTGTCCAGCCTAACCAAGCCGAAGATACTAGCATTCCCCCCTCGAACCCTTAGAGAATTTCTGAACATTTTGTAACCCATGACATTGTAATCCCTAAATAATTATAGATTCTGAATAAACATGGCTCTTACTTTTCCATTCTTTGTATCCTCTAAATATTTATAATCTCTGAATGTGTTATTCTCTGAATCTGTTATTCTCTGAAGAGGACCATCTTCTTTTGTTGTATGTATGTCATGATGTTTTTTATCTAAAGTTTATGGAATGGGGTGTGTTTAAACCAAATTAGTAGTCTGAGCTCAGACCTCGTCACCATCGAATGGTGTTATTAAGGTTTGAGGTCATCACCTAAGATGTTATCCCCATAATTAATCTCACCAAATTAATGATGTTAAGGGTCTGAGGTCATCCAAGTATGATGTCTTACCTCAAACCTTGTCACCAAATTATGATGTTATAAGGTCTAAGGTCATCAACTAAGATGTTATCCTCATAAATAATTCCACTAAATTAATGATGTTAAAGGTCTGAGGTCATCCAAGTATGATGTCTCACCTCAGACCTTGTCACCACTTAATGATGTTAAGGGTCTGAGGTCATCAACTAAGATGTTATCCTCATAATTAACTTCACCAAGTTAATGATGTTAGGGGTCTGAGGTCATCCAATTATGGTGTCTGACCTCAGACCTTGTCACCACTTAATAATGTTAAGGGTCTGAGGTCATCACCTAAGATGTTATCCTCATAAATAATTCCACCAAATTAATGATGTTAAGGGTCTGAGGTCATCCAAGAATGATGTCTCACCTCAGACCTTGTCTCCACTTAATGATGTTAAGGGTCTGAGGTCATCACCTAAGATGCTATCCTCATAATTAACTTCACCAAGTTAATGATGTTAGGGGTCTGAGGTCATCCAATTATGGTGTCTGACCTCAGACCTTGTCACCACTTAATGATGTTAAGGGTCTGAGGTCATCACCTAAGATGTTACCCTCATAATTACTCTCACCAAATTATGATGTTAAGGGTCTGAGGTCATCCCATTGTGGTGTCTGATCTCAGACCTCGTCACCACTGAATGGTGTTATGAAGGTCTGAGGTCATCACCTAAGATGTTACCCTCATAATTACTCTCACCAAATTAATGATGTTAAGGGTCTGAGGTCATCCCATTGTGGTGTCTGATCTCAGACCTCGTCACCACTAAATGGTGTTATGAAGGTCTGAGGTCATCACCTAAGATGTTACCCTCATAATTAGTCTCACCAAATTATGATGTTAAGGGTCTGAGGTCATCCCATTGTGGTGTCTGATCTCAGAACTCGTCACCACCGAATGGTGTTATGAAGGTCTGAGGTCATCACCTAAGATGTTACCCTCATAATTACTCTCACCAAATTAATGATGTTAAGGGTCTGAGGTCATCCCATTGTGGTGTCTGAGCTCAGACCTCGTCACCACTGAATGGTGTTATGAAGGTCTGAGGTCATCACCTAAGATGTTAGCCCCATTAATTTCTAACAAGTGCAAAATGAAGCAAGGACCACCATGTGAACTTATCTTTTATTAATAACCTCTTCATGACAAGATGGTGTAATTACACAACTTCATGCAACATCATATGTAATATTTCTTTAGGTGATCAGCATTCCATGGATTAGTGAAAGGTTCTCCTTCTAGATTTTCTAGCCTGTAAGTGCCATGCATAACCTCTTCTGTCACTTTGTAGGGACCGTGCCAGTTTGGGTGGAGTTTGTTTGCTTTCTTTAAGGTCTTCTTTAGCACTAGGTCTCCCACTGTAATGGGTCTTGACTTCACCCTCTGGTTGTAGAATTTCGCTGCTCTCTGTTGGTAGGCTGCTTGTTTGACCTCTGCATCCTCTCTTCTTTCTTCGATAAGATCTAGGTCTAGCCTCATCTCTTCCCCATTATTATTAGGGTTATAGGTCTGAATCCTATGAGTTGGGAGCCCTACTTCCGTTGGTATGACGGCCTCTGAGCCATGTGCCAATATGAATGGGGTTTCTCCTGTTGGTGTCCTTGCCGTGGTTCTGTAGGCCCATAACACAGTGTAGACCTCTTCAGTCCATATTCCCTTCGCATCTTCTAACCTTTTCTTGATTCCATCCAGAATTATTCTGTTTGTGACCTCGGTCTGACCATTTGCCTGAGGTCAGCCAGGAGATGAGAAGAATTATTTTATTCCTACTCTTAGGCAATACTTTTCTAAAGAGGAGTTCTTGAACTGGGTCCTATTGTCCGAGATGAGAGTGTTTGGGAGGCCATATCTGCATATGATATTCCTCCAAATAAATTAGAAGGTCTTCTGCTCTGTGATCGTTATCATCGGCTCTGCCTCTACCCATTTTGAAAAATAGTCGATGGCAACTATCAAGAATCTATAATTATTGGCAGCTCTTGGCAGGGGCCCTACTAAGTCAATTCCCCATACTGCAAATGGCCATGGAGAAGTGATTGACGTCATAGGCTGATGAGGTATGGCGGCGAACCTCTGGCATTTATCATATTTCCTCACGTAGGCTGCAGCATCCTTGGACAGGGTTGGCCACCAGTACCCCTGGGTGATGATTCTTTTAGCCAAGGGTCTTCCCCCTATGTGGCTAGAGAAAGAACCCTCATGGACCTCCTATAAGACCCGGGGAACTTCTGTGGGGTGCACACATCTGAGGAGAGGTAGCAAGAATCCTTTCTTGTACAGGACGTCCCCTACTGTCGAGAACTTGGCAACCTTATATCTCAATTTCTGCCTTTCTATCTTGGATTCAGGTAGCTCTCCCTCTCTGATATATCTGAAGAGGGGGTCCATCCATGAGTCTCCTAAGTTCAAATTATGGCAAGGGTTATATACCTCTTCTTGTTCAATGGCTGCCTTCCCCAAGACCTCGATCGGAATGGTCCTTCTAACATCTGTCTTCGTTGCCGAGGCCAACCTCGCTAATGCATCTGCGTGGCTGTTACTTTGCCGAGGTACTCTCTTCAGTCTTGCCTCTTCAAAATGTTCTAACATTGTTTTCACCCTTTTTAGGTATTTGGCCAACCTTTCATCTCTGTCCTCATAGATTCCCAATACTTGATTGACAACTAACCGCGAGTCGCTGTAGAGTAGGAGTCGCTTTACGCGAAGAGTCTTTGCCAATGAGAGACCTGCTATCATGGCCTCATCCTCGCACTCATTATTAGAATCTCGGAAGTTAAATCTCAAAGCGTATTCAATATTGGCACCATCTAGAGCTGAGAGTATCAACCCCGCACCGCTTCCATTATCACAGGAAGAGCCATCAACGAAGAGGCTCCAAATATGTGTACCTGATGAGAAGACCCCCTCTGTCATGAATCTTTTTTTGAAGAGGTACCGATCTTCCTCATTTTCCACAACTTGGTTCCTGGTCCCATTGGATGCGATCTCTTCCTGATCTTGGAAGATGTTTGGTGTCATCTCTTCCGAATTTCGGAAGACACCGCAGTTTTCAACACCCTCTAGGCCATTCTCTGCCTCGGCCTCTTCCCATGTAAACTCAGCGACAAAGTCTGCGAGGGCTTGCCCCTTGATGGTTGTCCTAGGTTGGTAGGTAAGATCGTACTCCCATAATTCAATGGCCCATGTCATCAATCGTCCGGACTTCTCAGGTTTATGTAGGACCTGTCTTAGTGGGGAGTCAGTGAGGACAACCATGGAGTGGGCTTGGAAGTAAGTCTTCATCTTTCTCGAGGCATGTATCAAGGCGTAAGATAGCTTTTCCATGCGAGGGTAAGTCTGTTCAACCCCTTGAAAGGCCTTACTGCTGAAATATACAGGCCTTTGGATTCTAGCGTCTTCTCGTATTATGGATGTGCTGATGGCTAATTCGGAGACTGCCAGATACACGTACAGTTTCTCTTCTGCTACAGGCCGAGATAGCAATAAGGGAGACCATAAATAAGACTTGAGCTGGTTGAAGGCTTTTTCGCACTCTTCGTCCCATTGGAAGGCCTTTCTCAGCACCTTAAAGAATGGAAGGCACTTGTTTGTTGCCCTAGAAACAAACCTGTTAAGGGCAGCCACTCTCCCCGTAAGTCTTTGAACATCTTTGATACTCCTCGGTGTCTTCATGTCAAGTAAAGCCTTGATTTTTTTAGGGTTCACTTCAATCCCTCTCTGGTTGATAATAAATCCTAGGAACTTCCCAGATCCTACTCCGAAGACACACTTCGCGGGGTTGAGTTTCATTCTGTATGAGTCCATAATGTCGAAGGTCTTCTTGAGATCCGTTACATGAGTGTTAGCCTTCAAGCTCTTCGTTATCATATCATCTACATACACCTCCATAGTCTTACCTATTTGCTCTTCGAACATCTTATTAACAAGATGTTGGTATGTCTCCCCTGCATTTTTCAGGCCAAAGGGCATTACTTTATAGCAGTACGTCCCTTTGTCGATAATGAAGGCCGTCTTTTCCGAGTCTTCCGCATCCATGAAGGTCTGGTTGTAGCCTAAATACACGTCCATGAAGCTGATGAGCTCATGTCCCGCCGTAGAATCCACCATCTAATCTATCTGAGGTAAGGGATAACTGTCTTTTGGACATGATCTATTAAGGTCAGTAAAATTAACACACATTCTCCACTTCCCATTGGCCTTGGGCACGATGACTGCATTTGACAACCATTCTGGATATGTGACTTCTCTTATAAACTCAGCCTCTTCCAACTTTTTGACCTCTTCTCGGATGACGTCGTACTTATCCCTGGAATATACTCTTCATATTTATTTGATTAGACTGACATATTTGGTCACGTTGAGCCTGTGACTCATAACTTCAGGGTCGATGCCGGGCATGTCTGCGTGACTCCATGCGAAGGCACTCTGTCTCTTCCTGAGGAAGTTTATCAGCTCTTCCTTGATTTCTGCCTTTAGGGCTTTACCGACCTGAACGGTTTTTTCTGGATCATCCTCATTAAGGACAATGGATTCTACCTCTTCCGCGGCCTCTCCCTTCTTTAACTTTGTCTCATCTCTTGGGTCAAGTGTATCGATGCTATAAGTGGTGGTTGCCCTCTTATGGGCTTCTCTCTCTTCGGCCGAGTTGAAGTAACATTCTCGCGTTGTGGTCTGGTCACCTTTCACTTCCCCTACCCCATAAGGAATCGGGAATTTTAGCATCTGATGGACCGTCGACGGCACAGCTTCAAACTCTTTGAGGGCCACCCTTCCTATGATGAGGTTATAGGCCGAAAACACGTTCTCGTCCATGATGAAAAAATTTATCTTCTTGGTCAACCTCTCAGGCCACTCATCACCCATCCGTACATCCATCTCATACATGCCCAAGGGGTGGACCTTTTCGCCACTGAAGCCTATCAATGGGTGATGATAGGGTACCAGCCTTGCTCTGCTAAGACCTAGGCTCTTGAAGCAAGGCCAGAACATCACGTCTGCCGATCTCCCCCCATCTATGAGGATCCTCTGCACCTCACACCCATACACCCTTATTGTTATGACCAGAGGGTCATCATGGGGGGCTAAGATACCCTTGAAGTCGAGTCTGGAGAACCCAACTACGAGAGTGTCCATGTCTACTTTCTTCCTCTTCTGCACTGTATCGGAAGACGTTAGATTCACAACTTCAAGCTTGGCCACTGACCTAGCCTCTGCTACGTGAGCCTTCCTATCAGCTACTTCAGAGCCACCTCCTGCAAATCCTCCACATATGGTGTCAACACCAAACGAGATCGTACCGACCCTCTTCACCGGGGTGTTGTCATCTTTCGGCGGAAGATCCAAATCGTCTTCATCATCACCTTCTGCCTCATCGTCTCTTCTGGACGGGACATTGTCATGGAATCTGTCATTTCTCCTTTTCTTAGGGTCATCTCTTCCACCCTTAGGAGCTTTACCGTCCACATACTTCCTCAACTTTCCATATTTGAGCATCTTTTCAATCTCATCCTTCAGGGAGAAGCATCTGTCCGTGACATGGCCATGATCCTGGTGGAACTCACACCATAGGTTTTTGTTCCTCTTATGTGGTGGGGCTTTCAGTTTCTCTGTCCATCTCAGAGTCCTATCATTCTTAATCTCGTTGAGGATGTGCTCGCAGCTTACAGTCAGAGGAGTATAGTGAGCGAACTTGTCATCACCCAACCTCTTCTTCCCATCGTTCTTGCTTTGGGAATTTCCACTGCCACCGCGGTTCTCATCCTCATACTTGGCGTCCATTGCCTCTTCCGCATTCATTACTTTCCCCGCGGTTGCCAGGAGCTCCGCCATAGACCTAAGGGGGTCTTCCTCAAGTTTCCACAATAGCTTCCCCTTCTGAAGACCTCCTATAAGGGCGGTCATGGCTATGTTCTCGTCATAATATTCAACCTCCAACTTCTCTTTGTTGAATCTCGCTATGTAGTCTCTTAGGCTCTCATCATTGGCCTGCTTGACATACAGCAGGTGGGTAGTCTTCTTTTGAGGCCTCACCCCAAAGAAGAAGTTGTGGATGAATCGTTCAGCCAAGCCTTTGAAGTTCTCAATTGAGTTCTTCGGAAGGGAGGTGAACCAACTGTGCGCTACCCCTGTTAAGGTCCCAGAGAAGGCCCTACACTTAATCTCATCGGGTATCGAGTAGATGTCTGCTGCCGACTGGTACATCTCGATATGATGTATTGGGTTAGTGCTGCCATCATACTTGGGAGACACTGTAGGAGGCTTGAACTTAGCTGGGGTTGGGAAGCCTATTATCCTAGCCACAAATGGGGAGCCCTCCGAGTAACCCCTTTGTAATGGGTCCCTTCTTTTAATGAGGTCTCCTATCTTCTCCTCAAGGTGCTGGATAGAGTCATTCCACAGTCTTTCGCCATCGACCTGGCCGAGGTTATCCCCTGCCACCTCCATGGGATGGACCGAGGGTTCCCCTACCGCGACACGTCGGCTGTTGACCTCTTCATGTTCCCTGCCTCTTCTTTCACAGTGTCGGCCTTGATTTGGCCGACCCTGCCTGTTCCCTCTCTGAGACCCTGCTGCGCTCCTTGATCTCGATAATCTCTGTCTTAGGTCATTCATCGGGCCCAATCTCTCAAAGACCGACCCTCTGCTCAACCTATCAAAGGCTGACCCTCTTTGTTGGGCCTCTTCACCTCTTCGGCCGACACAACCTTGACTTTGCCGAAGAGGTCGTACAGTGTTATTTGACACCTCATACGGCTCCCAGCAGTCTTTCGGGGCTTCTTCCGCCTCTAGATCGTCATACCTGTCCTCTGGTCAAGGGTTTCCCTGCCTCCCCAGGCGCAAGCGCCTAGGGTCAGCAACGTCCCTTCTCCACTGGGGTGCAGGCTGGTCCTTCATTGGTGCCTGGGGTGATCCCCTGGCATCAGGATGAGGCTGAACAGCCGCCGGAGTGATCATATCCGGTGAGACTCCAGGTGGCCTCATAATAGTTTGGCTGAGCTGTGCAAATTTCTCCTGCATAGCTTGTTGTGTTGCAGCTAAAGATCTCAAGGCTGCAGCTACCTCCGCCATTTCGGACTGGGGCGGCGCCTGACTGGAACTAGGCCCTCCACCCCCAGGTGGCGAAAGAGGCGGTGGTAATTTTGGTGCCATATGTTAACACTATAGAGCTTGAGTAGCAGATGAGCTTAGTACCTCAAAGGACCTCTTTCAATGGTGAAGCAGCTCCACGCAAGGGGAGGTGTCTGGTTCACCACCAGAGTCTCCGGTGAGGTTAAGCTGAAGAAGAGGAAGAGATAGCTTCTTTTCTGTTCCCACAAACGGCGCCAAAATGATGATGCTGGGATTAGCACCACCAGGTAAGGTGTTTTCAAGATGAATCTAAGAACAACAATGGCAGCATAGTTACGTAAAAGGTAGGAAAATGAGATGAGGAAAAGAGGAGAGTGCACCAGAATATAAGTGGTTCAGCCTAAATTGGCCTACGTCCACTATGTGTGTGAATAGCCTCACTGTAATAAGGCACTGATGGCCATGGATACAATCTCTCAAGCTCTCTCTCTCTCTCTCTCTCTCTACTGTGTATCTAGACAGAGTTTCATCTAGGGTTGTATATCTTGGATCTTTTACAAGGTAGAGGATGACCTCTATATATAGTACCTAGGGGGTGTAATGTACCCCCCATGCATGTAATGTGCATGTGTGTGGTTTCCTCACCAATATGGGAAAGCCATCTATCACTGTCACATGTAGAGAATGATGATGCAATATTTTCCCCACGCGTGAGGAATAATCTTGTTATAACTGATTTCTGTCCACGTGCCCTTATCCAAATGTCAGCAGATGCTCGGCTATTGCACCTGGTGTATGACCTCGGCCTGGGAGAGGTCGAGGTTGGTAAGTCCAAGTGCTCGTTTAGTCCGAAATGACCATATAGGTCTCGGCTTAATCCTGGCCGAGTCAATGGACAAGGTCAGCCTGAGGTTGAGCCGAGGTTGAGCTGGTGTGTTTGGAGAATCGACTAATGTCTTAATGAGGTTGGTGGTGGCTTCTTGCGAGCTCAGCCTATATCTGGCCGAGGTTGCCATTCACAGGTGTACGAGAGTGCTGCTGATCCTTATGATGTGTGCAATGTCCCTTAGAGAGGCTGGTGGTAGTGTCGGCCTGGGCCGACCTTGCTATGGCCGAGGGCTGATGTCACATGCCCAAGGCTTATCAAGTGTCGGCCATAATCTCGATCGAGGTTGGTGTCTCCGAGCCGAGGTCACACTTGGGGCATATCACTTGTGAATAATGCTTGTGAGATGTTTACGGGTGAAGCGGAACCTAGTTAACCTAATTGTGTAGGCAGTGATGAAGCCCCCCCAACTTTTGAGGTTCCCAATGATTCTCACACACATAAATACAAAGTCAAGAAGTATAATCGTTTACATCAACTCGCACAGGAGCCATTGCACCCAGCTACTCGTTCTTCGTGTCATACCGCAATGTATGCTCTTATAAAGTTGAATGATTTAAAAACACAATTGAATTTGTCGGATGGTGATACAGGTGGAATTCTTAGATTGTTAAATGAACTACTTCCTGAAGGGAACAACTTGATAACTAGTTATACAGAAATGAAAAACACCGCTAGAGATCTCGCTATGGATTATATTCAGTATGACGTATGCATTAACAACTGTATGTTATTTTGGAAAGAGCGTGAAAAATCTTATAGATGTATAAAATGTGGTTCTTTACGCTACAAGTTTACTTTTGTAGATGAGGACGGGGTAGAAATTCAGAATACTAATGGAAAAAAAGTACTCTAGGGTTCCTAAGAAGGTAATATGACATTTCCCTTTAATCCCTAGGCTAAAATGATTGTATACGATAAAATGGATAGCAGAAAAAATGACTTGGCACTCTCATGCAACCATTTGTATGGAATTCTTGCGTCATCCTTGAGATTCAGCAGAATGGGTAAATTCAAACATTATGTGGAGAGATTTTGCAAAAGATTAGCGCAATATTCGACTTGCAATAGCAACTGATGGTTTCAACCCGAATAACATGTTTGGCTGTAAGTATAGTTGTTAGCTAGTGATAACTCAACCTCTTAACCCTCCTCCATCAATGTGTATGAAAAATGAGTTTTCAATGTTTTTTGTATAAATTCCCGGGCCAAAGTCACCATCAAGTAATATTGATGTCTTCCTGAAACCGTTGGTCGATGAGTTAAAGATCTTATGGTCTGGAGTTGAGGCTTGGGATGCGAACAAAAATGAACAATTTCAGTTAAAAGTCATGTTGATGTGGGGTATTCATAATTTTCCATCTTATGGGATGTTAACAGGTTATTCAACTCAAGGTTACAATGGGTGTTTCGTTTGTTCTAAAAATACACCTTCTCAATATCTTCCTAAGTCAATGAAATGTTTTTACCAATGATCTCGTATTTTCCTTCCTCAAAACCATCCTTATAGGTTTGACATATCAAAGAAAACATTTAATGGTAAAATAAAGGATGTTATGGCTCCAAGAAAGTTAACAAGTGCAAAACTTGAGCAGATAGTGTCACTTATCACTCGAGAAGGTGTTGAAAGAGAGGGAGAGGTAAAGGGCGAGGGAGATAAAAAGGGAAAGGGGAAGGGGAAGGGGAAGGGAAAAGGAAAGGGGAGGGAGAATGAGGATGTAGTAATGGCAGGCGGTGATTATCCAAGTGAGGGTGACGATGAGAATCTAACGGGTACTGAGGATTTTTTAAGAAGGTCAATTTTCTTTGACTCGTAGTACTAGAAGGATCATGATATTAGACATAATTTAAATGTAATGCATGTTGAAAAGAATGTCACAGAGACTCTTTTAGGTACAATATTCTCAGTAAAAAAACTCATCCAATAAAGATACGGTCAAAGCCCGTGAAGATTTGAAAGATCATTTGAAACTTAAAAGGAAATTATGGATGAAAGATGTTGAAGGAAATAATAAAAGGCGAATGCCAAAGGCACCTTTCACATTAGTAAAGGAAGAGAAAGAAGATTTTTATCATACACTAAAAACATTAAAGGTACCAATTGAATTTTCATCAAATTTCATCAACAATGTTAACCTCGATCCACCTGGATTTACTAATCTCAAGTCCCACAATTATCAAGTCATTATGCAATGGTGTATTCCTGTGTTGCTTCTGCATTGATTTCTGGATCATAAGCCTTTGTTTAAAGCTATACAACGGATAAGAATATTCTTTAACGTGTTGTGTGCCAAAGTGATATTTAGGGAACATCTTTTGAAGGCTAAAAATGCATTAGTAGAGGCACTTTGTGTCTTTGAAATTTATTTTCCTCCTGCTTTTTCTGTGGTGATGATCCACCTCATGCACCATTTAGCTGATGAAGCTTTGACAGCTGGGGCGCCAAGATATAGGGTAATGTGGTTATTTGAGAGAGAAATGGGAAGATATAAAAAGTGGTTATGAAACAAGAGGTACATTGAAGGGAGCATTGCTAATGCATATTTGTTACATGAAGCTTCTTTGTATGCCATGGAGTACATATCGAAAAAATGTGAAGGAACTCATAAGAGTAATCTTGATGATTTTATTAACGATGAGTATGATTACTCGGAATGTCAATGAGAATTAGGTAAAAGTAACGAATTGATCTTAAATAATGTACAATATGAGCAAGTGCGAAGATGGGTTTTATCTCAATGTGACGGTGTTGATGAATGGAGAAGGTACACACTTAGTTCTGTGTTAATTCATATTAATTGATTATAATGTGATATTTCTTAATTTTAAAACTAATTTCTTGTAGAAAATTTGTAGTAACTGAGACTTCATCGACGCATAGAATTGATGATTTCATCCCTTGTCTAAGGAATGAGGCAAGTCTTTATTTATACGTGTACGTATTTATCAATCGTAATTATTTTTAATGAAACTCTAAAAATTATCATTTCCCTACAGGCCTCAAGATGTAATGATACGGGAATTTTTCCATATGTCGATGGTCCGTTCCATAAGGTTACAAGTTATGAGAAATTTCAATGCAATGGTTAAACCTTTTGTACTTCTGCACATGAAGAGAATCATAACTTTCAGAGTAGCAGTGTATACACTAAGGACTTTAATAGGAAGGTGATTATGACAACCTTTTATGGAGTTATTAGAAAAATACTCGACCTCAATTACATTGAGATCACACATACGGTTTTGTATTGTGATTGGGTGGATGTTGATGATAAGAATGATTACAAAGTTTAACCCACCTCAAAATTGGTGATGGTGAATCTTAGTAAGCTCATGAGTAAAAATACCATTCACGATGATTCGTTCATCCTTGCATCTCAAGCAAGTCAAGTATTTTATTGTGAAGATGTAAAGCTGAAGGGGTGGTCAGGTGTTTTACACTCTTCTAAGAGACTGACATAAGAAATAGATGCGATTGATATTGACCGTATGATGTATGACTCCATTCTCGAGGAAAATGATAAATTGCTGGAGCTTTTAGACACCAATGAAGTGTTCTAGTGCAATAATTTAGTTCTGAACTTGTTTTTGAATGTGCAATATTCTATTTTTTGTTATTATGAACAGGTAATATTCTATTTATTCCATTTTTTGTTGTTGTAAACATTTAATAGTTTGTGTATGGCTATTTGAACTTTTAATTTATGTTTACTGCTGTATTATCATGTAATCTTCTTTATATTGCTATTTGAACATGTAATCTTCTTTATATTGTTATCTTAACATGTAATATTCATGTTATTGTTTATTCTAATTATTTTGGTGTTCAATAGTCATTTTTTTCCAGAAATATGTCTCATATGGGTGATACTTCGCAATCGTCACTAAGTGGGGCGACACCTATATCAACCTCCTATTCTAAGGTTGCTTTGGGTGCTTCGCGATCAGGTGATGACTCTTCCGCTAATAAATTTAAATTTAATAAGCACGGCCTTCTAGTTGGTGAAGATTCATATACACTCTCAACCAGGTTGGGAGATATAGTAAGGACACACGTTCCTATTTCTTATATAAGTTGGAAACAAGTGGATGTGCGATATAAGAACTCAATTTGTTCATCATTCATGGTATACTTTTTTTTTCTTTTCCCAATAATGTAATAGTTAGTAAATTAAATTATGTGATGTTTTAATTTTATTTCTTCATATATTATAGAAAGAGTTCCCAGATGTGCGCAAAAGTCAGAAAACTATGTTTATGAAAAAAGCGAATGATGCTTGGAAAAAGTTCAAGTCAAAGCTAAGGATTAATTTGAAGGATGGTGACATTAGAAAGTGGAAGGAGAAAGTGCCACGAAATGCCAAATCCGAGGACAGGGAGATGTTTTGCAATAATGAAGCTTCAGTGGTTCAAAAGACTTTTCGAAGAAAGAACAAAGAGACAACAAAATTATGTGAGAAAGACAACTCATAACACGGGTCATCATGGTTATGCCCGAGCTTCAGAGAATTGGAGAAAGAAGCATTGGCATGCCCACTAGTGTGCTGAATTTTGGTTGGCGACTCATATAGTCAAAGGAGGTGGTTATGCCCCTCATGATAAAACATTTGCAGTACTTTAAATTTTTTAATGTTCGTTTTGTCCTAAAAAGTATCGTATCGTTATCATCAAACCTAATGTTAGTATATTTTTGTACATGACCAAATTCAATTGAATCTGGATGTATACAAATAGAGTGGTTAGGAGAAGACCTTGGATGCCGGGCCTATTTTTTAGGTCTTCGAAAAAGATACGCGAGGACATGTTCGTTGTTTTGGGTCAACAATTTTGAGAACCACTATATTAGGGTTGACATTTTCTAGAGAAATGCTTGAAGAGGTGAAAGAGGGCACCATAAATTGGAAGGATCTTGTTAATGACCTTAGGAGTAAAATTGAGGGGATGAAGTCCTCGTTATCAGAATTCATTACTGACTTCAAAATTGGGAAATTTTCAAGTGTTGGACACAACGTTTAGGAGTTACCTACTTTAGAAAATAGAAATCCTTCGTGTTCTCTTTCCTACCCTACATTTGAGGTTCCAAATTTTACCTCTCTAATTGAATGCAAAATACTATCCCACACGTGTGAACTTGTTGGTTATGGGAGGAAAATGCAACTAGGAGTCCTCGTTACCGTTCACTTCCATACGTTGAGAAAGAATGACATGCGAGTTTTACTTGATGACATCAAAGTTCCCGAGTATCTAGTTTGGGGTGGAAAACAAGCTCATTGCAAGAACTTTGGATATGTTGGTAAAAATGGAATTATGTATTGGCTCGACGACCTCTGTCCTCCCGTTGGTGGCACCGAAGAATAGTTGTCTTGGTGCTAATTAGTGGTATTGCACCAACTTTTGTAACTATTGTGGTATTGTACCAACTTTTGTAACTTTTGTGGTATTGCAACTAACTTTTATAGTCCTAAGTGTAAAAGTAACTATCACTTCTGATAATATAACTGCCATTTTTGTTTTGCTTGTTTGCATATTATATTTGCATTTGTGTTGTTGTGATAAGATAATATTATAAATAGAATGCATATTACATTTGTGTTTGTGGTGTTGTGGCATGGATGGAATGAATATTATATTTCCTTTACTCTTCTCTAACTCCATTTCTTTCTTTTGGCTTACGATCAGACTTGGTCCCCAACACCACCGAGGTAAGTCCCTAATTTTTCATATAAAATGTTGGATTTTGATATTAGTCTATTGTTTGTGATTTTTGTGTTTGATTTCGACTGTGTTTATGATCGACAAAGTTTGGAGTCAGATCTTAGAGATCGACCCATGTATCTTTATTTTGATCAAATTAGGTATACTCTTTCATTTTTACTGAAAAACAGAGATCAACCCATTTCTTTATCACTTTGAATTTAGGATTTGTGGCCCTACGTCATCTAATAAGATACAAATAGTAGTTTGTTCCAGTAGTTTGGCCTTACTAGGGAAGGCCCAATTGGGGATCGTACTCATTTGTCTACAATGGTACATAGATAATGCATATAGCTCTTGAATGAAATTTACTCTTTTTATGAATTTCCTCTTTTATGAACTGATTATATGCTGAAGGTACTCGCTGCCTCTTCTCGGGAGGTCGATTCACACTAACAATATCAGTGGGTTTGGATGTTTCCATAGGTTATAATTCCAAAGGTTTTCGTTTGGATGGTGTCTCTATCCATGAGTTTCGATTGGTGATGTTTCCAAATTTATGATTCGGATCAGATGATTTACAAATTAAAAAACATGATGAGATCATCTGCATCAGTTGAGGTACTTGTCTTCTAAAACTTTACTTTTCCTTGATTTTTACACTGTATGCTTTAGGATTTATTAGTGGGTAATTAGGCAAACTCTGGCATTAAAGGCTTAGGATTGGGGTGTGGAAATAGGTAAGGTGAGGATGCGAGGTTATGCAGGGGGTGGCAACAGGAGCAGGGGGTTGAGCAGCTATGTGGGCTTTGTTTGCAGCAGGAGCAGGGGGTAATGGCTCGGGTCAGATGCAATAGGACAGATGCTTAAGGGGTAATGGCTCGGCTTTGTTTGTTTATTAATGTTTTATCGAATACCCAATTTTTTTCGTAGTCCATTTGTTATGTGGCATAAGTTTTTATAATGTGGTACATCAGTAAGTTCTGAGGCATAAGTTTTTATCATGTACATCAGTAAGTTTCGAGGCATAAGTCTTTGTAATGTTAATGAGTCTATAAATGCCTTCGTACGCGCATCTACAAGAGGAGAACACCAGCTCCATGTCTTATTTTTTTTCCTTAGCAAGGCCACACGCACAACACTACCACACACATGCACACGCACTACACTGCCACACGCACATACGCACACACTTTAACACACAAGCATAGCACTGCCACATTGCCACATGCACAGCACACACACTCCACTATCACATGCACACACACACACAACACTGCCACATGCACAACACACTGCCACACGCACACACATGCACAACACTCTCACATACACGCACAACACTGTCATTAATTAGGATATTTTTGTTAGTTTCATTTAACTGTCAACTAATGAGGGCTATGTTGACTTTATTAAGAGGCAAGAAGGATGGAGGTGCTTACAAGAGTTCTATCAACAGTTCTACTGGGTTATTATGCTTTTTATTTGTAATAAGGACTCCACATAAAATTTCTAACAGAACTATTATTGGTACTAGCTAAAATACATTCTCTAGATCATTATACAACAGCTGCTAGACATATTTTATACATTAGTTTTGGATATAAATAGAAGTTTTCTATCACCCCTTTGACAAAATAATAAAACAAACCCGAGCTTCAACAATCATATATATAAACAGTTAAAAGTGATAGAGTGTTCCTGTCTCTATGTATAGTGTCATTTATAATTTTCTTTTTTTATGTTGTCGATTTTCTTATGTGTTGCGCCACTAAAATTAATTGAATTTGAACTTTCTGTTTTTGTTAACTGTTGATACCATTAAATTTTGAAATCGTGTACTTTTGGAAAAATGAAGTTGGCCAAAGCTTAAATGCTAAAACCAGTTCTTGCTTTGCATCTGCAGGTATAAACTCATTAGAGTTCACTGAAGTAGCCTTGGAGATTATTGCAAGTGGTTAGAAATGTCTGAAGACGTTGACCTTGCCATTTAATGTGTTGCTTCGACCGATTACAATCAATTCATCCAAGAAAGCATTGGAGTTTCCACGAACAAGATGTTGGCAAGCAAGAATATCTTCGAAAGGATCGTATAGGTTGTTGTCCTTCAGTCTTGTCAAATGATAAGAATTAATTACTCTTTTTTGTTTGTTTGTTTGTATTATAGATTGGAACTCATTGGAAGTTCGATGGTTGTGCATGTATTGAGATGAATTTCATATCTATTGACATGAATTTTATATTAATGAATTTTGAGCCATTAATTTTCTAGTGGGCTTATTATATGTGTATTAGTGTTGTTGAAGACTATTTTTATTGTTGATGTACTATTTTTGCCATACTGGTTTTATATTATTATTGAATTTTTGTTATTCTAAAATAGGTACAAAAAATAGTGATAACGTTGCTGATTTTTTTGGGTAATATTATTTATAATTGATTTTTTTCTTTGATCCAAAAATTTGGCAGAGTTCAAAACCATGCCAAAAGTCTACCAAAAATATTAAATTCTGGCACAGTTTTAAAGTGTGCCAGAAGTGATCCTCTTTTGTCAAATCTGGCACACATTTAAACCTTGCCAGAAAAAACTAGCCATTTTGGAACACTTGATTCTGGCACAGTTCAAAACCATGGCAGATTTTATCTTGCACAGTTTTAAATAGTGCCAGATTGCTATTTTTGGTGTAGTGTTAGTTAAGCCCAATTTTATCTTGTTTAATCCTAAAGATGCATATAGGTGATTAAAGAAAGTAAAATAAATAAGTTCACAAAGGTGACGCCTGATTTACGAGGAAACCACTAAGGAAAAAAACCTCAGACGGCCCAAGCCGGACAATCACTATGATGTGGTATTACAAAGTACAAAGATAGAATTACTAAATGACTCGATCCCCCACAAGTCTTGAAGCTTCTATTATCTTCAACAACTCATCCAGATTGCCCACACGAATATCCTTTCACGCTACCTGTCCACAAAACTCGCATCCACGAATGCCTCAGTGTCCATCGAAGTAGCTTGGAAACGTCTACGGATTCCAAACACGAACTCCTGCGCTTCTTCTTCGTAAAAACCAATGATGTTCAAAGTGATGAAAAACTCCAAAAGGTCTAAACAAAGATCACTTTTGCCTATGTGAATGAAAGCTCGGATCTTTGAAACTCTAAGGATGTTTTTAGACTTTAAAAACCTTAGAAAACTTGTGCAGAAAACGTATTGGATGTAAATTGTTTTTCTAGTTCTGCAACTTACGAAATTCTAAGAGAAACATGCCTTAAATAATAAAATTAAGTCGGCACATCGTTCGAACGAAATAAGCCTATCGCTCGAACGAGATGCACATGTCGTTGGAACGACATTCTGATCTTGCTTGAACGACATTCAAAGTCGTTTGAACCACTGAAAATAAGAGTTTGTGACTTACACAACTCTAAACCATCTTTATCTCAAAATAAACAAAGTTTAAATATTTTAAAACACTTTTTAATAAAAATAACATCCTAAAAACATTTTTTGAGTCCTGTAAACATTACGCATTCATACCGGAGCGATCTCGAAATGTAATGAAGACGTGAAACGTGCACCAAAATAATCTCGGCATAATTTATCTTTGAAGCTTGGCCTCAATGTCTTCAATAAACTTTGTGTCATAGACTGTGTGGGATAGTGACAATAAAAAATATATCTAAGACTCAAATACATGTTTTGTTCCGGGAATAAGTCAAATACTACAATGGACTCAATTGAAAATTTTGTCCTTACAAATCTCCCTCTTTGACTATTCCGGGATAAAATCCAAATAGTGAAATGCCTAAGCCGGGTCGTCAAGCCGTATAAGGCCTAAATCCCATCCCATAAAACCCAAAATAAAAAAAATACAGGACAAGACTAGTAAATGTTGGTCGAGCAAGCATGAATTGTCTGAATGTGATGTAGGCCTGAAATCTTGAATCTCTTAAGCATACCTACACACATGAAATGGACAAATACCCATTGAAGTATGGAGATACAAATTATATAAAACATTATGATACCAATATGAAATATCAATACCAATATGTAAAATCAAAATCAAATCATTTGTTAAACATGTGAGCAAGACTAGATACCATTATACCAATTTGTGTAATATAAACAATATAATCACGAAAGCATGTGATCACAAAAATCATACCAATGTGTAATGTAACAAACATAGATGCTCATCTAACAAACTGTCCCCCTACGTCGCATACATATCTCCCCCTTTTTGTCTCTAATAGACAATTAGAAAAGATAAAAAAATCAGCAAATCTAGCATGTGATAAGCAAGAAAGCATATTTAGATAAACATGAAACAGCCAACCAATAATGATCAAAAGATACCATATCCATAGCTAGCAAAGAATATTCACATCCTATGAATGAACAATCTATGCAGATGTGACTAAACAAATAATGCAGTAAAAATCCATCATGATTGAATATCCTATGCTACATTAAAGTACTCAAAAGTACCTAAAACAGAAGAATAACATCATATGAATGCAGTAGGTACGAAACAGAAGGAATAAAAAAAAACTCCAGGTCGTTGGAACGACAGTGCCTTGTCGCTTGAACGACATAGGCATGACGCTCAAACGAGCACATCAAGTGAGCTTAAAAAACGTAAAACATTGTACCCTTGCTCAAAGAAACTCATCTTGCGACCTTCAAGCGACCTTATTGACAAAATTGACATCTTAAAAAATGTGTCATTTGAACCTCACGTGAACAGTATGTCGCGCGACATCAGGTTGTCGCTCGAACGAGGCCTGATTGTTGTTTGAACGACACATAAAATTCTCAATTTCAGTACTAAAAAATATGAGGTTTCGACCCGTGAAACATTTCTTGAAAAAGTTAACTAGAAAGAGCATAAAGTTGCAAAAGAAGACTCAAAACTAAAAAAATAATAATGTGAATTTCATGCCAACATAGAATCAATGTGCTCAAACATGGATATGGAGTGAATGGTTGTGAACTATAACAAATGAATCGTAACCCCAACACATTGAAACCATTCAAGAAGATCTAATCAATAGGAAGATGTCATCAAACTTAGTCTTATCCATATATGACAGTTCACAATTGAGATAAATGAACTAAATAATCTACATGCACACAAGTCCAGAATTTTGATGATTCTACAAATAATTATGTTATGATACAATGTTTCAACATAAGGATTCGTGGTGCAAACCTGTTTAAATTTTCCTATCCAAACACCCTCAAACATATATATTTCCTTTTCTTTTCTTGATCTTTTTGAGGTTTCTATTCTTCTCAACTTAGAGAAATCCTATTGGCCCTATTTTGGCATATGATTCTTTTTATTGCCTTAATTTTTTCTTAGGCTCCTTTAAACGGTGGATTTCACGATGAGTTAATTTGCACTCTAGCGGCCCTTTCCCATGAACACTCATCATTTTTTCAATTTAAGCATTAACAATCCTCACGGTAAATGGTTCTTACATGCACAACTCCTCCTAAGTCTACTTATGCATAGATGACAAGATTGATATAAGAACATCTCATTAGACTCAACTATGCATGAGATGTCAAACATTAATATAAACTCGTGCATGTGTGGAAAGATGGCATGTATACAAAGTCTAATTCAAATGCATATCCACTTCCCCATAATACAATGGTTAATATCATCCAACACATCAACAATTATGACCAAATGTCCTAGCAGCATGGATAATGAAATGACAGGGGTCCAAGCACACTAATGTGCCATATCAAATATGAAATACTCATGACACAAAAATAAACGGAGAATCTTTTTGTGTTTTTCAAAAACTATATTTAACCCAAAAATAATTTTTTTTTGTATTTTTCAAATAAGACTCAAATAAATGAAAAAGTGTAATACTAAAGATAAACATGTCATAATACAAGTAAGATATAAATCATGATGCAAAGACTAGCGTGTGATAAACATGACAACACAATCATCCTTTAGATTTAGCATGGGAAGAATAAAGCGCAACCAAACAAGGACCATGAAGTTTAATTCCTAAATCCTCTAAGTCCGATTTCCTAACCCAAGTAGGTGTAAAATGACGCAGGGGGTTTTGGGAATCGAAATGACTTTATTCCATAACTTTCTTGGACCATTACTAAGGTCATAGCAAAAACGTCTAAGGTACCCTTTCCTACTGCAATGAGTGTAAGTGTAAATACGGTAGGAATGATTACGAAAATGTCAACCTCTTGTCACGTTCCTAGTCGTCTCTCTCAGACGATTGGTATTGTCTTTAGGAATGGGAACAACTCTATTATCGTAGCATATGCCAAACCTATCTCCCTTGATTTGGATGGTGACTAACATCCTAATCAACTTCCTCGACCTAGATTCCAAATCAAACTCAACCTTACTCGAGTCTTTTAATATCTCTTCTAATTCACTAATCCTAGACTCGAGCAAAATCCTAAACTCCTCAAACTCTAGAATCTATTTCTTTAAAGCCTCCATCAAACCACAAAGACTATCTCTCTCTTTCTCCACATATTCTAGCTTCTCCTCAAAAGTCTTCTCCCATGCCCTAAGATCCTCAATCAAATCACCATTATTTTTTAGGGCAGGCTCATCTAACCTAGCTTGCAATTTTGAGTTTGCCTTTTTCACCTTTACCTCTTCCTCATACAATTCCCTAAAGGCAACTTGCAACTCTCCAACATCGATCTTCTTATCCTCACTATCTTCATCCTTACTCACTTAGGATTCAACGGCCTCGAAAGTGGCATGCACATGAGAATCTTCATAGGAATATTTATCATCATTGCTCACATGACATGACATGAACGCTAAAAAGTTACACTCAATGGGGGAACTTTATCCCTCTTCCGGTTCACTATCACTTAAGGTGGCATTATATGTTATCGATTTCTTGCCCTCCTGAAGTATAGTGGGACACTAGGAAACTTTGTGACCATACCCCTTACACCCAAAACACATACCCGACTCAACCCTCTTGACATTCTCACTCTTATCCTTAGGGGAGGGATCTACCTTGTTGTTCTTCAATTTCTCAAAATTTTTGGCATCTTTCGATTTCTTTTGGAATTTAAGAAACTTTTTGAACTTCTTTTCCAACAAGGCTACATCCTTAAAATCGAGATCGAAATCATCATTCAAAAATTTAGTCTCCTCTTTCCGAACTTTCAAAGTAATGCCCTTTTCTTTGTTTGGCACTTGCTTGGAGGTAAACATCTCGAGTTAGAAGTTTTTTAGGTCACCTACAATCTCTTCAAGTTTCGTTGGATCAAGCATACCCAAGGAGTTCAAAACGGTCACTTTTTATCAAATCTACTCATTCTCTGACATCTTAATTGTCTCAAACTGTGTAGTGAGATTTTGAAGTTTATATGCCCTAACCATGCTAGTGCCCTCGTGAGTAACTGAAAGTATATCCTAAGCCTCTTTTGAAGTTTCACATGTCATGATTCTATTATACTCTTCCTATGTGACATGTGAGGAAATAACATGAAGACCTTTAGCGTTGTAAAGTTCAATTATATGTTTGGCTTTGGTCCATGACTCAACGGGTTTTAAAGTAGTAGACTCACACTCGCGTGTAACCGGTGGAGTCGAACCCTTTTCAACCGCTAACCACACACGATCATCATTTAATTTCAAAGCACTTCTCATACGTATTTTTCAATAACAATAGTTAGTGCCATAAAATAGGAGCTCTAAAACTTTCATAGTTTCTGAAATTCATCCTTAAAAATACAAGGGATCAACACAATACAAATTATGTTTCTAGCTCTGATACCAATTTGTAGGCCCCTTTTTCTTTCGAATGTGTTTAAGGAAGACAAACCAACTTTAAAAAAAAAACTTTTTCCCAAATTTTAAACCACACCAAGTGTGTGAACCAATTTTATCTATGCCCAATTTTATCTTGTTTAATCCTAAACATGCATCTAGGTGGTTAAAGTAAGTAAAATAAATAATTTCTCAAAGGCAACGTTGGATGTACAAGGAAACCGCTAAGGGATAAAACCTCGGATGGCCCAAGCCAGACAATCACCATGATGTGGTATTACAAAGTACAAAAATAGACTTACTCAATGACTCAATCCCCCATAAGTCTTGAAGCTTCTATAATCTTCAACCACTCCTCTGTAGTTCCCCCGCGAATATCCTTTCGCGATACCTATCCACAACACTCACGTTCACGAATGCCTCAGTGTCCATCTATGTAGCTTGAAAACATCTACAGATTCCAAACACGAACTCCTTCGCTTCTTCTTTGCAAAACCCAACGATGTTCAAAGCGATGAACAACTCCAAATAGTGCAAACAAATATCACGTTTTGATATATTAATGAAAGCTCGGATCTTCGAAACTCTAAGGATGTTTTTAGACTTTGAAGACCTTATAAAACTTGTGCAGAAAACGTAATGGATGTAAACAAAAATTCCAATTCTGCAACTTACGAAATTCTGAGAGAAACATGCCTCAAATAATAAAATTCATTTGGCACATCGTTCGAACGAAATAATCCTATCGCTCGAACGACATGCACATGTCGGTGGAACGACACTGATCTCGCTTGAATGACATTTAAAGTCGTTTGAACCACTAAAAACAAGAGTTTGTGATTTACCCAATTCTAAACCATCTTTATCTCAAAATAAATGAAGTATAAATATTTTAAAACACTTTTTAATAAAAATAACATCTTAAAAACATTTTTTGAATCCCATAAACATTATGCATTCACACATGAGAGATTTCAGAATGCAATGAAGACGTAAAACGTGCACCAAAATAATCTCGACATAATTTATCTTTGAATCTTGGTCGCAACGTCTTCAATAAACTTTGTATCATAGACTATGTGGGATAGTGATAATAAAAAATATATCTATGACTCAAATACATGTTTTGTTCCAGGAACAAGTCAAATACTACAATGGACTCAATTGGAAATTTTGTCCTTACATCGACTTTCATCGTGAGGGTAAAGAGCCTCTGCCTAAATTTTGTGGCAACACCCCACATTTATATATTATTGTAAATTGTGCATACTTGTGTACCCTCTCTAACTCGGTCCCCGTTTAGGGAATCGGGTATACAATAGTGACCATCAGAGAAACTGGGGAGAAATGACTGAAAGTATCAACTATTTTGTCTTTGGAATCTGGGAAGTGAATGGTCTCACCAAAATTGACCACCTTGTCTTTTGATTCCTCCCATTACTGATCTAAAATGGATGGTTGAACCCTATAATACCCTTCATGTTTATATATATATAATATTGATTATTTAATTTGGATCATATTGGTCGCGTGCATGATAATTGTGTGTGCTTGACAATTGTTTGATTCATTATGACATTTCATTGCATGTAATAATTAAATTTAATTCAGGAAATTAAATTATATGTGAACAATTAGTGCTTTAATAATTGCATTGTGATTTATTTTAATATTACGATTGTGTACCATTGGATCAGACTCTAGTGGATACAAAGGCTCGAAGTAGTGTTTTTAATGTGTCGGGATTAGATAGATGTGAGTGCAGAAAAATTCACAAAAAAAGAATCTACGAAAACAATCACAAATGGCAGAAAGTAAATGAAAGCACACACAACAACAATGTACATGGTTTGGAAATTTGCTTAGGTCCACGGAGAGGTTACTTGATCTTATTAAATGTCTCTCAATGATTACAATTTTTCATCCCTTTGCCCGGGTCAAGGTGCACAATTTATACTATAGAGTTTGAGTTGTTTAAGGAACTCCATCATAGTATGTGGATTAGCCATGAAGCGCTTGAATATCTCGACCGAGATTCTTGGCACCTGATTTAACCATGTCAGCCAGTATCCTTTCTTTAACTAAACTACCAGTGTAATTAAGTCATGATTTGAGTCGGTAAAAACTACTCAAGTTATCCTAATCGACTACTCTCATTGACTCATTGAAAAATGGGCCCCCATGATTGCCCCTGAAATATTTGTGATAATAACTATGGGCCAATAGATTTCAACTGGGTTGGAGGCCCACGGCCTTAAAATACAGCGAGAGTTTGTGATGGCATCTTTTTTATTATAAAGTTTGCACAAGAGTTTTTTGGTGATCAATTAGAGTGTACTCAATCGTTCGTTCACCGTTTCTGGTCGTTCTTTCACATACTTCATTCCTAAGCTGCTCCTTTGCTTCAAAAATCGAAGTCCTCCTTCTTCTGTGCTTTCCCAAAGCTTCTTTACATCTTATAAGCTTTAGTGTCTGCTCCTTTAATTTATTTTTCTTTGTATTTTCTAGTTACTGTAGTAGGGTTTCTTCTTACTTGTTCAGTTATGGTGATGTTAGATGATAAGTCTGTAGAAGAGTTTAGGCATAAGTATAACATCCCTGATTATGTGATTATCGACTGTGCCCCCTTCCCCTGTTCATGATATTGATGGGGGGCATTGGATTCACACCCCGTTGATATGTCAAGGGGGTTTGATATTCCCCCAAAATGGGTTGTTTCTAAGATTATTTAGGTACTTTTCCATTGTTCTTGCCCAATATTCCCTCAACATGTGGAAAATAGTAAATGGATTCCAGAGAATAAATACTTTATACGGGATAAGGTTGGGTCTTACTAAGATATGTTACTGCTACATGTTCTCTAAGAGCAAGGAAGGTCTGTTGTATTTGAAAACCAGAAAGGCCGAGCGAGTTCTAGTGGTAAATCTTTCGCATTCCTATAAAGACTACTAGAAAACTGGGTCCATTTCTAGGAACTGTCAGCACCCTGCATCGTTGGAGGGGGAAAGACCACGTGGCCCTATAATTTTTTAATACAGATAGGCCGAAATAGATCGCTTCTTCTTTTTTCCTTTTTGCTAATTTTTTTTATTTCTTCCTATTCTTGTAGCTGGTAGTCCTTTTCTTTGTTATTGCAGCTTGTGCCAAAAATTAGGAACCTGGTCCTTGGGATATTAATACTGATGAGCTCTTGAAGGCATGGAATATCAGGGAAATATTAGCAAACGGTGAATATCCAAGGTCGGCGACCTTTCTTTTAGAATGTAAGAACACATGCACCAACTTTATTACTCGATCGGTTAATAAGGTTCTATCTTTAAAATCTATAAAAGTTGGTCCTTTTGATCCAATTATTATTAAAGAGGAAAACTTTGAATAAAAAATGAGAGATAAAATGAGAGAGAAGAGGAGAAGAAGAAGAAGAAGAAGAAGAAGAAGAAGAAGAAGAAGAAGAAGAAGAAGACATATCCCCTTTAGTTAAGAGGAGGAAGCTAAAACTTTTTTGATGATGATGACGATCATGCGGTCCTTTCTGATAGGATTACATTATGGAAGGGTTTTGCACCAGACTCTTCTAATGGCAGTGGTTCTGGACCATCTAATAAGGTAAGAGAGTGAGAGAGGGAGAGAGAGAAGAAAATATAAGAAGAAGAGAATAAGAGAAAGGGGGAGAGAGAGAGAGAGAGAGAGAGAGAGAGAGAGAGAGAGAGAGAGAGAGAGAGAGAGAGAGCGAGAGAGAAGAAAATAAGAGGAAAGAGAAGGAGAGGGTTGACGCTAATAAAAAGTCAGCCCCGCAATCCTCTAGAGTGCCCAGTATCCCTAGCCTAGAGGGGGATAGTGTGGGTGATTCCCCCTTTTTGGCCCCTGACCTCCGAAAAGGTCGATGCTCGTTATTGATTATGAGCATTCCTCTATGTCGGGGCCAGCTTAACTCGCCCTTAAGACGTCACAAGGGATGGATCTGTTAAATCTTTCCTACTTGTTTTTCTCCTTTGCTCCTTATGTTTCTATTCTAATTCTATATTGTTCTCTTATGTTCGTAGATGCTGTCTGATTTCACTACCCTTTTGGACAATCAATCTGATAGATTTAGGATGGAGGAGGAGCTGAAGAAAGGTCTAGAGGCCAATAATGTGGCATTTGTCAATGCTTGCTAAAGTTGGGAGCATGAAAATAATGAGATGTCTAAGGCCTATGATGCTCTTGGGGCTACTCAGAAGGTGATAATTTTTTAGAAGTTCG
Organism: Sambucus nigra; assembly: GCA_949130495.1. Lineage (NCBI taxonomy): Eukaryota > Viridiplantae > Streptophyta > Magnoliopsida > Dipsacales > Adoxaceae > Sambucus > Sambucus nigra. The sequence goes on along the minus strand of OX422211.1, from coordinate 464,165,044 downwards.
AACTGGTGGAGGCTAATAAAATTTGACTAACGAAGTTGCCAAGTTGGAGGGTGATATTTCCCAAGTCAAAGATGATGACTACCGTGAGGGTTTTTACAAATCTTACGAGGATGCTGAGCGCCAAATGGTTAAGCTTGCAAGGTTTCTTTCAAGAAGGGATGGTATCAAGGTTTGATGGCTGATTGAACTCCCACAGAGTCTGATCTTTTCGATCTTCATTCTCCAGGTCTTGACCTTTATATTAAATAAGAAGAAGAAGAAGAAGAAGAAAAGAAGGAGAAGGTGGTTCCATGCTACTGGCAACACTGAGATTGTTCCAACTGAGGTTGGAGAGAGTGATGGTGCTGATCAGGAGAAGTAGGTGGTCGACAAGGGGAAAGACATAGTTAAGGGAGACCAACTAAAATACTAAGGCTATGTAGATTAGGATTTTTCATTTTACTTGTATGATTATTTTTCATGTCAGTCTATACCCATCTCTTTTTTAGAACTTCATGTATTTCACCGTTGGCTTGCTTTTTATGTTGTATGGCACTGGAATTTTTCTCCTTTCTAATATGTTTATTTGTCTTCTTATATGCTGATATACTTGCTTCTAGTTTGGTGTGTATCATTTGTAGTCTACTGATTTAGATCACTATATTTCTCCTAATTCTCAATTGGGGATAATTCTTGGACCCGACATCAGCCCATGGGATAGGAAAGCCTTTGTGAAAATCTATAAGTCACTAAGACAAAGGAAGGAGTAATATAAAAACTAGATTGAAGTGATTGCCAAGCCGAAAGACGATCTGTTTAGGAGAAGGTAAATTCCTTGAGGGCCCAACTGCTAGAGAGGACTGAGGTCGACCAAGTAGTAATGGTCCTGTAGTCTGAAAATGATTCTCTTAGAAAGGAGGTTATGAGTTTGAAGTATTTTATAGGTTTGCTTACAGACAATATCAAGAAGTTGGGGTATTCATTCAATGTGGGACCCATAGAGGTCTGGAGAGAAGATTATAATGATGGTTGGGAAGATACCCCAACAAAACTTAAGAAGGCTGAAAGCATTTCCTTTTCTCGAGGATGGCTAAGTGATCTTAAGGAGGCGAGAAATACAAAAGAATACAAGCTTTGGTATAAGTACCAAATTGAATATCCTACCTATAACCATAACCCCTTTTTAAAAGATGAGGAATGGATCCCATCTAATACCATTCCTCCCCAACTCTTGGATTAAGATCTTGACGAAGATGTTAAAGAATTTGCCCCAAAGCTAGGTGATGGATAGAGGGCGATTGTAGCAGAATATCTTGCTCGCCACACAGGCCCTTCTTAGGCCTTTATGTATTTCTTTTTGTTCAATGGTTATAACCTTGTATTCTAATAAAGAATTTTTTCTATATTTTGAGCATATGCTAACTAAACATGTTTTGATTTTGCCTGCTCGAATGTAACTTAAAACTTTTGTTAACTAAAATGATATTGATTGACCGATTTGTAGGCTTTAGGTAGGCTTATACTTAGTTTGAATCATTTTTGGTCTTTTGTAACCAACTAAATGATGTTTAAGTATTGTCATCCTGCCTTTCATATGTTTGAACATTCTCCCAGTCCAATATGCCTAAGCAGTATCATTCCATTCACTTTACCTTTTAGGTCGTGCTGTCAAACTTCCTTAGGCCTAAGTGAGATTATAGAGAGCATGTACCTGGGTAGTGGGCAATCTTCCTAAGAAGGATTTTTTTAACCAACAGTAGTAGGCGACCAATCAGAGTTGGCTTTATTGCCTAAGGATCCCCTGTAGAGCTTTTTTTGTTATCGGGGAAACTTGCGGGGGCCTCTTGTGTTTGCAATAAGGGCTTGAGGGTAATTTGAAGTGTTTGTGGTTAACTTGCTAACCGTTTTTGTTAGGCAATATATATATGCACAAAGGAGTTATCATTGGAAAAGGTGCAAAATAATGTGATGTAATCAAGATGAGTTAAGCAGCTAATGTAAAATTCAAGAATAGATGGGCCAATTTGGCCTTTATTCATTAAAATTGTCTTATCAAGTAAAAAATAAAAAAAAAATCTAACTTAAAAGATTAAAAAAAAATCTAAAAGTAGAATTTCTTAAGATTGGTTGTGTTCCATGATCTTGGTATCTCCCTTCCCTTCAGGGTTTCTAAATGATATGATCCTTGAAGATCATATCTGATTATTTTGAATAGTCGTTTCCAGTTTGGTCCCAGTTAGTCGTCTGATTGTCTTATAGCACTGTCGAGGAATTTTTGCAAGAAATAATCCCCTATTATTTTGTTATATTGCTTAGCTAGTTCCTGTTGGTAGGAGGCTAACTTGATCAAAGCTAGCTCTTATATCTCATCTACTAGGTCAAGTTTAGTGCTTAATGCTTCATCAATGAGGCCTTGGTAGACCAGAGTGGTTCTTATAGTGGGGAGACCTTCTTCCAGATGGATGATAGCCTCCGTCCCATAAGCAAGGGCAAATGGTGTTTTCCTAGTTGGTCTCCTGGGCGTTGTTCGACAAGGCCATAAAACATGAAGAAGTTCATCCACACAAGTTCCCTTAGCTTATTCCAATCACTTTTTCATTCCTTCAATCATAGTTTCGTTAGAAGCTTCCACTTTCCCATTACTTTGCGGATACGCCACAGAACTGAAGTGGTACTTGACGTTAACTTAAAAGAAACTAGTTTCAAATTATGTATTGTTGTCAGTGATGATAGTCCTTGGTATCCCAAAGCGAGTCATGAACCTGGTCATGTCGGAGTCTCTAATGTTTGCCAATGTTTCTGCCTCTACCCATTTAGTGAAGTAGTCAGTGGCGACCAACACATACTTTCAATTTCCAAATTCAGTAGGTAGTGGTCCCACGATGTCTAATCCACATTGAGCAAAAGGTTATGGACGAGTAAGTGATTTTAAGTTTCTGGCGGGATGGTAGACCATAGGTGAGTGATTTTGGCACTTTTCATATTTGTGAACATATGCCCTGTTGATGTAAAAAACTAGATTCGATCTAATTATTTAATCACAGATAAAAGAGAATATATAAATATAAGACAATGAATTTTTAAAGTAGTTCAGCCTTGTAAGAATGGCCTACGTACACTGTTTTTGTATTGATGATTGTTTGCACAAAATTCTTGATAATAGGTTTACCAAGAAATTCCGAGTCCCCTGCTAATGAGGAGGTTACAATGTATTTATAGCCTTGAGGCGGTGCAAATGAAAAGACTATGCGCTGTTATCTAGTAGACATATACATCTGTATGGTAATAAATGGCTTTTAATGCGCAGTTGTCTCTCCTGATTCTCTTGATTTGGGTGCGTTGTACGCTAATTAGCTCGGACCGCTTAAGCTGCTCGGCATGCTTAAGCTGCTCGGGGCTCTGACCGCATAAGTAACTCGACACGCTTAGAGCTGCTCGGGGACCCCTGAGCTCCTCGTGGCTTCTTAGTTGCTCGGCTGGAGTATCGACATTTGTCATGTGAGCTGACATGTGTCTTCAAGGGATTCGTCAATGTCAGCAGATTGAATTTGGTATCAACAGAAGCCCCCAATGTTTCGTAGTTTGATGTTGAAGAAAAGTATGGAACATTCTGCTGCTTAGATTTTCGATTTGTATAGTTTTTAGGAAGGTATTCATTGTATACAACGCCTTTTTAAATGCACAGTATCATTCCTCATAAATATTTTGAATTTCCATAACTGCTTCGTTATTTGTGCCCTTTTCTTCTTTTTAGCCGCCGGATATGCAATCGTCCGTCCTGGTAATCATTATTTTCTCCTTTCTCGAGGTAAATTATTTAAGCGCTACAGAAAATCCTATCGTCTTTTACTTTTTCAAATTTGTATCTTTGAATTTCCATTTCTTCTCTCTCTTGTGCGTTCATTTCTTCCATCATTCGTTATCAACTGGTTCAATCTTCTCTTATAAGATCTTCTTCCTTCTCTTTTATTTTCCTTTGATCATCATGGTTTATGGTGTTGAATCGCTTGATAAATTTTGTTCTGAATTTTCAATTCCTTCATGGGTCATTTTGGAGGAACTTTCTGAACCTTCTGACTATTTCTCCTTGGCTAAGGGACATTGGTTCCCCAGTCTCTTTGTGGTCGAATGTGGCTTTTCTTTTCCTCCAAATCCTCTATGTTTGGAGTTCTGCTAGTACTTTGACGTTGTTCCTGCAAAAATAACGCCAAATACCTGGAGAATAGTTAATGGAGTTCATAGATTAAATCAAATTCATGGAACCCGTTTAGGAATTCCAGAAATTATGTTTTGTTACAGATGGGTTGTTAGTGATAGTATTTTTTACTTAAAAACTAGGTTTTTAAATAGGGATTTAGTTGTCAATCTCCCAGATGCCAATAGGAATTATTTTGATCATGGGGTTGTTATGAAAAATTGGCAACATGCTCCATTGAATGGAGATGATGTATATCAGGGTCCCAGGTGTCCCCCTTATGGCAATGGAATAGGTTGTTTTTATTTTTATTCTATTTTTAAAATTATGTTTTCTTCATGTTTGATAAAATGCTTAACTGATATTTGATTTTTGATTATTTGCAGTTGACAACAAAAGAAAATCTCCAAAGGAGACAGAGGTTAATTTAAAACATTTTATAACTTATCTGGAGTTTGCACCAGTCTGTGGCCGAGGAACACATTAGGTCAGCCTCTTATTTGTTGCAGTGTAAGAGTTACACTTCATCCTTTACTGCTCGTCCAGTGGTGGTGGACATTGACCAAGTACTAGCTGTTGATACTAGTGTGGAAGGTTCTTCTTCAGAATCAAACATTCCTATCGGTGACATAATGAAGAGAAGAAAAGTTCCTTCCTTTTTCGACAAGTCTGATTCTCCTGCTGTGGAGACAAAAAGAAGTAAAAAAGATGTCCCCTAAGAGGGGACAAGGAATACTGATGCACCCTCTCCTGCTGTTGCTAAAAAGGTTATCGAGAAGCCCCCGATGGCTCCGAGCAAGGTTATTACTGTTTCTCCTCCAAGTGAGGTTATTGTCATTTCACCGACCAAGACAACTTCTTTGGTTGAGAAAGTTCCAGCTCGTACAAGGAGATTAAAGAAAAGTTCTTCTGAGAGACCATCAGAACATGTCTCTCAGTTTTTAAATGTTGAAGGTGGTATTCCCACTTTTGTTCCTCCGAGCTCTGCCATGGGTTCGATGAAGTCTTAGATTATCCCTGAAGTCCAAGGTATCGAAGACTCTTTTTCTCATGGCAGGGTCACTACCTTGGCTGCTCAGCATATTGCCTCAGTAAGTATTACTAACCCAAACTTTCATTTTTCAATGTTATGTCCCTGTATTTACTCATAGTTATTTTCTTTTTTAGCTGGTAACATGCTTTAATACTATTCTGAAGAAGGATGAAGCTCTCAAGGCTTTAAGCTCCTCGAGAGGTGTAGAGGAGGCTTTTGTTGGTCTGACTCAGTCTTTAAAAGACTCTCGTCAGAAGTATGAAGAGGATAAAGTTTCCTGGGATAAGCAGGTTAAGTTTGTTGAACAGGAGAGGGATCAAGCTGTGGAAGCCTCCAAGGGTTTAGAGAATAAATTGAAAGAGTTTGAGAAGAATAACAAGGAGCTTGAGGAGAAGCTCAAGAATGCTGCAGATCTTGAGAATAAGCTCAAAGCTGCTGAAGAGGAAGTTAGGAGACTTCATGACGTTGAGCGTCAGAAATTGGAAGTGGAGGAGAAACTGAAGGTTGTCGAGAAACTTCTTACTGAGAGGACTTCCTCGGAGAAAGCTAAAAGGAAGAAAGCTGTTAAAAAATCCTTCAGTGTAGGTTGGGACAAGGGCTGGAATAAGTGTTTGGCTGCTATGTCCTCACAGATGGAGTACACCAGCGTTAAATACTTCAGAGATATATGGGTGGCAACCCTACAAGAGCTGGAGGTTGCTGAAGATTCTTCCCTATTTCAGCAACATACTCATGGCCCTCCTCCCTCTTCCGGAGAAGAAGAAGAGGACGAAGCTGCCTCAGAGGAATCCTCCATGGTAGTTGGAGATCAGGCTCTTACTATTCCAGTTGTTCCATCATGCTCCGAGTAACCCCAACCAATTATTACTCCTGTCGAGCAGCTTTTTTTGCCCTCCGAGCAAACAACCTCTTCGTCCAAGCTCCTCGAGGAAGTTTTAGGAGACAAAGAAAAGGTGTAGAGTAGTTTAGGTGTTTGTTTTGTTATTTCTTATTTCTGAATGTAATCTCCTACTTTGTACTTTCCCTTATGGTGAAATAAATAATTCAAACTTTTGGTTGTTCATCTTGACTTTTTCTGTTGCTTGCTCTGTCTGCATTCTTATTAATTCTTTCTATCTCTTCTCTTTACTAGTTTATGGCTAGGATGGAGCTCTTGTCAGCTCATGATACTGCACTGATGAAAAAATGCAATGACTACTTCAAGGCTGGCCATGATGATCTGGATGAGTCACAAATCTTTGATATCCTGGGTTCAGATGCCTCTGAGCGAGCAGTGGAGGCCTATCAGTATCTGAAATGCCTGCTTGACCGAGTTGTTGCCAATAATGTGGCATATTATGAGATGATCGAGGACCTTCAAGGAACTATCGAGGAACTCCAGAAGCAGTATAAAGAATCCTCCATACTTTTGCACCAGGGGTATGAAAAGAAATATCAACAGTTAAGTGATGAAAAGGGGTATGACAAATTCGTCGCTGCTTACGAGAAGAAAGAGAGAATTTTAAAGGTTGAGGTCGTGAAGCATAGGAAAATCACTAAATTATTGGAGGAGGAAAACAATGTTTTGCAAGAGGAGATATCCCGATTAAAATCTGCAGCATCTTGCTCGGGAGCCATTGTCCCCGTTAATAATGAAGGTTTCTCTTTCTTGGAGGTGGAGAATGCCAACGTGAGAGATATATTGGAAACCTTAAAGAGGACTGGACCCTCTACTTCTGCTCACGGTCGAGTAAGAGATTCTCGGGGACGAGTAAGGGCTGCTCGTATTTTAATTAAAGAGAAAAGAACTCAATCAGCCTTAGAGAATCAGGCCTTCCAGTTGATGGCGAAGAATCAACCATTAGCAGAGATGTCCAAGAAGATTCTTAACCTCGACGAGCAACTTTCTGCACAAAGTTTTGCCTTGGAGAATAAAACAAATCTGGTAAAGAATCTTCATGAGCAACTAGAGAGGTTGACCTATCAATTCCATAAACAGCCCAGACAGTTTTGGATGGATGGATATAATGAAGCTCTCTACCATCTTGATGATCGGGTCTAACAATCAAATAATGAGGGTTATAAGCAAGGATGGATGAATGCGCTGGGGGTGTTAAAGTTGGAACAAGGCCACTATTTATGGGATTACTATGACCCTGGACTGCTCGAGTTGCCAGTGCCTCCTTTTAAGCTCGACATGAGTTGGATTCCTGCTCGGGTAATCCCCCAGTGCTTGATTTCAAAGTACCTCGGTGATTACAGCCTTCATTCAAATTTTGACATATCTCGCCCAGAGCATCTGCTTGATCGGCCATCAGTGATGAATGTTCGAATGCTTCAAGATGTAAATTTCATAAACTCTCCTTATGCTTTAGATGATCCTCCTTCTGGAGTAGAACCTGTTTCAAAGGAAGAGGGAAAGAAACCTATAGAATAGGGTTTGTTTATGTAATTGTAACACCCCACCTAATTAAATACCGGGTGGCCAGTCCCATACCAAATTAAAAACAGAATATACAGTTGGATCATTCTTAGCATCACTGTCGAAAACATTTACAACTCACCCAATACTCAATTAAGCTGGTGTTAAAAACTTTTCAAATTTTAATTTAACAAAATCCATTTCCAGTTTAAGAATAACACAACACATTTTATTCTACAACACTGATAACCAAATAGATAACACAAAAGAATTTAGATGCAATTGGAATAAACATTCCCAAATAATATTAATCCATTACATAAATCCCAACAATATTAATTGTATTAAAAAGACCCGAATACAATAGTATCTGACTCCGATAGGAAAAGATAACTGAATCCTTTGGGCGACATGCCCTAACTAAGAATACTGTGAATCAAAAAGATGATAGGCGTCTAAGCAAAAATCCATAAATCCATAGCCTGTCATAATCCGCTAAGGTTGGCGTCCCTATTGTTGGACACCTGATATAGAAGATACAATAGAAAAGAAAATGTGCAAGGAAACAGGTCAGAGCCCGATTGTGAAAATAATTTTTAAAACAGCAAGTATTTAACAAGTGCAATAAATCTTCTATTATGTACATGTTAGACCCAACTCTCACTTTCCATTCTCACCTCTCAACTAGAGTGCACACTTAATGTTTCCTATTAACCTCCTAGTTGATGGTTCCTCTTTTCTAGTGTCCATATTATAATTCCATCCCAATATCATAATCCCCGTATGTCCCATACCATACGTCACATTATTATTCATTTACATTTCTCATCGTTTCTCATTAACATGAATCATTTCTCATTAATATGAATTAAGTTTTTCAATAAACATTTATTAACTCAATTCAATTATCTTTCTCTATTCACCGTTATCTACAATTATCACCGTAGATAGATTTAACCATAATAAATATCCATTCATTCATTTAATCCATTATATATATATATATATATATATATATATTCATATACAATACGGCACCCCGAGTCACAGCTGCGGTGCAATGCATTACTCAGCTATCATGTCCCAATATCGCTTGTCTCCCAATAAGGGACTAAAGGTTCGTTAAGATTCCTCGAACCACAAACAACAACTCAATCATTGGAGGCGAACATAGTTCTCATACCCATGGGTCACGCACATACCTACGTACCCATAGTCAGCGGACTTATCAACTCCCTGATAAGTCTTTCATAGACCTATGTTCTCGAGCGACAAATCAAAGATCCCATGGATTCATCAGGATATGACTGCCCTCACGCGCAAACCTCCCACCGATAGCAAGTAAGCTAGGTATGTCATACACATAAATCATCAATCAATCAAATAGGTATTATCATACCTATAGTATACTAACAACAAGGTACTCACATTAACCTTAGATTATTCCCTTACGTAGCATTATATCTCTTTAAATCTCACGTATTAAAATGTCATATCTTTACTTCATAATTTAATTATCCTCGCATACTATAACATCTCTCCACTCCCGACGTCGTTAAGGTTCATTCCCGGAGCGTCTCGCAAAGCGAAATCCAAACAAGGAACCCCGCCAATACACTACTACTTAACTTGTCGATCAAGGAGGTCCGTCAACTTCAAATACGCGATCGGGATAACCTCATACTCTCTTTCAACCAAATGTGTTCTAAACTCCCATCTCTATCCACGAGCCATACCACTACACTCTTGTACTACACTCAGCCTTTGCGAAATCAATAATGAGCTTAAACTCAGTCCTTGATGTTCAAATTGTAACCCTAAGGCTACCCTCACCTTATATTAAATCTGCCCTACTGGACCTATCGTTAATCCTCATGCATACCAATTCGAATCCAACACGTGAATCTAGCAACCGAAATATCTTTCAATTTAATTATCATCATTCTAATAAATTTAAATCCCAATCAAATTAATTCAAATCTTATCAAGGGTCTAATGATATTTTCTAAGTCCCATAATATCCAAATAATAATCACCAAAGATCTACAAAAGTTTTGGGATAAGAACCAACATTAAAAAGAAACAACATCATGAATTCTCATATTTTCAATACTCAGAAGAATCAGATTCAAAAATTATTCTAATCATCAATCCGACTTCAGATTTGGATTTTACACGAAAAATTGAGTCAGGTATGTGTTTTGAGTTTTTCTTAAATCTCATCCAAATGCACTCAAAAAGAAGATCTAAACATTCCAAATTGGCTCTTCTCATTCCACTCGTTTTTGCCTCTTTTTCCAGAAAATTATCAACATATTATCTTCAAGAACACAAAATTATTTTCAGAATTTCTTCCACAGATTGATGAATATTTATTGGATTATTATCATCCTACAACATGAGTTTACTTCCTATATCATTTCAGTTTCTAGAAATCCATAAAACAACTCCATTATATCTTCCAAACATTAAAAATCATCTCTTTTCATAATTATTCTAACATGGACAATATACGAACTTAAATTGCAAATATCAAACACTTGCCTTTACTGAAGATCTGATCCTTTGGAGTTGAATAACATAGGTGGTGATGGTGGTGGTGACCTTTGACCTTTGGTTCTCCTCCTTTCCAAGCAAGCTTTTCCCTTCCCAAGCAACCTTTCACTCTCTCTAGGAAGATGACTTCTCTAATTTGTGAAGAGGAGATGTATGAACCCACATTCAACTAATCTCCAAATACTTATAATAAGACAAAATCCGAAATCACTATTCATCCCCCTTGTAAAAATAACCAAAATGCCCTTTTGGGTTGTCTTTTCATTTCCAAATGACCCGAGACCCAAATCCAACATCCAAATAGACTTTTCTGACTATTTCAACCCTTACGGACGCAACGATGCAGTCGAAATGAGTATAAGGTTGATAGAAAATAAATTTTCTTTTTAATTTAATAAATTAGTCCCGACACGTCCCATACCGCGTCTGACTAAAAAATCCAAATTATCGAAATTATATCACACCGTCATAATAATGACATCATATTCATATATTACCTAAATATCTTTAAGTAATATTCAGAATCATCCATTTTAATATCCACAATTCGGATAAAACCCAAATGAATTAATTTATAATAAAATCCAATTAATCCATTAATTTAAAATATAGCCCATTTTCAAAGTCATTAAAATCACGGGGTATTACATACTTCCCCCCTTATAATAGAATTTCGTCCCGAAATTCAGGAATATAAATCATACCGATAAGGTCAACTCCTAGTATACATCTCACATCGCAAGAAACCTAAAACGTACCGCCCATACAGTACATTAACGAAAATCCCTATCGATGTTATACGCCAAGCCGCACCATATAGTTTCAACTGAATCGAATTTAAACTTTACCCAATCTTCCCTATACCGTCCTCGTGACAATCTTTGGGAAAAATAAATGATCCTCTCGTATTGAACAAATAAATCCCGAAGTCTCAACTACGCACTCTTTCACAATTATGAAAACTACTACCATTCAACCATCCAGGGCGCCCATACACCCTATCGTACCACTTTCATTATAATATTTGTCGCAATGGTTACAAACTCATATACTAAGGACCTAACTTATTTCGACTCTCAACGGTTATTAGTTTCATGCGTGGGGTGTCTCGCAAGCGAAATCCAAACAAGGAACCACCCCGATACACTACTTCCTAAAGTAGTCGGTCATCGAAACTCCTAAGGTCCTTATTCAATAGTGTATAAAAATTTGGTTTATAAAAAAAATATCAGGTTTATCAATTTAAACAAAATTTTTTTTAGGTTTTATTGATTTCAAATAGAGTCTACTCATCTACTCTCTTACATAAGACAAGATGCAGGATAGTAGTAGTACATACGCTCTCATATACCAAAAGTCAATGCACGTCGATAGTCAAATCACGCTCGGACATGCCCAAGGTAAGTAATTCCGCGATAAAAATCAAACCCACGTGATAACATGTAATATAAATGTGTCCCACACCCCTCAATGAGTCTACGTAAATAACAGTGCTATAGGCTAAGTTTAGCAACCCTTTTTGCCCACACAATATTAATTTCTATAAAAATCAATATACGCCTCATAATTCCTTAGATAGGAAACATACCCTCATTTGCGGGTGGTGATTATTGAATCCCACTATTATAACTTTGCTTCGATGAGTCAAGAAAAATTTTACCCCAAATTTTCAGTTCTAGTTAACCACACTCCACTATATGCCCAAGCCTTTGAATATATAGCCTTTGTTAGGTAACACACATAATTCCCGCATTTCAAGAACTTCTAATGATGACTCTCTTCAGCTTTTCCATAATAGGGGTGACCTCGACTACGGTCATCATATTCGAGCATACTTCATAACCTCCTAAGTACAATCTCCGCTATCCATCCAATGGCCCTCATCTGCCATACTTCTCGTACAAACCCGTTCGAACGCAAATAATATTCACTAATATCTACGTTATAGCAGGAGAGCGAAATCCCACCAAAGAAATCAACAATCCTAAACATAGGGCTCTACATCAAAGAACGTAAAGCTGAAAACACAGTAAGCCGTACAGACCCTAAAGGACACTAGAACCTGATGCTCTGATACCACCTGTAACACCCCACCTAATTAAATACCGGGTGGCCAGTCCCATACCAAATTAAAAACAGAATATACAGTTGGATCATTCTTAGCATCACTGTCGAAAACATTTACAACTCACCCAATACTCAATTAAGCTGGTGTTAAAAACTTTTCAAATTTTAATTTAACAAAATCCATTTCCAGTTTAAGAATAACACAACACATTTTATTCTACAACACTGATAACCAAATAGATAACACAAAAGAATTTAGAAGCAATTGGAATAAACATTCCCAAATAATATTAATCCATTACAGAAATCCCAACAATATTAATTGTATTAAAAAGACCCGAATACAATAGTATCTGACTCCGATAGGAAAAGATAACTGAATCCTTTGGGCGACATGCCCTAACTAAGAATACTGTGAATCAAAAAGATGATAGGCGTCTAAGCAAAACTCCATAAATCCATAGCCTGTCATAATCCGCTAAGGTTGGCGTCCCTATTGTTGGACACCTGATATAGAAGATACAATAGAAAAGAAAATGTGCAAGGAAACAGGTCAGAGCCCGATTGTGAAAATAATTTTTAAAACAGCAAGTATTTAACAAGTGCAATAAATCTTCTATTATGTACATGTTAGACCCAACTCTCACTTTCCATTCTCACCTCTCAACTAGAGTGCACACTTAATGTTTCCTATTAACCTCCTAGTTGATGGTTCCTCTTTTCTAGTCTCCATATTATAATTCCATCCCAATATCATAATCCCCGTATGTCCCATACCATACGTCACATTATTATTCATTTACATTTCTCATCGTTTCTCATTAACATGAATCATTTGTCATTAATATGAATTAAGTTTTTCAATAAACATTCATTAACTTAATTCAATTATCTTTCTCTATTCACCGTTATCTACAATTATCACCGTAGATAGATTTAACCATAATAAATATCCATTCATTCATTTAATCCATTATATATATATATATATATATATATATATATATATATATATATATATTCATATACAATACGGCACCCCGAGTCACAGCTGCGGTGCAATGCATTACTCTGCTATCATGTCCTAATATCGTTTGTCGCCCAATAAGGGACTAAAGGTTCGTTAAGATTCCTCGAACCACAAACAACAACACAATCATTGGAGGCGAACATAGTTCTCATACCCATGGGTCACGCACATACCTACGTACCCATAGTCAGCGGACTTATCAACTCCCTGATAAGTCTTTCATAGACCTATGTTCTCGAGCGACAAATCAAAGATCCCATGGATTCATCAGGATATGACTGCCCTCACGCGCAAACCTCCCACCGATAGCAAGTAAGCTAGGTATGTCATACACATAAATCATCAATCAATCAAATAGGTATTATCATACCTATAGTATACTAACAACAAGGTACTCCCATTAACCTTAGATTATTCCCTTACGTAGCATTATATCTCTTTAAATCTCACGTATTAAAATGTCATATATTTACTTCATAATTTAATTATCCTCGCATACTATAACATCTCTCTACTCCCGACGTCGTTAAGGTTCGTGCGCGGAGCGTCTCGCAAAGCGAAATCCAAACAAGGAACCCCTCCAATACATTACTACTTAACTTGTCGATCAAGGAGGTCCGTCAACTTCAAATACGCGATCGGGATAACCTCATACTCTCTTTCAACCAAATGTGTTCTAAACTCCCATCTCTATCCACGAGCCATACCACTACGCTCTTGTACTACACTCAGCCTTTGCGAAATCAATAATGAGCTTAAACTCAGTCCTTGATGTTCAAATTGTAACCCTAAGGCTACCCTCACCTTATATTAAATCTGCCCTACTGGACCTATCATTAATCCTCATGCATACCAATTCGAATCCAACACGTGAATCTAGCAACCGAAATATCTTTCAATTTAATTATCATCATTCTAATAAATTTAAATCCCAATCAAATTAATTCAAATCTTATCAAGGGTCTAATGATATTTTCTAAGTCCCATAATATCCAAATAATAATCACCAAAGATCTACAAAAGTTTTGGGATAAGAACCAACATTAAAAAGAAACAACATCATGAATTCTCATATTTTCAATACTCAGAAGAATCAGATTCAAAAATTATTCTAATCATCAATCCGACTTCAGATTTGGATTCTACACGAAAAATTGAGTCAGGTATGTGTTTTGAGTTTTTCTTAAATCTCATCCAAATGCACTCAAAAAGAAGATCTAAACATTCCAAATTGGCTCTTCTCATTCCACTCGTTTTTGCCTCTTTTTCCAGAAAATTATCAACATATTATCTTCAAGAACACAAAATTATTTTCAGAATTTCTTCCACAGATTGATGAATATTTATTGGATTATTATCATCCTATAACATGAGTTTACTTCCTATATCATTTCAGTTTCTAGAAATCCATAAAACAACTCCATTATATCTTCCAAACATGAAAAATCATCTCTTTTCATAATTATTCTAACATGGACAATATACGAACTTAAATTGCAAATATCAAACACTTACCTTTACAGAAGATCTGATCCTTTGGAGTTGAATAACATAGGTGGTGATGGTGGTGGTGACCTTTGACCTTTGGTTCTCCTCCTTTCCAAGCAAGCTTTTCCCTTCCCAAGCAACCTTTCACTCTCTCTAGGAAGATGACTTCTCTAATTTGTGAAGAGGAGATGTATGAACCCACATTCAACTAATCTCCAAATACTTATAATAAGACAAAACCCGAAATCACTATTCATCCCCCTTGTAAAAATAACCAAAATGCCCTTTTGGGTTGTCTTTTCATTTCCAAATGACCCGAGACCCAAATCCAACATCCAAATAGACTTTTCTGACTATTTCAACCCTTACGGACGCAACGATGCAGTCGAAATGACTATAGGGTTGATAAAAAATAAATTTTCTTTTTAATTTAATAAATTAGTCCCGACACGTCCCACACCGCGTCTGACTAAAAAATCCAAATTACCGAAATTATATCACACCGTCATAATAATGACATCATATTCATATATTACCTAAATATCTTTAAGTAATATTCAGAATCATCCATTTTAATATCCACAATTCGGATAAAATTCAAATGAATTAATTTATAATAAAATCCAATTAATCCATTAATTTAAAATATAACCCATTTTAAAAGTCATTAAAATCACGGGGTATTAAAGTAATGAACTTCATTTATGTAATCTACAATTTATCACATATAATTTGTTCTTGTTTTAATGAAGAAATCTTTAGTTTTCTTTGCAATTGTTATCGGTTTGGAAATATTTTATGAAATATCTTTTTTATTCAATGATACCTGTATATGTATATCTGTAAAAAGATAAAAAAATGTCCTGTGTTATTTTAAATTGTCGACCAACCGGAGTTGGTGAAAATAATTTGCCGACCAACCGGAGTTGGCGATATTTTGCTTCCCGACCAACTATGGTTGGAGGAGATTTATTTCCCGACCAACCGTAGTTGGTGAATTTTATTTACCGACCAACTGTAGTTGGTGAATTTTATTTTATCAACCAACCGTAGTTGGTGGACCGACCAACCGTAGTAGGGGGATTTTATTTTACCGACCAACCGTAGTTGGTGGACCGACCAACCGTAGTTGGTGGGATTTTATTTACCGACCAACCTTAGTTAGCGGACCGACCAATCGTAGTTGGTGGGATTTTATTTACCGACCAACCATAGTTGGTGGGATTTTATTTACCGACCAACCGTAGTTGGCGTACCGACCAACCGTAGTTGGTGGGATTTTATTTACCGACCAATCGTAGTTGGTGGACCGACCAACCGTAGTTGGTGATATTTTATTTACCGACCAACCGTAGTTGGTGGACCGACCAACCGTAGTTGGTGGGATTTTATTTACCGACCAACCGTAGTTGGTGGGATTTTATTCTTAACTTGATGCATAGTGTGTAGCACTAATACTCCGAAAAAAAATTCATCAAAAGGAGAGAAATCGGATAAAAATTTCAACACTTTATTCATACCTAAGAAGACTGCATTTACATAAGAATCCCAACTACTGATAATA
Source organism: Sambucus nigra (assembly GCA_949130495.1). Lineage (NCBI taxonomy): Eukaryota > Viridiplantae > Streptophyta > Magnoliopsida > Dipsacales > Adoxaceae > Sambucus > Sambucus nigra. The sequence goes on along the minus strand of OX422211.1, from coordinate 464,148,731 downwards.
CTTGCGTAGATGTTCTGCATTCCATGCATTCTTAAATTCTTCTCCTTCTAAGGTTTCAATCCTGTAGGTTCCTGGATAAACAACCTCTGTTACTCTGTAGGGTCCATGCCAGTTAGCTTCCAATTTGTTGTGCTTTTGAATTACTTTCTTCAGCACATAGTCTCCTTCTTTCAGATCATATTTCTTTACCCTCTTATTATAGAACAGAGTTATTCGTTGTTGGTATGCAGCATTCATGATTGCTGCTTCTTCTCTAACTTCCTCGAGCATATCCAAGTCTAATCTTCTCATCAAGTCACTGATAGGAGAATTGAAATTCAGCACCCTGTGAGTGGGGAGACCCAACTCAACAGGTATAACAGCTTCACTTCCAAATGCCAGCATGTATGGAGATTCTCCTGTTGCTGCTCGCGGTGTAGTACGATAAGCCCATAGCACAGAACGTAGCTCGTTAATCCAATTTGCCTTTGCAGTGTCCAGTCATTTTTTCAAACCATTCAGCAGCGTTCTGTTCATCACCTCAGTTTGTCCATTGCTCTGGGGATGGCCTGGTGCAGAATGGGTTTTTAATATGTTGGTCTGATGACAATATGCAGCAAAATCCTCATTGTCGAATTGGGTTCCATGATCAGTAATGAATGCATGGGGAAGACCATATCTACAAATGATATTCTTCCAAATTAATTAATACACCTTATCATAAGTCATATCAATAAGAGGCTCAGCCTCCACCCATTTAGTAAAATAATCCACAGCGACTACGAGGTACTTGAACCTTCCTCTGGTCGTTGGGAGTGGCCTGACCAAGTCTATCCCCCACATGGCAAATGGCCAAGGGGATGTTATGGGTGTCAACAATGCCTGGGGAATTCTTCGGATGGAAGATAAGCGTTGACATTTATCACATTTCTTGGCATAGGCTATACAATCTTCCCTCCTTGTCGGCCAATAATATCCCTGCATCATTATTCTTTGTAAAAGCGTCTGACTTGCTATATGGGCTCCAAAAGACCCTTCATGGACCTCTTCAATCAAATCTTTCACCTCGGAGGGATGCACACATCTTTGCAAACCTTCTATAATTCCTCACCTATACAAAATGCCATTAGTCAATACATAACGAGCAGCTTTAAACTTCAGTTTCTTGGCTGCGAGTTTATCAGTTGGTAAAGCCCCCTCCTCAATATAGGCCCTGATAGGATCCATCCATGATGGTCCTAAATCAAGGGCAATGAAGTTCATCGTCAAATCTTTGTCAATGCTCCGACTAGCCAAGATTTCTATTGGGATTGTTCTTCGTATCTCGATGCGCGTGGCTGAGGCTAACCGAGCTAAGGCATCTGCTCTTGCATTCTACGATCTTGGTATTCTAATCAACTGTACTGCGTTAAAGCTCAATACCATCTCCATTGCTTTCGTATGATACTTGATCATTAATTCTCCTTTTGCTTCATAGATTCCCAATATTTTATTTACAATCAACTGTGAGTCACTGAATGCAACGACCTGCTCTGCTTTCATAGTTTTAGCTAGACTGAGACCCACGACCATAGCTTCATATTCAGCTTCATTATTAAAGGCCTTAAATTGAAAACGCAAAGCATACTCCACAACTATCTCGTCGGGTCTATTCAATATAACTCCTTCTCCACTACCCGTAGTGCAAGAAGAGCCATCTATATATAAATTCCACACATGTATCTTATTATCAAACTCTTGGTCAGACAGAGTTCCTCGGTGGAATATTTGATGCTTTCTCATACCCTCCTCTAGCAGTTCTTGCTGCTCGTCAACAATCTTCTCTTGCTCGTCAATCGACTTAAGTTGGTCGGGGTTTAGATTTGATGATCCGGTAACATCCACAGGCTGGTCGGTATTCACCTTCTGCTCTTTGGAGGTATCTGTATAGCTGAACTCTGCGATGAAATCTTCCACTGCTTGCCCTTTGAGTGAGGACCTAGGCTCATAGATTATATCGTATTCACCCAATTCCACAGCCCAATACATCAATCTTCCCGATTTCTCTGGTTTGTGCAGAGCTTGCCTTAACGGCATGTCTGTATACACAACTATAGTATGAGCTTGGAAATATGGCCTCATTCTTCTACTTGCTTCGATCAACGCTAGTGCCAACTTTTCCAATCTTGAATATCTGATCTACGCTCCTCGAAAGGCCTTGCTAGTGCAATAAATTGGTTTTTGCACCCCATCCTCCATTCTTATCAATGCCGAGCTAATTGCATTCTCCGAAACTGCCAGATACAAGTACAGTCTTTCTCCCATCACTGGCCTAGACAACAGTGGAGGTGCTCCCAGGTATTTCTTCAACTCCTGAAAGGCCTTCTCGCATTTATCATTCCACTCAAAAGTCTTTCGGAGTGTTTTGAAGAATGGTAGGCATCTATCAGTTGCTCGTGATACAAACCGATTAAGTGCTGCAACTCGCCCTGTGAGACTTTGCACTTCCCTCATCGTCGTCGAAGATCGCATCCCCAATAGAAATTTGATCTTGTCAAGATTCACTTCAATTCCTCGTTGATTAACAATGTATCCGAGAAACATGCCTTCTCGTACTCCGAATATGCATTTGGTGGGATTCAGCTTCATTTGATATTTTTCTAGTTGATCAAAGATATGGCCTAAATCAATTAGATGATCAGCAGCTTTTTTGCTCTTCGTCGGCATATCATCGACATAAACCTCCATGTTATGACTGATTTGCTCCGCGAACACCTTGTTCATCAGCCGCTGATATGTCGCACCTGCATTTTTAAGTGCAAAAGGCATAACATTATAACAATAAGTTCCACTTGGGGTAATAAAAGAGGTACTCTCCCTGTCTTTAGGCTTCATCTTAATCTGATTGTAACCAGAATAAGCATCCATAAAACTCAGCAATTCGTGCCCTGAGGTAGAATTCACCAGCTGATCGATTCGGGGCAAAGGAAAATGATCCTTTGGGCATGCTTTGTTGAGGTCGGTGAAGTCTACACACATCCTCCACTTGTTGTTCTTCTTCTTCAACATCACCACATTTGCTAACCAGTCTGGATATTTGACATCTTCAATAAAACAGGCTTTTTGGAGCTTCTTGACTTCTTCTTGTATAGCTTGGTTCTTTTTGAGGCTGAACACTCTTCTTCTTTGTTTTATTGGCTTGATCTCCTTATTCACATTAAGCTCGTGACATAGGAAAGATGGATCTATCCCTGGCATGTCCTCGTGGCTCCATACAAAAGTTTGTTTTCTGCTTTTTAGAATTGCTATCAGCTCTTGTTTTATTGATACATCTAGTGAAACACCAATTTGAGTTATTCGTTCTGGATGTTCGTCATCTAGAACGATTTTTTCAGTAGCCTCCATGACCTGACCCTTAATGAGCGGAGACTCGTCTCTTGGGTCTAAAGTTTCAATCTCTGCATCTTCTATCTCATCAACCTGATAAGTAGTAGTCTTCTTTTTGGATTCTTCACGCTTTTCTTATTCGGCAGATGAATAGTAGCATTCCGTAGCTACTTTTTGGTCGCCCTTTACAATTCCCACTCCAAAGTTGGTTGGAAATTTTAAACATTGATGTACTGTAGATGGTACTGTTTCGAACTTTTTCAAACCTACCCTTCCCATGATGATATTGTAAGCTGACTGGATATTTTTATCCATCACGAAAAAGCGTACTCTTTCTGTTCGACATGCAGGCAATGTACCAATAAGAATATCCAACTTGATCGTCCCACGTGGAAAAACTTTCTCGCCAGTAAAACCCAGGAGGGGACGATGATATGGCTCCGACTGGGATAACTTTAGGTTCAAACTATCAAAACATGGATAGAACATAATATCTGCCGAGCTTCCATTATCCACCAATACTCGAGAAATCACTACTTCCTTTATCCTCATTTTGATCACCAATGGGTCATCATGAGGATATAGCACACATGCGAGGTCATTTTTAGAGAAACCGATGACCATTTATCTTTGTTCACCTTCCTCGGGCGATCATCTTCAGCTAGATTTATTCGTTGAATATACGAACAAGCTTGAGCCTCATTGAGGTAAGCCTTCCTCTCTGCAGTAAGGTATCCACCTCCTACATCTCCACCAGTAATAACATTGCAGTCAAATGATCCAAAACGGATAGAAAATACCTCATGTTCTGGCTGTTTTGGTCTTTTGGGGAGTTCGGGGTCATCTTGATTATCTTCTCGATCTTCTTCATGATTTCTCTTCTTATCTTCTTTTGCTCGACGAGGAGATCTAGACCTCTGCCTTGCTCGATCGTTGCTCCTTCCACCATTTCGGCGATCCACATACTTATTCAATTTTCCCCGCTTAATGAGCTCTTCAATTTCATTCTGGAGAGCTATGCAGTTTTTAGTCGTATGGCCATGATCCTTATGGAACTTGCAATATTTAGACTTATCCCTCTTATCAGGATCTGTCTTCATTTTTTCTGGCCAGTTTAACTCTTCACTGTTCTTTATCTTTTCGAGAACGTGATTTATATCTACCTTCAAAGGAGTATAATTTCCAAATTTCCTCATCTGTTCCAATGCTTGCTTTGCTCTTGACTGATTGTTACCACCATTGTTCTTCTGTTCTTTCTTCTCAGTTTTATCACCCTCAACCTTGGTCTCTTTGGTATCCAAATTTTTCTTCGCATCCATAGCTTCCTCGGCGTTCATAATTTTGGTTGCTTTTGCCATTAGCTCTGCCATGGTTGTAGGCGGATCTTTGGCTAGAGTGTAATATAATTTATTTTACAGTAATCCACTCATCAAAGCAGTAATTGTTGTCTTCTCCTCATAGTCAATAACTTCGAGCTTCTCATTATTGAAATGAGTAATATAATCCCTGGTTCTCTCACCTTCTTTTTGTCTAACACTTAACAAGTGTGCTACTCGTTTAATTGATTTCGCTCCAAAACAAAAGTTCCCAATAAAGAGCTCGGCCAGTTGAAAGAAAGTTGCAATCTTCCCCCGAGGAAGATTGTTGTACCATATTTGAGCAGACCAGTGAGAGTTCCTGAAAATGCCCTGCATCGCATCTTATCTGGAACAACATATATATAAGCAGTGCTTAGTATTGTTCTATATAGAGAACAGGATCAGTTTTTTCGTCATATTTTGGTGTTACTACCGGAGCTTTGAATTTTGACGGTGTGGGGAATTCTACAATTTCTTGTATGAATGGTGTTCCTCGGATAAAAGTCCTTTATAAAGGATTCCTGGCTTTAGCCATTTCCCCTAACCTATCTTCCGACCTCTGAATAGATCCCTTCCATGCATCATTTCCTTCCTTGAGCCTATTGGTCTGAGCAACTGATCGTGTTGTATTTGCCTCTTGGGATTTTTCACGACGAGCAGCTGGTCGTGATTGGGCAGAGCCTTCCTTTAACTCATATGGGCATTGAGAGTTACTTGACACCATCCTAGGGGGACTTCTATTCCTCCTAGGACCCAAATGATCAAAGGGAGAAACTATACTCAATCTTTCAAGAGCACTGGTCCTTTCTGGAGATAGAGTGATGTTTTGTTGAGCGTTTGTAGCTCGTACCGAGGAAGTCCTTCCAGGATGATAAGAAGGATCATTGGATCTCTCAGTACGCTATGAATCGGTGCATCCAGAATGAGATTCTTCCGGGAGTAACGTTCATCTCGTTCTCAAAGAAGGCAATCGGGTATCTCTCTGAATACTTCGTTGTCCTGATTGGGCTGGCGCTCCTCCCTGGATAGTTTGCATGAGTTGTCGCATGGTTTGTTGCATGGAGTCTGGCCCTAAGCCAAATTAGCCATTATACCAGCCAGATCTTGGACATTTAGTGGAACAGATGGATTTGGGGGGCTTCCAGCGTTTCAATTACTGGATTTGGGATTATCAGCCATTGATAATGAATTATTTAGGTGAAAAATGCTAATTACAGTCGTTTCCCACAGACGACGCCAATCTATTGATGTAAAAAACTAGATTCGATCTAATTATTTAATCACAGATAAAAGAGAATAAATAAATATAAGATAATGAATTTTTAAAGTGGTTCAGCCTTGTAAGAATGGCCTACGTCCACTGTTTTTGTATTGATGATTGTTTGCATAGAATTCTCGATAATAGGTTTACTAAGAAATTCCAAGTCCCCTGCTAATGAGGAGGTTACAATGTATTTATAGCCTTGAGGAGGTGCAAATGAAAAGACTATACGCTGTTATCTAGTAGACATAGACATCTGTATGGTAATAAATGGCTTTTAATGCGCAGTCATCTCTCTTGATTCTCTTGATTTGGGTGTGTTGTACGCTAAGTAGCTCGGACCGCTTAAGCTGCTCGCACTGCCTAAGCTGCTCAGCATGCTTAAGCTACTCGAGGCTCTTCAGTTGCTCGGACCGCATAAGTATCTCGACACGCTTAGAGTTGATCGGGGCCCCCTGAGCTCCTCGTGGCTTCTTAGTTGCTCGGCTGGAGTATCGACATTTGTCATGTGAGCTGACACGTGTTTTCAAGTGATTGGTCCATGTCAGCAGATTGAATTTGGTATCAACATGCCCCAATGACTTTAGGCATGTTAGGCCACCAATATCCTTCCTTGATCACTCGAAAGGCTAGTGATCTTTCACCTGCATGACACCCACATATGCCTTCATGAAGTTCACTAATTACTTTATCTGCATCTTGTGGGTGAATACACTGGAGGTAGGGGTCTATGAATGATTTCTTAAAAAGTTTCCCTTCAGGGTTAAGGTAAAAATGAGTAGCCTTGACTTTAATTTGATGGGTTGACCTCTTATCGTCTGGCGGTATGTCGCTCTGTAGATAATTAATAATGGGGTCCATCCAACTTAGGGATTTATCTGTGAGGAGTACTTGCTTAGTTATAACTGTATTGTCAATACTGGGTTGTGCAAAGAACTCTATCGGAATTCTTCTCCTTAGGTCAGAGTCAATTGTCGAGCTTAGTGTTGCTAAAGCATCATCGTGACTGTTTTGTCCTCGTGAGAACTGTTGAATTTCCACCTTTTCAAAGTCTCCAACGAGTCCTCTTACTATGTTGAGTATCCTGTCATTCGATCATCTTTGGCATTGAAGACTCCACTTACCTTCTTGGAAACCAGTTTAAAATCACCGAATACATAGAGGCATTTTCCCCCCAACACTTTAGCTTTTTCTAAACCGATGATCTGTTCTTCATACTCATCTTCCTTGTTAGAGGGATCAAATCCCAATCTAATTCCTTGCTCAATTATGGTATCTTCAGGGGTGATGATAACAATCCCCACTCTTGTCCCCTTAGACTTTGAGGCTCCATCAACATACGATGTCCAATCTTTGGATGGTGATTTACATGGAACTAGTTGCTCTTCATTCAGCTGATCTGCTGGCCGATCTCCTATGAACTTAGCAATAAAGTCTGCTAGGATCTGTCCCTTAATTTTTATTTTGGGTTGGAAGTGTATGTCGAATCTCTCAAGCTCAACCAACCACTTCGAAAGACGCCCAGAAAGGTCAGCCCTTCATAGAACGACTTTGAGTGGGTAAGAGGTGATTATTGTTATGGAATGGGCTTTGAAGTAATTCTTTAACTTCCATGAAGATATCATTAGGCATAGGTGAGATTTTCTAGAGGAAAGTACCATTATTCAACATCTAGGACCGTCTTGTTGGCATAGTAAATCGGATGTTATTCTCCTTCCTTTTCACGTACTAAGGCAGAGTTCATAGCATGATCTCACACTGGTAGGTAAATATACATTTATTCTTCATCGTCCAAAATTACCAACAGTGGGGGCTTATTGAGGTAAGACTTAATCTCTCCCAGAGCTTGCGAACAGTCGTCATTCCATAGTAGGCCTTTGTATTTCTTTAAGAGTTGGGAAAATGGTCGGTGGCGCTATGAAGACTTGGAGATCAACTAAATGAGCATCGTGAGCATCCCAGTTAGCTTCTAAACATCTTTCAATGTCTGAGGGGACTGGACCTTGATGATAGCATCGATTTGGTTCGGGTTGGCCTCAATTGACCTCATACTCACTAAGTAGCCTAAGAATTTTCCTGATTGGATACTGAATAAACACTTACTTGTATTAAGCTTCATTCGATACTTCCTGAGGATTTCAAAGGTTTTTACTAGGTCTGAGAGGTGATCAACCTTGTTCTTGCTTTTAACGAGCATGTCATCGTTGTACACTTCCATCATTTTCCCATCTATTTGCTAAATATCTTAGTTACCAATATTTTATAAGTTGCCCCTGCGTTCTTGAGGCCAAACGGCATGACCTTATAGCAGTACACCCTAATTGAGGTTATTAAGGAAGTCTTATCTAGGTCGGGCCCATATGGAAGTATCTAATAATATCCTGAGTAAGCATCAAGGAAGCTCATCATTTCATGCATCGTTGTGGCGTCGACCAGTTGATCTATCTTCAGGAGAAGGAAATTATCCTTAGTTCATATCCGGTTGAGGTTGGTAAAATCGATTCACACTCTCCAACTGCCATTGCTTTTGGTTACCACCAATGGGTTGGATAACCATGAAGGGAACTAAACTTCCCTGTTGGATCTTGCATCTAGTAGCCTCCCTGCCTCTTTCTTCACTACCTTAGACTTCTTGGGTGACGTTCGACTAGCCTTTTAAGTGATGGTCTTAAAAGTGGGATCGACGTGTAGGCAGTGGCATTCCATGCTAGGGTCAATCCCTAGTAACTCATAAGGCTCCCATGTAAAGACATATATGTTGCTCTTAAGGAGCGCAGCCAATTCCCTTTTCACTTGATCGGTGAGAGTAGATCGAATTAAAAAGTTCCTTTCTATCAAGTTATCATCTGCTTCTTCTAGGCTTTCTACGACCCTGTCTTCGAGGTGGACTCTGGTCTCTTCCACCCCTGGTCGATTATGTCGTAGTTGCTATTTAGAGAGAACAACCCCTTCCTGAGCTTTCTCCTTAGAATTATCGAGCTCCTTCTTCTCTTTTTTTGAGCAGATGGCTATGATAAAGCACTTTCAAGCTGTAACCTAGTCATTACCGATCTTAACTACTCCACAATCGGTGATGCATTTTAGCTTTGGATGATAAATGGATGGAACGGTGTTTATGGCATGGAGCTAAGATCTGCCCAAAATAGTATGATATGGAGATTCGATATCCACTACTAGAAACTCGATTAACTTCGAGATATTTCCTGCCCTGACTGGCAAGATGATTTTTCCCAATGGCATGGTGATCCTTCCTGCGAATTCGACTAGTGGAACAGTGGCTTCTTTGAGGTCGACAACATTCAATTTCAGTTTATGGAACAGGTCCAGATACATCGTGAACTACCCTGGTCCACAAGTAGCTTATCAACATCCTGGTTAGCAATCCCGAGTGTGATCACCAATGTGTCATGATGTGGGGTCCTTACCCTGACTAAGCCTTCTTTGGTGAACACAATGTGCTCTATAATCAATGTATTTGGTCACTAACGTTCTCCTTCCTGTGTTTTGGTAGGATCGATCTGTAAATCTTCCATTATGGCAGTTATCTTCTTAAGTTCCATTCAAATGGTGTTACCCTGAATCTGTTTAAGGTCTGACGCCTCATGAATTACTGTAAACTCATGTCCAGTTTCATCATAAGGACATTATCTGGATTTGGGTCACCATTGGTTATGACCTTCTCTGCCTTATTTTTAACATACTCCTTGAGATGCCCTGCCTGAATTACCTCTTCAAAATATGCCTTTAAAGATTTGTAATTCTCGGTTCGGTGATCGCCCTCTTTTTGGAACGCGCATCTCAACGCATTGTTCCTTTTAGTTATATCGCTACCCATCTTCTTGGGCCATTTGATAAAATGTTCATCCTTTATCTTGTTAAGTATTTTTTATATCGGTTCCTTGAAGAGTGTATTAACAACCTATAATGGCTTGGAGGGGTCACTCTTATTTCCATTCTTTCCCATATTTTTACTTCCCTTCTTCTAGGTTTCATTCTTCTCCGTCCCCTTGTTCACCTTTGCTCGATCATTGTCTCCACCACTAGGTGGACCACATCTTCTACCTTGGCATACTTCTCTATACGAGCCATAAGATCATCGATGCTTATGGCTTCCTTCTTGGTAAGGGATTGGTGCAGTAAAGAGGTGGTCGGTAAGACAATTTTGAAGGATGCTATGGTAACCTTCTTCGAGCAGTCCTCGATCTCATTAAATATTTCTTAGTATCTCTTGGTGTAATCTTTGAGGTTTTCCTGTGACTTCTTATTCATACTGAGCAGTGCATCTATCTTCTTAGGATGGGAACTTCTTGTTATGAATCGTGTCGTGAAAGCCTCTGCCAGTATTATAAAACCCCTGATCGACCTGTGAGGAATCCTTTCAAACAACTTATGTGCTACATCATGTAGGCTAGAAGGAAATATCCTACATACGAGTGCATCGTTGTGGATCCACAAGGTCATTGTTGATGTAAAAAATTAGATCGCTCTAATTATTCAATCACAGATAAATAAAATGAGACAAAGATTTTTAAAGTGGTTCAGCCTTATAAGAATGGCCTACGTCCACTGTTATGTTATTGCTGATTTGTTTGGGAATTCTCGATTACAAGTTCAGTTAAGAAATTCCGGTCCCCTTGAATGAGGATGATACAAGGTATTTATAGCCTTGAGGCTGTACATGAAAGGGTCGATACATTAAATGATATACACATGAAAGGGTAATACATTTAATGCAGCGTGTGTGTCAAGATTATAAACATTCAATGAATAGTTGAACTGTTGTCTATCTGGTAATTAATGATACGGCCGAGATGCAGCTCGGACCGCCTTAGTTGCTCGTTGATCAAGAGTTCCTCGGAGCGCTTGAGTACCTCGGAGTGCTGGATTTCCTCGGGGTATCTTCGCTGCTCGGAGAGAACATGAATTGGTCGGGGAAATGAACTTCCTCGTTGCTATTGTGCCACGTATATTGACACGTGTCTTCCTGTTATTCGTCCACATCAGCGTATTAATTTTGGTATCAACAGAAGCCCCCAATGTTTCGTATTTTGAACTTTGAGGAATATGGAACATTCTTTCTCGGTATATGGCAATATTGAATGATCTTCCTGGGTTTTAGGAGCATCGTATTTGAATTTATTTCCAAATTCACAGAATCCGCCTTTTTTTGAATTTTTAAGAGTGCTTCGATCTTTGTGTCCTTTTTGTCCTTTTAGCCGCCGGAAGCTCAATAGTTTCTTTCGTGTAATCATTTCCTTCGCCGCTTCCCTAGGCAAAGTATTTAAACTTCTTAGGTAACCATACCGTCTTCTTCTTTTTCCAATTTTCTGCATTCAAGCTTTCTATTCTCTCTTTCTCTTTTGTGCGTTCATCTTTTCCTTCGCTAGTTGTCAGCAGATCTCCTTCCTTCCTGTAAGATTTTCTTCCTTCTTCTTTTATTCATCATGGTTTACATTATTGAATCTATTGAAAAATTCCGTTCTGACTTTTCCATCTTATCTTGGGTAATTTTGGAGGAGCTTTCTGAACCTCAAAATTACTTTCGTTTGGCTGAGGGACATTGGTTCCCCAGTCTTTTTATTGCTGAATGTGGTTTTTCCTTTCCACCAAACCCATTGTGTCTTGAGTTTTGTTAGTATTTCGATCTTGTCCCTGCAAAAATAGCCCCCAATTCATGGAGAATAATTAATGGGGTGTATAAATTAAATCTAACTCATGGGACTCGTATAGGGATCCCTGAAATTATGTACTGCTATAGATGGGCCGTTCTAGATAATATTTATTACTTAAAAACTAGGTTTTTGAATAGGGCTCTTGTAGTTAACCTCCCTGATGCAAATAGAGATTATTTTGAACATGGGGTGGTTATTAAAAATTGGCAATATGCCCCTTTAGTTGGAGATGGAGTATACAACGGTCCCAGATGTCCCCCATATGGCAATGGGATAGGTTTATTTTTCATTTTATTTCTTTTCTGAATTTACGAATTCATTATGTTTGATAAAATGTATGACTGATATTTTAATACGTGTTTGTTTGCAGTTGAGAGTAAAAGAAAAACTCCAAAAGAATCAGAGGTTAATATTAAGCATCTGAAACTTATCTGGGGTTTGCATAAGAACGTTGCAGACGAGCACATCAGGTCTGCATCATATTTGCTACAGTATAAGAGCTATACAACCTCTTATACTGCTCGTCCTGTTGAACCAGCTTCAACTCCAGAGGATTCTTTTTCAGATTCTCACATCCTTTTAAGTCAGAGAATGGGCAAGAAAAGAGCTCCTCCTGCTCTATTTGATGACATTTCATCTGCTGCTGAGGCCAAGAAAAGTAAAATTGATGTCCCAGAGGGGACTAAGAAGGTGGATGTTGCGCCTTCAAAAACTACCGAGAAGCCCCCAGTGGCTCCGAGCAAGAAAGTTGCTCTTGTGGAAGTGATTACTATCTCTCCGACCAAGAGTTCTTCCTTGGTTGAAACTGCTGAAGTCCCTTTGAGAAGATTGAGGAAATCATCCTCAGTCAATTTGGCTGAAACTGTCTCCTCTCTACCAGCTGGTGGTGTTGGTGTTCCAACCATCATTCCTCCGAGCTCTGCAATGAGCTTGGTAAAAACTTGGATCATACCCGAGGTCCAAGGAATTGATGAAAAAATTTCTAGGGATATGCTGACATCCCTAGCTACTCGTCATCTTGCTTCAGTAAATTTCTCACACTCCGAGTTTTCTTTCTTTCTCTGAATGCTTGCATTTTTGTATTGATTTTACTATTTTTCTCATCTTTCAGCTGGTGAACTGTTTCAATAACATCGTGAAGAAGGACGAGGCAATTAAAGCTTCCAGCTCCTCGTCTGGTGTAGAGGATGCTCTGCTGGGTTTAACCCAATCTTTGAAGGATTCTCGTCAGCAGTATGACGAGGACAAAGCCGAATGGGAGAAAAAGTTATCTACAGTTGAGGCCGAGAAGGTGAAGATGGTTGAGATCTCCAAGAATTTGGAGAATAAAGTGAAAAGTTTAGAGGTCGAGCATAAGAAATATGACGACAGGCTCAAGAATTTTGCTGAGCTTGAGGATAAGCTGAGGAAGGCAGAGGAAGAATTGTCCGCCCTGCGAGATATCAAGGGCCAAAAAGAAGAATTGGATTCGAAGCTCTCCTCGGAGAAACTGAAAAGAAAGCTCGCAGTTAAAAAATCCTTCAGCGCTGGCTGGGATAAAGGATGGGACAAGGGGATTGTTGCGATGACATCCCAAGTTCAATATGGGAAGTTGAAATACTTCCGAGATGGCTGGGTAGCTGCCCTACAGGAATTGAAGATCAAAGAAGATTCTGGGCTATTCCAGCTACACCTCCCTGGTCCTCCCCCACCAATTGTGGAAGAAGAAGAAGATGAGCCTATCTCTGATGAATCTTCCATGGCTATAGGTGATCAAGTCCCTGCTTCTCTTCCTTCTGCCAACGAGGACATTTCTTCCATGCCTCCTCCTCCTGAGCAAATTTCAACTCATGCTGATCAAGTTGCCGTTACCACCGAGCAACCAAGCTCCTCGTCCCAGCCTCCCGAGAAAGTCTTGGGAGACAAGGAAAAGGTGTGAAGTTGTTCGGTATCATTTCTATCTTTCATTATTTGTAATCAAACAATGTAATCCTTTTGTGATCTAATAAAATACATCTTTGTTCATCTCTGTTGTTGATGATTTGTTATTGTTGATTGTTGTCTTTTTCTCATCCTTAGTTTGTTGCTAGAATGGAACTGATATCTGCACATGATACAAAGCTGATGCAGCAATGTCGTGAGTATTATAAAGCTGGTCATACAAATTTGAGTGGATCAGAAATTACTGACATCCTTGGTCATGATGCCTCAGAACAAGCAATTGAGGCTTATCGGTACTTGAAAGATTTACTTGACCGAGCTGTGGCCAACAGTGTGGCCTACTATGAATTGATCGAGGAACTTCATTGTACCTTAGAATATCTACAACATCAACACAATGAATCAACTGCTTTGCTGCACAAGGAGTATGAAAATAGATATCAACAGCTCTCTTCTGAAACAGGCCATAAAAAGATCCTTGCTGGATACGATGTTAGGGAAAGAACTTTAAAAGGTGAAGTTGAGGCCTGCAGGCAGATTGCTGAGTTGCTGGAACAAGAGAACAATAATTTGTAGAAAAAGCTGGCACAGTATGAATCTGCAGCGTCATCTTCCACTGCTTTAGTACAAGTTACCGATGAAGGTTTCTCGTTCTTAGAGGTTGAGAATGCCAAATTAAGGCAAGAACTGGATAACTTAAGAAGATCTGTTATTCCTGTGACTGCTCGGGGACGAGGAAGAGGTTCTCGTGGGCGAGGAAGAGCTGTTCAAAATGTTGCCGAGGAGCAAAGTTCTCCAGTCGCTGCTCGGAGTCGATCAAGAGTTCTTAGCCGTAATGTTGAAGAGGCTCGCACTCAGTCTACTTTGGAAACTCAAGCATACCAATTAAACGCCAAAGATCGGGCTTTATCTGAAATGTCCAAGAAAAATCTATCTTTGGAAGATCAACTTACTGCAACGAAGTCTGCTTTGAATGATAAAGATGTTTTTGCCAGGAGCCTTCACGAACAATTGGATAGATTAACCTTCCAATTCCATAAACAACCCAGGGAATTTTGGATGGCAGGATACAATGAAGCCCTTGTTCATTTAGATGCTCGGATTGAACATGCCAATAATGAAGGTTATAAGCAGGGGTGGTTGAACGCCCTGGGTGTACTGAAATTGGAGCAAGGGCATTTTTTATGGGATTATCATGCTCCGGGGTTACTAGACTTGCCTGTGCCACCTTTCAAATTGGACATGGAATGGATCCCAGCTCGTTCCATTCCTCGGAGTTTAATTTCAAAATATCTTGGCGACTATAGTCTTCATTCTCAGACTGAATTATCTCGTCCCGAGCATCTCTTGGATACACCTTCTGTGATGAATGTTAGAATGCTCAGAGATATTAATTTCATCAATTCTCCTCTTTGCCTAGAAGATCCTCCTGCCGGCGAGGAACCTGTTTCAAAAGCTAAAGGAAAGAAACCAATAGAATAGGTTTTTCAATGTAATAATTAGCACATATATGTAGCTTGTAATATATTTTGACCTTAATGAAAGAATTTCATTTTCTGTTTGCAAATTTGTATTGCGATTGTCTTGTGTTTATCAAATATTTTTACATTTTTGCATATGTATCTGTTAAAAAGATAACAATATGGTGCTGTTCATCAACCAACTTAGTAATCAAACTTACAAATATCACTGTTGCTCAATAAAGTAATGAGTATAAAATGTTTAAAATGTTTCCAACCAACCAAGGTTGTTAAATTGTGTTTGTCGACCAACTACAGTTGATGGGTTTTTATCCCCGATCAACTATACTTGGTAAACTTTTTCATAAAATGTGTCCGACCAACCATGGTCGATAATTTATCCTCGTCGACCAAGTATAGTTGATCACCGACCAACTATACTTGGTTCAGTTTGGAATTCTTTGTATTTTCTGGAATGATTTTACCTTCCGACCAACTTGTTGGCCTATTTTCAAATCAAATGATATTGTTCTTCCCTCAACCGTAGTTGATTATTGAATTATCTCCACTAGTTATCTTACCAACCTTAGTTGGTCACGCTAGTGTATGCCTACTAACCAAAGGAGTATATTTTTTGGTTCTTTCGAACTATCTGTCCACTAGTTATCTTACCAACCTTAGTTGGTCACGCTAGTGTACGCCTCCTAACCAAAGGAGTATATTTTTTGGTTCTTTCGAACTATCTATCCACTAGTTATCTTACCAACCTTAGTTGGTCACGCTAGTGTACGCCTCCTAACCAAAGGAGTATATTTTTTGGTTCTTTCGAACTATCGTCTTCTTTTTGCTGTCGAGCAGCGCAGTGTAGTGTACAACACTAGTATACCCCGAAAAACTTTCAAACAAAGGAGAGAAAAATGGTGAGAACATCATTGTTTTATTCATATTGATGGAACCATTGTACATTTTACATCATTGATAATACTTGCGAAGGTGTTCAGCATTCCAAGCATTCTTGAATTCTTCTCCTTCTAGAGTTGCTATTCGGTAAGTTCCTGGTCGAACAACTTCTGTAACTCGGTAAGGCCCATGCCAGTTTGCCTCCAATTTATTGTGTTTCTGAATTACTTTCTTTAGCACATAATCTCCCTCTTTTAAGTCACATTTCCTCACCCTTTTATTGTAGAACAGAGCTGTGCGTTGTTGGTAAGCAGCATTCCTAATGGCTGCCTCTTCTCTGACTTCCTCGAGCATATCCAAATCCAGTCTTCTCATCAAGTCGCTGACTGGGGAATTGAAATTCAGCACTCTGTGTTGGGAGACCTAACTCGGCAGGTATTACAGCCTCACTTCCAAATGCCAGCATATATGGTGATTCTCCAGTCACTGCTCGGGGAGTTGTTCGGTAAGCCCACAATACTGATTGTAGCTCGTTAATCCAGTTAGCTTTAGCTTCACTTAGCCTTTTCTTCAAACCATTTAGCAGTGTTCTATTCGTCACTTCAGTCTGTCCATTGCTTTGAGGATGGCCTGGTGCTGAATGAACCTTCAAAATGTTCGACTGATGACAATAAGAAGCAAATTCCTCGTTATCGAATTGTGTTCCGTGGTCTGTGATGAAGGCATGAGGGAGACCATATCGACAGATGATTTTCTTCCAGACGAACTGGTATACCTTCTCTTATGTCATATCAATAAGCGGCTCAGCTTCTACCCACTTAGTAAAATAGTCTACTGCGACGACGAGGTACTTAAATCTTCCTCGGGTAGTCGGCAGTGGTCCAACCAAATCAATTCCCCACATGGCAAATGGCCAAGGAGAAGTTATAGGTGTCAACAATGCTTGTGGAGTTCGTCGGATGGAGGAAAAGCGTTGGCACTTGTCACATTTCTTGGCATAGGCTATACAATCAGCCCTCATCGTTGGCCAGTAGTATCCTTGAGTCATTACCCTTTGTAAAAGTGTTCGACCTGCTACATGAGCTCCACAAGACCCTTCATGGATTTCTTCAATCAATTCTTTCACCTCGGAGGGATGTACACATCTCTGCAAACCTGCCATAATTCCTCGTCTATATAAAATACCATTAGTTAATACATACCGAGCAGCTTTATACTTTAATTTTTTGGCAGCGAGCTTATCCTCTAGCAATCTTCCCTCTTCAATATATATCCTGATGGGATCCATCCAAGATGGTCCTAAATCAAGGGTAATAACATTCATCGTCAAGTTTTCATCTATGCTCCGACTTTCCAATACTTCAATTGGTATCGTTCTTCGCAGCTCGGTACGAGTAGCTGATGCTAGTCGGGCCAGTGCGTCTGCTTGTACATTCTCCACCCTCGGTATTCTCACCAATTGAATGGCATCAAATTCTGTCAGTAACTCCATCACCTTTGCATGATACTTTGCCATTAAATCTCCTTTAACTGCATATGTTCCTGTCATCTGATTTACAATTAATTGAGAATCACTGAATACAATTACTTGCCGTGCTTCCATAACTTTTGCTAAGTTTAAACCTGCTATCATGGCCTCATACTCAGCTTCATTATTAGAGGCTTTGAATTGGAATCGTAAAGCATATTCCATGTCAATCTCGTCTGGGGTGTTCAAAACAATTCCAGCGCCGCAACCTGTTGTGCAAGATGAGCCATCTACATATAATCTCCATATGGGTAACCCGTCTTCAAATTCCTTATCTGACAGGGTTCCTCGATGAAATATTTGTTGCTTCTTTTCATCCTCCCTTGACACTTTTCGCTCCTCGTCGACCATCGCTCCTCGCTCTTTTACCAACCGGAGCTGGTCTGAGCTCGAAATTGACGATCTGTCTTCATCCATAAGCCCTTTTACCAACCGGAGTTGGTCTGGGTTTATGCCTGTTGATCCTGTAACATCCACAGGTTGGTCAGCGAGCACCCTTTGCTCCTCGGGGGTATCAGGGTATGTAAACTCTGCTATAAAATCTGCTACAACTTGCCCTTTTAATGATGATCTAGGTTCATACACAATATCATATTCACCGAGTTCTATTGCCCAGTACATCAGTCTTCCTGATTTTTCTGGCTTGTGAAGGGCTTGTCTCAATGGCATGTCGGTATATACGACGATTGTATGGGCCTGGAAATATGGCCTCATTCTTCTACTTGCTTCAATTAATGCCAATGCCAATTTTTCTAACTTTGGATATCTGATTTCTGCACCTCAAAAAGCCTTACTTGTGTAATAGATGGGTTTCTGAATTCCATTCTCCAATCTAATCAATGCTGAGCTAACTGCATTCTCTGATACCGCCAGATACAAGTATAACTTCTCTCCTGTTATTGGCCTGGATAACAATGGAGGTGCTCCCAAATACTTTTTCAAGTCTTGAAAGGCCTTCTCACATTCATCAATCCACTCAAAAGTTTTTTGAAGTCTTTTGAAAAATGGGAGGCATTTGTCAGTTGCTCGGGACACAAATCTGTTCAGTGCTGCAACTCGTCCTGTAAGACTATGCACTTATTTCTTTGTTGTTGGAGATCGCAACCCTAAAAGAGCTTTGATCTTATCTGGATTTGCTTCAATGCCTCGCTGGTTGACAATGTATCCGAGAAACATTCCTTCTCGTACTCCAAATGTGCACTTCGTCGGGTTGAGCTTCATCTGGTATTTATCCAGTTGATCAAATGTCTGATCTAAGTCAACTAAATGATTTGCAGCTTTCTTGCTTTTTGTCAGCATATCATCGACATAGACTTCCATGTTGCAACTGATTTGTTCGGTGAAAACCTTGTTCATCAGCCGCTGGTATGTCGCTCCTGCATTTTTCAAACCAAAAGGCATAACATTATAGCAATAAGTTCCCCTAGGGGTAATAAAAGAAGTACTTTCCCTGTCTTCAGGTTTCATTTTGATCTGGTTGTAACCAGAATACGCATCCATGAAGCTGAGCAGCTCATGTCCCGAGGTAGCATCCACTAGTTGGTCAATTCTGGGCAATGGAAAATGATCTTTTGGGCATGCCTTGTTGAGATCAGTGAAATCAACACACATTCTCCATTTATTGTTCTTCTTCTTTACCATCACCACATTTGCCAGCCAGTCTGGATATTTCACATCTTCAATGAATTGGGCTTTCTGGAGCTTCTCGACCTCCTCTTGTATGGCTTGATTCTTCTCGGGGCTAAATACCCTTCTTCTCTGCTTTACAGGCTTGATCTCCTTATTCACATTGAGTTCGTGACATAAGAAGTTTGGATCTATCCCTGGCATGTCCTCATGACTCCATGCCAAAGTTTTCTTCCTGTTTCTCAAGAACATTATCAACTCTTATTTTATTGAAGCATCCAACGACGAACCTATCTGGGTTACTCGTTCAGGGTGCTCCTCATCCAGAATAACATTTTCTGTAGATTCTACCACCTGTCCTTTTACAAGTTGGGATTCGTCCCTGGGATTAAGAGTTTCAATTTCTGTACCTTCCTCCACCTA
Source organism: Sambucus nigra (assembly GCA_949130495.1). NCBI lineage: Eukaryota > Viridiplantae > Streptophyta > Magnoliopsida > Dipsacales > Adoxaceae > Sambucus > Sambucus nigra. Next base: position 464,129,238 of record OX422211.1, on the reverse strand, counting down.
GTAGGTGATAGTCTTTTTCCTTGATTCCTCAAGCTCCTCTTGCTCGGCAGATGAATAATAGCATTCCCGAGCTATTTTTTGATCACCTTTCACAACTCCTACTCCGAAGTTTGTTGGGAATTTTAAGCATTGATGCACTGTAGATGGAACTGCTTCGAACTTCTTCAAACCAACTCTTCCCATGATGATGTTGTAGGCTGACTGCACATTCTTATCCATTACAAGAAGCGTATTCTTTCTATTCGACAAGCAGGCCAAGTTCCAATGAATATGTCCAACTTGATCGTCCCAAGTGGAAAAACTTTCTCGCCAGCAAAACCCAGAAGGGGTCTGTGATAAGGTTCCAATTGAGATAATTTCAAATTCAAGCTATCAAAACATGAATAGTACATGATGTCTGCTGAACTACCATTGTCCACCAACACCCTTGAAATCACCACATCTTTCATCCTCATTTTGATCACCAAGGGATCGTCGTGAGGGTAAAGAACACCTGCCAAATCGTTTTTTAAAAAACCAATAACTAGCTTCTCTTTATTTACCTTCCTCGGACGATCATCCTCGGCAAGATTTATTCATTGAATATATGAGCAGGCTTGAGCTTCTCTGAGATAGGCCTTTCTTTCTGCAGTAAGGTCTCCCCCTCCAGCATCTCCTCCTGTAATAACATTACAATCAAATGACCCAAAACGTATGGAAAATACCTCTCGTTCAGGCTGTCTTGGCTTCTTTGGAAGATCGGGGTCTTCATCTGGATCATCTTCATGATCTCTTTTCTTTTTCTCCTCCGTCCGACGAGGAGATTTGGAACGATCTCTAATTCTATCATCATTCTTCCTTTCACCTCTGCGATCTACATACTTTGACAACTTTCCTCTTCGGATGAGCGTTTCAATCTCGTTCTGAAGGGCTATGCAATTTTTGGTCGTATGGCCATGATCTTTATGGAACTCGCAATATTTGGCCCTATTTCTCAGTTCAGGATTGGTCCTCAGTTTATCTGGCCACTTGATTTCTTCGTTATTCTTGATTTCTTCTAAAACATGATTAATACCCATCTTCAATGGAGTATAATTATCATATTTCTTCAGGACTTCCCATGACGTCCTATTATTCTTGGAGTGCTTGTCACCACCATTACCTTTATGCTCTTTCTTCTTAGATTTGTCAACCTCCACCTTGGTTTCTTTATCCATATTCTTCTTCGCAGCCATAGCCTCCTCGGCGTTCATGATTTTGGCCGCTTTTGCCATCAACTCCGACATAGTTTTAGGTGGATCTTTGGCCAAAGTATAATATAACTTGTTAGGCAGCAATCCACTCATCAAAGCAGTGATCGCTGTCTTTTCTTCTTAATCTATGACTTCCAACTTCTCGTTATTGAAACGAGTTATGTAATCTCTAGTACTCTCAACTGATTTTTGTCTAACACTTAACAAGTGCGCTACTCGCTTTACCGACTTTGCTCCAAAATAGAAATTACCAATGAACAACTCGGCTAACTGAATAAAAGTCGAAATCTTACCCCGAGGAAGATTGTTGTACCATATCTGTGCAGATCCGGTAAGAGTTCCCGAAAATGCTCTACACCTCATCTCGTCGGGGACAGCATATATGTCGGCAGCAGCTTGGTATTGTTCTATATGAAGAACAGGATCTGTCTTTCCATCATATTTAGGGGTCACTACAGGTGCTTTAAATTTCGATGGTGTAGGAAAATTCACAATGGCCTGCACAAAAGGTGTCCCTTGAACAAAAGTTCTCTGTAAGGGATTCCTTTCTTTAACCATTTCTCCAAGTCTATCCTCCAGTCGCTGAATGGAACCCTTCCATGCTTCATTTCCTTCCTCGGGCTGCTTAGTCCGAGCAATTGATTGTTCTGACGTAGCTTCCTGAGATCTATCTCGACGAGTAGCTGGTCTTGATTGTGCTGATCCTTCTCTCAAACCTGATGGTGGTCGAAAGGTTCTCGATGGGGCTCTAGGTGGACTCATATTTCTCCTTGGTCCTAACCGATTGAAAGGAGATGCCCTGCTTAATCTTTCCAGGGTGCTAGTTCTCTCCGGAGAGAGGGTGATATGTTGATCTGTATCCGTAGCCCGTATCGATGAAGTTCGTCCAGGTTGATAAGAAAAATCATTAGATTCTTCATTACGATATGACCCAGTACGCCTGGATTGCGATTGCCCACGATCACTCATTTGCCTTGAATGGGTAGGTGCACCGCCGTGAAGAGTTTGAATGAGTTGCCTCATTATTTCTTGCATGGCGGTTTGTCCTTCAGCCAGATTCGTCATAATTCCAGCCAGATCTGGAGGTGCAGATGGATTTGGAGGATTTCCAGTATTTCCAGCATTTCGATTACTGGATTCTGGATTATCTGCCATTGATGATAAATGATTTTTGGTGAAAAACGATAGCAACAGTCGTTTCCCACAGACGGCGCCAATCTGTTGATGTAAAAAATTAGATCGCTCTAATTATTCAATCACAGATAAATAAAATGAGACAAAGATTTTTAAAGTGGTTCAGCCTTATAAGAATGGCCTACGTCCACTGTTATGTTATTGCTGATTTGTTTGGGAATTCTCGATTACAAGTTCAGTCAAGAAATTCCGGTCCCCTTGAATGAGGATGATACAAGGTATTTATAGCCTTGAGGTTGTACATGAAAGGGTCGATACATTAAATGATATACACATGAAAGGGTAATACATTTAATGCAGCGTGTGTGTCAAGATTATAAACATTCAATGAATAGTTGAACTGTTGTCTATCTGGTAATTAATGATACGGCCGAGATGCAGCTCGGACCGCCTTAGTTGCTCGTTGATCAAGAGTTCCTCGGAGCGCTTGAGTACCTCGGAGTGCTGGAGTTCCTCGGGGTATCTTCGCTGCTCGGAGAGAACATGAATTGGTCGGGGAAATGAACTTCCTCGTTGCTATTGTGCCACGTATATTGACACGTGTCTTCCTGTTATTCGTCCACATCAGCGTATTAATTTTGATATCAACAGTCATTGATTGTCGATATTTCCTAACATGGTTTAAAGGGTCTGTTTTCCCATCATAGAACTTGAACTTTGGGATAACAAATTTCTCGGGGGACTTCTCGCATTCGATCTCACTTTAAAAATGGGTATTCATCTAAGAGTTGAGAGTTATTCTGGCAAACTCTCTGATTGATTTGCTTCCTCGGTGTGCCGAATGTTGGTCCATCTTCTTACGGACCAAAATCCTCAAATTCTTACGTGGTCGATCGTTGCTCTGGTGATGCCTCACCTGCGGGACACACTCTGATCGTGATCTCTCTAATCTGTCATGCTCAATTATCTCCTGATCACACCTAGTGCTCCTTATTCGGTTGGGGGAGTCTTCCCCCGAGGTCTAGGAGTCATGTTTCTACGTCGACTTATGTTTCTTAGGAGATCTCTCTCCATTCTTTAAGTCACCTCTTAAGGCAATCATTTTCTTCTTCTTGGCAGCGCGTTGACTCTTCTTATTTTTGAAGTCTGGCTTCATAGGCATTGACCAACCTATAAATCTAAGAGGACCTTGGTGGCCCATGGCTCATTTTAGAAGGTTGACTTTCCTGGAAAAAACTTGGGTTTGAATGTTGGCGAAGTTCATACCCGACCCTAGAAGGGTGGGGTGGTCTTCCTGGACATCGTCGATTTATGGAATGTTGTTGTTGTGGTGAGACATTATTGGCTTTCTGGTAATGAATGATTTCGTACAAATACAAGTCGATTCCGATAGACGATGCTAATGGTGAGTGCAGAAAAATTTAAAATAAAAGAATCTATGAAAATAATAAAAAATGGCAAAAAGTAAATAGAATCACACACAACAACGATATACGTGGTTTGACAATTTTCCTACGCCCACGGAGAGGTTACTTGTTCATATTAAGTGTCCCTCAACAATTATAATTTTTCATCCCTTTACCCCGGGTCGGGGTGTATAATTTATAGTTGTGTTTTCTACAGAGGTTGAGTTGTTTAAGCAACTCCACCATAGTACGTGGATTAGCCATGAGGTGCTTGAATATCTCAACCGAGATTCTTGGCACCTGATTTGACCATATCAGCGAGAGTCCTTTTTTAACTAAATTACGTATTTAATTAAGTCATGATTTGGGTCGGGCCAAACTACTCAGGTTATTTTGGTGGCTACTCTCACAGACTTGTAGAAAAATGGGCTACCACAATAGCCATTTGGCTTTGAGAGCATATGGGTTGTGTTTTGGATTTATTTAGAGATCTTAATTTGGACCATCAGATATGTTTGATAATTAAAGGATATAGATACGTGTATAACCATCACAGTTAACATATATTAACACAAGACAAACCCTAACCTATAAAGGAGATATTAGAAGACCAAGAGAATCAATAAGAGGAACTTAACCAATGATTCAATCTACATTTTTTTGTCAACCAAAACTTTTTTTACTAAATGTTACTTGTAATTAGTTTATGTTCAAATCCTAATATGATTTAAATTGGTTAGTCAGATGTTAGGTTGAAATATTATGTTAAATCATGAAAAAAAAAATTAACATGTTTAATGCTTTCAAATGTTTAGATTTATTATAGGATTGATTGTGTTGGGGATCGGTATTGACATAAACGCAAAAAAATCAGCATTAAGAACTTCGAGTGATCATCCATTGGAAAGTAAAAATAAGAATTGGGTTTAAAGCATAAAAATAGGGTTTCGAATTATAAAGCCATTGTGAATATAGTTGGTGATTTGAATGAGGAAAAATATGTTGATGAAAGATGATGATTTTTCGCCCTCCCAAAGTCTCCAAAAACCTTGCTAAAACCACTGAATGCCTCAAATTTTCTAGTATATGATCCACCTAAATAAGCCTTTTGTGTGTGGGAACTCTTGGAATGAAGACTTTGTAAAATGTGAGAGAATACACTTAATATCTCCTCATCCCTTCACAAAAATGTGAATAGTCTATTTACTCTCCTTCTTTAACCGTCCATAATGGATATCTTATAGGAAACCCTAGCTTACACCAATAAAAATAGATATAAATTATGGGTTGGCCTAAACTGGGCTTCCAAAGAGTTTTAGGCCTAGTACTTGGGAACGGACTACAGTAGGGACCCAAGACTAAAAAATTAAATTGACTTACAAATAAATGCTCAAAAATCCCAAATTATAACCCCGTAATTTGTTTCCATTCTTTATTTAATCATGATTAATTTCACTAAATAATCACAACTACTGTCTAATTTAATATCTATAAATCACTCAGAATAAAGAGGTCTTATCTGAAAAGTTAATTTGGTATATAATTTGATTCTCAACATTAAGTGTTTGATACCCACTTGGTGAAATAAATATGCCGCTAATCAATTTTAACCAAAATCTATCAATTTCTTGATTCTCATACTTAATTTATTTACTACTCCACCGCATATTAAAATAATGTGTCGGTTGGGCTTACTAGTAGAAACAAAATATATAAGTCTATCAATAGGATAGCACAATCCAAGATCTTTTCTGGATGTGGATTCCTCTAAATTGTGATCTCAGACCTACTTAAACAATGATCACCAAATTTGTGGAGATTGAATAAAAGTGAATATTTCCCATAATATTCAAAGAAATAATTACTATAATCCTCATAACCCTCAAGATTAAGAACCTATGCATCTTTCAGAAACAATTTGAGATTACCCAAGTTTAAACTAGTCAGCTGCTATAATTAAATCTCATAGGTGATCTTATTCAATACATTCTTAATATACCGGTCACAATCCTCTTTTGAACTATCAGAAAATTTCTCAAACCATCAGACAGGTTCCTGTAGTTTAAGAAAAACTACAAATATTTCACTAATATTGCACACACAACTTTACTGATAGGATGTCACTTCCTATCTAGGCTGGGAATTGTTAAATTATACTATAATTAGAATTCTGATCTCTTATGATAAACGCGAACAAACTCATCGGAGTTCCTACCAAGTGCATACCGACATAATGTACAATATATTTAACCATAAATATAAGGAATTCTCATAAACGAGATTCTTATTTCAAAATGAACTGACATACCTTTGTTGAAAATTAAATGGCATACATGGTTTTAAGAATAAAATCCCAACATATTGATGATTCCCTTTGATTAGGTTGAGATATTGTGATTCAACTATGTTATTAGATGATTAATATTGTTATTAAGTTGAACCCTTATGAAAAATATGCAAAAATTGATGACTAAGTCCTTATTTGGATAGATTTGGCAAGCTAAAGACTATATATTGTTTGGAAGCTGTTTAGGATTCCGTGGAGATGATATTTGTGGTGTTAGGGGAATAATTGTATATTAGGAGGACCTATAATTATTATTTGGTGTGAGTAAAATCGATTATTTCAAGTTTTAGGCTAATTTTGTAATATGACTTTGCTGTAGGAAGGGCTGGTAGGGTCTATCAACTAGGCCCCAAGGTCCAATTGATTGGGTATACTGCAGGGTGCTAATTTTGTTATTTTGCAAGAATATTAGCATGGGGACTTAGGTTTGGACCTAGGAATTTTATAAAGGCTTTAGTTGGGTTAATAGGCTTTTGATATTGCATATATTTTTATAGGTTATGTGAATGGGAATGAGGATTGATTCAGGGGACCTTTAGTTTAATGTGTACGTGTAGGATGATATATTGTATTCATTTACATGTATTTGTGAATTATATATATTGTGTGTTATTTATGGACATACCAGAGGGTGTGTATATTCGTGACGAATCTATCGGTGGGTATTTAATGGGACTGTTTGTGGGACTTGGTGTTACGCCTCTGGTTAATGATGTTTTTTGCGTATAGATATATATCTAGATCTTACGTGAAATTGGTCAACCATCTTGCCAAAGTGATACATAAGAGGATTTATTTTTTATGTAATATTGGTATGTCATTACACGATGGTGTCATGACATAGTTGTTTCCCCTCTTTTATGTGTGTATGTCATGTAATCCTTTAGGTGTGGTATTTCCCAGGGATTGACCCGGTAGAGGCAAACGAGGTCCCCGAAGTTAGAGCCTTCATGTGATAATTATATATGTAGTCGATCTGATGATAGACATATGATTTGATTTGTGATATTACTCTTACTGTAATGAGATTATTGTACGGATTACGAGTTAGTATATGGGTAATGTGTTTGTTTATTTCTATTAGTTCATAGTTAGAGTAGTGTTACTATGTTATAGCTATATATTGAGGTCATGTAGCTTAATTTTTATACATGGGACTTGGATTCTCACATTTTATATATTCCCAGTATGTTTGGACATATGGTTAAGATATATCTGAATTATAGGTGAGTTGATGTATATTGTTATATGATTACATCGTGATTTTTCCTCTTTTATGTATATATGTCATGTAATCATTTAGGAGTGGGAATTCCTAGGGAATGACCTGATAGAGGCATTAGAGGTACCTAAAAGTTAGAACCTTCATATGATAATTATATATCTAATCGGTTTGACGATAGACCTATTCATAAGAGGATTTGAGTTATGTTACTAATCTTATTGTGATGTGATTATTGTATGGATTACGAGGTAGTAATAGGTAATATGTTTGTTTATTACTCTTAGTTCATAGTTAAAGTTTTATTATTATGTTACATCCCTATATTGAGATTATGTAGCTTACTTTTTAGATTTGGTACTTAGATTCGCACATTGTAGCTACGTTTAGTGTTTTTGGACATGTGACTAGGATATACCTTAGTTATAGACGAGGTAGTGTAGTATTACTATGTTATTACACTTTGGTGTGACGACGTAGTGATTTACCTGTTTTATTTTTATGTCATGTAATATTTAGGAGTGGGACTTCCTAAGTATTACCTAAGAGAGGCACGAGAGGTCCCCAAAGGTTAGAGCCTTTATGTGATAATTATATATCTAGTTTGTATAACAATAAACATATTCATAGGAGGATTTGAGTTGTGTTATTACTCTTACTATGATGTGATTATCGTATGGATTACGAGGTAGTACATGGGTATTATATTTGTTTATTACTCTTAGTTCATAGTTAGAGTTATGTCACTATGTTATAGCTCTATATTGACATCATGTATCTTACGTTTTAGACTTAGAACTTGGATTCGTACGTTGTAGATATGTCTAGTATGTTTGTACATATGATTTGGATATACCGTAGTTATAGATGAGGTTATTTGTATTAGGTAAGATTTTCAATGGGTATGGCATGAGACGTAAATGAGTCACATTTAACATTTTTCATTGAGTGGGCTATTTCTTGAAAATGTGGGGTCTAATCTACAATTTTCTCCTATATATATTTTTAGGTATTTTTAAGTCGGATTATCATTGTTGCATAAACGGACCTGCATTGGGATGATAATCTAATTATCCATGCTTAGATTTAGGATGCTATTTTATTTTAGAATTTCATTTATGATAGAATCTTCAGTTATTTATTCATTCAACGACTTATTTATGGGTCATGGTGTATTCTAATATTATTTAATCATTCGGTTTTGATACATCCAGGATTGTGGAGATTTATTCAGTTTTATTGATTTAGTTGTTATGACTCATATTTATTATCTCCTTTTGTTCTCATAGTTTATATATTTTTGTTGATATATTTAAGTTTTGTTATTTATAATTGATGTTGAGAATGTTATAAATTGTTTAATATCCCCTACCTTTGGAGAATTGGACTGATCATGTGATATGTGGAAAATAAGGGATGTTACAAACCCTTTAAAAGGATAATAAAGAATCGAACTCATCTTACAAATAATTGTGTTGGCGATTAGATTTGATTGCCTCATAATCACTAGTGATGATGTAAGTGGGGATTCATTTACATTGACGCAGTGACTATAGTGTTTGTGTGTAGAATGGGGAGACCAAATAGATTTTTAGCAGACCTTAGTGTGTTCATCTATAATTATAGCGGAGACTATTGTGAAGTTGAAAACGATAATAATGTCAATTCATAGCCCAAAAGAACATTGGTTTCTCAACAAGAATATTGGATGCCTAGAGGAGTATTATTTTGCCAAACTTTATTAAGGTCGTACAAGCTCACCTAAAAGTACTTTGGTCCTATTACATGATAAGAATATACATATAATAAAATAATAGACCGATCAGATAAGGAATCAACAAATCAAAATAAGATGAGTGTTATTGGCATTATCAGGTGAGTCACCCCACATAGGTACATTGCAACCTTTGTAGTTGACTCCATCTTTATAGAGGGTCTCAGATAACACACAGATGTGTTCCCCCATATTCTTATGGTATATCAATATTTATTCAAGAAATTCGAGACGACCCTCATTGGACTACATATGGAAGAATTTAAACATTTTCTTGTCTCAATTTTGTACCAATATTTGATTTCATCTAGACCCAAGTTAGAGCCCCATATTTGATTAATGGAAACCGTTACCATAAAAATAAAAAATAAAAATCATTAACTTTAAGGGTTGGTACCCCTAGGGGTGTGCAAAAAAACCGATCGAACCGAAAACCGAGCCGAACCGGCCCGAACCGAACCGAAACCGGCGGTTTTTTTTAGCCCGGTTCGGTTTGCGGTTTAAGGATTTAAAAAACCGACAATATCGGTTCGGTTGTCGGTTTAGACAAAGAAAAAATCGATTCGAACCGAACCGAACCGACATCAATATTATATATTAAAAAACCCTTAAATATCTTTTATTTGTATATCCAAACACCATTAACCAACCTCCAAAACCGACCAAAACCGAAAACTGACCTACAAAAAACCGACCAAAACTGAAAATCGATTAAAACCGAACCGAAACCGAACCGAACCGAAACCGATGTGAACCGAAACCGGCGGTTTTTTCATCGTCGGTTCGGTTTCGGTCTGATTTTTTCCAAAACCGAACCGATCGGTTCGGTCTGAATTGCGGTCCAAAACCGAACCGAACCGACCCGTGCACACCCCTAGGTACCCCATAGAAGTTGAGTTCCTTCACTTACAGGGGTGGATAAGGAATAAAACTCCTCCATCTGTAACAACGATGGTGAACATAATTTCTCCCACCTTAAGCCCATATAGGTCCTCAATTTTTGAAGGGATCTTAATCTTAATTCTTTTAGGGATTGTAATTAGTATGTAAATATACAAAATCATATTCAAATGAAACCTTATATTTATTCAATGCTTTCACCATCATGAGTAAGCAGAGATAAGAAAAATAAAAAAATATATATATGAATATTTAAGAAAGCATAGAAATGGAACTTAGGAGTATAAATAGCAGAAAATAAAAGAGACAGATACATGAGAAGAAGATGAAATTGAAAAAGGGACAAACGAATGTTTCAAAACCTTAAAAACTAAAGCACTATAAATTGAAGGGCCAATTCTTTGTTTTGGACTTTGATACCTTACATCCCCAAACCACACGCTAAATGCATTGTGATGGAATGAGACTGTGCCAAAATTGATGCTCATAACACTAGTACCAGTGGATTAATGTGAGGTATGTTATCGTCTAAAATTGGTTTCAAGGTTTTATCTTAGTTAGTTGATGTCCAATATGGGATAACAAGAAAATAAATACTAAAATTTAGATGTATGAAAAAAAAGATGAGGATAAGAAGAATTCCACATTGAGTTATGTAATTCAACCCTAAAAAATGAGCTAACATCCATAGGTTATCTTTTATTAGTGGTTCTAATTGATGGAGGTTCCAAAATAGTACAATCACTCAATCTTTCTATTTAGACAGTAAGAATATTAAAATATAAGAATATCTTACCCCCTTGATCTCAATGGGGGATATCACCTTTTATAATGAATCGTTGTGAGGGAATGTCTGTTGGACCAGTGTGGGCTAGGTTGGAGCATGTTGTGAATAGAGCATCCACAAGATATGTAATAGTTTAAAATTTTACCCATTAGGGAATATTCTGCACATGTTGGTTATCTGTGGTCCCACTCATATGGTGTTGTCCCTCCTTTAACAACATTACTGAAGTTATAGCCCATCAATTTGCCTTGCTAGCATTGACCCAGTCCATCCAGGTGGAAAGGAGTCCGACCTCTTTACTGATCCAAGGTACTTCCTTTATATCTGTTCAAATGGGGCCAATCTCTTTCACTTGCAATTTAATGGTTTTATACAGTTCTCTTTGGGTTATGAGATGTTCAATAAATATGGTATAACAAAGCCCCCAAGACTTTTCTCACAACTACAAAGAAGTGGGTGAAATGTTTTACAAATGGTTATGGGTTGTCATCTCTTTGTTTAGAGGTCCTTCATTGTTCTGTTCAGACGACCGAGCGGAATGACTGGTAAGTTTCTCAGTTAACTTTTTTTAGCTGACTTAAATTTACCACGTGTTGGCAATCGATAGGTCTTTAATATGAGTGTTTGATACATGCATTTTCTTCCTCATAAAAGCGGGATAAAACATTATTTTGCCTTTGGAAATTATGTTCAAGCTTCTTCCACAGAGAAAGAGAACAATCATAAAATTTTGAGGATTTCTACAACTCGACTTCCAGTTCATTTCTAATCATTAGGTATTCTTTGTGTAATCTTTCTCTAATCATTTATTGACCTTTTGTATTGGGTTTTTACATTGAGTTGAGGGATTTTTACCTAGGGTTTTCCATTTTTAGGTTTTAGTTAGGTTTAGTATGAGTGTAAGTGTGCCCTGTATAAGTAAATCTTTAAGAATTTAAAAACACGTTAGTGATTTAAAAAGACTTTTCCTCAATGTCTTTGCTGTGAGATTTCCCAACCCACTCCAGGACTTTCAACGTAAGGACGATCTAATGAACCTTTATTTCATCCCAAAATTTTCTTATTCCACTGCATCCGTCCCTAAGCCCCTAAGTGTTGAGTATAACACATTAAAATTTTATAATTCAGAGAGCTTTCATAGCATATATAATAGGGTTAGTGGGAAATTTACATTGACATGAGTAATACAATTTCATCAATTCATCTGAACTCTGAGGAGAGGGCTTCGATGGATAACTATTTGCCTTCCACCTTCCATTTTGAGATTCCTTTAAACTTTTGAGGAGAAGGAACTAATAGATGTCCTTACTACATCTTACGATCATATAACCTCTGATGTTAGATGGTAAAAAAATAATATATAAACTGAAGACTTGGTTAACCTTTGAGTTTTGTACTCTATACCAGATGATGTGACCATTAGAATTTTTTACCTAAAGGAGAGAGCTTGTGACAAGTTAGATGCCATTAGTTTTGCTTTCCTCTTTGGGTACTTCAAATGGGAGTTCGTCTTCCCCTTCATACCTTAATAAGATATATCTTAAAGGCATATGGAGTGACCCTTACCCAGCGTCCTCCAAATGCCTATAAGTCTATAGTAGGATTCATGATTTACTGGAAGCAATATGGTGGGTTTGAAATTAATGGAGAAAAGTTTAGGTTTGCTTATGATATAAAAGATAACCATCAATCCACTGGATATTACTATTCTTCTCCCCGAAAGTCCAATACCAAAATAGTCCAAGTCACCCAAACTAGAAATCATAATTGGAAAATCAGGTATTTCTATATCTTTAGTGTATGAGAGTTCTTTCCCGATGACCTAAATAGAGGGATCAACATTCCCAGGGAGTGGTTCTCCTCGAATTTGATTACTAATGAGACCCCATTATTAGATAAGAGGTTAGTGAAGCAAATTAGGAGAGTCTATACTTCGAACCCTAAGTATTTTGAGGATTTATATTCCCCTGAGAAGTTTGGGCCCATGACGAACTATTTGAGCATCCGTACCATTAATCTTGACATTTATAGGCCACCAAGTCTAGTTAATGACGATGAGGAAAGTTCTTAGGAAAAGGAGGAAAATGAGGTGGAGCTAGGCCAGGTTAAAGGTGATTATGAAAAGGCCGATCCGGTGGTCGAAGAAGGTGATACATTTTTACAAGTATTAGGTCGGCCTTCTGTTCTCTCTGTTTCTTTACTTCATACTATACTGATTCCTTACTGGTTTGTCCCTATTTTTCATGCAGGTTCGACCCCGAATTCAATATCCTTTGTCATGACTCCAACTAATGTTTCCTAGGATAAATTTAAGAGGATAAGAGCTAAATAACTCGAACATCTTGCTCAACAAGCATTAGATAAAAAGGCTAAGGAGTAAGTTCGTACTAAGAATAAAAATGATGACATGACGCATCTTACAAATAATGAGGCGGCTAAATTGGTGCAACACCTTGTATTTTTGTGCATTTAAATATTTAATTAATTTGGGTAAATTTTTAATTACTTGCTTGTCGTAATTTAATTGAATTAATTATGGTAATATTAATCGGAGACTAAATGGTTAATATTTATGAAATTTAATTACTAAGTGAATAATAATATATTTATGTTATAACATGTATTAGTGACGTGGTATCTGATAAGCACCCAAAACTGTACAATTTATACCCCAAATAGACGTACTTTAGTTGCTAATTCTCGATAATATGGGTCTTATGTGCGTAAATGTTTGTCATGCAGGCTTAACTGCAGTTGCGGTGTCAAAAGTTATATTTAGAGGCCAATTGCAGTTAAAATGAAGCTAATACCCAATGCCGTAACCTCTCCCGTATCCTAGCCTACCCTAAACCTAGCCTAAACCTACCCAAACCTTGTGTGTGTTTTGTTTGTGTCTTTTTAACATTTTTTAGATTTTTAGTTTGAGTCATTTTTATTTTTAGGATTTATTTTATATTTATTTAGTATTTTCTAGGTTTTATTTTCTATTTTTTAAATTTATTTTTATTAGTATAATTTTATTTTATTTTGATTTTTATTAATTTTTAGTTTTATTTTATTTTATTATGATTAGTTTTTAGGAATTTAGTTTTATTAGATTTTACTTTTTTTTAGGATTTTTGTTTTTAAGTTTAATAGGTTTTTAATTTTTTAATTTTATATCTTTTTATTTTTAGAGTTAAGAATTTATTTATTTAGTTCTTTTTGTTTTTGTAGATTTTATTTATTATTTTTATTTTGTTAGTTGAGTCTTTTTATTTTATTGTTTATAGGTGTCCAAATAAAACACACACATAAACTCCCTACACCTAACACTACTTATCCTACACCCTCAACCCACCATATTCCCCTACACCCTACCACACTAAATCAACCCCTCTTCATCTTCTTCCAACAACCCTCTCTCTCCTCTAAACCCAAAACTTCCCACCTCTTTCTCTCTCTCATCAATCCTCCCTTACCAAACTTAAACCCCTCTCTCTCTCTCTCCTATGCCCCGATCCCAACCATCCCGACCTCCCATCGTCGCGACCCTACCAAACCCCTCTGGTGCCTAACTCCGACCGCCTCAACCCGGCGCCACCTCGCACCCCTCACCGGCGTTAATCCAGCAGCACCTCGCTTCGACCGACCCTCTTCACAGCCCCTCCGGCGCTAATCTCACTCGCCAGAGCTCCTGCCACCTCTTCCTTAGACCCACTTGCTCAAGCCACAACCCACCATTGCAATCCACATCCATGAAACTCCCAAAACCAAGCCATGAACCCATCTTCTTTGGAAACCCACCTTTACCCATTTCCACTTTCCCCTTATCCATGAACCCAAACCCATTTTATCCCATTTCCAAACCCCCACACGACCTGCCATTCCAAATGCCAAACAAACCAAAGACAAAATAAAACCCATGTGCCACTTATTCCTCCTTTAAACCCATTTTCCCAAAATTCCCCCCAACCATATCACTAAAACCTCTTACCCAAAAATACCCTTTCAACAAATCTGATATGTTTTAACCCATTACCTCATTCCCCCACTTCCCACATGACTTCACACCCCAATTCCATGCACACTTACACCAATTACCCTATATACCCCTAGCTCCATGCCTTGTATAAAAAGAAGATATAAGACCCCATATGAAAAGAGTTTTAGATAGGAAAATTCTAGAGAGAGAATTGTAAAAACAAAATACCATTTGTAAATAGTTTTATTTTATTCTTTTTATTTTTGTTAGATATTTATGAGATTAAATATTGTAAGAGAGTTAATTGAGTGGATATTTAATTTCAAATCATTTGGATGCTCAATTAAGTGGTGTATGCTTCAATTTGGAAGAGTATAGTTCAACTTTCTCAAAGAGATTTGGTTTGCTTGTTCTATTCTCTTCTCTCTTATTTTAGTAGCCTTGAGTATTAATTTGTCATGTTTAATATCATGTTAGGATAAATCCCCTTTCAAGGGGTGGGGTAAAACCCTTATTGGATGTTATTTTATTTTAATTAGTTTAATTACTTGAAAAGTCCCTTTGAATGTTAATTTTAATCCCTCACCCTTAGATTTACGCCTCGAGAGAGGGTAAATGATTTTAAAGAGAAAATCGAAATTCTAGTTATAATACCCATTTTAGATTCGAACTAGGGATAGGGGTTTCTTAAGCGGGGTATTATAACTTGAATTTCAACTGTAAATTTATTTTCTAAGGTTGATATTAATTTTAATTGATCGATCCTAGTGGGTGATTAATTAAAAGGTGTGTGGATCTATTTTTCTAGAGTTGTGGGGTGTTAAACTTAACATTCTAAAAGATTACTATTATAATTACACTTGCAACGAGAGTTGGTTTGTAATTTTGATATTAATTTGGGAGAATTCAAATAATTAAATTAATTAATTAGAATAACTAAAATTTGTGGTGTAATCCCACTCCTTGATTGTTCTCACAATTATTTACCTCACTTTATCTTTTATTTTAGTTTAGACTTTAATTTTCATTTTAGTTACTTTCTAGTTAGTTATTTTCATCTTAGTTTAGTTTTTTTTAGTTTAAAACCTCACCTCACCCTATTCTTTTAATATTGAAAAAGCTAAAAAAAGTAGAAAAAGCAAAAATTCCAAAAAGTAAATAAAAAATGAATTACAATTGAATTTGTCTCTAGCTTACTCCCTTGAAAGCGGATTGATACCCTTACTTACCGCTACACTTGAGATTGTTATATTTGTAGGTAATTGAGGTTTTGATTAGAAGGAGCTTGTACAACAACGACAAATATACCGAAAAGTTCTTTCTATCAGTATCTATTTGTCTCAGTCGGGAGTCGGATATTGACTAAGCTGGGTGTGAGATAGGAAATCATAATAAATTAATTCGAATGTCAATTCTGAGCGCACGATTGAGTCCGAATGGATCGGGATAGTCGGAAAATAGTGCCCAGGGGTAGTAAATGGGTCTAGGGACGTTTTTAGGCATAATCGGGCCCACACGAGGGTGTTCAGGTCACTTGGGCTTGACCCGTTAGACTAAAAATGGGATTAAAGTATTAAACCTAAACCTAAGAAGTGTTGAACAGAAGAAACACAAACTAAACCTAAGAGTTTGAGAGAAACCTATAAGGATCAATTGCAAGAGCAATTGGGGATCTTTTTGGAGACAAAACAAGTAGCAAATTGGGTGTTCTTCATTAAACCTATCTCTACCTCAACGGATCAGACTCTATGAACCCAAAAAGGCAAGTGGTTAACTTCCTGTGATTTTTAATTGTGATAATCAATTCATATTATAGTGCGTGCATTACAAATATGTTTTTGGGTGGGTATTCCTGTGAAATTGTTTCGGTGAATGAAATACCTTGATGAGTTTAAGGATAAAATTAATTGTGTTGTGTGATTCTGGAGTGTAGGAGTATGAATCATATGTTAAATCCAGTAGGAAACATTTTTAAATTTCATATAATAGAGAAGTAAAATTCTATTGGATGTGTGAAACCCGAATAAAACACGAATCTGGAAAATGTTGAAATTCATGGAAATTGGTTATTGAATTAAGGTCTCTAGGGTGATGAGAACATATTTTCATGTGTTAATATTGTTGATTGTGATCGGAGAATACTGAGATTGAAGTTCAAAACTTGGTTGGGTTAACAATGGAGGAAACAGACAACTCGGAGAAGAAGGTTACCTAATAGATCGATCGATCGATCGACCCAGGGAGTTGATCGATTGACGGTCCCAGATTTTTGACAATTCGGCCATTTTTTATTATATAAAGGGAAATTAATTTTAGATTTAATTTCTATACATTATTTAGTGATAAATAAATATGAAGCATGTATTCCTAACAATTATAGGGGAAAATAATTAGGATTAGGGAGGATTTATATGAAGTATATTATGGATAGGTTGGTGAAATAAATTCCAAATAATTAAGTACGGATCGAGTGAGCGAGTCCGGGTATATTGGTTGAGCGATGCCAAGGTATTTAATTAATTATGGAGGGAAACTAATTAACTTGGAGTCAGATATAGACTCGGGTAATATTTAATTACGGGCCAAGTGAGCGAGTCCGGGTATATTGGTTGGATGACACCAAGGTAATAAATAAATTAATGAGTAGATTAATTAAATTAGAGTCGGACCATAGACTCGGGGATATTTTAGGCTAGTACTACGAAAATTGTACACGATAAAGTCGGGAATTTATATATATATATGTGTGTGTGTGTGTGATGGTATATATATATATATATATATATATATATATATATATATATTGTGTGCTTGCAAATATCAATGACCAGATATTTATTTATATTATATACTCTAGTGCTTTCGGGGGAGGTTGGGATATGTGGGTGAACTCCCTAGCTTGAGGAGTAGGGCGAGTACATCCCCAGGTCATAGCGTCCAATTCTAGAGATGAGGCATTGAGATGATGCCCTCATACTTGGGGGAATATGATTGCCTCCATTACGTTTAATTAAGTTCCAATTCGACGGACCATAGTTGTCTTGGAACTCCAGGTGGGACTAAGTAGCCTGGGTTGATAGCACTTTAGAGAACACATCCGGTGAGTTATTACTCGGAAGGATGGGCTATTATATATTCAACATATGTATGAATGTTGTAATATGGTTTTACATATGTAATGGGTTAAATAATTATATACGAAAAATTATATACACGAAGTGAGTTGTATTATTTATATAACTAGTGAACGTTATATGGGTTTCAAGGAAAATGGTGAATTAAGTTAAGGTGATAGATAACTTAAAAATCAGTTATTTAAACATACTCGGGATAGGGTAGGGTGTCAGGATAAGTTATAATAAGAGCTAGTTACATGATTGATAACTAGGGAAGTTATAGAGAAAGCGTTGGGTGTGCACATTAGTTGAGGGGTGAGTATGTACTCAAGTGAGAGTGCGACACTAACTTATATATGAAGCGCATTCATGCATTTTTAATTACTACAAGTTAATCATTTGCTAAATATTTTCAAAAAATTTTGGGTTCTAACCCTTGCTATCAAATATTTTCAAAACCTTTTTAGGTGTCTAGCCACAGGGACGCAAGGCCTGATTTCATTCCAGGGATTCGCAGCTGCAGCATTTGTGGATGTTGCAGGATTTGGATAGACGCATCTATTTTTTGTGACACCCCGACTAATTAAATACCGGGTAGATACTCCTTTATTAAATTAATACAAAATGCCAAGTTGGTCCAGTTAATAGCATCACTGTCGAAAATATTTTTTTAATGATTACTAACCACCTAGTATTTAAAAAGTGAGTTGCCAAATTTTAAATTAAATCTGATTAACATGCAATAAATGAAATATAGATTTATAACGCAACCATTCACTATAAAGTCCAACTATAGTAAATCAATAAGTAAAAATGAGTCTAGAGGAAAATACTCCTCACAACAATCCCGAAATGGAAAGAAATAAAATAAGTCTGCATCCTGAATTAATTACAAACCAAAAGTCTAAATAACTGAAAGAAATGAAAAGTCTCTAAAAGAAATGGGTGACATGCCCTACAACTGATGAAATCTGAATATAGAGTCAAGGCAAATGAAGCGTCTACTAGCAAGGCCCTGTAACTTCCACAATAGCTACAGCTCGTCACCTGACTCGAAATACTATGCATGGTGTCCTTGTGGCTGGGCACCTAAAAAGGTTTTTACAAAAAGATAGATTTGAAAGCAAACGGGTCAGAGCCCGAATGTGGAGAATATTTTAAAAATAGCAAGTGTTTTAATAACATTAAAACAATGAATGCAAAGTACATGTTAGGACGTGCTCTCACATGAAATACTCACCTCTGGACTAATTTGTGCACTCCTAACGTACCGTACCCATTCAAGTGACTCATATCTAACCAAACCGACATAAGTTCTAACCTTTCCACTCGATTCACCATATGAATTCCCAATATAATCACTTAAACAGATAGCTTTAATTAAACTCGTATTCTCAATTGTTAACATTACAATTCACGTCATGTTATCCCTTTTTAACTTCTCAAGGAGTTACTATAAATTATTCTCGCAATTAAACATAACAATTCCTTTTCATTTAACCATATATTATTCACATCATAAATATACAATACAAGCACCCCGAGGCTAAGCTGCGGTGCACACATACTCTGCTATCCATCCCGGTACATCACGTACATAAGGATTACAAATTCCGAATCTCTCAGGAATTGTTAGAATAAGCACAACACACGAAAATGGAGGCGAACATAATTCAACATATCCATGGGTCACGTACATACCTACGCTCCATAGTCATCTGACTTATTAACTCACAAATAAGTCATTCTAGTATTATGTTCTCTAGGCACCAATCTAAATCCGGGCACACAAGGATGAGATGGCCCTAAGCGAACGTAAACCTCCCGTGATAGCAAGTATGGTAGGTATGTCATACACATAAAATCATATACATATACTAAGCATGCACACATCTTAGTAATTACCATAATTTATTAGTGGTATACTTCTCATTCCTATACCAATACACGTGTCCCCGGTTTATATATACACATCATCCATTATCCTCACGTCGTAATTAGTTAAACGTATCCTAACCCATAATTACCATTTAGTTCAAATCATTCTTCTATATTTTACTCCCCAATATATCCCGAATATCCCAACTATCGCAATTAGTCATCAAGATAATGTTATCTCTGCCATTAAAGAAGGTTACGGGACACTAGAAACCAAACCAGGCCAAAAAGGCCAATCTTTCAACTCGTTAGAAGTCTCGTTCGAACGAACGAGGTCGTTCGAACGAGAGTTCGTTCGAACGAAGTGGGCATCTAACGAGATCTCGTTCGAACGAAAGGCATCGAACGAACATCCCACTCGTTAGAAGGCAAACTGTCAACTCGTTAGAAGCTCGTTCGAATGAGCTCGTTCGAACGACCTGGACAGTTCTTCTAACGAGGTGACAGTTCGAGCCCAGAAAATTCCTACTACGTTTTTCACCAATTTTCTCACCTCAAAACTCCTCCAAAAATTATTCCAACAATATTTTAAGGTTCCTCAACATTCTTAGGTCGTAATCTAGCACATTCATGGGATCAAATCTTCCTATACAACACTTAATTATTAAATCTCCCAAAGTTTTCCCCAAACCTTATGAGTATGAACCCTAGAATTTAAAATCATCAATATCCATAACTACATCCGTTTTTACATCATGAAAAGTTGTATTTTGTTTAGTATAATCACCCAATAACATTCTACATGCAATCCCTATATCATAACTTGAATTTATATTTCCAATTTCATGGGTTTTCATCAAATTCCCAATGTAATGTAATTAATTTAAATTCTAAGCATGGAAGAAACATTCGCTTGAAATTAACGTAATTAAACCACTTGCCTCTGATCTTTCTCTGAATTTGATGTTGAATTGATGAAGGTTGGTCTCTCACTCTCTCTTTCTCTGCAGAATTCTCCTTCATCTCTCTCTCTACTAGTTTTTCTCACAAGATGACAATGGAGGTGGGGGTTGGTTTTTGGTAAGTTTTAATCTTTCCTTAACTTCTCCCGTAGCCCACTACTTAGTTTAGTGCTGATCATGGGTTTGTGGGTTAAATGATAAATCATAATTAGACTCTAATTTTCGTGGGTTTTACTTACCAAAATTCTGAAATTACCAAATTACCCTTTTGGGTTGCCGGTATGGCCCAAAAATGCCCCGGGACCCAAACTAAACCTCCGGCTAGTGTTTTCTGACTATTTCGACCCTTCCGGACACGTTGGCGCACTCAAAACGACCATACGGTTAATAAAAATAAAATTTACTTTTTAATTAAATTAAATATTTTCCTGACGCGACTGTCACACGCGTCCCAACAAAATTTCCAAATTGCCGTATTTCTATCTCGCGATAATTTAATATACTCAATATTCATATATTGCCATATATACACATCATAATCAAATACCAGCTCACATCTCGTTAGTATTTTATCCAGATTACTTCTCAATTAATTCACATTTAATTTGATTAATCCCATAAATAAATATCGATGAAAATGCGGGGTATTACATACTTCCCCCCTAATAACAGAATTTCGTCCCGAAATTCGGAACTAGAAAGTACAAGGTAAAAATAACTCTGGATAACGTTCGCGCATCTCTTCCTCGCGCTCCCATGTGGACTCCTCGGCATTATGATGTCGCCACTGAACACGCACTAACGGAACTGTCTTTGACCGCAGTTTTCGCTCACTTTGGTCCAAAATAGCAATCGGCCCCTCCTCGTAGGAGTTATCGGGATGGAGATCGATGTCCTCCAAAGCAATGTGAGAATGAGCCAAATTATCTCTAAGATATTTCCTTAGCGAGGAAATATGAAACACATCATGAATCCTGTGCAAATTCTCCGGTAACCCAAGTCTATACGCAACAGACCCAATCCGCTCGGTGATAGGAAATGGTCCCACATATCTCGGTGCCAATTTCCCCTTCTTCCCGAATCGCATAATCCCCTTCATAGGAGATACTCTGAGTAAAACTTGGTCCCCCACTTGGAACTCTCTGAAGAACCTCTTTGCATCAGCATAGCTCTTCTACCGATCCTGAGCTACCCGAATGCGACTCCGTATCAATTCTATCCTCGTCGAAGTATCCTGAATCACTTTCGGCCCAAGTAGTTTGTTGTCCCCCACCTCCAACCAACATGCTGGGGAACGACAAGGTCTACCGTATAACGCCTCAAATGGAGCCATGCCAATGGTGAACTAGTAGGAGTTGTTGTAAGCAAACTCCACCAGTGGAAGATACTGCTCCCATCCACCCCCGAAATCAATGATGCACATACGCAACATGTCCTCCAACATCTGGTTTGTACGCTCGGTTTGCCCATCGGTCTGCGGGTGATATGCCGTACTCAACCGCAACTCCGTGCCCATGGCCTCCTGAAAACTCTTCCAAAACCGCGAAACAAATATCTTGTCTCGGTCAGACACGATATTTAGGGGCACACCGTGAAGTCTCACTATTTCTGCAATAAAAAGATGGGCATACTGTCCCGTTGTGTAGTCCGTCCTTACGGGTAGAAAATGAGCGACTTTGGTCAACCTGTCCACTATCACCCAAATGGAGTCGTGACCTCTCTGTGACATAGGCAACCCCGTGATAAAATCCATGGAGATACTCTCCCACATCCACATCAGGACCTCTAATGGCTGTAGAAGTCCTGCCGGTCTCTGATGATCCACTTTTACCAGCTGGCAAGTGGCGCATTTAGAAACAAACACGGCAATATCTCTCATCATCCCGCTCCACCAATACTGTCGTCTCATGTCTTGGTACATTTTTTCCCCATCGGGATGTACCACGAACCGTGAGCTGTGCGACTCTGCCATCACCTCGTGTCGCAATTCCTCCCCTTCCAGAACTACCAATCTGTCATTGAAGCGCAATCCCCCGTCTGAACTAATGGTATAGGACTCGGCTCCCTCTGCTAATAATCGAATTATCTGCTCCTGACAGAACGAGTCATCTGCTTGTGCCTTTACCACTCTCGTGACAATCTGCGGTGTAACAGTCATCATCGATATGAATGATCGGGCCACTGCATCCTGGTGTCCCAACTCCTTCCACTTAGCCTTCCACGCCCCTGCCACCTCATCTACTGGCCTATGGCTTAACGCGTCTGCTACCACGTTAGCCTTTCCGGGGTGATATTGGATATCGAACTGATAATCCTTCACAAACTCAAGCCACCTTCGCTGCCTCATATTCAACTCCTTCTGCGTGAATAGGTACTGTAGGGACTTGTGGTCTGTGAACAATCGAAACTTCTACCCCAAAAGGTACTGTCTCCAAATCCGAAGGGCAAATACCACTGCCGCTAACTCCAAGTCATGGGTGGGGTAATTCTTCTCGTGAGGCTTAAGCTTACGGGAAGCATAAGCTATGGCCTGACTCTGCTGCTGCAATACACCTCCAAGTCCTTGTAAGGACGCGTCGGTGTAAACTAGATACTCAACTCCCGGTCTCGGCAATGCTAACACAGGTGCTGAGGTCAACTTGTCCTTCAACTCATCGAATGCCAACTGACAGGCATCACTCCAAATGAATGGCACACCCTTACGAGTCAGATGTGTTAAAGGACCCTCTATCTTTGAGAAACCCCGAATAAACCTCCTGTAGTATCCTGTTAGGCCCAAGAAACTATGGATCTCAGTCGGTGTCATGGGATGTCCCCACTCCCTCACCGCGGATACCGTTCCCGGATCAACAGATATCCCCCGGTCGGAAATAATATGTCCCAAAAACTGAACCTCCTTCAGCCAAAATCCACACTTCTCATACTTTGCATACAGCTCGTTCTGACGTAGCGTCTGCAAAACCTGCCTCAAATGCTCGGCGTGCTCCTCCTCTGTCTGGGAGTAAACCAGAATGTCATTAATGAAAACAATGACGAACTGATCTAGGAACTCTCTGAATACCCTATTCATCAAGTCCATAAACACGGCTGGAGCGTTGGTCAAACCAAAAGGCATAACCCGAAACTCGTAGGAACCATATCTCGTTAAGAAAGCAGTCTTCGAGACGTCCTCTTCCCTGATACGCAACTGATGGTATCCCGATCGCAAATCAATCTTTGAGAAGAAAGAAGCTCCTCTCAACTGGTCGAATAAGTCATCGATTCGGGGCAACGGATACTTATTCCGTATCGTGAACTTATTCAACTCCCGGTAATCCACACACAATCTCAGCGATCCATCCCTCTTCGTAACGAACAACACAGGGGCACCCCACAGCGAAGTACTCCTCCGAATAAACCCTTGACCCAACAACTGCTCAATCTGATCCCGTAACTCTCTCATTTCAGCTGGAGCCATATGGTACGGTGCGCGGGCAATAGGCCGAGTGCCCGGTGTTAAATCGATCACAAAATCTATCTCCCTACTCGGAGGTAGTCCAGGTATATCCTGAAATACATCGGCGAACTCACTAACAACGGGTATCGAATCAAGTGGTATCACCACTTCCTTAGAGGTCTCCTCCTCTATGTAGTACAAATGAGTGGACGATCCTCCCTCAGGGCGAGGCATCGCCACTAAAAACATCTCCTGCCCGGGAATGGCAAAGATAATACTCCTACTAAAATAGTCAATCATGGCTCGGTACGCAACTAGCCAATCCATACCAATAATGGCATCATACTCGGTCATCTCTAACACTAACATATCAGCGGGTAAAGTAAACTCCCGATCTCTATACCCACACCTCTAAAAATAAGGAAAATCACGGAGCCCCTACTCAACGGTGAGTCTACACAAGTAGCGGTGCTCTCTGCGGCGTCTAACAACCCAATGGTGCGTGAAAATCTCATAGCAATAAAACAGTGTGTAGCCCCCGTGTCAAACAAAATACGCCCCATAGTCCCCTGAATAGAGAACATACCCTCAATGGCCGGTGGATCCTGTGGGGCGGCGACCTGCTGGAGCTGATACACGCTCCCATACTGAAGCTTCCCCTGCTGAACTGGGACCGCTGGAATGGGTGGTAATGCTGCCATCTGTGGTGGTGCCGGGAGGGCGGCGGTAAACATAGGCCTCTGTGACTCGTGTCAAGCACCCTGCTGCTGCTGCTGTGGGGCCCTGCCCCTATCAGGACAATCCTAACGTTTGTGGCCAATCTTACCACAAATGAAACACTTCCCCTGGAAGTTTCCCCCTCGCTGTCCCTGCTAACCACGGCCTTGGTGATCGTTACCATTTCTGCCCTGGCCTTGCTGGCCCTGATGAAACTGCTGCTGTTGACCATTTTGACCCTGCTGGCCCTGATGGCCGTTCGGACCCTGATGGCCCTGCCTAAAACCTCCCTGTCCATGCCTAAAACCCCCTGATCGGAATCTCTTAGAATCCTCCTGCTGGGAACCCTGATCACCCTGCCTATACTGACCCTGAGCTGATTGTGCCCCGCTGGCACCATTTTCCCCTGTCCTGCCCTGATGGTTGGACTCTCCTGATCGCTTCCCCTCTGTCAAGTGAAAGTGGTGGTCCTGGCAATGGAGCAATGCAGTGTTAACCACGTCAGAATAAGTGGCCAACGAGAGGTTCCCCAATAAATGCTGACGGATCCTCCAAGTCAATCCATCTGTAAACTTCTGAATCTTCTTTTCTTCTGTCGGTATCTCATCCGAGACAATATTAAGCAAATTTGTGAATTCGGCCTCATACTCGGCCACAGTCTTACCCTCCTGTCTAAGGCTCATCAACTTCCTCCTCATTTTCGTATGAACAGCTGACGAAAAATATTTACGGTCGAACCGCACCCAAAACTCCTGTATAGAAAGAGTATCTCTCTCCTCTGTGGTGGTAATAGACTCCCACCACTGCAATGCAGAACCTACTAGCTTCAATGTAGCTAGTATCTTCTTCTGAACATCGGTGCACTCATACATCCTCAGGTGCCTCTGAATATCCTTCATCCACTGACTAGATACCACAACATCGGAGCTACCTGTGAACTCCGGAGGGTGTGCTTTCTGAAAAGCATCTCGAACGCGTTCCCAAGCAGATGGGAATGCATGTGCCTGAACTGGCGCAGCTACTGGCGCCTGAGGTGGTGCCTGCTGTACAACGGCAAGAGCGACTTTTATCGCTTGGGCTACAATGGCTGCAACCTCAGCGGCATTCATGGTGCCTTGTACTGGTGCTGGCTGTGGCTCGGGCTGTGCATCCCTAGGAACTCGCTGCGCACGTCGTGGAGGCATCTGAAATAAGAGTAAAGTCTATAAGTTCGCAGTTATAAACTTAAAATAGCTGAAGAGCGAAGCATATATAAAGGAATACAACAGTCCTAAAATATAGGGCTCTACATCAAAGAAAGTTCAGCGGAAACATAATAAGCCGTACAGATCCTAAAGGACACTAGAACCTGATGCTCTGATACCACCTGTGACGCCCCGACTAATTAAATATCGGGTAGCTACTCCTTTATTAAATTAATACAAAATGCCAAGTTGGTCCAGTTAATAGCATCACTGTCGAAAACATTTTTTTTATGATTACTAACCACCTAGTATTTAAAAAGTGAGTTGCCAAATTTTAAATTAAATCTGATTAACATGCAATAAATGAAATATAGAATTGTAACACAACCATTCACGATAAAGTCCAACTACAGTAAATCAATAAGTAAAAATGAGTCTAGAGGAAAATACTCCTCACAACAATCCCGATATGGAAAGAAATACAACAAGTCTGCATCCTGAATTAATTACAAACCAAAAGTCTAAATAACTGAAAGAAATGAAAAGTCTCTAAAAGAAATGGGCGACATGCCCTACAACTGATGAAATCTGAATATAGAGTCAAGGCAAACGAAGCGTCTACTAGCAAGGCCCTGTAACTTCCACAACAGCTACATCTCGTCACCTGACTGGAAATACTATGCATGGTGTCCTTGTGGCTGGGCACCTACAAAGGTTTTTACAAAAAGATAGATTTGAAAGCAAACGGGTCAGAGCCCGAATGTGGAGAATATTTTAAAAACAGCAAGTGTTTTAATAACATTAAAATAATGAATGCAAAGTACATATTAGGACGTGCTCTCACATGAAATACTCACCTCTCGACTAATTTGTGCACTCCTAATGTACCGTACCCATTCAAGTGACTCATATCTAACCAAACCGACATAAGTTCTAACCTTTCCACTCGATTCACCATATGAATTCCCAATATAATCACTTAAACAGATAGCTTTAATTAAACTTGTATTCTCAATTGTTAACATTACAATTCACGTCATGTTATCCCTTTTTAACTTCTCAAGGAGTTACTATAAATTATTCTCGCAATTAAACATAACAATTCCTTTTCATTTAACCATATATTATTCACATCATAAATATACAATACAAGCACCCCGAGGCTAAGCTGCGGTGCACACATACTCTGCTATCCATCCCGGTACATCACGTACATAAGGATTACAAATTCCGAATCTCTCAGGAATTGTTAGAATAAGCACAACACACGAAAATGGAGGCGAACATAATTCAACATATCCATGGGTCACGTACATACCTACGCTCCATAGTCAGCTGACTTATTAACTCACAAATAAGTCATTCTAGTATTATGTTCTCTAGGCACCAATCTAAATCCGGGCACACAAGGATGAGATGGCCCTAAGCGAACGTAAACCTCCCGTGATAGCAAGTATGGTAGGTATGTCATACACATAAAATCATATACATATACTAAGCATGCACACATCTTAGTAATTACCATAATTTATTAGTGGTATACTTCTCATTCCTATACCAATACACGTGTCCCCGGTTTATATATACACATCATCCATTATCCTCACGTCGTAATTAGTTAAACGTGTCCTAACCCATAATTACCATTTAGTTCAAATCATTCTTCTATATTTTACTCCCCAATATATCCCGAATATCCCAACTATCGCAATTAGTCATCAAGATAATGTTATCTCTGTCATTAAACAAGGTTACGGGACACTAGAAACCAAACCATGCCAAAAAGGCCAATCTGTCAACTCGTTAGAAGTCTCGTTCGAACGAACGAGGTCGTTCGAACGAGAGTTCGTTCGAACGAGAGTTCGTTCGAACGAGAGTTCGTTCGAACGAGAGTTCGTTCGAACGAGAGTTCGTTCGAACGAAGTGGGCATCTAACGAGATCTCGTTTGAACGAAAGGCATCAAACGAACATCCGACTCATTAGAAGGCAAACTGTCAACTCGTTAAAATCTCGTTCGAACGAGCTCGTTCGAACGACCTGGGCAGTTCTTCTAACGAGGTGACAGTTCGAGCCCAAAAAATTCCTATTACGTTTTTCACCAATTTTCTCACCTCAAAACTCCTCCAAAAATTATTCCAACAATATTTTAAGGTTCCTCAACATTCTTAGGTCGTAATCTAGCACATTCATGGGATCAAATATTCCTATACAACACTTAATTATTAAATCTCCCAAAGTTTTCCCCAAACCTTATGAGTATGAACCCTAGAATTTAAAATCATCAATATCCATAACTACATCCGTTTTTACATCATGAAAAGTTTTATTTTGTTTAGTATAATCACCCAATAACATTCTACATGCAATCCCTATATCATAACTTGAATTTCTATTTCCAATTTCATGGGTTTTCATCAAATTCCCAATGTAATGTAATTAATTTAAATTCTAAGCATGGAAGAGACATTCGCTTGAAATTAACGTAATTAAACCACTTGCCTCTGATCTTTCTCTGAATTTGATGTTGAATTTATGAAGGTTGGTCTCTCACTCTCTCTTTCTCTGCAGAATTCTCCTTCCTCTCTCTCTCTACTAGTTTTTCTCACAAGATGACAATGGAGGTGGGGGTTGGTTTTTGGTAAGTTTTAATCTTTCCTTAACTTCTCCCGTAGCCCACTACTTAGTTTAGTGTTGATCATGGGTTTGTGGGTTAAATGATAAATCATAATTAGACTCTAATTTTCGTGGGTTTTACTTACCAAAATTCTGAAATTACCAAATTACCCTTTGGGGTTGCCGGTATGGCCCAAAAATGCCCCGGGACCCAAACTAAACCCCTGGCTAGTGTTTTTTGACTATTTCGACCCTTCCGGACACGTTGGCGCACTCAAAACGACCATACGGTTAATAAAAATAAATTTTACTTTTTAATTAAATTAAATATTTTCCTGACGCGACTGTCACACGCGTCCCAACAAAATTTCCAAATTGCCGTATTTCTATCTCGCGACAATTTAATATACTCAATATTCATATATTTCCATATATACACATCATAATCAAATACCAACTCACATCTCGTTAGTATTTTATCTGGATTACTTCTCAATTAATTCACATTTAATTTGATTAATCCCATAAATAAATATCCATGAAAATGCGGGGTATTACATTTTCTATTCCTAGTATAGGGATTCATATCAGTCTATTTTCAACCATGTCGCTCACAGGTTTATTTAGTTCTTTTCAAATTGTATGGGATTTATTACTCTCTATTAGTTTGGTTTGGATTTAGATTTTAGCCGGTGGTTTATTCGACAAGACTTTTATTATTCCATATGATGATTGATTCTATCAGAATTGGATGTTTTTAGCTTATTTCCGCACTTATTTTTGTCTTGGATTATTAAAGATAAAATTTGACACCATCTTTTTGAACAATAGGTGGTTAGTAAGTTTTAATAAAGTTTTCGACTGTGATGCTAATAATCAACCAAATGAGATTCATGTTTTAATTTGATATAGGACTGATCACCCGGTATTTTATTAGGTGGGGTGTCACAGATGGTATCAGAGAATTAGGTTCTAGTGTCCTTAGGATCTGTACGACTTTTTACGTTTCAATGTAGCGTTCTGTTGACATAGAGCCTTATTATTAGGAATGTTGCTTTATGTTCACACTTATGAGTTATCGTGATTCTGCTATTTAGTTTTGTATTAATAGTGAACTAATACAAATCGTTTCAAATTTCAGATGCCACCCAAGAGAAGTGGACCTACTAGGGCAGCAGCCAGGGACAAGGTGAGGGAAGCTCAGCTGGAGCCAGAGGTTCTATAGCCGTAGGCCCCACCAGGATTGGTGACGACAACTCAGATGGCGAAGGGGGTAATTTAGGCAGTTAATGGAGTAATGGCAACCATGACAGCCCATTTTCCTCAGCCTCAACCACAGCATCCAGTGGCCCCAGTTGCACTGGCCCACATGGGGACATCAAAGTAGTAGAGAGTTCGGGACTCCTTTCAGAAGAGCCATCCGCCAGAGTTTCAGGGGAGTTTCGAGGTAGTCCTAGCATGCGAGTTGGAAGAAGGATATGCAACTCCATTTTCATATGGTTGACTGTAGCGAGGTACATAAACAAATGTTAGCCACTTTCAGGTTGACTGGGGCAGCACTACAGTGGTGGGAGTCCCTCACCACTATTGGAGAAAGGTATTCGATGACCATCGATGATTTTTGCATGCAGTTTGACCTCAAGTACTTTCCACCAGTAGTTGAGGCTGAGATGAGGAGGAAATTCAGTGAGGTGACTCAGGGATAGCGCTCAGTGGTAGAGTATGAGGACGAGTTCACTCGTTTTGTAAAGACACAAATTTCCAATTGGGTCTAACGTAGTATTGGCTCAATTTCGTACAAAAACATTTGAGTCATAGGATAGTATTCATGAGTATCCTCCAAGTCTATGATGTTTGAAGTTTAAGTTGAAGACGTAGCGACCAACATTTCAAGTGGACATCATTTGTCGGTTTGTGTGCCTCGTTTATACGTCATCAACATCACATTTTTCCAAGATCTCCAAAGGGATGAATGTAATTATATATATTTAGGACCTTGGATATTTTAATTGGGTGTATTTTATTAAATGTTTTAAATAATTTTTAACGATTTTATTTTTCTCAGAAAATAATTTTTGAACTTTACATAAACGTTTTGGGCTTAAAAACGAAATGTATATTTTCTGACAAGTCGTTCGAACGAACGGGGATCTCGTTCAACGACATCCCAGGTCGTTTGAACGAGACTTCTAACGAGATTTTCAATTTCTCACCATCTTATCGTTATAAAAGTTATTCGAACGAAATGTCATTCGAACGAAAAAGTCATTCGAACGAGATTTGGTGGGAACAATTTTTTGTTAGTTTTTCCCATTTTCCCACTACTTTTTCCCCACTATCTTTTGCCAGATTTAATAGGTGCGGGAACCAACTTTTTTCAGTGACTTTTTCATAACTTCCAAAGGCTTGAGAGAGCAAATATCTTCCAACAAAAAGTCCCTTGGTGTTTCTTATTCAAATTGATTTATTCAAAGAACAAAACCAAGTTTACACCCAGTTGTTTGTTTAAATCCAAGTTCTTCATATATATATATATATATTGATTGGATTTAATTTGGCACCTGGTTTACTCTACCATTTGAAGAGTTGTTTGGGTTTTCTTCTACATCCCACAAAGAAGAAGAGTTTGTTTTCTGCAGCGTTCCCACTCGGAAAAAGGCTTCGGGTGCAGATTGACTGTTGTCCAAAAATTCTTATTGGTGGATTCCAAGGTTCCGGTGGAGTTTGGGATTCTCGACTAGGTGGAGGTAGTTACCAGAAGTCAGGGGATTGGACGGATTCAAGTCGAGTTGTGTAAATCATCTGTCTTGTAATCATAAAACCATACTTAGTGAACTTAAGGCTAAGGCCATCCGAGGTTTTTCCCATTTGGGTTTTCCTCATACATCGCGGTGTAGTGTGACATTGTTTAGTTTTTATCTTGCAAAATCACCTTAGAATGCATGCTTAGGTAATTTAAGATAAAATTAGGTTTTATCACACTAAAGTTTAATTTGGAGCTAAAATTAGTTTGGGTGAAATTTTACCAAATTAATTCAAGTCAAGATAATTTAATTTGGTAAAATTTGGTTTGGCCTATATTAAAAATTGAATTAATTATTGTTAGGCATATTTCAAGACTTGGGTTGAATTAATTTTATTTGAAAGAAAATTTAATTACTTGTTATATTTTATTTAATTTTTGAAGAAAATTAAAATTTGGTGTAATTTGTGAACCATCTCCTTTTCGAAATAGAACATTCATATTATCTGGGATCTGCGTTCCTTACAGGTGGTATCAGAGTGAGTTACACTAAATTTTTGTGTGATCCTAATTTTTAGGAATTTTTTTTTGGAAAATATGCATTTTTCAAAATTTTCAGTTTTGGATGGTTCTAACATACTAGTTCATGCTATATGTTTGCATGTTTGCATACTTTAGCTTTTAATCTTCATGCTATATGTTCAGGCTAATTGTATGTTTGTTTATCATTTTCTAGTCTATGCTCCATGCTTAATCACCTGTTAGAATAATGATTTTTGTTTGTCTTTTGAGTAAATATCTTTGTGTTTAGTTAAAATTTTAAAAAACTTAAAAAGATATTTTTTTCTTCTGTGTGTATTTGATTTTACACACCTTTTGTGGCAAATGTTTGTGTTTGAATCCTCCCTCGCGCTACTTTGGGTTAGAATTTTAATCCTTAAAATGTTCTACTTCATTCTTACATGGAGTAGTTTAAGTTTGTCTTGCCTAATGGATTCGCATTTATATGCCTTTTCACACACAAGCACGGGCTCTTTTGAATTTCAACATCACATGTATATTTGAGCTTTGTGAGGTGTTCTCCTACCAATCTTGTCATCTACATATATTATAGTAAGGACATTATTTTCATTGTTCGTTATCAATTTAGTATGTCGTATACCACTACACCGTCGAAGAGCATTTAAGAACATTCAAGCATCAAAGATGGATCCGAATATTAAGCTCCTTCAACATTCAAGCCTCTGCAAGGTTAATTTAAGTAAGAAAGTATTTAAGTCCCTTTACAGTTAATTTAAAAGTGTTGGGATAATTTTAAAAGAGGTTTGAAATTTTTTCTAAGTGTTGAGGCGTTCTTTTTCATCAAAGTGAATTTTCCAAGATTAAAAGAAGAATTTTTGAAATAAAAAATTAAATTTATTTTTCGCCAATTTTCAGGTTCGAACGACATGAGATCTAGTTTGAACGACATCAGATATCGTTCAAACGACATGGGATCTTGTTCGAATGACGCGGTCTTAAGTTTTTTATAAATAAGCTTTTCCAACTCCGTTTTTCATAAGAAGACCTGTATATTTTCAATAGACGAAACTGCTAATGCAGAAACAATTTTTGTCTTCTTCTTTTAGGTTTTAAACCTTTTGTTTTCAATTCAAAAAACATCCCAATATTTTAGTGAATTGTTTTGGAACCCTAGATTCAACTTTGTTGAAATTTATTCTTTTTGGGGAGATCTCTACAACCGAGAGTTGCTTGCTATTATGGAGGGAGTCTCTATGAAGATTGGACTGCGTGTCCATGTGGATTCATTGTTGAAGATAGAACTGCGTGTTCTTATCGAGTATCTATGGTTGTTCCATTGCTGACGATGTCGACCGACACCTAAGGGTATTCGTGTATCACCCTATTTCATTGTAATCCGTGTAAGTTGTTATTTACAAATTATAGTGAAATAAAAAGGTTTTGCCCTTTGGGTACTTTTCCTGAATTTGGTGTTCCTAATATTTGATCTTGTGATTGTTTGATTTTCATATTTAATTCAATCACTTAGATGCATGTTTTAGGGTTTAACTAAAATTGGATTTTTTTTAGAATTCCCATCATTCCGCAGTAGCGATTCTACAAATTGTTATCAGAGCCTGTTGCACTAACTTATTGTGTTTTAATCCCGATTTTTCACAAAAATGGCTTTTGGTGGTTTTGATGATTTTCGATGTCAACTTTTTGAAAAGGTTAATTGGAAAATTCACACGAACTCTTGTTTTAAATCTTCTGTTGAAAATGACTCTGAGAGGTGTCCTTATTGTGAGGGTGTTCGTCAGATGTTAGATGCATGTACCACAGATTTAAAGAAGAAATTGAATAAACTGGTTTCTCGTATTTCTACCTGTTGATGCAAAAAACTGGACCGAATCCCATTTTTATTATCACATATAAATAGATAAAAACAATCCAATAAAGCACATGAGAGACAAAGATTTTTAAAGTGGTTCGGCTATGAATAAAGCCTACGTCCACTGTTATTTTATTCCCAGGGGTTTACAATAGCACCATAGGGTGTAGAGAGAGAAAGGATGTGTATCTTGTGTATGGTGTTTCTTGGTTCTCCTCGGATCTCCTCCTTTTGGCTAAGGGAATACATGTATTAATAGTGATGGGAGATAAAGAGATTCATTGTATGTAGACATTTATGTCTACATTCAACGAATCTAATTATTGAATTGCTTGGTATGCTATGTGTTGTCATCTATTAATACAGTATAAATGTACATTAAGTGTCATTAAATGCGTTGTCATCTTCATTAATGCACATTAAATGCATAGTTATCCTTTTATCTTCCTGGTTGGTATGCCAACCAACTCTCCTCGGGTGCCAGCTAATTTTCCTCGGGTACTGACCAACTCTCCTCGGGTGCCGACCAACTCTCCTCGGGTGCCGAATATTGCCACGTAGGATGACATGTGTCCTTTTCTGATTGGTCCTCGTAGATGGAGAATTTTTGCGTTAACAGAAGCCCCCAATGCTCCATGCTTGATGGTTTACTTGAAAGGATGGAGTATTTATTATGCAGTGTTGCTCGGTGCTCGTGAATTTCTTGATCTACCTTCTTGATTTGTTCAACATAAAGTGCATTATCTCCTGGACGACATATGATGCAGGCTGATCGATGGTTGCTAATCTTTCTTTTGAGGAACTCCGTGTGCTATGTATCACCCCTGGGAATTTGGATGCAGCCATGCCATAGTATGCAACTTGTAGCTTGTCATAATCTTCAAGTATGTTGATTGGTTTGTTAGCCGACCAACTGCCTCCTATGCCGAGCAACTGAGTGCTAACTTCACGTGCTTGATTCTTCTGATTTATGATCCTCTGAATACTTTGTCGAGTAACATACTAGCTTTTGAACCCAACTCTTCAATCTGATTAGTACCAAGCTAGTGGTGGACTTCGAAACATTTTCATACAACTTCTTCAATGTTGGTCGGGACAGTAGTAGTAAAGATCTCAGTGCTGTAGATGCTGAATTTGACTTCTGAACTTCAATAGTATGTGCATAATAACTCCTGAATATGCCTCCTGAACTTCAATATACCTCCTGAACTTCAATATTCCTCCTGAACTTCAATATACCTCCTGAACTTCAATAGCCTCCTGAACTAATTCTCGAGCAAGAAAAATAACTTCTGAATGATAATTAGTCGGGGCCCCTACTATGTAAGTTTATGGAGTTGAATTTGGTGCTCGACTGTATGATGTTATGAGAATGTGCCACCGAATGAACAACTGAATTTTTAATAGAAGCCCCCAAGTTTGGAATGTGAACTTTGAATGCTTTTTGCTTGATCGCTTTCACATACTCATAAAATGTTTCCAACCAACTGTAGTTGACAGCTTCTTATTTCCGACCAACCCGAGTTGGTGGATTTTTTCTTCCCAACCGACCTTAGTTGGCATTTTTTAGAATAGTTTTTCTTCCTAACCAACCTTAGTTGGCATTTTTAGGAATAGTTTTTCTTCCTAACCACCCTTAGTTGGCATTTTTAGGAATAGTTTTTCTTCCTAACTAACCTTAGTTGGCATTTTTAGGAATAGTTTTACTTCCCAACCAACCTTAGTTGTCATTTTTGAGAATAGTTTTTCTTCCTAACCAACCTTAGTTGGATTTTTTAGGAATAGTTTTACTTCCCAACCAACCTTAGTTGGCATTTTTTAGAATAGTTTTTCTTCCTAACCAACCTTAGTTGGCATTTTTAGGAATAGTTTTACTTCCCAACCAACCTTAGTTGGCATTTTTGAGAAATATTTTTGATAATAAATGATGGACACTTCCTCGGAGCTGACCAACAGATTATTGGGAATAAGATATAATAAATGCTGGAGACATCCTTGGAGCTGACCAACAGATTGTTGGGAATAAAATAATATATGCTGGAGACATCCTTGGAGCTGATCAACAGATTGTTGGGAATAAGAGACATCCTTGGAGCTGACCAACAGATTGTTGGGAATAAGATAATATAAATGTTGGAGACCTCCTTGGAGCTGAATATATGATTATAAATATTTGTCGAGCTCCATGCTAAATATAAATAAGAATTATTCGACCAACTATCCGTTGGGGGTGAAATACAACGAATGTTGTAATTCTCCTTAAAGTTGAATAAGTATCTTGTCGAGGCACAAGTGCATAATGCCGAATAAGAATAATATTTTCCAGAACATCAGAATATGGCTGAGAACTTTGTTGGGCCTGCATATAAATAAGAATTACCCCGACCAACTATCCGTTGGGGGTGACATATAATAAATGTTAAAGTTCTCCTCGGAGCTGAATATGATAATAAGTATCTCACCGAGTTCCATGTTGAGATGAATATACAATATGAATCCCAAGGGATATAGAATAATTTGTGCTTGATCCGATATCTCCGAGTAATAATAAAATATATAATGCCTCACTGAGGTGAAATTTCATAATGCCGAACAATGATAATATTTTCCAGAAGTTTAAGATTATTTCTGAATATTCGTTGGCACTGAATCTTGTACCTGTAAAAATTAATAACTTGCCACACCATATGTGTAGGCTGAATTAATTAGTCATAAGAATAATTTAGTCATCTAATCAATATAAATGATATGTATATGTTTGAGAAATAAAAATATTAATTTCAAAAAATGAAATAATATATGTTGGCTGATATGTCGAGACAAAATTGCCTGATGTCGAGCAATAATAGTTTCCCGAGGTTTAAGATTGTGGCTGAGCTTTCATCGGGATTTAATATCGTCCCTATAAAATCTTAATAAGCTGCCCCAAGCACCTGTCGAGACTAGATCAAATAATTATTGTCATGAGAATAATTATTCAGCCAAACAATATGTGATGTGTATCAGCATAAGGCAATAAAAATTTCAAAATATGAAATAATATGTTTTGTGTCAAATGTGTGTGAGATGGACAAATTTTTATTAGATATGCGCCATAAATAAGACGTAGAGTTTTTTTGTAAAGTTATTTAATCTCCAATAACTAATCATGTATAAGTTGATGTTTGAAAATTATTTATCACTTGGTTTTAAAAATATTTTTGGGGTGATCACAAGTTAAAAAAGACTTAAGCCCCCTGTTTGTCCCCGAGCTGAACTCGTGTTTAAAGAAATATCTGGGGTGCTTCGCATTTTTTAATACCCCAAGATTCTACTGCTGCCTACAAACGGCATGGATGTTGCCGACTAACATTTAAGGATATCTCAAGTTATAGAATATATGGTGCCGACCATGAAGCAAATGGTCCCCGACCAGCTGAGCAATTTCGCCGATCAACAAAAATGGTGCATTGACAGCACCAAACAACATTAGATGTCACCGACCAAAAAGTGGATGGTTGGATAGTTACCGACCAATAAATTGAACCCTCCGAACAAGACTGAGATGCCGCCGATCAAGAAGTAGATGATCGTCGACCTGCAATTGGTTCCATCGAGCTACAATAAGAGTCTGTGACCAACAATAAGATACCTCGTAGTTGGATAAAATTATTTCAACTTTGCTGATGGATCTTCACATCTTTTCTCCGACAAACAAAAATGGTCTGGTTAAGCTTCTCTTTAATAAAATATGGCCCAAGATGATGCCGACCAACAATATGGACGGATGACCAGAATATCTCGAATCCTTAGATCAAAAAAATAACATTCGATGTAAAATTTAAGCATTAAGAATGTTAATTAAATGAATAATTATCTAATCCACTATATCGTGTGATTCCGATAAAGAAACCCCGTGATGTGATGAACGAGGGGCCAACATATCAAATTTGTGCCCAGAGTCTTGATATGGTCATGATTTGTTTTACAGATCCTCTTTTACAAGAGGTGGGTAATGATTTTTCTAGTGAGAGAAAATTATTTTTTATATTGATCCTCTCCTATTCCCCATTTGCATAGATAAAAATATGGTGAATGATCGAAATTATTACCAAATTTATATCAAAAATCAATCAATTTGACTTTATTGACATAGATGGAAGATGAGCCAAATATAGTTCATAAAAATGAATGCAAAGAGACTCAAACTTAAAGAGAGAGAAAGTAGATCTGGGTCATGATTTCCATGAGAAAACTTTTTATTGTCTTTAACCTTTTCTCATTCTTTGATTAAAAATATGATCGGAATTTTAATAGACATTAAAGATCTTTTATAATGAAAATTATCAATGAAAATTATCAAATCTTACCACCGTCGTAATCATTTAAAATATTTATTCTATGATATAAAATTGAAACTTGAGAATCAATCAAAAAATTATGATTTACGAAATCCACTGTTTTTCATATTTCTAAATAAGAATTAATCTAACAGTTATGATTTTAAAATCATGATATGCAATATTTTGCAGATAAAAATTGGACAATTAATTTATGTATATAAACATAAAAACCATGATTGAATCAAAATATGTATGTATAATTGATTATACGTAGAGAAAATAAAAACTTAGCTTTTGATGGAGAACAATGCTTGTAACACGTTCCCACAGACAGCGCCAATCTATTGATGCAAAAAATTGGACTGAATCCCGTTTTTATGATCACAGATAAATAGATAAAAACAATCCAATCAAGCACATGAGAGACAAAGATTTTTAAAGTGGTTCGGCTATGAATAAAGCCTACGTCCACTGTTATTTTATTCCCAGGGTTTACAATATCACCATAGGGTGTAGAGAGAGAAAGGATGTGTATCTTGTGTATGGTGTTTCTTAGTTCTCCTCGGATCTCCTCCTTTTGGCTAAGGGAATACATGTATTGATAGTGATGGGAGATAAAGAGATTCATTGTATGTAGACATTTATGTCTACATTCAACGAATCTAATTGTTGAATTGCTTGGTATGCTATGTGTTGTCATCTATTAATACAGTATAAATGTACATTAAGGCTCATTAAATGCGTTGTCATCTTCATTAATGCACATTAAATGCATAGTTATCCTTTGATCTTCCTGGTTAGTATGCCGACCAACTCTCCTCGGGTGCCGACTAACTCTCCTCGGGTGTCGACTAACTCTCCTCGGGTGCCGACCAACTCTCCTCGGGTGCCGACTAATACTCCTCGGGCCGACCAACTCTCCTCGGGTGCCGACTAATACTCCTCGGGTGCCAACTAATTTTCCTCGGGTACTGACCAACTCTCCTCGGGTGCCGACCAACTCTCCTCGGGTGCCGAATATTGCCACGTAGAATGACATTTGTCCTTTTCTGATTGGTCCCCGTAGATGGAGAATTTTTGCGTTAACACTACCCTTAGTGATAGTGATTCTGAAAAATAAGTCGTGTATGCTTCTAGGCGAGAGCTTCTCATCTGTGTGATTAGTGATGAGAGTGAGGGTGAAAAGAGTGAGGAGGAAGAAGAAGAATTGAGTGAGTTTCAAGGTGCCTACAATAATTTGTATTTTGAAACTTTAAAGACAAAAAAGGCAAACTTGAAACTTGAAAATGAATTGAAGAAACGTGCTTTAGATAATGATAATACTGATGCGTTGATTAAGGATCTTACGGCACGTGAGGAGATGCTTAAAGAGAAATTAGGATATGTTGAGGGTGAGAGAGATAGTCTTCGAGGTGTGATGGAAGTTATGAAAAAGAAACTTTTAGAGTTTGAAGACTCTAGGCGTTTGCTTGAATCTAGGATAGTTGAACTAGAGGTGAAATTGAAAGATTTAAGTAAAGTGAAATTTGATTTGGAGTCTAGGTCTGAAAAACTTGATAAGATTTTAGGCATCGTCGAGATAAAAAAGGATATGGGTGGGATTAGTCTTGAAAAATATGTTTCACCCATTTCCACACGTGTGAGAGAGACTCTTAGGATTGTTAAGAAAGAGGCACCTAAGTTTGTTAGGAAAGATACCCCTAGGAACATCGTGAGAGAACCTCCTAGGATCATTAGGAGAGAGACACCTAGGAAAATTCAAAGAGAACCACCTAGGAATCTGAGGAGAGGGCCACCTTTAGGTAACTCACACCGCCCGATTTACACTTGCAAACATTGCGATAGGCAAAGTCATCTTACCTAGGAAGATTAATAAAAGAATAAATTCAATTCCCCAAACCCCCATGTGTCATTACAAATCTATTTGGGTTAGAAAATCAGATTTAGAGGCTTACGGTCTATTTGTTCATGATTCTCGTTTACTTGCACGTGATTCACCCCTTGTGAGATCTCTTGGTTGATTGTGTCGGATGTTTGTCATACACTAGAGATGCATCATGTTATATTCTTTCTAGTGTTATGACTCACTTCGATGTAGCGCACATTGGTTTATTTGTTGCATTTGTGTGTTTCGCTACTGTTTTAGCACTATTTTGCATCTGTTAGCACTTTCCAGGTACTATTTTCACGTAATTTTTTCACTGGGTAAAACTGCGTGAATTTTTGGGAAACTGGGATTCTTTTGGATATCTCGTTCGAGTGAGAACATCATGTCGTTTGAGACATAACTCTTTCTCGCGCGAAGTCTCTTCTCGCGATAACCCCCTATCGTTTGAGTGATAGGACTAGATCGTTTGAGCGACTAAGTTGACTTTGACCATTTTGTTTACAGTACACTAATTCATCCTGATATTATTTTTAGTACTTCTGGTTACTTTTGACAGTTTATATGCAGTCTTTCTTTCTATATATGCTTAGTTGCTAACACTGCATTTGTTGGTTTATCACACCTGATTTGATTCTTGATTCATTTGTGTGATTAATATTTGCTAGCATAGGATGATGCTCATATTGATATAATATGCCTATTACTGGATGTATCATTTTGTAGTTATTTTTTCTTTTTGAAATTTTTTGAAAAATGCAAAAAGATTTTCTATTTTTTGAGTGTCCATTCATATTTTGTTTTGGTCAAATTTGAAAATCCAAAAATATTTTCGTATTTTGTTTGCACCTTTTATGAATAAACACTTAGGATGACCGAGTCACAATATCATTCCATTTATCCATGTGACTATTTGATAGTGTTTTGAGACAATACATCATGTCATCTTTGTACTTTATAATGTTTAGAGTCATTAAGATGTAATTAAGTGATACTTCCTACATGTTTGACTCATTATTTCCTTTATTGCACACATGCACGAATTTGTTTGATTATTGTGCTTGTCATATCACATGTTGGTTGGGGGTTTTCATCTCAATCATGTCCTTAAAACGAACCAAGTGCAATAATACGAGAGTAATAAAAGTAGTGAATGTAAAAACCATTGCCCGTGATGAATTTGTTTAAATTTTAAAAAAATTACGAGGAACACGGGAAAGGGCTACGAGTGAATAATAATCACGGCGTGAAAGCCACCGTTTGAGAAGAGCCCGCACAAAAAATAAAGGCAATAAAAAATGAAATATGCCAAAATTTTGGGCCAATAGGTTTTCTCTAAGTTGAGAATTTAGAAACTCATTAGAAAAATAAAATTGCATTATTATATATGAGGGAGTTTTGGATGGATATATCAATGGGTTTGCACATCCTTTTAAAAAATTCTCGAAATGGAACTAAATAGTTTTGGACGTTATTGGTGTGGAAATCATTTAGACTTTTGTTTGTCGATTTGATTAAGACGATGTCATCTAAATTCAATAATTTTACACCTAAGGATATTTTTTGTGTTCATTCGTTAGGGGTACACGTATTCATCGTGCACATATGATTGATTGAGTTAATTTACCTATCGAATGTGTTCACACTCATACATTCCATTTCCATGAATTGGTTGTTTGAGTATAAATCCATGGTGTGATTTTTGTATAATTATTTTTGCTTTGAAAAAATTGAAAAGTCAAAAATAGTTTGTGGAAATCTTTTGAGTTACTTCTTTCAATGTGCGTTGATTGATTCATATTTGCTATGCATTTTTGTCATGACATTCCATGTTTTGATCGTTTCATCTTATCTGTTTATTTGAGGACATAATAAAAAGGGGGAGAACAAATTATGATTTTATGGGGGAGTTTGCATTATAGGGGAAATTTGATTATATTGATTGATTTATTCTTACATCATTTCAAACTCATTGCGTCACGAAGGTATTTACTTTATCTCATGGGTGTAGGTACAAAAGTGATGATCATGTGTTGCACACCCTGATGA
This sequence comes from Sambucus nigra, assembly GCA_949130495.1. Lineage (NCBI taxonomy): Eukaryota > Viridiplantae > Streptophyta > Magnoliopsida > Dipsacales > Adoxaceae > Sambucus > Sambucus nigra. Next base: position 464,087,174 of record OX422211.1, on the reverse strand, counting down.
GAAAATCTTAAAGGTTTCAAGATTTGAACTTGAAGTTTTTGAAGAAAATTCGAAGACTTGCAAATTTTAGTATTTTCCATTTTGGGGTTCATGGGGGATATTAGATTTGTATAGGCATTTTGGATTTTGATAATTCAGAGTTTTTATTTTGTACCGGCATAGACATAGGGGGAGATTTGTAAGGACAATATTTTCACTATCCGTTATCAATTTAGTATGTCGTATATCGCTACACCGTCGAAGAGCATTCAAGAACATTCAAGCATCAAAGACGGATCCAATTATTAAGCTCATTCAACATTCAAGCCTCTGTAAGGTTAATTTCGGTGAGAAAGTATTTACGTCCCTTTACAAGTCATTTAAAAGTGTTGGGATAATTTTAAAAGAGGTTTGAAAATTTTTCTAAGTGTTGAGGCATTCTTTTTCGTCAAAATTAATTTTCCAAGATTAAAAGAAGAATTTTTGAAATAAAAAATTAAATTTATTCTTCACGAATTTTCTGGTTCGAACGACATGGGATCTGGTTCGAACGACATAAAATCTCGTTCGAACGACATAGGATTTCGTTCGAATGCTGCGCCGCCTTAAGTTTTTTATAAATAGGCTTTTTCAACTCCGTTTTTCATAAGAAGACCTGTATATTTTCAATAGACGAAACCGCTACTGCAGAAACGATTTTTGTCTTCTTTTTTTAGGTTGTAAACCTTTTGTTTTTAATTCACAAAACATCCTAATCTTTTAGTGAATTGTTTTAGAATCCTAAATTCATCTTTGTTGAAATTTATTCTTTATGGAGAGATCTCTACAACTAGGAGTTGTGTGCTATTATGGAGGGAGTCTTTGTGAAGATTGGACTGCGTGTCCATGTGGATTCGCTGCATGTGGATTTATTGTTGAAGATAAAACTGGCTGTTCTTGTGGAGTAGCTGCGATTGTTCCATTGCTGACGACGCCGATCGACACCTACAAAAATTCGCGTGTCACCATATTTCATTGTAATCCGTGTAAGTTGTTATTTACAAATTATAGTGAAATAAAAAGGTTTTGCCCTTCTGGGATTTTTCCTGAATTTGGCGTTCCTAATATTTGATCTTGTGATTGTCTGATTTTTATATTTAATTCAATAACTTAGATGCATGTTTTAGGGTTTAACTAAAATTGGATTTTTTTGAGAATTCGCATTATTCCGCTATAGCGATTCTACAATTATGACCTAGGAGGATATGTGCATGTTAAATTCGTTGCACGTGAGAATTGTCTAATAAAAAAATGATATATATATATATATATATATATATGTGTGTGTGTGTGTGTGTGTGTGTGTGTGTGTGTGTGTGTGTGTGTGTGTGTGTGTGTGTGTGTGCATGGGGAAGGGCTCTGAAAGGAAATGTCATCCTTTGCGAGTAAGCCACCATTTGCTATGGACCTGAAAGAAATACGTGGTCCAAAGGCCTAAAAGAATATGGCATTAAAATAAAATATTTAGCCAAGGCCTATATTTCTTTAGTTTGATATAGTCATTCAAAAATAATATGCTTATTTTGAGGGAGTTTGGATGGTATATCAACGATTTGCACAATGTACGTTTATCCTAGTTGCGCTTTCATTCTCATGACTCTATTGGTTTGTAGAATCATCAACATGCTAGGCTTGTATGCATTGTGTTTGTTTGTTCATAGAGTTCAATTTATCTTGTCACATAAGGCTAAATTTTAGTTGATAAAGTTTTTCAATCAAATGAGAACTCCGTGAACATGTTTAAGTGATTGGCTTTTAATTCATTAGTATCTAGTTCACACCCCTTCACTTTCGTTTCCATATGACACATTTATGACGTAAGAGTGTGGAAAACTTATGTTATTTTATTTTGTGTCATTTGTGAGTTTATATCTATATATGTATGCTTATTCATATTTTGTATCTATTGTGTATACATATATAAAATATTTTATTTGTTTTAAGTCTTGGATATGCTAGCTAGTCCATTTATGATTTTAATTCAAAATTAGTATCTATCTTATTGCGAACTTTGTTTGATATCTCATGCTTATAATAGTACATTTTAGTGGTATCTTTTGTCATCGCATCTAAGTTGATATTTTTATTTGAATGGATTAGTCGAACTTCATTATTGCCCATATGATTTAATGTTCTTATCACTTTATGCACCAATATGTTTTACTTGTTTCCCCATACTTATATCCCTTATATAGTTTCTAGGGGGAGAAATGGTACTTAGTTAAATTGGGGGAGAAATTAGTAATTAATTAATTCCTAATCATTTGTCTATTCCTGAACAAAAAGGGGGAGAAGTGGTTTCTAAACCTTTCATTTAGGAGATTTATCTTAGGGGAGACGTCTTTCTAAGTAGGTCATTATTTGATAGGGAAGAATAAATTTAGGGGGTTTTATAGGGAAAAATTAATTTAGGGGGAGTATTTATTTTCATTGCATTTAATATTTTGATATTCCCTATGCATTTAATGGTTTGCTTAAGTGTGCAGGAATTTTTGTAGCGGCATCTTTTTAAAGCGGCAAAGCGGTCCAAAATTTGTTTTTCAGTCAAAAATTGCATTTTTTATTTTGGGTGGGATGTTTTGAGTCTAGTTGAGCTTGATGGACCTTTAGGATTTTTTTTATCCCGGAATAGCCGAAGGGGGAGATTTGTAAGGACACAAATTTCCAATTGAGTCTAATGTAGTGTTGGCTCAATTCCAGACAAAAACATTTGAGTCATAGGATAGTATTCATGAGTATCCTCCAAGCTTATGACGTTTGAAGTTTAAGTTGAAGACGTAGCGTCCAGCATTTCAAGTGGACATCATTTGTCGATTTGTGTGCCTCGTTTATGCGTCATCAACATCACATTTTTCCAAGATCTCCAAAGGTATGAATGCAATTATATATATTTAGGACCTTGAATATTTTAATTGGATGTATTTTATTAAATGTTTTAAATAATTTTTGACGATTTTGTTTTTCTCATAAAATAATTTTTGAACTTTACATAAAAGTTTTGGGCTTAAAAACGAAATGTATATTTTTTGACAAGTCGTTCGAACGAGACTTCTAACGAGATTTTCAATTTTTCACTGTCTTATCGTTAGAAAAGTCATTCGAATGAAATGTCGTTCGAACGAGATTTGGCGGGAACAGTTTTTTGGTAGTTTTTCCCATTTCCCCACTACTTTCTCCCACTATCGTTTGCTAGATTAAATAGGTGCAGGGACCAACTTTTTTCAGTGACTTTTTCATAACTTACAAAGGCTTGAGAGAGCAAATATCTTCCAACAAAATGTCCCTTGGTGTTTTTTATTCAAATTGATTTATTCAAAGAACAAAACCAAGTTTACACCTAGTAGTTTGTTTAAATCCAAGTTCTTCATATATATATATATATATATATATATATATATATATATATATATATATATCTTGCTTGGAGTTTATTTGGCACCTGGTTTACTCTACCATTTGAAGAGTTGTTTGGGTTTGCTTCTACATCCCATAAAGAAGAAGAGTTTTTTTGCTGCAGCGTTCCCACTCGGAGAAAGGCTTCGGGTGCGGATTGATGGTTGTCCAAAAAGCCTTATTGGTGGATTCCAAGGTTCCGGTGGAGTCCGGGATTCTCGACTAGGCGGAGGTAGTTACAAGAAGTCAGGGGATTGGACGGAGTCAAGTCGAGTTGTGTAAATCATTTGTCTTGTAATCATAAAACCATACTTAGTGAACTTAAGGCTAGGACCGTCCGAGGTTTTTCCCATTTGGGTTTTCCTCATACATCGCGGTGTAGTGTGACATTTTTATCTTGCAAAATCACCTTAGAATGCATGCTTAGGTAATTCAAGATAAAATTAGGTTTTATCACACTAAAGTTTAATTTGGATCTAAAATTACTTTGGTTGAAATTTTACCAAATTAATTCAAGTCAAGATAATTTAATTTGGTAAAATTTGGTTTGGCCTATATCAGAAGTTGAATTAATTATTGTTAGGCATATTTCAAGACTTGGGTTGAATTAATTTTATTTAAAAGAAAATTTAATTACTTGTTATATTTTATTTAATTTTTGAAGAAATTTAAAATTTGGTATATCCATCACCTTTTCGAAATGGAACATTCATATTTTCAGGGATATGCGTTCCTTACACGTTTGGAAAATTTTGTGCCGGATGAGGTGAGCAATGAGGAACGGAAAAAGGTTAGGTTTGTGACTAGATTGGCCTGGAGGATCAGGCAACTCTTGATTGGGAACCCCGCATTGGTGGCGTACACTGACGTTGTCAATGTCGCCTTACTACATTGCCAAAATCATCACTTCCACCTGAAGGGAAGCAAGCGGGTGGTGAGCCGAGCCAGTAGGGCAAGTCAGGTGGGGGTGATACTAACGGAGCCCAGCCACAATCAGGTAGACAGTAAGGAAATCAGACTAAGAAGTTTAAGTTTGGAGGATTCCGACAGAGAGGTCAGGGGTTCAGACAGGGCCAACAGGGCCCTAATCAGTAGCAGCACGTTCCTCAGGGCTGACATGGTCAAGGGAACAACGAGGGAGGCTCGCAGGGCCAATACCAGGGATAGCCTCACCAGGGTCAGCGTCAGGGAGATGGTCAGAAGCGTTTCTATGTTTGTGGCTATCCAGATCATTTCAAAAGAGAGTTCCCACAGCGAGGAGGGGGCCAACAGCAGGGTGCCCTACATGGACAGCAGGTACAGCGACTTCCAGTAGCCCAGCTCCACCAGCCCCACAGCAGCAGGGATTGATGCACTACGGGCATGTGTACAATATCCGAGATGTCCCCATTCTACCAGAACCTCAGGCGATGCCAGCAATTAAGGGTACGTTTCCTATCCATGGGCAAGAGGGTAGGATACTTTTTTATACTGGGGCATCACATTCATTTATTAAAACCATATTTGGTAGGGCCAACGGTTTGCTAGAGACATCGGGTAGTCTCATTATGTGTGTAAAGTCACCGATGGGTAGTGGTTCACTTATACATTCGATAGAGGAGTGGACATTTTAAATGGGAGATTGAGATTAGCAATGGACCTCCTAGTGTTAAATATGGAGGGATGTATGGATTGGTTGGCAGGATACAGGGCGACGGTTGATTTCTTCGAGAGGACCATCGTGTTCTCCATTTTTGGACATGAGATGTTCGTAGTGGCAATGCCTCTTCTTGAGGGAGGGTCACACGCTCACTTGTACTATATTGTGGATAAGACCTCACAGGAGGTGGCGATCCCATTAGATACGATTCCGGTTATGAGGGATTTCGAGGATGTATTTCAGGAAATACTAGGGTTGCCACCCAGCAGGGAGATTGAGTTCATTATTGATCTGGCACCGAATTTGAGACCAATTGCTTGGGCACCTTATCGTATGAACCCTTCAGAGATGCGTGAGCTTAGAGAGAAGATTCAACAGCTCTTGGGTCAGGGTTTCATTCGGCGTAGCACATCGTCGTGGGGTGCGCTCGTGTTGTTCGTAAAGAAAATGGATGGTTTGCTTCGATTGTGCGTAGACTACAGGGAGCTGAACAAGGTGACGATACGGACTAAGTATTCGTTACCCAGGATTGATGATTTATTTGATCAGTTGAGAGGGGCAGCATACTTCTCAAATATCGATTTGAGGTCAAGGTATCATCAGTTACTTATTTGAGAGGAGGATGTTCCTAAGACAACTTTTCTATCGCGGTATGGATCCTACGAGTTTAGGGTTATGCCGTTTGGGCTCACCAATGCGCCAGCAGTGTTCATGGATATCATGAATAGTGTTTTCAGAGAGTATCTCGACCAGTTCATTATCGTGCTCATTGACGACATTTTGGTATACTCGCGTATAGAGGAGGAGCACGCAGAGCACCTGCGTATGGTTCTGCAGATATTACGGGACCATCAGCTATATGCCAAATTCGAGAAGTGAGGATTTTTTTCTCGAGAGGTGCAGTTTCTTGGCCATATTGTGTTAGACCGGGTATTTCTGTTGATCCGAGTAAAGTATCGACAGTGAGGGAGTGCGGACAACCCACGACACCGATAGAGATTCGTAGCTTTTTGGGGTTGGCCGGGTATGATAGGCGACTCATTAAGGGGTTTTCAAAGATTACGGGTCCATTGACGAACCTGAATCGCAGGGGGTACCATTTGTATGGGATGGCCACTATCAGTTAGCTTTCGATGAGCTAAAGGATAAGTTGACATTTGTGCCCATACTTGCTTTGCCTAAGGGAGGATTGGAGTACCGGGTCTACACTGACACATCCTTCTAGGGACTTGGGGTTGTGTTGCAGTACGAGTAGAGGGCTGTAACTTATGCATCTCGAAAGCTTAAGACCCATAAAAAGAATTACCCCACCCACGACCTAGAGTGAGCAGCGGTCGTTTTTTCTTTGAGGCTATGGAGGCATTATCTTCTGGGAGAGAAGTTTAGTCTATTCATGGATCACAAGTCACTTCAATATCTCTTCACACAGAAGGATTTGAACATGAGACCGAGGGGGTGGATAGAATTCGTGAAGTATTAGCAATTTGACATTTAGTATCATCTTGGTAAGGCCAACATGGTAGCAGACGCACTGAGCAGGAGGCCCACTGGGGAGGTTTCAAAGGTCTGGAAGGAGAAGTGAAGGGAGCTTAGACAAGATGACGATGTGTCCAGGGCATGTATGTCATCTTTATTTATCACTCTCGAGATTATAATGCGGGTTGTGAGGCCACATGTAGAGGATCGGGCCTGTCGGGACAGAATACGTCAGTTGGCCGAGGGAGAAGAGTGTTATTCAATTAGTTCAGATGGAGGCCTACACTTTAATGGGAGGTTAGTCGTGCCGGAGGATGAGGACTTTAGGCATGCGGTTATGACAGATTCCCACGGTTTGAGGTTTGTTGTACATTCCGATGGGGATAAGATGTACCAGGATATGAGGAGGCAGTATTGGTGGCCAGGGATGAAACGAGATATAGCAGAGTTTGTCTCGAAATGCACAACATGTCAGCTTATGAAAGTTGATCATCAGAGACATCCCTTCTCGTGTGGAAATGGGAGAGTATCTCCATGGACTTCATTACGGGGTTACCTACATCACAAAGGGGTCACGATTCCATATGGGTTATTGTGGATCGGTTGACCAAGGTAGCCCATTTCTTACCGGTTCGCACTGATTTTGAAACAATGTGAAATGCGCAGCTATTCATAACAGAGATATTTAAGTTACACGGGGTGCCGATTAACATTGTGTCTGACACAGACAAGAATTTTATGTCCCACTTCTGGCAGATCTTTCAGGAGGCCATGGGCACAGAGTTACGGTTGAGTACCTCTTACCACCCACAGACAGACGGGAAGACTGAGAGGGTTAATCAGATGCGTAGGATATGTTGAGGATGTGAATTTTAGACTTTGGAGGAGGATGGGAGCGATACGTCCCTTTGGTACAGTTTGCGTATAACAACTCTTACCAGTTTATGATTGGCATGGAACCGATGGAGGAGATTTATGGGATACCTTTTCGTTCTCCCACCTATTGGTTAAAGGTTGGAGTGATGAGGTTCGATAAGAAGGGGAAGCTATCACTGTAGTATGTGGGGCCATTCCCTATTATTTAAAGGGTGGGACAAGTAGCTTATGAACTGGGTTTTTCAGAGCATCTTCAGTGGATGCCTGAAGTGTTCCACGTGGCATTGCTGAAGAAATATCAGAGGAGCGAGAGGGATTTTTGGCACGTTCTACTCAAGGAGATTGACTTGCAACCAGACATCTCATATGAGGAGAGACCGGTAGCTATTCTGGTCTTAGTGAGCGCAAGCTACGGTCTAAAGTAGTACCACTAGTTAGAGTACAGTGGGGTCATCACAACGTTGACAAGTCTACATGGGAGCGGGAGGAGGATATGCGAGAGAAATATCGAGAGTTATGCACCGCAGGTATGACCTAATTTCGGGGACGAAATTCCTTTGTAAGGGGGGAAGTATGTAGCACCCCGTATTTCTGTGCATTTAAATATTTAATTAATTCGGGTAAATTTTAAATTACTTGCGTGCCGTAATTTAATTGAATTAATTATGGCAATATTAATCGGAGAGTAAATGGTTAACATTTATTAAATTTAATTACTAAGTAAATAGTAATAATTTATTTACGTCATAGCGTGTATTAGTGAGGTGGTATCTATTTATCTCAGCCGGGAGTCGGATATTGACTAAGTTGGGTGTGAGAAAGGAACTTATAATAAATTAATTCGGATGTCAATTTTGAGCACAAAGTTGAGTCGGTATGGGCCGAGATAATTAGAAAAGAGTTTCCAGGGGTAGTAAATGGGTCTCGGGACGTTTTAGGAATAATCGGGCCCACACGAGGGTGTTAGAGTCACTTGGGCTTCGCCTATTAGACTAAAAATGGGATTAGAGTATTAAACCTAAACTTAAGAAGTGTTGAATGGTAGAAACACAAAACTAAACCTAAGAGTTTGAAAGAAAGCTAGAGGGATCAACTGGAAGAGCAATTGGGGATCTTTTTGGAGATAAAACAAGGAGAAAATTGGGTGTCCTTCATCAAATCTATCTCTACCTCAACGGATCAGACTCTACGAACCCAAAAAGGCAAGTGGTTAACTTCCTATGATTTTTAATTTTGATAATCAATTCATATTGTAGTGGGTGTGTTACAAATCCGTTTTTGGGTGGGTATTCCGGTGAAATTGGGTTTTCGATGAATGAAATACCTTGATGAGTTTAAGGATAAAATTAATTATGTTGTATGATTCTGGAGTGTAGGAGTATGAATCGTATGTTAAATCTAGTAGGAATCAATGTTAAATTTAAGATAATAGAGAGGTAAAATTCTATTGGATGTGTGAAACCCGAATATGGAAAACGTTGAAATTCATGGAAATTGGTTGTTGAATTAAGGTCTCTAGGGTGATTAGAACTTGTTTTCATGTGTTAATATTGTTGATTGTGATCGTAGAATACTGATATTGAGGTTAAAAACTTGGTGGGGTTAACAATGGAGGAAACAGACAACTCGGAGAAGAAGGGTACCTGATCGATCGATCGATGGTACCAGATTTTTTATAGTTCGGTCAGTTTTGGTTATATAAAGGGAAATTAATTTAAGATTTAATTTCCATACATTATTTAGTGATAAATAAATATGAAGCACATATTCCAAAAAATTATAGGGGGAAATAATTGGTATTAGGGAGGATTTATGTGGGGCATATTATGGATAGGTTGGTGAAATAAATTCCAAATAATTATTTACGGATCGAGTGAGCGAGTTCGGGTATATTGGTTGAGCGATGCCAATGTATTAAATTAATTATGGAGGGAAACTAATTAATTTGGAGTCGGATATAGACCCTAGTAATATTTAATTACGAGCCAAGTGAGCGAGTCCGGGTATACTGGTTGGGTGACACCAAGGTAATAAATGAATTAATGAGTAAATTAATTAAATTAGAGTCGAACCATAGACTCGAAAATATTTTAGGCTAGTGCTACAAAAATTATACACGGTAAAGTCGAGAATATATATATATATATATATATATATATATATATATATGTGTGTGTGTGTGTGTGTGTGTGTGTGTGTGTGGTGTGTTATGGTATATATATATTGTGTGCGTGCAAATATCAGTGACAATATATTTATTTATATTATATACTCTAGTGCTGTCGGGGGAGGTTGCCTATGTGGGTGAATCCCCTAGCTTGAGGAGTAGGGAGAGTATATCCCCAGGTCATAGCGTCCAATTTCAGAGATGAGGCATTGAGATGATGCCCTCATACTTCGGGGAATGTGACTGCCTCCATTACGTTTTATTTAAGTTCTGATTCGGCAGACCATAGTTGTCTTGGAACTCCAGGTGGGACTAAGTTGCTTGGGTTGATAGCACTTTAGAGAACACATCCGGTGAGTTATTACTCGGGAGGAAATGCTATTATATATTCGACATATGTGTGATTGTTGTAATATGGTTTTACATATGTAATGGGTTAAATAATTATATACGGGGAATTATATACATGAAGTGAATTATATTATTTATATAACTAGTGAACGTTATATGGTTTTCAAGGAAAATGGTGAATTAAGTTAAGGCGATAGATAACTTATTAATCATTTATTTAAATATACTCAGGATAGAGTAAGGTGTCAGTAAAATTTATAACAAGAGATAGTTACGGGATAGATAACTAGGGAAGTTAAAGATAAAGTGTTAGGTGTGCACATTAGTTGAGGGGTGAGTATGTACTCAAGAGAGAGTGCGACAATAACTTATATATGAAGCGCATTCATTCATTTTTAATTACTTCAAGTTAATCAATTGCTAAATATTTTCAAAATGTTTTGGGTTCTAACCCTTTCTATCAAATATTTTCAAAACCTTTTAGGTGTCCAACCACAGAGATGCAAGGCCTGATTTCATTCCAGGGATTTTCAACTGCCTCATATGTGGATGTTGCAGGATTTAGATAGACGCATCTATTTTTCTATTCCTAGTATAGGGATTCATATCAGTCTATTTCGAGCATGTCGCTCACAATTTTATTTAGTTCTTTTCAGATTGTATGGGATTTATTACGTTCTATTTGTTTGGTTTAGATTTGGATTTTAGTCGGTGGTTTATTCTGCAAGACTTTTATTATTCTATGTGATGATTGATTCTATCAGCATTGGATGTTTTTAGTTTATTTCCGTACTTATTTTTGTCGTGCATTAATAAAGATAAAATTTGACACCAACTTTTTGAACACTAGGTGGTTAGTAAGTTTTAATAAAGTTTTTGACAGTGATGCTAAGAATGAACCAAATGAGATTCGTGTTTTAATTTGATTTAGGACTGATCGCCCAGTATTTTACTAGGCGGGGTCTCACAATTTTCTATTAAGGAAGCCAAGAAGAAAAAATCTTTAACAAAGGCAAGAGCAAGGTGTTTGAAGAGGGATCCCAAATTGCCCAAGTTTAACACCAAGAAAGGGAAAGATTTCCATCAATAGTCAATATGCTCAGAGGCTATACAATGGCGGTCTCTTCATCTCCCTATGGTTATGCTGAGCACTATGAGCTTGAAGCTTTAATCACCGTGGAAAAACTCCTTTCAAATAAAAAAAATTCCATTCTCCTGAATTCTGTTAATACTCCTAAAGTCCTGGCTATGTGGGCTATACCCCTGAGTTTCAATTTATGCGCAATATTGATGTCTAAAAATGGAAGGGGTTCAATTTTACAATCACAGATAAATAATTTTAAGCAAGCTAGACAAACATACAAGATACAAAGTTTTCGAAGTGGTTCAGCTATGAGAAAATCCTATGACCATTATTTGTAGTAATTCTGGTGATTACAATAGCTCAGTATAGGGTGTGCTTGTACTTGGTTGAATCGTCGCCCTGAGTTAAGGGTGAACATGTATTTATATTTTCTAGGAAACCAAGAGATGGGGTGAATTTATATTTTTGGGCATTTACATCTATGTACAATAAATGAGACTTTTGAAATTAAGTGTTGTTTGCCATTCCACCAGAGAAACCTTTGATATTACTAATGGTTCATTTTCTGGGAGTTGGTCGACATCACAGCCGACTAGGTATGTCAGAAGCCAACCAAGATAGCTGAGTGGAACCACAGGAGGATAAGTGTCTACTTTTTTCTAGTCCATGTGGGAGAGTAATTTTTACATACAACAAAAGTCCCCATTGCTCTATGCTTGATGATTCATCGAAAGTATGGAGTATTTGTTCACGTGGTTGCTCAGTATAATATCTGAGCATAGGTCGGCATCCAACCTGCCGAACTTGTAAAAAAATTTCACTAGTTTTATTTATAATGGTATTTTTTTACATAAATCAATCATTTTAGAACCGCCAAATGGTACATTGGTCTTTTTGCATTTAAGCGTGCGGCGGCCGGCAGTTCAAATGTTCGTCTAGTTTAATTATTTTGATTATGTTTTGAGGCAACGTATACAAGGTTATAAGTTTTCCTCCATTTCACTATTCCTCTAACCTTCTGTAATTAGATTTTCTTTTCCTTCTCAAGCCTTTCGTTTCCGTTATTTGCTTCATGCCACCTGCTATATTTTTTTATATCTGTAATCTCTGTAAGGTACCTTTCCTTTCTTTTCCTTACTTTTCCTTCCTTTCAATCATGAAGTACATCGTAGATGATAATTCCTTAGAGGAATTTAGGTAAAAGAAGAAAATTCCTAATTAGGTAACGTTAGAAATTTCCCATGGCCATATTGATGTGTATTCTTTGGCTGAAGGTCACTGAATTCTCACTCTGTTCTTTGCTGAGTGTGGCATTACATTTCCACCAAACCCACTTTTTCTTCAATTCTTTCAATATTTTGATGTTGTGCCAGCAAGAATAGCCCCAAATACATGTAGGTTTGTGAATGGAGTGAATAGGTTAAATGAAATTCATGGGACCCATATTGAGATTCCTAAATTAATGTTATGATATAAATGGGGAACTGTTGGGGATAACACTAATTACCTGAAGACTAGGCAAGCCAATAGGGCTTTGGTGGTCAACCTTCCACATTCCAATAAAGGACTACTTGGATTATAGTGTCATTGTGAAGAATTTGCAATATACCCCCTTCTTGAGGGGGAAAATACACTGGGCCTTAGTGCCCCCAGGAAGGGTGTGGCATAGGTCATACTTCTTTTCAAATTCGTCTCCTATTTATTAATTATTTAAGCATTGTCGAGTAATTGACTTGTTTTGTTTCTATGTAGAGGAAAGTAAAAATAAGTACCTTAAGGAGGATGAGGTAAATATCAACAATATCAAGTATCTATGGGCTATCCATCAATGATCAGGATAGGATCATCCATGATCAGCTTCTTTACTGTTGGAGTATAAAAGCACTATCACATATTTTATTGGTCGACCTGCTCTATCCTGCCTCAGCCACCCATCAACTTCGACGAGGAATGTTTCCACTTATTTTGCTTCTAATTCAGCTGGAGTAGAATTACCTCAAGTAGGAACTTCTTATTCCTTTTAATCTCTTGACATCACCACTATCCGCACTTCACCCACTATAGAGATGGTAAAGAGAAAAATTCCAAAGTTCTTGACTAGATTTGGGTCTCCTACCCCTCTTTCCAAAAAGACCACTGCCATAAATAAGAGGTCTCAGGTACAGATAGGAGGCCTTAGGTCCTCACTACTAAGGAGGCCCGAATTAAAGAACCTCAGTATAAGAGGTTAAAAAAAGGTTTACAAGGCCATCAAGAACCGGCCAAAAAGTCTATTGAATTGTCCAAGTCTACTGAGTTGGGCAAGCCGAGAAAGTAAGAATTGAGGATGCTTTTGTGGAGATCAACCCTCGGTTAGCCAAGGGTTTAATAAAGGTTGGTACATTGGCAGTAAATAGGTTAGTTACAACCCCTATGACCAGAGCCCTATTAACTGAGAGGGTTAGCCAGACCTTGGACTTTGTAAGTTCATAATTCTTTTGTTCTTCTTCAGTAGTATTTAATGTTTTTCTTCTGAATTTACGCAACATATTCATTCATTTGCAGTTTCTTATAGACTTCAGCTAGATACTATCAGCTAATGTGGTGGAAGCTTTTAAGGGTTTGCAAAAATCCTTGAAAGATTATGGGTAGGCTGTAGAGAAAGGGAAAAAAGTCTTGCACGATAAGGTCAAAGCTGCAGAAGATAAGGCTAAGGAGACAGAAGACAAATGAAAGACTACCCATGATTAGTTGACCCGGGCTAAGCTAAAACTTTTTGAAGCTGAGCACAGTGCAAAGGCTGCTGAAGATAAGACTTTCAGTTTGACTGCTGATAACATTGATCTGGAGTCCAAGGGCAAGAAAAACAAAAAATAGGCTACTAATGAGGGATGGAAAAAATCTTTTATTACGGCAACCATCCAGATAAAGTTACCAAGAAGATTTCGTTCAAGTAGGGTTGGCCAGAAGCTTTAAAGGAGGTCGGCACCCTAGCAGACTCTGAGTTATTTCAGAGATATGACCTAGGAACTCCTCCTAACTTGGAAGAAGATTTTTATGATGAGGAGGAAGGTTCTAGAGAATCTTCTATGGTGCCTGTAGAAAATGTCGACCTTTCTAATGCTCACCAGGAGAAGGCCAAAGAGAATGAAAAGTTTTAGCTCCTTTTATCCAGTTTCTTTTTACTTTTTCTCTTACGTATTTTCCTTTTTTCTTCTTTTTCCTTCTCTAATGGGATCAACTTTATAACCCTTTGACTTATTAATGAAATGAAACAATTTTGTTGAATTTTTCCAACTTTCCTGTACTATTGATTATTTTTTTGATTCACTATTTTGTCTGGTCAGGTGTATATTCTTATACTTTTAAGATTTATGTTTGATGCCTGAAAAAATGCAATAATTTTTACTGAATTTTACCTACTCAGGCGGTGCAAGAGTCTTCTTAAGTCTCCTCATGTATCTTTTGATCGAAGAAGAATTAATGGGGTTGCTCGGCCCAGAATTGTTCTAAAAGGGTCTGAAAAGGTGCATGACCAGAATTAATTTGGCCATGCTTCGCAATAAAATCAGACTTTAATGGGATCCTGGGCATATTATTAACACCACTACATTGTCTACTTAATTTTTTAAAGTGAAATTGTCATATATGACCTGTTTTAAGATAGAAAATTACACTTAAACACATACCTATCATTGGAATTAGCATTAACAAGAATGTTATGTCATTTAACATTTTTCTTTTTGTAGTTAAATTCAAACGCTTAAAACATAATTGTTCCAAATGACTAGATTTTGAACAATAATTACAATGAATTTTTTTTGTTTCAACACATTTGGCACTATTACACTTAGTGGGCTCTTTTTCATAATCAAAATTTTTATTTAACTTTAATCTCTTATGATAAAACTGCTCTAAATGGCCCTTTATTAAACAAAAAATACACTAAAAAACAGGTTTAGGAGATGGATTATTCCTAACATTTTTAGTTTTCCTAAATTTTCCTACATTTGCTTTATGCTTTCCTAATCTCTTAAAGCAATATTTCTCTAAATGTCCAGCTTTAGAACAAAAATCACATTTAAGAACAGGATTGGCAGTTTTAAAACTCCTAACATTTTGTATTTGCCTAAATTTTCCTAAATCATATTTACTTTGTCCTAGTTTCTTAAAACAAAATTTTTCTACATGTTCGGTTTTATGAATAAAACTGCATACAAATACCGGCTTAACAAAAGCGACTTCACAATCCTCAAATTCAGCATGTTTATAGCTTAGTTCAATTTCAGTCGAATGAGGACATTGTTCACTACAACTAACAAAATCTATTTCATCAAACATTTCACATTTAAAAACAATTGATTTTAAAGGAACAAACTCGTCAACATATGTATTCATGGATTCAACAATTAAACTAGAATTAGAAAAATCATCAACCGTTTTCAAAGCAACCTTAGGTTCTTTTTGACATGCAACATACTTATTCAAAACAGACTTAAGTTCAAATTAAGATTCATAAAATTTAATTAAGGCATCCTTATGTTTACATTCAAGTAAGTGATTAGTTTTCATCAACATATAAATCTTTTTCTCAAGTAAGAAATGTCGGTTCTAGTTCATTAACACAAAAAAAGATTCTTCACTTATTGATTTTATATGATTATTTAAAGCAGCAATTTTACACAATAACCTAAAATTTACAATGCCCAAATGTGTGTTATTATCAAGTGTGCAATTATCAACATAATTATAACACACACACCCTTCTAAAATAGTAGCATCGTCTACATCATCACATTCATCGACATCATAAAAAATACTCCTAATATCAAATTAAAAAGCAATGAAAGTAGGGTGATTTGGGGCAAAAAACATAGGAAACATGAAGAAGATTTTTAAATGTCCCAAGCCTCTAAAGATGTGGTGCAAGATGAAAATCCTTTAAGTTCGATTGCACCCATCGATTGGCTAATCAAATTTTTGCTTTTAATATTATATTGTGAATAAAGCTTTACCTCTTTAGAAAATTCATAAAGGGATTTTCTCAAAGAAAATTTTACATCATTAATTTGTTTTCCCATATAAAAAAATATATTTTAAAAGGAGTTCATGCTCTTTGCGGAATAAAAACTTTCAACAAACATGAATCCGGAAGCTCTGATACCACGTAAAAGGACCTAATGGTCACGCGTTAACGTGCATTAAGTTATAAAACTATTTTAATTACTTTGATATAAAATCTATTAAATTTTAAATTAAAAACACTCACGCACACTAGTAAGGGAATGTGGTGTAAGAATAAGATGAGGTAAAGAAGAAAGAATACAATATTTGGAAACCACTAAAATGGAAAACCCCATGTCCTTTAGTCCCAGGACAACTCACACATCCAAGTTCACTAATACCAATGTTTAAGTACCGATTACAGCAATACAAGTGTAAATGTAATAGTTTGGCCAATACAACTTGTACACCAAGGCATAAACTAGATAACCCCACAAACTAAATCTAGTGAACAACCCAGGTAGTGACAACTTGGAATACACACACAACGACACACTCAAGTACACTAATACTAATGTTTAAATAAAGATTTTAGCAACACTAGTGTAAATGAAATAGTTTGTCCAATACAAACCAGTACACCAAGGCACAAAGTAAACAACCCCACAATACTAAATCTTACTAAACCACCAAGATAGTGAAAACTTGAGACCCACACACACTACACACTCAACACCAGAGAATACGTGTAATAGTACATAACATAAAAAAAAATAATAACCAAGATGAGATTGAATTAATCGGTATAAAAAGAATGATTAATTATTAAGTCATAAGACATGTGCAAGGTCTTCCTTAATAGTTAATATTCAAGTAAAGATTAATCCTAAAACAAATCAGTGGGTGAAAATATCCACAAGTAAATTAGGATATAAAATTCCAAAAATTGTGTCACACTAACTGAAAAAAATAACCTAACATCAAATAGAAAATGAATAAATAAAACAAGTTTTGTGTCATAAACATTAAGTCTAAGAAAAATGAGCGAAAGATAAGCAATGTAGCACTAGATCAAATAATTTTGGACTGATAGAGAAAATAAAAGAATAAAAAAATAATTTTAAAGCTCATACACTTATAAATCCAACTAAATAAAATGAACACACAAAGAAAAAAATGTTCAATTTAAAGGATGTAAACAAGGTGTAAGTAAAAACAGATTAATCTTAATTCACAAAGAATTAAATTAAATCGAATTTAAATAAAAGATATTTTGATAATAGAAAAAATTATGTGACACAAAAAGAACTTTAACCCAAGTGTAGTTTTATACTTCAAAATATTAAGTCCAGTTTGACAAGTGCACACACACACACACTGAGATGGGTGTAAATAAAATCTCAATAACAATCACCCAAAAGTCAGACTTAGATAAAAAAATGTCCAATTAATTTCAATCCAAAAGATTTAGTTTGAAAAGTAAACAAATTGAAGGGATCTTATAAAAAAAATCAACAAATAGTCTAAAATGTTGAGTTTTAAACAACAAAAATTAAAACAAGACTTTAAAGAGTTTCTTCAAAACTAACAGTTCTAACATATAGATCTACACAAGCAAATAAATCAAAACTTGTAAGGTTTAAGAACTTACAAACCAAAAAAAAAATCCAGCCTTCAATCTAAAACAACAACAGTAGATCTAAATATCACCAACCACCCAATAAAATAATACCCCAGTTTAAACAAGACCAAAAAAAAAAAAACTTATTTGAAAGTGTTTAAATAAACAACACAACAAAAAGTATTTTTGAATTAAAAATAACCAAGTCCCACATTATATCAACCAAAAAATATATATATAAATAATTATATATAGCAGATCTGTGCGTATATATATATATATGTGTGTGTGTGTGTGTGTGTGTGTGAAGGAGTAAAGTGATCTTACAAAAAGGGCTAAAGAGATTATGAAAACCAAACTTTGAAGAGCTCCAAAAACTGAAACCACCGTTCTCCAACAACGAACCAAACCAGGTATAGGTAACCACTAAGTTCGTTCCAAAATATTAGATCGAAAAAGCGATCCAAAACCCAAAAGCTTAAAATCCCTAAAAGATTATACAAAATCAGACAGCATAACAAGAAATAAAGGTAACAAAATCTCTCAAAAAATATAAGGAAATGTATATAGAAATAGGGTATAAATTTTTGCAGCACTTGGGAGAAAAGTACCAATAAAACCCTAATATTTCAAAGACACAACAGCCGAAATAAAAAATCCCCCAAACAAAGGTAAGGCCCGTAAATAATTACGAAACCAAACAAGGGTAAAGCCGTAAACAAACAAGGGGAGATGAAGTTAAAATGGAACACGCAGGGTAAAGGTATATAAGCATAAATAGCACTGTAAAAAGATGGGGGCATAAGTGACAAACCAAGGGAGACATCTCGAAACACAATGAAAAGCTCAAGATCCACCATAAGATTTCACAGGCCACTTGTACACAATTACCAATGGGTCCAAAGATGGGTCACCACACGCACTAAATAAATTGAAATGACAGGCTTTAAATGTTTGTGTTAAATGAGGTTGATTCAAAACCAAAAAATATTTATTAAAATGGCCCAACACATTTTTAAATCCGAAAATACAACAGGGAAAATAAGGACACTATAAAATTTATTTAACAAAGAGAATACATTCTATAAATATTTTATACATCAAGTCAAATGAGATATATAAGAGTTGAGGCATAAAATAAAATATTAAATACAAAAACATATTAAACTCATAGCTCAGAATATAAAATATTTAAATTAAAAATACACAAAAAATATTTTAAAAAATATAGTTTACATTTAAAATAAATATAAGAAAATATGACTTTAAGATAATAAAAAATAAATTTAAAGAAATAAAAAAAATGCAGGGGTGAAGTACCATATATCTTTGACCCACTTGAGTCTATATTATATAGGCGCTTGTCTAGTTTTGAAATAGTGACAAAATTTGAGTCATACCCTAATCTACCAAATAACCTCAGACTTTACATGATTTTTCTCTAATAGTCTCAAAGGTATAATACCAACACTACACCTAGGATTGCATTTCTATGTTGCATTCATATCATATTAGGTGTGTGAGTACTAATTCCCGTTAAAATATTTTTTCTAATAATTTTTGGGATTTTTAGGAATTTATAAACATTTTTACAACAATTAAAATTTGGTTTTAAAATGTTGTGGGCTTATTTGTAATATCAATTAGTTCCTAAAAACTTAGGTTGGGTAGAATCCGAAAGCAACAGAGAATTATGTGGTACAAAATGGAATTACTTAAACTTCCAAAAACACGCGTTTGTTAGCCCATCTCAGCTACACACGTGTTGCATCCACAACAGTCCAGATTGTGTTTTCTTACTCTCACATTCCTGGGAACCATTACCAGCCTTGGATCTATTTTATCTATGGTCTGCATATTGTTTTTAACAATCCAAGTCTCAATCTTGTGGCCAATTAGATGTCATTTAATTGTGGTGTGTTGTAAGCCATTAGATTTACATCGATCAACCAGAGTCAATCTCAGCCGTTGTTTTGCTTCGACATTCCAGACCTTCCATCCAGTAGTATAAATAGATGACCTTGGTTATACGTTTACAATCTTTGGATCAGTTGTGTTTTGAGAGAAAATAAGTGAGAGAGAAAAGAAAAGGAGAGAGAAATTCAAACCCTAAGCCAAACTCTTGCAAGTTTTCCTCAGAAAAAACCTTTGTGAGTTTGAGTGTGTTCGATCGTGTGAAGATCCATGCTCTCTGGTCTTTAATCTCTTGTCCAACTAAGTCACGAAGTTTGTATTTCAATTTCTCTTTATTGAAAGTGGAGATCTGAATTGTGTGTGATACAAAACACGTTTACATACTTAGTTTGATTTCTTTCTTTAAGATATTTTCATTTGTTGGTTGTTTTACTCTTAAATGTTTATTTTAAAACCAGAACCAATAAGTCTTTTTCTATTTTTAGTTTTTGAGAAAAAACTGACTTAGATCTAGTTAAGATCTTTATTGGGGGTTTACACTTTCATATATTTCACATTTTATGAAATAACTGTGTAAATAAAATAAAGAAAGTGTTTAGGACCTTGGATCCTTTTTATAGTAAGGTTCCCTCGAGATTTGTGGATATAAACAAATATAAGAAGCCTGAGATTTTCAAAGAAACTGAGATTCAGAAATCATATCTGCATTTTAGAACAAAATCTGTAATTTTATAGGTATATTATCTGTATAAGTGTGTGTGTGTGTGTGTGTGTGTGTGTGTGTGTGTTGTGTGGATGCGTTTAGGCACTTCACCCTTACACTATTCACACTAAAACAATAAAGAAGTGTTGGTACAGCGATCATTGACCTTAGAGTCGGATGAAAGCTACAAAGGAGAAGAGGAACAAAGTTGGGAGAACAACTTCAACATCAGAGCCTTCAGAGAAGTCAAAATAACCTAATGGATATGGTATATTTTCTTGACTTAGAATAGGTATGATTGCGTGTTTAGTTTCTTATATAGGTTGTGACCTATATTCGTTTTTAGTGAAATTTTAATTTAGGTGTAGAGACCTCCGTGGATATTTCCCCAATTGGATGGGGTTTTACCACGTTAAAATCTTGTGTTCTTGCATGTTTCATCTTCCTCTCATTACCTTCTGCTTGTGTGTCGATTTAGAAATTATTTAGTTTTGTTTTTCAAAACTTGGATACTTAATAACTGAAATTTCCCGTTCATAAGGTTTATACACATCTTGTGTTAGTACTTGTTTTGAAAAAAGATGAGTTTCTCAAACAAACTGTTCGGAGCCTTTTAATTTGTCTTAAATCTTTTAAACAACCTAAGTGGAATTATTTTTTCAATTGGTATCAGAGCTTTGGCTTTATAAAATATTTTTGATCATGTGTTTCTAAAATTGTTTTTTTTTTCAAAACAAAACAATGGACGAGAAATTTGACAGATTGGGTACCCTATCCAGACCCCCACTCTTTGATGGAACCAACTTCCCTTACTGGAAACTGAGGATGGTTGTATTAATCTAAGGGACATTGGGAGATGATGTCTGGGATAATATTGAAAATAGTTACACTTTTCCTACTAAATCAACCGCAGAAGGAAGTATTGTGAGGATTAGGAAACTGCTAATGGAATTCACCAAAGAAGAGAAACAGACCTCCCTTAATAATAATAATAAAGGCAAAATGCCATATTCATGTCATCAATGAAAACGAATTCAAGAAGATATCTTTTTGTACTACCTACAAGAAAGCATGGGACACTCTAGTGACTGCACATGAAGGAGACACTCGTGTTAAAGCTACTAAAACCCAAATGTTAATCTAGCAGTACAACACTTTGGTCATGAATGAGACTGAGTCATTTGATGACTTCCACATTAGGCTAACAAATATAGTGACTAAGCTTCATGCTAATGGTATAATTTATGATAGGATGGAAATTGTTTCCAAAATTCTAAGGTCATTTCCACAAAAATTTAACAATAAGCGTTATTCCATTGAGGAGATGGACGATCCAAAGTCAACACCTAAACTCCTCAGTAGCAGGCTAAGGATAGTGGAAATAGAATTAGAGTTTAAGAAGAAATTAACTTAGACCCAAATGAAACAGTCCACTTCTAATCTTATCTTCACCTATAAGCTGACCAAACCTGAGTTTAATTTCCTGAAATTGACTTAGACTCTGATGAGGACTGAAACTTAGACAGTTTGGATAATCACGTTGCCTTAATGTCTAAACAGTTAAAGAAAATTATGAAATTTCAAAATAAAATTGCAAGTGGACAAGGCAAACCTAATTATCCAAAGTTCTCTAATAATAAGCCTCGTGAGAAAAGACAAGAGAAACACCAGACTGACCAAAACAAGCCTAGAAAATACCAAAAAATGTTCAGTGTTTTAGGTGTGGGAAATTAGGACATACGGCAAATGACTGTAGAGTCAATTTGAGTAAAAATAAAAATAGTAGGGCTAATTTGTGCAAGACTTAGGATGACTCAAGTGAATCAGAAAATGATGAGCCTGAGTCATCTAATTATTTTGAACCTTGTATGTCATTCTTTGCCAAAATCATTTATACTGATGAGCCTATGACTAGTACTGAACCTGATAGTATTATCTCTAAGCATGCTATGTTGAATGATATGGTTCCTAATGCTTTATCTGCTTTGTTACTGGATAATGCTATTAGTAATTGTAATGTCGTGCGTGTGAGTCAAAGGGAACATTATATTGACGATGAAAATGTGTGTGTGACTCCTAAAAATGAATCGCTAGGGGCCACTGCACACTGTATACTTAGTAACTCCGACAATGAAGACCTCCCAGATTTTCACATACTATATACAAAAACCCTCAAGAAGAGTACTAAACTTGAAAATGTAGTCAAGGACCTTACCCAAAAAATAGAATCCCTAAGCCAAATGATCAAACATAATATTGAAGAGTACACCTCTCAATATCTAGATCATGAGAATGAGACAAAGGTTTTTGCTCAAAAAATCAAGGAACTATCTGACTCAAATGCAATTCTAGAAAAGAAATATAAAGGGACGTTATTAGAATTGGAAAAACTAAAGAAAAGACATCAACAATCTTCAAAAACATTGCAAAATTTGAAAATAATTCTAACTGTTTTGAATATTTTGTTGCTAAAAGTAAAACCAATTATGATTACAAAACTGGAGCAGCCAGTACTAACAAACAAACGAAAAATCTTAAAGCTATCAAGTTTGTGTCCGGTGGCAAAAGAGTTATTGAAACCTGCCTACATTTTCATGCCTTGAAAAATGACTTTGATTTGAAGCAACAAAAGATAGACATTGGTGAGGCCAGTACCTCTAACCTTAATGTTCAACATAAGGCTAAATACGTCTGCCCTCCTATTAGGAAAAGTGATTCATCTTTTCAACCTTCACCTTCTAGGAATAAGGCTAGAATTAAATTTTTAGACAAACTTTCATCTAATAATTTTCCCAAGGATACGCCTCCTATGAGACATCTTTATTGCTCATACTGCGATGTCTTTGGACATTCCCTCGATGGATGTTTTTCCAAACGTCTATACAAACATGTTTTAGTTCACATATCTATCATAATTTCAACTATTCTAGAAAAGGCAGAAATAACTATAATATTCTTAGTCAATCAGATAAGAGCTCTAACTATCGAAATAAGAAGAAAAGATATAATACTAAAATATCATCAACAAGAGGAAATCCTAGATTCATGCCTAAACCAAATGCTCAGAAATTTGAGAAAAATAAATTTGCGTAAAAATATTTTAAAGAAAAGGCTAATGCTCATAAATTTTACCTTATTGGAGATAATCGGCACAAACTTTTAAAAACTAGAGAAATTTGGGTTAAGAAGGATGAACTAAGACCTCATATGAAATGTAATATTGTGATCAGTGCTTTGAAAGCTGAGCACACAGCATCTGGATGGTATTTAGATTCAGGATGTTCCAAACACATGACCGAGGATGAAACCAAACTTCTAAATAAAATAAACTTCTCTAAAGGTAAAGTTTTGTTTGGAGATGGGGTGTTAACCCAGATCATTAGTAAAGGGAATCTCCATGAATAAGGGTTACCTATCTTAGAAGATGTTCTTCTAGTAAAAGGTCTTAAAGCAAATTTATTAAGTATATATAAATTTTATGACTCCAACCATAATGTCACATTTTCAAAGAATAATTGCAATACTTTAAATGAAAATGGTGATTGCATTATTACAGGCCTTCGTACCTCAGATAACTATTATACAGTTTATCCAAATAACGAGGTTTGTAACATTGCCAGAATGGATGATAATGAGATTTGTCTTAATAGGTTGATTCACATAAATTTTGATAGCCTTGGTAAATTATGTTCTCAAAAAATAGTTAGAGGTCTTCCTAAGATAAAGTCTATAACAAACATTGTTTGTGGACCTTGCCAAGAAGGAAAAATGGTTAAGTCTGTCTATAGGAAAGTCAAAGACACTTTGACTATTCAACCTCTAGAACTTATCGATATGGATCTAATGGGTCCTGCTAGAACGGTTAGTCTATGTGGAAATAGCTACATCTTAGTGATGGTCGATGATTTTACCCGCTTTACTTGGATAGATTTTCTTAAACAAAAGTCTGACACCTTTTAAAACTTTCTAAAAATTCTTCTACATATTGAGAACGAAGAGGACAGTCACGTAAATCGTATCTGTAGTGATAGTGGGGGAGAGTTTAAAGACTTAGGAGTAACTGAATATTGTACCTATAATGGTCATAAACATGAATTTAATGCTCCTAAAACTCCTCAGCAAAATGGTATAACTAAAAGAAAGAATCGAACTATTTAAGAAATGGCACGAGTCGTGATTCATGCTAAAAGCCTTCCTAAGTATTTTTGGGTAGAAGCTATTAGAACTGCCTACCACATCATAAATCGTTCCTATCTTCGAAAAGATACCAAACAGACACCTTACGAATTATGGTACGACAAGAAATCTAACCTAAAATATTTTAGAACCTTTGGCAGTGCTTGATATGTATGTAAGGACATAGAACATTTGTCCAAATTCGAAACCAGAGGTGATAAAGCCATCTTCTTAGGTTACTCTCCAAATAAAAGAGCCTATCGTGTTAATAATCTTCGAACTAAAACCCTCATGGAATCCATTAATGTTATTGTAAGTGACACTAATGTTGAGAGTAAATCCATAGGACCAACTATCATGCAACAGTCTGAAAATATTTTTTATTGTGACTCTCCAAAGGTAGATGACCATTTACCAACTGAGATGCTCGAAGTACCTAATTGAATTTCTAAAGATCAACCCTTAGACAACGTGGTTGGTAATCTTATTGAGCTTATTCGTATAACATCCAAGATACGTAATTTTTCTCATTATGCATGCTTTATGTCTCTTGTGGAACCAAAGAATGTAAATGAAGCCTTAAGTGACTCTTTGTGGATAAGCGTTATACAGGAGGTACTTCTTCAATTTGTCGCTCATGACGTACGATATCTTGTACCCAGGACAGAAAATAAAAAGGTTATTGGCACACGCTAGGTTTTAAAAAATAAAACAGATGAGACTAGGATGGTCATTAGAAATAAGGCAAGATTAGTTGCCCAAGGCTACTCTAAGATTGAAGGAATAGACTTCGAGGAAATATTTGCTCCAGTAACTGGCCTTGAATCTGTTCTTCTACTCTTAGCAATAACTTGTCATTTCCAATTCACTCTATACCAAATGGATGTGAAATCTACATTCTTTAATGATTTTCTGAGTAAGGAAGTCTATGTAGAACAGCCAAAATGGTTTATTGACCCTCACCATTTGAATCATATTTTTTAATTGAAAAAGGCCCTATATGGTCTAAACCAAGCACCCCGTGCTTAGTAGATCGATTGTCTACATTTTTATTAAACAACGGCTTTAGGAGAGGTGGTAATGATCCATCTCTACTTGTTAAACATTTTGATAAAACTGTTGTTATAACCCAAGTCTATGTAGATGATATCATTTTTGGATCAACATCCTTAATCGAAGATTAAAATTTCTCCAAAGTTATGCATGAAGAATTTCAAATGTCGCTTATGGGGGATTTGAGATTCTTTTTAGGACTTCAAGTCAAATAAAATCCAGGAGGTTTATTCATTTCACAGTCCAAATATGCTTTAGAGATTGTTAAGAAATTCGGCCTACAAAATGCAAAATATGCTAGGAAACCTATGAGTACCTCCGTAAAAATGTCTAAGGATGAACATGGGAAATCTATTGATCCCATTATTTATCGTAGTATGATATGAAGCTTACTATATCTCACTGCTTCACGCCCTGACATTATATATGTTGTTTGTGTTTGCTCTAGATATTAGAATGCACCTAAAGAGAGTCATTTATCCCGTGTTAAGAGAATTATTAAATATGTTAAAGGAACTCACAATTTAGGACTTTGGTACACTAATAACTCATCCACCACTGTAATTGGTTACACCGATGCTGATTGGGTAGAGTGTTCTGATGACAGTAATAGTACGTCAGAAGCCTGCTATTATATAAAATAATTTATTAGGATGGTCTAGTAAAAAACAGAATTGTACATCGTTATCCACTACTGAATCAGAGTGCATTGCATCTGGAAGCTGTTGTTCGTAATTACTTTGTATAAAACAAATGTTAAAGGATTATAGAATGATTGAAGATACGTTGCACATCTATTGTGATAATCAAAGTGGAATTAATATTTCCAAAAATCCTGTGCAACACTCTCGCACAAAACACATTAAGATTCGATATCACTTTATCCATGAATTAGTAAAATCTAAGGAATTGGAAATTATGTATCTGCCTACCAATCTTCAATTATTTGATTTGTTCACAAAGCCTTTAGATAATATCATATTTGAGTCTTTACGGAAATCTATTGGTATGATATTTATTGAATAAATATTTTTCGTCTCATAAAAATATCATCCGGTCATATTCACGCTCATAATTGATCTTTGAGGATAGAGGGCACAGATGTTTCAAAAATGACAAAAGACACCTCTTATATCTCTTTTATGTAGGAGATCCTTAATGTGACTCGATTTATGTTTATGCGTTGATGAATATTTATCTTCTTTATATTTTATTTGTTCATGTATAATTGGTCCTACCCTTTGTCCATTTGAGAAAAAATGGGGGAGAAACTTTGAGTTCACTTGGAAATTATCTTGATTACTTCAACTAAAATACGTGATCTTAGTTTTCTTATTTTCAGGAAATCAGTACCTCATTTTATCAGAATATTGTTAGGCTATTGGTCCGTATTTAGTTGAGTAATGTGATTTTCTTTTCTAGGATATGAGGTGGATAGAATTTTGTTGAGGAATAGGATTTTCTTATTTTCTAGTATCCCTACGAGTCCTCGATGACTCAAAGGAGATTTTGTCTCATATTTCCAAAGGGGGAGATTGAAGCACCTTATATCTTTGACTCACTTGAGTCTATATTATACAGTCGCTTGTCTAGTTTGTAAATAGTGACAAAATTTGAGTCATACCCTAGTCTACCAAAGAACCTCAGACTTTACATGATTTTTCCTCTAATAGTCTAATAGGTATAATACCAACACTTCACCTAGGATTGCACTTCTATGTTGCATTCATATCATATTAGGTGTGTGAGTATTAATTCCCATTAAAATATTTTTCTAATAATTTTTAGGATTTTTAAATAATTTTTAGGAATTTATAAACATTTTTACAACAATTAAAATTTGGTTTTAAAATTTTGTGGTCTTATTTGTAATATGAATTAGTTCCTAAAAACTTAGGTTGGGTAGAATCCGAAAGCGACAGAGAATTGTGTGGTACAAAATGGAATTATTTAAACTTCCAAAAACACGCGTTTATTAGCCCATCTGAGCCACACACATGTTGCATCCACAACGGTCCAGATTATGTTTTTTTACTCTCACATTCCTGAGAACCATTACCAGCCCTTGGATCTATTTTATCTACGGTTTGCATGTTGTTTTTAACAATCCAAGTCTCAACCTTGTGGCCAATCAAATGTCATTTAATTGCGGTGCGTTGTAAGCCATTAGATTTACATCGATCAACCAGAGTTAATCTCAGTCGTTGTTTTTCTTCGATATTACAAACCCTTCCATCCAGTAGTATAAATAGATGGCCTTGGTTATACATTTACAATCTTTGGATCAGTTGTGTTTTGAGAGAAAATAAGAGAGAGAGAGAGAGAGAGAGAGAGAGAGAGAGAGAGAGAAGAGAGAAAAGAAAAAGAGAGAGAAATTCAAACCCTAAACCAAACTCTTGCAATTTTTCCTCAGAAAAAACCTTTGTGAGTTTGAGTATGTTCGATCGTGTAAAGATCTGTCCTCTCTGGTCTTCAATCTCTTTTCCATCTAAGTCACGAAGTTTGGATTTCATTTTATCTTCATAGAAAGTGGAGATCTGAATTGTGTGTCATACAAAAAATGTTTATATACTTAGTTTGATTTCTTTCTTCAAGAAACCTTCATTTGTTGGTTGTTTTACTCTTAAATGTTTATTTTAAAACCAGAACCAACAAATCTCTTCAGTTTCTGAGCAGAACCATAATTAGATGTAGTTAAGATCCTTATTGGGGTTTTACACTTTCATATATTTCACATTTTGTGAAATAACTGTGTAAATAAAATAATGAAAGTGTTTAGGACCTTGCCTCCTTTTGATGCAAGGTTCTCTCGAGATATGTGGATATAAATAAAGATCAAAAGTCTGAGATTTTCAAACAAATTAAGATTCATAAATCATATCTTCATTTTAGAACAAAATCTGTAATTTGATAGGTATATTGTCTGTGTGTGTGTGTGTGTGTGTGTGTGTGTGTGTGTGTGTGTGTGTGTGTGTTGCATGCATGTGTTTAGGCACTTCAACACTTACACTATTCACACTACAACACTAAATAAGTGTTGGTAGAGATATCATTAACTTTAGAGTCAACTGAAAGCTAAAAAGGAGAAGAGGAACAAAGCTGGGAGAACAATTTCAAATCAGAGCTTTCTATATTCTTTTTTAGTGGATTTTTATTTTGAGGTGTAGAGACCTCCGTAGATGTTTCCTCAATTGGGTGGGGTTTTACCATGTTAAAATCTCATGTTCTTTCATGTTTCATCTTCCTCTCATCACCTTCAACTTGCATGATGATTTAGAAATTATTTAGTTTTGTTTTTCAAAATTTGGATACTTAATAACTGAAATATCTCGTTCATAAGTTTTATACCCATCTTGTGTTAGTACTTGTTTTGTAAAAAAAGGAGTTTCTCAAAAAAATTGTTCGTAGCTATTTAATCTGTCTTAAATCTTTTAAATAACTTAAGTGGCATTATTTTTTCAAGGAGCATATAAGGGGTTTTGTCTCGAAATTGAGCCAACACGAAGAAATGGGATTTTCACACCCAACCTCTTTCTCAAGCCGCCAAGTAAATTCTTTTAGTAATTTATGTTTGATAATGAATCTTTTAAATTCCAGACCGGATGCAATATTCCTTAAAATTCGTCGTTATTAAACTGGGTAACATGGTCGGTGATGAAAGAATAAGGCATCCCATAATGGCATAGAATTTGCTTCCATATAAATTGAAAACCCCTCTAATAATGCATATCCACCAAAGGTTCATCCTCCACCCATTTGGTAAAGTAATCCACTGCTACAACAAAAATACTTGAACCTTCCTTTGGTGGTTGTCAATGGTCCGACCATGTCTATTCTCCAAATAGCAAATTGCCAGGGAGAAGTGATGGGAATTAGGGTAGCCCTCGATCTTTTATGGATAGAAGAAACTTATCACACTTCTTGGCTAAAGAAACATAATTTTCCTTCATCGTCTACCAATAGTAACCTTTATGGCTATCCTTTGTACCAATGATCTTCCGACTAAATGGGCACCGCAAGAGCCTTCATGTAATTTTTTATCAGATCATGTACTTCAATTGGGTGAACATAACGAAGTAAAGAGACGGTTTATCCCCTTTTATATAGAACGAT
This sequence comes from Sambucus nigra, assembly GCA_949130495.1. Taxonomy (NCBI): domain Eukaryota; kingdom Viridiplantae; phylum Streptophyta; class Magnoliopsida; order Dipsacales; family Adoxaceae; genus Sambucus; species Sambucus nigra. The sequence goes on along the minus strand of OX422211.1, from coordinate 464,057,607 downwards.
CTTATCCAAAACATAACTAGTTGCTTTGTATCTCATCTTTCGAGCTTCTTTCTGGTGGGATGGTAATAGGCTTTTTTCAATGTAATCTTTGACTAGATCCATCCAAGATAGACCTAATTATACATAAATTATACTTATAACTTCCACATCAATACTACATTGGTTGAGAATTTCTACTGTAATAATTTGTTTTAGCTCTATAGAAGTAGTTGAGGCGAGTCAGATCATCTGCTCAGGCATTATCCACCCTTGGAATTCGAATCATCTTAACTGTAGGAAATGAAAAGATAACCTCCATAGCCTTATTCAAGTATCTTACCATCGTGTCTGCTTTAACCCCATATATTTGAAGCATCTGGTGGATAATAAGTTTAGAATCATTGTGCGCTATTACCTGCTCGGCACCTAACGATCAAGTTATTCCAATCCTATAATTAATGCTTTGTACTTGGCTTCATCGTTGAAGGTTTGAAATTGAAATCTGAATGCATAATCCACATTTAAATTGTCTGGAATGTTGATAATGAGTATATCTCCACTGCTAGTGGCGCATGAATATTTGTCTATAAATAGTTTGCAGATCATGATGTTGTTATTGAAGTCTTCATCTGCTAGCACTCCATGTCTGAATATTTTTGTCTGCCAATTATTGAGCTCTTTCCTGAGCAGCCGATGATTCTGGTTGTTCGTCGATAACCTCTGTTTACTTTTGAGCTTAGCTATCTTTCAGAGAAGTTTATTCGGCATACAAACTTGGATTATTTGGCGCCTCTGCATATCAGAATTCTGCAATGAAGTCAGCCACTGCTTGCCCTTTTAACACAGTTCTTGGCTCATATACAATCTCATACTCCCCAAGTTCAACTTCCCAAGTTATCAATCTCCTTAAATTTTTAGGTTTGTGAAAATCTTGTCGCAATGGTAAATCAGTGTATACCACAATAGTATGGGCCTGGAAGTATAGTCTCATTCTTCTAGAGGCTTTAATAACTGCAAGTGCTAGATTTTCTAAGAATGGGTACCTAATTTCTTCTCCTCGGAATAATTTTCTAGTATAGTATACCGGATTTTGAACTCCTCCCTCTAGTCAGATCAGAGCTAAGCTAACATTTGACTCTGAAACAGCCAAGTATAGATATAACTTTACTCCTAAAACTCATCGGGAGAGGAGTGGCGGAGATCTCAAATACTTCTTTAGTTCCAAAAAACCATTCTCACACTCAACATTCCACTTGAAGGTAATTTTGAGAACCTTAAATAATGGGAGACATTTGTATGTTTCTTGGGACACAAGGCGATTTAGAGATGTCACTCTGGAAGTAAATTTTGTATGTCCTCCTTATTGGTCGGGGACTGCATTTCCAGTAAAGCCTTTATTTTGTCAGGATTGGATTCAATTCCCATTTGATTAACAATATATCCTAAGAACCTTCCTTTTTGTAACCCGAATAGACATTTAGTTGGGTTGAGCTTCATTAGGTGCTTCTCTAGCTAGTCAAATGTATAACCCAAATCTTTTATGTGGTGTGCACCAGCCTTGCTCTTAGCCAGCATGTCATCCATATATACTTCCATATTTTGCCTATCTAGTCTTCAAATACTTTATTTACTAGCCTCTGATACATTTATCTAATGTTTTTAGCCCAAATGGCATAATGTTGTAGCAGTATGTTCCTTGGCTAGTGATAAAGGGCATGCTCTCCTAATCCTATAGCTTCATTTTAATGTGGTTGTAGCCAGAATAAGCATCCATAAAGCAAAGTAGCTCGCGACCTGCAGTTGCATCTACCAAATGATCAATCCATGGTAATGAAAAATGATACATTGGGCATGCTTTACTAAAGTCAGTGAAGTCTACACACATGTGCCATTTGTTATTCTTCTTTTTTCCATCACCACATTAGCCAACCATGTCGAATAATTGTCATTTTCTATAAAAATTTCTTTTTATAACTTTTCCACTTCCTCTTTGATTGCCATATTCTTCTTGGGACTAAAAACATTGCATTTTTATTTTATCAAATTGGAGTCCTTGTAGATGTTGAGCTCGTGGCATATAAAATTAGGATCAATCGCTTTCATATCCTCATTGCTCCATCGAACACAATTTTCCTCTCTTTATGGAATGTAATTAAGTTCTGTTTGAGAGAAAATGTTAATCTTGAACCAATTTGTGTGGTCCTTTCTGGCCTCTCATTATCAATCACAATAGTTTTTTTTCTCTTTCATAACCTCTCCCTTCACCAAATCTTCCTCTTCCTTAAGATCCACTAAATGTGATAAGTAGTAGTGCCCTTGTATATTTCCTATTGGTCGACCGAAGTATAGTAGTTGTTATTCACTACGACGACTCCACAATTGGTAGGAAACTTTACGCACTGATGCCCAGTAGGTGGTATTGACTCTAACTGCTTCATTACCACTTTTCTAAGAATTATGTTATCAGCTGAAGGGACATTTTTGTTAAGTATAAAAAAATTAATCCTTATCTTTCTACTTACTCATCAAGTCTCGACCAACATGTCTATCTTAATAGTTCCCAACCTGAGAACCCTATGAGCGTCCTATGATAAGGTTATAGCTTACTGTCTCGCAGTCCTAGACTGTTGAAATAGTTGTAAAACATGACTTTTGCAAAGCTCCCATTGTCGACTAGAATTTTTGCGAATCAACCATGGTGAACCCTGCAAGTGATGACTAATAGATCATCTTGAGGATAAAACACTCCGGTCAAATGATTTTTAGAGAAACTGAACACCATATTATCTTTATTAACCTTTATAAGTCGACCATTAGTTCTCTCTGACATATCAATTTGTCTTATAGTAAGACAAGATATGGCTTCATTTAGGTAAGCTTTTCTCTTAGCAAGTTTATTTTTTTCACCAGCATCTTCTCCTATAATAAAGTGACAACCAGAGGAAATCATCCCAACTCGACTTCAGGTTCATCAGGTTTCTTTGATAGGTCAAGATTATCCTCATAATTGTTATTACGTGCCCTTTTCGAGTAATCCTTTCCTTGGTCAGGTACTCGTATCTTCTTCTGGCATCTCAACTTATAAATTTAGTTAATTTTCCTCATCAAATTAGATTCTTAACTTCATTTTTAGGGCGATGTAACTGTTACTAGTGGGCCCATGATCACCGTGAAAATCATAATACTTGGATTTATCTTCCCTATTCGGAGGTGAATTTAGTTTTTCAGGTCAAATTTAGGTCGTTACTGCCTCTGATTTCCTCCAATATGTGATGGACACCCTTGGTGATAGGATTATATTCATCGTATTTATTGATCTTGTTAACCTTCTTATCGTTCTTATATTTTTTTATCAGATTCTTCTGGCTTTCAATTTTTACCTCTAGAGTTTCCTTAGCAACCATGGCCTCTTTAGCATTCATAATCTTCCCAGCCTTAGCCATTAATTATGTCATTATTTTAGGAGGATTATTTGAAAGCGCATAATAAAGATCTTGGTGAGTAATCCACTCATTAGTGTTGCAATGGTTGGTTTCTCTTCATAATCTACCACCTCTAGTTTCTCATTATTGAAGTGTGTGATGTACTCCCAAGTATTTTCTCTAAATTTCTGACGCACAGTTAAAAGATGAGTAACACTTTTGATCGCCTTAGCCCCAAAATTGAAATTATCAATGAATAGTTCGGCCAACTGATGGAAATTTGAAATGTTACCTATAATAATATTGTTGTACCATATTTGGGTTGGACTTGTGATGGAACTAGAGAAATATTTTCACCTCATTTCATTGGGGGCAGAATAAATATCAGTTGTAGCCTGGTATTATTTAATATGGAGGACTGGATTAGTGTTCCCATCATACTTAGGAGTAATAACTGTTGTCTTGAATTTAAAAGGAGTGGGATAGTCCATAATAGCCTAAATAAAAGGAGATCCCTTGGCAATCCTCATTTGCAAAATATTATTAGTTTTGGCCATTTCTCCTAGTCGATCTTCAAGTCATTGTATGGACCCTTTATAGGAATGTTCCTCTAGCTTAGACCTGGTTGAAGCATATTTTATGGATTTACTGTGCCCATGCGCTGAACTCTCTTCCATAGAAGTCTGCTCGGTGTGTATAGAGCCTCTCATGCTAGCCTTAGATCTCACAGATCCTTCTCAATGATCGTAAGGGTGATGTTGATCTCTGTGATGGCCTCTGGTTTCTCTGGAACCCAAACGATAAAAACTAGATTCCCTCCTCAACTATTCCAACACGTTCATCCACTCATTAAAGAAAGACCGACCATTATAGTGATCCATTGATCGAAATGATGATGTTTCTCCGGGATGGTATGATTTATCACGAAAAGACCTGGAGTTATAAATCCTGTCATTCTAGGCTGGTGGAGGGAACATGTCCCTCCTGGAAGGCTCATTAGTGGATTTATCTTTCAACGTATGAGCCAATTGCCTAACTGATTCTTACATGGCTTCTTGTCCCCTGGCCAAGTTGAGAAAAAATCCTTGAAGGTCTATCAAGCTAGAGGAAGCAGATGGATCAGGATTGTTACCTACAGCTGTATAGTTACTCTCAGTATGAGTGGTCATTCTTTACAGAATGTCCAAAATTAACAAAAGAAGTATAAAAGGTAGACAGCGATGATAAGGAGTCGTTCCCACATATAGCGCCAACATGTTGATGTCTAAAAATGGAAGAGGTCCAATTTTATATTCACAGGTAAATAAGTTTAAGCAATCTAGATAAACACACAAGAGACAAAGTTTATAAAGTGGTTCGGCTATGAGTAAAGCCCACTTCCATTATTTTTAATATTTCTGGTGATTACACTAGCTCACTTTGGGGTGTGCTTATGCTTGGTTGAATCGTCCTTGTGGCTAAGGGTGAACATGTATTTATATTGTCTAGGAAACTAAGAGATGAAGTGCCTTATATTTTCAGGCAGTTACATCTGTGTTAGATAAATGAGACTCTTGAAATTCATTACTATTCGCCATTCCACCCGAGCAACCTTTGATATTACTGATAGTTCATTTTCTGGGAGTTGGTTAGCATTCCAGCCAACTAAGTGTGTCTAAAGCTGACCAAGATAGCTAAGTCGCCACACAGGAGGACAGGTGTCTACTTTTCGCTTGTCCACATGGGGGAGTAATTTTTATATACAATAGGCAATTTAGTTGTGGATAATCTTTGGGACTTTTTTTCCTATAAGGCGTTGCGGTAAGTTGAATCAAATAATCTTACATTATTTTTCTCTAATTTTCTTGAGCTAATTTATTCCATTTCTTCTTATACAAGGTAACATGACCACTACAATTTTTTGGAAGAAGGCCCAATCTGCCTTATATTCTTGTGATAAGTTGAAGAACGCAAAAGGTCCTGAAGATATAATAAAAGTTCTTGAATCAGACCTCTCTAAAGCTCATAAAAAGTTTTAAGAGGTTGATGAACAGATGGTGACTAAGGTTAAAGACCTTAGTAAAGCTTAGGGAAATACCAAGCTTCTATAATAGGATCTCTAGACCGCCAAAGACAGACTTGATGATTTGAAAGCCAAACTTGTTAAGGCCTTGGTTACTTATTTTATACCTAAGGAAGAAGTTGTGAAGGCCTTCAAATATTCCGAAGAATATATGATTAACACCACCATAACCTTCCTCAAGGTTTATGACGAGGTAAAAAAGGGTGGATAAACATTACCCTGATATTGTTATGGTTGTCATATCTTGTGAGGGGGATGATGATGAAGCCAAATCCATGGATGGAGAAGAGGAGGCCAATAGAATAGCTGAAGTAGGTTCATCATCTAGGGATGAGCTCTAGGTCATTGAGGAACGGGTGAATGAGAAAAAGCTTCTTACTACTAGAAACTCAAAGTTGGATCCTAAAGATACCGCTACTTAGCATGTTACTACTTATCTTTACGTAGTTTTTTACAAACATTATTCATGTATGAAACTGTGAATGGGAAAAATCTATGAAAATTTATTTATTAGTATTAATAAAAGTAGTTTATATCATTCACCATGTGATATATTTTCTTTTCTAAGTATTTTTGCTTATAGATTTGCATAATTGGATCTAGAAAAAAAATTGTTTTTATTTAAGTTTTATTTTGGGTCTTACCATTATTTCTTAGCCTTTTTTATTATGTTGTCGGATCTTATCATCATAGCCTAGGCTTACTAGTTCTTTGGGGATGAACTACTATGGTTGTGTAGTTAGAAAATGTATGTGATGAGATATTATCATCACACCCTCTTCAAAAGGTTTTGTGCAGTCAAAGACCTTCATTTTGGTCAATTAGGCTGGCTTGAGTTGACCTGACCTAAGATGTTTGACCAGTCAATGACATGATTTGGTCAATTGGGATGGCTTGAGTCGACCTGACCTAAGACGTTTAAGTGGTCAAAGATGTTCTTTGGTCAATTGGGATGGCTTGGGTTGACCTGAACTAAGATTTTGATGTAGTCAAACACGTGCATTTTAGTCAATTGGGTTGTCTTGAGCCGATCTAACCTAAGATTTTAATCCAATAAAGATGTGCATTTTGGTCATTTGGGTTGGCTTGAGCCGACCTGACCTAATATTTTGATGCAGTCAAAGACGTGCATTTTGGTCAATTGGATTGTCTTGAGCAAACTTGACCTAAGATTTTTGGGCAGCCAAAGACTTGCTTTGGTCAATAGGGTTGGCTTGATCCGACATGACATAAAATGTTTGAGTAGTCAAAGACGTGCATTTGGGCAATCAGTTTAGCTTGAGCCGACCTGGCCTAAGATTTTGGTCCAGTCAAAGACATGCATTTTTTTTGTACTTTGTGATGTCTTTGGCTTAAGCTCCTTGCCCATATATTTAAATTAAATTTAAATAAATGCAAATAAGAATTTGATAATTATAAAACTGTAATAGGGGTAATGGGTATTCTTATTTAATGGGTTCTACTCGTACAAGGATTGTAATTTCCCACTGCATTCATATTGTTTAATAACTAAAAATACTTCTTTAATGATAAGACCTCTTGAGATACTCAGAGTTCCAAGGGTTTTTTAATATCCCCCTTCTAAAATTTCAATTCGATAAATACCAACTCGTATGACTTCAGCCACGTGGTAGGAAGAATGCCAATTTTCTTCCAACTTGTTGAGTTTCTGTGTAACCTTATTTAAGACAGAGTCCCATTCCTTAAATGTACTTGGCTTAACTCTTTTATTATAGAATTTTATTATTCATTGTTGATAGGCTATTATCTTGAGTGATGTTGCTTTCCTAACTTCATCTATCAGATCTATATTCAATCCTCTTACAAAATGACTCTTAGGAAAATCAAAGTTAAGGACCCTGTAGCTTAGGAGGCCGACCTCAGTTGAGACCATGGATTCACTTCCAAAAGACAACATGAAAGGGATTTCCCATGTTATTATTTGCGCCCACATCAGACTTTGTAGTTCATTTATCCAATTCCCTTTGATTGAATCGAATCTTTTCTTCACTCCTTCCAATAATGTTCTGTTTGTGACCTCTGTCTATCGATTGCATGTGCATGAGCTCGTGACAAATGAATTTTTTTTATCTTCGCCTTGTCACATAAGTTTTGAAACTCATCATTGTCAAAATGGGTGTTCTGATTGGTAATAAAAGCATATGGGATCCCATATTTGCATATCACATTTTTCTATATAAAATGTAAGACATAACATAGGTCATCTCTATGAATGGTTTGGCCTCCACCCATTTTTCAAGTAATCCACTGGTACCAACAGATACCTGAAACTTCCTTTGATCTTCATTAGTGGGCCGACTAGATCCATACCCAAAATGTCACAAGTACAATGATATATAATCAACACCAGCTCGTCTCCTGTACTCTTATGTATCACTCCAAATATTTGGAACTTATCACACTTCTGTGTGCTTTCTTCACACTCTTTCCTCGTAGATGGACAATAATATACTTGGATTGATATTATTTTTTCTATTATTCGACCTGCTACGTGGGCACCATGTAATCCTTTATGTATTTCTTTGATCAGGTTTAGCACTTCTACAGGGTGAATACACCTCATCATTATGAAAGTAAAACCTCTTTTATATAACACTGCCTTTTCCATGACAAACTTGGTTGCTTTATAATGAAGTCTTATCGCTTTCTTCTGATTAGCTGGAAGAATACCTCCATCCAAGTATCTTCTAATTGGGTCCATCCATTATGGGCCTATGGTCAGCTCTAAAAATTTAACTTCTTCTATGTTAATGCTCATTTGCCAAAGTATCTCTATGGTCATAGTTCTCCTTAGATCGACGATTGTATATGAATCGAGATGAGTTAATGCGTCTACTCTTGTATTTTCAATTATGTGGATTCTGATCATTTGGAGTGCTTTTAGATTTGGCAACAATAATTTCACTCTTGCCAGATATTTTAGCATGTTCTCTTCTCTTGCTTCATACTCTCTCAGCACCTGGTTTACCATTAGTTGTGAGTCATTGTGAGCCATTATCTACTCGACTCCAAGTGATATAGATATCTCTAATCCAGCAATTAAAGTCTTGTATTCTGCTTCATTGTTGCATGAGAAACACCACTTTTTATTTTTCACTTTTTATTCTTAACCTAAGAATGCATCTTGGTGAGCATAAGAAATACCATTACACGTAATGTACGAGGAAACCCCATAACTGGAAAAACCATGGATGGCCTAGCCACATAATTCCACTACGATGTAAGTCTATTTAGAAGAACACCTTAGACTTAGACTCAATGTCTTCAAGCCTTGATGCGTTTCTTCATTACTTGTAACCTTCTTAGTAGCCACTGTTGGACACCTTCCAATAGCCACATAACGCAGGCGCGTTCCCACATCTTAGTATTCGATAAATCTTACTCGTCTCGTGACTAGTACAGTCGCCTCTCAACACAAACATAGTCTCCACCACTCGAAATGCTCACAGTTTGAAGAGAAAATAGATATGTTGTAACTTAGAAAGAGATCTCAAATAAACTTATAGATGTAGGATTCTTAGATCTCAACCATGGGAGTAAAGTAGGGTTTGGAAGGCACTAGATAAACTTTGCGAAATTATTTTTGCAAAAGACCTCTAAGAAAATTGATGTCAAACTAGAATATTTATAGAAAATAAGAATTTTGAGGCGGTGCATTTTTCAAGATAACTCGTTCAAATTAAAACGTAGAGTTTGTTTGAACAAAACCCTTATATCGTTTGAACGAACAAAAACATCATTCGAAAAGACACATAATCTCATTCAAACTAACTTCGAATAAGCTTAAAACGAATATACCTTTGTCAAATAGAAGTACCTCGTTTGATGTTCGTTTGAAGGTTATTCTAACAACATTCAACTCTTATTCGAACGAACTTCTAATTCTGATTAAAATGAACCAAAAAAAATCTTTAAAAAATATTTTATGAAAATTCCTCAAATAACTTTTATTAAACAATGCCGAAATGTATCCAGGGATCAAACACTATTATGTATTCATACCATCAATGAGATCACGTAGATATTGAAGATGAAAACTATGCACACAGTCCAATATGCCATTGATGTAGCTTTAGTTTTTTGCATAGTCTTCAATCACATATCATGGCTTGAAGGACACACGACTCAAGTCCTAACCTATGACTCAAACAAGTTTTGTCCTAACACAGAATAAATCCATATTACAAAGTAACTTGATTCAAAAAATTTGCAAATCTCCTCCTTTGGTTATATTGAGACAAAACTCAAATAGAAATACCTATTGGGTCATCAAGCTCACTAAGACACAATTACCAACCCTGAAAGGAAAAAAGTTACAGACCCATGGCCGACACAAACTTGAGTAGCTTTACTTTTGTGCAAACATTTTTCGTATCGCTGCTAACCTGCACTCTTAAACACACCTTCAAATACAAAGATAATATAATAATATATAAACTGCATATGAAAAACCCTCCCTTTTTATCTAAACATCTCTAAATAAAAAAGGTCGTTTCCTCCTAAGTTAACGAATTCCCACACTAAAAGAGTTAGATATCATTTCTCCTCCTTTTTGTTCAAGAATAGACAAAGAATAAGGTGAACAATAATAAAACATTTATCCTTATTAAAACCAAATATCCCCTAAGTTAAGCATGGGTATATATATACATACATACATATATATATATATATATATATATCATGCTATGGTGTGAAGCAAACAATCATTGATAGACAGTTCGACGACACAAGCATAAATATTCCAAACTACAAACAAGTGATATCAACTATGATGTAAGAATTTAAGTATAAGATACCAAGACTGTCTTAACACATACCAATATAAATCAAATATTAAGCATATGGCACACATGGATTAAATGAAAATGTAAAGACTCAAAACATAAAAATACCATACATATATAACCACACATATACCAATGAAGCATAACTATATATAGGTATAAACGCCCACAACAGACAAAAACACATAAGCTTTACACTCGCATGGTATCAGTGCGTCTAAATATGGCAGTTCGAAGTGAAGGAGTGTGAACTTGAAATAAGAGAAAATGACCCAATCATTCATACATGTCCGGGTACATCTATTTGGCTAAAATAATTTATCAAGATTCGATTTAGCCTCACATGTCAAATAAAGAACTCAAAAGGAAAATCAATTGTAATTCACACTTGCCTAAAAAAAATTGATGATTCTCGAATCAAAAGAGTCAAAACAATTAAGGTTAACTAAGACTCACTAAGAAAACCCATTAATTTTCAACTAAACATCTTTAAAAACACACACACACACACACACACACACACACACACACACACACACACACACACACACACACATATATATATATATATATATATATATATATATATATATATATATATATATATATCAGTTTTTTGATCTTTTTCGTTTGAAGACATCTAATTTTTGAAGCATCAATGAAAAAAACTTGGCCTTGACAATTTATTTTTATTTTTATTGCCTCTTAATCTTATTAGGATCTTGCCAACATGGACTTTTCACATAAATAAGATATGCTTATTTCGTAGCCCTTTTCCGTGCACACTCATATTTAAAAAAAAAATCAAACAAACTCATGGAGAATGGTTTTTACATGCATAACTCCACTTTAGTCAAAACTTTTATGCATATGACAATATTGTTCGGAGAACGCATCGCTTAACTCATGTGATATATGAAGTTAAAATCCAAAGAGCTCATGCAAATTGTGTGCGGTGGCATTTTCAAAATGAATTCATCATCTAAATCAATTTTAAACTATATCATGCAAACATGATTAAGAATAATCCAAGCATTGAAAATCAAAATCATTTCCTAGTCATATGGATACATGGAAGGAAAGGTGTAAAACGGGTGATGGTTCGAAATACACCAATTTTAATTTTCAAAATTAATTTTCTTTTCTTTTCTTTGAAAGATGAAAAATTAAAATCAAACGTGAATTTTAATTTCTAAACAAATTAAAATTAAACAACAAGTGAAATTAAGTCTACACACACACACACACTTAAAATTTGACTTAAACCAAATTAATTTAACTATCAAGTTAAACTACCGAGAATAAAATCATTGTCCATTTAAATATTCCAACTTGAATTAATTAATTTAAACTTACCCAAATACTAAACTTGCACCAAATTAAGCAAGATTGTAAATTAAACCCAATTTTATCTTTTTAACCTAAGCATTCGTTCTAGGTGAGTTAAACAAGATAAAATAAACAATCTCACTACACAGCGATGTACGAGGAAAACCCAAATGGAAAAAACCTCGGATAGCCCTAGCCTTAAGTCCACTAAGTATGTAATTTTTATAAGTATAAGACAAATGACATACTCAACTCGACTCGACTCCTTCAACCCCCTGACGCGTCTTCTTGTACCAACCTTAGCTTAGTCGATAATCCCGAAACTCCTCCGAAACCTTGGAATCCACCAATTAGGTCTTAGGAGAACCGTCAACCCTCACACAATGCCTTTCACCATGTGAATACGCCGCAGCAAAGCAATGAACTTATTCTTTGTGGGATGTAGAAGTAAACCCAAATGAACTCTTCAATTCGGTAGAGTAGAACCCGGTGCCAAACACTCTCCAAGAAAGTATATAGAAATAGGAACTTGGATTAAACTTAAACTAATGGGTGTATGTGTTTTGATAGAAATTAATTCATGAAGGCTTAAAAACACAAAAACAGGAACTTTTGATTTTGGAAATTCTCTCTCAAAATTTTTCTCTCAAAGTGTGTCAAAAGTCATGAAAAGTTATTTCAAAAATATTGGTTCCTGCACATATAAAATCTGGGAAAAGTTAGTGGGAAAAAAGTAGTGAGAACATGGAGAAAACTGCCAAAATATTTTCCCGTCGAAAATCTCGTTCGAACGAGATTTTCGTTCAAACAAAGTCTCGTTCGAACGACGATATAAAGATGTTCCAGTGGCTAATATGGGCAAACTCATTAGCAAACTCATTCGAACGAAATTCTCGTTCGAACGACAATTTCGAACGAAATGACAGAGTACGCATTTTTCGATTTAAGCCCAAAGACTTCATATTTAAAGTACTAAAGTAGCCTTCTGAAAATAAAAATCATTTTAAAATAAAATCACACCCTTTAAACCTATTCCAAGTCTCCTAAATATATACATAGTTTGCATTCATACCTTTTGAAGATAATGGAATACGGTGATGTTGATGACGCATAAACTAGGCACGAGAAACCGACCATTGATGTTTATTTGAAATGCTGGCCGTTACGTCTTCAACTTTATGTGTCATAGGCTTGAAAGGATAAAACATGAACACTATCCTATAACTCAAATGTTTTTGTCCGGAATTGAGCCAACACTAGATTAAGACTCAATTGGAGACTTGTGTCATTACAAATCTCCCCCTTTGGCTATTCCGAAACAAAAACCAAAATAAAATCCGAAAGGGCCGTCAAGCTCTACTAGACTCAAAACAAACATCCCACCGAAAATAAAAATACAACTTGACTCAAGACCCGAGGATGACTATCTTTGCTGATGAAAGTTGCCGCTAAAAAGTCCTTCACACTTAAGAAAACATTAAACGTATAGGGAATATCAAAATATAAATCTAATTAAAGTAAATACTTCCCCTACATTAATTCTCCCTTAATCAAATATGATCAACCTAAAAAGATAGTGCTCTCCCCCAAGCTAAATCTCTGAAACTAAGATACGACAATAATAGGATTAGATACCATCTCTCCCCCTATCATTCTCCCCCTTTTTGTTCAGGAATAGACAAAGGATAAAAGAACTAATCAATTACTCACTTCATCCCATTTTAACGAAGTACGATTTCTCTCCCTAAAAACGACATAAAGGATATAAATATGGGAAAACAAGAAAAACAAAATGATGCTCAAGAGATAGGATCAAGAAGAGTTATGGGAAACAAAAGACAATAACTAATCCAAGTAAGTGACAATGGATACTAACTACGATGCGAACAAAATGATATAAATTTGAAACTTAAGAAACTAGTCATATGATATCAAACAAAATTTTGCAACAAGTTAGGTACTAATTATGAATTAAGGCATAGGTGGACTAGCTAAAATGGCAAAGACTCAAAATAAAACCTAATATCATATATATGTATACACAATAGATATAAAATATATACAAGCACACATATACAGATATAAACTCACAAATGACACAGAATAATATAACATGAATTTTTCACACTCTTATGGCATAAATGTGTCACATGGAAACGGAAGTGAAGGGATGTGAACTAGATACTAAATAATTTAAAACCCAATCACTTAAACATGTTCACGGAGTTCTTATTTGATTGCAAAATTTTATCATATTTAGATATATCCTCATGTGATAATATAAATTGAACTCAATAAACAAACATACACAATGCACATAAGCCTAGAATTTTGATGATTCTACAAACCAATAGAGTCATGACAATAAAAACGCAACTAGGATAAACGGACATTGTGCATAACCGTTAATTTACCATCCAAACTCCCTCAAAATATGCATATAGTTATGGAATGGCTATATCAACTAAACAAAATAGGCCTTGAAAAATATTTTTCTTTTAATGCCATTTTCTTTTAGGCCTTTGGACCACGTATTTCTTTTAGGTCCATTATAAACAGTGGCTTACTCGCAAAGGATAAATTTCCTTTCAGAGCCCTTCCTCGTGCACATTCATATAATAACTTTTTATATCACACAAATCTCATGTGCAGCGGATTTAACATGCACAAGCCCTCCTAGGTCATAAAATATCTAGATGACTAGATTGGTAGGAGAACACCTCATAAAGCTCAAATATACATGTGAAATTTAAATTTCAAATGAGCTCGTGCATGTGTGAAAAGAGGAATATAAAAATAGAATCCATTACGCAACGCAAATACCAACTACTCCATGTAGACATGGTAAAGAACAGTGTAAGGATTGATAATTTTAACCAAAAGTTCTAGTCACATGGAAGCATAAAGGAAAGGATTCAAACACAAGTATATGCCACATAAAGTGTGTCAAACTAAAATACACACACAAAAAAATCTTTTTGTATTTTTCATTTAATGGAAAATAAAATGAAAGAACTATAATATAAAAGATAAACAAAAATCATAATTCTAGAATGAGATGTGTGATAAAGAAATGACTAGAAAATGATAAACAAGCATAAATTTAGCATGATAATATAGCATGAAGCACAAAAGCTAAAGTATGCAAACAACTCACACATTCAACCTTTAGATTTAGCAAGGGAGTTATCGTGTGAAAGTAAATTAGAATAAAAAATCCTATTTTGTAAATCTACCAAGTTGGATCTCCTAACCCAAACTAATTATGAATGACGATTTCGGATAATAGGAATCTTGGCTACCTCAATTGCCTTACGTTGGGATTTTCTAGGGACTCGTTTAAAATCAAAGCAAAACTTCCTAAGATGACCTTTTCGACCACAATGTGAGCACCTAAAGACTTGGAGAAAAGACTTACCTAAGGAATGATATAAAACATTGTTCCTAGAGGATTCTCCAAAAACATTGTTTTTGGCTTTATGAGTTGACTCATTACAAGTACTTAAGCCTAAACCACACGTGTCATTTTTAATTTGGACCATTCCTAAGATTTATCTAATTTCTCCGAACGACTCTCCAAATCAAATTTGACTCTACTTGAGTCTCTCACTTTTTTCTCAAGTTCAATAATCCTAGACTCAAGCAAACTCTTCCTCTCTTCAAACTCAAGAAGATCCTTTTTTATTGATTCCATCAAACCTCTAAGGCTATTTCTCTTTCCTTCTACATATTCAAGCTTCTCTCGAAGAGCTCTCTCTCGTGTCCTAAGGTCATCAACTAACGCACTCTCATCAACGACCTTGGCACTCTCTTTTAAACTAGCTTCGAGCTTCAAATTTGGTCTTTTTAATTTAATAGATTCATCGTATAGTTCTTGAAATGCAAATTGAAGTTCACTCACATTAACCTCTTCTTAATTTTCACTTTCTCTCTCTCTTCTTCACTCTCACAACGATAAAAAATAAGGGAATCATAAACTTTGACCTCGGAAGTGTCATGTATTTGTATATCTTCATTGGAAGATTCATTATCGGTGCTCACATGACTTTCCATGAATGAGACAAAGTTTCACTCAATGGGGGAAGCGGATACCTCTTCCTAATCACTATCACTAAGGGTAGCATTATATGAAATTGGTTGTTTACCCTCTTTCCATAGTTTAGTGGGGGCATTCAAAAGCCATATGGCCATAACCCTCACAACCGTAACACCTATTAGACTCATCCCTATTAAGGTTTTCATTAAAAGTTTTAGGGATCTTTTCGGCTTTGTCATGCTTAGAATTTTCAAATTTCTTAAAATCACTTTTAAACTTATCTTTATTAATTTTAAGAAATTTTTGAAATTTCCTAGCAAACATAGCCATGTCCTCCGAGTCACTATCACTCTCATCAACCACAACTTGTTTTTCCTCCTTTCGGGCTTTCAATGAAAGGCCCTTATCAATTTTCTTTTCATTTTTTGGGGGAACATATCTAGTTCATAAGTTTTTAAATCACCTAATAGTTCCTCAAGTTTGGTAGAGTTCAAGTTGGGTAAAGAATTTAAGACGTTCACTTCGGGGATAAATCTCTCGGGTAGGGACCTTAAAATTTTCTTTACTACTCGGTCATCGGGTATTTTCTTTCCCAAATTAAATGATGAATTTACGATACCGGAATGTCTAGCATAAAATTCATCAAATGTTTCTTTTTCATTCATTTTGATGGTTTCAAATTGAGTGGTGAGGTTTTGGAGTTTAGAAGCCTTAACGGCATTAGTTCCCTTGTGAGTGAGTTGTAATATATCCCAAGCTTCCTTAGCGGTTTGACACATCATGATACGTCGGAATTCATCCGGTGTGACAGCGCTAAACAAGGTCTTTAAACCTCGGGAATTAAAATTAGCAAGTTTAAATTCATTCTCACTCCTTCTATCTACGGGTTTTGGAACACGCTCATATTCTACCAAATGTGTGGGTGGGGACCACCCATTAACAACTGACAACCAAACTCTCTCATCGATATATTTAAGTTTCGATTTCATACGCGCCTTCCAATACGCGTAATTGGAACCATCAAAAACAGGAAATTTTAAAAATGGGAAAAATTCCATTTTTAACCAAAAATATTTAAAAGGACCTTAATGCAATAAATTAGCACTCGAGCTCTAATACCACTTGTAAAATGAGTGATGGTTCGAAATACACCAATTTTAATTTTTCAAAATTAATTTAATGTTCTTTTCTTTAAAAGATGAAAAATTAAAATCAAACACGAGTTTTAATTTCTAAACAAATTAAAATTAAACAACAAGTGAAATTATGTCTACACACACACACTTAAAATTTCACTTAAACCAAATTAATTTAATTATCAAGTTAAACTACAGGGAATAAAATCATTGTCCATTTAAATATTCCAACTTGAATTAATTAATTTAAACTTACCCAAATATTAAACTTGCACCAAATTAAGCAAGATTGTAAATTAAACACCATTTTATCTTTTTAACCTAAGCATGCCTTGTAGGTGAGTTAAACAAGATAAAATAAACAATCTCACTACACGACGATGTATGAGGAAAATCCTCAGACGGCCCTAGCCTTAAGTCCACTAAGTATGGAATTTTGACAAGTACAAGACAAATGACTTATTCAACTCGACTCGACTCCTTTAACCCCTTGACGCATCTTCTTGTACCAACCTCCGCTTAGTCAACAATCCCGAAACTCCACTGGTACCTTGGAATCCACCAATGAGGTCCTAGGACAACCGTCAACCCTCACACAATGCCTTTCATCGTGTGAGTACGCCGCAGCAAAACAATGGGTTCTTCTTTGTGGAATGTAAAAGTAAACCCAAACAAACTCTTCAATTCGGTAGAGTAGAGCATGGTTCCAAACACCCTCCAAGAAAGTATACAATAATAGGAACTTGGATTAAACTTAAAATAATGGGTGTATATTTTTTTATAGAAATTAATTCATGAAAGCTTGAAAACACAAAAGCATATACTTTTGATTTTGAAAATTCTCTCTCAAAGTGTGTCAAAAGTTATTTCAAAAAGATTGTTCCCGCACATATAAAATCTAGTAAAATTTAGTGGGAACAAAAGTAGTGGGAACATGGAGAAAACTGCCAAAATATTTTCCCATTGGAAATCTCGTTCGAACGAGATTTTTGTTTAACGAAGTCTCGTTTGAACGGCCATCTAACGATGTTCTAGTGGCCAATATGGGAAAACTCGTTCGAACGAAATTCTCGTTCGAACGATATTCTCGTTCGAACGACAATTTCAAACGAAATGACAGAATAAGAATTTTTCGATTTAAGCCCCAAAACTTTATATTTAAAGTACTAAAGTAGCGTTCTGAAAAAAAATCATTTTAAAATAAAATCACACACTTTAAACATATTTTTAGTCTCCTACATATATACATAGTTTGCATTCATACCTTTTGAAGATAATGGAATACGGTGATGTTGATGATGCATAAACTAGGCACGAGAAACTTCAATTGATGTTTACTTGAAATGTTGGCCGTTACGTCTTCAAATTTACGTGTCATAGGCTTGAAAGGATACAACATGAACACTATACTATAACTCAAATGATTTTGTCCGAAACTGAGTCAATACTACATTAAGACTCAATTGGAGACTTGTGTCCTCACAAAAGGGATTCAAACACACTGATATGCCACACAACGTGTAAAACCAAAATACACAAAACCAAAAATCTTTGTAAGTTTTTAAACATTTTTTAAAATGGAAGCAATTTAAAAAAAACTCTAAAGACAAACAAACCCTTTTTGTATTTTTCTCATTAAGACCCAAAAAATGGGAAATTAAAGTACAAAAGATAAACACGTCATAACTCTAGCAAACATATAACATGAAGCACAAAACTAGTACATGACAAATATGAAATCACACTCACTTAAAATATATAGCATGGGCTGAATCATGTGAAAACAAATGAGAGTCAACAAGCCTAAATTTAGTTCCTTCAAATTGGATCTCTTAAACCATATAAGTGTAACATAACGAACACGGACTTAGGGAACCTTGGTGACACTAGCCTTATTCTTCATAGGACCTTTTCCAAGATCATAATAGAAATATCTATGGTGGCCTTTCCTACCATTGTGTGTGTGCAGGTGAAGACACAAGGAATATTACCCTTAGGTTGACATTTTTTAATGACCCTAACTTTATTTGTCTCTCTCAAATGCATGGTCCTGGCTTTAGCTATGGAAGTATCTTTATAATCGATTCTAATTCCACACTTGTCATCTTTGATTCAGATGGTTCCTAGCATCTTATCTAACCTCTCCTACCTAGACTTCAAATCAAATTTAACGTTACTTGAGTCTCTAAACTTATCTTCCAACTCCACAATCCAAGAGTCGAGCAAATTCCTAGATTCTTCAAACTCGAGAAGCTCCTTCTTTAATGCCTCCATCAAACTACGAAGGATATCTCTCTCCCACTCAACATACTCTCACTTATATTTAAGTTTCCTCTCATGTTACCGAAGCTCTTCAATATATTTAGAATTATCATATCTTATGGCACGTTCCTTCGCGTTAGCTTCTAAATGCAAGTTGGATTTTTTAACGTCAATGAATCGGTGTACAACTCCCTAATGGCCACTTGAATCTCACTCTCCTCCTCATATTCTTATTCTTCTTCACTCCTCTCCTCACTCTTTTGTCAATGAACGCGGTGTTGTTGTGATCAGTGGGTGAATTAACTTCCTCTTTCGACTCGCTATCAATAAAGGTGGTATTGTATACTTCCAGTTTCTTTCCCTCCTTCCTTAGACTAGGGGGCACTCAAGAGGATAATGTGTAAATCCTTGTCATTCAAAATACCTCTTCCTAGTCTAGGTGGTATTTTTTATCTTTTCTAAACTCTTATCAAAGTTCTTTTCATCTCTAAACTTAAAAAATTTCTTCCTAGAAAACCTAGTTATCTTTTCAGCATCAATCTCACCGTCACAATCAGAATCTAACATATCATCTTTTCAAGCTCTCAAAGCAATGTTGCTAGTTTCCTTCTCTGGACGATACATGTTCATCTCATAGATTTGAAGGTCACCTATAAGTTCATGGACTCTCATAGTGTCGACGCCACTTAGTGAATCTAGGATCATGACTTTTGCATTAAATATTTAAGGTACGACCTTAAGATTTTTCATATAACTCTAGACTCGGGTATTGGATCACCTAATTTAAATGAGGAGTTTACGATATCCGATAACTTGGCATAAAACTCATCAAAAAAACTCATTTTCTAACATCTTAATTGTCTCAAACTTAGTCGTCAGATTTTGTAAATTGGAAAACTTAATAATATATGTGCCCTCGTGTGTGAATCACAAAGTATCTCAATTAGTCTTATTTCTCTTGAAATTTTTAATGCATTTAAACTCTTTTACAGTCATAGCACAAAAAATATCATTCACATCCCTGGAATTAAAAGTCGAGGCATTCTTTTCAGCCATTGTCCACGAGCCATATACTTTAGTAGCACCACCTTCGATGGGAGGAGTACACACAAAATCAACTGAGTTCCAAACATTCTAATCTATTGATTTTAAGAAAAATCTCATCTGAGCCTTCTAATAAGGATAGTTTGGCTCATCAAATAATGAAGGTCGGCCAATGTAACTACCGTCTCGATTGAAATCCATCTAAATCCTAAATAAGGATCTAGTGAAGCAAACTAGTGTAACCCAATTTGATACCCTATGTGCCCTAGAATTCGTGAGGCACGCCACTTTTTAGTTTTTCACAATTTTAATAAACTTTGCACCTTTTAAAACCACAAGTGTTGAGTGAAATAGTTTTACTAATTTTATTCTAAACCTAAGCATCCATCCAGGTGAGAA
The DNA here is from genome assembly GCA_949130495.1 of Sambucus nigra. Taxonomy (NCBI): domain Eukaryota; kingdom Viridiplantae; phylum Streptophyta; class Magnoliopsida; order Dipsacales; family Adoxaceae; genus Sambucus; species Sambucus nigra. Next base: position 464,037,130 of record OX422211.1, on the reverse strand, counting down.
TAAATGGAATAAAATAAGAAGTACCACAACACGAAGATGTACAAGGAAAACCCACAATGGGAAAAACCTCATACGGCCTAGCCATACAAGTTCACTATAGAGTGGATAGTTTGGCCTTTGATTACAATCCTTATCTCATAAGTGATATCATATTCACCCATCTCTATTACCCATGCCATAAATCAACCAGACTTCTCAAGTTTGTGGATGGTTTTGTCGAAGTGGGAGATAAGTGTAAACCACTAAAGAGTGGGCTTCAAAATATTTTATTTCATCTTCCTTGATTCCACTATCAAAGTAAAAGTCAATTTCTCCATTCTGAAATATCTCACTTATGTGCCAGCAAAACCATCGCTTATCTAGTAGACTAGTATCTGAATTCCTTAATCACTCTTGAATAGAGCCGAGAAAATGGTTGACCCTGACACCACCAAACGCAAATATAGTTTTTATCCTAGAATTGGCCTTAACAACAATGGGGTCGTCCTTGGTATCTTTTCATCTCAGAAAAAATCAACTTAACATTCCTTTATCCTCTTAAAAATATTGTTAATCACCTTGACGAATGAGAGGCACTTATCTATTACTGTGGATATGAATCTGTTCAAAGCTACCACTTGAACTACTAGGATTTAGATTTCCTTATTGCTCTTGGGAGGCTACATATTGATCAATGTCTGGATCTTGTCAGGTTTGGCCTCTATGCCCCTTTATTAATAATAAAAAATAGAGTTTTCCAGCGTTGACTCTAAACACACATTTGGCTAGATTTAGTTTCATTTGATATTTCTCCCTCTTTTTGAAGGTCTGGATGAGGTATTTTATACGATTGTCTACCTTCATGCATTTGGTCAGTATGTTATTCACGTAAAGTTCCATATTCTTACCTATTTGATTTTCAAACACCTTGTTCGCCAGCCTTTAATAGGTTGCAACTGCATTTTTTTAATCAGAAAGTCATAACTTTATAAATAAAAAATACCTTAGATAGTGATAAAGGAGGTTTTCTCTTTGTTTTTTATCTTTATCTTAATTTAGTTATAACCATAATAACCATCCATGAAGCTCAGTGATTCATGCACAGATGTTGCATCCACTAGTTGTTCAATTTGAGGCAAAAGATAATAATCCTTGGGACATGCTTTATTCAAGTCTGTGAATTCCACACACATTTGCCATTTTTTATTTTTCTTGGGTACCATTACCACATTTTCTATCCAGTCTGGATACATCACATCTTTGATACAAGCAAATTTCTTTATCTTGACCACTTTTCTTGAATTTCCATGTTCTTCCCTTCAGAGAATACCCTTCATTTTTCTTTACTGGTTTTACTTCCTTGATTGTGTTGAGATCATGACTAATAATGGATGGATAAATTCCAGGCATGTCTTTATGGCTCCAAGAAAAAATGATTTTCCTAGATCATAAGAAGTCAACCAGTTTTTTTTTAAATGGGATTCGAGGACGAGATGATTTGGGTTGTCCTTTCAGGATGCTCATCATCCAGGTTTACTAGTTTGGTTTGCTCAATTTCTTCTCTAGTTATCAACTTATCTTCGTATTAAGGATATAACATCTCGATCTGATAAGTTTGGTCTAGTTTTTTCCTTTCTTCCTCATCGATCGCAGTTTAGTAGCATTCGCGTGCTTTCACCTAGTTTTCCTTTACAATCCCATACCTAAATTAGTGAGGAACTTTATGCATTGATGAACAGTTGAGGCCACAACTTCAAATTTCTTAAGACCCATTCTACCAAAGATAATATTATAGGCTGGTGAGATATTCTTATCAAGGATGAAGAATCTCATCATCTCAATTCTGCAGGTCAGCTAATTTCTAATAATAACTTTCAACTCAATTATGCCAAGTGGATATAATTTTTTACCTAAGAATCTAATTAGTGGGTGATGGTAATCTTCCAATTTTCTTTCGAAAAGCTCCATCCTCCTAAAAGGTCATAAAATAAGACATCGGTTGAACCCCCATTATCTACCATAATTCTCTTTACACTCCCTTCATGGACCATCATGGTCGTTACCATTGGGTCGTTATGAGGATATAACAATCCTCAGAGGTTGTATCTAGAAAAACCTATCACTAATTGTTCCTTGGCAACCTTATGAGGTTAGATATCAGTCATTGTTTCTATGTTGACATCTTTATTATTGGAACAAACCCTTGCTTCATTGAGGTATGCCTTTCTTTCAACTAGCCCATTACCTCCACCAGTATCCCCTCTTTCTATGCAACTACTTGATAGAGAACTCATTTTTAGTTCTTATACAGGTTGCTTGGGTCTTGTAGGGAGTTTTAGGTCCTCCTCGTTATTTTTCTTTCGATCTCTTTTCTGATCCTTATTTCCTACACGAGGTGATCTTGATCTTCTCCTTGGCTTCCGATAATCATAAGACGGTGTTGTTCTGCCATTATTATCAATGTATTTATTTAGCATCCCTCTTTTGATGAGGGATTTAATTTCATCCTTCATATCTAGGCAATCTTTGGTCTCATGCCTGTTGTCTTTGTGGAACTTGAAAAACGTATTCTTATCTCTTCTTCCAATGACAGTTTTTAACTTCTCCAGTCACTTCAATTCACTATTTTGATGTAATGCACTCCCATTATTAAGGGAGTATAGTCATTAAACTTCTAGTATGGCTTCTTTTCACTCTTCAGCTTGGGGAACTTTTTGGGCTTCTGTGACACCCCGACTAATTAAATACCGGGTAGCTACTCCTTTATTAAATTAATTCAAAATGCCAAGTTGGCTCAGTTAATAGCATCACTATCGAAAACATTTTTATTATTACTAACCACCTAGTATTTAAAACGTAAGTGCCAAATTTTATTTAAAGTCTGATTAACATGCAACAAGTGTAATAAAGAATAATAACACCATTCACCATACTGAAGTAAAAAGAATAACCATCACATAATGTAAATAAAGTCTGGAGGAAAACTCCTCACTACAAATCCCACAACTGAAATAAATAAACCGAATACTAAAACAATACATGCCAAATTCTGAAAACTGTAATGGAAATGTAACTCTAATAGAAATGGGCAACATGCCCTACAACTGATAGATAATGAATCTGGAATCCAAGTGATAGAAGCGTCTACAAGCAAATCCCTGTAGCTTCCACAAACAGCTACAGCTCGTCACCAGAATGAGTATCCTATGCATGGTGTCCTTGTGGCTGGGCACCTAAAATGGTTTTACAAGAAAAGTAGATTTGAAAGCAAACGGGTCAAAGCCCGAATGTGGAGTTATATTTTAAAAACCTGCAAGTGCTTTAAAAACATTTAAAACATTAAATGCAAAGTACATGTTAGGACGTGCACTCACATGATATTCTCACCTCTCGTCTAACTGTGCACTCCTAACGTAAGTACCCATCTACAACGACACAAACCACTAGCTAAGTGACATCATATCTAGCTAGACTGTCATAAGTCCTACCCTTATTACTCGGTTCTATTAACATTATAACGCTCGCAATTAAATAGGGGTTTGATGTAAACTCAGATGCTCAATATGCAATATATTTCACTATCAGCTAACTCGTTATGTTTCTCGAAACAATACCGTAATTATTTATACAACATTAACATGAAGGTTTCCATTAATTAAGTGTATATTAATCACAACATAAATATACAATACAAGCACCCCGAGAACTAAGCTGTGGTGCACACATACTCTGCTATCCATCCCGGTACATCACGTACATAAGGATCACATATTTCGAATCTCTCAGGAATAGTTCAAAGATAACAACATCACAAATAATGGAGGCGAACACAGTCACATCACATGGGTCACGCACATACCTACGCTCCCACGATCAGCGGACTTATTAATATCCCAATAAGTCTTTCTATGACCTATGTTCATCAAGGTAACCAGTCTAAATCCGGGCAACACAAGGATTAGAGGGTCCTAAGCGAACGCAAACCTCCCGTGATAGCAAGTATGGTAGGTATGTCATACACATAATTTATATACCAATACTAAGTAAACACACATCTTTAGTAATCCCGTAGTTTAATCGTAGTACATATCGCATTCTCGTACCAACTTATAATTATCACAATTTATACTATTCCGGTTTATAATCATACGCGCCATAATTTATTCTCACGTCGTAGTAGACACTCACGTCTCAACCCAAACCGTCCATTTAATTTAACTCTCGTATATAATTTCCTTCTCATAAATACCCAAAAGTCCCAATTCTATCATTACATCATCATCGGAATGTTATCTATATCCTCGAACAAGTTTACGGGACTCCAAAAATCAAAACAGTCCAAAAAGACCCAGACTGCCAGCTCGTTAGAAGTCTCGTTCGAACGAGACTGTTCGAACGAGGTTACACTATCAGCTCGTTAGAAGTCTCGTTCGAACGAGACTGTTCGAACGAGATCCAGTTCGTTCGAACGAACTGTACCTTCTAACGAGATCTCGTTCGAACGAAGTTATCGAACGAAGTTCCCTATCGTTAGAAGCGACTGGTCAACTCGTTAGAAGCTCGTTCGAACGAGTTCGTTCGAACGACCTGGGGAGGGGCTTCTAACGACCTACCAGTTTCGTCCCAGATTTCTCTAAATTTCGTTTTTCACCATTCTTACTCCTCAAATCTTCTCCAAAGTTAGTTCCAACAATGTTTTAAGTTTTCTAATCATCCTAAAACATGCTAAGGTCATATACTAACATCTTTTAAGGCATTAATGCATCCCAAACATCATTAAATCACAAGATTCTATACTTTTCCCCAATTTTTCAAGAACATGAACCCTAGATTTTTATCATCATCAAATCCCAGAATTTAATCCGTTTCTACACTACATAAAAATGAAATCTCTGAATTCAATCTTCAAGCAACGTTTCTACATGCAAACCTATACCCAAAATTAAGCTAATAACTTCCAATTTCATGGGTTTTCCTTTAACTCTTAATTAAGATAGATTATCAAGATTTCTAACATGGAAGAAGCATTCACTGCATAAAGAATGTAATTTAAATCACTTGCCTTGATTCGATTTCTGATTTTGGTGTTGGTTTGGTGAAGATTTCTGCAGAATTCCCTCTCTCTCTCTTTCTCCAAGCTTCTTCTCCAAAGGTGGCTATGGTGGCTAGGGTTTTCTTTGGGAAAGTTGGAAACCTAAATGATAACCTCCGTAGCTTAATGGGTTAATATGGGTTGGTTAGTGGGTTTAGTGGGTTAAATCCACATCAGATTAAGACTCCTAATTTTCGTCATTATTAATTCCTCAAAATACAACATTACCAAAATACCCTTTTAAGTTGCCGGTATGGCCTAAAAATACCCCGGGACCCAAACTACACCCCCGGCTAGTGTTTTCTGACTATCTCGACCCTTCCGGACGCGTTGGCGCACTCAAAACGACCATACGGATAATTAGAAATAAAAATCACTTTTATAATGAAAATAATACACCATGACGCGGCGGTCACACGCGTCTCAACAAAATTCCCAAATTACCGTACATAAATCTCACGACAAATTTCATAATTAAATATTCATATAACATCATATATGCTCAATATAGTCAAATACCAACTCACATCTCGCTAGTATTTTTAACCCGGATTAATTTCCAATTAATACGCATTTAATTAATCCCAAAAATAAATATAGCCAAAAGTACGGGGTATTACAGCTTCTACCTTCTTCCAAAGTTATTACATTCTTTAAGTTTTTAATGGTTGAACTCTTTTACAACCACTGCTTCTTCTCCATTCATGATCTTTCTTACTTTGGCCAAGACCTAGGCTATGTGATTTGGAGGCTCTTTCACCAATGTATAGTATAACTTTCTAGGCAACAGTCCACTCATAATTTTTGAAATGGAAACTTTCTCATTATAAACTACCGCTACCTATATCTGTAGGGACAAGAGGGGGTGATTCCCTGCATTTATCTAGATTTTTCTCCACAGGTAGGATTAGTGGAGATGATTCTGGATGAACTGGTTAGCTCTATGAGGCTAGAATACGATGGTTAAGATATCTCATATTTTTTTTTGCATAGCTTCTTGGCTCTTGACCAAGCAATGCAAAAAATCCTCCTACATCCCCTATTCCAATAGGGGTTGGCGCAACTTCTTTCTCCCTACTAATTTCTAGGTGTTAACCATTTCTTACAAAATACCTAAAAAAATAGAGTATGATAATAGGAAAATAGAGTTTGATTGAATACTTGCAAAATTAAAAGTGGAGAAACTGTTTTGGGCTAGAAATTAGCATATCTAGGTTTAGAATTCACTGAAGTGGGCAATGGAATAGTAAATCAAGGATTTAAAGTGAGTAATCAAGTGAATCTGCTGATTTGACCAACGAGATGAACGTCAATACAATTTAGGGTTATATTTCAAAATATCTAGAATTTTCTCAATTGGGGATAAGAATTAGGTGCAAAACAACTTGGCTTCTGTCGTTTCCCACATACGACGCCATTCTATTATCATATCAAATTTCTTTCAATGTTTTTTTCTTAGCTAGTTGAGATCCAACCCGATATAAGAAACAAATAAATAGTAAAATGTGTATATATGAAGATAGAGGTGAGAGTACGAAGAATTATACACCAAATTACGTGGTTCAAACCTCAAGAATGAGCTTACGTCCATATCTTATCTGTTAGAACTAGGTTCTAATTGATCGGACGCCACAGAATAGTACAATCACTCAATCCCTCTATTTAAATGATTAGGATGTAAGAATCTCTCTTTACATGTTAGTCGGTTGGTTGACTCCTCGATTTTAATGGGGGATCTCACCTCTTATAGTGAATCATTGTGAGCTAATATCTTCTGGACCAGTATGGACTAGTTTGGAGCATTTAGTGAATAGATCACCCATAAGATATGTAATAGTTTGATGTTTTTCCATTAGGGAATGTTCTTCACATGGTGGTTGCATGTGGTCCCATGAACATGGTGTTGGCCCACCTTTAACAGTGTTACTAAAGTTGTAGTCTATCAGTTAACCTTACTGGAATCAACCCAGTTCATCCAGGTGGAAAGGAGGTCAACCTCTTTGCTGAGCCGAGGTCCTTCCTCGGTATTTGTTTGGGCGAGGCCGAGCTCTTTCACTTTCTATTGAATGGTTTTATACAATTTTCTTTATGCCATGAGATGTTCAACCAATATGATGTAACAAGTTAGATCATCATTGTGTTCCCACTTGCGCCGAAGTGGATGATGCGTCGACACCACAGAGCACCCCTATGACTATCAAATAAGTTATGTAATTCAGATGACCATGCCTGAGGCTAAATCAAATTAATCTCGAGGTTCCTTTAAGGATGAAGAAATTAACACGATCCTAAACAAAGGACATGTGGCAAAGAAATTCCCAAACTTCCCTTATAATTGGAGGCTCATTAACCATTGGTAGGAAATTGCAAGATCTCCTAGTTGTTATCAAACAACATGAGTTATCCATCATAGTCAATATCACATCTATTATCCTTAGGTTGAGGTGGGGGGAACCCTATTTCCCCCCCACGCCACACATGAAAAATAAAATGTGTGGGCGGTGTACCATCACTTCCTAAACAAAGCTTGAATCACATGCATGTCTTGCATAAGAAATTGACAACGTACCTTACCAACAAATGTCATTTATAATGTAATATTTAATCCTATACCATCCACCACATGGGTTACCCTCTCATCCTCACATAATCTTTAACCGACCCACCAATTCAAAACTCTAATGTAATATCCCATATCAATTTTGAGGTATCCATTTCTTGCTTAATTTGGAAATTATAATAAATCACTTAGCCTTTTATTTTTTAAGAGTGAGGGGGAAAGGAAAGGGGAAGGGGAAGGGGAGGAGAAATCTAACCCTCAACAACCTATATAAGAGTGAGAGACCTAACCATTATTATATCCATAGTGGTTATTTAACTAGTTTGTCAACTAATCATTAACAAATTTATCGATGTAATAATTTAAATTAATCAATTTATTTAATCCTATTAATTACGTCATCAAATTTAACAATTTAATTGAAGGAGTAAGAGATCAGTGTGGCCGGATACATGGTATATAACTTCTAACTACCCTTATAACTAGTCGGACAGTGACTTGTTCTATTACTAGCACCCGACCGACCACGTGCACCGTGACCAAACATAATCAAATCAACTTAAATTGCTAGAAACAATAGATTCCTAAGGATAATTATCACTACAATCAAAGTCATATTACAACTCAACCGAATTGGTCAAGATAAGCCCTAATAGAGATGTTTCATGAAAAATATTTTGATATACAACATGGGTAAGACTCTTGTTGATATTATGTCGAACATAAGACTCTTATAGTTGCAACCTAGACTCTCACTTAGTAGTCCTAGCAATATAGCCTACTTCCATGGACGTAGAGAAGGTCGACTTGTTAAACCATCGTGTTAATTTATTTCCTGCATTATAATCAAGGCTAAGTTATTAAATCACATTATTGTAGGAATAAACCCTCTTTCATAATTATTCATTTCAATCAATGTAATTATATTCATAAACACAGTTAGATATTTTAGTAAATTTAATTAATTCAATTCATTTAAACATAAATTAACTAAATATAAACATAAATGATGCACCTTCACGTTTCTTACCCATTGAGAAATATATCCCTCTAGCTCAACCTACTCGGGTAATCCTAAAATTCTCAATTCTTCACTTGCACCGCTCCTACCTAGGATGTTATGCAAATCTAGTCGTTATCTAACGACAAAACATGAGGAAATACCACCTTTGTATACTATAAAAAAATATAGGTTTTTATATGTGTAGCACACACATACACACACACGCGCACACACACACACACACACACACACACACACACACACACACACACACACACACACACACACACACACACACACACACACACACACACATATATATATATATATAGAGAGAGAGAGAGAGAGAGAGAGAGAGAGAGAGAGACAACTCACAACTATGAGCCAACCTTAACGACCTCCACCATGATGGAGATGAAGAAAACTACCACTACCGCCTTCTCGTTATTAAAATACCAAGGCATCATAAAACCACCACCAAACCAATACGAAAACTTATATTCTGTCAAATAACTAACATTGTGAACAAATTTCAATTATATTTTTTAACCTTAAAAACAAAAAATTAAAAATTAAAGGCCCTAAACCAACTTGAAATCATAAAATAAATGTTTAAAAGTCACTGCCTAAGTAATTTGAGGTTATTTGAGATACAAAAAATTTAGAATTTTTGTAAAATATTTTAGAATAGAGAGATGGCAATGGTTTGTGATAGAAAATGATGGTTTAAATAAGGAAATTGGTCAACTTTAAGACCATATAAAAGAAGGACATGTGGACATCTCGATTTTCAATCAAGGTTTCAGGATTCTTTGTCCTATTCCAAATAAACCCAGGACACGTACGCTAGGAAAAATCCTGAGAAAACCCAACTTTCGAAACCTACACTGAAGTTTCCAGTGTCAAAAACACAAGAAATCTGAGTATTTACGGACAAAGTATAACTAACAAAAAAACCAAAAACTTACTTAATCCATTTAAGAAACCAGAAAATAGCCCATCTGGTGTCTTACCTGATCGAATAAGGACCCCTCAAGAAATACAATGGCATCAGCCGATTGGCCAAAGCATATGACACAAAAATCTTATCTAAATCTTTTCTCGGCCATTAATAAAAAATCAACGGCCCTAAACCTTTGGCTGATCGTCCATCCAATCCGTCAAAACCCCTCGAAATAGAGGACCCCACCCATCATTTCAAAGCAACCTGCATCGAATTCGAAGATTAAAACCCAACAATGATTCAGTTTTCTATCTTTCTTAATCTCGAGTGCTCGAGGTACTCAAATCATTTTCTGATACGTCCCGAAGGTCATGTATTTTAGAAAAGTCAATTTACTGAAAGAAAAATCTCATACATCCACAGAGTCACCTCACAAAGACGTTCGTGCTCCTGAAAAATTTTCCTTAGAGAAATAAATAGAGTTAAACCTCTACATAATTTACGTAAAAGTCAACACTTCTAGCCGAAGCTCTCCCGACTGAAAAGCACCAAAAAGCGGGGCTTTCCCCTCAAAGCAAAAGGTTGGTTGTAGGCTCATTTTTCTTTCGAATGTGTTTTAAGGAATACAAACCAACTTTCTTTTAAAATTTTTGCACAATTTAAAATTATGCCAAATTATGGCACGGTTTAATGATAATCTGGCACACTTTAAAACAGTGCCAAATTTTGGCACTACTTTAACGTGTGCCAAAATTGAGTACACTTGTCTAAAATATAAAAGACCCTAAAAAAATTTACTTATCACACACTTTGTTATATCCCGCTCAAAGTATATCCCACTACTGTCTTCACACTCATCCCTCTCTCAGCGCTCGCTCTCTCTCTTCCTCTCCGGTCAGCTCTCATTCTCTCTCTCCAGCCAACTCTCTCTTTCTGTGCACAAGTCCCCGACCAGCTCTCTCTCTCTCTCTCTCCACTCATCCCGCTCAGGTAATTTTTAAAATCTTCTCTATTTTTTTAACCTAAGTCTTTACAAAGAAAAGCTAACAAGCTACCTATTTTTTTAACCTACGTCTATATATTTTTAAATATTTATTCTATTTTTTTAATGTGTGATTTTGGGTATAAAATGAATGATAGTAATGAAAAAAAATCATTTGTTTTTGGACGGAGCTTGGGATCTTTTAGTGATAATCTATGTTTTTATGTTCTTACCCTTCTATTTAAAATGCATATTTGTTTTGATTCGTATAGGTTATGGAGTTTTAAGAAAATTTAAGTGTTGAACATTCAATAATAATGTAAAAAAACAATTTGAAATACTAAGTAGACACCCCCACTAATTAAATCGATAAATGAGATTTTGTGTTGAAAATTTAAGGAAACAAAAATTATTTAAAAAGTAAGTAGACATTAATGGTAAACACTCAATAATAATGTTACACATGTAGAAAAACCCTAGACCCATTCAAGAGATCTCACTACGACTGTGGTGAGAACTCTTCAATTGTCCCATTTTGGGACAGTTTGGAAATGCAGAAATTTGTATTGTATATAATGTTTATACATGTCCTATTTTGGAAAATTTGGTGGTATCTCTTTATGTTCTTTGGGTGAATACTAGATTGATGTAGTGTTTTGTGTTTTCTTGGTTGAAAAACTTAAGTAACACATGAACACTCCCAATTTAAGTTGTGTACTTGAATAACTGTAGGGAGATGTTGGCGAAATTTTTCAGATTAGGACATGGAATTAGACATTATGAACACTACAAAATATGCATTTTAGAATGGGATAGGACCCTTACCCTATAGAGGAGATGGCATAAATATAGGAGCTAAAATATATACATATTTACTTGAATGAAAACTTAAATATATGTACAGTAAGCGTTTATATTATAATATGTGTTCTTTAAACTTATCAAGATGTCGTCAGGAATCAATAAAGAGTGGATAAACGAGAAAAATACCGAGACCGATACGTATCAAGATGGGGTGTTAGAGTTTCTACATTATGTGCGTAATAATAGTTCGAATGCTAAAAATTCATGCCCCTGGAGACATTGTCGAAATGGGAAAGGACATGTTATAGATGATATATTCGTTCATTTAATGACATATGGTATGAGCATGAACTATACCTTATGGCGTTTTCATGGTGAGACATTACTTGTTGATCAAGTCCAACCAACACCTCAGTTTGTGACATCGACAGAACACGGTGATATGCACAATATTCCAATTTTAAATGATCTTGTGAATGATGCTTGTGAGATGTTTAAGGGTGAAGCGGAACCTAGTTATCCTAATTGTGTAGGTAGTGATGAAGCCCCCCCAACTATTGAGGTTCCCAATGATTCTCACACACATAAATACAAAGGAAAGAAGTATGATCGTTTACATCAACTCACACAGGAGCCATTGCACCCAGCTACTGGTTCTTCGCATTATACCGCAATGTATTCTCTTATAAAGTTGAATGATTTGAAAACACAATTCAATTTGTCGGATGGTGCTACAGGTGGAATTCTTAGATTGTTAAATAAGCTACTTCCTGAAGGGAACAATTTGACAACTAGTTATACAGAAATGAAAAACACCGTTAGAGATCTCGTTGTGGATTATATTCAGTATGACGTATGCATTAACAACTGTATTTTATTTTGGAAAGAGCATGAAAAATCTTATAGATGTATAAAATGTGGTTCTTTACGCTACAAGCTTACTTTTTTAGATGAGGACGGGGTAGAAATTCAGAATACTGATGGAAAAAAAAGTAATCTAGGGTTCCTAAGAAGGTAATACAACATTTCCCTTTAACCCCTAGGCTAAAATGGTTGTATACCATAAAATGGATAGCCGAGAAAATGACTTGACACTCTCATGCAAGAACTTGTATGGAATTCTTGCGTCATCCCTGAGATTCAGAAGAATGGGTAAATTCAAACATTATGTGGAGAGATTTTGCAAAAGATCCGCACAATATTCGACTTGCAATAACAACTGATGGTTTCAGCCCAAATAACATATTTGGCCCTAAGTATAGTTGTTGGCCAGTGATAATTCAACCCTCCTCCATCAATGTGTATGAAAAATGAGTTTTAAATGTTGTTTATATTGATTCTCGGGCCAAAGTCACCATCAAGTAATATTGATGTCTTCCTGCAATCGTTGGTAGATGAGTTAAAGATCTTATAGTCTGGAGTTGAGGCTTGGGATGCGAACAAAAATGATCAATTTCAGTTAAAAGCCATGTTGATGTGGGGTATTCATAATTTTCCATCTTAGGGGATGTTAACAGGTTTTTCAACTCAAGGTTACAATGGATGTCCCGTTTGTTCAACAAATACACATTCTCAATATCTTCCTAAGTCAATGAAATGTTTTTACCAATGATCTCGTATGTTCCTTCCTCAAAACCATCCTTACAGGTTTGACACATCAAAGCAAACATTTAATGGTAAAATAGAGGATGATATGGCTCCAAGAAAGTTAACAAGTGCAAAACTTGAGCAGATAGTGTCACTTATCGCTCGAGAAGGTGTTGAAAGAGAGGGAGAGGGAGAGGGTGAGGGAGATAAAAAGGGAAAGGGAAAGGGAAAGGGTAAGGGGAAGGGGAAGGGAAAAGGAAAGGGGAGGGAGAATGAGGATGTCGTAATGGAAGGAGGTGATTATCTAAGTGAGGGTGATGATGAGAATCTAACGGCTACCGAGGGTTTTTCAAGAAGGTTAATTTTCTTTGACTCAGAGTACTAGAAGGATCATGATATTAGACATAATTTAGATGTTATGCATGTTGAAAAGAATGTTACAGAGACTCTTTTAGGTATAATACACTCAGTAAAAAACTCATCAAATAAAGATATGGTCAAAGCCCGTGAAGATTTGAAAGATCATTTGAAACTTAAAAGGAAATTATGGATGAAAGATGTTGAAGGAAGTAATAAAAGGCGGATGCCAAAGGCACTTTTCACATTAGGAAATGAAGAGAAAGAATCATTTTATCGTACACTAAAAACATTAAAGGTATCGATTGGATTTTTAACAAATTTCAGTAACAATGTTAACCTTAATCCACCTGGATTTACCAATCTCAAGTCCCACGATTATCACGTCATTATGCAACGGTATATTCCTGCGTTGCTTGTGCATTCATTTCTGGATCATAAGCCTTCATTTAAAGCTATACAACGGATAAGAATATTCTTTAATGTGTTGTGTGCCAAAGTGATATTTGGGGAACATCTTTTGAAGGCTAACAATACATTGGTAGAGAGATTTTGTGTCTTTGAAATTTATTTTCCACCTGCTTTTTTGTGGTGATGATCCACCTCATGCACCATTCAGCCGGTGAAGCTTTGACTGCTGGGCCACCAATATATCGGGTAATTTGGTTATTTGAGAGAGAAACGGGAAGATATAAAAAGTGGTCATGAAACAAGAGGTACATTGAAGGGAACATTGTTAATGCATATTTATTACATGAAGCTTCGTTGTATGCCATGGAGTACATATCGAAAAAAAAGGTGGAGGAACTCATAAGAGGAATCTTGAGTATTTTCTTGACGATGAGTATGATGACTCGGAATGTCAATGAACATTAGGTAAAAGTAAATAATTGATCTTAAATAATGTACAATATGAGAAAGTATGAAGATGGGTTTTATCTCAATGCGACGGTGTTGATGAATGGAGAAGGTACACACTTAGTTCTATGTTAATTCATATTAATTAATTATAATGTGATATTTCTTAATTTTAAAACTAATTTCTTGTAGAAAATTTGTGGTAACTGAGACTTCATCGACGCATAAAATTGATGATTTCATCCCTTATCTAAGGAATGAGGCAAGTATTTATTTATACGTGTACATATTTATCAACCGTGATTATTTTTAATGAAACTCTAAAAAATTATCATTTCCCTACAGGCCTCAAGATGTAATGATACAGGAATTTTTCCATATGTTGATGGTCCGCTCCATAAGTTTACCAGTTATGAGAAATTTCAATGCAATGGGTACACCTTTTGTACTTCTGCACATGAAGAGAATTTTAACTTTCAGAGTAGCAGTGTATACACTAAGGACTTTAATAGGAAGGGGATTATGACAACCTTTTATGGAGTTATTAGACAAATACTTGACCTCAATTACATTGAGTTCACACATACGGCCTTGTATTGTGATTGGGTAGATGTTGATGATAAGAATGATTACAAAGTTGAACCCACCTAAAAATTGGTGATGGTGAATCTTAGTAAGCTCATGAGTAAAAATACCATTCACGACGATCCGTTCATCCTTGCATCTCAAGCAAGTAAAGTATTTTATTATCAAGATGTAAAGATGAAAGGGTGGTCAGGTGTTTTACACTCTTCTAAGAGACTAACACAAGAAATATATGCGATTGATATTGACCGTATGATGTATGACTCCATTCTCGAGGAAAATGATAAATTGTTGGAGCTTTTGGACATCGATGAAGTGTTCTAGTGCAATGATTTAGTTCTAAACTTGTTTTGGAATGTACAATATTCAATTTTTTTATTATTTTGAACGGCTAATATTCTATTTATTCCATTTTTTATTGTTGTAAACATTTAATAGTTTGTGTATGGCTATTTGAACTTTGTAAGATATTTGAACTTGTAATTTTATGTTTACTGTTGTTTGAACATCTAATCTTCTTTATATTGCTATTTGAACACGTAATCTTCTTTATATTGATATATTAACATGTAATATTCATGTTATTGTTTATTGTGATTATTTTGGTGTTCAATAGTCACTTTGTTCTAGAAATATGTCTCATATGGGTGATACTTAGCAATCATCACTAAGTGGGGCGACACCTATATCAACCTCCCGTTCTAAGGTTGCTTCGGGTGCTTCAAGAGAAGATGATGACTCTTTCGCTAATAAATTGAAATTTAATGAGCACGGCCTTCCAGTTGGTGAAGTTTTATATACACTCTCAACCAACTTGGGAAATATAGTAAGGACACATGTTCCCATTTCTTATAAAAGTTGGAGACAAGTGGATGTGCGATATAAGAACTCAATTCGGTCATCATTCATCGTATAATCAAAGCTAAGGGTTAATTTGAAGGATGGTGACATTATAAAGTGGAAGGATAAAGTGCCACGAAATGCCAAATCTGAGGACTGGGAGATGTTTTGCAATAATAAAGCTTCAGAGGTTCAAAAGACTTTGCGAAGAAAGAATAAAGAGAAAACAAAATTGTGTGAGAAAGACAACTCATAACACAGGTCGTCATGGTTATGACCGAGCTTCAGAGAATTGGAGAAAAAAGCATGGGCGTGCCCACTCATGCTGAATTGTAGTTGGCGACTCATATAGTCAAAGGAGTTAGTTATTCCCCTCTTGATAAAGCATTTACAGTAATTTAAATTTTTTAATGTTCGTTTTGTCCTAAAAAAGTATTGTATCATTATCATCAAACCTAATGTTAATATATTTTTGTACAAGACTAAATTCAATTTCTTCTGGATGTATACAAAGAGAGTGGTTAGGAGGAGACCTTGGATGCCAGGCCTATTTTAGGTTTTCGAAAAATATACGCGAGGATGTGTTCATTGTGTTGGGTCCATTATTTCGAGAACCGCTATATTAGGGTTGGCATTTTCTAGAGAAATGCTTGAAGAGGTGAAAGTGGACACCAGAAATTGGAAGGATCTTGTTGATGACCTTAGGAGTGAAATGGAGGGGATGAAGTCCTTGTTAGAAGAATTCATTACTGACTTTAAAACTAGAAAATTTTTAAGTGTTGGACACAACGTTCAGGAGTTACCAACTTTAGAAACTAGAAATCCTTCGTGTTCTCTTTCCTACCCTACATTCGAGGTTCCAAATTTCACCTATCTAATTGAATGCAAAAGACTATCCCACACAAGTGAACTTTTTGGTTATGGGAGGAAAATGCAACTAGGAGCCGTCGCTATCGTTCACTTCTATACGTTGAGAAAGAATGGAGCGCGAGTTTTACTTGATGACATTAAAGTTCTCGAGTATCTAGTTTGGGGTGGAAAACAAGCTCATTGCAAGAAATTGGGAGCTGTTGGTAAAAATGGAATTATGTATTGGCTCGACGACCTTTGTTCTCCCAATGGTGACACCGAAGAATAGTTGTCTTGGTGCTAATTAGTGGTATTGCACCAACTTTTGTAACTATTGTGGTATTGCACCAACTTTTGTAACTTTTGTGGTATTGCAACTAACTTTTGTAGTCCTAAGTGTAAAATTAACTATCACTTCTGATAATATAACTGCCATCTTTGTTTTGCCTGTTTTCATATTATATTTGCATTTATCGTGTTGTGATAAAATATTATTATGTATAGAATTCATATTACATTTGTGTTTGTGGTGTTGTGGCATGGATGGAATGAATATCGTATTGCCTTTACTCTTCTCTAACTCCATTTCTCTCTTTTGACTTTCCGATCAGACTTGGTCCCCAACACCACTGAGGTAAGTCCATAATTTTTCATATAAAATATAGGATTTTGATATTAGTCTATTGTTTATGATTTTTGTATTTGATTTCGATTGTGTTTCTGATCGACAAAGTTTGGAGTTAGCTCTTAGAGCTCGACCCATGTATCTTTAGTTTGATCAGATTATGTATACTCTTTCATTTTTACTGAAAAACAGAGCTCAACCCATTTCTTTATCACTTTGAATTTAGGATTTGTGGCCCTACGTCATCTGATAAGATACAAATAGTAGTTTGTTCCAGTTGTTTGGCCTTACTAGGGAAGGCCCAATTGGGAATCGTACTCATTTGTCTACAACGGTACGTAGTTAATGCATGTAGCTCTTGAATGAAATTTCCTCTTTTATGAATTTCCTCTTTTATGAACTGGTTATATACTGAAGGTACTCGCTGCCTCTTCTCGGGAGGTTGATTCACACCAACAATATCAGTGGGTTTGCATGTTTCCAAAGGTTATGATTCCAAAGGTTTTGGTTTGGATGGTGTCTCTATCCATGAGTTTCGATTGGTGATGTTTCCAAATTTATGATTCGGATCAGATGATTTACAAATTAAAAAACATGATGAGATCATCTGCATCATTCGAGGTACTTTTCTTCTAAAACTTTTCTTTTCCTTGATTTTTACATTGTATGCTTTAGGATTTATTAATGGGTAATTAGTCAAACTCTGGCGTTAAAGGCTTACGATTGGGGTGTGGCATCAGGTAAGGTGAGGATGCGAGGTTATGTAGGGGTGGAAGCAGGAGCAGGGAGTTGAGCAGCTATGTGGGCTTGGTTTGCAGCAGGAGCGGGGGTAATGGCTCGGGTCAGATGCAGTAGGATAGATGCTTGAGGGGTAATGGCTCGTCTTTATTTGCTTATTAATGTTTTATCGAATACCCAAGTTTTTTTGTAGGTTGATTGTTATGTGGCATAAGTTTTTGTAATGTGGTACATCAGT
Source organism: Sambucus nigra (assembly GCA_949130495.1). Lineage (NCBI taxonomy): Eukaryota > Viridiplantae > Streptophyta > Magnoliopsida > Dipsacales > Adoxaceae > Sambucus > Sambucus nigra. Next base: position 464,019,090 of record OX422211.1, on the reverse strand, counting down.
AAGTTCCGAGGCATAAGTCTTTGTAATGTTAATGAGTCCATAAATGCCTTCGTACGTGCATCTACAAGAGGAGAACACCAGCTCCATGTTTCATTTTTCGTCCCTAGCAAGGCCACATGCACACACGCACAACACTGCCACACACATGCACATTTACTGCACTGTCACACGCACACACGCACACACTTCCACACACACGTATAGCACTACCACACGCACAGCACACTGCCACATGCACAGCACACGCACTGCACTGCCATATGCACACACATTTCCACACGCACACACTGCCACACACACAGAGCACTGCCACACGCACATATGCACAGCACACTACCACACGCACATACATGCACAACACTATCACATACACGCACAACACTGTTATTAATTAGGATATTTTTGTTAGTTTCATTTAACTGTCAACTAATGAGGGTTATGTTGACTTTATTAAGAGGCAAGAAGTATGGAGGTGATTATAAGAGTTCTATCAACAGTTCTACTTGGTTATTGTGCTTTTTATTTGTAATAAGGACTCCGCATAAAATTTCTAACAGAACTGTTATTAGTACTAGCTAAAATATATTCTTTAGATCATTATACAGCAGCTTCTGTACATATTGTATACATTAGGTTTGGATATAAACAAAAGTTTTCTATCACCCCTTTGACAAAATAATAAAATAAACTCGAGCTTCAACAATCATATATATAAACAGTTAAAAGTGATAGATTGTTCCCGTCTCTATTTATAGCGCCATTTGTAATTTTCTTTTTTTATGTTGTTGATTTTCTTATGTGTTGTGCCACTAAAATTAATTGAATTCGAACTTTCTATTTTTGTTAACTGTTGATACCATTAAATTTAGAAATCGTGTACTTTTGGAAAAATGAAGTTGGCCAAAGCTTAAATGCTAATACCAGTTCTTGCTTTGCATCTACTGGTACAAACTCATTAGAGTTCATTGAAGTAGCCTTAGAGATTATTGCAAGTGGTTAGAAATGTTTGAAGACATTGACCGTGCCGTTTATTGTGTTCCTTTGACTGACTATAATCAATTCATCCAATAAAGCATTGGAGTTTCCACGAATAAGATGTTGACAAGCAAGAATCTCTTCGAAAGGATCGTATAGGTTATTGGCCTTCAGTCTTGTCAAATGATAAGAATTAATTACTCTTTTTTGTTTGTTTGTTTGTATTATAGGTTGGAACTCATTGGAAGTTCGATGGTTGTGCATGTATTGAGATGAATTTCATATCTATTGACATGAATTTTATATTAATGGAATTTGAGCCATTAATTTTTTAGTGGGCTTATTATATGTGTATTAGTGTTGTTACGGACAATTTGTATTGTTGTTGTAATATTTTTGCCATCCTGGTTTTATATTATTATTGAATTTTTGTTATTCTAAAACAGGTACAAAAAATAGTGAAAATTTTGCTGATTTTTTTGGGTAATATTATTTATAATAGATTTTTTTTCTTTGATCCAAAAATTTGGCAGAGTTCAAAACTGTGCCAAAAGTGTACCAAAATGTACTTAATCTAGCACAGTGATAAAGTGTGCCAAAAGTCTGCCAAAAATATTAAATTCTGGCACGGTTTTAAAGTGTGCTAGAAGTGATCATGTTTGGTCAAATCTGGCACACATTTAAACCTTGCCAGAAAAAAATGGCCATTTTGGAACACTTGATTCTGGCATAGTTCAAAACTGTGCCAGATTTGATCTTGCACTCTTTTAAACCGTGTCAGATTGTTGTTTTTGGTCTAGTGTTAGTTAAGCCCAATTTTATCTTGTTTAATCCTAAACATGAATCTAGGTTATTAAAGCAAGTAAAATAAATAAGTTCACAAAGGTGACGCCGGATTTACGAGGAAACTACCAAGGGAAAAAACCTCAGACGGCCCAAGCCGAACAATCACTATGATGTGGTATTACAAAGTACAAAGACATAATTACTCAATGAATCGATCCCCAAAAGTCTTGAAGCTTCTCTTATCTTCAACCACTCATCCAGAGTGCCCACGCGAATATCCTTTCGCACTACCTGTCCACAACACTCGCATGCACGAATTCCTCGGTATCCACCAATGTAACTTGAAAACGTCTACGAATTCTGAACATGAACTTCTTCGCTTCTTCTCCGTAAAAACCAATGATGTTCAAAGTGATGAACAACTCCAAATGGTTCAATCAAATATCACTTTTGCATATGTGAATCAATGCTCGGATCTTTGAAACTCTAAGGATGTTTTTAGACTTTGAAAACCTTAGAAAACTTGTGCAGAAAACGTATTGGATGTAAATTGTTTTTTCAGTCCTGCAACTTACGAAATTCTGAGAGAAACATGCGTTAAATAATAAAATTAAGTCGGCACATCGTTCGAACGAAATAAGCCTATCGCTCAAACGAGATGCACATGTCGTTGGAACGACATGCTGATCACGCTTGAACGACATTCAAAGTCGTTTGAACCACTGAAAATAAGAATTTGTGACTTACACAACTCTAAACCATATTTATCTCAGAATAAACGAAATTTAAATATTTTAAAACACTTTTTAATTAAAATAACATCCTAAAAACATTTTTCAACTCCCGTAAACATTACGCATTCATACCCGAGTCATCTCAAAATGCAATGAAGACGTGAAACATGCACCAAAATAATCTCGGCATAATTTATCTTTGAAGCTTGGCCTCAACGTCTTCAATAAACTTTGTGTCATAGACTGTGTGGGATGGTGACAATAAAAAATCTATCTAAGACTCAAATACATGTTTTGTTCCGGGAATAAGTCAAATACTACAATGGACTCAATTGGAAATTTTGTCCTTATAAATCTCCCGCTTTGACTATTTCGGGATAAAATCCAAATAGTGAAATGCCTAAGCCGGGCCGTCAAGTCGTATGAGGCCTAAATCCCATCCCATAAAACCCAAAATAAAAAAATACAGGACAAGACTAGTAAATGTTGGTCCGGCAAGCATGAATTGTCTGAATGTGATGTAGGCCTAAAATCTTGAATCTCTTAAGCATACCTACACATATGAAACAGACAAATACCCATTGAAGTATGAAGATACAAATGATATAAAACATTATTATACCAATATGAAATATCAATACCAATATGTAAATCAAAATCAAATCATTTGTTAAACATATGAGCAAGACTAGATACCATCATACCAATTTGTGTAATAGAAACAATATAATCACGAAAGCATGTGATCACAAAAATGATACGAATGTGTAATGTAACAAACATATATGCTCATCTAACAAACTCTCCCCTACATCGCATACATATGTCCCCCTTTTTGTCTCTAATAGACAATCAGAAAAGATAAACAAATCATAAAATCTAGCATGTGATAAGCAAGAAAGCATATTTAGATAAACATGAAACAACCAACCAATAATGATCAAAAGATACCATATCCATAGCTAGCAAAGAATATTCACATCCTATGAATGAACAATCTATGCAGATGTGACTAAACAAATAATGCAGTAAAAATCCATCATGATTGAATATCCTATGCTACATTAAAGTACTCAAAAGTACCTAAAACAGAAGAATAACATCATATGAATGCAGTAGGTACGAAACAGAAGGAATAAAAAAAAACTCCAGGTCGTTGGAACGACAGTGCCTTGTCGCTTGAACGACATAGGCATGACGCTCAAACGAGCACATCAAGTGAGCTTAAAAAACGTAAAACATTGTACCCTTGCTCAAAGAAACTCATCTTGCGACCTTCAAGCGACCTTATTGACAAAATTGACATCTTAAAAAATGTGTCATTTGAACCTCACGTGAACAGTATGTCGCGCGACAATATTCATAGCTAGCAAACAATATTCATAGCTAGCAAACAATATTCACATCTTATGAATCAACAATCTATGCAGATGTGACTAAACAGATAATGTAGTAAAAATCCATCATGATTGAATATCCTATTGTAAGTCCCTAAAATATGATTAGGAAGGTTAATTACATGATTAACTATAAGTTATTAGGTATTAATTATAAATTGGTTATGTGTGCTAAACATTTTAATTATCATGATTAGGGGATGCATGCTCATGTGATATATATGTGGTTTATCTTAGATGCTAATTGAGCTTATGATCGGGGATAACATGTTTAGAGCATATAACCAGTTATGTAGTTAAATGCATCATAAAAAATGTTTCTAATGCATGATTATGCCAATAAAAGTAAATGTAAGGACATAATTTTATAAATGTCCGGGGTAGAATCTAGGAAATTTCTATTTTCTCCTAGATCACAGTTCATATGTCTGATACCGCTACATTCGGGCACGTCAACACGATCATCCTCGACGGCCTTTATCCGAATTCAATGCATCCACTTTCATCACGTATATCATGCCACTTGCAACGTGCTGCTCAGCTCATTCCCACTACACCACTATACTTTATCAGTAATATGTTTTATTAGAGCGTTAAATATTTGCACAATTATTTGGGAAATGTTTTTAAAAATTATTTTTAAAGTCTGGATTTATTTTCTATCAAAAGCACAATTTTTCTAAGTGTAGAAGCGAATGGCCTCGATCGACGAGCTCGCTCAAACGACTTTGGAAGTCGTTCGCGCGAGATAGGCATATCGCACGACATCGTTCGAACGACTTCTGTCCTTCGTTCGAGCGACATGGCTATCTCGTTCGAACGAGCCACCGCCTCGATTTTTTGTATAAATATTTGATCTCCTTCTACAAGTTTTTTAAGTCTTTTTGCAATCTCGAAATTCTGCGAAAACTGCCCAGAATAAGACTTCACCTTTTAAGTTTTTCTAAACCTTTTTGATTCACAAAACCATTCCCATATATGTGTGTGAATCTTTAAACCTTTAAGAAGATCATTTACTCATCTGGAGTACTTTGTGAGGAAGCCGCTCTCTTCGTCACTGCTGCCCTACTGGAAAGGGATTGTTCCAGCCGCCGACAACAGAACCGACACCCGAGGGTATTTATGTGTCACTTTATTTTCATTGTAATCCGTTGTAAGCCGTTCTCTTACAAAAATTATTATGAAAATGAAAGGTTTTGCCCCATTGGGTATTTTTTCCTCATATATGTGTTCTTGCATGTTTCATCATCGTATTTAATCACATATAGATGCATGTTTAGGACTTAAGTGGTAAAAACTATGTTTAATTAAATAACTTCCTTATTTGAACGCAAGCGCACTCTCCTTCAAATTGGTATCAGAGCCAGTTACACAATTTTACCGTGTAATTTTTCGCAAAATTTTTCTAAGATATCAATTTTCTGAAAAATTGATTTTTGAAAACAAGTGTGTTCATTATGGAGAAGTTATATAATAAAATGCATATTGGAGCCAGTTTTTAACGGGACAAACTATGCATATTGGAAAGCCTGTATGAGATCTGCATTAAAAGCCACCGATGAACGTGTTTGGATTTTGGTTGAAAGAGGGTGGACACCTCCCTCCGTCACTGTTGATAATGTGATAAATTTAAAACCTGTCACTTCTTGGACTGAAGAAGAATTTAAATGGTCATCTTTTAATTCTAAGGGTCTAAGTGCTATTTCTGGTTCTGTCACACCTGATGAGTTCAAACGCATAATGACGTGTACCACGTCAAAAGAGGCATGGGATGTTTTACAACTCACCCATGAAGGAACTAATGCTGTGAAAGAGTCTAAATTGCAAAATTTGACAACTCAATTTGAAACCATCACCATGCATGAGACTGAATGTTTTGATGATTTTTATGCTAGACTTTCTGACATTGTTAATACTAGCTTTAATCTTGGTGAACATATTCCTAATGTTAGAGTTGTTAAAAAGATTCTTCGTTCTTTGCCTAAGCATTTTATCCCTAAAGTCACTGTGCTAAATTCTATGGGTAATTTAAATACACTAAAATTGGAAGAACTTGTAGGAGATTTGCAAACATATGAAATTGATATGTTCCCTAAAAATGCTAGGTCTAAAGATAAGGGAATTGCACTTAATTCTCAAGAGAGAAAGAGTGAGGGGTCGGCTAGAAAGAGGGTAGAGTCATATAGGAAGAGAGAGACTGACACGTCATATTCTGATTGTGATTTTGACTTAGATGATTTGGCTCTTTTTGCTAAAAATTTCAAGAGGATTCTCAAATTTAAGAAAAATGGAAATTTTAAAGATAAAAAGAAATTTGAGAAAAATAAGTTTGAAAAGAAAAATGAAAAAGTTTTTAAAGATCCTCCTAAGAAAGAAAGTGAGAGATGCTTTGAGTGCGACAGTAGGGGTCATAGAGCCTTTGAGTGTGCCATACGTCTGAACAGAGAGAAAGGGAAAGTTATCCTTAATGCTACCCTTAGCGATGACAGTGAGATCGAGTCGGTGGATTCTGGAGTCGAGTCACCGCATGAGTGTAATTCACCGAATTCATGGCTAGTCATGTGAGCACTTCTAGTTCTCCTCACGACGATGAGGATGATGCTTCACAGGGACACCTCGACAGTGAGAGCGATGTGAGTGAGGGGGAGTATGACACAAGTGAGAGCGAGAGTGATATTCAACGCGCCTACGCTGAGTTATATTCTGAGTCATTTAAAACTAAAAAGCATAACAAAGTGTTAGTTCTTAAGATCACTGGCTTAGAGGAAGATTTAAGAAAAGTGAGAGAGAGAGAGAGTCCTCCACCTGCACCGCCCTGAGAGAGAGAGAATCTGCCTGTGCCGAGAAAGAGAGTTTGTTTAGAGAGAGAGAGTAATTTTGAGAAAGAGAGAGGGGACTTGACTAAATAAGTGGCTAGTCTTACGAGTGAGCTCCATTCCTCCGTGGAGACTCGGAAGAAACTTGAAGCCCTTGTTACCCAGCTGACTCATAATCTTGAGAAAGCACGGGAAGTCAAGGTACAAATCGAGGACAGATATGGGAAAATGGGAAAGATGATCCTCGGCCTCGCTTTAGGTTTTGGTGATAGGTAGGGAATTGGTTATGATGGTGCCTCCACCTCCCAAATTGCACCTGGACCAGTTCCTGAGTTTACTACGACTTCTTATGGCCATCGTCAAAAATCTCACAAGAGAGTTCGACCAAGAAAAGCAAACCAAGGTCCGCCTTTGACGGTGTTCTTTTGTACTTATTGCAAAAGAAAAGGCCACCTCGGGGAGTTTTGCTATAGCATGGGTCGAACACGACGTACTACTGCTCCACCACGTCATACTGATGAGTTTTCTAGTCTGAGAGAGCGAGTTGAGTTCTTAGCTTCCACGTCTCAGAGTTTGATGGAAGAATTCCGACGGATGTCTTTGTCGTTAGTGAATGCTTCTCACATTCCAGCTAAAACCAACAACAACAAAGGCAAACAAAAGGTCACCACTTCTTGGGTACCTAAGAAAGATAAAAAGGTCTTCGTTGTTCATGTCGCTCTCAAGGCACTTAATACCTCACAGTGGTATTTTGACAGTGGGTGCTCCAGACATATGACATGTGATACCTCATTTTTTACATCACTTGAGGATTATCAGGATGGCAGAGTCACCTTTGGAGATGGGAGCAAGTCTAGCATTGTACGACAAGGTACTGTAGAGTTACCAGGATTTCCTAAGCTAGAGAATGTGTTGTACGTCAAAGGTTTAAAAGTAAACCTTCTCAGCATTAGCCAGCTGTGTGACACTGACTTTGCAGTAAAGTTTGACCGGGACGCGTGTAATGTTTACAATCAAGCCGATAAACTCTTAATGCAAGGGGTGAGGACCGAGGATAATTGTTATGGGACTGTGCCTACTTCCTCAGTTGTCTGCAAGAGCTCCACGATCACTCCTATGGATCTGTGGCACCAATGTCTAGGTCACGAAATATTAGAGATCTCACTCGCTTAGCTAAAAAGGACCTAGTATGTGGCTTACCATCTCTTGGAAGGCTAATTTCAACAGTTTGTGGACCCTGTCAGTTGGGAAAACAAATTTGTAGTCCCCATAGGAAGTTGCATTCCATTACCACCTCTCGTGTTCTTGAGCTTATACACATGGATCTTATGGGTCCCACTCGTACCGAGAGTCTGGGTAGTAAGAGGTATATCCTCGTGATGGTGAATGATTTCTCCAGGTACTCCATTGTAGGTTTTCTGAGACAGAAATCCGATGGTGTAGAGTTTTTAACGACCAAGTGTCTTGTCCTACAAAATCAACACGGAGTCACTATTAACAGGATAGTAGTGACAACGGCACTGAATTTAAGGAAGCAAAGGTAGATTTGTATTATGATTGCCTTGGGATCAAACATGAGTTTTCTGCTGTGAAGACTCCTCAGCAAAATGGGATTATTGAGAGAAAGAATAGAACGATCCAGGAAATAGCTAGATCTATGCTTCTAGGTCATAAAGTTTCTAGGAGATTTTGGGCAGAGGCAGTGTCTACTGCATGCCACACGGTGAATAGGGTTTATCTGCGTCCACACACACTTTAGACACCTTATGAGTTGTGGACTGCCAAGAAGCCCAACCTTGCATATTTCTGTGTTTTGGGTAGTAAATGTTACATCCTACGGGATAGAGAGCAATTAGGAAAGTTTGACTCCCGAAGCGACGAGAGAATTCTGCTGGGATATTCATCAAATAGTAGAGCGTACCGAGTTTTTAACCTGAAGAGCTCTAACGTTATGGAATCAATAAACGTCACCATGCTAGATGATGAACCTCCGACGGTTATTGATCCTAACCTTCAATGTGAGGATGAGGACTCGTCTGACAGTGATCCTCTTATCCCCCACCCACACTCTGTGGTCCCCACTCTTGTGTTAGGGGACACACCCGCTTGGGTTCTCAAGAGTCATGACCCGTCTGCCAATGTTGGAGATCCCACTCTAGGGGTCAAGACTCGTGCTCAGCTAGAGAATGTTGTTAGCCATCTTTGCTACACGTCCAAAGTCGAGCCCAAGAATCATAAAGAAGCACTCAAGGATGAACAATGGATATCTGCTATGCAGGATGAGTTGCTTCAGTTTAAAAAGAATAATGTCTGGGAACTTGTCCCCCGACCTAGTGAGACTAATGTGATAGGTATCCGATGGATTTTTAAGAATAAAATGGATAAAAATGGTACCATAATCAGAAACAAAGCTAGGTTGGTCGCTCAAGTCTACACACAGATAGAGGGTGTAGACTTTGGGGAGACATTTGCTCCTGTTGCAAGGCTTGAGTCCGTCCGTCTACTACTCGCCATCGCATGTCATCTGCGCTTCAAGTTATATCAGATGCATGTCAAGAGTGCCTTTCTGAATGGCATTCTATAGAAGGTGGTTTACGTAGAACAACCAAAAGGGTTTGAAGACCCTTAGCACCCGGAGCACGTCTACTATCTGGGAAACCCCTTGTATGGTTTGAAGCAAGCACCCCATGCTTGGTATGAGAGGCTTACTTCCTATCTCTTAGCCCGTGGATTCAAGAGAGGGAGAGTTGATATGACGTTATTCATTAGGAGAGATGACGGTGCAATTTTAGTTGCCCAGGTCTATGTGGACGACATAGTCTTTGGATCCACGTGCTCTCAACATTCTCATCACTTTGAAGAGGAGATGAAAAGTGAGTTTGAGATGAGCATGGTTGGTGAGCTTACTTTCTTCCTTGGTCTCCAGGTTCGTCAGCTAGAGGATGGGATGTTCATCTCCCAATCCAAGTATGCTAGAGACCTAGTAAAGAAATTTGGTTTAGACTCCGCTAAGCATGCACGTACACCTATGAGTACCACTACCAAGCTTAGTAAGGACACTTCAAGCAAGGACGTAGAGCAAACCTTATATCGGAGTATGATAGGTAGTCTTCTCTACTTGACTGCCAGTCGTCCTGACATAGCCTTTAGTGTTGGAGTATGTGCGCGATATTAGGCGTCCCCGAAAGAGTCACATTTACTTGCTCTAAAACGTATTATTAAATACGTGAGTGGGACTCTCTCATACGGTATTTGGTATTCCTTTGATACTGATGACCGCTTGTCCGCCTATTCCGATGCCGATTGGGCCGGGGATATAGATGGTTGTAGGAGCACTTATGGTGGGTGTTTCTATTTTGGTTCTGCTCTTGTCTCCTGGCTGAGCAAGAAGCAAAATTCCATCTCTTTGTCCACTGCGGAGGCTGAGTATATAACCGCCGGGAGTTGTTGCACGCAACTCTTATGGATGAAGCAAATGTTGGAGGATTATGGGATTTCACAGGATACCATGACCATTTCCTGTGATAACACGAGCGCGATACACATTTCCCAAAATCCAGTACAGCATTCGCGCACAAAGCACATCAGGATACGTGAGCACTTTATACGACAGTTAGTTGAGGTGAAAGTCGTATCCCTGAGTTTTGTTCCCACCGACCGTCAGTTAGCCAATATTTTCATGAAACCTTTAGATTCCCTTAGATTTGAGAGTCTTAGGAAGTCTTTGGAGATTTGCACAGTTGACTGAGGGGTTGGTCTATGTATAGAATAGGATGCTTTTTCATGTTCATGTCATATGCTTCCTATTGCTAGTCTGTTTTATATGTACCATTGTTTTGTTGTTCAGCTATTTATTTATTCTTTTGAAAAATCCAAAAAGATTTTTGTGTTTGTATATAAATATTTCAGAAAAGCCCAAAAAGATTTTTGTATACACCTTTTATGGATGAACATTTAAGATAGCCAAGTCACAATTTCATTCCATTTATTCCTGTGACTGTTTGATAGAGATTTGAGACGCTACATCATTTCATCCGTGTGCTTTACATTGTATGGAGTCTTTGAGATGTAATTAGTGATATTTTCTTACATGTTTGACTCATATCTCCTTTATTGCACACATGCACGGCTTTATTTGATTATTGTACTTGTCTATCACATGTTGGCTTGAGTGTTTCCATCTCAATTATGTCTATACAACTTGCAATATGCGATAAAACTTGACAAGATTGGAATGCATGTAAAAACCATTTTTGTGAGACTGAGTGGTTGTTTAAGAACGGGGAGGAGCTGCGAAAGGTAATTCTCTTCTTTGTGCAAAAGCCACCGTTTAAAAGGACCTAAAAAAAGGAGGAATTTTACAATCCGGTCCAAAGAGGTTAAAAGAGCCCAAAAAATTTAAAGGCAATAAAAAACAATTCATGCCAAATATGGGCCACTTAGGTTTCACCTTCAATTCTCCAAAGTTTGAGAATTTAGAAAGCCTCTATTCAAAATTAATAGCTGAGGGAGTTTGGTTGGAGAATTCAAACGGGTTTGCACTTTCTTGAAAGTCCTGAAAAAGCATGAAATAGTTTTGGACGTTATTGGCGTGGAAATCACTTTGAGCTTTGATTTGTTGATTTGATTGAGTCAATGTCTTATATTTACACCTTTTTACACCAAAGGAAGACTTTGAGTTCATTCGTTAGGAGTATCCAATATTCATCGTGCACATATGTCATGTTTGTATGCATTGATTTTCCTATCGAATTTTATCACACCCCCTTCATTTCGCTTTCATTGACTTGGTTGTTTTTGTGATCTTTCATGGTGTGATTCTTTGTTGTATACTTTGTGTGAAAAAGGTTGAAAAATACAAAAATAGCAGTTTATTCCCGTGTGTCATTCTCCATGTGCATTCATTTCTGCTTCTCATATCTGTCTATTTGGGGACATCATAAAAAGGGGGAGAAGAATTATGGGGGAGAATTATTTGGTTGCTACATGAATGATTTGTTTAAGCTTAATTGATCATCAATTTTTACATATCATTATATTTCAACTCTTGATTGTCACGGGTATTTGCTTTATCTCATGTGTGTAGGTACATCATAGCCCATTGTTTGATTACACACCCTGATGAGAAAAGCTTTGGAAGGTACAAGAGAGCTGAAGATTTGGAAGACATGTTATTTAGTATTCTCAGTTTGAGGGTTTAATGGGGATATTATCTAGTATGTCATTTGATTGCATAATTCGGATTTTTTATGTATGTACCGGCATAGACATAGGGGAGATTTGTAAGGACATAATTTTATAAATGTCTGGGGTAGAATCTAGGAAATTTCTGTTGTCTCCTAGATCACAGTTCATATGTCTGATACCGCTACATTCGGCACGTTAACACGATCATCCTCGACGGCCTTTATCCGAATTCAATGCATCCACTTTCATCACGTATATCATGCCACTTGAAACGTGCTGCTCAGCTCATTCCCACTACTCCACTACGCTTTATCAGTAATATGTTTTATTGGAGCGTTAAATATTTGCACAATTATTTGGGAAATGTTTTTGAAAATTATTTTTGAAGTCTGGATTTATTTTCTATCAAAAGCAGAATTTTTCTAAGTGTATAAGCGAATGACCTCGATCGACGAGCTCGCTCAAACGACTTTGGAAGTCGTTCGCGCGAGATAGGCATATCGCACGATATCGTTCGAATGACTTATGTCCTTCGTTCGAGCGACATGGATATCTCGTTCGAACGAGCCACTGCCTCAATTTTTTGTATAAATATCTGATCTCCTTCTACACGTTTTTTAAGTCTTTTTGCAATCTCGAAATTCTGCGAAAACTGCCCAGAATAAGACTTCACCTTTTAAGATTTTCTAAACCTTTTTTATTCACAAAACCATTCCCATATATGTGTGTGAATCTTTAAACCTTCAAGAAGATCATTTACTCATCTGGAGTACTTTGTGAGGAAGCCGTTCTCTTCATCACTGCTGCCCTACTGGAAAGGGATTGTTCCAGCCGTCGACAACAGAACCGACACCCGAGGGTATTTCTGTGTCACTGTATTTTCATTGTAATCCATTATAAGCCATTCTCTTACAAAAATTATTGTGAAAATAAAAGGTTTTGCCCCGTTGGGGATTTTTTCCACATATATGTGTTCTTGCATGTTTCATCATCTTATTTAATCACATATAGATGCATGTTTAGGACTTAAGTGGTAAAAACTGTGTTTAATTAAATAACTTCCTTATTTGAACGCAAGTGCACTCTCCTTCAGTAAATTAGGGAGTTAGTGTGAAATTAGCAATGTTTGGTCGCCAAAGGTGAAAGTTTTGAGATTTTTGGTAAATTGCTACTTTCCTGTTCGAGCCCAAATTAGGCATACTAATTTTATGATTTGGGGAAAACACAAAATATGAAAGTTGTAGATATATGAATTAGGACTGTTACACAATAAACAGTGTGTTAAATTGAGGTTCGAACAAGAAGTTATACCGAAAGTACGAAACAAGGGCAAATATGTCCATCCCTTAAGTGATATTTGTTTTATTAGCACAACATGTTTTATTTTTTGATTGGTTAGAGGGTAGGTTATGGTTTGGAAGAATTAAACCTCTTAAAAAATCCCCCTTGTTCAGCCAATTCAGCCATGAAAAAGAGTTTTGCCTAAAGAGAGAGAAAGAGAAGAAAGTTCAGGAAGAAATCGTTGGAAAATTTTTAGAAATCGAGGAATCCTCATAAGGCAATTACTTATTTATTAAAGTTGGTCACATGGATGAATTCTACACTTGGCATATTTTTTTTTATTTGGATAAATATTTTAATGATACCCATATTGCAAAGTTGTGTTGGAACAAGTATGGTTTAAGAACATGTATTAGGATCGTAAATGTTAATTTTAATGTCCCAGATTTAAATTCCCTCCTCGTGATGCTTTTTAACATAGGAAATTCAGGTTTTTGATGTGTATATATGTTGAAACATGTTTATTATATGTTTCCATGATTTATACCCAAGGTGGAGGTTATGTATGCTAAAAAATGTTAAGTTATGCTTTAATGTTCTTTTTCGACCTAGTTGTACTAAAAATGTAATAAATCATGGAATACTTATTGGAATTGAGTGATTCCAATTGGATAGTAAAATAGACTCATATATTTATAACATGTCCGAAAATTGTGTAAAAATACGCAGAAATGAACCTTTGGTGATAGTTTGAAGTTTTGGTCTAAAATCTTCCCTAAAGGAGCAAGAATGCATACCAGGTGTTTGACGTTTTGCTCGACATAGCACATAAGCCCTAAAAATTTTGAAACATTAATTTTGTATTATTAAATGTGTTTATTGATATTGGGTGGAATATCATACAAAGTTCTGATGTATAAAAATTATGAAAATTCCAGGAAGTTGAAGTTGTGTTGCTATTTTTCTTGAGAAATAATTTGGAAAATGTTGTAATAAAATGGGCATAACTTTGTCTAGCTAAATCGTAATTTAATTCCGTATATTTTGTTAGAACCCTAATTAATAGGGCGTTATAGAAATGCGAAGTATCATATATATTTCCTCCTTAGTTATTTCGGATTGACCAAATGATGTGATGTATTCCTAGGTTTAACGTTAATTAATGACGTTGACTTGTTAGGTGGGTGATTAAGCGCAAACCGTGCGTCGTGTAATACGTAAATCGTTGTTATCGTAAGGAGACTCAATGTATAAACCTAAACAACAAATACACTTGACAAGTAAGCACAACGGTAAGTCGGGTATCATAAGAAATCCACAGGGGGTGATTGAATTAATCTAGGCAAGAAAGTAGAGAAAACAAGTAAATGAAAGCATGGAAATTAAGGAAGACAACTAAATTAATGAAATTAAAGTTAAGGTACAACTTAAAAAGCAAAGAGTACAAGAGAGGAGTAGGATTTAGCTCCCAACTACAAACCCTAAAATCTAAGACAAAATGAAGATGATCCCTCTTCAAAATGAAGAGAAAGAGTATTTATACAAAACAAATTCCATGGCAAACTTGTGAATAAAATGGAAGAAAAACAAATATCTATAGGGCCGAATCGATTCGGCAAGAAAATATCTCGAGACTGCCAAAGGGGCGAATTGATTCGGCTAAAACCCGAATCGATTCGAAAAGGGTAGAGAATCGATTCGGCTGAAATCCGAAGCGATCCGGAATGGAGGAAATGACACTCTGTCTCAAACCAAATTGATTCCCAAGGGACGAATCGATTCGGACCTACAGGTCTTGAATCATCTCCCCTGTTTTGGTTGGTTTGAAATTCTCTTCCGTTCAAAAGCCCATAACTTCTTCGTTATAGCTCTGATTCACACACCGTTTGTGGCCACGAAAAGATTGTTCATAGTGTTTCAACTTCTGTGAAGACATTGGGCCAGTTGCCCAAATTGTGAAATGACTAAATCGCCCTTGCACGTGCAGTTATGTACGGAACTTCGCCGGAATGCATCCAAACTTCATACTAAGCATACGAATACCTACAAAAGCTCAATTAACCCCTGTAAAACATGTTAACATATAAATACGAGGTTGTCTAGTTAACGAGCATACATATAAGGATTAAGATACCCGATGGGGCTAATAACGCGTAGGTTAACGGGTGAAATACGCAATATTTGCATCGTATCAGTGGGGAAGTAGCTAATACTACCATACCAAGGAAGTAGTTTGGTATTAATCTTAGCACAAAATCTAAGGTGAGTGACCTTTCCTATGAAATATAGTTTCTTATATGTTCATATGGAAATGTGTAGTTAAACACGTGTTAAAATTCTTATGGGAGTGATGTTGTATTTAGGAAACATATGCATATGATTAAAAATGTTAAGCAATGTTATATAATGATATGGACTGGTGAGTCCTTTATCTAATGTTAAGTATTGGTGGGTCCTACGAGATGAAGAGGCCTCATTAATTCAATTTAAATGTTTATTGTACTCGGGCCTAATTAGGGGATTTGGTGTTCCCCATTAACTGGGAGTTAATTGGACTGGTGGGTTCAGGCTTGCGATAGTTACACAATTCCTATTGGATTATAACATTAGAAAAAAAAGGTTATTTGAATTGGTTATATGTGTGGAATATGTTCATTGACTAAGCTTGTGTTGCTTACACTCCTATAATGTTGTGTTTCGGGTATGCCTATCATTTGGAGTTCACTGCCAAGTTAGGACCTTAAAACGGGGGGGGGGGGGGGGGGGAGGTGACGAATATCTCGTATGGTTTGAATATCAAGAATGTTTTTGTTTAAATATTAAACTAAGGATCTTGGTTATGTAAAGTTTTGTAGGACTTATAAGTTATATGTAAATGTAGTTATGTTTTCATCTACACATACCTTTGGAAAAAAAATCTCATGTTATTTTTCCTTAGAGATTTAAATTAAAGCATTGTTTAAGGCAATTTATCTCTAATTAAAAGGATGAGTTTAACTTAATTAAGTCGGGGCGCGACAAATTGGTATCAGAGCGTGGTTATTAGGTTCTGGACAGGGTGTGAGGGTCTAGATTGGCAGTGGACAATAGAAAGTCAGTTTGTTATGCATCTGGATTTTGACTAACAATGTTAATATTAAACTGCTGCTATTGTATTTTGCTTAAGTTAATTATATTGTAGTGAATGATGAATCCACATGAGCTGCATGATAGAGAAGAGGGCGAGGCATCCTATGTACCTTATCGTCAGCAAGGACATAGACATATTGAAGTTAATGAACCAGAGGTAAAAGACAACCTATTGATGATGTTGGAATAATATTACATGCTGTGGCACAATTGGTGGAACAAGCAAGAGGTGGAGTACATGGCGGTGATAGGGAAAAACTGCATGAGAGGTTCATGAAGTTAAGTCCTCCAGCATTTACGGGGACGACGGATCAGTTAGTGGCAAAGGGGTGGATTAGAAAAATGGAAACAATATTCAAGGTGATGGAAGTGCGAGATGAACAGAAGGTTTTGTTAGCAACCTTTAGATTGGAGGATGATGCAAAGTTATAGTGGGATGCTACAGAGAGGTTAATTACTACGATTGGGGGACTAGTGCCAGCAAATCCTCCACCAATTACATGGGAGAGGTTTATGAATGTGTTGTTTGAAAAATACTTCCCAAGGCTTTACGGGAAGGAGAAAGAGGAAGAATTTATCATGTTGAAACAAGGGAACCGAACGGTGGCAAAGTATGAAAATTTGTTTATATCCTTATCCAGATTTGACTTGATTTGTTGAGGACAGGAGAAATTAAATGTGATCGATTTCAGTCTGGTTTGAATGTAGATATAAAAAATATGGTTGCTAATATGAAGATCACAGATTATGTGGATCTGGTGGATAGAGCTATGGTATCTAAAAAGTCAATGAAAGAGATGCAAGTCGAACATTCGAAGACAGCTTGACATGATAGTATGAAGTCATATAGATGGGAGACGGGAACCTCATCTCAAGGTGTAGCACGAGAAGTATCTAAGGGCCAAGAATTTAAAAATAATAAAAGTGCACGTGGAAGATTTCAAGCTCAAGGTGGAAGGACTAGGATGAGTCCATCAGAAAATATATCTGGGTTGGGACCGAGGGCCGTGTTTTGTTTTAGATGTGGTGGTTAAGGTCACATGTCTCGGGAGTGTACAATAGCTGAGACAACACCTTTATGTTTCCATTGTCATCAACCAGGGCAAATACGAAAGAATTGTCCAGCGATGGGACCTACAGCTTCAGTTGGGAGTGTAACAATAGGAGATAGGATTTCTACACCGAAAGTACATAGGGGGTAGAGGAGGCGTGTCTCAAAACTAAGGTCAAGGCAGAGTGTTTGCACTGACGTAACAAGATGCCCAAGCTATGCATAACCAAGTGACAGGTACACTTTCTATTTGTGATAAAGATGCTTATGTGTTGATAGATCCTAGTTCTACACATTCTTTTTTATCCCTCCTTTATTTATTGCATCTTAATAAGCCATTATCATCGTTAGATTTTGGTTTAGCGATTATTACTCTAGTGGGGGGATAGGTTTTTATTGATAGGGTGTGTAGGGAGTGTGTGGTGCGAATAGGTGAAAGGAAGTTGTTAGTTGACTTATTACCTCTCGATATGCGTCACTTTGATGTGATATTGGGTATGGATTGGTTAGACTAATATCATGTATGTTTAGATTGCTTTAAAAAGGATGCAGTGTTTCAATTACCGGGGGAACCTGAATTTAAATTTATTGGGGAACATAATGTCACTCCAGCATGTTTGATTTCTTCTACAAAATGTTATGAACTACTAAGGAAAGGATGTGAGGGCTATCTTGCTCATGTGGTGGACACATGTCAAGAGGCTGGAAAATTATCAGATATACCATTAGTTAATGAGTTTGCAGATGTCTTCCCAGAAAAACTCCCAGGGTTAGCACCAGACTATGAAGTAGAATTTATGATTGAGTTGGTAACAGGCAATACACTAATATCTATTGCATCGTACTATATGGCACCTGCAGAATTAAAAGAGCTAAAGATACAGCTGCAAGATTTGTTAGATCATGGTTTTATAAGGCCTAGTTTATCACCATGGGGAGCCCCAGTATTGTTTGTGAAAAATAAAGATGGAACCTTGATATTGTGCATCGATTACCGTCAATTGAATAAGGTGACTATCCGTAATAAATACCCACTACCCCGAATTGATGACCTGTTCGATCAGTTGCAAGGAGCTAAAGTGTTTTTCAAGATCGATCTCATATCTGGATATCACCAATTGAAAGTAAGAGACTGTGACATTTCTAAAACTGCCTTTCGTTCCAAGTATGGGCATTATAAATTTCTTGTCATGCCATTTGGGTTAACAAATGCACCGACTGTATTCATAGATTTGATGAACCGTATATTTCACCCAAATGTGGATTCTTTTGTTATTGTCTTCATTGATGATATTTTGATATATTATCGTAGTAGGGATGAGCATGAGAACCAACTGTGTATTATTTTACAAACGTTGCTAGAAAAGAAGTTGTATGCTAAGATTTCTAAATGTGAATTTTGGCTAGACAGGGTAGTATTTTTGGGGCATGTTATTTCTGGTGATGGTATTTGTGTTGATCCCAAGAAGGTAGAAGCAGTAATGAATTGGGAAAGACCAACTAGTGTGACTGAGGTACGAAGCTTTTTTGGATTGGCGGGTTATTATATGAGGTTTATACCGGGGTTTTCTTCTATTGAATTGCCATTGACTAATCTTACGAGAAAGGAGAATAAGTTTGTCTAGAGTGGTGATTGTGATAAAATCTTTGAGAATTTAAAGGTTAATTTTAAATTACCTCTAATATTAACAATCCCAATGGGTATAGAAGGTTTATTCATTTATAGTGATTCATCGTATCAGGGACTTGGTTGTGAATTAATGCAGCCAGGAAAGGTAATTTCTTTTGCTTCTCGACAGTTAAAGATACATGAGCGCAACTACTCTATATATGATCTTGAGTTGACTGCAGTAGTTTTTACATTAAAGATCTGGAGACATTACTTGTATAGTGTTAGTTGTGAAATTTTTACTGGCCATCAAAACTTAGAATACTTGTTTACTCAAGAAGACTTGAACTTGAGGCAAATAAGGTGGATGGAACTCATAAAAGATTATAATTTCACGATAACTCACCAGCCGGGTAAAGATAATATTGTTTCCGATGCTTTGAGTAGAAAATCTCGAGGTATAGTATCTTGTATTTATTGTATTTGAGTTGACCTACTGAGAGAGTTAGCTTTAATGGGGGTGGAATTAACTTTGAATGTGTCTTACGGACTAGTAGCACATTTAAATGTTAGACCCACATTGATAGACTGGATAAAACAAGCACATGCAGGAGATACAGAATTGGAGAAAGTTAGAGATAATATAAAAAAGGGTAAAGCAAATGAATTTTCTATTCGTGATGATGACTATAACCGTTTATGTGTACCCAACGTGCCTAATTTAAGAAGAACAATTTTAGAGGAAGCCCACTCTTCTTTATATGTTATGCATCCAGGGAGCACGAAACTGTATAGAGATTTGAAACAATGTTATTGGTGACCGGGAATGAAACACGAAATTGTAGATTTTATTTGTAGATGTCTAGTTTGCCAACAGGTGAAGGCGTAGCATCAGAAGCCAAGTGGTTTACTTCAATCCTTACCTATTCCTGAGTGGAAATGGGAGCATGTTACTACATATTTTGTTATAGGTTTACCAAAATCATCATGAGGGTTTAATTCTACTTGGTTTCTCATTGATAGGTTGACTAAGTATGCACATTTTCTTCCTGTTAAAGCTAATTATTCCATGGATAGATATGCAAAAATATATGTAGATGAGATTATTAGATTGTATAGTGCACCTGTTTCTATTTTTCTAATTAAGATCCTAAGTTTATTTCTCACTTTTGGCCTTGTTTATAGCAAGCTTTGGGGACTAAATTGAAATTTAGTACAGCTGTTCATCCTCAGACTGATGGGAAGTTAGAAAGAACGATCCAGACACTCGAAGACATGTTACGAATTTGTGTATTGGAGTTCAATGGCAGTTGGGATGAACAATTGCCACTAATAGAGTTTGCTTATAATAATAGCTATCATTCGAGTATTAAGATGAATCCTTATGAAGCTTTGTATGGGAGAAAATGATGAACTCTAATGTGTTGGACTGAAGTAGGAGGATAAAAACTACTTGGGCTAGAAATTGTGTAGCAGTCTACAGAAAAGATAAATCTTATTCATAATCACTTGAAAGTGGCGCAAAGTAGACAGAAAAGTTATGCTGATAACCGAAGGAAAGAATTGAAATTGAGGAAGGTGATTGAGTATTCCCACGTGTTTTTCCTTAGAAAGGGGTTGTGAGATTTGGGAAGAAGGGAAAGTTAAGTCCCAGGTACATTGGCCCTTACGAGATAGTGAAACAGGTTGGAGTTGTAGCTTATAAGTTGGCATTACCACTAGAATTGTCTTAGATACACGATGTTTTTCATATATCCATGTTACGGAAGTATATGGACGATCCTTCACATGTGTTTATTTCACAACCGATAGAGATTCAATACGACTTGACCTACGTGGAGGAACCCATTGCTATTATAGATTGAAAGGAGCAAGTGTTATGTAATAAAACCATTTCACTAGTTAAGGTGATGTGGAGAAGTGAGAATGTGGAATATGCCACATGGGAATGAGAGAATAACATGAATAAGCAATATCATCATCTGTTTGGTAAGTTTCTTATGCGTTAAATTTCGAGGACGAAATTTTTATAAGAAGGTTAGAATTGTAAGGCCCCAAAATATGATTACGAAGGTTAATTACATGATTAAGTATAAGTTATTAGTTATTAGTTATAAATTGGTTATGTGTGTTAAACATGTTAATTATTATATTTAGGGGATGCATGCTAATGTCATATATATGTGGTTTATCTTAGATGCTAATTGAGCTTATGATCGGGGATAATATGTTTAGACAATATGAACGGTTATGTGGTTAAATGCATCACAAAATATGTTTCTAATGCGTGATTATGTTTGTAAAAGTAAATTATGGAGTTAGTGCTAAATTGGCAATGTTTGGTCGCCAAATGTGAAAGTTTTGAGATTTTCGGTAAATTGCTACTTTCCTGTTCGAGCCCAAATTAGGCGTACTAGTTTTATGATTTTGGAAAAACACAAAATATGAAAGTTGTAGATATATGAATTACGGTTGTTAAACAACAAACGTTGTGTTTAATGGAGGTTCGAACAAGAAGTTATACCGATAGTACGAAACAAGGGTAAATAGGTCCATCCCTTAAGTAATATTTGTCTTATTAGCACAACATGTGTTATTTTTTGATTGGTTAGAGGGTAGGTTATGGTTTGGCCGACTTAAACCTCTTAAAACATCCCCCTTGTTCAGCCAATTAATCCATGAAAAAGAGTTTTGCCTAAAGAGAGAGAAAGAGAAGAAAGTTAAGGAAGAAATCTTGGAAATTTTCTATAAATCGAGGAATCCTCGTAAGGTAATTACTTCTTTATTAAATTTGGTCACATGAATTAGTTATACACTTGGCATATTTTTATTTTTGATTTTGATAAAAAATTTAGTGATACCCATAATGCTAAGTTTTGTTGGAACAATGATGGTTTAAGAACATGTGTAAGAACGTGTATTAGGATCGTAAATGTTAACTTTAATGTCCCAGATTTAAATTCCCTCCTCGTGATGATTTTTAACTTAGTAAATTCAGATTTTTGATGTGTATATACGTTGAAACATGTTTATTATACGTTTCCACGATTTATACCCAAGGTGGAGGTTATGTAAGCTTAAAAATGTTAAGTTATGCTTTAATGTTCGTTTTCGAACTAGCTGTGCTAAAAATGGCATAAATAATGGAATACTTATTGGAATTGAGTGATTATAGTTTTAGAGTAAAATAGACTCATATATGTATAACATATCCGAAAATTGTGTAAAAATACCAATAAATGAACCTTTGGTGATAGTTTGAAGTTTTGGTTTAAAATTTGCCCTAAAGGAGCAAGAATGCAGACTAGGTATTTGACGCTTTGCTCGACATAGAAAATAAGCCCTAAAAATTTTGAAACATTAATTTTGTATTATTCAATGTGTTTATTGATATTTGGTGGAATATCATAGAAAGTTGTGATGTATAAAAATTATCAAAATTCCAGGAAGTTGAAGTTATGTTGCTGTTTTTCTTGAGAAACGATTTGGAAAATGTTGTAATAAAATGGGCATAACTTTGTCTAGCGAATTCGTAATTTAATTTCGTAAATTGTATTAGAACCCTAATTAATAGGGTGTTATAGAAATGTGAAGTGTCATGTATATTTCCTCATTAGTTATTTCTGATTGACCAAATGATGTGATGTATTACTAGGTTTAATATTAATTAGTGCATTCAAATACTAATGACGTTCACTTGTTAGGTGGGTGATTAAGCACAAACCGTGCATCGTGTAATACACAAATCATTGTTATCATTCGGAGACTCAATGTATAAGCCTAAACAACAAATACACTTGACAAGTAAGCACAGCGGTAAGTCGGGTATCATAAGAAATCCACAGGGGTGATTGAATTTTAGATGTTAATTGCTTTAAAACTTCAGGAATAAAAGTGTAAAAGGTGATAGTTGGGAATGGTGGAAAAAGAAAAGAATAAGTTACGCTACCCAAAATTAAAGCAAGGATCGGGATCTCATCCTACCACACGGATCGAAACAACTACTAATTAGAGTTAAGGCTCGAAAGCAATTTAATCGAGCATTTTCAATTAAGCATAAACATCACATAATAAGGAATTTAATCCAAAGTTGGGAGATTAAACATTTAACGGAAAATGGTCACACGCGGATTAAATTCGAAATATCGCTATAAACACTAACGTTGCATGACAAAGAAAGTTAAACGCATAATAATCCGACTTTAATACGCGAGGTTTCAATTCAATGCAATTTTACACGAAACCCTAATTTTTGAGGTCCAAACCCGTAAATGGCGGAATGAAATCCCGACCCTATTTATCTAAGGGCAAGACATGGAAATAAACTAAATTAAACTACAACTAAACTAATTACAACAAGAAATAAATTAATCTAGGCAAGAAAGTAGAGAAAACAAGTAAATGAAAGCATGGAAATTAAGGAAGATAACTAAATTAATGAAATTAAAGTTAAGGTACAACTTACAAAACAAAGAGTACAAGAGAGGAGTAGGATTTAGCTCCCAACTACGAACCCTAAAATCTAAGACAAAATGAAGATGATCCCTATTCAAAATGAAGATAAAGAGTATTTATACAAAACAAATCCCATGGAAAACTTGTGAATAAAATGGAAGAAAAACAAATATCTGTAGGGCCGAATCGATTCGGCAGGAAAATATCTCGAGACTGCCAAAGGGGCGAATCGATTCGGATAAAACCCGAATCGATTCGCAAAGGGTAGATAATAGATTTGGTTGAAATCCAAATCAATTCGGAATGGAGGAAATGGCACTTTGTCTCAAACCGAATCGATTCGCAAGGCATCTCCCCTGTTTTGGTTGGTTTGAAATGCTCTTCTGTTCAAAAGCCCATAACTTCTTCGTTATAGCTCCAATTCACGTACTGTTTGCGTCCACTCAAATATTGTTCAGAGAGCTTCAAATTCTGTGAAGACATTGGGCCAGTTTCCCAAATTGTGAAATGACTAAATTGCCCTTTCACGTGCGGTTGTGTACGGAACTTCACCAGAATGCATCCAAACTTCATACTAAGCATACGAATACCTAAAAAAGCTCAATTAACCCCTGAAAAACATGTTAACATAGAAATCCGAGGTTGTCTGGTTAACGAGCATAAATATAGGGATTAAGATACCCGAGGGGGATAATAACGTGTAGGTTAACGGGTGAAATACGCAATATTTGCGTCGTATCACACCCCCTAACTTACACATTGCTAGTCCCTAGCAATGAAATAGGCAACAGAAAGAACTAAAAGAAAATCGAAAACAGGATACAAGTATAAAATGGGATGAAAAAGTAATAAAAAGATAAGGCCACTTTCGCGGGCGTACGATTGCATTTAGCATATGAAATAAGCCGTTAAACCCCTAGGTTACCCCAGTAGACGAGTGTTGTCTCATGAGGGTTTTCAGGGATGATACCCACAAACATCATTCAGTTTCCTCAAAATATGCCCAACCCAACATGCGACAAACTCAACAACAACAAAAAACATTTCAAACATGTTATTAGCATATTGAATGAATTCAAGCTAAAGTCCGTTGTTATTAACAGGTTGAATGCACCTCATAGAATTGAAACTTTAAAAGTGGGAGGGGGGAGAGCAAATGAAAAATATGACTTGGTAAAAACTTAAATAAACCGGATAAACATAAAGTAAGCATATATTCAATCCTCACAGGTATTACGCTCATCAAATGAATTCACTCAGAACGGGAGGTAATACACGGGACATGTGGGCATATAGAGTAAATGTAAATAGAAACTAGGCCGCTCAAATGTCACTAATGAATAACGCTATATATAAAATGAAAAACTGTAATCTCAATGAAAGGATACCGCACACTAAAAGAAGTGAAATTTATATTCGCGGATTATCAAAACTATTATGACTTTTAAATTAAATTCACCTTAAGATCACATAGGACTTGATAGGGTTGTAATGTAGGCTAGACTAGGGTGCGAAATGAAAGGAATGTATGTACGGATTCAAAGTGTTCAGAATGAAAACTCGGGAAATATCAAAAATGAAAAGTAACTTCCAAACAAGCATCATATATAACATTTGGAGAGTAATCAAAGCTTATTGAACTATACACAATATATAACTTTCTCTTTTCTTTCTTTTCTTCTTTTTCTCATGTTTTCTTTTGCTTTTTTCTTTCTCTTTTTCTTCTCTTTTTCACTTATTTCTTTCCTTTTGCTTTTCAAACTCTCATATGCCTAAATTGCAACCGACTTTATAACAACAACATTCAATCCCAAGTAACATTCCAAACAAAGGTATGGAAGGTGTATGTATGGCTTATAACTCCAATTGGGAGTTGGTTATGGGAATTTGGGTTATGAAATGAAAGGCTATATTTAGGCTCAAAGGGGTTAACGAGGGTAAACAAATAAGGTGAGGTCAAGGCTAATATGGGTGATATAAAAAAGATGTCCTATGATCATTTCATAAAGTTTACGCAATTCTCGAGTCAAAACAATATATGAAAATTATGCTCAAGTAACACATTTCATATATGAACTCAATTAATGAACGGTCAAATGAAAGAATAGTGAAATTACCAACGAATTCAACGTTTTCAATGAGAAAAGAATAGTGTATAACACTCACAAATAAAGAAAGGTTCGGTGTAAGTATATACGATGCAACAAAAGATTACCGAGTTATAAAAATCTTAAACTAAATCAATATAACAAGAAAGTTGCATGTGCTCATGGGATAAAGTTTAATTCATGAAGTTATTCACAATATCAATGATTTGAGGACTAAAGTCTAATAACTTCTAAAATCGAGAACATGTATTATTGAGTTGTCAATCGGATCGGGAAATTATCAAAATTTATCATTGGAAACAAGGGAAAATTCCCAACAAAGGAGAAAAAAGAAAGAGAATGTTTTTGAAAATTTTCAAATTTTCACAAAACGGCATACTTAGTAACTAATAAGTAAGCAAATCAATGGACTACACATGAAATGGATAGAATATCCTACACCCCCTAACCTAAATGTTGCATTGTCCTCAATGCGCATTAAGACCACAACACAAAGAATGGAAAACAACGATATTACCCAAAATTGGAGCAATCTCCATAAGCGCGAGTCGAAAGGAATCTACAAAACAAGTTAGTACCGAGCATAGAAAAAAAAAATAATAAAAAGTTAACTAATTACACTAGAATTAAATAAAAAGGAAAGAAAAAATGAAAAGCTAACTATTTACAACCTACTATTTAGGCTTCACACTAACTATACACTAGAAGTCTAAATAGTTAAGGGCCCACCCAAAAAGGTATTTGACTTTGAAAGAGCAACGGTGGACCCTCCAAAGCGAACATGCCTCCCGAAAAATAATAATTCCATTTGAAAAACGGAAGACATGTGTAAGGCGTAAGAAATGAACCATCGTTAATTAAAATTTTGAGAGGGACGATGGGGGATTTGGATACAATAGGGGACAAGACTACATTAGTCTCAGAAAAATAAAAATCACAACCCCAATATTCTTCAATTGGAAGGGGAGGTGGGGTAAGTGCAAGTGAAAAGACCATGAGATGAAGCATCTCAAAATAACATTCTTGTTCAAGAATCGGGTCAAAGTCCTCAAGACTTTCAACCGATTCTTGCAATAAATTTAATTGTTCGGGAATAGTAGGGAGTAAAGGAAAGGAAGGACCAACAACCTCAATACAATCCGAAGCATTAATAAGGGGTTGAAAATTGAAAGTGCTAAAGCTTGGCTCACTCTCAATTATTTCTTCAACAAAAAGGGGTGGAGGTGAAACGCAAGTTTCAACCTCGACCCAGTTTTGTAAAGAAATAATCTCATCGAGCTTGGCATCATTTTCCAAAAACCAAGCTTGAGAACTTTTGGATTGGTCATTAATTTCCTTAATCATTAACTCATAATCAAACGAACAAGAAGACATTTCATCTTCTTGTGAGGGTTGCTCATAGCTAACGGATTCCCCGCATTCCAAATTATCCTCACAAGGCGACGAGGGATCACTTACATGCTCTTGAATGTCACGCTCAATGCGCTCATCTTCAAGAATTTATAGGCATTCTCTCATTGTTTTGGGAGTATAACTTAGAAAACAATTCTCATAACAATTAAGGTTATCTAAAGCGTAATAGCGAGACATTTCAAAATAGGCAATTCAACAAAAGCGACAAGCAACGAGATTTCAATTTCTCGAAACAATCTAGCACAAGTCAAAAAGAAAGGGGAAAAATAAAGAATACAAATATGAATGAAAGAAATACTACGAAACAATAAAACAATTACAATCTAAAACACACTCCCCGGCAACGGCGCCATTTTGATTAAGCACAAACCGTGCGTCGTGTAATACGCAAATCGTTGTCATCGGTTCGGCGACTCAATGCAAAAACCTAAACTACAACTACACTTGACAAGCAAGCACAGCGGTAAGTCTGGTATCGTAAGAAATCCACAGGGAGTGATTAAATTTTAGATGTTAATTGCTTTAAAACTTCAGGAATAAAAGTGTAAAAGGTTATAGTTGGGAATTGTGGAAAAAGAAAAGAATAAGTTAGGCTACACAAAAGTAAAGCGAGGATCGGGATCGCATCCTACCACACGGATCGAAACAACTACTAATTAGATTTAAGGCTCGAAAGAAATTTAATCGAGCATTTTCAATTAAGCATAAACATCACACAATAAGAAATTTAATCCAAAGTTGCGAGATAAAACATTTAACGAAAAATGGTCACACGCGGATTCAATTTAGAATATCGCTATAAACACTAACGTTGCATGACAAAGAAAGTTAAATGCATAATAATACGACTTTAATACGCGAGGTTTCAATTAAATTCAATTTTACACGAAACCCTAACTTTCGAGGTCCAAACCCGTAAATGGCGGAACGAAATCCCGACCCTATTTATCTAAGGGCAAGACATGGAATTAAACTAAATTAAACTACAACTAAACTAATTACAACAAGAAATAAATTAATCTAGGCAAGAAAGTAGAGAAAACTGTAACACCCCGCCTAATTAAATACCGGGTGGCCAGTCCCATACCAAATTAAAACAGAATATACAGTTGGCTCATTCTTAGCATCACTGTCGAAAACATTTACAACTCACCCAATACCCAATTAAGCTGGTGTTAAAAACTTTTCAAATTTAAATTTCAACAAAACCATTTTTAGTTTAAGAATAACACAACACATTTTAATCTACAACACTGATAACCCAATAAATAACACAAAAGAATTTGAATGCAATTGGAATAAACATTCCCAAATAATATTAATCCATTACATTAATACCATCAATAACAACTG
Organism: Sambucus nigra; assembly: GCA_949130495.1. Classification (NCBI taxonomy): domain Eukaryota; kingdom Viridiplantae; phylum Streptophyta; class Magnoliopsida; order Dipsacales; family Adoxaceae; genus Sambucus; species Sambucus nigra. Next base: position 463,990,796 of record OX422211.1, on the reverse strand, counting down.
TATTAAAAAGACCCGAATACAATAGTATTTGACCTCGTTAGAAAAGATAACTGAAATCCTTTGGGCGACATGCCCTACTAAGAATACTTTGAATCAAATGAAGATAGGCGTCTAAGCAAAAGTCCATAAATCCATAGCTTGTCATAATCCGCTAAGGTTGGCGTCCCTGTTGCTGGACACCTGATATAGAGATACAATAGAAAAGAAAATATGCAAGGAAATGGGTCAGAGCCCGAATGTGTAGATGATTTTTAAAACAACAAGTATTTAACAAGTGCAATAAAGCATTTATTATGTACATGTTAGATCCAACTCTCACTTGATATTCTCACCTCTCAACTAGAGTGCACACTTAACGTTTCCTATTAACCTCCTAGTTAATGGTTCCTCTTTTCTAGTCTCCATATTATAATCCCATTCCCATATCATAATCCCCGTATGTCCCATACCATACGTCTCATTATTATTCATTTACATTTCTCCTTTATATGATTAGTTTCTCATTAACATGAATCATTACTCATTAATATGAATCGTTTCTCATTAACATGAGTCATTACTCATTAATATGAATTGTTTCTCATTAACATGAGTTAAGCTTTTCAATTCTATAAGCATAAACATTCATTAACTTAATTCCAATATCTTTCTCTAGTCACCGTTATCTACAATTATCACCGTAGATAGATTTAACCACAATATATCCATTTAATCATTTAATCCATTATATATATATTCATATATAATACAACACCCTGAGTCACAGCTGCAGTGCAATGCATTACTCTGCTATCATGTCCCATCATCGCAGGTCGCCGAATAGGGGACTAAAGGTTTGGTAAGATTCCACGAACCACAAACAACAACAAACAAATTGGAGGCGAACATAGTTCTCGTATCCATGGGTCACGCACATACCTACGTACCCACAGTCAGCGGACTTATCATCTCCCCGATAAGTCTTTCATAGACCTATGTTCTCGAGCGACAAATCAAAGATCCCATGGATTCATCAGGATATGACTGCCCTCACGCGCAAACCTCCCACCGATAGCAAGTAAGCTAGGTATGTCATACACATAAATCATCAATCAATCCAATAGGTATTATCATACCAATAATATAATATCAATAAGGTAATATCACTACCCTAAGATATTTCCCATACGTAGCATTATATCCCTTTTAAATCCCACGTATTAACATATCATATCTTTACTTCATAATTTAATTATCCTCGCATCCTATAACATCTCTCCACTCCCGACGTCGTTAAGGTTCATGCGCGGAGCGTCTCGCAAAGCGAAATCCAAACAAGGAACCCCTCCAATACACTACTACTTAACTTTGTCGATCGAGGAGGTCCGACAACTTCAACTATGCGATCGGGATAACCTCATACCTTCTTTCAACCAAATGTGTTCTAAACTCTCATCTCTATCCAAGAGACACACCACTACGCTCTTGTATTACACTCCGTCCTTGCGAAATCAATATTGAGCTTAAACTCAGTCCTTGATGTTCAAATTGTAACCCTAAGGCTACCCTCACTCAATACACAATATTTAAATAGGTTTTTCCTCAACATATATTCAGTAAGAATTCACTAATATCCTACTGGTCCATAACATCATTTCTCTCGAATTACTACGAGTTTAGTTCTCCTTTTAATTAAGGTTAAAATCGATAGTTTCAAATCTCTTAAAAACACATCTTCTTTCACTTTGGATTAAACCCTCTTATCAACTTAAGGATACCCAGGTGTTATATACAATCACCCTTACCGGTCCTATCTTTAATCTTCATACATCTCCATTTAGAATTTAACAAATGAATCTAGCAACCGAAATTCCATTCGATATAATTTTCCTCATTTTAATCACTTGAATCCAAATCAAATTAATTCAAATCTTATCAAGGGTTTACTGATATTTTCTAAGTCCCATAATATCCAAATAATAATCACCAAAGATACACAAAAGGTTTGGGATAATAATCAACATTTAAAAAGAAACAACTTTACATATTCTGGGGAGGTCGATCGATCGAAGGCAGGGGTCGATCGATCGATCCCTCAGGTCACAGCCTGGTTTTCTGCATTTTCTGCAACTACGGGTTTAGCAACTTATGATCATTTAAACCTTCATCTAAACATCCCAAATGACTTATAATCTTTACTACATGATATATCAACATATATGAACGATTTCCAATACTCTAAACATCCTAGAATCATCAAGGGATTGGATTAAAAAGCATGTTTATCTCCTCATTTTCCAGAAAATCATCAACGTATTAACTTCAAGGACACTTCAATGGTTTTCAGATTTTTCTTCCACATATATATGATTATTTCGTGATTATTTTCATCCTACAACATGAGTTAAATTCCTATATCATTTCAGTATCCAGAAATCCATTTAATCACTCCATTATTACTTCCAAACAAGAATAATCTTCTTTTTTCATACTATTCTAACATGGACAATATACGAACTTAAATCGCCATTGTTAAACACTTGCCTTTACTGAAGGTCTGATCCTTTGGTGTAGTATATCTCAGTTGGTTGTCCCTTCTCCGGTCAAACTCCGGTGGTGGTTGGTGGTGGTGAACCTTGGTTCTTGTTCTTCTCCTTCCCAAGTAGGATTTTCCCTTCCCAAGCACTCTTTCACTCTCTCTAGGAAGATGACTTCTCTATTTTGTGTAGAGGAGATGAATAACCCACATACACTTAATCTACCAATACTTATAATAGGTCAAAATCCGAAATCACTATTCATCCCCCCTAGAAAAATGACCAAAATGCCCTTTCGGGTTGTCTATTCATTTCCAAATGACCCGAGACTCAAAATTAACATCCAAATAGACTTTTCTGACTATTTAGAACCTTCCCGACGCAACGACGCAGTCGAAATGACTATAAGGTCGATAGAAAATAAATTTCCTTTTTAATTTAATAAACTAGTCCCGACACGTCCCATATCGCATCTGACTAAAAATATAAATTACCGAATTTATATCATACAGTCATATCAATGACATCACATTCATATATTACCTAAATATCTTTAAGTAATATTCAGAATCATCCATTTTAATATCCACCGTCTGGATAAAACCCGAATGAATTAATTAATAATAAAATCTAATTAATCCATTAATTTAAAATATAACCCATTTTAAAAGTCATTTAAAATTACGGGGTATTACATATTTCCCCCTTATAACAGAATTTCGTCCAGAAATTCAGGAATATAAGTCATACCGGTAAGGTCAACTCCGAGTATAAATCTCACATCGCAAGAAATCCAAGATGTACCGCCCATACAGTACATTAACAAAATCCCTATCGATGTTATACGCCAAGCCTCACCATATAGTTTCAACTGAATCAAATTTAGACTTTACCTAATCTTCCCTATACCGTCCTCGTGACAAACTTTGGGAAAAATGATCCTCTCATAGTGAACAAATACATTCTGAAGCCTCAACTACTTACCTTTTTCACAATTATGAAAAATACTACAATTCAATCATCCACGGTGCCCATACACCCTCTCGTACCGCTTTCAATATTAAAATTTTCGCAAAGGTTTTAAACTCGTTTCCCAAAGACCTAACTTATTTCGACTCCCAACGGTTAGTAGTTTCATGCGTGGGGTGTCTCGCAAGCGAAATCCAAACAAGGAACCACCCCGATACACTACTTCCTAAAGTAGTCGGTCATCGAAACTCCTAAGGTCTTTAGTCAATAATATAAAAATTTGGTTTATAAAAAAAAATATCAGGTTTATCGATTTAAAACAAAAATTTGATTTTTTTTTCTTTCGATTTCAAATAGAGTCTACGCATCTACTCTCTTATAGAAGACAAGATGCAGACATATGCTCTCATATACCACAAGTCAATGCACGCCGATAGTCTCATCACGCTCGGACATGCCCAAGGTAAGTAATCCCATAAAAATCAAACCCACGTGATAACAAGTAATATATAGGTGTCCCACACCCCTCAGTGAGTCTACGTAAATAACGATGCCATAGGCTAAGTTTAACAACCCTTTTGCCCACACAATATCAATCACTACAAAAATCAATACGCCTCATACTTCCTTAGATAGGAAACATACCCTCATTTGCGGGTGATGGTTGTTGAATCCCAATATTATAACTTTGCTCCGATGAGTCAAGAAAAATTTTACCCCAAATTTTCAGTTCTAGTTAACCACACTCCACTATATACCCAAGCCTTTCAATATATTGCCTTCGTTAGGGAACATACACAATTCACGCATTTCAAGAACTTCTACTGATGACTCTCCTCAATTTTTCCATAATAGGGGTGACCTCGACTACGGTCATCATACTCGAACATACTTCATAACCTCCTAAGTACGATCTCCGCTATCCGTCCAATGGCCCTCATCTGCCATACGTACGTAATGAAAGATTCCCCAATAAATGTTGGCGAATTTTATAGTTCAACCCATCAGTGAACATTAGGACTCTCCTCTCCTCAGTAGGTACTTCAGCTGGTACCAAATTAGTTAATCTCGTAAACTCTTCCTCATATTCCGCCACAGTTTTCTCTCCCTGTTTCAAATCAAGTAGCTTCCGCCTCATCTCTGTCTGGATGGCGGAAGGAAAATACTTCCCATCAAACCGTATCCAAAAGTCTTGGATAGTCATTATGTCCCTCTCCTCCATAGTGGTCGTAGCTTCCCACCATTGCAAAGCTGCCCCTACTAGCTTGAATGTGGCTAGTATTTGACGTTGAACCTCAGTACATTCAATCATTCTCAAGTGCCGTTGGATATCTTTCTTCCATTGGCTAGTAGTAACAACATCTGATCTTCCCTGAAACTCTGGTGGGTGCGCTTTCTGAAAGGCATCCCTCGCTCATTCCCATGCAGTAGGAAACACTTGCCCTTGCGCGGGTGGCACAACCGGTGCCGGTGCTGGAGCCTGCTGAACAGCAGCTAAAGCAACATTGACTGCCTGAGCGACAATTGCAGCAACTTCGGCCGCAGTCATCGTACCTTTGTAGGCGTAAATAGAAAAGCAATAATCCTACTCATCGGGCTCTACATCAAAGAACGCTAAGCTGAAAACACAGTAAGCCGTACAGATCCTAAAGGACACTAGAAATTGATGCTCTGATACCACCTGTAACACCCCGCCTAATTAAATAACGGGTGGCCAGTCCCATACCAAATTAAAATAGAATATACAGTTGGCTCATTCTTAGCATCACTGTCGAAAACATTTACAAATCAACCAATACCCAATTATGCTGGTGTTAAAAACTTTTCAAATTTAAATTTCAACAAAACCATTTTTAGTTTAAGAATAACACAACACATTTTAATCTACAACACTGATAACCCAATAAATAACACAAAAGAATTTAAATGCAATTGGAATAAACATTCCCAAATAATATTAATCCATTACAGTAATCCCATCAATAACAACTGTATTAAAAAGACCCGAATACAATAGTATTTGACCTCGTTAGAAAAGATAACTGAAATCCTTTGGGTGACATGCCCTACTAAGAATACTGTGAATCAAATGAAGATAGGCGTCTAAGCAAAACTCCATAAATCCATAGCCTGTCATAATCCGCTAAGGTTGGCATCCCTGTTGCTGGACACCTGATATAGAGATACAATAGAAGAGAAAATATGAAAGGAAACGGGTCAGAGCCCGAATGTGTAGATGATTTTTAAAACAACAAGTATTTAACAAGTGCAATAAAGCATTTATTATGTACATGTTAGATCCAACTCTCACTTGCTATTCTCACCTATCAACTAGAGTGCACACTTAACGTTTCCTATTAACCTCCTAGTTAATAGTTCCTCTTTTCTAGTCTCCATATTATAATCCCATTCCCATATCATAATCCCCGTATGTCCCATACCATACGTCTCATTATTATTCATTTACATTTCTCCTTTATATGATTAGTTTCTCATTAACATGAATCATTACTCATTAATATGAATCGTTTCTCATTAACATGAGTCATTACTCATTAATATGAATGTTTCTCATTAACATGAGTTAAGCTTTTCAATTCTATAAGCATAAACATTCATTAACTTAATTCCAATATCTTTCTCTAGTCACCGTTATCTACAATTATCACCGTAGATAGATTTAACCACAATATATCCATTTAATCATTTAATCCATTATATATATATTCATATATAATACAACACCCCGAGTCACAGCTGCAGTGCAATGCATTACTCTGCTATCATGTCCCATCATCGCAGGTCGCCGAATAGGGGACTAAAGGTTCGGTAAGATTCCACGAACCACAAACAACAACAAACAAATTGGAGGCGAACATAGTTCTCGTATCCATGGGTCACGCACATACCTACGTACCCACAGTCAGCGGACTTATCATCTCCCCGATAAGTCTTTCATAGACCTATGTTCTCGAGCGACAAATCAAAGATCCCATGGATTCATTAGGATATGACTGCCCTCACGCGCAAACCTCCCACCGATAGCAAGTAAGCTAGGTATGTCATACACATAAATCATCAATCAATCCAATAGGTATTATCATACCTATAATATAATATGAATAAGGTAATATCACTACCCTAAGATATTTCCCATACGTAGCATTATATCCCTTTTAAATCCCACGTATTAACATATCATATCTTTACTTCATAATTTAATTATCCTCGCATCCTATAACATCTCTCCACTCTCGACGTCGTTAAGGTTCATGCGCGGAGCGTCTCGCAAAGCGAAATCCAAACAAGGAACCCCTCCAATACACTACTACTTAACTTTGTCGATCAAGGAGGTCCGACAACTTCAACTATGCGATCGGGATAACCTCATACCTTCTTTCAACCAAATGTGTTCTAAACTCCCATCTCTATCCAGGAGACACACCACTACGCTCTTGTATTACACTCCGTCCTTGCGAAATCAATATTGAGCTTAAACTCAGTCCTTGATGTTCAAATTGTAACCCTAAGGCTACCCTCACTCAATACACAATATTTAAATAGGTTTTTCCTCAACATATATTCAGTAAGAATTCACTAATATCCTACTGGTCCATAACATCATTTCTCTCGAATTACTACGAGTTTAGTTCTCCTTTTAATTAAGGTTAAAATCGATAGTTTCAAATCTCTTATAAACACATCTTCTTTCACTTTGGATTAAACCCTCTTATCAACTTAAGGATACCCATGTGTTATATACAATCACCCCTACCGGTCCTATCTTTAATCCTCATACATCTCCATTTAGAATTTAACAAATGAATCTAGCAACCGAAATTCCATTCGATATAATTTTCCTCATTTTAATCACTTGAATCCAAATCAAATTAATTCAAATCTTATCAAGGGTTTATTGATATTTTCTAAGACCCATAATATCCAAATAATAATCACCAAAGATCCACAAAAGGTTTGGGATAATAATCAACATTTATAAAGAAACAACTTTACATATTCTGGGGAGGTCGATCGATCGAAGGAAGGGGTCGATCGATCGATCCCTCAGGTCACAGCCTGGTTTTCTGCATTTTCTGCAACTACGGGTTTAGCAACTTATGATCATTTAAACCTTCATCTAAACATCCCAAATGACTTATAATCTTTACTACATGATATATCAACATATATGAACGATTTCCAATACTCTAAACATCCTAGAATCATCAAGGGATTGGATTAAAAAGCATGTTTATCTCCTCATTTTCCAGAAAATCATCAACGTATTAACTTCAAGAACACTTCAATGGTTTTCAGATTTTTCTTCCATATATATATGATTATTTCATGATTATTTTCATCCTACAACATGAGTTAAATTCCTATATCATTTCAGTTTCCAGAAATCCATTTAATCACTCCATTATTTCTTCCAAACAAGAATAATCTTCTCTTTTCATACTATTCTAACATGGACAATATACGAACTTAAATCGCCATTGTTAAACACTTGCCTTTACTGAAGGTTTGATCCTTTGGTGTAGTATATCTCAGTTGGTTGTCCCTTCTCCGGTCAAACTCCGGTGGTGGTTGGTGGTGGTGAACCTTGGTTCTTGTTCTTCTCCTTCCCAAGTAGGATTTTCCCTTCCCAAGCACTCTTTCACTCTCTCTAAGAAGATGACTTCTCTATTTTGTGTAGAGGAGATGAATAACCCACATACACTTAATCTACCAATACTTATAATAGTCCAAAATCCGAAATCACTATTCATCCCCCCTAGAAAAATGACCAAAATGCCCTTTCGGGTTGTCTATTCATTTCCAAATGACCCGAGACTCAAAATTAACATCCAAATAGACTTTTCTGACAATTTCGAACCTTCCGGACACAACGACGCAGTCGAAATGACTATAAGGTCGATAGAAAATAAATTTCCTTTTTAATTTAATAAACTAGTCCCGACACGTCCCATACCGCGTCTGACTAAAAATATAAATTACCGAATTTATACATACAGTCATATCAATGACATCACATTCATATATTACCTAAATATCTTTAAGTAATATTCAGAATCATCCATTTTAATATCCACCGTCTGGATAAAACCCGAATGAATTAATTAATAATAAAATATAATTAATCCATTAATTTAAAATATAACCCATTTTAAAAGTCATTTAAAATTACGGGGTATTACAAAAACAAGTAAATGAAAGCATGGAAATTAAGGAAGACAACTAAATTAATGAAATTAAAATTAAGGTACAACTTAAAAAACAAAGAGTACAAGAGAGGAGTAGGATTTAGCTCCCAACTACAAACCCTAAAATCTAAGACAAAATGAAGATGATCCCTCTTCAAAATAAAGAGAAAAAGTATTTTTACAAAACAAATCCCATGGAAAAGTTGTGAATAAAATGGAAGAAAAACAAATATCTATAGGGCCGAATCGATTCGGCAAGAAAATATCTCGAGACTGCCAAACGGGCGAATTGATTCGGCTGAAACCCGAATCGATTCGAAAAGGGTAGAGAATCGATTCGGCTGAAATCCGAATCGATCCAGAATGGAGGAAATGGAACTCTGTCTCAAACCAAATTGATTCCCAAGGGGCGAATTGATTCGGACCTACAGGTCTTGAATAATCTCCCCTGTTTTTGTTGGTTTGAAATTCTCTTCCGTTCAAAAGCCCATAACTTCTTCGTTATAGCTCTGATTCACGCACCGTTTGTGGCCACAAAAAGATTGTTCATAGTGTTTCAACTTCCGTGAAGACATTGGGCCAGTTGCCCAATTTTTTAAATGACTAAATCTCCCTTGCACGTGCAGTTGTGTACGGAACTTCGCCGGAATGCATCCAAACTTCATACTAAGCATCCGAATACCTACAAAAGCTCAATTAACCCCTGTAAAACATGTTAACATAGAAATACGAGGTTGTCTGCTTAACGAGCATACATATAGGGATTAAGATACCCGATGGGGCTAATAACGCTTAGGTTAACGGGTGAAATACGCAATATTTGCGTCGTATCAGTGGGGAAGTAGCTAATACTACCATACCAAGGAAGTAGTTTGGTATTAATCTTAGCACAAAATCTAAGGTGAGTGACCTTTCCTATGAAATATAGATTCTTATATGTTCATATGGAAATGTTTAGTTAAACATGTGTTAAAATGCTTATGGGAGTGATGTTGTATTTAGGAAAAATATGCATATGATTAAAAATGTTAAGAGATGTTATATAAAGATATGGAATGGTGAGTAATTTATCTAATGTTAAGGACTGGTGGGTCCTACGTGATGAAGCGACCCCGTTAATCCAATTTAAATGTTTGTTGTACTCGGGCCTAATTAGGGGATTTGGTGTTCCCCATTAACTGGGAGTTAATTGGACAGACGGGTCTAGGCTTGCGAGAGTTACACAATTCGTCTTGGGTTGTAACATTTGAAAAAAAAGGTTATTTGAATTGGTTATATGTGTGAAATATAGTCATTCACTAAGCTTGTGTTGCTTACACTCCTATAATGTTATGTTTCAGGTATGCCTATCATTTGGAGTTCACTGCTAAGTTAGGACCTTAAAACGAGGTAGTGACGAATATCTCGTATGGTTTGAATATCAGGAATGTTTTTGTTTAAATATTAAACTAAGGATCTTGGTTATGTAAACTTTTGTAGTACTTATAAGTTATATGTAAATGTTTTAATGTTTTCATCTACACATACCTTTGGAAAAAAAATCTCATGTTATTTTTCCTTAGAGATTTAAATTAAAGCATTGTTTAAGGAAATTTATCTCTAATTAAAAGGATGAGTTTAACTTAATTAAATCGGTGGCCGACAACTTGGTATCAGAGCGTGGTTATTAGGTTCTGGACAGGTTGTGAAGGTCTTGATTGGCAGTGGACACTAGAAAGTCAGTTTGCCATGCGTCTGGATTTTGACTAACAATGTTAATATTAAACTGTTGCTATTGTATTTTGTTTAAGTTAATTATATTGCAGTGAATGATGAATCCACACGAGCCGCATGATAGAGCAGAGGGTGAGGCATCATATATACCCAATAGTCAGCAAGGACATAAACATATTTAAGGGGATGAACCAGAGGTACAACATCAACCTATTAATGATGTTGGAAGAATATTACATGTTGTGGTACAATTAGTGGAACAAGCAAGAGGTGGATTACATGGCGGTGATAGGGATAAACTGCATGAAAGGTTCATGAAGTTAAGTCCTCCAGTATTTACGAGGATGACGGATCTGTTAATGGCAGAGGGGTGGATTAGAAAAATGGAACCAATATTCAAGGTGATGGAAGTGCGAGATGAACATAAAGTTTTGTTATCAACCTTTAGATTGGAGGATGATGCAAAGTTATGGTGGGATGCTATAGAGAGGTTAATTACTACGATTTGGGGACTAGTGCCAGTAAATCCTCCACCAATTACATGGGAGAGGTTTGTGAATGTGTTCTTTGAAAAATACTTCCCAAGGATTTACGGGAAAGACAAAAAGGAAGAATTTATCATGCGGAAATAAGGGAACCGAACGGTGGTGGAGTATGAAAATTTGTTTATATCCTTATCCATATTTGCACTTGATTTGGTGAGGACAGAAGAAAGTAAATGTGATCGGTTTCAATCTGGGTTGACTGTAGATATAAAAAATATGGTTGCTAATATGAAGATCACAGATTATGTGGATCTGGTGCACAGAGCTATGGTATCTGAAAATTCAATGAAAGATATGCAAGCCAAACATTCGGAGAAAGATAGACATGATACCCATATTGCTAAGTTGTGTTGGAACAAAGATGGTTTAAGAACATGTGTAAGAACTTGTATTAGGATCGTAAATGTTAACTTTAATGTCCCAGATTTAAATTCCCTCCTCGTGATGATTTTTAACTTAGGAAATTCAGGTTTTTGATGTTTATATATGTTTAAATATGTTTATTATATGTTTCCATGATTGATACCCAAGGTGGAGGTTATGTATGCTTAAAAATGTTAAGTTATGCTTTACCGAGTTGTGATAAAAATATCATAAATCATGGAATACTTATTGGATTTAAGTGATTCTAGTTGGAGAGTAAAATAGACTCATATATGTATAAAATATCCTAAAATTGTGTAAAAATACCAAGAAATGAACCTTTGGTGATAGTTCGAAGTTTTGGTTTAAAATCTGCCCTAAAGGAGCAAGTATACCAGGTGTTTGACGTTTTGCTCGACATAACAAATAAACCCTAAAAATTTTGAAACGTTTATTATTCAATGTGTTCATTGATATTGGGTGGAATATCATACAAAGTTATTATGTATAAAATTATGAAAATTCCAGGAAGTTGAAGTTGTGTTGCTATTTTTCTTGAGAAATGATTTGGAAAATGTTGTAATAAAATGGGCATAACTTTGTCTAGCGAATTCGTAATTTAATTCCGTAAACTGTGTTCGAACCCTAGTTAATAGAGTTTTATAGAAATGTGAAGTATCATATATATTTCCTCCTTAGTTATTTCTGATTGACCAAATGATGTGATTTATTTCTAGGTTTAATGTTAATTGGTATATTCAAATACTAATGACGTTGACTTGTTAGGTGGGGAAGCAGCTAATACTACCATACCAAGGAAGTAGTTTGGTATTAATCTTAGCACCAAATCCAAGGTAAGTGACCTTTACTATGAAATATAGATGCTTATATGTTCATATCAAAATGTGTAGTTAAATACGTGTTAAAATGCTTATGGGAGTGATGTTGTATTTATGAAACATATGCATATGATTAAAAATGTTAAGTGATGTTATATAATGATATGGACTGGTGAGTACTTTATCTAATGTTAAGGAATAGTGAGTTCTACGGGATGAAGAGGCCGCCCCGTTAATCCAATTTAAATGTTTGTTGTACTCGGGCCTTATTAGGGGATTTGGTGTTCTTCATTAACTGGGAGTTAATTGGACTAGTAGGTCCAGGCTTGCGAGAGTTACACAATTCCTATTGGGTTATAACATTAGAAGAAAAAAAGGTTGTTTCAATTGGTTATATGTGTGGAATATGGTAATTAACTAAGCTTGTGTTGTTTACACTCCTATAATGTTATGTTTCAGGTATGCCTATCATTTGGAGGTCACTGCCAAGTTAAGACATTAAAATGGGGGAGTTATGGATATATAGTATGGTTTGAATATCAAGAATATTTTTGTTTAAATATTAAACTAAGGATCTGTAATACCCCGTAATTTTGTTGATTTTTAATTAATGGATTAATTAAATTAAATGAGAATTAATTGGAAATTAATCCGGATTTCAATACTAGCGAGACGTGAGTTGGTATTTAATTATGATGATAATATTAAATATTACTGAGTATATATGGTAATATATGAGTATTGAAAGTATTGAAATTGTCAAGAGTTATAAATACATCAATTTGGGAAACTAAGTTGAGACGCGCGTGTCAGTAGCGTCAGAAATAAATTTTATTAGATTTAAAAGGTAAATTATATTTTATCAATCGTATGGTCATTTTGAGTGCGCCAACGTGTCCGGAAGGGTCAAGATAGTCAGAAAACACTAGTCGGGGTTTAGTTTGGGTCCCGAGGCATTTTTAGGCCAAACCGGCAACCCGGAATGGTATTTTGGTAATTTTAAAAATTAAGGAATTAAGACCCACGAATTTTAGAGTTTACTTATATATTATTAGAAAACCCATTAAGGCCATTATCAGCCAAAAATAAGAGAATGGGCTACGTGAGTTAGAGAGAAGTTCCAAAAGGGTTCCAAACCAAAACCACCACCCACCACCACCGTTTTGGACGGAATTGTGATCGGAAAGAAGAGAGATCCAGCCCTTTAACACCAGCAACAACTAAGAACATCAAACTTAAGGCAAGTGATTTAGTTTCATTAGTTCAATGAATATTTCCTCCATGCTTAGTCTAGAAATTAATGATTGTCTTCAAAGATTTGATGAAAAACCCTAATGAATTTGATGTACAACTCTAAACTTTGGTTAGGAATTGTATGTAGATCTGTTTTGGACGAATTCAGTACCCCAAACATAACTTTTGATTATTTAAAAACGAATTAGAGATAAGATTTATCATTGTTCTTGAAGAAATAAAAAACTAGGGTTTTTATTGAAGTTTTGATCCATATAAGGCAAATGATTGATGATTAAAAGGTTTTGGAACGTTAACAATGATGTATTTTGGTTGTATGATGATCCTATAACATTAGATTAGATTTTCATACCTTGTAATGAAGTTTTGGGATGAATTTTGGATTGAAAAATGAAGCAGGCTGTAGCCTATCTGGTGCATTCGATCGATCGACACTACCAGGTCGATCGATCGAACACCATCGATCGATTGACATCCAAGGTCGATTGATCGACCTTCCCAGAATCGGTTATATTTTTCCTTTGTTGGATTTTAACAATTTTGACCCTAGAGAATTATTTGTGGGGACTTTGTGAATACTCTTAGATTCAAGGAAGACCAGTAAGCATACTTGTGAGACTCGAATTATAATTAAAAGTCAAATTTGGAATTATATTAAACTTAATAAGGCTCAACGAGTGTGATACTATTTGAGATTGAGAGTTGATGAGTAAGTTTTAGATAGTTGGGTAATATAAGGTTAGTGGCAGAAATGAGGACCTTAAGAATAGTGGATTTTAATGTGGGAATAATAGGAGACTTGGTAACCTTTGTGGGTTAGGCTTTAGGTACTTGAAACTACAACGTGAGATGTGTCGGCGGTCTATATTATATATTATTCGGAGACTTAAAGATATACAAATTAGAATAATGGTATAGGAATGTAGAATATAGCTCATTTAATATTTTAAGATATCTAAGTGGTGTGATTGCTTAGTATATGTACTTATGTGTATAACATACCTGCCATACTTGCTATCACAGGAGGTCGACTTTCGAACTGGGCCATCTAATCCTTGTGTGCCTACAGGGGGATTTAGATTGGTACTTTAAGGACATAGGGCTGTGAATGAATTATTTGTGAGTTAATAAGTCAGCTGACCATGGGAGCGTAGGTATGTGCATGACCCATGGGTATGTTCGCTATGTTCGCCTCCATTATGTGTGATTTTTGCTTATTGAGACAGTTCCTGAGAGATTCGAAACACGTGGTCCTTATGTACGTGATGTACCGGGATTCGATAGCAGAGTATGTGTGCACCGCAGCTTAGCCTAGGGGTTCCCTAATTGTATATTTATGATGAGATTAATATACTTGTAATTGAAATGGACTCTTTATTTAAGTGTAAGTGTGAATACTTGTGACATTTTTAGAAGAGTTAATAATGGGAATTTCACATACTAATTATTGTAAGGAAACCTGAGAAATAAAAAGGAAGACACGCACATGTTATATTAGAATGTCTTGTTTTGACTCTCATATTATAACGTAAAGTCAGGTTGTGAATTAAACTAGTTAGTTCGTGGCATAATTAGAACGGGTTACGAATACGTTAGGTGTGCACGATTAGTTGAGAGGTGAGAAACTCATGTGAGTGCATGCAACTAAGATGTATTTTATATTCACTGTTTAATGTTATTAAACACTTGCTATATTTTAAACTATTTTCACAATCGGGCTCTGACCCATTTGCTTCCAAATCTATTTTCTTGTAAAAACCTTTTAGGTGCCCAGCCACAGGGACGCCAAGCTTAGGAGTTCCATTTAAGTTACGTGCTGTAGCTGCTGTGGAAGTTACATGATCTCGATTGTAGACGCCTCCACATTCTACTTTGACTCTATTTCAGATTTATTCCTCTGTTAGGGCATGTCGCCCCTTTTCTTTTAGAGACAGCTTTATCATGCTAAATTTTCATTTCAGCTTTGGATTTAATTAATTAATTATTCAGACTTTGTATTTGGTTTTATTCAGTATTTGGATTGTTCAGGGGAGTGTTACTCCAGATTAAATCTTATTTCAGCATTTTACATTGTGACTGTAATGTGATTGTGATGTCTTTAGATAATAATTTATTCGGATGAATGTTAATTTAATTTAATTAAAATTAACAACTCACTTTTTAAATATTAGGTGGCTATTAATGGTTTAAAAATGTTTTTCAGCAGTGATGCTATGAACTGAACCAACTGGACATTTTTTTTTAATTTGAATAAAGGAGTAGCTACCTAGTATTTAATTAGACGGGGTGTCACATGATCTTGGTTACGTAAAGTTTTGTAGTACTTATAAGTTACATGTAAATGTAGTTATGTTTTCATCTACACATACTTTTGAAAAAAAAATCTCATGCTATTTTTCCTTAGAGATTTAAATTAAAGCATTGTTTAAGGCAATTTATCTCTAATTAAAAGGATGTGTTTAACTTAATTAAGTCGGGGAGCGACACCTATGCTACATTAAAGTACTCAAAAGTACCTAAAACAGAAGAATGACATTATATGAATGCAGCAGGTATGAAACAGAAGAAACAAAAAAAAAAACTCCAGGTCGCTCGAACGGCAGTGCCTTGTCGCTTGAACGACATAGGCATGTCGCTCAAACGAGCACATCAAGTGAGCTTAAAAAACATAAAACATTGTACCCTTGCTCAAAGAAACTCATCTCTCAACCTTAAAGCGACCATCTTGACAAAATCGACATCTTAAAAAATGTGTCATTTGAACCTCGTGTGAACAGTACATCGCGCGACATCAGGTTGTCGCTCGAACGAGGCCTGTTTGTCTTTTGAATGACACATAAAATTCTCAATTTCAGTACTAAAAATATGAGGTTTCGCCCAGTAAAAACTTTCCTGAAAAATTTAACTAAAAGAGCACAAAGCAGCAAAAACAGACTCAAAATCGAAAAAAATAAAATAATGTGATTTTCATGCCAACATAGAATCAATGTGCTCAAACATGGATATGGAGTGAATGGTTGTGAACTATAACAAATGAATCGTAACCCCAACACATTGAAACCAATCAAGAAGCTCTAATCAATAGGAAGATGTCATCAAACTTATTCTTTGCCATATATGACAATTCACAATTGAGCTAAATGAACTAAATAATCTACATGCACACAAGTCCAGAATTTTGACGATTCTACAAACAATTGTGTCATGATACAATGTTTCAACATAAGGATTCGTGGTGCAAACCTGTTTAAATTTTCCCATCCAAACTCCCTCAAACATATATATTTCTTTTTCTTTTCTTGCTCTTTTTGAGGTTTCTATTATTCTCAACTTAGAGAAATCCTATTGGCTCTATTTTGGTATATGATTATTTTTATTGCCTTAATTTTTTCTTAGGCTCCTTTAAACAGTGAATTTCACGACGAGTTAATTTTGCACTCTAGCGGCCCTTTTCCATGAACACTCATCATTTTTTTAATTTAAGTATTAACAATCCTCACGGTAAACGGTTCTTACATGCACACCTCCTCCTAAGTCTACTTATGCATAGATGAAAAGATTGATATAAGAACATCTCATTAGACTCAACTATGCATGAGATGTTAAACATTAATATAAACTCGTGCATGTGTGCAAAGATGGCATGTATACAAAGTGGAATTCAAATACATACCAACTTCGAAACAACCCCATAATACAATGGTTACTATCATTCAACACATCAATAATTATGACCAAATGTCCTAGCCGCATGGATAACGAAATGACAAGGGTCCAATCACAATAATGTGCCATATCAAACATGAAATACTAACGACACAAAAATAAACGGAGAACCTTTTTGTGTTTTTCAAAAAATATATTTGACCCAAAAATAATTTTTTTTTTATTTTTCAAATAAGACTCAAATAAATGAAAAAGTACAATACTAAAGATAAACATGTCATAATACTAGTAAGATATAAATAATAATGCAAAGACTAGTGTGTGATAAACATGACAACACAATCATCTTTAGATTTAGCATGGGAAGAAAAATGTGCAACCAAACAAGGACCATGAAGTTTAATTCCTAAATCCTCTAAGTCCGATTTCCTAACCCAAGTAGGTGTAAAATGACGCAGGGGGGTTTTAGGAATCGAAACGACTTTATTCTATAAATTTCTTGGAGAATTACTAAGGTCTAGCAAAAACGTCTAAGGTGACCTTTCCTACTGCAATGAGTGCAAGTGTAAATATGGTAGGAATGATTACCAAAATGTCAACCTCTTGTCACGTTCCTAGTCGACTCTCTTAGATGATTGGTATTGGCTTTAGGAATGGGAACAAATCTATTATTATAGCCTATACCAAACCTATCTCCCTTGATTTGGACGGTGCCTAACATCCTAATTAACTTTCCCGGCCTAGATTCCAAATCAAACTTAACCTTACTCGAGTCTTTTAATATCTCTTCTAACTCACTAATCCTAGACTCAAGCAAAATCCTAAACTCCTCAAACTCTAGAATCTATTTATTTAAAGCCTCCATCAAACCACAAAGACTATCTCTCTATTTCTCCACATATTCTAGATTCTCCTTAAAAGTCTTCTCCCATGCCCTAAGATCCTCAATCAAAGCACCATTATTTTTTACGACAGGCTCATTCAACCTAGCTTGCAATTTTGAGTTTGCATCTTTCACCTTTACCTCTTCCTCATACAATTCCCTAAAGGAAACTTGCAACTCTCCAACATCGATCTTCTCATCCTCACTAGCTTCATCCTTACTCACTTAGGATTCAACGGCCTCGAAAGTGTCGTGCACATGAGAATCTTTATGGGAAGATGTATCGTCATCGCTCACATGACATGACATGAACGCTAAAAATTTATACTCAATGGGGGAACTCTCTCCCTCTTCCGGTTCACTATCACTTAAGGTGGCATTATATGCTATCGATTTATTACCCTCCTTAATTCTAGTGGGACACTTGACAACTTTGTGACCATACCCCTCACACCCAAAACACCTACCCAACTCAACCCTCTTGACATTATCACTCTTATCCTTAGGGGCGGGATCTACCTTGTTGTTCTTGAATTTCTCAAATCTTTTGGCATCTTTCGATTTCTTTTGGAATTTAAGAAACTTTTTGAACTTCTTTGCCAACAAGGCTACATCCTTAAAATCGAAATCGAAATCATCATTCGAAACTTTAGTCTCCTACTTCCGAACTTTCAAAGCAATTCCCTTTTCTTTCTTTAGCATTTACTTGGAGGTAAACATCTCGAGTTCGTAGTTTTGTAGGTCACCTACAATCTCTTCAAGTTTCGTTGAATCAATCATACCCAAGGAGTTCAAAACGATCACTTTTTCATCAAATCTACTCGACAATGACCTTAAGATTTTCTTTATGCCTCGGTTATCAGGTATTTTCTCTCCTAAGTTAAATGATGAGTTGACAATATTGGACAACCTAATGTAAAACTCATCAAATGACTCATTCTCTGACATCTTAATCGTCTTAAACTTTGTAGTGAGATTTTGATGTTTAGATTCCCTAACCATGCTAGTGCCCTCGTGAGTAAGTGAAAGTATATCCTAAGCCTCTTTTGAAGTTTCACATGTCATGATTCTATTATACTCTTCCTGTGTGACATATGAGGAAATAACATGAAGACCTTTAGATTTGTAAAGTACAATTATATGTTTGGCTTTGGTCCATGACTCAACGAGTTTTAAAGTAGTAGACTCACACTCGCATGTAACCGGTGGAGTCGAACCCTTTTCAACCACTAACCACACACGATTATCATTTGATTTCAAAGCACTTCTCATACGCACTTTTTAATAACAATAGTTAGTGCCATAAAATATAGGATCTCTAAAACTTTCATAGTTTTCGAAATTCATCCTTAAAAACACAAGGGATCAACACAATACAAAATATGTTTCTAGCTCTGATACCAATTTGTAGGCCCCTTTTTCTTTCGAATGTGTTTTAAGGAAGACAACCCAACTTTTAAAAAAAGAACTTTTCCCAAATTTTAAACCACACCAAGTGTGTCAACCAATTTTATCTTGTTTAATCCTAAACATTCATCTAGGTGATTAAAGTAAGTAAAATAAATAATTTCTCAAAGGCAACGCTGGATGTAGAAGGAAACCACTAAGGGATAAAACCTCGGACGGCCCAAGCCACACAATCACTATGATGTGGTATTAAAAAGTACAAAAATAAACTTACTCAATGACTCTATCCCCCACAAGTCGTCAAGCTTCTATAATCTTCAACCACTCCTCCACAGTGCCCACACGAATATCCTTTCGCGATACCTATCCATAACACTCACATTCATGAAAGCCTCAGTGTCCATCGACGTAGCTTGGAAACGTCTACGAATTCCAAACACGAACTCCTTTGCTTCTTCTTTGCAAAACCCAACGATGTTCAAAGTGATGAACAACTCCAAATGATGCAAACAAATATCACGTTTTCATATACGAATGAAAGATCAGATCTTCGAAACTCTAAGGATGTTTTTAGACTTTGAAAACCTTAGAAAACTTGTGCAGAAAACATAATGGATGTAAAAAAAAATCCAGTTCTGCACCTTACGAAATACGGAGAGAAACATGCCTTAAATACGTTCAAACGAAATAATCTTATTGCTCGAACGAGATTCAGATGTCGTTGGAACGACACTGATCTCGCTTGAATGACATTCAAAGTCATTTGAACCACTAAAAATAAGAGTTTGTGATTTACCCAACTGTTGATGTAAAAAACTAGATTACTCTAATTATTTAATCACAGATAAATAAATGAGACAAAAGATTTTAAAGTGGTTCCGCCTTATATGAATGGCCTACGTCCACTGTTATGTTATTGCTGAGTGTTTGGGAATTCTGGATTACAAGTGCTATCAAGAAATTCTGGTCCCCTTGAATGAGGGTGATACAAGGTATTTATAGCCCTTAGGCTGTACATGAAAGGGTGTTACATTAAATGATACACATATGAAAGGGTAATTCATTTAATGCTCTTCAAACGTGTGCGTCAAGATGATAAGCATTCAATGAATAGTTGAACTGTTGATTATCTGGCAATTAGTGCTGCGGTCGAGATGCAGCTCGAACCGCCTTAGTTGCTCGTCGTCTAAGAGTTCCTCAGAGCATTGTAGTTCCTCGGAGGATAAGAGTTCCTCGGAGGGTTGGTGTTCCTCGGAAGACTGGAGTTCCTCGGAGTATACTTGTTGCTCGGAGTGAGTATGTTGGTCGGGGGAATAATCTTCCTCGTTGCTATTGTGCCACATAGATTGACACGTGTCTTCTTATTATTCGTCCACATCAGCATACTAATTTTGGTATCAACAGAAGCCCCCAATGTTTCATATTTCGAACTTTGAGGAATATGGAACATTCTTTCTCGGTATATGGCGATATTAAATGACCTTCCTGGGTTTTAGGAGCCTTTTCTTCATATTTGAATTTCCTTCCAAATTCGCAGAATCCGCCTTTTTGCATTTTTATAAGCGCTTCGATCTTCGTGCCCTTTTTGTCCTTTTAGCCTCCGGTAGCGTAATAGTTTCCTTTTTGTAATTATTTCTTTCGCCGTTTCCCAAGGCAAAGTATTTATGCTTCAGAGGCAATCCCATCGTCTTCTACCTTTTCAATTTCTGCTTTCGAGTTTTCTATAGCTTTTCTCTCTTCTGTGTGTTCATCCCTTTCTTCGTTTGTTTATCAACAGATCTCCTTTTTCCTGTAAGATTTTCTTCCTTCTCCTTCATTTCTTTTTATTCACCATGGTTTATATTATCGAATCTCTTGAGAAATTCCGTTCTGACTTTTCTATTCCTTCTTGGGTAACTTTGGAAAGTCTTTCTGAGCCTTCAAGTTATTTTGATTTGGCTGAGGGACATTGGTTCCCTAGCCTCTTTATTGCTGAATGTGGATTTTCTTTTCCACCAAACCCTTTGTGTTTAGAGTTCTGTCAATATTTCGATGTTGTCCCTGCAAAAATAGCCCCCAACACATGGAGAATAGTTAATGGGGTGTATAGGTTAAATCAAACTCATGGAACTCGTATAGGAATTCCTGAGATTATGTACTGTTATAGATGGGCTGTTTTAGACAATGTTTATTATTTAAAAACTAGATTTTTGAATAGGGCTCTAGTAGTCAACCTCCCTGATGCCAACGGGGATTATTTTGAACATGGAGTAGTTGTAAAAAATTGGCAACATGCCCCTTTGGTTGGAGACGAAGTATATGAGGGTCCCAGATGCCCTCCATATGGCAATGGGATAGGTTATTTTCATCTTATTTTATTTTTTTGAAATTATGATTTCATGGTGTTTGACAAAATGTATGACTGATATTTCACTATGTTTTTGTTTGCAGTTGACAGCAAGAGAAAAACTCCAAAAGAAACAGAAGTTAATATCAAGCATTTAAAACATATCTGGAGTTTGCATCAGAAGGTTGCAGACGAGCACATTAGGTCTGCTTCATACTTGCTGCAGTACAGGAGCTATACATCCTCTTTTACTGCTCGTCCTGTGGCTAGCATTAGCGAACCATTGCCAGCTTCTGAAGACTCTTCACCAGACTCTCACATTCCTTTGAGTCAGAAGATGGGCAAGAGAAGAGTTCCTGCTCTCTTTGAAAAGACCTCCTCTGCTGGAGATGGAAAGAGAAATAAAGCTGATGTCCCAAAGGGGACAAAGAAAATGGATGCTGCCCCTTCTGCTGCTCCTTAGAAGGCCGTCGAGAAGCCCCCAGTGGCTCCTGTACAGAAGGATGCGCATGTGGAAGTAATCACTCTCTCTCCAACCAAAAATTCTTCTTTAGTTGAGGTTGTTGAGAAGACACTGAGGAGATTGAAGAAGTCCTCCTCGATTAGTTTTTCTGAAGTCATTCCCCAGCTCCAAACTAGTGGAGCTGGTGTTCCAACCATTATTCCCCCGAGCTCTGCAATGAGCTCGGTAAAGACTTGGACTATTCCTGAAGTCCAAGGCATCGAGGAAAACATGTCTAGGGATATGCTGACATCCCTAGCTACTCGTCACATCGCTTCAGTAAGTTTCTTCTTATCTTGAATTCTTCTTTCCTTCTATCAATATATGTATCTCGGCACTAACTCATTACTACCTTCTTTTTTCAGCTGGCGAGTTGCTTTAACACCATTGTGAAGAAAGATGAAGCGCTCAAGGCTTCAAGCTCCTCGTCTGGAGTAGAGGATGCATTCCAGGGTTTGGCCCAATCTCTGAAGGAATCCCGTCAAAAGTACGACGAGGATAAAGGTGAATGGGAGAAGAAATTGGCTACATCTGAAGCAGAGAAGGTGCAGTTGGGAAATAAAGTGAAGGACTTGGAAAGAGAGAATAAGAAATACGCCGAGAAGCTCACTACTTTAGGGGAGCTGGAAAATAAACTGAAATCAGCTGAGGAAGAGCTGACCCTTCTGCGCGAAGCAAATCGTCAGAAGGAGGAGTTGGATGCCAAGCTGAAAGCCTCCGAGGACCTTCTATCCGAGAAGCTCTCCTCGGAGAAAATGAAAAGAAAGATGGAAATAAAGAAGTCTTTCAACACAGGTTGGGACAAAGGGTGGAACAAGGGAGTAGCTGCCATGATGACTCAGGTGCAATATGGAAGTTTGAAATACTTCCGAGATGGCTGGGTTGCTGCTTTGCAAGAATTGAAGGTGAGCGAGGACTCCGAGTTATTTCAATAGCATCTCCCTAGTCCTCCCCCAGCCATCGAGGATGAAGAAGAGGACGAAGATGCCTCAGAAGAATCTTCATTGGTAGTGGGTGATCTCATCCTTACCCAGCCTGCTAACGAGGAGCTTTCATCTATGCCAGCTCCTCCAGAACAAGTTCCAGCTCCCGCCGACCAACTCATTATTTCCACCGAGCAACCAAGCTCCTCGTCCCAGCCTCCCGAGAAAGTCTTGGGAGACAAGGAAAAGGTGTGAAGTTGTTCGGTATTCTCTTTCTGTTTTTCTTTTTACTTGTACTTTGTATCCCAGATCTTTATAACTTTGCCTTATGATCTAATAAAATTTGAGTTTTTTTCTTCCATATGATTGCCTCTTCTCTATCTATACTCTGTCTTGATCTTCTTTTTCTTTCTCTATTAGTTTCTGGCCAGGATGGATCTTCTGTCTGCTAATGACACAAAGTTGATGCAGCAATGCCATGAATATTATAAAGCTGGTCACACAGACCTCAGTGCATCAGAAGTTGCCGACATCCTTAGCCATGGTGCTTCAGAGCAGGCAGTAGAAGCTTATCAATACCTGAAGGGCTTACTTGATCGAGCTGTGGCCAACAACGTGGCTTACTATGATATGATCGAGGAGCTTCAATATAATCTAGAAGATCTTCAGACTCAGTACAAGGAGTCAAATGCCTTGTTACATGAGGGGTATGAAAAGAAATATCAACAGCTTTCTGCCGAGAAGGGCTACGACAAACTCCTTACTGGGTATGATGTCAGGGAGAGGACCCTAAAGGGAGAAGTTGAAGCTTGTAGACAAATTGTTGAACTGCTAGAGCAAGAGAATAATAATTTGTAGAAAGAACTAGCACAATATAAGTCTGCAGCCTCTTCTTCAACAGCGGTAATCCCAGTGACCGATGAGGGATTTTCCTTCTTAGAGGTTGAGAATGCCAAATTAAGGCAAGAGTTGGATATCCTGAGAAGATCTGGTACTTCTACTTCTACTCGGGGACGAGGAAGAGGTTCTCGTGGGCGAGGAAGAGTTGCCCAGGATGTTGTCGAGGAACGAAGTACTCCACCTGCTCGGGGTCGATCAAGAACTCCTCGTAGTATTGAAGAAGCTCATACTCTGTCAACATTGGAAACCCAAGCGTACCAACTGAATGCAAAATATCGGGCTTTGTCTGAAATGTTCAAGAAAATCCTAACTTTGGAGGATCAACTTACTGCGACGAAGTCTGCTTTAGAGAATAAGGACATTTTTGCAAAAAGCCTTCACGAGCAGTTGGAGAGACTAACCTTCCAATTCCATAAGCAGCCCAGGGAATTTTGGATGGCTGGGTACAACGAGGCACTATTCCATTTAGATGCTCGTATCCAGAATGCCACTAATGAGGGCTATAAACAAGGCTGGTTGAATGCCTTATGCGTGTTGAAACTTGAACAGGGACATTACTTGTGGGACTATTATGACCCTGTGGTACTTGACTTGCCTGTGACACCGTTCAATTTGGACAAGGAATGGATCCCAGCTCATGCCATTCCTCGGAGCTTAATTGCACAATACCTCGGTGACTACAATCTTCATTCTCAGATCGAGGTATCTCGTCCCGAGCATCTATTGGACACACCTTCAGTAATGAATGTCAGAATGCTGAAGGACTTGAATTTTATTAATTCTCCTCAGACTTTAAATGATCCACCTGCTGGCGAGGAACCTATTTCAAAAGCTGAGGGAAAGAAACCAATAGAGTAGGGATCTCAATGTAATAGTTAGTATACATGTAATTTGTAATTCGTTTTGAATTTTAATGAAAGACTTTCATTTTCTGTTTGCAAATCTGTATTGCTATTGTTTTGTACTTGTCTAACACTTTTATATTTGTGATTGCATAACAATACTTTGTGGTTCATCGACCAATCTAGTAATAAAAAGTTACAAGTATCAGTAATGTTGCTCGATCACTTAATAATAAAGTAATGAATATAAAAATGTTTAAAATTTTTCCAACCAACCAAGGTTGTTAAATTGTGCTCGTCGACCAATTATAATTAGTGAGAGTTTTTATCCCCGACTAACCATACTTGGTAAATTTTTTCATAAAATGTGTCCGACCAACCAAGGTCGATAATTTTATCCTCGTCGACCAACTACAGTTAGTGGATTTTGATCCCGACCAACCATACTTGGTTCAGTTTGGAATATTTTGTATTTTCTGGAATAGTTTTACCTTCCGACCAACATAAGTTGGCATATTTTATTTCTTAACCAACCGAGATTGGCATTTTTAGGAATCACATGTTTTCGCTCTTTTACCCACCGGAGTTGGTCTGAGTTCGAACTATCAGTGTCCACTAGTTATTTTACCAACTGGAGTTGGTCACGCTAGTGTATGCCTCCTAACCAAAGGAGTATAGTTTGTTCTCGCCCTTTTACCAACCGGAGTTGGTCGTGGGTTTGAACTATCAATGTCCACTAGTTATTTTACCAACCGGAGTTGGTCACGCTAGTGTATGCCTCCTAACCAAAGGAGTATAGTTTGTTCTCTCCCTTTTACCAACCGAAGTTGGTCGTTGGTTTGAACTATCAATGTCCACTAGTTATTTTACCAACCGGAGTTGGTCACGCTAGTGTCTGCCTCCTAACCAAAGGAGTATAGTTTGTTCTCGCCCTTTTACCAACCGGAGTTGGTCGTGGGTCTGAACTATCGTCTTCTTTTTGCTGTCGAGCAGCGTAGTGTTGTACACTAGTATTACCCTAAAAACTTTCAATAAAAGGAGAGAAGATGGTGAAACATCATCGTTTTATTCATATTGATAGAACTGCTTTACATTTTACATTACTGATAATACTTGCGTAGGTGTTCAGCATTCCATGCATTCTTGAATTCCTCTCCTTCTAGAGTTTCTATTCGATAAGTTCCTGGTCGAACAACTTCTGTAACTCGGTAAGGTCCATGACAATTTGCTTCCAATTTATTGTGCTTCTGAATGACCTTATTTAGCACGTAATCTCCTTCTTTTAAATCGCATCTCTTCCCCCTTTTGTTGTAGAACAGAGCTGTTCGTTGTTGATATGCAGTATTCCTAATGGCTGCTTCTTCTCTAACCTCCTCGAGCATGTCCAAATCTAATCTTCTCATCAAGTCACTGACTGGGGAATTGAAATTCAGCACTCTGTGTGTTGGGAGACCCAACTCAGCAGGTATTACAGCCTCACTTCCAAATGCCAGCATATATGGTGATTCTCCAGTTGCTGCTCGGGGAGTTGTTCGATAAGCCCACAATACTGATTGTATCTCATTAATCCAATTAGCTTTAGCCTCACTTAACCTCTTCTTCAAACCATTTAATAATGTTCTGTTCGTCACTTCAGTCTGTCCATTGCATTGAGGATGGCCTGGTGCTGAATGAACCTTCAAAATGTTTGACTGATGACAATAGGCGGCAAACTCCTCGTTATCAAAATGTGTTCCATGGTCTGTGATGAAGGCATGAGGGAGACCATATCGGCAGATGATATTCTTCCAAATGAATTGGTACACCTTCTCGTATGTCATATCAATCAGAGGCTCAGCTTCTACCCACTTAGTAAAATAATCCACTGCGACGACGAGGTACTTGAAGCTTCCTTGGGTCGTTGGCAGTGGTCCAACCAAATCAATTCCCCACATGGAAAAAGGCCAAGGGGAAGTTATGGGTGTCAACAATGCTTGTGGAATTCGTCGGACGGAAGAAAAACGTTGGCATTTATCACATCTTTTAGCATAGGCTATACAATCAGCCCTCATCGTTGGCCAGTAGTATCCTTGCGTCATCACCCTTTGCAAAAGTGTTCGACCTGCTACATGGGCTCCACAAGACCCTTCATGGATCTCTTCAATCAATTCCTTCACCTCGGAGGGATGTACACATCTTTGCAAACCTGCCATAATTCCTCGTCTATACAAAACACCATTAGTTAGTACATACCGAGCAACTTTAAACTTCAATTTCTTGGCAGCGATCTTATCCTCCGGTAATTCTCCTTCCTCGACATATGACCTAATGGGATCCATCCAAGATGGTCCTAAATTAAGGGAAATAACATTCATCGTCAGGCCTTCATCTATGCTTCGACTTTTTAACGCCTCAATTGGTATCGTTCTTCGCAACTCGGTACGAGTAGCTGATGCTAGTCGGTCCAGTGCGTCTGCTTGTGCGTTCTCCATTCTTGGTATTCTGATTAACTGAATGGCATCAAATTCTTCCAACAACTCCATCGCCTTTGCATGATACTTGACCATTAATTCTCCTTTAACTGCATATGTTCCCATCATCTGATTCACAATTAATTGAGAATCACTGAATACCATCACTTGTTGTGCTTCCATAATCTTTGCTAAATTAAGACCTGCTATTATGGCCTCATACTCAGCCTCATTATTGGAAGCTTTGAATTGGAATCGTAAGGCATATTCCACGTCAATATCGTCTGGGGTGTTCAAAACAATCCCTGCCCCACAACCTGTTGTGCAAGATGACCCATCTACATATAATTTCCATGTAGGTAACTTATCTTCAAATTTCTTTTCTGATAGAGTTCCTCGGTGAAATATCTGCTGTTTCCTTTCATCCTCCCCTGGTATTTTTTTATTCTTCGTCGACCATCTCTTCTCGCCCTTTTACCAACCGGAGTTGATCTGGGTTTGAATTTGATGATCTTTCTACATCCACAAGCCCTTTTACCAACCGGAGTTGATCTGGACTCATGTCTGTTGATCCTGTAACATCCACAGGTTGGTTAGCGAGCAACTTTTGCTCCTCGGGGGTATCAGAATATGTAAATTCTGCTATAAAGTCTGCTACAGCCTGCCCTTTTAATGACGATCTGGGTTCATATACAATATCATATTCACCAAGCTCTATTGCCCAATACATCAGTCTTCCTGATTTTTCTGGCTTATGAAGGGCTTGTCTCAATGGCATGTCGGTGTATACGACGATGGTATGGGCCTGGAAATAAGGCCTCATTCTTCGACTTGCTTCAATTAATGCCAATGCCAATTTTTCCAACTTTGGGTACCTGATCTCTGCACCTCGGAAAGCCTTACTTGTGTAATAAATTGGCTTCTGGACTCCATTCTCCAATCTGATCAATGCCGAGCTGACTGAATTCTCTGATACTGCCAGGTATAAGTACAACTTTTCTCCCATCACTGGCCTGGACAGCAGTGGAGGTGTTCCCAGATATTTCTTCAAGTCTTGAAAGGCTTTTTCACATTCATCATTCCACTCGAAAGTTTTTCGGAGTGTTTTGAAGAATGGAAGGCACCTATCAGTTGCTCGAGATACAAATCTATTGAGCGCTGCAACTCGTCCTGTAAGACTCTGCACTTCTTTCTTCGTCGTTGGAGATCGCAACCCTAAAAGAGCTTTAATCTTTGCTGGATTTGCCTCAATGCCTCGCTGGTTGACGATGTACCCGAGGAACATTCCTTCTCGTACTCCAAAGGTGCACTTCGTCGGGTTGAGCTTCAGCTGGTATTTATCCAGTTGATCAAAGGTCTGACCTAAGTCAACTAGATGCTCAGCAGCTTTCTTGCTCTTTGTCAGCATATCGTCGACATAGACTTCCCTGTTGCAACTGATTTGTTCGGCAAAAACTTTGTTCATCAGCCGTTGATATGTCGCTCCTGCATTTTTCAAACCAAAAGGCATAACATTATAACAATAAGTTCCCCTAGGGGTAATAAAAGAAGTGCTTTCCCTGTCTTCAGGTTTCATTTTGATCTGGTTGTAACCAGAGTAAGCATCCATGAAGCTGAGCAGCTCGTGCCCCGAGGTAGCATCCACTAGTTGGTCAATTCTGGGCAATGGGAAGTGATCCTTTGGGCAGGCCTTGTTGAGATCAGTGAAATCAACACACATTCTCCATTTATTGTTTTTTTTCTTTACCATCACCACATTTGCCAACCAGTCTGGATACTTCACATCTTCAATGAATTGGGCTTTCTGGAGCTTGTCGACCTCCTCTTGAATAGCTTGATTCTTCTCGGGGCTAAATACCCTTCTTCTCTGCTTTACAGGTTTGATCTCCTTATTCATATTGAGCTCATGACATAAGAAGTTTGGATCTATTCCTGGCATGTCTTCATGACTGAACGCAAAAGTTTTCTTTCTGTTTCTCAAGAAAGTTATCAACTCTTGTTTTATTGAAGCATCCAACGACGAACCTATCTGGGTTACTCGTTCAGGGTGTTCGTCGTCCAGAATAACATTTTCTGTAGATTCCACCACCTGTCCTTTTACAAGTTGGGATTCATCTCTTGGATCAAGTGTTTCAATTTCCGTACTTTCATCCACCTGGTAAGTAGTAGTCTTTTTCCTTGACTCTTCAAGTTACTCTTGCTCGGCAAATGAATAATAGCATTCTCGAGCTACTTTTTGGTCACCTTTCACCACTCCCACTCCGAAATTTGTTGGGAATTTTAAACATTGATGTACTGTAGATGGGACTGCTTCGAACTTCTTCGAACCAACTCTTCCCATGATGATGTTGTAAGCTGACTGCACATTCTTATCCATCATAAAGAAGCGTATTCTCTCTGTTCGACAAGAAGGCCAAGTTCCAATGAATATATCCAACTTGATCGTCCCAAGTGGAAAAACTTTCTCGCCAGCGAAACCCAGAAGAGGTCTGTGATAAGGTTCCAACTGAGATAATTTCAAATTTAAACTGTCAAAGCATGAATAGTACATGATGTCTACCGAACTGCCATTGTCTACTAGCACCCTTGAAATCACTACTTCTTTCATCCTCATTTTGATCACCAAAGGGTCGTCGTGAGGGTAAAGAACACCTGCCAGGTCATTTTTTGAAAAGCCAATAACCAGCTTCTCTTTGTTTACCTTCCTTGGACGATCCTCCTCGGCCAAATTTATTCGCTGAATGTACGAGCAAGCTTGTGCCTCTCCGAGGTAAGCTTTTCTTTCTGCAGTAAGATCTCCTCCTCCTCCATCTTCTCCTGTAATAACATTACAATCAAATGATCCAAAACGTATGGAAAATACCTCTCGTTCTGGCTGCCTTGGTTTCTTAAGAAGATCGGGGTCATCTTCGGCATCATCTTCATGGCCTCTCTTCTTTTTCTCCTCTGCTCGACGAGGAGATCTAGATCTCTCTCTAGTTCGATCATTATTTCTTCTTTCACCTCCCCGATCAACATACTTTGCTAGCTTTCCTCTTCGGATAAGTGTTTCAATCTCGTTCTGAAGAGCTATGCAATTTTTAGTCATATGACTCGCAATATTTATCCCTGTTCCTCGCATCAGGGTTTGACCTCAGTTTCTTCGGCCACTTTACCTCCTCGCTATTCTTGATTTCTTCCAAGACATGATTAATACCCATTTTCAAGGGAGTATAATTATCGAATTTCTTCAGGACTTCCCATGATGACTTATTATTTCTGGAACGCTTGTCACCGCCATTTCCCTTGTGCTCTTTATTTTTAGACTTGTTGACTTCCACCTTGGTGTCTTTATCCATATTCTTCTTTGCAGCCATAGCTTCCTCGGCATTCATGATTTTGGCCGCTTTTGCCATCAACTCTGACATAGTTTTAGGTGGATCTTTCGCCAAAGTGTAATACAACTTATTAGGCAACAACCCACTCATCAAGGCGATGATTGCTATCTTCTCCTCATAATCTATGACTTCCAGCTTCTCGTTATTGAAACGAGTTATGTAATCTCTAGTACTCTCACCAGATTTTTGTCTAACACTTAACAAGTGTGCTACTCGTTTTACTGGCTTTGCTCCAAAACAGAAATTGCCGATGAACAACTCGGCCAACTGAAAGAAAGTTGAAATCTTACCCCGAGGAAGATTGTTGTACCATATCTGGGCAGCTCCAGTAAGAGTTCCTGAGAATGCTCTGCATCTCATCTCGTCGGGGACAGCATAGATATCGGCAGCAGCTTGATATTGCTCTATATGAAGAACAGGATCTGTCTTTCCATCGTATTTGGGGGTCACTACTGGCGTTTTAAATTTCGACGGTGTAGGAAAATCCACAATGGCCTGGACAAAAGGTGTCCCTTGAACAAAAGTTCGTTGTAGGGGATTCTTCGCCTTAGCCATTTCTCCCAATCTATCCTCCAACCGCTGAAGGGATCCTTTCCACGCTTCATTTCCTTCCTCGGGCCTATTGGTTCGAGCAATAGATCGTTCTGAAGTAGCCTCTTGAGATCTATCTTGACAAATAACTGGTCGTGATTGTGCTGATTCTTCTCTTAGATCTGATGGTTGTCGAAAACTCCTCGACATGGTCTTAGGTGGACTCCTATTCCTCCTAGGGCCTAATCGACTGAAAGGAGACACCCTACTCAGTGTTTCTAAGGCACTGGGTCTTTCTGGAGAGAGAGTGATACGTTGATCAGTATCTGTAGCCCTTATTGACGAAGTTCGCCCAGGTTGATAAGAGAAATCATCAGACTCCTCATTACGATATGACTCAGTACGCCTGGATCGTGAAGAAAGTAAATAAGTTTGCCTCTGACCACTTCGCTGTCCTGAACGTGCAGGTGCACCGCCATGAAGGGTTTGTATGAGTTGCCTCATTGTTTCTTGCATGGCGGTTTGTCCTTAAGCCAGATTCGTCATAATCCCAGTCAGATCTGGAGGTGCAGAGGGATTTGGAGGATTTTCAGCATTTCCAGCGTTTCGATTGCTAGATTCTGGATTATCCGCCATTGATGATGAATGATTTTTGGTGAAAAACGATAATAACAATCGTTCCCACAGACGGCGCCAATCTGTTGATGTAAAAAACTAGATTACTCTAATTATTTAATCACAGATAAATAAATGAGACAAAATATTTTAAAGTGGTTCAGCCTTATATGAATGGCCTACGTCCACTGTTATGTTATTGATGAGTGTTTGGGAATTCTCGATTACAAGTGCTATCAAGAAATTCCGGTCCCCTTGAATGAGGGTGATACAAGGTATTTATAGCCCTTAGGCTGTACATGAAAGGGTGTTACATTAAATGATACACATATGAAAGGGTAATTCATTTAATGGTCTTCAAACGTGTGCGTCAAGATGATAAGCATTCAATGAATAGTTGAACTGTTGATTATCTGGAAATTAATGCTGCGGTCGAGATGCAGCTCGAACCGCCTTAGTTGCTCGTCGTCTAAGAGTTCCTTGGAGCATTGGAGTTCCTCGGAGGATAAGAGTTCCTCGGAGGGTTGGTGTTCCTCGAAAGACTGAAGTTCCTCGGAGTATATTTGTTGCTCGGAGTGAGTATGTTGGTCGGGGGAATAATCTTCCTCGTTGCTATTGTGCCACGTAGATTGACACGTGTCTTCTTATTATTCGTCCACATCAGCATACTAATTTTGGTATCAACACCAACTCTAAACCATCTTTATCTCAGAATAAATTAAGTTGAAATATTTTAAAACACTTTTTAATAAAAATAACATCCTAAAAACATTTTTCGAGTCCCATAAACATTATGCATTCACACCTAAGCGATCTCGTAATGCAATGAAGACGTGAAACATGCACCAAAATAATCTCGACATAATTTATCTTTGAAGCTTGGCCGCAACGTCTTCAATAAAATTTGTGTCATAGACTGTGTGGGATAGTGATAATAAAAAATATGTCTATGACTCAAATACATGTTTTGTTCTGGGAATAAGTCAAATACTACAATGGACTCAATTGGAAATTTTTTCCTTACATCGACTTTCATCGTGAGGGTAAAGAACCTCTGCCTAAATTTTGGGGCAACAACCCACATTTATAGATTATTGTAAATTGTGCATACTTGGGTACCCTCTCTAACTCGGCACCCGTTTAGGGAATCGGGTATGCAATTTATAGGGATGCCTCTATCACTATTCCTACACCCATATATATTAAACCACGTTTGCTTAAACTGTGTAGTCTTTGATACCCAGTCCTCTCGGGTACATAGTCACAACACTGAATCCTTCTCGTGAGCTCGAGCCTCGATAATATGTCTCTTGATATATTATTTCACTAGGATGCTCCCATATCTAATCTTTATCCAATGCAAAATGAGATATCAAACTATTTCAAGGAATGATCTCATAATATTCATATCCAAACGTGCGAACACGTAAGTATTAATTATAACAGAGATGCACCCATCTCTCACCATTTTATCCCTACCTCAAAGTTGAGCTCTCTCTCATAGTTATATATTGACGGCCACCTATTATACCAATATAGCTTCCTCGCACATTTACATACTTAATAACGTCCCTCCATTATATACTTCAAAAGCACGTAGTCATGCATAAGCAAATCATATGTACCTGCACCAGATGAAATAATGTTCCTATATATCTCATTGATACCATTTTCTAACTTGATAACCTATCTACTTTTTTTAGGGAACCTCAAGATAAGGTCTCTAAACACATTCTAAAATAACTAAAAATTAATCGATTAATGTAAAGATAAATAATAAGTGTTGATACCAAAAATTATCCTGCTACGTGGACCAGTCATATAATAATACGTGTCATTCATCTGGATATTAATCCAAGTCAGCAAGAGCAAATTACCTACCAAATGAAGGAATGCCGACCAACACCAGAAAGACCGACCAACACCAGGAATGCCGACTAACACCAAGAAGATCGACCATCCATGATGACAAACCATTAACATTTGTAAACGTTATTAACATTGTACATATGTAAATGCCTATGTTCTAAAGGCATTCCATCCATTAATATTCCAACCCGTGTACACCCTCAAAGGGCTATAAATACATTGTAACCCCTACAACTGAGGGACATAAGAAAAACAAGATAAGAGGCAATTGAACAATCCCAAGGCAATACACAACAGTGGATGTAGGCTCCTTCTTATTGCCGAACCACTTTAAAATTCCTTGTCTCTTTTCTTCATATTTATCTGTGATCAATTAATTAGGATAGTCTAGTTTTTTGCATCAATAGATTGGCACTGTTTATGGGAACGTATTTCTAATCATTTTCATTCATTCAAACACCAAAATGGCTGATATTCCTGAATCAAGTCTTAGGAATGATGGTATTCCACCTGTCCCAACTACCCTACCAACGGCGAATGAATTAACTAGAATTTTGGCCAGTCTTACAAGAGGCCAAGAGGCTATGCAGGACACTATCAGGCAACTTACACAAACTCTTCAAGAAGGAGAACCTGCCCTGTCTGCCCGTGAAACTATGCCACCACCACCACCACCACCAAGAGGCGGCAGGCGAAGTTAGTCAATAACTACAAGGGACACATCCTATCGTTTAAGATCAAATTCAATGTCTGGGGCGTCAAAATATTTCAATACACAGTCTTATTCTCCATAAGGCTAAGTGCCTTAGAAAGGATAAGCCATGCTTCTCCCTTTGATCGTTTGGGACCCATGAGGAATAGAAATGTTCCTAGGAAAATGTCAGGAAACACTTGATAACCATCTGATCGAAGGAAAATCTCTACTCAGTCTAGATCAAACGTCCGACGTACTGATCGGGCCAAGCAACAATCCTAAGAGGAAAGTTCGATGAACAACAAAATAACAATGCATAGGCCTGATGATGGTAATAACTCTTGGAAAGGTTATATTCAGAGACTGGACGATGGACTAGGAGAGATGGCTAAGGCTAAAAACCCATTGCAAAGAAGCTTTGTAAAAGGATCTCCCATTGTGCAAATAATTATGGATTTCCCCACTCTAGCAAAGTTCAAAGCTCTAGTAGTTACTCCCAAATACGATGGGAAAATTGATCCAGTCCTCCATATAGAACAATACCAAGTAGCAATTGATATTTATGCAGTTCCCGATGAAATGAGGTGTAGAGCATTCTCTAGAATAATTGCTGGATCTGCCCAAATATGGTACAATAGCCTTCCTTGGGGACAGATCTCCACCTTCCACCAGTTGGTCCATCTATTACTTAACAACTTTTATTTTGGGTCCAAGCCTGTAAAAAGGGTGGACTATTTGCTTAGTGTACTACAGAAGGGAGGAGAGAGCACCAGGGACTACATCACTCGTTTCAATAATGAGAAGCTGGAGGTTGTGGATTGTGAGTATAAAACTGTAATAACAACCCTTATGAGTGGATTACTACTAGAGAAACTCTATTATACATTTGCTAAAGATCCCCCAAATACTATGGCAGAATTGATGGCCAAAGTAGCCAAAATTATGAATGTCGAGGAAGCAATGGCTGCCAAGAGGAGCTCGGGGGTAAAAGTTGAGGGAAAAAATAATAAGAAGGACCACAAAGATTCCAAGGAGCACAGGGAGTCAAAATAGAAAGGAATTATAGAAGAGATCAAGAAGTATCACAACTACACTCCACTAACCATGGGTATTCATCATGTCTCGGAGGAGATCAAACATAACAGAGATGTGCGTTGGCCTGATAAGTTGAGGAGTTCCCCTACCAAGAGTGACAAAACAAGGTATTGTGAGTGCCATAGAGACCATGGTCACACGACGGAGCATTGCATTGCTCTTCAAAATGAGATTGAAACTCTCATTAGAACAATAAAATTGAATCATTTTGTTGATCGACAGAATAATGAACGAGCTCGGCACAAATCAAAATCCCCCTGCCAATCTAAAAAGGAGAAGAAGAGGGCTCATGAAGATGATCATGATGATGATCCCGATTTGCCTAAAAAGCCTCGACAACCAGAGGGCGAGGTATTCACACTTATTTTTTGTTCTTTTGATTGCCAAATGATTATAAGTGGATATATAGGAGGGGGAGATCATATAACAGAGCGAAAATCTTACCTCAATGAGGCTCAAGCTTGCTCATATATACAGAGGATTAATTTAGATGAGGATAATAGATCAAGGAAGGTTAATAAAGCTAAGTTGGTAGAAGGTTTTTTGAAAAATAACCAATCAGGAGTATTGTATCCCCATGATGATCATATGGTAATTAAAATTAGAACGGAGGCTATCATTTTGTCTCGAGTGTTAGTAGATAATGGTAGCTCGACAGTCATTATGTTATATCCTTGTTTTAATAGCTTGAACCTTAAGCTCAGCCAGTTAGAGCCCTATCATCGACCACTATTAAGTTTTGCAGGTGAAAAAGTTTTCCCTTTGGGAACCATCAAGATGGAAGTAATGATTCATACATGGACAGCCGGTCGAACAGAGAAAATACATTTCTTTATAATCGATAAAAATATCCATTCAGTGTATAATATAATTATGGAAAGAGTTGAATTAAAGAAGTTTGAGGCAGTACCTTCTAGTGTTCATCAATGCTTGAAGTTCCCGACCAACTTTAGTGTAGGAGTCATGAAAGGTGATCAAAAAGTAGCCCGAGAATGCTATTATTCATCTTCCAAACAGGTTGAGATGGAAGAAATAAAGAGGAAAACCACCACGTACTAAATGGATACCTCTAAACCTGAAGAAGATCCTAAGGTTGAAACCTTAGATCCAAGGGAGGAGATAGAGATGGTAGAGGGTCAGATTGTAGAAATAACAAAAAGCATTATTTTAGATGACGATAAACCAGGGCGCATAACTCAAATTGGAACCACGCTGGATCCTGTTCTTAAATCAAAACTAGTGAGTTTCCTTAGATAGAGAAAATAAGTGTTTTCCTGGAGTCATGAAGATATGCCAGGGATTGATCCTGAATTCCCTTGCTATGAGCTCAATGTCAATAAAGAAATCAAGCTACTGAAGTAAAGGCAAAGAGTATTCAACCCCGAGAAGAACCAAGCCATACAGGACGAAGTTAAAAAGCTTCAGAAAGCAAGCTTCATTGACGAGGTGAAATATCCAAATTGGTTGGCCAATGTAGTTATGGTTAAGAAGAAAAATAACA
This sequence comes from Sambucus nigra, assembly GCA_949130495.1. Classification (NCBI taxonomy): domain Eukaryota; kingdom Viridiplantae; phylum Streptophyta; class Magnoliopsida; order Dipsacales; family Adoxaceae; genus Sambucus; species Sambucus nigra. The sequence continues at coordinate 463,953,809 of OX422211.1, read as the reverse complement.
AGTGGAGGATGTGCGTAGACTTCACAGATCTTAACAAAGCATGCCCAAAGGATCGCTTTCCTTCGCAAAGAATAGATCAGCTTGTTGATGCTACCTCAGGACATGAGTTGCTCTGTTTTATGGATGCTTATTCTGGTTATAATCAGATCAAAATAAAGCCTGAAGACAGGGAAAGCACTTCTTTCATTACTCCCCGAGGAACTTATTGTTCTAATGTTATGCCTCTTGATTTGAAAAATGCAGGTGCTACATATCAAAGGCTAGTGAACAATATCTTTGAGGATCAAATTAGAAAAAATATGGAAGTATACGTGGATGATAAGCTTACAAAGACTAAAAAAGCGTTTGACCATATTATCGACCTCAGCCAGACTTTTGATCAACTTGAGAAGCCCCAGGTAAGATTAAACCCGACCGAGTGAGTCTTTGGAGTATAGGAAGGAATGTTCCTTGGGTACATAGTAAATCAAAGAGTAATTTAAGCAAACCCAAATAAGATTATGGCATTGCTTGAGATGCATTCCCCGACTTGAAAAAAGGATGTGTAAAGTCTAACTGGGCGAGTAGAAGCTCTTAACAGGTTTGTGTCTCGAGCTACAGATAGGTGCCTACCATTTTTCAAAGTACCCAGAAAGAGTTTTGAATGGAATGAAGAATGCGAGAAACCTTTTTGGAATTGAAGAAGTATTTAGGCTCACCTCCAATGCTCTCCGACCAATTATGGGGAATAAATTATACCTTTACTTAGTTATTTTTGAATTAGTCGAGAGCTCTGTTTTGATCAGAGAAGAGAATGGAGTCCAAAATCCTATTTAATACACCAATATATCTTTTTGAGGAGTAAAAATAAGGTACCCTCACTTAAAAAAGTTGGCATTGGCATTGATTGAAGAATCTAGACGTATGAAAACCTATTTTCAAGCCCATACAATAGTATTAAACACTAATATGCCACTAAGGCAGGCTTTACACAAGCCAGAGAAGTTTGGAAGATTAATGTATTGGGAAGTGGAGTTAAGGGAGTATGATATTATTTATTAACCAATGTTTTCTCTGAAAGTCCAAGTAGTAAAGGATTTCATAGCTGAATTCACTTACCCCGAGGTACCTAAGCAACAAAACTAGAACTTCGAGCAAGGATCAGGAGAAAATAAAGTTATTGACAATTAAGCTCCCGAGAAATGTTTACCAGGAGAGATTGTTGTCGACCTACCAGATTCCTTTTCAAGAACAAAGGAGATGTCAAATAAGTGTGAGGAAGAAGGGAGAAAAACATTTCACTATGGAATTTTAACAGACCAAGCATTTTTTGACGATCTCACAATATGGAACTTGTACTTTGATGGGTCATATTATACAAATGGAAGTGGAGCAGGTATTATACTTAACACTCCTGATGATATTGATATTACATATGCTTTATCGTTTCAATTCCAAGCCTCAAACAACAAAGCAGAATACGAAGCTCTTATTGTGGGCTTAAATCTAGCCCAATCACTGAATGCCGAAAAAGTTATGGCACATAGTGATTCCCAATTGGTATTAAATCAAATCTTGAGCTTTTATGGAGCTAAAGGTGAATTAACAGTCAGATACTTATCTAATGCAATGAAGGTAATAGAAAAATTACCAGTTGTTTGGATGAATAGAATTCCAAGGGTGGAAAATGCCCGATCAGATGCTCTTACTTGGCTAGCTTCAGCTACCAAAGTTGAACTCTGATGAACTATTCCCATTGAGATCTTGGCCAACAGGAGTATAGATGAAGATTTGATTATCAATTTTATAGCAGTAGATATGGGTCCATCTTGGATGAATCCCATCATTTTGCATATATTAAAGAAGGAACCTTGCCATCAACTATGGTTAAAACCAAAAAGTTCAAGTATAAAGATTCTAGATATGTGCTAGACAAAGGAGTTTTGTACAAAAGAGGACTGACAGTCAATTTGCAGCATTACGTTCACCCATTCAAAGTTCCATATCTAATTCAAGAAGTACATGAAGGTTCTTGTGGAGCTCACATTACAGGAAGAACACTTCTACAGGGAATAAGTGTGCAAGGATACTACTGGTCAACTATGAGAGAGGATTATGCATCTTTTGCTAAGAAGTGTGAAAAGCACCAAAGATATTCCAGCATTCTCAAGACTCCACAAGCTGCTCTCACCCCAATCACTTCACCTTGTCCATTTTCCATGTGGGGAATAGACTTAGTCGGGCCATTGATAACCACCCGAGGAAGATTCAAGTACTTGGTTATTGCAGTGGACTACATTACAAAGTGGGTTGAGGCATAGCCATTGATAGACATGCCTTATGAGAAGGTCGACCAATTCATTTAGAAGAACATTATTTGCAAATATGGGTTGCCTTTGCCTTCATCACCGACCATGGAATGCAGTTTGACAACGAAGAATTCGCAGCTTATTATGCTCAGTCCAACATCTAAAAATTACACTCTGCTCTAGGTCACCCTCAGAGTAATGGGCAAACTGAAGTTATAAATAAAACTCTGCTAAATGGGTTTAAGAAAAGGTTGGATGATGCAAAGGGAAATTAGATCAATGAGCTACACTCAGTGTTATGGGCGTACCGAATAACCTTGAGGACTGCAACCGGAGAATCCCCATACATGTTAGCATTTGCGACTGAAGCAGTCATACCTGATGAGTTGGGTCTTCCATCCCATAGAGTTTTGAATTTTAACTCTTTTGGGAGTGACCTATTGCGAAGGTTGGATTTGGATATACTAGAAGAGGTGCGAGAAGACACTGCTTTGAGAAATGCATCTTACCATCAGCGAACAGCTCGGTTTTATAATAAAAGGATAAAGCCAACAAACTTAAAGGATGGAGATTATGTGATGAACAAGGTGCTCCAAAAAAACTATAATCTTGAAGCCAACTGGCATAGGCCCTATCATATTTTTCCAGTCATCTGACCTGGAACTTACAGGATTAAGACTTTGGAGGGGGAAGAATTCAAGAATCCATGGCACGCTGAGCTTCTTAGAAAATATTATCAGTAATGTAATCAAGTGTAATCAGTTCAATATCAATTTTTAGTATTAATAGAATGATCTTTCCTACAATTTCTGTTTTTCCAAAAAAATTTGGAGTACCAATGATATGCACTACCTATATACTATATACTTGCTCTTGAATGCTTAAAAGTTGAAGCTGCCAGAAAAACTTCAAAATGTTTCTTGGCATAAGAAATAAGTTTCTCGAAACAAGATCAAAATATTTCTCGGCATAAGCAATACATGGCTCGGAATAAGAAAAACTTGATCGGCACAAGTAAAAAATTGCTCGCCAAACAAGTTACAACCTCAATACGGTCAACAAATATAAGGATAAAACAAGATCTTTATCCTACTGGGCAAAGTGCAGGAAGAACGTTGCGAAGATTCCTCAAGAGGAATGTAAGAACATATTCCACATACGCCTGGTCACACCACTGGTAACTAATAAACAAAACCTAAGCATTTATGTGTGTTAGTTAAACCTTTGGAAACATATGGGTAACTAGCTCCAAATTTAAATTTTAATCTAAGTATGCTAGTAGAACCTATGAAATCATTGGTAATTGATACTAAATTTAGATTTTAATCTAAGTGTGTCAATAGAACTAATTAAAAAGAAGAAATCATTCACACATTTAGAGATTAATAAGATAAGATAATCAACTGTTTTTTTTTCATTCATTTGAATCATTATTACATAATTGTGTTCACAGAAGAACTACAAGGCATTATTCTAAAGGGCATTTTCCTTCAGCTTTAGAAACAAGGTTGATGCTAGCTGGAGGTTCATCTAAAGTATAAGGAGAATTGATAAAATTAAAGTCTTAAAGCATTCTCCTATTACTGCTGCTTAGCCGATCTAACAGATGAGGAGGTCAGATGATTTTCAGTTCGTCGTGCAGCTCATAGTCTCCCAGATATTTAGAAATTTGGTCCTGGGTAATAGTGTTGGTAGGAATCCAGTTAACATCCAGTGTAAAAGGAGGATCTTCAAGGTCTAACAACCCAGGATCATAATGATTATTCTATTCTACATTCAACACTATTAAACAATCGGTCCAACCCATTTGCAACCTTCATTCTGGGCATGTTTAAACCGAGCATCAAAATGACCCAAAGCTTCATTATACCCTTCCATCCCGATCTCTCTAGGTTGCTTATGAAACTGGAAGGTTAGCCTCTCAATTGATGATGTAATTTCTTCAATAATCCATCCTTAGCTTGAATTTGAGAAGACTAAGTGGTGAGTTACTCAATTTGATTTTAAAGCTTTTGGGACATCTCAACAAGGGCTTGGTTTTGGGCCTTCAATTGGACAACTTGGTTAGCAAGGGTTTGTTGAGTCTTAGCCTCATCTGTGATTCCTCGACCATGTCTATTTCTTGCTCGGGAAGAAGAGACAGACTTAGTGTTTTTCAATGCCTCCAATTCTTCTATTAATCTAGCATTTTCAGCTTCCAATAAAGAATGACCTTCATTGGTAATAGCAACAGAAGTAGAAGAAGACTTTAAAGCATTTAGCTCATCTCTTAAAGTGTTATTCTCTCTGCCAGCAGCTTGATATTGGATCTAGCTTCCTCTACTTCACAGTTGAGCAGAAATTCTTATCTTAAAAAATGAGAAGAAAAATTTTCCAACTTCGGATCAAAGCCCCAGTCTTCACTCAAATCCTTTTAATTTTTCTCATAGATATCATGAAAAAGAGACTTAGTCTCTTTATGCTCCTCCCGCAACTCTTCAATAATTTTGTAATAGGAAACATTATTGGCCACTACCCGCTTAAGAAGGCATTTTAGATGAAGATAGGCTTCCTTGGCTTGCTTAGATACACCTTCCTCTAGCAACTTCAGTAGCTCTTCCTCAGTCAGAGATAAATAACCATCTTTAAAAAGTTCGTTGCATCTCTGGAGTAGCTCAGAGTCAGTAGAGGAGAATTACTCCAACTTATCCATGAACTATTAAAAGCAAGAAGAATATACAATCAACGACAGAGTATAAAGTGTGGAAAAAGACAAGCAAAGTATACAGAAAATTTCTTTTCATTGATAAATTATTGAGTACTTCTTACATCAATAAAGGAAAAATTACAAATGAAGAAGAAAATAAAAATAAAAGCTGCTTAGACAGATCTACACCTTCTTAATGTCTTGAGTAGGCTCAACAAAAGTAGAGGCATGAACAGGAAAAGGTGGATAGTTGTCAGATGGAGGAGCAGAGTAATCAACATCCTCGTGTTGATCGGCAGAATCCAACACCAACAGGGATTCACTTAAACCCCTATCATCTTTAATCTCCTCATCCATGCTAGGGGGAGCCCCTGGATCATGTCTGAGTAAAAGTTCAGAATCTTGAGGGGTGTCGACCTCCACCAGGGCTTCCAACCAACCATCCTTGAAGCATTTCTTCTTCACAAAGTTTATTTTCAAAGAAGCAGCCCTAATGGCTTTATCCCAACCTTTTTTTAAGCTAGCCTCCCTGGACTTAGATCTCTTCGCTCTCTCAGTAACAAACAGAGACTTCTCAGCGTCCAAATCCTTTTGAAGCTTGGTGGTTTTGGCTTTTTGATCATCCAATTCTTTTAATAGAATAACAACTTGGTCCTGAGCAGCCACAACACCTTTTTTGTAACTCTCAATTTTTCCTCCCATTTCTTCTGCTTATTGGCCAATGCTTATTGGGAATCAAGTAATGATTACTTAATCTCATCAAAAGCTTCTTCAACCTCCTGAGAAGAAGAATGCATAGCATCATCCTTCTCCAGCATGTTGTTGAAGTCAACAAGAAATTGCATAAAGAAAATAAGGTGACTTAATATCAGAAATATCAAACAAAGAGATAGAGAAGGAAAAGAAAATTATCATAGCTAGTCTTTGAGCATCCCTTTTAAAACTCCTTGATCGGGACAATGCAGCTGTAGCACCTCTATAGCCTAGAAAAGTACCAGACTTTATTTATTGTCTGGACAAACCAGGGCCAAGTGCCACTGGTGAACCATAAACAGATAAATCAACCAACTGTCGTTGGTCGATGTTAGTTGAATACCCTTATGCTAGCCTAGAAGGGGGTCCTCTTTTCACCCTTTTGAGCTAGATTTCATCAGCTTCTTTAGTAGGAAGCTTCTTCCCAATATTCCCCTTATTAGATGGGAGCTTCTTTGCAACAGCATCCTTGTTGGACGACGACTTCTTCCCAACATCTTCTTTATTTTTGGGTCCATCAGCAGCTTGTTTGGAGGAACCAGTAGAAGCTATGTCATCCAAGATATTAGGAAACTTCCTCTTACCCATAGCAACATCAATAGGTAGGTATGATCTAAAGAAGAAAAAAATGCAGCAAGTTCACCACTGCCAGATATAGTGGCAAAGGATGTGGAGATGGAGTCTTAGTCAAGGTCGATTAAAAGAGAAGGCTCATGTGCAATTGGGCGAGCAACAAAGGAAGTGATAGTATTTCTATACTACAACGGGTATGAAGTTGATATAGTATGCTCTTCCCCAACTTTATGATGTATTCCCTAGTTTAAATTCAACTCCCTGAGGTTAATGTCACTCTCCTTGGGATAATTTCTCTTTCGATCAACTGCAAGTAAAAGAAAACAAAATATACATCAGTATTAGCAGTTAGCATATTATGCAAAGAAGTATAAGAAAATAAGTTCAACATATCCCATTGCCACTTGGTGGGAACTTAGGCCCCTGGTACTCAGCATTCCTAGTCAAAGGAGCATGCTGCCAATTTTTAACAACTACTTTAACCTCTGCTATTAAAATCTTTTGGTTTCTTACACCAACCTATTTTGCCTTTATTAAAACAAAATTTTTGGTGTTAAAATCTTTTTTACACTAATATTATACTCATAGCTTCACATGGAAATGCATTTTTAAAACCAACTTATATTTAATTATTTGCTTGAGTTTAAATAATTTTACAAAAAACTCTACGCCTTACTTATGGCACCTATTTTATAAAAATTTGCCCATCTGCCACATATTCGGCATGAAATATGTTATTTCATATTTTGAATTTTTTTATTGCCTGATGTTAGAGAAGAAACATATTATATATTATTCGGTTGAATAAATTATTCTCATGACTAATTGTTCGAGCAACTTATTAAATTCCACAGGTACAAGATTCAATCCCGACGAATGCTTGGCCACATTCTTAAACTACTGGAAAATATTATTAATGGTCGGCACTATACAATTTTGCCTTGGCATATTAGCCATGCACTATTTATTTTCTTATTGCTCCGACGAATGATCGAGAACGCTACAACACTTTAAGACTCGACGAATGGTTGGGCAAAATTATTTTTTTATATCCGATGAATGCTCGGACACTAATATTTCTTCAGATTCATTATTTATTATCTGATTCTCAACCTGAAAGAGGGTTATGCATATTCTATATTCATCTCGACAATAGCTCGACAAAATGTTTATTGTCATATATCCAATCCCAAAAAGATCTGAAACATTTATTATATTTCACCCCCGATGGACAGTTGGTCGGGATGATTCTTATTTATATTTTGTCTTAGCAAATGGTCGATATATTCGATCAATCATCAATATTACATTTATGGTATGGAAATTTATATTTCTCTAACAATGCAGGATCATTCAGTGCCATTATGCATTATTTAAAGGCCCAGACCTATTCTTAGTCGACGCCTTCATTATTTATCTGGATTTCTTACTAAGCCGCAACAGATGGTCGGCGATTTCATTATTTATCTAGATTTCTCATTAAGCCCCGACAGAAGATCGGTACTCTTATGAATTTCTCACTAGCATGAATATTCAATGCAATTTATAAAGCCTCAGCAAATTATTGGGCATTATCAATGGCTTGTTCATCCAACATTATATTTATAAGCTTGGGCATGCTTATTATTTGATCTTATCACGCGATCGACATAACGGACATTATATTGCAACAACGTACCGATTTGGGCATCATTATTATTAGATATTCTTATCATTATTCAGTCTTCTCTTTAAAAAAATAGGGGCATAAGATACCAATTTATATATGAAGACTTGTAGCCGAGCAAACTTCTCCGGAAAATAGCTCATATTCATAAAGAATCAAAAGGATGAAATCATCCTCAGTGCTTATTCAAAAGTAAACAAAAACCCAAGTAAAGTAGGATATTAAGTCCTAAAGAATCTTGATGAATGAAGACGAAGATAAAATAATATTTTATCTACAATGAAGATAAGGATAAAATAAGATCTTTATCCTACTGGGCAAAGTGCAGGAAGAGAGTTGCGAAGATTCCTCAAAGAGGAATATAGGCACATATTCCATATACGCCTAGTCACACCACTGGTAACTAATGCAGAAAACCTAGACATCTAGGTGCATTAGTAAAACCTTTGGAGACACATGGGTAACTAGATCTAAATTTATATTTTAATCTAAGTATGCTAGTAGAACCTATGTATTCATTGGTAATTGATACTAAATTTATATTTTAATCTAAGTGTACAAATAGATCTAATGAAACAAAGAAGACATTCACATCCAGAGATCAAGAAGATAAGTTAATCAAATGCCTTTAATTCATTTGAATAATGGTTTCATCCAAATATTCTTTTATAATTCCAATATAGGACGATTACACGAATGCTGGTAGATTATCCCACAAAGTCCAGCAGGTCGGCTGCCACCACCACCAGCATACTTCGTGGACAAATTCAGTATTCAAAACTCATATTCCATCATTGGGGGATTATTTTTTATATTTTTAAGAAATTTCAAGGAGTGCAAGATGAATTGATGGCATCACCAGCCAAGCATCAGACTCTGCACAAGATCAGAGCTTGGTCGGCACATTGTCCAATCATCATTCAAGAATTATTTTTTCTATCGAAGATAAAAATTCACATTCAAGAGATATTTTTTGCTATTAAAGAATCAAGAGTCACATTCAAGCCCACTACAAGCTCGACACTAATCAGATTGAAGAATGGGGTTCAAAAGCTAGCATATTACATCAACAAAGCATTCAGAGAAGCAGAAGTCAGAAAAATCAAACATGTACAATTGGCACTCAGTTGATCGGCTTAAAAGACAGTCAGTTGGTTAACCAGCCAACTAACCCACCAGAAGATTATACGCCATAAGCTCCAAACTGTGACAGATCTCAAATGCTGCATCCATATACCCATGGGTGATACATAGCACAAGTTTACTCGCCAAGTAGAGTTACTCAAAAGAAATATTAGCTCCAACGCATCCATCGATCAGCTTGAGTCATCCATTGTCCACGAGATAGCCCACTCATATGTAGAACAGATCAAGAAGGCAAAACAATATTATTCATTATGCATGAGCACCGAGAAACTTTTCAGAATAAATACTCCATTCTCTCAGTAAATCATCAAGCATGGAGCATTAGGGGCTTCTATTAACACCAAAAATTTACCCGTACACATGGACCACTAAGAAAGGGACACCTGTTATCCTGCATGGAAATATTCACACTTTCTTGGCATAGAAGACACTTGGTCAGACCCCGAGGAGAGTTAGTCGGCACCTGAGGATAGTTAGTTAGCATACCGGCCGACCAATATAAAGAAAACCAATCATCCAGAATATCAAAATAGTCAACAGTCATTGTACCCGAGAAGATTAATAGTTATATTCATTATTTATAGATATAAATGTCTGAATATATGAAGACATTCTATCTCTTGGACTCCCTCACTCTAAATACAGCCTTTCCCTTAGCTAAAGGGGAAAGAAATTCATTTTATCTCTCTACACATCTCTCTCTCTCAAGACAAGATAATAATTCAATCATTCTCAACACACCATGTTACGCTATTGTAAACCCTTGGGAATGAAATAACAATGGACGTAGGATTTTGTCAACATCCGAACCACTTTAAAAACATTTGTCTCTTATATATTTTATGTGATTGTTTATTTCCACTTCATCTTTAATCGCATCTTCTTCAAACCTTCACTTTATCTGTTGTTTATGCCTATAAGATAACATAGATGCTTTCCCCAACTTTCTGATGAATGCCCCAGATGAACTTCAACTCCCTAAGGCTGATGTCACTCTCCTTGGGACACTTTCTCTTTCGATTAACTGCAAGTAAAAGAAAAAAAAATATACATCAGTATTAGTAGTTAGCATATTATGCAAAGAAGTACAAGAAAATAAATGCAACCTATCCCATTACCACTTGGTGGGCACTTAGACCCCTGGTACTCAGCATTCCCAGTCAAAGAAGCATGTTGTCAATATTTAACAACTACTACATATTGAAAGTAATCCCTATTGGAGTTAGGAAGGTTAACTACTAATGCCCTGTTCACAACCCTAGTTTTCAAATAGAAAGTGGTATCACTGGTTACCCACTTATAACAGAACATAATTTATGGGATACTGTAAGGACATTTTTGTCCATTATCAATTTGTTATGTCACACGCCGTTACACTGTTAAAGAAATTCAAGATTCATACAGTCATCAACGGATCCGAATATCAAAAGAAGAAGAGGAATCAAAGTCTGACAGGCCGGACCGGTCCTCCCAGAATAAAATAACCGATCCGCTTGCGGACCGGTCCGCCTCATACCCAGATCGGTCCGCCTGCTGAAAGCCAGTACACCCCGGACCGCAAGCGAACCGAAGAAGCCTAAAATAAAAAGAACCGATCCGCCTACCCGGAACGATCCGCCTCAGACCCAGACCGATCCGCCTGGGATAATCTCAAACAGATCGTGCAGAGAATTTTTAGGTCATGTTATTCCTTTATAAACCCACTACGGGAAGTGGTTTTCAGAGACTTTTATAGACGATTTTTAGAGTACAAAAAACTCTAAGTCTTCACCTATTGAGTACCAAGACTCTAGGTTTTTTATTCACACGAATTTCCAAACACTTGTGAATCACTTTGCAACCCAGGAACGCATTTTTGCTGTTCATAACCTTGTGGAGAAGACCGTTCTTCTTCTTCTTCATTACAGCCCTCCTGGAAAGGGACATTTCCAGCCGCCGACTACAGAATCCGACACCTGAGGATAATTCTTAGTCACTTGTATTTTCATTGTAATCCGAAATTGTACAGTTATAATATTATAATGAAAATAAATGGTTTTGCCCCTTTGGGGGATTTTTCCTCACAAGCATGTGTTTGAATGTTCTTGTTTAGTTCATTATCTTATTCAATCACATATTGTTGCATGTTTAGGGTTTGTTTGAGTTAAAAGGTGTTTAATATATAATTTTCTCATTTGAATGCAAGCGCATACTCTCTCAAATTGGTATCAGAGCAGGTTACGCTAATCTATCGCGTATTCCTATTTTCCGTAAAAATTTTCTAAGATATAAATTTTCTAAAAAAAAATTGATTTTTGAAAAAGTGCGTGTTCAAATGGAGAAGTTATATAATAAAATGCCAGTTTTTGACGGGATAAACTATGCCTATTGGAAAGCCCATATGAGATCTGCGTTAAAAGCCATTGATGAACGTGTATGGATTTTGGTTGAAAGAGGGTGGACTCCTCCCTCCGTGACTGTTGATAATGTGATCAACTTGAAACCTGTCACTTCCTGGACTGAAGAAGAATTTAAATGGTCATATTTTAATTCTAAGGGTCTAAGTGCTATTTCTGGGTCTGTCACACCTGATGATTTCAAACGCATAATGACGTGCACCACGTCAAAAGAGGCATGGGATGTCTTACAACTCACCCATGAAGGAACCAATGCTGTAAAAGAGTCTAAATTGCAAAATTTAACAACTCAATTTGAAACCATCACCATGCATGAATCTGAATGCTTTGATGAATTTTATGCTAGACTTTCTGACATTGTGAATACTAGCTTTAATCTTGGTGAACATATTCCTAATGCTAGAGTTGTTAAAAAGATTCTGCGTTCTTTGCCTAAGCGTTTTATCCCTAAAGTCACTGTGCTAAATTCTATGGGTAATTTAAATATGCTAAAATTGGAAGAACTTGTAGGAGATTTGCAAACATATGAAATTGATATGTTTCCTAAAACTGCTAAATCTAAAGATAAGGAAATTGCACTTAATACCCAAGATAGAAGGAGTGAGGGGTCGGCTAGAAAGAGGGTAGAGTCATCTAGAAAGAGAGAGACTGACACGTCTGATTCTGAGTGTGATTTTGACTTAGATGATTTGGCTCTTTTTGCAAAAAAATTCAAGAGGATTCTCAAATTTAAGAAAAATGGCAATTTTAAAGATAAAAAGAAATTTGAGAAAAATAAGTTTGAAAAGAAAAATGAAAAAGATTCCAAAAATACTCCTAAGAAAGAAAGTGAGAGATGCTTTGAGTGCGATGGTAGGGGTTATAGATCCTTTGAGTGTGCCACTCGTTTGAATAGAGAGAAAGGAAAAGCTGTCCTTAATGCTACTCTTAGCGACGACAGTGAGGTCGAGACGGTGGATTCAGGAGATGAGTCACTGCATGAGTGTAACTTCACCGAATTCATGTCCAGTCAAGTGAGAACTCCTAGTTCTCTTCACAACGATGAGGATGATGCTTCACAAGGACACCTCGATAGTGAGATCGATGTGACTGAGGGGGAGGATGACTCAAGTGAGAGCGAGAGTGATATTCAACGCGCCTATGCTGAGTTATATTCTGAATAATTTAAAACAAAAAAGAGAAACAAAGCGTTAGTCCTTAAGATCACCGGCTTAGAGGAAGAATTAAGAAGAGCAAGAGAGAGAGAGTCCTCTACCTTCACCGCCCTGAGAGAGAGAGAATCTGTCTGTGTCGAGAAAGAGAGTTTGTTTAGAGAGAGAGAGTGTGTTTTTGAGAAAGAGAGAGGGGACTTGACTAAACAAGTGGCTAGCCTTACGAGTCAGCTCCATTCCTCCGTGGAGACTCGGAAGAAACTTGAAGCCCTTGTTGCCCAGCTGACTCATGATCTTGAGAAAGCACGGGAAGTCAAGGTACAAATCGAGGACAGATCTGGGAAAATGGGAAAGATGCTCCTCGGCCCCGCTTTAGATTTTGGTGATCGACAAGGAATTGGTTATGATGGTGCCTCCACGTCCCAAATTGCCCCTGGACCAGCTCCTGAGTTTACAACTAATCCTTATGGTCATCGTCAAAAACCTCGAAGGAGAGTTCGACCAAGAAAAGCAAACCAAGGTCCGCCTTTGACTATGATCTTCTGTACTTATTGTAAAAGAAAAGGCCACCTCAGGGAGTTTTGCTATAACATGGGTCGGACACGACGTACTACTGCTCCACCACGTCATACTGATGAGTTTTCTAGTCTGAGAGAGCGAGTTGAGTTCTTAGCTGTCCCATCTCAGAGTTTGATGGAAGAATTCCGACGGATGTCTTTGCCGTTAGTGAATGCTTCTCACATTCCAGCTAAAGCCAACAACAACAAAGGCAAACAAAAGGTCATCTCTGCTTGGGTACCTAAGAAAGATAAAAAGGCCTTCGTTGTTCATGTTGCTCTCAAAGCACACAATACCTCACAGTGGTATTTTGATAGTGGGTGCTCTAGACATATGACAGGTGATGCCTCATTTTTTGCGACTCTTGAGGATTATCAGGATGGCAGAGTCACCTTTGGAGATGGGAGCAAGTCTAGCATTATAGGACGTGGTACTGTCGAGTTACCTGGATTCCCTAAGCTAAAAAATGTTTTGTACGTCAAAGGTTTGAAAGCAAACCTTCTCAGCATTAGCCAGCTGTGCGACACTGACTTTGCAGTAAAGTTTGTTCGGGACACGTGTAAAGTCTACAATCAAGATGGTAAACTTTTGATGCAAGGGGTAAGGACCGAGGATAATTGCTATAGGACTGAGCCCACGTCCTCACTTGTCTACAACAGCGCCACGATCACTCCTATAGATCTGTGGCACCAACGTCTAGGTCATATGAACGTTAGAGATCTCAACCGCTTAGCTAAAAAGTACCTAGTACGTGGCTTACCATCTCTTGGAAAGTCAACTTCGACCGTCTGTGGACCCTGTCAGATGGGAAAACAAATTCGTAGTCCCCATAGGAAGTTGCATTCAATTACCACCTCTCGTGTTCTTGAGTTGATTCACATGGATCTTATGGGTCCCACTCGTACTGAGAGTCTAGGTGGTAGGAGGTACATCCTCGTGATGGTAGATGATTTCTCCAGGTACTCCATTGTAGGTTTTCTGAGAGAAAAATCTGATGTTGTAGAATTTTTAATGACCAAGTGCCGTGTCCTGCAAAATCAACACGGTGTCACTATTAATAGGATGCGTAGTGATAATGGCACTGAATTCACAAAAGAAAAGGTAGATCTTTACTGTGATAGCCTAGGGATCAAACATGAGTTTTCTGCTATGAGAACTCCTCAGCAAAATGGGATTGTTGAGAGAAAGAATAGAATTATCCAAGAGATGGCTAGATCAATGCGTCTAGGTCGTAAAGTTTCTAGGAGATTTTGGGCAGAGGCAGTGTCTACTGCATGCCACACGGTGAATAGGGTTTATTTGCATCCACACACACTTCAGACTCCTTATGAGTTGTGGACTGGCAAGAAGCCCAACCTTGCATATTACCGTCTCTTTGGGAGTAAATGCTACATCCTATGGGATAGAGAGCAATTAGGAAAGTTTGAATCCTGGAGCGATAAGGGAATATTGATAGGATATTCATCGACTAGTAGAGCATACCAGGTCTTTAACCTGAAGAGCTCTAAGGTTATGGAATCAATAAACGTCACCGTGCAAGATGACGAACCTCTGACGGTTATTGATCCTAACCTTCAATGTGAGGATGAGGACTTTTCTGACAGTGATTTACTTGTCCCTCTCTCACACTCTGTGGATCCTACTCCTGTGCTAGGGGACACGCCTGCTTGGGTTCGCAAGAGTCATGACCCTTCTGCCATTGTTGGTGATCCCACTCTTGGGGTCAAGACTCGTGCTCAACTAGAGAACGTCGTTAGCCACTTTTGCTACACGTCCAACGTTGAGCCCAAAAATCATAAAGAAGCACTCAAGGATGAACACTGGATATCTGCTATGCAGGAAGAGTTGCTTCAGTTTAAAAAGAATAATGTCTGGGAACTAGTCCCCCGACCTAGTGAGACTAATGTGATAGGTACCCGGTGGATTTTTAAGAACAAAATGGATGAAAATGGTACCATAATCATAAATAAGGCTAGGTTGGTCTCTCAAGGCTACACACAGATAGAGGGTGTAGACTTTGGGGAGACATTTGCTCCTGTTGCGAGGCTTAAGTCCGTCCGTCTTCTGCTCGCCATCGCATGTCATCTGCGCTTCAAGTTATATCAGATGGATGTCAAGAGTGCCTTTCTGAATGGCATTCTACAGGAGGAGGTATATGTGGAACAACCAAAAGGGTTGAAGGCCCTCAACACCCGGAGCACGTCTACTATCTGAGGAAAGCCTTGTATGGTTTGAAGCAAGCACCCCGTGCTTGGTACGAGAGGCTTACTTCCTATCTCTTAGCTCGTGGCTTCAAGATAGGGGGAGTAGATATGACGTTGTTCGTCAGGAGAGATGACGATGCTATTTTGGTTGCCCAGGTCTATGTGGACGACATAGTCTTTGGATCCACATGCTCCCAGCATGCTCACCACTTTGAAGAGGATATGAAAAGTGAGTTTGAGATGAGCATGGTTGGTGAGCTTACATTCTTCCTTGGTCTCCAGGTTCGTCAGCTAGAGGATGGGATGTTCTTCTCCCAATCTAAGTATGCTCGAGACCTAGTGAAGAAATTTGGTTTAGACTCCGCTAAGGATGCACGTACACCTATGAGTACCACTACCAAGCTTAGTAAGGACACTTCAGGCAAGGACGTAGAGCAAACCTTGTATCGGAGTATGATAGGCAGTCTTCTCTACTTGACTGCTAGTCGTCCCGATATAGCCTTTAGTGTTGGAGTCTGTGCGCGATATCAGGCGTCCCCGAAAGAGTCACATTTACTTGCTCTAAAACGTATTATTAAATACGTGAGTGGGACTCTCTCATATGTTATTTGGTATTCCTTTGATACCGATGACCGTTTGTCCGCCTATTCGGATGCCGATTGGGCCGGGGATGTAGATGGTTGTAGGAGCACTTCTGGTGGGTGTTTCTATTTTGGTTCTGCTCTTGTCTCCTGGCTGAGCAAGAAGCAAAATTCCATCTCTTTGTCCACTACGGAGGCTGAGTATATAACCGCCGGGAGTTGTTGCACGCAACTCTTATGGATGAAGCAAATGTTGGAGGATTATGGGATTTCACAGGATACCATGACCATTTCCTGTGATAACACGAGCGCGATACACATATCCCATAATCCAGTACAGCATTCGCGCCCAACGCACATCAGGATACGTGAGCACTTTATACGACAGTTAGTTGAGGTGAAAGTCGTATCCCTGAGTTTTGTTCCCACCGACCGTCAGTTAGCCAATATTTTCATGAAACCTTTAGATTCCCTTAGATTTGAGAGTCTTAGGAAGTCTTTGGAGATTTACACAGTTGACTGAGGGGTTGGTCTATGTCTAGAATAGGATGCTTTTTCATGTTCATGTCATATGCTTCCTATTGCTAGTCTGTTTTATATGTACCATTGTTTTGTTGTTCAGCTATTTATTTATTCTTTTTTATTTTTATATTTCTTTTGAAAAACACAAAAAGATTTCCCTTTAAGAAAATTTTTAAGAAAAGCACAAAAAGATTTTATTTTACTAAAATTTTTGAAAAATTCAAAAAGATTTATGTTTTTGATCCTTTTATGGATGAGCATTTAAGATAGCCAAGTCACAACTTCATTCCATATATCCATGTGACTGTTTAATAGAGATTTGAGAGGCTACATCATTTCATCCACGTGCTTTACATTGTTTGGAGTCTTTGAGATGTAATTAGTGATATCTTCCTACATGTTTGACTCCTATATCCTTTATTGCACACATGCACAGCTATATTTGATTATTGCACTTGTCTATCTCATATTGGCTTGAGTGTTTCCATCTCAATTCTGTCTATACAACTTATAATATGAGATAAAACTTTACAAGATTGGAATGCATGTAAAAATCGTTTTGGTGAGACTGTGTGTTTTTGTATAACGGGGAGGGGCTGCGAAAGGTAATCATCTATCCTTTGCGCAAAAGCCACCGTTAAAAAGGACCTAAAAATGGAGGAATTTTAATATCCGAGGTCCAAAGAGGTTAAAAGAGCCCGAAAAATTTAAAGGCAATAACAATCACTTCATGCCAAATATGGGCCACTTAGGTTTCACCATCAATTCTCCAAAGTTTGAGAATTTAGAATACCTCTATTCAAAATATATATCTGAGGGAGTTTGGTTGGAGAATCTTTAAACGGGTTTTCACTTCCTTGAAAGTCCTGAAAAAGCATAAATCGTTTTGGGCGTTATTGGTGAGAAAATCACTTTGAGCTTTGATTTGTTGATTTGATTGAGTCAATATCTTATATTGTCATTCTTTTCCACCAAAGGACGCATTTGAGTTCATTCGCTAGGAGTATCCAATATTCATCGTGCACATATGTCATGTTTGTATGCATTGATTTTCCTATCGAATTTTATCACACCACTTCATTTACGCTATCATCGACTTGGTTGTTTTTGTGTTCATTCATGGTATGATTTTATCCTGGTGGCACCCCGCACTTGCTTATTTTGCTTTATTTCTCTCATTTGTCTATTTGGGGACATCATAAAAAGGGGGAGATATTTTGGGGGGGAGTCTTGTGTTTTTGAGATTTGATACAACATGCTATCTTATTTCAAACTCGATACGTCACTTGGTATTTTGTCTTTTCTCATGTGTGTAGGTACTACATGGATTATCATTGGATTGCACACCCTGATGAGAAAAGTGTTGATATTCCTGAAGAGTTGAAGAGCAAATGTTGAAGTCTTATTCAATTGTATCTTTCCAGTTTTGGGTTCATGGAAGGGTAGATTTGTATAGGCATCTTTAGTTGTTTGATAATTCGATGTTTGTTTTTATGTATGTACCGGCATAGACATAGGGGGAGATTTGTAAGGACTTATTTGTCCATTATCAATTTGTTATGTCGCACGCCGTTACACCGTTAAAGAAATTCAAGATTCATACAGTCATCAACGGATCCGAATATCAAAAGAAGAAGAGGAATCAAAGTCTGACAGGCCAGACTGGTCCGCCCTGAATAAAAGAACCGATCCGCCTACAGACCGGTCCACCTCATACCCGGACCGGTCCGCCTGCGGAAATCCAGTACACCCCGGACCGCAAGCGAACCGAAGAAGCCTAAAATAAAAAGAACCGATCCGCCTACCCGGACCGATCCGCCTCAGACCCGGACCAGTCCGCCTGGGATAATCTCAAACATATCGTGCAGAGATTTTTTAGGCCATGTTATTCCTTTATAAACCCACTACGGGAAGTGGTTTTCAGAGACTTTTATACACGATTTTCAGAGTACAAAAAACTCTAAGTCTTCACCTATTGAGTACCAAGACTCTAGGTTTTTTATTCACACAAATTTCCAAACACTTGTGAATCACTTTGCAACCCAGGAACGCATTTTTGCTGTTCATACCCTTGTGGAGAAGACCGTTCTTCTTCTTCATTGCAGCCCTCCTGGAAAGGGACATTTCCAGCCGCCGACTACAGAATCCGACACCTGAGGGTAATTTTTAGTCACTTGTATTTTTATTGTAATCCGAAATTGTACATGTGACAACCCGTATATGATTATGATGAATTATATTTAAATCATAATTATCCTATGTGATATGAATAATGTGTTATTAGTATATCTAATGTTAAGTGATTATGGTTAGTATAATTCTACTTTCATAAATCATGAATTGTCGAATTATTTACGAACACAAGATTTGGTTATTTTCGATAGAAATGTTCTTGTTTAAGACTAGTTTTGACCCTTGTAAAATTACAATTGACTTGAGGTGAAAACTACATAGTTGTAGATATGTGAGTTAGGGTTGTAGCACAACAAACGGTGTATCAAACGGATGTTTGAGTAAGAAGTTAGGTCAAAATTATGAGAAAGGGCGAATCTGTCAATTCCCTTAAGTGGTAAATTGTCTTTTATTAAACCAAATGTTTTAATTTGATTGGATGGATTGGGAGGCAGCCTTGGCCGACTTAAAACTCTCCCTTAACCTTATTTCTTCAGCAAATAAGTCCCTAGGTTCAGTTTGAGGTGATATTGGCTTGAGGAAAGAGAGGTAGAAGTTAAGGAAGAAAGGGTTGCAAGGAAAATCTAGGAAAACAATTCCAAGAAAATCCTTAAGGTGTTTCCAAGGTAATATTATGTGTTAATATTGTTTTAATCTTCTATTATACTTATTTAAAAGTATATAAATCGTGAATTATTGATCCAAATTCCATCCTCCTTTGTGATAATATGTATTGGTTCATATGTGAAATAAGTGGTGTTATAGGTCATATTGCTTTGTATTGAAACCCTTTGTATTCAAACTTGGATATATCTTTGTGTGCTTACTGGAATTCAGAAATTACAATTGGATATGAAAATAGACTTATATATTCATATCATATCCGAAAATCAGAATTTAACTCCTTATGGTTAGCTCTTAGTGATGGTTGCAAGTTGGTATATAGTTGCTGTTTGAATATTTCATTTCGGTATGCCCTGAGTTTGGTCAAGATTTTGAGATACCAAATGAAGTCCAAATATTATGAAACTTTAATTATGTACTATTCAGTATGTCTACTGAAAGTGTGTCGAAAATCATGGAAAGTTATGCTGTAGAAAAATTATGAAAATTCTTGGAAGTCAAAGGAACAATAGAGGAGTTTGTAGGACAGATTTCTTGTGTTGTAAAGAAATGAGCATAACTTGCCCTAGGAAGCTTGAAAAATTACATCGTCACTTGTAACGGAAAGTATATTCAGAAGTGTTTCCAGATTGATAAGCTTGAACACCTGTATGTGTACTATTTATGAATATGGGATGGTTAAGTATGGAGGACAATGATTTGACGCCATATTGGATACCCCATGAAAGAATGTTTGTATCTACTCCTTCCCAAGGGTATTTGGAGTACATGTTTCATGTGTATATATATTCAGAAGTATAATTTTATGTTTACTTGAGTTTAGTTATAAATTCCTTATGAGGTAGTTTCTAGGGTTGAATGTTCATGACCTTATCAACATATATACCATCGTTTCGTCTTTACATATGTTTCATGGAATATAACTTGAGTAGAATCATATTGTGGTTGTGTACTTATTTAAAGTTACATAATTATATTAAGATAATACTTATGATTGAGTTTCAATACTGATTTAGTTGGATTAACAGGTGTAAGGTCAAATCAACCAAGTTCAGCTCCACCCGAGGGAAACGTGAATACATAGTTGACAACACAAGGTGAGTGTACTTACTGAGTTGATTTTGGATATGACATATATATAGAATATGTTGAGATGATATGGATTATTTAAAAGTCATGATATGTTGATATGTTATGGCTTATTTAAAAGCCAAGAGATGTTGAGATGTTATGGCTTTATAAAAGTCAAGATATGTTGAGTTGCTATGTAATTCAGGAGATGTTAGGTTTTTAAAACCTATGGATATGATCATTGCCTACGGGCAGGAGATGTGGGGTTTATTAACTCCGGATATGTATATGACCTAATTTGGCACAGAGATGTATATATTGTTATGTTGATATGTTAATGTAGTACTTTTACTATAGATAGTTGTAGTACATTCACTGAGTTTTTAAACTCATGGTTTTATATGTTTACATTTTCAGGTTTTCCAGCTGCCACTGCCAGGTCTAGGAGGTTGAGTACATAGAAGTAGGGTCTTGTTAGTTTGTTTTATAATCTGCACTAGTTGTAATTAAGTTAAATGATATGTGAGTTATGTTGAAATTATGTATCCTTAAAACGATTGGATTTTTTTAATATTCCGCATTTTAACCTTGAAGTTGTTTAAATATGTATTACCTAAATAATAAATAAATTATAATTGTTGTTTGTAAACTATCTAGTTAATTATATCCTAATGGGGTTAGGGTGTGACAGTACAGTTACAATATTATAATGAAAATAAATGGTTTTGCCCCTTTGGTGGATTTTTCCTCACAAGCATGTGTTTGAATGTTCTTGTTTAGTTCATTGTCTTATTCAATCACATATTGTTGCATGTTTAGGGTTTATTTGAGTTAAAAGGTGTTTAATATATAATTTTCTCATTTGAATGAAAGCGCATACTCTCTCAGATACCTAAATGAGTCCCATGAATTTGATTTAATCAATATACTCCATTAACTACCCTCTAGGTATTGGGGCTACTCTAGCTGGGATGATATCAAAATACTGGCGAAATTCAAGACAAAATGGGTTTAGGGGAAAGGTGAACCCACATTCAAAAATAAAAATGGAGGGAAACTAGTGACCTTCAGCTAATGAAAATAGATCAGCTGGAAAAGTGGGATGTTCTAATTCTACCTATGAAGGAATATTCCATTCATTTCTGAATTCATCAAGAGAAGAAACGGGATAAAACATGATTGATGAAGAAGAAAAGAGAAAAGAAAAATATTCTTACAAAACTTAAGGATTCAGTAAGAAGAGAAGACATAGATCGATCGCACAAGAGAGCAAAAAATCTTGATGACACAACGACAGGAAAAAACTCCGAAAGTTTGAGGTAAGAGATGATTGTGACTTTTCCCGCCTTTATAGGTTACCTTGAAAATACAAAAGGTAATGATTAAAAGGAAACATCGATTGAACTGTTGGCAGCTAAAGACAGAAAATACATATTTATCTAAAAAACGATTCACTAAAGTTGTGGATAATTACAAAAATACCATCCACATTATGTTCACATAGTCAAAGTGGTTAAATTTACAAGTATGGGAAGTCGATAACCGACCAAGCCTCAAAATTGTTGCCCGAGCAACTTTAAGAGCTAAATGTTCCATACTCTTGTAAAAACCTCAAGCATGAAATATTGGGGGCTTCTCTTGATACAAAAAATTATCCTTCTACGTGAACCAATCATATAATAACACGTGTCATTCATCTGGGTATTAATCCAAGTCAGCAAGAGAAAATTATCGACCAAATGAAGGAATGCCGACCAACTCCTGGAGACCAACCAACGCCAGGAATACCGACCAACACCAAGAAGATCGACCATCCATGACAACAAATCATTAACAGCTGTAAACGTTATTAACATTTTACAGATGTAAATGCCTATGTTCTAAAGTCATTTCAACCTTTAATATTCCAACCCTTATACACCCTCAAGGTATTATAAATACATTGTAAACCCCACAACCAAGGGACATGAGAAAAACGAGATAAGAGGCAATTGCACAAGCCCAAGGCAATACACAATAGTGGACGTAGGCTCCTTTTTATAGCTGAGCCACTTTAAAATTCCTTGTAACTTTTCTTCATATTTATCTGTGATCAATAAATTAGGATAGTCTAGTTTTTTTCATCAATAATAAGCATAGAATTAAGGAAGCATATAGAACAAGCGGGGTGCCTAATAACTTTCCCACTCATAATTGGTTCCCGAACTTGCATAACAAGAATCGTTGAACAAGCCGTGGACTTTAAATCTTGCCTCAGAATTAGCCCAAACTGTTAGCCCGAACCTTTTTATTTATTTTTATATAAAATAAAATGGAGACTCTAAACACCCTAGGAAACCCCCTTCTTCTTGCATGAAAGACACACTTACCAAGGGGGCATGCACTAAATCTGTACATGGTATCAAACTACATCCAGGGGAAAAATCATCAACACCCAAACATCGAAATGATAACCCGACTTTTCGGGTAGGAGACAAGCACTCCCAAATCTGTCGCAACACAAGTTCCCTTCCCCCTCGGGCGCGTCGCCGTTAACACCACAATGGCAACTTTGTTGGCGATAATTATTCTTCTATAGGAATGCAACATTGTGTATCATAGTTGGACCTCACTAGATACATCACAGTAGTAACTCTACTGAAGATAAATTAAGAGAACCAAACTATCAATATGCTTCCTTTCTACTGTGGTTAATATTCCTCTCCCGCATGACTACTTTTTATCTATTTTATCATTATTTAGAGGCCTTAGTTTTAAAGTTCCTCATAACGTATATAAGTGATTAGATCCCCATGTATAGGATTATACATTCTACCAAGCACATAGGTGCGCATGAAGGACCTCGTGATAAAATTAAACATCAAAATATATAAAAATTAAAGATTACCAGTTTGCACCACACACTACACTATCTTGATTTTCATATTGTTTAAAGCCTATACCCTAGAGGTCTCCTGGAAGCCTCTGGTTAAAAAAAGTTTGTACTTTAAGAAAGTAAATTTATCCAAGGTAATATTTACAAAATTCACATCTCCTCATAAGAGAGGTTCCTACTTTCAACAAATCACTTCCCAAGATAAAGCTTATACTTTCGAAAAGTCACTTCCCCAAAAGGCTAGGCACCAATGAGTGTCCTCACTCTTTTCATCCACCTATATGGTATATCGAACAACTTCTCCCTTGATCCAAATATCTCAGTGACAGGTAATGTTTGAAGTTTGTTTAGTATTGGAATATATGGAATAAGCTCTCACAACTATCCACTATTAGGGTAAAGAGGTGTCACACGTACCTTAAAGGTTACTCCATCAGAGCAGCCTAGTATATTGTGACTCGTGTTAATGAAAATTGATCCTCCAATATAATCGAGTCACATCACCCCTTTTGCATATAAAAAGATCTAAGAACACACCATACTGAATAAAAATAGAAGATATTTACGAGCATTATCTTGACAGAATTTTCCAAAATTGTTAAATGAACAGAGGCTAGTTTAAAACCCCTCAGATATACCAGGTTGAATTTCATCCCTGCACAAGAGAGATCAATAGTATGAATCTGTAAATCATCATCAAAAAAAGGTCCTTTAAATTGGATTCCCCTAACCACTTTTTTAATTTGGGGAAAGTAATAGACATCGTTATATTATTTCCTCGCTTCTAATTTTAACTAAATAAGAACTCCCCCTGTTCACTTGAATCCAATGGGACTATGTTCAATTTTCACCTAAATCCAATGGTACTATGTTCAGTTCTCACCCTTTGAATATACTACCAAAGGAAATCACTCAAAAAATAAAATACCTTCCAAATATGGATAAAAATAGATAAATAATTTCATCCAAAGACATCATGCATATGTGAGTCGTTCTTCACCCAATGTATTATCCTTTTGTCTGCGTAAACTTGAATGAAAGTACCCCAATTTTTTTTTGTAGTTGTTACCATCAGCAGAGAGATCACACTAAGTTCTTAACTTGGAATCCCAAGTCCGTGCACCATACAGTTGATTAGTTTTTTTAGTGAGATCCCTACCCATGATTTTCATATATGCACCATCGTACGATCTATGTTTACCAAAGAAGACCAGATCCCATCAACTATGGATCAGATTCTGAGACAACTTGAGAAAATCACCCCTTCCTAGAAAACCATGCAATCAGAGATTAAGGAACTAGGCCAAACCCGATCCTGCATGTAAGAAACCCATACCATAACATGATAGAAAGTCTTCCTCCTATAATCCCCAATATTGGTAAACCCCTTGTGGTAGTTGTCGAGGGCATGCCCACTAACCCCAGGATATGCCTACTCCAGTTCCCGCTCTTTCTCCCCTACTAATATTGGTGCTACCCACTTTCAAGTATATTTTACCCTATATGATTACTCTGAACCCTACCACTAGTACCCCGAGTAACCGAACACAGCTTTCCAAGGTCCCCCATGGGCCGATTATGTGCCCCCTACTCTAAACTAGTAGATAACGCAAGTCTAATCGAAACTACATCTCCTTGAGGTATACATTAGTAAAATGCAAACCGCAGATGAGCTTACCAACATCAAGAAGATGGCCCTCAATATTGAAGCTCGACTCCTGAACAAGTTCAAGATGCCAATATTCAAAACCTATAAAGAGGTAGGCTCTTTAGCTACCCATTTATCTAACTTTCACCTCCAGATGCAGGTCTAAAACGTCGACCTAAGGGTATTGGAAAGGATGTCTGATTCACATTATGTTGAGAGACCTCACCTGGTACATGGGCCTTAAATGTGAGGGGATTGTCAAAATAGGGGATGATGTATATTGTGCTTTCCAGAAGTAATATAAATACAACAAAGGACTAGATGTCACACATAAGGATATAGAAATGCTGAAACGGGAGGAAGGAGAAGCAATTGGCATTTTCGTCACTCGTTAAAGAGAGAAATACAGTCAGATTGTCAATCATCCTGTAGAATGGGACAAGATAGGGATCATAATTAGAAACCTTCGGGGGTAAGTTTAAAGTGAACTTGGGCTCACCTAGATCTCGGATTCAAAGCCCTTCGTCATATAGGTTGTAAAATTAAAGAAAGCTTAGCTTCCAAACATACCAAAACCATTAAGGAATATCGCCGTAATGCCAATCAGTTCTTCGCCCATAAGAACCCTCCAGGGGATTTCACATCCCATAAAACCACCATCGTCGTTAGTCCACCAATAGAATTACGCCATGTTTTTCGTACTACCCCAAACACGGTAACCACTGTTGCACCTTTCCCATCGGATTCCCCTCTAAGAAACTATCAAACCATGATGTTAAAGAAGTAGACTAAAACCATGATGTTAGAGAAGAAGACTAAAACCATTATGTTATAGAATTAGACTAAAACCATGATGTTATTGTAATCAGTAGGTGTTCTTGTGTGTAGAGAATGACTTACACACAGAGGAGAAGTTCACAAATTATTATAGAATATAGGTTTTATCGTCCACGGTCTTATATGGAACTGGACACACCATCAGTAGGACTGTAGCACAATATTTTAGTGTTCTATCTTGATTACAGGAAACTATATAGTTTTAACTTATTCTTCTATTATACTTTGTGTGTATTGAACGAGACCAATTTAAGGTCATTATTTTTATACCTATTTTATAAGAAAATGTACACCTCATGATTATTATGTTTACTTAAGGCTAGTAACCGAATATGATTGATGGACGCATGCACTAACTATTTATTTCTTTGACTTATTGGGTGAGATTCATTATTGGATCAATAATCTTGATAAATTGGGTAATGGTAATTAATGTATGGTGAAAGTATTTTATAGATGGAATTCACATCTCAGTATAGAGACTAGCTGATACCCCCTTGAGATACTTACAAGTTTTGTATGTGGCAAACCCTTCAGGTGGATTATGTTAATCCGACACTACAAATAATTTAAGTTGGACCGCTTAAGGACATATAGAAGTTAATCAAATAAATTATCAGTAATTTATTTTGTTAATAAGTATTTGTAACCTTAACGTGGGTAGAATTAAGTAATTAATAATAAAGAGCTCGAAATATAATTTTGAGTTAAGGAGTAGAGTTGCAATTATAATTATTTAGTGGTATTAATTATAATTAAGGGACTGAAATTAGGATCCGGAAAGGATTAGGTTTTCTCAGGCCCATTAGGAGCCACATCCTTATTTCTCCTTAGGGTCCTTATTGTAGCCTATATATATGAACCTAAGGATCATTTTTCCTAAACCCAACCGTTATTCTTTGATACTCAATAAAACCTAATACTGATTTTTGAGGAAAAGAGAAATGAGAAGGTGGTCACGAAGTAAGATCACACCTTCTACGCGTGACTGTTCATATCAGATATACAGTATAAGACCATGAAGTGCGTCGAGACTACGTTCTTAATCCGCTCTCATCACATATTCTATTCATAAAAAGACGAGATCAAATCAAATAAATCTCGAAAGGTAAATCCTAATTCCGCCTGTAGGATTTCATGTATATGTAAAAAACAATTGTAGTTTAATCTATATGCGTTTTCAATAGATCCTTGGACTTCTGCTCCAACAATTGGTATCAGATCCCTGTTGATATCGGTTGAATTTAGCCATGTTACCCAATGAAAATAATAGTATATGTGCATGGATGTTGGGTAGAATATAGATCAATGCTAACTTCAATTTTGCAGCTATTTAATCCCACTAGTATGGTCACGTATTTATGTTTTTGTTTTATGTGATTGGATCCCATGATGGTTTATTCGTGGTTAATTATTATATGCTGGATTAATGTAATATCGATGTAGAATGTGAACTCCTTCATGAAGGCATGGAACATCTGTAATTTGTTACTGTTTTGATGGTGATTGTTAATGGAGAAGTGTAAAACCATATCGGTGAATGAAGGTAGTTTTTTGGCATAAAAATCAGTTTCGATTGTGCTAAATAGTGCTTGAAGGAAGGGGCACTTCCCCCTATACCCCCGCAAGGGAAGTCCCTTCGACCCCACCACCAGAATGGGCAGGTGGAACCCCATGTCATCCTAGCATAGTGGCAACATGAAGTGTTTGTGTTCAATGACAATTGTTGGGTTCAAGGATGACTATTGAGTTCAAGGATGATTGTTGGGTTCAAGGATGACTGTTGAGAACTCCAATCTACAACACAGTTGTATCTTAACCATAATAGTCGGGAATCCTTATTTATCTCATTTTTATTTATGTTGAGTTATGTCTTTATTATTCATGTTTTAATTGTTGGGTTGTTAGTATATATTAACGGTTCCCTAGAATTATGGACAACATCGAATTCGAACTTAAATCTTGAAGATGCTAAATGTGAATAATTCATAAGTATTTTAAATGGTGGACATTAATATGTGTGGTTAGAGAATAAAAAAATTGAGATCTTAAACTTTAACGATCAAGTGTAGCTAAATTTTTTTACTTATAACACATTTTCTTGATATACTAAAACAGGGATATCCCGGTATTTTTGGAAATATATTAAATGTACAGATTTTTCAAATTAATTAATTAAAAATTTGACACATTTTTTTATAATCCTCATAAATATTTTTTTTAAATTACTAAGTGGGAGAGGGAACTTTTCCAAGAGAAAATCCCACGGTCTCCATCAATGATTTGTAGACTTTCAATAATAAGTTGGTCCTCCAATGAAGAATACTAATTATTGTGGTAGTCGGTATAAATTCATTAAAGGTAATTTTGGATTGATTATTCACATGGGAGGACCCTAAGTGAGGAGTCTATGTGATTTGAGATAATCTAAAATTAGTTGGTGGTATACACTTAGACATAAAATAATGGTAAGTTCTTCGAAGAGGAATGTTGTGACTTTGTGGGACCAAAGAGTCAACTATTTAATTTTATTTGAATTAGGTTTTGTCTAGATAATAAAATTAAAAGGAATAAGCCTACCTAATTGTTTTTGGAAAGTAGGTTCTCTAAATAGGAATACTATTGAAATGGTAATCAGGATGCTGACAAATTCTTTTAAAATTGATAGAAGAAACATTAATTTTAATTTAGAATTCAAAAAGTTTTATGCCCTACAATAATTCATTTTATTATTTGGTTCTCAGTATTAAGATGAGAAGCTCTTTCAATCCCCTTACTATCATTCCCAAGGAAAATAAATTAACTGGACCTAATTACATTGACTGGAAAAGGAATTTAGATATTGTGTTAAATGTTGAAGGGTACAAGTTTCTGCTCTATTAGATCTGTCCTGAGAAACCTGGTGAGGGGGCAACCGAAAAGGAAACCCGGGATTACCAGAAATGTATCAAAGCTGATGAGATGGCGCGGTGTTACATTTCGCATGTATGTCAAATGTTCTACAACATTAGCATCAGTCGATGGACACTACCTATGGCATGATGCTAAAGATATGTTTGCATATCATAATCATGTTGCAAGTTAAGTTTCCATGAAAGAACTCATGAACACAAACATGACTGAAGGGACCCTAGTGAGGGAACGTGTTTTAAGGATGATGTCTTTTCTCAATGAGCTTGAAATCATTGGAGAAGAAACTGATGGGGAAATCCAGGTCGATATTGTTCTCCAGTCGCTGCCTGAGTCCTTTAAACAGTTCCACCTAAATTACAATATGAACAAACTTTCTTACTCTTTGGCGAAACTACTTAAATAACTACAAGCAGCTGAGGGTCTCATCAAGAAGTCAGTAAGTGCTTTTGTTGCTGAGAAAGTTTTTACTTCTAAGACTATGGGTAAGAATAAAAAAGAAGAAGAAGGTTCAAAAATAAGTTATGGTCCCTCAGGAAGCTCGTGGCCTCATGGAGGTGTGAAAAAACCCAAGGGCTAGTGTTTCCACTGTAAGCAATCAGAACACTGGAAGAACAATTATTTGGTTTTCCACAATAAACAAAATAACGCAAGTAAATTGCATTTATTTGTCGTTGAATCATGTTTTGAGGTTCGTATTACCACTACCTAGTGTGTAGATACGAAATCCACTAATCATGTATGCAATTTTTTGCAGGGTTCCAGGAAACCAGGTGACTAAGTGATGGAGAGATTTATTCGATTATGGGAGATCTTACAAGAGTAGCGGTAGTTGATGTGGGAGACGTTCGTTTCAGCTTTAATAATGATAGGAGTTTACTTTTAAAGATTGTCTTTATGCATCTTCCATTAGAAGGAATTTGATTTCAGTTTCTTGTTTAGCCTTTTATGGATATTCAGTTTATTTTAATAAACTCGTGGTTATTAAGAAAACAAATCTTTTATTTGTTCTAGTACATTAGTTGATAATATTTATATTGTTAATCCTATCTCTCTTACACAACAAACTAATAATTTGCATAATTCAATTGGAGCAAAATTTAAGCGAAAGGAACCCTCCTTATTGAACCAAACGTATCTTTGGCACTTAGGCCTAGGTCATATTAATCTAAAAAAATTATAGATTTGTAGCAAGTGGGTGATTGAGCTCACTAGATGTGGAGGCACTTTCAGTTTGTGAATCATGTTTAGAAAGTAAAATGACCAAGAGTCCTTTCTCGGCCAAGGGATATAAAGCTAAAGAACTGTTAGAATTGGTTCATTCTGATCTATGTGGACCGATGACAACCCGATTAAGAGGGGGCTTTGAGTATTTTATGACTTTACTTCCCAATTGTCTGCACCTGGTATGCCTCAATAAAATGGTGTAGCAAAAAGGAGGAACAAGACTCTTTTTGATATCATTAGGTTCATCTTGAGTTATACAAATATCCCAGATTCCTTTTGGGTACATGCTTTAAAAAGATCCACTTATTTACTGAACTTGGTACCTTCAAAGGAGATCATTCTAAACCCATGGAATTATGGATTGGGCACAAGCCTAGTATGAAACATATTCGTAACTGGGGTAGTCCAGCACATATGCTGAAGAGAGATCATAATAAGTTAGAATCAGGATCAGAAGTTTGTTTCTTTGTAGGTTATCCTAATGAAACTAAGGGTTATTTATTCTAAGATCCTAAGGAAGAAGGTCATTGTA
Organism: Sambucus nigra; assembly: GCA_949130495.1. Lineage (NCBI taxonomy): Eukaryota > Viridiplantae > Streptophyta > Magnoliopsida > Dipsacales > Adoxaceae > Sambucus > Sambucus nigra. The sequence goes on along the minus strand of OX422211.1, from coordinate 463,923,389 downwards.
AGCACAAATGTTTGGTTATTGGAAGAGGACTATATTATGGATCATAAACCCTGAAGTAAAGTCATTCTTGAAGAGTTACGATGGAACCAATAAGATTCTTCAACACCACCAATACATGATAAATAATACAATGTGTTGACACTGGTACACCAGCACATGGACTACCTCGTCATAGTGGGAGGGTTATACATCAACTTGAATGATTTATGTTCTTGGGTGAGTCTTATGATAAGGTCCCTGATGAACTCAAAATTGATCCCTGTAACTACAACGAGGTTATCCAAGATAAATATGCAAAACTTTGGATTAAAGCTATGAATTTTGAGATGGAATATATGTATTCTAATCAGGTTTGGAGTCATGTAGATCCACCCGAAAGGATAAAACCCATAGGATACAAGTGGATCTATAAGAGGAAAAGAAGGGTGGGTGGTAAGGTTGAGCCCTTTAAGGCATGACTTGTTGCGAAAGGATTTACTCAGAAAAGAGGACATCGATTATGAGGAAACCTTCTCGTTGATAGCTATGATGAAGTCCATCCTAATTCTCATATCCATTGTGGTTTATTTCGATTATGAAATTTGGCAAAAGGACTTCAAGACGGCATTTTTTAATGGGAATCTTGACGAGTGTATCTATAAGGTGTAGCCAGATGATTTTATTGCCCAAGGCCAAGATCATAAATTATATAAGCTTAAGAAGTCTATTTATGGACCTGATCAGGCATATAGAACATAGAACATTTGTTTTGATCGGGCAATTGTTTATTTGGTTTTAATCAATGTCCATATGAGTCTTGTGTGTACAATAAATGCAACGGAAACATAGTAGTGTTTGTAGTATTATATGTGAGTGACATTGTTCTCATTGGAAATGATATTGGAGTGTTGTCTTCAGTTATAGTGTGGTTATCCTGCCAATTCGATATGAAAGACTTAGGATAAGCTAGTCATATCCTTGGGATCAAGCTTATGCGTGGTCACAAGAATAGGATGTTGGGTTTGACATAAGCAATTTATATTGATTCCATTCTTGCGAGATATAGCATGTAAGATTCCAAGAAAGGGTTCCTCTTTTTCAGACATGGAATATCTCTTTCCAAGGATCAGTGTCCTAAAACATCTGATGAGATAGAAAAGATGAAAGGCACCCCTTATGCTTCGATAGTTGGGAGACTTATGTATGCTATGATATGCTATACATTAGACCCGGTATCAGCTTTGTTGTTGGCATGGTTAGTAGATATCAGTTTAACCCTGGGTAAGAACACTTGGCAGTGATAAAGCATATACTAAATTACCAGAATAGGACATGAGATTATATGCTAGCTTAACAGGTAGAGATTCGAGTAATCAAATGGTATACTGACTCAGATTTTCAGTTTGATAGATATTCCAGAAAGTCAACCTCTAGATATGTGTTTACCCTAGGAGGTGGAGCCATTAGTTGGAGGAGTTTCAAGCAATACTGCATTACTAATTCCACCATATAAGTTGAAAAGTGGTAGCCTCTGAGGCAGCCAGGTGTGGTATGACACCCCGCCTAATAAAATACCGGGCGATCAATCTTCTACCAAATTAAAACAGAAGTCTCATATGGTTCATCCTTAGCATCACTGTCGAAAACCAAATTAATTACTAATAACCTATTAGGCTATCGTCAAAATTTTAAATAACTAAACTTTTTTAAACAAACCATTCACACACTTTATATACATGACTGAAAATGAAATAAAATAACTGAACACTCGGTTTAACAATAATACAACCCAATCGAAATCCGCAATAAAAGGAGGTAAAAGAAAAAAAATAAATGCAGTCGGGTTATCAACCCGAATATTTATAGAGTAACTCCTATCTAGATTACAAGGATAGAAGCGTCTACAGAAAACCTGTATGCATCCACAACTGCTGCAGCAGGCGTAAGACTCGACGAAATCTTCATCCAGGCGTCCCTGTGTCTGGACACCTATATATATATATATATATATATATATATATATATATATATATATAGAGAGAGAGAGAGAGAGAGAGAGAGAAAGAGAGGAAAATAGATAAACGGGTCAGAGTCCGAGTTGTGAAAATATTTTAAATGCTTTATTTATGAAAAATATGTTTTATTTCATATTTAAATTGGTATCGCACTCCCATGAGATACCCCTCACCCCTCCTCTAATAGTGCACACATAACTCATCCTAATAGACAACCTAGTTAATCTACCCTGCCTAACTAATCCGTTTAATCAAAACTCTAAAAATTCTAATTGATCCTAGTACTAAGGGATGAACTTCTCCCCAGTTTCAACACTGTGCCATGTTCGTGCGTGGGGTGTCTCGCGCGAAATCCAAACAAGGAACTCCCCCCCCCCCCCCCGATACACTACTACTTGGCAGTGTCGATCGTTGAGATCCATTAGACCATCAGTACATAACGTGTGTGTGTGTATATATATATATATATATATATATACACACACACATTATCATACTCACTCTCATATGCATATCACAATATAAGTCCGGATAAAATCTCCCGGAATGAGAAGTAATCTTTATTTATTTTATCTCTTTACTCTAGTTAGAGATATACAATAACGTGTTCCCATACACAGGTGATATACTATACACACAAGTATAATAACCATCCCAATGAGCTATAACTCGAGGATGCGGTCCCAATGCTATCATCTACCAGGGAATCGCTCACGTATCATCCTGGGTACTAATGGTCGGAATCACACACCGCCTTGGTATAAAACAAATCACAGCGTATGGGAAGTAGTCATAGTTCCTTCCCGAAAGTGAGACGAAACATACCCACCACATCTCACCCCTAATAAAAGTCACACAATATAAAAATGGACGCTATGACCTGGGGACTATACGCTCCCTGCTCCTCAATCCAGGGGCCTCACCCACATCGCGCAACTTCCCATGATAGCATAGAGGGGGTATGCTTCACACACACACACACACACACACACACACACACATATATATATATATATATATATATATATATATATATCCGTATCATATTATATATATCTGTATCATATTATATATATACTGTAATCACATCGTATATATATTCTACATCGTTCCTCAAATATAAATGGCCATAATTGCCAATCACACATAACGATGGCCAATAATCCCAAACATTCTCACTAATAATAACATTCAAGCATTCACACACTCATGATAATAAACCCAAAAGTATTCCCTCACTTGATAAATAACATGTACCTTATTCACGTTTAAGAATTTATATACTCACTGAATTTACCAATTTATAATATTTAAATAAGTTGACCCTCAACTTATTTTAATCCCATAAGTTTCTTATTACATATTCAATAATCGTCCACAGACGTACCGGATAGCAACTCAATTCTCTTTAGCCTATATCTCAAATTCCATCCGAATAAAAATATACTTGCGTACGCTTTTGGAATAATTTCCCCGAAAGTATCTCTCTCATCCTAAACATTCGATAGGTCTATGATTGAGTGGAAAAACCGAACGTCCGTGTAATACGCTAGTCGTTGTTATCGGCTTCCAACCTCAATACAAAAAAAAACTAAACTTGTAACTACACTTCTTAAGGAGTATAGTGGCGAGTCTGGGTATCGAATCCACAGGGAATTAAGGCGTGTGAACGTGACGACAAAGGTAAGGTAGTTTAATCCTAAAGTTGATGTTAAAAGAAAAGAAAAGAAAAAGATGATAGAAAAAAAATAAACTACGTGCACAAAAACTCTAAGTATTATAAGAAACCAAATATGAATATGAGAGAAAATAGGGTGGAGTCCAATCCTTCATTCCTTATTAAATTATTGTGTAGAATACTAGCATTGTAAATTGAAATTCTAGACTAAATTCAGTCTTTATAGATCCTAAGCATTACATATATGAGGGAACTAGCCCGCATCATATGAAATCAAAGGCAAATACAAAGCGGAGAATAAAAAATTATACTTTCATAGTCTTCTTAAACATCCCAAGTACCTAAGGCAAGAGAGATTAGAAGATCGGCTATGTTCGTATAATTTCCATACTCGATTTGGTCAATATTTAATTTACCCTATATTTTCTACATGGATAATTTACCTCGGAATGAGTTCATGTACCCCAACCCTTGAAAATTTAGCTAGACATGATTTTATGGGAAAACAATTTCATAACAATGCATATAATTGTGGATCTAAGAAACATGGTAAAAACAAAAATTACAAAACAAGAAAAGATAATTAAATTGAAAATAAAAATTGAGATTAACTAAGAGAATGGAATTTGATACTTGAAATTTGCACTAGGGAAGAGAGATGATTGAATCCAGAAATAATTCTTGTTCTTACAAACTAGGGATTTTCTAAGAATATGAAATTTATTTACTAAAAACTCTCTATCTCTCTAAAATGCTATTCTACTCTCTAGAATTCGACTCCCCTTTGGAATGAGGTAGGGGTTGGCCTTTTATACACCAAAAAATGACTCTTCCCATGCCTCTCCACGTTTTTCCCTTTTAATATACCTAAATGAGACTATTCCCATGCCTCTTCACGTTTTACAACTAATGAAAACGAATTAAACAAGAAATTTCAAGAGTTGTCTCTTTAGCTTCCAGAATTAATTTCAACTTTAGACTTTCTGTCTCCAACTTTAAATGGGCATAACTTCTTCACCGTAGCTCGGATTGGGGTGACGTTTTTTCCAATGTTCTTGTAATTTAGAACTCTTCAACTTTCTAGTTGGCCCCACCTCCGTAATAAGGCTGAAAAATTACGAAAATGCCCTTCAACTCTCTATTTCTTGGGTTCTTTCACTGTTTTGAGTTCTCATTCGCACTAATTTGCATGAAATACCTGTAAAACACATGAGAAATACACAAAACACGAAATGCTTGCCAAAAGGGGTTAGTAGCATAAATACGAGACAAATTCAAGCTATTTACACTGCACATGATCCATAAAATACCGAAATTAAGGGGATAAATATGAAGAATATGTGCCTAATCACACCCCCTAACTTAGAACTTTGCGCGTCCCGAGCAATGTAGAAGAATCCTATCAAGGCTCAACTCTTGAAAATTCCTTTATTAAAATAAAATTCCACTTTCGCAGGCAAGCGATTGCATTGAGCATATGCAATAAGCCTTTAAACCCCTAGGTTACCCTAGTAGGACGAGTTTTGTCTCGTGAGGGTTTGCAGTGAATATACCCACAAAATTCTTTATTGACTCAAATAAATATCAAAATACTTAAGAATTGTACAATTTAAACTTTTCAAAAAACACTCACCATAAATTCATATTCAAATGTCTCAAACCATAGTGTGTGTGTGTGTGCAAAGCCAGAAAGTGAACCTCAAATTTCCACCGATTGAGCATTACGTTACTTTTCGAAAATTCATTTTGATTCAAATTCTTACGGATGCACTCACAAACAAATGACTCGGACTGTGGTTGTTTTCTCTCGGTATGCATGATATAAAGAGTAAATATAATGGACACAAATTCATGCATACAAAATTGAAAAGAAGGAAATATATGGTGAAAGATCTCATCATCGAAATACAGTTATTAGAAAACGGGAAACATCATCTCTAGTTCACACCATTTAATCTCTCATATTATCTTTTCATGTCTTAGCTCTCCATGCGGTAATTAATTTCGTCATTCGGACTCGGTTAGGACTTTTCGGGTTAAAAAGTGTAAAGGGTAAAATTGGGAATAGGCGCTAATGACGTCCATTTGTGCTTTTTCGGGCATTTGCGCATTTTTCTCTTTTCTTTTTGTATTTTTCATTTTTTCTTTTCTTTTTCTTTTCTTTTTGTATTTTTTTTTGTTGAGCATATCTATTTTTTTCTTGCCCCTTTTTGTTGCACTTTTCGGACTTAATGAATATTCCATTTTCGCAATTTCGGGCTACTTCGGTTTTTTTGGGTTACCAAACGAAAAGGATAAATTTTATTCAGTTCAATTGGGTTATCAAAGGGATAATTTTTCACATCTTTTTATGGCCAATATTTTTGGGTAACAAACGAGGGCCTACTTCATCGTCCAAATTGCTAATCACATTACCATATGCATCTCGAGATTAATTAAGTTCAGAGATATATTTAGCACGAATTTCGAGACAACATTTCACACATTTCCCATAACCGATCAAAACAAAGGATTGAGATCATCAACGACTTATTAAAACGCTGAAAAGAACTTTGAGTTAATCATAAACTCGGATTGATTTAAAAACTCAAAAATATCAATAGGCTCGAAATCTCACCGGGTTGGACTAATCTCCACACTTATTCGTAAAGTCGTCAATTTTCTTTCAATTTCCATCTTCGGTCAATTTTGGCTTAGTGCATTTTGATTGTTAACAATTTGAGACTTTAAATAGAATAAAGGTGATATTTTTGAAGAATTTAAATTCCAATTTTTATTTATTTTGAACAAAAATATTTTTGGCTTTTCAAAAAAAAAATCAATTTTTTTTGTCATTTTTAAAATTTGTAAAGTTTTAGAAAGAGGCACTTATCACCCCCCCCCCCCTAACTTAGACTTTTGCATTGTCCTCAATCAAAAGGATTAAAATCTAAAGAGGAAAAAGAATAAGTGCGATAAATAAAACAAGCCAATTATTAAAATGCAACAAGACACTATATGACACTTATACACGACTCAAAAATACAACAAAAATCACCCCATACGCGTCGGGGGTGCGACGACCTCTCATCTCTCTCCACAAATCACCCGACCCCTTTCACTGGGTACGATGCACTCCTCGTCTCTCCCGTCTTACCATCATACGTGAATAGCCGGAACAAATTGGGCCCGTGCCCATAGAAAAAGGAAAGACCGGGAGATGCATTATGATAAACCGGAAAAGGATCCTCTTGTTGCATAGCACGTGAGTTGGTCTCTAAGTCGGACGAGATTTGAGTCGTATCTTCAAGTACCTCCGAAGACTCAAATGGTATGGGTGGAGGTTTGGTAAGGAGAAATGCATCAATTCTATTTTCCCACTCGCTTTCGTCTAAATGACGAAATGAGGCCCAGAAAGATTGGACTTCATCATTTAGGCATGCATCCACCAGTCCGAACTCGCTCTCAAACTCTGCTAGGATCAACTCCTCTAGCTCTCTCTCTTGCTTGGTGTCCTCAACCTTCCTTTCGTGCTCACTCTCCGAATGATAGGGTGGTGTGGGTGGGTGGTAATCAAGGAGAAATGTATCGATAGTGTCCTGCCATTCTCTTTCCTCTAAGTATTTCGATGAGCCTCTCCCGTCACACTCTAAATCTACTCTTTCACTCTTGTTCATGGGCTCACTCATGCTCTCGAATGCATTAACTAAACATACCTACCCTACCATGCTCTCGATGTTGCAACCACTCCTCTCACTGTGCGCAACACAACCTTCCCCTAATGGCTCTTCCTTGTAAGTTCTTTCTTTCTCATGTGCTTCCACCAAAAGATCCAACCCTCGCGGTTCCCCTTCATCACCCTCTCTCTTGGAATTATTAAAGATATTTGTTTCGAGGGTCATGTTCCCGAAAGTTAATTGCATACGCCCACTTCGGGTATTGATAAGAGCATTAACTGTAGCTAAAAATGGGCGACCAAGGATAACGGGAACATGATTACTTGGGAGAACGGAGGGTTCTTCGTCCCAAATGACAAAATCCACCGGGAAGTAGAAAGTTTCTATTTGGACAACCACATCCTCAACAATTCCCCGAGGAAGCTTCACAGAACGATCCGCGAGCTGGAGAGTCATATTTGTGGGCTTAAGGGCCCCCAGTTCTAGTTGCCCATAGATGGAATAGGGCATAATGTTAACACTCGCCCCTAGATCGATTAGAACTCTCTCGATTCGGCTCTTCCCCGTGATACACGAAATAGTGGGTGCACCCGAATCTTTATATTTTAATGGAAAGTCACTCGACAAGACTGCGCTGACATTTTGGGCCAAAAAGACGTTCTGGTATACCTTTAGCTTGCGTTTCACCGTGAGTAAGTCCTTAATAAACTTAGCATACGCGGGAATTCTCTATATAGTCTCGAGAAAAGGTAAATTAATGTTTACTTGCTTAAGGACTTCCAGAACTTCATCACGGGAGGTCGTTTTAGAGTGAGAGACCAACCGTTGAGGGTATGGGGCAGCGGTGGGGGTGATGGCCTTGGGTCCACTAGTGTTTTCCTCCTCATCACTCTCAATTAAAGGGGCATCTTGGACCTCTCTTGTGCCGGGCGAAACCTCTTTATCTTTAGATGCATTGCGTGGGGGAGGTGACAAATCAACTACTCTCCCACTACGTAGAGTGGTAATAGCGCTACATTACTCTCGATGGTCATGGGATGTAGTGCCAATACTGGTTTGTCCTTGGGTAGGTCGTTGGCTTTGAGCAGGAAATTTTCCCTTCTCTTGGACATTCGATGCAGTTTGCAACCTTGAGATTCTAGTATGTATTTCATTGAACATTCGATCATACTTAGCACTGTTCTCCTTTTGAGATTGGATGAGGTGATTTAAGTGGTCCTCAAGAGATCGCCTCGGTGGGGTAACATATGAACCAGGAGATGGTGATTGCATGAAGGGCTGCATATGTGTTAAACGAGGATGATTCCTCCAAGATGAATTGTACGCGTTTCCCTGGGGTGTACTAAAATGTCCGCTAACCCCTCCTATAGCTTCCACTTGCTCAGTGTATATTGCCTTGTAAGAGGGTATTGTCGGACATCCTTTGGTAGAATGACCCGCCGCACAAATGGCACACACCTCTTCTTTTTCAGCTGAGATATGTCCTGTAGCTTCTCTAAACCGAACCTCAAGGATGTCTCTATCCTCTTTTCAAACTGATCAAGACGACAGTCTAACAAAGTGTCCTTGTCCAATTGATAAATACCGGAAGCAGAAGGAGTGTTGGACACTTGTCGATGTCTGTTTTGGATGTTGGGGTCAGAAACATCCCATGATTGCGTAGTCTCTGCTACGTATTTCAAATGAGCCTCAGCATCGCTCAAGTATAATTCCCAAAATGGTCTTTCGCACATTGTCTGCACGAGTTATTTAGATGCCAAAGTAAGCCCTTGATGAAAGAACGAAATGAGATGATGTTTCTCAAACCCATGATGTGGGCAAGCACTAACTAACTCCTGAAATCTTTCCCAACACTTGTCGAAGGCCTCATTCTCATTTTATCAAAAATCTTGTATTTGTGCCTTGACAGAATTGGTTTTGTGTTGTGGAAAGAACTTGGAGAGAAACTTGGTTTGCATATCTCTCCAGGATGATACGGAATTCGGGGGTAGCGACCATAACCAAGTTTTAGCTTTATCCTTTAAGGAAAAAGGGAAAAGCTTTAAACGGATAACATCTTGTGGGCAGGCTTGATCACCAAACGTCTCACATGTATCTTCGAATTCTCGAATATGGAGATATGGTTTTTCAGAATCCATCCCATGAAATGTGGGAAGAATTTGAATCATCCCATTGCGAAAGTGGAACTAACCGACATTATACGGGAGTAAAATGCAACCAGGGGTAACAGTTCTCTCTGGAAATAAAAGATCTTTCATGGGAAGATATGGTATCTCTTCCTCTCCAGCACCAATACCAACACTACCGTGCACATACATATTGCTACCCAACGATTCAGAACCCTCACTCAGTGTTTGACTCAAAAGCTTGGAACGTCGGTAGTATGAGAATTGTCAGAGTTAGATTCAGCAAGGGGATTTTCGTGAAATTAGGTTGGAGACAACGGAGGAGTTTGCATGAACAGCTTATGAAAGATGAGATGAGATGGGATTTTTTTTTTTACTTTTTTTTTTAAGGTCAAATTCGGGATTAACCAACCTAACCTAAAGTCTACCTAATTCCCTGGCAACGGCGCCATTTTGATCGAGTGGAAAAACCGAGCGTCCGTGTAATACGCTAGTCGTTGTTATCGGCTTTCAACCTCAATACAAAAAAAAACTAAACTTGTAACTACACTTCTTAAGGAGTATAGTGGCGAGTCTGGGTATCGAATCCACAGGGAATTAAGGCGTGTGAACGTGATGACAAAGGTAAGGTGGTTTAATCCTAAAGTTGATGTTAAAAGAAAATAAAAGAAAAAGATGATTGAAAAATAAATAAACTACGTGCACAAAAACTCTAAGTATTATAAGAAACCAAATATGAATATGAGAGAAAATAGGGTGGAGTCCAATCCTTCATTCCTTATTAAATTATCGTATAGAATACTAGCATTGTAAATTCAAATTCTTGACTAAATCCAGTTTTTATAGATCCTAAGCATTACATATATGAGGGAACTAGCCCGCATCATATGAAATCAAAGGCAAATACAAAGCGGAGAATAAACAATTATACTTGCATAGTCTTCTTAAACATCCCAAGTACCTAAGGCAAGAGAGATTAAAAGATCGTCTATGTTCGTATAATTTCCATACACGATTTGGTCAATATTTAATTTACCCTATATTTTCTACATGGATAATTTACCTCGGAATGAGTTCATGTACCCCAACCCTTGAAAATTTAGCTAGACATGATTTTATGGGAAAACAATTTCATAACAATGCATATAATTGTGGATCTAAGAAACATGGTAAAAACAAAAATTACAAAACAAGAAAAGATGATTAAATTGAAAATAAAAATTGAGATTAACTAAGAGAATGGAATTTGATACTTGAAATTTGCACTAGGGAAGAGAGATGATTGAATCCAGAAATAATTCTTGTTCTTACAAACTAGGGCTTTTCTAAGAATATGAAATTTATTTACTAAAAACTCTCTATCTCTCTCTAAAATGCTATTCTACTCTCTAGAATTCGACTCCCCTTTGGAATGAGGTAGGGCTTGGCCTTTTATACACCAAAAAATGACTCTTCCCATGCCTCTCCACGTTTTTCCCTTTTAATATACCTAAATGAAACTCTTCCCATGCCTCTCCAAGTTTTACAACTAATAAAAACGAATTAAACAAGAAATTTCAAGAGTTGTCTCTTCAGCTTCCAGAATTAATTTCAACTTTAGACTTTCTTTCTCCAACTTTAAATGGGCATAACTTCTTCACCGTAGCTCGGATTGGGGTGACATTTTTTCCAATGTTCTTATAATTTAGAGCTATTCAACTTTCTAGTTGGCCCCACCTCCGGAATAAGGCTAAAAAATTACGAAAATGCCCTTCAACTCTCTATTTCTTGGGTTCTTTCACTGTTTTGAGTTCTCCTTCGCACTAATTTGCATGAAATACCTGTAAAACACATGAGAAATACACAAAACACTAAATGCTTGCCAAAAGGGGTTAGTAGCATAAATACGAGACAAATTCAAGCTATTTACACTGCACAGGATCATAAAAATACCGAAATTAAGGGGATAAATATGAAGAATGTGTGCCTAATCAGTCTATACCCCAAATTAACCTCTTAAATGACCCAAAGTCAATTCACAACTCCTCAGGTCCTTTAGATCATAACCCTCTATAGTGCTCTAATTTAGAAGGCCCCTAAGCTTTAAAACCAAAGAGAAGAAGGAACAAAATGCCCAAAAATCTTGGGCTAAAAACAGAGTGTCGATCGACCGGCCCTGGACCCCCGGTCGATCGCGGTTTGAGATTAAGCCTAATAAACTAATCAGCAGGCCCTTCTTCATTGAAGCGCTCGACCGGCCATAGGGGCGCGGTCGACCGGTCATACCAGTCTCTCGAAAATCAATTCCTCAAAATACCAACCAACAATCCCAAACTCCATCTTTATGGTCTCAAATCTCTACCAACAACACTATATTCATTTACTCAATGATTTTTAACTAATGCATCAATAAATTTGGAGGATTAAACAAATTTTCATAGATTTGAACCCAAAAACCCATTAAACCCTAGTTTTGCCATTTCCCCCATTTATAATCGTTTCTACACTCCATTATCATGGATTTAACTCTAGGAATCATTAAGAGTTTATATTACATCAATATGTAAACTCATACTCAAATTACCCAAATTTATTTTAAGGTTTTTTTAACCCAAAATTATATAGTTTACCAACTATAATATGAGATATATACGCTAAATGAAATAAAGCAAGTAAACACTTACCTCGTGGATAAAGTCCGACGACCCCGAGTCGAATCCCGCGGAGTTTGGTCGGAACATCCCTTTTCTTCCTCTTTTCTCTCTTCCTTTCCTCTCATCTCTCTTTTCTCTTTTTCTTTCCTTTCTCCCACTCTCTCTTTCCTTATATACGAGAGAAAAAAGGATTTATCCCTTTAAACTCAAAAATGACTCGTTTACTTAATGGCGAGTCCCTATTAATCCAAAAATTCTTGGAACCTCAACACTACTCCCAGATACTCTATTCTAACTATCTCGATCATTCCGAAACCAACCGCACACTCAAAATCTCCATCCGAGGTACTTGACAGCAATCCACTAATTTAACCCAATACGTCTCAATACGGGTTTTCCAATTAAAATATTATCCTTTGTCACCTTACGCAACTGCGACATATAATTAAAATACTCCAAATAATTTACTTAATCCCAAAAGTAAATATATAACACACATCGAAAATCATCTAATCCGCATAAACTCCAAAAATTATTTTTCTCAGAAATTTCCCAAATTTCCAAATTACACCCATTTATGAAATTTAAATTATCCATAAAAGTACGGGGTATTACATTTGGCCATCCCGATTGCGAAGATTCGCATGTTCCCTTCCCTCATCTCTTTCTCCTTATTCCCAAGAACGGGGGTCGAGGAAAGAAAAGGAGGATGAAAGGTCTCGCTCCCTTCTTTATTTAGAAGTGCTTTGACCATTGTTGGTGTGGGGTGAATGTAAAGAGATTGAGTCGCCATCTTATTTTGCACAAAACAGGTGGAAGAACATGTCGTTGCCTCGAGAGAGCGGCATCAAAGACAAATCGATGCTTATGAATTCAAAGGGTTCGGGGACTAAGTTAAGGAATGGGAAGGTGTTAGGCACCCATCCCTCCCTTTCGGCCTCTTATTGGCTTGTGTTATTGTTTTCCTTCATTTCTCCGTGAACTGTATGTGCGTGTATATATAATGGAGATCGGAATTGCCCAACTCGTACCATAGAAAAGATAGAGTGAGGTCATCCATAGGAATGTTCCCAAAATATTCTATATCAAATAAGATTTCTACGTTTATCGTGGTATTTATCGTGTTATTTATGGTTATAGTTAAACGATAATATGTGTTAGATAAAACACTAACGAGGATTACAAACATAATATGTATAATAATGCAAAAATATGATAAATGCGGAAATGGATTTTAGGAAAATTGGAAATTTTGGAAATTTGGACTCGAGTCTTGGGTATTAATCCGTGACGCCTACGTACCCTATAAAGGCATCAAAGTCCACGTAGTTCACATGCGGTCATGGGGGTGGGGTTTATCCCATAGATTCGAATGGGATTTTATTATAAGTGTGTGTAGAAATTATGTTTTAGTTTTGAAAAAGTGTGATGGATAATCCCATTCAAAATTTATGGGTGTAACCCTCTTTTTGTTTGTTTTGGGTTTTTATAGAAAATAAAGTATGTGCAATATACTAATAAAAATTTAAGATGTTAATGTGTATGAAATAAAGTATGAATCTAATGTATTTAATGCAAAAATAAGAAATTTAAAGAGAGAGGGAAGGGTTTGGACCTTCTTTGAACCTTGATCTTTGATCTTGGATGAACTCCCTTAAATGTGAGATGAATATTGGATGAGAAAGAATGAGATTTTTCCAAATTGGGTATGAAAAGGATGGGAATGTAAGATTGAATGGAATTTCACATGAAGAAACTTTGTTGATTGTAAGAGAATGTTACTGAGATCACTGATGCTGATGGATCTGAGGTGTGCTTTTGGGAGTGATCACATGCCCTCTATTTATAGGGTCAGGGGTGATGCCGATCAACATGGTCCCATCCCTGCCAATCAGTAGGTAACCCTTGGCACATTATCGATAGGCACGGAAATGGACATGCCAATTACAGTCTCGTGCAAAGTTTTTCGAAAAAATGATTGTAAAACACAATCCACTGATCCAAATATTACACGGGGTATACCATTAGAATGTTAATTAAAATACCTTCAAGAGACCTTTGGACCGCTCCCAAGTCTAGGAGTCAACTTTGTGTCAAATGTGGCTCGAAAGCGCACGTCGTTCCATTGGACAGGAAATCATCGGATGGAAACGGATCGTTCGTTCGAATGATAAGTTAAAATCATGCATGGGAAGGACCGTTGTAAAGGTTAGGTGATGTACTTCGACATTTCAAAGTGCTTCACTCGGTTTGGAAAGTTGACTTTAGTCAACCGGGGCTCGAAAGCGCCCGGTGACCTCTTGGAGTAAAACGAATTGTTCGTCCCCATATAGTAAGTGAGAATCATGCACAGGGTAGACCGTTAGAAAGGGTATTCAGTAACCATCGGATATTAATTCAGTCTCATTAGAGATGAAGAGTTGACCTTGGTCTAACAGAGCTCGGGAGCACCTGGTGACCTCCGAATTAATTTTTAGGGGAAAATGGATAGTTCGTCCGAACGGTTATGCCGTTTTATGCACGGGACGGACTGTTGGAAAGGGGTTTCAGTGACCTACGAAGATTCAAAGAGATTTTTCTCTAAAGATGAAGTTTATTAGGGGGAAATCGGGGCCTGGGAGCACCCAGTGGCCTCCAGGTCGATTTATGGTAGTAAAATAGTTCGTTTGTCCAAAATGTTATGCCGATTCGTGCATAAGGTGGACCGTTGGAAAGGGGATTTAGAGTCCTTCAAAGATTCAATGATCTTTCACTCTGATGATATATTTGATAGGAGTCAAATGGAGGCCAGGAGCGCCCGATGGCCTCCAAATCGGTACTCGGAGTATGACCTAGGGTTTGTAGTGAAATGGGGAGGTACTAGGGACCTAAGGAGGGACTTAGGGGGTCCTAGAATATGGTGTCTATAGATCCTCTCGATGGGTGAGCTTGGAAAAAGTGAAAGCCATCGAATAGACACCACATGATGTTTTTGGAAAGAGGTTGATTCTACGTACATAAAGGATGAGGATAACCGATTCAAAGGATCGAGGTCGATTCTGAGGACCTAAGGAAATGTTGATAGTGACCGATTCTATGGGTTGAGGCCAATTCTCAGGATCTTAAGTAGAGATGACCAATTATAAGGAGTGAAGCCAATTCTGCGGGCTTTAAGTAGGAATGACCAATTATGCGGGTCGAAGCCAATTCTGAGGGATTAAGTCGAGATGACCAATTCTTCAGGTCAAAGCCAACTCTTAGGGCTTAAGTAGAGGTGACCAATTATGAGGTCTTAAGTAAAGGAGACCAATTGTGTGAGTCAAAGCCAATTCTGAGGTCTTAAGTAAAGGAGACCAATTATGTGGTCCAAGCTAAATATGAGGGCTTAAGTAGAGGTGACCAATTCTACGGGTCAAATCTAATTCCGAGGGCTTAAGTAGAGATGACCAATTCTACAGGTCGAAGCCAATTTTGAGGGATTAAGTAGAGGTGAGCAATTCAGCGGGTCAAAATCAATTGTGAGGGCTTTAAATAGGGATGACAAATTTTGCGGGT
Organism: Sambucus nigra; assembly: GCA_949130495.1. Lineage (NCBI taxonomy): Eukaryota > Viridiplantae > Streptophyta > Magnoliopsida > Dipsacales > Adoxaceae > Sambucus > Sambucus nigra. The sequence continues at coordinate 463,907,768 of OX422211.1, read as the reverse complement.
TGAAGTTAATTCTAAGGGCTTAACTAGAGATGACCAATTATGCGGGTTAAAGACAATTCTGAGGGCTTAAGTATAAGTGACCGATTCTGAGGGTCAAAGCCAACTCCGAGGGCTTAAGTAGAGGTGACCAATTCTGCGGTCAAAGCCAATTCTGAGCGCTTAAGTTGTAGTTTTTCTTGGGGAAATTTAGAGACTCCATTGAGGAAATTATCTTATGGCTCAACTAGGGAAGAGGAATTAATCTGTAGATTGGATGTTTCCAAAATTTTCTAGGGGGATATTCAATTGATCACTCCAGGGAGGTAAGAGTTATGCTAGAGAAATGAGTGTGGTAAAAATATTTTTCTTAGTGAAAAAGGTTATAAAATTCATTTGGTAATTTTAAGAATTTTCTAGGGATTTTTTGACATTTTGGGGGGATTTTTGTACAAAATTTCTGAGAGGGTGTCGATCGTCATGGTGTGAGAGGTACCAAATGGTGGTGGCACGGTCTTTTGGGGTACCTCGAGCAAGTGAAGGGACAGTGACGATCGGTATGTTATAGGTATACCGATCGGCATGCCCCTTAGCCTCCTATAAAAAAGGGGCAGGTTTTCCTCATTTTCCACAGCTTTCAAACTTGCTTTCTTTCGCAATTACCTTCTGTAAATTATTTTAGCGTTCCAAAACTAAGAAATGGATGATTTCTTAAGAAGCCTGACACACATGGCGTGGCTAAATGTCGACGACTGGGCAAACTTGGAATGGAGGGCTAGGGGTCCCCTTATGTTAGGCAGTGAAAATTCCTTCGACTCATTTGAGCCAGTTGCGGAAGAGAAAACTCTCTTGTGTGAGCCGATGCGTCATCGATCTTCTAGGGTGGTGAACCCTTACGCCTATATAAGTGTTGATGACTTTTGTTATTCTTTCTTCTTTCTTGGTGATATTTTATCATTTCTTGAATTTTGACAAGGATTTTTCCTTTTTGTCTTTAATAGTATGATGTCTCTAAGTCGAACATGCGTGCTCAGTCGACAACAGGGTTTGAGGACGTCTAGGAGCGCCTTCCTCTCGTGGTGCATTGGGTGGTGTTATTAGCCAGTTTTGGGAAACTGGCGTATGCGTTGGATGAGAAGCCTCGTTCTATGGTTATTCTTTGTTCACTGAGAGAGAGGTGGTGGGACACCACCCACACCATGCATTATTTCTTTGGGGAGATGACAGTGACTCTCATAGATGTGCAACAAGTGCTGGGGATGGATTGTGATGGGGTGCAGATAGAGGTGGATAGGACTTTGTGGGTGACGCCAGCGGTGGTGATGGAGGCATTGGGTGACGTGGAGAGGATAGTCTCTAGGGACTTTCTTCGTTTATCTCTTTTGAGGGAGTTATTTCTGAGTCGGAGGATTGATGAGGAGGATGGGCGGCAGGTGCGACAGATGGGTCGTTTGTTTATTCTGCTTGTGCTGGGAGGTTTCTTAGTGGTGGAGACATCGTCCACTTGTGATTTTTTCCATTTTGAGGGTGTTTTTGAATGTCCCTCTTTATGATTGGGGGATCCTGACCTTAGTGACCTTTTATTCTTTTCTGAATGCATTCAAACGGGGATATCGAAAAACCTTTACTGGAGCCATGTATCTACTTGAGGTATTCTTTATTATGTGCATTTATTTTATGCATTCGCCTTTTCCTTTATGCGTTTTGTTCGTGATTTTATGATTGTTGACCATTTTTCCTTTGCATACGTGATTCTATGAGGTGATTGGGTCTAACACCCAATTAATAGCTTTAAAGGACGAGTCTGTTGGGAACTTCTTCTGGATTTACCGGTGGTGGAAGTCCAATCGAAAGTCGAAGAAGTCTTTTTCTTTGGAGGCAGTGCGTCAGGTGTTGAACAACATAATGAGTGATTGGGTAAATTCTTCTTTCTTTTCTAAGACCATTTCTCCTTTATGATCTTTTTTAATATTGATTTTTCTCCATCGGGGATTTTTCAAGTGATCTTCTACCCCTGAGGGATGGCCATCCACCATACGGCGTTGACTGAGGGGAATGTGTAGATGCGGCATTTATTGGAGCATGAGTTTGGCTACTCCTAGTACCTAGGGGGGAGAGTAGTTAGAAAGGTTGTGGAAGAGGAGGTGATTGTTCCACCTACGAGGCCATCGATGTACATGAGGTGAGTGCGGGAGATATTGGCTAATGCATGGGTAGCAGTGATGATGGACAAGCCTTACTCATCATATACCGACATGATGGAAATATATGATTATCTGGATTTCATGTCGAGCTGGTTGATACCACCCAGCATATATAACGTAATGCCTCTCCCACAGGCAAGTTTAAGTCGGCCAGTGGGGTCTTCCCACAGCGCAGGTGGTGCATCGACATTGGCGACGATGACAACCTCAGAGGTTCCATTTATGCGATTGGCCCCTCCTTCTTATAATATTCGATGGGCTGACGGAAGGTCGGTGCATATGTTGCACTATCCCAGTGCGATGGAACCGAAGGAGCTGGGGTTGACAGAGAAGGTTCTCCAGCTAGTGGTATACTTTTCATCTCTTTGATTTTTAATTTATATATTTCCTTTTTTTTCCTCAAACCGACTGATTTGCCTTTTTTATTTTTCTTGCAGCACATTTGGGTATCAACCACCTAGCTGAAGGACATCCAGGATTAGATATCTTCGGCGACCGCTTATATTCAGGAGGCGGTCTCTATAGCTTCTTATCTGGTGTCATCAACCTCATCTGAGGAAGGGTCTAGCTCAGGGGGTGGAAGTACGTCATCTCATCACCGGGGGAAGCGAGTATGCCGCAGGGAGGGGGGCTCTTAGAGAGAGAGAGAGAGAGAGAGAGAGAGAGAGAGAGAGAGGTTTTAGGTGAGGGTAAATGAGAGAGAGGGAGAGAAAATATGGGTTGGGCTGACTCCCGTTGTATTCTTATTTCTTCCTGCAAAATTGATGTAACACAACAAATATCTATGCAAATAAAATGAAGTTTTTGTTAATTTTTGTTTTTAGTGACTTAATGCACGTGCTTTTTTACTTTGCTACTAAGACCGCAAAAAGTAATAAAAAATGATTTAAGAGAGACTTTATATTAAAATAAGATAACTAAAAACATAGAGAGGAGGAAATTCGGAATTCTTTGAGAATAAATATTATTTTTGTTGAGTTTTTTTATTTTGACAAAAAATGGATTTTTCAAAAATAGGGGGTTATCGATCGGCATGCCACTTGTCCTTCCTATCGATGTGTCAATCTAGTCCAATCAACCCAAGGCTTTTATTGTACTTTCTTCAATTTTTTGGTACTTGGTAGAGTAAGTTTTTCTCTATTTTTTTGTTGGGTTTGTCTTTGGTTGGAGTTTTCCAGGTATAAATAGGGGGTGGAGCATTTTCTTCACACATTCACATTCCTTCTCTATTGCAATTTTCTTACTTATTTTACGATATGGATCTCCTTGGTAGTGTTGAATTTCCTAACTACCTCAAAACCTTGGAGGTGATGTGCTCATACAATGTTAACTACGATGCTTTCCACATGCATCGAGTCTCTTTATGGTGCTACCGGCCCATAGAGTAGGACATGATGATGGCAGCGGTAGAGTTTTGGTACCTTGAAGACCATGTCTTTCGCTTCGGATTAGATGAAGTCTATCCGACCTATGAAGAGTTTCCTACCTTATTGGGGATAAGTTCCAGTGTTGCGACAGTTATGCCTGAGTTTTCCTGATCCCCTAGGGAGCTGTTAGTGGAATTTCTCCATATCTCACCTTCGGTGGCCAAGTCACTGGTTACGGGAAGAATGATTTTTCTTCCTGCTGGGCTTCATTATATGCATTTGCAGATGTCGAAGATGTTGGCTATGCTAGATCCTTAATTGTAGGCATGATTTCAAAAATGTTGTTGGTGATTGAGGAACTACTTGTGGAACCACAACTCGTATCCATTGCTTCTTGGATGTTTTATCATCACAATCCTGCGGCGATGACACTGGTAGAATCTTTGAATGGTCTGGATGCCTGACAAGAAGGTTGTTTCGATTTCCTAAGGGGTGGCCCAGTAATGTTATTCATGTGGTTGTCAAAGAGATTCCGTATGTCAGTCCCACCTGAGTATCCTTTGTCCGTTGTGCCAAACTTTTTTTCGCTCTACTTTATCACTGTAAGACTATACATTGAGAGCTGAGAGAACTAGTTTGTGGTTTACCATATCTGACACCATGGAGGGAGGTGTTGTTATTTTCCCCAGGATGGTTCGGGCTTATCATTCCATGGATTGTAAGTGGAACTCTATTCAGGCAGGGAAATTTTGGGGACCCCAGGATGTGGATGATGATGGTGTCGGTTCCTCCAACAACAACAGTAGGATCCCTGGGGAATCTTTATTTTGTGAAGCTCTTGTATGGTGAATTATTTTTGTTATTTTCTGGGAAGGTTATTTTTAGGAGTAGATGGTTTGTTTTTGGTGGTTTTTTTTTAGAAGAGTTGGGGTATCTTATCAAGGGAAGTTGTTTGAATCCCTATCCCAATGTAATCGCAACGAAATTTTATTAATGGAACAAAGAAAATTTTAATTGTATTTTTCTGCCTCTTGATGAGTTTTGAATTTGAATTATCTATACCAATATTTAAGGCATACATAATCGTTTTATTCATGTACATGCAAAAATGAATTGTCGTTCTCGGGGATAAGAAAAGAATAGCATTTTATAAAAAACGAAGGGGGTCATGCTCATGTGAAGCATATGAGCTGCCTATATACCTTTGGGGGTTTTGAAAATTTTTTGAGTTCCATTTTTGAAAGAGAAAAATATTTTTAAAGGATCAAGCCCCACATAGTTCTTAGTATAGGGAAATGAAGATTTTTTTTAAGAATAGAAGGGAGATGAGAAGAGTCGTAATGTGCCGAGATTAAGGGCTAGAGGGGAATTTCTTAAGACTATCAAGGTTGACTGAACGGGCCATCTCCTCCCCGTCAAGGTTGGTGAGCATAGCAGCATCGCCTGATAAGATCTTCTTCAGAATGTAGGGGATGCTCTAATTTGTCTTAAATTGACCTCTGGGGTCCCACATGGTCTCTACAATCTCTTTAAAGATCAGGTACCCTTCTTGGACACCACAATCCTTGACTCTCTTATTGAATAATAGCGCTATTCGAAAATGGTACCCTTGTATGTGATTCAGAGCCTTTAGCCTCCTTTTGTCTAAGTGTGACAACTCGTCAAGACGGCTCTGATGCCAGTCTTCCTCGCTGACTTTGATTTCAAGCATAATGCATAGTGAAGGAATTTCTAGCTCCACGGGTAAGTTTGCTTCCATGCCGTATACCAGAGAGTAAGGGGCAGCCCCAGTAGGGGTTCGAACTGAAGTGAGGTAGCCCCAGAGGGCATAAAGGATCCGATCGACCCAATCTCGACAACATTTAGTCATCTTGCTGATGATGGATTTGAGGTTCTTATTGGCAGCTTCGACTGCACCATTAGTTTGAGGTCGATAGGGAGAATACTTGTGCCTCTGAATCCCATACTCGTCGACCACTTATGTGACTTCTGCCTCAAAATTAAACCCATTATCATACACTAACTCATTCGATACCTCATATCGGCGGATGATATCTTTCTTGATGAACTTGGCCACCTTCTTGGCATTTAGAAATGCGTATGACGGGGCTTCGACCCATTTGGTGAATTAATCAATGGAAACTAAGATGAACTCATGCTCATTAGAGGCTTTGGGTGTAACCTTCCTTATGATGTTGATGCCCTATATAGAGAACGACCAAGGAGAAGTCATGTTGTACAATTCCCATGGAGGCAAGTGTTAAAGGTTGGAAAGTTTTGGGCATTTAAGACATCTTCGAACCTAGGCAGTGCAATCCTGAACCATGGCAATCCAGTAGTAACCCTATGGAATGATTTTCTTGGCGAGCATATGGCCATTCACGTGGGGTTTGCATTCCATGCTTTAGATTTTATGCATCATCTCTTCAATGTCAGACCCTGTGATGCAGTGCAAATGGGTTCCATCGAAGTTCATATTGAACAGTGATTTATCGCACACGGTGTACTCGGCAACCAGTTTGAGAATAGTTGATCGATATTTCTTATTAGAATCTTGGGGATACCTATCATGCTTGAGGAGGCGCCAAATATCATAATACCATTAACCGAACATTTAAGGATCATCTTCTGTGATGAGCTCAATGTGATAGAAGTGGGTCGGTTTATCTTGCTTTTGGACTAAGAAATGGGCCATTGTTATTCCTTCGGGCATGTCAGTTATGGAGGCTAAGGTAGAAAGGGTATCGGCTAGGTCGTTCTTTACTCAAGGCAGGTAATGGAAGATGATTTCTTAGAATTAGGAGTCTATACCTTCTAGGTGGGGATAGAAGGATAAGAGTTTCTTGTCCTTGACATTCCATCTTCTGACTACATGATCGATGATGAGGGTTAAATCCCCATAGATATCTAGGTTTTGAATTCCTTTCTTGAGAGAGACTTTGAGGACTACCATGCATGCCTCGTATTCAGTCATGTTGTTGGTGCAAGAAAAATCCATCTTGATGGCAATGGGAGTGTGAGAGTCCTCGAGGGGAATTAAGAATATCCCAATGTCATACCCTTTCTTATTGGTTGCGCCGTCAAAGAACATTTGCCATCAGAAGTCCTCCTGGGAGGTACAAAGGATTCTCATCTGGTAATTAAAAAATCTAGACGTTGGTTTCTTCCATAGGGTAGCCAGCTAGGTAGTCAGAGATAATTCTTCCTTTTATGGCTTTTTCCATGACATACACAATATCAAATTTGACTAGAAACATCAACCATAGGGCCATTCGGCTAGACAGGGAAGGTTCTCGAGTAGATACTTGATAGGATCCCTTCGGGATACGAGTTTGATAGGAAAGGCGAGCATGTAGTTCCGTAAGTTTTGGGTGATCCAGACAAGGGTGGCATATAATTTATCCAAGGTTGTGTTGTTAACTTCATATCCAGATAACTTGCAACTGGCATAGTAGACGAATATTTCCTTTGCGAGATTTTTTAAGGTATTAGGCTAGCAAATCCCCAACTACAGTGTTAGTTACAGTCAAGTGTAGGAGTTGGGGAAGACAAAGCTAAGGTGGCATGAGTACTGAAGGTCGGGTTAGGTATTACTTGATTCGGTCAAATACTTCTTGGCAAGCTTCATTCTAAACTTTTGTATAATCCTTTCGAAGGAGTTTGAAGATGGGCTTATAGATAGAAGTCAACTGGATGATGAACCGACTGATATACTCTAATTTTTTAAGGAATCACTGGATTTCCTTCTCCGTTCGGGGTGGTGGCATCTCGAGTATGGCATTCATCTTGGTAGGATCTGCTTCTATACCTTTCTCACTAACCATAAATCCCAAGACTTTTCCTTTGGTAACACCGAAGACACATTTCTGTGGGTTAAGTCGCATCTGGAATTATCATAGTCACTCGAAGACCTTTCGAAGAGAGGGAACCTGACCTTCCCTAGTTTTTGAATTGATAATCATATCATCTATATAGACCTCTACTTCTTTGTGTATCAGATCATGCAAGATGGTTATGGCAGTCCTTTAGTAGGTAGCCCCTACATTTTTAGACCAAATAGCATAATGGTGTAACAGAAGGTTCCCCATAAGGTATGAATGCAATTTTATCTTGATGATCCGGGTGCATCTTGATCTTGTTATATTCAATAAACCCATAAACTAATGACTTAAGACCGTGACTGGCCATATTGTCCGTAACCATGTTGATATTGGGTAGCGGGTAATTATCCTTCGGAGAGGACTTGTTCAAGTCTTGGTAGTCAACGCATAAGCGAACCTTCCCTCCTGATTTTATCATGGGTACGATATTGTCAATCCATATGGGATATTTGATCACACAAATCAAACCCACGTTTAATTGTTTGACCACTTCTTCCTTAACCTTGAGCGACCATTCGATGCGGAACTTTTACAGTTTCTGTTTGAATGGTTTGCATTCTAGGAGAGTTGGAATCTCGTGGTGAACTATCTCTAGAACAATGTCGGGAATATCATCATAGGAAAATGGGAAGACATCCACAAATTTCTTCAGTATTGCGCGCGTTCATGCTCGTCAAGGGTGGGCCTATCCTAATCTCGCGCAGTTAGCTACTAGAACCGAGATTAATAGTAACAATTTCATCTTCATTAACTTCAATGAGGTTATGTTGTTTGTTATTAACCTTATTAAAATCAGTTAAGAATTGTTCATTTGCAAAATCATCATCATCAAGAGTTTGATTGGAATCAAGACAATTGATACAAGGCACAACAAGATACTCAAAAGCTTCATTTATTTCACTATTAGGAAAAATGGCATTGAGAACCTCATCAAAAGATGTCTCAATTACATCAAAGTTAGGAGGAGGAACAACAAGAGAAGAAGAAATGGGATAAATATCCAAGTTGGGTTGAATATAATCAGGTGGTACTGGTGTAGCATGTTAGTTTAGGAGAGGAACATCAGCAGTTTTGATCAGACGGGAGGGATCCGACGATGTAGGGATTGAGTGGATCATGCAGAGTATCAGCCCAAGTGTTTTCAAGTTGAATGAATCCTCGGAGTCACTTCCCTTGGAATCTCCAGTATCGGCTATGGTCTTCTTAATTAGTGGTTTCACATGATGCTGGGAACTTTCGACCCATGAGTAATTTCCTTGGAAAAAGATCTCCATTCATTTCATCTTCTTATCCACATGATCATACCACGTTTCAAAATTTTGAAAAAGGGGAAATCTTTAGCCTCTCTAATGAATCTTACATTCAAGTAATCTCCTGAGTTGGTGTTTTCTATCCTTCTCTTCAGTCGAGGCTGGCAAATCATTCGGAGTTATTCTACTGATGGTTGATAACCTAAACCATAAAGACTAAAAGCGTTCTTCAACATAATGGGTTCAAGTATCCCCTACGGTTGTCGTCCCATCCCCAGTCCGGGAATAAAGTGCATGTTCTTGAACATCTAGATCACATTGACATTGCTATGAGGGTTATACTCCGGACAAACCTTATCTTTGAAATCGTCCCCTACTGGGAGTAGAAGTGGTTCAACTCAAAAACCTGACAGAGAAATATCATTTTCCTCATGCTTTATCTCAGGTATAGGATTACTGGTGCTTGCATTCTCGAAATTATCGTCGTCGCCCAAGATAGTGATGACCTACCTATTGGAGAAGAACTGTAGATTCTAATGAAGGTAAGAACACACACCCTTGATGCTATGGAGACACGATCGTCCGAGCAATAAATTGAAACAACTAGGATGTCGATGACTTGGAACTCGATAACAGGATTTATATGGCTAACATCTATTGCAAGCTTTATGGATCCCATCACTTCTCGACGGGTATTATCATAAGCACATACAGCGGCAGAGGTTGGAACAAGGTTATCACTTTAAGTCCCAAATAATTAAGGTCCCCTAATAGGCAGACATTAAGATCTGATCCATTATCGATAAGAGAAAGAGGGATAGTCTTTCTCATGACTTCGACAGAGATATTGAGAGTATAATTATGGTTTGGCCAAATCTTATGGATTTCTTCTTTGTAGAAGGAGAGCATTCTAGTAGTTTGTAGGTATTCGACAGATTCATTACTTCTTTCGGCATGGTAGAATGAGGGACTGTGGGCCTTGTGAGTTGTTTAATCAAGGAATTTATGTACAGCTGAGAAGACATAAGGAGTTCCCACAGAGTGATGTTAGCTTGGTTTTTTTTATAATTAATCGAGGATATTACTCTCCTCGAGGGTCATTTTAGGCATAGGGATATTCTCAACGCCTTTTCATTTGCCTTTCGCTGATGATGGTAGGTTTGGGAGTTGGTAATGCCTCCCTGACCTGATCATATGGTTCAAAAAATAGGGTAAAATAGAAACCCCATTTCCTCATCTATCTTGGGTTATTCGGCTACCTTGTTGATTTCTCCTAGAAGCTCCTCAAACGATATCATTCTTCATATGTTGACTATTGGGTTAGTATTTTCTGGTATTTTCTCTTTATCTGAACTATCGAATCCATCCCCCCATCCGGTGACAACGACATCATCTTTCCATGAAAAGTCAATGCACTCCAAAACCTCAATGGCCTCTTCGTATAGATCCTCCCATTCGACAGGAAGATGTAAAAGTGAAGGGACCAAGCACCCTTGTAGTTTCGAAGGATCAAGTAGCTCGGACAGACTGTAAATTTCACTGATTTGTCAAAATAATTCTGCCATGATCCAAATAAAATTATCTAAGTTGACTTCATCGGTAGGTACCACACAATTATCTGACTCTCGAGCCCATTTTCGAGCTTCCAAAACTAGTCTACTGAATTTTTGGTAGTCAATAGTCCTTTCAGAGGGCAATTACAGCCCAAACTTTAAAAGTTGGTTCAATACTGTTGATAACTCCATATATTTCTCTTCAAAATGAGTACAAATAGAAATGCATGCTCTGGTAAAGAGTGACAAGACCTGATCGGTGAAGTTGGTAGGGTGTAGGAGAAAATATGGGCACACTTGGAGAGGTTTAGGGGAATATATGGGCATGATGGGTGTTTTACTGGGTGCGGTCTGGGTAGAGGGATCAAATTTTGGGTCTTTTTCTAGGAAGATGGGCAATTTGCATGATTTGGGCATGGATTGTGGATAGTGTTTGGTTTAAGATTGGCTGGTGGGGCGATGACACCCTGATCGATCAGTCCTTGAATCATATTTCGGAGCTGGAAACACTGGTCGGTGGTAATGTCGACAGTTTAGTGAAAGTCATAATGGGCATCTGGTTTTAAATTTCTAGGAAGCAAGTTTGATAATGGATAAGGGTCCAATATCCTGATAAGGTTTTGGCTTATAATAGCTGATAGACTTTGCATAGAGGATCATGAAGCTTGGTGTATTCCTTTTTGTTTAGGTTAGGATAGCTTTATGGTGCCCATGAAGTGGAAGGCTGAGAGATGTTATTGATGGTTGAAACTGCGGTATTGGCAGGCTTTTCATGATTTCTTGGAGTGAATTATCCAAAAAATTTCTTTGGTTCAAATTCTTTCTTGGTAAGACCTTCTTTGATTTATATTCTTGCTTCTCGAATAGCTCATAAATGAGGGTAGTACTGTCCTCCCATCGTCGCTCAGACATGGGGTAAGAAATTCTTCTTTACAATGATAACTTGCTCCTCTTCGGAAGGTCGGTTGATCATGGTGGCTGATTTCTCTCTCCACCTTGCTATGAAGTTACTAACCGATTCCACGGGATTCTGTTTGAGTAGTTTTAATTCACGACGGGTTACTTCTAACTCTTCGTTATACTTGTACTATGACATGAACTCACGGGCAACATCCTCCTAATTTCGGATCCTGGACTCCTCGAGAGATAAGAACCAGCGAAGAGTGTTGTCTTTCAAAGTCTGTTGGAATATTTGGGCCATTATTTTCTCAAAGGAACCTAGGAGAGTCATAGCTCAGTGATAGCTTCAGAGATGAATAATTGGGGGTCCACTACCCCCTAACTTCTCGATGTTGGGTATCTTGAATTTTTTCGGTAGCCTTGCTTTAGGATAAGGAGACATGTGAGTGTGATGTAGTTTCTAGAGATTTGAACTTAGTCAAACTTATTGGTCAACATTTTGAGGTCTTCCGTGACCTTATTCAATTCTTCCTCCTTCGGATCAACGATCACAAGTAAGTTAGCCCCTGGTTGGGTAAGATTCGTCATAGGGAGCTAGGTTGGCGGCGGCCCATTAATAGGTTGAGCACGTGGAGCATGATGATATTCCTCAAGAACCCAAATAGGCTCAGGTAAAGGTAGAACCATAGCTCGAGGGAAGAGGACCTTGAGCTCTTAGGGAACAGGGACCCAGTTTCATTGTATCTCGTGAACCTTAGTTTGAAGGTTGTCAATCTTGGTAGTGAGTTGGTCTAAGAGTGTCATCAAATTCGGGTATATTCGGTGCTTAGTCTGTGTTCTCCATGGAAATTGGATGAAGAAGAATTTCAAACTCGGAAGAAACGATGGAACTGACGAAGCCTCAGGGAGGTTTGACTGAAGACCGAAGACAGTAAGGAGCCAGGCCATGGGTCGGGAGTGCGATTGTCCTGAGAACGAGAAAAATTCAAATTTATTTTTTTAAAAAGGGGAAAACTATTTTTTTTTTAAAGAAGGACAATGTTTTTTATATTTTTCAAAGAGGGGGACAAAATGTTTTTTGTGTAATATAAGGAAGGGAAAATGTTTTTGGTATTTTTAATAAAAGAAGGAAAAAAAGTTTTTGACACTTTTTGTAAAGAAATAGGAAAAACGACAGACGGGTCTCAGCATGATTATTATTATGTTTATTATGTTCTAACTTGTATTAAGTTTACTTAAATGCCAAAAAGAAATGTCGGACGAGACCCAAACTTGTGAAAATTAGTTTTGAAAAATCTGTTAAAAAATATGGTTGAACTTGTTACTAGGCTCATAGGCAGGGTCCCGTTTTATAAGAATTTTGCAAAAATTTGGGTGGCATACCGACCCGTCATTTTAGCAAAGTTTCGAGTAGAAATCGACAAACTAAATATGAGTGCCCTAGGTTTGATGCCTATATGAGGGTATGCAGTTGTTGGGTTAATTGGAAGGGTTAACCCCTTTGGCATGACTTCCACGATATACGTCTTGCTTTTGAGGGAAATTGGTACGTGTGGATAAGCCATTTGATATACCTGGGTGTACCTGAATTGCCTCGCTATATATCTCGTGGGTATAGTATGTGTGAGAGAGAATTCGATATACTCGACATACGTGAACGAGTTCCCTGCGATATACCTCCCGTCATGACTTCGGTCAAGATGTACAATGCAAGGGGAACCATTCGATATACGTTGAAGGTACTTGGACAATGTAAGGTGAGAGTCATATCACTTAGGCTAACTACGACCTGCCGGACTAGCACCCATTACGAAGTGACCCCCTGTTATGGGAATATATTTGGTCAATATCCATTCTTTTTGGTGATGTAGTGGGCAAAAAAAGCATGATTCTTTATTAGTATATTATGAAGAGAGTATCTTTATTGATGAGCATTATACTATGCAGGGGGTAATGTACAAGTAAATTTAACATGGATCATGAAGATTATACTAAGCGTGGATATGTGAGAGTGAGTGATGTGTGGATATCTACAAGTGAGTGTGTGGTAGTGAACCTAAGCATGGATCAACTACAAGTGGTGGGTGACAAGTGTGAGTGATCATGGATATATACAAGGGCGATAAGTGGAGGTGTGTGTTAATGACATCTAATCATGGATTTCAAAGTGGTGTATGCAACATATGGATATAAGTGATCCTAGGTACACATGGTGGGAAGTGTACATGGAGAGTATCTAAAAGTGTGTAAGTGAGTAGTGACATAAGCATGAGGTATTTATGTGCAGGAAATAATAGATGAGAAAAAAGGAACATACAGATAGGTGCATACGCACACAAGCAAAGCAAAACACCCATGCAAACAGAGTCTAGTCCTCTTATGAAAATTGTCCCCAGCGAAGTGGCCACTATGGCCATCCCGATCGCGAATATTCATGCGTCCCCTTCCTTCATTTATTTCTCCTTATTCCCAACAATGGGGGTCGGGGAATGAAAGGTCTCGTGCCCTTTTTTATTAAGGATCCCTTCAGCCATCGTTGGTGTCGGGTGAATGTAAAGAGAATGGAGTCGCCAGCCTATTTTGCACAAAACAGGCAAAAGAATATGTCGTCACCTCGAGAGAGAAGCATCAAAGACAAACTAATTCTTACGAAACCAACAGTTCGAAGGTTTCGGGGCCTAAGTTACAAAATGGGAAGGTGTTAGGAACCCATCTCGCCCTTTGGGTCTCTCATGCGCTTGTGTTATTGTTTTCCTTTATTTCTCCGTGAAGTGTGTGCGTGTATATATAATGGAGATCGGAATCGCCCAACTCATACCATAAAAGAGATAGAGTGAGGCCATCCACAGTAATGTTCCCAAAATATTCAATATAAAATACGATTTAGGCATTTATCGTGATATTGATTGCTATGGTTAAACGATAATATGTGTTGGGTAAAACACTAATAAGGATTATAAACACAATATGTATAATAATGCAAGAATATGATAAATGTGGAAATGGGGGATTTTAATAACATTAGAAAATTTGGAAAATTGGACTCAAGTCTTGGGTTTTGATTCGAGATGCCTACGTAGCCTATAAAGGCATCAAAATCCACGTAGAGTGCATTCAGTCATAGGGGTGGGGTTTATCCCATAGATTTGAACGGGATTTTACTATATGTGTGTGTAGAAAATATGTTTTAGCTTTAAAAAAGTGTGATGGATAATCCCATTCGAAATTTATGGGCGTAACCCTCTTTTGGCTTGTTTTGGGATTTTATAGAAAATAAAGTATGTGCAATATACTAATGAAAATGTAAGATGTTAATGTGTATGACCTAAATTATGAATCTAATGTATTTAATGCAAAATAATTAATTAAAATAGAGGGGGAAGGATTTGGACCTTTTTTGAAGCTTGATCTTTGATCTTGTATGAACTCCCTTGAATGTGAGATGAATGTTGGATGAGAGAGAATAAGGTTTTGCTAAATTGGGTATGAAAAGGATGGGAATGTAAGATTGAGTGGAATTTCACATGAAGAAACTGCGTTGATTGCAAGAGAATGTTGTTGAGATCATTGATGCTGATGGATCTGAGGTGTGATTTTGGGAGTGAGATCATGCCCTATATTTATAGGGTTAGGGGTGGTGCCAATAGTCATGGTCCTAGCCCTTCCAATCGGTGCGTAACCCTTGGCACACTACCGATAGGCAGGTAAATGGATCTGCAAATTGGTAGTCTCGTGCAGATATTTTAAGAAAAATTATCATAAAACAAAATTCGTTGATCCAAATCACGCACGGGGAATATCATTAGAATTGTAATTTCAGAGACCTTAAAAAGTCATTCGGATCGCTCCCCGGTCCGGGAGTTGACCTTGGGTCAAATGTGGCTCAAAAGTGCACGTCGGTCCTTTAGACGAAAGATGGTCGAACTGAAACAGATCATTCGTCGGAATGGTAAGTCAAAATTACGCACGGGGATTGCCGTTGGAAAGGTTAGGTGATGTACTTCGGCATTCTAAAGAGCTTCACTCGGTTTGGAAAGTTAACTTTTGTAAACTAGGGCCCAGAAGTGCCCAGTGACCTCTTGGAGTAAAACGGATTGTTCGTTTGTACCGTAAGTCAGAATCGTGCACAGGGCAAGCCATTGGAAAGATTATTTAGTGACCTTTGGAGATTGATTCAGTCTCATTTGAGCTGAAAAATGATCTTTATTAAACGGAGCTCGGGAGCTCTTGGTGGCCTCCAAATAGATTTTCAGGGGGAAATGAATCGTTCGTCGGAACAGTAATGACGTTTCTCTCACGAAGTGGACTGTTGGAATGGGGTTTCAGTTCCCTTTAATGATTCAAAGATCTTTTTCTCTGATGATGAAGTTGATTGGGGCAAATCAAGTCCCAGGAGCGCCCGATGGCCTCCATATTGATTTTCGATAGTAAAATTGATCGTTCATTTGAACCATTATGCCAATTCCTGCATGGGGAGGGCCGTTGGAAAGGGGATTCAAAGCCCTTCGAATATTCAAAGAGCTTTCACTCTATTGATAGAGTCGACCGAAGTTAAATGAGGTTGATCCTGATTGCCTCTAGATCGGTACTCGGAGTATGACCTTGAGTTTATAGTGAAATGGGGAGGTTCTAGGGGCCTAAGGAGGGACTTAGGGGGTCCTGGAATGTGGTGTATACACCAAGGAAGCAGTATGGCTTAGAAACTTCCTAATGGATATAGGAGTGGTACCTTTAGTTCAGTGGACTATAACACTTTATTGTCATAATAGCGGTGCAGTTGCTAACTCAAAGAAACCCAGGAGCCATAAGAGACGTAAACATATTGAGCGTAAGTATCATCTCATTCGAGAATTTATGCAGCAAAGTGATGTCACAGTTATAAAGATTGCATCAGAGAACAACCTGGAAAACCCTTTACCAAAGAGCTTATCAATCAAGACTTTTGATAGTCACGTAGAATAATGGGACTGAGATGCATTGTAGCGTGGCTTTGAGTCTAATTGAAATATTATTAGGCTAAAAACATGCTTTATGTAATAATTTTAGTTTTGGATTTATTTTTATATTAAAATTAGTTATTCCTATTTTAATGAGAATCATATATGGGCATAAATTTTTGTAGTATTTTATATATTGTTGGTGTCTTTTATTTTGCTCAGTAGGTGCTCTGATGTGTAGAGTACGACTTACACAAAGGATCATATCACCAATTCTTGTGGAATATAACTTTTATCGTTCACGGTCTTAGATGGAACTGAACACACCATTAGTAGGACTGTAGCACAATATTTTAGTAGGTTTATCTTGATTATAGGAAATGATATAGTTTCAACTTATTGTGCAAGTACTTTGTGTGTATTAAATGGGACCAATTTGCGGTCATCATTTTTATACTTATTTTTAAAGATAATGTACACCTCGTGATTATTAGGTTTACTTAAGGCTCTTAATCCAAATATGATTGATGGACACATGCACTAGTTATTTATTGCTTTGACTTATCGAGTGAGATTCATTATTGGATCAATAATCTTGATAAATTGGGTAATGGTGATTAATGTATGGTGAAAGTCTTTTATGGATGGAATCCACATCTTGGTATAGAGGCCAGTGATACCCCCTTGAGATGCTTATAAATTTTTGGATGGGTTAAACCCTGTAGGTGGATTATATTAATTTGACACTACAAATAAGTTAAGTTGGACCGCTTAAGGACATAAAGAAGTTAATCAAATAAATTATCAGTAATTTATTTTATTAATGGATATCTGTAACTTTAACATGAGGACAATTAAATAATTAATAATAAAGAGCTCGAAATATAATTTTGAGTTAAGGAGTAGAGTTGTAATTATAATTGGGCCCATTTGGTTCTGTATTCAGAAAATTCGATTTAAACGATGTTTTTAAATATAGTTTTTAAATTCAGCTTTTTATGTTTATAATTATTGATGTGCGTTTGGTAAACTTGTGTTTTAATACAGTTTTTTTAAAATTTGACAAAATTGACAAACATGTATATATATACATACAAATGCAAACTTACACATATATATATATATATATATATATATATAATGAGATTGTATGTATAATTCACTATAAATTATATACATACATTAATTGATAATATATTTTAATACATATGTACTATATGTATATTTTATATTATTTCATACATTAATAATACATATATAAAACTATATATAAGTATCATGTATCTATTAATAATATTATTTAACTTTATATTATTCCATATGTAATTTTGTGTACATATACATATATATTTTTATTTACAAGAATTACACACATATTAATCTATTATGTATGTATATTATATATTAAGGTATAAATGCATTACATTATTAAGAATGAATAATTATGAGTTGAAAAATAAAAAACAGAAGTTATAGAACACCCTCAACCTGTTTTCTGAAAAATTTGATTATAACACAGAAATATTATAATTCAGTATTTAAAAATAGATTGTCAAACGCAGATTATTATAAGAATTGTATTTAAACACAGAAAACAGAATTTTAGTTGCAAACCAAACACGCCCTATTAATTATAATTAAGGGACTGAGAATATGATTTTGGAAGGATTAGGTTTTCTCAGGCCCATTAGGATCTCTCCTTAGGGTCCCTACTATACCTATATATATGAATCTAAGGATCGTTTTTCCTAAACCCATCCGTCACTCTTTGCTACTCAATAAAACCGAATATGGACTTGTGAGAAAAAGAGAGGGAGTAGAGAGGAAAAGAGAGATGAGAAGGTGGTCACGAAGTAAGAGTCCACCTCTTCGCACGACTGCTCATACCAGGAATAAAGTAGAAGACCGTGAGGTACATTGAGCCTACGTTCTTAATCCACTGTCATCACATATTCTGTTCGTGAAAAGATGAGATCAAATCAAATAGATCTCGAAAGGTAAATCATAATTCCGTTTGTAGGATTTTATGTATATGTAAAAAAAAATCAGTTCAATCTATACACGTTTTTAATAGATCCTTGGAATCTCGCTCCAACACATTACTCCTCCTAAAGAGTTCTTTGTTCGGTCAAGAATCTTCACTAAATTAGAGTCCCCCGCAATCTGGTGTTCAAGCTCTAAAGTTAGACTATCATCTTAAACCACTTAATCCCTGACCACTCCTAGCCACTATAAAAACTAGAAATCAGACTCACACTACGAGTACCACCACGGACCCGATCACATCACCGGTAACTATTTGGCCATAAGGTACGCCATCTAGGACCTCATCGATGTCGGGATCATTATCCCGCCAAGGCCCAATTTCACTTAAAAATCCTTTACTAGTACCAAAACCCTCTCTAATGCTCCAGTCCTAAACATTGACCCCTTCACTCTGATAGTCCTTATCCATCCCAAGTCAAGGATAAGGACATATGACCCATTATAAATAGCCACCCTCTTGTAATTCCATCACATGTTATATAAATCATTACCGGGACTAAGCCAACCATAGACCATATTACCTTCTTCAAAATTTCCATACATTTCCTCCAGACTAACCATTGTAGTCTGGACCTCATCTTAGTCATGAAATTCATGCTCTCCAAAGAGTCGGGACTCATTACCCCCTTCTTAGCAAAGGCATGTCATTAGGAGAATGGGAAAAAATGTATGATTAATACATCCAAGCGACAAAGCACATCACCTTCATAACACCTATAAAGTCTAACGAATAGAAAAACCCACCCTATAGCCGCACTTGTTCACTACCAGTAGTACCACCTCGCCCTGGACTCCCAGTTCACCATCAGTCCATTCTTTAGAATATTATAGAATCACCACAACTTCCAATCATTAAAGTAGAGAACATCTACAGCTTCGGGCCAATGATCAAATTACCTGAAATACAAAGCTCGTCACCAGTTATTATATGACGAGGAAGAAAGGAAAAGATCCCACATCTGAGGGATAATCTCGGGCCTATCGAGTATAAAGCCGACCAAAAGCTCCTAAAAGAAAGGAGGACCTGACTTTGGGAGAACTAATGGGTCGTGGTCACCCAAATCTTATTTGAGTCATTAAATAATCAAGAATATAGATTACTCCTTTGAGCCTCTTCCCCTGGACCAAAAATTAAGGTTACCCCTTGTTTACCATCCACATGATACGAACTGACTCCAAAGGTAACATTAACCCTTCATGGCTAATAGGCCCACGGTAGACACCTCCCTTGTGAAACATCACCTTAATACTTTTAGATCTTACTCAAATACCTAATTCACCCAACCCCAAACTTTTGTGCTAACCTACCAGAACAGGGGATCACAGATTGATTCGATTACCTCCTCATCACCAAAGAAGACACTTCATCAGGTGCCAATGATGAGTTTAGCCCCAATCCTTAGATCTGGGAAATGATGGCACAGTGGGACTACTCTTTGGAAAAGGACTTGAGATACATGTGCAAGGATCCACATCCTTCGAAGCCCTTGACCTTCAATACTTCAAATTCAGGATCGATTACAATACTATAGTAAAAGAGCTCGATCATCTAAAACAACACAAACACTAGAACTACCGCATAAAAAAGTGAGGTTACTCATCAAGTAATCTACATTTTAGCCTCTTATACCTCTCTAATTTTTTAATAGCAAGGAAAGGCTCCGGCATCCCAGCATTAATGCGTACTAGAGCATCTGAGCCGTTGAGTATGGTGATATATAAGTAGAAAGATAAGATATAATATGGAACTTCATGGCAGTAGATAATAATCTACCTGAACCCCTACTCAAATAAGACCCCATCAGTACTCAAGATGAACTAGACTTACTAGTCTCACAGCCAACCTTTGACTTATTTATCCTCGAGATATCACCATGGTCCCACCATCACATAGACACGGAGAAGAGTTATAAGAACTTGCACCTAAGCACAACTCATATTGTTAGTATCATAAAATAATAAGATGAGATTCCCCTCTGAGGCCATCCCCCATCATAAGATCCTCCCTCACGAAGATACTCGTACATAAATAAAATGAAACTTGTCCACCCCTTTCCCAATGACCATGCTTAAGGGAAATTTAATAACTTGTAATATAGATATATACATTAATTCTCGACTGGTTGTCTATGACATCTCTCTTTGGGTACCGAATACATCAAATATCGATAATACTATGGAGAAATCTTTTGCAAAATTGCTAGCATCATGAAAGAAATGGATTTAGGAGAGCTAGAACCACTATCAATGATGAAGGAAAATAAAAAACTGTCTCTAACGATGACATCTGGTTGAGATCCTTCGTGTACACCGAACCTTCATTCAGGGCACCTGACAAGAAAGGCAACCAGGTCCTATCCATGATAGTAAAGATTCCCTTTGCCACTACTAGTTTGAACGTAGTTGTATGGTGGGTAGATAACTCCATGTCTCGAGATCCCTCAAATACCCAGAGTCTCTCAAGAACTCGGTACAGAACCTCATTCTAAATTATATCAAGGTTATGGGCCCAAAGTCAAAACTACCTACTATCGCCCAATATCCTTGGTTAATCTCCGGATGCGCCTAGAGAAAGCTAAACGAAAGATTCGAGAAAAAACTTCACCCAAACCAGATAAGGAATTCAACTTCCTCACCGTGTCAAGTCGACACTGTTCTCCACTTAACCCTGCTGAAAAGAAGAAAGTTTCCCATGAGGTGACCATCATACCTCCTCCCCAAGAAAATACCAAAGCTCGGGAGAAACTCTGGATAACCTCGGCTAACATCACCATATACGAGTTTCTAAATACATCCCATGAGCACTAAGCTGCTCTTATTTGCCTACTGTCTCAGGCTTCTGTGCCCATAGATCTTACTTTGACTAAAATATCAGCCATTATTAGCTCCCTCAACATACAATAACACATCAACATCTGTGATGAGGCCTATCCTATACAAGGCCTTAACCAGCGATTCACATTACACATCACTACTAAGACACACGTACAGATAATACACTTGGTACTATGGATAATAGTTCAACCATCAATGTATGCCCTCTTCGTACTACTATCGATCTGGGATACATCGCCTCAAAACTTATACCATTATCTATAGCCATCAAGGCATGTGATAATAATCGCCCAGAGGTCCTCGGAGCCATCACTCTTACTCTTATAATAGGTCCTATCAAATGTGATGTCGAACTTCAATTAATTAACATTTTGGAAAGTTTCAACCTCTTACTCGGAGGGACTGGATACATCCTATGAGGGCATTACCCTCATCACTTCACATCAAGGTCAGGTTCTCGTTCGACATCGAGGACATCACTATCTAGGTAGACGATGGTTGATCCATTATTTCCATTACAAACATTATGCCTCTTCTAGACACTCATCATGATATAAGTGACATATGCCTTAGCGAGTTCCAGGTTATCCCACTTATTCACATAAAAAAGAAGGAGACAATTATCCACAATATAGCCAAATTCAGAAGGAATGAATAGGGAACCCTCGAAGCCGTCACCGTTATGAAACTTAAGGGAAAGTCGACCTTGGTTACATTTATGATTACAAAGACATAACCAAAATCCCCTAAGATCCTCATCAAGGATTGAATGGTTAATTTCGTCTCCAAATAGATGATTTCCCTTATCACAGACTCCCATTGCCCTGATGGGATGAGACAAAGAAATCCCTACAACCTGGAATAAAGATCCTCTATGAGGAAGTATTATATGTGGATTACAGGAAAATCCACACAGTCGACCAGGTAGAACTGAACGTATAATAGGTTACCGTAAAAGACATAGAAACCCCTCAATCAGATCTCGAATGGGTATTACCTGCACTATTTCTCGATAAGACTATCCTAATAATTATGTTGACCTCAATCAATTCATCCCCCGTAGAATTCTTCCACGATTGATACACCACCTCAGCCAATTGAGAGTCACTATAGTGAAAGGATGGTTGGTCAGCATCCCTGAACTCAATTTTTACTTTCATTGCCAAACTCCACCATTACCTCACTTGAAACACCACCTTTGGTTGGTCCTCAGGACACAACCAGCAAACTACCAAGGAACTATCATTGGAATGGGGAAAATCACCATTTCTTAATGAAAGCCCTCGACAAGTCACCTCCTCTCGCCAAACCTATTTAGGACTCCGTTAAGGACCCTAAAGACACCTATAAAGGCAAAAGAGTCTAACCAAAGAAACATCGCATGACCCAATCAGTAGTCAGTACGGAGGTCGTAAAATGCTCAAATGTCACTCCAAATGTACCTTAGTAAAATCCATCTAACCTCATCAAAGGAATTTCCATACTGAATAATTGGACCTCTACCGGATACATCCCACTGCCAGTTACACCAATGTCAATTAAGCTTATCCTATTAGATAAAGAGTCCTCCATTCTCCCCTCTCTTAATATACCCTTCTATAAAGCAGACTTTTTTGTTATTATTAATGTTGTCCTTCTTCCTTGTGATGGTATAATAAATGAAGTTTTCCACTAGTAGCATGTGCATATTACATGTGATGATAATAAATCCAATAATGGATAAAAGTCACCCCTAATAATAATAACTCTACGGACATAAAATACTTAAAACATTTGTAAAAAATTGATCAAACTCAAACAATTGTATGTCTCCAAATGAGGATGACACGATTACCATAAATTTGGATACTCCTAAAAACCCTAAGCAGTTACAAACAGGGTCCTCCCTAAATATGGATGAACATGAGATAATTTTGTGGATGTTTTAGCATAGTCCTACGTCGATATGCTTGGAATCGACCCCTCTATAGGCTTGCATGAGATACGATCATACCTAAAAATTCTGCATGAGATACGATCATACCTAAAAATTCTTTAAATGTTAAAGAGAAAGTGAATAAATAACTCAGCATCGGCTTCATCCCAGTGGTGGAATACCCCACTTGGCTAACCATCATCGTGCTAGTACTTAAAACTAATAGCAAAGTTCAAATGTACGTAGACTATAGGATCATAATCAGTCATTCCATAGAGATGATTTCTTTTCACACATATTGACTTATTAGTATACTGTAGACACCACATTCTAGGATCCCCTAAGTCTATCCTTAGATCCCTAGCACCTCCTCATTTCACTATAAACCCTAAGTCGCACTTCGAGTACCGATCTAGAGGCCATCAGGTGCTCCCAGGACTCCTTTGACCCCGTCAACTCTATCATCAGAGAAAAATCACTTTCAATCCTTGAAGGCCCCTGAACCCCCTTTCCAACAGTCTGCTCCATGCGCGAATTGGCATAACGGTTCGGACGAATGGACCATTCTACTACCAAAAATCGATTTGGAGGCCATGGTGCGCTCCTGGGCACCAATTTGACCCTAAAAAACTCTATCATTAGAGTGAAATCTCTTTGAATCCTCTAAGGTCTCTGAATCCCCTTTCCAACGGTCCACCCCGTGCACGAAACGACATAATCGTTCGAACGAATGATCAATTTTCCCCTAAAATTAATCCGGAGGCCATTGAGATCTCTCGATATCTATTTGACCAAAGTTAACTCTTCGGCTTGAACAATACTAATTGAATATACAAAGGTCACTGAATACCCTTTCCAACAATTCGCCCCGTGCGCGATTCTGACTTACGATGCGAATGAATAATTCGTTTTACTCCAAGAAGTCACCAGGCACTTTCGAGCCCAAGTTGACCCAGGTCAACTTTTTGAACCAAGCGAAACTCTTTGGAATGTCGAATTAAATCTCCTACCCTTTCAAACGATCCATTCCATGCGTGATTCTGACTTACCATGCAGATGAACGATCTGTCTCCATCTGACGATCTCCCGTTCAAAGGATCGGCATACGCTTTCGAGCCACATTTGATCCAAAGTAAAATCCAGGGGAGCGGTCTAAAGGACTCCTGAAGGTCTCTGAATTACCTTTCTAATGGTATGCCCCGTGCATGATTCGGATCAACGAATTACGTTCTAAGACCTTTTTTTAGGAAAATCTGCACGAGATTGCCAATTGGAAGGTCCATCTCCCTGCCTATCGGCAGTGTGTCTAGGGTCACCTGCGAATGGGCAGGACTATGGCAGTGCTAATAGGAAACCTCCTGACCCTATAAAATGAGGGCATGATCTCACTCTCAGGAGGACCAAGAGAAGAGATCCATCAGCATCGATGATCTCAGAAATATTCTCTCGAAATCAGCGAAGTTCCTTCGTGTGAAGTTCCATTCAAGCCTCCATTCCCATAATTTTTATATCCAATTTAGAAAAATCTCATTCTCTCTCAACCCACATTCATCTCACATTCAAGGTAGCTCATCCAAGATCAAAGATCAAGCTTCAAAGAATGTCTAATTCCTTCCCTTTCTTTTTAAATTATTTATTTTTGCATAAATTTCATTAGATTTGTAATCTAGTTATTACTTTAATTCATATACATTAATATCTACATTTTTATTAGTATATTGAACATACTTTATTTTCTATAAAAAAAATCCAAAACAAATAAAAAGAGGGTTACACCCATAAATTCCGAATGGAATTATCCATCACACCTTTTCAAAACTGAAACATATTTCTCTGCACACACATATAAAAAAATCCCGTTTGAGTCTATGGGATAAACCCCACCCCCATGCCGCATTCGAACTACATGGACTTTGATGCCTTTATATTCTACATAGGCATTTCGGATTAAAACCCAAGAGTCGAGTCCAATTTTCCAATTTTATCAATTTATCAATTTCTCTAAATCCTCCAATTTTCCTAAATCCCTCATTTTCATATTTATCATATTATTGCATTAATATACATATTATGTTTGTTATCACTTTATCCCATACATATTATCGTTTCCTAATAATGATCAATATCGCGATAAACGCATAAATAATATTTTCTATATATATTATTTTGGGAACATTCCTATGGACGACTTCACTCTATCTTTCCCATGATATGAGTTGAACGATTATGATCTTCATTAGACACACATACACACACTTCACGGAGAAATAAAGGAAAATAATAACATAATCCCATTAGAGACCAAAAGGGCGGTATGGGTGCCTAATACCTTCCCATTCTGTAACTTAGCCCCCGAACCTTCAAACTATTGGTTGCATATGAATCAGTTTGTCTTTGATGCCTCTCTCTTAAGGCGGAAACGCGTTATTTTGCCTATTTTGTGCAAAATAGGATGGTAACTCTATCTCTTTAAATTTACCCCACACCGACGACAGCCGAAGAGGTCCGAAGTAAAGGGGTGCGAGACCTTTCGAATCCCCGCCCGGCGTGAGAAATTAATCGGGATGGCCACAGTGGCGACTTCGTTTGGGATTTTCTCATAAGAGGTCTAGACTCTGTTTACATGGGTGTTTTTTTTTCTTGTGTGCATATGAACCTACCTGTATGTACCCTTTATCTCCTCAATTATTTCTTGCACGTATATACCTCAGGATTGTATCACTACTCACAGACTTGTAGAAATTCTTCGTGTACACATCACACCACATGCACCTAGGATCACTTACATCCCCATGTTGCACACACCACTTAGAAATCCATGCTTAGGTGTCACTAACACACACCTCCACATATCACACTTGTATATATCCATGCTCACTCACACTTATTACACATCACGTGTAGTTGATCCATGCTTAGGTTCACTACCACACACTGACTTGTAGATAATTGCACACCACGCACTCTCACATAATCCTTGCTTAGTATAGGTTTATTTTTTATACTCGTACATTATAAAGATACTTTCTCTATAAGATACTAATCAAGAATCATGCATATTGCACACTATATAACCAAAGAGCATTGATATTGACCAAATTTTGTCCCTTAACTAGGGGTCACTTGGTAAGGGGCGCCGGTCTGGCAAGGCACAATTACCCTAAGCGATTTGACTCTCACCTTCCATTTTTCACGTACCTTCTACTTATATCGAACGCTTCCCCCTACATCGTATCGCTTGACCGAAGACATGACAGGAGGTATATCGCAGGGAACTCGTTCACGTATGTTGAGTATATCGAATTCTCTCTCACACGTACTGTCCCCACTAGGTATATAGTGAGGCAATTCATGTACACTTGGGTATATCAAATGGCTTGTCCACACGTACCGATTTCCCTTAAATGTAAGATATATATCGTGGAAGTCATGCTAAATGGGGGAACACCTTCCAATTAACCGAATAACGGCATACCCGCATATAGGTGTCAAAACTAGGACACTCATATTTAGTTTATCGGATTTTCCCAAAACTCTACCGAAATGAAGGGCCGACATGCCGCTTAAATTTTCGCATATTTTTTTTAAAAACGGGACCCTACCCATGAACCTGGTAACAAGTCCAACCATAGTTTTTACATATTTTTCAAACCCAATTTTTCCAGGTTCGGGTCCCGTCTGGAATTTCTTTTTGCATTTAGGTAAACCTAATAAACATAATAATAATCACATTGAGACTCGTATCTCATCTTTTTCTTCTTTCTTTTTCCAAAAGGTGTCCAAAAACATTTTTACTCTTTTATCAAAAAATACCAAAGACATTTTTCCTTCCTTATACCAAAAATATTTTCTTCCTTTTTACCCAAAAAAAAAGAAAAAACATTTTGTCCTCATCTTTTCCAAAAATATTGTAAGGACATTTTTGTCCAATATACTTGTATATGTCATTAACCGTAAGACCGTTGCAAAGATTCAAAGTCCATTCATCATCAACGGAATCCGAAGATCAAAAGAAAGGAAGAATTCAGAAATCCAGTCAGCCGGACCGGTCCGCTTGAAATTAAAATGAACCGATCCGCCTCTGACTACCCCGGACCGATCCGCCTGTATATAAAAAGAACCGATCCGCTGAGACCCGGATCGGACCGCCCCGGACCGATCTGTCGTGCACTTTGAAGCCAGTGAGCCCAGAACCGAATGCAACCCGAATCAGCTTCAAATTAAAAGAACCGGTCCGCTATCGGACCGATCCGCCTAAGGCCCGGACCGGTCCGCCCTGGATAGAATCAAACAGATCGTGTATCAGATTTTCTCGGCCAAAGAGTTTCTATTTAATCCCACTACTGGGAAGTGGTTTGATAAGATTTTTCAACAATTTTCAGAGCATATCAACCCTAAAGTCTTCACCTATTGAGTCCTATGATTCTAGGTTTTTAGATTCACACATCTTCCATATCTATGTGAATCAAGTTTGGTAACCCAAGAACACCATTGTTGTTGTTCAACCCTTGTGAAGTGGACCGTTTCTTCCTCTTCATTGCAGCCCTACTGGAAAGGGATAATTCCAGCCGCGACTACAGAATCCGATACCTGAGGGTAATTCTTAGTCAAAAACTTGTATTTCAGTGTAATCCGATTGTAAGTCGTTTCTCTTACAAATTATAGTGATATACAAATGGTTTTGCCCCTGTGGGGGATTTTTCCTTAAACTTTGTGTGTTGAATATCTTGTGCATGATTTCATATTGTTTCAATCACACCTAGTTGCATGCTTAGGGTTAATTTGGGTTAAAAATGGTATTTATTATATTATTTCTTAATTGAACGCAAGCGCCAACTCTTTCAAATTGGTATCAGAGCAGGTTACGCTAATCTATCACGTATTCCTTTTTCCGCAAAAATTTTCTAAGATATCAATTTTCTGAAAAAATTGATTTTTGTAAAAGTGCGTGTTCAAATGGAGAAGTCATATTATAAAATGCCTATTTTTGACGAGACAAATTATTCTTATTGGAAAGCCCGTATGAGGTCGGCTTTAAAAGCCATTGATGAACGTGTCTGGATTTTGGTTGAACGAGGGTGGACTCCTCCCACCGTGACTGTTGATAATGTGACCAACTTGAAACCTGACATGTCTTGGACTGATGAAGAATTTAAA
This sequence comes from Sambucus nigra, assembly GCA_949130495.1. Classification (NCBI taxonomy): domain Eukaryota; kingdom Viridiplantae; phylum Streptophyta; class Magnoliopsida; order Dipsacales; family Adoxaceae; genus Sambucus; species Sambucus nigra. Next base: position 463,879,747 of record OX422211.1, on the reverse strand, counting down.
TGGTCATCTTTTAATTCTAAGGGTCTAAGTGCTATTTCTGGGTCTGTCACACCTGATGAGTTTAAATGCATAATGACGTGTACCACGTCAAAAGAGGCATGGGATGTATTGTAACTTACCCATGAAGGAACAAATGCTGTTAAAGAGTCAAAATTACAAAATTTAACAACTCAATTTGAAACCATCACCATGCATGAAAATGAATGTTTTGATGAATTTTATGCTAGGCTTTCTGACATTGTTAATACTAGCTATAATCTTGGTGAACATATTCCAAATGCTAGAGTTGTTAAAAAGATTCTTCGTTCCCTTCCTAAGCGTTTTATACCTAAAGTCACTGTGCTAAATTCCTTGGGTAATTTAAATACACTAAAATTAGAAGAACTGGTAGGAGATTTACAAACTTATGAAATAAACATGTTTCCTAAATCTGCCAAGCCAAAAGATAAGGGAATTGCCCTTAAAGCCCAAGAGAGAAAAAGTGAGGGGTCGGCAAGAAAGAAAGTCGAGTCATCTAGAAAGATAGAAAATTCTGATTCTGAATGTGAGTTTGACTTAGATGATTTGGCATTATTTGCTAAAAACTTCAAGAAAATTTTGAAATTTAAAAAAAGTGGAAACTTCAAAGATAAAAAGAATTTTCAGAAAAATAAGTTTGAAAAGAAAGATTTCAAAGAACCCCCTAAAGACGGTGAGAGGTGTTTTGAGTGCGACGGTAAGGGACACAGAGCGTTTGAGTGTGCCACTCATCTGAATAGGGAAAAGGGTAAAGCTGTCCTAAATGCTACCCTTAGTGACGACAGTGAGGTCGAGTCGGTGGACTCGGGAGATGAGTCACCGCATGAGCTTAACTTCACCGCGTTCATGGCTAGTCATGTGAATACTCCTAGTTCTCCTCACGACGATGAGGACGATGCTTCACAGGGACACCTCGACAATGAGAGCGAAGAAAGTGAGGGGGAGGAGGAAGGTAGTGAGGACGAGAGTAATCTTCAACGCGCCTACGCCGAGTTATATAATGAGTCTTTCAAAACTAAAAAATGTAACAAGGTGTTAGTTCTTAGGATCGCCGCGTTAGAAGAAGAGACGAGAGAGAGAGAGTCCTCCACCTGCACCGCCATGAGAGAGAGAGAGAGTCTGCCTGGGTTAGTAAAGAGAATTTGCTTAGAGAGAGAGAGAGCAGTTTTGAGAAAGAGAAAGAGGAATTGACTAAACAAGTGGCTAGTCTTACGAGTGAGCTCCATTCCTCCCTGGAGACTCGGAAGAAACTTGAAGCCCTTGTTGCCCAGCTTACTCATGACCTTGAGAGAGCTAGGAAAGTCAAGGTACAAATCGAGGACAGATCTGGGAAGATGGGAAAGATGCTCCTCAGTCCCGCTTTAGGTTTTGGTGACAGGCAAGGAATAGGTTTTGATGGTGCCTCCACATCCCAAATTGCACCCGGAACAATTCCTGAGTTTACTACGACTCCTTATGGCCGTCATCAAAAACGAAGAAGGAGAGTTCGACCAAGAAAAGCAATCCAAGGTCCTCCTAATACTGTGCCCTTTTGCTCCCATTGCAAAAGAAACGGACACCTTAGGGATGATTGCTATAAGTTGGGTCGGACACGATGTACGTTTGCTCCACCACATCAGACTGATGAGTTTGCCAGTCTGAGAGAGCGTGTTGAGTTTCTAGCCGCCACATCACAGAGTTTGATGGAGGAATTTCGACGAATGACCTTACCATCAATGAATGCTCCCCGCATTCCGGCTAAAACCTACAACAACAAGGGAATACAAAAAGGTACTTATTCTTGGGTTCCTAAGAAAGAAAAAAAGGCCCTTGTTGTCCATGTCGCTCTCAAAGCCCATAATACCTCACAGTGGTATTTTGATAGTGGATGCTCCAGACACATGACAGGTGATGTCTCATATTTTACCCATCTTGAGGATTATAATGATGGGAGAGTCACCTTTGGAGATGGTAGCAAATCTAGCATAGTAGGACGAGGTACAGTAGAGTTACCAGGATTTCCAAAGCTACAGAACGTGCTGTACGTCAAAGGTTTGAAAGAAAACCTTCTTAGCATCAGCCAGCTGTGCGACGATGACTTTGCAGTGAAGTTTGATCGGAAAGATTGTAAGGTCTATAATCAAGCCGGTAAACTATTAGTGCAAGGGGTGAGGGCAGAGGATAACTGTTATGGGACAGAGCCCAAATCCTCACTTGTCTGCAACAGCGCCACGATCACTCCTATGGATCTGTGGCACCAACGTCTAGGTCACGTGAACGTGAGAGATTTGACTCGTCTTGTTAAGAAAGACCTAGTACGTGGCTTACCATCTCTCGGAAAGCCAACTTCCACGATTTGTGGACCCTGTCAGTTGGGAAAGCAAATTCGTAGTCCGCATAGGAAGTTGAATTCCATTACCACCTCCCGTGTTCTTGAGTTGATACATATGGATCTTATGGGTCCTACTCGTACGGAGAGTATAGGTGGTAAGAGATACATCCTCGTGATGGTAGATGATTTCTCCAGGTACTCCATTGTAGGTTTTCTAAGAGAGAAATCCGATGCTGTAGAGTTTTTAACGACCAAGTGCCGTGTCTTACAAAATCAACACGGAGTCACTATTAATAGGATGCGTAGTGACAACGGCACTGAATTTAAGGAAGCAAAAGATTCTGCGTTCTTTGCCTAAGCGTTTTGTCCCTAAAGTCACTGTGCTAAATTCTATGGGTAATTTAAATACGCTAAAATTGGAAGAACTTGTAGGAGATTTGCAAACATATGAAATTTATATGTTCCCTAAAACTGCTAAATCTAAAGATAAGGGAATTGCACTTAATGCCCAAGAGAGAAAGAGTGAGGGGTCGGCTAGAAAGATGGTAGAGTCATCTAGAAAGAGAGAGACTGACACGTCTGATTCTGAGTGTGATTTTGACTTAGATGATTTGGCTCTTTTTGCAAAAAATTTCAAGAGGATTCTCAAATTTAAGAAAAATGGCAATTTTAAAGATAAAAAGAAATTTGAGAAAAATAAGTTTTAAAAGAAAAATGAAAAAGATTCCAAAAATCCTCCTAAGAAAGAAAGTGAGAGATGCTTTGAGTGCGATGGTAGGGGTCATAGAGCCTTTGAGTGTGCCACTCGTTTGAATAGAGAGAAAGGAAAAGTTGTCCTTAATGCTACTCTTAGCGACGACAGTGAGGTCGAGACGGTGGATTCAGGAGATGAGTCACCGCATGAGTGTAACTTCACCGCATTCATGGCCAGTCAAGTGAGCACTCCTAGTTCTCTTCACAATGATGAGGATGATGCTTCACAAGGACACCTCGATAGTGAGATCGATGTGAGTGAGGGGGAGGATGACTCAAGTGAGAGCGAGAGTGATATTCAACGCGCCTATGCTGAGTTATATTCTGAATCATTTAAAACAAAAAAGCGAAACAAAGCGTTAGTCCTTAAGATCACTGGCTTAGAGGAAGAATTAAGAAGAGCAAGAGAGAGAGAGAGAGTCCTCCACCTTCACCGCCCTGAGAGAGAGAGAATCTGTCTGTGTCGAGAAAGAGAGTTTGTTTAGAGAGAGAGAGAGTGTTTTTGATAAAGAGAGAGGGTACTTGACTAAACAAGTGGCTAGCCTTACGAGTCAGCTCCATTCCTCCGTGGAGACTCGGAAGAAACTTGAAGCCCTTGTTGCCCAGCTGACTCATGATCTTGAGAAAGCACGGGAAGTCAAGGTACAAATCGAGGACAGATCTGGGAAAATGGGAAAGATGCTCCTCGGCCCCGCTTTAGGTTTTGGTGATCGGCAAGGAATTGGTTATGATGGTGCCTCCATGTCCCAAATTTCCCCTAGACCAGTTCCTAAGTTTACAACTACTCCTTATGGTCATCGTCAAAAACCTCGAAGGAGAGTTCGACCAAGAAAATCAAACCAAGGTTCGCCTTTAACTATGATCTTCTGTACTTATTGTAAAAGAAAAGGCCACCTCAAGGAGTTTTGCTATAGCATGGGTCGGACACGACGTACTATTGCTCCACCACGTCATACTGATGAGTTTTCTAGTCTGAGAGAGAGAGTTGAGTTCTTAGATGTCACATCTCAGAGTTTGATGGAAGAATTCCGACGGATGTCTTTGCCATTAGTGAATGCTTCTCACATTCCAGCTAAAACCAACAACAACAAAGGCAAACAAAAGGTCATCTCTGCTTGGGTACCTAAGAAAGATAAAAAGGCCTTCGTTGTTTATGTTGCTCTCAAAGCACACAATACCTCACAGTGGTATTTTGATAGTGGGTGCTCCAGACATATGACAGGTGATGCTTCATTTTTTACAAATCTTGAGGATTATCAGGATGGAAGAGTCACCTTTGGAGATGGGAGCAAGTCTAGCATTATAGGACGTGGTACTGCCGAGTTACCTGGATTCCCTAAGCTAGAAAATGTTTTGTACGTCAAAGGTTTGAAAGCAAACCTTCTCAGCATTAGCCAGCTGTGCGACACTGACTTTGCAGTAAAGTTTGTTCGGGACGCGTGTAAAGTCTACAATCAAGCCGGTAAACTTTTGATGCAAGGGGTAAGGACCGAGGATAATTGCTATGGGACTGAGCCCACGTCCTCACTTGTCTACAACAGCGCCATGATCACTCCTATGGATCTGTGGCACCAACGTCTAGGTCATATGAACGTTAGAGATCTCAACCTCTTAGCTAAAAAGGACCTAGTACGTGGCTTACCATCTCTTGGAAAGTCAACTTCGACTGTCTGTGGACCCTATCAAATGGGAAAACAAATTCGTAGTCCCCATAGGAAGTTGCATTCAATTACCACCTCTCGTGTTCTTGAGTTGATTCACATGGATCTTATGGGTCCCACTCGTACTGAGAGTCTAGGTGGTAAGAGGTACATCCTCGTGATGGTAGATGATTTCTCCAGGTACTCCATTGTAGGTTTTTTGAGAGAAAAATCTGATGCTGTAGAATTTTTAATGACCAAGTGCCGTGTCCTGCAAAATCAACACGGTGTCACTATTAATAGGATGCGTAGTGACAATGGCACTAAATTCACAGAAGCAAAGGTAGATCTTTACTGTGATAGCCTCGGGATCAAACATGAGTTTTCTGCTGTGAGAACTCCTCAGCAAAATGGGATTGTTGAGAGAAAGAATAGAACGATCCCAGAGATGGCTAGATCTATGCGTCTAGGTCGTAAAGTTTCAAGGAGATTTTGGGCAGAGGCAGTGTCTACTGCATGCCACACGGTGAATAGGGTTTATTTGCGTCCACACATACTTCAGACTCCTTATGAGTTGTGGACTGGCAAGAAGCCCAACTTTTCATATTTTCGTGTCTTTGGGAGTAAATGCTTCATCCTACGGGATAGAGAGCAATTAGGAAAGTTCGACTCCGGAAGCGACGAGGGAATATTTCTAGGATATTCATCGAATAGTAGAGCGTACCGGGTATTTAACCTGACGAGCTCTAGGATTATGGAATCAATAAACGTTACCGTGCAAGATGACGAACCTTCAACGGTTATTGATCCTAACCTTCAATGTGAGGATGAGGACTGTTCTGACAGTGATTTACATGTTCCTCTCTCACACTCTGTGGACCCTACTCCTGTGTTAGGGGACACACCTGCTTGGGTTCGCAAGAGTCATGACCCTTCTGCCATTGTTGGTGATCCCACTCTACGGGTTAAGACTCCTGCTCAGCTAGAGAACGTTGTTAGCCATCTTTGCTACACGTCCAAAGTCGAGCCCAAGAACTATAAAGAAGCACTCAAGGATGAACACTGGATATCTTCTATGCAGGATGAGTTACTTCAGTTTAAAAAGAATGATGTCTGGGAACTTGTCCCCCGACCTAGTGAGATTAATGTGATAGGTACCCGGTGGATTTTTAAGAACAAAATGGATGAAAATGGTACCATAATACGAAATAAGGCTAGGTTGGTCGCTCAAGGCTACACACAGATAGAGGGTGTAGACTTTGGGGAGACATTTGCTCCTGTTGCGAGGCTTGAGTCCGTCCGTCTTCTAGTCGCCATCGCATGTCATCTGCACTTCAAGGTATATCAAATGGATGTCAAGAGTGCCTTTCTGAATGGCATTCTACAGGAGGAGGTTTATGTGGAACAACCAAAAGGGTTTGAAGACCCTCAGCACCCTGAGAACGTCTACTATCTGAGGAAAGCCTTGTATGGTTTGAAGCAAGCACCCCGTGCTTGGTACGAGAGGCTTACTTCCTATCTCTTAGCTCGTGGCTTCAAGAGAGGGGGATTAGATATGACGTTGTTTGTCAGGAGAGATGACGGTGCAATTTTGGTTGCCCAGGTCTATGTGGACGACATAGTCTTTGGATCCACATGCTCCCAGCATGCTCACCACTTTGAGGAGGAGATGAAAAGTGAGTTTGAGATGATCATGGTTGGTGAGATTACATTCTTCCTTGGTCTCCAGGTTCGTCAGCTAGAGGATGGGATGTTCATCTCCCAATCCAAGTATGCTAGAGACCTAGTGAAGAAATTTGGTTTGGACTCCGCTAAGCACGCTCGTACTCCTATGAGTACCTCTACCAAGCTTAGTAAGGACACTTCAGGCAAGGACGTAGAGCAAACCTTATATCGGAGTATGATAGGTAGTCTCCTCTACTTGACTGTCAGTCGTCCCGATATTGCCTTTAGTGTTGGAGTCGGTGCGCGTTATCAGGCGTATCCTAAAGAGTCACACTTACTCGCTCTAAAATGTATTATCAAATACGTGAGTGGGACTCTCTCATACGGTATTTGGTATTCCTTTGATACCGATGACCGTTTGTCCGCCTATTCGGATGCCGATTGGGCCGGGGACGTAGATGGATGTAAGAGCACTTCGGGTGGGTGTTTCTACTTTGGTTCTGCTCTTGTCTCTTGGTTGAGCAAGAAGCAAAACTCCACCTCTTTGTCCACTACGGAGGCTGAGTACATCACCGCCGGGAGTTGTTGCACGCAACTCATGTGGATGAAGCAAATGTTGGAAGATTATGGGATTTCACAGGACACCATGTTCATTTCCTGTGATAACACGAGCACAATACACATATCCCGCAATCCTGTCCAACATTCGCGCACGAAGCACATCAGGTTACGCGAGCACTTCATACGTGAGTTAGTTGAGGAGAAGGTCGTATCCCTGAGTTTCGTTCCCACCGACCGTCAGTTAGCCGATATTTTCACGAAACCTTTAGATGCCCTTAGATTTGAGAGTCTTAGGAAGTCTTTGGGTATTTGCACAGTTGACTGAGGGGTTGGTCCATGTCTAGCATAAATTGCATTGTCATTTTCATATCCTCTGATGCCTATTGCTAGATTGTACTATTAGTGTGTTTTACTTATTTTTGCTTTTCATTATTCTTTGAAAAATACAAAAAGATTTTCTTTTTAGAAAAAAATTTTAGAAAAACACAAAAAGATTTTATTTTGATAAAATTTTTGAAAAATTTAAAAAGAGATTTGCCTTTTATGGATGAGCATTTAAGATAGCCAAGTCACAACTTCATTCCATTTATCCATGTGACTGTTTTATAGAGATTTGAGAGGCTACATCATTTCATCCATGTGCTTAACATTGATTGGAGTCCTTGAGATGTAATTAGTGATATTTCCTACATGCTTGACTCCTATATCCTTTATTGCACACATGCACGGTTGTATTTGTTTATTTCACTTGTCTATCACATATTGGCTTGAGTGTTTCTATCTCAATTCTATCTATACAATGTACAATATGCGATAAAACTTGACAAGATTGGATTGCATGTAAAAATCATTTTGGTGAGACTGTGTGTATATTTTCATAACGGGGAGGGGCTGCGAATGTTGATTTTTATCCTTTGCGCAAAAGCCACCGTTATAAAGGACCTAAAAAATGGAGGAATTTTAATATCCGAGGTCCTAAGAGGTTAAAAGAGCCCGAAAAAATTGATAAGGCAATAAAAAATAATTCATGCCAAATATGGGCCATTTAGGTTTCACCCAATTCTCCAAAGTTTGAGAATTTAGATTACCTCTAAATCAAAATATAAATCTGAGGGAGTTGGTTGGAGATTGAAAAACGGGTTTGCACTTCCTTGAAAGTCCTGAAAAAGCATGAAAATCATTTTGGACGTTATTGGTGTAGAAATCACTTTGAGCTTTGATTTGTAGATTTGATATAGTCAATATCTTATATTTCCAATCTTTTACACCAAAGGAAGCATTTGAGTTCATTCGTTAGGAATATCCAATATTCATCGTGCACATATGTCATGTTTGTATGCTTTGATTTTCCTATCGAATTTTGATCACACCCATTCTTTACGCTATCACCGACTTGGTTGTTTTATGTTCATTCATAGTGTGATTTTATGCCTTGTGTCAAACCGGTACTTGATTGCTTCATTTATTTCTCTCATTTGTCTATTTGGGGACATCATAAAAAGGGGGAGAATGAATTATCTGATTATGGGGGAGTTTTGAAATTCTGAGAATATCATCTTAAATTGATATATATGCTTATGTTTATCTCATTTCAAACTCGATACGTCACTTGGTATTTGCTTTGTCTCATGTGTGTAGGTACATCTTTTGATAATCCCATGTTGCACACCCTGATGAGAAAAGCGGTGAGATTTCTGAAGATTCGAAGAACAAACGATGCATCCTTAGTCATTTGTACCACTTTCAGTTTTTGGGTTCATGGAAGGGTAGATTTGTATAGGCATTGTGATTATAGATAATTCGGATTTTTTATGTTTGTTCCGGCATAGACATAGGGGGAGATTTGTAAGGACATTTTTGTCCAATATACTTGTATATGTCATTAGCCGTAAGACCGTTGCAAAGATTCAAAGTCCATTCATCATCAACGGAATCCGAAGATCAAAAGAAAGGAAGAATTCAGAAATCCAGTCAGCCGGACCGGTCCGCTTGAAATTAAAACGAACCGATCCGCCTCTGACTACCCCGGACCTATCCGCCTGTATATAAAAAGAACCGATCCGCTGAGACCCGGACTGGATCGCCCCGGACCGATCCGCCGTGCACTTTGAAGCCAGTGAGCCCAGAACCGAATGCGAACCGAATCAGCTTCAAATTAAAAGAACCGGTCCGCTATCGAACCGGTCCGCCTAAGGCCCGGACCGATCCGCCCTGGATAGAATCAAACAGATCGTGTATCAGATTTTCTCGGCCAAAGAGTTTATATTTAATCCCACTACGGGGAAGTGGTTTGATAAGACTTTTCAACGATTTTCAGAGCATATCAACCCTAAAGTCTTCACCTATTGAGTCCTATGATTCTAGGTTTTTAGATTCACACATCTTCCATATCTATGTGAATCAAGTTTGGTAACCCAAGAACACCATTGCTGTTGTTCAACCCTTGTGAAGTGGACCGTTTCTTCCTCTTCATTGCAGCCCTACTGGAAAGGGATAATTCCAGCCGCGACTACAGAATCTGATACTTGAGGGTAATTCTTAGTCAAAAACTTGTATTTCAGTGTAATCCGATTGTAAGCCGTTTCTCTTACAAATTATAGTGATATACAAATGTTTTTGCCCCTGTGGGGGATTTTTCCTTAAACTTTGTGTGTTGAATATCTTGTCCATGATTTCATATTGTTTCAATCACACCTAGTTGCATGCTTAGGGTTAATTTGGGTTAAAAATGGTATTTATTATATTATTTCTTAATTGAACGCAAGCGCCAACTCTTTCAAATATTTTTCCTTCTTTCCACTTTTTGAAAAATAAATCCTATTTTTTCCTCCTTCTCAGGTCAATCGCCTACCTTTGGCCTGACTCCCTATTGGCTTAAGTCTTCAGTCGAACTTCCCCGAAGCTCCGTCAGTCCCCTCACTTCCTCCCAGTACAGAATTCATCTGCCCTCCATGGAGAACACAGACGAGGTGCCGAATGTGCAACCAGATTTGATGACGGTCCTAGCCCAACTTACTGCCAAGACTAACAACCTTCAAATCGAGGTTAATGAGATGAAACAAAACTGGGTCCCTATTCCCGAAGAACATGAGGTCCTCTTCCCTTGCGCTATGGATTCACCTACACCCGAGCCTATTTGGATTTTGAAGGTATACCAGCACGCTCCACATGTTCCTCCTGCTAATGGGCCACTGCCAGCACAGCTTCCTATGTTGAACTTTGCCCAGCTAGGGACTAACTTAGCCATGACCATTAATACAACGGAGTAAGAGTTGAACAAGGTCAAGAAAGACCTCAAGATGTTAACCAAGAAATTCGACCAAGTCATACTATCTGTAAACTACATGGATTATACCCACATGTCTCCCTATCCTCAAGCTCGGTTATCGAAAAAGTTTAAAATGCCCAACATCGAGAAATTTGGGGGTAACGGACCTTCGATCGTTCATCTTCGTAGTTATAATCGAGTTAAGACTCTCTTAGGGGACTACAAGGAAATAATGTCCCAAATGTTCTAACAAACCTTGAAGGATAACGTTCCCCATCGGTTCTTATCTCTCGAGGAGTCTAAAATCCATAATTGAGATGATGTTGCTCGCGAGTTCATGTCACAGTACAAGTACAACGAAGAATTAGAAGTTACCCTCCATGATTTAGAGTTACTCAAGCAGAATCTTGGGGAGTCACTCAGTAACTTCATAGCAAGTTGGAGAGAAAAAGCAGTCACCATGACCAATCTTCCTTCCGAAGAGGAACAAGTCAGCATTGTAATGAAGAACTTCTTACCCCACATCCGAGAAATGATCAGAGGACAGTATTACCCTCATTTTGGAGCCCTCTAAGAATCAAGAGTGGAGATCGAATAAGGTCTTACCAAGACAGAAATTGAACTAAATAAAGTATCTGGATAATTCGCTCCCAGAAAGTTTGAAAATACAGTCAGTACCGCAGTTTCACCCATCAAAAACATCTCCCAGGCTGCCACTTCATGGGAACCACCCTAACCTAGTCCGAAAGGAATACACCGAGCTTCACACTCCCCTCTCCAGATTTTATCAGGCCCTCCTGAGCCAAAGCCTTATCAAACCATTAGACCCTCGTCCATTACCAAACCCACTTCCTAAAAATTTCAAGCCACATGCCCATTGTGACTTTCACTAAACTGCTGGCCATACCACCGACCAGTATTTCCACCTATGAAATGTGATCCAATGCCTTATTAACCGGGTGTCATCGCCCCACAAGCCAATCTTAAACCAAACACTACCCACGATCCACTCCCGAATCATACAAATGCCATCTTTCGAGAAGAAAACATAAAATTTGACCCATCTACCGAGATCATACTAAGAAAATCACCAATCATACCCATATACTCTCATAAACCTCTCCAAGCATGCCCATATTTTCTCCTACACCCTAACGACTTTAGCAATCAGGCCCTATCACTCCTTATAAGAGCATACATCGTTGTTCGTGCACGTTCTAGAGGTAAAGATATGTAACTGTCAAAAGTATTGAACCAACTCCTAGAGTTTGGGATGAAATTTCTCTCTCAAATGACAATTGACTGTCAAATATTCAGTGTGTTGTTCTTAGAAGATCAAAAATGGGCCCGAGAGTCATACAATTAGGTGGTACCGACGGATGAAGTCAGTTTAGATGATATGGTTCAGATCATGGAGGATTTATTCTGATAGACCGATGATATTTGCAGTATATCCAAGCTACTCGATGCTTTGAAACTACAAGGGCATCTAGTCCCTTCACTTTTACATCTCCCCGCTGAATCAGAGGACTTATACGAAAAGGCCATTGAAGTTGTGGAATGTATTGACTTTTTATCGAAAGATAATATTGCTACCATCGGGTAAGGGGACAAATTTGTTAATTCAGATGAAAAGCAAAGTCCAAAAAAGACTAGTCCAATAGCTAACATATGTGGGATGATATCATTCGAAGAGATATTAGAAGAAATCAACAAGGTGGATGAACAACCCGAGATTGATAAGAAAATAGGATTCTTGTTCTTCCCTTCTTTTGTAAACCATATTATCAGGCCAAGGAGGCACTACCAAACCCCAAGCCTACAACCATTAGAAATCGACAAAGGAAAGGGTGTTGATAATCTTCCTATGACAGACATGACCCTTGAGGAAAGTAAGATTCTCGATTAGTAAAAAAAAAACAAGCCAACATCACTTTGTGGGGACTCTTTATGTCTTCCCAGCTACATTAAAATGCCTTGATCAAGCTACTCACAGGACCCACAGTTCCTCCTTCTACCAGGCCAGAAGAAGCAGTAAATATGGTCCGATATCTAACCTCTACTAGAATACTCTCTTTCTCTAAAGAAGAAATCCCCAAGATTAGTTCAAGCCATAATTGTGCCATCAATATCTCTGTCGAAGTTATGGGAAAAACCATCCCTCTTTCACTTATTGATAATGGGTCAGCTTTGAATGTCTGCTCGTTAAGGACTCTCAATTATTTAGGACTAAAAGTCAGTGACCTTGTTCCGACCTTTGTCGTGGTATGTGACTACGATAATATTCTCCAAGAAGTAATGGGATCTATAAATCTTGTAATGGGGGTTGGCCCTATAAATTCAATTATTAAATTACAAGTCATCGATATCCCAACATGTTTTAATATTCTTCTCAAACGATCGTGGCTCCATGGAATCAAGGGGGTGTCTTCTTCCATTCATCAGAAACTAAAGTTCTTTACCAATGAGCAGGTCATCACCATCTTGGGTGACAAAATGCCAAGAATGCAAGGACCATAAATCCAGTACTTGAGATACAACACGGTACAAATGATATTCTTCTATTAAGTTTTTGGGTTGAACCACTTCTACTCCCAGCAGGGGACGATTTCAAAGATAGGGTTTCCCTAGAGAACAATCCCCATGGTAACGTTAATATAATCTAGATGTCAAAGAACATGCACTTCAGGCCCGGACTAGGGTTGGGACGACGACGGCAAGGGATACTTGAACCCACTGTGTTAACGAAGGCTTTTCCTCCCTGTGGCTTGGGCTATCAGCCGTCAGTAGAAGAACTCAAGATGATCTGTTAGCCTCAATTAAAGAGAAGGCTACAAAGTGCTAAGACTGTATAGAGAGATTCCTCGAATAAAAGATTCATCAGAGACGATGAAGATTTCCCCTTTTGTGACTTTCCGAGACCATATTATGATCATGCGGATAAGAAGATGAAAGTTGGAATAGATATCTTTTTCCAAGATAGCTACTCATGGGTCTATTATTCCCAGAATCAAGTGCTGATACCAAAAATTCTGAGGAAAGTGACTCTGAGGATTCTTTCAAGTTACAGACATTGGGGTTAACACTTTGCATGATCCACTCAGGGGCTACATAATCGGATCCATCCCGGCTGATGAAAGATGTTGATGCACCTCTCCTCAACTAGAATGTTGCACCTGTGCCACCTGCTGATATTCAACTTAACCATGATGCTTATCCCATTTCCCCTTGTTTTGTTGTTCCTCCTTACTCTGATCTAATCGAGACATCTTTTGATGAGGTTCTCAATGTTTTTTCCTTTTAATGAAATAAACGAAGATTTTGAGTATCTTATTGTTCCTTACATTAATTATCTTGATTCTAATAAAACTTTTGTTGATAATGATTTTGTAAATGAGCAATTCTTAATTGATCTAAATAAGGTTAATAACAAACAACATAACCGCGTTAATGTTACCCCTTGATGAGCATGAGAGCATGCAACTCGAGGAATTACTAAAGGAATTTATGGATGTCTTCATATGTTCCTACGAAGACATGCCTGGCATTGACCCTGAGATAGCTCAGCAAGAGTTTCCCACTCTCCCAGAATGAAAACTAGTCTAACAAAAGATACGAAAACTCCGCATCGAGCGGTCGCTCAAAGTTAAAGAAGAAGTGGTCAAATAGTTGAACGTGGGTTTCATTCATGTGATCAAATATCTCACATGGCTAGCCAATATCGTACCCGTGTCAAAATCAGGAGGGAAGGTTCGCATGTGCATCGACTATCAAGACTTGAACAAGGCCTATCCAAAGGATGATTACTCACTACCCAATATCGGCATGATTGTGGATGTTGAGTGGAGTTAAATGAATTATCCACCAACACTCTAATAAATTAACCCGCGAATTTAATCAAATATTGATTAATGATTATCGAGTTTTACTATAATTTAGGCCCTATACGGGCTAAGATATTATTATTCAAATATTGCGTATACTCCGTATTTGATAAATTACACTAGAAAATACTCTAGTAGTAATTTAATTTTTCATTTAAATGCCACCATATTAATTGTGACAAGTGGCACCATAAATATTGGACACTTGGTTCCATAGAGAACATGACATGTGTCAAACCCACTTGAGGCACTTTTGCTATAAAAGGAGGGTTATCCCCTCATTTGATGGATAATGGTCTTAGGGAAAAAGTAAGGAGAGGAAATCTAACTCTCCTCCCCCGCACCTTTTGAGATCCGTCACAGGTTCAATAGTAACGACTAGATTTTCATAGTTTCATTACGGTATCTGGGCGTTTGAGAGGAGGCTATCTGGATTTCGCACCCCCCACGCACTAAAACTACCAAATATGAGCATTTGAGAGGCGATTCGCTAGATTTGGAACCCCCCACACACTAAAACTACCAAATACAGACGTCTGAGAGGCGATTCACTCGATTTAGCACCCCCTGTGCACCAAAACCACAAAAAATCGAGCTCTCTCCGGTGTATCATACGGACCCACGAACCATGCAGACTTTGATTTCGCAAAGATGGATACGTAGGCGCAACCATGTTGCTCAAGTCTAAAACACGGTCAATGCGGTGCCTACTCAAATCTTCCCTCACATCTTACAGTAGAGAATAAGCCCAGTGACACTCTCAAGTCATTCGTTGATGGGTTTGCTGGATATAATCAGATCATGATGCACCCAGATCATTAAGAGAAAACTGCATTCATCACCCCTTGGGGAACTTTTTGCTTCACCATCATGTCATTTGGTCTAAAAAATGCGGGGTCTACCTACCAGGGGAATGCCACAACCATCTTACACGATCTGATACACAAGGAAGTCGAAGTCTATGTGGATGATATTTTTATCAACTCTAAGACTAGGGGAGGTCATGTTCCCTCTCTCCGGAATTTCTTCGAACGACTGTGACAATATCAGATGCAAATTAACCTACAGAAATAGGCCTTCGGTATTACCAAAAGGAAAACTTTTAGGATTCATGGTTAGTGAGAAAGGGATAGAAGAAGATCCTGCCAAACTGAAAGCCATACTCGATATGCTGTCACCCCAATTGAAGAAATAAATGCACGGATTCCTTAGGCAATTACAGTATATCATTCGGTTCATTAGCTAGTTAACTTCCATCTGTGAACCCATCTCCTCTTAAAGGATTCGCCCAAGGTTGGGAACATATCTTTCCAAGAAGCATTTAACCGAATAAAGCAATACCAAACTCGAACTCTGATACTCATGCCACCGTAGCTTGGTAGTCCCCTACTCCTTTACCTAACTGTAACAGATACCGCAGTTGGGGATTTGCTAGCCCAATCCTTAAAAAAACCCATAAGAAAGAGTCATCTACTATGCCAGTCATAAGTTGGCTGGGTACGAGGTTAACTACACAACCTTAGAGAAAGCATGTGTCTACCTAATAGTTATGGCACCACATGCTCGCCTTTCCCATCAAACTCGTATCTCGAATGGATCTCATCAAATACCTACATGAAAAGCCTACCACGTCCTACTAAATGGCCCGTTGGTTGATGCTTCTAGCTGAATTTGATATTGTATATGTCACGTAGAAATCCATGAAAGGAAGAGCCATCTCTGATTACCTTGTTGACTACACTATGGAAGAAGTCGATGTTTGGATTTTCGAATTCCTAGATGAGACTATCCTTTGTACATTTCAAGAAGACCTTCGATGGCAATTATTCTTTGATGGCGCTGCCAACAAGAAAGGGTATGGCATTGGGATACTCCTAATTGCCCCTGATGACTCTCATACTCCCATTGCCATCAAATTAGATTTTCCTTGCACCAACAACATGACTGAATACGAGGCATGCACGGTCGGCCTCAAAGTTTCCCTAAAAAGGAATTCATTACCTCAAAGTCTATGGGAACTCAACCCTCATCATCGGTCAAGTACTAAGAAAATGAAAAGTTAAATATAAGAAACTCTTACCCTTTCGTGCGCATTTAGATGATCTAGCTTCCAAATTCTAAGAAATCACCTTCCACTACCTGCCCCGAGCAAAGAACAACTTAGTCGATGCCCTTAGTACCTTAGCCTCCATGATTAACATCCCCGAAGGAATAACCATGGCCTCTTTCCTTATCCAAAAGCAAGATAAATCAACCCACTGATACCACATTGAGCTTAGCATAAAAGAAGACCCCAAGATAGCCAACTATTGGTACTATGATATTTGGCACCTACTTAAGCATGGTAAGTGCTGATACTAAAAATTACCCACTTACGTGGAACAATCAGAAATAAACATGTGTCATCCACTATGGCAATAATCTTAGTCAGCAAGGCATAACCACTGACCAAGGAATGGAATGCCGACCATCATACTAGGATGCCGACCAACACCAGGAAGCCCGACCAACAGTAAGGAGGCCGACTAATACTATCAACAAAATTCTAACAGCCAGATACATTATGAACCTTTTGTACTGATGTAAATGCCTAATTTATAAAGGCATTCCGTCCTTTAACATTATATCATTTTTTCTTCCTACTGGGATATAAATACTTTGTAATCCCTTCATCAAGGGCAAGTGATTGAAAGAGAAATACCTGGAAATAATAAGCATAGTGCACGTAGGCTTTTCTTCATAGGCCGAACCACTTTAAAAACCTCTATATCTTTCTTTTATTTACAAATATTATCTCCGATTAATTAATTAGACTTAGTTTAGTTTTTTACATCAACATATTGGTGTCGTTTGTGGGAAACGTATTGCTAAACGTTTTTCACTCATTTATTTACCCAACATGACTGATGTTCCTGAATCAAGAACTAGGAATGATGGCATTCCTCCTGTTCCATCTACTCCAGCAACAAACAATAACCTGACGAGATTCCTGGCTAGCCTTGCTAAAGGCAAGAGGCTATGCAAGATACCATTAAGTAGTTAGCCAAAACACTAGGCTGGATCTCCTTCCTTGTCTGTACGTGGAATATGCCTCCACCACCTCCAAGAAATGGTAGGCATAGCTAATTCAGTACTACTAGAGATACGTCCTACCACCCAGGAGTAAGTTCTTCACTTCGAACTTCAGAACCATATAATGAACAACCTTTAACTCCTAAAAGATTGAGTGCGTTGGAAACATTGAGTAGAGCATCTCCCTTTGGTCGTCTGAGACTTAGGGGGAATAAAAATATTCCAAGGGAATTATCGAGAAATTCTCGATGACCAGCTGATCAACGTGAAGGATCAACCCAATCTAGATAAGATACCCAACGATTTGTTCGTCTCTAACAGATCTTATAACAGGAGAGTTCGACATAAATAGTTGGTCATAATAGCCGAGCTGCAACACATAAATTTGATGCTGGTAATAATGCATGGAAGGGCTCTATTCAACGATTGGAAGATAGGTTGGGAGAAATACCAAAGGAAAAAAACCCTTTGCAACGAAGTTTTATGAAAGGATATCCTTTTATACAAGCTATTATAGACTTTCATAATCCTTTAAAGTTTACAACTCCTGTGGTTACTCCAAAGTATGATGGGAAAACAGATCATGTTCTTCATATAGAGCAGTACCAAGTAGCAATCGATATTTATGATATTCCTGATGAAATAAGATGCATGGCACTTTCAGGAACAATTATAGGGCCTACTAAAATTTGGTACAATAGCCTTCCCCAGGGATAAATTTCTACTTCAACCAACTCATCGAGCTATTTATTAGCAACTTTTGCTTTGGACCCAAACCGGTGAAAAAAGTAGATCATTTGCTCCATATGAGGCAAAAGGTAAGAGAAAGTACTAGAGATTGTATCACTCATTTCAATAATGAGAAATTAAAAGTCATTGATTATGAAGAAAAACCATCCATCGCAACCCTTATGAGTGAATTTCTCACCAAGAAGCTCTACTACACACTCGCCAAGGATCCTCCTAAGACGATGACAGAATTGATGGCCAAAGCTTCCAATATAATGAACGTCGAGGAAGCCATGGCAACCAAACAAAATTCAGGAGCAAAGACTGAAGGCAAAATCGAGACAAAGGAGCTAAAAGACCACAATGAGCACAGGGAATCAAAGAAAAAAGGGGAATACTGATAAACTCAAGAAATACAATAATTATACTCCATTAATAATGGGTATTCACCATGTTTTGAAAGAAATAAAGTATAACAAAGAAGTACGTTGGCTTGAGAAGTTAAGAGCACCTGCTTCAAAGAGAGATAAGTCCAAGTATTATGAAATTCACAAGGATCGTGGGCATATGACGGATCGTTGTATTGCTTTGTATAATGAGATTGAAACCTTCATCCGAAGAGAAAAGATGGACAAATTTGTTGATTATCAGAATAACAATGGAGTTCGATGAAGATCAAGATCTATATGCAAGCCTAAGGATGATAAAAAAAGAAACCATGAAAACAATCAAGAAGATGATCCCGACCTGCCCAAAAGACCTAAGCAACCGAAATATGAGGTATTCGTGATTAGTTTTGTATCTTTGGATTTCTAGATGATTACAAGTGGAGATGCAAGAGGAGTAGATCATACTGCTGAGAAGAAAGTTAACCTCAATGAGGCTCAAGAATGCTCTTATATTCAAAGGAAAAATTTAACTGAGAAAGACCGGCCAAGGAAATTAACAGAGAAAAGTTGATGATTGGATTTTCTAAAAATGACCTTTCAGGGGTACTATATCCCTATGATGACCCCTTAGTAATTAAAGTCAGAAGGCAAGATGTAATTATTTCCAGGGTATTAGTTGATAATGGTATCTCGGTGGACATCATGTTTTACCCTTAATTTTACAGTCTGGACTTGAAGCTCGGCCAATTGGAACCCTATCACAGGCCTTTAATAGGCTTTTATAGAGAAACAGTATTTCCATTGGGCACAATCAAGCTGGAAGTGTTGATCAGCACCTGGCCAGCAAGAAGGACACAGAAAATACTTTGTAATGGACAAAAATGTTCATTCGGCCTACAATATGATCATGAGAAGAGTAGGATTGAAGAAATTTAAAGTTGTTCCATCTACAGTCCATCAATGTTTGAAGTTCCAGACCAACTTCAGTGTAGGCATGGTAAAAGGCAACCAAAAAGTTACTCGAGAATGCTATTACTCTTCTGCCGAGCAAGAGGATATGGAAGAAATGAAGAAAAAGAACACCACTTACCAAGTGGACATCATTGAGACCAATAGTGCATCTAAGGTTGAAACATTAGATCCGAAGGAAGAAATAGAATTAGTGAAAGGTCAAATAGTAGAAGAAACGAAGAGCATTGTTCTAGATGATGATAAGCTGGAACGAACTACTCATATAGGAATAACACTGGATCATGTTCTTAAATAGTAGCTAGTGACATTCCTGAGATAGATAAAGCACGTGTTCGCTTGGAATCATAAGCATATATTTGGGATTGATCCTAATTTCCTCTGTCATGAGCTCAACATCAATAAGAATGCCAAGCCAGTGAAGCAAAAGCGTATAATATTTATCCCCGATAATAATCAGGCTATCCAAGAGAAGGTGGATAACTTCAAAAGGCCTCATTTATTGAAGATGTAAAATATCCAAATTGGTTAGCCAACATGGTTATGGTCAAAAAGAAAAATAACAAATGAAGGATGTGTGTGGACTTTACAAATTTGAATAAAGGCTCCCCAAAGGACCATTTTCCTTTTCCCAGGATTGATCAACTCGTTGATGTTACATCGAGGCATGAGTTATTAAGATTCATATATGCATATTTTGTTTATAACCAGATTAAGATGAAGCCTAAAGACAGGGAAAGCACTTCTTTTATTACTCCCCGATGAACTTATTGCTATAATGATATGCCATTTGGTTTGAAAAATGCAGGTCACTTACTAGAGATTGGTGAATAAAGTCTTTGAGGAGAAAATATGCAAGAATATAGAAGTATACGTAGATGACATGCTGACGAAGAGCAAAAAACCATCCGACCACATTGCCGACCTCAGCCAAACCTTTTATCAGCTGGAGAATCACCAAATGAAGTTGAATCCGACCAAGTATGTATTTGGTGTTTAGGAAGGAATGTTTCTCGGGTCCATAGTAAACCAGACGGGAATTGAAGCAAACCCAGACAAGATCAAGGCGTTAATTGAAATGCGGTCCCTTATATGTAAACAAATGTGCAAAGGCTCACTAGGCGAGTAGCAGCATTGAACAAATTTGTGTCCTGAGCTACAGATAAGTGTTTAACATAATTTAAAGTCTTAAGGAAGAGTTTTAAATGGAATGATGAATGTGAGAAAGCTTTTTTATAATGGAAAAAGTATTTGAGATCATCCCCGTTGCTCTCCCGACCAATTCTGGGAAAAAAATTGTACTTATACTTGGCCATCTTTGAGTCAGCTGTGAGTTCTGCCTTGATACGAGAAGATAATGGAGTTTAAAATCATGTCTACTACACGAGCAAAATCTTCCAAGGAGCAGAAATTAGATATTCACGCCTGGAGAAATTAGTGTTGGCATTGATTAAGGCGTCCAGACGGATGAAACCTTATTTTCAGGCCTATACTATTGTATTGTAAACTAACATGTCTCTTCGGCAAGCCCTGCATAAAATGGATAAGTCTGGGAGATTAATGTATTGGGCGGTAGAATTGGGGGAATATGATATTATGTATGAGCCAAGGTTCTCATTAAAAGGCCAAGTTATGGCAGATTTCATTGCTGAATTCACTTATTCGGAGGTTCCTGAGCAACGAAGAACTCAGGTAAAGTAAATCCAAATAGGGGACAGCCCAACTGGTGTCATCAACGACTAACACCCCGAGCAGACCCCATTAGGGGAAAGCCCAGAAGAAATTGTTGCCAACTTACCAGAGACGTCCACCAAAGCACAGGAGATGGCCAAAAGATATGAGGAAGTAGGGAGGAAAATTTTCCATTATGGGATATTATCAGACCAAGCGTTTGACGATGACAACCCCATATGGAACTTGTATGTAGATGGATCATCTTGTGCAACAAAAAGTGGATCAGGTATAATACTCAACACTTTTGATGGAATAGATATTGAATATTCTCTACGATTCCAATTTTAAGCCTCAATTAAACACCGAGCAAGTTGTGGCACACAACGATTCTCAATTGGCGGTGAATCAAATTCTGACTTTGTATGGAGCCAAAGGAGAGCTAATGAAAAGATACTTAGCCAAGGCGATGGAAGTCATAGCTAAATTACCAGTTGTTCGGGTGAGCAAAATTCCAAGATTGGAGCACGCCCGAGCTTATGCACTTGCTCAGCTAGCATCGGCCACTAGAATTGAGCTCCGAAGAACTATTCCCATTGAAATTTTGGCCAACAGGAGTATTTATGAAGACTTGATGATTAATTTCATCATTGTAGATGTGGGTCCATATTGGATGGATCCCATCAAAGCTTATATTGAATAAGGAATCTTATCAGCAGATCCAATCGAGGCCAAAAAACTTAAGTATAAATCAGTAATATATGTGCTAGTAAAAGGAGTACTATATAAGAGATGATTAACAGCTATTCTGCAGCGCTGTGTCCATCCAATGGAGGTTTAGGACTTGATAGAAGAAGTTCATGAAGGGTCTTTTGAGGCTCACATGGTAGGCAGATCATTGTTGCAGCAAATTAATACTTAGGGATACTATTGGCCAACTATGAGAGCAGATTGTATAGCTTTCTGGAGATGTGACAAGTGTCAAAGGTACTCCAGCATTTGTAAAACTCCACCTACTACTCTTACT
The DNA here is from genome assembly GCA_949130495.1 of Sambucus nigra. Taxonomy (NCBI): domain Eukaryota; kingdom Viridiplantae; phylum Streptophyta; class Magnoliopsida; order Dipsacales; family Adoxaceae; genus Sambucus; species Sambucus nigra. The sequence goes on along the minus strand of OX422211.1, from coordinate 463,857,790 downwards.
CTAATCACCTCACCTTATCCATTCGCTATATGGGGAATAGACTTAGTCGGGCCACTGCCGACCACCCGAGGAAGATTCAAGTACTTGGTCATGGTTGTGGACTATTTCACAAAATGGATTGAGGCGGAACCATTGATAGACACGCCTTATGACAAGGTTTACTAATTTATCTGGAAAAATATCATTTGTATATATAGTTTGCCTTACGCCCTCATCACAGACCATGGCACACAGTTTGATAATGAAGAATTTATCGTCGAATGTGCCCAATCATACATTCAAAAGTTGCACTCTGCTTTAGGTCATCCTCAAAGAAATGGTCAAACTAAAGTGACGAATAGGATTCCGCTCAATGGGTTAAAGAAAAGACTTGATAAGGCTAAAGGAAATTGGATTAATGAACTACACTCTGTTTTATGGGCATACCAAACAACTCCAAGGACTGCTACTAGAGAAACACCATATATGCTGGTGTATGGAACTAAAGCATTGATACCAGCTAAACTAGGTTTGCCAACCCACCTAGTGTTAAATTTAAATTCTCCTATTAGTGATTTGATGCGCAGATTAGACATGGACATGCTGGAGGAAGTACACGAGGATTCAGCCTTGAAAAACGCTGCTTACTAACAAATAACAGTACGATTTTATAACAAAAGGATGAAGCCGACCAACTTGAAGGAAGGATATATGTTCTCAAGTGATTCAGAAGACCTATAAACTTGAAGCCAATTGGCACGGGCCATATCGTATCTCAGCAGTTGTCCGACCAGGTACTTACAAAATTGAGACTCTAGAAGGAGAAGAGTTTAAAAATCCTTGGCATGCCGAGCATTTTAGGAAATATTACTAGTAATGTAATGAGACAAATCTTTGTAATCATGTCACTTCAGTATCAATAAACTGATGATTTCCTCAATTTTTTTATTTTCTGGGAGTACTGATGATATACATCACCACATACTTGGTCGATAAACATGCAAAATTTGATCGGAACAATAACCACATAATTGGACAAATCTCGGAACAACAACTACGTAGTTGATTGGTACCATTCAAAAGTTGGTCAACACAAGCGAAAGTTGATCGGCAACATACAAGACAGCATACAAAAATCCAAGTTAATATGGAACTTTAAGTCCTTAATAATACTTGGTCAACATAATCAGGGATAAAACTCTATATAAAAATCAACAAGTTTTATCCAAACTGGGCAAAATGGCGGAAGAGCATTGTGAATATTCCTAAATAGCAATGTAGACACATATTCTACATACGCCTGATCGCCATTGGTAACTAACTCTAAACCTAAAAATTTAGGTGCTTTAGTAGAACCTATGGAAATTCCATGGGTAACTAGTACTAAACTCGGATTTAAAGCTAAGTGTGGCAGTAGAACCTATGATCACATCAAAGGTAACTGATACCAACTTAGAAATCAAAGTATATCAGTAGTATCTATGATAATCTCATTAGTAATTGGTACTAAATTTGGGGAAATTCCTAAAATTATTAATAGAACTAATGAAATAAAAAGGTCATTCACATCCATAAATTGACAAGATAAGTTAATCAAATATTTTTCATTCATATAAATGATCATTACATGAAAATATTGTTCATAATTGAATTACAGGAACAAATTATGCTCAAGATTATTCTACTGGACTCGGTGTTGGTTCCATGACTGCTGGAGGATCACCCAATGTGTATGGGGAGTTAATGATGTTGAATTCTTGAAGCATTCTCCTATTGCTGCTGCTCCAAGCACCTAAAAGATGAGGAGGCCAAACCATTTCTAACTCGTTATGCAGACTATAATCCCCTAAGTATTTGGAGATTAAGCACTAAGGAAAGGTTTTCACAGGGATCCAACTAACATAAAGGTTAAAAGGAGGATCTTGACACTAAAAGCCCCGGATCAGCCTAATACCATAGTCTATTGTCCTAATCAACCTTCATAACTATTAGGAAATTGGTCTAGCCCCATTTATAGCCTTTGCACTGAGCTTAACTAAAATGTTCATCAAAATGACCAAGAGCCTCGTTGTACCCCTCCATCCAAACTTCTCTGGGCTTCTTGTGAAACTGGAAAGTTAACCTTTCAACCTCATGTTGTAGTTTTTTCAGCATTCCATCCTTAGTTTTTAGTTGAGAAGACTGGGTGGTAAGTTGCTCGCCCTAGATTTGGATCTTTTGGAACATTTTAGCAATGGATAAATTATTGGCCTTTATTTATGCAATTTTTTTTTAGAAGAGTACTCAAAATATAAAACTCTCTAAGAGTCCTCAAAACATAAAACTCTCTAGTAAAAATAATATTTTTAGAAATCCGACCGTCTGATCAAGCTGAATTTTTGTCAGCAGTCTTGTCTCGCCGTTCGCTACAGCATGCTAAAATTTGAAGCGATTCCAACAGTCCGATCGCCTGAAATAAAAATTTTAGTGTTTGTATGTGATTAGAACTCTTTTCTTAATCAAACTCTTAACCCTTTATATATCAAATAATTCGTGGCTTGGCTTTTCAAATCACTTTTTCTCAAACTTTTCAACCAGGAGACCTCTCCAAAATTACTCCTTTTCATATACAAACCATAGCCCCAAACTTATTCAAGATTTCAACCTTAGATTAGAAGGCTTATTTGGTGTTTTCTCGAGTTTGGGCTAGAACGAGATTTGATTACTTTTACGAGAGGAACGTTATGGTGTGCTTAGATTTTGAGGCTGAAATTATGTGATGATTTTGAGGTATGGGGTTTTACACAATATGCTCCTGAAATCTTGCGAGTGTTTATTCCGTTGAATTTTTGTTAATTGAACTCATATTTTGAATTGTTAAATTCTTGGAAATCTGGAAAAATAATTGTTGGAATTATTTTCATTCATGAGGTATTATTCATGTTGTTTTGATCACGCTGTCATGAGATTTTAATATGGCATTGATGTTGGGCACCCGCCAAGACTCCTTTTCCGGCTACTTGATAAAGTATGGCGCGGTATGGTGAGGCCTGGTGACTCCGGTTAATGTGTTGTTGAGAAATTTATTGATAAAATGCTATTGAGATTTGCATTATTTGATTTGAGTATTCGTAGTCGTATTGTTGCGCTTTGTTCATCGCTAACATCTTTATTGAGCATATTCCTGTCGTATTGTGTACTTCCCGATCTTTTTCTTAGTTGGCAGGTGAGCACGGATTTGAGTGCTATGGACTAATTGGAATGATTTTAGCGAGGATTATTTGGGAAGAATTTTTAATACAAGAGATGAGAAGACTTGTATTTATTTTTATGTATAAAGCATATGGAGATTTATTTATTTTAGAGATACTTAGATTGTTGTAATTATTTCGAGAGATTTGTTGTATTAATTCGAAGATAAGTTTCTCTAGATTTCACCCTCTTGGCCTTCTCAGAAACCAAGTTCTTCTCCAACTCAGAGACTTATCTCCGAGCTGCCATAGCTTCATTTTTAGATTTCTTCTGAGCTTCCTCGCAATTTTTATTTTGTTCTCCCGAGATTGATTTTCATTTGCCAATGCTTGTTGGGGGTCAAGCAAGGATTTCTTCAGGCATTCAAAAGCCTCTTCTACGTCATTTGAAGAAGAGCGAAGTGCATTGTCCTTCTCCAACATCTGGTTGAAATCAACCAGGAACTGCAAAAAAGAGAGGCCAAATTAATGCAAGAAATCAATAAAAAAGTACAAGTATAAAACAGTCAGAGTTTTTACCAAGGCAAGGCTTTGGGCAGCCTTTTTAAAAATTTTCAAATGGGGCATGGTAGAGGTAGCACCCCTATGATCTGGCAAAAGTAGCAGACTTTATTAATTATCTGGATAAGCCAAGACCTATGGCCACAGGAGAAATAGTGTTAACAATAGATAAATCAACCAAGTTCTGCTAGTCGGTAATAGTAGCAGTTCCTTCAGACAGGCTAGAAGGAAGACCTTTTCTTATACGTTTAAGAAGCGATTCTTCACCCTTCTTAGCTGGGGCCTTCTTCCTAGCATCTTCATTATTAGTGGCCCCTCCAATAGATGATTTGGTGGTGCCAGGAGCAGCAACATCTCCCATTATATTGGGGAATTTACTCTTTCCCATAGCAGTAGCAAGAGGAACGTTAGAGTCCAAGGATGAAGAAGGACCAGCAGTAAGTTCACCACTGCCTGATGAAGTGTACATTGGGTCCTGGTCCAATTCAATCACAATGGTAGGAGCAACAGCAGAAGGTCAGGAAATAAAGGAGGTGATAGAACTCATGTATTTCAATAAATATGATGCCGACCTAGTATGTTCCTCGCCAATTTCCTGATGAAGACCCAGAGAAACTTGAACTCGTTAAGCTTAATGTAAACTTCTTTGGGACACTTCCCCAACCTATCAACTACAAGTAAATAAACAACTAGTGATTAATTAACATTTCAATAGAAAAATTATTGATAAAGTCACATAAGAAATTAAGACAACTTATCGCATGGCCTTCGTGAGGGAATTTTGGCCCATTGTACATTTCACCCCCTGTTAGGGGTACATATTGCCAATTTTTAGCAATCACTCCATGGTTGAAGTAATCCCTATTGGAGTTAGGAAGGTTAACAACTAAAGCCCTATTTATAGCCCTAGTTTTTAAATAGTAAGTATTATCACTAGTGACCCACTTATAACAAAACGTGATTTCGAAAATGCCTATGTGGGTCCTATTGAGTTAATTGAGCATATGAACACCATTGATGACCCTCCAAGTATTGAGGGATACTCTAGAAGATACAATGTCTAAATATTAACAAAATTCCACATAAAAATGATTTGGGAAAAAGGTAAAATCACATTGGGCAACGAATAAGGAAGGGATCCAATGACCCTTAGATAAAGAAAAATATCTACATGGGTATTGGGAAACTCTAAGTCTACCCAATCTGGTATGTTCCATTATTTTCTAAACTCATGTAAAGAAATAATAGCGTAAACCATGATTCGATGTGAAGAAAATAAGAAAGAGAAAGAATTGTTACAAAGACTTAAACATTCAACCAGAACTAGAAGACAGGAAGAACAATCACACGAAAGATCAAAAAATTGAAGCAGAAACTTAGAGAGTTTAAAGTAAGAGATGATTGAGATTTTACCACCTCTTATAGATTGCCTCAAAAATCGACTAAAGTAATGATTAAAGAGAAACGACGATTGAAATTTTTGCGTCTAAGCTGAAAAAGACATATTTACGCCAAAATGATTCATTACAAGTTTGGATATTTACAAAAATTCCATCAGCGGTGCAAGCCTTCAGCAAAGCTAATAATATTATAAGTGTGGGAAGTCGGCAACCAACCAAGCATCAGCAATGTAGCTCAATCTACTACCAGAACTAAAAGATCCATACTTTCAAGCAAGCATCAAGCATGGAACACCGGGGGCTTCTGTTGATACTAAAAAGTATCCACTTATGTGGAGCAATCAGAAATAGACATGTGTCATCCACTGTGGCAATAATCCTAGTCAGCAAGGCTCAACCACTGACCAAGGCCTGGAATGACGACCATTATACTGAGATGCTGACCAACACTAAGAAGCCTGACCAACAGTAGGGAGGCCGACCAACACTATTAATAAAATGCCAACAACTAGATACATTATGGACCTTTTATACTAATGTAAATGCCTAATTTATAAAGGCATTCCATCCTTTAACATTATATCCTTTGGTCTTCCTACAGGGATATAAATACGTTGTAATCCCTTCGTCAAGGGCAAGTGATTAAAAGAGAAATACCTCGAAATAAGAAGCATAGTGGACGTAGGCTTTTCTTCATAGGCCAAACCACTTTAAAAACCTCTTTGTCTCTCTTTTTTACTTACAAATATTATTTATGATTAATTAATTAGACCTGGTCTAGTTTTTTACATCAACAGTAAGTCTACCTAAGGCTCTGATAAGAAAGATCGAGCAACCCTCCGCAGACTGGCTACCGTGTATATTATTTGTCATAAAGCACTGTTTAAGAAAAACTTTGATGGAACTTATTTGCACTGTATCTTAGGGGCTAACATTAAAGGGATGATGCAGAAAATCCATAACGGAGAATGAGGACCCCATATGAACGGCCATATGCTCGCCAAGAAAACCATTCGGCAGGGTAACTACTGGACTACCATGGTTCAGGATTACACAGCCTACGTTCGAAGATGCCTCAAATGCCAGTAGTTTTCCAACCTACAACACTTTCCTGCACGGGAATTGTACAACATGACTTCTCCCCGGTTGTTCTCCTCATGGGGCGACATCATAGGGAAGGTTATACCCAAAGCATCCAACGAACATGAATTTATCATGGTTGCCATTGACTACTTCACTAAATGGGTCGAAGCCGAGTCATATGCAGTTTTGAATGCTAAGAAAGTGTCCAAGTTTATCAAGAAAAACATCATCTGTCGGTATGGGGTCCCACATGAGATGGTATCAGATAATGGGTTACACTTCTAGGCAAAAGTTATAGAGGTGGTTAATGAGTATGGGATTCAGAGAAACAAATCTTCCCCCTACCGACCTCAAACCAATGGAGCAGTTAAAGAAGACAATGAGAACCTCAAATACATCATCAGCGAGATGACCAAGAGTTATCGAGATTGGGCTGACCGGATCCCTTATGCCCTCTGGGGCTACAGCAATTCAGTTGAAACCTATATTGGGGCTACCCCTTACTCTCTAACCTACGATATGGAAAAAGTCTTACCCGTAGAGCTGGAAATCCCTTCGCTACATGTCATGCTAGAAAGCAAGGTCAGCGAGGAAGACTGGCATCAAATCCATCTCAACGAGTTGTCACTCTTGGATGAAAGGAGACTGAAAGCTCTATATCACATACAAGGGTATCATCATCGTATAGCGTGATCATTTAATAAGAGAGTCAAGGACTGCGGTGTCTGAGAAGTGGACTTAGCCATCAAAGAAATTATAAATCCCATCGGGGAACCCAAAGGGAAATTCAAGCCCAATTGGAGAGGGCCCTACATTATAAAGAATATCTTCAGGTGGCACCACTATGCTCACCGACCTTGACAGAGAAGAAATGGCGCATCTAGTCAATCTAGACCGTCTCAAGAAATTTTACCCCTAGTACGAAATCTTGACGAGCTACGATTCTTCTCATCTCCTTTATATTCTAAAAAAACAAATTCTTTATTTCCCTCTACTCAGAACTACGTGGGCCCTGATCCTCTAAAAATCCTTTTTCTCTCAAAACAAATTTCAAGAAAATTTTCAAAACCCTCAGAGGTATGTAGGCAGCTCATCTTCTTTATATGAGCACGGCTCCATTCTTTTTCCCAAAATGATATTATTTACTTATACCTGAGAACGACAGTTCATTTTATTATATACATGAACAAAAGGATTATGTATGCCTTAGCGATTGTATAGATAATTCAAATGCAAAACTCATCACGAGGAACAACTAGATGATCAAAAACTCCTTTATTTTTCAGCATGATTACACCAACAAAGGGACTCAAACGACTTCCCTTGTTAGCCTACTCATACTTTCCTAAAATAAAAAATAAAAACAAGTCCCACTACACCTAAAATAACCCTCGAATTATTCTCAAGCATCCATTACAAAAGCTTCACACATCCTAACCGCAGCTGCCAGAGGAACCAGCCCCATCATCACCCACATTCTGGGAACCCCAAACTTCCCTTGCCTGCAAAGAATGTTGCAGACTCTCCATAGAGAGATAAGCCCGAACTAGCTTGGGGAAAACCATAACGCCTCCTTCCATGGTGTCAGATACAATAAACCAACTTTGCCCAGTCTCCACACATAGCATCTTAACAACTACATTTCTCCATAACCACTTCATGTAGTCCCCTGAGATATGCCAGACTCTCCCAAAAGACTGGGATGGACAGGTCGGTGATTCTCCCATAAAGAGCCAAGTCGCATGCGCATGTGCTCTGTCAGATCCTCCACAAGAAAGACGTTCGGTGTCCGCGATGTCACAATTTGTTCTTACCCAAATTAGCACAGTAGTTGCCAAGAAAAGTAAAAAGAGGTCTGCCGGAGGCCTACCAACCGAACATACTGGTACTCCTCGAGTTCCAGAATAGGCAACAACTCCCCCCACTAAGGCACTGACCAATGGAAGCCTCAATCCTCGTGCTCTACGAACCAATTTTCCCATCTCTCGATGTCCAGGCCTATACTGATGAAATAGCGTGAGAAGAAGTTTGGCACCGCCAGCAAAAGATACTCAGGTGGTACCGCCATACAGAACCTCTCTGACAGCCACATGAATACCATTACACCGCTAGCCCTCAGAAAGTCAAAACAACATTCCCACCAGGCATCCAAACAATTCAAAATCTCTGTCAATAAACTATAGCTGCAAGTTGGGAGTCCTCCAGCATTTCCCCCAGGACCAAAATGACAGCTCCTAACACACCCCAACCCAGTCACTTACATTAAAGTAGTCATACTTATACAAACTTGATTGAAGGATAAGTTAACTTAATTACATCATGTACATTAAACCAAATCTTTGTTTCTCCCATTCCTGGCTAATCCAGCCCGACTTCCTAGATTTGGAAGTGACCTCGCATTACCTGAAAAATATAAATATTGAAATCGTGAGCAACACAGCTCAGTGAATGCACCACAACTACACTACTACATAAATTTTAAATGGAATAAATCATATTCATGTAACAATATATATATATATATATATATATATATATCCGGCTCATTCATAAGAATGACCAACTTTTTCGAATCATGATTCACATATCCTGTCTAAATAGACAGTTCTCCCCCATTCCTGGTCGAGGAGTAACCCCCTGTCATTAATAGACAAATCTCCCCCATTCCTGGTCGGGGAGTAACCTCCCATTTCGGTAAATCGAAATTAATAATTTTATATTCATAACACTATGATCATATTCGTAACAGTATACAAATACATCATTCTAGTGAGTACACTCACCTTAGGTTATCAACTATGTATTTATGTTTCCTTCGGGTGGAGCTGAACTGGATTGATTAGACCTTACACCTGTCAATCCAACTAAATCAATATTGAATCTTAATCATAAGTATCATCCTAACACACTTATGTAAATTTTAATGACTATAAAACAACAATATACTTCCACTTAAGTCACATTCCATGAAACATGAGTGAAGACAAAACAATGGTATACATGTTGATAAAGTTATGGACATTCAACCGTAGGAAATACGTCATAAGGAATTTATAAAAATCAGGTTTAAAAATACCTCATTGATGTGAATTTTCAATCATCTATCTTTCAAAGTCTAGGAATCAAGCTAGAGAATATTTTTTTTAAATAGCTTATGTAATACGTCCCGAGGCACGTTGCACCATGAATTTCTAGACTCAATAAAATTTGCGCACTTATCATGTCACTATAGTTTAGAGTTGAGTATTACTACAATTCTAATGAGAACCTTGAGGATAACTAGTAGAGACTTTAGCTTGTGAGATTTGTACCTTTCACACTTTCAGAGAGTTTTACGCAATCTCCGAGTCACAAGTTGATTCAACTTCGTTTGGATCCGCACTTAAATTGTTGTTTGATCTCATTATTTTTCATTTTTGGCTTGATCACTGAGAACAACATCTTTTTCGAGTTGTAAGAAACGGTGTCTTGAAATTTGTCCCGATCACTAGGTTTTCATCCACACGCCTACCACTTTTCCATATCATATTTCTATTCACTCACCCATTACATTCCCATGCTTTTCCATATTTCCCACATCATACATACCCCACCACATTCATATATCATCCATCATATTGAGAAAAAGAATGTTTATTCCAAATGTAAAATGTCTTCATTGTTTATTTTAAAAAAAAGAGAGAGAAAAACATAAAAATAGCAAAAAAAAAAGAATATAGAGAAAAAGAAAAGAAAAATCGAAAAAGAAAAAGAAAAATGACTTTTGTAGTTAGTTCCTGTGTAATAAAGACATTTGTGCCTAAAAGGGCTATACACTCTCTCACATCGTATATCCATCCATTTTGCATCCATCTTTTATCCATCATACATCCACCACTCATCACTCATCCATCCATCACCATCTTACCTCATATCATATTCCTCCTCATTTCATTTCCCCCTCGCCCATATACATCCATATTTCCCCTAGGTGTTCGGGCAAATGAAAGTCAACATGGTGAATAACTCGATGTTCTCACTATAGTGATTAGCATTCTTTCATGAGATTATTTCTCTTTCAATTGTTCGTTCTTTCTTATGTGTGTGTGAGACGTTTGAACTTGCTTACATTTACTCACCTCCACACACACAAGAGCGATACACTGATCGAAATCTCGAGAGTTCATTTGAGAGAAATATATCCATGAGATTTGAAGTTGAAGCGTTGATTCCAAGAGGCTATCTAGGAATTACCCTTATGATACTTGACCCGTTTTGACTGATTCACATCACACACGTTGAGTTCTAGGAAGGATGTGCCTTGAGTATTTACTCAGCTAAACTTTTTACACATTCTAGCTTGTATTTCAAAAAAAATTCTCTCATGATGGATTGTGCGATCATTCTACGTCTAATAAGATATTGACTGCCTTTCAATAAATTTTTGCAAATAAAAATTTTGTAAGTATATTCCCTGGAAACCCTCACGAGATACAACTCGTCCTGTAGGTAAACCTACAGGTTTAAAAGCTTGTTGCACATGCTAAGTTCAATCGCAAGTGCCCGCGAAAGTGGTACACTTTTGGTTTTTTATCTTTCTCTTTCTCTCTATCTTATTGCTCGAGGACTAGCAACGGTCTGTTTGGGGGTGGTGTGATAAGCACCATAAACTGTACATTTTATACCCCGAATAAATGTACTTTAGTTGCTAATTCTCGAAAATATGGGTCTTATGTGCTTAAATGTTTATCTTGTAGGTCAAACGTCCGTTTGCGGTGTCAAAAGCTATATATCGAGGCAAATGCGCGTTGAATGGAGCTAAATTTCCTTCCCCGCAATCTTACCCGAGCCTAAACCTAGCCTAAACCTACCCCAAACCCTGTGTGTGTTTTGTTTGTCCCTTTTTAATATTTTTCATATTTTTAGTTTGAGTCGTTTCATTTTTAGTATTTATTTTTAATTTATTTAGTATTTTCTAGGTTTTGTTTTCGATTTTTCTATTTTATCTTTATTAGTATAATTTTATTTTATTTTGATTTTTATTAGTTTTTAGTTTTATTAGGATTAGTTTTTAGAAGTTTATTTTTAGTTTATTAGATTTTATAATTTTTAGGGCTTTAGTTTTCATTTAGATTTTAAGTTTTTATTTCTTTTGTTTTATTTTAGTTTTTATATAAGCTTAGGATTTTATTTTTTTTTAGTTTTAATATTTTTATTTTTATTGTTTTTAGTTTGTTTTATTTTTAGTTAGATTTTATTTTTTAGTAGTTTTAGTTTTATTAGTTGATCTTTATTATTTTTAAGGGTCACAAATTAACACACACACCCTAAATACCCTATGTCATACATACACCAAAACAACTCCCTCACCCACACACTATCCCCTACACCCTCACCCACACAATACCACCAAAACCCATCTTCAACCTCCAACCATCTTCTCTCTCCTCGCTCATCACCTTCCTCCATTAACAATCAAACCAAACTCCACCACCATCTACCATCCCAAATCCATCACCGAAACTCCTCTCACCTCTCCAACCCGATACAACCCTCGCCCGCTACCACCTGTTAAGCCATCCAACCCAGCTTGCGTCGACAACCCACTCCCCCACGCCGGTGGCGTCCTTCTTTCCTTACCCGCTGCCTCCACAGCGACCCCACCGGATCCGCGATCCCCTGTTTACCAACCCCCTTCTTCCATTCTTCAAACCCCAACCTCAACCTTATCACCATTCGACGTACTCGATCCCATTCCCTCACCTCCGGCGGTCAGCTCCAACCTACCGGCAACCACCAAATCAACCTCATACCCTGTCTACACCCCAGCTCCGCCCATCCCCTGCTTCTCAAACCCGCGACCCACAACCCCACACCAACCAAACCCGGGGAAACCCTCAACCAACCCGCGTCGGCAAAACCCGAATCCCAGCAAACCCAACTCGCAATCCGACCTCCTATCCAAACCCGCAACCAACAAAGTCCAACCATTACCCATGAAACCCCCCAAACCCATTTGAAAACAAAAGACCCATTTTCCATATCCTCATCTTATCCGATTTCCACCTGCCAAACAAACCAAAGCCAATTAAGTATAAATGCCCACATGTCTAATAAACCATTTAAACCCATTTTTTCAAACTACCCCCAACTAACTCATTTAACTCATATACCCAAAAACACCCTTGTACCAAATCAGATTTGTTACCTCCCCTCATCCACATGACCTCACACCTAACCCATGCACATGTGTGCATGATTCCTTAGATACCCTCACCCAAATACCTTTCATATCCCTTACACCCTTGTCTTCTCATTTTTACCCCCATGCTCCATACCTACAATTTAAAGAATTGAAGACTCAATTTGAAGGAAGACTTGGATCAAATCAATTTTGTAAAGAGAGAAAATACCATTTTAGTGTAGGTTTTAGATTAGAATTTTATTTTATTTTTTTAGATAGTGAGGGAAAAATAAATTGTTGTGAAAATTAATTTGAGTGAATTCTGTGATGTAATTTTGTTTGGATCATTCAAATTGAGGGATGTTGATTTCAACTCATGGATTGAAGTTCAATTAAACATAAAAAGATTGGTTTTGATTGTCCTTTTATCGTCTCATTTATTTTATGCCTTTCATTATTAATTTGTCAAATTTCATACCATGTTAGGCTAAATCCCCTTTCAAGGGGTGGGGGGAAACCCTTATTTGATGTTATTTTAGTTTAATTAGTTTGATTATGTAACACCCCGCCCGCCCGGGGAGAGCGAACGGAGCGCTAATGCGATAAAATAAATCCAAATCCACAAGTGACAAGTGACAAGGTATAGAGAATCTAAGTCCCACAACAAGAAAAGAGAAACTACAAATCTCAATCTCTTCAAATTAAATACCAAATATCTCGAATTACATACAACAACTAACTCGAAAATAAAATACAAATCTCCAAGCTCTATACATCAATATAATACAAATCTTTCCCAAACAATCATCGCTAAAATCAATCTCCATAGCGCCCCAAAATCCGCGCTAACCTGCCACTAAAAGAAAATATGGGGAAGTACACAATACGACAAGAAAGATGTTCAACAAATATATGTTAGCGATGAATAAAACGTAACAACATGAGTACGAATATTCAAATCAAAATGCAAATCTCAATAGCATTTCATCATTATAATTTCTCAACAACACTTTAATCGGGTCACCAGGCCTCACCACATTCGTATATGCTTTATCAAGCCATAGCCCGGGAAACAGGAATTTTGGCGGGTGCCCAACATCCGTGCCATATTAAAATCTCATGACAACGTGCTCATCAACAATATAATGATACCACATGAATCAAAATAATTTCAACAATTATTTTCCAGATTTCAATGAATTTATCAATTCAAATATGAGTTCAATTAACAAGAATTCAAAGAGAATGACACTCGCGAGATTTAAGGAGCATATTGTGTAAAACCCCATACCTCAAACCATGATGAGAAACCAATAATCACATCCTCAAGATCAACACAAAAGATCTACAGAACCTCCTCCAAGAACCTCCAACAAAAATAGCCCCAAGAACACCTCTAATCTAAGGTTGGAACTCAAAAATCTCAAGGGCCAATGTGTATATCAAAAGAAGAGGAATATAAAATATATTTTCTGCTAAAAAAGTTGTGCCAAAAGTAGGTTAAAAATGGTTGCCCATGAATCCTTTTATAATGCAAAGAAATGAAGATGAGAGGGTGCAGCTACAGCGGAAATATTGCGACTTCTAAAGTCTTGCAAAACAACTCCCCCGAAGTTGGTATTTATAGGAAAAAATATGAAGAGTCCCGCTTTGTTAAAACTTATCAGCGTATAGGTACACCGAACCCGATCTGGGGTACACCGAACCGGTTCGGGTGTACCATCCTGGTATGGGGTTAAAAAAAAATAGCATTCTTCAAGGAATTTTCTCCAACTTCAAAAGGTCATAACTCCTTCACCGTAGCTCGGATTGAGGTGCCGTTTTTTCCAGTATCTTCGTTGCGTCGAGATCTTCAACTTTTTAGTTGACCAGACCTCCGAAATATGGATGTGAAATTACGAAAATGCCCCTTGAACTTCCCTATCAAGCCTTTTTCACTGTTTTGACTTCCCTTGCGTACCACTTGCATTAAGTCCCTAAAATCGTGGAACGTGAAGTCGTTGAGGCATATGTAGGACACATTAATGGAGATGTTGAATGCTTGATTCCCAGAATTCGGATAGAGGCCGTCATGTGTGATCTTGAGGTGACGTGCCAAATGTAGCGGCGTACGACATACATAAATGAAACATATTGGACATGAGAAAAATGTCCTTACAAATCTCCCCCTATGTCTATGCCGGTACATACATGAAAAATCCGAATTATCAAATATGAAATTACCTATACAAATCTACCCTCCCATGAACCCAAAACTGGAAAAGGTACAAATGAATAGTCTTCATCGTTTGTTCTTCAAATGTTCAGGAATCTCAAATATTTTCTCATCAGGGTGTGCAACATATAGATCTTCAATCTTCATACCTACACACATGAGACAAAGCAAATACCACGTGACATATCGAGTTTGAAATGAGATAACATGGATATCAATATATGATAAAAACATAAGCAACATCTCAAAAACTCCCCCAAAATTCAAATTCCCCCAAAATATGATAATTCTTTCTCCCCCTTTTTATGATGTCCCCAAATAGAAAAATGAGAAGAATGAATCAAATAAGCAAAATCGGGGTGTCACGGTATACAAAAAAAAATACAAACTATTTTTGATTTTTCAAATTTTTCGTACAAAAATAAGATACCAATATGAACAAATATGAAACAAAAATCACACCATGGATTTAGACTCAAACAACCAAGTCATGGAAATGGAATGAATGGGTGTGAACACATTCGATAGGTAAATCAACTCAATCAATCATATGTGCACGATGCATACGTGTACTCCTAACGAATGAACATCAAAGGTATCCTTAAGTGTAAACGTTTGTTGAATTTAGATGACATCGTTTTATGCAAATCAACAAATCAAAGTCAAATGATTTCCACACCAATAACGTCCAAAACTATATAGCGCATTTTCAAAAATTTCAAGGACGTGCAAACCCGTTTTAATTCTCCAACCAAACTCCCTCATATATATATTCTTTTAGAGGTAATCTAAATTCTCTAACATTGGAGAATTGGTGCAAAAACTTAAATGGCCCCTTTTTGGCATGAATTTCTTTTTATTGCCTTTCAATTTTTTCGGGCTCTTTTAAACCTCTTTGGACCCCGGATAATAAAATACCTCCATTTTTTAGGTCCAATTTAACGGTGGCTTTTGCGCAAAGGATAGATAATTACCTTTCGCAGCCCCTCCCCGTTTTTCAAACAAAGCACACAAACACACAACACGGTTTTTATATGCACACTTTCCTTATAAAAATTATCGCGCTTGGTTCGTTTTAAAGACAGGATTGAAGTGAAAACACCCAACCAACATGTGATAAGACAGGCACAATAAACAATCAAATCCGTGCATGTGTGCAATAAAGGAAATTATGAGTCAAACATGTAGGAAGTAACACTTAAATGCATCTTAATGACTCCAAACATTATAAAGCACATGGATGAATTGACCTATTGGCTCAAAACACTATCAAATAGTCACATGAAAATAATGGAACGATGTTGTGACTCGGTCATCCTAAGTGTTCATCCATAAACGATGCAATACAAAAATCTTTTTGGATGTTCTCAAAATTTTATCAAAATAAAATCTTTTTGTATTTTTTCAAAAAAAAATCAAAAACAAGAATTTATACAAAAAGTACAAGTCATCACACTAGTAAAAATATATCATGAAACCACAACTAGTGTATGACAAACATGCAACCACAATCAACCAAAAGATTTCACATTGGGTGAATCACGTGCAAGCAAACAGGAATCGTGGACAAATAAACCATAAGCCTTTAAATCCGATTTTCTAACCCAATTAGATGTGTAACGGAGTGTGGGGGTTTTGGGAATCGAATTTATTCTTCTATTAACCTTCCTAGGTTCATTTAACAGCTTGTAACAGAATCGCCTAATATGACCTTGCCTACCGCAATGTGTGCAAGTGTAAATCGGGCGGTGTGTGTTACCTAAAGGTGGCCCTCTCCTCAAATTTCTCGGTTGCTCTCTCCGAATTTGCCTAGGTGGGTCTCTCCTAATGATCCTAGGAGGCACTCTCACGATGTTCCTAGGGGGCTCTTTCCTAACAACCTTAGGTGTCTCTTTCTTAACAATCCTAGGGGGCTCTCTCACACGTGTGGGAATGGGTGCAACATATTTTTCAAGACCAATCCCACCCCTGTCCGTTTTGATCTCAACTGTGCCTAAAATCTTATCAAGTTTTTCAGACCTAGACTCCAAATCAAATTTCACCATACTTAAATCTTTCAATTTCATCTCAAGTTCACCTATCCTAGATTCAAGTACTCGTCTAGAATCCTCACACTCTAAAAGCTGCTTTTTCATAGTCTCCATCAACCCTCTAAGACTATCTCTCTCACCCTTGACGTACTCAAGCTTCTCTTTCAAAATTTTCACATAAGCCCTAAGTTCTTCAACTAAAAAATCATTATTTTTTATGGCACACTCTTTCAACTGAGCTTTCAATTTCAAATTTTCTTTCTTTGTTTTCAAAGTTTCAGCATAAAGTTCATTGAAAGTAGTTTGCAAGTCATGCTCATCTACATTTTCCTCCTCACTTTAATCCACACTCCCATCACCTTCACTATCATCACTAATCACACGTATGGGAAACTCTCGCCTAGAAGCATAAAAAACTTCTTCTTTTGAATCACAATCACTAAGGGTAGAAACATGAGAAATCGATTTATTCAATTTCCTCTTTAAATTTGTGGTACACTCATGTAACGTGTGACCAACACCCTCACAACAAGGGCACCTCTCAGATTCGTTTTCAACAGAAGATTTAAAACAAGAGTTCGTGTGAATTTTCCAATTAATTTTTTCAAAAATTTGACATCGAAGATCATCAAAAGCCATTTTTGTGCAAAATCAGGATCAAAACACAATAACTTAGTGCAACAGGCTCTGATACCAATTTGACGACGTGAGAAGTCAAATTGTATCACAAAAACATAAATCCTTGAAAAATCAAGATCACGCGATAAATTAGCGTAACCCGCTCTGATACTAATTTGACGACGTGAGAAGTCAAATTGTATCAAAAAAAATAAATCCTTGAAAAATCAAGATCACGCGATAAATTAGCGTAACCGGCTCTGATACCAATTTGAGAGAGTGCAGCTACAGTGAAAATATTGCGACTTCTAAAGTCTTGCAAAACAACTCCCCCGAAGTTGGTATTTATAGGAAAAAATATGAAGAGTCCCGCTTTGTTAAAAATCTTAAAAACTCATCAGCGTACAGGTACACCGAACCCGATCTGGGGTACACCGAACCGGTTCGGGTGTACCATCCTGGTATGGGGTTAAAAAAAATAGCATTCTTCAAGGAATTTTCTCCAACTTCAAAAGGTCATAACTCCTTCACCGTAGCTCGGATTGAGGTGCCGTTTTTTCCAGTATCTTCGTTGCGGCGAGATCTTCAACTTTTTAGTTGACCAGACCTTCGAACTATGGATGTGAAATTATGAAAATGCCCCTTGAACTTCCCTATCAAGCCTTTTTTCACTGTTTTGACTTCCCCTGCGTACCACTTGCATTAAGTCCCTAAAATCGTGGAACGTGAAGTCGTTGAGGCATATGTAGGATACATTAATGGAGATGTTGAATGTTTGATTCCCGAAATTCGGATAGAGGCCGTCATGTGCGATCTTGAGGTGACGTGCCAAATGTAGCGGCGTACGACATACATAAATGAAACATATTGGACATGAGAAAAATGTCCTTACAGAAGAGTTGGGAGCCAAAAGACTCCTTTAATTAAGGCAAAGAATTGAAGAGTCGGAAGTCAAAACAACTCCAAGAGTTAAAAACAGTTAAAAATCATTTTAAAATCCATTTTAACTCCGATTTCGAAACCGTTTCAAATTCTCGCCTTTAAAAATAATATTCAACATATTTGAGCAATAAAAATAATTTTATCTAAAACTTTATTTTCCTCCATTTTCCAGAAATTAATTAAAATAGCCCAAAATTACGCGGGTTATTACAGATTACTTGAAAATTCCCTTTGAATGTTAATTTTGATCCCTCATCCTTTAATTTACGCCTCGAGAGAGGGTAAATGATTTTCAAGAAAAAATCAAAATTCTAGTTATAATACCCATTTTAGATTCGAACTAGAGATAGATGTTTCTTAAGTGGGGTATTATAACTTGAATTTGAACTCTAAATTTATTTTTTAAGATTTACATAAATTTTAATTGATCGATCCTAGTGGGTGAATAATTAAAAAGAGTGTAGATCTATTTTTCTATAGTTGTGGGGTGTTAAACTAAATTTTCTAAAAGGTTACTATTAAAATTACATTTGCAACGAGAGTTGATTTGTAATGTTGATATTAATTTGGGAGAATTCAATTAATTAAATTAATTAGTTAGAATAGCTAAAATTTGTGGTGTAATCCCACTCCTTGATTGTTCTCAAATTTATTTACCTCATTTATCTCTTATTTTAGTGTTAGACTTTATTTTTCAATTTAGTCACTTTTTAGTTTGTCATTTGATCTCTCATTTAGTTTAGTTTAGTATTATTTCACCTCACCTCACCTAACTGTTTTAATATTTGAAAAAGCTAAAAAAATAGAAAAACCAAAAGACCAAAAAAGAAAATAAAATTGAATTGCAATTGAGTTTGTCTCTAGCTTACCCCATTGATTTTGATTGATACCCTTACTTACCTCTACACTTGAGTTTGTTCTAATTTGTAGGTATTTGAGGATTTTGATTAGAGGAGCTTTTCAAGCAACGACGAAAAATACACACCGAAAAGTTCTTTTATATTATCAACCTTATCAATATGAAAACATATATGAATATACGTTCCAGTACAAGTGACGGTGTAATTTTTCAAGCTTCCTAGAGAAAGTTATGATCATTTCTTTACAACACAAGAAATCTTCCCTACAAGCTCCTCTATTGTTCCTTCAACTTCAAAGAATTTTCATAATTTTTCTCCAATATAAATTTCCATGATTTTCAACCCATTGTTAGTAAACATAATTAATAGTACATAATTAAAGTTTCATAATTTTTGAATTCATTTGCTATCTCAAAATCTTGAACAAACTCAGGTCATACCGAAATGAAATATACGAACAGCAAATATATACCAACTTGCAACCATCACTAAGGACTAACCACAAGTATTTAATTTCTAATTCTAGGATATGATATGAATATATGAGTCTAATTTCATATCCAATTGGAATTTCTCAATTATAGTAAGCAAACAAAGAGATATGAAAGTTTGAATACAAGGGACATCAATACAAAACAATATGACCTATAAACACCACTTATCTTACATATGAACCAATACATATTATCACAAAGGATGATGGAATTTTAATCAGTAATTCAAGATTTTTATACCTTGAAATAAGTATAATATAATATTAAAACAATATTAACACATAATTTTACCTTGGAAACACCTTAAGGATTTTCTTGAATTTTTTTCCTAGCTTTTCCTTATAACCCTTTCTTCCTTAACTTCTACTTCTCTTTCCTCAAGATAATAACACTTAAAACTGAACCTAGGGACTAATTTGCTGAAGAAATAGGTTAGAAGAAGAGTTTTAGGTCGGAAAAGGCATGCCTCCTTTTCATCCAATCAAATTAAATCATTTGGTTTACTAAAAGACAATTTATCACATAAAGGGAATGGACATATTTTCCCCTTGTTCGTAAATTCGGCCTAACTTCTTATTCGAACATCCGTTTGATGCGACGATTGTTGTGTTACAGCCCTAACTCACATGTCTACAACTATCTAGTTTTCACCTCAAGTCAATTGTAATGTTATAAGGGTCAAAACTAGTCTTAAACATGAACATTTCTATCGAAAATAACAAAATGTTGTGTTCATACATAACTCGACATTTCACGATTTATGAAAGTAGGATTAGACTAAACATAATCACTTAACATTAGATATACGAATAACATATTATTCTTATCACATAAGATAAGCATGATTTAAATATAATTTATCATAATTATATCCGGGTTGTCACAGCTCCAGCAAAGCCGCCATCACCAACATCTTGTAAATGCATAGAAAGCAACACCGCAGGAAGAGAAATCATTCCTCCCGTGACCAATGACCTAGTTGACGGAGGTGAAATGTGGAGAATCCCTGCCAACAACTCCCTAGGGAACCGAAAAAACTCAGGCATAGCCGCTGCAACGCTAGGATTTATCCCCAACATGGCAGAAAACTCTTCATAGGTCAGACAGATTTCGTCCAACCAGAAGAAAAAGACATGTTCTTCGGGGTACCAGAACTCAACTGTTGCCATTAGCATATTCCACTCTATAGGTCGGTTACACTACAAAGAGACTCATCGCATGTTGAAATCATCATAGTAAATGCTGTAGGAGCACATCATTTCCAAGGTTTTAAGGTAGTTTTCAAACTCAACACTACCAGGGTGAGCCAAATCACAAAATAAGAATAAAGTGAGAAAAGAGGAATGTAAAGGGGAAGGAATCTGTAAGTGTGAAGAAAAAGCTCCATATACGCCCCTATTTATACTTGAAAACTCTCAAGAAAAGACAAGGAACCCTACAAAAATTGGAGGAAAACTTACCCCACTAAGTACTAAGCAATTTAAGAAAGTACAATCAAAGCCTTGGATTAAGTGGACTAGACTGACATGCCAATAGGCAGGTTAGATGCTGACCGGCAACCCCTTATTTAGGGAAACATTCCCTTTTTCCTTTTTTGTCAAAACAAAAAAAACTCAATAAAAATAATTTTTATTCTAAGGGAATTTAGAATTTCCTTATCCTTATGTTTTGACATATCCCATTTTAAAATAAAATCTTTCTCCAATCATTTTCAATTCTTTTTACGGTCTCAGCAGCAAAGTAAAACAGCATTTGCATAAATCACTAAAAATAAAAATTCATAAAAATTTCATTTCATTTGCGTAGGTTTTTGCTGTGTTACATCAGTTTTGTAGGAAATAAGAAAATACAAGGGGACTCAGCTCGAACCCACCTACCTTCTATCTCTCTCTCTCTCTATCACTAATATGTTTTCTCTCCTTTCACCTACAATCACTCTCTCTCTCTTATTTCTCTCTCTTCTCCTTTTCTTTCTTTAGGAGCCTCCTTTCCTGAGGCACCCTCTCTTCCCTCTGTGATGAGATGACGTTCCACCACTCTTCGAGCCAGACCCTTCCTCAAATGAGGCAGATGGCACAAAATAAGAAGGAATCGGAATCAAATCCCAAATATGGGCGATCGTCAAAGATATCCAATCCCTAATATCCCTTATCCAAGTGGTGGAGACCTGGATGTGCTACAATTGAAAATAAAAAAGAGCAAAGCAGTCAGTCTGAAACAAAGGAAGAAATCAAAAGGACAAAGATATGAAATGAATACGTCAGGTCGAAGAACCCCCTCTACCAATCCCAACTCCTCCAGATCCATCGCATTAAGACGGTGCAGCATACGCACCGACCCTCCATCAGCATTCGGATATTATAAGTAGGAGAGAATAGCCGTACAAAAGATCCTTTGAAGACATCGTCGCCGCTAATATCGTCGCACCCCCTGCATTGTGGGAAGACCCCACCGGCAGACTCGAACCTGCAAGGGGAAGAGGCATCACATCATATATGAATGGTGGCATCAACCAGTTTGACACAAAGTCCATATAATCATACATCACTGTAGTATCGGTATATTCTGAGTAAAGCTCACCCATCATCGCCGCTACCCGTGCATCGTTCAACATCTCCCGCACTCACCTCATATACATCAGGGGCCTCGTCGGTGGTAGCTCAACCTCATCCTCCACAATCTGTCGGACTAATCTTTCCCCGAGGTACCAAGAGTAGCCAAACTCATACACCAGAAAATACCACATATGTGCATGTCCCGCAGTCAACCACGTATGCTAGATAGCCGTCCCCCAAGGATAGAAGGTCACCTGCAAATTCCCCAGAAAGAGAAAAAGATCAATATTAGGAAAAGATCATAAAAATAAATACAATCTCAAGAAAAAAAAAAGGACTTACTAACTCACTCGTTAGTCCATTTAAGACCTGACGCACCGCCTCTAGAGAAAGGGGCTTCTTCGACTGCCGATTGGACTTCCGTCATCGGTACATCCGGTAGAAGTCCCCAACAGACTCATCCTTCAAAGTCATCAATTGGGTGTTCAAACCAATCACCTCATAGAACCATGTCTATAAAGGACAAAGGTCGGTAATTAAGAAATCAAGAATACGACGCATAATGGAAAAATACAAATGCATGATGGAAAATGCACAAAATAAAGAATACTTCAAGAAGATAAGTGGGCCCAGTAAAAGTGTACCGGCAGCGCCGGCTGAATGCATCAAGAGAATAATAAAGGGTCTTAAAGATCAAGCTCCCCCAGTCATAAAGACGGATGTTCGAAAATACCCTCAAGAATGGCAAAAACCACAAGTGGATGACATTGCCACTCATCGCCACTAAGAAACCCCCCAACACCAGTAAAATAAACAGACGAACCATCTGTCGCACCTGTCGTCCGTCACTCTCATCAATAATCCCCCTCAATAATAACACTCTCAATAGAGACAAACAAAGAGAGTCTCTAGACACTACCCTCTCCACATCACCCAACGCCATCGTTACCGCCTCCGACGTCACCCTCAGAGTCCTATCCACCTCAAACTGCATCCCCTCGTAATCCAGCCCCAGCAGCTACTGCACATCTATGGGAGTCACCGTCATCTACTTAAAACCAAAATGAAAGGTGTGGGTGGTGTCCCACCATCTCTCCCCTAGAGCACAAAGAACAGTCGTAGAATGAGGCATCTTATCCAAAGTAAACACTAGTCTCCTAAAATCGACTGGTGGCACTATCCAATGAACCACACACAAAAGGTGCTTCCATATGTCCCTAAGTCCCGTCATCCCTCAGGCACGCATAGTCGACATAGAAACATCAGACTGTCTAAAGAAAAATGAAAAAACCCTTGTCAAAAATCAAGAAATAGGGAAATATCGCTAAGAAAAAAAGGGAAAAGGAAGACCAAAAGTCATCAATACTTACATAATAGCCAAGTTTCACCACCCTAGAAGAATGATGATGCATAGGCTTGCACAAGAGAGTCCGATCATTCACCACTGACTCAAATGAGTCAAAAGAGTTTTAACTGCCCAAAGCAAGGGGCACCCTAGCCCTCCATTCCAAGCCTTCCCAATCGTCAACATCAAGCCACGTCATGTGTGTTGCGGTACATGAGAACTCATACATCTTTTGACTTTGGAATTTTTGAACGATTTGCATAAGGGAATTGAAAAATAAGGCAAGTCAGAAAGGTGTGAAAAATGAGGAGAACCCGCCCCTTTTTATAGGAGGCCAAGGGGTATGTCGATCGGATCCCTCTGCCACCCACCGATCAGCATTATCCCTCCACCTACTCGAGGTACACTAAAAAATCGTGCCACTGCCGTTTGGCACCCTTCCAATCATATCAGTCAGCACCATCTTTAAAATTTCATACAAAATGCCACAAAAAAATGCCAGAAAATCCCAAAAACTTCCTTAATTTACCAATTGGATTTTAGAACCGTTTTTACCAAAAAAAAACATTTTTACCACACTCATTATCCCGATGAAACTCTTACCTCCCCAGTGGAATTCCCAAATACAATTGGATATTCCTTCCAGCAATGTCTCCAAAGGACATAACAAAAACGAAGAAATTCCCCAGCGGAACCTAAAATCACATCAAACCCTCGGATCATTCCCTCTTCCCCAGCTGAACCTAAAGTCACATCCAAACCTCAATCCAAAGTGGAACAAAAAGATACAAATCCCCAGTCATAGAATTGGCTTTGACTCACTAAATTGGTCACCCCTATCTTAAGCCCGCTGAATTGGCTTCGACCTTCAGAATTGGTTGCTTCAACTTAAGCCCTCGGAATTAGCTTCGACCCTCAGAATTGTTCGCTTCTACTTAAGCTCTCATAATTGTCTTTGACCCACAGAATTAGTCGCTTCTACTTAAGCCTGCAGAATTGGCTTCGACCTTCAGAATTGGTCTCTTCTACTTAAGACCGCAGAATTGGCTTCGACCCAAAGAATTGGTTGTTTCTCCCTCAGCCCTTAAAATTAACTTTGACCTACAGAATTGGTCGCTTCAACTTAATCCCTCAGAATTGGCTTCGACCTATAGAATTGGTCACTTCTACTTAAGCCCTCAAAATTGGCTTCGACCCTTAGAATTGGTTCCTTCTGCTTAATCCCACAGAATTGGTCACTTCTACTTAAGCCTGCAGAATTAGCTTTGACCCGCAGAATTAGTCATTTCTTCTTAAGCCCTCACAATTGGCTTTGACCTTAAGAATTGGTCATTTCTACTTAAGACCTTAGAATCGGATTCGACCCGTAGAATTGGTCACCCTTATCTTAAGCCTCAGAATCAGCTTCGACCCGTAGAATTGGTCACCCTTATCTTAAGCCCTCAAAATTGGCTTCGACCCGCAAAATTGGTCACCTTTAACCTAAGCTCGAGGAATTGGCTTTGACTCGCAGTATTGGTCACCCCTATTTTAATCCCTCATAATTGGCTTCGACCCATGGAACAGGTCACCCCTAACTTAAGCCCTCAGAAACGGCTTCGATCCGCAGAATTGGTTTCTATAACCTAGGTCCTCAAAATTGACCTCCATTCGCAGAATTAGTCATTCCATGCCTTGACCTCAATATTCACCCCCTTTAGGTCCTCCGAATAAACCTCGACTTTTAAACTGGTCATCCGCATCCCATAGGTCCGCAGAATCGACCACTTTCCAAAAAACATCATGTGGTGCCTATTCGACGGCTTTCACTTGTTCCAAGCTCACCCGTTGAGGGGATGTACAGAAACCACATTCTAGGACCCCCTAAGTCTCTCTTTAGGTCCTTAGAACGTCTTCATTTCACTATAAACCATAGGTCACACTTCGAGTACCGATCTAGAAGCCATCGGGAGCTCCCGGGCCCCGTTTGACCCAGATCAACTCTATCGTCAAAGAAAAATCTCTTTGAATCCTCAAAGGGGCGTGAACCCCCTTTCCAAATGTCCACCCCATGCACGAATCGGCATAACAATTCGAACGAACAGACCATTTGACTACCAAAAATCGATTCGAATGCCACCGGGTGCTCCCAGGACCTAATTTGATCCTAAAAAATTCTATCATCAAAGTGAAAGCTCTTTTAATCCTTTAAGGTCTCTGAATCACATTTCCAACAGTCCACCTCACTGGCAAAACGGTATAACCGTTCGGATGAACGATCAGTTTTCCCTCTAAAAATAATTAGGAGGCCATTGGGCGCTCCTGAGCTCCGTTTGACCAAATTTAACTCTTTAGCTCGAACAAGACTGAATAAATCTACGAAGTACACTGAATACACTTTCTAGCATTCCATTCCATGTGTGATTCTGACTTACGGTGCGGACAAATGATTCGTTTTACTTCGAGTGGTCACCGAGTTCTTTCGGGCCCTGGTTGACTAAGTTCAGCTTTCCGAACCAAGCGAAACTCTTTGGAATGTCCTAGTACATCTCCTAACCTTTCCAATAGTCAAATCCATGTGCGATTCTGACTTACCATGAGGACGAACAATCCGTTTTCGTCCGACAATCTCCCATCCAAAGGAGCGACATGCGCTTATGAGCCACATTTGACCCAAAGTAAACTCTCGGACCTGAGAGCGATTCAAAGGACTCCTAAAGGTCTCTGAATTACCTAGAGGTATGCCCCATGCATGATTAGGATCAAAGGATTATGTTCTACGACCAATTTTCCAGGAAAATCTGCATGAGACTGCCAATTGGCAGATCCATCTCCCTGCCTATCGGTAGTGTATTTAAGGTCACCTTCCGATGGGAAGGACTAGGGAAGTGATGATCGTAAACCCACTGACCCTATAAAAGGAGGGCATGACCTCACTCCCAGGAGAAGAGATCCATCATTATCAGTGATCTCAACAACATTCTCTCAAAATCAATGAAGTTCTATCATGTGAAGTTCCTTTCAAGCCTCCATTCCCATACTTTTCATACCCCATTTAGCAAAATATCATTCTCTCTCATCCCTCATTCATCTCACATTCAAGGGCGCTCATCCAATATCAAAGATCAAGCTTCAAAGAAGGTCCAATTCCTTCCTTTTCTCTTTAAATTCTTTGTTTTTGCATAAATTTAATTAGATTCATAATATGGTTCTTACTTTAGTTCATACACATTAATATCTACATTTTTATTAGTATATTTCACATAATTTATTTCTATAAAAAATCCAAAATAAACAAAAGGAGGGTTATGCCCATAAATTCCAAACGGAATTATCCATCATACCTTTTCAAAACTAAAACATATTTTTCTACACACACCGTATAATAAAATCCCGTTCGAATCTATGGGATAAACCCCACCCCTATGCCGCATTCGAACTATGTGGACTTTGATGCCTTTATAGGCTATCTAGGCATTTCGAATTAAAACTCGAGACTCGAGCCCAATTTTCTAATATTCTCAATTTATTAATTTATTTAAATCCTCCAATTTTCCTGAATTCCTCATTTTCATATTTATCATATTATTGCATTAATATAAATATTATGTTTGTTAGCGCTTTATCCCATACATATTATCGTTTTCTAACAACGATCAATATCATGATAAACGCATAAATCATGTTTTCTATATATATTATTTTAGGAACATTCCTATGGATGGCCTCACTCTATCTCTTCTATGGTATGAGTTGGGCGATTCCGATATCCATTATATATACACGCACACACACTTCACAGATAAATAAAGGAAAATAATAACACAAGCGCATGAGAGATCGAAAGGGCGAGATGGGTACCTAACACCTTCCCATTCCGTAACTTAGCCCCCGAACCTTTGAACTATTGGTTCGTATGCATCAGTTTATCTTTGATGCCGCTATCTCGAGGTAGCAACGTGTTATTTTGCCTATTTTGTGCAAAATAGGTTGGCGACTCTATTTCTTTTCATTTACCCCACACCGATGACGGTCGAAGCGCTCCTAAGTAAAGAGGCGCAAGACCTTTCGAATCCCATCCTGGACCGCGATCTCGATCAGGATGTCCACATAGACAACATATCTAGTAACCATTAAATTCCTTAATCGATGGATTCTCTAGCTATAACCAGATTAAAATGCATCCTGGCCATCAGGAGAAGATCGGGTTCATTACCCCCAGGGATATACTGTTATATAATCACGACCTTTGATCTTAAAAACACTGGTGCGCCTTATCAGAAAGTGGCCACATCCATCCTATATGACCTAATACACAAGGAAGAGTAAGTCCATGTGGACAAAATGATAATTAAGTCCAAGGATCGTGAAGGACACATTCCAGTACTCCGAAATTTCTTCTAAAGATTGTCCCCCTTTAAAATATTGCTAAACCCACAAAAATTCATCTTCAGAGTCACTAAGGGAAATGTTATCGGATTCATAGTCAACAAAGATGAAATCGAGGTAGACACTTCCAAAGTTAAAGTCATACGGGAAATGCCCTCACCCAAAACAGAAAAGGAAGTACGAGGGTTTCTAAGTCAGCTACGGTTCATAAATCGATTCATTAACCAGTTCACCACCAATTGTGAACCCATCTTCATAATACTCAAAAAGGACTCCCCAAAAAAGTGGAACACTTAATGCAAAGATTAATTCGAGAAGATATAAAAATGCCTCACTCAATCACCAGTGCTAGTTCCCATTCAGGTAGGACAACCTCTCTTGGTCTATATAACCATAACTGACACGGATGTCAAAGCCATATTAGCATAGTGCGTCGAATGTGCCCAGAAAAAATGTTCCATCTACTATATAAAAAAGAACTACTATCCTATGAGGTCAAATATAGTGCTTTGGAAAAGGCTTGTGTGTCCCTCATACGGATCACTCGTAAACTTCGACATTACACGATATCATTAAGGATAAAACTCATCTCGAGAATGGATCCCCTAAATTATATATTCGAGAAACATGCTCCCTTTAGCATAATGTCCAAATCTCTTCCCATGCTATCAGATTTTAATATCACGTATGTCATGCAAAATCTACCAAAGGACAAGCCATCTATGACCTCCTTACAGGGTAACCCCTATCAGACGAGGAGGAAAACGAGGCAGAATTCCCAAACAAAGATCTTTTCACTTTAAACAATAGAGAAACTTAGGAACTATACTTTAATGTAACCTCTAATAAAAGTGGATTCGTCATATGTATGCTACTTATATCCACGGACTCGAGACGACTCCCTATTGCCATCAAAATCACATACAAGTGCACCGACAACATGGTCGAGAATAAGCCTTACATCACATGTCTTGAAATAGCCTTAAGAATGGGAATCACTGACCTAAAAGCCTACGGAGATTCCAACCTAATTATTAGTTAAATAGTAGGTAAGTGGAAAATCCAAGACGATAAGATACAGCCATACCATGCCTACTTAGAGGATGTATATTCGCGATTTGAGCATCTCAAATTTGACTTCCCCCTAAGAGATAAAAAACTTTGCAGATGCACTTCCCACTCTAGAATATATGATAGACATGTTGTATGGAACTATGAAAATCACATTCACTATATGTATTTGAAACACCCTATCGTATCGCTTCGAGGTTAAGTCCATCGAAGAAACAGCCGTAGGACCCACAGTCTAGTATTACGACATTTCGAACTTGCTCAATAAAATCTTCTAGCTGAAGGATACATCTTCCAATAACCTACTTACCCTACAACGATTGGCATCCCAATTCATCATCTATAGGGGAAACTCTACCAAAGAGGGTTCGATGGTATACACTTACGATGTGTCACACGGAACGAAACCATTCAAATTATGGATAAAATTCATAGAGATAAATGTGTCCCTCACGTGAGTGGGCACACCCTCTCCATAAAAATACATCGACAGTCATACTACTTCACCACCATGCAAAAAGACTATACCTATTACGTCAAAGGGTGCCTCAAATGTCATTTATATGCCCTCGATGGCCTTGTGAGTTACCTTCTCTATCATGTCAAAATATACTTCTTGGTTGTTCTCCACCTGGTGGATTGACATGATAGAGAAGGTAACTCACAAGGCCTCAACGGTGCATGAGTTCATCTTGGTCACCATCAACTACTTGAACAAACAGGTCGAGGCCAAATCTTACGCAGTTCTAAATGGTAAGAAAGTATCCAAATTCATACAGTGCAACATTATCTGCTGCTTTGACATACCGCATGAGATCGTATCATAAACTGGGTCTTATTTCTAGAAAAAGGTCTCAAACCTACTTCACGATGTAAGGACATTTTTCACATGTCCGAAATGTTTCATTTATTTATGTCGTACGCCGCTACATTTGGCACGTCTCCTCACGATCTCACATGACGGCCTCTATCCGAATTCTGGGAATCAATCATGCATTATCTCCACTAATATGTCCCACATCTACCTCAATGACTTCACGTTCCAAGATTTTAGGGACTTAATGCAAGTGGTACGCAAGGGAAGTCAAAACAGTGAAAAAAAGGCACAATAGGAGAGTTTAAGGGCATTTTCGTAATTTCACATCCATAGTTCGGAGGTCTGGTCAACTATAAAGTTGAATACCTCGCCGCAATGAAGATACTAGAAAAAACGGCACATCAATCCGAGCTACGGTAAATGAGTTATGACCTTTTGAAGATAGAGAAAATTCCTTAAAGAATGTTGTTTTTTTTGTACGCTGGATAGAATTTTAGAGTTTTAAGAACGTGGGACTCTTCATATTTTTTCCTATAAATACCAACTTCGGGGGAGTTGTTTTGCAAGACTTTAGGAGACGAATTTGAGAGTCCAAATACATCTAGTCTTCATATTTTTGAGTCCCAAGACTCATGTTTTGATTCACACATTATTGCCAAACCTTTGTGAATCCTTTTGCAACCCAAGAACACAACTTTGGTTTGTTCAACCCTTATGGAGGAGACTGTTCTTCTTCTTCATTGCAGCCCTACTGGAAAGGGATAATTCCAGCCGCGACTACAGAATCCGATACCCGAGGGTAATTCTTAGTCAACTTGTATTTTCATTGTAATCCGATTGTAAGCCGTTCTCTTGCAAATTATAGTGAAAATAAATGGTTTTGCCCCTGAGGGGGATTTTTCCTTAATTGCATGTGTTTGAATGTTCTTGCGTAGATTATCAATTTATTCAATCACATACTGCTGCATGTTTAGGGTTTGTTTAGATTAAAAGGGTTTTATATATAATTTGATCATTTGAACGCGAGCACACATGTTCTCACACGAGCATGGTATCATCCGTCGCAAATCATCCCCATACCGACCTCAAACCAATGAAGCAATTAAAATTACTGGGGAATGTCAAAAACACTATTAAAAATATGACTGAAACCTACAAGATTGGTCAGATAAACTCCTATACGCCGGCCTCTAGGGCTACCATACTACAGAGTGAAAATCTATTGCGTCCACTCCCTAGTCACTGGTTTATTGTATAGAGGCACTCGTACCCATCGAACTTGAGGTTCCCTCACTATGGGTCATGCTCGAAATTCAAGTGGCTGAAATCGACTAGTCCAAGACCGTTATAACGAACTATCTATCCTTAACAAAATAAGGATAAAGGTCACTTACCAAAACTGGGTTACCAATAACGTATCGCCCGATCATTCAATATACGAGTAAAGAAGCAAAACATCCAAGAGGGTGACCTAATCCTGAAAGAGTTTCTCAAACCAGCTCAAACTCCTAGAGTTAAATTTACACCCAATTGGGGAGGACCATATCTAGTCACCAAAATAATCTCTGGAGGGGTGACTACCATAGCTGATCTCGACAGAGCTACATTTTCCTAACCCTTTAATCTCAATTGATTGAAGAAAATATTTCCTTTAGCTAAAACACTTTAAGTCCCCAACTTTTTATCCATTTTTATAGGGAACTTGGAGGACCTATTTCTCCTATTTTTTTATCACCAACATTCAAACAGACACTCAGTTGTCTTTGAATCGAAGATACAAAGGCAATTGAGATATCACTTCAAGATCAGCCCAAATAAACACCAAAAAACCCTATTTGATGGAAAAACCTTTTCTAGGGTCATTGTGCCCTTTCTCTAAAAAATATTGGTGCGATATAAGTAGACTGAATACCAAGTAAAACAAAATAATGATCTAAGGCATTTTAAAGACTCTCCTGAGTCCTTTTTGTTAATATATGCGCAAATGCTAATACTATGAGGGAAAAAAGCCTAAAAATGAGAACACTCTACCCTTATATATTTCTTCCCAAAAGTCAAATGCCTCCCTTTCTCAAAAACATCCTCAAAATGAGACACATATCGAGGCAGACAGACTCACTATGGGATCTCTGTTAAACGGCTCCCTATTCTTGGTAGAAGG
This sequence comes from Sambucus nigra, assembly GCA_949130495.1. Taxonomy (NCBI): domain Eukaryota; kingdom Viridiplantae; phylum Streptophyta; class Magnoliopsida; order Dipsacales; family Adoxaceae; genus Sambucus; species Sambucus nigra. Next base: position 463,825,958 of record OX422211.1, on the reverse strand, counting down.
ACGACGACATTATCTTTTAAGCTACCTCTGAATGATCTCACCCTCTCCCTCAAAATATCCCGCAACCAATGACATATATCGAGGAAGACAGGCTCACCAAGGGATCCCCGCTAAATAACACTTTATTTTTGCTAAAAGGACTGCACCCCTATCTATGAAGCTACATCCAAAGGATCTTTCCCCTTCTCCTCAAAACACCCTGCTTATTGGGACACATATCGAGGAAGATAGACTCACCAAGGGCTCTCCTCTAAATAAAGCCCTATTTTTGGTAAAAGGAAGGTGCTCTTATATCCGAAGTTGTCGAAGACGACAAAATACCATGGGCTCACCACTAAACGACACCTTAATTGTGATAAAAAGGTTGATACTTCGATCCTAAATCTACATAAAAAGTCTCTTGCCTGATCACAAATAGAAGAAAAATAGGCTTTCCTCTCCCACTCTGTCCTTTGTTCAAGCATATGGCTCGCCATCAAACAGATATAATTGTCTTTCTCCTAAAAACAAGTCTTAAAAATATGGAGCATCTTTATTTCCCTATCTCTCCATTCTATGTTACTATCACACCTTTTGCCTTAATTTTTATTTTTGTCTTGGCACGAAAAGGTGTATATGCATGTGTCACCATAATTCTAATAAAAATATCATATGATCACTCTATTCATATGCATATTTGTCATTAACTATCATGTGAATTGTAGTAACATTACTCTTAATATATCAAAATAATCATCTCTTTCAATTCGGTCCCCTATATGACCTAAAATAGGAAGTCTGATGCTTCAAATAAACTTGGTCCCCTAAGAGACCTAAAATAGGAAGTCATGTGCTTCAAACCATTTGGTCCCATACTCGACCTAAAATAGGAATCTTGAGGCTTCAAATAAACTCGGTCCCTAACGTGACAAAAAAAGGAAGCCCAATGCTTCAAACCACTCGGTCCCCTATGTGACTAAAAACGGGAAGCCCTGCACTTCAAATAAATCGATCCCCATCGAGACCTAAAATAAGAAGACTTGTGCTAAAAAACCAAATTGGTCGCCTATGCGAACTGAAATAGTGATACCTATGCTCCAAAACCAAATTGATCCCCTACATGACCTGAAATAGGGAGTCGTGCCTTCTAAAACCATATTGGTCCCCCACGTGACCTTAAACAGGAATCCCTGCACTTCAAACAACTTGGCCCCTATGTGAAATTAAATAGAAATCCCTACATTTCTACAACACCCCTCCCTAAAAAATAGATATAACGTTATTTGAAGTATTTTGTCCAAAAGAAAATTCAAGGAATAAATAATCCAAGTGTAACACGCCAAGTAATACGTAAGGTGGCGTATTACGTAAATGGTTTAAACGAGAGAAATCCCAAGATGTATGTGTCGCACGAATGCGTATTTAATCTCCAATAGTATTAGCTAAAATGTTCATTAAGTTTGAGGGAAAAATATTAAGGAATGGATATAACATGGACAATGTTAATACGATGCAATATTTATATGGTATGAAAAGCAAAGTATTGCAATATGGATTAAACGATAAAGTTTTGCATTGCATGGTTCACATGAGATTTATTTTGAGTTTATGTAATTATTTTAAGTACTTTGATTAAGTTTTTTGTGATTCAGAGAAGCAATGAACGCTATGCAAGCATGGGAACTAATTGTCAGACGACGCGCTACACTGCGAAAGTCCAGTCTTGCGCGAATTATTTAGGACAATTGGTAAGTCAAAAAAAAAATCCAACCATATATTTAGACTCATAAATATATTAGGAATATTACCATACGAAGAAAAATTTTATATATATATATATATATATATATATATATATATATATATCTTGTAGGGAGATCCCGATTCTTGTGCGCCTTGTATATGAAAATCCAGGAGGCCAAACTATTATTGTAAATATGATTTTTTTTTTTAGCTAAAAAATTCAAGGAATATGATTCTTTAGTTAAAAGTTTCAAAAAAAGAGAAAAAAATTTGGGCCTGGTACCAAAAGTGACGTAAATCAGCATTGTGTGGGTGTTTTTGGACATTTTTCAAATGGATTTTTGTGTTCATATGTTGGTCCATTATGTTTTCAATTTTCCACCTTGGTTTGCAAGTCTTGGTGAGTGTTTTACACAGTTTTTAACACACCAACATTTGTTAATTGGGTCATAAGTTGAAGAGTTCCCACAATAGCTTATAAGAGAGAAATAGAAAGAGAGAGGTGAGTGCATAGGCCCCATCATTCAATTACCATAAGATCTATAATCATCCTCTCTACCCTTGAACTCCCTTAAACCAGTAGGCATCCCCAAAATTCATAGCTACCCTTGAGCCAACCCAAAATCACTATTCCATGCCATAAAAACACCCTATTTCACCATCTATAACTATAGAAAGTATGTTGGATTATTATAGATGTTATTCTCGAAAGTTGGTTAAGGCTTATAGGAGCTTGAAGATGGATTTTTGGAGAAGAAGAATGTAAGCTTAGAGGTAGTTTCCATAAAGGACTTTCTTGTAACTTCTTGAGGCCATCTTTGGATGTGGGGGTTACTCCTCCTACACCAAAATTTCTACCATTATTAGAGGACATTTGGGTGGGAATACTAATCTTGATTTAGGTTTATAAATGTGTATAACTTTAGCTAGTTTATTTACATATATTAGGCTTAATATATGTAGGATATCTTATAGCTTGCATCCATGAGATTAGTTAGTTGATTTCTATGGTTTTATGTGTAAATAGGTTTCAAATGAGTAATTTAAAATGGGTTTTGAAATAGATAAACTTCAAATTACTCTTTTACACATTTTTGGTGTAATATGTGTAAGGAAATGGTTATAAGGCATTTATGGGTTTATTAATTGCACCCATAATGTTTTGAATAAAAATGGCATTTAAAAATAGGTTTAAATGGATTTTAAAAGTGTTTAAAATTCCAGAACACTATTCATGGGCATTTTATGAAATAAATGTTTTCAAAGTGTGTTTTAATAAAGAAAATGTGATTTCTATAAAAATTAATATTTTAAGCTTGTTCTTGCCATTTTGTAAAATGAGTATATGTTTTCTTACATTAAATAGAGGGTTTCGTATGTAAAGGAATGTCTTCACTTTAAAAAAGTATTTTAAAGTGTGTGAAACTCATGTAGAAAGTAGAATGAGTTTAATGTGTCAATATGTGAAAAGTAAGGATTTTTCATAAGTTGTGGGTTGCAAGTTAATAATGGGAGTTAAAGGTTTCAAATGTGTAAATAGTAGCAAAGTGAATGTTTATATGCAAAATCCAAAAAATATAAAGTGTGTTCATCAAATATGTGGAAAATGGGGTTCTAATATATAAAATGTATGAATTTATATATTAAAAATGTGTGAAGTGTAAAAATATGAAAGTGGAGTAAAATATGCTAATATACAAATGTTTTTATGGTTAAATGTTTTTAAGTGTTGAATGGGAAACTTAAACTACCTTTTTGAAAAATGACATTTGTTAAAGGACTAAATTGCAAATTTTTGCAATAAAGAGTAAATTAATAAATTTACTTAAAGTGAAACATTTTTAAGAATTAAAAATGTTGATGGATGTTTTTACTCTAATATGGGTAAAATTATATTAATTCCAAAAGTGGGAATGATTTTGGGTATAAAATTAACGTGTGTGTGAATAAAAGACTTAAAGTGAAATAAATAATTTTCTAAGTGTTAATGAAAAAATGGATAGTTAAGTCCCGGATTTTGGCTTCGGGCCATAGATGTTGAATAATGTGAACATTGAAATAATATTGAGAACAATTAAAAGATAATGAAATATTTGGATGATTCCGGAGAAATAATGTGAGAGGCCACAAAGTCCGTCGTTATTGGCTAAATCCCAAAGATAATGGTGTTGCTAGGAACATGATAATAAATGAGTTATAAGATAAAAATAACCTTACTTGTGTGAGTGATTAAAGTTTCGATTAACGAAGGCGAACAAGTAAATTGAGAATAATGACAAATTTCCATAAGAGAAGTGAAGTAGTTAAGCAAAGTGACTTAATGGGTAATTCAGCTACCTAATAAGGTTTAAAGCCATAATAACAAGTGTGCGTGTTATATAAGGCCTTCAATGTTAACAAATATTCTTTAAAATGATATGAGCGTGCGTTGAAAGAAAGTCTTAAGTAAAGATTAAGCAACTCTGGTGTGAGTTAATGAATGTTGGGTAATAAACATTTGAAAGTGAGAAAGGTTTTCCCAAGAATTGTAAATTGTTTAACTGGGTGAGTGAATAGGAAGAATATGATAGTTTAAAGCATAAAATACAAAATGATTATTTTATAAAGATAAGGAGGACAAAAAGTATCAAATAACGTTTTTGAAATAAAACTGTTTAATACATTTGGGACATATATTTCCAAAAGTATATATGTATATATATACATATTTTCACATGCATGTGATTGTAGCATGTGAATGTTCTTTCTGTCGTTCGTGTCTATACTGCATTTGAATATCTTCCCACTAAGCATTTGTCTCACATCCCTCATTTTGTTATGGCAGATTATAGGTTGTTTCGTACTTTGAGAGCGTTATATAGGTAAGTAGTTACTTGTATTTATGATTACTGGTTCTTTCACTTGGCCTTGTGGGCTCTATCACGTAGTTGATGAAAATTATAATTGCATGCTAACAAGAGTAACGTGATGAGGTAGGTTGCATATCTTCTCGAATACGGTGTTGGTTTGGGCCAATCACGCTAGATTAGTGACAATTTTGGTTCATATCATGGATAGTGAGAGGACATTAAGATGATGCGCAACTCTTTATGAGATGGTAAACGGATAAGTTAATAGCCTTATATCTTTCGTAATGTTTCTTATGTAGATGTGTTGGTAAGCACGGGTGTCAGTCTATACGAATAGTGGTAACATCGTGATCTTTTATGAGACATATATCGTGTTGTAACTTTGATGATGAGAGTAGCCTTAGTAGTAGTAACAACGTCAAGTTTTGTCCGTTGCTACTTAGCTGTAAAGGTTGTATATTTCATCTATGGAGGTTAGGTGCTAAGTGACATTCATAAGTATTGATTATATGGTAAGAATATATTGGGTCCCTTAGTTGAGGACTTAGACTTAGTGTATCTTGATTATAATATGGGTTTAGATAATCATTATGATTTTAAGTAACCTAGGAGTAAACCTAGAAATCTTGGTGACTTAGTGTTAAGAATTAGTTTGTGATGTTCTAGAATAGGACCTCTTGTGGTGCCACACTGGTGGGCCTCCTCTTAGGAAATACCCGACGTCTTGTGTCCTACCAAAACTTTGGGAGTATTAATTCATAGTTTTAGAGATGATAGTGTGGTATCGAGGAATATAATCCCTTGTGGCGTCCGTGATATGGACCTTGGTGTTCATAAGCAATGATCGTTGTCCCGTATCCTACCAAAGATATGCAGTTGTGTTGACCTGTAAATTAGCACATAGTATGACGTTTACACAGTGAGTGGACTTAAGGTTGTGTATCGCATGTTACAATGACAGTAGTGTCTCTCCTTGAAAATTTGAGATTCCTTATGATGTCGAGGATATAGCCTTACAGTTGGTATAACACGTAGTGACTAGAATTGATTCCTTGAGGTTACGAGTTAGTGGTCGTGATCAGTTGTTATGCATGATAGGATTCCTCCATGACGACTGTTATACTGGGACGTGTATGTGAATGATTAAATTTGTGTCTTTTCCATTATGTGTCTGGAAGAATCTATGTTGTATTAAGGTTTATGTGATGATAATAAATCATTGATGATTGTAGTATGGTTAGGTTGTATTGATCTATGGTAGTATTTTGAGTTTGTGCCATGGTTTTTGTTTATAAGCCAGTGTGGTAATAAGACCTTTGAGGACAATGTCGAAATTAGATTAATAAGTGTTAGGTTAAGAACCTGGGAGACTTAGAACACGACGATGATCACCATGATTTAGAGATAACATTCGGAATGGAGTGTTAGGATTGAATATAGCACTTGTGTATGCTACTAATATAGTTTGGTATGACTCTGGTGAGCAAAATCATTAGGTCTTAGACATGGGTAATGCTTGAAAGTCTGAGATGCCATTAGAATGATTATGATTTAGGATCACGTAGGACGTTGCTAAGAGTCATAGCATTAGTCCATGGGTTTAATGCTTGAAACTATCTGAGCATGTATTTCGTTGATGAGAGTGATCTCAAAAACAGAGGATAATTATCAGACGATGAAATTGTGGAGGGGGGCTAGATAGAATAGGTCGGAAAATTAAGGGTAAGTGCCAAGAGACGTAACTTAACCTCGATTTAGGATAGTTATGTTTACCAATTATAGAACAGGTAGCATTGGTACTAAGGAGGGAAAGCTAGCTTTTCATCTTCTTGAAGTAATTGGTTTTGTATCTCGTTCGTCCGGCAAGGTTGGATGATTCATGGTTAGAACCCATCGGGGTTAATGGACCAAGATAAGGTATGTGGAAAGGCTAAAACTTTAGCGAATATTGGTAAGAATTATGATTTAAATGGCACGTTATGGTTCATGCTTCATGTAGCTTGATCTATTGTTGGAATTTAACTATTTTCTTTTGGCATGACAGTCGCCTAATTCGTTGCATTCCTTGCGTCTTCTTGATTCTGGTAATGGGACATTGTTGATCAGTTGTGATCTGGTTATAGCACTATATAAGCTCGGGATAGGCCAATTGTGGTTGATGCGTCACAGTATATGAGTACCCTTTTCTTCGGAAGCACCCTTACTCTACACTAGTTTGTATGTACGCGGGTTCTCGCAGTTTGTTGCATATAGTTTGCAGTGTACTTGATAGATTTAGGCTAACAGACTCGTAAGTTAATAGGTAAAGCTAATTATAGATCATGGATTTGAGGTCATGACTCTAAGACATTGAATAAAAGAACTTGATGGAATATTAAATTCAAGTGTTGCACTCCGTATGGAAATTGCAGATTGAGAATGTAATCTCTTATGTGTATTTCGGATGTCATTACTAGGATGACTCTAGGTTAATGCGTAGTCTCGTAGGAAGTATCGATCGGTTGGACCATTGGGATTAAATGCTTGTCTCGAAATCATTAATGTGAATTGTTATTAATGTTGAGGATGTATTTGCCTACGCTGGAAAAGATTCAAACTGTTTGAGCAAACCTAGGCTTGTAAATCCCAATGTTAGGAATAATTCATGATAAAGAGTTCTTTGGGGTGTTAACATGACATTTACTAAGTATCAACTACTTTGAGGTATTATTAGATGGACATTTTAGGCATGCTTGGGAATTAGCAATAATACCTTAGGATCCACTGTGGTTGTATCAAATTAAAGGTATAAAATCTTTGGGTTAGACTATAGTGTTAAAGACATCTAGGATTGGAATTAAATTATTAGATTAATGATTTGTGAGCTTGATGATCATAAATTTCGAGGAGAAAATTTCATAAGGAGGGAAGAATGTAATACCTCGACCTAGAAAATAGGTATTTGACGTTATTTGAAGTGTTTTGTCCAAAGAAAAATTCGAGGAATAAATAATCCAAGTGTACAGGTTAAGTAATACGTAAGGTGGCGTATTACGTAAATGGTTTAAACGAGAAAAACTCCATGATGCATGTGTCGCAAGAATGCATATTTAATCTCCAATAGTATTAGCTAAGATGCCCGTTAAGTCTGAGGGAAAAATATCAAAGGACGGATGTGACACGGACAAGGTTAATACGATGCGACATTTAAATGGTATGAAAAGCAAAAGTATTGCAATATGAATTAAACGAGAAAGTTTTACATTGCATGGTTCACATGAGTTTTATTTTGAGTTTATGTAATTATTTTAAGTACTCTGGTTAAGTTCCGTGCAATTCAAAGAAGCAATGAATGCTACACAAGAATGGGTACTATTGTCTGATGACGCGTGACACTGTGAAAGTCCAGTCTTGCATGAATTATTTAGGACAATTGATAAGTCAAAAAAAAATATTCCAACCATATATTTAGACTCATAAAAATATAAGGAATATTATCATGTGAAGAAAAATCGAAAAAATATATATTTTGTACGGAGATTCCGATTCTTGCGCGCCTTGTATAGGACAATCCGGGAAGCCAAATGACTATTGTAAATATGATTTTTTTTAGCTAAAAAATGCAAGTAATGTGATTCTTAAGTTAAAAGTTTCAAAAAAAATTAGGGGGTTGGTACCAAAAGTGACGTAAATCATCATTTTGTGGGTATTTTTGGACATTTTTCAAATGGGTTTTGGGGGTCACACGTTGGTGCATTGTGTTGTCACTTTGTTACCTTGGTTTGCAGGTCATGGTAAGTGTTTTACACATTTTTTAACACACCAACATTTGTTATTTGGGTCATAAGTTGATGACTTCCCAAAATAGCTTATAAGAGAGAAAGGTGGGTGCATAGGCCCCATCAGATCTATTATCACTCTCTCTCCCCTTGAACTCCCTTAAACCAATAGGCATCCCCAAAATTCGTAGCTATACTTGAGACATCCCAAAACCACTGTGAAATCACCATTTTATGGCATAGAAACACCTTATTACACCATGTGTAATCGTAGGAAGGATGTTGGGTTGTTAGCGATGTTATTATCGGAAGTTGGTTGAGGATTATAGGAGCTTGAAGATGGATTTTTGGAGAAGAACAAGGTGATCTTAGAGGTTGCTGTCGTGGATGGATTTTTAGTAACCCCTTGAGGCCACATTTGAAGGTGGGGATTACTCCTCCTACACCAACATTTATGTCATCATTTGAGGACATTTAGATAGGAATACTAACCTTGATTTAGGCTTATAAATGTGTATATTTTCAGTTAGTTTGTTTACAAATATTAGACTTAATATATGTAGGATATATGATAGCTTGTATCCATGACATTAGTTAGTTAATTTCTATGATTTTATGTGTAAATAAGTTTCAAAGGTGTGTTTTAAAATGGGTTTTGAAATAGATAAATTTTAGATTACTCTTTTACACATTTTTAGTGTAATATGTGTAAGGAAATGATTATAATGCATTTATGGATTTATTAAGTGCACCCTTAATGTTTTGAATAAAAATGGGCATTTAAAAATAGGTTCAAATGGATTTTAAAAGTGTTTAAAATTCAAGAACATTATTCATGGGCATTTCATAAAATATATGTTACCAAATGTGTTATAATAAAGAAAATGTGATTTCAATGAAAAGTAATGTTTTACGCTTGTTCTTGCCATTTTGTAAAATGAGTTTATGCTTTTCTTACATTAAATATAGGGCTTTGTATGTAAATGAATGTCTTCACTTTAAATAAGTATTTCAAAGTGTGTTCATCTCATGTAGAAAGTAAAATGGGTTTAATGTGTCAATATGTAAAAGGTAAGAATTTTTCATAAATTGTGGGTTGAAAGTTAATAAAGGGAGTTAAAGGTTTCAAATGTGTAAATAGTAGCAAAGTGAATGTTTAGATGCAAAATCCCAAAAAATAAAGTGTGTTCATCAAATATGTGGAAAATGAGGTTCTAATATATAAAATGCATGAATTTATATATTAAAGATGTGTAAAAGTGTAAAAATATGAAATTATGAGTAAAGTATGCCAATATACAAGTGTTTTAATGTTTAAATGTGTTTAAGTGTTGAATGGGATACTTAAACTATCTTTTTGGAAATGACATTTGTTAAAGGACTAAATTGCAAGTTTTGGCAATAAAGGGTAAATTGTTAAATTTACTTGAAGTGGAACATTTTTAAGAATTAAAAATGTTGGTGGATGTTTTTACTCTAGTATGGGTAAAATTATATTAAGTCCTAAAACGGGAATGATTTTAGGTATAAAATCAATGTGTGTGTGAATAAAGGACTTCAATAAGAAAGAAATACTTTTCCAAGTGTTCATGGAAAAACGGATAGTTAATTCCGGGCTTTTAGCTTCACCCCGTAAATGTGGAATAATGCGAACATTGGAATAATATTTATCACATTTAAAATATAATGGAATATTCGGATGATGCCGCGGATATAATTAAGCATGGCATGATGTCCCTAGTGGTGAACGACCACAAAGTAACTGCTGTAGAAAATGGCAGTGGAGACCGGTGGTAAGAGGTCACGAAGTCCGTGGTTATTGGTTAAATCCCAAACATAATGGTGTAATAAGGAACATGATAAGAAATGTCTTATAAGATAAAAAAAACATAACTTGTCTGAGTGCTTAACGTTCTGATTAACGAATGTGGACAAGTAAATTGAGAATAATGACAAATGTCCGTAAGAGAAGTGAAGTACTTAAGCAAAGTGACTTAATGGGTAATTAAAATACCTAATAAGGTTTAAACCCATAATAACACTAGTGTGCGTGTTATATAAGGCTTTCAATCTTAACGAATATTCTTTAACATGGTATGCACGTGCGTTGAAAGAAAGTCTTAAGTAAAAATTAAGCAACTCTGGTGTGAGTTAATGAACATTGGGTAATAAACATTTAAAAGTGAAAAAGGGTTTTCCAGTAATTGTAAATTGTTTAACTGGGTGAGTGAATGGGAAGAAAATGCTAGTTTTAAGCAGAAAATACAAAATGATTATTTTATAAAGACAAGGAGGACAAACGGTATCAAATAACGTCTTCGAAATAAAACGTTTTAATACATTGGTACTTGTATTTCCAAAAGTATATATGTAGATATATAAGTTTTTTCACATCCATATGATTATAGCGTGTGAGTATTCTTTCAGTCGTTCGTTTCTGTACTTTATTTGTATATATTCCCACTGAGCATTCGGCTCACATCCCTCCTTTTGTTACGAAAGGTTGTAGGTTGTTCCATACTTTTAGAGCGTTGTACAGGTAATTAGTTACTTACATTTACGATTAATGGCTTTGTTTACTTGGCCTTAGGGGCACTTACCTTGGGTCCTATCACGTAGTTAATGAAAATTGTAATCGCATGCTAACAAGAGTAATGTTAAATAATAATAAAACTCGATTATAAACATTCTTTAGGTTGTTTCGTTGCACTTCGCAATTAACGTATGAACCAGATCGGGTTGATCTTTTATTAGCCCTAAATCTGGGTCGTGTCCTTACAATTTCAAATAAATCGGTCCCTTTTGTGACCTAAAATAAGAAAAATTGCTCTCCAAGCTAAATCGTTCCCCTACGCGACATAAACCAAGGAGACCTGCGTTCCAAACCCACTCAGTCCCCTATGCGACCTAAAATAGGAAGCCCCCACTTAAAAACACATCGATCATTTACATAAGCTAAAATACGAAGCCATGCGCTTTAAACAACCCATACCTCTATATAACCTTAAATAGGAAGCCTTGTGCTTCAAACCACTCGGTCCCCTACGTGACCTTAAATAGGATTCCCTTCGCTTCAAACCACTCAGTCCCCTACGTGACCTTAAATATGAAGTCAAATGCTTTAAATGACTTAGTCCGCTTTTCGACTTTAAATATAAAGGGGTTGGAATATTTTGAATCTTAGTTAAAACCAAAGTCTAAAATCGGGATACCATATATACTTATGGAGCTCTCTCTGTCTCAGTGTTTGAATCACTACACATTCACACTTAATCACCTAAACCCTCAGTTCCCGCTAACCATGAACGATAACCAATTGTGAGGTGGTCCCTCATCCAGAAAGACATCATTGAAACCCCATGTTTATACGTCTGGTCCCCTTTGTGATCTTATATAGTAAGAGGTTGGAATATTTTGAATATTTTCTAAAACCAAAGTCTAAAATTAAGATACCTTTACCCCTACGGAGCACTCTCCCTCTCGCTGTTTGGAATAAACATACTTTCACACTTAATAGCTTAAACCTCGTCTCTAGCAAACCAGGAAGGATAACCAGCCGTGACTTGGTTCCAAATCCAAATATAAGCCATCCAAACCCTGCATTTCTATGTTTGGTCCCCTTTGCAACCTTAAATATAAAGAAGTTGGAATATTTTGAATCTTCACTAAAACCAAAGTCTAAAATTAGGATACCCTATACCCCTATGGAGCTCTCTCCCTTTCAGTGTTTGGAATCACCATACATTCAAATTTAATCGTCTACCCCTTGGTTCCCACTAACCCGAAAGGATAACTAATCGTCGGGTAATCCCGTATCTCAAAAGGCACCATCAAAACCCGGTATTTCTATGTCTGGTCCCCTTAGCAATCTTAAATTGAAAGAGGTTAGAATTTTTGAATTTTTACTAAAACCAAAGTCTAAAATCAGGATACCCTACACCCTTATGTATCTCTCTCCCTCTTGGTGTTTAAGTCACTATACGTTCACACTTAATACCTAAACCTCGGTCCCAACTAACCAGAAAGGATAACCAGTCGTGAGGTGGTCTTACATCTCGAAAGACGCCATCAAAACCTCGTATTTTTATGTCTGGTCCCCTTAGCGACCTTAGTAGAATGAGGTTACAATGTCTTCAATCTTTGCTAAGGCCAAAGTCTAAAATCAGGATACCATATACCCCTACGGAGCTCTGTCCCTTTTAGTGTTTGAATGACCATACGTTCACACTTAATAACCTAAACCTCGTTCTAGCTAACCAGAAAGGATAACCAGTCATGAAGTGGTACCGCATCCCAAAAAATGCCATCAAAACCATGCATTTCCACATCTGGTCCCCTTAGCGACCTTAAATAGCAAGAGGTTAAAATGTTTTGAATTTTTTCTAAGACCAAAGACTAAAATCAAAATACCCTATACCCCTATGTATCTCTCCCCTCACGGTGCTTAAGTCACCATAATTTCACACTAAACTGCTTGAACCTCAGTTCCAGCTAAATAAGAAGGTTAACCAGTCATGAGGTTGTCTCGTGTCTCAAAAGACGTTGTCGAAACTGCGCACTTCTATGTTTAGTCCCCTTAACGATCTTAAATAGAAAGAGGTTAGAATGTTTTGAATCTTTTCTAAGACCAAAGTCTAAAATTATGATATCCTACACCCCTCTAGATATTCTCCTTCTCGGTGTGTCAATAACCCTATGCTCACACTTAATCTCCTTACTCTCGGTTCCTGCTAACCAGGAAGGATAATCGATCGTGAGGTGATCTTACACACCCCAATAGACATTGTTGAAACCCCGTAGTTCTATGTTCGATCCTAAGAGCGACCTAAGATAGAAAGGGGTTGTAATGTTTAGAATCTTTTCTAACACCGAAGTCAAAAATTGGGATACCCTATACCCCTTTGGAGCTTTCTCCCTCCAGGTGTTTGGGTAACACAAAATCCATATTTAATCTCCTTACCCCGGTTCCTATTAACCAAGAAGAATAACCATTCGTTAGTCTACCCAGACCCCCTAAGAGATGTATACTTCTTATTATTTTAGTTACCACACATTCATGATTAAGCAACCTATCTCTGGTCCCCACTGACCAGAAAGGTTAATCAGTTGCAAGGTAGTCCTGAAACTGTTTTCCTAGCCCTAGAACAATATCGACCACCCCTCATTGATCTTTCACTGCATCTTTAGGTTCTCTTTTACCATAGGTTCCCATAATACCTCAATAGAGACCTTTTGGATCTCGATCATGCATTTATCCCCCTAATTAAGTAACCCAAACCCTTTCACCATTAAGGATCAACCGGACCATTAATTTCGACGAAGACTATCCGCTTGCGCACACTCTTAGTCAACCACCTTTGTGGACACCTTAATTTGTAATGAAGGTTTCGAGATGCTTCGTCATATTCTAAATAAACTCGAAGAACGTACCCCGAGAGAAATCCCATGAAAACCAAATTTTGGAACCTACATTAAAGTTTCGATTGTCAAAAATATAAGAAATCTGAGCATCTAGGGCCAAAGTATAAGTATCCAAAAAATAAATAAAAACTACTTAATCAATTTAATTAATCAGCAAGTAGACCCTCTAGTGTCTTTAGTCAATTGGTTAAAGACCCCTCAAGAAATATCCGATCGGCCAAAGCTCCTAACACACAAATCTTATCCAAATCTTTTCCCAATCGTTGATAAAAAAATCAATGGCCCAAAACCTTTATCTGATCGTCCATCTAATTCATCAAACCCCTTATTAATAAAGGTCCCCACCCACTATTTTAAGCATCCCACTTCGAATCCTGAAACGAAAATCCAACATTGATTTAATTTTCTAGTTTTCTTAATTCTGAGCGCCCGAGATACTAGAGCTTATTTTTTTAGATATCTCGAAGGGCTCGAACTTCCAAAAAGTGGCTTTTCTAGAAGGAAAATTTTGTAATTTTGCAGATTTACCCCAAAAATAGGTTCATAGCATTGAAAAGTTGCCTCCGAAAAATATATAGAGTCAAACCCCTGCATAAATTTTACAAAAGTCAACACTTCCAACTGATGCTCTGCTCGACTAAAAAGCACCAAAAAGCAAGGCTTCCCCCCAAGCAAAAAGTCTACTTTAACTGCGAGGTTAAAGAACCTCTACCCAATTTCAAGGCAACACCCCACTTTGATATAATGTTATAAATTGTGCATACTTGTGTACCCTCTCTAACCTGACCCCCGTTTAGAGTATCGGGTATGCAATTACAGCATTTATATTTGTTTAAGCCTGATTTCTATCTAGCACCTCCACTTGTGTCACTAATTGACATACTCATATTCTAAATTATTACAAATCAAATGCCATGATTCCAAAATACTAACATGAAAACATAGTTTTCAAAAAAATGTTCTCATGCGAGTTCCATTGAGTTGCGTTCAGTGCAAAACTTTGCAGGCTAGAGTCTAAAATTCGGCTACACTCACTACTTTTTGCTCGAACAAAGCCCATTACTGAACAGCACCTCGAATATGTGTTTTCATTTCTATACTTTTCAAACATCTGCATTTGATAAAGTATTTAATTAACATATAAATATATCAATCCAACGTAACAGATATGCTATATTAAGGGCTAGGTTACTTAAATACCGCATTATTGTACCTTGAACACCCGTTATCTCATTGCCAACACTTAAATATATCCCATTTTGGGTGAACTACGTTATCTTTGATCCCAAGTTTCCTTGGGTATGTAGGTGCTACACCGAGCTAAACTCGTGAAGCTCAAGCCTCATAATATGTCTCTCAACGTATTATTTCCTAAGAGTGCCTCTATCTCTAGTCATACACACCTATATACATATTAAACCCCTTTTCGGGGAGTACATTGGCTTTGATCCAAAGTCTTTTAGGTACATAGGTAAAACATGGAGTCCTTCTCGTGAGCTCGAGCCTCGACAATATGTCTTTCGACATATTGTTTCATCGAGATGCATCCATCTTTAACCTTTATCCAGTGCAAAATGAGATATTAAACTATCTCAGGGTATGATCTCACAAATATACATATACAAACTTGAAAACACGTATACAGTAATCACAAGTGAGATGCACCTATCTCTCACATTTTTATCCCTCCTCATAAAAAGAAAGAGATATTAGTTTATCTCAAAGTCGAGCTTTCTCACACGGTTATATACACTAACGGCTACTCGGCTGCCCATTATATCAGTCGAGCTTCCTCGCACATTAACATACTTAATAATGTCCATCTGTTATATTCTTCAAAAGAATGAAGTCATGCATAAGCACATCATGTGAACTGCACTGGTTGAAGTGACGTTCTTATACCTCTCACTGATACCATTTTCTAACATGAGCACCCATCTACATATTCTAGTGACCCTAATGCCAAGGTCTCTAAACACATTATAAAATAACTAAAAAGTAATCAATCAATGTAAAGAGCAATAATAAGCATATAATTAAGGAAGCATACAGAATAAGTGAGGTGCCTAATACCTTCCCCACTCATAATCTGATTTCGAACTTGCATAATAAGAAACTTTTTACCAATGGCAGACTTTAAAACCTATCATAATATTTGCGCGAACATTTTTGTTGTTTTATATAAAATAAACTGGAAAATCTCCACACCCCACGAAATCCCTACTACCCGCATGAAAGCCGCACTTACCAAAGGCGCGTGCACCAAACCTGGGCATGGCACAAAACTACATTCAGGGGAAAAATCATCGACACACAAACGTCTAAACGATAACCCAACCTCAGGGGAGCGAAAGAATGGGAGATAATCCATTTCGCATATGTCTTAATGAAAGTTCCCTTCCACTTCGGTCGCATCACTGTCAACCTCTTGGTGCCCACAATGCCACAGACCCACAACACAAGACCCACAAACCTTTTGGAGTGGGTCCACATACCAATGAATTACTCTTAATAAGGAGATTAATGTGATGTATTCACATGTTCATGACTATTAATAGTCGAATGAAAAATTGGCTTTAAAGTACCCCATTTGAAGTGGGTGAACTAATGTTTAGTTGCGTAAAATGGGTTAGTCCATGTTGAAAAAAAATAAAAGAAAAGTGAGTAGTATATATTCTCATGAAATGGATAAAGTTTTGGATTCCATTATGTTATCCCAACCCTTTGATGGATGGAGTAAATACACTTTGCAGGGTTTGGGCTTTGGTCCAAAATCCCACATGCACACGCGGATCACCCTACTTGCTGATTCGTTCCAACTTAGGTATGTGGGTCGTGTCCTTTCTTTTTGGGCCACATTTTATTTAATTTTCATTAGGCTGTTTTCCTATTAAATTGGTCATATTTGAAATGAATTTTCTAAATTAATTGGCCCTCCATTTTTTACCCAGTGCATTGTTTCGACCAGGCCCATTTGCGAAATTTCAAACAATTATTCTCAAGCAATTATAAGTCTCAATTGTTACCTTTTAAAACTGTTTCTCTTCATTTTTAAAGGTTGTGTCACATAAATTTAAAGGTTATGTCACTTCATTTTCAGGCTTTTCTGAAAAGACTTACATTTGTTTTGAAAAGACACAATTTCTCCTATATATATCTCGTTCCTCCCTGCAATTTCAATATCTAAAATTCTTCATACACAATATTTGTCTTTGTAATTTATCCCATAAATTCTATTATGTGTCTGCATTAAAATGGAGTTATTCTTGGACGTAATGAAAATTTTAACATTTATATATTTCGTTTGCTTGATCTAATTTTGTATCAAAGAATTTAAGTCATGCACAAAATTGAGCCAAAAGGATTGATTCACATTTAGATGATAGATTATAGAGAGAGTATTGTTTATTATAAACTCTGGATACTAAATTGAAGATCATATGACTTCTCTACATTAAATTTTTCGCACACTATATTTAAATATTTCAAGAAATTGTATCCTTTTGAGGTAGTTTTGATTAAACCATCCAACGCTATCGCACACTTACACATTCATACTTTTATAAAATTATTTTTATGTTGATCAAGTGAATTTGTTTTTTTTAAATCATTCCCTTACAAACCTTGGGTAGGTGAACCATATGTTCTGCTGACAAGTATGCGCATGGATGGGTTTCCTCCCTGTGTACATGGATGCATGAAATAGGCTTAGATTATTCTCTTCCTATATTCGTGCGTACGAATGCAATTCACCACTCTGCACATAACCCAACACATTTTGGGTTCAGTTTTTCACTCCTCAAAAGCATGTGCATGGAGATAAATTTGTATCGTGCGCACGACTGTCACATTTTCAACATGACCAAGATTTCTTCCCAACCCACTTCCCACACGGTTTAATTGACATTGTGCACAAGATGCGGCCTATATTTTGAAAAATTATATAAATAGAAGTGGTTTTCCTCTAATTTTAAGATATCCTTTTCCAGAGTAAACCCTAGATTCATGAAGTGTGAGATTTTGGAGTGATTTGAAATTGAACGCCACATAGCCAAAATTCAATTTTACTAATTCTACAACTGAAATAGAAGATCTAGACTCCGATATCTAAAAGGAGGTGTTTGGTCTATAGAAGAGTTCAATCATGGTGCGATTCGAGGATGGATAATGTGTACATATGACTCATTGGAATGAGGAGAGTCTCAGCGTCCATAGGTAATTTCGTGTTAAGGAACAAGAGAAAGATACCTCGTTGTGTTGTGTAAAAGTAATTATCAATTTTAATGAGAGACTACGATGCACCGAGGTAGCTTTTTCCTTGTAAAATTTAGCTCGTACTTTGTTGTATGGTTGATATTTGCTTGTATACACATTTGATTGCACATAGACACTTAAATCTAAGTTTAGATCCAAAATGATCCATTCTTAAATTGTCTTAGGGTTATTGTCTTGTTAATTCACTTAGTTGACTTGTATTAGATCTTAAATTTATATGTTTATTATAACTATTAGATTTGACACTTAGATGAATGATAATTAGGTGGATCTAAAATTTTGCCTAGAAATTTTGAAAAATTGGTAGAAAATCTCATTAAAACTTATTCATCCTACCATCTAAGTTTCTTCGAGTTGATCATATTATATAGAATACATCACCCTCAATTGGTATTAGAGTGATTGCTCTTTTAATAACTCGCGTGTTAGAGTAGATATTTTTTTGTGTGTGTTTATTGTCATGTTCACTACTATTAGATCTTTAGTTTATGTTTAGATCTTGTGTTGAGAATGGATTAATATCATGATAGTAGCTCCACAAATCGCCCACCGTACTTTGATCGCCCACGTTATGGCCATTAGAAAGTGAAAATGCGTACGCACTTAATATTAAAACATGAGAGAATGTGGATGAGTGTTGAGTATGGATAGAGTTATTATATGATAGAGTAAGATGGAGTGAGAGTGAATAAACTGATAGTTTTATGATCAGATGCGGAGTTTGTAGATTGGAATTACAACTCAATTTTATTAAATGTTTTGCTTGCGTCCATGACTACTCAAGAGTATAACCGTATACTCAATTGTGAAATGGAAAAGTAATCTTAGGACATTTTGAGAGTGACATATGAGGGAACTTTTAGTGCTAAGAGAGCTAAGTTGCAAAACATTGCGACTATGTTCAAGATAATACAAATTAATGAGGAAGAGAGCTTTAATTATTACTACACTAGGTTGACCTAGTTAGTCAATGATTTATTGAATCTTGGTGACAATATTCTCTAGAGAAAAGTTATCAAAAAGATGTTGAGAACGCTACTTTCTAGATCAACACCAAAGTGGATATCCTTAATGATATTAAAGACACCGACATATGTATATTTAATGAGTTATTAGGATCACTTAAAATTTGTGATTAAGAACATCACTCCCATGTGTCGAAGCAAAAAAAGGATTTAACATATGTGGTGAATTCTAGTGAAAAATATGTGACTAGCGAGAGTGACGAGAGACCAAAAGAGATTGTTGAAGTGGATATGGCTTTCTTTGTGAAATGTTTTGGCAAGTTTTATAAAAGAAAAAAGTAAAAATGAAAAGAAGTTTGAACCTAAACCTTACAAATCCAATAGACATCACTCTATTAGAAGTCATGATAAGAGCGTACCCAAGAAAGGTACACAAGATTTAAGAATCATTGTTATGGTTGTGGTGGAGTAGGACATCACATAAATGTTTGTTTAACTCACTTGAACAAGCAAGAAAAAATCAAGGATGTATATAAGAAGAACAAAATCTATAAATTGAATTTGAGTGATTAAAGGAGAGATTTCGATGAGAATACCTCAAGTGAGGAGAGTGAAAGTCAAATAGCCTTTATGGTTAGGTTGGAAGATGGTGACAAGGTTTCGATGATAATATACCTTTTTGATAGAGTAGTGAAAAGAAGTAGGATCAAAGGCTTTATTCATAGATCGCTAAGAAATTCCTCATTATATAGCAGAAAAAGTTCACACACATCACATACTAGGTCATTAGAAAAGAGTGATGATGAGTTCAATGACATACATAAGGTGTTCAATGAAATTTATTAATAATCCTTGAAATTAAAGAAATCAGACATCAAGCTCTTAAATAAAATGTTAATCTTCCAATTTGGACAAGATAAAAAGGTTTAAAATGTTCAATTGGAATGTTTGCCACTCAATAACAAGGTTGATGCTTTGCTTTAAGAGAATGATTATTTGAAAAGAAAAAATTAAATTCTTTCAGAAGAAAAAGAACATACTGAACTCCAAAAAAAGTTAAGTTTATTTTGAAAAATTCAAAAATTGAGTTGCAACATGCCAAGGACTTAAAGATTAATATGATAGATAAATAAATGTTCTTTACGGCATATTAATTAAACATGGTCAATTTAAGAATGGAAAATATGGTATTCTTTATGTTAAACAAATGAAAGTAAAATAGGTGTTTCAAAATCAAGTGTTGAGATTTATACTTGTAGTGAAAGGAAGACCCAGGAAAAACTTCCTAAATTGAAAAAAACAAGTTGTCCATATGTCTACATCTAGGACAAAAGCCTATGAATGCTCATTTTGTGGAAAAAATAATTATAATGCCCATTTTTTTCTTTAAAATAAGGAATATTGAGAAAGTTAAGAAATAGATCATGAACTGAAACCTTAGTTTAGGTGGGATGTGCCTTTTTGTACTTATTATAGGTTACACGGTCTTTCAAACCAAACTTGTAGGTATATGAAATAGAGAAATTCTAGGTTCACTCGTAATAATATATCTTATTAGTGAGATAATGGATATATAAATTAGTTGATGAGAATATTTGACTTCATAGTCAACGAGAAGCGTGAGGTTAAGAGAGAGTTTCTTAAACCTGGAACCTTTACTCAATATCCTAGGAATAAGCATAAAAATCCTATTAGAAATGATAAATTTATACCTAAAAGTGTGAGAGGTGTGCCAAGGAAAGCCCCTAGAAATAATATTGAGGTAGATATCCCTCAAAGGAAGTTTGATAAGAAATTAGTGGCATTTTGTTTTCCAAGGATTCAGGAGAGGTATCACCCCTCGCTACCTAGATGGTAGTTTTCTCAGCATACCTAGGGTATTTGTGTTGTATGTCCCCTTCCCGAGGAATCCTTGATTCGTGGAAATCAAATCATTTGGGTAAGAGATTAAATTTTTATATTTTAATAATTTTATAGTTTTGGGAGGAATTTTCATTCATTCTCTTATATATAGCATTCCTTACATAATATGCTTGTATATATTGCATCATTCATAATTCAAAATTCCACAAAGATTTTCATTTTATTCCTTTTCTGAATATGTGATTAATTTCCTTGATTTATTTGATTTTATGTGAGAATTTAACTTGAATGATGATTAGAGAATGAATTCTTAACTATTTGGTACAAATGTTGATTATATCAATAATACGTAAGAATTCACATGATAAATCATGATAGTCAAGTTTTATTGAAATCGTTGTTTGTGATTTCATAACACATGAACTTGAATATCACTTGACTCGTATGATTATTGTTATGTATATTTCATTTAGTTGTTGACTTCGAATCATAATTAAATCTCGATATATCCATTTGAGTTTGTGTGAAATACACTTTGCTTGATGGAATTGATTGATGATATGTTATCATAAACAGAAAGGGCTACCCCTAGTGAGATAACTTTAACTTGGATTTAAGTATTATTAATAGGTTTATATCAAAGTGGGTGTGAAAGCCATTGCATAAAAAGCCTACAGATGATGAAAATATCTAGAGCCAAGTTCTAAAAAATTCAAGTAACGAAAAACAAGATAGGGATTTTAATTTTTTTGTAGTGCTAACATTTAGTATTTACTTTAGGGCTAAACATCATAAAGGGGCATATATGTTTAAAGGCTGCCATTTATGATATATTAGAACAATATTAATGGAATTATAAGCTTAAGTAGAACTTGTAATTATAATAACTTGATTATGTGCATTCTTTTGATTTTGTGACTCATATTTTCTCATGATCATGCCATGATTAAGGTATAAAACTTGCTTCATTTGGTTTGATTGTAATTTTATATGTGTTATTGAGTGATTATTGTTTGTTTTGAATGAGTTCTCATGTTATGTCATTAATCAAGATTCAAAGAAAATTTATGCATTGAATCGTGCTTATCACATATTGCCTAATCTTATTCACGTGTTTCATATTTGATTGTTATTTGTATATGTTCATGTGTAAAGTTCTTTGATTTGTGCATTTATCTAAAACATGTGTTAAAATGTCAAAATGAATATTTTCTCATGCACCTGCATACTTTAACGCCATATTTTGGGGTGTTTGTGAGTTTGGATTCTTTTAGCTAAGTATTTTCTAGATAATTTCCCTGATTGTAGCTTTTAGACAAAACCGTTCACAGGGACCCATTTGCATGGTTGTCGTTCACATGGGTGGGCTTTTAATCGTGCACACGGACTTTGTAGATGTTCAAAAACATGTTTTTAAGGATAAATTAGGGCTTATTTCTGCATTGTTTCAAATATCTTCACTTCTAGAGCTACCCTAAGGCCTTTTTTAAAGAAAGAGGGGATTTTAATCTTGTATGTGAACTTTGTGATCATGTTTGGAGATTTTTGCTTGGATTGGGAGTGCAAACCATAATTATCTACGTTTATTGGTTTTCCATAGATCGAACTCAATTAAGTGTTCATTTTTTCAGATCTTTAACTTGATTTGAATCTTTCTAGAGTTACTCTAATATTATCCGTCATTACTAGGTTTTTATTTCTCACCTTGAGGTTGAATTTAGTTTTAGTTGGTTGATTTCCACATATTACCTATTACATTCCTTGAATTTATTTCCATTTTGTTATAAATATTTGTAATTATCCTATTTAAGTGGATGTCCACTCCTATTAGGACTCTATTGAGAACCCTCCTCTCTCCAAAATTCTTTATATGCCCTATTTCTCTTAACATGTTATTAGCACGAATACTCAAATCTATAAATTTCTACGACTATTAATCGGAGTCGATTAACCGAAAAAGTATTTTTTTTTAACAATAATCGACAAAAAGGTACACATTTTCTTTATCATGTCTTCTCACCTTTACACAATAACAGACATGAATATTTGTATGTTTTCAAAATTATATCAAATCTCATGCACATATATTAGTGTTACTATGGTATTGTATGTATGATCATTCAAAACCCTTTGGATTTTGAACCCCACCATCCTACTATTTTTTAGAATATCTCTAAAACTTTGTTTGTTTTAAAATTATTGACATGACTACACACATCCTTTCTCTATAAAAAAATTTCTCGGTCCTACAAACAATAATTTTTCTTGAGAGTCAACATTCACCAAATTTTTATTTTTCATTTATTGTTTAGATTGTAAATGTATATGCATGTTTTTATGCACAATAGTCATTTGATTCACAATAGATTCTTTTATGTAAATTATTATGTTTTTTTATATTTGTATGTCCAGATTTACTATTTTTTTAAGATTGAACATTTATGATTTGGCAAAGTCAAAATTTTAGTTATATGCTCTATTTAAATATTACAATATCATAAAGCCTGATTTTTTTATGATAGTATTTAAGGTTAGGGGCCTGAAGTTCCCAATTTCCTTATAATTTTGGGGCCTAAAGTTCCCAAATCTTATTTAAATTATTGCGGCCAAAAGTTTGCAATTGATGTTCAACTTTTTTTTAGACATGATAATAAAATGTGTCGTAAAATCAAACCTGAAGTTTTGATTATTTCTCTAATAGGTAAAGGAATACTAAAAGTAACCTAACAATTATTTACATTTTGGATCCCTAATTCCAAAAAAAAAATTCTTTAATCAAACCTGAAGTTTTGACTAAAATTTGGGACTTGAAGTTTCTAGTAATTGGTGCCTGAAGTTCTCAATTACCTTTAAATTTGGGACTTGAATTGTTATTTAAATTATGGACCTGAAGTTCCAAATAATATATACCCTCAATCAAAACTCGAAGTTTTGATTATTTATGTCATAGAGTAAGGGACATTAAATGTACCTAAATAATTTATAATTTGGGCCTGACTGTGGCAACCCGAATATAATTATGATTAATTATGCTTAAATCATGCTTAGTTTATGTAATATAAGTAGTGTGTTATTAATATATATGATGTTAAGTTATTATGTTTAGTCTAATCCTACCTTCAGAAAGAATGAAAATGTCGAATTAGTTACAAATGTGAGATTTTGAAGTTTTCGGTAGGAATGTTCATGTTTAAGGCTAGTTTTGTATGATATAGCATTTGACTTGAGGCATAAACTATATAGTTGTATATATATGAATTAGTTTTGTAACACAACAGATGGTGCATCAAACGGAGGTTAGAGTAAGAAGTTATATCAAAACTACGAAACAAGGGCAAAACAGTCCATCCGTTAAGTGGTATTTTGTCTTATTATGGCAATAAATGTTTTGTTTTCATTGGTTGGGAAGGGTGGTGGCTTTGACCGACTTCAAGCCCTTAGAATTACTTCCTTATTAACCCAAATTCAGACATGAGAGATTTGAAGCTTAAAGAAAAAGAATTAGGAAGTTAGGAAGAAAAAGTGAGGAAAAATTGGAGAAAAATCCGTAGAAATTACGTAAAAGTCACAAAGGTAATCCTAACCACAAATATTGTTATTTTTCTTATATTACTGTTTTATATGATATAAATCATCATTTTTTTACTAAACTTTCAGCCCTTGATATATATGTGTGGTTAGATGAAAGTTTAAGTTAAGTTGAATGTACAAAACCCTAAAATTGCTTTGTTTAGAAACCATGGTTATTCAAACTTCCATATCTTTTTGTATACTTACTGGAATTTATTAATTACAATTGGAGATTAACATGGACTCATATATGTATGACATCCGAAAATTATGTAAAAATACGAAGAAGTGAACCTTGGGTGATGATTTGAAATTCGGGTATGAAATCTCCCCCAAAAGAGTAAATATGCATATTATATGTTTGATGTTTTACTTAACATAGCAAATGAACCCTGAAAATTATGAAATTTTAATCTTGTGTTATTCAATATGTTTTCTGAAATTGGGTGAAATATCATAGAAAGTTATAATGTATAAAAATTATGAAAATTCTTGAAAGATGACTGAACAATAGATGAGCCTATAGGGCGGATTTGCTATGTGGTAAAGAATTGGGCATATCTTGCTCTAGGAAACTTAGAATGATGTGTCGTCTTTTGTGTTGGAAACCTAATATGATAAGTATTGGATTACCAAGAATAATTAAAGTTGGTTTGGGCTGTAATTTGAATATGTTAGATATCATTACCAAGTTTAGATGGGACTTCATTTATGATGAATGATTTGAATTGAATCATTTGATGCTTATGAATTGTGTTATGTTGAAGTTGTTCTTTGAATTGTTAATATTCTTATGATGAAACTAATATTGTAAGAATGATAGAAAGAGAAGAAGAACCGACTGAACAAGATCCAGATAAAAGAAAAGGGAAAGCTTGTTAAATTTCCAAGGTGAGTGTACTTATGATTGTTTCATATATACAAATATATGAATATAGCTCTAAGAGCAGAATTTGTTTAAATACTTCGGTATTAAGGATTTGTTTGGATATTCAAATATCCAGGATTTGTTTGGTTCTTATGATTCAGGATTGGAATTAGACAAAGATCCAATGATTTGATTTATCTTATGACAAGGATTTGTTGGAACCCATGTTCCAGGATTTGTTATTGCCAATGGGAAGAATTATTTGGATCTTATGATCCAAGATTTGTTATTGCCAATGGGCAGAATTATTTGGATCTTATGATTCAAGATTTGTTATTGCCAATGGGCAGAATTATTTGGATCTTATGATCCAGGATTTATTATTGCCAATGGGTAGGATTGTTCGGATTTTATATCCACATATTCGATATAGAATTGTTATTCCATTGCAGGGAAGGAATACCTCACTAAGCTTAATGCTTACGGTTTAAATTTTAACAATTTCAGGTTTGTAAGCTGCCAGCTAGGATACCATATGACCGGTAACTTTGAGAGTTGCACCGTTGGAAAGAGATGGGGTTTAAATATGGGGATTTTATCATTATCACACTGAAGATTTTAATATACTCACACATTGTATATATTGCATTAGTATGGATTGAGTTGATGATTGTGAAATTTTGTCATAGTTAATCATAGTATTGTATGTCCGCTTAATTATGACTCTGATATTGATTTCATTATGGTATAATAATAATATTATGTTCATTTTGCACATTATGAAGAAAAAAAATTGATAAATGAAGTATATTTCCAATGGGCTCAAGATTATGATCCAATTATTCTAATAACAAATTATTAGTATGGATATTGGGTTTGGGGTGTGACACTGACGTTCCAAATATTTTTTTTTTAAATCTTATCAAACCTGAAGTTTTGACACAATATGGTAGAGAAAGTCCTTATACATAATAAAATTGACCCGAAGTTCAATTATTTTATGTATTGATCTGAAGTTCCAACAAATAAATAGCACGGCCCTGAAGTTCTAATTATTAAATCAAGGACTTAAAGTCCTAATTGCACACAAGATATTCCAATCAATATTGAATTATTAATTTTTCTTTATATTGCATTACACGTTTCTGATTGTAATTTATTTATTGAACAATTTAAAATTGTCAAATATTTCTAAACTCGAATTCGAAGCACTTGAATTTTCTGGGGTGAATTATATTAATTGTTCACAAGATGCTGAACTCTACCTCCAAGCTCAAAATCTTGGTGATGCAATAACACTTGAAAATAGTATGTCCCGGCAGGACAAAGCTTAGGCCCTAATATTCCTTAGGCATCACATACACAATGATTTTAAAAGTGAGTACCTACCTATGAAAGGTCCTCTTGATTTATGAAACTCCCTGAAGGGGCGCTATGACCACCAAAAATTGGTCATAGTTTCATATGCATGCCATGAATGGCTCAACTTGAGATTTCAAGACTTCAAGACGATGTCTGAATACAATTCTACTATGTTCAAGAGTACCTCCAAGATAAAGCTATGTGTAGAAAAGGGAGGATGCAGACATGTTGGAAAAAACATTCTCAACTTTTCACGCCTTGAATATGCTCTTGCGACAGCAATATCAAGAGCGGGGGTTTAAAAGGTCCTCGAAACTAATCTCATGTTTTCTAGTTATTGAGCAGAACAATGACTTACTGATGACGAATCATACATCTAGACCCACTAGATCTGTAGCACTCCCTGAAGTGAATGCTAACTCTGTTCAGAATAATTAAAGAGGGCGAGGAAATATGCGCGGGGGGGGGGGGGGGGACGTGGAAACTCCAGAAGTGGTGGCTACCATAATTAAGGCCCTAAACAAAATACGAAATTCAAGAACCACAATAATATCAGAAGTCAAATCCCATAATCCAAATTATATTCTCCATAGATGTCGCCGCAGTGGGCATTGGACACGTACCTGTCATTCTTCCAAGAACTTGGTGGAAAAATATCAGGCCTCAAAAAAGAAAGAAGAGATAAACATTGTAGAAGGTCCTGAAGACTGTTGGAAACTTAATGATAGTGATCTCAATTTTAATGATTTTTTTGAAGATGAGGATGAAAATTCTATTAATGATGAGACATTTGATAACATGCTTGGAGAACCACCAAAGACGGTCCTGAAAACCTAAATGATTAAGCTTTATTTATTTTTTTATTTGCTTAATCTTTCCTATTGAGACATTAGTAGTTTATCATTAGAGCTTAGACAACTTTATTTAATATCTTTATTTGAGCATTTATTAGTTAATGGAATGGTTTTGATCCCGTTTTATGCTTATATGATTAGTGGATTAAATTTCAATTTATATCTAATTACGTTAAAGGTATGGATCCCAAAGTAAGCCAAGTAATGGCACTTGTCTGATAGACAGTGGGACAATCCACACCATTTAGAAAAATCAGAAGTTTTTCTCAAACTTAGTATATAATATAGCTAATATCTGGTCCTGCTAAGATTATTAAAGGATCCAGAAGAGACCACATTGTGTCACTTAACGGTACCCACTTATTCATAAAAAATGTTATATACTCAAAAAATTTCAAAAGAAATTTATTGAGTTTTAAGGATATAAGAGTGAACGGGTATCATATTGAAATATGTAATGAAGGTAATTGTGACACCTCGCCTAATTAACCCCGGGTGATCAGTCCTAAATTAAATTAGAATAGGTTTCTCAGTTGGTTCATTCTTATCATCATTGTCGCCCTTTTTAATTACTAATCGCCTTAATGAGAAAATTAGACTGGTGCCAAGTTTTATCTTTCATTAATTTAATGAAATACTCATGCGGAAACAAAATAATTTAAACAATCACAATTAACTGAAAACCACCATTAACATCTAAATAACTGACCGAATAAACCATCGGCTCAAATCCAAAAAAAGTAAAGACAAGTAATAAATCTTAACAAGTCTGACATAAGTACTGAATAAAACAGTGAGCGTCATGCTCGAGTAACTAATAGGAGATTTCTACACTAGAAATGAAAAGAACGAAGTGCCTATCAAACTTCCGCAACATCCACATGTGCTGTAGCAACGGATCCCTGGAATGAGTCAAGTCTGGCATCCCTGTGGCTGGACACCTAAAAGGTTTTTAAAAAACTTTATAGCAAGGGTTAGTACCTAAAACATTTGAAAAACATTTAGCAATTGTTTAACTTGCAGTAATAAATATGTATGCATGCTCTTCATATTGTAGTTAGTGTCGCACTCCCTTGAGGACATCCTCACCCCTCCTCTAATGTGCACTACTAACGCCTTAATTAATTTACCTAGTTATTTATCCCATGACTAGATAACTAATATAACCCTTGCAACCACCCCATTTTAACCAAGTATGCCATAATTATGATTTCTAAGTTATTATCAACACTAACTTAATTAATCATTCTCATTTTTAAATTCATATAACTTTCACACCCATTATACATATAATACAATTCACGGTTTGTATTAATTAACCCGTATATAATTATTTACCTCATTATATACGTATAGTCTTATCAGATATATACAAATCTCAGATTATACATAAATTCCTACATAATTTCGAAATCAAGAGATTGATTTACAAAAACCCCATTTTTGTACCCCTTTAATCCCAAAAACGAATTTTGATTTCTCACATCACATAAATATGAATCATAATGCAAATTAAATGCTACAGCAAGTTAATCACTTCACTTATGGTTTCGTAGGGTCTAATTTGAAGTTGTGAATCTCAAGGTTGAAGATGAAATCCCCCTTTTGCTCTTTCCTTTGTCTCCCAAATTACCTTTAACTGCTTCTTAGGGATTCCTCTCCCACTAAGTGTTTTCTAATCTCCCATCAGTCGTTCCCCTTTTTCTTTTAATTAATTAATTAGGCTTAATCCCATTTTTTGCCTAATGGACCAAGCCCAAGTGACCCAAATACTCCCGTGTGGGCCCGGCTATGCCTAAAAACGTCCCGTGACCCGTTTACTACCTCCAGTACACTTTTTCGACTATCTCGACCCATCCAGACTCAACCATACACTCAGAATTGGCATTCGAATTAATTTATAAAAATCCTTATCTCACAACCAAATTAGTCTATACCGACTCCCGACTGAGATAAGTACATACCCTATCAGTAATACCCGAAATGATGGAAATAAATTATTACTATTCACTTAGTAATTAAATTTCCCTAAATATTAACCATTCACTCCCCGATTAATATTTAAATAAATATTACCATAATTAATGCAATCAAAATTACGACACACAAGTAATTTAGAGTTTCCCGAATTAATTAAACGCTAAATGCATAAAATTACGGGGTGTTACAGTAATAAGGAGTTCCTTTACATTACTTCTAGTGTTGGAAGCCAGAAGCTCACAGTAAAGAAATTGCCTGCATTATCCATGGGGTTGTACCATACAACAATTAATGTTGCAGAATCACATATTGTCATGAGTCGAAAGCTCAATGATCCTTATAATCTAATATTATGGCATGACCGCTTGGGTTACCCTGGATCAAACATATTGCGTCGAATCATAAACAACTCATATGGGCACTCGTTAACAAATAAACAACTTACCTTACTCGATGAACATTTTTGCATCCCTTGTTCTCAAGGTAAATTAATCACTAAACCATATTATCTAAAAATAGCTCCTGAGTCACCATCATTTTTACAAAGATTTCAAGGGGATATTTGTGGGACCATCCACCCTTCAGTTGACCTTTTAAATATTTTACGGTCTTAATCGATGCATCCACTTGTTGGTCACATGTTTGTTTGTTATCCACTCGTAATTAGGCCTTTGCAAAACATAGAGAACGTTTTTCCGATACAACACATTAAATCCATCCGTCTAGACAATGCGGGAGAATTTACTTCTAAAGTTTTTTATGCCTATTGTTTATCACAAGGAATTGATATTGAGCAACCAGTACCCCATGTCCACACCCAAAATGGTTTAGCTGAGTCTTTAATTAAACGTGTACAACTTATTGTTCGACCTTTACTTATGCAATCGAAGCTCCCAATATCTACTTGGGGACATGCTTTCCTTCACACTGCTAAGTTAATTAAGCTTAGACCCACTACTTATCACCCATTTTCACCCTTTCAACTTGTGTCTAGATGTTAATCAAATATATCACACTTGCATAAATTTGGTTATGCAGTGCTTGTACCCATCCCCCCACCTCAGCATAATCAAATTGCGTCCCCAACGTCATTTAGGAATATATATATATAGGTTATGATTTTCCATCAATCATTTGTTATAATGAGCCACTGACAGGTGATACGTTTATCGCCAGATTTACGGATTGTCATTTTGATGAGACACTACTCCCGTCATTAAGGGGACAAAAGAACGTACCAGAAGCACGGCATGTTTTGGAAAAATGGTGAGAATTAACATAGAATACTTCCACTTTGTCTCATTTAGACCCCCATACTACTCCATGTAAGCATGAAGTGAGAAAGATATTACATCTTCAAGAAATTGCAAATAAATTATCCGATGCATTCAATGATGTCGCAAAAGTTATCAAGTCTCATGTACCTGCTGCACATGTGCCTGCAAGAATATAGGTACTAGTGAAACAAACGTTGACATCAGCAGCAAACAAATATGTTACATGCCAGAAGCGTGGAAAACCTATAGGTTCCAATGACTCTGTTCCCTGAAAGCAGAGATCAAATGAAAAATCATGCCCTAATAACACTCCTGAAGAGGTTATGAATAAGAGATCCACTTTTTTTGAAACCTGTGAAGAGGTTATTGTCTCTAAAAACACACAAGTAGCTGAAGTAACTATAGAAGCCCCTAAAGAGGTAAAAGTACCTAATGATAATAATGAGATCTCTATGTTTTATACATATTCGTGAGAAATGTGGGATCATAAAAAAAACTGTCATTGATAATGTATTTTCATATGCAGTAGCTACACAAATTTCAATGGGCAATGAAAGGGACAATGAACAACGTACTTTAAATGAATGTCGACAAAGAGAAGATTGGCCAAAATGGTAAATTTCCATCTAGGTAGAACATAAGTCTCTGAATAAATGGGGTGTGTTTGGACCTATAGTACAAACCCCAAAATGTTTTAGCCCGGTAGCTTATCGATGGGTTTTCGTAAGAAAAAAAATGAAAAGAATGAAATCACTCGATATAAGGAACGACTTGTGGCACAAGGTTTCGCGCAGAAACCTGGGATTGATTTTGAGGAAACATACTCCCCTGTTATGGATGGTATAACTTTCAGATATGTGATTAGCTTAGCGGTTTCTGAAAATCTTGATATGAGACTCATGGATGTTGTGACTGCTTATTTATACGGGGACTTGGACACAGAAATATACCTAAAAATCTCTGAAGGATTTCCTTCACCTGAAGAAAATCCAAGGAGTACTCATTCAATACGATTAAGACGTTCATTGTACGGTTTAAAATAATCTGAAAGAATGTGGTACAATCATCTTAGTGAATACTTGTCTAAGGAAGGGTATGAAAACAAGACAATTTTCCCTTGTGTATTTATAAAGAAATCCTCCAAAGGATATGCAATAGTAGCAGTCTATGTGGATGACATAAATTTAATCGGGACTCCAAAAGATCTCGAAACAACTACTAACTATTTGAAAAATGAATTTGAGATGAAAGACATTGGGAAAACTAATTTTTTTCTCGGCCTACAGATCGAGAAAAATTCTAGTTGGATTATAGTCCATCAGTCTAATTATATCGAAAATGTATTAAAGCGCTTTAATATGGATAAAGCGCACCCATTACGTACCCCCATGGTTGTCTGGTCTTTAGACACAAAGAAATATCCATACAGTCCTAAAGAAGAAGATGAAGAAATATTAGGTCTATAAGTACCATATTTAAGTACAATTAGTGCATTATTGTACTTGGCACGGTGCACTAGGCCGGATATTTCATTATCTGTGAACCTGCTTGCTAGACATAGTTTGGAACCAACCAAAAGGCATTGGTCTAGTATTAAGCATATCCTAATATATCTACATAGAACCGCTGACATGGGTTTATTTTATTCCTATAACTGTAATAGTTCCAAGTTGGTTTGTTATCCAGATTCTGAATATCTCTCTGATCCTCATAAGGGTCAATCTCAGACACGTTATATATTTCTTTGTGGTAATACTGCAACTTCTTGGCATTCTACTAAACAAGCTTTAGTAGTTACTTCTTCTAACCACTCTAAAATTTTAGCTCTTCACGAAGCTAGCAGTGAATGTGTATGGTTGAGATCTTTAATTCAGCATATTTGTAGTTCTTGTCAATTTCCTTTCATTACAGATGTTCCAAGCATCATCTATGAAGACAATGTAGCATGTATATCACAAATTTAAGAAGGAGACAGAACCAAGCACATTTCACCAAAGTTTTTCTTCACTCATGAGCTTCAGAAGAAAAATGAGATTGAAGTCATACAAGTTCGTTCAAGTGATAACCTCATTGATCCCTTCACAAAGTCGCTGCCAAAGGTGACATTTCAGAAGTTTGTGTATGAGATTGGAATGTGTCGACTCCACCAACAGTGAAATTGAACATATCAATCAGGGGGAGCATCTTATCATGGGGAGGATACAAGAACATGTCATTTGGGACATTTATGCGTTGTACTCTTTTTTCTTTAACTAGGGTTTGTCCCACTGGATTTTCCTAGTAAAGGTTTTAATGAGGCAACAATAAGCACATCCAACACTGACTCAATGATCACAAAAGTTGTACTATTTTTTCTTAACTACGTTTTTTTCCCAATGAATTTTCCTTATTAAGATTTTAATGAGACAATAATCATGTAATGGTGGAAATGGTGTACATCTAAGGTAGATTATTATAAATATTTGTATTTATCCTATTTAAGTGGATGTTCACTCCTATTAGGACTCTACTATAAATAAGGAGTGACCCCCTCCTATTTTTGATACACCAATTAATGAGAACTATTTCTCTCTAGAAAATTCTCTCTGTCCTATTTCTCTTTTAACACATTTCTTATTGTTGTCACTTTTATGCCCTTATTCATCATTATAGGCCGTGAAAAATCCAATGCACGTAAGAGAATGATCTCCTGATCCCCAGTGGTCCGGGTGAATTATCGCGTTCCAGAGCGACCCTTCATCACTTCCTAGTGCACCAATTACTTCAAGATCATACAGTCAGGCCCTGAGAGCCTCTATTTCAGTCCTGAAGATGGCCTTCAACTCGCCCTTTATTCAGTGTACTAGGGAAAGTAGTACCCTCCGGAGAGGATTTGATGCTCGTGCTGTGAGAATCGAGGGAGACGTTGACCTTTTACATTTAATTATGACAAAGGAAGGTTTGTTCTCTTAGATACAAATTCAACATCTATCTCTATCCCGTCTTCTTAGACCGCACTCATCGGGTAATGCCACTCCTGTTTGCGATATCTACGCGAACATGATAGTGTCATCTGAGGATACATTAATCCCTACATCCTTTGTTCGTAGCATTTATATCATCTTGACTAAGGATTTTTTGGCTTTCCACCTGATCTTTCCACGAGAGGATAGTCATCATTACACTCCATACAGAGAGAGATTTCACTCATTATGAGTTTGGGACATTTATGGCTAGGAGAGAAATGAACATGGGTTGGCAACTATTTCTTCAGGTTTTCTTAAGACAAAAGTATTCCATACTTCATTTTGTAATTATATCATGCCTCATAGATACTCGCAAGATTTTCATTATTATGTAGTTCACCTCATTCACATCCTCGCTATGGATCAGACCATTGATTTTCCATCACTTATCCTCGAGGTTATGTGATGTATTTCTTCCGACTCTTTTCGCGATTCATGGTCTTACGAACGCATGGTCACTGGTTATATTTACTCCTTATATGTGCCTCCTCTTTATTCAGACCAGTTTGTTGCCCTACTTAGACCTATCATAATTGTTATCATTGCTCATTTTATAGGTCAGGCTTTTAAATGACCTCTTGTATAACCTATAGAGCCTTAGGCAGAGGATATTGCCCGATGATAAGGACCTGAACTTGCACCCACACAAGGTCTAGCTCAGTCACTCTATAAGCTCATTAGCCCACTCGAGAGTACTTCAACAGCCAATTTCCATACATGTAAGACACCTTTGATCATTTATACATGAGAATGGAATCCATAACTGAGTATTTTGACTATCGCTGCACCTAGCGTAATCCTTCTGCAGATCATATGCGAGACACCCCAATTCTGGGTGTCAATTGCGAAAAAGCTTTTTCTACTATAATTTCGTTTAAGATTCACCTTATTAAATGAAGCCCCACTTATATATTTGTGTCGTAAAATTTATTTAATTTAATTTAATTAATGAAATGATGTCTAGCTTATGAAATTCATAGGAACACTTGAAATAAAAGGGTTTATGGAATAAATTATATTTACGGTAAAATCCATACTATCCCGTATTATTACAACCCAAAATTTAAAGTACTTGCATTAAATTGAAATGATAAAACCATTATTCGAAATCGAATTACACAATTAAAATAAATAGTGACAGAGGTCTATTATCGTGGACAACCCTTCTTTCCTTTTTTGTTATCCTTGTTGTTTCCTCTGCTTGAAGTTCCTAAGGGTCAGCAAATGTCAGGGTATGAGCGTGCGCCCAGTAAGAGAAATACTAGCAGAGTATATATATTGTATAAGGAATATCTATACATATACAAGGTACTTTAGCAATTATGAAATCATCTTTCATTTTATTAAGTGACCTCTTGCAAGATGTATCGTAACCATGCAATGCACACTATGACCATATAAATTAGGTGATGAGCCCACTCACACTTAATGTTTTTTTCATATTACTCAAATACCATTAATTTGACCATTAACGTACTTTCACATTTTCTAAGTTATTTCGCAAACTTGCCTTTACATTAATGAACGTCGTGCTCAAAATCATCTTTTCACTTTATTAATCGGGGTACCAATCCCGTGTATGTTTACGGCTTTTCACCGACTGCCACAATGGTGCAATATGCTCCTGATCAGTGGTCTTGGGTCTAAGTATTAAGCCGAACTCTGGGGCTACGTGTCCTTCTTAAATTTTTCGGTTACCTCCGAGTGCTTTTAACTTATTACATCTTTGTAACCCTTTTTTCTTTCTTTCTTTCTTATCCGCTTTTAAGTATTTTTTTTCCTTTATTTCCTTTTTATCGGCCGATGAGGCCAAATACCCGGGACGAGCCTAGTCCCAACACGTAATTTTCCAGTTTCACCCTTTATCAAAAAATTAATTTTTATTTTACCTTTAGCTCGGTATTTCATCTTTGAAAACAATCTTATTTACCATTTCTTGTAAAATATAACATTTGAGTTCAAAATACTCATTTATACACTTTAATGCATTTTTTCCTATTCACGCACACTTATGAACTTGCATTTTATACACTTTTCAAAAATGCTTCTTTTCATCTTTACTTTACAAAATATGAGTTTTAACCACATAAAATTCAACTCTTTTAACAAGAGTCCTTTAATTTGAAAAACTTACTCATAAGCCTAACTTTTACATAAAATGACACTTTTGTACTAAAACATTACTTCTCTCATTCCAAGACTTATATTTCCAACTTGTTAAGTCCTATCATTTTATGTGTTCATATTATTCCGTTTAAAACAGCATTTCCTAAACAATACCTATGTTTGCAAAATTTACTACTTAGTCCAAACTTTTCATATAATCATACTTTTGACCCACGAGTTATACTTTTGACATTTAGACACTTAGCTTAAAATTTAATAATTTTTCATTATTGCCTTTGTTCTTTGTTCTTTGTTTACCCTTGGGCCTTAACTTTTCAACATCCTTTGAATACCCATATTTTTACTAATTTTACACTTAGCTCCCATTTATATTATTTTTTCAAGTTTCTCAAACTTTGTTCACATATATTGTATCTTTTTGTGTGATTAGTATTCTAAAATTTTCAAGATTATCATTTCATTTTCAAAAACTCATATTAATACGTTTGCAACATACCTAACCCATTTATCCCAAATACATGAGTTTATGTTATTGAAATTAAGGTTTTATGCCAATAAAACCCAACAAATGCATCCTATTATTTCTTCATAAGTTCAATAAAATATTTTATCATGAAATCAACAAGTTTAAAATGATTTATGCGTGAAATAATTAGCTTAATTATTCTTATAGTTATCCTTATTTCAAACTTAACTTATATCCATTTTTATCACATATTCCTCAACATATATTCATATGTAGTGATAATAAGCATAAATAAACAGGTAAATCACATATATATATATATATATATATATATATATATATATATATATATATATATATATATAATCTAGTCTACTTTGATTTCAAACTCTAAAATAGTGTAGAACCCTACCTCTTGAAGATAATAACTTTGAAGAAGATGTTGAAAAGAAAACCCAATAAGCTCCAAACTTTCTAAATTTTTGTTTTTCTTGCAATCTTATTTTACAACCAAAATAACACCTCTATAACACTTGAAAACTCTTGACTATGGAAGGTGAATTGTGTGGGATAGTATGAGTGAACTATAGAAAGTACAAGAAATCTCTTACAGAGTGAAAATGGTGGAGAGAATGACCATTTTCGAACCTGACTCGTTGCAGATTTTCGTTCTGCATATAAGGAAGAAAATGGGGTAGGTAGCCTTCTACGACCCCTACCCATTAGTGGCTGCTTTCCTACAACTTAAAAAGTATACATATATCTAGAAATTTGTCAATAATCAAGGGAAGCTGTCCGAAAACACCTCACAAGCATACACATTCGACAACCTAAAAAAGAACCTATTTTGCAGGTGCCGCATCAATTTGGCCCTAGCCCGAATCGATTCAAACCTGACAGGTAGGGTTTTTTTTAACTGTTGAGTCCATTCCCAACAATTATTGTCTTAATTTTGGTTTATATTAACCCAAGTTTACAAGTATAAAAACTTTGCGTAATGCGATTTTTTTGGAAATTCCGTCTCTTTATTATTTTACAAAATCGGGTGGTATAACCTTCCCACCTTGGGAACTTTCATCCCTAAAATTAAATTATAAGCAAGCTTAAGTAAACAATTAGGGATATTACCTTCTCATCGTAGAATCTAATTTCCAAGTTACCCCCTCAACGCCATTGTTATCCCAAACAACCTTGATGAGGGGAATCACCCTCTTGTAAAACATCTTCAATTTGTGGTCTAGTATTGCTAATGATCTAGTCTTGTGAGAAACTGTTCCCTGGAGGCCCAGATGACCCTAAATGATTACATGAGATGGATCCGAAATATACTTCTGTAACAATAATACATGAAAAATGTTATGAACATTAGCTAACTGAGGCGGTAGCCAAATGGAACGACACTCGACCAATTCTATCTAAAATCTCAAATGGTCTTGTGTACCTTGGTGACAACTTTCCCTTATTGCCAAACTGCATAACCCTTGGTTTGTCCTTGATCTTTAAAAATACATAATCACCCACACTGAACTTCAAATCAAAATTACATACATCAGTAACAGAACAAGATAGTCAATTAGTGGTGAAAAAAGTCACAAAAAGAATTAATTTCCTCACTAAATGTATTTGGTAACAAAAAAAATTTGTCATCTATTTGTCACGAAATCCGCGCCACTAAAATTTTTCTCGAGAAAATATTGCTTTGTCACCAGTACAACAATATTTGGTGACAAAATGTAATTTTATTAGGTAATAATTATTTTTTAGTGACAAAATTATTTACTGCCAAATATATCTTCTTTCGTCACGAAATCTCAATTTTGTCACCTAATATGTGTGAACAAAACTGAACGTAACGTAATATGTGACAAAAATTAATATCATGTGGTGACAAAAATATTATTACCACAAAAGGGATTTGTATAGTCTATCATGTACTTTCCCTTATGTCACTAAAATCTGAACTTTTTTTCATTTCATCTCCATTACACAAATAAACTATCAGAATATAAATTTAATGCCAAATTATTGATTATGAGAAATAGGTTAAATTATAAATACACCTCGTAAATGATGAAATATCATTTCAATAAATCATACACTTAAAAATTAAAGTTATAATCATCGTATATTATGATGACAATCATTCATATAAATATCTCAAAACCATTAGTCAATTACTAACTAGATTACATCATTGTTTGTAGAACATTCATAAAATCTAAAATGTGCAAATTTCCAACGAAGTCTCGTGAAGTTCTCCCACCATCTTCATCAAGATTTTAACTTGCAAATGTTCCAAAAAATCAACTTCCAACTAAGTCTCCATACAATATCACTTTGCAATATAAAAAGTGTAAGACATTAGCTCACATTCTACTTCAATAAGTAGCAATTAATAAAATATATAGCATTGACTTTCTTTTTACAATAATAACACCTAATGGAAGACTTCGTGACACACACACCAATCAACATACCATAAGAACTACCCAATTCATTACCCTTTAAACTCTTTAGCATTTTAAAAAAAATTAGCATAATTTTCTTTGTTTATAGATGAAAATCCAACCTATTAAATTATAATAAAATAATTATTCAACAACTCAACAAGAATCCACTACATAAATTCCTTCCACCAAATCAACAATTAAGGTAATAACATCAAAACTAAACTAATTTCAGGAATCGTTGGTTCAATAATTAAGATAATCGCATCAACAATAAATATTTTCCACTGATCCACTAAATTAACGTAATTTCAGGAAATCCCACATTAAAGTTGATAAAGGCTTACCATATGCTAAATGTGGAAGGAAGAAAACTCGATTCCTTTAAAGCATCAAACATCTTGTCAAATCCAACTTGACGAGCTTCTAAACGCTCCATACGCACATCACGGTCCTGCAGTTGTTACCTTTACTCGCGGTTAGCTCTCTGAGATTCCCTGAGAGCCTCCTCCAATTGTGTATCGCGTCGTGACACTTTTTGAATTAGTCACTTTTGGTGCATGCCTAAGACCAAATTATATACCCTAATTTAGTACTAAGTGGATATCTCATCGGGAGTTAAAGGTTCACTACCCTCGAGTGTAGGCTCAGTTTGTAATCGTTTCATGTTATTCTATAAGATAAATATTTTCAAATGTTTTGTAATATTTTATAAACCATTCTAAATATCTTAAAACCGTTTATAAAAACTATCTTAAAATTTATTTTTAAAAAACTGTTTTAAAAGAAATATTTTATAAAACTATTTTAAAAACTGCTTTTAAAAAAATGTTTTTAAAAATAGTTTTTTTAACTTTGTTTAATAATCTGTTTTCAAAAAAAAAATTAAAATAAAAAAAAACTATTTTTTAAAACAACTATTTTTAGAAAAATGCTTTTTAAAAACTATTTTTAAAAGTTGTTTAAAAAGCTATTTTAAAAACTTAAAAAATTGTTTTAAGAACTATATTATATCTAGAATAAAGTATACTTACATATAGTTTCTCGGCTTCGGGAGCAGACCACTTCTATTTGTGCAATGAGTTTTTTTTGTAGAAATCAATTCAGTCCAATCCATTATTCTCCACCTCACTCTACATAATCAATAAAGAAAATCATTATCACGAATAATATTTATCATAAATAATTAGGACTAATAACATAAATCTTATCAAAGACAAATATACCAAGTGACAATGAGCTGGTACAAATGCCCTCGACCCTTGATTGTGTTTGATAGTCTACTACGCTCCATTATTCTTGTTAACGTCACTTCGATGCTACATTAGGTATTAATGTATAATTAATATATTGTGCATCAAATAATAGAACATGACTAATATATTTTACAAACTTATTATACCTGATGTTCGGAATTAGAGAACAAATCACAAAGATTATTTCAATTTTCTACACTCATTTTTTTGGCTTATCACTTCGTGCCTCTTCAACTGAGTTGTGTTTTTTGTACCTTCATCGATGCTTATATCTTACACCCCTGCCTTGACTCCTTAATAATTTTTCAATGCTTTCTCTAACATATTCATCATCTATTTTAATGTAAAATTTTGACTAAAATATATAACATATATGAATATCAAGTTTAAGTAATATGTCAAATGTGGATTGGAATCCATAACATATATAAATATAAAACATATAATTTTACTTACATCGACGCGCTTGAAGGCTTCTTTTATGTCGTTTTTAGAAATATCCTTCCATTTGGTAGAAACCGGAATGAGATTGTGTACAATTATTAACAATTCACTTGATAATTTACAAGATTGTACCGCATTTATCGGCCTTCCTTTATCCTTCGCAATTTCGACAATTTTTTCCCATCTGCCTTATTCAACTTCTCAAGAACCTTTACTTTAGTTGGATCACGAACTGTTTTTATAATGGTGGAAGCAGCAAAATATAATTTAGAAAGCAGTCTTTGTATTAAAGATCAAATTTATAAACTCTTCAAAATACACTTTAAAAAACATGTAAGGATAAATTTCAAATTCAGTCAATTTGTAAGTGTTGGCTTCTAGACAAAACTATTTGAGTCATAGGATAGAGGTTTGTGTCCTTTCAAGCCTATGACATTTGAGTGAAGATGTAGCAGCCAAGTCTAACGAGATCACATTATATGCCGCGTTTCTTGCAATGTGTCGTCATCCACTTTCCAATGATCTCTCAGGTATGAATGCTTATGTTATATTGAGCCTTGGATAATTTTATTAGTTGTCTTTTATCCTGTAAACATATTCCAAAATGTCTTTTATTTTTTCTAAGAAAAATAAGGTTTCTGTAAAGTCGTTCGATTGTTCGTTCAAAAGACTATGCTTCTCATTCGAACGAGATCCCCAGGTCGTTCGAACGAGCTATCAAACGATATAAATTTTTGGATTTCTTCTTTCTCGTTCGATATGTCATTCGGATGACTCTAGTGTGACACCCCATCTAATTAAATCTCGGGTGATTAGTCCTACATTAAATTAAAACAGGTTTATCAGTTGGTTCATTCTTAGCATCACTGTGGAAAACTTTTTAATTACTAATCACCTAAGTGAAATTAAACCGGTACCAAATTTTATCTTTCATTAACTCGAGAAAATTACTCATGCGAAAAATAATTAAACAATCACACTATACAATAATTCAAACCATCACGCAATAAATAAAGGATAAAGTCTTACCGAGTCAACAATCGGCTAAAATCCAAAACTGGTACATAAAACCAATGTAATCCAAAATTGAATATCTGAAATAACAACAATGGAAAACATGTCCCAATAGAGAGTACTAAAATGAGATCCTACACTAAATCTGAATGAATGAATCATCTATGCAAAGTCCTGCCAGCCTTCATAATACTGCAGCTACGAGTCTCTGGACTGAATCCTCAAGTCTACCGTCCCTGTGGCTGGACACCTAAAAGGGTTTTGAAATATTTTGATAGGAAGAGTTATTACTTAAAACGTTTTGAAATGATTATCAAAGTAAGATGAGTTATTGATTACATATGTTAAGATTTGCATACACTCTCATGAATTACCTCACCCCTCATCTATAGTGTACACCTAGCGTCCCGTACTTAGCCCACCTAGCTGTACTACCCAAGCTAATTGGACTATAGTATTCAACTGAACTTATCTATGCGACTAAGTTCTCATACCGCCCATATAGTATGTAATAATAACAATATCTCATGATTTATATACTTAGATAACTGTTCACGCCTTGTTATTTTTATCCTTTTATAATTAAGTTTCCCTACTTAATTTAATTTTAGATGTATTCACAGTATCTCATTATCTACTAACTCGTATAAGTAGACTATTAATACAGTATACATTTCACACACAATATATACTTATAAATTCATTCATTACTAATATGTCCTCTTAACACACATCAAGGACTCTTGCTTCGGAATGGTCCATCGACACCAAGTAAAAGGATTGGTTCGAAATGTCACCTCGACCCCAAGTTTATTTCATGTATTGGTTTGGGAAATCACCTCGACCCCACTAATGAAATTTTATACTTATATTGGTTCGAAACTCTTTCATCACGACCCTAATTTACTATTTCTATATATTAGCTCGGAATCCTACCTCGACCCTAATTTAGGAAATTATACTTTAGGTATTCTCTCCACCTAAGTATCTATATAATTCAGTAGGTATACACGCAACCTAATAATAGTGCTAGTACGTAATATTTTCTCTTTAATATTCACCATACTTATTAATTTACGATTTATCTCACTATCACATTTTAATTGAGTATTAACACAACTCTAAGGGTCCTAGTTACCCCTCCATTCATTTCATTAGCTAAACTATCTCTAACCTACTGGTATTAATTTCTATTGATGTTAGCTTCCCTCGTAACTCAAATTCGTAATCCCCAACACACGACTCGATTGGTTTATCTTTGTCAGTCCATCTCTCCAAATCTTACAATTATTATTATAACGGACCCCCACTAAATACCTACTGGTCTTCACTAAGTACCTACATAGGTATAATATTATCTCTAAGGTTCTTTTCAATCATTGGAAATCACATAAAACTCAACCAACAAAAGAACCCAAAATCGGCATGGGTCGATCGATCGACATTCATCAGTCGATCGATCGATCGATCAGGTGCAGAGTTGCCCAGTTTCGTTTTTCTACGTTTTCTCACCATATTCAATTATCAAACTCTCATGATAACACACCAAACTTGCAACTAATTATCCCTAACCATTCCTACATACATTAGGATGATTTCCAATGATTTAAACATCACAAATCTTCACAAATTCAGCTCGGAATAATTCAAATTCACTAATTATTCAAGAACCCTAATTTAATATGTTCTTCCCATACTTTCAATTATAAATCCAGATTTAATTCGTTTTAATCATCAAGTCTTCTATGATTTTAAATCCTCTATAGGTCTAAATCATTCTACATGCCAATCCCTAACCAACGTGCATTTTATTCAATTCTTTTTCTCCAAGAATATTCATCAAATCATATTATTCATAAATCCTACACATGGATATTATAACTCAATTTAATTTGAAAATAACCACTTGACTTGATTACAGTAGGGTCTGATTTCGTGATTGTTGGAGGGTTGATGTTCTTCTTCTCCTTTCTTTCTTCCTAAAATGCTTGTGGTGGAAGAACACACTCCAATCTTCTCTAAATCTCTCTCTTAGGCTTCACAATAGCTCTCTCTCTCTATCTCCAAGGGTTTTTGTGAGTTTTTCTCTCCTCTAATCCTAGCCTCCAGCTCTTATAATCTGATTTAGAGTTTGTAATTTCGTAGGTCTACTCACCCCCAATTGTCAAAACACTAAAACGCCCCCGTATAGTCCTGATTTAGCCTAAAAATGCCTCGGTATCCGACTAGTGCCCCGGGGTATACTATTTTGACTAATTTGACCCTTTCGGAATCATCTGTGACCTATAAATTATCATTTGAGTCACTTACAAATATATTTCCTATCTCAACCTCAATTTACTCTACACGCGACACCCGATTTAGATATATTCATGTAGGTCCATATCACTCGATATGTCGTACAAATTAACTATCAATATTTACTATTCATACTTAGTAAATTTGAATCATAATATTAATCAGTGTTTATCTCTCGATTAATATTTAATAATCATAATTATTATTTAATCACTTAATAATCATAATTATCATTAAATCGCATTAAATTATGTCACTCGCGTAATTTGAATATTAAATTACTCCACTCACGTAATTTAAATTAAATCGTATTTTCTTATTTAATTACTCAATTAATTAAATTCTAAATGAGCAGAAATACAGGGTATTCCATCTGGTATGTCATTCGAACAACAATGCAGTTTCGACAGTTTTTCAGCAGTTTTTTAATTAACTTCCCACTAGTATTTTCCAACCTATTTGGTAGTGTGTGAGTAACCAATTTTTAAAGGACTTTTAGCAGACCATTTTTATCTTTTAAGAGAGAAATCTTTTATCTAAAAATTCCTTTTGTTTTTGTAAATCAAAATGAATTAATTTCAAAATTAATTTTACACCCATATAGTTTACATGATCCAAGTTCTAACATAACATACGCCTTGAGATCATTGGTTTGGCACCATGTTTCATTCTCAACCCAAAAGAGATGGTTTCTTACAAAGGATTCAGTGGTCGTGACTTTACATGCGATGGACTCCGTGTGGTTAACGATTACTTTGCCTCATCGGTGGATTCTAAGACGTAGGTGGACTCTTGCATTGTTACTAAGTAGAGGTGGAAGGAACGAAAAGCGTCAAGGCTTGCGAGGGCATCGATCATTGAGTAATTCTTCTTATCGTGTCCTTGTAATAAATTTGTACTTAGTGAACTTGTGGCTGGGCCGTCCGAGATTTTTCCCGTTATAGATTTTTCTCGTACACCGCGGCATTGTGGTTGTATTTATTTTTATCTTGCAAAAAATCCCGTAG
Organism: Sambucus nigra; assembly: GCA_949130495.1. NCBI lineage: Eukaryota > Viridiplantae > Streptophyta > Magnoliopsida > Dipsacales > Adoxaceae > Sambucus > Sambucus nigra. The sequence continues at coordinate 463,781,130 of OX422211.1, read as the reverse complement.
ATACATGTTTAGGCTAAATAAGATAAAAAAATAGTTTAACTACAACAATTTTAAATTGGTGCTAATTTAATTGGGTAATTTTCCTAATTTCATGTTTATATAAATTTGAACTTGAATTGAAGTTGTGTTTGTTTTTGCTTTTAAAGAGAAATTTAAATATTTGTTTAATTTTATTTTAATTTTTGAAGAAATCAAAAATCTGGAATATTTCAGGAACCATCTCATTTGAATTTAAAATTTAAAATTTTTCGCATCTACAAGTGGTATCAAAGCATATATTCTAAGAAACCATATTCTCAAAACAGTTATCGTATTAATAAACAAATTTAGAAAACTTAAAAAATGGCATACTGGTGCTATTAGCAGGGATTTCTGCGAGGGCATTCATAGGAAAAGATGGCATGGGGTTTGAAGGCAAAGATATCTTGGTGTTTGAAGCCATTGATGGATTTGGATTTGAAGCCATTGATGGGGCGTGATTTGAATCCATTGGTGGGGAGGGATTTTGTAACACCCGGCGCACCCGAAAAGAGACACGTGACGTGCTACTACGATAAAAACTAAACTAAAACCATCCACAATAAGTATAGAGCATCTATATTCCATAATTTAAATATAAGCAATCCATAAATTGTTACACTTCCACAATAATTACAATAAAGGTTCTCTCAAAATACACAATTCTCCAACTATAATTACACCACCAATTTATACATCAAAAAAATAAATCTCCTAATCCATGATCTAAAATAAACCTCCAAATAAGACTTAGCATCCCAATCCACACTAACCTGCCACTAAAAGAAAGTACGAAAAAGTACACAATATGACAGGAATAGATGCTAAAAAATAAATAGCACGCTGAATAAATCGCAACAATACGAATCTGCATATACGAGTCAAATGTAATACTCAAGCATTGTACCAATATTAATTTCCCAACCACACATCAATGGGTCACCAGGCCTCACCTCCCCTAGGCATTCTCAAGACATATATCGAATTTTGGACTATCAGCAGGTGCCCATTCTTCGTGTCATATTAAAATCTCATGACACGATGCCCAAATCAACAATTCAATATCTCAATGAATCAACATAATAGATTCCAACAATTATTTCAGAATTTTCAAATGAATATCACAATTCAACATGAGTTCAATTAACACATGAACAAAAGGAATACTCTCGAGATAATTTAGGAGCATATTGTGTAAGTCCGTACCTCAAAATCATCATATGAATCATCGCATATATTTTGCCTTAAAAATCATATTGCACCATCACGTTACCCTCGCGAAAATAGACAAGTCACGTTCTAGTCCCAACACAAAATAACCCCAAATAGACCTCTAAATCTATGGTTAAATGATGAAGAAAATAAGGCTAGGGTTTGTAGATGAAAGGGAATAATTTTGGAGAGGTTTTCTAATTGAAAAGTTGATGAAAAAGTTATTTGAAAAGCCAAGCCACGAATTTGCTGTGATATATAAAGGATCAAGAGTTTCATTAAGAAAATAATTCTAATCAGATACAAACACTAAAAAAAATTGTACGATCGGACCGTTGAAATTAGCTGAAATTTGGAGGGAAGACGAGTCGAAACTGTACACAAAAAATCAGCTCGATCGAACGGTCGAATATTTTTATATATTTTTTTCTAGAGAGTGCTATGATTTGAGGACTCTTAGAGAGTTTTATATTTTGAGGACTCTTCTAAACACTCCAAGACTTATATATACTCATATTAGGAGTCTTGTAATCTAGCTTTTCGAATTTCGAATATAATAACTAAAATATTTAATTACTAAAAATAATTAAATCAAAAATTTTATTTTTCTCCTATTTCCAAAATAAATTTAAAACTACCCATTTAAAAATCCGGGTTGTTACAGATTTGAAGCCATTGGTGGATTCTCTTGTTGAATAAGTATGGTATCTTCCCGTGTCCGCTTACGTCCAGGTACCATACTGTTAAGCAAATATATATTCCATGTTAACATAAATTACAAGATGATATAATAGAAAAATAAGACATCATAACTCGAATACAGAGACAGAAGACAAAAAAAGGCGTAATTATAGTTCAAGTAATGAATTGGCTCAAGTTAGTAATTCTAGATTTTGTTTATTGAAACATAAATCATCAATACTTATTTTTCTTTTTAAAAAAAATAGCAACTCAAACAGATATATTGGAAAAGAAATGAAACTACATAAACTAATGTCTCCAAAGAGACCCATAAGGGAAGAGGAGGATAGAAAGCTAGAATTGTCCGACTTAAATAAGAAAAAATGATTCATACTTCAAGTGAAACTAGCAGCTAGTTCTAAGCACTAAACAATATATGTTATAATCTATATATATATATCATTGTCTTTATTCTCCGTATTTATATTATATTATAAAATGGTCTATAAGAATTAATGATGTTCTTTATTTTGGATGTCCACGTTGGATTGTTTTATTCAATTAATCCAAACATTTACATACATTATAATAGTTCATATTGAGGTGCTCGTACCTTTCTCCAAGTCATTTGGTTAATGTTCTAAAATTACATCCCCCAAAACCCCATTTTTAATCTTAAAATTGCATTTAATTGTCATTATGATAAAATGAGGGTCTTATAAGGACACGATCAGTTCACACAAATTGCAATGGGTCATATTGACGTGCTCTTGCCTTTTTAAGAGGCGAGATATAATTTGTTTTGAAGAACGTATATTTTATCACAATAAGAGACTCCTTGAGTTATAAAATTGCGGGTGCAAGAACCACATTGGATAGTCAATAAGGGAAAGAAAGGCAGTCTAAGCAGCATATTTTAGGTGTGATGGTGTATCAAAGGTGAGGTTCATAGAAGGAGAGTTAGAGAATGTTCTTGAATGTTCTTGGATGTTCCTTGATGTACCCAGTTGGTGAGAGTTCGTAACCTTGTTGATGAAGTGAAGTGGGTTTAGGGTGATTTGGTTGTCGGACTCGAGAGGTACTATAGCATGCATTGAATTTTGGTGTTAAGGTCGTTAATTGATAACTGGTCTTGCTTATCAGATTGAGGCTCGAGGATGTAGGTTGTTGGGGTTGAGTTGGCAAAAAGCAAGGTATCTTTATAGAGGTTCTATCTCATTTTAGGTTGGTAATAAGGTTGTTTGAAGGTTATCCATGGGTATTGATAGAAGGTAGGTGTCTAGGGTTCTTAAGGGGGGAGGGGGGAAGAGATCTCTTTCGAAGGTGAGTGGATAAGGTGTTGCCCTTACTCTCATTTTGAAGTGGCTTCTTGTGTTATAAATAACCCATACTCTGTATCATTTAATACTTAACTCTCAAAGATTCTTGTATGACTTATAGTAATCACAGTATTAGTTTGAGGAACCACTATAAGAAGTGTTGGAAAATTGGAATTAAAAGTTGTCCATATTTTTTGGACAGAATTTTGAGCAACTTTGAGCTCAAATTTAGGTCGGACCCACACTATGATAATTGTGGGACCATATACGAACGTGTTCTCCTTCGCAAGGAGATTAACGTAGTATATTCACATGTCCAATTTTATTAAGATATGGATGATAAATACGTCCCTAAAGTGACTCATAAAGCAATGAAAATTAATAAATTGGGTGTGTTTTAACTCTTGTCCCATATTGGAAGAGTAGTGAAAAATTGAAGAGATAATAACACCCCAAGTATGGACTAAGGCTTGGATGACTTTGGGGTATCCCAACTCTTTGAAGGGGAGATGGCCTACACTATGCATGTGTTGGGATTGGGCCAAAATATCACACGCGTGCGTGCGCCGTCCGCCCGTTCGTCCTGCCGGCTCGGCTCGGTTCAGTTCGGGCTTGGGCTTGGGCTTAGGCTTATAAAAATCTCTTTCTTTTTTGGGCCAAATTAATTAACTTTCTGTGCTTTTATTAATTAATTACGAAATTAATTAATTATTAATTAACTGTTTATCAGTTAATTGCCAAGGGTCAACAGTTAACAAAATTAACTATTTTAACAGTTAATTTCAGTTTTGACTGTTCCCAACTGTCAAAACCTTTTCCCTACAGTTTTAGACTAATGAAAAACTCCCCTTTAGTAATTCCAAAAATGCTTCTACCTTATTTTCTTCATCCAGAAAATTCTTTCTCCCATTTCTGTATTGCATATTACTATTCTGGTTGAGTACAAAAACACATATTTGTGTTCGTTGAAACAAAACAAATGCAGAAACGGGTTGAGTAAAACATAAGATTTATTGCATCGGGAGAAATAGCCTAGTGGCCTTGACCTTTCCTTAGTGATATACTATCAGATTTACTTAGTTAGTCAGTAGAATTCACGTCCTTGAACCGTTAATCATTGATGTAAACCTAGACAACAGTATTCATTTAATAATTCTTCAACACGTTTGGTTTTCACATTTGTGTTCATTTTGGCCATGAACACCACTTGGTTTCGTGAGTATTTTAGAGAATATGCCTTTCATTATTCTCATAGAAGTGGCCCCTTCTTACTCACGTAGGTGACTTCCATAAAGAGTATCCAGCAATACCCCACTTAGACATACTAAGATATGAATGTCATTAATAGCATAACTCATCCTAATTTCACAGCAGATGTGCACTATCTCATCTTTGGAATGTATAGGATTAAATATCCTCCAGTGCTTACTGAATACAATGTAGTTCGAATTTCCCATTGAACCTAGAGATCTCCAGTCAGCAAGGTTGGGTTGCCACTATATTGATTCTTATTTATTTAGAGGCTTTAGACTCATTACTCTCGATGATCTTTCAACTTGCTCTCAGTTTAAACCTTTAGTAAGTGGATCCGCTATATTATCTTTTGACTTTACATAGGCAATTGAGTTAATTCTGTTTGAGAGAAGTTGTCTAACGGTATTGTGCCGACGACGAATATATCATGACTTTTCGTTATACATGTGATTTTGTGCCCTTCCAATCTCCGATTGACTATCGCAACGTATACATATTGCGGGCACAGGTTTCGACCAAGTTGGAACATCCTCTAAGAAATTTCGAAGCCATTCAGATTCTTCTCCAGCTTTGTCTAGTGAAATGAATTTGGATTCCATTGTCGATCTAGCAATGCACGTTTGTTTTAAGGATTTCCAAGATACGACTGCACCTCCAAGGGTAAATATATACCCAATCGTAGACTTTGAGTCTTTTGTATCGAATATCCAATTTGCATCGCAATGTTCTTCAAGAACAGCTGGATATTTTGAGTAGTGCAATCCATATTTTTGAGTATATTTCAAATAACCCAAAACTCTCAATATTTCCTTCCAGTAATCTCTCCCTAAATTACTTGTAAATCGACTTAGCTTACTTATTGAGTATGCAATGTCCGATCGTGTACAGTTCATGATATATATTAAATTACCGATAATACAAGTTGAGATATAATTTCACCATTATTTCTTACTAGATGTAAATTTACATCTACATGTGTCTTGGTAGGATTGATATCATACTTCTTGAATTTTTCAAGTACGTTCTCTATATAATGAGATTGAGATAATATAAGGCCATCCGATGTTTTAGAAATTTTAATTCCTAATATAACATCGACGATACCCATATCTTTTATGTTAAATCGACTACTCAACATTTGTTTTATATTTTTGATAATTTTCAGGTTACTACCCATGATAAGCATATCATCAACATACAAGCATACAATGACATATCCATTTTGAATGTATTTAAAGTAAACACATTTGTCGCATTCATTAATTTTGAAGCCATTTGATAACCTTCCATTATCAAATTTTTCATGTCATTGCTTCGGTGCTTGTTTCAATCTGTAGAGTGATTTAACAAGCTTACATACTTTTCCTTCTTATCAGGGAGCCTTGAACCCTTCAGGTTGCTCCATATAAATTTCCTCATCAAGTTAACTGTTTAAGAATGCAGTTTTTACATCCATTTGATGTATTTTAAGTCCATTAATATCAGTTATTGCTATTAACATCCGAATAGACGTAATTCTTGTTATCAGTCAATAGGTGTCGAAGTAACCCAACCCCATCCTTTTGCCTATAGCTTTTGGCTACAAGTCTAGCCTTATATTTATCAATTGATCCATCGACCTTCAAATTCTTTTTGAAGATCCATTTATAACCTAATGATTTTGAACCTGGTGGAAGATCCACTAGTTCCCATATGTGATTTTGGAATATGGATTCAATTACACTATTAATTATTTCTTTGTATGATTGAGGTTCGTTTTCTAGCAAATGTGTTAGAAAATCCAGACCAAAAGAGGTCGAGGTTCTTGATCCTTTAATACGTCTTGGTTCATCCTCTATTGGCTCAATAGATTGATGAGTACCACTTGTAGTAGCTTGATTTATCCTTTTGGAAGCATCAAATTCTAGGGTCATGTTATACGGGAATTCATTTTCAAAAAATGAAGCTTCCCTCGATTCAATAACCGTATTTACATGAATATCTAAAATCTCAGATTTACAAACTAAGAAATGATATGCACTGTTATTAGTAGCATACCCAATGAATACACAGTCAACGATCTTTGGTCCTATTTTTACCTTTTTAAGTTTAGGAACCATTACATTGGCTAAGCACCCCCACACTCGTAAATATTTATATCTGAAGTTGTAAGGTTATATGTACTTAGGTTATTTCGTAGAATACACACACACAACGCAATTAAAAATTTGCCAAGTAGAGATATATTCCAATTTTAATTTCTTTTGCAAATTTAAAAGTTAGCATGAACAATTAACAGTTAAAGCGATGGGATTGATAACTTAATTAAGAGATATAAAATTATCCAACTTTATCCTTTTTATCCTAAGCATACGTCTATGTGATTTAATAAATTAAAGTGCAAAAATCACAACCACAACGCGCCGATGTGCGAGGAAAATCCAAATGGGAAAAACCTCGGACGACTGGGCCTAGACAAATCCACTACAAATAGGTTTTACAAAGGACTCAAAAGACTTACAGACTTTGACTCAATCAAGACATGCTGATGTCATCCTCTACCTCCAAATTTATAGTATGCGAAGCTCCAATGCGTTGCTCGACACTACTCGTGTCGCGGTATCCACTGAAGTCCAAACTACCTTCTCCACTAAGCTTGAATGCAGGAATCCACCGCAAGTGTGCTTGTTGAATTTCAAATTAATGGCATGGGGTTTTGGTTTAAAAGTTAAATTGTGTTGGAGAAGGATTTTTTACCAAAAAGGGAAAATGTGAAATTTTTGCTCTCAAGAATATGTAAAACTCCCTTGTAAAAAGAACTGATTTTCGTTCAATTATTAAAACTGGAAAAGTAGTGGACCATGGCAGTTATATAAAATAAATGTAGGAAAATCGTTAAAAAAATTCAAAACTGACAGATCTCGTTCGAACGAGGTCGTTCGAACAACCTTTCATTCGAACAAGTTATCTAACGATAGTCCTGTGTAAAATTAAATAAGTCGTTAGAAATATCGTTAGAATGAGTTCGTTCGAACGACATTTCTAATAAGCTTCTAACGAGTTACCAGTGCAGTCTAGGCAATGTCGTTAGATCTAGTTCGTTCGAACGACCTGGAAAAACTTCGAACGAGATTTCCTTTTTCTTTTAAAAGGAGTTAAAATCAATTTCAAAATTGGTTTTTATGAAAATTACTCCAACACTTAAAAATGATTTTAGTCATATACCTTTTTAGGAGAATGGACTTGAAGTGCATATTGATGTCGCGTGAACTTGGATGCTCGATTCTCTAAGGTTATATGAAGTGCATTTGAAGGTTGATGAGGAATGACCCAAAAGCGTTTTGACCAACGAAGTGTATCCAATACTACAAATGACTCGATTGGAAATTTGTCCTTACAAATCTCCCCCTTTGGATATTCCGGGACAAAACGAAATAATAAAAAATAAACAAAAAGAATGAATTTGCCAAGGTTCTAAAAAACGCGGGGCGTGATCGAGGCGTGGAGGCCAAGCCTTAAGCCTTAGAAGCCTAGACGGGCCTTGGCATAAAAAGGCGTGAAAAGGCGTTTAGGTCTTTTTAATATATTTTAATATTTTTTAACCATAACAAGGCTATTAAAATACTAAAATTGTACATATCATAAAAATATGTCTGAATATTTGCAAATAAAAATACTATTTGATTATTTTGGATGAGATAATGGTCCGGTTTGTAAAAAAATCTATAAAAGGCGATATCGTTTCACTAAAGCATTATTGTTTTTAGAGAAAAAGTATGTCTGAAGGGTTTTACCAAGCATAAGGCGTCAAAATCTTAAGGCGGGGCGTTTCTCCTAAGCCTCAAGCCTATGCGTGCCTAGACGAAGCCTAGGCGGGTTTTTTAGAACAGTGGAATTTGCTAATCCAGCCATCAAGCCGATTCTAAAGCCCATCCCAAAAACCCAAATAAAAAGACAGACTAAGTAACACGAGTGACGGTGTGCTATAGAAAAGTAGGTGATGTATCCTACACACATGAAACAAAAAATTCATAAAACGTATGGGGAAATAGAGAATATAAATCAAGCGTTAACTAATCATGAGAATATAAAGAATATAAAGCAAGTTAATTATCATGAGTGTGACATATGTTAAATTTTAATTAACTCCCCCTAAATTATGAACTCCCCCTATCAATATTTCTCCCCCGTTGTCCGAAAAAGACAAAAGGATAGATATAGCCTGCATGGTTAGAATGAAATCAATAGAAAAATAGGCAACACAATCGAAGAAACACATGTGCAACATTTGAAGAAACATGAGAGATCGCATTAAACATAAATGGAAAAACCAAATATCCATACATTAATAAAGAGAAAGGAACCAAATCAAATAAGTAGGTACAAGTGAGAAAATGTAAATACATATGTTTCTCTCGGCCTCACAAGTACAAAAGAAATAGACTAAAACATAAATGACATCAAGGAGCAGGGGCATCATTTGGTGAATCATCTGGAAGGAACCCGGTGCCGGATTAGCCAGCTCCACGGTGCATCTCCATATGATGAATCGCCTCAAGGTGCTCAAGAAGCATAGAATCTCGACATGCATGAGCTTCATCCCTGCGTGCTTGGGACTCCTCGCGACGAGCCTGAGCCTCCCTATCTTGTTGTGTAGAAATCAGAAGCTCCAGCAACATAGCCAAGTCTTGACGCATGTCTTCTTGAATTTGCTCCGGCTGTGAATGCACAAACCTAATATCCTTCGATTCAATGGGTGCGAGAGAAAGAGAAGAAGATGGTCTAGGGGTGGCACGAGAGGGTGCAGGCCTACTAGGAGCAGGAGTGGAGGAAGTGGCGGATTAAGAAGATGTGGATTGAGAGTGAGTGAATTGAGGAGTATCGGGGGGTAAGTGACCACGAGACCTACCAACAGAGGACATATTAATGGTTTGGTAGCGGGTCACCGGGACATCAGTGGGAAGACGAGGGCAGCCGATGGAAAGACAAAAGCGAGTAATAATAAAGGCAAAGGGGAGGGCTTGTCTAGCGGGACCGGAAGCAAGGATTCTAACAGACATAATGACAAGATAAATGAAGGCAAGGAGGTCGATGGCAGCCCTAATGCTAATGACAAACATGAGGTCCACGTGCATCTTTGTGATTTAGATTGAGTTTGCACGTGGAATGAGACAAGCACAAACAATCCGATTCAGGACCATGAAATCAGGATGTAAATTTTTATGAAAAATTGTAATAGTGCCGGGTTGGGTAATCCTACACACGCTGCTCATAATCAAAGTAGGGTCAGGACGAGAAGCGGGAGCCCAAGGGTAGGATGGATTATTGACATGGGGTAAGGAGATGAGACGAGTTATGGAGTCGGGACTGACAATGATCTCCCGACCTCTCACACGAGAGAAAATATGATCCTCCCAAACAGACATATCAAAATAAAATTCCTGAATAAGGTCGGGAAAGATTATGTCAGTGAGGGAAAACAAGGGGTCCCACCCTAAGTTAGATATTAAGGAGTGAACGGTGGTGCCAGCTAGAGATGTGAGATGGACAACCTTTTCTCGAACAATGGCCCTAGTTGAAAAACCTTGTTTATGGTATTGTGTATGGATGGAGAGCGTCCCCCAACATAGTTTAAGATCAGGGATGGACGCAGTGACACTGTTGTCCTCATCGGATGAAGATGAAGAAGATGAGGAAGAATGTTCCTCAGGAGAATCGATAATGCGACGAGTGCGATGACTACAAGGGGCCATGCTGAAATGGCTAAACTAGAACCTACCCAAACAAAAAACTATCCAAACCGCCAAACACACCAACAAATCAATCAGTAACAATCCCATCCTCCGTTAGATATAAAACTAAAATAAAATAAAATAGAAAATAAAAATAATTAAGTGAAATTCCACGAAATTATAAAAAAAATAATTTAAGAAAAATGATAATATTCACGGAATTCAACTTAAATAGGGGAAACACAAAAAAAGTAAGGATAAATAATATAGCCCCCAAAAAAATGTATATATATATACACATATATGTATATGAAATTGGGTAACAAAGTAGGGATAAAATTTTAGATATAGAAATCATACCCAATAGCATATCAATATATATATATATATATATATATATATATATATATAAAGAAGAGAAAAAGAACATACCTAGAAAGGAGAAGAGGAAGAACTCCAAACTCGGAACCCTAGCTGGAGAATGATGAGAAGAAGTGAAATGAGTGAGGTGGAGGAAGAAATAGGTGATATGTAGGGTGAGGGGAAAATCACCGGAAAAATTAAGTGTGAGAGTAATGGGAAAATGGGTAATGGGTGTAATGGGTAATGGGAAGTGGAAGAGGAAGTGGGAAAAGGAAGAAGAGAGAAATGGTGAAAATTTAGGGAAATGGGAAATCGTGGGAATGAGGAGAGAAAAAAAAATGAAACGGCTGAAATTTTGGGAAGAGAAACCGCCCAAAATAAACCCAGGTCGTTCGAACGAGAAAAGTCGTTTGAACGACTTCTTTCAAACGATATCCCAGAGACATTTAATGAATCTCGTTAGAAATTTCGTTAGAAGTTCGTTCGAACGAAATTTTCGTTCGAACAATGTTCCAAACGTGAATGAGGAAAAGTTATTCAAAAACTCATTTGAACGAGTTTTACTGACGAAATTCAACCAGGTTAAAAAAGGGGAAAAAGAAAATAAGCTTGAAAATAACATATAAGAAGAAATTGGGAAGGCCAAAAAGTTGCCAAAATGAAGATTTTAATTGTCCTAGCTTGTGAAGACATATCCAAATCATGGGAGCAGAAATGTAGGGGTGTGAACAATGCGAGTGAGAATTTTTATCCAAGACAACACACAAGTGCAGAATGCCAAACAATATATAAATGTAATATGCACTCATATCCGCCTTGTGTCAATAAAAAAATATCATTGGACACTCAAACACTAAACCAACACGCATACAAGATAGATGATTCTCTCGCAAATGTTGCCACAATTAGAAAGCAATGTATCGAATAAATGTGCATTCCCATTGATCTTCAACTTATATCTCCCATTAGCAACTATAGATTGAGACTTTTCTTTTGAAGAATCATTCAAGCTAAATAATTTTGGCCTTGGCATTATATATCATTTTTCAATGCTTCAATTTTAGGCACTTATACTATTATGAAAATGGAGGCTATTCACGCAAAAAAAAATTCGCAACCCGAGTCCATTGCTAGAAACAGCAAACAACCGGATGAATATAATTACTTTTTATTTAAATCCGAGCAATGGATGATCATGCACAATTTTGATTGCTTATAAGAGATGTGACTAAGATTGAGAAGACAACACCAAATCTCACCTTACGAGTACAATGTGAAAAAGATATCCGCAATATTTCGTGAAAAGTGTGTGCAAGAAGGCAAATATATGAGGCAATCACAGAAATACATATCATAAAAGAGCATTTTTGTGCACAAGAGAAACGAAATCCGGCTTGACTACTCATCGAAAGTCACGTGGACATGAAATAGAATAGAGATCCAAACACATCGAACATAAAACCATATGGACAAAAATTTGTGAATGCTTTTCTAACCTTTCCCTTTTTCCTTGTAAATAAGAAAGAAAAATATTTTTGAAATTTTGAATAAAATATTTACAAAAATAATCTAGTTCATAGGTATAAAAATATTCATGAGAAACAACTTGAACTAGATAGAAGGCTTCGATCTCAATCAATGGAGCAAACCCCAATTGATTTCCTAAGGTTTTCAAACCTAAAGGCATCTAGAGGTTTGATAAAGATATCGGTCAATTGTTGATCGGTACCAACGAAGCTTAGAGAAACAATTTTCTCTTCAACCAAGTCACAAATAAAATGTTCACGGATCCTAATATTCTTGGTTCTAGAATGTTGAATGGGATTACGGGAAATGTGAATTGGACTATTATTATCGCAATAGATAGTCATAGTGCCTTGAGAAATACTGTAATCTTCCAACAATTGTTTCATCCAAATGAGATTAGTGCAACAACTCCCGGCGGCTATGTATTTGGCCTCCATCATGGGCAAAGAAATAGAATTTTGTTTCTTGCTCATCTATGAACAAGTGAACTTCCAAAGTAGAAATAACCGCCAGATTTACTTTTGCATCCATCAACATCTCCTACCCAATCGGCATCTGAATATGCCGATAGACAATCATTTGTGTCGAAAGAATACCAAATCCCAAAAGACAGGGTCCTAATAACACATTTGATAATACGTTTAATGTCAAGTAAATGAGACTCTTTGGGGGGCGGCTTGATAGCGGGCACAAACTCCTACACTAAAGGAAATATCTGGACGACTAGCGGTTAGGTATAGTAAACTACCTATCATACTCCTAAAGAGTGTGTGCTCTACATCATTTCCTTCGGTGTACTTACTAAGTTTAATTAAAGAACTCATAGGCTTACGTGCATGCTTAGCGAATTCGAGTTTAAATTTCTTAACAAGGTCTTTAACATACTTAGTTTGGGATAAAAATATCCCACTTTCGAGTTGATGAACTTGAAGACCTAGGAAGAAAGTAAGTTCATCGACCAGACTTGATTAAGGGAAAAATGTAGCGCATGTAAAGACACTAATCGTTGTTTTCATTTCGCCAACTTAATACAAACAAACCTAAATTACTACTACACTTGTGGGGCAAGCACAGCGGTAAGTCGGGTATCGAGAATCCACAGGGACGAGTTATTAGAATTTAGATGATTTAATACTTGGAAATAAAAGTGCAAAAGGTGATTACAAACTAAAAAGTAAAAGATGCATAAAATGAAAACGTTAATCTAGGCAAGGCATTGAAACTAGATTAAGAAAGCACGTAAAACTATATGTTGCGTCGAATATCCCTCACCCGAGTTAATTTGTATAAAATGGTTACATGGGTCGAGGAGTTATTTAGAATGCGTCTCGTTTCGATAGTTAATTGAACCAAGGGTTGTCACGCCCCTAAATCCGCATAAAAGCCTAATATGATTTTGGCGTCAACCAATATCCTGAAAATTACACGTGAAAGGTCATAAGCACGGGACATACATGATATGCCCCGTCAAATCTCCTAGGCGTAATAACTAGGACAACGCACCCAAAGTAACCCGTAAACACTATCACCAAGCAAAGCAACGCGTTAACCCGAGTGAGTTCAATTCAAACACAACCTAATTTAAATTACCTAGAAAGCATGTTAAAGAAAGCGGTAAATAAACGCGGTAAATTTAGAGTAGAAAGCGATTAAAGAAAGCAAGTAAACTAATTAACAAAGATTGTAAACCTAATTATTAAAGCAAGAAAGAATGAAATACAAGTTATATTAATGGAGAGGGTAATGAATAGTCAACTTACATACCAAAAAGTGTGTCAATCCAAGAAGGAATGAAGAAGAACTAAGCAAAAACCCAAACCCTAACCTATTATATCTTCTAAAAATGTGTATCTACTCTATATCTTCTTATTACAAAAAAATTGGATTATATAGTAAGTTTGAATAAAAGAAAAGAAGAAAGAAAACAAATGCAAAATATCTGCTGAAAAATAGGGGATCGATCGATCGATGATTTTGGTCGATCGATCGATCAAGGCCAAATTTCGACATTTCAGAATGGTCGATCAATCGACCAAAATCGTCGATCGATCGATCAAGTAGGGGTCAGCCAAGCAGCACACTGCATTGCATTTTCTTCTTCTCTTCTCCTTCTTTTGGTTTCAATGTTTTTCCCTCCGCTGAAATCGCCGTAACTTCACCATACGGACTAGGAATCGCACATCGTTCGTGGCCACGCGAAGCTAGCGAGGAAGGCTACAATCGTGAAATGTCGGGACAGGTACCCAAGCTGTGAAAAGACTAAAATGCCCTTGAACGTGCGATTGCGTATGGAACTTCACCGGAATGCGTCTGAACTCCATACTTAGTACCTAAATACCTACAAAAGCCCAATTATACCTCATATAGCATGTTAACAATATAAACCAAGGTTGTCTGGTTAACGGGCTTAAATATAGAGATTAAGGCACCCGAGGGGGCTAAAATGCGTAGGTTCAAGAGATAAAATAAGCATTATTGGCGTATTATCAATACTCATCTCAAATTCATCTTGCACTTCTTTTGAAAAAATTTGAGTATGTTTATCACACGTAGATCCAAACACTATGTCATCGAAATACACTTGTGCAACTAGAATAGCTTTCTCATCACGACGAACAAATAGAATTATATCTACTCTCCCTCTTAAAAAGCCACGAGAAAGGAGATAAGAAGTGAGCCTTTCATACCAAGCACGAGGTGCTTGTTTCAAACCATATAGCACTTTATTTAGGAAGAAAACATGATTAGGATGCTTTGGGTCCTGAAACCCTTTAGGTTGTGCAATATAGACTTCTTCTTGAAGAATACCATTTAAAAATGCACTTTTGACATCCATTTGATACAATTTAAATTTATGGTGATATGCTATAGCTAGTAAAAGGCGAACCGATTCTAACCTAGCATCAGGAGCAAAAGTCTCTTCAAAGTCAACATATTTTATTTGGGTGTATCCTTAGACAACCAACCTAGCTTTGTTACGAAAAATGACACCATTTTTATCCATTTTATTTTTGAAAATCCATTTGGTGCCAATGACGTTTGTATTAGAAGGCCTAGGGACTAATTCCCAAACATCATTTTTCTTAAATTGAAACAATTCTTCTTGCATGGCATTAATCCAATGTTCATCTTTTAATGCTTCTTTAAGTTTTTAGGTTCAACTTTAGAAGTATAGCACAAATAGGTAACTTCATTTTCTAATTGAGCTCTAGTCTTGAAACCTACCTCAGGATCTCCTATAATTTCTAAAGGGTCATGACTTTTACGAACCCAAGGACAAGGATCCTTTTTCTCAGTAGTGTGAACAACCAAGTCATTGTGAGACTCAATATTTTCAACATCGGAAACAACATCACACTCACAAGACAAATCTTCCTCATTTTCAATAGATGTGGCCGGAGCATCGTCTTTTATTACAACATTTATTGATTCCATGACTTTAGAGCTATTTAAGTTGAAAACTCTCAAAGCTCTACTATTTTGAGAATATCCCAGGAAAATACCTTCATCACTCCTTGAGTCAAATTTACCTAGAAGTTCTCTATATCGAGGTATATAACAAGGACTACTAAAAACTCTAAAATAGGCCAAATTAGGCTTCTTTCCCGTCCATAATTCCTATGGCATTTTGTTAGTATTGGGACTCAAATAAACCCTATTTATGGTGTGACGTGCAATGTTAACTGCTTCGGCCCAAAACCTACGAGGCACATTTATTCCTAGGAGCATAGATCTTGCCATTTCTTGGATCGTTCGATTTTTTCTTTTAACTATATCATTGTTGTGGAGTTCCAACGGTCGAGAATTCATATTTAATTCCTATTTCATCACAAAAGGCATTTACACCGAATTCCTTGAATTCAGTTCCATTATCACTCCTAAAGCGGTTATCGTAACACCGTGTTGATTTTGAAGAATTCTACACTTAACAGTGAGAAAATCAACAGTCTCGGATTTTTTTCTTAGAAAACCTACTATGGAGTATCTAGAAAAATCATCCACCATTAATAAGATATATCTCTTTCCTCCTATGCTCTCGGTACGAGTGGGACCCATAAGGTTCATATATATCAATTCTAAGACACGAGAGGTAGTTATAGGGTTTATTTTTTATGTGGATTCTTAATTTGCTTTCCTAATTGACAAGGCCCACAAATAGTGGACGTTGGTTTTCCTAGAGAAGGTAAACCTCGAACTAGCTATTTTCTTACTAATCGATCAAGATCTCTAAATTTAACATGACCTAACCTTTGATGCCAAACATGGGCAGACGAGGCTTTTGCACTAGTGCAAACCAAAGAGGATTTAGGACCTATTATGTATCAATCGTCACTAGTTCTTACACCTTATAAAATATATTCACCCGATTGATCATATACGGTGCACTCCGATTGACTAAACTTAGCATCAAGATTTTTATCACATAATTGGCTAATACTTATCAAATTAGCCTTGAGACCATCAATATAAAGGATATTTTCAAGTTTAGGAAACCCGGAGATTTCAATAGATCATCTACCCATGATTCGAGATTTGCTTACATCCCCAAAGGTGACCTTACCATCTTTATAGTTTTCAAGAGTGGTAAACAAAGATTTATCACCGGTCATATATCTCGAACAACCACTATCAAATTATCATTGGGAGGTATTTTGAACCTTAAGTGTAATATGAGCAACAAAAGCTTTATTGGTATGATCTTTCTTAACCCAAGCTTGAGTTGTATTCTTTCCTTTGTTGGCTCTAGTGTTATGATTGGAATTATTTCCTTGGACTTTAGAAAACCTAAGAAACTCTCCCATTAGACCTTTAGAAGTATTAATTAGATACTCAACTTGGCTCTTAAGACTAGCTAAGGAGCTTTAGTGTTGTTTAGGAGTTGTAAAATAAGAGTTCTTCCCAAGCTTGTAACAAAAATCTTTAAGATGACCCCATTTGTGACAGTAAGTGCACACATAGGGTTGTTTTGGACTCGCTTTTGAAGATTGCTTAGGTAGATAAGGTTTAGGAGAATTAAATTTGGTAACAAACTTAGCTACGGGTTCGGGTTTAACTTTGGATGACTCTCCTTCTTCATATCCTATACCATTTCTTTCTTGATAACCTTTGTCCTTATATCCCAAAACAGAACCTAGAAATAATTTTCCCATTCTTCCTGAATTATCTTCGAGTGTGACTTTGACTTCACGAGAGGACTCGAGATCTTTTTCAAGTTGGATAATTTTAGCTTCAAGAGATCTTCTAATCTCTAAAGACTCATGAAAATCTTTGTTTGCACCTTTTAAGGAGTTAATTAAATCGCATTTTTCTTTGCCTACGAATATAAGCTTCTCAGAGAGGGATATCTTAATTACCTCGAGTTGACTAACTAAAGATTCTTTCTCCTTCAGGCCTTTCAACTCTTTTTATAAAGTTAATACTTTAAAGGTTAGTCTTTTGTTTGATTTTTCAATACGAAGGGACTAAGTTTATAGTTCAGAATAGGCGGATTGCAGTTCACTCTCATCTATTTCACTTTCGCTTCCTTTTTCATCACTACTAGTAGAGTGAGTGGAAACAACCTCAAGATTTTGCTCGAAATTATCAACATTAGGGTGTGACTCACTTGAATTACTAACATGGATTGCTATAAAATCAGTGAAATTATTTCTAGACGGGGTAGAGTCATCAGAGTCTTCAGACTCATTGTCACTGTCGCTTAGAGTAGCATTGTAAACTGCCTTTTATTTGCCTTGTCTCTTAAGTTTAGTAGTGCACTCAAATTCTCTATGACCACGTCCCTCACACTTAAATCATCTCTCTGAATCATCCTTTTTAAAGTTGTCTCTGTTGAACTTCTTAGGATCCAGATTATTGAATTTTCTATTACCTTTGTTTTTGTTGTTCTCAAATTTTGGTTTTTCAAATTTTGAGTTTTGCTTTCTGAACTTGAGAAATTTTTTAATTTTTTTAGCAAATAGAGCTATATCATCAAAATCTATATCAGACTCATCAAATTCAAACACTTCTACTTTCTTTACTTTCATGGAAACACCTTTATCTTTGCTTTTGTTATCTTTAGGAAACATACCTAATTCATATGTTTGGCGATCTCTAACAAGCTCTTCAAGTTTTAAACCATTTAAATTTCCTAATGAATTAAGAACAGTGACTTTAGGAATGAAACGCTTAGGAAGACATCTAAGAATTTTCTTAAAAACACGATCTTCAGGTATTTTATCACCTAAGTTAAAGCAAGAATTAACAATATTAGATATACGAGCATAAAACTCATCAAACGTTTCAATTTCTTTCATGGTGATGGTTTCAAATTGAGTTGTTAAGTTTTGAAGCTTTGAAGCTTTAACTACATTAGTTCCCTCATGAGTAACTTGGAGAATATTCTAAGCTTCCTTTTACGTCTCATACGTCATTATACGATGAAATTCATCGGGAGTCACCGCACTAAACCAATCATTTAAACCTTTACAGTTAAAGTTACACCATTTTAATTCTTCCTATCTCCAATGTTCTACAAGTGTTAAAATAGTTTAATCATCAACAATCATAATATAAGGGGACCATCCTCTTTCAACAGCAACCCAAACACGTTCATCAATTGATTTAAGGGCATATTTCATACGTGCTTTCCAATAGGTGTAATTAGTTCCATCAAACATAGGTTGTCTATTCGACGAAAAGCTTTCCATATAACCTCCAGGATTCATCTAAATAACTTTTAGAGACTAGGTCTGATACTAATTTGAAGTTGTAAGGTTATATGTACTTAGGTTATTTCATAGAATACACACACACAATGCAATTAAAAATTTGCCAAGTAGAGATATATTCCAATTTTAATTGCTTTTGAAAATTTAAAAGTTAGCATGAACAATTAACAGTTAAAGTGATGGGATTGATAACTTTATTAAGAGATATAAAATTATCCAATTTTATCCTTTTTATCGTGTGCATACATCTATGTAATTTAATAAAGTAAAGTGCGAAAATCACAACCACAACTCGCCGATGTAAGAGGAAAATCCTAATGGGAAAAACCTCGGATGGCTGGGCCTAGAAAAATCCACTACAAATAGGTTTTACAAAGGACTCAAAAGACTTACAGACTTTGACTCAATCAAGACATGCTGATGTCGTCCTCCACCTCCGAATTTGTAGTACGCAAAGCTCCAACGCATTACTCGACACTACTCGTATCGCGGTATCCATCGAAGCCCAAACTACCATCTCCACTAAGCTTGAATGCAGGAATCCACCGCAAGTGTGCTTGTTGAATTTCAAGTTTATGGCATGGGGTTTTGGTTCAAAGGTTAAATTGTGTTGGAGAAGGATTTTTTACCAAAAAGGGAAGATGTGAAATTTTTGCTCTCAAGAATATGTAAAAACTCCCTTGCTAAAAAAACTGATTTTCATTCAAATATTAAAACTGGAAAAGTAGTGGACCATGGCAGTTATATAAAATAAGTGAAGGAAAACAGTTAAAAAAATTTCAAAACTGACAGATCTCGTTCGAACGAGTTATCTAACGATAGTCCAGTGTAAAGTTAGATAACTTGTTAAAAATCTCGTTCAAACGACATTTTTAACGAGCTTCTAACGAGTTACTAGTGCTGTCTTGGCAATGTCGTTAGATCCAGGTCGTTCGAACGACCTGGAAGAACTTCGAACGAGATTTTCTTTTTCTTCTAAAAGGAGTTAAAATTAATTTCGAAATTTGTTTTTATGAAAATTAATTTTCTATGAAAATTACTCTTTATGAAAATTACTCCAACACTTAAAAATAATCTTGGTCATATACCTTTTTAGGAGTGTGGACTTGAAGTGCATATTGATATCGCTTGAACTTTGGATGCTCAATTCTCTAAGGTTGTATGAAGTGCATATGAAGGTTCATGAGGAATGACCCAAAAGCGTTTTGTCCAACAGAATGTAGCCAATACTACAAATGACTCGATTGGAAATTTGTCCTTACAATATCCATAACTCATAAGGCATTTTATGAGTTTTCTTGTGTGGTACTTTGTTAAGAATATAATTAGCAGATAATAAGGATTCCCCCCACAAGTTATGTGGAGCTCCTGAACTTATTAACATAGAGTTCATCATTTCCTTCAATGTACGATTTTTGCGTTCAGCAATGCCATTCGATTGAGGAGAATGAGGAGCGGTAGTTTGATGAATAATTCCATTTTTGGAACAAAATTCCCCAAACGGATATTCATATTTACCTCTTCTATCACTCCTAATAGCCTTTATCTTTTTGCTTAATTGATTCTCAACTTCATTCTTATATTGTTTAAATGCATTAATAGCCTCATCTTTACTATGTAATAAATATACATAGCAATATTTTGTGTTGTCGTCAATAAAAGTAATAAAATACTTTTCCCACCTCTAGTTTGTACAAATTTTAAATCACAAATATCCATGTGAATTAAATCTAGTGGTTCGGTTATCCTTTCAATAGAATGAAAAAGTAATCTAGCTAATTTTGATTCCACACAAATATCACATTTATGATTTTTATCAATATTAAATTTTCGCAAATAGTCCAAGTTAATTAATCTACGTAAGGTATCAAAATTAACATGTCATAATCTGGCCTGTCAAATATTAGATGACTCAATCATATAAGTAGTACTAGAAATTTCATTCATAGTGGATGCCTTAGGCATCAATGTCATTACATTATTTTAAAGATCCCCTCATGCTGGTAACTCAATCATATAAGTAGCCCTAGAAATTTCATTCATAGGGGATGCCTTAGGCATCAATGTCATTACATTCATTTTTAAAGATCCCCTCATGCTGGTAGCCATTTCCCACATACACATCATTTTTAGACAACACAAACTTATCATAAACAAACACAAGTTTAAACCCATTCTTGCTTAGAAGCGATCCAGAAATCAGATTCTTGTGAATGTCTGGCACGTGTAGCACATTGTTTTGAGTAACCTCCTTTCTCAAAGTCATCTTCAGAATAATATTTCTTTGTCCCACGGCCTTAGAACTCGAAGAGTTTCCCATAAAAAGAGTCTCCTCATTTTTCAAAGCCTTATAATTAGTGGACATCCATTTTTTTGCACAAATGTGGCGCGTAGCTCTAGTATCCACCCACCATTTCTTGGTATTTCCTACAAAATTGCATTCAAAGACAACAACAGAAAGATTCATATCTGCGATACCATCGAAAATGTTCTCACCCTCCGTCACATTTGCTTGAGCATTGTTCTTTTTCGCGTTCTTTGGTTTGCGACACTCACTCGAGCGGTGTCCTGGCTTGCCGCAATTGTAGATTTTGCCTTTGAACTTCTTTCTTTGCTTAGATGTTCCTTCCCCATTACGCTTACGTTTGGATTTAGGACCTTCAACCACATGAGTTTTGGACTCCATGATGTTCTTTCCACTTTTATTTTGAGATTAATGATTGTCTTCTTCAATTCGCAGTCACACTACCAGTTCTTCAACATTCATCTCCTTGCGTTTGTGCTTGAGATAATTTTTCACAAATTCCAAGATAGAGGCAATTTTTTAATTATCGCCGCCACTAAAAAAGTGTCACTAACTGACATTCCTTAAGCATGAATGTCATGAAGAACAACTTGAAGTTCTTGAACTTGTGCAATAACCGGCTTGGATTCAACCATTTTGAAGTCTAGAAAACGTCCCACGATGAATTTCTTCGTACCAGCGTCTTCAGTTTTGTACTTCTTCTCCAAAGAATTCCATAATTCTTCTGCGGTTTTCAAAGTGTTGTACACATGATACAACGTCTTTTCCAAGTACGTCGGGATATAGTTACGGCACAGATAATCGGAATGTTTCCATGCTTCAACAGTAGCAACTTTTTTAGTCTCATCTCCTTCTTTCAAAGGTGGACAATCCTCATACACGAACCTTTCCAATTGGAAAGTTGTGAGGTAAAAGTACATTTGTCCTTGCCAATATTTGAAATTAGCCCCGGTAAATTTTTCTGATTTCTCCCCATATGGCATGGTTAAGGGAGCAACAACAGGTGCATGTGTCACATTCACGGTAGGTGGAATGTTCATGGTAGGTGGTGGAACTCTGATTGCATTTTCTGATTCCATTTCTGTTACAAAAATAGAATTTTTATCAATGATAGTATTCATTTGTATTGAAATTATCAAAACGGAATACAAAATTCTGTACACCAATTTTCTCCAAATATAATTAAGAATAAATGAATTTTAACAAGAATTCTAAATAATATTCTAAATGATATAACACAGAATTAATCTAAAATATTAAACACTAGTTATTACTAATCTAAATTAAGAAAATATGTGTCAAACTATTTTTAATAATATAAAATTTTCGTACAAAACAGAATACAAATTTTAAAAAAATCTTATGTAAATAAATTTCCCCAAAATTTTATAAATAAAATTTATTTTCTGTAGAACAGAGTTATTTTATACAAAAAAATTCTCTAATTAAAAAAAAATGTACACAATATAAATAGTGGAAATAAGATAAATTGTCATAAAATTGTTATGTTTATTATTTAATTAATATAAAAGTACAAAATTACGAATAATAAGATGAGCATAGGGTTCATACTTAACTTTGCTTCTTGATGATGTTCTCGACTCCAGATCTCTTTGTTCTTCGCGAATGGACTGGTGTGCGTTAGACCAGCTCTTAATGATGTTATTTTGCCATGCCACGTAACTCAATTTAGGTTTTGCCAAAGTAACACCAACTTCCAACTTCAGACATTTTGACACATAAAAGTTGGGCGGCTGTGTACTTTCGTGCGAATCTTAATAGTTAATTTAACAACTATACTTTGAAATTTTAATAGTAAACCCTCAAATCTGCCACCCGCTTCAGAACCTCCAGCGGGAAATTCTATTTGTATACCCTCTAAATACAATAAAAAATCCCCACCACACTTTAAATTCAATCTGACCCTCTTATTCCAACTGAATATTCATTCTTTTTAAACACCACTCTCAACCAAGTGGCTTTTAAATTACAAATATCTAGCATTCAAAAGAAGAAATTCACATCTCAGGAAAATGTGATGCATTGTCGGTGTTGTTTGGAGACTTTCAATGCCTCCATCACTGTCACAAATCACATGCCACTGACGATTTGGGAGAAATCAGCATGACTTTCAACATGATGAATATATAGGTAGATCCCTAGATAATTGGTACTTTATTCAGTCGGTAGATGATCATACAAAAGGCCGTCACTAAATTTGCAAGTACCCATAAGCTGGACAGATATCTCAAAAGCAGTTAGTAGTTTAGAAGTCATTTGTGAGGTTCTTTAAAATCCTATGTTATTATTTTAATCTTCACTGTCCAACTTTAAATTCACCCGTATTAAATTTTATTTTATTTGTGAATTGTAAAGAATTCCCTTTATTATTCATTAAGCTGCCTAATTTTGTTGCCCTCTTGGCATAAATATTCTCTGCTGCAACCCATTCGCCTAACGATCATGGACAATTTTTTGAATTACCATATCCTAGGTTATGTAGTCTCAATGATGTTTGACAACTAGGCAGTGATGGACTATATCATGAATTCTCTGATGCACTATATATATTCTCAATTCTAGAGGAAGATAGACAACTAAGCAATGATAATTACTCTAGTCTATTGGCGTATCTTTCCTTATGGATTCAAATGAAACCCCACGAGAACTCATGCCTCATTAATAAGTAAAATATGACAACAAGGGACATTTGAATAGAAATAGCTTTTCATTAACAAAAGATGACAATCAAAGGTCTATATAAAAAATAAAAATGTAGAAACTAGCCGTCGACCTTACATAAAAAAAGGAAAAATAAAGAGGTTATTATATATAAGTCCTATTAGACATTTATTTACTCATTCTAGTTCCATCATATTTTCTCCCTACATATAGGTCCTACTCCTGATTTTTGAAACTTTTTTTCACAATTATACCCTTTTAAAACCAACCATCCGTAGTTTCCTTAGGGAAGTTACATAAGTGGTTGAACTTTTTTTTTAATTTTCAAATGATTATAACTTTTGATTCACAAATTCATTTTTCACAAAATTACTATTTTTGAAATCTCCTCGTCATGATCTATCAAACAAGACCCATGAAGCCTATAAAATTTCAAAGAAAAAAAAATTACACATACAGTAAACTTTACTGTATGAACTAGAAAATGAAATAGGTTTATATATATGACATTTTCACAAACAGTGACGACAGTAAAATTTACTGGTTAAATAAACGGGTCAAATAATTTATAAACTCATATATATATATATATATATATATATTGAAAAAAGACACCTGTTTTTAGCTTAATCCATTTGTTGCTCAAACACCTATTTATTTAATATTCTCTTATTTTTAAAGGTTCGCGCCAGCGACACCCAATGCCAACCCTACATACCCCAAACCGGAGATTCGGTGGATCTAAACCCCATTTATCCAACATTCTCTTATTTTTAAAAGTCCGCGCCAGCGGCAATCCGTGCCAGCTATACCCACCACATACCAATAAATGAAATCTATATATATATATATATATATTGAAAAAAAGACACCTATTTTTAGTTTAACCCATTTAGTCGCTCAAACACCCATTTATCCAATATTCTCTTATTTTTAAAGGTCCGCGCCAGCGGCACACAATGTCACCCTTACTCACCCCAAACCGGATATCTGGTGGATCCAAACCCTATTTATCCAATATTCTCTTATTTTTAAAGGTTCGCGTCAGCGGCAGCCCAAACCAGCTCCACCCATCACAAATCGAAAAATAAAATAGTTTTATATTTGTGACATTTTCACAAATTCTTGTGAAAATGTCACATTTTCTTATGAACACGGTAAACTTTACTATATGCACCAGAAAATGAAATAATCTTATATTTGTGACATTTTCACAAACGGCAACATTTACTGTGTTGAAATAGTTTTATATATGTGCCATTTTGCACAAACAGTAACATTTATTGTGTTGATATTACACAGACAATAAAATTTACTGTGCTGGTCAATTAATATATATATATATATATATTGTGTAAAAAAGATACTTATTTTTTATTTAACCCATTTAGTTGAAACACTCATTTATCCAATATTCTCTTATTTTTTAAGATTCGGGTCAGCGGCACCCAATGTCATCCCTATTCACCCCAAACAGAAGCTCTGGTGGATCCTAACCCCATTTCTCCAATATGCTCTTATTTTTAAAGGCCGCGCCAACGACACCAATGCCACCCCTGCCCACATTAAACCGGAGCTCTGATTAAGGTCGTTGGAGCTCCGACAATTGGGGTTGGTGGTGGTTTAGTTTGGGTGCCTCTAGAGGGGACCAAGAAGAGAATATCGGGAAAAAGTGGGTTGGATCCACCGGAGCTCTCGTTTGGGGTGGGTAGGGGTGGCATAGGGAGCCGCTAGCGCGGACCTTTAAAAATAAGAGAATATTGGATAAATAAGTGTTTGAGTGACTAAATGGATTAAACTAGAAATAAGTGTCCTTTTTACAATGTATATATACACATTAACATATATATAATATACACACACATTAATTGACCAACACAATAAATATTACTGTTTCTGAAAATGGCACCGATATAAAACTATTTTAACACAGTAACTGTTACTGTTTGTGAAAATGTGACATATATAAGATTAATTCATTTTCTGGTGCATACAGTAAAGTTTACTGTGTTTACAAGAATATGTGACATTTTCACAAGAATTTGGAAAAATGTCACACATATAAAAAAAAAAATATTTTTCCAGTTTGTGGTGGGTAGAGCTCGCATGCGTTGCCGTTGGCGCGGACCTATAAAGATAAGAGAATATTGGATAAATGGGGTTTACATCTACCGGATCTCTGGTTTGGGGTGACTAGGGGTGGAATTGGGTGACACTGGCGCGAACCTATAAAAATAAGAGAATATTGGATAAATGGGTGTTTGAGCGACTAAATGGGTTAAACTAAAAACAAGTGTCTTTTTTTCAATATGTGTGTGTGTGTGTGTGAAAGAGAGAGAGAGAGAGAGAGAGAGAGAGAGTTTATAGATTAATTGACCCATTTATTTAACTAGTAAATTTTACTGTCTGTGTAATATTAACCCAAAAAATATCACTGTTTGTGAAAATGTCTGTGGTGACAATTAAGTTCAGCACAAATTATCAAGAAAAGACAATCACCAGAGCGAATAAACAAAGTAAGGAATGGAAAACACACAACACAATATTTTACGTGGTTCGGAAAGAATGCCTACGTCCACGGTGGTGCTCTCAATATTATTTCTCTATACTCCGGGGAGTGTTTTACATGAAAAATAATACATGCCCTTTGCCCCGGGCTAAGGGTTTGTTATATACATGTTCATTTTCGGGGAGTGGTGGTGTTGGACTCCCCCACGTTAATCCACAACTCCTAGAATAGCTCCTTACGATATTTTAGGAATAGACTATGTCGTAACTGAATAAGTTGGGGCGTGAGGCCTCCAGACTTTGGGCCGTAATTTATTGGGCTACTCGTCTGGGCCCAAGGTGATAAATCAAGGTACCCACTATTCCCCCTAAAGTTTTTGGGCCACAATGTGGGATCAATAATTTTAAATGATTTGTCACAATGGCTATTTTGTAAATTATGCAACACTTTTCAAGATCGAAGCGCCTCTTCTGAACTGATTTAGGCGGCAACCTGCCTTGTTGCATGTGCGTTATGATTAGAAACGTTTAAAAATCCTCCGGAGAAGTCTTTTCTCGTTGTCGCTTCAAGTTTATCCATATTTCTAAACTTCTCCAAGCTTCCGATGTTGCTCTTTCATTCCCAGGTCTTCGTCTTCCAATTTCAATCTTCTTCATTGTCTTCGCTTGTGACTTTGCATCGCCTCAAGCTAAGTTTTTACTTCGTAAGTTCCTCTTGCTCTTTCTCTTTGCTTTTTCTATTGAAATTTCTTCGCATTTGTAATTAGGGTGTGTATCTTTCAATGGCGAAAATAGGAAATAAATCAATATCTAAATTTAGGAAGTTCTGTAATATTCCAAATTGGGTAGACATCGAGTGTGCCTCTACCCCCCGTAATGTTAGGGAGGTTGAGGACGCTCATTGGATTCACGTTCTCTTGTTGTCCCAAGGGCGTCTTACTTTTCCTCCAAGCAATTTGCTTTTGCACTTTTTTGGTTATTTCAATATTATCCTGGCATAGTGTTCGCCCAATGTCTGGAAGATTATTAATGGTGTGCATAGAATAAATCAACTCTATGGCACCAATTTAGGTCTTATTGAGATCTACTTTTGTTATTCTTTCTCGCGAACAAGTTCTGGTCTTCTTTACCTCAAGGCCAGGAGTCCTGATAGGGTATTTGTAGTAAATCTACCTGATTCCCATAAGGATTACTGGCATGAGGGTTTTTTTGCTAAAAATTGGCAGTTTCCTCCCCATACTGAGGGGTCTAGGGCTGGTAGGTTTGAGGTCCCCTTCTATGGGTAGGAGTGCATAGGTAGGCTTAGTTTTTGCTCTGCTTATCGATCCTCTATTTATGTACGATTTATCTGATATTTTTCTTTCTTTCTTTTTAACGAGGACAAAGAACTCGGAACCTGCTCTCAGCGAGGTTCGAGCTGCTGAGTTAGTCAAAGCCTAGAACATCAGGGAGCTCTTGGCTGATGGTGAACAACCTCGATCAGCAGCTTTTCTCTTGGAATACAAGAACATTGGGTCCAACTTTATTGCGCGACCTGTAGACAGCATCCCTGAGCTAGAAATTACTGAAGAGGTTATTTCCGATCTCATTCAATTGATCAAGGAAGAAAGCAGCTCTAGTGAGGAGAGGGAGGGTGCTGACAGGGGCGATGCTGAGGGTGGTTCCAGTGTAGAGAGCTCTAGTGAAGAATATTCTAGTTCGGAAGGGGTTTCAGAGGCTCAAGAGTATTCGAGTGAATTTATTAATTCCAGTGAGGAAGACATGGCTCCTCCAAGGAAGAATTTAATTCGCAACGATGATGATGATGATGATGTGCTCCTCTCCTGCCGATAGAAGAAGCAAAGATCTGGCGGTGGAGAGGTTACAACTGGTTCTCAGCCTGCTGCTCATGAACAGGAGAAGAAGAAGGGGGAGGAAGAGCAGTTGAGAGAGAGGGAGAGAAATAAGGAAGAGAGGAAGAGAGTGGAGGAGAGAAAGAGAGCTGAGAAGGAGAGGGAAGAGGAAAGAAGGAGAGAGGAGGTGAGTACGAAGGTGGGGAAAGCTCTGGTGCTTGTGTCCGCCTTGCTTGAGGGGGCCTCTGTTGCCCTCTCTCACTAGTTGGCTCCTGCGTTGCTCGTAAGAGCAATTTTTCCTGCAGATCGTCAGAAGGCTATGGGGACCGACCAGTTAGCTCTGCAGGCGAGTCAGAGGCTAGCCTTAGTAAGTCTGCTTTATTTTTTCTATTCTTGCAATATTCTATTTAATGCTTATTTTTCTAATATTCTTCTTTTTTATAGTTTGTGACCGACTTCGTCGTCCTCTACCGCAGTCATGACGAGTTGAAAGAGGAATGTTGATCTTGAGAAGAAGAATGCCGAGCTGGAGGCCAACTTAAAGGTTGTCGATGCTGTCTAGAAGTCATCTGATCTCGCTATGTCCGAAGCCAACTACACAAAAAAGAGGTAGCGAACAAGGATCTTGGGGAGTTGAGGCAGTCCTATAACCTGGTCTGCTCGAGCAAATTGGTTATGGTGAAGGAGAATAAAGTGCTGGCGGAGAAGCAGAAGAAGGTGCAATCTGAGGCAGCCAGACTAAAGGAAAGCTCGTATAATGCCGAATGGGTTGCTGCATACCAGGATGCCGATGTTCAGATAGGTTACATCAGCCGACTGAACTTTAAGAAGGGATGGAACAAGGCTCTTTTGGCTGCTGGAATGGATATTGATTCTCTATTATTTGACGAGCATGATCCAGGCCTGAAGCCTATTATGGATGAGGCACCTACCCCGTCCATTGACGGTGGTGTTATTACTTCTCAGACCGTTCCAGTTGATGCTCCTTCTGTCCAGGGAACAGCAGTTGCTCCACTTGGGGGAGTCATCCCTGCTGCTTCAGACAAGGGAAAATAATCGACGACCTCAGAGCAAACTGAGGTTGCCAGGTAGCTTATTTTGAGGAACTTCTTTGTATTTTTTCTTTGTTTGTACTATCCTTCTGATTACTGATGTACTTGTAATGTTCCATTTTAATGAAATGAAAATACTTTCCTTTCTACATACTGATTCTTATACTCTTTAATGCTTTTTATGGCTTATAGTTGATTGGTGTGGATGAGTATATACCTGCTACCTATCAACTGGGAAGGATCCTTGGTCCTAATGCGAGCATTCAAGTTTACCAAGCCTTTGTAAGGATTTGTAAGTCCCTTAGGTCGAGGAACAAGAGCTTTAAAGATCAGTCTGAGCTCGTCGCCAAACTGAAGGATAGAATTCAGAAGATGGAAGAGGTTGGTGTTTCTGTTCAAGAAGAAGTGAACCTTCTGAGGGCTAAACTTATGGATACCTCCGAGATCAATCAGTCGAAGAAGTTCTTTAATAGGATAATGAAACTCTGAGGAGGGAGGTGTCGCGACTCAAGAATCATGCGTCGAGCATTTCACCTCAAGTTTTGCGAGGTTCCTCCTCATCGATTGGTCCACGAGCTGGTACAGCGTCGAGCGCCACTCCTCAAGTTTTACAGGGTTCCTCCTCATCGG
Organism: Sambucus nigra; assembly: GCA_949130495.1. Classification (NCBI taxonomy): domain Eukaryota; kingdom Viridiplantae; phylum Streptophyta; class Magnoliopsida; order Dipsacales; family Adoxaceae; genus Sambucus; species Sambucus nigra. The sequence goes on along the minus strand of OX422211.1, from coordinate 463,751,326 downwards.
CTGGTCTGTGAGCTGGTACAGCGCTGAGCACCACCCTCAAGTTTTGTGGGATTTTGCTTCATCGACCGGTCCACAAGCTGGAACAGATGCCGGAGGTCCAGCTAGGGAGATGGATGAGCTTCGAGAAGATGTTCGTCGAGCATACATGATAGCTATCAGGATCTAAAGAGATGTCACGCGGCTAAGGCATCTGTTCAAGAAAGGTCCTCGACGAGTGTGGGCTGACGGTTATGATCAGGATGGGATAGATGCTCCAATGAGGTTGGCAGAGTTTAAAGTGCTATCCTTTATTAGGGGATTGTTGAATGCTCTCAGGGAGCTGAAAGTCCCCAGGAACTCAATCCTCTGGTATCATCATGAGATCTCCCATTCGAATCTGATGCCTAACCCTTTCCGGAGGGATCACCAGTGGGTCCCCATAGATGCTATTCCCAGGAAGCTACTGGAGCTGGATGCAAATGAAGTAGAGTTGGAGATATCTCCCCACCTAGATGATAGCCAAAAAGCGCAAGTAGATGATTACCTTGCTCGGAGACCTAATCCCCAATAGGGTTTACTTAATTCATTCAATGTAACTCTTATTGTAAATGCAGTGAAGTAATAAAATATTTATGTTTTGGGTGAGTCGCCGACTAAACATGCGTTGTATATTTTCTACTTCATTGATTTTTATTTGATTATCTTGGGCTCTTCATAGCCGACTATATTTGGTGTGGGTAGAGTTATTTTATTACATGAGTATCCTCCCAGTCCAGTATGCTTATGAGATACCATTCTGCCCTACTTTACCTTTTAGGTCGTGTCTTCACACTCCCTTAGGCTTAAGTATGGCAATGGCGAGGATACACATGGTGTTAGATGTTCTATCTGATTAGGATTTCTAATCCAAACATCGTTTGGCGACCAATTCAATTTGGCCGAGTTGCCTAAGGGTCCCCTGTAGCGCTTCATATATTAACAGGGGCAATGCTAAGAGGTTGTTCGTGTTTCATAATAAAAACCTGAGGAGGGAGGCTCCCTGCTTTTATATATTGAGTAATGTGCCTTTCGCTTGGAAAAGATGTGCAAGTTATAAAGTTCATAATACACAATTAACACTTTATGGAATGCTACTACCAAACAATCTTTTATTAATCAAACACAATAAAAATGAGTTGTCATTTCCAGTAATGTGATAAAAGATCAATGAAGAGAAATTAGAAATATAATTTCTTTAGGTTGGCCGCATTCCAAGCTCGGGGTATCTCTCTATCCTCTAGCGTTTCTAAGTGATAGGCTCCTTGTAGGTTGTCTTTTGTCACCTTGAATGGTCCCTCCCAGTTTGGACCCAGCTTGCCATCAGATGGTTTTACTGCGCTGCCAAGAACTTTCCTTAGGACATAGTCCCCAACCTGGAATGTTTTTGTATTGACCTTTTTGTTATAGTTTTTTGCTAGCTCTTATTGATAGCATGCTAGTTTCACTAGAGCTAATTCTCTGCGTTCGTCAGCTAGGTTAAGTTTAGCGAGTAATGTTGCATCATTCTGGCCTTGTTCGACCAAGGTGAACCTCATGGTTGGGAGGCCAGCTTTTAAAGGGATGATTTCCTCCATTCCATATATTAGTGCGAATGGGGTTTCTCCAGTTGCTCGTCATGGGGTAGTGAGGTAAGCCCATAAAATATGGGGCAGCTCGCTCACCCATGCCCCTTTGGCTCGCTCTAATCACTTCTTCATTCCGTCGATCACTATTTTATTGGAAGCTTTAGCTTAGCCGTTGCTCTGAGGATATGCTATCGAGCTGAAGTGGTGCATGATTCCATGGTCGTTGCAGAAACTCTAGAAGGGTCGCTCTAGAACTTCGTTCCGTTGTCAGTAATGAGGGTTTTGGGAATTCCAATGTGAGTAATTATGTTATTCCATACGAATCTCATCATATATGTGTCTCTGATGTTTGCTAGCGGCTCTGCCTCAATCCATTTGGTGAAGTAGTCTGTCACGACCAACAGATACTTACGATTATCGGCAGCGATAGGAAGAGGGTCCATGATGTCCATTCCCCATTAGGCGAAAGGACAAGGGCTGGTAAGTGATCTTAGGTCGTTGGTGGACCATAGGAGCATGTAGTTGACATTTTTCGCACTTGCGAGAATATATCCCATAGTCTTTCTGCATGTAAGGCCATCAGTAACCTTCCTGCATTGCTCGGAAGGCTAGCGATCTGCCCCCAATATAGCTCCCATAGATTCTTTCATAAAGCTCGTGCAGGACTTGCTCGACGTCCTTCGGGTGAACACATTGGAGGTAAGGGCCGGTGAAAGATTTTTTGTATAGTTTGCCCTCAGGAGATAAGTGAAAGAGAGCATATTTGACTCTAATATGATGAGTGGCTTTCTTATCGTCTGGTAGTGCACCATCCTTCAAATAGTCCCTTAGGGGGTCCATTCAACTAGATGTTGATTCAATCTGAAGAATGTGGCCCATATCCGGTAGCTCGTCGCTCTGGTTGATGCTCAGATGAGCGAGGAAGTCGATAGGGATTGTTCTCTTTAAGTCAGAGTTGATTGCTGAACTCAAGGCTGTTAGGGCGTCAGCATAACTATTTTATCCTCTGGGAAATTACTGGACACTGACTTCCTCAAAGTTTTACATTAATTTATTTGTTAAGGTGAGGTAGGCTACCATTCTCTCATCCCTCGCGTTGAAGTCTCCACTCATCTGATTGGAGACCAATTGTGAGTCGCCAAACACTGTAGTTATTTGGCACCCAATGCCTGTGCCTTTTGCAGTCCAGCTATCAATGCTTCATATTCCGCTTCGTTATTGGAGGCTTCGAATCTAAGTATGATTCCTTGCTCGAGGATTGTATCTTCTGGGGTAACAAGCACAATGCCTACTCCTTCCCCCTTGGAGTTAGAGGCTCGATCAACAAACAGTCGCCAAATACCTTCTGCCGAGTGATCTTCCCTCTCTTCCATGGTTTGCAATTCATCTCAAGTCTGTTTGCCTGTAAACTTCGTGATGAAGTAGACGAGGACCTTCCCCTTGATCGCATTCCTTGTTTGGAACTGGATGTCGAATCGTTCGAGCTCGACCGACCACTTCGATAGTCTCCCGGACAGATCTGCTTTCCGCAGGACTGCTTTAAGGGGGTGCGACGTAAGGACGATGATAGAGTGTTCTTCAAAGTAGTGCTTCAGTTTCCTCAAGGCTACCACTAGTGCAAAGGCGAGCTTCTCCAGTGGTAGGTATCGTTGCTCGACGTCCAAGAGGGTCTTACTCGCGTAATAGACCGGGTGATGGATTGTAGTTATGTCGCATACCAGTGTCGAACTGACAGCGTGGCTGTAAATAGCATGGTATATGTACAGGAAATCGTTCTCTTGAGGTATCACGAGAAAGGGTGGTGTGCTGAGATAAGCTTTGAGCTCTTCTAATGCTTTCGAGCAATCTTGATTCCACCCCACTATTTTTCTCTTCTTCAATAGCTGGAAGAATGGCTGGCACTTTTCGGATGACTTCGAGATGAATCAATTCAAGGCGGCTACCATGCCCGTAAGTTTCTGTACATCTCTTATCGTGCGGGGAGGTTGTACCTTGTTGATTTCATTAATCTGGTATCGGTTGGCTTCAATGCCTCTCTCACTAACCAAGTACCCGAGAAATTTTCCTGACTAGACACCGAAGGAACATTTGCTCACGTTGAGCTTCATTCGGTATTTCCTAAGGATTTCGAAGGCCTTGACAGGTCTGAGAGGTGGTATTATTTGTGCCTGCTCTTGACGAGCATATCGTCAATGTAGACTTCCATGGAATCCCCCATTTGGTCTTTAAACATCTTGGTAACCAGCCGTTGGTAAGTTGCTCCAGTATTTTTGAGCCCAAAGGGCATAACTTTGTAGTAATATAATCCGACGATGGTGATGAATGTTGTCTTGTCTTAGTCTGGTGCATACAGAGGAATCTGCTGATACCCCGAGTATGCGTCCAGGAAACTCATTCTTTTATGAGCTGTCGTGGCGTCCACCAACTGGTTAATTTTTGGGAGAGGGAAACTGTCCTTAGGGCACGCCCTGTTAAGGTCAATGAAGTCAATGCAAACTCTCCATTTCCCATTGCTTTTCGGAACCACTACTGGGTTGGACAGCCATTTAGGGAATTAAACTTTCCGTATGGATCCTGCATCCAGTAACTTCTCTACTTCTTTCTCCACGGTCTTGGCCTTCTCGAGCGCAGTTCTTCGAGCCTTTTGCGCGACAAGCCTAAATTTTGAGTCGACATGCAATCGATGACAAACCACACTGGGGTCAATTCAAGGCAACTCGTAAGGTTCCCATACGGAAACGTACACATTATTCCTCAAAAGTACCGTCAATTCCTTTTTTTCTCGATCTGTGAGAGAGGCTCCAATCAAGAACAATCTATCTTTTTTGCTGCCACTGATTGCGACCTCTTCCAGGTTTTTAATGACCCACTTAGAGGAGAGGATCCTGGTCTCCTCCACTCCATGTCTTCCATACTTTAACTGCTACTTTGAAGGTATCAAACCTTCTTGTTCCTCAACCTTCTCTTTTTCCTTCTCGACCTTCTTTTCTGGTTTTTGGCGGATGGCCGCTATGAAGCACCTTCTTACCATCGTTTTATCTCCGTGGATCTCCATTACTCCTTGCTCAGTCACGTACTAGAGTTTCTGATGGTAGGTCGAGGAGACGGCCTTTAATGCATGTAGCCATCCTCTGCCGAGGATAGCTTGGTAGGGCGAGGCAATGTCGACTACCAAAAACTCGATCATCTTGGAGACACTTCCTGCCCTCACTAGCAGTACGATCTTTCCCAAAGGGATAGTTACTTTCCCAGTGAAGCCAACTAGAGAGACAGTGTCTTCCTTCAAGTCGGCAATGCTTAACTTCAATTTCCTAAACAGGTCGAGATACATTACCTCGGATGAGCTTCTCTGGTCGATAAGTAACTTGTCGACGTCATAGTTTGTTATCCGGAGTGTAATGATCAAAGCGTCATGATGTGGGGTTATTACGCCCACTAAGTCTTCATTCGTGAATATGATGTGTTTTCCATAGTCGATGTCATCTGCTCGTTGACGCTTTCCTAACTGTGTTTTCGCTGGATCGATTTGAAAAGCTTTCATTACTGCCGTAAGATTTTTCACTTCCATCCGGGATGAATTCCCTTGAATCTTCTTTAGATCAGATTCCCCATGAATCACTATGAACTCATAGACAGCATCGTCTTTGAGCACGTTGTCGGGCCTTGCATCTCCGTTAGCAGTGACCTTCTCTGCCTTCTTTTCCACAAACTCATTTAGGTGCCCGATCTGGGCCAGATCTTCAAGGTGAGACTTAAGAGCCTTGCAGTGCTCAGTTTTGTGTCCTCCTTCCTTGTGAAAAGTGCATCTCAGGGCATTATTTCTCTTTGAGGGATCTCCTCCCATCTTTCTAGGCCACTTGATGAATGGCTCGTCCTTGACCTTCGCTAGGATCTTGTAGATTGGTTCTTTAAAGACAGTATTTACTGCTTGAAATGATTTTGAAACATCGTTCTTGTTTCCATTCTTGGAGCCACCCTTGCCCCTATTCTTGCCTCCTCTCTTCTGATTTTTGGCCTTGTCGTTGCCCTTGGCAGCGAGCTTAGTTCGACCATTCTCCCCTACACTGAGGTGGGTCATATCCTCAACTTTGGCGTAATTCTTGATGTAATCCATCAGGTCATCGATGGTTGTAGCCTCCTTCTTAGTTAGGGATTGGTGCAAGAGGCAAGAGTCAAGTAGGCCAATCTTGAAAGTGGCCACTGCTACCTGTCCTAAGCAGTCCTCGACCTCGTTGAGCAACTCCCAGTACCTTTTTATGTAGTCCAGGAGGCTCTCCTGGGGCGTCTTCTTCATTATTAATAAGTCATCTATCCTCTTTGGATGGGAGTTGCTGGTAATAAAGCGAGCCATGAAGAGCTCTGCCAGGGACTCAAAGCTCCTGATGGATCTGTGAGGGAGTCTCTCGAACCACTTCTAGGCCACATCATGCAAACTCGAGGGAAAGATCCTACATATTAGTACGTCACTGTGGTTCCAGAGAGTCATGGTTTCCTGTATTGCCCAATGTGATTGATAAGGTCAGTCTTTCAGAGATCTTAAATCTCAGAATTGTGAACTTCTTAGGGGATTCTTCTTCTTCTATCTCCTTTGAGAAAGGGGATTTCATCTGGGTCCTGAGAGATCATCGGGCTAGCTCTCTGGTCGATCTGGCACCCCATGTGCTGGGTGCTTGTCCATTTCTCTTTGGACCAAATTCCGTATGTCATCATTCCCTCGAGACGGGCTCCTGCAATGGCAAGTTGGTCGTTGTTGCTCGAGCAAGTCATCATCTGATGCATATTCCTCGATCCTTTGGGATCCGCATCTAGGGCTCCTTCCTCGGCTACAAGACTTTCTCGCCTAAGGGCTAGGAGTGCGATGTTGACGACGCTTGGTTCTACAGTGGATCTCTTTTTCCATTATTTCCAATCTCCTTTTGAGGCAAGCATTCTCAGCTTCTTACCTGCGAGCGGCCTCTCCTTACTCCTGGAGCCTTGCCTCATAGGCATCGATTAACCTGGAGATTTATGTGGGCCTGACAGGTCCCTGACTTTCCTCTGAGGCTTGTCGCTCTGGGCGAGCCCTCTAATCTGAACATCGAACTTCAGATCTGATCCTACGAGGGGCAGGCTACTCTTGGATATCCCCTGCTTGAGGGGCATTGCTACTGTGACCAGACATTCTAAATTCTTTGTTGGTGAGGGATTTCTAAAAGGAAGACAAACATTCCCACAGACGGTGCCAATTGTGGTGACAATTAAGTCAGCACAAATTATCAAGAAAAGACAATCACCAGAGCTAATAAAGAAAGTAAGGAATGGCAATCACACAACATAATATTTTACGTGGTTCAGCAAGAATGCCTACGTCCACGGTGGTGCTCTCAATATTATTTCTCTATACTCTGGGGAGTGTTTTATATGAAAAATAATACATGCCCTTTGCCCCGGGCTAAGGATTTGTTATATACATGTTCGTTTCTGGGGAGTGGGGGTGTTAGACTCCCCCACATCAATCCACAACTCCTAGAATATCTCCTTACGAGATTTTAGGAATAGACTAGGTCATAACTGAATAAGTTGGGGCGTGAGGCCTCCAGACTTTTAGCAATAATTTATTGGGCTACTCGTTTGGGCCCAAGGTGATAAATCAAGCTACCCGCAATGTCATAGATATAAAGATATTTCATTTTCTAGTGCATACAATAAAATTAACTATATGTGTAAAAAAAAATCTTTGAAATTTTATAGGTTTCATGGGTCTTATTTGATAGATCTTGACGAGGAGATTTCAAAAATAGTAATTTTGCAAAAAATGGATTTGTCAATCAAAAGTTATGATCATTTGAAAATAAAATAAAAAAGGCTCAACCACTTATGTAACTTCCCTAAGGAAGTTACGGGTGGTTGGATTTAAAAGGGTATAATTGTGAAAAAATGTTTCAAAAAATTAGGAGTAGGACCTATATTTAAGGGGAAAACATGATGAGACTAGAATGAGTAAAGAAATATCTAATAGGACTTATATGCGAAAGCCCCAAAAATAAATTCTTAGTTTTAAGTCTCAAGGATAACATTCCCCTAAGTTACCTTAGCTTCAATAGAATGACCAACACGATCATCAGTTGTGGTATCCTCATTGGTGTCTTGTTGATAAACCTGTTTGATGAGTGATAAAGGCTAATCATCTCCATATGTAGGAGTTAGTGAAGTCTCTCCTTTACCAATGACTAGTTTGGTAATGATGGATTCTTAGCATAAGCACCATATGCTTCTATCACATTGCCACATTTCAAATTCACCCAACCTTTGTTCAATCCAACATACTCAAAATAGTCCAGTTGGTCAGCCACATTGTCCACTTCAGCATCAAAGCCTTTGTTGAACTTCTTATCAGCCAACTCAGTCCCTCTTTCCTCTCCTGCACAAAATCATAAGTGAGACACTCCTTCTCTTAAATTATGGCCGAAAAAACCTTATTCAACTCTATATTTCCATGCTCAGTCTTTTTGAAGGCTAACTGGAGTGCCTAAATTTACTTAAACATGGCCTCCCATATTCTCAAGTCGTCTCAAATGTTGGTGATGATGGTGTCCTTATCCTCCATACAATTCTTCATGATATTGGACTGATAATTAATAATGTCAACCCTCTTATCCTTGTTCTCAGAGCGGTTATCAACATCATGAAGGTTTTGTATAGACTAAACAAATACAAGTAAATCAAATCAGTTAGTAGAGTGTTTGGCTGAAATCATAAAAATATAAAGAAATAAATCCAATTTACAAGCACCGAATATTACATTCCATCCCTTAGCGGGCGATCTCCTTTATTATTTTTAATAACCCTCATGTCTTTGGTCAAGAACGCGACACTATTCAGGGAAAAGTCCACATCAACATCATGGTATGATAAGTGTTTGGAGGTGATGACTTCATCTCCCTTGACGAATGTAATGCATTAGAGTTGTGGATATTTTGATTATGAAGCCTGGTACATAGATTCATTAGTCCCTTATGAAATAAGACAGTCCAAATTTCCCTAGCCTGTTAGTTTAGGAAGTGTAGGAGGGGTCTTTTCATGTCTTTACTTCTTGGCCTCTTTAGCCTTATATTTTCCTTTATTTTCCCCTTGGTAGATCAACCTCTTCTTTTAGGAATCAGTTACCTCAAGTGTGGGGTTAGATCATTGGCCCTTAGCTAACTTTGCCCTAACATCCATGAGATCAACCATATTTCCTTTGGATTCCATTACTTTAAGGTCAGGATTGAGGTTGATCGCCTGCGAAAATTAAGTTCTTTCTCCTTTACCTCCACTCTGGATCGATTAGATATGGCCGATTTTTCTCTTTAAAAGGAGTACAAAGGCTTAAATAATTCCTCTTGTTGAATGCAGTCTCATTGATGTTTGAAAACTAAGCAGTGATGGACTATATCATGAATTCTCTAATGGACTATATGTAGTTTTAGTTCTAGAGGAAGATTTTACAACTAAGCAATGAAAATTACTTTAGGCTATTGTTATATCTTTCCTTGTGGACTTATATAAATACCTATGAGAACTCATGATATTATTACCTATTGAAAAAGAACTAGGACAACGACTAACCATTTTCCTTAAAATGAGTTCATCCTTTTTTGAAGGAAAGTTATAAACTATAGACGAAACTTGTTTAGAGTCTGCAATTGTAATGGAGGTTGACCGTAAAAATACACCAAATGCTTCTCGTGCTCCACAACTTTATTCCTCCAAATACCTAATAAAATCATTAAGGATAACCTCTAATGATTTGGACATTAAAAAATTCCCTGAATAGTGGAGGGTGATGAACTTATGAATCAAAAGAAGGAAATTGTAAGGACATATTTTTATAAGTCCGTTATCAATTTATTATGTCATATACCGTTACACCGTCAAAGAGCTTTCAAGAGCATTCAAGCATCAAAGACGGATTCGAATATCAAGATCTTCATCAAAAATACTCCGCGAAGTTTACTTTGGTAAGGTTATGTTTTAAATACCTTAAATTTACACTTAGAGCTTTTGGAATATTTTTACAAAACATTTTCTAAGTGTTGGAGCAGACTTTTTTGTCAGTATTTTTTCTAAGTATTGAAGCGGACATTAAAATATTAATTTTTTGACGCAACAGTCGTTTAAACGACATATGTACGTCGTTCGAACGACATGGCAATGTCGCGCGATGTGGTTCAAACGACATTTGTCCCTCATTTGCGCGAGATCCTTATCTCGTTCGAACGAGATCGTATTTCAATGCGGTGCATTTTTATTATAAATACTCATTAAATGGTATCGTTTTCTTTAAGAAATCCCAGCATTTTACATAACAAAAAAACTGCGAAAGCAGATTTCTTTTGGCTTCTTCCTTTTAATGTTTAATCCCTTTTTTGGTTTTTAATTCACAAAACTCTCATATGCTTTAGTGAATTGTTTTGGTGTTTGAAGAACACACTTTGTTGTTGTTTACTCTTATGGGGAGGATAACCTACACCGAGAAGACTGCGTGTCTAGAATTGCGGTCCTTGTGGTATAGCTGCGTGTGAACCATTGTTGTTTTGTTTCTAGCCGTTGCTTTGGAGGTTTGTTGAAGACACCATGCGTTACTCTTTTGGGCGAAAGCAAGATTGTATGTAAGTCAATGGTCTTGTAAACTTGTCAGAGTTTTAAAAATAAAAAGGTTTTGTCCTTTGGGGATTTTTCCTTAAACTTGTGTCGCATGCTTTATTTATTTATGGATTGACACACACACACACATAGTTGAATGGTTTGGGGTTGATTTAAGTTTGTTTAAAAATAGACTCTAATTAAATAAGGTTTAATTGAAACCTTGCGAATTAATTTGAAATCGATATCACACACTGCATTTATTCAGTTTTTCAAATTGGTATCAGAGTGGGTTACGCTAATTTATCACGTGATCCTAATTTTTCAAGGATTTATTTTTTTTTATACAATTTGACTTCTCACGTTGTCAAATTGGTATCAGAGCGAGTTGCGTCAATTTATCGCGTATTCCTATTTTCCACACAATTTGTGTGATATTGATTTTTTTTTAAATCAATTTTGTGAAAAATTGCAATTTTTCCAGTACTTATGTAATCGGATGCCTCCATTTGATGACACGAGTCAAAGTTTTGATGATATAAATCACTTGAATTTGATGTTTGCTAAAAGAATTAATTTTTTGGAAAAACAAAATTCTCATTTTAAATCCGCGATGGATCTTTTGCAAACGGTTCAAAATCAACTAGATTTTTATCGTGAAAAATTTGTTTCCTTGGACCATGACTTTGTTGATTTAAAATTGTCCGAGAAGGAAAGTGATGATAGGGCCCTACTTTTAGAAAAATAATTGGAGGAACTTAAAAATTCGATGGTTTGTGTTTGTGCCAAAGAGGACACAAATATTTTAATCAATGAGTTTGTGTCACGTGAAGAGACTCTTAGGAAAAAGTTTGCTTTAATTGAGGGGGAGCGTGATACCCTTTTAGGAATTGTTGAAAATTTGAAAAAAGCGTCCCTTAAATTGGAAGAGTTTAATTCTTTGCTTGAGTCAAAAAAATTTGAAGTTAAAAAATGATTTTACAGACTCGAGTAGGTTTGATAGTGATGGTAATGGCTCATCGTGTTCTCATGCTTCTAATGCTAGAGCCAAAACCATTATTTATTTTAGAGGGTCAACTAATTTCAAGGATGTTAGAAAAGGTCAACCCATAAGTGTCGTTACACCCGTTTACACATGTTCATATTGTGGAAGGAAAGGTCACCTTAGGCGGGGGTTTTTTATCTTGGAAAATGTCCTAGAAAGTTTATGTCTAGTTCTCCCTTGGTTCCTAAATCCCCCACACAATGTTTCACATCTATTTGGATTAGAAAATCACTTTTAGATGTACTAGATTTTAGACAAGTTGATTCTCATTTGCTTTCACATGATTCTTCTCTTGCCATATCATATAGATGATTGTGTTTGCATGTTTGTCATACGCTAGTTATGATTTTTGATATATTTTTACTAGCGTTGTGAGATGTACTTTTTGTATAGATTTTTGCTTTTGAAAAATACAAAGAGATTTTATTTTGATAAAAAAATTTAAAAATCCAAAAAGATTTTTGTATTTGGTTTGCACCATTTATGGATGAACACTTAGGATGACCGAGTCACAACATCATTCCATCTTAACATGTGACTATTTGATAGTGTTTGAGACAATAGGTCAATTCATCCATGTGATTTATAATGTTTGTAGTCATTGAGATGTAATTAAGTGTTACTTCCTACATGTTTGACTCATAATTTCCTTTATTGCACACATGCACGGATTTATTTTATTATTGTGCTTGTCTTATCACATGTTGGTTGGGTGTTTTCACTTTAATCCTATCCTTAAAACGGACCCAGCGCGATAAAACTTGATAAGAAAGTTATGCATATAAGAGCTGTTTGTGTGCTTTGTTTGAAAACGGTGAAGGGCTACAAAATATTTTTTTCATCCTTTGCGATTAAGCCGCCGTTTTAATTGGACTTAAAAAATGGAGGAATTTTATTATCTGGGGTCCAAAGAGGTTTAAAAGATCCCGAAAAAATTTAAAGGCAATAAAAAGAAATTCATGCCAATTATGGGCCAATTAGGTTTTTGCACTAATTCTCCAAAGTTTGAGAATTTAGTTTAACACCTCTAAAAGAAAATATATATGAGGGAGTTTGGTTGGAGATTTTATAATGGGTTTGCACGTCCTTGAAAATCCTGAAAAGCGCTAAATAGTTTTGGATGTTATTTGTGTGGAAATCACTTTGACTTTGTGTGACACACCGCCTAATAAAATACTGGGTGATCAGTCCTATACCAAATTAAAACAGGAATCCCAGTTGTTTCATCCTTAACATCACTGTCGAAAACTTTTTAAAACTTACTAACCACCTAGTATTCCAAAAATTGGTGCCAATTTTAACTTTTTAATTAAATAAAACAGTACATGCGGAATTAAATATAAACCATTCACACAACTGAATGAAAATAAACTGAATCATTAATTAAAAAAATTGTCGAATAAACCATCGGCCACAAAGTGAAATAATCCAATACAAATACTCAACACCTAAATAAATACATCTGAAACTGTACAGAGAAGTCTGGGCGACAAGCCCTAAATAAAACTGAGACTGATAAATGATTCCTACTCTAGGAATGAATGAACAATGTGTCTAATCCAAACTCATACTAGCATCCACCTATGACACAGCTCCGTGTCCCTGGAATTGAATATTGATCATGGTGTCTCTGTGGTTGGACACCTAAAAGGTTTTGAAAATAGTTTTATAGCAAGGGTTAGAACCCAAAACATTTTGAAAATATTTAGCAAGTGAATTAATTGCAGTAATTTAAAATGCATGAATGCGCTTCATATTTAAGTTAGTGCCGCACTCCCTTGTGGACATTCTCACCCCTCCACTAATGTGCACACCTAACGATTACCATAATCCCACCCAGTTGTACTATCCCGTCCAACTAGTCCTGGTATAACCCCCCCCCCCCCCCTTGCCATACTACTCTAACCCGAGTATAATGATTTTTTGAATTATAAGTTGTATCACAATTAACTTAATTAATTCCTCTTAAATAGTAGCATATAACCTTGTCACATGTTATATAAAGTAAATACATCACACACTGTATTATTACCCGCATATAATATTTACTACCATTATATACGTACTTTTACCACAAAATCCACACATATAACATACGTATATCCATCCCTTCGAGTATACCCTCGCCGGATGATTCCCTCTAAAATGCTATCTCACTAGGTGTGCTCATGAAACCTAGTTCCCCAAGTTGGAATTGCTCACCAACTGGGTCCAACATATAAACGTAGTGGAGGCGGTCATATTCCTTCCCTAAAAGTGAGATAAATCCCTCACCCATATATACCGGACGCTATGATGTGGGGATATACTCTCCCTACTCCTCAAGCTAGAGGATTCACCCACATCGTGCAACCTCCCTTGATAGCACTAGAGTATATAGATTAAATAAATATCTAGTCACTGATATTTAATATCACACACAATATTTACACGTATATATATATTATCACTACACCGTATATATATAATATAACCCCGGCTTTACCGTGTACTCAAAATCTCGTACACTAGCCTGCAATTTCCTGAGTCTGTGGCCCGACTCAACTTAATTAATTTTCTCACTTAATAATTTATCATCTTCCCGAGTCTATGATCCGACTCTAATATAATTAATTCACACCTCAATTAATATAACACTTTCCCCGAGTCTATGGTTCGACTCTAATTAAATTAATCAACACACTTATTAATTTAATTCTTCCCCGAGTCTATCGTCCGACTCTAATTAAATTAATTAACACACTTATTAATTTAATTCTTCCCCGAGTCTATCGTCCGACTCTAATTAAATTAATTAACACACTTATTAATTTAATACTTTTCCGAGTCTATCGTCCGACTCTAATTAAATTAATTAACACACTTATTAATTTAATACTTACTCGAGTCTACAATCCGACTCTAATTAAATTAATTATCACACCTATTAATTTAATACTTACCCGAGTCTATAATCCGACTCTAATTAAATTAATTATCACACCTATTAATTTAATACTTGCCCGAGTCTATAATCCGACTCTAATTAAACTAATTATCACACCTATTAATTTAATACCCACCTGAGTCTACCATCCGACTCTTATTTAATTAATTTACACATTAATTAATTACCACAAATCCGAGTCTGTGGTCCGACTCTAATATAATTAATTTACACATTAATTAATCAACACAAATTCGAGTTTGTGGTCCGACTCTAATTTAATTAATTTACACATTAATTAATAAATACCCTTCCTGAGTCTACAATCCGACTTTAAATTAATTAATTACAACATCAATTAATTTAATAACTTGGCGTCACCCAACCATTCTCCCTGGACTAGCTCACTTGGCCCATACCTTAATATTTCCTGAGTCTATGTTCCGACTCCAAATTAATTACCCTTTCCCAATAATTAATTTAATACTTTGGTGTCACCTAACCAATATACCCGGACTCACTCACTTGGTCCACCTTACATCTCCTAATTTCATACCCACATATTAGCCCACAATGTGTCACACATTTATCTCCATAAATTCTCCAATTATATTTACCTATAATTACCAACATACCCGGGCTCGATCACTTGCCCGAAATTAAATATGTCCCGAGTCTATGTTCCGACTCTAAATTAATTAGTTTATCTCCAAACTTAATTCACTACCTTGGGGTCGCTTGACCAATATATCCGGACTCGCTCACTTGATCCGTATCTCACTATTTTGGAATAAAATTTCTCAAATCCATCCATAAAGTGTCCCAAATAAAATCTTCCTAGTCCCAATTACTTTCTCCCATAATTGCTAGGAATATTTGTTTCATAATTATTTATCACTTATTAATGTATGAAACCTAACTTTTTAATAAATTTCCCCTTTATATAAAAAAACTAGTCGAACTGCCCAGATTTCTGCATCATCGATCGATCGAGCCCCCTGGGTCGATCGATCGATCGTTCCAGTATTCGTCCTCTCCAGCCACTGTCAGCCATGGACGAAACTTAAATCTTTGATTCTCAATCTAATCTCTTACCCAAATACAAATAACATATCCTCCATATAAGAAAACGGTTAAAACATCCCACAGACCTTAATTCATCAACATTATCCATTTATTCCAACGTTTTCCCGATTTGGGTATTATCCGGGTTTCAAATCTCCAATACAAATTTCATTCATATTAACAGCAATTAACCATTTACTCTTACTGGTTTTAACATACGATTCATTTCTCTACATTCTAGAATCATAAACACGATCAATTTCCCCCTTAATCCCATTAAGGTATATCAATTTCCAAAAACCCAATTTAAATTTTGGTTACACACCCAAAACGAATTTTGATTTACACATCACTATGATATGAATTGATTATCATCAATTTAGAAATCACAACAGTTAACCACTTGCCTGAAATTGTTCGTAGTGTCTTATCCGTTGTTGTAGTCCCTTAATTCGACTCCAATAATCCCCAATTGGCTCTTGATTTGCTTTCCCCCAATTTCCCTCTCAAGCCCTAGGGTTAGAATTTGTGTTTACTGTCGTTTAACACTTCTCCATTTAGGTTAAAAACCCTTAATCCCGTTTTTGGCCATCTGGGCCTAATTAAAATGGCCTAACTCACCCCGTTTGGGCCCGGCTATGCCCAAAAATACTCCAAGACCCAATTACCAGCCCCGGGTACTCTTTTCTGACTATCTCGACCCATCCGGATGCAACTGCGCACTCGGAATTGTCATTCGAAATACTTTTTTGACATTTCCAAATTCGACCTCAAAATGCGACACACATTAATTCGAATAATTAAACTTAAATTCGCCAATTATAATTAATTCGGCTCACTCAAATAAATTCTCCAACTCTTGAATTTAAGTTTCTCCAATTTAAATATTTTCATCACTCCGAAAAATAATTAAATATTAAACCCTCAAAATCACGGGGTGTTACATACTCCCCCCCTAACAAAGGAATTTCGTCCTCGAAATTAAGATGAGCGTAATGTTCCAAACTTCGCATATCACTCTCTAGTCATGTGCCTCTAAGTTCGCTATATCTATCCCATCCGCTTCTAACCATACGTTACACAAATATGTATTTAGATTAACCAGGGCGCCCATACACCCTCTATACCCGTGTTTAACCGCACGAAAGTTACCCGACTATGCTAGTCGTAGCCCATAATATAACTTCGAACCCGTAGTCATATCACATATATATATACATATATATCTACTGCCCGGGTACCCAACCCATGTACTAACGTCCAAACATCTCCCCACAAAATACTTGTCTTTCAACACAAAAGTATATACGCTTACTCTCATGTTACCAAAAGACGACATAAAGTACCGCGCCTTTACCATCACTAGTGCTTGCGCAAAATAAATCCCGAGCTATCTCTCTTTGCTCGAACATAAATCTAACCACCCTGATTCACTTCAGTAAACACCCCTACTTACCGGGATAAAATGTGAGAAAACAGGACCTCACTATGTGCCTATCGCACCACGCAATACAACATATGTATAGGCTATACGCCCTCTCAAGTGATACCTAGTACCAAACATATCCTGGTGACGTGAACACCAAAACTTAACACCACTATCCACAATAGTTAAAATCCCATCGCTATCCAGTCGATATTTAGGAAATATTATTAACCCTACTCCCATAATTTTCGAAAGTAGTAACTCTTCGCAAAATTCAAACCTTCACTCAGTGTACACCTCCACTCTCCTGTGAAGAACACCAAGGAACTCCGTTACCCCACGGAAAGTTTATCCACATACTATGGCTTCTACAGTTAACGCACCCACTAAATTCGACTTACCCGCGAACTCTAGTGAAAAATAAGTCTTATATTATGACATCCTCCTTGTCACTCAAAAATATATCCCATGCCCATAGGGTAAAAATAATTACCTCCATACTCCAGCTGCAACGGCTGATCCTAGGGTTCCGGAGCATCTTCTCCCTGCCCGAATGCACCCATGACTTGCTGTAGTGATTGTACATCCAGGACCTCGTCCTGTATTTGATCCATGCCTCGCTTAAGACAATCTCTCTTTATGTGTCTCGTTTTTCCCACAAACGAAACACCATCTAATACATTCACCCAACCACTGGTCCCTTCCATGCCGACCTTATTGGAATTCCTGGCCATCATGCCGATAGCCTTCAGTTCTAAATCGTTTGGCATGATTTCCTTGCCGGAAATTTTGCCCCTGTACCGGCATAGACATAGGGGGAGATTTGTAAGGACATATTTTTATAAGTCCGTTATCAATTTATTATGTCATAAACCGCTACACCGTCAAAGAGCTTTCAAGAACATTCAAGCATCAAAGATGGATCCCAATATCAAGATCTTCATCAAAAAGACTCCGCGAAGTTTAATTTGGTAAGGTTATGTTTTAAATACCTTAAATTTACACTTAGAGCTTTTAGGATATTTTTACAAAATATTTTCTAAGTGTTGGAGCAGACTTTTTCGTCAAAATTTGAGAATGAGTATTTTTCTAAGTATTGAAGTGGACATTAAAATATTAATTTTTTTACGCAACAGTCGTACAAACGACTTATGTACGTCATTCGAACGACATGGCAATGTCGCGTGATGTTGTTCAAACGACATCTGTCCTTCATTCGCACGAGATCCTTATCTCGTTCAAACGAGCTCGTATTTCGAGGCAACGCATTTTTATTATAAAAACTCATTAAATAGTATCGTTTTCTTTAAGAAGTCCCAGCGTTTTACAAAACAGAAAAACTGCGAAAGCAGAATTCTTTTGGCTTCTTCCTTTTAGGGTTTTATCCCTTTTTGGTTTTCAATTCACAAAACTCCCATATGCTTTAGTGAATTGTTTTGGTGTTTTAAGAACACACTTTTCTGTTGTTTACTCTTGTGGGGAGGATAACCTACACCGAGAAGACTGTGTGTCTAGGATTGTGATCATTGTGGTATAGCTGCGTGTGAACCATTGTTGTTTTGTTTCTAGTCGTTGCTTTGGAGGTTGTCGAAGACACCGTGCGTTAATCTTGTGGGAAAAAGCAAGATTGTATGTAAGTCAATGGTCTTGTAAACTTGTTAGAGTTCTAGAAATAAAAATGTTTTGCCCTTTGGGGATTTTTCCTTAAACGTGTGTCGCATGCTTTATTTATTCATGGATTGACACACACACACACGTAATTGAATGGTTTGGGGATGATTTAAGTTTGTTTAAAAATAGACTCTAATTAAATAAGGTTTAATTGGAAAATTGTGAATTAATTTGAAATCGATATCACACACCGTATTTATTCAGTTTTTCATAAATCACCAAAAACATCGGTAACACAATAATTTATTTCAACTTAAATGTCTAGTGATTCTCATGTTAAAAAAATTCAATAGATAAATACACCGAAATAAATCTAAAGGATTTAAATTGACATACCTTTTTAGGAAAAAAAAATTAAAGCTAAAGAACAATGAAGAACTTAAAACTCCCATATAGGACTGATGAGGAGATTATAGAGAGAGCTCTCTAAAAAGTAAAAAACTCATGAAGTGAACCCTATATATAATAATAATTGGTGGACATTGTTGACGCTGATATGAAAAGCTCTATCTACTTCCTAACCAAAGTCTGTTGTGGTTCCATCTGTGTTATCGTTGGGGCTGCTCTGACCCACGCAATGCACTCGGGTTTCATCGAAACTAAATGTTCCGTAGTTATAGATTATGTACTTTTATGACTTAAAATAATCTTGATTATGGATATAGGACAACAAACATTTCGTTTTCATTTTTAGTCCCTATTTTCAAATTAAATGGACATGTGGCATGCTGTGATCTGTTAACATTTTATGAATATGGGTCCGCGCCAGCGACTTTATTCAAAAATAGGGACTAAAACTATAAATAAAATGTTTGTTGTCCTATTTCCAAAATACATACTACAATAGGTCCTAAATTAACAAAGCCACCCGTAGTTATACATTACATTCAATTAGCATATGTCAAAATAGAAGCATTATTTAATGCTTTCGAATTGGGAGGGATGTGAGACCCCACTAAGATTCCTATCAATAAGGTTACAAGAACCAAGTGGTTTTTAGTGCTAGCCTTTAGTATTATATTTATTTGAGAATACATTAGGATATTCGATTGTAGGTGGTCATACCATTACTTGATAGCATCGCTATTATCTAAAATCAAATTTAAGCATAAAATTTGTAGCACCACTATTTTCTAAAATCAAATTTAATGCGTACACCCTTGAAACTCAACAATGCAAATATATATATCTATATATATAAGGCTTGAGGTTGCACTTAGTCCCGTCGTTGATAATGAGAATGAATAAGACTATATTGACGCATTGCAAAATTAACCTAATCCATGTGGGGCAGAAACCCAGATTTTCCATCACCTTAGATACGAAGCCAGTGGAAATAACCTCTCGTCCAATATAGATAGAACATGTAATAAGCTAGAACCAGTAGTGATGGACAGGACAGGGCAGTAATAACAAGGGTCGATTTACATTTACCAATTTACTTAATTGTAATTATCCAGGATAGCACTTAAATGCATGAGTATATTAATTATTGTTCCTTTTTTTTTAATTATACATAGTTTTCCCAAACAAATCCAACGAGTGTCAACGACATCCATTAAACAAATATTATGAATATAAGATATTGTATTGTGCTAATTCAATTAATCCATATTTTTAAGTATTTTATTAGTTTTTATTTATTATTTAGATGTAATTTTGCTATCAGACATTCGATATGTTCTTCCCATCTCGGGGGAAGAATTAACTTTTCTATTTTTTCTCTAGTTAAATATTATGACTGCATGATTCCAAAAATGCGTGTTTTCATGGCGAAATTTAAACAAATAAGAAAATCAACAAAATGAATTATCCTCTAAGTAAAATGTAAGCTATAGAGAGCAATAACATGAAAGTCTAGCAACAATCTCTATCATCATCATCATCATCATCTATGAGAGCCTCCTCGGTATAACAATATTAAACCAATATTGCATCTACTTCGTCACTATCATCATGAATGAAATTGATTTCGTCGAAAGCTAATTTGTTTATGTAAACAACATCGATGTTGACATCCTTTGGATCAACATCATCCATATGCAATGGCCCAACATCAATTTCAATAACTTGAACAACATTGGATAGCTCATTATCTTGGTCGACAACATCGTTCAAGAGATCATTTATATCCACATCAACTTTTTCCACATTAGGATCATACACATGCTGATGTTGAAACTCTTTCACGAATTTTCAATTTTTATCCAACTTTGTGTCATTAAGATAGAAAACTTGCTTTGCTTGCATCGTTAGGACATAAGGATCGTTTTTATACCACCTTCCATTCACGTTAACGCTCGTGAAGTGATCATCAATTTGTATTCCGGCCTTTTCTTCATTTCTTCATCAAATCACTCACACTTAAACTGAATAACCTTCTTGTCTTTGATATATTCTGACTCAATAATATTAGTTAATACTCCATAAAAATCTATTTCAATCTCGTCACGATCCCCCATAACCACCAAACCGCTATTTTGACTTTTAATATGACTTTCACGCTCCTTGGTGTGAAACCTAACTTTGTTAACAATACAACTTCTATACTTCCTTGATCGAATGTTAGGACCGCATGCTAATGCGTATAGGTTCTCAGTAGCTTTCGAAGAATTTTGATGAAATAACTTTTTCATCTGTGAAGAAGTACGAGTGAATTACATTGTTAGATTAATTTCATAAGTTTTATGACATTAAACTCTTGGAAATGTCTTACATGTTGTTTGAACCATCGAGGGAATTATTTTTGTTATCGTTGTTCTAAATTCAAAAAGCTTTCTTTCATAAGCTCCTCCCTAGGCTCACTATATAATAATCAATTTTATATACTTCACATCCAAATAATAATAATAAATAAATTACAAAGAATAATTGACGACTTATAGTAGGCATGGCTCCACCTTCTCGCATTTAGTCAAAACGTGCCACTGACTCATGCTCCCTCTTTATTGAAAAGAAATTCAAATAAAAATGCTCCAAAAGGTCGTACCTTTTGAAAGAACACATCAAATCCATCATCCCATATCTCTCCGTCATAGTTTTATTCTGCACGATTAAATTTAGTTCCAATTCCTTCAAGGTACATGGAGCAAAAGATCAAACATCCGTTTACAATTTAAGCTTACACTATTGAACCTTCGGGACAGGCTTTGTTATGGACATAGCCCTTAAGGGTGCCTAAGTACCTATGAACAATATACACAAGACCAAATGTTACATGTTAAATATATGTAATCAACTTAAGGCAAAAAAATAAGGGAAAAAAAAAACCATCACCTCTCAATTGGGTACATCCACTTATACTGCACTGGCCCTCCAAGCAATGACTCTTGCAGTGAATGAACCGCCAGATGGATCATTATATCAAAGAATGTTGGTGGATAAATTATTTCAAGTTTACACAAAATCACAACAATGTATCTTTCTAATCTCTCCAGTTCATCAACTTTTAAAGTTCTAGAACACAAATCTGTAATACCCCTTATTTATGAGTAATTATTTTTATACTATTTTGCCTAGTGGGTTAATGCGATAAAATAAAGGAAGTTGAAGTAAATATTAGTTTAAGTGATTTAAGAGATAATATTTACTGAGTTTTGCATATTTACTGTTAAGTGAATGTAAATAGCATCATATTATGTTTTATTGTGTCGTTGTGCTTTAAGCGATGGTTATGACTTATATTCCAAGTGGATCATTATTAATGAATTAATATGATGTTGAAACATGAAATAAATTATGATTTCCCGGATGCCAATTTAGAGGGCGCGGTTAGTCCGAAAATGGTTGATATGGTCAAAATAAGTACCAAGTTATATTTTTGGGGTTCCGGGGTACTTTTGACCGGTTATGACTTAATTATGTAGTTACGAGTCATTTTAATGGTGTAGTAGCATTTAAAGTTGGACTTAATGTAATTGGGTATTTTAGTCTTGCTAGAACATTTATTTCTCATTTTATGTTTCTAAACCTAGAGAGTGTAGAGAGAAGAGAGAACTTGGGAGAAAAATGAGAGAAAGAGGAGATTTGTTGATTGGAGCTTGAAAATCGTTACTACAAAGAGAATCCGAGACTACAAACTTGAGGTTAGTTTCTAACTTGCAATTATGTATGAATGAGTGTGAATATTATAAATTTATAGTTGTGTTATTGAGTTTCAACCATTAATGGAAATTATTGATTTTGTTGCTTAAATCATATGTTATTGGATCTAGACTTGTTGTTAATGGTCTTTCCTAGTTAATTAGCTTGTATAGATGATTTGGTGATAGTATGAGTTGATGGTGTTGGGATTTGATGGAAGAAATGAGTTTTGGGGTATTTAGGGTTCATATAACCCGCAGCTAAAATTAGGCTATTTGAACCAGGCGAATCGATTCACCCTTAGTATATTGATTCGCTAAAATGGTAGGCTACTGTTTGGAGAATCGATTCGAACAGTCTGAATCGATTCATCGAACAAACAAAAATATTTCTTCTCTTGACCGAATCGATTCTGATGCAGCAAATTGATTCGCTTCTAATACCGAATCGATTCGGCCAGGGCGACTCGATTCGAAAATCTTGTTGTTTTGTAGGATTATTCCAAGTTAGTTTTTAATCCTTTTTCTTTTAGGTTTGAGGACTAGGAACCTTCTTGTATGAAGTAAAATAGAGTACTAGGGTATTGTAGTAGGGTAACCAATAGCCTAAGTTAGAAAAGGAATGTTCGGGCTTATATCGAGGGTTAATTAATTAATTAATAGATGGAAGTAAGTGTCATTTTAATTTTGTAAGCTAGCCTAGGACTAGGGGAAAGTAGGGCCATATGGTTTTGGACTTTTAGAGATTTGTATGAGGTAAATTACACTTGGTGGCTTATAGGGTTGCCGTTAACTCTCGGAGACTAGTATGGGGATAATTAAACGTTGTGGTTTATGTCGTAAAACACATATGGTTCTGGATATCATATAATGCATATTTTAAATTAGCATATCATGTGAATCATGACTTGCATACATACCTCTCTAAATGCTATCATAAGGGAAGTCATGCGATTGAGGTGAAGTCCCCTGTCTAGTGAATGTAGGGCGAATATAGTCCTCGACCATAGGACCGATGGTTATAATGTGTTGTTATTTTATTCAAACTGGGGTAATTCCGGGTATGGTTATGACTCTCTATCGAAGGTATATGGCCGCTTCCCACGCGATGCGATTTAGGGTGCCTATGTCGTTTTGGTTATAGGCCCTGGAAGATGATAGCTATTAAGGGGCGCATCCAGTGGGGTGACTCCCGGAAGGATGGTCTTAGAATCGTTATATTTTTATTATAACTATTATCATGAATGTGGTATTTCATAAATGGCTAATGCATTTATAAATCAACTGTATGGAATAAGTTTCCTAATGGGGAATGGACTTGTGAAGTCATATTTTTCAAAGTAGCAACTTAAGCTTATTAAAATGGAATTGAGTTATTTTTCTTACATTGATGAATAGTTAACACTATAAATGGCATTGTTATAGGATGTGCACTTAGATAAGAGGTGAGTATTTTTCTTATTGTGAAGAGAGATTTAAACTTATTTATGATGTTAGCATTCATAATTTTTATGCATTTTATTCACACGTATATCATATCAAACCGCACCCTGACCCATTTATATTTATCTTATTTGTATGGATCATATTTATGCTCAGGTGCTCCGCCGCAAGGATGCCCATGTTAATCTCTCCTTCTCAGTGTCAGGGAGCTCAGCATTTTTGCGGACGTTGTAGGGTTTTTGGTATAGACGCATCCATATTTTGTATACTCTAGTTATGATCAGTATGTACATTCGGGCGTGTTGCCCAAGTTTTGTACTTACATATATTGTGATATTTAACGGTAATACTTGGGGTAACCTGTTTGTATTAGTCTGTTAATCGACAGCTTATTCGGTTATTATTTTGAGGAATGGTTGTTAATCTGTTATATGTCTTTACATGTTTATCCACCATCTTTTAAAACTTGGATTGTCGAAATGGTTTTTATTAAATTTGTAAATTAATTTGACATCCGTTTTCTAAAATAATTGGTGGTTATCTCGTACTATTATTTTCACGACAGTGATGTTAAGAATGGGCCATCTATAATTCTTGTATTTATTGGAGTATCGGGTTGGCCACCTTTTATTTTAATAAGAGGGGTATCACAGATGGTATCAGAGCATCAGGTTCTAGAGTCCTTAGGATGTATGCAAACTTATCACGTTCTACCGTAGCGTTCTTTGATATAGAGCCCTATTGTTAGGACTGTTTTGTTTGTGCATGCTTGCGATCTTATGCTAAGATAAATTTTTTAAATTATATTCTCATTTAGTTATTTTCGTCTCAGATGTCGCCTAGAAGAGGTCGCCCGACGAAAGTAAATTGAGTTGCAGAGAACGTAGAGCCCACACCACCATAAGGAACGATAAATGCAACGGAGGTGGATAATATTGATGCCCAGTCAGTCAACACTGCAATGACTTCTATGGCCCAACAATTTCCCTAAGCCCAACAACCGGTAGCACCAGAGGTTCAAGCCCATGCGGGACCCTCCGCGTGGAAGAGAGTTAGAGAATTTTTCCTAAAAGGTCACCCTCCAGAATTTCAGGGTGGCACTGATGTGATTGTGGCAAACCAGTGGAAGAAACATATGCAACACCATCTCCGAATAATGGAGTGTAGCAGGGAACGGAAATAGATTCTCTCCACTTTCAAACTGGTAGGATCAGCTCTACATTGGTGGGAGTTGGTGACAACTCCAGAGCAGAGGGATACCATGTCAATCTTGAATTTCTGGGTTTTCTTTGATCGAAAGTATTTTCCTCCAGCAGTTCAGAAGGAGATGAGGAGGAAACTCCAGGATGTTGTTCAAGGGGAACGCTCAGTTACGAAATATGAAGAGGAATTTACGCATTTAACGAACTTTGTGTCGGATGAAGTCTTTTGGGAGGAGAGGAGGATTTCAAAGTTGATCAGGGTTTGAATTAGAGAATAAGGCAACACTTGTTGGGAAATCCAGCTTTGCAAACGTTTGGTGATGTGATGAATGTAGCCTTGCTCCATTGCCAAGATCACCGTCTTCATGTGAAAGGGAGTAAGAAAAGTACGGATTCGGGTCAAGCTAGTAAGAAAAAAGGTAACGGTGTCGGGGGAGAACTACCCTCACCACAACAGTCGGGAAGTAAACAAA
The DNA here is from genome assembly GCA_949130495.1 of Sambucus nigra. Taxonomy (NCBI): domain Eukaryota; kingdom Viridiplantae; phylum Streptophyta; class Magnoliopsida; order Dipsacales; family Adoxaceae; genus Sambucus; species Sambucus nigra. The sequence goes on along the minus strand of OX422211.1, from coordinate 463,725,806 downwards.
AAGAGAGGCACGCCCAACAGGGGGACTCGTCTAAGAAACAATGTTTTGGGGGTTTTAACTTTGGCGCGGGTGGTTTTAGACACGGTCAGGGTTCTCAACAACAGCATCAATTAGGCCAACAGGGCCAAGCAGGCAGAGGAAATAATGGAGGCCGAGGCCAACAGGGACAAGGCACGGGGAAGTTTTCGAATAACAATTAGGGCCGTCATCCAAAAAATTTTACGGGCCGCTGTTTTCATGTGGTGAACAGGGTTATTTTAAGAAACTTATCCACAGTTGATCGGGGGACAGTTACCTAGGGGTCCTCAGCATCAGCAGGCAAATCTACAGCCTCCAGCGCCTATTCCATCAGTCCCTTTACAATAGGGGCAACTTCAGTACGGGCGTGTGTATCATATTCAGGATACTTTACTTCCTCCAGCCCCGCCCGCATCGCCAGCTATTGAGGGTAAATTTTCCATTCACGTGTATGTGGGTCGAGTGTTATTTGATATGGGTGCAACACACTCGTTTATTGCTAGGCATTTTGCTCATTCGACGGGGTTGATTAAGTCTGCGGAGAGTACCTTTACTAGTGTGGAATCTTTTATGGGTGATGGTTCACTTATATTCTTTATTTGTAAAATGGTATAATAGACCTTGGAAATTTGCATTTTGAGGCTGATTTACTAGTCCTGTATATGGTCGGGTATGATGTTATCTTGGGTATGGAAGGGTTAGTGAAATATCGAGCCATGGTAAATTATTACGGGAGGAGTATAGTTTTTGCCATCCCAGGGAAAGAAATGTTTTTTAGTAAATATGCCTCTTTCGGAGGGAGGTTCAAGCATATACTTATATTGTATTGAGGACGAGATTTTATGAGAAATAGATGTTTCCCTAGATTCAATTCCCGTTGTTAGAGAATTTGAGGATGTTTTTTAAAGATTCCAGGCTTACCTCCAAGTCGTGAGATTGATTTTGTAATTGATTTAGCACCGGGAACTCGATCGATTGCGAGAGCTCCATACCGTATGGCTCCTTTGGAAATGAGGGAGTTAAGGGACCAAATTCAGTAACTGTTGGAGTAAGGGTTTATTCGGCGTAGCACGTTGCCATGGGGTGCTCCTGTGTTGTTTGTGAAGAAGAGATATGGTTCTCTCCGATTATGCGTTCATTATCGGGAATTGAATAAGGTCACCATCATGAACAAATACCCGTTACCTCGGATCGATGATTTATTTGATCAATTAAGGGGAGCGTCGTACTTCTCGAAGATAAATTTGAGGATTGGGTATCATCAGCTGCGAATTCGAGAGCAGAATGTGTCGAAGACTGCGTTCTTGACTAGATATGGGTCCTATGAGTTTTTAGTCATGCCTTTGGGGCTAACCAATGCTCCTGTCGTATTCATGGACCTTATGAATAGAGTATTTCAGGACTTCCTAGACCAGTTTGTCATAATTTTTATTGACGACATTCTAGTCTACTCTCAGAATGAAGTTGAATATGTTGAACATCTACGATATGTCCTACAAACACTACAGGATCATCAACTGTATGCTAAGTTCGAGAAGTGTGGTTTTTGGTTACAGGAAGTGCAGTTTTTGGAGCACATTGTAACAGCTGAGGGTATTTTTGTAGACCCGAGTAAAGTTACCGCAGTGAGGGAATGGGGTCTGCCCACGATGCCCACTAAGATTCATAGTTTCTGGGTTTTAAGGGTTATTACCGCCGTTTTATTGAAGGTTTTTCCAAGATTGTTGGCCCTTTGACGAACTTGACCCGAAAGGGAGTGAAATTTGTTTGGGATGATTCCTGTCAGTTCACTTTCGACAAGTCGAAGGACAAGTTGACTTCTGCTCTTATACTCGCTTTCCTAAGATCGGGAGTGGACTATTTAGTCTTTACTGACGCGTTACTACAAGGATTGGGAGGTGTGTTACAACAGGATCATAGGGCCATTACTTATGCGTCTCGCAAGCTAAATCCACATGAGAAGAATTATCTCGTGCATGATTTGGAGCTTGCCACGGTAGTGTTCGCCTTGAAGATATAGAGACATTACCTCCTGGGGAGAAGTTTAGTCTTTTCACGGACCACAAATTATTGCAATATTTATTCTCACAGAAAGATCTCAATATGCAACAACGTCGGTGGTTGGAGTTAGTGAAGGACTATAAATTTGATATTCATTATCACCCAGGCAAGGCAAATTTGGTAGCGGATGCACTGAGTTAAAAACTCGCGGGGGAACTAGTAAAGGTATGGAAGGCTAAATGGAAAGAGCTTAGCCAGGAGGATGTTGTATCAAGAGCATTTATGTCAGTGTTGACCGCTACGCTTGCTATTATGATGCGAGTTGTGGAAGCACAAGGAAGGGATAAATATTACCAAGACCGGGTATGCCAGTTGTTAATCTAGGGAGTGGAATCCTACTCTATTAATTCTGAGGGTGGGTTACATTTCCACGGAAGACTTATAATCCCGGATGAGGGAGACTTGAGATGTGATGTCATGACTAAATCCCATGGTTAGAGGTTTATAGTACACCCAGGTGGAGACAAAATGTACCAAGACATGCGCCGTCAGTATTGGTGGGCGGGTATGAAAAGAGACATCTCTGAATTTATTTCCCATTGCACCACTTGTCAATTGGTGAAGGTAGACCACCAGCGACCAACGGGATTGTTATAACTGTTAAAAATACCGATTTGGAAATGGGAGAGTATTTCGATGGATTTCATCACGGGATTATCGACTTCACAAAGCGGTCATGATTCTATTTGGGTTATCATCAATTATTTGACCAAATCGGCACGCTTTTTACCGGTACGGATGGATTACAATACGGCACATTACGCTCGGCTCTTTATTGCGGAGATTGTGAAACTCCAAGGGGTGCCTATCAATATAGTCTCATACCGAGACAAGATTTTTATATCCCATTTTTAGCGAAGTTTCCAAGAAGCAATGGGAACCGAATTGAAGTTGAGTACCTCCTACCACCCGCAAACAGATGGGCAGACAGAAAAAGTCAACCAAATGTTGGAGGACATGCTTCGAATGTGTGTACTTGATTTTAAAGGAGGATGGGAGTAATACCTTCCCTTGGTCAAATTTGTATATAATAATTCGAACCAATTCACAATAGGTATGGCACCGTATGAAGCATTGTATGGTCGGCCATGTAGATCACCTGCTTATTAGTTAGAAGTAGGAGATAATAAGCTCCTTGGACCTAAAATGATCCAAGATACCTCTTCGAAGATTGAGCTTATTCGAAATCGCATCCGAATTACATAAGACCGTCAGAAAAGCTATGCCAACGCGAATAAAAGGCATGTAGAATTGGAGGTAGGGGACCGATTTTTAGTGTGAGTATCCCCGATGAATGGTATAATGCGATTCGGGAAGAAAAGCAAGCTTGCACCGCGCTATGTAGGCCATTTTCCCGTTATTGCAAAGGTAGACCCCGTAGCATATCAATTTGCTTTATCGGAATGCCTACAACAGATTCACGACGTGTTTCATGTCTCATCTTTAAAGAAGCATAGAAGGTGTGAGGGATCTTATTGGCACATTTCTTTGGATGATATCGAGTTACAACTCGATATTTCATATGAGGAACAACCGGTTGCTATTTTAGATCACGGAGAGCGTAGGCTAAGGTCAAAAGTGGTACTATCGGTTCGGGTCCAATGGGGACACCACAATGCCTAGGGATCGACTTGGGAGCGTGAGGAAGATATTCGATAGAAATGTCCACATCTCTTTTTACAAGGTACGCCTGAATTTTGAGGGCAAAATTCCCTTGTAAGGGGGGGAGTATGTAATACTCCTTATTTATGAGTAATTATTTTTATACTATTTTACCTAGTGGGTTAATGAGATAAAATAAAGTAAGTTGAAGTAAATATTACTTTAAGTGATTTAAGAGATAATATTTACTGAGTTTTGCATATTTACTGTTAAATGAATGTAAATAGCATCATATTATGTTTTATTGCGTCGTTGTGCTTTAAGCGACGGTTATGACTTATATTCCAAGTGGATCACTATTAATGAATTAATAAGACGTTGGAATATGAAATAAATTATGATATCCCGGATGCCAATTTAGATGGAGCGGTTAGTTCGAAAATGGTAGATATAGTCAAAATAAGTACCAAGTTGTATTTTTGGGGTTCGGGGTACTTTTGTCCGGTTATGACTTAATTATGTAGTTACGGGTCATTTTAATGGTGTAGTAGCATTTAAAGTTGGACTTAATGTAATTGTGTATTTTAGTTTTTATAGAACATTTATTTCTCATTTTATGTTTCTAAACCTAGAGAGTGTAGAGAGGAGAGAACTTGGGAGAAAAATGAGAGAAAGAGGAGATTTGTTGATTGGAGTTTGGAAATCGTTGCTACAAAGAGAATCCGAGACTAGAAACTTGAGGCAAGTTTCTAACTTGCAATTGTGTATGATTGAGTGTGAATATTATGTATTTATAGTTGTGTTATTGAGTTTTAACCATTAATGGAAATTGTTGATTTTGTTGGTTAAATCATATGTTATAGGATCTAGACTTATTGTTAATGGTCTTTCCTAGTTAATTAGCCTGTATAGATGATTTGGTGATAGTATGAGTTGATGGTGTAGGGATTTGATGGAAGAAATGCGTTTTAGGGTATTTAGGGTTCATATAACCCGTAGTCGAAATTGGACTATCTCACCCAGGCGAATCGATTCTCCCCTAGCGAATCGATTTGCTAAAATGGTAGGCTACAGGTCTGTGTTTGGCAAATCGATTCGGATAGTCCGAATTGATTCGGCGAACAAACAGAAATATTTCTTCTCTTGTCCGAATCGATTAGGATGGAGCGAATCGATTCGCTTCCAAGACCGAATCGATTCGTCCAGGGCGAATCGATTCGAAAATCTTGTTGTTTTGTAGGATTATTCCAACTTAGTTTTTAATCCTTTTTATTTTAGGTTTGAGGCCTAGGAACCTTCTTGTGTGAAGTAAAATAGAGTACTAGGGTCTTGTAGTAGGGGAACCAATATCCTAGTTTAGAAAATGAGTGTTCGAGCTTATGTCGAGGGTTAATTAATTAATTAATAGATGGAAGTAATTGTCCTTTTCATTTAGTAAGCTAGCCTAGGACTAGGGGAAAGTAGGGTCATACGGTTTTGGACTTTTAGAGATTTGTATGAGGTAAATTACACTTGGTGGCTTATAGGGTTGTCGTTAACTCTCGGAGACTAGTATGGGGATAATTAAACATTGTGGTTTATGTCGTTAAACACATATGGTTCCGGATATCATATAATGCATATTTTAAATTTGCATATCTTGTGAATCATGACTTGCATACATACCTCTCTAAATGTTATCATAAGGGAAGTCACGCGAATGAGGTGAAGTTCCCTGGCTAGTGAATGCAGGGCGAATATAGTCCTCGGCCAAAGGACCAGTGGTTATATTATGTTGTTATTTTATTCGAAGTGAGGTAATTCTGAGTATGATTATGACTCACTATCAAAGGTATATGACCGCTTCCCACACGATGCGATTTAGGGTGACCAGATGGTCTTGGTTATAGGCCCTGGGAGATGATAGCTATTTAGGGGCGCATCCAATGGGGTGAATCCCGAAAGGATGGTCTTAGAATCGTTATATTTTGATTGTAACTATTCTCACAAATGTGGTATTTCATAACTGGCAAATGCATTTAAAATCAACTGTATGGAATAAGTTTCCTAATGAGGAATGGACTCATGAAATCATATTTTTCAAAGCCGCAACTTAAGCTTATTAAAATGGAATTGAGTTATTTATCTGGCATTGATGAATAGTTAACACTATAAATGGCATTGTGCTAGAATGTGCACTTAGATGAGAGGTGAGGATTATTTTTATTGTGAAGAGCGATTTAAACTTGTTTATGATGTTAGCATTCATAACTGTTATGCATTTTATTCACACGCATATCATATCAAGTCGGGCCCTGACCCGTTTATATTTCTTTATTTTGTATGGATCCTATTTATGCTCAGGTGATCCGTCGCAAGGACGCCCGTGTTAATCTCTCATTCTTAGTGTCAGGGAGCTACAGCATTTTTACGAATGTTGTAGGGTTTTTGCTATAGACGCATCCATCTTTTGTATACTCTAGTTATGATCAGTCTGTACATTCGGGCATGTTACCCAAGTTTTGTACTTACATATATTGTGATATTTAACTGTAATACTTGGTGTAACCTGTTTGTATTAATATGTTAACCAACAACTTATTCGGTTATTATTTTGAGGAATGGTTGTTAATCTGTTATATGTCTTTACATGTTTATCCACCATCTTTTAAAACTTGGATTGTTGAAATGGTTTTTATTAAATTTGTAAATTAATTTGACATCCGTTTTCTAAAATAATTGGTTGTTATCTCATACTATTATTTTCACGACAGTAATGCTAAGAATGGACCATCTATAATTCCTGTATTTATTGGAGTATCGGGCTGTCCACCTCTTATTTTAATAAGCGGGTGTCACAAAATCCTTAAAAAACTTTCCAAGCTCAACCAATGCAATATATGCATCCTTCGGTAAATACCCATATATACCGTAGGGAGCAATGACTATAAAAGAATATGACAATCATGACTTTTTAACCTTGATACTTTTCCATCACTTATGTTAATGCTTTGGGATATATTAGAAGCGTAAGCATCAGGGAATTTCACCGATTTTAAAATCTCATAAAATCCTTGTTTTTCCAACTTAAACAATGTGTAACAAGCTTGTGGCATCTTATAAGCATCCCCACGTGGCTTCAAATGAAGTTCCTACTATATTTTCATACCCTCTAAGTCTTGGCTTGCTTTACAAGTGTATATTGTCTTCCCTTATATATTCGGTAATGTTCCTAAAACACTTTCTCATATATTCTTCTCAATGTGCATGACATTTAAGTTGTGTCATAACTTTAGTGTCCGCCGATATGGTAACTCAAAAAATATGCTCTTTTTGCTCCAATTCATCTTTTCTGGTGTATGCTTTCTCTTGCGATTATATGCATGCTTCCCTGGTTTATAGTCTTTAACATGGTTCAATTATCTCACCACGTCTTCGCCATTTAACTCCACAGGTTTTGATCGATGCTCTTGCATTTGGTCAAACTTTTTACTCCTTTTCCATTTATGGTCGACTGGTAAATAATGTCGATGGCCAATATGACAAATATTATTATGTAACTTATGTGAAGAAGTATGTTCATTACAAGTTGGACACGCTATGTAATCTTTTACGATCCACCCAAACAAATTAGCATATGCAGGAAAGTCATTTATAATCCATAAAACTGTTGCATGCATTTGAAACCTCTTTCCTCTCTACCCCAACTTCCCACAACTTTTTAAGTTCATCAATTAAAGGTTGTAAATACACATCTATATCCTTACCAGGTGAAGTAGGGCCAGGAACAAGCAATGACATCATAAAGAATGGTTCCTTCATATATAACCAAGGAGGCAAATTGTATGGCATAAGTATAGCCGGCCACATGCTATAAGATTTATGCATGTTACCAAAGGGGTTAAACCCATCATTTTCTAGTCGAAGCCGTACATTTTGAGGTTCTTGTAAAAACATTGATGATCCTTGTCAAATTCTGTCCAAGCTTTGGAATCAGCTGGATATCTCAATTCATTCTCATTATTTTCACGCTTCTCCTTGTGCCACCTCATGTTGCTAGTCATTTTATTCAACATAAACAATCTTTAAAGTCTTGTTTAAATCAAAAGTAACGTAATACCTTGTAAGATATATTTTTGCCTTGATATCGTTGATTTTCCATCTAGATTCCGCACATATCGGACACTCTTATCGATGTTTTAACTATTTCCAAAATAGCACACGATCATTCTAGCAAGTATGCATTGAGACGTATCCCAAGCCCAAATCTCGCAACATGTTATTTGTTTCATAATGTGACTTGGGGAGCGTCTCATCCTCAGGAAAAGATTGATTCAACAAATCAAGCAACATCTTAAAGGATATATTTCTCCATCGGTTAATAACTTTCAAATGAAGCAATTTTATAAGAAATGACAACGTTAAAAACTTCATACAAATGGGATACGATTCATACTCAGCGTCATAACTTGTCAAATTTTTTAGTTTTTCCTATAGTATTTTCTAGAAAATCTATCACCCGATTCCACATTAATGGATTCATTGAAGGTACCCCTTTGTAAGTTATCCAACATATCATGTACTCCATCATTTTTTTTCTTTTTCATCATCATCATCATTGATGTAATTATCAGAGACACGAGATCCCTTAACTCTAAACATTCTCCATGATGAATCCAATGAGTATAGGTTCGTAAAAATTCCCTAGAATAACAAATGGTCCTCAACCTTGTCAATAGATCTAATATCAATATTTAAACCATCGATCTAGGGACATCTAAAATCATTAGTTAGGCCCATGTGTTTCTTAAAATATTGAATGAAAGACCTAATCCCAGTTACATATTTCTTACGGAATCTATTACGTTTTTCAATCCAACTCTGATCCATATCCATTTTGCAATCCTATTAAATATTAAAACAAGTATGTTATGCATAATATGTCAATCACTAGCAGAATTTATTCGTACACATAAAAATGGTATAGAAATCACCCCTAAATAATCTAACTGATCAAGACATAAAGATAATAAAAAATTTAATTTGTTTATATAAGAACTACATACTTCTAAAAAGCTAAATGCCTACAATGTTGTATGTAGTTACAATGAGTGAATAAAATCATGACTGAAGTATCTTGTCAAATATTTAGTGAACATAATGAAATAATGCATATAAAGATCCAATTCAAAATAAGGAAGTCCAAAAATTTTGTCAACAACATCATCCAACTACATTCAATAATCTATTCTCAAACACCAATATTAAAATCAAATCACTCAACAATCTATTATCTGATAACAACATTCAACAATCTATTCATTCCAAAAAAATGGGGACTAAACAATATTGCCATGAAAACCTTCTAAACCTAACAACTTTTACTATGTCATCAAACTCACTAAGATCTCCTGAAGCACGACTTCAAATGTGAGTCATAGCGTGTAAATACATTTGAAATGTAAAACATAAACTTGTGTCATTGCTTTCTAATATATATTATTTAGAGGTAACCATTCGTGTTTTTGAATCACATTTCGAGCCGACACATCACGACAATGGTTTTTTAGACATAAGCACGATGCAACATGATTTCATATTTTACTTTTATTTGAAACGAATGTGGCCCTTATAGAACAAGAAACAACGCAATTAGTACAATTTGTTAAATTTTACATTTAAATAAAGATGATAACAGGAATAAAAACGAAGAGAAGACAACACGATAGCATGATTTAAATTTTTGGCACGAAATAACATGATGTGTTATTATGTCAAAAGACTCAACACAAACAAATCATAATTTGTTGATTGTGTCTATGTTTTCAAATTGTTTTTAAAAATGTCACCCCTAGTATTGTTAAAATTAGTATGTTAGAAAATTCTCATAGTGTGTATATTAAAACTATTACTTAAGGATAGACAAAAATAGAAAGCATGACCATTAATTTAGGACATATGGAGTATTCATATATTAAATTTTAAATTTACATATTAATATAGCAAGTAAAAAAGGTTACCCATGAAGGGGGGTTTGTAAGTGCAAATATCTTAACCTAGGATTTTTATTTATTTTATTTGCACTTTGACATATTTGGCGTATTCCGTTACAAACTGACACGCACTAACACATCTCCAACATTTTCAAGACTAAAGATTCCTCTACATCTCAATAAGGTATAAAACTTTTAGGAGTTTAAAATTTTTAATAAAGATAATTGGGATGTTAAAGAAAAAAAAATTGACCTCGTTCAAACGAGATTCTTTTATCATTCAAATGACTTGGCCTGTTTATTTGAAGGGTCGTTAGATTTATATCGAACGAACATACAACGAAGGCACTGCATTTGAATTTGTTAAAAGCTCATCAGAAGCTTGTTCTAATGAGATTTCTTTCTCGTTCGAACGAATTGTGTTTTCGTTCAAATGAAATGGATTTCTCATTCGAACGACGTCTAATTTTATTTGAATGAATTTGCCACCTTAAAATTTATGTTGTGTCTATAAATACATGTTTTGACTTCAAATTTTATAAGACTTTTGTCAAAACGTTACCTACATATCTGTTGCAAAAGTTTTCACTTTTTATGTTATCAAAACTCTTTTGATTCAAAACTTTACATCCTTAAATAGTTTTTGTGAATCATTTTGAAACCCTAGAAAGTTTCATATCTTTGATACATCATTATTGAGAGGATTCTCTATTACTAAATTTATGAACCCAAGGGATCACGACAGAAGAAGGCTGAATCGGTGGATACCAAGGATGGACCACCAATGTGGACAACTCTGGACTGAGGCATTTTATTTATAAGTTTTGAAGACATTATGCATTATTCTTGCGGGTTATATCAAGTAGTCTACAAAGCGATAGTCTTATAAAACTCTCTAAAGTGCTGATATGATAGGTTTTTCTCTAGAAATGAATTTTTCCTTATTTGTCGTGTGTGATTGCATGTTTAGTTTAAATTGGATCATTTGTCTTTGTAAATCTACTTTAATCAGAAATTAAAATTTGGTAATATTCGAATTTGGAATTTAAATTTAAAATTCATAAAAATAGAATTTTTGATTGTAAACATCCTTGTTTAGCACATTAATTTCTGCATTCTCAAATTGGTATCAGAGCATTCATTATTTTTACCCTTAGGTGGTATCAGATCGGGTTGCAATACGTTATAATGTAAGATTCTTGTTTAGTGTTGTTTAGGATGGTTATTTATCATTCTCCCAGATTTGATTTGTTCTCTATCGATGGATAACCAGAGTGAAAATTTACCTCGTTTGAATTTGAAGTTGGCTAAAAGATTTAAATTTCTTGAAAAATAATATTTTAGTTTTAAAATGGCTATGGAACTTTTTCAAACTGTTCAAACTCGATTTATTTTGTGAGAAGCTTGTGGACATGGACTGTGATTTTAAAATTTTAGAATTTTCCAAGAAAGAGAGTGATGATAGAGTCCGATTTTTAAAAAAGGAAGTTGAGGACTCAAAAATTTCTAGGGTTAGTTTAAATTCCAATGAGGATAATGATAAATTGATTTTAGATTTGAAGGCACATGAGAATAATCTTAGGGATAAGTTTGCTTGCATTAAAGGGGATAGATATAACCTTCTAAGAATGATTAAAAATTTTAAGAAGGAGTCCCTAAAACTTGAAGAGTAAAATTCTTTGCATGAGTCTAAAATTTTGAAGTTAAAAGACAATTTAAAAGACTCTAGTAGTGTTGGTAATGATGGTATTGGCTCACATGTTTTTAATACTTCCGTCGCCAAAGCCAGGACCATTATTTATTTTAGAGGGTCAACCACATCCAAGGACAATAGAAAATATCACTCTATAGGTATCATTCCTCGCATTTACACATGTTCACATTGTGGTAGGAAAAGTCACCTTAGGGAGTTTTGTTATGATCTTGGAAGAGGTCCTATGAAGATAAAGTCTTGTGTCCCTTTGGTCTCAAAACCTGAGGCATTAAGTATACATCTATTTGGGTTAAGAAATTCGTTTTGGAGGTGCTAGATGTTAGACTAGTTGATTATCGCAAGCTTGCACATGATTCTTCACATGTTATATCTTCTGATTGTTTGCATGGTTTTGTTTGTAAAATTCTAGTTATGATTCATGATATATATTTGCTAATGTTATGACATGTTTATCTTTTGTATTGTATTTTTTTGGAGTCATATTGGAAAAAGGCAAAAAGATTTTATTTTGACAATTTTTTTGAAAAATATAAAAAGATTTTTTATTTTTGTGTATTTTAATTTTACACATTTGGCATAGCATATTGGTGTGTTTGAATCCAATTCACTTTATACTTTTAATGTGCCTGGGGCATTTGGTTATGATTATAGATACTTAGATTGTTCTTAACCATATTTTCGTGGAGATTGATTCGAACTTGATTTGTTTTATGGATTCGACTTTGTATATTCCTTTGCGCACACATACACGAGCTTGTTGAATGTTAACTTCACATGTATATTTGAGCTTTGTGAGATGTTTTCCCATCAATTTTGTCATCTATATATTTTGTGACTATAGGGATTTGTGCCTGTAAGAACCATTCCCCATGAGCAAATTTTATTAGTATTGAAAAAATAAAAGGGTGCACGGGAAAGGGATACAAAAAAAAACAAATCTCCTTTGCATGAAAGCCACCATTGGAAAAAGGCTAAAAATATTAAAGACAATAAAAACTTAAAAATTTCCAAAAAGGGTCCAACTTAGTTTAATTTTTTATCATTCGAAAGAAATTACTTCAAAAGAATAAGAAAATGATAGAAAATATGATATATGTTTATCTTTTGAAGGTTTTTAGTTGAATATCAACGGGTTTTCACAATAAATCCTAGTCATGATTATGTTGCCGTAGCGCTATTGATTTGTAGAATCATCAATATTCTAGGCTTGTGTGCCTTCGTATTTGTTCATTAAATTCAATTTTACCTATCACTAGAAGCAAAAGCTTAATTTGATAAAGTTTTGCTATCAATTAGAACTTCTTGAACATATTTGAGTGTTTGGGTCATAATTCATTTGTATCTAGTTCATGCCCATCCATTCCATCCCACATGTTTAGACACATCAATATTATGCTAATGTGTAAGGCTTATGTGTTTTTGTGTCGAGTTTTGTGATCGTTCATACCTATATATGTGTGCCAGATTTTCTTTGGTATATTTTTCATATATTATATATCGTATCATATTTTGACTCTTTATAGTTCACATTTAGTCCATGGTTTTCATATGCTTGCTCATAGTTTATATTATTTGTGCTTGAGTTGTCATGTTGTACTTTGTACATTTTATACTTAAGAAAAATTTCTAAATTTCAAAAATAGTTGATTTTAATGGCCTTTGATATTATCATTACTTTGCGTTGTTTACATATCTTTGTGATGATATCTTACTTCTTCTATGTGATGCTTTATACTTCATGTTTAGATTCTACTCGTTTTTCTACTTCGGACAAAAAGGGAGAGAACAAATTACGGGAGACATTTGATGATGAGTTTGATTTATGGGGGAGATTGCTTTATTTCTTTAAGAGTTGCATTTTATTTCAAACTCAATGCATAAGGGGGTGTTTTCTTTACTTCATGTGTGTAGGTTCTTTTGGGCATTGATGAAAAGATCATTTGATACACCGGTGGAAGATAAATAAGGACAAGTGGAGATTGAAGACAAAGTTTCTCTATGCCATTCCATTTCTTGGGTTTGGGAATGATATTAGGATTTTTGTCACAGAGGAGCATTTATTCTTATTTGGGTTTCGGTTTAGTTTTGTACCGAAATAGCCAAAAGGGGAGATTTGTAAGCACAAATTTTTTTAGCTTAGGCTTTTTTTTATTTTATGTGCACTTTATCATATTTGATGTATCCGATTACAAACCGACACACACCAACACGTCTCTAACATCTCCAAGATTGAAGAGTCCTCTACATCTCAAGAAGGTGTAAACTTTTAGGAGTTTAAAATTTTTCGTAAAATCATTTAGGATGTTATTTTTATAAAACCGAGAATGGATTCTTTTGTTTTGAAAAAAAAAATTTTAACCTCGTTCAAATGAGATTCGATTCTTGCTCGAACGACTTGGCCTGTTCGTTAGAAGGGTTGTTAGATATACATCGAATGAACATCCAATGAAGGCGTTTGAATCATTAGAAGTTTGTTCAAAAGAGATTGTCTTCTTGTTCGTACGAACTATGTTTTCGTTCAAACGAAATGCCTTTCTCATTCGAATGACTTTTAATTTTATTCAAACAAACTCGCTGCCTCAAAATTTGTGTCGTGTCTATAAATACCTGTTTTGACTCCAAATTTTGTAATACTTTTGTCAAAAAAAATTCCCGCATATCTGTTGCAAAAGTTTTCACTTTTTGTGCTACCAAAAACTTTTATTCACAACTTTACATCCCCAAATAGTTTTTGTGAATTGTTTTGAAACCTTAGAAAGTTTCGTATCTTGGATACAAATTTATGGAGAGGATTCTCTATGGATGAATTTGTGAACCCGAGGGATCACGGAAGAAGAAGGCTGAAGGCTGAATCGGGGGATATCGCGAGTGAACCGCCACTTGTGGACGACTGCACTTTCTTTAGAAGTTTTGAAACACTGTCCATTATACTTGGGGGTTATATCAAGTAGTTTGTAAGTCGATGGTCTTGTAAAACTATCTAAAGTGATGATATAATAGGTTTTACACTGAAAAGGGATTTTTTTTTTCTTATTTGTCGTGTGTAATTGCATGTTTTGTTTAATTTATGTGATTTGATCATTAACTTATGCAAATCTAATTTAATCGGAAATTAAAATTTGGTAATATTGGATTTTGAGGATTTAATTAGAAAATTCAAAAAAATAGAATTTTTTATTGTGACTTTCCTTACCGAGCATATTTATTTTCGCATTCTCAAATTGGTATCTAAGCATTCTTTATTTTTACCTATCAAGGTTCTTTGTTTTATTAAATTTTGAAAACTGGCACCCAATAAAACATGTATATGATACAAGTACACCTAAGGTATTCTTAAAAGGGAAAAAAATATAAGGACCATACTCAGTGCGGTAAAATAGGATGAAATAATGCCATTAAGTGTTATGAAAAAACCCGATAAGGTTGTTATAATTATAACCTTTCTTTGAAAACTGCTCTTCTAACAGATAAAATCATTATACATACACAAATTATATTTATACATATGTTTGTATTTGTGCATCATACAACAAATTATAGTTGAAATCAAATAATATATAAAAAAGAGGACATAATTGACTAACCCGAGGGAGGGCGGAGAGAGAAGCTACGGCGCTAGGGGTGGGGAGAGAGAGGCAGCGCCGGGGTGGGGAGAGGGAGAGGCAGCGTGGGGTGGGGAGAGAGAGAGCCAGCTCCGGGTGGGACAAGCAGATGGACTTTGGGGTTAGGTTTGGTTTAGGGGGAATGGTTGATGGGCTTCGGGGACTAGTGGGAGAGTTTTGGAGAGTGGGCTTATTTTGTTAGTGTTTTAAGCTCTTTTTTTTTAATATCCCTGTTTAGAATTGGTGAGGGAAATGTCTTGTCACTAGTAATACATTTATTTGGTGACGAAATTTTTTATTGTTAAATAATGACTAGTTTGTCACAAATAATAAAGTATAATTTCCTGAGAGCGGGAAATGCAAGGCGCCAATTTTTATGGTCATTTGGTGATAAAATTTCATTAATTCATCATCAATTTAATGTGTCACTCTGCATTGCATGACGGAATTTTTTTCTCTCACAAAATAGTAACTTTTAGTGACAAAAATAATTTAATGATAATTTTTTGTCACTAATTAGAGATTCTATTGTGGTGATAGTTCTTCTAACGGCTCTCAGCAATTTCAAGTCTAGCGCAAATTACCCGAATCTTCTCAGTGGCCTCCTCAATCATTTCTGACCCAGAGATGTGCTTCTCGTCGACCTCCGCCTGAAAAACTGATGAATGATAAGGTGTCTCATATAAATCTTCAAACGGTGTCATCCCAATACCTACTTGAAAACAGTTGTTGTAGGCAAACTATGCTAATGGTAGATGATTATCCCAACTACCTTGAGAATCTATATTACAAGCCAGCTACATATCTTTGACTATCTGAATAATTCTCTCGGACTATCCCTTTATCTATACGTGATAGGTTGTACTGAGATTTAAATTTATTCCCAGATCCTGCTGTAGTGTATTTCGAAATGTGGACACGAATATCGGGTCCCTATCCGAACCAATGGTTAAAGGTGCGCTATGCAAGATTTTGAGTTCAAAAATGTAGAGTCTAGTAAGCTTTTCCACATTATCCAAACCTACTAACCAAACGAAAGGAGGGTAGTTGGAGTCTCACCCCAGTCAAAATAATAAAAATGTAGAATACGGGTATTTGATTCACTAAGGTGGCCTAGAGAATAGGGATCAATTGCACAACCATAAGGGTTTCGGGCTTAGTGCCTTATGGCAGGGTGCAGGTCACTCATCTTTCATCTCCCACATAGGTCGATCTCATACCTCACTCAAGGCTGACGTTGATAGGAAGGAAATGTGTCGACTTGTTGAGTTGATCAACCATTACCCATACTGCATCATGCCCAGCTTGAGTCTTAGGCAAGGTTATAACGAAGTCCATCATTGTGTGCTCCCACTTGAGTCTTAGGCAACATTTCGTTTTCCATTGTCCTTGACATTTCTTCTGCTTAAAGTGCTTGGGGGTTTGCAAAAGACTGGGAATGAGAGTGTGCCTACTAGGATAAATACTAATAGAATGTATATCATACAAGGAATATCTATACATATACAACATATTTTAGCAATTATGAAATCATCCTTCATTTGATTAAGTGTTCTCGTGTAAGGTCTATCGTAACCATGTAATGCACTCTATAACCATGCAACTCAGGCGATGAGTCCACTGACACTAAATCTTTCTTTTAATACTACCCATATCCCATTATTTTAACTATTAATTTACTTTCACATTTTTCAAGTTGTTTCATAAACTTGCGTTTACATTTATGACCAATGTGATAAAAATCATATTTTCACTATATCAATTAGGGTACCAATCCCATGTGTGTTTAGGACCTTTCACCTACCGCCACAATACCTCAATATGCTCTTGATTACTGGTCTGGGGTCTAATCATTAACCCTTACCTCAGGGCTCTCGCCCTTTCTTAAATTTCTCGACTTATTATGAGTGTCTTTTACTTGTTACATAATTGTAACCATTTTTCCTTTCTTTCTTTCTTATCCTCTTTTCGGCCTTTTTTGTTTTAGTTCCCTTTTATCGGCCAACGAGGCCAAATACTTGGGACTAGACTAGTCCCAACACGTAATTTTTAAGCTTCACACTTTATTAAAAGTTCGTTTTCATTTTACCTTTGACTCGGTAATTCATCTTTGAAAATAAGCTTATTTATCATTTCTTGTGAAACTTAACATTTGGGTTCAAAATACCCATTTATAAACTTGAATGCATTTTTCGCTATTCACGCGTACTTATAAACTTGCACTTTATACACTTTTCCAAAAATGCTTCTTTTCATCATCACTTTACGAAATATGAGTTCTTACCACATAAAAACTAGCTCTATTAACTAGATACCTTTAGTTTGAAATTTTTACTCATAAGCTCAACTCTTACATAAAATGATACTTTTGTATTAAAACATTACTTTGTTATTCCATGACTTATATTTCCAACTTGCTAGCTCCTATCATTTTATGAATTTATGTTATTTCATTTAAAACCAACTTTACAAACCAATACTCATATTTGCATAAGATATCACTTAGTCTGAACTTTTCATAAAGTCATGATTTTGGCTCAAAAACTAAAATTTTGAAATTTTAAGACTCATCTTACTATCTAATAACTTGTTCTTGTTACTCTTGTTCTTTGTTTCACCTTGGACCTTAACTTTTCAGTAATACACATTTGAATACCCATATTTTTACTAATTTTACACTTAACAACCATTTACTTAATTTTCTTCAAGTTTCTCATACTTTGTTCATATAAATTGTATCATTTTATGTGATTAGTATTCTGAAATTTTCAAGTTTGTCATTTCATTTTTAAAAACTCATTTTAATACATGTTCAACATACTTAACTCATTTATCCTAACTACACGAGTTTATGTTAATGAAAGTAAGGTTTTATACCAATAAAACCCAACAAATGTGTCCTACGGTTTCTTGATAATTCCAATAAAACATTTTATCATAAAATCAACAAGTTTAACATAATTTATGCAAGAAATACTTGGTTTAAACATTCCTAAATTTATCCTTCTTTCCATCTTTAACTTTTACCCATTTTTATCACATATTCTTCAACATATATTCATATGTAGTGATAATAAGCATAAGTATTCATGTAAATCATACATATATACATATATATATATATATATATATATATATATATATATATATATATATATATATATATATATATATATATATATATATATATATATATATAGTATGCTTTGATTTCAAACATGAAAATAGCATATAATCCCTATCTCTTGAAGATAATAACTTTGCAGAAGATGTTGAAAAGAAAACTCATTAAGTTTTAAACTTTTTGAATTTTTGTTCTTCTTGCAATCTTATTTTACAACCAAAATAACATCTCTATAACACTTAGAAACTCTTGATTATCCAAGGATAGTGTAACACCCCGTCTGGGGAGAGCGGAGCGGTACTGATAAAACTAACCAAATCCACAATCAACAAGGTATACAGCATCTAAATAAATCCCACAGTGTAAAATAAAAGAATCCGTTAATCTCAATTCTCAAATTAAATACAACAAATGTCTCTCGAAACAATACAACTATCTATCTCGAAATAAAATAAATCGCCAATGCTCTATACAATAAAATAAATAAAAATCTCCTCATTTGTACTCTCGAAAATTCTTCCCAATATAACCAAGCTAAAAATCAATCTCCAATTAGTCCATAGTGCCCAAATCCGTGCTAACCTGCCACTAAGAAAAAAAATATGGGTAAGTACACAATATGACAGGAAAGATGCTCAACAATATTAGCGGTGAATAAAGCGTAACAACATGAGTAGGAATATTCAAATCAAATGTGAATTTCACAAGCAATTTATCAATATAATTTCTCAACAACATATTATCCGGGTCACCAGGCCTCACTATACCGCACCATACTTTATCAAGTAGTCGAAAATTGGAATATTGGCAGGTGCCCAATCTTTGTGCCATATTAAAATCTCATGACAACATGCTCAACACAAATATAATACCACATGAATCAAAACCCGATTCCAAATAAAATTTTCAGATTCCAACTGAATTTAGCAATTCAAATATGAGTTCAATAATCACATGAAATCAAATGGAATAACTCTCGATAGATTAAAGAGCATATTGTGTAAAACCCCATACCTTTAACCAACATAAGAAACCATCATGAATCTACCCATAAATTCAGATTAAACCATCAAAATCATCACACAAGGATCCACAAATCATCTTCAAGCTCCAACATCAAAACAGCCCCAAGAACACCTCCAAAACTAAGGTTGAATACATAAATATAAAGGGGTTATGTGTATATAAAAAGGAGAGGAATAAAAATATGTTACTGCATCTTTTTTTCATAAAATTTTGTTCACAAATGGTCTCCCACGACCCCTTTTAATAAAGCAAAAAGTAAGAATTTGAACCAACAAAAACTCTTTAGGAAACCTGTTGCGCACGAAATCTGAAGGGGTCGGTCAATCGATCCCCTGGAGTCAATCGATCGATCCCTCAGGGATTTTGAATCAGCCGACTTAAAATAAAATGAAGGGATAATCATTTAAAAATCAATTTTAAGTCCGATTTCAAAACCGATTGAAAATCTCGTCTTCAAAAATAATTCTCAACATTTTTTAGCAATAAAAATAACTAAATGAAAAAATTTATTTTCCTCTATATTTTTTTAATTAATTTAAAATACCCCAAAATTACGCGGGTTGGGATAGTATAAATGAACAATAGAGAGAATAAGCAAGCTATTGCTGAGTAAAAATGATTGAGAGAATGACTATTTTCGGACCTTACTCAATGCAAATTTTCATTCGGCATATAAGGAAGGAAATGGGGTAGGTTGGCCCCAACATGCCACGCTCTATGATCCCTACCGATTATGGATTTCTACCCTACTGCCTAAAGGGTCCAATTATAGCTATAAAGTTGTCAAAACTCAAGGGGATCCTTCCAAAAATACCACATAAAAATACACATTCGACAGTCTGAAAAAGAACCTATTCTGTGGGTCTCTAATCGATTCGGCCCTAGCCCGAATTAATTCGCACCTGACAAGTACGATTTTTTTAAGGTGTTAAGTCCACACCCAATAATTATTATTTTATTTTTGAGTTTATGTTAACCCAAGTTTACAAGTGTAAAAACTTTACATAACGCGATTTTTTTGAAAATTTCATCTCTTTATTATTTTATATAAACTGGGTGTTACCACCTTCCGAGCTATAAACAATCTTTAGTAAAAAATTTGAGTGGTTTCCTTCTCATATTATATTTTAATTCCAAAATTCCTGCCTCAACACCATTATTATCCCAAACAACCTTGACGAGGGGAATTTCCTTCTTACAAAGCATCTTATTTTTTGTGGTCTACTATTGCTAATGATGTAGTCTTGTAATAAACATCATCTTAGAGACCTGGCTGACCCCGATTAATTACATTATACGGATCCAAAATAAACTTGTGTAACATCGATAGGTGAAGACGTTGTGAACATTAGTTAATTGAGGTGGTAAATCCAAACAGTATGACACTAGTCCAATCTTATCCAAAATCTCAAATGGTGTGTACCTTGGTGCTAACTTTCCTTTCTTACCAAGCCGCATAACCCCTGGTTTATCCTTTATCTTCAGAAATCACACACACTGAACTCAACTTTAAATGACATATATCAGCGCAGTTTTTCTGACGGCTCTAAGTAATTTGAAGTCTAGCTCGAAATATTTTGAATCTTCTCAGTAGCATCTTCAATCGTTTCTAAACCTGAGATGTGCTTCTCGCCGACCTCTACCCAAAAATTGGTGAATGATATGGTCTCCCGTATAAATATTCAAATGGTGTCATCCCAATACTAGCCTAAAAATTATGGTTATATGCAAACTCTACTAACGGTAGATAATCAGCCCAACTACCCTAAAAATCTACAGCATAAGCTCGCAACATATCTCCATAACACGAATTATTATTTTATTTTTGAATTTATATTATCCCAATTTTATAACCGTAAAAACATTACATAACGCGATTTTTTTTTAAATTTAGTCTCGTTATTATTCTACAAAACTATGTGTTACCTATGTGTTCCTAGATTGTGGTCATTAACCGACGAGGGATGGCCTTTCCAGGATCGGCTCCAGGTTTAGTTCCTGATCCTGCTAGGGTTGAGGAGGAGGAGGACGATGATGATGATGGTCATGATGATGATAATGAGATGGCTGAGGATTTTTTTTATGAGGACTGGAGATTTTTATGTAAATATATTTTGTTTGTTTTGATGGAGTATTTGTATGTTTCTTATTGATATATTTGGGGGTTTTATACTCATTATGTATTACTCCTATTGGATTTTGAGTTATATATTTAAATTGATGTTGGATACATTTTATGGTTATATGGATTTTATTTTATCCATTTCTGGTTTTATATGATAGCTTAGTTATTGTTATATCTTATTCCTCTTATGATCTCTTCTAATTAGATTTGATCATATCATTTTATCCTACTTCACTCACATACATATATATATATATATATATATATATATATATATATATATATATATATATATCTTGTCTACTAGTTT
Source organism: Sambucus nigra (assembly GCA_949130495.1). Taxonomy (NCBI): domain Eukaryota; kingdom Viridiplantae; phylum Streptophyta; class Magnoliopsida; order Dipsacales; family Adoxaceae; genus Sambucus; species Sambucus nigra. The sequence continues at coordinate 463,704,252 of OX422211.1, read as the reverse complement.
TTGTTTTGACATTCGCTTGTTATACATCACTTTGTTATCACGATCACATGTTATAGTTGATGTTATAGCCTTTGTTGGTAAATGTTTCTCGTACTCATAATTCTTTCCACGTAGTAACTTCATATTAAAATTGGTTATATCACATGTTGATTCTAGATTTTGCGTCACTGATTTCTTATATACTGTGAGCTTATTGTGTATACCATGTTATATCCGTTATCTATGTCATTATACTTCTTTTATAATTTTTCATGTCAAAATGGGGAGAAATCTCTAAGATAAAGGGTATCTCTTTGACTCCTTTATTGGGGGAGACACATGCTTAGGGTAGAATCATCATTTGTGGAGAGATGTTTCGAGAAGGGGGAGCATATACATCTTGAGATTTCTATGATATTAGATGGATTCTTATCTTGCATATGATTTCATGCTTATTCTCATCCTTATATCTCATATTGATTTATCAGAGAATTCTCAAAGCAAGGGGATTTTCTCTTTATGCATGCCATACCTATATGATCTTTTGTTTTTGATTCATATGTTTCAGGTATTGTCATAATGATGTGGCTGAATCCCAAATTTTGGAAATAACTTTTGTTTTGTCGTTTGTTTTATGTATTTCATGTGTATTACAACACACTACTTTCATAATATGGCTAATATAGGTGAGTTGGTTATTGTAATCAAGATATTTTGGGCTTGGGGGTTTTTCCACGGAATCCATGGGGAGAGATTGAAAACTTAAACATTTGTGTATTTAGTTTGGTTTGATTAATTTCGTGTCAAAGCATTTGAGTCCTTTACAAGATTAAGCCAAAAAATATTATTTATACTGAGATGACAGATTAGAGATTCTTGTTCCTTAGAACCTGTGGACAATGAAATGCAGATTATATGACTTCTTCACATCAAAGCTTTTGCATGCTACATTTGAAGAATTCAAGAAATTATATCCCCTTGAGTTAGTTTTGATGAATCGTCCGTGGCAATCACGCACTTACACGTTCGTACGATTATAAAATGATTTTTATGTTGATCGAGTCATTTTTTTTTTCAAAATAATTGACTTACAAAGCTTTCTTAGGTGAATCGTATGGCATGCCTATAAGCATACGAATAGATAGGTTTTATACCCATACGCAAAATTACATGGAAGATGCATAGATTACTCTCTAACTATTCCGTGTGAACATGTGAATATAACCACCATGCGCACAATTTAAAATTTTCAAGTTTAGTTTTTCACTACCTAAAAGCATGCGCATTGTGGTAAATTAGTACTGTGTGCATGACTCTTATAATTTTAACATGACGAGGCTTGTTGCCTAAAATTGCTCACATGGGGCTTAATTGGCACCATGAGCACTACGCAGCCCATATTCTGAAAAACTATATAAAAAGGAGTGGTTTCCCTACTATTTTAAGACATCCCTTTCCTGAATATTTCTCACACTTAGAGAGAGTATTTTCGACGAAAATGATAAAATTTAAGCACTTTAATTGTCAGCTTCACTTGATCTTACAAAGTTTAGAGAATAATATGAATAAACCTTAGATTTATGAATTGTAAGATTTGAGAGTGATTTAAAATTGAACACCACACAAACTAGATTTAATTCTACATATTCTATAGCTAAATTTGAAGATATAGACTTTGAGATATAAAATTAGGTGTTTGGTATATTGAAGAGGTCAAGCATGGTGTGATTCGAGGATGGAGATTGAGACTTTCATGTCCGATCAATAGACTATAAAAGGATCACTAATTGGAATGGGGGAGAGTCTAAGTGTCCAAAGGTAAATTTTTGTAAAGGAACAAGAAAGACGTAATTTTTTACGTTGTATAAAAGCATAGTCTAATAATTTTTATTATTGAGCATTAATTAGTAGCTATGTTTTATGCTTATATCGACTACCATTAGTAGGCTCTTATATTTGCCATTTTGGGCGGGGGTTATTTCTTTTAGTTACTTATAGGCTTGAGGGAAAACCTAGTTATATATGTGAGTACATCAGTGGGGAGTATAGTTTCTTATAACGTTTCCAACATTCCAAGACTTTTCAGTTGAATTGAAAAGGTGTCGAGTTACCACCAACACCAGAGATGAATTGCAGTCGTAATTTTGTCACTAACTTTGGCCACCTGTGAAGGCACTTTATTGGTTAGTGATATACCCGTTTATATTCTAGGAGGGTCGCCTCCACAACGGCCGACCCTAAGAGGGGCCGACCCTTCACCAGGCCCCAACTGGCCTTCACCAGACCCAGACGACCCTACGAGGGGCCGACCCTTCACCAGGCTCCAGACGACCCTGCGAGGGGCCGACCCTTCACCAGGCTCCAGACGACCCTACGAGGGGCCGACCCCTCGCCAGGCTCCGGCCGACCCTGCGAGGGTACGACAGTACGAGGACAGAATCAAGCCAGACTCACTACCGGAAGAAACTTTGCCCTCGGCCTCGGCTCATAGGCCGAGGGTGATATCATGACAGCGCGTGGTTTGGGAGACGCGTGGAACAGTGCGCGTGAGGCTCATATGACACGTGGAAGACCGTTACAACCGAATCACCCCCTCACGTGAGAGAATATTATGTCATCATTTGGCATCTACAGGTGTCAACAGGGGATTGGCTAGATCATTCTTCACATGCACCATGCTTACCTGGGGGGTACACTACACCCCCCAAGACCTATATATACTTGTCACCCCTAACCCTACAGGGGATCGATCCATGAATAGTAGCCCTAGCTAAAACTCTGCTTGTACACACACAGTAGAGAGAGAGAGGGTTATGTGCATTGTATCCAAGGCCATTAGTGCCCATACTTAGTGGATCACACACTCACAGTGGATGTAGGCCACATTGGCTGAACCACTATACATCATTGTCTTATTTCCTCTTATACTCATCCCCTTCTATACACTTACATATCTATACACTTATACATCTCTATGGCTGCCATGGTTACCACTGCTTGAGCTCACTATCACTTATCTGGTGGTGCTAAATCCAAGCATCATCAGTTTGGCGCCGTCTGTGGGAACGAGAAGACATCTCTTCCTTTGTACAGCTTGACCTCACTGGGCACTCTGGTGGTGAACCAACACTCCCCCTGAGAGGAGGTGTTTCACCATTGAAAGAGACCCACTAAGGTTCCCAAGCTCACTAGTATTTTCTTCAGTTCAACTTTTCATAGCTCAAGCACATGGCACCTGAGATGCCACCGCCACCACTTCCCCCGCCGGATGATGGGGGAAGACCCAGTTCCAGTCAGCCACCACCTCAGTCTGAGATGGCTGATGTGGCAGCAGCCCTAAAGTCTCTGGCAGCCAGCCAGCGGATGATGCAGGAGCAGTTTACAGCTCTGAGTCAGAATATACTGAGACCACCAGGGGTCTCACCTGAGATGATTACTCCGGCAGCAGCTCCAGGACATCATGAGGCCAGGGGACCACCCCAGGCACCACATAAAGACCTGCCACCCCCTCAGCGGCGTAGGGATGTTGCTGACCCCCGGCGTTTACGCCTGGGGAGGCAAGGAAACCCTTGCCCAGAGGACAGGTATGATGATCTGGAGGAAGAAGAGGCTCCAGTAGAATGCTGGGAGCCATATGAGGTCTCCAACAATACAGTACGACCCCTCCAGGACAGTAGAGGAAAGTGCGGGAGACCAAACCATGATGATCGCCCAAGAGGCTCTGCTTTTGACCGTCTGAGCAGGGGGTCGGCATTCGAGAGGCTGGGCCCAGTGAATGACCTGCGAGACAAGTTGTCCAAGTCAAGAAGCGCAGCGAGATCTAGGAAAGAAGCAGAAGGCCGACCCCAAAGACGGGATGACGGCCAAAGGGAAGTAAATAGCCGACACAGGCCTGCCGTAGCGGAGCCCTCCATCCACCTCCGAGAGGCAGCAGGGGATAACATCGGCCAGGCCGACCCTGTGAGGCCCTGGAATGACTCAATACAGAGGTTAGAGGATAAGATTGGCGACATACTGAAGAGCCGGGACCCTCTTCAGAGGGGATACACCATGGGCTCACCCTTTGTGGCAAAGATCGTCAACTTCCCCACGCCATCGAAGTTCAAGCCTCCCGTGGTCACCCCAAGATACGATGGGAGCACCAACCCTGTCCACCACGTGGAAATGTATCAGTCGGCGGCAGACATATACTCTATCTCAGATGAGATGAGGTGTCGTGCCTTCTCTGGTACCTTGACAGGGGCTGCGCATGTTTGGTACACGTCTCTTCCAAAAAATTCTATTGGAAACTTTAAGCAGTTGGCAGACCTGTTCATCCATAATTTCTGCTTTGGGGTGAGGCCACAGAAGAAGACCACACACCTGCTCTATGTTAAGCAGGGAAAGAACGAGACTCTGAGAGACTACATAGCCAGATTCAATAAAGAGAAGCTGGAGGTGGAAGACTATGAGGAGAGCATAGCTATGACAGCCCTGATTGGAGGGCTCCAAAAGGGGAAGCTATTATGGAAGCTTGCCGAAGACCCACCGAGGACGATGGCTGAGCTGTTGTCAACAGCAGGGAAGGTGATGAACGCCGAAGAGGCGATGGCCGCAAAACATGAAGACGAAAAAGGAGGTGCAAGTGGGAATAAATACCCCAAGAAGAACAAAGAGGGGAAGAAGAGGACCATGGATGATAAGTTCGCGGGGTACACCCCTCTGACGGTCAGCTGTGAACAGATCCTCAATGAGATAAAGAGTGACCGGACACTGAAGTGGCCTGAGAAGCTGAGGGCAGCCCCCGGCAAGAGAAACAGGAACCTGTGGTGTGAATTTCACCAAGACCACGGCCATGTAACAGACAAATGCTTTGCTCTGAAAGATGAGATTGAGAAGATGCTGAAGGAAGGGAAGCTCAGAAAGTACGTCGACAAAGACGACTGCAAGAGGGGCCGAGGGGACGACCCCAGGAAGAAGCGAGTCGATGCTTGCAGAGAAGGTCCTCAAAAAAGAGGGGACGACCCCTCTGATGATGAGGACGACCCCGACCTGCCGCCGAGAGACGACCACGGCCCTGTCAAGAGGCTCAATATGATCTCGCTCGGGGTGGGAATGATCTCCGGGGGACTTGCAGGAGGAGGGTCTGAGGTCGCCGACAGGAAGGCCCATGTCGCTGAGGCTAAGGCAGTGATGAAGACGGTGCACTCAACCTCCGTAGAGGTCAAGTCAGAAAAAAGGAAGAAGGTTGATATGGACACTTTGATTGTGGGATTTTCAAGAATGGACTTCAAGGGCCTATTGGCCCCGCATGATGACCCTCTCGTCATCACCACCAGGGTGCACGGGTGCGAAGTGCCGAGGATCCTGGTGGATGGGGGCTCATCCGCAGATGTGATGTTCTGGCCATGCTTCAAGGCCTTGGGCCTCAGTCGTGCCAGACTTGTCCCCTACCATCATCCATTGATTGGGTTCAGTGGGGAGAAGGTTCACCCCCTAGGAATATATGAGGCTGATGTCAGGATGGGGGACGAGTGGCCGAGATGGCTCACCAAGAGGGTCAGTTTCTTTGTGCTGGATGAGCATGTGTTTTCGGCATACAACATCATACTGGGACGTGTGGCCCTCAAGGGGTTTGAAGCTGTGCCGTCTACGGTCCACCAGATGGTTAAGTTCCCTACCCCTTATGGGGTGGGGGAAGTTCAGGGAGACCAGACGACAGCGAGAGAGTGCTACTACAACTCCGCTGAAGAAAGGGAGGCACACAAGAGGGCTACAGCCACTTACAACATTGATACCCTAGACCCCAGGGACGAGACGAAGCTCAAAAAAGGAGAGGCCGCTGAGGAGGTAGAACCCATCATCCTCGATGAGGATGACCCGGGAAAAACCGTCCAAGTTGGCAAATCTCTGAAGCCCAGTATCAAGGAAGACCTCATCAAACTGTTAAGGAGAAGGCGAAGCGTCTTCGCGTGGAGTCATGTAGATATGCCAGGGATCGACCCTAAAATCATGTGCCACAAACTCAATGTGGTAGAGGGAGTGAAGCCGGTAAAGCAGAAGAGGAGGATTTACTCTAGAGAAAAGTATGAGGTCATCAGGGATGAGGTTAAAAAATTAGAAGACGCTGAATTTATCAGAGAGGTCATCTACCCTGAGTGGCTGTCCAATGCAGTCATCGTCCCAAAGGCCAACGGCAAGTGGAGAATGTGCGTGGACTTCACAGACCTCAACAAGCATTGTCCCAAAGACAGCTTCCCTCTCCCCCGCATCGACCAGATGGTAGACGCTACCGCAGGCCATGAGCTCATGAGTTTCATGGATGCCTACTCAGGGTATAACCAGATTTTCATGAACCCCGAGGACTCAGAGATGACCGCCTTCATCACTGACAAGGGGACATACTGTTACAGGGTAATGCCCTTTGGCCTAAAAAATGCGGGGGCAACGTACCAGCGCCTCGTAAACAAAATGTTCGAAGACCAAATTGGGAAGTCTATGGAGGTTTACGTAGATGACATGCTGACTAAGAGTCTGAAGGCAGAGGATCATGTGGCAGACCTGGAAAGGACCTTTAATACAATGGACAAATACAAAATGAAGCTCAATCCGGCCAAGTGTGTCTTCGGGGTCGGAGCGGGGAAGTTCTTGGGGTTCATTGTCAATCAAAGAGGCATCGAGGCCAATCCTGAAAAGATAAAGGCCCTTATTGAGATGAAGACCCCCAAGTCCATTAAAGACGTTCAGAGGCTCACAGGGAGAGTGGCTGCCTTGAACAGATTTGTGTCAAGGGCTACAGACAGGTGTCTACCATTCTTCAAGATCCTCAGGAAAGCTTTTGAATGGAGCGAAGAGTGTGATGAGGCTTTCAAGCAGCTGAAATCATACTTAGGGTCTCCCTTGCTGCTGTCACGACCCGTGCAGGGTGAACGACTGTACGTGTACCTTGCTGTCTCAGAATCCGCTATCAGTGCAGCAATCGTAAGAGACGAAGATGGGATACAGAAGCCCGTATATTTCAACAGCAAGGCACTCCAGGGGGCAGAGCAGAGATACCCGAGGATGGAGAAGTTGGCCTATGCTTTGATTCATGCCTCAAGGAAGATGAAACCGTACTTCCAGTCCCATACTATGGTCATCCTTACTGACTCTCCTCTTAGGCAGGTCCTACACAAGCCTGAAAAATCAGGAAGGCTAATGACCTGGGCTATAGAGCTGGGGGAGTTTGACATTGTGTATCAGCCTAAGACAGCCATTAAGGGGCAAGCCTTGGCAGACTTCGTGGCTGAGTTCACATGGGAAGAAGATGAGGCCGAGGGTGAGACCCTCGGGAAGGCAGATACAGAAGACAGACCCGCAGACACACCTGCAGAAATGGCTGAGACGAGCACCGCTAGAAGGAAAGTGACTGAAAACGAAGAGGGAAGATACATCTTTAGACAGGGGTCCCTCTCTGAGGGAAATTTTTCTGAAGGAAAGACTCCGTGGAGCCTCTTCGTTGACGGGTCCTCCTGTGATAGCGGAAGTGGTGCTGGACTGATACTATCAGCACCCGATGGCACAGACGTCGAGTACGCCCTGAGGTTCAATTTCAAAGCCTCCAACAATGAGGCTGAGTATGAGGCCTTGATAGCTGGCCTCTCCTTAGCCAAATCCCTTAGTGTCAGCCAAATTTTGGTTCACAGTGATTCAAGGCTGGTGGTGAATCAGATACTAGGAGCCTATGAGGCCAAAGACGAGAGGATGGCTAGGTATCTTGATAAGGTGAGGTCATTGCTAAAAAACTTCAAAGAAGTGAAATTCAAGAGGATACCTAGGCTCGACAATGGCCGTGCTGACGCACTTGCAAGGTTGGCCTCAGCTACTAGGACAGACATAAGGAGGACAGTCCCGGTAGAAATTTTGCTTCGACCGACTATCGAAGACAACGAGGGAACACTTGGCATTTGCATGAATGCTTCTCAAGAACCTTCATGGATGGACCCCCTGATCAGATACATTAGAGGGGGAGAGATGCCAGAAGCAAGCCAAGAGAGGAAGAAGCTGAGATACAGGGCTGCAAAGTTCGCTGTCATCGGAGACACGCTGTACAAAAAGGGGTTTCTGCTCCCCTTACTTAGGTGTGTGCATCCCTCAGAGGTCCCTTCCATTTTGCAAGACGTGCATGAAGGGTCGTGCTCAAGCCATATTGGGGGTAGATCCTTGGCAAAGAGGGTGATCACCCAAGGCTACTGGTGGCCGACCTTAGGAAAAGATGCTGCCGCATACGTTAAAAAGTGTGACAAATGCCAGAGATTTTCCACCATCCCTCACCAGCCCCATCAGCCTCTCACCTCCATTACATCCCCATGGCCATTTGCAGTGTGGGGGATTGACCTTGTAGGACCCTTACCGAGGGCAGTCAATAACTATCGGTTTCTCATCGTAGCAATTGACTACTTTTCAAAGTGGGTAGAGGCTGAGCCAATGGTCACGATCACAGAGCAGAAGACCTTTCAGTTCATTTGGAAAAATGTAATATGCAGATATGGTCTACCCAACACCCTCATCTCGGATAACGGGACTCAGTTCAAGAATGCCTCTCTGCAGAAGTACTGTGAGAGGGTAAGTATCAAACAATTTTTCTCCACCCCAGGCCGACCTCAGACCAATGGGCAAACCGAAGTTACGAATAGGACAATCCTAGATGGGATTAAGAAGAGGCTTGAGGAGGCAAAAGGAAGATGGGTCGAGGAGTTATATGCAGTGTTGTGGGCGTACAGGACGACAGTAAGGACCTCTACTGGGGAGACCCCATTCATGTTGGCTTATGGGTCAGAAGCAGTCATCCCCACCGAAGTCGAGTTTCCCACTCATAGGGTCCAAATGTATGACCCCCAGGGAAATACAGAAGAGAGGAGACTTGACCTAGACCTGATTGAGGAAAGAAGGGAGGATGCTGAGATAAGGCAAGCTTCCTACCAGCAGAGGACCGCAAATTTTTACAACCAAAGGGTGAAACAGAGGCCTATCGCAGTGAGAGACTTGGTTCTTAAAAAGACTTGGCAGAAACCCAACAAGCTCCATCCTAATTGGCATGGCCCATATAGGGTCATCGATGAAGTTGTCCCGGGGACCTACAGGCTAGAGAACCTGGAGGGGGAACCTTTCTCAAACCCCTGGAATGCAGATCATTTGAAAAAATACTACCAGTAGTGTTGTAAGGTCTTGATAAGCCATAGTTGTAATAAGCATTGTTTTGACAGAACACATTGAAGATTAATGAGAAGTATCAGTGTTTCCCTCATCCAGTGGTTATCAGTTCTAGTATACATGCAAAGAAGTTGAACCCTCGGCTATAATGGGGACCAGTGGAGGGGACGACCCCACCACAGTCCTCAAGAAAGACGAGGGAAGGCTTCAAAATCCATTAAATTGGAAAGTTGATCCCTCGGCTATAATGGGGACCAGTGGAGGGGACGACCCCACCACAGTCCTCAAGAAAGACGAGGGAAGGCTTTAAAATCCATTAAATTGGAAAGTTGATCCCTCGGCTATAATGGGGACCAGTGGAGGGGACGACCCCACCACAGTCCTCAAGAAAGACGAGGGAAGGCTTTAAAATCCATTAAATTGGAAAATTGATCCCTCGGCTATAATGGGGACCAGTGGAGGGGACGACCCCACCACTGTCCTCAAGAAAGACGAGGGAAGACTTTAAAATCCATTAAATTGGAAAGTTGATCCCTCGGCTATAATGGGGACCAGTGGAGGGGACGACCCCACCACAGTCCTCAAGAAAGACGAGGGAAGACTTTAAAATCCATTAAATTGGAAAGTTGATCCCTCGGCTATAATGGGGACCAGTGGAGGGGACGACCCCACCACAGTCCTCAAGAAAGACGAGGGAAGGCTTTAAAATCCATTAAATTGGAAAGTTGATCCCTCGGCTATAATGGGGACCAGTGGAGGGGACGACCCCACCACAGTCCTCAAGAAAGACGAGGGAAGGCTTTAAAATCCATTAAATTGGAAAGTTGATCCCTCGGCTATAATGGGGACCAGTGGAGGGGACGACCCCACCACTGTCCTCAAGAAAGACGAGGGAAGACTTTAAAATCCATTAAATTGGAAAGTTGATCCCTCGGCTATAATGGGGACCAGTGGAGGGGACGACCCCACCACAGTCCTCAAGAAAGACGAGGGAAGACTTTAAAATCCATTAAATTGGAAAGTTGATCCCTCGGCTATAATGGGGACCAGTGGAGGGGACGACCCCACCACAGTCCTCAAGAAAGACGAGGGAAGGCTTTAAAATCCATTAAATTGGAAAGTTGATCCCTCGGCTATAATGGGGACCAGTGGAGGGGACGACCCCACCACAGTCCTCAAGAAAGACGAGGGAAGGCTTCAAAATCCATTAAATTGGAAAGTTGATCCCTCGGCTATAATGGGGACCAGTGGAGGGGACGACCCCACCACAGTCCTCAAGAAAGACGAGGGAAGGCTTTAAAATCCATTAAATTGGAAAGTTGATCCCTCGGCTATAATGGGGACCAGTGGAGGGGACGACCCCACCACAGTCCTCAAGAAAGACGAGGGAAGGCTTTAAAATCCATTAAATTGGAAAGTTGAACCCTCGGCTATAATGAGGACCAGTGGAGGGGACGACCCCACCACTGTTCTCAAGAAAGATGAGGGTAGACTTTATTTAAAAATCATTAATTTGATCATTTGAACCCTCGGCTATAATGAGGCCTGATGAGGAGACGACCCCACATTGGTCCTCAAAAAGACGAGGGAAGGGTTATTATCATCATCATCAACGAAGAAGCAAATTTGCAAGGAACAAACCATAACAGAATTAAATATGGGAGACAATTGTGAAAGGAAGAGACGATGGTATTAATATAAAGCATCAAGTGTTTTACAATATACAGAACAAAAATACAAAAACAAGGGTATGGGCTACAGGCAGCCACCCTAGGGGACGACATCAGAGGGCAGAGCCTCAACATCAACCGATGGGGTCTCTTCAGCAATCATGACTGGCCGACCCTCAGACGTGCCGACCCCCTCAACATGAACTTCAGATGTACCGACCCCCTCGATCTGGACTTGGGACTCCACTTGGTTGAGGGCCTCAGCAATTAGAGGGTCGTCCAATTGAACACCCTCCAGTGATGGGCGAACAGAGGAGACGACATCGCCAAATTTGAGGACGACCCATCGGCAGGCCGTCCTGATACCCCTCTCAAGATATTCAAGGCCGAAGCCCTGAAATTCATCTGAGGTCTTGTACGCCTCCACAGCATCAGCCTCAGCTTTCTTGATGGCTGCTTCCAGATCAGTCTTATGCTGGGCCTCCAGGTTGAGCAGAGCCTCATCCTTGCCCTTGATCAATAAGTCCTTGTCCTTGATCAACAAGTCCTTAGCCTGAAGATCGGCATCATGTTGCTTCGTCAGCTCATCAAGGACTCTAGCGTGCTCAGTCCTTGCACTCTCCAGCTCGGCTCTAGCAGTGTCCAACTCTGTCCGTAGGTCAGCCTCCTGTTGAATGGCCCTCTCAGCTTCGTGAAATTTCTGTTGGTTCTCAGCCATCCATTTGGTGGCTGAGGTGAGGGCACAAACAGACTGCAAGAAAAAAATGAACAAATGTCAAGAGGAGCCGATGGAACAGTTAATGAAAGAATGAAAATAAAGGTCAAGACCAATACCTGAGCCAGGGAGTGCAGACCGTAGTCATACACTTTGGCAGGGGGCATCTTCGCCAAGAACTCGAAGTCGGAGGCCGACGGTGCAGAGAACATCGAGGCCTTTGCTGCCTTCAAGTTGGCAATAAGAGATGAGGGGTCGGCCCTCAGATGGGACAGATTTTGAGACCAGAAGGCCCCCATGCTCGATGAAGAGGTTGCACCCTCAGAGGCCTCGGCCCTGGCCCTCGTCTTAGGGTCAGGACGAGGCTCGAGTGGAGCCTCAGGCTCCTTCCTTTTGTGGCTAACAGCTGTCGGCTCATCAACTGTCGGCCCTGAGGCCCTTGTCTTCTTCGGAGCTTGCTGAGGCTCCTTCCCCTTCTTCTTTGTCAGACCAGCAAGAAGACTTGGAGCAGTCATATCCCAGAGGTAATCTGACACACCTGCAGGACGATCTGAAAAGGATATGATGCATCAGAAAAATAAAGAGATAAACAGGAAACACTTGCATAAAGAGAAAAAGTAAAACGTGCTGTATAACTCACATAGTTCCGTCAGAGGGCCGACCCTCAGACCAGCTGCTTTGAGGTACCGAGGGGTCATCAAATCTTCGAACTTTGGGATCTCACCCTCTCTCCCCCGTCCCCTCAGATACTCAACAATATCACTTTCCTCCAGGCTAAGTCCGGGGTCTGACCTAGCCTTCATGGAGGGATTAGACCATCTGTTAGGAACCCTCGGAGCATCGGCAGAAGGGGACGCCTCGGTGGAGCTCTCCCATGCCCCAGATATGAAGAAGAACCTTCTTTTCCAATCATGATTGGAAGTTTGAGCTACGTGGAGCAGCTTCTTCTCAGACCTTCTCGCCCCTAGATGATAGTATCCGGGCTGCTTAGATGAAGAGGTGATATTGTAGCAGGCCAAGAATACGTCGGACGAGGGTTCATCGGTGAAAGCGTTTTTCCACAAAGAGATGTACCCCAGAATCGTCCTCCATGAGTTGGGTGGAAGTTGAGAGGGGGAGACGCCCAGAGCCGACAGAATGTCTACAATGGCAGGGTGGAAGGGAAGTCTGACACCTACTTTGAACATCTGCTCGTAGACTGCAACTTCTCCCTCTTCACCCTCAAAAACCCTCTCATCCTCAGAGGGAACCCTCATAGTTACCCCAGAGGGCACTCCGTAGATATGCCTCCATATTAGAAGGTCCCTATCCCTGACAGAAGATATAAAAGACGAGGCATGGGAGGTATCAACCTCATCATCTGTATCATCGTCCTCATCCCCCTCATCACCTGCAGGAGGACCCTGAGGAAATGCTACTTGGAAGGCGTTGGGGGATAGGGTTGTCACAGGGACAGCCTCAGAGGGGATCGTACCCTCGGCCTCTCGGGGAGGGCTAAGGTCAGGAGAGTCCCTCCTACCAGACGTTCCAGCACCAGTAGGAGAGGAGGTTCTCTCGTCCATTTCACTTGGTTTGGGAGTGTCGGACGGACGAGACGACGACCCACAAGACTCAGAGGGTTCAGACGGTCTTATAGTGGCAAGAGGGATAGCAAAGATGGGTCGTACCCAATTAGGGTCGGCCCCTCGTCTCCTCTCTTCTTCTTCCTCTATTCGTCTGATCTCGGTAAATAGTTTCTCACTCAGAGATGGGAATTCAGACACTAAGTTGTAAAGCCTTCTAAGCATTAAGGGGAAGACCCTACACTTGAAGAATTACACTGGACTTGGTTAATTCAACTACAAACACTTGAGGGATTGACCAGGTTTGACTTTTGGATCAAACTAAAGAACTAAAACGTTTTTCGTCAAGAATGTTCAAGAACTACCAACCGGAGAAGACACCGGAAAATGCAATGGGGGAACTCTAAGAAAGTATTGACCTACGACCCTAAAAAATATACGAAAATGAAGACAAAAGAAGGCACGAAGAGAAAAAGGTTACCTGATGACGAGAGAGCAAGAGCGCAGTAGGGCCAGAAAAGCTGAAGGCTGCAAATGGCGACTGGTTCTAGAGAGAGAAAATGGTTAGGCGCGAAGAAGAAGAAGATGGAGAGAGAGAGTTTAAAAATCCTTAAATACCTTAGCAGTAAATGAGCACATTTGCCAAGAAGGGTGCAATCAGGGCACAAAGCCCCATGCAAGTATGCAGCCGCCCTGCCTTGGAAACCGGAACAACAATGAGTACCTGCCCAAGTGTCACCCACCTAACAGATCATACACGCATCTCAATTTCAACATTATCCCTCAGCCATCTCAACGGCACCTATGGCTAAGGGCTGGGGGGTGATTGATATACCCGTTTATATTCTAGGAGGGTCGCCTCCACAACGGCCGACCCTAAGAGGGGCCGACCCTTCACCAGGCCCCAACTGGCCTTCACCAGACCCAGACGACCCTACGAGGGGCCGACCCTTCACCAGGCTCCAGACGACCCTGCGAGGGGCCGACCCTTCACCAGGCTCCAGACGACCCTACGAGGGGCCGACCCCTCGCCAGGCTCCGGCCGACCCTGCGAGGGTACGACAGTACGAGGACAGAATCAAGCCAGACTCACTACCGGAAGAAACTTTGCCCTCGGCCTCGGCTCATAGGCCGAGGGTGATATCATGACAGCGCGTGGTTTGGGAGACGCGTGGAACAGTGCGCGTGAGGCTCATATGACACGTGGAAGACCGTTACAACCGAATCACCCCCTCACGTGAGAGAATATTATGTCATCATTTGGCATCTACAGGTGTCAACAGGGGATTGGCTAGATCATTCTTCACATGCACCATGCTTACCTGGGGGGTACACTACACCCCCCAAGACCTATATATACTTGTCACCCCTAACCCTACAGGGGATCGATCCATGAATAGTAGCCCTAGCTAAAACTCTGCTTGTACACACACAGTAGAGAGAGAGAGGGTTATGTGCATTGTATCCAAGGCCATTAGTGCCCATACTTAGTGGATCACACACTCACAGTGGATGTAGGCCACATTGGCTGAACCACTATACATCATTGTCTTATTTCCTCTTATACTCATCCCCTTCTATACACTTACATATCTATACACTTATACATCTCTATGGCTGCCATGGTTACCACTGCTTGAGCTCACTATCACTTATCTGGTGGTGCTAAATCCAAGCATCATCAGTTAGCATCATCATATATGAATTAATGTGGAAGCAAACACTGTGGCTTTTAAATTAATTGTTACTTTGTAAGAGTATATCACCGTGGAGAAGTTACTGTCCTCTTCGTTAAAAATATGGATGATTCGCTTAGTTTGTGTAGATTACTGGGAGCGGGAAAGGTTACGATGTGGAACAAGTGTTTATTATCGCATATCGATGCCTTATTGAATTAGTTCAGGGAAGCATATTTTTCATCATGATTTAATTTCACTCGATTTATTACTAAGGGTGGAAATCAAAAGAAAAATATCCTGAAGACAGTTTCTAACACAGTGTAGAGCATACGTATCTAGGTCATTCCAATGGGTCGACCAATATTCCACTCATGTTTATAAAGTTTCCACGTAATTCATTTCGATCTAACATGGATCTGTTCATTGTGTTTAGTGATGACATCTTGTTGAAGCTGAAGGTTTTGTTGTGGTAATGGTCTCTACACCCGATTTGGTATCGTGGGTGGTTCGACTGAAACATTAAACCCTTTACTAAGGGATGGTATGCAAGTTAAAATTTGTAGGAGTTCCATTTCTTCTCTTTCCTAAAAAATAGACTGTGTCTTCCAAGGAATATTATTTGTGCCGAAGGGTCCCGAGCTACCAAATGTAGTGTTAGGTGAGGAGCATGAATTGTGGTTCGTTATATATCCCTAGAGTAACCGGATGTATGGTAAATCGAGTAATGGGTAGTTATAGTCAAGTGGAGTGGTTATCAACATAGTCAGTGTCTTAGAGTAGTGAAGGAAGAACACCAAAACCATCTGAAGAATGGTAGTTATTTGTGATTCCATTATAGAAGTGGGATATGTAACACCCCATATTTTTTATTTTTTATTTTAATTAATTAATTGAAATTTTCGAGAAAAATAAATTTTTGAATTTCAAAATTTTTATTGGTTAAGTATGTTGGTTATGATTTTAGAAGAACAAAACTTCAAGCGGAATTAAAATCGGAGTTAAAACGGATTTTATATTGATTTTACAATATTTTTGCCTTATGGCATTTTTTGGGCAAACTGTCAATTTTTCGGGGTGATCGATCGATCGACGGGGGGGTAGATCGATCGACCCTCCCAGAAAACGTGCGCTGTGAGCTGTTTTTCTTAGAGTTTGTGTAGGATTAGGACTCCTAATCACTATATAACCTTGTTAATCCGTAGGGAGACTTCTCATAATCACTTTTTCTCCAGTTTTTCACAGAGAACAATTCCAAATATTTTTCCTCTCACTCATAATCATCAACCTTCAACAAAATCAAGTTTCTTGTCACAAGTTTTGGCACAAGTTTTTGAAGGCTTAATTGGGGTTTAATCAAGATCGTTCAAGAACAATCTTTTGCTAATTTTTCGAGAGGAATCCAGATTTCTAATCAGATTTTCAACACGATCTTTACAGGCATGAATACTCTATTCTTTTCCTTTAGTATTATGCGTTTTAAGTGTCGCCTAAACACTTAATTAGATGTTTTCTTAAAAATAAATAGTAATTTAATTAGAAAAGGTGGATACTAATTATGGCGTTGTTTTTATAAAATCTTTTAATCTGAATAATATTCATAACCCTTTGGGTACGTAGGATTGATGAGAGATTTTGGGTTTTATTGGTGTAGGTTGCATGTAGAAAAATTATAGTTTTAAAATAAACGATTTTTGGGTGCGTACAATTCATGTAATACATGTAGAGATAATAAAATTTGGTTTGATGAATATATGATGAAAACTTGGTATATTTAATTTAAAATAATTAAATGAGATTATTTGGGTATTGTTGACGTTGTGATAATTAAATTAAATATTTAATTGAATTGGACTATCATGCGTTGTTTTATACACTGATTAATTATTCTTGTTGGTGTGACTTGTTGGTATTATGATGTTGCCTTTGTGACGACGGGTTGTTGGGTATTATTGCGCTCCCTATATTTTAGAATGCCTCTAGGTATGGGACTAGTGGGTATGATTTTTGATGATTTACGCCTTCTAGGTATGGGACTAGTGAGGGTAGATTATCGCATTTTTTATCATCTTGGGGGTGGGCTGATTTTTGGTACTTTATCGTCGTTACGCTAGCCTAAGCATGAAACTAAGTTAAGATTTATGTTAGAAAATATTCCTATACATAGGATAAGACGTATTGATAACTTGGGGACCCTTAGGTATGGGACTAAGGGGTATTTTGAGGATCTCACATCGATTAAAAAGGGTGGGGTGATTATAAATTGAGAACTTGAGAATTAATGCCTAAGATAAAAACGGGTATTAAAATTTGTGGCGACATAATGTGTCGGGGCCGACAGTTTAAACGGGTCAGAGGACGATTTATGTCGTGTCGTGTGTGGAACCTTGTCATGTGTCGGGGCCGACAGTAAACGGGTCAGAGGACGATTGATAAAGGGGAACCTTATCATGTGTCGGGGCCGACAGTAAATGGGTCAGAGGACGATTGACAAAGGGGAAGTGTGACACTTTAATAAAAAGTGAGAACTATAATAAAAGTTGGTTAATTTAATTAAATTAACATCGTGGGACTTGGGAATTTAAAATCATATTGGTGTGCCTTTATAAATGGGGATTTTTTAGGGTAGTTAGTAGATTATAATTATTGCGTTTAATTTTCCCGTTTAATTTAAAATATTCTATTGTGATATTTATTGCGTATAATGCTACTGTCTGGATTCAAGGATCCTATTTGAGGAGAGTAGTGTGTATTCTTGCTCAGGGCTTTGGCTCTGACCCATGCGTTGACTAATCTTTTTCAGGATTTGATTTGGGGAAGCTGCATAAGTTTATCGGAGTTATCATTGGAGGTGCAGCTGGAGTTATTTACTTTATGGCATAGTTTAGTTAGACTTTCTTTTCCAGTCGTATTATGAGACTTCATTGGAGTTTTATTGGGTCATTCGGTTCCAAAGTTGTTTAGAGGATTTCTGTTGGGATTATTCAGATTTTATTTAATCATTATTGGAGATTAGATTTTTTGGAGTTAGCATGTGATGGATCTTTTATCGCTTAGTTATTTGTGATTATTTGAGATTGATTCAATTATTTATCTTATGGACTGATTATTTATGTCTCATATATGTCTCATGCTAAGAATGGTATTTTATTTAGTTCACGCCCGGCATAGTTCGGCGGCGGTGGCTGGCCACCCCGTCTGTCGAATTTTGCGGGGTGTGACAGATGGTATCAGAGCATGGTCTTAGGTCTCGTAGGTTATGAGTCATTTTAGCTTCCACGTTGCCGATCTTTGATTCCCTTTGTTGATTCATACTTCTTAAGGTAGATGTTCTAGCATACGTGTTAGATGTGTTTCTTGGAGATGTGAAGTTTTGAGTTAAGGACGTTGTAGACATTGAGTTTAGAATTAGTAAGCTTGATGTGGGATCCTTAGAATGGATTTTGGAGACGATAATTATTTTGGAGATTTTAGTAGAGATGTTAGGTGCCGTATGTATCGATTTTTGATGTTGAGATTTAATTTGAGGAAGTTAGAATTTTGATGACTTTCGGATATAGGATCGATTGGGGGATTTGTGAGAGCATGTGGTACGCCATTATTTTCATAGTTATGTGTATGTATATAGGCAATATATATTATTTTGTTGTTCGTGCGGAAGTTGCGCGTAGGATTGGGTGGATGGGCGCCCAATTATGGCATTCTACGGGTAGGCATATATGAGCCTTATTTTCTTTTGCGAGATTTATGCGTTTATGAGTATGCTTCGTCTAATTTCGAGGACGAAATTCTTTGCTAGTGGGGAAGTATGTAACACCTCGTATTTTTTATTTATTATTTTAATTAATTAATTGAAATTTTCGAGATAAATAAATTTTTGAATTTCAAAATTTTTATTGGCTAAGTATGTTGGTTATGATTTTAGAAGAACAAAACTTCAAGCGGAATTAAAATCGGAGTTAAAACGTATTTTATATTGATTTTACAATATTTTTGCCTTATGGCAATTTTTGGGCAAACTGTCAGTTTTTCGGGGTGATCGATCGATCGACGGGGGGGTAGATCGATCGACCCTCCCAGAAAACGTGCGCTGTGAGCAGTTTTTTTTAGAGTTTGTGTAGGATTAGGACTCCTAATCACTATATAACCTTGTTAATCCGTAGGGAGACTTCTCATAATCACTTTTTCTCCAGTTTTTCACAGAGAACAATTCCAAATATTTTTCCTCTCACTCATAATCATCAACCTTCAACAAAATCAAGTTTTTTGTCACAAGTTTTGGCACAAGTTTTTGAAGGCTTAATTGGGGTTTAATCAAGATCGTTCAAGAACACTATTTTGCTAATTTTCGAGAGGAATCCAGATTTCTAATCAGATTTTCAACACGATCTTTACAGGCATGAATACTCTATTCTTTTCCTTTAGTATTATGCGTTTTAAGTGTCGCCTAAACACTTAATTACATGTTTTCTTAAAAATAATTAGTAATTTAATTAGAAAAAGTGGATACTAATTATGGGGTTGTTTTTATAAAATCTTTTAATCTGAATAATATTCATAACCCTTTGGGTACGTAGGATTGATGAGCGATTTTGGGTTTTATTGGTGTAGGTTGCATGTAGAAAAATTCTAGTTTTAAAATAAATGATTTTTGGGTGCGTACAATTCATGTAATACATGTAGAGATAATAAAATTTGGTTTGATGAATATATGATGAAAACTTGGTATATTTAATTTAAAATAATTAAATGAGATTATTTGGGTATTGTTGACGTTGTGATAATTAAATTAAATATTTAATTGAATTGGACTATCATGCGTTGTTTTATACACTGATTAATTATTCTTGTTGGTGTGACTTGTTGGTATTATGATGTTGCCTTTGTGACGACGGGTTGTTGGGTATTATTGCTCTCCCTATATTTTAGAATGCCTCTAGGTATGGGACTAGTGGGTATTCCTTTTGATGATTTACGCCTTCTAGGTATGGGACTAGTGAGGGTAGATTATCGCATTTTTTATCATCTTGGGGGTGGACTGATTTTTGGTACTTTATCGTCGTTACGCTAGCCTAAGCATGAGACTAAGTTAAGATTTATGTTAGAAAATATTCCTATACATAGGATAAGACGTATTGATAACTTGGGGACCCTTAGGTATGGAACTAAGGGGTATTTTGAAGATCTCACATCGATTAAAAAGGGTGGGGTGATTATAAATTGAGAACTTGAGAATTAATGCCTAAGATAAAAACGGGTATTAAAATTTGTGGCGACATAATGTGTCGGGGCCGACAGTTTAAACGGGTCAGAGGACGA
Organism: Sambucus nigra; assembly: GCA_949130495.1. Taxonomy (NCBI): domain Eukaryota; kingdom Viridiplantae; phylum Streptophyta; class Magnoliopsida; order Dipsacales; family Adoxaceae; genus Sambucus; species Sambucus nigra. Next base: position 463,684,160 of record OX422211.1, on the reverse strand, counting down.
TTTATGTCGTGTCGTGTGTGGAACCTTGTCATGTGTCGGGGCCGACAGTAAACGGGTCAGAGGACGATTGATAAAGGGGAACCTTATCATGTGTCGGGGCCGACAGTAAACGGGTCAGAGGACGATTGACAAAGGGGAAGTGTGACACTTTAATAAAAAGTGAGAACTATAATAAAAGCTGGTTAATTTAATTAAATTAACATCGTGGGACTTGGGAATTTAAAATCATATTGGTGTGCCTTTATAAATGGGGATTTTTTAGGGTAGTTAGTAGATTATAATTATTGCGTTTAATTATCCCGTTTAATTGAAAATATTATATTGTGATATTTATTGCGTATAATGCTACTGTCTGGATTCAAGGATCCTATTTGAGGAAAGTAGTGTGTATTCTTGCTCAGGGCTTTGGCTCTGACCCATATGTTGACTAATCTTTTTTAGGATTTGATTTGGGGAAGCTGCATAAGTTTATCGGAGTTATCATTGGAGGTGCAGCTGGAGTTATTTACTTTATGGCATAGTTTAGTTAGACTTTCTTTTCCAGTCGTATTATGAGACTTCATTGGAGTTTTATTGGGTCATTCGGTTCCAAAGTTGTTTAGAGGATTTCTGTTGGGATTATTCAGATTTTATTTAATCATTATTGGAGATTGGATTTTTTGGAGTTAGCATGTGATGGATCTTTTATCGCTTAGTTATTTGTGATTATTTAAGACTGATTCAATTATTTATCTTATGGACTGATTATTTATGTCTCATATCTGTCTCATGCTAAGAATGGTATTTTATTTAGTTCACGCCCGGCATAGTTCGGCGGCGGTGGCTGGCCACCCCGTCTATCGAATTTTGCGGGGTGTGACAGGATAGTATTCCTTTAATTTTCTCGTGGGGTATAGAGGTGTAAGAGCAATATTTATAATTACGCATCATCTATTTTAGTTTGTCTTATCCCGTTACACCGCACTTCACTATTATGATCATTTTTAAAACTTCAAGTGAAGACAAGTTAGTGACCAAACACTACAGTCGATGATCGATACATTTTTTAGAGAAGATTTATGAGGTTATTTCTATGTAACCCTTTCATTTAGGGGTATTTTAAAAGAGTTTGAAAAGATTTGTAAAATTCTTCAAAGTCGTTAGAATGACATTAGATGTCGTTCGAACAAGCTTTTATACCTCATTGGAACAGTTTCAACTTCATTCGAACGAGATTGACTATCACATCTTTTGGCAGGCTCTGGAATCTTGTTGGATTTTTCGTTTAATGTACGTTTGAATGAGAAAGGATACTTCTTTCAAACTAATACGCGAATTTTTGTACCATAATTTAAATACAATTTTTCATGTCTATCTCTTAGAAATTTTTCTCCCTATAAATAGAGAGGCAAACATGAATTTTAAATTAAGCCTTTTAGGCATATTTTAGTGATTAAACCTTTTTTATTTTTTCAATCCAAACCCATTGGATGATTTGAAATCACTTGATCAAACCACAAAGAACACAATTCTTGTTCATAGTCTTGTGGAGTTCATTCACCACTGCGAAAGATCTATGGACAACTTGGATTGAGGACATTACTACGTCACTTAGTGGATCTCTAAGTTTTGTAAGTCTATAGATGTCATTTTGTAATGTCTAGTTTTACAACAGTTTTGAAATATCGGTTTCGCCCGAAAGGGATTTTTTCCCATCTCCTATCTTCTGTTTGTGGTTTGTGGCTTGTTTTCAATTTAGTTTTAATATCTTTCACGTTTAGGTTAATAAAGATAAAATTTATACTAGATAGAATTTTTTGTGTGTGACATAATATATGATTTATATATATAACCAGACCTTTATGTTTTTCAAATTAGTATCATAGCTTGTTTTTACAAGTTGCTCAGATGAATCATGGTGGTTATATGGATAACGCGTACAATAGGCCATCCATGTTTGGTGGATCTAATTATGCCTATTGGAAAGCTCGAATTAGATCGGCTTTAAAATCGACCGATGAGCACGTATGGCTTCTATTGAAAGGGGGTGGTCTCCTTCCACTCTGACTAATGAAACTGTCATTAGTCTCAAGTCAGTCGCAATTTGGACTGAGGAAGATCGTCCAACTCACTCACGAGGGTGCCAATGTTATGAAAGCTTCTAAGCTGCATAATCTCACCACACAATTTAATACCATTAACATGCTTGAATAGGACATATTTAATGAAATTTATACACGCATGTATGATAGTGTGAACTCTAGCTTTAATTTGGGTTAGCAAATTCCTAAAATGGGGGTAGTTAAGAAAATTCTAAGATCTCTCCCATCTTGTTTTAGTGCAAAAGTCATGATCCTTAACTCTTTGAGAATTTTAGATACTCTTAGGTTAGAATAGCTCATATGTGATCTTCAAACTTATGAAATAGATATGTTTCCCAAAATCCAAAAGAAAAAGGAAACAAGGGTCACTTTAAAATCTCAATAAAATAAAATAAAATAAAATAAAATAGATGGTTTTTTACTCCTATTTTGAATTCGATCTAGATGATCTTTCCTTGTTTGCTAAAAAAATTTCAAATTGAAAAATCAAAATTCCAAAGTTGAAAATAAAAGTTTTGAGAAACATTTTTTTTAAAAGCAGACAAGTATGTTTTTTAAAATAATTAGAGAATAACCGGAAGAGAATACCTTAAGAAAAACAATTCGAAGAGATGCTATGAGTATGAGAGGAAGGGTCATAAAACTCATGAGTGTTCTACTAGGCTTAAGAGACAGGGAAAAGTCAAAGCTTCTTAGAATGCTACTCTAAGCAATAGAGATGTTGAGTCGGTGGATTTCGAGATTGAATCATAGCATGGATTAACTTCCCGCATTTATGGCTAGTCATGTTAGCACATCAAGAACATTTCACGAGGATGAGTACATTTCTAATCGTGATACCCTTGATAATGTGTCGAATAATTTTGGAGAGACTAAGGGTGATGATTATTTGAGTGAGGGAAAATGTGGCCTTCAATACGCCTACGTCGAGATTTACACGAAATTTTTAAAAACTAGAAGGCAAAATAAAAATATGGCTCTTCTATTGTTATCTTTAGAAAAGGCGTTGAAGATTTCGAGAGAGGGTGAGACCTCTATTTGGATTTCTTTGAGTAAGCAGTTCATTTAGGTGGAGAGGGAAAATAGTAACTTGATCAATAAATTGGTAGTCTTATGAAAGATCTACGAGGATCTTTGGAGAGTTGTGAGAAATTTAAAGCCTATGTTTCTCAACTTACGAAAGATCTCGAACGTTCCCAAGATTTCAAAGTTACTTTGAATGATAGATATAAGAAGGTTGGAAAGATGTTCCTAGGTCCTGTGTTAGGTTTTAAAGAGAGGCAAGGGATATGTTATCAAAGGGTGTCGACTTCCCATAATGGACCCGAATCGGTTCTTAAGTTTTTGATAAATCCATATGTGCCTCGGCCTAACCCACTAAGGAGAACTCATCCTAAGCATTTTAACCAAGGTGGACTATTACCACCTCCCGTATTTTAAAGTTATTACATGTGGATCTTATGAGTCCCATGCGTACGAAGAATATTAGTAGTAAGAAGTGTATCCAAGTGATGGTTAATGACTTTTCCAGATATTTTATTATTGGATTTCTTAAAGAATAAGTTCCTAACAACCAAGTGTCGTGTTCTATAGAATCAACACGGTGTCACTATAAATCAGATTCATAGTGAGAATAACACTGAATTTAAAGAAATTATAGTGGATAGATTTTGTGATGAAGTCAGCATTAAACACGAGTTTTTTATCGTTCGTACTCCTTAGTAAAATGGAATTGTTAAGAAGAAGAATCGAATAATTCAAGAGATGCCTAGATCCATGATTCTCGAAAGAAATGTGCCTAGACATTTTTAGGTGGAGGCGGTTAATACCGCATGTTGCATATGATCTATCTTCGTCCACACACACTTCACACTCCACATGATTTGTGGATAGGAAGGAAACCCAACCTATTGCATTTATGAGTTTTGGGGAGTCCTTATTATATCCTTAGAGATAGAGATCCCTAGGGGAAGTTCGATTTTAGAAGCGATGAGGGAATATTTTTAGGGTATCCATCACCTAATGCAGCCTATAGGGTGTTTAACTATAAAATCTCTATGGTCATAAAATCGATAAACGTCATGAGTAGAGACGATGCACCGGCTAAATTTATTTATCTTGGCCTTGCATGTGAGAATAATACACCCCTCGATGATAATAGCATTATTCCCCGATGGTCCACACTATTGATATAGAGGAACCATCGTCTTGAGTTTGAAATAGCTATTATACTCAACTAGATAATGTGGCTAGCTACTTTTGCTACACGTCTATAGTAGAGCCCAAGAATGTAAAGGAAGAACTCAAAGATAAGCATTGAATATGTGCTATGTAAGATGAGTTGCTTAAATTTTAGAAGAACGATGTTTGAAAATTAGTCCCCCGACTTAGAGAGACTAATGTGATTTGTGCCAAGTGGGTGTTCAAGAACATGATGGATGAGAATGGTACTATTCTTTGCAATAAGGTTAAGTTAGTCTCTTAAGGTTACACACAAATTGAGGATGTAGACTTTAACGAGACATTCGCTCATGTTTCAAGGCTAGAGTTTGTCCGCTTATTATTTACCATAGCATGTCATTTATGGTTTAAGTTATATCGAATGGATGTCAAAAGTGCCTTCCTTAATGGAATTCTTTAGGAGGAGGTTTATGTGGAACAACTAAGACCCAAAGCATCTGGGACATGCCTTTTATCTAAAGAAGGCCTTGTATGATTTAAAGCAAGTCCCCCCATGCTTGGTACGAAAGTCAATTCTTATCTCTTAGCTCGTGGCTTCAAGAGAGGGGGGGTTGATATGAAGTTATTTGTTAGGAGAGGGGGTGGTGATATTTTGGTTTCCCAACTTTATGTGAATGACATAGTCTTTAAATCCACATATTCCCAACATGTTCACATTTTTAAGGGGGAGATGAAAAGTGATTTTGAGATAAGCATAGTTGTTGAACTCGCATTCTTCTTAGGTCTCTAAGTACGTGTGACACCTCGCCTATTTAAATACCGAGTGATCAGTCCTTTATTAAATTAAATCAGAATATTCGGTTGGTTCAGAATATCCATCACTGTCGAAAACTTTATTATTAAATACTAACCACCTAATATTTAAAAAGATTGATGTCAAAATTTTATCTTTTAATTAATATAAAACTAGGTTAATGAAATAATTAAACATTCACCATTCACCAATATCATATGATAGGAAATAAGTGTAATAATAAATGTTACCGGAGTAAACACTTCTAGTCTAAGTACCAAATACAATAGTCCAACAGAAATAAACCAATATTTGAATGAAGTAAATAACTAAATCCAAGATCTATGAATGTCTGAATAGAAAAGGGGCAACATGCCCTAACTGCTGAAATAACTCAAAGGGAAGAAATGATAGACATGGAGGCATCTACTACTAAGGTCCTGTAACTTCCACAGTAGCTACAGCTCGTCGAGTGAATGGAATCCCTATGCTTGGTGTCCCTGTGGTTGGGCACCTAAAATAATTTGACAAGAAAAGAGATTTGCAAAAAAAGGGGTCAGAGCCCGAGTTAAAAACAGTTTAAAAATCAGCAAGTGCTTAAAATGAGTTAATAGCACATATATTAGTCATGCTAGATTATCGTACTCACTTGAGATGATCACCTCTCATCTAATGTGCACGCTTAACATACCATCAAAACCAACTAGTTTCTATTCTAATGCTAACTAGATATTTCTCGTCTAACATCTAATCATAGCCCAATATCGTTCTCATGTATTTCCTCGTAATATACACACAATACCTATAAATAATTTCTCTTTAACATGGATGAGCGCTTTTTCAATTTAATATAAATAAAGTGTTCACCAACTTAACTCATTTCAGATTTCATTATTATTCATGTCTACTTAATTCACACGATAGATAGTATCGCAAGTATATATATATATATATATATATATATATATATATATATATATATATATATACATATACTCTATTATATATATTCAATATTGTACCCCGAGACACAGCTGTGGTGCATGTATACTCTGCTATCATGTCCTGGTACATCATTCATTACATAGAGGACTATAGGTTCAATCTCTCACGAATCATCAAAATAAACACACATATTGGAGGCGAACATAGTTCCAAGTCGATAGGATACTCACATACCTACACACCCATACGAACGTCATCACTCTCATTCTCACAAATAGTCTGTACCTAGGTTCTATGCTCTAGTGGTACAAATCAAAATCCCACCCGAAGGCTCCTCAAGGCGTGATCATCCAAAACGCACAACCTCCACTTGATAGCAAGAAGCGTATGTATGTTATACACATAATAGTTCAATCAATAAGTATACACACAACTTATAATATTTATTAGGTATTCACGCAACCCAAGTCCTAGAATTTATATGTAGTATTATCGTCTCTACTACTCACAATACTTTAACCGTAAGATTTATCTCTCTATCGTATATAGTCCTTAAGGTTCTCTCATTTAGACACATTCCCTTAGTAGTTACACAACTTACCTCACTACTAGACTAAGAAATGAAGCCACTTCATAATAGCGTAGGTCTTATTCTCTCACTTGAATTAACCTATAAGGATTTATAACTCATCCGGGCAAAAATTAGAATTTCTGAAATCTCGTTAGAACCTAGAAATTCTCGTTCGAACGATGTCGTTCGAACGAGAATATCACTTCGAATGAACTCTAAAATCTCATTGGAATTCTCGTTCCAACGAGGTCGTTTGAACGACCTGGGCAGGTCTTCGAGCGAAAATTCCGAAAGCTTCCTTGTCTTCTAAAAGTTTTGTTTTACCAATTCATTCAACAACAAAATTGCTTCAAACCCATCCTAATTCACATTCAACAACTCTAATCTATATCCCCTAGTATTTAAATACTTTCCTATCCATTTTTAACGTCAAATCCTTAAAATTTCAACCTGAATTTTGATAAATTTCCCAAATCTTCAACAAACACTAATTTCATATAATCACCATCAATTACCCATTAAACTCAGATATAATTTCATGGTTCCAACATATAAAATTTTGGTTTTTAATCCCAAAACAATAGTTATTCAACTACATGCAATTCCTATACCAAAATCATGAATAAATTCCAAATTTTAGTCCCAATTACATGATATTGTGATTAATCCATCAACTAAATTAACATAAATCATATATGCTCTAAAAATCCAGCAAGATAAACACTTGACTTTTTGTGAACTTCTGATTCGCTGAATGAAACTAGTATAAGGGTGATCCTTTCTTCACCATCTACGCGTTGGTGTGATTTTTGGTGTGAGAGCTTGAGTCTTTATCCCAGGGTTCTTATGGAGTTCTTCTTCTTCCTCTTTGGTTCTCTTTCTCTCTCACTTAGATTTGAAAACTGACAAATAGCCTATTACCCACGTACATTTCCTTTTTAATTTTCTATTTTCGTCCATTTTAAATCCCAAATCCTCAAAAGACCAAAATACCCCTTGGGGGTGTCGATTTGGCCAAAATTGCCCCGAAATTTAAATAAAACGCCCAAGTAGAGCTTTTTTACTATCTCGACCCTTCCAGGCTCATCGACGCACTCAAAAAGGTCATACGAGTTACTTAAAAATAAGTTATCCTTTAACCCAATAAAGTAATAGCGACACGACTCACACGCGCATTCTAACTAAGTGTATTGCAACTGTCGTATTTTATCCTGAAATTCAAAAAATAATATAATAAAGGTATACCTGGTAGGAATAACTCTGGATATTTTTCCCGCATGTCATCCTCACACTCCCAGGTAGAATCCTCCACATTATGATGCCGTCACTGCACTCGTACTAACGGCACTATCTTTTACCTCAATTTCCTCTCACTACTGTCTAGGATGGCAACTGCCCCTCCTCGTAGGAACAATCAGGTTGTAGATCAATATCCTCTAAGGCAATATGGGTGTGGGACAAGTCATCCCAAAGATATATCATCAATGAAGAAATATGGAACTGATCATGAATCCTATGCAGGTGCTCCAGTAACCCAAGCCTGTAAGCTACTGGGCCCAATCCGCTCAATAATAGAAAATGGCCCAACATGTCTCGGTGCCAACTTCCCTTTCTTCCCAAACCGCATTACCCCTTTATAGGAGATACTCGCAACAACACTTGATCCCCCACATTGAACTCCCTAAAAAACCTCTTGGCATCGGCGTAACTCTTTTGCTTATCCTGAGCAACTCGAATGCGACTCCGTATAAACTCAATCTTAGCCGAGGTGTCCTGAATTAGATCCAGTACAAGTATCTTGTTATCCCCCACCTCAAGCCCACATATTGGGGAACGACAAGATCTATCATATAACTCTTCAAACGGATCCATGCCAATAATAAACTGGTAGGAGTTATTATAAGCAAACTCCACCAGTAGAGTTGTCACCCATATGGAATCGTAACCCTTGCGACGTAGGCAGCCCTGTGATGAAATCCATGGAAATTCTCTCCCATTTCCACATAGTAATTTCTAATGGATGTAATAATCCTCCCAATCTCCGATGGTCTGTCTTCACCAGCTGATGAGTGGCACACTTCGAAACAAACTCGGCGATGTCCTTCTTTATCCCACTCCACCAATATTGTCGCCTCATATCCTGGTACATCTTATGCCCTCCGGTATGTGCCATAAATCGTACACCGTGCGACTCTACCATCACTGCATATCGTAATTCCTCCCCTTCTGGAACTACTAGTCTTTCATTAAAGCATAAACTCCCATCTGAGCTCACGAAGAAGGACTCTGCTCCCTTGACTAAAAGCTGGATAATCCGATCCTGACAGAAGGAATCCACTGCCTGAGCCTGTATCTCCCTGGTAACTATCTTGGGTGTAATTGTCATCACTGACATAAATGAGCGAGCAACTGCATCTTGATGCTCGAGTTCTTTCCATTTCACCTTCCACACCTCAGCCACCTCACCTGCTAGCATACAGTTCAACGTGTCTGCTACCACGTTAGCCTTCCCCGGGTGGTAATGGATGTCGAACTGATAGTCCTTCATAAATTCAAGCCACCTCCACTGATACATATTCATTTTTCGCTGCGTGAACAGATATTGCAATGGCTTGTGATCTGTGAATAGGCCAAATCTCTCCCCCAAGAGATAATGTCTCTATATCCACAATGCAAACACGACTATCGCTAACTCCAAGTCATGAGCGGGGTACCTCCTCTAGTGAGGCTTAAGCTTACGGGAATAATAAACAATTGCTTTATCCTCCTGCTAAAGCACACTCCCAAGTCCTAGTAAGGATGCATCAGTGTAAACTAGGTATTCCACCCTCGACCTGGGTAGGGCTAGAACTGGTGTTGAGGTCAGCTTGTCCTTCAGCTCGTCAAAAGTCAACTGGCAGGAATCAACCCATATAAATTGCAGTCCCTTGCGAGTCAAGTTTGTCAACGGACCTACTATCTTCGAGAATCCTAGAGCCAACTTGATGTAGTATCTTGCCAGCCCCAAGAAATTACGTATCTCAGTCAGCGTCATGGGTTGTCCCCCACTCCCTCACCGCTGACATCTTCCCGGGATCTACTGATATCTCTTTCGCAAAAACGATGTGCCCTAAAAATTGAACCTTTCTCAACCAGAACCCACACTTCTCATATTTCGCATATAACTCGTACTCACGTAGAGTCTTCAAAACCATCCCCAAATGCTCGGCATGCTCCTCCTCAGTCCGGGAATGAATCAGAATGTCATTCATGAAGATAATGACAAACTGATATAAGAACTCTCTGAACACTTTGTTTATCAAGTCCATGAAGACTATTGATGCATTGGTTAGCCCAAATGGCATAACCCTGAACTCATAAGATCCATACCTCATCAGAAAAGGAGTATTAGTAACATCCTGCTCCCTAATAAGTACCTGATGCTACCCCGACCTCAAGTTTATCTTCGAAAAATAAGAAGCCCCCCTCAACTGGTCGAATAGGTCATCGATTCAGGGAAACGAATATTTATTCCCTATTATGACCTTATTAGACTCTCGGTAGTCAACACATAACCTTAGCGACCCATATCTCTTCTTCACGAATAACACGGGAGAACCCCAAGGCGAGGTACTCCTACGGATGAAACCATGACCCAAAAACTGCTCAATTTGATCTCGTAGCTCCCTCATCTCTTTCGTAGCCATACGGTAAGGTGTATGGGCTATCGAACATATGCCTGGCGCCAAATCTATCACAAACTCTATGTCCCTGCTGGGCGGTAGTAATCCCTTTATGTCTTAAAATACATCGGCGAACTCATGAACAACCATGATCAAATCAAGCGGTATCACCTTTCCCTTAGAGGTCTCCTCCTCGGGTCGACGAACCTCCCTTGGGACAAGTCATCGCCACCAAAAACATCTCCTGACCCGGTATGGAAAACACAATACTACTGCTATAGTGAATTAATCATAGCAATATACGTAACTAGCCAATCCATCCTGATAATAGCACCACACTCGTCCATCTCTAAGACAGGCATATCGACCGGTAAAATCAATCACCCAATCTCTATGCCTACTCCCCGATATATAAAGAATATCAAAGACCCATAACCCATCGGTGAGTCTACACTAGTAACTGTGCTATCTTTCGTGTCTAATAATCCCGTGGCGCGTGCAAAACTAGTGGAAATGAAACTATGTGAAGCCTTCGTGTCAAATAATATTCGCCTCATAGTCCCCTGAATAGAAAATATACCCTCGATTGATGAACTACGGACTGATGGACGTTGTAGACACGCCCATACTGCAGTTGTCCCTACTGCACCAGAGCTGCTGGAATGGCTGGCAAAGCGAGTACTTGGGTTGGTGCTAGGAGGGCAGCTGGAAATATCGGTCGTTGGGGCTCCTCTCGAGCACCCTGTTAATATTGAGGGGCTCTACCCCTTTGAGGGAAATCCTGATATTTATGGCGAGTGTTGCCATAAGTAAATCACCTCCTTGGAAAGTTTCCTCCCCTCTTCCATTGTTGTCCTTGGCCCCGATGGCTGTTACCACCCCTTTCCTAGCCCCGCTGGAAACTCTGTTGGCCCTGCTGACCGGGCTAGTCCTGATGGCCTTGTCTAAATCCTCCCTGCCCCTGTCTAAAACCTCCAAAACGAAGTCGCTTAGCAGGATCCCCTTTATAGGAACTCTGTTCACCCTGACGGATATATCCCTGAGCTGTTGGTGGCCCAATAGCACTACTACCTCATGTCCAGCCCTATTGGCTGGACTCATCAACTCGTTTGCTTCCCTGTTGGTGGAAGCGGTGGTCCTAGCAGTGTAAAAGGGCAGCGTTAACAACATCAGAATAACTGGCCAGTAAAAGATTCCCTAATAGATGCTGGTGAATCCTCTAAGTCAATTCATCCATAAACCTCTGGATATTCTTCTCCTCCATCGGTATCTCATCTGACACTATATTCAGATGATCAGTAAACTCTTCCTCATATTCTGCAACTATTTTCCCCTCTTGTCTGAGGTTCAATAGCATCCGCCTCATCTCGGTCTGCACGGCGAAAGGGAAGTACTTGTGGTCAAATCGCACTCAGAACTCTCAAATAGTTAAGTTGTCTCTCTCCTTCGCAGTGCTAGTGGACTCCCACCATTGTAACTCCGGTCCCACCAACTTAAAGGTAGCCAAAATCTAATTTTCACCTATGTACACTCATACATTCGCAAAAATTAGAATTGAAATCTCGTTAGAACCTAGAAATTCTCGTTCGAACCATGTCGTTCTAACGATAATCTCACTTCGAACTAACTCTAAAATCTCGTTGTAATTCTCATTCGAAAGAGGTCGTTCAAATGACCTGGGAAGGTCTTCGAACGAGAATTTCGAAAGCTTCCCTATCTTCCAAAAGTTTCGTTTTACCAATTCATTCAATAACAAAATTGCTTCAAACCCATCCTAATTCACATTCAAGAACTCTAATCTATATTCCCTAGCATTTAAACACTTTCCCATCCATTTTTAACGTCAAATCCTTAAAATTTCAACTTGAATTTTGATAGATTTCCCAAATCTTCAACAGGCCCTAATTTTATATAATCACCATTAATGACCCATTAAACTCATTTATAATTTTGTAGTTCCAATATATAAAATTTAGGTTTTTAATCCCCAAAACAATATCTATTCAACTACATGCAATTCCTATACCACAACCATGAATAAATTCACAATTTTAGTCCTAATTACATGATATTATGATTAATCCATCAACTAAATTAACATGAATCATATATGCTCTAAAAATCCAGCAAGATAAATACTTAGCTTTTCGTGAAATTCTGATTCACTGAATGAAATTGGTATAGGGGTGATCCTCTCTTCACGATCTACGCGTTGGTGTGATTTTTGGTGTGAGAGCTTGAGTCTTTATACCAGGGCTCCTATGGAGTTCTTCTTCTTCCTCTTTGGTTCTCACTCTCTCACTTAGGTTTGGAAACTGACAAATAGCCTATTAACCACGTACACTTCCTTTTTAATTTTCTATTTTCGTCCATTTTAATCCCAAAAATCTCAAAAGACCAAAATACCCCTCTGGGGTGTCGATTTGGCCAAAATTGCCCCAAAATCCAAATAAAACGCTCGAGTAGAGTTTTCTGACTATCTCGACCCTTTCGGACTCATCGGTGCACTCAAAATGGTCATACGAGTTATTTAAAAATAAATTATCCTTTAACCCAATAAAGAAATACCGACACGACTCACATGCGCGTCATAACCAAGTGTATTGCAACTATCGTACTTTTCACTCCCGACCATAATAATATTTTTGTAATCATATATTACTTTACTCGCTAAGTAATATTCAAAATAATTATCATCCATAAATACTAACTCTCGTCACGCTAGTAATTTTTAAATTTAAATCCAGATTAATTATAAATAAATTAATCCATTTAAATTAATTAATCCTAATTCCACAATTAAACTAAAATCCCTCAAAATGCGGAGTATTACAGTGCGTCAACTTGATAATGGGATATTCATATCTCAATCTAAATATGCTAGGACCTAGTGAAGAAGTTTGGTTTAGACTCCGCAAAGAACTCACACACACCCATGAGTTCATCTACTAAGGTTAGCAAAGAAACTTTATGGATGAACATAGATCAAACACTTTATAAGAGTATGATATGTAGTCTTCTCTACTTAACCATTAGTTATCCCAATATAGCCTTTAGTGTTGTAGTTTGTGTGTGTTACCAAGCATCCCCAGAAGACTCGTACTTGCTTGCACTTAAACGTATAATCAAATACATGAGTGGTACTCTTTCTTATGACATTTGGTATTCCTTTCATACCAATGACCATTTGTCGGCTTATTTGGATGCCAATTGGGTTGGGATGTTAATGGTTGTAAAATAACTTCAGATAAATGCTTTTTACCTTGGGAGTTCCATTGTCTCTTAGTTGAGGAGGAAGCAAAATTCCATTTCTTTGTCCATGACGAAGGTCGAGTACATCGTTGTTGGGAGTTATTGTACATAACTGTTATGGATGAAGCAAATATTGGAAGACTATGGTATCACTCAAGGCACAATGACTATTTCTTGTGATAATACTAGTGCAATCCACATTTTTTATAATTCGGTCCAACATTCTCGTACAAAGAACATTAGGATTCGTGAGCACTTTATATGTAATCTTGTCAAGGAAAAGATTATTTCCTTAATCTTCGTTAGTACCGAACATCAATTGATCGATATTTTCACTAAACCTTTAGATGCACTTAGATTTGGGGATCTTATAAAGTCTTTCAGTATTTATGCCATTGATTGAGTATGGGTATTGTTCCTAATATAGGGTGATTATCACATTTATATCTTTTATCCCTCTCACTAGATTGTATTCTTATTTATATATTTTAAAAAATCCAAAAATATTTTCTTTTTAGATAAGGTATAAAAAAAAAGGCAAAAATATTTTATTTTTAATAAAAAAAATTAAAAAGATTTTTGTATTTTGTTTTACACCATATATAGATGCGCATTTAAGATGTTCGAATCACAATTACATTCCATCCATTCATGTGAGTTACTTGTGGTGTTATGAGACCTTGCTTCATTTCTTTTGTATGCTTAAAAATGCATATTTAGCATTACGTTGTTCTTTGAAGATTACTTCATTCATGGTAGACTCTTTTAACACCTTTATTTCACACATGCATGAATCTTTTGAACATTGTACTTCCTTGTCATATGTTGAAATAAGGTGTTCTCATCTCAGTTGTGCTTAATAAAGAATCAAATGTTCAAGGAGCTAATTGTGCCTATAAGAACCATTGCCTGGATTCTTTTTCAGAAAATTTTGATTTTTTGTTTATGATATGGAAAGGAGCTATGAAAGAATCAATTTTCTTTGTGCTAAAGGCCACCATTGGTAAGAGCCTAAAATATGATTTTAGCATATAAAAACTAAAGTGATAATGCCATTTTTTGTTCATTGAGGATTCACATGATCTATATGAAAATTTGAGAGTTTATGCTTAAAATGTGAGATTTTGAGGGTTTTATAAGTTGAAGATCAACGGGTTTGCACAACAAACTTCCTTTAAAAATATTAAATAGTTTGGCATTATTGATTTGAGAAGCATTGAAATTCATGGCATTTTGTATAATTCGAGTCAATTTTAGTTCGTTCAACAATTTTACAACAAATGTTAAATTAAGTTCTTTTTATAGAAGTATCTCTTTGACTTCGTGCACCATTTCTTAGTATGCCTATGTTGAATTTCCTGTGCATTAATTTCAAAAAATTTCATTCCATTTCCATGATATTCTCATGGTACACCGTGGTGTGTTTGTTTGTATTTGTACTTGTATGTATATTTATATACTCAAAAATTCAAAAAAATTCAAAAATAGTATGTTGCTTCATTGAAGTTTCATCGTATTGTGATAGTATTTAACTTTTGAATTCTTACGATGCTAACGTTTCAGGATTAGTTTCTAACCCTTTATCTATTATGGACAAAAAGGGGGAGAATATATTGAGGGATATTTTTTATTTATTTTAAACAACAAGCATCACATATTTCCTTTGCTTCATTTGTGTACGTCTTTTTCGCATTAATGATTTCATATCCTACACGATGAAGATTTTCAGTTGAAGATAAATTCATAAGTGTCTTTTCCTTTTCAAGTTTAGAAGGGCATTAGTTGAACTTGTCTTAAGGGTATTTGTTTTTTATTTGTGCTTTGCACATGAATAGTCAAATGGAGAGATTTTTAAGAGAAAGATTTAGAATTACACATAATCTATTTTAGTTTGTCTTATCCCGTTACACCCTTCACCATCATGAGCATTCTCAAGACTTCAAGTGAAGACGAGTTAGTGAACAAAAGCAACAATCTAAGATCGATCATCACTAAATTTTTTGAAAATGGTTTATGAGGTCGTTTTTATATAATCTTTTCGTTTAGGGGTATGTTAGAAGAGTTTGAAAACTTAAAATATTTTTCAAAAATATTTTTTTGACAATTTTACAAGGTCATTAGAATGACATTGGATGTTGTTAGAACAAGTTCCTATACATATTCAACTTCTTTCGAATGAGATTGATTATCGCATTTCTTGGCAGGCTCTAGAATCTCGTTGGATAAGTCGTTCGATGCATGTTCGATTGGAAAATGGTAGTTTGTTCAAATGAGATGTACTTTCATTTAAATGAGTACGTGAAAAAATATTTTTCAAATGCAATCTTTCATGTCTATCTCTTAGATATTTTTCTCCCTATAAACAGAGAGGTCCCTGTATTTTAATCTAAGCCTTTTAGACATCTTTTTGTGATTAAACTCTTCAGTTTTTTCAGTCCATAACTCTTAGATGATTTTAGATCACTTTTTTACTGAACTACGAAGAACACAATCCTTGTTCATAACCTCGTGGAGTTAATTCTGTGTTGCCAAAGATAGGAATACGATTTCTTGAGTCTCATCGGTGGACATAGAGGCAAGTAGATCTTGTTGTGGGGTGTTACGGGATATGCATCCATTGTTGTGGATAACTTGGATTGAAGACATTACTGCATCACTTAATGGATCGCTAAGTTTTATATGTCTATAGATGTCATTTTATAATACCTAGTTGTAAAATAGTGCTGAAATATAGATTTTACCCGAAAGGGATTTTTTCTCATCTCCTATCTTATGTTTGTAGTTTATGGCTTGTTTTCCGCTTAGTTTAAATATCTTGCTGTTTAGGTTGACCGAATTCAATCAAGATAAAATTTAGACGAAATAGATTTTTTTGTGTGTGTGACCTAATATACGATTTATATATATAACCGAACCATTAAATTTTTGAAGAGGTCCCAAAGGGAACATGGGGCCATCTGGATCATTTGAGATAGATTGACTAGGTTGATTAAGATCTAAGATTTGACAAGTTATTAGTATTGTAGTGTGTTCGGACACCTTGGGGGAGGGGTAGTTTATAATATAACGTATGAAGATTGTCAGAGCACGTAAAAGAGCTTTTAAGACAAGCGAAAGCATGGCTTGGGGTCCTAAGAGGGAGATCTGTTGCTTTTAATGATCTTTCCAATGAAGGTAATTGTGAATTTCGGGTTCCAAGGGGAAGTTGGCATTCCAATACATAGGGCCTTTTCATGATATTGAATCGGATGAGGCCGGTTACATTTGACCTTACCCAATCATCGTCATCATGTGCATAATGTCTTCCAATGGTAAATGATAAAGGTAGTTCCTGAAGGACAAGATGACTTGTTCAATGGTTAGACTTGTTGGTTTGAGTAATAGATGAACGCAATTTACGATAATAGACCATAGTGTATATTAGGTTGAAGGGAGTGTGGATTTTTAGATGTAGTGTGAGGGAACTTTAGGTGAGATATTCCAAGACTTCCTATTAAGAGTATAAAGATTCGAATTTCGAGGATGAAATTCCTTGTGTAAGAGGGAAGAGGGGTATTTTTTGGCAATAATTAATTATTATTAAATCAATTACTTATTTGTGACGAGTAATTATTTGCATGTGACATATGGTATGTCACTTATTATATTTGTTATTTATTTTTAGATGATTCATATATTTAATTGTATATGCATTAGGTAAATGCACAGTTTTTTGGAAAATGGCATAATACACGGTAATTAATTTATTAAATATTTTAAGTGACTTAGTATTATGGGCAACTATAGAATGCGTGTCGGGGGCTTTCTTAGATGGATTATTCCTTCGGTATCGGGTCCACCGATCTTGAAGTAGTTTCTTATAATGTCGAGTCACACATAACAAGTTAATAATTAAGTTTTAACTTGTTTGACTCGTGCCGAATTATAATTTAATTTAATGGGTTATTTAAATTATTTTAAAATGTTAAATTTTGCGTTAACTTTTGGGACACAAAGAAAGTCCGTTTTTGACTTATAATAGTGGAATTTAAGTTTGGTTAGAATATAGATTAGGTTGAGTTTTGGTCCATTTGGAGTGTTATTTGGCGGCTCATTGCGTTGAAGCTTATGTCGGGCCTAAGCTTAATTTCATGAGAAGTTTGATTATTAGGTTAACTAGACAAACCTAAAAATGTATTTTAGACATTAATGAAACCCTAGAGATCTAAAGAGAAGAGGCACGCAAGGTTTAAGAGAAAATAGAAAGTTTTGGGACTCAGATTCATCAATCAGTCAAAGGATAAGTTTACATCGATTAAGAATATGATTGAGATTGTCTTATGATAATAGTAGTTGTTGGAATCTAGATTAAAACTTGTGTAATCTCTTTTTAATCATCTACAACATAATTTTAGTAATTAATTTAATTGATAAATTAAACTATAAACCCATGTTAATGAATAAGGATAGTTTGATGATAATCCTATGAATTAGTCCTCAAATATGAATGAAATTGGTATATTTTTAATAATTGTAATGATTTACATAAAATCCCTATTTCTTAATCAATAACTGAACCAACTTTTACGATGACTCGGGTAGAATTGTGAATCCAGGTTTTAAGATTGATAATATGAAATTAGTGCATAAATCCTAATTTAAATCATCCAAAACTTGTAGTATAGGTTGAATTTTTATTTAAAGGTGTTTAAATATCATTATTAGTTAGGTGAAACGGGTTATTCCCACATAGATAAATTAGAAGAAACGTAAATAGTATATCCACTTATGAAATGCCTTTGGTGTATTCCC
The DNA here is from genome assembly GCA_949130495.1 of Sambucus nigra. Taxonomy (NCBI): domain Eukaryota; kingdom Viridiplantae; phylum Streptophyta; class Magnoliopsida; order Dipsacales; family Adoxaceae; genus Sambucus; species Sambucus nigra. The sequence continues at coordinate 463,665,884 of OX422211.1, read as the reverse complement.
AGCCTTTGAGGAAAAGATGACCTATATTATGTATGATTTTGAGCTTTTACCAAAAAGCCCACAGTTACGTGCATCGTCACTCGTCCAGGACCGACCCGACCCATTTGTCGAATTTCATATCCTAATTGTTTCCTTTTGAAAGGTTATGTCAATCCCTTTGTGAATTTTTTGAACATACAGAGCTTGTCTTCATGATTTATCACCATTAAAATATAGTCTGTGTGTTTATGTGTATGTGTGCGCATGTGTGTGTGTGTGCGCGCGCTTGCATTAAAAGTTATTTAATCACAGGTATATGATTCGAGGGCAATGTTAATTGAAGTATTACTTTAACATTGCAAGATTGTTATGCCCTAGGAAGCAATCTTTTGAATACTTGTCAATACCGTAGTGGGGACATAACTCTCTTAAGGAAATACTGTCCAACAGCAGCCTCGATCAAGTGAAGCTTCTTGCATTCATTTTATATTACTCCAAATATATAAGTATGTAATATTTCCGTCCGTACTACAATTGATATTAATGGGATAGAATTTGATTATTTTTGTAAATCTATATATTTATTTTAAATATTTATGTTAATAAATATGTTCACCCATTCCAATAGTTTTCATTATATATGTACATGGTTTCAACAGTGTTTGTCGGGGTGGAGTGGTCACGAACTAGGTGACCGGTGGTGGTGTCATGAGGAGACGCGATGATGTGCGATGAAAGTAGTTTGAACATTAGTGTAAATGCTTATTAAAAGTTATATAAAGAATAACAAGTTTAGTGAAATAAAAGAAGAGAAAATGAGGTAAAATAAAAAATTTAAGTTGAAATATCTTTGAGTGTGGGCATTGATTTGAGGGATGAAATTGGGTTTTGCCAACTTATGTTACTTTGGTAATAATAATAATAATAATAATAATAATAATAATAATAATAATAATAATAATAATAATAATAATAATAATAATAATAATAATAATAATAATAATAATAATAATAATAATAATAATAATAATGATAATAATAATAATAATAATAATGATAATAATAATAATAATAATAATAATAATAATAATAATAATGATAATAATGATAATGATAATAATAATAATAATTAATTAATTTGTTATAAATATTTGTATTTATCATATTTAAGTGGATGTCCACTTCTATTAGGATTCCACCAACTTGTAATATAAATAATGTGTGACCCCCCATTATTGACACACTAACTAATTAGAAATCGTTAGCGCAAGAATAATTGCCTATGGGTGGATTTAAACAATTTTCAATTTTTAAATCAATTAGATTCTAAATCATATAAAACCCAATTTTAAACCAAATTTCAGTTCATCTCTAAAACATGCAACTACGTGTCAAAACAAATCAAATAGACACAAACTTCAGGAAAAGTCCCCCACGGGGGCAAAACCTTTTATATTTCTAGAACTTTGAAATAATTTACAAGACCTTTGACTTACAAACCACTTGATAATCGCCCATTAGTGTAATGCACGGTGCCTTCAGCAAATCTTCAAAGTACTGGTCTAAAAACTAGAAGTGGTTTACGCGCAGCAAGCAACACCACAAGGACACGCAGTCTTCAGCAAAGAATCAACACGCAGAAGATCCTCATTAACACGCTGTCATAAAACTTCGTAGAGTCTCGCTCCACAATTGCACGCAGCTTTTCGGTTGTAGAGATCACTCCACAAAGGATGAACAAAATCAAACTATGCTATGGGTTCCACAAAATAACTCACACAAAAAGATATTGGGATTGTGAATTGTAAAACAAACTTTGAACCCTAAAAAACGATGGAGAATAAACTCAAAAAACACTCAAAAACGTTATCTGTTAAAACCAGTGTTTTCTTCGCACGAAATCAATACGTCTGACACCCTATTTATAAAACATTTAAGGCGGTGACGTGTCAGAGTAAAAGAGTTATCGTTCAAATGAACTGTCATGTCGTTTAAATGACATCTGGTCTCGTTTAAACGAGATCCTATCTCGTTTTAACGACCAGGCACAAATCTCGAGATTCGCATTACAGAGTTTTAAGATTTTTGGAAACTTAGGAACCAACACTCTTACGAATCTGAGAACAGTTATCAAAAAGATTTTATGATAAAAATATTTTTGAAAAGATAAAAAATCATTTTTCATAAAAGGAAAAATATTTTATTTTTAATAAAAAAATCTCTCAACACTTTTATGTAAAATGTAAATGGAACTAAATGTCCTTATTGGGCATGATTGTTGAAGATGACTTGAAATTCGGATCGTTGATGTAGATGTACTATTTTCAATGCTTCGACAAACTTGTAGCGGTATACGACATACTAAATGTGACGGACTATGTCCTTACGAAAACTCTCTCTCTAAATTCTCTATGCACCGTATTTCTCTTAACACGTTATCAGCTCGAGCGCCCATATTTTTTCATAAAGTTGCAAATAAGATTCACCCTCTACACCTATAGAAAAAATCATTCAATTTTTATTTTGTTTCTCCAAAACAGGTTAGTAGTTTAGTTTTTTTTCTAATAATTTATGTACACATACTTTAATATATACACAAATATCAACCACTTATCACTTATCACTTGTTAAAGCTTACACTATGTCATCACTTATTCTATATAGCCCCTTCATAGTATGATGATTATGTCGGCCATGAACCATTTTATTAATTTTAAACATTTTGTTTATGTAATAGTATGTATATATACATTTACAACAAATATTCAAAATGTAACTTTTTCATACCCTTTTATATATAATCTTGTGCATGACTGTAAGGATTATTTAAACAAGGTAATTTCCAAACAATCAATTAAAATCAAAAGGTGGTCAAGTTCTTACGCGTGAATATTGTACCAGGTGGATATGGTATCATGAATGCAATAGTTTATCTGTACATCGAGTATATATATTATATATGGGTACTGTTATTAATCTTAAAAGTGTTTATATCATTCAAATGCTTTAGATCTTACATGAATTTACAAATCAATAATTATTTATTCTGTTATTATAATACCCTAAAATTTATGTAACAAAATATCATAGGGTTTGCATATTATATATCTGTAGATTGATCACATTTTTTTTGGCTACTTATAGCTCATCTCTTTTGATTATAAACCCTGAACGTTTAATTTAATCATAAAAATTTAATTTAGTCATAAAAAATCATATTAGTAATTCGGCTTATAAATATTTTAGAATTACTATTTGAATATTATGTTTATTTACCAAGAGTTTCATATTTTATTAATATAATCGAAAGTTCCTAATTATCCTTCAAAGTTGGAACCCGAAGTTTCATTTGTAATTATAAATAGAATTTTCCTCTCCTAAATAGTTATTTTAAACTTATAACCTGGATTTCCCGTATAATAATTTAGTTTGGGGCTTGAACTTCCCAAATAACTCTTTAAATTGTGGGGCTTGAAGTTCTCAATGACTATTTACAGTTTGGGACCTGAAGTTCCCAAATATTTATTTTAATTTGGGGCCTCGATTTCCCATATATAATTTTAATTTGTGTCTAAAAATTCACAAATCATTTAAAATTGGGACTAAAAGTTCTTAATTACTATTTATATTTTGGACTTGAAGTTCCAAATAATTTTACCCCTTATCAAACTTAGACTTTGGATATAATTGGACAGGGCCTTCAAAGGCTCTAAATATTTAATATTGTGATATGAATTTGCCCCAAAGTTACCCAAATTGTTTACAATTGGAACTTGAAAGGAGTGCGCGTGCGTTCAAATAAAGAGATTATTTAATTAAACTCAGTTTTTATCAATTAAGTCCTAAACATGCTTCTAGATGTGATTGAAGATGATAAAATCTTGCAAGAACATTCGAACACACACATGTGAGGAAAAATCCCCCATAGGGGCAAAACCTTTTATTTTCATTATAATATTGTAAGATATTATTACACGGATTATAATGAAAATACAGTGACACATAAATACCCGCAGACGTCGGTTCTGTAGTCGGCGACTGGAACTTTCCCTTTCCAGGAGGGTAGCAATGAACAAGAGAACGGCTTCTCCACAAGGGTTAAATAAACACAAGGTTGTGTTCTTGGGTCGCAAACAGATTAACAAAGGTTTGGCAAATATGTGTGAATCAAAACATGAGTCTTGGGACTCAAAAATATGAAGACTAGATGTATTTGGACTCACAAATTTGTCTCTTAAAGTCTTATGAAATAAATCCCCCAAAGTTGGCTTTTATAGGGAAACCAATAAAGAGTTTCACAATTTTAAAACTCTACCAGCGTACAAGTACCGGGAACCGGTTCACCCCCCCGAACCGGCTTGCCTTCGGTTCGCAAAAAATCGCTGGAACAAAGGACTGAAACACTTCGCATTTTTCCCACGATTTTTCTCGAAATATTCTCCATTTTCAAAGGGCCATAACTTCTTCACCGTAGCTTGGATTGAGGTTCCGTTTCTTCCAGTGTCTTCTTTGCGGCGAGCTATTCAACTTTCCAGTTGACCAGACCTCCGGACAGTGGCTGTAAAATTATCAAAATGACCTTGAACTTCCTTATCTAGCCTTCTTTCACTGTTTTGACTTCTCTTGCGTACCACTTGCATTAAGTCCCTAAAATCATGGATCGTGAAGTCGTTGAGGCAGATGTGGGACATATGATGGAGATAATGAATGTTTAATTCCCGAAATTTGGATTGAGGATGTCATATGAGATCGTGTAGAGACGTGCCAAATGTAGCGGCGTACGACATACATAAATGTAAGATATCGAACATGACAAAAATGTCCTTACAAATCTCCCCCTATGTCTATGCCGGTACATATATAAAAAAATCCGAATTATCAAATTACAAAATTACCTATACAAATATACCCTTCCATGAACCCAAAATTGTAAAGATACAAATGAATAAGTCTTCATCGTTTGATCATCAAATCTTCAAAACTTTTCTCATGAGGGTGTGTAATTCAGAGATCATCAATGTAGTACCTACACACATGAGATAAAGCAAATACCAAGTGACGTATCGAGTTTGAAATGAGATAAACATAGATACCAATTTATGATGAAAGCATATGACAAATCTCAAAAACTCCCCCATAATATGATAATTCTTCTTCCCCTTTTTATTATGTCCCCAAATAGACAGATATGAGAAGCAGAAATGAATGCAAATGGAGAATATCACAAGGAAATAAACTTCTATTTTTGAATTTTTCAAAAAATTTCCACACAAAATATACAAACAAAGAAACACACCATGAACAAACACAAAACAACCAAGTCGATGATAGCGTAAATGTAGAGGTGTGATCAAATTCAACGGGAAAATCAATGCATACAAACATGACATATGTGCACGATGAATATCGGATACTCGTAACGAATGAACTCAAAATCTTCCTTAGGTGTAAAAAAAATTAAATATGAGACATTGACTCAATCAAATCAACAAATCAAAGCTCAAAGTGATTTCCACACCAATAACGTCCGAAACGATTTCATGCTTTTTCAGGACTTTCAAGGAAGTGCAAACCCGTTTAAATTCTCCAACCAAACTCCCTCAGATTTATCTTTTGAATAGAGGTGATCTAATTTCTCAAACTTTGGAGAATTGATGGTGAAACCTAATGTCCCATATTTGGCATGAAATTCTTTTTAGGGCTGTAAACGGATATTCGAAAATCCGCATCCGTCCGATATCTGAATCCGAATTTGCGAATATTTATCCGGAAAAACAGAAATGGATACGAATATGGATACTCTATAAAAATATTCGAAAAATCGGATACGGATACGGATAGAGTAGTAGTAGTATCCGACACGAATAATCCATATCCGACACGGAGTATCCGTTTTACCGGTATCCATTTTTTTGAATATCCGTATCTGTCTAACAAAGTGTAAAATATTAGTCATATAATATTTTATATATAAACTAAAATTTAAAATAAAAATTGGGCATAAGTATAATTATATAAACTTTAAAAATCTAACATAACCCTAACCTAATAACCCAAAACAAAACACGGTCCTCGACTCCTCTCCTTATTTCCCCCAAACCCTTCCCTCTCCCTTCCGATGTCCTCCGATCTCCCCTCCGATCTCCCCCCTGCCTGACCCTCTATCTTCTAGATCCGATCTCCCCCTGCCCGTCTCACGCATTGGAAACCCCCAACACAAGGTTAGTCACTCAATTTTTCAATACCACAACACAAGTTAATCAGTTACTTGATTAGTGCAGTTATACGACTTTATTGTTTTTCGATAATTTTTTCAGATTTGGTCGATTTTAATGAAGACTATGGGTTTTAGGATAGGAATAACCTACTAGATGTAGATCATATTTGGAAAGGAATTAATGCCATTTTTTCACCCCTGATTGTCTCACACACAAAATATATTGCGTATTATACAAAATAAAAATAACTGAAAAAAAGTGGATTCATAAACTGAATTGCGATCACAAGCCTTTTAGGGATGAGCATCTTGTTGTTCATGACAGTCGTAGGCAGCAACTAGCTTTCCATAAACCATAAACTGAATTGCATATTATTTCTGTTTGTTTTGGGTTGTTGTTTGAAGCTTGTGGGTTAGGCCTGTGTTTGAGGAACTTCATTTGGGCCTGTGTTTGAGGAACTTCATTTGGGCATGTCTAAGGCTGGACCTTGATTTGGGAATTTGTTTGGTGAGGAATTAAGATCGATTTGGCTTGAATTATGGAGTTTCATAAATTCTGTTTTGGTCCAAATTTTTTAGTAATATTAGGATGAAAATCTTTGGGTCCTCTAAATTTTTCAGAAAATTATTTTGGACCCGACAATTTTTCTTTTCTCTTCGGTGCATATTTTAGAATTTTGTTATTGAGTGTTGTTTTTACTAATTAATTTTTGTAATGAACACGATGCAGTTTAATATGTCTACAGAAGCTAATCAAAACAATCATTCCACGCATGAATCTTCTCCTGTTCCAGTGGAGAGTCTTTCGTCGGATCGCGCAATATTGTAATATATTCTTCAGGGGTAAAAAATAAGGGGTAAAAAATAACATCCCATCTTTATTGTAATATATTCTTTATTTTTTTCGTTAATATTTTAATTGAGTTATACTTTTTAGGTAAGATGATGCTTCACTTTATTTTTGTTCACTTTATTTTAATCTTCACTTTATTTTTGTTCAAACATTAGAGAAACTGAAGAGGATACAAATTTGAATGGCTCAAAATTGAATAAGAAAATGTACATTAAAGGTTAGTACTTTTGCTCGAACCTTCTTTTATAGTTTAATTTGATGCTTTACACATTCTCTATATCTTACACGGAATGAAAAATAATATATTTAATTAATTGATTAAATTAGTGTTTAATATGCAAGGTGTATCTTAATGTATCTTAAACAATAAAAACGGATAAGGATATTATCCGAATCCGGAAAATCCGAGAGGATACGGATATGGATAGCTGAAATTATTATCTGGACGGATACGGATACGAATACGGATAGTGTGGAGTCTTGGCGGATACGGATGTGGATACTATGCTATCCGCTCCGTATCCGTCCGTTGTACACCCCTAATTCTTTTTATTGCCTTTAAATTTTTCCGGGCTCTTTTAACCTCTTTGGACCCCCGATAATAAAATTCCTCCATTTTGTAGGTCCTTTTTAACGGTGGCTTAGTATTCGCAAAGGCTAAATGAACCTTTCACAACCCTTCCTCATTTTTAAATAAACACAGTCTCACCAAACGATTTTTACATGCATTCCAATATTGTCAAGTTTTATCGCATATTGTACGTTGTATAGACATAATTGAGATGGAAACACTCAAGCCAATATGTGATAGATAAGTACAATAATCAAATATAGTCGTGCATGTGTGCAATAAATGAGATAGGAGTCAAACATGTAGAAAGATATCACTAATCACATCTCAAAGACTCCAAATAATGTAAAGCACATGGATGCAATGATGTAGCATTTCAAATCACTATCAAACAGTCACGTGGATAAATGGAATGAAATTTGTGACTCGGCTATCTTAAATGCTCATCCATACAAGGTGCAAATAAAATACAAAAATCTTTTTGAGCTTTTCTAAAAAATTTATAAAAGGAAAATCTTTTTGGATTTTTTTTAAAAATTTTATCAAACGAAAATCTTTTTGGATTTTTCAAAAAAATAAAAAGCAAAAAGAATAAAACAAACTAATGATACAATCTAGCAATAGGAATCAGATGATATGTAAAAGACAATGTAACCTAAGCTAGACACGGACCAACCCCTCAGTCATCTGTGCAAATCCCCAAAGACTTCCTGAGACTCTCGAATCTAAAGACATCTAAAGGTTTTGTGAAAATATCGGCTAACTGGCGGTCGGTGGGAACGAAACTTAGGGATATGACTTTCTCCTCAACTAACAGACATATAAAGTGCTCGCGTATCGTGATTTGCTTTGTGCGCGAATGCTGGACTGGATTGCGGGATATATGTATCGTGCTCGTGTTATCACAGGAGATGGTCATGGTGTCCTGTGATATCCCATAATCCTCCAGCATTTACTTCATCCACAAGAGTTGCGTGCAACAACTTTCGGCGGCGATGTACTCAGCCTCCGTAGTGGACACATAGATGGAGTTTTGCTTCTTGCTCAACTAGGAGACAAGAGCAGAACCAAAATAGAAACACCCACTAGAAGTGCTCCTACAACCATCTGCATCCCCTGCCCAATCGACATCCGAATAGGCGAATAAACCATCATTGATATCAAAGGAATACCAAATACCATATGAAAGAGTCTCACTCACGTATTTGATAATACGTTTTAGAGCGAGTAAGTGTAACTCTTTAGGGGACACCTGATATCGCACACAGACTCCAACACTAAATGTTATGTCAGGACGACTGGCAGTCAAGTAGAGAAGACTGCCTATCATACTCTGATACAAGGTTTAATCTACGTCCTTGCCTGAAGTGTACTTACTAAGCTTGATAGAAGCACTCATTGGTGTACGTGCATGCTTAGCGGAGTCTAAACTAAATTTCTTCACTAGGTCTCTAGCATACTTGGATTTGGAGATGAACATCCCATCCTCTATCTGACGAACCTAGAGACCAAGGAAGAAAGTAAGCTCACCAACCATGCTCATCTCAAACTTACTTTTCATCTCCTCCTCAAAGTGGTGAGCATGCTGGGAGCATGTGGATCCAAAGATTATGTCGTCCACATAGACCTGGGCAACCAAAATAGCACCGTCACCTCTCCTGACGAATAACGTCATATCAACTCCCCCTCTCTTGAAGCCACGGGCTAAGAGATAGGAAATAAGCCTCTTGTACCAAGCACGAGGTGCTTGCTTCAGACCATACATTGCTTTCCTCAGTTAGTAAATGTGCTTCGGGTGCTTAGGGTCTTCAAACCCTTTTGGTTGTTCCACATAAACCTCCTCCTGTCGAATGCCATTTAGAATGGCACTCTTGACATCCATCTGATATAACTTGAAGCGCAGATGACATGCGATGGCGAGTAGTAAGCGAACGGACTCAAGCCTCGCAATAGGAGAAAATGTCTCCCTAAAGTCTACACCCTCTATTTGTGTGTATCCTTGAGCGACCAACCTAGCCTTGTTTCTGATTTTGGTACCATTTTCATCTATTTTATTCTTGAAAATCCACCTGGTACCATTCACATTAGTCTCACTAGGTCAGGGGACAAGTTCCCAGACATTGTTCTTTTTAGATTGAAGAAACTCATCATGCATGGCAGATATCCAGTGTTCATCCTTGAGTGCTTCTTTATGATTCTTAGGCTCGACTTTGGACGTGTAGCAAAAATGGCTAACAACGTTCTGTAGCTGAGCACGAGTCTTTACCCCTAAAGTTGGATCGCTAATAATGACAAAGGGATCATGACTCTTGCGAACCTAAGCAGGCGTGTCCCCTAACACAGGAGTAGGGTCCACGGAGTGTGTGTGAGGGACAAGTAAATCACTGCTAAAAAAGTCATCATCCTCACACTGAAGGTTAGGATCAATAACCGTCGGAGGTTCGTCATCTTACACGGTGACGTTTATTGATTCCATAACCTTAGAGCTCTTTGGGTTAAAGACCCGGTATGCTCTAATATTCGATGAATATCCTAGTAATATTCCCTCATCGCTCCGGGAGTCAAACTTTTCTAATTGCTCTCTATGCCATAGGATGTAGCATTTACTCCCAAAAACACGGAAATATGTAAGGTTGGGTTTTTTACCAGTCCACAAATCATAAGGAGTCTTAAGTGTGTGTGGACGCAGGTAAACCCTATTCACCGTGTGGCATGCAGTAGAAACTGCCTCTGCCCAAAATCTCCTAGAAACTCTACGACCTAGAAGCATAGATCTAGCCATTTTCTTAATCGTCCTATTCTTTCTCTTAATAATCCCATTTTGCTGAGGAGTCTTCATAGTAGAAAACTCATGTTTGATCCCAAGGCTATCACAGTAAAGATCTACCTTTGCTTCCTTAAATTCTGTGTTGTTGTCACTATGTATCCTGTTAATAGTGACTCCGTATTAGTTTCGTAGGACACGGCACTTGGTCGTTAAAAACTCGACAGATCGGATTTCTCTCTCAGAAAACCTATAATAGAATATCTAGAGAAATCGTCTACCATCACGAGGATATACCTCTTACTATCCAGACTCTCAGTACGAGTAGGACCCATAAGATCCATATGAATCAGCTCAAGTACAAGAGAGGTGGTAATAGAATGCAACTGCCTATGTGGGCTACGGATTTGCTTTTCCAACAGACAGGGTCCACAAACTGTAGAAGTTGGCTTTCCAAGTGATGGTAAGCCACATGCTAGGTCCTTTTTAACTAAACGAGTCAAATCTCTAATGTTTACAAGACCTAGACGTTGGTGCCACAGATCCATAGGAGTGATTGTGGCGCTGTTGCAGATAAGTGAGGAAGTGGGCTCAGTACCATAGCAATTATCCTCTGTCCTCACCCCTCACATTAAATGTTTTTCGGCTTGATTATAGACATTACACACGTCCCGGTCAAACTTTACGGCAAAGTCAACGTCGCAAAACTGGCTAATGCTGAGAAGGTTTGCTTTCAAATCTTTGACATACAAAACATTCTCTAGCTTAGGAAATCCTGGTAACTCTATTGTACCACGTCCTACAATACTATACTTGCTCCCATCTCCAAAGGTGACTCTACCATCCTTATAATCCTCAAGGTAGGTAAAAAATAAAGCATCACCTGTCATATGTCTGGAGCACCCACTATCAGAATACCACTGTGAGGTATTATGTGCTTTGAGAGCAACATGGAAAACAAGGGCTTTCTTATCTTTCTTAGGTACCTAAGAAGTGGTAACCTTTTGTTTACCCTTGTTGTTGTTGGTTTTGGCCGGGATGTGAGAAGCATTCACTGACGACAAAGACATCCGTCGAAATTCTTCCATCAAACTCTGTGATGTGGTAGCTAAAAACTCAACACGCTCTCTCATAGTAGCAAAATCATCAGTATGATGTGGTGGCGAAGTAGTACGTCGTGTCCGACCCAAAGTATAGCAAAACTCCCTGAGGTGGCCTTTTCTTTTGCAGTATTACAAAAGAACGCAGTCTTAGGAGGACTTGGGTTTGCTTTTCTAGGTCGAACTCTCCTTCGTGGTTTTTAACGATGGCCATATAGAGTCGTAGTAAACTCAAGAATTGGTCCAGGTGCAATTTGGGACATGGAGGCACCATCATAACCTATTCCCTACCTATCACCAAAACCAAAAGCGGGGCCGAGGAGCATCTTTCCCATCTTTCCTGATCTGTCCTCGATTTGAACCTTGACTTTTCGTGCTCTCTCAAGATCATGAGTAAGCTGGGCAACAAGGGCTTCTAGTTTCTTCCGAGTCTCCAGGTAGGAATGGAGCTCACTCGTAAGACTAGTCACGTATTTAGTCAAATACCCTTTCTCTTTCTCAAAACAACCATCTCTCTCTCCAAATAGTTTCTTTCTCTCTCTAAACAAACTCTCTTTCTCTTCACAGACAGACTCTCTCTCACTCAAGGTGGTGCAGGTGGAGGACTCTCTCTCTCTAGTTTTTCTTAAATCTCCCTATAAAGCGTTGATCCTGAGAACTAACACTTTGTTACGCTTTTTAGTTTTAAAAGACTCAGAATATAATTCAGTGTACACGCGTTGAAGGTCACTCTCGCTCTCACTTGCATCATCCTCCCCCTCACTCACATCGCTCTCACTGTCGAGGTGTCCCTGTGAAGTAGAATCCTCATCGTCGCGAGGAGTACTAGAAGTACTCAGATGACTAGCCATGAATGAGGTGAAGTTACACTCATGCGATGACTCGTCTCCAGAGTCCACCGATTCAGCCTCACTGTCGTCACTAAGGGTAGCGTTAAGGTCAACTTTGCCCTTTTCTCTGTTCAGCCTAGTAGCACGCTCAAAAGATCTAGGACCCCTACCGTCGCACTCAAAACATCTCTCACTCTCTTTCTTAGGAGGATCTTTAAAATCTTTTTGATTTTTCTTTTCAAACTTATTTTTCTCAAACTTCTTTTTATCTTTGAAATTACCATTTTTCTTGAATTTGAGAATTCTTTTGAATTTTTTAGCAAATAGGGCCAAATCATCTAAATCAAAGTCACACTCTGAATATGACGTATCTATCTCTCCTTTTCTAGATGACTCCCTCTTTCTTGCCGACCCCTCACTCTTTCTCTCCTGGGCATTAAGAGCAATTCCCTTATCTTTAGCCTTGACAAGTTTAGGAAACATATCAATTTCATGCGTTTGCAGGTCTCCTACAAGTTCCTGCAATTTTAGCGTATTTAAATTACCCATAAAATTTAGTACAATGACTTTAGGGATAAAATGCTTAGGCAAAGATCTGAGAATCTTTTTAGCAACTCTAGCATTAGGAATGTGTTCACCAAGATTAAAGCTAGTGTTAACAATATCAGACAATCTAGCATAAAATTTATCAAAACATTCAGACTCAAGCATGGTGATTATTTCAAATGGAGTTGTTAAATTTTGCAATTTATACTCTTTCACAGCATTGGTTCCTTCATGGGTTAGTTGCAAAACATCCCATGCCTCTTTTGACGTGGTGCACGTCATTGTGCGTTTGAACTCATCAGGTGTGACAGATCCAGAAATAGCACTTAAAACCTTAGAATTAAAAGATGACTATTTAAATTCTTCTTCAGTCCAAATAGTGACATGTTTTAAATTGGTCACGTTTTCAACAGTGACGGAGGGAGGTGCCCACCCTCTTTCAACCAAAATTCAGACACGTTCATCAATGGATTTTAATGCAGATCTCATGCAGGTTTTCCAGTATGCATAGTTTGTCCCATAAAAAACTGACATTTTATTATATAATTTCTCCATTATGAACATACTCGTTTTCAAAAGTCAATTTTTCAGAAAATTGATATTTTAGAAAACTTTTGCGGAAAATTACATGGTAAAGTTGTGTAACTGGCTCTGATACCAATTTGACGATGTGAGAAGTCAAATTGTATCAAATAAATAAATCCTTGAAAAAATCAAGATCACGCGATAAATTAGCTTAACCCGCTCTGATACCAATTTGAAAGGAGTGCGCGTGCGTTCAAATAAAGAGATTATTTAATTAAACTCAGTTTTTATCAATGAAGTCCTAAACATGCATCTAGGTGTGATTGAAGATGATAAAATCATGTAAGAACATTCAAACACAATCATGTGAGGAAAAATCCCCCAAAAGGGCAAAACCTTTTATTTTCACTATAATATTGTAAGATACGGTTACACGGATTATAATGAAAATATAGTGACACAGAAATACCCGCAGGCATCGGTTCTGTAGTCGGCGGCTGGAACTTTCCCTTTTCAGGAGGGCAGCAATGAAGAAGAGAACGGCTTCTCCACAAGGGTTGAACAAACACAAGGTTGTGTTCTTGGGTTGCAAATGGATTCATAAAGGTTTGGAAAATATGTGTGGATCAAAACATGAGTCTTGGGACTCAAAAATATGAAGACTAGATGTATTTGGACTCTCAAAATCGTCTCTTAAAGTCTTATGAAATAACTCCCCCGAAGTTGGCTTTTATAGGGAAACCAATAAAGAGTTTTACGATTTTAAAACTCTGCCGGCGTACAGGTACCCCAAATCGGTTCGAGTGTACCACAAATCGGTTCGCCCCCCCGAACCGATTTGCCTTCGGTTCGCTAAAAATCGCTGGAACAAGGGGCTGAAACACTTCACATTTTTCCAAGGATTTTTCTCGGAATATTCTCCATTTTCAAAGGGCCATAACTTCTTCACTGTAGCTCAGATTGAGGTGTCGTTTCTTCCGGTGTCTTCATTGCGGCGAGCTCTTCAACTTTCCAGTTGACCAGACCTTTGGACGATGCCTGTAAAATTACCAAAATGCCCTTGAACTTCCTTATCTAGCCTTCTTTCACTGTTTTGACTTCTCTTACGTACCACTTGCATTAAGTCCCTAAAATCATGGAATGTGAAGTCGTTGAGGCAGATGTGGGACACATGATGGAGATAATAAATGCTTGATTCCCGAAATTCGGACTGAGGCCGTCGTATGAGACCGTGTAGAGACGTGTCAAATGTAGCGGCGTACGACATACATAAATGTAAGATATTAGACATGACAAAAATGTCCTTACATAACTCAAAATTCCTCAGTAATTATTCAAAATGGAAATTGAACTTTTCTCTGTTCAAGTTTTGGAACCTGAAGTTCCTAAATTATTTGGACCTAAAGTATTAAGGAAAATATATCACAAGCAAATCTAGAGTTTTAAATGTCTACTTGATAGGGTAGAGCCCAAGAGTCTGTTAATTATATTTGTGATGTGAAGATCCATAATCATTATTGTGACCAGAAGTTCATAAATTATTATTTGTAATTGGGCTATAGTTTTTCTAATTACTATTGAGAATGTGAAGCCCTAATCTCTCATGTTATTTAAAAATATTTGAACCTGAAGTTACAACAAAATATACCATAAATCAAACTTCGAAGTTTTAATTATTCATAGGGTATGAAATTGAAAGATTTAAAAATAATTATTTATAATTTGGCCTGAAGCACTAAATATTTGTTGGGGGTTAGATTAGTTTAAAAACAAATTGAGTTTTAAACCACAACTTCTCAACTTGTCATTTACTTATAAAATGTAAATTTTCTTTTAATACCCTTTTACTGATCAAATGTCCCTTTATCTATCCTGTAAATGGCTTCATCATTAAAATTTTGTCTTTTGACCTTTCGATTCATTTGAGTATTAAATTATATTTTTAATGGTATTTAATTTTAACCACTCTTCACTTTCTCATCATCATTTACTATATATTGGAGTTTTGGTAATGTGTAGATAATGTGAAAAATAAGCCCCTTATTTTTTCTAAAAGTAAATTGGTTTAGCATTGGTCAAAGTTGATATTTGACACTAGTTTGAAATATTATCTAACATTCTTATCCCTAATATGAAACAGTGAATCAATTTATGGGCACAATGCACTCATCTCACTACTTTTCGAATAAAATATTAATCACAATTGTTTTAGTCTTCCTAGTTATATATTCAAAAGCATAGCTATTTCATAATGACTTATAATATACAATTTACGATATAATGACAACAAAGTTCATGATTTTTATTTTAGATATATATTTTTCGATGATTTTTCATAAGCCAAACAATCTTTATCTTTATCTTAAAATATGAAGATTATTAAGTACCAAATAATTCGTTGAGAAAAACATGAATTTTTTTATTATCCAACCCTCTTTTGAATATCTCATAATTATTTTACAAGAGATTTTTTTAAAATACTAACATTTATTTAGATTTGGTCACCTAATGTTTGGTTGTAACATAATTTATTATATTGTTGTGCATTTATATTTGAATTCTCACACACTTCACTATTTATATTGACTCTTGTAATTGACAATTGTGTCATTATATAATGACACTTGTCTAGCAGACAATGAACAATGCACACTCTTCTGTAAAACCATAAGTTATTTTCAATACGGTATGTAATATAGTAAAGGTTTCAGCCATAGTTTAACCCCAAGCTCCAGAAAAGTCTATGTGACGTTGTTATATGGTACTCGTCCATTCATATATAATGAGTTATATGAAAGCATTTCTTGAATAAATTTGCTTCGCTTTATGGGCACCCGAATACATGGGTATTATATTGAAATAAACATTGAAAAGTTATTTTGCATTACTTCTGGTGCTAGAAGCTAGAAGATTACACTAGCAAAAAATCATTTCATTATTCAAGGGGTTATACTATACAATATTTATTGTTGTAAAATTGTACTTTTTCATGAACCTGAAACTCCATGGTTCAATTAATTGCTATTATATACTAACCATTTTGGTCACCTTAATTTTTTTTCATAAACATTGTGAATGCAGATGAAATTTATCACGATGATGCTTATGATTTACCCTCTATTGAACCATTAGCAAATATGATGTTTATTATATATGTGTAATTTTATTTTTTATGAGACACTCTTTCGGCCATTAGGGATAGGATGTAACACCCCGTGAAAATAAACACTTAGATTGATTAAGCCTAAATATAAAATCATATGGGATAATAAAACAAAATAACACCATTCTCAACATGAAGGGATCTAGAGAAACAATAGATTAGTAATTTGGAAACAATATGAAAATTCTCAATGAAAATTTATAATGTCTAAGATTTCTGTAAGACATAAATACAACTCTAAAAGTGTCTATGGATAATACAAGCTAACTATGTCTCAACACACAAACTACACATCACAAAATAAGCTAGGATGAAAAGATAAATGATAACTTGAGAAGAAAGAGTCTGCAATGTCTCTGGAGTCGATAGCCAAAATAAAATAGATAAATAACACCTGTTAACTGGATCGAAAAAGCCAAGTGGGAGGTCCAGTCATAGGACCTAGTTTCCAAATAAAAAGAAGGGTTAAAACCCTAGCAAATAACTTAGCTATCAACTCAAAGCAATCATACGTATAAATGAATAAAGTCACAATTTAATAATTTTATGAGCGGCCCAACCCATGCACGAAATCTCTTAATGTATTAGAATTTTCTCATTTCATATCATTAATTGGTTATCCTCATTAATTAATCAATATGTAACCGACATGTTCCCCTTCCTCTCGGACATCTCATAAAAAATATGGTACGATAAATCAAACAATCACAATATATTTCAACTAATCTCAATTGCTTTCATTAATTAATCAAACACATTAATTAATTGCTCATAATCGACATACGTCCCTTCCCCTTGGCCATCTTATAAACACGCGTTATGCCAAATCTAAATAATCACATTTCACGCCCTGACGCCACCTGGTATTCACATGGCCAGGAATACACATAACACTAAACATCACGTCTCACAATCTGATGCCACCTGGTATTCGCATGGTCTGGTATTCACATGTCATAATAAACTATAAACATTTCGGTTCACACCCTGACAACACCTGGTATTCGCATGGTCGGGAATTGACATATAAAATATCAAGGTGTCCCTCCATGGTATCCACCCATTTATTTTCATCCACATGTTTATTTAACATTTGACATTTTAAGGCATATTTATTTGCTCCGAACAACTTACTCAAATCCCAGTTATCCCACCCCGGGTCGTATCATTTAAAACTCATTTATACATTCTAATCCATTTCATACGAAGCTAAAAAGGGCAATCATCTTACAAGTGATTCCTCGTAACATAAAGCATTAAATCGAAGGTATATAAATTTCGTTAACGGTCACTCTTACCCATCTCTAAACTCTGTACGTGAGACGTCCCACCGAAGCAAAATCCAAACAAGGAACCCTCTCGAGACACTTACGTTTAGATAGGGTAGTTGTTCAGACCAATTAATTATGGTTTATAATGCGAGGGTAAAAATATGGATTAAATGATCTACGAATGAATTCCCCCAAATAATCCAACATCGTTATTCAACAACCAAGCCAACAATAATAATTTTTTCTCGTACTCCTTCTATCGTCTACGTGGCAAAAATAATTATCAACATTAATAGAGTCTCGAGTAGGGATCATATGGTGTATTTGCATAAATGGGACATGTAATTATTTTATAAGAGAACATTACGTCATACACGGGTCCATCAATATATTTTAAGTATTCTAAGTCATTTATAACTTCATCACCACAATTAACATAACATAAGTAAGGTCTGCGTGACAAATGATATCTAATAAGAACAAATGTATCAAAAACATTACTTATAATGCACAAGGTATGACCCTACTAAACATGCATAATATTTAGAATTTAATGAGTATAAATTTAAGTCTCCGCCGTATAATATCAAATCTCAGTCACCAAATTCCATAAACGGTTCCAACACTTACATATTTATCACTCGTGTTTTGGATCTATAAATAATTTTACATTGGAATCAAGCTCAAAAGCAATATTGGATACCTAAAGTTATTCAAAATTTACACAATCGGGATGCAATTAGGGATAGCCAAAACCTCTAGGGTTACTTATTAATTTTTAGTATAAAAATTAATTTTGGTGAATTTACTAACTATACAAATAGAGGGGTGTCTATATGCTATTCTAAAATAACCAAGGGGGAGTGAGCCCATCTTGAGGGGCTCCCACTGCCTAAGTTATCAAGAAAATATTTAGAGAAAGTGGGTCCACCTTGAGTGCCCCTATGACGAGATGTAATACCTGGACGAGGAGACTCACAACGAGCAACCCCTTTACCCAAGATAGAAGGCCACTAAAAAAGGCCAAGGATGAGGGGCTCACCACGAGCAACCCCTTTAAACAATATATAAGTCCACGGAACAAAGTCCAAGGACGAGGGGGCTCGCTTTGAGCAACCCCTCTAAATAAGATAGAAGGCCATAGAAAATGGCCAAGGACGAGGGGCTCACCGCAAGCAACCCCTATAAACAATATAGAAGGCAACAGAACAAAGGCCAAGGACGAGGGGGATCATTGTGAGAAACCCCTCTAAACATTATAGAAAGGCTATAGAAAAAGGTTATGATGATGGGACTCACCACGTGCTACCCCTCTGCCCAAGTTGACACATAAAAAAGGAGGTCCACCACAATTGGCCTCATCTCCAAAACCTGGGATGAAGTGAGAGATCATTTAATGACACTAGGGAGAATGATGAAGAAACCCTAGGGTCCCTCAAAATTGAAGATTAAATGTATAGCGCATAAAGTCTTTTGGTTAATGTAGAAGGGTGTTTCAATCTTGTCCACTATATTTTGGGGTGAGGGTCCCTCGAAGACCCCCCCCCCCCCTAGCCTCCAGAAAATATGGGACGCCAAAACCCCAAGGTCCCTCAACTGTAAGAAAATATTTGGGCATAGAACCCCTTAGGCTCCCATCCCTCAACTGCCAGAAAATATTTGGGTGCGGAACCCCCAAGGCTCCCCTCCCTGAAGTACCAGAAAATATTTGGGCGCGGAACCCCCAAGGTTCCCCTCCCTCAACTGCCAAAAAATATTTAGGCGCGGAACCCCCAAGGTTCCCCTCCCTCAACTTCCAGAAAATATTTGGGCGCGGAACCCCCAAGGTTCCCCTCCATCAACTGCCAGAAAATATTTGGGAGCAAAACCCCAAGGCTCCCCTCCCTCAACTATAAGAAAATATTTGGGCATGAAACCCTCAAGGCTCTCATCCCTCAACTGGACGAAAATATTTGGGCACGGGACCCCCAAAGCTCCCTCCCTCAGCTTCTAAAAAAATGGGACGCGGAACCCCCAAGGACCCTCAGCTTCCAGAAAAAATGGGACGCGGAACCCCCAAGGTCCCCAAGTCTCCAGAAAATAGGACAGGATGAGGAAGGGTATAAATTGCGTTACGTATGATAAAGATTCAAATAGTTGCGCAAATTACAATCACAAACGTATTTAATTAGAATCAATTTATGAACCAAACCAACTCATCAAGCTTTTAAACTCAAATAGCTATGTGCGTGCAAGTGTCAAACCAGCATAAGTAAAATATGCGACACAAAGTTCAGGAAAAATCCCCTCAGGGCAAAACCTTTTTATTTCACTATAATTGTAAATCGCAACTTACATCGGATTACAATGAAATACAGTTTGACACTCGAATACCCGCAGACTTCGGTCGATGTCATTAGCAATAAGTCCACACTCAGCGAACCTATATGAACCGCAGTCCAGTCTTTAATCCAGGAACACCACAGCACTCCCTAATGACACACAGTCAGAAAAATTCGTCGAGACTCACTCCATAATAGCACACAACCCTCGGTTGTAGAGATCTCCCCACAAAGTATGAACAGTAGCAAAACCATGCTTTTGGGTTCCAAAAAACAAATCACACAAAAGCAGTTTGGATTGTGAATTATAAAATAAAAATTATGAACCCACAAAGTGGTTGGAGAATAAAAAAACGCACTCTGTCAAATTCCAATTTTTCTCCACACGAAAATCAAAAGCCTGACACCCTTACTTATATTAAAAATCAAGGTCGTGATGTGTCGGCTGAAAACAGCTCTCATTCGAACGACATGTGACGTCGTTCGAGCAAACCTCCATCTCGTTCGAACGAGATGAGACGTCGTTTGAACGACAGTCACAGATCCCATTAAAAAAGACTTTTAAAGTGTAAAATAACTTGGAATCCTCAAACCTTAAAACTGTTCACGGGATCAGGAGATATTTATCCAAAACTTTTATGATTTTGAAGAATTAAAAACCATTTAAAATCATTTCAAAAAATCATATAAATTTTTATAAAAATATCACAACAATTTTAATGTAAATTGCAAATAGAACTTAAACACATTTTACCAAATTCATCCTTGTTGGGCTTGAATGTTGAAGTCTTATTGAAATTCGGATTCTTTTTTGTAGATGTAAGATTCTCAATCCTTCGACGACTTGTAGAAACTTGTAGCGGTATACGACATTCTAGATTGTAACGGACAATATCCTTAAAAATCACCCCTTACGTTTATGCCAGTACAAAATAAAAATATACGAATTGTCAATCTTAAAATTACCTATATAAATCTACCCTCCCAAAAACTCAAACGCGGAAAGATAAATTGACAAGTCTACAAACTTTTCAAACGATGCTTCAACACTCAACTCTTCAAAACTCCAAGCTTTTCCCATCAGGGTGTGCAACATAATGATATTCAATTGTACCTACACACTTGAGACAAAATAAAACCTCGTGACGTATCGAGTTTGAAATGATGAACATAAAACATGTAAGTATAATCAAATCTCTCCCATACATAAACTCCCCCATAATATCATAATTCGTTCTCCCCCTTTTTATTTGTCCGAAAAAGATAAGGAAATGAATAACTCACATAAACTAAATCGGGGTGTCACGGTTAACCAAGCAAAAAAACTATATTTCAATTTTTTATACAAAAAAAATAAAAATGATGTTACAAAAACCACACACCATGAATTTACACTAAGACAACCAAAACGCGGAAACAGAATGAATGAGTGCGAACACATTTGATAGGAAAATCAACTCAATCATATCATATATGCACGATACAAAAGTGTACTCCTAACGAATTAACATCAAAATAGTACCTAGGTGTAAAAATTTTTAATTTAGATGACATCGTCTTAATCATATCGACAAATCAAAGTATAAATGATTTCCACACCAATAACGTCCAAAACTATGTAATGCTTTTTCATGACTTTCAGGAACGTGCAAACCGTTGAAAATTCCATCCAAACTCCCTCATTAAAATATAATGCTTTTTATTTTTCTTATGAGGTGATGAACAAAAAAAAACTATTTTCCCATTTTTGGCATAATTTTCTTTTTATTGCCTTTCAATTCTTTCGGGCTCTTTTAAACTTCATTGAACCCTGGATAATTTTCAATTCCTCACTTTTTTAGGTCCATTTAAACGGTGGCTTAATTGCGAAGGATAAATGAGTACCTTTCATAGACCTTCCCCGTTTTTCAAAATAAAATCACACAATCTCACAAAACGGTTTATATCATGCACTACTTTTTGTCAAGTTTTATCGCATTTGGTTCGTTGTATAGACATAATTGAGATGGAAACACTCAACCAACATATGATAGACAAGCACAAAAGTCAAACAAATCTGTGAATGTGTGCAATAACGGAGAAGAAGAGTCAATCATGTTAGTAGTATCAATATATCATCCTAAAGACTCCAAACTTTGTAAAGCATACGAATGACACAATATATTGTCTCAAAACACTATCAAATAGTCACATGGATATGAAATGAAATTGTGACTCGGTCATCCTAAGAGTATCCATAAACGGTGTAAATAAAATACAAAATTATTTTTGTTTTTAAAAAAAAAATTATCAAAATAAAATCCTTTTGTATTTTTCAAATACGACCAAAAAATATGAATGGACACAAAAAAATAATACAAAAAGTACACAAGTCATAACACTAGCAAGAATATATCATAAAGCACAACTAGAG
Source organism: Sambucus nigra (assembly GCA_949130495.1). NCBI lineage: Eukaryota > Viridiplantae > Streptophyta > Magnoliopsida > Dipsacales > Adoxaceae > Sambucus > Sambucus nigra. The sequence continues at coordinate 463,643,331 of OX422211.1, read as the reverse complement.
TATGACAAACAAGCAAACACGGTCATCTATATGATATGGCAAGAGAAGAATTATGTGCAAGCAATCGAGAATTAACTAGTCTCACATCTAGTGCTTATAAAAGTAATTTTCTAACCCAAATAGGTGTGCATCGACGTGTGGGGGTTTTGGGAACCACGGAAACACTAGACTTAAACTTCCTAGAACCATTTCAAAGATCGAAACAAAAAAGCATAAGGTGACCTTTCCTACCACAATATGAACATGTGTAAACGGTTAGAACAACACCAATGGGTTGACCTTCTCGAACGTCCTTGGGATTAATTGATCCTCTAAAACAAACTTTGGTTTTGGCTTTAACACTTTAAGCATGTGAACAATATGAGCCATTACCATCACCACCAACACGACTTGAATCGTTTAAATCACTTTTCATCTTCAAAATATTTGATTCAAGCAACAAATTAGACTCTTCCAAAGATAAGGATTTATTTTTCAAATTGTCAATTAAACTTAAAAGTTTATCACGCTCACCCTCAATTAAAATAAACTTATCCCTAAGAGTGTTTCCACATGTCGTAAAATCATCGATTAATTTTTTATCCCCGACGTCACAAACGGGAACCCTAGAAATTTTTAAGTCCTTCAATTCTTTTTCTAAAAATAGGACTCTATCATCACTCTCCTTTTTAGACAATTTTACATCATTTAAGTCATGGTCCAAAGAAACAATTTTCTCACGATAAAAATCTCTTTGATTTTGAACCGTTTGCAAATGATCCATCACGGATTTAAAACGGGAATTTTCTATTCTAAAATTTCAATTCTTTCCACAAATGTCAAATTCAAATGATTTAAATCATCAAAACTCTGACTCGTGCCAACAGGAGGGGACATCCGATTACATAAGTGTTCCATCGGAAAAATTGCGATTTAAAAAAAAAATCAATATCACACAAATTTTGCGAAAAACAAGGATCACTCGATAACTTAGAGAAACCCTCTCTTATACCAATTTGTAAATTGCCTTACGTGTGATAAAGATTCAAATAGTTGCACAAATTCCAATCACAAACTTATTTAATTATAGTCAATTTATGAATCAAATCAATTCAGCCCTTAAACTCAAATAGTTATGTGCGTGCAAATGTCAAACCAACATAAGTAAAATATGCGACACAAAGTTCAGGAAAAATCCCCACAGGACAAAAACTTTTTATTTCACTATAATTGTAAATCGCAACTTACATCGGATTACAATGAAATACAGTTCGACACTCGAATACCCGCAGGCGTCGGTCGATGTTGTCAGTAATAAGTCCACACTCAGTGAACCTACATGAACCATAATCCAGTCTTCAATCCGGGAACACCGCAGCACTCCCTAATGACACGCAGTCAGAAAACTTCGTCGAGACTCACTCTACAATAGCACGCAACCCTCGGTTGTAGAGATCTCCCCACAAAGTATGAACAATAGCAAAAATGTGCTTTTGGGTTCCACAAAATAACTCACACAAAATCAATTGGGATTGTGAATTGTAAAACAAAAGTTATGAACCCACAAATGCGGTAGGAGAATAGAAAGACGTATTCTGTCAAAAACCAATTTTTTTCCACACGAAAATCAGAAGCCTGACACCCTTATTTATATTAAAAAATCAAGGCGGTGATGTGTCGGCTGAAAATAACTCTCGTTCGAACGACATGCGACGTCGTTTGAGCGAACCTCTGTCTCATTCAAATGAGATGAGACGCCGTTTGAACAACAATCGTTGATCCCATTAAAAAAGACTTTTAAAGGTTAAATAACTTAGAATCCTCAAACCTTAAAACTGTTCACGGGATCAGGAGATATTTATCCAAAACTTTTATGATTTTGAAAAATTAAAAATCATTTAAAATCATTTCAAAAATCATTTAAACTTTTATGAAAATATCCCACACTTTTCATGTAAAATGTAAATGGAACTTAAACACATTTTACCAAATTCATCCTTTTTGGGCTTGAATATTGAAGTCTTCTTGAAATTCGGATTCGTTTTTGTAGATGTAAGCTTCTCAATCCTTCGATGACTTGTAGAAACTTGTAGCAGTATACGGCATAATAAATTGTGACGGACAATGTCCTTATACTTCCATGATCAACCCCTCATTATAATAGATTATTCTTTCAAAGAATAAAAAAATATTAACATTTACTTTATTGTACAGGTAGCCTAGTTGAGCAAGCATGGCTCAAATAGGCCAGTTGGGATCTCTTGAGAGTTTTGGCTTGGCGGTTGAGGAAGAAGGTTTGTTGAGAAATATCAACCACTTAGCACTTTAAGATTCAAAGAATACTAGTAGCAAGACCTTAAGATCACCCAACCCCCCCACACCTCATAGTCGGACACAGCCAAGGTGAGCAACCAAAGTGGTTGCTCACAGGAAATGAATATTTTGCAAAATGATTATAGATAAAAGGGGTTCTCAATTCCCACTCAAATTTTCAAAGATTTTAGAGGAGGTGGTTTTTGAGATACCCCACAAGTTCATAAAGATTTTAGAGGAGGCGGCCCTTAAGGACACCCTCTCAAACTTACAAAGTTTGTACCATAAGTTACCGTTTCAAAAGATATTTACTAGATCAGACATTTTGTCTTCAAGCGCAGACATATTTACTTTTTAACTTTGGTTTGCACCAGGTGGCACCCATCAGAGGGGACAGGTGGCTGCACACATGTAGGGATAAATGGTACATTTCAGACCTTGTCCTTCACCAACCCTCTCAATTTTGGATCCCAAAAGTTCCAACTCAACCCTAGTGTCCAAGTATAAATAGGACCCCTGGGAAAGGTCAAGTAAGAATCATAACTCAATTTGCACCGTCACTCTGTCAAAATCACACCAGAACCTCCTAGTATTCTCTCCATGCTCTCCCTCTAAGTGCTAAGTGCCTTATTCTTTCACGCCCCACTGACAGTCATCACTCTCAGGAGTTTCTCTTGGAAAAAGTTACTATTATTATTGTGAAGTTCATCTTCTTGCAGGGAGGAAGTTCCATCTTGAGCTCCATTTTTACCAAAAGGATAAGGGTTTACCATAAGCTGCGCCATAAGTTTTTGAGAACCTTGAAGGTAACATCCATTGGAGTGGGTCAAGCCTCACCCGATTCAGTATATTACCAAACCCCAGTCTCACCCCCTCTTACATTTGGCGACTCTGCTGGGGAGATATTCTTGCTTTAATGGCCAAATAAAGTTTCAACATTTCTAAGTAGATAGTTTTTGAAGACATTCCATCTAAAAATGGAACTCAAAGTGACCAGACCTCTCAGGAGGATGTGGTGGTTATCGGAGCAAAGACACTTGCTCCTCAAGAAGGGCAGACCAGCTCACCGACAGCAGCTCCGATGATAGGTATGAGTCTTATGAGCATGTTTTTTTATTTCTTGAAGCAAGACAATGTTGACCTATCAAGTTTGGGTCAAGGCTGTGTAACACCAGCAGCTTCCCCCTCTGGAGGGGCAGCCACCCTAGCAGCAATTCCGATAGAGAAGATTTCGCCACGACAGGTGGGGCCAGAGAAGGTTAGGGCACCATTAAGATCACCAATTTAAAAAATGCGAGGAACCCTATGTGGTTTACACCTCACGCGTGGAACCCTCATCTTCCCCCACAAAATATGAGGAATCCCTTAAAATCAGAATGGTGGGCGAAGAACCCCCTATTTTAAAAACTCGATCAAGGAACCCTCCAATGTCGCGACAGTAGGAGAGTAACCCTTTGTGTTCGAAGTGGTAGGCGAGGAACCTGAAGTGATAGGTGAGGAAATCCGTATAGTTAAGGAAACCTTTGTGGTTGAAGCAATAGGAGAGAAACCCTTTGTGGTCAAGGAACCCTTCGCCGTCACCAGAGCCCGTGATAAGGAACCTCTCGCAAACACATTGGCAGTTAAGGAACCTGCCATCACAAAGGCATCAGACGAGGAACTCCTCGTAGGTAAAAACTTCGTCGAGGAACCCAAAGTGGTCGAGACTCCCAATGATGAACCCCTCGCAATCAAACTCGTGGTCGAGGAACCCGTAGTTATGGTCGAGGAACTCTCCATCATAGATCGAAACTCAGGAGAGAAACCCACGGTAGCACGCCTAATCAAGGAACTCCTCGAATTCAGAGGGGCGAATGAATACTCTCTCAAATCAAGGCCCTCAGACAAGGAACATTTGCCTACCACAAAAAACGAGGAGGAACACTTAGAGTTCCTCACCCCAAAATGTGATCCGCCATCAATAGCCTCCATATCCAAAGCAGTAGGCGAGGAACCCGTGGTCATCCTTACAGGGTGCGAGGGAACCCTTAAAATCAAAGCCTCAGATGAGGAACCCAAGGTTGTTGAGGTACCCATTGAAGAACCCTCGAAATTAAACTGGCGGTCAACGAACCCGTCGTCACCAAAGCTTCTGATGATGAACTCTTTCCAGCAAACCTAAAAAATGAGGAACCCGCCGCCACAAAAGCTTCGCACGAGGAACCCACCTCGATCAATAGTGGTCGCGAGGAACTCTTTTCAGTTAGCCTTAAAAATGAGGAACCCCTCGTAGTCGCTACACCAGGCAAGGAAACCCTTGTGGTCAAAATGGCAGAAGAGATACCCCTCAAATGCAAATCCCCAAACGAGGGACCCATGGTTGTGAAAACTTCCAATGAGGAACCCCTCGGTTCCAAACTAACGATCAAGGATCCCTCGGTCATAAAGGCCTCCGATGAGGAACCTCCGATAAAATCAGATCCGGACAAGGGGATTCTGTGCGAGGACCCCCCCACACATTTCGAGCAAAAGTGAACTCCTCACGTTCAAGTTCGCGGTCGAGGAACCATGAGCTGGCAGAACTTCCAAGGAATCTCGATAAAATCAGATCGTGACGAGGGGCCTTTGTGCGAGGACCCATCCCCCATCTTAAGCAGCGACGAGGAATCCACAGGGGTCCTCGTCCCCGAATCTAACCCGCCAGGCATTTACACTTAAGTATGAGGTATCAATTATACCTTCTTAGCAAAGTTTAATGCTTATAAAATGTTAAGTTATCTTATATATCCATAGTGCCTCCTAGTGCATTTTTACTTGTTATTATTTCTCCACCAAATAAAATAGGACAACAGGTTTGAGAAAATAAAAAGTATTTGCAAAAGTATAAATTAAAATAAATAAAAAGGTACGAAAGTTTAGTACCTCAGGCTCCCAGGGCACCGGAGGGCTCACGGTCTTGAGCAAGTGCTAAGTATAAATACAAGATACGATAGGTTAGTACTTAAGGATCCAAGAGCACCGGAGTGCTCACAGTCTTGAGCAAGTGCCAAGTATAAATATAAGCTATGCAGTTTAGTACCTAAGGCTCTAAGGGCACCGGAGCGCTCACAGTATTGAGCAAGTGCCAAGTATAAATAAAAATGTATGACAGTTTAATACCTAAGGCTCCAAGGGCATCGAAGTGCTCACAGTCTTGAGCAAGTGCTAAGTATAAATACAAGGTACAATATTTTAAGTACCTAAGGCTCCATGGGAACTGGAGCGCTCACGGTCTCGAGCAAGTGCCAAGTATGAATACAAGGTACGACAGTTTAGTACCTAAGGCTCTAAGGGCACCGTTTGCTCATAGTATCAACCTGAGAACAAAAAACAGGTTGAGTAGTCAAACAAGTGCTAAGTATGAATAAAATAGTAAAAAAAATGTACGACAATTTAGTACGTCAGACTCCAAGGGCACAGGAGCTCACAGTATTTAACAAGTACCAGGTATAAAAAAAATGTATGACAATTTAGTACCTCAGGCTCCAAGAGCAAAAAAGCGCTCAAAATATTGGGCAAATACCAAGTATAAATAAAAGGTACGACAGTTTAGTACCTCAGGCTCCAATGGCACATGAGCGCTCACAGTCTTAAGCATATACCAAGTGTAAATATTAGGTACGACAATTTAGTACCTCGTCTCCAAGGGCATAGGAGCACTCACAGCCTATATGCAAGTACCCAATAGTTAGAGGGACAACTTCAAAATTTTAACTTGCGGAGTTATATGCAAGTACCCCACAGTTAGAGGGGCAACTTCAAAATTTTAACTTGCGCAACTATATACAAGTACCCCATAATAGAGGGGCAACTTCAAAATTTTAACTTGCGTAATTATATGAAGTACCCCATATTTAGAGGGGCAGCTTCAAAATTTTAACTTCCGCAGTTATATGCAAGTACCCAACAGTTAGAGGGGAAACTTCAAAAATTTAACTTGCGCAATTATATGCAAGTACCCCACAGTTAGAGTGGAAGCTTCAAAATTTTAACTTGCGCAATTATATGCAAGTACCCCACAATTAGAGGGGTAGCTTCAAAATTTTAACTTGCGCATTTATATGAAAGTACCCCAACATCAAAATTTAACTTTCCCAACTTATATGTAAGTACCCCACAGTTAAATGGTCGATTTAAAAATTTTAACTTGCTCGATTATAGTCAAGTACCCCATAGTAAGATGGGCAGTTTTAAAATTTTAACTTACGCAGTTTTATGCAAGTACCCCACAGTTAGAGAGGTAGATTCAAAATATCAACTTGCTCAGTCATATGCAAGTACCCCGCAATTAGAGTGGCAGCTTCAGAAATAATAACCTACTCAACTCATATGTAAGTACCCCGCAGTTAAAGGGACAACTTCAAAAATAATAACTTACTAAGATCTCGTGCAAGTACCCCGCAGTTAGAGGGGAAGCTTCAAATAAAATAACTTACTCAAGTCATATGCAAGCACCCCGCAGTTAGAGGGGAAGCTTCAGAAATAATAACCTGCTCAACTCATATGTAAGTACCCTACAGTTATAGGGGCAGCTTCAGAAACAATAACTTGCTCAGATCTCATGCCAGTACCCCACAGTTAGAGGGGCAACTCTAAAAATAATAACTTGCTCAGATCTCATGCAAGTATCCTGCAGTTAGAGGGGCAGCTTAAAAAATAATAACTTACTCAGATCTCATGCAAGTACCTCGCAGTTAGAGGGGCAACTTCAAAAATAATTACTTGCTCAGCTCATATGCTAGTACCCCGTAGTTAGAGGGGCGACTTTAGAAATAATAACTTGCTCACCTCATATGCAAGTACCCCGCAGTTAGAGGGATAGATTTATAAATGATAATTTGCTCATATCTCATGCAAATACCACACGAAATATGGGGCAGTTCTAATTGACAAAATGCTCACAGTAAATAGAGTAGGTCATAGTTAACAGACATCAACGCAACACATATGCTAAGATAGCCTCAGTGTACTTTTGGTCTAAGGTCCTTCGATATTAAAAAAACTAATGATGGCGTACAAAGCCCTTTGGTCTGCCCAACGCAAAAGACTTTGCACGAGGGGACTATTATTGAGGGGTACTACCCCACAGTAAAAAGTAATTCGTGGCTAGGGAGTCCATTACGAGGGACCCCTCTGCCAAGACCACAACCAAAGGATTGAATGATGGTGAGGGAGTCCACTGCGAGGGGCCCCTCTGCCAAGACTACAGTAAATGTACGATTTGGTCGAGGGAGTCCACTTCGAGTGGCCCATCTTCCAATACCAACACAAGTAATAGTTTGAGGATGAGGGGGTCCACCAAAAGTGCCCCCCTCAGTCAAGATTAAAATAAGAAATAGTTTATGGTGAGGGAATCCACCACGAGTGGCTCCTCGACCAAGAACAATGCTACAAAATAGCTGGTGGTGAGGGGGTCCACCACGAGTGGCCCCTCAGCTACAATCGAAGGCACAAACAATTTATAGCGAGGGAGTTCACTTTGAGTGACCCCTTTGTCAAAGGCAAATACAAAGAGGAAAACTCAGGACAAGGGAGTCCAAGAAAAGTGACCCATCTGCCAAAGACATACATAGAAATGAGAGGGTCTACTCCCAATGGCTCCCTCCTCACTGCATAAACTAGACACAAGGTAAAATAAGTTAGGGAAGGGGGGACTCACCTAGAGCGGCCCCTTTGACCAAAAGCAGTGCAGGAAACAGAATGACTAAAGATGAGGAATTCCACCACTAAGGACCGCTCAGTCACTCCAAATCGAATAGTGTAATGATGTGATTGCATGAAACTTTTCATATTCCAAGACGAAGTGATCATTTTGTATAAAACCCTGTGATATACCCAACACAAAGATTTTTATACGAGGGGACTAATGTATAGGGGTATCCATTTGTTATTCTAAAATAGCCAAGGGAGAGTGAGCCCGCCTAGAGGGGATCCCACTGCCCAAGTTAGCAAGAAAATATTTAGAGCAAGCGGGTCCACCTTGAGTGGCCCTATGACGAGGTGTAATATCTGGATGAGGGGACACAATGAGCAACCCCTTTACTCAAGATAGAAGGCCATAGAAAAAGACCAAGGACTAAGGGCTCACAGCGAGCAACCCCTCCAAACAAGATAGAAGGCCACATAACAAAGGCCAAGGACGCTGGGGATCATTGTGAGCAACCCCTCTAAACATGATAGAAGTCTATAGAAAAACTCCATGACGAGGGGACTCGCCACGAGAAGCCCCTCTGCCCAATTTGATACGCACAAAAGGATACCCGCCACAAGTGGTCTCATCTCCAAAACATGGGATGAAGTGACAGAGCATTTAATGACCCTAGGGAGAATGATGAAGAAACCCTAGGGTCCCTCAAAATTGAAAATTTAATTTATGGCGTACAAAGTCTTTTGGTCTGCTCAACACAAAAGACTTTGTACAAGGGGATAATGTAGAAGGGTGTTTCAATCTTGTCCACTATATTTTGGGGTGAGGGTCCCTCAAAGACCCTCCCTCAACTGTCAGAAAATATTTGGGCACGGAACCCTAAAGTCTCCCCTCCCTCAACTGCCAAAAAATATTTGGGCGCGAAACCGCCAAGGTTCCCCTCCCTCAACTGCTAAAAAATATTTGGGCGTGAAACCCCCAAAGTTCCTCTCTCGCAACTGCCAGAAAATATTTGGGCGCGAAACCCCTGAGGTTCCCCTCCCTCAACTACCAGAAAATACATGAGCGCGGAACCCCCAAGGCTCCCCTCCCTCAACTGCTATAAAATGTTTGGGTGCGGAACCCCCAAGGTTCCCCTCCCTCAATTATCAGAAAATATTTTAGCGTCAAACCCCCAAGGCTCCTCTCCCTCAAATGCAAGAAAATATTTGGGTGCAAAACGCCCAAGGTTCCCCTCCCTCAACTGCAAGAAAATATTTGGGCACGAAATCCCCAAGGTTCCCCTCCCTCAACTGTAAGAAAATATTTAGGCACGGAACCCTCAAGTCTCCCTTCCATAAAATGCCATAAAATATTTGGGTGCAGAAACCAAAAGGCTCTTCTCCCTCAAATTCCTGAAAATATGGGATGCGGAACCTCCAAGGTCCCTCGGTTTTAAAAAAATATTGAATGCAGAAGCCTCAAGGTCCCCCGGTCTCTAAAAAAGAGGCCAGGATGAGGAAGGGGCTACCTTGAGCACCCCCTCATCATGAAAGATTATTCTTTTAAATAATAAAAAATACTAACACTTACTTTATTGTACAGGTAGCCTAGTTGAGCAGGCAGGGATCAAATTCGCCAGTTGGGATCTCTTGAGAGTTTTGGCTTGGTGGTTGAGGAATAAGATTTATTGAGAAATCTCAACCACTTAGCACTTTAAGATTGATAGAATATTAGTAAAAAGACCCTAGGGTTACCCCCCCCCCCCCCCACACACACACACACACCTTACAAGCGGACACAGCCAAGGTGAGCAACTAAAGTGGTTACTTACAAGAAATGAATATTTTGCAAAATGATTATAGATTAAAGGGAGTTCTCGAGGCCCACTCAAATTTTCAAAAATTTTAGAGGAGGTGGTCTTTGAGACCCCCTACAAGTTCATAAAGATTTTAGAGGAGGTGTCCCTCAAGGCCACCCTCTCAAACTTATAAAGTTTGTATCACAAGTTACCGTTTTAAAAGATATTTACCATAAAGATATTGTCTTCAAGCACATGCATAATTACTTTTTGACTTTGGTTTGCACCAGGTGGAACCTGTCAGAGGGGACAGGTGGCTGCACACAGATAGGGACAAATGGTACATTTCAAACCTTGTCCCACATTAACCCTCTCAATTTTGGCTCTCAAAAGTGCCAACTCAACCCTAGTGCCCAAGTTTAAGTAGGACCCTTGGGCAAGGTTAAGTAAGAATCATAACTCAAGTTGCACCGTTACTCTGTCAAAATCACACCAGAACCTCCTAGTATTCTCTCTCTGCTCTCTCTCTAAGTGCTAAGCGCCTTGTTTTTTCACTCCCCACTGATAGCCATCACTCTCAGGAGTTTCTCTTGGGAAAAGTTACCATTATTGTTGTGAAGTTCATCTTCTTGAAGGGAGAGAGTTTCAGCTTGAGTTTTATTTTTACCAAAAGGAAAAGGTTTTACCAGAAGCCACTCCAAAGTTCTTGAGAACCTTGAAGGCAACATCCATTGCAGTGGGTCACGCCTCATCCGATTCAGTACTAGATCCCAGTGTCACTACTCTCTTACAATACATATAAAATGAAGAGAATGGAAATTTACTTGCCTCGAAAGCATCCCTGGAATCACTTCCATGTTGGCGAAGAGGCCCTCGAATATTCTCTTCTTGATAATTATGTTTCCCCTAGTTCTTCTTATCCCTCATTGATTTCAGTGTCTGCCTTTTCTCTATTTTTTTCTTCTATTCTTTGTTTTCACGATCTGCTGAAACTGCTCCCCAATAATGCCCATTCATCCTTTTATAAAGGCAACCATCTTTTTCTCTTTCTTTATTTTTTCTTTTCTGAAATCGGCACCCACCCTTCCTTTTTCCCTAACAAATCTACATCATTAATAGTGGTCCACCCATGTAAATATCACACATGCTAACAACCAGATAAATCCCAATCATCCAAAAATGCAACTAAATCCCAATATTGCAAATCACCTTATTAAATTCTAAACCTTACGGTCCAAAGTCATTTTATCTATTTCATCATTAAGCCCATTACTTCTTAGTGTGGTAATTTAATTAGCAAGTCCTATTAAAAGAGTCCATTTAGTATTCCTTATACTAATTAAACCAAATAAATTAAACAATTTTAAAATTAAATAATTTACAATTCAAAATTAACATTGAACCAATTTAATTGACTCCTTATTTATTATAACACATAGTATTTCTCACAGTTAAATTTGATATTTATAACAATAAATTTTTTTAATTATTAACTTATTTAAATACTTAAAAATAACGGGGTATTACATTCTTCCCCTCTAACGAAAAGAATTTCTCCTTCCGAATTCATAATAAATAAAACATACATATATCATAATAAAGGTGGAAACCGCTGTCTCATCGCATTTTCTCACTCCCAAGTGGGCTAACATCGATGTGATGACACCACTGAACATGAACTAATGGGATCTCCTTAGTTCCCAAAATATGGATTTCAAGGTCTAAGATATAGGTTGACTCCTCGATATCTAAAACATGGACATCTAACTCGATTATGTTTAAGTCTATAGGTTAATATGCGGACTCACCCCATAATAGTTTAAGAAGCATTGATATAACAAACACGATGTGCACCTGAGATAGATGGTTTATAAGTTCTAAAAGATGAGCGAGAGTCCTTACACGATTGATAAACATAAATGACCCAATGTGCCTCGAGGTCAATTTGTTATTCTTCCCAAAACACATCGCCCACTTTAAAGTACTTTATCAACCATTTAAAGCTCCACGCCATTCCTATCCGAGTTTGCGTAACTCTTTCACCTACTCTGTGCTATCTTGATTTGCTCACAAATCATTTTGATTTTCTTCGAGGTCTCCTAAATGAACTCGAGACACAACAAGTTACTCTCACTCGGATCTAACGAACACACTGGTGCCCTACACGGTCGTCTATACAACACCTCATACGGTGCTATATTAACCGATCTATAATAATTATTATTGTACGTGAACTTAACCAAAGGAAAATTCAAATCCCAACTACCTTTGAAATCCAACACGCATGCTCGAAGCATATCCTCCCTAAATCTGGTATTCTATTTGACCATCTGTTTGAGGATGAGACGATGTACTCAAGTGCAACCTAATCCCCATAACCTCTTGAAAAGTTTCCCGTAAGCGAGATACAAAATTCATATCCTTGCTTAAGTTAATTAACAAAGGTACCCATGTGCAAACAACTATTTTTCGCCATATACAAACATGCATACCGCTCTGTCGTGAAATCCATGCAAATAAGCAAAAAAATATGTGACCTTCGTTAAACAATCCACTATAACCCAAATAAAATTGTGGTTCATAGATGTTAAAAGTAACCCAACGATGAAATGCATCAAAATGATATCTTACTTCCACCCGGCAATGGGTAAGGGAAAGAGCTTCTGTGACGATCTCTCATGACCCACTTCACCACCTGATAAGTGCTACATTGGGACACAAACGTAGTAACATTCCACTTCATCCTGGGCCACCACCATTATCTCCTCATATCTTGGGACATCTTATCCCCACCAAATATACCAAAAACTAAGATCTATGAACCTCCTGCATGATAATCCTACGCGACTCCTCGCCTGATGGCACAACCAACCTCCCCTTGTATTGTAACCTACTATTCGAGCGAATTGTGTAAAGAGGTACACCAATGGCCAAAAGATTATCCACTATCTTCTTGTAAACACATCATTTGTTTGTGCCTTAACCACCAGCATAAGAATATCGATAGTTACGATGAGCATCCTTATAAACATATTAGCTACTCACTAATAATAAGAACGGGACTCGCATTAACCAATTGAAAAGATGTCAAATAATTGCTAGGCCATCGACTCAAAGCATCTACCACCTTATTGGCCTCCTATATGTGATACTGAATCGTAAACTGGTAGTCCCTGGTAAATCTGAATCACCGTCATAGTCCCATATTCAAATCCTTCTGCGTGAATAAATACTGAAGACCCGTATGATCATTAAAGAGGCGGAACTTCTCAACCTACAAAGACTTCCTCCAAATCTGTAGTGTGACTACTATGACTGCTAGCTCTAATTCATAAGTTGGATAGTTACATTAATTGGGTTTCACCTTTTGTGATACATAATCAATAGGATTATCCTCTTACATCAACACTCCACATAATCCCTTTAAGGAAGTATTTGTGTGTACCAAGTACTCAACCCTACTTTTAAATAGAGCTAAAACTGTGACCGAGGTTAACTTTTCCTTGAGAGTGTCAAAGTCATGTTGACACATCTCTATCCAAAATAATTGATTCCCCTTCTGAGTCATCTAAGTCAGCTATATCGCAAATCTAAAAATAATCCTTGATTAAAATGAGCCTTCGATAATATTTGACAAATACCATAAACCTACAAACCTCTGTAGATGTCGTGGGTTATTCCCAATCCAAAATGGCCGACTCCTTCTTCGAAGCCACCTACAATCCTGACTCCAAAATTCATGGCCCAAAATTGCACCTCTCATTTTCAAAATTCTCATTAATAAAACTTCGTATATAACTTGTGCTCCCGCAACATCTGAAGCGTAACTCTCAAGTGCTCAGCATGCTCCTCCTCGACCCATGAATAAATCAAGATGTTATCAATGAATATGATGATACACTGATTCAAATACAAATAAAACACTTAGTTCATCAAATCCGTGAAGATATAATGGCGTTGGTCAACCCAAATGTCATGACCCTAAACTCATAAGAACCATAACAAGTTAAAAAGGCAGTCTTCAGTACGTCTTCCTCGTATACCCTCAACTGGTGGTATCCATAATGCATTTCAATCTTCAAGAACCCTGAATTTGATCAAAGAGACCATCAATCCTTGGTAAAGGATACTTGTTCCTCACTATCATTTTGTTCAAATCCTGGTAGTCAACACAGAACCGTAATAAACCATCTCATTTTTTAATAAAAGGAATCGAAGCTCCCTACTATGATATACTACTCCAAATGAACCCTAATATAACAACTGCTTGATTTACTCTCTAAACGCCCTCATTTCTATAGGAGCCATCCGACATAGTGCCTTGGCAACCTGCATCACACCACGAGCCAAATAAATTAAAAACTCAATCTCTTAGTCTTTTGGAACCCCTTTCCACATCCTAAAATGCATCGAGAAAAAAATCTCTGACATTCGAAATCGTATCTAGTGGAATGTTAGTCCCTAGTGATATTTCCTCATTAATAAAATATAAGGACATGTCATCGCACCACCCTTCGAACTAGGCATACCCACAACATACGTCTCATAACTTGGAATAGTAAAAGGGCAACCTATCCCCTACAATCTACATGCATCGTATATCTCATAAACCAGTCTATACCCAAGACCAAATATTAAATTATGTGTGTTTAATCTAACAAATGAGCATCAAAACATAATCCACCAATAACCACAACATTATCAAGATTTATAAAATACGAGCAAACTAATAATCTCGTTAAAACTACGTAATACGAATGACAGTGTGGCATTGATGTCAAATAAAACTCTATTGAAAGTACCAAAAGCATAAAAGTACACTGCTTGGACCTCTCCCTAGCCTGTTAACTGGGATTACGCAATTTGATAAACTCTACTATATTGAAGTTGCGGCTGCTGCTATAAAACCAGTGATACAAGTAGCGTTGCCACCAGATATGGCTTCGGCACTAAATACTGCGATTATTAGGGCCTGAGGGCTTGGTGAAATTACCCCCCGAAGCTACCCATAACGGACATACTCATGGCCTAGATGGCCTTAATATTGTTGCCTCTAAATTTCTACACTAGGGAAAACTCAAAATATGATTCCTCTTCCTTCATATATAAAACATACTGCTTAAAATGGGGCTATATGCATCCCATACTATTTCTGTTGTTAGCACATCTACTACTAAAGTCTGAATTTCCTTCTGTTAAACTTTATCCTTATCGAAATAATTAAGGTTGCAGACAGAGGTACTACGGGTATCAGGTTTCGGTTCCACTAGGTATGCTTATACTGCCTAGCTGATCAACTATGACAAACTATTGAGCCCTAAGGTAATACTGCCTTTGGGCATCGGGGTTGGAATAATCAGTATAACGAGCGCCTATAGTGCGGGGCTACGAATTGGCCTAACCTGCTAGTATTTTCCTAAAAAAAGAATTCCTCCTAAACAGCATATAAAGTTTAACATTGACACCCTATTTGTAATGAAACATAGATAAGAGCACAAGGAAAGGTACGTATCAAAGAACGTTGTCTAAGAGAATCTATAACCCACGAGGCCTAAGACCATACTCTGATACTAACTGTAACACCTCGTATAATTAAACATTTATGTTGATCCAGTCTAAATATAAAATCATACAAGATAATAAAACAAAATAATACCATTCTTAGCGTGAAGAAATCAAACAAAACTATAGACAAGTAATTTAGAATCGACATGAAAATCCTCAACGAAAACTCGTAATGTCCAAGATCAATAGTAATACATAAATATAATCCCCAAAAAGTCTTTGAATAATACAAGACAACCAAGTCTCAACATACAAACTAGACATCTCAAAATAAGCTAAACTGGAAAGATAAATGATAACTTGAGAATATATAGATCTGCAATGTCTCTGGAGTTGATACCCTAAGTAAAAGCGATAAATAACATATATTGACTGGATTGAAAAAGCTAAGTGGGAGGTCTAGTCCTAGCACATGGTTTCCATATAAAAAGATGGGTTAAAACCCTACTAAGTAACTTAATTACGCAACTCAAAGCAGTCATATGTGTAAATGAATAAAGTCACAGTTTTATAATTTTATGAGCGACCCAACCCATGCATGAAATCTCACAATGTATTAGAATTTTTTCATTTCATCTCATTAATTAATTATCCTCATTAATTAATCAATACGTAACCGACATGCGCCCCTTCCTCTCGGCCATCTCCTAAGCATGCGGTACGACTAATCAAGCAATCACAACATATTTTAATTAATATCAATTACTTTCATTAATTAATTATACTCGTTAGTTAACTAACATGTAACCGACATACGCCCTTCCTCTCGGTCATCTCATAAACACGCGGTACGCAAAATCTAAATAATCACATTTCACGCCTTGACTCCACCTGGTATTCGCATGGTCGGGAATACACATGACAATAAACATCACGTGTCATGCCCTAATGCCACCTATATTCACGTGATCGGTAATTCACATATCATAATAAACCATAAACATTATGGTTCACACCCCGACGCCACATGGTATTCGCATGGCCGAGAATTTACATATCACAATATCGGGGTGTCCCTCAATGATATCTACCCATTTATTTTCATTTCACACGTTCATTTAACATTTGACATTTTAACACACCTTTATTCACTTCGAGCAATTTACTCAAACCTCGATTATCCCACATCGAGTCGTATCATTTTAAACTCATTTAATCCATTTCATACGGAGCTAAAAAGGAAAATCATCCTACAAGTGATTCCTCATAACCTAAAGCTTTAAATTGAAGGTACATAAATTTCATTAATGATTTAAGTCGTCACTCTTACCCGTCTCTAAACTCCGTACGTGAAACGTCTCACCGAAGTGAAATCCAAATAAGGAACCCTCCTTATGCACTTACGTTTAGATAGAGTAATTATTAAGACCACTTAATCATGGCTTATTATGCAAGGCTATAAATATGGATTAAATGATCTACAAATGAATTCCCCCAAATAATCCAAGACCATTATACAACAACTAAGCCAACAATAATAAACTTTTTTCCGTACTCCTTCTATCGTCTACGTGACAAAAATGATTATCAACATTAATAAAGTCTCGAGTAGGGATCATATGGTGTATCTGCATAAATGGGACATGTAATTATTTTATAAGAGAACATTACGTCATACAGGGGTCCATCAATATATTTTAAGTGTTCCAAGTCATTTATAACTCCATCACCTTAATTGACATAACATAAGTAAGGTCCACGTGATAAATGGCATCTAATAAGACCAAACGTATCAAAAATATTACTTACAATGCACAACGTACAACCCTACTAGACATGCACAATATTATGATTTAATGAGTCTAAATTTAAGTTTGCACCATATAATATCAAATCTCAATCTCTAAAGTCCATAAATGGGTCCAAAACCTACATATTTATCTTTCGTGTCTTGGGTCTATAAATAATTTTCACATAGTAATCAAGCTCAACAAGTAATATCATATACTTAAAATTAATAAAAATTTATACAATCGGGACGCAATTAAGGTTAACACCCTGTGTTTTTAATATTAAATTAAATTAATTAATTGAGAAATTCGAAAAAAAAATAGATTTGATTATTCTTAGTAATCAAATATGTTGGTTTTTATATATAAAAATAAGGTTTTAAGTGGAATTTAAATCGGGATTAAAATTTGGAAATTATAACTTTTTGTATAAAAATCGGGGGAGGATCCGAGTTAAGGAGGATAAAAATAATATTTTTTAATATCCGATCGAGATGAATTTTTCACAGTAGCTCCGTCTCGCCGTTCCCTGCAACATACTAAAATCTCAGCCAATTCCAACAGTCCGGTCGTCCGAAATGTTTTTTTAGTGTTTGTATTTGATTAAAACTCTTTTCTTAATCAAACTCTTAATCTTTTATATATCACAACAAATTCGTTGTTTGGCTTTTAAAAATCACTTTTTCATCAACTTTTAAACCAGAAGACCTCTCCAAAATTATTCTCTTTCATCTAAAAGCACTAGCCCTATTTCCTTCATCATTCAACTATAGATTTGGAAGCCTATTTAGGGTTATTTTGTGATGGCGCTAGAACGTGACTTTACTATTTTTCGCGAGGGAAACGTGATGGTGCAATCTGATTTTTTAGGCTGAAATTTATGTGACGATTCATATAATGATTTTGAGGTACGAGACTTACACAACATGCTCGTAAATTCTCTCGAGAGTATTCCATTTGTTTTCTGTGTCAATTGCACTCATGTTGAATTGTGATATTCATTGGAATCCTGAAAAATTGTTGGAATCTGTTATTTGATTCATTGAGATACATTATATTGTTGATTTGAGCACAATGTCATGATATTTTAATATGGCATAGAGAATGGGCACCCTCCAATAGTTCAAAAACCGTTATATGGCTATGAGATGCCTAGGGGAGGCGAGATGAGGCCTGGTGACCCATTAATGTGCTGTCAAAAAATTAATATTGATATAATGCATGAGTATTGCATTTGATTTCTATATGCGCATTCGTATTGTTGCGTTTTATTCATCGGGTTAATATTTTTTTAGCATATATTCCAGTCATATTGTGTACTTTCCCGTAGGGCTGTCAATGGATTGGGTCTGGACCCGAACCCGATCCGGATCCGACCCGAATTAACGGATCTGAGCAAATTTTATAGACCCGATTATCCGATTACCCGATTAGTTAATGGACCGGATCTGGATATACATGACTCCGATCCGATAAGGACCCGACCCGAATGTGTGTGTACATATATATATAGTAACATATATATGTATAATAGTTTGTATATATGTATTGCTTTAAGTTTGTAATATATATGTATGTATTGCTATAAGTTTGTAATATATATGTAAGTTTGTAATATATATGTATATATTGCTGTAAGTTTGTAATATATATGTATTGTTGTAAGTTTGTTACTATATATATAGTAAATTTTGTTTTGCAAGTTTGTCAAAGGTATTCGGGTCGGGTCCTCGGGTCCTTAATGGATCCGGGTGTGGATCCATTTTCTGAGACTCGACGGG
The DNA here is from genome assembly GCA_949130495.1 of Sambucus nigra. Taxonomy (NCBI): domain Eukaryota; kingdom Viridiplantae; phylum Streptophyta; class Magnoliopsida; order Dipsacales; family Adoxaceae; genus Sambucus; species Sambucus nigra. The sequence goes on along the minus strand of OX422211.1, from coordinate 463,624,518 downwards.
TAATAGGGTAAGACCCGATCCGCTAAAAAAATACCCGAATCAAATATGAATATACCCAGACCCGATCCGTTTACACCCCTACTTCCCCGTGTTTTCTTTTAGTTGGTAGGTTAGCGTGGATTGGGACGCTGTGGGCTATTTTAGAGAATTATTTTAGAGCATGGCTTGGAAGATTTATTTTTTTGATGTATAAACTAGTGGTATAATTTTAGTTGGAGAATTTTGTATTTGAGAAAAACATTATTGTAAATCCTTATTGTGGAAATAGAAGAATTGTGGATTGTTATATTTAAATCGTAGAATTTAGATGCTATATACTTATTTTGGATGGTTTTAGCTTAATTTTTATCGCAATAGCAATTCGCGTGTCTCTTTTCGGGCGCACGGGGTGTTACATAGGATGCCCCAAATCCTAAGGGTTACTTTTTAGTATAAATTAATTTAGGTGAAGCTATAGACATAAAGTGAGGTGAGTGGAAAATTACTTGCCTCGAAAGCATCCCCATAATCACTTTCATGTTGGCGAAGAGGCCCTCGAATATTCTCTTTGAAGAAAATTCCCGCAATTCTCTTAAATCCCCTTTTGTATAAGTTTTGAGGCCCTCTTCTAAATGTTGAATTGATAGAGTATATTTTTAGTAATTTAATATTTTATCGAACTTATATTGAGAGGACATAGAGCTGCCATTTTCCCCTTGATATCATCTGGTAAAACTTGAACCCAAAACCTATTGGACCATTGTCCTCCTAATATTAATGTCGAAGCTTCTTAATTAAATTCTGCCGCAAAAATAAAAAGGGGGGAGTATCCCCTTTTTTCCTTCTTACTTTTCGTGACAAGATAAAAGCCACTAGCTCTACTTACTGACCCAACATAACATTTAATTCATCTCTCTCTCTCTCTCTCTCTCTCTCTCTCTCTCTCTCTCTCTTCTTAATAATCATGGCATCCCTAATTCTCCTTATCCCTCATTGGTTTTAATACCTGACTTCTCTCTATTTTTTTATTCTATGCTTTGTTTTCGAGATCTGTTGAAAATGCTCCCCAATCCCAATGCCCTCTCACCCTTTTATAAAGGCGGTCATCTATTTATTTTTTATTTTCTATTCTGAAATAGGCACCCAACATTCATTTTGCCCTTGCAGATATACACAATTAATAGTGGTCCATCCATGTAAATAGCACACCTACTAACCACCAAACGAATCCTAATCGTCCAAAAACCTAACAGCTGTAACCCAATATTGTGAATCACCTTATTAAACTATAAACCTTATGGTCCAAAGTCTTTTTATCTATTTAATCATTAAGCCCATTACTTCTTAGCCCGTAAAATTAATTAGCAAGTCCCATTAAAAGAGTCCATTTAATATTCCATATACTAATTAAACCAGTTAAATTAAAGAATTTTAAAATTAAATCATTTATAATTTAAAATTAACATTTAACTAGTTTAATTGATTCCTTAATTATTACAACACATAGAATTTCTCACAGTTAAACTTGATATTTAGCACAAATTTTATTTTTCTAATAATTAACTTATTTAAATACGTAAAAATAACGGGGTATTACGTAGGATAAAAAGTACTTGGAGTATAAATTGTTCATGAAGAACAATAAAAATTATTGTAGAATACTTCCAGGTTGTCTCATCTAATCCCTAATATCGCTCAATGCTATAATGAAGTGAATAATGATATTGCAATATCAAATGATTACAAAATTTAAAATATTAGATGTAGTCACATGGACTAGTTGCAAATATGTTTGACAAAATAATTGTCCCGGAAGGACAACATAAATTCCACAATAAATAAATTTACTGCACACCAAAAGCGTGGCAAACTTATATGTCCCAATTAATAGACTCCGTAATAGAGGAGGCTAAATAAAATCATGTCCAAATAGCTCCCCAAAAAAGATTATACATAACACTCAATAAGAGGTTATGAACAAAAAATCTACATTCTCAACAACCTCAAAAGAGGTTATTGTTTCTGAAAATGCAAAAGTCCCTGAAGTGACTGTAAAACCCGTGAAGTGGGCAAATGTACCTAAGACTACATGAGATTTATATGTTTTATACATATATAAGAGAAATGTGGGATTGCAAAAGATAATCATCGATGACATAATTATATATGTTGTAGCTACTCAAAAATCAAAGGGCAGTGATACAAATTCTTTTACTATAATTTAATGTCGACAAAGAATATATTGGCCAAAAATGAGAAAATGCCATGATGGCGTAATTTGAGTCTCTAAATAAACGTGGTTTATTCGAACCTATAGTACAAACCCCGCGAGACGTTAACCCTGAAGGTTACAAATGGGTGTTTATAAGAAAGCGAATTGATAAACTTGCTAAAAATGGCATGACATATGACACAAGATTTCCTGAGGAAATCGAAAATTATTTATATACTAACGTACTATCCAGTTAAGTCTGTAATTTTTTTTCCAGATATCTGACTAGCTTGGCGATTTTTGAAATATATTATATATAAGACTCATGAATATTATAAATGCTTATTTATAAGGGACTTAGACGAAGAATACTTATAAAACCCCTAAAATTATGCTCGAAGAAAAGTCAAGGAATACATACTCAATTCGAATAAGACTAGGCCTGTCAATTGAGCCGAGCAGGCCCGAAGCCCGCTCGCTCGGCCCGTTAAATTTGGAACAAGCTTTTATTGAGTTTCAGTCAAGCCGAGTTTGAGCCGAGCACGAGCAAAGCACTTTCATAGTGTTTAGTTTGTACGTTTATATTTTTTTTTATTTTTTTTAGATTTTTATTTTGAGTCTTTTTTATTTTTAGAATTTGTTTTAGATTTATTTTCTATTTTTCTATTTCTTTATTTTGATTTTTATTAGTTTTTAATTTTTAATTTTTATTTTATTTTATTTGGATTAATTTTTAGGAATTAATTTTTTAGTTTTATTAGATTTCAGTTTATATATTTTTACTTATTTTAGTTATTTTATTAGGATTATATTTTTTGGTTTTAATAGAGTTTTATTTTATTTATTTTTATTTTCATGTTTTTTTATTTAGTTTGAGATTTTTTTTATTTAGTTTGAGATGTTTTTTTCTAGTTTTATTAGATTTTAATTTTTTATTTTATTTAGTTTTAGCTTTATTTTTTTAGGTAGTATTAATTTTTAAGGGACACAAACCAACACACACCATAACACTCACACACTAACTTATCTTATACACACTCACACACCCACCTATCCTCACCCTCACCATTTTTCCCTATACCTCAATATACCCTAAGACCACCTCCATCATCTTCTACATCCACCACAATCTCTCTCTCCTCTTTCCTCCATAGCCAAGCACCAAACCATAAACCCACCTATTCATACCATCGCACTCCTCCACCATCCAACAAAACCCAACCCCCCAAACCCATGGCAACCCCATTCGACCACACCAGCTTCGCCGGAACCACCTGCTCCGACCACCTCCTACTCGCATCATTAATCAGCCAAGCTCCAACTCGCCGGCGGATCACCTCCAACCCGAAATCCCCACTCCCAGCAGCCGCGACCCATTTGCGACCACCCACTTTCGGCCAGATAACCCGGAGCCCCAACCCGAGAAACTGAAACCTGATCCCCATCCAACCCGTCGCTAGATCCGGAACCTCAAGCCAAACCTCAACTATCCTTACCCATTTCCCATTTGTGACCCAAGCCAAAACGATTTCTTTCATTTGCCAAAAACCTTATCCCTTTAAAATAGGAACCAAATTCAAGCCAAATGAAATCCCAAAATCACCATCTAACAATAGAAATCGTCGCTTATAAAAAAGGGGCATCAGCTCAGCAAAAAAAGAAGACTCTCAGATACATAACAGGAAAAAAAAAAGCAAGAGAGAGAAAAATGGTGTATATTATGTACAATTTAGGGTCATGAAAAAAATTCAGAAAAATACAAAAAAAAAAATATTTTAGTTTAGAATAAATTTGTAGGTTTGTTTTTATTCTTTTTGGTGTAATCAAGTGTTGGATTTATGAGAAGATTGAGACGCACTTTCATGAACAAGTTCGATAAGAAAATTTTGTGTATTGAAATTCTTTCCCTTTCCTTTTCATTCTTGCTATATTATTGAATGATGTTTATTCTAACATGAGAATGTTTGGCTAAACATCTCGTTCAAGGGGTGTGATGCAATGCGTATGATGTTAGTTTAATTAATTGGTTTCATTAATTTTATATTTCTAGGTAAATTAATTTTAAGTGTCACCAATTAATTTATGTAACGAGAGTTAGTAAATTAATTGAACAAATTAATGCTTGAATTTAGGAATCGAACTAGAGATAGTTTTTTTTTTTTTATATTTGAATATTAATTTGGTGAGGATTCATATTGTTTTCGTTAAATTGATCCTAGTGAGTAATTTTCTGAAAATAGTGTAGTCCTAATTTTTCATCATGTGACATTTTTAAATTAATTTTCTGAAAAAGATTTTATTAAATTTACAATTTTAACGAGAGTTAGATTATCGATTTAATATTATCTCGAAATATTTCAAATTAATAAATTGAGAAATTAAAATAATTGAAAATGCAGTGTATTCCCATCTCTTGACCTTCTCACATATTTCACCCTCGTTGCACATTCTTTTTCCGTTATTTAGTCATTCAGTAATTTTAGCAATAGTTAATATTTCCCTTGAAATTGTTTAAAAAAAAATAATAAAAAATATATATATTAATAAAAAAAATTGAATTGCACGTTTTCACATTAATTGTTTCACCTTGAAAGTTGGATTGATACCCGTACTTACCGCAATACGAGTTATTTTAGACAATGTTTTATAGGTACTCAAGGAAATTTTGAGAGTAGCTTTTGAAGACAACGATCGTACGACGATATAAACAAAAGGCTATTTATCAAATGGCGTCGTTGCCGCTTTCTTGGCCTGGAAGCAATTGAAGACTTGTAATTTTTATTTTTTTCATTGTAATTCTTATTCCTCATCCCTCCCCATTAGACTGGTTGTATAGGATTTTAGAAGGTTTGTATTTATTTGGTGCATTTTGACACCGATTTTTGTAATAATTATTCATAAGAAAAATGCGAAAAGGTAAACCAGATAAGGGATAGAGAGGGCGTCCAAGGCGAGGATTTTTGAAGCCTCTCTACTTTGGGTCGGTAGGACTCCTGGGGACAACTGAGATATGCGAGATCTCTCCCAGTCGACTCAACTCGGTCTTCACCCCACGCGTGTAAAAACCGTGGGAGGTAAATCTTTATCACTCGCGAATCTCCTGCAAGCGATTCAATTTTTGTGTGCTACTTGCTTCTATATGCTTTTCATTTTCGTATCGCACTTAAATTGAATGGTTTGATGAATTAATTTACCTAAGACCTGGACCCGGTCATTGAAACGAGAAGGGATTTCATCACCCGACTCACTCGCTTATCCATTGTGTGCTACCCTAGCTGTCATTAAATTAAAATCAATCAACTAGCCAGCCCAATAGGAACACATTTTTGCAACAGACGATCACAAAGATAAATTCCGTGAATTTTGTCACCCGCGGACTTAATTAAAATTTGACTACCCCTTTCCCTAATTTTGAAGATAATAATTGGCTATGTGCTCGTTAGGATTTTTTCTTAACTCGTGTGTGTCCGATTCCATTCTTTAGGTAGTCGGTTTTAGTTAGTTCGATCAAATCAAAAGTCCAATTTTTCCCATTTTCCCAAAAATACCAAAAATATATATATATATTTTTAACTATTTTCAAAAATCCCAAAAAGATTTTTTTTTTCTATATTTAAAATACCAAAAATATTTTCCTTTTCTTATTTTCAAAAATCAAAAAAAGATTTTCTTTTGAAAAATATTTAAAAACCGAAAAATATTCCTCTTGTCATGGCCGAAGAACATCCTTTACGGGAATACTTAGGCCATTTCACATTCTCTCGAAGTTTGTTTGATGATAAGCCCGAATCAAACTTTCATTCGTTAATTGATGGCTTTAACTCTCAAACACCCATTGTTGATACTCGTGTGTCATCCACGCACACATGTCCTACTCCACCGCATCCGGTGTTGAGTGCCAACACATCCTATGCTTCGTCGTGCACACACTGCTTTCTTCTTGATCACTTGTCCTATGAGTGCCCATTTATATTCTCTCCATCTGAACCCACCATGGAACATGTGCGTCCATATGACACTTTTTTGAACCCACCCTCGACGTATTGTCACGACATATCTAATGTCGAGGGGTATGTGTATCCCAACTATTCATGGCGGCCTGATCACCCTTCCATGCAATATGACTCCCAACACCATGTTATGGATCCTTACGATTTTCAACAGTCATCATCGCAACCTTGTGCACCTCATCCCCATTAGTCTCCTTACTATGCTCCTCATGCTGATCAACCTTTTGTCTCTCACGGAGATGTTTCTCCTATGTATGACCAACTTGACCCCATTACCCATACTTCATATGAGTATTCTCCACATCCTAGTGTTTCTAGCGAGTTGTGTCCACCTCACCCGCCACCGCCACCCACCGACATCTCCCCACCACCTTGAACATCCGCTCTCGAGAGCCTCTTACAAAAGTTCGCACCCACTTTTCAATCTCAAAACGAAGCCCTTCAACGGCTTGAACACAGGTTTACTGCATTTGAGTGTGCGAACGAGTCAGATTTCACCCCAAGTAAACCCGTTGTTGCTCCCCCGTGGAACGATGATGCGTCGTCTTGTGCCACTGATTTTGAGTGTGACCAACCCTATCTTCTTGAGAATCTCGACATTGAGACCACCGTGTGGTCCGGGCCCCAAGTTGACAATTGTGTTGACATATCCATTGCGTGTGAGACTGATCCCACACCACCCCATCCTCTCGAACCCAACATTGAGGTTCGCCTTTCCCCTTCCATAGAATCCTTCATTACGCCCAAGCTTTTACCTTATGCCCTAATTGCATATGTCTCCGACATGCCCCTATCTTTTAGGTAAGCTCCGGCTACGAATGCTACCCAATGTCCCGAAATAGCATCAGAGATGGTTCCCACCTCTCTTGATATGGATCCTACCCCATCATATTTGGCTCCCCTTGAGCAGAATATTGATGTAGATTCATCTATCTCGGATCTTACAGCCTCGTTAGATCCTTTCACCACCTTGGATGGTGACGTAATGGTGTCTAAGTTGATCACTCCCTCGTTTATTCCACACTTTCTCCCGCGAGTGCCCTTGAGGATCACTCTGCGCCTCATGAGGAGTGTGTGTCTCCTACTCGCGAGTTAGATCATCTTTCCCCATCCTTTGTCCCACCCGATCCACCCACTGTCCCCTCTACCCCACCACTTGGTTTGGACCTTGTTATTGCACCTCACCTATTCCCATCTACGTATTTAGGTCCTCACCTCCACCCACCCTCCACCCTAATGCTCCATGATCCTATTTGTGCACTTTTCCTCGACCTCACCATCCATGTGAGTATTCATGCTACTCTCCTCATCCGTGATACCGAGCCTGTTACTCTATGAACATCACTTCCTTGTGGTGTAGAATTTCTTCATCTACTGCTCCCTGGTGTGTCACGGCGCGACCATTATCATCATTCATTTATAGAATGATCGTTCACTTTCAATAAGGCCTGCCCCATTATTATTGTCAAACCCTTCTGCCTCCCCCACCAACTTGAGCACCATTCTTATAGGGCCCTTGTTTCCCTCACATTTACGCTCAATCCCGTGACCGGTGCCTATACGTCCTCACCCTTACCCTTCGCCCATGTACCCTCCTACCCACTCACTCATGGTCTACCTATGCTTTGCATCGAGTGATGCACTTTGCTATACAAGTGCATTGACCTATTTTCTCCTTTATTCAGCAAGACTGACGCTTCAGTCTTGTTTGGGGGTGATTCTCATCACCCAATTTTTTTGCAACCCGCACTTTCTTAGATCTTATCTGTAGGAGATTGGTTCGATCTGACTGAAGACATTAAACTTAGCGCTACCGGGAAGCAGCCCGTTATTCATTGTTTCTAAGTATGAGTTTTATCCTGTTTGGGGGTGGTGTTTCACACCACCCAATAATTTTCACATGCTTTATAGACTTGTGCATATTTTTGCATCGCCTCTATTCTTCAGGTTTCATCTTTGCTCCATCATACGGTACATTTTCATTAGTGGTTCATTATGGTAATATTTTCCCTCTCTTGTGCTTCTCAATTTTTTATATATGATTTTAAACATCGAGGACGATGTTCTCTTTTGTTTGGGGGTGGAAAATTTATCAAAATCGTACCTTTTTTGAAAATTTTTAGAAACAAATGATTTTAAACTTTATGTGCAGTTAAAAAATAAATTTTTATGACATGATTTGTCTATCACTCCGCTTTTAGAAGTCTCGGAATATCCGTGTTCAACCTAAAATTATGCTTTTTATGATTAAATTAATTAATACCTTTTAAAGCATAATTGCACTATGAATTCCTAAACTCGACAATTTTATACTATCACGTTTACAATCAAAAGTTAAAGAGTAACTATATTCTCAAGAGATCCTTAAAGATCACTAATAGCGACTTAAAACCGTGAGATTTGAGCTTTTCACCTTTTTGAGGGTTTTTACGTATCTCCAAGTCACAAGTTGACTCAACTGTCTTTGGATACCGCACTTAGTCGTTGCACGGTCTTATCATTTTTTCAAATTTGGCTTAATCACTGAGAATGACATAATCTTCGAGTTATAAGAAACATGTGTCTTGTAGTTTGTCCCGAGCACTAAACCGATTTTATCATACACTTACCATTTTTACCCTTCACTCCACCTATTATCATTCCATGTTTTCCTTACCCATGTATGTCCCAGATACCATCCATATGTAACCCATCACTACCATAATTTTTTAGAAAAAGAGTGTTTGAAATTTTTCATGAAAATTGTCTTCATTTTCGTTATGAAAAGAACAAAATGCATCATAATAAAAAAGAGAAAAAAAAGAAAGAAAAATGAGCAAAAAGAAAATATAGAAAAATAGAAAAAAAAGGAAAGAAGAAAAAGAAAGATGCGACCATAAGTTCAAATGATGAAGACAATAGTCAATCAAAGTGTGTCACACTCTTCTCAAAAACCCTATCATTCATTTTCTTCATCCCCTCATACCATTCATAAACCACATTTTCACCATTGGTAATGTGTTCGGGCAAATGAGAAGTCTATATGGTGAATAACTCGGCATTCTCGACATAGTGGTTAGCATTCCTTCATGAGATCAAATTTTTTTCATGTATCCGTCCTTTCTTATAAAGTGTGTGAGACGTTTGAACTTATTTACATTTACTCACACCCTCACACACTAAAGAGATATACTTACCAAAATCTCAGAGAGTTCGATTCAGAGAGAGATATCCAGTGAGAATTGGAGTCAAAGCTTTGATTCTATAAAGGCGATCTAAGAATTAATCTAATGATACTTAAAATTGTTTCACACAACACACGCTAAATTTTAGGAAGGATTATTCCTTGGTATTAAGTAATTTTTATACCTCACTTTTATAGTTGAATACGGCGTTCCTTGATGTCCTTTTAAAGTTGGGTTGTATAGCATTTCATCATCTACTCAGATACTGCTGATAATACGCAAATATTGCGTATTTCATCCTCCGAATCTACGCATTTTAGCCCCCTCGGGTGCCTTAATCTCTATATTTAAGCCCGTTAACCAGACAACCTCGGTTTATATTGTTAACATGTTATATGAGGTATAATTGGGCTTTTGTAGGTATTTAGGTACTAAGTATGGAGTTCGGACGCATTCCGGTGAAGTTCCGTACACAACCGCACGTTCAAGGGCATTTTAGTCTTTTCATAGCTTGGGTATCTAGACCAACATTTCACGAAAGTTGTAGCCCTCCTCGCTAGCTTCGCGTGGCCGTGAACGGTGCGCGATTCCGAGTCCGTATGATGAAGTTACGGTGATTTCAGCGGAGGGAAACAATTAATCAAAAGAGGAGAAGAAAAGAGAAGAGGAGAATGCAGTATGCTGCCTTGGTTCTGCCCTGCTTGAACGATTGATCGAGCCTGGGGGTCGATCGATCGACCATTCTGAAATGCCGAAATTTGGCCTTGATCGATCAATCGACCAAAGGGGTCGATCGATCGATTCCCTGTTTTTCTGCAGATATTTTGCATTTCTTTTCTTTTCTCTTTTCTTTTCTAATTTAATTCCCACTTGGTATAAAAGCCAATTTTGATGTAAAATAGCAGTATATACACGATTTTAGGTTAGATAGTTTAGGGTTTTGGAGGTTTGGAAGCTCATTTCCTCATTTCTTCTTGGATTGACACTCCATTTGTTGTGTAATTTATGCTACCATCTTCCATCTCCATTAATATAGCTTGTTTTCCATATTTTCTTGCATTCTAATTAGATTTACAAGCTTTGTTAATTAGTTTACATACTTTGATTTAGTCGCTTTCTAGTGTAGTTTTATCGCATTTCTTTACCGCTTTCATTTGTCGCGTTTTTAACATGCTTTCTAGGTAATTTAAATTAAGTTGTGTTTGAATGGAACTCACTCGAGTTGACGCGTTGCTTTGCTTTGGTGATGGTGTTTACGGGTCTATTTCGGATGCGTTGTCCTAGTTATTGCGCCTAAGAGATTTGACGGGGCATATCATGTATGTCCCGTGCTTACGACCTTTCGTGCGCAATTTTCGGGATATGTGTTGACGCCAAAATCTTATTAGGCTTTTTATGCGTATTTAGGGGCGTGACAACCCTTGGTTCAATTAACTGTCGAAACGAGACGCATTCTAAATAACTCGTCGACCCATGTAACCATTTTATTTTATTTTATTTTTATTTGGATTAATTTGTAGGAATTAATTTTTTAGTTTTATTAGATTTCACTTTATATATTTTTACTTATTTTAGTTATTTTATTAGGATTATATTTTTTTAGTTTTAATAGAGTTTTATTTTATTTCTTCTTATTTTTTTAAATTTAGTTTGAGATGTTTTTTTTTTAGTTTTATTAGATTTTAATTTTTTATTTTATTTAGTTTTAGTTTTAGTTTTTAGGTAGTATTAATTTTAAGGGTCACAAACCAACACACACCATAACACTCGCACACTAACTTATCTTACACACACTCACACACACACCTATCCTCACCCTCACCATTTTTCCCTATACCTCAGTACACCCTAAGACGACCTCCATCATCTTCTACATCCACCACAATCTCTCTCCCCTCTTTCCTCCATAGCCAAGCACTAAACCATAAACCCACCTACTCATACCATCTCACTCCTCCACCATCCAACAAAACCCACCCCCCCAAACCCATGGCAACCCCATTCGGCCACACCAACTTCGCCGGAACCACCTGCTCCGACCCACCTCCTACCCGCGCCATTAATCAGCCAAGCGCCAACTCGCCGGCGGATCACCTCCAACCCGAAATCCCCACTCCCAGCAGCCGCGACCCATTTACGACCACCCACCTCCGGCCAGATAACCCGGAGCCCCAACTCGTGAAACTGAAACCCGATCCCCATCCAACCCATCCTTAGATCCAGAACCTCAAGCTAAAACCTCAACTATCCTTACCCATTTCCCATTTTTGGCCCAAGCCAAAACGATTTCTTTCATTTGCCAAAAACCTTATCCCTTTAAAATAGGAACCAAATTCAAGCCAAATGAAATCCCAAAAAAATATCACCATCTAACAACAGAAATCGTCGCTTATAAAAAAGGGGCATCGGCTCAGCAAAAAAGAAAACTCTCAGATACATAACAGAAAAAAAAGAGACGCAAGAGAGAGAAAAATGGTGTATATTATGTACAGTTTAGGGTCATGAAAAAAAATCTGAAAAATAATAAAAAAAATATTTTTGTTTAGAATAAATTTATAGGTTTTTTATTCTTTTTGGTGTAATCAAGTGCTGGATTTATGAGAAGATTGAGACATACTTTCATGAACAAGTTCGACAAGGAAATTTTGTGCATTGAATTTCTTTCCCTTTCCTTTTCATTCTTGCTATATTATTGAATGATGTTTATTCTAACATGATAATATTTGGCTAAACACCTCGTTCAAGGGGTGTGATGCAATGCGTATGATGTTAATTTAATTAATTGGTTTCATTAATTTTATATTTCTAGGTAAATTAATTTTAAGTGTCACCAATTAATTTATGTAACGAGAGTTAGTAAATTAATTGAACAAATTAATGTTTGAATTTATGAATCGAACTAGAGATAGGTTTTTTCGATATTTGAATATTAATTCAGTGAGGATTGATATTATTTTCGTTAAATTGATCCTAGGGAGTAATTTTCTGATTATCGATTTAATATTATCTCGAAATATTTCAAATTAATAAATTGATAAATTTAAATAATTGAAAATGTAGTGTATTCCCATCTCTTGACCTTCTCACATATTTCACACTCTGTTGCACATTCTTTTTCCGTTATTTAGTCATTCGGTTTTTTTAGCAAAAGTTATTTTTTCCCTTGAAATTGTTTTAAAAATAAATAAAATAAATAAATAAATATATTTTAATGAAAAAATTGAATTGCACGTTTTCACATTAATTGTTTCACCTTTAAAATTGGATTGATACCCGTACTTACCGCAATACGAGTTATTTTTAGACAACGTTTTGTAGGTACTGAAGGGAATTTTAAGGGTAGCTTTTGAAGACAACGACCGTTCGACGATATAAACAAAAAGCTATTTATCATCTACATGGAACTAGTGGCACGGGTTTATTTTATTCTTATAATACTAATGGTTCCAAGTTAGTTGGTTATGCAGATTTTGGATATCTTTTTGATCTTCATAAGAATTGATCTCAAACAACGTTTGTATTTCTCAACGGTAATACTGCTATTTCTCGACGTTTTACTAAACAATCTTTAGTAGCTACCTTTTTCTAACCACTTTGAAATTTTAGCGCTTCATAAAGCTAGACGTGAATGTGTACGCCAATTACCTTCCATTACAGATGTTCCAAGTGTCATCTATGAAAATAATGCAACATGTATATCATAAATTAAAGAACTCATGAAAAGAGACAAAACCAAACATATTTCACCAAAGTTTTTCTTCACTCACGAGCTTCAAAAGAAAAAGAAAATTGAAGTCATCCAAGTTCGTTCAAGTGACAAGGTAGAAAATATTTTCATAAAGTCACTACCAAAGGCAACATTTCAAAAGTTTGTGTATGAGATTTTGTCCCATTGGATTTTCTTAGTAAAAGTTATAGCGAGACAACATTAAGAACATCCAATACCGATTCAATGATTACAAAAGTTACTATTTCTTCTTCACTTTAATTTTTTTAAATAATTTGTTTTAGTAAGATTTTAATGAGCTTTAAGAGAAAGTGTTATTAATATGTTCACTTCTATTATAACCCTACCGAAGTTGTATTATAAATGAGTAATACTACACGGACCCCTGTTTTGTACCCTCATTTTGTATCCCATAATAAGACAAGGTAATAACAAGTTGTACTCTATGCCCTGACGGGATCCATAACAATAAGGTATAAATATTTAAAGCAGAGGGTATGGATGGGGGTACACAATGGGGTTACACATAATTTTATTAATTATAAATAGCGCCGTCAATATGGGCTCTTAAGGATGAAACCGCCCACAATCCACCCAAAACAATGTGTTCGGGGCCCATTAATTGTGTTTGTGGGTCAAAATGGTTTGAACGATCCAATAAGACGGTTTGTTGGCGGGTCATTAGCAGATCAAAATGGTTTTTAACCCTCACAAAAATAAAAGTAAAATTACTAAAAAGTTAAATGATTTTTTTTATTCAAGTATTTACTTGTATATTTTTTTTCAAAATTATTATACCATATTTATTTGTAAATGGTATAATAATTTTTTTTTTATAAAAAAGCGGGTCAACCCCACTCGATCCGGGTTTGGCTCTACCCGACCCGAACTTAACCCGCTCAAAACCGCCCAAATTATTATGCCCGACCCACTTTTGACCCGTCCAAATTTATTCATATCCATTTTTGATCCGTCTATAACCCCCGTTTAATAGCCTTTCAATTCCAAGGCAAATTCAGAAAAGTTGAAAAATTCTGGTATTTTCCAGCTTTTGGGCTGTTTGATAGCCTTAATTTGCCTTGAAATTTGTTTTCTATGTACAACACCCCTTAAGCACAATTTGCCACCCTAGGGTGGAATTCAATTCTTTGGGGGGGGGGGGGTGAGGTTTTTGTTTGCCACCTTTGGGTGGCAAATCACTTAAAACCAAATTTTTTTTATAACTCAATATATTTCATAAATATATAAATATATATTGTTAATAAATATGTAAATATATATATTTAAATATGTAAATATATATATTTCGTATATTTATATATTTCTTACATTTATATAAATTATATAATTCGTATATTTTAATTCGTATATAATTTGTATATAATTCGTACATAAATATACGCAATATACATATATATATATATGTGCTCAAATATATATATATATATATATATTATTTACAGAATTTACATGTATATTATATATATAATATATGTATATATTCTGTAAATAATATATATTTAGTATATTCAATATATAATATAATATATATTCATATATTCCATAAATAATATATTATATATATTCTGTAAATAATATATATTTAGTATATTCAATATATAATATAATATATATTCATATATTCCATAAATAATATATTATATTTTCATAGAGTTTGAACATTTAATAATATATATTTAGTATATAGATATTTTTTCATAAATAATAATATAATAATAATAATTATTATTATTATATATACTAAATATGTTTTTGTACATTTAATAATATATAAATCCGAATATATATTATTATATATACAATATATATTATTAAATATACAATATATATATATATATATATATATATATATATATATATACGAATATACAAAATATATGAATATATATATATATATATCCAAATATATTTATTCAGCAAATAATATATATAATATATAAATATAAATTATTAAATATACAAAATATATGAATATATATATATATCCGAATATATTTATTCCGCAAATAATATATATATATATATATATCCCAACATATATATTCCGCTATATATATTCCGCTATATATATATACACATTCGAATATATATATTTCGCAAATAATATAATGTATATATCTGAATAAATATATTAACAATATATCCGAATATATATATTTCACAAATAATATAATATATATATCCGAATATATATATTAACAATATATACAAAATATATGAATATATATATATATATATATATATATATATATATATATATATATATATATATATATTCCATAAATAAATTTTCCACATTTATATCTATTTTCCAACTTTTGCGTTTGATAGAAAATGTGGAAAATTGATGATTTTCCAACTTGTATCAAACACACACAAGTTGAAAAATATTCATTTCCTTGGAATTGTTTGCCCTGAAATCAAATGTTCTGGAATCATTTACATTTTCCTAGTTTTCTATCAAACACCCTTAATAATTATAAATAAAGTGACATAATTGAATATTAATAAAATTGGCATTTAGGTTTTAGGGGAAGGGAGTTGAACCCATTCCAACAATACTGTTGGAGATCGAAGCGAAGATGAGTGCAGTAGCGAGTTCTGTTGTACATGAGGTACTCGGTCGAAGAGCTGTGGACATCGACGAGCCAATCATCGAGTACATCGTTAATGTCCTAGCCGACGAAGACTTCGATTTTGGCGATGA
Organism: Sambucus nigra; assembly: GCA_949130495.1. NCBI lineage: Eukaryota > Viridiplantae > Streptophyta > Magnoliopsida > Dipsacales > Adoxaceae > Sambucus > Sambucus nigra. The sequence continues at coordinate 463,608,698 of OX422211.1, read as the reverse complement.
AGGCGAAGGCGCTTTCGATGCCATTGGAGACCTCCTCGTTGATTCCGGCTGCGTTTCTGACCATTCCGAATGCCGTTCAGTAAGCCAGCCAGCCAGCCCTCCCAATCAGCCACACTTTTTCAAATCTTCATTTATTTCTAATTTGTTTATGCTAGGTTTGTAGCAAACTGTGTGAGAAATTTGGAAAGCACGGCTTAGTTAAAGCAGCACCAACAGTGAGAAGTCTTGCGACGCCGTTTAGAATGTATGATGGAATGGATGAAGTGGAAGTTCCGAAGAAGAAGCCCGAGGTCACTGATGGCCCTCTGCTTACTGAACGTGACAAGTTGAAGCTCGAAAGGAGAAAGAGGAAGGATGACCGTCAAAGAGAGGTATAAATTGTCATTATTTATCGTTACTGGATTTCATTTCTTATATACAATTGACTGATTATGCAGGTGCAATACCAAATGCATTTAGCCGAAATGGAAGCTGCCAAAGCTGGAATGCCTGTTGTATCCGTAAATCATGATAATAGTGTTGAAGGGACAACCGTTAGGGATATTCATATGCAGAACTTTAATGTGTCTGTAGGTGGCCGTGATCTCATTGTTGATTGTACACTCACTCTTTCGTTTGGACGGCACTATGGTCAGTCTCATGTCCATCTTTTTTTAAACTTGTATTTAACACAAACCAAGGGTTACAATGTGTAGCATTCCACTAGAGTAGAATAAATAGGGGAAAAAAGTAAAAAACAAGAATAAGCAATAAAACAAATCAATTTGGTGAGAGGCACCAATTAGGTCTTCTTTAAAGAAAGTCACAATGTGGCTCCTTTCATAGGCCACTAACCACACTAAAATCATATATTTGGGAGGAACTCTAGCTGCCCAAATCAAATGAGAGGGATAAAGGGAAACCCTTAGGCCTGTTTGGTTACGCAAATTGTTTGATTATGAAAATTAGCTCATTGTGAATTAGTGAATCATAAATGAGCAGATTTGAAATGAGTTTAAATCCAATTTTACGCAATGTTTGGTAATTTGAAATTAATATTAAGGTTCTATGAGAAAAAAGATAAAAATAAATTAAGAGAGAGAGAGGGGGAGAGGGGAATGAGGGAAGGGATGGGAAGGGAGCATGGTTCAAAGTCAAGGCCGATACCGCGACGATATGGTCGAGTTGACTATATCGGGCCCACCGATCCGATTCCGAGTTACGGGTTGAGTTTTCAATTACTGATGTGAATCGACCCTATATCGGTAATTTCTCGGTAGTATCGGTAGTCTAATTATTTTTTTTAATTTAGTGTGTTGTGTGTGTGGGTTATTTGATCATCGTGTGGGTTTAATTTAGTGCGTTGTATATGTGCCAGTTTTTTTTTAAAGAATGCAAAGGATCCAATTGTTATTTGTTATTATTTTTTATAATAATGTTCCCAATGTTATATTTTAATATGTTATTATTTATAAAAAAAAACCGTAAATGTTATTCTTTTACAAACAAATATACAACTGTAATTAATGTAAAAATAATATTTGTATCCTCTAAACATTTGTCAAAATAATATTTGCATCATTTATGTAAAAATAACATTTGCAACACAAGTAAAAAAAAAATATTTGCATCCTCTTTGTAAAAAACTAACATTTCCATCAATTAAAAAAAAAACATTTGCAACCCAACAAAAAAAAAAGAACATTTACATTCCTTTTATAAAAAAATAACATTTGCATCATTTTTTGTAAGAAAATAACATTTGCATCCTTTTTGTAAAAAATGATTGTAAAAAAATATAGCGTTTTGTCAAAATCACTATTTGTATCATCTTTGCAAAAAAATAACAATACTAAAAAAGAAACATTTCTATCATTTTTAGTAAAATATAACATACTTAAAAAATACATTTGTATCCTCTTACTAAAAATAATACTAAGAATATAATAGTTGTATCCTCTTTGTAAAAAAAAAAATGATCCTCTTACTAAAAAAGTATCATTTGTTTTTCTTTGTAAAAACATAATATTTGTATCCTCCGTGAAAAAAAACATTGATTTAGTATGGAACATTGAATCTGGCAAGTTCGCAGCACGTCAACACAATCAATTGTACAATGTTATGCATATTAAAGGATAGTTTTAAACTTATCTGATTGGTCTATTTTTTTTAATCGTATTTTTTTTAATTTTCAAGATTTTTTTTAATCGTATTTTTTAATCTGATTGGTCTACATTGTTAATCGTATTTTTTTTTAATTTTCTAGATTTTTTTCGAAATTTTTTGCGCTCTCTAAATATTGTATCTTTGTGTATCGCCCGATACCGTGACAGAGTTAAAAATCGAGTGGGCGATACCGGGACCGATACCGCGACCGAGTTGAAAATCGAGTGGGCGATACCAGGACCGATACCGAGACTTTGAACCATGGAAGGGAGGGAAAGAGAGAGAGAGGAGCATGCACTTTAGCGACTCCTATTTCAAATGGATGCATTTCACGCTTTTTGTGAAATGATTCAATTGTAGATTTTACACATAAAGCTAAAATGGGGGTAATTAATGAGTTATATCATTAATGAAACCAAACACAATTAATGGATCAATTGGTAAATTAACCAATTTATTAATGAACCAATTTATAATTTTGGAACAACCAAACGGGGCCTTAGTTGTCTAGAATCGCAAAGATAATGGAAGTACGAATTCTCTCAGAGCAAGGAGCATTTTGAATTTCTCTCAGAGTCTTGTAATAATCACTTTTTTGTGATAAATAACCATTGAGACGTTGGCTGAACTAATTCAACCCCGACTTCACGTTCGCCATCTGCTAAAAAAGCCCTTCCTTTTTCATCACATAGTCAAAAAAATTCCAATCCACCCAGTCGTTTGCTTTCTCAAAGTCTACTTTAAAAACCACCCCTTGCCTCTTCTTCACTCTATACTCCCCAACAATCTCATAGCTATCAAAAGATGTCGATTTTTGTTTTCTTTTTATTCATTAATTCAATAATACCCCCCTCATGTGCATCATCCTGCTTGTACCTTATGCATCAACCCATTTGTACCTATGTATGGGGTAAGTCTAATTATTGAACATTTAGGGGGTACCTTTAAATTTAGCATTATCTTAGTGGGTAAAGTAAAACAAATCCATCTTTTATTTGAGATCAGATCTTTCCTTTCTCATTGTTTATTCCATTTGTTCATTTTCCTTTGCTTTCCTTTTATTTATTTTGTATCAATCTCTTTTATCTTTTATTTTTTTATCGATCTCTTTTATCTTTTCTAAAATTGCACTCTCTTCAAGTTTACTATATCCAAAAGATTCTTCATTCCACTTTCATAGATTGTCTTTAATTTTTTTTAGGCCCGTTTGGTTATATATTTAGAAAACTGAATTTAAAAAATATTTTTAAATACAATTTTTGAATCTAGTTTTCTGTGTTTTTGAATGTTGGTGCATTTGATAAACTTGTTTTTTTCAATCCATTTAAAAAAAAATTAAAGGCTCACACACACAATTGGTAAACATGTGTACATATATTATACATATATACGTACTTGTTATATATATATATATCACATATATAGTGTCATTTTGACTTTGCCCTCGACACCGGGGATTAAGTCAGCAAAGTGGGGGTTTAGTCAAATATCGCATTAAAAAGTAGGGGTCCCTATTATATAGTGGTTCAATGAAAAAATACGATGAGTAAAGAACTGACCCCATTTTAAAGTTTATAATTAAAAAGGGCAAACCCAGTGCATGAGGTTTTTGTGTTTTAGTGTATCTTAATCGTGTCCTAATTTATCCTAGGATGCGTATCCCGAGCGTGCCCCAAGGTATCCTAAGCGCGTCAGAAGATATCTCGAGCGTGTCCCAACATATCCTCACATATCCTAGTGTGATCCCAACAAATCCGTGGCCGACACGTAAAATAAGGAAACAGGGTCTCGGGAGATTGTTCATGTTTTATAGTTCCGAAGTTACTCTATTACACACTTCCTGCCTCACCTCTGAAAACCCCAACTCCCAAATGGATTAAAACAAAAACCTTTCAATTCTATAGTACACCACAAACTTTCTTATACTTACGAGTTGTCCGTTATTTAAACCCAAATTTCTTGATCCTGCTTTGCTATGAATGCGTAAAGTTCTCTCATACAATGAGTTCCTCAATATCAGGCCCAACAACCCTTCCAGAGTCGAGCCACGATGTGAAAACTCGCCTATACACCTCACTAAATCAAGACCTCAAAATTAAAATATTACTCCTTTGTCTTGAGTCGTAACATATCTCATTTATCAATTCAAGTTTAATCACAATTCATCAATTAACGTATTAGTGCCAAGGTTCTAAAAAACGCGGGGCCTGACTGAGGCGTGGAGGTCAAGCCTTAAGCCCTAGAAGCTTAGGCGGGCCTTAGGCGTGAAAAGGCGTTTAGGCATTTTTTAATATATTTGAACATTTTTAACTATAACAAGGCTATTAAAAATACTAAAATGCCACATACCTAAAAATATGTTTGAATATATGCAAACTAAAATACTATTTTTTTAAATACTAAGAAAAAATAAAAAAAATGTGCATTTTTTTGGATGAGAGGCAGAGAGGTTTAGATACCATTTGTCTTTTGATTGTTTTGAATGAGATATTGGTCTGGTTTAAAAAAAAAAAGTCTTTGAAAGGCGATATCGTTTCACTAAAGCGTTTTTGTTTTTAAAAAAAGTGCGCCTTAAGCCTTTTACGAAGAATAAGGCGTAAAAGGCATAAGACGGGGTGTTTCTCCTAAACCTCGCGCATAGGCGCGCCTTTTAGAACACTGATTAGTGCTAAAGAAACATAAATACATTAAAGTCCATCACTAATAAACTATCATAAATAATTACATGGTTTTTGACGTGATAACGAATGAAAAGAAAGCTGGGTGGAGGGGAGAGAAGATAAGGGTTGGTTGTTGAAAATGGTTAGGGAAGGATCTAGTTTGATTTTTATTTTCCTTATAAATATTTACTATTTAGGATATTTTAGGGACATTTAGTATCATCTTAGATATTTTAAAAATATTTCTTCTAGTTTTCTCTTTTTGTTTAATTCTTTTAGGACTCTAATTTAAGAGCCTATAAGTAAAAATCTCTCCCTTTGTATTTAAAAATTCATTTTTTAGTTGAATCAAAAAATTTTGTTTGTTGCAATATTGAGATTGCATTCTCGAGTCGACGTTGATATCAATTATGTGAGTACTTTTAATATTTTGCCGCTATTATATCAAAGTGGTATTAAATCAGCGTTCGCTTTGGAGGATACAAATTATGAGAACGGTGGACACATGAAACAAGCGTGTTGAATGCTTGGAAAGACTACGGGAGATTAAGGACTATGCATGGAAGAAAGGCTGCATATTACCTGGCTACTGGTGACACCATCTCATCAAATTTGCGACAAACCTTAACCCAACCATAATCCCACAACCAAGCCTTACCGTCACATCCCCAAAAGCAACTTTGACGACTTGACTCCCTCCTGGGAACCATCCACTAGCCCCACTCATTGCCAACGACCCTAGTCGCATCTCTGATCACCTTTGCTATATTATAATACCCTCTAGCAAGCCTATGTCTCAGTTACAGTGCCACGTCCACGTGTTGAGCAAACCCCTAACTGCAACCTCTCCTTTGCCCAATCCAATCCTTATGTATGCAAGTGGATATTTAAAAGGAAATTAAATTCAGATGGTTCAATTAATAAATTATACGAACAACCTAGATGAATATTGTGTCCAAATACTGGCGGGACAACAACACAGGAAAACCTATATCTAAAGTTGTGTGGATCACAAACATCGAACTGTTACATTCTACATTGGCGGGCTTAAGGAGACTGTTATGTGTGATGTGCTCATAGTTGTCAAATCGCGAATCGTTTACCCCCCAATTGCGAATCGTGAATCGAATTGGTCGAATCAAAACCAAATGATAAAAATGTAGTAAAACATACGTAAATGGGATTTAACACTATAAAATTGGTAATTAAGCATAATATGACAAAAAAATAATCGTAGCACATGATAATATACCAAAATATATCACAAAAATAAACCGTAGCACATGTTCTCATTCATTTTAAGCTTAAAAATGTAAAAAACAAAAATATATCATAAAACAACCTACATATTAATTTAAAACAATATTAATTTAAAACAATAAAATAAATACTAAGATTAATTTAAAACAGTAAAACTGTAAAACAAATACTTCCAAAAATTTTAAACAGCCTACCTACTAAGATTAACAATATTAATTTAAAACGGCCTACAAAATTACAACAATATTAATTTAAAACTTTAAACCATATTAATTTAAAACTTTAAACCATATTAATTTAAAACAATAAAACAAATACTAAGATTAACTATAAAACAATATTAATTTAAAACAACAAAACAAATATACCATCAAAGATTTTATAACAAATACAAAGGTTTTATAATAAAAAGGGCAAAAGATAGAAGACACTCAGCCAAGAGAATAGACAAGAAAAGTCAGCTGATAATAACCAAGAGAATATGTTTTTCTTTAAAACTTAGTTTCTTAACGGTATCCTTTGTTGTTTGCTTCTTTTTTATTAAAACACACGTATGGTTATAAGGTAAAAAAATCACGGAAAAAAAAGAACAAAAAAAAGTGAACCGGGCTTGAATCGTGAATCGGACCCGAATCGTAAGATTTGAATCGTGAATCGCCGATTCACTCTGATTTTTTAACCCTATACGATTCTCAACTCGATTCGAATCGTTTTATGTGAGAATCGAATCGTACGATTCGAATCGCGTATCGTACGATTTCGACAACTATGGATGTGCTACCACTCAAATCAAAATATGTCACATTCTGTTCGGATGGAAGTGAATTTGGGATCGTGACGTGCGCATGCTAATACTTATTCTTTTGTGGAGGGCAAGACAAAATATACAGTTAATTGTGCTATTGCCTCGTCGATAGTTATGTTCTCGATATGCTCAGAGCATCTGTAATAGGGGAGCCTCATGAAAGGCAAGTATACAAAATGCAAAAGTACCTTTACCTTTCATTTGTGGTTAACTATACAGTGGTGGACAATCCCTAATTTGTAAAACCATTTCCTACGAACTAATGTTGTTCATAGCAAATGTTACGAATTAATATTGTTTGTAAGAATCCAAATATATCATAAAAATGATTATTTATATTTCCTACGAACTTCATTTTTTCGTAGGAATTCCTACGAACTTCAGAAGTACGTAGGGACTTTTGCAAATTCTCTAGCCAATTTGTATATTTAAAGAATCACTGCAAATCGAGGAAGAGAATTTGCTCAGTTATTCCCACCATTGCAGACACGTGAATTTGTAAACATACAAATTTTGTTGGCAGATAGTATCCTCATCGTGGATGCTCTCATTATTGCTTCAACTGGCCTCTCCATCAGATTTTCTTGGTCCTGAGCCTAACTCATCGGAGACGAGTTCTTTTCCGCAAAGGAGAATGGCTGCAACAGCTATTAATTATATGGATTTTCTTCATAGGGATTGGACGCTTAGGGCATCATCGGGGGACAAGGGAAAATGTCCTTGCTGATTATTTAATAATTTGAGTGTTATCTAGTAATTAGCTTTTAGGATATTTTGGTATTTATCAGTTAGTTAGCTAGCTAGTGTTTATCATCTTAGCATATATCTAATTGCCATTGTAACTCATTTAATTTCGGGAGTTTAATATCAGAGTTTTCAATTTGTGTGTTTCTCTCTTTCCTCGTCTTATCTCCTTCCCCTCCCCACCATCTTCCACCAATAGCTCAACCAAGATCTTTGGTTTCTCTTCCCAAAGCTGCCCCCCTTCTGTGATCCGCTACAAGGCTCGGGAATCTCAACCTCGTCTTCTACCTCATCGCATCTGGATTCGATACCGACTGCTTCATTCTTTTTCACCAGCAACAGAAATTTTTTACGCTGCTGTCGACCACCTACCATTCTGAAGCTCCAAGTCATAAATGATTTTAAACTTTGCCCATCTCATATATTAAAAGGCCCCAAGTTTATTGCTTTGCGATTCATATCTGAAGGCAACTCCTTCCCTTCCAAGCACATCTTTATAGCCTCTGCCAGTTGAATCCAACATTGGCTATTTGATCTCTCTGGTACCATAAACGATGAACATCTGCATCTAATAATTTTGTAGATTTTCACGTAAGAGCCATATTGTTTCTTATAGTGCAATCAGCCCTTGATATCTTTTTGACGAACTTCATCTCACGATTCCATCCAGCTGCTTCTCTCAAGTTAGACATCGACCATTTTCACATCTTACATAGAGAAGAGACATGGAAAACAAGATTTGTTCTTCATTTAAGAAATGGGTACATTTTCTATACCTGCAACCAAGACTTTGATTTCGAACATTTTAAAGTCAGTTTTAAATGTGTCAAAATCCATATTGACAGCCAGAATTGAGAAAAAACAAGAATAGATGATTATAAAGAACGAAGAAAAATTGACATAGAAGGGGAACAACAAATATAAGAATACAAGGCAATGGAATGAGTTAAATAATTTTAGAGAGACGGGGGAGCTTCTCTCTCTAGTACCTTTAGGTTACCTTAAATTTTCACAGATTGATATCCAATTGCTTATCTGATCTCCATTCCAATGCCACCCTTTAATCTGAGAAGCAACCTAAAACTATGAAAATGAAATTGTATCTATTGTGAAATTAAGTCCCCTAAGCTCTTCCTGAATTTTTGTCATGGGTTTCTAGCTTATTACACCTCCAGTTAGTGGTAATAGCGTTGTATTATTGGTATTGTTTTGCTGGTTTTACTGGCTTGCTACTCTTCAGCCCACATAAAAGAAGCTTTATCAATTTCATTTCACTCGTCAAATCATATGCTGTTATAACATACCGTGTGACTTCCACCCTCGCGCTCTTTATTTTGTTCCGATTTTATTTATTTATCTCTGAAGAAACAATAGCTGTCTAGGTTTTGTAATAATGTACTGCTTTTGCCTTTTTTGATGTATTGGATTGTGCTCCTCTGTTTACAGGTCTGGTTGGAAGAAATGGTACAGGAAAAACAACTTTCCTCAGGTACATGGCTATGCATGCCATTGATGGTATTCCTAAGAACTGCCAGATATTACATGTCGAACAAGAAGTTGTTGGTGATGACACATCAGCCTTGCAATGCGTTCTCAATTCTGATGTTGAAAGGGCACATCTTTTGGAAGAAGAAGCTCATCTAGTTTCATTACAGGTTGGATATAGACTCTTGTCCTATTGCTATTACAGAGAAGTCGTTGCTGTTGCTGCACTTCTGTTTTACTTCCATCTCTTTCAATTACTTTACAATTTTCGATACATAATAAATATGTCACTGTTCTTTATTTTATGAAGCCTCATGACAACCTTGTGAATGTTACCAGAAAGAATTGGAGGATAGTACAACTGGAAAGAGCAAAGGGGAGCTGAACGGGGAGATTGACAACAATGCCATTTCACAAAAGCTTGAATACATATACAAAAGGCTTGAATTAATTGATGCGGATTCTGCCGAGTCACGTGCAGCTTCAATCCTTGCGGTCAGTTCCCTAACTTACATATTGGTAGTAACTTTAATGTGCCTGTGAGACTTTATCTCAAGTTCTGGAATTTGTTGGTATCTCTTGCGTATTAAAAAGACGAAGTAGGATTCAGCTCTTTTTGAAATCAGTAAAAAGAGGATGTTATTGAAAGCAAACACATGTACTAGGTTTGTGCATTGAACCATTTGTCATAAATTTTTATCCTCATGTCTTGCCCCCTTTTCTGAATCAATCATCACATCTGCCTAACTAGAAAAGTTTCAGGGTCTTAGTTTCACTACAGATATGCAGAACAGGGCAACAAGAACCTTTTCTGGAGGATGGAGAATGCGGATAGCTCTTGCTCGTGCACTCTTTATTGAGCCTGATTTGTTACTGCTTGATGAACCTACGGTCTGTTTGCTATATTTCTCCGTCAGGATATTCATTTCTTAAGTTGAATGAAGATCCAATTTAATCTTTTCACAAGATATAAGAATTGTTGTAGAAATGAATACGTTCCCCCCCTTATTTGGCAGAACCATCTTGATCTTCATGCTGTGCTGTGGCTGGAATCGTACCTGGTGAAATGGCCAAAAACATTTATTGTTGTTTCTCATGCTAGAGAATTCTTGAACACGGTATCACTTTTCCTCCTTTTGGACATTCTCATTTGAAGATTAGTATTTGTCGATCATTATGTATATGGTTTTTTTTATGACCGGTTGTTGTGACATCCTCTGACATCTTTTACTATTTATTTGTTTAATTTCCAGGTAGTCACAGATATCCTATATCTGCAAGGACAGAAACTGACTGCCTACAAAGGTGATTACGATACATTTGAGAGGACACGAGCGGAACAGCTTAAGAACCAGCAGAAAGCATTCGAATCAAACGAGCGTTCAAGGGAGCATATGCAGGTTTGTTTCATTGCTCCATAGAATGACTGGACATTTCTTTATGACCGGAAATGGTTTTATTATTGCCTTTTCATGTTTTAATTCTATATGAGAGCATCGGAACTATATTATACACGGATGTAAGGTTTAATTTGATCAAGGAGGAAAAAGGACAAAAGTTATAGATTGTATGGTGGTTTCTCAGTTATGCACATTTGAGCCATTGTGCATTTCTGATGATATCTATACAATATTTTTAGAGCTGAAGTTATCAAAGAAAGAAAGCGAGATCTGCCGCTCTGTAACTATACAAGGATATGACATATTAGGATCCAAAATTCAAAACTTAACACCCACCACTCTCCCAAAAAGAACAGAAGGAAAAATATATGTAAATTGTTTAATTGGTCAACATCTCAGTTATGCCCAGATTTATTTCGAAATTTCAATTTGAGTCAACATAGATCTTTGCTGCTATTGCAGGACACAATAATTGTGCAACAAAAGTATGATGAAATCTGTAAGTTCTATAATTTTAGGCATTTTGGGTTCACAAGCCACATGCAGGTGGGCCTGTGCGAGACTTGAAGATTTGTAATAAAGTTACGATCAGATCATTATATCTGTTCAAGTGCAATGTTTTAAAAATCATTCGAGGCGCCTCGAGGTGAATCAGGCAAAAACCACCCCAGGGGTTAAAGTTGAGGTTTATGCCTCCCTTGGTTGAGGCGCACCGCCTTAAGGCGGGTTGAGGCGAGGCGGTGGCTTTCAGCGAAAAAAAAAGATGCAGTAAATTAGAAGACAAACTAAGAAAAAAACACGAACGAAACCCTTTGACAGCTTATGAGTTTCTTCTCTCTCGATCGAGAGAAACGAACGAAACCCTTTAACCCATTGTTTTGTCTTTACGGCTTTACCATGGCTTACAAGTTATTTCGATGTTACAGCTGTAAAACTTAAGATGATTTTTTGTACCAAATAAAATATGCTTGTTTAAAAGGTTTAGTGTTTTGTGTGTTACAGCTGTAAAACCCTTGTTAGCTATAAAAGCTTCAGTTTTTTGTACAGTTATCTTTGTGTAAAAGTTCAATTCTTTTGGACAAGACAAAAGTTAATTTTGTAGAAAAATATAAATTATTTTCAGCTGGATTGTTTTATTTACGTTCTACAAAAAAATAAATTACCAATATTTAAATGAAACTATTTTTTTTTATTTTGTCAATTTTGCATTTATTAATTTATTGTCATATTATAAATTAACCAATATGTATAAACTAAAAAAAATTGATTTGTCAATTTAATTTTGCATTGATTAATATATTGTCATATTATAAAATAACAAATATGTAAATGAAACAAAAAAAACAATTGATTTTTTCAATTTGATTTTGCATTGATTTATTTATTGTCATATTATGAAACATGATATTTCTTTGTTATTTATTTTAATGGTTTTATTAGTATTTTTTAATGTTTTTTTTTTAATATTATCTCTTACTTCTATTAGCCCAATGCCAGTACAGCTGCTGCTGTAATGACCAACTTAACCTTCATCTAGGTTTTCCATATGTATATATTTCTACTCCCTGTCTCTTTGAATCTAGTTAGGTTATGTAACTGCTTTGTTGGTTTGAGGATGTGAATTTGGATATATATGATGTGTTTAGGCATAAAACAATGTTTTTGACCCCGCAGCTCTAAAGCTAAATACCTTTGTTTTGGGGTGGGTCCTTGGCGTTGGGTATTTGTGAAATTTTTGCCATATAGAAGACTCTTGAATAGGCATTTTTAGAGTGTTGGTGCATATGGAAGAACCCTGGCTGGTAAACTTGAGAGGAACATATCCAGTTTACTAGGTTCATATATATTGAAATTTTTGCAGATGTCTACAAGTTATCAAATTTGTATATTGCATTAATCAGTATCTGACATGGCAATTGTTCATATAAGAAGAGATCAACCAAAGAATTCTCATGGCAGAGTTTGTTTTCCTCTGCGTGTTTTCAACTCTTGAAATATGTCTGATATGCAAACCCCTTTTTCCTTTATTTTTCAATGTTGCAGTCTTTTATCGATAAATTTCGATACAACGCGAAGCGTGCATCTCTTGTTCAGTCAAGAATTAAGGTACTCATTATATATATAAAGTTTTTTGTGAATTTGTAACGATTTGCAAAACAATTGCTTATTGTTCAAAGCAACCACTTAGTTTCTCCATTATGCGTTTCTAAGAATTAATCTATCCGCCTTTTAATTTTTTTCCTTAATTTATCAGGCACTGGATCGGCTGGGTCATGTGGACGAAGTTGTCAATGATCCTGAGTATGCACTGCTTTTTTAATATGCATCTGCCAGGGTGTGTCTGGTTGCATATATGTCTCTCTTTAAGCCATTTTTAACTTTAGGGTTCCCTGCCTTTGCTATGCAGCTACAAATTTGACTTCCCCACTCCGGATGACAGACCAGGCGCACCTATAATAAGTTTCAGGTTTGGTTGTTACAGTTAATTGTCTTTTTAATTTCAAATGGTTTTATGAAGTGCCTACACTGCTAGACTTCTAATTACTTAAATAGATCTTATTCCTTAAAAGTAATGAACACTTGCATCTATATAATATTTAATGACATGCCTCATGAAATTGATGTTTGATTTCATTCCTCATCAATTAAGATTTTATTGTGTGCCTAATTGAGTCTTAATCATAATTATTGATATATTATCATACTTTGATTGCAGTGATGCATCTTTCGGGTATCCCGGGGGCCCCTTGCTGTTTAAAAATTTGAATTTTGGGATAGATCTTGATAGCCGCGTAGCAAGTAAGAATTGCGTTTTTTCTCGCTGAATAACGCTACAATGTGCTACGTATTTATTCTAACCAATGATTGATTCTCTACTTGTTTGTCAATTGGTGGATTTCATATTTGAGTATTTTTCCCTTTGTATCGGTCCCTTTGTGTTTTGGGCCTTAGGTGCGTACTCTTAGTTTTGTAGTCTAAAACCTTCTAGAATTATACTATGTTTAGCATAAATACAATTATTGGGCTCCCAATTGGGTAAGCCATTACATTATAAAAATCTTCTTGGTATCAGAGCCAAAATAAAATCAGTTTGCACATATTTTTTCTCACCCTAGCCCCAATTACTGTTTATGGTTACTGTTCATCGGTATTGTCCATCGTACTTGTTCATCGCTACTGCTCATCGGTATTCTAATTGGATGTTTTGGAGCCAAATTTATTTATTATAGCATATATTCTTCTTTGTTTTATGGTCAAACCCTTATTTTTCACCCTTTAGGGTTTGGTGGTATTCTTAACGAAGTAAGTGTTAGATTTATGAGATAATTAATTTACATAATAAAAGGAAAAAGAAGAGAAGTAGACGATGAAGAGGAAGAGAGAAGAGAGAAATCAATAAAGAGGAATGAATTAGATCATTATCTTCCATCACATTCTATTTATAACATAAAGTTTCAATATTTACACATAGGTTCCTACATAATTAAATGACATAATTAAACTGATACAAATAAGCCCCTCACAACACTCCTCTCAAGCTGGTGCAAAGATTTTTATCATACCCAACTTGGCTAATATTTTGTGCAAGGTAGCATTACTCACACCCGTAGTCAACACACCAGCCACTTGGTCAATCGGGGTAACATACGGAGTATAAATGAGCCCAAGGTGAAGTTTTTCCTTGATGAAGTGGCGATCAACTTCAACATGCTTTGTTCTATCATGTTGAACTGAGATGTGGGGCAATATTAATGGCAGCTTTGTCACAATACAAGTTTATTGACTCCCGTAGTGGATATTCCAACTCATTTAACATAGTTCGTAACCATAACAACTCACAAATTTCTTGTGCAATATTCTGATGTTGATCGTCGATCAGTCACACAGACCCTGCTCAATCAGCATCGGTATAAGCTTTGACACGCAAGTGACCATGTCTCCCAAATAATATCGCCTTACGAGGTCAACTTTTAAGGTAACGAAGAACACGATACGCTGCCTCGAGGTGGGAAGATCGTGGAGCATACATAAACTGACTAATCACACTAACAATATGGGCTATATCTGGACGAGTGAGAGATAAGTAAATTAGTCTTCCAACAAAACGTTGAAATCTCTCCACATCATCAAGCAACTCGCTATCCGTGTCATTTAGCATATGATTTCGCTCAATGGGAGTAACATTGGGTCTAGCTCCAAGTTAACCTGCTTCAACCAACATATCTAACACATACTTACGTTGAGATATGAACACTCTTTTCTTGGATTTACACACTTCAATTCCAAGAAAGTATCTTAATAATCCAAGGTCTTTGATCTCGATCTCTTTAGGATCATCTCCAGTGATAACAATATCATCCAAAGATACAATAACGACAGTGGTGCAGCTTTGATACCTATTTATGAAAAAAGTATGATCCGCATGACTCTGTGTACCCACCCTCTTCACTACTGTTATAAATCAGGCACGTGGAGACTGTTTTAGATCGTACAAGACCTGATTTAGTTTGCACTCCAAATCCTCATCATCAGCAAGTTTGAGGCATTATCATATACACTTCTTCCTCTAAATCACCATGAAGGAAAACATTCTTTACATCCAATTAGTGTAGTGGCCAAGATAAATTTGCTCCCAAGGAAATAAGGACACGTATAGAGTTTATCTTGTTAACTGGAGCAAATGTTTCATGGTAATCAATCCCCTAAGTCTAAGTGAAGCCCTTTGCAACTAGCCGGGCTTTGTACCTTTGAATTTTTCCATTAGTTTGATACTTTATTGTGTAGATTTATTTGCATCCTACTGCCTTTTTTTCTCTAGGTAATTGAATAATATCCCATGTACCATTTTTCTCAAGAGCCTTTATTTTCTCAATCATGGCTCTCTTCCATTGGATTGGACGAAGGGCATCTAAACGTTAGTAGGAACAAAAACATAAGATATAGAGGAAGTGAAGGCACGATATGCTTGAAATATAAGAGAGAAACTGAGAAATAGGGTGTTTCGTACAATCTCGAACACCCTTACGAAGGGCAGGGACATTGATATCAACTGAGGGATTATCTGGATTGAGGGAGACATCATTTTCCTGGTGTGAGGTAATGGTTTGTTTTGTTCTTCTAGTATAAACAAGTAGCTCGTTTCCCTGTTGCAAATCATTAGTGTTAGTAGCAGTAGACATCGACACAAACTCCCTTTGAATAGGAACATGCAATGGAAGAGGACATTCGGGTTGAATGGAAGGTGAGTATAGAGGAGTCTCCCCCTGTAGAGAATCCCTATTGGGGGAGAAAAAAGGTACCGACTCAAAGAATGTAACATCAATAAAGACAATACGACAACGAGTTGTGGGGTTATAACAACGGTACTCCTTCCGAGTGACGGATTATCCTAAGAACACACACCGGATTGCCTTATGGCCCATTTATCCGTCTTGTGATGAATGTGAACATGACAAACACAGCCAAAGACATTTGGAGGAACACTAAATAAATGTAGTGTTCTCCGCACATATGCGTGATGCTTTTTAGAAATGCAACGCATTAGCGAATGCGTGGGAAAATGCGTGGTCAACGTTTTTTAAGGCGGTCAACGGGCGCGAGGCGCGCATATGCGTGAAATGCGCGCATAATGCATTTTTTTTAGATTAAAACGTCGTCGTTTTATTGTTTTATATTTTTTTTTAATTTTTTTTTTGTTTTTCTCATGCATTTTAGTTGAGTAAAGAGTTATATATTAAAAAAAGTGCCCCGATAAAAAAAACAAAGGCAAAGAGTGCCCCGATCTGATTTTTCTTAAAAACTAAATGCTTGAATAAAAAAAACATACGTGATCTCTTACCGAAACCCAAGAAAACATTGCCGAAACCCTAGAACCCAAGAAAACCTTGCCAAAGCCCAAGAAAACACCGCCGGCCGTAAACAAAAAACCTCTACTCCGGCCGAAAACAAAAAACAGGTAAGTTTTCCATCTTATTTATTTCTTTTGATTTCTTATAAGAAGATGATGGCTAAATTTTTTTCCACCAAAACCGACCCGAAATGTTTCTTTCTTATTTTTTTCTTTCTTCTTTCTTTCTTCTTTCTTCTTTCTTTGATCACAAAAAGAATTTAGTTTTCTTATAATTAATTAAAAGTCTAACAAAAGGATGATGTTAAGTTTTTTTACTTGCTTTTATTAATCAACAAACGGATGATGTTAATTAACTGTATAAGTTTTATTATGTTAAGATGATGTTAACTGTATAAGCATAAAAAACAACATTTCTTATAATTAATTAAAAGTTTAACAATTTACAGCTTCAATCATTCCATTGCATAAATGTTATAAATGTTGTTTTTGATGCAGTGTTAACAATTATAATTTACAGCTTCAATCCTCTTATGCAGTGTTGACAGTTATAAATGTTGTTTTTGATTTCTTAAATGTCTGTTTTTGCTTATATTTATTAACAGTTAACAGTTAATAAATGTTAACAAGCGAGCAATGTTATGCAGTGTAGAAATGTTTTGCTTATATTTCCAAGGTATGTTTTATTTTATTCATAATTTTGATTCAGTGTTTATGATTATGTTTTTTTATGTAAGTTATGCTTATATTTATGTTTTTATTATTTTACAAACCTCGGTATAACTAAAAATATATTAAAATAGGCAAAACGTTTTTTCACTCATATGCTTCGCATATGCGCGCCTATGCTCCTAATGCTTGATGCTTGACCTCCACGCATCGATCACGCATCGCGCCTTTTAGAACATTGAATAAATGAGAGGTAGGGTGTAAAACAGAGAAGGGAGATTGGTTGCCAATAGCCTGAGACAACATGCGATTAAGGAGATAGAACAATTAAGGTTGCATTAACCTAGTATGTTTTAGGCGCTCCTCCCATAAGAAGAGAACGAGTTAGCTTTGTAATATGACGGTGTTTTCTTTCAGTTACACCATTTTGTTGTGGTGTATTAACACACGAGGTTTGATGTACAATTCCACTATCATCAAAAAAATGAGGCAAGACTACCGTACATAAACTCCCCTCTATTATCAGATCGAAGTATCTTGAGGGGACACAATCAAACTGAGTACAAACCATTTTATGAAAGTTTTTAAAAATGGAAAGAACTTCACTTTTATGCTTCATGAGATAGAGCTAAGTATACCTGCTAAAGTCATCGACAAATACCACAAAGTATCGAAATTCAAGTAAGGAAATAGTAGGACCCCACACATCAAAATAAACAAGCTGCAAAGGAGTTGTAGTTTCATTAATACTAGTAGGATAAGGAACATGACATTGTTTAGCAAGAACATATGGTTCACAATTTAACTTAGCAGGTGCAATAGAAGCAAACTCAGGAAGCACACGCGTTAATACAGGAATGGGAACATGACCTAGTCTATTAAGCAATCGCATTAACAAATCATTTTTCACACTATTAACCCCTAACACTAGGCTGATTTGCAACACAATAAGAAATTGGCTTGACGTCCAACAAATACAAGCAATTGTCCTTACGCCCACTTCCAATCGTCTTCTTTGTAACCAAGTCCTGGAAAACATAATGTGACAGAAGGAATGTCACACTACAATTCAAACTTTTGGTAATGTGACAGATAAAAAGAAGAATATTGGTAAGTTTTGGAGCATGAAGAATGAAGGAGAGGGTAGTATTTGGAGAGGCTGGAATCGTCTCGATCCATCAGCTGCTCTAATTTAATTCCGATCAGAACGTATACTGCATGAAGAAAAATCAGATGCCATACCGGTTATATAATTAATGGCTCCAGAGTCAATGATCCAAGGTAGGGCTGAGCATGGTTTAGGTTGGTTCGGTTCCACTATAGAACCAGAACTAGAATCGAAATGGTTCGGTTCTCTGGTTTTGGAACCAGAACCAAACCGATCCGAACCAATGGTTCTCGATTTTTTTGTCGTTTTTCGGTTCCTGTCATTTGTGATTTAAGCATGAAATTAAATAGACTAAAATAGACTAAAATACATTAAATGATTTACGTATCAAAACAGATTACAACTATCTCTGTTTTATATACATTTACAACTAAGTTGTCAAATTTTTGAGTAAAATTTGCTTAAGAAATTATTAATTTCTGATCAAAAATTGATGAGAAATTTATATTTGTGTTTAAATATCTAAATTTGCTAACTATTTCATGAAGTGACACACATAATAATGGTAGATGAAGAAGGCTACACTATTCAACAATTTTAGGCATCAAACTCAGATCTGAAATACTACACTACACATAATAGTGGTAGATGAAGAAGAAGACGACTTTGAAATCATCTGTGAGAGGGAGCTAATGGGTCGATTTCATACCTTCGCTAAGGCGAGAGAGAGAAGATGAGCTACTACACGAGAGAGAGAACATGAGAGCTGCTAAGGTGAGAGAGAGAAGATGACCTGCTACACGAGAGCTCCTAAGGTGAGAGAGAGAAGATGACGGCTGGAAATGAAAAAAAGAAACCCTACTTCGCCATTTGCTAGAAATGAAAAAATTAAAGGACTAAAAAGTCCGGTTCTAACTTTGGTTCTAATTACTGGTTCTATGTTCGGATTTTCGGTTCGGTTTATGGTTCAGTTTGGTTTGGTTTACATATCAACCCTAGAACCGAACCGACTGCATCGATATTTTTTTTTAAGAACCAGAACTATAAGTTAAAAAACCCGACCCAACCCAAACCATAGAGGTCGGTTTGGTTCGGTTCTTCGGGTTGGCGGGTTATTTGCACTGCCCTAATCCAAGGGAGCACACCAGATGATGCGGATACATGATGTGTCGAATGAGAAATATTTATCTGAGCAAAATAAGAGGTGGAGGGAGCATCAGAAGTGGATTGGAGATCAAGTTGAGCTAGCCTCTGTCGAAGATAAGCATTATCTTGTCTGAGATGATCAGCATCTTGTATATACATATTCCTTGATGGTCCGGGAGAGGTACGACCAGTAATGGCAGGCTCATTCACTGCATTGTGTGCAAAGGGAGGTCTCCTTGAATGTAACAGCTGACACAGGTTGCCCTCTAACCGGAGGGAATCTCTGTCAAGCAGGGGTTGAAGGTGGTCTCTCATGAAGATCCCAACAAGTTTCCCGGGGTGATCGGTGCGACTATAGTGGTAACACTTCAGGTGTCCCTTGTTATGCTGTCTTCTTCCCTCAAAAAATTCTATTCCATTGTTGGGTGGCAAGAGCAGACCCTCAGACAGAGGTACTTCTGATTTAGCCTTGGGAAACATTGCCTTCTTCTTGTTTTCCTCGGCTTGTATATAGGAGAACACCTCATGAACAGAGGTAGAAGCAGGATACTTACCCAACACTTGCACCCTTACGTGCTCATATTGTGGGTGCAAACCACCCAAAAACTCATAAATACGGCTCCATTCTACCATAGCTCGATACGCCTTAATGTCAGCTGCACAAACAAGTACATAGTTTTGGAAGTGGTCATACATTTTCACTTGCCTCGCAAAGAATGGTAATACGTAGCAAGAGATTGGTCTTCCTGTTTAAATTTTGCAATACTCTGCTCAAGTTCATTCATCTTGGCAAAATTTCCAACGGACGAATACGTTTCTTGTATGATAGTCCACAACTCTTGCTGTTTTCACAAACATAAATCCCTTGCTAATTTGTGGTTGCATTGACTGCAACAATCACGTCATAACTAAGACATTCTCAGCCCTCAGTTACCGTATTTAGGGTTGTTTATGGGGGGATAAGGTACAATTTTATCAACATGGGCAATCATCTTACGACTAGTAATGTATATACGAGAAGATTGCGCTCACTGCATATAACTTGTTTCGTCCAGTCTAACATTCATAATACACAGGTTTGGATGATGATCACTGTTATTACCCATCGCGGGAGTCACACCGATTAAAGTACTAGTTGCTCCAGATCTATGTTCTAAGGTAGACATTTTTATAAACAGTTTTTGGGCATATACCTTTTAAAAAACAACAAATACCAACTGTGCAGAGGACCATCTCTATAACACACGCACAACCTAAAAAGAAGAACGAGGCAAATTTAAACTTTTAACTAGCAACGAAGTAGACCTTACCTGGACAGTGCGAGAAAGGGAAAATATATGAATCTATGTTTATACCTTTTCATTCACTAGGGTTTGTACATACTATGCTCTGATACCATATTAGATTTATGAGAGAATTAATTTACATAATAAAAGAAAAAAGAAGAGAAGAAGATGAAGAGTAAGAAAGAGAAGAGATAAATCAACAAAGAGGAATGAATGACTGAATGAGATTATTCATCTCCCATCACATTCTATTTATAACATAAAGTTTCAATATTTACACATAGGTCCCTACGAAATTAAAGGACATAAATAAACTGTTAAAATAAGCCCCTCACAGCAATAAGGAGTTGTTATTTTTTTGATGGGGCTGCTGGGTTATTCAACGGAGTTCTTTTGGATATTTTGCTATGTTTTCGAGAGTTGAGTGGTAGTTTATTGATGTGCGCACCCGCAACATGTTTTTTATGATTCTCCAATAACTGTTGGTGAGTTCTTGCTGTTCCTAGTACAAATCTGCTCTTCAAGAATTTCAAATTGTTGTTTGGTCACTTTTTGGACACCTTTTGAGTTATTATGGGTTATTCGTGTATTGGCAAAGATATTTTTTCATTGGCAAAACGTTGCCCGACTCAATTGGCTATAAATCTTCTCATGAATGAGTGCACTTTTGCTTTCGGATCCCGTTGTGGTGATAGGGAGATTATTTGTCATCATCGTCCGGTTCTTGGCATGGCCAGAGGTGTTGATACCACTTGTCCTCGCGCAGTTACTCCCCAGGTTGTCCAATCTTCTCTCAGTGCCACTGCCACCATTACTTCAGGTGTCCCCTCCACTTTTCATGCTCAGACTGCAAAGCCTATTTGAATTCTGGATTTCGAAGCCACTTATCACATGACGGGAGAGTCATCTCTTCTTTCCTCACCCACCGTTCCTATTTGTCAGTACATGCGTATTGCGGATGACTAACAAGGTTTCCATCTTTTAATCTCTTTTTCATTAGCCAACTTGCCAAACATTTCAATTGTGGTTTAATGTTTTTTACTACCCATTGTCTCTTGCAAGACTTGAGTTCGAAGAGGATTATTGGCAGGGACTATGAGTGCGACGGGTTGTAATATTTGGGGAACCTCCACCACCGCAACCTCCCACCCTTAGTTTCAATGCTTCCATCTTATCAGATTCCATTTCTTATGATGTATTCCTCCACATCATGCGCTTGTGGCATGCCCGCCTAGGGTATGTCAATTTCCGGTACTTATGTTTATTTTTCTTTTCTCTTTCGAAAGCGTGTAAGGACAAAATTCTTATGTGAAGTATGTGAGCTCTCCAAGCATATTAGGACTTGTTATATTAAACATATGATTCGTGCTCCTAGTATGCTTGATTTGATTCATTATGATGTGTGGGGACCATCCCCATGTTATTGCCCTTTTTGGTCATCGTTATTATGTGACCTTTATTGATGATCATACTTGTTGTATGTGGGTGCATCTTCGTAAAAAGAAATGAGAAAATTTTCCCTTGTTTGTAATTCCTTCAAATGGTTAATACTCAATTTCAGACAGTTGTCCGTAACATCCGATCTGATAATGTACGTTAGTATGTTTTTAATGAATTTCGGTCCTAACTTAATCAGAATGGGATCCTTCACCAACTCACTTGCCCATATACACATGAGCAAATGGGGTTGCAGAACGAAAAAATCGTCATCTAATGGGAGTTGTTTGGTGCTTGTTGAGTGGTATGAAGTTGCCCAAGTCTTATGAGCACCATGTTGTCCTTATGCCACTTTCATCATAAATAGCACTCTAAGTCGGATTTTGGGGGGTAAGGCACCCCTTTAGTGTCTTCGGCCCGATAGCCCCTTATTTCATATCCTTCCTCGAGTATTTAGGTGTACTTGTTTTGTTCATTATCGTATTCTCTCTCGACACAGACTTAATGATAAATCTATTCGGTGCATTTTTTTGGGAACTCCTCGATGTCTAAGAAGTATCGGTGCCATGACCCGGTGTCTCAACACATGTATCACTCTCTTGATATTATTTTTTATGAGGATATTTCTTTTTATAGGGGGTGGGAGTGACTACTCCAGAATCACCTATCCCCATGTCATTCGAGGATGAGGCTTCACCTTATGCCCGACCTATTCCTATATTTGACGAGACTCCTTCCTCCACTTTCGGAGCCCACCTTGTAAGTATATTCCCGTCGTCCTCGTCCACCTCTGCGAGCTCCCTCTCCAGATTCGGGTAGTTCACCTTCTCCTTTATCACTTTTTACTGGTTTTCAATCTCATTATCCTTCTCGTATTTACCACCCCCTTCTCGATATGGTCATGCTTATACTACTAATCATCCTATTTCTCAACATTTTTCCTATGATAATCTTTCTAGTCCTTATCAACCGTATCTAGTCTAACTTGACTCTATCTCTATTCCTTGATATGTGGTCGAGCCTCTCCGGAATCCTAAGTAGGTGGAAGCGATGCCAGTGAAAATGGATTCTTTGGATCGAAACAGTACATGGGAGCTTGTATCCTTACCTCTTGGGGAGAAGACAGTTGGATGCAAATGGGTTTGTGTGAAATATTTGGCCGATGGATTCGTTGATTGCTATAAGGCGCGGTTGGTGACTTAGAGATTTACTTAAGTCCCGAGAAGGATTTTGGTGCTACCTTTGCCCTGTGGCTAAGCTTACTTCGGTTCGATTGTTAGTTTTACTTACGGCCTCTCATTTTTTGTTTCCACATAAGTTGGGCGTTAAGAAGGCTTAGCAATCACCTCGGCCTTGGTTTAGCTATTTCAATGAGGTGCTTCTCTCCATGGGTTTTACTCAGTGTCATTCTGATCATACATTTTTCATTCGCCGTCAGCTCGAAGGTAGATTCATCATCTTATTGGTGTATGTGGATGATATTATTATTGCAGGTTATGATATTGATGGGATTGCCCAAGTAAAAGGAGATAATAACAAGTTGTTTGATGCAAAGGATTTAGGTCTCCTCCGCTACTTTCTTGGGATTGAGGTGGCTCGATCTCGATACGGGATATCTTTGTCCCAACATAAGTACACTTTGGATCTTTTTCAGGATACCGGGATACTAGGTTAGTCTCCAACTTCTACACCTATGGACCCCAACCTGAAGCTTTCAGTCGAGACGGGTGATTTGATTCTTGGTCAGAGATTGGTCGGTTTCCTCATTTATTTGATCAACATGAGGACGGATTTGATATTTGTCGTGAGTATGGTTAGCCATCTTATGCATGCTTCATGCACCGCGCACTAGGATGTTGTTTATATATTTTGAGATACCTCTAGTTGTGTCCAGGACTTGGGTTATTTTATGCCTCGGGGAGGAACCAGACATACCTTTCATGCTGTACATATGCAGACTATGCAGAGCCTAAGAGAGGTAAACGACCCACTTTTGGTTTTTGTACGTTTTATGGTTCTCACCTCATCTTATGGAAGAGCAAAAAATAGGCGGTGGTTTCACGCTCTTCAGCTAAGGCCGAGTATCGTGCGATGGCTCAAGGGACGTGTGAGATCTTATGGTTACGTTTATTTTTGAGTGAGTTGGGTTTTATGAAAAGTAGATCATCGGAGTTATTTTGCGATAACCATGGTTTTAAAAGGCGAAATGAGGCTCGCCTCGAGGTGAGGTGCTAGGTGGGCGGGTTGAGGCTTACGCCTCTACTGAATTATCTGGGGCTTGCGCCTTTTGTGACTGAGGCTTACGCCTCTTTTTTCTCTCCTCATTAAGGGTAAAAGTGGTCAAAAGTTAAAAATAAAATAAAATTACCTATCGTTTCCAACACAAAACAAGTCGCTTGCTGCCCAAAGATAATTCCAACCCAAAAACCCTAGTTGTTCGTCTTTTTTTTTGTTTGCTGCACTAATTCTATGCCGATGTGTTTTTTTTTTACTTTTTCTACTATATATATATATATATATATATAATTTTTTACATATATATATATATATAGAGAGAGAGAGAGAGAGAGAGAGGCTCACCTACATCATGCACTATACATCACACCTAATTCTAGGGGCTAGAAAACTTTTTTTTTAAAATTTTATTTTTTTTCCATGAAATTAACCTTCCAATCAAGCCATTTGCAAAAAATTATGTCAAAATACATTTTGTAGCCATTTTTAAAAAATTCACAAAAAACTGCTGGCGCAGACCCTTATAAATAAGGTATTTTTAGCAGTTTTTTGTGGATTTTTTAAAAATAGGTACAAAATGTATTTTGACCTAATTTTTTACATATGGGTTGATTGGAAGGTTAATTTCAATGGGAAAATATAAAATTTGAAAAAAAATATTTTTTAGGGCCTAGAATTAGGTGTGATGCACGGGTGATGTATAGAGCATGATGTACTATAGCCTGGCTCTCTCTATATATAATGACTTTATTTTTTTTGCTATATTATTGCAGTGAGTTGTCACTATTATGGATTTCTTTTGTCTTGACGGTATAATATGTAGGATGGTGTTATTATTTGTATTGTGTTGTGGAATCGAGTTTACATCATTTATTGTCATAATAGATGTGATACATATTTTGTTTCTCGTTTAATTATTATTTTTATATCATTTTTAGTGATTTTCGTGGAAAAAAGTTGAGGCTTACGCCTTGGACCGCCTCGAGGCTTACTCACAGAGGCAAAACGCCTCAACTATGCTTTGCGCCTTTTAAAACCTTGGCGATAACATATCCGCCATTATGCTTGCATCGGATTCTGTGCTTCATGAGAGGATAAAGCACGTGGAGGCTGATATTCACTTTATCTGTGGAAAAAGGTGAGGTCCGACATTATTCGTTCGTCTTTTGTCTCTTCTTCGGATCAGATGACAAATTTCTTCACCAAGTTAGTCGGGCCTTCTGTTCTTCGATCTTCCATTATCAAGCTGGGCTTGATTGATATCTTCGCTCCAGCTTGAGGAGGAGTGTTGGATTATATATTTTTAGTATTTTACCCTTTGTATTGGGCCATCTGTGTTTTGAGCTGTAGTTGTGTACTCTTAGTTTTGTAGTCTCTAAAACCTTCTAGAATTGTAATATGTTTAGTATAAACACAATTATTGGGCTCCCAATTGGGTAAGTCATTACATCTCAAAAATCGTCTTCAACCATATACCAATTGTAGGGTGTTTGTTATATTTTGATCTATTTATTCCATTAAAACAATAAAATAAAATAAGCCATTTGCATTGGATTTATGTATTTTTTGAAGTAAGCCAGTGTAAATACGACCTCAATTGGTCTTTTTACTCCTCTGGAAAAATATATCTACACAAAGATGATATGACTGAAACGTACTTCAAATTGGTGTCAGTTGTGATGCTGCATTTGTCTTCCACTTCATTTTCTGAATCTAGGTTACAAATTTTTGCAGTGGTTGGTCCAAATGGAATAGGAAAGTCAACCATACTTAAGCTGATTGCAGGGGAGCTTCAACCAAGCTCAGGGACAGTTTTCCGGTCAGCTAAGGTACCCCTTACCTGCCTCTGTTGAATAGTATTTTTTTTCATGGAAAGTCACGCGTAACTCTAAATTCTGTCAATCTATTTAGGCCACAGTGTGAAACATTAAATTAGCATTACGAGTCAAGGGATGATCTTCTCCAAACCTGGTTATTAGTGTATTACAATCTGTATCATCGATATTAACCTTAAATCAATCCCACTCTGTTTCTTTCTGCTCTAAGCGCTCAATGGTAGTTCTGTATTGCCAAGGAAGTTGATTAAACATTTGTTGCTTGTGTGCTTTCTCGGCTGTCCTCTTGGTGACATATACAGCAACTTTAACCATTTATGTCTTTGATCTTATAGCGTAATCCCATTATTACTGCCAAGCTCCTGCCTGCCACTTTAATGAATTAGTGAATTAGGATAACGGTAACAAAATTTTCAAACAAGTAACTGTTATGTGGTATGTCTCTTGATCTGCTGGTCACTCGATTCTCTCTCTACAGGTTCGCATTGCTGTGTTTAGTCAGCACCATGTTGACGGGCTTGATCTAACCTCAAATCCACTTCTATATATGATGCGCTGTTTCCCGGTAAGTTTCCCTGGTAAATTCAGTTCTTTATTTACCTGCTTTTTGTTAAATATCTGCTGAAGCATTGTTTGCTCTCTGAATTCTTACATTAAGGAAAATTTACTGCGTATCAATTGATCCCTTTGATCATCCTTAAACAAGGATACCTTGCTAGGGATTAGGATTATCCTCAACTTTGCCTCGTGCATAGAGTTCTCTAATCTGGACTGAAAATCAGCAGGTCAAATTCTAATCTCTGTGCGGATTGGAGGGTCTAAACATTGCTTTGAGATTAGTCAGGTGCTAATCAAAGATATTTAAAAAAAGAAATGATCTAGTCTCTTTGATGTTCTTGATACTTCTGTCTATAATATATCTTGCTTATATTTTAATCAGAAATGAGCAGAAATTTGATTGATACAGAAGCAGCGTATATAATGAAAAAGCTGCAGAACAACTGTCCAATCATATTGGATCATTAAGAAAAGAAAAGTAGAAAACACAGATCTGCGTAAAAGTAACAATTTAAAAGGAAAGAAAATACAATAGATTTTTTAACAGTCACTTCCCTTCATTTGGAAGCGATCAAGGAGACGTCCCAAGTCTTGAAATTTTTTGATGTAGAAGCCCATTAGGATGCCATAAATTAAATTTTATACCATAATTGATATAAGCGCGGTGGAAATTAATCACAACAACATCCTAGAAATTTGGGTTTCTCTCATCCATTCATCTCCCTCTAATGTATACTATATACAGTGGGTCCATTGGCCTTATTTATAGGTAAAGTTATCGTGCCAACCAAGATAACTTAAAAGATAAAAAAGACTAAAGAGGGAACATTAAGTTTTATAGGTGAAGTTATCTTGCCAACTAAGATAACCTAGAAGATAAAAAAGACTAAAGAGGGAACATTAAGAATATTTTAGTGCAATATTATCCTCTTGTTAAATACCAACTCTAAATAGGAAAATTAACTAAAAGGGATTTGTTAGCAAAAATGTATAAAGAATCATATTACATTTTATACTCTCGGGATCTTGCGAGCACATCATTTTTGTCGAGCGTGGAGGTGGAAGAAGAGATCAACACTTGGGCTGTATATACATCATTGGTCTCCCCTACTTGAGAAGGAAGTCGTTCATAAAAGCACCTAAAATACTGGCTAGCAAACCCGTGTCGGAGAAGCCGAACTCGTTCTCGAAACTTCCCATGATGAAAATGATCGTGCCTATTGATCGAAGGGGGCCAAGGATGCCACACTTGGATTGATCACCATATTTAGCTTCGAAACCCAAATAAAAAATCAACGCGGGATTTAAACGCATCCCTAATCCGGTTCCATATGATAGGTTAAGCTCACACAATATCAACAAAAATAGTGAAATGATCTCAGCTCCTATACAAAATCCAACTCCCTCCTCCCAAATAATGGGAAAGAAGTCTCCTATAGAAAACACTTGGCCATCTTGAAATCTGGTACGAGTAATCCCACAATCCTCGATATAGATGTCAAAGAAATTCCTAATATAACCTTTAGCAACCACCACTGAGCCAGGGAGCCAGGGGTGTTGATCGGAGTCATTAGACAACTTGACAAAGTTGTAGGCCCTAAGAAATCAGATTCAAAGTGATTCCTCACCTATCTTGTTTGGGCAGTCGAACGCTCGAGCGAACCGGTCAGTAGATCTAAAAGGATCCATCCTTAAACCTACGATATCGTTTGTCCACAAAGTATGAGAGACGTCACCCAAGGGCTGATGGCTGATGGCGACTGCGATAAAAGCATGGAGTTCAGGATAGCATGCCTGCCACCAAAGCTTAATCTCCGATCTCCAATTACGTTCCTCCTTGTCACATTCTTCGTACCTTAGACGACACTCCTTATACTTGGTACATATGCCGAGTCTAAATGGGTACCCCTTGGCCTCATTGCAAGTATCGAGCTCCCTAAACTCTTCCTCGGTTGGTTCAATAGAGTCCATATCACTGCCGTTGGTCTCTAAACAGGTAAGAGTCGAAGGGCGGGGCTAAGGAAGTTACTAGGGGTAGAAAAAAGTTGTGTCATGTCTTATCGGGTTTGTGTCAAAGTCATTGTGGCCCAAATCCGACTGGTTGTACAGTTCGTGTCATTGTGTCGTGTGTCATGTTTTGTTTGCATTCAAATTGAATATTAATGAATCAATGTCATGTATTTCCACTAAATGGTTGAATTCAAACTCAATTCTTTAAGGTATCGTGTTTAACAAGTTCACTCGTTAAGTTCCTGAATTCGTAGTGGCCCAAGCCCGATAAAAAACCGTGTGGGCATTGTTGAATTATGCCACCCCTAGAAGTCAGGGATAAGGGAGGGGATGATTTAAGAATTCAAGAAAATTGTGGGGTTCAAATGTATTTTTGAAAAGTAGAGAGGTGTGTTGGGTAGTTATTCAAAAAGTTTAGGGGAACTTGTTTGTAATATTCAGAATGGGGATAAGAGTCAAAAGTTTCAGTTTCATTTCCATTTTTTTTTTCCTTTTGAATTGTCCAATTTGGATATCAAGGGAGTGGTAGAACCATGGTTCAAAGTCAAGGCCGATACCGCGACGATACGGCCGAGTTGACTAGGTATCGGTGCCCACTGATCCGATTCCGAGTTACAAGTTGAGTTTTCAATTATTGATGTGAATCGACCCTATATCGGTAATTTCTCGGTAGTATCGGTGATATAGCGGTATAATCGGCCCATATCGGTGATATTGCAGTAGAATCGGCCCATATCGGCGATATCGCGATGGAATCGACCCATATCGGTGATATCACGATGGAATCGGCCCATATCAGCGATATCGCGATCGAATCGGCCCATATCGGCGATATCACAATAGTACGACCCATATAGGTGATATATCGGCCGAGATGGTACAAGTTTACTAAGAATCTGTGTGTGTGGTTATTTGATCATCGTGTGGATTTAATTTAGTGCGTTGTATATGTGCCAGTTTTTTTTTAAAGAATGCAAATGATCCAAATGTTATTTGTTATTATTTTTTATAATAATGTTCCCAATGTTATATTTTAATATGTTATTATTTATAAAAAACGTAAATGTTATTCTTTTACAAACAAATATACAACTGTAATTATTGTAAAAATAATATTTGTATCCTCTAAACATTTGTAAAAATAATATTTGCATCCTTTATGTAAAAATAACATTTGCAACACAAGTAAAAAAAAATATAGATTATGTACTTTTAGGACTTAAAATAATATCGATTATGGATATAGGACAACAAATATTTCGTTTCCATTTTTAGTCCCTATTTTCAAATTAAAGGGACACGTGGCGTGTTGTGATTGGTTGACGTTTTACGAAAATGGGTCCGCGCCAGCGGCTTTATTCAAAAATAGGGACTAAAATTATAAACAAAATGTTTGTTGTCCTATTTCCAAAATACATATTACAATAGGTCCTAAATTTACAAAGTCCCAAAAAAATATTTGCATCCTCTTTGTAAAAAAATAACATTTCCATCAATTTAAAAAAAACATTTGCAACCCAACAACAACAAAAAATAACATTTACATTCCTTTTATAAAAAAATAACATTTGCATCATTTTTTGTAAGAAAATAATATTTGCATCCTTTTTGTAAAAAACGATTGTAAAAAAAACGTAGTGTTTTGTCAAAATAACTATTTGTATCATCTTTGTGAAAAAATAACAATACGAAAAAAAAACATTTCTATCCTTATTAGGAAAATATAACATACTTAAAAAACACATTTGTATCCTCTTACTAAAAATAATAGTAAGAATATAATAGTTGTATCCTCTTTGAAAAAAAAAATATCCTCTTACTAAAAAAGTAACATTTGTTTTTCTTTGTAAAAGCATATTATTTGTATCCTCCGTGAAAAAAAACATTGATTTATTATGGAACATTGAATCTGTCAAGTTCGCAGCACGTCAATATAATCAATTGTACAATGTTATGCATATTAAAGGATAGTTTTAAACTTATCTGATTGGTCCACATTGTTAATCGTATTTTTTTTAAAATTTCTAGATTTTTTTCGGAATTTTTTGCGCTCTCTAAATAGTGTATCTTTGCGTATCGCCCGATACCGTGACCGATACCGCGACCGAGTTGAAAATCGAGTGGCCGATACCGGGACCGATACCGAGACTTTGAACCATGGGTAGAACACTACTCAACATGGATATCAAGGGAGTGGTAGAACACTTCTCAATAGTAGGGGATATTTTTAGAATGACCTGGAGGGATTAGGGCAACAACTAGGGTTATTTGGCGGCTGCCTCATCCACCATGGGGAATATTCGATCTCCGGTAGGGGTCTAAACCTTTGAGCAAAGGTCGCAACTTGTCAATGAAGGGTATCGAGGGTGCGGGTAGGGGTGGGCTGGGGGAGGCGTCGACGAGGTCGGTGGACTCACATAACTAGGGCTCCCGGTGTCGCTCTGGCGACGTTATTTAGTGTCGAAATTTTCTGGTAGTGCAAAGGCACGGTGGGGTTTTCAGGGCCTCAAATAAGGTCGTCAAGGGGTAGCGAGCATGTGTGTAGTCCACATCAAGAGGATTGGGTTTGTTGGTTGTTCGAGATTCCGAACCCATGGGTCGAAGGATTCTAGTGTGTGAGCTATGGGTTAAAAATGGATGTGAGTTGGTGGGCACTAGGCGTTGACAAGCGGGTTTCGACATGGGTGAAGGTCTAGGGAGGCTGGATACACGACTTGTGACTGGATTGGGTATTTTGCGGCATCACGAGGATGGTTTATGGGGCTGTTTAGGGGATAACCAATAGCTTTGATGGGGTGACTGCGTTTCGTCGACATGACATTGAAGGGGTTTGAACCCATGATGCAAGAGGCGGAAATGAAGATCGTGCCTCTTAACCAGTTCCGCCGAGCAATAACCCATGACTCCTACAATAACACCATTAGCGACCACATCAGGAGCAACAAAAGTTAGACTGAACAACAACATTTTAGAAACTAATGGTTCTCTCACCCATTTCTCTCCCAAAAGCAGAAGTTGAGTGTATACAATCAATGGCACATTTAGAATATCCCAGAGAATACTTGCCCTCTAGCTAATATACTTGCCCTAAATAAGGAAATAAGAGAGACATAAATAAAAAGTACAATGAAACATATTAAAATATACCCTTTGCACAATGCATACACATCAACAACTCCCACTCTATATCCTTGGCAATTCTACTATTTCATTCTAGCTAAACACACCACCCTAATGCCAATGTCGCACATCGCCACCAACACTGTCCTTTCTTTCTATCCTCCCATCCTATCCAATCATCCAATCCACACCGAGGAGGTTATGCCAAGACCTAATAAAGCCAATGTTTAAAAAGGCGATAGACGAGGTGTAAGCCTCACAAAAAAAGAGCAAAATAATATTAAAAAAATACTAATAAAACCATAAAATTAAAGTAACAAAGAAATATAAAATAAAATTGCAAAAAATACATCCTTGAAGACTCTCACATAGTTAAAACATTTTTTTGGTTCTCTTGAGGTGATTTTAAAAAAAAAAATAATTTGATAAAATCAATTTTAACATATTGGTCCTTTTACAATATGCCAATAAATCAATCAATGCAAAATCTTTTTTTTTTCATTTACATATTGTTAATTATATAATATGACAATAAATTAATCAATGGAAAATCAAACCGACAAAATCTATTTTTAGTTTCATTCACATATTGGTTATTTTATAATATGACAATAAATTAATCAATGTAAAATCAAATTGTCATTTTTTTAAAGTTTCATTCACATATTGGTTATTTTATAATATGACATATTGGTTATTTTTTAAAAATTTATTTTAAGTTAAAATAATAAATAAGAGCAATTTAAAACAGAAAAGGAAAAAAGAATAAGAGTTAGTAGATTAAAATAACAAATTTTTTCAAGTTAAGTGCAATTTTAGAAAAATGAAGAGCTCGTTAACCTTTAAAAAACAATGAATTTAGAAGCAAACAGATCATTAGTATATATATAAAATCAGAATATATATATATATATACTTTGAAGATAGTGCAAAAATTAATTATATACCAATTGTCGACATATATTAAATAACAAGAAAATAGAGTTCGTGATGGAAGAAGAACGGTTATAATTTTTTACTTGTGCCTAGGCAAAAAGGCGTGAGGTCATCGAGGTGTAAGCCTAAGCCCCGAGGCGATTTTTTAGTGATTCTCCTCGAGGCGTACGCCTCGAGTGATTTTTAAAACAATGATCAAAGCTAAGCTTTTTAAATATATTACATCACAAAAATCCAAAAAAACTACAATGCATAAGATTATGATCACAGTTTCTCAAAAAAATTGAACAAAATGCTGCAAAAAGGAGAAAACCTTTTTTTTTTTTTTTTTATGTTAATAAAGTATTCAACCTTCCTTTTGAAGCCTAATGTTCAAAGATGCGGGCCTTCAACGAAACACAACTCTTCCAAATCTATTTATAAGGGGTAAAAAATTGGAAAGATGATGCGATGCAACTCCAAAAATTGAATTTAAAGAAGAGGTGGAACACAACCTCAAATATGAAATTTGTAATAGAAAGCCAAAGAATTCTACATTCTCAATGCGGAATGAGTACATCTATTGGCATTGCGAGAGGCTTCTAGGAGTTGATAGCTAAACATGAGTTGTCATGAGTTATCATCAGTGACAACATTAATAGAACCTTCTAGAAGCTTATATCCTAACTTAGGACAAGTGTGACAAACGACAAAAGAAGGAAAAGTATAAATATATCCCCTTTATTATTTACATTACACTTGCCCTCTCTACATCAGGATGAGTCCATCAAAGATGCAAGGTAAAATTTACATGTAAATACTCTGGAGTGGCTACGCAACCGCACCCTTTTGCCTTATAGTTCCAATTCTTAAAACACCTTTTGACACAACTCGCCCCCCCCACCCCAACACACGCGCACACCCCAAATAAATGTCACTCCACTCGCTCGCCATTGAAATTCCTTCTAGAAGAAAGAAGCCAAGAATAATGAAACGGGCTTTCCCATGCTGAAAGAGAAAACAATAATGGCATGATAAGTATGAAGCTAATGACAAAAATTGTGGGGGTTTTAGGGAAGGAAAAAAAATCATCTTGTGAAATGGAAAATTGTTTGAGGACCTTAAATTAAAGGGCTTTGGGGTGGTTAGTTCACTCAAGAAACCCCACCATCCACATCCCCAATGTCCCCCCCCCCCCCCCCACAACCCTTTTAACCATAGCAAAATTAAAGAATTTCTAATCGATATCGTCATATGCATTTTCAAAATCAATTCTGAAAGCCACTCTCCTCCTTCAATCCTATATATTCCTCCACTGCCTCATTCACAGTAATGAAAACGATGATATTTCTTTTCGGAATCATGGATATATGTATGTGACATTTCACTACAATCCTATAAATTTCACAAAACACCTTAAGATAATTGTTTTAACAACCTCCCAGTCCTATTGCATGGGTGCCATATAAAAGACTTCTTTCCTAGGCGTCTTATATCCTTCATAATGTAAAAGAACATTTCTTGTCTCCTTTTCCTCAAAAGGCCTCGTATGAAAAATTATACGCATGTCATCGACTGAAGACCAATTCAAACCTTCCACCTTAAAACTCTCCATCTCCTCTTTAATATATAAGTTTTAGAAAAAGATATCACTTTCTTACTTGCACATTACCTTATTGATTTTCCCGCCACTAACGATTTAATGGAAGTTGTGTTATAATTTTCCGCTCTTACCTAATACTTATAGAAAACATATTAAGACTTTTGACTGAACCCTAATTATAGAGGGCAAAATGTCTTCCCACATAAAAATAGTTGAATGTTTATGTTATTCCCATTAAACTCCACACGAGATTGTAAAAATTTCCATGTTTATCTATATATTGTATTGTGTATCAAAATTTTGCTTTTATATAATGTCTCTATAGAGATTGTCTACTTTTAGTTTGTATTCTATTATATAATATCGACAGACCCATAATATTCAAGAAGAATTAACATATAAAGCTACTCAAATTCATTTATTAATGTTAACAATTTTAAATTATAGAAAATAATGTTGGAATTAAATTATAAAAGTTACATATGTATGCCCAAAAGAAGGCAAAGCTTCCTCGAAAAATAAAATTCGGAATTGAAAGGAAACATTTGAAGAAGAGATTTTTTTTATCTCAACTCTTCGCGTCACGCTTCACCTTGAGGCGTAGGTGTAAGGCTCGAGGCGCATTGAGGCATAAGCCTCTTCTCTGGCAATTGAGGCTTAAACCTGACTAGGCTCGCACCTTGAGGCATAAGCCTCAAGTGATGTTTTAAACATTGTGCCAAGGCGAAAAAATTGCCTCGTCCCTTCTTGCAAGCCCAAGTAGAAAAAAGATATTAAACCTTCTTGCAAGTCCAAGGCTAAAAAATGCATAAAACCATTCTCTCAAGCCTAAGGCAATTTTTATTTTATTTTATATTATTTATTTATTTTATATTATTTTTTTTATCTAAATACTTCTTTTAAGCCAAGACATACTGTCTAATCCCTTCGTGCAAGCCTAACGCAAAAAGTACCTAGATTTCTTACTCCAGCCGTTATGAGAGTTTCCGTCTGCAATAAAGGGAAAGCACGGGGGATTATCCTTTTACTCACCCTAATGAGGTTGAAATTTCATTCTGACCACTATCTTTTGGAAGCAGATAGTTCACATTCCATAAATGGATTATACAACCATATGACACCAAAGAAAACACCGAAAAAGGTGATGCCCCTCCACCCCCAAGCTGTTGTGTGAAAATCTACGATGCCAAAAATCTCGGGGTGACTACAAATTTCTAGGCAATCTTCATTTATGTGGAAATCGGGTGCATATGATGAGCACATATTTGTGATTTAATGGCGAGATGCTTTCGAAACTGAACCCATTGTGGAAGTTAAGCCAACCCAACCCATTCTCTCACCTTTTGTGAGTAACCCACCAACCCTCATACACGCAAAGCTAGACTCACTGACCCGCAGAGTAATAAGACAAAGAAGTAAAAGGGCAAACCCAGTGCACGAGGCTCCCCGCCATTGCGGGGTACTTGGGGGGGGGGGGGGGGGGGGGGGTGTTAGATGTACGAAGTCTTACCCCTGCATATGCAGAGATGTTGTTTTCGTGACTCGAATCTGTGACCCCCACGTCACAAAGAAGTAAGGCCTAATAATTTATTTTTTCAATGATCAGCGAATGAGGAGCTCACCATTCCCATAGCACTTAAGACCCATCCCTCCTCACGCATTCTCGACATACCCATAACAAATTATGCATCTAGGCTTAAAGGTTCAACCAGGTGGGGGTTATGACTCGTGACTTGGAATCTTTTAAAAATGACACTATCAGTCCTTGAAGGTCTCTAGAGTGGACAAAAGGAATGTCTTGACCCGACGAAGCAGAGATAATTTGTCTCAACTCCACAGGGGTGCAACATAGTCTTCATGTACCATCACATACCTCATTAATTGGCTTCCTAGCCACCTCAACCATTGCATTCGTTTACCATCACATACCTCATTATTTGCCTTCCTAGCCACCTCAACCCTTGCATTCAATGAAGTTTTCCAATCAATGTTGAACTAAAACTCAAGCAAAGGTTCACCTTCTCCGGGTATAAATTCAACCTCGACAATTCTTTTTCTATGTCTCAGCCTCACGGTGTCTTCTAACCTAGAAACTTGTAACTTGGGCATTGACCACCATTAATATAAAGATAGACTTTGTACTTGGATACAAGCCCTACAACTTTGGTTAAAATATGTATCCATTTCATTTACTTATTTCTTTGCAGTAGTCCAACTCATCCACTTCACAACTAGGTGAAGTCACACAAGAAGGCTCGACTTTAATTAAGGACCATGTTTTTGACCATTAAATGCATTTAAAGGTGAAAAATAGTCCTTGCTTCAAGTCCTGTATATGCATATATTAATATTTTCATATATACTTATTCCCTCGATAATGAATTTTTCGTATATATGTATTTCATTGTTCGATTATGTTACGTACGTCTAAGGGGGCTAGTCTGTTTATGCAATTATTTCAGTGGGCATAAGTAAAAAATCCCCACAATTTATTCGAGATCAAGAGATGTCATATCTACCTCACACTCTTCTACATTTGAGTTCTGCTTTTTAGAGAACATGTTATGTGTTTGTGTATCTTATAAACTGCCCATATTACGAGTTTGTGGATCTTATAACTACCCACATTCATCTCGTTGATATTTGGATTGCATGGCAACTGTTTGTTATGAATGTCTAATTCATTAAATGGTAGGGTAGCTAAAAGGTATTACCCACAAATGCTAGACCGGGGTGTGTGGTGGAGATGTATTGATAGCATTTCTAGCACAAGGCGATATTTTTCCCGTCTCATATAATGGCACACATTTGTTTGATGGTGGTCTTTTCTTTTCTCCCGTCTTATATAATAACAAATATTTTCTTCAAGGTGGTCTTTGGTTTTATGGATATCTTTTGACTTTTCTGTAGGGAGTGCCTGAACAAAAGCTTCGTGGTCACTTGGGTTCTTTTGGTGTAACTGGAAATCTTGCTCTGCAGCCAATGTACACCTTGTCTGGTACCTCTCTTTTCTATGTTCACTCAGTTTCGGTGCTCTATTTGCTTTGTTTAATTTTTCTCTAAAACTTGTATTCGACTTAGCCCGAGACTAGCAGTTAAACAAGTTTGTCGTATGGAAAACTATAGTTTAGTTTCACGTGCAAATTAATGGCTTGCCAACTTATAGAGGACCTGCACTTGTAGCATAATTTTTTGAAGGCTTATCCAAATGTATAATTATCTGGTTTTAATGATGTATCAGGTGGTCAGAAAAGCAGAGTTGCGTTTGCGAAGATAACTTTCAAGAAACCTCACATTATACTGCTCGATGAGCCATCAAATCATCTTGTAAGTTTCTTCAGTTCTTCCATTTAGTAGTCATGTTTCTATTTTGTAAGTCTCACTGAAGTAAAACGATGCCATATTATCACGCGACTTGGCTGATTCATGGTCAAGCCATCCAGATGTTTAGGTTAACATTGTTTATTGATTCTAATGAAATTCATTGTAAAACTCAGTTAGGTCTTTGGGGCAAAGCACGTCACCGAGACCGCTCATCTAGTCACAGAACCTGGGTATGGGGAATGTTAATCAACATTTTCTGTCATGTTTGCAGCACAAGATTTTCATGGAGGCATATTCAGATATATATTGAGTTTACCCAAGTAACGAGTGCCGCAATATTTTTTTTTACTATTTAAGGGCAATTAGGGATTTTGTACAATGAAAAACTTGATATTGTTGTTCTTCAAGAAACTAGGAAAGAAAAGGTAGACATTGTCCTTGTAGGGAGTGTATGGGGGTGTATCAAGTAAATGGTCCCTGCTCCTCGTTACAGGTACAAGCGAAATATAAGCGCTGGGTTTAACCTTAGATTTGAGCATGACAGCGCTTGAGAGAATCAAGCGTCCCACAAAGCAATTCACGAGGGATCTTTTAGGCATTGGTTTGGAGGATGGAAAGCGAGTTCAGTTGGGTTAATTTCTAACTTATACAACCACGAGTAACATCGTCTAGGACTAATCAAACACATACACGCTCCAGTGCACCCACAGTCCGCTCGTATGTTTTGGAGGGGAATGTGATAGGCTGTACATTTCACTGTCATTCACAAAGTACACAACCTATGCCTGAGTTAGGAGGCTGGTGAACAACCTAGCCTGTCTATCAAACCCTCTAAATCTAGGATTGGTAGGGCCTGCTCGACCCCCTGCGCTGAACAAATTACCCCCTCATTAATGCCACATTAGAATGCATTAAGTTGAAGGTCAGGGCATTTAATGCCCAAGAACACTTTAAATACCACTCATTTACTATCATCTTCATTTATTATCCTACGAGCATACTTAACCCATACATGTTATCCCTTAGCTTAAATGTTGTTTAGCTGTCCTCTCTGAAGGCTTACTCGTATCACTCACTTTCTCACCCTCCTCAATCAACTGAGGATTTCAGCTCAGTATGAAGGTATATTTGTCTCATCTAACCGTGGGACTGGTAGGTTACGCCTCATGCTCCACGAGCGACCAATACACATTCTCTTGGACCCTTCTCAACTCAACCGCAACTACCCTCTTACTCAAGGAATTTAGAACTATGAGATCTTTGTGGATTTAAATTCACCTCAGTTTGATCTGTATGATGGGACTATGTGTCCAGCCGTCCACGAGATCATATTGAAACCAGTCGTTTGATAACTAGATTTACGAATCCTCTGCTTTGCTGAGCTTTTACCGAAGGGATACCAAACATGGTTTATCGTATTACGACCCGATTCTATATCCTCGTTCATGGGACTTCATAAGTTCATCTACCAATTCATAAGAAGCATCACACGTTCAAAGCAAGATACTTAGCTACTCGCTGTCACTCAAGGGAAATGAGAAAGTTTGGCAGGCTCTGTCAACAAAGAAGCCTAGTGTGCAGATAACAACTTTTATTGCTGGTGTCATGACCACCAAATGCGTGCACTCTTTTTCATAAGCGGCACTCGATTGGGTTCCTTCATCAGTACCAGAGGACTTTCCAAGAACAACCTAGAGGGAGAACCTATAGTGTTCTGCAAATGATATTTGTATTCTGCTCCGCTATAAAGGCTCTATTGGTGTAATACAATAGAACCTGTGGGATGTGTATGTGGGTGGGGGTGTCCAACTTCGTTAAGTTGTACTCTCGAGCATCCCGTCTTTTAGAAACAATTGATAAATAGCTAGTCTGCATTTACTTTTGTTATCTACTAGGACGTAACAAACAACAAAATTACCAATAACCATAGGTTAACAAGAGGGTCTTCACTAAATCATATCTCATCAAATGTAATCACCGCATATCTTTGATGCCATTTCCTGTCAAATTCTCTGTATCCTTGGTAAGTTTTCTGACTTGGAATTTTTGCATTTAATTCAAGAAACAAAATTACCATGAGCTTGTTACCAATTTATTTTCCAGTCTTTATTTGGATTTGGTGAATAACACAAAAATAATGTTGAAATGTAGGATTTGGATGCTGTGGAAGCATTAATACAGGGTCTTGTTCTCTTTCAAGGAGGCGTGCTGATGGTATTGTGAAATCATTTTAAAGATTTTTTTGGATCTTGGACAATAGTGTATTGGAGAAAACGAAAAGAAATGTTGCAATCTTTTGTAGCATTCAAAATTTTTTGGCACATCTTTTCATTTTCTTTTTCCTACCTACTCTGAGATCCAAACATAAGCATAGGTAAATCAGATTTAACTCGTGTTTATGTGTTTCCATTTACAGGTTAGTCACGATGAACATCTGATATCTGGAAGTGTTGATCAGCTGTGGGCAGTATCTGACGGCAGGGTGACACCTTTCACTGGGACATTCCAGGATTACAAGAAGTTACTCCAGTCCTAGGGAACTTTCAATAAATTTTGGTAACCTGAGTACGTTGCTAGTCACAAAATCTTATATGATGGAAGTGATACTGTGTATTTATTCGATCATTGTAACTTGGTGCTCAGATTTGAGAGATATACTGTTTCCGCATTTTTTGGGAGGAATTTTGAGATAAAGAGAGAACCTCTCCCCGCTAAAGGAACGTTCTCATTCCCCCCCCCCCCCCCCCCCCCCTGAAAACTACAAGTAAAAGTCATCAGATTTGAGAGATATACCGTACACGTGTCTTGCATTTATGACTAATATTTGAAGGGATATTTTAATATAGTAAAAGTCATCATATGGTCATTTAATAGGAGTAATTTCTTAAAGGGTTAATTATACTTTTAACAATCCCCTCCCCCCCCCCCCCCCCCCCCCCCCCCCCCCCCCCCCGGGGTGGAAGTAGACCCATTTTTTCATTTTACCATCCGAACTTTCAATTTCGGCATTTAACTCTCTGAATTTCCTAAACGTCTACAATTAACCCCCCAACACAATTCGTTTTTTGGACGGAAAATGACACCTGATACCCATTTGACTTTTAAAGAAGGTTATTTTTGTATATTTACAGTATGGGGATATACCCTCTCTCTCTCTCTCTCTCTCTCTCTCTCTCTCTCTCTCTCTCTCTCTCTCTCTCTCTCTGTGTGTGGTCATCCATAGTTGCCTATATCTCCTTCTCTCTTCATCTTCACAAACATGCATACAAACACGGAACACACAAGGGACATGCACAAATCACTACGAGCACAAACGACCCACTTTTTGGAAGGTTTCGTATTGGTTTGAAGGTTTGCGTTTGAGATTTGTTTTTTTTAAGGTTTGAAATTGGTTTGAAGGTTTTGAGATTTTCAGTTTTTTTTGAAGGTTTGTTGGAGATTGTTGCCTCTAAAATTTCAGAATTGGCTTTTTAGATTGATGGTTTGAATCCATATTTAGAGTTGGAGATTTTTTGTTTGAAAATTTTAAATTTTTTATTCTTATGCTAATAGTTGTGATTACTTTAACCCTTGGGTATTGCTTAATGGGTTCCACACTTCATTATTATTATTATGTATATATGTCGTAAAAATGAATTTGCAAATTTATTCGGTAATTCCTGTTCTAAAAGGCCTGCCTAGGCTCCTCCTAGGCTTGAGGCTTGAGAGAAATGCATTGCCTACGCCTTATTCTTGGTAAAAGGCTTAAGACACTTTAAAAAAAAAACAAAGGATTAGTTGACAAATATTGATTATGGAGCATGAATATGAGAAAGTGGCTACTAAACATATGAATATATTTTCAAAATTCAAGATATATATTATTTTATTATATTACTAGTTTTAGAATAATTAAAATAATAAAAAAAGAAAAAATGTCTTTTTATGCCTAGGCGTGCTTAGACTCCTAAGGCTTGAGGCTTGATCTTTACGCCTCGAGCTTTTTAGAACCTTGGGTAATTCTAATTAACTAAAATGGATTGGAAACCTTAGTTATGTTGTTTTACATCACTTCACACTTAATGTAGTCAGATTGGACCGGGTTGATCCACAGGTTACCCCAAATTTTGGTTCGGGGCGTTAAAAGATCTCACACTGATGGCGCTATCGTTGATCCCTCACTGTTATTTTCTTCCATTTGGAAGAGTGTGAATTTCCTTATTCTTGGTTGAATTTCGAAGGGCTAAATGTGTTTCCAGATATTTTCCTTTCATCATCGCAACATGTTTTGGTGACTTTAATTTGTCGAAGAACAACAATTCACTTTAACTTCTTGTATCTTGATGAAACATCATGATTCATACATTTTTCACTTCACGAGGTAAGTTCATGATTAACCTTGAGGATATTTGCGAATTGATGGGCATAGTTACATGTGAACAAACCTCTTACATTACTCCTATTGACCTGAAGGAGAAGCAAGATCACATCCAATTGGATCGATGGGTGTGAAAAAACATCAAAGGTCCCTCGAAGTCAACATATGACCAGTTTATCAAGTTCTTCTATAAAGCCTCCATTAAGCTTACTAAAGAGCAAATGAAGCAAGGAGCTGTTACGAAAGAAGTTTTCGAAAAAGGCTATGAATTCTCTTCTGAGTTAACAACGTACATCCCCGCCTTGCTTTCTCACTTTTTTCTCTTTGGCAAGCCTAACAACCAACTCAATCATGACCAAGTCAATCTATCTATTAGGTTGTCACGTAATGTCAATCTTCCCATCGCTGCAGTTACATCGGTCTCTTTGTATTCTTAGTTGGATCATATCCATATAAACATGGATAAATATATTGGTAGGTTTGGCATTAACAACTTTTATAACTCCATTCTTGGAATGGATTTCCTCTATGTTTACATCCCTTATCTCTGTCAAAAAGCTAATATCGCAAGCAACTTTCTCATGCATCATACACATAATTATCAATGGAATAAACGATAGAGTAAAAAGTCCCGTTGTTCGTTGATTGACGATGTCGATGCCTTTTTTTTTTGTCCCTATCAAGAAAGACAATCCCATTTTTGGTAATTATTCAAACCTCGATCAATAATTATTCGAGCTATAGCCTTGGAGGCTGAGGTTGAGGGATATCTATCGATGGCCATCGTCCTAGTTGTCAAGCCATATTGTATTCATCCTCATAGTTAGTGGGAATCAGTAAGTGAGTCCTAAAACCCTCATCACTGCTCGAGAAAATTTGGGTTTGATCAAGGTGCACGCCCAAGAATGATATTACAGTCGATCAAGAAGATTGTACGTTCACTACTGCTTCAACAGAAGTATACCCCGGATCCGTCGTTCAATACACAACAGAGGTAGTAGGTCAATTGGCCATACCTGCGAAAATAAGGTTAAGCAAAATTATCGTTGGTATGGTTATGCCATTTGACATCTTAACTCAAAAGCTTTGAGAACTTCATCAAAACAGACCCTGTGTTCCCATCGGTTGAACGGTCTACTTTGGGAGAGCTTGGTCTCAAAGATCATTCTACTATTGGCATTCATTGGAATTTGAGTGAAATAAGAAAGTCTAAATTACTAGTTTGACCCCTTTAATAGTTGAGACTTCTTCCCAGGATCCCAAAAATAAATTAAAGAAGAAGACTATTGCCTTCACCTCTTATACTCCTATTACCAAATTAAAATCCGACAAGAGGTCAGGGCTACTGAGAGTTCTCATGTGAAAAAAAGAACCCGTTATATTGTTACACAACCTTCCAACATCCCTGTTAACAAGGCCACCCCATTCAATCCTGAGTTGAGATAGCATATGCCAACTATTGTGGTCCAATTATTTTCTGTAATGGAGAGATGACCTGTTATAGTTGAAGATGTTATTATTGGGATCAATCGTGACCATCTTCACGATGAAATAGGATATTCCTCCCCTTCTCAAATGACTAGGGCCACTCCTCCCTTTGTGGAAATCGTTCCATGACCGACCGCTCAACTGGTGGTTCTTTGTGTTGGACATAAGAAACACGCGGTGAAAAAGCATACTAGGCCATCAGTTTGACTGTTTTGAGGTGTTCGCTTGGTGAAGTAGTTCTAGACAAAGAATCTTGTCCATAATCTTTGTACATACTTGGTCATGAAAATGACAACTCTCTTATTTGTTTTAGCGTGTTAGCATTGTGTCCATCGAAGGTCCTTCATATGCGGTTGTTTCATCTACAACCGCAACAAAGGCTAAAAAGGAAGATCACGGGGAAGTGATCCCAACAGGTACGCCCTTTCTAATCAGTGTCAAGTTTATTTAAGAGTTTTACTTGTTTGATAGGTGTAACGAAATCCAAGCGCTGTTTCATCAATCGGTATGAGAAAGTATTAAGGCGTTTTGTATTTGTCAATCAGTATGATGAAAAATTATCCATGTTTTTCACCCGTCTGTTAGGTGTAATGGAATTAATCTGCCGTTTCCTCAATCAGTATGAGAAAATAATAATGCATTTTATTTTCATAAGTCAGTATGGAACATTATCCATGTATTTCGCCACTTTGCTAGGTGTAGTGTAATATTTATACTGCTTTTGACAAGATGTTATTTCATTATATCCTTTATATGTTGTTTCCCAAGCACATGCTGATGTGGCGGTTTCTAATGCCTTGAGTCCTTAAGAAATTCGTGCAAACTGTGACGGAGATTCTCACAACATG
This sequence comes from Sambucus nigra, assembly GCA_949130495.1. Taxonomy (NCBI): domain Eukaryota; kingdom Viridiplantae; phylum Streptophyta; class Magnoliopsida; order Dipsacales; family Adoxaceae; genus Sambucus; species Sambucus nigra. Next base: position 463,564,412 of record OX422211.1, on the reverse strand, counting down.
GGGAGCAACACTAAGAGGTCAATATAGCTCTTAGTCATTGATGGGGATTGAAATTATAAAAAAACTTGTTGCCCTAAGGACTTCGATTGACTATGATTCAGAAACTAAACAATAAGAACTAGATTTAAAGAATGAATCTAGTGTTTGAATCAGGATACCTTTAAGGATCTTGTAAGAAATCCAAATGAGGATAATTATTTTATGTAGAAGATAAAAGGCTAATTTTCTTCCTTCTCCAAATCCTTATAAAATGTTCAAAATGCTTTGAATCTTCTAGTCTATGCTCCCTAAAAGTAATCCTTGTGTTGGCACTTCCGGAGATGAAAACTTTGTGATTTGTGAGAGAATCACTATCTCTCTCTCCTCACCCCTTCCCAAAAACATAAACAGCTCTTTTCCTCTCCCATTCTAACCCTAGAGAATGTCTCATCCAACTTTAAACCACTTCTCTTGACCTATATTAATATGTATATGAAGTGGGCTTGGGCCAATTAGGGTTTTCAGAGAGTTTGGGCTACTACTTGGATAATGGACTATACTAGGGGTCCAAGACTAATGATTAAATTGGCTTTCAAATGGAAATATGAAAATCCCACATTACTTCCCATAATATATTTTATATTCCATTTTATTATAATTAATTGCATGAAATAATTATAATTTCACTTTAATTTAATTATCTAAGAATTACTCAAATAATGAGGTTTTGTTTGTAAAGTTAGATATCTTATATGTAACACCCCGTATTTTTATTAATTAATTGAAATATTCGAGATAAATAAATTTTTGGATTTAATAATTTTTATTAGTTAAATATGTTGGTCTTAATATTAGAAGAATAAAACTTCAACCGGATTTAAAATCAGAGTCATAATGGGATTTAAAAAAAATAAAAAAATAAAAAAATAAAATAAAAAGGTGTTTATCACGGATTTAGGCCGTGACTAATGGAAAACATTTTTTTTAGTTAAATAGAATTAAACTAGGGGCTCTGGCAGAAGCGGCGTACCCGATCGATCGATTGATCGACCTAGGAAGTTGATCGATCGACTATGCCCAGATTTGAGGCGGTTCAGTGATTTTATTTGTAGAGTTTGAGTTGGTTTAGGATTCTTAACTGGTATTTAACCATTCTAATTCGTGGGGGGACTTCTCAAAATCACTTTTTCCCAAGTTTTTCACCAGAGAGCTCTTTCAAAAGTTTTTCTTCTCCTCCATAATCGTCAACCTCCAACATAATCAAGTTTTTGTCATAAGTTTTGAAGGCTTAATTGGGGTTTAATCAAGCTTATCCAAGAATAACTCTTTGCTAATTTTTCGAGAAGAATCTAGATTTCTAATCATATTTTCAAATCAATCTTCACTCAGGCATGAATACTCTATTCCTTTCCTTTGGTATTATGCGTTTTAAGTATTACCCAAACCTTTAATCATGTTTTTCTTAAAAGAAAGTAGTGACCTAATTAGGAAAAGTGGATACTAATTATGAGACTGTTTTTATTAAATCTTTTAATGTAACTAATATTCATAACTCTTGGGTACGTAGGATTGATGAGTGGATTTTGAGTTTTATTGGTGTAGGTTGCAAGTAAAAAAACTTTGGTTTTGAATTAAATGAATTTGGGGACGTATAACTCATGTAAATTGTATAGAGATAATGAGATTGAAAATATGATGTATTTATGGTGAAAGCTCGGTGTATTTAATTTAAAATAATTAATTGGGATTAATTAAGTGTTTATGACGATGTGATAATTAAATTATAATTTAATTAAATTGGACCATTATGCTTAGTTTTATACGTTGACTTATTTATGCTTGTTTACGTGACTTGTTGGTATTATTAAATTACCATTGTGACGACGGGTTGTTGGGTATTTTTGCTCTCCCTATATTTTAGGATGCCTTCTATGTATGGGACTAGTGGGTAGGCCTTTTCATGATTTACACCTTCTAGGTATGGGACTAGTAAGGGTAGATTATTGCGATTTTATCATGTCGGCGGGTGGACTGATTTTTATGTTTTATCGTCGTCACGCTAGCCTAGGCATGAGAATAGGACGAGTAAATGTTGAAAATTCATCTTATACGTAGGGTAGGATGTATATGTACTTTGGGAACCCTTAGGTATGGGACTAAGGGGTATTTTGAGGATCTCACATCGATTAAAAGGATGGGGTAAGTTGTTAATTATGAAATTGAGAAATTGAGAATTTAATACCTAAGATAATAAAACGGGTATTAAAATATATTGGCGATATAATCAGCGAGGGCCGACAGTTTAAACGGGCCAGCCGACGTTTTATATTGTGTCGTATGTGGAACTTCGCCATGTAGCAGGGGTCGATAATTTAAACAGACCAGCTGGCGTTTTAGCGAGGGGATGTGTATTTTGGTGGAGAAATCACCCGAGGCGGGAGGACCGCTATTCTTAAGTGAAATAAATTGAGAAAATGATAATTTGGGTTAATTTAATTAAATTAACCTTTTGGGGCTGTAGGATAATTAAAATGATATTGGTGTGCCTTTATTAGAATCTTTGGGGGTGGTTAGTAATTTGTCTTTCCCGCGTTTAATTATATTAGTAATTAAAATATTCTATTGTGATATTTATTGCGTATAATGCTATTGTCTGGGTTCACGGACCCTATTTGAGGGGAGTAGTGTTTATTCATGCTCAAGGCTCTGACCTCGTGCGTTGACTAACTTTTTCAGGTATTAGTGCTGGAGTAGCTGCATAGGATTTTCTGGATATCGTTTGGAGGCGTAGCTGGAGTTTATTCTTTTTATTTCTTTAATTAGTTAGACTTTCTTTTCAAGCGTATTTATTATGAGACTTCATTTGGGTTTTATTGGACCATTCGGTTCCAAAGTTGTTCGAGGATTTCAGTTAAATTTTTGACAGTTGATTATTACTCAATTTTCATTAAATCATTTTGGAGATTGGATTTATTCGAAGTTTTAGCATGTGATGGATCTTTTATCGTTTAGTTGTTATTATCAATTGGGATTGATTCAATTATTTATCTCGTGGATTGATTTATTTATTTCTCATATCTGACTCATGCTAACAATAGTATTTTATTTACTCACGCTCGACTTAATTTTGTTGACGGTCAAAGCTAGAATTAGGCGGGGTGTGACATTATATTCCCCGCATAAAGCATACAATACTTGCTTAGTGAAATTTAGTTTCCTATTAATTGATTTTCACCAACGTCATATGTATCCATTGATATCAAACTTAACTTATTTGATACTCTACCGTATTATAACACCCATCAACCGTGTTTACTGATAGAATGAAAACTTACAAGTTTATCAAGGGGGTTTCACAATCCAAGATATCTCCCAGACTCGGATTCCTCCGGAATATGATCTCAAATGATTGCCCAACTTACGAATATTTATATGCAATAAATTGAATCATACCCATAACAATCCTCACAATCCTCGGAATTGAGTATCTATGCACATTTATAAAAGTTGTGAGATTGTGCAAGTCTAATATAGTCATCACCTAGACTTGAATCTCACCATTGTGCCATTCAATACATTCCCAATGTAACTGTATGATACTATATGAACTATAAGACATGTTCTCGAACCACTGGATATGTTCCCGTACTCAAGATAAACTACTAAGATTTCACTCTCAACTTTATTGATGGGATGTCATGTAAAGCCAATATTTTTTGTGAATTATTTAATTGTATAATTAATTATTTACTTGCCTGTTATGACAATGAGATGTCACTTATTATATTTTATTTATATTGATTAAATTAATGGTATTAGTGTTATAAAATGTAACACCTTTTCGAAATAAGACCTAATACATGGTAAAATACTAATTAAATACTTGAAGTGACTACAGAATAATCAGAGATTTAGTGTCATTTTCTTTATTTGGATTATTCCCTCGGTGTTGGTCCCATCGATTGTAAAGTAGTTTCTTATAATTTTGAGTCACGCATAATTATTAAATAACTAAAATATATTGTAATTGACTCGTAAGAGCTTATAAGTTAAATTAATGGAAGAATTAATTTATTAGAATTTGTCATATTTTGTGCTGAACTTTAAGACGTCTAGAATGCCCCTTTTTGACTTAAAATAGTAGGATTTAAGTTTATTGTGTTAGTATATGTCTTGGGTAGAGTTCGATCCATTTAGATTACTATTTGGGCTCATTGGGTTAAAGGTTATGTTGGGCCTAAGCCCAATTTCTTGGAAAACACTACTATTAGGTTAATTTGACAAACTTAAAATACACTTAAGGCAGTAGAGAAACTAATGGCTTAGAATAGAAGAGACACACAAGGTTGAAGAGAAATTGGAAGGTTTTGGGGACTTTGATTTATCAATCAGTCCAAAGGAAGTTTACATCGATTGAGAATTTGATTTGGATTTGTGTTAAGATAGTTATAATTCATTGGAATCTGAATTAACATCATATAATTTGATTTTTTAATCCAATTCCTAATTTTAAAAATTAGTTTAATTGAAAAATTAAGACTTAATCTCATGTTAATGAACTGAGATAGTTTGATGTTAAATCCTATGAATTAACCTTGAAATCAGAATGAAATTGATATATTATGTATCATGATAATGAGTCATATAATCCCTTGCTTAATTTAAAAATTGAATACAAATTTGAGTTGAAATGAGTAAAAGCATGAACTTAGGGTTTTTAACTCATAATGTGAATTTGTTCCTTAAAACCTTATTTAATCGTCTGTTAACTTGTTGATGTAGGTTAATATTACTATTATACCTCTTATATATATGAAGGGGTACGAGAATAGGATTGATTAAAGGCTTCAAATTTACATTTTTATGTGTTAATGGACGTTTTTGGGCTTTAGGAGAATATGGACTGCGTAATTATCGTTAGAACGAGATATGGTATCTCATTTGAACGACTTGGAGATTGATTTGAATGACATCAATGGTTTCGTTAGAATGACTTAGCTATTTTGTTAGAACGAGGTTGGGGTCCTAGTTAGAACAACCTTGGGGCAGTTTGGGTTATAAATTTTTTAATTAATTAATGGTAATTAATTAGAGACTTATAATGTTTGTAGTAAATCCTTGAGTAGATTGGATTTTCGTGAAATGACTTATGTGTAAGCATACCATGTAGGAGTGATCGTAGGGGACTTACTATGATGGATTTTTATGGGGCATGCACGAAGTCGACTGCGCTGGTATCCCAGTGATAACTATGGGCTTACCTGTCCTATTGTTGACGTACCCGTGTCCTGATGGGGAATAAAAAAGGTTCTCTTCTTATATTCTTAGGTATGGAGGTCTATGAGAATGATGGGAGGACATAGTGACTTATTCTTTGTTATTGTTTTGAGGTTATAGGTATAGGATGACCTATAACTACACCTAGTACGAATGAGTGATCCCCAAAGGCAATGCAGATATACCTTCATGTCTTTACTTGCGGGCTTATGCATAGCCTATATACTTATATGTGTTGGGAACATAATTATGTTAATACTGGACTCATGTGACTGTCCTTATCTTACTGAGATTTTACTAGAGGCATATATTTTGGATAATGGTTGTGGAACCACATAATTATAATCAATTGAGAAGGATTATAAATATTAATAATTGGGTTCACTTGGGCTTGGGGATTAGACTTGAATGCTATATTCAGATTGTTTGGGATGGGTTAACTTAAAAACAACTAAAATATGAGAGGAAGATGCATTGTTATTGTTGTAGACCAAGTTAGTTAGATTCTTACTCTTTGTAGACTTGCTCGGTTTAATCCTGTTGTTAAAATATGTTTCATGTCCTAAGTAGAAGTTACCATAACAACCTCGATTCACTTGCATTCTCGTTCATTCATTACTGCCAAATATTAGGAATGTAGGTGTTGACCCGGCGTGCTCATTTCATTTTATAGTATTTTTCATTATTGTCAAGTCAGATTATTGTTATTGAGTTTCTTTATAATAGAGTTGTATTTTACATTCATTGTGGGATTTTATTGTTGGAGTTCTATTAGTATTGGGATTTTGGAATTTGAGTTGTATTTGGTTTAGCCCTATTATTTTTGTTAGCATTTAGTATTACTTCTTTTCTTAATTTTAGTCATGCTTAAAATATTACCTATTGGGTACTCCTGTATTATTTTTATTTGAACTTGATCCCTCCATGTTGTTGTTTTGCAAGCAATATTTACAGAATGTTGTAGACATTAGCTAAATCCTTGGAAGTTATTGAATAATATTTAGTTAAAGATATGGAATGTCATGGCGCTAACCTCAAAGAGAAAGTTGATCTAACTACCCATCCGAATTCTATTAATAAGTTCCAATGATGTGTTTTTGTCGATATATCTGCCGCTTTGTAGTAAGTTTTTTTTAATAGCACAATTTATGCTATTTGGTAGGGTAGATACCCCCCTTTTATACATCTGAATACTAATTAGGAAGTTTTTTTTGAATGAGTATACATGAGAAGTTTCTTTTAGATTGTATCTTTATATATGAAGAATTATCGTGCATTAACTTGATTTGTGAGACTTATAGGGAAATCAATAAACATAATAACTGCTAAAACTTTTGTTCAACATTGTTTATCTAACTTAAATAATCAACGATCTAAGTTAAACATGATAATGTTTTAGCCATTTCTTGTTGACCCTCCATTGTCCTCAATCTTTATAATGAAGAAATATCTTAATTCATGTTCTTTAATGACTATAAATGGCCCCTCCCAATTTGTAGCACATTTGGGTAAATGTATACCTCTGATGTGGTTGACAACATGTTTATGCCCAAAATCATCTTCCATGAAACGTCTAGGTTTGACCAGATTTCCATAGTCCCGTAAAAGATGTTCGTGTATAGTTGTAAGTTACAATATGCTGTATCATTATGTTCGTTGAAGGATTCAAGATGTATATGTACATTTTCTAGAATTAAGTTATTTCAAAAGGCATATCATTCTAATGGTACTTCGAGCTCTATGGACAATAATTTTCATCTCCATACACTAAGGAAAATGGTGTGTAGCTAGTTGGTTTACGTTTTATCATTCGGTATGCCCACAGTACCGTTGGCATCTTGTCATCTCACTCTCCAAGAAAGTATTCCATCATTTTCTTCATTATGTTAATTAACATCTTGTTTCTAGCTTCTCTTGACCATTTCCTTCGCGATATGCTACCGTTGATGTATGGTGGATGATGGAGTACTTGTATATAGACATTTATACCCTTTTATTATTGAAAGGGGTTCTATTGTTTGTGAGAATGGCCTTTGGAATACCAAACCTAAAACTTATGAACTCCTTTATGAACTGAGAAACTACTCCAACGGTTCCATCTAAAATAGTATATCCTCATTCCACATAGTGAAGCACTCCATTGCAACTAGGATATATTTATCCGTGAAGAACAATTGATCTTTCCTACCAGATCAAATTCCTAAGTGTAAAAATTGTAAGGTGTTAATAGAAAATGGAAATATATCGAGGGTTCATGAATAAGAATACCATATAGCTGACAGGGTTTGCATTTTCGTACAAACTCAACCGAATCTTTTTCTATGGTTGGACAATAATAACCTAAAAAGTCATTAACTAGTCATATCATTTATCCTTTTAATGTGCGTTGGATCATGATCTTGTTTCAACATCTCCTCCGTTTTGTATTTCGATATGCTTCGCAATGGTCTATTTTAGTACCCTTTAAGATTATGCTCACCTTCGAGCAAGTAGTATCGAGGTGCTCTTCTTTGAAGTTTCATGGCATCAAATTTTTCACTAGATACAACTCCATCACCGAGGAGTCTATATAAGGTTACATCCAGGTCTTGTTGTGCTTTGATGAAATTGATCTCGCCAGCTTTGATGAAACATTGACACTTTGTGCACTACCTCTATTCTACTACTGCATGCCAATAATATTCCTCTCACTAGATCTTCTATAGAGATGAATACTTTTTTTTATAGTGATCTGTATATGTTTTCTTTAATCAATCTTGTTTTTAGTCCCCCCCACACCAGGAGAGCATGCCCCCAAAATTCTTGCAGTACATGTTTCTTGTAGCAGAAAAAAATTATGCTAAACTCCATAAGTTTCATTGTTCCTTCTCTAGTTTTAATCTACTTCCGATTGGCATCCCTCCAATCTATTGGATCTTTAGTTATGAAGAACTTTAACACTGAGAGGAGGGAAGTTTATCGATGGATCACCATTATTTGAGATTCTACATCCATGATCACCCTTATGGGTAATCATTGCAAATCCCTCTACACACAAACGGGCACATATTAAGTATAACACGTTATCGTAAATCAATATAAAAACTATTTCATCGAAAACGGTAGAACCACACACACAAAGAAACTTTCATGACAAATATCTCACAGTGACACCCTTACACGAATTGTGCAATAGCTATTTCACACATTCGTGACTTTAAAGAAATAAGTCCTTGCCCCTAACATATAAAACCTTCCCCTAGAATCAACTACAATTCTAACAAATCAACAATGGCCTTGGTGTGTATAGATTGCATTCACTATGAGTACACACATAACTCCCTGAGATATAATGAATCACACACTTCATTATACCCCTAAATGAAAGACTGCATCACTAGTCAATTTGTCATCAAAACATGCCATATGTACTCACTTGACCCATGACATCCATAAATAATATCCTAAAATTTGAATACTCTAGTTCCACATAACCACACAATGTATAAACAAAAAAATCTACACATATATGTAACTATCAGTACCATAGGCTTGCATCTTGACCTATGCCACCATAGGCACGCATACCCACTAATTGGCATCGAACTGTGTGCTCGCAATCACTCCTATATAGTCGAGCCGTAACTATAATAACTAACTACAATGAGAAAATCATAAATCAATCCAAGCTAATACACTTCCAAAAAAACATATAATCCTACTACAACACGAGTGACAGGAATAAAAAACTGAGCATGGCCCTATTCAGCCAAAATCAATTTACATATAATATCATTCAGACATGACTTCACGTACTCTTCTTAAGATAATATATGATAATAAAATCCATGCAAAAATTATGACTACCTCTCAAGTTTCTGCGATAGTAACAATGGCGGTACATCCACCAATATCAGTTGGATAGACAAAAAATATTTATTGTAGTGTTATGAATCTGTACTAAGGCATCCACTAGTGCAACCCCGACGGCACTGTGAGGGCAACCCTGACGACACCGCGAGTGACACAAACACCTCTTGTATGTCCAAGTAACATATAGCAATGGGACACGCATTCGTAGGACTCACGGTTTGAGGATATGACCTGAATTTTAATAACATGAACACTTACGCTTGAAAATGAGACACGGGAAGGCCGAGACCATCAGATGCCACCAAACGGCACCACGGGTGGCATTAACACCTCGTACACATCCAACGTGCATGTAGCAAGCGTCACCACAGTCACGGGACTCCGAGTTTGAGGATATGATTCAAATTTAAAAATAGGCACACTTAGCCTTAGAAACGTGTCGGGTGGGGGGGGGGGGGGGGCACCCCCAACGGTCCCCAAACGACATCGCAAGTGGCACGAACACCTCGTGCACATCCAACGTAACACGTAGCAACCAATCGCGTAGTCGCGGGACTCCAAGTTTTAGGATAGGATAAGAGTTTGGAAACAGGCATACTTAGGCTTGAAAACGTGCCGTGAGAGGGCCGAGACCACCAACTCCCTCCAAATGGCACCGCAAGTGGCACAAAAACCTCGTGCGCTTCTAACGTAACATGTAGCAACCGACCACGCAGTCGAGGGACTCTCGGTTTGAGGATAGGACTCGAATTTGAAAATAGACACACTTAGGCTTGAAAACGTGTCACTTGGGGATGGGCACCCCCAGCGGCCCCAAAAGGCATTGCGAGTAATACTTACACCTCGTGCACATGAAGCAACCTAGCGCACAGTCACAAGACTCCCGGGTTGAGAATATGAGTTGAAATTGAAAACAGGCATACTTAGACTTGAAAACGTGCCGACCGAGGGGGGATCTAATGTCTCCTAAATGGCATCGCATGGTCCACAAACAGCTCTTTGGCATCCAACGTAACACGTAGCAACCAACTACATAGTCGCGGTACTCCCAGTTTGAGATTTGGGCCCGAATTTGAACACAAGCACACTTAGGCTTGAAAACGTGCAGCAAGCGGACCGAGACCACAAACAGCCCCCAAATGGCACTGTGAGTTAAACGAACAACTCGTGCACATCTAACATAATATGTAGCAATAGGCCACGTATTTGCGGGACTCTTGATTTGAGAAGGTACCCGAATTTGAACACAAGAACACTTAGGCTTAAAAACATTTCGCGAGCGGGCCGAGACTTCTAACGGCCTCCAAATGGCACTGTAAGTGGCCTGAACACCTCACACGTATCCAACGTTACATGTAGCAACCGAATGCACATTTGCAGGACTCCCGATTTGAGGATAGGACACGAATTTAGAAACGAACACACTAAGGCTTGAAACTGTGGCGCTGGGGGGCAGGCACCACCAACGATGCCGCAAGGGGAATGAACACCTCGTGTATGTCCAATGTAACATGTAGCAACCGATCGTGCAATCGCGGAACTCCCGATTTGAGGATGGGACATGAATTTGGAAACAGGCACACTTAGGCTTGAAAACATGTCGGGGGGGGGGGGACTCCAGTGGCCCCCAAACGGCATCACGAGGGGCACAAACACCTCTTGATGTCCAACGTAACACATAACACCCGGTCATAAAATCGTGGGACTCACGGTTCTAGGATTGGACCCGAATTTGAAAATATGCACACTTAGGCTTGAAAACGTGTCGCAGGTGGTCCGAGACCACCAGTGGCCCCCAAACTGCACTGCGAGTGGAATTAATACCTCGTGCGCGTGCAACATAACATTTAGCAACCAACCACGTAGTCGCGAAACTCCTGGTATGAGGATAGAACCCGAATTTGGAAACATGCACACTTAAACTTGAAAACGTGCCAGGGATGGGGGAATCCCAACGGCCCCCAAATGGTACTGCAAGTGGCATGAACACCTCATGTGCATACAACGTAACACATAGCAGCCAGCTGCGCTGTCGCGAAACTCCTGATTTGATTATAGGATTCGAATTTGAACACAAGCACACTTAGGCTTGAAAATGCGTCGTGAGCGGGCCGAGACCACCAACAGCCCTCAAACGGTACCGTGAGTGGAACGAACATTGAGTGCACATTCAATATAATATCTAGTAACCATCCGCGTAGTCGTGAGACTCCTGATTTAGAGAATAATACCCGAATTCAAACACAAGCAAACTTAGGCTTTAAAACGCATCGCACGTGGGTCGAGACCACCAATGGCTTAGTGTGTGGCACAAACACCTCGTGCGTATCAAGCATAACATGTAGCCATTGTCTGCACAGTCGTGGTACTCCCTGTTTGTGAATAGGACCCTAATTTGAACACAGGCACACTTTGGAATGAAAACATGTAGCGAGTGGGCCAGGACAACAACACCCAAATAGCACCATGAGTGGCATGAACACCTCATTCGGGTCCAACGTAACGCATAGCAAATCGTTGTGTAGTCGCAGGACTCTTGATTTTAGAATAGTACCCTAATTTGAACACATGCATACTTAGGCTTGAAAACATGCCGCGAGCTGGACGAGACCACCAACGGCCACCAAACGGCACCAAGAGTTGAACGAACACCTTGCGCGCATCCAACGTAACACGTAGCAACCATTTACAAGAGTCCTGATTTGAGGATAGGACATGAATTTGGAACACATGCACACTTAGGCTTGAAAATGTGCTGTTAGGGGGCGGGCAACTCAACGGCACTACGAGTGGCTCGAACACCTCATGCACGTCCAACGTAACACGTAGAAACTATCCGCATAGTCGCGGGACTCCAGGTTTGAGGATAGAACACGAATTTGGAAATAGACACACGAGTGTAACCCCAACATCCCCCAAACGGAACCACGAGTTGCACAAACACCTCTTGCTCATCCAACATAACACGTAGCAATTAAAAATGCAGTTGCGTGACTCCCGATTTAAGGATAGGAGCCGAATTTTAATAACATGCACACTTAGGCTTGAAAACGTGCTGCGGGTGGGCTGAGACCACCAGAGGCCCCCATACTGCACCGTGAGTGGCATTAATACCTCATGCATATTCAATGTAACACGTAGCAATCGACCGCGCAGTCGCGTGACTCCTGATTTGAGGATAAAATCAAAATTTAAAATCAAACGCACTTAGGCTTAGAAGTGTGCTGTGGGGCGGGCACCCCCAATAACCCCTAAACGACACCTGAGTGGCACAAACACCTCGTACATGTCCAACGCAACACATAGAAACCAACCGCACGTTGGGAGACTCCCGGTTTGAGGATAGGACATGAATTTGGAAGCAAGCGCACTTAGGTTTGAAAACATGCCGCGAGCGAGCCGATACCACCAACGACTCCCAAACGGCACCTCAAGTGGCACAAACACTTTGTACGCATCTAATGTAACACGTAACAATTGGTTGTGCAGTCACGAGACTCTCGATTTGAGGATAGGACCCGAATTTGAACATAGGCACACTTAATCTTGAAAATGTGTTGCGTGGGGGTGGTAATCCCTAGTGAACCCAAATGGCATCGCGAGTGACACAAACACCTCGTGCACATCAAGGTAACATGAATAAACTGACCGCACAGTCGAGGGACTCTTGATTTGAGGATAAGAGTTGAATTTGAAATCAGGCACACTTAGACTTGATACGGGCCCAGGGGGAGGGGACCCAACGACCCCCAAATGGCATCACAAGTGACACAAACACCTCGTGTGCATCCATCATAGCACATAGCAACCAGTCGCATAGTCGCTGTGCTCCCGATTTGAGAATAGGGCCCGAATTTGAACACATGTACACTAAGGCTTGAAAACGTGCAGTGAGCGGATCGAGACCACCAATAGCCCCTAAACGGAACTACGAGTGGAACGAATAACTCATATGTACCCGACATAATACATAACAATCGAGCGCATAGTCGCGGGACTCCCGATTTGAGAATAGTACCCGGATTTGAACATAGGCACACTTAGGCTTAAAAGTGTTTTGTGAGAGTGCCGAGATCACTAAAGGTCCCCCAACGGTACCACGAGTGGCATAAAAACCTCGCGCCTGTCCAACATTACACGTAGCAACTGGCCCCGAATTTTTTGGACTCCCGATTTGAGGATAAGATACGAATTTAAAAATAGGTACGCTTAGGCTTGAAAATGTGCCGTCGGGGGGTGGGCATCCCCAACGACCCCCAAACGACACCGCGAGTGGCATGAATACCTCGTGCGTGTCCAACGTAACACGTAGCGACCGGTCGCGCAATCGCAGGACTCCCAGTTTGAGGATGGGACAAGAATTTGGGAACAGACACACGTTTACTTCGTCATCAACATTCTCACTTTGACTCACACACAATCTTTTAGCAGTAATAGGAACAAAATTATCATCATGATTACTAATAGCATCAACAGGCATATCAAGATCATGAGCAGGCAAGCATGCATTATCATTATATATTATCTTAGCAAAGAAAGACATGCAGTACTCATTCATTTGGGTTGACTCAATTTCAACCTCATAAGAAACACTAGAGTCGTCCCGTGTCTTACACATATTGGCCTTGTTATTGTTATTAAAACAAGTTGTACATTTACTAGCATAGTGACCAAGTTTACCATATCAATGACACTTAACATCTTTTATGTCAGGTTTAGGTCTGTTGGGGTCATAGTTTCTCCTATTGTCATAAGTGTGTTTGGTATTGTCTCTATCATGAGGTCTATGAGATTGATTTCCTTGATAATTTGATTTGCCTTAATTAGAGGCTACAACATTTCTGAATTTCAAAATCTTTTTAAAATGCTTACTCATAAGAGCTATTTTATTGTCAAGGTTTTCCAAATAACAGTTTTCAAGATAGTCAATGTCAAAGTCTATAGAGTTTAATTTAGGCACTGGTAATTTAGATGAAAACATAACATTTGAACTTGAGGCTTTATTAGTGTATCTGGTCAATTTCTTTTTAAAGTATAGTTTCAATTCAACAGTCCTAAGTTTATTGTTAAGTAATTCAGGAGTCATATTAGGGTCATTCATTTCCTCAATATCATATCTCTTATTGTCAAATTTAGATGTCAATGAACTAAGAATCTTTGACACAATTTATTTTCTACTATAGGTTATACCATTTGCATGAAGTTCTGTAAAAATATCAGTTAACCTTATGTAGAAATCGTCAAAAGATTCATTGTCATTCATAATCATAGTGTTATATTGCTGAATAAGCATTTGGTTTTTTCCAGCTTTGACATGTTCATCACCCTCATGAGCAATGACTAAAGTGTCCCATGCCTCTTTAGAATTAGAACATGTGGATATTATTTTGAATTCATGTTCGTTAATGGACATAAAGATGGCATTATTTCCTTTGTTCTTATCAAGTTCAAGAGATAATTTTTTCTCTTCCTTAGTAAATTCACTAAGAAGTTTCTTAATCCTTGTTGGATCAGTGGCTAAAGTAGGTTTAGTAGGATGTTCAAACCCTGTTTCAATCATTTCCTAGACTTCATCACCCAAGGTTCCTTGAAGGAAAGTAGTCATTCATACTTTCCAGTATGAAAAATTGTTTCCATCAAAGAGTAGTGGTCTGGATAGGTTACCTAACTTCTCAAATTTTTCTTCCATACTCAGAAATTATTTCAGAAAGAAGTTTCGAAAAACATTTCTCAACTTTCAGGATCACAAAAGGTGTTCCCGCTCTGATACCAGTTGAAGAAAAGCTTTAATACTAAAGGCTTCGTTTACAAGGTTAATAAAAAATGTTATGGTTGAGTAAACTCCGAATAAACTTTTTGGGCTAAAACTCTTTTCGAACAACACAACATGTGTTATAAAAGCTTTTCTGAATATATGGATTAAATTGGATCGTTGATTGCCTTATTTTTTACTTGTTAATGAACATCTACTAAAGTTACCATGCAGTCCCAATCACAACAACAGTTAAGAATATTCAAAGAAATAGACACCGAAATTTTAATGTGGTAAAACCCTTAATCAAGGGAAACATCCACGGTTCCCTCTACGGCATAAAATAAAAATCCACTAGAATAAAAATCTAGTTACAACACTTAAGCAAAACACAAAGATCCTAACCTAGGTTCAGAATACACCTACATGAGATCCTCCACTCCAAAGGTATTCTGAATTGGATCTTGATCTTTTCTTACTGCTTCTTTATCTTTTCCTTGATCTTTTTCTCTTTGAATTCTGATTCCAACAACTCTTTCAATATCCAAGATTCTCAGACAGAATCATAGTGCCTAAGTGTTCGTGTGAGATAGTGTTTGTGATGTACTACTACATGAAAACATGCTACTCACCCTCTTAAGATTTATACAAACTTTTCTAACAAATTACAACAATTCTAAAATGAAAGTTATTTCTGAATCTTGATTTTTCAAGCCAAGACTGTTTGATCTTTTATTTAACCACAGATCTCAAGGATACCATGTTCAGAAGACGGTTCAAGATCTTAAACAATTTTTGGGTTTTGAAAATATTTTTGAAATTGTAAACCTCCAATTGAGATCCAACTAGACTATAAGTCTACTTTGTTAAAAAATATTCAGACTTAACATGCAAAGACTGATTCAATAATTTTTGATATAAAACTTCTTTTCAGATCTATGGTTACGCCTTAAAACTATAATACGAGTTATTTGTGTTCCTTCTTATTTTTTAACACTATTTCATAAAATATGAAATAAAAACTAGAAACACACAACTCTCTAGATTTGAAAAATATTTTGAAACTAAAAGTTTTTATTTCAAAAACTCGTTGAAACAGAATAGATCTAAAATGTTAGATCTTAAAAGAGAAACATAAAAATCGTGTGATGTTCTCTTTTAGAAAAACTCAGTTTCAATAATGAAACTTAAGGCTCTCTTAGAGATAAGTTTTGAGAGAATCAATGATATGAAGAGGTCTTCAAAATGAAAACACAACACCAAGAACACAGAAACCCTAAATGGATCTAACTCTAGATAATGGATTTTCTGGTGTTTGGAACTTTTTAGCTTTTGGTGTTTGGTTAGGGAGAAACAATCAGGGGGTTGAACTATGAAGAAAACTTATGTTTTCTTCTTCTAATCTTTATCTTATTCTTTCCCTCTCTTTCTCCTTTCTCTCTCTTCTCTCTACTCTCTTTTTTCTCTAAAAAACAACGAAATGGCAAAAGTCTCAAAATGCTGAGGCTTAAGTCATTTTTATACTAAACGTAGAAGGATCCAGAACATCGACCTCAATCCAATGGATGGGATTGAGTCTTGAGAGACTGACTTTAATCTAACAGTACAACAAAAGCGGTGGGTTAAACTTGAACTGATTGGTTTAAACTAGGTTCACAAGAATTGAGTTAAAACGCATGCAGTACGTTGATTAAAATGATCTAAGGGCTGAGGATGTGTATGCATTATGTGTCTAACAGAAAACACAAATCCACTCGATAGGTTAACACCACGTGTACGCACAGGATAAAGGCAAAAATGCATGTTGCAAATAATTACACATCACTCCTCCAATTCTCTAGTGTTTTCGGATTCCACCCAGGCAAACAATGAGTATAGAAAATAAGTTTTTGAAATACAATTTATACCCGCAACACTTTTTCAAAACACATTTTAATTAATTCAAAAATCATTTGAAAATTATTTATAAAATAATTTGAATTTAATTTAATTGATTTTAAAATGACTTGAAGGTTGGACAACCAATAATGCAAATAGGTGATATGTATGATGCAGTGCAAGTGTCCTATTTGTGATTTGAATGTATATAATTAACTTCCCTTTATGTTGATCTTAAAGTTTCTCTTGGACTAGATTTCTTCAATGATTTTGAACCTTTGAGGAGATGGAGTTCTCAAGAAAATCTAACCTATTTTGTCTAGATATCCAAACAAGTTGGAACTCCTATATATACAGACTCAGGTAAGTCAATATATAGTGCGTTCTCACCTTGTACCTTATACCCCCTGATTGGGGAGGATATTGCCAATTTAAGGCAATAAAACCTTTAGACCAATAGTTATTATGGGAATCAGGTAGATTTACTACCAACACCCTATCAGAACTTCTTGCTTTCAAGAACAAAAGACCCCCACTGGTGCGAGAGAAAGTATAACAATAGAAGATCTCAGTTAATCCTAAGTTGGTTCCATAGAGCTGGTTTATCCTATGAACACCATTAACAATCTTCCACACATTTGGAGAACATTGAGTAGGAACTATATCGAAGTATTGGAAAAAATGTCAAAATAGAGGGTTAGGGGGAAATGTTAACCCCCCTCGGGAAATAAACAGAACGTGAATCCAGTGACCATCTTCTAGATCACGAACATTTCTGGGACTGAAGTACACTCTATGTCTACCCAATCAATAATATTGTAACATTTTCTAAACTCAGGCAAAGACTTATTATCAATTATCACCATGAGAAAAAACACAACAACCCTATCTATAATAGAAGAACGATTCACAAAATAATAAAACTAGAAGAAGAAGAAAGCCGAAATTTACAAAACAGAGAGGAATCTTGGAAAGCTGAGAAAGTCTTGATTTTGAAGAGCGAATGTAAGGAATAAAGCCTAAGAACACAGTATGCGCAAAAACGACCAAAGAGGATGAACTGACGATGAAGTTTTTGACAAACCAGTTTCAAACACTCAAATGACATTTTACACTTCTCGAGAAAGATTTGGTCTTCAATTCCTACAGAAAGATGAGCGCGCCCCTCATGTTTCAACAAATTATGGGTATATCACTGTTGACAGTAATGCGTCCTTAGCCTCACTTAAAATCCATTGGCCCAAAGATTTTAGGGGCAATTGTGGGGAAGAATTTTATTCTTAGCCCACGAGAGTAGCCGACTTGGCCCAACAAATCTTAAAATATTCCCGACCCAAATTGTGGGAATAAGCTACGAGTATATGCAGTCCACATCGCCCCAAAACCAAGTCAATCCCCTATAATCTCATGGTGATATTCAAGGGATTCATGGATCATCAAAAACGTCGTGGAGTTACTTGAATAACTAAAATTATACATCTATAAATTTTAATCCCTGGCTCGGGGCGTAGGGGCATGTAACTAAGCATATTGAGAGATACTTAATAAAACAGTAGACCTATCCGTGGATGTAGGAAAATTACCGAACCACGTACATAGTTGTGTTGTGTGTGCGATTATATGCTTTCTTGTTTGGTTGTGATTGTTCTTCATAAATCCTTTTATTGTGATATTTTTTGATACCATAGTTTCTTAAACCATTGGTAAACAAATAAAAATACAACAACAAACATAAATGTGAATTTACATGGAAAAGAGTTTTAAGTAATAGCGTATATTTACAAAATAAAATTTTATTATTATTATAGGGCTCACGTGTTCCCACATGGTAAATATCACAATAGCTGTAGTACTTAAACTAATGCATCAGTCAATTTTTCTTAAGTTAATTATCATTAAATGTAAAAATATGAGTTGAAAAAAAGGTGACATAATAATAGCGTTTTCTCCATTAGAATATACTCACTCGAGATTATGAATGGAAAAAATAAATAAATGAGCAATAATATCAATCACAACTTGGAATAATAATGTTAACTTGCTATATACTATTTTGCTCACATTTTTATAAGTTTAAACAAAATAATCTATTCCTTATATATATGTCCATTACTCCTCTTAGAGTTTACTTTCTCTTATATTTTTGTAGGACATGTAAATGTATGTTGAGGTTAGTGTTGATACTGGATCATTTTTTGGGGTAAGTTAAATGATTATTAAATTTTAACATCCTTATGTTGCATCATATATGTTCGTCAAAATGCCTAAAATGAAATTCGATCCCTTATGACTTGTTGTGTTTTAATTTTCCAACTAAATCATCATATGTGTATTGGGATATTCTCTTTCATTAATTGTTTGTGTCATGCAGCTTCTCTGCATTTTGTAAGCTGCATGCTTACATGTTAATCATTGTTTATTTAAAAATTCATTCTAAGGGTAAGTATTCCTCTATTTTAAGAGTTGCCTTCTTTGATACTCTTTTCGGAGTCATGTAATAAATACTAATATTTCAAGCTTCATGAGATGAAAATATTTTCTTTATGAAATACTTGCATTCATGCGGAATGTATTCTACTTGATAAAGGTTAATGTTTGATGAATTTACATAGTTTTTAGAAGATTAAAGTTTGTTTCTTTAATTTTACTATACACTTCTTCATTTAGTTTTGCTATGCAGTTTACATAGTAGAAGCTTTTAATAATTGGGACAAACCAGAGACTAGGAAAATATGCTCTGTGATTTTTAAGGTAATGACATTATTGGATAGAAATTATTTTATACTTCAACCGGTCATTCTCTTCAAAACATTATGTGGAATTGTTCAAGGCAATACTTAAACTTTTATAAGTAGAAATGCACAGGTGTTCACAGTAAACTTATAGATAGAACTTCTTCACAATTCCATTTTCATGTATACTATTCTTGCTTACAAAGAGTTATTATGTGTTAAATTTGGCAATTGTTATGCAGTGTGTTTGATAAAAACTTGACAATTTGTGTACAAGGGGTACATGTGATGTAATGTATTGTGTCAATTTTTTTAAATACATTAGATTAAATGGTGGCGTTAATATTCATAAGCATGTAATGTTGGGTAAATTTCTAATTATAATTATGCATGATATTTGTTTCAAAATATGCATGTAATTTTATTATTGATTTATAAAGTACACTATATTGACTTACTATATAAATTTCATTGATCTCTTTCTCCCCCCCTCTCTCTTAAACTAATCTATCTTATTCTACCTACCACTCTTTATTGATTTATAAAGCCACATTTGAATTGCTCCAATGACTGTTTGATGTTCAAATAAATTTCATGCAACAATTAAATAAATACATAATTTAAGCTTGAGTATTTTGTTGTAAGTAGTATTTGAGTAATTATATTATTTTATACCGTTACAAGTTGCTATTTATTATTATTTATTACAAAAAAAAGACGAGAATCACAAAGTAAACAACTTAACTTGTGAAGTGACTATCACAGTCGCAAAATCGTTTGGATTCATCCTCCATTGCTCTTCCAAAACCCATATCTATACTTCCCTTCCACTTCCCTCTTCTCCAATGGAATTTGTAAATTTCCAAACCCTCAATTTAAACACCATTAATTGCCATCCAGCTGAAGAAAATTTTATAACAAAATTTATAAATAGAGTATTTTATCTTAGGTTTTCAATTCCCTCATTTCCATATCAGAAGATTTTCCTTTTTCCAAGAAGCTGTTTTTCAACTCAAACACACGTTCATCCACGAACCTCAGTTCCAGGTATAAATCTTACGTTGTTTTTTTTCTTCTACAAACCTTATTTCTAAGTTTATATGTTGTTCATTTTTAGCACTCTCTGCTCTGATTTGTAATTTGTTTTATTATATTATTTTTCATTTTTAAAGAATCTAATGAATATCATATTGAACACGTAGCAATCTTAGCTCTAAAGAGTTTTTTTTGGTGCACACCAAGTATTTGCTAAAATATCAAAGAAAGGAAATTTTTATTTAAAGAGTTTATGCTTGATGCATACTAAGTATTTGATAAAATTTAAAAAGAAAGAAATTTACTATACATAAATCACTACAAAAAATGTTGTGGTAAGCTTTCTCTCACGGGGTTCAATTTAATACTTTTGTCAATTTAAAATAATGTTGGTTGCGTTGAATTGAAAGATATATATGCAAATTATGTAGAGTCTAAAGAACCAAAAATCGTTCATTTTCAAAAATACAAAATGACATACCTATTGATAAGATTATATTCCACGCAATGTGTCTCTTAGGACACAAGTTAGAAGTCACATTTTATTTCTCGTAGCTATTGACTCTTTTGTAACCAACAATTTTCAATGGTTTGACACATTTTTGCTCAAAATGATAAATGATTGAATTCATATAATTTGATGATATTCAAGAGCATTTTATATGAACAATCAATACATAATACTCCGATCATATTAGTGACCCTTTATCTAAAGGAAGATTCTTGTAAAAAAGTAGAATTGACCTTTAATGATATTTTATTATTCAAGAATATATTGGTATATACTACTAAGAAATAATGTCTTTTAGTTATATACTTATGCTTTTGTGTATCCGATTTTGAGGCTTTTTTTGGCTTTTAAAAATTTATGTTCCATCTCTAAAGTACAATATGGTTTATAGTTGTAATATAGCTTCTTAACGAGTTTTTAACCCATATCATTGTTTAACTTTCATATGATTATGAATATATTTTTCTTGGAATCAGTTATGCTTAAAAGACTCTATGTAAACCGTTGTTAACAGTTTAATACTCAAAAATTCCAAAGTCAAAAATGGTATGCTTCCATATTGCAATAGTTTGCAAGAGCCAATGATTTGTTAATTTATTCTTTTTTTAATGTTGATGCCTAGCTATTATGGGGTAGGATTGATTAAGTCTTTATTTTTATTAAGCTTTTCCATAATAATTCGAATTTCCTTTAGTTAAACGTGATTTGAGTGATTCTTGACAATAAATTTTTTACGATTATGTGATGCTAAATCATTCATGTTTCTTCTTTCCTTTTCTAATTGGGTTTGTTCCTAATTTTTTTTTTCCAATTTTTTTTTTATCTTTACTTAAATGTTTACAATGTGTTAGTTTTGGTAAATCATAGATAGATTCACCATTGATGGTTAGGTAATTCATAGCTGTGGTTTGTTATTATTTTTTTTATGAGTAAATATTTCAATAAAGAAAACCCATTGGGGGGGGGGGGGGGGGGGGGGGCGAAATCCCATATATATTAATTATACTAAACAAAAATGAGCATAACAAGCCCAAAAATAAATCGCAAAACACACTAAATATTCGTCCCCTACAAGTCCTCCACAAAATGCATGAACAAAGAAAGAGATAAAATATGATCAATCATGTGCCAAAGGAGAAGTGTGTTGTGACACCCCACTTATTAAAATAATGGGTGGCCAATCCTCTACTAAAATAAAACAAAAATCTCACTGGCTCATTCTTAGCATCACAGTCGAAAACACAATTAATTACTAACCACCTATTATTTAGTCAAGCCTTGTCTTGATATTTCTCTTTTTTAAAATGCCGTAATTAAAACCATAGATAAAATCATTCACCATAACTCGTTTAGATAAATAAATAAGTCCATAAACACATATCTAAGTCAAATACTTAGAATAGAATATACACCAAGTAACCGAATAAACCATCGATATTAAAATCCAATACAGTTTTCAACATAACTGAAATACATAAAACTGAATAAAAATTAGCATTGGGCGAAATTACCGGATGATAAATGATTGAATCCTATCTAGAATCACAAAGATAGATAACGGATATAGCAATCCCTACAATCACTCCACAAATATTGCAACTCCGATGACCTGAAAATGATATTCATGCTTGGCATCCCTGTGGCTGGACACCTAAAAGGTTTGAAAATATTTTGATACGGGTCAGAGCCCAAATCATTTTGAAAATATTTTGCAAGTAATTAAAAGGCATTAATAAATATGAGTACATTCTTCTATTTTTAAGATGGTGTCACACTCCCATGAGAAAATCCTCACACCTCAACTATAGTGTGCCCCTAACATATTCATTTAACCCCTAGTTATGCTACCCAGCCTAACTAACCTCAATATATCCTTAAATCCATACGCTACCCTGTGTCCAGCGTATTTTATATAATTAGCTTCCAGATCCACTTAACAATTATAATTACTCAATTCATTTCAAATAATATTCAACAATTATAATCCTCAACTATAATTTATCGATTCATTGCAAATAACTTTCACTAGTTATTAATTCAATATTCACACTTTAATATCTCATGTCCATATATATTTTTATTCACATCTATATACGTATTTTCATATCATGTCAAGTATACATACATATATATCACTCAGTATATATATATATATATATATATATATATATATATATATATATAATCGCAATCCGTTAAAGTAATAACTCACTGGATGTGAATCACTAGCATGCTATCAAGATCCATGGCATACACACCTCTACCTGGGCAACCTGGTCGAAATCTCACCACCTAACCCAAACTATAAATGTAAATCGAAGGCGACCATAGTCATACATCTGTGGGGCATAACCATACCACATTACTCCTACCGGACTTTAAACTCACACAGGGTGGTCATGCGACATACCTATGACCTAGGAGATCAATACTACACCTGCTGGGATTAGCCAGGAGAGATTGCCCACTGCGTACAACCTCCACCGATAGCATATGTGCTAGGATAGGCATGTTTCTTATAAATATCATACACACATACATATATTGTCACTCGTAGCACTAACCTATATCTTCCGAGTCTAAACCAGTCTCTAAATTATTAAATATTCACTTATTTAATTAATTTATTCTCATGATAACATTTCTGGACATGTAACTATTCTCATCCAGCCCGTATCCCTTCTAACTGAATTTTTCTCAAAATTCATTATTTCATTTTTCCAGGCAGTATTCATCCCCAATACCATAAATTTCACTCCGAATATTTCCTAATCATACCAAGGTATTTTTTCAATTTACAATAATAATTCCAGAGTACCTAACTCATTTACGAACATCCTAATTTAACCCAGTTTCAATATACTAACACAACCCATCAAATAAATCAACCTGGGCAAAACAGGGCTGCTGAACCGGTTCAGCTTGAGGACAAACCAGTTCGCCCCTATAGAACTCCCAAAATAACCCAGTTTTGTTTAGTTCGAAATTCTGTCCAATATTTTTCAATTCAATCCAATATATAACCCAATTTAACAAACAATTCCCAATCTCCATCAATGTACTTTGAACTTAATATTTCTCATATATCAATTCCAATATATATCATCAAGTTTCATGGGATTCATCATCTTATTCAAAATTTGTATAATTCTCACTAATAATACAATAATTCACTATTTTTAAAATCTTTTCAATCAAGATTCTAGCTTTCTACATGGGATCCTAATTTCAATTTTTAGATTATATACTCCACATATCAATCATATGAAATCGCGTCCCCAAAACCCACTCTCATATGAATCCCACCCCAAACAATTGTCCCCAATTATAATATGAATTGACATACAACCATAAATTGTTAAGCAAGTTAATCACTTGCCTTGATCAACTTATCGGGTTTAAAATTGTATGTAGAAATCCTCTGGTGATGATACTAGCCCAAAATTCTCCCACAATCTTCTCCCAATTGATCTTCTCTTAAGTCCCTTTGGTCTCCTCTTGGAAATTCTTTAATTTTTCTTCTCTTTTCTCTCTAAATTCTCTCTTAAGCTTTTGGTATGACAAGGAAACTTCTTGATACGATAAAGTGATTAATCATTCAACCCTAACCTTTCATTATATATGCCTAATCTTGAAATTAGGTTAACATGCATATTTAAAATGACCCGAATATCCCTATGTGGGTCTCGTTTAGTTTAAAAAGCCCCCGAGACCCAATCACTACCTCTGGATACTTAATTGTGACTATTTTGACCTATTTTGGGTTGACCGTGCACTCGAAATAATCATTTGAGTCACCCATCATAATATACAATCTCATTCTCTACACGACCTCACACGCGCATCTCGAATAAGATACCATAAACCCGTCACTTTTACCCACTTATGACGTAATATAAAATAGTGCAGTTTTATTTATTTATCACATAAGTATATATAATAACGCATAATTATTAATCCATTTCTTGCTAATTAATATTTATTCAATTCACTTATTTTTTAATTTAATTAAATTACCCTGACACGTGTAATTTAAATATTTCCTAAAATACGGTGTGTTACATATTTCCCTCATCGAAAAGGAATTTTGTCCCCAAAATTTGGATACGCCTTGGACTCAAAAATTCGAATCCTTACCCGCATGACATGCGAACGTACTCAAAATTAACTCGTGATAACATTTTGGTGCCTATTCACTACGGCCTAAGACTAATGACAAGTTTATTCAAATCATTTCATACTGATATATACCATCATTCTTAATGCCTCATTTTGATGGAGATATGCAAAACCATCATGAACCTGTTAAGAATGCTCTAATAAGACGAGCATATACATCACTGGCTCTATCGTCTTAATATTGGGGAAGACCCCACTTCTTTAGGTTCCAACTTCCCTTCTTGTTAAATCGCATAATTCATTTAATGGGGAATACCGAAAATAATTTCTTACCACTTACGTCAGTTTTTAACTCTTCAATTCGTGACGACGAAACACTTACGACATTATTGAACTATATGATAATAACTTAGATTAAATCGATTCCTACTGGTCGACTCTAAATCACGTCTGACCATCGAATGTTATCTCCCCACCCTTAACCAACCACATGGAGGATGATAAGGTCTTCCGCACCAAGTCTCAAAAGGTTCTTTGCCAAAGATAAACTTGTATGAGTTATTACACATAATTCTACCAAAGGTAATTACTCCTCCCAATTACCTTAAAATCCAAAATACGCATCTCTCGCATTCACCCACATCTTAGCCACCTCTCTCGTCTATTCCTCAATCTACTTGTAATATGTCTTGATTAACACATAACTTTATCCCCATCACCTCCTGATAATCTCAATCAGAGGTGGGAATTAAGGATCTCATCCTTATCATAAAAATGTTATGCAAAACTTCATGCCAATTCACTCCCTTTCCTTTAATGAAATATTGGGAACACTACCCGATAATGTAACTTCAGCCGATTTTAGCAATATTTGTTTCAGCTCGAAAAACCAATTCCATAAACCCAAAAGAATTTCATCATTATGCCTATCCATTCCGTTACTGGAGTCACTAACAATTCTAGTGGATTGCCTCGGACCAACCTTTTTCCATTTACGAGTGGTGCACTTGGAGACAGCTTCATCATGTCTCATTCTGCACCGATCCATACACTCAATACACCATGTCACGTGGTACCTCTTACTCCCCTTCCCGGGTATGCCAAGAACCCGTGACCCATGCGTCTGCTCCAAAAATTCACATTTCCTAGGTCCTTTTATCCTGTTAGAAATCGACATCCTGTTTATGCACGAGTCACCCTCAGCATTTGATTTAGTAAGATTCCGCTCTACTCACCAAAACTATTGGACACTCTCTTAGCTAGAGAGATCCCTCACTTATGTCTCCACAGTCTTTGAACCCATCTCGGGTGTGGTAGCTCTTCTTGATGTGTATATATATATATTTATATATTCGGACTATATCCTTCCTCAATCGAAGTTTAGTCCATCTTGCTCTTCCAATTCAGCTTCTACTGCCCCATAGGCATACGATTCAACACATTTATTACCACATCCCGTTATCTCGAATGATATTAAAAATCAAACTAACCATACACCCTATATTCTGTACATATCTGTACGAACATTACATATGTAACATTTTTATCTCAAACTTGGCCTCGCATGCTCGACATGGCTATACCGTAAAGGTATTATTGATCACCCCACTAATCATGATTAAGTTATCCTCGAGATTGCTCCACCTATCAATTAGTGGTGCATAAGTTTTTCCAATGCTTCCTATACAACACTACCCAACTCCATTGGTCTTATACGGTATAATAGCTCTCAGCTCAAAGTGTTTTCTCCACACATACAATGATCATCGTTTATTACTGATACCCTAGAATCCTATAACATCTCTCAACTCCTGATGTTTATTAAGGTTCATGCATGGAACAACACACAATTGAAATCCAACTAAGGAATTTCCCAATGCCCTATCACCTGGTATTATCAGTTATTAAGGTCCTTTGACCCAAGCACATAACTGTGACATTCAATATCCTACCGACATAAGTATAAGTCAAATATCCAACTCCCATATCTCTAAAGTAATCACACAATACGATGCTTGAACTATCACTAAATCCCTATCGATTATAAGCTAGATCTCTCCGCTTGATGATAAACTCGATATCCACTGAATCACATCAGTAAAGTCCCTATGCACTGGGATCGAATATAAGGAGACAAATATACTCTCTGAAGTCTCAACTATAATATAGTATATAAGAGGGCCTACCCTCTTTCAGGTGAGACCTTGCAAAAATAGCGCATCTTTCCCTGGAACAACAAACATGATAACCTTATTGTAACAATTCACCATTTCTCAAAGCATCGCTAACCAGTACATACCCAGGATAAATTCTTACTCGCATAACATTTCTCTCTAAAATGAGCAATTCCATAAAAACATATCCTCTCAGTGTCCACACCCATTCCCCTGTAGATGGAACTAAAGAGAGCCCCGTAACCCAACGGTAAATATATATATAGTATTAATACTAATGATACATCCACTAAACCCGACTCATGCCTGAATTTAGTGCCAACCAAAATACTGTGACACACCCGTGTCACTAAAACTTACCCCATATACTACGGATAAAATCGTACCTTCAACTGCTAATGGCACCAGCTATTCAAATGGTTTCTGGACGTAATACTCACGTTTAAGCTGACCCAAAAAATTCTACAACCGTTGCCCCTACTGGGAAATTTACTCATATCCCTTGTCTCTCTATGGAATAGATCGATGCATGTGGTCTTTCTCTCTACATATAAAACACTTACCTATGTAATATCCCTGTCTCTGGCCTTGGGGGCTATGTCAGGAATACCTTACTCTCTAGCTCTGCTAGCCTCGGCCCTGATGTCTATCGTCATTGTTTCCTTGGCTCCACTGGCCCTATTGAACACATTTCTGGCCCTGATTGCCTTGTTTGTATCCGCCTTAACTCAATCGAAATTCTCTTAATCTGAATCTTATAAATGGGTCCCCCTATTGGGTATCCCCTTTGTGGTGCCTCACTAGCACCGATTATATCCAGTCTTGCCCTGCTGACTAGACTCTCCAATATCTTGGCTCCCTTCACATGAAAGTATTGATATTAAAATTATAAGAGTATGGCCTTTTTGACATCGCCACAAGTCATGCAAGTCGGATTTCCCAATAAGTGCTAGTGAATTCTACTCGTGAATTCGTTATCAAACTTAAGGACCATATTCTCCTCCATATCCATCTCATTGGGTATGAAGTCTGCTAAACAAGAAAATTCTTCCTCGTCCTTGAAAACTATCTGACCCTCCTATGATAAGTCTCCAAACTTCCTTCGCATATCTATTTGAACATCTAATGAAAGGACTTGCAGTCGAACCACACCCAACATTCCTTGATGTCGCTCTCTCTCTTCAGATGTAGTGACTGACTCCCACCACTATAACGTTATTCTTACAAGCTTAAAAGTCATCAAAGTTTGTTTCTGAGTGTCACTACACTCCACCATACGAAAATACCGTTGAATGTCCTCCTTCTATTGGCTAATTTATACAACGTCTGTATTTCCCTGAAACTCTGATGGATATCCTTTCTTAATGGTCCCGTTGACTCTATCCTATACTAACTGCACTGGGTGAACCTGAAATTGTGCCACTGTTTGTTGTGGAGGTGTTTGGGGAAATTGCTGCACCCCAATAGTTATCGTAGCATTAACAGCCTGAGCAATAATAGTAGTGACCTATGTTGCGGTCACCGTTCCCTAAATATTCTGCGGCTCTGAATGAGTGTCTCCTCCCCTGGTCCTCCGGTCCTCCTAAGGGACTTTAATTGTCGTCCTCTAGTGTTCGGCATACGAAACCCAACCGAACTCATATAAGATTCACTTTCATTATATACAATAGCAGGAGAACAAATCGCAATTGGAATTGACTGTCCTACACATAGGGCTCTACATCAAAGAAAAATAAAACTGAAAAGTGAGTCCGCAAAGATCCTAAGGACAGTAGAACCTGATGCTCTGATACCATCTGTGACACCCCACTTATTCAAATAATGGGTGGCCAACCCTCTACGAAAATAAAATAAGAATTTCATTTGGCTTATTATTAGCATCACTGTAAAAAATACAATTAATTACTAACCACCTATTATTTAGTCAAGCTTTGTGTCAAATTTTATCTTTCTTAAAACGTCGTAATTGAAACCGTAGATAAAACCGTTCACCATAATTCATTCAGATAAATAAATAAATCCACAATGACATATCTTAGTCTGAATACTAGAATAGAATACACACCAATTAACCGAATAAACCATCAATATTAAAATCCAATACAGTTTTCAACATAACTGAAATACATAAAACTGAATAAAAACTGAAATTGAGCAATGTGCCTGTATGATAAATGATTGAATCCTATCTAGAATCTCAAAGATACATAAGTTTTATACCAATCCCTGCATGCACTCCTGAGCTGATGCAACTCCGATGACCTGAAAATGATACTCATGCTTGCGTCCCTATGGCTGGACACCTAAAAGGTTTTGAAAATATTTTGATACGGGTCAGAGCCCAAATCATTTTAAAAATATTTTACAAGTAATTAAAATGCATAAATAAATATGAGTGAATTCGTCCATATTTAAACTGGCGTCACACTCCTATGAGAAAATCCTCACCCCTTAACTATAGTGTGCACTTAACCTATGCATTTTAACCCTGAGTTGTGCTACCCAGCCTAACTAGTCTCAATATACACTTGAGTCCATAGGCTACCACGTGTCCCATATATTTTATATAATTAGGTTCCACATCTGCTTATCAATTATAATTTTCAATTGTAATTACTCAATTCATTTCAACTAACATTCAATAATTATAATCCTCAACTATAATTTATCGATTCGTTTCAAATAACCTTCACTAGTTATTAATTCAATATTCACACTTTAATATCTCATGCTCGTATATATTTTTCTTCACATCAATATACGTATTTCCATATCACATAAAGTATAAACACATATATATCACTCACTATATATGTATAATCGCGATCCCTAAGAGTAATAATTCACTAGATGCGAATCACTAGCATACTATCAAGCTCTAGGGAATACACACCTCTACCTGGGCAACTGGGTCAGAATCTCACCACCAAACCCAAAATATAAATGTAAACTGGATGCGGTCATAGTCATACATATATGGGGCATAACCATACCGCATTACTCCCACCCGACTCTAAACTCACACAGGGCAGTCATGCGACAAACCTCCACGCAACTCTAAACTCACCAGGAGAGATTGCCCACAACGCACAATCTCCAGTGATAAAATATTCGCTAGGATAGGAATGTTTCATATAAATATCATACATACAGATTTATTCACAAATATATATATATATATATATATATATATAGAGGCAGGCTCCTGTGCACACTAAGTTTGCACACTAAGTTTGCACACTAAGTTTGCACATTACCTTTTATATATAGTAAAAAAAATATTTTTGAAGTGATTTTTTTTGTGTGGTATTTAAACATTTCAACGAACCCATATAAAAAAAATCAGCTCAAAAAAACTTTTTTTACTATTTTTAAAAAATCGGTCAAACTTTCGCAGTTTTTAAGCCCTTTAAAAACTGCGAAAGTTTGACCGATTTTTTAAAAATAGCAAAAAAAGTTTTTTTGAGCTAATTTTTTTTTGTGAGTCCGTTGAAATGTTAAAATATCACATAAAAAAATTGGTGTGCGCCAGCACTAAGTTTGCACACTTTTAAAAGGTAATGTGCAAACTTAGTGTGCACATGAGCCTGCCTCTCTCTCTCTCTCTCTCTCTCTCTCTCTATATATATATATATATATATATATATATATATATATATATATATAGTCTTTATACCCGTATGTATGTCCCATAACCCGACTAACCGTGCATGGCACTCGAAGCACTAGACTATACTTCTCGAGTCGAAGCCCGACTCTAAATTATTAAATACTCACTTATTTAATTAATCTATTCTTGTGATAATATTTCTAGACACGTGACCATTCTCAACCAACCCGTATACCTTCTAACCGAATTTTCCTCAAAATTTATTATTTCATTTTCCTGAGTAGTATTCATCCCAAATACCCTAAATTTCACCCTGGACATTTCCTAATCATCCCAATATATTTTATCATTTTTAGAATAATATTTTCATAGGTCCTAATTCATTTACGAACATACTAATTTAACCCGTATTCAACCTTATTACACAACCCATCAAATAAATCAACCTGGTCATAACAACGCTTCAGAACCATTTCGGCTTCGGTCCAATGTTTTCTCAATTCAATACAATTCAGCTAACAATTCCCATTCTCCATCAATCCTAACTATGAATTTAATATTTCTCATATTTCAATTTATATTTATGTCATCAATTTTCATGGAATTCATTATCCTATTCAAGATTTGTATAATTCTCAGTAATAATACAATAATTCATTACTTTTCAAATATTTTTAATCAAGATTCTATCTTTATACATGGGATCCTATTTTCATATTTCAGATTATATACTCCACATATCAATCCTATGAAATCATGTCTCCAAAACCCATTCTCATATGAATCCCACCCAAAACAATTGTTCTAATGATAATATGAATTGACATACAACCATAGATTACTGAGCATGTTAATTACTTGCCTTAATCAACAAGTTGGGTTTGAATTTTTATGAAGAAATCTCTTGGTGATGATCTTATCCCAAATCTTCTCCCAATTGATCTTTTTTTGAGTCCATTTGGTCTGCACTTGGAAATTCTTTGAGTTTTCTTCTCTCCTCTCTAAATTCTCTCACCGGCTATTGGTATGACATGGAAACCTCTTGGTATGATAAAGTGGCTAATCATTCAACCCTAACCTTTCATTATATAAGCCTAAACCCTAAATTAGGTTAACTTGTATATTTAAAATGACCTGAATGCCCCTATGTGGATCTCGTTTGTCTAAAAATCTCTTAGAACCCAATTACTATCCCCGAGTACTTAATTTTGATTATTTCAACCTATTCGAATCAACCGTGCACTCAAAATCATCATTTGAGTCACCCATCGTAAACATATCATCTCATTCTCGACACGACGTCACACGCGCATCCCAAATAAGATACCGTAAACCCATCTCTTTTAGCCACTTACGACGTAATATAAAATAATGCAGTTTCATTTACTTATCACATGAGTAAATATAATAACACATAAATATTAATCCATTTCGCTGTAATTAATATTTATTCAATTCACTTATTTTTTAATTTAATTAAATTACCGTGACACATGTAACTTAAATATTCCAAAAAATATGGGGTGTTACATATGCATAACAATATGTAACGAAGTCTCGATGGGGCAACTTCCTTCCCTTTGAAACACCGCCTATTTCTCTCAAGCCACACCGTTCAAAGTATAGAATGAGGAACCAACCTTCAAATTGTACTATCGCCCTTCTAAACCCTAGTACTCTTCCAAGTCCCTACCCCCTTGTACACCGTCTGAGGCATACCCCATCAAACTCAACATAGAGAAATATATATTTCCCGTAACCCCCTTGATACTCGACAATGCAAAAGTAAATGATTAGTCATCTCCTATGCATCCTTGCACATCCAACATGGACTGGAAATTCACCCCTATCTGTAACCCCTATATCATTAAGATAGAGTGACGAATAACTTTCCACATGAAGAAATTAACTTTTGAAGGCTCCCTCCTTTTCTACACCCCCGTTCGTGGGAATACCACATTCTGAGCTCCCCTCAGCACCCTGTAAATTTTCTTAACGGTGAAGATAACCTTCCTACTACTCACCCATCTCAAAGTGCCCTGTCCTCTTGATGGAACCATCTCCGCTCCGAGCCAGTCGAAAAACGCATTTGCCTCCTCCAATTCCCAATCCCGAAATCTCCTCCAAAATTTTGGGTTCCACACTGTTAGAGATGACCTTTTGGTATTTGTGTCGTTATTGAAAGCTCCTCTAATAAAAACCTTTCATACCTACAAAATTATAATAAAACTAGAGTGTAGCGGTAAGTAAGGGAATCAATTCAAATATGAGGGTGAAATCTACACGAGAGGCATGCAATTCATTTGTTTATTATCCTCTTTTTCAATTTTTGCCTTTTCTATCTTTTTTAGCCTTTTCAATATTAAAACAATTTTTTGTGGTGAGGGTGAAATAAGACTACTAAATCAATGATGTAAATAAAAAAGTGAAGATATTAAGTAAATCTAACTAAATAAAAATTTAAAACATGAGACGGGTGAGCAAATAAAAGTGAGGACTAACAAGGGATAGGATGACACCATATATTCTAGTTAATTAAAATTAATTATTTCATTAAAATTAATTATCTCAAGTTAGTATCAAAATCACAAATCAACTCTCGTTGCAAATGTAATTTTAATAATAACATTTTAGAAAATTAATTTTAACACTCCTACAACTCTTGAAATGTAGATCCAAATATCATCTAACAAATCAACTGCTAGGATCGATAGATTAAACTAGTTTAAATCATAAAAGTAAGTCTAGAGTTAAAATTAAAGGAATAATACCACACTTGAGAAACCCCTATCTCTAGTTCGAATCTAAAATGGGTATTATAACTAGAATTTGGATTTTCTCTCGAAAATCATTTACCCTCTCTCGAGGCGTAAATTAAAATGTAAGAGTGCAAAATTAATCATCAAAGGGACAATTAATTTAAATTAATTAATTAAATTAGGATTAACATCAAATAATGGGTCATCCCACCCCTTGAAAGGGGATTTAGCCTAACATGGTATTAAACATGATGAACAAATAATCGAAGACATATAAAATAAAAGAGTAGAGAAAGAGAACAAATCTTCAACAAGTCTCCTGGAAATTGACAATTTGAACTCTATCTTCTTCAATACAAATCAAATCACTCACAATTAAATCTCACCAATTCTCTAAAAATATAAAAATAAAACTATATACAATTTTTTTTCTCCTTAATTTATTTTCTACTCTAAACTATCTCTCTTCTTCTCCAAGTCTCTTCTAGATCATCTCCAAATGAGCTTTTGGGTTTCATTTATAGTGTGGAATATGGGGCTAGGGGCATGAATGTGAGGACAAAGGTGTGCATTTGGTTTGGGGGAGGTAAGGAGTGAGGGAATAAAAATATATTTTTGGGGTTGGGTGTATTTTTAGAAAAAGAGGGTTAAGTTGGTTTAAAAGACATGTGCGATATTTGACTTTGGTCTTGACTTTGTTGTTTTGGTTTGTAATTTGACAGGTGAAAAATCGTGGCTTTGAAATGGGTTTTGGGTTATTCGGTTAAAGGGTTTGGATTTGAATGGGATTTGATTTGCTTTATTTTTGGCATGTAAAATCGATTTGGCTTGAGAAGGAATTGGATCAAGGTTGGTTCGGATATGGGAAGTGCAGGTTGCGGGTTTGCTAGTTGGATGAAATGGGTTGCGAGTGGGAAGGTTTAGGTTGTCTGTTCGGGTCACGGGATATGGCCCAAAAGGGCTGGGCGCCGTCGGAAATGGGTCCGAGTTGTGGGCCTGACAGGCGGGGTGGGGTGGGTGCGTGGAGGGGTGTGGCAGGGGCTTGGTCGCGAATTTGGCCAGGTGCTCGGGGGAGGAGATTGGTTATGGCTGCTGGTTTCACAAATTCTGGGTATACGGGTTTCGATTTCGTGGGTTTCTCACCGGAGCAGATGGGGTTCTGGAGCCCGGGGTTTGAAGGTAAGGACAAGATGGGGTTGAAGGTTCAGTGATGGGTTAGAATGGGTTTCGAGTTAGACTTGGGCTTAGAAGGTCGAGGTGTAGCAGGTGGTAGGGGGGGGGGGGTTCAATGGGTTTTATGGAATTTGGGTGGTGGGTGTTGGTTATGGTGGAAAGTGGAGAGAGGTGAGGTGAGAGGAAGAAAATGAAGGGATTGTAATTGGGTGTGTGTGTGTGTGTATGAAAGTTAGGGTGTGGGTGAGGAGTTAGTTTGTGTTTGGATTATGGGGTAGAGAGGTGTATGATAAAGGGTGAGGGTGAGTGTTTAGTTTAGGTGTGAGTGAGTGTAGGATAGTGTGGAGGGTGTGTGTTTAATTTGTGACCCTACAAATAAAAATAAAATTAAGACACAACTGCAAGCATAAAAATAAAAATCTAATTAAAATGCTAACCTGAAAAAAATAAAAATAAAACTAAAGAAATATAAAATCAAAAATTAAATTCCTAGTCTAAAAATAAAAGACTCAAAATAAAATAATACTAATAAACCTAACATAATAAGAAAACTAAACTAATACTAAAAATTAAAAATCAAATAAAAATAAAAATTAAATAAACTAAAACGCACCCCTATAAAAATAATAAAAACACACGTGACACACACACAAAAAATAAAATATAAAATCAAATCCTAAAAATATATATATGACTCAAAACACAATATAACATAAAAAATAAATACAAACGACAAAAATAAAAAACTAGAAAGGAAAATAAAGTAAAATAAAATAAAATAAAAGAAATAAAAGGGGACAAACCAAACACACGGGGCTCAGGTGATGATTTTGGGACAGGATAGAGAGGGTCTAGGCTTAAGGTTCGGGGATAGGTTACGTGAATTAGCCCCATATGATGCACATTTTCCTTGAAATAAGCATCAAACTTTGCAAACGACGATCACGCCTGCACATTAAATATTTACGCATATAAAACTTAAATTGCCGAGAATTAGCAATTAAAATACGTATATTCGGGATATAAAACATACACTTTTGGGTGCTTATCACACCACCCCCAAATAGAACATTGATAGTCCTCGAGCAAAATATAAAGAGAAATAGAGATAAGAAACCAAAAGTGTACCACTTTAGCGGGCACTTGCGATTGCGCTTAGCATGTGAAACAAGCCTTTGAACATATAGGTTGTCCTACAGGACGGGTTTTGTCTCGTGAGGGTTTGCAGGAAATATACCCACAAAATTATTTATTTGCAAAGGGCAGTCTATCTCTTATTAGACGTAGAATAATCACGCAATCCATTATGAGAAAAATATTTTGAGAAATGCAAGATAGAATGTTGAAAAAGATTAGCTAAGTAAATACTCAAGGCTCATCCTTCCTAGAATTCAACGTGTGTAGTGTGAATCAGTCAAAATGGGTCGGGTATCAAAAGCGTAATTCCTAGATTGCCTTTTCAAAATCAACGCTTCAACTTCAAAATCTCACTGGATAAAACTCTCTCAAATGAACTCTCGAGATTAGGGTAAGTGTATCGCTCTTGTGTGTGAGGAGGTGAGTAAATGTAAGCAAGTTCAAATGTCTCACACACATAAGAAATAACAGACATGTTGAAAGAAAAATGATCTCATGAAAGATTCCTAATCACTATAGTGAGAAAGTCGAGTTATTCACTACGTTGACTTTTAGTTGCCCGAACACCTAGGGGATCATGAATGATAATGGGTGAGGGGAAAATGAATTGAGATGAAAATGATACGATGAGGTAATGAGTGTGATATGATGGTGATGGATGAGAACAGTGTTCTACATTTTAGGCACAAATGTCTTTATTACTAACTACAAACTTTCTTTTTCTTTTCTTTTCTCTCCTTTATCTTTTTTTTCTTTGTTTTTTCTCGATATTTTTCCTTTTTTCTATTTTTTTCTTTTTTCTTTTGTTTTTCTTTTATACTCTCAACATGGAAGACATTTTTCATTTGAAAAACACTTTTTTTCTTAAAAATGATGGATGATATATAAATGGAGTGGGGAATGTGTATGGATGGTGAGGGGGAATAAATGGGACTATGGGTGAAGTGAATGGTTGATTGGTTGGAGTATGGATGAAAATGTAGTGATCGGGAAATTTTTTAAGACGCATGTCTCTTACAACTCGAAAGTGATGTCATTCTCAGTGATCAAGCCAAAAATTTTATAAAAAATAATGAAATCATACAACGATTTAAGTGCGGACCCAAAATAAGTTGAGTCAACTTGTGACTCAAAGATTGCGTAAAGCACTCTGAAAGGTGAAAGGAACAAATGTCACAAGATAAAGTCTCTACTAGTGATCCTTAAGGTTCTCTTGGGAATTGTAATACTCTTCAACTCTAAACCGTAGTGACATGATAAGTGCGCAAATTTTGTCGAGTCTATAAATTCATGGTGCAACATGCCTTGTTATGTATTACATAAGCTATTTATAAAAAGATAAATCATCTAGCTTGATTCTTAGACTTAAAAGATAGATGATAGAAAATTCACGTCAGTGAGTGAGATGAAGGAAACTGCACAAAAATTTTAAAAATCAGGTTTTAGAAATCAAAATTTTCAAAAGAGGTACGATTTTGATAAAATTCTCCACCCCTAAATAAAAAGGAACATCGTCCTAGATGTTAAGTAAAATGATGTTTAAAATTGAGAGCATAAGGGAGGAAAGATATTACCAGAATCAACCACTAATGAAGTGGATAGCTGAATGCAAAATGAAACCTGAATAAACGATTAGCAAAAAAATGTGTACGAGTCTATAAAAATGGTAAAGCATTAGGTGGTGTGAAACACCACCCCCAAACATGATGAGACTAATACAAGAGACAACGGGCTGCCTCTCGATAGCGCTAAGTTTAATGACTTCAGCCCGACTGAAACATTCTCACCCTAAAGATAAGATCTATGAAAGTGCGGGGTGGCAAAAAAATTGGGTGATGAGAATCACCCCCAAACAAGATTGAAGCATCAGCCTTGTTGGATAAAGGCTAAAGGGGTCAATGCACTTGTATGGAAAAGTACATCACATGATGAAAAGCATCGGTGGACCATGGGCGGGTGGGGATTAGGGTAATGATGAGAAAGGCATGGGAGAAAAAGCATCGATCACGGGCCTTATTAAGACGAAAGGCGAGGGAAACAAGGTCCCTATAAGCATGGTGCTCAAGTTGGTGAGGAAGGCAAAAAGGTGTTGAAAGTGGAATGGGGAGGGATTCATAGAAATCACATGACCTTTCTATAAATGGACAATGATAATGGTCGCGCCGTGGCACGCCAGGGAGATGTCGGGGGAAAAATCAACACCACAAAAGAGCGGCAGGAATGGGGTAACGAGCTCGGTGTCACGGTGGAGAGTAGAACCACAAATACTCTCATGAGTGGTGGATGGTTTTAGGTTAGGATCTATATATATGGTTAGGAACATGCATGTTACAAGATCTAGATCCAAACTAGGTGATGGGGTGGAAGGGACAATGGGTGGGTCGGGTGTGATAAAGGGTATATCGGGTGGGATAAATGGTGGATTGGGTGGGATAAATGGTCGAGGAAGATCATCTAACTCAAGAGTGGGAGACACACACTCCTCATAAAGCGCGTAGTGATCCTCAAGGGCACTCACAGGAGGAGGTGTGGGTTCTAAAGATGGAGTGGTCAACTTCTCCATAAGAATATCACCGATGAATGGAGTGGTTGGTTCAAACGAGGCACCAAGATCGAAGATAGAGGAATCACTAAAAATAATGGGCTCAAGATGAGCCAAGCATAGTGGAACAGGATCCATATTCGGAGAGGTAGAAACCATCTCAGATTCAATCTCGAGAAAATGGTGAGCACTCGGAGCCGGAGCTCACCTATAATGAAGTGGTTCCTAGGGAACACACATGGTAGGCTCAATGGGTGTAGACTCGGGTATTTTTTTGGATTCAGCGAGAATGAGAATATGAACCGCAATGATGGGTTCATGTGGACATGGTGGGATTTAATCAGACTCATTATAGATGGATAAATCAACATAAGCATCGACTTGAGGCCCGGACCACATAATGGTCTCATCAACGAGATTCTCAGGGTGGGAGGGTTGGTCACACTCAAAATCAGTGGCACAAGACGACGCATCATCACCCCACATGGAGGAAATAATGGGTTGACTTGGGGTGAAGTCCGACTCTCGCTCACACTCACTTTCATTTAATCTTTGTTTAAGCCGTTGAAGAGCTTGATTTTGAATTTGAGTGGCTTTCTCTTGCTCGAGTATGAACTTTTGAAAGAGGCTTTTGAGAGCGGAGGTGGATGATGGTGGGTGGAGACGGTGGTTGAGGTGGACACAACTCGCTATTGGTAGGGTTATACGTAGAATACTCAAAGGAAGTGTGGGAAACGGGGTCAAGTGTGTTATACACGAGAGAAGCATCTCCGTGAGAGAGAACTGGTTGATAATCATGGGGTGCATAGTGAGGGGACTGATTGGGATAAGGTACGCTTGGTTTCCATGACAACTGTCGGAACGTGTGAGCATCCACAATATTGGGTTGGGATTCGTATTGCGTGGAAGGGTGATCAGGGCTCCACGAATATCTAGGGTACTCACACAACTCGAAATTGGGTTCGTTATGATAATAGGCCGAGGTGGGTTTCGGAATATTGTCATATTTATACACATGTTCCATTGTGGGTTCGGATGGATATGAAAAATATGGACATTCATGGGACAAGTGATCGGAACAAGAACAATGGGTGCAAGAGAAAGTGTGCGACACGTCGACACTTGACACCGAGGGTGATAGAATAGGAGGTTCGTTCATAGATGGTGCAAGAACATTAACTGGACTCGTGAGAGAGGTGAGACCACTAAGAATATCCTAAAGAGACGGTTCGGGATCACTCTCACATGTATGGCGTGACAAAGGGAAATGACCAAAGTAGTCCCGTAAAGGACGTTCTTCCGTCATGTGGAGAGAAGTATTTTTTTGGATTTTTTAAATTTTTTGAAAAGGAAAGAAAATATTTTTAAATTTTTTAGAAAAATAAAGGAAGAAATATTTTTGGAAGAAAAGATGGGGAAAAATGGGCTCTTAAATTTTGAACGAACTCACTAAAACCGACTATCGAAAAATGAATTGGACACACACAAGTCAAGGATAAATCCTAGTTAGCACATACATAATTTTTATCTTCAAAATTAGTGAAAGGGTAGTCAAATTTTAATTAAGTCCGCGGACGATAAAAATTATGAAAATTATCTGAGTGATCGCCTTTGCAAAAATGTTCTCCTATTGGGCTACCTAGTTGATTGATTTTAAATTTAGTGATAGCTAGGGTAGCACACAATGGTACACGAGTGAGTCGGGTGATGAAATACCTTCTCGTGAATGATCGGGTGTAGGTCTTAGTAATTTAATTCATCACACCATTAGAAAATAAATGCGAGAATAAAATCACACAAGAGTTACACACATAAATTGACTGACTGACATGAGAGGAGCGAGGGTTTAGAAATTTATCTCCCATGATTTTTACACTGTGGGGTGTTGAAAAATTTGAGCCGATCGAAAAAAGATTAGGCCAATCTCAGTTGGCCCCGGGAGTTCTACCGACCCAAAGTAAAGAGGCTTCTTTTCCTCTTCTTTGGACGCCCTCTCTCTACCTTGTTAATTTTTCCTATCACGCTTGTCTTCGATTATTACAAATTTAAATGAAAAATAAATGGTGTCTCTAAGCACCACAATGCAAGCCAAGTAATAAAGTCCTAATAAAAGCCTTCTAAAAAAATGAAAAAGGGTACAAAAAATGAAAAATACAAATGAATCACAAAATGGATCCTCTGAAGTGCTTCAAGCTCTAAAGATTGGCAATGACGCCATTTGATAGAGAAAACTTTTGCGTATTTTTATCGTTGCTTGAAAGTCCTCTAATCAAAACCTTTCATACCTGCAAAAATATAATAAAATTAGAGTGTAGCCGTAAGTAAGGGAATCAATCCAAATCTAAGGATGAAACATACAAGAGAGGCATGCAATTCATTTGTTTATTATTCTCTTTTTTGATTTTTGCTTTTTCTATCTTTTTTAGCTTTTTCAATATTGAAACAATTTTTTGTGGTGAGGGTGAAATAAGACTACTAAATCAAGGATGTAAATAAACGTACGTGAATATATTAATTAAATCTAACTAAATAAAAATCTAAAACATGAGATGGGTGAGGAAATAAAAGTGAGGATTAACAAGGGATATGATGACACAATATATTCTAGTTATTTAAAATTAATTATCCTAAGTTAGTATCAAAATCACAAATCAACTCTCGTTGCAAATGTAATTTTAATAATAACGTTTTAGAAAATTAATTGTAACACTCCTACAACTCTTGAAATGTAGATCCAAATATCATCTAACAAATCAACTGCTAGGATCGATAAATTAAACTAGTTTAAATCATAAAAGTAAGTCTAGAGTTAAAATTAAAGGAATAATACCACACTTGAGAAACCCCTATCTCTAGTTCGAATCTAAAATGAGTATTATAACTAGAATTTGGATTTTCTCTCGAAAATCATTTACCCTCTCTCGAGGCGTAAATTAAAATGTAAGAGTGCAAAATTAATCATCAAAGGGACATTTAATTTAAATTAATTAATTAAATTAGGATTAACATCAAATAATGGGTCATCCCACCCCTTGAAAGGGGATTTAGCCTAACATGGTATTAAACATGATGAACAAATAATCGAAGACATATAAAATAAAAGAGTAGAGAAAGAGAACAAATCTTCAACAAGTCTCCTTGAAATTGGCAATTTGAACTCTATCTTCTTCAATACAAATCAAATCACTCACAATTAAATCTCACCAATTCTCTAAAAATATAAAAATAAAACTATATACAATTTTTTTTCTCCTTAATTTATTTTCTACTCTAAACTATCTCTCTTCTTCTCCAAGTCTCTTCTAGATCATCTCCAAATGAGCTTTTGGGTCTTCATTTATAGTGTGGAACATGGGGCTAGGGGCATAAATGAGAAGACAAAGGTGTACATGTGGTTTGGGTGAGGGAATAAAAATATGTTTTGGTGGTTGGCGGTATTTTTGAAAAATGAGAGTTAAGTTGGTTTAAAAGACATGTGTGGCATTTGACTTGTTTGGAATTTGGCAGATGAAAAATCGTGGCTTTGAAATGGGTATTGGGTTAAAAGGTTTGGATTTGAATGGGATTTGGTTTGGTTTTGTTTTTGGCAGGTAAAATCGATTTGGCTTGAAAAGGAATTAGATCAAGGTTGGTTCGGATATGGGCAGTGTTGGCCGCGGGTTTTCTAGTTGGAAGAAACGGGTTGCGAGTTGGAAGTTTTAGGTTGTGGGTTCGGGTCGTGGGAGTTGGACGGAAGGGGATGGGCGCTACCGAAAATGGGTTCGGGTTGTGGCCGGATAGGGGGGTTGGTAGGGGCTAGGTCGTGGGTTTGTCTAGGTGCCCGGGGGGGATATGGGTTATGGATGCTAGTTTCA
This sequence comes from Sambucus nigra, assembly GCA_949130495.1. NCBI lineage: Eukaryota > Viridiplantae > Streptophyta > Magnoliopsida > Dipsacales > Adoxaceae > Sambucus > Sambucus nigra. The sequence continues at coordinate 463,522,028 of OX422211.1, read as the reverse complement.
CGGATTCTGGGTATACGAGTTTCGGTTTCGCGAGTTTCTCGCCGGAGCAGGTGGGGTTCTGGCACCCGGGGTTTGAGGGTAAGGCCGAGATGGGGTTGAAGGTTTAGTGACAGGTTTGTTGAGATGGGTTGGAATGGGGTTTGGGTCAGACTCGGGTTTAGAAGGTCTAGGTGTAGCAGGTGGTAGGAGGTTCAATGGGTTTTATGGAATTTGGGTGGTGGGTGTTGGTTATGGAGGAAAGTGGAGATAGGTGAGGTGAAAGGAAGACGATGAAGGGATTGTAATTGGGTGTGTGCGTGTGGAAGTTAGGGTGTGGGTGAGGAGTTAGTTTGTGTTTGGGTTATGGTGTGGAGAGGTGTATGATAAATGATCAGGGGGAGTATTTAGTTTAAGTGTGAGTGAGTGTAGGATAGAGTGTGTTTAATTTGTGACCCTAAAAATAAATATAAAATTAAGACACAACTGAAAGCATAAAAATAAAAATCTAATTAAAATGCTAACCTAAAAAAAATAAAAATAAAACTAACGAAATATAAAATCAAAAATTAAATTCCTAGTCTAAAAATAAAAGACTCAAAATAAAAAAATACTAATAAACCTAACTTAATAAGAAAACTAAACTAATACTAAAAACTAAAAATTAAATAAAAATAAAAATTAAATAAACTAAAACGCACACCTATAAAAATAATAAAAACACACGTGACACACAAAAAAGTAAAATATAAAAATAAATTCGAAAAATATGTACATGACTCAAAACACAATATAACATTAAAAAATAAATACAAAAGACACAAATAAAAATCTAGAAAAAAAATACATAATGAAATAAAAGAAATAAAAGGGGACAAATCAAACACACACGGGGCTCAGGTGATAGTTTTGGGAGATGATAGAGAGGGTCTAGGCTTAAGGTACGGGGATAAGTTACGGGAATTAGTTCCATATGATGCGCATTTGTCTTGAAATAAGCGTGGAACTTTGCAAACGGCGATCAAGCATGCACATTAAATATTTACGCATATAAGACCCAAATTGCTAAGAATTAGCAATTAAAATACGTCTATTCGGGCAAAAGGCATTTGCCTCCTCAAATTCCCAATCCCGAAATCTCCTCTAAAATTTTGGGTTCCACACAACCTGACCACCTCCTCTAAGCATGTGATTCACCACTAACCCCTCCTTATCCCTATCTATACGGTAAATCCCTGGGAAAAGGTCCTCCAACACGCCATCCTTCCCCCATCTGTCCTTCCAAAACCTAGCTCTGTTCCCTCTTCCCAATCGAAAAGTCATGTGAAGTGCAAAACACTCCTAACCATTCAAAATGTTCTACTGTCGTACTCCATGCGTGAGTTTCCCCACTCTTGGACCCCACTCAAAGCATAAGGAACCAAACCTGGACTCCACTACTTTCCTCCAAATCCTATTTTCCTCTCTGTTGTATCTCCAAGACCACTTCCCAAAAAAATTTAAAATTCCCTAAGCTCCTCACACCTACAGCCCCTCCAGATACGACATGCAAACCTCATCCCAACTCACAAGGTAATATTTAAAGCCTTCCTCGGTACCTGTCCACAAGATATACCTCATTATCATATCCAGTAACTTTCTCACTAAACTTGATGGAGGAAAATATACATGAAATAGGTTGGAAAACTGGATAACACACTTTTGATCAGAGTCAACAAAGCCCCATTTGAAAGATAACCATTCTTCCACCTAGCTAATCATTTTGTCAGCCTCTCTAGGACTGGGTCCCAAATATCTCTAGACTTGAAATTGGCACCTAAAGGAAGTCTCAAATACGAACATGGGAGTGAACCAATTCTGCACCTTAACACCCTTGTCGAATGAGATTTCAATATATACACTCAAAAGATATCTAAGTATTTTAAGTGTCTCATGTGTTACAAGAATTAAAAATATTGATTTTAATGGATGAATATTTTACGTGTTCCCTCTTTTATCTATGGGGAGTTTATTTTCCTTTCATACAAAGTATCTATAACTTTATTTTATTTTTTCCACTATTTTAATTTATTAAAAATATTAATATAATAAATCCTGTTAATGCATATTTATCAAGTTTGTTATAACTTATTAAAATAATAATTACACCTAATGAACATAATATCTTACCAAAATGAAGAGTAACATCATCATCAGTAAGGTAACTCAGCTTATCATAGAGTCCAATTTCAATCAGAACTTTAGCTCTTCATACTCTCATAGAGAAAATATAGTTAAAATATGCATCCTAAAGTTTGTAAAAGAGAGGCATAAGACCATCCATTTAGTTAAGTGGCTCAGACCAGAAGTTGAATCCTTTAAACTAAACATTGATGGTGCTGCTAAAGGAGATCCAGGGTTGACGAGTTTAGGTGGAATTATTAGAGACCATAGAGGTTACTTTGTCAAAGCATTTTTAGAATTTAAAGGGATTGAAACAAATGACAAGGCAGAATGTAGGGCTATTTTGAGGGGCTTAAGAATTTATGAATCCCTTAAACTTTGTAATGTGATTATGAAGAGTGATTCTAAATTTTCAATTGATGTGCTATAAGGTAAAATTTAAAACCCTCCCTGGACTCTTATCAAGATCTTTGAGATTATTATAGTGATTGCTTTAAAAGTAAAAGAAATATATACTCATTGTTGGAGATAATTAAACTTTGTTGTACACAGTCTTAGTAACTATGGTTCTCAAAACCTCATCTTCAACTCCTTTAATAAATTCATGGATCGTCCTATGTCTTCTAGAGGCCGTTTCAGGATGGGCTTCCAAGGAATTCAATCCATTAGATCTTAACTTAGATAAGACTTTCTTTAATTTTCTATAGTTTCTTTATCTTTTTTATCCATCCTTAGATTTGTTTAGGGGACTAAACTTTTCCACTCATTTGTTTTTAGAATTTTTTATATCAATTATTCTCTTTGTAAAGGTGACTATTATAGAGTCTCCCATCCATTTTTTGTAAATGACACCATAGTAGTACTCTATACTTGTCCTTTTAATAAATTTGGGGTTCTATCATTCTTCATAAAAAAACAAAAAAAAATAATATCTGACTATTTGTTTATATAATATTTGGATAGTTCTCAACTGTTTACACAATTCATCTTTGAAGTATAGTTATACATTGATCTCTAACATTGTGATTTACATCTTTAGACTATACTTTAATGACATTCGTTCTGTCATGAATGGCTTATGATTTCTAACTTTCTTTTCCATTCTAATATGACATTAACATATGAATAATTTGCTATATGCATTCTCTAAAATATTTATAATTTAACCATTTATATTTCCTTCCGCTTCTTATGCCACTATGCAATCATGTATGTACATGAATGGACTTATAAATTTATTTGTTTCCTATACACATGGGTTGTGTCCTAATTTTTGGATTAAACATAAATCATTCTGCACCTGCATCTTCATTAACAATTAAAGAACAACTTCATTACAACATGAATATGGTGAAAGACAAATATTTTAAAGACTACAACTCCTTCTCACCGTATCTTTCCCATCATAATTTATATTTTAGATTCTATTCAAAACTACAAAAGCACCCACGCATCGCTCGGGCTAGATGCTAGTGTATTTTAATTTGGGACAAGTTCACCACGCAAGATTTTAAGGCTTGTACACCACAACTCAATAGACAATTGAGTTTGTCAAAATACACCCACTAAATTAATATTTTTTTTGAAAATATTTAACAATATATTTATTATTTAGTTTCCCTTATTTTTACGTTTAAGATAAATATTTAGAACATAAAGAAAAACCGAATCAATGTGAGAATTAAATTTGGTAATCATGTACCACCCTTTGATTCGTATTTTTAAACCGAAAATCCATCTATTTCATAAGTTTGGTTTTTGTCTAATCATGAAACCAAAAGAAAATAATCCATGCACAAACTTGGAAATTGGGGATTATGGACTTTTCATATGTGTTTGGTTTGGAGTAATAGTTTGGTTTATAGTATTGATCTTAACAAATCAACATCACCTATTAGTAATAAATTTAGAAATTAAATAATTTAAGTACCAAAAAAAGAAAATAGGTTATTAAAATATAAAATGTAAGGATTTAAAAGGATGCAAAGAGATACAATTTAGGCATAAATTCCTATTAAACATGAAGTGGACTTGGGACGATAATATTAATAACATCTGATCAAGAACAAAGAATGATATCGAGAAAATATATAAGCAAATTTTTGGTGAGACTAAAGGAAAAAAATCATTTAAAAAGAGACTTGGTGGTGGAATGAGAAAGAGCAAAAGGTAAAACAAAAGAAACAAGTAACTTTTAAAGAGTGGCAAAAGAGTAAAAATCAAGAAGATTTAGAAAAGTATAAGAAGTTAAAAAGTGAAGTAAAAAATATTATTAGGAATGCGCAACAAAACGCACTAGATAATCTTTATAATAAATTAGGTACCAAGGAAATATATAAATTGGCAAAGAATGAGATTTATGGACAAGGGATATAGGTCCAGTTAAGTGTATTAAAGACACAAATCAAAATATATTTATTAAAGATACAAAAATTTTAGATAGATGTAAAGGATATTTTCAAGGATTATTGAATGAAGAATATTCCAAAAAAGATGTCGAGAACAATGATCTGAATATAGGAATGATATGCCCGATTACTGAAAAAGAAGTAGATATAGTAATAATAAAAATGGGAAAGAATAAATCAGTTAGCCCGGATAAAATATCCATAGAGGTATGGAGAATCGTTGGAAGTATAGGGATAAAATCGTTAACATGTTTATTTAATAAAATTTTAAGAGAAGAAAACATGCCAGATGAGTGGAGGAAAATCACTATGATACCTTTGTATAAAAATAAAGGGGATATACAAAACTACGGTAATTATAGAGGAATCAAACTGATGAATTACATTATGAAATTATGGGAAAAGTTTATAGAACAAAGATTAAGAAGTGAGTCAACTATTTCGGATAATCAATTTGGACTCGTTCCAGGGAGATTCACCACGAAAGCAATTTACTTATTAAGACAGTTAATAGATAAATGTAGAAGTAAGAATAATTTTTTTTAATATGATCTTTATAGACTTAGAAAAGGCTTATGATAGAGTACCTAAGGATATAATTTGGTGGAATTTAAAGAGGAAATGAATCCCTATAAGTTATATTAAGTTATTAATGATATGTATGATAACACAAAGACTAGAGTAAGAATTATATGTTGAGAAGCTAATAAAATTACAATTAAGGTGGGTCTACACCAGGGATCGATCTTAAGCCCTTACTTATTTGCCGTAGTTTTGGATGATATTACTAAGGACATACAAGAAGATGTCCCATGGTGTATGTTATTTACGGACGATATAGTTTTAATAGACACTTCAAAAGGGGGCTTAGCGATGAGAATAGATTCATGGAGAAAAGCCTTAGAGTCTAAGGGACTAAAATTCAATAGTAATAAAATGGAATTTATGGAATGTAAATTTAATAATGAGGCGTCAGATAGCATAATGTTAAAGATTGAAGAAAAAGTAATAAACCAAACTAATAAATTTCGTTATTTAGGATCAATGTTACAAAGTAATGGGGATATTGATGGATGTTACGAGTAGAATATCGACTGGTTAAATGAAATAGAGACAAACAAGTGGAGTGTTATGCAATAAGAGGATAACTAATAAATTAAAAGAAACTTTTATAGAATAGTTATTAGGCCAGCGATCCTATATGGAGCGGAGTGTTGGGCGTTAAAGAAAAAACATGAACAAAGTCTCCATGTTAGTGAGATGAGTGTTGATGTAAAAAAATAGATTTGATCTAATTAATTAATCACAGATAAATATGAGTAAAGAAAAATACAAGAGATTTTTAAAGTGGTTCATCCTTAATGAAATGGCCTACGTCCACTGTCTTGTATTACTGGGTGTCTTGCCTTGATCTCAATTATATTTGCTTATGATAGCTTACCCCGCCATGACGGTATTACAATATATTTATAGCCCTTGGGCTGTTAGTGTGAATAAACAATATGCCATTATTGAATGGGCATATACATTTGTATATGGTAAAGAATAATCATTGAATCCGTCTTTATCGTTTGATCTTCCTAACAAGTTGCTCGGTACGCTAAGTAGTTCGGTATGTTGAGTAGTTCGGTGCACTGAATTCGTGCCATGTTGGATGACACATGTCTTCATATAATTGGTCCACGTCAGCTGACTCATTTTTGTATCAACAGAAGCCCCAACGTTTCACAGTTGAGTTTTGATATGATAGTGTGTAACATTTTACCCAAAAGTTGCTCGGGCACATTTCTTACATCTTGATTAATTACGGAACCGCAACACTTGTAAAAGTTTTCCATTTTGTGTAACAATTTTGAGCGCAAAATGGCAAATTTGCAACTAATTTTGAGTTTTAACGAACAATTGGGTATTTGCATCTTTTTCTTTTGATCGGCCGTCAAGAACACAACAGTCGTCATGTGTGATCATTACTTTTCTCGTTTTCGATGCAACATATATAACAACGGTAAAATCCGATGATCTTATACCTTTTGTTATCTTGTTTCCAAACTCTTTGTCTTCTCATTTTTCTTCTTACGAACGTTCTTTAAAGTCATGTGCCTTAATCTTCTGTAAGAATTTCTTCTTTCCTTCTTCTTTCTTTGCTTTAGCCATCATGATTTACCTTATTGAGTCATTGGATAAGTTTAGGGCCGACTTTGAAATTCCTTCTCGGGTTGTTTTGGAAGAACCTCCTTGCCCTTATGATTAATTTTCTCTAGCTGAGGGACACTGGTTTCCCTCTATTTTTGTAGCATAATGTTGTTTTTCTTTCCCGCTTAATCCCCTGTGTTTGGACTTTTGCCAATATTTTGATATTGTATATGCAAAAGTAGTTCCAAATACATGGAGGGTAGTTAATTGCGTACATAGGTTGAATAAAATTCATGGAACTCGTCTAGGGATTCCTGAAATTATGTACTATTATAAATAGGTCACTAGCGACACCACCTTTTATTTAAAAACTAGGTTTTCTAATAGATATTTTGTGGTCAATCTCCCTGATTCTAATAGGGATTATTTTGAACATGGGGTTGTGATGAAAAATAAGCAACACCCCCCACTAAAGGGGAAAGACGTGTACCAAGGTCCTAGATGTCCACCTTATGGCAATAGGACAGGTTGTTTTTTTATTTTTAAGCTGGCTCTATTTTTATTTGATAAAATATTTCACTGAATTTTGCTTTTTCATTTTTGATTTGCAGTTGACTGTAAAAGAAAACCCCCAAAAGAGAATGATATTAATATAAAATATTTGAAGCTCATCCGGGGTTTGCATCAATCAATTTTGGGGAGCACGTGAGGTCTGCTTACTATTTGCTGAGATATAAGAACACCACTTCCTCTTTTATTGCTCGGACTCTTGCTCCTCCTTTGGTGATTAATATTGAGCAGGATCTAGTATCTTCTTCAATTGTTGAATAGTCTTCCTCTGATTTGGGAACTTCTATTGCTGATGTGATGACGTCGAAGAGGAGAATTCCTGATCTCTTTGACAAGGTTATCCCTTATGCTGATGGGAAAAAAGAGCAAAGGAGATGTCCCAATTGAAGGGACTAAGAAAAAGGATATTTCTCTATCTGGGGGAGCAGTCATAGCTGTCAAGGAGGTCAGTAAAAATCCCCTTGTTGCTCCAAAAGAGGCAACACCTTTGATTGAAGGAGTTATTATTGTTCGAGAAGAGATAACACCTTTGATTGAAGAGGCTGCTCCTTTAAAAAGATTAAGAAGGGGTCTTGCTGAGAAGGCTGTTAATGTTGCTGCTTAACCTGCTGGGGTTGATATACCTTCTTTGAGAGATGGTCCTCCAACATTAATTACTCCTGGCTTGGCCAAAAAATTGATCTGGTCTGGAACTCTTCCTGATCACAGAGCTGCTAAGACTTCTACTCCTCGGGGGAAAGTCACTGACTTAGTAGCCCAACACCTTACATCAGTGAGTGTTATTATACCTATCATTTCAGTTCTATTTTCAATTTTTATATACTAAATTGAGTTTCTCTTCTTCTTATAATTTTTGGTTTATTTCAATAATATCCTAGAGAAGGATGAAGCTATCAAAGCTGCTTCCTCTTCCAGTGAAGTAGAAGAAGCCCTTGCTGGGTTATCAAAATATTTGGAGGAGTCCCGACAGAAGTGTGAGGATGACAAAACTACTTGGAAAAATAAAATCAAGTCAGTCGCCAAGGAGGTTGATCTAGCTCGACAATAAGCTATAAATGCTTCCAAGGAGGCAGAGGAGAAATTAAAGGTCGCCGTTTCTAGCAAGGAGGAAGCTGAGGGAAAGCTTGAAGAGGCTGAACGACGTAAGAAAGATCTTGAACAGAAAGTAAATTCTGTTGAAGATCTTCTTTGGGAAAATTCTTCTTCAGAGAGGGCGAAAAGAAAAGTTACTGTGAAGAAGTCCTTTATCTCTGGCTGGGACAAAGGGTTGAACAAAGTTGTAACTGTTGCCTCTACTCAAATGGAGTGTGCAAGTTTAAAGTTCTTTAGGGATGAATGGGTTGCAGCATTGAAGAAGTTGAACATTGCTGAGGACTCTAAACTATTTCAGAGATATGTTCACGGCCCTGCTCCTGCTATTGAAGAAGAAGAAGATGAAGTTAGGCCTGATGAATTTTCTTTGATGATAATAGAACGAACACCTGCTGCCACTATCCCTCAATCCTACAAAAATGTTCAGCAAATAATAACTTCTACCGAGCAACGTCAGCTGCCCATTGAGCAACCAATGCATTCTTTAAGACCAGCTAAGGATGTTGTAGGGAATAAGGAGAAGGTGTAATGTTGTTAAAAAATTTCTGCATTTCTCTGTTGTCCCTTTTGTTTTATACTTTTGGTTGCACCCTCCTCTATTATAATCAATAAAATGGACTTATTATTTATTATGAATTTTTTCTTTACTGTTCAATATAGGTGTGCTGTTGTTGATCTGTTTTTACTTTTCCTTGCTAGTTTATTGCCAAGGTGAAATTGTTGTCAGATCATGATACAGAGTTGATGAAGAAGTGTACCGACTACTTCAAATATGGTTGTGCAGATTTCACTGAAGCATAAATAATTGATATTGTTGGATCTGATGCCTCTGAACGAGCAATTGAGGCTTACTAGTATTTAAAATGTCTACTTGATCGGGCTGTAGCAAATAACGTCTCTTACTACGAAATGATTGAAGATCTTCAAGGAATGATTGAAGAACTTCAACTTAAACACAAGGAAGCTACTGTTCTTCTGCATGAAAGTTATGAAAAGAAATACTAACAGTTGAGCGCTGATCGGGGTTATGACAAATTTATCTCAGCCCATAATAAGAGAGAGAGTGTGCTAAAACTTAAAGTTGAGGAAGATAGAAACATTGCTAAGCTGGTGGAGGAAGAAAATATTGCTTTAAGATAAGAACTGAGATAACTAAAATCTTCTTCTTCCTCTGGAGCTCTGGTCCGAGTTAATGATGAAGGTTTTTCCTTTTTGAAAACTGAGAATGCCCCATTAAGAGAAGAATTACAAGATTTTAAAAGAGTCAAACCTGTATCCATTTCCCGAGGTAGAACAAGAGATGGTTGTAGCAGCATCGAAGAGACTAGGACTCAACAGGCTTTAAAAAATTAAGCTGCTCAACTGAAGGCAAAAAATCAAGCTCTGGCTGAGATGTCCCAAAAAATTCAAACTCTTACCGAGCAACTTTCCAATCAGAGTTCTGCATTGCAGAATAAATAAAGTTTGGTGAAGAGGCTTCATCAGCATATTGAACGATTAACTTATCAATTCCATAAGCAACCCAGAGAGTTCTGGATAGGGTGATACAATGAATCTTTATATCATCTTGATGCCAGGTTGAAGCAATCGAATAATGAGGGATACAAATAGGGGTGGTTGAATGCTCTAACTGTGATGAAGGTTGAGCAAGGAATCGAACTGTGGGATTGGTGTGACCCTAGATTACTTGATCTGCCAGTACCTCCTTTCAAATTAGATGTTAGTTGGATTCCAGTTGGCTATATTCCTCAGTGTTTGATTTCCAAATACCTTGGTGATTAAAATCTTCATGAAGATTTTGAGATATCCCGGCCTCCACATTTTCTTGACGGACTAAGTACGAGCAATACCTGAATGTTACGGGATTTGAACTTTATCAACTCTTCTTTTGCTTTAGATGATCCTCCGGCTGGAATGGATCCTGTGTCTAAATCTGAAGGAAAGAAACCAGTAGAATAGACTATTTTTATTTTGTTAGTAAATGAAGAAAAAGTATCTCTTTGTAATTTTATTTCCTTAGAAATAAAATAATTGCATGATCAATTATAATAGTACTGTATTTTTTAGCTATTGAGTATATATATATATATATATATATATTCGAATGGATATTTTTCCCTTTTTGATTTGATTGCCTAGACAATGGAACTTTTCCCCCATGTATTTGTCTAGTTGTAGTGACTTATCACCCATAAGTGCCTAAGCAATGTAATTTTATCCCATGTTCTTGCTTAGTTGTGACCATCATTTGAGTAAATAATTTCCTTGGTGCCTAGGAAATGGATATGTTACCCATCTTCTTACCTAGTTTAGATGCCTCTTGGGTCACCCATAATCAAGCAGACCTTGCCTTGTTCGATTATTTTACCAACATTGTTGATGTTTATGGTGATACTGACCAACTTTGTTGGTGTCTTGCTAATGCCGACCAACTTTGTTGGTGTTTTTGCTGATGCCGATCAACTTTGTTGACACCAACTTTGTTGGTGTTTTTGCTGATGCCGACCAATGTTATTGGTGGATTTTTTTTTGCTGCAAAGTCAAGTGTAGTGTGTAGAACGAGTACTCTGAAAAAATAAATAAATAAAACAAACGAATGGGGAAATCATCATTTTCATTCATATTTAAACAATTAGGTACATGGGCAGTTACATTACTGGTAGTATTTTCGCAGGTCCTCAGCATTCCAAGCATTTTTGAATTCTTCCCCTTTAAGAGTTTCTATTCGATAAATGACAGGTCGAACAACAACTGTGACACGATATGGGCCATAGAAATTTGCCTCCAACTTATTGTGCTTTTGAATTACTTTCTTAAGCACGTAATCTCCTTCCTTAAGATCACACTTCCTGACCCTTTTATTATAGAATATAGCAGTCCTTTGCTGATAGGCTGCATTGCGGATCGCTGTGTTTTCTCTGACTTCTTCGAGCATTTCCAAGTCCAAGCGTCTCATCAAATCACTTACTGGAGAATTGAAGTTAAGCACCCTATGAGTAGGTAACCCTAATTCGGCAGGTATCACTGCTTCACTCCCCAAAGCTAACATATAAGGAGATTCCCTAGTTGCTGTTCGGGGAGTTCTTCGGTAAGCCCACAACACGGAATGCAACTTGTTGATCCAATTCCCTTTAACATAATCTAATCTCCTCTTCAACCCATTCAGTAGAGTTCTGTTCGTCACCTCTGTTTGCCCATTACTTTGGGAATAACCTGGAGCAGAATGGATCTTTTGAATGTTGGACTGTAGATAGCATGCTGCGAACTCATCATTATCAAATTAGGTACCATGATCGATGATAAAAGCATGGGGTAGGCCATATCGGCAAATAATATTCTTCCAGATAAATTGGTAAATCCCTTCGTAGGCCATATCGATGAGAGGTTTAGCTTCCACCCATTTTGTGAAGTAATCAACAACCACCACCAAGTATTTAAATCATCCTCTTATAGTTGGCAAATGCCCGACCAAATCTATCCCCCATATAGTGAATGGCCAAGGTGAAGTGAATTGTATAGCAGCGCCTGAGGAGTTCTTTATATAGTAGAAAATTGCTGACACTTGTCGCATTTCTTAGCATAAGCTTCACAATAAGCATGCATTGTTGTCCAAGAGTACCCCTGCGTATTTATTCTCTGTAAAAGATTTCTGTCTGCTACGTGAGCCCCACATGATCCTTCATGAACTTCCTCTATTAGACCTTTAACTTTTGCTGGATGAACACACCGTTGTAGACAATCTATCACACCTCTTATGTACAGAATTCCATTGTTCAAGACATATCTGGTAGCTTTATACTTCAACCTCTTGGCTACAAGTTGGTCGGCTGGTAAAGTACCTTCTTTGATATAAGACCTGATGGGATCCATCCAAGAAGGTCCCATATCCAAGGCGATAAAATCCACCATCAAATTTTCATCAATACTTTTTCTTGCAAGTTCTTCTATGGGGATTTTTCTTTGTAGCTCAGTGCGCATAGCTGAGGCTAATCGAGCAAGTTCATCTACTCTTGCATTCTCCACTCTTGGTATTCTAATTATTTGGACAGCTACCAAATTGGATACAATTTCCATAGCTTTAGTTAAATACCTAGACATGAATTCCCCTTTTGATGCGTAAAGAATTAGCATCTGATTCACCACTAGTTGCAAATCACTGAACACCACAACTTGCTCTGCATTCAACGATTTAGCTAAGTTGAGGCCCACAATTATGACTTTATACTCAACTTCATTATTGGAAGCCTGGAATTAGAAACGCAGAGAATATTCTATGTTTATCCCATCTGGACTATTGAGAATAATTCCATCTTCGCAACCTATTTCACACGAAGAACCATCGACATATAAATTCCATATAGGGATATTATCATCAAATGCTTGGTCTGACAAAATCCCTTGATAAAATATCTTGTCCTTCTTTTCTTCATACTTCTTTTTTAACTCTTTCACCTCACCAGAGGATTCTGATTGATCAATGGCCATCCCTTCTGGAAATTATGCTACTAGGATTTGCTCGAGGATATTTTCTCTTACTCCTCTAACATCCTGAAGTTGCTTTGCGTTAGCCCCTATTGATCGGAGACATCTGGTTAGGGAAATTCAGCAATGAAATCTACCACTGCTTGCCCTTTGAGAGAGGATCTTGGCTCATAAATAACGTCGTACTCCCCAAACCGCACTGTCTAATACATCAATCTTCCAGACTTTTTTAGCTTATGTAAAGCCTGTCTGAGTGGCATGTCAGTGTATACCACGATTGTATGGGCTTGAAAATATGGTTTCATCCTCCTGCTCGCTTCAATCAATGCCAATGCTAACTTCTCTAGTTTTGGATACTTGATCTCTGCTCCCCTGAATGCCTTGCTCGTATGATAAATTGGTTTTTGCACTCCTCTTTCTATTCTTATCAAAGCCGAACTGACTGCACTTTCTGAAACAGCTAAGTACAAGTATAATTTTTCTCCCGCCACTGGCCTGGACAATAAAAGAGCTGTCCCCAAGTATCTCTTCAACTATAAGAACGCCTTTTCATATTCGTCGTTCTACTCAAAGGTCTTTAACGAGTTTCATTTCATCTCTTGGGTCTAAGGTTTAAATCTCAGACTCATTAGATTCATCCACTTGATAAGTGGTTATTTTCTTTCTAGAATTCTCTAATTCTTCTTGATCGACAAGAGAGTAGTAGCATTCCCGAGCTACTTTTTGATCGTCCTTCATAATTCCAACCCTAAAGTTGGTCGTGAATTTTAAACACTGATGTACAATGGATGGGACTGCTTCAAACTTTTTCAAGCCTACTCTCCCTATGATTATATTGTAGGCTGACTGGACATTTTTATCCATCATAAAGAAGCATACCTTCTCTGTTCTGTAATTTGGCCAGGTACCAATCATCATGTCTAACTTTATCGTTCCAAGTGGAAATTTTTTTTCTCCGGAAAACCCAATGAGGTGCCTGTGATACGTCTCCAATTAATCAAGTTTCAAGTTCAAACTGTCGAAAAAAGTGTAAAACATGATGTCTACCGAGCTACCATTATCCACCAGCACTCTTGAAATGATTACATCCTTCAGTCTTATTTTGATCACTAGAGGATCATCATGAGGATACAAAATGCCTTCCAAATCATTTTTAGAAAAACCAATGACCAACTTATCTTTGTGAACCTTCCTCGAATGATCTTCTTCTGCCAAATTTATTCGCTATATATAGGAGCACGCTTGATCCTCATTGAGGTAAGCTTTCCTTTCAACGGTATGATCGCCCCCTCCAGCATCTCCACTTGTAATCATGTTACAATCGAATGAACCAAAATGAATTGAAAATACCTCACGTTCAGGTTGCCTTGGCTTTTTTGGGAGACCGAGATCATCTTCAGGATCATCTTCATGGTCCCTTTTCTTATCTTCTCTTGGTCGACAAGGAGATTTGGATCTTTGCTGAGCTCTGGTGTTTGTCTTCCCACCATTCTGGCGATCTATATACCTGTTCAACTTTCCGCGTCTAATGAGTGCCTCAATTTTATTTTGGAGAGCTACACACTGCTTGGTTGTGTGACCGTGAACTTTATGGAACTCACAATACTTAGATTTATCCCTTCTTTCGGCAGCTGATCTCAGTTTGGTCAATTTAGTTCCTCGCTGTTCTTGATTTCCTCGAGAACGTGGTTTATATCCACCTTTAAGGGAGTATAATTGATATACTTCCTCAAGTGTTCCAACGTTTCTTTGCCTTTCGACTTCTTTCTCCCACCATTATGTTTATGATCTTTCCTCTCCGACTTGCCTTCAGCTTTAGCTTTTGCCTTTGACTCAACATTCTTCTTCGCAGCCACTGCCTCCTCGACATTCATAATTTTGGCTGCTTTATCCATCAATTTAGCCATGGATTTGGGGGGATCCTTGGCTAAAGTGTAATACAACTTGTCTGGTAAAAGACCACTTATGAGAGTTGTAATGGATGTCTTTTCCTCATAGTCTATGACCTCTAGTTTCTCGTTGTTAAAACGAGTGATATAATCCCTGGTACTTTCTCCTACTTTTTATCTAACACTCAATAGATTTGCTACCCTTTTAACTGGCTTTGCACCAAAATAGAAATTTCCTATAAAGAGCTCTTCCAGTTGATGGAAGGTCGCAATCTTCCCCTGAGGAAGGCTGTTGTACCATATCTGAGCAGATTCAGTAATGGTTCCTGAGAATGCTCAGCATCTCATTTCATCTGGGACTGCATAAATATCTACTGTAGCTTGGTACTGCTCTATGTGGAGAACATGATCGATTTTTCCATCATACTTAGGTGTGACCACAAGACCCTTGAACTTTGATGGTGTGGAAAAATCCACAATTGCTTGTACAAATGGAGATCCTGTGATAAAGGTTCTTT
The DNA here is from genome assembly GCA_949130495.1 of Sambucus nigra. Classification (NCBI taxonomy): domain Eukaryota; kingdom Viridiplantae; phylum Streptophyta; class Magnoliopsida; order Dipsacales; family Adoxaceae; genus Sambucus; species Sambucus nigra. Next base: position 463,506,797 of record OX422211.1, on the reverse strand, counting down.
AGAGAGGGTTTTTGGCCTTAACCATTTCCCCTAACCTGTCTTCCAATCTCTGAATAGATCCCTTCCATGCACCATTTCCAGCCTCTGATTTATTTATGTTTTCACGAGCAACAGATCACGCAGAATTCTCCTCTTGGGATCTTTCTATACGAGCTGCAAGCTTGGGATTTGGATGTGATTGGGCTGAGCCTTTTCTTAAATCATTTGGTCATTGAGAATTTCTCGACATAATCTGAGGAGGATTTCTGTTCCTCCAAGGGCCCAAACGGTAAAAGGGTAAAACTCTGCTCAACCTTTCCAGAGCGCTTGTTCGTTTTAGAGTTAGAGTGACATTTTCTTGAGAATCTAAAATTCTTATACGAGAAGTCAGACCAGGGTGATATGATGGATCACTTGAATTCCTTGTACGATGGCGTTCAATATGTTTAGATCGTGAAGGTGGTGGAAGTATGCTCCTATGAATGCTTTATTGGCCTAACTGGGCAGACGCTCCATGTTGAATAATCTGAATGAACTGTCGCATAGTTTCTTGCATAGCCATTTGTCCCCTGGATAAACTTGCCAAGATTCCGGTGATATCATTTGCATTTGGTAGGATAAAAGGGTTAGGAAGATTCCCTTCATTATTCCTATTGCTAAATTATGAGATATCAGCCATTTATGATAAGTTTTTAGTGAAAAACGCTACGTATAGTCGTTCCCACAGACGACACTAATCTGTTGATATAAAAAACTAGATTTGATTTAATTAATTAATCACAGATAAATATGAGTAAAGAAATAAGACAAGATATTTTTAAAATGGTCCAGCCTCAATGAAATGGCCTACGTCCACTGTCTTGTATTACTGGGTGTCTTGCCTTGATCTCAATTACGTTTGCCTCTGATAGCTTACCTCGCCATGAGGGTATTACAATGTATTTCTAGCCCTTGGGCTATTAGTATGAATAGACAATACATCTGTACATGGTAAAGAATAATCATTGAATTTGTCTTTGTCGTTTGATCTTCCTAACAAGTTGCTCGGTACGTTGAGTAGTTCGGTACACTGAATACGTGCCATGTTGGATGACACGTGTTTTCATATAATTGGTCCACGTCAGCTGACTCATTTTTCTATCAACAATGAGGATGTTCTGTTAGATGATAAGAATTACTAGAAATGACAAAATGAAAAACCAGTATGTAAGAGAGAAGTTAAGACTTGCTACTATTAGCGATAAATTAAGAAAAAGTAGACTTAGGTGGTATGGATATGTATTACGTAGACCAGTAGATGCCCCTATAACAAGAGGAAGATTATTGAAAATAGAGGGTAAAAGAGAAATTAAACTTGAATGATAATGTTGCATATAATAAATTAGAATGAAAAATGAGAATTTATGTAACCGATGATGATGATTTTCTTTTCATTAATTTGCATTCATAGACTTTTTGGAGTTTTTTTAAATCAACTTTTTTAGATTGTGAAACTTTTTTTAAAGCTTTGCCACTGAAGGTAGGAAAAACGAGAGGTAGCATAGTAAAAAAGAAAACTAGTAGGGTGTGTTTAATTTACATGGAAATTTTTTCCATGAAAAATAGTTATATAGACTTATGTTTTCTCTTGTAGTACTTTGATTGCAAACACTTTATATATAAACAATCACTATTTAAGTAGCAAGTGCTCCATCTCAAACCTCATTTTTATTGAAAAATATTTCTTATCCACCCACCAAAGAATTGATTTTCATGGAAAATAGAAAAAGTAAAATCAAAAACTAATATTTTTTTCGCTCATTTTTCAACTTCTCATCCAAATAATTTATTTTTCACGCATTTTTTTATGTTTACAATCAAACACACCCTAAGTGAAAATGGAATATAATTCTACACAACTAAAGCAGTGATCATATGAAGAATATAACGTCTGGAAACACTTCATAAATTCCTTCAACGATGGTGAAATTGCTCAATACAATGCTTATGCTGAAGCTGCCGACCGACCACAACAAACAACATATGCGAAGTTTTTTCTTGCTAAAGCAAAAAAAAAAAAATTATTAACCAATTTTTGATCGAGTAGTCCTTATGTATTCATATATAACTATGAGCGTAAATAGTACATCTTATATATATATATATATATATATATATAGAGAGAGAGAGAGAGAGAGAGAGAGAGAGAGAGAAGTTCTACGCGAACTCTCATTTAGGACTTAATGAGAGCGACTCGTTAACGTGTTGCACTTGTATTTGCTCGTGTCCGGGCCTAACACTAATGAGGTCCAAACACGAGCCAATATGAGTGCGACACGTCAACGAATTGCACCCATTGAGTTCCAAATGAGATTCGACCTAAAATTATTGATATATATATAATTTTAAAATTTAAATGGGGTTTGCCCTCTTCATTTTGCCATTGTTCTTATCATGAAAAAAAAGCCATATATACATTTTTTTAATAACTCACTGTGGCGCTTATACGTATTTACTACGTTTTTGGGTACAAAAGTTTAAAAAGTAAAAATATAAGGCCAAATTATATGTGAAAAGGGAGGAACACGTCTAAAGAAGAAAAAACAAATCTTAAACTGATCAAGTAACGTATGTAAGTTTGTAAGACACAAACTTTAACTGAAATGGGGTGAGAGTGGCGTGGTCTCAGGTCCCTGGTATGAGATTGCATGATAAAATTTCCAAACGGCTATGCGGGCCCCTAGTAAGTTAAGTAACGAGACAGTTGACCTGGAAGTCCGGATGATAAGCCAGAGATGAGCACACCGAGCCCCAAATGCCTTGTAATTTAGTCACTACACATGTACATATGCTGATAAAAAAGTTAACTTACTTTAAACAAACTGAAACAGATTAAAAGTAACTCCCACAGAGGTTTCTCCCGTCATAACAAATAAAATAAATCAAGAAGCATAATAAAAATTAAGCACAAGCGATTGTAGCAGAGAGAGAGAGAGAGAATCTATGTAAATGGAAGTCCAACAGAAGCAGGCCAAAATTCGGGCACCAACAAGTAAAGTTTTGAAGGAGAAGAAAGCAAGGTTGTACATAATCCGTAAATGCATCTACATGCTAGTTTGTTGGAAGGAACGAGGAGATTAGCATTGCTGGTAATACTCAACAATCATGCTGCTTTAGTATTCTTGTTCTAGTTTGTGGGATTTTATACAAATACATGAGTTTTGGAGAGAGAGAGAAACATTTTTGCATTTCAGCTTGTTGTAATTCTTTGGGCTCGTTTGGTTCGAGGTATGGAAAGGAAATGAGAATCCATAACTCCAGGAATTCTAAGTTATTGGAATCTTGAATTCCTTTCCATTGTTTGGTTCAAGTAGGAATTCTTTTTTTCTGGCTAAAATTATTTTTCCAAATTAGAAATAAATATCATTTAACTAAAATACCATTCTACTTGATTTGAGTGTGTGCGCTTGAGTGTGTGTGTGTGTGTGGTTGTGTGCATTTGAGTGTGTGTGTGTAAGTGTACGTGTGTGTGTGTGTGTGAGAGAGAGAGAGAGAGAGAGAGAGAGAGAGAGAGTGTGTGTGTGTGCGAGAGAGAGAGAGAGTGTATGTGTATGTGTATGTGTATGTGTGTGAGAGAGAGTGTTTGTATGTGAGAGAGAGATAGAGAGAGCATGTGTGTGAGTGAGAGAGAAAGATAGTGTGTATATGTATGTGAGAGAGAATGTGTGTGTATGTGTGAGAGAGAGTGTACACATGAGTTTATATGAGATGGTATTTTTGTCTCACCACAAAAGTAAGGTAATATGTCCGTTAATATATGATTACTCCCATTTTAGAGGGTAAAGGAGAATTCAAATTTCGTGGAAATTTTAAATTCCAGGAATTCTACGTTCTCCCTTAAATCTCCAACCAAACATTGTAATTCTAAATGAGGGAAATTCTAAATTCCAGGAATCCTAGATTCCTTTTCCAAACCTCAAACCAAACGAGGGTGAGCATCTAGTTGGATTTATTTACAAGTTATTTTGCTATTAAACGTTTGGGCAATGTAATTATCAAAATCAACATTGATATAAGACTATAAATATGAGTGCCAATTATTTTCAAGAACATTATGTAACTCAATTCCTATTAATCAATATTTTAGCTCACTTTTTGTTACATAACCTTTTTGAGACTTTTTTGTTTCTTCTTCTTCGAATTTTAGTGGGCTCAATTTACTTAATGAATGTAACTTGACATTTTTATCCATATGCTTATTAATGTTATAAAGTCCAGTAGTGTCAATCGACAACATTATAGTACACAACCCATCGCTCGTGAGCATATCAAATTTAGAATCTTACCCAATGATTGAAGGGATTTAGAGTCGGGTAGTCAACATGGCATGACACGTGGCCCTTATAGAATTGTAAAGTCTTAGCCACCCGATGATCACAGACCATCTAAGTGAGGATCGACATTGATAATGATAACTTGATTGGATGCAATCCTTCTATAACTCAACAACTTAAGAGTTAAGGCTAAAGATAGAGACCGATTACATAAGAAAAGCTGAAGCCAACGGTTAACATAGTTAGGACTCTTATACCTATAAATAGGACAATGCCAATGTAGAAAATGGCACATATCACAATATTATCTCACGGCTTGAAATCTCAGCTAGCATTCTCTAGCAGTCCAAGTCGTCTTCTTCTCCTTGATATAATGCAATCTTCTCCCTCCTTTCCCCGTGGACGTTGCAAGCCGACTCGTCAAACCATGTATATCTATGTGTTCTTTATTATTGCACTCATATTGTGGGCCAGATTGGTATTAACACTATTATGGGATTGATATCCTCTATAATTTGGTTAATGTTAAATCTTTGAGTTGGTTTTGGGTTGATCCGAAAGGTTTCCTAATTGATATTAATCAATAATTTAATTAAAAATGGGAGATTTAAGATTAAAAATGATTGACAACTTAAATTGGGAATTTTATTACGTTGAGCGAATGTTAAGGAATACTTTAATGCTGTAAAATATAGGAGGGTGGTGATACTAGGGTCTATGATTATTGATAAATGGAGTGGCATGACTTGCCTTCAATGAATAATGAAGAAGTAATTTGATGTAAATACCTTTTTGGTGTAATGTTCAACAACAATAACAATAAATACTTCATCTCCATGAAAGGAACCTTGAGAGCTTTGGATAAGAAGGTGAAAGCATAAGCACTCTAATAATAAGAGAGAGAATAAAAAGGTATAAAAGAACTAAGTGTCTGTGAATAAATGTTATGGAATCGTCCATGAATTATATAAACTAGTATAAAACACTATAAAACTTTAAAGATAGAACTTGGGCTTCAATGGATTTTTCTCGAGGCTAAAACTATGACCCACCATTTTTGAAGAGTGGTCTTGCCTGTTCTCTAATTGTTATTTCGCTTATATTATCAAATAATATTATGAGACTTGGGGGACACGATAATTACGTGATCGGGGACAACCTTTGTGTTTATCCCAAACAACTCTTTTATAAATTGTACGCGTGTCAAGTCCCTTTTTCTGCGGGACTAAATAAATAAATATAAAATTATCATTAAAATGACCTTTCTATAGAGTGTGTGACACTTATGCAATAAGAATGAATTATAGAGAGACCGTGAGCCCTCTCGACTAATTTTTGATATGTAGTTATGACTTATGGAGGGACCGAAAATGCATCGAGTAACTATAAATGAAATCTACTACTCAAGAGGTGTAAAGCCTCCTCGAGTGACTACTTACGAAAATGACTTTTTGAGGGATAGCCCCCTCAACTAATTATAATGTGAATGACCTTAAGTCCTCTCGAAGATGGTGTTACTTTCTCGAGTAACCTTAAGTTACTATAGACTTTTAATGCTTTTCTCTCTTATATTATAATGATTGAGCATTTACCTTACTAAATAAACTTTACTCTCTAACCTCCAATCCAAAACTCTGAAAGATACCACTAACTACTTTAGAGGGGCCCTAGGCCCCTCGAGCCTTGCTAACTCGAATCATTGACTAGACCAAAGGAGCCTTTTTTTATAACCTTTAATATAAATTACAATTAGTACTAGAAATGAATACGTAATCAATATACATTATAAATAGTACTAAAAAGCTCTGGGACCCCTCTACATTATCCCCCTCATACATACATCTCTTGTTTTGTGAGTGAGTTATGTACGCAGAATATAATCATCATAAATATTTTCATACTTTTAACTTCTATTGAGAATAACCACCTCAATGTTCTATCACATTCATTTTCATGTTGTTTGGTTCCCATATGTGCCATGTGTTACTTAGGAGAAAATTCACAATTTGTACTTTGTTGTTTAGGGACCCTGCTACATTAACCCCATCATGCATAAGTGTCTTGTAGTGTCGAGAGACTTAGTATGAAATCTTAACTACTTTATCAGTATTTGTATCAAAATTATAGACTCTCGTTGTTCACTTAATTAAGGACTTCTCTGCTCCATTGTGCAAAAGATGTGTGCAAAAAACAGTTAAATAATTAATGGATAAATGTATTTTCAAGGGTTAAGAATACCCCTATATTCAATATTTATTTGTTTCCACTATTTGTAGTCCTTTTCGTTCAGCAAGGAACACAATGCCTGTAACTTTATTGAGAATCTCAAGAGGTACAAATACATGCTTTATGTTATTAAGTCATTCGTTTGTCTTTTATAAATTGACTTTCTTTTCCTCTGTATTTCTCAATCTACCATTGTAATTTCACATATACGGTGAGACCCATTTGGACTTCCTCGAGTCCTATGCTTCAAGAACTTTTAATATATAACGAGGTGTCATTTATTGATACATTTTAATAATATATGTTGTAAATATGATACCTTAAGTTTTAGTCTAATACTTTGTCGAGTCTTTCTTGTATAGAGCATTTTTCTACCTCCACGAGCAACCCCTAGGTCACTTTCTTAGTATTACCTCATTTTTCATTATCACATATTTGTAAGTTACTCATTAAATCTCCTAAACCTTTTTTATATTCAAGTAGTGAACATATCTTAGTAGACTTCTCAAACTGCTATTAAGCGTCAAGTATATCTTTTCATTACACTTAAACTTCTGCGCACTTTTCTTTTCTTTTCTTTTTACTACTTGTTCTCATTATTCAACCTATTTATTTTCTTTTTAAATTAAAAATGTGGAGGCATATGCTTTTAGTGATCCTTTGTCGTTGAAGTCCCAAACACCTTATCTTTTGTGTCTATACTTTTGTGATTGTTAATTTTAAGCACTTGCTTATGTTATTTTCTACCTATCAATTTTCAGGCTGGAGATGATGCAAGAGCTCTTATCTTAGGTACTCATTCGTCTTTGGAGCTTCGCGTGTATATAACTTTTTTGTACCTGTGTATTAATAACTTTTAATACTTGTTCTCATTGCTCAACGTGTTTCCTAGTTGATATAAATGCAATAGTTATTTGACTTGGGTGCTCTCATACCTTTACATCCTTAGGTACATTAAATATTGATACCGTTTGTTTTTTTCATTTACTTTGAAACACTTGTATGTATTGCTCAACTTGTTCCCTTGGGATAAAGCTAATGCTTAGGCTTATGTCTCGGGTACTCAAATTTTTGTGGAGTCCCAAGAACATTATTAATTACATGCTTACTTTGTGATTTAAAATTTAGAACTTTCTCTCATTACTTAATGTTTTTATCGGGTTGATGCTAATTTTAAAACTTTTTGTCATGGGTACTCGCGCACCTGTGGAGTCCTATGTACATCACATACTAACACTTGTACTTTGTGATTTAAATTTCAATACTTAATCGCATTACTTAACCTTTTTTATTGGGTTGAAGTCAATGCTGAAACTTCTGTCCTGGTTATTCGCGCACCTTTGAAGTCCTAGGTACATCACATACTCGCACTTATACTTTATGATTTTCTTTGTTCTCATATTGAAGCAAATGAGAAAGCTTTTGTCCTGGGTACTCGCACGTTTGTGGAGTCCTATGTACAATATTTACTGCACTTATACTTTATGATTTTAGCTTTTTTTACTGCACCCATACTTTGTGCTTTAAGTTTTTAACTGCATTCATACTTTGTGCCTCTAACTTTTTAACCGGATTTTATACTTTGTGCTTTAAATTCTTAACTGCACTCATACTTTGTGCTTTAATTTTTTAATACTTTTTGTTTTCTCACAACTATTGTCTTATTTTCTTAGGTGGTGAAATACTAAAAAATTAATTAAATACACCGGGAGGCACTATGGCCCATATAAAATCACTTAACATGTCATAAGAATTAAATTTGCTAAGAAAGCATAGTTGATATCTCATACTTTTAGTTACTAGATTTTGTTTAATTTGAATAATAATGCTCAAGCATGTTGGTGTCAAGCATACTTTAACTTGCTGCCTTTTAGATCATCCATTTCCCTGTGTCTCGAGATCATTCATGCGGGGGATATGATATCAATTGTATGGAAATAATATCATCTTCCTCATTTTTCCAGAACGTAATAGTCGGTTATCATCTAAAAGAAGATGCTCGAATAAGTTTTCGTTGCGCCATTTACAACTACAACTTTTTGTCAAGAACTATCACATATTTACAAGCATGTTCGGTTACTCGAATCTGAGCGTGCGAGAGAATGGAGTTTCAAATAAAGAAACTATAATCTTCCAAACGCACCACATTCTTCTTTGAAGTGCTTATCAATAGAGTGAGTATATTTAAGCAATTAATATGATTAAATATAGACTATCTTTCGAAGACGTTTATACTTTAAACAAAAGGGCAAAGCATGTTGGAGTGGAGGATTGAGAAATATTCTCTTCCTAAAATAATGAATTATTTTGGTTCAAAATATATAACATTAAATGAAAGTGAAGTTAATCATACAAACTATTTTGAGTAAACAAGTATGAAGATCTCAAGGAATGATCAATCAAAATGCTTTGGAATTATTAAAAAAAACTTTGTTTAAACATGTAAACATGCGAGTTATAAATCCGAGCAACCCTTTTCTTGTGAACTCTAGAAACCCTTTTTTGTGAGCTTAAACACACAAACACATGGTTTATAAATTTGAGTAATCCTATTCTCAAACTCATGGGTTGTAATTTCTAGCAACCATATTCTCAAACTCATGGGTTATAAATCCGAGCAACCCTATTCTTATAAACACGTAAATTATAAATTTGATCAACCCCATTCTTACAAATATATGGGCTGTAAATTCGATCAACCTTGTTCTCAAAGTCGTGGGATGTAAATTCAAGCAACCCTAAAAAATGGGTTATAAGTTCGAGAAACCCTATTCTCTAACTTAAGTGTTGTAAATTTAACAACCTTTATTTTCTTTTATAAATAATTTATTAACCATATCTTGTGCATTTTGAAGCATTCCAGTTAAACTCTGTAACATTTCTTTGTATTAATTTTATTGTGCTTAAGGTACATTCTTCTATGAAACAAATACCCTTACTCTTTTTATAAATAATTTATTAACTATATCTTGTTTATATTGAAGCACTCTAGTTAAATTCTGTAACATTTATTTGTATTATTTTTATTGTGGTTAGGGTACTTTCTTTTATGAAACAAATACTTGTTCTCTTCGGTAAAGTCTATGATAAGATAGTAATCATGCGTAAATAAAAGTAGCAAACTATAGAGAAGGCCTCGTAACTTAGCTTTAATGCTAGGTCTCTTTGCGAGTTTGCTTTCTCAAGTATTTATCTGAGGGTATAACTTTAATATACGTATCTTTTGGAAAACCTTGGATACATGTTTGTAAACTTAGTATTTGGCATTACCGCAATGCAAACCAAGCTCCACTCATTGTGGGAAAATAATCACGAGAAGTAACCTTGAAATTTTGGAGCCTTTAAAATCTGATAGCCATACCCTCATGAGTGAAATTCACATAAGAACTCCTATAAAATTGGTCTGTTGAGCAAGTAACAATAAAATTAGAATAAGAGGTAGCTTGATCCTACCCCAATTACTTCCTCTCTCGCCTAGTATGGTAAAATCCCAGATCCTGAACCAACTCAGTTAAAGGTGGCAGAACACAAGGAAGTACAATTTCCAATGTAAAAATTAAGGGAGTACTCTTCACAACTTTTGCATTCATATGAGGAATGAAAACTTTTGTAATAGGGGAAACAAACTCCAATAAATATTCCCCCCGTACTTTTTGTATAAGGGAAAAAGAAAAAAAATGCCCAATATTTTCCAAAAGAGGGTTAAGATAAGTCTTAGTGGTTTTCCTATGCCATCTGGTAATACGATCAGTACTATCGGGCAACAAGCGAGGTTTTGGAGCCTAATTAGGGGAAATCTCTAATAAAAAGCCCATCAAAATAAATGAGTTGAAAAAATTGACTACATCATAAGGCTCATAGGACCTCTCCACATCAATGCGTGCTCGGTTCAACCAGGTGTACATAGTTTCCAAAGTCAAAGAAACCAAAGGTATATTCTTGACATGAGCAAAACGAACATCTAAGCGAAATAATAGCTCGCAAGGAGAATCATTGGATATTCCAATGAATAAAAACCTAGACAAGGAAGTCACAAAGAAAGAAGCTAAGTGACCAGTGGCCTTTAAACCTGGTCCATCCACACTTTTGGGGATTTTAGTTTTAGCCTCTTTCATAGATAAGGGCTCAAAGTCCCTAAACCAATAACTTTTCCATTTGGAAAAGGTGTGTTTGCTTGCTATTGTGCGAGTAAGATCTACATATTGAGTGTAGTTGGTCATAACTTTTTCCATTTCGTCACATAAGGACTTCTTTATGGCGTTCTCATATCCCTCAATTGTAATGTGAGTTTCCAAAATATGCAACTCTTAGATATCCTCCAAGGAAATAGTAAACTCACCCAACCTATCACATAAGTATATGTGTCTATACTCCAATAAGATACCAAAGCATTAAGAGCACTCGATCTTTTATAAATATTACAACTCTTCAACTTCTTATGGTATTTTTTAATCCAAGTGTCTCAATCGTTTGGTGATGCTCCTCCATAGACATGACATAACACACCTAAGCATAACATTACTCGAGGGCTCCCCCACAAACATCGAAGTTGATGGTTGACAAATTTCGACCCTCGCTAGACATTTCTCCAAATATTTTTATTATGCCTTGTTCATAATAACAGGGCCCTAACCCCACTTTGATGACTAATTGGTACAACGTCATCACCAGTAGTGGGAATGATTGAAGAAGTGGTGGTTACAGTGGAAGAAACCATTGAGGCTACATAAGAAACCCTAATAGTTGACACTCCAATAGGCAAGTTATCTATCAAAATAACGATGGTCATGGTAGCAGAAGATGAAACAATAGTAGATCTTGAAGAAGCCATTGAAGTAAGAAAATATTGAAAGAGAAATGAAGGAGTTTTGCTGAAAATGCTAACAACTCAAAGAACTCAAAGGTTTATCCTTATAAAAATGACTAAAAAAAATTAAAGTCTTTAAAAAGTTGGTGGAGTATTTATACCCATAGAATACAAACAGTTGTCATCAACTCGAGAAAGGGGTAATGATTAACGAATAAACATAACCGCCTAATAATGACACATGGAAGTTCATTCTAGAAGTAAAAGTGTCTTATTAGTTTAAGCGTAGTAAGGCTTTTAATATCCTATGAAAGTAATTATGACAAACATCCATTCCAAGATTATATATTGACATTTCTGACATAACTCTTTCTTTTAAAACTGAACAAGAGACCTTTGTATGAGGGGGATAATGTAGAGGGGTACACGAGCAACCCCTCAGTTACTTGATGGGTGAGCGAGAAATACCGATGAACTAAGAAAGTTGGATGAGAAACCCCTTAGTCACTTGAGGGTGTGACACCCCGCCTAATTAAATACCGGGCGATCACTCCTTTATTAAATTAAAATCAAGGTGAACAGTTGGTTCATTCTTAGCATCACTGTCGTAAAAATACTTTTCCAATTTAAACACCCTAAATAATTAAGCTAAGTGTCAAAACCATTTAAAACCTTATTCTCATTTTATTAAATCCGGTTATAAAACCTTAAACCATTAACATCTAAAGAGTCACACATTAAGAATAAAAATAGAATTAAACATAAACGAATTTAATCATCAATAATAAATCCCAACATTTACAACACTAAAGGAAAACATCCTGACAGTAATAAATCCCGAAATAAAGGTTCTGAAAGTAAAAATTTCAATCTCTGACAATACCAACTAAATAATAGAAAGAGGGCGACACATGCCCCTGCTGGATAACACTGAACTAGGAGTAGAATCAAATGGATGAAGTTGTCTAAACAACAGGCCTGCAACTCCCACCTAAGCTGCAGTACGTTCCTTCCAAAGGATCCTAAGTAAGAGGCCCCTGTGGCTGGGCACCTGTAATACATACATATATATACAAGAGAGAAAAGAAAATAGAAACGGGTCAGAGCCCGATAGTGTATATGATTTAAAAATTCGTTTAGCAAGTATTTAAATTGATACAGGCCAATGCAACAACATATTAGTGCGACGCTCTCTTGAGAAATTCTCGCCTCTCTTCTAATGTGCACTCCTATCGCACTAACCTTTCCAATGGTTTATCTCATCATATATCACACTATCTTTCCCCAATGATTTAACTTATCTTAGGTTATTCGCATGATTTACAACTGAACAACACAAGTATTTAAAACGTAAGATTTCAATTTGTAACCAAGGTTCTCATTTTAACTTTATTAATCAATACAGTTTTCCAGTGTCATATTATACTTTCTCAAAACAATTATTTATAATTTGAGTCATCAACCATGTCCTACATATCAAATCACAGTAGGCAGTTCCAGATTTCAGAATTTCATATATATATTAACTACTCGTATAATATATATATATCATAACAGCACCCCACATAAAAACTATGGTGCGGGCATACTCTGCTATCCAATCCCCGTATCAATCGTACTAAAGGGAATACAAGTTCGGAATCACTCTCGAACTGTATAAATACATACACAAACAATATTGAGGTGATGCATAGTTTCCAAGTCCAAGAGGTCAGTACATACCCTCACGTCTCTTAGGACCGTGACTACCGATTCGATAGCTTGTACCTAGGATTCCTATCTTCTAGGGTACGAGTCAATATCCCCCATAAGGCACACGAGATAAGATCGTCCCAGCGCGGTAACCTCAGGGATAGAAAGTAGCGCGGGCATGATTTTCACAAGTATATAATATATGCATACACAATCATATAAATATACCACTTTTATTATATCAATTTAGGTTTATCCAATAACCCACATTCACAATATTTATCCTTATTTTCCCATTATTATTTATCAAGTATAATGGTTCGTTTCTAACTTTAATTCGAAGGGTTTTTCCAACTTACTACATAACCCTCATGGACTCTATTATTCCAAATGTACAATTCAGTAGATATCTATTTATGTTCCAACGTAACTCTCTCTTACGTGTCTCTCCCCTTTAATATATACTTACATTATCCCTTATGCAAAATATCCCAAAAATATAGATTTTGCCTTACATTAAAGGATTTTGAATTTTATTTTCAAAGATGAGAATTTCAAACGGTTTCGAAATCGGAATTAAAATGGAGTTTTAATTGAAAATTTATTATCTCTAAGAGTCCTCAAAACATAAAACTGTCTAGCAAAAAAAATATTAAAAAATATTGAACGGTCCGATCGAGCTGAATTTTTTTCTATAGCTTCCTCTCGTCTTCAGCTAATTCTCTGTAAAATTTCATCCAATTCCAACGGTTCGAAATAATTTTTTTTAGTGTTTGTATCTGATTAGAACTCTTTTCTTAATCAAACTCTTAATCCTTTACATGACAAAGGGTTTCCAGAATATCATATAAGTCATCACTACATGAAAATTTCCCATCTCAAATTGGATTTTTCTTCCATAAATCTCATCCTAATAACTCCTAAACTAATATGGATGATGCATCAACGAAATAAGCAAGATAAACACTTGCCTGAGATTTTCAGAAATTTGGTTTGGTGTTGAATTTGGTGTGGTTGCGTTCCCCGTCTCTCGATCTATGCGTTGGCGGTGGCGGCGGTGCAGACGGTTGAGTTTTGAGCCTTGGAATGCCTTGAGAGCTCTCTCCTCTCCTCTCCAATGTCCGTTCTAGTATTTTGAGTTATCTAACCCTAGGAGATAACCTAAACATCTGATATAACCCCTTTAATTTTCGTGGGTTTAATTACCCAAAAATACAAAATGACTAAAATGCCCTCTCGGGGTACTAATTAGGTCTAAAAATGCCCCGAGACCCAAATCAAACTCCCGGGTATAATTTTCTGACTATCTCGACTTTTTCGGATGCATTGGTGCACTCAAAACGACCATACAGACAACTTATAAAATATTCACTTTTATTAATCAACATTTAGTCCCGACACGATACAGGCGCGTCCCGACTTAAATTTCCACAATTGTCATTTTATTCATACGTGACAATATTATAAAAATAAATCTCATATATTACTATACTCATCCAGTAATATGCAACAAATAATATATTCCCAATAATTACTAACTCTTGTCACGCTAGTAAATATTTAAAACAACATTTCGGATTAAAATTAAATTAATTTATCTCAATTAAATTTAATAAATCCTTAAATTTAAAAGCCATGAAAATACGGGGTATTACATACTTCCCCCCTAATAACGTAATTTCGTCCCGAAATTCGGAAAATAAGGCCTACCAGGTAGCACAATTCTGGATATCCTTGTCAGTACGCAAACTATCTACATAGTACATCGCTCAATCACTATAGCTTTTTCCTCATAGCAACATTGTTTTACATTCTCATTGTAGACACTTCACATTGTGCTCCCAACCGACAACATTCGCATAGGTCACGCCTATACGTTATAAATTTCATTATCTCACTATCATTAGGAGGCCGCACCTCACTACATGACAAATACTCGAATTTATTCATATACAAAACTCCCATTCTGAGAAAATTATACGAACATTTGATCACTCTTTCTCGCCTAAAACAGTCGTGGAATTCTACCACAGTTATCGGATGTTCTCACGACCGATCCAAAAACTCTGATTATCTACGCACCTCTAAACATACGGAAGGAGAATAGTTGAGGTTCTTCCATAACAAAACCTAAATAAGCACCTCGTAAGCGACAAACAGGTACGAGTACTTCTACAGAGCATTCCTGAAATCATCATATCAAGATTCCAAAATCTCCTTCATGTAGCTCCACAAATATTTAATCACCATGTGCCTATTCCCTGGCTAAGGGTGATACATCCTACTCGAAACGAAATCTTATCTCCGCTGGTTCCTGAAATCCCATATCAAAGGTGGGATTCACCAATCTCATCCTGATTCAGAAATTTATACTGCGCCGGACCATGCACTGACGCGACCTTCCTTTCAAAGGAAGTCTGGGTCATACTAGTTAATATTGTAAACTAGCCTAAAGGAATATCAGTCACTTCCTTCTCGGCGGCTTAATTCACATGTTTGGGATGAACCCTTGATCTTGCTTTGAGGATGGCAACCCATCCAAAGACTGTACCGACTTTACCGACCTCTTCCAATTTCAGGAATTTTCGATAAACACAAAATTCTTTGGTTGATTCTCCTCTTTCAACCAAACCTTACCCATGGGCAGTGTATGTAGAGACTACTCACTACGTCTCGCTAAACATCGATTCTTCCCTTGAAATGTCTCACATTAAGTGACACGTAATACTCCCCTTCCTTCCTTGTAGTATTCCGAAAGTTCCACCCGTGCTCTTCTCTCCACGAAGCACACTTTTGGATCTCTTATACCATACCAACATCATCACCCTTTGTATGTGCAAGTCGCTCTCATACTTGCCTACTAACAAATCCGCTCCGAGTGTTCTTCATAATCATTTAATTCTGCCCCATTCAAGGAATACTCTTCTTAAATGGCTTCCCACAGTCTTCCAATTCAAATTTGGGTGTGCTATTCTAATTACACACCTATGTATGGATTATCGCCCCTCATGTGACGTTTAATCCACTCTATAACTTCCACTTCATTATACTAGTCCCACAAACATATATTTCACACGTCTATTACCACGTCCCTTCGACTCGGACTATTTTAACTGCAATTAACCGAGATGTCCACATTCTTACAATACCCCGACCGCCCTAGAAGAGCGAACGGCGGGCTACTCATCTGTAGGACTAACTAAATTTAACGGAATAGAAGGAATAGGGCATTAAAATTCCATGACAATAAAAGAGGAATAATAATCCTCAACCTTATTCAGATAAGTAAAACAATTTTTCCAAATAGGTACAACAACCAAAATAAATCACTAACGCTCTATTCATCAAAATAATTACAGGTCATCTCTTTTGTATAATATAAAGTTCTTTCCAGACAATCCATGCTAAAAATCATTCCAACTCTTTATTCACCTTGTGTTCTGTACGCGGTTATGACATTTGGGTACTCTCAATCACCCTAGAAATCAAAATTCTTAAATTCTCCTTATCATCGTTCCACCCCTCAACTCGTGGGGATAACTTTCAATGCTTTCCTACCACAAGAATCCGGCTCCAATGACCTTAAAACAAAATTCAACTTCTAACTTACATACATGATTACTTGATCCCATTTCGACCAGGGTACCGAACTCATGGAATAGTGACCAAACGTCTCCCTATTTCCAACCTTACGCTAAGTTTCATGCGTGGGATGTTTCGCAAAGCGAAATCCAAACAAGGAACCCCCCTGATACACTACTACCTAGCATTATCGGTTATCGAAATCCGTTAGGTCCTCCGTCCATAGTATATACCCCTTTATTCCGTCCCTTGACAGAAAAGTTACAATTTCTCCCGTAATTATGCTTAACAAAGAACGTTTCACCAATTTCACTATCGTCCCGTATTAGTTGATGGCAATTACATTCTATAAACCTCGGATACATACGATCGAAATTCTCTAAATTTCCTTTTTCTAACATTAGGGGTATAACTCTTAACTCCCACATCTCTTAAGGATAAATATAACACTACACTCTTCCTATCACTAAGTCCGGAGTGCTAAACATAATACCGAGTCAAGTCTTTTTGCTCAACGGTAAATCCCGGTACGTACTGAATCATACTGGCAAAGTCTATACATACATTGATATCGAATATCTCGAGCCCACTATCTCCTCCGAAGTCTCTAGGATAGATAATATAAGTGTGAGTCCAACCTTCTTACAGGTAAAGCCTCGCCAAAACAAAACGTGTTGCACTAATGTAACTACTCCGATAGCCTTGTAATAAATGCCCACTATCATACTACCCATTTCTATAACATTTTAACAAAGATAGTATCATACTCGTGTATCATATCACTACAAAGAGTAACCTCAATAAAGTATAAAACACTGTTAATATACTCATTCATCCCCCGCGGATAGCACCAAAGAAAAATCCCGCTATACTAGGGAAAAATATTCACATAATGGTAACATTTATAATGATATGCATTAAACTCGTCTCACATGCTAATGTAGCAATGAACAAAATATGGTGACTCGCTCGTATCACATAAACACGCCGCATCCTCTAAGGATACAACTTATACTTCCATCCTGGCAATCGTCTTGACTGCACAAATAGTTTTCGGACGTAACACGTCTGCCCAAACCAAAATAAAATTATTTTTAATCATCGTCCTTTACTAGGAACCGTATTCTTGTCCCTTTTTCTCACTTTGGAACATATTCTCGTGAGCAATTTCACTCCGCACCAAAATACCTCAACACATAATCCACTTATCACCTGTCCTACTAACCAGATTAGGATTGTCCTTCTCTCAGACTTTAGTAGACTTGAAACCTGTTAGCCATCCCGGTTATTCCCTTAGCTTTTTAGGCCATAAAGATCATGTTACTATCTATAATAGTACTTACTGAATTTACCATCACTTGGTAAGAATTTAACTATGTGAAGCATTTAAATGGTTTTCCTGATGTGTATCCACATCCTTTTGTGGTGCTATACCACTTCCGTTGTATTCAGTCTTATTCTCGACTAAATTCTTCGATTCCTTTAACTTCCCCCCAAAAAGAAGCGTTATCATCTATATTGAGAAAATATGACATCGTAAACCTCTGAATCGGTCGTTCATCAGAATTTCCTCCTCGAGTATTATCAACTATTATTACAAGTTGGTCTCCCACTTGGAGTCGTTTCCTCCACTAGTATCTACATCTTTCGATACAAAATTCTCTAACGGTTAAGATTCATATTCACGAATGGACCCCTGACATGCTCTCTCTCGATGAGTTCAGAATTACATTTGCTTCTAATCCTGAACAGTTAAGGAAGGAACATACGGTAAACACTGTACCTAAGGTTCTCCTATAGGCATAGCATTCCATTTCTAAAATTGGTGGTTGACTCCAACCATTATAATTTCGTCCCGAAAGCTAAGAAAATTTTCTCTAAATTTTCACTTTCAGTTTGCCACACTCCGTCCTATATTTAAGCCTTTGGATACTTTACCTCCTTTGGTAAACACATACAATTTTCGCGTTTCTAAAATTTCCCACTGACAGTCTCTACACGTTTTTGTAATACGTTGGGTAAGTTTACCCTCGCACCTCATTTGACTATAACAACATTTAAAAATCATTGTTGCACCTTAGTCTCCTTTCTAGTCGTGGCTTCTCGTGCCATAATGGAGGTGACCTCGACTACGGTCATCATCCTCGGATATATTTCATAATCTCAACTGAGCCCTGCCTCCTGATGTACGCTTAACAGTCCTCTTCTGACATCCGTCATCGCTCGGCACACTCACACATCCAAACGAAATTAGAATTCACTAGTGTATACACATTATAGCAGGAGAACGAAATCTCATCAAAGGAATCGACAATCCTAAACATAGGGCTCTATAACAAACAAAGCAACGCTGAAAGAATAATAAGCCGTACAGATCCTAAGGACACTAGAACCTGATGCTCTGATACCACCTGTGACACCCCGCCTAATTAAATACCGAGCGATCACTCCTTTATTAAATTAAAATCCAGGTGAACAGTTGGTTCATTCTTAGCACCACTATCGTAAAAATACTTTTCCAATTTAAACATCCTAAATAATTAAGCTAAGTGTCAAAACCATTTAAAACCTTATTCTCATTGTATTAAATCCGGTTATAAAACCTTAAACCATTAACATCTAAAGAGTCACACATTAAGAATAAAAATAGAATTGAACATACACGAATTTAATCATCAATAATAAATCCCAACATTTACAACACTAATGGAAAACATCCCGACAGTAATAAATCCCGAAATAAAGGTTCTGAAAGTAAAAATTTCAATCTCTGACAATACCAACTAAATAATAGAAAGAGGGCGACACATGCCCCTGCTGGATAAAACTGAACTAGGAGTAGAATCAAATGGATGAAGTTGTCTAAACAAAAGGCCTGCAACTCCCACCTAAGCTGCAGCACGTTCCTTCCAAAGGATCCTAAGTAAGACGCCCCTGTGGATGGGCACCTGTAATACATACATATATATATATAAGAGAAAAGGAAATAGAAACAGGTCAGAGCCCGATAGTGTATATGATTTAAAAATTCGTTTAGCAAGTATTTAAATTGATACAGGCCAATGCAACAACATATTAGTGCGACACTCTCTTGAGAAATTCTCGCCTCTCTTCTAATGTGCACTCCTATCGCACTAACCTTCCCAATGGTTTATCTCATCATATATCACACTATCTTTCCCCAATGATTTAACTTATCTTAGGTTATTCGCAGGATTTACAACTGAACAACACAAGTATTTAAAATGTAAGATTTCAATTTATAACCAAGGTTCTCCTTTTAACTTTATTAATCAATAAAGTTTTCTAGTGTCATATTATACTTTCTCAAAACAATTATTTATAATTTGAGTCATCAACCATGTCCTACATATCAAATCATAGTAGGTAGTTCCAGATTTCAGAATTTCATATATATATATATATATTAACTACTCGTATAATATATATATCATAACAGCACCCCACATAAAAACTATGGTGCGGGCATACTCTGCTATCCAATCCCCGTATCAATCGTACTAAAGGGAATACAAGTTCGAAATCACTCTCGAACTGTTTAAATACATACACAAACAATATTGAGGCGAAACATAGTTTCCAAGTCCAAGAGGTCAGAGACGTGACTACCGATTCGATAGCCTGTACCTAGGATTCCTATCTTCTAGGGTACGAGTCAATATCCCCCATAAGGCACACAAGATAAGATCGTCCCAGCGCGGTAACCTCAGGGATAACAAGTAGCGCGTGCATGATTTTCACAAGTATATAATATATGCATACACAATCATATAAATATACCACTTTTATTATATCAATTTAGGTTTATCCAACAACCCACATTCACAATATTTATCCTTATTTTCCCATTATTATTTATCAAGTATAATGGTTCGTTTCTAACTTTAATTCGAAGGGTTTTTCCAACTTACTACGTAACCCTCATGGACTCTATTCTTCCAAATGTACAATTCAGTAGATATCTATTTATGTTCCAACGTAACTCTCTCTTACGTGTATCTACCCTTTAATATATACTTACATTATCCCTTATGCAAAATATCCCAAAAATATAGATTTCGCCTTACATTAAAGGATTTTGAATTTTATTTTCAAAGATGAGAATTTCAAACGATTTCGAAATCGGTATTAAAATGGAGTTTTAATTGAATTTTTATTATCTCTAAGAGTCCTCAAAACATAAAACCGTCTAGCAAAAAAAATATTAAAAAATATTGAACGGTCCGATCGAGCTGAATTTTTTTCTGTAGCTTCCTCTCGTTTTCAGCTAATTCTCTGTAAAATTTCATCCAATCCCAATGGTCCGATCGTCCGAAATAATTTTTTTAGTGTTTGTTTCTGATTAGAACTCTTTTCTTAATCAAACTCTTAATCCTTTACATGACAAAGGGTTTCCAGAATATCATATAAGTCATCACTACATGAAAATTTTCCATCTCAAATTGGGTTTTTCTTCCATAAATCTCATCCTAATAACTCCTAAACTAATATGGATTATGCATCAACGAAATAAGAAAGATAAACACTTGCTTGGGATTTTCAGAAATCTGGTTTGGTGTTGAATTTGGTGTGGTTGCGTTCCCCGTCTCGCGATCTACGCGTTGGCGGCGGTGCAAACGGTTGAGTTTTGAGCCTTGGAATGTCTTGAGAGCTCTCTCCTCTCCTCTCCAATGGCCGTTCTAGTGTTTTGAGTTATCTAACTCTAGGAGATAACCTAAACATCTGATATAACCCCTTTAATTTTCGTGGGTTTAATTACCCAAAAATACAAAATGACTAAAATGCCCTCCCGGGGTACTAATTAGGCATAAAAACGCCCCAAGACCCAAATCAAACTCCCGGGTATATGTTTTTGACTATCTCGACCCTTCCGGACGCGTTGGCGCACTCAAAACGATCATACGGACAACTTATAAAATATTCACTTTTATTAATCCACGTTTAGTCCCGACACGACACAGGCGCGTCCCGACTTAAATTTCCACAATTGTCATTTTATTCACACGTGACAATATTATAAAAATAAATCTCATATATATTACTATACTCATCCAGTAATATGCAACAAATAATATATTCCCAATAATTACTAACTCTTGTCACGCTAGTAAATATTTAAAACAACATTTCAGATTAAAATTAAATTAATTTATCTCAATTAAATTTAATAAATCCTTAAATTTAAAAGCCATGAAAATATGGGGTATTACAGAGGGAAACACAAGCACTCCCTCAACAGTGAAGAAAAATAAGTGCACGAGCAACCCCTTATTATTCATGAAGGGTAGCACGAGCAACCAAAATATATAATGAGTTCACAAGTAATCACTCATAAGCCTCATAGGTATTATATGAAAAAACCTCGTAAATGATAGGGAGGAACGCACGAGAAGCTCCCCAACAATCATAGAAGGCACTACACCATTATGACCAACCGTGACAATAATGCCTTATCAAGATCAAGGCCCATCATAAGTCTAGGCATGACAACTACCCATGCCACGTTAAAGGACCATGACAACACCTCATTGTCATGGTCTTTTTTATACTAAGGATATAAGGAACAAGGTGGGGCGAGCAAGACTTATCACAGTCAAGGATCGTGAAAATAAAATAATTGTCACGGTCCTTGATCGTGATAAGATATTGAATTATCATGGTCTAGTCACAGTCCTTGACTATGATAATACAAAACTTAGACATGCGTAAGACTAACTTTTGTCGTGCGCACGATAGGGAGGTAATATTCAAATGTATGGCGACCACACACACTATTCAAATAAAGGTCATGTGAACGGTCCATTATTTTTGACATAGTATTGTCATTGCTAAGGACCATGACAATACTATAGAATGTGAAAAAAATTTGTCAAGCGGTAGCTACTTCCCAACATTAAACCTATTTCAAATAATTTATGTTTTTTTAAACCAACATCAACACAATCAACAATATAATACGGCATAACAATGAAATCAAAACCAAAATACACCAATTCCATATATCAAACCAGATTAGTGTCTCAAGTTAATTACATCAAAACATCACAAGTTTAATTACATCAACCAAGTTTTATCAGATGTAACATCCTACAAAAAGTTAAGAAATCTTGAGGAGAAAAGTAGGCCAAATTATGTACTCTCCCAACATGTACGCAATATGTCGGACGCCGAATTGTTAATCCAACCATAATATTTCATCTTCTTTACCCACTATAATCTCAATAACCCGAATTCAAGACTTAAAATCTTGCAGTGGACAGTTATGCACCGTGGTACTCGGACTGATGCTCATGTCCTTCAATCTCTTGTAAATTGGGTTGCCTCCACGTGTGTCAATGTTATAGACTCTCTCCTAGTTGGCTCAAATGGAATTGGGATAGTTGGGTTGGGGGTAGATTACATGCCATATGGGAATGATGAGTCGATCGGAATCGTTGAGGGGGATGGATCAGTGTCCCCTCAGCACCTTGTCCGTACTCCTTCCTTTATTCTTTGCCTTACCCTTACCTTTATTCATAACTGTTAGAATGGTTCATAATTTGTTAAAGACTTTATAATTTTGAGTCCGTGTCTGATTTGTATGCATGGAACTTGGAGGACACCCCATTGTTACTGCAAGCAACACCCATCAACTTCGACTTTCCAATCTAGGAGCTAACACACCGAGTACGACCTTTTCTATCTTATCCTAACACTTGTCTTAGTGCATCTATACTCAGATATACCTTATCGGCATCATGCTGGGTGTTGCCTTTAGCCTCTCCTGAAACAATGTAAAAATACGTTATTAACTTTGAAAAATAATATTAATAAACAACCTAAAATTGATAATATAATTTTAATTATATCTTAAGATGGTCTCGACAACCTGCAGATTAGTATGCTCACCATTCTTCATCCGAATATTTATATAAGGGTCGATCTTATGTGGCTTCCCCCTGGCCACTCATAGACTTCTCAAAATGCAATCAAATTAAAGAAAAATGTGACTAAATTAAAGTAGTTTACGTACCACTAAACAAAATATAATTTAAATCAATTTATTTACCATCCTATGATTCACCTTCAAGTAATTTGTCCACCCGAAGAAGTGAACATCCACCTTCTTTTACTGATAAGTCCTACCCGAGCCACAAGAGGAAAACAATCTTTCAAATGCCTCATTATTTGGGATGATGTCCCTACACTGCAGCATGGACTCACGGTCCTTCCCAAAATAACAGGAACGGAGGTTCTTCTTCGATGTCTTCCATTGCTTTCTTATACCCAATAATACATTGTCTCGTGCTTTCGGGGGGAAGTTGAATTGTTGATGTCCAGCATATATATAATATAAGAAACTTAGTGATGAACATTAAAAAACATAATAATAAAATCTTATATGAAAGTCAAATGTTTAATATAAATATTGAAATTTTCATACCTCTAAGACCCCCCAAATGACCATCTTTATCTCCACATGAACGATCCTCTAATATTCATACCCGAGACCAATTATTGCTTTCAATAACTCTAACTTCCTTATTTGTAGGCTAATATTATTTTCAACTAAGCTCCTATACTTTTTAAACTTGAATTCCTTATTTTTAGATGATCCCTCATCACCCCTGCTTTTTCCCGGGGTCTGATGACATGATGAAGTCATATTCTGCAAAAAATAGGCTTTGGTAGCATAATTTATAACACAAATCAAATGGAAATACTCAAGTTAGAGCTATAAGAATTTAAATAACACAAAACTATTCCAGCCACTTATTTTCATTAGTGAATCAAACGGGAATACTCAATCGTGAAATAAGAATCAAATGGAAATGCTCACACAACTGTTTTAATATAAAAATGAACATTAGAGTTAACAAACAATAAATTAATGTTTGAGATTTTTTCAAACCACATATTACAAATTGTAATCCTCGATATATTTTTCAACCCAAATAACTCTTCACATGTAAAGTGTTTAGAAAGAGTTTTACGTTCGGGTTGTCATACAAAATGGATTGATATTTGGTAGGGGTAACTAGGTCATCCACGTTATTGGTTAGACATTTTGTCACATGTACGAAGACTGACCACTGTTCACTATTGATATCGTCTGAGTGAAACACTCTCTTGAGCTTTTCATGTGTATAGAAAAATGGCTCATCATTCATATGCTCCTTGCTCTTCATCTTGGACAAGTCTACCATTATCAAATTGGTACCCAAATTGACTTTACAAGAACTTTTGTCCTCAACTCTTACCAGTCACAGTAAAATGCAACCTCTTTGAAATATATATAGTCTAATTCATAAATATTTTGAATTACACCATAGTAAGTCATTTCTTTTTTAATGAGGCTTTTGTCTTTGGCACTTGACCTCAAATACGTAAATGTGGCACCTCATACCAAGCATGCAAGAAAAGAAATAAACTGAAAACAAAACTGAATATCCATAAAGAAAGATATCTCACCACTCTGATACAGTCCACATGATTCAAACCTACATGCCAACCCAACTCTTATATGACATACAAAAGATAGGAATAAAAATGTATATCTCTCTCTACTATAATGGAAATAATAAAAATGATAGATCGAGTATGAAGGCCAGTGACACATACATCCTAATTTACATCTGCAACAAAAGGATGACTGAAAGCAACACTCTCGGTCAAGGCTACAATGCGGGTGGCCTCGGTCCTAAAATCTTAAATCCACAGTGTTAACAACAAGTTTAAAGAGAATAAAAGTATAACGAAAGTTATAATAAATCATAATTATGCATCTATCTCTAGCTTATTAACATATTTTAGAATTACCCCACACCGCAATCCTATTATCATGCCCATTTAACATCCCAAATCCCAAGTGACCCCATGGTTATGTTTTATTATACACATAAAAAATAAAACATCAAAATTCAAAATAATATTACTCTAATCAAGTCGAGTGTTATGAAGAAATTAAGATAGTTATAGAGTATAAGGATCACATAAGTAAATTAAGTAATAAAGGCCTAGCTCTAATGCCTTCGGGGATCACTCGTGTGTACTAAGGATATTCTTAGGCCACCCCGAACCTAAATCCACATAAATTGAAGGGATAATTTGCCGCGTCTACCCATCAATCATATAACCCACCATACCCAAGTCTATATAAAAGAACTCTCCCCGTAATCCATCTCAGACACGGGTATCTAGAGGTGTGACCCAGGGGTAAAATTGATTAAGGCATCATGTCTGCTCACCAATGTAACTTAGCTGTCTGAGTCGTACGTGCCCCTTTTAAATAGAATACCCCCTTAATACGTTAGATACGAGTACTCACGCATGGTATGCATCACATAAAGAACACAACAATATATAACATATTAACTATAAAATTCGAGTACCAAACTCAATGTATCCCCTTTAATTTCATTTAAACGAGATTAAGGAATCCATTCATTATTTTACATTTAAGTCATTCAATTCATACTAATAAAAATATTATAAGCATCAATTTAGGTCAAGAGCCATCTCAAAACAATTTTTAATTAGAAATTACCAACCTAAAAAGAATAAGAGGAATTACCAAATATCTGAAGGCATCGGTTAATCGTGAGGGCAGGGCTGGTCGATCATAGTATTTTAAGTTTCCCCCTTATGGGATTTATCTTCTCTAACACCACAAAATCTAATTCAATCCTCCATTAAAGATCATAAAACTGTCATAGATGATCCATATAACATATATATGATGTATTAATATACAAAACATGATTCAAACTCAGTTATATCATCAATATCCTAATAAAAGTTCAAGAACCCAATTAAACCCATTTTGTCTCTCAAGAACCCTAACATTTTAATTCTCGACCATTTAATTTCAATTCTATACATATTTACAAAAGATCCTAAGGTTTTGAATGGATTATAATAACAAATCAGAACCAATTAAAAATTTAATCAAAACACAATTATTTGAAAGATTTAATCAAGATGATGTTAAATCAATTCGAATTACTTCCTAATTATGTTAATTATGAAATTACTTCATTTAAATCATCTAAATAAGATTTAATTACTTAGTTAGGGTTTTGATTCAAATGAAAAGGCATAATTTACAATAATTTCAATTATTAAAAAAATTCAAATTAAACTTGCCTCCAATTTTGTACAACTAGGGCTCAAATCTTCATAATATTCTTTCTTCCTTTTACCTTCTTTTCCCCAATCTCGCTTAGATTCCCAATTGTAATGGTTCAATACTATCTATTAAAAGCATATTTGGGCTTGGGACAAATTTAGGGTCTTAAGTAGTTAATACCGGAATACCTCATTTTAAATAGTACTAACCCTGATAATCCATCATCCTCATAAACAATAATAGAAAATAACACATATCCAATTATTATCCCATTAGTCATATTTTTATTGAATCATAAGTAAAATATTTGTTCATGTTTTTACTGGCTCTAAATTTCAAAATTTATTTATATACAAATAGGTCAATTGTAACATTACATGCCACTAAAGCACACATAATATTCTATTTATTATATATGAAAAATACGGGGTATTACATTCCTCCCCCTTATTCAAGAAATTTTTTCGTCAAAATTTAGAATATACCTATTTAGAATAGCTCTAAAACCCTCACTCGTATGTCCTCATCGCCCTCCTATGTGGACTATTCCTTATTATAATATCCCCATTGAATGCTCACTAGCGGAATAACTTTCGATCATAGGGTATGCTCTCTACAGTCAAGGATACGCTGAGGTCTCTCTTCGTAACTAGCATCTTATTGCAACTCCATCCCATCTAGATCTATGTGCTGATAATCATCCTCACACCTCAATAATTTTCTCAATATGGATACATGAAAAAATCGTGTACTCTTTAAAGGTGATCGGGTAGCATAGACGATATGCCACTAGGCCCACTCTCTCAATAAATCATAAAGGGACTATGTATCTGGAGCCAACTTCCACTTCATTCCTAATCTAACCACCCCTTTTATTGGGGATACTCTCAACAAAATTTGATCTCCTACCAGGAAATCTAGTTTACTCCTCCTCTTATCAGCATAACTCTTCTCATGATCCCGGACTAACTTCATTCTCACCCGAATAAGCACCACTTCCTTCTAAGTGTCCTTGATAAGGTCTGGTGAAAATGTCCAATGTTACTCTGATCCTTCCCAATAACTAGGAAAATGGCATGGTCATCCATTTAATGCCTCGTACCATCCTAATCGTCTTCGGATGGCTATTGTTGTGGGTAAACTCAACCAGTGGTAAATGTACATCGAAATTACCCTTGAGGTTTAACACACAAGCCCTGAGAATATCCCCTAACACATGATTCACCTTTTTCATTTGTCCATCTGACTATGGGAGAAAATCCGTGCCCAAACTCAACTGAACTCCCATTGCATGGTGGAATGCCTTCCAATAATGGGAGATGAAAGTGCTACCCCTATCTGACACAATGTCTACTGGCATCCTATGTAGTCTCACTACCTCAGCTATGATTAACTTCGCCTACTTATATATGGAGTAATCACTCATGACGGGTAAGAAATGGGCCACCTTCATCAATCTATCCACAATAACCCAAATAAAATCATGACTGCACTGCGATCGCAATAACCCGATAATAAAATCCATGGAGATGCTTTCCCATTTAAATTGAGGGATCTTTAAAGGTTGTAGTTTGTAAGGACATAAGTTTACAAATGTATGTTATAAATTAAGTATGTCGTATTCCACTACAACCATCGAAGAATGTTCAAGATCACATATACAACAAGTCAGATTCGAATATCAAGTTTCTTCAACAATTAACCCTCTGCGAGATGAATGTGGTAAATGTTGTGCTTTTATTCCTTAGTATTTCACTTAGAATATTGGGATGTTTTTCATAAAAAATTTTCTATGTGTTGGAGCGGAGTTTTTATGTTTTTCGTCAAATTATTTTTTGAAGTTTTAAGGCGCTGCATTTTCTGGGAAAAGAAAACAAAAAATATTTATTTAACGGCTCGTTCGAGCGACAACCCCTGTTGTTCAAACGACATGCCATCTCGCGCGAAGCTCCTTCGAGCGACATGTGTCATCGTTTAAAAGAGATGTGATCTCGTTCGAGCGATCTTCCACCTTAAGGTTTTGTATAAATACACGTTAAACGAGGCGTATTTGGTTAAGAAGTCTTTACATTTTTCATTCCGCAAACAGTGTAAATCGGCGAAACACCTTTGCCTTTTTTATTTAGGGCTTTAAACGCTTATTTTTCAATTCACAAAAAACCCAATGCTTAGGTGAATTGTTTTGGAACCCAAGAACATATTTTACTATTGTTCAACCTTTGTGGAGTGTGTCTCTACATCTGAAGACTGAGGTTATGGAGGTTCGATGCGTGTGGATCTCTGCTAAAAATTGAACTGCGATTCGTGTGGGTTCGTTGCGTGGAATCCATTGCTGACTGTAGACTGCGCGTTTATATAATTTTGTCGAGGTAAACTTATTACAGATTTCATTATAATCCGTATAAATTGTGATTTACAAATTATAGTGAAATAAAAGGTTTTTCCTCGAGGGGATTTTTTTCCTGAAATCTGTAAGTTATCATATTTGTGATTATGTTGGCTTGATAAACTCACACACGTAAATATTGGTTTAAATGCTGAATTAATTTGATTAAAAAATTGACTCTAATTAAAAAAGTGTGTAATTGGAATTTGCGATTTTGTTTAAATCGTTATCAGACATAGTTTTATTTTTTTAAATTGGTATCAAAGAAGTTTTCACTAATTTATTGTGAATTCCTATTTTTCGTAAAAAATGTGTGATATTGATTTTTGAAAAATCATAGTTTAAAAAAAATTGTTGCAATGTTTCCAAGTGAAGACTTATTTAATCGGTTGCCAATTTTTGATGGGTCTAGTTATGCATACTGGAAAGCCCACATGAGATCACATTTAAAAGCAATCGATGAGAGAGTTTCGTTAATTTGTGAAAGTTGTTGAACTCCTCCCACTGTTACCACTAATAATGTCACGAATCTTAAACTTGTGTCAGACTAGACTGAGGATGAGTTTTGATGGAGCACTTTTAATTCACGTGGGCTTAGTGAAATTTTCGATCACGTTACCCCTAACGAGTTCCCACGTATTATGACGTGCACCCCGTCTAAAGAAGTGTGGGATGTTTTACAACTCACCCACGAAGGTACTAATGCGTTCAAAGAGTCTAAATTCAAAATTTAACTAATCAATTTGAAACGATTACCATAATTGAGACTGAGTGTTTGGATGACTTTTATGCACGTTTGTCTGACATTGTCACTACTATTTTCAACCTTGGTAAGCCTATACCTGATGCACGAGTGGTTAAAAAGATTTTAAGATCGCTGCCAAAACGTTTTATCCCTAAAGTGACTGTTTTAAATACCTTAGGTAATTTGGGCAATTTAAAATTAGAAGAACTGGTAGGAGACCTCCAGACATATGAGATTGACATGTTTCCTGACACTATCAAGCTAAAGGATAAAGGGATATCACTTAAATCCCAATCTAAGAAGAAAAATAAAGTGAGTTTTTATGAGTTCGAGTCTGAGGACGAGTCTGATTTTGATATGTCCATGCTTGCAAATAATTTTAAAAAGTTTCTCAAGTTTTCAAAACCAAATTCTTCCAATAAAAAGTTTTTTGAGAAAAAGAAGGACAAGGCCAAATAAAGCGATGAGAAAGGGAAAGAGGGTGAGGTATATTTAGAAAAAGTGACATATTTTGAGTGTGAGGGCAAAGACCATAATTGGTTTGAGTGTCCCACTAGACTTAGGAGAGAGGGGAAGAAAATTTCCATGCCAGTCATGCTTATTGTTAGTGAGCATGATGTGAAATATCCCGAGGATGAGTCATCACAAGGAAATTTTGTTGCTTTTTCTGCCAGTCACGTGAGCACACCCAGTTTGTCCCATGACAATTAGGATACTTGTGTAAGTGAGACCCCCGAGGATGATTTGAGTATTTTTAGCGATGGAGAGAGTGCGTGTGCTAGTGAGCTCCAAATCACGTTTAGAGATTTGTATACTGAGACCTTGAAAACAAAGAAATTGAATAAGGAATTAGGTCTTAGGGTGAAAGATTTAAAGAGAGAGTTAGAAAGTTTGAAGGTTTTTGAGGCGTCAGCAAATCAACTTGAGAAGGTGAAGGTTAATTTGAGTGAGCAGTTGATCGTCGTGAATCGGGAGAAAAGTGAACTTAATAGAGAAAGATCTTAAGTACGCCCTTGAGGTTAAAGTCACTTTAGAGAACGCATCTGAGAAGGAAGGAAATATGGTCCTCAATCCCATTTGGGTAAAGGTGAGAGTTTAGGAATAAGTCATGACGGTGCTTCCACTTCAAATATCGCACTCGAGTCGGTTCCCACTTTAGTGTTAGATTCACATGGCTCTCATCCCAACCCATTTAGGCGTCCCCTACCTGATAGGAGAGCATGTAGGAGACGTTTTGAGAGAGGTGTACCTAGGCCTGTTTATGTTTTCATGCACTGCAAGAAGAGAGGACAGCTTAGAGAGTTTTATAATAAGTTGGGTCATGTGTCACGTTTTTCTAATACATGTGTTCACACACACGCAACCCACACCTGATGCTCCGGATGATTACACAAGAGAGTTTGCACATATTAGGGAGCATGTACTGTTTTTTGTCAAGACTTCACATGACTTGATGGAGGTTTTTCATAGGATGTCACCACCTATGAAAAACTCCACCAGACCTAACGACTGAGGTTTAGACTTGTTTGGTAGCATAGGTGGATTTACATGACGATATTTAGTTTTCCCATTGCTAGTGTGTATCATTGTTTTGTATTAGTTTTTTGTTTTTGATAAAAAAATTGAAACATACAAAAAGATTTTATTTTGATAGAATTTTTGAAAAAGACAAAAAGAGTTTTGTATTTTATTTTGCTCCATATATGAATGGACATTTAGGATTACCGAGTCACAATTTCATTCCATATCCATGTGATGATTTGATAGTGT
Organism: Sambucus nigra; assembly: GCA_949130495.1. Taxonomy (NCBI): domain Eukaryota; kingdom Viridiplantae; phylum Streptophyta; class Magnoliopsida; order Dipsacales; family Adoxaceae; genus Sambucus; species Sambucus nigra. Next base: position 463,475,168 of record OX422211.1, on the reverse strand, counting down.
TTTGATATGCATCATCATTTCATTTTTGTGCTTTACAATGTTTGGAGTCATTGAGATGTCCTTTCTGATTACTACCTATATGTTTGACTCATAAGTTCCTCTCACACCCCGCATAATTCTGGCATCGGCTACCACCAAAACTAAACCGGGTCTGATTAAATAAAATACCATTCTTAGCATGAGACAAATATGAGACATATAAAATTAAACCACAAAAAAATGATAAACAATCCCAAAAGATTAACCATTCAACTAAGCGATAAAAGATTCATCTCCGTGCTAAACTCAAAGTAAATCCATTCTCTGGTAATATGAAACTGAATAATCTCCAACTAAATCCAATGAAATAACTGAATAAAACCCATAACAAGTTTGGAACGAAATGGCCCAATCAAAATCATAAACTGTGTCTCAAAGTAAATACGAAGGAATGGAAAAATAAACTAAATCAATACGCCTAAGGTAGAGCAACTACAACTGCACCTCCAAGAAAATCTTCAAATATTTCTATGCAGCTTCTCCAAAAATTATTTCCTGAAAAGTTAGTCAACGCACGAGGTCAGAACCCCGAGCATGAATATACACTACTCCCCTCAAATGGGGTCCGTGAACCTAGACAATAGCATTATATACAATAAATATCAAAATAGAATATTTTAATTTAAGATGAGATAGTTAATCGCAATAAATAAAGAATCACTACCTACTCGATAATTCTTATTCCAAAAATCCACACCAATATTATTTTAAATATTCAGCAGTCCAAGATTGTTAATTTAATTAAATTAACCACATGTATGATTCTTCTCACTTTATTATTAGGTATGGCGGTCCTCCTGCCTCGGGTGGTTCTCCCACCAAAATATATTATTATAGCGGTCCTCTCGCCACCACGAGTCAAAACGATCGCTCATCCGTTTAAACCGTCGATCCCGTAATTTGACAAGGTTCCACACAAGACACGAGGCTGACCCATTTAAACTGACGGTCCTCGCTATTTATGTCGCCAATAAATTTTACTACCCGTTTTTATCTTAAGCATTAATTCTCAATTTCACAATTATCAAATCACCCCACCCATTTTATCGATGCGAGATCCTCAAAATACCCCTTAGTCCCATACCTAAGGGTCCCCAAGTATACATACGTCCTATCCTATATATACGATGAATCACCAAGAGAAAACACGTCCTAGTCTCATGTCTAGGCTAGCGAAATGTCGATATAACGTAAAAATCTTCCCCACTCCAAAATATAAAATCCTCACGAATTTACACTAACTAGTCTCATACCTAGAAAGTATAAATTTTAACCAAGGCCTACCCACTAGTCCCATACCTAGTAAGCATCCTATAATCTAGGTGAGTAATATACTACCCAAAAGCCCCTCATCCCCGCGATGACAAAAGTGAATAAAACAATTCACACAATATCACAAATTATAATCACAACACGACACTTTAATCACAAATGTCACAATTCTATTAATAATATAATCATCATTTTCAATAAAATTATTTATGTTCAATACTGTTAATTTATTTAACATGCAATATTATTCAATATGACGTAATCGTTCTCTTTCATAAATCCTCTAGTTTTTATAAGAGAAGGCACGTCCTAATAACCACATAAATAATCCCATAAAAATTCTATATGAGAACCTACACCCAAGGGTTTCAAAGATTAAATCATATTCAAAATTTTCATAAAAACAACCCCAAAATTTAAGTGTCCACTTTCTCTAATTAAGTTACTAATTGATTTTAATTAAAAATACATAATTAAGGGTTTAGGCGACACTTAAAACGCATAATACTAAAGGAAAGAATAGAATATTCATGCCCATGTTTAGATGAAGAAATTCTGACTAAACGGTTGGATCTTCTTGAAAAATTAGCAAAGAGACATTCTTGAACAATCTTTAGAAAATTCGATTTAAAGCTTCAAAACTTGGATTGAAAATAACTCTCCAATGGAGTTAAGGTTTTGAGGGAAGAAGAAGATGTAAAAGAGGAGATTGCTAATTTTAGGTTTTAGAAGAGAGTGTTTTTAAAAGTCCTAAACCCATCACTTTGTTTATATACCAAAAATAATTTGAGTTCTAATCAAATATAAACACTCAAAAAATTATTACGAATGATATGACCGTCAGAATGGCTTGAAATTTTAATATGTTGTAGCGAACGGTGAGATGGAGCTGCTATGAACAATTAATCTCAATTGGATGGTCGGATTTTAAAAAATATTATTTTTATCCTCCTTAACTCGGACCTTCCCCTGATTTTTATACAAAAAGTTATAGTTTCCAAATTTTAAACCCGATTTAAATTCCACTCAAAACCTTATTTTATATATAAAAACCAACATATTTAATTACTACGAATAATTTAATCCAAAATTTTATTTTTTCTCGAATTTTTCAATTAATTAAATTAAATAATTATTAAAAACACGGGCTGTTACAGTTCCTTTAATGCACATTTGTAAGGATTTGTTTGATTATTCTACTTGTTTATCACATTATTATCGGAGTGTTGTCATCTCAATTCTATCTTTAAAACGAATCGTATGTGATAAAACTTGAAAATGGAAGTAGGCATGTAAAAACCATTTACCGTGAGGATTTTAATTACAACAAAATATGATGAGTGAATCACGGGAAAGGGCCGCAAGAGTTCAAATTTAACTCGTCGTGAAAGTCACCGTTTAAATGTGCCTGAAAAAATTTAAAGGCAATAATAAGATAAATATACCAAAAGGGGGCCACCTCAAAAGGAAAATACAATGGTTATTATTTATGAGGGAGTTTGGATGGAAAGAAATGAAAAACGGTTTTGCACGTCCTGACAGCGCCATAAAAAAGCATTAATAGTTTTAGACGTTATTGGTGCACGAATCATTTTTGACTTTGATGTGTTGATGGATTGAGTCGATGTCATTTAAATTCAATATTTTTTAACACCTAAGGATGATTTTGAGATTCATTCGATAGGAGTACACGTATACATCGTGCAGATGTGTTATGTTTGATTGCGTTGATTTGTCTATTGAATATGTTCACACCCATTCATTTCGTGTCCTCGATTTGGTTATCTTAGTGTAAATTCAGAGTTTGATTTTAAAAAAAAAAATTATAAAATAAAAAATAGTTTGTGAAATATGTTTGATTGTCAATTATCGTGACAACTCCATGCTTGATTTGGTTATTCGTTTTCTTGTCTATTTTGGTCTAATAAAAAGGGGGAAAACGAATAATGGGAGTTTTTGCATTATGGGGGAGATTTGATTATGATGATGATGTATTTTTATATCATTTTAAACTCGATGCGTCACGAGGTATTTTCTTTGTCTCATGTGTGTAGCTACAGTAATGGAAGATCATATGTTACACATCCTGATGAGAAAAGATTGAAGATTTTTGATGTTGAAGATTTTGAAGAAAAGTTTTGAGTCCTACGTGTTTAGTACCTTTTCATTTTTGGGTTCATGAGGGTAATAGATTTATATAGGCATTTTAGTTGATAATTCAAATATTTTTTTAGTTTGTACCGACATAGACATAGGGGGAGATTTGTAAGGACATAAGTTTATAAATGTCCGTTATCAATTAAGTATGTCGTATTCCGCTACAACCATCGAAGAATGTTCAAGATCACATATGTAACAAGTCAGATCCGAATATCAAGTTTTTTCAACAATCAAGCCTCCGTGAGATGAATTTGGTAAAGGTTGTGTTTTTATTCTTTAGCATTTCACTTAGAATATTGGGATATTTTTCATCAAAAATTTTCTAAGTGTTGGAGTGGAGTTTTTAAGTTTTTCGTCAAAATTATTTTTTGAAGTTTTAAGGCGCTGCATTTTCTGGGAAAGGAAAAGGAAAAAATATTTATTTAATAGCTCGTTCGAGCGACATCCCCTATCATCCAAACGGCATACCATCTCGTGCAAAGCTCGTTCGAGCGACGCGTGTCATCGTTCAAACGAGATGTGTTCTCGTTCGAGCGATCCATCGCCTTAAGGTTTTGTATAAATACACGTTAAACGAGGCATATTTCATCAAGAAGTCTCTTCATTTTTCATTCTGGAAACAATGCAAATTGGCTGAACACTTTTGGCTTCTTCATTTAGGGCTTTAAACCTTTATTTTTCAATTCACAAAAACCCCAATGTTTAGGTAAATTGTTTTGGAACTCAAGAACATATTTTACTATTGTTCAACCTTTGCGGAGTGCGTCTCTACATATGAAGACTGAGGTCAATAAGGTTCGTTGCTTGTGGATCTTTATTGAAAACTGGACTGTGGTTTGTGTGGGTCCACTACGTGGAATCCATTATTGACTCTAGACTGCGCGTCTATGTAAGTTTACTGAGGTAAACTTATTGCATGTTTCATTATAATTCATGTAAGTTGTGGTTTACAAATTATAGTGAAATAAAAGGTTTTGCCCTGAGGGGATTTTTTCCTGAAATCTGTGAGTTAGCATATTTGTGTTTATCTTGGTTTGACACGTATACACGTTGATATTGGTTTAAGGGCTGAAATATTTTGATTCAAAAATTGACTCTAATTAAATAAGTGTGTAATTGAAATTTACAAATTTGTTTAAATCTTTATCACACATAGTTTTATTTTTTACATAGTTGTTTGTTTAAATCTTTATCACACATAGTTTTATTTTTTACATAGTTGTCTTGCTGGTCATTGGTGCTCCATGTTTACCAACTGATAAGTAGTGCACCAGGTCAAAAAATTACCCCTCTTCATTCTGGCCCACCAATACGATCACTTCATATCTTTAAGCATCCCATATCATGACCCGTGAGCCTCGTCTAAGACTGATCTTCAAACGTCTGGATCCTCGGGCACAACTAGCCATCCCTAGAACTGTAAACCCCCATCTGATCCTATTGAGAAGGAAGGAACTTCTCCATTTTGTATCTCCTTCACCATTCCTTGACAAAAAGTTCTATCAACTGGTCTTGAACTACCCGTGCAATAATGGTAGGGGTAATCGTCACCATGACCATTAAAAAATTTATAAAGTCCATCTCTCTCAGCGTACGTCATCTCTTGACCCATAAATTGGGTAAGTCCTCTCCATATTCTTCCCATAATGCGGCCATTGTATCCACTGGCCTATGACTCAGCATGTCTGCCACCACATTTTCCTTCTTCAGGTGGTATTAGAAAGAAAAGTGATAGTCTTTTACAAACTCCAGTCATCGCTTATGCCTTATATTCAAATCCCTCTACGTGAATAATAACTGGAGACTTTTGTGATCATAGTATAACGAAAATTGTTCTCCCAACAAATAATGCCTCTTGACTTGAAAGGTAAAGACCACCGCTACTAAATCCAAATCATGCATTCGATAATTACTCTCATGTGTTTTCAACTTCCGAGAGGCATAAGTAATAACCCTCTCTTCTTTCATCAAAACTCCTCCCAAACCTTGAAGTGAAGCATTTGTAAATACCATATACTCAATGTCTCCCCTAGGTAGTGCAATAATCAGAGTGATGGAGAGTCTCTCCTTGAGTTCCCCAAATGTTCGTTGATAATTGGCATCCCCAGAAAATGATATCCCTTTTCGATTTAGGTCGGGAAATGGCCCTACAATTCATAAAAAGCCCTAAATAAATCGCTGATAATAGTTTGCCAAACCCAAAAAGTTCCTAACCTCAGTCAGAGTTATGAGCTATCCCTACTCCATCACCATGGATACTTTACCGAGATTAACATGAGTATATCAACTTGTCATTAATAAATACAATCACGAACTGATTTAAATATTGTCAAAATACATTCATAAGATCCGTAAAGACAACAGACGCATTGGGCAATCCGAATGGCATGACTCGAAAATCGTAAGACCCATAACGAGTTAGGAAAGCTGACGTTGGAACATCCTCCTCCCTAATCTTTAATTGGTGATAACCTTTGCGTAAATCAATCTTTGAAAAGAACAATGCGCACCTCAACTGGTCAAATAAGTTATTAATTTGGGGCAATCGATACTTATTTCGTATCGTGACTTTATTCAACTCTTGATAATCAGTACACAACTAAAGTGTCCCATCATTCTTTTTCACAAACAATACAAGAGATCCCCATCGATATGTCCTCCTCCTAATGAACCCCTGACTCAGATTATCTACTCTCGTAACTCTCATATTTTCACGGAGCCATAAGATAAGGTGCTCTCATAATGGGTCAGGTGCCCGGTTCTAGGTCAATACAAAAATCTCTCTCTCTCGTCGGTGGTAACCTCAGTACCTCCTCAAATATATTTAAAAACTCCTGGAATACTTGGACTAGAGATGTCATAATCTCCTCAGATGCAGTCGTATTAATATAAGATAAATGCGTGCTAGACTCCTCCTCATGTATAGGCATCGAAATGATGAACATCTCTCGCCCTAGAATAGTAAATGTAATTATCGTCTCTCTACAATCAATCTGGGCATGATAAGTTTCCAACCAATCCATCTCCAATATAATGTCGTAACTATCCATGTCTAACAACAGGAATGCGGCGAAAAAACATAGCATGCTGATCTCTACAGTAACATCTCTGTAAATTCGACGGAGTGCAACTTCCCCACCTACTGGAGTGTCTACATGCATAACAACCTCAAAAGATACACCTATCATGCTCGATGTAATAACGAATCGAGAAGTATCAAAGGAGTGTGAAGCTCCCACATCAAAAAGAACTCTAGAATAACTACCATAAACATAAAATATACTCTCTATAGTGCAGCGCTACACTGGAAAGTCCTCCTGGTAGATGTTGAACACACATACCTGATGTAACTGGGGGCGTCGTTTCACCTGATATCTAGGAGGAGGAAATAATGGATGTTGAGGCACGAGTAGGAGGAACTGAAATGAGGTGGTCTGAGAAATATTGGCTGACGTCCCTGTTGAAACTGTGTTAGGCCGATATGAAGCCCATTAAGACATTTCCTAAATGAGTGGCCCAACTCCCCACATACATAACATGCCCAACCGAAAGGGTTGCCCTATTAGCGTTCCTTCTTCACATGCTCCTGACCTTAGGTCCTATAAAACTAAAGTGTTTGCCCTATCCTCTCTGGATCAGCTAGCCCTGATGTTACTGACCCAGATATCAAAACTGACCATAACATGGGTGATCCAGACTATGTCCTCCCTGCGCCATTGGTTATCAACTCTGAATCTCTTAGGCGATGCTCCCATTGTGTTGTCACTTTAAGTAGTTGGCTAGAGCCTACATGTGTGCAGGAAGGCTCCCCACCCTCTTATACCTTTAGTCCTTGGCCGGTTCCTGGTCTCACCCTCTTGGTTTCCTTCTCTCTCTCGCTCTCTCTTAAAAACTCATGGTGATCTTCATAATGTACCAAAGCGGCTTTAGTATCTGGAGGTAAATGGTAAATGTCACATTTTCCACCAACACCTTCTTAGTCGTCTAATTTAGAACCCTCATAAATCGGTCCATCTTCAAATCCTCAAATCTATCCACCTTAGTGGCAAAGTGTATAAGACGAGTGAATTCTCGCTCGTACTCAGCAACGGTCCTACTCTCTTACTTGAGTCGGTCAAACTATGCTCTCAATTTTCTCTACTCTGAAGATGAGAAGTACATTTACTCCAACTTGTCCAAAAACTATGATAAAGTCATCCGAGACCTCTCATCTGGGGTGGTAATAATCTCTTATCAATCTAAGACATCTTCCACCAACCTAAAGATTGCCAACATTTGTTACTAGACATCCGTACACTCAACTAACCTCAAATGTATCTTAATGTCTTGCCTCCGCTGAAGTACCACTATGGGATCATAGGAACTCACAAACTCTATAGGGTGTCCCTTGCCAAACGTAATCCTAGGGTTCTCCCAGGCAAAGGTGGTTTCTCGAGGAGCATGTACAGGTGCGAGCACGGGTAACTGCAGCTACTATTAGAGGGTTGTCATCATCGCTGCAACAACTTGGGCTATAATAGTAGATAAATCAGTCTGTGCCATAGTTAGCGCCTAACCCTGTGGTATGAAAGTTGGCGGTTGCCGTAGCAGCTAAGATTCATTAGCTTCAAAGTCAACACTCCCCATATATCTTTCTCGGCCCATATGACTCCGAGGGTTCACAATCTAAAAGATAATAATCCAAAAAATGTTAATAAATAGAGTAAGACTTAGAGTTAAATTGCTAAATATAGGACTCTATAGTATCAAACAACACCAATGTGGAAGTAGCGATGAACGCACTCATGGCCACAAGAACACTGGAACCTGACATGCTCTAATACCAAATGTGACACCTCATAATATTTAAAAATAAATTAATCAATTCTATATTCAAAACTTATCGGAGTCTTAACAAATGAGTACCATCCTAAGCATGCAATAAAAAGAAATAAACTGAAACAAAATTGAATATTAATAAAGAAAGATATCCTAATACTCTAATACCATCCACATGAGGCAAATCTATATGTCAATCCAACTATTATAGGCTACACAAATTATATGAATACGAATGTATTTATCTTTCCACTATAACAGAAAATAAAAGAAATGTTGGATCCGACATGCAGACCGGTGACACCTACATCCAAATGGAGCTCTGTAATAGAAGTATGAATGACACAAACAATATCGATTAAGGTTGCGGAGCGAGCGACCTAGTCCTAAAATGTTAAATCCACATCGTTAACATCAATTTTAAGAGAAATAAAGTATAACGAAAGTTATAATAAATCATAACTATGCATCTGCCTCTATCTTATTAACTTTTTTTAGAATTACCCCACAATGAAATCCTATTATCAAGCCCATCTAAGATCCAAAATTCGAAGTGACCCCGTAGTTAAGTTTTATTCTACACATACAAAACTAAAACACTGAAATTTAAGATAATATTACTCCAATTAATTCAAGTGTCATGATGCAATTAAGATAGTTTTAGAGTATAAGGATCACATAAGTAAATCAAGTAACAAAGGCTTAGCTCTAATTCCTTTTGAGGATCACTCACACGTACCAAGTGTAGTCTTAGGCGTTCCTAAACATAAACATCATCAAGGCATGGGATAAATCACCATGTCTATCCATCAATCATATAACCTACCATACCCAAGGCTATATAAAAGTAATTTCCCCATAATTAATCTCAGACATGGGTACCTAGACGTGTGACCCAGGAGTAAAATTAACTAAGGAATCTCGTCTACTCACCTAGGTACCTTACCTGTCCGAGTCATATGTGCCCCTTTTAAATGAAATCCCCCATTAGTATGTTACCCACGAGTTCTCACGCATGGTATGCATCACATAAAGAACACAACTATATATAACCATTTTAACCACGGAATTCGAGTATTAAACACAATTCATCCATTTTAATTTTATTTTAAAGAGAATAAGGAATCCCATTAATAAAGGTTAAAGGTCCTACCTTGAGTCTCCATCTTGGGATATTCTAGTTCTTCGTAATAGCCTTCTTAGCTTTTACCGAACCTTTGCTACTAGGGCTTAAACCTAATAACATTAATCCAGTAGGTCCATACAAGGCTTAATTTTGGACCACCGTATAATCCCAAATTGCTAACAGACTGACCCAAAACTTTGCCCAAAGATACACATACCCCTGGGTCCAATCCAGAAGAATAAAAATACCTCTCCAGGCCTCTGTTCCACCCTAGAGTTAGGTCCAAATGATAATACCTCACAACGTAAAATAAAGTATACGACTTGAATATTTCATGATGTAATAACAAAAAATTATTTTCACCGATTAATTAATGTATAACATGTAGTCTAGATGTCACATAAAGTGCACATTTAAATATCACATAAATTATACAAATATTAATTAAATCTCACACAAGTAATAATAATTCACATATAATAATAAATACATAATTAAAAATATATATTACTAAGTAATAGATGGAGTATTACATGCTTCCCCCTTAATTGTAATACACCACATTATAAAGGAATTAAATAACTAAGTAAATAATAATTAGACTAATTAATGGAAATTAATATTTATGATAATTTAGTTTTCATAATTTAAATTTAGTAGGGACTATAATTATATGTGAATTTAAATTTAAGATGGGCTCAAATTCTATAATTTATTTAGTAAATTGCTAAAGTTTTAGAGGCTTTGGTTCAATATTTAAGAAGTGGGGCTTAAATTATAATTTATATGAATTAAAATTCTCAAAGTATGGATATTGGGAGATTTGGGAAGCTATAGGGGAATGTTGAGCAATTTGAACATTTATTGAATGGGAAGTTTAATGTTTTGAAGATTTAAAAATGTGCGATCTTTATAAAATTAAATAAGTTGCCAAGAAACCCCAGGTCATGCCTAGGCACGTGACTGCGGGTTTGAGCAGCTCGATAGCAGGGCTTGTTACTATGACCGTGGCTAAGAACCTTGCGAATGCAAGTGATCACGGGTAGTCCATGGGGAGAGAAAAAGGTTTTGCATTTGTTTTATAACCCTACACGAATTTGACTTGATTTACATTTTACAACTCTCAAACACTGTCTTTTATAAAACCCTAGTTCTTTCTCTAAACCCTTCCCCAAGAAACCCAAATTTATAATCAAATCAAAGGTTTTCCCAACTCAATTTTAATCTAGAATTCAAGGGAGGATTAAAAAATTTCAATCAATATTCAAAAGGGTTTCTAGAGGATTTTTAAGGTTGTTTTCAAGGGTTTCATCTACACCATGATAATATGAGTTAAGTACTAAATTAAATGAGGAATGTGGAACGATATTAAGAGGATGATTATAATGATCAATTGAATTGAGTAAATCAAGATGGTTATGGGTGTTCATCGAGAGATGACATTATTATTTGTTGTGTGCCCTGATGAGGCACAATTTTATTTGTATGTCAATATTATAATTATTATTCTGATTAGGTTATTGAATGGTGGTGTCTGGGTTTCATAATGGGATCCTATTTTTTCATCACACTAGTTTTTATTATTCCAACAACATTATTGAATGGTGATGTTTGGTTTGTATGATGGGATTCATTTGTACGCCACATGGGTTGTTATTTTTTCGATCACACTAGAGAATGGCAATGTCCGATTTTGTGTGACAATATTTATTTATTTGTATCACATATTCTTGAGATGGTCGGGGTGAAGTGGAACATGGATATTATGGTTTAATTAATTATTAAAACTGATGATTTAATTAAAATAGATCACGGGGTACCATTTTGCTTGTGTTATCATAGTAGGTTAGATAACCTGTGGACTTATCAATTATATACATAACTGCTTTTTAGTTGCGTAACTTTGGTAACTTGTTGGAATCTGACCCATTCATTATTGTGGAAACATTTCAGGTGCTAAGGTTTGACAATGCAATTAGTTCCTATTCCATATATCACGAACTATTCCTTTTATTCCTTACAAAGCCATTATTCAAGAGATTTGAGGTATGTCCCTTTTGTCACAGGCCTAACTTTTTATTTGAGTTAGTGCCTGTTGAGTTACACATTTATGCTTTACATTCAATTTGTATTTAAAGGAGACTTTGGCATGTATTCTAATTTTCAGTAAATATAGTTGGCGGAGAATTAGACTTATTTTTTAGACTTATTCATGGCATGAAGTATTCTTGACGTTAGGATACTTTTGTCCTTATTTGGTTGGTGATATTTCATATATTTGAGGTTGATCGCCTCTTATATATATCTTATCATATTGTTTAATTTTATTTTGTGCATGGTAAGAATGATATTTTTTTGACAGGTATATTTTACTATTATGACGTGATCAAGGATTTCTTCCCTTAGAATTCGATACATACCAGGCTAAAAGAGTTTCATATATTTATCTCATATGGAACTCTCATATATTAACTATGCCTCATTGTGGTGCCCCCACAAAACACTTTAACAGAATAACCTTAGAGCAAATAATCATCTCCATACGATCCAGAATATCCAACGATCTCTCCTCTCAATATCTGATTGAAGATCTATCTCACCGAGATCAATATGTTGGCATACCATATCGTCTCTAAGGAATCTATATATCATAGAGGCATGTAACACATCATGAACATTTTATAGGTGATCTAATAAGTATATTTTATGCATAACTGGTCCTACTCTATCGATAATAGTGAATGGAAACATATATCGGGGTGGTAACTTCACCTTCTTCTTGAATCGTATCATTACTTTCATGGGAGACACCTTAAGAAACACCTGATCTCCAACTATGAACTCTAAATATCTCTTAACATAATCTGCATAACTCTTCTCTAAGGTGTTTTGATTGAACTCCGATCTAAGAAGCTTGTTCCACCCCATTTCCATCGAACTAACAGGAAAACGATAAGGCCTACTATGATAATTGCCTATTGATAACTATTATGGTAAGAAAATAATGGTAAGTACTATTCCCAACTACCCTTGAAGTCTAAAATACAAGGAAGTAACATATCTTCCAGCACCTGGCTCACCCTCTCTATCTATCTATCAATTTGTGGGTGATATGTCGTCCTCAATCGCAACTTCATCATCATCGCTTATTAAAAAATGCACCAAAAGTGGAACACAAAGGTTTTATCCCTATCAGACAGAATACCGAGTGGCACACCATGTAGCATCATAACCTCTGTTATGAAAGCTTGGAATATTCATGTGATGTGAAGTCGATCCGAACTGGAAAAAAATGATCTACCTCAGTTAAATGATCCACGTTATGTAGATGAAATGCTTTCCCCACTATGATGTAGGAAACCTAATAATAAAGTCCATGGATATGCACTCTTACTTCCACACTGAGACCTCAAGAGGTTATAGAATTCTTGAAGGTCTTTGGTTGTCTAAATTCACTATTTGACAAGTCGTATACTTAGTCACAAACAAAGAAATGTCCTTATTCTTTCTTACCCACCAATATTGGTGCCTCCCATCCTTTTACAACTTATCCCCTATGGAATGCACTACAAATCATGATCCATGTGCCTTTGCCAAAACTATCCATCGTAAATCCTCATCCTCTAGTACCACTAGTTTGTAGTGGAATAAAAAACCCTTATAAGATCCAATAGAAAATGATGGTGCCCCATCGGTTAATAAATTTCTGATAGCATTAATACCGATATGCGACTCAAGGCATTTATTACTACGTTTACCTTGCCTAATCAGCATTGTATAACAAATTTATAATCCTTTACAAACTCTAATCAATGACATTTCCTCATGTTCAACCCCTTTTGCGTTATTGAATAAGGCAAGTTTAAATATTCCTCCACACTCAAAGAGCATATACAAATACTTCTAACTCTAAGTCATCGGTGGGTTAATTCCTCTCATGAGTCTTATTCTTTCAGGAAGCGTAAGTTATAGGCCTCTCCTCCTGCATTAACACACCCCCAAGTCCTTATAGTGAGGCATCAATATAAACCATGTAGTCCATCCCACTACGAGGTAAGGTAAGCACTGGAGCTAAAATAAACTTATTCTTTGACTCATCGAAAGCTTGATGATAAAATGCATATCATACGAATGATATCCCTTCTTGGGCACCCTGATTGAACTTAGGGCATATCTTAGTTGTATGCACCACCTCAGTACAAGCAAAGTAAATGCTGGGAAACATCCTATATTGATGCCTACCTTGTTGTTGGTCCTATGGTCCTATAAGCTATTGGTTGTCCTAATGGCCACTTTCATATTGTACTTGTCCCTACTGTCCCTGATAAAACTATTTCCTTTGGCCTTAGATGTGATGATCATCATAAACATTGTGTCTCTTATGAGGCTAATATCCATATTGTGTCCCTTTAGACTACAAGGCTCCTGGTGCATGACAAGACTCTCATGTTCGACCTCCTCTTATCATACTGGACTAGATACACATTTCCCCACTGGACCTCTTTTCTCATTTACCTTTCTACAACTCACGGTGTTCCTAACAGTGAAGTAAATCGATATTCACCACCTTTATACACCTCTAGGATTAGAACGATGTTTGCCTCCATCGTTTGATATTTGATTTTCAATTCGAGGAGACATGCCAAACCAATTGTCCCAATTTAGTACGAGAGGTACTTGGACTGAGAGCAGAGTATGCCTATTATTTCACGGTGTTCCTATTAAGAGACACTGTATTCATATATATATATATATATATATATATATATATATATATATATATATATATATATATATATATATATATATATATCATGATTATTCTACTTATGTGTGACTGTAGACTGATAGATAGTGTATATATAAAGAATGAATTAAGTAGTGAAACTTAACTAAATGAATAGATGAGAAAATAAATGAAATGTTAATTTCAACTCTTAACATATGAGATATGTTATTTTGGAGAGCGTACTGTATGGGCGGTACGAGGACTTAGAGATGTGAATTGTCCAAATAGTTACTTATAACTAGTTAGGTTGGGTCATACAGCTAAGTAGGCTAAGTAGAGAATGTTTGGTGTGCACAATAGTTGAGGGGTGAGAAAACTCAAGAAAGTGTACGTGAACCTACATGTGTAATCAATAAACAAACTGTGAACTGTGATAAACTCTTGCTAAATACTTTCAAAATGTTTTGAGTATCAACTCTTGCTATAAAAATATTTTCAAATCCTTTTAGGTGTCCAGTAACAGGGACGCTAGACTTGATATTTTATTCGATGGACACACAACTGCAACATAGGTGGATGCTTGCAGGAGTTTTGATTAGATTCTCCATTTCCTCATTTCCTAGTGTAGGATCTATTGGGAGGACTTCTGTATTAAAGTTTTCATTTGGTAATGTTGCCCCATTCAGATTTTATTCAGTTATTATTATGTTGGATTTATTTATTTTGGTTTTAGCCGATGATTTATTCGGCCGTACTTGTGTTTATCTATCGTGTGATGGATTAGACCCTATATCGGTGTATGGTTTTAATTTGTTTTTTCGTTTGTTGTTATCTATTTAATGAAAGATAAAATTGATGCCAATTTAATTAACTGATAAGTGATTAGTAATTAATTTTATTTTAGATAGTGATGCTAAGAATGAACTAATTTGGAAATCGTGATTTAATTTAATAAAGGACTAATCACTCAATATTTAATTAGACGGGGTGTCACACTCAGTTCCATTGAAATCCCTATCTCCGTAATAATATGACCCAAAAATTGCACTACCTCAGCCCAAATCCATATTTCTTGAATTGAACAAAATGTTAATGGTCTCGTAGTGTCTTGTAGAATACCCACAAATATTGAGTGTGCCCGTCTGTCATCCAAGAGTAAATTAGAATGTCATCAATGAACACATTGAAATACTGATCCAAGTACTCTCTTAACACATGTTTCATCAAGTCCATAAACACTCGGTTCATTGGTTAGGCCTAAATACATAACCATAAACTCATACGATTTATATCATGTCAAAATGACATCTTGAGAACATCCTGCTTCTGAATCGTCAACTGATGGTAGACCAATCGGAAGTCAATCTTTGAGAAATATGATGCACCATTTAACCGGTTGAACATGTCATCAATAAGGTGTAAATAATACTTGTTCCATATGGTGACCTTTTTCAACTCTCAATAATCCACACTCAACCTCAACAATCCATCATTCTTTTTCATGAAGAGGATCAGAGCTCCTCAGAGTGAAGTAATACTATTTATAAATGTATGTCCAACGAACTACTAAATTTGATCTCTAAGCCTCTGATATCTAACAGAGCCATATGATAATGTCCTCGAGATATAGACTTAGTGCTTAATGCCAAGTCAATCATAAACTCCATCTCTTTATAAGGTGGTAACCCTAAAATCTTTTAAAACATGTCAGAAAACTCACAAACAATATGAATGGAATATAATGACACAATGACTCTCTTTGAGATATATTCCTCTGTATAATACAAATACAAGATAGACCCTCCCTCGGGTCGTGTAATTTCAACCAAATACATCTCTTTCCATGGATAGGCAAATAGTGTGGACTTCCTAAAACAGTCCACACAAGCATGATAAACGGATGACTAATCCATTCCCAAAAATGACATCATATGTAAACATGTCTAATATGAATAAATTGTCCAATAAATATAGCCTACCAATATCCACACCTATATCATGACACATTGAATGAATAGGTATACCCCTACACAATGATTAATCTATGTGAAATAAAGTGTTAGATGCTAAATTGACATCCCAACTAACTGATCAAAGGTTCTGCTAATAAAATAATGTGATGCACCTATATAAAAAATACATGTCCCAACTTTCCATGAATAGGAAACATACCCTTTATTGCCTAAATTAAGACCTGAACATCTCTCGAAAGGACGTGGTACACATGCACATACTGTAATTTTATAGATCCCTACAGTTGAGCTAGTGGTGGACCTAGTAATGCAAGCACTGCAATAACTGATGGGGGCAACAACTGCTGATATTGGCCTTGTGGTGCCTAATAACCTAACGGACCTATATATCCTTAGGCACCCTATGTGAACTTAGGGCATATCTTAGTTGTATGCCCCACCTCACTACAAGCAAAGTAAATTCTGGGAAACATCCTATATTGATGCCTACCATGTTGTTGGTCCTATGGTCCTATAAGCTATTGGTGGTCCTAGTGGCCACTTTCATATTGTATTTGGCCCTACTGTCCCGATAAAACTATTTCCTTTTGCCTTAGAGGTGATGATCATCATAAACATTGTGCCTCTTATGAGGCTAATATCCAAATTATGTCCCTTTAGACTACAAGGCCCCTGGTGCATGATAAGACTCTCATGTTCTACCTCCTCTTATCTTACCGGACTAGCTATACATTTCCCCACTGGACCTCTTTTCTCCTTTACCTTTATAGAACTCACGGTGTTCCTAACACTGAAGTAAATAGATATTCACCACCTTTATACACCCCAAGTCTTAAAACGATGTTTGCCTCCACCGTTTGATATTTGATTTGCAGTTCGAGGAGACATGCCAAACCAATTGTCCCAATTTAGTACGAGAGGTACTTAGACTGAGAGCAGAGTATGCCTATTGTTTCATGGTGGTCCTATTGAGAGACACCATGTATATATATATATATTCTTTTAAACGGACTTCTTGAAAGAACGGATTCACGAACTTTTGTCCTTATCCGGCTGTGGTCCCCTCGTGGTCCCTAAGACATTTTGTTATTTTCTTTATATGGTCCCCTTATTGTCTTATATTAAAACCTTATTTCACTACACCAAATCTGCCCATTTGTCAAGGTCATTGACCTTGACAAATCCACCTTGTCAAGGTCAATGACAGTGACATTTCGAGGCGAGACAACTTTTTTGTCACGGTCGTGTCACGGTCATTGACCTTGACAACCTTGACAAAAAACACGCGTTTTGTGTCACGGTCGTGTCAAGGTCAATGACCGTGACACGTTTGTCATGGTTTATAACCGTGACAAAGCCGTGACCTTTTTAAAAAAAAATTGTCACGGTCAATGACCGTGACACGTCCGTGACAAAATTGTCACGGGCGTGTCACGGTCATTGACCGTGACAATTCTGGGCAGAATTAAAAAAAAAATTGCTGGGCAGTATGGCCACTGCCACTGCCCAGCAGTATATTTGTACCTGTTATAGCAACGTTGTACCTGTTCCAAACATCATATATCCAACACAAACTAAAGATATAATCCAAATATATTCGTGACAGTATAATCCAAATATTCAAAGTAAAAATAATATACATGACGATATAATCCAAATATAATTAAAATGGACAAACTTGAAAATAATGTGACTACATGTCTTGGATAAAACTGAGGAGGTGAGTAGGCCACACGACATATGAATTGACACACCCACTAATATACATCGTGCCGCATTGTTCGCGCAACCACAATAGGAAGTTCTCCTTCCCGGGTATGACATGCGTGACGAGCACCCGGGACTCCATCTCTTGAAGCACACGTCCATGGACTATTCCACCCTCGACGATATTCGGGTCCCTCAACCCCAGCCCTATCCGCTGGCCATCAAATACTTCCAATATGAACACGCTCGGCCAACCAATTGTCGACAATGGTCTGTTGGAGGGCGTCAAATAGGGAAGTGGATCGTCGAAGTACGAACGTGTCAGTGATGAAGCAGCGAGGTCCACATCCTCGTCATCCTGCGCCTCGTCCTCCCGCACCTCCTCCTCCACCGCCTTCTCCTTCCCTTTCCCTTTACGGTCTCCACCCAACGTACGCTTCATGAATGCGTACATATCTTGGACCATCGCCTCCAAACGGGACAGCATCGCGTCGTGTGAATCCACCGTTCGAGCCAAGCCGGTGTCGCTCGTCTCCAATCCAATGATCCTAGATTTGGCCACCCGCGAGCTCACTCCCCTTGTCCTCCCCTTGCGATCAGAGCCAAGCACTTGGCTGAGTGCGTCTGTGGACAAAGATGCCTTGTCGGCATCAGACTGCGACTCATGCACTTCTTTAAGCTTTGCCTGAAACGACAAAAAGCACATGATTAGTAAAATAAGTAAACTAAAAAATTATAACGTAATTAACAATAATTAAACTGTCGGATTACTTACAATCGTGGCCGCGACGCTCGGGGACACCTCCTTGTCTTTCCCCTTCTTCGTCCGAAGAGCCACATAAGTATCGAGCCTATGTGGCTTACCCCCTGGCCCACTCCCTACCCCCTGAAATAAAATAAAGTAAAGTAAAATTAGTATTGTCCCCGCAAAGTAAAATAATATCCAATAATATATTTCTGTAGTTATAGATAAATTAAATCTTACCTGCATCCTATGCTCCACCTCAGCGTAAGAGGTCTGGCAGGAGTAGTGCACATCCGTCTTTTTAGCCCGATTTTCCCTCCCCGATTGGCGAGATGCCAATTGTCGATCCTCAATCTCATTGTTAATGAACTTCTGCCATTGTGCCAATGAGATCGGCTCCTTGGGCGGGACGGATCCGCGCCTTTGTAAAATGGACTCTCGTGTTTTTCCAAAGTATCGTGTCCGCATATTTTTCTTGCACGTCTTGTGTTGCTCCCTCAACTGCTCCAAGATGGAATCGCGTAGCTTTGGATCCAAGTTGAATTGTTCCTGTCCAACAAATACAATGTTAGTTGCGAATAAATATAAATATAAATATAAATATAAATATAAATATAAATATAAATATAAATTGAAATATAAATTGAAATATTCATATAAATATTACCTGTAGTGCCGCCCAAACAGCTAACTTGAGCTCATACGGCACCTCCTTCCAACTCATAAACCCCGGGCCGATGACCGTCTTTAGCAGCTCGAGGGATCTCGCTAAAAGCTCCGACTTGTTTTCGACGGTAATCCCAAATTTTCCATATTTGGGGAGCCTAGGGGCGGAGGAGCTCTCGTCGCCTCCGCTACCACCGAACCCAGACGACATCATCATAAACAGCATCATCATCTTCGCCCTAACATCTAAAGGAGACATTTTTGTTGTAAAAAAAATGTTATTAATACAGATAAAAAAAATGTTAATAGTACACATTTCGTTTTACCTAATTGAATTAATTGAATTAATAGTACAGATAAAAAAATGTTCCGCCTATATTATAACGTATGTGTAAGTTCCGTGTATAAATATTTCAATCAAAAATGTTCCGTCTATATTATGTTTAAATGAAAATATCAATTATTATCCAATATTTTTAAATGAAATATTTATTTTGAATGAAAATATCAATTATTATCCAACTATTATCAATTATTTATTTTGAATGTAAATAATATTCAAAACCCCACCCACCCCTACCCCCACCCCCTACCCCTCCCGATGTGGGAGTCATGTTTGGGATCTTGTTTAAATTATATGTAAGATTTAATTAAGTTTAGGTCTAATTTATCTTATTATGGTTATGATAATAGTTAACTCATAGTTCATCTGTCTTGTTTACAGTCACTTTATAATCAACAAGTGCTTTCTCATCTCAAATTCGAAGATACTAAAGCCAGTAGTGCTGAGCATCTTTCAAGGTATGTATTCTTTGTTTCAAAATCATATGATGTTAGTCATAAAATACTAAGAACTTAAGGCTTTTTTGTGATCAAGAATTTGTTGTATTTACAACAACAATTTTGGTAGATTTTTTTATGAATTTAAAATGAACTATCAAATACAATACGAAAACATAGGGTACTACCTAATGTTACCTGAAACGTGGATCATTTTTTATAATATTCTTCTAATAAATATCTTCTAATATTCTCAAGATATGAGAGTTTTTTTATTCATTTTTTATATTTCCTATATGAGAATTATGTATATAAACACTTTTAATAAGTATATCCTAGACTTTTAGGATTTTCTCTTAAAACCTCCTTATCAGTTTATTCTTAGATTTTAGCACATTATAAATTCACTATAATTTATCTTTTTCCTCTTAAAAAAGCAAATTTTCATGTGTTAATTTTCATGTGTTGGAACGGAAGTGTACAATGTTTTGGAACGCGGGAATCAATACGTAAATTGCTAGGGTGTTGGCATTCCCTAACCAAAAGCGCTATGTGAGTATCTTATCTAATAACTTGAGGCCTAATTTTTAATTATCATTATAACTATTATATTCAAAATGGAATTGAGCCAACGATGAGTTTATGGGTTATTCAAAATGTATTTTTAATAAGTATAACTATTATATTCAAAATTATAGTTACCCACACCCCACCCCACCCCCTGCCCCCTCCACCACCCCCTCCCCCACCACACACCACACACACACACACCCCACCCCACCCCACCCCACCCCCTTCCCCCCTCCACCACCCCCTCCCCCCCTCCACCACCCCCTCCACCACCACACACACCACCCCACCCCGCCCCACACCCTCCCCCCCTCCACCACACACACACACACACACCACCCCACCCCCTTCCCCCTCCACCACCCCCTCCCCCCCTCCACCACCACACACACACACACACACCCCAACCCGCCCCACACCACCCCCTTCCCCCTCCACCACCCCCTCCCCCACCCCGCCCCACCCCCCACCCCCTACCCCCACCCTGCCCCACCCCCCACACACGCACACACATACACACACATATATATACACATACACACATAAATATACACACAAATATATATATATATATATATATATATATATATATATATATATATATATAAATGGAAGAGAGAGATGGAGGGAACGACGCAGGAGGGAAAAAAGAAGAGGGATAGGGTTTTTGCTGGGAACATTGTCACGGTCGTGTCAAGGTCTTTGACCGTGAAAATAATTATCACGGTCATTGACCGTGATATAAAACGCGTGTTTTTTGTCATGGTCAATGACCTTGACAAGGCTGACCGGCTGAAAGGTGACAATTTGTCCATTTTGGTGTAGTGTTTTACGACTATATATTTAAAAGATTTATAGTTTATACCCATATTGGTATCAAGACCTTAAGAACTTTAGAATCTGACCAAATTCCGACCAAAACCCTAATTCTGGTGTGAGAGCCATAAGACGCTCATTTTAGACTTATAACAAAAAGACCTTAATGCCCTTGGAATTTATCTCTCGCATTTACAAAGATATTTTTGGAACCAACCCAGACTACCAATCGATACCCATAATTGATTTAACCCGTAAAGTTCCTTAACCTCACACATAAACGACTGTTCACACACTGAAAACATCCCATCCATACACACAGATAGTAGACAAGTTACTGTCAGTTCTATTAATAACATAATAGACCAAAATAAGTGTATACTCCTTATATGAAGACAATTAATAAAAGACACTCATACCATAGAAACAGAAATAAAAAATATCTCTAAAAGAACATTACAAATAGATAACCAAATCTCTATAGACCTAGTACAAGTTCTACATGAAATAAATATTAAGACTAATCATATAAAAGTCCTTAACAAAGACATTTTAGAAATTAAGACTTAAATAAAAAATCAAGATAGTGAGTTAATTAAACTTACCAAAGAACAAGCTAAGCTTATTCCTAGATTAGACAATTATCTACCTAATGGAGATAGTTAGATCAGACTGGAATGAGGTACCTAGAGACCTCTCCATTCAGACCTTAGCAGATTTTTACCAAAGAATTTTAGAAAAGATAAATGATGATAGATTTTATTATAAGATAAATGAAACTGAGATTACCAACGTTGCTAAAGCAACTAGACTCATATTAGAAAGATTAAATTTAATCTCTACATCCAAAGCAGCTACCCAAGACTATAATAGTAGCTTTGTTAAAGACTTACAATTATATTTAAAAGCTAAGGTAGAAGGATTAACCACCTTCTACACAGACTTTGTTAAATTTCAACAAAATTTAGCAAATTATCTTAATAATATGGAAAGCCATAACCTATCCAAAATGGGTAGTATTATTAATGAACTTATACTAGACATGGCCCAAGTAGAAGAAAAATACGAAGAAATTATAACGGGAGTTAAGTTTATATATAATAAACCCTCCCAAGACGAATTAAACTCTCCATTTATTTTAACACGTTTAGATAAAATAGAAAAAACAGTTGAAATCGCAGAAACTAGAATGGCACACAAATCTGTGCAAAAACAAGAAAAAGAATATAAGGTAAAAGACTATATTAATAAAATCGTTAATTCTCTTGTTAATACTCTTGTTAAACATAATAAAGATATTAACGATAATACAAAAAAGAGAATTAATGCATTTAATGAAGAAATCCTTAGACAAATAAAAAGACAAAAAGATTATTTAGACTCTTTAGAAAGGATTGAAAAAAGACTTGAACAAAAACAAGTAACCACCTATAAATTTAGAGAATCTCCTTATGTAGGAACTAAGGAAGGAAAAACTATAACTAGAAGAATCATAAATGGTGGATTAGATAAGACTAGTAAGATAGTTAGCTCTATGCAAAATATTGGATAGAGTAATTGTATGCTCTAAAGACTTAAGGATTCATCCTCCAATGTTAGAACATGGTGGAAGGAGATAAATTTCACCAATCCTCTCCAATGGAAAGAATATGGTGAATTTGATGGGAAGATTGTTGAAGATTCCATTCATAATGGAGAACTTACAACCATTAGATACATAAACTTATTTAAAAAAGGTTCCACTCCTAAGACTCATAATTATAACATGACTTATCATTGTAGGAATCATGTGTTAGACAAATCCTATACAGAGGTGCAAGTGTTTGATTCAGAATGGCGTAGATATAAAGGAACTGATAGGAAGTTCCAATTCCTAACCTTTGGAATCTTTCAAGCAAAAATCAAGGATTACATAGACCTCAGAATAATATCAAGATATTGTGTTGTTTAGTAGATAAAAGATGGAAAGATTTTGAGAAAAGCCTTATTGGGATAACCCAACTAGAAGTATCAGATAATATAGGATACTTTAATGTCATTTCGGTATTTACAGTAACCGTAGACACAACCAAACATTTTAAGTTAATCTTATATGCCAGTGGCTATGAAGACTATATTATCCGAGATGCTAATATAAATATATAATTCCAAAGCTATGTGAAGTTCTCCCAATTTCTTTATAAAGGAATGCAATCGGGAATTTCTAGCGATAGATTTAATGAATAAATCTTAGTTAGAAGCAATATTTCAGACTACAATCATACTTACAGTATTAGGAATAGTAGATATATGAAAACAAAATCTAAGACCCTTTGGAAATTGCCAGAACTTCAACAAAACTAAGACTATAAAAAATAAACCTTTGTTTATTAATCAAGATGATGTCACTAGAAACGTTACTATCCAGTTTGTCCCTCCTAAGATTATCAATAAGAATATCCAGACTAAAGAAGTTATATTTAGGAATATGGGAGAAGCCATAATCAATGATCCCTCAGAAGGAGAATGTAGTAGTAAGACTAGTTCTAGTTTACTAAGACAAGCCCAAGTAATTAGACCCAGAAGATCATTTGAGCAAAAAGACTTAGTTAGAGAAAAAGCTAGAATCCAAAACTTTGGACATAATCCCTCAGAATTGGACATGAAGACATTTAAAGAACATCTTAATAGAAGTCATTCTTTTAGGATCCAAGAAATAGATAGATTTAATATGATAAGTCAAGACCGTATATTAAAATTAAAAGAATCTAAGAATACTAAAGAACTTCTTAGAAACCTAAGACTAATAGAAGAAGGAGACGAAAGACTAATGCCAACTACACAAGTGGGTACTAATAAACAAGAGATAAGAAGTAGTAGTAGGCTAGAAGATGCTCCTAGAGTTTTTAGTAAACCAATAGGAATAAACATTCCCATTTATTCAAATACATTGGTAAAGACTAAATCTGATTATATTAAAGACTTTCCAACTAGTGACAAGAGTTTCACTCCTGTTAAAACCATGGCAAGTCAAGACATAAATCCAGTTGGGATATACCTTAACTTAGACAACATCCAAGATATGAAGAAAGCTTTAGACGACTGGTGTAATCAGATGAACATGTGTTTTTCATCTAATGAACAATGGGATGCAAGTTCATGTAAACAATACGCTTAGCAATCCATTAGGGGTATTGCAAAAGACTATTTAGACAGTTTAAGAAAAGCTATAGATGAAGAATCCCTAGCTAAGATTGAGAAGATGAAAGAAAACCTAGAAGAAAGATCAATTAGTGAATATATTCAATTGTTCACATCAGAATTCATTGGAGCTGCACATTTAGCTCAAATCAAGGAAAAAGACCTAGCAAAAACTAAGTTAGACCTCCTTAGCATTTACAAACTAGATAAGATCAACGAATATAGCAATAATTATGAACAACTATATTACCCAATTAAAGAATTTGGAGAGACCTTAAAAGATGAATACTTTAGGAAGATACTGGCCATAGTACAAATCCTAATTAATGAATATAGGAATTGGCCAGGAGTAGCTGGAGTTAAGAATAACTCCCTTGGTGAAAGAATCAATTTTGCCAAATACTATATCATATATAAGAGACGTGATATAACTCAAGGAAAGTTAATAGAAGAAACTTTCAAGCATATCCCTCCAATCAAAGACGAAAGAGACATCATTCCAATGCAATGGGGATGTGAAAGTGAATCCAAGATATTTTAAAAAGAAATTAGAATGGAAACATAGGAAGTTTAAGAGTAGACCTTTAGAGTTTCCAAAGAAATATAGATTTAGACCATCTACTACCTTTAGAGGAAAGAACTCTAAAACTAAGAAAAATAGATTTAACCAAAGATGTTATTTTAAGAAAAACACTAGTAAATATAAGAAGGTTCCTAATTATAGAAAGGAAAAAGAAGTAACTCAATCTAAGACCGCCATCAAAGAATGTTGGACTTGCGGCAAAGGAAACTTTGCTAAAGACTGCCCTAATAAGAAAGATAAGTAAGGTATTAAGATTATTAATACAATATTAGACTATGCAGATCAAGAAGATTTAGATGTTCTATATACTATAGAACTATCAGACATAGAAGATGATGATACTACTACTAATATCTATAGTGCATACACAGACAGTGATTTAGAAGATTATAATGGTGACACTAATGAGTATGAAGACTCCCAAGACACTTTAGATTTATATATGATGCAAACTAATTAAGACAATTTAGATGATGAATATATAGACTTTGAAGAAGCTTGGTATAAATGTATATTAAACCCCTTTTAAAGAAAAGATGGACTGCTAGTAATCGTGAGTTACTAACATATATACCTAGATGTTAATTTGATGAAAGACATTATTGCACATTTGAAATGAAATGTAGCAAGAAAGAATTTAGATGTTTAGAATGCTTTAAGATTATACAAACATAATTATTTATGGTTTGTGCCATTTGTCAATTACACTACCATGAAAACTTTTGGAGAATTAGATTTATAGCAATATATACTAGACAGTATGATGCTCAAATAGACCTAGATATTAAAACATATTTTCAAGATATTGATAGAAATATAGCTAAAATATTGCAAAAAAATGAAGACTTAAAAGGAAACGTAATTTCTAATGACTCAAAAGATAACTGCTCTGATAGTAGTACTGAAGACCTAACATCCTTAGATTTTATAGATAAACCTAAAAAAGGAATATATATTCTAGAAAAGAATAATTTAGTAATATCTACTAAATCATATGCTTGTTTTGTAGAGTTATTCGTGCAACACAAAGACTATCCTAAAAGACTTTCTGCTTTTTAGATATAAGATGCTCTCAGAGTATTTGTAAGGCTAATGACTTCCCTGAAGAATATTTTCTAGATTGTAAGAAGGAGATCCATGGTAAGGTATCTAATCTAGAACCATTTACCTTATACTTTCAGACTATTCCTATTTATTTTATATTAGGAAATCAGACTAACAAAACTGTAAATCATCAGTTTTTGATTATGGATCCTCTTCCTAGTTTCACAAGAAACATAATTTTAGGATAAGAATTTATTAGTAAATACCATCCTTATACCCAGTATAATGATAAGATATTAATTAGTAATGAAGAGGAATTTAATATTAAAACCCCCTAATAGATCACAAGACTGCCTTCGACCTTATGAAGGTCAAACCCAATTATAGACCCATAAAATATCAGAGTTCTTCAGCTGAGCATGGTGGACCTAGACCCTCAAACCAACAAGAAGCCCTTGAAATCACTAAACGTTTACTAAAAGAATGTAAGTGTCTAGACCAAAAGTGTTATAAGCAAATAGAACTTATACAACAAGACAGTTTAGATCAAGCCCAACAATCCTTATTATAGGTTCAAGCTATATCCAAGCAGAAAAAATGGATATAGAAGTAGAATAAGAAAAGATTAGGCAATTAGCATAGCCTAATTTTGGAGAAAATCCCATTTCTAAGTGGGATAAAGACCAAAGTCATTGTGAAAATATCCCTATTAACCTAGGCGCCACTATTAATGGAGGAGCCTATAAGAAGGATATTCATAAGAAGATAGGGAAGAATTTAAAAAAGACATAGATGAAATGCTTAAGTTAGGAATTATTAGACAAAGTAAAAGTACACATAATAGCCTCGCCTTCTATGTTCAAAATGAATCTGAACTAAAAAGAGGAAAAAGACGAATGGTTATGTATTATAGACAACTAAATAAGAATTATAAATTTGATTCTTATAAGATACCAGACAAGAATAATTTAATCAATTTGATTGAAGATAGATTTATATTCAGTAAGTTTGATTGCAAATCAAGCTTCTGGAAAATTAAGATGCAACGAGATAGTATTACTTGGACAACCTTTAGTGTGACCCAAGGAAAACACGAATGGCTAGTAATGCCATTTGGATACTTGAATGCTCCTCAAGTATTCCAAAGAAGAAGGGATAATATATTTAGACCTTATTCAAAATTTTGTCTTGTCTACATAGATGACATTCTTGTAGCCAGTAAGACTAAGATAGATCATATAGACCATCTTAAAAAGATTATTTTCGAATTAGATAAACATGGTATTGTTATTTCCGAAAGGAAAATGCAATTGTTTCAAACTGAAATAGATTTTTTGGGAATGCATATTAATAAGGAAAAAATATCCTTAGCTGAACACATAACCAAAAAGATTCTTGAGTTTCCAGACAAACTCAAGGATAGAAAACAATTACAATCATTTTTAGGATTGCTTAATTGTGCTTCAGACTTTATGAAAGACCTGGCTTCAAAAATACAAAGCTTAACAACCAAATTAAAAGGAACAAACAAGACTAATCCTTTTCATTGGACTAAAGATTATTTTGAAGTTATAAGACAGATTAAAGAAGTAGTAAAAAATATTCCTTTACTTGAACTGCCCAATGCTGAAGACCAATTTATAGTAGAAATAGATGCATCTGATAAATAATAGGGAGCATTATATTTTTCCATTGATCATCAGAAAAAACTTTGCAGATATAGTTTTGGAACCTTTACAGATCCAGAAACAAGATATATTGCCCATGAAAAAGAAGTTTTGGCCATAGTAAGGGCAATAGAAAAATATATACTTTTTCTTAGACCTAAACATTTTACTGTATATCTGACTCTTCTTATGTAGTAAAATTAAGAGATTTAGACTTGCCCAAATCAAGGACCAATAGACTTATTAGGTGGCAACAATTGCTTAATGGTTATGAATTCTCTGTTATACATATTAAGGGAAATAAAAATACCATTCCAGACATCATATCTAGAGAACCTATGTTTTCTAACACTAATGTTATATCTTGTTTTGTGTTACAAATAGAAGACTTAGACAGCATGAGTTCCTCTGGAACAAATAGACTGAACAAAGAAGACATTGCAGACTATCTTAGACACATAAGACCAATGTTGGTGTAACACAAAGATAGACTCACATTCAAGACTATCAAGAAAGACCAACCTTAGAGAACTTTAATGGTACGTTAGTTCCTCCTGGAAAATCTAGACATGAGACTGTTTCTCAAAATAGACTCATTGGGAAGATGTATTTCTCCCAATATAGTCCTGATCAAAGATATCCAGACTTAATAAAATTTAAATGAGAATTTTTAGATGATGAAAAACTCTTATAGACGCTCTATGGTGGAACGTGAAGAATAAACTGTGGATAGAGTTCAAACAAAATTTCTTAGCCATTGCCAGATTCATGAGGAATCAAAGGCTTATAGTCACCCAACTCATTGGTAATGCTATTACTAGATCGCAGATTCAGGCTTATGCTTAGACTCTTAGATAATCCTCCAAAACTAGACATGCTGGTAATTTTTTTTTATCAGAAAAAGACTTTTAAGACTAAGATTTTTATACCTTTTGGTCATAAGAATCTTCCTATATCAGAAAAACGTTAATAACATTATTGAACATTTTAATATGTTATTATCCAAAATTAATGGAGATGACTTAATGTTTAGAGGTTTCTTTAAAGATGTTCTAAAAATTTATATTTTTGGAAAAGCAGACATATCCCAGATCACCTTAGCAGACTATGGGTTCATTGGAATCATCTAGATAAAGATGGTAGAAGACACTATTGCTCTTGGGAAAATAGTCCATGAGTATGTTAAAAAGGTAGAAGACTTCCTTCCCCTATTTTCCAGGATCTAACAGATTGCTCTAAGTTCTTGCAGAGGAATGAGAGTTGAGGGGTTTAGACTTATTAGATTTTCCCACTGTTCTAAAAAACCCGCCTAGGCTCTGCCTAGGCACACCTAGGCTTAAGGCTTGTGAGAAACGCCTCGCCTTATGCTTTTCACGCCTTATTCTTGGTAAAACCCTTACGGCGCACTTTTTTCTAAAAACAACAATACCTTAGTGAAACGATGTCGCCTTTTAAAGAATTTATTTACAAACCGGACCATTATCTTATCCAAAATAATCAGATAGTATTTTAATTTGCATATATTCAGACATATTTTTATGATATGTGCTATTTTTGTATTTTAATAGCCTTGTTATGGATAAAAAAATATTAAAATATATTAAGAAGGCCTAAACGCCTTTTCACGCCTTTTTACGCCTAGGCCCGCCTAGGCTTCTAAGGCTTAAGGCTTGGCCTCCACGCCTCAATCACACCCCGCATTTTTTAGAACCTTGGATTTTCCAATTATTCATTTGAAGACGTGGAGATTCTATACGAAGACGAGACTAAAGACTTAATTGTTAATAATTATGAGCTCCAGATTGCCTAAGATATGGAGATGATAGAAATCATGGAATTATTAACAGGTGAAGATAGATGGTACACTGCATACCATAAAGAAGACCTCATTATCCAGGCCGATGAACCATTTAATGGAAGACTCAAGAAAGAATCTAAGAAAATGATAGAGATTGATTTGCTAGCCAACCTTAGAGTGGTAGGCCTCATTGATGAATTCTTAAATAATAATGCTCTACCAGACGAAGATAAAGACGAGACAAAAGAAGACGAAGATAGAACAGAGAAGGGCCCCACCCTACTCAATGAATTTTTAAAGATCGAAGACTCCATTATTTAGACCGGTGATTCCCTTGCAGTGTGAATATGAAGAAAGCTCAGACCTGCCCCATATGGGCCCCAGACAACTTCTTTTCATAAATAAAAAAGAGACAACCACAAAGATGTTAGGTTCATAATTATCACAAGACTCTAAGACTGCTTTTGGAAAAGGCAAAAATGTGAAGACTCAAAAGATGCCAAAGTTGTAGAACTTTAATTATTGTATGTTTTCAAATGGTTAGCTTTTAGCCTCCAATTTCCACTCATCTTGTAAGCTCCCTTGTGCTATAAAAGGGACGGCTAAGTTTGTGTGTAAGACATTGAAGTTTAGAAGTAAGAGAGAGTGTGTAATCTTAGAGGGTAGTATGTACATGAGTGATTAAACCTCTCATAGTTAGGGGAGAGGGGAGAGTTGTAATTACTTATGCTATGCAATAAAAGTATTTTCTTTTCCAGAAATCTCTTATGTTGAGTTGCTATCATTTTTCAAATTGTCTCCAACTTTCTGTTCATAGAGAACTATTGCGTGGAACCTCTGGTGTAGCACATAAGGTGTTATACTGTTGAACCGCTGTCAGGTATCGATTTACCGTGAGCCGTTATCCAAGTGGGCGTTAGGCATGAAGGCGTACAGGGAGGAAATGAGTACAATGAAAAAATAGTGGATTGAGGTGCGACACATAAAAAGGGAGTTGAAGGAGTCCGAGACTAGAGAAGGATAGTAACAAAATTGAAGAGAAGAAGGAAGGAAGATAAAGATATTGCAGACCAGAAGGAAGGTATAACTCGAACCAAACCCTTAACTAGTTTACATATTATTGTTTTAAAAGAAACTTGGATGAGCCTATAGATCACTAAAAACTTTTTAGCATTTGTTAATCAAATAAATTTAGACTTAACTAAAGAAATCCAAGATTGGACTCTTACATACCCTAAAGATAAAGAACTTATAGAATCTGCTTTAACATACGCAGGTGGTACTTTCAAATATATAGACTAGGTTATTGAGTGGGTAGTACGTGAAGTTCCTAGAATAGAAATAATTAGAACAGGGATCCGAGATCTCTTTAGACAAAAGATAAGAACTCTAGAATTTGCAGAAGAATTTTTAAGACACGAAAAATATCAAGAATACACTAGAATACTTGAAGATAGTATAGACGTATTAAAATATATTAGACGAAAAAGGCTAGAAAAAACCAAAGCTATTTTAATTAGTGCTGGAGGAATCCATAATCTCCTTAAAAACGTAGAAATAGCTGCCCCTAGGACACATTGTAGATTTTTGTCATCCTATGGTAATAATCATTTAGACAAATTTATAAATCACAATATAATTGATATTATTAATTACATATATAAAGAAACTAGACTGATAAAATTGTAATACCGTATTAGGTATTTAATACTGGAATATTTCCCTTCAAAACCGCTTGTAATTTCCAGACTCCCTGAAGAAACTATTTATATAAACAATCATCGCTATTCAGAATTCCAGTACGATAATGACGGAAGAAGCTTGAGAAGTAGCAGAAGCCCTGAAACTTCTACACTTAGACTTCCAGATTAATTAGGCTTTAAAATAAGCTTAAAAGACCATAGAAATCATTGGGGTAGAAATTTCTATTCCGAAAATATTAGAAAAAGACAAAGGCATAAAAAGACAAAGCGATCCCCCAAAGGTGGTCCTAAAAAGACAAAGGCGGTTCCAAAATCGTGTGGATGATATTAGCCATTCATTTAAGCCCGTTAAATTAGCCCGTTAGAGAGCCTTACCATATATATATATATATATATATATATTTATTTATTCTACTTATGTGTGACTGTAGACTGATAGATAATGTATATATAGAGAATGAATTAAGTAGTGAAACTTAACAAATTGAATAGATGAGAAGATAAATGAAATGTTAATTTAAACTCTTAACATACGAGAGATGTTATATCGGATAGCGTAATATATGGGCTGTATAGGGACTTAGAGATGTGAATAGTCCAGATAGTTACTTATATCTAGTTAGGTTGGGTAGTACAATTTAATGTAATACCCTATACTGTTATGGATATTTAAATTACATAAGTGGGTGTAATTTGGTAATTACAGGAATTACTCTGAATAGTAATTTGGAATTTATGAGTATAATTTGATAAATTAAGAATTCAAAGTTAGTAGTAAATATTAGTTTGCAAGTGCTGGATTAATATTTTCATGATGTCTTTAGTTGGGTAAGTGATGGGATATAACTTACGTTGGAGAACGTGTGTAGAGAAGTGTCGCGTACGACTAGTGAGTTTTAGTTAGGTAACTCGGATGGATATTTCGATTGCACGGTTGGTTTTGGAATTGCCGAGATAGTCAGAATAGAGTATCTGGGGTAGCATTTAGGTTTCGGGGACTTTTGGACTAGTAGTGGACTCGCAATTGAGTAAATGAGTCATTTTTGGGTTTAATAAGGGACAATCCCTTATTTCTCTCTTATAAGGCACGAAAGAGAGAGAGAGAGAGAGAGAAGAAAGAAGAGGAAGATAAGAGAGGAAGGAAAAAGAGGAAGAAGAAAGGAATTTTCGACCCAAGCTCCGTGGGATTCGAGTAGAGGTCGTCGAATTTTATCCACGAGGCAAGTATTTACTTGGTTTATTCATTTGAGTTTGTGTATCTCATACTATAGTTGGTAAACTATATAATTTTGGGTTAGATACCTTAAAAATAAAATTGGAAAATTTGACTATGAGTTTACAAATTGATGTATTGTAAACTCTTAATGATTTCTAGTGTTAAATCCATGTTAATGGTGTATATATATGGATTGAAATGGGAGAAAATGATAAACTAGGGTTTTAATGGTTTTAGGGTTTAAATCTAAGAGAGATGGTTTAATACCATAAATTAATTGATGTGTTAGTTAGAAATTAGTGTTATGATGATTATATTGATGTTGGTTAAGGTTAGAAACCATAAAATGGAGAATGGGTTGATATTTGGGGATTTTGGAGAAGATTAAATTGCCCAAACAGTGCCCTCCAAATAGGGCGAATCGATTCGGGTCTAGACCGAATCGATTCACACAAGGGGACCTGTAAGGCTGTCTCAGGCCGAATCAATTCGGATTGAGACTGAATCGATTCACCTTTGAGGACCTGCTTGAAGAAAAATTTCCGAATTGATTCAGATGGAAACCGAATTGATTCTCTAGCTAGAATCGATTCGAATTTGGGGCGAATCGATTCGCCTTTGGTGAAATTAACAGTTTTCCTTCTTTGAGTTTAGGGGGAGTTAAATTGCAATTGAAGATTATTATGGGGGATTCTAGTTATGATATTATGACTCCTAGATGATGGTATTGAGGGTGAGTAAACCTTGGGATGAAAGAGGGAACCTCGGGTTCATTTAGTGTACAATCCTGGGGACGGACCTAGTGAATGTTCGGGTCGAACAACATTCGAGAGAGAGGTCTTCGGTAAGTGTGTAGAGATATTTATGCGGTTCGAATGAATATGGGTTGAATGAATTTGAGCAAATCCTAGGATGCGATTTGGATGGAATCTAGGATATGGGCTAACGAGGATTGAGCGACTATCTGGTACATCTATTGGCGACTATTATTATAGGTGATGTGATAACTATGGAACCAAAATAAGTCGATAGTATACTTATTTGATTATTACGAATTGGTATATTCGGGATTATATATAAATCCTTAAAAGTGATTAAGGTGCAGGTTATATATTAATTAAGAGAATACTTATATGCTATTTCGAATGGGACCATTCGGGGTTATTATCTATCGCTATAAGTGGTTGGCAATTATAGTCATATATATTGAGAAGTGATATATATTATATACAGGAGTTGTTACTGTATATATATGA
This sequence comes from Sambucus nigra, assembly GCA_949130495.1. Classification (NCBI taxonomy): domain Eukaryota; kingdom Viridiplantae; phylum Streptophyta; class Magnoliopsida; order Dipsacales; family Adoxaceae; genus Sambucus; species Sambucus nigra. The sequence continues at coordinate 463,441,320 of OX422211.1, read as the reverse complement.
TATGATACGAAAATAAATATATCTATAAGTGATTGGTACATTTGTATCTTAGAGGCTGGTTCCACAGGCTTTGGCATAGGGTTGGACAACGAGATTATATATATTTTTCTTTAGTACTATCCAGGGAGGTTGCGTGATGTGGGTCAATCCCCTGTCTTAAGGAGCAGGGATAGTATATCCCTAGGTCATATCGTCCCGCATACGAGTGAGGTAGTTTTATTCCACTTTCAGGAGGGAATATAACCGCCTCCACCGTTGTGTATTTTTACCATGACCATGAGTGAGTCTGACTTAGTACTGTGGTTGATTGAGTAAACTCGGATGCGGATAGGCACTATGAGACTGCATCCTCGAGTTATAGCTCGGTGGGATGGTTATTATACTTATGATTGTAATAGGTATAATTATACTTATTGCGTATAGTATATTTCTTGTATATGAAGATGAGATATCATATAAAGTCAACTTGTGTAAAGAGAAAAGAATGAGCAAGGTTTTATTCCCCTTCCGGTAGATTTATATCCGAATTTATATGAATATAAATCTTAGGTTCTAGTGAGAAATATATATATATATATATATATATATATATATATATATATATGGGTTTTTATAATATACGTTATGTGCTGAGGGCCAAATGGATCTCGACGATCAACATTGTCAGGTAGTAGTGTATCGGGGGGTTCCTTGTTTAGATTTTGCTTCGCGAGACACCCTAAGCACGAAACATAGCGCAATGTTGGGAATAGGGAGAAGTTTAGTCCTTAGTACTCAGGTTTATGAGGACTTTAAGAAGATGGGTGAAACAGATTAGTTAGGCGGGGTAGCTTAATTAGGTTGTTTAAAAGGTATGTGATAGGTGTGCACTATTAGAAGAGGGGTGAGGTGTATCTCATGAGAGTGCAATACCAATTTGTATATGAGAGACTTCATATTTTAAAATATGGCATTTATGCACTTGTTAAATATTTTCAAAACTCGGGCTCTGACCTGCTTCTCTATTTTCCCCTCTCTTGCTATATATCTATATATATTAGGTGTCCAAACACAGAGACGCCTGAATGACGATTCTTTCGAGTCAGACGTTTGCTGCAGTAGTTGTGGATGCCTGCAGTTTTATTATATACTCTTCTATCCTTGAGATCTAGATAGGAGGTGTTGTATAAACATTCGGCCCAATAGCCCAACTATATTCATTTATTCTTTTACTGCCTTTTTAGTGCGGCATTTGATTTGGTTGTATTATGATGTACCGAGTGTTAGGTTATTTTATTTCATTTTAGTTTCATGTATATAAACTGTTGCGATTGTTTTACTTGGTTGGTTTGATTAAAAAGATCAGTTAAATAAAATTTTGACGCGAGCCTAATAAGTTATTAGTAATTAAATTTGTTTTCGATGCTAAGAATGAACCATATGAAATTCCTATATTAATCTGATATAGGATTGATCACCCGGTATTTTATTAGGCACTGTGTCACATATGGTATTAGAGCATCAGGTTCTAGTGTTCTTAGGAATCTGTGCGTACGTACTATGCTTTCAACGTTGCTTTATATTTGATATAGATCCTTATGATTAGGATTGTTGATTCCTATTGTGAGATTTTATTCTCCTGCCACTATGTAAGATTATAGTAAATCTTTTGCACGCTCGTTCTAGATTCGTGTGCTTATCGATGAAGGGAGACCATGGAAGGCTGTTATGAGGGCAATAAACAGCGTGGCTGAGTTAGAGTTGTTAGTTGAAGTCAGGGACGAGTACCGTAGTAGTGGTCACTCCCTTTGTGGCATTGTCAAGGACTTCTACAATGACTACTAAAGTATATAGTTATAACTATCCGCATACCGCTATAGTAGAGAGTGGTGCTAAACTTGAATTACCAGTGAAGTAAATTGGTAAAAAGTTTGAAAGGGTGTTTGAAAAGGACCATATGTTGAAGTTAAGTCATGCATAGGCAGTGTAGCTTTATTCAGTGGAAGTATAGAGCTCAGAAGCTTTGGCTTAGGGCAGGGTATAGGAATGCCCAAATGTGAAAATTTGAGGAAATTTATTCACTCGTTGGAGCAATGTCGAAATGGTGGGAACGGTAGTCACCATATTTGGGGGAGCAAGATGTTTTGCTCATATTGGGATCTTATAGATGGTTTTAATCGCAAGTTCCTTCGATTTATCAGGAATGAAAAGAATGCAACTTCTGGATTATTCACATAAGGATCGGCCAGAGGGCGACAGTGAATAAAGAGTGATATGAAGAAGTGAGCCTTGTACCAAAGTAAGATTGGTACAATGAAAAAAGAGTCCTTTAATAAAATCATAAGCTCACTGGAAAGTGTTGCTAACACTCATGGAGAATTTGTGTTTGTGAAACCCCATGGGTGGACATCCACCCGAGGATTCATTGAAATAAGGCAGTTGAGGCTAGTAGCATGTTTCCTTTTAGTCAGAAAAGCTAAGGGAACTACGAGGGTGATTATCAGGATCAAGGCTATAGATTCTAAGATATTGATAACCTTAACGTGGTCAGGGAGGCCAGAGATGGGGAAATATGGTGACGTGGAGCGTATAACCACAAGCTTTGAATTTGTCCAGTAGGAGTTAAAGGACAAGAATAGGGTGCCGAGATGGGGCATCAATTAAAGTAATTTTGGTTCGGTTAAGGCAAGTGTATTATGTCCGAGAACCAATTGGAGTAGTTAGGAATATTAGTGAAGTTATTGTTATGAGTTTCACCTCGGAAGAAGGAGGCTTATTTTGTGTGGCTAGATAGAGTCGCGGTATTTTGTTAACCCTGGATTCGTGTGTGTAATTCAAGCTTTGTGGAGGTATTGGTAATATTATAGAGGGGTATATCTATATGTTTTTTAGCGGTAGCGGGGTTCTATTTCCTTCATTCGTTGTGAAAGCGGGTGTTGGTATTTTGAATTTATATCTGGTTTGTACTGTTCGTTTTGTGTGTATTATACGAGTATGGTACTATTGTAAGTGTAATGTATTTGTGGATGATCGGAGTGATAACAGGATAATGCTTGCAAGACTATCGTATCTGCTGTTCCAGGGTGGAACGGGTTGTTATTGCGATGTCTCACCTGGATACAGGTTGAGCTCGCCTTTATTATATGTTTAGATGGAACTTCGGTGAGTAAATATTTCACTAGCATGACTTTAGTGCATGGGGACCTTATAGATATGATCTAAGGTATGCAGAATTTATTATTTTATATGTTTTACGCTGACATACCTCCATAACCGACAAAGTTAAGTAGTAGTGTATCAGAGGAGTTCCTTGTTTGGATTTCGCTTTGTGAGACACTCCACGCATGAACCTTAACAACGTTGGGAGTGGAGAGATGTTATTGTATACTAGGATATTGGTTTTGATGATAGATTAGTTGAGGGTCATGTGATGATTATAAGCTAATGGAAGTAGATGTGCTGTGGAAAAATAATGGAAATATTTCTCTCAATGCAAGTATGTGGGTGAGGCAAGGTAAAGGAAGTCGGATTGAGACTTAAAGCCATGCCTTGAATAGAAGGCAAATTCAGAGCAAATACATTTTGGGTATAATGTTCGTAAAACTTTTACAGAAAGTAGGCGCCCCGATTAGTTATACTTTCCATCTCTCCAAAATGGAAGGACATAGTGGTAGAAGTACGTTAGTAGGTTAACAAGGTAGGATTTAGAATGTCCTGATGGTGTGCCTTAGGCTGTTGTATCTTGATGATCGACGATGCGAGGAAGTGGTGTAACGGAAGGGTTCCTTATTTCGATTTTGCTTTGCGAGAAGTTCCACGCATGAAACCGATCAAGTACTGAAAGTTGAGAGAAGTCTTGGGCACTAGGGATATAGTTAGGATAATTTTCATTTTACGTGTGTAGGAAAACACACCGATCTTAGGACTACTTAGAGATAAGGCCAGTAGGGCAAGTGGCACTGATATAGGAAGAATGGAATTTTGAATTATTCAAGTTAGGAATACCCAGGTGTTTGTACCAGGCTGAGGGAATGAGGCCCATTTTTAGAGAGAGTGTTACGTATGGGACATTTACAATGGTTATGTAGATAGGCACGGGTTAAAAGGTGTATGGGCACCTTGGTAAGTTGGTTTTATATATTGTCTGAAATAGAAGGAGCGTAGTATATATAGCTGGAGAATATGCTTTGGAGCAGTTATGTATTTGATTTAACGTCGTAGGAGACACGCGATAACCCAATTATGTAGGTGCAACAAGAGTTAGTACACCTAAGATAAACGAGAAGACTGACGGGAATAGTCAGGCGCTAGTGTAGTTTCCTTTTTAAGGGAAACTCGATGTCCTGTTATAGACGAGTGGACGCTTAGAGTCATGGTTCTCAAGTGGGATCTATACGTTAGAGCGTCGATTATAGGCTCGTTTTCTTTATATGCGGTTATAGAAGCACTAGGTGCGAAGTGTCGTTATTAGAGTTAACCTTACGATCAAGGTAGTTGTTAGCATGCAGAGATTTAGTTAATCTTGTTGTTAAGCAAGTACCTTTCGACTTGTGTGTTCAGGATGAAGTGTGATTAGCAATCCTAGGTTGGTAATACCGATCGTATCCGAATTTTGAGGATGAAATTCCGTTGTAAAGGGGGGAGAATGTAATACCCCGTACTTTTATGGATATTTAAATTACATAAATGGGCATAATTTGGTAATTAGAGGAATGACTGTGAATAGTAATTTTGGAATATTTGAGTATAATTTGATAAATTGAGAATTCAAAGTGAGTAGTAAATTTTAGTTTGCAAGTGCTGGATTAATATTTGCATGATTTCTTCAGTTGGGTAAGTGACGGGAGATAACTTATGTTAGAGAATGCATGTAGATAAGTGTCGAGTACGATTAGTGAATTTTAGTTAGGTAACTCGGATGGAGATTTCGAGTGCACGGTTGGTTTCGAAATGGACGAAATAGTCAGAATAGAGTATTTTGGGGTAGCGTTTAGGTTTTGAAGACTTTTGGACTAGTAGGGACTCGCAATTGAGTAAACGCATCATTTTTGGATTTAATAAGGGACAAGCCCTTATTTCTCTCTTATAAGGCACGGAAGAGAGAGAGAGATAGAGAGAAGAGAGGAAGGAAAAAACAAAGAAGAAAGGGATTTTCGGCTCAAACTCCGTGGGATTCGACTAGAGGTCGTCAGATTTTATTCACGAGGAAACTGTTTACTTGCTTTATTAATTTGAGTGTGTGTATCTCATACTATAGTTGGTAAACTATATAAATTTGGGTTAGAACCCTTAAAAATAAATTCGGGAAATTTGATTATGAGTTTAAAAATTGATGTATTGTAAACTCTTAATGATTTCTAGTGTTAAATCCATGTTAATGGTGTATGTATATGGATTAGAATGGAAGAAAATGATAAACTAGGGTTTTAATGGTTTTAGGGTTTAAATCTAAGATAGATGGTTTAATACCATAAATTAATTGATGTGTTAGTTAGAAATCAGTGTTAGGATGATTATAGTTATGTTTCTTGAGGTTAGAAACCATAAAATGGAGAATGGGTTGATATTTGGGGATTTTGGGGAAGATGAAATCACTCAAACAGTGCCCTCTGAATAGGGAAAATCGATTCGAGTCTAGACCGAATCGATTCGCATAGAGGGCCTGTAAGGCTGTCTTAGGTCGAATAGATTCGGATTGAGATCGAATCAATTCGCCTTTGAGGACCTGCTTGCAGAACACTTTCAGAATTGATTCGGGTGGAAATCGAATCGATTCCCTAGACCGAATCGATTCGCATTTCGGGCGAATCGATTCGCCTTTGTTGAAATTGGCAGTTTTCCTTATTTGAGTTTGAGGGGAGTTAAATTGAAATTGGAGATTATTATGGGGGATTCTAGTTATGATGTTAGGACTCCTAGATGACGGTATTAGGGTGAGTAGACCTTGAGATAAAAGAGGGAACCTTGGGTTCATTTAGTGTAGAATTTGGGAAATGGACCTAGTGAGTGTTCGGGCCGAGCAACATTCGAGAGAGGTCTTCGGCAAGTGTGTAGAGATATTAATGAGGTTAGAATGAATATGGGATGAATGCATTTGAGAAAATCCTAGGATGCTATTTGGATGGAATCTAGGATATGGGCTAACGAGGATTAAGCGACTATCCGGTATGTCTATTGATGACTATTATTATAGGTGATGCGATACCTATGGAACCAAAATAAGTCGATAATATACTTATTTTATTATTACGAAATGGTATATTCGGGATTATGTATAAATCCTTAAAAGTTACTAAGGTGCAAGTTATATATTAAGTAAGAGAATACTTATATGCTATTTCGAAAGGTAACATTCAGGGTTATTGGCTATCGCTATAAGAGTTTGGCAATTATAGCCATATATATTGAGAAGTGATATATATATCATATACGAGAGTTATTACTTTATATATATATATATATATATATATGATATGATATGGAAATAAATATATCTGTATGTGATTGGTATATTTGTGTCTTAGAGGCTGGTTCCATAGGCTTCACCGAGCGTAGGGTTGGACAGCCATATTATATATATTTTTCTCTAGTGCTATCTAGGGAGTTTGTGTGATGTGGATGAATCCCCTGACTTGAGGAGCAGGGAGAGTATATCCCCAGGTCATATCGTCCCGCATATGAGTGCGATAGTTTTATTCCACTTTCAAGAGGGAATATGACCGCCTCCAGCGTTGTGTATTTTTACCATGACCATGAGTGAGTCTAGCTTGGTATCGTGGTTGATTGAATAAACCCAGATGCGGATAGGCACTATGAGACTGCATCCTCGAGTTATAGCTCGGTGGGATGGTTATTACACTTATTATTGTAATAGGTATAATTATACTTGTTGCGTATAATATATTGCTTGTATGTGAAGATGAGATATCATATAAAGTCAACTTGTGTAAAGTTAAGAGAACGAATAAGGTGTTGTTCCCCTTCCGGTAGATTTATATTCGAATTTATTTGAATATGAATATTATGTTCTAGTGAGAACTATATATATATATATATACACATACTTTTGTAATATGCATTATGTGCTGAGGGCCTAATGGATCTTGACAATCAACATTGTCAGGTAGTAGTGTATCGGGGAGGTTCCTTGTTTGGATTTCGCTTCGCGAGACACCCCACGTATGAAATGTAGCGCAATGTTGGGAATGGGGATAAGTTTAGTCATTAGTACTCGGGTTTATGAGGACTTTTAAAAGATGGATGAAACATATTAGTTAGGCGGGGTAGCTTAACTAGGTTATTTAAAAGGTATGCGATATGTGTGCACTATTAGAAGAAGGGTGAGGTGTTTCTCATGAGAGTGCGATATGAATTGGAATATGAGAGACTTCATATTTTAAAATATGGCATTTATGCACTTGCTAAATATTTTCAAAACTCGGGCTCTGACCCGTTTCTCTATTTTCCCCTCTCTTGCTATATATCTGTATATGTTAGGTGTCCAGATATAGGGATACCTGGATGATGATTCTTTCGAGTCAGACATTTGCTGCAACAGCTATGGATGCCTCCAGGTTTATTATAGACGGTTCTATCCTTGAGATCTAGATAGGAGGTATTTAGAAACAATCGGGCCAATAGCCCAACTGTATTCATTTATTCTTTTACCTCCTTTTTAGTATGGCATTCAATTTGGTTGTATTATGATCTACTGAGTGTTCGGTTATTTTATTTCATTTCAGCTTCGTGTATAAAAACTGTTATAATTGTTTTACTTGGTTGGTTTGATTAAAAATATCAGTTAAATAAAAATTTTACGCCAGCCTAATAAGTTATTAGTAATTAAATTGGTTTTCGACAATGATGCTAAGAATGAACAATATGAGATTCCTGTTTTAATCTGATATAGGATTGATCACCCAGTATTTTATTAGGCGGGGTGTCACACTAGGTAGGCTAAGTAGAGAATGTTTGGCGTGCACAATAGTTGAGGGGTGTGGAAACTCAAGAAAGTGTACGTGAACCAACATGTGTAATCAATAACCAAACTTTGAACTGTGATAAACTCTTGGTAAATATTTTCAAAATGTTTTGAGTACTAACTCTTTCTATAAAAATATTTTCAAATCCTTTTCGGTGTCCAGTCATAGGGACGCCAGACTTGATATTTTATTCCAGGGACACACAACTTCAACACACGTGGATGCTTGCAGGAGTTTTGATTAGATGCTCCATTTCCTCATTTCCTAGTGTAGGATCTGTTGGGAGGAATTCAGTATTACAGTTTTCATTTGGGCATGTCTCCCCATTCATATTTTATTCAGCTATTATTATGTTGGATTTATTTATTTTGGTTTTAGCCGATGGTTTATTCGGCAGTACTTTTTTTATCTATCGTGTGATGGATTAGACCTTATATTGGTGTATGGTTTTAATTTGGTTTTTCGTATGTGGTTATTAGTTTAATGAAAGATAAAATTGATGCGAATTTAATTAACTGATAAGTGATTAGTAATTAATTTGGTTTTCGACAGTGATGCTAAGAATGAACTAATTTGGAGATCCTGATTTAATTTAATAAAGGACTGATCACCCGGTATTTAATTAGGCAGGGTGTCACACTCGGTTCCATTGAAATCCCTATCTTCATAATAATATGACCCAAAAATTGCATTACCTCAGCACAAATCCATATTTCTTGAATTGAACATAATGTTAATGGTCTCGTAGTGTCTGTTAGAATACCCACAAATACTGGGCGTGCCCGTCTGTCATTCAAATATAAATTAAAATGTCATCAACGAACACATTGAAATACTGATCCAAGTACTCTCTTAACACATGATTCATCAAGTCCATAAACACTCGGTTCATTGGTCAGGCCTAAAGACATAACCATAAACTCCTATGATTTATATCATGTCAAAATGACATCTTTAGAATATCCTGCTCCTGAATCGTCACCTGATGGTAGACTGAGCTCAAGTCAATCTTCGAGAAATATGATGCACCATTCAACCGGTCGAACATGTCATTAATAAGGGGTAAATAATACTTATTCCGTATGGTGACCTTTTTCAACTCTCGATAATCCACACTCAACCTCAACAATTTATCCTTCTTTTTCATGAAGAGGATCAGACCTCCTCGAAGTGAAGTAATCCTCTTTATAAATGTATGTCCAACGAACTACTAAATTTGATCTCTAAGCCCTTGATATCTAACAGATCCATATGATAATGTCCTCGAGATATAGACTTAGTGCCCAATGCCAAGTCAATCATAAAGTCCAACTCTCTACTAGGCGGTAACCCCGGAATATTTTAAAACATGTCAGAAAACTCACTAACAATATGAATGAAACATAATGACACAATGACACTCTTTGAGCTATATTCCTCTGTATAATAAAAATGCATGATAGACCATCCCTCGAGTCGTGGAATTTCAACCAAATACATCTCTTTCCTTTGATAGGCACACACCGTGGAGTTCCTAAAATAGAACACACTAGCATGATAAACGGATGACTAATCCATTTCTAAAAATGACATCATATGTAAACATGTCTAATATGAATAAATTGTCCAAAAAATATAGCCTCCCAGTATCCACGCCTATATCACGACACATTGAATGAATAGGTATACCCTGACACAATGATTAATATATGTGCAATAAAGTGTTAGATGCTAAATTGACATCCCAATTAACTGATACAAGGCTCTACTAATAAAATAATGTGATGCACCAGTATAAAAAATACATGTCCCAACTTTCCATGAATGACTCAATATTAACTTATTAGAGTTATCTGACACAGAGGTGAGAGGATTATGCTTAATATCGTCCCTTAGATGCTATAAAAGGTCTTACCCCTCAGGTTGCGGATTTCTGTATGGATCAAGAAGAACAACCAAAGGTTTACCAATTATTGATAAGTATTGAGGCTAATTTTAAGCTTCTCCGACATGGATTTTGAACACTTCACCCATTCCTCCACTTGGTGAAGTGTATGCACTGGTTGAGTAGCATGAGTGGTGCCTCAAGATTACTTCCTCATTTGTTGTAATTTATGAGTCCATTTTCGTAGCTATCCAAATGACTTTCTTAGCAAATACAAAAACCCATTTTCGGGGTTTGCTCATACTTCACTTTGGTGCAAGCATCCTGAAAGGAAGAAACTGATATGTGAACATTGTGGTGAAGAAGTGCATGCAAAAGTTTTTAGCTGAAAATAAGATTTGAGGAACAAGAAAAGAAAACCTCGTATATCAGTTGTTGATGAGGGTCTATAATACTCGTGCCCTCAATTTTATCTCTTTTCTTATAAAAGTTGTAATTATTAATGAATAATGAGATATAATCATCATTATAGCCTTCGTGCTTGTTAAATCGGAGTTTTCATAATTCAAAGTTTTTTTCAAGGAAATCAGAGGTCATTCGAACGAGGGCCATTTGAATTGGAATGAGACTTCTGATGACTTGAGTTTTAGCCTTGTCCTGCATGCAGTGAGATATCATTATAACCTCTCATTAGAAATGTCGTTCGAACGAAACTTAAAGGTCATTCGAATGACCGGGCCTAGAATTGGTCAAATCAGGTTACAATTGTATGCCGTCCCATTTTGGGCCATTGGATTGATGATGTATCAACGTTTGATGAGCTTATATGATCAACAACATATATAACATGTGTGTGTGTGTGGGGGGGGGGGGGGGGGGGGGGAGTTTTTAAATTATTTTGATGGGTTTTTTGGGTTATAAGAGGAGACAAGGGAGAGTCTTCTCCCCACTATTTTTAGCATTCTCTCTCGCTCTTTCTAATGTTCCATAAACCCATCTTCTTCCCAAAGATTTTTCCACCATATCCACACCTTGCCACCACCTCCCAACACCATTATACACCATTTTCAAGCTTGTTGTTCATCATCAAATCTCCTATCAAGAAAGTAAGTGGGTAGAGCTAAGCTTGTAGGAAGGATTTTTGAGTCATTTTGAAGATCTTTTAGGAGTCTTTGGAGCTAGGAACTTCCATATTCATCTTCTTATTTATCTCCTATTTACACCATAAAGTAGGGTCTTCCTCTTCCTATGATTTAAAGGTTCTAGCCATGAAAGAAATGTGCAGGATGCATGCTAGAGATGATATAATGCCCAAAATATTGATATTTGATAAAATACTCAAGTCTTGCTAAAATGAGTTTTTAAAGAAGACAAACTCTAGATGGGTATTTTATGAATAAAATTGAATTTTTATCTTGAAATATGAAAGAAATCATGAAAAATATAAAACCATGACTATTATCTTGTTTATGTGCATTTTGAGGAGTTTTTAGACTTGAAATCCTTTTTAACATGTATAGACTCATATAATAAGATAAAAAATGGCATTTTAGACTTGATAAATTATGTTAAAATGGGTTTTATGAAAGAATGATAAAATGAGGAAAAAAAACCTAAAAATGTGGTAAAAATATTGTTAGAATGAAGAAAAATGATATTTCAAGTCACATGTGATAATAGGGCAAAGTTATGGACATTTGGTTAAAAATTGTCTTTAATGATTAAATATATTTTATGGGTAAACATAAAATGATAAGCATGATTTTTTAATATAAAATCATAGAAAGGATGTTTGGAAAGGAAAAGTTGATTTGTAGTGCCACGATGATTTAATAATGTTTTTCACAAAGTTATTATGAAAGAAATGATAAAATAGTGATTTTGACAAATCTGAGGTACCTAATGGTCGGACTCCTCACTAAACCTCATTGGTCATTTTTTTGGGTGAAAAATGGATAAAGTGGATGAAATGGCACGCTGGCAAGGTGAAATGGTAATCTGAACCGTAGGATGATAAAACGGTGTAATGATGAAATAATGTGGACATTAGCTAAAATGTTAACACACATTAAAATATACTCGGATGACACCGAGATATTTAAGGAGGGCTCGATGCCCTAAGGTGAAATACCAAAAATCACTTGCCAGAGCATAGCCGACGGTGTGGAGCCGGTTAAAGTATAATGATATTGGAAGATTTTGAGAAAAAGTATTAGAAAACGGAAATGATAATGGTTGTGCTCGAAAATAAATAAGTAAGACAACCTACTGAAATGTGATGAAATGATATTAAAGGATAAATGGAAATCAATTAGCCTCTATACCCTTTAAAGAGTGGTGTGAAACGATTAAGTGTCAGTATGAGCTCATCTCTCGAGTGAATTGCATAATAGTTTCATTAATACTATTATTAAACTTTTTTGGAATTGATTAAAATACATGTTATATGTATCGTATTTTTGTAGAAAATATATAACTTAGTATTACCCACCCCGCTGAACGCTCGCTCACCCCTGCTTTTTATCTAAAAAACCCCACCCCACCCCAGGTACCTTGAGTAGGGATGTTGAAAAGGACACGGGTAAGGCCCCAGAGGGTAATCAACATCGCTAGTGCTCTGTAATTTTATTTAAATGATCTTTTTAAATATTGATAATTCAAGACTTTACACAATTTTATCCGGGCTTTGACCATAGTTTGTAATAACACAGGGATGGATATGTTTTATTTTGTAGTTAATTAGTAATGTGGATTAAATTGTATTTTTTTATAAATAAATCTCATAATTCACCTAATTACATAAAGTGTCCAACCCTTTTCTAACTTCAAAATGGTAAAATTATCTTTAATAAATGGTACAACAAAAAGGGTTTTCCTTAAGTAATTAAATTAGACTTTCACCCTCCCCCTTTAATCCCTTGACTTGGTGCGGGTTGACCCAACGGTGACCCAAAGTCGGGCCGGGGTGTTACAAATGGTATCAGAGTAATAGGATCCTCAGGTGTGACGGAGTATTTATGCTTTCTTAGTACGCTTTACTTATATGTTCCTGCTTAGTTAATGCTTTATTACTATTTAGTTAATACAAATTTAGTATTAGTTACCAATTTTTATGCCATTGATTCTACTAAAGCACTTAGATATCTTGATCCAAATTTCACATTAGTTATCGGTGGTGACCAAGTGTGTGAGGAATGCATGTTTATATTCCAGTATCTAGGAATTTTTACACGTCTTCCTACGTTTTAACTTAGTTGAGTAAAACTTGATTATAACTTTTTTAGTTTTATACAAAGTTTTACACTTCTTGTTCTTGACTTGTTTATAAAAAATCACACATGAAGTAATCGACCTCTTATTCGTGATTTTGTTTTTTATGAAGTCCAACATGAAGTAATTTATTATTACTGACCAAGTGTTGAGGCTTTATAATCCTATTTTGACTTGGTTGGTTAGTATTTTTCTTATTGATGACCAAGTGCTAAGTATTGTAATCCTGTTTTAACATGGTCGGAGCTGAAGATCAAAAGTTGTCTTTGTTTGGGGGGAGGTCATATCATCACCATACTCAAAAAAAAAAATCGAAAAATGAAGAGACTAAAATCAAATTTTTATTGATACCGAAATAAAGAAAGATAAATACAATAATGGTCATCTTTTGATTTACTGATAATATTTTCGAAGATGTTCAGCATTCCAAGGATTTTTGAATTCTTCACCCTCTAAAGTCTCTATCCGAAATGTCCCTAGTCGGATGATAGGTGAGATGCGATATGGTCCATGCCAGTTTGACTCAAGCTTGTTATTCTTCTGGATAACTTTCTTAAGAACATAATATCACTCTTTCAAGTTAGTCGGCTTGACCCATTTATTAAAAAATCGAGCAGTGCAATGTTGGTAGCCAACATTTCTCAGAGTTGCATCTTCTCTTACTGTTGATACGAGAAATCATCCATGAGGCGTTCTCATACCCGCAAGTTAAGAGTAAAGTGCGTAATAAACAGGTAAAGCAAGTAAATAGAGAGAAGACAAGATTTAGAATGGTTCAGCCCCTAAAATGGTCCTACATCCATTGTGTTGTTCCATTCTCATTATACGCGTGGTATTGTACAATACAATCATGCCTAAAGAGGCGTACAAGTATGAGAATAAAGGATAATACATGATGACTGAGGATTCCAGTGTGCCGGAGAGGTAACTGCGATGTGGATGAACAATCCTCAAACTGTATGCTGAGGTTGTGTAGAGAGAATCATTACTTTAGAATTGCCCCGTGTGTGTGTGGAATCGGTCCACATTTCGAGGTGTGGTCCTCTATTTATAAGTGGTATGCGTGCCATGTCACATGCCCTGAGCACGTGACATTTATCAAGTTTGGAGTAGTTCCTAATGAGGGGGATGCGACCTGCAAGGCAAACAACCTAAACGCCTCATCCTCTGGCGAAAGACTAAGGTTCCGCGCCTTAGACTGTGTGGATGCCGCAACACGTTGATTGTGACCGCATTCCTTAATGAGGTGCCGCGCCATGTAAGAGATATGGCCGCACCCTGTATGAGTTATGAGGTATGGCCGCGCCCTGAATGTGAAGTAGAATGCCTTCCATGGCAGGGTGATATATTTGTATTATCAATAAGCCCCCAAGTCGTAGTGCCAAGAGGTAGCGATTTTGGGGCAGCGACTGAATTATGTGAATACTGCGGAGACTGTGAGGCAAAGTCTTCACCCGCCCTTGCATGAGTGGGATCTAGCCGCATCGTGGCCTGTTTGAGTCCAAGCGACGGATAACTTAATCCATAGTAATTTAAGAAGGTGCAGCAGCCTGTTTGATTCCAGACGGCGGCCAAGAAATTTAAGAATGTGCCACAACCTGTTTGATTCCAGGCAGCGGACAAGTACTTTGGAACGTCTATTTAGATGCCGCGGTACTTCAAAAGCGACAATTCGTCTTTCGTGCTCTCTTATATAAATTGTTTCTGGCCGTGGACTTCATTACGTTTCCAAAACTTTGAGAGAAAATCGAGAGCGAACCTCTTCTGTCCAACTTCATTCTTTTTCCGACGACCCTTCGAGGCTGTGTGTGGCGATTTCCCGGTAGTGTGAGGCTGAGCATCACCGACTTCTTCATTTCCAGCTAACTTTTCAACCAATCTCTGTACATAGTTTTCATAGCTTGCTCTTCTTCTTTGAATATACAAACACATGAGATTCTGCCTTTGCTTGATAGAAAACTAGGTTTCAATTGAATAATCAATAATTGTTAGGATCCATCTTCATACGCTGTACTGAACCCCTGATCCTCGAAATGCCATGAAAAATCATATAACTATTCTTGTTGTTCATAGCCAAACTCTTCATATTCTGTGAGTTTGATCTTAGAACGATTAAAAGTTAGATAATCAACTGTTTAGGAGAGGGGCTACGGCATGATAGGATTTTAATAATCCATTCCCCTGAACTGATTTTACTTATCTGGGTCATACTGTGCCAAATGGCCGCGGTACCTTAAATTATCATCCGCGGCGTTGGATCACCACCCTTGTAGTTTCGAACACCCTTCAAACTTTTATGAACCCAATACATATCCATGTTAAATAACTGTAATTGCTACCTGATTCCCTTGAATCGACTTTTAGAAAATTCGAAATGGCTGTGGCCAGGAACCTCTTAAAGCAATTCGAGCTTATAACCATGGCAGTACATGTTCCTCTGCTGATATGGAGGTGGCCGCGGCTAGTAGGGCCAGAGTACGATCCCATAAATTCAAGCAGTAGAGTTGGCCCATTAATAACTACGTTAGGGAAATAATTCCAAACACATTTTCAAGACCTATAAATAATTCTTCTGCGGCTTCTTAAAGTCTTTTCCAAACCATACTGGCTGCGGCGTCTAACTGCGAACTTTGCTTTTCAGGTACTGCTGCAGCCATATGAGCTTTGACCTAGACGAGTTCCTGAGAGGCTTTTGGGCAAAGCACTTTGGAACCTCTCCTCCTGAACTTACTTCCGTGCCCCCTCTAAGATCAATAGGGCCTTGCAAACTAAAATATTACCCAAACTACGTGATACTTGACTCAGACTCTGCGAACTCTGCATCTGGGAAGGATTTCCAATCCGTGTCGATGGAAGAGGAAGCCAACTCAAGCACACATCTAATGGCAGCAGGAGACGATGCCATGACAGTTAGAGATAACCCAGGTGGTATATCTGGGAGGGATGAGAGACCAATGGCTGCACTTGATATCCGCGATGCCATGACCCAAGATTGGGTTGAGCAGGTGGCTGAGACCTTCGAATTTCTAGAAAATTTGACGTGCTCGGCTCCTTCCGCGAACCAGAGACCTTGCATGGTTCTAGCCGATGATGGAATTTGCTTCCCTCTACACGCCTTTATTTACGGGCTGTGGCTGCCTGTTCCAGTTCCCATCCGTCGCCTTTTTTAGACAATGAAACTGGCCCCAGCCCAGTTGGATCCCAATGGCTGGAGAGCCATTCTTACCGTAGTTGTCCTTTGGGAGAACTTATTCAAAAAAGAAATCACTCCCACGGAATTCTTTCACTTCTACCCCCCAAAGGAGAACTCGGTGAAGTTCGCGGGCTACTACTATTTCTCGAGCCGCGACAGGGACGAGACCCTTTACACTGGAGACCTACCAGTGTGAAGAACTGGAAGGGGAAATATTTTTACATCTCCAACCAAGGCTGGGAGATGCACCTCGAGGAAAATGAGAGGGAAAGGTCTTATAGAATGACGCGGCAATGGGGGTCTCCCTCGAAATTAGGTAATAGGAATCTAGCGGAGTCCTTTCACATAATTTTGTATATTAACTTCCACTAACCTTTACATTGTCTTTTCTGCAGCCCTTCGCAATCTGCATTTGAACAAGCGGCAGGAAAAGAGAGCTGTAGAGGCCGCAGCAGTTCCTGCTGAACATAAAAAGTTCAGCACTCTTATTACATCTGCGACCATATTTGAAGAAGGATTTTTTCCAAACAAGTCCATTCCTCAACAGATGGGCACGGAAGGTAACTCGCTGTGTCACGATTTTTGTCCCACGACCATTTATGTTCTTAAATTCCGTTCCCAATATTTGTTGCTGCCTTTTCAGGTGAGGAAGTTGATAGGGAATTTCTAGCCACGCAATTGGTGGAAATGGACGAGGACGCAGTCATCATAAACAACACTGCGTGGAGCAGAAAAAGGAAAAGGCCCAAAACCAAGGCTCTTGCCGCGGCACCTTCCGGAGAACCAAATGATTCTACTGCGGCCCCAAATTTGGCCGCAGAAAAAACTAGCCTTGCTCCTGAACCCCATATCGAATTTGATGATGATATAGGAGCTAACATGGCCGCGACAGGTTTGATGTCATCTGATGTTCCTATCCACTCATCCTTTCCTCCGCCGCCACCTGTTGTAGTAGTTAACGAAAACTTGCCACGTCCTCAATTCCGCGGAGGATCTGGGCCTGATGGTAGACCAAGGCCCCAATTAAGGCATCCTGACCCTAATTATTCTTGGGACACTACCGCGAAGCTGCACGGAGAATGAAAAGAGCCTTGGATGCCGCGAACCTTGACAGGCTAGTGGGAGAGGATCATGACGATCTGGAGGACTGTGGTCTCCATAGTCTTCTGAGGGTACGTGCCAGTGTTATCGATCTTTAACTTTTATATTCTATATTTTTTTCTTTCTAACTTCTTTTATTTCAGGCCGCGGATGTGATGGTGGTCCTGAAAAGGAAGTACGAGGCCTTGTAGAGACTGAAGGAGGCCGAGAAGAGTACTCATGCCGCGAACTTGCAGGCTGCACGAACCTCTTCATTTGAGGCTGGGAAGATGTCTGCTACCGCGGAGCTTTAGGCAACCCACATGGACCTGGAGAAAGCGAACAAGGCAAGGGAGGAAGCAGAAGAGAATTTCAAACAAGCCGCGAAATCCCTTAAAACCACCCAGGCCCAAACTGCGAAAGTCTCCCGTGTCGCGGAGATTTCAAGCAGTAAGCTCGCCCTCTCCAGCAGAAGTACGAAGAGCTGGAAGCAAATTCTGCCCAAAAAGTCGAAGATCATGTCGCGAAAATAAAAAAGATCGAGGCTGATCATGGTGACGCCCTCCAGCTAGCCGTGGACTATGCCGTAGAGTCATTCAAAGGCTCCAAGGACTTCTTTCTTATTAACAATAGGGCATACCTCCGCGACTATCAGGAGCTGCGATAGAGATTTATAAAGAGCTTCCCTGAGACTAATGAGGAGGTCCTTGCTTATAAATTAAGCGATGCCGAACATCAAGAGTGCATCGCTGAGCTTAAGGCCGCGGCAGAAGAGTGAGCGAGGCTAAGGGCTGAAGCAGAAGTAGCGGCTGCGGATGGGAAAACTGAGACACTGCAGATGATGATGAGGCTGATGAGAATGATGACGCAACTTCATAAACTTATACTCAGTTCATCATTAATACAGGGCTGCGTCCCTCCTTTTACTTTATTACTGTTGTGTCCACGACCTCCTTTTCTGTACTCTTGACTACTAATATCAAGGCTGCGGCCACATTTACTACTTTGTACATACTTGATTGCTTGCAACTCCTTGCTCTTTTACATTGCTTGCTATAATGAATGGTTAAAGGTAACTGCCTTCATATTTGAAAATGCATCCTTGATTAGATAAACATAATATTTTAAGTCCGCGGACAGAGATCGATTTTTTCGTAGGATCATTATATGTTAATGTCTGCACCCACATAAATAGTGCAATGTTTACTTCCGAAGTAAAGGACATTGGCTTCTGCTCCGCAAGGCTACTGCGTGCAATCCATGGCCCTTTCTTATGCCGCATCATATAAACGATTTCACTTGATTGCCACGGACATGATTTCAAGGTTGTGGCACTCTGATTACATGGATCCCCGGCTGCTTTCATTGCACCTGGTATTCTGAACCGCTTATCTTTGTCATCCCATAACCAATATGGAACATGTAGAAAAGGCCTTTTCCTAGTCTTGATAAAATTGATTCTTTTTTACCAAGGCATTTGACATTGTAGCTTTCTCATGCTTCAAGATGCCAGTGCCTCAGCACTTTCATGAATGAATGGCTCCTAGAGATTTGCAACCATATCGGTGGGCTACGGCACATTTCTGGTCCATCTGAACAATGTGCCTGTGTAGACATACGTTGGTATTTCCAAGCCTTCTCGGACCGGGTTATGTTATTGAGCCACCCACAGCTAATATATAGGATATTTTCAAGCCTCCTCAGGCTGGGTTATGTTGTTAAGCCACCCATAACTAATATATAAGATATTTTCAAGCCTCCTCAGGCTGGGTTATGTTGTTAAGCCACCCACAGCTAATATATAGGATATTTTCAAGCCTCCTCAAGCTGGGTTATGTTATTAAGCCACCCATAGCTATTATGTAGGATATTTTCAAGCCTCCTCAGGCTGGGTTATGTTGTTAAGCCACCCACAGCTATTATGTAGGATATTTTCAAGCCTCCTCAGGCTGGGTTATGTTATTAAGCCACCCACAACTACTGATATATATAAATCCCTCCCTGGATGGATATTATAAGCCTCCCGGCTCAATGACGCATCCCAAAAGCTAATAACGAGCATTGTAAGCCCCCGTGGCTAATTACGCTTTCCAAAAGCTAAGAACGGGCATTGTAAACCCCCGTGGCTAATTACGCTTTCCAAAATCTAAGGACGGGCATTATAAGCCCCCGTGGCTAATAAAAGCTCCTTGAATTCTCATATGCTTTTGCGAATATGATCATCATATGGTAAGATATAGTTTCACATCGTGAGGGGAACTTCTGAGCTAATTAAGATCGCAATCCCTCCATAGGTGCATCCCGAAGTAAAATAATCCTTCGAAATAATTTATTATTCTTCCTTTGGAATCTGTTTAAGACAAAAAGTTTTTTTGTGAGATAACAGATTATGAAATCAAGAGAGATATCTGATATGGCAAAATTTGCTAATTCATATATTTATATATGTATGCTCCAGCTAATGACTTTGTTAACAAAATATAAAGTCTTGCATATTAGGGCTATAATGAGCTTCATAAAACATGAACAGAAATAGTTGAAATTGGAAAAAATAAGGATGAGATACGGCATGCAGCCTCTGTCAGGTTTGGTTGAATCCCTTATGCATTCTTCAGGAATCGCTGCAGCATCCCTTACCCAATTAGCCTTTAAACTTCATCCTTCAGAGCATAGCATTGCTTGGGGTTATGGCCATGGTCCTGATGGAATTTGCACCAGGTAGTTTTGTTCCTCTTATTGGGTGGAGCTCTCAGCCTTTTTGGCCATCTCAACAACTTGTCCTCTTTGATGAACTCGAAGATCTCTTCAATCGGGAAGGTCAACAGAGTATAGACACCCGATTTCTTCTCTGATTTCTATGCCCTTCTTTTCTGGCTCCTGCTGACTACTTCTGCGGCCGTCTCTTCTTGAAATGCTGCGGCATCAAAGGCTGTTGGTGAATGTATCATAGATGCCGCACCCGCATTGGGAGAGGCCGCAGATTCTAGCATTAGGACCTTCTGAGTGAGATAGTTGACCTGGGTCTGAAGCGAGGCATGGCTGTCATAGAGGTGATTAAAGTGATTGTATAGTTGTACAATCTTATTGTTGACTTCTGTACTCTGGATGGAATCTCCTTCCATTTTTTCTTTTGTTAGTCTTTATAAAGTATATAGAATCTGAGATAAAACTAATAGAAGTGAGTATTCACAGAAATATTGGAGCAACCAAGTAGGAGATGGGGATGCAGCGTTTGCATCACTACATAGAATTACTGATAAGGCCGCGGCTAAGAACTATCACGGCCTTGTATTATATACGCCAAGGTTGAGTTGGAGTCCATATGAGTTCATTCCCGAATGTTTTAGAGTTTCTATTAAGCAGCTGCGCTAGCAGGGGCCGGGGCCATAAAAGCATTTGAACTGACCGGCCAAATCCTCTCCTAGGCAGCGAAGGGAGCAATCCAAAATTGAAACCCGTGTACTGAGATTTTCTCCCGAAACTTATGGAGAGCATACCTACTTGGGTTTGTCCATGAGTAAATAACCTCTCGATGCACAAAACGACACAATTTCAGCGATAAATCCCAGATCATAGGTTGATAATCAGCAAAAAAAAGGGGTAAATATAACCCTTCCTTAATCATCCATCTTTTCGAGACTAAAGTCCATCATGCCTTTCCGCATTATCTAGATGAGATGATATCACAGGGGTATATAAATAGATCTAAAGACATAAAATGGAGACCTGAGAGCAGATCTGAAGGTATGAAATACCCACTTAAGGGTGTAAGTATAAAATAGAGCTCAGTAACCAAAATTTACTCATGCGATGATGATCTAGAGGATCCCCATGAATAAAATAAGGTGTTTAAGAACTCAAATATATAGAGAAACAAGATTGAAATATCTCGGTTCCCACAGACGGCGCCAAACTGTTGATACGAGAAAACGTCCATGAGGCGTTCTCATACCCGCAAGTCAAGAGTAAAGTGCGTAATAAATAAGTAAAGCAAGTAAATAGAGAGAAGACAAGATTTAGAGTGGTCCAGCCCCTAAAATGGGCCTACGTCCACTGTGTTGTTACATTCTCATTATACGCGTGGTATTGTACAATATAATTATGCCCAAAGAGGTGTACAAGTATGAGAATAAAGGAGAATACATGATGACTAAGGATTCCGGTGTGCCGGAGAGGTAACTACGATGTGGATGAACATTCCTCAAACTGTATGCTGAGGTTGTGTAGAGAGAATCATTACTTTAGAACCTGCCCCGGGTGTGTGTGGAATCGGTCCCCATTTCGAGGTGTGGTCGTCTATTTATAAGTGGTATGAGTGCCGTGTCACGTGCCCTGAGCACGTGACATGTATCAATTCTGGAGTAGTTGCGAATGAGGGGGATGCATCCTGCAAGGCAAACAACCTAAACGCCTCATCCTCTGGCAGAAGACTAAGGTTCCGCACCCTAGACTGTGTGGATGCCGCGGCACGTTGATTATGACCGCATTCCTTAATGAGGTGTCGCGCCCTGTAAGAGATATGGCTGCACCCTATATGAGGTATGAGGTATGGCCGCTCCATGTATGTTAAGTAGAATGCCCTCTGCAGCAGGGTGATATATTTATATTATCACTTACCTCCTCCAACATGTCGAGATTTAAGCATCTTATCACGTCACTAATTGGTGAATTAAAATTTAGTACCCTGTGAGTAGGTAAGCCGATCTCGGCTGGTACCATTGCTTTAGTCCCAAATGTGATCATGTATGGTGTTTCTCCAGTTGCTGTTCTTGATGTTGTTCTGTAGGCCCAATGCACAAAATGTATCTCATTAATCTAGTTGACTTTGGAAGCATCAAGTGTCTTTTTTAGTCCATTCAACAAAGTTATGTTAGTCACTTCTATTTGACCATTACTTTGAATATGGCCTGGTGCGAAATACAACTTTAGGGTTTTAGATTGGTCACAGTATGCTTCAAACTCCTCATTATCGAACTGGGTTCTATGATCTGTGATGAATGCATATGGTAAAATATATCGGCAGATGATATTCTTCCAGATGAACTGGTACACCTTCTTATAAGGCATATCAATTAATGACTTTGCCTCCACCCATTTGGTGAACTAATACACATAAATAACTAAGTATTTGAACCTACGTTCAGTGGTCGGCAGTTGGCTGACCAAGTAAATTCCCCATATAACAAATGACCAAGGTGAAGTTATTGGTGTTAAATCATCATTAGGTGTTCTATGAATGCTAGATAATTTTTGGCACTTATCACACTTTCTCGTGAAGGCTGTACAATCTTCCATCATGGTCGTCCAGTAATATCCCTGTGTGTTGATAGGTTAGAGAGATGATATTTCATTTGAATGAGCTCCTCCGCAGGATCCTTCATGCACTTCTTTGATTAAATCTTCCACCTCCATTAGATAAACACAGGGTTGCATGGAGATCGTCAATCTCCTTCTGTATAAAATTCCTTTGTCCAACACATACCTTAGTTCTTTATATCGGAGGTTCTTGGCCTCTTTAGGATCAGGTGGTAGGGTTCCATATTCAATATAAGCTTTAACGGGATCCATCCAAGAAGGTCCCAGATCTACAATAATGAAATTAACCATAAGATATTCATTAATACTTCGTTTGTCTAGGAGCTCGATTAGAATTATTTTTCGGAGTTCAATTCTTATTGTTGATGCTAACCAGGCAAGTGCATCAGCTCAGACATTCTATTATTGGAATCCTATTTATTCAGATGACTGGAAATTTAGAAATGACTTCCATGCCCTTGGCAAGATACCTGGTCATCAATTCTCTTTTGGCCCCATACAAGTTCAGCACTTGGTTAATAACCGACTGTGAATCACTATGTGCCATTACTTGCTCGGTGCCTAATGAATGAGCTAAGTTTAGCCCAACTATCAAGGCTTCATATTCTGCCTCATTGTTTGATGCTTTGAATTGAAACCTGAGAGAATACTCAATATCAATATTATCAGGAGTATTAAGTATTATACCTGCTCCATTATCGGCGGCACATGAAGATCCATCCATGTACAAATTCCATAACGTAACATCATCGTGGAAGCTTTTTTCTATCAGTAATCCCCGTTAGAATATCTTTTTACTCTCATCTATATATTTTATGTCCATTTCCTGAATTTTAGATGATTCAGGTTGGTCGGGAGATACTTCGGCTTGCTTATGAGCTGAGCTCTCTACTTTCAAAGTCTGCACGATGGGCAAGTTTTATTGGTTGGGAACATCTTAATAAGTAAATTCAGTATTGAAATCTGCCAAATCTTGACCTTTCAATGAAGATATTAGTTCATAGAATATGTCACACTCTCCCAATTCTACTACCCAGTACATCTTGAATTATCAGGTTTATAAAGATCTTACCGAAGAGGCAGATCAGTATATACAACTATGGTGTGTGCTTGGAAATAAAGTTTTATTCATCTTGAAGCCTCAATAAGTATTAGGGATCATTTTTCCAAATGTGGATACCTGATTTCAGCTCCTCTGAATGCTTTACTGGTATAGTAGACTAATTTTTGGATTCCATTGTCTTGTCTGACCAATGCCGAGATCACTGCTGACTCAGAAATAGCTAAATACAAATACAATCTCTCTCATAATACTGGTCGGGAAAGCAATGGTGGTGATCCCAAATACCTCTTTAACTCCTGTAACACTTCCTCACATTCTGCATTCCACTCAAAAGTTTTTATTAACACTTTGAAACATGGCAAGCACATGTCTGTTTCTTGGGACACAAATTTATTTAAGGCGGCCACTCTTCAAGTGAGCCTCTGTACGTCTTTCTTGTAGGCCAGTGACTTCATTATGATTAAAGCTTTTATCTTTTCTTGATTGGCTTCAATTCCTTTTTGATTAAGTATGAAGTCGAGGAACATCCCTTCTTGTACTCTAAACACGCACTTGGTCGGATTCAGCTTCATCTGATGCTTTTCCAACTGATCAAAAGTCTGGTTGAGGTCGACGATATGATCTGAAGATTTTTTTCTCTTCATCAACACATTATTCATATAAATCTCTATGTTTTTGCTTCTCTAATCTTCTAAGACCTTGTTCACCAACCTTTGATACATTGCACCTTTATTTTTGAGACCCAAAGGCATTACATTATATCAATAAGTTCCTAAGGGTGATAAAAGTTATACTTTCTCTATCTTCATGTTTTATTTTTATCTGGTTATAACCAGATTAGGCATCCATAAAGCTTAAAAGATCATGTCCTGATGTAGCATCCACTAGTTGATCAATTTTGGGCAACAGAAAATGGTCTTTTGGGCACGCCTTATTTAAATTAGTGAAATAAATGCACATCCTCCATTTATCATTCTTTTTTTACCATTACAACGTTGGCCAACCACTCTGGATACTTCACATCTTCAATAAACTGAGCTTTTTTAAGCTTCTCTAATTCCTCTTGGATAGCTTGATTCTTTTCAGGACTGAAAACTCGACGTCTCTGCTTGATCGTCTTGGCATCCTTGCTGACGTTGAGCTCATGACAAAGGAAATTAGGATCAATCTCAGGCATATCTTCATGGCTCTAAGCAAATACGTGTCTCCGTTGCCTCAGGAATATAATCAACTCCTATTTAAGGACATGAACTAGTGTTGAACTTATGTGCGTAGTCCTTTCTGGTTTATCATTGTCCAGAATGATGTTTTCAGTGGCTTCAATAATTTGTCTTTTAACCAACTTTATTTTATCTCATGGGTCTAAGGTTTCCACCTCAGATTCACCATTAGCCTCAGTATTATCCACTTGGTAACTTATAGTCTTCCTTTTCAACTCAATTATATCTTCTTGCTCGACTGATGAGTAGTATCACTCTCTAGCTACCTTTTGGTTGCCTTTCACAGCACCTACCCCAAAGTGAGTTAGAAACTTTAAATAGTGATGGACTGTCGATGACATGACTTCAAACTTCTTCAATCCTACCCTACCAAGGATTATATTACAAGCAGATTGAACCTTCTTATCCATCACGAAAAAATGTATTTTTCTATGCGAATTACTGGCCAAGTACCGATCAATACTTCTAGCTTGATTATTCCCAAAGGGTATACTTTTTCACCAAAAAAGCCTATTAATGGCCTGTGATAAGGTTCCAACTGTCTAAGCTTCAAGTCTAAACTCTGAAATCAAGGATAAAACATAACATCAGTCGAACTCCCATTATCAATCAAAACTCTGGGGATGATGATATCATGGATTCTAAATTTAATAACCAATGGGTCATCATGAGGATAAAGTACCCCACATATATTATTTTTTGAAAACCCAATCATAAATTTATCTTTGTTGACTTTCCTTGGCCGATCAACTTCATTCAGATTAATCCTTTAGATGTAGGCACAAGCCTCTGCTTCATTTAAGTAAGCTTTCTCTTCAGCAGTGTGATCACATCTTCCTTTATCACCACCTGTAATCATATGACACCCAAAAGAACCAAAACTGATCATAGATACCTCAAATTTTTGTTGTTTAGGCTTCTTTGGCAAGTTTTGATCCTTGTTATAATTGTCTTCGTGATTTCTCTTCCTGTCATCTCTAGGTTTTCATGGAGAATTTGACCTTCTTCTAGGTTCCCTGCCTGCCATCCCGACGATCAACAAATTTATTGAGTTTTCCTCGGCGTATGAGGGATTCAATCTCATTTTGCAAAGCGATGCACTTATTTTTTGTATGACCGCGATCCTTATAAAATTCACAATATTTGGATCTATCCTTCTAATTAGGAGGGCCCCTTAACTTCTCAGGCCATCCCAAATCCTCATTGTGCTTGATTTCTTCCAGGATATAGTGAATGCTAACACTCAATGGAGTTTAGTTTCCACATTTTTTTTTATTTTGTCTTCTTTCTTTGACCTCTTCTCCTTCTGTTACTTTTTCTCTTTCTTATCAGGCTTCGTGGATGGACTCTGTTTTGCGGCCATAGCTTCCTCGGTATTCATTACTTTTATAAGTTCATCCATAGTTTTGTAAGGATATATAGCCAACGTATAACATAGTTTCTCGAGAAGCAAGCCACTCATAAGAGCAGTGATGGTTGTTTTCTCCTCATAATCAATCACCTTTAATTTTTCATTGTTAAAGAGTGTGATATATTCCATGGTACTTTCCCCCAATTGTTTCCCAACTCTTAAAAGATAGGCTACTCTTTTTACTGGCTTATCTCCAAAATAAAAGTTACTAATGAATAGCTCGACAAGATGATCGAAGGTGCCCAGATATGGTACATGGAAATGCTATGAACCTCATTTCATCAGGGACCGAATAAATATCAGTTACATATTGATATTGCTCAATATAGAGAACCGAATCAATCTTACCGTAATATTTCGGAGTGACCACAAAAGCTTTAAATTTTGATGGAGTAAGAAAATCCATAATTGTCTGAACAAATGAAAATCCTTTAACAAAACTCTGTTGCAAAGGATTCTTGGCTTTAGCCATTTAACCCAATAGATCCTCTAACTTCTGGATTGATCCTTTCCAGGACGGATTTCCTTCCTCTGATTTATGTGAAATAGCTTGGCTATACCGACCATGTGTATGCGCTGAACTTTCCTCCTGAGAGGTCTGATCGACACATACAAATCGTCAAACGCTTGATCTTGATTTGATTAAGGTCTCATGTTGTTCGGCTGAGTGTTAAATGTTCCTCGATATTTACCTCAGAGTATTTCTATTTACTCGGGGTCCTAGACGATCAAAGCGTGAAGCTCTTCTTAGACTTTTGGATACACTTGGTCTTTCAGGAGAATAAGAATGGAGATTATAGAGTTCTGTGGACCTGAGCAATAAACTTGCTCCTAGATGATAAGAGGTATTTCGTGAAGATCTGGAATAACTATGTCTGACGAATCTGGGAGGTGGAAGTGATATTTCCCTTCTGGACGAGGGTTGTCGGGAGAAGGATGGAGACCTAACTTGCAATGAATGAGCTACTTGCCTCACTATGTCCTACATGGCTTCTTGTCCTCTGGATATACTTGCCAGGATTCCTTTTAGGTCAATCGAAGTAGGTGGAGCAGACGGAACAAGCGGATTTCCTTTATTTCTGAGACTGGACACAATGTCAATCATTGTGCATTGAATAAGAGTATGTAAGAGTAAGAACGAAAATTAGAAATACGTTCCCACAAACGACGCCAATTTTTTGATGTAAAAAACTAGACTTGATCTAATTTTCTAATCACAGATAAAATATGTAATATTATATAAGAAAGAGATTTTTAAAGTGGTTCAGCTATGGGAAAGAGCCTACATTCACTGTTATTTTATTGATGTTTATGGTTACAGAAAACTAGGTACTCTTGTAGATAAGAATATCCTAGAATCCATTCTATCGTGCCCTTGATGAAAGGGATACAATGTATTTATAGTGACCCGGAGGAAAAGGGTTGGAATATCAAGGGATGGAATGCTTTTATATAACTAAGCATTTACATCTTTACATAATAAATGTAACGATTGGTTGCATAAACCACGTGTGACATGACCCTTGGTATGATGATGCTTCGTTATCCTGTTGGTCGGCCTTCCTTGTGTTGGTTAGCAGATTTACTTCTTGCTGACTAGGATTTTGGCCACGTAGGAGGACATATGTTCACTGCTGATTATTCCACGAACATGGATAATTTTTGGCATCAGCACTCACTTTGTCCATCTTTATAAGCTTATCCTTCTGAGCATTTTCCTATGTCCAGTTTTCCCTAATTAATCTGAGCAAAATGATGGTCACTTCTACTGATTCACAAATTCTAATACATTACAGGGTCAACGTCATCTGTAGATTCAGGGTTGCGTTTAGATTAGTTTGTGTTTCTCATTTTTTAACAGTTTACTTCAGGTTTTGTTCACTCTTTTGGCTTGCCCCAATACAAATACCAAAGTTTTTGATAATTTTAGTTTTTCATTTTTTTAAATGAATAACAATACCTACTAAATAGATTTTGTCGGTTACTTTTATATTCTATTTTTTTAGAATTTACACATTATTTTTGGCCTTTTTTGGTGGCAATTTTCATTTTCTTTTTTTTTTGTGGGGGGGGGGGGGGGGGAGGGGGGAGGGGGGGGGGGGGGGGGGGGAATAGAGATATCAGTTATATTTCATACTTTGATTAATAAAATTTTAAATGGAGGTTATGAATTTGTTATATTTTATAAAATATATAATATACTACTATTTTGTGTATTTTAATTTGATAGTTCTACTCGGTATTTGAAGTTTTTTGTATTCTTTATTAAACTATTTTTAGTCTTTAAATTATCAAACTGAAACCAGTAGACAAAAATTGGCATTTTGAGTGTTGTTTGTTACAAAATATAAAACTAAAACAATATTTCTCGAATAGTTCAATAGAAAATAAAAACTGGTTGCACCCCTATTTACAATATTGAACTTTGGGTATTATGTGACAAGATATTTCACTTCTTCATTTTATTTATTTGTTCATGTTTTTAAACATAAATGTTATTATATTTTGATTGTTGAACTGTTGTTCCCCTTGCTCACCTCTAGGCATTCTAAGTTTAGGAAGCCAGATATCAACATCTTTTATATTAGATGGAAAACATATTGTTTCAGCTACTGATGATTCAAATATATTTTATATGTTCAACTATAGCTAGGATCAAGTAAAAAACATTTATTGATTCAGAGAGCAGAAAATTAGAGGAATTTTTATTGGATCAAAAGTTAAAAGTACAAGAAGCTATGATAACTCTATAAATAACAACACCAACTAACTAAAGTAACAAACTAACTAAAGCTAATTAACTAACAAACTTAACAATAACTGATAAACTAACTGAATCTAACTAACTAATAAACTTAACACTATCTGTAATACTCCCCCTCAAGATAGAGGTGGATGATGAATATCGAGAACAACCATCTTGGACAGTAAAGAAAGAGTATAGAATCTGGTTAGGCTTTGGTGAATACATCTGCTAATTGGTGTCAAGTTCAAATGGGAAGAAGTTTAATAAAGCCTTCAGTTATCATGTCTCGAATGAAATGACAGTCGATTTCAATATGATTGGTGCATTCGATAAATATTGGATTTATGTTAATATGTATGGTTACTTAGTTTTCATAGAAAAGCAAAGAGGGTTCTTTGGAAGTGATTTGAAAATCTCAAAGTAGTTGTCTATGGGGATTCTGCTCTCATCATCAGTTAGGCCCTGAGAAAATGGAAAGTCATAGATAAAAAACTCTTGCCCTTCCACGCCCACGTAGAAGAGCTGGCCTTCCAGTTTTGGGATATCACCTTCCATTACTTGCCCTAAGTAAGGAATAATATAGTGGATGCTCTTGCTACCCTGGCCTCTATGGTCGACATGCCATAAGGAATAAC
This sequence comes from Sambucus nigra, assembly GCA_949130495.1. Taxonomy (NCBI): domain Eukaryota; kingdom Viridiplantae; phylum Streptophyta; class Magnoliopsida; order Dipsacales; family Adoxaceae; genus Sambucus; species Sambucus nigra. The sequence continues at coordinate 463,411,561 of OX422211.1, read as the reverse complement.
GATGGCCCCTTTCCTAATCCAAAAATAAGATATGCTAACCCACTTCTATCATATTGAACTTATCACAGAAGAGGACTCTGATATGTACGAGTTATAATATTATGATAGTTGGCGCCTCCTCAAGCACGATAGGTATCCTAGAGATGCCAACAAGAAAGATCGCGTGGCCCTTCGTAAATTGGTTGCCTAATACATTTTCTGTGGAATTCACTATTGAAGAGAAAGGTCGATGGGGCCCACTTTCACTACATTGTAGGGGCTGATATTGAAGAAATGATGCATAAGATCCACAGTGGGGAATGCAGACATCACATGAATGGCCATATGAAGATTATCCGATAGGGGTACTATTGGACCACCGTGGTTCAAGATTGCAATGCTTATGTCCATACTTTCCTTAAATGCCAAAGTTTGCCAATCTCCAACACCTTTATGAGAATTATACAACATGATTTATCCATGGCCGTTCTCCACATGGGGCATTGATATCATAGGGAAAGTAACATTTAAAGCCTCCAATGGGCATAAATTCATCCTAGTTGCCATTGATTACTTCACTAAATTAGTTAAAGCCGACTCATACGCAGTGATGAATGATAAAAAATGGAGTTAAGTTCATCCAGAAGAACATCATCTATCGATACAAGGTTTCCCATGAGTTAGTGTCAGATAACGGGTTAAATTTTGAGGCAGAGGTCGCATAATTTGTCGATGAGTATGGGATTCAGAGACACAAATCTTATCCCTATCGTTCATAAACCAATGATGCAGTTGAAGCCTCCAACAAGAACCTCAAAGCAATTATCAGCAAGATGAATGAGAGTTACCGAGATTAGGCTGATCGAATTTCTTACACCCTCTGGGGCTACCGCACTTCAATCCAGGCATCTACTGGGATTACCCCTTGCTCTCTAGTATATGTCAAGGAATCAGTCCTACCCATTGAACTATAAATACCTTCAATATTCATTATTCTTTAGAGCAAAGTTAGCGAGGAATACTGGAATGAGAAGCGTTTTGATGAATTTCCACTCTTAGATGAAAGAAGGCTAAAGGCCCTATATCATATACATGGGTACCATCATCGGATAAAGAAATCATTCAACCAAAGAGTCAAGGACTGTGGTGCCCGAGAAGGGGACTTAGCCCTCAAAGAGATCATAGAACCCGTCTGGGATCCCAGAGGGAAGTTCAACCCAAACTGGAGTGGCCCCAACATCGTGAAGAAGATCTTGTTTGGTGGCACCGCTATACTCATTATCCTTAACAGATAAGAGATGGAATATCCAGTCAACCTGAACCATCTCAAGAAGTTATACCCTTAGTTCGAAATCTCGGAGCGCTACGATTTCTCGTATCCCTTTAATTCTAAAAAAATGTCTTCAGTTCCCTCTACTCACTACTTGGGGTCTGATCATATAAAAACCTTTTTCCTTCAAAAGTGATACTCAAAATTTTTTTAAAACCCGCAGAGGTACGTAAACAGGTCATACGCTTTACATGAGCGAGATCCCGTTCTTTTTCACAAAATGCTATTCTTTTCTTACCTCCGAGAATGACATTTCATTTTATCATTTACATGAACAAAAGGATTATGTATGCCTTAGAAATTGGTATAAATAATTCAAATGTAAAACTCATCAAGAGGCACTATAATATAATTAAAACCCTTTTTTATTCCATAATGGGAAAATTCGGTACCATTACATGAAATAGCAGCGTTGGGAGTCAAACACCCCCCCCCCCCGCCCCCCGGCGCCAATCAAACTAACTCTAGAACAAACGTAACCAAAACTTCCTAGATTTATTTCCACAAACCAAAAACAGACCAAAATAGCCAAACCCATCTCAGTAAAAAAAGATTCATAATAAATGAACACCGGCTTCACAGAGACCCTATCCGCAACTGCTGGAGGACCTAAAGCCATCATTCTTTGCTCCTTGAGGCCCCTGGACCTCCCTAGCCTGATTGGTATTCCGAAGGCTCTCCATAGAACTATATGACCTAAATAGCCTGGAGAAAACCACTACACCCCCTCCAGAGTGTCAAACATGGAAAACCATCTCTTTCCGGGGTCCTCTGCCAAGATCTTTGCCACCACTCACTTCCACAACCATTTCAAATAATCTCTAGAGAGATGTCAAACCCTATCGACAGATTGAAAATGATGGGTTGACGACTTAAAATTCTCCCACAGAGATACCAATCGCATACGCATGCCATCAATCAAATCTTTCATAGGAAAGAAGTCAAGTATCCGAGGTGACACTATTTGCTCCCAGGGTAAATAAAATGAGGTATGGCGAAGGCGAGCTAGAGAAACGTCCCGGTATTCCCCCAGTTCCAGAATGGGATGCAGATCCCCCCACCCCCACCACTATGGCACCGACCAATGCAAACATCGAGCTCTATGATCCATGAACCAGTTTACCCAATTATCTATGGATGGGCCTAAGCTAATGAAATAAAAAGTGAAGAAATTCAACACAGCTGCCAAGGGATAATCTGGGGGATCGCCAAATGGAATCTCTTCGCCATCCATATGGATAGCATAATCGGGCTTCCTCTTAGAAAATCAGAATGGCTCACCAGCCAAGCATCTATACTGTTTAGGGTCTTTGCTAGTATCACTATCACATGATTACGATGATATGACATCCACGATGTAATAGCTTCCAGTTGAGGGTTCACCATCAGGTCCCCGACCACTAGCAGTAGACTTGAAGTTAGGCCCAGGGCCTGAACTCCAGCATGGCTCGCATCATTAAAATCCCACAGACGCACAGAATACAGGATAGTTCGAAGAGAAATCATTCCCTCAATGACAAATAGTCGAGCTGCAGAGAGATGTGGAGAAATTATGCTAACAGTTGCCGAGAAGGCCATGAAAATTCGTGCATAGAGGCTGTAATGCTAGGATTAATCCTCAACATGGTTGAAAACTCCTCATAGGTCCAACAGACCTCGTCCAAGCCAAAGTGGAAAACTTGATCCTCAGGATACCAAAATTACGCTGCCATCCCCAAGAAGCTCCAATTGATATCTCGGTTGTGCCACAAGGAGACCCGATGCAAGTTAAAAATATCATAATCCACATTTTACAGAAACCTAGATTCTAGGCTCTCGAGATATGAAGTGAATTCTTCACTCATGAGAAGATCCATTTGGAAAATAATAAGACAGAAGGCAAGAAATACACACGAAAGAATAGAAAATGTGAATGGGTGGAAAACCACACCACTTTACCCCCTTTTAAATATGAAAATATGGGGTAGCCAATAAGAAATCTGAGAAACTCGAATAAATGCCTACGCTACCAAGTACTCAAAGCTGCAGAAAGTGCAATTAAGTCTTAGGGTGATTACATTGGACTCACCTGACGATAGGCAAGACAAGGGGTATGTCGATCGGTAACCCCCTTATTTTAGAAAATTCTATCTTTCTTTTTTTGTCAAAATCAAAATCTAAAAAAATATCCTTATTTCAAAAAACCCTGGTTTATTTTTCCTATATTATCCATTTTTACTCATCCTTTCTCAAAATAAATCTTTTCTCGAGTTAGTCAATAAAATATCCCATCTTTTTTACAGTCTCAGCAACAAAGTAAAAAGTGCATGTAGAACAAGTCATCTAAGAAAAGATAAATAAATAACAATCTCATTCATTTTATATATATTTCCATTTGCATCATTACATTTTTTCAGGAAAAAGAAGAAGAAAAATATAGAAAGTAAGAATAATGGGAGTTAGCCCGAAACCCCCAATATTAATCTCTCTCTCTCTCTCTCTCTCTCTCTCTAAGACCCCACATTCCTGTGACAAGCACACATCCCCCGATGGCGAGTTGTGGAACCTTCACTCTCTGATCCTGATCCCTCCCCCGAGGAAGTAAACGACACCAGATAAGAAGAACCAGAATGAGCCCTTGATATCGGGAGTCACGGAGGCCACCCAGTCCCAGATGTCACTGAGTCAAGTAGTGGACACCTGGACATGTTACAGATAAAGCAGCAGAAACAAAAGGCAAATAAGGCAATCTAAAGTAAAGAAAAAGCCCGCTAAAGAAAAAGAAAGAGAAAAGATATACCTCGGGAAGAAGGACGTCCTCTGTTATCCCCAACACCCCCAGATCCATCACATTAAAGCGATGCGGCATACGCAATGATCCCCCTCTAACCAATTGGAAATTATATGAAGGTGGGGCAAGCTGAATAAAAGGAACATCCACTACTGTTGCCACCGACGACGCACCATCAGTATTATGGGCGGACCCCATTGGACTACACGTACCATCAGTATTTTTGCCACCGTAGATACAAAAAGGCATCAACCATCTTGTCACAAAGTTAAGGTAGTCTTAACTCACCACCGTGTTCGTATATAATGAGTAAGGCTCCCAACTATCACTGCCACCCTAGCCACCTTCAAAATCTCCTACACCCGCCACATATACATTGGGGGCATCGTCGGTGGGACCTCCACCTTAGCCTCCACAATTTATTGGACTACTCTCTCCCCCAAGTACCAAGAATAGACAAACTCGTGCACCAGCGACCGGTGCATCTGCACATGCACTCCAATCACCCCCTGTGTACTGGACAGTCATCCCCCATTGATAGAAAGTCACCTGCAATTTCCAATGAGGATCAATATTTGCACAAAATGGAGAAAAATTATAAAAAAAGATTCAAAAGAAAAAGGGATTTACAGGGTCGCTCGTCTGTGTGTTTAGGGCCTGACACATCGTCGATAGAGAAAGAGCCTTCTTTGACCACCGGTTGGACTTTTGCCCCTAGTACATCCGGTAAAAGTCCCCCACCTCCTCATCATGCAAGCCTACCCAAAGAGCATTGAGACCAAACACCTCATAAAACCACGTCTACAAAAAGATAGGAATTAGTAGAAGAAGAAAATTGAAGGAAAAATGCAAGAAGTGTAATACCCCGTATTTTTACTAATTTTAATTATAGGATTAATTCAATTAAAAATGGAAAATTAATTGGTAATTAATCTGGATTAAAATACTAGCGAGACGAGAGTTAGTATTTGATTATAATAATTATGAGGAATATTACTGAGCAAGTATAGTAATATATGATTATGAACTTATTGAAATTGTCACGAGTGGAAAATACGACAGTTTTGGAAATTAAGTTGGGACGCGCATGTCAGTCGTGTCGGAACCAATTTAATGGCTAATAAAGTAGTTTATTTTTATGTCATCCTTATGGTTATTATGAGTGTGCCAGTATGTCCGGAAGGATCAAGATAGTGATAAAATTCTACCCGAGGGTTTAGTTTGGGACCCGAGACAGTTTTAGGCCAAACTGGCAACCCATGAGGGTATTTTGGGCAATTTAAATTTTGAGGTAATTAAACCCATGAAATTTAGAAAACTTTATGAGCTTCTAGGTTAGATCCCTTAGGAATTTCACCACCAAAACTCATAGATGGCCATTAGTGAATAAGTGGAGGAATTTCCCAAAGGAGAACCACCATTCTTAGGCTTTTTGCACCACCATCGGATAGATCGAGAAGAGAGGATAGCTCCTATATCATCTTCTCCAAAGGATCAGAACTTCCATTTCCAGTCATGTGATTTAAATTGCAATAATTCAGTGTATATATTATCCATAATGGTTTAGAATTGGAGAAAAAACTTAAAAAATGATGAATTAATGGATTTGGAGATTTAAATCTTAATCTTGGTAGGTTTTTCATATAGATTAACTTCTGAAAATAGAGCAGCCACGAAATCATGATCCATGTGTAGAGAATTACGAATTTATGTTGAGTTATATGATGTTCTCAAAGAAAATAGAAGAAATAGGTTTTTTAGGAAATATACATGATTTGATCCAAGAAAATGATATCCCATAATGATTTGATGATTCTAAGAAGTTAAAATCTATGTGTTTATGTTGGTATAAGGATTTGTATAAATATTTGGGAGTTTGGGACATTATAATAGAGGATTTGAGGGTTAAACTTGATGAAACCCATAGTAAAAAATGTAGAAATCGTAGGCCAATATCTGATGGATCGATCGATCGACCCAAAAATGTCAATCGATCGACTGGATTGATTGATCGATCATTTTCTTCGATCGATCGACTCCTCCTAAATTTTGTTAATTATTTTCCTTTAAGGTTTGAAAAAATCCCAAGCTTATAAGAACTCTTAGTGTGATTAATAGAATATTGTGGGACTTAGTTAAGGTCAGTAGGGTCGTAGTTAATGCCCGAAAAATGTTGTACATTATGGTATTAAATGGTATACTTACGAGTGTTTGACGAGTGAGGTACGGTTAGAAAGTATTATGTATTACGTAGAATAATCGGGATGAAACTATACTAGGTATGAGACTTGTAGTATAGGACAAAAATATACCTATATTGAAATAATGATTACTTAAGTTGTGTGAATACCTAGTATATAAATTATTATGTGTATGACATACCTACCATACTTGCTATCACGGGAGGTTGTAGGAAGAGGAAAATCTAGTCTTCTATGCCTTCAGAGGGATTTAGATTTGGTACCTCAAGAACATATGACTGTGATGACTTATTTGTGAGTTGATAACTCAGTTGACCATGGGAGCGTAGGTATGTGCGTGACCTATGGGTATGTCAACTATGTTCGCCTCCAATATGTGTAATTTGTATTGATATGATTCCTGAGTGATTCGGAACTCATAATCCATACGTACGTGATGTACATGGATTTAATAACAGAGTAGGCATGCACCACAGCTTAGCCTCAGAGTGCTGTATTAGTATGTATATTTTAGTGATAAATATATGTACTTGTGATGTATTCTACTGTGTGAACTTTGGAGATAAGACCAATAATGAAACATAAAATAATGCAAGTATGGGAATACTTAACTTTAGATTATGAGAACTCCTCTTTGAAATAAAAGATGGAAAACATGCAACATAACAGATCGTGGGAAATATATGGGGGCACTATGGGTGATAGCTTGGGGAGGAATATATGCAGACTAGTTAGGTAGTAGCATAACTAGGATGGGTTAAAGGTATGCATTAGGCATGCGTTTTAGTGGAAGGGTGAGAAACTCATGTGAGAGCACGTGACTAACATGTATATAATATTTACTATTTAATGCAATTAAACACTTGTTGTTTTTGAAATATTTTCACCTCGGCCTCTGCCTCATTTCCTTACAAATCTATTTTTTTTTGTAAAAAATTTTTAGGTGCCCAGTCATAGGACGCCAAGCTTAAGAGTTCCATTATGTTGACGTGCTGTAGCTGCTGTGGAAGTTACAGGATCTCGGTATTAGACGCCTCCACATCTATGTTTGCTTCCTTCGGAGTCATTCATATCAGTTTTTGCATGATGCCCATTCTTATTCATAGGTAGCAGTTTTAGACTTTCATTTATTTCAGGTGTTGATTTTATTTATTAAGACTTTTGTATTGAGATTATATTTTACTTTGGGACTATTGTTGGAGTGTTTACTCCAGACTCGGTTTATGTGAATGTTGAATGGTTGGTTATTCATTACTCATTTGTAAGTTAATTTAATTAATGAAATTTGGCATCTTACTTTTAAATAATAGGTGGCTAGTAACTAATTAAATATTTTTCGACAGTGTTGCTAAGACTGAACCAACTTGATATTCTGCATTAATTTAATAAAGGAGTGAATACTCGGTATTTAATTAGACGAGATGTCACAAGAAGACACATAAAAAGAAATGTTAGAATTACCTCTAGAAGATACGTGGCCCTCGTAAAGGTCTGTCGACCGTACCGGCTGAAAGAGTCCATAGAAGAATAAAGGATCGCCAAGGTCAGGCTATCCCTGTCATAAAGAGGGTATTGGAAAATACCCTAAAATGGTAAAAAACCATAGATGGATGAAGTCGCCACTCGATGCCACCAAGAAACCCCCAACAAAAGAAAAATGAATAAACGGGCCACCTGCCATACCTACATCACGTCTATCACATCGATCCTTCGGCTCAACAACTCTTAGGGAGAATAAAGACGGATATAATCTCTTAAGACTGTCCTCCTCACGTCTCCCAATGCTGCCTCAACCGCCTCAGGTGTCACCTTAAAAGACCGGTCAACCTCAATCGGCATGCCCTCGCAGTCAATCCCTAGATGTTTGGTATGGGTAGTATCCCACCACCTCTCCCCCAGCGTGCACAAAACATTCGTAGAGCACGGCGTCTCATCTAAAGTAGATGCCAAACACCCAAAACCAGTAGAGGAAACTACCTAGCGCACCACCGTCAGAAGATGCTCTCACACATTCTTAAACCCCATCGTCCCCCAGGAACGAAACATCGTAGAAGATATGTCAGTCTGCCAAAAAAACAAAATAAATAAAGAAACCTTTTGTCAACTCAAGGAAACAAGAAGAAAAAAAAAGAATGCCAAAGGTCATTAACACTTAAGTAGCCACTAGGGTTCCTCACCCTAAATGCCTGGTGATGTGAAGGCTTGCACAGTAGAAAGTGGTCCTCAACAACTGGATCAAACAACTGGAAGGCATTTTCAATGCCTAATGCCAGGGGCACCCTAGCTCTCCACTCTAGGTTCGCCTAATCGTCGACACCTAACCACGCCATGTGGGTCGCGCTACCTAAAAAATTCGCCATTCTTAAGACTCTAAGAGAAGGAAAATATTGGAAACAGATCTTAGCAAGAAAGGGAAGAAAATCTAAATTCTAGAAGCTATGAAAAATGAGGACAACTCGCTCCCTTTTATAGGAGGCCATGGGTCATGCCGATCAGCAGTTCCCTGACACCCACCGATCGGCACCTGTCTCTTCCCCTTCCCAAGTCAGCCTAGAAGACCATGCCATTTCGAAACAAAAAACCTACAACATGTTGGTCGACAACCCCCTAAAAATTTCATACAAAAAAAAACTGAAAATGCCAGAAAATTTAAAAAATTCTCCGAAAAAAATCCTAAACTTGCTAAATAAATATTAGAACATTTCTTCACTAAGAAAACCATTTTTCAGGCTCTTGAAATCACCCTCCGGATTGAAGCCACACTCCTATCACCAATTGCAACCCTAGAACGGCGCACCTGTATCACGGGGTCAACTATAATTTTCTAGAGAAATCCCAAAACCTCAAGTCATCAATTGTTTCCCAGTGGAACTTCCAAATCCAACATTCCCGGTGGAGCTATAAGCCAATAGGATATCTCTCCCCGACAGCGTCTCAGAGAAACACATTCCCCAGCGGAATCCCAAAACCTCAAGTCATCAACGGAATTTTCAAACTAAAATTTCTCCCAATACATCCAGCATAAGAATTTTAACTCCTCCAGCAAAATTATCTCCTCTCAAAATGACATAATCCCCAGCCAGATGTCTCTTCCCCAGTAGAGTCTAAAAATGTTAAATTAAAGACTCCCCGGAGAGTAAACCCCAATATTATCACTTTAAGTCCTCAGATTCGACCTCGATTCGCAGAATTGGTCACCACAACTTTAGGTTCTCAAATTGACCTCGACATGAAGAGTTGGTCATCCCAGCTTTAGGTCCTCAGAATTGGCCTCAACTCGCAGAATTGGTAGCCTGAACTTTAGGTTCACAGAATTGATCTTGACCCGCAGAATTGGTTGCCACTACTTTAGGTTCTCAAAATTAACCTCGACCCGTAGAATCGATCTCTCCTACTTTAGGTCCGCGGAATTGACACCCAATTTTAGGTCCGTAGAATTGACCTCGACCAGCAAAATTCATCGCCCTAACTTTAGGTCCGCAGAATTGACCTCAATCCATAGAATTGGTTATCTCAACTTTAGGCTCATAGAATTGAACTCGACCCACAAAATTGGTCACCATAACTCTAGCTCCGCAGAATTAACCTCGACCCGCAGAATTGGTTTCCTCTACTTTAGGTCCTCAGAATTGACCTCAACCCGCAGAATTGATCATCACAACTTTAAATCCTCATAATTAACCTCAACCCACAAAATTGGTTGCCCGAACTTTAGGTCCACAGAATTGACCTCAACTTGCAGACTTGGTTGCCCCTACTTTAGGTCGGCAGAATTGACCTCGACCTGTAGAATTGATCACCCCAACTTTAAGTCCCCAGAATTGACCTCTATCTGCAAAATTGGTTGCCACTACTTCAGGTCCTTATAATCAACCTCGACCATTTGAATCGGTCATCCTCATCCCTTTAGGTCCTCAGAACCGACCTATTTCCCAAACATCTTATGGCGTCTATTCAATGGATTTCACTTGTTCCAAGCTCACCCGTTGAGGGGCTCTATAAACATCACATTCTAAAACCCTCCTAAGACTCTCCTTAGGTCCTTAGAACTTCCTCATTCTCCATAGAACCGTAGGTCATACTTCGAGTATTGATCTAGAGGCCACTGGGCGCTCCAGGGTCCCATTTGACTTCGATAAATTTCATCATCAGAGTGAAAGATCGATGAATCTTCAAAGGTCTCTGAATCCCCATTCCAACAGTCAAACTCGTGCACAATTGGCGTAATAGTTCGGAGGGCCATTTTACTATTGAAAACCGATCTAGAAACCACCGGGTTCTCCCGAGCACCCAGATTTGACACCAATCAACTTCATCGTCAGAGAAATTTTTAATAAATCTTCAATGGATATGAATCCCATTTTCAATGGTCTGTTCTGTTCATAAAATGGCATAATTATTTGCATGAACGATCCATTTTCCCCCAAAAATTGATCGAAAGGTCATCTGGCGCTCTCGAGCTCTATTTGATCAAAGTTAGCTCTACAGCTCAAACAAGACTAAATAAATCTTCTAAGGGCACTGAATACCCTTTCCAACGGTCTGTCCCATGCGCGAATCAGTCTTACGGTACAAGCGAATGACGTGTTTTACTCCGAAAGGTCACTAGGTTCTTTCAAGCCCCATTTGACCAAAGTCAACTCTCCAAACCAAGAGAAACTATTTGGAAAATCAAATTTCCTCGCATAACCTTTCCAAAGGTTTGTCTTACGCGATTGGACTATGGATTGCATTTTACGATCATTTTTCCAGAAAATCTGCACGAGACTGCTTATTTACGGGTCCATTTTCGTGCCTATCGACAGTCTGTCTAGGGTTATTTGCAAATAGGTAGGGCAAGGACAATGTCAATCGACAATCCCATAACCCTATATAAGGAGGGCATGAGCTCACTCTTAGGGGCATCTTATAAAACATTAGCTTCACTGATCTCTACCACATTCTTCTTAAGTCAGCGAGGTTTCCATCACTTTCACACCCAATTTAGAAAAATCCTCCTACATCTCTCACCCACTTGTAAGGAAGTTCATCAACAATCAAGATCAGTCTCTAAGTCTCCGAAGAAGGTCCAAACATCCTTCTCTCACTTTGAATTTCTTTATTTTCACTTTAGTTGAATAAGTTCTTAATTTAGCTTTTACTTTAGATCATACACATATTAATCTTCATCCTTTATTAGTAATATTTCACATACCTATTTTGTGTATAAAAAAAACATAAGAAAAGGAGGGTTACACTTATAAATTCCAACGGGATTCTCCATCACATTTTTTCAAAATTGAAAGCACCTTTTTCTTAATAAATACCCATTTGAATTTATGGGATAAACCCCACCCTGGTGTCGCAGGCAAACTGGGTGGACTTTGATGCCTTTATAGGCTACGTTGGCGTCTAGGGCTAAAACCCGATAGTCGAGTCCAATTTTCCTATTCTTCCTATTTTATCCATATATTATTTACATATATCATATTTGTGATTCATATTTGCGTCTTATCTAACACGTATAGTGTTTCATCATAACAATCAATATCTTGATAAGCGCACATATCATATTTTTAACTATTATTTTGGGAACATTCATCTGGATGATCTCACTCCATATTTTACATGATGCAAGTCGAGCGATTTAGATCTCCACTTATATATACACGCACCCACACACTTCTCAAAGAAATTAAGAAAAATAGTAACATAAGACCATGAGAGGCCGAAAAGGGGGTATGGGTGCCTAACACCTTTCCATTCCGTAACTTAGCCCCCGAACCTCTGATATAATTAGTTTTGCAAGCATGAGTTTGTCTTTGATGTCGTTCTCTTGAGAAAACAACATATTATTTTTCTTTTTTATGCAAAATCGGTTGGAGACTCTATCTCTTTGCATCACCCCACATCGACAACGGCCGAAGTGTTCCTAAAAAAGGGCATGAGACCTTCTCCCCCTTCCAATCGCGCGTGCGAGCGCCGAACCCCAAAACGGAGGAAAATCGGTGGGATGGCCGCATATACTTTTTACAATGCATAATAATTTCATAATATAATGCTTTATAAACAAACCCCACCTCTAATTTAACAATCATCCATTGATGTGTATGAGGTATCCCTCAATTCTCCATGAAAAGCTCCAAGAGTCTTTTCTTAAACAACCACCTTCAAACTTCATTAAAAATACTTGTACAACCCTAACAAAATGCACCTCATCTTCACAAAATATATGATTTATAACCTATAAATATCTTATCTTGAAATCTCAAATTTGTTAATCAAAGTTGTCGTTAAATATGGTCATAAGTTTGTACATAAGTGTGACACCCCGCCTAATTAAATACCGGGTGATCAGTCCTTTATTAAATTAAAATCAAGGTGAACGATTGGTTCATTCTTAGCATCACTGTCGCAAAATAATTATTTCCAATTTCAAACACCCTAAATAATTATGCTAAGTGTCAAAACAATTTAAAGTCTTATTTTCAGTTTATTAAATTCCAATATGAAAACCTTTTTAATAACCAACAGTTTAAGAATCACATAAATGATAAGGATGGAAATTAACACACAATAATTTAAACCATCTAGATAAACCAAACCAAGTTTAAGAACCATAAATGAAATCATCCTAACAATAGTTAACTCTCAAAGAGTATAGAATACTAGAAATATAAATAAACATAAATCTCTGACAAATCCAAACGGAATAGGAAATCGGGTGACACATGCCCTAATTACGAAGAACTAAAATAGGAATTGAATCAATGAAGAGGTCATCTAAAGTAAGGGCCCACAACTTCCACATAAGCTGCAGTACGTCCAATTCAAAGAACCTATGCGTGATGCCCCTGTGGCTGGGCACCTGTAATACATACATATATATACAAGAGAGAGACAAAAGACAGAAAATGGGTCCGATCCCGAGTGTAAAACATTTTTAAAAATAGTTTAGCAAGTATTTAAAATGCTTACTGGCTAATGAGACAACCATGTTAGTATGTGACACTCCCTTAAGAATTCTCACCTCTCATCTAGTGTGCACCCCTACCGTACGACTGATCTCATAAGACTATTTAACTTATTTTTTTATAAAGTTTTATCCCGAGAAGTACTAAGGCTATAGTATTTAGTTTTAAAAAATTAATCTCTTCCATTTTCTTCCATTACTTAGAACCACTCAGTACCGTTAAAAAATCCACAAACACTTGTTATAAAGCTGGAGCATTTATTCATTACTTAACTACTTATACACACAGTAGAAATTTTCCATATATATATATATAAGTATTTATATATTATTCACACATATAATATATATACTATCGGCACCCCACATAAAATCTATAGTGCTAGCATACTCTGCTATCAAGTCCCCGTATCACTCGTACTAAGGGAAATACTAGTTCAGAATTACTCTCGAACTGTATTAACACAATACACACAAAATGGAGGTGAAGCATACTTCCAAGTCACTAAGAGGTCAGCACATACCCCTCCTGTCTCTTAGTATCGTCTGACTATCATTCTCAGATTGTCTGTACCAAGGAAATCCTATGTTCTAGGGTATAAGTCAATATCACCCATAAAGGTCCCATCGAGATAAGACTGTCCTTGCGCGGCAACCTCCGTGATAGCAAGTAGCATGGGTATGATTTCTCACAAACATAATACTTAATATATGTACACAGTCACACGGTCATATATATAGATATTTACATATTCCAAAATAGGTCCGCCCACGACCCATAATTATTATAATCATATTTTAGCACAATTTTACTATATTATCTCGCATAACGGACTCATCCCTTTTATTCAGACTTATAATTTATTTCAAACTTACTTCTCATCTCTCGAAGTGCTCCTTCTTACTAAAATATAATTTCAGTAGGTACGCCCTCTCTAACCTTCTGTTTCTAAGTCTTTCACGAGTCTCTAAATCTTTTAGTGAGCGTACGCATAATTTCCAACGTGACTAAATTCCCCGTTAACCCAAAATTCCATCCCATATTAAATTTCACTCAACGGAGTCTACTTAGACCCTACTATTCCTCTTCATGACCCAATATACTATTTAAATGATATTCAAGGGTTCCTACGTGTTTTACACAGATTAAACAAAAAGGAAAAAAATATGCAGTTCTCCAGGAGGGGTCGATCGATCGAGGAAAGGGGTCGTTCGATCGATAGTCGATTGATCGATGTTCTTGGTCGATCGATCGATCGATCAAGCAATTATTCTGAATTTTGCCATTGTTAACTACGGGTTTTGTTCTCCAACCTCAATAAAAACTCCATTAACGATTCCCAAACTCCCAAACAACATTACTACTGGTCACATATACCTATATACATAATTTCCTACGTGAAACATGTACAAATTCATCAAAGGTATTGAATTAATGGGGGTAAAACATCATAATTATCAAGAACCCTAATTTTTCATAAAACTTCCATTCTTCTAATTCTTTTTCAGATTTCTTGCTTCTAAATTCATACAATTTCGTGGGTAATCCTCTACATATGATTTGGATTTCCAAAATCTATTTCCTCTAAAACATGTGATTTAATTCTCTAAATCAATGAATTCTTCCATGAAACATAGGTTTAATAAATCCTATTCTAACATGGGTGAAACATTAACTAAAAGAAAATCAAGATAGATACTTGCCTGGGATTTTAATGCATGATTTGATGGTGAAGAGGGTATGGTTGTGTTCCTCGTCTTACAATCAATGTTTTGGCGGTGGTGGCGGTGCAATCGAGTGAGTTCTGGGCCTTGGATTACTTGGAAAGCTCTCTACCTTCTTCTCTAATGGCCGTTATTATGTTCTGTGTTTGTTAACCCTAAAAGACAACTCCTAATGGATGATATATCTTAGGAAAATTCGAGGGTTTAATTACCCAAAATTACAAAATGTTTATAATACCCTCCCGGGATGTCAATTAGGCCTAAAAACACCTCGAGATTCAAACTAAACCCCCGGGTATACTTTTCTGACTCTCTCGACCCTTCCGGGCACTTTGGCGCACTCAAAATGACCATACGAGTGACTTATAATTTATTCACTTTTATAATAATAATTTAGTCCCGACACGACACAGACGCGTCCCGATTTAAATTTCCATAATTGCTATTTTATTCACTCGTAACAATTTTAATAAAATCAATCTTATATATTACTTTACCCATCTAGTAATATTCAATAAATTTCCAATAGTTACTAACTCTCGTCACGCTAGTAAATATTTAAAAATAAATTCCCAATAATTTTTAACTCTCGTCACGCTAGTAAATATTTAAAATAAATTTTTGGATTAATATTAAATTAATTCTTAATTAAATTTAATAGATCCCTAAATTTAAAAGCCATAAAAATACGGGGTATTACAATAAGGGGTCGTGTGTTAGAGCCTTAAACCTAGGTGTAATACCCCGTACTTCTGCGTATTTATAATTTAATTAATTGAGTTAATTGAGTAATTAAAAAAGGAAAAATAAATTTTAATTTAAATTACGTGAGTAGAGTAATTTGATGTGATGTAATAATAACTATGATTATTAAGTGATTAAATAATCGTTATGGCTATTAGATATTAATCAAGAATTGGATACTGATTAATATGGCGATTAAAGTTTACTAAGTGTGAATAGTAAATATTGAAAGTTTATGTGTACGACATAATGATTGATATGAACGTACTTGAGTTTACCTCAACCGTGTGTCATGCGTAGACAAAATTGAGGGTGAGATGCGAAACATATTTTTAAGAGACTCAAATGATAATTTAGAGGCCACAGGTGATTCCGAAAGGGTCGAATTAGTCAAAATAGTGTACCCGGGGGTACTAGTCGAGTGTCGGGTCATTTTTGGGCTAAATCGGGACCATACGAGGGCATTTTGGTCTCTTGACATTTAAGGGTGAGAAGACCTACGAATTTGAGAACCCTGAGTCAGATTATAAGAGTTAAGAGGCTAGGGTTAGAGAGAATAAAAACACACCATAGCCATTAGAGAGAAGAGAGAGACAATTCCTAAGGCCAAAGAAAGAAGTGGGAAGGATTCAAAGGAGACTTTCACCACCGACTTGTTGGGAAGAAGGATTGAAGGAGAAAGACCATCAATCACCAACAACAATCACAAAATCAGACTCTACTGAACAATAAGGCAATTAGTTATTTGCAACATAAATTGAGTTATAATACCCATATATAAGTTTTATGAAGAACATGACTTTTATGATTTTCTTAGAAACCAAGACTTGAAAATGATACATGATTGATAGGGATTGCCTGTAGAACATTTTAGACCACCAAATGATTTGATATCATAGGAAACTTGATGATTAAATCGAATTAAAAATATGTGTTTATGGATGAAAATCTGGAAAGAATATATTTTTAGGGTTCTTGAATAATAAGAAGATTTGAATTAATTTGGACTGAATTTATAACAATTATGTTGTTTTAGATCGTTGGTAATCATCCCAGTGTATGTAGGAATGATTAGAAATAGTTAGTTACAAATTTGGTGAATTATCATAGGAGATGGATAATAAAAAATGGTGTAACCCGCATGAAGAAGACGATCTGGGCCTGTCACTGCTCGATCGATCGATCGATCCAGGCTGAATTTTAGAAAATTTTATGGAAATCTCTCTTCGTTTACCGTCACTTAATGGGAACCTTAGTGATGATATTTTATCAATATAGGGACTTATTAATTATCAGTAAGTGTACTGTAAGACTTCATTATAAATCATTGAGTGTAAAATTAGGAGAAATGAAAAGAAGGGAAGTAGCCGATTGAGTCGTGTATCGGGAATTGAGTTACGGAACGAGTAAGGGTCGATTTTAGAAATATACCAGTAGGTTAGAGATAGATTAACTACTAAATTAATTGAGGGGTAACTAGGACCCTTAGATTTGTTTGAATACTCGAATGAACACAATAGTGAAATAAATCATGATTTAATAGGTACGGTGAATATAAGGAAAACATATTTCGTACGGGCATCATTTGATAGGTCGGGTGTGTACCTACTAAATTGCATGAATTTTTGGGTTAATATAATTATACCTAAATTAATTATGTTAGGGTCGATGAGACATTTCGAACTAACATAGAGTTATTATCTGTTTGGGGTCGATGAAAAAAATGCCGAACCAAACCTTAAAACTGGTGTCGCGATGAAAGAGTCCCGAACCAGAATATGTGTATATATAAATAGCTGGGGTCGATGGATCATTCCGAACCAACTCTCACTTGGGGTCGATGAATCATTCCGAACCAAGGGTCCTTTATGTGTGTTATAAGGACATATTAGTGATAACTAATATTTAGTACATGTTGTGTGATAAATGTATACCAGATGCATAATCTACTGACATGAGATAGTAGATAATAAAATGGATTGATAATATCTTAGTAATAATTAAGTAGTGTGAAGTAATTATTATAAGTAAAAGAATAACAAGATATGAGTAAGTTATCTAAGTTTTTGATATATGAGATATGGACTATTTAAATACTGCGTGTATGTTATGGGGACTTAACGAGTAGGTACGGACAGTGGAGTATTCTAGCCTAGTTAACTTGGGTATCACAACTAGGTGGACTAAGTACCAACGTTAGGCATGCACTATAGGAGAGAGGTGAGGTAACTCTAAAGAGTGTGCGAAGTCTTAACATGTGTAATTAATAACTCATAATTGTGATAATTGCTTGCAAAATATTTTTAAAATGTTTTGAGTACTAACTCTTGCTATGTAAAATCTTTTCAAAAACCTTTTAGGTGCCCATCCATAGGGACACCCAACATGAATTCATTCCAGGGATTTGGGAGCTGCAGCACTTGTGGATGTTGGAGGGATTGTTTAGACGTTTCTCTTTTTCATATCTAGTGTAGAATCTCAGTTTTAGTACTCTCAGTTTGGGACATGTTGTCCAATCTTTACATTTGCAGTTATTCTGATTTTAGATTTTGAGTTAGTTATTTTTAGCCGTGGTTTTCGGTGAGAATTTATTTCATTCAGTTATTTATGATGATTGGTTTAATACTGCTTAAATTTTATTGTTCCGCATGAGTTATTTATCTGTTTAAGGAAGATAAAATTTGGCACTAGCTTAATTTCACTTAGGTGGTTAGTAATTAAAATGATTTCGACAGTGATGGTAAGAATGAACCATCTAAGAAACCTGTTCTAAATTAAATTAAGGTTTGATCACCCAAGGTTTAATTAGGGGGGTGTCAAAGATGGTATCAGAACATCAAGGTCTAGTATCAATAGGATCTGTACGGCTTACTATGTTTCCGCGTAACGTTTGGTTATATTAGAGCCCTACTATTAGGACTGTTGATTCATTTTCCGCTTTTGGGATATCGTACATCTTCTCTTAAAATATTATATAAACTATGTACTTATACAATTTGATCTAATAAGATGCCACCGAAGAGACAGCGAACGGAGAGGGCTGAAGCCAGGGATGAGGTGAGGGAGGCTCATTAGGAGCCACAGGTGCCGCTGCCACCACCCCCGCCCGAGTTGATTTCCACTACTCAGGTTGCAGTGATAGTGGCGCAAGCAGTCGAGACAGCGATGAGGGCCATGGCAGCCCATTTTCCTCAGCCCCAAGTATGACCTCCCGTGGCACCAGTAGTTCAGGCCCTAGCAGGGCCATTTATTTGGCAGCGAGTCAGAGAGACATTTTAGAAAGGGCATCCGCCCGAGTTGCAGGGTAGTACCGATGTAGTGGAGGCGTGCAACTAGAAGAAAAATATACAGCGCCACTTGTGCATACTAGAGTGCACCGAGGTACAGAAACAATTGCTAGCTACTTTTTGACTGTCGGGAGCGGCCTTACAGTGGTGGGAGTTAGTTACCACTGCCAGGAAAGGGATGCAATGGAAATTTCTGAGTTTTGGGTGAGGTTTGACCGCAAGTACTTTCCTACAGCTGTAGAGTCATAGATGAGGAAGAAATTCGGTGAGGTGGTTCAGGGTGATCGCTCGGTTGCTGACTATGAGGAGGAGTTCACCCGTTTGGCTAACTTTGTGCCAAACGAGGTGAGTGATGAGGAGCGGAAGAAGTCAAAATTTATGGATGGCTTGGCTTGGAGAATCAGGCAGCATTTGATCAGTAATCTGACATTGGTAATTTACATAGATGTCATCAATTCTGCTCTACTACACTGTCAGGATCATCGCTTTCATGTGAAGGGAAATAAGAGAGGTGAGCCTAGCCAATCGGACAAAGTGGATGGAAGTAGTGGCAGCAGCACACCGCAACAGCAAACAGTGTGTCAGCTAGGGCAAGATTCCTGGCAGGGGAACAGTGCCAAGAAGTTTAGGCATGGGAGGCATCACTTTGATAGACAGGGCTATAAGGGTCCCCAATAGCCAGTTCCTTGGGGTCGACAGGGCCAAGGGAACCAAGGAGGAGGACAGCAAGGCCAAGGTCGTTTGGGCCAACAGGGCCAAGGACAGAGGCAATTTCAGGGCCAGTGTTTCACATATGTCCAGCAGGGTCACAAGAGTAGGAATTGTCCACAGAAAGACAGGGCACAACAATAGGGTTCCCAACAGGGGCAGCAGGCTCCATTAGCCCCAGCAGTAGCACAGGCCCCGCAACTAGGCCAGATGCACTACGGGAGTGTGTTCAACGTCCGTGATGTTCCATTCCAGCCAGCACCTCTAGCACCGCCGGCAGTCGCGGGTATGTTTCCTATCCATGTACTAGAGGGTAGTATTTTGTTTGATACGGGGGTGACACATTCCTTTTATTGCCACTAGCTTTGCATGGGCAGCCGGCCTATTAGAGACAACCGACACTCATCTTATGTGCGTGGAGCCACCGATGGGTATTGGGTCCCTTATACACTCGATTTGTAAGGGTGTGGACATTATGGTCGGGAGATTGAGTTTAGCGGCAAACCTCCTAGTGTTGGATATGGAGGGTTATGACGTCATCCTAGGCATGGATTGTTTGGCGCGTTATAGGGCGATGGTAGATTGCTATGAGAGGACTATCGTGTTTTCCATTCTGGGACAGGAGATGTTCCTAGTTGTGATGCCTCTCCCCGAGGGAGGATTGCGCACTCATTTATATTATATTGAGGATGAGACCTCACAGGGGGTGGTCATTTCTCTGGACTCAATCCCAGTCGTGAGGGATTTTGATGATGTCTTTCAGGAGATACCAGGGTTACCACCCAGCTGGGAGATAGAGTTCGTTATCGACCTATCACCGGGGACGAGATCGATTGCTAAAGCACCGTATCGCATGGCTCCTTCGAAGATGTGAGAGTTGAGAGAGAAGATTCAACAACTCTTAGGATATGATTTCATTCGACGGATTACATCGTCGTGGGGTGCGCCAGTTTTATTTGTAAAGAAAAGGGATGGTTCAATCCGTTTGTGTGTAGATTATAGGGAGTTGAACAAGGTGACGATACGTAATAAGTATCCGTTACCTAGAATTGACGACTTATTTGATCAGTTGAGAGGGGTTGCATACTTCTCAAAGATCGATTTAAGGTCAGGTTACCACCAGTTGCGCATTCGAGAAGAGGATGTACCTAAGACCACTTTCCTGTCGCGGTACAGGTCATACGAGTTCAGGGTAATGCCGTTTGGGCTCACTAATGCGCCTGCAGTATTTATGGATCTCATGAACAGAGTATTCAGGGAGTTTTTGGATTAGTTTGTGATTGTATTCATAGATGAAATTCTAATTTACTCTCGCACGGAGGAGGAACACACCGAACATTTACGAATGGTTTTGCAGACATTACGGAACCATCAGCTGTACGCCAAATTTGGGAAGTGTGGATTTTGGCTTTGGGAGGTTCAGTTTCTAGGCCACATTGTATCCGACAGAGGCATTGCTGTTGATCCGAGTAAAGTATCGGCGGTGAGGGAGTGGGGGCAGCCCACGACACCGACTGAAATTTATAGCTTTTTGGGGTTGGCCAGTTATTATCGTCGCTTTATCAAGGGGTTCTAAAAAATTGTCGATCGTTTGACGAACTTGACTCGAAAGGGAGTGCCCTTCATATGGAGTGACTACTATCAGTTAGCGTTTGATGAGCTAAAGGATAAGTTGACATCAGCACCCGTTCTTGCCTTGCATAGGAGCGGAATGGAGTACCGAGTCTATACTTACGCAACCTTACAGGGGCTTGGGGGTGTGTTATAGCAGGAAGAGAGGGATATAGCTTATGCTTCCCGAAAGCTAAAGCCACATGAGAAGAATTACCCCACCCATGACCTCGAGTTGGAAACGATCGTTTTTGCATAGAGGATATGGATACACTATCTTCTGGGTGAGAAGTTTACTTTATTCAAGGATCATAAGTCACTTCAGTATCTTTTCACACAGAAGGATCTAAATATGTGGCAGAGGAGGTGGCTTGAATTCATAAAGGACTACCAGTTTGATATACAGTATCATCCTGGTAAGGCTAACGTGGTGGCAGATGCGTTAAGTAGAAGACCTACCGGAGGGTTGGCAAGAATTGGGAAGGTGAAGTGGAGTGAACTTCGACACGAGGATGAGATAGCTAGAGCACACATGGCAGTTTTAGCTATCACTCCCGAGAGTGTTATGCGGGTAGTGAGGGGACAGGTCGAGGACCTATTTTGTCAGACAGAGTACGACAGTTACTGGCCGAGGGGGCAGAGTCATACTTCATCAGCTCAGAGGGTGGACTACGGTATAATGGTAGACTGATAGTACTCGAGGATGATGATTTGAGGCATGCCATAATGACGGAGTCGAAAGGTCAAAGTTTTCGGTACATCCAGGTGGGGATAAAATGTACCAGGATATGCGACGACTATATTGGTGGTCAGGTATAAAACGAGACATTGTAGAGTTTGTCATAAGGTGTGTTACATGTGAGCTCCTAAAAGTTGACCATCAGAGACCTTCAGGGATGCTACAACCACTGGAGATTCCCGTGTGGAAGTGGGATAATATCTCGATGAATTTTATTACTGGGTTACCAACGTCGCAGAAGGGTCACAATTCCATATGGGTGATAGTGGATCGGCTGACTAAGGTATCTCATTTCTTATCGGTTCGTACGTATTATGATACGATGCGGTATACGCAGTTATTCATTTTGGAGATCATTAAGCTGCACGGAGTTCCTATTAATATTGTGTCTGACAGAGACAAAATATTTGTGTCACATTTCTGGTAGAGCTTTCAGGAGGCCATGGGCACCGACTTGCAGTTGAGTACGGCGTATCACTCGCAGACAGACGGTCAGACTGAAAGGGTAAACCAGATGCTGGAGGATATGTTGAGGATGTGTATCCTAGATTTTGGGGGAGGATGGGAGCAATAACTTCCTTTGGTAGAGTTTGCATATAACAACTATTACCAATTCACTATCGGTATGGCTCCATTCGAGGCACTTTATGGGAGGCCTTGTCGTTCGGCCGCCTGTTGGTTAGAGGTGGTAAATAACAAACTATTGGGACCAGATATGATACATAAGACTTCTTCCAAAATAGATTTAATTCGAGGACGTATTCGAATAGCTCGGGATAGGCAGAAGAGTTATGCTGATGCCGATAGGAGACACGTGGAGCTAGATATGGGCGACCAGGTGTTGATTCGGGTATCTCCTATGAAGGGAATTGTGAGGTTCGGCAAGAAGAGGAAGTTAGCACCGAGATATATTGGACCGTTTCCTATTATTAAGAGGGTGGGACCGGTAGCTTACATATTGGGACTCCCCAAGCATCTTCAGTGAATACACGATGTGTTCCATGTGGCATCGCTGAAGAAATACAAGAGGAGTGAGAGGGCCTTCTGGCACATTCCACTTAAGGAGATTGACTTGTAGCCAGATGTCTCGTATGAGGAGAGACCCGTGGCTATTCTGAGCGTAAACTATGATCCAAGGGGGTACCCTTAGTATGAGTACATTGAGGACATCACAATATTGAGGAGTCTACTTGGGAGCGGGAGGAGGATATGCGAGAGCAGTATCCAGAGTTATTCATCGCAGGTATTTTTCCTAATTTCGAGGATGAAATTCCTTTGTAAAGGGGGAAGTATGTAATACCCCGTAATTTTGCGTATTTAAAATTTAATTAATTGAGTAATTAAAAAAGGAAAAATACTTTTTAATTTAAATTGAGGTTTGATCACCTAAGGTTTAATTAGGCGGGGTGTCACACTAGGTTTATTTTCTAACACTAAGGAAGGGAATGAGGAAAATATTTTGGTGAAACTCTCTTATGCATAAGGTTTATGGTTTAAGAGGGCATTCTCTCAACTTATCATTTTGGCCAAAAGTTTTTAAAGGGGAAAAAGCCTCATGTTGGCCTATATTTGATCTCCAAAAAGGATCCAACGATTAGAAATGAATTTTCAGGCCATGTTTCGAACAATAAGTCATGCCCGCTCCTGCTACGCATTGGCTGCTAACGCGGCTTACCCTCTTTTGACCCCTGTCTTGTTTCACTAGTTAATATCTACATCATCATTCCTCCTACTAGATGAGAAGTCACTGGGGGACATAGACCTGGGGAGGAAACCCATTTACGCTGGAGCTAAGATATAATCACCATTAAAGCTATTTTTATATATGTGTGGGACAAAAACTTGTACATTATAGCTATATTTGGCAATAGGTTGTGATATCTTCTATCATGTAAAAATCATGAATCATTAATATATATTGGGTCAATGTTGTGTATAGATTTATGTCATATAGTATTAGGAGATTGTGATATTCATTAAATTTGAATTTCAAAAGAAATTGGAATATCAAAAGCCAAATAGTATGGAATGTGTAAAACCAAAGGGAAGTGCAACATACAAAGTCAAGCATAAGAAAAAGATGAAAAGTTGAGTGGGTTAATAAATGCATATGTCATAAGACTTTACTGGTGTGTGTAAAGGATTATGCTCCTAGTGTGCACCCTGACACCAAAGATGATGCAAACACGCAGGTAGACACCATTCTTCTTATAAAAACAGCCTTCTTATCAACTTCGTTGATTGTTTTGTGGGAATTCATAACATGTAAGTCATCATGTTCATTCTGTAGCTAGATACAAGCTCTATTCTTGTTAAAATCTCATGTCCACTGACTTTTTAAATTAATTGATGATAACCCATTGGATTAATGTTTTGCCCTTATTTCATGACTCTCTATGATTTTTTCCTTTCTTGGTACCTTGTTTCTTCTACTCAAAATCTGATTCTCAATATATAATTTTAATCATCTTCATCATTATCTATACTAATTATCAAAATTAAATTTCATATCAAATCAACTATCAAATTTCTATGACAATCCGCATAATTTCAATCAACATTCCACGACATAACTCTACCTGAATTTCCTCTATTAGTTTCACCTCATTGTTGAATTATATTGTTATTTTTTACATTCCCAATTTTATTCAAGGTCCGTGATTTAGCTATATTCTTCAATATGTTCTGACAAAAATTGTAACTTTAAAATTTACTTTTACGTATAAGTATGTAATTATATTTTATCGTGTAATGCTACAAATTACTACACATGCTTAGAATGATTTTTAAGTTTTTGATTCTCGTAATTTGGGTATTTATGACCAATAACCCTAAATACAAAAACACGAGTTATCATAATTGATATCAAAGCAAGGTCTAGACCCTATAGGATCTATGCGAGTCCAATCGATTTTTTGATAAGCTTTCTTTGACAAATATATAGCTTTTATTGGGGATTTGTACTCTTGTGTTGTGATGACACCTGTTTAGATATTATTTGTTCTCATCTCGGCAGATGGTGAACATAAAAAGTGGAGGAGCGCAAAAAATCCAAGTCAACGCAAATCCATTAGGAAATCAAGTGCCAAGGATGGGAAAAGATGGTGGACAATGAAATCTATCACACTTTATGAACTTAATAATGAAAGTTGTTGCCACTTGGATTACAACCATTTCCATAGATCGCTATAAGCACCGTATGTTTAAGTTGATCATATTATCCCGATAATGGGAGAATATCCAAAGTGATTTTATGAAAGGGAATCCACCTAAAGTTTTTTGGTTGTACGAATCTTACAGTTGTTTTGTAGTGATGAAGGGACATAAAGATAGACCTTTGTCTTTTATAGTGCATCAAGGTGCTAAAGAAGTATCTTGCTATATTTCAACTCATTACCGTGAAAGTGTGACTAGTTTTGAGAAGATGATTGTTATCTATGATCAATTTTGAGTTGGGTTTGAAGATAAGTATTTCCTATATATGATTCAAGTAATAAATATAAGAGAAGTTCTTACTTTAGAGCAAGGTCATCGCATGGTTGCAGGATACGAACAAGGTTGTCACATGCTTTTATATCTATGTTGAGTTGGCCCATCAGGCATGCGTTATTGGGTAATATTGCTTATATGCCTTATGAAACTTATCAATTCCTCACTTAAGCAATTTAAAAATATTAAAGAATCTGTAAGCATAAGGGTGGAAAATAATTCAACTGAAGGTCAACTTCACAAGATGAAAAGTCTCACGTGAGAGTTAATGGAAGAACAAAAAGAGATAGCGAGATGGGACATGGGGGAATAACTTTCAAGGATGGTTTTGAGGTTAATGTTATGCGTGTGGTGTGTATGGGCACATAAATAGGAGATGTTTGAGACCATTTTAGGGTGACATAGTCATGATGCATTAGTATTGAAGCCATTGTAGATGATTTTATTAGTGTTATTGCTATTATTGACACCATAGAGGAAACTGTGTGCTTGGCAACTATATTATTGATCACATCGTACTATATGAGGATTTGTGTATCAAAGGGTGAATATGTGTATTTTTTTAAACTCAATTGACTTGTTAAAGTCATTTTTAATTTTTGATTCCTAAATTTTGTCACATAATACTCATCCAAATTTTACCTTCGCTAACGTGATAACTTAAGGCAGTTGATGTTGGATTGTTTCGATTAGAAATGATGTTCAGATCTCATGTATGGGTTTTGTAAGGACCCACGATGCGATTTTGATATGTGGATACGAATGCGTACTATCGTAAAGGCAATTGTGAGCTTCTATTATCGAGATATATATAGTTTTGTATGTGTGTGACTATTGTATGGATATGGGTTGGATGTGTGCCTATTTTATAATGAGATGATGGGTTATTGTCCTTTGATGCTACATATTGCATGATGAGATCATGGGTTGGTTGATGACACAATACCTTTGACATGGATGTGCGGGTCGAAGGAGAACCTATTGCAAGATTGAGATGAAAGGTTTATTGGTGACGTAATAGATCAGCGCAGATATGATGACTAATGCATTGTCCATCATATCATGGGTGTTGTTTATTAATGTAATTTCATATATAAAGGGGCATGGTTTATTTGACCATGGGTTACAGGTATGTGGATTAGATGATGCCATCTTTTGTGTTATTAGGTCTTTATGAGTGAGTTAAAACATTATGAGAAGTATTAGGATAATCTTTACTTAAACATTATATAACCCCTGATAAATCAATAATTGGTTTATCTCATGCCTTTAAACCTAATGTAAAGATTCAATGTTGTTACCTTAGCATAAAATCCAAGGGTTAATGTTAATACAATCCAACGAATCATGTTTTGAAAAATATTCAAATTTGTATGGTTTGGTATAAGGGACCGAGGAAGGCTATGTCTAAATTTAATGAAAGGTGAATAAATCAACCGAATCCACAAAGCATGATATGTGAATATGAATTCCAATTATAGCTTTTAGTAGGTTGGTGCTCGAACAAATAATGAAGTCTAATTAATTAGCATATGACCAACATACACCAAACTTGTCTAGATTAAATACCATCCTTACAATATACAAAAATCTATGGATATGCACAATAGAGTTTCCAATACATGGATGTATAAACTATTGGAACATGATAAACAAACAAATATAAAATCACCAAAAATGAAGCAAGGAATATCTCGTGATGTGTTGCATGCTATCTACGACTTTATTTATGTATATAAGTCCCCTTATAATGATGAGAGCATCTATTTAATACATTATAAAGTTAAGGATTCACTCTCAGCTAGCATTCTAGTACCCAACCCTCAATAGTAATAAAACCCCATCTCTTTTTTTCACTTATGGATGTTGACAAGTAAGACTTGTTGAACCACATATATACTCAAGTCATTTTACATTATCGCACAACACTTGGGGGGATTTTAACAATTTATCTATCCTAGAGTCAACTCCCATACAATTTGGTGTTATTTGTTGGAACTTCTTTGATCCCACCAATAGGATTGCCAAATTCACATACATGAGTGAACAACGATCATTATGTTCCATGAATGATAGAGGTCAAAGAATTAGATAATATATCAAGGTTGAGAGATATAATCAGTTCACTAATAAATCTCTATCACCCCTTAGCATTTCTAAATCTATGGAAGCTGAATCCATAACCATCACTGATGAAACTTTCCTTTCGAGTATCCTCCATCTAGGAACCTTAGATCTCATTTGATTAACATGTACGAAGAATTTCTATAGAAACATGAGGAGGAGATAATAATTTACCGATGATAAAGAACATTTAGAGAGACAACTGAGTGCTATGGATCCATCACCCGTAGGTCCACCCACTTTTACAGGAGGATAATTTAGTCCCCCAAGACACCCCCATATCCTAATTATGGTCGAATCCATATACTGAACCCCTTGATGTTCATCTTATCCAAGACCATAAAAGGAAACCATTATCACGTTGTGTTACTTTGGTATTTGATCATATATGCTCTCGAGGTAGTCATCATGACATACTTCCAAATAAATCTCATCAAGAGATTCAATCCCTAGACCAAGAATACTTGAGGGACTTCATAAAGAAGGAATTAAAGGGTGAATTGAAATTCTATAAGATTTACATTCCTAAAAAGTTTATCTAGAGGGACATGGGCCTTGGGTCAACATCCGCATTCATTCAAACTATTGAGGATAGAAAACTTCACAAGAATTTTTCAGTCCCTAAGATGACCCCTTATGATAACAAAAAATCCAATCATGTTAAGCATATTTATCATTATCAATAACCCATTACCTTAAATGTGATGCCACATATGCTTTAATATTTAGGTTAATTAAGTCTAGCTATTAAATTATACAGGTTATAAAAATAATTAAATACAGTCCTTAGCACGAAATGGAAATAATGAATAATGATAAGAAAAACAAAGTGAGGCATGTATATCCTCAATAAAACATACACATGGAATATGAGTCAATCATCACCACTCACTATAAAATATGAACTAATAAGTTTTGCCAATGATAACCCCAAAAGTAGTTAATGACAACAGAACTGTTAACAATATCCAACATATACATAACCAAAATCTGATTACAATGTCTACTGGGGTAAAATATAAATCTCATACCACTCATAAAGCATTAGGTAAAAGTAAGGTCCCACATTTACAACTCCCAAATTGGTGATGATTGGGAAGGATGACTCGGTGCTCGAAGGAGAGAGAAAGATAAGTCTGACGTACTGGAGCACCTGGAATAATGCGATGGGTCAGGCCATCGCAAGATAAAAAGATACATAACTCAAGTAATAAAACTCACAATTACACATATAAATAATAAACCCATGGTTTAGATTAACTATTCAATAATTCGCTACACCATTAGCGGTGTAATTTTTTCATAATGTATTTTATGAAGTCTTTTAAAATTCTACTAGTTCTCGTTAATTAAGAGATCACTAGTATACCCAATACCCATGATAATATCGTCATAAGTAAAAATTAAGAGTAGTCCCTAACTAACTATGGGGTCATTAGCACGTAAGTCCGCAGTTTTTAGCTAGATCTGATAAAATAACTGCAAATAGTCCTCAACTAACTACTAAGGTCACTAGCACAACTATCCACCAATTTTTATCTAGCACGAACTAAAATAACCAATCCACAACTCCACACCATCCATGATAATAACCAATCAATTACTGCAACCATGACTCAATACCTAGACATGCTTAAAATAAATACTTATTCACCTTGTCCCTTTTATAGCATTGTCCTAATAGTATATTATAATCGTTTAGGAAAATTCTTCACTTTTAGCCCATACATTAAATTTTGTATTTTTAATATTATATATTTTCAATTTGCCCAAAGGGATAATGTTAACTACAATTGAATCCATAACTAACTCCAAATGTGTCACTTTATGTTTTAGCATTTTGAGTTTTACAATTCATGGGGAGCATCATAAAAATGTGAAAGTCGTAACATAGCTTAATTCCAACATAAAAGTATAACAACTACTCAATATGTCATTCCAACTAAAATCCAATAGACTTAACTTTATCAAAGGATTTTCATTACAATTTACTAATTTTAGATAAAAGGTTTAAACCTTTAAGATTTCCAAATTTTTAGTAGATTGTAAATTAGAATTTTCTACATCATTTTCGATTTATATATTATCCAATTTCAACTTCAAGGTTATCATGCCAGTATTCCAATTCACATAATTTACTAATATGTGTGTAAAGTTTAATCCAAATTCAACCATAAGAGGGATTAACATGAAAATATTCCATTTTACATTATTTACTGACATGTGTTATAAATTATATTACAATTCGTGGAATTTTCAATGTAAGACTAGATTGAATTAGTATACTAAGAATATTCTTTGTTGAAATTCATAAATTTCATTAATCCATTTATATAAACCACATGAATTTGATTTATGTACACTATATATGAATTCTTAAAAGAATTATTGGTCAGAGATTTCAACCTAATTATCTCTAATGAATTTTATAATTTAGATTAGTGTTTAGGTAGAGATTATTATATATAAACATGAAAGGAGGAGAGTAGTTCTTTATCTTGCCTTATATTGAAATTTAAGATATGAAAGTTGATGTTGATCCTTGCAAGGAGTGTTCTTGATTCCCTATTTATGTTCTCATTTCTTCTTTCTTTCTTTTTTTCTTATTCTTCTTTCTTGAGCTTGAAAATTGTGTTTTAATGGAGTTTTAAGCTTTAAGGTAATTAGTGTTTGTGTGTAGATAAAGTAGGAATATTAAAGTTTGGAGAGGGAAGGAGTTTTTTTGTTGTTGAAACAATTGAAAACGAAGAAAAATCCCTTTATAAAAAAATCCTAACAAGCACACCCCACAGTTGAACTGTGGCCCAGCCGCGATCGCACATTTGGGTCTGTGGTCGTAGCCCTTTAGGGCGCGGGTGCGGCCTCCAGATGATCCTTTCCCATTGTCTTTTATTTTGTATGCACAAAAAATATTTATGCTGATTAAGTTAAGCCAACTCATAACACCTCCACCCAAACCTTAGCTAGCCCTAATTTGTTACCACGTAATTACCAAAAGATTAAATTAGCCTTGGGTCCAAAATTGTATTTAAAATCTAACTATTAATGAAACTTTCGTAATATATATAATCCAAGCCCAACACTAATGCGTCCCAATTCAGTTAAACTAAGTCCATTATAAAATAACCAATATATATTTTACTTAGTCCAAACTAATTATCCACTTCAATTATAATAAAGTTAATTTAATTTAATTTAAATCTCTTTTACAGTTTTAAATTAAATCATTGTTTCACTTTTATTCTTAAATTTAATTATTTAATAAATTATCAGAATTATGGGGTATTGTAATCTTCCCCTCTAATAAAAAGAATTATGTCCACTTAATTCACAAACAAAAGACATACAAACCTCAAAATAACTATGGGTATTTCTCTCTCATGCACATGCACTTCCCATCATTATGGTGGTTCCACTGAATGCTTAGTTAGGGTTTCTCCTTACAACGCACCTCTAAATTCTCCTGTCAATTATACCCACTAGCTGCCCACTATAAGAAGCATATGAATCAGACTCAATCTCACCTAAATCAATCAGTTGATCGGCATGCATAAGACATAAATGCCTACGGAATAGGGATACATGAAACATGTTATGTACCCGATAAAGATGATCTAGAAGAAAAAATGATATGCAACATTCCTCACCTTTTTTGTAATCATAAAAGGCAAAATATAACATGGATCCAATTTCCCTTTTTTCCCAAAATGCACTACCCCTTTCATAGGGGAAACTCGAAGTAGGACTTTATCCCCCACCTCAAACTGCATAGGCTTTCTTTTCAAATATTCATGAATTTTTTGTCTGTCCGGGGAGGTCTAGATCATCTCTCTAATCAACCTAATGCTCGATGTCATCTCTTAGGCAAATTCTTTCCCCAAAAGTCACTCTCACTTGGGTCCAACCAATATACGAACGATTGACACGATCGACCATAAAGTGCCTTGTAAGCTGACATGTAAATGGATGCCTCATAACTATTATTATAAACACATTTCACTTATAGTAAGTGTACCTCCTAACTCCATTTAAATCCCACCACACATGATTTTAGCATGCCTTCCAGAACCTGACTTACTCACTTTGTCTAGCCTTCTATCAATAAATGGTAAGTTGTGCTAAGGTGCAAATGAATTCCCATGGTCTGTTGGATAATCTCCCAAAGATATTCCACAAAATTAGGGCCTTATATGAAATGATTAAAAATGAAACCCCATGTATTCTGATAATCTCAGAAACATATAGTCGTGCCAACTTATCAGTTAAGTTACTTTTACAAATGACAAAAAGTATGCCACCTTCATAAGGCGGTTAACTCTCACCCAAATATAATCATGCTGATAAGGAATTAAATTTAACCCCGTAATGAAATCCAATGGGATGTTATCCCACTTCCACTCGAGAATGGGTAGAAGATGAAGCATATCGGATGACTTATGATGATCAACATTCACCATCTGATTAGTGGTTCACATGGATACAAACTCTGCCACATATTTATACATGTCAATCCACCAATACTTCCTTTTCATGTCTTGGTACTTTTTATCTCCACATGGATATATCGTAAATCGTAAGTCTCCTCCATAACTACCCATCACAATTCCTCATTTGCGAGTATAACCAACCTACCCTTTTAATGCAACCCACTATCGGTTTCACCAAAAATAAATGCACACTAGTAGCGAGGAGTTCCTCCACCTTTTGCTTGTACACTATGTGAAGGTACCCATATAGAGCACACTTAGGGTTTGCTTTATGTGCTTTAGCTACATGGACGATTGGACTTAAATTTTGATAAAATATTTTTGTAATTAGGTTGTGTCTTGCCTACCTACGCCAACATCTCTATGGCCGTCCACATCAAATGAGCTCTCGACTCAGTCCGACATTCTAAAAAAGGTAATTTTCATACACTCTATGGCTCATAGGATTTAATTACACACTTGTTCACTTTATAAATAGGGCCCTTTAGGTCTTATTTTTAAAAAGGCTGAGAAAATAAATTGTGTCCAAATTTTGCCAAAATTTTTAGTGAGAGAAAGAGAGTATAAACCCAAATATTCTAGTCATCTTCAAGCACTGATTTCCTTTCAAAAATCAAATGAATATTGGACAACTCTCATTTTAAATCTGCACTTATGATTTTTCAAGCGTAAATATTATTTGTAAGTGGTCTCTCTCATCTTTATGTGTTTTATTTAGATCAGACTTTAAATCTAATATTCTTGGTATTTGTAAACAACACACAACACAAAATCTGATTTAATCTAAAATTATCTTTGTGAAAAATAGTATGTGTATATTTGACTTTGTGATTTTATAGAATATATTTGAAGTCATATCATTTTTTTGTATTGTTACACTGTTTATGAGTGCTTGATCTTTGAAGTGATTTCAGGAACATATACTTGCATATCATGTATAAATCACTCACTAGAACACTTCTCACATAGAAACTGATATTGTGTAAGTATTTTAATAAATTTGATTGTTCAAATTATTTGAGGAAAAAGAAATTTGGAAAAGACTAAGTCAAGATAGGTTGACTTAGAAGATCTTGAACATAAGATTTGGTACGATATTCAGGAGATCTAAAAATTATTTCATTGCATTCAGTTGTATCATTAAGTGTGTGTGTGTTTCATCTAGGATAACAAACAACACACATATACTTCACTAATAACTAGGAGACAATAGGCACTGAGCCAACCTGTGCTAAGGAAGCTAGAGGGGAGGATGAGATGTAAAGAAAGCAAAGTGAACAAGAGTTGCATAGTGGGGATAATTGCGGAAGAGAAAATAGATCAGAGAGAAGCTTGGTCGAGATAAGTAATACCTTGTTCTAATTTATCTTGCTTTGAGTCTTGTTGCATATTTGTATAATCGTTACTATTTCGTTTGGTTTTAGTGGAAGTAGATTAGGTTAACTCTTAGGAGAGTCCGTCATTTTTCCCGGGGAAGGGTTTTTGCGACGTTAAATAAATACCGTGTGCTTTACATTTTTCGCATCTCACCTCACACGAAAAAGTAGGTTTAAATAATTAGAAACCCGCCTAAAACTAAATTGATTATTATTTTATAAATCACCTAGATTTAACATAGATAATAATTTGGAATTTTAATTGACTTTGTAAACTTAAATATGTTTTCGTAAAGTTAACAATTCAAAAAAAGTTTGAATTGGCCCCTACTAGAAAAACCTATAAAAACTCATAGGCAAATTGCATTTAATCGACAACCGTTTAATTTAGCACTTCAGTCTTGCATGCTATATCCCCTACTCAAGCGCGTGTTTTCACTATGTTCTGAGACTGTATCTTGATCACCCTTATCACAATCTCAGGAGTCCCCACGAGCATCCCCATAAAGGCCTTAGTCAACTCACCAATCATATCCATCGAACCCCAGGTTGCTATTTGAAGAGATGATAGGCTACGAATGGGTCGTAGGCTCAATGCATCTACTACCACATTAGCCTTCCCCTAATGATACTAGATCGTCAACTGATAATCATTTATAAACTCGAACCATATTTTCTGCCTCATATTCAAATATTTTTGTGTGAACATATATTATAGACTATTGTGACTACTAAAAAGTCTAAGTTTCTCTCCCCAAAGATAATACCTTCGTGCATGCAATACAAATATAATAGCCACCAACTCCAAGTCATGAGTCGGATAATGAACCTCTTGCGTATTGAAATTTTGAAAGGCATAGGATATTGACCTATCCTCGTGCATCAACACACCATCTAATCCCTATAGAGAAGCATTGATATAAAATAAGAACTCCACTCAACTCCTATGTAAGCAAATAACCTGTGTAGAAGTTAACCTCTCCTTAAGAGTGGCGAACGCTCACTAAAACCTCTCTCTTAAAAATAACGGCACACCCTTTATTCATTAACTAACTTATTGACTTTCTATCTTTAAGAAACCATAGATGAATCTCCTATAATAGCCAACAAACCTAAAAAATATGTGGACCTCAATAGGTGTCATGGGTTGTCCCCAATCCAACACAACTAACACATTCGTAGGATCTATGGATAATCATTTCTCATAAATAACATATCCCCAAAACTTAAACTCCCTCTTCCAAAAATAGAACTTTGATAATTTTGTATGCAACTTATGCTCCCTCAATGTCTGCATTGCAGTCCATAAATGTTTGACGTGCTCCTCCTCTGTCCGTGATTTGATTAGAATATCATCAATGAATACTATGATGAACTGGTCCAAATACGATCAGAAACCCTATTCATCAAGTCCAAAAATACTACTAAGGAATTAACCAACCCAAATGGCATCACCCAGAACTCATAAGATCCATAACGAGTTAAGAAAGTTATCTTATATGCATCAGCCTCTCGTACCCTCTGTTGATGATAACCGAATCGCAAATTAAAGTTGAAAAAATAAAGATTCTCCCTCCAAATGATAGAAAGATCATATTTATCGATAGAGTGTAATTGTTCTTCACCTTCACATTTTTCATCTCGCGATAATCGATACATAAGGTCAAAGAACCATCCTTCCTATTCACTAATAAGACTGGTACACCCCAACATGAAGTGCTACGATGGATAAAACCCTACTTTAGCAACTTTTTAATCTGATCTCTAAGTTCTTTCATCTCAATAGGGTCCATACAAAATGGTGATCTAGCTATTGGTTCCATTCTTGTTTCTAAGTCTATCACAAAATTAATCTATCTACTAGGAGGTAAACATAGAAAATCGTAAAAAGCATCAGAGAACTTCTGAAGTATTGGGATCATATCTAAATAAATAGTGGTATCCTCCTAGTTCTCCTCATCAATAAAATACAAATAAGTAGCATTCCCACCCTCTGATAATGCTTGAATTAACACCACCAAATAAAGAGGTTGTAAAGCTCAAACACAAGAATAATGGCAATAATAGAGATATATGGATATAGAAGGAGGTGAGTAGAAGAGGAATGAAGACAATGATATATAGTGGTTCAGCCAATCAGGCCTACGTCCACTGTGAGTGTGTGATCCACTAAGTATGGGCACTAAGGGCCTTGGATATAATGCACATAAGCTTTCTCTCTCTACTGTGTGTAAAAATAGAGTTTTTGTTAGGGTTATAATTATAGATCCCCTTACAAGGTTGAAGGTGACAAGTATATATAGGGCTTGGGGGTGTAGTGTACCCCCCAAGCATGCATTGAACATGTAAATAATGATCTAACTAATCCCCTGTTGACACGTGGTTGGGCCACTTGTAGGTAATGATGCCATAATATTCCCTCATGTGAGGGAATGATCTTGTTATAACGATTTAGTCCACGTCCTACACGAGTCCCACACGCACTGTTCCACACATCTCCCAAATTACGCGCCTTGATGGTGTCGCCCTCGTCCTATAGGGACAGGTCGAGGATAAAGCTAACTGTGGAGGCCCTAATTGCTAAAATTAAGACACTCATGTTGTCGGCCTATATAGGGTCGATCGGTCATATGGTCATCTGAACTGTCCCCAAGCCAAGGCTTCAATTTGCATGGGCATGGGATGATTTGGGTCATCCACCATACTTGTATTTCCAATAGTGGGGTCGACCTGGCTGACCCCCTATCTTCTGTATGACCCCCTGGGGTTAGGAGTAGAGTTGAGACCTCATCCTAGACAAGGCTACCCATAGCCTGGCCGAGGGCATATTTTGGTATATCAATAACCCCTAGCCCTTAGTCAATGATGTTGTCGAGGTGGATGAGGGGTAATAATGTCTTTGGATCTTGAGTTAATGAGTGGCCATGCCGATGAGTGACACTTGTTAAGTTGATTGTCATTTATCAGGTGTCAATCATCATTTTTGTGTTTCCCAAAAATAACGGCTACATATCACATTTGGGACTTTGTTCCCTAATGATGATTCTCCTGGGGGGTTATGCACCGCCTTGGTTATTGGGCCCCATAATGACAAAGTATATAAACATTTTGAAATACTTCTTCTCTTTCTTTCGCTTCTTCTTTTTGCGCACTCTCTCTCTTTAACTTTAGTAGCTTACCTCCATCTCTGTATTTTCGCAAGAGCTCTAAGTTTCACCCTTCCTCAGTCTTCTTTTCCAGGTAATCTATTCACCATTCTTCTTATTTTCCAAGTTTTCTTCAATTTGTGCTTTGAATAGGTTATGCACATTTTCTTAGTTGGTTTTCTATTTTTCTGGCATGTGAACCCACCATCCATTAGTGGTTATAGGGATAAAAACTGACTGATAGGATTTCCTGGCTTCCTCCTCCACCATTTTGAGGTGGTTCTGTATCGAGTTTTAGCTTTTTTAGGTTTCTCGGTGACCCTCCGGTCATCTTTTTCGGTGAACTTTACTGCTCCTATTCTTAGTTGTTCATTCATAAAACTTTTTGTTTCTTTAAGTTCGATCTCGAAGTCAACTACTTAATTTATTTGTAAGTTGCTTGAGAAAATCCTAAGTGTAGGGTCTTCCTATCAATGCTCCAAAGGCTTTATAATTTAGCTGAGGAGTTTCCAACTTTGAGAGAGAGGTATTTTACAGAGATTAGGAGGGTAGAAGAAGAGAACGAGTCTAGACATAGGGCCGACCCAGTTTGTGAATGACCCGTTTTCCCAATTCCATTAGCCACAATTTTACCATCACCCTTTGAGCCTTTTGGGTCGTCTTATCATCCAACTGAGAGTCATAGACAAGGGGAAGTCATGGATAAACAAATCGGAGCGTCATCTTCTTTCAATGCCGGAACCTCTGGGAGAGATGTCCCCTCAAATATTAACCCCCATGAACAAGCTGAGGGAATAGTTAACCCTGAAGTTATCCCTGTGACTACTATGTCCCCTCTTGAATTTAAAACCACCTTTCCAGATGGCCTCCCAACCCTTGACAACGATGGGGTAGATAGATCAGGGAACGAGAGAAGTGAGAAAGAGGGTAGTGGGGACGAGGACAAGAGTGAGAATTTAAATAGTGAGGTTGACACTTAAGCATTCTCGTCTTTCGTCTCGTCTGTTAAGGATCATGATCTCTTACTATGGAGACATTCCTTTGGTGTTAAACCCAATGTTACTATGAGGATCCCAGATAAAGATGAGAAGGTCTTCCAGGGGCGAGTGGGCAAAAATTGCTATGTACGAGCAGATGTTTAGGGTCGGTATCAAGATGCCACTTCATCTTGTCATCGTCTCTATACTCTCCTCCCTTGGGGTTGCTTCTACCCAACTTCCTTCTTACCCATGAAGGATAATCCTCGGCTAAATTTCCCTTTGGAAGAACACATTCACTGATGAGCCCTCGGCGAATCTATTCCTAGCCTGTTATAATATAATCTCCTCATCCAAACAACCTGAGTACATTCATCTAAGGGATATGAGGTCTGATAAGAAACTGCTCCATGTTGTATAAACTTTAAACCATGACTAGAAGAAGAGATTTTTCTTTGTCTCTGGGTATTGGGAATTCCCCGTCGAGATTGATCCTTCAGAAGACGGACTGAGGGTCCCTCGAGCATGGTCTAACCCCTCCATGAAAGCAAGGTCAGACCCTGGACTTAGTTTA
The DNA here is from genome assembly GCA_949130495.1 of Sambucus nigra. Classification (NCBI taxonomy): domain Eukaryota; kingdom Viridiplantae; phylum Streptophyta; class Magnoliopsida; order Dipsacales; family Adoxaceae; genus Sambucus; species Sambucus nigra. The sequence continues at coordinate 463,373,342 of OX422211.1, read as the reverse complement.
GACGAAAGGTCTATAGATTACTATCTGGGGGAGTAGGGTAAGGAGGGTATTATTACCCGATTTGATGATTTAATAACCCATCCTCTCCTCAGGGTCGGCCCTTTGACAGAATTATGTGAGTTACTTTTGTTTTAATTTCTTTCAAAGTGTTCCCCCTTTACTTTTATCATCTGACCTGTCGCCTTACTTTTGCAGATCGGCCTCCAAACACATCTGATTCACTTTGGGAGATGTCTTCCCTAAGTCTACTGGCTGGTCTTAAGAAGAAAGGAAAATAGCCTCAATAAATCCAAAAGAAAATAACTGACGTGGGGCCAACGTCCATGGGGATGACCCATGTGGATTCAAAAAAGGAGGGAGAGAGAAGATCCTAGTCCCTCATCCTTTCATCACTAACATTCCTCTCATATTTTTCAATCTGTCTGTGCCTTTACATCGGCCATGAAGTGGATGGCTGAGAATTATCCAAAAATTCAAGAGGCTGAGAGGGCTATTCAAAGAAAGGCGAACTTGAAGATAGAGCTGGAAAACCTTAAGAAAGAGTTACAGGGTTTGAAGGCCGATCACTTTAGGGTTCTTGTGTATCTTGGAAAGGAGCATACTGAGTAGCTGAAGCAGAACGATAACCTTCTCCAGGTCAAGGATGAGGCTTTGACCAATCGGGAAACTCAATTTAAGTCAGACCTTGATGCAACTGTTCAAAGGGTTGATACTGATGCTTTAGAGGCATATAATCTCTCCGATGAATTCTAAGGTTTTGGCCTTAAATATTTAGAGAGAGGAATCAAGACGGCCTGTCGGTGGGTCTTCTTGAAGTTTTCTGATGTAGTGTCGGCCATTCGCCCCTCTCTAGAAGCTGCAGATTTAGAAGACCCCTTGATGGTCGAGGCTCTGTCCCACGTGGAGTCTCATATGGATATTGAGGGAACAGGGACATCGAAGATTCGACCTCCTATCAATGCTGCTAATGATGGTGTATAAGCTTTACCCTATGAGACAGCTGTTTAGGGTGGTCGTTCATGACCTATGCCCTCTTAATGTAATTCAGTTTTTCTTTGAATAGATTTGAACATGATGTATTATAACTCGTTATGTTTTCTAATGAAGATGCTCTTCCCTTCCATTTGGCCTTTTATTTCTCCATTTTTATAATTTGTGCTAACCATCTTCCAAGTTAACATAAGTCATCCCTCGTCTTTCTTGGGGGTGAGTGGATGGTCATCCCTGTCATTCACCCTTATTCTAGCCGAGGGAGATTATCCACTAAATTAATGATGTTTTTAACACGAGTCCTCCCTTGTCTTTCTTGGGAGTGAGCGAAGGGTCGTCCCTACCATTCACCCTCATCCTAATCGAGGGAGATAATCCACTAAATTAATGATGTTTTCAAACATTCAATTCCTCCCTCATCTTTCTTGGGGATGAGTGGAGGGTCGTCCCTGCCATTCACCCTCATCCTAGCCGAGGAAGATTATCCACTAAATTAATTATGCTTTTTTAACACAAATCATCCCTCGTCTTTCTTGGGGTGAGTGGAGGGTTCTCCCTGCCATTCACCTTTGTCTTAGCCGAGGGAGATAATCCACCAAATTAATGATGTTTTCAAAACTAAACGCCCGTCGATGTTATTGACAATATATGGATGATGTTGTCCCTATCCTGTTGTCGCATCATCGAAGAGCATTTATGCCTACTTCACCACGAATGATGTCTTGTAGCTTAGAATGAATTACCCAAACAAATATCCAAATTGACAAACAACAAGATGAGGGGCTAATAGTCTATTCTCATTAACATTTCAAGTGTTATATGAAATAATACATTCATTACAATTGTGAACAAATAGGACATCAACTACAACATTACTGGTAATATTCCTTCAAATGATCTGCATTCCAAGGGTTTGAAAAGGGTTCCCCATCAAGGTTTTCTAGCCTATAGGTTCCTGGGATAACTTCATCGGTGACCCTATATGGGCAATGCCAGGTTGGGTGGAGCTTGTTAGGTTTTTTCCATGTCTTTTTTAGCAGCAGGTCTCCCATAGCTATCGGCATTTGCTTTACCCTCTGATTGTAAAACTTGGTTGTCCTCTGCTGGTAAGCTGCTTGTCGTATCTCAGCATCTTCTCTTCTTTCCTCAATCAAGTCGAGATCAAGTCTCCTTTCTTCCATATTTCTTTGAGGATCATACATCTGAATTTTGTGAGTAGGAAACCCAATTTCAGTGGGGATGACGACTTCTGAGCCATATGCCAACATGAAGGGGGTTCCCCCGTAGGAGTTTTTACTATCATCCTGTAGGCCCACAGTACAGCATATACTTCTTCAACTAATCTTCACTTTGACTCTTCAAATTTTTTCTTGATCCCGTACAGGATTGTTTGGTTTGTTACCTCAGTTTTCCCATTAGCCTGTGGGCGGCCTGGGGTAGAAAAGAACTATTTTATCCCAACTCTCTAGCAGTATTTCTCCAAGGAAACATTCTCAAATTGGGTCTTGTTGTCTGAGATGAGGGTGTTAGGGAGACCATACCTATATATGATGTTCTTACAGATGAACTGGAAGGACTTTTGTTCGGTGATCATGATCATTGGCTCCGCCTCCACCCATTTTGAAAAATAATCGATCGCTACGATCAAGTATCGATAGTTATTAACAGCCCTAGGCAAGGATCCTACCATATCGATTCCCCATATTACAAATGGCCATGGGGGATGTAATGGAGTTTAGAGGTTGATGAGGCAGGTGAGGGATGGTACCGAACCTCTGGCATTTATCACACTTCTTCACATATGTCGTAGCATCCTTGGCGAAGGTCGGCCACTAGTAACCTTGTGTGACTATTCTCTTAGCCAACGACCTTCCCCCAACGTGGTTTGAGCAGGACCCCTCATGCATATCTTACAAGATATATGGAGCCTCGTATGGATGAACACACATGAGAAAAGGGAGCAAGAACCCTTTATTGTATAAAGTATCTCGATTGACGGTGAATTTTGCAGCCCTGTACCTCAGCTTCTTCCTTTTGAATTTTTCCTCTAGCATCTCCCCCTCTTTAATGTATCTAGTTAGAGGGTCCATCCATGAAGCTTCCATGTTTATATTTAGCTAAGAGATAAGTGTTCCATATTCCTCTTCAATCGTTGGCCGAAGAAGGATTTCCATTGGCACTGTTCTCCTGATATATGTCCTAGTTGCTGAGGCTAGTCTTACAAGTGCATCGGCTCGATTATTGTCTAGCCGAGATATCCTCTTAAGCTTTACTTATCTGAACCCTTTTAACAGTTACTTTACTCTCGCAACATATTTGGTCAATCTCTCATCCTTGGACTCATATGATCCTAGTATTTGATTCACTACCAACCTTGAATCACTATGCACTAAGAGTTGTCTAAAACTAAGAGTTTTAGATAAGGAGAGGCCTTCCATCAGGGCTTCATATTAAGACTCATTATTGGAGGCTTTGAAGTTGAACCTTAAGTCATACTCGATGTCTGTGTCGTCTAGTGATGATACTATCAATTCAGCTCCACGTTCGTTCTCGCTCGAGGACCCATCAACAAAGAGATTCCACACAACCTGTTCCTCTGAGAAATTTCCCTCAGAGAGGGATCCCTATCTAAAGAGGCATCTCCCCTCTTCATTTTCAATAACTTTTTCTCTAGTTGTGCTTGTCTCAGCCTTATTTGTGGGGTAGGTTAATAATTTTGCTTTGTTGATTACCTATCTTCATAAGATTCCCATTTTCAGCCTCGGCCTCTTCCCAAGTGAATTCAGCCATAAAATCTACAAGTTTTTTCCCTTTGATGGCCACCCTCGGTTGATATCCAATATCAAATTCTCCCAGCTCTATTTCCCAGGCCATTAGCCTCCCGGATTTCTCTAGCTTGTGTATGACCTGCCTAAGAGGAGAGTTAGTAAGGATGATCATTGTATGGAACTGAAAGTATGGATTTATCTTCCTTGATGTATGAATCAAGGTATATGTTAACTTCTCCATCTTAGGGTACCTTTTTTCTACCCCTGGAGTGCTTTACTATTAAAATACATCGGTTTCTGCACCTCTTCTTCTCTCATAATTACAGCACTAATGTCTGACTCTGAAACGACCAAGTATACATACAATCTTTTGCCTTGCACTAGATGCGATAAAAGTAAAAGAGACCCTACGTAGGACTTTAGCTTTTCGAAAGACTTATCTTGCTCTTCGTTCCACTCAAAAGCCTTTATGATAACTTTAAAAAATGGTAGACATTTATCTGTGGCTCTGGAAATAAATTTATTCAAAGCAGCCACTCGCCCTGTGAGCCTCTGAATGTCTTTAATTGTCTTAGGGGTTTTCATTTCTAGCAGAGCCTTTATCTTCTCAGGATTGGACTCAATACCCCTTTGATTGACGATGAACCCTAAGAACTTTCCTGCTCCAACCCTAAAAATGCACTTGGCTGGGTTGAGCTTCGTTCGGTATTTTTCTATCATGTTAAAGGTCCTCTCAAGGTCGTCTACTTGATCCTTGACTTTCAAACTCTTGGTCAGCATGTCATCTACATAGACCTCCATAGACTTCCCAATTTGGTCTTCGAACATTTTATTCACAATACGCTGATACGTTGCCCCTGCATTTTTTAGGCCAAAGGGCATGACCCTGTAACAGTATGTTCCCTGGTCAGTAATGAAGGTTATTTTTTCTGAGTTCGCGGGGTCCATGAAGATCTAATTGTATCCCGAGTATGCATCCATGAAGATCATTAACTCATGGCCTGCATTAACATCCACCATTTGATCAATGCGAGGAAGAGGGAAACTATCTTTCGGGCAATATTTGTTGAAGTTAGTGAAGTCTACACACATCCTCCATTTCCCATTTGCTTTGGGGATTATGACTGCATTAGATAGCCATTCGGGATAGATGACCCCTTTGATAAATTCATCTTCTTCGAGCTTTTTGACCTCATCCCTTATGACCTTATATTTCTCTCGAGAATAAATTCTCCTCTTCTGCTTTACTGGCTTGGCATCCTCTATAACGTTGAGCTTGTGACACATTATTTTATGGTCGATTATCGATATATTTGCATGACTCCATGAAAAGATTCTTTGTCTTCTCCTCAGCATCTTGATGAGCTCTTCTTTTATATATGGATTTAGGGCTTTGCCGACCTGGACGGGTTTTTTCGGCTCATCCTCGTTTAGGATGATGGATTCTACCTCTTTCGCGACTTCTCCCTTCTTTAACTTTATCTCATCCCTGGGGTTAAGGGTATCAATATTATAAGTAGTGGTTTCTTTCTTGTGCGCCTCTCTTTCCTCGGCAGAGTTGAAGTAGCATTCCCATGCCATCGTCTGGTCACCCTGAACATCCCCTACCCCATAAGCAGTCGGTAATTTTATCATTTGGTTAATCATCGAAGGCATGGCCTCAAATTCCTTGAGGGCTACTTGTCCCAGTATAATGTTTTAGGTTGAGAAGACATTTTCGTCCTTCATAAAAAAGTTGATCTTCCTGGTGAGCCATTTCGGCCACTTATATCCCATTCTTACATTGGCCTCATACATCCCCAGGCGATGAACTTTTTCTCCACTAAAACCGATCAGGGGATGATGGTATGGGACAAGACTAGCGCGGCTAAGTCCTAAGGCTTTGAAATATGGCCAAAACATCACGTCTGCAAGACTTCCCCCATCTACCAAGATCCTCGACACCTCACATCCGTGCACTCTGATGATGATGAGAGGCTCGTCATGTGGGGATAGGAGTCCCTTAAAATTCAGTCTTGAAAAACCTACTATCAGGGTATCCATGTCAACCTTCTTCCTCTTTTTAGGCTTAGCTTCGATAGAGGTTGAGTGTACAGCTTCATCTTTCGTTACTTCTTTTGCCTCAGCTACATGGGCCTTCCTGTCGACCACTTCTGATCCTCCTCCAGCAAGGCCCCCTGAAATCATTCCAACACCGAATGAAATCATATTAAGCCTCTTAATCGGTCCATGATCATTTTTTGGTGGAAGGTCAAGATCATCATCATCCTCTGATGGATCATCACGCCTGTCGGGGGCATCTTCTCTGAATTTATCACTTTTTTTCTTCCTAAGGTCGGCCCTACAGCCACTCTCAAAGGCACCCTTGTCCACATACTTTCTCAACTTCTCTTCCTTTAACTTCTTTTCAATTTCATCTTTTAGAGCAAAACACTTATCGGTCAAATGGCCATGGTCTTGATGGAATTCGCACCGCATGTCTTTTTCCTCTCGTAGGGAGGAGCTCTCAACTTATCAGGCCATTTTAAAGATCGACCGCTATTTATCTCGTTCAGAATGTGTTCGCAGCTGACCGTCAGAGGCGTGTAATCTGAAAACTTGCACTACACCAAAACTGACGATTGGTCACGGCCAAAATCCCTGACCAAAACTGTGGGTCACGGACTTGGGCCGTGACCATTTTGGGCGTGACCAATTTCGTGGGTCGTAACCCAAGTTCGTGACCAAAAAATGGTCACGACCCAAAAAGGGTCACGGCAGATGGTCGCGGACTTGGGTCATGACCCATGCTGTGACAGGTCGCGGCCCTCATCCGTGACCCACCACCGTGACAAATTAGTCGCGGCTAAAGTTCGCGACCCACGACCGTGACAAAAAAATAAAATAAAAATTGGTCGTGGCCCTCATCCGTGACCCACAACCATGACAAATTGGTCGCGGCCAAAGTCCGCAACCCACAATCGTGAACAAAAAAATGAAAAAAAATGGTCACGGCCCAAGTTCGTGACCCCCAACCGTGACAAATTGGTCGCGGACTTTGACCGCGACCATTTTTATGCGCGACGGAAAAAATAAAAATGGCATTGGACAAAGTCCATGACCATATTTAACTATAATTTTTAAAAAATGTATTATTTTGTTCCAATCCTAAAATTGGGGGTCCTGTGAGTGCACCGTCGGTTGATACGTGAACGTTGGACGCGTACAAGATGTTACAAATATTTATTATTGGCAAAACAATAAAAAAAATCACAAATTGCGAATCGAGAACGTTGTTAATAAATAAATATATAGACAAACTTAAAAATATTACACGTCTTAATAATTCACAGACCAAAAAAAATTGGGCAGAGTTTCCTCTATTTTCTTGACATTCCAAACCCTGTAAATGTAAAACCTGCTTATTACAAAGCCCGCCCGACTATAAAATTCAACAATCAAATTATAACGGCCCGCACGACCATAAAACTAAATAATAAAAGCCCGCACGGTTGTAACACATAAAAACATAATCCTGAATGTCCACAACATATAAACAATCTTCATGTTGAAAACCATTGCCTCCTTCATTTGTTCCACATGCAAAAATCTGACAAATGATAGGATACAAAAAAAAAATATCAGTAGCCAAGTAGTTTTACAAAAAATTTAATCAAGCTGAAAAATTGCATATATGAGTTAAAATTATCAACATATCAATGTTTTTATGCCTAAGTCTAGAAATATACAAATTACCATCGTATTCTCAAATCGAGAGTCCCGTGGCTACGCAGTCAGTTCCTACGAGTTACATTGGTTCCGTGGGAGGTGTTGGTGCCTCCCACGGGGATGTTCGGGGGATGTTTTGGGTTTTCGCCCTCTAACACCATGTTTTTAAGCCTAAGTCTAGAAATATGCAAATTATCGTCGTATTCTCAAACCGTGAGTCCCGCGGCTGCCTGGTCAATTCCTACGAGTTACATTGGTCCTGTGGGAGGTGTTGGTGCCACCCACGGAACCATTCGGGGGCTATTTCGGGTTTTCTCCCACTAACGCCATGTTTTTTTTAAGTCTAGAAATATTCAAATTACCATCGTATTCTCAAATCGGGAGTCCCGTGGTTGCGCGATCAGTTCCTACAAGTTACATTAGTCCCGTGGGAGGTATTGGTGCCTCCACCGAGGCCGTTCGGGGGTTGTTTTGGGTTTTCACCCTCTAACGCCATGTTTTTAAGCCTAAGTCTAGAATATACAAATTATCATCGTATTCTCAACCCGGAAGTCCCGTGGTTACGCGGTCAGTTCCTACGAGTCACATTGGTCCCATGGGAGGTGCTAGTGCCACCCACGGGGCAGTTCGGGGGTTGTTTCGGGTTTTCACCCACAAACGCCATGTTTTTAAGCCTAAGTCTAAAAATATGAAAATTACCGTTGTATTCTCAAATCGGGAGTCCTATGGCTATGCAGTCAGTTCCTACGAGTAACATTGGTCCCGTGGGAGGTGTTGGTGCCTCCCATGGGGCCGTTCGGAGGTTGTTTTGGGTTTTCACCCTCTAAAGCCATGTTTTTAAGCCTAAGTCTAGAAATATATAAATTACCGTCGTATTCTCAAACCAGCAGTCCCGCGACTGCGTGGTCAGTTCCTACGAGCTATATTGGTCCCGTGGGAGGTGTTGGTGCCACCCACGAGGCTGTTTTGGATTTTCACCCAGCAACGCCATATTTTGCCTAAGTCTAAAAATATTCAAATTACCGTCATATTCTCAAACCAGGAGTCCCGTGGCTGCGCTGTCAGTTTTTACGAGTTACATTGGTCCCGTGGGAGGTGTTGGTGCCTCCCACGGGCTGTTTTGTGTTTTCACTCTCTAACGCCATGTTTTTAAGCCTAAGTCTAGAAATATGTAAATTATCGTCGTATTCTCAAACTGGGAGTCCTGCGTCTGCGGGGTCAGTTCCTACGATTTACATTGGTCCCATGGGAGGTGTTGATGCCTCCCACGGGGCCATTCGGGAGCAGTTTTGGGTTTTCACCCTCTAACACCATATTTTTAAGCCTAAGTCTAGAAATATGAAAATTATCATCAAATTCTCAAATCGGGAGTCCCGGGGCTACGCGATCAGTTCCTACGAGTCACATTGGTCCCGTGGGAGGTGTTGGTGCCACCCACGGGGCCTTTTGGGGGTTGTTTCGAATTTTCACCCACTAACGCCATGTTTACCGAAGTCTAGAGATATGTAAATTATCGTCGTATTCTCAAACTGGAAGTCCCGTGGCTGTGCGGTCAGTTCCTACGAGTTACATTGGTCCCGTGGGAGGTGTTGGTTCCTCCCATGGGGCCGTTCGGGGGTTGTTTTGGTTTTCACCCTCTAACGCCATTTTCTAAGCCTAAGTCCAGAAATATGCAAATTATCGTCGTATTCCCAAATAGGGAGTCACATGGCTACGCGGTCAGTTCCTAAGAATCACATTGGTCCCGTGGGAGGTGTTGGTGCCACCCACGCAGTCGTTCGGGGGTTATTTCGGGTTTTCACCCACTAACGCCATGTTTTTAGGCCTAAGTCTAAAAATATGCAAATTACCGTCGTATTCTCAAATTGGGAGTCCCGTGGCTGCGCGGTCAGTTCCTACGAGTTACATTGGTCCCGTGGGAGGTGTTGGTGCCTCCCACGGGGCAGTTTGGAAGCTGTTTTGGGTTTTCACCCTCTAACGCCATGTTTTTAAGCCTAAGTCTATAAATATGCAAATTATTGTCGTATTCTCAAATCAGGAGTCACACGGCTGCATGGTCAGTTCCTACGAGTTACATTGGTCCCGTGGGAGGTGTTGGTACCACCCACGGGGCCGTTCGGAGGCTGTTTCGGGTTTTCACCCACTAATGCCTTGTTTTTAATACTAAGTCTAGATATATGCAAATTACCATCATATTCTCAAACCGGGAGTCTCGCAGCTGTGTGGTCAATTCCTACGAGTTACATTGGTCTCGTGGGAGGTGTTGGTGCCACCCACGGAACCATTCGGGGGATGTTTCGGGTTTTCCCCCACTAACGCCATATTTTTTCTAAGTCTAGAAATATTCAAATTACCATCGTATTCTCAAATCGGGAGTCCCGTGGTTGCGCGATCAGTTCCTACAAGTTACATTGGTCCCGTGGGAGGTGTTGGTGCCTCCAACGAGGCCGTTCGGGGGTTGTTTTGGGTTTTCACCCTTTAACGCCATGTTTTTAAGACTAAGTCTAGAAATATACAAATTATCATTGTATTCTCAACCCGGGAGTCCCGTGACTGCACGGTCAGTTTCTACGAGTCATATTGGTCCCGTGGGAGGTGTTGGTGCCACCCACGGGGCAGTTCGGAGGTTGTTTCGGGTTTTCACATACTAACGCCACGTTTTTAAGCCTAAGTCTAGAAATATGAAAATTACCATTGTATTCTCAAACAGAGAGTCCCGTGGCTGCGCGGTTAGTTTCTACGAGTTGTATTGGTCCAGTGTCGTTCGGGGGTTATTTTGGGTTTTTACCCACAAATGTCATGTTTTCCCTAAGTCTAGAAATATACAAATTATCATCGTATTCTCAAACTGGGAGTCCCGTGGCTATGCGGTCAGTTCCTACGAGTTACATTGGTCTCATGGGAGGTGTTGGTTCCTCCCACGAGGCCGTTCGGGGGCTATTTTGGGTTTTCACCCTCTAACGCCATGTTTTTAAGCAGAAGTCTAGAAATATGCAAATTATCATCGTATTCTCAAACCGGAAGTCCCGTGGCTCCGTGGTCAGTTCCAACGAGTCACATTGGCCCCGTGGGAGGTGTTGGTGCCACCCACGGGGCCGTTCGGGGGTTGTTTCGAGTTTTCACCTACTAACGCCATGTTTTTAATCCTAAGTGTAGATATATGCAAATTACCGTTGTATTCTCAAGCCGGAAGTCCCATGGCTGCGCAATCAGTCCCTACGAGTTACATTGGTCCCGTGGAAGGTGTTGGTGCCTCCCGCGGGGTCGTTCGGTGGCCGTTTCGAGATTTCATCCACTAACACCATGTTTCTAAGACTAAGTCTAGAAATAAGCAAATTACTGTCGTATTCTCAAACTGGGAGTTCCATGGCTGCGCGTTCAGTTCCTACGAGTTATATTGGTCCCGCGGGAGGTATTGGTGCCTCCTACGAGGCTGTTTTGGGTTTTCACCCTCTAATGCCGTGTTTTTAAGCCTAAGTCTAGAAATAAGCAAATTATCATCGTATTCTCAAATCGGGAGTCCCGCGGCTGAGTGGTTAGTTCGTACGAGTTATATTGGTCCCAGGGAGGAGTTGGTGCCACCCATGGGGTCGTTCGGTGGCTGTTTCGGGTTTTTACCCACTAACGCCATGCTTTTAACCCTAAGTCTAGAAATATGCAAATTATCATCTTATTCTCAAATCGGGATTCCTGTGGCTGCGCGGTCAGTTCCTACGAGTTACATTGCTCTCGTGAGAGATGTTGGTGCCTCCCATGGGGCCGTTCAGGGGCTATTTTGGGTTTTTACCCTCTAACGCCATGTTTTTAAACTTAAGTCTAGAAATATGCAAATTATCGTTGTATTCTCAAACCGGGAGTCCCGCGGCTACGTGGTCAGTTCCTACGAGTTACATTGATCCTGTGGGAGGTGTTGGTGCCACCCACGGGGCCATTCGGGGGCTATTTCGAGTTTTTACCCCCTAACGCCATGTTTTGCCTAAGTCTATAAATATGCAAATTACCGTCGTATTATCAAACCGGGAGTCTCGTAGCTGTGCGATCAGTTCCTATGAGTTACATTGGTCCCGTGGGAGGTATTGGTGCCTCTCACCGAGTCGTTCGGGGGCTGTTTTGAGTTTTCACCCTCTAACGCTATATTTTTAAGCCTAAGTCTAGAAATATGCAAATTATCATCGTATTCTCAAACCGGGAGTCCCGTGGCTGTGCGGTCAGTTCTTACGAGTCACATTGATCCAGTGGGAGGTGTTGGTGCCTCCCACGGGGACGTTCGGGGGCTGTTTTGGGTTTTCACCCTCTAACGCCATGTTTTTAAGCTTAAGTCTAGAAATATGCAAATTATCGTCGTATTCTCAAACCTGGAGTCCCGCGGCTGCGTGGTGAGTTCCTACGAGTTACATTGGTCCCATAGGAGGTGGTTGGGCCTCTTACGGGACCGTTTTGTGGCTGTTTTATGCTTTCACCCCTTGACGCCAAGTTTTTTTGCTGAAGTCTAATTTTTTACAAATTCTGGTCGTGTACCCAAACGGGGAGCCCGGTGACTACGCGGTCGGTTCGTACAAGTTACATTGGTCCCGTGCAAGGTGCTCGTGCCTCTTATGGGACTGTTTTGGGGTTATTTTACGTTTTCACCCCTTGACGCCATGTTTTTAGCCATAAGTTTAAATTTTGCAAATTCTCGTCGTATACTCAAACCGGGAGCCCAGTGACTACTCGATAGGTTCGTACGAGTTACATTGGCCTCGTACGAGGTGCTTGGTGACTGTTTTCCATTTTCATTATATATATATATATATATATATATATTCATATGCATATAATATAAATGCATATAAATATACTTCATATATACACAGTTATATATATATTATATATGCAGGATATAGAGTATATATATAACTGTATATATATGCATATATATACCAGTATATATGCAGTATATATACTGCATATATATACTAGTATATATTTGCATATATATACTCGTGTATATATGCATATACACACCAGTATATATACTGTATATATATGTCGAGCAGTATATATACTAGTATATATATGCAACATATATACTTTATATATATCCATATATATACCATTATATATACTATATATATAGTATATATATGTAGTATATATACTGGTATGCAGTATATATAAAGAGAGAGTCAAGCTCTCCAACATACCTCATTAAACATACCTATGAATATACCTATTTTTATAAAATAGTAAAAAAAATAATTTTTAGTTGATATTTTTTATATGGGTTCATGATATTTCAATGTGCCCCTATAAAAATATTCAGCTCAAAATAATATTTTTTGTTATTTTTAAAAAATAGGTAAAAAATATGATAGATTTATAGGCTAAAAAAAGTCAATTTTTTTACCTATTTTTTAAAAATAACAAAAAACATTATTTTCAATTGATTTTGTTTACAGGGGCACATTGAAATATCATGAACCCATATAAAAAATATCATCTCAAAATTAATTTTTTTACTATTTTAAAAAATGGGTATGTTACTAGGTATGTTGATAGGAGGTAGGTTGGAGAGCCTCTCTCTCTCTCTCTCTCAATATATATATATATATATATATATATATATATATATATATATATATATATATATATATATCAAGGTTCTAAAAAATGCGGGGTGTGATTGAGTCGTGGAGGCCAAGCCTTAAGCCTTAGAAGCCTAGGCAGGCCTAGGCGTAAAAAGGCGTGAAAAGGCGTTTAGGCCTTCTTAATATTTTTTAACCATAACAAGGTTATTAAAATACAAAAATTGCACATATCATAAAAATATGTCAGAATATATGCAAATTAAAATACTATTTGATTATTTTGCATGAGATAATGGCCCGGTTTGTAAACAAATTCTTTAAAAGGCAACATCATTTCACTAAAGCATTGTTGTTTTTAGAAAAAAGTGCGCCTTAAGGGTTTTATCAAGAATAAGGCGTGAAAATCGTAAGGCGAGGTGTTTCTCCCAAGCCTTAAGCCTAGGCGTGCCTAGGCGGAGGGGTTTTTTAGAACAGTAATATATATATATATATATATATATATATATATATATATATATGTATATATATATATATATATATATATATATATATATATATATATATACGCGACCGGTTCCTACGACTCATATTGGTCCCATGCGAGATGTTCGTGACTCTTACGGGACCGTTTTATGTTCGTTTTGCGTTTTCACCCTTCGATGGCATGTTTTTATGCTTAAGTCTAACTTTTTGCAAATTTACGTCGTACACTCAAACCGGGAGCCCCGTGACTATGCGATCGGTTCCTACGAGTCGTATTGGTCCCGTGCGAGGTGTTCGTGACTCTTACCGGACCGTTTTATGGTTGTTTTATGTTTTCACCCTTCGATGGCATGTTTTTATGCTTAAGTCTAACTTTTTACAAATTTACGTCGTACACTTCAACTGGGAGCCCCGCGACTACGCGATCGGTTCTGACGAGTTACATTAGTCTCGTGTGAGGTGTTTGTGACTCTTACGGGACCGTTTTAAGGTTGTTTTATGTTTTCACCCTTCGATGGCATGTTTTTATGCTTAAGTTTATTTTTTATCAAATTTTCGTCGTACACTCAAATCGAGAGCCCCATGACTACGCGGTCGATTCCTACGAGTCACATTGGTCCCGTGCGAGGTGTTCGTGATGCTTACGGGACCGTCTTGTGTTTGTTTTACGTTTTCACCCTTCGATGGCATGTTTTTATGCTTTAAGTCTAATTTTTTTCAAATTTATGTCGTACACTCCAACCGGGAGCCTCGTGACTAAGCGGTCGGTTTCTATGGGTTACATTGGTCCCGTGCGAGGTGTCTGTGACTCTTACCGGACCGTTTTAAGGCTATTTTATGTTTTCACCCTTCGATGGCATGGTTTTATGCTTAAGTTTATTTTTTTTAAATTTATGTCGTACACTTAACCAGGGAGGCCCGTGACTACGCGGTCGATTCCTACAAGTCACATTGGTCCCGTGTGAGGTGTTCGTGACTCTTACGGGACCGTTTTGTGCTTGTTTTATGTTTTCACCCTTCGATGGCATGTTTTGATGCTTAAGTCTAACTTTTGTAAATTTATGTCGTACACTCTAACCGGGAGCCCCGTGACTACACGGTAGGTTCCTACAACTTACATTGGTCCCGTGCGAGATGTTCGTAACTCCTACGGGACCGTTTTGTGGCTATTTTACATTTTCACCCTTCGATGTCATTTTTTATGCTTAAGTCTAACTTTTTACAAATTTACGTCATACACACCAACCGGGAGCCCCGAGACTACGCGGTCGATTCCTACAAGTTACATTGGCCCGTGCGAGGTGTTCGTGACTCTTACGGGATCGTTTTAAGGTTATTTTATGTTTTCACCCTTCAATTGCATATTTTTATGCTTAAGTTTAATTTTTCACAAATTTACGTCGTATACTCAAATCGCAAGTCCCGTGACTATGCGATCGATTCCTACGAGTCACATTGGTCCCGTGCGAGGGGTTCATGACTCTTACAGGATCGTTTTAAGGCTATTTTACGTTTTCACCATTCGATGGCATGTTTATATGCTTAAGTCTAATTTATATCAAATTTACGTCGTACACTCAAACCGGGTGCCCCATGACTATGCGATCGATTCCTACGAGTCACATTGGTCCCGTGCGAGGTGTTCGTGACTCTCACGGGACCGTTTTGTGTTTGTTTTAAGCTTTTACCCTTCGATGGCATATTTTTATGCTTTAAATCTATTTTTTCAAATTTACGTCGTACACTCCAACCGGGAGCCTCGTGACTATACGGTCAGCTCCTACCAGTTACATTGGTCCTGTGTGAGGTGTTCGTGACTCTTACCGTACCGTTTTAAGGTTGTTTTATGTTTTCACCCTTCGATGGCATGTTTTTATGCTTAAGTTTATTTTTTAAAATTTACGTCGTACACTCAACCCGGGAGCCCCGTGGCTACGCAGTCGATTCCTACCAGTCACATTGGTCCCGCGCGAGGTGTTCGTGACTCTTACGAAACCATTTTGTGCTTGTTTTACATTTTCACCCTTCGATGGCAAGTTTTGATGCTTAAGTCTAACGTTTTGCAAATTTATTTCGTACACTCAAACTGGGAGCCCGGTCAGTTCCTATGACTTACATTGGTTCCGTGTGAGATGTCCGTGACTCTTATGGGACCGTTTTGTGGCTGTTTTATGTTTTCACCCCTCGATGGCATATTTTTTATGCGTAAGTCCAACTTTTTACAAATTTACATCGCACACTCAAACCGGGAGCCCCGTGACTATGCGGTCGGTTCCTACGAGTCACATTGGTCCCGCGTGAGGTGTTTGTGACTCTTATGGGACCGTTTTGTGCTTTTTTACATTTTCACCCTTCGATGGCATGTTTTATGCTCAGGTCTAACTTTGTGCAAATTTATGTCGTACACTCAAACTGGGAGCCGCGTGACTACGCGGTCGGTTCTTACGAGTCACATTAGTCTCGTGCGAGGAGTTCGTGACTCTTACGAGACCGTTTTAAGGCTGTTTTATGTTTTCACCCTTCGATGGCATGTTTTTACGCTTAAGTCTAATTTTTATCAAATTTACGTCGTACACTCACACCGGGAGCCCCGTGACTACACGATCAATTCCTACGAGTCACATTGGTCCCGTGCGAGGTGTTCGTGACTATTACAGGACTGTTTTGTGTTTGTTTTACTTTTTCACCCTTTGATGGCATGTTTTTATGCTTTAAGTCTATTTTTTTTAAATTTACGTCGTACACTCCAACCGGGAGCCTCGTGACTATGCGATCGGTTCCTATGAGTTACATTGGTCATGTGCGAGGTGTTCGTGACTCTTACTGGACCGTTTTAAGGTTATTTTACATTTTCACCCTTCGATGCCACATTTTTATGCTTAAGGTTATTGTTTTAAAAATTTACGTTGTACACTCAAATCGGGAGCCCCGTGACTACACGGTCGGTTCCTACGAGTCACATTGGTCTCGCGTGAGGTGTTCATGACTCTTACGGGACCATTTTATGCTTATTTTACATTTTCACCCTTCGATGGCATGTTTTATGCTCAGGTCTAACTTTGTGCAAATTTATGTCGTACACTCAAATCGGGAGCCCCGTAGCTATGCGGTCGGTTCCTATGACTTACATTGGTCCCGTGCGAGATGTTCGGAACCATTTTGTGGTTGTTTTACATTTTCGCCCTTCGATGCCATTTTTTATGCTTAAGTCTAACTTTTTGTAACATTACGTCGTACACTCAAACCGGTAGCCCCGTGACTACGTCGTCTGTTCCTACGAGTTACATTGGTCCCATGCGAGGTGTTCGTGACTTTTACGGGATCGTTTTAAGGCTATTTTTCATTTTCACCCTTCGATGGCATGCTTTTATACTTAAGTCTATTTTTTTGCAAATTTACGTTGTACACTCAAATCGGGAGCCTCGTGACTACGCGGTCGGTTCTTACGAGTCACATTGGTCCCGTGTAAGGGATTCGTGACTCTCACGAGACCGTTTTAAGGATATTTTTTGTTTTCACCCTTCGATTGCATGTTTTTATGCTTAAGTCTAAGTTTTATCAAATTTACGTCGTAAACTCAAATCGGGAGGTCGATTCCTATGAGTCACATTGGTCCCGTGCGAGATGTTCATGACTCTTACAGGATCGTTTTGTGTTTGTTTTACTTTTTCACCCTTCGATGGCATGTTTTTATGTTTTAAGTCTAATTTTTTTCAAATTTACGTCGTTCACTCCAACCGGGAGCCTCGTGACTATGCGGCCGATACCTACGAGTTACATTGGTCCCGTGCGAGGTGTTCGTGACTCTTACGGGACCGTTTTAAGGCTATTTTACATTTTCACCCTTCGATGGCATGTTTTTATGCTTAAGTTTATTTTTTTACAAATTTATGTCGTACACTCAAACTGGGAGCCCCGTGACTATGCGGTCGGTTCCTACGAGTCACATTGGTCCAGTGAGAGGTGTTCGTGACCTTTACGGGACCATTTTCTGTTTGTTTTACATTTTTACCCTTCGATGGCATGTTTTTATGCTCAGGTATAACTTCGTTCAAATTTATGTCGTACACCCAAACCGAGAGCCCCGTGACTAACCGGTCGGTTCCTACGAGTCACATTGGTCCCGTACGAGGTGTTTGTGACTCTTACCGGACCTTTTGTGGTTATTTTACATTTTCACCCTTCGATGGCATGTTTTTATGCTCAAGTCTAATTTTTTGGTAATTTTCATCGTATACTCAAACTAGGAGCCCGTGACTACGCGGTCGGTTCCTACGAGTCATATTGGTCCAGTGCGATAAGTGAATAAGATGAGCGGTCACAAATTGCAAACACAAGATTAACTTTCGAACCATAACTAATTTGTATTCCCATTTTCACATCTCTCCTATTCATCTCGGACTAATCAAGAATATCTTTAAGCTAATAAACAAATGGTTACCAATTAGTTTAATGTGGACCATTGTAGAGAAATTGACACCCCCTAAACCTAGAAAGTGGCAATCCATTAGATAATGCCTTCTTTTTCTAGTGTTTACCCTAACTATTCTTTGTTCAAAAGTTGTGTACTGCCCCCCCCCCCCACTGGAAGTGACAAGAAACAAATGCGCCAATAATACCCAAGCTGTAGGGGGAACAAAAGAATTAAAATTACGGGGTTTAGACATAAATAGGATCCAAACCCGAAATAATTAAAAAATTGAATCAATTCATATTTAACCTTAAAATAAAGTTCATCATAGGTCTATCCATTACCTGGATATTTTTTTACACCCAACGCCAATCAGAACCTTCTTTATGCCAGCAGCGATGCAATTTCAGATTATGTTTGATAGTAGTTCGGCCCCAACATCAATGTATCCTATGAAAGTGAAAAAATAATGAATTTTATGCAAACAGTTATGTTCAATTAAAAAATGGTAGAACCAAAAAAACAAATTCAAAACCAAAGGAAGAAAACCAGAGCTTGTTCAAAAGGGGCACACACACACCTAACTTCTTGATATATTGTTGGAAAGTGTGAACTTGAAACAAAATGAAAAAAAATTGTAGTATCTTGGGAACTATTTTAAAGAAGAGACATTTATGTGATAAATTTGTTAAAGAAAGAGGAACTAAAATCAGAATCAATTGAGAATATATCCAATCAAAATCTAAAATTCCAGAAATTAAGTATGCAAATAGAAATCAAATATAAGAAGGTGTCCATGTGTAAATTTACAAATGAGAATATATACCTGAAGACTATCAATTAGATTTTCCATATCGGTGTAATCCTTAGGAGGCGTCTCAAGGATTGTTCAAGATGGCCAACCATGATCTTTAAATACCTGATATCCCAAACTCCAATCATCAAATAAATAAAAACTATAAAGAGGAATACACCCAGACTAAAATGCATGAGTATAAAGATTTGTAACAATTTATATTTTTCTTTTATGTTTCTTTTTCTATTAAATACTGTTATTCTCTATCCATTTTTCAATCATGAAATTGACTAAGAATACCTTTATAACAGTCTTAAACGCACCTGCCATCAACTTTATTCCATTAGCCATTGAATCAACCAACACCTATTATCCCAAATTACATGTCGGGTCATTTGAACAAAGTCAAAAGGCTCATCGAAATGAAGTGCCAAATCTCATTGACACCAAATTTCTAACAATGTAATGGCTTTAGAGATATGCAATAATGCATAATAATGTAATGGCTCTAGAGATATATAATAATTTAATACGACAGCTTATGTACTGCTTTTCTTGTATAGTTTTGAGATATATTTTATTGAGGAACAAAAACCTCTCTGAACTTTTACATTATGCTCTTAGTCTTGAGCTATATTTATATGGATATGCAACTTGGTATATTTAATTAGTTTAGTACATTGTCATTAGATTCGATTTGTAAGCTTCGAATCAAATTGTTAAGGAACTTATCACATGGTTTAGGACCAGTTGGCTTTTCATTTCTATGTGTGTGGTGTGATTTTCTTACGTCACTCACTGCCCCAACTTGACTCGTGGTAAACTTGTTTAAACTGAAATTCGTTAATCCTCATTGATATTTTCTTTCTCGTATATAAGGATTACTACTGAGAAAAAAGAAGATGCACACATATTGAGAAGATTACAATTGATTTTGATTACATTTCAAAATCCAATACTTATTCAATTTCAACAATAATATAAAATGGCATAACAGGTATATCATAATATAACCAACACCAATTTAATTAAACCAGGTATATATCTATTCCTTTTTTTTTGCACAAGGACAAATCTAAAACCAAATTGAAAATACCAAGGCCAAGAACAAAATTAACACTTACAAAATTCTTAAGGGACTATTTGTTGCTTCTAACCCCCAACCCGGTCTCCACCCGTCTCCACCGCATACTATTTAGGGTTTAATAAACCTTAATATTTTTTTGACATAAATCTATACATATTTTTTTACATAAATCTATACATACACACACATACATACAATCTATACATACACACACATACAATATAGGGTTCATTGACAAAATAATAATTTATTTGTTCATAGATACTACACATAAACATACATATACACATCAATATAGTGTTCATTGACAAAAAAATAATTTATTTGTTCATAGATACACACATAAACACACATAAACACATAAATATATACATACACACACATAAACATAAATCTATACATACACACACATAAACATAAATCTATACATACACACATATACACACCTACAAACGTAAATCTACACATACATACACCGAAATTAGGGCTTTAGATAGAAATCACAAAAATGCAAATAAAATCAAAAGGAATCAACACATATCAGGGATTAATCCAAATGCAAACCACCTAAAATCGCTTAAACCTTGCAAATCCAACTCAAAATCGCACTGAGAAGCAGCGGCCTTACTCCAAATGAAATAAGAAGCAGCGACGAGTCTTTTTTTTAAGACCTGGAACTGGTCACGGCCAAGAGTTGTGACCCCATACGTGCAACCCTTAAAATGAAGGTAAGGCAGAGTTGGGTTCTTCAGACCTGGTCACGAACTAGAGCCGTGAACCACCATGCGCGACCCTTTTCTATGCTTGATTGAGGTATGTTCACGGCCCATAGCCCTGACCCACACCAAGAAATGGTCACGGCCCATAGTCGTGACCCTCAATCTATGATGCGCAACCCTTTTTCATCGACCCTAGTGCTTGAATGAGGTATGGTCACGGCCCATAGCCTTGACCCAAACCAAGAAACGGTCATGGTCCTAAGTTGTGACCCTCAATGTGTGTACTATCTTCTTCATCATGCCATGGATCACGAACTTGGGCCGTGACCCCTTCGCGACCAAGCCTGGAGGGAATTTTGGCTCGAGTTTGGCGCCAAGATGGTAACGACCTGGTCATGGCCCAAGTCTGTGACCCATAGTGGTCAGGGATTTGGTACGTGACCACTTCCAAAGCATCGATAATTTAGTGTGGTAATAAATATAGTCACGCCAAATACTGAGTGGGTCAAGCCCCAAGTTCGCGACCCACTAGGCATGACCATTCGCAGGATTTGGTGTAGTGTTGTCGTCTACTAGTCTTTTCTTCCCCTCCTTATTCTTTTTTTGGTATTTATCCCCACTAGTACCTCTTTTTTTGTCCTCGTATTTGGCAGCTATTAACTCTTTGGCATTCATCACCTTGCCTGTTGTTGCCAGCAGCTCAGCTATTGACTTCGGGGGGTCTTCGGCAAGCTTTCATAATAGCTTCTCCTTTTGAAGTCCTCTAATGAGGGTCGTCATGGCTATACTTTCTTCGTAGTCTTTGACCTCTAACTATTCTTTGTTAAATATGTCTATGTAGTCTCTGAGGCTCTTATTTTTCCCATGGTTAACATAGAGCAAGTGAGTGATCTTCTTCCGTGGCCTCACTCTGAAGTAAAAGTTATGAATGAACCATTATGCTAACTGCTTAAAGCTTTCAATGGAGTTCTTCGGAAGTAAGGTATACCAAATATGTGCAGCCCCAGTTAAGGTGCTCGAAAAGGCCCAACGTCTCATCTCATCTAAGATAGAGTATATGTCTATTGCTGACTAGTACATCTTGATATGATGGAATAGGTTAGTACTCTCGTCATACCTTGGGGTGACCACAGGTTGCTTAAACTTGGCTGGCATTGGGAAGTTGACTATCTTCGCCACAAAGGGTGAGCCCTTGGAGTATCCTTTCTGAAGAGCATTTTGACTTTTTAGGATATCACCAATTTTATCCTCCAGCCTATGGATCGAGTCATTTCATGGCCTAACAGGGTCAGCTTGGCCGATGTTATCCCCAGTCGCTTCTCTGGGGTGAACTGAGGTCTCTATTGCAGCTGACCTTCGCTGGCTATTTACTTCTCCATGACCGTCATCTAGTCCATGAAGGGGTCGGCCCTCGTGGATTCGACCATCTACTGCCTCTCTTCTAGACCTTGTGAGACTTCTCGATCTAAATAATATTTCCCTCAGATCATTAACTGGGCCCAACCTCTCAAAGTCCGACCCTCTGCTCAGACGGTCAAAAACTGAGCCTCTCGGGCAATCATCATGATTCTGTCTCCTACACCTCCCTCGGCTCTCCTGGATGGGTTGTACAGTATTATTGGAGACCTCATACATCTCCCAGAAATCAATTGGAGCATCTTCTACTTCCACATCATCATACCAATCCTCTGGCCAAGGGTTTCCTTACCTCCCCATGCATAAATGCCTAGGGTCAGCAATATCCCTTTGTCGTTAGGGAGGTGGCAAGTCTTTTCAGGGTGCCTGGAGTGGTCCCCTAACCTCATGTTATCCCTGTAAAGCTATCGAAATAATCATCTTCAGTGAGACTCTTGGTGGTCTCAGTATGTTCTGGCTAAGAGCTGCAAATTTCTCCTGCATAACCTACTGGCTTGCTGCCAAACACTTCAGGGTGGAAGCCATCTCAGACTGAGGTGATACACGTCTGGAACTAGGCCCTACTCCACTAGACGATGGAGGAGGTGGTGGTAACTCCGGTGCCATATATTTGAGCTGCGATGAGTTGAATGATCAAAAGACTAATGAGCTTGAGAACCTTAATGGATCTATTTTAATGGTGAAACAACTCCACACAAAGGGGGAGAACTGGTTCACCACCAAAGTGTTCAGTGAGTTCAAGTTATAAAAAGGAAGAGATAACTTATCGTTCCCATAGACGATGCCAAACTAATGATGCTTGAATTAGCACCACCAGATAAAGAGGTTGTAGAGCTCAATCACAAGAACAATGGAAATAATAGAGATATATGTATATAAAAGGAGGTGAGTAGAAGAGGAATGAAGATAATGATATATAGTGGTTCATCCAATCAGGCCAATGTCCACTGTGAGTGTGTGATCCACTAAGTATGGGTACTAATGGACTTAGATACAATGCACATAAGCTTTATCTCTCTATTGTGTGTACAAACAGAGTTTCGGCTAGGGTTACAATTATCAATCCCCTTACAAGGTTAAAGGTGACAAGTATATATAGGGCTTGGGGGGTGTAGTGTACCCCCCAAGCATGCATTGAACATGTGAATGATGATCTAACTAATCCCCTGTTGACATGTGGCTGGGCCACTTATAGGTAATGATGCCATAATATTCCCTCACGTGAGGGAATAATCTTGTTATAACGATTTAGTCCATGTTCAACACGAGTCCCACGTGCACTGTTCCACGCGTCTCCCAAATCACGCACCTTGATGGTGTCGCCCTCGTCCTACAGTGATAGGCTGAGGCTAAAGATAACCGTGGAAGACCTGATTGCTGAAAGTTGGACACTCGTGTTGTCGGCCTACATAGGGTCGGCCAGTCATATGGTCGTCTGAACTGTCCCCAAGCCGAGGCTTCAATCTGCATGGGCTTGGTCTAATTTGGGTCATCTAGAATAATTGTATTGCCAATGGTGGGGTTGGCCTAGCCGACCCCTATCTTCAGTATGACCCCCTGGGGTTAGGAGTAAAGTTGAGCCCTCACCCTAGACGAGGCAAACCAATGGCCTGGCCGAGGGCATATTTTGGTATATCACCCTCCATCCTAGGCATAATGGCTAAATACATCTCCTAATCTGGTATAAAAAATACAATAGCTCTACCAACATAACCAATATGGGATCATTGGGTATAAAAATTCATCCCCAATATAACATCATATGTATGGGTACCTAAGACCAACAAATTAGCTACAAATCACAGACTACCAATATCAATACCTATCCCATCACAAGAGTCGGTAATACAATTGGATACACCTACCAGAGTAAATATATATTATACTCAAGCATACAAAGTAGTAATCATCCCAAAAATACCCACGAAATTTCGTGCAACAAAAGAATGTGTAGACCCCGTGTCAAATAAAAATCTTACTAAAGAACCATAAACATTGAACATACCATTAATTATATAAATAGTTATTAGCTCATCCCCGGGTCCCACTTGACAGACTCTTCTATATTGTATCTTAGGGCAAGGCACTGCGATTGGCCATGATGGAAGTGTTGATGGTTCCTCCATCCTCGGGCTGGAAGAGCTGTCAATTGCTATTGCCTCTGATGCTATTAATATTTGGGCTTAAATCCCTATTTTCCCTATATATATTAGCTCCAATGACCCTTCCTGTGTTGTCCCTGTTATCCTTGCACATGATGTCCCTATTGACCTTCTTTGACCCTATTGGGGAACTTTTTCTTCATGTATCCAGTGCCACTACACCTAAAACAAATTATTGTAAACTGGCAGTGGGGAATCTCATCATGCTCCCTTCATACTATAGCCCCTTCCCAGTCTTCTGGGGCCTCTGTTGATTGGGCAGTAATATCTTCCATGTCATTTAGCCTTGTTACCCATGAAATCCCTTCTAGTTTCCTCCAAAGCCTCGTTCTACCTTAGGCCCCTTTTCCAAACTTCTTATTATACTTTGTATGGTTCAACAAAATATAAGTGCAACATCCACTATCCATGTGTACATATTGTATCTAATAAGGTAAATGAGACCCTTCACGAAATGCCCAATCCTCTTTTTCTCAGTGTTAACCTCCTCTGGAGTAAACAATGACAAATTAGTAAATTATTTCTCATACTCTGTGACAGTACGATTTCCCTGTTAGCGTAGAAGAAACTCCATCTTCTTCTGTAACTAGATAGGTTGGAGAAAGTGCACGTCATTGATAGCCGTCTTGAACTATGCATAGGTCAACTAATCCCTTTTCTCTACAATATCACATTCTCCCACCACTAGAGAGCATCTCCAATCAATCGAAAAGTGGTGAGAACCTTCTTTTGCACATTAGTGCACGACAGAAGCCTCATATGACAATCAGTATCCTGGCGCAATAACAATGCCACTATGGGTCTATAAAATTAAAGAACGTTGTTTGAATATTCTTTATAAATTCTCCTATGATCTTCTCTCCATCCAGTGTGGGATTTATTGCCACCGGCTATGGTGCCGCAATTAGCCTTTCTTCTCTGCCCACTGCTAATCCCGCTTGTACGGTCTACAAAATCAACTTTAAAAGATTATAAGACCTAAAATGGCACTGTCCCTGAGCATCAACTATCGGGACTGTGGGCATATGTGGTACCAGTGTTGTTGGTGGTGCAAGTGGTACTGGTGTTGTGGGAACTGTCTAGGTAGTGTGCAGGTATGCTAATTTGTCTCTTAAATGACACCTGGAAAATGAAACATATCGCTTATTAGTACTAAGGAATATACAACAAGAATACAAAGAAAACTAACATATCAAAGAACACTACACGTATTACTAGAGTGGACCTATGGAACCTATATTGCCTAGGAGTATGCTTTGATACCAACTGTGACACCATGTATATTATAGTATTTAGGTTGATCAAGTCTAGCTATTAAATCATACAAGTTGTTAAAAAAATTAAATACCATACCTAAAATGATGTGGAAATAATGAATAATTAGAGGGAAAATAGAATGCGACATGAATATCCTCAATTAGACATAAACATGGAATATGAGTCACTCATTACCATTAACAATAAAATATGAAGTAATAAGGTTTGACAATAATAATCTCAAAAGTAATAAAAAAAAGCGCGATCGACATTCCCTCTAGGTGAGGATAATCATTACATGTGTTCTAGTATCATGTCACCCATACCATCTTTATATTAGGCACTGATAATGCTAAGATTTGCTTGAGACCTTAGCCTCACCAAATGATACCCCTCACTAGTTGATATATAGGAAAGATGTTGATAGCAATAATAAGATAAGATATAGAATGTAAAGATAGTGGACGTAGGCTCCTCAACTGGGGGATTGAAAATTAAGTTCCCAAACTATTTAATATGTCCCCAAAGTTACAAATATGTCATGTCCTACTATCACTAAATAGATAACAGAAAACTGTTTTTAGTGGACTTGCAACCTTTTAAAGATAGTTCTGGCTTCTAGAAAATATAGGCTACCTAATAATTTAGGTTTTTGTTTGTAATTCAACTTATAATTTTCTATTTACCCTTTCGAGTCTAAAATTTTTTAAATAGAAATAGTAATAATAAATGAATAAAAAATTAAAATAACAATCTTTAAGAAGTATGAGACACCCCTCAACACTACATCATAGTGGACATAGGCTCCTCAGCGGAGGGAATGAAACACTCTAAACCTCATCTTATTGTTGTTATCAATATCTTACCTCTATATCTACTAGTAAGGGGTATCATTTGGTGAGGCTAAGATCTCATAAGAATCTTAGTACCATTAGTGCCTAACATCAAGGTAGTATGGGTGACAAGCTACTAGACCACACGTGATGATTAGATACTAATAGCCAACTGGGGGTACCCCTAACTAAAATAAATCTTCTAGAAGTACGAAGGGCCCCTCAACTGGTCTAACAAGTCAATAATGAGGGGTAACAGATACTTATTCTACATGGTGACTTTTTGTAACTCCCGCTAGTCAACACAAACCCTCAAAGATTTATCCTTCTTCTTCACAAAGAGGACTATATCTCCCTTGAGTGAAGTAATATTCCGAATGAACCCCTGACTAAGCAACTATTGAATCTTATCTCTCATATCTCTCATCTCCAATGGATTCATAAGGGACGATGCTCGAGCTATGGGTCTAGTGCCTAAATCCAAGCCAATCATAAAATTAATCTCTCTACTTTATGCCAACTTTATAATATCCTGTAACACATAAAAAACACTCACTAACATATGGAATGGAGTCAAACGACATAGTATCTCCCTTAAAAGTTCCCTCCTCAATGTAATACAAATGCCTGTTCGACCCTCCCTCTAGGAGCAACATCGCAACCAAGTACATATACTGACCTGAAATGGAAAAGATGATGGACCTCCCTAAATAATCCACACAAGCATAGTGAGTAGATAATTAATTCATCCTCGGGATAAAGTCATACTCAGATATATCTCAAATAAGCAAGTTAATTACAAATCGAAGTCTACCAATATCCGCACTATCCCTTACACACGAAACAAATAGGGGAACCTATACCCAAAGGATAACTAACATGCAATGAAATATCTCATGTAAATCTATCATCCGTGAAGACCGAGCAAAGGCTCTAATAATAAAAGAATTCCATGCACTGGTATTAAACAAAATGCGTCCTGCATGCCCAACGATTGGAAATATACCCTCAATCACTTGGGCTAGTTCATGTGCATCCCTAGGTGCTACGCGGTACACACCCCACATTGTAATGGTGATTTCCCTTATGGATGAGCCAGTGTTGCTAGTACTTTTATCATCGCATCAGCTAGTGGGGCTAGTAACTGTTGATATTGCTCATGTTATTCCTGATAACTACATTATCCTCCTTTCTCCTGATCACCCTTATTTCCCTTAGGGCGCCTCTTAGCCACAGGTCCACCCTCACCACATGTCAAGCAAGTGTATCTAAACCAACGCCTCTACTACTATTATCCCTATTGGCCCTAGTGGCAACAAAGTTATTGTTGCCCCTTCTGGCCTCTACTCTACCATGCCTAGACTTGATGGCCCTAACAGTTATGGTTATCATGACCCATATGCCTCTTATGAGGATGATATTCTGACTAAGGCCCCTTAGACTGTTGGCTCCCCTGTGTATTGCCTCCATTTTTTTCCTTATTTTCTAGATGTGTATCCATTAGGCCTCTTCTCCCCTTTCTATTTTAAAAACCTCTGATAGTCCTGGTAGTATAGCAACGCAGCATTCACCACCTATGTATAAGTGGTAAATTCCATATTTCCCTTAAGCATCTATCTAATATGCCAATTCAAACCAAATATGAATCTCTCCATCTTATTCTCCTCTATGTCTACCTCCTCCGCTGAAATAAGAAACGAATGGTAAACTCATGATTATACATCGCAACAATGCAGCTCCTCGGAGTTACTTCCAAGAATATTTGCATCTTTTAACCCTTGATGGCTAACAAAAAGTACTTGCCATTGAATTTTACCTAAAACTCGACGATGGTCATCGTAATCCTCTCCTCTATCATGGTGATGGACTCTCATCACTATAATGCATCCACTACAAGCTTAAAGTTGTCTAACAACTATATTGGACCTCCGTGCACTCTATCATCCTAAGTGCCTTTGGATGTCATTCCTCTACTAATGTTCAACCAAAATGTTTATACTCCCAATAAACTCAAGTGGGTTTCCTTTAGCAAAGGCCATACACGCTTTATTCTAAGAAGTAACATGTGTCTCGAAGGGTACCACCACCTGCAGCCATGGCTGTGGTGGCTACTAGAAGTGTTATAATATGGCGGTCATCCTCGTGATGACTACTTTAGAAATAGGGGTAGGCATGTCCTCTACGGGTTATGTCTATGGTTCTGGTGGTTGTTTCTCCTATTGATCACCCTGGTCTGCGTCCCTATTGGTAGTTTGTCACCCTCTCTTGCCTCGTATATTTTTCACCTGAAAGAAAACAAATATTCGTATTAACTAACGATTCATATGAAAATACAATTATTACTAAACATAGGGCTCTAATAAAATAAAAAACGCAATGCAAAATGTAATAAGAATCCTAAGGAACCTAAGACATTAGAGCCTAAAATTCTCTGATACCAACTGTAACAACCCATATTTTCTCAAGTGTTGGTCGCCCATTCCGATACGTTGAAAATAGGGAACGTCAATCAATTTATAACATTCTCAACATCAATGCAATAATAATTGAATTGAATTTGAATTCATCCACAACTTAATATAACAAAACTATAAATATAAAACTAGAATAAATAAATGTCTCAATCTATGACCTAGAATAACCTAAGTTGAGTTTGGCTACTAAACTAGTCTAACCGTTGAAATGCCATGTTGTCCTTCAAGAACCCCTTCTGTTATGTACGCGTGAAAGAACACTATAAACACTTTGAAGGCGATCAAGTAAGGACAAATGACGCGGCCCTCACCCTATCCAAGATTTGGAACGATACTTCACATCGAGCAACCACCCCCCTTTTGGAACCTAAACTCCACACTTTACCACACCGGAGAGATCATTAATAGTAACTAATCTCCCTCTTAAAGTTCCAAACCAATCCTTCACTCATATTCAACTTCCTTTGCCTGCTTCGAAGAACTTCACTCGTTCGATAATGAATACTACTTCCTTTAAAGTGTCTCGAACACATCCCTAGATGTAGTACTAGATAATTCATAGCTCTAAGTCACTCGATCAATCTCCCTCAAATGTTCACAAATGGTTCCATGACCCCTTTGGAACTCCCTAATCCTATAAAAATCAATTGGTTTATTCTCCTATTTCTATATTGGGATTTCAAACACTATAAATCTTGAAACGACTACGGTGGTCTACCACATCAATTGGCAAGAACACCATCTCGACATAAACCTTGCCCATACTTATTTTATTGTATCAACAATATGGATTTCCCCAATTATGGTACCTCTAATCACTTTTTGAATGTATTGCGACTCACCCAAACACGCACCTGTATCAAAACTACTTCTCGTAGCTTGGAACCCTCTGGCATAAACAATCTCCCTTGAAAAAATGTACTCACTTATGTTATAGAATGAGAAATGAACCTCCTACCAATTATAACTTGAATATAATCTCTCGATAAACTTCAACATTGGTCATGAACCACCCCTTCCCATATTTGGGTGTAACGAACACCACTACTACACCATTCCCTTTTTAACAAGATGTCATTACCAATCACAGTGAACCACCCCCGTGTGATAAAAATCCACTACTAACGCACCCATTCCATGTTGTGCTAGAAATTTTCATTTGGGATATTCTCCTCTCGATTTCACAACTACCCAAAGCAATCCCCGACCACAAATAACACATAAAATACTACCCTCGATATTCGATATAAGAATATATCGTAGCTACACACACAAGATTACTAATAATATGATGATAACTCATCTAAAGGTCAACAAAGCGGCTGAAAACCAAGTTGACTAAAGAAACTACCACGTCTAAAACTTTACAAAGTGAATCGTAGAAAACACACTACTTGTAAAGAACTACAAGTGATCCATGAACATACTCACATCCATTCCCCGATAATACCCCAAAATCCTGGTTTCCACTAAAGCATTTAATAACTAAGTGGTCACACTAGCCACATATGTAATATCTTTTTTCTAAAGAAACTATCGATATGATGGCCCTGCTGACCTTACCTCTTTTATCGGTTATGTAAAAAATTGCCTTATTTGGCCAACTCTCATTATCCTTGACTCTATTGGTAATCATTCCCTTGATTGTATTGGCCATAACAAATCATAGTGTCTACTCTTAGAAATCCCATAGGGTCTATGCCCCTATGTGATTCCTTCTGCTAGTGAGCCCCTACTAGGGTCAACGCTACAACATCTCAAATCATTGGGACACTTTGGCCTCAGTCTTCACATTCTTAGGGGTTATATTCATCAAATAGTTATAATGCTTCTACTGATGTAGGTGGTAACTTCAACCACCTGTGCCCAAGTGGTGATGAAAGGGTTACCCAATAACACTTGATAAATCCTTCATGTAAGGTTTTCACCAACTCAAAAAGTCTTTCTCTTACTGTAACCATTATAGAGGGGGCCTGAAGGTAATTTTGAGATTAGAGGTAATTCGACATTAGCAACAGTGTTTTGGGGATTATGGCACCGTGGCAGCTCGGCGTGGCAGCTCAGTGCGGCAGCTCAGCGTGACAACTTGTATTTTATCTTGTTGTATTAGTAATATTGTATCTTTGTTTATTTTGACTGTAAGCTATAATAGTTGTAATTGTGTAACGAGAATAATAATGAGTTTTAATGTGAGGTCAAAAGGTACTCGCGAGAGACCAGGCTTGGCAGGGCCTGGGAGAGCTTTCATGCTCTATTGAATGACCTCATCGTGGGAACTTTAGAGGGACTTGGTTTGGAGGATTGAGAAGTGAGTCACCATTGGGGCTTGTCCGGACCATCGTAGATACACCTAGTAAAACACTGAAGGACCCTGACTGTGGAACCTCGGGTGGAGTAGCATGGAGTTCCATCGGGCATTGAGTTGTGAACCAAACAGCCCTCTACTTAATATCACATCTACTGTAGGTTATGTCACTAGCCAGCTAAAAAATGTCAGACCTACACTTGAGTAAAACACCGTGGTATTTGGGGCTGTCAGGCAGTTGGTGAGCCACCTCTGCGACAACAGCCCCCCTGACACACAGTGGTTAGGCAAAAGGCATGTCTTAGTATTTAATATTTATGACGTGGAGACAACAAGTGCATCAGGCATTTAATGTTGTGACATAAAGTAAGAGGGATGTCTTTCATAGTCTTGAATGATTGAGTTACCTCGGGATGGTGTGGGGGGATATTTAAGGATCCCAACCACCTTTGAGGATAGGATGATCTTCTGAGAGTTTAAGAAGTTATTACTGGAGAGAATACGCATCAGAGAGAGAGACTTATTACAAGCCAGAGGCCTTATTCACTCACCATTGTCATTTATTACAAAGCTTTTAATTCTTGATAGAGATTCTTGAGGGTGGTTGGTGTGTTTGGCTGCCTGCCAAGGTGTGTCTAGGGTGCTTACTTCTCTCTCCCTCTAGCTAAGTTACTTCTAAGTTCATTACTACTTTCTGAGTTATACATGAGAGATTTGTGATCTTAAACTAAGTCTTATCTTCATTAGGTTTGTGTTCGCATGTTCTATCACTAATCCAAGGTTTTAGCCATTTAACTTATCACTACTATACTTCAAAGGAGTTACGCCTCCATATTATCTAAAGTACCCTCTTACATTTGTCGACTCTGTTGGGGAGGCATTCTTCTAAGTAGGGAGTATGGCGCAAGATAATGCTAATCGAAGGCTCAATTTTGTTGACATCTAACACAACGAAAAACAAGTTGCGAGAGAACTGGAGGCTCTAAAGGATGGAGCTCCTCAGATAGAGGTACCTCCAGTTCAGGCGACAACGGGCATTTCAGGGGTGACATAAGCTTCCACGAGTGCGGGGTTGGGATCCACTCAGGTGGCGCTACTCATGAGTAAGTTTTACGAGTTTCTGTAAACTCAAGTAGCTTCGATAATGCTGGGAGGATTGGAAGCCAATGCTTTCGTAACACCAGGGGCAGCCTCAATGGCCCCACTAGGTGCAGGTGTAGCAGGAACGGTCCCAGCAAGCATACCCTCTGTTGTGAATCCAACAGTGGGAACCTCAGGAGTATCAACGGCACCAGCTGTGACGATTTTTCCAGCTACAATCGGTACTCAGCACGTGGTCCCGTTGGTTGTTACCCTAATAGCATTGATATATCCGTTTATATCCTTGGCCTGGCTGAAGATTATCTCCAAAACGGATGACACAACGAGGGTCCGACCCTCCACCAGGCTCCGGACGACACTACGAGGGTACGACAGTACGAGGCCAGAATTAAGCCAGGCTCACTACCGGAAGAACCTTTGCCCTCGGCCTCGGCTCATAGGCCGAGGGTGATATCATGACGGCGCGTGGTTTGGGAGACACGTGGAACAGTGCGCGTCAGGCTCATATGACACGTGGAAGACCGTTATAACAGAATCACACCCTCACGTGAGGGAATATTATGTCATCATTTGGCATCTACAGGTGTCAACAGGGGATTGGCTAGATCATTATTCACATGCAACATGCTTACTTGGGGGGTACACTACACCCCCCAAGACCTATATATATACTTGTTATCTACAACCCTACAGGGGATCGATCCATTAACTGTAGCCCTAGCTAAAACTCTGCTTGCATACACAGTAGAGAGAGAGAGAGGGTTATGTGCATTGTATCCAAGGCCATTAGTGCCCATACTTAGTGGATCACACACTCACAGTGGATGTAGGCCAAATTGGCTGAACCACTATACATCATTGTCTTATTTCCTCTTATACTCATCCCCTTCTACGTACTTGTACACTTATACATCTCTATGGCTGCCATGGCTGCTACTGTTTGAGCTCACTATCACTTATCCGGTGGTGCTAAATCTTAGCATCATCAAGCATCACCCATGGAGGAAATGAGAAAGGAGATGCATAAAGAGATGTTAAAGTTCATGAAAGCTTCCTCGCAATATTATGGCGAGTTAGCTTCGATTTATGATGACTTTCGAACACCTTATCCTCAGGAATACAACGACGAGGCCTATCCAAAGGACTATATCCCGCCTATCTTTGAAAAATACACAGGGAAAGGTGGGAACCCGAAGGATCATATTAAGCGCTTTCTTGAACACTTGGGAGCGCATTGCAATAATAAGAAGCTTAGGTTGAGGGAGTTTTCCAAATCCTGAACTGATAAAGCATACACCTGGTATTCCCATTTGGCCCCTAACAGCATTTTTACATGGGAGGAGATGCACGTATTGTTTATCCAGAAGTTCTTTCTGGCAAAATATGAGTTTACTTTCACCCAGCTAGGTAGGGAGAAGCAAAGACCTAGGGAAGAAGTGGTGGTATATGATATATCCGTTTATATCCTTGGCCTGGCTGAAGATTATCTCTAAAACGGACGACCCTACGAGGGGCCGACCCTTCACCAGGCTCCAGCTGGTCTCCACCATGCCCAGACGACCCTACGAGTGGCCGACCCTTCCCCAGGCTCCAAACGACACTACGAGGGGCCGACCCTCCACCATCCTCCGGATGACACAACGAGGGTCCGACCCTCCACCAGGCTCCGGACGACACTACGAGGGTACGACAGTACGAGGCCAGAATTAAGCCAGGCTCACTACCGGAAGAACCTTTTCCCTCGGCCTCGGCTCATAGGCTGAGGGTGATATCATGACGGCGCGTGGTTTGGGAGACGCGTGGAACAGTGCGCGTCGGGATCATATAACACGTGGCAGACCGTTATAACAGAATCACACCCTCACGTGAGGGAATATTATGTCATCATTTGGCATCTACAGGTGTCAACAGGGGATTGGCTAGATCATTATTCACATGCACCATGCTTACTTGGGGGGTACACTACACCCCCCAAGACCTATATATATATACTTGTTATCTACAACCCTACAGGGGATCGATCCATTAACTGTAGCCCTAGCTAAAACTCTGCTTGTATACACAGTAGAGAGAGAGAGAGGGTTATGTGCATTGTATCCAAGGCCATTAGTGCCCATACTTAGTGGATCACACACTCACAGTGGATGTAGGCCAAATTAGCTGAACCACTATACATCATTGTCTTATTTCCTCTTATACTCATCCCCTTCTACGTACTTGTACACTTATACATCTCTATGGCTGCCATGGCTGCTACTGTTTGAGCTCACTATCACTTATCCGGTGGTGCTAAATCTTAGCATCATCAAGCATCACCCATGGAGGAAATGAGAAAGGAGATGCATAAAGAGATGTTAAAGTTCATGAAAGCTTCCTCGCAATATTATGGCGAGTTAGCTTCGATTTATGATGACTTTCGAACACCTTATCCTCAGGAATACAACGACGAGGCCTATCCAAAGGACTATATCCCGCCTATCTTTGAAAAATACACAGGGAAAGGTGGGAACCCGAAGGATCATATTAAGCGCTTTCTTGAACACTTGGGAGCGCATTGCAATAATAAGAAGCTTAGGTTGAGGGAGTTTTCCAAATCCTGAACCGATAAAGCATACACCTGGTATTCCCATTTGGCCCCTAACAGCATTTTTACATGGGAGGAGATGCACGTATTGTTTATCCAGAAGTTCTTTCTGGCAAAATATGAGTTTACTTTCACCCAGCTAGGTAGGGAGAAGCAAAGACCTAGGGAAGAAGTGGTGGTATATGATATATCCGTTTATATCCTTGGCCTGGCTGAAGATTATCTCTAAAACGGACGACCCTACGAGGGGCCGACCCTTCACCAGGCTCCAGCTGGTCTCCACCATGCCCAGACGACCCTACGAGTGGCCGACCCTTCCCCAGGCTCCAAACGACACTACGAGGGGCCGACCCTCCACCATCCTCCGGACGACACAACGAGGGTCCGACCCTCCACCAGGCTCCGGACGACACTACGAGGGTACGACAGTACGAGGCCAGAATTAAGCCAGGCTCACTACCGAAAGAACCTTTTCCCTCGGCCTCGGCTTATAGGCCGAGGGTGATATCATGACGGCGCGTGGTTTGGGAGACGCGTGGAACAGTGCACGTCGGGATCATATAACACGTGGCAGACCGTTATAACAGAATCACACCCTCACGTGAGGGAATATTATGTCATCATTTGGCATCTACAGGTGTCAACAGGGGATTGGCTAGATCATTATTCACATGCACCATGCTTACTTGGGGGGTACACTACACCCCCAAGACCTATATATATACTTGTTATCTACAACCCTACAGGGGATCGATCCATTAACTGTAGCCCTAGCTAAAACTCTGCTTGTATACACAGTAGAGAGAGAGAGAGGGTTATGTGCATTGTATCCAAGGCCATTAGTGCCCATACTTAGTGGATCACACACTCACAGTGGATGTAGGCCAAATTGGCTGAACCACTATACATCATTGTCTTATTTCCTCTTATACTCATCCCCTTCTACGTACTTGTACACTTATACATCTCTATGGCTGCCATGGCTGCTACTGTTTGAGCTCACTATCACTTATCCGGTGGTGCTAAATCTTAGCATCATCAAGCATCACCCATGGAGGAAATGAGAAAGGAGATGCATAAAGAGATGTTAAAGTTCATGAAAGCTTCCTCGCAATATTATGGCGAGTTAGCTTCGATTTATGATGACTTTCGAACACCTTATCCTCAGGAATACAACGACGAGGCCTATCCAAAGGACTATATCCCGCCTATCTTTGAAAAATACACAGGGAAAGGTGGGAACCCGAAGGATCATATTAAGCGCTTTCTTGAACACTTGGGAGCGCATTGCAATAATAAGAAGCTTAGGTTGAGGGAGTTTTCCAAATCCTGAACCGATAAAGCATACACCTGGTATTCCCATTTGGCCCCTAACAGCATTTTTACATGGGAGGAGATGCACGTATTGTTTATCCAGAAGTTCTTTCTGGCAAAATATGAGTTTACTTTCACCCAGCTAGGTAGGGAGAAGCAAAGACCTAGGGAAGAAGTGGTGGTATATGATATATCCGTTTATATCCTTGGCCTGGCTGAAGATTATCTCTAAAACGGACGACCCTACGAGGGGCCGACCCTTCACCAGGCTTCAGCTGGTCTCCACCAGGCCAAGACGACCCTACGAGTGGCCGACCCTTCCCCAGGCTCCAAACGACACTACGAGGGGCCGACCCTCCACCATCCTCCGGACGACACAACGAGGGTCCGACCCTCCACCAGGCTCCGGACGACACTACGAGGGTACGACAGTACGAGGCCAGAATTAAGCCAGGCTCACTACCGGAAGAACCTTTTCCCTCGGCCTCGGCTTATAGGCCGAGGGTGATATCATGACGGCGCGTGGTTTGGGAGACGCGTGGAACAGTGCGCGTCGGGATCATATAACACGTGGCAGACCGTTATAACAGAATCACACCCTCACGTGAGGGAATATTATGTCATCATTTGGCATCTACAGGTGTCAACAGGGGATTGGCTAGATCATTATTCACATGCACCATGCTTACTTGGGGGGTACACTACACCCCCCAAGACCTATATATATACTTGTTATCTACAACCCTACAGGGGATCGATCCATTAACTGTAGCCCTAGCTAAAACTCTGCTTGTATACACAGTAGAGAGAGAGAGAGGGTTATGTGCATTGTATCCAAGGCCATTAGTGCCCATACTTAGTGGATCACACACTCACAGTGGATGTAGGCCAAATTGGCTGAACCACTATACATCATTGTCTTATTTCCTCTTATACTCATCCCCTTCTACGTACT
The DNA here is from genome assembly GCA_949130495.1 of Sambucus nigra. Taxonomy (NCBI): domain Eukaryota; kingdom Viridiplantae; phylum Streptophyta; class Magnoliopsida; order Dipsacales; family Adoxaceae; genus Sambucus; species Sambucus nigra. The sequence continues at coordinate 463,336,412 of OX422211.1, read as the reverse complement.
TGTACACTTATACATCTCTATGGCTGCCATGGCTGCTACTGTTTGAGCTCACTATCACTTATCCGGTGGTGCTAAATCTTAGCATCATCAAGCATCACCCATGGAGGAAATGAGAAAGGAGATGCATAAAGAGATGTTAAAGTTCATGAAAGCTTCCTCGCAATATTATGGCGAGTTAGCTTCGATTTATGATGACTTTCGAACACCTTATCCTCAGGAATACAACGACGAGGCCTATCCAAAGGACTATATCCCGCCTATCTTTGAAAAATACACAGGGAAAGGTGGGAACCCGAAGGATCATATTAAGCGCTTTCTTGAACACTTGGGAGCGCATTGCAATAATAAGAAGCTTAGGTTGAGGGAGTTTTCCAAATCCTGAACCGATAAAGCATACACCTGGTATTCCCATTTGGCCCCTAACAGCATTTTTACATGGGAGGAGATGCACGTATTGTTTATCCAGAAGTTCTTTCTGGCAAAATATGAGTTTACTTTCACCCAGCTAGGTAGGGAGAAGCAAAGACCTAGGGAAGAAGTGGTGGTATATGATATATCCGTTTATATCCTTGGCCTGGCTGAAGATTATCTCTAAAACGGACGACCCTACGAGGGGCCGACCCTTCACCAGGCTTCAGCTGGTCTCCACCAGGCCAAGACGACCCTACGAGTGGCCGACCCTTCCCCAGGCTCCAAACGACACTACGAGGGGCCGACCCTCCACCATCCTCCGGACGACACAACGAGGGTCCGACCCTCCACCAGGCTCCGGACGACACTACGAGGGTACGACAGTACGAGGCCAGAATTAAGCCAGGCTCACTACCGGAAGAACCTTTTCCCTCGGCCTCGGCTTATAGGCCGAGGGTGATATCATGACGGCGCGTGGTTTGGGAGACGCGTGGAACAGTGCGCGTCGGGATCATATAACACGTGGCAGACCGTTATAACAGAATCACACCCTCACGTGAGGGAATATTATGTCATCATTTGGCATCTACAGGTGTCAACAGGGGATTGGCTAGATCATTATTCACATGCACCATGCTTACTTGGGGGGTACACTACACCCCCCAAGACCTATATATATACTTGTTATCTACAACCCTACAGGGGATCGATCCATTAACTGTAGCCCTAGCTAAAACTCTGCTTGTATACACAGTAGAGAGAGAGAGAGGGTTATGTGCATTGTATCCAAGGCCATTAGTGCCCATACTTAGTGGATCACACACTCACAGTGGATGTAGGCCAAATTGGCTGAACCACTATACATCATTGTCTTATTTCCTCTTATACTCATCCCCTTCTACGTACTTGTACACTTATACATCTCTATGGCTGCCATGGCTGCTACTGTTTGAGCTCACTATCACTTATCCGGTGGTGCTAAATCTTAGCATCATCAGTTTGGCGCCGTCTGTGGGAAACGAGAAGACATCTCTTCCTTTGTACAGCTTGACCTCACTGGGCACTCTGGTGGTGAACCAACACTCCCCCTGAGAGGGGGTTTTTCACCATTGAAAGAGACCCACTAAGGTTCTCGAGCTCTCCAGTATTTTCTTCAGTTCAACTTTTCATAGCTCAAGCACATGGCACCTGAGATGCCACAGCCACCACTTCCCCCGCCGGATGAGGGGGGAAGACCCAGTTCCAGTCAGCCGCCACCCCAGTCTGAGATGGCTGATGTGGCGGCAGCCCTAAAGTCTCTGGCAGCAAGCCAGCGGATGATGCAGGAGCAGTTCACAGCTCTAAGCCAGAACATACTGAGAGCACCAGGGGTTTCACCTGAGATGATTACTCCGGCAGCAGCTCCAGGGCAGCATGAGGCCAGGGGACCACCCCAGGCACCAGGCAAAGACCTGCCACCCCCTCGGCGGCGTAGGGATGTTGCTAACCCCAGGCGTTTACGCCTGGGGAGGCAAGGAAACCCTTGCCCTGAAGACAGGTATGACGATCTGGAGGGAGAGGAGGCCCCAATTGAATGCTGGGAACCGTATGAGGTCTCCAGCAACACTGTGCGACCTCTTCAAGATAGTAGAGGAAAGGGCGTGAGACCAAACCCTGATGATCGCATGAGAGGCTCTGCTTTTGATCGCTTGAGCAGAGGGTTGGCCTTTGAGAGGCTAGGCCCAGTAAATGACCTGCGGGATAAGTTGTCCAGGTCAAGAAGTGCTGCGAGGTCCAGGCAGGAGGCAGCAGATGGCCGACTCCAGGGGCGAGATGACGGCCAAAGGGAAGTGAACAGCCGACACAGGCCTGCTGCAGCAGAACCCTCCGTCCACCTTCAAGAGGCGGCTGGGGATAACATCGGCCACGCCGACCCTGTGAGGCCCTGGAATGACTCAATCCAGCGGCTAGAGGATAATATAGGTGATATATTGAAGAGCCGAGACCCTCTTCAGAGGGGATACACCATAGGCTCACCCTTTGTGGCAAAGATAGTCAACTTCCCCACGCCATAAAAATTCAAGCCACCTATGGTCACCCAAGGTATGACGGGAGTACCAACCCAGTCCACCATGTGGAGATGTATCAGTCGGCGGCAGACATATACTCTATCTCAGATGAGATGAGATGTCGTGCCTTCTCCGGAACCCTGACGGGGGCTGCACACATTTGGTACACGTCTCTTCCAAAAAATTCCATTGAAAACTTTAAGCAGTTGGCAGACCGGTTCATCCACAACTTTTGCTTTGGAGTAAGGCCACAGAAGAAGATCACCCACCTGCTCTATGTCAAACAGGGGAAGAATGAGAGTCTGAGGGACTACATAGCCAGATTCAATAAGGAGAATCTGGAGGTGGAAGACTATGAGGAGAGCATAGCTATGACAGCCCTGATCGGAGGACTCCAAAAGGGGAAGCTGTTATGGAAGCTTGCTGAAGACCCTCCGAGGACGATGGCCGAATTGCTGTCGACAGCAGGAAAGGTGATGAACGTCGAAGAGGCGATGGCCGCAAAATATGAAGACGAGAAGGGAGGTACTGGTGGGGGTAAGTACCCTAAGAAGAACAAAGAGGGGAAGAAGAGGTCCACGGACGACAAGTTCACTGGTTACACCCCTCTGACGGTCAACTGTGAGCAAATTCTCAATGAGATAAAGAGTGACCGATCCCTGAAGTGGCCTGAGAAGCTAAGGGCAGCACCTGGCAAGAGAAATAAGAACCTGTGGTGTGAATTTCATCAAGACCATGGTCACGTGACAGACAAATGCTTTGCTCTGAAAGATGAGATTGAGAAGATGCTGAAAGAAGGGAAGCTCAGAAAGTACGTCGACAGAGGCGCCTTCAAGAGGGGCACAGGGGACGACCCCAGAAAGAAGCGAGTCGATATATGTAGAGAGGGTCCTCAAAAAAGAGGGGATGACCCTTCTGATGATGAGGACGACCCTGACCTCCCGCCGAGAGACGATCAAGGCCCCGTCAAGAGGCTTAATACGATCTCGCTCAAAGTGGGAATGATCTCTGGGGGTCTGGAAGGAGGAGGATCGGAAGTCGCAGATAGGAAGGCTCACGTAGCAGAAGCCAGGGCAGTGACGAAGACTGTCCACTCGACATCTCTGGAGGCCAAGCCAGAAAAGAGGAAGAATGTGGACATGGACACACTGATAGTAGGGTTCTCACGAATGGACTTCAAAGGCCACTTAGCCCCGCATGATGACCCGCTCGTCATCACGACCAGGGTGCATGGGTGTGAGGTGCCGAGGATCCTGGTGGATGGGGGCTCATCTGCAGATGTAATGTTTTGGCCATGCTACAAGGCCTTAGGTCTCAGCCGTGCTAGACTCGTCCCGTACCATCATCCGTTGATTGGATTCAGTGGGGAAAAAGTTCACCCCCTTGGAGTGTATGAGGCTGATGTTAGGATGGGGGACGAATGGCCGAGATGGCTCACCAGGAAGGTCAGTTTCTTTGTGATGGATGAGCATGTGTTTTCATCCTATAATATCATATTGGGGCGGGTGGCCCTCAAAGGGTTCAAGGCCGTGCCGTCTATGGTCCACCAGATGATTAAATTCCCTACCCCATACGGGGTGGGGGAGGTTCAGGGAGACCAGACGACAGCGCGAGAGTGCTACTACAACTCCGCCGAAGAAAGGGAGGCACACAAGAGGGCTACAGCCACTTACAATATTGATACCCTAGACCCCAGGGACGAGACGAAGCTCAAGAAAGGAGAGGCCGCTGAGGAGGTAGAAACCCATCATCCTCGATGAGGATGACCCGGGAAAAACCGTCCAAGTTGGAAAGTCTCTGAGGCCCAACATCAAGGAAGACCTCATTAAGCTGTTGAGGAGAAGACGAAGCGTCTTCGCGTGGAGTCATGTAGATATGCCAGGGATCGACCCTGAAATCATGTGCCACAAGCTCAATGTGATAGAGGGAGTGAAGCCGATAAAGCAGAAGAGGAGGATTTACTCTAGAGATAAGTACGAGGTCATCAGGGATGAGGTCAAAAAGCTAGAGGACGCTGAATTTATCAGAGAGGTCATCTACCCTGAGTGGCTGTCCAACGCAGTCATTGTCCCAAAGGCCAATGGGAAGTGGCGGATGTGTGTGGACTTCACAGACCTCAACAAGCACTGCCCCAAAGACAGCTTCCCTCTCCCCCGCATTGACCAGATGGTAGACACTACTGCAGGCCACGAGCTCATGAGTTTTATGGATGCCTACTCAGGGTAAAACCAGATCTTCATGAACCCTGAAGACTCGGAGAGGACTGCCTTCATCACTGACAAGGGTACATACTGCTATAGGGTCATGCCCTTCGGTCTAAAAAACGCGGGGGCAACGTACCAGCGCCTCATAAATAAAATGTTCGAAGACCAAATTGGGAAGTCTATGGAGGTCTACGTGGATGACATGCTGACCAAGAGTTTGAAAGCAGAGGATCATGTGGCAGACCTGGAGAGGACCTTTAATATGATGGACAAGTACCAGATGAAGCTTAATCCGGCCAAGTGTGTCTTCGGGGTCGGAGCGGGGAAATTCTTGGGGTTCATTGTCAATCAAAGAGGCATCGAGGCCAATCCTGAAAAGATAAAGGCCCTTATTGAGATGAAGACCCCCAAGTCCATTAAAGACGTTCAGAGGCTCATAGGGAGAGTGGCTGCCTTGAACAGATTTGTGTCAAGGGCTACAGACAGGTGTCTACCATTCTTCAAGATCCTCAGGAAGGCCTTTGAATGGAGTGAAGAGTGCGATGAGGCTTTCAAAGAACTAAAATCATACTTAGGGTCTCCCTTGCTGCTGTCACGACCCGTGCAGGGTGAACGACTTTACGTGTACCTCGCCGTCTCAGAGTCTGCCATCAGCGCAGCCATTGTGAGAGACGAGGATGGTATACAGAAGCCTGTATATTTTAACAGCAAGGCACTCCAGGGGGCAGAGAAAAGATACCCGAGGATGGAAAAGTTGGCCTACGCCTTGATCCATGCCTCAAGGAAGATGAAACCGTACTTCCAGTCCCATACTATGGTCATCCTTACTGACTCTCCTCTTAGGCAGGTCCTACACAAGCCTGAAAAATCAGGAAGGCTAATGACCTGGGCTATAGAGCTGGGGGAGTTCGATATTGTGTATCAGCCTAAGACAGCCATTAAGGGTCAGGCATTGGCATATTTTGTGGCTGAATTTACTTGGGAGAGTGACGTGGCCGAGGGTGAGGGTCTAAGTCAGACAGATACCCAGCAAGGTAGGCTCACCGACCCTCCTGCAGATAAGGTTGAGACAAGCACCGCTAGAAGAAAGGTGGCTGAAAATAAAGAGGGAAGATACCTTTTTAGACAAGGGTCACTCATCGAGGGAAATTTCTCGGAGGAACATGCTGTGTGGAGTCTCTTCGTCGACGGGTCCTCTTGCGAAAGCGGGAACGGATCTGGATTGATAGTATCAGCACCCGACGGCACAGACATCGAGTACGCCCTGAGGTTCAATTTCAAAGCCTCCAACAATGAGGCTGAGTATGAGGCCTTGATAGCTGGACTTTCCTTGGCCAAATCTCTTAGTGTCGGCCAAATTTTGGTTCACAGTGATTCAAGGCTGGTGGTGAATCAGATACTAGGAGCCTATGAGGCCAAAGACGAGAGGATGGCTAGGTATCTTGAGAAGGTGAGGTCATTGCTGAAAAACTTTAAAGAAGTGAAATTCAAGAGGATACCTAGGCTCGACAATGGCCGTGCTGACGCCCTTGCAAGGTTGGCCTCAGCTACTAGGACAGACATAAGGAGGACAGTCCCGGTAGAAATCTTTCTTCGACCAACTATCGAAGACGTCGAGGGAACACTTGGCATTTTCATGAATGTTTCTCAAGAACCTTCATGGATGGATCCTCTGATCAGATACATTAAAGGGGGAGAGATGCCAGAAGCAAGCCAAGAGAGGAAGAAGCTGAGATATAGGGCTGCAAAGTTCACTATCATCGGAGACACGTTGTACAAAAAGGGGTTTCTTCTCCCCTTACTTAGGTGTGTGCATCCCTCAGAAGTCCCTTCTATTTTGCAAGATGTGCATGAAGGGTCGTGCTCAAGCCACATTGGGGGTAGATCCTTGGCAAAGAGGGTGATCACCCAAGGCTACTGGTGGCCGACCTTGGGGAAAGATGCTGCCGCATATGTTAAAAAGTGTGATAAATGCCAAAGATTTGCTACCATCCCTCACCAACCTCATCAGCCCCTTACCTCCATCACATCCCCATGGTCATTTGCAGTGTGGGGGATTGACCTGGTAGGACCCTTACCGAGGGCAGTCAATAACTATCGGTTCCTCATCGTAGCAATTGACTACTTTTCAAAGTGGGTAGAGGCCGAACCAATGGTCACGATCACGGAGCAGAAGACCTTCCAGTTCATCTGGAAGAATGTGATATGCAGATATGGTCTACCCAACACCCTCATCTCGGATAACGGGACCCAGTTCAAGAATGCCTCTCTGCAGAAGTACTATGAGAGGGTAAGTGTCAAACAATTTTTCTCCACCCCAGGCCAACCTCAGGCCAATGGGCAAACCGAAGTTACGAACAGGACAATCCTAGATGGGATTAAGAAGAGGCTTGAGGAGGCAAAAGGAAGATGGGTCGAGGAGTTATATGCAGTGTTGTGGGCGTACAGGACGACAGTAAGGACCTCTACTGGGGAGACCCCATTCATGTTAGCTTATGGATCAGAAGAATCCATCCCCACCGAAGTCGAGTTTCCCACTCATAGGGTCCAAATGTACGACCCCCAGGGAAATACGGAAGAGAGGAGACTTGACCTGGACTTGATTGAGGAAAGAAGAGAGGATGCTGAGATAAGGCAGGCTTCCTACCAGCAGAGGACCGCAAGGTTTTACAATCAGAGGGTGAAACAGAGACCTATCGCAGTAGGAGACTTGGTTCTCAAGAAGACTTGGCAAAAGCACAACAAACTCCATCCTAATTGGCACGGCCCCTACAGGGTCATCGATGAAGTTGTCCCTGGGACATATAGACTAGAAAACCTAGAAGGGGAACCTTTTTCCAACCCCTGGAACGCAGATCATTTGAAGAAATACTACCAGTAGTGTTGTAAGGTCTTGATAGACCATAGTTGTAATAGGAGTTTCTCCAACGGGACACTTTGGAAAATTAATGAGAAACATGATTCCTCTCACCCTATAGTTGTCAGTCCTAGCACGCATGGAAACATCTACCGAAATCCATTAATTTGGAAAGTGGATCCCTCGGCTATAATGGGGACCAGTGGAGGGGACGACCCCACCACTGTCCTCAAAAAAGACGAGGGAAGACTAAAAAAGACGAGGGAAGACTTTTTTAAAAACCATTAAATTGGTAAGTTGATCCCTCGGCTATAATGGGGACCAGTGGAGGGGACGACCCCACCACTGTCCTCAAGAAAGACGAGGGAAGACTTAAAAAACCATTAAATTGGAAAGTTGATCCCTCGGCTATAATGGGGACCAGTGGAGGGGACGACCCCACCACTGTCCTCAAAAAAAACGAGGGAAGACACTAAAATCCATTAATTTGTAAAGTTGATCCCTCGGCTATAATGGGGACCAATGGAGGGGACGACCCCACCACTGTCCTCAAAAAAGACGAGGGAAGACTTTAAAATCCATTAAATTGGTAAGTTGATCCCTCGGCTATAATGGGGACCAGTGGAGGGGACGACCCCACCACTCTCCTCAAAAAAGACGAGGGAAGACATTAAAATCCATTAAATTGGAAAGTTGATCCCTCGGCTATAATGGGGACCAGTGGAGGGGACGACCCCACCACTGTCCTCAAGAAAGGCGAGGGAAGACATTAAAATCCATTAATTTGGAAAGTTGATCCCTCGGCTATAATGGGGACCAGTGGAGGGGACGACCCCACCACTGTCCTCAAAAAAGAAGAAGGAAGACTTTAAAATCCATTAAATTGGAAAGTTGATCCCTCGGCTATAATGGGGACCAGTGGAGGGGACGACCCCACCACTGTCCTCAAAAAAGACGAGGGAAGACTTTAAAATCCATTAAATTGGAAAGTCGATCCCTCGACTATAATGGGGACCAGTGGAGGGGACGACCCCACCACTCTCCTCAAAAAAGACGAGGGAAGACATTAAAATCCATTAAATTGGTAAGTGAATCCCTCGGCTATAATGGGGACCAGTGGAGGGGATGACCCCACCACTATCCTCAAGAAAGACGAGGGTAGACTTTATTTAAAAATCATTAATTTGGTTACTTGAACCCTCAGCTATAATGAGGCCACGTGAGGGTACGACCCCACAGTGGTCCTCAAAAAAGACGAGGGAGGGGTTAGTAGCATCAACAATGAGCAAGCCATAATAGAATTAAATATGGAAGACAACAATTATGGAAGGGAAAAGACAATGGTATTAATAAAACATAAAATATCAAGTGTTTTACAAGGATATTAAACAAAAATACAAAAATGAGGGTATGGGCCACAGACGGCCACCCTAAGGGGCGATATCAGAAGGCAGAGCCTCAACATCAACCAATGGGGTCTCTTCAGCAATCATGACTGGCCGATCCTCAGACGTGCCGACCCCCTCAACATGAACTTGGGACTCCACTTGCGACAGGGTTTCAGCAATCAAGGGATCATCCAGCTGAACCACCTCAAGAGAAGGTCGGATGGATGATATTGTGTCGGCAAACTTTAGGACGACCCACCGACAGGCCGTCCTGATTCCCCTCTCAAGATATTCAAGGCCGAAGCCTTGGAATTCATCAAAGACCTTGTAAGCCTCAAAGCATCAGCCTCGGCTTTCTGGACAGCTGCTTCAAGGTCAGTCTTGTGCTTGGCCTCCATATTGGTTAAGGCCTCGTCCTTGTCCTTGATCAACAAGTCCTTAGCCTGCAGATCGGCATCATGCTGCCTCGTCAGCTCATCAAGGACTCTAGCGTGCTCAGTCCTTGTACTCTCCAGCTCGGCCCTCGCAGTGTCTAGCTCTGTCCGTAGGTCGACCTCTTGTTGAATGGCCCTCTCAGCTTCGTGAAACTTTTGTTGATTCTCGGCCATCCACTTGGTGGCTGAGGTCAAGGCACAAACAGGCTGCAAGAAAAAATGAACAAACATCAAGATAGGACGAGGTAACAGTTAGTAAGAATAAAATTAAAAGGTCAAGACCAATACCTGAGCAAGGGAGTGCAGACCATAGTCGTACACTTTGGCAGGGGGCATCTTTGCCAAGAACTCGAAGTCAGAGGCCGACGGTGCAGAGAACATCGAGGCCTTGGCTGCCCTCAAGTTTGTGATCAGCGACGAGGGGTCGGCCCTCAGATGGGCCAGATTTTGAGACCAGAAGGCCCCCATGCTCGACGAAGAGGTTTCCCCCTCAGAGTCCTCGACCCTGGCCCTTGTCTTAGGGTCAGGCCGATGCTCAACTGGAGCCTCAGGCTCCTTCCTTTTGTGGATGTCGGCTGTCGGCTCAACAACCGTCGGCCCTGAGGCCCTCGTCTTCTTTGGAGCTTGCTGAGGCTCCTTCCCCTTCTTCTTTGACAAACCAGCGAGTAGGCTTCGAGCAGTCATTTCCCAGAGGTAATCTGACACACCTACAGGACGACCTGAAAAGGGTACCGTGCATCAGAAAAATACAGAGATAAACAGGAAACACTTAAAAAAAGTAAAGAATGGAAAACGTGTTGTATAACTCACATAGTTCCGTCAGAGGGCCGACCCTCAGACCAGCTTCTTTGAGGTACCGAGGGGTCATCAAATCTTTGAACTTTGGGATCTCACCCCCTCCCCCTCGTCCCCTCAGATACTCAACAATATCCCTTTCCTCCAGGCTAAGTCCGGGGTCTGACCTAGCTTTTATTGAGGGATTAGACCATTTGTTAGGGACCCTCGGACCATCGGCAGAAGGGGACGCCTCGGTGGAGCACTCCCACGCCCCAGATATGAAGAAGAATATCTTTTTCCAATCATGATTGGAAGTTTGAGCCACGTGGAGAAGTTTCTTCTCAGACCTTCTCGCCCCTAGATGATAGTATCCGGGCTGTTTAGATGAAGAGGTGATGTTGTAATAAGCCAAGAATACGTCGGACGAGGGCTCATCAGTGAAAGCGTTTTTCCACAAGGAAATGTAACCCAGGATCGTCCTCCAAGAGTTGGGTGGAAGTTTAGAGGGGGAGACGCCCAGAGCCGATAGAATATCTACAATGGTAGGGTGGAAGGGAAGTCTGACACCTACCTTGAACATTTGCTCATAAACTGCAACCTCTCCCTCTTGACAGTTAAAAACCCTCTCAGTATCAGAGGGAACCCTCATAGTTACCCCAGAGGGCACTCCGTAAATATGCCTCCATATCAGAAGGTCTCTATCCCTAACGGAGGAGATAAAGGAGGAGGCGTGGGAAGTGTCAACCTCATCATCTGTATCATCATCCTCGTCCTCGTCCTCATCTCCTTCCCCCTCATCACCTGCAGGAGGACCCTTGGGAAAAGCCACTTGGAAGGCATTGGGGGATGGGGTTGTCACAGGGACAGACTCAGAGGGGATCGTACCTTCGGCCTCTCGGGGAGGGCTAAGGTCAGACGTGTCCCTTTTACCGGACGTTCCAGCACCAGTTGGCGAGGAAGCTCTCTCGTCCATTTCACTTGATTTTGGTGTCTCGTCTGGACGAGATGACGACCCACAAGACTCAGAGGGTTCAGATGGTCTTATGGTGGCAAGAGGAATGGGAAAGATGGGTCGTACCCAATTAGGGTCGTCCCCTCGTCTCCTCTCTTCCTCTTCCTCTATTTGTCTGATCTCGGTAAATAGTTTCTCTCTCAAAGATGGGAATTTAGACACTAAATTGTAAAGCCTTCTAACCATTAAAGGGAAGACCCTACACTTGGAGAAATTACACTAGACTTGGCTAATTCAACTACAAACACTTGGGGGATTGACCAGGTTTGACTTCTGGATTAAACCAAAGAACTAAAAAGTTTTTGTCAAGAACGTTCAAGAACTAACAATCGGAGAAGACACCGGAAAAGGCTATGGGGGAACTCTAAGAAAGTGCCGACCTACAACCCTAAAAAATACACAGAAATGAAGACAAAGGAAGGCGCGAGGAGAAAAAGGTTACCTGATGAGGAGAGAACAAGAGCGCTGCGAGGCCTGAAGGATTGAAGGCTGCAAATGGCGACTGGTTCTAGAGAGAGAGTAAACTTAGGCGCGAAGAAGAAGAAGCTGTAGAGAGAGAGAGTTTAAAAACTCTTAAATACCATGGTAATAAATGGGCACATTTGCCAAGAAGGGTATAATCAGGGCACAGAGCCCCATGCGAGTGTGCAGCCGCCCTGCCTTGGGAACTTGAATGGCAATGAGTACCTGCCCAAGTGTCACTCACCTAACTGGTCATACACGCATCTCAATTTCAGCATTATCCCTCAGCCATCTCAATGACACCTGTGGCTAAGGGCTGGGGGGTGATTGATATATCCGTTTATATCCTTGGCCTGGCTGAAGATTATCTCCAAAACGGACGACCCTACGAGGGGCCGACCCTTCACCAGGCTCCAGCTGGCCTCCACCAGGCCCAGACGACCCTACGAGTGGCCGACCCTTCCCCAAGCTCCAGACGACACTACGAGGGGCCGACCCTCCACTAGCCTCCGGACGACACAACGAGGGTCCGACCCTCCACCAGGCTCCGGACGACACTACGAGGGTACGACAGTACGAGGCCAGAATTAAGACAGTCTCACTACCGAAAGAACCTTTGCCCTCGGCCTCGGCTCATAGGCCGAGGGTGATATCATGACGGCGCGTGGTTTGGGAGACGCGTGGAACAGTGCGTGTCAGGCTCATATGACACGTGGCAGACCGTTATAACAGAATCACACCCTCACGTGAGGGAATATTATGTCATCATTTGGCATCTACAGGTGTCAACAGGGGATTGGCTAGATCATTATTCACATGAACCATGCTTACTTGGGGGGTACACTACACCCCCCAAGACCTATATATACTTGTTATCTACAACCCTACAGGGGATCGATCCATTAACTGTAGCCCTAGCTAAAACTCTGCTTGTATACACAGTAGAGAGAGAGAGAGGGTTATGTGCATTGTATCCAAGGTCATTAGTGCCCATACTTAGTGGATCACACACTCACAGTGGATGTAGGCCAAATTGGCTGAACCACTATACATCATTGTCTTATTTCCTCTTATACTCATCCCCTTCTACGTACTTGTACACTTATACATCTCTATGGCTGCTACTGATTGAGCTCACTATCACTTATCCGGTGGTGCTAAATCTTAGCATCATCAGTATATGTTCTAAGATTTCGGGAAAGATCCCTCGAAGTGAGGGAGGAGGCCAAAGAATCAAAGTTATTACAAATCTGCGCTGAGGGGATGCCTCCTGAGTACATCTGCCATCTTATCAATGAGACGTGTGAGGGGACTTTTGTGGATTTATTAAAAGCAGCGAGAAATATCTCTTTGGTGGTAAGACCAAATCCGATGGTGGTGCCCATGATGTTTAGGCATCCAATACAACCTGTGAGGGGGAGGTCTCAGCCCCCACGGGTAGGATTCACCGAGGGGGAGATAGGGGCAAGGCACCGAAGAAGGATAATAAGAGGAAGTTCGAAAGTGACAGGGAGGACCCACCACCATTGCCTTGTACAGTGGAAGAAGCTATCAGTTATTAAAACGTGATGGTCCAAGGGGGAATGGTCTATGAGCCAAAGGACATTCCCATTGGGGAGCCTGATGCGGCAACAAAGGCAGATCTAAAGTACTGCCAGGTTTATCGAAGGATCCAGCATCAAACCGAGAGTTGTTTCACATTGAGAAGAATCATCGACAAGTACGTGAAGGCAGGAACATTGCAAATCCCTCCAACTAACGTCAACAACAACACACTACCAGCACATGGGGTTAATATCGTGGTCGCCTATGATGAAGAAGCTGAGAGAGGAGAAAAAAATTTAACAATGAAGCAAGAAGAGTACGAAGAGGCTCTGGAAGATTGTATGAGGGGATGGCTAATGTAGTGTTGGCTTATGATGAAGTAAGTGCCAAGGATGTGGAGGATATATATGGTGGGGAAGGTGGGGAAGTAGACCCAGTCCTAGAATACTATGCAGTTGTGAAATACCTGAAGTTCACTTGGTTCTTTGACCAAGTGGGAATACCAAAGGAGAGTATGTTGGAGATAACCCAGGAAATACTTGATATTGTGAGGAAGAACGCAGTTCCTTAGCTAAGATGGAAGGGACCCATGGCCAGGTTGGTAAGAAGGTTTCTGTCAGAAGTAACCTTTAGCTATGCAGATAGGGCTGTAAGGTTCCCTCATAACAAGCCATTATATGTGACTGCCAGCGTCAACGGAGTTAGATTTGCAAGAACTCTTATGGATGGGGGAGCTTCCATCAATATCATGCAAATCAACTATTTCCACGTAGCTAATATTCCAGAAGAAAGGTTAGTCCACATGCCCTTGGTAATTTTTGGGTATGATAATCAATCTTCCAAATCTATTAGGTACGTTAATGTTGGGATGGTGATGGGAAATCTGAGTTCCCATATCAAGTTCCACATAATAGAGAGTGTAACTTCCTATCATCTGCTAATAGGAAGGGTGTGGATGCACAACCAAGGGCTAGTTCCTTATACGTAGCACCAATGCGCTAAAGCGAATATCAAGGGGATAATAGTGACCATTAGGGCTACAAAAAGGCCCTTCGCTATTGAGGAGGCTCACTTAGTGGACGCAGCATTTTACATAGAGTTAGAGGAAGATGTCCGGGTCCTAACGAGAAGAATGGAGGGAGCATGCGTTCCCTCGATCAGAGAAAGGATGGGGCCCTTGAAAGAGCAGAAGAAGGAGGTTGTGAGCAGCACAATGGAAATTATCGAGGAAGCTCACCAGGTGGTCCCTCGGCCCCAAAGCATCTTGAAGAAGATCAAAGATAGAATGAGGCCCAGAATGGATCCGATGGAGCATGAAGTCCAACGACAAAGCGTGTTGAGCCCGTTCTCAGGAGAAAGAGTGGCCGAGGCTTCTAGAGAGAAGAAGAGGAAGGCAGTTACCATTACCAGCAGACAATGCAAGAAGGTCATTACCAAGGAAGGAAGGGTGGTGTATCGATTATAACGGTGTGAGCGGGCGGTCAGGGAAACTGATGATGAGGTTGACCCGATATGTGAATACTTTCTGGTGGATCAACGGGGACAATGCATGGTGATAGATAACTCCAGCATACAAGAATTGGTGGAGGAAGTCGCTGAAGAACCAGAGTACATGACGGATCGACCGAAACTGCAGGCGCAGGAACTAGAACAGTTGAATCTTGCCAAAGAAGGGGGAGATCCAAGGCCCATCTTCATCTCGAAGAATCTCAGTAAGGAGAAATGAGAGGCCCTGGTTGAGTTGATTCGGGAGTTTATAGACATCTTCGCGTGGAAATACACAGAGATGGAGGGGCTGGATAAGGAAGTAAGCTGATACAAGTCGAACGTAATGCCTTCGGCCATTCCGGTGAAACAAGCGATGAGAACGTACAAACCTGAGCTAGATTTAAAGATCAAGGAAGAGGTTCAACGCTTACTAATGGCAGGGTTCATCACATCAATACAGCACCCACTCTGGCTATCCAGTATTTTCCTGGTGGGGAAGAAAGACAAAAATCAAATAAGGAACTGCGTGGACTTCAAAGATTTGAACATAGCTTGCCCTAAAGATGAGTTCCCTCTGCCCTCCATCAATAGCCTGATAAATGCAACGGCTAGTCATGAGATGTATAGCTTCATAGATGGGTATGTAGGGTACAACTAGATTAAGATGGACCCTATAAATGCAGAGAAAATAGCGTTCAGTCCCCCATTGGGCAACTTCATGTATAAGGTGATGCCGTTTGGACTCAAAAACGCTGGGGAGACCAACCAGATGGCCATTTTCCATGACTTCTTCCACAAATTTATGGAATTCTATATGGATGATTTGGTCATCAAATCGAGGAAAGAGAAGTCCTATCTGAGCGATTTGAGGAAGGTATTCTCCCGTTGCAGGAAGTATAAATTGAAGATAACCCAGTGAAGTGTGTTTTTGGAGTGACAAGTGGGAAATTCCTAGTCTTTGTGGTTGATCGACAAGGGGTGCAGATGGACCAGGACAAACAGCGGGCAATTTTGGAAATGCCATGCCCAAGAACGGTAAAGGAGCTGAAGAGTTTCCTCGGTAAAGTCTCCTACCTCAGGAGATTTTTGCCAGGATTAGCCAAAATAATACATCCGTTGATGCAGCTACTGCGAAAGAACACGAAGTTGAAGTGAGGAGGTTCACCAGGAGTCTCTTAACGGGCTGAAAAAAATGCTCGTTTCACCACAGACCATGGTCCCCCCAAAGTCAGGAATACTGTTGCAGCTGTACCTCACATCCACCACGTGGTTCGTGGGAGCTTTGCTGGCACAAGAGATTGACGGGCAATAACGGCTAGTCTACTACCTCAGTAGGATCATCCATGGACCAAAAGTTAGATACAGTAGCTTAGAAAGGCATTATTTAGCCTTAGTCTTTGTAGCACAAAAACTTAGGCATTATATGTTATCTTTTACAATTCATATTGTAACTAGATGTTATCCTATTAAGTATTTGCTAGAAAGAATGATTTTGATTGGTAGGGTGATTTTGATTGGTAGGGTAGCTAGGTGGTTCCTCATCCTATCTGAATATGACTTGAAGTGTACGGTTCCTCACGCAATCAAAAGCCAGGCATATGCTGATCTGCTGGCCATTTTCCCCTCGGGAATGTTTGAGCCACCCAAAGAAAATATTTCAAAAGACGATTTGCAAGCCAACCACGTAGATACAATGAATGAGGAATGGACAATTCAGTTCGATAGATCCTCGGTGGAAAAAAAAGGAGGAGCATGGATTATTCTGTCAAAAGGAATGGAAGAGATTTGCCTTTCCTACAAACTAGATTTCCCTTGTTCTAACAACGAGGCAGAATATGAAGCATTGGTGTTAGGATTACTAGAGGCTCTCCAAAGGGGGATCAGTTCACTTTGCATCAAGGGGGATTCAAACTTGGTGGTTCAGTAAGCAAATGGAGAGTATGCATTCAAACACATCAGCCTGGCACCATACAGAACAATCATCCAGAGGCTCCTCTGCCAGTTCCATCGAACCAAGATCAAGAGGCAGCCCAGAACGATGAACCGCCACCCAGATGCATATGCCACCATTGCCCAGAAGATGATCATGAGGAACGATACAACTACCGTCGTGATCCAATGAAGAATAGTTACTTCGATGGTGAAGTTAATTCTACCAATGGAAGAAGATAGGGACTGGAGGGGAGAGATTAAGAGGCAACTGGAGGCTGGTGAGGGAACGATGGGGCTCAGAGAATTAGCCCAATACTTTACAAACCATGGAAACCTTTACTTCAGAAATATAAGAGGATGGCTGTCAAGATGCATCGGTCCAGAAAAGGCAGAGCAAAGATTGGAGAAAACACATGAATCACACTGCGAAATAACTGAGATACCCCTCTACCGAATAATGCAAAAAGAGGGGTATTTTTAGCCTAAGATGAAACAGGATGCGACAGAACTACAACGAAAGTGCAACAAATGCCAATTGTTCTTCGAGGCAGCTGAATGTCATTTCATGGAGGCTCAGGCTGACTTAAGATAGCCCTATATTGAATTTATTAAAGATGGAGTTGTCCCAATGGAGAAAATTGATGTGATGGGACTCCAGCGAAGGGCCTCGAGATTCTACGTTCAAGAGGGGCAGCTTTATCGAAGGGGATACTTCAACAGGCCGTTGCATTGCATCACGAAGGAAGAAGCAGTCGAGGTCCTCAAGCAGGCGCACGATCCAGCTCATATAGGAGGGGCCAAGTTATATGACCAGTTGATGAAATTAAGATACTATTGGCCAACGATGGAGAAAGATTCGACTGAGTTCGTTCGAAAGTGCAAGGCTTGCCAACTTCATGGAAATATGATCCATGCCCCGTTAGTGGACTTACACTCCCTGGAAATGCCTTATCCTTTTCACACTTGGGCATTCGGCCTGGTAGGGTCAATAAACCCCTCTTTGAGGGGGAAGATATGGATACTAGTATCAACGGAGTGCTTCATAAAGTGGGCTAATGCGATACCATTAAGAAGGGCAACAGCGGGGGTAGTGAGAAACTTCATCAGAGACTACATCATTTGTCATTTTGGGATCCCAAAGGTTATCCTTTCAGACAATGGAAGCCCTTTCATTAATTTAAAAGTAATGATGCTCACACACAAATAATCCATTGTCCATCACACTTCGACGATGGCATAGCCAAAGGGAAACGGTCTAGCCAAAGCAACCAATAAAACTTTGGTCAATATCTTGGCAAAAATGATGGAGGATTTCCCAGGGTCATGGGATGACAAGATACCAGCCGTTTTATGGGCCTATCGGACGACTAAGAGGAAACTCACAGGGTATACACCGTTCTCTCTTGTCTATGGGGCCGAGGCGATTCTCCCAGTGGAGTTAGAAGTCCCCTCTGCTCGATATGCCTTACAAAGTAGCATGCTCCCCCAGCATAGACATGTGCAGTTGGAAGCGTTGGACAAATATAGAGATAATGTGATGCAACACTTTCAAATGTATACGAAATAGTTGTCCATAGCATACGATAACTTGATGAGACCAAGGAAGTTCGTGGGGGGAGACCTCATATTGAAAGCAGCAGTGAAAGACATCAGGGGGCTTCCTCTACCCAAGTTTGAAACAAATTGGAAAGGTCCTTTCATTATGAAGGAAGCTTATGACTCAGGTTATTTCTTAATTGCTAAGATGGAAGAAGACAAACCATTCAAAATCAACAATAAATGGTTGAAGGTTTATCATATGTAAGCAATTATGTTTGGGCCACCGATGTATCTAGATGACTATGAATATACAAGTTCTTTTTATAATGGGTATACAAGTTCTTTTTATTATAACTCAAGCAGAGATGGAAGAATTACAGAACTTCACACTTCACAATCTATGTAAACAGTTGTAACACAAAGAAATGGCATGAGAAAATTGATATCTTTCTTCACTCATAAACTTTGGGGCATTAAAAATCAGGAGCTATCGCCCAATAATTACATGAGAAGAAGAACAAAAGAAAAATATATACAAAAAACTAATGGGCCTAGTAGAAACCATAGGTCTAGGTAAGAGAAAAAGTCTCCAGGGAGGCCCGAAAAAGATGCTTGACAAGACCGTTGGGCATTCATAGAAACCTCCAGTCTTGTTTGCGCTTGTGTACGCTCGATGAGGAGTTTCTCTCATTTCAACTTTACCGCGCATAGAGATTCCTCGAGATCCCCCACCTCTTTGTCAATGGTTTCCAGAAGAGGTGCCATCTCGGCCAGCTTAGCTTCCTCGGACCGCTGGTCCTCCTGATGTTTTTGCAAGAGTTCCCTCTGGCTGTTCAATCGTTGGCACTTCAAAGTCTTCAAATGAGTGATGAGCCAATAAAAATGGAAGTCGTCGCAACCCAACTCCCTCAGAAAACCTAAAAATTAGTTAAGGAGGGGTCTGGTAACGCTCGCAGTTGGAGTATTGGCAATTTCAGCAACAACAGTGGCCATACCCTAAAGCCTATAGCGCATAACTGAGATGTTCGAACGAAGGTAGTCCACCGTGAATATTTTAGGATGATGGTTCGCAAGTTGCTCAAATACCAAACGATGGTTGGCAGGCATTTAAGGAGAACAATGGAGCACCATTAGGCAGAAGGCATGAGGAGCCAGGTCGGGCAGAGGAAGCTCACACCCAGACTCGTTGTCGGCAGCGGCACTGGTCGTGGAACCTTGGTCATTATGGCTGGAACCTTTCGAGACGACAGGTTCCCGATGGGGCTAGCTAATAGGCAAAGCAACTGGCGGAAAATCCTCTTGTGCAATGTGAGAATAGTCAGAGGAAATATGGAGTTATGAAAAAACCTTAACAAGTGTTTTCGTTGTTAAGTCATCGATATAGGTGGAGTTTTGAAAAAATCTTAACAAGTGTTTTCGTTGTTAAGTCAGCGATATAGGCGGAGTTTTTAAAAAAATCTTAACAAGTCTTTTCGTTGTTAAGTCACCGATATAAACGGAGTTTTTGGAAAAATCTTAACAAGTGTTTTCGTTGTTAAGTCATCGATATAGGTGGAGTTTTTTAGAAAAATCTTAACAAGTGTTTTCGTTGTTAAGTCACCGATATAGGTAGAGTTTTTGGAAAAATCTTAACAAGTGTTTTCATTGTTAAGTCACCGATATAGGTGGAGTTTTTGGAGAAATCTTAATAAGTTTTTTCATTTTAAAGTCACCTACATAGGTGAAGTTCGAGAAACCGAGAAATACAGAGAAATTAGTAAAGTACCTCAGTAGCAATAGGAGCGAGAATGGGAATCACCACGGGGGCCCTCATGGTAGAAGCCGTTGGAGGCGGGCTCATCGCCTCAACAGCTTCAATGGGGCCCTTGGATGGAAAAGCTTCAATGGTAGGCAAACTTACCTCGCCAATATAAGGTAATAAATCCAACACGGGTGCATGATCGAAAGAAGATGTTGGATCTTAAAGATATGCCCCAACGACAGTAATAGCATCAACCGTGGCCTTGGAGGGCAAAAGGCCACTAAAAGCATAGGGCGGAGAGAGACTTGGGGAAAGATGCAGCAACAAAGCTAAGTGTTAGGAAAGATAAATTGATACTCAAAAAAAGAGAGAAATACATCCAAGCGTTACTTACCCCCGTTATGGCAACAAAAAGAGGGATTGTAGTAAGGGTCCTTGACAATGTAGGAGGAAGGAAAATGTTAGCTATCAGTTATGCCACTTCCACCTAAAATGGTCCAACATATTAGAAATGATAAATAGAACAATGGGACAAATAAAAGATGTAAGACATGGCAAGAAATTTACCTAAGGGTCACTCTCTTCGACCACAACGAGGGGAAGAGGGATCTCCTTCTCCAATGGTAACTCAGATTAGGTTACAGTGGTTCCCCCTGGTTGACTAGGCAGTTCAGTAGACTCAAAGGCGGCAGCCCTCGTAGCAGCTTCTTTGGCCCGTTAAGAGGACAATATCCGTGAGTAGGTAAGGCCTGTCATGGGGGAACGAGGAAGAGTGGTATCATCTTGAGAGATACCGCAATTCCCCCCAACGAAGTGACTTACAGGGGGATTGGGGGTACTGGGATAATTGGTCCTTTCTTCTATAACTCCCTGCACCAAAGCATTTTCTTGTTAAAGGAATGAGAAGATGCAACACGCTTTAAGAGAAAGGGAATAAGAAATCAAGAATTCACAACATACCTCAGATCCAGAGGGAGAACGAGATGGTATAACCACTAGTGAAGGTGATGAGGAGGCAGCAACAGAAAAATCTGAGGATGAAGGTTTCTCAAGCATCTGTTTCTTCTGGGGCTTGGTTCCCAGCATTTTCCTCCTTAAGCTCGTTACACCACCACTTTCAGGTACTCTCAACCTTCTTCTCCTTTTTCTGGTGGATCACTGGGATCAACCATGATCGTGGGAAAAGCGGTCGAAGGTGGAACGATGATAGTGCGCCATTAAAACTCAGTGTGTATCCTGTCGACCTCAGTTTGCACCTGTTTCCTCAGCTCTTCAACCATCTCTGGAGACATGGGAGGGGGAATGGAGGTAATAGGAAATGCATCCAAAGGAGTTTGTGTTTAAGACTGAGGCTTAGACTTTGAGGACTTGGACTTCTTAGCTTTTTTAGCAGGTGGCTGAGAAGGTCCTTCGCCCGTTGCAGCTTCGGTTGAAGGGGCAGCTTGTTTAGGGGCTGCAGTGGCCTTGGACTTCGAGGTGGCAGTGGGAATCATTGGACAATGAGGGGGTTGATCTTGGGGAGACTCTTTAATTATTGTACGCAAAGGAAATTCAACCCCAAGCACGGAGTTCCCTTTAAGACCCAATTTAGTATAAAAAAAAAAAGAAAGGATCGAGGGATATCGAGGAGGGGACGGAATGTACTCACGGATCATTTCTAGTTGCCCCAAATGGAACTTGGTGGCAAAAGAGGTGGATACGTCTCCCTTCCTAGTGGAACTAGCAAGGGCGACTCGCCCATCGATGGAAAACATCACACCAAGCACCGTTGCCGCAGTATAGAAGGTGCAGGCTTCAGCGAAGGTGGCCTTTGAATGGCTATAATGAAATATAGGTCGAGGGACCCCCTGATCAAACCCAAACTGCCTGCTACAACTATCAAGCTTATAGGGCTCTGAGGTGTATCCCCATTCAGTATAGGAGAGAAAAAATCCTAGGGTGAATAGAAGCACCACGGCTTGCGAGGAATCTTCTACAGCTGGGATGAACTTGACCGTTGTGGCTGCAGAAGGAAAGAAATCCCAACTATGGGCAAATAAAGACTCGTTGTATGGACTCATCACAAAGGAGTCTAGAATATCAAAAACTTCCATTATCTCCTTTCGACTTTGCTTCTTATGGAAACATAGGAGGCGTGGGGGCTTGATCCCTTGGCTCACGGGCAGGTAAATTGACTTGGCGAAAATAGCAGGAAATCGGGTGTAAAGAAAGCCCATCAGAATAATGGTGTTGGCAAAATTAGCCAGTTATAATGGCCCAGTGATCGTGCCATGTCTATGTGGGCTCGATCTAACCAGGTGTAGAGGGACCCCAAGGAGATGGAGGCCAGAGGAAGGTTGAACCCCCTAGCCAAATGAATAGAAATATTTATCATGTCCCTCCTGGGTTGATCGTTAGGTTTCCCGATTAGCAAGAAGCGTGAAAACAATGAGTATGTAGGCTGGTAGCTCCAGGGATGTACCTCTACCCCAGCCCGTTATAGCACTGACATCCTTCGGCGTCGGAGCTTTAAAAAAAGAGTTGATAAGAGGGTAAATATAGCTTTATTCGAGGAACTGGTGCAGCTGCGGCAGATCCGATCCAGCTCAACTCGATCAGCAGCCTCTTTGGCATCTAGAGCCTCATCGTGGTAGGTGAACTCACCCATGGGCTCAAACCCAAGGAGTTCACAAACATCATCCAGTGTAATGGTGAACTCCCCCCCCCCCCCCACGTGGCAAAGAAGGTGTGAGTTGTAGTGTTCCATCTAGAAACTAGTACTTGTAACATCGCATTGTGCTTAGAGAGGGTGAACTCCCCAAACCAGTAGGCTCGATGAAGCCCAACGTTTGCAAGAGCAGCAGCATGAGAACTCTGCATATGTGTGTGCCAGGCAAAAAAATAGGCAGGTGACCCCCAGGTGCTTCGAAGTCAATCTGAGAATAGGGAAAGTTACCACGGTCCAGACGAAAATGCAGAGTCTTTCAGGTGGAAGATAGCCCCACTTTGATGAATCCATTTCCTCATCACCCAATAGTAAGGGGTCAAACTTGGATGAGAAATGACAAACCCTGCAGGCATCAGAAAATTTATCACCTTCGCCAAAGATAGGAGCCCGACGATAGAAGTGTAGTTGCTCTTGAAGAGCAGCATCCAGGGTAGCGAGGCTTGGCACAGCGGTGGCACCAGAGATGGTAGGTGGCACACTAGTAGCAGGTGTGGTAGTGGTGCTTGAGGAGGCCATTGCAGATGATGGCAAAGTACGAAAATCTTGATAAAATAAAGGTTGGAAATGAAGATGGAGAACCACAACCACTGGCGGTGGCACAATAGAGGAGAAAGGGATGAGAATGAGCAAAGAACTGGAAAACAATGGAGGTTTTTGCACAGGTTTCTCTCTCTAAGGAATATAGGAGCTTGAAGAAGAAGAAGAAGAAGAAGGAAAGAGAAGGGTTTGAAATAAAAGAGACATTTGAAGCCTTTAAAAACTCGTCGTTTGAGTTTCCCACCATCGCACATGTAAAGCCACCTATAATCATTTCAAATGAACATGTGGCACTTCAGGAAGTGTTCTTACAGCTGAAAAGACAGCGCTACGTCATTTACGAAGTGACACTTGCGGAATAGAAAGAGTTGCCTTCCTAAGCAAGTTTGAGTTTTGGCGCGAGAATTTTCATCAAACATATCCAATAACTCCCAATGAAAAATATGTCCCAACAGTTCCAAAAAGCTATGATACCCCCTTGCCACAAGTCCAAACGTTATTTAATTAATGACTCAGTTGCATTGGGGAGAATTTGTACTTTTTCAAACATGGCGAAGCATTGCAAGGGTGAACCAGGAGTCAGAATGAGTATTTGAGAAGGTTAGCAGGTCTTTTGGGAGAATTTCAAATAATGAAAAGCTAGAATGGTTGAAGCTCACTATAAAGAAAAAGTGGCGATGTCCCTTCGTCCAAGCCCCAATAAGTCGTGGCTCTTCGACTCAGGTACATTGGGGAGAATTTTACCTTTTCTTAGAGATTATAACGCTGCGGTTCTAACGAAGGAAAGGAGGCCAGATTTTTTTTCACGAAGGGAAAGTTCATCGGTTTGAGAAGTTTTGTGTAGACATTTCTTGCTATAACAAACCTCTCCACTAAGGGGAAAAAGTATAGGGGGCTTGAAGGTAATTTTGAGATTAGAGGTAATTAGACATTAGCAACAGTGTTTTGGGGATTATGGCACCGTGGCAGCTCTGCGTGGCATCTCATCGTGGCAGCTCAAGCGAGGCAACTCAGCGTGATAACTTATATTTTAGCTTATTGTATTAGTCATATTGTATCTTTGTTTATATTGACTGTAAGCTATAACAGTTGTAATTGTGTAACGAGAATAATAATGAGTTTTAATGTGAGGTCAAAAGGTACTCGCGAGAGACCAGGCTTGGCAGGGCCTGGGAGAGCTTTCATGCTCTATCGAATGACCTCATCGTGGGAACTTTAGAGGGACTTGGTTTGGAGGATTGAGAAGTGAGGCTCCATTGGGGCTTGTCCTGACCATCTTATATACACCTGGTAAAACACTAAAGGACCCTGACCGTGGAACCTCGGGCGGAGCAGCTTGGAGTTCCATCGGGCGTTGAGTTGTGAACCAAATAGCCTTCTACTTAATGTCACATCTACTGTAGGTGATGTCACTAGCCAGCTAAATAATGTCAGACCTACACTTGAGTAAACCACCGTGGTATTTGGGGTTGTCAGGTAGTTGGTGAGCCACTTCTGCGACAACAGCCCCCTGACACATAGTGGTTAGGCAAAAGGCATGTCTTGGTATTTAATGTTTATGACGTGGAGACAACTAGTGCATCAGGCATTTAATGCTGTGACATAAAGTATGAGGGATGTATTTCATATTTTTGAATGACTGAGTTGCCTCGAGGATGGTGTGGGGGCTATTTAAGTATCCCAACCACCTTTGAGTAGAGTGTGATCTTTTGAGAGTTTAAGAAGTTATTACTAGAGAGAATATGCATTAGAGAGAGAGAGTTATTACAAACCAGAGGCCTTATTCACTCACCATTGTTATTTATTACAAAGCTTTTAATACTTGATAGATATTCTTGAGAGTGGTTAGTGTGTTTGGTTGTCTGCCAAGGTGTGTCTAGGGTGCTTACTTCTCTCTCCCTCTAGCCAAGTTACTTTTAAGTTCATTACTACTTTCTGAGTTATACATGAGAGATTTGTGAGCTTAAACTGAGTCTTATCTTCATTAGGTTTTTGTTCGCATGTTCTATCACTAATCCAAGTTTTTATCCATTTAGCTTATCACTACTATACTTAAAAGGAGTTACGCCTCCATCTTATCTAAAGTACCCTCTTACAACCATTAATACAAATATCTTTCTTCGCTTTTATATCATTCTCTCCCAGTGAAGAATGGGAATGATAGTTGAACTTCTCATCATATTGGCTACCACACAGTCTCCCCGATGAGGTCTTCAAAACTTACTTCTAATACCGTTATGGATTGTGAGTGAGAGTACTTCCCTCGAACCATAGACTAAGAACTTACTCAAGGCCTCACGTCCAAAAGTCCCTGACCTTCGACCGAAGTAGAACTCATGCATGGGATGTCTCTCAAGAGAAATACAAACAAGGAACCCTCCCGATACACTTTGGTCAGTTTAAATCATTCATCTAGAACCATGGTGTGACACCCCACCTATTCTAATCCTGGGTGATCAGTCCATTAGTAAATTAAGTAGGAATCATTAATGGTCTCATTCTTAGCATCACTATCGAAATCCAATTATTTTACTAAGACCCAAATGGACCAGTGTTAAAATTTTAATTCTTATTATTGACATGCAAATAATTTAAACTAGATAATATACATTCACCATTCCAATAAACATAGTAATAATAAAGCAACGATATGAATAAATAGGCCTGGAAGAACACTCCAGAAAAAATCCAAATACAATCATCCAATATAAAAACCAAATCCAACACAAAAATAAAATGGAAGTACAATGTCTCTATAATAATCGCCAACTAGGAATGGGCGACATGCCTGACTGAGATAGATAAAGGAATAAATAGGAACCGATAAATGTGGAGGCGTCTACTACCAAGGTCCTGCAACTTCCATAGCAGCTGCAGCACGTCAAAGACGAAAGAACTTTTAAGCATGGCGTCCCTGTGGGTGGGCATCTAAAATATTTTTACAAAAATGGATTTAAAATGGATTTGAAATGTTTTTACCTAAAATGTTTTTACCTAGTATTTAAATGCAATAAAGAGTACATATTATATACGTGTTAGCTTCACGTGCTCTCACTTGAGATCCTCAATTCTCAACTATTGTGCACGCCTAACGTTCTCTTCTATACCCATCTAGTTACGCTACCCAACCTAACTGGTTTGACTTAAGTCTTTCCCATCTATTAATTTACTGTGCCCACCTGTATTGCCCATACAATACGATACTAAATTTCCATTCCCTTTTATTTATTAAGAGTCACCAGTTAATAAATAAATTCTTACATACTTAGACTAATTTAGATATCATTATCTATCTTATCTAATACACCCGTAGTAGAATCAATCACATGTATATATATTTATATCGCTACTTATAATATATATGGATACGGTATCACTAGGTGGAAACCTGCGATGCGGGCATACTCCGCTATAAGGTCCTGGTACATCACGTACTAAGTAAGGACATCCGGTCCGGATTCACTCTTGAACCATACATTTACAATTCACAAAAATTTTGAGGCGAACATAGTTCTAAGCCTTTGGTATACGCACACACCTAACGCACCCAAATGACCTATCACACCCATATTCACACAAGTGGAGCTCAATCCCCAAGTTTTATGTTTTGCAGTACAAGTCAAAATCCCCCCCCCCCCCAATGGGCTCATCATGATAAGATTGTCCACGACGCAAAACCTCCCATGATAGCAAGTAGCTTAGGTATGTTCACACATAATAAATCGAACAATAGGTATTCACACCACCTATATATACATATATATTCAGTATAGTATACACGGAACCTATAATATATGTTCCAAACCCTGTATATACAACTCCCGAATATCCTATGTATTATTAAATTTCGATTATACTTCCCATCATATATTCCCGATTATCCCCCACTACTCAAAGGGACCTGACTGACAATTAAATTATCACAGTAATTATAATATCCCGCTTTTACTGGCCCTGTATAAGGTTCAATCGTATTCCCCGTACCCCATTTTAATTCTCAATAAATTATTTTACATCAACTATGTCCCGTAATTTCTAGTTTTAATTTTCATCATTAGGGGAAGGTTCAAATCCTAACCTTTTAAAAAAAAGTCAAACTAAGGCCCAGACTAATAGGTCATCCAAATCGGTTCTGGGAGGCTGGAAAACCGATTCAAGTATGCATCCAAACCGGTTTGAGGTTACATCTGAACCGGCTTAAGTGTACGACCGAAGCGGTTTGAGGACAGATCGAAATAGTTTAGGGTACCTGACAGTTTGTCTTCCCCGCTGCTACGGTTTTCACCATTGTTAACCCTCCAAACCTTCTTAATTCAATTTCAAACTCCCAACCAAGCATTCAAATCCCTAAAGTAACATGTATGAAGGATTTCTAATGTAACCAGAACATCAAAACATCAAATAGTATCATTTTAATCCTCAATGTGACCCCAAAACCTTAGGTCATTCATTTTATTCAAGAACATCATCAAAACCCAGATTTTTTCAATTATTATCCCCACATTTGATCTAATTTCGCGTTTTAATTACATAAGAATTTTGTCTACATGCAATTCCTACCCAAAATCATAAATTAATTCTCCAATTCATAGCCAAATTCATATATTCATGGGTGTGATACAATCCTAATCTAACATGGATAATATATCTATTCAGAATTTAGCAAAATGAATACTTGCCTCAATTCGAAGGTCTGATTTTTTGCAGAATTATGGTGTGGCTGGATTCCTTTCCTCCCGATTTACGCAATGGTTGTTGTGGTGGTGGTGCAAGAATGGTATAGGATGGCCTTGAAACTCCCTCTCCTCCTCCTCTAGTGGCTTGTGTGTATAGTTTTATAACTTCTACCCTAGTTCCCTCAACATAAATGCAGATATACACTCCAAAATTCGTAGGTCTCTTTTCCCCAAAATTTCGAAAGGCTAAAATACCACTCTAGGGTGCCGATTTGGCCTAAAAATGCCCTGGGACCCAAACTAACCCCTGAGTATAGTTTTCTGATTATTTCGACCCTTTCGGACACACTGGCGCACTCAAAATGACTGTTTGAATTATCTAAAATGAAATTACATTCATCTCATAAAATTAAGTTTCGACACGGCTGACACGAACATCCCGACTAAATTTACCGTAACAGCCGTATTTCTCACTCACGACAATCATAATATATTCTTATCAATTTATTACTTATTAAAAAAGTAATATTCAATAGAAATAAGTATTAACCCTTATATCGCTAATTAATATTTATTTTAATCCGAATTAATTTCTCATTTTAATTTAATTAATCCGAATATAAAAATCTTCAAAATTACGGGGTGTTAGCATCAGGTTCTAGTGTCCTTAGGATCTTAATGGACTTATTATGTTCACAGCATAGCGTTCTTTGATATAGAGCCCTATTATTAAGATTTTTTATTCATGATTACGCATTTACGTCTTCAGCTATTTAAAGATATAATGAATTGTGGACTAAAAGAAAATTCTTTTTCGTTACCACCCTAGAGGCACAGCCCAAGCCGCAGCCAGTTCAGGCACTATGGACTATAAATTCTACCGAGGTTACCACCATTGTGGTACATGCGATTAATGCGGCCTTGATTACGTTTGCCCTGTAAGAACCACAGGTCCCACCCCTGCCTCAGGTTGTTGCTCCAGATTTTACACACTCATTTCCTTCTGTCTAGGAGTGAGTTCGAGATGCCTTTCAGAAGGCTCATCCTCCTATGTTTTAGGAGAGCTTCGATGTAGCAGCAGCGTTCCAACGAAAGAAGGATATCCGGTGGAATTTGAGGATGTACGAGTGTAGGGATGTATAAAGACAGATATTATCTACCTTTAAGCTAGTGGGGGCAGCCTTACAGTGGTGGGAGTTTCTTTACCATTGCACAAGAGAGAGACACTTTGATGAATCAGGGGTTCTGGGAGCGGTTCGACCGTAAATACTTTCCATCCGCTATTCAGACCGAGATGAGGAAAAAATTCCTAGGTGTGTCACAAGAGGGGAGGACTGTAGTGGAATATGAGGAGGAATTTACTAGGCTGGAAAGCTTTGTTCTCGAGGAGGTAAGCGCGAAAGAGAATAAGATACAGTTGTTTGTGGATGGTCTTACCTAGAGGATCCGACAACATTTGTTGGGTAACCCATATTTGAAGACATATACGGATGTGTTAAATGCTACTCCACTACACTGTTAGGACCACCACTTCCATCTTAAGGGAAGCAAACGCTTAGGAGAGTCCAACCAATAGGGAAGGACGGGGGGTAGTAGTGCCAGTGGGGCATAATCAACTCAGAGTCAGCTGAGGAAGAGTGAGAAAGGTTCCCACCAGGGGGATACTGCTAAGCATTTCCATTCGAGAGATTACAGGCGGGGACAAAGTGGGTTTAGGCAAGGCCATCAGGACCATCCGGGCCAATAGCTTTTTCATCAGGGCCAATAAGGCCAAGGTAGGGGTAGTGGCCAGTAGGGTCGAGGACAGCAGGCCCAGAGGGGAGGAAATTTCATGGGCATATGTTTCATATGTGGCAAGAATGGCCACAAGCGTTAGGAATGACCTGATAAGGGCAAGGGTCAGCAGTAGAAGGGCACTCGCCAGGAGACCTAGAGGCCTATTTTCCCTATCACCCTCCCAGCACTAGCTCCAGTACCAGCTTTGCCTATAGTACCACTCACTCCGGTCACCCCACCTCAATAAGGACAGTTATAGTACGAGCGTGTGTATAATATCCACCAGAATGAAGTTCCACAGGCTCTACCCATGGTTGAGAGTATGTTTCTTATATATGGGACTTTGGGGTGAATTTTATTTAACACTGGGGACTCACACTCGTTTATAGCCACTAGATTTGCACGACCCGCAAGGTTGTTAGACACGAACGATAGTACAGTCACGTGTGTAGACTCACCACTAGGTAACAGGACATTTATATTCTTTATATGTAGGGGTGTGAGTATAGATATTGGGAGACTTATTTTTCCCATTGATATGATTGTGTTAGATATGTCAGAGTATGATAACATTAATGGTATGGATTGGATAGCAGTGTATAGGGCCATGCTTAACTGCTATAGTAGGAGCATAGTGTTTGTGATTCCTGGCCTGGAGATGGTCTTAGTGGAGACGCCTTGTCATGAAGGAGGATCCTCAACTCATTTCTATTATAAAAAGGAGGAGACCTCTTAAGGAGTAGCTATTTCCCTATATTCGATCCCAGTTGTGTTCGAGTTCGATGACGTGTTTTAATAGATACTAGGAATATCGTCGAGTAGAGAGATAGAGTACGTTATTAATTTAGCATCGGGCACTCGGCCAATAGCTCGGGTGCCTTCGCCTATGACTCCTATGGATATGAAGGAGCTACAGGATCAGATTGATCAGTTGTTGGGGCAGGGCTTTATCCGTCAGAGTACTTCACCTTGGGGTGCCCCAATGTTGTTTATGAAGAAAAGGGATGGTTCTTTATGACTATGTATGGATTATCGGAAGTTGAATAAAGTCACGATATGGAATAAGTATCCATTACCCAGAATCGATGACTTATTTGACAAGTTGAAAGGAGTTGCCTACTTCTCTAAGATAAGACTTGAGATCGGAAAATCACCAATTGTGCATCCGAGAGCAGGATGTATCTAAGACTGCCTTTGTAATGAGATATCGGTCTTATGAGTTTCGAGTTATGCCATTTGGGTTAACCAACGCACCAGCTGTATTATTATGGACTTGATGAATAGGGTGTTCAGAGACTTCTTGGATCAGTTTCTCATTATCTTTATTGATGACATCCTAGTTTACTCTCAAATTGAGAAGAAGCATGTCGATCATCTGCATCATATTTTATACACTTTGTGCGAGCACCAATTGTATGCTAAATTGGAGAAATGTGGATTTCGGCTGTGTGAGGTTCATTTTTTGGGTCATATCGTATCTCCATAGGGATATCAATGGATCCCAATAAAGTGTCAGCGGTGAGGGAGTGGGGATATCCCACAACACCGACGAAGGTGTAAAGTTTTTTAGGGCTAGTCGGGTACTACAGAAGGTTTATTCATGAATTTTTTAAGATTACGGGTACGTTGACCAACTTGACTCATAAAAGAGCACCGTTAATCTGGAATGATGCTTCTCAGTTAGAATTTGATAAGCTGAAGGATAAGTTGACTTCAGCACCTGTATTCACACGTCCCAAGGCAGGAGTGGAGTATCTTATTTTTACTAACGCGTTTCTACAAGGACTTGGTGGTGTGCTGAAACATGAGGATCAAGATATAGCTTATACTTCCCCCAAGCTTAAGCCTCATGAGAAGAATTACCCCACCCACGACTTGGAGTTAGCGGTTGTCGTGTTTACCTTGCGAATTTGGAGACAATATCTACTCGGGTAGAGGTTTTTCCTATTCACATATCATAAGTCACTACAGTACTTGTTCACTCAAAGGGATCTGAATATGCATTAGCGTGGGTGGCTTGAATTTGTGAAAGATTGCCTGTTTAACATCTAGTACCACCCGAGAAAAGTTAACGTGGTGGCAGACGCATTGAGGCGCAGGCTAGTGAGGGATGTAGCTGAAGTTTGGAAGGTGAAATGGTAGAAGATGGGACACCAGGATTCAGTTGCCAGATGATTTATGTCGATTATGATCGTTACCCCCCAGATTTTCATAAGAGTGGTATAGGCTCAGGCAACAGATTCATTTTGTCAGGAGCGGAGCAGATTAGACAGCTTTTAGTCGGGGGAGTCGAGTCGTACTCCATGAGCTCAGAGGGAGGCTTACAATTTAATGGGAGATTGATTGTCTAAGAGGAAGAGGATTTTTAACAAGCAATGATGGAAGAGGCTCACGAGTCACGGTTCGCGGTACATCCTGGAGGGGATAAGATATATCAAGATATGAGATAACAGTATTCGTGGAGTGGGATGAAGAGAAACATTGCAGAGTTTGTCTCGAAGTGTACCACTTATCAGCTAGTGAAGGTGGACCATCAGAATCCAGCAGGGGTTCTACAGCCATTAGAGATTCCAATGTGGAAATGGGAGAACATTTCCATGGATTTTATTACTGGGTTGCCTACTTCACAGAGGGTCGCGATTCCATCTGGGTGATAGTAGACCGATTGACCAAGGTATCCCACTTTCTACCCATTCGGACGGATTATACTACGGGACAGTATGCCTAGATTTTTATCACTGAGATAGGGAGATTACATGGGGTGCCTCTCAATATTGTGTCAAACAAGGACAAGATTTTTCTATCTTAAGTTTTGGGAGATTTTTTAGGACGCCACGGGTAACGAGTTATGATTGAGTATGACCTATAACTCGTAGATGGAAGGGCAGATGGGAAGATGGAGAAAATGAATTAAATGTTGAAAGATATGCAACGGATGTGTATCTTTAATTTTGGAGGGGGTTGGGAGTAGTATCTTCCACTAGTGGAGTTTGTGTATAATAACTACTATTAGTTTAAGATTGGCATGGAACCATTTGAGGTGTTGTACGGTAGACTTTTTCGTTCGCTCACTTATTGGTTAGAGCTGGGGGACAACAAGATTCTCGAACCGGAGTTAATTCCGAATTCGTATACAGATAGCCCAGGACAAATAAGAGAGTTATGACGATGCCAAACGGTTCTTCCTGGAGGTTAGTGTGGTGGACCAGGTGCTACTACGTGTATCTCCTATGAAGGGGATAATGAGGTTCAGGCAGAAAGGTAAGTTATCAACAAGATATGTGGGGCCAATCCCTATCATTGAGCGGATTAGTCCAGTTACATATAAACTCGAGTTGTCGGAGCACTTGCATTGGATTCATGATGTATTTCACGTTTCTTCGCTGAGATAATATCTTCGAGACGAGTTAGCTCACACTCACATTGCGTTAGAGGAAATTGATTTGCTTCCCGATATTTCATACGAGGATAGGCTAGTTGCTATCCTAGACCATAGTGAGAAGAGATTGAGGTCGAAGGTAGTTACACTTGTACGGGTTCAGTGGGGGCATCATAATGCCAACGAGTCCACTTGGGAGTGCGAGGATGAGATGTGCGACAAATATCCAGACTTATTCATACCAAGTATTTATTTGTTCAAATTTTGGGATGAAATTCCGTTGTTATGGGAGAAGTATATAAAATCCCGGAATTTTAATGATTCTTTAATTGGGATTAATTAAATTATAATGAGAAATTAATTCGGATTAAAATAAATATTAATTAGCGAGACAATGGCCAATACTTATTTGTATTGAATATTACTTTGTGAATAAGTAATAAATTGATAAGAATATATTATGATTGTCATGAGTGAGAAATACGGCTGTTACGATAAATTTAGTCGGGACGCCCGTGTCAGTCATGTCGGGACTTAATTTTATGAGATAAATATAATTTCATTTTAGATAATTCAAATATTCATTTCGAGTGCGCTAGTGTGTCCGAAACGGTTGAAGTAGTCAGAAAAGTATACTCGAGAATTTAGTTTGGGTCTCGGGGCATTTTCAGGCCAAACCGACACCCCAAAGGGGTAAAGCCTTTTGAAATTTTGTGAAAAAAAGACCTACGGATTTTGGAGTGTATATTTGCAGTTACATTAAGGGAACTAGAGTAGAAGTTACAAAACTATACACAGAGGCCACTAGAGGAGGAAGAGAGGGTGTTTCAAGGCCATCCCACACCATTCTTGCACCACCATCACCATTGTTGCGTAGATTGGGAGGAAAGGAAACCAACCACTACACAATTATGTGGAAAATCAGACCTGTGAATTGAGGCAAGTTATCTTGCTAAATTCTGAATAGATATTTTATCCATGTTAGAATAGGATTGTATAATACCCATGAATATATGAATTTGGCAACGAATTGGAGAATTTATTTATGATTTTGGGTAGGAATTGCATGTAGACAAAATTCTTATGTAATTAGAACATGAAATCAGATCATATGTGGGGATAATAATTGAAGAAATTTGAGTTTTGATGTTGTTCTTGAATAAAATGAATAACCTTGGGTTTTGGGTTCGCATTGAGGATTAGAATGATTAAAATAATTCTATTTGATGTTTTGATGTTCTGGTTACATTAGAAATCCTTCATACATGTTAGTTTAGGGATTTGAATGCTTGGTTGGGAGTTTGGGATCGAATTAAGAAGGTTTGGAGGGTTAACAATGGTGAAAACCATAGCAGCGGGGAAGACGAACTGTTAGGTACCTCGAACCAGTTCGGCCTGTCCCTTAAACCGGTTCGGCCGTACACTTAAATCGGTTCAAAACCTCAAACCATTTCGGATGCATACCAGAATCGGTTTGCTAGCCTCCCAAAACTGATTCGAATGGCTTGTTAGTCCGGTCCCTGGTTTGTCTTTTCTTTTTTTTTAAAGGTTAGAATTTGAACCTTCCCCGATTGATGAGGATTAAGACTAGAAATAATGGGACATAGTTTGATGTAAAATAATTTCTCGGGAATTCAAATGGGTCACGGGGAATATGAGTGAACCTTTTACCGGGCTAGTAAAAGCGGGATATTATAATTGCAGAGATAATTTAATTGGCAGTGAGGACCCTTTGAGTAGTGGGGGATACTCAGGAATATATGATGAGAAGTATATTTAAAATTTAATAATATGTAGGATATTCGAGAGTTGTATATGCCGCGTATGGGACATATATCATAGGTTCCGTGTATACCTATATTGGATATATATGTATATGTATGTGGTGTGAATACCTATTGTTCGATTTATTATATGTGAACATACCTAAGCTACTTGCTATCATGGGAGGTTTTGCATCGTGGATAGTCTTATCCTAATGAGCCTATTGCGGGGATTTTGACTTGTACCTTAGAACATAAAACTTAGGAATTGAGCACCACTTATGTGAATAATGGTGTGACCATTCATTCGGGTGCGTTAGGTGTGTGCTTAGCCCGAAGGCTTAGAATTATGTTCACCTCCAAATTTGTGTGAATTGTAAATGTATGGTTCGAGAGTGAATCTGAACTGGATGTCCTTACTTAGTATGTGATGTAACAAGACTTGATAACAGAGTATGCTCACATCGCAGGTCTTCACCTAGGGATATCATATATGTATATATTATAAGTAGCTATGTGTGTGTGTGTATATGTGTGTGTGTGTGTGTATATGTGTGTGTGTGTATCTGTGTGTGTGTGTATGTGTGTGTGATTAATTCTACTATGGGTGTATTAGTAGATAAGATAAATAGTGATATCTAAATTATTATATGTATGCAAGAATTTAATCATTAACTGACTGGTGACTCTTAATAAATAAAAGGGAGTGAAAATTTAGTAACGTGTTGTATGGTCAATACGGTTGGGCACAGTAAATTAATAGATGGGGAAGACTTTAGTCAAACTAGTTAGGCGGGGTAGCGTAACTAGGTGGGTTTAGAAGTGTACGTTAGGCGTGCACAATAGTTCGTGAGGCTAAAATGTATATAATATATACTATTTAATGCATTTTAAATACTTGCTATAAAAATTTCAAACTGTTTTACTTGGGCTCTGACCCGTTTCAAATTCATTTTTGTTAAAACATTTTAGGTGCCCAGCCACATGGTTGCCAGGCTTAGGAGTTCTTTCATCTTTGACATGCTGCAAGTGCTATGGAAGTTATAGAACCTTGGTAGTAGATGCCTCCACATTTATCAATTCCTATTTATCCTTTTATCTATCTCAGTCGGGAATGTCGTCCATTCCTAGTTGGTGATTATTACAGAGACTTGTACTTTCATTTTATTTTTGTGTTGGATTTGATTTTTATATTGGATGATTGTATTTGGATTTTTTCTGGAGTGTTCTTCCCAGCCTATTTATTCATCTCGTTGCTTTATCATTATTACTATGTTTATTGTAATGGTGAATGTAAATTATCTAGTTTAAATTATTTGCATGTTAATAACAAGAATTAAAATTTTGACACCGGGTCATTAGGGTATTAGTAAAATAATTGGATTCCAACAGTGATGCTAAGAATGATACCATTAATGATTTCTGTTAATTTAATAATGGACTCATCACCCAAGATTAGAATAGGCGGGGTGTCACACATGGTACTAAACCCGATGTGGCACCCCGACTAATTAAATACCGGGTAGCTACTCCTTTATAAAATTAATTCAAAATGCCAAGTTGGCTCAGTTAATAGCATCACTGTCGAAAACATTTTTATTATTTCTAACCACCTAGTATTTAAAAAGCAAGTTGCCAAATTTTAATTTAAGTCTAATTAACATGCAAGAAGTAAAATGAAGAAATAGATAACACCATTCACCATGCTGAAATAAAATGAATAACCATCACAATAGAGTAAATAAAGTTTGGAGGAAACCCCTCACTACAATCCCACAACAGTAATAAATAAACTGAAACAATACATGCTAAAGTCTGAAAACTGAAATGTAAAAGATGTCTCTAAAGAAATGGGCAACATGCCCTACAACTGATAGATAGTGACTCTGGAATCCAAAGATAGAAGCGTCTACATGCAAATCCCTGTAGCTTCCACAAGCAGCTACAGCTCGTCACCTGAATGAGTATCCTATGCTTGGTGTCCTTGTGGCTGGGCACCTAAAATGGTTTTACAAAGAAAAAGAGATTTGAAAAGCAAACGGGTCAGAGCCCGAATGTGGAGTTATATTTTAAAAATCTGCAAGTGCTTTAAAAACATTTAAAACATTAAATGCAAAATACATGTTAGGACGTGCACTCACATGATATTCTCACCTCTCGTCTAACTGTGCACTCCTAACGCAAGTACCCATCTACAATAATATAACCACTAGCTAAGTGACATCATAACTAGCTAGACTGTAATAGTTTCTACCCTTTTTTCCCGGTTCTATTAACATATAATGCTCGTAATTAAATAGAGGTTTAACGTAAACTCAGTTACTAAATATGCCATTGATATAACTATCAGTTAACTCATTATATATCTCGAAACAATACCGTAATATTTTTACAACATTAACAGGAGGATTTACATTAATTTAATGTATATTATTCACATCATAAATATACGATACAAGCACCCCGCAATCTAAGCTATGGTGCACACATACTCTGCTATCCATCCCGGTACATCACGTACATAAGGATCACATATTCCGAATCTCTCAGGAATAGTTCAGATAACACAGATCACAAATAGTGGAGGCGAACACAGTCACCATCACATGGGTCACGCACATACCTACGCTCCCATGGTCAGCGGACTTATTAATATCACAATAAGTCTTTCTATGACCTATGTTCATCAAGGTACCAGTCTATATCCCCCCCGTAGGCACACAAGGATTAGAGGGTCCTAAGCAAACGCAACCTCCCGTGATAGCAAGTATGGTAGGTATGTCATACACACAATCCATATACTAATACTAAGTAAACACACATCTTAGTAATACCATATTTTTAATCGTAGTACATATCGCATTCTCGTACTAACTATAATTATCACAATTCGTACTATACCGGTTTGTAATTATACGCGCCATAATTCAGCCTCACATCGTAGTAGACACTCACATCTCAACCCAAATGGTTCATTGAATATAGTTCTCGTGTATAATACTCCTCTCAATAACCCAAAAGTCCCAAATCTAACCTCACATCAATAAAGGAAGGTCTTCTATATCCTCGAACAAGTTTACGGGACTCTAAAAATCAAAACAGTCCAAAAAGGATCAAACTGTCAACTCGTTAGAAGTCTCGTTCGAACGAGACTTCGAACGAGTTTGGACTGTCAGGTCGTTAGAAGTCTCGTTCGAACGAGGCTGTTCGAACGAGATCCCAGTTCGTTCGAACGAACTGACCCTTCTAACAATATCTCGTTCGAATGAGATATCGAACGAAAATCCCTACTCGTTAATAACGACTGGTCAACTCGTTAGAAGCTCGTTCGAACGAGTTCGTTCGAACGACCTGGGGGCTGCTTCTAACGAGCTACCAGTTTCGGCCTAGATTTTTCCCCAATTCGTTTTTCACCATTTTTACTCCTCAAACCTCTTCTAAAATTCGTTCCTACAATATATTGAGTTCTCTAATCATCCTCAAACATGCCAAGGTGCCATACTAACATCATTAAAGGGGTTTAATACCTTCTAAACATCATTAAATCACAAGGTTTCTACATAAATTTCCAATTTTCTTCAAGAACATAAACCCTAGATTCTTCTCATCAAATTTCCCAGATTTTAATCCGTTTATACATTACATAGATATAAAATCTCTGAATCAAATCTTCAAACAATGTTTCTACATGCAAACCTATCCCAAAATTTAAACAATAATCTTCCAATTTCATGGGTTTTCTTTTAACTCTTAGATAAGATAGATTAACAATGTTTCTAGCATGGAAAAAGCATTCACTGCATAAGGAATGTAATTTAAATCACTTTCCTTGGTTTGATTCCGGATTTGATGTTGATTTGATGAAGAATTTCTGCAGAATTTCTTCTCTCCAAGCTTCCTCTCTAATGGTGGCTTAAGGTGGCTAGGGTTTGATTTGGGGCAACTTAGAAAACCTAAATGACAACCTACGTAGCCTTCTAGGTTAATATGGGTTGGTTAATGGGCTTAATGGGTTTAATCCACATCATATTTACATCTCTAATTTTCGTCACTTTTAATTCCTAAAAATGTAAAATTACCAAAATACCCTTTAAGTTACCGGTATGGCCTAAAAATATCCCGGGACCCAAACTATATCCCCGGCTAGTGTTTTCTGACTATCTCGACCCTTCTGGACGCGTTGACGCACTCAAAACGATCATACGGATTATAGATTTTAAATTCACTTTTATTATCAAAATATTATACCGTGACGCGGCGGTCCCACGCGTCTCAACAAAATTTCTAAAATGCCGTATATAAATCCCACGACAAATTTTATAATACCAAATACATATATAATCATATATGTACCTAATAAAATACCAATTCGCATTTCATTAGTATTTATAACCCGGATTAATTTCCAATTAATACGCATTTAATTAATTAATCCTCAAAATAAATATAGTCAAAAGTACGGGGTATTACACCTGAGAAGAGTGCGCATATGTTCAAATAAGGAAGTTATTTAATTAAACTCAGTTTTTATCAATTAAGTCCTAAACATGCATCTAGGTGTGATTGATGATGATAAAATCAAGCAAGAACATTTAAACACACACAAGTGAGGAAAAATCCCCCAACGGGGCAAAACCTTTTATTTTCCTTATAATTTTGAAAGAAAACGGCTTACACGGATTACAATGAAAATATGTGATACAGAAATACCCTCGGGTGTCGGTTCTGATGTCGTCAGCTGGAACTATCCCTTTCCAGTAGGGCAGCAATGAAGAAGAGAACGGCTTCCTCACAAATTACTCCAGATGAGTAAATGATCCTCTTGAAGGTTTAAAGATTCACACACATATATGAGAATGGTTTTGTGAATCAAAAAGGTCTAGAAAATCTTAAAAAGATGAAGTCTTATTCTGGACTATTTTCGCAGAATTTTGAGATTGCAAAAAGACTTGGAAATCCAGTAGAAGGTGAACAGGTATGTATACAAAAATCGAGGTGGTGGCTCATTCGAACGAGATATTCATATCGCTCGAACGAAGGACAGATGTCGTTTGAACGAGATCGCGCGACATGCCTATCTCGCGCGAACGACAGTCAAAGTCGTTTGAGCGAGCTCGACGTTCAAGGCACTTCGCTTCTACACTTAGAAAAAGTTCTGCTTTTGATAAAAAATTAATCCAGACTTCAAAAAAGATTTCAAAAAAATTCCCAAATATTTATGCAAATATTAAAGCTCCAATAAACCATTTTACCGATAAAGCGTAGTAGAGTAGTGGGAATGAGCTGAGCAACGCGTCGCATGAATCATGATGCACGTGAAGATAATAG
Source organism: Sambucus nigra (assembly GCA_949130495.1). Lineage (NCBI taxonomy): Eukaryota > Viridiplantae > Streptophyta > Magnoliopsida > Dipsacales > Adoxaceae > Sambucus > Sambucus nigra. The sequence continues at coordinate 463,296,408 of OX422211.1, read as the reverse complement.
ATGCATTGAATTCGGATAAAGGTTGTCGAGGATGATCGTGTTGACGTGCCGAATGTAGTGGTATCAGACATACAAACAGTGATCTAGGGAAAAATAGAAAATTCCTAGATTCTACCCCGGACATTTATAAAATTATATCCTTACAAATCTCCCCCTATGTTTATGCCGGTACATACATAAAAAAATCTGAATTATGCAATCAAATGACATACAAGATAATATCCCCATTAAACCCTCAAACTGAGAATACAAAATGACATGTATTTCAAATCTTCAGCTCTTCAGAAAGTTCCAAAGATTTTATCATCAGGGTGTGTAATCAAATAATGAGAAATGTTGTACCTACACACATGAGATAAAGCAAATACCCGTGACAAGTAACAGTTTGAAATATAATGATATGTACAAATTGATGATCAATTAAGCTTAAGCAGATCATTCATAAATCATCCAAACACCAAAACAATTCTCCCCCATAATTATTCTCCCCCTTTTTTATGATGTCCCCAAATAGACAGATATGAGAAGCATAAATGAAAGCACATGAAGAATGATACATGGGAATAAATTATTATTTTTTGTATTTTTCAAAAAATTTCACGCATAATATACAACAACGAATCACACCATGAAAGAACACAAAAACAACCAAGTCAATGATAACGTAAATGTAGGGGTATGATCAAATTCGATAGGAAAATCAATGCATACAAACATGACATATGTGCACGATGAATATTGGATACTCCTAACGAATGAACTCAAAATCTTCCTTTGGTGTAAAAAGGTGGTAATATGGGACATTGACTCAATCAAATCAACAAATCAAAGCTCAAAGTGATTTCCACACCAATAACGTCTAAATCTATTTCATATTTTTCAGGACTTTCAAGGAAGTGCAAACCCGTTCCTCAGAGTTATATTTTGTACAGAGGTGATCTAAATTCTCAAACTTTGGATACTTGATGGTGAAACCTAATGGCCCATATTTGTCATATATTGATTTTTATTGCCTTTAATTTTTTCGGGCTCTTTTAACCTCTTTCGACGCCGGATAATAAAATTCCTCAATTTTTTTGGTCCTTTTTAACGGTGGCTTAGAATCGCAAAGGCTAAATGAACCTTTCGCAGCCCTTCCCCATTTTCAAATAAACACACAGTCTCACCAAAATGGTTTTTACATGCATTTCAATCTTGTCAAGTTTTATCGCATATAGTTAGTTGTATAGATAGAATTGAGATGGAAACACTCAAGCCAATATGTGATACACATGTACAATAATCAAATAAATCCGTGCATGTGTGCAATAAAGGAGATAGGAGTCAAACATGTAGAAAGATATCACTAATCACATCTCAAAGACTCCAAACAATGTAAAGCACATGGATGAAATGATGTAGTGTCTCAAATCTCAATCAAACAGTCATATGGATAAATGGAATGAAATTGTGACTCGGCTATCATAAATGCTCATCCATAAAAGGTGGAAATAAAATACAAAAATCTTTTTGTGCTTTTTTAAGATTTTTATAAAACGTAAATCTTTTTGGATTTTTTTTTAAAAAAAATATATAAATATATGTACAACAAAGTAATAATATATATAAACCACACTAGCAATAGGAAGTAAATGATATGAACATGAAAAAGAATCATATCCTAGACACAGACCAACCCCTCAGTCAATTGTGCAAATCCCCAAAGACTTCCTAAGACTCTCAAATCTAAGAGAATCTAAAGGTTTCGTGAAAATATCGGCTAACTGACGGTCGGTGGGTACGAAACTCAGGGATAGGACTTTCGCCTCAACTAACTGACGTATAAAGTGCTCACGTATCCTGATGTGCTTAGTGCGCGAATGTTGGACTGGATTACGGGATATGTGTATCGCACTCATGTTATCACAGGAAATAGTCATGGTGTACTGTGAAATCCCATAATCCTCCGACATTTGCTTCATCCACAAGAGTTGCGTGCAACAACTCCCGCGGCGATGTACTCAGCCTCCGCGGTGGATAAAGAGATGGAATTTTTCTTCTTGCTCAGCCAGGAGACAAGAGCAGAACCAAAATAGAAACACCCACCAGAAGTGCTCCTATAACCATCTACATCCCCGGCCCAATCGGTATTCGAATAGGCGGACAAACGGTCATCGGTATCAAAGGAATACCAAATACCGTATGAGAGAGTCCCACTCACGTATTTGATAATACAATTTAGAGCAAGTAAGTGTGAATATTTTGGGGACACCTGATATCGTGCACAGACTCCAACACTAAAGTCTACGTCGGGACGAGTGGCAGTCAAATAGAGAAGACTACCTATCATACTTCGATATAAGGTTTGCTCTACGTCCTTGACTGAAATGTCCTTACTAATCTAGGTAGTGGTACTCATAGGTGTACGTGCATGCTTAGCGGAGTCTAACCCAAATTTCTTCACTAGGTCTCTAGCATACTTAGATTGGGAGATGAACATCCCATCCTCTAGATGACGAACCTAGAGACCAAGGAAGAAAGTAAGCTCACCAACCATGATCATCTCAAACTCACTTTTCATCTCCTCCTTAAAATGATGAGCATGTTGGGAGCACGTGGATCCAAAGACTATGTCGTCCAGATAGACCTGGGCGACCAAAATAGCACTATCATCTCTCCTGACGAATAACGTCATATCAACTCCCCCTCTCTTGAAGCCACGGGCTAATAGATAGGAAGTAAGCCTCTCGTACCAAGCACAGGGTGCTTGCTTCAAACCATACAAGGCTTTCCTTAGATAGTAGACGTTCTCCGGCTGCTTAGGGTCTTCAAACCCTTTCGGTTGTTCCACATAAACCTCATCCTGTAGAATGCCATTTAGAAAGGCACTCTTGAGATCCATCTGATATAACTTGAAGCGCAGATGACATGCAATGGCGAGTAGTAAACGGATGGACTCAAGCCTCACAATAGGAGCAAATGTCTCCTCAAAGTCTACACCTTCTATCTGTGTGTATCCTTGAGCGACCAACCTAGCCTTGTTTTTGATTATGGTACCATTTTCATCCATTTTATTCTTGAAAATACATTTGGTACCTATCACATTAGTCTTACTAGGTCGGGGAAATAGTTTCCAAACATTATTCTTTTTAAACTGAAGCAACTCATCCTGCATAGCAGATATCCAGTGTTCATCCTTGAGTGCTTCTTTGTGATTCTTAGGCTCGACTTTGGACGTGTAACAAAAATGGTTGACAACGTTCTCTAGATGAGCACGAGTCTTGACCCCTAGAGTGGGATCACCAACAATGGCAGAAGGGTCATGACTCTTACGAACCCAAGCAGGTGTGTCCCCTAACACAGGGGTAGGGTCCACAGAGTGTGGGTGAGGTACAAGTAAATTACTGCCAGAAACATTATCATCCTCACACTGAAGGCTAGAATCAACAAACGCCGAAGGTTCGTCATCTTGCACGGTGACGTTTATTGACTCCACAACCTTAGATCTCTTCAGGTTAAAAACCCGGTACGCTCTACTATTTGATGAATAGCCTAACAGTATTCCCTCGTCTCTTAGAGAGTCAAACTTTCCTAATTGCTCTCTATCCCATAGGATGTATCATTTACTACCCAAAATATGGAAATATGAAAGGTTGGGTTTCTTGCTAGTCCATAATTCATAAGGAGTCTTAAGTGTGTGTGGACGTAGGTAACCCCTATTCACCGTGTGGCATGCAGTAGGCACTGCCTCTGACTAAAATCTCCTAGAAACCTTACGACCTAGAAGCATAGATCTAGACATTTCCTGGATCGTCCTATTCTTTCTCTCAACAATCCCATTTTGTTGAGGAGTCTTCACTGCGAAAAACTCATGTTTGATCCCAATGATATCACAGTAAAGATCTACCTTTTCTTCCTTAAATTCAGTGCCGTTGTCATTACGTATCCTGTTAATAGTGACTCAATGTTGATTTTGCAGGACACGGCACTTGGTCATTAAAAACTCCACAGCATCAGATTTCTCCCTCAGAAAACCTACAATTGAGTATCTGGAGAAATCATCCACCATCACGAGGATATACCTCTTACCACCCAGACTCTCAGTACGAGTAGGACCCATAAAATCCATGTGAATAAGCTCAAGTACACGAGAGGTGGTAATTGAATGCAACTTCCTATGGGGGCTACGAATTTTTTTTCCCAACTGACAGGGTCCACAAACTGTCGAAGTTGGATTTCCAAGAGATGGTAAGCCACGTACTAGGTCCTTTTTAGCTAAATGAGTTAAATCTCTAATGTTCACGTGACTTAAACGTTGGTTCCACAGATCCATAGGAGAGATCGTGGCGTTGTTGCAGACAAGTGAGTACGTGGGCTTAGTTCCATAGAAATTATCCTCTGTCCTCACCCCTTGCACTAAAAGTTTACCGGCTTGATTATATTCATTACAAGCATCCCGGTCAAACTTTACGGTAAAGTCAGCGTCGAGCAGCTGGCTAATGCTGAGAAGGTTTGCTTTCAAACCTTTGACGTACAAAACATTCTCTAGCTTAGGAAATCCTGGTAACTCTACAGTACCACGTCCTACAATGCTAAACTTGCTCCCATCTCCAAAGTTGACTTTACCATCCTTATAATCCTCAAGATAAGTAAAAAATGAGGCATCACCTGTCATATGTCTAGAGCACCCACTATCAAAATACCACTATGAGGTAGTATGTGCTTTGAGAGCGACATGAACAACAAAGTCCTTTTTAATCTTTCTTAGGTACCCAAGAATTGGTGACCTTTTGTTTACCTTTATTGTTGTTGGTTTTAGCCGGAATGTGAGAAGCATTCACTAACGGCAAAGACATCCGTCGAAATTCCTCCATCAAACTCTGTGATGTGGCAGCTAAAAACTTAACTCGCTCTCTCAGACTGGTAAAATCATCAGTATGCTATGGTGGGGTAGTAGTACATCGTATCCGACCCATATTATAGCAAAACTCCCTGAGGTGGCCTTTTCATTTGTAATAAGTACAAATGAACACAGTCTAAGGCGGACCTTGGTTTTCGTTTCTTGGTCAAAATCTCCTTTGAGGTTTTTGACGATGGCCATAAGGAGTTGTAGTAAACTCAGGAACTGGTGCAGGTGCAATTTGGGACGTGGAAGCACCGTCATAACCAATTCCCTGCCTATCACCAAAACCTAAAGTGGGGCCGAGGAGCATCTTTCCCATCTTCCCAGATCTGTCCTCGATTTGTACCTTGACTTCCCGTGCTCTCTCCAGATCATGAGTAAGCTGGGCTACAAAGGCTTCAAGTTTCTTCCGAGTCTCCACGGAGGAATGGATCTCACTCGTAAGACTAGCCACTTGTTTAGTCAAGTCCCCTCTCTCTTTCTCAAAACAACTCTATCTCTCTCTAAACAAACTCTCTTTCTCAACACAGGCGGACTCTCTCTCTCTCTCAGAAGGTAGTGCAGGTGGAGGACTCTCCCTCTCTTGCTTTTCTTAAATCTTCCTCTGAAGCGGTGATACTAAGAACTAACGCTTTGTTACGTTTTTTAGTTTTAAATGACTCAGAATATAGCTCGGTGTAGGCGCGTTGAAGATCACTCCTGCTCTCACTTGTGTCATCCTCCCCCTCACTCACATCGATCTCACTATTGAGGTATCCGTTTGAAGTAGCATCCTCATCGTCGTGAGGAGCACTAGAAGTACTCATATGACTAGCCATGAATGCGGTGAAATTACACTCATGCGGTGACTCATCTCCAGAATCCACCGACTCGAGCTCACTGTCGTCACTAAGGGTAGCATTAAGGACAACTTTACCTTTTTCTCTGTTTAGTAGCACACTCAAAAGCTCTATGACCCCTACTGTCACACTCAAAGCATCTCTCACTTTCTTTCTTAGGAGGGTCTTTAAAATCTTTTTCATTTTTATTTTCAAACTTATTTTTCTCAAACTTCTTTTTATCTTTAAAATTGCCATTTTTCTTGAATTTGAGAATTCTCTTGAAATTTTTAGCAAATAGGGCCAAATTATCTAAGTCAAAATCACACTCAAAATCTAACATATATGTCTCTCTTTTTCTAGATGACTCTCCCCTCTTTCTTGCCAACCCCTCACTCTTTCTCTACTGGGCATTAAGTGCAATTCTCTTATCTTTAGACTTGACAAATTTAGGAAACATATAAATTTCATACGTTTTCAAGTATCCTATAAGTTTCTCCAATTTTAGCGTGTTTAAATTACCCATAGAATTTAACACAGTGACTTTAGGGATAAAATACTTAGGAAGTGATCTAAGAATCTTTTTAACAACTCAAGCATTAGGAATGTGTTCACTAAGATTAAAGCTAGTGTTAACAATATCAGACAGTCTAGCATAAAATTCATCAAAACATTCAGATTCAAGCATGGTGATTGTTTCAAATTGAGTTGTTAAATTTTGCAGTTTAGACTCTTTCACAGCATTAGTTCCTTCATAGGTAAGTTGCAAAACATCCCATGCCTCTTTTGACGTGGTGCACGTCATTATGCGTTTGAACTCATCAGGTGTGAGAGACCCAGAAATAGCACTTAAACCCTTAGAATTAAAAGATGACCATTTAAACTCTTCTTCAGTCCATGTAGTGACAGGTTTTAAATTGGTCACATTTTTAAGAGTGACAGAGGGAGGTGTCCACCCTCTTTCAACCAAAATCCAAACACGTTCATCAATGGATTTTAAGGCATATCTCATGCGGACTTTCCAGTATGCATAGTTTGTCCCGTCAAAAACTGGCATTTTATTATATAACTTCTCCATTATGAACACATTCGTTTTCAAAAATCAATTTTTCAGAAAATTGATATCTTAGAAAAATTTTGCGAAAAATTACACGATAAAATTGTGTAACTGGCTCTGATGCCAATTTGAGAAGAGTGCGCGTATGTTCAAATAAGAAAGTTATTTAATTAAACTCAATTTTTATCAATTAAGTCCTAAACATGCATCTAGGTGTGATTGATGATGATAAGATCAAGCAAGAACATTCAAACACACACAAGTGACGAAAAATCCCCCAACAGGACAAAACCTTTTATTTTCACTATGATTTTGTAAGAAAACGACTTACACGGATTATAATGAAAATATGTGACACAGAAATACCATCAGGTGTCGGTTTTGATGTCGTCGTCTGGAACTATCCCTTTCCAGTAGGGCAGCAATGAAGAAGAGAACGGCTTCCTCACAAATTACTCCAAATGAGTAAATGATCCTCTTGAAGGTTTAAAGATTCACACATATATATGGGAATGGTTTTGTGAATCAAAAAGGTTTAGAAAACCTTAAAAAGATGAAGTCTTATTCTGGACTATTTTTGCAGAATTTTGAGATTACAGAAAGACTTGGAAATCGTGTAGAAGGTGAACAGGTATTTATACCAAAATTGAGGCGGTGGTTCGTTCGAACGAGATAGCCATGTCGCTCAAACGAAGGACAGATGTCGTTCGAACGAGATCGTGCGACATGCCTATCTCGCACGAACGACAGTCAAAGTCGTTTGAGCGAGCTCGACGTTCAAGGAACTTCGCTTCTACACTTAGAAAAAGTTCTGCTTTTGATAAAAAATTAATCCAGACTTCATAAATATTTTTCAAAAAATTTCCCAAATATTTATGCAAATATTAAAGCTCCAATAAACCATTTTACCGATAAAGCGTAGTGGAGTAGTGGGAATGAGCTGAGCAGCACGTCCCATGAATCATGATGAACGTGAAGATAATGGATGCATTGAATTCGGATAAAGGCCATCGAGGATGATCGTGTTGACGTGCCGAATGTAGCGGTATCAAACATACAAACTATGATCTGCGAAAAAACAAAAAATTCCTAGATTTTACCCCAGACATTTATAAAATTATGTCCATACAAAACACCCTGAGCGATCGTCCTTATTGAGAGTACAAATCCTTAATGGTAAAACTTTAAAGTAATTAAAGAACTCAATGATAAAAAGTCACAGACACACTCAAGATCTTAGGAAACTAGAACCTGGAATGCTCTGATATGAACTTTAACTCCCCCTAGATTGATCAAATACAATACAAAAATCATAAGAATAAAAAACATTTGGTAACATTCTCAGCATAACGAAATAAACAAAACAGAATAAGTAATAAAACAAGGTAATAAAATACTGAATAAAACAAAACCAACTTTGATACTAATCACTAACAACATAATAATCCAACTCTTGAATATAATTACCATATATGCAAAAGATAACTCGAGATAAATTATACAAACATATAAGCCTATTAAAAATATAAAATAATCCATGTGTGACACTGCTCAACTACTACATCCTATTAATGAAGGATAAAATTCTACTAAAGGTGATCCTCCAATGAACAACTCGGTCTATGGAAGGAATAACGATCTAAGATTTATGAAAACACAGATATAACAATAATGTAAAAACCAAGTTTAAAAAGAATAAGATTATAACTGGATTTGGGCTACAATATAACCATGCATCTTCCTCTCATCTTAAATGAATTTTTCAACTATTAGTTACCCAACCCAACAATCTAAAATAACATGAAGTTATAACTCCAAATCCATATGTATCCCATGTGATTAATATTTTATCTCTCAATCCTTTAATCTTTACTATCTCGCCATTAAGTTGATTTCTTACATCAAGAATTATAATTTCATGTTAGTCTCATACCTAAGAACATCTCACTAATTAACCAAACTACCATTAATCATCAAATAACACTTGTCCTAAGTCCATCAGTCCAGACTATCACGCACCACATAGTAATATAATGTCTCTAGGATATGTAATGCATAAATCCCGAGTCATAAGTATATAGGTATACATACCTATGATAAGCATATACATCTCTAGTATATCATGTAAACCGGTACAACAATCTCCATTACCTCCACAAAATTTCATATAGTAGGAGAAAGACAATCTCTACGTCTAATATTCACACCTAGTTACAGCCCCATCATGCACAATTAAATGGGCTACTCGCACGTGCTCATATAAAGAAGGCCTACCTCTATTGCCTCTGGAGATCACTCGATCGTATTAGTCATAGTCATAGGTAATCCCACCCTATAACCTCAAAGAATAAATAAGGGATAATCACTATGATACACTACTATATCCAAGACTATACAATGACCATCAGTTGCATATCCAATTACTATACGCTAACAACATAGTACATTCCTCTTTGGAACACGAGTATGTAAGTAGTTGTGTCCAGGGTAAAATTACCAAGGTAAAGTTCATTTCAATCACCGTGACGTTGTACACTCCTCATAAAGAATGTCCCCTCAAGTACACCACCCGAGAGCATTCACTCATGGTATGCATTGCACATAAAATATAAAAACAAGCATAACCCCCTTTAGCTGGTTGAATCAAATAAACACATATATACCCCATCAAAATCGATTCGCATATACTATTAATATTATTAAAATTTAGTACACACATTACCCCTGTCCAAATTTACATTACTAACCCTTCTTCCCAAGGCTCACCAAATCCTAATAATAGTCTCACACCTAACTTCTACTAGAAACATGCATAATAATTATATTCAATCTCATATAACCCTAGACCCATATCTCAAGGCTCCGCGCCTAGGTATCAATCCAAACCTAACTTATATAAAACATCAAGTATACCAACTACCCAAACTATATGGTTTTTGACTAAATGATATTCTCCTTAAAGGACAAACACCGTATTAATACATCATAATGGTCATAATAATCCCGGCCATAAAACCCAATTCTCTAATCTTTTAGAAACCCAATTAATGACCCATCCAACTCTCAACCTTGCAAACTAATATATCATGCTCAAATTAAACCCTGTAAACCAACCGAGGTCAAAATGCCCAACTAATCCAAACACTAAATTCCAAAACTTCAAAATATTAATGTTCATTTTATTCCATAAGAATAAGAAATTTAAAGGCCAATCCGAGCTAGCCCTATGCCATAAAATCCAACAATCTAACTAAACAACACAATGCCCAAACCAAAATCACAAACCTAGAATTCGATCCCTGTATACTCTTGATAAAATATTAATAATAAATTCAATAAAAATCAAAAAATACCAAACTAGTGCCCAAGCATCCGTAATTCAATTTTATACAATCATAGGTGCTCGATGGTCAGAGCGTTCGATTGATTCATGGTCCCAGATTTCATCATCTTCCTAGTTACATTAATTATTTTCTCCAAAGTCCAAATTTTCTCTCTAAAACACCATTAATGACTTCTAAAGCTTCATTTTAAACCCTAAAAAACAATCAAACAACAAAATTACTTGATATATATGATTGAAACTTGATTTAAATAACAATTACAAAAATTTCTATACAGATTTAAAGGGAAATTTCAAATTAAATCACAAGAACCGTAGTTTCATCAACTCTTTTAATTAACTTGCAATTTCCATGGATTGATTCATTTAATCATAGGGATTTTAAATAATTTTCAAAATAAAACAAGTTCTAACACTTTTCTAGCAATTTCAATTCAAGTTCATAAGGACATCAACCAATATAAAATGGGAATTAACAACTTGATTAGATTAATTATGAAAATTAACTATTTAACCATAGAAATATGATTTTGATAAGATTATATTTAAATTTTAATGAATAGATATAATCTAACACAGAAGTAACTATAATTCAATTTTAGATAAACTTACCTCAATCAAGTTTGTGGAGAGAACTATGTCAATATCTTCCCGATTCTTCATATTCCCTTGAATCTCCTTCTCTCTAGTCTCCATGTGCCTCCCAAATTGTGTTATGTGACTCATGAGATCTCTAATGACTCACTAAAACTCTCAAATCCCTAATTTCTACTTGGGTCCTAAGTGGGCCTCATCTAAAAGAGCCCCAAATCACCTCCAAATGAGTTAAAATCTTACTCAAGCCTTAAACCAATCTAATAGGCCTAAAACCCATCATGTTAAGATAAAAACAGACATTCTATGTGTCTCAAAAGCTGAGTACAAAAATGCCAAAACCACCAACTCAGTAATTTAATTATCAATCGGTACGAGTTCAAATATCAATTTATGAATCAATGGATTAACATATATAAAATCCAATTTCAAATACGAATTGAATAAGACATAAAAATGTCAAGAAGAACTAATAACTAGTATTCACAATTTTCCACAATTTAGTATGGCATATAAAAATAGAGGGTTTTTAACCCTAATTTACTGGGACATCGTATCTAACACTAGTTTAACTCTATGATATATGATACCCAGACAACCTAGTTCATCACTAGCCTAGCTGACCAACAATACATTGTACAAGTATCTATTAAGATCCACCAATTTATCTACTTAATAACACTCTAAGAATCCAACAAAGTATCGTAGCTTTAACTATGAAATAAGAGTATTAAACCGTATGTAATACCCATAAACTACCTCATAACCAATAAGTAACAACATCCCACTAATAACAGTAACACAAACTAAATCCCATCAATAACATATAAGTCCCTATTCTATGAACAATAATTGAGTTACCTCATACTATCATATGGATAAAATAATATCACTATCCATATATTAAGAGGACAGCTAACATATCCCCCACGTGTCACTCGAATAATAAGATATATACAATTCATAACTAACCCAATAATGTGACAAAACTTCATGATATAATATGTCCATCACTAGACTAATCAAAATATATAATTATCATATATTAAAAGCTTCAACCTTCAGGGAAATCCATGTACCTCTATTGATAAAGCCATAGGGGTCCTGCACCTAATGGATTCAAAATATGCACACACAAAAGAATGGGGGGATCTATACCCAATCATACCAACATGTAGTTGATTAGTCACAAATATTATATATTAGTGACCTTTATTATTATGCATTCTATCAATGTCGTGTTTGCTATTTCATCTATTTAAGATTTTATATTGGTTAACCTTTGTTTTCTATATATATATTCTTTTTAAGGTCTATTTGAGCTTTTGTAGGTGTTGGGATGCTTAACTGAGCAATTTATTGAGTTTCAAGAAAGTTTCATCACAACATGTAACTTCAAGGGCATTTTCTTAATTTCTTACTTTTGCATTGGACTTTTGGAATAAATGGTTGTACATCTCTTTGAATTAGATTTGCGTGGACGCCGACCGTGCATCATTCCAAGTTTAGAAGAAGAAGTTATGCCAATACCCGTCGGATGCTTCCAAAGATTGAATTTACAAAAGGAACTGATTCCCACATTTAGGGAATTGATTCCCACTCTCTTTGAAGATACATCTATTAATAATATTTACAAATGGAATTGATTCCTAATATTTTTAAATCTCTTTATATTGTGAATTTTACAAAAGGAAGCGATTTCATATTTTGGGAATCGATTCCCACCCCCAAATTTTATATTTTTGTTATATTTTGTTTTATTTTCTTTTAATCCACTTACTATAATAGTAAGTGGAGTTTATATTTTTATGATATTTATTTTTTATTATAGATTAGGGTCCGGGTTGGTGTTTTCTCTCCATTCTCTCTCCTAGAGTTTGTTGTGTAAATGATTATTCATCATCTTCCCCATTAATTAAATCTTTGTTTATTAGTTTCTTGCTTTGTTAATTAGTTTTCTTTCTTTGTTAATTAGTTTTATCACTTTATTTATTGCTTTTCTTTAATTCCATGCCATTTACAATGCTTTCTAGCTAAGTAATTTAGGCTAAAATGATTGAACTCACCTTGGATTATTTGGTTTCTTTGCTATGGTGATGGATTATAAGTGTTTAGATGGGTAGGTTGGTCTTACTTTTGCATCAAGGAGATTTAATTGTGTATATCTTGGATGCGCCATATTAAGACCTTGTGTGTGTAATCTCAGGAATATTTATTGTTGCCAAAATCAAATTAAGCTTCTATGAGAATTTTGGGGGTGACAACTATAGGTTTTATTAATTGTCAAAATGAGATTTAATCTTGATAAAACTTTTCTTCCGATGTAACCATTTAGGATAATTAAGCCGAGATGAGAAATATTATTTTCAACCTATAATTTTATTTCTTGTTGTTTAATCTTATTTCAATACTTGTTAGATTGATGGTAGTATAAAATATTTTGAAACTAAAGATCATCTTTTACACTTTTATTTACGAAATAATAAAGTAATAAAATTCTACCATTCTCTTGTGGATTCAATACCTAGAGTCGCCTCTATGCTCCACGAGTGTAGTTAAATTTTATATTTTTGTATTGCGGTAGGAACTAGTAGTAACGACATGTGTATTTACAGGGTCTTTCGATTTCCCCTGTTAATCGAGGGGTCTCGTTATCACAGACTGTTTTGATTAAGAATTTCATTGATTTAGTATTTTGTATATATTTTTGTATTGATCCTTTTATTTTAATTTGTTTTGTAGACTTATACATTTTAGCGCCAAGAAACACTTGAATTTTCCACCGCACACCATTTCTTGGAATATACCATCTTGAGCTATCGGGGTAAGGATGTCTTACTCTATTATTTTCTATAATCGCAATGATAATTCTCAAAATCCACAAAAACCGATAACTTTTGATGAATACTTGAATAAAGAGAAGGATGAAAATTGCAAAATCAATATGGGTGAGTATTACAAAAGTCAAGAATGGATTATGGAAATTTTAAGAATAATTTTTTCGACAAATGGCCACAAAATTCTTACAATAAGAATATTGAAACTAATCGTGATAATAATTCTCCAAACTATTATTCCAATAACTTTCAAAATTCTTATAATAATAATTTTGAAAATACTCCTGAGAATAGTTCTCAAACTTCTTATTTTGAAGAATTCGAACCTCAACTTATGACATTGCGTGAGTGCATTCACGTTCTTGAGAATGAAAAGATTGAAAACTGTTACAGGGAAGAAAATCATTATTGGGAACGAGAGTTGGATCACTTATTCAAATCCAACGATGATTTTTCTTTTGAGACTTTCAAATTTGAGGAATGTTTTGAACCAAACTAGGAATTCGATATTCGTGAGCAAAGGATGCCTACTCTGGAAGAAACCATTCTTCCCTTGGCCCAAGATATAACAGTGAATGAAATGAGGAAGAAATGGATGTAATATCCATTTGCAATGAAATTGCTTATTCTTTGGTAAACAAAGAAGAAAATTTCATTTAAAATGATCCTATTCCCTTAGAAATTCAATCTCTGAAGGATGATGAGTCATCTCACGAGGTTGAATTTATTTCTTCTCTATTTCCATTCACTGTTATCCTACCATTATAACTATCCTCCCATGATTCAATTCAAAACTTTAAAATATTTAATCCTTTCATCGATGAGGTCTATTTACCTGAGTTTCTTTTTATGAAGGCGATTGTGCCTCCATGTGCCCCACTTCTCATTTCAATTGCAAACCCTTTTGGAGGAAATTCTAATGTTTTGGGGTCTGATGTGTACTTGTCCCCAATTGAATCCAAACCCCCCATCATCCGCCAAATTTGTTCATAGTAATGGTTCCTTCCCCCTCTTTGCCATGCCTTCCATTCTGGAAATGGAATTTCTATTTTTAAGAATGTATGAACTCAAATGAGGTTACTCTATTAATCCATTAAAGTCAAATATTTTTTTGGGAAGACCCTAAAAAATTTTAACTTCTAGTGTATAGTTAGTTATAAGTTAAAATTGTAGTTGTACATAGTAGCTTCTTTCTTTTTTTCATTTTTTATCTAGTGTAATTAGCTAAAATTTTGTTATTCTTTTTTATTATGCTTGGTTTTAACATGTTTTGTAGAATCTTTGGACTTGTACTTTTTAGAGATCTCTCCATATTGGGTGGTATCTTTCTCTCCTTCTCTTTAACTTGCATTTTTAATTCACATTGAGGACAATGTAATGTTTAAGTTAGGGGTGTGGGATATGTCCCATTTATTGGTATTTTCTTTTGTTTTATTACATGTTCTTCCCAACCATGCCATTGTTGCAAAAAAATGAAAAATAAAATAAAAAGATTTTCCCTCTTTTTTCCCTTTATTGAGAATTTTCGCCTTTTTCGATGATAAATTTCAAATAAATGCCCGATCCAATCAATAATTCAATGATGTGTGTTCTCAATTTTAGAATTTATTACACTTTTGTCCTAGAATCATTGATATTAAGAACAAAATCATGAATTAAACTTTAAACCGATGAACGCATGCGCTTCTCTGGTTTAAGTGATTTTGTGTAAGTCGTTTATAACTTGATGATCTCTTATTGCATTGTATATACTTTCACCAACTGAGCATTGTGATTTTCTTTGTTTGTGTTACTCTTTCCTTCTTGCAAACATTAAAGTCGTCGGTAATCTCCCTATTTCTTTCTTTAATCATTCAATAATTGAGTTCATTTTGAAATATGTTACTTTAGCATAATTTTTAACGTTGGTTTGACTCGAGAATTGCATAAGTCGTAGGATAGGATCATAGGACCTCTTTATTATTACACCCATAGTGACGTTGACCTCATCCTAATATATTCCAAGTCAATCCCCTTTGAGCCTAAATATAGTCATTCGTTTAATAACTCAAAATCCCATAACCAACTTCACATTGGAATTTTTAAACCATATATACACCTTCCACACCTTTGTTTGGAAGGATACTTGTGATTTTATATTGTTATTATTATATGGTTGGAATCAAGGTTCTAAAAAATGCGGGGCATGATCGAGGCGTGGAGGCCAAGCCATAAGTCTTAGAAGCCTAGGAGGGCCTTAGGTGTAAAAATGCGTGAAAAGGCGTTTAGGCCTTTTTAATATAATTTAATATTTTTTTAACCATAACAAGGCTATTAAAATACTAAAATTGTACATATCATAAAAATATGTCTGAATATTTGCAAATTAAAATATTATTTGATTATTTTGGATGAGATAATGGTCCGGTTTGTAAAAAAATCTTTAAAATGCGATATCGTTTCACTAAAGCATTGTTGTTTTTAGAGAAAAAGTGGGCCTTATGGGTTTTATCAAGTATAAGGCGTCAAAAGATTAAGGTGGGGCATTTCTCCCTAGGCGGAGCCTAGGCGGGTTTTTTAGAACAATGGTTGCAATTAAGCATGTGAGAGTGAGCATAAAAAGAAAAAAAAAAAGTGAAAAAAAAAAAAGAAAAAGATGGGAAAAATAAGAAAAGAAAATAAAGATAAAGATTTTTTCAATGTATATAGTGTTCAATAATCTTCTCCACTCTCTTTGGTTGTATCCATTTCTTTTAATGGAAATTATATTCCAATTTTGAAATTTCCCGCAATTTGTCACTATTCCAAGTGTTCTCCCCAAACACTTTCGAATCGGTAAATATCCACTTCATTTCATAACCTTAATCCCAAACCAACGTTACAACCCTTGAAAGTTCTATTTAATCATAGGTGAATGTGATTCAAAAGTCATAATGATTTTGATATTCTTTGAAAATGAGTTTTGTCTCTCTTAATGAATGTTATCCTTTCATTGAGATTGGAATTTTTCATTTTATATATAGAGTTCTTCATTTATCCATTTACAGTTACTCATTATGCCCATAATTTTCGTGTGTGTTACACCCCATTCAGAGCATTTTTATTTCTTGAATGTACACTGTGTAGAGGTTTGAGTTCATGCGCTCTTTATTTTTTATTCAGATTATAAAAGTTTTGCCAAATCATAATTTATATGTGCTCGCTTTTCCTCCCACATTTAAGGATTTAATTCTATGAAGTTATTATAATGTTAATAATTAAGTTCTTTTAGGTGAATTCATTCACTATGATAATAATTTGTTTGAAATCCTTTTCGGGGTTGTTGAGCTTATCTTATTTATTTTTTGGGAATACTTTTGATGAAACTTGATGTTTGTGGGTTTCATCCCTAAAATCCTCACAAAATCTGTCCACTAGGGGTTTAACGGTTTGTTACATTCCCTAAATACAACCGTGCACCTTAGAAAGTGTCACCTTTCCCTTTTACATAGCTATTTTTATTTGTGTCTCTCTGTGGGGATGGTTATCTTTTTTTCATTAGTAGGGACTAGCAATGTGTATGTTAGGGGTGTGATTAGTTATGAATATTATATATTAATGCCCTTTATTCTTATGCATTCTAGCACAATTGTATTCGTTATTTCATATATTTAAGATCTTATAATTTTTAACCTTTGTGTGTGTGTGTATGTTTTTCAAGGGTTGTTTGAGATTGTGCAAGTGTTGGAATGCTTAATGAATAAATTGGTTGCATTTCGGAAAAGTTTCGTCGCAAGATGCAACTTTAAGGGAATTTTTGTAATTTTATACTTTAGAATTTGAACTTTTTGAATACATGATTGTGTATATGTAATAATTATCTTCGTGTGGTTTCCATCCATGCGTCATTTTGAGTTCAGATGAAGAAGTTATGCCAATTCCCGTCGAATGCTCCTGAAGATTGAATTTTACAAAGGGAATCGATTCCCACATTTGGGGAATCAATTTACACTATGTTTCAAGATACATGTCGTGATTATATTTACAAAGGGAATCGATTCCCTTTTTTGTAATCGATTACCAATCTTTTCCTAGCTCTCTATTTTGCTTAATTTTACATAGGGAATCGATTCCCACATTTTAAGAATCGATTCCCACCCCCAGATTTCATATTTTTGTTCTATTTTGATTTCTTTTCTTCTATTTTAATCTACGTACTATAAATAGTAAGTGGAGTTGAAATTTGTAGGACAGTTAGTTTTTATTAAAGATTAGGTTTTGGTAACTTTTCTCTCCATTCTCTCTTTTAGGGTTTGTTGTGTACGTGACTATTCATCATCTCCTCCATTAATTAAAGCTTTATTTCTTAGTTTCTGCTTTGTTAATGAATTTTCGTGCTTTGTTTATTTTCTTCTTTAATTTCATGTCATTCATAATGCTTTCTAGCTAAGTAAATTAGGTTGAGATGATTTAACTCACCTTGAATTATTTGGTAGCTTTGCTATAGTGATGGATTAGAACAATTTAGATAGGTTAGGTTGGTCTTGATTTTGCAATTAGGATATTTACTAGTGTATATCATGTATTCGCCATATTTATGACATTGTGTGTGTAATTTTGGGAACATTTATTGACATTAAAATCAAATTAAATTTTATGAGAATTTAGGAGGTGACAACTCTAGGTATTACTAATTGTCAAAATGAAATTTAAACTTGATAAATATTTTATTCCCATGTAAGCATTTATGCCACTTAACCCGAGGTAAGTGATATTATTCCCAATCTATAGGTTTCTTTTTTGTAATTTAATCTATGTTCCCTACCTGTCTAGATTAATGATAGTATAAAAAAAATTGAAACCAAAGATCATCTTTTAAACTTTTATTTGTGTAATAATATATTAATAGAATTCTAGTAATATTCTCTATGGATTCGATACCCAGACTCACCGCTTTACTCCACAAGAGTGTAGATAAAGTTTAAGTTTTTGTATTGTAGGGGAATCGATAACAACGGCAGGTGTATTTCCCTTGCTATCAGTAGTCACACACCAAACCACCCAATGGATCAAGTCATCCACGTATATCTTCTTAAGACAATGACCAACTAAATGTACGATCAAAACTTCAACCTTCACACAACTTACTCATCAACCATAATCATTGTACGAAGCTCCACATTCCATTTAAATCCCCACCACCCTCCAATATATTCCTTATGAACCAAATATATACATATAGTATGTCCATAAATAACACAAAAAGAATACACACACACACAAAGGCAATACTTTCGTTTAACCTTGTAAACGAATATGTTATACCTCCCTGTAGTGACTAACAGATCCACCCTAGGAATTATACAAAGACTCATAACCTTAATTCCCATGAAATATTAGTAAAACTAAATACCCAAATATCCTACTTAAAACCTTTTGTGAAGTCAAGGAAAATCAAAGGCATTAATCCAAAAATAAGAGATCTCAACATTTTTGCCTAAATCCACCTGCGCAGGGCTATTTTGCATCCGTGCGCATGAGACCTTATCCCAAACCTTCTTCCCAAATCTATGTGCATGGGGTTTATGCCCCTCGTTCACACCTAGGCGAACTAAAAATGGGGTTGCAATACAAATTCGCCCAAAACTTAGCATCTTTCTTCACACCAGATCGTCTTTAAACATTATCCCATCCCTAAATCAGTCGTAAAACATCTTAAACACGATCTCTAATTGTTTCTAAACATGTTTCCAATAATCTATGATCAGTACCTGGATCGAAACACAAAAATATGGCTTAAATCACAATTATTAACATGAAAGTAATTATGGTTCATCTTAATTTTGGTTTAATCAATAAAGTGAGTCTTTAGTCATCAAAGTCTATTTTAAATACATGATTCATCAATATCAATAATATTTATAATAGATCTAATCAATTTCTAAGCATGATTCATCGTAATGAGTAAGGTATAATCCATTAATGCATTAGATTGGATTTTTATCATAAAATCAACGTAACAACCAAAGTACAACAAAACAATACACCAAATTCATACATATAATTGTCTAATCCCAAGGTAGGTGAAGAAGATAATTAATAAAAAAATAAGTTACATAAAAAATATAGTGAAGAAAGTTACTTATTGCCTGAATATAAATATTGAAGTATCTTTCTTGATTCCCCTTGTTGCTTCCTCTAGTTATCCCTAAAATCTAATTCTTTTTATCTCCCTAAAGCTCCTCTACCTCCTAGGGTTTGTGTTATGTGTAAATTGAGTGTTAAGTTTCTTTTAAACCCTATATCCCACTGATCTCTTATAGGACTAACATAAAAATAAGCCCAAAATACTATCCAGACACTCCCAAAACTTAGCCTAAAAGTCTACCCACCCCTGGATCCCAAACCTACATACTAAAAACACCAATTAGATTAATTAAAGCACGAAATAAATAATTTTGATAAACTACACAACAAGTGAAATAAAAATAATTAATAACTATTTATTTAAATACTTAAAACTATGGGGTTTTACAATAACTTCCCATTCTTTCTAAACATCATACCCCCCTTTATATCTGAAACGCATAAAATTACCTGCTCACCAACTACAAACTCCAAGTACCGTTTACCCTTATCTACATAACTCTTCTACTTACTGTAGGTATTCCTCATATGATCACTGATAAGGGCCACCTTCACATACACAATACCCTAAGATATTGTGTTCTTTATATTTATATGTTGGTTTCAAACATACCATATGTACGTATTTGGATCATGGGGAATCAATCGAGGGGGGTTATAGATTTAAATGGACTGTGGGACTAGGTATCGTGCCCCTAGCATATGTAGGAGATGGTGTGGAGTCGATGTTTAAATTCCACATTAAATGGGTCACCGTATCAAGAAAGAGAGGCGTGGATAACTTGATCCATTAGGTGGTTTGGTATATGACTACACGATGAGGTAACTACGTAACGATCGCCCCATTCTTTGTGCTACATACTTTGAATCTGTTACGTACAAGACCCCTCGAATTTACTGATAGAGGCAAGGTAATGTCCTTGAAGGTTAAATTTTATTTGGTTTGTGAGAAACATATATTTTTTTGCTCAGTCCAATGCTGGCCATATTATATGAAGTGACTCTGTCACATTGTTGTGATTATTATGATATCGCGTATATATTATTGTTTGGGTGACATAAGTGATGATTGTACTAAGTTGTACTCTTAGTCTATGGATAAGGATTTCACTATGATGTAAGTTGCGTGATAGTATATGGTGGATTATAGTCTTAGATATATGACTTATATGTTATAGTTGTGGTTTTATTTTAAGCACTCGTAGCAAGTTATTTCACTTGTGTTGAGGGACGATGTATCCTTTGCATATGAATGCCTATGGGTTGTTATGAATACGTAAATAAGTTGCACATTATTACTACCATGATGAGGTAAGTTGTTTCTGGTAACTTTTGACCTTTTACCCATTTGTTATTTAAAGATATTTTCTAGGGATTTTTAAGAATGTGAAACAGGGTTGAGCAGTCAGACATGCCTTTGTTTAGCTTTACAGTCTTTTCCTTTCTGAGTGTATGATGTTATTTTCCTTCTTTCTATTCCATTCAGACTTATGTATTCACTATTTGAGATTTGTTATGAATCTGTAGTGGTTTCAAGATTTATTAATATTTTTGTTTTGATATTAGTCATTTGATCAGACTATTAGTATGTATTTTCTTATAAGACATTATAGTTGTTCGTTATCGTTTAGGGCATGTCAATTTTTAATATCTTCGTATGTTATTTCCTAACTTAATCAAGGCTTTCAATTCTTCAAAATTCCAATGTTTTGTCTACTCATTATCTAAACATACTCGAAACACTTACATCCCTCGCATGTATAGCACTCCTTGCACATTTGACTTAATGCACTCCGATATTTGGGGTCCTTCGCCTATTATAGATTTTTATGGGCATCGATATTATGTCACTTTTATTGATGATTATTCGAGGTGCACTTGGGTTTATCTGCTCCATAAAAATATGATCTGCTATCACCCTTTTACTCAAATTTTATCGCTTGTTAAAACTCAATTTAACATTTTTGTTATAGTGGTTCGGTTAGATAATATTAAAGAGTACTCTCGAATGAATTTCTCTCTCGTCTTGCTCAACAAGGTATTCTTTAGCAGCTCACTTGAATATAGATTACCAATAAAAATGGGGTTGTTGAACAAAAAAATAGAAGTTCATGGTGGTAGTTTGTTGTCTATTGAGGGGGATGCAGGTTTCTCAATGTTATTGGCACTTAATTGTTGTAACGATTGTTGATCTTCTAAATCATAGTCCCAGTCGGTTCATTCAAAATAAAGCTCCATTACAGGTTATAATCCTAATACAGCTCTTCTTCCTATAATTCCACGTGTGCTTGGTTGTACTTGCTTTGTTCATAATAAATCTCGTAAACGTACTAAGCTTGTTGATAAATATATTCGTTGTATTTTTATAGGATACTTTTATATGTCCAAAGGTTACCACTGTTATGATCCAATTACACGTCGTATGCATCATACTTATGTCATTTTTCACAAAAATGTGTCATTTTTTATAACTATAATTTTTTCCATCCTTCTACTTCATCGCCCGAGGACTCACATTTTGTTTACCCCGTCTTCTATCCTTAATTTTACTGCCTCTTCAGCTAATCAACATATGCAGGTGTATTCCTGTCACATACACTCACATATCTCTAATGTAATTATTCTATCCTCTCCCGGTAACATCCATAACACTTCTTATTCAATTGAACATGTTGTTGTTACCTATTGTTGAGACTACTAATGAGCTTGTAGATGATGACCTTATTTCTATAGACCCTGATCCTTGGTACCCCTCTCGGGAATGTAGAATGCCTCTACATTATAGTCATATTTGTTATGTATAACATTCTCTCTCTAACGATAATGCCTTGAAGTGTTTTGCCAAGGAATAAATGGAAAAATTACTAAGGGAAGCCCACAAACCCTCGCATATGGGAGGAGCAAAGTTATATGATCAGTTGATGACTCTGGAGTATTATTGGACCACAATGGAAGTAAATTCCATTAATTTTGTGAAAATATGTAGAGCATGTCAGGTACATGAGAACATGGTATTAATGAGATTACAGAGTTCAATTGCTCCTTACCCATTCCACACTTAGACATTTGATATAGTGGGAAAGATAACCCCAACTTCTTGAGGATAAGTTTTCATCCTAGTTGTTATAGAGTTGTGCACTAAAGGGGCAGAAGTGATGCCTTTAATGAGGAGAACTACTCAAGTGTCACTCAATTCACTCGCGAGTACATCATCTACAGGTTTTGCATCCCAAAGGTCATACTCACATATAATGAAAAATAAGTTGTGTGTAAGGAGATGTAGTTTCTTATAGATAAATATAACATCAATCATAATAGTTCAACTATTTCATATCTAAAAGAGAATGGACATGCACACGCAACCAACAAAAAATTGATCAACATTTTAAAGAAAGTGCTAGAAGATCTCCCCGAAACATGGGATGACAAATTGACAATGGTTTTATGGGCCTATAGAACTTCAAAGAGAAAGCCAACTGTAATACCCCATAATTTTATTGATTTTATTTAATGGGATTAATTAAATTAAATGGGATAATTATTTGGAAATTAATTCGGATTTAAATACTAGCAAGACGAAAGTTGGTATTTGATTATGATAATTATGTTGAATATTACTGAGTGAATATGGTAATATATGATTACTAAATTTATTAATATTGTCGCGAGTTATAAATACAGCAATTTTAAAAATTTAGTTGGGACGTGCGTGTCAGTCGTGTCAAGAATCAATTTAATGGATTTAAAAGTAAATTATTTTTACATCATCCATATGGTCATTTTGATTGCACCAATGTGTCCGGACGGGTCGAAATAGTCAGAAGACACTAGACGGGGGTTTGGTTTGGGTCCCGAGGCATTTTTAGGCCTAACCGATAACCCGGGAGGGTATTTTAATCATTTTGATTTTTAAGGAATATTAACCCATAAAATTTAAACTTAGTTTATTAGCCAACTCTTAGGACTCCTAGGGTTTTCACAATCAAAAATTACCAACAGTACTTAGAGAATAGAGAAGGAAGTTCCCAAAGGAGAAAAACCACCCTTAGAGGCCATTACACCACCACCACCACTGGTTAGATCGGAAAGAGGGGATACCTTCCATACCATCTGCTTCAAAGGATCAGAACATCAAAATTTCTAGGCAAGTGATTTATCTTTCAAAGATTCAAGTCATATGTTTTACATGATAGTTTAGGTTTAATGATTTATCTTAAATAAATGAAAAAAATGGTGAAATTGGAGAATTTAACGTTGAATATGGGTAGGTTTCATGTAGACAAACTTCTGGACATATACTAGTTATGAAATCATAATCCATATGTAGAAAATTACAAAATCATGTTGATTTATATGAAGATCTTGATGGAAATAAAGGAAATAGGATTTTTATGAAAATTTGGTGATTTAATCTAAGAAACTGATGATCCGTGATGATTTAATGATTCTAATACGTTAAAGATTATGAAAATATGTTAATATGATGATTAGAACACTTGTTTGGGGGTTTGGAATGTTGAAATGGAGGATTTTGGGTGTAAAGTTTGAAGAACCCGTAACTGTTAAAGAAATTTTGGGCAGATAACTGCTTGATCGATCGATCGACCCATTTCATTGATCGATCGACCCCTCTGGAAAAAGTGAAATATTTCCCTTTAAATAATTGAGTAACTTCCAACCTTTAGAACTCTTTAGTGATGATTGATTGAATATATTGGTACTTAGGGAAGACCAGTAGGAGGGTATTTGAAGCCCGAAAAATTATAGGATTAATTAAGGTTAAGTGGTAAACTTACGAATATTCGACTAGTGGGATACGATTAGGATTTGTGAGAATCTGAATATACTTTGATCCACTTATAATTTGAGATTAAAGACTAAAAAGGGGAAACTATAATTAATGAGATAACCTTAGAGACTAGCGGGGGACTTAGTAACCTTGTTGGGATAATGTATGTACTCGGAACTATACATCGAGAATTATCACGCTAAACCGATTGTGTAGAATAAATTAGATGATATTATTATACGGATGAGACATACGATATAGGGCTGGAATATGCCTATACTAAAACGATGATTACCTAAGTTCTGTGAATACTTACTATATGGATGATTATGTGTATGACATACCTACCATACTTGCTATCACGGGAGGTTGATTTTCGAGAAAGGGTCGTCTTATCTTTGTGTGCCTTCGGGGGGATTTAGACTGGTACCTTAAGGACATAGGAATATGAATGACTTATTTGTGAGTTAATAAGTCAGGTGACCATGGGAGTGTAGGTATGTGCGTGACCCATGGGTATGTGAACTATGTTCGCCTTCACTATGTGTGATTTGTATTGAAACGGTTTATGAGTGATTAAGAACACGTGATCCTTATGTACGTGATGTACCGGGATTTGATAGCAAAGTATGCGTGCACCGCAGCTTAGCCTAGGGGTGCCATATATATATATATATATATAATGAGTGACTTATATACTTACTTGTGACTGATTCACTGCTACTTAATAGATGCGAATAACTAAGGGATTTAATTGAGTTAAGAATAAGGCAAACTTAACCAATACTTGAACTAAGTAATCTGATTAGTGAATGTGTGTGTTATGAATATATTTTATTTAAATAAAATGGGTGGCTTCTAAAGTAAGAACCGTTTATATGGTGGTAGAATAGACTAGTCAGGTAGTGGTGCAACCAGATGGAATTTAAAGGACGCGGTACGCGTGCACAATAGTTGAGGGGTGAGGATCTCAAGTGAGTGTACGTGACTAACATGTTTAATATATGTGTTGTTTAATATAGTAATTTAAACACTTGCTTCTTTTAAAATATTTTCACCTCGGGCTTTGATCCTTTTTCTTTCAAATCTATTTTTTTGTAAAAACGCTTTAGGTGCCCAGCCACAGGGACGCCAAGCTTAGGAGTTTTATTCTAAGTGGTTAATATTTAATCAAATCTAAGTGGTTAATATTTTATTCTAAGTGGTTAGTATTTAATCAAATCTATTTTAAATACTACGTGGTTAGTATTTAATTAAATGTTTTCGACAGCGATGCTATGAACTGAACCAACTTGACCGTTTGCATTTAATATTTAAATAAAGGACCAGCTATACGGTATTTAATTATTCGAGATGGCACACCAATAGGATTTTGTAAACACTCCATCCTAGTACCCCCCCCCCCCAAGCACCTCCTTAAGTCCCTAGCACTCGCTCGTTCACCATAAAGCCTAGGTCATACTCCAAGTACCGATCTAAAGTCCACCAGGTAGGCCTGTCAATGGATCGAATTTTATCTGAATCCAAATCCAATCCATTTAAGTGGATATGGATCATGCTAAAAATCTTATTATCTAATTACCCTATTATCCGTTTATTAAATGGAGGGAATTTGGATTCATATACTCCGATCCGATTAATATTTTTAGTATATATATAAATTATATGTAATATATTTTTTATTAATATATATTGTATTTAATAATGTTTTGAATGTATATTATAACAGTTATTTATTTCATTATCTATTTTTTTGGAACATTTGCAAAATAAATTTATGAAATAAGAGTTGAAAATAAAAAATGATGCAAATCAAGGTTAACATAAACGGATAATCGGGTAATCGAATCGGATTTGAATCCGTTTAACATAAAAGGATATGGATTTGGATTTTCTTGATCCGATCCAATTAATAAACGGATCGGATCTGAATCCGTTTAACATAAACAGATATGGATTTGGATTTGCCTGATCCGGTCTGAATCCGATTTGTTTATAGGCCTACCACCCGGTCCTCTCAAGCCCCCATTCGACTCTGATCAACTCTCCAGCTTGAGAGAAGCTCAATGAATCTTTGAAAGGCACTAATTCCCTCTCCAACAGTCCATTTCATTCAGGGATTAGCCTCACGGTCTGCACGAATGATCCATTTTACTTCAAACACCAATCTAGAGCCCACTGGGGACTCCCAAGCCCCATTCGAATCTTCGAAAGGCACTGAATTCCCTTTCCAGTGGTTCATCCAGTGCACGAATCGACCTTACGATTCAGACAAATAATTCATTTTACTTTGAAGGGTCATCAGGGAGGTTTAAATCCCTATTTAACCTTGGTTAAATCTTCGATCCGATCAAAGCTCAAATAAATATTGAGGGGCACTGAATTCCTATTTGACCTTGGTTAACTCTTCGGTCCGCCCCGTGCACAAATCGTCCTTACGGTGTGGATGAACGATTCGTTTTCCTCAAAAAACCTTTCGTCTAGAGACCATCGGGTGTTTTCGAGCCCCGTTTGAATTTGATCAACTCCCGTACCATAGAATGTCTCAATGTATTCTTAAAGGGCTCTGAATTCCATTTTCGATGATTCACCCTATGCATAATGTAACAACCCGCGTAATTTTGGGCAATTTTAATTAATTTCTAAAAAATGGAGCAAAATAAAGTTTTTGATAAAATTATTTTTTATGTTGGTTATTATTTTTAAAGGCGGGAATTTTAAACGGTTTCAAAAACGGAGTTAAAACGAATTTTAAAATGATTTTTAAATATTTTTAACTCTTGGAGTTGTTTTGACTTCTAACTCTTCATTTATTTGACTTATTTAAAGGAGTCTTTTGGATTCCAACTCTTCATTTCTTTGCATTATAAAAGGAAGTCGTGGGCAACCCTTTTCACCTACGTTTGGCACAAATTGTAGCAGCAAATATATTTTATATTCCTCTTCTTTTTATATACGCATTGGCCCTTGAGATTTGTGAGTTCCAACCTTAGATTAGAGGTGTTCTTGGGGCTATTTTGTTGGAGGTTCTTGGAGGAGCTTTTATAGATCTTTTGTGTTGATGTTGAGGATGTGATCGTTGGTTTGTCATCATGGTTTGAGGTATGGGGTTTTACACAATATGCTCCTTAAATCTCGCGAGTGTCATTCTCTTTGAATTCTTGTTAATTGAACTCATATTTGAATTGATAAATTCATTGAAATCTTGAAAATAATTTTTGAAATTATTTTGATTCATGTGGTATCATTATATTGTTGATGAGCACGTTGTCATGAGATTTTAATATGGCACGGATGTTGAGTACCCGCCAAAATACCTATTCCCGGGCTATGGCTTGATAAAGCATATGCGAATGGGGTGAGGCCTGGTTACCCATTGATGTGTTGTTGAGAAATTATATTGATAAATGCTTTGAGATTTGCATTTTGATTTGAATATTCGTACTCGTGTTGTTACATTTTTTCATCGCTAACATATATTTGTTGAGCATCTTTCTTGTCGTATTGTGTACTTTCCCATATTTTCTTTTAGTTGGCAGGTTAGCGTGGATTGGGACGCTATGGACCAATTGGGATTATTTTAGCGTGAATTATTTTGGGAAGAATATTTTTGGAAGATTTGTATTATTTATTTTGTTGTATAGAGCATTGGAGATTTTTATTTTATTTTTGAGTTAGTTATTGTATGTAATTCGAGAGACTTGTTGTAATTGAAGAGATTGAGATTAGTGGATTTATATTATTATGGGTTTATTTAGATGCTCTATACCTTGTGATTTGTGGATTTGGATTTATTTAATCGCATTAGCGCTCCGTTCGCTCTCCCCGGGCGGGCAGGGTGTTACACATAATTCGGACTTATGATTTGCATTTTATGCCCATTTTTCAAAAAATTGTTTAGAACTGCTTATAGTCACCCCAGACACTTTGCTTATTGGCAAGGTTTACTTTTCCTTGCCCATCAAGGCAGGTCTTATGCTAATAGGTAGGTCAGGGGCCATGTCAATCGGCACCCACTTGACCCTATAAAAAGAGTCCATGACCTCACCTTGAGGGACACACTAGATACCACTCTTCGAAAGTCTGAAGACATTATCCTACAATTCAGATCCTTTCCCTTTTCAATTAGCCCATTTTCCCATATTCACTTACCTCACTTCCTTACCTCACTTGTTAATTTACCCCACCTCTCCATATCGCTTTCATACCATTTCAAAATCAACGCACTTGCATCTCAAAATCAGCAACAAGCTTTCATAAGGAGGTCTATTTCTCCATCCATTTCTCTATTTTATTCATTTTAATATTATTCACCTTATTTCTATTTTTGTGTTTTATTTTATTATATCACAACCACTAATCTATACTCTTTATTAGTCAAATTTCACATAATTTTATTAATAAAAACCCCAAAAAGAAGAAAAGGAGGGTTTATCCATAAATTCCAAAAGCGGGATTTCCATTTCACACTTTCACTCTTAAAACACATTTACTCTACACACACATAAGAGAAGTCATACATTTGGATTTATGGATTGAACCCCACCCCTATGCTATTTTCGAACTACGTGTACTTTGATGTCCTTTGGGCTACGTAGGCATCCTAGTTCAATCCCGAGATTCGAGTCCTTTTTCCCTTTTTCAAGACTGTATATATTTCTTTTATATCTTATCATGTATATTTTGTGAGTTCTATACTCCTACATACTTGTATCTCTCCCAACGTGAACATTCTCTCCTTCATAGTGATTTGTGATTCGGCGATCAATTACATCATATTTTTTATAATTATTTTTTAATATACTCCTACGGATGAGTTCTCTTCATCCCTTACATAAAGCGAGTTGGATGATTCCATTCTCCCACCATTTATATTATACACATGTACACATACATCATGGAGTCTAAAGGTAGAAGATTAACATTAGCCCATGAGAAACCGAAAGGGCTAAATGTGTGCCTAACACCTTCCCATTCCGTAACTTAGTCCCCGGACCTTCGAACTACTTGGTTTCGCAACCATCAGTTTGACCTTGATGTCATTCTCTCAAGGCAGAAATATTATTTTGCTTGTTTTGGGAAAAATAGGTTGGCGACTTTATCTCTTTACATTATCCCCACTTGGCGATGTCCGACACCCCGTGATTCCGCATGAGCCGGAGGGAATCCAACCCCGGATGGCCACAAGTTCATTCCTTTCTCTTTGGTTTACGGAATAAAAGTTATCTTGTCCGTGGAATTATAAGTACCCTCTACGAGAATGGATTTAAATCATGATTTATTACCAGACTTAAGGCATGTGCAATCGGAGGCCGTGGATGAGCATAGGGATAAAGCCAAGCAGAACTTCAAAGCCCACACCCGATAACTTTACAGTACATATGAGAACTTGGTAAAGCCAATGTAATTTCAAGTAGGGGACTTAGTTCTTCGATCATCCACTCAACATTTGAGGAGCATGTCTACCTCAAAGTTTAAGCCCAACTGGGAAGGTCCTGTGAGTGATTGTATCTAGTCAAACAATTGCAAGTGGCTCAAGAAATACTATGCATGAGGTATCTCATTATTTATCTTTTTCTTTTTTATGAAAATTAAAGTTTCTTATATGAAAAAGAAAACCCTTTTTGTATAAGCAATATATAAGAATATCAAGTTTGATATAATGGATGCAATGGCTCGTGCTTGTTTATAGCAAGTTTTCTTCAAAGTTTTATAATGGTGATTATATTACCTATATATACTACATTTTATAACCAACAAGTTATTTTTTATGTATGTCCTCACAAGATTATACGAGGGGATACATTTCAAATTTAAGATTATACTACTTCAGTTACCAAAATATAATTAGCAGAATAGTCACAGGATTCCCATAGTATGTGGGAAAAGATATTATTTAAAAAGAAAAATGCATTTCTCGCCATATGTTGAGGGGGTATACTTTCAAGTTACTTCCCACTAAAAACAAATGACAAAATACAACGAGCAAGGCACCTCAAAATTTCCAAAGTATAAGGAAACACATTTTCCCCTTAAACAAATTCATCTTTGCTCACAATATTTTAAGGGGATATACTTGTATAATTCTAGTTGTATAGATCAAAAGAAAAATGCAAAGAACATGGAAATAAATTCCCAAATCAAATTATAAGGGAAAATGTTATATTTTTACTTACTCGCAAAATATTTTGTGAAACAATATAAAAATATTGCGAACATATACTCCCAAAATATAAGCGAAAGATAATATTTCACAAACCAATATCATTTTCTCGAAGGCACTGAAAGAAAAATGCAAAATACACGAACAAGATATATATAATAATAATTCACATTCAATTTCACAAAATGGCCTACTCGAAAGATAGGAAAATACATTACAAATGTTCAAAAAACATAAAAGAAAAAGTTACACAAGGTTAGTTGCATGTCACAAGGAAAATAAGGTTCTTTCTCCTATGAAGACCTTCCTAGGATGCACCAATTTCACATCCTCCTCAATATTTGAAATGCAAGCGACACTTTCCTCACCACCAGATAGGACCCTACTCAACTCAAGCTCATTGAAATTGATTTAATCCCTTAAAGAATCTGCTCGTTCACAATGCAGGTCGGCCTTGGCATTCTCAGAAGAATGAGCCTTTATCAACCTCTTCATATTAGGGTGAATGAGGTTGTGAACAGAAATATCTAGCAAGTCTAGCTTGAAACAACAAGAAAGGTGTGCGTGCCTACAGTAGTGATCTCTCTTGGAGAAGCTGCTATGAACTAATAAACATAAGTGGCAAGTGACTTCAGATTACCAATAGAAATGCCTTCAATATTACAAATAGATTGACTAGTGCAAGTCTCCAGTTGATGCTATAAGATCAAATCTAAGATAGCCCCATCCTCCTCACGAAATTTTTTTGTATGGTACTCGAATCATAAATATTTTATATAGACATCCAAGCATCTACCTCTACCACGTCATAATCAGTGTCCATTGAACATGCATCAGAACTGACACTAGAGTCTTCCCCTCCCTTCTCGTCCCAACTCTATCAGAAGGAGTAGATCAGAGTCATGCCCATCCTCCTCATTATATTCTCCTCCCTCGCCATCTTCCTCCTAATATAAGAGGCAAATGATAAATACACTAAGTAAAAGATAAAATGATTAGCAATTTAAAGAAATGAGACTTACTCGCAGGCCTATAGGAGTAAGCATACTTCTAGAGATCCTACATTGATCCCTCTCCTAGAAGAAGGTGCTTGACAAAGTTAGAACGATAATTGAAGACAATATAGAGATGGGATATGATCATGAAATGAATAGCTCAATCGTTGCTTAGGGGAAGGATCTATAGTGAATTCACGTAGATGATCAATCTTCTACTCATTCTGGAAAATTGCCAAGATCAAGAAAGATAACACACAAGGAAAACGCTTACTCATGAAGTAATCACAAGAAAATAAGAACGATAAAATTATACCCCATGCTCAATAGGTATACGAGAGATCGTAGTGCTCACTTGAAAACCGAGAAACAGGTTGCGAAACTGAGCAAGTTTTTGCAAGGTATAAAATAAATAAATAAAAAGTTATAACAATTTAGAACCTCAGGCTCCACAAGTATAGAAACACTTGAAGTGATTGCTGCCCAGATTATACTCAAGAGGGGGGGTGAATTGAGTTTTTACAATCTTTTAGTCAAATTAAAATTTTAGAAAAATATTTAATTTATAACACTTTGACAAATTTCAGATTAATAAAACTATAAAGAATAAATCCAACAATATCAAATAAATGCAACCAACTAATTTAAACAAGTAGAAATGCAGATTTTAACACTCTATGAATATTAAATTAATTTTCATATTTTATATTAAGTGATATTCTGAAATTAATTAATTAATTCAAAAATAATTATTTTAACCTTAAAATTAATTAAGTCAAATTCCGGAATTAATTTATTTGCAAGATAGTGTGCTGAAAATATTAACTCAAGCAAGCATGTGCAAATAAATAAATAAAAGTGAGGAAAATAAAAGACACCGAAATTAAACGTGGTTCGGTCAAATCCCGACCTACGTCCACGCGCCTAGAGCCCCTGTTTCTTTTGCGCTTCACAATACTTGATCCACTTGCGGGTAGGATCAAACCACCGTGTACAAATATTTGCAAGCTAACTCCGAGCTTCAAACCCCGTGGCCCACTTGCGGGTAGGAACCAATTACCGCGTACAAATGTTTGCAAGCTAACTCCGAGCTTCAAACCCCGTGGCCCACTTGCGGGTATGAACCAATTACAGGTACAAACCGAAGCTTCAACAAAGCTTCACAACAAATCTGAATTTTTGTAGTATAAGGTACAATAATGAAACTCCTTAAAATACAATTTGTAATCTGAGTTTCTCCTTCTTTAATGAGACTTCAATAAATGATGTTGAAGTAGGCACAAGTCTTATTCTTCAATGATTGAGCAGATAATAAGATTAATTGTTCTCTTGAATGTGTAGTAGCTGAGTAGAAATTTAAATGCTCTCAATAATATTTCAAGTCTTAATCATATTCTCATTCAAGTGTATTCTTCAATGCAGCTCTTGAAAGCTTTAAATGTTTCTTCTAAAAACTAGTTGTTAAACACATGCATTTTGAGCATTAAATGCTCCAGATTTTGCTGAGATGAGGTAGCTGTAAATAATCTCCAAATCTGATATGCAAATCTTCATTTTTATCTTCTCCATAAAAATATAGTTGTTGTAGCACAAAAATGAACATCTGAAAATATGGTACTGAAAGTAGCTTGATAGATGACCCATATATTTTCTGCAGAAAGAAAGTTAGTCCAAAAGATAAAAGCAGATTGATATAAAGAGTCGAAAGAATATCTGAAGTGTTAATCCAGAAAGGAAAAGAAAAAATAATAATGTATCTTTAAGAATAGCTTATGTGTGGGATTGAAAGACATGGAGTAGACATAAGCGTGTGGCTCTAAGACAGAAAGGCTGCCAAGCAGGTGAGATTGAATGGTAGCCTCATGACTTTAAAATATATATCTTTATATATATATGTAACATGTCTTGTCTTATGTTAATAGAAGTGATGGACAAAAAGAGATGGCTTCTTGCTATTTACGACAGGACAAAACATATTAAAAAAAATAATTCCCACAAAATGTTTTGGTAAAAGGTTTAAAACCAATGTCTATAATCCTAAGAAAATATATTATTAAAATTGACAGAGGCTTAACGCACATATATAAAAAATGTTAAAGAAATGAGAGAAAACAATTAATGTGACAAAAGATCTGTACATATAATCAAAGCAACACATATATTATAAAAATGTTAAAAGTCTGAGAAAGGAAGTGATTAAGCATAGGCTGACGAACTGAAGGACGGGTAGGAGGCTGACATGTACGAGACCCCATATAATAAAAATATTACATCATCGGAGTTGCTAGGTACAACTGATAGCAGTAGGTAAGATAGAACATAGTTGAATTACAACAACAACTGTCCGAGATAGTTGAAGATGCGGGGCTCAATGTCTTCCAAACCAAATAATATATATATATATATATATATGAAAGCACATCAAATGGCGCGGGGCCTAAGACTTCTTAATCTTGCGTGAATCAGATAACAAAGCATGTACAAATGTATGTTGTATGTTGACACACTGTGGTGATAAGAATTGAGGTCTCCTGTAAAACTTTCAACACTGCCTAGGATATGATCGGTCGAAACAAGCTAAGGACTAGTGCTACCTAGTCTAATATGTATGGACAACACTAACAAATGATAGAAATTATATATAAAAACAGTTTTAATGTATATTATATATTAAAAAAACTTACATAACATAATATGTACAAAAAAACTGAAATAATATACTCGATAAATATATTTACTATTACATAAGTATATATAAATAATTGACAAATAAAATAATATTATAAAATAAGAAATAAAAGGATTAATAAAAGTATGTTTGGAATCATCAAAATCAATATATTACATTAGACTAAAATGTACATTAATTAAACTAATTTAAGTATTAATTAAGGGATAAATACATTTTCGTTAACAGTGATCACCTGAATATAGAGAAATGTGTTGAGTTATCGAGAAAGTAATTATTAAGTATAAAGCAAATAAATAAAAAAGGTACAATAGTTTAGTACCTGAGGCTTTAAAGGTAGAAGAACGCTCCTAGTGCTCACCTGAAAATAGAGAAGCGTGTTGAGTACTAGAGAAAATATTTACAAAGTATAAAGTAAATAAATAAATAAATAAAAAGACACAAAATTTAAGTACTTGAGGCTCTACGAGCAAAGAGGCGCTCGTAGTCCTCAACTAAAAAAAGAGGATGAGCGATCGAGCAAGCATTTGCACAGTATAAGAACATAGATATAAAGGTACAATAGTTTGCAAAGCATGAGCAAAGGTACAAGAAAAGAACACTAAGGTTATATACCCGAATCCCCTGAGACGTGAGATTATTTGCGCTCAACACAACCTCAACCTGTAAATCGTGAAACCGATTGAGCACAAATAAATAAATTTTGCAAAGAATAAGTAAATGAATGAAAGATATGTACCTGAGTATCTACAGTATAAGGGGTGATCAAATGAGTTACCTTAGTTGCCTGAAACTCAGTAGTATGAGTAATCGAAAGACAAGGGTCACTTGCACTAACCTAGAAAAATAGAGGATGAAATATATCAAGTGATTTCTCAAATAAGGGACAGTGGAGATTATTTTGACATTTATCACAAGAAATAAACTAGAATATTGGATTACCCTCTCTAATATATAAATTAGTAATGTGGGGCCACTAGATGCCACATTCAAAATTGGTTGAGTCGAGAGGGCTTAGACCTGGGCTTATTGTCCATAGGCAAGTGTACTCGTAGCATAAAAATTATGCCCAAAGGAGCAACCTTGGAATGATCCACCCAATTGGAAAAAGGATGCCCTGGATATAAGGTCTACTTGCAAAAGGTATTTACATAAATATAAAGTCTATAGCAATTTTCTTTAAATAACGGAACAAAATACCTAAAGGGAAAGAGAAGGCAGTCGAATAAAATTACCTTAGCCAAATGAGTTGCAGTAGTGGTTATGGGATGACTAAACGAACTGCTCCTCCTTAAAGAAATAATGGGACCACAAGTAGAATGGGGTGGTGTAATAGGCATGTGTAAACCAAGACAAGTAAGTATAAAGTTTAAAGAAATATAACATTGCAGATTAAATGAAATATTCGCCCGATACCTGGGAGGAAGCACTCGTCACATGACTAGTAGAACAAGTAATCATTGAAGAATTTTCCACGGTTGTAGGAAATATAGTTGAAAACTTAAAAAGAAGCCATAAAGTTAGTTTACGAGCATTCATATTAGTCTTCTTTCAAGGAATTCAAATATTGGAAGTTTCACAAAAGAAACATACCTCTCCTGCTAAACTCGTAGAAGATACCAACATAGAGTTCCTTTTCTTTTAAAAAGGAGAACGGGGAGGGCGAGCATCTAAAAGGGTGGATGCAGTTATTATACTTACCTTTGAATCCCCACTCACTCCCACGGATGAAGCCTGCTGAAAGAAGGAAAAATGATATTAATAACAAAATCATTAGCAATAATATACAAAGGTAAACAAGCAAGGCGATAGACATATAGGCCCAGAAAAGGGAATTTGCCCATAAGGCAGTAGCCCAGTAGTGGGGTTGGTTGTATTGCGAGATGGAATCATTGAATCATCAAGGTCGCTCGTAAAATGTTCCCTAAAATCTGGTACCACTTCTCTTAGAGCTGATGCAAAAGATAAAGTATCACTTAAGTGATCGTCAATGATAGCGAGTGTCCCAACGTCATTCGAAGATGAACCATGATAATCAGAGGAAGGTGTACTTTCATAATAAACAAGTTCTTTTTCAGATGAACATATTGTTGAGAAAGCACTCATATCACCATTACTTTTATTTTTATAAAGTAAGTAAGAGATGAAAAAGTAACTTCCACAGGGTGAGAAGTGATTAGGATGAATGGATGTGAAGGAACAGCTTTTAAGGATTCGTATCCTCGCTTGAGTACAGCCCGATATGCCTCCATAACACCAAATGTATATGCGTCCAAGCTTTGATTTGCTAGAACAGTAGTGCTCACAAACTTTGTGGCTCTGGTCTTCTTCCTACAAGCTCGAGTTTTGATAGAAGACATGGGCAAGGAAGACCCCGCCTATTTGATCTAGAACAAAATTGGAAACATTTGTGTCAAGGTGTTTTCTCTTAGAGGAGCTTTGGCTTTCCCTTTGCCTTAGACTTCACTTATTTGGCTTCTGCTCCTAGATGCTTCGAGTAGATGGTTTCCTCACGAATGGTATTTACCAAAATCAGAGTCACCAGATCCAAATAACGCCTCATAACCTGGATGTATTAACGATTATGAGTGGTTATGAACGGGTCAAAAATGGATACGGATAAATTTGGACGGGTCATACATAATAATTTGGATGGGTCGGGTCGGATCAAATCCAGATTGGGTCGTGTTGACCCGTTTTTTTAATTTTTTGAAAAAATAATTATTATACCATATACGGATAAATATGGTATAATAATTTTGAAAAAAATATACAAGTAAGTACTTAAATAAATAAATAAATCTTTAAACTCTTTGGTAATTTGAGTTTTATTTTTGAGAGGTTCCAAAACCATTTTGATCCACTAATGACCCGTCAACAAATCGTCTTATTGGATCGCTCAAACCATTTTGACCCATAAACACAATCAATGAACCTCAAACACATTATTTTAGATGAATTATAAACGATTTCATCCTTAAAAATCTATATTATCGGGACTACGTAGATGTAGTGCCATGTTTCCTTATGAGTACACTTAGTCAAATAGTTGTCTGAAGAGGGGATGGTCTCAATAAATAACTTGTGTGGCACATCTTGAATGTAAGACTTAATGAGATGAATTTGACATTGCCAAAGTGGAAACCATGAGCTGATCATAGAAGGGAAATAGTCACGAGTAGAAATGGCGAAATTCTCAAATCTAGCAGATCTATAGACCATGCCTTCAGGAGTAAAATTCAAATATGATTCCCCATACAACTGCTCGGGATAATGTGTAGTAGGGAAGTCGGGGAAAAAAGTACTTTGATTATATCAAAATTTCCTCCTCACTCACTCGGAGTGATAAATTTGTTGGATAAATTCCAATATTTATTGATATTTTAATTTTTAGTTGTTAATATTTTATTATATTATTGGTGTTTTATTTTGAACATAGTTTGGGTTTTAATTTAGAAGGTAGAAACATGAGCAAATGGGTGTGAAAGTTATGGGAGTACTCAAAATCCCATATTTTCCCACAATGGAAGAATACTACAAAAAGTAGTGGTATATCAACTAAAGGACAACTTAGATTCTTAGTTGACAAGTCAAATAAGAGGCTATGATCCTACGCGTCGCTGTGGTACTTAAGCACCACCAATCGTAACACGCGTAAGCGCGACACGCGGCGCGCGAAAGGGCGATTGGGCGACATAGGGCGCATTGCGCGCTTTGACGCGCACTTGGCACTTCGCATCGTCACTTGGAGCGTGGGAGCCTAAAGTTTTGACGAGTTAAAACAGATCAACGGTTGTGATTAAACGATCCGATCAAAGGGTTTAAAATCCGAAATGACTTGATCTAAACCGTTAGATGAACTCGTAGCGTTTCGTGTAGGGGATGTCCATTCGCTTACGATGGGATGCCTAATCTGAACCGTTAGATCGCAACTGTTCAAAACAGGCACGATCCAACGGTTGCTAAGTCACTCCATGAAGAG
This sequence comes from Sambucus nigra, assembly GCA_949130495.1. Lineage (NCBI taxonomy): Eukaryota > Viridiplantae > Streptophyta > Magnoliopsida > Dipsacales > Adoxaceae > Sambucus > Sambucus nigra. The sequence continues at coordinate 463,258,154 of OX422211.1, read as the reverse complement.
TTGTGACTGTTGAAGAACAGTCACAGAATTGGCTATAAAAAGAGTGTCAGGCCTCTGTTTTGGACATCGAAAATTGCTAGTTTCTCCTCTCTCCGTCCTCTATACTTTGGCATTATCAAGTTACAAATTCAGAGTGTTCTCGATTTGATCAAACAGTACATATTTTGAATCAAACAACTGTTCATACATTGCATGGTATCCTGAAGGCGGATTCTATAAAACCCATAGTGTACTCATGGTTCTGGTTCTGTCTCAACGGGATTGGGAGAAATTTTGCCTAAAAGAATGCGTTCCAAGAACGTGCCTTGCAGAAATTAATTAATATATTTCATTCTTTCCATAACAAAAGTCCAACAAAATTCCACTCCTTGACCTAATTCATTCAATTATAGAAAAATGCAAGGAAAAATAAACGTAATGGCAGATACAAACGAGAAGCTCTTCACAGATTCAGCATTCGTGGGGGGATTAAAAGGTTGAGAAGAAAAAGGAAAGAAGTGCCAAGTAAATATACCTCCTAGTGTCCTCGCGTATAGACAAAAATAAAATTCATCAATTTTGTCCAAAAAAGGGTTGAGTGAACTCTTGGGGGATCTTAAGGGAACCAAGTTAATTGTGAATTGGTTAGAGAAAAATAGTATGGCCCCAAAAATGTTTGCTGAGAATTCGAAACATGTCTTATACCTTTTAATCCACCCGTTATACAATCGAAATGTGTCCTTATTCTCTCTCTCTCTCTCTCTCGGATTTAAATAAGGGAATTAAGTCTCCTATTTTAAGGAGATCCATCCAAATATTAAGAAAATCCCTCTCAACCTTATTCTGAGTCCCAAATAACCAACAAAAAAAATACCTTCGACCATAATACAAAGGCCATCTTCACACGTTTTAATGGGGTTTTACGTAACTTTATACCTTGAATCAGCCTATTATTCTGAGATAAAAACTAATATGCATTTTGGGGGTGGAATATATTAATTTGGAGATGTTTCGGTGTATTTCGACGGAGTTGTGAGGATGTGTTTTGGGAGCACTCTCGGGTAATTTCTGGAGCATTACTTTGGAGTATTTTTTTAAGGATAATATTAAGCCTACTGCTTTTTGTTATTCCTTTTATTACCTCCGACTTCAAAATGTTGTACCTTGCTCTGTCTTTTGTAAGGACACAAATTTCCAATTGAGTCCATATATAGTTTTGGCTCAATTCCGGACAAAAACATTTATTCATAGGATAGTATTTAATTGTAATATTCTCAACCCTATGAAGTGTTTATTGAAGACGTACAACTGTGGTTCCATGCTCCCAAGGTATGAATGCAATTATATATATATAGGAGCTTGGAACAAAGTTTATTGGGTGTTAGGTTAAATAAAAACTGTGTTTTATTCTCAAAAAGAATTAATTAGAACTTTAAAATAAGTTTATAAAAGTTTCTGGGCCAAAATCGAATTTTACAAACTTTCTGGTCGTTCATTAGAAATGTCGTTCGAACGAGTTTTTCGTTCGAACCAGGTTTCGTTCGAACGAGTTTGCCATCGAGTTCTATACTGGTCTGTCGTTCGAAATGTCGTTCGAACGAGAGTGTTCGTTATAACGAGATTTCTAACGAGATTCTAACGAGTCCAAACTGGAGCGTCGTTAGAAGTCTCGTTCGAACGACAGTTCGTTCGAACGAAATGTCGTTCGAACGAGAGGCCAGGCGGGAACAATTTTTGGTAATTTTGCACCCACTTCCCCACTTGGTTTTTAACCAACTTTTTCACAGTTTAATATGTGCGGGAATCACATTTTCCAAACTAACGTTTCCATAACTTTTCCAAAATATTTCCATCTCTTAGAGAGTGTTTGAGAGCAAAAATGGTTTAGGAAAATGTTCATGTTTTGAGTGTTATTTTTCAAAGAGAAAATCCTTCACACTCTAGTTTACACACAATTGTGTTTAGTCCAAGTTCTTATTTACATAATCAAATTGCTTGGAGTTTTGGCACCGGTTTATCTCTTTCGTTTCAAAGAGAAGTTTTGGTTTTCTTCTACATCCATCAAAGAAGAAGACATTTTGTTGTGATTCTACTCACTTGGAGAAAGGCTCCTTGCTCGGGTGACGGTGACCATAGAAAGCCCTATCGGTGGATTCCGAGACCGCGGCGGTGTTCCGAGGTTATCCGCTAGGAAGAGGTGTTTACAAGAAGAAGCGTCGAGGCTTGAGAAGGATCGAGTCAGTCGCTGTAAGTCTACCTGTCTTGTAATTGTAATTCCGTATCTAGTGGATTTGTGGCTAGGGTCGTCCGAGGTTGTTTCCCGTCTTAGGATTTTCCTCGTACATCGCGGCGTAGTGTGATTGGTTTATTTTATCTTGAATTAATAACGTAGAACGCATGCTTAGAATAATTCAAGATAAAATTCGGTTTAAATCATCATACTCATTTAATTTGGTGCTAAATTAAATATTGGCTAAATTTGGTTTATTCAAGTCCTTTGCTAAAATTGGTTTCGCCTAACTTTGGTTAATTGATAATTATGACTCAGGCAAATTCTAGGGCTTGAATTATTGATTTGGTTTAAGTGAATATATTAATTGATTAATTTTACTTCACTTGGTGTAATTTTAATTTGTTTTCAAGAAATTAAAATTTGTTATTTGTTTGTTTTAGTTGAACCATCACCTTACGCTTCCGCATTAATCTTGAGTTACTTTTTCAAATTGGTATCAGAGCCAAAGCGATAAATTATTTCGTTAACGATCTTTTAAATAATTTTTGGCTAAAATGGATTTTTCCCCATTTTCAAAATTTCCTATATTCGATGGTTCAAACTACGCGTATTGGAAAGCGCATATGAGATAGGCACTAAAATCTATCGACGAGAGAGTTTGGATGTCTGTTGTTAACGGGTGGTCCCCACCAACTCATTTAGTTGAAAATGAACGTGTTATCAAACCCACCGATAGATGGACTGAAAATGAGTTTAAACTTGCTAATTTTAATTCCCGTGGTTTAAATGCATTATTTAGCGCTGTCACACCGGATGAATTTCGACATATTATGACGTGTGAGACCGCTAAATAAGCTTGGGATATTTTACAATTAACTCATGAAGGAACTAGTGTCGTTAAAGCTTCAAAACTCCAAAACCTCACCACTCAATTTGAAACTATCAAACTGAATGAAAAAGAGACTTTTGATGAATTTTATGCTAGACTTTCTGATATTGTTAATTCATCTTTTAACTTGGGAGAGAAAATACCCGACGACCGTGTTGTAAAGAAAATTTTAAGGTCTCTTCCCAATAGATTTATTCCAAAGGTGACTGTTTTAAATTCTTTACCCACTTTAGCCTCTACGAAATTAGAAGAGCTTGTAGGTGATTTATAGACCTATGAACTAGATATGTTTCCCTCTAAAACTGAAAAGAAAATCGAAAAGGACGTTGCTTTAAAAGCCCGAAAAGAGGTCAAACAAGTAGTAGAGAGCGATAGTGATAGTGACTCGGAAGACATGGCTTTATTTGCTCGTAAATTTAGAAAATTTCTTAAAATTAACAAAGATAAATTTAGAAATGATTTTAAGAAATTTGATACTTCTAAACATGATAAAAGCGAGAAGTTTTCTAAAGCCGAGAAGATCCCTAAACCTAGTAATGAAAATTTAGATAGGGACGAGTCTAATAAGTGTTTTGGTTGTGAAGGTTATGGCCATAGGGCTTATGAGTGCCCCACTAAACTAAGGAAAGAGGGTAAGCGACCCATTTCATATAATGCGACCCTTAGTGATAGTGATAAGGAAGAAAAGCCCGATTCCCCCACTAAGAAAAATTTTGTGGCTTTTGTGGCTAGTCATGTGAGTGATAGTGAGAACTCATCGATTGATGAAACGGTAGCACATGCCACTTCCAAGGTCATTATACATGATTCTCTTGTTTTTGATGATAGTGATAGTGAAGAAGAAAGTGAGAGTGAAAATGAAGACGAGGTTAATGTGAGTGAACTTCAAAATGCTTTTCACGAACTTTATAAAGAATCTATTAAATTGAAAAGAGCTAATTTGAAGTTAGAAGTTAGTTTAAGAGAGAGTATCAAGGTCGTTGATGAAAATGCTTTAATAGAAGACCTTAGGACACATGAGAGGACTCCTCAAGAGAATCTTGAATATGTAGAAGGCGAGAGAGATAGCCTTAGGGGTTTAATGGAATCCTTGAAAAAGGAGCTTCTTATTTTTGAAGAGCGAAATGTTTTATTAGAGTCTAACATTTTTGAATTGCAAAATAAATTAAAAGACTCTAGTAATGTCAAATTTGATTTGGAGTGTCGTTCGTAAAAACTAGATAAAATGTTAGGAACGGTCCAAATTAAAAATGACACTTGTGGTTTAGGCTTCAATACTTATAATGAATCTACTCATAAAGACAAGACCAATTTTTTAGGAGAATCTTCTAGGAATACATTTAATGATCACTCTTTAAGTAAATCTTTTCGACATGTTCTCACTTGTACACATTGTGGTCGACAAGGTCATCTTAGGAAATTTTTCTTTGATCTTAAACGAATTCCTAGAAAGTCCCATAGTAAAGTAACCACGGTAGTTAAAGTTCCTCCACCCCAAGATAGTCATTCTTCATTAATTTGGGTTAGGAAATCCGACTTGGTTGCCTTGCAAAATAGGGTTTGTGATTCTCATTTACTTTCATATGCTTCCTCCCTTGCTAAATCTAAAGGATGAATGTGTTAGTGTTTGCATACTTTAGCGTTTGTACTTCATGCTATATTCACATGCTAAATGTATGCTTGTTTTAGTCATTTTCTAGTCATTGCCTTATTTCATATCACATGCTAAAAAATATGACTTGTTTATCTTTTTGTATTATATTCCTTGTGTTTGAATTACTTGAAAAATATAAAAAGATTTTTGTTTATCATTTGTGTTTTATTTATTTCATTTAAGCTTAATGAAAATACAAATGATTTTTGTTTATTCTTTTGAGTATATATATTTATTTTTGATTAAAAATGTTAAAAAATCAAAAAGATTTTTTTTGTGTGTATTTTGGTTTGACACACTTTTAGTGGCATATACTTGTGTTTGAATCCCATCTTTTATGCTCCCATGTGGCTAGAACTTTTGGTTTAGATTGTCAATACTTAAAATTTTCTTTACCATATTTTATGGAGTAGTTGGATTTTGAATTGTTTAAATGGATTCTATTTCTATATGCCTCTTTTCACACATGCACGAGCTCTTTTGAAATCTTAATGTCACATGTTATATTTGAGCTTTTTGAGGTGTTCTCCTACCAATCTAGTCATCTACATATCTATGACCTAGGAGGACTAGTGCATGTCAAAATCCGTTGCATGTGAGATTTGTGTGAAAAATGAAAACATGATAAAAAATAAATGTGCACGGGGAAGGGTTCCGAAAGGACTAAGTGATCATTTGCGACAGTAAGCCACCGTTTATTGGATCTAAAAGAAATACGTGATCTAAAGACCTAAAAACAGAATATTTGGCATCAAAAAGAAAACAATTGCCAAGGCCTATGTTTGTATGATATATTCATTAAAAAGCAATAGAATATATATGCTTATTGAGGGAGAATTGGATGGTATATCAACGGTTTGCACAATGTACGTTTATCCTAGTTGTCTTTAATGTCATGACTCTATTTGGTTTGTAGAATCATCATCATGCTAGGCTTGTATGCATTGTGTATGTTTGTTCATTGAGTTCAATATTTATATTGTCACATGAGGTTATATTTAAATGTGATGAAGTTTGCGATCAAATGAGAACTCCGTGAATGTTTATTAAGTGTTTGGGTCTAAATTTAATTGTTGCTAGTTCACACCCCTACACTTCCGTTTCCATATGACACATTTTTGCCCTACGAGTGTGCAAACTTATTGTATTTTGTGTTATATGTGTGTTTCAATCTATATATATATATATATATATGCAAGTGCTTCATTGGTATATTTCTAGTTTATATATACATGATATTTGTTTTGTCTTTGCCTATGCTTTTATTTCCCATAAGCTTTCATGTCTTATCACTTTAAGCTTCAACATGCTTTTATGTTTATTATTTCTTTATCCTTTGCCTATTCCTGAACAAAAAGGGGGAGAATGATGGTAGGGGGATAAATGGTATCGAATCCTATTATTATCGTATCTTAGTTTGGGGGAGATTTATCTTAGGGGGAGACGTCTTTCTAAGTAGGTCATGTGTTTGATAAAGGGGAGAATTAATTTAGGGGGAGTAATTAATTAAAATTGCATAAATTGCATTTAATACTTTGATATTCCCTATGCATTTGATGAGTTTGCTTAAGTGTGCAGGAATTATTCTAAAGCGGCATCTTTCAATGGCAAAGCGTTTGATCCTTGGGTTGAGTCAAGTTTGGGTGGGTTATGTTTTGAGTCTAGTGAGCTTGACGGCCCTTTTAGGATTTTTGTTTGGTTTTTGTCCCGGAATAGCCAAAGGGGGAGATTTGTAAGGACACAAATTTCCAATTGAGTCCATATATAGTTTTGGCTCAATTCCGGACAAAAACATTTATTCATAGGATAGTATTTAATTGTAATATTCTCAAGCCTATGAAGTGTTTATTGAAGACGTACAACTGTGGTTCCCTGCTCCCAAGGTATGAATGCAATTATATATATATAAGAGCTTGGAACAAAGTTTATTGGGTGTTAGGTTTAATAAAAACTGCGTTTTATTCTCAGAAAGAATTAATTAGAACTTCAAAATAAGTTTATAAAAGTTTCTGGGCCAAAATTGAATTTTACAAACTTTCTGGTCGTTCGTTAGAAATGTCGTTCGAACGAGTTTTTCGTTCGAACCAGGTTTGGTTCGAACGAGTTTGCCATCGAGTTCTATACTGGTCCGTCGTTCGAAATGTCGTTCGAACGAGAGTGCTCATTCTAACGAGATTTCTAACGAGATTCTAACGAGTCCAAACTGGAGCGTCGTTAGAAGTCTCGTTCGAACGACAGTTCGTTCGAACGAAATGTCGTTCGAACGAGAGGCCAGGCGGGAACAGTTTTTGGCAATTTTGCACCCACTTCCCCACTTGGTTTTTAAACAACTATTTCACAGTTTAATATGTGCGGGAATCACATTTTCCAAACTAACATTTCCATAACTTTTCCAAAATATTTCCATCTCTTAGAGAGTGTTTGAGAGCAAAAATGGTTTAGGAAAATGTTCATGTTTTGAGTGTTATTTTTCAAAGAGAAAATCCTTCACACTCTAGTTTACACACAATTGTGTTTAGTCCAAGTTCTTATTTACATAATCAAATTGCTTGGAGTTTTGGCACCGGTTTATCTCTTTCGTTTCAAAGAGAAGTTTTGGTTTTCTTCTACATCCATCAAAGAAGAAGACATTTTGTTGTGATTCTACTCACTTGGAGAAAGGCTCCTTGCTCGGGTGACGGTGACCATAGAAAGCCCTATCGGTGAATTCCGAGACCACGGCGGTGTTCCGAGGTTATCCGCTAGGAAGAGGTGTCTACAAGAAGAAGCGTCGAGGCTTGAGAGGGATCGAGTCAGTCGTTGTAAGTCTACTTGTCTTGTAATTGTAATTCCGTATCTAGTGGATTTGTGGCTAGGGCCGTCCGAGGTTGTTTCCCGTCTTGGGTTTTCCCTCGTACATCGCGGCGTAGTGTGATTGGTTTATTTTATCTTGCTTTAATAACGTAGAACGCATGCTTAGAATTATTCAAGATAAAATTCGGTTTAAATCATCACACTCATTTAATTTGGTGCTAAATTAAATATTGGCTAAATTTGGTTTATTCAAGTCCTTTGCTAAAATTGGTTTCGCCTAACTTTGGTTAATTGATAATTATGACTTAGGCAAATCTTAGGGCTTGAATTATTGATTTGGTTTAAGTGAATATATTAATTGATTAATTTTACTTCACTTGGTGTAATTTTAATTTGTTTTCAAGAAATTAAAATTTGTTATTTGTTTGTTTTAGTTGAACCATCACCTTACGCTTCCGCATTAATCTTGAGTTACTTTTTCATCTTTACTTGTATGGATCTCGTCAGAGCATAAAAAAGAAAGCAAAGTATAACACTAACTTGCCAGGGGTACCCAAAAGGGGTAGCCTTAGTGTTACCCTTTTTTTAATGGAGCATAGAGTGGGTACTTTAATGGGTTTTTACGGAGTATTTTTCTTGGAGTTTTGGAGAACTTTTTCTACACCACTTTTTGGAAGATTTCTTCACTAGAGGTGGGGTTTAATAATCAAGAAATTTTATGATTAAAAACAATGCATGTTTAGAATAAATTAGTATATATTTTCACGTATTTCACATACTACCTATTTATGTATATTAGTTTTATATACATGTTATTTGTGTGATAAATTATTCTTTCATGTGAGAAAATGATATAACTAGTTTAAAATTATTTCAGGACAGAATATTTATGATGTCAAAAATGTATGATTTCACTAAAAATATTGCTATGTATTTTTAGAGAAAGTTTATGTAGAATTCCAAAATGACATTTTAGTGTACTTGTGATATATGTAAATTGGTGTGGGTTTGAACAACAAGAATGAGTATGAAAATAAATAAAAAGTTAATTTAATGTGTTAAACGATGAAATATCAAAACAAGTACAAAACAGCCCCTATGGCTATTTACTTGTAAAATAGCCCCTAAAAATATGGAAATTACATTTTTACCCCCAAAATTATGAAATTTCTAAATTGGTACCACTGGTCACACTTTTGCATAAACTATCCTAAATTGGTGCGAATTTAATTAAGGTCCTTGAAACATAGTATATTTTGCATTAAATAATAAAGGTTAAGTGTTGAAAGGTGAAATGGTATTGAGTTGGTAATATTCAAAAAATAAGGATCTAAAGGTTAAAAGGGAAAACAACGTGTATAACTTGGTAAATTGTGATAAAAATGGACTTTGTTGTACAAGGCTTTGAATGAACACTAAACGATGTAAATGGTCATAAAACTTGGAATTGGAATAAAACATTGTAAAAATAAAGATGTTGGTAATACATATGAAATGTATAATAAGGACTAAACGGTAAAATGTGTTCACGCTTATAACGAGGATGACAAGGTGATATTTACCTTAGGTTTTGGCCTTTAAGCCGGGTAAAAAGGTTAAAGTAATATAAAGGACTAAAAGATACAATTACGAAAATTGGTTGCAATGATGTAATAAGTGAAAAGATACTTAGATCAACCGGGAAAGTTTAAGGAGGGCCCGTAGCCCTAGGGTTCGTCTTTGTCTTAGACCCAAATCCTCTAGTCAAGGAAGCATATTGCAACATTTGTGGAAGTCAATGAAAGTCCGTAAACACAAATGGGATTTGGTGAACTCCGATTAAGAAAGTGAAAGATAAATTAGAGTGCAACGCTCTTTAAAGGCAAAAAAGTAAAAGAAAGCTAATGACATGGGATTGGTGAAAATTACGAGCAAGAACAAAAGCAAATAACTGTATACAGATGTGATAATTCAGTTTTAATCCGTATATAAATGAAATTCTAGAAAATTATGAAGTTAAGATAATTGATAAATCCATGGCATAATAATTTAAAAAGTAAATTAAGTTGACTCAGTAATGTGTTGGTAAATGCTAAAAGGAACGATTTTCGTAATGAAACGATTAAGTTTTGAACATAAAGATTAATGGCTTTTAACCAAAGTATAGGGAAATGTTCTTGAATAAAACATAATTGATGCATATAATGTTTAGTTATCGTACGTTCGATATTGCATCATTTCCTTTTGTCGTTTCTTTCTATATAGAATTATTCTTGGAAACCTCAGTTGGCCTTGGCTCACCCCATTCCCTTTGTTAAGGTAAGTTAGTTGACATTTCGTCTTTTAAGATCTCTTCTCATATAATGTTCTGGAGTGCTGACAAGCAATGAGCGAGGTTCTGGAGCCCAATTTAGGAACCGCTCGAATAAGAACCCGATCAAAATAAAAGAGTTAAAAAGTTGAACACGACATAACGTCCATGAAACCTCTCCATGTCAATGTGTGCTCGGTCTACCCAGCTATACATGGAACTTAAAGTCAAAGCAACGAGTGCTACATTCTTGCCACAAGTAAGACGAATTGCTAAACGAAATACAAGGTCACGAGGGGAATCAATGGGCCTGCCTTGAAATAAAAACCATAATGAGAAGGTGACAAAGAATTTAACAAGGTGATCGGTGGCTTTCAATACAAGACCATCTTGACTCTTGGGGGTCTTGACTTTGACTTCATCTTTGGACAATGGTTCAAAGTCTTTGAACCAGTACCGTTGCCATTTAGCAAAAGAGTTCTTGCTCTTACCATGGCTAGTAAGTCATACATAAGGTATGGAATCGCCCAATTCTCTTTAGAACTCCTCGAACAAGGATTTTTCTCTTAGACGTCTTCATAACCATCAATAAAGATGCGACTTCCCAAAATAGGCATGCCAGATAGTTCGCAGATATCCTCTAAAGTAATAGAGATCTCTCCCCAACCAGTAACAAAGTTATGGGTATCTACACTCCAACGAGAAACAATAATGTTGAGAGTTCTCGCTCTCTTACTAATATTACAACTCTTTAAACTTTATACGATCCTCCTCAGACTAATCCCCTTGATGATCTGATGATAGTTATTAACAAACATCACATAGTCAACCCAGGCCTCCCACTACTTAGGGGCTCCACCACAAACTTCAAAATATATGTTAGAAAAATGAAAGTCCCCCCTATTTACTCGGTTCTTCACAATGTTGTCTGGTAAAATGATTGGGGTATCCATAGACTCCAAAAATCTTAAAAGAGGTTGCTCAGAGATCATTACAACAAAGTTAATTTCAAAAACCTCTATAAAAGTCATAAAATGACCATCACCACCAAAGAATCAGCACACCTATAGGCAGTAAAATCCCTCTTTGATCGCGTCTCCAAATATTTGTCATATTCCTTGCTCAAAGTGGATGAGTCGCTAGCCCCACCTTGCGGCCTAGAAGAACTAGCTCTACCAACGGTGATGAGGGAAGTTAAAGAAAAAGGAAGGAAGGCGATGCTATTAATAGGGGTTCCCGACACGACAGAAGTTGCCAATGAGATTTGAATGGGCAAGGATCCCATCATTATCGTAGTGACAAAAGTAGTAGCAGCAGATGAAATCTTTGTGGGAGAAGCCATCAAATCAAGTGTTTTGACAAAGAACGATTGAGGTCAACTTGATGGAAATAGAGAACACAAAAAAACTCTCTAGAATCTTATCTCTCTCAAACCATTAAAAGTGGAGGTAAATTTTTTTAAGAGGGTTTGGGATTATTTATACTCTTAGAATTCAAAAGGGCACCGTTTGTTTGAAAAGGGGGAAAATAATGATTACCACAAATATCCTACCCTAACACGACATGTGGACTCTAACGGTACTGAGAAATGAGTTTTATAGAACCAGGCATGTCAAAGCATTTACCGAAGTGCAAAAAAAGTAATGATGACAAAAATCCTTTCAAAATCCAAAAGAGACGTTGCGGGCACAACTATCCCTTTTCAAATGAACGGGACACTTATGCAGGAGGGGGATAATGTACTGGGGTACATTAACATGCCCTCAGATAACATAGGTTTATTCAAGAAATGCCCAAGTAAGTAGGTTGAACGAGTAACCGCTAAGCAATAAAAGGGAAGAAGTGTATACCCTCAAGAGAGGAACAAGTGCACAGGCAACCACTCTAGAGATAAGGAAATACATGAGAAGATCCCTAAATCACATAAAAATGTGGGCGAGAACTTCCCTCACTAACACTTGTTATTGTTGAAATTGACAAGTTTACTTAGTAATAAGACTTAGCCAAGAAAGCAAGGCTCGAGAAAATGGCTAGTTAGGACCTCTTAAGAGTTTTGGTTTGTAGGCTGAGAGCTAAGTCTTGTTGAGAAAGCTAAGGATCAACCACTTCAATATACTGGGAAAGAGAGAATATTGAGGGGAGGGACCCAAGAAGTCACTCGCACTCACACACACATTACACACATTTTACTGTCAAAACAACGTGAAATCACGTGAGACTTGCTCGCAATACATTTTAACATTACAAATTACAAGTGACCCTCAAGGTCACTCGTTAATTTTAAACTTGTTCATCAAGAAACTTTGGTAACATGTAAAATAACGCTTTTGGCATTATGACCGGCAAGATCACCTTTTTGTCCATTATTAAGCAGGTGTCACACCATAATATACAGATCGTGGTAGACAATAGCAAATATTATTAAAGACAAACAGTTTTCAAATATTTATCAAATGGGATTATTCCCAAGGCCGCAAGTGCCACGTATGCCCTAATATTTTTACTGTAACTAGAGCACTAAGTGCTTAGCTATTGACAAGACTATAATAAGCACCTTTATGCTATAAAAATTCTCACACAAGAATACTTTCTCCCAAATATTTAGGTGCTTACCTCTCCTCTCTTAGAAAATCATAGCTCTCAAGAGTGTTCATTCCTTAATTTATTGTTGAAAAGTTGTATTCAATCATTAGATAATCATTCTTGTAATTAGAAACTTTATTATTATATTGAAAAGTTGGTCTTGTCTCTGCTGTTGTTCTTGAAATATTTTTACTTCATAGGAATTTCTCCATTGGAGTAGGTCACGCCTCATCATTGACACATATTCATAGACCCCAGTACCATGACCCTCCTACCAAAATATAAAATTATATTTTTAGGATTGAAATTATTTTTCAACCAAGAATATTATATTACTTATGGGGTCAAGAATCTCACTAGAACGTGCTCGGCCACGTGCGCCCATAATTAATGAAGACGCCAAGTCAGAATAAAAAATTTCAACATGATCGTTTATAAGGGGTGATTATAATAAAAGGATAGGTCCAAACTCTTAGGCATAGTGATTCACAGGGCTTAGGACTTTACTAAGCTACCCTATAAATGCAAACTCTCCCTATATGAGAGGGCCATTTATCATTATAACATTAATCTATACTACAACTCTGATGACCTGAGTTCTTAAGCAATAAAGAACAAACTCTATCACCCCATGGACATAAGCACATTGACGAACCACGTACATCTTATATTTTGTGTGTGATTTCATTTTTTTATATTGTTATTATTATTTCTTGGATTTTATGCATTAAATATCATCATTTGCAGGAAATTTCCACTTATAATTGGCATCGTCTATGGGAACAATCTGAGTTCTTTTCCACTAGACAGTTTTCTGCGATGTCTCACTCACCTAACCAAGATATCCAAAATCTCGATGACTAGGAGGGTCATCACCAACATAGCCATGAAGACTAAGAGGGTCACGATTTGGACTATATCCGTTATGATGACTAGGAGGTCCGTCGGCCTTCTCCTCCATTTTAGAGGTCTAGATTAGAGATTATCGACTATTACCAATATCCTTATGCATGCTATTGTCCTTAGGAGGAGAGGATATTTGAGGGTGACAAGCTTGAGTTATATAATAATATCTCAAGGATTATTGACAAATATGTGAAATGTCTTCGAGATGAACGGGTTATCAATCAGCATCAAGAGGAGAAGAATGTTGCGCTCCAATGACACCTAGAGAAGTTAGAAAGAGAGGCCCAAAAGGGAAAACGCCAGAATGTCCATAGGTCACGCACTCCTAATCCTTAGGCGAAAAGGGCTCGTAGCCTAGGGAATGTTTCCTCGCGATGAAAGGAAAATTATCCTCCGATGAGCAACGATAAGAGAAGGACCTATACGATCTAATCAGAAGAGAGGTGGACAGGTGATAAGCATCCAAAAGTGTTTAAATAAAACCCCAAATGGATAGTTTTTAATTGCTAATTCTCGGTAAAATAGGACTTATGCATGTTCATGTTGATTTTGTAGGTCAAATGCTTGTTGCGAAGTTCAAACGGTTCAAATTAAGGCAAAATACGATGTAGGCGCGTTAAAATGAGCTAAACCTGAATCCCCGTGCCTATTACCCTGTCCCCAAATCTAAACATAACCTACACTGAACCTAGACCATCCTTATTCTAAATCGAGCCTCAGGTGTGTTTGGTTTGCACTTTTGAGATTTTTTTTAGACTTTTATTTATGTTGTTTTTAATTTTTAGAATTTATTTTATATTTTGTTTTGAGTCTTGTATATTTTTAGGATTTATTGTGTGTCGAGTGTTTTTATATCATAATAGGTATGAGTTTTATTTTTATTTGATTTCTATTTTTAGTTTTTAGTTTTTATTATTAGTTTAGTTTTATTAATATTTTATTTTATTAGGAAAATTTATTATTTTTATTTTATTTTATTTTGAGTCTTTATATTTATATGTTAGGTTTTTAATTTTCATAGATTTTATTTTCCAATTTTAGTGAAGTCTTAGTTTTAATTTATTTACTTTTTTTATTTTTTATTCAACTAAACACACACACACATAAACACTTCCCTAAGCTACACCCAAACACCTCTCCATCATCTTCAACTTCTCACCACCCACACACTCTCTCTCCTAATCTCCATAACCATTAACCCACTTCCTCATTTCAAAACCTCTGGATATAGCCATTTAACCCGAAATTATCTGAGACCCATTCGGCCTAAACCCGAACCCATTTCAACCTGCTCCACCTTATATCCCCTAAGCAGACAACCTGCTTTCCATGTCTCCCACAAAACCTTCAATCCTCTTTGGCTCCGACCAGCTTCAAACCGCAGATACCCAACTTCATCGGACCCTCCTAATAGCTTCAAACCCGACGGAGAAACTCATTTCATTCCCATCTCACTCCTACCCGAACCATACCTTGAGACCCATTTCCCCAATTCGACCCACTCCCACACCTGCAATCTCCACAACTCGAGTCTAACCCGAGTCCGAACCAACCCCAAAACTACATCCACCCACCTTATCCCCTTACCCCGATCGACCATACCTGTAAAAGACCCCAAACCATATGAAAGCCCAAAAAAAAAGCCCCCACATGTGTTATAAGCCCTTTTACCCCATTTCCAAAAATACACCTGATACCCCTCATTACCTCACACACCTCATGCACAATTAAAAACTTCCAATTATACCCCTTAGCCCTTTTTTCGTGATATAAAATAAGAAATGGTGGCTTATTTGAGGACAACAAGCATTGTAGAGAGAAAAATCCTAGAGAGAAGAATAGAGAGAGAAACACCTTTGTGAATAGTTTATTTTTTATTTTATTTAGAACTTTGTGTGGATTAAAGTGTGAGAGTTTGGATTGTATTGATGAGTTTGGAGTTCAACTTGCAATTCAAGGAGACTTGATTCTAATATTTGTTCTCTTATCTCTACTTTTTTTTAATTTCGTGCTTAGTTTGTTGATAATATTACATTTGTTGTGTTTTATCACCATCTTACGCTAGAAACACCTTTTAAGGGGTGGGGTGATCCCATTATTTGATGTTAATCCACTTTAGTTAGTTTATTTATATTAAATGTCCCTTTGATAATTTACTTTGCACTCTTACATTTTTATTTACGCCTCGAGAGAGGGTAAATGATTTTTGAGAGAAAATCAAAATTCGGGATATAATACCCATTTTAGAATCGAACTAGAGATAGGGGTTTCTTAAGTGTGGTATTATTCCTTGAATTTATACTCTAAATTTTAATTTCTAAGATTTATATGAATTTTGATGAATCGATCCTAGCGGGTGATTTATTAAAAGGAGTGTAAATCTATTTTCAAGAGTTGTAGAAGTGTTGAATTTAATTTTCTAAAAGGTTATTATTAAAATTACACTTATGATGAGAGTTGATTTGTAATTTTGATACTAACTTGGGACAATTAGTTTGAATGAATTATTTAATAAGATTAACTAGAATATATGGTGTTATACCATCCGTTGTTAGCTCTCACTTTGATTTCCTCATTCATCTCATATTTTACATTTTTATTTAGTTAGACTTCACTTATTTTCAATCACACTTTTTAATTAGTCTTTAGATCTTTGATTTAGTTTAGTCTTATTTCACCCTCATCACAAAATTGTTTTAATATTAAAAAAAATCATAAAAAATTAGAAAACAAAGAAAAAGGAAAAAAAAAAAGAAATAACTAGAAAAATGAATTACATTACTTCTCATTTATTTCACTCCTAAGATTTGGATTGACATCCTTACTTACCTCTATTCTAGTTTGTTATTATTATTTTTGTAGGTGATAAAGGAATTGATTAGCTTGGCTTGACATTAACGACAAACATACAAAAGTCCAACTTATCAAATGGCGTCATTCTCGGGGATTGTCACCTATTACCAATATCCTTATGCACGCTACTATCCTTAGGAGGAGAGGACATTCGAGGGTAACAAGCTTGAGTGATATAATAATATCTCAAGGATCATTGACAAATATGAGAAATGTCTTTGAGACGAATGGACTTTCAATCGGCATCAAGAGGAGCAGAATGCTATGCTCCAATGACACCTAGAGAAGTTAGAAAGAAAGACCCAGAAGGGAAAGTGCAAGAGTGTCCATAGGTCACGCACTCCTAGTCCTTAGGCGAGAAGGGCTCACAGCCTCGAGAAGATTGCCTCACGATGAAAGGAAGATTATCCGCTGATGAGCGACGATGAGAAAAGAACTTATGCGATCTAATCAGAAGATAGGTGGACAGTAACCCTACCCACCATGGGCACGGGCAACCGAAGAACTCGTTAGTCAATATATTATTAGCCAAATGAATTCATTGTTCAGTTGGGCTATCAAGGAGTTTGAAACTCCTAAAACGTGTACCGCTTCGCAGTTCAAACTTTATGATGGGAAGACGGATTGCATCGACCACGCCAGGAAATATCTCTAGTCCATGATGTTGTGGAATAACAATGAGAGTCTAATGTGTAATATATTATCCTCTAGACTTAGAGGATAATATATTAAATGGTTTGAGAAGTTACCACACCGATAGATCACTTGCTTTAAGTAACTTGGCCAGGTTTATCACAAGTAGCACCCTTCTCAAATAAATGGACTCGTTTCTTATTATATAAAGGAAGTCTCATGGGACACTGTACGAGTACTATATAAGTTATTAGGAGGTGTACAACGAAGTCAAATATTATATCGAGAAGGATGTGATGGCTTCCTTCAAGATTGGAATGCCTAGAAACTCCATGCTCCATTAATCCCTCACCAAGAGGGATGTCATAACTATTGACAAGCTCATGGAAAGGATTAAAAAGTACGCCAATGTTGAATACACAGTGGTTGGAGTGAGTTAAGAAGATTATCACCCAAAATAGCGAAAAAAAGGAGATAAATAAGGAGCAAACAAAAAGGGATCAAAAATGCAAAATGGGAAGCCAGAGGCAACCGAGAATAAGGATCTTGAGAAAGAATTCAAGGCAGTCAACATGGTCTTCACTGAGCCAATATATAAGATATGTTACAACATCAGAGGTCGATAATATTTTAAGTGGTTCGAGAATATGATAAGTGATTCTAACGAGAGGAACGTGGCACTGAGGTTTGAATAGAAAAAGGATCGCGGCCACAAGACTGAGAATTGCACAACTTTAAAATCCCACCTTTAGGAATTGGTTCAAGTCGGGCATCTTAACAAATTCATTAAAACGAAGGATAGTCAGGCACAACCTGTGCGTGACTAGAGGCCAGACAACGTCCTTGACGAAGACTTGCGAGATGAGTTCGCATTAATTTATGGTTCCTAAAATCCAAGTCAGATTAAAGGAAACACCCTGAGAATGGAAATCAAGAAGCTCACAGGACTAATAGAGGCTTTTCATATCGACTTGCAAAAGCTCATTGTGGGCAAACATCAGAGACCTGAGGAGATTGATTACTCTAATAACATAGTATTTATTGATGATGATCAGGTGTGGGTGGGAATCCTTAACATGATGCCTTAATAATCACTCTCAAAGTTACCATATGGGACGTGAATAAGATTTTAGTAGAACAAGGGAGTTCCTCGGAAGTTATGTACCTCAAGATGTTCAATCATTTGAATTTGAAAGTAGAAGACCTGAAAGAAGTCATTGTGCCACTTGTCGATTTCACAGGTTGGATGGCTTTGCCCCTTGGGAAGGTTGTCTCCCTATTTAGGCCGGAGGAATATCCAAACTCTTTTAGTTCCTTGTGGTATACATAGACTCCCCTTATAATTCAATACTTAGCAGAGGATGGTTGTATGCCATAAGGGCAGTGTCATCCACTAACCAGAAGAAGTTAAAATCCATCACTAAAAAAGGAGTCATTGAGATTAAGGGGAACAAATCCTTAGCCCAAAAGTGTTTATAGTTTCCATTTGGTCAAAGCAGGAGAAAAATAAAAAGATAGTTTTGGAACTAGCATATGACTTTGTGCCCTCCAAGTAGCAACTAAAGTGTAGGCGACTTAGAGTTGAGGAAACCAGGGTTTCCCCTAACGATCAGGTCATGGAGAATCTTCAAGAGGTGGTCCTTGACATCAGTTAACCTGAGAAAAGTTCTTAATCATCAACAACCTCACCAGAGGGGAGAAAGAGGAACTGATTACTTTCCTCAAAAGTAATTAGATTTTTTTTTCCTGGCAAACATATGATATATCGGGGATTAATCGAAAGATTATGTTCCACAAACTCCATATGGACCCATTACACCCACCGGTGACCCAAAAAGTACGAAGAACTACTCCTAAGAAAGAAAAGGCAATTCAAGAGGTAGTGGAGACTTATAGAGACACAGGCCACCAAGGAAGCCTAATTTCCCAGTTGGCTATCAAATCAAGTAGTTTTGAATAAGAGTAATAGAAAGTGCAGAGTTTGTTTACACTTCACTAATCCAAACTAATCATGCCCTAATAATAGTTTTACTTTGCCTAAGATAGATAAATTGGTCTATAAAATTGCCAACCATGAATGTATGGACTTTCTTGATGCCTGCTTAGGGTACCTTCAGATCCTACTATTTGCCCCCGACCAAGAAAGACCTTTTCCATCACCTAATTTTAATTTTACTATTACAAAGTGATGTCATTCAGAATTAAAAATGTTGGGGAAAACTATCAAAGACTTATGATAAAGATGTTCAGATAACAGTTGGGAGAAACCATAGAAGCATACATAAATGATATGCTTGTAAAGATTAGGAAGAAAGAGGGTCGTCACCTTGCATAACTAGAAAATACTTTTCAAGTCCTTCGCTATTACAGGATGAAAATGAATCCAAATAAATGATCATTTGGGGTACAATCGAGAAAGTTCCTCCGATATCAGATCATCTAAAGGGGAATTGAGATAAATCCTGATCAGATCAAGGTGATCAGAAAGGCGTAACCTCCAATCACTGTGTATAAGGTGTAAAGTTAACGGGAATGCTCGTCGCTCTTAATAGGTTCATATCGAGGTCCTCGAAGAAGATCTGACTTTTTTTCCAAACACTGAGGAAGGAAATAGAGGAAATATGGAACGATGAATATACCCAGGCACTTGAAGAAGTAAAGAAGTACTTGAGCTTACCACCGTTGTTGACGATCCCTGACGGAGAAGGACCCTTATACTTATACCTAGAGGTGTCCGGTAATGCAGTTTTCTCGACTCTAGTTTATAAGAAGAAAGGGAGTCAATCTCTCATCTATTATGCATTAAAAAAGCCTACTCAATGACGAGAAGAGGTACCTCTTATTGGAAAACCTTGCATATACACTAGTGATAGCCTTTCTCAAGTTAAAGCATTATTTTGAGGCACCAGCAATCATTATTACTACCTCCTTACCTCTGAAGGCGATGTTATGAAAGGCTGACCTATTTAGATGGATGTCCAATTAGTCGATAGAGTTAGGGAGGTTTAACATCAAGTTTCATCATAAAACCTCGATCAAAGGGAAAGTCCAAGATAACTTTATCGGTGAGTTCTACAGCAACTAAGAATCAGTGGAGGATGGATCCAGAAGTAAAGAATTTATTCATAAATCTTCCGAAGAGGTAGGAGATGGACCCTCTATGTGGATGGAGACTACAATTCCAAATAGGTAGGGTAAGGATATTACTCGTATACCTAGAGAAAACCATCCTCGAGCAGGCAATTCTCTTAGGATTTGAAGCCTCCAATAACAAAGTTGTGTATTAGGCTTTAGTAGGCGATTTAAATAATTGCATTCTCCCTCGATGTTCTCCACCTTGAGGTTTTTGGTGACTCAAGGATGGTATCAAATCAGATATCAGGAGATTATAACGCCAGGTATGAGACCATGACTGCGTACCTTGAAGAATTTCGGCATTTAGTCTGGAAGTTCAAGCATGTATAAGTACAACACTTTCCAATGGGGAACAATAGTCATGTTGATGCCTTACTACCCTCGCTTTAGTTGTAAAGGTAGATCTGAAGCGTATGATTCAAGTAGAACACCTCACCTAGACCATAATCAATAAGGGGAAGTCGATAAAATAAGTTATGGACGTCGACATATGCCTAAGTTGGATGGATCCGATAATACGATACTAAAAGGAGGATGTTCTGCCTAACGATAATAAAGAGGCACATAAAATTTGGGTAAAGTATGCTCAGTTCCATCTGGAAGTGGACAAAAAGAATTATGACGCTCTTTCTTGAGCATATTTATAATGTGTTCATCCAGATAACGTCGACTAAACCTTCTACGAGCTTCATGAGGGGATATTTGGAAGTCACGTTATCTGGAAATCATGCCGGGGAAATCATTAACATTTAGATCAATACGAGAAGGTTACTCGTGCACATGTAGCAAGATAGAGTCACATGCGTTCAAAGGTGCAAAAATTGCCAGCTATTCTCACCCTTGGTACATCATCCATCCAATGACCTCAAATCCCTCACGAGCCAATGGCATTTCATGAAATGGGTACTGGACATTATTGGTCCACACCCTCTTACATTGGGCAGGAAGAAGTATCTTTTGGTAGACATAGACTATTTCTCCAAATGGATAGAGGGTAAACCACTGGCGAACATCCAAGATATTGATATGACCAAATTCATCTGGAGGAATATCATAACTCGTGTTGATATTCATCTGATCATCAGAACGTATAACGGAACACAGTTTAAGAGCATCCTCTTTCAGAGCTTCTATGATGAGAACAATATTACGTAGTACTATAGTTCAGTGGCCTATCCCGGAGCAACGCAATAGAATAGGTATCCTATAAAATATTACTCGACTAAATTAGGAAGATGTTGAAGAAAGCAAATGGGGACATGGGTCAGCCATCTCCATGTGTTCTCTGGGCATTTTAAACTATGCCTAGGAGATCAACGGGGGAAACACCATTTTCCCTGGCCTGTGGCATGAAAGCAATAGTTTCATTATAAATGGGACTATCGACAATGAAGTTCTCCTTACTCGACTAAGATCTTAACAGCGAAGAAATCAAAGAAAAACTTGATCTTGCTAATGAAGAGAGAAATCTAGCCCTAATAAACTTTCATCCTATCAGCAATAGTTGGCCAAGTAATATAATAAGGGGGTCAAGGAGAAGATCTTTAAGGTTAGGAATTACATAATAAGGTAGATTATAGGCAGCGTGAGGATTCCCTCTGACGATAAACTCGAGCCTACCTTGGAAGGTCCATTTAATGTCACCAAATATGACTTTTTAGGAGCCTACCACTTAAAAAAATAGAGGGAAGGTAAGTTCCCTGAGCGTGGAACGTAACCAACCTCAAAAAGTTCTACCTTTATGTGTAAATTTATATTAATTTGGAATTATTTTTCATATATTCTTTTATTATTTCTCCCATGTATTTTGTTATGTTAGAAGTTATCTCTTTGCATTGTCCAAATAGGAAGGCACTGAGTATTTATCGAAGAAGATTAGTTAGTTAAATGAATTATATTTGGCATTTTATTATTTAGATTGATATTTATCTTCTTTTAAACATCTTCTTTTAGGATTGATTGGTGCAAGGGCATTTCTCTTATGAATGTCTTCCCTTAAGACCGATTAACCGATCGACCAAAGATCATCATTAATTAAAATATCTACACATAGACTGAATGACTAGTTAACTAATGACCAACCAGACTCAAAATTTTTTGATGATTAACAAACCATAAACAACTACTCACAACCAATTAAAGCCTACTGGGAAACCCTAGGCACCCATGACCATCTAGGTTAAGAAAATCCTAACTGGAAAAAAACCCCATTAATAGGTGCATTCTTGTTTTCCTGGCTCTAGGCCTAAGGTTTGATGTG
This sequence comes from Sambucus nigra, assembly GCA_949130495.1. Lineage (NCBI taxonomy): Eukaryota > Viridiplantae > Streptophyta > Magnoliopsida > Dipsacales > Adoxaceae > Sambucus > Sambucus nigra. The sequence continues at coordinate 463,235,946 of OX422211.1, read as the reverse complement.
GCGACATCACCTAAAAGGTAAAACTAGGGAGCACACGAAATAAAAGAAAGCAAATTATAAAAATTTCCCATTAATATTTTAACTTATTATAAGGAAATTGAAAAAGGGGGAAATTTACAACGACACGAACAAAAAGATTTGTCCTCTGAGATCCCAACTCCAGTCGGTGGGATGTCCAACGCAGAAGGCAAAATGGTCTCACTCAAATCTATGGTTCTTGATGGCCTTCTAGGGTCCACCCTGTTTACTAATTAGGGAGATCTATAAAGACCATCATTTCCATATAGACCATAGTCGCGCAGGTACTTCCTTATCAAACTGATTAGAATATCATCCATTAGAATCCATGAAGCGTCAAGCTTGTAAGGAGTCATTTCCCAATCAAGGCAACCGATATCATACTAGTACCATAACTCTGAATCCTTGGACACCTTTGTAATTGCAAACGCATTATGCCACTCATTCTTATAGCCAATATTTTGAGCATCATTTAGAGATGAATCCATATTAACAAGGTCCTTATCATATATATCCATACTTGGCGAGGTTGCTTGTGGAACTGGAACCTGGCACAACCACATTTCTCAGATAGGCCTTTAATTGTAACCTATTTATCATGCAAAGACTTTTTGGTCTTTTCCAGCTCCTTTATCAGTTGACCACCTTCTTATTATTAAGTGGAGGATAATATAATAACGGTCACATCCTTATCACTCAAAGAATATTTAGACTTTTCCATCTCCTCCCTTCACTGGGCATTCTCCTGCTCAAGAAATGCGGTGCCCTCTCTAGTTTGCTTATCAAGCATAGATTTTTTAACTCTCCAAAGTCTAGCTCGTAACTCATTATTCTCTATCTCAAGAAGTGCGGAGACCTCCCTTTTCTCTTATGATATCATCTTCTAGGATAAAATTATTTCTCACGTGATTAGGCTTAACATAGGATAACTTACGATCAAAACCTCTTTCTCTAGCCAGCTCAACCAGATCCTTGTCAAACCTAAACCTCGGATTGGCGTGTGCTTCACGATGACTGACATGGTTAGTGAGTACCATATCATGGGAAAATACATTATCAACCACAGCTTGATAAAATAGGTTGCATAAAATTGAGTAGGACTTTTTTGCACTAGCAGATGCATCAAGGCCCAATATATGGTTGACACCATCATCTTTATCATGATCAGCAATAAAATCCTCCCATACCTTTCTTAAAAGTCGTACTGGGCATCGACGAGCACTACGAGTCTTGTATCAAACTAAAAAATAAGAGAAAAGATGGTTGATCATATGATCTCGATAACAGAGAAAGGCAAAAAGAATATCGCAAGCCAAAAGTGCAAATAAAGTAGAAAGTAAACTTTAAATTTCATTAAGGATAGTAAATGGGGAAAATCCCTATATCACTTATTAAAAGTAAATGAGTACAATATTTCATAAAACTCTAAGAAGTGTTCTCCCCAACCTTCTCATTCTCGGCAGCTTGAATCGAGGCTATATCTTCCACTTGATTGGACCTATGGCTTCCCTTAGCCTTCTCGACACCCTAGTCTTCCCCTGGTTATCTTTGGTCTTCTTGACATCTTGGTGAGCTGCATGCCAATTAACTTTAGGAGGAGGACCTGTTATATGCCCTTAGAACATCTCAGAATATGAATAGCTCAAAGGACTTTGATTTATTCCAGGAGAGTATTGCAGATACTCCTCCTCCTTATATTCCTCATCGATTTAGGAGGCGGACCTATTGTATTCTCCTAGAACAACTTGAAGTCCTAGGCAATATTAACCATAATAAGGGCTTTGTCCCATCCACTCTTAAAGAATGCCTTCCCAAGGTATCCGATATGCCCCGGGATATAGGAAAGGCTTTTTCCCAACCATGATTATAGGCATCAGGCTTGGCCTCGGCAACTATAGCAAGGGCCTTATAGACCTTAGCCTTCTCTTTGTCGGCATTGGCCTTAGCAAAATCAATCTCAGCATTACCCTTCTTCGTATCCTGCTTGGCCTTTTGGATAATGAAAACTAAGTCGAAAGAGTCCTTAATTTTCTTCTGAAGGCTGACCTTTTCAACCTCCAATGTCTTGACCTTCTTGTCTAGCTTATCCTTCTTGGCCATCGTAACTTGACTGGTCATCCGAGCATCCATTGGGGCCTTATTCATCACGTTAAAGGACACATCTATATCTAGTGAATATTTTTTCACCGTAGTGTAACTCTCCAAAAATTGGTCGTAGTTGACCATGAACTATAAAATAGAGGGGGAAAAGGATAGATAAAATGCAAGCAAAGAATTCAAGCAGAATAGCATGCAAGAAAGAAACCTACAAGGGAAAATTTATAGTTGGAATGTTCTAATATATGTTCATAGATAGGGTGGCAGCAACTGATCTATTAGTAGGAAAGACTACTGAACGGTTAAAGCCCCAAGCTAGATCTGGGCGAGCAATAATAGACTGGGCAACAACCTTGTCCTTATCGATAACATGTTTCCCCATAACATCCTATGGGTCAGTAGAAGCGCGATCCTTCTTAAATATCTTAGAGAGGGGATAGTGGTCTTTGGAGGGGGATCCCTAATGTCCAAAGGGTTAGTAGGCCACACACTTCACTTTTTTTGCTCTTCAGTAGAGCAAAAATTTTATCCTTTCTCAACGGATGAGCAGGGGCAGTTTATTTATCCAAATTAGCATCAATTAAATTTATTACTTTTCTCTTCAGGTTAATGGCACCAAGAGAAACTTCAGCAGTTAGGATAGATGAAACATCAAAAGACTCAAAAGAAAAGGATATATATTCATATGATTCGTACCTGTATCCATCAGAGGTTGAATCTTTCAAGTCATCCAAATCAATAGGAATGACTAGAGTCTATTCGACTGCCATCGCAATAAAAGAGGTGGTCGAACTTTTATAATCGAGAAGAAAGGCAGTCGACCTAGGGTGGTCAATAATTTTAATCCTTTACTAGATAGCCCAAACCTTCTTAAGATCAATAAAATTAACCTCTTGGTTTCTAGGAGTCTTTTTCTCGCTTTATCAATCAAAAACAAATAAAAGGCATTCATCATTAGTCAAATGAAATGGAAAATATAGCATGGGAATCTAATTGCAACCTAACCTATTCCTTTCCCTTCTTGAGAACACCTCAGCCCTTCATATTCAGCAGCCTTAGGAAGAGGGAAGTACTGCCAATTATTCAAAATAACGCCATGATCCCAGTAGTCTTTGTTAGAATTGAACAAGTTCACGATTAGGGCCCGATTAACCACCCGCGTCTTCAGAAAAAATGTTTTAATGGGTAGAATCCCATTGGTAGTAGTATATAATGTCGTTTATAACAATATTAGTCCTGTAAAATTCATTAATATGATGAACCCTATTAACGATCCTCCAAGTACTTGGAGTGGCGTGGGTTGGGACCATATTGAAGTATTGACAAAACTCAAGGAACAACTAATTTAGGGGAAAGTTACCCCATATTCGGTAATAAAAATTAAAGACAAACAATTGCCTTCATCAACTGCACAAAGCTCATATAGGCCTTCCACCAGTTTTACTATGACCCATGGAGGAATTTGGTGATCAAGTTTGAATTTTCGACAGTATCCTCATTTATAATATAAGCCATTGTTAAAAAGAACTACATGGAGAAAGAAGTAATAGAAGAAATTGATAAGTAAAAAAAATGAAAAAGAGGGAGTTGAGCATCCTTATAGTGAAACAATAGTAATTAAAGACCTTCTCCAAAGTTTGAAGGTTTTGAAATGGAAGGGAAAGAGAGGTAACAGTTGTTTGTGGTTAAGAATGACTTTACGGTATCCCAAAAATGTAATCATCATGTGCATGTGACGGCTATCAAAATGAGAGACGCATTTCCCATCAACTAATTAAAGACATTGTATTTATAAGCATGACCCTGGGTCACATAACTGACAAAAACTTTTTCTTTTGTAGGGCATTTATGGAATTGTCATTCGACCATGCACAAAGACTTCAAAAAACTTTCAAACTCTAACCAGAAGAGTAATCTTGATACACCCACAAAGGCCGAAGACTTGTCAATTATTAACAACCGAGCATAGGCGCAAAGCCCAGCAACCTAAAAGAGGTCCCGAACTTTGGGCAATTATAGGGTCAAAAACCGCATTAGCAAGTGCTCGGCCACGTGCGCTCAGACCATGTATGGCCATAATTAATGAAGACTCCAAGTCATAATGGAATTGTTCAACGCGATCACTTGTAACGGTTGATTATGATAAAATAAATGTTTAAACTTTTAAGGATAGTGATTCACAGGGATTAAAACTTTCTTAAGCTTCCCTATAAATGTAAACCAGCCATATATAAGAGGTTCATGTATCATTATAACGGCGAGCAGCACTATAACTCTGCCGACCAGAGTTCTTAAGCGATCAATAACAAAATCTATCACCTTATGGACGTAAGCATGATGTTAAACCACGTAAATCTTGTGTTGTGTGTATGATTTCAATATTCTTTATTGTTAATATTCTTGTATGACTTGTGCGAGTTGAATATCATCTTTTATAGGAAATTACCACTTACATTACTTTTATGTGACATAATAATATATCTTATAACCCTCTTGATATATTTTCAATCTACTCCTATTAATACTAGTATTATTCTATTTTAATAACTAAATAAATTTATCTGTAATAAAAGAATTAATTGCTATATGAAATCTTCCTTAAACAATGTTGTGTACTAGGACTTACGTAGGCATGTTTGAAAATTCATAGGATCGTATCGAGAGCTTATTTTCAATAACTCCCATTAATACAGGTAGAAGTTTGAAAATGATTGTGGTCATATATTCCAAGTTACGCTAATCCCTACACTAGAAGAGGAGGTTGAGTCATCTTGGGATCACCTAAGTTGACTTGAATAGTGTGATATTGAGGTTCTGTGTCAATACCACCATTTTCCCGTGGCAAAAAATTGATTTGTAGCGTTGTGGCCATTAACACTTTTTAGATGAAGAAAGTAATTTTGTGCCTGACTTTTTAGAGGGAGAGATTTGGCAAATTGAACGGTGTTTACAGCGACATCACAAGGCACAGGGTGCAATGCTATCTAGTGGAAATATTTAAGAAGAATTAAAAAAAACATTTACTACGACAAGTCACTAGCCTTTAATAATCACCTTTCTGACTACACACATTCCCCATATGATTATTATTCAGAATGCAAGTATGAGAAGAACGATGGGTATTGTGAGGCTAAGACTTCCAACTACAATAAAATATACAATGACTCGATTGATCATCGATCTTAGCTACCAAATTATTTATTGGGTTATAACAAACCTTTTTATTTTACATCCACTAGGCTCGATCTTAGTGTTTGAAAAGTTCCTGTTAGTTTTGAATTTATCTATGATATCGTTTGTTTAATTTATTTCTTATTTGTATAAGGTGGATTATTTTCTATGCTTATGTATTAATTTTGTAACCCAGTGTTGTAAACTTGTTATGTTTTTATAAAAAAAAACTAATTGATTGTAATAAATTAACCAAACTAGGATTTTCTCCATATACTTACATCTCATAATATGTTAACATTACAAATAACTTATTAAATTACATGTCATTTAGAAGCAGACCGTGATTAAAATATTGATAACGGGGAAAGCTAAAAAATATCTCAATATTATCATCATCTGCCAATGGGGGGTTTAAGAATCCTTCGCCGACATACGGGGATCCTAGATTAATACATGGTGCAACGTTAAACATATCACTTTAATGATGAATAGTAAGATATGTCGTATAATAGTCGTATTCATGTACATATAGCGGCGTGTGTTGTAAAATAGGATGTTGACTAGCCAAATTGCTTAGACCTTCACCTCTTATTCATGTAATTTCATCTTCTTTCTCCCTACCTCGGTCCTTACAGCTCAGCGTTTGACTTAAAAGATAGGCTTTCATTTCACTAATAATTTCATCCTACCATAACATCATTTATCTCCATTTTTTCTCGTGAATATAATGATGGGTCGAGGGGTGTCACTCCGTCGAAAGGGTCGACCAAGATGTATGAGTTATCTTCCATGTAAACTATAATCTGCTACCCCTACTTCCCATTAAAGAGGGATTAAATTTGATGATGATAGTCCCCTATGTGTGTTGTATTATGTCGTTTATTCCATATCTTGGGGGTTAGTATACGTAAGTCATCGGGTGCAATGGATGCAAGACCAACACCATTGTGGTTGTGCCATATAAACATTGGAGGTAATATTGGGCCATTTGATACTAGTCGGAGTGAAATGCGTCGGAGTGAAATGCGTCAAATCTAGTTCTCATTCACATTACCATGTTGAAGTTCATTAGAAGGTATGTATGCCATTGGATATAAGGGATTCATAAGACTTAACGTTTTGATCATTAATTTGTCTATAACACCTATCTTCGAGATACCAAGTGCCACCCATCTCTGGATCAAACAAAATGCAATGACACTATGATAAATCATAAGAAAGTTTGACCGATGTAAATTTATTCTTGGTCAATTGAGAAAATGGTTGCCAAATACTCGATTCAAGCAATCGTATGTTAGTTATTCTTACACGGCCAAGCCTTTAAACCTCATTTTCCCAAGTATTTTATCACGTTGAGTAGTAAACCACTGTATCATGCATGGCCATATTTCTTCCACATGGTCATGCAATATTGAGGTCCTAGTTTGGAGGTACTCGTAACCAAAATACAACAAAAAATTATGGCCACGCAGGAAAAATAACGAACTGATAACATATATTATAAAAACACGAGTCATTTGTTGAACAGTGGATTGTCTTAGGTTAGAATTTTTCCACCAATATAATATATAGGCTTTCATCCTTCGACAAGTAATGTTCTGTTCATCACTTGTGGTATTCATATTTTGAAAAATATCGTTTTAGTATTTCCACCACGACTTGGTAAACTGAGTGGGGAAATGAGGATAAAATTGGCAAAGCACCAACCAAAATTCATCAAAATAACAAAATTTATTAATGTAATTTTTAAACTTAATTTAGTAAAAGAACATAAAAATAATGTAAAAAAGAACGTACAATTATATACCAGTGAGGTGCAAAAAATCAAATGGAGAAATCTCCAACTCGAAAAATGAGAGATGAAAGGTGTGTGCTATCTCACACCATCAATTTATTAGAGCACTTGTCACATGGTTATTAAAATTCAGGTACTTCAAGAAAAAATGACTAAACCCTAAATTGTCAATTGCCCGTCTCAATTTAGGTGATGCCATAAATTTAGTATACACCTCGTTTGCTCCGAGATTACTACCACGCATTGTGAATTGAATATCGAGTGGATGTTCCCCTGGTTTATTATATCATCTCTGGCATGAGGTATATCATCATTATTTCGAATAAATAATTATCCGTGGAGGTGACAAAGGAGGGTTGATAATGGTTTTGGCATTTTTTACACAAATTTTATTTACATTAGAAACATTACTTATATGGCCAAGCAATATAAATTGTTTAAAAGTAAAACAAATTTTTTAAGTGAGATATAACTTGGGAAAGAATTACAGCGACAATGGGGAAGAAGGTGGAGGAAGAAAGGGGAATGTAAGGTATTCATTTGGAACTGTGTATTGGGGGTAGCAAATAGTTTTGGGGGGTTATAATGATAGAATGAAATTTATCGGTTCTGTAAGGCTGAAAGGGTAAGGAGTAATTTAATGGGATCTCCCCGTGCTAAATATTGTAGTGCTTAGAATGGGACCCACATTTATAGCAACCCTAATTTTCCACATAACACTCGTCCAGACTAATATGCCAAAGATAGGACTTGTCAGATAATTTATATCATTCTCAGCACCAAACAATAAATAACAAGAGTGAATTAATAACCATTCATAACATGATATAACTAAAATGATAAATAACTATGAATAAATAATATCTCAAAACGTCCAATAATAAATAGTCTAAATAAACTCCACTCTCAAAACAACCAACTATAACAAGCACTGGAACTCAAGGTTCACACAATCTCTTAAATAAAAAAGTAAACCAAAATACTAAAAAGATTAGCAACCTAATCTAAAATCAAGGAATTGTAGTTGAAAGTCGAATGGAGATGCAAGTCTGAACTATCCTCAGCCCTTTGGATCCTGTCTATGAAAACCTGAAAACAATTTTATATAATTTGGGTCAGAGCCCGAAAGTTGCTAAAAATATCTTTGTAAGAGGGTGGTCCCCTTGTAGCCTGGGAGCATGGTAATACTAGTTGAGGTGTAACCCTTATAGGTATACTGATAAATGATAACTCAGAAACTCTTCAATAAGCACAAATAAACCCACAATATTATATATGATTAACACTCAATTTGAACTCACAATACTCTCGTGTATAACTCAAAATAATAATAAAAGGAACTCAGAAGTAACTCATTCAAAGGGAGAGAGAAGTAAACACCCTAGATACACCTTGGCAGGCAGTTAACACAGCACTAACCTCTGAAAGATCTCTAGTTAGATATCAAAAGCTTCGCAATAAATGATAATGGTGGGTGAGTAAGAACTCTGGCATGCAATAACTTCTCCCTGATCTCTATTCTTTATCTATCATTAATCTCTAGAAAGAATCCCTCTCTCAAAAGTGGTTAAGGCCAATAAATAGCCCCCACACCACTCCCGAGATGCCTCGATCCTTCACAACTATGAAATACATCCCCTCATACTTTACATCACAAACATTAAATTCATAATGGGCCAGTCAATCCTACATCATAAACATTAAAGGCCAAACATGCCATTTGCCTAACCACTATGCGTCAGAGGGCTGTCACCGTAGAAGTGGCTCACCAACTGTCTAAAATCCCCAAATACCACTGTGGTTTACTCAAGTACGGATTGGACAATGCTTATCTAGATAGTTACATCACCTAAAGTAGTTGTGACATTAGATAGAGGGTTGTTTATTTCGAAAACTCAACATACGATGGAACTCAAGGCTTCTCTGCACAATATTCCATAGTGAAAGGTCTCTCGATGTTTTACCAGGTGTATTTAAGATGGTCAGGACAAGACCTAATGCTACCTCACTTCTCAATCCTCCAAATCAAGTCCCACTGAAGTTCCCACAGTGAGGGCATTCGATAGAGCATGTAAGCTCTCCCACGCCCTATCAGGCCTGGTCTATCACGAGTACCGTTTGACCTCACACTGAATAATATTACAATCGTTGCATCATTTCAATCAATGTTAATAATTTAACTAAATGACAAATCAGAAGTAAAGGGTGAGCTATATCGACCAACCTCCTAGTTGGGTTGCCATGATGAGCTGCCACGCTGAGTTGTCTCGATGTCTTTATGTTGCTTCATTCCCTTAAGTCTCTTCTATTAGTTGGGAAGGCTTATCTCTAATCCAGAGATTATCTTCAATCCCCCCTATAATCTCTAATATAAAAAGTATAATCATGCAACTCATTTACAATAAACATGCCACCCCGTCGTCTCTCACATGCAATAAATACCTCATCCCTCACCTTAGTGAAATACTACGAGCATGTCCCAACCCAAGGTATAAGTTACACTAAGAGTATCTATCTCTAGACTAAGTGAGTAAGAAACTAATAATCAAATGCAATAGGGATGTAACCAACCACATGTGTGAAAATACAACCCAAATACTAACCCCTGCAATGTCACCCACAAGTTCGATGTACATAGTTTCATAAAATAACACATAATTATGACATACAGTTTGATTGTCCATCGCTATACTAAAGTGTCTCTTATATATATATATATATAATGCTCTTGTGTGGACTAGTTCGCATTTTAAAAGTAAGGACCGGACACATGTCGTCTGGCGGTGAGCTTAGAAATTATCGACTAAATTATAGGCACACTCTCTCTCTTTCCTGGGATCACCGCCAGATGACACATGTCTGGTCCGTACAAGAGCAGTACTGTATATATATATTAAAATGAAGGCCACTTACTTCGAGGACCATACTGTGCCTTTATCGGTAAGTCCGTAGGAGTCCCCCACCTAACGAACTTAAGAAAACACACAAACAAGAATGGGGAGATCACTACGTAATCACACCATCGGCTAGTCTCATACATAAACTTGCTCAACGGATCGAGTCCACCTACATTCTCTTTTCATGAAGCGGTGACCATAGTGGACGTGTGATCAAATATAATGACCTCCACAATGGCCCACGTTAACAGTCAGAGAGTACGCAGTCACAACCTTTCCGATAATATCGCCTGATAGATTCACCAGGAGTAACGAATTGTTCACACAAATCAATATATATATATAACACGCAATATAAGTCGCTCATGCGTCTACCCCAACTATCACAATCCCTAAACTTTGGATTTTACTAACCAAAATAAGGTTACTTATACTCGAAACCTATATTAAAGTCTCTTAGCATAATTGTCTAGATTAATCTCTAATTCAACTATAAGTTATGTGTATAAAATTCCCATGAATGATTTATATCGTCAAACCCCAAAAATTGAACTTATAATCCAATATGTCGTTGTCCGCCAAAGTCATTCGAATGAATTATAACCTCGTTCGAACAAGACCCCCCATCTCTTTTGAATGAGACAACGATCTAGTTCGAATGAGGATGGAGATGTGCGTCTCATTCATCCCATAAAATGTGATTTCGAAGCCAAACCTCCATTAATGAGTTTCAACCTATAGCCAAATATAATCTTAATAAAAAAAAATAAGTACAGATTTAGGATCTTAAATCATTCCCAATAATTAATTAATATTTATAACATCAATTAAAGTCAAATTCTTCAAAGTCCACAAACGTAAACCAAATGTATCATCAACATGAATGGAGCGTAATTACTTCTGTAATTTTACATCCACCACCACTCATCGTAGTGCCTCAGCCATAGCTACAGTTAGGTTGGGTCTATCAGGAAGGACCCAGGGATGACACATCACCTATTCTGGTGATTGATGGTACATTTTCTGTTCATGGCACTCTATCCAGAGTTAATATTTGATACGGGGGTCAACACACTCATTTGTTGCATGATACTTCATGGGAATATTAGGGATGATTCTGACTCCAGGCGCTAGAGTTTTATCATAACTACCCCTTAGGCATATATACTCTTATTATCGAGACCTGTGATGGGGTAGGCATTAGTATTGGTAAGCTATATTTTGTAGCTAACTTGTTTGTTTTAAATAACCACACATATGATGTTATATTAGGGATGTATTGGCTATGTACGTATCGGGCTCAAATAGATAGTGTAAGTAGAGTCATCGTGTTTTTTATACCGGGTTAGGAGATGTATTTAGCTGATATGCCTATATGTGAGGGTGGGGATACTACCCACCGATACTTTATTGATGAGGAGACCCAGGAGGAAACCATGGTGTCCCCAGATAAGCTTCCAATAATTCAGGAGTTCACTGATATGTTCGACGAGATTCTGGGTTTACCTCCTAGTCGATAGATTAATTTTGTGGTAGACTTAGAGCCGGACACAAAGTCAATAGCTAGAGAACCATATCGCATGGATCTTATACAGTTAAAGGATCTTAGAGATTATATTAAACAATTTCTTGAGCAGGGTTTCATTCGACATAGCACTTCACCTTCTAATTTTGTTCGTAAAGAAGAAGGATGGGTCTTTGTGGTTTGTATCGACTACCGCGACTTGAATAAGGTGAAGATGAAGAATAAGTTACCACTACCGAGGATCGATGATCTTTTCAATCAGTTGGAGGGAGCTTTATTTTTTTCGAGGATTGATTTTCGATCCGATTCTGAGTGATGCTGTTTGGGTTGGCTAATGTTCCAGTTGTATTCATGGACTTAATAAATCGAGTGTTCTGACCGTATTCGGATTAGTTCATCATAGTCTTTATTGATGATATTCCTATTTATTCACAGACAAAGGAGGAGCATGGATGACATTTACGAATTGCATTACAAACGCTATGAGAGCATAAGTTTTATACGAAGTTCTCCAAATGCGAGTTTTCAAAGCAAGGAGTGAAGTTTTGGGGGGCATATGGTATCAGTGAAGGTATTATCTATGGATCTAAGTAAGGTGTCATTCGTGTTATATTGGGGACAACCCACGACACATATTGAGGTTCATAGCTTTTTGGGATTGGCCAATTATTATCGGATATTCATCCATGGTTTCTCGAAAATAGTGAGATCAATGACCAAGTTAAAAAGGGGGTGTGCTATTATTTTGGACGGAGAAATGTTAGCACATATTCGACACCCTCAAGGAGAAATGACTTATGCACCGATTCTTACTTTACCTAAAAGTATAGTAGAGTTCTTAGTTTGCACTGATGCTTTTCTACAGAGATTAGGTGGGGTTTTGATGCAAGAGGACCACTCGATTTCTTATGCCTCTCAGAAGCTTAAACCACACGAGGTTCATTATCCAACTCATGACTTAGAGTTGGTAGCCACAGTATTTGTGTTGCACGCATGGAGGCACTTGAAGCACCTTATACTCTTGACTCACTTGAGTCTACATTGTATAAGTGCTCATCTAGTTTGGAAATAGTGATAAAATTGTGTCCTCTCCTATAATCCAAAGAGCCTCAAAGAATTGTCTACAATTGATTCCTCTTGTTTGATTGATCAAGGTATATTCACCAATCACTCACACACAATTAGGACTGCATACATGGGTCTTATATTGCATAAATTGGTTGCATATATAGCGTGTGTATTAATTTCCCTCAAATTGATGATTAATATTTTTTTAGGAATTTTAGTGGTTTTTAAAATAAGTTTTTCCTTAATTAAAATTGGTTTTATAAAGTGTTGGGGTCATTCTGCAATTTTGGATTGTTGGTCTTATTGGCTGAAAGTTTATTTGGGTAGAATTCAAAAGTGCTGGAGACTTCAAGGTATCTGGGTAATTACTTTTAGACACGCATATCAGAATCGATCTCAGTCCTACACATGTCGCTTATATATTGGTTTGATTTGTGTTTCTTCCAAGAGACAACGCCTGTGCACAATCTCAACCCTTGGATTGTGTTAATCGACAATCTGCATGCGTTCTAACTCTATCCTCGTGAAACTCTCTTAAGCCAATCAAAAGTGTTTTAATCACCGCGTATCTTTAGCCCTTAGATCTAAGTCAACTTGTTGTGACCAAATCGTAGCCCTTGATTTGGATCTGCCTTCTCGATCCTTCTCAACGCCTATAAAAGGAGACTTACCCTCAGCCAAACGAGACTTTTGCCACTTCATTTTATTTGAGTGAGAGAGAGAGAGAGAGAAACCGTAGTTAAGAAACCCTAACCCTAATTCGTTCAAACACTTTTCAAACCCTAACCTCTTTAAAAAAATAGTTTATACCAAACATAACCTTGAGTGTTTGAGAGTTTTGAGTTGGTTTGATGTTGTAACCTTTTCGTTCTCAGATCTTGTTTTCAACTTAAACATTTGATTAGATATGTGTTTCTACTTTTATAGAAATCTTAGATCTAGTCGTTGCATGTTATATTACATATAGATCTGCATCTATAGTTTCTCATCTTGAGAAAACTTTTGTTGATTTGTTTCTGTAAATATTTTTATCTTCAAAATCAACAAAATCATTTTCTATTTATAGTTCTTATGAAACAAGACCTTTGACCTAGTTGGAATCGCACTTGGTGGTTTTTAATCTCAAAAATATTTTCAAAACCTGAGATTGATTAAGATCTTGAAACGTCTTCCGAGCAAGATAGCCGTGGATTGTGGGATTATAATAAAGGTCAAATAAGGTTTAAGTTTTCTAAGAAGAGAGAAATAGAAAATCACAGCATATAGATATTATATGTAATTTGATAGGATTATTTGTATAAATAAGTGTGTGTGTGTGTGTGTGTGTGTGTGTGTGTGTGTGTGTGTGTGTGTGTGTGTGTATGTGCGTGTGTGTGTGTGTGTGTGCATGCATCTGTTAAAAAGCACCATCACAAACACTAGCACCCTACCACACTAAAAGTGTTGGTAATAAGATATTAAGAACAAGAGTCGACGTAAAGAACTGGAACAAATTGGATGTTAGAAAACTGGAGAACAACATCAACAAATAGAACTGCAGAGAAGTTAGAAGGACACCAGTGGGTACATTCCTAAACTTGTATATGTCTTATTTGTGTGCATGTGTGTTGTATAGTTTGTAACTGTTATAATTTATTTTAGTGTAATTTTTAGTTTACTCCGTAGAGGGAGTCGTGGATGTTTCCTCATTTGGGTGAGGTTTTACCACGTAAAAAACCCCTTGTCCTTAATCTTTCTACATCTCCTCATCTAATTCTTATGGTTGGCTGAGTTTAAGTTTTTTAAACTGATTTACTAAACCAGTTAACCAATCTTGAACAGATTTCGTACATATTTTGTTAAACACATCTTGTGATTAATTTGATTTGATTTTAAGAAAAGAGTTTCTTCAAAAAATAGTTCGGAGTTACTTAAATAGTTTAATTTTATATTAAACGGCTTTAGTAATAGTATTTCAATTGGTATTAGAGCTTTGCAAACTTCTTTTAAAAGATCATGTGTTTCTGAAATTGTTTTCTGAAAATCAAACATGGACGAGAAAAATGAAAGATTTGGTAACTTAACTAGACCTCATCTCTTTGATGGAACCAATTTTGCTTACTAAAAAGTACGGATGATTACTTTCATTCAAGGAACCTTGGGAGATGATGTCTGGGACATTTTTAAAAATGGATACATTTATCCTACTAAACCAGCCACTGAAGGAAGTAATGAGAGGATTAAGAAAGTGTTAAGTGAGTTCACACAAGAAGAGAAGCAAGTCTCTCGCAACAATAACAAAGGAAAGAATGCCATATTTATGTCCATAAATGAACATGAGTTCAAAAGGATCTCATCTTGTGCCACTACTAAGGAAGCTTGGGACACTTTGGTTACTGCTCATGAAGGTGACACTAAAGTTACGGCTGCTAAAACACAAATGCTCATTCAGCAGTATAACTCTTTAATTATGTCTGACTCTGAGTCATTTGATGACTTTTATATGAATTTGACTGATATTGTGACCAAATTGCATGCTAATGGGATAACATATGACAGACATGAAATTGTATCTAAAATTCTAAGATCATTACCACAGAAATTTGACAACAAAAGATATGTTATTAAGGAAATGTGTGACCAAAACCTCACTCCTGAATTACTCGGTAGTAAACTAAGAACTGTGGAAATGGAATTAGAATTTAAGAAATAATTGACCCAGTCCCATAGGAAACAGACTAGTTCCAATCTGAGTTTTTCTTCTAAGCTGATTAAGCCTGAGCTTAACATTCCCACATACGTCTCTGATGAGGAATGTGACATAGAGAGTTTGGACAATCAGATTGCCTTGATGTCAAAACAATTTAAGAAAATTGTAAAGTTTAGAAATAACATGGCAAATAAATAAGGTAAGTCCAATTATCCAACTCACTCTAATCACAAACCTCATGAGAGAGGTCAAGACAAACATCATAAGGACATTAATACTAGACCTAACGAATACCTTAAGAAGATTGAATGCTTTAGATGTGGAAAACTAGGACACATAGCACAAGACTGTAGAGTTAACTTGAACACTCACAATAAGTATATTAGGACCAACATTTGCAAGACATGGGTTGATTCAAGCGACTTTGAAAATGAGGAACCTGAGTCTTCTGATGTTTTTGATCCTTGCATATCTTTCTTTTCCAAGATAATCTCTAATGATGATATGTCTGTGCCTATTAGTGAGGATGAATTTAGTAATTCTACTTCTGTTGTTATGAATCATGATGTAACTGGTTTAGATGCTTTAATTTCTGAGAACATTGCTAGTTCTACCACGGGGTGTGTGAGTCAAATGGAAAGCGATAATGATGATGTCAATGGGTGTGTGAGTTTAAGAATTGAAGCCTTAGGGGTCACTTCACACACTACACTTAGTGACTCGAACACTGAAGACCTTCCTGATATTCACACTCTTTATGCAAAAACACTCAAGAAAGGCACTAGACTAGAAAAGATAGTGAAAGATCTCACTAAGAAATTAGAAGATCTAAGCCTAATGGTCAAACTCAATGCTGAAGAGTATAATACCCAATGTCTAATTCATGAAAATGAAGTCAAAATCTTTGATCAAAAATTGAAGAATTTGATTGATGAAAATGAAAATCTGGAGAAAAAATATAAAGGGACATTATTAGAATTGGAACAAACTAAAGAGAAGGCAACAACTGTTTTAAAAAAATTTACAAAATTTGAAAATAACTCAAACTACTTTGATGGTTTTGTTGCAGATTCAAAAACCAATTCTGATGATCGAACTGGAATAGGATTTTGTCCCAATTTAAAGACACAAACAAAATCTTTTGAATCTATCAAGTTTGTGTCAGGAGGCAAAAGACTTATAGAAACTTGTGCAGACTTTCATTCTTTAAAAATTGAGTTTGATATAAAACAAAAAAAGTTTGATATTGAGGAACCAAGTTACTCTAAGCATGAAAGTTCACCTAAGGCTAAATATGTCTGCCCCCAAATTAGGAAGAGTGACTCTACCTTTAAAACTGTTCTACCTAGGAATAAGGTTCAACTCCAAAATTCCTTAAAGCCTATGTTTAGAGACTTTCCTAAGGAGATGACCTCTTCGAACAATCTATATTGCTCATACTGTGACTTGTATGATCATTTTTTTATGGTTGCTACTCTAGATGTTTAGTTAACCCTGCCTATAATACCTCTGTGTACCAAAACTTTAACTACTCTTGAAGGAGTCCTAACAATTATGTTCTACCTAGACAACCAGACAAAAACTCTGACTATAGGAAAATAAAGACCAAACCTAAAAGAACATTTCCTAGAAGGATTCCTAAACACTTTCCTAAACCAAATGCTTGTGTGTATCATAAATTTCAAAGTCATGCGCAAAACATTTTTCAACAAAAATCGAATGCTCGCAAATTTTATCAAATGAGAGCAAATAAGTGCAAAATGAAAATAAGAGCAATTTGGGTTAGAAAAGATGATCTATTTTCCCAGATGAAGTGTAACATTGTTATTACTGCTTTAAAAGTTGAACACACATCTTCTGGTTGGTATTTAGATTCTGGATGTTCAAAACACATGACTGGTGATGATACAAAACTCTTAAACAAAATTATCTTTGCTGGAGGAAAAGTTATTTTTGGTGGAGTATCATCCCAAATCATAGGTAAAGGAACTCTCCAAGAAGAAGGATTACCTGTTCTTAAAAATGTTCTTCTATTCAAAGGTCTTAAGGCTAATCTACTTAGTATCTCGTAATTTTATGACTCAGATCGTACTGTTACCTTTTCAAAGAACAATTGCAAGATTTTAAATGAAAAGGGTGAATGCATAATTACAGGATTCAGGACTCCTGACAATTGCTATACTGTCATGAATAATTCTGAAATCTGTAATGTTGCTAGAATGGATGACAATGAGATATGGCATAACAGGATGGGTCACATAAATTACGATAATCTTAGTAGATTGTCTTCTCAAGAAATAGTTAGATGAATTCCAAATATCAAACCCATTTCGAATATTATCTGTGGATCATGTCAAGAAGGAAAAATTATTAACGCACCTCATAAGAAAGTCAAATATATCCTTACCTCTAACCCCTTGGAGCTCATTCATATGGATCTAATGGGTCCCTCTCAAACTTTTAGTCTCTGTGGACATAGTTACATACTTGTTAGGGTTGATGACTTCACAAGATTTACTTGGGTAGCCTTCTTAAAGCAAAAGTCTGACACTTTTCAAACTTTTTTTAAAATACTTCTTCGGATTGAAAATGAGAAGGACACTCAAGTAAATAGAATTCGTAGTGATAGAGGTGGAGAATTCAAAGACACCGGTATAATAGAGTATTGTGACTATAATGGTTACAAACATGACTTTAGCACCCCTAAGACTCCTCAACAAAATGGTATCGCTCAGAGAAATAATCGTACTCTTCAAGAGATCGCACGTGTTATGATTCATGCCAAATGTTTACCTAAATATTTTTGGGTAGAATCTATTCGTACTGTGTGTCACATTATCAATAGGGTCTATCTTAGAAAGAATTTGAAACAAACTCCTTACGAACTATGGTATGGGAAGAAACCCAATCTTAAGTACCTGAGAACATTTGGTAGTACCTGTTATGTCTATAAAGACAGAGAACACTTATCCAAATTTAAGAGTCGTGGAGATAAAGCTATTTTTCTAGGATACTCGCCTAACAGTAGAGCTTACCGCTTTTATAATCTTCGCACTAAGACCATAATGGAATCCATAAATGTAATTGTAAGTAACACTACTGTAGAAAGTAAGACCGGAAAATTAACTATTGTGGGAGAGCCTGCAAATGCTTTAGAAAATGACTCTCTAGAAATCGATGATTCTTTATCAATTGAGACACCTGAAGTACCTAACTGGGTCTCTAAAGATCATCCCATAGATAATGTTATTGGTAACCCTAGTGAGTCTGTGCGTACAAGATCTCAATTAAGAAATTATGTTCATTACGCATGTTTTGTTTCCCTTGTGGAACCAAAGAATGTAAATGAGGCATTGAATGACCCTCATTGTATTTCTGCTATGCAGGAAGAACTTCTTCAATTTGTCATTCATGATGTCTGGTATCTTGTACCTAGGTCAGAACACAAAAAGGTTATTGGCACATGTTGGATATTTATAAATAAATCTGATGAAAGTGGGATAATCATTAGAAACAAAGCTAGATTAGTTGGTCAAGGGTATTCTCAAATTAAAAGAATAAATTTTAACGATACTTTTGCTCATGTTACTCGTTTAGAATCTGTTCGTCTTCTCTTTTCCATATCTTGCTACTTGTACTTTACACTTTACCAAATGGATGTCAAATTTGCATTCCTTAATGGAATATTGACTGAGGATACCTATGTAGAACAACCAAAAGGGTTCATTAACCCTCAATATCCAAATCATGTGTTTCGTCTTAAAAAGGCTTTATATGGCCTAAAACAAGCGCCTAGAGCCTGGTATGAGCGCCTTTCCAATTTTCTCTTAGATAAAGGCTTTAAGAGAGGAGGAAATGATCAAACTCTTTTTGTCAAACATTTTGACAAACACATCATTATAGCTCAAGTTTATGTTGACGATATCATATTTGGATCAACTTCTCCCTCAGAAGTTAAATCTTTTTTTGAAATTATGCATAAAGAATTTTAAATGTATCTTATGGGGGAGTTGCAATTTTTCTTCGGTCTTCATATCAAACAAAATTCAGGAGGATTATTTGTTTCGCAATCTAAATATGCATTAGAGATTGTCAAAAAATTCGACCTTGAGAGTGCTAAAGATGCTAAAACTCCCATGAGTAGTACGGTTAAATTATCTAAAGATGAAACTGGAAAATTCATAGATCCAACTCTATATCGTAGTATGAAAGGAACCTTGTTATACCTTACTGCCTCACGTCCTGATATAATGTACGTTGTTTGTGTGTGTTCTCGTTATCAAAATAATCCTAAAGAGAGCCATCTAACTTCTGTTAAAAGAATTATTAAATACGTAAAAGGCACTCTGAATCTAGGACTTTGGTACACTAGTAATACACCTAGCACTATAATTGGGTACACGGATACTTATTGGGTTGGGTGTACTGATGATAGTAAAATCACATCCGGAGCATGTTATTATATAAGTAATAATCTCGTAGGAGGAAGTAGTAAGAAATAAAACTGCGCTTCTCTATCAAAAGCTGAATCTGAATACATAGCCGCTAGAAGCTGTTGTGCTCAATTACTTTGGCTTAAACAAATGCTAAGTGATTATGGTATTCAAGAAAATCAATTGCATCTCTATTGTAATCATCAAAGTGAAATCAATATCTCTAAAAATACTGTTCAACACTCGTGAACAAAACACATAAAAATAAGACATCACTTTATACGCGAATTGGTTGAAACTAAGGAATTAGAAATTAATTGCCTTCCTACTGATTTGCAACTCGCAGATATGTTTACCAAACCTTTGGATTACAATAGATTTATTTCTTTGCGTAAATCAATAGGTATGGTTTGTGTTGATTAAACTCTTTGGCCTATATATTTTTTCTCTTTGTCTACTTGAGACAAAATGGGGGAGAAATTTGAGTCTTATGAGTTCATTTTTTACATATTTCTAATAAGCTTGATCTTAGTGATTATTTGCAGGATTCTGTACAGTTATTCTCAACAGTTCTAATAGGGTATTTAATTGTAATTAGTTGAGTTATGTAGTTTTCTTTTCTAGGAAATGGGTAGATAGAATTTTTATAGGAATAGGTTTTCTTATTTTTTGCTGCCCTACGAGTTCTAGATGACTCAAAGGAGATTTTGTCTCATATTTTCAAAAGGGAAGATTGAAGCACCTTATACTCTTGACTCACTTGAGTCTACATTGTATAAGTGCTCATCTAGTTTGGAAATAGTGACAAAATTGTGTCCTCTCCTAGAATGCAAAGAGCCTCGGAGAATTGTCTACAATTGATTCCTCTTGTTTGATTGATCAATGTATATTCACCAATCACTCACACATAATTAGGACTGCATACATGGGTCTTATATTGCATAAATTGGTTACATATATAGTGTGTGTATTAATTTCCCTCAAATTGATTTTTAATATTTTTTTGGGAATTTTAATGGTTTTTAAAATAAGTTTTTCCTTAATTAAAATTGGTTTTATAAAGTGTTGCGGGTCATTCTGCAATTTTAGACTGTTGGTTTTATTGGCTGAAAGTTCATTTGGGTAGAAATTAAAAGCGTTGGAGAATTCAAAGTATCTGGGTAATTACTTTCAAACACGCGTATCAGAATCGATCTCAGTCCTACACCTGTCGCTTATATATCGGTTTGATTTGTGTTTCTTCCAAGAGACAATGCATGTGCACAATCTCAACCCTTGGATTGTGTTAATCGACGATCTGCATGCGTTCTAACTCTATCCTAGTGAAACTCTCTTAAGCCAATCAAAAGCATTTTAATCACCGCGTATTTTTAGCCCTTAGATCTAAGTCAACTTGCTCTGACCAAATCGTAGCCCTTGATTTGGATCTGCCTTCTCGATCCTTCTCAGCCCCCTATATAAGGAGACTTACCCTCAGCCAAACGAGATTTTTGCCACTTCGTTTTATTCGCGAGTGTGTGTGTGTGAGAGAGAGAGAGAGAGAGAGAGAGAGAGAGAGAAACCAGAGTTAAGAAACCCTAACCCTAATTCGTTCAAACACTTTTCAAACCCTAACCTCTTTAAAAAAACAGTTTATACCAAATACAACCTTGAGTGTTTGAGAGTTTTGATTATTGGTTTGATAGTTGGTTTGATGCTATAACCTCTTCATTCTCAAATCTTGTTTTCAACTCAAACATTTGATTAGATCTGTGTTTCTATTTTTATAGAAATCTTAGATCTAGTCGTTGCATGTTATATTACACATAGATCTGCATCTATAGTTTCTCATCTTGAGAAAACTTTTGTTGATTTGTTTCTGTAAATGTTTTTATCTTCAAAATCAACAAAATCATTTTCTGTTGCTAGTTCTTATGAAACAAGACCTTTGACCTAGTTGGAATCGCACTTGGTGATTTTCAATCTCAAAAATGTTTTCAAAATCTGATATTTATTAAAATCTTGAAATGTGTTCCGAGCAAGATAGCCGTGGATCTGAAATTATAATAAGGTCAAATAAGGTTTAAGTTTTCTAAGAAGAGAGAAATAGAAAATCACAGCATATAGATCTTATATGTAATTTGATAATACTGTTTGTATAAATAAGTGTGTGTGCGTGTGTGTGTGCATGCATGTGTTAGAAAGTACCATCACAAACACTAGCACCCTACCACACTAAAAGTGTTGGTAATAAGATCTTAAGAACAAGAGTCGACGTAAAGAACTGGAACAAATTGGATGTTAGCAAACTGGAGAACAACATCAATAAACAGAACTGCAGAGAAGTTAGAAGGACACCAGTGGGTACATTCCTAAACTTGTATAGGTCTGATTTGTGTGCATGTGTGTTGTATAGTTTGTAACTGTATAATTTGTTTTAGTGGAATTTTTAGTTTACTCCGTAGAGGGAGTCGTGGATGTTTCCTCAGTTGGGTGAGGTTTTACCACGTAAAAATCCCTTGTCCTTAATCTTTCTACATCTCCTCATCTAATTCTTATGGTTGTGCTGAGTTTAAGTTTTTTAAACTGATTTACTAAACCTGTTAACCAATCTTGAACAGATTTCGTACATATTTTGTTAAACACATCTTGTGATTAATTTGATTTGATTTTAAGAAAAGAGTTTCTTCAAAAAATAGTTCGGAGTTACTTAAATAGTTTAATCTTATATTAAACGGCTTTAGTAACAGTATTTCAGCACTATGTCTGGGGTGAGAAGTTTAGGCTCTTTAATGATCACAAGAGCCTACAGTACATGTTTACACATAAAGACATTAATATAAGGCAACGCAGGTGGCTCAAATTCATCAAGGATTACATTCTCAATCCACTACCACTAGAGGAAGGCTAATGTGGTGGAAGATGCGTTGAATCGACGACCATGTGGTAGTCTCTCAGCCCTTCAGGATGCCGAGTGGGGATCAATTGAGATGATTGGTGAGTTGACCAGGTCATTCATAAATGTGCTTACAGTTATACCAGAGATCGTGGTACGTGTGGTCCGAAGGAAATCACAGGATGAGAATTATAAGGGGAAGGTGGTGGGACTTCTCACCACCGGTTTACCTTTCTTTTCAGTGGGTTCCGATGGAGGGTTGCATCATAAGGGTAGGATGGTGGTACCCTTGGACAAGGAGTTGAAACCAGCAATTATGGAGAGACACATGGTTCATGTTTTGCGGTACAACCTGGTAGGGATACAATGAACTAAGATATGATATAACAATATTTGCGGGCCAGTATAAAGAAGGATGTGGCTGAGTTCATATTGAGATGCATTATTTATCAAATGGTGACGGTGGACTATCAGAATTCGTCTGGTATGATTCAGCTTTTACCCATTCCTGAGTGGATATGGGATAGCATCTCGATGGATTTAATCATGGGACTACCTTTGACACCTTGATAGCATGACTCTATTTGGGAACTTATTGATTGACACACAAAGATGGCTCAATTTTTGGCCCTTCGTATCGATTATCTGATCGAGCAACTTATGCATTTGTATGTATCCGAGATAGTTTGACTACATATGGTGTCATTATCGATTATTTTAGATCGGGGACCTACACTTGTGGAATATTTTTAGAAGAGTTTCTAGCAGGCCATGGGGACTAAGCTACACCTTAGCACGGGATACCATCTGCACACGGAAAGACAGACCGAAAGGGTCAACTAAGCGCAATAAGATATCTTTTGGGCATGTGTAATGGACTTTAAGGGTAGTTCACATACCCATTTTTCATTGGTGGAATTTTCATATAACAATAGTTATCAAAATATCATTATTATGTACCTTTATGAGGCACTTTATGGGAGACCGTGTCGATCATCGGTATATTGGTTAGGCCTAGGTGAGGGTAGGCAGGTTGGATCAGAATTCGTCCAAGAGACTACCATAAATAGTATTCAGCGAAAAAAAGCTCGAGTAGGAAGAAATATTGAGCAACAAGCATTTGATCAAGCATTAAATACCATGAGGCGAAGGAATGCCTGCAAACATCAGAGAGAGGAACAATTGACTAGTAATTTAATGAATAATATTAATAGTTTTACCAATTTTCATTCAAGTTCTGTGACCAGTGCACAATGGTTTTGAACTCATTGTCAAGAACTTGTTTGGGTTAGTTGCTCGCAGTGTCACATATCATTTCCTGACATTAAAGTTTTAGCAGAGATATGCATGCATTGTTCTACAGCGAGGCGGCATGCCTTGGACCCACTAAAATTCTCCACTTCGAATTGAATGGAACCTGATGTGGTTCCCATTTAACTTTCTCTCTTATCTAATTTGAAGAAAATTCTTATTGTTTGCATTCACCCAATGATGTCTATATATCATGTTAAAGGCCAACAATACAAGTATAGTGGAAATGTGATCAATTTTCCTCAAGATCTTAACTTAATAGCTATCATTTTGCCATTCAAGCCTACTGATCTATCTGAAGTTTTCATTGTGAATAGAATTGGAGAACATTCTACTAAATAATTTCAAGTGAGGAATGTGTTTATATTATAAGATTTGGCTTGGTAGATTATTAATGCCCATAATTTGATTTAAGTACATCAAGAATTTGTATGATAAGCTCTGGGTTTTTGAAAATATAACAACCTTTACTATCGCGACATAACCATTGGCGAGGGTAATTTGGGAGATCTACCAAAAGATAGTATTTCACAAGATATTCCTAGAGTAGGTGAAAATGATGAACATAACATCGATTAATTATTAACAGTCATTATAGATTATGAATTAGCGGGTCCTCTTGAACATGTTAATTAAGATGACCACATTGATGAGTTTTACACTGCTCGGACTATTATTGTTACATCCCACAACCTAATTAGGTTTCATGCATACGGAGGGCCTTACATGTAGATGACGCAAGTCATACGATTGCTCATATGCCTTTTGCAAATGAAATCATTAACTAGTTCTCCACTCCGGCTACATTACAACGGTTTTCCCTATGTCATTTCCTTATGGAAATACAGATCAAAGACAAGCTCATCCTAGAAAAGTTAATCCAAATTAATACTTTCAATTTCTAATGAAATATCATGATGGGTGTTTTGCTAAAAACTCGAGAATTTGATATCTTGCTTTAAACTCCATCTCAAGGTAACATGCCCTTAATTTGGTTCATGTGTATGCGAGTAATAAAACTACTAATGGTGACCGAGTATACAAGATATTCAGACTTTTATTTCTTTGGGTGATAAACACCTTGAAAATCATATATCTTATCATTCCAAATCTATATTAGGAACACGTGCTTATTGGTTTACGAAATTAAAAGAGCTTACTGGCATGGTAAAGCAATTAGGAGCATACCAACCTGCGATGGCCTGAGTTATATAATCTTTCAGACCCATCAAATGATTTGAATATACCTTGAATGATTCGACCAAAAGGGGAGATGAGAAAAATTATTGAACGATAATCCACATGTTGTGTAAGATTAAGTATCAAAATTGCTCTTTTTTTCTTTTGGCATATCCCATTGCACAAACACTGCACCTATATGAATTCTCGGGACTCGAGACAAAGTTTAAGACTTTTGAAAGATTGGAGAATCTAATGTCTCAACAACCTAAGAAGAAGTTATGGTTTTGATTGTTAAAATTTTTACTTTCTTATTTTAGATGCTTTAGAATTTTTATAGAGGTTATTTTTCATAAAAGGTTTTTAAATTTTTATTAAAGAATTTTTTTAAGAAAAACACCACCTCATTAGAATGAGCTAACCATTTCATTCAAACGATATTGACAGTCATTAGAACGAGATTCGATTACCTTCAAACAAAGAGATTTTCGGTGTCTTCTGGAATCTCGTTCGAAGTCCCTGTTCGATACCTGTTCGAACGAGAACATGTATGTCATTTGAACAAGGTAAACTTTCGTTCGAATGACCAGGCGACAAATTATTTTTGAATTAGTTCTAATCCAAATCTTTCATGCTTATCTTTTTATAATCAACATTCTTATAAATAGGATGCTTGGGATTAGACTTCTTAAGAACTCCTTTTACCATATAAAAGCACCTTTGAGTTCTCTTTGTGATCAAACACTTCTATAATCATTCCAAACCCTTGGGAATCATAAAGATCACTTTACCAAGTAAAGAATAAGGCTCCTAGCACAAAAATCTTATAGAGACAAATTTCTACTGCTGATTTGTGGAACCGTGGTTTCACTGCTGAAGAAGAAAAAGTTGATCGGTGGATACCGAGGGTAGACCGCTACCTGTGGACGGCTCTGGATTGAGTCGTATTCTATTAAAGGTTTTGAATACTCTGTGAATCTCACTTATATTTTCTGAGTTTTCTTAGTCGATTGTCTATCAAATCATTCGAAAGGACTGAATATATGATTTTTCCCTTTATAGGGATTTTTCCTCATCTTTGCGCAATTACTTGCATGCTTGGTTGATAATTAAAAATTGGATTTGTGGATGGCAATTTACTAAATAAACCAATCCATTGAATCATTATCATTCTCAAATTGGTATCTGATCCTGTTGCACCAATTTTATGAGGGATCTAGTTACAGAATTTTTTTGATATACACTTTTTCTAAAATTGTTAATCTTTAATTTTTTTTAGTGGATAATCTGTATAATAGAATTCCCATTTTTGATGGTTCAAACTATGACTATTGGAAAGAAAGAATGAGGTCATATTTAAAATCCACAGATCAACGTGTTTGGTTGGATTGTGAAAAAGGGTGGACACCACCCACTCTGGTTGTTAATGATGTCATTAGCCCAAAACCTGTCTTTGCATGGACAAAGGGCGACTTTGAGGGAGTAATTTTAACTCGAGCGGTCTGACTGTCATCTCAAGAGCCATCACCCCTAATGAGCTATGCCGCATTATGATGTGAACCACATCTAAAGAAGCTCGGGATACCTTCCAGATCAGTCACAAGGGAACCAATGGTGTTAAATCTTCTAATCTACAAAATCTCACCACACAATTTGAAACTATCACTATGCTTAAGTGTAAATCTTTTGATTAGTTTTACGCACATTTGACGGATATAGTAAACTAGAGTTTTAATTTAGCTGAGAAAATTCCTGAGACGCATATAGTTAAGAGAATTTTGAGATCTCTTCTGGCCCGCTTTCTTTTTAGATTGCACTACAATTTAAATCTAAAAAGAAAGAGGAAGTGTCATTTGACTCCGATTACAATTTTGATTTGGATGATTTAGCCCTTTTTGCAAAAAAAATCAAAAGTTTCTCAGACTTAAACAACAAAATACTTCCAAAGAAAAAAAAGTTTTGATAAAGATAAAAAATATAAATCGGACAAGAAAAAATTTGAAATAGAAAATAAAGATTTTCCAAAAGCAATGAAGAGAGATGCTATGAGTATGAGGGTAAGGGTAACAAAGCCCACAAGTGTCCAACGATGTCAAAGAGACAAGGAAAAGTCAAAGCTGCCTTAAATGCCATGGTTAGCGATAGAGATATCGAGTTGGTGGATTTCAGGGACGATTCCATGGACGTAACTCCATCGCTTTTATGGCTAGTCATGTTAGAATATCGACTGCACCTCACACTGATGAAGAAGATAATATATATGAACACCTCGCTACTGAGCCTAGTTATTCTGGCGAGAGCGAGGGAGAGGATGTTTTAAGTGAGAGCGAGAGTGACCTTCAATGCGCCTATGCCAATCTTTACACTGAGGCCCTGTTTGGTTCGCGATAATATTTTGGATGGATTGTGATTACCAGGAAAGTAATTGCCGAAATTTTTTTACCAGGATTCTAAATCCT
The DNA here is from genome assembly GCA_949130495.1 of Sambucus nigra. Lineage (NCBI taxonomy): Eukaryota > Viridiplantae > Streptophyta > Magnoliopsida > Dipsacales > Adoxaceae > Sambucus > Sambucus nigra. The sequence goes on along the minus strand of OX422211.1, from coordinate 463,208,426 downwards.
TTCATTCTGTTTGGTTAAGCAATGGATTCCTATTGGGAATCAAAATTTTGTGTTTGGTTCATGCATGGAAAGTGACATGGTAATGTATCATATATACCAATAACACCCTTCAGCAATTATATATATGTACACATGGGTATATATACACATTATTACGGTTCATTATTTATAAATGTATGAACTCAAATATATTTTTTCTAAATATATATTTTTTTCAATATTTAACAAATATAATAATTTATTGTAGATATCTGTGTATTATATTATAAGTTAATCAAATTAATTATTACATGAGTAAAAAAAATGCCTAAATAAAATTTATTCGATTTATATTTGATGGATTTTGATTCCACCCACTTTCCCACAACGGAGGTTATCTGATTCCGTTGGGGACCACATTCTCATGTAACTTAACCTCACACCAAACGTAGTAATCTTACACTTTTCCAGGAGTCCACCCAACTTTACCATAAACCAAACCAGGCATGAGTCCTTTAAAATAAATAAACAAAATAAAGGTTTAGCATTTAGAGTTTTAGACTTAGATAAGGTGTTGATATAGGCAAGAGAGAGTGAGTCCTAAGTGAGAGAAAATTTGGAAGATAGGGTCATTTTAGTTGAGAGGGAAAATGGTGATTTGACCAACAAGGTGGTTAGTCTTACGAGAGATATTTTAGCACCCGTGGAGACTCGTGAAAAATTTGAAGCCCTTGTATTACAACTAGAGAAAGATATCAACATGACCGGGAAGTCAAGGTTACCATAGATCATACATCGAAGAATGTAAGAAGGATGCTCCTCGAACCCGCTTTAACTTTTCGAGAGAGGCAAGGAATAGGTTATGATGGTACATCCACTTCCCACACCGCACCGAAATCGATTCCTAAATTTGTGGTTAATCCTTATAAGCCTCATCGTAAACAACAAAAGAGAGTTCAACCTAAGAAAGTGAACGAAAGTAGACCCAAACAAGTCTATGTTTTCACTTTTTGTAGAATGAGAGGTTAACTTAGAGAGTTTTGCTATAAGTTAGGTATAACTAGGCGTACACATACTCTTGCGCACCTCTCTAATGAATTTTCTAGTCTTAGAAATCAAGTTGAGTTCCTAGTCGTGACTTCACAAATCTTAATGGAAGAATTTCAATAAAAGTCTATGACGTTTGAGAATGATTCTAACGCTTCGACTAGAGCCAATAGTGACGAGGGCAAACAAAAGGTTACCTCCACTTGGGTACTTAATCAAGACGTCAAAGCCCTTCTTTTTCATATTTCTCTTAAGGTTCAAAATACTTCCCAATGGTACTTTGATAATGGGTACTCTAGGCACATGAGTGGTGAGAAATCATTTTTTAACCACCTTGAGTATCGTAAGGACGGTAAAGTCACTTTTAGAGATGGTAGTAGGTCTAGTATTTTAGAGCGTGGATGTGTTGATATACTCGATTTCCCTAAACAAGACAATGTGTTGTACGTGAAAGGGTTAAAAGCGAACTTAATTAGCATAAGCCAACTGTATGACATAAACTTCGCAGTAAAGTTTAATCGGTCCGAATGTAAAGTTTATGACTAATTAGGTGAACTTTTACAACAATGTGTGAAGACCGGAGATAATTTATATGGGATTATATCCAATTCCTCCTTTGTATGAAACAGTGCCATGGCCTACACTATAGACCTTTTGGCATCAACGACTAGATCATGTGAACTTTAGATATCTTGAGAGATTAGTGAAAAAGAACCTAGTTCGTAGTTTACCATCACTTGGGAAACCAACTTCCTTGGTTTGTAGACCTTGCCAATATGGAAAACAAATTTTAAGTCCCCATTGAAAGTTGAATACCATTACAACCTCCCGTGTTTTGGAGTTGATTCACATGGATCTTACGGGTCCTACTCGCTCGGAGAGCTTAGGTGGTAAGAGATACATTCTCGTGATGATCAGTGACTTTTCTCGATACTCTATCATAGGAATTCTGAGAGAAAAGTCTAATATTGTTGAGTTCATTATAACCAAGTGTCGTGTCTTATAAAACCAACATGATGTCACTATTAATCGAATGCGTAGTGACTACGGCACTGAATTTAAAAAAGCTAAAGTGGATAGCTATTGTGAAGGAATGGACATCAAACATGAGTTTTTAAATGGATCCATCAAACATGTGAAGTAGTTCGTACTCCTAAAAAATTGTATTATTGAGAGGAAGAATCGGATGATACAAGATATAGATGGATCCATGTTTCTTGGGAGAAATGTGCCTAGATGTTTTTAGCCAGAGGCGATGAGCACCGTATGCCATACGGTGAATAGGGTATATCTTTGTTCGCATACGCTACACACACCTTATGAGTTGTGAACAGGGAAGAAGCTCAACCTATCATATTTCCATGACTTTGAGAGTACTTGCTACATCTTAATACATAGAGAGCAATTAGGAAAGTTTGACTCTCAGAGCAATGAGGGAATATTTTTAGGATATTCATCGACTAGTAAGGCTTATATGGGTTTTAACCTTGCAAACTCTAAGGTTATAGAGTCAATAAATGTCAGGATTAGAGATGATAAGCCATCAACATTTATTACTCCTAGCCCCCCAGTGTGAGGATGTACTAGACCAAATTAAGCGAATAATCACGATAAGCTTGTCATGAATTTGGCCCGTGATCAGGTGGTCACGACCCAAAGCCATGAGCATAGCCAATAAAGATGTGACCAGTTCTATGACCATAAATTGTCATGGAACTAACTAGAGTTAGTGCCTTTAACCCTGACCAGGTGGGTCACCTCCCTCATCCGTGACTCAGGGGTGACCATCATCGCACCAAACTGTGCCAAAATTCCCTCAAAGTGTGGTCATGTACTAAGGCCTTGACCATATCCATGACCAATTATAAAATTTCATCCAATAGGGTAACAGCTTTGGACCGTAAACGATTTAAAATGGTCACGAATAGGGGACGTGATTTAGGGTCGTATCGAGTGCTATTCTAATGCCATGGTTACGGCTGATGATGTGGAAAAAAATATGGTCACGGCGTTGGGTAATGGCCTGGGTGCATGACCAGTATCTTTATATTAAAACCCCCAACAACCCTTTTATTTTCACGCATCCATTCTCTCTCTCAAACCCTTTGCTCTCCCTTTCTCTCCAGTTGTCTTGCTCTCTCTTCGGCTTCCTCTCTCTCAATCTCGAAGGTAACATTTTTTCTGTATATATATATTTGTGTATTTGTGTGTATTTATGTATTTATGTATGTATGTGTGTGTGTGTGTGTGTGTGTGTGTATAATCTGTGCAGTGTCTGTGTATGTATTGTGTGTATGTGTGTATATGTGTGTGTGTGTATGTGTGCAGTGTGTGCGTATATATTGTGTGTTTGTGTGTGTATCTATTCCATGTGCGTATATGTGTGTATTAGTTAATGGGTGTTTATTTTAACCCTAAAAAGTTTTGAAACCCTGATTTTTATGTGTATGTTAACGTGTGTTTATGTTAACCCTAATTAAAATTGAAACCCTTATTTTCTTGTATATTGTAAGGTGTATCTATTTTAACCCTAATTAAAATTGAAATACTAATTTTCATGTATATGTTAATATGTGTTTATTTTAACCTTGGTTAAAATTGAAACCCTAAATTTCATTTATATGTCTATGAATATTTATTTTAACCCTAGTTAAAATTGAAACCCTAATGTTTATGTATATGATTATTTATTTTTATATTTTAAAATAAAAATGAATTTATTGATAAATAGAGAGAAAAATCCTATCTAGGTGGCTTACAAAAAGAATAGAGACATTAGAGATAGCTATTATAAAATCTAGAGAAATTAGGGACATCTAATCTAATAGCAATTTTGATATGCTTATGAAGATCTTCCTGATTTGAATAAAGGCTGATATTTTGTTGATAAGTCCCTTGTTTTGATAGTAGAAGAGCCACTTGATTTCCTTCAATTAAGCATATTGATATGGAACATTGCATCCTTTGAATCAGATCTTGAATCAGTTTAAAATTTGATCTTTCATTCCAAGGGATTAAAGAAGTAGAATAAGAGGATAAAATATCAAACATAGATCTTGAATCAACCTCAATATCAATGTTAAATATTTTATTTGTTAAGAAGAATACAAGACATGCTTTTATTACTTGAAATTGGACTTCTTTATATTAACCACTAGCCATGCAACCCACATAAGATTGCCTCTACAGTCCCTGATAATTGCGCCTGCTCCCAAACTAGTTATATAATCTCTAGAGGCTGATATGTTAAGATTAAATCTTCCAATTGAAGGCTTGTTCCATCGATGATTGAAGAAGGAAGATTGAGATAGATGGGGCTTTTTTAATTTAAAACAGTTCACAGCAGTTTGACTGATTGAATCATCCCCCAGATTGACTGAGAAGCCTTGAGATAAATCAGAAATAGAAGCTAAAACTTCATGAATAATTAGATTTGATTTCATAGGAATACCCTCATATCGAGACTTATTCCTACTCAACCACAATTCTGACAAAATAATAATTGGGATACAGTCATGCAGCCATTTGGATACCTTTGAATTTCCTGATTGAGTCCACCACTCAATAATGGATTCATGAATAGAATTAGTCATGACATATATGTTCATTAAATCTGTGAAGAAAGTCCAAGTATTTGAGGCATTTAGAACTGTAATTAAGAGATGATTTAAAGTTTTAATGTGTGAGACACAACATTGACATATAGGGGCCATTATAACTCCAAATTTTTGAACCAAGTCAACAACTACAATGCATTTAGACAGAGCTTTCCAAACAAAAACTAATATTTTAGGAGAGATCTTTGGGTGCCATATAGAATTGAAAGCCATAGAAGCCAATTTATGCTTTCTATTTACCTCATAAGCTGAAGTAAAGGTAAAATTTCCATTATAAGATGGTTTCCAAACTATAAAGCCTTCAACATAGTCTGTATTAGCTTCCACTAAGTCCCAAGTAAAATGTATTCTTCTATAAGCAATTGAGCCACTTTTCTTTACCACATTCCCATACTTCAAAATCATGAATTTGTCCCACGAGATTTTTCCTTCTTTGAAATTCCAAGCCATATATCTTCACACTAGAAGCTTTAGCAACAGTTTTTAAACTTCTGATGGATGAACCTCCTTCCTATCTTGGAAAACAAAAGATTCCCACTTTATCTAGTGAAACTTATTGCCATAATCCTTATTAACTTCCCAGAAAAAATAACTTAGAAGCTTCTCAACAGTCTTAAGAATCAATTTTGGAGGACTGAGGGCAAAGAGAGTATAGATAGGAATTGATGATAGAACAGACTGGATTAAAGTAAGCCTACCTCCTAGAGAAAGAAACTTAGATTTACAACTGTAAATTTTATTGGTAATAGATTAAATAAGAGGCTCAAAGTAGATTGATTTTCTTCTCCATTTAAAGAGGGGGAAACCAAGATATCTTAAAGGATCTTTATAAAATTTAAAACCAGTAACTTCAGCAATTCTTTATCTTAAGGATACATGGCTTTTGGGACTAACTATAAACTACTCTTAGCTTTACTTATTAGTTGACCAGATTCTGCTTCAAACTTCTTTACAAACTTCATCAGCTTGGAAAGACTTCTTTTAGAACATCTAGTGAAAATAATAATGTCATCGTCATAACTCAAATGACTGATCATAGAGCAACCTCTAGGATGTGAAAAAGATCTTAAAGTCTGTTTAGACATGAGATTATTTAAACCTCTACTAAAATACTCGAGCATAATGATGAATAGGCTTGGAGAAATTATATCTCCTTGCCTTAAACCCTTATATGGTTTGAAGAAACCCTTAAGTTGGCCATTTACAGTGAGAGAAAACCAAGGGGAAGATAAGCATATCCAAATAATGTTTATAAAAGATTTTGCAAAACCAAAAGGTCTTAAATATTTGATCAAGAAAAACTAAGAACTCCTATCATAAGCCTTAGCCAAATCTAGCTTGATAATAGTGTTTCCTCTTAAAATTTTCCTATCAATAAAATGCATTATCTCTTAGGCTAATAAAATATTTTCTTGAATATTTCTACCTTAGATAAAACCAGATTGATTATTGGATATAATAGAGGGAAGAAATGGACTTCGACTACAGTTAGAAGTTTAGTGATAACCTTATAGCTAAAGTTACAAAGACTTATTGGTCTAAAGTCATTGCAAAATGAGGGTTTTATAACTTTTGGAATAAGGCTTATATGAGTGGAACTTCGGGATTTCGATATTTCAGACCCTAAGAAGAAGTCTTGAATGGATAAAATGAAGTCTTCATTGATTATATCCCAACAGGTGACATAGAAATATCCATTAAACCCATCTGAGCCTGTAGCACTGTTCTGATTCATAGATTTAATAGCCTTCAAGATTTCTTCTTATTCTGAGATGCTATTTCAATTTGCTATTCATCTCATTTTTTATAATCTATGGAATATATTTCAACATATCTCCTTCCTCTTGAGTACCTGCATTAAATAAAGAAGAAAAATAAGAGATAAACATGTTATAAATTTCCTCATATGATTCACAACAGGTCCCATCTTCCTTCTTGAGATTTTGAACCCAAAGCTTCCTTCTATCTTGTTCAACTTTAGCATGGTAAAACTTTGTATTCCTATCATCTTCATTTAACCAATCCATTTTAGATTTTTGAAACCAAAAGATTTCGTCTTTAGCCAGAGTTGAATTCATATTTGCTTTTGCTTTAGAGCATTTTTCTCTTTGAGATGCATTAGGATCTAATTCCAAAGTTAATTCCTCTTGAAGAAGCTTGTCTTCCATCTTAGAATTTTCTACAAACAGGACTTTGAATTCCTCTCTACTCTAAATCTTCAATTTACTCTTCAATCTCTTCAGCTTATAAGCAAATGTATTCATTTTTCTTCCAGAAACAAGTTGTTGCCAAGACAATTGAACAAATCGTCACCCCAAACATTAAGGAATTTAAATAGTTTTATAACTAAATCTTCAGAGAGTGGAATAGAGATAAGAATAGGTTTATGATCAGAATAATTCCCATTTAGATGGTTGATCATAGAGTTTGGGAAAGTTTCAATCCAATGTGAGCTTATAAGACCTCTATCCAACACCTAATGAATACCACATCTTGGAATGAACAGCTAGAAATGCATTCATTAAAGTCAACGGTTCCTCTCATATTTATATGTCTACTACCACTAGATCTTTCATCACTGGAAGAAATAATGTTGAAGTCACCAATCATAATTAGAGGTTTATTAAAGAAATAAGAAGAACTGAATTCTACGGCATCCCATAAATTATTTATGTCTTTTTTATTGCACTTGGCATAAACTACATTGATACCTAATTCCACTTGCAACTGAGGATGGGCTAAACTAATCAGTAAATTTTGAATACCATTATCTAATATCTCACAATAAACCTCATGCCTCCAAAAACACCATATCTTGTTCACTCTATTATAACATCATTCTTCAAATTATAATACTCTTCTCAAAATCTTTAATTTTATTATTGTCTATCATATGCTCAAGAATTTCCAAGAAAGATAAATTATGATAGTTACAAAGACTTTTTAATCTTCTTTTTGTAGACTTATTACCCACTCCTCGAGCATTCCATATAAGGGACTTGATATTTTGAAGCAGTAACTTTCTTGATTCCCTTGTTTGTTGATCTGGTAACTCTTATTTTAGAAATTGATATCCTCCTGATTGGATGATTAAAAGTATTAATATATTTCCCTATATTCTAAGTAGGCATCAATGGAAATTTTTATTTGGTCTCTTCTTTTGAATTGTAATAAGATGCAATTTTATTCGATAGCATCTCAAAAAATAAATAATACCTTCCCACACAACATATTTCTGATTAGAAACTATACTTGTATCTGAATGATAACCCCTCTTTCTTCTATTGATTTTCTTTTCTTATTTTTCCACCTTAGAATTTGAACTGAATTATTTCTCAGTTTCTTCTGAAAAATGTTTTTAGGAATTGAGTAGATCCTTAATATTCAATTCCTCTTTTGATTCATTCCATTCCCCTTCTTCAAAGTCATCTTCATCTGTGAGTTGCTGATGTTGAGAAGTTTTTGAAATGCACTGTTCTTTTTCCCACTGTTTCTTTTCAGGTCTTTCACCTAAGCTTTGTTGAGGATTTTTAGTTTGCATAGTAGTCACTACTGTATCATTCTTTTATTACTTCTCTAAATGCACTGTTCTTGAATTTTCTTTGTTGACTCCTTGTTATGTCCTCTTTTCTTACACTACTTCATTTAATTTTTCTTTGACTATGAATTCTTTTTTAGGTTCTTTGTAACTCTTTACTTGCTTGCTTGTGCCTTCTTCTTGAACTATAATTGCTTTGCCTTTCATCTTATCCGTGTTCCTATCATCATTCTTGAGAATACATTGGGAATCTTGATGGCCCAATTTACTGCAATGAGTACAGTATATTTAATTGCTTGCCAATGCCCAAAATCACCACATTCAATCCAAACTCTCTAAGGCCTGGTTTGAGGAGGTCTAATTCAACATATACTCTTGCAACACTTGGTCTATTTATATTAAATGTAGAGTTATCTACTTTGAGATGGCATCCTACTGGTTGAAAGATAGCAAAGAGAGCCTCCTTTGCAAATAAATGAACTGGAAGACAAGGAAAATTAATCCAAACTGGAACAATGCAGCTTTCTTGAATAGTACAAAATCTAGGAGACCATTTGAAAGTTCTCATTGGAATTTTGCCAATAAACCAAGTCTATTTCATCCATATACGCATAAAATCTTCCTCACATTTGACTCTAATGAGTATATGTTTATGATCAAGAAGACCTATATTATAGGTAACTTTTAACCAAAAAGATTCAAAGTTTTTTCTAATAAAATCCATAGAAGGCTTACCATGGGAGAATTTACCAACAATTGCATGTTTATAAGGAGACGAGAGTTGTTCTACTTCTTCATGAGAGAAAATGATAGCAGGTTCTCCCTTATATTTGGAAAGAGATTTGAGAGATATTGCATGACTTGCAGATGAGGCTTTTAAAACTTGCACAAAGGATTTGTGCCAAGGGTTTGGTGTATCAAGGGGTTTGGGGTCAAGAGAAGAGGAGGAGGAGGAAGAAGAAGGGGTTGTCATGCAACCCTAATTAGGGTTAATAGCGGCTAGAGAGAGAGAGATAGAAGCTATAGAGAGAGATGTATAAGTTTATGTTTATTTATTTTAACCCTAATTAAAATTGAAATCCTACTCTTAATTTATATGTTTAATGAGAAATGACCCTACTTTAGGGAGATATTGTGATTATTGATATGTGTTTATCACGTAGATGATAAAATGAGTACAAAATAATTATTTGTTATTGGTTTGGTAGTTGGATAGTATGTTGGATTTATAATACACATATACTTTCAAAATCTCTCATAATAAACCCTAACAAAAAATTTCTTAACACTTATGGTGGGGTGGGGCTTGGATTTCATCTCGGTGAGATCCAAAATGCGGGGTTATAAGAAGGGTAGTGATAAATCAAAACCTTAATCAAACTAATAAACCCTTATGCCTCATATGTTAGAATAAATAGTTATTAATTTATTAGAATTCTTATTTGGACTGCACGTATACCTCATTTATTAGTTCATGACATATAGAGGGTACTCCTATTTATAAGTATGGGAATCAGAAGATCGAACAATTTAACTACCTTGCAAATCGTGGGGTTGATCTCCAGCAAGAGTACCTATTCGATCGTATTCCATTTTCCCTACCAGAAAGATGGGATGACACTATAAACAATATATTCCACACAAATAATTCCTATGGAGCCCTAACCTTGCTTAAGTAATTATAAAAAGTAGAAAAAATTCACCCGTTATGGATGCAACTACGTACAAAGAGCACTGGCATAGATTGTGATGTCTCGCGCCATATGCATGTAAAATTAAATCTTTCCAACAAGTTGAAAAGGATGGAATTCTGAGTTCATGTAACGGATATCTATACATCAATCATAGATATGCTTCCTCCTAGTTGGCCATGTGCAAAAATCCATAAGTTTTCTAAAAACTAATATCGAATGGATGGAGATCAGACACATTGAACATGTTCTAAAGTCTTACTTTGAAAAGGTATATATATATATATATATATATATATATATATATAATATCGGGAGGCAACGCCCAAAATATACTAAGTGACGAGGTGACTCCCAAACGAGGATCCTCATCTCGTGCACAACAAAATGAATTCTCATCACCAATCACTGAGAAATTCACAAATCCACCTCTGGTTCATTCCCCTACTCCAAGTACGAGTAGGCAACAAACTCCTGTTGCTCCAACGTCCCCATCTAGTGCTCCTGACACCTCCTGCTCAAATGAAAAAAAGCCCATTGGGTTTTCCATTCTAGGGAATAACAGCACGGGTTATAAAAATGACCTAATGGGATTTAAAGCCCAATGTTTGTTGGGAAAATGAACATGGGAGTCAATGGAGTAGACAATTGGAACCTTACTGATCAAGCCATCAAGGAGACATATATGATCAACTTTGCACGTGGTTTTCATTTTCTGACCGTTAAAAGCATAAGGTTGTTTCTTGGGTTGCAAAACAATTGAGGAAATTATGGAGAAATATTTAGCAGAGACATTTCTCGAAGTATGCATCGAGCTCCAATATGTTGGCTCTGAAAGACAAATTACCTCAGAATGTTAAAATGTCGATGGAGCAGTGGAATGATTTTTAGAGAATGAGGTGAAGGACAAGAAACTGGTCCAGAGGATGAAGAATAAATCAAACAGGGCAAAAATTGATGTCCACATGTTGGACCCCAAATCTTATAAAGATTTGACGAATAAATAGTCAAGTAGGACAAAGTAAGGTCCAGATACTGGTAAACCACCAAATCGGGCCAACCTATAGGTTCATACTCGATGAGACAAAGATAATAAATTACCGTCACAGTTGTCTAAGACTTTGGAATCAATAGAGACCATTATCAGTCAATCAAGTTCGATCCCTTTTGATGACTTAGAAAATGATGCCCTGACCTAGACCTTTAAAAAGGACAAAAAGGGGAGGACGAGAGGTGTCAGGTCACATCTGCCGAAAATAAAATTAAAACACACCGTACCTCTCATGGATGAGATTTCTTCGGTCTGGAATCGTATCTCGACCCAAGAGGAACATCAGTCCAGGACCGATGGGGATGTCCAGGAGATTAAAAGTAACACTGGAGTCTTGACGAGTGAAATTACAAAACTCGTGTCTCTTCTTACTCTACGTTTTCGGCCCCCAATGCCTCCTCAAGGTTTCTCTTACCCTCACTCCCAAGGTTTTCCCTTTCCTCCCTCTACCAATTCCCCCTCTCAAATACCACCTCCTTCAACATGACTCTCCCCAATTCCACCTCCTTGAACATTCCCCTTCCCAATGCCTTCGCCTGTTACAGCTCTTGGATCATCGTCAACCAATCACGGTGACTTTGGCGAGCAGTTATATTTTAAGGACCTAGCCAATAGAAAAATTACTGGTGTGTGCACATTCATCTCCGTAGTTGTCGAAACTAAAGCACACTGTCGACCTTTGCAGAAGGGTGAGGCTCAGGTGATGGTTGATGAAATATACAATGGAAATGAAGATGTATCTGTGTATGTTGACAACGAGGGAGGGACATAATTGAGGCATTATGAAAATTCTTTTATCACTTGGCCAGTATATTTGTTGGCCAATTCTAATAATGTTTTTTGTATTTTAGTTGTAATAATAATTTTTTTTGTTTCAATTGTAAGAATCTTTTTTTATTTCAGTTCAGTATTAAAAATATTTTTTATTTCAGTTGTAATAGTATCAGTTTGCAAATTTCTTTAATTTAAGGTTTAAGTTGTGACATGTCCGTAATTATAGTAATTTTTGGAATGCAACATGACATTTATTTTAACCTATTAACACGGGACTAAAATTTTAAGATTATTAAATGGATTCCCCATAATACAAAGAGTGTATGGGGGAGACTAACCGAATAACAAATAATTATGTAAAGGGCATTCATAAATTTGTTAAATACGCTTACAGAAATTTTAAAAGTGACAAGATTTTGTGTCAATGCACTCAATGTATGAACGAAAAATATAAGTCATTAGGAGATGCTGAGTTGAATTTAATAAAGTGGGAAATTTGATAAGACTATAAAATATGGACATACCATGGTGAAAAAACTATACCTTATGTTTCAAAAGAATTTTCGGTAATGAGTAAAAGTGGTACATGATTCACAAACACATCGTCCATTGACTGACTTCAATGGTGATGCTTAAGGAGTCCATAACCATCAAAACTACCAACTTATGGATACGAATAATGCACATTATGACCAAGTAAATGAAGAATTTGATGCTGAACTACCAGGAGGTCGAAAATATATATAGTTGAAAGTCGATGCGTCTAGACCATTGTATAAAGATTACGATAAATATCACTCGATATTATATGCAATGATTGGTTTGCAAAATTTGAAGAGTCAATTTGGTTTTTCTGGCAATAGCGTAATCGTAATTCTTAAGTGGGTTAAAGAAATTCACCCAAAAAAGAAACGTTACCAGACAATTATCCTACCATAAAGAAGGGCATGAAATGCAAATTTATTCATACATGCAAGTATGATTGCATATTGTACTGCAACAAGCACGAAGAGAAGGACGAGTGTCATAAATGCAGTGAGCTTAGATATGTGGTTTGTGAAAATGAAAAGGACAAAGCTACAAAATATCGCAAGTGCTCGTAAGTTCCACAAAAGATTTTCAAGTATTTTCCACTTAGGCTACGATTAAAATAGTTTTTTACTGTACTATGGATAGCGGAGGCCATGACATGGCACGCTCGAACGAGGTGGGTGGGAATCTGATGCGTCATTCGGTTGATTGACTAATCTGAAAAATTTTAAATGAACGACACCATGAATTTGCAAAGGAATCGTACAACGTCCATCTTTCAATCTCTACCGATGGGTTTAAGCCTTTCGATAATTTAGGTACTGCTCAAAGTTATTGGCCAATTCTCATGGTTCCTTTAAGTGTCCCTCCGACACTGAGCATGAGAAATGAGTTAACATTATTATCTTTGTTGATAACTACATCGAAGGCTCTCAGCTATGATATTGATATATTCTTAGCCCTATTAATCGAAGAACTTAAAGAGTTTTGGGATAAAGGCATGACGACATTGGACTCTCATAAGGGTGAAGAGTTCATACATAAAGCAATGGTGATGTGGGCGATCCACGACCTTCTTGCTTATGGGACCTTGTCCAGTTTTAATGTTCATGGTTATTATAGATGTCCCATATATAGGAAGGAAACTAAAGACAATTGGTTATATCATAGTGGTAAGATGATTTATACGGTTCATCATAGATTTCTGTTTACCAGTCACTCTTTTGTGAACAACAAGTCTAACTTTTTTCCTGTTGGTCACAAGCGCATGACGTCACCTGCTTGGATTTCTGGTCAGAAGATCGAGGAGAAGACGATGGTTGCGACTGCGACTGTGGGGAATATGTACGTAAGTAGACACCCTTAATTTGTAAACCTAAAGTGTAAAGTTAGGGAGGATCTGAACGACCCTAGTAAAATGAAGCCATCGTCCAGGTGATCAGTATTTTTTTACTTATGATATTGGAAAGATAATCGTATAAGGCGTGTAATTGATGTGATGCACACAAAGAAGAATGTTGTAGAACATCTGATAAGAATATGTCTAGGTGGATCTCATTTAAAAGATGGAGAGCGGGCCCGCCGCGATCTATAGGATATCAAAATAAAGAAGAAATCGTAGTTAAAAAATAATCCTACAATAGGAAGAATTTATGTCCCCCCGGTTGCTTTCACTTTGACTACTAGTGGGAAAAAGATCCTCTTAGACACGTTGTTCTACTTAAAGACTCCAACTGGTTATTCTGCTAATTTACGTAGGATATAAAGCTACTAAATAAATTACTTAAAACAGTGAAAGTCTCACAAGTGGTACGTAATCATCCAATTAATCCCTCTGTTATTTCGGCATTGCTTCTCTGAACATAAAGATCTCCGTCGAGAAATTATGAAAATCAGGTTGTGTTTTACCCTACTTTGTGCAAACATGGTGAACATAAGGCACATTAAAGCTACAAAATCAACTTTAGCTGAGTCAGTTTGTGTATTAGAGAAATACTTTCCTCTGTCGTTCTTCGATATCAACATCCACCTGCTTGTGCATTTATATGATGAAGCTTTATTATGTGGTCTTATTAGGTATCGCTAGATGTATCCTTTTTAACACTTGATGAAAACCTTCAACAATTACTTAAAGAATACATGATATATTAGAGGATCAATTGTTGAAGAATACGTAATTGTGGAATCATCGTTATACGCTAGGGAACGTCTGCCAGAACAAGAGGTGAGGAGGTTCAATCCTCGTAGAGAACGAGTGATCGAGAAACCTAACGAGTTTGAGGATGAACTGCCTTTTGGTAAACCTAAAGAGGTGAAACTCACAAATCTACAATACGAGCAAGCAGCTCGTTATGTCTTCGAATTGTAAGATAAAGTCGAAGACTGAAGAGAATGAGTATTTACTAAATTATTCTTTGATTATATGTATTTTATATTTTATGATCTAAACTATACAATTTACCAGTAGGAAGTATGAGAACAAAATTGCCCAAAATCAAAGGAGAATTGCATGACAACTTATTTTAGGGCATGGGTAGAAAAAGAGGTCGTTTTCACCTCTTATGTGTGCGGTTATTTATTCATGTGTGGTAAAAATATGCCCTAATACAAATTCATTAATAAATGCAAGCATAGCAAAAAGTCCTAGTTTTCGTACGAAAGATTTTAAGAAATTCTGCACTAATGGTTTTGATTTCATTTCATATCTATACGAGAAAAATCTTTTGACGCAAAATAATAGAATTTTAATTTCTTCCTCGACCACCTGTATCGCTAGCAAAAGAGATAAAACCCCAAAAGGTACGGTGGGATAATCCAACAAATCCTAGAACTCAATTACTTAGATTTCATAGAAATCGTATTCTATTATGATTGGGGAAGGTGGAGGATACTATAAATGTTATAAAAGTTGATCATGACTCAAAACTTATTATGGTAGATTTATTAAAGATGAAAAGTAAAGATCGCATTATCAGCAAGCCTTTTATTTATGCCTTTCAGAACGTAAAGAAGGTACTCCGCTCGAAGTACATAAACGATAGCAATTGGAATATTGTTGTGCATGCACCAAAGGATATGACTACTCAAGTAGACGCCTTACAGGCTCCAAAATAGTTCCAGACAGCTCTTGATGACAACCCTAATTTGAAGGATATTTTAGTTAATTTAGAGGAAGATAGAGTATCAAGACATTATTTTATCCTTGTCAATATTATTCGTATCCTATTATGATATTGACACTACATTAGCGCTTTACTCTGATATATGAATGTTTAGTTTGATGTTTGGATGTATAGTTTAATTTACAAATGTTTAATATGATTTATGTATGTTTAGTTGCATATTGATTTAAACAAATTAATATGTAATCAATGTTAGTATTTTGAAAGTACACGCATAATACATAAAGTACACGTACATTGAAATGAACAAAATCATTTTCAATGTGCGTATACTTTTTCATAAAGTACACATATACTAAATATTATTTTGTTCATTTCAATGTGCGTGTGCTTCATGTATTATCCATGTACATTATGAAAGTACGCGCATAATACATAAAGTACACGCACATTAAAATGAACAAAATCATTTTCAATGTGTGTGTACTTTTTGTATTGTGCGTGCACTTTTGTAAAGTAAATGCATGTTTTAAAAAGTACATGCACATTGAAATGTGTAGATGTGTGTTTCCTCACCAATAATGATATGGCACATCCGCAGGTTTTGTTGTGCATAAATTCAATTATTTTGTCGAGAGAGTTGGTGAAAAATCCGTGGACAGTAGAAGCCAAGTCATATTTAATCATATCATCTGTGTCATTGATGTATGGAGTAAAAAATATTCCTATTGTGAAGTTAGAGTTGGATAACAGCAACATGGTAATGAAGTGAAGAGAAACAAAACCTCATGCATGTCCAACGTAATATGTAGCAACTGGACGCATATTTGCGGGACTCCAGGTTTGAGAATAGGACTTGAATTTGAAAATAGGCACACTTAGTCTTGAAAATAGGTCGCGAGTGGTCGAAAAAACCAATAGCCCCCAAACGGCATCACGAGTGGCACGAACACCCCGCGCATATCCAACGTAACACGTAACAACCAGTTATGTAGTCGCGGGACTCTCAGTTTGAGAATAGGATACGAATTTCAAAATAGGCACACTTAGGCATGAAAATGTGCCGCGAGCGGGTAGGAACCACCAATAGCCCCCAAACGACATCGCAACTGTAATGAACACCTCGTGTGTGTCCAACGTAACAAGTAGCAACAGGTCACGTAGTCGCGGGACTTCCGATTAGAGAATAGGATTTGAATTTCAAAATAGGCATGCTTAGGTTTGAAAACATGTTGCGAGTGGACAAAAACCACCAATTGCCTCAAATAGCACTGCGAGTGGCATGAACACCTTGTACGTGCCCAACGCAACAGGAAGCAATCGGTCGCGTAGTCGTAGGGCTCCCGATTTGAAAATATGACCTGAATTTCAAAATAGGCACACTTAGGCTTGAAAACTTGTCATGAGTGGACGAAAACTACCAACAACCCCAAAAAGGCACTGCGAGTAACACAAACACCTCTTGCGTATCTAACGTAACACATAGCAACCGATCGCGTAGTCACGAGAATCTCGATTTTAGAATGGAACTCGAATTTGAAAATAGGCACACTTAGGCTTGCAAACATGTCACGAGTGGGAGGAAACTATTAATAATCTCAAAAACAGCACCGCGAGTAGAACGAACACCTCATGCGTGTCCAACATAACACGTAGCAACTGGTCTCGTATTCATGAGAGTCCCGATTTGAGAATAGGACCTGAATTTCAAAATAGGCACACTTAAGCTGAAAAATGTGCCTCAGGAGGGAAAAAATCACCAACAGCCACCAAACGGCACCACGAGTGGCACAAACACCTCGTGCATGTCCAGCTAACATATAGCAACCGGCCGCATAGCCACAGGACTCCTGATTTGACAATAGGACCCAAATTTCAAAATAGGCACACCTAGGTTTGAAAACAAGCCACGAGTGGACGGAAACCGCCAACAGCTCCCAAACGGCACCACGAGTGTCGTAAACACCTCGTGCGTGTCCAATGTAACACGTAGCAACCGATCGCGTACTCGTTGGATTCCCGATTTGAGAATATAAACCAAATTTTAAAATAGGCACACTTAGGCTTAAAAACATGCCGCGAGTGGGCAAAAACTACCAACAACCACTAAATGGAATAATGACCCGTTAGAACACCTCGTGCATGTCCAACGTAACTTGTAGAAACCAATCGCTTTGTTGCGAGATTCTCAGTTTGAGAATAGGACCCGAGTTTTAAAATAATCACACTTAGGCTTGAAAACGTGATGCGTGTGGGCAGAAGCCACCACCAACCCCCCAAAAGAACTGCGAGTAGAATGAACACCTCGTGAACACGTATCAACCGACTGGCTAGTCGCGGGAATCCTAATTTGAGAATAGGACCCGAACTTCAAAATAGGAACATTTAGGCTTGAAAATGTGACGCGAGTGGCACGAACACCTCGTGCATGTCCAACATAACACGCAACAATCGGCCCCGTAGTCACGGGACTCCGAATTTGATTTACGAATGCATAATTTAATTTACGAGTGTTTAATATAATTTATGTATGTTTAGTTGCATATTAATTTAAACAAATTAATATGCAAGAAATGTTAGTATTTTGAAATCACACGCATAATACATAAAGTACACGCACGTTAAAATGAGCAAAATCATTTTCAATGTGCATATACTTTATGTATTATACACATGTTTTCGTAAAGTACACGCATGTTTTATAAAGTACATGCACACTTCAAATGATTTTGTTCATTTCAATGTGCGTGTACTTGGTGAAATTACACGCATAATACAAAAAGTAAATGATCATTAAAATGAACAAGATCATTTTCAATGTGCATGTACTTTTTGTATTATGTGTGCACTTTCGTAAAGTACATGCTCACTGAAATGTGTAGATGTGTGTTTCCTCACCAATGATGATATGACACATCCGTTGGTTGTGCTAAGTTTAGATTCTGATGTTTCGTCGAGAGAGTTGATGAGAAATCCGTGGACAACAGAAGCCCAGTCATATCTAATCATATCATCTATGTCGTTGATGTATGGAGCAAAAAAAACATCCCATTGTGAAATTAGAGTTAAAGAATATAAGTATGGTAATGAAGTGGAGAGCAACAACACCTTGTGCGTGTCCAACGTAACACGTAGTGACTGGCTGCGTAGTCGTGGGACTCCTAATTTGAGAATAGGACCCGAATTTTAAAGGGACATGTACCAAATAGTCCTTCGAACATTTTTTAATACACGTTTAGCCCAAAACTTTTTATTTATTCCAAAAAGTCCATCAACATGCCGCTAGCGAAGATGTAAGGACATAGTCCATATGTAGTATTGGCTTAATTCCGGACAAAACCATATGAGTCATACGATATATGTTCTTGTATATCCTTCCGAACCTATGACGAGTGTATGTTGAAGACGTAGAGGCTTAGATATTAAAGTTCATCCTTGTCGGGGTATCGTGCCATGTTTCACGTCATCAACATAAGGATTCCAATGTCTCTAAAAGGTATCAATGCATATAATATATATAGGGAAACTTGGAATATTTTTATGGGTGTTATTTTTGTATAAAAAGTTTTGGGCTTAAAATAATTTTTTAAGAAACTTTGGATTTTCTGAAAAGTCGTTCGAACGACTTTTTCTCGTTGGAAAGTCGTTCGAACGATGTCGTTTGAATGACCTAGGGCGGTTTCTGACATTTTTTAATCAATTTTTTGAAAACCTCCCACTTTACCCACTTGTTTTTAACCATTACGGGATAAATTTTTTCACAGACTTTTCACTCCATTTTTAGAGCACTTGAGAGAGAAAAACATTCTTAAGAAAAGTCCATTTTATGTGTTTGATGTCCATGGTTTAAATTCTTCCAAAACATAAAATACACACCCATGTTTGTTTAGAATCCAAGTTCTTTATATATATATATATCTTTGCTTGGAGAGTTTTGGCACCAGGTTTTATCTACACCAACAAGAAAAGAAGTTTGGGTTAATTCTCTACCCACAGAGGAGAAGAACTTGTGTTTGTTGTGGCTTTCTCACATGGTGAAAGGCACCATGTGTGGTTGATAGTTGTTGTGCTTCAATTATTTTGGACACCAAGACTACGATGGACGTCGTGGTTATTTGCTAGACGGAGGTATTTGTAAGAAAAAGCGTCGGGGCGTGAAGGGAGTCAAGTCGAGTGTAGTAAGTCTTTTGTCTTGTAACTATAAAACCATATCTAGTAAATTTATTAGGCAAGGGTTATCCGAGGATTTTCCCATTTGGGTTTTTCTCGTACATCGTCGTGTAATGGTTGTGACTTTTATTTTATCTTGCAAAAAATACTTAGATGTATGCGTAGGTTTAAAAAGATAAAATTTGGTCTAAAAATCACAATTACAGTTTAATGTGTGCTAATAAATTATTTGGGTAAGTTTAATTTAATTCAAGCCCAGAATTTAATTTGATAAAATTTAGTTTGGCCTATATTGAAAATTTGAATTAATTGTTGTTAGGCTAATGAGAAGACTTGGGTTAAATTAAATTTATGGTTAAAGAAAAAATCACTATTTATTCAAGTTTCATTTTAGTTTTGAAGAAATTAAAATTTAATATTTTAATTATGATTTTTAGGGCCTTGTGTTCCAACATCAGACTTTAAAAATAAGAGAATATCGGTTAAATAGGTGTTTAAGTGACTTTTTGGAACAAAATAAAATGGCTTTGACTAAATGTGTATAAAAAATATTTGAGGGAATTTCTGGTATTTGATTCAATTTCAAAATAGGTACACTTAGGCTTGAAAACGTGCCACGAGTGGGCGAAAACCACCAACAGCCCCCAAACGGCACCGCGAGTGGCATGAACACCTCGTGCTTGTGTAACGTAACACGTAGAAAATGGTCACGTAGTCGCAGGACTTTCGATTTCAGAACAAGCCCGAATTTAGAGATAGGCACACTTAGGCTTAAAACGTGCAGCGAGTGGGCAAAAATAATCAACAGCCTCCAAACAGAGCTGCGAGTGGCACGAACACCTCGTGTGTGTCCATTGTAACATAAAGCAACCAGCCGTGTAGTCGTCGGACTCCCGGTTTGAGAATAGGACCCGAATTTCAAAATAAGCACAATTAGGCTTGAAAGCGTGCCGCGAGTGGACGGAAAGCACCAACATCCCCCAAATGACACCGTGAGTGGTACGAACACCTCGTTCATGTCCATCGTAACACATAGAAATTTATCGGGTAGTCACAGAACTCCCAGATTAAGAATAAGACCTGAATTTGAAATAGGCACACTTGGGCTTGAAAACGTGTAACGAGTGGGTGGAAACCACCACCAACCCTCAAACAACATCGGGAGTGGCATAAAAACCTCGTGCATATTTAATGTAACACGTAGTAACCGGCCACATAGTCGCGGGAATAGGACCTAAATTTGAAAATCAGGTTCACTTAGGCTTGAAAATGTGCCGCGAGTGGGGGGAAACCACCACCAACCCCCAAACGGCACAATAAGTGGCACGAACACCTCGTGCGCGTCCAACATAATATGTAGCAATTGGTCGCGTAGTCCCGAGACTCTCGGTTTGAGAATAGGATTCGAATTTAAAAATAGGCACACTTAGACTTGAAAACATGCTGCGAGTGAGAGAAAACCACCTACAGCCCACAAATGACACCGTGAGTGGCACAAGTCCCTCTTGCATATTCAACGTAACATATAGTAACTGGTCGCATAGTCTCGAGACTCCTAGTTTTAGAATAGGACTCGAATTTTAAAATAGGCACACTTAGACTTGAAAACGTGCCGCGTGTGGCAGAAATTGCCAACAACCCCCAAACGGCACCGCGAGTGGTACGGACATCTCACGTGTGTCCAATGTAACACATAGCAATCGGTCGCGTAGTCGCGAGACTCCCAATTTGAGTATAGGGCCCAAACCAACCCATATTTTTTTCCATTTATATATGGTCACGGACTTTAATCGTGACCATGTTTATTATTTTTTGTGATATATATTGATTACATCTTGGGTACGTGACCAGGCTAAAAAAGGTCTAAAGGTTGGTCACAGCGTTGGGCCATGACCAATAGGAAGAAGTTATGAAAGTAGGGTCACGACTCTACGTCATGACCAATATTGTATAACTATAACCAAGTTGAAATGTTGGTCACTACGAATTTTATTCATGACCAACTGGTCATGGACCTCCTCCATAACCATGCACCACTATATACAGCTTCACGCCATAGTTCGTGACCATGTCTTTTGCGCAGGGACTTGATCCGTGACCCATGTCCTTGGTCAACCGTATTTTGGTCATGAATTTTATTTGTGGCCCATGGGCTTAGTCACGGCCCAAATCCGTGACATTTCGCCTAATTAGGTATAGTGATGATGCACCCCTGTTGACGATCCCATCCTTCCTCATACTACTTCGGTGGACCCCACTCCTGATTTAGAGGACCCACCCACTTGGGTTTGAAAGAGTCATGACCCTTTTGCTATGCTTGGTGATCCCACACTAGGTGTCAAGACTCGTTCTAAACTCGAGAGTGTGGTTATCTATTTGTGCTACACCTTCTTTATTGAGTCTAAGAATGTGAAATAAGCACTTAAGGATGAGCATTGGATATTCACCATACAAGATGACTTGCTTTAGTTTTGCAAGAATGTTGTCTGGGAGTTGGTCCCCCGACCTAGCAAGACTAATCTGATAGGTACCAAGTGGATTTATAAGAATAAAATGGATAATAATGGTACGATAGTTCATAATAAGGCTACGTTGACCGCTCAAGGCTACACACAGATCGACAGTGTAGATTTTGACGATACGTTCGCTCCTGTTGCTAGGTTTGAGTCCATTCACTTACTATTCGCCATAACATGTCATATGTGCTTCAAGTTATATTAGTGGATGTTAAGAGTGCCTTTCTGGATGGCATTCTACAGGAAGAGGTTTACGTGGAACAATCAAAAGTGTTTGAAGACCCTAAGCACCCGAGACACGTCTATTATCTTAAAAAGGCCTTATGTGGTTTAAAGCAAGCACCCCTTGCTTGGTACGAGAAGCTCACTTCCTATCTCTTAGCTCATGCCTTCAAAAGAGGGTGAGTTGATAAGACTTTGTTTCTGAGGAGAGAGTGGTGCTATTTTGGTTGCCCAAGTCTATATGGACGATATAGTATTTGGATCCACGTGCACCCACCATGCTCACACTTTTGAGGAGGAGATGAAGAGCGAGTTTGAGATAAGCATGGTTGGTGAGCTTACGTTCTCACTAGGTCTCGAGGTTCATCAGCTTGAGGATGGGATATTCATATCTCAATACAAATAACAAGGGACCTAATGAATAAGTTTGGTCTAGACTCCGCTAAGAACTCATGCACCCTTATGAGTACATCGACAAAGCTTAGCAAAGACACTTTAGGTAAGGACATACAGCAAACCCTTTATTGGAGTATGATAGGTATTTTCCTCTACTTGACCGCTAGTCATCTCGATATTACCTTTATAGTTAAAGTTTGTGCGCAAAACCAAGCGTCCCCGAAAGAGTCTCATTTACTTGCACTTAAATGTGACATCAAATACGTGAGTGGAACTCTTTAATACAGTATTTGATATTCCTTTGATACCGATGACCATTTATTCGCTTATTCGGATGTCGATTGGGTTAGGGATGTTGATTGATGTAGGAGCACCACGGGTGTTTTTTTTTACTTTAGGAGTGTTATATTCTTGTGGTTGAGAAAGAAGCATAACTTCATATCTTTGTCCAGGTCAGAGGCTGAGTGTATTATCATCGGGAGTTGTTGCATGCAACTCTTATGGATGAAGCAGATGTTGAAAGATTGTGGGATTTCACAAGGCACAATAACTATTTAATGTGATAATACGAGTTCCATCCATATATCTTGTAATCCGGTCCAACATTAGTGCACAAAGTACATTAGGATACGTGAGAATTCTATACGTGATTTAGTTGAGGAGAAATTTGTGTCCTTGAGATTTGTGAGCACCGAACATCAATTAGCTAATATTTTCACAAAACCTTTAGATGCACCTCGATTTGAGGATCTTATGAAATCTTTAGGTATTTTCACTATTAATTGAGTTCGGATACTTTATCTAATATAGGATGTTTATCATGTTCATATCTTATATTCCTATTGCTAGATTATATTATCATTGTATTTGTCTGATTTTTGTTATATTTTTTTAGTAAAATCCAAAAAGAGTTTCGTTTTTCTAGAAAAAATTTGAAAAATTCAAAAAGATTTTGGGGTTTTAAGATAAAGATGAAAAAATGAAAAATATTTTATTTTGATGAAATCTTTGAAAAAGACGAAAAGAGTTTTGTATTTTTCGATTTTCACCACATATGGATGAACATTTAAGATTTCGGGATCACCCCGTCATTCTATCCATTCACGTGACTTTTTCGTAGTGTTTTGAGACATGACTTTATTTTTATAGTGTGCTTAATAATGTGTGGATATCATTACGCTGATCTTTGATAACTACTATCTATATATTAAACTCCTTGTTTCCATTATTGCACACATACACGAGCTTTATGAACACTGTACTTACTTTTCATTTTCCGAATACGATGTTCTCATATTAATTTTGCTTAATAAAGAACCAATTGTAAAAAGATATAAGTCATGCATGTAAGAAACATTGCCGAATTTGATTTATTTTTTTGAAAAATATTGTTATATGTTAAGCAATGGAAAGTGGCTACAAAATATCAAAATGTTATTTTCGTTTTGCATAAAAGAGCCTTAAAAGATTAGAGACACATAAAAATAGAAGTGTTAGGCCAATTTTGTTTAGATTCATTGATGTTTCACTACATATGAGCACTATGATTTCTTCAAAATAATTAAGAGTGAATTCTTATAAATGAGATATTTTAAGGGAGTTAAAGTCGAAGACCATTGGATTTGCACAACGGACTTTCTTGAAAAATATTAAATAGTTTGGCGTTATTGTTGTGTGAATCATTTAAGTCCATGGCATGTTGATTAAGGTGGGTCGATTTCATATAAGTTCACTATCTTTACACCTAAGGTAGACTTTGAGCTCTTTTGTTAGGAGTGTCTCATGACTTCATGCACACTAGTTATGAATATTTATGTTAATTTACATATGGAAAATATTCACACAATTCCATTTTATGTTCACGATTCGTATATTTTAGTGTTATTCCATAGTGTGTTGTATTTGTTCATTTTATACTTTATACTTAAAAAATAATAAAAATTTTCAAAAATAGTTGGTTGAAAAGTTTCCTTTTGAGATTTTCATTACATGTGCGTTATCCAAATATCTTTGTGATGATATCTTGCTTCTTCATGTGATGCTTATATTTCATGACTAGTTTCTACTTATTTGTCTACTATGGAAAAAAATGGGGAGAACAAATTGAGGGGGAGTTTTATTTTTTATTTAAAACTCGTATGCGTCACGGTATTTTGTTTGTCTCATGTGTGTAGGACGTTCCGCCTAGATGATGATCACCTGGACCCATACAAGATGAAGACAAAGCTAGCCAAAGGGAAGATCCACTGCATTTGAAGGACTTGCACAAAAATAACTTTTCGTTTATTGATTTGGGGGGTAGTTATTGTTTTCAATATTTAGGATTTAATTTGGCTTAGATTTGTGTTTCGTACTAGAATAACCAAAGGGGGAAATTTGTAAGAGAAAGTTTTATAATTGCTCTTTTTTATTTTGGCATATCCCGTTACATAAACACTACACCTACATGACTTCTCGGGACTCGAAGATAAAGTTTAAAACTTTTGGAAGATTGGAGAATCGTACGTATCAACAACCTAAGAAGAAGTCATGGTTTTGATTAGTAAAATGTTTACTCTATTATTTATGGGGTTTTACAATTTTTAAAGAGGTTATTTTTCATAAAAGGTTTTTAAAAAAAAATTAAAAGATTTTTTTTAAAAACGCTGCCTCGTTAGAACGAGCTAACCATCTCATTCAAACGACATTGGCAATCATTTAAAGGAGATCCGATTACCTTCGAATGAAGCGATTTTTGGCGTCCCCTAGAATCTCGTTCGAAGTCCCTGTTCGAACGACTTCGAACGAGGTACACTTCGTTCAAATGACTGGGTGAGAAATTATTTTTTAATTAGTTCGAATCCAAGTCTTACATGCTTATCCTTTTATAACCAACCTTCTTATAAATATGATGCACGGGATTAGACTTCTTAAGAACTCCTTTTACCATCTAAAAACACATTGTTGAGTTTTCTTTGTGATCAAACACTTATATAATCATTCCCAACCCCTTGGAATCATAAAGATCACTTTACCAAGTCAAAAAGAAGGCTTTTAGAACAAAAAAAATGTAGAGAGAAATTTCTACAGCTGATTTGTGGAACCGTGGTTTCACTACTGAAGAAGAAAAGGCCGATCGGTGATATCGAGGGTAAACCGCTACTTGTGGACGAATATGGATCTAGTCATATACTATTGAAGGTTTTAAAGACTTTGCGCATCTCACTTCGATTGTTTAAGTTTTGTAAGTCGATTGTCTGTCAAATCATTCAATAGTGCTAAATATATGGTTTTTCCCTTTTTAGGGTTTTTTCCTCATCTTTGTGTAATTGCTTGCATTCTTGATTGATAATTAAAAATCGGATTAGTGTATGGCAATTTATTATATAAATCAATCCATTGAATCACTAGCATTCTCACGTTACTTTGTGATTTTTTCAAACAAGAATCGATGTTTTCTTTCGAGAGTTTTTAGTTAAGAAGTTTGGCGTGATAGATTTTTGGTATCGATTTGAGTGGCAACATTATAGAAGTAAGCATGCCCACGGATTATTGTGGATGAAAGATGCTTCGGGTGTTACACAAATTTCAACAAATGTTGAAAATAGGAGAAATATGATTGATTATTTTGAACATTTTGTGTTCACTGAAAATCCCGATGCAAACATGTCTATTCGTATAAAATAACACTATTGTTTGCTTGTCTTAACCTTAGAAGCCAATTTCAATTTTGATGACACTGATTATGCTTTATTGATTAATTGGTTCAAGATAAAATCTAAATTCAAGAGCTATTGCTTGTCCTTGCACAAAAAAATAAAGCAAATGGTATGTCACTTTCACTACCTATTTGATTTATTTGAATATTCATTGATATTAGAAGAACCAACGAATATAAATTTGTATCAGTTCATGGGACGCTAAAATGATCAGTCGGTACTCTCAATGCAATTGGTTATAAATTATATTGCCAAATATGCTTCTAAATCCAATCCAACCTCAAAATCTTTCACATATATTTTATAAGGGATTATTAAAGTTATCTGTTGCCCATTTCATACTGGTAAATCTGCAATCAAACGTTTGTTAATAAAGAACGTCTCCAAGTGAGATTTTTTAGCACAAGCGGTATGCCACTTGCTCATGGGGTGACCTCTTATGAAGGTAATTTAGAAAGATCATTCTTTTAAATTGGAATGAGAAGAGTATGATGTCGTTAAGTATTCAAATGAGGGATGGTGAAAATGATGAATAAATTATTGGAAATAATCCAAGCTTTATGAGTAGTAGGTATATGAATTGTCCTCCTGATTATGAATATATAACTTTTGCCAATACATCCAGGAAGCACTACTACTTGGTAGGATTTTGACATAAATCAAGATCTGATGAAATTGTTTGGGTAATTTTGAACTAAAAAGTGACATTCCCCAAGACGACAAAAAAGGGAAATATCACGCTATCAACAAGTCTTGCTTTACCACCATTACCATAGTATAAATGAAACAATGAGTAATTTTGATTCTTAGTAGAGTCGGCATATTAACTTGGGGCTTAGTGGTATCCACATCATCAACCTTCCTGACCCCATTGATGATGACTTTGAAGAGGAACCAAGTTTATAGGTATGAGGGGAAGGGATGCCCCGTGAGGAATGGATTCTCACTGCATCAATGGGGCCAATATTTGTTGATGTTGAATTATGAATGATAGACTTTGATACATCACACAATTGGGGGAAGTCTTAGGACGGTATCCCGACATTGAAATTGAAAGAAACATCATCCACAATCATCTGTGTGCCGGAGAAGATTCGATTAGTAAAATGTTGAACATTACACATAGTGTCCCACTTAGTGAGTTATCATTTGAGCAACAACTTGCTCATGATTTGGTAACCAGATCACTTGGAGATGGAAAACCCATTCAAATGATTATTCGTGGGGAAGTCGGGATAGGGAAATCCACTATAATAAATTAAATTCTTTGCAAAATTTTTGAATGGTTTCAATCTAGAAAATTAGTTCGCCAAATAATGGCTCCGATGGGGGTCGTCGCCTTCAATATTGGTGGTGCTACTATCCACTATGAACTTTCCATAGGTGTGTAACGTAAGTCATCCCAACCTTATGTTCATCTTAGTGGTGATCAATATCAATGCATGCAAGAAGACTTCGGGAATAACTAACTTGTAATTATTGATGAATATAACATGTTGGGAAGAACAATGCTTGCCAATATCAACCTTAGTTGTTGAGATATATTTGCATGTAATGATCATTTTGAAGGTGTTTCAATTATACTTGTTGGTGATGCCTCCTGTATTTGATAGCCTATTGTATGTCAATAAAGGAAGTCACGTGCAATAATGTGGAAACATTGCTTATATGGGATTTAATAGGTCTGTTCGTCTATCACACATTTTTTTCCAATCGGGGATGGATAAGACCACCTATAGAGAAGCTTTGTTGCGACTAAGCGATGGAACATCTACAGCTGAATATTGTCACTTATTTAATAATCGCAATTTTCATCCCTCATTATTGAAGATACGGGAAACTTCATATATGCTCTTCGTTTAACAAAGAAAGTTTCTAATAAGTACAATCTAGAAAGATTACTTCACTTAGGCAGACCTATTGCAATGATACATTCCAAGAACAATTGCAAAGATGTTTATAATACTATCATAGATCATATAAAAGGCTTGGAGAAGGTACTCTATTTGTCTATTGCTTCTTGTGTAATGCTTCGATTTGATCTCTCCACTCAATATGGACTTGTTAATGGGATAATGGGTACTGTAGTCGACATTGTCTTTGGGAAGGACAATATATCACCATCTGATTTACCCTTTACAGTCATGGTTGGCTTTGACAACTATCGTGATCCTACATTTTGTACCGAAAGCAAAATAATTCCAATCCTGCCCCAAACAACTAACTGGAAAACATTAAATGGAACATCATGCCAAATATTATTTCGTGTTAGGTAATTATGATTCACAAAAGTCGAGAATTAACTCTTAATCGTGTTGTTGTTGACATTTGCGATAGGGAACGCCTTGGCTTAACTTTTGTTGCCTTATTTTGCACTAGAAAGTTAAAAGACCTTGCATTTTGCCCTATGTTCACTTATGAAAGACTTCAAAAAATTGCAAAATGTGATGGTCTGAACAGACAACGACAAGAGGAGGAACGCTTACGCGTTATGGCAACCTTGAGTTCTTGATTTTGAAATTCGCAGATTGACATTAAACGTTTCCCGTTTGTTTGATTCACTTCACTTTACACTATGATTAATTAAAATTTTCTTTTCTTTTGCATAGGGGCGACTATGATGTTGCATTGTGTAATGTTAATCTTGATACTTTTGTGGGCCTCATCGACCTTTTTATTAGGCCTGGACGATTTTTGCAAGCTCTTTTTTGGTTTTGTTAAGGTGTAAATGTGTATTATCCTTTTTGATATATTAGTGACTATACATAAACTTTCAGATATTAATTGTTAAATCTTAGGTTTCCAATACTAAGTTTCTTAGTATTGATTTTGTCAAGTAAATCTACTCTATTTTGAATAACACTTTAGATAGAAATTTACTTCTCCATGTTACATGTACTTGTTGTGGTGATTTACTTCTCCATGTGATACATAATTATGTTAATCTTGTTAACGACGGGTGTGTCAGATGGGTGGGTGGGGGTGTGTATATTAAAAAACACGCGTGTCTCACGCGTGTTCGTTGCCGCTGGCGCGGATCAATTACAATAAGAAATTAAGGGTTATTTTTTAATAACTTATTAGGTTCATTAAAATGTTCATTATCTTTGTTCACTTTTGAACCTCAAAAGTGGACAAAGATAATGAACATTTTAATGAACCTAATATATATATAGAGAGAGAGAGGGGGGTTCAAAAGTGAACAAAGATAATAAACATTTTAATGAACCTAATATATATATATATATATATATATATATATATATATATATATATATATCTTATTTAAGTATTTTAAACAACTTAAATACTGTCAAAAATTGACCCATTTTTTTGAAATACCAAAAGGTGTTATTTTCCTAAAAAAGATCCCCCACGGGAGTCCCGCATTTGGGCTCCCGCATGGGAGCCGTTCTGTATATATATATGACCTGTCAATGGGTCATATTGAGTCATGTTCGAATTGATTTTTATTGTGTTAGGGTCTAATCGAGTTCGTGTCTAAACGGGTGACTTTTTTATTGTGTGAAAAAATCATATTCATACTCGACATGTTATCTTAACGTATCGTGTTTACTCGTTAATACTAATTAAGATAATGAATTATTTTGAATTGTATACAAGTTGACATATTATCTCATTTTAAACACAATTAGACCCATTAATTCATTGACATTACTAAATCTCTCATTTAGTAAAATTTGTTATGATTAAATTAACATTATGTTACAAAAACTATTTATAGGCCCTAATAGTATATCTTATTTACTTAAATTAATGCGTCATAACGGGTCTAATCGGGTATTAATGAGTGAAGGCCGCAACACTAACTTGACCCGTTAACTATCATATTTTATCAGATTGACACTTATGTGATCTGAAACCATTAAGAATCCACCTATTAACTTATAACTTCGTGTCGATTCGCATCGTGGTATCGTGTCGTGTCTTATTTTACCACACACACACACACACACATATATATATATATAGTCATGTTCTTATACGGACTAGTCCGCATTTTAAGAATACGGATCGGACATGTGTCACTTGGCGGTGAACCCAGAAAAGAGAGATAGTGTGCCTATAATTTAAGGGGCACCGTTAGGTGACACATATCCTGTTCGCATTTTAAAATGCGGACTAGTCCGCAGGAGCATTATTATATATATATATATATAGGGAGAGGATCACAAGTGGACTTAAAAAGCGAACTTTTTAATGGACCTTAACAAAAAACACTTAACAACCCATTAATTTTAATTACTTTGTTGTAATTGGTCCGCGCCAGCGTCAACGGACATGCGTGTGACCCGAGACTCCCTACCCCCCCCCCCCCCCACCTACCCACCCACACCCACACCCACACCATGGTAGACCACTAGTTAAAAAAAAATTTGCTAGCGCGGACCAATTACAACAAAGGAATTAAAATTAATGGGTTATTAAGTGTTTTTTGTTAAGGTCCATTAAAAAGTCCGCTTTTTAGGTCCACTTGTGATCCTCTCCCTATATATATATATATATATATATTCGCCATTTTTATCAAATTTTCAAAAAGTATTTAAAAACTAATTTATCAAATTCGCATGGATATTTATAAACACAAAAAAAGTAAATTTTAAAAGTGTTAAATCCAATTTTGTGAATATAAAACTTTTAAAATAATTTGAGAGAGAGATTGGGTGGAGATGAGCATCGGAGATGGCGTGTGTATGAATAATCTTATCCCCTCTTGAATTCTGACAATCAACAACCATGACGAGCAGCGTGAGTCAGACACTGCGTTATCCATTCACACAACGAATACCTGAGAGGCGCGGGAAGGGGTCAAGGCCTCGGACTCTGACCCTTAAAACAAAATGCAGCTTGGAGTCGGAGCAGAGAGATTTGAAAGACGTGCTGTCTGGCATGGTGGACGAGCGTGTCGAGGAGCTGTTGAACAGAGAAGAGAACAGGGTTTTGTTGGATGGGTTGGAACAAGCAACACTCAGAGTTGAAGTCGCCAAAAGAGAGCTTGCCCACATCAACAAACAAGAGCTTCAGGCTAAGCACTTGAAGGACTACATCACTCAACTCGAAACCAGAACCTCCGAGGTCTGCTATTCTCTTAACTAATGTTTCTTTAAACTTCTAAATACTCAATACACCTCATTTTCACTCTATAACCATTAACTGAGCTCACATAGGAGAGGGAATAAATTAATGAAAACTAAATTGATCATAGAATTGCGGGGAGAAGAAAAAAAGAGGGACAAGTCTTTTGAGAACTACAAATGAGTTTAAAATCCTATTAAGGTATAAATTGGTGTAGTAAATCTTATTGTTCTTAGAGCTCTCTCACTCTCTCTGTATTTCTCCATATTTATAGGAGAGAAGGGCTGTGGTCCATAGCCACACGTGTCCTTCACGTTAGTGAGATGAGGCACTCTCCTTGTGAGAGGGTTAGTGCACACGGGGAGTAAATAAATGGTAGTGCACAAGGTTCCCGCTTTAGTGGGGTCTGGGAATGGTAGATGCATGCAAGTTTTATCCCATTTTTAGAGCGGTTGCTTCCAAGACTCGAACCCACGACATAACACTTTGGGTGGCCAAGTGCTTGCCATCACACAAACTCCAACCTCTTATAAATTTCTCTTACAGTATTCTTATAAATTTTTGTTATCTTTCTGGTACAATTATGCAATTCTTCTTGTGTGCCAAGTAGCACTAGGCTAGCTGGGTACAATTATGCAATTCTTCTTGTGTGCCAAGTGGCACTAGGCTAGCTGGGTACAATTATGTATTTCTTCTTGTGTGCCATGTGGCACTAGACTAGCTGGATGTGTGGGATAGACGTTCGCACAATGTTTGTGCTGAGGCCAAAGCAGAGGATGGTCCGAGGTCTTCATAGTTGATGTCTCAATAAGCATTTTACGGGACATGATGGGATAGGATCGATCGACCGACCTATAAGGAAGTCGAGGGCAAGCTCATCTTTTGAGTGTTCTTCATGTTGTTCCTTTGAACCTATTTTTTGAGATCTCCAGGTTGGGTTTCCATTAAGGCGACTCTTTTTAGGTTTTAACAGGCTTTAGGCCCATCCCCGTGATAAACTTACCATTTTGTCTCCAGATATACCTTTTGTTAGTGGATCCGTAATATTTTCCTTTGACTTTACATAGTCAATGAAAATAATTCCATTCAAGAAAAGTTGTCCAACGGTTTCGTGTCGATGACGTATATGTCGTGACTTACCGTTATAATTACTATTTTGTGCCCTTCCAATGACAGATTGACTATCACAATGTTTTATGATAGGTGTCACGGGCTTTGGCCAAATTGGAATGTTCTCTCAGATGTTTCGAAGCCATTTTGTTTCTTTCCTAGCTTTGTCCAAAGCTATGAATTCAGATTTTATAGTGGATCTTGCGTTGCATGTTTGATTCTAGCTTTGTCCAAAGCAATGAATTCAGATTTTATAGTGGATCTTGCGATGCATGTTTGTTTCTAGCTTTGTCCAAAGCTATGAATTCAGATTTTATAGTGGATCTTGCGATGCATGTTTGCTTCGAGGGTTTCCAAGACACAGCTACACCTCCGAGAGTAAATACATATCCACTTTTTGATTTTGAATCATTGGAATCAGATATCCAATTTATGTCACTATATCCTCGAGTCCAGTTGGATATTTTTCGTAGTGCAGTCCATCCTTTAAAGAGTATCTAAGATATCTAAGAATTTTTACTAAGGTCTTCCAATTATGCATTTCTTCTTGTGTGCCATGTGGCGCCAGACTGATTACAGTGGCTGGATGTGTGGGATAGATGTTCGCACAATGTTGGTGTTGAGGCCAAAGTAGAGGGTGGTCGGAGGTCTTCATTGTTGATGTCTCGATAAGCATTTTACTGGACATGATGGGATAGGATCGACCAACCTATAAGGAAGCCGAGGCCGAGCTCATCTTTAGAGTGTTCTTCATACGCTGAGTCATCCATCCAGGACTAAGGCGTCAAGTCATCGTGTTCGAGTTCGGCTCGACCGGGGTGTGTGACATCTGGGTGAGGGATTGGATCTCAAACCCATATGTCATCCCGTTAGCCCACGTGAGCTGCATGTGCAAACTTATATTGCTTAGGGCACTTCTTGATGGTTTGTGTGTGAGATGCAACCAAGGAAGCACCGACACTTCTGAAGAGGCAGCGTTTATGTGTCAGATAATGACATTTTTCGACACTCCTTTCACATGTCCATAATATAAATAGAAAATTAGCACATTCTACACTTATTTTCACATGTGCAACACTTGTTTGCATGTGTCTGTCACTTGGTGTGTATATATATATACATACATAAGAATATAAGTTAAATTGGTGGAATCGTCTTTGAGCTTCATCCTTTATGAACTATGCCCCAATGTCAATTAAGCAACTCCCCTGCTCTACCAGCACTCAAACAGTTCTCATGAAAGTTCTTATCATTTTCATGTTATGCTTTGAGATATTAATTCATTCTTTTTAATAAGTATTCAAACATGATTTTTTATGCATGTTCTTGTACATTTCTCTATATAAAGTTATAAGAATATATTTAATTATCAACGTGTCCCCGCCTTGGCATATCTTATTTCTTTGAGATTTTTCGTATCAACGTGTTCGTGTCATGTCAGACACGACACCCGTGTCCGTGTCCGTGTCCGTGTCCGTACTTACGCAAAAATTATCGGGGGACGTGGTGAATGTTGGCTGAAATGTCACAAGGGCGACAAGATTCTTCTGAATGCGCGTCAATATGGCACTCTAGGGTATGGCAATACTTTTGGAGAGAGGCTGCTGCTTCTGGGAGCTCTGCTACATCCGCAGGTCAGACCACGACTGGAAAGAGACCAGACTCTCTTGCCGAGGTGTCAGTCAAGCTCCCGAGGGTGGCCGTTAATAGCATTACTCCGTTGCTCAACCGCCCCCTTGGAGCTCCCTAAAGAAAGGAAAAGGGGACGTCCCCTCTGAGGATGTTCAAGGGTATGTTATGGATAAAACAACCAAGGTCACCTATGCCGCCTGTTGCTAGGATCTGTAGTCCATTTGATGCCATCCCCAAAGTGCCCAAAAGTAACTCGGTTACACTGGTTATGAGTCAGGCCTTCGCTACATCAGGATCCCTGCAGAGGAATCCCCCTTAGGTAGATTTGGCTGCAGAAGAATCCCTCTTTTAGGTAGAGGAACCCCCCTTTGGCCGATTTGGTTGCTGAGGAATCCCCCTTAACAGACTGCTGTAGGATTCTCTCCTGGCATCCCATGCCCCTTGGCTCTGAGAGCCACAGGTATTAGGGCCCAACTTATGAAAAGAATTACCCCAACTTAGCCTAGTGAAAACGCTACGCAGAGGTGATTCTAGGGTGTAACTTCCTTCCTCTGTTTTCTGATCTGTAGAGGTTTTGCAGGGATTGTATGAAGTGTCTGTCCAAAATAGGTCCCTTCGGCTTTGGCTTCCATATCTAGCCTCCTTGGCAGTGGAGGATCCCTTCGCTGGAACTGATAGAATAATGACTTCTTTTTACGCCCTAAGCTCGAAGAGCCAAAGTGATGGGACGGAACCGGGGGCGAAAGAGTCCAGACGAGCCAAAGAGATTTTTGCTTATTTGATTCTGCAGCACTTGTTGGTTCTTGACTAGAGACCGAAGGAAAATAGAGAGTTCGGCCATTTCTGATGGGGTTGCACTGGTGTTAGGAGGTGGTGGTATTAGAGAATAGCTGACATGATGATCGGTACATAGGGGGAATTCACATATAGAGAAGACAGAGTGTGGACAGAAATCTATTGTTTTTATTTATTATGATTTAACAAGAAGGATTGACGAAAAATCGAAAAAGGAAATCAGAATTCAGCCCCCACCCAGTGATCTTGCATCTCAATTCTAAATGTTGATTTTTTACTATCATTCAACATTAGGACTTGAGAGATAGAAAAAAATGCCTAATGTTACCTTTTGAGACGGAACAAACCTCCATTGAGTAATAAGAGCGCTAAAGCAAAAAATACCCCTGAAGTCCTATTTTTTTATAGAGAATTAAGGTAAAGGTCATGTTCCTTCCTATTTTTGGATTTTTAGGACAATGCTTTTCGAGTTTATAAATCTAATCCCTGTGGTACAATAGCATTTATTTGTGCGGTCCCTTTAGAGGTAGGAGTTCATTTTTTTGTTCAGCGCCAGCGGCACTATTTTTCATGGTGTTTTTAGTACAGGGACTAAATTTATAAAATTATTTGGAGTGTCATATTTTTATACACTTTGACAACTATGAGGACCTTTCCCCAAAAACCCCTATTTTTTAACCCTGAAGGAATGGATTTATGGTTGTCAAATTAGTGTTTGTGGTATCTTTTTCATTTTTTTGATACTTAGATGGATCAATTTTGACGTTTTATAGTGTTTCTAATTGTATTATATGTTGCACATATTGAAGATTGCAGAATGTCAGAGGGAAATATTAGAAGCAAGAACGATGGTTGAAGAAGCAGAGCGGTCTTTACGAACTGGCAGTGCTGGAGGTGAAGATTCTCCCACAGAGATAGAAGGTGGAGCAGCAATCAACAAAAGCAAAGAAAGGTTGGAGTCTGTAAAAGCAGGCGTCATTTCTGCCATAGTTGGCACCCTCGCTGGATTTCCTATTTCCTTAGCGCAGGTGACCACTATGAGTTCTCAGTTAATACTTCCTACGGCAATCACCTTTGCTAGCTGTTTTTTATTTGGAGCAACATTTCGGTATGCAGTAAGAAAAGACTTGGACAATTTTCACCTTAAGACGGGGACAGCTGCCGCTTTTGGTGTTGTCAAAGGTATATAATTTTCTTGCTATATTGCTATAACACCAGACTCCTTACATCATTCACACTGCTATTTTGCAAGTGTTAGGTAGTATAGAGAATTAATAAATTCATCCTGTTCCACCGCATTTTTTTCTAAAAAAACAACCTTCAAAAAGATTTCCAAATCAATTGAGAAAATCAAAAGATTTTTCAATCGATCCAGAAATTAGGACTCCTACAAGTGGCCCTCGCTAAAGACGCTTGAAGGAGAATGTGAAAGATGTTCCAAATGGCTCATGCACTGTGGATCAATTTGGTACATTCTTTTGGAGGTGTATTGTTTTGGTAAAAACTTATGCATGGATCGTTTTGACACTAACCCTAAATATATAATAATCATATGGGAATACAATGTTTGCCAAAGGTGGAGAAAGCTTTCGTCTTGGCATGACCAATACAACGCTATTATCTATTTTTGATTAATAAGCTAAATTGAAGAAAAGAAAAATGAAAAATCCATAGCTTTCAAATATTTGAATATAACCCAATGTATGTCCGAATAACACCCTCAATTATGCAATTTGTTGCAAATACCCACTTTGAGGGACTTCACAGTAACACATTTATCTTATTTATTTATTGTTTTTTTGTTGGTGGTGGTGGTGTTTTTTCTTTTCACGTGGGCCTAATTCATATTATATTATTTTCACTTTATCTACTATTAAATTACTTTTGAGTAATGCTACGAGTCCCAAACTCATCCCCAAATGATTGGGATGAGTAATGGCAAGTACCCTCGCCCAAGCTACAGTTGGTCTCGGGTTCGAGACATGGGAGCAGCCTCTCCATATATGTATGGAGGTAAGGCCAGCCGACATCCACCTCTCCCAAACTTTGCAGTTAAGCGGGAGCATTGTGCACTGGGTACGACCTTTTTTGGAGGATGAGTTTGGGACTCGTATCATTTTCCAATAACTTTTCATCATTTTTTAACTTTTCCTGTAAGAATGAAGTGAACAACAAATAGTCTACCATATGAATTTCTGTTTTCCGTGTAGTATAAAAGGTATACTTGGCTTATCCTACAAATTTTAAATTTATTCATGAGCCCCCCACCATTGCAAGAAGCTGTAACATGAACATGTAGACTACAATTGGGGTGGGGATGATCTCAGGCTTTTGAAATATACACGATATTATGAAAATGCAACTCGTTAATTGTGGGGTGCTTGTTTGTATGATCATCATAAATGAAATTTGCAATTATGAGAAGATAATGATAATTTGCATTTGGAATGCAGGCCTTGCTACACTAGGTGGTGGTCCGCCTTTGGAGTTGGATTCAGGTAGCTTAGTGTCACATGCTTTTAACGGGGCAGTTTATGTATCCGAGAATCTCTTGATATTTCTTTTTGCTGCTGTTGGCTTAGATTTTTGTATTAAGCTGGGAGTTCTAAGTCCATTTCCCATTGAAAAATCAGTGTCAAGGACTAAAATGGAATGAACAACCATTTATTCCAAAAAATCATATTGCTTTCTTTTAGACACGTTTTAGACAACTATGCCCAATGGGGATGAGATATGCACATTGACTTTCACTCCTAAAATTGTGCATAGTTTGACCCACATTTGAGCTTGTTACAAAGTGATTTATCTTGATATCTCATTTGCCGAATCTATGTATAATCTAATCTTCATCTCAAGCGTGGTATCAATTACTATATGGAAGAACCTGTGAATGTATTCACTTTATTTGTGATTTATGGTACAAAAAGACTGAAACACGTCAAATGTGATTCTGAACATATAAATAAAAACAAATGGTACTAGGTACTTCAAAGGGTCAAATTTGAAACAAGTATTTTTTTTTCCCGTTTTGATAGATGTAGTATCATTTAGTCTTTGACCCAATCGAATTAATCTTCTTGTTCAAGTGGAAATTCCCAATTTAAACCTCCACCAATATCTTCTTTCTCTGGTGATCTCTCTCTCTCTCTCTCTCTATCTATCTATATATATATATATGTATGTATATATATATATGTATGTATGTATATATACCCGCACAACACTATATTGATTTTTGGCCCAGTTTACTTGGTACTTTGTGTTTTAATTTTTCCCCAATGTACTTATACATATGGCTACTCAAAATTTTGGTGGGGGGGCACTATTTGTGTCTAAGAAATGTCCATGCTGCTAGTATTATCTATTTTTTCTCATACATAACCAAGTTCACAACACTATCTATAAGATCGTCTTCAAGGCATTGGAGCATTTTGCTACAATGCTATTTTGTCCCCCCCAAAAATCATCAATTTTCCCAAGGCTTTCAACATAAGCTACCTTCTCGTGGTAGACCAAATGCCACGACAACATAGTTCATACAGCAGGTCGAATTCCACGGGTATAGTTCGTACAAATAAGCATTCAGCGAGTTTGGTTATCATTTCAATTGCTCAAAACTCCTCTATCCATTTTCTCTGAACTTCTCACTCAATATATCCCTATTCATGATCAAGAGGAGACATGTCAATCGACTACAGATCGACTTGCATGGTGCGTCTTCCTCGTGCGCGGGCTAGCTAGCGATTGATGACTAGATTTTCAAATGATGCAAATATTATGTAGGCTCTCCCCATTGCATCCTCGTCGGAGACAATGGCCTCAGCGCACGTTAAACTGGGTTGAATTAGTATACTAAGAACATGCTTAATTAAAAATTATAAATATCATTAATCAAATATATAAACCACATGAATTTTGTGTATAAACCTAACATATGAATTATTAACTTAAGAGGATTATTGGTTAGAGATTGCAACTTAATTATCTCTAAAAAAAATTTACAATTTAATTAAGTGTTTAGGTATAATAAACATGAAAAGGGAAGATTAGATTTTTTATTGCGTTAGATCGGAGATTTGTAGAATTGATAATGATCCTTCCCTTGAATTAGGTTTGTAATCTTCCTTTGTCTTTCCTCTTCTTTAAATCATTTTCTTCATTCCTTGAATTTGAACTTGAATCTTGGTTGTTAATGATTTATTTTAAACAAGATTTTTATTTATAAACAAATAGGAGAAATTGCCTGATGTTCTCCAACAGTTCCTTTATGCATGGTAATACAATCATTTTGTCAATGAAAGCACTTACACGTGTCGAGCTAGAGATAATTTAAACACATAAGTTGCACCTACACGTGTTTTAAACTTTAGGATAATAAGGGTGTATGTGTAGATAGAATAGGGAGATTAGGGTTTAGAGAGGAAAGAGTTTGTGAGGTTAAACTATTGAAAAATGAGACTAAAGCTCCTTATAAAACAACAACCACCAGCACACCTCGCGGGTGGCCTGCGGCAGGTGGTTCTGCGATCGTGGCCTTTTTCTAGCACGATCACGACCCCGACTCATTTCTCCTTTTTCTTTTATTTGAATTACACCAAAATCATTTAAGTTAAGTAACTAATTTAATGATAATTTTTTAATAGATTCAATTTGTATGCATTTTGGCTTTATTTCGTGTTTGAACAAAATCTTTAAGTCACAGGTTAGGACTTAAGTGTGTTTAACTTTCAAACCTATTTCAAACCTATGACATGTTTATTTGAAAACGTTGCGGTAAAGTCTCAGAGATTCATTCATCGTGTCGTGTTTCGTGCTCGTTTTCGTCTTCACATTCCAAGGATCTCTCATGTATGAATGGGTATTTATTTTGGATCTTGGATTTTAATATTGTATGTTGATTTATAAAAATACTTTGTAAAATGTTTTAATATGAAATTTAAAGTATTTTTAGAAATTTTGCAAGGTCGTTAAAACTGCAGCAGGATTGTCGTTTGAACGAGACTTTGTACCTCTTTAGAACTGGTTTTAACGAACTTCAAACGAGACCAGTTTTGGCCTCCTCATGTTTCTCATTAGATGTGTTGGTAGAACCTATTCGAACGAGATCAGGTGCTTCATTCAAATGAGATTATTCTCGTTCTAACGAGCCGAAAGATTTTTCCAAGAGTTTGAGATTTTTACTTAACCTTTCATCCTATCTTGATTTTGGAATTCCTCCTATAAAGAGGTGTCACGACCCCGACCCAAAATAGTAGCAGGGGATGAGTGTCTTGACATGCCACCATGGGAACAAATATTCTGACTTAAATTGTTTGCATAATTAAATGCAACGGAAATACAATCACATGGTTATGAATCGTAAAATACTGAAAGTGAAGGAATTACGTCATCAGAGCTTTCTAAAGAAAACTTCATTTATATTAAAAGTATCAACGAGTTACAACTTGAGACAAAACTTAAAACCTATTACTAGAGAGCCAAACATGCACTATCTCGTAAAACAAACATTCTACTTAAAGTAACAAAAAGAGCTCCAAAAGCTAAATTTTCAACATAGTCCTTTTACGTTCCATCCGCGAGCCTACTTATTTCCTGCAAAATGGTTACTTATACAACATCAACTAAAAGCCGAAAGAGGTTCAATCTCCAAACATTCCAGGGTTTTTCAGAAAATGGATTCTTGTTCAATTTAGAACATAAGACATATATAGAGGAGATAGGAATTTGCAGTAATATATATATAAAGTAACTAACAGTGTATATTTTCAGTTTAAACAGTTCAGAACATAACAGATAAAATAATTGAGCAATATGTCAATTATTTAGTTTTAGCGGTCATATACGCTCTAATACCCAGACATATAACGTTACCAAATATTTCCATCCGGCAACCACGCAAACAGAAAATCATGATCTCTCGAACAACGCCTTGTTTAGGGCACACCAACGATAAACCAGTTGGGAATGTACCACCCAAATATTTCCATCTGGTAGTCAAGGCCAACATAGTAAGAGAGTTTCCATAGGCCGAAATAATAATTTCAGAATTCAATCAGATGTTTATATGGAGAGATATAAACATGTAACAAACG
This sequence comes from Sambucus nigra, assembly GCA_949130495.1. Lineage (NCBI taxonomy): Eukaryota > Viridiplantae > Streptophyta > Magnoliopsida > Dipsacales > Adoxaceae > Sambucus > Sambucus nigra. The sequence continues at coordinate 463,167,348 of OX422211.1, read as the reverse complement.
ACGGAATCATCGGTATCAGATGCATTTTGAGAATAAAAGCATTTCGCAAAATATATATAGCTTGCATAATATCATATAATCAAAATATGCAAGGAATGACATAGAGTACTCACCCAAAATGGAGGCCAAAATTATAGATATTGAGTCTTCGATCACACGTTAATCTAACAAATACGATAAAGGTTTAAGTACACGTTCTAAACAAGGTTCTGTCTATATATTGTATTTTAATAATAACTAATTTTCAAGGATTACTAAAAACCATTTTCTCAACTTTTAAAACTCATTGATCGTAATTGAAGAATTATATACATAGTAAGTCCTAAGCAGTTGGTTCCTAGTATAGATAAAAGGTCACAGGGGCACCACTTAAATACCATATCATCTAGACAAAACATTTTCGAATTCATTCCCAGTAGAGATGGAGGGTCACAGGGGCACCACTTAAATACCATCTCATTTTGACAGAACTTCACCGAGCCTGTTTTGGAATTACTTAAATGGAATTCCATAATAACGAGCAATTACTTTAAAAATAATCATTTTTAAAAGCTTATATATAATTTCAAACAAGTTTGCATATATTGAAAATAAAATCAACTTGGATTTCTTCTAAATTTTAAGTTTTGATTAGTGAAGCCTTTAATGTATTTTACGAGAATAACTACTAAGTAAAGCTATAAAATAATAAATTAAAACTATAAAGATGAATTATAACATTTAGAGAAGATTGCCTTAAGATGCATTATCACTAAGAACTTTAAGAACTTCTTCTTAAACTTTTCCACACTTTCTCTCACTATTTCTTTCTATAATTATCAAGAAATTGGTGCGAGTTTCAAATGATTCCAAAGGCACTATTTATAGTTTTCCAGAGATATTACGGTGTTGACACGTGTCTAGCTGACCAAGCCTTTACAACGGCGAGTCAGCTTTGAAGTCTCGAGGATCGAAGGGGTCTTGCAGTCTTATTTCACTGAACTGCAACACTTGTTTTAGCTCTCTCTAAAGATGACACGTGTTTAAGCTTTATCTGTATGGACGACACATGTTAGGTGTTGGTGGCAAAATATGGCACGAGGTGTCAAGCACGAGGTGAAAAGGTATTAAGGGTATCAGGGTCATTTTACACATGAATGGCATTTTGGTAATTTTACACTATATATTTTTAATGTTTCTTAAAAGTCCTTAAAAATATTTTATTTACAAAAGGCCCCTTTTATTTTTCATTTTGATCCTTGAAACTTTCTTTATTAAAATCAAGTCCCTAAAGTTTTGTAAAATTATATTTTCTACCCCGAAACTTATCATTTAGCTTATGATGTGTCATTAAACTTATCATTTCGTAAAATGGGTTTTGTTATATAAAGAACTCAGAATACCACATATGTAATAATATAACATTTATCAAATAGTAAGTAAGACGCAATTGCAAAATCAACTATATATGAACATATAAAAATGGGGTCATTACAAGAGAAGTGTGCGGAGCAACAATTTTCTTTGAGGTGAAAAGCTTATGTTTAGAGTTCCCAAACTCTATCAAAAAGCTCTCCAAAACCCTAGTTTGCACTCAAGTTATTTAGGATACAAGTGTTCATCTTAATATTATTTGAAGATCATGTATTTAGCACCAAAGGTTTATTCTCTACACCTATCGTGCAATTCCACCTGAAATTGGTTATTTACCCTCTTAGTAATTTTGTCTTAGTTCTGAAATTTATGAAAACACGTCGTAAATGGAATTTAATTGCAAAATCAATGGCGAACTCCAGAAGGATGCTTATAAGCATACTTTTCACGTACTTGCAAAAATTTCCTCTGGTGTATGCTCTAAAGTTGTTCCTCTTCCAACAATTGAACTTGTTGAAAAGTTGAAGAAGAGGTTTTCGGTGGGTTTAATGAGCTGAAAAATTGCGACGAATGAAAAAGTGAATGGCATTCTTCCATAACTCACAATGTATCAACTTGGAAAAAATTATATCATACAATTTTTTGGGAAAACTGAGCTATGCAAGAGAGTAGGAATGTTTGGTTTAAAATATATAAAAGAGTAGTAGATGCAGCCAATAGGTCACATGGAGCAATATTTGTGCATAATGAAGCTTGGAGGAATTTTTTGTTGCTAATGAAACTAATGTCTTGAAAATTATTGTAATCTATAGAATGAATCGGTTCACTTTTGTCAAGAAAATTATCATATTTTTTCCTTTTTTATTTGATCCAGGTGGTGGGTTTTGTAATGGGGAGGGAATGTCAAGACCACCAGAGGGGAGGTATGGTGTTAGTATAGTTTAAATCAGTTGAGTGTTGATTGGGTTTGTCTAGATTCTTAAAGTATACTGGCAAGTTAATGTAGTTTGTTAGTTAGAAATTGGGTTTGTTTCTACATTTGAGATGTATAAATATGTAGATTGTATATGTTGTTAAGATATCTTGGAAATAAAGTTACAATTTTGTTATCTCTCTATACTCTAATTTCTCCTTCCCTCCACTCTAACTCTCTTTCTTTCTATTCCATCTTCAACTCGTTACTTTTATTCTATAATTTTGCACTTAACATGTTTGATTACTTTCTTAGGAGAACTCATTCGGCCATGGCATGACAAAATGGTATCAACATGTTCTTGGATACTAAAAAAAGCAAGAAACCCTTTATCTGCTTAATTTTTTCCACCCTCTCTTTTTTTCTCCCGGACTAATCTTCCCTACATCTCATGACTTCTTATTTTCGACCATTCTTCTTTAATTTCTTCTCCGCTATTCTCTTTCCTCGATTCCTTTTCTAGTTTCTTCTTCTCCACAATTCTTATTTCATCTTCTTTGTCTTTGAATTCTGATCTCTTCCTCACAATTTCCTCTGTCTTCACTTATTCCCCACTTTTATTATGTTATTCCACTCAATTATGCAATTCCACCTGAAATTGCTTTTTACCTCTCTTAGTAATTCTGTCATCTTAGTTCTGAAATTTAGGAAAACACATCGTAAATGGAATTTAATAGTAAATATCATGAAATGAGAGAAATATTCAACAAAAATAATATTTAAAGGCAATTAAAGAAGCAAGGGATGAGATGAATTTTTTTTTGAAGATTATCATTGCAAAATGAAAACTATTATTTAGTTAATTGTACATCTACGATGGAAGAGTACCAAAACAAATTTGAAGAACAAAGAACTTGTGTGATGCACAGCAACAAAAATTTGAATAAAGAGTATTTTATGTCATGATTTATCAAAAGACACGGTGGAGATCTTTAGGCCCAATAAACTATCATATGCCATTATTTTGGTTATATAATAAGAAATTGTGTTGGGATTAGAGTCTAAAGAGGCCAAAATCAATGGTGAACTCCACAAGGGTGCTTATGTTCATACTTTTTAAGGACCTGTGGAAATTTTCTTCTTGTGAAAGCTCTAAATGTGTTTCTCTTTCAACAGAAAAACTTATTGAAAAGTTAAGCAAAGGTTTTTGATGGGTTTAATGAGATGAAAAACTTGCGACGAAGTAAAAAGTACATGGAATTCTTCCACAACTAGCAATAGGAGGGTTTATCACCTTGGATAAAAGTATAGCATATAGTTTGTTAGGAAAAGGCGTTATATAGTAGATGTTGCCAATGACACAGAGAAATATTTTTGGGTATTGAGGCTTGGGAAGGATGTTTTGTTGTTGATGGAAATAATATTTTTAAAATTAATGCAATCCATAGAATGAACCAGTTTGCTATTATCAAGAAAATTTATCATATTTTTTTCTTTTTTTGTATTTGATCTAGGAGGAGGTGGTGTCAAATCTTGACGACAAGGATTTTTAAGGGGGGTGTCAAGATCACCAGAAACGAGGTATATTGTGTTAGTAGAGTTTAAATCAGTTGAGTGTTAATTAGGTTATTAAGATTGTTATGGTGTATTGGCAGGTTATTGTAGTTTGTTAGTTGGGAATTGGGTTTGATTCTACATTTGAGATGTATAAAAGCATAAATTATATATGTTGTTGAGATATCTTAGAAATGAATTAACAACCCAGTTATATGTAAATACTCAAATTCACTCCTTCCGTCCACTCTAACTCCCTATCTATGCTTTTATTCAATCTTCAACTCCATACTTTTATTCTCTAATTTTTCACTTCACAAATTTGATTAATTTCTTTAGAGAAGTCTTCCAGCCATGGCAAAAAAAATGGTATTAGAACATGTTCATGGACACAAAAAATACAAGAAACCCTTTCTCTCCAAAGTTTTTTCTACCCTCTTTTTTTTCTCCCGGACCGATCTTTCCTACCTCTCTATGACTTCTTCTTTTTTACCATTTTCATTTAATTTCTTCTCAACTCTTCTCTTTTTCGTAATTCTTTTCTAGTTTTTTTCCTCCGCGATTATTGTTTTATCTTCTTTATCTTTGAATTATTATCTCTTCCTCACAATTTCCTCTTTGATTTATTATTTCCCGCTTTTACTATGTTATTCCTGTCAATTATGCAATTCCACCCGAAATTGCTTATTTCCTCTCCTATTAATTTTGTCATTTTGATTCTAAAACTTATGAAAACACACCAAGAAAACAGTGATCCTGAAATGTGAGAAATATTCAATAAAAATGAGATTTTAAAGGCAATTAAAGAAGCAAGGGATGAGATGTAAATAATATTTGAATATTATCATTAAAAATAAAAAACTATTATTTTAGTTAGTTAAACATCTACGGTGGAAGAGTAGCAAAACAATTTTGAAGAACAAAGAGCTTGCGTGGTACTGAACAACAAAATTTTGAATGAAGAGTACTTTGTGTCATGATTTATCAAAAGATGGGATGGAGATCATTAGTACCAAAAACCCTCATGTGCCATTAGTTTAGTAATGCTATAAGAAATTATATTGGGATTCAAGGCTATAGAGGCCCAAATTAATGGTGAACTCCACAAGGATGCTTATGTTCATACCTTTCAAGTACTTCTGGAATTTTCTTCTAGTGAGAGCTCTAAAGTTGTTCCTCTTCCAACAACTAAACATGGTGAAAGGTTGAAGAGCAGGTTGTTGGTGGGTTTATTGAGCTTAAAAAATTGTAACGAAGGAAAAAGTGAATGGCATTCTTCCATAATTCACAATCGGAGGTTTTATCACCTTAGAAAAAATTATAGCATACAGTTTTTTGGGAAATGACGCTATGCATAAGAGTTGGAATGTTCGGTTTAAAATATACAAAAGAGTAGTAGATGCAGCCAGTGGGTCACATAGAGCGATAATTTTGCATAATGAAGATTTGAGGGATATTTTGTTGCTGATGAAACTAATGTCTTGAAAATTAATGCAATCCATATAATGAACCGTTTCACTATTGTCAAGAAAATTTTCATATTTTTTTCCTTTTTGTACTAGATCCAGTAGGAGGTGGTGTTTGTAGGTTAGAACCTTAATTCTTGAGGACAATGAATTTTCAAGGGGGGGTAAATGCCAAGACCACCAGAAGGGAGGTATATGGTGTTAGTAGAGTTTAAATACGTTGAGTGTTAATTGGGTTTATTAAGATTATTACAGTGTATTGGCAAGTTGTTTAGATTGTAAGTTGGCAATTATCTTTGTTTCTACATTTGAGGTGTAAAAATATGTAGATTATATGGAGATATCTTGGAAATTAATTAACAATCCAGTTTTATGTATATACTCTAATTCACTTCGTCCCTCCACTCTAACTCTCTATCTTTGTTTTTGTTCAATCTTCAACGCCATACTTTTATTCTTTAATTTTGCACTTCATGTGTTTGATTACTTGCTTAAAAGAAGTCTTCCATTCATGCCATGACAAAATGGTATTCGAATATGTTCTTAGTCACAAAAAAATGCAAGAAATCCTTTCTCTCATTAGTTTTTTCTATCCTCTCTTTTTTTCTCCCGGACTGATCTTCTGTACCTCTCTATGACTCCTTATTTTCTACCATTCTTCTGTAATTTCTTCTTTTCTCCTCTATTTCCTATGATTCTTCTCTATCTTTCATTTTTTTTCTCCATAATAATTATTTCATTTTCTCTATCTTTGAATTCTGATATCTTCCTCACAATTTCCTCTTTTAAATTATTTCTAACTTTTACTATGTTATTCCTCTCAATTATGCAATTCCACCTGAAATTGCTTCTTTCCTCGTAATTTTATCATCTTAATTCTAAAACCAAAGATGGAAATTAATAACAGATATCATGAAATGGGAGAAATATTCAACAAGAATGAGACTTTAAAGGCAACTACAGAAGAAAGAGCTTAGATGCAAAAACTATTTGAAGATTATCAATGCAAAATGAAAAACTAGTCTTTAGTAAATTAAACATCTACGGTCGAAGAGTACCAAAACAAATTTGAAGAACAATGAGCTTGCGTGATGCAGAGCAATAAATATTTGAATCAAATGTGCTTTGTGTCATGATTTATCAAAAGACACTGCAGAGATCTTTAGGCCTAATAAACTCTAGTGTGCCATTAGTTTGGTTATGCTATAAGAAACTATACTGGGATTCAAGTCTATATTAGTCCCAAACAGTGGCGAATTCCATAAGGATGCTTATATTCATACTTTCCATGGACTTGTGGAATTTTCTTCTTGGAAAAGCTCTAAAGTTGTTCCTCACTTTTTGAAAGTTAGAGAATAGGTTGTTGGTGTGTTTAGTGAGCTGAAAAAAACTACATGAAGGAAAACATGAATGGAATTCTTCCCCATATTGCAATAAGAGGTTGTATTACCTTGGACAAAATTATAGCACACGGTTTTCTGGGAAATGGCGCTATATAAGAGACTTAGAATGTTTGGTTTAAAAGCTGTAAAATAGTAGTAGATGCAACCAATAGGTCATACGAAGCAATATTTATGGGTAATGAAGCTTGGGAGGGATGTGTCGTTACTGATGGAACTAATGTCTTGAAAATTAATGCAATCCATAAAATGAACCACTCCACTATTGTCAAGCAAATTACCATATTTTTTCATTTTTGTATTTGATCCGAGGGGAGGTGGTGTTAGTAGGTTAAAATCTTTAATTCTTGAGGATAAGGATTTTTTCGGGGGGGGGGGGGGGGGGATCAAGACCACGAGAAGGGAGGTATATGGTGTTAATAGAGTTTAAATCAGTTGAGCATTAATTGAGTTTGTTAAGATTGTTAGAATGTATTGGCAAGTTGTTGTACTTTGTTAGTTTGCAATTGGGTTTATTTATACATTTGAGTTGTATAAATACGTAGATTGTATATGTTGTTGAGATATCTTAGAGAAGTGAAATAACAATTTAATTCTATGTATATATATAATTAATTCATTCCCTCCAACTCTCTATCTTTCTATTCCATCTTCAACTCCATACTTTTATTCATAATTTTGCACTTCATCTATTTGATTAAGTGCTTAGAAGAAGTCATCCAGCCATGGCATGAAAAAATGGTATCACAACATGTTCTTGGCCATAAAAAGATGCAAGAAACCCTTTCTCTCTTTAATTTTTTCTACCCTCTCTTTTTTCTCCCAGACCGATCTTCCTTACCTCTTTATGACTTCTTCTTTTCTACCATACTTCTCTAATCTCTTCTCTGTTCTTCTCTTTCTTGTAATTCTTCTCTAGTTTTTATTTTTTCTCCACAATTATTATTTCATCTTATCTATCTTTGAATTCTTATCTCTTCCTCACAGTTTTCTCTTTTTTTCTATTACTTTCCGCTTTTATTATGGTTTTCCCCTCAATTATGTAATTTCACCAAAAATTATTTTGTTTCCTCTCTTATAATTTTTTCATCTTAATTCTAAAATTTAAGAAAATGCAACGGCAATGGAATCTAATAATATAGATCGTGAAATTAGAGAAACATTCAACAAAAATGAGATTTAAAGGCAATTAAAGAAGGAAGGGGCGAGATGTAAAAAATATTTGAAGATTATCATTGCAAAATGAAAAACTATTCTTCCGTTAATTAAACATCTATGGTGGAAGAGTACCAAAACAATTTTGAACAATGAGTTAGAGTGATAAATGGAATTTAATAATAGCGATTGTGAAATTTAATAAAATACATAAGAAATGGAATTTAATAATAGCGATTGTGAAATGCGAGAAATATTCAACAAAAAAGGTATTTTAAAGGCAATTAAAGAAGCAAAGGCTAAGACGCAAAAAATAATTTAAGGTTATCATTGCAAAATGAAAAACTATTCTTTAGTTAATTAAACATCTACGGTGGAAGGATTCCAAAATAATTTTGAAGAACAAAGAGCTTGCATGATTTAGAACAATAAAAATTTGAACGAAGTGTACTTTGTGTCATGATTTATCAAAAGAAAAGGTGGAGATATTTAGGCCCCAAAACTCTCACATGCCATTAGTTTGGTTATGCTATAAGAAACTATATTAGGATTCAAGTCTATAGGCCCAAATCAATAGTGAACTGCACATGGATGGTTATACTTTTCATGGACTTATGGAATTTTCTTCATGGGAAAGCTCTGAAGTTGTTCATATTCCAACAACAGAACTTGTTGAAAAGTTGAAGAAGAGGTTGTTGGTGTGTTTAATTAGGTGAAAAAAATTGGGACAGAGGAAAACGTGAATGAGATTCTTCCACAACTCCCAATAGGAGGTTGTATCACCTTGGACAAAAGTATTGCAGATAGTTTGTTGGGAAATGGCTTTATACAAGAGAGTTGGAATGTTTGGTTTAAACGTTGTAAAATAGTAATAGATGCAGCCAATAGGTCACACGGAGTAATATTTGTGGGTAATGAAGCTTGGCAGGGATGTTTTGTTGCTGATGGAACAATTGTCTTGAAAATTAATGAAATCCATAGAATATACCATTGCACTATTGTCAAGAAAAATTTCTTTTTTTTTCCTTTTTGTGTTTGATCCAGGAGAAGGTGGTGTTAGTAGGTTAAAACCTTCAAATCTTGAGGGAATGTCAAGACCACCAGAATTAAGGTATATGGTGTTAGTAAGTCAAGTGTTTATTGGGTTAATTAAGATTGTTAGAGTGTATTGGTAAGTTGTTGTAGGTTGTTTGTTGGCAATTGGATTTGTTTCTACATTTGAGATGTATAAATACATAGATTGTATACGTTCTTGAGATACCTTGGAAAGGAAATAATAATCCAGTTCTCTATATATATTCTAATTCTCTCCTTCCCTCCACTTTAATTCTCTAACTTTCTTTATATTCCATCTTCAACTCCATACTTTAATTCTTTAATTTTGCCCTTCACATGTTTGATTAACTTCTTAAGAGAAGTCATCCAACCATGGCATGAAAAATGATATCAGAAAATGTTCTTGGCCATTGAAAAATACAAGAAATCCTTTTTCTCCTTTGCTTTTCTACTCTCTCTCTCTCTCTCTCTCTCTCTCTCTCTCTCACCCTGACTAACCTTCCCTACCTCTCTATGACTTCTTCTTTTATACCATTATTCTCCAATTTCTTCTCTCCTCATCTTTTTCATGTAATTCTTCTCTTGATTTTATTTTTTTTTCTCCATAATTCTTATTTCATCTTCTTTATCTTTGAATTCTGATCTCTTCCTCATAATTTTCTCTTTTTGCTCTTATCTCCCACTTTTATTATGTTTTTCCTCTCAATTTTGCAATTCCACATGAAATTCCATATTTCTTTTCCTAGTAATTTTGTAATATTAGGTCTGAAATTTAAGAAAACACACAAAAATGGAATTTAATAATAGAGATCGTGAAATGCGAAAAATATTTTTAAAAAAATGAGATTTTAAAGGCAATTAAAGAGGCAAGGGCTAAGATGCAAAAAATATTTGAAGATTATTATTGCAAAATAAAAAAATATTGTTTAGTTAATTAATCATTTACGGTGGAAGAGTACCAAAACAAATTTGAAGAACAAAGAGCTTGCGTGATGAAGGACAAAAATTTGAATGAAGAGTATTTTGTGTCAGGATTTATCATAAAATACAATAGAGATCTGTAGGCCCACCAAACTCTCACATGCCATTAGTTTGGTTATCCTATAAGAAACTATACTGGGATTCAAGGCTACGAAAAACCCAAATCCATGGTGAACTCCACAAGGACTTACTTTTCAAGGAGTTATGAAAGTTTCTTATTATGAAAGCTCTAAAGTTGTTCCTCTTCCAACAACTGAACTTATTGAAAAGTTGAAGAGATTGGTGGTGCATTTAATGAGCTGAGAAAAAGTGCAACAGAGGAAAAGGTGAATGGCATTTTTTTCACAGCTCGTAATAGGAGGTTGTATCACCTTGGATAAAAGTATAGCACACAGTTTGTTAGGAAATGACGCTATACAAGAGAGTTAAAATGTTTGGTTTAAAAGTTGTAAAAGAGCAGTAGATGCAGCCAATGGGTCACACGAAGCAATATTTATGGATAATGAAACTGGAGGGATGTTGTTGATGGAACTAATGTCTTGAAAATTAATGCAATTTATAGAAGGAACCAGTTTGCTATTGTCAAGATAATTATCATTTTTTTTTCTTTTTGTATTGGATCCAGGAGGAGGTGGTGTTAGTAGTAACCCTCAATTCTTGAGGACAAGAATTTTTCAAAGGGGAGATAATGTCAAGACCACCAAAATGAAGATATATGGTTTTAGTAGGGTTTAAGTTAGTCGAGTGTTTATTGGGTTTGTTAAGATTGTTAAGTTTATTGACAAGTGTCAATTGGGTTTGTTTCTACATTTGAGATGTATAAATACGTAGGTTGTATACGTTATTGAGATTTCTTGGAAAGGAAATAATAATCCATTTTTTTGTATATACTCTAATTCTCTCCTTCCCTCCACTCTAGTTCTCAATCTTTCTATTCCATCTTCAACTCCATACTTCTATTCTTTAATTTTGCACTTCACACAGTCAATTAATTGCTTAAGAGAAGTCATTCATTCATAGCATGACATCTACATATTTTCGTACGTTGACATGAACACCCATGGTGTAATATGGAGATCTTTCCTTCTGATTCCCATTAGCCTTTTCGATCTGGTGACTATTTTCTCGATAACTTGAACAACAATGTTGTTTTAAATTGGTATAGCAAATGATTATTTTTCCATACCTCTCGTGTAGAGTTGGGTTACATTTATTTCTTATTGAAATCTGAAGTCCGAAAAATTTCTTTGTTTTTATGTCTGAATAAACCTCTGAATAGATGTATTTAGAGTCCAGAATCAAAGATAATTTTACCTCTTAACTATTCAGAAGTAAATATAGTTCTCAGCATCTTAATCTTTTGAAAGAACAAATACTATTTGGCACCTCTTGAGTTTGAATGGTTCAGATTCAGACTTAAGAGTCAAAAACAAATGCACGTGCGTCTGAAAGGATTTGAATAGGTTGTGATAATAATTAGTGGTGATTTTTTTTACACATTAGCGCACATGGTCACACAGAGATCATTGCTTTTGTATTAATTATCTATTAACAAAATTACATCTTAACGTTATGTTTATAAAAAGTAAACACAAATATGTAATCAAGAAGATACAAACCAAACAACCCCCCAATACTTGTCTTTTTCCTCATGCCAACTGCTTGGTGCAATTACCAGTCAACAATGGAGTAACAGCACCGCTCTGCTCAGGGAAGAGCTGGTCTTTCTATATGTAGCAAAAATGAAAGAAATGGTATCCTGATAGGTTTTCAGCATCCTGCTTATTTTCCTTTAACGAATCAGGAATCTTCCACTGATAACTTATTCAACTGTTGAAGAAAAGCATGATTCCAGAAATATAAATGGAATACAAAAAGGTAAACATGAGAAGCCCATTTATTTGGCATAGCATAAAGAATGTATAAAAATGACTTTGGCAGAATCGAATTTTTACCTGCATATACAAAGTGGTTTCACTTTACACTTCTATCGAAGTCTTTTCATTAAGCATCCTCTTCTCCCACAGACATCTCATTTAGCTGCTGTTGCAACTGCCAAAGAAGGAAAAAAGAAAAAGCAGAATCAACAAATAACCCAAGTAGATTATTATCTTACCGTACAACCCCAGCACTGTTTAGTTTCAAATTACACAATGGTCATCAAAGTTTCAATTTGCAAAACTTTGGTCACCAAAAATGCCATAAATACCCCCAACCCCAGTTTGCATCACAAACTATAGCTCTAAGAGGAACATGTATGCCGTATTACTTCTTTCACATTCGCAGTCTATAATATCTTGTTGAAAGAATATAAATCTGGCCCAAACAGTCCCTTGTCTTTTCTGAGATTTTTATTCCCTTTACAGCTGTCAAATCATAGTCAATTAGAGTAATAATCAGAGTTAGTTACAAAGTTATAATAATCAGAGTTAGTTACACTTCTTACGTATGTTATATGGTTGTAATAGAATGTGAGTAGTATCAATTACAGAAGAATTAGGGTTCTTGATATTCTTTATGGTATCAGAGCCTCTGATCGAAGAGACCTAACTAATTCGAAGCTCAAATCAAGCAAACAGCAATGGCGAATGCAGCAAATCGTGTCAATTTACCTCCAAATCTGATTTTCTTCGTCTCTAATTGACGTAAACGACGTCAAATGGGAGCAAGAAAAGATAATTCTCTCTCAAACTCTCTCTAATCAAATCTCATAAAAAAGAAGAATGACCCAAATGAGTCTACATAAGGGGTATTTATAGGAAGGAGGTTGCTTGACCTCTAAGCTAAGTATATAATTACAAATATGCCCTTAATGCCAATTAACCTTCCTTCTTCTAAATACTAAACAAAATAAAAATACAATGAAAAATTAAAATAAAAGAAATATTAAAAATGACTAAAATACTAAAAACAACCCTATTTTTCATTCACATCATTCTCTCCGCCTTCGAAAAAGTTCGTCCTCGAACGTTAAGATTTGAGGTCGAATGCAAAAATGTCCCAAAATTGCGAAAGAGACAAAAGTTGAGGGGCCAAAATTGAATTTCTGAAAATTTGAGAAGGAGAGGGCATTCTTCAATTCTTGGATCAATCTTCAACTTTTTCCTCTCGCATCTCATGCCAATCATCAAAAATATGTACCACCCGGATCAAAAACCAAAGTCAAAAGATTGATTGGGTAGTATGGGCGGGAATTGAATCAAAAGGGGTTGAAATTGGAGTGATTTTATGAAGGAGGGGTTCTTGATTGGGTCTTGGTAATTTTGAGGGGATGAGGTTGATTGACTTAGGGTTTCAAATGGTGGGTGATGTGTTTGAGGATTTCCAAACACGGGAGGAGAAATGGGAAAGCTAGGGTTTGTGTGGGTGGGTTCCTGGACAAGGGAGAGTAGAAACCCTAGGGTTTCTTGATCAAAATCTTGATGGGATTGAACTTGAGGGGTTTGGGTAAAAATGGGTTGAGATGGGATTGAAGTTGTAGGAGAAGGGTTCTTAAGGGCTTTCGGATGAATCTTGGACTGATTAGAGGTAGAAAACATGGGTTCTTGAATATTGACAACACTTTCTAGAGATTTCGAGGAATCTTAATTGGATCGGGATTGATTCTGGATTCTTTTTTGGATTTCTTGGGTCTTGGAGTGACTTTTACTATTGTCAGTGGTGGATATCATCCCGGGCTGAAGTGAAGAGAGTTCCGGGTTGAATAGTGGCAGGCTGGAAGTAGGGCAACAGGCTAGACCTCAAATCGAGGTCGAGGTCGCGATCGCTGGAAACTTGTCGGCGGGGATAGTGATGGCAATTTTCCCCAAAATTTCGGGTCCCCGCGGATACCCGTAAAAAAATCCCCGAAAAATCTCCGAAATTCTGAGGATCGGATCGGGTTCGGGGAGTTAAAAAAATCCTCGAAAAATTTCGGGTCGGTTTCGGGTATAGCCTCGGGTCCCCGCGGGGATACCCGAATTATATATATATATATTATAAGAGGGACATAACCCTATTTTGTTCGTCTGCCTCCCTCATCATCTCAAAAAACCCTCCCTCTTCATCACCACGCTCAGCTCCTTCCCATCTCCCCACCCCATCACCACGCTCACAGCTCATCTCCCCGCCCCTCAAAAACCCTTCAAAAAACCCTTACATAACAGTTCTTAATATATGTACCTCCACTAAACACAATAGAATATGAGCATATCTTAATATACACAGTTGAAAAAAACCTTCAAAACACCACCATTTCCACCTCCACTAAACACAATCAAAACTCTCTCTCTCTCAAACTGAAACAAAAACTGGACAATAGAATATGAGCAGATCTTAATATCTCTACCTCCGATTTAAGAGTTTTCAGCCTCTGAGAACTATGTAATTGATTGCTTTTTGTTTAGTCTCTTAATTATTCATTTGAATTTTTACATTTTGTTTTGGATTCTGATATCTGTTGTTTATTTCAGTGTTTTTACAACAAAATATTAGTACGCATAATTTGGCTACTGAGATTTCTATACAATTTGTTCTGATTTAAGAATTTTTACAACATGATCTTCACATATTTTGGAGTTGTAAATGAATTTTTTATTTTAAAAAAAAAAAAGAAGCGTGTTCCCCGTGGGGAAACCGATACCCGTTTTAAACGGGGACGGGGATCCCCGAACCCTAAATAACAGGGAACGGGGAATGATATTTCTAACGGGGACGGGGATGGGAAGCTAAAACCCGACCCCGAACCAACCCGTTGCCATCCCTAGGCGGGGACAGCGGGCTGGACCGCAGGTGCTGCTAATGAATCCGGCAGCTCCTGATGGTTGTGCACTGTCAGCAGAGGGATTTTATTGATAGTCGAGGCCTGTACAGCCGTAGATGGTGCTGGCGTAAGAGAAATGGTGGCACTCAATGGCTTAACAGCCCCTGCCGGTGCCAAGGGACAATAAACAAGTTTGGCGACTTGTTTGGTATGGTTTCTAGTTGGAATCTGATGTACCACTGCTGCTGAATAGAGGTACTATCCTTGTTGTTGGATGTGGTCAGCGGATAAGGGGTTCTGCCCCTTCTGTGACTGATCGGTGATTGGAAATGGCCAAGAATTGGCGATGGGTGGTGGTGGGGCTGTTGAGGGGTTTCTTGATGTGGTGGTGGGTGAAATAGGGTTAGGGTTTTGATTTTTTTTGGGGTAGGGGTGAAAATGGTTGCGGAAGCGTGGGTGGAGGAATTTTGGGGACTAGGGTTTTGGTTTCTTGAATTAAGGTTAGGGTTAATGGTGGTGGGTGGCAATTTGGGTGGTGGTGGGTGGCAATTTGGGTGGTGGTGGAGGAAGATGAGCGGTGGTGTTTGTTGGTGGAGGAGTGCGCACGTCGAGTGCGTCAAACCAGGCCGTCAATCGGCTGAGGGCCTCCAAGATTTGATTGAAATAGTTTTCATCGGAGGTGTTCATCCTTTCTTGAACCCACCTTGACGTTGTTTACGAGTTTTTATTTTACAACAACAACCGGTGGAGCGACTAGGCTCAGATACCAATTAACGTAAATGACGTCAAATGGGAGCAAGAAAAGATAATTCTCTCTCAAATTCTCTCTAATCAAATTTCATAAAAAGGAAGAATGGCCCAAATGAGTCTACATAAGGGGCATTTATAGGAAGGAGGTTGCTTAGCCTCTAAGCTAAGTATCTAATTACAAATATGCCCTTAATGCCAATTAACCTTCCTTCTTCTAAATACTTAACAAAAGAGAAAATACAATGAATACTAAAAATAAAAGAAATACTAAAAATGACTAACATACTAAAAAAAAAAAAAACTATTCTTCATTCACATCACTAATCAAACCTCCTTGATCACAATCAAACTCGATCAAAGCAATTTCATGGTCTGGCAACTGCATGAAGAATGTTCTAAGGGCGAACCATCTACTGGGATTTGTCGATGGATCCACAGCTATTCCACCTAAACAAAACATCGATCAAGCTAGTAATACATCCCCTAACCCTGAGTATGTGAAATGGTTGGATGTAAATAGACAATTATTTAGTTGTCTAATTGTTGTGATTAATCCAGTTATTTTACCCCAAATTGTTGGTTTCGAACATGGTTATGAGATATGGAGTTATCTCATGAATCGATATGTATCTGTATCAAGATCTTAGATCCATGAGCTGAAATTGAATCTTGTAAATGCCAAGAAAGAGTGTCAAATGGATGAATATTTGGGAAAATTGAAAGAATTTGCAGATAAATTGATGGTTGTTGGTTGTCCTGTACCGAAGAGGACTTAGTTCTTTACACCATTAATGGATCATCACATGAGTACTCATCTCGGAAAACAACCCTAAGAATAAGAACCCAACCAATTACCTTTTCAGAACTACATGCCCTTCTTAGATCAGAAGAAATCCCTGTAAACAAGGAATCTGCACCAATTGAAAACACAATAACCTTAGTTGCCTTAGAAAAGAAACCTGAAAACATACCCTCAGTTGGATCTAATCAAATGTCTAATGAAATGTTTGTGCCTTGAGGAAATTCACAGTTTGGTCCTAATCAGTTGCAGTTTTAGAACCAAGGATACCATAACTTTATAGAGTGGGTGGTAGAAACAACAAGAATATGAAAGGAAGAGGTAATAGAAATGGAAGGAATTACAACTCAAATCAGAGGGCTTTTTGCCAAATTTGTAGTAAAGGGCGGCCATTCAGCCTTTGAATGATATCAAAGGTTTAACCAAAACCTACCAAAATCCTTACCCTTACAACTAAAACCAGAATCCTAACCCTGTTAGTTCACAAAATGCCTTTCAAGGCAACTTCCCACCATTTTCTCAATCCTACAACCCTAGACCTTCACCAACCTCACAAAACACCAACTCCAACCATGCTTACTTTGCTCCTAAAACTGTGAATTGGAATCCTAACACACCTCATCAATCCCATTTTCCAAAACCAAATTACCAAACACTATAACTCACCATTCCCTGACAATTCCTTTATCCAAGACTCTGACCTTTCCTTTCATCCACAAGCCTTCATTGCTCACCAATAATCCCATTTTAACCATACCTGGATCTTGGACACAGGAGCGACAAATCACCTCACCAATTCCCTTTCTCATCTTCGTCACTCAAAGCCCTATAAAGGTTCCGAATCCATCATTGTAGGAAATGGATCAAATATTCCTATTCATCATGTTGGAGATGGACTTCTTCCCACTCCTAACAGGTCCTTAGTCTTGTCTAAAATTCTTCATACCCCACACATCAACCAAAATCTCCTTTCAGTACATCAACTAGCCAGAGATAACCATCGTAGGATGACTTTTGATTCTGAAGGTTATGTTGTCCAAAACAAAAGCACTAGCAAAGTTCTTTATCAAGGAACTTGTTCCCAGGGATTGTACTCCTTTCCCAACAACCTATCTCAACTACAACCTATCTCAACTGCTTCATCATAACACAACCACCACCACTGGTCTAGTTTCCAAAACCACCATACCTCATCTCACCTGGATTGGGTCACCCCTCAACCTCAATACTATCACCTATCCAAGAACCATCTTATCCATCTCTCACCATCACATTCATCTAATTCTTCTTCTTGTCACCCCTGCTATGTCACTAAAAGTGACAAGTTGCCATTCCCAACATCCCAAACAACTTCTCCTCATCCTCTTATCCTCATTCACTCAGATGTATGGGTACCCACTCAAAACACAATCTATTTCAGGCTTTAGATATTATGTAGGCCCGGCAATATGGGTTCTTAAGGATGAAACCGCCCATAATCCATCCAAAATAATGTGTTCGGGGCCCATTAATTGTGTTTGTGGGTCAAAATGGTTTGAACGATCCAATAAGACAGTTTGTTGGCGGGTCATTAGCGGGTCAAAATGGTTTTGGACCCTCACAAAAATAAAACTCAAATTACTAAAAAGTTTAAAGATTTTTTTTATTCAAGTATTTAATTGTATATTTTTTTTCAAAATTATTATACCATATTTATTTGTATATGGTATAATAATTATTTTTTCAAAAAAAAGGTGGGTCAACCCGACCCGATCCGGGGTTTGACCCGACCCGACCCAAATTTAACCCGCCCAAACCCGCCCACATTATTATGTCCAACCCGCTTTTGACCCGCCCAAATTTATCCATATCCATTTTTGACCCGCCCATTTGCCACTACTAATATTATGTTATGTGCATTGATGATCTTACCAGATTCACATGGGCCTATCCTCTTCACTCCAAATCTGAAGTCTGGAAAATTTGTCCAATTTAAAGCCTTAGTTGAGAACCAATACTCTCATATAATCAAAATTCTAAGATCTAACAATGGGACAGAATATGTGAATTCATATGTGAATTCTCCTATGCAGACTTTCCTTTCCACTCATGGTATTATGCATCAAAAGTCTTGCCCTCATACCCCTGAGCAGAATGGGATTAGTGAAAGAAAACATATACATGTCATTGGGACATCTTTAGCTTTACTCACTCATGCTTCAATGCCATCCACCTATTGGACTGAAGCATTGCTCACAGCCACCTACCTTATAGATAAAATGCCTACAACTACTCCTCACCTCATGAAAAACTTCTTGGTGTCTCACATGATTATTCCCTCCTCAGAACTTTTGGGTGTACATGCTACCAATGGTTAAGGCCCTACAGATCTTCTAAACTAACTCCCATCTCCAGACTATGTGTTTTCCTTAGTTATGCCTCTGTATCTCTTAGATACAGATGTCTTGACAAAATCACTGGCAGAGTTTTTCTCACTAGGCATGTTCAGCTCATTGAAGATTCCTTCCCTTTTGCTCAACCTACACCTACAACTCCTCTGCCTTCCTCTGTGTCTTCTCCAAATCCATCCCAAATACCTCTGTTCTGCTTCTCTAATGATCCATCTTCTTTTACTAGAACTGTGTCCTCATCTGATTCTATAGAACTTCCTGCCAACACTAGTTCCACACCATCTTCTAGTGATTCTGAAGCTCTTGTTGTCCCTGATCCTCCACCTTCTCTTACTGACACCCATTCAATGCAGATCAAATCAAAATCTGGAATACACAAGCCTAAACATCCCTTCACTTATCTAGACCCTACATGTTTCTCCCAAACCAACAAATCACCCACCTGGAAACTTGCCATGACTGAAGAATACGAAGCTCTTCTTAACAAACACACGTGGACTTTAGTACCTCTACCACATGGCAAACATGTGATTGGTTGTAAATGGTTTATCAAGACAAAACTTAATTCTAATGGGAGCGTTGCAAGGCACAAGGCCAGATTAGTGGCAAAAGGATTTCATCAAACTGAGGGAGTTGATTATTTTGACACTTTCAGTCCAGTTGTCAAGCCTCCTACAATCAGATTAGACCTCTCCCTGACTATTCACTCTCAGTCAATTTTGAGACAGTTAGATTTGTCCAATGCCTCCCTTCATGGGCAATTGGTAGGCCTGGCAATTCGTGTTGGCGGATCGGGTTTGGGTCGGGTCAAGACCCATGTATTCTGATAAACCCCTCAACCCGAACACGACCCGTTTATTAAACGGGTTACACGACCCGAACACGACCTGTTTAACAAACGGGTTACACGACACGACCCGCATAACCCGTTTAATAAACAGGTCGTGTTCGACTCGAAAACCTGGCACGACCCGCTCACCCGTTTAATAAATAGTTCGTGTTAAACTCGAAAACCTGACACGACACGCATAACCCGTTTAATAAACAGGTCGTGTTTAACTCGAAACACGACCCGCATAACCCAACTAATAAACAGGTTATTTTTCAACCCGTTAACACGACCGGTTTTGACACGAATATGACCCGAAATTAACCCGAAAAATAAACGGGTTTATTGCGAGTCAATTGTGGGTTAGCGGGTTGACCCGAAACACGACCTATTTAATAAACGGGTTATGCGGGCCTGACCCGATTTCGACCCGGACCTGTTTAGGCATGACCTGACCCTCAAAAATCGTGTCGAGTTCGAGTCGGGTTTTCGGGTCGTGTCAAAAATTGTCAGGTCTAGCAATTGGAAGAGGAAGTTTATATAGTGCAGCCACAAGGCTTTGAGGATCCTTCCCACCCATCTTGTGTATGCAAACTACAAAAAGCTCTCTATGGATTGAAACAAGCCACCAGGGCATGGTACTCTACATTATCCAAGTTTCTAATAAAATCAAGGTTTTGTTAACAGCAAAGTAAATATCTCTCTGTTTGTACAGGCCTCTGCTATTCACATCCTCATTCTACTCATCTATGTAGATGACATGATACTTACAGGTAGCTCTCCCTCTCTGATGCAAGATTTCATCTCAGTTATGCAGTATATTTTTGCTATGAAGGATCAGGGTAAGCTACATTATTTCTTGGGCATTGACGTCACTGCTTCTCCTAAAGGGCTACTCCTATCACAAAATAAGTATGCAACTGAGATTCTAGATAAAGCTGCTATGGTAGAATGCAAACCAGCTTACTCTCCACTCCCCACTAAACCACCTCTAGAGGAAGACCTTACTCCTTTCTCATCCACAACTCTATAGGAGTATAGTTGGTTCACTTCAATACCTCACAGTGACTAGGCCAGATTTGGCCTTTGTTGTTCATTGGGCTTGTCAGCACATGCAAACACCCCTTAACACTCATTTTCAGTCAGTCGAACAAATCTTGAGGTATGTTAAAGGAACTATAGCCAAAGAGCTTCTATTTCAAGCTGGATCTCTTACTCTATCAGCATTTTCTGATTCTGACTAGGCTGGGGATAGAACTGATAGAAAATCCATCACTGGTTATTGTGTGTTTTTGGGTCACAAACTTATTTCCTGGACTGCTAAGAAACAGCCAACAGTTGCCAGGTCTAGTAGTGGGGCTGAGTACAAAGCCTTGGCTAATACTGCTGAACTGGTGTGGATTCAGCAATTGCTCTCTGACCTGCATACTCCCATATCTCAAGTGCATAATGTATGGTGTGACCATTTGAGTGCCTTATCATTGGCTGGATATCTAGTGCTACACGGAAGAAGAAAACATATAGAAGTGGATTATCACTTCATTAGAGAAAAGGTGGCTCACAAACAAATTCACCTTGCTCATGTCTCATCTCAGGACCAGCTTGCTTACATCTTTACTAAGCCCCTACGCACTCCCAGATTCAAGTATCTACAGGACAAGCTAATGCCATCTTAATCTGCATCACTTCAGTTCTGCTTTCTTCAGATAGGCCTCAGCTTGAGGGGGATTGAAAGAATATAAATCTGGCCCAAACAGTCCCTTATCTTTTCTGAGATTTCTATTCTCTTTACAGCTGTCAAATCATAGTTAATTAGAGTAATAATCAGAGTAAGTTACATAGTTAGTTAACTCTAACTAATTCTTACACTTCTTGCGTCTGTTATATGGCTATAATGGAATGCGTGTACTATCAATGAGAATCGGTTACTCTCTCTCTCTCTCTCTCTCTCTCATTCTTCTTCATCCTTCATTACAGAAGAATTAGGGTTCTTGAACTTGTAAAGGATCTGTTTTGTGCCCTGACAAGGCCCTTAGATGCCCAAAAGTATATATAGTAGTTTGTTGAGAACCGATCTGAGTATGTCTATAAAAGAATTCTGTTTATTAAGGTTGAGGGTTCCAAACGTGTCACTAGGAATGTCATACTGAAGATAATGATATTTTCACATGCAATAGTCATCATGGAGTAGAACAAATTGAAGTTTACCATTGACATCGTCTGCATCATCTCATCATTAGAATTACTGTTTGCATTCTTTAATATGACCTCGTTTATGAGATTTTAGTAATTAGGGACTGGCTTTTAGTAGGATTTAAGATTTCACAAGAAAGTAGAAAAGTAATTTCTATTATGCTGAATTATTCAGGCGGAAAATTCTTGGCAAAAGGCAAAATGATACTATTTTGATAACATCACACTTCATTATTAATAATTATACATTGGTACTAAGGGTATACTTGAAGATACTCGATCCCCAAAAGCTTTGGTGACCAATGTCTTCAAATTAAAATTTGGATGGCCAAAGTTCAACTCCAAAAACTAAATGGTGATTAAAGTCAAAATAATCCCACATAAACAACAAAATCTAACATGTAACAAGTAAAAATTAAATACAAACTACAGGAAGATGAAACTAAAACAACTCACTTGAATGAATTTTAGTTTTTCAGCGGTCAATTCATCAGTCAAGTTAGTCATCCTGCACAAGAGAGAGAGAGAGCATTGATGAACTTTCTATTCAAAATGAGAATAGAATTCAACAGCATTATGTGAAGTCAGTTTCATTGACTAGCCTGGCTTGAAGCTCAGAAATCTTGATATGCAGTAACCGCTCCCTTTCAGAAACTGCTGGTTCGACCTGTGAAACAAGAAAACATATGACAACAACAACAATAAGTAATCGCAATAAAATGAATTTGTAAGCTGTGTTTGATCCAGATATATTCAATACATTTCACCATATAAACAAACCTATCAATGAGTTATTAATTGGAGAGGCCTACTAAGACAGCAGATATTTTCAGGACGGATTCATGAAACAAGTAACAATCAACTGGTGGAAAATCCAACAAACAGACGATAAACTCCATAATTCTGTTGTCGTTCACTATTTATTTTTTATATGTTTGCTTGAGTGTGTGTGTGTGTGTGTGTGTGTGTATGTTTATTTACTTTTTGTGTTTCCCGGGGGAGGTGGAAGAGAACCCGGAAAAGACAATTTGGCTCATGATTGCCCATTTAGTTAAGGTTGACAGATGCCATTGGCACCTCAAATATTGTAACAGACAATAAAAAAAAATGGTTTCCACTATGATGACATATGTTTGGGAGCGTCCATTAGGATCAACCTTTGTATTTAAATGACATTGTCTAAAATGATACAAAAGTTGACTAACTGGTGACATGTAGATTGATGAAAAATACAAGTTACTAAACAAATTGATGACTTGTTTATATTGTATGAATTGTGGGATATGAAATGCCACATTCAAAGCTAAGACACATGACACTCAAAATGAAGCAAGACAGTACAGGGTGGAAACAAGTACTTACAACTCCGTTATTCTCTGAACCACGAGGTAATGGAGGCACTTTCCCATTTTGAGAAGCTGAATAGTATCAGAATATCAAATCTCATCACCGAAATTTCTTCCACACACACACGCATATATATATGCGAAATCTAACAGTTCTGGATCTATAACTCACCATCTACTACCTCAGCTGGTTGCAAACCATTTAGCAAACTCATAATGACATCCTGTCATTACAATGTTCACAATAAGAACATCATTGCTTCTCATTATAAACTTCTTCAAAGTCAAACTTCTATTGCAGATGGAACATAAACCAACCTATACAGAGATTAACCCTAAATTACCTGTTGAATTGATGTTTGCTGAAAAAGATTTTGCAGGTGGAGCAAGAGAATTGATGCAGGTACATTACTGTTGTTACTCTCCTTGAGTGACGGAACAATAGGCTGAAAAAATGAGAAGATAACACATTACATGATAGTGTGTGACAGCTGAGAAGATGAAGGTGGTGTGATACCCAATTTATACTTTTTAACTGGATTGAATCAAATAAAATTAAATAGATCAGCATTCAAACCATTTGTTTCACATCAGATAACCAGTCTCCAACGCTAGGAGACTTCCTTAGTGACGATGACCCCTACGAATTAAATAAAAATAAAATCAATGTAGAACTAAATAACTAAATGATTTGTTTTATTTTACTACAAAATAGCAACAGTTTGACTTGCCTGAGAAGAATGTCGAGGACCTGTACATAATGGAATATCCTAGGGTAGATATATAAGTTAGCTGGGGTCATCTAATAGAATAGAGTATCATAAGAATACAGTTGTACCTTAACAAGGTCTACATTTTCAGATGTTACTGAAAATCTCCCTTTAATTTGTACCAGATTGGCTTTTGACTTGTCCTCCAAAGAATCTCTGAATCCTAGTGGAGAAGAAAATTGAGGTTGCTGAATCCGCTCCTCTAAACAGAAAACGAATCTATATATATATATATATATATAGGGAGAAGTCCAACTACATTTCCCCATTAGGATGCAGTCCTCTCCTTTTTAGTAAGATAAACATCTTTTCCCCAATTATTAAACATAAAATGGCTATACTTTTTTTCTCTAAATGTACCATTATTGATAAAATTTTGTATTTTTTGAACCATAATCATATATATTCTAATATTCATAAATCAATTCAAATCAGCACATCTAAAGGGTCGTACCCAGTGCACAAGGCTCCCTCTTAACTGCAAGTCTGGGAGAAGCAGATGTCAACTCGCCTTACCCCCATATATAGAGAGGCTGCTTCCATGTCTCGAACCCGAGACCAACCGTAATTTGGGCGAGGGCACTTGACATGTCACCCTCCTCCCATGTCTCGAATCAACACGTCTACCGCGTAAAATATGATCATATTTGCACAAAACTCTGTCGAGATCTATCTAATGAGCTTAATATTGATTACAAGAGATTGTAAGAAAAATGATATAATATGACTCAAGGGCGTAATATATCTCAAACAAGTAGGGTCCAAAAACATCAAATTTACAAAAATATAGGCGTCTAAAACATAATCACTGATATTTTAAGTTTCCAAAAAAGAAATAACACTACCAGGGGTAGATACAAGAAACAAAGTGCCATTGTAAAAACCAAGGACCAGGTCCTAAAATTTACTCACACAAATGAACCTTAAACAAAAGTTCAAGTTTGAACCTTACCCGAAACAAACTTAACGAAGGACCTGGTTCAGATTTGCTGAAGGAAATAGAAGTACATTATACCAAAGTTACTAGCTTTCTTACCAATGATCCGCCTTCATGCATAATATCGCATAAGAAAATGCTTATCATAACACTTCTCAATCAGATAGTAGCAGTAGAAATGGCAATATCGGTGATATGTTTTCAGCAAAAATAAAAAATCATTACCTCCTGACAATTTAATGGGAGCTGATAAACTGTTAGCGGAAGCACGGTTCGGAAGCATCAAAGGACCACTAAAGCTTGGTGCTCTCCTTACTTCACGCCGAGCTTTCTCAGCTGCTTGTTGGTGTTCAATCTCACTCCTTATAATAAAACAAATCATAGTCAAGCTAATCATGCGCATAGTAATTGTCATGTTGATCATTCATTCACATAAGAATGTTCTTTTGCACACGAATAAGGGCATAGAGCAACACAGAAATTTCTCAACAAAAATACGAAGATACTAAGTACTTGAGGATGTAACCTTTAGTGATGGAAAATAACTAACTTTAGGATAAATACTATAACTCCAATAGACCCACAATTTTGTGCACAAAGTAACACATTATTTTCCCACTTCGCATATGACTGAAAGAAAATTTTCTAGTTCTTCGTAATGCACTTTGAACCCTTTTTCACTGCGACACTATTTGTCATAAAAGTGTCGCAAAATGTGATAATATAACCCAAACTGCTAATAGAGAAAACTTTGGACCCCAAAGTGCATCACGCAGCAGTACTGGACTTCAAAATACAAATGACCCTTACATAAAAGTTACAGAACAAATAATGCATCGTAATGAACCTTTCAATGTTGCGCCCTCTTTCTGACATAGAATGAGTTAGCACAACCCCAGGCATGAGGGGTCCACTCTGACTTTGGCGACTTTTTCCGATTGGAGTTCTAGCCTTGTGCTGTATTGCGTCTGTCTCTGAGGTTGAAGGTAGAAGCTCAGTTTTTGATCCGTTTTTCCCAAGATCAATTTTCAATTGATCAGAGGACTTTAGCAAATCACTTTTCAGAATTTTTCCATCGTTGCTCACGGATTCAGCTTGGGGTACTTCATCACCACTTGAGTGTTCCCTTTATAATAATAACGGTAATAAGTTATAAAATGACTATTAACATTTTGGACATGGCCAAGAACACAAACTACATAAAATTCATTGAAAAAAAATGCATGCACAAACCAAAAATTAAACATTTAACAATGACAATGTATGACATGTGCCAGAGTGTTACAATCTG
This sequence comes from Sambucus nigra, assembly GCA_949130495.1. Lineage (NCBI taxonomy): Eukaryota > Viridiplantae > Streptophyta > Magnoliopsida > Dipsacales > Adoxaceae > Sambucus > Sambucus nigra. The sequence goes on along the minus strand of OX422211.1, from coordinate 463,141,424 downwards.
AAAACAATGTTACAGCATTACTTGCTGATATGAAAAAAATTCGAAAATGAAATGCCCCTAGATCCCATAGTTTAATTATTTTATAATTTAATAAAACATTATCTTTCTTTAATTATTCTCCTAACACAGCAATATGCTTCCCAAATATGAAAACCCAAGATTATTTCTTCAGTGGGATTTTCTTGAAGTAATATGATTACAGGCACCAGCTTTGATCCAAAAGGGACCCTAGATCATTTCTTCAGTGGGATTTTCTTGAAAGTAATATGATTACAAGCAGCAACTTAAATCCAAACGGGACCCACAAGTATATGATAGCTGATAATAACACACTATAGAACATTTACCTCCAAACAAAGTCGCTTGTAGAAATTGATTTCTCCAAAGTAGATCTAGACATAGTTGCATCCTGCCAGTGATAATAAACAGTTAACAAACTAGTTTGCTCCAGCATTCAAGTTTTTTAACTTAAAAATCATGTATCTGGAAGCACATCTAATATAATTAACTTGGAAAGCTGTAAGAAATCATAAACAAATTATAGAAAACAAAATGACCGTATTAGTGTCAAATGATTTCATGATGTCATCTTCTTCATCATCGTCTTGCACCTGACACAGAGTTGGATAGATCAGCTTATTAAAATAAGTTTAAACAGTAAACTACTTAAGATGGTTGATATCTTAAAATTTAGTATTTTGACATTCAATCAATATTAAAATGTGATAGATATACCAGTGATGCTTGAGCTTTTAAATCCTCCATATCAAAGTTCCAAGCACTAACGCCTCGCTGGTACTCACTCTGACAAAAAAACAAAAAATAATATTTCTAAAGAAGTAGGGACAAAGAAGGAAAGGAATAATACTTTACATTGGACTTAGTTACAAATCCCTTACTTTTTCTCTTTTCTGTTTGTTTATTTATTATTTTTTTTTTTTTTTTTTTTTTGGGGGGGGGGGGGGGGTCATCTGTGACCTTTAGGTGCTTGGTTCAATTCCGTTTTTTGCTCGGAAGAGAGAGAGAGAGAGACAGACATCATAGGTACAAATCAACTATTTCAATAAGAAATACTATAAAGTTGAGTGTTTTCTTCACTGCTTTTATTTTTATACATATGTCTAGATTAAAGGAATTCTAACTTGCCTCCTCCCTTCACCAATTTTTGACTGAAGTTGTTCCGACTGCCGTATAGTTTTTTAACCAAATACCCTCCTCTGTCATCTCTGGCCTCTCTTTTTGAGAGAAGATTTTCTACCCCCAACCCACCACACCCCACCCAACAATAACATCACACCCTTTTTTTATCTTCCTATTTTTAGAGTTGAAGAGTAGTCCAATCAAAATCAAGTCATTGATGAACCCTTTAACAAGGAATACTTACCACCTTTACTTGTTACTCTAGGTATAAACAACGATACAAAGTTCAAGAAATCATACAAACTCTCTCTACGATTAGCTTTGCCTATTCTCTGAGTGTGGATGAAGTTAATTGGTAACAAGTTTGAGAACATATTGCAGAAAGGATAAAGGAAGGAGCTAATTGTGTCCATATTACTTGGTTATATAGGAGGATTAAGGAGGTAAGCCCTCTTATATGATACCAGGAGTTTAATATAAGAAGCTAATCATTCTTTCCATTAATTTTCACCTTTCTTGGATAGTCCAATTTGGTTTTTTAAAAGATGCCAAATTAAAGAATCGAGTGAGTTATGATAAATGGTCTTCATCGGTGCCGGGTGGCAATATTTCAAGGCTAGGACACATGACACATGTTGAACACTTTTTTTTAATTTGAAACATGGAAGATTTTATTAGGGTAAAAGGCAAAATTAACGCAGAAGTGTGGAATCAGTTCAATATTGAACGGGTATTTTAGAAGTTACAATGCTAACCTGATGTTTGAAAATTCGTTCAATTTTAGCCCTCACATCTCCATCAATCAAGAGGCTTAGCGAAATGGATGACTGGGCATACTATTTTGTTACGTCATCCATTCCGTTAAGTCTCCTAATGGATATGTGAGGGAGGCAAATATTGTAGGATTTTTTAAATACGAGGGTTAATATTGCAAATTTTAAAATATTGGGTATAAAATTGAAAACGACGCCAAACTTCAAAGTATGCATTTTTTTCATTTTTAGAACCAACTATGTACAACAAAGAAGAGGACCATCAGTCTACTCAATACAGCTCCAATGGCAAAAGATCACAAAAAAGTTTAATAAAAAGAAACCCAAAACCAAAGACAGACATTAAATTTAAAACAGCCTCAATCCAGCCTTTATTCCCTTCTCTTCACATCCCAGCAGCCCATTGTGGAAGTCTCTCCCAATTGGTAGCATAACTCCAGCACATCCCATTCCCACTGAACAGACCGTGGCCAAACAAAAGAGAACAGATCACTCAAATTTAAGCCAAACTTAAATAAAGAAATGATGGGGAAATATATTGGGCCCTCCGCGTTTTGGGCTTTAGTTGGGTAGTCTTTTTACATTTAGACTTTGTATTCTCTCGAAGCTTTTAATTTTGTAAAATTTCAGTATAAATACTACTATTGGATTTCCAATTGGGTAAGCCTGCACAAAATTCTTCTTGGTATTAGAGTTAACCTAACTTTCTTTTTCACAACCCTCTCTAACCCTATTTTGCCTCCTGTGGAAATCGAGGATTTACTGTTCATTGCGAGGGCTTTTCCCATTTTTTCCTCAAATCCGAACCTCTCCTCCTCCCCTTTTTGACCATTGAGCTCCTCCAATTGGTGGTAACACCATCGAAGGCCTGGCGCCCCACCCCTAGGGAAACAATATCTCCTTTTGCAAAAATCTAGGATTACGACCCCTAGTGCTGCAAACTAGGGTTTAAACCTGTCAACTGGTGCAATTTAGGGTTTTGAAACCTCTTACTGGTGCGCCCTACGGTTTCAAAAGTCTTTGCTCATCAGATATAGGGTTTCAACCTAGCTATACCTCCATTTGTGGTTGCGAACCCCTGTTTTAGGGTTCCAAGCTACTTTTATCCTTTTCAGGGTTCTGTGCCTGGGTGTAATGTGTTGAGGATCTGTGATTCTTCCTTTGTTAAGGGGATGCCGATGTGTTCCGAACCTCCAGCTAATTTTTGGTGATTTCTAATATTCTTGTTGGTTTTCTTGGTGCCAAAAGAATATCCCCTTTTTTTAGAATTGTTTGTAATCATTTTCGAGCCACTTATTGAGATATTATGGATGCTTCAGATAGTGGAAAGGAGTTTTTGCATTGGCACAACATACTCTGGTTCAACGAATTACGAGTCTCCTCATGAATGGAAGCAATTATGCTTGAGGCTTTGGGATCCTAGAATGGTGATGGGAAGATCATTTGTCCTTACCGTGGTACCACAAGGCACACGAGAGCTAAGTGCTTATACTTCTATCCAAAGTTGAAACAGCCTTTTTCTCGGAATTGATCATTCGGTTCATCTCGTATGGCCACAGTTGTTGATACCACTTGTCCTCAGGCAGCTCCTCCTTTAGTTAGTTGTTGATCATCCTCCCACATCGATTGATATGGGTATCATTGAGTCGGAATCCTCTACGCCCACTGTCAACGTTCATCCAAGTATCCCATCTAATTTTCATGTTATGGTTGTGAAGCCCACCTTAGTTCTAGATATCTTAGCCACAAATGACGGATGAGTCACCTTTTTTTCCTCACCCACCGTTTCTATTTGTCACTACATTCGTCTTGTGGACGGCTACCGTTTGCATATCCGTAGCAAGGGGATGCGTTTGTCACCTGATATTACTCTTATCCTCCAGTTTTGCACGTCCCTAATTTTTCTTTTAATGAATTTTCTATTAACCAACTTGACGAACATCTCAATGGTGCTATTGTTGTCTCTTGGGGGACCAGATTTCGAAGAGGGTTTTTGGTAGGGGCTACGAGCGTAATGGGTTTATTATTTCGAGGATCCTCCACCGCAACCTCCCATTTCCAGTCTTAGTGCTTCTATCTTGCGTAGTTCCATTTCGTATGAGGTTTCTCTCAAGATCTTTTGCGTTTGTGGCATGACATTCACGACATGTCAATTTTTAGTGTGTATGTTTATAATTTTCTTCTCTTTCCAAAGCTTGTAAGGACAAAAAGGTTTATCACATATGAGTCGTGCTCCTCATATGTTTGATTTGATTCATTCCGATGTGTGGTGGTCATGCAGGTTGTCCCGGCTAGGTTGGGGGCTATTTTCGTTTAGATACCCCATCCCTCTCCCATAAATAGAGCCCCATTTTTGTATGAGGCCGTTCACACAATTCTTTGGGGCTGGACTCCCCCCGGAGTCCCCGGTTACTGCAATTTTTTGGTCATCATTAGTATGTGACTTTTATTAATGATTATACTCCGTGTACTTGAGTGTATCTCCTTCAGAAGAAATCTATAGTCCTTCCTTCGTCCAATTTCTTCAAATAATTAAAAATCAATTTAAGAAGATGCTTCGCAATATCCGATTTGATAATGGGCACGAGTCTGTTTATAATGAATTACGAACTCAATTGGATCTGGCAATAACTCACTTGCCCACAAGTGCCCAAATTCTATTGGCACGTTGTTGTCCCCAACGCCGTTTTTATCATCAATCGCATCTCGAGTCAAGCCTTAGGGGGGAAAAGCACCATTTCAATGTCTTCAACCCGATAGCACTACATTCCACATTTTACCTCGTGTATTTTAATCAGTATTGCCTGGAACGTGAATCGCTTGGGTACGTGGTACGCCACTTTAGCCGTTATGTAGCACAGTGGGGCTAAGCTTTGTTGGTTCACTACTTTGAATTCTGAGACACTTTGGAGCTCTTGTTGGAGTTATTTTAGTATAATAACAAAGTCCTTTTAGTATTATAATCATGTAATTTGTCAAGAATCGTGTATTATTTGAATGTTGCAGGGGGTCATTTACTAAATATACAAAGAATTTATAAACTATTACTATAATATATATCGTTTGAGAAGTCTTTTTACCTATTTATCCTATTATTAAAGTCAAAAGTTGTATTATTACTAATAATGTTAGAGTAGTAATTGTGAACGCCACTTTTGGACATCACGATCGCAAACTTGCCATGTTTCGAGTCGTATGACCATAGATCATGTCATGGTACGTAAGGGGGTATAGCGATCCTGATAACTATGGCTCTCCAAAAACCGTGGATAACTGCCATAAAAGAGGAAATGGATGCTTTGGAGCGTAGTGGTACATGTAGCTTGTTTTTCTACCTTATGGGGATTTGAAATAAAAATAAATAAAAAAATAAAAAGTGGTACTAGAATAAAAACATTATTCGAATTTATTTTATTCCTCTATCTTAAACTTTCTATGTACATTAAAATTGAATAACTAAATGAATCAATGAAATAAATTTAAAAAAAATCTTAGGCGTCACATCACAAAGTGTAGAGCACCTCGCATTATGCTCTGGCTATCTCACTTGTGTAGGAATTGACACTGTTTTCGCTAGAAATGTTACCGGAAACATATCTATTTTTTCTCATCTTCGCATAATAGGATGTAAGAGTTTTGCAGGTTGAAATTTTGATCCCAAGACATCTATAAAGAAAATTATACTAAGAGACGACAATTTCAGCGAAGTGTGTTAGTCACTTTAAGCTTATATTCACATGATAGAGGTGCAATATTTTGCACTGGCCAAAAGGAACAACAAAACGAAGTGGAAAATAGGTGATAACCAAACGATAATATATGGAATTCAGAACAGAAAAAACCCTTAAGCTAAGGAAACAAATTTTCATCAAAATATGTTGACATGGTATGGATAAGAGAGAGAGATGGAGACAGCGATTTAGGATGAGAGACTTGGGGGGGGGGGGGGGTATTTTAATCATCTTTAAGGTATTTTATTTATATCTTGGGGTATCCCAAGGGTACGCTTAATTATATTACAACTCTATTTAGGAACCTATAAATAAAGGGCTCCCCCTTTTATTTTTCACATTGATTAATAGAATGTCTTCTGTTTTGTGCATTATTTGCGTTGATTGTCAAATCGCTTTCTCTTATATACGTCATATATATTTTGAATTATGCTTCTAACCTGTGATATTGCTTCTTGTTCTGCTGAAGGCATCTTCTTCATAGCCAGCTGTGCAGCATCTTTGAGCTGCATAGTTTTCATAAGTTTATTAAACAGGAATACCAAGACGAGTTAAAAGAAGAACCCAGCAGAATACCAAGATGAGTTAAAGGAAGAACCCAGCACTCCTGCAGTACTAATGCATACCTGCAGGGCCTTAACACGACTCCATAGAGGTGGCAAGTCAGCAAATAGTTTCTTTACAGAAAGCTCTGGTGGCTTGGCATGCTTGAAAAAAGAATGTTTTAACAACTTTTCTGCCGTTGGTCTTTTTCTTTGATCTTTCACCAAGCACATTGCAACCATTTCTTTGAAAGACTGTTCACAACTGGAAATTGATTAATCATCAATGTATAAAGAGAAACCATACGAGTTTGGCAACTTCACTGCAGCCTTACGACAGACTTGTAGACCACGTATTAGCGAAGAACAATAGGGTATATTACAGTAAAAAAAGAAAAAAAAAAAGAAGAAAAAGAAGAACTATGTCATGTGGGTCGCAAGCTTGTACTATGTCATGTGTACATAAAGTGATACACATCCACAAGCAGATTAACCAAAAAGAACATGGTACCTTGGAGAACCGTTTATCACGGTCATAATCAAGTCCAGGGGGGGCATTCTGAATGGTCATTAGGAGAACCTATGACAAGAGAGCAGAAGAAACATAAGGTTAAAAGTTTTTCAGTACAGGGATTGCCAAGAGAGCCCTCCCAAGGAAATTCTGCATCTACCTTCATTGGAGGGTATTTTGAAAAAGGCGCATGACCATGAGCCAACTCCAGTGCAGTGATTCCTAATGACCAGATGTCAGCCCTGTAAAAGAAAGAGCAACAAGTCATAAGCCCATGTAGATCATGCCTAGTACTTCTAGGTCATGTCATCTTGTTAATTGGTCAAAGTATAAACTTGGAGTAACCATGATCATCCTGTGTCATTGTTTCAGCATAATTTTCATTCAATACCGATATAATTACAATTAGTTAACAACACAGTATGAAGCCAACTAAAGGAATTCGCAAATGAAGGCCCACATCAAAAGAGACTCAGGGAACTCTCTCACCGACAATTGAAAGACTATACAAGATTCTAACCATCAATTACATGTAAGCCTTTGGCTCATCTAGTGTGGTATCCTCACAGTTAGTCATAGCTAAACTGGCCACATGGAGGATACAGACTCGACTAAATGTGAGTTCAGAGAGAGAAGATACATGTGAGAGACATAGGGAATATGGGACGAAAAATACGAATGTTCATGAAAAACCTATGATCACATGATGTCTGTTAGTAATCTTTCGCAAATTAGTCTTACCTCAAATTTAAAATTTGCTTCATCCTTGTCAAATATTCAGAACATCTAACCCATCCCACACCATAGTTACCGGGTTCACTACTCCCCCTTGGTGGGTTCACGCTTTAATCTCCAAAAATCGTGTCCTCGCTTTAGTTGTTATTTGGATGGAGTGGCTCCGTCCTGAGATATTTCGGGGATGACTTCCTTTCCTTTCTTCTTTTCTTGCTTAGGCCTGATGACAGGGATGTACTATGAAGCACGGACGCTCTCCCGGAAGCCACGAGTCGCGTGTCGTGTCGAAACACGTCTTATGTGTGCGCGCTCCGACACGTTACCGTATATTTGAATTTTGTGATGGTGATTATGTTTTATTTATGATTTTTAACATTAAAGTGTATTCGAATTTTGTTTTGTATGGTTTATTTTCTTAATTTCATGTTAAGAACCCTATAATAATGTGTTTTATGGAAAAATATGTTTCATTTCATTAATATATATATCTAAATATATATTATATATTATACTTATTCTAGCGTGTCGTATCCTAGTTTTTGAAAGAATCGCGTGTCGCGTGTCGCGTATCGCGTGTCACGTGTCGAAACGTGTATTACTAGTTCGTGCTTGATCGCCAATGTAGCACTTTCGAGCAGTGGCATGATCGAGTCTGATCTCCAGTATTCCCCACTATGTGATCCACTTGAGTTTTTTATGGTAGATTGAGGGCACTTCCCTCATGGCGTGCAGCCACCCTCTCCCGAGGATGGCGTGGTAGGATAAGTCAATGTCCACCGCCAGACTCTCAATGAGTTTAGAGATGTTCCCTGTCCCTTACAAGCAGGACTACCTTTTCCAACAGCATGATCATCTTTCCAGCGACGCCGACCAGTGGGACGGTCACTTCCTTCAAGACAGTGGGACGGTCACTTCCTTCATCATCAGTTTCAGCTTGTGAAAAAACTCCAAGTACATCACCTCCGAAGAACTACTTTGATCCACCAGTAGCTTATCCACATCCCACTTTGTAATCCTGAGAGTATTTACTAGAGCATCGTGGTGTGGGGTTCTTATCCCGATCAAATCGTCTTCTGTGAAAACTATGTGCTTGTTGTAATCCACATCTTTTGATCGTCTGCGTTTGCCAGCTTGAGTTTTGACGGAATCTATTCGGAAGGCCTCCATTATTGTCGTGTTCTTTTTGAGTTCCATTCGAACTGCAATGCCCTGGATCTGCATGGGCATTGCCTTGTGAATAATGGAAAACTCATGCCCTGCTTTGTCACCCAGCACATTATCTGATTTTGGATCACCGTTAGTGGCGATCTGATCAACTTTCTTCTCAATATACTCGTGCAGATGTCATGTCTGGGCTAACTCCTCAAAATGGGATTTTAGGGCCTTATAATTCTCTGTCGCGTGTATGTTCTCGTTATGGTAAGCGCACCGGAGTGCGTTGTTCCTCTTGCTTGGATCATCTCCCATATTCTTCGGCTACTTAAGAAATTGCTGGTCCTTGATCTTACTAAGGACTTTCTAAATCGGTTCCTTAAAAGCCGTGTTAACGGCTTGGAACGCCTTGGAAGAATCAGTCTTGCCTCTATTCTTGGCTCCTTCATACTGCTTTTTGTTCCCCTTCTTTAGAGTATTTTCTTTGTCGTCTCCTTTGGTCGCTTTTGCATGACCCTGAGGTTGACTACGTCCTCCACTTTGGCATACTTCTCAATTCGCGACATGAGATCGTCGACGGTGTCTGCTTCCTTCTTAGTGAGAGACTGATGCAACATGGAGCTAGGTGGCAAATCAATTTTGATGCCAAGGCCACCTGCTCCAAGCAATCTTCCTCCTCGTTGAAGGTTTCTCGATAGCGTTTAGCATACTCCCGTAATGTCTCATGTGGTTTCTTCCTCATGGTGAGGAGAGAGTCCATCCTCTTCAGATGTGAGTTGTCGGTTATATAGCGGGCTTTGAATGCTTCTGCAAAGGACTTGAAGCGTTTGATCGACTTGTGGGGCAGTCTCTCGAATCACTTCTGGGTGATATCTCCTAGACTCAACGGGAAATTGAGAATATTCGACACATAAGCGCGTCGTTGTAATTTCATACGGTTATTGCTGGTCTGTACTGACGAACATAATCTATGGAGTCGGTCTTCCCATCGTATATCTTAAACCATGGGGCTGTGAACTTCCTTGGAGACTCTTCCTCCTTAATTGCCCTTGAGAAGAGGGACTGCATCTGCGTGATGAGGGTCCTTCTCGCCAACTTTTTTCTAAATCTTGCTCCACAATGTACTGGGTGTTGATCCATCTATCTTTGGACCAAACTTTTTATATCCTGCTTGTGACGTTCTTCATCTCGATTTCATCTCATCAGACGACTTCCATGCTCTGACCGATCATGCTCGTAACCAGTATTCCTTCCTCGGCTACGAATTTTGCTCGCCTGAGAGCTAGGGATCCGACCACAGCGATTGCAATTTCTCTCACGAAGTTCTTTCTCCATCTTCTCCAATCGTCGTTGGAGGCGTGCATTCTTTTCTATTTAGAGGCGAGTTGCCTCCTTTTGCTGGTGGAGTCGTTCTTCGTAAGTGTCGACCAGCCGTGAGATCTGTGTTAATCTACGTTGCTCATTGCTCTACTCAGAAAGTTGTTCTTGTTCTTCTGGACTAAATCTAGGATTTTCGTCTCGATGAACCTCAGATCTAACTCGTGGAGACGAATCAGCTCGTAGGTCGCCTGCAAAAGATGCACTGTGTGGGTAATGAGACATTGTGTTCACTCTTTGGTTCCAAGTTGCTCCTTAGAAAAGAGAATTATTCCCACAAACGGCATCACTTGTGAATGCAAGAAATCATAATTAATAATTCTAAAGAGCAAAATGATTAAAAGAGCAAGAACATGGACACAACATAATATTTACGTGGGTCGGCAACTGCCTACGTTCGCGGAGGGATTTCTCATCTTTTTATTAATTCGTCGGAGGTTCAGAATTACATGCCCTTTGCACCGGGGTGAGGGTTATATTTATAGTAATAGAAAGTAGTTGAGTTATACGAAAACTCTCCTAGCTCTTCATTGGCTTGCTGGTGATTCATATTTATCACCTTCGAGAATGTAAGTAACCGAAACGAGTCTTCAATTATCCACATGATATATTCTAGTAGTCATACGACGTTGAATTTGACTGGGACAGCGTGCTGGGCCTATTTGGACTACTGAAAATTGGGCCTCCACGGCTTTGCACCCACAGGTACACAGAGAGGCGATTGCCGAGGGCATTCTGACTCCACTTGATCTAAAGTGATAAAGGCAGCTTATAAAGTCCAAAAAAACATAAATGAGGTCCTAATATTGTTTTAGTTACACAGTTATACTTATTTACATTAATTAATTATTTTCCCCTTCATTAAAAGTTTCCTTTTTTAATTTTTGGTCATTACTAACTAATTATCTAACATGTTTTGGACATGATATGTTATCCCCATGAATGATATCTAACTTGGCCAGCTTCTCCCCTCCCACCTGCCTGAGCAGGAAATATATCTCAATTAAAACACCAAACCAAAGGGTGATGATGCAACAACACTCACTTAAAGTCATATCCACTTCCTGGCTGCAACACCTCTGGTGCCATCCTATAAAACAAAGATAATTCGTCATAAATAACCATAAACTGAAATCGAAACAGCAAAAATTTCCCAAGGATTTGCTTGGACAATATAACTCTTACCAGCATGGAGTCCCTACGAAAGTATTTCTTGACCGCTGTCTATCACCTCTGTCAAACATACAAGCTGAAACACCAAAGTCAGCAAGCTTTACCAGCCCATTACTATCAAGTAGTATATTTCCAGCCTGCAATAATAAATTTTAAAGCAAGATTGCAACTTGCCAACCTAAGTAATTCAAAAAGGAAACCGGTAAGGGGCTTAAAAAGATGTCATAAGTAGAAATAGGGTGGAAACCTTAACATCACGATGGATGTGTCCATGTCGATGTAGGTAGTCCAACGCCTTGAGAGTTTCTTTGAGGATAGAACCAATAGCACACTCTTCGAATCCTTCAGGAAATGCTATTTTCATAAGGTGCTGACAAGAACCTTCATCCATGAATGGCATGACCACCCAAAGGTTTTGATCAACACCAAATGAACAGTATGCCCTTATGACATTAGGATGGTCGATCAAACTCATTGTCTGTGCTTCCCTACGGATGTCATCCTGAAACAGAGTACAATTACTCAAATAAAGCACTTGAGACAATAGTCATTAACTGACAGAATTGTAGAATACACAAAAACCATTATACATAGCAACCATGTATTACATAAAAAAGTCCAGTCCTCATCAATAATAGTGCATTTAGCAAGGATGATTTCGAACTGCTGCTGAGTCCTATTGAAAAATAGCAACTTCGATATGTGTGTGTGTGTGTGTTGGGGGGAGGGGGGGAGCAAGCAATAGAAAACAAGAATTATATAAACGTAATAAGTTACTATAACAAGTGAAATGATATGCACAGAAATGTGGCCTGTAAGGGGTGCCAAGCGTAGCACAACTGAGGTATTTTTAGACGCTATGAAAATAGTTAGGTATTGTTTGTTTTTACCTCTTAAATCTAAATCTCAATTATTCGGACTTAAGAAGTACCAAATAGTGTTTATTTTTTTAAATGGTTAACGACTATTTTTAACTCAGAATGATTAAGAGGTAAACGTACGTCTGAAGTGAAGTTTGAGATAGTCTAAATAAATACAATAATTTAGAGGTTTCAGATTCAAATTTGAAACTTCAGACTCAAATGAAAAATCCGACGAAGCCTTAGTTTCTCTCATAAAATTTATAACTCTAATAATTTTCATATCATTCGAGAGCGAGGCCTCCCCTTGTAATCAAATTATTGATATAATTATGATTTGGTAGAGACTAAACCCTTGGATTGGAAATTGATAGTTTATTCAACTGCGTTTACATCAATACAAAGCTAAAAAGCTTCAGGTAGCCCGGACTTAGATAAGGTCAGGAGAAAAAGTGCATTATAACCTTTTTTTATACCTATTAGTACGTTTTGATTCTATACAATCTTTCACGAGTAGTGACACTCTTGAGTCTTCAAATCAATTAAACTGAGAACAATAATTCTATATCACATTTCAAAAAAAACTGACGGTAGATGGAATTGGACAGTTAGCCTCTAAATTCTAACTTAGAGGGATAACCACAATACCATAGATCAAATATTGAAATGAGAAAAGAAAAGGTGATCTCAAATAAAATCTAGTAAGTGGATGACGTGTTAAGGAGACAGACCAGATTGGTATTGCAGCGATCGAGATCCAAACACTTAACAGCCACAACTTGATTAAAAGGAAGATAGATAGCCCTATATACAGTAGCACTGGCGCCGTAACCAATCTCTTCCAGAAGTTTGTAATCCTTGGGATTCGCCGAGTAGCTTTTCTCAACACCTCCCCTCATACTCCCCATTCCTTCCTTCTAACCACCGGCAAAAGCCCACTTCCAAATTACTATGTATATGTATGTGACCGACCCTATTACACTCCCATTATTTTGCGATATTTTGATTTCGTTATCCGTTGACTGCCCATCACAAATGATTTTGCACTGCAATAATTTTTGGTGCGATTTTTACAACTTTCACTTTCACAACTCCACCGTGGCATCTACAAAAACTGTTATTTTCCCTCTAAAGGCTCCTTCCACTCACTAATATATAGTCCCCACCACAAAATAATTAAAATTTTATTCAAAACATCAAATTAAATTGCATCACAAACACTTGAACTAAATATAGAGTAATTCTAACTCTTTTTTTTTTTTTTTTCTCTGCTCTCTCTCTAACTAAAAATTCTCTTTATTTTGAATACACTACTTCCACACCAAAGTCATATACTATAGAAGTTGAATCCTACAAATTGTTTTGTTACGTTAATCTTAACCATTCACTTGAAATCATGGGCGGAACCATGAGAGGGCTTGGGGGGGCACCAGCCCGTCTCAGCAAAAGGAAAAAGAATAAAAAAATAGTGATAATTGTTGATGTAAAAAATTATATCGCTCTAATTATTCAATCACAGATAAATAAAATGAACAAAGATTTTTAAAGTGGTTCAGCCTTATAAGAATGGCCTACGTCCACTGTTATGTTATTGATGAGTGTTTGGGAATTCTCGATTATCAGTTCAATCCAGAAATTCCGGTCCCTTTGAATGAGGGTGATACAAGGTATTTATAGCCCTTAGGCTGTACATGAATGGGTCGATACATTAAATGAGAATACATATGAAAGGGTAATACATTTAATGCAGCGTGTGCGTCAAGATGATGAACATTCAATGAATAGTTGAACTGTTGACATTCTGACAATTAATACTACGGCCGAGATGCAGCTCGGACCGCCTTAGTTGCTCGTTGATCAGGAGTTCCTCGGAGCGCTAGAGTACCTCGGAGTGTTACAGTTCCTCGGTATATCCTCGTTGCTCGGGGAGAACATAAGTTGGTCAAGGAAATGAACTTTCTCGTTGTTATTGTGCCACGTAGATTGACAAGTGTCTTCGTATGATTCGTCCACGTCAGCATATTAATTTTGGTATCAACAATAATTTTTCTCTATTTTCAGTTCAGCCCTCCCCCCAACTTTTAAAGTATTAGGTAATATTTTACTAACGTTTTAAATTAAGGGGCCTCCCGTGTAAATACCCTAAAGATTAAAACAAACCCAAATCAGATAAGTCATCAAGACCCACACACGGTTTTCTCAAAACTCAAAATAGGAGTCTCCCTCCTTTCAAAATATTTCAAAACTCCACATTTTCTCATCTCTCCTCTCACGGCTAGCTAGTCTGTCGCCCCTCTCACCGCAGCTACACCGTCGGCTGCATCTCAGATGAAATCTGGTACCGGCTCATCTTCTCTTCTCTCCTCTCTCCTTTGTTGCCCACATCTTCACAGCGAAGGAAGACTTAACTTGGTTGGTAATTTTTCATCCTTCTATTTTGTTCTATGTCTCCAAATGTTGAAATATAATATTTTTTCATTATCTCACTTGGTAATTGTAATACCCCGTATTTTTGTGATATTTATTTATGGGATTAATTGAATTAAATGCGTGTTAATTGGAAATTAATCCGGGTTAAAAATACTAGCGAGATGCGAGTTGGTATTTGATTATATGTGCATATATGATTATATATGAATATTGAATTATGAAATTTGTCGTGAGATCGAAATACGGCAATTTGGAAATTTTGTTGAGACGCGTGTGACAGTCGCGTCAGGGAAATATTTATTTTAATTAAAAATTGAATTCTAGTTCTATTAACCGTATGGTCGTTTTGAGTGCGCCAACGCGTCCGGAAGGGTCGAAATAGTCAGAAAACACTAGCGGGGGGTTTGGTTTGGGTCCCGAGGTATTTTTAGGCCATACCGGCAACCAAAAAGGGCAGTTTGGTAATTTTAGAATTTTTGGATTTTTGATTAACGAATTTTAGGAGTTTTAAATGGAAAATTAAAAGACCCACCAACCCATTACCAGCCATTATCTGATTAGAGGGCTACGGGGGTTATTAGAATTAGCCCCAAAAGTTCCTAAAACAAACCCCCTAGCCTCCATTGCTACCATTAGAGAAGAAAGCTTGTAGAGAGAGAAGAGAGGAGAATTCTGCAGAGAGAGAGAGAGAACCATTCATCAGATTCGTCATCAAATCAGAGATACATATAAGGCAAGTGGTTTAATTTCATTATTTTGCAGAGAATGCTTCTTCCATGCGTAGGAAATTCAAATAATTTGTATTGTTCTTGGAGTATAATGAAAACCCATCTAATTGGATGTAGAGATTTAAGAATATATTGAGGAAATTGCATGTAGAACATTGATAGGATGATTAGTCGGATGAAAATACATCTTTTACATCATAAAAACGGATTTTAATTATGTCTTTGAATGACTTGATTTTTTCTAGGGTTCATGTTCTTGAGATTTGGGAAAAATGGTGGAGATTTGATAATTTGATGTAGTTTAGGGTGATTTGAACCCATATAAATGTTGTAATACGGTTGAAACATGTTTAGGAAGGATTAGATACCTTGAAACATTGTTGGAATGACACTTAGGTGAGATTAGAGGTGAAGAAAAGATGGAAAAACGAAATAAGGAATTTTTGGGCTCGAAACTGGCCACTCGTTAGAAGACCTGCCCAGGTCGTTCGAACGAGCTTCTAACGAGTTGACAGTTTGGCTTCTAACGAGAGGGATGTTCGTTCGATGACTTTCGTTCGAATGAGATCTCGTTAGAAGGCCCAGTTCGTTCGAACGAACTCTCGTTCGAACAGCCTCGTTCGAACGAGACTTCTAACGAGTTGACAGTTTAGGCTTTTTAACCTGTTTTGATTTCGCGTGTTCCGTAGCCTTATTTAATGGTAGAGATGACCTTCCCTTGATGATAAATTGATATAATAGGGACATTTGAGATATATAGAGGAGTGAAACCTAGAAGTGTGATTCGAACCAAATGGAAATTTTGGAGCAGGACGTGAGTGTGTATTACGATGCGAGAACTATTGACGGCTTAAATACTTATATTAATCGGGAACATATAAATTGTGTAGCATTATATGTCGGTACGAGAATGAGATGTGTACTACGAATAATATTATGGTGATTACTAAGACGTGTGCATACTTAGAATATGTATTGATTTTATGTGTATGACATACCTACCATACTTGCTATCACGGGAGGTTTGCGTTCGCTTAGGGCCCTCTAATCCTTGTGTTGCCCGGATTTATATTGGTTACCTCGATGAACATAGGTCAGAGAAGGACTTATTGGGATGTTAATAAGTCTGCTGATCGTGGGAGCGCAGGTATGTGCGTGACCCATGTGATGTGACTGTGTTCGCCTCCATTATTTGTGATGTTGTTATCTGAGAACGATTCCTGAGAGATTCGGAATGCGTGATCCTTATGTACGTGATGTACCGGGATGGATAGCAGAGTATGTGTGCACCGCAGCTTAGTCTCGGGGTGCTTGTATTGTATATTTATGACGTGAATAATATACACTTAATTAATGGGAACTTTCATGATTGGTATTGTGAATAATATTATGGTAATGTTTTGAGAAAACAAAACGGGTTAACTGATAGTGAATGGTATTACTAATTGAGAATCTGAGTTTAAGTAAAGCCCTCTATTTATTTGATAACGCTAGAATGTAATATGGGAATCGAGTAGTAAGGGATAGAACTTATTACGGTTTGGTTAGATATGTATATCATTTAGATGGGTACGGTACGTTAGGAGTGCACATGTAGTCGAGAGGTGAGAATTCCATGTGAGTGCACGTCCTAACATGTATTTTACATTTAATGTTTTAATGTTATTAAAACAATTGCTGTTTTTAAAATGATTTTCACTTTCGGGCTCTGACCCATTTGCTTTCAAATCTATTTTTGTAAAAACCATTTTAGGTGCCCAGCCACAAGGACACCATGCTTAGGATCCTCATTCAGGTGACGAGCCGTAGCTGTTTGTGGAAATTACAGGACCTTGCTTGTAGACGCTTCATCTACTTTGACTCTATATTCAGTATTTTATCAGTTGTAGGGCATGTCGCCCATTCCTTTTAGAGACATTCCATTTATTTCAGTTATTCAGACTTTTGGCATGTAATTATTCAGGATTCAGACTTGTCATATTATTTTCAGTCGTGGGATTGTTGTGAGGAGTTTTCCTCCGGATTTCTTATTATTATTTGTTGGTTATTTCACTACTTCTTTATGGTGAATGGATTATGTTGTTCTTCCATTATTCTTTTATTGCATGTTAATCAGACTTAACTTAAAATTTGGCAACTTACTTTTTAAATACTAGGTGGTTAGTAAGTATTAAAATGTTTTCGATAGTGATGCTATTAACTGAACCAACTTGGCATTTTGTATTGATTTAATAAAGGATTAGCTACCCGGTATTTAATTAGTCGGGGTGTCACAGTAATTTTTAATTAGGGCTTTTATCAAGAAATAATAAAACATATTTATTTATTGCTACATGTTTATTTTAGGGCTTTTATCACAATAACTTTTAAAATGTTGAATATTGGGTGAATACTAAAAAATATTTAATTATTTTTAAGTAATTATTTGGTGAATGCTAAAAAAAAATCACCATTAAAGTAGCCCGCCCCGACGTGAAATCCTGATTCCGCCACTTCTTGAAATCATGTTTGGTTGGAACATAATTTGTTTATATGTATAAACATTCCATCTTAGGACCCTCATAAGCACCTCTTTAGGTCCCTAACACTCGTCCACTCACCATAAATCGTAAATCATACTCCAAGTATTGATCTGGAGGCCATCAAGCACTCTCGGACTCCGTTTGACTCCATTCAACTCTCCGATGAGAGTGAAGCTCAATGAAACCTTGCAGGGCTTTTCATCCCATTCCAACTGTGTCCCGTGTGCGAATCGGCCTCACAGCCTGTATGAAAGATCTGGTTTACTCCAAGTACTGATCTAGAGGTCATCGGGCTCTCCCGGGCCCCTTTTGACTCCGGTCAACTCTCTAAACTGAGCGAAACTCTATGAAACCTCGAAGGACTCTGAATCCCCTTTCTAACAGTCCGTGTCATGCAAAAATTGGCCTCATGGTTTGCACGAATGATCTGTTTTACTCTGAAGGGTCACCGAGCGCTTTCGGACCCCGTTTGATCCCGATCAACTTTTCAAAGCGATCGAAGCTCAATGAAATCTCTAAGGGCTCTGAATTCCCTTTCCAACAGTTCGTGCCTGTGCGAATCAGTCCCACGGCTCTCACAAATGATTCATTTTCATCTAAAAAACCTCATTCAGAGATCATCGGGCGTTTCTGAGCCCCGTTTGACTTCGATCAACTCCCGTGTAGGTCCCCAAATATTAAAAACAAACTTTCACGTGAGTGGAATTAAGTTGAGGATGAATGCAAACGAACTTTTTTTTTTAAAACTCTTTTTCAATTTTATCAAACCAAGTTGTGACACAAATTAACTTAACCAGATTTTATCTTGTTTAACCCTAAGAATGCAACTAGTGATTAAAGCAAGTAAAATAAAGTAAAGCAATACTCACAATGCCGATGTAAGAGGAAAAACTCAATCGAAGAAAAATATCGGACGGCCCAGGTCAGACAATCACTATGACAATGGTTTTACAAAGTCAGACGGTAGTCTTATACAACTACTCGATCCACCCACGAGACTTGACGCTCATTTGATCTTCTACCAATCTTCACAGTGCCCACGCAGAAAGTAGTTTTCTTCTACGATGCTCGTCCACAACACACGCCTCCATGAGTATCTCGATATCCACCGATATGGTGCCTTGTATCGTCTCCGATGCTGAACATGAAAGTAACCTTATTCGCTTCTCCACCGCAAAAACCCATCAATGTTCAAGTGTTGAACAAACCCAACTTGGTGCAACAAATATCACATAAACATTTGATAATGATAACTCGGATCTTTGTAAACTCTAAGGATGTTTTTATATTGAAAACACTTAGAAAACTTTGTGCAGAAACCTCTTTGTATCGTAAACTGTTTTTTGCACTGCACACACTTCGAGGAAACAGAGCACGCCTTTTTATAAACATTTTAAGGTGGTGGGGAATCTCGTTCGAGCGAGATATTGCGTCGTTTGAACGACGGCAGCTCTTGTTCGAATTTGAATGATGTCGCCCAGATTATAGTTTTGATGCATCCAACTTTGAAAACAGAGTTCTACTTAAAACCAACTCTCATCCAACTCTAATATGTCCTCATCTGATTAAAACGAAGTGTAAACATTTAAATCACTTTTTAAAAAATAATCTTTTAAAAATAACATCCTTATTTTTGTAAAATAAAATTATGAGTTTCATTAATCATTATGCATTCATACATGTGTGATCTCAGAATGCAATTAAACCTTGAAACCGAGAAACTGCACTAATTAAACTTCGGCATGATTAATTTCTCGTAGCTTTGCCGTAACATCTTCAATTAAATCTTCGACAAGTCATAGTCTCGTAGTGATCGGACAATAAAAATCTACTTAAGACTCAAATGTGTTTTGTTCCGAGAATAAGTCAAAACAACATTAAGACTCAATTATAAATTTAGTCCTTACAAATCTCCCTCTTTTACTATACCGGGACAAAACCAACAGTGAAATGCCTAAGTCGGGTTGTCAAGCCGTATGACGCCTAAATCCCATCCCATAAAACCCAAAAAGAAAAATACATCATGAGTATAGGATAAGATTCTTCAACAAAGGACCGACAAGCATGAAACTGTCTCCAATGTCTGAATATAATGTAGACTTGAAATCTCAAATATCTTTAATCATACTTACACACATAAAACAGATAAATACACAGTGAAGTATGGAGGAACAAATGATGTAAATAACAATGAAATATCAAATTCGAATGATTTGTTGTGTACCAATATGTAAACATGATATATAAACCATCAAGCATAAAACTCACAAAACTCCCCCTACATCACAGACATTTCTCCCCCTTTTTTGTCTCGAATAGACAATCCGGAGAAAATATAAACAAATCTAGCATGTGAAATACCAATTGATAACATTAACGCATAATATGCTAGATAAACATGCAATAACCAACTAAAAATGACCGAGAATGTCAAATTAGTAGTAATTCGTATCGAATATTGCATATTTCCGCTCGTTATCTTTATGCATTCTAGCGCTTTTACGGTCCTAAATGCCTATATTTATGCTAATTAACCAGACAACCTTGGATTTGGATATATACATGTTTTGTAGGGGCTAATTGTGCTTTTATAGGTATTGGAACGCTAAAAGTGAGGTTCGATAGAATTTCGGAGAAGTTCCGTCGCTGGATGCTACTTCAAGGGCATTTTAGTCAATTCACATTTCTTATTCGGCTCATGGAAATTCCACGGATGCGTAGTTCGTTGAGTTGGCATTACGTGGGCATAAACGGTGCGTCGTTTGGAGTTCGAACGAAGAAGATATGCCTGATTCCGTAATGAAACTTTTCTTCCTTGTGATGACCAAATGCAGCCTGAAAATAGAGTACCGGTCGACCGCGGTTTGGAATTTTACCGTGGGAAGGAGACAGTGCACTTTGGCTTAAGGGACCGGTCGACCGGTAGTGCCAGATATTTTGGGCTCTTTTCCTTATTCTTTCCTTTTTCTTTTACTTTTTCCCACTTACTATAAATACCCTTTTTTGTTGTAAATATGAGATATACTTAGTTAGAATAGATAGTAGAGAGTGGTAGTTAGGGTTTGGGGTTTTTGAAGAGTTTGGCTTTGATTCTTCTTGGTTTGACACCCGATTAGGTTGTAAGTTACACTATTCATCATCCCTACCATTTAATATAAGTTGTATTTCCATTAATTCTTGCTTTCTGGTGTAATTTCCATGCTTTCCTAGTTAGTTTACATGCTTTGATTTACTTGCTTTGTAGTATAATTTTATCTCGTTTATTTTCCTCTTTCCATTTACCGCGTTTTTAACATGCTTTCTAGGTAATTTAAATTAGGTTGTGTTCGAATGGAACTCACTCGGGTTGACGCGTTGCTTTGCTTTGGTGATGGAGTTTACGGGTCTATTTCGAGTGTGTTGTCCTAGTTTTTACGCCTAGGAGATTTGACGGGGCATATCATGTATGTCCCGTGCTTACGACCTTTCGCGCGTAATTTTCGAGATATTTGTTGACGCCAAAATTTTATTAGGCTTTTATGATGATTTAGGGAATAACAACCCTTGATATAATTAACTGTCGAAACGAGACGCACTCGTAATAACTCGTCAACCCATGTAACCATTTTATACTAATTAACTCGGGTGAGGGATATTCGACGCAACCTATAGTTTTACTCGCTTTCATAATCTAGTTTCATTACCCTTGCCTAGATTAATCTTTCCCTTTATGCATCTTTTCTTTTAGTTTGTAATCATCTTTTACACTTTTATTTCGGAGTATTAAATCACTTAAATTCTAGCATCTCGTCCCAGTGGATTCTCGATACCCGACTTACCGCTGTGCTTGCCACGCAAGTGTAGCAGTAACTTAGGTTTTTGTATTGAGTTGGTGAAACGAAAACAACGATTAACGTCTTTACACACGCTACTTTTCGCACCCTGATCAAAATGGCGCCGTTGCTGGGGATGAGTTTGTTTTATACTTTATTTGATTTAGTATTTCATAGCATTTTCTTTCTATTTGTATTGTTTGCTAATATTTTGCAGGACTTCCACATTTGAGCACTTAGAAACGCTCGAATCTTTCCCACGCGCACTTACTTTGTGGAATCCGCCACTTGAGCCATTTTTGGGGTAAGCATGTCTTATTCCAATTCTTTCGGTAATCCTTGTTATAATTCTCAAAATTCTAGGCCTATGACTTTCGGTGAATACTTAGCATCCCAAAGTGAAACAAATTCAAATATGACTTTGGGCGAGTATAACGAAAGTCAAAATTTAGGTTATTGGAATTTTGATGATGATGATAATGATTTTGGGCCTTTACCTCCTTATAATAGGAATTTTAAAACGAATTGCAATAGTTTTCAAAATTCCTATAATAATGAGTTTTCGTTTAAGTCCGATGGTAATTTTCAAAGTTTCCATTCTAATGCATCCGCACCTCGACCTATAACATTCGGGAAGGGTTTGCGTATGTATGAGAATGAGAAATGTGAAACTCGTTATCGGGAAGAAAATCGTTGTTGGGAACATGAGTTGGATTTATATTTTAAGTCCGACGACGATTTTGCTTCTGAGACTTTCGAGGTCGACGAATGTTTTGAACCAAATGAGGTACTTGTGCCTACTTTGGAATAAGCCATTCTAGACTTTGCCCATTGCGTAATAGATATTGAAAGTGAGGATGATAATGACGTAATATCTATTTGCAATGAAATGATTTCTTCTTTGTCCCCCAAAGAAGAACATTTCATTGAAAATGATATTATTTCCTTTAAAATTCCAACTTCGTGCGATGATGATTCATCTCATGAGTTTGAATTTCTTTCATCCCCATTTTCATTCTCTATTATGCCACCGGAACAAGTACCCGATGATTCGGTTTCAAACTTTAATGTTTTAAACCCTATCACCGATGAAGAGTACTTGCTTGAGTCGCCCTCCACGATCGCATCTTTGCCTTTGTGTGCGCCGCCTCTCATTCCAATTTCAAAATCATTGGGAGGATATTCGACTTTTCTCGGCCCCCACTTATTTTTGTCACCCGTGCAATCCAAACCCCCCATCGTCCCTCCAAAACTTTTAATTGGCGATGGTTCATTTCTTCCGCCTTACACATGCCTTCCGTTGTTCAAACGGAATTCATAGTTTTCGGAGGGCATGCTTGTATGTGAGGGTACACCGGTTATCCTCCAAAGTCAAATCGTTTTCACGGTGGACCCTCAGCTATTTAAACTTCTAGTGTATAGTTAGTGTGAAGCCTAAATAGTAGGTTGTATATAGTTAGCTTTTTATCATTTCTTTCTTTTTAATTTAGTTTAGTGTAATTAGTTAACTTTTTATTATTTGTTTTTGTTATGCTCGGTACTAACTTGTTTTGTAGATTCCTTGGACTTGTTCTTATGTGGATCGCTCCAATTTTGGGTAATATCGCTATTTTCCTATCTTTGACTTGGTTCTTAATTTACATTGAGGACAATGTCAAGTTTATGTTAGGGGGTGTGGGATATTCTATCCATTTATTATTTTAGTCCATGTTTTTGCTCACGTGTTAGTTACTTAGTATGCTTTTCTTAGAAAAATTCAAACATTTCAAAAAGATTTTCTTTCTTTTTTCTCCTTTTTTGGGTATTTTGCCTTTGTTTTCGATGATAAATTTTAATAATTGCCCGATCCAATAGACAACCCAATGATGCATGTTCTCGATTTTATAAGTTACTAGACTTTAGTCTCGATTATTGATATTATGAATAACTTCATGAATTAAACTTTAATCCCATGAGCACATGCACTTTTATTGTTCTATTGATTTGGTGTAAGATTTTTATAACTCGGTAATCTTTTGTTGCATTGTATATACTTACACCGAGTAAGCTTTGTACCTTTCGTCATTTGTGAGTGTTATACACTATTCTTTTCTCATTGAAAACGTTGAATTCGTTGGTAATCTCTCTATTCTTTCATTTGATCGTTCATTAATTGAGTTCATACTTGAAATGTGTTACTTGATAATGATTTTTATATATTGTTTTGAATCGAGAACTGCGTAAACATTGTGTCATGATCATAGGCCATCTTTGTTATATCACCCATACGACCTTAACCTCACCTTATATGTTTTACCTCGTTAACCCCTTTGAGCCTAAATATTAACCTTCCGTTTCATAACCCAAAATTCCAATAACCAACTCCGAATTGGAGTTATATACCATATATATACACTTTCCATACCTTTGTTTGGAATGTTACTTGGGATTGAATGATGTTGTTGTGTTGCGGTTGCAATTTAGGCATATGAGAGTTTGAAAAGTAAAGTAAAGAAAGATGTGAAAAAGTGAAGAAAAAGAGAAAGCAAAAAGCAAAAGAAAACAAATGCGAAAAATGAGAAAAAGAAGTAAAGAAAAGAAAGAGAAAGTTGTAAATGTTGAGTATAGTGTTCAATGAGCTTTGATTACTCTCCCCGATGATATATCTAATGCCTTTTTGGAACTTGTTTTCCAATTTTGATATTGCCCGCATTATCCCATTATCCCTAGTTTTCATCCCGAACACTTTGAATCCGTAAGTACATATATATCCTTCATTTCGTACCCTAGTCAAAACTACATTACAACCCTATTAAAGTCCTAATAGACCTTAGGTTGATGTAATTCAAAGGTTTAAACAGTTGTGATAATCTGTGAAAATGCATTTCGCCTCTTTTAGTGTGCGGTATCTTTCATTGAGATTACAAGTTTTTATTTCCTATATAGCGTTCTTCATTGTGACATGTGTGTGACCTAGTTTCCATTTACATTTACTCTTTAGCCCGCATGTTCCGTGTGTTACCTCCCTGTTTCGAGTGAATTCGCTTTATGAGCGTAATGCCCGTGAGGATTGAATACATGCTTGCTTTAATGTTTATCCGATTTATATAAGTTTTTGCCAAATCACACTTTTCATGTGCTCGTTCCCCTCCCACATTTTAAGGTTTCAATTCTATGAGGTGCATTCTATATTGATTAATGATTTGGATTTTTGTGTGAATTCATTCACTTTGCTAATAATGCATATGAAATCTTTTTCGCTTTTGTTGGGCTTGTCGCATGTTGGTTTGGGCATATTTTGAGGAAACCATTTGATGTTTGTGGGTATCATCCCTTAAAACCCTCACGAGACGACACTCGTCCACTAGGGTAACCTAGGGGTTTAACGGCTTATTGCATAAGCTAATGCAATCGTGCTCCCTACGAAAGTGACATTTATATTTCGATGCATATATACGTCTTGTACCGCCTTCTGTGGACTGGTTTTGTTTGTTTCATTACTAGGGACTAGCAATGTGTAAGTTAGGGGGTGTGATTCGTATCGAATATTGCATATTTCCGCCCGTTATCTTTATGCATTCTAGCGCTTTTACGGTCCTAAATGCCTATATTTATGTTAATTAACCAGACAACCTTGGATTTGGATATATACATATTTTGCAGGGGTTAATTGTGCTTTTGTAGGTATTGGAACGCTAAAAGTGAGGTTCGATAGAATTTCGGAGAAGTTCCGTCGCTGGACACTAATTAAAGGGCATTTTAGTTAATTCACATTTCTTATTCGGCTCATGGAAATTTCACAAATGCGTAGTTCATTGAGTTGGCATCACGTGGCCGTAAACGGTGCGTCGTTTGGAGTTCGGACGAAGAAGACATGCCTGATTCCGTAATGAAACTTTTCTTCCTTGTGATGACCAAATGTAGCCTGAAAATAGAGTACCGGTCGACCGCGTCCCTGGGACTGGTGGACCGCGGTTTGGAATTTTGCCGTGGGAAGGAGACAGTGCACTTTGGCTTAAGGGACCGGTCGACCGGTAGTGCCAGATATTTTGGGTTCTTTTCCTTCTTCTTTCCTTTTTCTTTTACTTTTTCCCACTTACTATAAATACCCTTTTTTGTTGTAAATATCAGATATACTTAGTTAGAATAAATGGTAGAGAGTGGTAGTTAGGGTTTGGGGTTTTTGAAGAGTTTGGCTTTGATTCTTCTCGTTTTGACACCCGATTGGGTTGTAAGTTACACTATTCATCGTCCCTACCATTTAATATAAGTTGTATTTCCATTAATTATTGCTTTCTAGTGTAATTTCCATGCTTTCCTAGTTAGTTTGCATGCTTTGATTTACTTGCTTTGTAGTATAGTTTTATCGCGTTTATTTCCTACTTTCCATTTACCGCGTTTTTAACATGCTTTCTAGGTAATTTAAATTATGTTGTGTTTGAATGGAACTCACTCGGGTTGACGCGTTGCTTTGCTTTGGTGATGGAGTTTACGGGTCTATTTCGGATGCGTTGTCCAGTTTTTATGCCTAGGGGATTTGACGGGGCATATAATGTATGTCCCGTGCTTACGACCTTTCGCGCGTAATTTCCGGGATATTTGTTGACGCCAAAATTTTATTAGGCTTTTATGA
Organism: Sambucus nigra; assembly: GCA_949130495.1. NCBI lineage: Eukaryota > Viridiplantae > Streptophyta > Magnoliopsida > Dipsacales > Adoxaceae > Sambucus > Sambucus nigra. The sequence continues at coordinate 463,115,326 of OX422211.1, read as the reverse complement.
TGATTTAGGGCATAACAACCCTTGATTTAATTAACTGTCGAAACGAGACGCACTCGTAATAACTCGTCGACCCATGTAACCATTTTATACTAATTAACTCGGGTGAGGGATATTCGATGCAACCTATAGTTTTACTCGTTTTCATAATCTAGTTTCATTACCCTTGCCTTGATTAATCTTTCCCTTTATGCATCTTTTATTTTAGTTTGTAATCATCTTTTACACTTTTATTTCGGAGTATTAATTCACTTAAATTCTAGCATCTCGTCCCAGTGGATTCTCGATACCCGGCTTACCGCTGTGTTTGCCTCACAAGTGTAGTAGTAACTTAGGTTTTTGTATTGAGTTGGCGAAACGAAAACAACGATTAGCGTCGCTACTTTTCGCGCTCTATCAAGTAGCTAGCAAACAGTGAATCACACAAAAATATATCAGTCTAAGCAGGTGTGATTAAACAAACCAATGCAGCAAAATATGTCAATGATCAAAATAAACTGCATAAACAGAAAACCATTAGCAAAGTATGAATCAATATAAAGCAGGGTATTGAAACAGAAATCAACTGAAAAAGTCAAACTGGTCAAACATGGTGTCGTTCGAACGAGCCAGGGATGTCATTTGAACGAGAAGCGACATCGCTCAAACGAAGACAGATGTCGTTAGAACGACATTATCAAACTTTCACAGTCTCCCCAGGAAATTAAATAGTGTTGCCTAGTGGAGAAATAATGTGAAATTCTAACTGGAAGGGGATCAAAACTACAAAACAGTAACAAAACAGTAGCAAAATTAAGAAAACTAAAAAACAAACAAATATGAGTAACATGCTAACATAATATCGACGCGCCTAAACATGAACATGGAATGTATGGACATGAACTACAACAAATGAATCACAATTCCAACACATCGAAATGATCAAGAAGCTCTAATTGATAGCAATTTTATTTTGATCTTAAACGAGGTCCTAGAAAATCCTTACGTAAGGCAACCGAGTTAGCCAAGATTCTTACTTCCCGAGATCATCATTCATCATTAATTTAGGTTAGGAGATCCGACTTGGTAGCTTTTCAAGATAGGGTATTTGATTCTCATTTACTTTCACATGCTTCCTCTCTTGCAAAATCTAAAGGTTGAATGTGTTAGTTTTATTTGCATACATTAGCTTTTGTACTTCATGCTGTATTATCATGCTAAATGTATGCTTGTTTAATCATTTTCTAGTCTATGCTCCATGCTTAATCACATGCTAGAATTATGATTTTTGTGTATCTTTTGTATTATATTTTCTTCGTTTTTGTTTGCATTAAATAAAAAATACAAAAAGATTTTGGTTATCATTTGTGTTTCACCTTTTTTTAGTAAATTAGGCTTAATGAAAAATACAAATGATTTTTGTGTGTCTTTTGAGTAAATATTTTTGTTGTTTGGTTTAAAAATTTCAAAAACTCAAAAAGTTTTTTTTTTATTTTATTTTATTTTAGTTTGACAGACTTTGTGTGGCATACACTTGTGTTAGAATCTCATCTTTTTCGCTCTCATGTGGCTAGAACTTTTGGTTAGATTGTCAATCCTTATTATGTTCTTTACCATGCTTATATGGAGTAGTTGGATTTTGTGTTGATATAATGGATTCTATTTTTATATGCCTCTATTCACACATGCACGAGCTCTTTTGAAATTTTAATCGTCACATATTATATTTGAGCTTTGTGAGGTGTTCTCCTACCAATCTTATCATCTACATATTTATGGCCTAGGAGGACTAGTGCATGTCAAAATCCGTTGCACGAGAGACGTGTGTGAGATATAAAAAATGATATATATGAATGTGTACGGGGAAGGGCTCCGAAAGGAATTATTATCCTTTACGAATAGTAAGCCACCGTTTGGAATGGACCTAAAAGAAATACGCGGTCCAAGGGCCTAAGAGAATAATGGCATTAAAAGAAAATATTTGCCAAGGCCTATTTTATTTAGTTGATCTATTCATTCAAAAAATTAAACTCTATATGCTTAAATTGTGGGAGTTTGGATGGTATATCAACGGTTTGCACAATGTCCGTTTATCCTAATTGTACTTTTAATGTCACGACTCTATTGGTTTGTAGAATCATCAAAAGTCTAGGCTTATATGCATTGTGTATGTTTGTTCACTGAGTTCAATCTATATTGTCACATGAGGTTATATTCAAATGTGATGAAGTTTGCAATCAATTGAGAACTCCGTGAACATGTTTTAAGTGATTGGGTCTAAATTTAATTGTTAATAGTTCACACCCCAACACTTCCATTTTCATGTGACACATTTTTGCCATACGAGTGTGAAAAACTTATCTTATTTTGTGTAATTTGTGTGTTTATATCTCTCTCTATATATATGTGCATGTGCATCTTTGGTATATCTAGAGTACATATATATATGATATTTTTTTTGGTATTTGCCTTGCTTTCTAGTCCATCTATGCTTCTACTTTATAATTGGTATTTATCTTGTTGCTTTCTTTGTTGATATCACATGCTTAATTCTTATGTATCATATTGGTATCAGTTTCTTGCATCTTAGTTGGTATCCATTATTATTTGTTGGATTAGTTATGGTTTTGTTACCTATATGCTTTCATGTTCTATGGTGTTGTATGCACTTTTGTTAATTCTATCACCTTTATCTATTCCTGAACAAAAATGGGGAGAATGATAGGAGGAGAAATGGTATCTATTCCTATTATAATCGTGTTTCTATTCCTATTATAATCGTATCTTAGTTTGGGGAAGATTTATCTTAGGGGGAGACGTCTTTCTAAGTAGGTCATTTATTTGATAAAGGGGAGAATTAATTTAGGGGGAGTATTTATTGTATGCATTTAATATTCTTGATATTCCCCATGCGTTTGATGGCTTGCTTAAGTGTGCAGGAATTCTTCTAAGTGGCAACTTTCATCGTCGGCAAAGATATTGATCCTTGGGTTGTTTGAGTCAAGCTATTGTATTTTTATTTTGTGTGGGACATTTTTTTAGTCTAGTAGAGCTTAACGACCCTTTAGGATTTTTGTTGGTTTTTATCCCGGAATAACCAAAGGGGGAGATTTGTAAGGACACAAATTTCCAATAGAGTCATTTGTTGTTTTGGCTCAATTCCGAATAAAAACGTTTGAGTCATAGGATAGAGTTCTTGACCATCCTTCAAGCCTATGACATACTAAAGTTGAAGACGTAGCGACCAAGTTCATAAAGCTTCATCAAATCCCTTGTTTGTAGTGCCTCATTTATGCGTCAACAACATTTGTTCCGTTTACTCCTATGGTATGAATGCATTACATATTTATATAGGAGCTTGGAACAAATCTTAATTGGGTGTAGTTTTGTTTAAACTGTTGTTTATTTTCAGAAAGTTTCTTTAAAACTCTAAAATAAAGTTTTTGGGCTAAAATTGAATTTTTGAACATTCTGGAAAGTCATTCGATATTGTCGTTCGAACTAGTTTTTCGTTCGAACGAGGTTTGCCAACGAGGTCTCAAAGAAGAAGGAAACACGTCCTTCTACCAAAACAATGGAAGAGTTTGTTTGATGCGGATGGGAGATTTTGTGATGGTGGAGTCAAGTTTTTAAAGAAAGTCCGCACTGGAGTATGTTATTGTTCCCACAACCCCCACAAAACACACACATACACACACGTGCGCTCTTGAACAAAATTATTTATATATCCCTCATATGTTTGATGTGGAGGGTGTTGATCCTAGTTTAAAGGCTGAGGTTTGGCCATTCCTTCTTGGAGTGTAAGCATTGCAATTCCATCATGTTTTTATAATTGATAGATCTTGCAATCAGTTCAAAATTCGTCTTTCCTTTCTTAATTAATAACTTCGAGTGAATGCCACCTGTTTAGCTCGGCTAAATGCACACATATCTCTTGTAGTTTGTACATTTGATCTTTTTCTAAGGTTTGTACAAAATATGATCAACCTCAATACGATTTGCAATTAGGGTTGTACTCTCTAATGCGAGTTTGGAAAACTTGCCCAAAAGACTCATTCAATATACAATGTTTTCAAGTGTTGAAACTTATCATTTTACTATACATGGGGATCGTGACAAAATGGAAATTTATTGTATGTGGATTTATTTCACAATGTTAACTCCGCCTGTGTCGTGCTTAACTTCTTATTTTTTTGACACTGCCGGTCCCAAGCCCGGAAAAAGGAGGAGGGTTGCGTTAGGTAGCTGACAGCCAGCGTAAAACTTTGTCAGATCCTTATGAACATGAATCCTATGAATATACGTGCTAATGCTAGGGCATTCCCCTTAAGCGATGCGTTGCGCCTGCCACCGGGTGTCTCGAAAAATAGGCAAGGGGCGTTGCGCCTGCCACCGGGTGTCTCGAAAAATAGGCAAGGGGCGTCGCATCGGCGTCCGGATGCGACGATAAATACGCAAGGGTTCCTGCAACAAGCTGGACGTGTGCGGGTAAAAAAGCTAGTCCAGGATACTAGACTTAGGTTAGCGACTTGGAACATAGGGACTATGACAGGAAAAGGGATGGAGTTAGTAGATACCACGATAAGAAGAAAAGTTCACATAGCTTGTTTACAAGAAACTAAATGGGTCGGTGAGAAAGCTAGAGAAATAGAAAATACAGGATTTAAATTATATTATACAGGAAAACATAGAAATAAGAACGGAGTTGGAATAATAGTAGATAAAAACTTTAAGGATGATATCGTAACCGTTATTAGGAAAGGTGATAGGCTTATACTTGTAAAATTGGTATTAGGTGAAAACATAATTAATATTGTTAGTGCTTATGCACCTCAAGTAGGATTAGATGAGCACACTAAAGTACAATTTTGGGAACAAATGGATGAACTAATTCAAGAAATACCCCTAGGTGAGAAAATCTATATAGGTGGAGATTTTAATGGCCATGTAGGAGAAGATCGTGTAGGATATGAGATAGTGCATGGCGGACATGGTTTTGGAGATAGGAACGACGAGGGAGAGTCTATCTTAGATTTTGCGATGGCTTATGATTTTGTACTAGTAAATACATGTTTTAAAAAGAGGCTTGAACACTTAATAACTTATAAAAGTGGAACACATAAGAGCCAAATAGATTTTTTCATTACTAGGAAAGGAGACCGATTAACCTGTAAAGACTGTAAGGTTATCCCGGGAGAGAGCTTAACCTCACAACATAGGATAATGGTGTTGGATATAAATATTAAAAATCAATCACGAATGCGAAAAGTGAAGATTAACCCACGAACTAGGTGGTGGAATTTAAAAGGAGAGAAATTAGAACTATTTAAAGATAAAGTATTAAATGAAGCAACATGGAATTGTGAAGAAGAAACTAACATAATGTGGAATAAGATGGCCACATGCATTAGGAAAATATCAAAAGAAATTCTTGGAGAATCAAAAGGCAAAGGGCCACAGTCTAAAGAAACTTGGTGGTGGAATGAAGAAGTACAGAATATAGTAAAAATTAAAAGGGAGTGCTTTAAAACATGGCAAACAAATAGAAATGAAGAGAATTTTGAGAAATATAAACGGGCTAAAAAGGAAGTTAAGAAAGTGGTAAGAGATGCTAAGTTAAAAGCGTATGATGATCTTTATACAAAATTAGGAACACAAGAAGGGGAAAAAAGTATTTATAAGCTTGCTAAACTTAGGGATAGGAAAACAAAAGATTTCAATAACGTTAAGTGCATCAAAAGTGATGATTCGAGAGTCCTAGTCAAAGATGATGAAATTATGGAAAGATGGAAAAACTACTTTGAGAGGTTATTAAATGGAGATAATGGGAGTAGATTAGATATAGAGGAACTTAGGGAGACTCGAGAAGATATATTTTTTCGTAGAATTAGGACAACAGAGGTCAGGATTGCTCTAAAAAAGATGAAAACAGGGAAGGCTTTAGGACTAGATGGTATCCCTATTGAGGTTTGGAAGTGCTTAGGGGAGGATGGAGTATCATGGCTTACCAAATTATTTAATAGAATTTTAATGACTAATAGGATGCCCGATGAATGGAGAAAAAGTATTTTAGTACCTATTTATAAAAATAAAGGGGACATACAAAGTTGTTCAAATTATCGTGGTATTAAGTTAATGAGTCGTACAATGAAACTTTGGGAGAGAGTGATTGAATATAGATTGAGATTGAAGACAACAGTATCTGAGAATCAATTTGGGTTTATGCCTGGGAGGTCAACAATGGAAGCAATCTATTTATTGAGGAGATTAATGGAGAGGTATAAAGAGAAAAAGAAGGATCTTCATATGATTTTTATAGATTTGGAGAAGGCGTATGATAGGATACCCAGAGATATAATATGGTGGGTTCTACATAAAAGAGGAGTGACTCGCAGATATATTGACGTGATCAAAGATATGTATGATGGTGCGATGACTACAGTAAGAACATCAGCTGGAGAAAGTAGTGAATTTTCAATTACGGTAGGGCTACACCAAGGTTCAGCATTAAGTCCTTATCTCTTTGCTCTTGTTATGGATGAGTTGACTGGACAAATACAAGATGAGGTGCCATGGTGTATGCTATTTGCAGATGATATTGTTTTAGTCGATGAGACTAAGATGGGGATAAACGCTAGGTTGGAATTGTGGAGAGAAACTTTAGAAACAAGAGGATTTAAAATAAGCAGAACTAAAACAGAATATGTGGAGTGTAATTTTAGTAGTAATAGGAGGACAAATGGAGATGTGGTGAAATTGGAGGGTCAAGAAATACCTAGAAATGATCATTTTCGTTATTTAGGATCGATTATACAAAAAGATGGGGATATTAGTGATGATGTTATGCATAGGATTAGAGCAGGCTGGGTTAAGTGGAGAAGTGCGACCGGCGTTCTGTGTGATAGGCGTATACCTTTGAAGTTAAAAGGAAAATTTTATAGGACGGCCATTAGACCCGCCATGTTATATGGGACAGAGTGTTGGGCAACCAAGAAACAAAATGTGCAGAAAATGAGTGTGGCGGAGATGCGAATGCTAAGATGGATTTGTGGTAAAACTCGAAAGGATAAAATTAAAAATGAACAAATTCGTAAAACGGTGAAAGTGGTTCCTATAGAAGATAAATTGAGAGAAAATCGACTTCGATGGTTTGGACACGTCAAGCGTAGACCAATGGATGCTCCTGTAAGGAAGAGTGATTTAGTTAGTATTGATGGTAACCCAAGGGGTAGAGGTAGGCCTAAATTAACTTGGTGGGATATTATAAAAAAAGACATGATATCATGTGGTGTAACCGAAGATATTGCACTGGACAGAATGGAATGGAAAAATAGGATTCATGTAGCCGACCCCAAATAATTGGAAAAAGGCTTTGTTGAGTTGAGTTGAGTAGTTAATGTATATTTTATTTTTTTAAGTAATGATTTGATTGTTTAGTCATTTAGTTCTACTTCTTATTAAATATAAGAGTAATGCTACATACCCCAAATAACTCCCCCAAACCTCTCCCAAAATGACTTGTGCTTTGTGTCCTGGCGGGACCCGCACCACATGGCAATTATGCCAACTCCAATGGTTCTTTCTCCCAGCAGTATATTCTATATTAGAAATATAAATTTGATAAGAACTCCTCCAACGCCGCTTTCGATTTATCAACGGATGTGATGTGGAGCTGAGTCACCGAGAAAAGTTCTAGCACCATTTCTACATGTAGAATTATTTACAGTTTTTCTATATGACCTGGAACAATCTAAGACCCACGATCAATTCTGCAGTTAGTTTGGAGCCAATAACTTTTTTTTCATATTTTTATAGAATCTCACCCTTGGAGTTGTAAATGGATTTCATTTCTACTTATCTTTCAGAATTGTGCCAGCTAGATAGGAAAGTAAGTTTAACTGCTTGATAGAAATGAGTTTTCATTGGAGAAGGCCTAAATGACAAGTAAATGGAAGAATGACGTGGCATCTATGTAGAATTTGAGAGAGATTTAAGAAAATTGTTTGGGACTCAAAGTATTTTTCTAAATATAATGGAGAACATCATTCCACTCGTAATAAAGTAGCCATTATTTTGTATAAACCCGCTAGTTTCATTAATTTTTGTGATAATATTGTATTAAAAGTATAATAAATATAAGGATTCAAGTCATAATAAAGATATAGATTTTTATTGCGCAGAGAGAGAGAGAGAGAGAGAGAGAGAGTAAAAAGGCAGTTGAGATTGGGGGTTCCAGTTGGTGATGGTGTTGAGGATATTGGGAGTGTGGAGACGAGTACTTATAGTGGTGATATTTTCATTGATGTTGAACATCTTCTCTTGTGGTGATGGTTGGAGAGGAGGGATTTTGTTGGTCGAGGGGACGGCCTTCTGGGTCACCGCTGCTGGTTCCGTTTCCGTTTCCAATGTCCGGATAGCTGACGGCCTTGGCCGGCCTCGCCTTGGCCTTGGCCGCCACCCTCATTCCCATAGCTATTAATTATAACAATCAATTCAACAACACCATCCCCAATCAAACCCATCAAATCAATCAGTTTTAATATAATATAGAAATAAATAGCCTAGCTAGATGCTCTTACAACAGAAACCATTCATGAAAGCCCTCCGCCGGAGTCACACTTCCTTACCCTCTAATTCATGGAAATCACTTTTATTAGTCGTTGCTTCCTCCTCCTCCTCCTCATCCCCACCACTTTCTACCAACAGGTCAGTTTCATTTCCATTCTTTCTCCTTTTCCCTTCCAGATCCCTATTTCTATCTCATTTTATTATTCTTATATGTTTCTGCTTCATCTTTTATTTTTCTTATATCTATTAACTTACCTACTATACACCATCACTCTTTGTGCATGTATATAAGGATATATATATTCAATTTGCTAAAGAGGAGCATTGCTGTTTCATTCAGCCATAACTTATTATTGCATTCTGTAGGGGTAGCCTGAAATCGCCTTGGTCTCAAAGAAGAAGGAAACACGTCCTTCTACCAAAACAATGGAAGAGTTTGTTTGATGCAGATGGGAGATTTTGTGATGGTGGAGTCAAGTTTTTGAAGAAAGTCCGCACTGGAGTATGTTATTGTTCCCACAACCCCCACAAAACACACACACACACACGTGCGCTCTTGAACGAAATTATTTATATATCCCTCATATGTTTGATGTGCAGGGTGTTGATCCTAGTTTGAAGGCTGAGGTTTGGCCATTCCTTCTTGGAGTGTAAGCATTGCAATTCCATCATGTTTTTATAATTGATAGATCTTGCAATCAGTTCAAAATTCGTCTTTCCTTTCTTAATTAATAACTTCGAGTGAATGCCACCTGTTTTTACCATTACGGATATCGCTTCTCCTCATTTCTACATCTTGCCTTTTTTACTTGTTTGGATGTGATCATGAACGGAAAAGTTCTTAGCCCATTCGCACTTGGAATGTATTCCGGCCATGAAATAAGAAAATATCATTCAAATATTTATGATGTACAAATTACTTGAGGTGAAACATGGTTGGTCAGTTCTGAAGTTTAGGAAGTTACAGAATATGATCTTAGTTTTTGTGCAAACAATTACGCCTCGTTTGGTTGTTCTAAAATTGTAAATTGACCCATTTATAAATTAACCTATTAACAATTTAATCAATTAGTTGTGTTTGATTTCATTAATGAAATGTTTCATTAATTGGTGCATTTTAACTCCCGCGTAAAATCTGAAATTTGAGTATTTCACAAAAACGTGAAATGCATCCATTTGAAATCAGAGTGTTCATTTGGCTCCCTCCCTCCCTCTCTCTCAATTCGTTTACAACTCTTTTTTTCTTCTTGACTGAACCTTAATATCAATTTCAAATTACCAAACATCAACTAAAATTGGATTTAAACTCATTTCAAATTCACTCATTTATAATTCACTAACTCACAACAAACCAATTTACATAATCAATTGCGCAACCAAACTGGGCCTTAATCTACTACTTTATTGACAGCATGACTCAGTGTTTAGCTCCGCTAAATGCACACATATCTCTTGTAGTTATACATTTTATCATTTTCTATATTCCAAATGAATCATCGTATCGGACTAGTTATAAAATGTTATTGCATGAAGTACCAAACTACTATTAAGGGATTCTCCCATTAATTTTTTTGTCTCATGTGAATTAATTTGACACTTATATTATAACTGAGCCATCGATGTTTCAATATGATACTAGTTGGTCGAATGCGGCAAGTTCACCTTGCGTAAAATATATACCTTCATGCAGTATTAAATTGATCTATTGGGGAATTATAGACATTATCCTGGAAATGATTTTTATAAAGCCAAGATGTTAGGGAGAATTTGATACAGCTTTTTTGAGCCAAATCATTGCAGAAGAACATAGATTCCCTTCATTATATATATACCATGGAGAAGGGAAATCTACTCTTTGCCTCGTTTAGTGGAAAGATAGTTTAGATAAATTAAGCCACCAATTTTAAGTCTAATGAGGTTGTAACTTTATTAATTCTTTTCGAGATTTGAGGTGCGTGGCACAATTTCAATTTTTTATTTATTTAATTTGATACAGTACTCTTTGGAGTCTTACAACATATGTCAGGCTAACCCCAGTGTGAAAGGTCCATGATTTTAACCGTTGAGAGGGTTTTTGAGGGTTTTGCTCATAGCTATTGGGTTTTCAATATCCCCTACGTACCGCAATCCAGGATCACTCATTCGTAAAATGGTGGGTTCGCTATCCGGATCTCCAAAAGTGGTGTCCCCAATTTTAACAATTAATTTTTTCTAGCTATTATAACTAGTAGTCCAACTTATGCTTTGATGAATGGCGTAATGGAGAAAAAAGTACGAAATAGAAATAAAGTGGACAAGAATGGTTTATGTATTTTCCTATTCTATTACAGAAGTTATACACTACATGTTCTGGTATATACTTATGTTTCTAAATTAACCTCAACAAAAGTAATAAAATATTTTGTAATCCGAATTAGCAAACCAACTAAACCTTACCCCACCGTACACATACTGGCTATATCGAGGTATCACGTACCCGTACCATGTACCAAAGCGTCTCACATTCCAGGTAACATTGGTTTCGCATTTCAGTTTGTATTTAGAACCCAGAGACAGACACAATGCCGTATGGGGGAGCTGATTTTTTCAATTAATCGACGATTAATTGAAAAACTCAGCAATTTTCGCATCTGTCTCCTGCTCCCTATTCTAGGCGCCTGCCCCGCGCCTAGGTGCCATTTCGGCCGCTTTTAGAACATTGGGTTCACAGATATTTTGTTATATTATAAGGTTACCAGTTAAAAGGCAAAAGAATGGTTATACAGTTTGGTTTGTTGGGCCCCCTCAACCACCACCTGGGGGGAAAAAAAGCTTGAAGATGAACTTGGCCACCTTCTTGGCATTAAGGACAACATATGATTAAGCTTGGACCTACTTTGCGAAGTAGTCGATGGTGACGTGAATGAAGCAAAGGCTTTGTGAAGTAGTCGATGGCGACGAGGATGAAGCATAGCTTGCCTGTGGTTCATAAAGATGGAACAACTGCATTTTATTTTTCCTAACATATATATGAAGTCTTTTGAGATTTTGATAAGGATCAAAGGTTATGGGAATGATGTCGGTTTGATAATCAATTAGCAGCTGCAATGTATTTTGGCAATGTAGTTAGGGGCTGTAATAGGCAACCAAGAAACAGAAATCGGAAGGTGGAGAAGATTAACCATATAGGACTTCCATCCAGAATATATAACCTTTACTTTTGCATGGGTGAACTAATATTGTACGAACAAAGGCGCGAATTCTTCGCACTCAAGTGTTCATTGAAAATATTATACGCTCTTTCCAAGGTTTTAGGATTATCCTAATTTATCTCAAACTCTTTAAATAGGAAAATTTGACTACCAAGACTCTAAAATATAAAATTCGTTGACCACTAGACACAATCTGTAAGCCCCAAATAATAGAATCTGACACAAAATATGTTCCATTTCCTTCAAATATAGCTTCTGTTCAGCAGGCTTCTAATTAAATTATTCTTATGTCAAAATATGAATAGACAAAATTGACGGGGATTAAAGAAATCTAAATTAATCTAAAAGAACACTCATTTTAATGAAAAACACTTAACTAGGAAGTACAGAAACTTTTAAGCAGGCGATGTGTCCGTGTATGATGCCGGACACCGACACTCTCGGACACGTGTCTGGCACTCCTTTTCACGTGTCCATAATTTAAATACAAAATTAACTTGTCCGACGTTTGTTTACTAGTTAATGAGAAGTCTTCAATAATATTTAGAACTTTTGTTGTTATTTGGCATATTTAGCTTATCAATTTACAATTTTACTTTCATAAAGAAGTGTATAATATACGTAATTCTGTTTGTTTATCTAGTTAATGTAAAGAAGGGGGGAAAACAACATAACCAAAAAAATCGATGTTTTTTCTGTCGTCTCTCTCTGTACTCGCTGGAAACTCATTTTCTACATTTTATTGCCTGTATGTAATGAAATGCCCATATTCCTTGATTGACTGCTCTCTCTGTGCAGCTATGACCTTAACAGTTCGAAGGAAGGGAGAGATGCCATCAGGATTCACAAAAGGTAAAATAAATAAAAAAGTATAAAAGTATTTCTATTTATGGAACCCTAAAAGTTATTTTTTAACATTTGATATTTACGTTCGATTATTTATGGTTTTTTTTCACAAGTGCTTTCGATAAATGTTACAGAAAAGAATACGCGAAGCTGCGAAGAAAGTGCTGGCACATTGTAAAACAAAGTGACACGAGTTTGAAGCTGAAGGGAACTTATGGAAATTACAGCAATGAGATCAGCGGGGAATTTAGTCAAGTTGGAGATTCTTGCAATTTGGAAGATGATGTTAGTGCTAAGGGTTCCATTTCCCTCGAGGGAGTGGCCCAGGATGGCACGTTAAAGGAACCAGATGGTGATGGGAGTGGAATCAATTGCGAAGATGAAGACGAAGACGAAGATGCTGATCTATCTGAAACTGATAGCGAGAATTCATCTGTTTTTGACCCCTCTGATGAGCCCGAGGGCATTGAATCCTTTATCACTCGTGAAAGAACCCAAGAGACTGATCCTGACGTGGGCGCTGACAAGTCCACTGTGCATACTGCTGAAGATTTTGCCACATGGCAACGTATCATTCGGATTGATGCGGTGCGGGCAAATGATGAATGGGTTATTTACTCTCCTCCCTCCCAGGCATCGGTGTCGTCCATGAAGGCACGGCGATCGGCCGAAAGCGTGGGTTTGAAGGATTACGATCACTTGGAGGCGTGCAGGATCTTTCACGCCGCTCGCCTTGTGGCAATCCTTGAGGCCTACGCATTGTACGATCCCGACATTGGATACTGCCAGGGGATGAGTGATTTACTCTCTCCGATTATCTCGGTGATGGAGAAGGACCACGAGGCCTTTTGGTGCTTTGTGGGGTTTATGAGAAAAGCCCGCCATAATTTCCGGCTGGACGAGGTAGGAATCCAAAGACAGTTACAGACCGTGTCCAAGATCATCAAGGGAAAGGACTCTCATCTGTACAAGCACCTGGAGAAGCTTCAAGCTGAGGATTGCTTCTTCGTGTACAGGATGGTGGTGGTTCTGTTCAGGAGGGAGTTGGATTTTGAGCAGACGCTTTGTCTGTGGGAGGCGATGTGGGCAGATCAGGCAGCGATTAGGGCAGGGATTGCCAAGTCTGCACGGGGGGGAAGGAGGACCAGAATGAGAGCCCCACCTACTGATGATCTGCTGCTTTATGCAGTGGCCGCTTGTGTGCTTCAGAGGAGGAAGCTCATTATAGACAAGTATAACAGCATGGATGAAATATTGAGGGAGTGCAACAACATGGCTGGACATCTCGATGTTTGGAAGCTTTTAGACGATGCTCATGACCTGGTGGTAACCCTGCATAACAAAATTTAGCTATACCCTCTACCCCCTAACACCGTAAGGATTTGATTATTTTTGTTATTTTTCTTTTTCCCTTCTACTTGGTGGTTGCATTTTTGTGTTAACACCCCTTCAAAACTAGTGGGGATCTGAGATTCTTGTCTTCACACTGCTTGGAACAAGCATCTCATAGGCAATTCTCATACTGACTAAATTATGGATTCATGATGTATCGTTGAGAATTCTCATACTGACTAAATTATGGATTCATGATGTATCGTTGCCCGCACTCAGGATCGTTTGAGTGATGGCGGCACTGGGCAAAGATTTAGTGATTTTTAATTGTATCACTTCTGGTTTTCTTTCCTTTCCTTTTGTAATTAATCACTGCACCACAACTAACTCTCGAATATGGCTTACAATATTAGAACAATTGATCAAAGATAGTGAATGTTTAATGCCTTCATAGCATCTCCAATGGTAGTGTTAAATCCGAGTGTAAAGAAGGTTTTATTATACTAAAATAGTTTTCTTTTCATTAAAATTTTGGTGTGAAATGTGAATATGCCAATTCGACACAAACATGTGTGAAGTGGATACCTTTACTCTTAAAAAAATGTCGCCCCTCCTTTTTGGTGCAAAAAGTGAAAAGTCCAATTAGATACTAGCACATGCCAAATGAATAAGTTTTATCCTTCGTAAAATAAATTAAAGAGAGAAATAAAATGCGGTCATGTATAAATTATGGTTCATTTTGCATAATCATGTTACCTTTTGTTTGATGGATACTTTTAAAAATATAAAATTTATTGTAAATTACACTAGTGGTCCCTAAACTTTGGGCGATGTTTTAACTCTCATTTTTTTCCTAATAACTTTTAAGTCTCTAAAATATGTCATTTTTTTACAAGTGGCCGATGTTTTTGTTGAATCTAATGGAATTTGTTGCCAAAACTGTCTTTTATGGCCACCATACCCGGACATCATACTCTAAATAATGCCAAACGATGCTCAAACCCTTATTTGCATTGTGATAAAACATGTTTTACCTATATTTTTTTTGTTCTTTGGGGTATGATTTTGGATTATTTTGAGCATAAGGTTTGAGTGTAGGGGTGATAATGAAATTTATGCATTCATAAAGTAGTCGTGTTGACTAATTTGGTTGGATTTAAAGAATAAGTTGGCAGAAGGATCACTACTGCAAACATAACAAATTTTAGGGGATTAGATGTTATAAAAAGATGTTTGAGGGCCAAAATGTTACTTTCTCCAAAGTTCAGGGGCCACTAGTATAATTTACTCTAAATTTTATAAAAAATTCATGTATAAAATAAAGGTTTATTTAGATTTTGACGCCGGATAATTATTGTCGTTTGGGGTTTAGCTTCCAAAAAATAACTATCGTATCATTAATCCCAAATTTAAACAGAATACGTTAGTTAGCAAAAAATCCATTAGTCATTTTTTTTCTTATTTTAAAAATATCAAAATCTCTCTCTCTCTCTCTCTCTCTCTCCCTCTCCCTCTCCCATGAAAGAAGCTTCAAAGAACCTATATATATTAATATAAAAATTAAATATTAAAAAGATCATAAATCCACGAAGAATCATCACCTATTCAAATTTTAGACAAAATATGTTAGATGGAAAATAAATTCGTTAGTCACTTTTTCCCTAAAAAAACTCAAAATCTCTCTCTCTCTCTCTCTCTCTCTCTCTCTCTCTCTCTCTCTCTCACACACACACACACACACACACACACACGCACGCACACACACACCTACACACATGCACGCGCGCGCACACACGGACACACCTACACACACACAGAGATTATGAAAGAAGCTTAAAAGTACATACATATTAAAAAAAAAAAATCATAAATCCAAAAGGAATTATCACCTATCCATAATATATCTTGGCAAATGGTCGTCCTATAGAACTTCCCCTTTAATTTCAAATGTATATGCCAATCACATAATACGTTGATATCACTTCTTCACTTGATCCAAACTATTATTATTATTATTATTATTATTATTATTATTATTATTATTATTATTATTATTATTATTATTATTATTATTATTATTATTATTATTATTATTATTATTATTATCTTAATCTTTTTGGATAATCGAGCCTAAACGACGAAAATGATCATTTCTAGACATCTCTTGACCCTCAGGTTTCACCACATCCTCATTTGCCCTCTTGTTAGTATTATTAAAATTACACTCCACGTATTCTGTTTTAGTTATACTTATTTTAAACCCCATTGTTTGTAGAGTTCTTCTCTATAATTATAATATAACATTAACCCTTTCCTTAGTTCCATCCACTAAAACGATATCATCTACAAATAGTATACACCGCGGCACCTCATCTTGTATTTGTCCGGTGAACTAGTTCATAACAAAAACAAAGAAATACAGACTTAGTGATGAACCTTGGTGCTATCCTACAAAAGTTAGTTTTTTCACTACTTTCTCTAATTATTGTTCTTACTATAGTCATGGTCCTAAAATACATATCCTTAATCACATCAATACTACAAGTCACTCATTTTTTATGGGATCTTGAATGTTTAGTCCTATTTTTTAAGATTTATTTGTATCCACTCTCATGTCTTTATTTTTTTAGTTGTTGGTCATATTATAACCACTATGGGACAAGTATCATTATCTGCAGAAAGGAAGATGGGCGGTTACAGAGTAGTTATGGATAGTTTTGAGAGATTATGGGACTTCATACAATTTTAGAAATACATGGGATATGTGCCTAAAAAATCTTAGGAGATGGAACTAAGCTAAAAAACTATTTTTTTTTAATATAAAACCCATCACATTATATCTTTTGGTATTATCATACACCTTATCCAAATCTATAATCATATGAACGTCCTTTTTTTTTCCATTCCTATTCATTAATCTCATAAATGAACAAATAACTTCTATTGTTGATCTGCTGATTCTTATGCCGCTTTCTTATAAGTACCCATTTTTAACTTTCAAAGTTAATACTTTATGGGGTTTGTACTATAGGTCCAAACACACCACTTTTATTAAGGGACTCAAATTACACTATCATTGTATTTCTCTGTTTTGTTCAATATATTCCTTGTTGACATTTAATTATAGTACATGGAATAGGATTATCACTGCACTTTGATTGTGTAGCTACAATAGATATTATTGTTATCAATGATAATCTTTAATGATCCCATTTTCTCTAGTACATGTATAAAACATAGAGATCTCATTGTGATTAGATATATTGGCATACTTTATGGGATTTATTGTCACTTAAGGAACTTGTGCTTTTTTTAGACAAAAACCTTTTATGGGATTCTAGAGAAAGTGAAACTTTTGTTCATAACCACTTCTAGATTGTTATTTATAACCTCTTGTGGAGCTTTTTGGGCATAGTTTTATTTGACTTCTACTATCAGGGAGTCAAATAATTGGGACCTATAGTTCTACCACGTTTATCACTACACAAAAATGCATTTTTACTAATGGGTTATTTTTTTTCACTAACAATATTTTACATTACTATTTCTTACGATAAATTGCCATTAACAATCTAATATATGTGTTACTAACTTTAGTTCAATATTTTAAAGGTGAAAATTAAAAAATTCCCTCCCAACCAAACGAAAAGCCCCAACAACACATACACTCCCAATGAAAAATCCAAAAATCCTATACTCATACACTCCCAAACGAGCAGAGAAAATGCTCAAGATCATATGCCTTAATGCTCAAAACCCTACAAACGGCTTGATATTCCACAGGTTAGGTTTTTCATTTCTTAAACATACACACCTTCATTAAATGGGACTATTTTTGCATTCTTCCTGTTTAACATTTACATTATTCTGAAAATTTGTCACCATTCCAACCAGCCAGGCTCAGCTAATATCACGAATCAGCGTTTTCGACTTGTAAATTTACTTCAAGCATATCTTACAAGTGATTCATCACAGTTAATTTTATCTTCGTATTTTGATTTTGCACTCAACTGTTTTGTGTTTTGTTTATGGTTTAATTGCTCCTTGTTTTTGTTAATGGGAATGGGAAAATTCCTTTTGAATAAGCTAACTAGTTTTATTTTCTTATTAGGAGCTTCTCTGTACTCAAATTGTAGAATTTATTTTTTTAATCCAGGGGTAAATCTTTGTATGTACTTTTCCTGAACTATTACATTATAGGGTAAATCCTTGAATAAAACAACTTTATGTGGTTTCCCTTGCTAAAAAGGGTTCTTACAAACACTTCTTTTTAGCTACAAATAAGGGCACATTTGCATATTTTCATTGTTTAGGGGGTTATTTATGACCATATCAATATGTTTGGAGGTTCTTGCATTTCTCAATAAAAATAGTCCCCTCTACAGTTTTCAACACTTACTATTTCACGTGACCTTATTTTTTGCCAAACAATATGAAGTTTATTAAATTATGGGAAGCTTACAAGTAATGTTACAAACTACAAATCATATCGTCGTTATATTACACATATCATGAACCAAAGTCGAAAATAAAAAAACGTGGAATCTGAACATACACTTGAGAAAAACAACAACTTAGAAACCAAGTGAGCAACAAGAACATTTGCACAAGCATTTGCTTCACTGAAACATAAACATAAGGTAACATGGTGAAATATCTGGAAGCCATCACGTATGGCCTGGATCAAATTCAGGTGAGCTGAATTTTGGGCCTGGTATTTGTGAATCATATTGAAGAAAATTTGATTATCGATTTCTAATTCGATGCAAGTAATTCCATGAGTAGAAGCAAGATCCAGACCAATTTTAATGCCCCAAATCTCTGCTAGAACTGATGATGCAAACCCTAAATGTTGAGAAAAATCACATACGAACTCCCCTTGAGAATTGCGAATAATTCCACCAATTGCGCCATTACCTGTAGCATGTGATTTTGCTCCATCCGTATTATATTTGTTTATCAATGTTACTCAAGTTAAATGTTTTTGGTCTGATTTCTTTGAATGATTAATTTTATGTTGCATTATAATAAAAAATGACGAGTTATACATGTGAATTGGTCTTGTATTTACTACATATAATAGGTAGAAGTTAGATATGACTATGATTTTATAAGTATTTTCTTAACTTTGGTAGTAGCTATGTTATATGCAAATGATGTTGTTGAAAATATTCATCAATCGATTATCTCTTATGCTTGTAGAAGCTTTAGTGAAGGTAGAGCTCACCATTGTCGGACTTCACATTCAATTTTAAGAAGTGTTACCAACTATGAATATAAGTCTACATGCAATATATTCTCTTATTTGTTATCTAAATTGTATTTGATGTCTTCTCATTCATGACATCTTTATCATTGTTTATCTATTGCATGATATTATGTATTAAAGCTTATTTAAGCTTTTTTAATTTGATACAATTGATCCTATTTTAATTTGTTTGTAAACCATGATCTTTTTTGGCTATAAAGAATGTAACAAACATTGAATAAAAAGCGGATTAATAAAAAGAACAAAGTAAGCGAGGTGTACACAAATGGAGTTAAACCTTTTTTTTATTTTGCATTTGGAAAAAATGCCCATCAGTTCTCGACATTTTCTTGTTTGTGTGTTTAAGTGTCAAAATAAGAAGCGTTTTAGTGCGTTAGATATCAAGAGTCATTTGATTAAGCATGCACTACACCAAATATTATGCATGGTCAAGACCTAAATCCCTGACCACCACCATTTGTCACGGACTAGGATGACCACCACCGTTGGACAAACATGGTCATGGCCCAAATTCGTGACCAATTTTATTTTAAAAATAATATCGTCACGGCTGCCTATTTTATTTTTAAAATAAAAGGTGGTCATGGCTTTAGGCCCATGACTATTTTTAATAATAAAAAAACATTTTGTTCTCGACCCGAAAGTCTAATCGGTCAGTTGCTGTGAGTGCCCCTTGGGTTACATTGGCCCCTTGGGTGACTACGTGGTCGGTTCCTACGGGTTATATTTGTCTTATAAAAGTCTGGATATTTTGTAAATTTTGATCATGCTCTCAAACCGAAAGTCCCGTGACTACGCGTTCAGTTTTCACGGGTTACACTGGTCCCGTGTGAGGTGTTCGTGCCTCTTACGGGGCCGCTTTACGTTTTCACTCTTTGATGACATCTTTTTAAGCCTAAGTCTAACAGTTTAAAAATTTTGTTCATGCTCTCAACCCGAGGGTCTCGTGACTACGTGGTCGGTTCCTACAAATTACATTGGTCTGGTGTGAGGTGTTCGTGCCTCTTACGTGACCGTTTTGTGGCTATTTTACATTTTTACGTGACTGGTTCCTATGGGTTCCTAGATATTTTGCAAATTTTGGTCAGTGACATGAACTCGAAATCTCATCCTCTTTAGCCTATTGGCAAGATTGAGTTTGACATGTATATGTCACGAGATACCACAGTCTTCGTCAATGCTCTTTGTACGTAATGGGTGAATTTTTTTCCCACCTTCTATAACAGTGTAAGCAAGGTCAGTGCTCTATCGGGATTATGTATGCGAAATATATATTGAACAGTTTCATCCCAGCATTCTGGAAGGTAAACAGAATATGATTGAACAAGTACTCTGGATGGAGATGAACTCCACAGTTTACAAGGTAGTTAAATTGTTCGATCTTTCTATTCCCATATAAATAAACAAGACTACCCTATGAATGAGGCTCTTTAATGAAAGAGGTACGAGTGCGGTCCAATTGTAAACTTTCACACTCTTGTTGCCATTTATTATCATCACGACTCATTTTCCCTCAGAAAAATGAATGAACACATGAATATGATTCCTATAAATAATGGCTCTAATGAATCATTAACTAGTTAGGTTAATTTGATTTAGGTTTTGAATAATCACTACCCTTTTATTCACCCAGTACAATTTTAATTTAGGGAAATTTACAATTAGATCCATTGTTGACAATTTTTAAATATTAAAGACAATTTACAATTAGGTTCACTTGTTATGCCATTAGCGTGGACTTCTACAAGAAGAGAATTAGTGGATAACATTTGTCAAAATTCCTTCGGTGCTTAAAATTTGTTTTCAAGGGACCTAAGAGTATTTTGTTATTTAATTTATTAGTTATTATGTATGAGGACATGAATCCCGTGCATGTTGGATCTCACCGATGTGAAATCCAAATAACAACTCGCCGTATAAGATACAAAATTGAATCGTATGATTTTTTCCATGCTTATGTGAATAGACTGAAGACGATTATGGTTACTTTATTTCCATGATAATATATCAAAATGACAACACTCAGTATACACACACAGTACGTATAAATATAATGTTAATAATTATCCCAAAAAAATAAATAATATATCAAACCATACACATATAAAATTTTAATAAACCAAATAGCATATCAAACCATACATAGTACACACACACACACAATACATACAATGTGTGTATACCTACTTTTGTATTTATTTTAATTTTACCCAAATAATTATATATATATACTTTTCATTTTTTTTTAAAAATTATCTCTTACACACACACACATACACAATATACACACATATATACACAATACACACACACACACACACACACACACACACACACACACACACACACACACACATATATAATATACACACATAGATACACAATACACATATATATATATACGCATATATATACATATATACATACCCATACACACACATATACATAGAAATAAACACATATACACAGAAAGACAAGCATGCACAAAGATTTCTATACAAAAAATTAGGGTTTGGAAGTGTTACCTTTGAGATTGAGATTGAGATTGAAATTGAAATTAGGGTTTAAGTTTGGAAGTTGCCGAAATTGTAGGAGAGAGGGAAAGGTTAGGGTTTAGAAATTTTCGAGGGAAATATGAAAATTGGTTTGGGTTTTTAGTATAAAGACACTGGTCACGGCCCTGAGCTGTTACCACATGCCATGACCCATTTAAAATTTAGCACGTCAACCTAGAAACAAGCACATCATCACAACCTAAAGTCGTGAGTCCTAAATTGGGATAGTTACGAGCCAAAGTTGTGACCAGGGCAGTGTGTATTTTATTTGGTGGTCACAGACTTCGACCATGACCACATCAGTGACCATCTTGGAGGGAACTTTGGCGTGAATTTGGCGCCATAATGCTCACACATGTGTCACGACTATGGTCCGTCGTGACCACCTTCAAGAGGATCCATGACCACACTGGGTCATGGACTTGGTTATGGAAAAGTTTAATGTGGTCACGACTTTCGGTCGTGAATAGATGGTCACGGATCTGGGCCATGACCCCCAGGTCGTGACCATGCGCATGATTTGGTGTAATGATGGTATATACGTGACATATACTACATGGGTTTAATTGGTGAAAAGAGATCCTCGAATATAACAACCTGCCTCGTAATGAAACTATTGAATGCGATGGAAATGTTAAAGAAGAGATCATTGAGAATGTAAGGCTTCAGAACTTAATTGACATATGTTACGAAGTGCACGAACGAAAATGTGTAAAACCTCACGAGGAAGGAGTTTGTGCAAAATCATATGCCGGTAATGAGAAATATAATGAGTGTAAGCGAGTAACGACCAATAAACTATACCCTTCATGTGAGGATCTTCCAATTACTCTCTCTGTAATTGTGGAATTGTATAATTTGAATAAGTTGTTCGGTTGGTCAAAAAATAATGTAACTACTCTATTATTTGTCTTGAAGAGGTGGCTTCCAAGAGAAATCACATTACCAAAAAAGTATCAGCTCATGAAGAGAATTATAAAAGACCTGGGGATGAAAGCGAATTACATTCATGATTGCGTTAATAATTTTATTTTGTGTTGAAAAGAAAATGAATATTTGGAGGAGTGTACTCAATATGGGGAGTTATGATATGTATAACCTAGAGGAACGGGAAAAGGTCATAAAAATAACCGATGAAAGTGTTGAGATATTTTCCTTTAATTCCAAGGCTAGTGAGATTGTATACTATACCTTAGATAGTGCATAAAATGACATGGAATGTGTGGGATGCAAATCGTAATGGAACAAATCCTCGCAACCCAAGTGGGACCAACTCAAAAATATAAAAGCGTACCAATCAATTCGAGATTAATGTCACATGAGATAAACATGGAGAGATCAATCCTATTATTTAGAATCTCGAAGGAGATCAACACTAATCAGGAAATGAGACAACCCATAATTGGAAGAAGTTCAACATAACTCAACCGCCTTTATGGAAATAAATAAAACCCTCATCCTAGGGAAAAAGGTAATTTTATTCTTTATTTACGAATTATAAAGAATTAATATATAGAGAGAAACGCCCCATATAAACATGCAGTTGCTGAATCACATAAAATCCTTTTGTTGTGAGTTTGTTATATTCATTGTTTGGTTCCAAATTACTTAGATTCATTCGTTGTGATTATATGCACTCACAATTGGTGCCGTATGTGGAAAAAAATTCTTTCTCGTAAGAAAATAAAAATTAGCAAATTACACAATGTCACACCCTCACAATGCACCTGTTGCGGGCGATCAACAGAGAGGACTCTCGCTACAGTTAGGTCTGAGATCCATCTGGATAGAAATTAGGCCATCAGCCATCTACGATGCTGCCCATAAGAGCCACATTCTGAGTAGAGCAATGGGAAACTAGATAAACTCCGATCTCACGGTTGGTCAACGCTTATGAGGAACGACACTACACCAAAATGGATAAATTAGCACCCTTCCAGCGGCTAGCCTTGTCACGGTCATTGACCATGATAAAAAACACACATTTTTTATCACGGTCATTGACCATGACAAGTCCGTGACAAGACTTATCACGATCAATAATCGTGACACGAACGTGACAAGTACAGTTGTCACGGGCTTATCACGTTCAGTGACCGTGACAATCCTTATAATGTTGTCACGGTCAATGACCGTGACAAATGTCGCAGACCCTTTCCCCTTATTTTCCCCCCTTCGTTCTTCCCTCATTTTCTCTCTCTCTCTCTCTCTCTCTCTCTCTCTCTCTCTCTCTCTCTTCCATTTATATATATATATATGTGTGTGTGTGTGTGTGTGCGTGTGTGGTGGGTGGGGTGGGGGGTGGGGAGGGGTGCTGTTTGTGTGTGTGTGTGGTGTGTGTGCATGTGTGTGTGTGGTGTGTGTGGGGTGAGGAGGGGAGGGGGTGGGGTAGGGTGGGGGGGAGGGGGCAGGGATGGGTGGGTGGGTGGTGGGGTAGGGGTGGGGGGCTGCGTGTGTGTGTGTGTGCATGTGCATGTGCATGTGCGCGTGTGTGTGTAGTGTGCGTGTTTGTGCGTAATATCCCTTGTAAACGAATTGATTGATTGTCCCTCATTGTAAATTAGTAAATTAATATATGATTAATTATGAAAGTAGTATTGCCCCTCATTGTAAATTAGTAAATTAATAATTGTATACTTTAATTGTTAGTTTAATTGATTAAAATAATTAATTGAGTAGATGAATTAGAAGGAGTACAGGATACACATTTGTTGTTGATATTGCTGTTGGATTATAGTGGATCGATGTTGGGTTGGTTAATTTGAAAAGTGGCATGACCACTGGAATATTGTTCATATGGGGGTGAGATTTTTTTAACTTTTTTTGAAAATTACTTTGTTTATACACTTCGTACCTTTAATATATGCTTCGTACTTTGAAAATTATTGTCCATGAATATATGCTTTGTACTTTGAAAATTATTGTCCATGAATATATGCTTCGTACCTTTAATAGGTAATAAATATTCTAATTTGTACCGAAACATCCATTTTTAATGCTTTTAGTTGATTTGCACTTTATCATTTTCACTCTTGTGTAGTGTGCGTGTGTGTGGGCAGTAGGGGTGGGGGTGGGGATGTTTCACTCTTGTACATATTATGAGCTAGATGTTGTTGTTTTGGAATTCAGAATTGAGGTGTTTAACAGTAACAATTCATTTTTATTTGTAGTAATTGTACATATTTGCATGTCTTCTTTTAATTCATTTTGATATGTACTAATAACATTTTTCTACATCAAATGTCTCCTTCAGGTATTAAGGCGAGGATGATGATGCTAGTTATGATGATGTCGTCTGGGCTCGGTGGTAGCAGAGGCGACGAGGGCTCCTCGACCCCTAGTCTCCCCAAATATGGCAAATTAGGGATGCCCATCGAGAACAAGTCGGGGCTATTAGCGAGATCCCTCGAGCTGGTAAAAATGATCATCGGCCCGGGGTACATTAGTTGGAAGGACGTTCCATATGAGCTCAAGTTAGCTGTTTGGGTGGCACTACATGTAATATATTTCAATTTCAATTTCAATTTCAATTTCAATTTCAATTTCAATTTCAATTTTATTTTATATTTATATTTATATTTATTTGCAACTAATATTGTATTTGTTGGACAAGAACAATTCAACCTAGATCCAAAGCTACGCGATTCCGTCTTGGAGCAGTTGAGGGAGCAACCCAAGACGTGGAAGAAAAATATGCGAACCCGGTACTTTGGGAAGACACGAGAGTCCATTATCCAAAGGCGTGAATCCGTCCCACCGAAGGAGCCGATCTCATTGGCACAATGGCAAATGTTCATTGACAATGAGATCGGGGAGCGACAATTGGCATCTCGCCAATCGGGAAGGGAAAATCGGGCAAAAAAGACGGACGCGCACTACTCCGACCGGACGTCTTACGCCGAGGTGGATCATAGGATGATGGTAAGATTTAATTTTTCTATAACTACATAAAATATATTATTTTGTATTATTTTACTTTACGGGGCCGATACTAATTTTACTTTATTTTATTTCAGGGGATTGGGAGTGTCCCTGAGGGTAGGCCACATAGGCTCGATACTTATGTGGCTCTTAGGACGAAGAAGGGGAAGGACAAGGAGGTGTCCCCAAGCGTCGCAGCCACGATTATAAGTAATCCGACAATTTACTTTTTGTTAATTACGTTATAATTTTTTAATTTACTTATTTTACTAATCATGCGCTTTTTGTCATTTCAGGAAAAGCTTAAGGAAGTACATGAGTCGCAGTCTGATGTCGACAAGGCATCTTTGTCCACAGACGCACTCAGCCAAGTGCTTGGCTCTGATCGCAAGGGGAGGACAAGGGAAGTGAGATCGTGGGTGGCCAAATCTAGGATCATCGAATTGGAGACGAGCGGTACCGGGTTGGCTCGAACGGTGGATTCACATGACACGAAGCTGTCCCATTTGGAGGCGATGGTACAGGATATGTACTCATTCCTGAAGCGTTCGTTAGACGGAAACCGTAAGGGTAAAGGAAAGGAGAAGGCGGTGCAGGAGGAGGTGCGGGAGAAGGAGGTGTGGGAGGACGAGGATATGAACCTCGCTGTTTCATCGTCGACACGTGCGGACTTTGATGATCCACTTCCCTATTTGGCTCCCTTCAACAGACCGATGTCGACACTTGGTTGGCCGAGCGTGTTTATAATAGACATATTTGATGGCCTGCGGATAGGGCGGGGGTTGAGGGACCCGAATATCGTCCAGGGTGCACAAGTTCATGGACGTGAGCTTCAAGACATCGAGTCCTGGGTGCTCGTCACACTTGTGATGCCCGAGAAGGAGAACTCCCAATTGTGGTTACGTGAACAATGCGGCACGGTGTATATTAATGGATGTGTTAATTCGTATATCGTGTGGCCTACTCACCTCCTTAGCGTTAACCATACCCCAGACATTTAGTGACATTGATTTAAGTTTGAATTGAATTGTTTTAAATTATTACATTTGAATTATATTTGGATTATATGGTGATGTATATTCTCTCTATTTCGAATGTATATTTGCACTATCTCTATTTTATCTAGATATATAATGTTTGAACAGGTACAACATTGCTATAACAGGTACATATATACTGATGGGCCGTGGCAGTGGCCATACTACCCATCAGATTTTTTTTTAATTCTGCCCAGAATTGTCACGGTCATTGACCGTGATAAGTCCTTGACAAAGGAAGTTATCACGGACTTATCACGGTCAATGATCATGACAATTTTTTAAACACTGTCACGATTTTGTCATGGTCCTTAATCGTGACAAGCTTGTCACAGTCAAGGCTCGTGACATGACCGTGATAATTCTAACGAACTTATCACGGTCAATGACCGTGACAAGTTCATGATAAAAAAATTTGTCACCCCCAGAATTGTCACGGTCATTGACCTTGACAAGTCCAACTTGTCAAGGTCAATGACCATGACAATTTGGCAGATTTGGTATAGTGCGACTCCATTAACAAAATGAGGCAACACACCTTCAGACGGTGGAAAATGCGCGTCTCTAGTGAGGCCTAGAAATAAAAGAGAGAGAGCTCCGTGGAGATCATAGCAAGCATCGTGGTAGGACGATTAGCCTTAGGCTAAAGAAATAGTTCGCATCACGAGCAGGAATATTCAGAGGAGGAAATCAGCTCGGTAAGGAAAAACCAAGATGAAGGATGAAGTCTGGTTCAAAGGGAGATAAATCAACACCCAACTAATTGCGAAGCCATATCCACCATGGAATTGGCATGGAGGGACCTTATCACCCAGATACATTCCCCCTTCTCGAGGATAATTGAGGAGGAAGAACCCCAGAAGAATTCGCAACCCCAAGGTTCAAGATATACGATGGGAAGGTCGATCCTATAGACCACATCCATCATTATTGGCAAGTGATGACTGTATAGAATTATAACGATGCTCTCATATGTCATATATTACCATATATCCTAGGAGATATTGCTACCTCATAGGTCAGTTAAGAACTTCAAGATGCTTGTCGAGGCCTTCACTGCTCGCTTCATTACAAGCAATTCTGACCCAAAGAGAGTGGTTTCTATCCTCACTAAGAGGAAGAAACCCCAGGATACTTTGAGGGACTATGCTAGACGCTATTGGGAACATTCAATGAAGTCAAAGATTGCTCGAAGCATGTTGCTGTAGCATCATTCAAAATAGGGCTTCCCCACAACTCTATATTGCACCAGCCCCTCACCAAGAAGGAAGCGGACACCATCGATGATCTTATATCGCGCATTGAGAAGTATGTTGAGGTGGAAGATGTGGTCACCATTAGTCAAGGTGATAATGGTTGTGTGAAGGCGACCAAAAGGAACGATAACGATATCGTCCCCAAGAAGGAGGGCAAAAAGCATAACAAAGTATCTAAGAATAGAGACAAGGAAGACCTGTCAAAGCTTTTCAAGCGATTAACACTATTTTCAAGGAATAAATTTACAAGATCTTGAATAAGATTAAGGACCAGTAGTTTCTCAAATGATCGAAAAATATGGGTAGAGACATAAGAAGAGAAATAAATCACTCAGATGCGACTATCATAAAGAAAACCGACACAAAATAGAGAACTTCAAGGCCCTCAAGTCCTATCTATAGGAGTTGGACCATGCGTGGTATATAAGCGAGTACGTAGAGAAAAGGGTGGCAAGGACACCCCCACCGTTGATAAAAAATAGATAATATTTTTGGAGGAAGAGGGGCATGAGTTTGCTATTATCCACGATGCTTCCAGTCCCAAGTAGATCCAGGGAAACGTTGTTCGAACGGAACTAAAGAAGGTCAAATTGACCTTGTAAAAAGCCCATCTCATAAGCACAAGCGGCCATAATACATGGACTATAATAAGTATATAGTTTTAAAGAAAAATAGTTTGATCACAGTGAGGACCACACACCATATGCGCATGTAATCAACCTCAATATTGCAAACTGGGATGTGGATAAGCTACTAGTCGATTAAGGGAGCTCCTATGAAGTCACGCACTTCGAGATTTTTATAAGCTCAAACTAAAGTTGGAAGACCTGAAGGAAATGACCATCTATCTAATAGGTTTCATTAAAAAAATGATTATTCCATTGGTAAAGGTGCTACTACAAGTTAGGTCTGAAAATATCTCAAAGTTGATAGAGTTCGTAGTGGTGTACATTGATTTGCCTTATCATGCCATTCTTGGGAGAGGGTGGCTGCATGCCATGCAGGCTGTTCCCTCCACTTACCAGAATAAATTCAAGTGCATCAAATAGCAAGGAATAATGGAAATCAGATGTAACTAGGATATTGATTGGAATTTTTTTTATCACCGCCATCAGGCCTAAACAAGAAAAGAAGAAAGAAAAGGAGGTCATTCCTGAAACATATCAAGACGGAGCTACAACATCTAAATAAAAACTAAAGCACAAAAGATCAGGAGTTGAAGAGATGAGCGTTGACCCTGCAGGTAGGGTCATAGAGAAATTGAAAGATATAGCTTTTGGTGACTCAACCGTAAAGGAAGTTCGTAATCAGCACCATATTATCCGAGCAAGAGAGGGAGGATTTAATTTATTTATTAAAACAAAACCAAGATGTATTCGCATGGCAGTCGTATGATATGCCTGGGATCGACTTTAAAGTCACATGACACAAATTTCACCTTGATTCTATGTATTCGCCAATCACATAAAAGGCTCACCGAACTGCCCTAGAGAAAGCAAAGGCAGTGGAAACTGGCGTAGGGAAACTTCTGGAGGCAAGGTATATCATAGAAGTTCAATTTCCAAAATGGCTCTCCAACGTGGTGGTGGTAGAAAATAGTAATGGTAAATGTGAAGTGTGCATAGACTTCACCGTTCTCAATAAGGCATGTCCCAATGACAGTTTTCCTCTGCCTAAGATCTATTAGTTAGTCGATGTCACAGCCAACCATAAGAGGATAAGTTTTGTAGATGCATACTTAGGGTACCATCAGATCCCTTTGTTCAGCCCCGACCAACACAAAACTTCATTCATAACCATTATGGGCTTGTATTTTTATAAGGTCATGCCTTTTGGAATTCAAAATACAGGAGCCACATACCAAAGATTGGTTAAAAGTATGTTTAAGCAATAATTAGGAGTAAAGATGGAGGTGTATATTGACAATATGCTTATCCAGAGCAAGCTCAAAGCCTATCATCTGAAGGATTTAATAGAGACTTTTGTGATCCTAAAAACACTATAAATTGAACCTCAATGCGTCCAAATTCTCATTTGGGATTCAATATAGAAAGTTCCTTGGGTACCTGGTCACCAAGAGGGGTATTGAGGTCAACGATAGTCGCGACCGACAACGTTCTTCTCGAAAGATGCTGCGCGAGATTTAAAAGTTAACATGGATGTTAACAACCCTTAAGCGTTTCATCTCAACGTCCTCTGAATGATGCTGACCTTTTTTTAGCTGTTGAAGAAGAAAAAAGGCATCACATGGAACGAGAAATGCTCAAAATCCCTTGAAGAAATAAAATTCTATCTGAGTAAACCTCCTCCACTGACTATTCCAAATCTAGGAGATCCTCTTTATCTCTACCTAAAATTTTCATGCCATGAAGTCAGTTTGATCTAAGTTTGCAAAAAAGGGAACATTAATTTCCTGTTGACTACGTCAGTAAGATACTCATATATGCCGAGCAACGCTACCTCCCGCTAGAAAAATTAGCCAATTCACCGGTCTTCACATCGTGAAAGTTGAAGCAATACTTTGAAGATCACTCAATGATAGTAATTAATTCCTTTCCCCTCAAAGTTTTCCTTTGGAAGTTTGACCTATCTGGGTGGATGTCCAAATGGTCAATCGAACTTGGAAGGTTTGATATACACTATCAACTAAGAACGACGATTAAGGGTCAAGTGTTAGCAAATTTCATTACAAAATTTGCAAGGGGAGATAAGCTAAGTGACCAATAAATAGTCGATTAGTTAAGAATCTAGGTGATCAAATAATTAAAGAAAAGGACACTTAATATGAATGGTGCATCTAGTTCAATGGGGGCAGCAGTAGGTGTTGTGCTTATCTCCCCAGAGAATGTCATGATCAAGAAGGGGATCATACTTGGCTTTAAATCTTCTAAAAATGGCGGTGAGTACGAAGCTCTCATCACTAGAATGCATAAAACTCACTCACTAGGGGCAAGCTATTTTAGTATATACTACAATTCAAAGCTGGTATCCAGTTTAGTGACATGATATTTCAATGCTGGAAATGAGCGAATGACAACATACCTCCAGGTATCCCATAAATTGATGGCCAAATTTGATCAAGTCCACATTCAATAGTTCCCTCGGGGACATAATAGCCACACCAACGCGTTAGTAGCCATAAGGTCAACAGTGGACTCTGATCTCAGAAGAACCATTAAAGTGGAATTTCTTGCTAAGCCCAGTATCATAAAACCCGTGGTTAATAAATAGATTCTCTCCCTACAGAGAAGTCCCAGATGGATGGATTCAATAATCACTTATCTGCAAAATGACATCCTGTCATCCGATAAGAAACAAGACCACCAGGTCAGGGTAAAAGCCACAGAATTCCACAAGACGCCTGAAGTAAAACTCTATAAAAGGTATTTCACTGGTCAATACCTTTAGTGCATGAATCCAAGTGATGTATACCAAGTTATGTATGAACTTCATGATGGAATTTTTGGTAGCTACGCGGGAGGGAGGTCTTTGGATTTTTGAGCAATCAAAGAAGGATATTGGTTAGTTGTATACACAAGGAGATACAGTCTCCTACATTAAAAGTGTGAAAAATACCAAAGGTTCTCCCCTATGGTTCATTAGCCGACCAACTTCTTAAAGTCACTGACTAGTCCATGGTTATTCACTTAATGGGGTTTGGATATCGTAAGTCCAATCCTAACGGTGATAGGAAATTGTAAATACCTCTTGGTCGGCATAGAATACTTCACAAAGTGGATCGAAGTAGAACTGTTGGCAAACAGGTTCATCTGGAGGAACATCGTGATATGATTTGTCATACCTTGGTCGATCATCATGGGTAACTGAACATAGTTTGAAAGTGAGCCATTCCTAGGTTTTTACAATAACCATAACATCAAGCATCACTTTAGATCCGTGGCCTATCTCTAGAGCAATTGGAAAGAAGAGGCTTCCAATAAAATGATGCTCAATGAAATAAAGAAGATATTAGAGATGGTAAAATGATCTTGGGTAGATAAGCTTCCTTACTTCCTATGGACATATCATACTATGACTTAAAAAACCTATTATGGAAACACCTTTCACTCTAACCTAAGGTATAAAGGCTATTATTTCCTTGGAGGCTGGTTTGCAAACCATGTCAATCGCCATTATCGAGAAGGGTTTGAATAAGGAAGTTGTAAGGATTGAGTTTGACGTAGCCAATGAACGAAGGGTGCATGCCATGATAAAGCCACCTCTTACTAACAACAACTAGTTAAGCAATACAACAAAGGTGTAAATCCAAAGAAATTTTAAGTTGGCGACTACGTCCGCATAAAAATCCTCAACAGTGCCAAAAAATCTTCGAATGGCAAGTTAGGGTCTAATTGGGAGGGACCATTCAAGATAATAAGAGACAATTTGCAAAGAGCCTATTATCTGGAAACAATGGAGGGCTAGCAGATACCAAGGGAATGGAATGTAGCCAACCTGAAGAAGTTTTACTTTTAAAATTTTTTATTTCTTAGTTATTCCTAGCTTAGTTAGTTTTCATAAATTTATATTCTTATACTTATGTTGCTCGTAGTTTGTTGTAGTTCTTATAATAAAGTATAAGCCCAAGTAGTTCAATTAGCTATTTAATATTATCCCAAAGTGGCAGACTTGCACTTTTGTTATTGGTAAAAGATTGATCGATATCACCGTAGTTTGATTAATTTTAAAACTGTTTAGTTACAATTAAACTCAAGGTTTCGTGGTACTCGTTATAAAAAATATGAAAACCTCACGAATTGCCTAAGAAAACAAAAAACTTATGGGGGATCTCTAGGTACTAAATGAACCCGACTTTGGTCGAATAAAAATCTTGATGGGGGTGGATGAACTTATAACCAGGAGCATTTTCTAGAGTCTGCTCTAGGGCTAAGGTTGTGTGATGACACGATCTAAAAGGTAAAACAAGACAATGAACACATACTTGGCATAATGGAATGAAAAAAGGCAAAATGTGGAATTATACAAGCACTATATTGTTACATAAAGTTGTAATACACAACAAAGATCATTTACAACATTGAAAGAAAAAAACCAATACAATTACCATCCCTGACGAGCGATGGCCTCAACAATGGCCTCTCTTTGAGCATCATTTAGATTTGGTCAGAATTATCATCACTCTCATATGATGACAAGTAATGCTTAGCCAATTAAAGAGGAACGACATCTAGAAGAATCCATCTCTCTTAAATTCCAAATGGGGGATGGTGATACGCCAGATAATAAAATTGGTACCAGTACTAAAGTTCAGAGTCCTTTGGGACTTTCAGGATGCCCAAAGTATTCAACCAACCATGTTTATACGCTAGCTACTTTTCCTTATCCATCTTAATTGGGGTGTCCATCCACCTCTCATCATAGCTAGCAATCCACACCATGTGAGGACCCTTTCTTAAAAGATAACAAAGCTTGATTATATCACGACTTAGCCCCATCTTCATAACTTTTTTCCTCTTCAGGTATTCCTTAGCTTCGACGAGCTTCTTCTTGAGAGAATCATTTTTAGTTTGTAAAAATGCATCAATATCACCAATATATTTGGTCTCAGCAAGCTGCCTTTCTAAGTAATTCACCTCTTACTTCATAAGGGTGTTAACATCGCAACGACTGTAACATCGTCCTTCAGTTTCACCACTAAGGCAGATTGATACTTATAAGCCTTAGTCATCTTTTGAAGAGCTTTTCAAGTAGAAATAAAAGCATGACGAGCTCAAACATAAGGCCCCCGACCAAGAATGGTTTCTAGATTACAAGCAAAATAAGGGATTTCTCTAGGAACATTGTTATGCTATAAGAGTAAAAAAAATAACTTAGCAATAATGAAGACAAAATTAAACACCAGCAAAGTTTTTCATTGTAAATAGTTGGAGCTAGGCCTTTATAATAAAGTAAAGGGAGAAATAAGATACAAGGATTATCAAGCTAATTAATACTAATTTGATTTGGGCCTCCTCGTTCACCTGCTCTGGCAGTTCTAGAGCTTTGCCCTGATTTGCCCGAGATGATCCTGGGTTGGTAGCCTCTGGTGGTAAGGATCCTGGGTCATGCTCACCAAAAAGTTTAGACTCAGTTAGAATATTGGCCTTTATCAAAGAAGTGTCCCAACTTTATTTTAAGTTAGACTTTTTGATGAAAGTTGGTTAGAGTTTGGCATTGGTAAAGGCTCATTATAGCCATTGTCATAGTCTGCATCCTTGGAAACAACCAGATCTTTCGTTTAATACTTCTTTAACTGATCACACTCAACTACTACCTGGCCGTGATCACTATTTATCTCATTAAAATTAACCTGAAGCCGAACAAGCTTATCATTTAGGTTACTCATCGCCAATCGGAATAGATTCAGAGTTCTTTAAGGTAACAGTGAGATTATCCACCTTGGGTTTCTCAGAGCGCTTATCTAAAATGGTGACAAAGTCCTCCACAAACTGCAAAAAGAAAAATAAGAATTATGTTAGAATTTTACAATATTAAAAAATCTAGACGAAGTAGAATAAAATTTGGTTTACCAGTGACAACGCTCGAAAAATATGGATGGAAAGCTGATTGTCCATCAATTGATTTACTTTCTTGCGATCAAGCGCGAGCACTCCCCCTTTAACATACCAAAGTCCAAGGAGGGATTTTTATCCACTGACATTACTTTGTGGACCTTCCCATGAACATTGTTGTTACCCCTCTTGGAGGTCAATTGAACAACTAAAGAAGAGGCCTTATAATTTTTAATTTTCTCTTGAACGAGAGAGTCTGATGTAGATGTGGGGGGAAGAAGGGCCCCCATGATCGGTTCTCTTTGTAACCTCAGCCTTGGGGGATACAAGAGGCATATCATCATCATCTACCAATAAAATTATCCTATTAGGAGCCATTATTTCATCCTTTACTGCGGGAATGGAATCGACGTTCAAAGGCTTAAAGGAGAAGGAAGTGGAAGACCCCTCACTTGTATAAGGAAAAGGAACCTCAGGTATTGTGTCTAATAGGCGAGTTGTCAAGCTATTGGTAGAGTTATTGTATTAAATAAGAAATGAGGTTGATTGTGGATGTTCACCACCTGGAACTAGAGGCCTACTAAACTCCCAAACTTTGATTATCTCTTTTTTATTAAAATGAGAGGGAAAGGGCTCTTCTTCTTTGATCGAATTGGGCAAAAGAAAGGGAAAATCATCAGTAATGATATTAGAAAATAAAGCTCAGATCAAGAGAAATAAAATTTAACCTATGTCACTTACCCTCTACGAGCACAGAAACCCGCGATACTGCTCGCCCTCATAAAGAGGTGGGTGTTGCCAATTTCTGGCGATGAAACGTTATTTTCAATAGCCCTTATCGGAATCAGGAAGGTTGACAACTAATATTGTATCAACTTTCCTCGTCTTTGCATATAAAGTCCCATATGTTATGTGGGACCAAGAATAAAATTATTTTATATTTGGAATCCCTGTTTTGGTCATATACAACTCATTGATTCTATAAACTCCATTGACAAACTGCCATATATTTGGGGCACATTTGTCGGGAACCAACTCAAAAAACTCACAGAGTTCTAAGAATAGTTGATTTAGGGGAAATGATAATCCCCATTCAACCACTGAGAGGGTATGAATCCAATGGCCACCCTCAATAACAACGTAGCTCTTAGGGACCGGGGCACACTCAATCATTACCCAAGAAGGAATTGAGTATATTTTCCTAAACTCTCCCACAGTCCTCTCGCTAATAACATAAAATATTTTTGTGCAAGAATAAATAAAAGAAACGATTACACAATAAAAATAAAGATGATTAAAAAAATTTACAAAGCTCAAGGTAGTCGTAAGAAAAATAAAAAAAGATAAAGAGAACTTACAGGCAGAGTGTGAGGACATAGGCTCAAAATTATCTTTTTAAACGAAAGAAAGTATACAAATTTCGATGCAAAGTTTTTAATTAAACAAAAGAAAAATACTAAGAGTCTAATCATATGGAATAGATCTAAAGATCATCAATGCAACTGAAGGGTTGTTTTTTAAACTCTGGAACAGTATACCCCTCATCGTGATCGGTTAATTACAAAGCACAAAAATCCAACTCTAAGTTATGATGGGGTGACCAATCTTTAGGTCCAAGCAAACATACAAAACTCGCTAAAGATTTTTTGGGGAAATTGTTGGACGAAAATCGTAATGGCCCAAATCCTCGCCGCCCAAGTGGGCCCAACCCAAAAATATAAAAGCATACCACTCAAGTCGAGATTAATGTCACATGGGATAAACATGGAAAGCTCAATCTTGTTACCTAAAATCTCGGGGGAGACCAACACAATCATGCAATGAGCTAACCTATAGTCGGAAGAAGTTCAACATAACTCAAATGCCTTTTTGCTATAAGTAGCATCCTCACCCCAGAGCAAAAGGGAAAGTAATTCTTTATTTACGAATTTTAAAGAATTAATATACAGAAAGAAACACCCCGTGGATGTAGGCCATTGTCGAACCACGTAAAATCCTTTTATTACGAGATTATTTAATTCCTGATTTGGTTCGAATTTTCTTAGATTAATTAATTGTGACTATTTCCACTCAAAGAATCACCGAGGAATAATTTTGTAAGGACATGATTTTATAAATGTCCGTTTAGAATCTAGGAAGTTTTCTGTGTGTCCTTGATCACAACTAGTATGTCTGATACCGCTACATTCAGTACGTCAACACGTTCATCCATGACGTCCTCGATCTGAATCTGAAGTTATCACGATCCCATTATCTTCATACGTGCGTAGTGCGTCATCACCGAGTATCGTGTAACACACGTCTTCAGCATTTAACCGTTCCAACTACTCCACTTGCATTTATGGTAAAATAATTAATTTAGAGTTTTTAATGGTTACATAATTATTTGGGAAGTTTTATAAAATATTTTTTAAGGTTTTAAAATGTTTTTCTTTGCAGAAAGAATTTTTCTAAGTGTTGAGGCGAGAAAAAATTTACCCCTGACATCGTTCGAGCGACAACACACTATCGTTCAAACAACATGTGTCTATCGTATGAAGTCATTCGAGCGACGTATTATTTCATTCAAGTGACAACCCTTTGTCCTTTAAGCGACGCGCCACCCTATTTTCGTATAAATAGCAGTGTTTTGCTTACACGTTTCTCAAGTCTTTTGCACCTCCATTTCTGCAGAACTGTTGCATTTTTCAGACTTAATCTTTTAAGATTTTAACCCTTTTTTTATTCACAAATACTTCCCAAATACATATGTGAATCTTTAAAAACCCTAGATTGATTGTTCTACTCATGTGGAGTATTATTGTGGAGAAGAAGGCTGTTCTCCATTGCTGACTTGGAGCTCTTGCGGGATCTCTTGTCGCCGACGACGAATTGACGCCTGCGGGTATTCATGTGTCACTGTACTTCTCTATAATTGTAAGTGTTACGAATTATAGTGAAATAAAAGGTTTTGACCCTTTGGGGGATTTTTCCTCATATTGTGATAGCTTTGCATGCGTGAATGTATTTAATCCGTCAATCCCATTTATTTGCAAGAGTTAGGGTTTTTGAGATTAAATATTGGAATTTAATTAAACATGTTTAATCATTGATTGTTGGCACATTCTCAAATTGGTATCAAAGCCTATTACACAATTATACCGTGTAATTTTTTTAGCAAATTTTTTCTAGATATCAATTTTGTTCTAAAAATTAATTTATGAAAAAACGCAATTTCAATGGAAAACTTGTATAATCGAGTGCCAATTTTTGATGGGACAAATTACTCATATTGGAAAGCCCGTATGAAATCTCACTTAAAGGCCATTGACGAACGTGTTTGGGTTATGTGTGAAAGAGGGTGGATGCCTCCCACTGTCACTGTAGACAACACAATAAAAAATTTCAAGAAGTTTCTCAAATTAAAGAAAAATGGCAATTTCAAAGATAAAAAGAATTTGGGGAAAAATAAGTTTGAAAATAAAAATGAAAAAGATAAAAAGGAAACGCCTAAGAAAGATGAGGAAAGATGTTACGACTGTGACAGTAGAGGTAATAAGGCATTTGAGTGTCCTACTAGGTTGAAGCGTCAAGGCAATGGCGAAGCTTTAAATTCCTCGCTTAGTGACGATAGTGAGGTCGAGTCGGTGGATTCTGGAGACGAGTTACCGCATGAATGTAACTTCACTGCATTTTTGGCTTGTCATGTGAGTACTATCAGTGCGCCTCACGACGATGAGGAAGCTACTCCACACAGACACCTCGATAGTGAAAGCGATGTGAGTGAGGGGGAGGATGTTGCAAGTGATAGTGAGAGTGACCTACGATGCGCGCACGCTGATTTATATGCTGATTGTGTTAAAACTAAAAAACGCAACAAAGCGTTAACACTTAGGA
The DNA here is from genome assembly GCA_949130495.1 of Sambucus nigra. Classification (NCBI taxonomy): domain Eukaryota; kingdom Viridiplantae; phylum Streptophyta; class Magnoliopsida; order Dipsacales; family Adoxaceae; genus Sambucus; species Sambucus nigra. Next base: position 463,076,987 of record OX422211.1, on the reverse strand, counting down.
TCGTTGCCTTAGAGAAAGATTTAGGAGATACGAGAGAGAGAGTCTTCCATTAGCACTACCTTGATAGAGAGAGAGAGAGAGAGAGAGAGAGAGAGAGAGAGAGAGAGAGAGAGACTGTTTGCGTAGAGAGATAGAGAGTTTGTGTAGAGAGAGAGAGTCAGTTGAGAGAGAGAGACTGTTTGGAGAGAGAGAGTTATAATAGTTTAGAGAAATAGAAAAGGGACTTGACCAAACAAGTGACTAGTATTACAAGTCATATTCATTCCTCCCTGGACACTCGGAAGAAACTTGAAGCCCTTGTAGCCCAACTCACTCATGACCTTGAGAGAGCTCGGGAGGTCAAGGTAAAAATAGAGGAAAAATATGGAAAGATGGAAAAGATGATCTTCTCCCCTGATTTAGGGTTTGGTAAAAGGAAGGGAATAGGTTTTTATGGTGCTTCCACATCTCATGTGACATCGAAACCAATTCCTGAGTTTACTACGAATCCATATGGCCATCACCCAAAACCCCAAAGAAGATTTCGATCAAGAAAAGGAAACCAAGGTCGGCCTAAGAATGTGTAATTTTGTGCCTATTACAAAAGGAAAGGCCACCTTAGGGAGTTTTCTATAGTTTGGGTCGGACATGACGTACTTTTGCTCCACCATGTGCCACTAGCAATTTTTTGAGTCTTTGAGAACATGTTGAGTTTCTAGTCACCACATCTCAGAGTTTAATGGAAGAGTGCCAACGAATTTCTTTACCGTCTGCGGATACTTCCAGAATCCTGACTAGAACCAATAATGACAAGGTAAACTAAAAGGTTACCTACACTTGGGTGCCTAAACACGACGTAAAATCCCTTGTTGTTCATGTTGCTCTTAAAGCACATAATACCTCTCAGTGGTACTTTTGATAGTGGGTGGTCTAGACACATAACTGATGACATTTCATTTTTTACCTACCTAGAGGATCATAAGGAAGGTAAAGTCACGTTTGGAGATGGGTACAAGGCTAGCATAGTTGGATGAGGTACAATAGAGATACCAGGATTTATTAAGCTAGAGGATATTTTGTACGTCAAAGGTTTGAAAGCAAACCTTCTCAGCATTAGCCAGTTGTGCGATGCTGACTTTGTAGTAAAGTTTGAACAGAACGACTGTAATGTTTATGATCAAGTAGATAAACTTTTATTGAAAGGTGTGACGACTGAAGTTAATTACTATGGGATTGTGCCCAAGTCCTTATTTGTCCACGATCACTCCTATGAATCTGTGGTATCAATGTATTGGTCATATAAATTTGAGAGATTTGGAGAGATTATCTAAAAAGGACCTAGTACATGGCTTGCCATCACTTAGAAAGCTAATTTTCGCGATTTGTGGACCCTGTCAATTGGGAAAGCAAGTTTATAGCCTCCACAGGAAGTTGAATTCCATTACCACTTCACGAGTGCTTGAGTTGATACACATGGATCTTATGAGTCCTACTTGTACTAAGAGTTTGGGTGGTAAGAGGTATATCCTCTTGATGGTAGATTATTTCTCTCATTACTCTATTATAGGTAATCTGAGAGAAAAATCTGATGATATGGAATTTCTTACGACCAAGTGCCGTGCCCTGCAAAATCAATACAGTGTCACCATTAATAAAATACAGGGTGATAATGACACTAAGTTTAAGGAAGATAAATTAGATCTTTACTGTGATAGCCTTAATATTAAACATAATTTTTTTACCGTGAAGACTCCTCAGAAAAATGAGATTGTTGAGAAGAAGAATTGAACGATTCAGGAGATGGCTAGATCTATGCTTCTAGGTCATAGAATTACAGGAGATTTTGGGCAGAGACGATGTTTATCACATGCCATATGGTGAATAGGGTTTACCTTCGTCCACACACACTTAAGACGCCTTACGAATTACGGACCGAAAAGAATCCTAATCTTTTTTATTTTTGTGTATTTGGGAGCAAATGCTACATCCTACGAGATAGGGAGAGATTAGGAAAGTTTAACTTTCGAAGCGATGAGGGAATATTATTAGGCTATTCATCGACTAGTAGAGCATATCGAGTTTTTAACCTGAGTAGCTCTAAGGTTATGGAGTCAATAAATGTCATCGTGCAAGATGAGGAACTGCTGACATTTATTGATTCTAACCTTTTGTGTGAGGAGGGTGAACTTTCTACCGATGATACCATTATGCCTCCCACACCCATGGTGTACCCTACTCCTGACTTAGGTGACACACTGTGACACCCCGCCTAATTAATCCCGGGTGATCAGTCCTAAATCAAGTTAGAACAGGTTTCTCATTTGGTCCATTCTTAGCATCACTGTCGTCTTATTATTTACTAACCACCTAAGTGAGAAAAATAGACTGGTGCCAATTTTTATCTTTCATTAATTAACAAACACCCAAGCGGAAATAAAACTATATAACAATCACAGATAACTGAATTAATCATTCACAAGTAAAAATAATTGTCCGAATAAACCAACGGTCCAAATAATAAATCCCATAAAGATAAGAATAAACTCTCAACAAGTCTAATACAAATAAATGGAAAGTGAGCAACATGCTCTAATACTAATTATGAACTTCTACATTTAAGAATGAAGAATGAGGCGTCTATCAAAATCCCGCAACATCCACATATGCTGCAGCAACGGATCCCTGAAATATAGTCAAGGCTGGCGTCCCTGTGGTTGGACACCTAAAAGGTTTTTAAAAGTTTTTATAGCAAGGGTTAGTACCCAAAACATTTGAAAAACATTTAACAAATGATTAACTTGCAGTAATAAATAAATATGCATGCTCTTCATAATTTTAGTTAATATCGCACTCTCTTGAGGACTTCCTTACCCTTCCTCTATTATACCCTACGAACGCTTTAATTTAATTACCTAGTTACTCATCTCATGGCTAGATAATTAACAAGGTTCCTTTATACCCACCCTACTCTAACTGAGTATGTAGTGATTTTGATATATAAGTTATTGGTAACATCAACTTAACTAAATCATTTCCCTTTTTATTCATATAACTTCTACATTCGTTATACCTGTGAAATCACTCACTTTTCATTAATATTCCGTATATAATTAATTATAAAATTATATACTTATAATCATATTCCAGCATTCACAATCATACTGTAATATATATAATAACTTGCAACCTCCCGAGTAAAAATACTCCCGGAATGTAAATTCTATAAAGTGCTATCCCACTAGGTATACTCACATAGCCTAGTTATCCCAAGTCAGAATTTTCACACCAACTTGATAAAAATAAATAATTGGAGGCGGTCATATTCCTTCCCTGAAAGTGAGTTGTCCCTCACCCATATAACGGACGCTATGACCTCGGGAATATACTCACCCTACTCCTCAAGCTAGGGGATTCATCCACTACGCGCAACCTCCCCCTATAGCACTATAGTAACACATATCTAATCACTGATATTAATTGAGCACACCATATATATATATACTAACGCCTCCGTATATATAAATATAAAAGTCCCGGCTATACCGTTCACTAAAATCCGTAACATAAGCCTATTAAAATTATTAAGAGTTTATGGTCCAACTCTAAGTATTAATTAAATTTCACTTTAATTAATTTAGTTATTGTTGGTGTCGCCCCCACCATAAATTTGGACTTACTCCCGTAGCCCAAAATAAATTTACCCGAGTCGCCATTCCCGACTCTAATTTATTAGCCTCAAACCCTAATTAATTTATCTACAATTAATTAGATTTAAACCCATGTATTTAATTTCTCAATAATTAATTACATAAGATTTATATATAAATTTTCCCTCTTATATACCCAACTGGCGAAACTGCCAGATTCTGGCGACCGTCGATCGATCGACCCAGACCGTCGATCGATCGATCGAACAGGTCTTCGTCTTCTTCGCGAAGACAGGGCAGCCATGGACGGATTTTCATAAACCCTAATCTCTTCTAACATGAGTTTTAGGCCATCTTATCACCAGAGCATACTAGAAACCTTATTAGGATTACCCAAAAAGCTTACAACATTCATCAATTCGTCCATAAACTAATGATTTATGAATTTTGGGGAAAACCTATCTTTTTCCTTAAACCCATTTTTTCTCCAAATTTCTTCATTAAATTCGTTTTAATTTATCTGAATACCATCCTAACAGATACACATCAATATTCCAATATCAGATTTTACATAACTCCTCATAATTTCGGGCCAATCAGATTCATGTTTTCTTTTGAATTATCAAAACCCCATGTTTATACCATGAACACCAAAACGAATTTTTAATTCATAACAGCACACAAATATGAATTTGAAAGACAGATTTTATGCTATTGCAAGTTATTCACTTGCCGTAGGTTTCGTAGTGTCTGAATCTTCAATGGATTCCAAGGTTGAAGATGACCTAGTTGGTTCTTTGAGATCCCCCAAATTGGCTTTGGCTGCTGCTAGGGTTTCCTAACCCTTTAATTCCTTTCTCTGCTTAAGCTTAGCCAGCCCTTATTTTCTTTTTATTAAGTTAATTAATCCATTCCCGTTTTTTGACTAATGGGCCAAGCCCAAATGACCAAAATGCCCCCGAGTGGGCCCGACTATGTCTAAAAACGTCCCGTGACCCGTTTACTACCCCTGGGTACACTTTTCCGACTATCTCGGCCCATCCGGACTCAACTGTACACTCAAAATTTGCATCCGAATTAATTTATAAAAATACTTATCCCCCACCCACTGTAGTCTATACCGACTTCCGGATGTGATAAGTACATATCTCGTCATTAATACTCGAAACGACGAAATTACATTATTACTATACGCTCAGTAAATAATTTTCCCTAAATATTAACCGTTCAATCCCAGATTAATATTTATATATTATTCTATCATAATTAATTCATTAAATTACAACACACTAGTAATTTAGAATTTCCGAATTAATTAAATTTTAAATGTACCAAAAATACGGGGTGTTACACACACCTGCTTGGGTTCGTAAGAGTTATGATCCTAATGCCATTCTAGGAGATCCCACCCTAGGGGTCAAGACTCGTGCTCAACTGGAGAATATGGTTAGCTTTGTTTGCTACACATCTGAAGTTGAGCCCAAGAATGTCAACGAAGAACTCAAGGATGAACACTAGATATCTGCTATACATGATGAGTTGCTTAAGTTTAGAAAGAATGATGTCTGGGATCTAGTCCCTCGACGTAGCGAGAAGAATGTGATAAGTAACAAGTGGATCTACAAGAAAAAGATGGATGAGAATGGTACCATAATCCAAATCAAGTCTAGGTTGGCCACTCAAGGCTACACACAGATAGAGGGTATAGACTTTGACAAGACATTTGCTCCTGTTATGAGGCTTGATTCCGTTCGCTTACTACTCGCCATCGCATGTCATCTGCGCTTCAAGTTATACCAGATGGATGTCAAGAGTGCCTTTCTGAATGACATTCTATAGGAGGATATTTACGTGGAATAACCAAAAGGGTTTGAAGACCCTACGCACCCTAATCACGTCTATTTTCTAATAAAAGGCCTGTATGGTTTAAAGCAAGCACCCCGTGCTTGGTACGAGTGGCTTACTTCCTATCTCTTAGTCCGTGGCTTCATAAGAGTGGGGTTGATAAGACGTTGTTTGTTAGGAGAGGAGACGATGATATTTTGGTTGCCCATGTCTATGTGGATGACATAGTCTTTGGATCCACGTGCTCTGTACATGCTCATGACTTTAAGGAGGAGATGAAGGGTGAGTTTGAGATGATCATGGTTAGTGATCATACATTCTTCCTTGGTCTCCAGGTTCATCATCTAGAGGATGTTATGGTCATCTCCCAATCCAAGTATGCTAGAGACCTTATGAAGAAATTTGGTTTAGACTTCGCTAAGCACAAACGTACCCCGATGAGTACCTCAACATAAATTAACAAGGACACTTCAGGGAAGGACGTAGAGTAAACCTTGTATCGGAGTATAATAGGTAGTCTTCTCTACTTGACTGCCAGTTGTCCTGACATAGCCTTTAGTGTTGGATTCTGTGCGCGATATCAGACATCCTCGAAAGAGTTGTACTTACTCACTCTTAAACGTATTATCTAATACGTGATTGGGACTATCTCATTTGGCATTTGGTATTACTTTGATATCGATGACCGTTTATTCGCCTATTCGGATACTGATTGGGCCTGGGATATAGATGGATGTAGGATCACTTCTGGTGGGTGTTTCTTCTTTGGTTATGCTCTTGTCTCCTGGTTGAGAAAGAATACAAACTCCTTCTCTTTGTCCACTGCGTAGGTTGAGTACATAGTCGTCGGGAGTTATTGCACGCAACTTCTGTGGATGAAGCAGATGTTTGAGGATTATGGGATATCACAGGAAACCATGATTATTTCCTGTGATAATACGAGCACAATACATATATCCTGTAATCTAATCCAGCATTCGCGTATAAAGCACATTAGGATACACGAGCACTTTATCCATGAACTAGTAGAAGAAAATGTCGTATCCTTGAGTTTTGTGTCTACCCATCTCGAGTTAGCTGATATTTTCACGAAGCCTTTAGATGCCCTTAGATTCGAGAGTCTTAGAAAGTCTTTAGGAATTTTCACAATTGATTGAGAGGTGGTTACCATGTCTAGAGTAGGATGCATTTTTCATGTTCATATCATATGATTCCATCTCTAGATTCTATCATTATTTGTTTTTTATTTTATTTTTTTATTTTTTCTTAATATTTTTTAGAAAGTCAAAAATATTTTTGTATTTTGTTTTGCACCATCTATGGATGAACAGTTAAGATAACCATAGTCACAACTTCATTTTCATATTCCACGTGACCATTTGATAGTGATTTGAGATGCTACTTGATTTTATCCATGTGCTTTACATTGTTTGGAGTCATTGATATGCGATTAGTGATATCTTTCTACAACTTTGGTTCCTTATCTCCTTTATTACACATGTGCATGGTATTATTTAAGTATTGTACTTGTCTATCACATATTGCCTTGAGTGTTTTCATCTCAATTCTGTCTATACAACGAACCAAATGCGATAAAACTTGACAAGAAAGTAGTGCATGTAAAAATCGTTGCTGTGATTTTGTGTGAATTTGAAAAAACAGGAAAGGGCTACGAAAGGTACTCATTTATCCTTTGCGATTAAGCCACCGTTTAAATTGGACCTAGAAAAAGTGTGGCAAAAACATAAGCCAATGTCCAAAGTGGTTGAAAAGAGCCCGAAAAAAATTGATAGGCAATAAAAAGAAATATATGCCAAAAATAGGCCGATTGGTTTTAATTTCATCACCTCCAAAGAAAAATAAAAAGCATTATTACTTATGAGGGAGTTTGGATGGAATATAAAACGGGATTGCATATCCTTGAAAGTCACGAAAAAGCGTTACATAGTTTTGGACGTTGTTGGTATGGAAATTACTTTGAGCTTTGATTTGTTGATTTGATTGAGTCAGTTTCTTATAATTCCACCATTTTTACACCTAAGGAAAATGTTAGTTCATTCGTTAGGAATATTCAAAATTCATCATGCACATATGTTATGGTTGTATGTATTAGTTTTCCTATCGAATTTGTTCACATCCCACATTTTCGCTATCATCGAATTGGTTATTTTCGTGTTCTTTCATTGTGTGATTCTTTATTGTATATTTTGTGAGAAAAAAATTAAAAAATTTCAGAAGAGAAAGTTTATTTAGCTTGTGACATTCTCCATTTGCATTGTTTTGTGTTCTTCATATTTGTCTATTTTGGGACATCATAAAAAGGGGGAGAACGAATTATGGGGGAGAATTTTTTATTAATAATGATTTGCTTGAGCTTAATTGATATTTATTTTTACTTATCATTATATTTTAAACTGTTGCGCATCACGGGTATTGTTTCTTGTCTCATTTGTGTAGGTTCAATAGTGAGGATTATTTTTGCACACCCTGATGATGAGAAAGAAAGTTAGAAGAAGTTCGAGATTTGAAGATGTTGAAGTCTTTTGAAGATATGTCATTTAGTATTTTCAGTTTTTGGGTTTAATGGGGATATTAAACTGTCATTTGTTTTAATATTGAGTATTGTAATTCAGATTTTTTATGTATGTACCGACATAGACGTAGGGGGATATTTGTAAGGACATGATTTTATAAATGTCCGTTTAGAATCTAGGAAGTTTTCTGTGTGTCCTAGATTATGGCTAGTATGTGTGATACCGCTACATTCGGCACGTCAACACGTTCAGCCATGGAAGCCTCGATATCTTCATACATGCGTAGTTCATCATCACCGAGCATCGTGCAATGTGCGTCTTCAACATTCAAATGTTCCCACTACTCCACTTGCATTGATGGTGAAATAATAAATTTGGAGTTTTTAATGGTTATATAATTATTTGGGAATTTCTATAAAATATTTTTAAGGTTTTAAAATGTTTTCCTTCACAGAAAGAATTTTTTCTAAGTGTTGAGGAGAGAAAAAATTTATCGCTGACGTCATTCGAGCGACAACACACTATCGTTCAAACAATATATGGCTGTCGCGTGGAGTCATTCGAGCGACGTGTTATTTCGTTCGAGTGACAGCCCTCTGTCATTCTTGCGACGTGTCGCCTCGATTTTTATATAAATAGCAGTGTTCTGCATACACGTTTCTCAAGTCTTTTGCCCCTCCATTTCTGCAGAACTGATGCGTTTTTCAAAATTCATCTTTTAAGGTTTTAACCCTTTTTTGATTCACAAATACTTCCCAAATACATATGTGAATCTTTATAAACCCTATATTGATTAATCTACTCATATGGAGTATTCTTGTGGAGAAGAAGGTTGTTCTCCATTGTTGACTTGGAGCTCTCAAGGGATCTCTTGTCGACGATGACGAACCGACGCCTGCGGGTATTCGTATGCCACTGTATTTCTCTGTAACTGTAAGTGTTACGAATTATAGTGAAATAAAAGGTTTTTCCCCTTTGGGGGATTTTTCCGCATATTGTGATTGCTTTTCATGCTTGAATATATTTAATTCGTCAATCACATTCATTTGCAAGAGTTAGGGTTTTGAGATTAAAAATTGGAATTTAATTAAACAAGTTTAATCATTGATTGCTGGCGCACTCTCAAACTTCGTGGGATTATCAGTAACATCCTTGTTATTCATCCAAATAGTGAATGCTAAAAGGTATATGCCATGATTTTGCTAAAGAATGGCGCAATGTTTGGCTTGCAATAGCAACAAATGGGTCAAATTCCCGTGGTATTCCGTCTAGTAGTTATAGTTGCTGGCCTGTCATGATTGTGACTTATAATGTGGGCCCTTAATTGTGCTTGTATTGTGAGTTCGAAATCTTGTCTTTGTTAATTCCTGTGCCAAAGGCATCGAATCAAGACATTGATGATTTTCTCCAGCTACTAGTAGATGAGTTAAAGCAATTATGGGAAGGAGTTGAAGTTTTTGACATGAATAAAATGAAGCCTTTTACATTTAATGCTATGTTAATATGGGGGATTCATGATTTTCTTGTCTATGGAAACTTATCTGTGCGTATAACACTTGGTTACAAAGCATGACATGTTTGTGGTGATAACACTCCATCCTTTCGGCTAAAACATAACATGAATATAGTTTACACAAACTATCATATGCTTCTTAACAAGGATCCTCCATTTAGGGGTGGTGGAGGTTTGGGACTTAGGACACAAGAACTTGGACGTCCCCCGATTCAACTTAATAGAGATGCACTTGTTGAGACTCAACATCAAGTACATAGTTGGCAAAGTCCCAAAAGTTATTGGTAAGAAGGGAAAGTCTTGTAATGTGAATGGGGGTGGCAGTGAAGAAGTTACAAAAGCTTGGTATAAAAAAGATCCATTTTCTTTGACTTGGCATATTAGTGTTACATTGAGTTTGACATGTCATTGATGTGATGCACACTAAGAAGAATGTTGAGGATAATTTAATAAACATAATTCTTGATGCTAATATAACGAAGGATACTGAAAAGGGAGGGTGGATAGAAAGGACATGGTCTTACATGCTGGCCAATGGATGTAAGTTGATAGACGCATTGGAAAAAAACATAAAACCAACAAGACTATTTAACTTAGATAAAGAAGAAAAAAATAATTACGCCAAATTTTAAAAGACTTAAAGTTTCTTACTCGTTTTTTGCCTAACCTAAACAATATAGTAAGTCTTAGTCCACCTTCTTTGCATTCATTAAAGTCACACGACTGATCTTATCATAATGGAATATTCGTTACCCCTGATGCTCCAACATGCCTTTTCTGTACACCGAGATTTAAGAAGAGCTATCCAATAATTAAGTTTGTTCTTTGTTTTATGGTCCTGATTCAACAAGATTACCAGATATACAAATACATGGTTTTAAAATCATTTTGCTTCTTATGCATCTAATATATGAAGCCTTGGTTTGTGGACCAATCGACGATAATTGGATGTATATGTAAGGACATAATTTTATATATGTCCGTTATTAATTGAGTATGTCGTATACCACTACAATCTTTGAAGAATTGTTCAAGATCGTATGCCTCAAGACGGATTCGAATATCAAGTTTTCTTCAACAATCAAGCCTCCGCAAATTTAACTTTGGTAAGGTTGTGTTTTAAGTTCTTGATAATTCACTTATAGTGTTGGGACATTTTTCATCAAATATTTTCTAAGTGATGGAGCGGAGTTTTTAAGTTTTTTGTCAAAAAATATTTTTCTAAGTGCAGAGGCGAATTTTTAGAAATAAAAAAATGATTTTTTTTTCGTGCTGGCTCGTTCGAGTGACAGTGGCTGTCGTTCGAGCGACGCCTGTCCTCGTTCGAGTGAGATTTCCTTTTCGTTCGAGCAATGAGCCGCCTTAGATTTTCTATAAAAAGGATTTTCCAACTTCGTTTTTAATAAGGAGACATGCGATTTTGAACAGAGACGAAAGTGCTTTTGCAAAATTCTTTGTCTTCTCACTTTTAGGGTCTTAATCCCTTTTGTTTTCAATTCACAAGATCCCAATATTTTGTGTGAATTATTTTGTAACCCAAGAACAAATATTTGTTATTGTTCATCTTTGTGAAGTGCGTCTCTACACCTGATGATTGAGGTCATTGAGGTTCGCTGCGTGTGGATCTTTGCTGAAGATTGGATTGCGGTTCGTGTGGGTTTACTGCGTGGAATCCATTGCTGACTCCAGGCTGCGTGCGTATGTAGGTTTATTGAGATAAATTTATTGCAGATTTCATTGTGATTGTAAATTGCGATTTAATTCATAGTGAAATAAAAGGTTTTTCCCTTCGGGGATTTTTCCCGAAATCTGTGAGTTAGCATATTTGTATTTATGTTGGTTTGGAACACACACACACACACACACACACACACACGCACACACGTAGTTGTATGTTTAAGGGCTGATTTATTTTGGTTTAAAATTGACTTTATTTAAATAAGTTTGTAGTTGGAATTGCGCATTTATTTATAATCAGTATCGCATAACGCACTTTACAATATCCATTCGAAAATTGAACTCTTGTATCTTTTAATATAATATATATGCACCAATTAAGTTAATATTGCTTGTTATTATTTTTTACTAACTTAAATAAATAGGACAATGACTGATTTTAAAGATATACCTAGCAATAAATAACATGTTTAAGGTTCCATCCATTATTGAATACTATGTTGCTGTTAAATTTGTCAAAGATTGCTTTGAGTACATGACAAATCCATTGGATGGAAATAATAATCACACATGTGATGCCATTTTAGAGGAAGATGGAGAGTTCTCTGATGAAGAGCCTTTGCTTTGCAATAATACTATAATGTTTGGACTCAACAAATACGTCGATGGGTATTATTTGGACTTACTGTTGTTGGACTTCAAGATTACTATAGGTTTGAGTTCTTTCATATATTACCACTTAAAAATTTGAGTTATAGGTACTTATATGAAACAACATATTGCGATGAGTATGAAGCATCATTAAAATTCACGTCTCGTGGTAAAGGGATAGGGATTGAAATGAAAGAAGTGGAGAAACACGCTTCTTTCATCCCTTGGTTATCTGAGAAGGAGAATCTAATTTTTTTTAATCTTTCTATTAAGATACCTTTATAATTATGATATGTTTTTATCCAACAATTAGTGAAATGTGGAGATATAAAAATAAATGAAACATTGTGGCGATAGTTTACACCATATTATTACCAACCAATAGAGTGTCGCCACGTGAAAATACAAACCAGTTACCATAACTGAGAGGCATAAAGGTTTATCTTAAAAAAAATGACTACAAGAGCAATTGAAACTTGTCAAGACCTTGTACGCGGGGTAACCACTTAAATACCGGTTGTAAGGGTATGAGTGCACATAGGTAGGAACATTCAAATGGGTAACCACCCGACAATTATAACAATTTTTGCATGAAAAAGGATTATATAAATTAGCAACAAAAGGACGAAAGAAAAAATGACTCCCTAAACAACAATATAATTACTCGTTTAAATCTTTTTTCCTTTTTCTTTGCTTTAGTTTTCATGTTTTATGAAAAGTTCTATTGTCTTTATATAAAAACTGTTTCCACATTTTTTAATATACCTCGATTTACATTCCTTATTGTAAATTATTTTCCTTTATTGTTTAATTCTCTCACTTCATTTCTAGTTATTTCAAGCCTTCTTTTGTCCTCATTTCCTGCACTTTACATTTTTATCCTTAGAATAACGTTCTTTTGTCTTCATTTCCTGCACTTTACATTTCCCTCCTTAGATTCTAGTTAATTGTTTTCATAATTTTATTTCGTACTCACTGAGAAACCTCCATAATAAGAGCATATGTACTTAATTGAATAGTCGAACGATACACAATCGCTTAATTATCACATGGCTAAGATAATCAACTAGTTAGCATGACCATAACCTTGTCTGCCATGATCGCACAAGTTCAAAATAAATAAAACCAACTAACTAGTGAAACATATTTTTAGCACGCCTTTTGGGACTCTAGTACTATATAAGTGTTTATCATGGCTTAAACAAGAATGAGTGATGATGGTATATAGAATGTTGGTGAAATTGGTTCAACTAGCCAATATAAAGCCATCATAGATCAAGCAATAGTTGAAACTGCTCAAGAAGTGAGGCCAAATTTACAAAAACCAAGACTTGAATGTAACAACGGCTCCAAGGCCCAAAAATCCAAGTGCAACACATCTAATAGGTGTGTCGTCAAACACCCAATATCAATTAATACATCAATTAAACCTGATACTCAACCACCTTGGTAATATAATACAAAATATTAGAACAATTATCACAATAGTAACTAGTAGGTTGTCTTATCCTACTATTACAATATCCTATGGTTAAGGCCATTCACCACAAATTGGTGTAAACATGACCACATGACCCAATCTTTTTCACCATGTTTATTATAGATCCAATAACGGGGAAACCAATTTTGGAACAAACCTAAGGATGGAAAACTAAAATATTTATTCAAGTGTGAACAACCCAATAAATGGTTTAGGAACATCTAGCACTTACTAATAAATTCATTATTATAACCCAATAGGGAAAATGCTTGTCCTAGAAGTGGGAAGGACTAGGCTATGTTATAATTAGCCCAATTTAAGTTTTCCAGGGGCTTTAAACTATGAATTACTCACTAATAATGTGTTTGAATATGAACTCGGGGGGTTGGAAAATAACATGAGATTTGGTAATGAGCCCCTCCAAAGGTCAGATAACCAAGTTTCTCAGGCATCTCAACCAATGCCTTACAAAAGCAACATAATGCTCACCCACAGATTACCAACATCGATGATGAACCAAGAAGTCACCCAACCAAATAGGAAATTACTTGGGTGAGTTAGGAGGAATGAAATTATAGATCTCATACATGAGATTTATGGACCAATGGATCGAAAAGTAAAAACTCTAATCTATAGGAAGCCATACCCTGAATGAGTGGATAAAATTGAACTTCCAAAAGGATTTAAGTTCCCAACTTTCTCAATTTTCTCTGGATATGGGAGTATATTTTTAGTGGAACATATAACAAGGTTCATTAGTTAGTGTGCTGATGCAAGAACTAATGAATACCTAAAACCATATTTGTCGTCTACTTCCCCAGTTGAAGTTGCCTTTTCTTATTTCATAATCTTTCCACCAAACTCTGTCCAAACTTAGCAATAAAGGGAGGACATTTCATTCCTAACTATTCAAAACCTAAGTGTCTATGGCTGACTGGCTAGATTTAGCCAAAAGATAGATGAAAAAGCAACTAGCTTCATAAATAGGTTCAAAGGTCCTAAGGGCAAATATAGAATTTAAGCTTCAAAATAATTTCGATGTAATTGAATTTAGAAATTTGGTAGAATTAACTGCCAAAGTATCCAAATATGAAGCTCTACTATAAGAAAAGCATGAGAGAAACATGTTTTATTTCAAAACATACTATAAAGATCCAAACTTAGAAATAAATGTTGCTAAAATAATTGGAACTGAATCTATAATTCATGAACCCCTGTGTGGCCATCCCTCCTTTTGGGCTCTTTCTTCCCATCTCAGGGGTTTCCAGCGATCACGTGTGCATACTCGAAAGAGGGAGAGAAGGTCTCCTGCCCCTTTTTTTAGGAGAGCTTCAACCCTCATTGATGTGGGGTAATGTAAAGAGATGGAGTCACCACCCTATTTTGCATAAAACAAACAAAGTAACATGTCGCCGCCTTGAGAGAGCGGCATCAAAGGCAAACTGATCCTTACGAAATCAATAGTTCAGAAGATCGGGGGCTAATTTACAGAATGGGAAAGTGTTCGGCACCTATATTGCCCTTTCGATCTTTCATGGGCTTATGTTACTATTTTCCTTAATTTCTTCGTGAAGCGTGTGCACATGTATATATAAATGGAGATCGTAATCATTCGACTCATATCACAGAAAGGCTAGAGTGAAGTCATCCAATGGAATGTTCCCAAAATAATATTTAGAAAATATAATGTATGCGGTTATGGAGATATCAATTATTGTAATGGAACAATAATATTTGTTAGATGAGACACCCAAGTATAATAGTGATATATACAAATAATATCTAGATAAAATAGGGGAATGATGAAAGTAGGAAAATTGGAAAAATTGGAAAATCTGAAAATTGGACTCGAGTCTCGAATTTTAGCCCGAAATGCCTACGTAGCCTATAAAGGAACCAAAGTCCATGTAGTTCACATGAGGCATAGGGGTGGGATTTAACCCATCGATTCAAATGGGAGTTTATTATGTGTGGGTGTAGAAAAGATATTTTAGTTTTGAGACAATGTGGTGAATAATCTCATTGGATTTCATAGGTGTAACCCTCTTTTTCTTTGTTTTAGTTTTTTTTATAAAAAATAAAGTATGTGCAATATAACTAAAAGAGGATGAGATGTTAATGTGTATGATTTATATTAAGAACTAAATTGATAATTTATATAACTAATGCGAAAATAAAGAAATTTAGAGAGAGGAAAGGGTATTTGGACCTTTTTTTGAAGAATTGAGGCTTGATCTTGATCCTTGATGAGATACCTTGCAATTTGAGATGAATTTTGGATGAGAGAGAAGGATATTTTGATAAATTGGGTATGAAAGTGATGGGAATGAAAGATGGAAATGAATTTCACACAAGAAAACTTCGCTGATTGCAAGGTAATGTTGCTGAGATCACTAATATTGAGGTGTTCTTGGAAGTGAGCACATGCCCTCCTCTTATAGGGTAGGGGGACTGCCGATAGGCATACCCCTAGCCTTGCCAGTCGGCAGGTGACCCTAGACACACTACCGATAGGCAGGGAAATAGACTTGCCAATCGGCAGTCTCGTGTAGATTTTTCTGAACCAATGGTCATAGAATGCAATTCGTAAATCCAAATCGGGCACGTGGCATACTATTAGAAAGTTAATTTAGAGACCTTCAAGGGTCTTTAGGATGCTCCCGAGTCCGAGAGTTGACTTTGTTCCAACGGGGCTCGTAAGTGCCCATTGGTTCTTTGGATGGGAGATTGTCGGACGATAATAGATCGTTCATCCAAATCACAAGTCAGAATTACGTACTGGGAAGACCACTGGAAAGGTTATGCGAGGTAATTCAATGTTCCAAAGAGGTTCGCTTTGTTCAGAAAGTTAGCTTTGGTCAATCGGGGCTCGAAAGCGCCTAGTGACCTTTCGGAGTAAAATGGGTCATTCGTTTTTACCGTAAGTTTGATTCATACAAGGGGTGGACAGTTAGAAAGGGTATTAAGTTCCCTTAGAATATTCATTCAGTGTCGTTCAAGCTTAAGAGTTAACTTTGATCAAACGGAGTCCGGGAGTGCCCGGTGGCCTCCGGATCAATTTTTGAGGGAAAATAAATCGTTCGTCGAAATGGTTATGCCGTTTCACGCATGGGATAGACCATTGGAAAGGGGTTTCAGTAATCTTCAAGAATCCATTGAGATTTCACCCTGACGATGAAGTTGATTGGGTCAAATCAGGGCCCAAGAGCGCCTGGTGGCCTCTAGATTGATTTTTAGTAGTAAAATGGTTTGTTCATTCGAACTGTTATACCGATTCGTGCATAGGGTAGACCGTTGGAAAGGGGATTTGGATCTCTTAGAAGATTCATTGTGCTTTTTCTCTGACGATAGAGTTAACCGGGGTCAAATGGGGCTAGGAAGCTCCAGATGGCCTTTTGATCTATACTTGGAATATGACCTAGGGTTTCTAGTGAAGGGGGAGGTTCTAATGACCTAAGGAGAGATTTAGGCAGTCCTAGAATGTGGTTTCTATAGACACCATGAAAGGGTGAGCTTGGAACAAGTGAAATTTGTCTAATATACACCACATGATATTTTAGGAAATAAGTCGATTCTGCGGATCTAAGGAATGAGGATGACCAATTCAGAGGATCAAATCCCTTATTGAGGACCTAAGGTAATACCGAGGATGGCCGATTCTGAGGGTCGAGGTCAATTCTGAGGTCCTAAGGTCGGAGCGATCAATTTTGAGGGTCAAGGTCAATTCTGAGGACCTTAAGTACGAGCGACCAATTATGAGGATCGAGGTCAATTCTGTGGACCTTAAGTTGTAGCGACCAATTATGAGGGTCGAGGTTAATTCTGAGTACGTTTAGTGGGAGCTACCAATTCTGAGGGTCGAGCTCAATTATGAGGACCTTAAGTGGGGCGACCAATTCTGAGGGCCGAGGTCAATTCTGAGGACCTTAACTAGGAGCGAAAAATTCTGAGGGTCGAGGTTAATTCTGAGGATCTTAAGTGGGAGCGACCAATTCTGAGGTTTGAGATTAATTCTGAGTACCTTAAGTGGGAGCGACCAATTCTGAGGGTCGAGGTCAAAATTTAGGACTTTAAGTAGTGACGACAAATTATGAGGGTCGAGGTCAATTATAAGGACCTTAAGTAGAGACGACCAATTCCAAAGGTCGAAGTAAATTCTGAGGACCTTGAGTAGGAGCGACGAATTCTGAGGGTCGAGGTCAATTCTGAGGACCTTAAGTGGGAGAGACCAATTCTGAGGGTCAAGATCAATTATGAGGACCTTAAGTGGGATAACTCTCTTTGGGAAACTTGAATTTTGTAGACTTTATTGGGGAAGAGACATTTGTTTGAGGATTATGTCCTTTTGGATAAGAGGTGGAAATCTTTGTCTGAAAATTCCATTTTAGGGGAAACGCTGGGTAACTTGAATTTTTGGGATTCTACGGGGGAACACATTATTAGGGGGAAATTTAGGGTTTCTATATTTGATTGGGTAAATCTTGGAAATTTTTAGGAAAAAGTTTAATTTAGGAACTCCTACTGGGGAAACGGGTAGCTCTACTTAGAAGCTGCCGAGTTTGATGTTTTGGGGATTTCGCTGGGGAGATAGGGACTTGGGGAACTTGCAAAAAGATTTTTTCATGGTAAAGAAATGTTATAATATTTATTTGGTAATTTTAGGAATTTTTTGATAAATTTTCTGAATTTTCTGGCATTTTCTAGGATTTTTTGTACAAAATTTCAGGGAAGTGTCGATCGATAGGTTATAAGGATTGCCAAATGGCAGTGGCACGGTCTTTTGGACTGCTTTGGGAAGGGGAAAGGATAGTGCTGATTTGTATGGGGTTCAACAACTATTGGGAATATATTGTAAGGGTGTGAAGATAAAGGTGGATCGATCTCTGAAAGTGACATGAGGCGGGGCAGGCCGTGTTGGGTAGGATTGTTGAATCTCTGTTGGGGATGTAGGTGAACATTTACCCTTGGGGGCTAGCTCTTGTAGATTCATTATTGACTATGGGAGCTTGTATTTGACCATAATGCATCTTGATGTAGCGACATTGAACCTAAAAAGAGAATCAAAAGGCAAAAAAGATATGCATATTTTGTTTGATTATCTTGATTTAGTGGCTTACTCTACATGCTCTTTAATTTACTGTTGAGTTTTTATTTTGAGAAAGAGTATGAAATTTTTTTTTTGGAAATTTTTTGAATATGTTTGAGTAGAAGGTGGCCTCAAAGGCTTGGTTGAAAAAGAGCTTCCTTTTTTAAGGGGTTTATTTTGATTAGGAAAAATGAGTTTTTTTGGTATTTTTTTAGTAGAGGAAGGACTTGGAGGTTTGGTTGGTATATGGATGAGGAGATATAAATCTTGGTTATAAATTGGATCTTGTCACCTTTATTGGATTATACTGAATACGACATGTTGAACAGATTGTAATGATGCTGGTTTTGCTAGAGCTGTTTCTTTAGGCCTAATTTTGAGGCACTGTTGGTGACGGAGGACTTGATGGTGGACCCTAAACTGGATGCTATTACAACGTGGATGTCTTATTGTCACAATCATGCAACGGTGATACTGGAAGAGACCTTGAATGGTCTTGATGCTTAGCGAGAAAACTGTTATAATTTTCCGAGAGGTAGCTGTGTTATGCTGTTCATTTAGCTGTCTAAGAGATTTCGCTTGGCGGTCCACCCTAAATATCCCTTGTCAGCTGTGCCAAATTTTTTCACTTGCTATTTCATTAATTTTGTCCCAAACATCGAGAACTAGGTAAACTGGTTTGTGGAGCACGGGGCTTGATGTTTGCGCTGGTCGGTACCCTGATGGGGGGAGTTGTAGCCCATTCTAGAATTGGGGGAATACCAATATGTTCTGTTAGTTGGCCTCCGTCATACTTCTTTCTATTTTCCTTTGCACCTCCTGCGGCAAGTTGGATGGGAGAAAATTGTGCCTTCTCGTATCTTGGATTTCTTTCCAGTGGAGGATTTGACGGAAGGCATGCACATGCGGTTAGGCTCTTTGTGGGAGACTCGTCGGCCATCGACCCGTCCTTACCAATTTGTTGGCCAAGTTTGGCATATTTTGGGGACTACATGAAATGGTTGTGGAGGAGGGTAGTGGCTATGATATTGGCTGAGGAGATCGGGCATAGATGGCTTTCTATGTTTGTTACCTTGGAGGGAGGCATAGTGGTTTTTCCTAGGCTGGTCCGGGCTTACCATTCTATGGAGTGCCTTTGTCATACTATCCAGGAAGGAGAAGTTTGGGGACCTCAAGATGTAGATGATGATGGGGTTGGATGTTTTTTCATCTGTGGATAGGGTGTTTTGTGAAGCTAGTTATGTGTGAAAGTTTAACATGTTTGGTTATGTGTTTGGTTATGGGCATAATGTTTAGGAGGTTTGGTCAGTTTATTTTAGGAGTAGTTTGGTTTGGC
Organism: Sambucus nigra; assembly: GCA_949130495.1. Classification (NCBI taxonomy): domain Eukaryota; kingdom Viridiplantae; phylum Streptophyta; class Magnoliopsida; order Dipsacales; family Adoxaceae; genus Sambucus; species Sambucus nigra. The sequence continues at coordinate 463,057,239 of OX422211.1, read as the reverse complement.
TTGTTTTTAGGTTATTTAGGTTGGTAGGGGTAGTTATTTGACTCCCTACGCTAATATTTCCTATAATCGCACCGAAATTTCCTAAAATGGAATAAAAAAGGTATTTAATTATATTGTTGTTCCTCTTGATGAGTTTTGCCTTTGAATTATCTATACTAATCGTTAAAACATACATAATCCTTTTGTTTATAAAAATGATGAAATGAATTGTTGTTCTCAGAGGTAAGAATATAATAGCATTTTATGAAAAAGAAGGGGGTCATGCCCATGTCAAGTGTTTGAGCTGCCTACGTACCTCTGGGGTTTTGAAAATTTTTCGAGTTTTATTTTTGAAAGCAAAAAGGATTTTTAGAGGATTAGTCCCCACGTAGTTCTGAGTAGAGGGAATTGAAGATTTTTTTAGAATAGAAAGGATACGAGAGGAGTTGTTGCATGCCGAGATTTTGAACTAGGGGTAGAATTTCTTGAGATGGTCCAGGTTGACTGGACGCGCCATCTCTTCTCCGTTGAGGTCAGTGAGCGTAGCAGTGCCACCAGACATGATCTTGTTTATAATGTAGGGGCCACTGCAGTTTGGCTTGAACCTCCTTCTGGGATATTAGACGGGTTCTACGATTTATTTAAGGGCTAAGTCCCCTTCTTGGACACCACGGTCCTTGACTCTCTTATTGAATGGTCATGCTATCCGGTGATGGTACCCCTGTATATGATATAGATCCTTCAGCCTCCTTTCGTACAAGAGCAATAACTCGTTAAGATGGCTCTGATGCCAGTTTTCTTTGCTGACTTTGCTTTCATGCATTATGCGTAGTGAAAGGATTTCTAGTTCAACGGGTAGGACTTCTTCCATTCTGTATATTAGAGAGTAATGGGTAGCCCCATTAGATGCTCAAACTGAAGTGTGATAGCCCTAGATGGCATAACGGATCCGATCGGCCCATTTCTCGACAACTCTCGGTCATTTTACTAATGATTGCTTTGAGGTTTTTATTAGCGAATTTAGCTGCACCGTTGGTTTGTGGTTAAGAGAAGATTTGTGTCTCTGAATCCCATACTCTTCGACTAATTTTTTGGTTTCTGCCTCGAAATGTAACCCATTATTTGACACTAGCTCTTGCGAAACCCCGTATCGGTAGTTGATGTTATTTCAGATGAACTTGGCCATCTTTTTAGCATTCAGTACTGCGTATGACTCATCTTCGACCCATTTGGTGAAATAATCAATGGCAATCAGGATAAACTCATGCGCATTGGAGGCTTTGGGGGTAACTTTCCCTATGATATCGATTCCCCATGTGGAGAACGACCAGGGAGAGGTCATGTTGTCTAATTCTCATAGAGGCAAGTTCTGAAGTTTAGAAAACTGTTGGCATTTAAGGCATCTCCGAACATAAGCGGTGCAATCCTAAACCATGGTAGTATAATAGTAACCCTGTCGAATAATCTTCTTGGCAAGCAGATTGCCATTCATGTGGGGTTCTCACTCCCTGCAATGGATTTTCTTTATCATTTCTTCATTGTCAGTCCCTGCGATGCATCGTAAGTGAGTTCCATCAAAGTTTCTCTGGAATCATGCTTTATCGTAGAAATGTACTGGGCAACCAGCTTTCAGATGGTTGCTTGGTCTTTCTTGTTGGAATCCTAGGGGTATCTAACGTGCTTGTGGAGGCGCCAAATATCATAGTCCCAGTACTCAGTCATATCGGGGTCTTCTTCTATGATGAGTTCAATGTGGTAGCTGTGGGTTGGCTTAGCTTGCTTTTGGACTAGAAAAGGAACCATCGTTATTCCCTCAAGAATGTCAACCATGGAGTCTAAAGTGGAAAGGTCATCGGCCAACCTATTCCTTGCTCAGGGCAAGTAGTGGTAGGTGTTATCTTAGAATTAGGAGGCCAGCTCTTCTAGGTGGGCGTGAAAGGGTAGGAGCTTCTTATCCTTGACTTTCCATTTTCTAAAGATCTTGCCGATGACGAGGGATCAATCTCCGTAGACATTTAGGCATTGGATTCCTTTCTTAAGAGCTACTTTGAGGGCTACGATACATGCCACATATTCATCCATGTTGTTGGTGCAGAGAAAACCCAGCTTAATGGAAATGGGAGTATGAGAATCATTCGGTCAATTGGGAGTATCCCAATGTCATACCCCTTCTTGTCCGCAGCTCCGTTAAAGAACATTTCCCATCAGAGGTCTTCTTGGGAGGTATAAAGGATGTTTTTATCTTGGAATTTAGATATCCAAACGTTGGCTTCTTCCATGGGGTAATCCGCAAGGTAGTCAGAGATATCTCTCCCTTTAATGGCTTTTTGTGTGACATACATAATATCGAATTCAGCTAGAAGTATTAACCGTCGGGCCATTCGGCTAAACATGGAAGGTTTCTCGAGCAAGTATTTGATAGGATCCATTTGGAACACAAGTTTGATGGGAAAAAAGAGCATGTAATGCCATAATTTTGAGTGAACCATAGAAGAGGGACAACATGCTTTCTCCAAGGCAGTGTATTTGACTTAGTATCCAGCCAATTTGTGACTGGCGTAGTAGATGACCCTATCTTTGCGTAATTATTCAATGTATTGGGCTAGAAGAGCTACAACTACTATGTTACGGACAAGTATAGGTGTAGGGGGAGACCACATTTCGGTGGTATGAGTACCGGGTGTCGGGTTAGATACTACTTGATTCGGTCAAAAACTTCCTGACAGACTTTGTTCCAGACTTTAGTAGAATATTTTTGAAGGAGTTTTAAGATGGGTTCAAAAATATAAGTCAACTGGCTAATGAGCCGATTAATATACTATAATTTTCCTAGGTATCCCCGAATTTCTTTATCCATTTGGGGTGGTGGCATTTCGAGTATGGCTTTCGGTTTGGCAGGATCTTCTTCAATCCCCTTTTCTCTAACTATGAATCCCAAAATCTTTCCTTTGTTAATGCTAAAGACTCATTTCTGTGGGTTAAGTCACATCTAGTATCGCCGCAATCGTTCGAAGAAATTTTGAAGGGCGGGAACATGAACTTCCCGAGTCTTAGACTTGATAATCATATCATCCTTGTAGACCTCGATTTATTTTTGTATCAGATCACGTAAGATGGTTATGGTAGCTCTTTTGTAAGTATCCCCTGCATTCTTTAGACCAAACATCATAACTATGTAATAGAAGGTCCCCTAGGGGGTGATGAATGCGGTTTTTTCTTGATGATCAGGGTGCATCTTGATCTGATTATATTCGGCAACCCATCAACGAATGACTTGAGAGCGTGACTGGCGGTATTATCCATAATCACGTCGATATTGGGTAGCGGCTAATCATCCTTTGGAGAGGCCTCATTCAAATCTTGGTAATCAATGCACATGCGGACCTTTCCTCCTGATTTCGGCACGGGTGTAATGTTAGCTAACTATGTGGGATATTCTGTCACCCAGATGAAACCTACATTCAACTATTTGACCACCTCTTTCTTAAACTTGAGCGACCATTTGGTACTGAGATTTTGCAGTTTTTTTTGAATGGTTTGCATTTCGAGAGAGTTGAAATCTCGTATGAAGTGATCTCGGGATCAATACCAGGCATGTTACCATAGGACCATTCGAAGATGTCCATAAATTCCTTCAGTAATTCTTCGAGTTGTGCGCACTCATGCTCGTCAAGGGTGGACCCTATAATAATCTCACATAGTTGGCTACTAGAACCGAGATTAATAACAACAATTTCATCTTATTCAAGGTACTTCAATGTTCCAAATATCTTCACTCGATTCGAAAAGTTAGCTTTGGTCAACCGCGCCTCATAAATGCCAGGTGACCTTTCAGAGTAAAATGAGTCATTCGTCAATAGTGTAAGGATGATTCATGCACAGGGTGGACCATTGGAAAGGGTATTCAGTGCCCTTCGAAGATTCATTCAGTCACATTCGGGCTGAAGAGTCGACTTTGGTCAAACGGTGTTTAAAAGCATCCGGTAGCCTCTGGATCATTTTTCGAGGGAAAATGTATCGTTCATCCGAAGGGTTATGCCATTTCGCATGTAGGGCAGACCATTAGAAAGGGATTTCCATACCATTTGAGGATCCATTAAGCTTTTTCTCTGATGATGAAGTTAACTTGGGTCAAATAGGGGCGCGGGAGCTCCCGGTGGCCTTTAGATTAGTTTTTGGTTGTAAAATGGTTCATTCGAACTGTTATGTTGATTCGCGCACGGGGTGAATTGTTGGAAAGGGGATTCAGTGTCTTCAAAGATTCATCGAGCTTTTTCTCTGAAGATAGAAACGGTGCCCGGGAGCGCCCAATGGCCTCTGTATCTTTACTCAGAGTATGACCCAGGGTTTGTAGTGAAAGGGGGAGGTGTTAGGGACCTAAGGAGAGAATTATGGGGTCTTAGAATATGGGGTCCTAGAATATGGTGTCTACACCCTGGTTTGAAAGAATACGACATTAGAATCCTATGCACCAAAATCAAAAGGAATAATTAAGAAATATTCCTTTAAAATTTGTAAAGAAGGAGAAATCTTTGATTATATTCTAAGAGTGAAATTGATAAAACTACCTAATAATGTGAAAATCCCAAGCATAAATGAGATGAAAGGAATAAATTATTGTAAATGGCATAATCTCTTTATCTCACTTAAATATTGTTTTGTTTTTCATTGCAAGGTGAAAGAGTTGATTAGAACAGGGAAAATTAAATTTCTAACAAAAAAGGGAAAAATTGCGTGGGTTAATGAAGACCCATTCCCCTATATAAATGAAATGGGAACCAATATGCAGTCCATATAGTTACCAATACATATAGAGAATGCTGAGTTCAATATGAAAATAAAGGTTGATTCTAAGGCTTTGAAGTCTAAAGTAGTTGCTGAGTTAGATCAGAAGATCTTGGAACACATGTGTATTAGGTTTGGGGAATAATACGTTTGGACATGACAAATTATTGGTACAAAAGGGAACAACAACAAAAGTTTAAGAAAAATGAAAATTGTGGCTATTATGCTAAGACCCAGGAATTCCAGAACCAAGAGGGTTTCCTAGTACTTTTCACAAGAGAAACGATGCTATTCAATGGGGCCTATCATCGTCACAAAAATTCAAAGACACTAAGGACCAACCAATACATTAGACCAAATTTCAATGAAGTAAAATATTGTTAATACATGAGAACTCTATAGCCAATGAGGAATAAAGAATCAATTCCTATGGCGAAGGATATGTTGGATTGATTCATGGCTCAAGACCCAGAGGTTTCCTAATAATTCAATGAGATTCATAAAGGGCCAAATGATGTAAATCTTTAATAGGTAGCGCCAAGGATATGGTATCTTGTAGAACTAACCAAATCAATGAAACGCAACCATAAATTGTTATCTCTCGCACTCAACAAAGGAGGATTCAAAGAAAATATAAAGCCTGGCAAGAGCCCTCGGAGATCTTGCATCCAATTGGATCTAAAGGTATCACATAGTTATCTTCAAAGACAAATCTAAGGTTTCACATAAAGTAAGAAGGAAGTCAATATTCTTTGGACATGTTGGTCGAGAATATTAAAGAATTGTAAAAGTCTATGAGTGTGGATGGGGATAACACATCTGAAGATAACTCCTTTGATGAAGAAGAAAAAAAAGAGATGATGGTTGTGGGTGCTGTAGGACCTACTCAACAACAATTCATCCAATTCGAATATCTATCACAACAAGTGCTAATTAATATGAAAGTATTCCTCCCAAAGATGTTATAAGCTAGTGAAGGGCCAAGAGTTCCAGAGATATATACGAATGAAGATGATCAATCATAGGTATATAATCTTAAACTATTTGTGTTTACTTTAGATCTCATATATGGGTTCAAAGAATCTACTAAAGATATTACCAATCACATTAAGCCGTTGTTCATAAAGTCTTAGGTGAATGGAGTACTAACAAATAAAATATTGGTAGATAACAATGTTGTTATCATAATGCCATACTCCATACTTTCTATAATAAATAAAAAAATGTTAAATTGGTCGAGAGTCGAATCATTATCTATGGTATTGCTAGAGATAAAAAGTCGACTAAAGGTATACTACTAGTAAATATTAAAGTAGGTAAAGTAAAGTCTAAAATGACTTTCGTTTTAATTAATGGTAAACTAAGGTTTAATGCCTTACTTGGTAGAGATTAGATCAATTCTAATAAATTTATCCCTTCTTACATGCATTAAAAGCTACTATTGATTAAGAAGGAAGGGCATGTAGAGGAGGTGGAAGCATATTCTTTGTCATCCTACATCCGCTCTAATTGCATTAAAGCTGAACTCTACAGGGACAATGTGGTTCTTGTCAAGGTAGACACATTAATACCCAAGGCATTAGAAGGAGAAGTTTCACATGAAGCTCAAAAGAAAATAGCCTTTGGTCTGATGGGAACAAACAAAAAAAATTAAAATAATTGATTAATGGGTAGCATACCTATTGATTTAAAAAAGGACAATAAGCTTGTGCATTATGTTGTATACATTTAGAAACTTATATATAAATGCCAAAATTAGTGAAGAAATGATCACCAATTGGGACGACTATGTATTCGAAGAATATAGAGAGAATAAAACACCTCAAGACAATGATAATATAATAAGTTTGCTAAAAAATTAAAAGAAATCATGGTAAACCAACTGGATCCTTTATTGGAAGTAAACTTAGGAACTGAACAAAATTAAATATTGACGTGCAACAGTACGAATCTGAGTAAACAATACCAGTAATTGGTTGGAGCCCTTTTGCATCCCCATAAATACTGTTTCACTTAGGAGTTGTTTAGATTGAAAATTAATGGAGCATAATCTGCCAATCAAAAAGGGTACAAGTCTATTAAACAACTGCTATGCCAGATGACTACAGAAGTCATGACAAAAATAAAAGAGGAAATTGAAAGGCTATTGAAGGTTAGGTTCATTAGAACTGTAAAGTATGTTAAAGAGAACTCTAATGTCGTGCTAGTGATTAAGAAAAATGGGAAATTAAGGGTATGAATTGACTTTAGAAACTTAAATGCATCCACTCCAAATGGTGAATATCCAATGCTAATGGTGGACTTATTGGTTAATAGATTTGTTCATCACGCTATCATGTCTATAATGGATGGCCACTCATAATATAAGAAAATATGCATAGATGAAGAAGATGTATATAAGACTTCTTTTAGGTGCATTCGTAATTCGAGGACCAATTGAAATGCCATTTGGGTTAATGAATATAGAAGCCATTTACCAAATAGGACTGGATACTATTTTCCATGATATTGTTGGCACCTTTTGGAGTGTTATATTGAAGACATAATCATCAAATAAAAAATAATGACCGATGATATAACACATTAACAAAAGTTTTTCAAAAGAATGAGACTTTATCAACTTAAGGACATACCTATTGATGACATAATCGTCATTTACCGTCCCTAAAGGACAATCATGGTTACGATTCTGTATCCGCTTCATGTAGCATTATGCCATAATCAGCTTGGATGAAACCACGACACCTTCTTTTAAACTCAAACATCATAAGCCACATATGTCCAGTCTCTTCAACACAAATTTCATGACCATTCGCTTCCATAACCACTTCAAATGATCCTCTTATATGAACCCAGCCTCCCGACATAATGAGATTAATGGGTAGACGGTCGACAACTCTTCCACAAAGGCTATAAAATCATTCTCAGCGACTCAGTCAGATCCTACATAAGAAAGAAGTTGGTTATACAGGGAGGAATGATATGCACTCAACCCACTTGACGTAGGAATCGTTATGGAAAATAGAAAGAAGTTTGGCAAAGGTCCACTAAATGCACATACTGATAATCATCCAATTGTATGACTTGTTGCAAGTTACCCCACTATAGTACAAACCATTGAAGACTCCTGGATCGATGCTCTATGATCCAATTCACCTAATTCTTCGTGGATGGGATAAAATTGAAGAAAGACCGAGAAAAAATTTCAGAAACTCACATCAACGGGTACTTGGGAAGGTCTGCCATGCATAATCTCGTAGACAACAACATGAACAACATCACAGGGCTACCTTGAAAATAATTAGCCCGAACTTCTTTTTAAGCATTCACTCTACTTAAAGTCTCTGGATGTATAACATCAGCTAGATTAGAGAGATAAGACATCCACAACACTATCGTGGACACCTAAGGGTCAACCTTTCGATCACCTATCACTAAAAGTAGCCTGACACTCAATCCCTAGGCCACAAAACTACCAAAGTCGTTATTAATATAGTCTCTCTAACCCACCAAATTCAATACAATCTAATAAAGGCGACTAGATCCACTTGACATAAATCTTCCTATCTCCTTATCCATAGACCAAACAAACCAATAACGATTCTAGAAAAATCCAAATACCAATAATGCAAGAAGAGCGCCACAATAGATTAAAAGGCAGTCCCATGTACTAATAAGTCGACAAGTTGGACGTGGATATGTTAGTCACACCCTACTAGGAGAAACCCTAATTTTTCTCTTCTAAGACTTTTTATTTAGAAATAAGTCCCTTCGTAGAGAATCTCTTTGCAATCGAGACTCCTAGGCCTTCCTCTATTCAAATATACCAAAAACATATTCAAAAAAACATATTTTTGCTACTTTTTCTTAAAGTAAAACCTCAGCATAATATTAAAGTGCATGTAGAGTAGCCACTAAATCCAGATAATAGAATAAAAATCCATAATTTTTGCCTTTTGAGTCTCTTTTTAGGTACAAAGATTAGCCACTAACATTGCCAAAGCCAGGCTCCTCCAAACGACAAATCTGCATGAAAATCCTGAAAAAAAATAAGCCTAAAATGGACGTCATCACTACTCCTTGGCACCAACATATTACCTAACATTATTAGATACAAAGGGAGTCATCACTTACAGATCCCTCATCACCAGCATAATCCCCTAGCAGGATCAACATCAAAGTGCGCCAGCATCACCTTACCAGCACACTCCCCAACGGGATCAGAACCAAAGTGAACCAACACTCACAATGCCAACACCGTTCCTAATGGAGTCAAAATTTGAGAACACCTTTATCATTAACTCTTTAGGTTCATAGAATTGACCTAGGTCCGTAGAATCGACCTCGACCCTCTGAATCAGTCACCTTAAATCTTTAGGTCTGCAGAATCGACCTCGAGCTTCTAAATCGGTCATCTTAAATTTTTGGTTCGTAGAATTGACCTAGGTCCACGTAATCGACCTCAGCCCTTTTAATCGGTCTTATCTAATCCTTAGGTTCGTAGAATCGACCTCGACCCTATGAATCGATCACCTTAAGTATTTAGGTCCACAATCAACCTTGACCTTTTGAATCGGTCACCCTCAACACTTAAAGTTTTCAAAATCAACCTCGACCCTATGAATCGGTCACTCTTGACTCTTTAGGTATGCAGAATTAACCTCAATCCTCTTAATTAGTCACTCTCAACTTTTTAGGTCCGCATATTCGACCTTAGCTCGTAGAATTAACCTTAACCCTTAAAATCGATCACCTTTATAACCCAACAGAAACCTTGACCATCCAAAATTCTTAAGCATCGATGAGGTGTCTATCTTTTGATGAAAACCGCTTGTTCTAAGATTTCTTATCAAGGGGTTTCATAGACACCCCATCCTAGAATCCTCCAAATACTTCCTTAAGTCCCTAACACTTCTCCTGCCACCATAAGACCATAAGTCTTACTCCAAACCATCATTAAGAGGCCACCGGGTGTTCTTGAACCCCATTTGTCTTTGGTCAAATATCCAACTCGAGTGAAGCTCATTTTACAGTCATAAGGCTTCGAACCCCTTTCCAACGGTCCATACCGTGTGAAAATTGGCCTCGCGATTCGCACGTACTCACCTATTTACTTCAAACCCTAATTTAGAGGCTACCGGGAGTTCTCGAGCCCCATTTGACTTTGGTGAACTCTTTAAAACAAGTGAAGATCATTTAAACTTTATTGGACTCTGAATACCTTTTCCAATGGTTCATACAGTGCACGAATTAGCCTTACGGTTCGCGTGTACTAAGCTTTTTACTCTAAAAACCCCCTCTAGAGGCCATCGAGCGCTTCTAAGCCCAGTTTGACTTTGGTCAGCTTTTGAACCCGGGAGTGGATCAATTGATTTTTATAGGTCTATGAATATCTTTCCAGCCATCTTGGCCATGCACGATTCAGACTTACGGCTTGTATTTTATGCATTTCTCTCTGAAAAAGTCCTTTTCGAACTGTCTATAGGCACCCCAAACCCCTTGCCTATAGATATGGGTGTACTTAACTTCGTTAGCAATCCAGGGGTATGCTAATAGGTAGGCCAGGGCTATGCTAAGCGGCACCCCCCTAAAATCCCAATTTTTTTACTATTTAAGGAGGTTATGACCTCATTCCCAAGGACTCCCTTTTTCAGCAATCAGAAACATTCTCTCAAAATCAGTCCACCGCCTGTACAAAAATTCCATTTTCCAAAATTTCCTTGATCTTTCTTACCTCAGTTTCATACCACCTTTGGCCATTTATTTCACCCCTATTTTGCCACCATTCCACCACATAAAATCAGCCTAGTCTCCTTCAAAATTCAGTCGCAAAAACTTCTAGGAGGTTTACTCCCACTCCTTTCTAATTCACTTATTTAATGTTGTTTACTTACTTTATTTTCCTTTTTGATATCTTTTAGTGTTACTATATTATCTCACACCAACTAATATCCTTTTATTATTATTATTATTATTATTATTATTATTATTATTATTATTATTATTATTATTATTATTATTATTATTATTATTATTCACATAATTTTTTTTTATAATTTTTTTTACCAGGAACAAGGGGTAAAGCCCCAAATTTATTATATAAATGAGAAAGAGCCTCTCCTAAGAGGCATTACAAGCAAAGGGAAACTTACTATAAATAGAAAGGAAAACTTCTAGATTTAGGAAATTCTTAGACTAGGAAAGCCTTGTATAGCAAGTTTGACCATGCCACCCTTAATCATTTGAGTAAGCTCTTTAAAACTATGATAGGACATAGTGTATTTGGAAGCAGAAGATAAAGAAGCAAGATCAATGACCCAGTGTTGTTTTTAGATTTTTGGGTAGACGGGAAGTGAGGACAGTGCATTTTAGATATTTGGGCAATTCGAGAGTAGTATTTACCACAGGTAGATTTACGTGTGATGCCTCATAACAGTTTGGTCTGCGTGACACCTTAGGAGACTTTATGAGAAAAGTTTCATTATCCACCTTTGGTAGATAAGAGGTAGGGAAATAACAAGATGCTAGGACCCGAGATGGGTTATGGTCCATCAGCGGCAATTAAGTAAGTTGTATCCTTTCATATAGTTCAGGGACGTAAGGAGGGGTATGTCACCGCGAGTTAAAGGTTCAAGTCTGACATGATTAATCAGGGATGATGCGGGTAATTACTCGAAAGATAGTCACGCGTTTTGGCAACAAGGAAATTGACACCAATATAGGAAGGGAATTTCCTAACTGAGAGATAGTGGAGCCGGAGGAGTATATGCTCATCTTCTGGGGCACTATGTTGTCAGGGGACATCGAGTTAAAAATTTGTGACCAAGTATTGTTTCGGGTGTCTCCTATGAAAGGAGAGATGAAGTTCGGAAAGAAAGGGGACCTAGTATTGAGGTTCGAGGTATGTGGGTCCTTTACCTATCTTTGAGAGGGTGGGACTGGTAGCTTATCGACTGGGTTTGCTAGAACATCTTCAGCGGATACGAGATGTGTTCCATGTGGCATAGCGGGAGGGATACAGGAGGAGCGATTGAGCTTTTTGGGCACGTTCCACTCGAGGATAATGACTTGCAATAAGACACCTCATATGAGGGGAGACTGGTAGCTATATGAGCACAAGTTGAAGTCTAAGATAGTACCACCAGTTAGAGTGTAGTGGAGTGTGGTCATCACAGTATTGATGAGTATACGTGGGACCGGGAGGAGGATATGTGAGAAGAGTATCCAAAGTATTCGCCGTAGTAATGACCAAATTTCGGGGACGAAATTCCTTTGGAAGGGGGGGGAGTATGTAAGACGCCGAATTTTTGTGCATGTAATATTTAATTAATTCGAGAATTTTAAATTACTTGTGTGTCGTAGTTTAATTGAATTAATTATAATAATACTTATTTAAATATTAATCGGATAGTGAATGGTTAATATTTAGGGAAATTTAATTTCTAAGTGAATAGTAATAATTTATTTACGTCATAACGTGTATTAGTGATGTGGCATTTATTTATCTCAACCGGGAGTCGGTATAGACTAATTTGGGTGTGAGATAAGAATTTTTATAAATTAATTCGAATGTCGATTTTGAGTGCACGGTTTAGTCCGGATGGGCCGAGATAGTCGGAAAAGTGTACCCGGGGGTAGTAAACGGGTCACGAGGCGTTTTTAGGCATAACTGGGTCCACACGGGGCTATTTGGGTCACTTGGGCTTGGCCCATTAGGCTAAAAATGGGATTTAACTTTAATACCTAATCGGGAGAAAAGGAAAACGACAGAAAACAAAAATCTAAATCCTAAGTTTTGAGAGAAAACTATAGGGAACAGTTAGAATGCATTGGGGACCCTTTTGGAGACAAGACTAGGGACGAATTTGGGGGATTCATCATCAACCTTGCGAATCTCACACTTGGATCAGACCCTACGAACCCATAAGGCAAGTGGTTAACTTTCTATAGCATTTATTTATGTTTTCAATTCATATTTTTGTGATGTGAAAATAAAAAAAATCATATTGGGTATAAACGGGTACAAAAAATGGGGTTTTTGTAATTGGAAAACCAAAAGGAGAATTGGTGTAGGAATTTATCGTGTTACATGATTCTGAGTAGATAGTTAACTTTGATTGATGAACGAAATTGGGATAAATGGATGGAATTGGGACTGAACAAAGAAAGTCAGAAATTTTTTCCAATTTTTGAATAAGTAGAGATTTGTGGGAATTAAGCAATGTTTGAGGTTTTAGGGGAGGTTCTAATCATGTTCCCTTGTGTTAAAAATGTTGTCTACGTTTGGGTTGAACCATAAAAGAGGTTGGATTTGGAAGAATTTCATTAATGGCTGAAACAGCGTTAGAGAAGACGAAGGCCTGTACGATCGATCGATTGATGGCTGGGATCGATCGATCGATCGATGGTCCAGGATTTTTGACAGGTCGACCAGTTTTGTTATATAAGAGAAATTAATTTAAAATTTGATTCCCATACATTATTTAGTGAGAAATAAATATGGAACATAATTTCCTAACAATTATAAGGGAAAGTAATTGGGATTGGGAGGGATTTATGTGTGACACACTATGGTTAATTTTTGGGAAAAAATATTCCAAAATAATTAAATACGGATCGAGTAGGCGAGTCTGGGTATATTGGTTGAACGATGCCAAGGTATTAAAGTAATTAAGATTGAAATCTAATTAATTCGGAGTCGGGGATTTAGACTCGGGAATTATTTTATTCTCGGGCTATGAGAGCGAGTTCGAAAATATTGGTTGGGTGACACCAATAATAATTTAATTAATTAATTTGCAATTTAATTAATAGTCAGAGTTGGACCATAAACTCGAGATGCTAAGTATAGGCTAGTGTTACGGACTCAGTACACGGTAAATCCGGGATATATTATATTTATATATATACGGGGTGAGATAGTATATATATGGTGTGTGCATATAAATATCAGTGATTAGATATTATTAATATATATACTCTAGTGCTATCGGAGGAGGTTGCGCGATGTGGGTGAATCCCCTAGCTTGAGGAGTAGGATGACTATATCCCCAGGTCATAGCGTCCGTTATATGGGTGAGAGGCTTATCTCACTTTAAGGGAAGGAATATGACCGCCTCCATTATGTTTATGTTGTTGGCCAAGTTAGTGAGCGATTCTGACTTGGGGGTAACTAGATTATGCGAGTACCCCTAGTGTGATAGCACTTTAGAGAATACATCCGGTGAGTTATTACTCGGGAGGATGGGTTATATTTATATTCAACATATGTGTGAATGTTGTAATATGGTATAATGGGATAAATAGTTATATACGGGTCATTAAATACATGTAGTGAATTATATTAATTATATATGGATTATATTTACATTCAAAATGTGTGATTGTTGTAAGATAACTGTACGTACATAATGGGTGAATAATTATATACGGAAAGTTTAAATACATGGTGAAAAGTGTATTAATCATATAACTAGTAAATGTTATATGGATTTCAAGGAAAGACGATTAACTAAGTTAAGGCGATTAACTAAGTTATATCAAGCATCTAGTTTCGGGGTAGAGGACTAGGTGGGATATAAAGAAGACGTTAGGTGTGCACATTAGTTGAGGGGTGACTCTTTCCTTAAGGGAGTGCGACACTAACTAAAATATGAAGCGCATTCATGAATATTTTATTACTGCAAGTTAATCATTTGCTAAATATTTTCAAAATGTTTTGGGTTCTAACCCTTGCTATAAAAATATTTTCAAAACCTTTTAGGTGTCCAGCCATAGGGACGCCATACTTGATTCATTCCAGGGATTCGCTGCTGCAACATATGTGGATGTTGCAGGATTTGGATAGGCGCCTCTATTCCTCTTATTCCTAGTGTAGGGATTTTCTATCAATTTTTTTAGTATTTATTTCAGATACTTGAGATCCATTATTATCTGTATTTACATTTGTGTTGAATTTTAGCCGATGGTTTATTTGACCAGTTTCTTATTTATATGTGATGGTGGGTTTCAATTAGCTTGTGATTGTTAATGATTTATTTCCGCATGGGTATTTCTTTGAATTAATGAAAGATAAAAACTTGGCACCAGTTTAATTTCACTTAGGTGGTTAGTAATTAAAAAGTTTCGGCAGTGATGCTAAAAATGAACCAACTAAGAAACCTGTTCTAATTTAATTTAGGAATGATCACCCGGGATTTAATTAGGTGGGGTGTCACAGCGGAGGTTTGATCCACCTAGTGATTCTGGTGGGTCGACTCTTTAGTTGAATAATGATCTTGAATTTTAAGAAATCTCCTGATGCTGTTTGGATAGGGGACTTTCAATCTTTACTGAGGAATTCTAATCAGTAGACATGGGGGTACTTTCATAAAGATAAGAGCATCCATCTTTCCAAATTTCCCATAGAACAACCATAGGTAGAATATTGTAAATGAATTTTAAATAGTCCTTATTAGTTTTAAATAACGACCAAGGCATGAGCAAGGCTGGTATAGAAGTGTATCTTGGCTTGACCTCAACAAAAGAAGAGAAGTGATTTCGTATTTACTGAGCTATAGGATTATCCATAAATAAATGCTAACTGGTTTACTCATTATTTAAGCAACACTGGCACCTTGAAGCTATGAGGATTCCTAAATCTTGGATATTACAATCCAGGGTAAGAGATTCATGGAGAGTTTTCCAAATACAAATGGATGTTTTGAGGGGAATATAATTAGACCATATGTTAGTCCAAAGAACTGATTCCTACAAGGGGCTTGCATATCCGGTAAGCAGATTTAAGTGTGAAATTCCCACTGGAAGAAGTCTTCCAAATGAAGTCTCGGTCTAAGGTGGTGGAATTACTTTGGATAGATAGAGTTGCAACCCCGGTTCTTTTGATAACAGTGGTACCTCCTAATCCACTATCAATGTTTTTGTATTGGTTTCTCAAGAATTTAACTCAAATGCCTTTAGAAGTTTGAACTCTCCAAGCAATTTTTAAGCTTAGAGCTTCACTAATTCCTTCCAAATCCCTTATACTAAGGTCTCCTTCACCTATAGGTCTACATATGTTGACCCATTTTACCCAAGCATGTTTATAACCTCCTTGATCATTAGACCCATAGAAAAATTTGCTAAATATCTGATGGATCCTCTGAATGATTGGTTTTTGTGGCTGTAAAGAATCTAAGGTAAAGATGGGGAGTGATGAAAGGACATGTTTTATAAGGGTTAATTTTCCAGCACAGGAGGTTTTTGAAAGGGAAACCAAGGCAATTAAGGATAGAAGTTCAATTAAATGTGTGGAGGGAGGGATCTATTGGAAGGAGATCTTCTTTTTATTAATTAATTGACCTAAAGCTTTCTCATAAGACTCCAAGAATTTGGTGAGAGATTTTAGGCTTTTTTTTTACTACTATTTACATAAATAATAGTGTCATCAGCAAAACAAAGGAGGAAATTAGAGGGTTACCTGAAGGATGAGAGAAAGTGATGCCTTTTTTTGGAAATGATGATATTATTCAGGGCTCTGCATAGTACTTCTTACATAACACAAAGAGGGATGGTGATAGGGGATTGCCTTGCTCGATACGTCTAGAAAAATTAAAGAAACCAGTTGCATAACCATTAATGACAATAAAGAACCAAAATTTGAAATTATCCTCCCAATGAAATCAATGAATACTTCACAAAAGCTAAATTGCCTCGAAACTTTTAGAAGAAACAACCAGGAAGCCCTGTCATATGCCTTTACCTTGACTAATTTAACGATAACATTAAATATATGGCATTTCTTATTTAATAAAGAGGTCATCTCATGAGCAAGCAAGATATTATCTTCGACACTCCTTCCTTTAATGAAGCCACTTTGGTTAGGAGAGGTGATTATGGGATGGAAAATAGAGAGCCTTGAGTTTAAAAATTTGGAGATGATTATAGCACTGAAATTACTGACGCTAATAGGCCTGAAATGAGAGAATTGGGTAGGATTGGATAATTTTTGAGTCGGGACAATAAAGGTACTTGACCAACTTCTAGTTATTTGGGCACCAAGAAAGAAAGATTTAATGGAAGCACAAAGGATCTTCCTTTATAATATTCTAACACTTCACATATAATACTACCCCAAACTCGTATGGACTAGGGCTACTATCAGCATTAAGCTGAGTTATTACTCTAAAAATTTCTTCCTCAGAAGGGATCTTGTCAGCTCAGAATTCATATCCTCATTGACCATCTTAGGAATAATATTCAATAAATCATTTGTACTTGAGGTGTCTTCCGCCTTCCATATTTCAATGAAGTGGTTCACAAAAGTCTTTTGAATATCCTCCTTAGTAGTCATCCATCGATCTTCTGAATTTTTGTCTTTGTGAATGGAAATAGTTACCATATATTAGCCTTAATAGCTGAGAGAAAACTTTGTATATTAATCCCCTTCTTTGAGCCATCTTTTGTTTGATTTTTGGTTCCAATATATCTCCTCTTAGGCTAAATATTTATTGAGCTTATTTATGGAATTTTACATCTTCAGTCTATGTTGAGGAGAATAATCTAATTCAAACTCATGTTCCTTCATCAAAACTTCATCTCTTCTAGATCTTGGACATTTTGAAAAATGTCTTTAAAAGTAGACTTATTCCATTTTTCAACTCAACTTTAAGGCTTTTCAGTTCATAGAAAAATTCATCATTGGAGAGGTTTATGAAGTGGAAGGCCATGCTTGCTAGAGTGATTATTGAAATGAAGAATGAGATAGCCACATTCTTTAGAATTTGAAAGGTCTTAGAGAGGAGTCATTTGAGTTCTTTATAGACATAAGAAGAGGAGCATGGTTAATGTAGTTCTCGAACAAGTGAGTAATACTATAATTAGGATAAAGAGATTTCCATCTAAGATTACATATGCCTCTATCAAGTCTTGCACAAATTGCACTATCTTCAGTTTTATAGTTTGACCAAGTAAACCTAGATCCACTATAACCCAAGTAAAAAAGGACACATTGGTTGTTGCGATTATTGAAATCCTCCACTGATTGGTGATCACAAAGGTTACCCCCCAATTTTTCCTCTTGCTGAGCCACAACATTAAAATTTCCTATGAATAATTGAGGACATTCATAGGAACAACCCATGAACTCTAAATCCCTCAAAAGATCAATTATCCCCTCCTTAGAGTACTCAACATAAATAAGTGTTATAATAATCTCTTCAGGTAACCTTAAATGCTTAATTGTAAGAGACAAACTTTGCTCCTCATATTTGATAATAGACATAGTGATCCCTAACCTCCATATGAGCCATAATTTATTGGATTTATTGCTTATGAACTAATCAAATTCCACTTAAATAAAAACTTCTTCATCTTCAATGGATTAGTCTTTGGGTACAAGATAGAAATGGTAAGTAAATAGTAAATTCTACTCAATTTTTTTATCTCTTTTACTTGTAGGATTATTTGATATACCTATTGCATTCCGATTAATGAATGATCATTAAGAACAATGGAGTTTGGAATTATTGATCACCATGGTTTTAGAACTTGTTATCCTTTTGAAAAGTGCATCAACTGGATGACTTTTAGCCTTCACATTAGCTTGCTCCTTTTGGATCTTATTGGGCTACTCTTCAATGATAACTTCATAATACTTCATGTTTTTATTGCTTGGACTGCTTTGATGGTGCTCTATTTTCTTTTAAATAATGTAAAAAATATCATTAGATCTTCCTGCATAGGGATACGTCTCTCATTCTTCTAATCTGAATCAAACATATAGTCCTTGTGCTTAGCATGATGGCAATCTTAATCAGGAAGGTATGATTCCCTTGGAGAAAGCATTATGTGATCCACAACAATGTCTTTCTCTACAATGATTTCACATTATTGGATTTTAGTTATACATTCTTCATTTTTTTGGGAATTATTTTGGATAATGGCCTGGGAGAACTTGTTTATTGGATATTTTGTGGGATGGTT
Source organism: Sambucus nigra (assembly GCA_949130495.1). Lineage (NCBI taxonomy): Eukaryota > Viridiplantae > Streptophyta > Magnoliopsida > Dipsacales > Adoxaceae > Sambucus > Sambucus nigra. Next base: position 463,038,513 of record OX422211.1, on the reverse strand, counting down.
GGGGAGTCATGGATGGTAATGCTATAAGGTTCTTGGATTGATTCATGATGTTCTTGGATAGTCTCCTAAGGTATTTGGATAAGAGTATGGAGAGTTTTAAGTTGTTCCTTAGGTTATTGGGTAGTTTTTTGGGTTATGTTTTTTGGTTTAAGGATAGTTTTCTCCAGGGTTTGACTTGGAGGTTTGGCTTTATCGTCTTCGCCACCATTCAAGAATATGTAAGATCTTTCTTCATTTTCCTTCTTGAAATAGTATGTGTAGTATCTAGAGAGATTTTCATAAATAACATCCTACCAGAATCCACTATCTCCTATGTTAATTAATACTCTTTTAGTCTTTTCTTTAGTTAGGTTTATCTCCATACAAACCCTAACCATGCTAGGTTTTAATTGACTCACAGTTAAGGCATCCATTTTTAGAGGTTTACCAATGAGTTGGGCAATGGAGAACAAAGAGTTTTTTTACAAAGAGATGAATATGCAGGTATATCCAAGTTGGAGCCACTGGGTGTTCTTGATCAGGTCTAAAGTTTGGAGACCACTTAAATGTATGCATGTATGCATAAGGTATTTACTAAGGAACCATCACTCTCTTGTCCATAGCCTAACGAATTCCTCTTCACATTCAAGTTTGATAAGAACATGCTTGTTACTTATTAGCTCGATTATGCATGATTGTTTTAGATTGAAAGTGAGGACTATCTTCCTTATTTCATCCATCGCAAGCCTCCCATGTGAGAACCTGCCAACAATCGATTATTTGAAAGTATCTTCTAGGGATTCGATATCCTCAAGAGAGAAGTGGATATATGGTTCCCCTTTGAATATTGTTGGAGTTTTGAGTTTATGTTCTTTGGATCCATTATTAGCAATAACACTAGCAAAGGGTTTGGCCCAAACATTAGTAGGATCAGTAGGTTCAGGGTTCAAATGGTTGAAATTCGTGGACATAGAAGCCATGCAAACCCTAGGAGGGGTTTGAAAATTGAGAGAAAAGGTTATATTTTCATTAAATCAAAGACAAAAAGAGGGTTTACTTATAAATTCCAAAAGTAGTTTCCTCATTTTTTCTACACTTTTACACTTCAACATTTTTTCTTTATAAAAAATTAAGGAGGAGTCCTCAATTTTGGTTTATGGGTTAAACCCCACCCTTATAATATCACGAAACTACATGAACTTTGATACCTATTATGGCTATGTAGGTGTCCTAAATCATTATCGGGATTCGAGTCCTATTTTTCTCATTGCGTTACTTTATTTCAATCTCATATTTAGTATCGTTGCCCATATTCTCACACCTACATATGAATGTTCCTACCTGATTTGAACATTCACTTTCTGATAGTGAATTATGATTCGATGGGAATCAACATCATATTTTCTATTATTTTCCTTTCTTTCGTATATTCATTAGGATGACTCCTCTCCGTCCTCCCCATGACGTGAGTCGGATGATTCCTTTTACTCACTTATTTTGACGCCGCACACACTGTATACGAATCGCATCTTAAAGAAAAAGTAGAATATCATTATAACCCATGAGAGAGAGATAGGGCAGAGTGGGTGGTTAACACCTTCTCATTCTGTAAATAAATCCCCGGACCTTTGATTCATTTGGCGTCGGATGAATCAATTTATTTAACGTCGTCCTTTCTTGGACGTCTACATTATTTTGCATATTTTGAGAAAAATATGCTAGCGACTCCATTTTATACATTTTCCTCCCCCATGATGATGGCCAATTTATATACATGGTAACCCATTAAGGTTGCACGAGTGGCGAAAAAAGGATTCTTATACTCTAATCCTCACACACGCGACTGCGATATTTCTCTATTTTCTCTCCCTCCCTCGCGCCGGAGGAATCACCCTGGATAATCACATTAGGCGAGAACATTCAAATGGGAAACCTCCATATAATAGTAAACATTTCTCTGGTTACTGCAAGGCTAAGAAAATCAACTGGTTGGAAAGACCATAACCTTGCCTAACACGTACGCATTCGATTAAAACATATAAACCAACCGAGCTAATAAAACAATTATTTGTTCAAGGGACGGAATTTAAGGTTAAAACATATAAATAATGTCGCGTCAGTTCAAATGTTAGTAATATAATTATGCAATTTATATTATACATTTCTCTAAGTTGTCATTTATGATGTTTTATATTGCTGATTGTTAGTTCCATTGTTGGTTGTTCTTTATTTTGGCAATACTATTTTGGGAATTATGTCTCCAAGTCTAGGTGGAGGTTTGAGTTAACCATCGTTATAAATTGAGATGCAATAAACATCACCTGCTCTGCAACAAGCATTAATCAATAGAGGTTCGGATCAACAATATTCAAGTGCAAGTGCAAGAAGTAAGCAGAATTAGAAAAAAAAGCTTATGGTAAAATGAAGGTCACCATTCCAGTGGATGGGAATCTAGTCGGTTCTTTGAGTGGGAAAAGAAATGCTTATATTGGTGATCTTGTAAGATCTTATATCTCGATTAGCTACGGAGATTGGAGAGTTGTGCCAAACAACTACAATGTTGATGTTTGGAATGCTTTAATAGTAAGATTTTCATACATATCATTCAATTATTTATCTAAAATAAGCATGACATAAATGTTAATTGTTTTATGTTATGTTATGTTATTTATTTATTAATTGTAACTATAATTTGATCTCGTTGTTGAACTAGAGGTGGTCAAACGCATAAGAGGTTTACACAAAAGTTTAGGACACACAAAAATAATATGAAATATTTTTGCCTACTGAATATGATCCAGTTGTCCTACCAGAAGGTGTTGATCCTGGTGTATGGAGATTTTTTGCTAGAACGAAAGTAAAGAAAAAAATAATACTCATAAATATTCAAAATGCCAAGAATTGAACAAATTTAGAATATTCCCATACACTTGGGCGTTACACCTATGGTACTTCATAATATGAAATGGTATGAATCATAAAAAAATTCAATTATCAACACTACTTTTGCATATAGCGTGTGATATTTAAATTATAGGTTGAAGCAAAACCAAAATAATATTTAATGCGACTAGATACATGGTTCATGCGATATGAGGAAAAAAATAGGAATCACCTAAATAGTGCTAAGCTTAACTACGTGCATATTCAAATGAAAAACAACAATATTTTTGTATTTTTTAGTGCATTTATCAATAAAATTTTCTCATTATGATCTATAACTACATTTTGATAGGATAAACTCAAGGATGTGGTGGAAAAAAGAAAGAGAGAGGGTGAAGAGGTTAGTAGTAAGAATCAATAACTACAAAACGATAAGTTCACAAAGGTCTTTTGGAAGGAGAAAATTGGAAGAGTTCGTGTAATTTTTCTCCGTGTTTTGAAGAAGTTGTTGATGCGTTTAGGGGTGGAAAACACCACTTAAACAAATAATAAGGCAAATGATGGTGCAAATGTAATGAAGGAAGTTATCATCTCTTTCTTTCATTAAGAAAAAATTTGATGAATCTAACACACAAATTCAAATTATGCAGGTATATTTGTATGTCATATAGTTTCAAATTATTAAATAAACACACCTAGATATAACATATATTAACTTACTATAGTCTGGTCCTTTTTATCATATGGTGCTATATGAAGTTGGGCTCAGGACTTTAATTCTCAAAAGGAAAATGGTCCACAAGTGACACTAAGAAGTGATCATGCATTTAATACAAGTCAGGGGAATGGGAATATCTCTCGAAACTTAGATAATGTTTGTGCATATACTTCTCCTCATCACTTCCCCGTGACCATGACTTATCCCACCAATAATACCACTGTCATCGTGATTTATAGGTACAATGAATAATTAATAATGGGTTATGTCGTCACGGGTGAAATAGATTATAAATATCATGGTAGGCAGGTTGGAATCGGAGAAGAGGAAAATATATGTGAGGGAAGCGAGGCAGCTAAATGTTTCTGGGGGTGGTCATTACATTTTTGTTGACTTATTCTTTTAAGGGATATTTGATTTTGATGAATTTTTGGAAAATATGTTTAGTTTTTGGGTTTAGACTATACTTTTATTTTGGGCTCAGTTTGCACCATGCTTTTGATTTGGACTTAATTTGCACAATGCTTTTTATGTGGACTTAATTTTCGCTATGCATTTATCTGGACTTTATTTGAGCTATCTAAAATTGGGCTGCATTTTTTTATTGTAAAACCCATTTTTAACTCCACCAATGCCATTACTTATATGAGTATTTACAGTCCCTAGTATGGATAAAAGAGGAGGGTAAATGTAATGTTCCTATTTATTTAATACTATTGTCACTACAGTTTCGATTATGTATATAAGTTCAATTGTATTGTATTTATACTCCGTTTGTTTTAAGCAACCGTGGTAATCTTTAGATGGCCATTTATAATCTAAGTAAGTAATACTTTGTACATTTCTCATTCCAACAACCTCGAATTTCTTCATTAATTAAGCAGAAAGGGTTGTAGAATCGTTGTATTCCATTGATCAATTTTCTGATTCGATTGATGAGACTTTTAGATAAGATGCTAGAAGACATATGTAAAGGCTTAGAGTATCTAGCAGCAATATATTGATGAAACTCATCCATCTAATATATATATATATATATATATATAGGAGAAGGCTCACCTACATCATGCTCTATACATCATCCATGCATCACATCTAGGTGTAGGCCCTAAAAAACTTTTTTTTCCAAAGTTTTTATTTTTCTCTTGAAATTAACCTTCCAATAAACCCATGTGCAAAAACTTAAGTCAAAATACATTTTGTATCTATTTTTAAAAAATTCACAAAAAATTGCTCAAATACCTTATTTATAAGAGTATGCGCCAACAGTTTTTTGTTGATTTTTTTAAAATAGTTACAAAATGTATTTTGGCCTAATTTTTTGAATATGAGTTGATTAGAAGGTTAATTTCAAGAGAAAAATAAAAAATTTGGAGAAAAGGTTTCTTAGGATCTGAAACTAGGTGTAATGTATATAACATGATGTAGGTGAGCCTTCCTCTCTCTCTCTCTCTCTCTCTCTCTCTCTATATATATATATATATATATATATATATATATATATATATATATATATATATATAACAATGCTCTTGTGCGGACTAGTCCTCATTTTAAGAATGCGGACCGGACACGTGTCACTTAACGGTACACCTAGAAATTATCACCTAAATAATAGGCACATTCTCTCTTTTTTCTGAGTCACCGCCAGGTATGTTCGGTCCGCACTCTTAAAATGCGGACTGATCCGCACAAGAGCATGACTATATACATATATAAATGGTGGTTTTAATCCGTGCATTACCACGTGTTTTCTCCCTTTAATCTCCATGAAATTCAAACTGTTATTTCGCTAACGAGTTGCTGTAATTTGTATTGGAATCAGGTGTATGCATATTTTATATCATAAATCCAAAAAACTCTTACTCTCCTTAAATCCGAGTTCCTTTAATCACCCAGACTCCACCTTTTCAGTTACCAGCGATTTATATAATCCCACTTTGGCACTTACTTTCATGAAGAAAAAACTTATTCACCAACAGTTTTGTGACAAGCTAATTGCTTCAAAAAAAGATCCTTCGCAATTAAATAAACTATAAAAACCAAGGCCTATTACGATGGAGCTCTAATTCGATTCATTAACCTAAAGGAAGTATAAAATTAGTGATGAACAAGAATGACAAACACCATGTTTTAAGTCTTTGAATTTTCTCAAAAAATTTGGAAGAACGACAATTTATTAGCGAGGCCAACGGAATCTAGATGATATATGTCAATGTTTCGATATGTTTGGTTTCCGGCGGAGATGGAAATCTGGTATATACAATAGAGATAAGGCCTTAAAATATGTTTTCTTGCGCATTATTAAATAGGTTCGTTTTACTTATGAATAATGATATGAGTAAAAAAAGATCTCTCAAAATCTCCCCCAAATCTAATGTGGATTCCACGTTATGTACTCACCAAATCTAATGTGGATTACACGTTATGTACTCACCTACCTATTAAGTATTGGCATGTGGGTTGGGTCCCGCCAGAACACCCTAATTTAGTGCTTTTGGGGGATATTTGGAGGACTTACTTTGCACGCATAGCACCACTCTTTACTTATTGTTTTATTTTACATTAGTATTGGTAATTCTTTCTAAGTTTTCATTATGTTGGAAAAAATCAGTAAGTTTGTACGATCATATAGTATATAAATTCTTTATACCTTTATAAATTAAATTTATATGGGAATTTATAGTTTTCCTTTAATGTTTACATGTAGTTGTATTGTTTGATCAAATTTCAATGAAGAAATTAAAATATTTTGTGACATTTTTCGAATCGTTACCCCCAGTGAGCTCTCACCACCTATTGTCGAAAAATGACTTTTGGGGTGGCTTATCACTGCAATGTTTTGAAAGATATACACCAGACTCTAACTCCTCCACCGACCAACTATCTCGAGAAATAATAGGCTAAATAAGTTCACCACGAGTATAGAAAATGCACACAATTAGCCTCCGTTCAACTTTGACAACATAGAGTTCCTCTGGGCAATACGCTTCCCGACACTCGGGCGCTTTACATATTTATTGTATTAAATCACAACATTACCTGGGAGTAGGCCTGTCAATGGGTCGGGTCTGGACCCGGACCCGACCCGAATCCGATCCGTATAATAGGGTCTGAGCATATTTTTTTTGGACCCGAGACCCGAAGACCCGTTTATTAAACGGGTAGGGTCTGGATCTTATACAAGACCCGACCCGAATTGTACATTATTATTTTGTATATATACACATATATACTATAAATTTATATATATTTATAACTATATCTTATCAATATAACATGTAAGTATTATATATAAAAATATATATTTATGTATATAATAAATATAAGTAATATATGTTTTATTTATACTAATAATATTCTACAATACATTATAAAATATTTTAATTTAAGATTAAATAATAAAGAAGGGGGATAAAATAAAATAAATATAAAATAAATGTACATATTTGATCAGACCCGAACCCGAACCCGAGACCAAAAGACCCGAACGGATCCGGGTCCGGATCTAATATTATAGACCCGATGAAGACCCGGACCCGAACCTGAACCCGATGAAGACCCGATTACATGGATCTGGATCTCCCTAAACCCGACCCGTCTCCGACCCGTTGACAGGCCTACCTGGGAGTTAGATTTATAGAAGTTAAGACATCATAACCCCCTAACCTATTATTGAGAATGTGATGAAGATGACAACTAATATTATTTGATTGTTGCGATAAAAATATGAAATTTATATCAGTGATCAATTAGGATAACTTGCATTATGTAGTTTCAGATATTGAATTCACGATATCAAGAAAAGAGAATTAATTATTTTAAATATAATATTGTGTTCATAAAATGAGAAAGATTAACATTCTAAAAGATTCTGAATTTGTAAAATAATATCTAACCTGTGGTCAGCCAGTCTCAACTCAAGAGGAAAAAAATTGATTCACATTAACCACAAGATTGATTAGAAATTGTTGCCACTGAGTAGGCAAACTATTATACACAAAGTTTCTTGAATAGATTTATTTGTTCACAAGTTCACTATACTCTTTTATTTAGACCATAAAAAAAGAGATCTCAAACATAATTATATAGGAGGGTAGTTATTTGTCTTAATTTATTAAAATGACTCTTAATTTCTATGATTAATTTAGATTCCAATATTTAACTTTGAATTTGTACATATGCTTTAATTCTTAAGTCTCTTGAATTAATTTTAAGTTCATATAAAAAAATTCTTATATAAGACATATATCCTCCTATACTATATAATTTTCTTCTACTCCTTTCTATTTATTCGGGGGAAATGATGACTATATAGTTTATTAGTGATATTCCATGGTTACTGGTATACTTCGTTATTTGATGGTATGTGCTGGGCAAAGCATGACACTAAATCAATGAACCAATAAATTTCAATTGTTATCGAGTTATATGATAGGCACTATAAAGTGTCCGTGATGATGTTACGGTATTCCCCTTTTCTTAAGTTGATTTGATCTACATTTTAATAGTTGTTGATACTTCCCTCAATTTATTACTAAGATATCTTTAATTAATATTGTAATTAATAATTCAACTCATATGGTCTAACTATGTGAAATTAGTTTTCATATGTTCGTTCTTTGGTGGTTCCGCTTTATTTCAACGGTCCAATTTAAATTTTTCTTTCATCAAGATTGTTTACTTTTTGAACCATGTCACATTTAAAAATTAAAAAGGTTAATGAAGATAGTTATAGTGATATGAATTTGTGCAAAATTTTGATGTTCTCATTAGTTCGATAATGGACTTAAGAACCCTTTTTCTATTTGTATTTATAATTGAAACATTATGAGCATAATATCACACTTATTGACCTTGCAGCCTGTCAATTATGAACCTCTATCCTTTAGAGTCATCAACAAAGAAGAAACCCATAATCCATAGACCAAAAATCCATTGAAAAACGTTAACAACAAACATTTTGTGCTAGTTCTCAAGGTAAGGGACGTTGAGTGCATGAATATTAATATTCTTAAATTAATGGTTCAAATAAAAAATTGCATTAATGGTCAATTTGTACATGTTAAAAGTGTTTTTTTTCTTGTGATGATTAAAATGATTACATTCAAGTAATAATGTGAGTTTGGGAGTTGATTCTGTCCAAAGAGATGATGATTCTGAATTTGACAACATGGTGAGCATTAAAATTAATTTTATTTTCTTACTTTCTCACCATGTTTGAGATTAAACATAAAACCTGGTTATAGTATACCATTAAATGATAAATATAATATGTGCTTTTAATCATGTTTAGCACTATATTAACTAGTGATGTTTAAGAAAAAGTGAAGCAACTAAGTGACAAGTTTGCCATTGTTCATGAATTAATTGGAATTATTCCGAAGCCAATTTTTCTACCAAATCTCCCTTCTACAAAGATTTTTTAGGAAATATTTTTCAGTTTTAGTCGATGTCGATTCTTAATACTTCCATTTTCATCTGTGAGTTTTTTTGTTCTCTTTCTCTTTCTCTATCTCTCTCTCTCTCTCTCTCTCTCGCACGCGCATTTAATTTGTCCTTGTTATTCCTTATATATATGTGACTGTACATAATAAATAGAATATAATTTCAACAAATGAAATTTACTAGTTTATATTAATAATAAATTGATAATAAACTAAAGAAAAGATTTGAGCCCAGTGATACTCACAATGGCCTTAAGATGATTTAATTCCCTCCACAGTATGCTAAGTTGTGAATTATTGTCTCCCAAGATAGAACAAATTATAGTTTTGAATGGGTAGCACTTTAATCTTTCAAACCCCAGTGACCCAATTTCTGTGTTTTACTCGAATTGGCCATTATGGAGTGTAGAGGAAAAAGGAGGACAGAGATTTTTTTTTCATTTTTTGCAAATGAACAGCGCTGTTCATTTATAGTTTTTCTAGATGACTGTTCAAACAAACTTGTAATTTTTAGTTCCAAATAGCAAGATAAATGGGGTTAGTCCAAAAATGGATTTTTTTACAAGCCCGAGACCGGACCGAGCCGAGCCGGTCGGACAAATAGACGGCACACGCTTGTATGGTTAACCCACATGCATCTAAGTCCTATCTCTTCCATAAAATTAGGGTGGCATTAGGATCAATCCTTAAGTCTAAATATTTTATATATAAATACTTCACTTTTTCAACAAAGTTCCAGTGTGGGACAAGTTGTTTACATACCCAATTTACTAAGTTTTATTCATTCAAATGGGTCATTTTAGAGAGAAATTTCTCGTTCATTATTAAATAATTTTGGACAAACAAATATACTACTTTATACTCCTTATGGAGGATAATGTATTTATGTGTGATCTCGACTAAATCGGAGTGTGGCCCCCACATTAAATTGAGCTTAAAGTTGCTCATTTTTTTGTTTTTCCAAAGCTCATTTCCAATAATCCTATATTAATATTAATATGGTTATCGGGAAGAAATTACAAATCTCTATTTTTGTTGATATATTAATATGGTTATATAGTTGGAAATGACATTAATGATATATAGAGACATGATGGGGCCTTTTCTTGCTTCTGTTAGGGGATTAAAAGAACGAAGGGAGGCACATTTGACCTCTCTAAAATGAAGAACATTTAGACCTAAAATCAAGCTTGCCTATAGTATTTGGTTGATGGCTTAAAAATGTGAGTCGCACCATTATATGAATTGTTGGTACACTTTTAATATACTATGATAAGACATTATACAAATGTAAAATACACATTCACCATACTATGGGCGTCCCTATTCAAAAATGAGTGGGTGCGGATGCATCCACTCATTTTTCTGATTTTTTGTATTTAAAAAAAAATATATACCTTAGTTTAACTTTCTAAAGTCAAAGCTATCTTATTAAGGTTTTCCAAATACTTGAGGGGAGAAATCCGTAATTAGTTTAAAATATCCACACTCTTCAATTTCTGAAATGGGGTTATTTTAAAGCCTACCAAATTACCACCAAACCAATTTTGGGAGCCCTAAAACCTTTCAAAATCAAAATGGAATAACCCCAAAATCAACGAGTGATTAAACTAGCAACGAGCTATTAAATCGGCTACCTTTTTCGACGACCCTAATTCGACCTCTTCTTCTTCCTCTTTTAGGGCTGTAGATTTTCCTCAATAGGCGAGTTCTCTCTTTTAAAAAACATCTTTATTGCTAGGACTTAGTTTATTGTTATTTATATATTATCATTTGTTTGTGAAAAGAAATGTATGTTTTTTGTTTTTTGTATTTCATTTTTCTATTCATATTTTTTAAGATTTTATTTCCATTTTAAGAAATCGAAATGAATTTTTTACAACAAGTAGTGTTTGGGTATTTTTTCCCAGAGTGTTTGGTTATTTTTTTTGGAGAATGTTTGGGTAATTTCGTTTAGGGATTGAAATTGATAGTAATTAGTTGTTGAAATTGATAGAACACACACACACACACACACACACACACACACACACACACACACACATATATATATAATGTAAGAAATTTATGGAACATGGAATGATGGAGTTATTTAGGGTTGAAATTAATTGGGTGTTTTTATTTAAGACTTCAAGTTGATTGGATATTGTTAATGTCGATTGAGTATTGTCATTTATGGCTTGAAATTTTGGGTTTGAAAATGCATGATTATATTTAATTTGTATTTAGAGATAATTATTTGAATAATTTAGTTTACATCGAATTTATTTTAAAATGAAAAAAACCCCTAAAAAAATTTCCTTGGGGGCTCCCGCCCCCGCCCCCTACATTCATCATAGGTTATGCACCCACTCGCTCAAATCCAACGTTCCCCAAAACAATAGTTTTAGGTCGAGTTCTCTTGCGATTTTCAGTAGTACATATTTATTACCACTATCAAATTTATTTAAAATAATTACATATTCGAATGTTGGGGAGTAAAATTTTTCTTTTTAGACTTTCTAAACAATTCACCAGAAAAGGTGAAGGTTACCCAATTGCTAATTGTGAAACATACAATATTTTAAAGAAAATGATTTTGTATGATAAAAACACAATTGATATGCGATCACACTTCACTGTATTTTACCTAAAGTACTTAAGATAAAAATATGCACTCAATACATATTGAGATATATCACAAGGATCATATCATTTATGCAACCAAGACCTTAAGATCACAAGCATTAATACTCAAGATACAAACCATGGTTCCAAGCAAAAGAAAAAATGTTATTCAACACAAGAGAAATGAACAATAAAATCGTGCTAGAAATCTCATCTCATATCAAACCATACATGTTTAAGCAAGCCTAAGTCAAACAAAATAGATTCCCAAAGAATGAGTTTTGCTCCGAGCCAAGCCATACATTAAATAAGGATTGTTCTAAGACAATCTATGTAACATATCATCATAGTGTTCATACACAACATGAGAGTATAATCAACACAAAGAAAGGATGAAGTGATCAAGAAACAATCAACTCAATCAAGAACAAGAAGAACACTCAATGTTACAAAGAAAAAGTCAACCAAACAAGAAATATCATGATCTAAACATAGGAATCTCAAGTATCATTTCAAGTAACAAGATATCAATAGAGGCAAGAAGACTTTAAATAAAGTTTAAAATGTTTAGAAATGATTGTAATAATGAAATGAACTTGTATTATCATGCATATGCTCAGTCCAACCTATCGAAACCTTCCCAAAATTTTGAACCAAGTCATAACAACATAAAAATCCAAACAGGGAGTTATAAATGACTCAATAACATGCTTATAGTCGACTATAATTGTGTATCTCACATCAGACTCGTATATAACTGTGTATCTCACATCAAACTCGCCTATAACTATATAAGGAGTTATATGTGGTGTATATTAGACTATAAGTTAAGTTATAATCAAATATAACATTCCAATTGGGATATTTTATAAAATGATTCAAAATTCACAACAACTAGTTTAAAATTTTGAATTCCACAAGATTTAAAAATTACCATACTACCCTTCAATGGTTAGTTTTCAAAATAGCCTATAAAAGATACTTTGCATTCCTTGATCAAACACACAAGATCCATACAACATCTTCCAAAGATACAAGTTCCTTTCATAGCTTGTGTCCATCATACTTAAGGTTTCTAAATAGATAAACAAAGTTCCATTTCCAAGGTGTGGGGAGAAAAACTTCATTGTAGCAATGCTCTAACCAAAACCCATTTGATCCAAAGTTTATATCTGAAACCATTCTTTAGTGAAGTTTTAAACCTAATACCCACTTGTGCTAAAGATCCAACCCAAAATCCATTTGAGCCTTATACGTGTGCTTACTTTATTATTTACGTTTTTAGAGAGTTAAAGCAAGCCTATTTCATTCTTCTTTTAGTAAACAAACTTTTCTTTATGCTTTGGTTACAAGTATTGTTTTTATGTAATACCCCGTATTTTTATGCTATATTAATTTGGGGATTTATTAAATTTAATGTGAATTAATTATTTAATATAAATCCGGAAATTAATTATGTTATAATTATTAACGTGATGAGAGTTAGTAATTATGGGAAATTTGTTGAATTCTACTAATGAGCAAAGTAATATATATTATTGGTTATATTAAATGTCACGAGTGAATAGAATGACAAATTTGGAAATTTGAGTCGTGACGCGCCCGTGTCGCGTCGGGACTAAATATTGATTAATAAAAGTGAATATATTATAAGGTGCTCGTATGATCATTTTGAGTGCGCCAAAGTGTTCGGAAGGGTCGAGATAGTCAAAAAAGTGTACTCGGGGGTTTAGTTTGGGTCTCGGGGCGTTTTTAGGTCTATTTAACACCCCGGGAGGGCATTTTGGACATTTCGCATTTTTGGATAATTAAACCCACGAAATTTCAAGGGTTATATCTGATGTCTAAGGTATTCTAGGGTTAAAACAACTCAAAACTTTAGAACGTCCATAGGAGAGGAAAGGAGAAGGCTTTCCAAGCAATCCAAGGCCAACGATTCACCCGGCTGCACCGCCACCACCACCAACGCGTAGATCGCGCGACGGGGAACGCAACAACACCAAATTTGTCATCAAATCAGAACTTTGAAAATCCCAGGCAAGTATTTATCTTGCTTATTTTCGTTAATGCATCTTTCATGTTAGTCTAGGGTGATTAGGATGAGTTTGGTAGAAGAAAATTTATGTTGGAGATAGGAAAATCGCATGTAGAATTGATTTGAATGAAAATATGGAAACCCTTTCATATGTAGAGGCTTAACCATGAAATTATGATGAATTAAGAGTAGAAATTTCTGGAAAAAGACTGATTAGAATCATGTTAAAGAAATTCTAGGGTTCTTGAGATTTTTATGAAGTTTTGGCCTATTGATCCATGATTATTGATGACAAATCGCATGCTTTACGTAGAAGATGAATAATATGTGTGTATACTGATTTTAGTATGAATTTTAGGCAGTTTGGGTGTGAAAAATTTGGATTTGGATGAGGTTGTGTGTTAGAACCCGTAACTGGTTTCCTGAAGAATTTGCCATACCTGTCTGATCGATCGATCGAGCCAAGAGCTTCGATCGATCGAGCCCCTACCCTCGATCGATCGACCCCTGCTAGCAGACTTATATTTTCCCCTTTTTAAAATTTGTTGAATTCAATTTGATGAGAAATAATCCTTGGATACCCTTCTTAAAATGTCTTGGGAGATAAAGAAGACCAGTATGACCTATAGATAATTATGGGACCTTTAATGTAAGACGAGAGTTGTATGTGTTAATATAGTTCGAGAGTGATTCCGAACTTGTATTTCCCTTAGTACGAGTGATACGAGGATTGGATAGCAGAGTATGCACGCACCATAATTTTTATGTGGTGTGCTGTTAGAATATATATATATATATATATATATATATATATTACGAGTATTTAATAGATATATGAAATTCTGAAATTTGGAACTGCCTACTGTGTTATGGTAAGTAAGAAATGAATAATGACTTCGAATTGGAAGTACTTGTTTTGAAAAGTATAATATGACACTGAGAAACTTTATTAATAAATACAGTTAAAATGAGAGCTTTGTTACTGAATGAAATTTTCCTTTTAAACAATTATATTGTTAAGTTTTAAATCTTACGAGTAACCTAAGATAAGTTAAATCATTGGAAAGTTTAGTGCGATATAAGATAAGATAATCCGTTGGGAAGATTAGTGCGATAGGCATGCACATTAGAAGAGAGGTGAGAATTTCTCAAGAGAGTGTCGCACTAATATGTTGTTGCATTGGCCTGTAAACATTTTAAGTACTTGCTAAACAAATTTTAAATCATATACACTATCGGGCTCTGACCCGTTTCTATTTTCCTTTCTCTCTTGTATGTATATGTATATTACAGGTGCCCAGCCACAGGGGCATGTTGTATAGGATCCTTTGGAAGGAATGCGCTGCAGCTTAGGTGGGAGTTGCAGGCCTCTTGCTTAGACGACTTCATTTATTTGATTCCACTCCTAGAATATTCATTTAGTGGGGCATGTGTCGCCCTTTCCATTATTCAGTTGTTTATTTGGACATTGTGATTAAGTTATTTCTAGTATTGTCACTTTGGGATTTATTACTGTCTGAATGTTTTACTTTAAGTTTCAAATGTTGGGATTTAGTTGTTGAATGTTTAAATTATTTGGATTATATGTTCCAGGATAATTGTGGTGTGATTCTTTAATATTGAATTGTTGTAGATATTTAAATCTTGGTTTATAAAAAAAATTTGGAAAGTAATGTCTAAAAAATGGTTTTGACACTTAGCTTAATTAATTAGGGTGTTTAAATTTGAAAAGTTATTTTTACGACAGTGATGCTAAGAATGAACCAACTGTTCACCTTGATCTTAATTTAATAAAGGAGTGATCGCCCGGTATTTAATTAGGCGGGGTGTCACAGGTGGTATCAGAGCATCAGGTTCTAGTGTCCTTAGGATCTGTACGGCTTATTTCGCTTCCAGCTTAACATTTTTGCTATAGATCCCTAACATTAGGAATGTTGTATTCGTCTTTATGCGTTGGAAATTCGTGCTTCTGCGACTTGTCGATACGAATGTTAAACTTATTCTGATGAAATTTTAAAACTTTCAGATGGCCCGTCAGGAAGAACAAGCTAATACCATTGGGGAAGTTAATGAGCAAGGACAACTCACGCCTCAGGTGTCTTCGAAGAGGGTACCAATCGCCGAATTTACGGGCATTGTGGCACAAGCAGTTACCACTGCAGTTTTACAGTACCATGAACGCAACATACAGCTTAGAGGGGGTAAAAAATCTAGAGAGGTTAACCAAATGCATGTGACTAAAGTTGACAATTGTGCGAAGGCACCGAAATTGCGACAACAAACCACCCAAGACCGAGACAGTTCCAGGGATAAAAAAATTTATGCAAAGGGCCAAAAGCGTGAGGGACAACAAGGTTGGGGTCAAACTAAAGTCACAAAGCGGTGTTTCAAATGTGGAAGGAACGGTCATAAACGTCAATCTTGTTCGAATCAGACTGGGGAGAAACTACAACCCGACCAGTAAGGAATTTCGGAACTCGGCTACAAATGTGTACAACCGAATCACAAGTGGAGGGATTATCCTCAACCTGACATCGTTTTTTCGCAAATTTCTTATCAAGGTCAGCTAAACCAAGAAGAAAGTGAGACTAGATAACAACGTAGTAAAGTGAGACAATTTCGAGGGAGGTGTTTCCGATGTGGCAGGAATGGCCGTAAGTGTCAGGATTGCCCAGAGAGGAATAAAGCCCCAAGTCAGCAGGGCCAGCAAGGCCAACACCGATAACAGCAGGGTCAGAGGGAAAGTGACTTCAGAGGCCGATGTTTTGTGTGCGACAAGCACGACCATAAGCGCCAGGATTGCCCAGAGGGTGATAGGGCCCCACAGCAGCAGGGTGCCCGTAATGAGCCACATAGGCTAATTTTTCCAGCCGCCCTCCCAGCACCAGCCAAAGTACCAGCCCTATCATCCATTCCAGCAGCTCTAGTGCAGCAAGGGCGGTTACAGTATGGACGTGTCTATAACATCCACTAGGCAGCAGCTCCACAGGCACCACCCGCGATTGAGGGTATATTTCCTATCCATGGTACTATGGGTTGGGTTTTATTTGATACTAGGGTGACGCACTGTTTTATAGCTACGCATTTTGCGAAGGCCTTAGGGTTCTTAGCCACAGCAGAGAGCACGGTGACGTGTGTAGACTCACCACTGGGGAGTGGGTCGCTTATTTTCTTTATATGCTGGGGAGTGGGGGTAGAGATTGGTAGCTTGGTATTACCTGCAGACATGTTAGTCTTAGATATGTATGAGCACGATGTTATTATCGGTATGGATTGGCTCGCAGTTTACAGAGCTATGATTGATTATTTCGGTGGGAGTATTGTCTTTGCCATTCCGGGGCAAGAGATGTTTGTAGTGGCGATGCCTCGCCCAGAGGGAGGCTCGACCGCTTATTTACATTATATAAAGGAGGATACCTCTAAGGAGGTTGTGATTCCCTTAGACTCGATTCCAGTTGTTCGTGAGTATTTCGATGTATTTCAGGAGATACCAGGCCTACCCCCCAGTCGAGAGATAGACTTTGTCATAGATTTATTACCGGATACTAGACCGATAGCACGCGCTCCATACCGTATGTCTCCGGTAGAGATGCGAGAGTTACGAGATCAGATAGAGCAACTGTTAGGTCAGGGTTTCATTCGCATGAGTACCTCATCTTGGGGCGCTCCAGTTCTTTTTGTAAAAAAAAAGAGAGATGGTTCACTGAGACTATGTGTGGACTACCGGGAGTTGAACAAGGTCATGATATGGAATAAGTATCCATTGCCTCGAATCGATGATCTGTTCGACCAGTTAAGGGGAGCAACTTTCTTTTCGAAGATAGATCTGAGGTCGGGATACCATCAGCTACGTATTAGGGAGCAGGATGTTTCAAAGACTGCTTTCTTAACGAGATATGGGTCCTATGAGTTCAGGGTGATGCCATTTGGCCTCACAAATGCTCCAGCCGTGTTCATGGACTTAATGAACCGAGTGTTAAGAGAGTTATTGGATCAGTTTGTCATCGTCTTCATTGATGACATTTTGATATATTCACACTCCGAGGAGGAGCATGCCGAGCACTTGAGACAGGTTCTTCAGACTCTACAAGAGCATCAGTTGTATGCTAAGTACGAGAAGTGCGGATTATGGTTGTGAGAGGTACAGTTCTTGGGGCATGTTGTTTCTGAACAGGGGACAACAGTTGACCCGAGTAAAGTGTCAGCGGTGAGGGAGTGGGGACAACCCACGACACCGACGGAAGTGCGAAGTTTCTTGGGGATTAACCGGATATTACAGGAGATTCATTCGAGGATTCTCCAAAATAGCGGGTCCATTGACGAACCTGACTCGCAAAGGGGTTCCATATGTTTGGGATGATGCTTGCCAATTGGATTTTGACGAGCTGAAAGATAAGCTTACTTCAGCACCGGTCCTTGCTTTACCGAAGACGGGTGTAGAGTACCTGGTTTACACCGATGCCTCTTTACGGGGACTTGGGGGAGTACTTCAGCAGGAAAAAAAGGCTATATCTTTTGCCTCCCTCAAGCTTAAGCCGAATGAGAAGAATTACCCACCCACTACCTGGAGTTAGCAGCAGTCGTTTTTGCATTGAGGATATGGAGGCACTATTTGTTGGGGGAGAAATCCCGCTTGTTCACAGATCACAAGTCACTGCAGTACCTGTTCACTCAGCGAGAGCGTAATATGTATCAGCGCAGATGGTTAGAGTTTGTGAAGGACTATCAGTTCGATATACAGTACCATTCGGGGAAGGCCAACGTAGTCGCTGATGCGTTGAGCCGTAGACCGGTAGACGAGGTCTGGAAAGCAAAGTGGAAGGAGTTAGGCCACCAGGATGCAGTAGCCCGTTCCTTCATATCTGTTATGATAGTGACACCCGAGATTGTTACGAAGGTGATACCGGCACAGTCCGCAGACCCGTTTTGCCAGGAGCAGATTGTACGACTTTTAGCTGAGGGTGCTGAGTCC
This sequence comes from Sambucus nigra, assembly GCA_949130495.1. Classification (NCBI taxonomy): domain Eukaryota; kingdom Viridiplantae; phylum Streptophyta; class Magnoliopsida; order Dipsacales; family Adoxaceae; genus Sambucus; species Sambucus nigra. The sequence continues at coordinate 463,019,872 of OX422211.1, read as the reverse complement.
TATTCTTTTAGTTCTGATGGGGGTTTGAGGTTTAATGGGAGATTGGTGGTTCCAAAAGGAGTAGAATTACGTCATGCAGTGATGACCCAGTCTCACGGGTCCCGATTTGCGGTGCATCCTGGAGGAGATACGATGTACCAGGATATGAGGCGGCAATACTGGTGGAGTGGGATAAAAAAGGACATTGCTGAGTTCGTGTCCAAGTGTTCTACCTGCCATCTGGTAAAGGTGGACCATCAGAAACTGTCAAGGTTGCTTCAGCCATTGGAAGTACCCGCGTGGAAGTGGGAGAGTATTTCCATGGATTTTATTACAGGGTTACCTACATCACAGCGGGGCCATGACTCTATCTGGGTGATTGTAGACCGTTTGACCAAGGTGGCTCATTTTCTGCCGGTGCGAACAGACTATACCACGGGTCAATATGCTCAGTTGTTCATTGCTGAGATTGTCAGATTACATGGGGTGCCCCTGAATATTGTGTCAGATAGAGACAAGATTTTCGTGTCGTGTTTCTGGGAGAGCTTTCAGGAGGCTATGGGTACTGAGTTGAGGTTGAGTTCAGCTTATCACCCACAGACAGATGGACAGACAGAGCGTACTAATCAGATATTGGAGGATATTCTACGCATGTGTGTTCTTGATTTTGGAGGAGGTTGGGATCCACATCTTCCACGGGTAGAGTTCGATTATAATAACTCTTATCAGTTCACGATTGGCATGGCTCCATTCGAGGCTTTGTATGGCAGGCCTTGTCGTTCCCCAACTTGTTGGCTCGAGGTGGGAGATAACAAGTTGCTAGGATCAGAGGTAATTCAGGAAACATCCGCGAGGATTGAGATGATCAGGAATCGCATTCGAGTAGCCCAAGACAGGCAGAAAAGTTACGCCGATGCAAAACGGTTCTTTCGGGAGTTTAATGTAGTTGACCAAGTGTTACTACGTGTATCTCCTATGAAAGGAGTGATGAGGTTCGGGAAGAAAGGGAAATTGTCCCCGAGGTACGTGGGACCATTTCCCATTATCGAGAGGATTGGGTCGGTAGCATATAGATTGGGACTCCCAGAGCATTTACATCACATTCACGATGTATTCCACAATTGTCATTGAGACGATATCTTCGGGATGATATGGCCCATACTCACATCGCGGTAGATGAGATAGACTTACAGCCTGACAACTCTTACAAGGAGAGACCGGTGGCTATCCTAGACCATAGCGAGAGGAGATTGAGGTCGAAGGTAGTTCCATTTGTACGGGTCCAGTGGGAGCATCATAATGTGGAGGAATATACTTGGGAGCGCGAGGCAGATATGCGCGAGAGATACCCAGATTTATTCTTACCAGGTACCTTATATTTTGAATTTCGGGACGAAATTCCGTTATTAGGGGGGAAGTATGTAATACCCCATATTTTTATGCTATATTAATTTGGGAATTTATTAAATTTAATGTGAATTAATTATTTAATATAAATCCGAAAATTAATTATGTTATAATTATTAACGTGATGATAGTTAGTAATTATGGAAAATTTATTGAATTCTACTAATGAGTAAAGTAATATATATTATTAGTTATATTAAATGTCACGAGTGAATAGAATGACAATTTTGGAAATTTGAGTCGGGACGCGCCCCTGTCGCATCGGGACTAAATATTGATTAATAAAAGTGAATATATTATAAGGTGCTCGTATGGTCATTTTGAGTGTGCCAAAGTATCCGGAAGGGTCGAGATAGTCAGAAAAGTGTACTCGGGGGTTTAGTTTGGGTCTCGGGGTGTTTTTAGGTCTATTTAACACCCCGGGAGGGCATTTTGGACATTTTGCATTTTTGGATAATTAAACCCACGAAATTTCAAGGGTTATATCAGATGTCTAAGGTATTCTAGGGTTAAAACAACTCAAAACTTTAGAACGGCCATAGGAGAGGAAAGGAGAAGGCTTTCCAAGCAATCCAAGGCCAACGATTCACCCGGTTGCACCGCCACCACCACCAACGCGTAGATCGCGCGATGGGGAACGCTACAACACCAAATTCGTCATCAAATCAGAACTTTGAAAATCTCAGGCAAGTATTTATCTTGATTATTTTCTTTAATGCATCGTTCATGTTAGTCTAGGGTGATTAGGATGAGTTTGGTAGAAGAAAATTTATGTTGGAGATAGGAAAATCGTATGCAGAATTGATTTGAATGAAAATATGGAAACCCCTTCATATGTAGAGGCTTAACCACGAAATTATGATGAATTAAGAGTAGAAATTTCTTAAAAAATACTGATTAGAGTCATGTTAAAGAAATTCTAGGGTTCTTGAGATTTTTATGAAGTTTTGGCCTATTAATCCATGATTATTGATGAAAAATTGCATGCTTTACGTAGAATATGAATAATATGTGTGTATACTGATTTTAGTATGAATTTTAGGGAGTTTGGGTGTGAAAAATTTGGATTTGGGTGAGGTTGTGTGTTAGAACCCGTAACTGGTTTCCTGCAGAATTCGCCATACCTGTCTGATCGATCGATCGAGCCAAGAGCTTCGATCGATCGAGCCCCTACCCTCGATCGATCGACCCCTACTGGCAGACTTATATTTTACCCTTTTTAAAATTTGTTGAATTCATTTTAATGAGAAATAATCCTTGGATACCCTTCTTAAAATGTCTTGGGAGATAAAGAAGACCAATAGGACCTATAGATAATTATGGGACCTTTAATGTAAGACGAGAGTTGTATTTTTGGGATGTTTACATATAAGGGATGATGAAAGTACGAATTAAGGGGAGAGACGTGTAAGATAGTTACGTACCTACTGAATTCTACACTTGAAAGGATAGAGTCCATGAGTGTTACGTAATAAGTTAGAATGATCCCTCAAATTAAAGTAAGATATGAATGGTTATACATGATAACTAAATAATGAGAAATAAGGACAAAAGTCGCAATTATGGGATTTGAGATGTACCTAATTTGATATGGTAATATTAGTGTAGTTATATGTCTGTGTTTATGCATATCCTATCTATGTGTGAAAATCGCGCCCGCGCTACTTGCTATCCCTGAGGTTACCGCGCTGGGACAGTCTTATCTCGATGGGACCTTTATGGGGGATATTGACTCGTACCCTAGAAGATAGAAATCCTTGGTACAGGCTATCAAATCGATAGTTCAGACGGTCCTAAGATACGTGGGACATGTACTATCCTCTTAGAGACTTGGAATCTATGATTCGCCTCAATATTGTTTGTGTATGTGTTAATATAGTTCGAGAGTGATTCCGAACTTGTATTTCCCTTAGTACGAGTGATACGAGGATTGGATAGAAGAGTATGCACGCACCATAATTTTTATGTGGGGTGCTGTTAGAATATATATATATATATATATATATATATATTACGAGTATTTAATAGATATATGAAATTCTGAAATTTGGAACTGCCTACTGTGTTATGGTAAGTAAGAAATGAATAATGACTTCGAATTGGAAATACTTGTTTTGAAAAGTATAATATGACACTGAGAAACTTTATTAATAAATACAGTTAAAATGAGAGCTTTGTTACTGAATGAAATTTTCCTCTTAAACAATTATATTGTTAAGTTTTAAATCTTACGAGTAACCTAAGATAAGTTAAATCATTGGAAAGTTTAGTGCGATATAAGATAAGATAATCCGTTGGGAAGATTAGTGCGATAGGCGTGCACATTAGGATAGAGGTGAGAATTTCTCAAGAGAGTGTCGCACTAATATGTTGTTGCATTGGCCTGTAAACATTTTAAATACTTGCTAAACAAATTTTAAATCATATACACTATCGGGCTCTGACCCGTTTCTATTTTCCTTTCTCTCTTATATGTATATGTATATTACAGGTGCCCAGCCACAGGGGCGTGTTGCATAGGATCCTTTGGAAGGAATGCGCTGCAGCTTAGGTGGGAGTTGCAGGCCTCTTGCTTAGACGACTTTATTTATTTGATTTCACTCCTAGCATATTCATCTAGTGGGGCATGTGTCGCCCTTTCCATTATTCAGTTGTTTATTTGGACATTGTGATTCAGTTATTTCTAGTATTGTCACTTTGGGATTTATTACTGTCTGGATGTTTTACTTTAAGTTTTAAATGTTGGGATTTAGTTGTTGAATGTTTAAATTATTTGGATTATATGTTCCAGGATAATTGTGGTGTGATTCTTTAATATTGAATTGTTGTAAATATTTAATTCTTGGTTTATAAAAAAAAATTTGGAAAGTAATGTCTAAAAAATGGTTTTGACACTTGGCTTAATTAATTAGGGTGTTTAAATTTGAAAATTTATTTTTACGACAGTGATGCTAAGAATGAACCAACTGTTCACCTTGATCTTAATTTAATAAAGGAGTGATCGCCCGATATTTAATTAGGCGGGGTGTCACATTTTATTACTTACCGTAAAACTTTATTGTATCTTCACAGTCGGTAGTGTCATTGTTATGGGGAGTTAAGGCATTTTAAGACGTTAAACTCTTGCATGGTTACCGCTTGGGTAAGGACGAGTTTAACATTTTATTGGTTACGATTTACAAGGTGTGATAAATCCTTGTGCTGTTTTTGTTCCTCCTTAGTGAATCGAAGATAGTGAAGTTGCTGGAGTATTGGCTTGAGCGTGGACGTAGGCAAAGACCGAGCCACGTTAAAAACCTCGATTGGAAAAGTTTTCCTAAACCCTCTATCTTAACTACTTATGCTTTTTTTTTTAATTAATATTTTATTGTCGAACTGATTTATCATATTGTAATTAATATTTAAAAGAAGTTCAGAAATTTTTACAATTGCCATTAAAATTCATATACCTAATTCACCCCCTTTTTCGGTATATTTTTGAACCTACACTACTGCCTCACGTGCATACTATATATATAATATATATGAATGGTTAATTATGTGAACTCTCATCATGGTGGAGGAATACGTATTTTACACAATCTCGAACTCAAAAGAAGAAGTTATTATTGAAGATTGCACAAGTTCGTCATTCGATAAGAAATCATAATGTTACCCTTATGTACTAGAAGAACTAATAAACGATGAGGTAAATTAAAAAAACTTTTGATATAGAGAATATTTCATAAGTAGCTATAAAAAATGCATATGATTAGTTAGATACTTTGGTAACTAGTTATAAAAAACTCACTGACTCTCGCTTTGCTATACAAAATGAAAACAAAGACCTATATATAACACAAGAAAGTATTCCAAAAGAAAATAAGAATTTGATATTAAAAAATGATAAACTTAAGAAGGATATTCATGCTTTAAATAATGATAAAAGTAAACACCCTCCATCTCTTCAAACCGAATATAATCTATTGAGAAAATATGTTGATTTGATAAGATGTTCATTTTGAAATTTTATCAAAGTAGAAAAAACTTGAAGTTGCTTTTTGAAAAACAAAAATAAGAAGAGAAAGAAGGAATCATTTTTTAAAAGAAAATTAGGGAACCAGAAAAAGAACTCACGAAACCCAAAAAGATAAAACGTAATTTCCATTTTACATTTTGCATAAAGGTGAACCACACTTTTGAAAAATGTGTTGCTCGTCTAAAAATGAAAAATAGTCAGTTTTGCATTATTTGCAAAAATAATGATCATAGATATGTTGATTCTGAATTTTGTCCATCAAATACTCATTGCGCATATTGTGGTAAATATAATCATATTTTTGTGTTTGCAAAATAAGGAAAAATCATAAGTATAAACAAAGGAGATCCTCCTACGCCTTCCCTAATAAACATGGAACCAAAACTCAAAGGATACCAAAATGAAATATTTGTTCGTCATATTTTATAGGTACTCAAATAATGTCGAATGGACCTTATATTCATCCATATTGTGAAGATGAACAAGGAAGGCAAGAAAGAAACTGGAGCGGAGAAAAGTGAAATGTATGGAGAAGAGACACACACGATGAAAAAGAAAGAAGAAAAATGATGATGAGACATCTAAGGCTTGACAATTGTGGGTTCAACTATTTTACTGGCACGTTCTCTACCGCATACACCCATAATTAATGAAGTCAACCTGTCAAAGAAGAACTCTACAATTCTATCACTTAAAACGGGTAACTATGATCAAGGGATAAGTCCAAACTCTTAGAGATAACTTTTAACGGGGCTTAGGACTCTCCTAACATGCGTTATAAATTTAAATTCACCCCATGATAACGGGGCATGTATTCATGTAACGTTGAGTATTACTTCAACTCTACTGACCTGAGTTCTTAATTAATAGAGAATAACCCTAGCACCCCATGGACGTATAAGCCTCTCATTTGATTATTATATGAGATTATAGATGATTACTATTGAAAAAAATCCATGTCTTTATGCGACTGAGGTATTATTATCGCGTTTTGCATATCACACATATTTGTGTATTATTTATACATTAACTAGATAATATTCTAGTATTGAGGGTGCAACATATGTTATGGGGAACATGCCATCCAAAAGAGGACATGTGTCATCACGGGTTGTTTGACACATGCCTCCACAATATATTTGACACGTGGCGTCCCACTTGGGACATTGTTTTACTATAAATGGAGTTCATTTCCTTAAAATTTAGGGAGAGGTCTTCTTGGGAGAGAAGAGTGATTTCTTGTCTTTTCAGTTTTTAGAGAGAGTTTTAGAAAAGAGTTTTCATATGATTTCTTTTAGAAGATTTTCAAAACCTTTCACCTCTCGAGTTCCACCATAATGAGTTTTTTTGCAAATAGTACGGACCCACGAACTATGCTGACTTTGATTCCGACTATGACGGATACGTAGTCGCAATCGAAGTTGTTCTAGTAAAACACGTACATAAATTTGGTATTTACCCATATTAAACACCCTTTTTGCAACTATTATTATTACTCTCGAGCTTGTGTTCATTGAATATATCAACTTGTTGTAATTTTCCACCTACAATTGGCATCATCAGTGGGAACGATCTAACTTTCTTTGCCACTAGCCAATTTTTTGTGATGTCTCACTCACCTAACCGAGAACACCAAAATCACAATGACCATTAAAACCATATAAACTAGTAGGGTCCTCATCTGGATTGTAACAATCATGATGTAAGAGGGTCCTCACCTTTCCCTTGCCCTTAAGGGCCAGATAAAAGATTGGTGACCATTATCGATCTTCGAGTCCACACTATCATCCTTAGGAGGAGAGAAAAAATGAAAGTGATAAGATCTAGAGATCTAACCAAATCTCAAGGCTCATCAACACCTACAAAAAGTGCTTTAGAGATGAAAAAGATGGTACTAGTATCAATAGGAGCAGAATATGGCACTTTAACAACGTATGAATAGGTTGGAGAGAGAAGCATAAATGTGGCCACATGTCAAATTCTATAGTCCTCTTAGGGGAGCAGAGTTCATAAATGAGGAAGGACTATTCATTATCTGAAGGAATGTTCTCCTTATAAGAAGTCACCAGGATGAAGACCACGCTTTAATGAGAAGTGAGGAGAAAAATATCTTTTTGATTTGATTATAAGAGAAGTGGATAGAGACCCTCCTACTCATGGAGAATGTATCATTAAGGAGCTTCCAAGAGAGCCCTTGTCAGCTAGATGAAATCACCTTTTAACAAAACTCTCGAGCAATTGAATTTCCCAACCTATAGAAAATGCTCTCGCACCTTTTTTAATTGTTTAAAGGAAGAAGAGTTTTGGCTGGTTTCTAACTTTTTAACCTTTTGTTATAAGGGAGCCTCCTAATAAGTTCATTCATCCACGTTTCAAAATTTATGTAAGGACATAATTTTATAAATATCCGAGGTATAATCTAGGAATTTTCTATTTGTCCTAGATCACAGTATGTATGTCTGATACAGCTACATTCGACACATCAACACGATCATCCATGATAGCCTTGATCCTAATCCATGCATCCACCATCTTCACACGTGCATCATGCTATAGGCAACGTGATGCTCAATAATTCCCACTATTCCACTTCTCATTATTGGTAAAATGATTTATTGGAGTTGTTTATATTTACATAAATATTTGGAAATTTTTTAGAAAATATTTTTCCAAGTGTGATTTATTTTTATCGAAACCAAAAAGTTTTCTAAGTGTAGAAGCGGACTTGCCGCGGTCGACGAGGTCGTTCAAACGACATCGCTCTATCGTTTGATCGACATGAGTATGTCACATGATCTCGTTCGAGCGCCGCCGTCATCTCAATTTTCGTATAAATAGCTGGGTTCATTCTACACGTTTTCCAAGTCTTTTTCGCACACGATTTTTACATTTTACAGTCCAAAAAATAGACTTCATATTTTAAGGTTTCATGCCTTCTTAATTCACATAAACACTCCCATCTATGAATGTGAATCTCTAAACCTTCAAGAGGATCATTTTTACTCATCTGGAGTAACTTGTGGAGAAGCCGTCTCTTTTCCATTGCTGACCATCTGGAGTTCTTGCGGTAGATTCCAACCGACGACATCGGAACCGACACCTGAGGATATTTCATATGTCACTCTTGTTTTCATTATAATCCGTGTAAACCGTTCTTTACAAATTATAGTGAAAATAAAAGGTTATTCCCCTTTGGGGGATTTTTCCTCACTTGTGTGTTTTATTTGTGACTGAATGTTCTTACTTGATTATATTGTCTTTAATCACACCTAGATGCATGTTTTAGGATTCAATTAAGAAAACTAAGTTTAATTAAATAATTTCTTTATTTGAATAAACGCACACTCTTCAATTTATAATGGGAAGATGTATCCCACTGACCATGTTAGGCAATGTTGCCAGGATACAATATTATGGAATAACAATGAGAGTTTGATGCGCAACATATTTCATTTCAGCCTTGGGGATCTTACTTAGAAGTGGTTTGATAATTTGCCACACAAATCAATCACGTGTTTTAATAATCTCATCAAGGCCTTCATTACTGGGTTCATCATACGTAGCACTCATCCTCATAGGATGGACTTCCTTCTCATGATAAAAAATAAGCTTCGAGAAATGCTTTAAGAGTATGATAGAATGTATTGGGAAAGTATACAACAAAGTGGAAAACTGCACTGAGTTGCCTCCATCAAGATTGGGATGCCAAGCAACTCCACGATTCATCATTCTCTCACTAAGAGGGAGTATGTGAGGGTGAAATTTCTGATATTGCTCATAGTATAGGCCTTGTATTGTTTTAGGCATGTTTGTCGTATCCCCTTACAAATCGTCATGACAAACCGACATCAACACTCGAGACTTACCGACATTCCATAAAGTTATAAGGTAATTTAATGTTTAAATTAATTCACAGAATTTATTTTTGGGATGCTTATTTTTATAAAAAACAAGCAGGGGTTTTATTTTAAAAAGATTTTTTTTTTAATTTTAAACCTTGTTCAAACGAGATATGTATCTCGTTCGAACGAAAAGGTTGGTTTTTACGAAGCTAGATTGAAGTTTACATCTAATGACGACGAACATGCATACTATTCGGGGTCGTTTGAATCCCGTACAAACGAGATTGTAATGTCGTTCGAATGCAATTTATTTTTGTTAGAACAAACAGCCTTTTTCATTCGAACGGATTCAAATTCGATCTAATAAGTCGCCGTTTTGAAATTTGTGATTGTCCTATAAATGCTTATTTCGTGTTCAGATTTTTTAAGACTTTTTTGCCAAATTAGTTTTTGCATATATTTTGCAAAAGTTCTTCTTTGTTTGGTATTCTAAAACACTTTTAATTCACAACATACTTCCTAAAAATTGTTCTTGGGAATTCATTTACCCTAGACTGTTTAGTATCTTGCATATACCTTTGTGGAGAAGGCATATCCATAGTTTACCATTGTGATTCTCGAGGGAACTCACTGCTGAAGAAAAAGGTTGATTGGTGGATACCGAGCATGGAAAGTCGCGTGTGGACTTCTCGTCACCGAGTGGTATTATTTATACATTTGCGAAGGTTAGTGCATTATACTTCTGGTGGTTATCAAGTTATTGTAATAAATCTAAAGTGCTGAATAAAGATTTTGTCTAAAAGGATTTTTTCCTGAAACTTTGTCTTTGTTGAATTCTTGATTTAGTTGATCTGTTTTATCTCATAGATGTACATTTAGAATAAAAAAGATAAAATAAATTAAGATAAAAAGTGAAATTTTTGCTTTGTGACCATCCTTGCTGAGCACGTTTATTTATGCATTCACAAAGTGGTTTTAGAGCCTTCCACCCTTACATGTGTTGTCAAAGCATATTTACCCCTTTAGAAATTGGTATCAGAGCGTGTTACACTAAGTTTTCGTGTAGATCCTTGTTTCTTTTTGGGTGGTTGTTTATTCATCTCTTTTGAGTTTGCTTTTTTATCTCAATGAATTCACATAGTTTTGACGATTTAAATCATTTGATTTTTAAGTTTGGAAAAGAATTGAAATTCTTGAAAAGGAATATTGTCATTTTAAATCCGCTATGGAACTTTGCAAATGGTTTAAACTCAAAGGGATTTCTTTCATGAAAAACTTGTGGATATGGACCGAGATTTTAAAATTTTAGAATTGTCCAAGAAGGATAATGATGATAGAGTCCGGCTTTTATTGAAAGAATTAAAAGACTCTAAAATTTCTAGTGTTTGTGTGTGTGTCATTAAGGATAGTGTTTTGATTAATGATTATAAAGCACGCGAGAAGACTCTTAGGGATATGTTTGCTTGTATTTGGGGGGGGGGGGAGAGGAGCGAGATAACCTTCTAGGAATGATTGAACATATGAAGAAGGACTCCCTAAAACTTGAAGAGTCAAATTCTTTGCTTGAGTTTATAATTTTGAAGTTAAAAGATGATTTAAAAGACTCGAATAGTTTTAGTAGTGATGGTAATAGCTCACATGTTTCTAATGCTTTGAGTGCCAAAACCAATACCATTGTTGGTTTTAGAGGGTCAACACATCCAAGGATGTTAGAAAAGGTCAACCCATAGGCAATATTCCTCGAGTTTAAACATGTTCACATTGTGGTAGGAAAGGTCACCTTAGGGCATATTGTTATGATCTTGGAAGAGGTAGTAAGAAGTTGAAGTCTAGTGTTCCATTGGTTACCAAATCCCGACACGTTAAGTATACATCTAGTTGGATTAGAAAATCTATTTTGGAGGAGCTATATGTTAGACTGTATTTGCACATAATACTTTACTTGATATATCTTATGGATGATTGCTTGCATGAGTTTATTTGTCATACTCTAGTTGTGCTTCGTGATACATATTTACTTGTGTTATGACATGTGTATCTTTTGTATTATATTTTTCTTTTATTGAGCCATATTGGGAAAATACAAAAAGATTTTATTTTCATAAACATTTTGGAAAATATAAAAGGATTTTTTTTGTATTTTAAAAATAGAAAAATTTCCAAATAAGGGCCAACTTTATTTGTTTGCTAGATCTTTCAAAACAAACATGCTTATAAAAATTGCATTTATTTATCTTTTGAGGGAGATTTAGCTAAAGACCAACATGTTTGCACAATGAAACCTAGTCATATTTATTTTGTCATGACGTTAATGATTTGTAGAATCATCAATATTCTAGGTCTTTGTACATTGTACTTGTTTTATTCATTAAGTTCAACTTTATTTATCACTTGAGGCTAAAGCTTAGGTTGATGTAGTTTTGTGGTCAAATGAGAACTTCTAGAATGTATTTGAGTGTTTGGGTTATGATTCATTTATATCTAGTTCACACCTATTCATTACATCCCACACATTTGGACACATCGATAATGTGCTAGTGTGTAAGGCTTATGTGTTTTGTCTCATGTTTCGTGGTCGTTTCTAACTATATATGTGTGCCGAATTTTCTTTGGTATATTTTGCATATATTATAAATATGTTCTTTTGAGTTTTTGTTTCATTTAATTCATGCTTGAAAAACGCCTGATCTATTGGATTATTATTGATAATATGGCCATATTTTGTATTGTCTATATAATTTGTACATTTTGTATTTGCTTTGGAAAAATTGAAAAAATACATAAATAGTTGGTTTTGTTTGCCTTTGGGATTATCATTACACATGCTTGATTTATATCTTTATGTGATGATATCTTATCTTCTAAGTGATGCTTCGTATGCCATTATAAAATTTTACTCCTTTGTCTATTATGGACAAAAAGGGGGGAGAACAAATTATGAGGGAGTTTTTATGTTTATTTAAAACTTGATACGTCACGGGTACATGTTTTTGTCTTATGCGTGTAGGTACTTAAAGCAGAATTCAAGACACACTGGATGGAGACAAATTTTATGGAAGAGGAAGAAGAAGTTTGAAGACAAAGAGACTTATGCCATTTATAGAGATTTGTTAATGTAATTCGATTTTGGTTAGGTTTGTTTGTTTTTGTACCAGAATAGACAAATGGGGAGATTTATAAGAGAAAAATTTCTAATATTTCTCATAGTATAGGCCTTGTATTATTTTAGGCTAGTTTGGCGTATCCGATTATAGACCGTCACGTATCCTCACGACAAATCGACAACAACATTAGAGACTTTATGATATCCCATAAAGGTATAAGGTAATTTAGTATATAAATTAATTCACAAACTTTATTTTTGAGATGTTTATTTTTATAAAAAATGAATAAGGGTTTATTTAAAAAGATTTTTTTTAATTTTAAACCTCATTTAAACGAGATTTGTACTCGTATGAACGAAAAGGGTAATTCATTCGAAGCTCGTTTGAAGTTTACTTCTGACGAACATCTAACGAGTGTGAATAGGTGTACTGTTTTGGGTCATTTTAAGGTCGTTAAAATCCTGTTCAAACGAGATTGCAATGTCATTCGAACGAGATTTATTTTTGTTAGAACGAAATGCCTTTCTCGTTCGAACGAGATTCAAATTCGTTTGAATGAGTCGTTGCCTCGAAATTTGTGAATGCCTTATAAATACATGTTTTGTGTTCAGATTTTTAAGACTTCTTTGTTTAGTGTTCTAAAACATTTTTAGTTCACAACATACATCCTGAATATTGTTCTTGTGAGTTCGTTTAAACCAGAGACTATTTTAGTATCTTGCATACACCTTTGTGGACCAGGCATCTCCATAGCTGAACACTGTGATTCTCAAGGGAAATCACTACTGAAGACAAAGGATGATCAATGGATACCGAGCGAGGAAGGCTACGTGTGGACTGCTCCTCACCGAGTAGTATTCTTTAGAGATTTGCGAAGACTAGCGCATTATACTTGTGGTGATTATCAAGTAGTCTATAAATCGATTGTCTTGTAATAATTCTAAAGTGTTGAATATAGGTTTTTCCCAAAAGGTATTTTTCCTGAAACTTTGCCTTTGTTAAATGCTTGGTTTTGTTTATGTGTTTTATCACATAGATGTATGTTTAGGATAAAAATATTAAATTGATTAAGATAAAAATTAAAATTTTTGGTTTGTGACCATCCTTACCGAGCACATTTATTTCTGCATTCATAAAGTGGTATTAAATCCTTCCACTCATATGAGTGGTATCATATTATATTTACCCATTTACAAAGGATATTACTATTCAGAACCTCATAGAGAGGGTAGAGAAGTATGCAAAAGTTTAAGACACTATGTTTGTAGTCGGCCAGGATGGTGATCGACCAAAGAAGACCAAAAATAGAGACAAGGAATGAGCGACCAAGAAAGGAGGGAAAAAAAGCATATAGGGAACAAGAAGATGGATCTCGAGAAGGTGTTCAAGGCCATCAATAAAGTTTTCATCGAGCTAATTTATAATGTCTTTTATAAGATTAATGGTCGGCAGTACTTCAAATGGACTGAAAAGATATTAGGCAAGCCCAAGAAGAGGAACATGATGTTGAGATGCGCAAACCAAAAGGATCATGACAATAAGACTGAGAATTAAAAGACCTTAAAATCTTATTTTCAGGAACTAGCACAGGATGGGCACCTCAATGAGATCGTCGAAAAGATGAAGGGTTAGTTGTAACATGTACTCAACCAAAAGATGGATAATGTATTGGATGAAGATATTGGCCATGAGTTCACAGTGATCCATGGGTTATCTAAACCAAGTCTATCAAGGGTAACGTCCTCTGGATGGAGGTAAAGAAACTCACAAAAGTAATGAAGGCATTCCATATTAATCCAACGAAGCCTGTTGCGCGCAAACATCGACAATCAGAGACATTGATTATACGAAGCACATAGTGTTTATCGAAGAAAATTTAGTAGAGTAATATTTAGTTGAAGTAAGAAATGCTCATCGCGATGTACTTGTAATCACCCTCGGAGTAGCCAAGTGGGACATGGACAAGCTACGAGAAGATCAGGGGAGCTTCTCAGAGGTTAAGTACCATAAGATGTTTAATAAACTCAATTTGTGAATAAAAATCTATAATAAACCACTATGCATTTTATGTATTTTGTAGGAGGGATGACTGATGATGTGAGAAATCATACTTAGTTCATTCTCAACCATCATATCATGTATAGAAGCATAAATAAGTAAATAAAGAGAAATAAAACAGGATGGAGAGTGGTTCGGGTATAAAATGAGACTACGTCCACTTTTGATGCGTTACTCTCATTATATACAATAATTAATACAAGATTGGTGTGCCATTAGAGTCACACGAGAGAGAGAGAGAGAGAGAGAGAGAGAGAGAGAGAGAGAGAGAGAGAGAGAGAGAGAGAGAGAGATGAATACATGAGAAATGTAGCACTGTGTAGTGCGGGATGGATCCTGTAGACCAAATCTGTAGAGGGTTGCGGACTTTAGTGGACCAGGTGACCTGGGAGCTTTAGAGAGAGTGTGTGAGTATATATTTGGGCAGGGCTTCGCTATTGAATTCTGTCTTCGTCGATGAGGAGTGAGAACTTCTATTTAAATAGAAGTCAAAAGGAGGGATCACGGGCATGGAGCACATGACATGTGGATAAATGATGCAAGTAGGGAATCCTTTTAAAAGTTAGACAGCTGGCAAGTAAATGCTGATATGGCTAAGTCTGAGGCAAACGATATACTGCTGGAGGGGTAAGTGGCCGCAGCCTACTGAGGATGCGGTCGTGGTCTTATTATGTACAGGTTATAGGGACTATCGCGATCTGTCTGAGCTCCATGTAGCGGATATGTATTTAAGCCTTCCGCGGCTATGTAACAGTATTGGGCATATCAATAAGCCCCCAAGCCTCAGTTCCAAGAAGTTACAAGTTTGTGCTACAGCTGTGTTCAATGCCCATATGTCGCGGTGCCATTGGAGATAGTGGTCTCGGTTGCTCTTTTGTTTGGGACGCAGAGGGATGCCGTTGACCTTAAATTATGACGCTTTAACTTCCAGCGCCCTCTTATATAAATGGGACCAGGTCGTGGCCTCATTAATTTTACACATCTTTGAGAGAGTTAGCACCCTTGCGATTTTTTACACTTGTTTATCTTGCTGTCTAGTGGTGATTCTAAGGCTGCTCTTCTGTGGTTTGTGGATTATTTCCTCTAATAAAAAAATTACATTATCCGGGTTGGTATTTTAATACATGTTTTTTCTTTCAATCCATGCTTTTTAATTTTCTACTCGAAATCTCTTCAATCCACATATTATTTTACAAACCCATTTGTATGGTTTCATAAACCCATGCTCTGCTAGGACTTTAATCTAACGATTAGAACCCAATATTGATCGAAATTGCATTAGTAGCTATTTAGTATTTTTTGTTGTTGGGCAAATTTTTGGCTAGATAAGTCTTCAATTATTCTGAGTTTTAGTATATTCCTGGATTTGGCTCATTTGTGTATTTGGCACATAAATAGGTTTGTCGAATTTTTGTGTTTGTGTATTTTTGGATTTATTAAATTTGGTTGTAAAATATGACGGTGTGTGATAATTGATTGAATTCGCAAGTTTCTAATTTGGCACACTTATTTAATTAGAGTCTATTTTTAAACTAAATTAATTCAGTCCCTAAACATGCAACTACGTATCAAACCAAATAAGATATAGCATGCGACACAAAATTTCAGGAAAAATCCCCGAAGGGAAAAACCTTTTATTTCTAGAACTTTGAAAAGTTTACAAGACCATTGACTTACATACAACCTAATAATCGCCCACAAGTGTAACGCACGGTGTCTTCGTCAAACCTTCAAAGCAACGGTTAAAAATCTGTAGTGGTTCACGTGCAGCTATACCACAAGGACCGCAACCCAAAAAATCCGTAGAGACTCCCTCCACAATAGCATGCATCTCTCAATTGTAGAGATCTCCCCACAAAGGATGAACAAAGGCAAAGCAATGTTCTTGAACACCAAAATAATTCACCAAAGCATATGGGATTTTTGTGAATTGAAAACAAAAAGGGATTAAACCATAAAAGAAGAAGTCAAAAGGATTCTGCAGTTTCGCAGTTTTCAGTCTTTCAAAACGCTGGGACTTATTAAAGAAAACGAAATCATTTAATGAGTATTTATACAAAATTATGCCGCCTCGGTATACGAGATCGTTCGAACGAGAAAGCTATCTCGTGCGAACGAATTACAGATGTCGTTCACACGACATCGCGTGACATCCACATGTTGCTCGAACGAGATGATGATCTCGCATTAACGATATGGGCATCAAAATCGAAGTACGCTTCAGGACTTAGAAAAAATACTCATTCTCAAATTTTGACGAAAAAGTTCGCTCCAACACTTAGAAAATATTTTGTAAAAATATCCCAAAAGCTCTAAGTGTAAAGTTAAGGTATATAAAACATAACCTTACCAAAGTAAACTTTGCAGACTCTTTTTGATGAAGAACCTTGATATTCGGATCCGTCTTTGATACTTGAATGTTCTTGAATGCTCTTTGACGGTGTAGCGGTATACGACATACTAAATTGATAACGGGCTTATAAAATAATGTCCTTACAAATCTCCCCCCATGTCTATGCCGGTACATAAATAAAAATATCTGAATTATCAAATACTAAAAATCCTATACAAATCTACCCTCCCATTGAATAAATTTGTAAGATCTCAAACTGTTCCTCAAAAATATTCATCAAATCTCAAAGATTTTCTTATCGGGGTGTTCAACAAAATGATCTTCAATCTTTGTACCTACACACATGAGATAAAGCAACGCATCGAGTTTGAAATGATATAAGAATGAATCAATCAATATAAATCAAATCTCCCCCATAATGCAAAAACTCCCCCATAACATGATAATTCTTTCTCCCCCTTTTTATGATGTCCCCAAATAGACAGATAAGAAGAAATAATCAAAACAAGGAGTGCCACGACAAAATGCATAGAAAACAAGGATCAAACTACGCGCATGCAGAGGTATATCCCAAAAACATCCACAAATTCTTTTTGGAATTTTTTTTCAATTTTTCAAAGCAAAAATAAGATACAAAAAAATCACACACCATGGATTTATACTCCAACAACCAAGTCATGGAAATGGAATGAATGGGTGTGAACACATTCGATAGTTAAATAAACTCAATCAATCATATGTTCACGATGAATGCATGTACCCCTAACGAATGAACATCAAAAGTATCCTTAGGTGAAAAAATTTGTTTAATTTAAATAACATCGTCTTATGAAAATCAACAAATCAAAGTCAAAGTGATTTCCAAACCAATAACGTCCAAAACTATGAAACGTTTTTTCAAGATTTTCAAGGACGTGACAAACCCATTTTAATTCTCCATCCAAACTCCCTCATGCATATTTTCTTTTAGAGGTGATCTAAATTCTCAAACATTAGAGAATTGGTGAAAAAACCTAAATGGCCCATTTTTGGCATGAATTTCTTTTTATTGCCTTTAAATTTTCTTCGGGCTCTTTTAAACCTCTTTGGACCTCGGATAATAAAATTTCTTAATTTTTTAGGCCCAATTTAAGCAGTGGCTTAGTATTCGCAAAGGCCAAATGAACCTTTCGCAGCCCTTCTCCATTTTCAAATAAAACACACAAACTCACAAACGACTCTTACATGCACAACTTTCTTGTGAAGTTTTATCGCGCTTGGTTTGCTTTAAGGACAAGATTGAAGTGAAAACACCCAACCAACATGTGATAAGACAAACACAATAATGAAACAAATCCGTGCACGTGTGCAGTAAAGGAAATCAAGAGTCAAACATGTAGGAAGTAACACTTAATTACATCTTAATGACTCCAAACATTATAACGCACATGGATGAATTGACATATTGTATCAAAACACTATCAAATAGTCACGTGAAAAAATGGAATGATGTTGTGACTTGGTCATCCTAAGTGTCTATCCATAAACGGTGTAAACAAAATTAAAAACTCCTTTTGAATTTTTTCAAAAATTTTATCAAAATAAAATCTTTTTGTATTTTTCAAAAGCAAAAATTTATACAAAAAGTACATGTCACAACGTTAGCAAAAATAAATATCATGACATAAAAACTAGTGTATGATAAACATGCAAACACAATCATTTATATGATATGGCAAGAGAAGAATCATGTGTAAGCAAATGTGAATCAACTTGTCTAAAATATAGTGCCCCTAAAAGTGATTTCCTAACCCAAATAGATGTGAAATGTCGTGTGGGGGATTTAGGAACTAAGGGAACACTAGACATAAACTTCCTAGGACTTATTAACAATATCTCCTAAGGTGACCTTTCCTACAATAATGTGAACATGTGTAAACGGGAGGAATGTTACCTAAAGTGTGATCTTTTCTAACGTTCTTGGGATTGGTTGACCCTCTAAAACAAACTATGGTCTTGGCTTTAACACTCGAAGGATGAGAACAAAACGAGCCATTACCATCACTATCAAACCTACTTGAATCGTTTAAATCATTTTTTAACTTCAAAATATTTGATTCAAGCAAATAATTAGACTCTTCCAATTTATGGGACTCCTTCTTCAAATTATCAATCAAACTTAGAAGGTTATCTCGCTCCCCCTCAATTAAAGCAAACTTTTTCCTAAGAGTCTCTTCACGTGACACAAACTCATTGATTAAAATATTTTTGTCCTCTTTGGTACAAACACAAACCATCAAATTTTTAAGGTCCTCTTATTATTTTTATAAAAATAGGACCCTATCATCACTCTCCTTCTTGAAAAATTTTAAAGCAACAAAGTCATAGTCCAAGGAAAAAAAAATTCACGATAAATGTCTCTTTGATTTTGAACCGTTTGCAAAAGATCCATTGCAGATTTAAAACGAGATTTTTTTTTTCCAAAAAATTAATTATTTTAGCAAACGTCAAATGCAAATGATTTATATCATCAAAACTTTGACTTGTGTTAATAGGAGGGGGCATCAAACTAAACAAGTGCTCCATTGAAAATTGTAATTTTTTACAAACTGATTTTTCAAAAAAATCAATATCACACAAATTTTGTGGAAAATAGGAATACGCAATAAATTAGCGCAACCCGCTCTGATACCAATTTGACGACGTGAGAAGTCAAATTGTATAAAAAAATCCTCGAAGAATCAGGATCACGTGATAAATTAGCGTAATCCGCTCTGATACCAATTTGTAAAATATGACGGTGTGCGATAATTGATTAAATTCGCAAGTTTCTAATTTGGCACACTTATTTAATTAGAGACTATTTTTAAACCAAATTAATTCAGCCCCTAAACATGCAACTACGTATCAAACAAAATAAGATATAGCATGCAACACAAAATTTCAGGAAAAATCCCCGATGGGAAAAACCATTTATTCCTAGAACTTTGAAAAGTTTGCAAGACCATTGACTTACATACAACTTGATAATCGCCCACAAGTGTAACGCACAGTGTCTTCATCAAACCTTCAAAGCAACGACTAGAAATCTGCAGTGGTTCACGCGCAGCTATACCACAAGGACCGCAGCCCAAAAAACTCCGTAGAGACTCCCTCCACAATAGCATGCATCTCTTGGTTGTAGAGATCTCCCCACAAAGGATGAACAAAAGCAAAGCAGTGTTCTTAAACACCAAAACAATTCACCAAAGCATATGGGATTTTTGTGAATTGAAAACAAAAAGGGATTAAACCCTAAAAGAAGAAGTCAAAAGGATTCTGCAGTTTCGCAGTTTTCTGTCTTTCAAAACGCTGGGACTTCTTAATGAAAACGAAACCATTTAATGAGTATTTATACAAAATTGCGTTGCCTCGGTATACGAGCTCGTTCGAATGAGAAAGCTATCTCATAGGAACGAAGTACATATGTCGTTCAAACGACATCGTGCGACATCCACATGCCGCTCGAAAGAGATGCTCATCTCCTTTGAACGATCTGGGCATCAAAATGGAGGTACACATCAGGACTTAGAAAAAATACTCATTCTCAAATTTTAACGAAAAAGTCCTCTCCAACACTTGAAAAATATATTTTGTAAAAATATCCCCAAAGCTCTAAGTGTAAAGTTAAGGCATATAAAACATAACCTTACCAAAGTAAACTTTGCGGAGTCTTTTTTATGAAAATCCTTGATATTTGGATCCGTCTTTGATGCTTAAATGTTCTTGAATGCTCTTTGAGGATGTAGCTATATATGACAAACTATATTGATAACGGACTTATAAAATAATGTCCTTACATTGGCTTTCTTTCTTAAACCCCTATTTGGTTTGATGTTTTGGCCAAGAACACCCATAGGCTGTTCTTGGTGTTCTTGGCCAAAACCCTAGGGTTTTAAGCACTTGATCTTTAGAACCCAAGAAGTTAAGTTGTTTACCTATTTTCCCCCTGGCTGCGACCTTTGCGTTAAACTTATCCTCGATTGAATTCTTAATTTCCTTCCATTTCTTATGGCTTCGGCCTTTACCTTGAGTTGCAATTTTTTTTCACTTTTCTAATTTCTTCACTTATTATCTCGGCTTTAATAATTAAGCAGATTTTCATTTTTTATTCTGATCATGATGGTTACGGCACCTAACTGCGGATTCTTTATGCTTTTATAGGTTACTGCCACAGCCTAATGCATTGGAATACTTTGGAGTGTTTGGAGGACTTTTGAAGAGACATATTGGTGTTCCTCCTCTAGTGGTGCATCAAATAAAGCCCTTGAATACCAGTGGACCCTGTAGGCTTAAGGACTGACCAAACTGCGTTCAAGTAGATTCTGACTCCAAAGTGTTTTCTGACTATAGGGATTCCAGGAACGTTGCGGATGATCTTGATATGGCTGACGATACATATTCAAATAATAATCCCCCTTAAATTTGGATGCTGCGACAACTACCCCAATGATAGTTGTTGCTACTGAGGCAAGAAACACTGAAGCTAGGACCCCTGGACGCGGCCAAGAGTCTGAAAGAGAACCCGCGACACTTCACCACCCTTGTATTATGAATGAGGAGTGACTTACTGCCTTGGTTGAGGCTTGTGAGTTCTAAAGGGAACAATTTGTACACTTCCTTATATGGAGCAAAGGTCATGCTTCGTAATCGCAAACAACGGGGTTTGCTTCCCCCTTCACGCAATTCTATTAGGGTCGTGGCTACCTTTCCTAGTTCCTGTTAGAAAAAAATAAGTGTTTTGAACTTGATCCCAACCCAAGTTGATCACAATGAACAGAGGACCATACTTGTTGCTCTAGTTATTTAGAGGGCGAGTTCAAGAAAGATCATTACCGCAGAGTTTTTTTATTTATACAGACCGAAGGAGAACACGGTTGGAAACCCAGATTACTTATATATGGATTCGTAGAGGGGGATGGATATTTGATGAGAGGGAGGACTTCTAGTGTGAAAAACTAGAAGGGTAAATTTTTCTTTATTTCTAGGGATAACTGGGAAATCCACCCATAGGAGAACGAGAGAGAGAGAGAGAGAGAGAGAGAGAGAGAGAGAGAGAGAGAGAGAGAGGGAAAGAAATTAGGTTGCCGTGGAATGGGGCCAACCACCTACAGAAGGTACTGAAATGATCACGGCCTTTATTTTTTTCTTTAATTATTTTACATGTTGCAGCCTTTACTTTCTTTTATGATAATATCTGTGGCCATTACTAACTCCTTTGAGATACATTCCATATAGGTCTCACACTCTCCAAGAGACGGACATGAATGAGTTTATGGTCTTTCTTGAGGATGGTAAGAAAAACTTTCTTAACATAGTGACTCTGTGGTTACTATACAAATTCGGATACTACCCCGCACACCAGACACTAATGAAGACTGCGAAAGGTAGTTTCCCTTATCTTAATTATTACTATGACATTAATTTTAATCTTAGAATATTGACATTTCTCCTTTTATGTGGTGCCGTAGAGGAGATTGACAGGGATCTCCTAGCCTCCCAACTTGATGAAACGAAAAAGGTCTTTTAAGGCCTTAACCAAGCCCCAAAGAAGATGGGGAAGAAGAGGAAGAAGAGGAAGAGGGCAACTAAAGAGGTTGCTTCCCCTCAAGCTTAGAAGGAGGTTGACCCACTAACAGAGAATGAGGCTAACCCTCTACTGATGCCCCGATCACTATGTTAGAGGTTGAGCTACCTACTACAGACCCCTAATATGACGATGATATTGAGGCCAAATTAGTTTCAGCTGGTTTGACTGATTTCTCTAGGGGATTTTCACGGAGACTCCAGACCCATTCATGTTTCCAATACTGGGTCCCCTTCGTAGACTGTGGTTACTATTAATGCTAATTTTCCTACCCCTCAAAGCAGTGCTGACAGTTGTATTAAGGGGTGTCCGTGGCCTTATTTGAGGCAGCCAGATCTAAAATTCCCTTGGGATACAACATCAAGTGTTATCCCAAGGATGAGGAAGGATACGGAGTCCACTGATATCAATTGTCGGTAGAGGAGGACACGGAGGACCTTGAAGAATATTCTCTACACAATTTGCAGAAGGTAAGGATTCCTTCATTTATTTTCCTTCTGCAGCCATTTTTGTATAATTTATCTTGTATTAATTACTTTACTCTTTTGGTTTCAAGTTGTGGAAGTTGCAATGGCTCAAAGGGTCAAGTGTAAGAAGATTTATACGTAGCACCAAGCTGCAAAGTCCAACCATCAATCCTAGTTGGAGAGTGACAGATTTGCATCCTTTGAGGATGGCAAGAAATCTTCAGAGGCAACCCTCCAAGCTCATAAAATGAATGCAGAGGAGGCTATAGTCAAAGATCATGACGAGGCTGAGCAAAACTTCACTCAGGATACAGAACCCTTAAAATTTCTGAGGCCAAAGCACTAGAGGTGGCAAGTAAGACTGTAGGAATTAATGAAAGGTTGGATGTGACATAGGCAAGGAATTAATAACTTTTAACCAACCGTGCCGCAACTGATTTAAAGAAGGATGAAGATCTCGTCACGGTTATAAAAAAATAGTTGAAGATGTCATTGCCTCATTCACAACCTCAAGAAACTTCTACCTCATTAATAACAAAGCCTACCTATGCGGCTACAAAGAGCTGAGGCACACGATAATAAAGAATTTTCCAAAGACTAAGGATAAAATTTATGCCTGAAGGTTCAATAACCCTAAGCAGCTTTCCTGTATAGAAGAGCTCAGGGATGCAGATGAACTAGCAATGAAGCAGCGTGGTGAGGCTATGATAGTAGAGGAAGAAGAGACAGAGACTGCAATAGATGACGCTGAGGATGATGAAGATAAGGATGCGACCTCTTGATCTGTACCTTTTTATTTTCAAACTTGTTCTAAACTTGTACTTATTATTACCACAACCTTGATGTAATTTTTATTGAATTGCATGGGCCCTTTGCATCCTTAAACATTGTAATTATTTTTTCCATATTTAAACACTTTATTCAAATTTATTGGATTTTCCCTTCAAATATTTCTGTATTTCTCTTCCCTTGTTGTGGCCTCTAGCTTGTTTGCCTTGTACGCTTATTTGTATTGTAGCTTTAAGCATTAGTTTGTAATAAAACTTAGATATTAGCTCTGCAACCTCTAGTAATAGACTTCAGTAGATTGCCTTTATAAACGAAGTGAAATATTTTAGACTTAAGAGAAAAACTGGTTGTGGCAGTCATCTGTATCAAACTTGAACTCTAGGTCTTCTGCCTCCCGATTCTCTTGAGATGCCTGCCACAATGGCTATTAAATCTAAAATTGGGTATTGAAATACCCTTTTGTGGCTTAAAATAGGCTTTGATCACTTGTAGAATTCCTACTGCAGTGTTATTAAGTTGTAGTGGTTCTTTGAGAAATGACTCCCTTGCTACGAACATCATGTCCATAGCCCACCCTCCTTATCAGGTTGCAGCTTCTCTCTTAGAGATGAGATTTCTTTCTTGTTTGGGGGTATTTTCAAGCCTCCCTAGACTGGGTTCATTATAAATCCAATCACATCTATATATGGGTATTTTTAAGCCTCCCCAGGCTGGGTTCATTATAATTCCACCCATAACTATATATCGATATTTTCAAGGTGTGTTTGGCTAGTTGCATTTTTAAACAACCATGACTAATAATAAGTATTAGGATCCCTCAAGGCTAAGAACGGGTATTATGAACCGCCAGGCTAATAGAAGCATCCCACACCTTTGAAATCCTTCGCGATGAGAGGGGTGTTAAATGCCATTTAAAGTCGTCATTCCCTTTTCTTCTACATACACCTTTTCCCATTTTCTTTAATCTTCGAGATAATCGGTTGTTAGGTTCTCCCATTTCCTTGACAAACGTATATATATATATATACATGATTGTCAAGGAAATTGGAAACATATAAGCTTAAACTTGGGGTTTATTTGTTTGTAAATATTTAAAAATTGAAATATTCAAAGGCAAAGATAGGCATGCAACTGTCTCAGTTAGGTGCTGCATCCCTTAGGAACTGCTGGAGCATCCCCTATATGGAGAGCCTTTCAATATCATTCTTCAAAGAAAAGCACCTATCGATGATGTGGTCATTGATTTGGGTGAAACTCACACTATTTGGCCTTGTCTCTCTTATATGGCACGAATTTGAGCTATTCTATATACATGAGTAGTTTCTTCCTCTTTAATGGACTAGCCGTGGCTTTATCTTTAATGGATACGACCCTCTATTAGGAAGTGAAGATTACGGACTCTAGCATCATAACCCTCTATCCCGGGATGTTAACATGGACTTGAGTGAGGCTTGGCTGTCATATAGATAGTCGGTGCAACTCACTAAGTGGGCCACATCTTCATTTTGCTGCAGATCTGATCTAGGGCTTCCTTCCATGATTTCTGTTATGTTAGTGTTTTGAAATATATTCTATGAGAAATGTAGACCTGTGTAGTGTAGGATGAATGTTGTAGAGCAAGTTTGTAGAAGGATGCGAACTGTAGTGGACCAAATGACCCGAGAGCTTCTAGATAGAGATAGTGAGTAGATATTTGGGTAGGGCTTCATTGTCGAATCCTGTCTCCCTATATAAGGAATGAACACTTCTATTTATATAATTCAAAAGGAGGGATCATGTGCATGGAGCACGTGACATGTGAATAAATTATGCAAGTGAGGAATCCTTCTAGAAGTTGGACAGCTGGCAAATAAATTCTGACGTGGATAAGTCTGTGGCATGGGATGTACTGCTGAAAGGGTAGGTGGTCTGAGGATGCGATCGTGCCTTTATTATGTGCTGGTCACAGGGACTGCTGCCACCTATCTGATCCTCAGGCAATGGCTATGTATTTAAGCCTTCTCCGGCTATGTACTAGTATTGGGCATATCAATGACCATGCCCCTCGGTAAGTTCGTTCGCCCTTGTCTGAGCAAGAGGAATATCTAAAATTATTTTTTTCACGTGGTGGATATAGATTCACATTATAATATTTTACTTAGAATATGATATCTACATGCCATGAGGGCATTGTCTTCCTACCACCAGAAGCTGAAGTGCATCACCGAGAAAGGTATAATGGAGATTATGGGGAACCAAACATTAGCACAGTACTGCTTCATTGGTTGAAATAGTAAAAAAAAGGAAAGAAATGTTTAGGGAACCTATAAAGGGCTCCTTGCCCTCCAAGTAGTAGTTAAAGTATGGGAAAACTGGTGTTGAGGAAACCAAGGTTACCCCAGTCAATTCAAAAGGTGGTCTTTGACAACAATCAACCTGAGAAGAAGTTCTTGATCGATAAAACTCTTATTGGAGAGGAAAAAAAGAATTGTTCACTTTCCTCAAAAGTAATTAAGATGTATTTTATTTGCATCCATATGACATATCGGATATTAATACGAAAGTTATGTGTCACAAGCTCCATACAGACTCTTCACATCCACTTGTAACTCATAGGCGCACAAAACTATCCTCGAGAAGGCGAGGGCAGTAGAGGAAGGAGTGGGGAAGTTTAATTCCCAAAGAGTTTATTAAATTTAGTGGTGGTTAGGAATAGTAACAGGAATGCAAAGTCTGCATAGACTTCACCGATCTGAACAAGCCTTTCCCCAAATATAGTTTTCATTTGCCTAAACTTGACCAACTGGTAGATGTAACTACAAACCACCAACGTATGAGCTTTATTGATGCCTATTCAGGCTACCACCAGATCCTATTTTTCGACCACTAGCAAGCGAAAAAATCTTTCTTCACCACATTAGGACTATGAAATTATAGGGTAATGTCAATCAGATTAAAAAATATTGATGACGCTTACTAAAGGCTTGTTATAAAGATATTTAAGCAGCAATTAAGAGATATGATGAAGGTATACATAGATGATATGTTCGTGAAGATAAAAAAGAAGGAGGATTATCTTACTGACCTAGCTGGGAATTTTGAAGTCCTTGGTCACTACAGAATGAGATGGAATGTAGCCAAGTGATCTTTTAGGGTGTAGTCTAAAAAATTCCTCAGATACATGGTCAGCCAAAGGGGAATTGAGGCAACATCCAATCAGATCGAAGCAATAAGAAATGTGCAATCTCCAAGCATCGTGTGTGAGGTGAAGACGCTCAATTACATCCTCGTTGATCTAAATAGGTTCATATCAAGATCTTCAGAAATATACCGACATTTTTTTTTCAAATATTGAAGAATGAATGAACGAGATATGGAATGACCAATATACCCAGGCACTATAGGAAGTGAAAAGTATTTGAGATAACTGTCATTATTGATTATCCCCAAAGAAGAAGGACCTTTATACTTATACCTCGCAGTATCCAGTAAGACTAGCTTTGGTTTGTGAGAGGAAAAGGAGTAAATCTTCCATATATTATGTGATAAAAACTTTGATCAATGCCAATAAGAGATACACCCCTTTAAAAAAAACATGCATATGCATTGGTGATAGCCTCTTATAAGTTAAAGAATTAATTTGAGTCACACACTATTATCGTCCTAACTTTCTACCCCCCAAAGGCAATTATTCGAAAAGATGAACTATCTGGATGAATGTCCAAATGGTTGGTGGAGCTAGGAAGGTTTGATATTCAGTATCTTCCTAGGACATCGATCAAGGGTAACTTGATGATTTTATCGCCTAATTCTTCAATGATCGGGTACTAAATGAGGTTAGCACCAGAAGTGAAAAAGTGGAAAAGTGGATTCTTTATATGGAAAGAGCATAAAATTATAAGGGGCATCGATAGGGATAACATTAGTATTCCTGGAGAAAATTTTCCTCGAGAAGGTTATACGCTTAGGATATGAACCGTCTAATAATGAAGAAGAATGCGATGAATTGATTGGCGGTTTGAGGAAGGCACTCTACTTTGGCTCACGTCACCTTGACATGTTTTGTGACTCAAGACTTGTATCATATTAGATATTAGGATACTATAAATCCAATGAAAAATGCATAGGTGAAAACTTGGAAGAAGCCCAATGCCTAGTGGCTCAGTTCCAACACGTATAAATGCAACAGTTCCTAAGAAGGAACAAGAATCACATTGATGACTTAGCCACACTTACTTCAGTTATGAAAGGGCATCTTAAATGAACAACTCAAGTGGAGTACCTCGACCAACCCAACATTAATACTTGAAATCTGGCTAAGCAAGTTAGGCTATTAATAGGGCCCCAAGATGGATAGATATAGTCATTCATTATCTAAAAGGGGATGAGTTTCCTCATGATAATAAAGAAGCACACTAGATTTGGATAATGGTTGATCACTTTTATTTTTTTTCAGATAATAAGCTTTACCGGTGATCCTTTTTGGGACCATATTTGTAATGTGTTCACCAGAAAACATTGAGTAAACCCTTTATGAGTTACACGAGGGGGTATATGGAAGCCATACAGGGGCAAATAACTGGCATTCTAAGTTATGAAAATAGGATATTTGTGTCCATACATGCAACAAGATGTACTCTCATATGTTCGTAAGTGAAAAAATTTTGAGCTCTTCTCGCCTTTGGTGCGTCATCCTAGTAACGAATTCAAACTCCTCGCAAGTCATTGGCCTTTTATGCAATGGAGACTAGACATTTTTTGTCTACTACCCTTTTGTCCGATAAAAAGAAGTTTCTTTTGGTCAGCACCGGTTACTTCACTAAGTGGGTTTAAGGGGAACCACTAATAAACATCTGAGATGTCGGCATGACCAGATTTATTCATAGGAACATCATAACATGTTTTGCCTTCCTAAGATGATCACAACAGATGGCGGTACACGGTTTGAGAACATCCTCTTTTAAAGTTTTTGTGTGAATATAAGATTAAGCATTACTACAGTTTCGTGGCCTACCCCCAAAGCAACGGGAAATATGAAGTTTCCAATAAGGCAATACTCAACAGGATAAGGTAGAGGTTGGAGAAAAAAAATGGCGCATGGTTCGACCAGTTTACCCATATTCTCTAGCCTTATCGAATTATGTCCAAAAGGTCGGCAGGGAAAAATCCTTTACCTTAGCTCATTGGATGGAAATTGGTATCCCACTCGAAATAGGTCTACTGACCATGAAATCCTCCTTGGTTAACCAAGTATCAATAATATAGCGATCAAACTTGAGCTTGACCTAGCAGTCATAGGAAGAAAGTTGTACCTTGTAAAGTTTACATCCTACCACCAATACTTGGCCGGGAAATACAACAAGGGAGTCAAGGAAATGATCTTTAAGGTCGAGGATTAAGTCCTCAGAAAGATTGTAGTCAATGAAAATAAGCCCTCTGACGAAAAACTCGAGCCTAATTGGGAATATCCATTCAAAGATACTAGAAATGAATTGTATGGAGCCAACACGGGGAAGTTCCTCGAGCATTGAAAGCAACCAAGAGCAAGAATTTTTACTTTTCGTCTAAAATCATTTCAAATTTTAATTACTTTTTAGAATTTTTTTTAGCTTTCTTGTAAATTTTTGTTTGTCAAGATTTAATTTAGAATTATGTTTAAGAACTTATGCTTTTATCTCTTTGTATTATTCCAAGTGGAATGTAATGAGTATTTAATAAAGACTATTGTTAGTTGAATGGATTTTGCTTGACGTACATATGTTTATCTTTTTTAAATGTCTTCTTTAATATTGACTCTCAATTCAATCGGGACAACCATGCGATCTGATTATACCTTAATTTTATTTTTATAATATTTTAAGGTAAAATGTTACACATTTATTCCTTAAATTCCCTTAATTATGAGCATTTAAGTAGTACGTACATTTTACAACGCTATATAATTTTTAAGCTTAAGTAGTGAATTTTAAATATTTTTTGGAAAAACTAATTAGAACAAAAGTTGGAAAATTATGGGAAAAGATGTCATTTTAGTATTTTTAGTATTTTTAGACCCAATATTATACTAAAATTGTTTAGTGCATTATATTTATAATTGTCCTTAAGGTTTCGTGTACAGTCGAGTTAAATCGGAGGTCCCAATGATAAATATTATAAAGTTAGGGGAAAATAAAAATTTTAATAATTATTTACGCTCAATATTTTTAGTAAATTGACTCACATTTTTATTTTATGAGTGCCTCCAAAATTTGGTGAAAATCGGGACTCTAACATAACTCAAATGACACGTGTATAAAAAGGGGACTCGAATGCAATTATTAAAGCATAGGGTTCAAACGGTGATTTTATATATTTCATGGGCTCAAATTATGCTTCTAGTGTTGTTTTTATATTTTTCAGGAGTTGAAGGTGTCTTGATAAAAATCGGAGGTCAAAGCCAAATATTAAAGACAAAGGGTCAATGTGGAGTTACTCAAAAAGATATTTTGGGGTCGCAATGTATATAAAAAAAATAGAGGTAAAAGACTTATTGGGAGATATATTTTTTCATATTTTATGATCCAAAAGATTCCTAAGTGAGTGAAATACTACACATATTAAATAGATGTAGTAAACCTAAAAGGGCATCATTTTTCTCCCTTAGAGCATCCACAACGGTGGATGCTCTTAACAGGTAAAGTTACAGATCTAACCAGGGTATTTACCTTTCGTCAGTGAATGTCTACACAATGGGAATAAGTAAACATCAACCAAGTTTGTGACGGTAATAGTTGCTACGAACTACTATTGTTCGTAGGAACTATAAATACATTTCTTACGGACAACATTTGTTCGTAGGAAAATGTTACGAACAAATGTTGTTCGTAAAAACCCAAAAATATAATGAAAATAATTATTTATATTTGTTACGAACTTCATTTGTTCGTAGGAATTCCTACGAATAAATAAAGTTCGTAAGAAACATTTGCAAATTCAACAGGCGTTCCGTAACTTTACAAACCCACTACCATTTATCCTACAAAATTTGTTGTGTTCAATCCCCCATTGCAGAGCTTCTGATGTGTAAACTTATAAATTCTTTTGGCTTTTAGTTTCACCACTACAGATGCTCTTATGCCTAGCCAAAAATTCTCTCTCTAAGCCAACCATCTCCTTCAATTATCAAAAGCCTTCCTATAACTTTTTGTTTTTAACTTTTTCCAATCATTTACGGCACAAAAAAACATCTCCCTTTATTTTATTTTATTTTATTTTCATCTTTAAGCATAAAGGAGATAACCCTATAGCTTTTAGTTTCTTTATGTTGCAAGTAAGTTTATTTCTTCTTCTATTTGTTTTGTTTCATTAAACCATAGACAATTATTTAGTGAAAGTTAGTAATGAATGTTATTGTGTGTTATTTTTTTTTGTGTATGGTAATGGTGAATATTACTAATTAGTTTAGATTAGTTTTTTTTCTATTCAAAATTTCAGCATGCTTATTTTTATTATTTTGTTGATTAGTGCAATAATGTTGGGATAAATTACTTAACTGTGGATTATGAGAAAATAATGATAATGCAAAATTACTATGCCTAATTTTAACCTTGTCAACTATTATTAATTAATTTTGAAAATTTTGTTCTGATTCAAATTAAATAACTTAAAATGTATGGTTTACTTTTCATGCGACATAATTGAGTCATGTAAAAATTTGAGTTAGTATGTATTGTTTAGTTAACTCGCATGTGTTTATTGAATATCATGCATTTAGTGATATACTTCATGTTAAGTTAGCAATATCATTAAAAATGGTCGTTAAAACTTTGATTATATTATAGACTAGCTTGCAGGCCACGCATTGCGTGGGCGTAGTTATAGAAATTATGTTTGATCATTTTGGTAACATTCATAAAAAAATTATGTTGATTAAGTTAATACCGATTATGGTAATGTTATTTTAAATAAATGAAACTTAATATTGAAACAATAAATAAAATGTTATGAATGACAATGTTCTTTGTAGAAATACATTAATGTTATTTCTAATAAACAAAGTGTTATTTAAAATTAAATGGCATGGAAGAAATAAAAGAAAATAATAAAAAAATATATAAAGGTATGGAAAGCATCAAGATTTTAAAATTAGTTCTTTTTCTTAACTAAATGGCCACCATGGTCATTAATAAGTCTCATTTCTTTTAGTACTATACCCGCTTAGAAGGAAGTGATTTTCTTTCCATTTTATTTATTGTATAAATATATCCTTCTTTAGCCATCGAGGTCAACATTTTTATGTTTAGTATCTCATTACAAAGACTTTGGAAAGTAGATCACATTAGGCCCATAATATGAAATTCGATCATAGTACTTAAAGAGAAGTCCACCACCATATGTTTATTTGCAAGCTGAAACTACAAATGTAAAAAAAAATGGTATTAATATTGATACAGTCGTAATATAAATCACATGAAAAACAATGCAGATATAAAACATGTTGTAGTATAATAAACAAAATATTTAACATGAAAATATAACACATAACTTGTACTACATAAACTTATAATATATTTAATGTGAGTGTCATGTATAGAAATGAGGTATGTTTATATTAAATGTAATATAGACATGTATATGAATATATACATTTTAGAGATCCTATAAATAACATATAGCTTTTTGTATTTACACTAAAATTAGTTAATGACCCTAATAAAAACACTCAAATAAATACAATTCAAATTCAAAAAAATTAAATGATCCCCAAAACTCAAATGGGTTAGATCCTTTGGGATATCGAATTTTTGTGAGCGAATTTCCGATTAAAAGGAGTGGGCGATAATATCTAGGAGACGTTTTTTTTTTGAACGTCAGCCCAGCTGATTTTATAAATGGGACAAAAAGACTTACACATACAAACAAACCAATCAAAAGGAATAAACCTTGTAAAGCCAAAACAAATAAAAGCTTTACACTTACCCCCGAAACAGCAACTATACCTAAATTAAAACCCAAACCAGCCCAAAAACCAACCTTTCTAACACACCGTCTCTCTAAAACAAGAGAGAGAGAAAGCAAAATACAGAAAAAAAAAGAAAACCCAACTAGATCCAGACTAATTCAAGGGATAAACAAAGCCATCAAACTTCCGAAAATGGATCATCAATCAACACAATGGCAGAAAAATCATCCCACACCCTCCGGTGGAAAATCTTCACGCAGAAAACACTTCAAGGCAGCTGGAGGGTGAGCCACCCAATCATTCGGCAAAACAAAGGCTGAGCAAGCTTTCACAACCCAATCAACAGCAGTATTAGCTAATCTAGGGACATGCAAGAAGAAGATCTCCCTGCAGTGGCTGGTAAGAGATAAAATTTGTTGTTTTCTTTTCTTTAAATCCCACCTAGGCTTAGACTCCTTTTGCATACACTAAATCAGGATATTTAAGTCAGATTCAACAATAATCTGATCGAGCCCCTTATCTTTTATAAAATTTGCTGCTGATAAAACTGCCATAGCCTCCATCTCAAGAACCGACAAGACATTAGGGCAAAATTTAGCTGAACCGTCCAACAAAACACCAGTTGAATTTCTAACTATAAATCAACAAGAACCTGAACTCTGATTTTTCAAAAAAGAACCATCACAATTAAACTTAATCCAATTGTGAGGAGGAGGTTGCCAACAGCTTACTCTCACTGAGGGTAAGGGAGGATTTAGTCTGGGAAACTGACTAAACTCCTTATAACTTTTAAGGTAGTTAACAGATAAGGACCAAGCCTTAGATAAAACCAACGACAAATGAATATCTTTCGTCTTAAAAATTGCTTCATTTCTAGTCTTCCAAATCTCCCAACATGTGCACACAAACAGGAACTTAAGATCTAATTCAGAATTAAACCCGAGGGAAATCTTACTAAGAGAACCATAAAACCAGTCTTCAATCCGATCCCCTGGATCTACCACAAGGGAGTTGAGGAAAGGAGATCTCTCCCAGATCAACCGACCTTGATACAAAACAAATTGACCCCTTCTCTTCTCCACCAAAAACACCATCCTCGAACCTCACGCCACTTTCTCTTCCCTATTCAACCCCTCTACCATTTTTCAGTCCAAAACTCCAAAACCAAAAACAAACAAAAACGACCCATTGAATTGATATACAACATCACTAGAAAAGAAAAGCAAAAAAAATATGGGCTTTGTTTTAGATGCAGTAGTGAAATGTTTATATTAGTGTCCAGCACAACATGTATGGGTATGAATATATATACAAATGTATAAAATATAGGGAAGGGGAAAGGTTGCAAGAGAGGGAAGGGCAACAAGTCATTTTTTTTCTTCCTATTTTCTCTTTTCGAAACATGGGAGGAAGAATATATACGCAGATGTTTAAGAAAGAGGGAAAAGGAAAGGTTGCAAGAGAGGGAAGGGCAACATGTCGTGTTTTTTTTCCTCTTTTCAAAATAATGGGACAAAGTTTTAAGTGGTTTCCAATTCCAGCTTACATACATACGTTGAAATGATTTTATGGTATTTTAAATGTTGAGCCGTGTGAGATTCGTTTAATAAAGAAGGGGCCACGTGTAGCTTTAACACGATTTCAAGCTTTAACTTAATATATATATATATATATATATATATATATATATATGATCAAGTGAGGTCCCAGTTTGAAGATCCGAATGAGGACCATTTTTTTAAAATAGTAAAAAAAATATTTTTTGACTGATTTTTTTTTATGATTTTTAAACATTTCAATAGGACCATAAAAAAATAATTAACTCAAAATGATTTTTTTTGCTATTTTAAAAAAATCAGTCAATCTTTGTCAGTTTTTAAGTTGTTAAAAATTGACAAAGTTTGACCGATTTTTTTAAAATAGTAAAAAAATTCATTTTGACCTGATTTTTTTTATATGGCCCTACTGAAATGTTTAAAAACTATATAAAAAAATTAGCTCAAAAATATTGTTTTTACTATTTTATCAAAATTAGTCCGCGCCAGCGATATGCAAACAGAGGTCCTCATGAGATCCTCTCTCTCTCTCTCTTTATATATATATATATATATATATATATATATATATATATACACACACACACACAGGCACACACACATATATTTATCTCATAAAAATATGGGGTATCATGTAATTACCATAGGACTAATGTATAGATTTAAAATAACTTTTTGGGATCCTAGAATTAAGTGAAACTAAGTGACTATTTTTTTCGTGGCATGTAATAGACATAATTGTTATGGAATCATAAGTACATAATTAGTGGTACCATTAATTAAAGTTTAGAACTTTCATTTAATATTTACTTAAGTTTATTTGATATTAATTGTTTTATTTAGTAAGGTTGCTTATTAGATTATTTTATAGTTATTATTGCTTTACATTAGTGCAAATTTCAACCTTAAATGCCAAAAGATCATAAAATTATAAAAAGACGAAAAAACATATATTAAAGATTCTACCTACACTAATTTATTATCACTGGTTCGACTTGGATTTATTGAAAAATATTATTGCTCACGATCGCCTATACTTGGGTGTATAGAAGACCACATTTCAAGTCGTGTTATTTTTTTGGCACCGTTATCGGGGAATGCTAACCTTAGAAATTAATTTTAGGTAGACCCCCTGATAAAAAATTATAATAACATTTTTTGTCTGTTTATTTTTTTCAGATCTCTTTTCGTAATTTAAAAAAATGAATTATTTTATTTAATTTTTTTCCATTTTCTTATCAATCCACTTTTTAAAAAAATCGAAAATAGTTTTTTTCCAAACAAAAAACACTACTCTCGTAATAAAAATAATTAGCAAAATTTTCTACTAAAAAAATGAACATTTTTTTTCTTTTACTATTATTAACCAGTTTTTGTAAATAAAAAAATAAATTTTTTTAAGTGAAGAAAAAACAGTTTTCTTATAAAGTTTTATAATAAAAAAAAGAATACTCTAAATTTTTTATTTAATTTTGTTTTATTAGGAATTTAGTCTGTCTTTTATAAAACAATTTAAAATTAAAAAATATATATCCACATTATTTGCACTATTTTTTATATATATAAAAAAGAAAAAGAAAAAGAAAAAGAAAATTATTAAATTTAAAATCATTAGACTTATATTCCTTGCACAATTAGGACTTATATTCCTTGCACAATTAGGATTTTAAACTCGTATTCAAGCGTGGGCTTAGTCATCTGACATACGTTTAGAATGATATGTTCCTCTACCTTCAAATCGTTTAAAAAAACATACATTAAACTCAAATGCTTATGTCAAAATGAACGACAATATAAATCACGTGCGTAACGAGGAAGTCGAGCTACCCGAGAATCAAGGAAGAGACGAATTAATTCCCCAACATCGTGTCCCACCTCAACCTCAACCACAACCACAACCACCACCTCAATTTCATCCCCAACCTAGGAGGAGTATGAGAGAGTTACTTCACCATGAACGTAATACCACTCCATCTTGCATAGTCCTACCGTAAGGTGCCTGTGTGTTCCACTTTAGAAATGGAATCATACAATTATTTCCAATGTTTCACGATTGTGAAAATGAGCAACCTTATGTACATGTAAGAGAATTTGAGGAAGTATACGTGACATTTGACGATCAACCATGCACTAACGAACTCATTAACCTAAAACTTTTTCCTTTCAGCCCGAAGCATAAAGTTAAGGCCTGGTTACTTTATCTTCGCTCGGGGTCCATTATCTCATGGAATGAAATGCAAGTTCAATTCCTTAAAATGTTATTCCCATCTCACGTTACAAACCAACTGAAGAAACAAATAAGGAATTTCACCCAAAATGAAACTAAAAAATTCACGCAATGTTAGGAGAGATTCAAAGAATTGCTTAGTTCGTGTCCCCACCATGGATATGAAACCTATCACATAGTTAATTTCTTTTATGATGGGTTAGGTCCACAAATGCAAAAATTTGCAACGGAGGATTTTTTGAAAAGAGTCCAGAAGAAGCTGAAGTTTATTTTGATTGGTTAGCAGAGAGCGGGAATCCTAGAATGCAAATGTTTCTCATAACCAACCTCTTAAAATAAAATCCACAACCTCTAGTGGCAATGGAATATATGCCTTAAAGGAACAAGATGACCTTAGTGCTAGGATTGCATAGCGAACTCAAAAAGTCGAGGAATTTCAAATGGTTAAAACTGAGCCAACCAAGCCAACGTTCATCGAAGAACCATGTGGCATTTGTGATGATATAGGACACACTACTAAAAAATGTCCTACATTACCGACTTTTAAAGAAGTCCTAAACGCTAATGTTAATGCCATGAACACCTTTAAAAAGACAACAAAATTATCCTAACCATTGGAACACGATCCAAGATGGTGAAGGCTATAACTCGAGATGGAGAAACCATCCCAACTTTAGTTGAAGGAATGATCCACGACCGCAACCACAATCTCAATAACCACTTCGACATTTCACTCAACCTCTACAATACCATCTGCCTCAAGGTTATCAACAACGAATGCAACAATTCTATAAACCTCAGGGTAACTTGTACTCCAATCCTAATGCATATGTGCCCCTGCACAAAAAGGCCCCTGAAGATCCCGTTCAATTATTTATTCAACAACACTAAAAGTTGAATAACAAAATGTTCCAATGATGAACCAAATTAAAACAATGGTAAATAGAATGGCTTCAAAAAGTGAAGTAAGATATAAGGAAACTTTCCCTCCTCAACCACAACCAAATACACTAGGATAACAAGGTTTTGGACCTTCCTCATTAACATCTAAAAATCTTGAGCAAGAAAAAGATATAACCACATTGCATAGTGGTAATGTTCTTGAAAAGGATATCCCTCAGTCGACAACTGTGACTGAGGAGAAAATTTCTGAGAAAGTCTCAGAGATAACAAAAAAAAGTGAAAGGAGTCAGAGATGGACGACATTAAGTGTCCCGTGTTAGCTCTATATCCACAAAGGCATAGGAAATCTTTTAAATAAAGCCAAAATAATAAAGATATAATGGAACTATTCAAATAAGTAAAGATAAACATCCCCCCTGTTTGGATACTATTGAGCAAGTTCCATCATACGCCAAATATTTGAAAGACTTATGTACTATGAAGAATACACAGTGTTACGAAAGAGGCATATATTACAAACCAAGTTGGTTCTATTATTTCCCAAAACATGACAGCTAAACTCAAGAACCTGGGATGTACTACCATCTCGTGTGTTATAGGTGACTCCACTATACAATGTGCGTTACTAAACCTTGGTGCAAGCATTAACTTTCTACCCTATATCGTTTATGAAAAGTTAAATTTAGGAGAACTACAACCAACTAGGATTATTCTCTAACTCGCTGATCGCTTTGTAAAAATACCACGAGGTATTATAGATGATGTTCTTGTCCAAGTTGAAAATCTTATGTTCCTGGTCGATTTTGTTATTCTAGACACACAACCAGTGACAAATGTAGGAATGCAAATTCCAGTTTTTTTTGGTTGCCCATTCCTTGCTATTATAGAAGCTATCATTCGTGCTAGGAATCGAGTAACGAGGATTTATTTTGGAGACATGAACCTTAGCATAAATATCTTCTTTATACCAAAGCAACTGGACCTTAAAGATGATGATAATAGGGGAGTTGATTTGGTGGATTCCATTGCCCAAGAATATTTTGACACCACCTTTTCAGCAGATCCATTATAATCATTCTTGGCTAACTCAATTCATGAAATTGAAGAATATACAACAAAAGAACACGAGATTAGCCAAGCGAGTCCCGTATTAGAATCCATCTGTAACACCATAATTTTTTAAGAAAATAAAGTGATTATTAAATATTGGGTCGTACAAAAGTTTGACTTAAAAATATTTTCACGCGTTGCACTACATGCGTCGCATAAGTGTCAAAAGAATAATTACGTAAATGTTCACATACAAAAATTTTATACACTATACGGAGGTTAAAAATATCAAATATGAAATCGCATGTCGTGCCCGGGCTTGATTTGGTTCATATATGATGCACACGAATAAAAAAGGATAATAAACGACAATGTTGATATTTAACCTTAAACGCTAGAATAACAATGCTCAAACCACTCATGGTATGTCAATAACATATAAAAAAGTGTCACGAACATGTTTTTGGGGTTATTTATATATATGGGATAGGAACATCACTTTGGTGACGAAACCAAAATAATTTTTGGATATTTTAATATATACTTGGGCATTTATATACATATATATATATATATATATATATATATATATATATATATATATATGGTTCTCGAAAAGTTTTTATTTATTTCTCAACTTAAGATTTTTCGGCCAGAAGCTCAGGTGTGAGCTTTCCCATGATACCAACTATTCTAGTATTTATGTGTAAAATTTTTATGGCTTAAGCGATGATAGTCTAAGTTGGATAGGCTTAAGGCTTGGGAGAAACACTTTGCCTTATGCTTTTCACGCCTTATTCTTGGTAAAACCCTTAAGGCGCACTTTTTTCTAAAAACAACAATGCTTTAGTGAAACGATGTCTCCTTTTAAAGAATTTGTTTACAAACCGGATCATTATCTCATTGAAAATAATCAAATAGTATTTTAATTTGCATATATTCAGACATATTTTTATGATATGTGCAATTTTTGTATTTTAATAGCCTTATTATGGTTAAAAAATATTAAAATATATTAAGAAGGCCTAAACTCCTTTTCCCTCCTTTTTACGCCTAGGCTTCTAAGGCTTAAGGCTTGATCTCCACGCCTCAATCACGCCCCACGTTTTTTAGAACATTGATATATATATATATATATATATATATATATATATATATATAATATATATATATTGTGGTGACAATAAATCTCAACACAAAACTGATAAGCAAATGCGATCACCAGAATAAGTAAAGAACACAAAATAAATGGAATCACACGAGACACAAGATATACGTGATTCGGCAAAATGGCCTACATCCACGGTGGTGCTTTCTGTTTCTTATTTCTCTTTGCTTCGGGGGAGTGTTTATAATTGCGTCCCTTTTTGCCACGGGCTAAGGGTTAAATATATACATGTCATTTCTCAGAGAGTAGGGTATTGGACTCCACCACGTTAACCCACGATCCCTCGAATATCTCTTGAGAGAGTTTAGGGGTTGAATGGGTCATAACTGAATTAGTTATGCACGAGGCCTTTAGACTTTGGGCCGGAGTTAATCGGGATACTCATCTGGGCCGGAATGGTTAATTGAGGTACCCATAATTGCCCCTAAAATTTTGGGGGCACAATTTGGGCTCAATAATTTTACATAATAGCCTTAATGGAATTTTTGTGAATTTGCATAGCACTTTGGGATTGAAGCATCTTTCTTGAGTAGATTTAGGTGGCAGATTTGCTTCGCTTCATGTGCGTTATGATTGAGAGGGTTTAAACTAGTTTGGAGAAGTCATTTGCTGACGTCTCTTCAAACTTCTTTGCATTCTCAAGATTTCTCCAACTCCTTACTATGCTTTCTCACTTCCAGGTCTTGTCTTTAGCCTTCGAGCCTCTTCATTATCTTTTCATATTTTCTTCTTGTGTCTTTGCATCGTCTCAAGCTGATTCTCACTTCGTAAGTTCTTCAAACTCCTTCTCCTTTGTTTTTTGTTAGAATTTCTTCATTATCGATACTAGGGTTTCTATTTTCTGATGGAAAAAATAGACAATAGGTCGATAACTGAGTTTAGGGAGTTTTATAATATTCCAAACCGGGTAGACATTAAATGTGCCCCTGTTCCTCGTAATGTCAGGGACATTGAGAACGGTCACTGGATACATGTTCTTCTGTTATCTCGGGGGGTCTTACTTTTCCTCCAAATCTCTTGTTTTTGCATTTTTTAGTTACTTCTATATAGTTCCTGCACAGTGCTTACCAAATGTTTGGAAAATTGTCAATGGTGTACATAGAATTAATCAGCTCCATGGCACCAATCTAGGTCTTGCTGAAATTTGCTATTGTTATTCTTTTTCTCGAATAAGCTCTGGTCTCCTTTATCTCAAAGCTAGGAGTCCTGACAGGGTATTAGTAGTAAATCTACCTGATTATCACAAGGACTACTGGCACGAGGGGTTTATTGCCAGAAATTGGTAATTCCCTCCCCAAACTGAAGGGGCGAGGTAGAGGGGACCTGAGATTCCCTTTTATGGGGAGGAATATATAGGTAAGCATAGCCCTTATTCTGCTCGTGGATTTTCTGTGATTGTACTATCTTTCTCATATTTCCCTCTTCATATTTTTCAGCGAAGACAAATGACACAGAGCCTGCTCTTCATAAGATTCGAGTTGCTGAGCTGGTCAAGGCTTGGAAGATCAGGGAATACTTAGCTGACGGTGAGCATCTGCGATCAACCACATTCCTTTTGGAGTATAAGAACATTGGGTCTAGCTTCATTACCTGTCCTATGGATAGTATTCCTTATCTAGATATCACAGAAGAGTTTATTGCTGACCCTATTCAATTAGACGAAGAGGAAAGCAGTTTTGGTGAAGAGAGTGAGGGAGATAACAGGGACATAGCTGAGGGTGGTTATAGTAAGGAGAGTTTAAGCGGAAAGGAATCTTCCAGTTCGGAGGAGGGTTTTGAGGGTTCAGAGGACTCAGAAAGCTCGAACAAGGAAGACATGGCTCCCCCAGGAAAAATTTGATCCCGGATGATGATGAAGATAATGTGCTGCTTGCTCGTAGGTTGATGAAACAGAAATCTAGGAGTGGGGATGATGCACTAGCTTTCATACTGCTGCTTATGAGCAGGAGAGGAAGAAGAAAGATGATGCGTTGGTGAAAGAGAGAGAGAGAGAGAGGGAGAGATATAGAAAAAAAGAAGAAGAGAAAAAGATAAAGGAGTGAGAAGAAGATAAGAAGTGAGGACCAAGGCAAAGCAATCTTTCATGCCCGTATCTACCTTGACTGAGGGGGCTTCTATTGCCCTCTCCCCTCAGTTGGCTTCGGCGGTGCTCGAGAGAGCAATTTTGCTTACTGATCGCCAGAGTCCCATGGGGACCGACCAGTTAGCCCTGAAGGCAAGTTAGGGTCTAACCTTGGTAAGTTTATCTTTTTCTTCTCTATTTTCGCAGCTCTTCTTTTAATGTATCTTGTGCTAATGTTCTTTTTTCTTTCTGCAGTTTGTATTTGATTTCACCATCCTTTATCTTAGCCGCGATGAGTTGGCGAGGAAGAATGTCGAGTTGGAGGTGAGTTTGAAGGCTGCCAGCGCTGCTCAGAAGACTTTCGACCTTACCTTGGCCAAGTTTAATCAGGCAAAGGAGACGGCGTCCAAGGAGCTCGAGGGGCTGAGGCAGTCTTATGGCTTAGTTTGCACGACCAAACTGGCAGTGGTTGAGGAGAATAAAGTGCTTGCCAAGAAGGTAAAGAAGGTGGAATCTGATGCTGCCACCCTCAAAGAGAGGTCGTACAACGCTGGATGGGTCACGGCGTATGAGGATGCTAAGGCTCAGATCGACTACGTTGGTCATCTCAACTTTAAGAAGGGTTGGGATAAGGCTTTTCTGGCTGCCATGGTGGATATTGATTCCCCACTCTTTGATGAGCATGACCATAGACCCAAGCCTATTGTGGATGAGGTGCCTCCTCCTTATGCCAACGAAGGTGCTCTAGCTGTTCAGACCACTTCTGTTGATGCTCCCCTTGATTAAAGGACGGTGACTGATCCACCTGAGGGAAGCGTACCTGGGACTGTCGCGGATAAGGGGAAGCAACCAGCGTCCTCAGAGCAGACAAAGGTGTCCAACTAGTCTTTTTTAGGGAGCTTTTTGTATTTTTGTATTTGTCTTTTTACTGATGTACTTTGAACCTTCTTTTAATGAAATAAAATTTTGTTCCCTGTTGCGTACTGGTTTATTTGTTCCCTACTGGTTATATGGTTTGTAGCTCATTGATGTTGAGGAATATATTCCTGCTACCTCTCAACTAGGAAAAATTCTCGATCCTGATGCGAGAAATCAAGTTTGTCGTGACTTTATAAGAATCTGCAAGTCCCTTAGGTCGAGAAATCAGGATTATAAGGATCAATCAGAGCTCATTGCCAAGCTTAAAGATAGGCTCCAGGAGATGGAGGAGGTTGGTGCTTCTGTTTAAGAAAAAAAGGATGCTGTGAAGGCCAAGCTCCTGGATGCCTCCGAGGTTAACCAAGTTGGAGAAGTACTTCAATAAGAGAATGATGCTCTAAGGAGGAAAGTATTGTGACTTAGGGAGAATGCACCGAGTATTGCCCCTCGAGTTTTGCATGGTTCCTCTTCATCGGGTGGTCCGTAAGCAGATACTGATGACAGTAGCTCAGCTAGGGAAATTATCGAGCTTCGAGGTGATGTTCGCATGGCGTATGTGATAGCTGCCGGTCTTCAAAGAGATGTTACCTCGCTGAGGCACCTGTTCAAGAAAGGTCCTCGGCAGGTGTGGGCTGATGGTTATTGTTGATGTAAAAAGATAGATTTGATATAATTAATTAATCACAGATAAATATGAATAAAGAAATAATACAAATGATTTTTAAAGTGGTTCATCCTTAATCAAATGGCCTACGTCCACTGTTTTGTATTACTGGGTGTTTTGCCTTAAACTTCATTATCTTCACTTATCATCTCTTACCCTGCCATGAGGGTGGATGCCCATATGAATAGACAATACGCCATTATTAAATAGGCATGTACATCGGTACATAATAATAATGTTCATTGAATCTGTCTTGGTCATTTAATCTTCCCAACTAGTCTCTCGGTATACTGAATAGCTCATTACGCTGAGTAGCTCGACGCTTTAAGTTGCTCGATACATATATTTATGCCATGCTAGATAACACGTGTCTTAACATAACCGGTCCACGTCAGCTGACTAATTTTTGTATCAATAGAAGCCCCCAATGTTTAATAGTTGAGGTGGGATGCGAGATGTGAAATATTATACCTAAAAGCTGCTCGGGGATATTTTCCATGTTTTGTTTGGTTACAGACCTTTAGCACTTATGAAATTTTCCTCTTACCATAATAGTTTTGAGCGCAAATGTGACCCCCCGACTAATTAAATACCGGGTAGCTACTCCTTTATTAAATTAATTCAAAATGCCAAGTTGGCTCAGTTAATAGCATCACTGTCGAAAACATTTTATTATTACTAACCACCTAGTATTTAAAAAGTAAGTT
This sequence comes from Sambucus nigra, assembly GCA_949130495.1. Lineage (NCBI taxonomy): Eukaryota > Viridiplantae > Streptophyta > Magnoliopsida > Dipsacales > Adoxaceae > Sambucus > Sambucus nigra. The sequence continues at coordinate 462,976,075 of OX422211.1, read as the reverse complement.
GCCAAATTTTAATTTAAGTCTGATTAACATGCAACAAGTGTAATGAAGAAATAAATAACACCATTCACCATACTGAAGTAAAAACGAATAACCATCACAATAGAGTAAATAAAGTCTGGAGGAAAACTCCTCACTACAATCCCACAACTGATAAGTAAAAAGAATACTAAAACAATACATGCTAAAGTCTGAAAACTGAAATGTAAAAGATGTCTCTAAATAGAAATGGGCAACATGCCCTACAACTGATAGATAGCGACTCTGGAATCCAAAAGATAGAAGCGTCTACAAGCAAAGCCCCTGTAGCTTCCACAAACCGCTACAGCTCGTCACCTGAATGAGTATCCTATGCTTGGTGTCCCTGTGGCTGGGCACCTAAAATGTTTTTACAAGAAAAAGATTTGAAAAGCAAACGGGTCAGAGCCCGAATGTGGAGTTATATTTTAAAAACCTGCAAGTGCTTTAAAAACATTTAAAATATTAAATGCAAATTACATGTTAGGACGTGCACTCACATTATATTCTCACCTCTCGTCTAACTGTACACTCCTAACGCAAGTACCCATCTATAACTACCCATACCACTAGCTAAGTTGTCACATATCTAGCTAGACTGCCAAAGGTCCTACCCATATTACTCGGTTCCATAAACATAATAACGCTCGTATTTAAATAGGGGTTTAACGTAAACTCAGATACTCAATATGCAATATATATAACTATCAGTTAACTCGTTATATTTCTCGAAACAATATCGTAATATATTTACAACATTAACATGAGGATTCTCATTAATTAAATGTATATTAATCACATCGTAAATATACAATACAAGCACCCCGAGAACTAAGATGCGGTGCACACATACTCTGCTATCCATCCCGGTACATCACGTACATAAGGATCACATATTCCGAATCTCTCAGGAATAGTTCAGATAACACAAATCACAAATAGTAGAGGCGAACACAGTCACCATCACGTGGGTCACACACATACCTACGCTCCCACGGTCAGCGGACTTATTAATATCCCAATAAGTCTTTCTATGACCTATGTTCATCGAGGTACCAGTCTATATCCCCCCCGTAGGCACACAAGGATTAGAGGGTCCTAAGCGAACGCAACCTCCCGTGATAGCAATTATGGTAGGTATGTCATACACACAATCCATATACCAATACTAAGTAAACACACATCTTAGTAATACCGTATTTTAATCGTAGTACATATTGCATTCTCGTACTAACTTATAATTATCACAATTCATACTATTCCGGTTTGTAATTATACGCGCCATAATTCATCCTCACGTCGTAATAGACACTCACGTCTCACCCAAACGGTTCATTCTAATTTAACTCTCTTGTATATAATTTCCTTCTCATAAATACCCAAATGTCCCAAACCTATCACTACGTCATCATTGGAAGGTTAACTATATCCTCGAACAAGTTTACGGGACTCCAAAATTCAAAACAATTCAAAATAGCCCAAACTGTCAGCTCGTTAGAAGTCTCGTTCGAACGAGTGTTCGAACGAGTTTGGGGCTGTCAACTCGTTAGAAGTCTCGTTCGAACGAGACTGTTCGAATGAGATTCCAGTTCGTTCGAACGAACTGCATCTTCTAACGATATCTCGTTCGAACGAGATATCGAACGAAACTACCCTTCGTTAGAAGAGACTGGTCAACTCGTTAGAAGCTCGTTCGAACGAGCTCGTTCGAACGACCTGGGGGCTGCTTCTAACGACTGGCCAGTTTCGGCCCAGATTTTTCCAAATACGTTTTTCACCATTTTTACTCCTCAAATCACCTCTAAAATTTATCCCAACGATTGCTTTAAAGTCTCTAAACAATCCTAAACATAATATAACCACATCCTATCACGTTTTTATGGATTAATTCACCCTAATCATCAATCAATTACAAATACTTAAACTTTTCCCCAATTCATTCATGAACATGAACCCTAGAATTTGGAACCCTCAATTCATCAAATTTAATCCGTTTTTCTTTCACCCAATCATGTATTAACATCAGATTAATTGTCTCCAAACTATTCTACATGCAATTTATCCTCAATATTCAGAACCTATGTCCAATTAATCATGGGTTTTCATTCATCTTCTAATAACAATTATAAATCTTCAATTTTCTAACATGGAAAGAACATTTGTTGAAGTTAAACATAATTAAACCACTTGCCTTGTTTGTTTCCGGATTTGGTGTTGATTTGGTGAAGAATCTCTGCAGAATTTTCTCTCTTTCTCTCCTTCTCCAATGGTGGCTTAAGGTGGCTAGGGTTTGTTTTGGGGAAAGTTGTAAGCCTAAAGATAACCTCCGTAGCTTAATGGTTTAATATAGGATGGTTAGTGGGCTTTGTGGGTTTAATCCACATCAGATTTACATCTCAAATTTTCGTCACTTTTAATTCCTAAAAATATAAAATTACCAAAATACCCTTTAAGTTGCCGGTAAGGCTTAAAAATACCCCGGAACCCAAACTACACCCCCGGGTAGTGTTTTCTGACTATCTCGACCCTTCCGGACGCGTTGGCGCACTCAAAACGACCATACGGTTTATAGAGTTTAAATTCACTTTTATTATCAAAATATTATACCGTGACGCGGCGGTCCCACGCGTCTCAACAAAATTTCTAAAATGCCGTATATAAATCTCACGACAAATTTTATAATACCAAATACATATATAATCATATATGCACATAATCAAATACCAATTCGCATCACATTAGTATTTATAACCCGGATTAATTTCCAATTAATACGCATTTAATTAATAAATCCCAAAAATAAATATAGACAAAAGTACGGGGTATTACAGCAAAGTGGCACAAACTTGTAAATATTTCGAATTTTTGGCGAATGCTTGGGTACTTGTGTCTTTTTTCTTGATTAGCCGTCGAAAACGCAATCGTCGTCATCGGTAATCATTACTTTTACCGTTTTCCAAAGCGGGGTATATAAAGGTGGTAAAAACAGATTATCTTTTACCTTTTGCCATCTAGATTCTCAAACTCTTTGTCTTCTCACTTTTCTTCTTACGATCATCTTTTTTGTCATCTGCCTAAGCTGATTTCTTAATTTTTCTATAAGAACTTCTTCTTTCTTTGTTTTATCCATCATGGTTTACCTTATCGAATCGTTGGATAAGTTTAGGGCCAATTTTGGGATTCCTTATTGGGTTATTCTGGAAGAACCTTCTTGCCCTTCTGATTCATTTTCTCTAGCTGAGGGACATTGGTTTCCTTCTATTTTTTTGGCCGAATGTGGTTTTTCTTTCCCGCCTAATCCCTAATATTTTGATATTATTCCTGTAAAAGTAGTTCCTAATACATGGAGGGTAGTTAATGGCGTACATCGATTGAATCAAATTCATGGAACTCATCTAGGGATTCCTGAAATTCTGTATTGTTATAAATGGGTTACCACTAACATCACCTTTTATTTAAAAACTAGGTTTTCTAACAGAACTTTAGTGGTCAATCTCCCTGATGCTAATAAGGATTATTTTGAACATGGGGTTATGATAAAAAATTGGCAGCATCCCCCATTAAAGGGGAAGGACGTGTACCAAGGTCCTCGATGTCCTGTTTATGGCAATGGGATAAGTTGTTTTATTTTTCAAATTAACTCTGTTTTTATTTGATAAAATGCTTCACTAACATTTATATTTTTATGTTGCAGTTGACAGCAAGAGAAAATCCCCAAAAGAGAGTGATATTAATATAAAGGATTTGAATTTATCTAGGGTTTGCATCAAGCAATAGCTAAGGAACACGTGAGGTCTGCTTCCTATTTGTTGAGATACAAGAACACCACTTCCTCTTTTATTGCTCGGCCTCTTGCTCCTCCTTTGGTGATTGATCTAGAGCAGGCTCCAACATCTTCTTCAATTATTGAAGAATCTTCATCTGATCTGGGCACTTCTATTACTGACCTGATAATGAAGAAGAGGAGAATGCCTGATCTCTTTGCCAAGGTTTCTCCTGGTGTCGATGGGGTGAAGAAGAGCAAAGAAGATGTCCCAGCTGAAGGGGCTAAGAAAAAGGATGTTGCTCCATCTGGGGGAGCAGTCACAACTGTCAATGAGGTCAGCAAGAAGCCCCCTGTTTCTCTATAAGAGGCAACACCTTTAATTGAAGGGGTTGCTGTTGTTCGAGAAGAGACAACACCTTTGATTGACGCTGTTCCTCTAAAAAGATTGAGAAAGGGTCTTGCTGAGAAGACCGTGGATGCTACTGCTCAATCTTCTGGGGTTGAGGTACCTTCTTTGAGAGTTAGTTCCCCAGCACTCGTTTCATGGGCTTGGCCAAGAAATTAATCTAGTCTGGAACTCTTCCTGACTGCCGAGATGCTGAGACTTATACTCCTCGGGATAAGGTCACTGACTTGGCCGCCCAATACCTTGCATCAGTAAGTGGTATTATACTTATCGTTTTGTTTCTGTGTACAACGTTCATTTTTTAATTTGAGCTTTTATTCATCTCGCAGTTTTTAGTGTATTTTAATAATATCTTGGAGAAGGATGAGGCTATCAAAGCAACAACTTCTGCTAGTGGAGTATAAAAAACACTTGTTGGGTTATCAAAATCTTTGGAGGAATCCCAACAGAAGTATGAGGATGATAAAGTTGCTTGGGAAAATAAAATCAAGTCTATTGAGACAACTCAATAAAAAGCTGTGGAGGCTGCCAAAGAGGCTGATCTAGCTCGACAGAGATCTATGAATGCTGCACAAGAGGCTGATGTGGTGCGGTAAGAGGCTGTAAATACTTCCAAGGAGGCAGAGGAGAAATTAAATATGGACATTTCCAGTAAGAAGGAAGCTAAGGGAAAGCTTGAAGAGGCTGAACGGCGTAAGAAAGATCTTAAACAGAAAGTAAACTCTCTTGAAGAGCTTCTTAGGAAGAATACTTCTTCAGAGAGGGTGAAGAGAAGATTTGTTGTGAAGAAGTCCTTTAGCTCTGGATGGGATAAAAGGTGGAACAAAGCCAAAACTGATGCTTCTACCCAAATGGAGTATGCAAGTTTGAAATGGATGGGTTGCAGTGTTGCAATATTGAAGGAGTTGCAGTGTTGAAGTGTTGAAGGAGTTGAACGTTTCTGAGGACTCTGAACTATTTTAGAGACATATTTATGGTCCTCCTCCTGCTATTGAAGAAGAAGAAGATAAAGCTGGATCTGATGAATCTTCTTTGTTGAAAGTAGCACAAACTCCTGCTGCTATTATCCCTCAGTCCTCCGAGAAAGTTTAGCAGGTAACAATCTCTACCGAGAAATGCCAGCTGCCCACCGAGCAAATAATTCCTTCTTCAAAGCCAGTTGAGGATGTTGTTGTGAATAAGGAGAATTTGGTTGTACCCTCTTCTCTTATGATCAATAAAATGGACTTTGTTATTTATTATGAGTTTCTCCATTATAGCTATGCTGTTTGTTGATCTGTTTTTACTTTGCCTTGCTAGTTTATTGCCAGAATGGAATTGTTGTCAGATCATGATACCGAGTTGATGAAGAAGTGTACTGATTACTTCAAATCTGGTCGTGCAGACTTCTATGAAGCATAAATAATTGATATTCTTGAATCTGATGCCTCTAAGTGAGAAATTGATGCTTACCAATATTTAAAATGTTTACTTGATCGGGCTGTAGTGAATAACGTGGGTTACTATGAGATGATTGAATATCTTCAAGGAATAATTGAAGAACTTAAACTTTAACACAAGGAAACCACTGTTCTTCTGCATGAAGGTTATAAGAAGAAATACCAACAGTTGAGCGTTGATCAGGGTTATGACAAATTTATCTCAGCTCATAATAAGAGAGAGTGTGTGCTGAAGCTTGAGGTTGAAGATCACAGAAATATTGCTAAGTTGCTAGAGGAAGAAAATAATGCTTTGAGAGAAGAATTGAGATAACTGAAATCTTCTTCTGTAGCTCTGGTCTTAGTCAATGATAAAGGTTTTTTCTTTTTGGAGACTGAAAATGCTTTATTAAGAGAAGAATTAGAAGCTTTGAAGAGAGCCATACCTACATCTTCTAATCGAGATAGAGCAAGAGCTAGTCGGAGCAGCATCAAAGAGACTAGGACTCAATAGGCTTTAGAAAACCAGGCTGCTCAACTGTAGGCAAAAAATCAAGCTTTAGCTGAGATGTCCCCAAAAATTCAAACTCTTACCGAGCAGCTTTCCAATCATAGTTCTCCATTGGAGAATAAGGAAAGTATGGTGAAGAGGCTTCATCAGCATATTGAACGATTGACTTATCAATTCCATGAGAAGCCCAGAGAGTTTTGGATGGGGGGATATGATAAATCTTTGTGTCATCTTGATGCCAAGTTAAAGCAATCAAATAATGATGGATACAAAAAAGGGTGGTTGAATGAGCTAACTGTGATGAAGGTTGAGGAAGGAACCGAATTATGGGATTGGTACGACCCTGCATTACTTGATCTGCCAGTACCTCCTTTCAAACGAGATGTTAGTTGGATTCTAGTTAGATCCATTCCTCAGTGTTTGATTTTCAAATACCTTGGTGATTACAATCTACACGAAGATTTTGAAACATCCCGACCCCCTCATTTTCTTGACCGACCAAGTACGAGCAATACCATGATACTGCGAGATTTGAACTTTATCAATTCTTCTTTTGCTTTAGATGATCCTCCAGCTGGAATGGATCCTGTACCTAAATCTGAAGGAAGGAAACCAATATAATAGGCTATTGTATTTCGTTAATGATTATGTAACGAAAAAGAATCCTCTTTTTGTAATTTTGTTTCCTTGAAAATAAATTAATTGTATGATGTTTATCTTGTAAATCTTTATTAGATCAACTATAATAATGATGTACTTGTCAGTCACTAAGTATATATATATATATATATATATATATATATATATGGACAATTTGTCCTCTGTTGATTTGGTTGCCTAGACAATGGAACTTTGCCCCATATTTTTGCCTAGTTGTAGTGACTTATCACCCATACGTGCCTAAGCAATGGAATTATTTTTATCCCATGTTCCTACTTAGTTGAAGCAGTCGTTTAAGTAAATAATTATCCTAGTGCCTAGGCAGTGGATATTTTACCCATCTTCTTGCCTAGTTTAGATGCCACTTGGGTCACCCATAATTAAACAGGCCTTGCCTTTCTCGATTGTTATACCAACATTGATGGTTATGTTGATGTCGACCAACTTGTAGTTGGTGATTGCTGATGCCGACCAACTTTATTGGTCTTTTTATTGAGTTAAGTGTAGTGCATAACACTAGTACTCCGAAAAAAAAATAACGCAAACGAATATTGGAAAATCCTCATTTTCATTGAAACAATGGGATACATATATAGTTACATTACTGGTAATACTTTCTCAGGTGCTCTGCATTCCAAGTATTTTTGAATTCTTCCCCTTCTAGAGTTTTTATTCTGTAGGTTCCAGGTCGAACAACAGCTATGACACGATAGGGCTCGTGCCAGTTGGCTTCCAACTTATTATTTTTTAATCACTTTCTTGAGCCCATAATCTCCTTTCTTGAAATCGCACTTCTTGACTCTTTTATCGTAGAACATGGTGGTCGTTTGCTGATAAGCCGCATTTTGGTTTGTTACTTCTTCTCTGACTTCTTCGAGCATATCCAAGTCCAAGCGTCTCATCAAATCACTTACTAGAGAATTAAAATTGAGCACCCTATGAGTATGTAATCCTAATTCAGGAAGTATGACCGCTTCACTTCCAAAAGCTAACATGTAAGGGGACATCCCAATTGCTGTTCGAGGAGTTGTTTGGTAAGCCCATAATACTGAGTGCAGCTCGTTGATTCAATTCCCTTTAGCATCATCAAATCTTTTCTTCAATCCCGTCAGTAGAGTTCTATTTGTCACCTTTGTTTGCCTGTTACTTTTGGGATGACCAAGAGCGGAATGGATCTTTTGAATGTTGGACTGTAGACAATACGCGGGAAACTCATCGTTGTCAAATTGGGTACCATGATCAGTGATCAAATCATGTGGCATACCGTATCTGTAAATAATATTCTTCCAGATGAATTGATAGACCCTTTCATAGGCCATATTAATAAGAGGTTCAACTTCCACCCATTTGGTAAAGTAATCAATAGCTACCACCAAATATTTGAATCGTCCTCTTGTAATTGGTAGAGGCCGACTAAATCTATTCACTACATATCAAATGGTCAAGGTGAAGCGATTGGTGTTAACAATGCCTGAGGAGTTCTTCGTATAATAGAAAATCACTGACACTTGTCGCATTTCTTGGCATAAGCTGTACAATCAGCGTGCATGGTTGACCAATAGTACCCCCGCATATTTATTCTCAGTAAAAGAGTTCTACCTGCTACGTGATCTCCACAAGGTCCTTCATGAATTTCCTAGATTAGATCTTTGACTTCTGCTGGATGAACACATCTTTGCAGACCAACCATCACACCTCTTTTGTACAAAACTCCATTATTTAAGACGTACCTCGCAGCCTTAAACTTCAACCTCTTGGCTGCAAGTTAATCGATTGGTAAAGTGCCTTCTTCTATATAAGCCCTGATGGGATCCATCCAGGAAGGTCCCATATGCAAAGCAATAAAATTCACCATTAAATCTTCATCGATACTTCTGCTTGCTAGTATCTCAATGGAAATCATTCTTCATAGCTCGGTGCGTGTAGCTGAGTCTAATCGAGCAAGTGCATATGCCATTGCATTCTCTAGTCTTGGTATTCTAATCACCTGGACAGTTGCCAAATGGGATATAATCTCCATAACTTTAGTTAAATACCTCGACATGAACTCCCATTTTGCTGCGTAAAGACTGAGCATCTGATTTACCACTAATTGCAAATCGTTGAACACCATAACTTGCTCTGCATTAAATGATTTAGCTAAGTTGAGGCCCACAATTACTGCTTGATACTCAGCTTCATTGTTGGAAGCCTTGAATTAGAAACTGAGAGCATATTCTATGTCTATTCCATCTGGACTGTTAAGAATAATTCTAGCTCCGCAACCTGTTGTACATGAAGAAAACCATCGACGTATAAACTTTATATAGGAATATTATTATTAAACCCTTTATCTGACAAAATCCCTTGATGGAATATCTTGTCCTTCTTTTCTTCATTCCTCAACTCTGGCCTTTAACCAGAAGATTCTGGTTGATAGGCTATCATCCCTTCTGGCAATTCTTCTGCTGGGAGTCGATCGGGGGTAATTTTTGTTAATCCTCCAGCGTCCTTGAGTTACTTTGTATTAGACCCTGTTGATCGGAGGTATTTAGGTAGGTAAATTTTGTAATGAAATCCGCCACTGCTTGCCCTTTGAGAGAGGATCTTGGCTGGTAGATAATGTCATATTCGCCTAATTCCACTGCCTAATACATCAATCTTTCAGACTTTTCCGATTTATGTAGAGCCTGTCTGAGTGGCATGCTAGTGTACACCACTTAAGTATGGGCTTAACAATATGGTTTCATCCTCCTGCTCACTTCAATCAGTGTCAATGCTAACTTTTCCAGTTTTAGATACCTGATCTTTGCTCCCATGAATGCCTTGCTCGTGTAGTAAACTAGTTTTTGCACTCCGTTTTCTATTCGTATCAAAGATGAACTGACTGCACTTTCTGAAACAGCTAAGTAAAAATATAATTTTTCTCCTGCCATTGGTCGGGACAATAGAGGAGGTGTTCCCAAGTATCTCTTCAATTCTATAAACACCCTCTCACATTCATCGTTCCACTCAAAGGTCTTCCTGAGCACCTTGAAGAATGAAAGACATCTAACAGTTGCTTGGGAGACGAATCTGTTGAGAGCTGCAACACGACCCATAAGGCTTTGCACTTCCTTCTTGGTTGTTGGGTATTATAATTCTAACACGGCTTTTATCTTATCAGGATTTGCTTCAATCCCTCTTTGATTTATAATATATTCGAAGAACATGCCTTCTTGTACGCTAAAAACAGACTTGGTTGGGTTCAGCTTCATCTGGTATTCTCCAAGCTGGTAAAATATTTGGTTCAAATTAGCTATATGGTTAGCTGCTTTCTTGCTTTTGGTCAACATGTCGTCGACGTACACCTTCATATTTTTGCCAATCTTCTCGACAAACACCTTGTTCATCAGCCGCTAATATGTAGCACAAGCATTCTTAAGACTAAAAGGCATAACATTGTAACAATATGTTCCTCGTGGGGTAATGAAAGAGGTATTTTCCCTATCTTCTGGCTTCATTTGAATTTGATTGTATCCAAAGTAGGCATCCATGAAGCTTAGCAATTCATGTCCCAAAGTTGCATCTACTAGCTGATCTATCCTGGGTAGAGGGAAATGATCTTTTGGGTAAGATTTATTCAGGTCTATGAAGTACACACACATTCTCCATTTGTTGTTCTTCTTCTTCACCATCACAACATTAGCTAGCCAATCAGGATATTTGACATCTTCGATGAAAGAAGCCTTTTGCAACTTTTTACTTCCTCTTGAATAGCCTGATTCTTCTATGGACTAAAATCCTTCTTCGTTGCTACACTGGTTTGATATCTTTGTTAACGTTGAGCTCGTGACATAATAAAGTTGGGTCTATCCCCAACATATCTTTGTGACTCCATGAGAATAGTTATTTTCTGTGCTTCAAAAATGCCACTAGCTCTTGCTTCAATACCGGGTCAAGTGAAGCACCAATCTAAGTTGTTCTCTCTGGTTGCTCATCATCCAAAATAATGCTTTCAGTTGCCTCCATGACTTATCCTTTAACGATATTGTTTCATCCCTTGGGTCTAAGGTTTTAATCTCAGACTCATCAGATTCATCCACTTGATAAGTAGTAGTTTTCTTCCTGGCATCCTCCGATTCTTCTTGCTCAGCAAATGAGTAGTAACATTCCCAAGCTACTTTTTAGTCACCCTTCATAATTCCAACCCCAAAGTTGGTTGGGAACTTTAAACACTGATGTACAGTGGATGGAACTGCTTTAATTTTTTCAAACCTACTCTCCCTATGATTATATTATAGGCTGATTGGACATTTTTATCCATAACAAAGAATCATACCTTTTCTCATCTGCAAGCAGGACAAGTACCAATCAACATGTCTAATTTGATCTTCCCCAGCGGGAAAAAAAATTCTCTAGAGAACCCAATGAGGGGCCTGTGATATGGATCTAATTGACCAAGTTATAAGTTCAAACTATCGAAGCAAGGATAGAACATGATGTCTGCCGAGCTACCATTTTCCATTAGTACTTTTGAGATGATTACATCCTTCGTTCTCATTTTGATCATTAGAGGATCGTCGTGAGGATAAAAAATGCCTTCCAGATCTTTTTTGGAAAAACTAATGACCAGTTTATCTTTGTTAACCTTCCTCGGGCGATCCTCTTCTGCTAGATTTTTCCGCTGTATAAAGGAACAAGTTTATGCCTCATTGAAGTAAGCTTTCCTCTCAGCGGTATGATCACCTCCTCCTGCATCTCCACCTATAATCAAGTTACAATTGAATGAACCAAAACAAATTGAAAATATCTCACGTTCGTGTTGTCTTGAACTTTTTAGGAGATCGAGGTCGTCTTCATGGTCCCTTTTCTTATCGTCTCTGGGTCGACAAGGAGATTTGGACCTCTGTCGAGCGCTTTTGTTGGTCCTCCCACCGTTCTGGCGATCAACATACTTATTTAGCTTCCCTGGTCTAATGAGCGCCTCTATCTCAATTTGGAGAGCCATACATTGTTTGGTCATGTGACCGCAATCCTTATGGAACTCGCAATACTTATATTTATCCCTTCTCTCGGGAGCTATCCTCAATTTTTCTGGCCAATTCAGTTCTTTACTGTTCTCGATCTCTTCTTGAAGGTGGTTTATATCCACCTTTAAGGGAGTATAATTCGCATACTTCCTCAGGTGTTCTAATATTTCTTTTCCTTTCAACTGCTTGCTCCCACCGTCATACTTGTGATATTTTCTCTCCGATTTACCTTTAGATTTAGTTTCTGCCTTTGTCTCAGCATTCTTCTTTGCGGCCATAGCTTCTTCGGCATTCATAATTTTATCCCCTTTGGCTATCAATTCAGCCATGGATTTGGGGGGATCCTTGGCCAGAGTGTAGTACAGCTTGTCTGGTAAAAGACCACTCATGAGAGCTGTGATGGTTGTTTTCTCCTCATAGTCAATGACCTCTAGTTTCTCATTGTTAAAACAAGTAATATAGTCCCTTGTGCTTTCTCCTACCTTCTGTCTAACGCTCAACAGACGTGCTACCCTTTTGATTGGCTTTGCACCAAAATATAAATTTCCCTTAAAGAGCTCGACCAGTTGATGGAAGGTCGCAATCTTTCCCCTGGGAAAGCTATTGTACCATATTTGAGCAGATCCAGTAATGGTTCCTGAGAATGCTCTGCACCTCATTTCGTCTGGGACTGTACAGATATCTGCGATAACTTCGTACTTCTCTATATGGAGAACATGATCGGTTTTTCCATCATACTTGAGCGTAACCACAGGAACCTTGAACTTTAATGGTGTGGGGAAATCCACAATTGTTTGGACAAATGGAGATCCTTTGATAAAGTTTCTTTAGAAAGGGTTTTTTGCCTTAACCATTTCCCCTAATCTATCTTCTAGTCTCTGAATAAACCCTTCTCAAGCATCATTGCCAGCCTCTGATCTGTTTATATTCGCACGAGCAACAGATCACGCAGAATTCTCCTCTTGGGATATTTTTATACGAGCTACATGCCTGGGATTGGGATGTGACTGGTATGAGCCTTCCCTTAAATCATTTGTTCGTTGAGAATTTCTCAACGCAATCCGAGGAGGATTTCTATTCCTCCTAGGGCCCAAACGAATGAAAGGAGAAACTCTTCTCAATCTTTCCAGGGCGCTTGTTCGTTTTGGAATTAGAGTAACATCTTCTTGAGAATCCAAAATTCTTATAGGTGAAGTTAAACTAGGATGATATGATGGATCACTTGAATTCTTGGCATGATGAAATTCAATGTGTCTAGATCATGAAGACGATGGATGCATGCTTCTACGAATGCTTCGTTGTCCTAACTGGGGGGATCCTCTGTTTTGGACAGTTTGAATGAACTGTCACATGGTTTCCTGCATAACTGTTTGCCCTTTGGCTAAATTTTCTAGGATCCCAGTGATATTATGTGTATTTGGAGTAGCAGAAGGATTTGGAGGATTTTCGTCATTGTTCCTGTTACTAGATTCTGGGATATCAGCCATTAATGATAATTTTTTAGTTAAAAATGCTACGTATAGTCGTTCCCACAGACAGCGCCAATCTATTGATGTAAAAAGCTAGATTTGATCTAATTAAGTAATCACAGATAAATATGAATAAAGAAATAAGATAAAGGATTTTTAAAGTGGTTCGGTCTTAATGAAATGGCCAACGTCAACTGTTTTGTATTGCTGGGTATTTTGCCTTAAACTTGATTATCTTCACTTATCATCGCTTACCCTGCCATAAGGGTATTACAATGTATTTATAGCCCTTGGTCTTCCCGTATGAATAGACAATACGTCGTTATTAAAGATGGTTGGACCGATGCTCCGATGAAGTTGAGGGAGGTTGAAGAGTTGTCCTTTATTAGAAGATGGTTGAGTGCTCTTAGAGAGTTGAAGGTTCCTAGGAACTCTATCCTCTGGTATCGTCATGATATCTCTCCCTCAACTTTGATTCCGAATCCATTCAGGAGGGATGATCGATGGGTTCCCATATATACGATCCCGAGGCAGCTTGTTGAGCCAACCTCAAACGAAGCCGAAGAGGAATTAGCTCCTCATCTAGATGATGGTCGCAGGGCGCGAGTGGCTGACTATCTTGCTCAGCGACCTAGTTCCCATTAGGATTTAATTTACTCAGCATATTTAACTCCATGTATATGTAATGATGCAATAAAACAGTTGTGTTTTGGATAATTTGCCTACTAAACACGTGTTGTGTATTTTTTACTTCATTGATTTCTTGTTCAACTATCTTGGGCTTCTCTAGCCGACTAGACTTGATGTAAGTTGAGTTGGCTTGTTGAGCGAGTATCCCCCTAGTCCAGTATGCTTTTAGTATACCATTCTGCCTTTCTTTACCTTTTAGGTTGTGACGTTATACTTCCTTAGGCCTAAGCGTGGCAATGGCGAGGATACACCTGGTGTTGAATATTCTATTCGAGCAGGATTTTTTAACCAAACAATGTTAGCGACCAACCTGGGTTGGTTCTGTTGCCTAAGGTCCCCTGTAGGGCTTTATATATTACCAGGGGAAATGCTAGAAGGTCATTCGTGTTTGATGGTGAAGGCCTGAGGAGGGTCATTGTATACTGACCCTTCTTTAATACGTATCTCATGACCTTAGTTTCGTGCATTAAGGGGGAGCCTGTTACTTGGAAAAGGTGTATGAATTATAGTGTATTTCGATACTTCATAGAATGCCACTGTCAAACACTTCTTTATTAATCACAAATGAATTAAAATTTTCAACATTGAGTTAAAAAAGAGAAGAAAAACTATAAGTATAATTTCTTTAAATTGGATGCATTCCAAGCTCGGGGTATCTCCTGCCCTCCAGTGTTTCTAAGTGATAGGCTCCTTATAGCTCGGCTCTTATCACCCTGAATGCCCCCTCCCAGTTTAGTCCTAGCTTTCCATCCGATGGTTTTACAGCACTACTAAGAACTTTCCGAAGAACAAAGTCCCCAACCTGGAATGCTCTTGGATTAACCTTCTTGTTGTAGTGCCTTACTAGCTGTTATTAGTAAGCTGCTAGTTTCACTAGAGCCAAATCTCTTCTTTCTTGAGCTAGGTCAAGTTTAGCGAGCAGAGATGCATCGCTCTGGCCTTGATCGACTAGGGTGGTCCTCATAGTAGGAAGGCCATCTTCCAAAGGGATGATTTCTTCCATCCCATATGTTAGTGTGAGTGGTGTTTCTCCAATTGCTCGCCGTGGGGTAGTGCGATAAGCCCATAGGATGTGAGGTAGTTCGGTTACCCATGCCCCTTTGGCTCGCTGCAAGCGCTTCTTTAATCCATCGATCACTGTTTTATTAGAAGCTTCGGCCTGTCCATTGCACTGAGGATATGCCACAGAGCTGAAGTAGTGCCTGATCCCGTGGCCACTACAGAAACTCTAGTAGAGGCCACTTTCAAGTTGGGTTCTGTTAGGGGATACCAAAATGGGTGACAGTGTTCCTCCATATGAATCTTACCATGTACGCATCTCTAATGTTTGCCAACGGCTCTGCCTCTATCCATTTGGTGAAGTAGTCTGTTGCGACTAATAGGTACTTGCGATTACTAGTTGTGATAGAAAGAGGGAATACGATGTCCATTCCTCACTAGGCTAAAGGCCATGGGCTGGTAAGTGACTTTAGATTGATGGCTGGCTGGTGAACCATAGGAGCGTGAAGTTGACATTTTTTGCACTTGCGAGCATATACTCCAACGTCTCTCTGCATATATGGCCACCAGTAATCTTCTTTCATTGCTCAAAAAGCTAGCAACCTACCCCCAATGTGGCTTCCACAGATTCCCTCATGGAGTTCGTGTAGAACTTGCTCGACGTCCTTTGGATGAATCCATTGGAGATAAGGACCAGTTAAAGATCTCTTGTACAGGATAAGTGAAAGAGAGCACCTTTGACTCTTATCTGATGAGCAGTCTTCTTATCGTCTGGTAGTGCACCATCCTTAAAATAATCCCTTAAGGGGTCCATCCAGCTGGGGGATATCTCAATCTGGAGAATATGCCCCTTTTTAGGTAGCTCACCAATCTGGTTGATGCTTGGCTGGGTGAGGAAATTAATCGGAATTGTTCTCTTCAAGTCGGAATCGATCGCTGAGCTTAAGGCTGCTAAGGCGTCATCATGGCTGTTCTGTCCTCTGGGAAACTATTGGATGCTAATTTGTTCGAAGTTGGCCAACAAAGTGATTTGTTGTGGCGAGGTAGGCTGCCATTATTTCATCCCTAGCGTTGAAGTCACCACTTATCTGGTTAGAGACAAACTGTGAGTCGCTGAACACTTGGAGTTGCTTTGCTCCCAGCGCGTGTGCCTTCTGTAGACCTGTTATCAGTGATTCGTATTCTGCTTCATTGTTGGAGGCTTCAAATCCAATCCTGATCCCTTGCTCGAGGATTTCATCTTCAGAGGTAATCAATATGATGCCTACTCCCACCCCTTTGGAATTGAAGGCTCCGTCAACAAGCAATCTCCAGATGCCTGATGGCGAGGGAACTTCCTTTTGATAAATAGTTTGAGGTTGGTCACAAGGATGTTCTCCTATAAATTCTGCGATGAAGTCGAT
Source organism: Sambucus nigra (assembly GCA_949130495.1). NCBI lineage: Eukaryota > Viridiplantae > Streptophyta > Magnoliopsida > Dipsacales > Adoxaceae > Sambucus > Sambucus nigra. The sequence goes on along the minus strand of OX422211.1, from coordinate 462,959,747 downwards.
GAGGACCTGCCTTTTGATGGCATTCCTTGGCTGAAACTGAATGTCAAATTGGCCAAGCTCGATCGACCATTTTGATAATCTTCCTGATAGGTCTGCTTTCCTAAGGACTGCTTTAAGAGGGTGGGATGTAAGTACGATGATGGAGTGGGATTTGAAGTAGTGTTTTAATTTCCTTGATGCTACCACTAGCGTAAAGGTGATCTTCTCTAGTGGTAGGTATCGATGCTCGGCGTCCAAAAGAGTCTTTCTCGCGTAATAGACTGGGTGCTGGATCCCTATTTTCTTGCATACCAGTGCAGAGCTCACAGCATGACTGGATACGGAAAGGTAAAGGTATAGAGAATCATTATCTTGAGGGATTACAAGCAAGGGTGGTTTTTCAAGGTAAGATTTGATCCCCTCTAATGCCCTCGAGCAATCCTCGCTCCACTCCACATCTTTACTTTTCTTAAACAACTGGAAGAATGGATGGCACCTTTCGAACGATTTTGAGATGAACCGATCCAGAGCGGCGCGCATCCCCGTGATTTTCTGCATGTCTCTTATCGTACGGGGGGGCTGTACCCTATTAATGGCATCGATCTGGTCTGGGTTGGCTTCAATACCTCTCTTGTTGACCAAGTATGCAAGAAATTTTCCTGACTAGACACCGAAGGAGCACTTACTTGCATTGAGCTTCATTCGGTATTTCTTGAGGATTTCGAAGGTCCTTTATAGGTCAGAGAGGTGGTCTTTTGTAAGCTTACTCTTGACAAGCATATCATCGATGTAGACCTCCATAGTGCTTCCCATTTTGGTGACCAACCGCTGGTAAGTTGCTCCTAGATTTTTGAGCCCAAAGGGCATAACCTTGTAGCAATATAATCCAACAGTGGTGATGAATGTTATTTTATCTTGATCTAGCTCGTGTAAAGGATTTTGGTGATACCCGGAGTATGCGTATAGGAAATTCATTCTTTCATGAGCTGCTGTGGCATTCACCAACTAGTGCAAGCTCTGTTAAGGTCGGTGAAGTCAATGCAGACTCTTCACTTTCCATTACTTTTCGGGACCACTACTGGGTTGGAAAGACACTTAGGGAATTGAACTTCCTGTATGGATCCTGTATCCAGCAACTTTTCCACTCCCTTCTCCATAGCCTTGGCCTTCTCGAGTGCAGTTCACCGTGCCTTTTGTGCGATCGGCTTGAAAGTCGGGTTAACGTGCAGCCGATGACAAACCACACTAGGATCAATCCCAGGTAGCTCGTAGGGTTCCCACGCAAAAACGTCCAAGTTATTCCATAAAAGTTCTGTTAGTTCCTTGTTCTCTCGATCCGTGAGAGAGGCGCTAATCAAGAACATCCTATCTTTCTTTTCACCGCCGGCTGCGACTTCCTTCAGGTTCTAAACGACCCGCTCAGAGGGAAGGAGCCTGGTCTCCTCCATTGCAGGTCTTCCATATATTAGCTGCTATTTGGAAGGTATCAAACCTTCCTGTTCTTCAACCTTCTCCTTGTCTTTCTCAACTTTTTTTTCTGGTTTGTGGCGGATGGAAGCTATAAAGCACCTCCTCGCCATCGCTTGATCCCCATGGATCTCCAACACTCCTCGCTCGGTCACATACTTGAGTTTCTGATGGTAGGTAGAGGGGATGGTCTTCATCGCGTGTAGCCACCCTCTAATAAGGATCGCCTGGTAAGGTGAGTCAATATCGACCATAAAAAACTCGATCATTTTGGAGATGTTTCCTGCCCTTACTGGTAGGACAATCTTCCCCAAAGAGATGGTTATTTTTCCAGTGAAACCAACCAGAGGAACAGTGGTTTCCTTTAAGTCAGCGATACTTAACTTTAACTTTCTGAACAGGTCGAGGTACATTACTTCGGATGAGCTACCTTGGTCGACGAGCAATCGGTCGACGTCATAGTTAGCTATCCTGAGTGTAATGATCAATGCATCATGATGTGGGGTTCTTACTCCCACCAGGTCCTCATATGTGAAAACAATATGCTTGCTGTAGTCGACATCTTCTGCTCGCCGACGCTTCCCAGCTTGTGTTTTGGTTGGATCGATCTGAAAATCTTGCATTACTACCGTAAGCTTCTTCACTTCCATTCGATCTGTATTTCCTCGAATCTGTTTTAGGTCGGAAGCCCCATGAATTACAGTGAACTCATGGCCGATGTCCTCTTCGAGTACGTTATCGGGTCTCCGATCTCCATTGGCAGCTACCTTCTCTACCTTTTTTCTATGAATTCATTCAAGTCCCCAGCCTGGGCTAGCTCCTCAAGGTGAGACTTGAGAGCCTGGCAATGCTCGACTTTGTGCCCGCCTTCCTTGTGAAATGCACATCTCAGTGCGCTATTCCGCTTTGAGAGGTCCCCACCCATCTTCTTGGGCCACTTGATGAACGGTTCTTCCTTGATTTTTTCTAGAATCTTGTATATCGATTCTTTAAAAACTGTATTCACAGCCTGAAATGCTTTCGAGGCATCACTCATGTTCCCATTCTTAGGGACGCTCTTGCCCCCATTCTTACTTCCTTTCTTTTGATTCTCAGTTTTGTCGTTGCCCTTGACGGCGAACTTAGCGCGACCATTCTCCTCTGCACTGAGATGGGTCACATCTTCAACTTTGGCATATTTTTAATGCGAGCCATTAAGTCGTCAATGGTCATGGCCTCCTTCTTGGTGAGGGACTGGTGCAAGAGGCATGAGTTGGGTAAACTAATCTAAAAGGACGCCACGGCGACCTTCTCCAAGAAGTCCTCGACCTCGTTGAATAGCTCCCAATATCTCTTCGCGTAGTCCCTGAGGCTCTCCTGGGGCATTTTCTTCATTGTCAATAAAGCATCCATCGTCTTCGGGTGGGAGCGGCTGGTAATGAAGTGAATTATGAAGAGCTCTTCCAGGGACTCGAAGCTCTTGATGGATCGGTGAGGTAGTCTCTCGAACCACTTTAGAGCCACGTCATGTAAGCTCGACGGAAAGATCCTGCACATTAATGCGTCCTTGTGATTCCAAAGGGTCATAGCCTGCCTATACTACCTGACATGGTCGATAGGGTCGGTCTTTCCATCGTAGATCTTGAACCTGGGCATTGAGAACTTCTTGGGGGCTTCTTCTTCTTCTTCTATCTCCCTTAAAAAAATGGATTTCATTTGGGTCCTGAGAGCTCGCCTGTCCAGCTCTCTAGTTGACCTGGCTCCCCGATGCTCTGGGTGTTGGTCCATTTCTCTTCGGACTAAATTTCGTATGTCGTCGTTACCTCGGCCTGGGTCCTATAAATGCGATCTGATTGTTGTTGATTGGAATAGTTATCATCTGACCTATGTCCCTTGATTTTTTGAGGTCCATGTCTTGGACTCCTTCCTCGGTTGCGAGACTTGCTCGCTTGAGGACTATGAGTGCGATAGTGACGTTGCCTCGTGCTACGATGGAGTTCTCTCTCCATATTTTCCAATCTTCTCTTGAGGCGAGCATTCTCAGCTTCCTGCTTGCGAGTAGCTTCCTCTTGCTCTTGGAGTCTGGCCTCGTAGGCATCGATCAGCCTGGAAACTTGCATCGATCTAGTTGGTCCCTGGCTTTCTTCCGAGGCTATCGTTCTGGGCAAGGCCTTGGGTTTGAACGTCGAACTTCAGATCTAACCCTTTGAGGAATGTGTTGCTCTTGAATATCCCCTGCTTGAGGGGCGTTACTTTTGTGACTAGATATTTTGGGTTCTTGTTGGTTAATGTTTTCTTAAAGGAAGAACAATCGCTTCCCACAGACGGCGCCAATTGTGGTGACAATAAATCTCAACACAAAAATGATAAGCAAATGCGATCACCAGAATAAGTAAAGAACACAAAATAAATGTAATCACATATGACACAAAATATACCTGGTTCGGAAAAATGGCCTACGTCCATGGTGGTGCTCTCTGTTTCTTATTTCTCTTTTCTCCAGGGGAGTGTTTACAATTGAGTCCCTTTTGCCTCGGGCTGAGGGTTAAATATATACATGTCATTTCTTGGAGAGTGGGGGTATTGGAATCCTCCACGTTAACCCATGATCCCTCGAATATCTCTTAAGAGATTTTATGGGTTGAATGGGTCATAACTAAATTAGTTATGCACGAGGCCTGTAGACTTTGGGCCGGACTTAATCGGGCTACTCATCTGGGACAAAATGATTAATCGAGGTACATATATATATATATATATATATACACACACACACACACACATATATATATATAAACACGTATGGGTATATAAATAGGTTCTAGATTAGTTTAATAATGGCTAGATATATGCATGTATAGACGTGTAAAATGTGTTAAAGATAACTTTATGGGATTTCTGTCATGTGTTAGCCATACACATATACTTATATATGTATGGTTATAAGTGGAATCATTTGGAGGAATATGATATAGGGTGGATAGGACTACCCTGGCTTCTAGGATTAGTCAATAATTGGTAGGATATAATGGATGGGTGTGGTGGTTTAAAGGTATAATTCATTTGTTTCTTTGGTAATGGCCACATAAACGAAGATATTGTCCCAATATTTATGTCCAAACTGATTATTAAATATATATGGGCTTGAAACATGCGTGTGAAATTATATAGTAAATAATTGGTAAGGAGAAAACAAATTTAAGTGTTATATTTATTTTTGTAAATTACGGTAAGAAGAAAATTAAATAGGAGTAGGCAGATTTCTTTTTCTTTCTTTTTACATGATACATAGTGTTGTGGTTGAAAGACGTAGGCATGTATGGATTAGTAAGTAAATGTCTCACCTATTTATACCACTTATTCTCAACAAATCTAAAACTCGAATTTATCTGATTTTTCTCTTCCTTTAGTTGTAAGACAACAAAATAAACCATCCAAACCAAGCCCTAAAATCACTCATAGGATCATTTAGGAAAGCATTTTTCACAATCATTTTGAAGAATTCTCAATGTATTTTGGGGGAATCTTTGAGTATTATTGAAGTCATCTTTGGAGTAGATTTTTCCAAAGCTTTTCTTATAAGTATTATTTAGAGATTTTTGTGGCATTTCTTAGAGGCTTTGAATCTCATTTTCTATATTCTATTTAGTGAATTTCTTCATTGAGGTAGAGTTTCTATCCAGAACATTTTCTGAACTAAATCAAGCATGCTAGGATATATATATGTGTGTGTGTGTGTGTGTGTGTGTGTGTGCGCGCGTGCGTGTGTGTGTGCATGCATGTGTGTGTGTGTGTGTACTTATATAATTGTTTATGTATATGTTTTTAGTATAAAAGAAATAGTCATTTTATGCGAATAAAATGTGAAATAAAAAGAGTTTATTTTGGACAGAATACTGTATTGAAACAAATGTATGATTTCATCTGAAGAAAATGAAATTACAAGATCAAGTTAAGAACAGCAAAGAAATGGATGTTTAAAGTAGAAATTATTTAGTAAATAATTTCAGAATATCAAGTTTTAGACTTGTAAAATATTCATTTGTTGTGTGTGCATATTTAGGACGGGATTGGAAAAAAATACACTTGATATAAAATGTTTACAAAACTTGAATATTGATTAAGTATTAAAAAAGGGGGGCATGAAACGAAAACTTAAAGGGATCAAACTTGAAATAAAAAAAGTTATTTAATTATTTACAAAACAACCCCCGAAGATGTTTAATTACAAAGTGACCCTTAAAATGTGGAAATTGCAATTTTGTCACGAAAGGAATAATATTTTTACAAAATGATAATACAAGTATACTTTTATACAAAACTTCCCTAAACTAGTGTGGTTTTGATTATAGATCATGAAAGTGGTATTTTTTCATAAAATGATAAATGTAAAGTTTTGAAGATATATTTATTTTGAGTTAGGCAAGACTCGAACAAATAAGGACTAGATGTGGTATATAAGTGTATAACAAGGAAAGTTTGAGGTAGGAAAATTCCTTAAAAAATTTGGCCTCATCGGTCGGGTTAAAGGACATGAAAACGGACTTTTACTAAAGAGTAGAAGAAAAGATACTCAAACCAACCGGGTGTTTTTTATATAAAAAAAAGGATAGTTGGACAACATGTAAATGGACTTAACATACTGTGAAAGAGTTTTCACAAAGGAGAACCGAACAAGTTTAAGAAAGGCCCGAAGCTCTAGGGAGTGGCTTCAGCCTAGACCCAAAACCACTGGCCAGTAAAGTATATGTAGTATTTATGGCAATTGGTGCAAGTCCATTATTACAAATGGCATTGACAACCTCCTAAATAAAAATAGTAATCTGTAATGGGCATGGCACTCATAAGATGATGATTAAAAAGTAGTAATTGGTTTCATTAAGAAAATTAAAAGGAAATGGTCTAATATTATAAAACTAAATAGAAATTACGGGACTCGGATAAAAGTCAAGGTTAAACGGTTGAAGTGTGAGTTCAGCCCATCACCGGTTATTTATTTTAGTTCAGAAATTGCATTGCATCTGCATTGAACAGATTAAGTAAATAAAAAGTTTTCATAAAGTAAAAGATAGTGTATAGGTATAAATACACCTTTTCTATAATATAAGTCTACTACTATTTCCCCTACTGGGATTTTTGCTCACATCTCTATTTTTGTTAAAAGCCCAATTCCCCCCAAGTACTTTGGGAAAGGATGCTGGTAAAGGAAAGGACGTGTGAGATGAAAAGTAAAAGGCTCTGATTTACGATGCCATACAACCTTGTGGTTGGCAACACTTAATGAATTATTGTATTATATTAAGTTTTAATTTGAAACAATGCAATAGAGTTATAATAAACATTTAAACCTCAAAATTTTTAATAAGACACTTGTTTGTTTTAAATCTTCACAAAATAATACGTTATACTTTTGATGATAAATTAATGTTTTAGCAAAATAAATGAATAAAGGCTTTAAGCATTCCTATAAGAATAAAATATTTTCCTAAAACCTCAATACCTGTAAGAGTTACCTTCCATAAAGCGGCTCAAATCAGTTTCTAGGCCTTACAACTTGGTATCAAAGCATAGGTTTCGTGAGTGTCGTAGTGTGTGCTTACGTTTCACCTTTCTTTTAATGATAAGTATTATTATAATCGGACTAATTCTAAATTATTATTTCCTATTTTAGAATGGCTACACATAGAGGTGGTGGGCGCACAGGTGGCAATACCAATGAATTACACCAAATGGACCTGGTGGTCCAGTAACTGGTTGACTCATTTTCAAAGTAGCAAGTTGATAGGGCTCAGAACAGTGGATCTGTTTAGATCAATAAGGACACCGCATTCCTCAAAGAGTTTAAGAAGCTCAAACTCTAAACTTTCAGCGGTAAAGCAGGACCCGAGCAAGCTAAGGAGTGGATATATTTCGTTATGCACATTATTGAGGTTCTTAATATATCACTTACATAGAGAGTTCAAGTGGCTACCTTTCAGTTTACGGATCAGGCCCATAATTGGTGGGCTTCCCACCAAACCAATTTAATTAGAACTGTCAGTTGGGAAATCTTCCGAGCAGCCTTTTTAAATCCCTATTTTCCTGATACTTAACGTGATGTCAAGAGAGACAAGGAAATATTTCACTAGGAGAATTTGAGGTAGAATTTCAGAATATATCGTAGTATGATAAGTACGGTGTCAAATATGAAGCTTGCTAATTGTTGTTATCGGCTTCCTACCGTAATACAAAAAAACCTAAACTTTAACTACACTTTTCTGGAGTATAGAGGCTAGTATGAGTATCGAATCCACCTGGAATGTTTGATAGATTCTAATTGATATATTACTTCTAAAATGAAAGTGTAAAAGATGGTGATGGGGTGAGTAATGAAAAAGGGGGAAAATAAAGAAGTTAACGACGCTAATTAAACCGAAACAAAGAATAAGAAAACGAGATTAAGATCACATCCCCATCTTAGGCTAAACATCACGTATAAGGGATTTTGGATCGAAAATAATTAATTGGGCATATTAAATTGATTATGAACATCAAACATGAAGAAATTTAATTTAACAATGAAATATTAAACTTTCGCTCGAATATGGTCACAAGTGGATTCGATACCCAGACTATCCACTATACTCCATAAGAGTGTAGTTAAAGTTTAGTTTTTTTTGTATTGCGTTCGAAAGCCGATAACAAAGATTACTGTGTTACACGGACATTTGGTTTTTGCCTCGATCAATATGTTTATCACACGTGGAACTAAAAACTAAGTCATCGACATATACTTGGGCAATCAAAATAGCACTCTTATCCCGACGAATAAACAACGTCATGTCTACACCCACTTTTTTGAAGCCACGATCCAGGAGATATGAAGTAAGCCTCTTATACCAAGCACGCGGTGCTTGCTTAAAACCATATAGGGCTTTCTTCAAGTAAAATACATGGTTTGGTGCCTAGGGTATTCAAACCCTTTCGATTGTTCCACGTAGACTTTTTCCTGAAGAATGCTATTACAGAAGGCACTCTTGACATCTATTTGATAAAGATTAAATTTTATATGACATGCAATGGCTAGTAAAAGGCGAACGGACTCTAGCTTTGTAATAGGTGCAAACATCTCATCAAAATTGACACCTTCTATTTGGGTGTACCCTTGAGCAACCAACCTAGATTTATTTCAAACCATAACACCACTTTCATCCATTTTATTTTTAAAAATCCATTTGGTGCTAATAACGTTAGAATCACTAGGTTATGGAACCAATTCCTAAACATCATTCTTTTGAAATTGAAGCAACTCTTCTTGCATAGCATTTATCCAATGTTCATCTTTGAGTGTTTTTTTTTGAAAATTTTGTGTCCAATTTTAAAGGTATAACACAAGTAGGTAACCTCATTTTCAAGTTGACAAGGACCACAAATCGTGGAGGTTGATTTTCTTAACGATGGCAAGCCGCGAATTAGGTATTTTCGAGCTAGATGCTCGAGAAGTCTAAAATTGACGTGACCTAGTCTTTGATGCCAAAGGTTGACTGGAGAGACCTTGACACTATTGCAAACGAATAAAGACTTTAGAATAATCCCATAACAATTATCACTAGTCTTTACACCTTGTAGTATATTTTTATCAGATTTATGATATACGTTACACTCGATCTAGTTAAACTTAACAACTAGGTTTTCATCGCAAAGTTGGCTAAAACTTCAATGGTGCCTCTACCAATAATTCTAGACTTACTCCCGTCTTCAAAGGTGACTTGACAATCTTTGTGATCTTCAAGAGTGTTAAAAAGAGATCTATCACATATCATATGTCTAGAGCATCCACTATCAAAATACCATTGGGAGGTATTTTGAGCCTTTAGTGCAACATGAACAACTAATGCCTTCTTGGTTTATCTTTTATCGCCCAGGCATGAGTTGTGTTTCACTTGTTTCTAATCATTTGGTAGGAGGAACTTCCTTGGGGCATAGACAACTTAGAAATTCTTTCATTAAACCTTGGGATATTTTGACTAGATACTCAACTTAGTTTTTAAGGCAAGACAATTGGCTATAGTGAGGTGTAGGATCATGTGGATATGAATTCTTTCTAAGATTATAAAAAAAAAATCTCTGAGGTGACCCTTTCTTTTGCAAAAATTACAAACATAAGGTTGATTTGGAATCATTTCAAAAATTGCTTAGGAGGATTTATCTTAGGTGGGATTACTTTAGGAGTGTTAGCCTTGGTAACAAACTTAGCTAAAGGTTGGGATTTAGTGTTTGACGATTCACCTTCTTCATATCCTATACATTTTCTCTCTTGATAACCCTTCTCCTTATAACCTAAAATCGGTCCAAGAAATAACTTTCCCATTCTTCTAGAATTATCCTCAAGAGTTTGAGTTTTCGAGAGGCCTCGAGATCTTTCACAAGCTTGATAATTTTTGCTTCAAGTGTTTTACGAACCTCTAATGATTCATGAAGATTTTTAGAAACACGAGCCAAAGAATTTGTCAAGTCAATCTTTTTTTACCCATTAAAATAAGTTCCTCTGAAAGGGTACTCTTAATCGCCTCAAGTTGACTAGCTAAAGCTTCCTTTTCCTTTAGCACTTTCAACTCCTTTTCTAATGTTAACACCTCAAAGGTTAACTTATTATTGTTTTTTTGAATACGTAGAGACTCGGTGTATAACTTTGAATAGGCAGATCTAAAATCATATTTTTTAATCCCACTCTCACTTTTAACAAAATCATTGCCTTGTGAGTGATTAGGAACAACTTCAATGTTTTCCATTCCAAAAATGTCAATATTAGGTTGTGACACACTATAAGAGATAGCAAGAGTAGCCATGAAAGCAGTGAAGTAATTTTCGGATGGACTATAGTCATCGGAGTCTTCAGACTCATTGTCACTATCGCTAAGAGTCGCATTATAAACGACTTTATCCTTGCCCCGTCTCCATAGCTTAGTAGGGAATTCATACGATCTATGACCTCGTCCTTCACACTCAAATCATCTTTTCGAATCATCCTTTTTAGAATTATCTCTTTTAGGATTTTAACTTTTAAATTTCTTAAGATATTGATCATTAGAACTTCCATTTGCCTTGATTTTATTTTTCTCAAATTTTAATTTATCAAACCTTAAATTTTGGTTATTAAATTTGAGAAACTTTTTAAATTTCTTTGCAAATAAGGCCATATCATCGGAATCTAAATCGGACTCATTGGACTCAGATACATCTTCCTTCCTAATTTTTAAAGCAACTCCCTTATCTTTCTATTTGTTATCCTTAGGAAACATGTCTAACTCATAAGTTTGGAGATCACTTATAAGTTCTTCAACTTTTACGGAATTTAACACACCTAAAAAATTAAGTACAGTGACTTTAGCGTTAAAACGACTTGGTAGGAATCTAAGAATCTTCTTAACTACATGATTTTTAGGTATTCTATTACCAAAGTTAAAACATGAGTTAACCATATTAGAAAGATGGACATAAAACTCATCAAACATTTTACTTTCTTTCATTGTGATATATTCCGATTGAGTGGTTAAATTTTGTAGTTTATAAGCCATAACAGTACTAGTTCCTTCATGAGTAATTAAAGTGTGTCATATGTCTTATTCAAAGTTTCACAAGTCATGATATGATGAGACTCTTCTAACTAAACAACACTAAACGAAGCATTTAAACCTTTAGAATTAAAATGGCATAATCTCAACCTATCCTCACTCCATGCCTCATCAGGTTTTAAAACATTAGCATCACCAACATTAAACGTTGGAGGGTACCACTGATCAAGTGCGAAAAGTAGCGCGTGTAAAGACGCTAATCGTTGTTTTCGTTTCGCCAACTCAATACAAAAACCTAAGTTACAACTACACTTGCGGGGCAAGTAGAGCGGTAAGTCGGGTATCGAGAATCCACAGAGACGAGTTGTTAGAATTTATAAGGTTTAATATTCCGAAATAAAAGTGGAAAAGGTGAATTACAAACTAAAAGAAAAGATGCATGAAAGGGAAAGATTAATCTAGGCGAGGGAAATTAAACTAAATTAATAAAGAGAATAAAAACTATAGGTTGCGTCGAATATCCCTCACCCGAGTTAATTAGTATAAAATGGTTACATGGGTCGACGAGTTATTAAGGTTGTGTCTCGTTTCGACAGTTAAGTAAATCAAGGGTTGTCACACCCCTAAATTTGCATAAAAGCCACATACGATTTTGGTGTCAACAAATACCCCGGAAATTACGCGCGAAAGGTCGTAAGCACGGGACATAAATGATATGCCCCGTCAAATCTCCTAGGCGTAATAACTAGGACAACGCACCCGAAATAGACCCGTAAACACCATCACCAAAGCAAAGCAACATGTCAACCCGGAATGAGTTCAATCCGACACAACCTAGACTAAATTAGCCACTACACATAATTAATGACATTAATTAAACTAACTAATTAATTAAAGCAACTAATTAACTAATGAAAACAATAAATACCAATAATTAAACAAACTACAAAGTATGGAAACTAGCTAACAAAGAAAGAAAACAACAAAGATGAGAATGAATAGTAGAGTTCTTACATAAAATGGGTGAAAACCCAAGTGAAAATGGAGGAGAGGGTGAGCTCCCAACAAAACTCCCAAATATTACAAACCCTAACCTAATCTAAGAGAGAGAAAAAACTAGAGATAAAAAACTAGATAGATTACAAAAATAACTAAAGTTTCTATTTGTAGTAAGTTGGGAAAAGGAAAGAAAGAAAAAGAAAAAAAGAAAGAAAGAAGGATAAGTTTCCAAATTAAGGAATAAAAAGAAAATAGAAAAAGAAAATAAAAAAAAAAAGAAAAAAGAAAGTGGGCAACAGTAAAAAAAACGCACAAAACAGGGACCAGTCGACCGGCAGCCAAAACGAGGTCGACCGGTGAACAGGGGAGGAGCACAGAGTCTCGAGTCAAAGCCAAAAATCGAATTACCGGTCGACTGCCGGAGCGTGGCCGGTCGATCGGCTGCGCTGCAACTCCAAACCACACAACGCACAACACACTCCATGGCACAAAACATCCCATTCATAACCAACAAAAACCCGAGACCCATTTTGTTCAAAAACGGCCAAAAATCTTCGTATGGTGAGCCAAGAACCATTTCGTGTTGGATCGTAGCTGCAAAATTGGCAAAAGCCAAAGACCCACTTTCAAGCTCCATTAATGGCCAAAAGCTCCATCTCCATTAATGGCTAAAGCTCAAGCTCCAAAAAAGTGACCAAAAAGATCCATTTGCGCGTGTGATCAATAATCATGCTCCAATTTCGGAAGAAAGGCTCGAATTTCGGGCGAACCCAAAACCCGAGCCTAGGGCCAAATCGCCATCTTCATTTGCGAAAAAAAACGTTTTGGGGACATAGATGGAATTAATGAATTTGTTATTAAAGAAGAAAAGGGACATGGATGGAATTATTTAAATTGTTAATGAATCCTTATAATTCTTTCCGATTAAAGCTCCGTGTTTCCTTCGTTCGGACTCCGATTCGAGCACCGTTCGCGGCCACGTGAAGCTTGGCCCGAGGGCTACAACTTCCGTGAATACTTCGGGCAAAAATGCCCCTGAACGTGCGAATCGCGACGAAATTTAATCGGAACGTGCCCAAACTTCATACTAAGCACTTTAACACCTATAAAAGCTCAATTATACCTCAAATAACATTTTAGCATATAAAACGGAGGTTGTCTGATTAACGAGCATAATTATAGGCATTAAAGTACCCAAGGGGGCTAAAATGCATAAGTTCGAGGGTAATTAAATGCAATATTCGATACGAATCACACCCCCTAGCTTACATATTGCTAGTCCCTAGTAATGAAATTCAACGCAAGAAGAACTATAAGAAAATCACAACATGTATATATGCATCAAAATATAAATTCCACTTTCGTAGGGAACACGATTGCATTTAGCATATGGAATAAGCCGTTAAACCCCTAGGTTACCCTAGTGGACGAGTGTCGTCTCGTGAGGGTTTTCAGGGATGATACCCACAAACATCATAAAGTTTCCTCAAAATATGCCAGAACCAACATGCGACAAGCCCAAAAAAAGCAAAAAAGATTTCATATGCATTATTAGCAAAGTGAATGAATTCAAACAAAAGTCCAAATCATTAACATTATAGAATGCACTTCATAGAATTGAAACCTTAAAATGTGGGAGGTGAGCGAGAACATGCAAAGTATGATTTGGCGAAAAACTTAAATAAATCGGATAAACATTAAAGCAAGCATATATTCAATCCTCACGGGCATTACGCTCATCAAGAGAATTCACTCGAAACAGGGAGGTAACACACGGGACATGCGGGCGAAAGAGTAAGTGTAAATGGACACTAGGCCGCACACAACCAACGAATTCAACGTTTTCAATGAGAAATGAATAGTGTATACACTCACAAACGACGAAAGGTACAAAGCTTACTCGGTGTAAGTATATACAATGCAACAAAAGATTACCGAGTTATAAAAATCTTAAACCAAATCAATAAAGCAAGGAAAGTGCATGTGCTCACGGGATTAAAGTTTAATTCATGAAGTTATTCATAATATCAATAATTGAGATTAAAGTCTAATAACTTCTAAAATCGAGAACATGCATCATTGGGTTGTCTATTAGATCGGGCAATTATTAAAATTTACCATCGGAAACAAAGGCAAAATGCCCAAAAAAGGAGAAAAAATAAAGAAAATCTTTTTGAAATTTTTGAATTTTTCTAAGAAAAGCATACTAAGTAACTAACATGTGAGCAAAAACATGGACTAAATAAAGAAATGGATAGAATATCCCACACCCCCTAACTTAAAACTTGACATTGTCCTCAATGTAAATTAAGAACCAAGTCAAAGAGAGGAAAAGAGCGATATTACCCAAAATTGGAGCGATCCCCATAAGAACAAGTCCAAAGAATCTACAAAACAAGTTAGTACCGAGCATAGCAAAAACAAATAATAAAAAGTTAACTAATTACATTAAACTAGATTAAAAAGGAAAGAAAAAATAAAAAGAAAGAATAAAATAAAAAGCTAACTATATACAACCTACTATTTAGGCTTCACACTAACTATACACTAGAAGTCTAAATAGCTGAGGGTCCACCATAAGAACAATTTGACTTTGGAGGATAACCGGTGTACCCTCACATACAAGCATGCCTTCTGAAAAATATGAATTCCGTTTTAACAACGGAAGGCATGTGTAAGGCAGAAGAAATGAACCATCGCCAATTAAAAGTTTTGGAGGGACAATGGGGGGTTTGGATTGCACGGGTGACAAAAACTAGTGGGGACCGAGAAAAGCCGAAAATCCTCCCAAGGATTTTGAAGTTGGAATGGGAGGCGGCGCACACAAAGGCAAAGATGCGATTGTGGAGGGCGACTCGAGCAAGTACTCCTCATCGGCGATAGGGTTTAAAACATTAAAGTTTGAAACCGAATCATCGGGTACTTGTGACGGTGGGATAATAGAGAATGAAAATGGGGATGAAATAAATTCAAACTCATGAGATGAATCATCATCGCATGAAGTTTGAGTTTCGAATGAAATAATATCATTTTCAATGAAATGTTCTTCTTTGGGGGCCAAAGAAGAAATCATTTCATTGCAAATAGATATTACGTCATTATCATCCTCACTTTCAATATCTATTACGCAATGGGCAAAGTCTAGAATGGCTTGTTCCAAAGTAGGTACAAGTACCTCATTTGGTTCAAAACATTCCTCGACTTCAAAAGTCTCGAAAGCAAAATCGTCGTCGGACTCAAATAATAAATCCAACTCATGTTCCCACGAACGATTTTCTTCCCGATAGCGATTTTCAATTTTCTCATTTTCATACATACGCAAGCCCTCACCGAATGTCATAGGTCGAAGTGCGGACCCGTGAAAATGGGAACTTTGAAAATTACCATCGGACTTAAACGAAAACTCATTATTATAGGAATTTTGAAAACTATTCGAATTCGTTTCAAAATTCCTATTATAAGGAGGTAAAGGCCCAAAATCATTATCATCATCATCAAAATTCCAATAACCTAAATTTTGACTTTCGTTATACTCGCCCAAAGTCCTATTTGAATTTGTTACACTTTGGGATTCTAAGTATTCACCGAAAGTCATAGGTTTGTGAGAATTTTGAGAATTATGACAAGGATTACCGAAAGAATTGGAATAAGACATGCTTACCCCAAAAATGGCTCGAAGTGGCGGATTCCACGAAGTAAGTGCGCGCGGGAAAAATTCGAGCGTTTCTAAGTGCTCAAATGTGGAAGTCCTGCAAAAGGTTAGCAAATAATACAAATAGAAAGAAAATACTATGAAATACTAAATCAAATAAAGTCTAAAACAAACTCATCCCCGGCAACGGCGCCATTTTGATCGAGTGCGAAAAGTGTGCGCGTGTAAAGTGCACAGTCGTTGTTTTCGTTTCGCCAACTCAATACAAAAACCTAAGTTACTACTACACTTGCGAGGCAAGCACATCGGTAAGTCGGGTATCGAAAATCCACAGAGACGAGATGTTAGAATTTAAGTGATTTAATACTCCTAAAATAAAAGTGTAAAAGATGATTACAAACTAAAAGGAAAAGTTAATCTAGGCAATGTGTTGAAACTGGATTATGAAAGCGAGTAAAAACTATAGGTTGCGTCGAATATCCCTCACCCGAGTTAATTAGTATAAAATGGTCACATGGATCGACGACTTATTACAAATGCGTCTCGTTTCGACAGTTAATTAAATCAAGGGTTGTTACGCCCTAAATCATCATAAAAGCCTAATAAGATTTTGGCGTCAACAAATATCCCGGAAATTACGCGCGAAAGGTCGTAAGCACATGACATACATGATATGCCCCGTCAAATCTCCTAGGCGTAAAAACTAGGACAACACACTCGAAATAGACCCGTAAACTCCATCACCAAAGCAAAGCAACGCGTAAACTCGAGTGAGTTCAATTCAAACACAACCTAATTTAAATTACCTAGAAAGCATGTTAAAAACGCGATAAATGGAAAGCGGTAAATAAATGCGGTAAATCTATACTAGAAAGCGTGTAAATCAAAGCATGTAAATAAAGCAAGAAAACCTAAATTAGAAAGCTTGTAAATTATACTACAACAATGGAAACAAAGAAAATACAACTTAAATTAAAAGGAGAGGATGATGAATAGTCAACTTACACAACAAATGGGGTGTCAAACCAAGTATAGATGAAGAAGAACCATCCAAAACCACCCAAACCCTAACTACCACTCTCTACAATCTATTCTAACTAAGTATATATGAATTAAAACCAAAAAATGGGTCTATATAGTAAGTGGGAAAAAATAAGGGAAAAAGGAAAGAAAGAGGAAAGAGCCCAAAATATCTGGCATTACCGGTCGACCGGTCGCAGGGGCGCGGTCGACCGGCCCCTTAAGCCAAAGCATACTATCTCCTTCCCACGAAAAAAGTTGAAACCGCGGTCGATCGGTCCCAGGGACGCGGTCGACCGGTACTCTGTTTTCAGGTTGCATTTGGTCAATGATGAGGGGGAAAAGGTCCATTACGGAAACGAGCCTAGCTTCTTCGTCCGAACTCCAAACGACGGACCGTTTGCGGCCATGCGATGATAACTTAAAGAACTACGCATCCGTGGAATTTCCATGAGCCGAATAAGAAATGTGAATTGACTAAAATGCCCTTGAAGTAGCGTTCAGCGACGAAACTTCTCCGAAATGCAACGGATCCTCACTTTTAGCGTTCCAATACCTACAAAAGCACAAATAACCCCTGCAAAGCATGTATATATCCAAATCCAAGGTTGTCTGGTTAATGAGTATAATTATAGGCATTTAGGACCATAAAAGAGCTAGAATGCATAAGGATAACGGGCGAAAATATACAATATTCGATACGAATCAACCACCCTTTTTCAATAGCTTTACAAACATGTTCATCAATATATTTTAAAACATATTTTATACGTGCTTTCCAACAGGCATAATTTGTTCCATCAAACATAGGGGATTTATTTGACGAATAGCCTTCCATATAACCACTAGGATTTATCTAAATAATTCTTAAAAACAAGCTCTGATACCAGTTTGAGAGGGGGTAGGGTAAGTTATATGGCAAAGACCCAAATTCTTGAAATACACTTCGAAAAACACACACACGACACAGGGGTAAAATAACGACTAAGCTAATATAATTGTTGCGTTCACAATTTTAGTTTTAACTATTTTATCCTACGTGGACATGCCGGATTTTTTCATAATCAAGTTACTAGTGATTTTAGCACGAAATTATCCAAAAGTTGTGGTTAAGCTAATTTTAATATTTTTAACCTTAGCATGCATCTAGATGAAAAATTGCAATAATAAAGCACACAATCACACACCACGATGTACAAAAAAAACCCAATTGGGAAAAACCTTGGACAACCAGGCCTAGAAAAACTCCAATACGAATACAATTTTATAATTAAGACAAAAGACTTACTAACTTTACATTACAAGTATCATTGATGTCGTCTCATACATCTCCATCCGTAGCACGCGTAGCTCTAACACCTTTGCACAATACCTCCTATGTCTCGGTATCCATTAATAGCCAATACACTGTCTCCAACCCGTACAGAAGTCCCTTGCACATAATGGTGATGAATGAAGGAAGTAGGAATTTTGGATTTGTTTTCTTCAAAAATGATCCAAGGTGATCATATAAAAGTTGGAGAGTGTTTGGATAAAAAGATTTAGCTTTTTAGAAAAGTTTGCAATGGATTCTCATCAGTCAATCCCAAGTCCCTTTAGTTTTATAAATGTAAGTAGTGGGAAAGTGGGGGTTATGGGGAAAAACAGCTAAAAATAACCATCATTTTCAATAATTGCTCCGTTCGTTCGAACGACCTGAGGTCTCATTCAAACGGCATATCAAAATCTTGTTAGAATGAGGTTTCTAACGACTTTTCAGTAGATACCTCGAGGACGTCATTGGATATCTCGTTCGAATGAGTAAATTCTCATTAGAATGATATTTGAAACAAAATCTCAGTTGATTGAAAAAATGGACAAGTTTAGAAAATTTGATTTTTGAAAATTATTAAAGCCCATAAAAAAATTATCCAACAGATTTTAAAACAAAGGGTCATATACCTTTGGGAATAAAGAGCATTCACAATGATGATGTGAACTTTGTTGATGTGTCAAAATCCCAGATGGTCATATTCTTAAATTGTAGAACATGATATGACACCTATACAATCTAAATGTTTTTATCCTAATGGAAATAGCCAATACTACAAATTAACTCGATGTGGAAATTTTCCCTTACAAATAGTTTGCTCGTTTGTATGTGGATAAGGTAGTTCGTTCGCATGGGGTTCCATTATCTATCATTTCAAATCGGGGACCTACACTTGGACGATTTTTTGGGGAGTTTCCAGCAAACCATGGGGAATAAGATGCACCTTAGCATGACATACCATCCGCATATGGATCGATAGATCGAGAGGGTCAATAGGGCATCAAAGAATATATTACATGCATGTGTAATGAACTTCAAGGGAAGTTGGGAAACCCATTTTCCATCGGTGGAAATTGAATATAATAAAAGTAATCAAGGATTCCATTTCTATGTCCCATTATGAGCCGCTTTATGGGATACTAAGTCAATCATAAATATGTTGGTTAGACCTAAGTGAGGGTAGATAGTTGGGATCATAGTTCATCCAAGAGACAACCGAAAAGATAAAATTAGTCAGGGAATGAATAGAAGTCGCTCGAGATAGACATAAGAGCTATTTCGATAAGAAAAGAAAGCCAATGGAATAACTAGTTTTACTGAGGGTTTCCCTTGTGAAAGGGGTGATGAGGTTCGGAATGCGAGAGATAGTGGCCCCTAGTTACATTGGGTCGTTTAAGATTATAGAGAATGTGGGGTAAGGTTATGTATTGCCTAACACTTACAAACCACCTATAATGGGTGCATAACATGTTTCACATTTTCCTAGTTCACCGATTTTTACAGTCTAGGGTTGCATATCAGCACATTGATTTGGGTGAGATTAAGTTAGACTCGGATGCTTTATATAATGAGTAGACGATGAGTATTTTGGATGGGCAGATCCAAAATTTGCATTCCAAGTAGATACCGTTAGTTCATATATAGTGGAACCACCACAATAAGGAGGAGTAAACTTGGGAGCACGAGGATTTGATGAGGCAACAATACCCCCATCTATTTTAGCACATTCATATGGGATGTTAGTATTTTGACTCATTTATATGAGTGTTAATATTTTGACTCATTCATATGAGGTATTAGCATTTTAACTGATCTATATGAGGTATTAGTATTTTGACACATTCATATGAGTTGTTTGTATTATGACTCATTTATATGAGATGTTAGTATTTGACTCAATTATATAAGAGATTATTAATCCGACTCATATAAATGAGGGGTTAATTGTGAATTTTGAGGATAAAATTATTTTTATTAAACGGAAGATTGTAATACCCCATAATTTAGTGGTATTTATTAATAGTTATATAAAAATTTGGGCAAATTTTAATTGATTATTTAAATGGAAATCGAATTTGCCAAAACTGGATGAATAGTAACTTACTATTCAACATAGGATGTTGAATAGTGACCTACTATTCAAGTGTGGGTGCATTATTAAGAATGAACTCTTCAGCCCATTCGATGCTCGTTTCCTCAAACTATATTCCCATTCACACTACATAACTCAACCCAAAAACCTAATACATTTTCACCAAATTACACCATTATATCTTAAAACTTACTTTTTTTATTCTAGTGAAAAATCATATTTTTCAAAAAAAAAAAGTTTTGGGAGTGGTTTGGATCAATTCTAAAGGATTTTTAGAGGTCCAAGTTAACTACTTTTCAAAAGGAATATCTTCTAAATATTGGGGGGTTATTTTCATTAATTAAGGAACAATTTTGATGGGACTTCTTCTACAATTCTTATATTCTTTTTTTGGATTCCTACATTGAGGCAAAATATTTTTACTATCCCCTCTCATGAGATAAGTAGAATTTTCTACCTAAACAGGTCTTCGTAAATTCTAAAATCCGTGTAAAGATAATTAAGGTCTACAACTGTTTGATACCTTTATAAATTATGATTTTTGGTGAATAAATTAATGATTCTATTCATGAAATTATTTATCGATTAATTTGGTCTAATTTGGTATAAGAGAATTGGATTATGAATTGTACATTGTTGGCATAATTTTAATCTTAGATCTAACATGGAATGAATTATATGTATTGAAAATCATGATAGTCGCTTTAATTCATGTCTTATTATGTTAAATTTTATTTAGAATTCATACTTTGGGGAATTAAGGTTATAGTAAATGTTAACTTCTTCATTTTGGGTTTATGCATTTTGTTAAAGATGTCAAATTATCTCGAATTTTTTAAAAATATTAATTATTCTCAAACAATTATGAACTTTATAGTCTTATGTAAAACGTAATTTTTTTAATATTTTCTGGTTTTACCAAAATCTCAAAATGGTTAATTACGAGTTGAATAATGAAAAAAATAGGACTCGATATATTTGTGGACTTAGGGTAACATCATAGAAAAGTGAACTTTAACCCCTATAGAAGGCATAAATTGAACCTTTTCACTTGATTTGTTAGAAATCACATTATTTACAACTTTCGCAATTAGGTTTTCCTAAAATCCAAATATAAGGGAACCATATTAACAATTAATTATTCTGACATCGCAATACTTGTAATATCCTAAATGAGTACAAACCTAATTTACGTGTATTGGAAAATATGCCTAAAATGTATTTTGTTAATGTGATGTGAGTGGAAAAAAATAATTATTCTTTTTTATTTTTATGGACATCTATTCCTCACCCTCTTCCCCTTTAAGGTAGTAAAACATTGAGAATGATATAAATAGAACTCGAGAAACTGAAAGATAAAAAATAAAAGACATTGAAACATTAGCGACATGTGAGTCTAAATGGTGAAATTTATCGAGAGTGGAGAAACATCACTCTTCCATTATTAACCGTACACATGGGGCAACTATTGTTACGTTGTTTATGATGGATATGTTTGGGTGGATAAGGTTGGGCTTTGTATCATGGGGCTTGGTGACCTTAAAAGGGACTGGGGGTCAGATATGATTACGAAGATCTTATTAATGGTGTTTGGGGTGGATTAGGTGAGGTTGTATTTTGTTTATGATGGGGATATATTTATGTTATGATTTGTATTTTATTTCACATGCTTGAGGTGGATAAAGTGGAGGTTGAGTTTTTGTTTGTGATAGGGATTCATTTATATTATGAATTGTATTTTATTTCATACGTGTCAAGTGCAAGATACGCTCACGTGTCTTATTTATAAATTAAAGATTTAAATTGATTATATATACTCGTGAGACACGACTTGCTTTGTGAGCACCTCTACAAATTGGGGACTAGTCCTGGTTTATATATTTATAAATTATGCTTAATGGCATAGTTAGTTGGTATATTTCATGATTATTGATATCGTGAAAATTATATTTGCTAATTGTCTCTTCTTATAAGGGAACTAGTGAGATTTAATTATTATTGTTGAATATAATATTTAAAGGACATTACACCGGTAAGGGTGGTGTATAACTGTTAATTTAATAATTATATAATTATTATTTATACTCATGATTGATAGTTTTACTACTTGAGTATGTAACTATTATCTTGTTGTGGTGGGACTAACCCACCGTATTGTTTCAGGTGCTCCAGAGTACCCAACCTTATTTTCCACTTAAGTATGCAGTTTTTTATTCCAGTCATCACTCAGTTTTGGAGATGTAGGTGTTGAATCTACTTTAGTTTCATTTACTTCGTGTTTGAGATGTGCAAAATTTTCTTTATTTCTAGCATTTGTACTCAGTTTTGGAGACATTATGATTTAGGGAGATTTGACATGTATTAGTTCTTGTCAGACAGTTTTTACCTTACTTACTGGTGGCGATATATATATATATATATATATATATATATATATATATATATATATATATAATGATCAATTTCAGGATTTCTAATTTTTTTCTCTACTTTAATTTATCTTTATTCATTGATTGTTATTCCATGCAAAAGATGATATTTAAATTGAATTGATAAAATATTTTATTTAATAAATAGACTTGATCATATTAATTATTAAAAATTATTATGTTTCAAAGTTGGTATCAGAACATGGTCCTAGGTAATGTAGGTTTCGTAAGTCTATTCTTGTCGTTCCTGAAGAGTTCTTTGATACGTTTGTTTTCTTTGCATTCTTATTATAGGATACAATTTTTAGGCAGTCTAGTGTCAATTATCCTGACAAACGAGCTGACTAGACCAAAGTGTATCAGGATGGTATCTTATTTGGATTTCATCCATGAGACATCCCGTGCATGGTCTTTAGTTCGATTGAGAATTAAACGATATTAGGCGTAATACTCTTAATACCCAACTAACAAGGTACAAGTATCTAAACAAGCGATATTTTGAGTCTTAAAACCATTTTTTGAATTTAATAAAAATATTTTATATTTGGTTTGTCACTTTTCCTAATTAACTTGGTAATTGTTTTAAGGAAACATACGTAGTTAACGTTTAGTTTAGGCGATATATAAATCGAACAATAACTAAGGGTCATAATAGTGATATTCTTACCTAGAAATATTTCTTCTAACAAATCTGAATACTCGGCTGCGTTCGCCTGGCAAAAATAAGAAAGTCTCATTCTTGGACGATATCGAAAATAAGTGATTAAAGTCTCCAAAAGTTGAGATAATTTTTTGTTTTAATAATTGAGAAACTTGTAAGCTACTACTTTTGTTTTATGAAGAAGGAGTCTAAAAGGTTATCTATTTTTGCCAAATCCAATTCCAACACAAATACTCAAAATAACCCCACCGCCCTGACTACCCCAGGACAAATCGATTCTTCCCATGTAGGGCAACCAGCTTGGTAAAAAGTAATTATAATTAAAAATTCTAAATTTTCACCGAATTAAATCAAATCAAATCATTTTAATTTATTTTTATCCCAACATGATATTTAACTTAATTAATTTACCCCTATTACTAAATAAATCTTTGTGTCCCAAGATTACGAGGTATTAGGTATCAAGGGCTACGAGTCTGTTATTGCTTTTGCTTTAGCTATCTTTGATTCCTTTTATTAATTTGTACTATTTAGGTTTTTGAATTTGATGTTATTTGTTCTTGTCTTTTCAGATGGTGAACACTAGGAGATCTGGAAATTGGAAAGAGGGTTCGATTTTTGGTCCCATAGTTGAGGCTAAGCATGGAAAATTTCTTTTGGGAGCCGAGGAGTTATAGGCTATTATTCATAAGGACTTTGTGACAGGTATTGAAATTGGTAGATAGAGGTGGGGAGCCCAAGTGACTCAGCAGTAGGGTGCACCCCCTTCAGCTTGTGATAGGGTGATGGCCAACTTCAACAAAGGCAATCCTCCCACTTTTATAGGAGGATGTGACCCAGTGGTCTATCACTGGTGGATACGTAATGTGGAGAGGCAATTGAGGATGGTCGATTGCACGAATGTGCATAAATAGATGTTAATTACTTTTAAGTTGACAAATTCCTTACAGTGGTGGGATAATGTCACCACACTCGGGGATAAAATCTATGAGAGTTTTTAGTGAAATTTAATGATAAATATTTTCCTAATTCGATTAGGATTATGAAGAAGAAGAAGAAGAAGAAGAAGAAGAAGAAGAAGAAGAAGAAGAAGAAGAAGAAGGTCGAACGATGGTTGTTGAGTATGAATAAGAGTTCATAAATCTGTCGGTGTTTGCAACTGAGGAGGTGAATACATAAGAGAAGATAAAGTATTGTTTCACTAAGGGTCTGACATGGTTTATCAAGAAAATGATTTGGTGAACTCGATGTACAATATCTACACTCTGATGGTGGACTTCAAAGTATTATTATGGGAAGAGAAGATAAACTACTAAATGAAGTTTGACAAGAAGAACGAGTCGAGTGGCTAAGATAGGACCAAGGCAAGTGTAGATAAAAAGGGTAGCAATGAACAACCATAAAATAAGCATCAAACGGCATAAGATCAACATGTTATGTACTAAGACTCGGGGGGCAAGGACTTTCAGCAGCAGGAGCACCGAGAGAACAAGATGCACTAGGGTTAGTTGTATCAACAACGGTTTTGCCACGGGTTTATGCACTACCTGTTGTAGGATCTTAGGTGGGGTAGGCTCAGTAGGCGCCAAATAGTAACTAGTGGGATAGCATGGTGCATTTTTGTTTCAATTGGCTATGCTTTACATTTATACAATTGAGATATTTATTGTTATGTTTTACTTATGGGTAGGTGTTTGTGAGATTCGGTGTATGGGCACCCAATCAGGGAATACTATGGGTAGGCATATATGAACCTTATGATTTGTGTGGGTCACATTACAAAGTCTACGCTTTACTAAATTTTAAGGGAAAAATTCCCGTGATGGAAACAAAGACTGTAATACCCCATAATATTAGGCCCCGGATATTAATTTAGTAATTAGGGTAAATTAATTAGGTTAAATATCATGTTAGAATTTAAATAAATTAAAGAGATTTGATTTGATGTAATTCGGTGAAAATTCATTAATCTTCAGTTTAACTTATTTTTGGGTGAACTGGCTTCCCTATAGGGGCCGAATCGATTCGCCCCTGGACAGTCATGACGGTGGGATTAATTTTTTATTTTTGAGTTGGAATTGAATTCTTTTCTTTTTGTTGTTTAAAAGGCAAGAAGTTGATAACTTTTTAGACTCATTTTTCATAATATAAAAGGCTAGCCTACAAGTTTATTCTCTCTCTCTCTCTCTCTCTACACCTAAACCTCCTTTAAAATAAAAATTTAACTATACTTTTAAAGGCTTTAATCACATCTTTTCAAGATTATCCATGAACGGGAATTTTTTTATTTTTGTGAGGTACACACAATCGAGTATTCAAATTTTTTAGAAGAAATATTTTCAAGCAAGAATATCACTATTATTCTCACTAAATATTATTCGTTTTAAATGTTGGTGAAATGTTAACTAAGTATGTTTTCATAAAATAATTAGCAAGTTAATTATGAAATGTGAGAATCTAATTATAAATATATTTTTATAAAATTATAAAATTGGCTTTAAGACTTTCAATAATGCACACTTAGATATATGTAACTTAATAGTTGGGCTATTAGGACGAATCACATGTTAAATTAAAATGTGTAGTTCAGTGGATGTTTTAACTCGTAAAATTTCATAGATGATGTATATGAAGTAAAATGAATTAATATCTTATCAAACATTGTTATTATGCATGTTTGAATCGGTTTATGTGTTGATTTGATGAATAATCACTTGTATTGAAATAAGGAAATTGGACAACTTGTTGTGATATTATATAGAACTCGATTACCATATGTTATAATTTATTTATTGTCCTTTGAATCGAACGTGTTTAAATTGCGAAATAAAGAAATTGTGATGTTTAATTAAAAGGATAATTAATGTAAAAAATGCTCGTATTAATATATTGGCACTATTGGGATGTTGGGGGTCTACGTAAGTAGTTGTACTTTCACTTGTGGATTAGTATGTTACTTTCTAGGTATAGTAATAGTGAGTAGGCATATTAATTTGTTGTGGGCGCTTTCTAGGTATAAGACTAGGGGGTGTTCACTTATATATTTGGTTATTTACTAGGTATGGGATTAAGTGGTACGATGTTACGTTTCTTTTATCCTAGACGTGAGACAAGGTGGTGATTACATGTTACGTACTCTCCCTAGGTGAGAGACTAGGCGATACTTATAGTTTGGTGATTTCTAGGTATAAGACTAGGGATGGATTATAGTTGTGATCCCCGAATTTATAAGTGGGTGCTAGTGGTAAAGAATGAGAACATAACAAAGAAAATATAATTAATACTTATGGTAATAAACTGGTATTAGAAACGAATTAAGAGAGTATCACTATATGTGTGGGTATGGGTAGGTCGGTTGTTACGAAGATTGCGGGACCCATGCTAGTATTCTTGCGATGGAATCTGTTCTGTCATTGTTGACTAACATTCGAATTAGGTTGTTGAGTAGCTACATACTTTTGAAGATTAGCGGACTTGTAGCTATAGTTTATTTTATTGCATTAGTAGTTTATTTTTCCATTCCAATATTTTTTATTATGAGACAATTGTTTAAGATTTCATTTGTCATTTGAATCCAAAATTGTTTGCAGTTTTCAGTTGGAGTGATTTTGTAGTTAGATTTATTTCATTGAAGTTTTATTACATTTGAATTTTGAGATTTATTGTTAGAGTTTATCACGGTGATAGATTTTATTATGGGGGATACTTTATATTCATTGGATTATTTGAAATTATATCTTGTGGAAAAGGTTTTAGAATGTCTCATATATCTGTCACATGCTAAGAAAGATATTTAATTCTAATGCCCGACATAGGTTGGTAGCGGAGAATGGCAACTTCAATGCCAAAATACACTGGGTGTTACAATTATGACCTAAGGATTTTGCCTCAGTTTTTTACTCTCTATAGAAAAGTCTTGTATTCTTGTGACATGGATGCTCAGGTCATAAAATGATATTCATAAGGATGTCTTAATGGTGTTTGGGTCATTATATGGGGAAGGTTTCATAGGTCTTTCTATGTTTGCTCAAGTCGAATCCCTTGGCATGTCGCCCTCCATTTGTGTATATAAATTTAATTCACCTAACTTCCGTCACTAATCGGCCTATTCTCTATGGGCAGATTCTGACTATAAAGTAAAGCCCGTAAATTTTAAAGTCAATTTACACGACCTTCATATTGTTTAGAATATGAGAACTCCGATCGGTGTTAACCCGTATTAAAGAGAATATCATATCCTTATTGACTACGACCTCACCTTTGCCTTTGCCAAGAACTTCACAGCCATTCGAGAGGTAACTGTCATCGATTATACGGTGGTCTATGATTCATCAATCACCATAGTCACCCCCGTTCCAAGTGAAGCAGGTAAGGGTCTTTACCTGAGATAATGATATTCCCACAGCTACATCATATAAACTGACTCTATTGTGTACAAAATGAATAAGGAAGAACGAAGTGAGGGAGAGGTCTAATAGAGAGAAGAGAAGGAATAACTGAGAGAAGAAGATGATTTTTTATCTAATGACCTTGACCCCCTTTTCTCCAGTGAAGAGGTTGGCATCTTAAGCTGACTTGTGGAGGAGGTCGAAGAAGAGGTGAATTTACTGTTGGACAACTTCACCTTCCCCCTATTCTAGATAATATTGAGGATATGACAACCGTCCCCACCGATTAGGTTTCTTTGCCTCTATCCGTGATAATCAAAATAGTAGGGCAGTCCATCTAGACTGACCGCCCAAAGTGCAGCTAACACTAAAAAGAAGGTGATCACCCTTAGGGACAAAGAGGTTATTGACTTAAAATAATGGGGTGGGGGCAAATAGAGGCATGTCTAATATGCCAAGAAATGGACGGAGAAATCTGCTCCCAATGATTCTGCTCCACCTCCACACACGAATGTTAACTGCCTAGTGATTATTCATCCACGGTAACAATGCCACCAACCGAATCCTCTGCTGACCATATCTAAGGTTCATCACTGGGCAATTATTTTCATGAAGGGAAAAGAGATCGTGTCAACCCGAATACTCAGTCTATCGCGAATTAGAGGTTGGTTACTCGTCCCCTCAGGTTGTATTTTACGCTTAGACGTGGATGCCCTGGGGATGCTTTCCTTAGAGCACCTTCAGAAAGAAGGTCTTCGTCATAGTCTTCGTAATCCTCTTTTCATTTTATATAATTGTCATCACTTCTGGTTTTTTAGTATTGTGTTGAATTTTGTTTGTTTTCTCCTATTTTCCATAATCCATATAGGAAGTGGCATACGGGACCGAACATTTGGCTAAGAAGAATGACATTCTTTTTTACAATAATAATACTTTGAATAATGCCATGGAGGATAAGAACAAGAAGGTGACTAACCTCCAAGCCCAATTGAAGCGATAGGCATTCATAAAGTACAAAGTTATGGAGGATCTGAACGAACACAATTGGAGTTCAATAGGGTTGATAGTGAAATGTCTAAACTCAAACAATCCTTCTCTCGTAAGACTTTGTAAAGTCAAAGGCGAAGAAATAGACCGATCTTGATAAGGCTTGTAATTACGGCTTTGAGGCAGTAGTGCAAAGGGTTACTTCATAGTTGGATTTTTTTTAGTCCATTACGTTCAACATTGGCTGGGTTACTGGGATAAAAAGGTGAAATGTCTTTGAGGGCGATCCAGTATACCTCGAGCACCCTCCATCAGAGAGACCAAACATAGGGCGATGATATTCCTTTAGCTCTTGCTCTTGAGATCGACCAAACCGTTGTTAACCATTCTACTCCAATTGACAGAGCCATTGATTTTGGTTTGGGGGATGCTCCTTGAGAGTTAAGAAAAACCTTGCCAAATGAATCTTCAATTTGTGGGTCTCAGTGTCGCCCTATGATAAGTTACATCTACTTAAATAATCTATTCTTAGATCCATCTATGATGTAGCTGGCTGGATTTTCATAACCTGTATAAATGTCCTCGGTTCACCGATTCTTGGTTGCTCAATATATTCCACAACGATTGTTCTCTTCAATCGATGACAATGGTTGATGCTAAAGTGGTTAAAGTTTCAATGTGACTATTTTATTTTCTTGGCAGTTGTTCTACTAAGGATGACCTAAAAAGCTTAAGTAAACCTCTTACCATATCCCGATAAGTGAGCATTTGGGGATCCCACACTTTTTATTCCCCATTGAGTTATTTTGAAATTAGACAGGAGACATAATATACTACCACATTTTTTGCTCTTATATTAATTCCCTATAGTAGACCATGCATCATGGCCTCATATTCTGCCTTGTTGTTGGATCCCTTAAACCTGAGGTAGACTGCTTACTCAATGAAACATGCCTGAAAGGTGATGAAAATAATCCCAATATCGTTCCTACGCTCGTTAGATGACCCATACAAGAATAATTTCCATCCATATACTTGATCGTTCTCAGCGATGGAGAGTTTATCTAGAATCGTATTCAATTGTACATATTCCTTTTCGAGAATGAGGCAGATAATTCAGCAAAAAAATCGCTAGGATTTGCCCCCTAACGGTTGTCTATGGTTCATATTTCATGTCTAATTGTGCCAACTCCAAATACCACTTCGTCATTTTATTAAACAAATTTTCTTTCTAGAGTAAAACCTTGAGTGGATAAGTCATTGGGATGAATATTATGTGGGAATCAAAGTAGTGTCACATTTTTTTTACGGATGTCATTAGTTCCAGAACCTCTTTTAAATAGGAATATATCTTTTTTTTGGCTCAAGGAGAGTGTGGTTGACATAATATACCGACAGTTATTCTCCATCCTATAATCGAATGAGTGCCCTGCTTATTGCATGCCTTGAAATGACCAATTATAAGTAGAGATCATCACTAGTAGTTGGAGTTGACAGTAAGGCAGGAGACCAAAGTACTACCGAATTCCTTCTAATACTCGATCACATTTCTCTATAAATATTACCGCACTAGACTTTTTTAGAGCGTAGAAGAAAGGTCGATAATTGCCAGATGACCCATATATAAGCCGATTGAGAGCAACTACCATCCAGTGAGGACCTGAATATCTCGATGCTAATAGGATTTTTGATCTCCTACAAGGCCTTGATCTAATTTACATTTGCTTCTATCCCACTTTGTGTTACCAAGTGGCTCAGGAACGTGACCGACTGACTCTAAAGACACATTTAGAGGGATTTAACTTCATCTTGTACTCTTTGAGAATCTTAAATATCGTAGATAGATCTTTGATATGATCGAATGTCTATTTAATCTTGATAAGAATATCATGAATGTATAAATCCATTATTTTTTAAATTTGTTTCTTGAACATATTAGTGCCTAGACATTGATAAGTTACCTTGATATTTTTTGGACCAAAATGCATGACCCTTTAAAAGTAAAGTCACAAAGACTTAATGAATGAAGTCTTCTCCTAATATAGGCCAAGCATACTTATTTGATAGTAGTTTTAGTAGGCATCCATGAACCTCACACACTAGTGTCTGACCATTGACTCTACGAGTTTATTGATCCAAGGAAGTGGAAAATTGCACTTTGGGTATTTCTTATTAAGGTAGAAATTGAAATAAACCCCCTATTTTTCACTCTTTTTTTATTACAACAGTAATCTCTATCCAATCCAAGAATTGGAACTCTTTGATCGAGTCGGTATAGAGTAGATTCACAACATCATTCTATATGACTCTTATTTTCTCTAGTGCTGAATTTATTAACTTATGCTTAATTCCATACATAGTCGGTGAAAGGAATTATCTGGATTAATCCCTCAAAAATCATTAGGTTTATAGGCGAAGATGTCTACATTCTCCTTAAGAAAATGAATGAGTTATTGATCTAATTAAAAATATTTTATCTGATTGAGATGAATCTAGAGGTACGGTGGTGATTTTCTTCATTACTCGGTTGGGAAGGGCTAATCTGGTCTCCTCAACGCTCGGTCGGACGCCATTTGATTGCTATTTGAGTTGGTCATCCCCCAAATCATCGTTGTTCTGACTTTAATTAGACTGAGTTTATTTGCCTTTAATAGTTGCAAAAAACAACCGCGAGCTACCGCCTATTCTCCACAACTCCACGGTCTCTTAGAAATTTGAGCTTTTGATGAAGAGAATAAGGGACAACCCTCTTACTGTGGAGCCAATCGGATGACGTTGTAAGGTGACCCTGACTGGATAACGTGAAATTATATTTCACGATTGATAGGACCAACTTTATATTTCTTTTAAAACTGATTAATGGCCCAACTTCTTGTCAAAATCCTGGACGGTGTAATCGTTCTTGATGGAAAAACTGAGGTACATGATTTCTGAAGAGCTACCTTGATCGATTAGTGCCCTCTTTACATCGAAGTTTGCCACCCGTAGAGTGAGAAATAGGGGATATTTAAAGGGTAGATTAATGCCAACTAAATCATCACCAATGAGCACTATTGCCCAGTCATGATCAATATCCCTATATTCACACTTTTCCAAAACGGTCTTAGACACCTCTACTTAGAAGGCTTCTGGGTTGCAAGATGCTACCTTCACCCTCTCTCTGAGTTTTTTTCGGTGCATTGTAAAGGATTAGTATTGCTGTGTATGTCTATAACCACTCTAAAAGGTGTGAGATCATTATCCTCGTCCACTTTATGCACTTTATTTACTCGAATAGGAACTTTGTCTTAGTTGAGTCATTATACTCCTTATGCCAGACCTACAAGAGGTCTTAGAGGTTTCACTTAAACATCTTGCAGTTCTTAGTGAGATAACCGTAGTCTTGGTGGTAAGTACACCTAAGATTGGTGTCCCTACCATTTGGATTATTATCCATCTTGGCTGGTCTTTTGAAGAATGACTTATCCTTTATCTAAGGAATCAATTTGTAGATTGTCTCCTTAAAGAAGGTATATCTACTACCTGATAAGTGCTTTCATTGTTTTGCAATTTGGAATGTCCTTTTGAGGTGTTAATCCTTGCTCCCTTCTTCGCTGAAGTTAATTGATTTCCCCTCTTGGATGATTTCTTTGGGTCAGTCTTCTTTACCTTCTTGGAAACCCGATCGGTCAAAACCTCCATACTAAGATGCACATACTCCACACTGGCATATTTATCAATACGAGAAATGAGTGTCCTAGGTTGATGTTAGCTTCTTGGTTAAGGAATGATAGAGATCGTCTGGCATAATGAGTCCGAACTTGAAGGATGATATTGCTAACTACTCATTGTAATTATTGATCTCATTGCATAATTCCTAAAAGCATTGAGCATATTGCCTAAGGGATTCCCCTTTATTTCTCTTGAGGGAGATTAATGAATCGACCTCCCCAACTGCCTTGTTGCTAGTGATAAATCAAGATATAAATTTCTCGGCCAACTCTATGAATGAATAAATCAATTGTCGCATTATTTTTTTCAAATAACCTCGGGCCGATCTCCTTTAAGGAGATTGAAAGACATTACACATGAGGGTGACATGATGACTCCATAAAGACACTATGTTCACGTAGTGTCTCATATGATGAGAAGGGTCTAGCTTTCCATCATATGTTGTCATCTTTAAGACTGAAAACTTCTTCGGTGGCTCTAACCCCTTTATATCCATGATAAACAATGATGCCGATCCATGCTCTAGTTCCTTCCTATATAGGTCTTTAGAGTTTGTTTGAAGTGAGGATTTAACCTAACCTCTAATTCTTTTTTGATGAAGTCCCTGATATAGGGTTGTGTTTCGGCCGGATCGGATCGGAAAATGCTTCTTCGAGAAAAATTTTGATTTTTTCGAAAATAAAATAACAATTTCGATTTCCGATTCGATTTTTTCGAAAAATTGAAAAAAATCCGAATTCGAAAAAATCAGAAAATCGAAAAAAATCAAAAATTTACAAAATATATTAAAAATCCAGAAATTCCAAATTTTCAAAAAATTAAATTATGGATTTTCGATTACTCGAAATTCTCATCTTAAATAAACAAAGAAAATGACTTAACCCAACATGTAAATACATGAGGATTTGACCCATTTTTTCATTTGTGTAGAAGTTAGGAGGATACTCTCATTTTATAGAGCATATTTTGGAGCCCTCTCCCTCTTCCAACCGATGTGGAATATGAAAAACTTTCAAAAAATCGGAAAAATCAAAATTCGGAAAATAATTCTGAAAAAATCAGAAATAATTCGGAAAAAGTCGGATCGACATAGTTTTGAAAAATCGGATCGAAAAAATCAGAAAATCGGAAATTCAGAATTATTTTCGATTTCCGATCCGATTTTTTTCGAAAAAATCGAAAATTCGGAAAATCAGAAATCGACAAACTAAAATTTCATTGCAAATTCGAAAAAAATCGGATCAAAAATCGAAAAAATCGAAAAGTTTGGAAAAAAGCACAGCCCTACCCTGATATCATTCCTCCTAAACTTCTTTGATCGCACTATAGGTTTAGCAGATCTGCTGCTATGTATATATCCCACAGCTCAACGAGGCATGTAGTTGCGATTGGTGGAATGAAGGGTTGGGGGTGATTCGGATGCTTTTTGGTAGACTGTAAAGTATGAGGGGTCCTTTATCTATGAGCTATGGGAATGAATCTTTTGTCTTTTGCATCGTTCAGATTATGATAACTGGAGTTATTCTCCACCAAACGCCAGGTCAAATTCCTCCTTAGATGGTTAATATCTTCATCACGATCATCCAACTTCTTTTCATAGAGACTGGACAGTCGTGACGTTTCTTTCCTTACAAGTCACTTTGCATGCGATGTGTAGCATCATGAATAGGATGTACCTTCTGGATGTGCATCGCATTGACCTTATTTCAATAGGAGGTGGAGTGGACCTCTAAGGATTATACCCCGTCCTAATAATTTGTACATTAGACTGGATACGAATTTTAGCATGAGAACAATGAGATGGGTGAGCAATCATATTTCTAGATGGATGATATTTTATGGTGGTTAGAATTCGAAGCTTTCCCACACACGATGCCAAATTTTAGGGGATATCGGACCCACAATAATTGCAATATTATAAATCAACCCCCAAAATATGAATGGAATATGAAAGTTAACACATATATGCATATGGTTCATCAAATTGTCCTACCTACGTCCTCAAGGATGGGGATAACCATATTTTAATTAAGAGTAAAGGAAGACGATTGGAGTGCTAGAACTTTCAGTTAAGAGTCCAAGTCACCGTGATGGGAATACAATTGATCCCAATTAGCTAAGGTCATCTTTGTTTATAAGTATAAGATGCCTACAAAATCAGGTCTCCCATATTTGATCTTATTACTTAAGTAGTAAAGTTATGGTTGACTTGATTCAACTATGTTGAGCTCCCATTCTTATTTATTCTCTATTACTTGTTTCTTAATATTTGACCGACTATGCCGACCCACTCTTAGGTTCCAGATGTCTTGGTATGTAGCATAATAAAAAAAAATCCCTTTAACCATTAAATGAAAAGTTCATTTCTGCTCTAAATCCTCTTTGTGCCTTATTTTTTTTTATAACACTTTATCAACACGATACTTCTCTTGAATCTTAAACCATAGTTTGGATTTTTCTTTTGTTGCTTTCTCTCTATGCCTTATTTTTTTACAATAGTTGAATTATTGACAAATATAGTGTTAATCATTTGCAAAATAATATTTTGATGAGACACTTTTCCCGTCGTTAGGGGAAAGAACGTACCTAAGGTATAAATTTTTTCTAGAAGAACAAATCATTGTTGAAGAACGACGAGAATTATAACAAAATACTTCCACTTTGTCTCATTTAATCTCACACTGCTTAATGCGAATATGAAGCTTTAGATGAAATCATTTAAACTAACTACAAATGCTCCTGCTATAATCATTATTCTGAAAGGAAAAGGAAATAATTTGATAACAAATAGTATATTCAATGCCGTACACTACACAAAAACTTGAAGGAAGTAACGATATTTTATCGTTACAAAAAAAAATTCAAATGGTAAATTTTCGTTAGAAAAAATGTGTGAGGAAAAAATAGTGCCAAATATTTATCGTTAGCAATATTGAATTTACCAAAGAAGTTTTACAGTTTCTAATTCTTACTTACTAACGAAATTTTGTGTTACTATTTTTGTCATCCTAATGGATTTTTATTGTAACTAGATATTTTATAACGGAATATTGTTCAACTATAACACAAGTTATGTAAACGTTTTGTCTCATTTTTAACGGTAAAGGTCCGTTAGTAATATTGATACATATTTAAACAACAATTTATTTTTCAAGATGTGAAATCCTTTCTTAAGCTGAATCTATACCAATTTAACTATGATCACCACACAATATTCAAAACCCAAGAATATACACATAAAAATAGTGCACATAAATGTGGGCACTATATTCAACATTTAAATATTTAATAAAATTTATCATTACAATACAAATAAATCATTTCACTTACAAAACATGTACATATAGACAAACTTAGACAAACAAAGATACATCAGTCATCTTATAACTCTCTAATGTACTGATTTTTAGACGAAAATTTTCAAAACTTGGTTAACCCATTAAACTCCAAGGGATTTCCTGGAACATAAGAACTTTAATTAAGCAGGGCATTGGAAGTATTTCCCATACAAAGGATGTGTCACATTTTCACACAATCGTTGACATTTATTTATCAAACTCCCAAATGACACTCCCATCATCTACAACAACATTGATTATATGTTAGCGGTGCAAATACAAAAATTGGGTAGATACACAAGTGTTGGAGTGATAGTATCTCCATCATAATTTCTATGAAATATATTCTAAGCCATTTCATTACAAGATTGAAACATTGAAATTGATTGCCTCATCCCAATAACCTTTGTGTACGATTAGTTCTTCAATAACCGAGAATGAAATGCCTAAATTTTATTGACAAAATGCACGAAATTTATTATTAGTATAAAATATTTTTATAAAAAATCAATTCAAGGCACCAATAATTGTGATCTCATGACATTAATGTCCAACACCATCTTTATACATATATATCATACAACTGTATCTTTCTTTAGCATATATATTTTTTTATTTTAAATCTGTTTGATTATCAATCATAAAAAGGAAATATCTTTACAAATATATCTAATAATAACAAAAAAAAAGAGTACGTTTTTCAACTTTGAATGTAAAATGTGAACATTACCAGTTAGTGCAAAACATCCTTAACGTTTTGATCCCCAGCTTGGAACAACATTGTCCTTATTACCCATCTCGTGATGTCATGATAATAGAATTCAATCAACCCTTCAGAATAATTAGGACACATTAAAGTCCAATTGAAAAAAATCATAAAAAAGTAATAGCTTCCATAAAATGGGCTAAAAGTAAACCTCATGTGAAAAACTACAAATCTTATAATCCCCTTAGAACATCAATTATATACAGTGGAATTAAAAGATTATCCGTTACTACATATGTAATGATTTTTAGTATATCTACTTAGCAATCCTTTTGTAATGTAATCATCTGCCACACATTGTGTAATCATCACTAACACTGGCAAAATGGTGAGTTGGGCCTATTCTGGGTGGTTCGAATACGGGTTGGGCCATATCTGAGTTGGGCTGAATATAGGTTGAGCATAATTTTGGGTCCGGTTAGAGCCGGACCAAACCGTCTTTTCCATGGAAGGTTTTTCCTCTTACTTAAACTTACTAAGTGCCAATCTAATTCCTAAAAGCTCTTCCAAATGCACCAATAGATCTGAATTTTTTTTATTTCAAGTGTATTATTCAATCAATTTATTTGATGATGAATATTTTCTACACAAAATTAATTAATAAGTCATGATATTATTTCAGTGTTAGTTTTCAGACTAAGGATTTATAAAGGCAAATAAAGGAAATAATCAAAAAATTAATTAAAAATAAAAAACCTGATCTTAAAAAGAAACACATTAATTTTTCAAACATTTTGCTCTTGAAAATGCACCAAGTGACAAGATTTGGAAAATAAAGTATAAGAGATTTTCATTCAATCGACAGAGAGAAGAAAAGTAGCGATAATACCGTCTAGAAGGGAGAGATGATAGTAGATGGAGGGGTGAAAAAAGTGTCACTGGAGGGGGATATATATCGGCAAAAATGCATTTGATAGGGAGAGGGAGAGAGGAAAGGTAGGGTTAGATATATGTGTTTCTTGGGTTTTTTAGGGGTATGTTAGTATTTATGTTTAACCTATTTTATAAATATGGGCCCCATATTTCTAAAATTTGGCCCAGTTACAACATTCAAAACCCATTTAACACACAATTTTTAAAATATGGGCTCCATATTTTAGTATTTGGGGTTAAATGGGAACTTAACTAAAATGGGATATATATTAACAGTGCTAATCATCACAAAACCTAAATTTTCCCCATATTGTCACTCGTCCTTAACTACTCATACACAACCAAACTCCTCATCTATCTTTTCCACTCTCCCTTATCTCAGCTTACCTCTCTTCTTTTCCCCCTTATACCTTGTACAAAACACGTTTCATAAGAAGTAAGTTATTTTCTCCTTCCGTACACTCTTACCTAATTTTCTTCTCATGTTTCCCGAACTTCCACCTAGCCTATCTTTCCTAACATTTCGTACAACCTTTTCTTTGCCCAACATTTTTATACCCATGCAATTTTAACTGCATGGTTCACTGCCCTATGACCTCTTATATTCTCTCCATATTCTTTTTTATAATATAAT
Organism: Sambucus nigra; assembly: GCA_949130495.1. Classification (NCBI taxonomy): domain Eukaryota; kingdom Viridiplantae; phylum Streptophyta; class Magnoliopsida; order Dipsacales; family Adoxaceae; genus Sambucus; species Sambucus nigra. The sequence continues at coordinate 462,921,906 of OX422211.1, read as the reverse complement.
CATCTGCCGATCTAATAATTATTCATGCAGTATGATAAGAGTTCTAAAAATTAATTATTTGTATAGATCATACATACAATATGCACATGAGACATTAGTATCGGCTATGAAATATACCTAAGAGGGGGATGATTTGGGTATATAAATTTTAATGGATTTATAGAACTTTCTTAACATATTTCAAAAGACTAATTTCAACATTATATATATGTCCAAGTATAATCAACTAATCATCAACAAGAAAAATTAGACAGGAGGGAGGTTTAGAAAAACTTTACAAATTGAGGTTTTTAACCTGGTTTGGTCTTTGTGTATGTCCACGCTTGAGAAACTTCACCATCTCCAGTTCACTAAGGAGGAACCAAATCACACAAGGATTTACCACACCATGTAAATATCAATAATAAGACACTAAATTCGTTCTTTCTCAAACAATACCCACAAAGAGCCTAAGGTCTTAAAACCCCTTAACTCCTCTCAATAATGGCACTACCAATCATGACAATAAAGTGAAGTTTTATCGTAAGTAATAATAACAAGATTTGTAATAAAAGTGTAAAGCAAAGTTTCTTCACTAAAATAAAGAAGAAATGGGTTTACTTTCTCTCTCTATAAATGTAAATAATAGAGTAATCTCAAGTATAATGCTCAAATGGGTTTTGGGTTCGATCATTATCACAAGTGGTATTGAATTTAGAGCCTTGCTAACGAAAGGTTTCATATATAAACTTTGGCTCAAATGAGTTTTGGTTAGAGCTTTGCTATAATGGAATTTTTAGGATTTAAACTCACACCTTGTTAATGGAACTTTATTTATCTCCCTAGAAACTTCAAGTTTGAGGAACATAAGCTGTAATATGGAACTTTAATCTTTGGAAGATGTTGTATGAAGCTTGTATGTTTGATGAAGGAACACAAGGTCTCCTTTATATGCTATTTTGAAAACTAGCCGTTGGAGGGTAGTATGGTAATTTATGGATCTTCTGGAACTCAAATTTTAAGAAGTATTCATTGTGGATATTGAATCTATGACGACCCAAATATGATTATGATAAACCATGTTTAAATCATGCTTACCGTATGGGATGAGGATAATGTGTTATTAGAATATATAATGCTAAGTTATTGTGTTTAGTCTAATCCTACCTTTATAACTTATGCAATATTGAATTAGTCACAAACACAAATTTGTGAAGTCTTCGATAGGAATCTTTGAGTTCGGGACTAGTTTTGGCAACTATAATATAATAATTGACTTGAGGTGAAAACTATATAGTTGTATATATATGAGTTAGGTTTGTATAACAACAAACGGTGTGTAAAACAAAGGTCCGAGCAAGAAGTTATGCTAGAATTACAAAGCAGGGGAAAATCTGTCCATTCGTTAAGTGGTATTTTGTCTTATATGTATAACAAATGGATGAATTTCATTGGTTGGAAGGGGGGGAAAGCTTGGCCGACTTAAGCCCCTTTAAATATCCTTATTCTTCAGCCAAACTCATCCATTAGAGAGTTTGGCCTGAAGAGAGAGAAATGGGAAGTTTAAGAAGAGAAAGGCGAGGAAAAATTGGAGAAAAATCCATAGGAAATTATGAAAAACATCCCTAAGGTAATTCTACCTATAAATCTTGTATATTGTTGGAATTATTGATTTAAAATGATACAGATAATCATTTGTTTACTAAATTTCCGTGTTTTGAAGGGTACGTATGGATAGATGCGGGTTTAAGCAAGGTTGAACGTGTAAATCATGTATATTGATTCGATTGGAAACCCTATGTATTCAAACTCCTATAACTTTTAGTATACTTATTGGAATTGAATAATTCTAGGTGTATATGAAAATAGACTCATATATGTATAACATATCCGAATATTATGTGAAAATACCAAGAAATGAATCTTTGGTGATAGTTTGAAGTCCATGTATCAAATCTGCCCCAAAGGTGTAAGTATGCACACCAGGTGTTCGATGTTTTGCTTGACATAGGAAATGAACCTTAAAAATTATGAAACTTTAATTTTGTATTTTTCAATATGTTTATGGATGTTGGGTTAAATATCAAAGCAATTTATGATGCAAAAAAATTATGAAAATTCTCTGAAGTTGACTGAACGATAAAAGAGTCTATAGGGTAGATTTGATTTGTAATAAAGAAATGGACACATCTTGCTCTAAGAAACTTGAAATGGTGTGTTGTCTTTTATATTGGTAACCTTATATGATAAGAATTGGATTACCAAGAAGAAATTAAAGAATGTTTGGGCTATGGATTAGATATGTTAAATATTTTAACATGAAATTGAATGAGACTTCATTTATGATAAATGATTAGAATGGGATGCTATGATGCTTATGAATTCGGTTAAGGTTAAGTTTTCTTTGGATTGTTAACATACTTATGATGATACTAATATTATAAGAATGAATATGTGGAAGGAAAGAATAACTGGTTGAACCAGTTCCAGACAAAGGCAAGGGAAAAACACATGAAGTGGCCAAGGTAAGTGTACTCACTAGTAAGACATGATTATGGATATTATATGTTGTACTTGTTGGGTTGAGTATAAATATGAGATGTTTTAATTATTGAGATGATTATAAATGTCATATGTTGTACTTACCGAGTTGATTACAAATATGAGGTGTTGTACTTATCGAAATGATTATGGATATTATATGTTGTATTTACCGAGTTGATTATAAATATGAGATGTGGTACTTATCGAGATGATTGTGGATATTATATGTTGTACTTAATGAGTTGAGTATAAATATGAAAGGTTGTAATTATTGAGATGATTATGGATGTCATACGTTGCACTTGCTGAGTTGATTATAAATATGAAATGTGGTACTTATCGAGATGATTATGGATATTATATGTTGTACTTGTCGAGTTGATCATAAATATGAGATGTGGTACTTATTGAGGTGATTTTGGATATTGTATGTTGTACTTGCCGAGTTGAGTATAAATATGAGATGTTGTACTTATTGAGATGATTATGGATATTATATGTTATACATGCCGAGTTGATTATAAATATGAGATGTGGTATTTATTGATATGATTATGAATGTTATGTGTTGTCTCACCGAGTTGATTATAAATATGAGATGTCATACTTATCAAGTTGAATATGGATATGATATGTTGTAATTATTGAGTTGATTATGGTTAGGATATGTCGTACTTATCGAGTTGATTATGGATATGATGTGAATGTATTATAAGAGATGTTATGGCTTATTAACAGCCAAGAGATGTTATGGCTTATCAACAGCCAAGAGATGTTATAGCTTATCAACAACCAAGAGATGTTATGGCTTATTAAGAGCCAAGAGATGTTATGGCTTATTATATCCAAGAGATGTTATGGATTATTAATAGCCAAGAGATGTTATGGCTTATTAATAGCTAAGAGATGTTATGGCTTATCAACAACCAAGAGATGTTATGGCTTATTATAGCCAAGAGATGTTATGGCTTATTAATAGCCAAGAGATGTTATGGATTATTAATAGCCAAGAGATGTTATGGCTTATTAATAGCCAAGAGATGTTATGGCTTATCAACAGCGTTAAGAGATGTTATGGCTTATTAATAGCCAAGAGATGTTATGGCTTATTAACAGCCAAGAGATATTGAGATGTTTTATATTGTTACATAGATACGACTTATTGCATTTAATTTTATGCACTAGTGTAGTAGTAATGCATTCACTGAGCTATTTTGCTCATGATTCCTATGTTATGTTTTTTTTCCCAGGTAATGACATGTCATTGCCAAATCTAGGAGGTCGGGTGGGGTTAGCAAGGGATGCATAAAACCATAATTTTGGTGAAATTAAAAGGGGTAATTTAATCCTACTTATCCTTTGAGCAAGTTTGAATAAGCACGATTACTTTAAAGTTTTGAAAAGTTTTTAGTGATATGGCTTCATGCTGATATTGAAAAATGATACTTGTGTTTATTGTTGGTTAAGGAAATTATGGTTTGACTCACTTTGACTTTTAAACTAAATTATAAGTAACTGGGTTGGGGTGTGTCAGAATCATTTAAAAAAAATCCCCACTTGAATTTTTATAGTCGACTATAAATGAATTTATAATCGATTATAATCCACCTATAACTCCTTGTATAGTTATAAGTGAGACTAATGTGAGATACATAGTCATAAGTGAGTCTGATGTGAGATACCAATTATAGTCAACTCTAACTCACTTATAGTCAATATATGCCCATTATTGAGTCATATATAACTCCATGTTTGGATGTTTATGTTGTTGTGACTGGGTTCAAGCTTTTTTTAAGGTTTATATAGGTTGGATTTAACATATACATGAGCATATAATTCATTTACATTACTACAATCATTCCTAAACCTTTGAAACTTGATTTGAATTCTTTTTCTTCTTTTGATCTCTTGTTACTTGAAATGATATCTGATATTGATTTGGTTAGATCATGCTCTTTCTTTTTTAGTTGACTTGATTCTTTGTAATACCGAGTGTTGTTCTTACTATTACATGGGTTGATTGTTTCTTGATCACTTTATATGTTGTTTGCATTGATTATGCTCTCATGCTATGGATGAACACTTAGATGATATATTGCATAGCTTGATCTTAAAGAATCCTTATTTAAGGTATGTCTTAGCTTGAAGGAATACTTTTTCTTTGGGAATATGTATGGTTTGATACGAGATGGTCTTTCTTGCATGATTTCATTCTCGAGTGACTTGTGTGTTGATGGATTTGGTAATGGATAACATTTCTACTTTTGTTTAGATTCATGATTTGTATTTTCATTTGCAATGCTTATGATCTTGAGGTCTTGGTTGCATAGGTGATATGATTGTTGTGATATATCTCATCATGTATTGAGTTCATATTTTTATCTCAACCACATTAGAGAGAAGATAGTGAAGTATGACCACATATAAATTATGTTGTTATCATACAAAATCTTTTTTTCTATGCAATCTCTCCCTTTTTTATGATCACAATACAATTGATATGGTTTGAGAAAAATTGCTTCATTGGTACATGGAACTCCCCCTTTGTTATAAACTCTCCCTTGTTGTAGCTTTATTCTTTTTACAAAACTATCTTTTCTCTCACCCTTTGTCTTTAGCAAAAATGAGGTTTTTTTAAAAATTAGTTAAGCCTTTTTCCTTTTCTGACAACTTTCTTTACGCGTTCTACAAAAGAGAGTTAGCGTAGATATACTAAGAGGTGATATCTTTACTATCACTAGACTGGATAGTCAAGGTAAGTAAGTGATCATTTTTGTCACATGTTGTATTTATGGAAGTACAACACTTAATCATGAAAGAATCATAACATGATAATATATGTCATGCAATGATTAAATAAAAATCATATTAGGGTATACACGTGATGTTGTGGTTGAAGTGTTTCTAAATTAGAAACACATATGTGAGGTTTAGATTGCGGAGATTTTGAGTTACTGGTTGGGCGGGATTTTGAAAGTGCATTTTGTAAACATCCTTGGTAGTTTGAAATCGAACTTTCTGAAAGGATGATTATATATGGGAATATATAAATCATATCCATGTAGTGGAGTGATATTCTATAAGCTTATAAAATAATGTTATTTGAAGTTATGTTGGCAAAGTCACATTGGATGGTGCAAATCCTATCGTTCAAAAGAGATTTGGTAAATATATAGGCGATGTTATCCGTGGTATTATTATACTGAGGTATCACATCTCATTTTTGCTACATGTTACCATAAGAAGTGGTGTTTAATGTTAATGTGCTTGGTTTGATGATGTTGCACTGAATTTTTGGTTATAGAAATCGTACTTGGATTACCACATAAAATTGAAATTTTAGTAAAAAAAATAGTTGAAAATCCATTTGGTTGATATGATGGTTTTAGTACGTAAATTATAACTTTTTGGTAGATCTTTGGGGGGGGGGGGGGGTCATTCTTTTAACGATATTTTCTTACTCATGTAGGTTTTTGAATGGTTCTATAGAAAAGGTTCTATTTTATATCTCACTTGGTCGTAATTCTCATCATTATCATATTGTAATCGAATGGAATAAGGGTTGTTTGCATTAAATGTGATATGTATGGATTCTTGCATGACGCGAGTTTTGTGTAGAAAATTCTAGGATTCACAATTTGTGATTACTCCAAAAGGATTCCTTAATTGAATTTTGGATCAAGTTTGCTAAAATTTTGCTGACTATTTTGAATAAAACATATCGTCCCATAAAATTTTAAATTCCCAATGTTTTATTTCTTTCCTCCATGAAATTCATAAAGGCTTGGTTAATTACTTTTTGGACGGTTATTCTATGAATCATGTAAATTCACATCATGTGCCTCATGGGTATTCGAGTAATTATGAGGGATACATAACATATTGAGATGTTTTCTTAAGTAATTGAAAAGTGTGATAATATCAAGGTACAACTCAAGAACTCAAGTATTGTGTGTGTAGGTGATTTAGTGGAGAGAGTAGGATATAGTGAGATTGTCCTTCAAAGTATTTGAATTAAGTTGAAGAAACGTCAATGGGGTCTTAACATTCTTAAGGATTTCATTTCCATAAATATTTTTTTTCCTCCAATCTTTCATAGGTTGTGAAGAAAGGTTTTGTGTTGTGTGACTTTTCCTGAATTTTCAACGTTCTCTGTGATAGAAAAATCTCTTATAAAAAACTCATTATCACTTTTTATTTCATAGGAGACAAAATTACTATAGGTGAATTTTGAATCATATAATTTTTTTTTTTTTTTTTGGGGGGGGGGGGGGGGAAGTCATATGGGATTAATTTTGTATAAACTGTGTTTCCAATGTGTGGGGGTATAGTGTGAAAATTTGTCATATACTCATTTAATGTGATAAGTCAAGTGTGTTCCATTTTACTATTATTTCCTATATATGTGCTCTTGAGAGTTCTTGCGAAATCATATTTTTTTTATGAGAATCATCATAACTTGTGAATGTATTTGGAATTTACGTGAAGCCAAGGTTGTATAAATTCATGTGAGTTCTAATATGGCGGTGTTTACTGTGTACTTGAGTATAAGTGTGAGATTTCATTTATTTTATTTTAACTGCTAGTTCTATTTTATCAAATATTTTATTTCCACTCTTTATTCAAATCACTATTTTTCGTTTTTTGATACTTTTCCTCTCACTTAAAGGAATTTCAGTTAATTATTTCTTTTCAAATAATATCCAACATTTTTCAATCATTAGTTCTTTTAAAACTTTTTATTTTCTCCAAGGAGTTTTCAAACTCAATTTGTTATCAAAGACAAGAGTCTTCATCAATCTTTAAAATTTATTCTATAGCCAATTTTTCAATACTTTCGAAAGATATCATTTCACCACGAATTTTTTCAACAACGTTTCCCAAAGATGTGTAATCTAGTTATCTTATATTATAACTTTTAAGTTGTCACATATTCACCATTTTTCACATTGTTGTATTTTCAAATCATATGGTTATAAGTTGAGATGTGACGAAGATTTCATGATCAATTTGATCAAATACTGTTATATTCTACATGTGTTATTATGATTGTTATATTGAACTTGAGGTGTTGTGGTTTCTATATGTTATGTGCATCATGTGTTTTTTCTTTAATTATAGGGAGAAAAGATAAGGATTAAGGATAAATGTTACCCATTTGAAGATTCTTTTAACATTGTTGTAGGTGAAAAATTCCTACAGATTGTTATATTCAATGCACACAAGCCGAAGACTAATAATGATAATTAAAAAAAGAACGATATCACACATATATTACACATGATGTATGAGGTTCAGCCACTTGCCTACGTGAATGGGGTGCTAGGGTTGTTATCTATTAATTTAGAACTCAAGTCGATAGAGTTGTAGTACTAGTCCATATTACATGAATATATGCCCTGTTATCATGGGGTGAATTTACATTTGTAAGTCACCTTAGGAGAGTCCTAAGCCCCATTAGCAGCTACTCCTAATAGTGCGGACTTATCCCTTGATCATAGTTAGTCTTTACAAGTGATAGAGTTGAATAATTCTTCTTTGATCAGAATATTTCATTAATTATAGACGCACGTGGCCAAGCACATGCAAATAATATAGTGGACCCCACAATGGGCCCCAAAGTCTAGGGGATCTTTAAGATTATTGGGCTTTCTTCCCTAGTCAACATGTCTGCTTATTCTTGAGGGATAAAATGATTTCTCTCTTAGCTAGAGGTCGACAATCGTTTGGGATTTTTATAAATTGATAGGGGTTAAATATTGTAATTTACCCAGGAACCAAATGGGTTTCCCCTGTTGAGTTCCCTTAGGGCACAGTCATAATTTGGCGATATGACTTGGCCTCAGGGGAATGAAGTCGTCACTTCGGTAACCATGAAATGTCACTTCAAATACTACATATGTAAAGATCATTTTGGGGAATCACAAAGATGTTTATTACCACAAAAGGTCGTTCCTTTTTTTCCTCGTCATTTTAAAACCCGAGCATTTGAAAAAGAGTTCTCACTTTTTTCCCTTTTGTTGTAAGCAGTCTAGCTTCACCTTTCTTATTTTCAATATTTTTTTTATTTATTTCTTGATATGCGTTGTCCTTTAGTTCTCAACAATAATATCCATAATTAACGAAACACCCTGGGTAAATTCAAACGTGATTATATCCACAAGTGGGTTATAACAAAGTTGGTTATGATCCCTGCGAACTTTAGAATCTTGATACGAGCCACTAGTTTCCCTCAATCTTTATTGCTGAGTGTTGGGTGACTTTTCCCCTAATAATCATTTTTATCGAATTCTTCCACACCTTGAAGTGGTTTCGCCCCAGGTCACTCCAAATACGAGGAGGATTGTCAACGGAGTTCATCGCCTTAATGATATATATGGGACCAACTTGAGTATCACTAATATTATGTACTTCTATTATTATCCATCAATCAAAAAACATTTTATATATGATAATAAGGATGACTAATCAAGCTTTGATAGTAAAACTACCTGATTATAATAAGGAGTACTGGGATCATGGCGTTATTGTGAAGAAATGATAACATACTCCTTTACTTAAGGGCATAAAATATAAAGGGCAAAGGTGACCTTAGGAAGGGAAAGGGATATGTTAGGCTTCTCTTGTGTTTCTGCTTATTATTTCCTCTTTTTTGTTATATTTTCCATGTTGTAATTATTACCCCTTTGTTTCTTGACAACCAAAGGAAAGGGGAAGCTTCCTCATGATAGGAATGCCGACTTTGCTGATCTTCAGAAGGCCTGGTCGATAAACCAAAGGCTTGGGGATACTGATTTTCTAAGGTTGGTCGCCTCATTTATTATGAGGCCAGTTTATCCTCGGTCGATCTGAACGATTCGAAGGCTATTACTTTTGATAAGTCGGGCGAGGAAATAACATCCTCCTTTGAATCATTTGAACTTTTTCCAATCCCTACTACTAAACTTTCTCCTGGTGCAATGTCCTTCATGAGAAAAATAGTGGATATGATATTTGTTAATTTTGGTCCTACATATCTTGTTGCTCACCCGATGAGCAATAGAAAAGAGCTTGCTTGACTCGTAGGCATGAAAGATGAAGATGGGGGTCCTACTAATCCTCTGGCTATTGGGGATTCTTTAACTAAGAGACTCCTTTAATAAAACCAATAAGGATAAGGTTTTTCCCCCTCGGTTGTTGTGGGTAAAACTGCTGCTGACAAAGGCAAAGCTATTGAAGAATTCATTATTCGGTGCCCCAACTTGGAGGGTGATATAATTAGATCGACCTAATTTCTTAGTGACATGATGACCTCTACTATTCTGATTCCTAGTTTACTGGTGGAACGTGACATCCATAATCTCTCATTTATAAGTTCATATTTTACATGTGTGTGTTTTTTTTATTATGATTATGGGATCTTTGACTTTCCCTTTGTATGTCTTTCGTAATTTTTGGTTTACTGTAATCAGTTGTTGGAGAGTGATGCCGCCCTAAGGAAATCCTCTCATGATGTGGATACATCTATGGATGAGTCAACAAAAGCTTTGGTAGGTTCTTGGGCAACCGACGAAGCTGAGATCACCAAGTCAGAGAATCTTGATCGTAAGGTCCAGAGGTTAGAGACTACCAATGATGCCCAAGGTTCAGAGTTAGAGAATCTAAACTGGTTGTTATCATAAAAAGGCCAAGTATAATGCCAAAAAGTCTAAGGCAGAGGTCGAGAATGCCAAGACCAAGGCTGAAGAGGTGAAGGCTAAAACTGAGAAGGCTATGGCCGAGTTAGTTCATGCTATGTATGATGCGTTCACTTGTAGATAAGACAAGGCCTTAGCTAAAGATTAATCATAAATTAAATACCTCAAGAAGGTGTTGTTCAAAATGGTAGGTGTTGATACCAAATTTAATCTGCTAACATGGCTCAATAAAGTGAAGACACGTGGCAGTCTACGTGGCAAAAGCAAACATTTCCGAGGAACCCACACGCTCCGAGGAACCACACTACAACGAGGAACACTGCTTCCCCGAGGAACTCATTCGCTCCGAGGAACTCACACGCTCTGAGGAACAAGAACTCTCCGAGGAACTCTTAAAAACTGAGAAGCTTAGGCGGTCCGAGCTGCACCTCGAACAAAGCAGTAATAGCGGGATAACCAACAGTTTGACTGTTCATTAAATTCTTATCATTCAGACACACACGCTTAAGGGGTATTGAATGTATTACCCTTTCATATGTACATCATTTAATGTATTACCCTTTCACATTACAGCCTCAGGGATATAAATACATTGTACAATCCTCATTGTAAGGGGACCGGAATTTCTGGATAGAACTTGTAATCGAGAATTCCCAAACACTCAGCAATAACATAACAGTTGACGTAGGCCATTCTTATAAGGCTGAACCACTTTAAAATTCTTTATCTCATTTATTTATCTGTGATTGAATAATTAGAGTGATCTAATTTTTTACATCAAACCGCCTCGATCTCTGCGTACTTTTTGTCCTTTTACCCGCCAGTAGCGTAATCGTTTCTTCTCGCTTCGATTGTCTCGCCCTTTTTGTTCCTCTAGTCGCCGGTAGCGTAATTATTTCTTTTTGTAATCATTACTTTACCATTTCCCAAGGCAAGGTATTTAAACTTCACAGACACTCCCATCGTATTCTACCTTTTCAAATTTGTATCTTCAAGTTTTCCGTCGTCTCTTTCTCTCCTGTGTATTCATCTCTTCCATCATTCGTTGTCATCAGATCCACTCTTTTTCTGTAAGATTTTCTTCCTTCTTCTTCATTTCTTTTATTCATCATGGTTTACCCTATTGAATCTCTTGATAAGTTTCGCTCTGACTTTTCTATTCCCTCCTGGGTTGTTCTGGAAGAGCTTTCTGAACCTTCTGATTATTTCCGTTTGTCTGAGGGACATTGGCTCTCCAGTCTCTTTATTGCTGAGTGTGGATTTTCTTTTCCACCCAATCCCTTATGTCTGGAATTTTGTCAATATTTTGACGTTGTTCCTGGAGTCTGCATCAGAGTGTTGCCGACGAGCACATTAGATCAGCTTCATATCTGCTGCAGTATAAAAGCTATACAACCTCTTTTATTGCTCGTCCAGTAATAAGTGAATCAGAGCCAGTACCAGCGTCCACCAGTTCCTCGCCTGAATCTCACGCCCCTTTGAATGAAAGAATGAAGAAGAGAAGACCTCTTACTCTCTTCGAGAAGCCTGCGTCTGGTTCTGAAGAGGCAAAAAGAAGTAAAGTTTTTTTTATCAGGGGAGGGGACAAAGAAGAATGATGCACCTTCCTCGGCTGCTGTTGTGAAGGTTGCCGAGAAGCCCGTAGTGGCTCCGAGCAGGTCTGCTGCTCCTGGAGAGGTGATTGTAATATCACCAGCGTATGAATTCCTCGGGGAAGCAGTGTTCCTCATTGTAGTGTGGTTCCTCGAAGCGTGTGGGTTCCTCAGAAATGTTTGATGTTGCCACATAGACTTCCACGTGTCTTCACTTTATTGGGCCATGTCAGCAGATTAAATTTGGTATCAACAGAATCCCCCAATGTTTCATAGTTCGAAATTTGAGGAGTAAGGAACATTCTTTCTCGGAATATGGTAGCTTTAAATGGTCCTCCTGATTTTTAGGAGTGTTTCCTTCGTATTTATTTTTCTTTCCAAATTCGTAGAATCAGTCTTTTTTGAATTTTCATAACCGCCTCGATCTCTGCGTACTTTTTGTCCTTTTAGCCAACGATAGCGTAATCGTTTCTTCTCGCTTTGATTGTCGCGCCCTTTTTGTTCCTCTAGCCGCCGGTAGCATAATTGTTTCTTTTTGTAATCATTACTTTACCATTTCCCAAGGCAAGGTATTTAAACTTCACAGACACTCCCATCGTCTTCTACCTTTTCAAATTTGTATCTTCGAGTTTTCCGTCGTCTCTTTCTCTCCTGTGTATTCATCTCTTCCATCATTCATTGTCATCAGATCCACTCTTTTTCTGTAAGATTTTCTTCCTTCTTCTTTATTTCTTTTATTCATCATGGTTTACCTTGTTGAATCTCTTGATAAGTTTCGCTCTGACTTTTCTATTCCCTCCTGGGTTGTTCTGGAAGAGCTTTCTGAACCTTCTGATTATTTCCGTTTGGCTGAGGGACATTGGTTCCCCAATCTCTTTATTGCTGAGTGTGGATTTTCTTTTCCACCCAATCCCTTATGTCTGGAATTTTGTCAATATTTTGACGTTGTTCCTGGAGTCTGCATCAGAGTGTTGCAGACGAGCACATTAGATCAGCTTCATATCTGTTGAAGTATAAGAGCTACACAACCTCTTTTACTGCTCGTCCAGTAATAAGTGAATCAGAGCCAGTACCAGCTTCCACCAGTTCCTCGCCTGAATCTCACGTCCCTTTGAGTGAAAGAATGAAGAAGAGAAGACCTCCTACTCTCTTCGAGAAGCCTGCCTCTGGTTCTGGAGAGGCAAAAAGAAGTAAAGTTGATGTCCCAGGGGAGGGGACAAAGAAGAATGATGCACCTTCCTCGGCTGCTGTTGTGAAGGTTGCCGAGAAGCCCGTAGTGGCTCCGAGCAGGTCTGCTGCTCCTGGAGAGGTGATTGTAATATCACCAGCGTATGAGTTCCTCGGGGAAGCAGTGTTCCTCATTGTAGTGTAGTTCCTCGAAGCGTGTGGGTTCCTCAGAAATGTTTGATGTTGCCACGTAGACTGCCACGTGTCTTCACTTTATTGGGCCATGTCAGCAGATTAAATTTGGTATCAACAGAATCCCCCAATGTTTCATAGTTCAAAATTTGAGGAGTAAGGAACATTCTTTCTCGGAATATGGTAGCTTTAAATGGTCCTCCTGATTTTTAGGAGTGTTTCCTTCGTATTTATTTCTCTTTCCAAATTCGTAGAATCAGTCTTTTTTGAATTTTCATAACCGCCTCGATCTCTGCATACTTTTTGTCCTTTTAGCCAACGATAGCGTAATCGTTTCTTCTCGCTTCGATTGTCGCGCCCTTTTTGTTCCTCTAGCCGCCGGTAGCATAATTGTTTCTTTTTGTAATCATTACTTTACCATTTCCCAAGGCAAGGTATTTAAACTTCACAGACACTCCCATCGTCTTCTACCTTTTCAAATTTGTATCTTCGAGTTTTTCGTCGTCTCTTTCTCTCCTGTGTATTCATCTCTTCCATCATTCGTTGTCATCAGATCCACTCTTTTTCTGTAAGATTTTCTTCCTTCTTCTTCATTTCTTTTATTCATCATGGTATACCCTGTTGAATCTCTTGATAAGTTTCGCTCTGACTTTTCTATTCCCTCCTGGGTTGTTCTGGAAGAGCTTTCTGAACCTTCTGATTATTTTCGTTTGGCTGAGGGACATTGGTTCCCCAATCTATTTATTGCTGAGTGTGGATTTTCTTTTCCACCCAATCCCTTATGTCTGGAATTTTGTCAATATTTTGACGTTGTTCCTGGAGTCTGCATCAGAGTGTTGCCAACGAGCACATTAGATCAGCTTCATATCTGTTGCAGTATAAGATCTACATAACCTCTTTTACTGCTCGTCCAGTAATAAGTGAATCAGAGCCAGTACCAGCTTCCACCAGTTCCTCGCCTGAATCTCACGTCCCTTTGAGTGAAAGAATGAAGAAGAGAAGACCTCCTACTCTCTTCGATAAGCCTGCCTCTGGTTCTGGAGAGGCAAAAAGAAGTAAAGTTTATGTCCCAGTGGAGGGGACAAAGAAGAATTATGCACCTTCCTCGGCTGCTGTTGTGAAGGTTGCCGAGAAGCTCGCAGTGGCTCCGAGCAGGTCTGCTGCTCCTGGAGAGGTGATTGTAATATCACCAGCGTATGAGTTCCTCGGGGAAACAGTATTCCTCGTTGTAGTGTGGTTCCTCGGAGCGTGTGGGTTCCTCGAAAATGTTTATTGTTGCCACATAGACTGCCACGTGTCTTCACTTTATTGGGCCATGTCGGCAGATTAAATTTGGTATCAACAGAAGCCCCCAATGTTTCATCGTTCGAAATTTGAGGAGTGGGGAACATTCTTTCTCAGAATATGGTAGCTTTAAATGGTCCTCCTGATTTTTAGGAGTGTTTCCTCCGTATTTATTTCTCTTTCCAAAATCGTAGTATCAGTCTTTTTTGAATTTTCATAACTGCCTCGATCTCTGCGTACTTTTTGTCCTTTTAGTCGACGATAGCGTAATCGTTTCTTCTCGCTTCGATTGCCGCGCCCTTTTTGTTCCTCTAGCCGTCGGTAGCACAATTATTTCTTTTTGTAATCATTACTTTACCATTTCCCAAGGCAAGGTATTTAAACTTCACAGACACTCCCATCGTCTTCTACCTTTTCAAATTTGTATCTTCGAGTTTTCCGTCGTCTCTTTCTCTCCTGTGTATTCATCTCTTCCATCATTCGTTGTCATCATATCCACTCTTTTTCTGTAAGATTTTCTTCCTTCTTCTTCATTTCTTTTATTCATCATGGTTTAACCTGTTGAATCTCTTGATAAGTTTCGCTCTGACTTTTCTATTCCCTCCTGGGTTGTTCTGGAAGAGCTTTCTGAACCTTCTGATTATTTTCGTTTGGCTAAGGGACATTGGTTCCCCAGTCTCTTTATTGCTGAGTGTGGATTTTTTTTTCCACCCAATCCCTTATGTCTGGAATTTTATCAATATTTTGACGTTGTTCCTGGAGTCTGCATCAGAGTGTTGCCGACGAGCACATTAGATCAATTTCATATCTGCTGCAGTATAAGAGCTACACAACCTCTTTTACTGCTCGTCCAGTAATAAGTGAATCAGAGCCAGTACCAGCTTCCACCAGTTCCTCGCCTGAATCTCACGTCCCTTTGAGTGAAAGAATGAAGAAGAGAAGACCTCCTACTCTCTTCGAGAAGCCTGCCTCTGGTTCTGGAGAGGCAAAAAGAAGTAAAGTTGATGTCCCAGGGGAGGGGACAAAAAAGAATAATGCACCTTCCTCGGCTGCTGTTGTGAAGGTTGCCGAGAAGCCCGTAGTGGCTCCGAGCAGGTCTGCTGTAGTATATACTATAGTTGTATATACTATAGTTGTATATACTGATATGCCATTGAGGCAAGCCCTTTATAAACCAAAAAAATCAGGGAGATTGATGTACTGGGCAATAGATCTTAGTGAATATGATATAGTCTATGAACCCAGATCATCGCTTAAAGGGCAAGCTGTAGCAGATTTTATAGCGGAGTTCACCTATCCTGATACCCCCGAGGAGCAAAAGTTGCTCGCTGATCAACCTGTGGATGTTAAAGAAACAATAAATACTAGCTCGGACCAACTCCGGTTGGTAAAAGAGCAAGTAGATGTTACAGGATCAACAAACACAAGCTCAGACCAACTCCGGTTGGTAAAAGGGCAAGTGGATGTTACAGGATCATCAGATTCGAGCTCAGACCAATTCCGATTGGTAAAAGAGCAAGAAGAGATGATCGACAAAGAGCAAGAAATATCCGGGGAGGATGAAAGGAAGCAACAAATATTGCACCAAGGAACTCTGACTGATCAGAAATTTGAAGACGAGTTACCTATATGGAGGCTATATGTAAATGGTTTGTCTTGCACTACAGGATGTGGCACGGGGATAGTTTTGTGCACTCCGGACGAGGTCGACATGGAATACGCCCTGCGTTTCCAATTCAAAGCTACCAACAATGAGGCTGAGTATGAGGCCATGATTGCAGGACTTAGTTTGGCAAAAATTATGGAGGCGCAGCAGGTTATGGTCTTCAGTGATTCTCAATTGATCGGAAACCAAATAATGGGAGTATATGCAGTCAAAGGAGAATTAATGATCATATATCATGCAAAGGCAAAGAAGTTAGTATCAGAATTTGCTGCTATTCAGCTGGTCAGAATACCAAGAATGGAGAATGCGAGAGTAGACGCCCTAGCTCGACTAGCATCAGCTACTCGTACCGAGCTATGACGAACAATCCCAATTGAAGTTTTAGCTGGTCGGAGTATAGATGAAGATCTGACGATGAACTTTATTACCCTTGATTTAGGACCATCTTGGATGGATCCCATCAGGGCATATATTGAGGAGGGAGAATTACCAATTGATAAGCTCGCAGCCAAGAAATTGAAGTTTAAAGTTGCTCGGTATGTATTAACTAATGGTATTCTTTATAGACGAGGAATTATGGCAGGTTTGCAGAGATGTGTACATCCCTCCGAGGTGAAATAATTGATTGAAGAGATCCATGAAGGGTCCTGTGGAGCACATGTAGTAGATCGGAAGCTTTTGCAAAGGATGATGACGCAAGGATACTATTGGCCGACGATAAAAGCTGATTGTATAGCCTATGCCAAGAAGTGTGACAAGTTCCAACGTTTTTCCTCCATCCGAAGAACTCCACAAACATTGTTGACACCCATAACTTCCCCTTGGCCATTTGCCATGTGGGGGATAGATTTGGTTGGGCCACTGCCAACGACTAGAGGAAGGTTCAAATACCTCGTTGTCGCAGTGGATTATTTTACTAAGTGGGTACAAGCTGAGCCACTCATTGATATGACGTACGAGAAGGTGTACCAATTTATTTGGAAGAACATAATTTGTCGATATGGTCTTCCTCGTGCTTTCATCACGGACCATGGAACATAATTTGATAACGAGGAGTTCGCTGCCTATTGTCATCAATCAAATATTTTGAAGGTCCACTCAGCACCAGGCCATCCTCAAAGCAATGGACAAACTGAAGTGACAAACAGAACACTGCTAAATGGTTTGAAGAAAAGATTGGAAGATGCAAAAGCAAACTGGATCAACGAGTTACAATCAGTACTTTGGGCTTACCGAACTACTCCCCGAGTAGCAACAGGAGAATCACCATATATGCTGGCGTTTGGAAGTGAAGCTGTTATACCTGCCGAGTTGGGCCTCCCAACACACAGGGTTCTGAATTTCAATTCCCCTGTCAGCGACTTAATGAGAAGACTGGATTTAGACATACTCGAGGAAGTTAGAGAAGAAGCAGCCATTAGAAATGTTGCGTACCAGCAGCGAACAGCTTTGTTCTACAACAAAAGGGTGAAGAAGTGCGACCTGAAAGAAGAAGATTATGTGCTGAAGAAAGTCATTCAAAAGCACAATAAGCTGGAGGCAAACTGGCATGGACCATACCGAGTTACAGAAGTTGTTCGACCAGGAACTTACCGAATAGCAACTTTAGAAGGCGAGGAGTTTAAAAATGCATGGAATGCAGAGCACCTACGCAAGTATTATCAGTGATGAATAAAATGAAGAGATTCTGCCGAATTCTTTCTTTTTATTGAAAGTTTTTCGGGGAATACTAGTGCTACTCGGGGCAAAACTCGGCAAAGCTCAGGCTACTCAAATTTTTTCTCGAAAATGCCAACTAAGGTTGGTCGAGAAACCAATATTCCTCCGGGAAGTAAAGCTACCAATATTCCTCCGGGAAGTAAAGCTACCAATATTCCTCCGGGAAGTAAAGCTACCTATATTCCTCCGGGAAGTAAAGTTACCAATATTCCTCCGGGAAGTAAAGCTACCCATATTCCTCCGGGAAGTAAAGCTACCAATATTCCTCCGGGAAGTAAAGCTACTTGTATTCCTCCGGGAAGAAAAAATTTTGTATTCCTCCGGGAAGAAAAACCTTGTATTCCTACGGGAAGTAAAACTATATGTTCCTCGGGAAATAAAAGTATTCCTAAAAATGCCAACTTATGTCGGTCAGGAAGTAAATATATTCTCGAAAAGGCCAACTTGAGTTGGTCGGAAAGTAAAATTGTTTCAAAAAGACTAACTATGGCTGGTCGGGGATAAAAATCCACCAACTGTAGTTGGTCAACAAGGAAAATTTATCGACCTTGGTTGGTCGGAATCATTTAAGAGAAAAATCTACTAACTATGGTTGGTCGGGGATAAAAACCCACTAACTGTAGTTGGTCAACAAGTAAAATTTAACGATCTTGGTTGATCGAAACATTTTAAACATTTTTTATACTCGTAACTTTATTATTAAGTGATCGAGTAACATTTTTATACTCGTAACTTTTTAATTATTACTAAGTTGGTCGAGAAACAAAACATCATTTTTACCCAGTGACTACTCGACAATAAGCTGGTCGACAGTAACTTGATCGACAAACTACACAATATTGTTATCTTTTTAACAGATATGCATGCACAAATATAAAGTGTTTGATAATTACAAGACAATAGCAATTAAGATTTACAAACAGAAATGAAAGTCTTTCATTGAATTCAAAATAAATTACATTGATAATAAAATGAAAGTTACATTGACATTGAAATGTATACTAATTAATACATCAAAATTCCTATTCTACTGGTCTTTTCCCCTCTGCTTTTGACACAGGTTCCTCGCCAGCAGGCGGATCATTTAAAGCCAGAGGAGAATTTATGAAATTGAAATCTTTCAACATCCTGATATTCATCACGGATGGTCGATCTAGGAGATGCTCGGGACGAGATATCTCGACTTTTGAATGGAGATTGTAGTCACCGAGATACTTTGAAATCAAGCTCCGAGGAATGGCCCATGCAGGGATCCAACTCCTATCCAATTTGTACGGTGGCACAGGTAAGTCGAGCAGCCCGGGATCATGGTAGTCCCACAGGTAATGACCCTGTTCGAGTTGTAGCACACCTAGGGCATTCAACCAGCCCTGCTTGTATCCCTCATTATTGGCATTCTAGATACAATCGTCCAAGTGGTATAGTGCTTCGTTGTATCCGGCCATCCAGAACTCCCTGGGCTGTTTGTGGAACTGATATGTTAGCCTCTCCAGCTGCTCGTGGAGATTTTTTACGAAGACCTCTTTGTTCTCCAATATAGATTTCTGCTCATAGAGTTACTCTTCCAAGTCCCTGATTTTCTTTGACATTGCAGCTAAAGCCTGGTTCTTCGCCATCAGCTGGAAGGCCTGGTTTTCTAAGGCAGACTGAGTCCTCTGTTCCTCGACAGGAATCCGAGCTGCTCTTACTCGTCCCCGAGGTTCTCTTGCTCGTCCCCGAGAAGATGTGGAAGGGCCAGACCTCTTCAAGGTTTCTAACTCATCCCCCAAGTTGGCATTCTCGACCTCTAAGAACGAGAATCCCTCATCGGTCACTTGGATTAAGGCTTTTGAAGAAGAGGCTGCAGACTTCAACTGTGATAGCTCTTTTTGCAAGTTGTTGTTCTCTTGCTCTAGCAAATTGGCAATTTATTTGCACTCCTCGACCTCACCCTTCAAGGTTCTCTCCCTTACATCGTACCCAGCAAAAAGCTTCTCGTAGCCCTTGTTGGAAATGATCTGCTGGTACTTTTTCTCGTAACCCTCATGCAACAGGGCAGTTAATTCTTTGTATTGTAGCTGAAGGTCTTCGAGGGTACCTTGGAGATCCTCGATCTTATCATAATAGGCCACATTATTGGCCATTGCTCGATCAAATAGACCCTTCAAATATTGATATGCTTCAACTGCCTGTTCTGAAGCATCTTGGCTGAGGATGTCGACGACTTGTGCTGCACTCAGGTCTGTGTGACCAGCCTTAAAGTATTCATTGCATTGTCGCAGCAGCTTTATATCATGGGCAGATAACAATTCCATCCTGGCCAGAAACTAGCAGAGAAAGAAAGAGCAATCATCAATAAGAAGTACAAGCAGAGTATGAATAGAAGATAGACAACAGTATGTAAAAAGTTTAAGTTTTATTATATCATAGTTCAGAGTTACAAGTTCTGGGTTACATTTGATAAAAGAAAAATAAAATGTAAAGATAAACCCGAACAACTCTATACCTTTTCCTTGTCTCCCAAAACCTTCTCAAAAGGCTGAGACGAGGAAGTAGGTTGCTCAGAGGGAATGGATAGTTGCTCGGGGAGAACTGGCAATTGCTCGGAGGAAGTAACGATTTGCTGAAGTTCATCGGCAGCAGGCTGAATGGTTGGGGGATAATCTCCCATCACCATAGAAGACTCTTCGGAGGCAGCTTCGTCCTCTTCTAAGTCTTCAGGAGTTGGAGGGGGACCAGGGATGTGTTGCTGAAAGAGCTCAGAATTTTCATCCACTTTCATCTCCTGAAGAGCAGCAACCCATCCATCCCTAAAGTATTTGAGGATGCCATAGTCCACTTGCGACACCATGGCAGCCAATCCCTTGTTCTACCCCTTGTCCCAGCCAGCGCTGAAGGACTTCTTCACAACCAGTTTCCTATTCAAATTTTCCGAGGAAAGCTTCTCGGACAACAGGTCATCAGCAGCTTTCAGTTTTTTCTCAGCCTCCTCCTTCTGCCGATTTACCTCCCGAAGTTGAGACAACTCCTCTTCAGCAATCCTGAGCTTATCCTCAAACTCCCCAACAGTTTTGAGCTTCTCTTCGAGCTCTTTATTTTCCTTCTCCAGGGCATTCATTTTTTTCTCCAACTCTTTAGAGACTTCAACAGCTCGAGCTTTTTCCTGCTCGGTGGAGGCAAGCTTCTTCTCCCAGACAGCCTTGTTAGTGGCATATTTTTGGCGAGAATCGTCCAAAGACTTGATAGCTTCTTCCAGAGCTCCCTCCACACTGGACGAGGAGCATGAAGCTTTAATTGCTTCATCCTTCTTCAAAATTATATTAAAGCAGCTCGTTAACTATGAAAGTAAAAAGAAAGCAAGTCAGAAACAGAAATGACAAGGGAAATATGAAAAGTTCAAAGTAAGAAGACTTACAGAATTAAGGTGGCGAGCAGATAACGAAGTGACTATGTCCCGAGTAAGGTTTTCTTCAGTACCTTGGACCTCGGGAATGATCCAGGACTTTACCGAGCTCATAGCAGAGCTTGGGGGAATAAAAGTTGGAACACCGGTTCCAGTAACTGGGGGCTGAGTAATGGTGTCAGCCAAATTGACCGGGGATCTTTTCTTCAGCCTCCTCGGGGGAACAGGAACATATTCAACCAAGGAAGAACCCTTGGTTGGTGATATTACAATAACCTCTCCAGGAGCAGCAGACCTGCTCGGAGCCACTACGGGCTTCTCGACAACCTTCACAACAGCAGCCGAGGAAGGTGCATAATTCTTCTTTGTCCCCTCCCCTGGGACATCAACTTTACTTCTTTTTGCCTCTCCAGAACTAGAGGCAGGCTTCTCGAAGAGAGTAGGAGGTCTTCTCTTCTTCATTCTTTCACTCAAAGGGACGTGAGATTCAGGCGAGGAACTGGTGGAAGCTGGTACTAGCTCTGATTCACTTATTGCTGGACGAGCAGTAAAAGAGGTTGTGTAGCTCTTATACTGCAGCAGATGTGAGGCTGATCTAATGTGCTCGTCGGCAACACTCTGATGCAGACTCCAGATAAGTTTCAAGTGCCTTATATTAACATCTGCTTCTTTTGAGCACTTTCTTTTGCTATCAACTGCAAATAAATAAACATTGCCATCAGTGACATATTTTATCAAACATAAAGGAAGCATAATTTCAAAATAAATCAAATGAAATAAGAATAACCTATCCCATTTCCATAGGGAGGGCATCTGGGACCCTGATAAACTTCATCTCCAGATAAAGGAGCATATTGGCAATTTTTTATGACAACCCCGTGCTCAAAATAATCCCTATTGGCATCCGGGAGATTGTCCACTAAAGCCCTATTTAACATTCTAGTTTTTAAATAAAAGGCGTTATCACAAACTGCCCATCTATAACAAAACATAATCTCAGGAATTCCTATGCGAGTTCCATGGATTTGATTTAACCTATAAACCCCATTAACTATTCTCCATGTGTTGGGGGCTATTCTTGCAGGAACAACGTCAAAATATTGACAAAATTACAGACATAATGGATTGGGTGGAAAAAAAAATTCACACTCAGCAATAAAGAGACTGGGGAACCAATGTCCCTCAGCCAAACGGAAATAATCAGAAGGCTCAGAAAGCTCTTCTAGAACAACCCAGGAGGGAATAGAAAAGTCAGAGCGAAACTTATCAAGAGATTCAACAGGGTAAACCATGATGAATAAAAGAAATGAAGAAGAAGGAAGAAAATCTTACAGAAAAAGAGTGGATCTGATGACAACGAATGATGGAAGAGATGAATACACAGGAGAGAAAGAGACGACGGAAAACTCGAAGATACAAATTTGAAAAGGTAGAAGACGATGGGAGTGTCTGTGAAGTTTAAATACCTTGCCTCGGGAAATGGTAAAGTAATGATTACAAAAAGAAACAATTACGCTACCGGCGGCTAGAGGAACAAAAAGGGCGCGACAATCGAAGCGAGAAGAAACGATTACGCTACCGGCGGCTAAAAGTACAAAAAATACGCAGAGATCGAGGCGGTTATGAAAATTCAAAAAAGACTGATTCTACGAATTTGGAAAGAGAAATAAATACGAAGGAAACACTCCTAAAAATCAGGAGGACCATTTAAAGCTACCATATTCCGAGAAAGAATGTTCCCAACTCCTCAAATTTTGAACTATGAAACATTGGGGGCTTCTATTGAGACCAAATTTAATCTGCTAACATGGCTCAATAAAGTGAAGACACGTGGCAGTCTACGTGGCAACATTAAACATTTCCGAGGAACCCACACGCTCCGAGGAACCACACTACAACGAGGAACACTACTTCCCCGAGGAACTCATACGCTCCGAGGAACTCACACGCTCCGAGGAACAAGAACTCTCCGAGGAACTCTTGAAAACTGAGAAGCTTAGGCGGTCCGAGCTGCACCTCGAACAAAGCATTAATAGCTGGATAACCAACAGTTTGACTGTTCATTAAATGCTTATCATTCAGACACACACGCTAAAGGGGCATTGAATGTATTACCCTTTCATATGTACATCATTTAATGTATTACCCTTTCACATTACAGCCTCAGGGCTATAAATACATTGTACAATCCTCATTGTAAAGGAACCAGAATTTCTGGATAGAACTTGTAATCTAGAATTCCCAAACACTCAGCAATAACATAACAGTGGACGTAGGTCATTCTTATAAGGCTGAACCACTTTAAAATTCTTTGTCTCATTTATTTATCTGTGATTGAATAATTAGAGTGATCTAATTTTTTACATCAACAGTAGGGATGAGGCCCTTTTCAAGGCTGGCATCTCGAAGGAATTTGAGTTATTAAATGAGAGCGATGCAGGATCCCCTCCTCCGTCAATTGATGATGATAATGGTAATGATGAGTTAGAGGAGTTGCTCAGCTACTAGCTTGTTGGTGTTGAGGTGGATAGTGTTGGTGTCTATCAGTAAAAATAATTCAGTGCTCACTAGGACATCGTGAAAGCTAAAGTTAACCCCGATAATATCAAGGTTTTGAAATAAGGGTTCCCCTCAAGATGCTGAAACGGATAAGGATGAGGTTGACTAGCTGGAGGATTTTTTTGTTGCTCAAGATGACAAGAAGGAAAACGTGGGAGGGAAAGCCATGACGGGATCCACTTAGATTCATTGCATTTATTTTTTTCCTAGTTTGTTATGTAGGATTTCTCCCCGTTAAATCTTATTAATTAAATATAAAGTTTAAATAAACTTCGCTGGTTCATTTGTATATAAATATTCTCAGAATTTTTTCTTTTATTGAGCTTGAATTGACCAACCACTTGTCCTTGTGCTTTTCAATTTAACGTGAGTCGAGCATTGTTCATCGCTGCATATCACGACTTTTAGGAAATTCATTCAAGACTCCTCACTGCAAGTTGTGATGACATTGATGATGATAGCTATCATGTCCACATATTGGGGTCTGATGCATCTTTTCCTATTCGAACTCGTACCGAATTTTCCATTAATTTGTGACGATAAATTTTATTTATCACGACATGATTTATGTTAACTAGGCCACCCACAATGAGGTGTTACCCAACCCGAAGCCAAAATTTGACAAGGGTGTTATCGAGCTAGCTAAAGCTGGGGTATTTGATCGGAAGCAAGCCAAGTTGAGTCTATATATGCCAAAAATATATCCATATTGCCAATCAATTAATAGGAGTGAGAAAAGTTGCAATTCTATTTGAAAAGGAAAATAGTGATTTGAAATACGAGCTTGGGAGAGCCAACAACTCTCTACTAAAAAAGCAAGTTGGAGATGAAGCTTCATTTCTTGAAAAAGATAACTATCAACTAAAGGATAATCTTGAGAAAATGCAGAATTCTCTTAATGATAAGAAGATGGCCATTAGAGGTTTACCTGAGAAACTCTATCGTCCTAGGTTTTAATTCCATAATTAACCTCTCCAAGTGTGGAATGATGGCTATAATGAGACTCTTCTTAATTATGATTCCACCTTAGCTAATGCTCAAAATATTGCTTATAAAATGGATGGCTAAATTCCTTAGCTGTTGTGAAAGGGATGAAGGATTCGAAGTTATGGTATTGGTATGGACCTGGTTTCCCATCTTATAAGAAGCCCTTATAAACTTGATGATTTATGGATCCCGGTGGATGCCATTCTAATCAGTTTAATAAGGCAGTACTTGGGCGACCATTCACTTGATGGGGATGGTGAACTCTACCAACCTCCACACCTAGTCAACAGGGTTACTCCAGGTGGGAAATCAATAATTATAGATTTAGATGATACCATTAAGTTGCCTAGGTTGGACAATTTGACTATTGAAGTTGAATCTTCCAAGGCTAGATCGCCATAGTCACACAAGTGACCTGTTTGTAACCATTTTTTTCGTTGTAAATGATTCACCATTCCAAATTCCTTGTAATAACTTTTCTTTATTAATGGAAATTATAACATTTTGCTTTCCCTTATGTTGTGTGGTCCCTGGTCTTACCTTTTAGGTGATGTCATCACATCAAACCTGAGGCCTGGAACAAGAAAAATAAGAATGCACCTATAATTGCGGTCATTTCCCATTTAGCATTTTTCCGACCTAGTAAGTTCTAGATGACTAGGGTTTCCCCATGGGCCTTTTCACTTGTTGTGATAAATCTCATGTGTTCTGTTAAATAAAAAAATAATTGAGTTCCTAGATGGTCATTAGTCGACTAGCCCATCAGTCTAAGAGAAGACTTTTTAATTAAGCTTCCCTGGTCGAGATCATGACACGACTTGAAATTTGTGCTTCTATACACCCAAGTGTAGGCGATCATGTAAGTAATAATATTTTCTAGTAAATCTTAGTCGAACCCAAGGAAAGTGATAATAAATTAGTTTAGGTAGAATCTTTAATATATGTTTTTTCACCTTTTTATAATTTTTCTGATCTTTTGGCATTTAAGGTCAAAACTCACTAATATAAAGCAATACTAACTATAAAATAATCTAATAAGCAGGTAAAGTAAATGAAGTAATTAATATAGAATTAACTTAAGCAAATATTAAATGAAAGTTCTAAACTTTAATTAATGATCGTACCACTAATTATGTACTTATGATTCCATAATAATTATGTCCAATTACATGCCATGAAAAAAATAGTCACTTAGTTTTAATTAATTCTAGGATCCCAAAAAGTTATTTTAAATCTATACATTAGTCTTATGGTAATTACATGATAACCATCATATTTTTAAGTACATAAATCTAAAATACAATCAAAGTTTTAACGGCCCATTTTAATAATATTGCTAACTTAACCTAAGTATGTCACTAAATACATGATATTCAATGAACACGTGGGAGTTAACTAAACAATACACACTAACCCAACTTCTTACACAACTTGATTATGTCACTTGAAAAGTAAATAAATTTTATACTATTTAATTTGAATCAGAACAAAATTTTCAAAATTAATTAATACTAGTTGACACGTTCTAAATTAGGCATAAAAAAATTCCATAACCATTATTTCCACATAATCCATTAACTAATTTTGCCTAATATTATACATTATTACACTAATCAACAAAACAATAAAAATAAATATGCTTAAATTTTGACTAGATTAAAAATTAATCTAAACTATTTAATAGTATTCACCATAATCATACAAAAAAAACTAACTTTCATTACTAACTTTCACTTAACAATTGTCTATAATTTAATAAAACAGAACAATTAGAAGAAGAATTAAACTTACTTGCAACGAAAATAAACGAAAAATTACAGGGGTGTCTCCTTTATGCTTAAGGATGAAACGAAAGAAAAAAATAAAGAGAGATGTTTTTGTGTGCTCTCGATGATTAGAAAAAGTTAAAAAGAAACAGTTATAGAAAAGAAAAATTGATGCCCTTTTAGGTGTACTACATCAATTTAATAGGGGTAGTATTTGACTCACTTAGGACACTTTTGGGATAAATCCAACATGACAAATTAAAAAAATATCTCCTAATAAGTCACCTCCACATTTTTTTATTTGCATTACGGCTCCATAATATCTTCCCAAGTAACTCCAAATTGACCCTATGTCTTTAATATTTGGCTTTGACCTCCAACTTTTATCATGGCACTTTCAACTCTGGAAAAATATAAAAATAACACTACAAGCATAATTTGAGCCAATAAAATATATATAATCATCCTTTGGACCCTAAACTTTAATAATTGCATTCGACTCCCCTTTTTATACGTGTGTTATTTGAGTTCCGTGTGAGTCTGGATTTTCACCAAATTTTAGAGGCACTCGTAAAATAAAAATGTTAGTCAATTTACTATAAAAATTGACTGTAAAAAATTATTGAAAATTTTACTTTCACCCTTAACTTTATAATATTTATCATTAGATCCTCCAATATAACTAAACTATACATGAAACCTTAAGGGCAGTAATAAAAATAGTGTATTAAAATATTTTAGCATAAAATTAGGTCTAAAAAATTTAAATATTAAAATGAGATCATTGCCTTTTTTTGACGTTTCTCTGATTTTTTTAAATTCACTATTTAACCTCAAAAATTATATTACGTTATAAAATGCGTGTATTACAAAAACACTCATAATTTAGGGACTTTGAGGAATAAATGTGTAATATTTGACTTAAACATATTATAAAAATACATAAAATTAAGGTCTAATCACGCCTCTGACTAGCGTATTGCTAGTCTTTAGCAATGAAGTGAAATGTTAAGGGGTTATGCTTAAGTTAAAAAGTAAATAAAAATAAATAAAAATGTAACACACTTTCATAGGAATCACGAATGCATTTTCCGCGTGCAACTATTCTTTAAACCCCCAGGTCATTCTAATGGACGAGTTATAGTCTCGTGCGATTTTTTAAGTAATGTACCCACAAAATTCTCAAGTTTAGTCATAAGTAGTCGATTAAGGTATAGTCTAGCATCCTATTTTAGAAAATATTTATCTTGATCATTCAAATACAGGTATAGTCAACATAGTTTACATTATTCAATTTTTACAGATATCTCAGTAGTCATCAAATCATGGAGTGTGACATAACCAATAATCGTAATTTTCTTTTTTTCTCAGTAAACACAACTTTGATTTCCTCCTGAATAGCATCTCGCCTCGACTTCGACATCTCACAGGATATTCACTCACAAAGAAAACTCTCAAAATAGGCTTGCGATCAAAAATAATTGTATAGGAGAAAAAGATACACGCAAAATATTTTTAAAGAAAAATGGACTTTATTTGTGGAAGAAGATTTCATGAATGGAATACATCGACTAATTTATAACATTTGAATTAGATCATAAATTATCCTAGTCATCTCTCCATTATTTAAATCATATATGCTTAGGATCATTAAAACTCTTTTTGGTTGTAAATGGGCTTGGGTTAAGATTACAAATGAAGGAAATGGATTCAAAGTACTTTGAGAATTATACATCATTAGTTAAAATAGGGTGATATATATATATATATATATATATATATATATATATATATATATATATAAGAAAGTGCGGGCGCACGGACACACACACATACACACACACACACACACACAGGCGGGCGCACACACACAGTGTTTGTGTGCGTGCGCCCGCGCTTTCTTTTAAGATTAGACTAGTGATGCGCACCATTAATCCTTTATTTATGAGTTCTATTCCTTTAATTTTTTTCCTCTTTTTTTTACTCATATTGCTATTTTTCTTTACATGCCATATTTATCTTTTTTTTCACCCAACTTTAACATAATTCCTTCCATATGAATTACTAAAGCATGGGTAAGGCGAAATATATTAGGTTTAACTCCATAATGGAATAAGAGTATGGTTACCAGGTTTATAACTGAAAGTCTTATTATAAGGATTCAACAGGTTGACCAAGGGGATAATTTTAATTTTGGAATTCTTTCGGGTCTCTCTATTGTATTTACCTTTTAAACTTGGACCATAATTAATTGATTATTCGTGATCAGATATCTCCACGATTCAGGTTTTCATTAAAATCCCTTAGATACTTAAGTAAAGACATAAATCAAAGCTTACAAAAATATCAGCATGTCAAAATTTTCTTTAATAACATAAAAACTCTTCACCATTAATCGATTTATTCCTAGAAAAATCCCTAAAAATCAATAAATGGACTTAAATATTTTTCACTGTTTTTAAACTTTTGATTATTTTTGTTGAGAAAATAAAAGTGAAAAAAATGAATATGCACATGTTTACCCTCACCCCCAACTAAAATCTTGCGTTGTCCTCAATATAAAAAATAACAATAAAAATCGGATAAAAAAGAGGGACTCAAGATATAACTGAAGTCAAGATTTTTTGAGTAAACATCCTGCAAAGTAATAAGGAACAAACTAAAACAAGACATGAGAGTAGGAAAGTAATTAATGAATAATAAGAAACATATAAAATTAATGCAAGAGAGATATTGCTTTTATTCACCAACCAAATGTTTAGTTCTCGACCAATAAAATGATTACTAAAATAAGGGACAGGCTCTAACTAACCAACTCAAATTAACTAATATAAAGCTAAGTGACACCTAATTCACTATTTCATTAAAGATTTCATAGAATTCCATAATACATTATCTTATAACTAGTTATTTAAGGCTCTGTAGCCTGATCAAAACGTCATGGCTCCAGTGGGGATATCCACTGTGGAATCTGATCTCGTGTATGAAATCCAAAATTGCAGCTTCATTTACCATATGTATCTGGTCAGTTTTGTAGCATTTATCTTGTTGTCCTTATTCTAGTTCATCTGCATAAGTAAGCCAATTAGGATGAGAGTTTTAATTTCAATAGTAATCTTCATCTTCTGTGATGTCTTTAAGTACTAATTTGTCCTTGTATCCCCCAGCCATCTCATGTGGTAACATTGGATGGAATACGAGTACTTGCACCATAGGTGGCTCGTTATCTTTACTATATTAGGTACTCATCTCGATTGACGGTGCATCTTCTTTAATGTCGATCACAGTAGGGCTTCGTACTCCGACCTATATATTTTGATGAGTGGTAAGAGCCTATCTTGAACTGAATGAGTTCATGCTCACATTTAAACCATTAATCGTTATTTCATTGAATATTGACATATTACAAATACATGGATCTATTATGCAAAAGAATGAAATAACATATTATAGATTAGCTGAAAAGGTCATGCGAGCATTGTCTCATTGAATACTGACATATTGCAAATATATGGATCTATTATGCAAAAGAATGAAATAGAATATTATAGATTAGCTAAAAATGGTCATGCTAAAGCTTATTAAAATAGGAGAAACTATAAAAAATAAAAAATCGAAAGTATAGTACATTAATATACACGCTTGATGTTTCGTTAACGCTTCCTTAGATGCCTCGTATCCAGTTCCTCTAATTGGATGATTTCTAACTCGGGTTTAAACCCCTCAATAAATGAATTTAAATGTTGTCCATTGACTTTGAATGTACTTCCATCCTCAGGGCTTTCGATTTCCACCACCCCATACGGAAAAACATGCTTTACAATATAAAAGCTCGTCCAATGCGACCTCAATGTACTATGGAATAAGTGTAGCCTAGAGTTATAGAGGAGGACTTTTTGTGAAGGTTCTAGCTTCTTTCGTAGGATGGTTTGATCATGGTAGAGTTTCATCATCTCTTTTATAAATTTTATCATTCTCATAAGCATTATTCCTTATTTCCTTTAGTTTGTTGAGGTAACTTTCTTAGGGTACCACCGGCTGGCCCAATACATCTTGTGTTCTACCTCAATAGGTAAGTGGAAAGCTTTACCATGTAGCAACTGATGGGGAGACATGACTAAATTAGTCTTATAGGCAGTACGACAATCCTACAAAGCATCAGTTAGAATTAGTGACCAATCTTTATGCTTTACATTTACTATTTTTTCGATGATTTGTTTGACCTCCCGATTAGCAAGTTCTGCTTGTTTGTTGGTTTGTGGGTGATATGCTTGTGAGCCTGTGTGTTACCCTAAACTTCTTCATTAAGTCCTTCATTGTTCTGATGTAAAAGTGTGTCATTTGGTTACTAATTACATCCTTTAGGGTTCCGAACCGCGATAAAATGTTTGTCTTTAATAATTAAGTGACTGTTTAATGGTCATTGTTTCGCGTCAAAATCTCCTCTACCCGCTTTGAGAATACTTTATAACTAACAATGTACAAAGGTATCCAAAGGACTGGACAAATGGTCCTACAAAGTTAATACCCCAACAATCAAATATTTATATAGTGAGGAGTGGGGTTACTTGCATCATGTTACATCTAGTCATTGTACCTAACATTTGGCATCTAGGACATGATTTACAACATGAATAAGTGCCTTTAAATTTGAAGGCCAGTAAAGTTCGATTTAGAGAATCTTTTGGGTTGTCTTCTTCGCAGAAAAATGACCTCCACATTCCTCAAAGTGGAACTTACAGAGAACGCTTTGGATTTCATCATTGGGTTTGCATTTCCTAATAGTTTGGTTAGCACAGTACTTAAATAAATATGGATCGTCGAAGAAGAAAGTACATGCTAATACCATGAATCTCTTTTTGTCTTCGGTGAACTAGTGTCTAGGAGCTTCTACTGTGATGATAAAATTCATAATATTCGCATACCAGGAGAGGACAAACTTCATAAAAAGTTATTCATCAGGGAAATTTTCTTTTAATGGGTGTGTGTCTTGTGAGTTATTTGCTAATGTCAATTAGGAGAAGTGGTACGCAATGAAATTTTCTACTCCTTTATTACCTTTTATAGACAAGTCAAATTCTTATAGGAGTAGTATCCACCAGATAAGTCTTGTCTTTGCATCCATTTTAGACAACAAGTATTTCAACGCAAAATGGTCTGTGAAGTACACGATTGGAAAACCTACCAAGTATGCCCTAAATTTATCTAATGCAAATACGATTGCTATAAGCTATTTTTCGGTAGTGGTAGGGTTCATTTGAAAGCTATTTACATCTTACTAGCATAGTATATCACACAAGGATTTTTATTTTAAATCTATTTTTGCCCTAAAATAACCCCGATGGCATAATCACTTGTGTTGCACATCAATTCAAAGGGTGAGTTCCAATCGGGAGCTCTCAAGATAGGTGTAGATTGTGATAACCCGCAATCCGAAATAAGGGGTGGCCAGCCCAATACTCCAACATAACGGAATCATGGATGGAAATCATTCTCAGCATCACAACAATAAAATAAGTATACGGGAAAACCACCCAATAAATCAGAAAACAAGTTGCCAAAAATTTTAATTTAGTTTGATTGCAAGTAAAAGAAAACAATTTAAACAACCCAAATCTAAAGAGAAAGTGGAATTCCAAAAGGGCTTATATTACATCAACAACAAATATACAATAAAGGACCGAATATGCTGTCGATCAACAGGTACATACAACGTGTTACAACAGTTTAATAATTTACATAATACATCCATTAAACAGTTACAAAAGTTTGGGCCACACGCCCGAGTGAAAGACCCGATCATATCTAGAATACAAAAGAAGAAAACGTCTAACAAGACATCCTGTAATATCCGCAAAATCTTATAGCTCCTCAAAAGCATAAGAATAGGAATATCACAACAGGCGCCCTTGCGACGGAACACCTGAGCAGATAAAATTTCATACACAAGAAGAAAGAAATGAACGGGTCAGGGCCCGGTTCTATACGATCACCAGATGAATAAAAATCATGACAGTTATGAAATATTAATCATGAATGATAAGGATAAGAGTCTAACAACAAAATCCCAAAGCATAATAAAGCAGTTTAAATGATTATGTCTTTTATCAAATTATGCAAGAGAATATAAGTAGACATCATAAATTTAAAAGCCTCCATCATTATTCACCATTTCATTTCAATTTCCATTCCTTAACAAGAATATAATACCATCATATGTTCTTATGGTATTTTACATATCTCAAGTCCCACTTGATTTAGAATGGTCATATTCTTATACATATAACGATTCTAAGACCGCCCCTCCGAGTTTTCCCACTGGGCGCCCCGTTAAATGACTATCATCTTCTAGGGACTATCAAACAAGACAACCTGGGTACCTAAAGCACGTCGGGAAGTGGCCATATGCCTGCGAGTGAGTCATAACCACACCAGGAATTACCTCACTAGCGCAGAATAAAACATATAACAACCCCGCATATGGCCGAGGACTATAGTCTCCCTGTATTCACTAGCCAGGGGACATAACCTCATGAGTGAGCTTCCCTTATGATAGCATTTAGAGAGATGTGTTTAAGTAAATTAACATTTACCATTTTAAATCTCACTTCATTTCCATTATTCATATTTGTTTCATTTTATCTGAAACCACAATCATTGAATATTCTCATTAATATTCATCATATTTTAAGTCCCGAATTAATCTCCAAGTGATCACAATAATTCTACAAGTCCCAAGGTCTTATATACCTCATTAGAGCCCCTAGAGTCTCCAAGTATGGGCCTACAACTCCAAGACACTTAACGGATTTCTAAAGAAAATAAAAACCCTAACCTCAATTTGTACACATCCGGAATAAGCCCCATTTAACCCAATCTTAATGTAGGGTAGTGACTTAACTCAACTAAAACTCTAGGACTCTAAGTTTACTTCATTCAAGAAGGTTCCTAAGTCCCTATCAGAAGAAAATAAATCTAGGAAATAAAATAAGGATTAAAGGTGAAAAACAGGGGACCGATCGATTGGTCCTGAGACCGCGGTCGACCGCGTCTCAAAATTTTACTTAAGAAGAAAAGCAGAAAGCTCAGTTCGGAAGGGCCGGTCGACCGGTCAGAGGACCGCGGTTGACCTCACACCAAAACTATGCCTTTGTGGGAAAGCAGTGTGCCCTCCCCCGAAGGCCCGGTTGACCGGTCAGAGGACTGCGGTCGACCGGTCATAGCAGACCTAGACTATTTTCATCTTCCACCAAGATATATCCAAGGTCAAATTTCAACCTTTGCCTTTCTCCCCATAACCCCCAAGTACAATATACCAACAACATTTCCAAACCTCAACAAACACACTAAAATTCTTAGAAATCCTACCAAACTAAGATCTAATAATTTAAATACCCAAAATAGGTATCCAAACCTAATATTTACCCAAATCTCCCAAATACACAATTATCACACAAATTATCCACCATAAATCATATATTAGCAAGTAGAAAACTTGCCTTAAGCTTGCAAATTCAGATTTGAGGAAGATGAATGCAAGATGAAACTCCAAATCTTCAATCTCTCTCTTTCTCCACAAGTTCTCTTCTTCTCTCTCTCACTCTAGGTTAACAATTGGACTTAAAAGGAATAAAAGGGCTTAGCAAGACTAAATCGTGGCATTACGCTAAAATCTCCAACTTAAATGATAAATATCACATTAAAATGACTCCCAATACGCATTATGCTAAAATCAGTCAAAAGTTCCCAAAACACCAAAATACAAATGGCACTTATTTCGATTATCTCGCACCATTCGGGACTAACTACACCCTCCAAATTGTCATTTGGAAATTTTATAACTCATTTCAAGTCCCAGTTTCATTTTAAACCATAAATATCATTTTAATTCTTATGACACAATAAACTGCAACATGGTGATATTTACCCACATATAAGGTAAACATACAACATTTTAGTAAATATTAACTTATCTCATTAAATTAATACTTATTCCACATTCCAACATTTTATATATAATTACTTCACATAGTAAATAAATATAAAATAGGTTCTCAAAAGCGAGGGTTGTTACATACTCCCCCCCTTATGAGGGAATTTTGCCCCCAAAATTCAGGCGTAGCTGGAATAGAGATGCGGATACTTTTCCCGCATATCATCCTAGCGTTCCCATGTTGATTACTTAACGTTATGATGACTCCATTGGACTTTCACCAAGGGCACCACTTGAGACCTCAACCTACGTTCCCCATGCTCTATAATAGCAACCGGTTGTTCTTCATATGAAATGTCGGGTTGCAAGTCGATGTCCTCAAAAGGAATGTGCCAACGGGCACCATCGCACCTCTTGTACTTCTTCAAAGAGGAGACATGGAACACATCGTGGATTTGTATAAGGGTTCCGGTAAGGCAAGTTGATACGCCACTGGGCCCACCTTAGCAATAATGAGAAAAGGTCCAACAAAACGCGGTGCAAGCTTCCCTTTCTTTCCAGAACGCTTGATACCTTTCATTGGTGACACTCGCACCAAGACTTGGTCCACAATCTCCATTTCCATGTGTCTCCTATTTGCATCGGCATAACTCTTTTGGCGGTCTTGAGCTATCCGAATGCGATTCCGAATGAGTTCGATCTTAGAAGAAGTATCCTGGATCATTTCAGGTCTAAGGAATTTATTATCCCCCACTTACAACCAATATGTGGGTGATCTACAAGGTCGGCCATAAAGTGCTTCATAGAGTGCCATTCCAATAGTAAATTGGTACGAGTTGTTATAAGCAAACTCGACCAAAGGGAGATATTGTTCCCAACCACCCTTGAAATCAAGCATACACATACGGAGCATATCCTCCAACATTTGGTTTACTCTTTCAGTCTGGCCATCTGTTTGAGGATGATAAGAAGTGCTTAACTTCAATTCGGTCCCCATAGCCTCTTGGAAACTTCGCCAAAAGTGGGAAACAAAAATCTTGTCTCGATCAAAAACGATATTAAAGGCACCCCATGGAGTCTGACAATCTCTGCGATGAATAATCGGGCATAGCGAGTAGTGTCATTATCGGTACGCACGGGTAGGAAGTGTGCCGACTTAGTCAAGCGGTCGACAATCATCCAAATAGAATCCCAACCACTCTGGGACCTTGGCAAGCCTGTATTAAAGTCCATCGATATGCTCTCCCACTTCCATACCGAAATCTCCAACGGTTGCAATAAACCTTTCGGTCGCTGATGATCTATATTGACCAATTGACCAGTAGTGCATTGAGATACGAACTCAGAAATAACTCGCTTCATGCCTGGCCACTAATACTGACGACGCATATCTTGATACATCTTGTCCCCACCAGGATGTACCGTAAATTTAGAGCCGTGAGATTCTGCCATCACGGCCCGTCTCAAATCCCCCTCCTTTGGGACAATGAGTTTTCCATAGAAGAGTAGTCCACCCTATGAACTTATCGATTAGGATTCCTCTCCCTCGAACAACAATCGACGTATATGGTCTTGACAACCCTTATCCCTTCCTTGGGCTTCTACAACCCTTTCTACAATTGTAGGCGTAACGGTCATCACCGGCATGAACGCCCTAGCAACCGCGTCCTCATCACTGAGTTCTTTCCATTTAGCTTTCCATACAACGGCTAACTCTCTCTCGGGCTTTATACTCAAAGCATCCACTACCATATTCGCCTAGCCCAGATGATAGTGGATGTCAAATTGATAGTCTTTCATAAACTCCAACCATCGGCGTTGTCGTATATTTAAATCTTTCTGTGAAAATAAATATTGCAGCGACTTATGGTCCGTGAAAAGACTAAATTTCTCCCCTAGGAGATAATGCCTCTAAATCTTTAAGGCAAAGACAATTGCGGCCAGTTCTAAGTCATGCATTGGATAGTTTCTTTCATGGGGCTTTAGCTTGCGAGAAGCATAAGCAATAGCCCGTCGCTGCTGTTATGTACACCTCCTAATTCTTGTAGAGATGCATCGGTGAAGACTAGGTATTCCAACCCCGTCTTTGGCAATACAAGGACTGGAGCAGAAGTCAACCTATCTTTGAGCTCATCAAAAGCAGCCTGACAAGAATTATCCCAAACAAATCTCACCCCTTTTCGGGTCAAATTTATCAAAGGGCTAGCGATTTTAGAGAAGCCCTTGATAAACCGACGATAATAACCCGCCAAACCCAGAAAACTACGAATTTCGGTAGGTGTTGTGGGCTGATCCCACTCCCTCACCGTAACCACCTTATTCGGATCCACCGAAATGCCCTGCGAAGTTACAATATGACCCAGAAATTGCACTTCCCGTAACCAAAAACCACATTTCTCGAACTTAGCATACAATTGGTGATCCCTCAACCTTTGCAGGACCAACCTCAAATGAGTAGCATGGTCTGATTCCGTTCGAGAATACACAAGGATGTCATCGATGAATACAATAACAAATTGGTCCAGGAAGTCCCAGAATACCCTATTCATGAGATCCATAAATACGGCGGGGGCATTGGTTAGTCCCAATGGCATAACCAAAAATTCATAGGACCCATACCTCGTTAGAAAAGAGGTCTTGGATACATCCTGCTCCCGTATCCTCAACTGGTGATACCCCGTCCTCAAGTCTATCTTAGAGAAGTATGACGCTCCCCTAAGTTGATCAAACAAATCATAAATATGAGGCAAAGGGTATTTATTCCGGATAGTGACCTTATTCAATTCTCTATAGTCAACACATAACCGGAGAGAACCGTCCCTTTTCTTCACAAACAACACAGGAGCACCCCATGGCGACGTACTACGCCTAATGAATCCCTGCTCCAACAACTGCTGAATTTGATCTCTTAACTCCCTCATCTCAGTGGGAGCCATACGATACGGAGCTCTAGCAATCAGTCTCGTCCCGGGAGCTAAATCAATCACAAACTCAATCTCCCGACTCGGAGGCAAACTCGGTATTTCTCGAAAGACATCTACAAAATATCTAACAACCGGAATCGAATCCAAGGGAACAACTACATCCCAAAAAGTCTCTTCCGCAATACAATACAAATAAGTACTAGTACCTCCTTCTAAACGAGGCATGACTACCAAGAATATTTCTTGTCCCGGAACGGCAAAGACTATACTCTTCCCGTAACAATTAACTATTGCATGATACTTGACAAGCCAATATATGCCCAAAATCACATCATATCCGACCATGTCTAGGACGAGTAAATCGGCCTCAAAGCACAAATTACCAAGAGTAATTCCTATATGTTTACAAATAAGGACTAAATGCTAGTGAAAGTGCTCTCTGCAGATTTTATCAACTCTGTAGACTGAGCAAAACTTCTAGAAATGAATGAATGTGTCACACCCATATCAAACAAAACGTGACCCATATGTCCCTGAATAAGGAACTTACCCTCAATCGCTGGCGGTGCTGGCGGAGCAGGAGGATGCATAGAATCCTGGATATGATAAACTCTCCCATACTGTAGCTGACCCAGCTGCGGAGGAATAACCGGATTTGGTGCCTGTGGCAGAAACTGAACATATGGCTGCTGAGGGACTCTAGGAGGCTGACCCCCAACCAACTGAGGACACTCCTTCTTGTAATGACCCGCCTCCCCACATTGGAATCACTTCCCCAACATATTCTCCAGAACACAGCCCCAATTATTTCTAAACTGGTTAACACCTTGGCCCGAATGGCCCCTACCCCCTTGACCACCCCGACCGGTTTGTTGCTGTTGCGAGGCACCTTGACCGTGCCTAGTATTATTGCCACCCGAATTAAACCCACCAAAACATTATCTTTTTTACGAGTCCCCTTGCCGGGGATCCCTTTATTTCTGCTTATTACTTGCAGATTGGAACGAGGAAAAAGCTCCTCCTCCATTCCCACTGCCTCCAGGCTTTCCCGCTTGCCCCACTACGGTAGCTTTCTTGCTACTTTGCATGTACAACCGATGTTCTTGGCAATGGAGCAATGATGCATTCATTACCTCACCAAAAGTTTGCAAGGCTGGATTACCCAGCAAATTTTTCCGGATTCTCCAGTTCAAACCTCCCATAAATTTTGAAACCTTCCTCTCTTCCGGAGTCACCTCATCCGATACAAAACTTGCCAATCGGGTGAACTCCTCTTCCTATTCGACAACGGATCACTCCCCCTGTACGACATCCTAAAGTCTCCTTCTCATCTCCCTTTGAACTGCGGGAGGAAAATACTTTCGGTCAAACAAGACCCAGAAATCAGTGATCGTCATGGTATCCCTTTGTTCTGGTGTAGTCATCGACTCCCACCAGTGTAACGCTTCCCCAATAAGTTTGAAAGTAGGAAGGACTTGTTTCTTCTCCTCACTACATTCCACCATTCGTAGATGGCGTTGCATGTCCTTCTTCCATTGGTTTTCTTTAATAACGTCAGAACCTCGGTCAAATTTTGGGGGATGGCCCTTTAAAAAGGACTCTCTAACTCTCTCCCACGGAGAAGGTCCCATAGGATCTTGTGCATCTGAGGTGAAGGAACAATAGAGTTAGAATACTATTCAAAACAATCTATATTGCAAAAGATCGCAAATATAAGCAACAAAGCAGTCCTAACATTAGGCTCTATATCAAAGAACGCTATAGTAGACCGTGACAAGTCTGCAAAGATCCTAAAGACTCTAGAACCTGATGCTCTGATACCATCTGTGACAACCCGCAATCCGAAATAAGGGGTGGCCAGCCCGATATTCCAACATAATGGAATCATGGAAGGAAATCATTCTCAGCATCACAACAATAAAATAAGTATACGGGAAAACCACCCAATAATTCAGAAAACAGGTTGCCAAAAATTTTAATTAGTTTAATTGTAAGTAAAAGAAAACAATTTAAACAACCGAAATCTGAAGAGAAAGTGGAATTCCAAAAGGGCTTATATTACATCAACAACAAATATACAATAACGGACCGAATATGTTGTCGGTAAACAGGTACATACAAAGTGTTACAACAGTTTAATAATTTACATAATACATACATTAAACGGTTACAAAAGTTTGGGCCACACGACCGAGTGAAAGACCCGATCATATCTAGAATATAAAAGAAGAAAACGTCTAACAACACATCCTGTAATATCCGTAAAATCTTACAGCTCCTCAAAAGCATAGGAGTAGGAATATCACAACGGGCGCCCTTGCGGCGGAGCACCTGAGCGGATACAATTTCATGCACAAGAAGAAAGAAATGAACGGGTTAGGGCCCGATTCTATACGATCACCAGATGAATAAAAATCATGACAGTTATGAAATATTAATCATGAATGATAAGGATAAGAGTCTAACAACAAAATCCCAAAGCATAATAAAGCAGTTTAAATGATTATGTCTTTTATCAAATTATGCAAGAGAATATAATTAGACATCATAAATTTAAAAGCCTCCATCATTATTCACCATTTCATTCCAATTTCCATTCCTTAACAAGAATATAATACCATCATATGTTCTTATGGTATTTTACATATCTCAAGTCCCACTTGATTTAGAATGGTCATATTCTTATACATATAACAATTCTAAGACCGCCCCTCCGAGTTTCCCCACTGGGCGCGCCCCTAAATGACTATCATCTTCCAGGGCCTATCAAACAAGACAACCTGGGTACCTAAAGCACGTCGGGAAGTGGTCATATGCGTGCGAGTGAGTCATAACCACACCAGGAATTACCTCACTAGCGCAGAATAAAACATATAACAACCCCTCATATGGACGAGGACTATAGTCTCCCTGTATTCACTATCCAGGGAACATAACCTCATGCGCGAGCTTCCCTTATGATAGCATTTAGAGAGGTGTGTTTAAGTAAATTAACATTTACCATTTTAAATATCACTTCATTTCCATTATTCATATTTGTTTCATTTTATCCGAAACCACAATCATTGAATATTCTCATTAATATTCATCATATTTTAAGTCCCGAATTAATCTCCAAGTGATCACAATAATGCTACAAGTCCCAAGGTCTTATATACCTCATTAGAGCCCCTAGAGTCTCCAAGTATGGGCCTACAACTCCACGACACTTAACGGATTTCTAAAGAAAAGAAAAACCTTAACCTCAATTTGTACACATCAGGAATAAGCCCCATTTAACCCAATCTTAATGTAGGGTAGTGAATTAACTCAACTAAAACTCTAGGACTTTAAGTTTACTTCATTCAAGAAGGTTCCTAAGTCCCTATCAGAAGAAAATAAATCTAGGAAATAAAATAAAAATTAAAGGTGAAAAATAGGGGACCGTTCGACCGGTCCTGAGACCGCGGTCGACCGCGTCTCAAAATTTTACTTAAGAAGAAAAGCAGAAAGCTCAGTTCGGAAGGGCCGGTCGACCGGTCAGAGGACCGCGGTCGATCGTACACCAAAACTATGCCTTTGTGGGAAAGCAGTGTGCCCTCCCCCGAAGGCCCGGTCGACCGGTCAGAGGACCGCGGTCGATCGGTCATAGCAGACCTAGACTATTTTCATCTTCCACCAAGATAAATCCAAGGTCAAATTTCAACCTTTGCCTTTCTCCCCATAACCCCCAAGTACAATATACCAACAACATTTCCAAACCTCAACAAACACACTAAAATTATTAGAAATCCTACCAAACTAAGATCTAATAATTTAAATACCCAAAATAGGTATCCAAACCTAATATTTACCCAAATCTCCCAAATACATAACTATCACACAAATTATCCACCATAAATCATATATTAGCAAGTAGAAAACTTGCCTTAAGCTTGCAAATTTAGATTTGAGGAAGATGAATGAGAGATCAAACTCCAAATCTTCAATCTCTCTCTTTCTCCACAAGTTCTCTTCTTCTCTCTCTCACTCTAGGTTAACAATTGGACTTAAGAGGAATAAAAGGACTTAGAAAGACTAAATCGTGGCATTAGTCTAAAATCTCCAACTTATATGATAAATATCACATTAAAATGACTCCCAATACGCATTATGCTAAAACCAGTCAAAAGTGTCCAAAACACCAAAATACAATATGGCACTTATTTCGACTATCTCGCACTATTCGGGACTAACTACACCCTCCAAATTGTCATTTGGAAATTTTATAACTCATTTCAAGTCCTGGTTTCATTTTAAACCATAAATGTCATTTTAATTCTTATGACACAATAAACTGCAACATGGTGATATTTACCCACATATAAGGTAAACATACAACATTTTAGTAAATATTAACTTATCTCATTAAATTAATACTTACTCCACATTCCAACATTTTATATATAATTGCTTCACATAGTAAATAAATATAAAATAGGTTCTCAAAAGCGAGGGTTGTTACATTGATGTGAGGAGACTTTTCAGCTTTTTAAATTATTCTTGGCATTTTTTAGACCACGCGAAGGTTGTGTCTTTAGAAATCAAGTTCCATAAAGGTTGTGCGATTATACTAAAATCTTTAATAGACCTCTAGTAGAATCTGACGTGACCTAAAAATGAGCTCACATCTTAATTGATTTTGGGGCAAAAATGTTTGAAATTAATTTGATCTTTTCCTTGTCCACACCCCGCGAAATTCGACAGACGGGGTGGCTAGCGACCGCCGCCGAACTAAATCGGGTGTGAACTAAATAAATATCATTCTTAGCATGAGACATATATGAGATAAAAATAAATCAATCCATAAGATAAATAATTGAATCAATCTCAAATGATCATAAATAACTAAGCGATACAAGATCCATCACATGCTAAAACTCCAATTAAATTCCAATCTCTAATAATGACTTAATAATCTGAATAATAAACCAACTGAATAATCCAACTGAAAACCTCTAAACAACTTTGGAACCGAATGGCCCAATAAAACTCAAATGAAGTCTCATAATTAAATACGACTGAAAATGAAAGTCTAACTAAATAATGCAATAAAATGAATAACTCCAGTTGCACCTCCAAATGATAACTCCGATAATCTTATGCAGCTTCTCCAAAACTTATCCTGAAAATTTAGTCAATGCATGAGGTCAGAGCCCCGAGCATGAATACACACTACTCCCCTCAAATAGGA
This sequence comes from Sambucus nigra, assembly GCA_949130495.1. Lineage (NCBI taxonomy): Eukaryota > Viridiplantae > Streptophyta > Magnoliopsida > Dipsacales > Adoxaceae > Sambucus > Sambucus nigra. The sequence goes on along the minus strand of OX422211.1, from coordinate 462,879,324 downwards.
TCCTTTAATCCAGACAGTAGCATTATACGCAATAAATATCACAATAGAATATTTTAATTAAACGTGATAATTAAACGCGATAAATATAATCACTAACTTTCCATAGAGATCCCCATTTAAAAAGGCACACCAATATGATTTTAAGTTCCCAAGTCCCCCTGGGTTAATTTTATTTAATTAACCCATTTTGTTATTGTTCTCACTTTTATTATGGTGGTCCTTCCGCCCCGAGTGGTAATTTCCACCAAAGTGTAACACTTTCCCCTGTCAATCGTCCTCTGACCCGTTTAACTATTGTCCCCAACACATGACACGACATAAATCGTCCTCTGATCCGTTTAAACTATCGGCCCCGACACACTATGTCGCCACAAACTTTAATACCCGTTTTTATCTTAGGCATTAATTCTCAATTTCACAATATATAAATTACCCCATCCTTTTATCGATGTGAGATCCTAAAAATACCCCTTAGTCCCATACCTAAGGGTCCCAAAGTTATCAATACGTCCTACCCTGTGTATAGGATGAATTTCTAACATAAAGATCGACCTAGTCTCATGCCTAGGCTAGCATAAGGACGATAAAGTGACAAAAATCAGCCCACCCCCGATATCATACAACCGCGATAATCTACCCTCACTAGTCCCATACCTAGAAGGCATAAATCATCTAAAGGCCTACCCACTAGTCTCATACCTAGGGTCAGTCCTAAAAATAGAGGGAGAACAAAAATACCCATCAACCCGTCTCTACAAAGATAAAGTAATAGCACCAATAATTCACACAAACAAGCAGTATAATCATCGTCCAAAACTACGCATGAAAGTCCAATTCAATTAAATCTTAATTTCACTAAAGTTTATCCTAATTAATTATTTTAATGTAAACACTAAAATTTTATTCATTACTACATCATATTACCAATTTCATTAGTTCAACACAAATCTCATGAGTTATACGTCCCAAATCCATTTATTTCAAAACTAAGGTTTTTCTACATGCAACCTATACCATAAAATCCAAAATCCACTCATAAATCCTACGTACCCAAGGGTTATGAATATTAATCATATTAAAGGATTTCATAAAAATAGCCCCAAATTTTATGTGTCCACTTTCTCTAATTAGATTGCTAATTAATTTTAAGAAAACATGTAATTAAGGTTTAGGCAACACTTAAAACGCATAATACTACAGGAAAAAAATAGAGTATTCATGCCTGAAATCAGTTGAATGAAAATATGAGTAGAAGGTTGAACTCTTCTTGAGAAAACACCAATAGAATCTTCAAAACTTGTGAAAATATTTGGGGTTAGGGATTGAAGATGAGAGGAAAATAGTTTGGAAAAGATTTCTAGAGAAATTTAGAGAGAAAAGTGATTTTCGAAGTCCCAGTCCCGTATTTGTTTAGTATATAAAGGGTTTAAGAGTTAGACCACAATTAGGAGACTCCCATCCAATCACCGCCTATGTCGTTCGAACGACGTACGGTGTCGTTCAAACGAGAAGCTATCTCATTCGAACGACATACGATGTTATTTGAACGACCACAGTATTAAAATCCAAATCTTTTAAAATCCGACTTGCTAATCTGATAAACATTCTTAAAAATGTACTTTCCAGTTAAAAAATAAAAACTTTATAACCTTTTTATAAAAGACTCGAATTAATTCTCGATTGACAAATTTACTAATAAAACCAAGTTGAATTCTTTAAAGGCCATTAACTCCAAAATTTTATTTCACTCCAAATTAATTAAAGTCAATTAACTAAAACTCGAGGTGTTACATACTTCCCCACTAGAAAAGAATTTCATCCTCGAAATTTGAGGAAGCATACACATTAACGCGTGAATCTCGCGAAAGAAAATAAGGCTCACATATGCCTACCCATAAAGTATCATAATTAGGCGCTTATACACCTAATTTACCCGAACGTAAACCTTAACAAAATACAATATATATAACGCCTATATATATAAGTATCTAAAAAAGTATTACGTACCGCGATACTTTACTAGCCACGCAATCTATCTTGCTCTGCCTGAAGCTGAGGAGGCACATAACACCTCCCATAATCGATATTGGTTGGTGCGGTGACCACCCCCTGCGCACCTGACGTTGTCGGTGTTGTTGATGCTGCTGGTGCTTCCTGAATGGTAACTGCTGCGAGAACTGGAGGCCTCAGTCCTTGCTACCCCTGGGCTCCCTGCCTTTGTTGCCCTTGCATGACTTGACCCGATTGGGTTGAACTCCTTGATTTTGTTGGCCCGCTCTCTTATGAAACCTTATCGTTGGATGTCCTACTTTCCCATATACAAAGCACTCACCCTTAGAAGCTCTGAAATGCCTAGTATTATCTTGCTCTTCTCCTTGACCTTGTTGTTCTTGATTGGTCCTCTGCCTCTTCCATGCTTGATCATTGCGACCCTTATTCTCATTTCCTTGTCCATTAGACTCTTGTCTCTTTCCCAGCTTCTTTTTATAATTGTCTTTCTCTTGCCATAACAACATTACGACATCCACCACCCGAGCATAGGTAGTGTACACCGGATTTCGCAACACCATCTGCCGAATCGACCAACACAATCCCTTAATGAAACGCTCCATTTTCTTCACCTCAGTACTAACCTCCTCAGTCACAAACATAGATAAATTAGTGAACTCCTGTTCATATTCGACAATTGATTTTGAACCTTGCTCCAAATCCATGAATTCTCTCTTATTTGTGTTCCTAATTGCATAGGAAAAGAAAAGTTAAATTATGCCCTTGGTCACCATAAAATGGCTTTTCTCCCAATTCAAAACTAAACTCTTTTCTTAGCACATTGCTAAGACTTCTATAAATTATCAAAGCAATCGTCGAATGAATTGTCGAATATAAAGAAGACATCCATGAATATCTCTAAGATTTGCTCGACCTATCACTAAAGACACTCATCATACACCTTTGGAATGTAGCAGGTGCATTGCAAAATAAATGGACACATGAATGTTGTCTTCTCTTGGTCTTCTGATGCGGTCTCTATTTAATTATATCCATTATATCCATAGAGGATGCAATAATACTGGTGTCTGGACACTCTCTCTATTAATTGGTCTATAAAAGGTAAAGGGAAGTGATCCTTGTGGGTCACCACATTGAGTTTCCTATAGTCTATGCACATACGCCACCCAGTAGTGACACAAGTGGGTATTAATTATCCTTTAGCATTCGGTACAAATGTTATGCCTAGCTTTTTTGTAACTACTTAAGTTGGACTCACCCATTGGCTGTCAGATATGGGATAAATAATCCACAAATCTAATAGCTTAAGGACTTCACCTTGCACTAATTATTTCATGTTAGGGTTTATTCTCCTTTGCATTTCTCACGTGGGCTTAGCGTTGTCTTCTAAGTAAATTCTATGGGTTTAAACATTTGGTCTAATAACTTTAAGATCGGCTATAGTCCACCCTATTGCTTCCTTATGTTATTTAAGAATTGAAAGCAATTTGCTTTCTTAATCCATACTTCATTTAAATGACAAAATAATAGGGAAAGTGCCTCCCTCACCTAAAAATGCACTTGAATTCTTTAGACAAAAGATTTAAGTTAAGTGTGGGTACTTGTATCTCGGAAGGCATGGGTACGGATTTTCCTGGTGGCAACTCTTCAAATCGATGTGACAACCCGCCAATTCTAATACCGGGTGGCCAATCCTCTACTAAAATAAAACAGGAAGCTCAGTCTGGCTTCATTCTTAGCATAACTATCATAACCAACAACATAATATAATATAGTATGAACAAAACCATGCATTCAAAATGAATGAACAAGTCACCATGCATAAATAAATAAGAGTGAACCGAATAAACCATCGATCACCAAATAACATCATCTACTGTATAAAACTGAATGATAAAATTGAGTGCTGAAATAAAATATTTGATAATAATATAAAAGCCTATCCATCTACGGTCAACTCGCCCACACTGAAAACTGAAATATAATGATCCTATCTAGATAGAATAAGTTGAGTCGTCTAAAATAATCTTGTAGCGTCCACATCTACTACAACGACAAGAATGGATCTATTCCTGCGGTCCCGACTGCTGCTGCTGCTGTGAACTTGGGGTATGACAACTCATACAAGGAAAAACAATTACCCTCGGGTCAAATCCCAAAAAGTAGAAAATATTTTTCAAGTAGATAATTGTTTTAAATGGATTAAAATTGTAGTGTATCACTTTCATAATTAATCGGTCGCACTCACTTAAGAAAAAACCTCACCTCTCAACTACAGTGTGCACCTAACTTGTTCATTTTATTATCCTAATTAAATTACTCGGTCTAGCTAGGACATGTGACTGCTATCCAAGATCAAACCATTCTAATACTCTCTATTAGCTAAGTATAACTACCTTTACTAGGTATACGTTCATAAATAATATTGTAGCGACACACTTGATATCGATAAATATTCACGTGATAAACACAACATAGTTACACTCGTGTTATAGATAGATACATACACCATATGACATAAGCATACATATATATAACTTGTTATATACGTATAACCATATCCCCAGAGTTTGGACCTCACGAATACATACCTCGTTTGTTATCCGGCTCCAGGCATCACGCATCACACCGAGCCATCGGGTCGGAATCTCATCACCGATCCCAAATGTAAACACATATAATGGAGGCAATCATAGACATACATTTGGGGGTCAAAACCATACCACATCTCACCCAATCGGTCTCAAAACTAATACCTATCCTCACACATGGATTATGACTATGCAACAGTTCTATGACCCGATGAATTAGTTCGATACATGCTTGTCAATGTCGGGGTGGACTTCCCACTATGCACAACCTCCTATGATAGCCCTCTTGTGTAAGTATGTTTAATAAAAACAAGTAGCACACACACACGCCACTCTAATATGTGTATATATAAAATACCAAACTCATAAGCATATCCCATAGCGCACGGTTCACCAAATTTCAAAGTTCGAACCAACTTTTCGATTAATATTTAAATAGACACTCACGTGAATCGTAGTTTCTCCTCACTCGAACCCATCTTTCGTTGGTTTATCATGCATACCAAACCCTGTAAAGCCTTACCATGTAATCCCACAATACCCCTAAAGCCCCTACGGTCATTCCCCAAGCCCCAACGGGTCAAAATAATACACAAATAAAAACTAAGCAGGCCATTAAACCTAATTGGTTTCCTGGCACACCGAATCGAGTCGGTTGAGCGAATTGGTTCGATTTGCTGGGTTGCCTGTCATTTTCTTCCTTGGGTTTTCTTATTCAAGCCCTCCAATAGAGGTCCCAAACCACGCCAAACCTCAAATAGACCACATATATCATTATATTAATCTTCTAGAAGCATTTAAACATATATGTAACCATGAATCCAATATCAAACACATAGGATTACAATTCAGACATCAATTTTATTCAACTCAGAATTTTCCCCAAATTGATTTTAAATAATTCAATCTTCCTATCCAAGTTCTACATGCTCATCATTTAAATCGTAGAATAAATTTTAAAATTCTAATGTGATTAATTCCAATTAATAATCAATTTGCAATAAGTTATCCCTTATCGTTAGATCTCTATATTAATCAACCAAAGTTTCAATCTTCAAGACTTTAATTCTCATATTCGTATCTCAAATCATGAAAGTAATTAACTACGCATAATTTGAAATTTAAAGCAAGTAACTACTTGCCTTGGTGGTTTAATATCCAACATTCTCTACGTGTTTGATGATTGGTTGAATCCAGAGATAGCTTTTCTTCCTCTTCTCCAAGCCATTTCTCTTCTTTCTTCTTTTTCCTCTTCTCTTAGACTCTCTATCAATCCCTGTTGTGCAAAATATCAAAGGTGGGCTGCCATCCACCATCCCAACTTCTTAAATACCCTCTTAGTTACCCTAATCCCCTTTTTTCACTTATAAAAAGACCCCCCCTACCCATATACGAGTCCTATTATGTCTAAAACATCCCCGGAACCCAATCATAACACCCGTCTACTCATTCTGAATTATTTCGACCTTTCCCGAATCACCGATGTACTCGAAAAGGTCATACGAGTCACCCAATTCCAAATATGCTAACATCTCATTAATCGAACCTAACACGCGCATCAACCATAAATTATATCGATCCGACGATGTAACACTCTATCAACATATAGTAATAAACAATCGCTTTCACTCATACGCAACATATAATAGATCACATATATATTGACTTATCATGCGCAAGTAAATAATAATAATAATAATAATAATAATAATAATAATAATAATAATAATAATAATAATAATAATAATAATAATAATAATAATAATAATAATAATAATAATAATAATAATAATCCTTTATCTTGCTAATTAATATTTACTATAATCTAACTTAATTTCCCCAATTAAATAAATAATAATAAGCACACGAAAATTAATTGATAATAAAATTTTGGGGTATTACAATCGGTTGACCTACATGGATTCCTCTAGGATCTCATTGATGTTATAACATCCTGAACATGATTTGAACCATTTTATGGAAGATAAATCATATAAGAATCGAGGTGTTAGGGAAAAACTTCATTGTTTTAGGAATTCTTAAAGCCTTTATTCATTTATGTTGATAATATATCAATTTATCATCGAAAGTCTAATGTATTATTTTGAAAAGATTTAAAATAAACGAGTATCTAATAGAAAATTTTCAAGTTTAAATATTTATTACAACTCCATTGCATTGTTCCAAAGAAAAATTTAATAAAGTACAATAGTCCATTAAGTGTGATAATCCACAAGGTGGTATGGCCCAGTAAATTAGAGCCTTCTACTTTCCATCTCACATGTTATTTCCTTTACTAATGTGCCTTTCTGAAATATCTGGGGGGATTTGGGCTTTTAATAAAAATAGGTATGTGAGCCAATAGCCTAGTTGATGAAATAGTGGTAGATTTATAATATAGAAATGAACTATTTATATATATATAATGTCTTTTATTTTATGAAAACATTCATTTTACTTGATTCATTCAATGCAGATCTAATGCAATTTATGAACTAAAATAAATAACCAATGATGAGACAAACTTACACTTCAACCTTTTAACATTGACTTCTACTCGAGTGCCACAATTTGCATTCAATTTTATTATATTAGACAATTTTCTTTCATTTTTTCAATGAAACCAATTAATGTATTTTAATAATCATCTTATGAACTTCATGCCCATTAGATATTATCATCTTTATTTAGGAGATTTCCAATCATATTTCTATTTACGGACTTGCACCGATTGCCAAAAATGCTGCATTATGCTTTACTGACCAGTGGTTTTGGGTCTAAGGTGAAGATGCATGTTAAGGCTTCGGGCCCTTCTTAATATTATCTGGTTCACCTTTGTAAAAACTCATTCACTTTATGTTAGGTCCACTTACTTGTGTTCCAACCACTAGTTTTATGAAAAATACCTGGTTGCTTTGAATATCTTTTCTTTTACTATTTAGTAAAAGTCCTTTCACATTTCATGTCCTTTAACCCGATCGATGTGGCCAAAGTTAGCAAGGAATTATCCTACCTCAAACATTCCTACAACATCTAGTCCTTATTTTTTTTAGCCTTGTTTAACTCAAAATAAATATATTTTCAAAACTTTACATTTATTATTTTATGAAAAATGTACCACTTTCAAGGACTATAATAAAAACCACACTAGTTTAGGGTATTTTTGTATAAAAGTACACATGTATTATCATTATATAAACACATTATTACTTTAGGGACAAAGTTTAATTTCCACATTTTAAGGGTCATTTTGTATTTAAACATCTCTAGGGATTATTTTGTAAATAATTAAAAAATTATGCATATTTCAAGTTTGACCCCTTTTACTTTTCTTTTTATGCCCCCTTTTTATACTTAATAAATATTCAAGTTTTGTAAACATTTGATATCAAGTGTGCTTTTTTCAAATCCCTTCCTAAATATGCGTAGATAACAAATGAATATTTTATGGGTTTAAAATATGATATTCTAAAATTATTAATTAAATAATTTCTTGTACTTTCATTTTCTTCGCATGAAATCATATATTTTTCTCAATCCAATATTCTGTCCAAACAATAAATTTTCTTTTTCACATTTTATTCACATAAAATGACTATTTATCTTATACTAAAAACATGTACATAATCAATTATATATATATATATATATATATATATATCATGTATCTATCCTAACATGCTTTATTTAATTCAAAATATATTCCAAATAAAAATCCTACCACAATGAAGAAATCTACCAAACAGAATACAACAAATGAGCTCCAATGCCTCTAATAAATGTCGTAAAAGTCTCCAAATAATACTCCTAAAAAAAGCTTTACAAAAAATTACTCCAAAGACGAATTCAAATAAAAATTCCCAAAATACTTTTGATTCCATACATTGAGAAGTCTTTAAAGTGACTGTGCAAAATGCTATCCGAAATGATGTTATGGGTGGTTTTAGGGCTTGGTTTGGATGGTTTATTTTGTTGTCTTACAACTAAAGGAGGACAAAAATCAGATAAATTCGGGTGTTAGATTTGCTGAGAATGTTTTGTATATATATAGGTAAGACTTTTACCTACTCATCCATACATGCATGTATCTTTCGACCAAAATAATATAAATCCTATGTTAAAAGAAAGAAAAAGAAAGTTGCTTACCCTATTTAATTTTGCTGCTTGTCGTAATCTATAAAGATAATCATAACACCCACATATATTTTCTCCTTATCAATTGTTTACAATATAATTTCGCACACATGGTTCAAGCCCACATATATTTAATAACCAATTTGTACATAAACGTTGGGACTACATCTTTGTTTACATGGCCATTACGAAACACACACATAAATTATACCTTTAAACCACCACACCCATCCATTCTAGCATATAAGCGATTATTAACCAACCCTAGAACCTAGGGTGGTCCTATCCACCCTATGTCACATTCCTCCAAATGATCCCACTTACACTCGTACACATATAAGTATATATGTCCGGCCAACAGACAACAAAAATCCCATAAAGTTATCTTCGACCCATTTTATACATCCATACATGTATATAGCTAACCATTATTAAACTAACATATAACCCATATATATATATATATATATATATATATATATATATATATATATATATATATATATATATATATATATATATATATATATAATACTTTTCAAGGCTTGGGAGAAATGCCCCGCCTTAAGTTTTTTACGTCTTATTTTTAGTAAAACTCTTAAGGCGCACTTTTCTCTAAAAACAACAATGCTTTAGTGAAACGATATCGCCTTTTAAAGAATTTTATTACTAACCGGACCATATCTCGTCCAAAATAATCAAATAGTATTTTAATTTGCATATATTCAGACATATTTTTATGATATGTACAATTTTAATATTTTAATAGGCTTGTTATGGTTAAAAAATATTAAAATATATTAAGAAGGCTTAAACGTCTTTTTATGCCTAAGTCCCGCCTAGGATATTAAGGCTTAAGGCTTGGCCTCCATGCCTAAATAAAAAAATAAAAAAATAAACATCCGACCAAGATTATCATACCTTAAACCATAGAAAAATTTATACACATAAATACTGGAATACTTGGTATCATGTGAAAGCTCACACCTGAGCTCGTGGCCGAAAAATCTTAAGTTGATAGATAAATAAAAACTTTTCGAGAAATATATATATATGCCCAAGTATATATTAAAATGTCTTAAAAAAATTTGTTTCGCCCCAATAATATTTATGTACTAAAATATAATTTTACCAAAATAAGGTTCTTATCCCATATATAAAAATAACCCCAAAAACGTGTCTGTGACACTTTTTATTTGTTATTGACACAACATGAGTGGTTAGAGCATTTTTATTTCGGCGTTTAAGGTTAAATAATACCATTGTCGTTTATTATCCGTTTTTATGCATGCGCTTAATAAATGCATAAAATCAAGCCCGAGCATAACATGAGACTTTGTATTTAATATTTTCATCCTCCATATAGTGTATAAATTTTTTTGCATGGTACCTTTTACGTGGAACATTTGCTTGAAACGTAAAATTTCTTTTAACACTTATGTGACCTATGTAGTGCAACGCGTTCAACTATTTCCACGTAAAACTTTTACCCAACCCAATATTTCATAATCACTTTATTTTATTAAAAAATCTGAGTGTTATGTTCTTCCCTACTCAGAAAATTTTGCCCTTAAATTACACTGCTACCGAATTCCAGTAAAGAACTTGGGTTACTGCATTCTTATTGCAGATTCCAACTCCCAAGTTGCTCATTCAATCCCATTATTATCCCAGACAATATTGACAAGGAGAATCGGTTCTTACAAAGTACTTTCTATTTGTGGTCCACTACTGCCAATGGCTTTGTTTTATAGGAGACATCATCTTGGAGATTGATATAATTCTAATTGATTATAAGGGATGGATTCAGGATATATCTTCACAACATTGACACGTGAAAAAAATTATGCACATTGGCAAACTGTGATGGCAATGCCAAATGATAAGACACCAGACCGGATCTCAAATGGTCGTATGTACCTAGGTGCCAATTTACATTTCTTACCAAACCGTGTCCCTTCTGGTCGAGTCTTGATTTTGAGAAACACGTGATCACCCAAATTAAAGTCTAAATTATAATGGCGAAGAACAACATAATTCTTTTAACGACTCTAAGTGGTCGGAAGCCTAGCCTGTATGACCTGAATCTTCTCACTATGCTCCTCAATCATTTTTTACCCAGAGATATGCTTTTCACTGACCTCTGCCTAATAGACTGGAGTATGACAGGGTCTTTCATAAAAAGCTTCAAAGGGTTCCATTCCATTACTAGACTGATAACTGTTGTGGTAGGAAAACTCCACCAGTGGTAGATGATCGGCCCAACTACATCAAAAATCTAGCACGCATGCCCGCAACATATCCTCAAGTATCTGAATAGTCCTTTCGAACTATCCACCCGCCTGTGGATGATAGTCTTTACTAAGGTTTAGGTTCATGCCCAGTTCTCGTTGTTATCTCTTCTAAAACTTAGATACAACTCGCGGATCTTTTCCCTAAACAATCAATAAAGATGCACCATGTAATCGTAGGATCTCTCAAATATAGAGATTGCCAAGGCCGTCCACACTGTTCGTGACCTTTATTATAAGAAAGTGCACTGACGTGGTGAGCCGATCAACCATAACTCAAAAAAAATTCTTCATGATGTGCTCCCACTTACACTGAGCTACCGGTAGTGGTTTCAATAGCCCTGCTGGGTTTTAATTCTCAGCCTTAACTTGCTGACAAGTGAGGCATTTGGCCACAAAGAGATCTACGTGTTTCTTCATTCCTAATTGCCAGTAGTCTCTGCATAAATATCCATACATTTTGGTGCTATCGAGATGTATGCTAAACCTCGAATAATGTGCCTCATCTATGATTTTTTTCCCTAAGCTCTTGAATCATGGGGACTATTAACCTTCCCTTGTACTTCATCCTGTTATCCTTGTCCATGAATAGATCATCAAACGCCTTACCATTTTTAAGGCGGTTCTGAAAAAGTATGACTTCGTCATTGCAAAACTGAGCCTATAACACCTTTTGTTGCACCATTGATCTTGCCACCAGATTATAGATATAGGCACACTCCATATTTCTCTTAACCCTAAGTTAAAAACTCAACAAATATCTGACCATCTTGTGGCGGTGGCAACTCATAGACGATAAATAGTTCCTATTGAATTCTTTAGCCACAATATGAGCCTTACTCGAGTGGTACTCTATGGTGAAGTCATAATCTTCTAATAGTTCGATTCATCGTCATTTCTGCAGATTCAGATCCTTATGCAGGAAGATGCAATAAAAGATGTTATGGTTAGAAAAGACTTCAAACGTTCCCCAAACAAGCAATATATCCAAATCTTTAGAGTAAATATGACTGCTGTAAGCTCCAATTCACGTGTGGGATACTCCCTTTCATGTGTTCTCAACTGTCATGATGCATAAGCAACCCATTATCATCCTCGTATTAGTACTACACCGATCCCTGATCCTAAAGCATCATAAAATACGGAGTACCTTTTTCCTCTTTCTGGGAGGATAAGAATCGGTACATTGGTCAATTCCATTTTCAACTCCTGAAAGGCTTCCTTACAACCTTTAGCCCATTTAAAACGGACACTTTACTGTGTCAATTGTGTGAGAGGTATGGCCACTCGGGAGAAATCTTGGACAAATCGTGGGTAGTACCTGACCAACCCCAAGAAACTTCTCACCTATATGGCACTTTTAGGTAGTTCCGAACTCAAAAAGGCCTCTACTTTTTCTAGATCAATCAAAATCACTTGTCCCGATACAATGTGGCCAAGTAACTTGACCTCATCCATACAAAACTCATATTTTCTAAATTTTGCATAAAAGTGATTTTGTCGAAGCACTTGCAAAGCTGTGTATAGGTGCTCCTCATGATCTTTATTAAATGATGAGTAAATTAACATGTTATCCACCAAACCACTACAAATCGATCCAAAAATAATGGGTAGATTTGATTCATAAAATCCATGAAAGCTGAAGGGGCATTCGTTAACTCCAAGGGAATGAATTAGAACTCAAAGTCCCTATAACGAGTGCAAAATGTCATTTCTTGGATATCTTACTCCCTAACTCGAAGTTGATGACAGTCAAATCAAAAATAAACCTTTGATAACCTTCTCAAACCCCACAATTAATCAAAGAGATCATCAATATGTGGCATAACATACTTGTTATTGATGGTGACTCTGTTTAAATGACGATTGTTGATACAAAGCCTCAACGAGTTATCCTTCTTTTTAGCAAATAGAGCTGGTGCTCCCCATGGTGACATACTAGGGTGAACAAGACCTTTACTCAATAAATCCTGTAATTGGATTTTGGGTTCCCAAAGTTCAACTAGGGATAAATGATGTGGTGGAATAGAGATGCGCAAAGTTCCCTGATGCACCTCTATTAAAAAGTCGATCTCCGCTTAGGTGGAAAAACTAGAAGGTCCTCTAAAAATATTTCAGGGAATTCCTACACCACCGGGTAGTCTAAGAGCATACGTTTTGGTGCCTTATAAGAAACGAGACTAGATAACTAACTAAAATAATTTTTCTTCTTCTTTAAACTAGCGTATTTGAATGTATAATCGATGGCTTGCTCACTATTGAAGAGATATCGTGTACCATTTAGAAGTACCATTTAGAAGTACAATGGATACACTATGTCGATGACACTCGATTGTGGCACAAAAATAAATGATCCAATCCATTCCTATGATAACCACAAAACCTTCCATATTCATTATAGTCAAATCGTATTCCAAACCATGATGCCTCATGAGAAAGGGACAAGCCCCATAGACCCTGTTAAGATAAACAACCTCACCTATCTGGAGTCCCACTAAAATTAGGAGGGTGCTGACTATCCACTTTTAAACCTAACCTGAATGCAACTGAAGTAGAGATAAATGAATGTGAGGCTCCAGAATAAAACAAAGCTTTTACCCAAGTATTATACACCAAAATCATACCTTTCATGGCTGAGGTATTTGGTTGAGCAGTAGATTGGGAGATGGAATAAGCCCTCCCTTGAGTGAAATGGTTTCCAGGGATGCTTGACATCCGTAGAAATGGGGTGGCCCTTACGTGTGTTTCAAATCAAACCAATTTTCAAACAAAAAATTATCAAACTTCTAATGTGCACCAAACCAAGTTGTGAAAACTCAATTCTTACTTTAAACAATTTTATCTTGATTAATCCTAAACATGCATCTAGTGATTAAAGCAACTAGAGTAAAGTAAAGAATACTCACAATGCCGGATGTACGAGAAAAAAACCCAAAACGGAAAAATAACCTCGGAAGGCGCCCAAGCCAGACAATCACTATGAATAAAGGTTTTACAAAGACAGATTAACCTTACTCAATGACTCGATCCCCACGGGTCTTGACGCACCTTCTGATCTTCTACCATTCTTCAATAGTGCCCACGCAGAAATTTCATCTTCTACGATACCTGTCCACAACACATGCATCCACGTATGTCTCGGTGTCCACCAAATGGCTTTGATACGTCTACGATGTCGAACAAGAAATCCTTCTCTTTTCTTCACCACAAAACCCTGATGTTCAATGGTGGAATAAACCTTCTTAGTGCAGCAAGATCACGTAAACATATAAGAATGATAACTCGGATCTTTGCAAAATCTAAGGATGTGTTTATTCTTTTTAAACCTTAGAAAACATGTGCCAAATTCGTACTAGATCATAAATTATTTTTCCATAAAAGCACGCACTTTAATTCTGACACAAACACGCTTTAAATAAGAATTAAGAGCCGCCTCGAAAAATGTATCGTTCTAACAATAGAGCCACGTCGTTCGCGCGACATGAGCATCTCGTTCGAACAAGAGCTTATGTCGTTTGAACGACAGCGCGTTAGTTTGAATTTTTGTTTAAAATGTCTCTTTTAAAAGAGATCCAAATAAGTCAAACTATATTTCAAGTTTATCAAAATAAAACGAATTGTAAAACATTTAAAACACCTTTAAAACATTTTAAAATATTTTTCTTTATAAAAATACATCCTTTATCTTTTATAAAAATAATTCCGAGCACCATTAATTATACGCATTCATACCTGAGTGATCTCGGAACGCAATTAACTTGAAGATGGATAAACTTGCACCAATTTAAACTTCGACATTATTAAATCTTTGAAGCTTTGTCGCAACGTCTTCAATTTTCTTCAATACGTCATAGACCAAGTAGGATCATGACAAAATAAAATCTCCCTATGACATATTACAAACACAGTTTTGTTCATGGAATTAAGTCAAAACAATACAGAGACTTAATTGGAAATTTATGTTCTTAAAAATCTCCCCCTTTGACTATTTCGGGATAAAACTAAACCAGTGAAATCCCTAAGCTGGGTTGTCAAGCCGTATGACGCCTAAATCCCATCCCATAAATCCAAAATCAAAAATTACAGGACATTAACTAGTATATGTAGCACTGGCAAGTATGAACTGTCTGAATGTGACGTAGACTTGAAATCTCGAATCGCTGAAGCATACCTACACACATGAAACAGACAAATAAATATCAAGTGAAGTATAGAGGAACAAATGAAACCAATATATATCCAAATGATACCAAACGACAATAGATACCAATATGAATAAACTCTGAAAAATCATTTGTTAAACAATTGACACAAAATGATACCAAATTTAAACTACCAATTTGAAATACCAATTTGTAAGATATGTAATCCAAAACATGCTCAAATCTCAAATCTCCCCCTACATCACATACATATCTCCCCCTTTTTGTCTCGAATAGACAATTCGGTGAAAAGATAAACCAAACAGCAAGTGTCTAGCATGCGAATATACCAATTTGATATCAAATTGAAGTTGCTAGATAAACATGAAACAACCAGCTAAATATGATCAAGTAATGACAAATCAGTAGCTAGTAAACCAATGAATCACACAAAGAATATAGCAATTTAATCAGGTGTGATAAACGGACTATATGCAAAAATCCAATTTAGAACAAATAACACTTGTATATAAACCAGTCAGCCCAGAAACACTTCTAGCAGTACCAAAAATATCACCAAAATAAACCAGTGGACTAAAAACAAATCAGAAGCAAGAATCCAAGCTGTCGTTCGAATGACCCAGGGACGTCGCTCGAAAGAGATGAGGACGTCGCTCGAACGAAGTACAGATGTCGTTCACGCGACATGGAGATGTCGTTTGAACAACTACTCGCGACCTGCCGAACTTTCGTATTTTCCCAGAAATATCTAATATTATTGCCCAGTGAAAAAATTTCTAGAAAAAAAATCAGTGGAAGGTCCTAACAGCAGCAAAACAGTGCTAAAACAATAATGTTTTAACACAAAAAGTATAAACTCATAAAAACTAATAATGTGAGTTACATGCAAACATAGTATCGATGTGCTCAAACATGGACATGGATTGTATGGGCGTGAAACTACAACAAATGAGTCACAATTCCAACACATCGAAAATGATCAAGAAGATCTAATTGATTGCATAAATCATCAAACTTTATTATAGCCATATGACAATTAAAGAGTGAGCTTAATGAACTAAACATACTACATGCACACAAATCCAGAATTTTGAGGATTCTACAAACAATAGCGTCAAATTGCAATGTTTCAACATTAGGATTAGTTGTGCAAACCCGTTTAAATTTTCTCCAACCAAACTCCCTCATAAACATACTTTTTCAAGTTCTTTTGAGGTTTCTAGAATTTTCAACTTAGAGAAAATCTTATTTGCCCTTTTCTTAACATATTGCTTTTTCTTTTGGGCTCTTTTAAATGGTGGCTTTCACGACTAGTTAATTTTGAACTCTCGCAACCCTGTCCCGTGAATCACTCATCATTTTTTCAATTATACCAATTCAAATTCCACGGTAAACGATTATTACATGCACACTTCTCCTCGAGTCTACTTAAGCATAGATGACAAGATTGAGATAAGAACGCCTCACCAAATTCAAATATGCAAGAGAAGTCAAACATTCATATAAACTCGTGCATGTGTGCAATCTTGGCATATATACAAATTCGAATCAAAATGCTTATTAACCTCGAAACAACCCCATATAAACAATGGTTAAGACCATTCTAAGCATCAATAATAATGACCAAATGTTCTAGCCACATGGATAATGATACGATGGGAGGGGGTCCAAGCACACCAATATGCCATATCAAGCATGTAAACTCAAAAACAAAAACTTAAAATATTTTTGGTTTTTTCAAAAAAATTCTCAAAAATAAAATCTTTTTGTATTTTTCAAATAAGACTCAAACAAGTGAAAAATATAATACAAAGAGATAAATATGTTATAACACTAGAAAATTTTAAACATTATGCAAGGGCTAGCGTATGATAAAACATGCAAGCTATTATCCATAAGAAATAGCAAGAGATGAATCATGTGCATGTATGTGAGAATTAACCAACGAAGCATTTAGCATCTCCAAAACGAATTTCCCAACCCAAACAGGTGTATACCTAACAAAACGGATTTTGGGAACCAATGGGACACTACGTTTAAGCTTCCTAGGGTCTTTTATAAGATTAAAACAAAATCTCCTAAGGTGATCTTTCCTACCACAATGTGAACATGTGAAAACACGACGAGGAACCGGACCTTTAGGTTGACCTTTTCTAATACCCTCGGATGTGGTTGGCGCTTTAAAACAAACTATGGTTTTGGCTTTTACATTCGAACCACTAGAACAAGATAAGTCGCTACCATCACTACTCGAGTTATTTAAATCATTTTTTAACTTCAAAACTTTCGACTCAAGCAAACGATTAGACTCCTCAAACTTGCGGGACTCCTTCTTTAAATTTTCAATTACCCCTAGAAGGTTATCTCGCTCCCCCTCAATATGAGCAAACTTATCCCTTAGAGTCTTTTCTTGTGCCACAAAAATCATTAGTCGAATTATTTTCCTCAACGGTACAAACCCTAGAATTTCTCAGATCCTCTAACTCTTTTTCTAAAATGAGAACTCTATCATCACTCTCCTTTTTGCCCAATTTTAACATATTAAAATTTTTAAACAAGTAACTAAACTTCTCACGACAAATATCTCTTTGAATTTGAAACGTTTGCATACATTCAATCTTATTTTTAAAACTGCAATTTTCTTTCCCCAAAACTTCAATACGTTTTGCAAACTTTAAATTCAAACGATGTAAATCGTCAAAGCTTAGAGAATCCATTGAGAGAAAACAAACACGGGAAAGATAAACAAACACATGGGATCACAAAACAAATAAATTATGTTTTCTAGCACTGATACCAATTTGTAGAAATGAGGTGGTCCTTACGTGTGTTTCAAATCAAACCAATTTTCAAACAAAAAATTATCCAACTTTTAATGTGCACCAAACCAAGTTGTGAAAACCCAATTCTTACTTTAAACCAATTTTATCTTGATTAATCATAAACATGCATCTAGTGATTAAAGCAAGTAGAGTAAAGTAAAGAATACTCACAACGCCGGATGTACGAGGAAAAAACCCAAAATGGAAAAATAACATCGGACGGTCCAAGCCAGACAATCACTATGAACAATGGTTTTATAAACACAGATTAGCCTTACTCAATGATTCGATCCCCGCGGGTCTTTATGCTCCTTCTGATCTTCTACCGTTCTTCAATAGTGCCCAGGCAGAAATTTTATCTTTCACGATACGTGTCCACAACACACGCATCCACGTATGTGTCGGTGTCCACCGAATGGCTTTGATATGTCTACGATGTCGGAGAAGAAATCCTTTTCTTTTCTTCATCGCAAAACCCTGATGTTCAATGGTAGAACAAACCTTCTTGGTGCAGCAAGACCACGTACACATATAAGAATGATAACTCGAATCTTTGCAAAATCTAAGGATGTTTTAATGCTTTTTAAACCTTAGAAAACATGTGCCAAACTCGTACTGGATCGTAAACTATTTTTGAAGAAAAGCACACACTTTAATTCTGACGCAAACACGCTTTAAATAAGAATTAAGCGGTGCCTCGAAAAATATGTCATTCGAATGACAGAGCCACGTCGTTCGCGCGACATGAGCATCTCATTCGAACGAGAGCATATGTCGTTTGAACGACAGCAAGTTAGTTTAACTTTTTAACTTTTTATTTAAAACGTCTCTTTTAAAAGAGATCCAAATAACTCAAACTATATTTCAAGTTTATCAAAATAAAACGAATTGTAAAACATTTAAAACACCTTTAAATATTTTAAAATATTTTTCTTTATAAAAATACATCCTTATCTTTTATAAAAATAATTTCGAGCACCATTAATTATACGCATTCATACCTGAGTGATCTTGGATTGTAATTAACTTGAAGACGAATAAACTTGCACCAATTTAGACTTCGGCATGATTAAATTTTTGAAGCTTTGTCGCAACGTCTTCAATTTTCTTCAATACATCATAGACCAAGTGGGATCGTGTCAAAATAAAATCTCCTTATGGCATATGTAATACCCTGTATTTTTATGACTTTTAAATTTGGGGATTTGTTAAATTTTAATTGAGATATTAATTTAATAATAATTCGAAAATTATTTTAATTATTTACTAGCGTGATGAGAGTTAGTAATTATTAGAAATTTGAATATTACTTACTGGATAAAGTAATATGTATGATCGAATTTATTAAATTATCATGAGTGTATAATTTGATAGTTATGGAAGTTAAATCGGGACGCGCATGTGTCGTGCCAGGATTAAATTATTAGAATTAAAAGTGAATGAATTATAAGTCACCCATATGGTCATTTTGAGTGCGCCAATATGTCCGGAAGGATCGAGATAGTCAAAATAATGTACCCGGGGGTTTAGTTTGGGTCTCGGGGCATTTTTTGGCCTAATTAACATCCCGGGAGGGTATTATAGACATTTGACATTTTTGGGTAATTAGACCCACGAATTTCCCATGGTTATATCAGCCTTTAGGAGTTGTCCTCTAGGGTTAACAGGAGCAAAATCAAAGAACGGCCATTAGAGAAGAAGTGAGAAAGCTTCCCAAGCAATTTAAGGCCAAAAAAAAAACTCAACCGTTTGCACCGTCACCACCACCAAATCGTAGATCACGCAATGGGGAACGCAGCCCTACCACTTTCTTCCACAAATCAGAAACTCAATTTCCAGGCAAGTATCCATCTTGCTTTATTTTTAGTTGATGTCACAATCATGTTAGTCTAGGGTCGTTTAGAACTTATTTCATAAAAGAAAGTATAGTTTTGAGACTTAAAAACACATGTTGTAGAAGAAGAAATCATATTCTGGACATCTAAATAGCATGTAGAGGATAAACCACGAATTTGTATGGATTTGGGAGTAGGAAATCTGGAAAAGAATTGGAAGAATTGAAAGAAAAAAAATTAGGGTTCTTGAAGTTCAGGTAAAATTTTAACCATTAAATTGTTGTAATTGATGAATTGGAACATATTTTATGTAGAAAATCATGTGTTTAGTTATATAGTACTTGTAGTAACGTTGGTTGGGAGTTTGGGAATGATACATAGAGATTTGGTTGAGGTTGGAGAGGCAAACCCGTAACTGGGCTAATACAGTTATCGTCATACTGCTTGATCGATCGATCGACCCAAGAACATCGATCGATCGATGATCGATCGATCGACCCCATTTCCTCGATCGATCGACCCCTCCTGGAAAATTGCATATTCCCCTTATGCTGGTTCAACCCGATCAAATTGAGTAATAACCCTCGATTATTATTGTTAGAGCATAATGGGATGTAAATAGGACTAGTAGGGTCTAGGTAAATCCCGTTGGGTAAGGATTTAACGTAAGATGAAATTAAGGGTTAACGGGGAGTTATTCACACATATGAAAGCATGCGTACGTTTAATAAAAGATCGAGACTTGTATTGAAAGTTAGATTAGAAGGTAAGTGAGAGTGCCTACTGAAATTATTCTTAGGGAGATAGAATACTTCGAGAGATGAGAAGTAGGTGTGGAGTAACTTATATATATGAGAATAAAAAGCAATGGGTCCTTTAAGCGGGATAATCAAGTAGAATGTACTAAGAACGGATAATTATAATTATGGGTCGTGAGCGCACCTAATTTATAAATGTGGATATATATATATATATGACTGTGTGATTGTGCATATATTATATATCTGTATAAAAATCATAGTCGGGCTACTTGCTATCATGGGGATTTTCGCGCCGGGATGGTCTTATCTTGATTGGGCCTTTATGGGGGATATTGACTAGTACCCTAGAACATAGGATTCCTTGGTACAGGCTATCTAATTAATAGTCAGACAATCCTAAGAGACGTGAGGGTATATGTTGACCTCTTAGTGACTTGGAACTATGCTTCGCCTCCATTTGTATGTGTTTTATGTTAATACAGTTGGAGAGTGATTTCGAACTAGTAATTCCCTTAATATGTGTAATACGAGGACTTGATAGTAAAGTATGCCAGCACCATAGATTTCATGCGAGGTGCCGATAGTATATATATATTATATGAGTGGTTAATATATATATATATATATATACACTTAAGAATGAGAACTTCCAACTGTGCATAAAAGTAGTTAAGTAATGAATAATTACTCCAACTTTATTATAAGTATTTGAAAATTTTGTGACATCACTGAGTTATTTCAAATAACGTAAGATATATGAGAAAGCTTAATTTTTAGAAATTTATTTATATTAGCCATAGTATATGATGGAATGAAACCTTATGGGGGGAAATTAAGTTAAAAATAAACTTATGGGATTAAATAGTGCGGTAGGCGTGCACACTAGATGAGAGGTGAGAATTTCTCAAGAGAGTGTCGCATACTAACATGGTTGTTACATTAGCCGGTAAGCATTTTAAATACTTGCTAAACTAATTTTAAATTGTTTTACACTCGGGCTCTGACCCGTTTCCTATTATTTATTCTCTCTTGTATATATGTATATATTACAGGTGCCCAGCCATAGGGGTGTCATGCTTAGATTCTTTGGACCAGACGCGATGCAGCTGATGTGGGAGTTGCAGACCATTGCTTAGACGACCTCATTATTGATTCTACTATTTTAGTTCTTATTAGCTAGGGCATGTGTCGCTCGTTTCTCTATTCAGTTTGGATTTTTGTCAGAGATTTACGTTCCTTTATATTTCCATTAGTTGGTACTCTTTGGGATTTAATTACGGTCAGGATGGTTTTATTTATAGTTTAAACTGGTTTGGTTTATCTGGATGAATCTAATTCTTGTGTGTTATTATCCATCTTTAGTATATCGGAGTTCTTAAATTGTTGGTTACTTAAAGAGGTTTTCATATTTGGGTTTAATAAAATGGAAATAAGGTTTTAAAATTATTTTTACACTTAGCTTAAATTATTTAGGGTGTTTAAATTCGAAATTTTATTTTGCGACAGTGATGCTAAGAATGAACCAACCGTTCACCTTGATTTTAATTTAATAAAGGACTGATCACCCGGTATTTAGTTAGGCAGGGTGTCACAACATATTACAAACACAGTTTTGTTCACCGAATTAAGTCAAAAAATACAGGGACTCAATTGGAAATTTATGTCCTTACAGCATTGGGAGCTATCCTCAGCTTCTCCCTTTACCAAAATTTGTGTGTGACCGCTAAAAGCCGTCATACTGCCGTGGACGTTGTGTGGAGGCAATAAAACTAGAATTCCTTTTAGGTTGGAAACCAAAAACCTGATTACTAACCCGAGAACCGTCGCGGCTCTATGGGAAATTCCTCTTGAAATGATTACGTTCCCCACACATAATATCCCGGTCTAGGTTAAGTTGATGCTTTGTTCTCATCCTAGTTCTGGGAAGAACCAAGTGTTGTTAATTTTGCAATATGCCCGTTGGTAACCCCTTCTTTATGTTTCTTTTTACCACTGCTACGGCCACTACCATACCCTTTTTTCCTCTATTTTATTAGCTCAGAATCCTCAGTCGCACACCTCTTTACATGGACTTCCCATCTAAAAACTATTCGGTAATCATGTCTTTTTATAGTGAGTTCAGTAATTATAATGGTTCATATTAGGGGTGCAACTGATATGAGGTTTTACCGTACCGTACCATTTTGGATCGAGAAAAAATGGTTTTGGTTTCATATTATGAAATAGCGAAAATCGATTTTACCGAAATCGAAAATACGGTAAAAAATTTGATTGGTTTTGATTTTTAGATATAAAAAAATGATTTATCGAATTTATCGTACCGACTTATCCTACCGAATTTATCGTACCAAAATTATCGAATTTATCGTACTGAAATACCGTTCCAAACATATCGCTTATTACCATATCAATTACCAAATAAAAATTACATTTAAAAAAATATATATACCCAATTATCAAGACCCTTCATTTTTAATCTCATCCATTCGTTTCCCTTACTATAAAAGCGACCAAGCCCTAAACTTAAACACAACAAATCAGTCGCACACACAGCAAACCAGGAATCTACCTCTCTAAAGCACAAGGTAACTCTTTTTTTTCCCAAATCATTGCAAACTATGTATATATCTCTTTTCCCCCTTATTTAGAGTCAGACTTGTGTGGCTTGCGTTGTCCCTGTTGTGTTTTTGTCCCAGTTGGGTTTTTTGTCTTGTGTTGCATTTTTTGCCGGAATACCAGTTGTCTTGTGTTGTGTTCGGGAATACCAATTGGTTTTTTTCCGGAATACTAGATCCTTGGACGGAATACCAATAGAAATTTGTTTATGTTATGAATCAGTATTACCTCCAAAGGGGCATTTACATAATTTTTAATGACGTATAAGAGGGTAATATTACTATAATTTATTCCCCATTAGAAGTAATGTTACTGTAATTTATACACCAATAGAAGTAATATTACCGAACAACAAATTGATTACCTCTACTTGTATGAAGGAATTTATATACCAGTTATGAATTAATATTACCTGTACTGGTAATATTACTGAAATTTATTACAACAAAACAACAAATTACATAATTTATATATAAACAACTATAACTTTAAGTCTCATACAATTTGGTTTACTTGTCTCTTCTCTGTGTCTATCCACAACGCACTTATTTATAACTTTTGAGCTTTTCAAAACTGGCACAATTAACTGTAGACTAACTCGACTTTTTTTTACCGGACTGAGATGTTAAAATTATACAGAGTATATACATATGCTTTAAGATTTTTGAAACAACACCATACAGTATATTAATTTCAGATTTGAAATTATCTTTTGATTAATCTACCATACAGTATATTTGAAGTTATATATTTGAACAAAATTCTAAAAAGATTGAAATTAATTTATAATGTTATAAGTAATGCAATTAATCGACTAGAATCATAATGTGGAAATATATACCAGATAGGGGTGGTAAACGGACGGATACCGATTGGATACCATGTTTTCCACATCTGTATCCGCTATCTGAATGTACTATCCATATCTGTATCCGTATCCGCCGGATAGTTAAAACAACTATCCGTATCTGCTCAGATACCTCGAATTCGGTTAATATCCGTATCCGTTTACATTATTTAGCCATCGCAAAAAATAACAATTATAATATCCAATCCAATGAAATCCAATCCAATCAAAATAAATATGTAACAAAATTACTGCCTCCTAACATCAACAATTATGGATTCCATAATGATAATATGGCTTAAAGTCATCCATACTTTACAACCATATAAGCTTAAAGCCATCAAAAAATAAATAACAGTCGCATTCCATAACAGTAGAAATAAATATGCACCTTTTAGATTAATTAAGTTTATTGAGAATGATAACCTCATGGACCTTTTGCCTTCAAAACATATTGATATTTTAAATTTAATAAGTATACATTTTTATTTTGTAGATAATATACATATTGTTAACTTCAGTTCTCATTACAATCAAAACCATCTCTTTACTTTTATGTTTCTCTCTTACATTCTATTATGTTTCTCTCTTACATTCTTTTTTGTTTCTCTCTTACATTTATTTATAATTAAGGAAACTAATGAACAACCACATGAGAGTTTCTTTTCTCTTGTTTTGTACGAAGGAGAAATGAAACGAAGTTAGTTTTTTTTAGTGGAGTATATGTTCTTTAGTCGGTGTATGTTGTGTGTGATAAGGTGTATTGTAACTTTAGTGTAACTCTATGATAATATACCCAATAAAATAATAATACATGACATTTTATAATATACCCAATAAAACAATAACTTTAGGGTGTTTTTGTTTTGAGTGGAGTATGTGTTTATTTTGTTTTGGGAATAAACGATTAAGATTTTTTTTAATATTATATTATTAGTAATACTAATACTAATATTATTAGTAATATTTTAAACATATGTTTGACGGATACGGATATCCGGTAAAACGGATATCCGATAAAATGGATACTCCGTATCGGATACGGATTATCCGTGTCGGATACTAGTACTATTCGCATCCGTATTCGTTTTCTCGGATATTTTTAAAGAATATCCATATTCGTATCCGTTTCCATATTTTGGGATAAATGTCCGCAAATTCGGATTCGAATATCGGACGGATGCGGATTTTCGAATATCCGTTTACACCCCTAATACCAGATTTACCGAATGCATAAACCGATTTGAAATTCTGGTATTTACCGAGAAAAAATCGAATTGAAACTGAAATTACCAGAACCAAAATTACCGAAAAATACCCAAAAAATCAAAAAACTGGTCGTTTTGATTTTGGTTTTTATTTTGATGTACTGGCTGGTAAATTGGTACAAACGATTTTACCATTTAGACTGTCCTTCTGGTATTGGTAAGGGGTTATTACCGACCATACCATACCGATTACACCCCTAGTTCATATGGAAATAGTTCTCAAACTTTTTATTTTCAAGAATCCATGTCTCGACCTATTACCAATGGTGAGGGCCTTTGAATTATTGTAATACGCTAATCGTTGTTATCATCTTCCGACCGCAATACAAAAAAACCTAAACTTTAACTACACTCTTATGGAGTATAGCGGCTAGTCTGGGTATCGAATCCACTTGCGACCATATTCGAGCGAAAGTTTAATCTTTCAATGTGAAGTTAAATTTCTTCATGTTTGATGTTTATAATAAATTGAATATGCTCGGTCAATTATTTTCGAACCAAAATCCTATATACGCGTTGTTTAGCCCATGGCGGGGATGTGATCCTAACCCCGTTTTTCTTATTCTTTGTTTAATTTTAATTAACGTCGTTAACTTCTTTATTTTCCCCTTTTTTCCTTTCTCACCCCATCATCATCTTTTGCACTTTAATTTTAGGAGTAATAAATCAATTAGAATCTATCAAACATTCCCTGTGGATTCGATACCCAGACTAGTCGCTATACTCTATAAGAGTGTAATTAAAGTTTAGGCTTTTTTGTATTACGGTCGGAAGCCGATAACAACGATTAGCGTATTAGACGGACGCTCCATTTTTGCCTTGATCAAAATGGCACCATTCTCGGGGAGTTTTTTGTTATAGGTTATAATTGATTTACTATTTCGTAGATATCTTTCTTTTGTATTTTTTGGGTTTGATCTTTATTTGTAGGCTTGCACAATTGAGCGCCAAGAAACATTAAATCCTCGATCGCACACCTCTTTATGTGGATTTCCCATCTACAAACTATTCGGTAATTATAATGGTTCATATGGGAATAGTTCTCAAACTTTTTATTCTCAAGAATCTGCGCCTCGACCTATTACCATTGGTGAGGGCCTTCAAATTCTTGAGAATGAAAAGCTTGAAAACAAATACCGGGAAGAAAATCTTTTTCAAACTTCTTATTTTCAAGAATCTGCGCCTCGACCTATTACCATTGGTGAGTGCCTTCGAATTCTTAAGAATAAAAGGCTTGAAAATAAATATTTGGAAGAAAATTATTTTTTAACTTTTTATTTTCAAGAATCCGTGCCTCGACTTATTACCATTAGTGAAGGCCTTCGAATTCTTGAGAATGAAAGGCTTGAGAACAAATATCGAGAAGAAAATTATTTGGGGGAGCAAGAGTTGGATGCATTATTCGAATCTAACAATGATTTTTCTTTCGATATTTTTGAAGATGAATAATGTTTTCAACCAAATGAGGTATTAGAGGTTTTAGAGCCAAGGAAGCCTACTTTGAAAGAAACCTTGCTTCTTATCAATAATCAATTGGACGACGCTATTGCTATGGGTTTGAAAATTAAAGCTACTTGCAACGAGATTAGTTCTTATTTGGAAAACAAAGAGGAGGTAGAGACTTTTGTTTCACCTCAAACTTTTTTGCAAGAACATCTCATTGAAAGTGAGTCTTTCTCCAAGTGATGGTTAATCACTCGAGATTGAAGTCTTTACGTGAATTTTTTTCAAGATGGATTCTTCCTTTTTCTGTGCTCCACTTACCATACTACTTAAAAAATCTTTGAGAGGTGATTCTATTTTTCTTGGATCCTAATTTTACTCCCCCCCCGCCATCTAAATCCCCCATCATCCCTTTAGAAAATTAAATGGTGATGGTTCATTTCTTCTGCCTACATATGCCTTTTGTTGTACAAATAGAATTCTTATTTTTCTGGAGGCATACATAAAAATGAGGGTACACTGATTATCCCTCAAAGTCATATCGTATTTTGGGTGAACCCTCAATATTTCGACTTCTAGTGTATAACTTAGTAGAAATTCAAATCGTAGCTTGAACATAGTTAGATTCTTTCTTTCCTTTTCCTTTTTTGTCAATTATAGTTTGGAGTAATTAGTTAAAGTTTTTGTTATTCTTTTTGTTATGCTTGGTTTTAACATGTTTTGTAGATTCAATGGACTCGTACTTATCGGGGATTGCTCCATTTGGGTAATATCTTTCTTTTCCTCCCATTAGGTCGTGTTTTTTATTTGCATTGAGGACATTGCAACATTTAAGTTAGGGGGTGTGGGACACTCTTTCCGTTTATTATTTAGATTCATTGACTTCATCACATGTTTGTTCCAAGTATGCTTTTTTAGAAAATTTCAAAATTTTCCAAAAAAAATAAAAAAGCCAAAAATATTTTCCTTTGAAATAAATAAAAATAGGAATTTAAATTTTCCCGAAAATATCACTAATTTTTTTTAAAGTATCAGATTATAAAAATCAAATGCATAAAGCCGAAATTGATCAAAGATAGAAATTGAGAAAAAATTGACGACTTTGCGAATAAGTGTGGAGATTAATTAACCCGGTGAGATTTTGAGCCTTTCAGTTTTGTGAGTAATTAAATCTATTCGAGTTAATGGTTAACTCAAAGTTTAATTTAGCATTAACTAAGTCATTGATGATCTCTATTCCTTTTTTTTGATTGGTTACGGGAAACGAGCGGAATGTTGTCTTGAAAAATGCACTAAAGATATCTCTAAGCTAAATATATTCTCGATACGCATACAGGAAAATACTGAGTAATTTCGATAAATGTAGTTAGGCATCGTTTCTTTACCCAAAAACATGAGCCGTAAAAAGTAATGAAAATTATTCCTTTTGAAAGCCAAGTTGAGCCGAAAAATGATATACCCTTTTTGTTTGTTAGCCCGAAAAACCTGTTTAGCCCGAAATTAGGAAAATCAAAACTGCAAAATTAAGTCCACCAAGTGCACAAAAAGGGGAAAAAAAAAATATAATAATGCTCAACAAAAATAGTAAGAAAAGAAAATTATGAAAAATAGAAAAAAAATGAAACAAAAATAGAAAAGGAAGAGAAAAATAAGCAAAAACCTGAAAAGCACTATTAGACATCATAAGAAGATTTTTTCAAATTCCAATTTTTCTCGACATTCCCACTTTTAACCAATATACCATAACCCGAGGAAGTCCAAATCGAGTTCGAGTAACGAAAATAATTACCGCGTGGAGAGCTGAGACACGAAAAGATAATAAGAGAGATTGTTTGGTGCGAATAAGAGGCCATGTTTCCCGTTTTCCTATTATTGTATTCCGTCAAAGAGATCTTTTTACCTAAAATAATTTTGTCTTTCTAATTTGTGTGCGTGAACTCGTGTCCATTACATTTACTCTTATAAATCACGCACACCGAGAGAATTAGCCACATTCTGAGAGATTCTTTTGTGAGAGCATCCGTGAGCATTTGAATCAAAATAAATTTTCAAAAAGTAACTTAATGATCAATTAGTGGAAATTAGCGGTTCAATTTTCAGCTTCGCACACACGCACTACAAATTAAGACTCTTGAATATGAATTTATGATGACTATTTTTAGGGAATTTAAATTGTACAATTTTTAAGTATTTTGATTTTTCTTTGAGTCATGTGAAAAATAAATTTTGTGAGTATATTAACTGTAAACCCTCACGAGACACCACTCGTCCTACTAGGGTTACCTAAGGGTTTGAAGGCTTGTTTCATACCCTAAATTCAATTTCTTGCCCGTGAAAGAGGTATCCTATCCCATTAAAACTTTTGAAGGGCCCTTAACTAATACTCTTATTATTTTACATTGCTCGAGATGCACAACATTCTAAGTTAGGGGGATTTGATAAGGCATAAATATTTCATATTTATCCCCTTAATTTCGGTATTTTTATGATCTTGTGCATTATAATTAGGATGGATTTAACTCCTATTCATACTACTGAACCTTTTTTACAAGTATTTTTTATTTTGTGTATTTCTATTGTGTTTTACAGGTATTTCGTGCAAGTGAATGGAAGAGGAACATCGAAATCGAAAAAATAAATGCAAGAAAGGGAAGTCAAGGGTATTTTTGTAATTTTTCAGCCAAAATTCAACGGAGGAGACAACTGAAAAGTTAAAGATCTTGAAGTCACAAGACTACTAGAAAAAATGACACCTTAATTCGAGCTACGTTGAAGAAGTTATGGTCGTTTGAAGTTGAGAAAGAAATCCAAAGAAAAGAGAAGAAGCAAGCCAAGGTAATAAGAAAATCAAATCGAACCCCAAACCGGTTCAGAGTTTGTCACACGCCAAAATTGTGACAAAACGTTAGTCATGCCTAAAAATCATGACAAATTTATCTGAAGCGGAATTTTTATTTTGGCCCTATTTTTTAGGCAAACGAGTTTTTGAGTTTATAGACTCTTCTAAACGACTTTTAACCTATATATTTAGTCATTAGGGTTGTTTTAACAAAGATTTCATTTATGTAAAAGATCCTAATCAAGGAGAAACATCTAGAAGAACAATTTACATCTTTTGCACCTTTAATTCAAGAGTTTTTCCGATTTTTCTTCAAGCTTTGATTTCTTCTTGCATGTTTGTGTTCTTTATCCTTGGTAACCTTGAATTACATCACTTCTATTATTCTTCCCTTATTTTTGGATGCTTGCTAATGGATTCTTACATTGTTAACACCGTCCTTATCACATACTCACCTATTTGTAAAAGAAATGTAAAGTGAGTTTGAGATGAGTATGGTAAGAGAGCTTACTTACTTCCCAGGTCTTCAAGTGCGTCAACTAGATGGTGGGATATTTTGGTCTCAATCTAAGTATGCGAAAGATTTAATTAAGAATTTTAATCTAGACTCCAATAAGCATGCTTGTACACCTATGAGTTCATCCAATAAGCTTATCAAATACACCAAAGGAAACGATATTCCCATTATCAGGATGTCCCAAAATAGTCACACTTTCTTCTCGTTAAATGTATTATCAAATACGTGAGTGGGACCCCGTCTTTTGGGAATTGGTACTCCTTCGACACCAATGATTGTCTATCGACGTATTCGAATTTTGATTAGGCAGGAAATGTTGATATATGCAAAAGCACTTCGGGTGGATGTTTTTATTTTGGGAGTGCACTTGTTTCTTAGATGAGTAAAAAGCAAAATTCCATTTCTTTATCCACAGCAAAAGCCAAGTACATTGTCGTCGAAAGTTATTACACATAACTCATTTGGATGAAGCAAATGTTAGAGGATTGCGATATTTCCCAAGTCACAATGACTATTTGTTGTGATAATACGAGTGCAGTTCATATATCCCAAAATCCAATCCAACATTATAGAACAAAGCACATTAGTATTTGTGAGCACTTTATTCGTGAATTAGTTGAAGAGAAAGTCATTTTTTTAAGCTTTGTAGGCACCGAGCATATATTGGCCTAGATACCCTTAGGTTCTAAAACCTTTGGAAATCCATAGGGGTTTACTCCATTGATTGAGTTCGGAGTTATTTATCTTGTTTAGGGTGAGCTTTATTCTATCTATTTCCCTAGGAACTAGATTATGTTTTTGTATATATTCTATTCAAAAATACAAAATATTTTTAGTTTCTTATGGTTTCTCAAAAAATAAAAAATATTTTTCTTTTATTTTGTCCTTTAGGATATGTTTGTCTGATATTTGGGTCAAAATATCATTCCATTGTCATGTGGCTTACTATAAGTAACTAGTCTCGATTTCGTCTCACTTTTGCCTTCTATGCGTTATTATGACGCTTTGATGCTCATTTATGATACATCCTTTTATATTGGCCTCAACTCATATCCTTAATACATACACCTTTCAAGGGTTCTTGAGGATGTTAGTCTAGCTTTACATATGCTAGATGAAGTTAAGTGTTCTCATATCAATCTTGTCACCTAATGTTAAAGCGATAGATGAAGAAATTGTGCACGTAAGAACCATTGCCCATGTTTTTAAAAAAGTTAAAAATGAGTGAGCAATGGAAACAGGTTGCGAAAAGAAAAAATCTTTTGCGTGAAAAAACACCATTGAAAAAGAACCTAAAATAAAAATTATAGCATAGAAAAACAAAATTGCCAAGGCCAATTTTGATATTCAGTGATGCTTCAAAAAGCAAAATGTCATTTTTGAACCTTCGTTAAGCAGAGAAAGAATAAATATGTGCATGCGAGGTAGATATAAGTAAAAGATCAATGAGTTTGCACAATAAGTCAAATTATTGCCTTTTATATGACGCTATTGGCCGAAGAATCATGAGACTTATAGCCAAGTTGTTAGAGTGAATTGACTCCAATTGAGTCCATTTATCTTGTCACAAGGTTGAATTGAGTGTTTAGCTTTTAGGAATGTTGTTTGGCATCTTTCACTTGTACGATAGCATGGGCGATGATCTTATTTGGTTTGTTCACACCCCTACATTCCATTTCCACGAATCGAACATTTTCAACCTATCCTAGGACTATTTTATAACCAGATTTTTATGTGTATTTATCTATGATGGTTCTTTTCTTGTTTGATTTTATCTTATTTTCTTGTTTTCTCAGTTTTAAGCCAAACTGTAATCTCGTTCGAAGTATCATTCGAATGAGAGTCGAACGATCTTCACCCTTGTCACCACTCCTTCCTCGTTCGAAGTTACGTTCGAAAGTCGTTTGAACGATCGGTGTTTTAGCAGGTTGGTTGACTTCTTTACATTTAGCCATTTGGGTTCACATTCAAATAGCTCAAAAATTATTTTCCTCTCTTTATTTCTCTCGCCCGTTCACTCGAAACCTCTCCACTTCTTAATACTTCAACCCTCCATCTTCCCTCTCCTCTTATACAAACCCACACCATCTAAGGCAATCCTTCATTACTCTTGGAGCTTTTTGTTGGGTTTTTGGAAGAAATTATTGAAGTACTATCTCATTTTCTCTTTTAAACCTCATATTTCCTTTTCTTTTATTAGTTCATGTACATTAGGTTAATATTCCTAACATGCAATGTTCTTTGTTGTCTATTTAAAAAAATGACCTACTTCTATGTAAACTCAACTCATTTTGTTTAGGGGCTATATATATATATATATATGTATGTATGTATATTATTTTCCTTTAAAAAAAATTGCCCCAATTAAATGACTTTTCATGAGTTGTCTTGACATTATATTTTAACTCATGTAATTTTTGGTCAAAAATTCATGAAATGTCATTTAATTCTAGTTTTTTTTTTTGCTCATAGTATAGTAATTGATATTGTTTTTAAAGGAGATTTGGTTTTGATTTGTTGTTTTGGCAGATTGGTTGGTGATATTAGGTCGGATGTACATTTTATTTTTTTCTATTTCTTCATATGGCTCGTGATCGTCGAAATCATCGTGTTGTTCAATCCGACGAGGAACACTCCTTCGAAAATGAAGAACCCAATCCCAAGCTTCGACTATGTTAGGGAACTTGCACCCACTACACCTTATATCATACTCTAGGCTTCCCTACTCGATCCATAGTTAGGGAGAAAATCATAAACGTAGCCTCCCTGTACGCTACTATTGACTTCACTTGACATTCTACACAAGGATTGGACCCGATTTTTAATCTTCGTGATCCCATATACACATATTTCATTCCAGAGTTTTTTTTCAGTATGCTTTTTAGTGAGTGCAGTCTTGTGCTTACGATTCGTGGTAAGAAAGTCCTTATTACCGTGGAATCCATAGTTGGGCTTACTGATTTACCCCGAGTTGTCAATCCCTACTACTCTTGGATCGATGCACATAGGCCCAATTTTAGCCACCTTCTTAAAGCATTTTTTGAGAATTATGGATCGGAATGTGCTATCGGATATCGAATATTTTTTTCTTTTTTTGCACTTAATTTTGGAATTAATGATTGTGGCACAATTGGATATTTGTTTTTTTATTTTAATTCATCATAAGGTAATTTCTTTCATATGATATATTGTGGATGATCTTCATATCTTCTTTTGCTATAAGTTTTTTTTGTGATAATTTATGATAGTGCTTAAATTTTATTTATCGTTATGTATCATGATTTATTCACTAACTTTGCAGGATTTGTTCTATCCCTTTGTCTTTTCTGGGCAAAAAGAGGGAGAAAATATTTAGGGGTAGTAACTCTAAATTGATATTACATTATCTTCTCCACTTGTGTTTATGTGTTTGTTCTTTCATGTGTGTAGGTAATTTAAAATTTTCAACAGACTCAGGCCTACAAAGAGTTTCGTGCAGCTAGGTTGTTAAAAAGTTGAGTTTATCCAGTTTCTTTTGGGTTTTGGTGATGGGCTCTAGGATCGGCTTGACGGATTGGCTTTATAAATTCCAAGTCTTTTTTCTTTTTTATGTTTTGTCCCGAAATATCCAAAGGGAGAGATTTATAAAGGCAAATTTCTACATTGAGTCAATTTGTAGTATTGGCTATTTCTGTTAAGACAAAACATTTATATTGTATAGGTGTCATATCATGTTCAACAATTGAATAATTTCAGCATTCGAGGTTTTGACGCATCAACGAAGTTCACATCATCATTTCGAATTCTCATTATTCCTAAAGCTATATGACCCTTTGTTTTAAAATCTATTGGAGAAATTTTTATGGGCTTTATTGATTTCCCAAAATAAAATTTTCTACACTTGTCCATTTTTTCAATCAACGGAGACTTTATTTGAAATTTGTTTCTAACGAGATTCTACTCGTTCGAACGAGATGTCCAACGACATCCTTGAGATCTTTACTGAAAAGTCATTAGAAACTTCGTTCTAACGAGATTTTGATAAGTCGTTCGAATGAGACCACAAGTCATTCGAACGAACGAACCAATTATTGAAAATGGCGGTTATTTTCAGCAGTTTTTCCCCATAACCCCCACTTTCCCGCTACTTACACTTATAAAACTAAAGGGACACGGGATTGAGTGATGAAACTCCACTCTAAACTTTTCCAAAAATCCAAATCTTTTTATCCAAAAACTCTACAACTTTTATATGATCACCTTGGATCATTTTTAAAGAAAATAAACCAAGAATTCCTACTTCATTTATTCATCACCATAGTGTGTGGCGTACTTCTTCACGGGTTAGAGACGACGTATTGGCTATTATTGGATATCGAGACACATGAGGTGTTGTGCAAATGTGCTCGAGAAACACGTGATACGGATGAAAGTGCATGAGACGTCATTAGCGATACTTGTAGTGTCAAGTATGTAAGTCTTTTGTGTCTTCATTGTAAAACCGTATTCCTAGTGGATTTTGTCTAGGCCTGGTCATCCAAGATTTTTCCCTGTTAGGTTGTCGACGTACATAACGGCGTAAAGGTTGTGTGCTTTATGATTGTTATTTTTCACTTATATGCATGCTTAGGTTAAAAATATTAAAATTGGATTAACTACAACTTTTGGATAATTCGGTGCTAAAATCACACTAGTAACTTGATTATGAAAAAATCTCACATGTCCACGTAGGATAAATTAGTCAAGACTGAAATTGGGAATGCATCAATTATATCATCCAAGTTATTATTTTACCCATGTGTTGTGTGTGCGTGTTTCAAAGTGAATTTTAAAATTTTGGGTCTTTGCCATATAACCTGTCCTACCCCCCTCTCACTACTCGATTGAATAATTGGAAGAACGACCAAAACGTAAGCCACCGTCATGAGGCATTCAACAATCACCTAAATAAAATCATGATCTCGAGATGTCAAAGGTAGACCCGTGATGAAATCCATCAAAATACTATCCCATTTCCACTCAATAATGGGTAGAGGTTGAAGCATACCAGACAGCTTTTGATGGTCCACCTTCACCATTTGACAAGCAGTGCATCTTAATAAGAACTCATCCACATCCTTCTTCATACCCGCCCACCCATACTATCGCTTCATATCTTGGTAGAATTTATCCCGTGAACCATGCTCCTCCATAACTACCCATCTCAACTTCTCGTTAAAGGGTACCACTAGCATACCCTTATGACACAACCTGCCATCAGACCCCACAAAAAAAGAAAGGTACAATAGAAATGAGAAGCTCCGTCACCTTACACATACACGTCTCATCCTGTTAGTTTCCCTGGATTACACATACCATGATCTCTGGAGTTACTGTAAGCATATTCATGAATGCCCTGGTCAACTTGTCAATTATCTCTACTATGCCTAACTCGATTGCCTTAAGAGCTGAGAGACTACCACATGTACATTCACTCAACCCGTCAACCTCCATGTTAGACTTCCCAGAATGATATTGGATCGTGATAGGTAATATTTGATGAACTCAAAACATTACTGCTATCTCATGTCGAGAGCTTTTTGTGTAAACAAATAATGTGGACTCTTGTGGTCACTCAAGAGCCTAAACTTCTTGTCACACCTAGTCCCTTAAGATAAGCATTGGTGTAAACCAAAAGCTCAACTTCACACCTAATCAAGGCCAAAACTGATATAGTAGTCAATTTCTTCTTGATAGTGTCGAATATCTGCTAACACTTCTCACTACAAAAGGATACCACTCCCTTCTTCATCAACTCAGTCATGAGCCCATCTATCTTTGAAAACCCACAGATGAATCTCCTTTAACATCCAGCCAAACCTAAAAAGGTTATGACCCTCGGTAGGTGCCGTGGGCAATCCCCAATCTAACACGATTGAAATCTTAACCGGGTCCATAGAAAGTCCTTTCTCTAACAAAATGTGCCCCAAAAACTTCACTTCCAAAACTTCAATTAGAAAACTTTTAATAAAGCTTATGCTCTCGCAACGTCTTTTTTGCAATTCACAAATGTTGATTGTCCAACTCCTTTGTCCATGAATAGATCAAAATGTCATCAATATAACTATAATGAACCTGTCCAAATGAGATCGGAACACCCGATTCATTAAATCCATTAATGGATATTGTGCATTAGTTAACCCAAATGGTATTATTATGAACTTATAAGACCCATAACAAGTCGAGAAAGCTATCTTTGGCACATCCTCCCCATGCACCCTGAACTGATGATAGTCGAATTATAAATGAATCTTTAAAAAGAATGAAGATCCCTCCAATTGATCGAAAAGGTCACCAATCATCGGTAGTGGGAAATTATTCTTCATTGTTACCATCTTCAACTCGCGATAATCGATACACAACTACAATGACCCATCACTCTTCTTCATAAACTAAATAGGTGCACCTTAAGGTCAAGTGCTACAGCGAATGAGAACCTACTCCAACAGCTGCTTAATCTGATCTCTAAGATCCTTCATCTCCATGGGAGAAATACGATACCCTGCTCTAGATATTGGTTTCATGCCTGGTGCTAAATCTTAACAAAATCAATGTACCAACTCGATTGAAAACCCTAAATCTCATCACAAATATCGGTGAACTCCTGAACTATGGGAATCATATTTAGGAACACTGTGGTCTCCTCCTAAGTCTCTTCATCAATAAACACAAATGGATTGTAACCCGATCCTCACGTATAGGTATAGCAGTCAAATAATATCTCTTATCCCGGTATAGAAAATACAATCCCATTCTGCACAATCAATTTGAGATCGATATGTACACAACCAATCCATCCCCAAAATCACATCATATGTTTGGATATCTAAAATCAATAAATTAGCTACAAAGATTAGCCTACCAACATTAATGCCTACCCCATTACAAATCTTATTAATAAAAGTGGATACACCTAATGGAGTAACAACAGATAATCTCCTAGTGCAAAGAGTTGGAATCATCCTCGACAAACCCACGAAGTGTCGTACAATAAAATAATGTCTAGCGCTCGCATTGAAAAAAACCTTGGTTAAATTAGCGTGAATAGATAACATACCATTGACTGCCTGAATAGGATCCTGATTATCCCTAGGTCCTACCTGATAGACTCTTCCATACTGTAACTGAGACTAGGGTGCTACAGTTGGTGTGGAAAGTTTCACGGGTGCATGTTGCCTTAGGGCTGGGAGAAATGGAACCTGCTGATGCCTCGGCTGCTATTGCTATTGATAATTTGGCCTAAAGCCATGCTTCCACTAGCCCAATTGGCCCTGACCAAACTAACCCTAACCTCCCTTTCGATCACTATCGGATCCTTCGCCGGTCTTACTGCCACCTACCTTGCCCTATTTTTAAAAATGCCTCTTGAATTCAATACGATCTTTATAAGGTTTAGGTGCAACATACACTATTTGTACATATTATATATCGATTTCTCCATCACAATCCGTCGTATAGGATAGATGAGTACCTTTATAAAATAATATATTATCTTCTACTCTGTATTCATTTCCTTTGGATAAAGTAATGCCCAAATTTGTATCCCATGTACGAGTACCCATTATTGAGCAAAGAAACTATATCTTCTTTTATAAATGGATTGATTTGGGGACGTACTTGCTTTTAAAATTCTTCATAAACTCATAATACGTGTCACTAAACGTATCACTAGATACGTACTAAGAGTCTTATGCCTAATAGCTCCTAAATATTGATAGAATTAAACACCATGCGTGGGACTTCTCAAGAATGAAATCCAAACAAGGGACCCTCCCAATACACTTTGGTCTAGTCAGATCATTTTTCAATAAAACTGACACTAGACTCCCTAAAAATCGTACCTATGATAAGAATGCAAAGAAAATAAACATATCAAAGAACTCTAAGCAAGCGACTATAATATACCTATGAAACCTATCTTGCTCAGGACCATACTCTAATACCAACTTTGGCAACCCGTAATTTTTAATAATTAGGTTGGTCAAGTCTATTTATTAAATAAAATAGTTTGTCAATTAAATTTAAATATCATCCTTAGCATGGAATACGAATTAATGAATATGGATAAATTAAAGTAGAGAGGTCATATAATGTATATATAATCAATCACCACTACTATGTAAGGTAAAAATTGTCTGACAAGAACTAATACATTCCAAATCTCCTAAACTCGTATTGTCTCCAAAACTGAGTAAATATGCTAAAAAGCAACTCTCATATATAAAGTAAATAAACCTAAAATAGGTTCAACACCTACATCTCCAAAACTCAATGGTGACTGGAATGAAAGACTATGTACTCGAGTTAAAAACTAGGCATGGAACACTGGAGCACTTGAAACAACGAGATAGGTCAGGCCTAATGCAATAAGATAATAACTATACACTCAAGTAGAAAAACCATCAATCATCAGTATAAATAATAATTCTATAGTTATTAAATTAATGGTTACACCCCAACCTTGTTGATATAATTTCCCTTAAATAGTGTATTCAATAATAATAATTAAATCCCACTAGTTCCCATGTAAGAAGAGACAACTAGTAAATATAATTTTCACAATATCAATAATCAAGATGTATCTCAACTACTCACGCCATAATTTAGGGGTCTCAAAATGCATAATGTATCTCATAGATATATAATCAATTTAAATCTTTCATTCATAAATAAGGTTCGTGAGCGTATCTATCACCTCATGCATGTGAAATAAATTTTAATTCATGACATATTTGAATTCTCATCATAAATAAAAATTCAACCCCCACCATATCCGCCTCGTGCATGTGAAATAAAATACAAATTATAACATAAATACATTCCATTCATAAATAAGATTTGACCTCGCCTTATCCACCCCAAACACCATCAATAAGATCATCACAATTGTGTATGTCTCTCAGTCCTATTTGAGGTCACCAAGTCTAACAATACGATATCCAACCTTATCCACCCAAACATATCAATTATAAACAACATAACAATAGTGGCCCCATGTGTAGGGTCAATAATGAAAGAGTAATGTTTCCCCACTCTCGATAAAATTTCACCAATTAGACTCACATGTCGCTAATGTATTTCAGTGTTTTTTATTCTTTATCTTTCAATTTCTTGAGTTATCTTTATTTCATTCTCACTATTTTACTACCTTAAAAGGGAAGGGATGGGGCATAGATTCTCTACAAAAATAAAAAAGAAGAATTTTATTCCACTCACATCACATTGACAAAATATATTTTAGGCATATTTTCAAATACCCACAAATTAGGATTGTACTCATTTAAGATATTACAAGTATTATGATGTCAAAATAATAATTTGTCAATATGGGCCCTTTATAATCAGATTTTGGAAAATTTTAAAATACAAAAGTTGTTCAAAAAGTGAATTCTTACACAACCATGAGAAACGTCTTAATTTACTCCTTCTACAGGGATTAAGAGTTCACTTTTCTAAAATATTACTATACGTCGATAAATATACCAACTCTTATTTTTTCCATTCTACAAGACTTTTTTATTGTTTTGTTAAAACAAAAAAAAATAGAAAATTACATTTTACATAATACTACAAAGTTCCATAATTTTCTGAGCATAGTTACTATTTTAAAAAAATTTGAGACTATCTCGGATCTTCGACATAATTTATAAACTGAAAAATAAGAATCTAATATTTACTAGAACCCCAATTCCGAAAAGTATGAATTGAAAATAAAATTTAACATAATAAGACATAAATTTAATCTACTGTCACGATTTTTAACACATAATTCATTCAATATTAAATTAACATTGAATGTATACCAATAATGTACAATTCATAATCCAATTCAATTATACCAAATTAGACTAAATTAATCGATAATATAATTTCATGAATTCGAGTTAATAATTTATTCACCAAAAACCATAATTTATAAATGTGTAATCAAAACAAGATAAACCTTAATTATCTCTACACAAATTTTAGAATTTATATAAACCTCTTTAGGTAAAAATATAACTTATCTCATGAGAGGAGAGGGGATAATTATCTTGCCTCAATGTAAAAAAAAATCCACAAAAATAATATAATAATTGTATAAGAAGCCCCTCTAAAATTGCTCCTTAATTGATAAAAATAATCTCCCAAATGTGAAGAAGAAATTTCTCTTGAAAAGTAGTGAATTGGCCCTCTAAAAATCCTTTAGGATTGATCCAAATCTGTCCCAAAACTTTTTCCATATAACTATTATCTTTTATTAGGATAAAAAAGTAAATTTTTTCAGATGTAATAGTGTAATTTGGATGAAAATGGATTAGATTTTTAGGTTGAGTTATGTGGTGGGAATGAAAATGTAGTAGGTGGAAGTGAGCATCAGAAGGAGTGAAGAATAGTGTTGAAGAATGATCTTCAACTCATTCTTAAGAATGCACCGGCACTTGAATAATAAGTTACTATTCGGTATCTAATGTTGAATAGTAATTATTCATCCATTTAAAAAATATTTAAATAATCAATTAAAATTTCCCAAAATTTATTATTTAACTATTAATAAATACCACTAAATTATGACGTATTACAACAGGTGATGGCTAATGGTAAATAATGAGAGCATAATAAAGAAAAGATAATTAATACCTATCAAAAACTAGTATTAGAGACAGATTAAGAGTGTGTCGCTATATGTGCAGGCGTGGGTAGGTCGGTCATTACGATAATTGCGGGCCCCATGCTATCATGGCTACTGTGACAGTTATACATGTTGGTGTTACGACTACGTGCAAGGACTAGGTAGACCGTCCATTACGATGATTGAAAAACGTATGTGACGTGTCATGTTTGGAACATCACGGTATGAATGGGCTAACTAAAATTGGACCGATGGGATTTAGTGATGTATGTGTGATGAGTTAAGAGAATTATCATGCCATGAGTATCTGCGGGACTAATAGAATAGTTGACTGACTATAATGGTGTCGCAACGATAATTATAACAATATTAAGAAAGATAATTGAAATGAGTAAGTTAAAGGAATGAAATTTAATTAATGTTTAAATAAACATTATTAGACTTGGATAGTGGGGTGGTTTAGTTTACGAGAGTAGTTGTTAAAGTTTTACTTTAATCACATTATTATTATATTACTTCGTAAATTTAAAATACTCTATTACGATAGTTTTCTCTTATGATGCTTATGATTGGATTCACAGATGCTAGTTTAGAGGAGTAGCTAGTATTCTTAGAGTGGGCTCTGACCCGTCGTTGTTGACTAACATTTAAAGTTAGGTTATTAAGTAGCCACATAGTTTTGGAGATAAGCGGGCTTATAGCTGGACTTTATTTTATTACATTAGTAGTTTAGTTTTTCATTCAAGTCATTTTTATTATGAGGCAGTTATTACGGATTTCATGGGTTGCTCGACTCCATAGTTGTTTCGGATTTTCATGGAAGAGATTTTGTAGTTGAATTTATTTCATAGGAGTTTATTTCATATGGAGTATAAGATTTATTATTGGAGCTTAACACGGTGATGGATTTTATTGTGGTGGATGTTTTATATTCGTTGGTTTATGTCAAATTATATCTTGTAGAATTTTTTTAAATGTCTCATATTTCTACCACATGTTAAGAATTGTATTTAATTCCAATGCCCGACGTAGGTTGGAAGAAGGACCTGGTCAACTTCAATGCCAAAGTAATCTGGGTGTTACAATAATAATACTTGATCTCATTCAAGCCTATGAAAATTGTACCCATAATGATTTGGAATAAATTTTATTTGCTTGGATTCAAAGTATTACATAAGAATGGAGTACTTCCACAAATAATATATGAAGGGGGAAAAAACTCCCCCTTCGATTATTGAAAAAATTATAAAAGAAACTTCCCCATCAATGTAAAAATATCATCTTCTTCCGTCAAAGTTCTAATACGAATATTTCTAGGTATAAGGTACTTATTACGAAATGCCTTGAAGGTTTTCTCTAAGTTCACATCATACTTTCTCGTATGCCCGGACGTGGTGAAAGAGTATTATAGAATAAAGATGATGAGAAAATAGAATACTTAGAAGTGCGAGCTTTCAAAATCTAGAGAAATATATAAATGGGAGTATACTTAAGGGGTGATTTAAATGAAAAAATGTATAAGGGCTCTCTGAACCCTTATACCTTTTGTCATTGAAGAAGAAAAAATGGTGACTCACCTTGGGCAGGGAGCCCCACTATGGTTTGTCCTCTCGGCAAGACACCACACTTGCAATCATTTCCTATAGGAGATACTTGTAGCTCACGTAATCCTAGACAAAGGGATTACATGAATTAGTTATAATAATTATGCTTCATCTTGCACAAGTGGGCACATGTCGATTTTGTGGCGATGCTTGTGGAAACCCAAATTGACATGTGTACATCGATAACATGATTAGGCCGATCTGGCCGAAAGATCGATCACCCCAATCCCAGGGGAAATTGAAGGGAGGTTTTGCAAGCTACTCCACGAGGAAGGACACGTGGCGACTAAGAGCAAGTCAGTGTAGTCGACCAAATATCAAGGAATAACTAATGGAGAATAAAAAAGGATGGGATCCCATCATGAACGAATCAAGTCAACCCTAACTCTACTACTTAGGGGAGAAGATAAAAAAATGAGAGACTTAATTTGGTAGGTATATTATACTATCAAATAGGGACGAACCCAACTAATTAGGGTACAATCAATTATACTCTTATCATAGCTTCTTGGACTCTCAACTAGAAACCCAATTACTTCAATCGTCTTTTTTTGTTCTCAATTAATATATAGTTGTCCCCTTCTTGTGGACATATGTAGGAGGATCTGTCGAACTGCATGCATCTTTCTGCCAACTTTCATATTGCATTCATATTTTTGGGGCCGATTTATATTATGGGTTCGATATCCCCTAAAATTGTCTATCAACAAATGGACTTTTTATTTAGACCTTTTGTTCCCCTTTACACCTCCTACTTCATTTCACCCACCTAAATGGGCTCATACCCATTTAACAGTTCCCATTAAACGGGATATATATATATAATGAAAAAAATCGACTTCAAACAATCATTTCGCAACTAAAACCATTTGCAAACAAATCCTTATTCACCTTACCAATTAATCATTGGAGATAAGTTTTTCGACAATGCCAAGATCCACGACGATCTTCTTGAAAGGCATAAATATTGATGAGGTATTTTAAAAACCAACATCACCCTTATTTCTCTCATTCGTGGTGTTAGATTATCATAGACATTGAGAAACAAATACAATCCCATTGCACTTAAAAATCAAGTTTAACGGTTTTAATGGTTAAACAAGTAATGTAATGGGAAATCCCAAGAGGGTACTTGCTAGAAAAGGTAAAATTACTCTCTAAACAATTTGTACTCTAGATGGATCTGTTACTTTAAATCTAATGTATATTTATAAAAAACTCTTACCCACACATGTATTGATCTCAACCTTGGTTGACTGATCAAATCTTGGGAAAATAAATCTCTATTGGGTGGAATGAGTCATTGGCTTGGGGAAAAATGATTTCATTATTTTGCAATTTATAATAAGATTGAATATTTGTTTGTGTGAAGTATTGTTTTAATGGTTATAATATTAAAATATAAAGTTTCATGGTTTTGTTGTTGAAAGATAAAATACTACAGTTGTTATATTTTCAAACTCGAGTTAAAATGAGTATATTTTATAATAAAATAAAATAAAAAAAACAACCCATCGGTGTGTTTTA
Source organism: Sambucus nigra (assembly GCA_949130495.1). Lineage (NCBI taxonomy): Eukaryota > Viridiplantae > Streptophyta > Magnoliopsida > Dipsacales > Adoxaceae > Sambucus > Sambucus nigra. The sequence goes on along the minus strand of OX422211.1, from coordinate 462,835,426 downwards.
AAGGTTACTGATGTGTTTCTACAAAATTCAGCCATTAAAATGCCATTATTTCTTAAGTGGGATATGTAGAAAGATTAAAAGGGTGCGAATAAAAACACTTATCAATAATCAAAAGGTTCCTTTGTTTATAAGTGAGAGAGTCCAGCTCTAGTGCAAGACTATTATGCACACTATTTATCACTGTTCTAAAAAACCCGCCTAGGCTTCGCCTAGGCACGCCTAGGCTTGAGGCTTGGAAGAAACGCCCCGCCTTAAGATTTTGACGCCTTATGCTTGGTAAAACCCTTAAGGCGTACTTTTTTTCTAAAACCAATAATGCTTTAGTGAAACGATATCGCCTTTTAAAGATTTTTTTACAAAACGGACCATTATCTCATCCAAAATAATCAAATAGTATTTTTAATTGCAAATATTCAGACATATTTTTATGATATGTACAATTTTAGTATTTTAATAGCCTTGTTATGGTTAAAAATATTAAAATATATTAAAAAGGCCTAAACGCCTTTTCACGCCTTTTTACGTCTAGGCCCGCCTAGGCTTCTAAGGCTTAAGGCTTGGCCTCCACGCCTCGATCACGCCCCGCGTTTTTTAGAACCTTGCTATTTATGCAGTATTTTTTTTTATTAAAACTCCATAAAATATTTTTTAATTCAACATTATAATACAAGTATGACATTTTGCATGTAAACTTTAATTCAACATTATAATACTGACTTTTCTTACAACTTTCAACACCTTACTGCAGACACGGCACCTGAATGCCAAAATATCTAAATTATTTCACTACCTAGATGTCGAAAGTGTGGTCTAATATACCATTATTTATTCGGCATCAAAATGCCGACAGTTTTATTTTCTTTTGGTACCATCCTATGGAGTTGGTTAAATTTAACCCAGTCTTACTTATTTTTTTTACAATAAGTAACCAAATCAATCAATATGGACTATTATTAACACATTACATATGTATTGTTTGTTAAAACATGGCTAGGGTGTCTAAAGAAAAAAAGTCGTGCCTACAATGGCCAAGTCATAAGGTACAATGAAGAAACCACCGACGGCTTCATATCAGAAAAGACAACAGCAAATTGTTAGTGTTTCTACGAAAAATAAAAATAAGAAAATTGTTGGTGGTTCTGACAAGGATGGACCTAAAATAGTATATAAGGCAAGTACTTCTAACAAGGATATACCTAATAGTAGAAGTGAAAGCTAGGGTGTGGAAAGAAAGGTTGTGAAAGAGAGGGGTGAGAGTGAAGTTAAGGGTGAGAGTGGTCAAATTGAAGGTAGTGGAAGTGAAAGTGGACAAAAGGGTGAGAGTAAGGTGAGAGTGATAGTGAGAGTGATGGTGAGAAAGTTAATGAGGAAAGTGAGCATAAAAGTGAGGGTGGTAGTGAACTTAAGAAAGTAGAAAAGGCACCAATAGGGACGGGTAAGAAGACAAAATCACAAGCCATGGGGAAGGGTATAGGAAAGTTGGTTGAAATTGATGGTGGACCAAAGGATGGGAAAATTTTGAAGCATTTCAATCAGCATGTTCATATGCCATATGGCGTGGAGTTGTAAGTATTTTTTCTTGGTGTGTATTTATCTCTGTAATTTGTTGTAGTTTTTCTTCTAATGTAATTCTATCCTAATTTATTATGCTTTTATTTGAAAACACAATATCATTTCACAAAAATGGGGCAGTGGATTGGACCAAAATAGACACTGAAGTTAAAAAAAACTCATTGATGGTTCTGTATTAAGCCATTTATCGGAGGTGACTCATTCATATATCGATTACGTATCCGTAAGTGCATTTGAAGAGATATGGAAACCAGAGACAAATACAATTCGTCTACCATATAACGATTTGACAATAACGTTAGATGACGTTTTCATATTCTTCAGATACAGTAGTGGGACATCCCATATATAAAGGGAATGAACCAGGGTCGACTAAAAATGATGTTGCTTTGCAAATAGTATCTGAGTGTGTTAGTATCGCTAAGGTACGGGGCAAGTGTCAAGATAGTTAGGTTATGTGATTGGATTAGGTAAAAATAAATTGCAAAGGAAAAGAGTTGAAAGAGAACCTAACATGAGAAGAATTGAACAAAAATGTGATAGGTATTTACTATTTTTGTTAGGTTGTATAGTTCTACCCGATAAGACAAGCAATATGATATCAATTCAATATCTTCATAGTTTGATAGACTTGTCTAATGTCAGGGGGGCTTCTTGGGGTTCTGGCATGCTTTCTCATCTATACCAACACCAACAGTTGGGCTTGGCATCACGTAAAGCAAGTTGGTGGTAACTTATTGCTACTACATGGTTAGATATATGATCAATTAAAGACTAAACATAGATGCTTACCTAGTACAAGAGGTTTCTTGTTATGTTGGACTTCTAATAAGCTATGATGTCATCGAGCCATGGGATCCATACAAGAACAACACAAATGCTTATAAACACAAGACATGGGATCCATACAAGAACAACATAGATGCTTACCTAGTACAAGAGGTTGCATGTTATGATGGACTTCTAATATGTTATGATGTCATTGAGTCATATTACTCGAAGAGGGTGTTATGGCAGTTTCTCATGCCTGAATGATCCCCCTCTCATCGATGAAATCGATAGTTGAAAATTAGGGAGTAACTATGCTCGATACAAGTTAAAATTTGATAATCTCAAAAAATGATGCCAGGATAATTGGTTGGACCACTTACTAAATGATAAAAACTACTCAGTATTCATAGGTGAGGATCCATGGGAGTGCAAGCCGCGTTACTTAGAACGGTTCTTATTAATTTCCCACCCAATTATCCAATATCATTAACATTGGCTTGGAATGAAGATGAAAGACTCAACATCCTCACTAGATAAGATAGTATAATTATTGAATTATCTTCATAAAATTGAATATCATATATAAATATATACTTTGTACATATGTCTAGTATTGTAGATGACTGTTGTGAACGAATCGTTGGTTATAAGGAAAGGTATATTAAATAAAATCTATCACTCTTGGTATAGGGGTTAGGAAGGAAAATACAAAGGTTTCCCAACGTTGCCTCATAATACGCAAGGTAATGTCTAAGCGAGTACATGATAGTATAGTAGTCGAAGAAAATTCGGAGATGTTAAAGAAAGGAAAGAAGCAAAAGAAACATTTACTTTTAGTATTTTTATTATTGTCTGTTGTTGAATTTTACTATTGGTGGGTTTTTTTGGGGGTGGGGGGTAGAAGTTATTGGGTGTTGTTGGTCACTTATCTAACAATTTATTGGAAAATTGGTGGAATTTGTTTAAATTTTGATATATAACAAATTTAGGTTTTGCATTATTCAATGTTTTGCATTTTTGACTAATTATGAATGATGGTTCATTTTAGTTTTCATATAAAAAAAAGAGACTTAACAACTTTTGTCTAGTATTTGTATAAAACAAGTTAATTCGACAAAATACCACTGTCTAGTTTGACAAGAATCGACAATCAAATGATGAGTGTTTCCTAACCAGTCGTGCTAGTTGGTACTTAGGTTCTAAATGCTTTGAGTCAAACGTTTCTTGCCAATAGTCGTCATAATATTCGGTATTTTGATATCAAAGTATATTTTCGATAAAAAATGCGGACAAGGATTGTCAAAATAGAGATTACCCAAATAATAGGAGGAATTCATTATGTTTTGACTGTATCGGCACCCGAATGCCAGCGGTTTCCAAACTCTTCTCATTGTTTGGCATCTTATTGTCGAATCTTATCGCTCAATGGTTAGATGTCGAGTTATCCTTGTCCATTCGGATATTAGAGACTGAAGTAGAGCTTTCAACATTTTATGACCGAATATGGGTATTTCATCAAATATGGTGCCAGGAATAACTTTATGATGATTTGGGTGGTACCGGGGAATGCTTTGATGTAATAGCCCGTAAATTTCATAAATAAATTGATCAGTCTAACACAAAAATCACGGAAATAAAAACATTTGGTAACATTATTAACATAAATTAAAAGCTAAAATTGAACAAGCAATATAATGAAGTAAAACAATACTAATTTTGATGCCATATAACTTCTAAATAGAATCAACCTAAGTCTATGGTACCAACCACAACCTAAGTCATGTAAAAACAAATATAAGAACAACGTAAATGACAAGTATACTAAGTATAAAAACATAATGCAGTTTGGGACTGTAATATAATTACGCATATTCACCTTGTATTTTATCCCACTACACCATATTGTGCGAATGGTCACGGCCAAAGTCCCTGACCAAGATTATGGGTCACGACCAAAGGCCTTGACCATTTTCGATGTGACCAATTTGGTGGGTCACGGCCCAAATACTAACCAAACGAAGGGTCACGAACCATGGGGGTTACAGCGCACATGGTCGAGGACTATAGCCGTGACCCATGCACATAGTTGGTCACGGCCTAAGGCCATGACCCATCCGTTAATTTATGCGACTGGTCACACCATTGGTCACGACCTAAGGCCTTGACCCAACCTTCAATTTATGCGAGTGGTCACGCCACAGGTCACGGCCTTAAATCGTGACCAATAATTCATTTTATGCGACTAGTCATGCCACTGGTCACGACCTAAGGTAGTTACCCAAGCATTTTAATATGACGATGGTCATGTTCCTGTTAACGGCTCACATCCATGACCCTATTTATACGTGACAAACAAATAGAGATGGTTATGGACTTTGGCCGTGACCATTTTTAACTATATTAAAAAAAAATTAGGCAGAATTGGTCATGCTCTCAAACCAGGGGTCCCGTGACCATGCAGTCGATTCCAATGAGTTACATTGGTCTCGTGCAAGGTGTTGGTGCCGCTCACGGAGCCGTTTGGGGGGGATTACGAGGTTTCTCCCTCTAACGGCACGTTTTCAAGCCTAAGTATGGATACTCTCATAATTGGGTCGTTGTCTCAAACCGGGAGTCTCGTGGCCATGGGGTCAGTTTCTACGACTTACATTGGTCCCGTGCGAGGTACTGGCACATCTCACGGGGCTGTTGGGGGGGATTACTGAGTTTCACCCTCTAATGGCACGTTTTCAAGACTAAGTGTGGATATTCTCAAAATTGGGTCGTGCTCTCAAATCGAGAGTCCCGTGACCACGAGGTCAGTTCCTACGAGTTACATGGGTCCTCTCCGAGGTGTTGGCGCCGCTCATGAGGCCGTTTGGAGGGCCTTACGGGGTTTCACTCTCTGGCGGTATGTTTTCAAGCTTAAGTGTGAATATTCTTAAAATTGGGTCGTGGTATCAAACTAGGGGTCCCGTGACCACGGGGTTAGTTTTTAAGAGTTACATTTGTCCAGTGCAAGGTGTTAGCACCGCTCACGGGGCTATTTGGGGGGTGTTACGAGGTTTTTCCCTCTAACGGCACGTTTTCAAGTCTAAGTGTGGATATTCTCACAATTGGGTCGTGCTCTCAAATTGGGGATCTCTTGACCACGAGATTGGTTCCTACGAGTTACATTGGTCACGTGCGAGGTGTAGATGCCGCTCATGGGGACGTTTGTGGGGCATTATGGGGTTTCTCCCTCTAACGGCACATTTTCAAGCCTAAGTGTGGATATTCTCAAAATTGGGTCGTGCTCTCAAACCGGGGGTACCGTGAGCATGCGGTCAGTTCCAACGAGTTAGATTAGTCCCGTGCGAGGTGTTGGCATCGCTCACAGGGCCGTTTGGGGGGCGTTACGGGATTTTTCCCTCTAACGGCACGTTTTCAAGCCTAAGTGTGGATATTCTCATAATTGGGTCGTGCTCTGAAACTGGAGGTCCCGTGACAATGCGGTCAATTCCAACGTGTTACATTAGTCCCATCCGAGGTATTGGTGCCACTCACGGGACCGTTTTGGTGGCATTACGGGGTTTCGCCATTTAACGACACGTTTTCAAGCCTAAGTGTGGATATTCTTAGAAATGGGTCGTACTCTCAAATCGGGGGTCTCGTGACCATGGGATCGATTCCTACGAATTACATTGGTCGCATGCGAGGTGTTGGCACCATTCACTGGGCCGTTTGGGCGGTGTTACGGGGTTGACCCTCTAACGACACGTTTTCAAACCTAAGTGTGGATATTTTCAGAATTGGGTCGTGCTCGCACATTTTCAATTTATTGATATAGTGGAAATTGCATAAAATAATTCTAAATTTTCAATTTACGGCACCTCCGCAAAACGACATTTGCTTGACTGAAAAAATTTCTTCTTTGTTGGCAGAATGGGGGATCGAAAAGAAATTATTTACTATGACAATGGATAATGCGTCAAGTAATGATACATTTCTGGAGTTGTTAAAAAGTCAACAAAATAATAAGGGTGCACTTTTGAGTAATGGTGAGTTTTTTTCATGTCCGATATTGTGCGCATGTTTTGAATTTAATTGTACAAGATGGGTTGAAATCAATAGATGAGGGGGTAGGGAAAGTTCGTGAGTGTGTGAAGTATGTTAAAGGGTCACAAGTGAGAAAACAGAAGTTTATGGATTGTGTGAAATTTGTTAACTTAAGCCCTGAGAAAGGTTTGCATCAAGATGTTCCAACTAGGTGGAATGCAACCTTTCTTATGTTTCAGAGTGCTATTTTCTATCATCGTGCCTTTGTTCGTTTAGCATTAAGCGATTATAATTTCACATATTGTCCAAAGCAAGAAGAGTGGGGTAAAATTGAAAAAATATTTAGTTTTTTATGAAGTTAGTTGTATTTTTTCGGGAAACAAATACCCCACTTCAAACTTGTATTTTTCTTCTGTTTCCATGGTTGAATTAACGTTAAAAGAAGAAATGAAAAACTCGGATGGATTTATGAGGGAGATGGCTTGTAAAATGTATGCCAAGTTTTCAAAATATTGGTGTGATTAAACTTTGATTTTGGCAATGGAGGCAATTTTAGATCCTCGTTATAAGTCGCAATATGCCGAGTTTGCATATAAGAAACTGTATGGCTCCGACTCATATCAAAGTGATCTTGTTCGTGAAAAAATGGTTGCTCTTTTTGGTGAACATGTGTCAAAATCACCTTCTACATCAACCTCATTTCAGGATTTTTTTAGTGTTAATCTATCATTGGAGAGGAGGAAAGAAGAAACACTTAGTAGACGAACAAAAAGCATATTTAAGGTAATTTTTTAAAGAGTTTTTTATTCATACATTCTTTTCTTTAAATTTTACTTAATTGGTTGTTATTCTTTACTTAATTGACTATTGTTGTTTAAATATAGGAATTTTCTAATATGCTTGTGCGTAAAAGACGAAACTTGAAACGTATTTAGATGAGACAAGAAGTGATTTTAAGGAATAATTTGAAGTTCTTAGTTTTTAAAAAGTCCATCAATATCGCTATCCAGAACTTTCTTGCATGGCTCGTGACATTTTGAGCATTCCAATCTCAACCGTAGCATTAGAATCTGCATTTATCAATGGAGGTCATGTTCTTAATCAATATCGAAGTTCTTTAAAAGCTGGGATGGTAGAGGCTTTGATTTGCACAAGATATTGGTTATTTGGAGTAAAAGGTATAATCGAGTCGAATGAGTACTAATTTATATCTTGACATAATTAATTGTTATATTTATTTAATTGGATTTTACCTACTTATCTTTGTAGGTGATGATGAGTTAAGTTTACTTGAATTAACCGAAGATATAATTCAATTGGAGACCAAGAGTGACCCCACAGTCCAGGTAAATAATATTGATAATTTTTATCACATGTTTCAAAAATTTTAAATTGTTTTGAAATTTAATTCTAATTTAATACAGGGTTGATTCGTTGGATTGATTGCAAATGCTAATTTATATCTTGATTCGTTGAAATTTAATTCTAATTTATCACATGTTTGGGGAGCATAAGAAGTTGTTTTGGGAGCATAATGCATCGCTAATTTAAGCCCTATATAAAATGTTTTATTGTCTAGCATAAACACCATTTTGCCCAGCTTTAAACACTTGCATTTTACAAAAAAATGTAAGTAGCTTTAATTCGTGTTACACTTATGTTACAATGTGATCAACTTTAATTTGTGTTACACTTATGTTACAATGAAAGCAGCTTTAATTTGTGTTACACTTATGTTACAAAAAAATGTAAGCAACTTTTATTTTTTACATTTATGTTACAAAATGTAAGTAGCTTTTATTTGTTAGTTTGAACAAAAAAATTAGTTTCGTGCAAATCGTGTTATTCGTGTTATTTTTGGTAATTTAAAGAAATCGTGTTAATCGTGTATTGTTGTGTTTTTACGTGGTTCGTGTTCGTGGTGCTTAAAAAAACACGACTTCGTGTCGTGTTTGTGTTCGTGTTTAACGGTCATTATCATATCGTGTCGTGTATGGCAAAAACACGACCCAATAACACGAATTGTCAACCCTACGTTTGGGGGGCATTAAGGGGTTTCGTCCTCTAACGACACATTTTCAAGCTTAAGTGTGGATAATCTCAAAATTGGGTCGTGCCCTCAAATCGGGAGTCCCGTGACCACGCGATCGGTTCCAATGAGCTACATTGGTCCCATGCGAGGTGTTGACCCGGCTCACAGGGACGTTGGGGGGGACTTACAGGCTTTCTCCCTATAAATAGGAGTACCCTCTATATTATGCTCATTAATAAAAGAGTTACATTTGCAGTCCAATTGCAACCTCTCCAACTGTTGTTGCCGGTGATTATCATCGTGCCTCATTTTTCCTAAGAAGAATATACGAGGTCGTGAATATGAGTTATACGGTTAAAGTATAAGGGTATATTAGTTTGATTAAGGTTTTGATAATAAAGAAAGGATTTTGAGTATATTAGTTTGATTGGGTGCAGAACCTAAAATACTTAATTAATTTCAAACTCTAAATAAATACCAAGCCCTGAATGACAATACTCTTAAATAATACAAATTATTTTAATCCCTAAGTAACCATATTTAGACAATACTAATAATCCCTAAGTAACCACATTCATTCAATACTAATAATACTCAATTAATTTCAAACTCTAAGTAAATTTCATGCCCTATATGACAATACCCTTAAATTTCGTAATTTATTTTAATCCCTAAGTAACCACATTCAGTCAGACAATACCCTTAAATAATGCAGTTAATTTCAAACTCTAAATAGTAATTCCCAATCAATGTTAACAATACCCTATAAATACTAAATAAATAATGCAATAAAGTTCAATCCCTAAATATAACATCCCATTTCTTGAAAAAAAAATGTATACACATATATACAGCTGTACACACGCATACACAGATATACACACACTTTCACAGAAATGTGAACACACATACATATGCATATACACACATACACACGCATACATAGACATAACGAGTATACATTAGGGTTTTACACATACATTCACACACATATACACAAATATACATTAGGGTTTAGCAGCGAAAGGAAAAAAAATAGGGTTTACCTTTGAGATTGAGATTGAGAGATTGCCAAAATTAGGGTTTGAGAATCGTCGAAAGATAGAGAGAGAGATTGACGCGGGAGGAAATGAAATGAAGGAGGGGGTTTATTATAAGGAGATTGTTCACGACCTAGAGCCGTGACCCATGGCCAAGACCCTTAATTTTTTTCCACATCAGCGCATAGGCAACCATGTGGTCACATCTAAGGGTCATAAATCACGCGCGTGGACAAATTTATATGGTTACGACCCAAAGTCATGACCCTATTGGTGTGAATTTTGGCTTTGGTCACGGCCCTTATCCGTGACCCTACCATGACCAAACTCGGTGGGAACTTTGGTGCGAATTTGGCGCCATAAGGGTAATGAACTGGTCACATCCTATGTCCGTGACCCCATGTTGGTCAAGGATTTGGTCTGTGATCACGCACAAAAGCATCCAAGACCACACTGGGTTATGGATATGATCACGCCAAAAGTTGATGTGGTCACAACTTTGGGTCGTGACCAGTTGGTCACGACTTTGGGCCGTGACCCCATGGGGGTGACCATTTGTAGGATTTAGTGTAGTGTTAGTTACTTTTAAGTTATCCAAACCTAAATAATCCTAGGTATCATATGCCTTTAATGCCAAACCCCATATGTACCATGTGATTACATCTTATTCATCTTAATTGATACAACTATAAATTACATTTTTAACCATGTTATACATCTCAAGTATTAACTATATCCGGGAAGTATGGTATCAAACATCCCCATAAAGTAAGTACTGTTTAGGTAAAGATTCCAATATTAAAGATTTTATATATCTCCAGTCCATGAACATATTAATAAATAAAGACAATATCTAACTCTACATCCACAAAAGTATTGTCCATACCAATTATTTAATAACTAACTATTGGAGTACCAAAGCAGCCACCATCATACGACCTAAGGTAAACTTGTATCTATCTATCAGGATATCGAAGGGGTCACGATCGCACGACCCAGGGTACAACCTATCTCTTTCTCTCGTAGTACCGAAGCGGTCACTATCGCACGGCCCAAAGTAATCCCATTTATATCTTTCGGGATACCAAACCATCTTTGTCTACTGGTATACCGAAGTGGTTACTGTCGTACAAACTAAGGTAATCCCATCTCTATTTTTCGACATACCGAAGTGGCGTTGTCTCACGGCCCATCGTACAAGTCAGTTTTATCTACTATAATACTATAGTAATCATCATCGTACGGTCAATAAAAATATACTTCCGAATACGTATATTCGAAATACGCATATGTGATATTTTTCACATTGGATAATTAATTATACTCATATCATATTTCAATTCTTTATCCCAATGTTGTAACTCAAATTAAAATACAATAATGAAGATTATTATCAATATTAATCGAGTCAGAAGTTTTAATGTATTAAGTTAAACCGTAGAAGAATTGTCCTTATATCTCTATAATAACTTATCTATCCTCTATTCGGTTAATTTTTCATATATAATTAAAGGTTTTAAATTAGTAGTTTAAATATCTAAGTATCCCATTTCGATCTAACATTCCTTTTTACAAATTATATATAAAATCTCAATTTTGGCCTTGGCCTAGCGCACGACTATAAAGTATGACCCGTGCGCATGAACTACAATTGTGATCGTTCGCACAACTAAACCACAAATTTTGACTTTCTTCAACCCTTAGCCCTTGTCACGACCCCCGTGTCCAAAACTACCATTAGCGATTTGCTTTAAGGTTTTTACACCTCCCATGTACCCTAAATTCTCGTACAAACTACCCCAAACCAAACTCTAAGCTATCTTTACAAGTTTAATAGATTTATAGAAGGTTTTAGAGGTATATTACAGTATTAGAAACCTAAAATTGAATTTTACCCTAAAGTCCCAAATTTCCAAGTTATTTATGTAATAATCAAGGGCTTTTACTCAATTCTTCAAGCATACACAATTCCAATATCAATTTGTTAATTATAAACCAAAATTTATGACAATTTGAATCAAATTCCATTTATGAATAAAGTCCCAATCTTTATAATGAATTTTAATCTAAAAAGTGTTGTTTAATTATCTATATCAACTGTTTTATATATAGATTTAGAATCTAGTGAATAACTATATTTTAATACCAAAAATAATCATATTAATATTCTAAGTAAACTTGCCTCCATATCAAGATGGTGAATTCCAAGTCAATTCTCGCAATTCTTCTTCTCGTAGTCATATCCTTCTCTCAAGCCTTTAAGATTTTCTCTCTAAAGGTATTAAGGTTAATTAGGTTTAGCCTAATGTTCATTTAGATAGTTTAACCAAGAAATTGGGTTCGGGACCCAAATGAACCTTAACTAAACAAGCCCAAAACTTCATCCAAATAGTCCAAAACTCAACCCAAGTTATATATTGAACCGTAAGGATTAAAACCCATTATTACAAGTCTTTACTAAATATTCTATATGTTCCAAACATTACCCAAACTAACAAACCTTGTCTTAATATTCTAGTCGGTATTATTTTTAATTCATCATCGTGTCTTAAATCATATTTCAATTTCGAATAATATACATATAAGACAAACACGTATGAAAATATAAATAGTGAAATCACACATCATTACAAGCCCATATAATCATAAATAATAAACTTTACTATTTAATTAATGAATTAAATTAGGGGATATTACATTCTACCCCCTTAAAACAAGAAATTTCGTCCTCAAAATTTGATTTCATTATACTCTTACTTGAAAATCTAGGAATATCATGCTCTTAACGTCCTCACACTCTATACAATATATACTCGTCATATGACCTAATACTCACTAAGATCTCTCGAAGTAAATTGCGTCTAGCTATCCCTCAAGTGACTAGTCCAACTATTGAAATATTCATATGTCCCGCAAAAGACTTCCCTGTTGTATAATTGTATTAAAATTGTGTCATCACTGATAGTGACAAGGCAAGTCAAATAATGTCGGTACCACCCTGTCCACGAGTATGGAAATGAATTATGCATTAGAATTCCAACTTCTTTTTAGGATCAAACTTCATAATATTTATTCTCGGGGAGGTCTTCAAAACACCCGAACTACCTCTTGGGACCCCAAACCATGCTCTTATTTATCACCGAAGCACTTTTGCCTACTTTGAAAATTTGTATACATCCTATTATGAATGCCACTTCTTATGAGTTGTGCCAAAGACATTCCCATATAAAAACATGTTAATCCCTAGCTCATAATCAACTTGTTCAATCTAACTCGGATGACCCCCAACTGATTACATGACCTATTTTGAACCATGAACCCTATCGAAAACCAATGGGTCTACTTTCCCATCTATATATTAGGTTTCGAACACTGTAAATCTTTGAATGTTCCCAATGATCTACCTTTTCTAGTGATAAGAGCCCCTTCTTAACACAAACTATACCAATAGGTGCTTCACCATATTAACCATACGAATTCCGCACATTACTGTACACCGACTTGCTTCTATAAAATAAATTAATCCACAAGCATTCACTTTTTTCAAAATTAATTTAATGCCCCACGATTTTTAGACTGTGAAAGAATTTATAAAGTGTTAAAATCAAAAAATATTTATTGGACTTAATTATTTTTAGCATTTAAAAATGATTGTTTTAACATAAAAATCAAAAGGGTTTTAACCGGGTTTCAAATAAGGAGAAAAATCGGATTTTACTAAAATTTATTTTAAATTAGCGAAAATAGGTTGATCCCAGGTGCCGAACTGGTTCGGCTCTAAGGGCAAATCGATTCGCACCGGACAGTTTGGGCGAGTCGAGTTCTTTTTATGTATCCGTGTTGGTTTCGAAATCTATTGTTTTTTCATATTAAAAGGCTAGGGGGTTGACTTTTTTCAACACTTTTCTCTCATCTTAAAAAGCAGTAGCTTCACAAGTTTTTCTCTCCCTCTTATACAAAACATAACCTCCATTAAAACAGCTTCAACCCAATTTTTTATCGGTAAAATAAAGTTTTCTCAATATCATCCAAGAACGGAATTTTGATATTTTTCGAGGCTATCGCAACAGCGTAATCAAATTATCGAGACGATTTATTTTCAAGGATGAATATCTTTATTATTCCCCTTATGTACTATATGTTTTAAATGTTTCCTAAAGCTTAACTAATTATTTTTTTCTTAAAAATAATTAGAAATACTAATTAAGAAAAGTGATATTTAATTTAGGGTTAATTTTATTAAATATGAAAATACGATTCAAGACTTGAAATATCACATGCTTAGATTAGTTATATCGTGTTATTGTGGATTACTGGGACAAATCGCATGTTAAAAATTAAAATATGTAATTCGAATAATATTTTGAGTCAAAATACGGTATTCATGTGTATGTTGTAAAACAAAACTAATTATTGTAGAACGTTGTTAAAAATCATTTTTGAATTGGTTTATATGTCAATATGATAAATATCACTCGCATTGGAATTATTAAATTTGACAACATTTGTAATTATTTTGTATAACTTGATTATTACATGATTAAATGGATGTTATTTGAATGAAATTGAAGTTTTAGGACTAATTGGAGGATTGTAGTGGTGAATTACAAATATGTGTTATGTAAAGATTATTCGTGTTAATAAATTGTCACCGTGGGAATGTCGGGATTTGGGGAGTAGTTGTAATTCCACCCTTGTCTAGTAGGTTGTTTGCTAGGTATGGGACTAGTAGGTGCACTTTGTTTTTGTTGTTGTTGTTACTTTCTATCTATCAGACTAGTGAGTGTGCACTTGTACGATTGGGTATTCTCGCGTGTGGGACTAGGTAGTATGCCATGTCATTGTTCCTTTAGCCTAGGTACGAGACTAGGTGATAAATTTGGTTAGGTATTGTTCCTAGCTATTGAACTAGGTAATACTTATGGCTTAGTGATCTTTAGGTATATGATTAGGGTTGGTTTGGATTGTGATGCCCAGTTTATGGTCGCGCTAATTGAAAATATAAAGAACTTAACTAAGAAATTATAATTAATTCCTAAGATAATAAATAAGTATTAAAATAGAATTGTGTCACGAGTATGTGCAGGACTAACGATAATTGGGTCGACTTCTATAGTTATGTGGGTGTGTGTTGGCATCACGAGTATGTTCATGATTGGATATAGTGATCTGTCGTGCGTGGAACATCATCAGTATGTGCAGGCCTAATCAAATTGGGTTTACTGGCTATAGTGATGGGTGTGAGTGTGTTGTGTTGAGATTTTAAGCGCGCCACAAGTATGTGCAGGACCAATAAAAAAATAAACTGTCTATAGTGACATCTCACCAATAAGATAATCAAATAATTTAACTGAGTAAGATATAGGTTTAAGATCTAATTCACTATTGAAATAAATAAAATCAGACTTGGGTACTGAGGCGACTTAGTTTAAGTAGGCAGTTAGTATCATTTTACTTTACTTGCATCTTATTAAATCTATTTTGGATTTAAAATATTCTATTATGATATTTATGCCATATTATGTTTATGTTTGGATTCACGAATCCTATTCGGGAGGAGAAAATGGTTTTTATGCGGTGGGCTCTGACCCATTGCATTGACTAGCATTTCAAGTTTAATATTTGGAGTATCTACATAGGATTTATTAGAGATACGTGGAGTTGTAGTTGGATTTACCTTTTATTACTTTCTTACTTTCGTTTTCCCTTTCCAGCCATACTTATTATGAGACGGTCATTTATGGATTTTTTTTGGGTCATTCGATTCCACAGTTCTTTATGGTTTTCAGTTAGAGATTTGTAGCTGTATTATTCATTTGAGTATTATTATCATTTGGAGTTGATATTTATTTATTGGAGTTAGCATGGTGATGGATTTTATTGCGGTGGTTGTTTATATTTGTTATTATCTCCAAATCATATCTCGTGGAAAGAAGTTTTTAATGTCTTATTTTTTGTCACATCCTAAGAACGGTATTTTAATTCTAACGCTTAAGTAGATTGGCATAGGGAACTGGCCATCTCCAATACAAAAATATATGGGGTGTCACAATTACCTTCCATAACTTGGGCCCTTATAAGACACCCAATTTATCATGAAACTGTAACCTTCGACATTCATAAATATAGAAAGGGACTCTTCCGAGTTATAATCTCCACACCTTATTTCAGTAAAGTTCCACACTTGAGCCGAAGCAACCTTTACCCAAAAATTAGGTATAATGGACACCACCACTACAAGTAGCATTTTACAAGTACTACTTGTAAAACGCTTCTATTTTTATTTTTACTTGATATTTTACTTATGATATAATGTAATTAGATAATTAGTTTTGGCAAAATTGTGTGTCTACACGTGATATTTTTTAAATAAATTATTTGATGAAACATGCAAATTCTGAAAAATAAAGTAGGTTAATATTTGATGGTTTGGTTAAGATGTAATGACCATAGATAATTAATATTTGCCAAATTTTAAGTTTATTTATTTATTTATTAAGAAATGATTTGAGCGAACTATTATTAACTGCAAAAATAATGCAGAACCATAAACCAGAACCACAAATTGACCCGAACCCAACAGAGAATCGATGGCTTGATTTGGTTCAGTTATGGTAGGGTATCGATTCGGTTCTGGTTCAAAACCATGGATCCAATCAACTTCGGTTCTGATTCTGGTTCTGGTTTCATAGTGGAACCGTACCAACCCGAGCCATGTGCACCCCTAGTCCGTGACCACATGGGGCACTGTTGAAAAATGGTCATGACCCAAACCCGTAACCCCTATTTTTTTTAAAATAAATAAAAATATGATCACGGTCTCGAATATTTAGGATTTTGGTTTAGGATATATAGTCTACGTTTTAGAGTTTAAGTACTACGGTTTAGGTGTTTCGGTTAGGTCATTAGGATTTATTTATTTGGGTCTAAGTTTTAGGGTTTAGTAAATAGGATTTAGGGTTTGTGGTTAAGGGTTATTAATCAGGGTTTTGGTTTTTCATTTTACATTTTAGGTTTTAGGAATGAATATTTTAGCTTTAGGATTCAGGGTTTACGATTTGGGTTATAAGTTTTAGGGTTATTGAATTAGGGTTTAAGGATTGGGGTTTAGGTTTGGGGGTTTGGGGGTTTGGGTATACGATTTAGGAATTGGCAATTATGGTTTTGGGTATACGGCTTAGGAATTGGGAATTAAAAATTAGGGTATACAGTTTAGGAAATATCAAAAGAGGTAAAGTGGCACGCCTAAGCACCCCTCTGACCTAATGCCCAAATAAAATAATCCACTACCACATAGCCCAACGTTTGAGCTTTAACCGGCCCAAAGTCTAATCTCCTAGATATTAACCAACTATGTTCTTAACATTTAAACTAATTGGGTAAACTAAACTATTAAAATCATTAATTCTCTTAAATAAACAAATTTAATTAATCACTTGAATCCACATTAATACATAAGTCAATTGGATATTAGATTCACCACTAAATTAGTTATTATTTTAAAAAACTTAGTGGGGTATTACACCTTAAGGTAGCAGAGTATTTGGGTATATACATGCACACATATACATACACATACACATACATAAACATACATACACACACATATACATACACATACAGACACATATACACATAGAGTATATACACATACATACATACATACCTAGCATATATATATATATATATATATATATAAAGAGAGAGAGAGCAGTGAACCTAAAGTGTAGAAATAGAGGGTTACCGGAGAGAGTGAGAAAGCAGTGAGGGAATAAATGTACACATATCTAAAGAAAGGGATCACGTGAAAACTAAAGAAAGGGATAGTACCCCATATCTAAAGGATGTGGTCACGAAGCTTGTCCGTGATCGAAACTGTGAACATTTCAAAGTGGTCACAACCCAAAGTCGTGACCAATGTTCACTGAAACCTTAACTTGGTCATGGACCTGGTCATAGTCTGCGTCCGTAACCAATTTTTGAATAAGTTTGGCACCCATGTGGTCATGGGGATTGTCATGTACAACGACCGTGACCCCGGTGGTCATGATCTTGGTTCGTGACAGTATCCATTGAATGTCACCCCTACTGGTGGTTATTGACCTGGTCACGCTTATTTGGGCTTTGGTCATGGAATTTAGACGTCAACACCAGATCAGAGTCCTGAGCCATGACTATTATAGCGTGAACATTCCTGGTTTGTGGTGTTGTGCTTTTAATGTCTAGAGTAATGTGTAGACACCCCATCCAAGAACCCACCTAAGCACCTCCTTAGGTCCCAAGAACTCATTCCTTTTTCCATAAACCCTAGGTCATACTCCAAGTACAGATCTAGAGGCCATCAGGCGCTTCTGATACCCATTTGACTATGGTCAACTCTTCAACCAAAGAGAATATAAATGAAACTTTAAAGGGTTCTGAATCCTCTTTCCTATGGCTCATCCCGTGCACGAATCGACCTTACGGTTCGGACGAACGATCCATTTTACTCCTACGTGTCATCAAACGCATTCAACCCCGTTTGATGTTAGTCAATTCTCTGAACTGGGCGAATCTCAATTAAATCTTGTAGAGCAATGAATCCTCTTTCCAATGGTACGTCACGTGCATGAATCGACCTTACGGTTTGGACGAACGACTCATTTTCCTTCAAAAATCTCTCGTTCACAGACCATTTGGTGCTTCCGAGCCCGGTTTGACTTTGATCAACTCTTGAACCCGAGATTTGTAATGGATTATTATAATACTTTGAATTACCTTTTCAACGATCCTCCCCGTGTACTTACGATTTACAATTTGTGATCCTTTTTCTGAAAAAACCCATTCCGGACTACCTAAAGGGCACCTCAGGAACCCTGCCTATAGGCGGGGTGTCCTTTTCCTTGCCTAGCAAGGCAAACCCAATCATAATAGGCAGAACAAGAACCATGCTAATCGGCACCCCCCTTCACCCCTATAAAAATGGCTATGACCTCACCCTACAAGGCACAACCTAGAAC
Source organism: Sambucus nigra (assembly GCA_949130495.1). Lineage (NCBI taxonomy): Eukaryota > Viridiplantae > Streptophyta > Magnoliopsida > Dipsacales > Adoxaceae > Sambucus > Sambucus nigra. Next base: position 462,816,995 of record OX422211.1, on the reverse strand, counting down.
CCTCTTAGAAAATCAGAGAACATTATCCTCGTAATTAGAGCCTTTCCCTTTTCCAAAAAGTCCATTTTCCAACATCTTCTTACGTAATGTCCTTACCTCACCTGTTAATTCACCTCACCCCTCTACATCACTTCCATACAACTTTAAAATCAGCACACTTTCATTCCAAAGTCAGTGACAAGCATCCATAAAGAGATCTATTTCTCCACCCCTTTTATAGTTTATCTATTTTAAGTGTTATTCATCTTATTTCTATTTTGTGCTTTTGTTTCATTATCTCACATCCATTAATCTTTACAATTTGTTAGTAGTATTGCACGTAACCTATTTTCATTTTAAAAAAAAAAAGACAAAAGAAGGGTTTATCCTTAAATTCCAACATCGGGATTTCCATTTTTACGTCTTCACTCTTAAAATAAATTTTCCTCATATACAAGGAGTCCCACATTTGGATTCATTAATTGAACCCCGCCCCTATGTTATTTTAGAACTACAGGGACTTTGATGTCCCGTGGGATACATAGGAATCTTAGGCCAATCCCGAGATTCGAATCCTCCTCCTCCCTTTTTCATTTTAAATATCTTTCATATCTTATTATATCTATTTCTATGAGTTCTAAATCCCTACATACTTGTGTCTCGTTTGATGTGCACATTCACTTTTTCCTAGAGATTGGTGATTCGATTAACGTTTACGTACAGATGAGTCTTCTTCGACCCTTTCATGATGTGAGTTGGATGATTCCATTCTCCCATAACTTATATTATACACATGTACACACACATCACGTGAATTAAAAAGAGAATATTCACATACCATGAGAGACCGAAAGGGTGAAATGGGTTCCTAACACCTTTGCACTTCGTAACTTAGTCTCCGAACCATTGAACCATTTGGTTTTGCATGCATCAATATAACCTTGTTGTCTTTCTATAGAGGCGGCAACATTCTTTTGCCTGTTTTGAGCAAAATAGGCAGGTGACTCTATCTCTTCGTGTTACCCCTATTCGACGACGGCCAACTCCGTATCCATACGCACCGAAGGAATTCGACCCCGGATGGCCATAATGATGACTTCCCTGGGGACTTTTATTAAGAAAACTAGATTTTATTACTACATGGGTGTAATTCAATACTCTCCTACTATTCTATATGTGTGCATATGCTCCCAATTATCAATCGCATACCCGACTTTGGCCTAGCTCACTCTTGGCTTCGGTCTTCGATCAAATCGCCCCAAAACTCCACTGCCTTTTTCTGCAACTTCAACTGAATTTAGGATTTTCCTCTGCAAGTGACCTATAGAGCATACCGATCAAACACCAAACGTTCAGCCCGATCTGATGGCCATCCTAGCCCAGCTTAATGCCAAGATTGAAAACCTTCAAACTAATATCCAAGAGATGCAGAGACATCAAGCCAAGACTCCAGAAGCTGGTGAACTTGGGACCCTCTTTCCTCGTGCTATAGGTCTGCCTGCCCCCAAGCTTAATTGAGGCCCGGATGAATACTAACATATTCTATTAGCCCCACCTAGAAATGGGTCGCCACTTGTTCAACTCCTGATTCCGAACCTTCCCCAGCCAGGGGCTAATCCGCCAGTACCTGTGGATCCAAAAGAAGAGGAATTGAACAAGGTCAAGGAAGACCTCAAGCTGCTACAAAAAAAGTGTGGCCAATTCAAGATCTCCGGGAAATACATGGACTACACCCACATATCTCCCTACCCCAATGTCAAGTTTCCATAAACGTTAAATATGCCGGACATCAAGAAGTTCGGGGACAGCAGGACCCCAATTGTGCACCTACGCAACTATCACCGAGTTATGGCCCTTCTCGGTGCCTCATAAGAAATAATGTCCTAAATGTTTCAACATACCTTAAAAGAAAGTGCTTTACAATGGTTCTTGTCTCTCGAAGAATCCAGGATCCATAGCTGAGAAGATGTAGCCCGGGAATTCATATCTCAGTATAAAAATACTGAAAAGTTAGAGGTCATATGTAGAGACCTAAAACTTCCAAAGTAAAATCCTGGGGAATCAGTCAGTAACTTCATTGGAAGGTGGAGAGAGAAAATCACCGCTATAACCAATAGGCCCTCAAATGAAGAATAAATGAGCATTGCTAAGAATAATTTTTTATCTCATATCCGAGCGTCCATGGTAGGAAAACACTACCCGCACCTCTGAACCCTCCGATAAACTGGTGTGGAAATTGAAGAAGGTGTTACCAAAGTGAAGTCAGAACCAAAGAAGCTGACCGGACAATTTACACCCAAAAAATATGAAAAGCCCGCTAATGCCTCAGTCTCAACCATTAATAACATATCACAACCTACTACCTCTTGGACACTAGAAAATCACCCCAATCCTTCCAAAAAATAGTACACCAAACTCCATGCTCCCAATTCGAAGGTATATCCGGCTTTGCTAACCCGAAATCTCATAAAACCATTGGAACCTCGACCATTACTAAAGCCACTCACTAAAAACTTCAAATATAATGCCACCTGTGACTTTCCAAGTCGCAGGCCTTACCATCGACCAATGCTTTCATCTCAAAAATATTATCCAAGGTATGATAGACCAGCGTATCATCACCCCTCCAGCTAATCCCAAGCCCAACATAACTTACAATCCTCTTCCATCACATGGAATTGGAACGAGTGCCATCTTCTTGGAAAGTAACCCCGAGCTTGACCCTTTTACCCAAATTGTGCCTCTTAAACACCCATTATCTCTACAATCTCACCCAAGCCTCTCAAGGTTAGCTCATTCTTTCTTCTACACCCTACATGCCTTTGCTAATCAAGCTCTATCACTCCTTAAGAGCACTTGTATTTCGATCTGCACCTGATCATGGGGAGTCATGGAACTACCTATTGTGCTAGACCAACTCTAAAAGTTTAGGTTGAAATTGCTTGGGAAAATGTCAACCAACTATCAGATATTTAGTCGCATGTTCATAGAAGCCCAAAAGTGGGCTCATGAATCAGATGAGTGGATGGTACCCGTTGAGGAAATCAGTCTAGATGATATTATACAGATCATGGACGATGTAATTTGCTGGACAAGAGAATTCTACAGCATCTCTGAGTTTTTCACTGCTTTGAAACTTGAGGACGGTTGGTCCCTTTACTTGTGCATTTCCTTGCTGAATGGGGAGATTTACATGGTGAGGTAGTAGAGGTTATTGAATGCATTGATTACTCTTAGTAGGAAGGCATCGTCACCACCAGATGGGGGAATGACTTCGATAGTTCAAATGATGAACCGAATCATTAAGAAGCCAGTTCAATTACTAGTTTGTGTGGACTTATCTATTTTGAATAATTATTGGGGAAAATTAACAAAGTATCCATTCAACCCGAAGTAGATTTAGCCATGAGGTTCTTATTCTTTCTCGCCTCTATGATCCACATGACCATATCAAGGTGGTACTACAATGACCCGACTCCCCATTCAATCGGAGTAGACAAAGGAAATGTAGTTACCAAAGAGCTCCCAATGTTAGAAATGACCGTTGAAGAAAGCAAAGCCCTAGATCATCTCAAGAAAACCCAAGCCCATATAACCTTTTTGGGACCCTTCATGTCCTCTCAGTTGCAAGAAATTGCCCTGATAAAGATTTTTATTGGACCCACAGTTTCTCCCTCTATTACTTCATAAGAAGCCATGAATATGGTTGTATTTTTTACCTCTACCATGCTCATATATCATTCTAAAGAAAAAATCCTGAAATTTAGCCCTGATCGCAACTATGCCTTTTAACATCTCCGATATAGTTTTAGGAAATATAGTCCCGCTATCACTTATTGACAATGGATCCGCTCTCAATGTCTGTCCACTCAGAACCTTCAACTGCCTAGGATTGAAAGTTAGTGATCTCACTCCCACATCCGTCGTCGTGCGTGCCTATGACAACACTCGTAAAGAAGTCATAGGTTCCATAAAACTCACACTAGGGGTTGGCCCTATCAACCCTTTAATCGAGTTCTAAGTCATCGATATACCCGCCTATTTTAATTTAATCATTGCTCGTCTATGGCTCCACAATATCTGAGGGGTATTCGCTTCTCTCCATTAAAAATTAAAGTTCTTCGCTAAAGGCCAAGTTATCATCATCCTGGGGAATGACAATAATTTTGACAACACCAACACCAGCAATCAAGTATTGGAGATTCAGTGTAGTATTAATGATATGTTACTTGTCCCAATAAGGGACAACTTCAATGATCGAGTTTGTCCATAGCATAGCCCTCACGACTATTTCAATGTAATTTAGATGTTCAAGAACATGCATTTCATGCTAGAAATAGGTCTAGGGCAACGCTAGCAAGGAAAATTGAGCCTATTATCCTGAAAGAAGCCATTCCCCCATGTGGCCCTGGGATACCAACCTTCATCGGTTGAACTCAAAGCACCCTGCCGACCGTGACCAAAGAGATATATCACGAATGAAAAGATTATTTTGGGGAACTTTCGGAATGAAAGATTTGTTAAGGAGGGTGAAGACTTCCCCTTTTGTGGATACTCTAAACCGTAGTATGACCACGCTGATAAGAAGATAAAGTTGGTGTTGGAGATATTCTTTCAAGCCAATAATGCTTGGGATGAAGACTGAAAACATGAAGTACAACCTTTTACTGAGCAAACCACGATAATTACTAAGAACTCTGAGGGTAGCGACTCTGAGTGATTCTTTAACCTGCAGACACTAGGGTTGAGTATTCATGATTCGCCTAAATGCTGCACCATTGAACCCATCCACTAAAATTACAACTGTTGATATGCCTCTCCTAAACTGGCATTCCGTCCCAATCCAGCCTGTTCAAGCTCAACCGAACCCTGATGTTTATCTTATTCAAATCTCTACACTTATTTTTGTTTTTCCTTTTCCTAATGTAAATATAACCAATACCTCTTTTGACGAGGTTCTCAACGTTGTTTTCATTCTAAATGAAAAAAATGAAGATTTGAGTATCTTTTTATGCCTTAGATTAATTGCATTGATTCCAATTAAACTTTTAATGATGATGATTTTGTAAATGAATAATTTTTAACTGACTCAATACGAAAAATAATAAACAACATAACCGCATTCCAACTAATAATGATGAGACTATTATTAACCTCGGTTCTAATAGCCATCAACACGAGTTTAAGATATGGTCCACCCTTATGGAGCATGAGCGTGCACAATTTAAAAAACTAGTGAAAGAGTTCATAGACATCTTCATATGGTCCTATGATGACATGATCAGCATTGACCCCAAAACAGCTCAGTACGAGATCCTAACATTCTCGGATTACAAACCGATCAAGCAAAAATTGAGAAAGCTCCAAACATAATGGTCCTTTAAAGTCAAAGAGGAGGTAGTCAAACAGTTGAATGTGAGTTTCATTCAGTGATCGAATCCCTAAATGGCTCATAAATATCATCCCCTTACCGAAATCAAGAGAAAAAGTTTGCATGTGCGTCAACTATCAGGATTTGAACAAAGTATCCCCGAAAGATGATTACGCATTGCCAAACATTGATATAATCATGGACATCACACTCAGCCATGCCCTCAAATCATTAGTCGACGGATTTTCCAGTTACAAGTAGATCAAGATGCACCCTGACCATAGAGAGAAAACTGCTTTTATCACCCCCTAAGGAATTTTCTGTTGCATCGTCATGCCATTCGGACCCAAAAATGTCGGGACTACCTACTAAAGATTTGCTATAATCATCTTGAATGACATTATTCACAGATAAGTCAAGGTTTATGTTAATGACATGATCGTGAATTTCAAGACTCAGAAAGGTCACAATCCCACCCTCCGGAAGTTCTTCGAGCGATTATGATAATACCGGATGTGACTCAACCCACAAAAGTGTGTTTTTGGCATCACTAAGGGAAAAATCTTGGGATTCATAATCAACTAAAAAGAAATTGAGGCGGACCCCACCAACTAAAAGCCATACTCGAGATTCCACTACTCCAGATGGAATAGAAAGTCCGAGGATTCATGGGTAAACTGTAATACATCAATTGGTTCATCAGCCAACTAACCTCTATCTGTGAACCTATCTTCAAACTTCTATGAAAAGATTCAACCAACGTTTGGAACGAGGCCTGCCAAGAAGCCTTTTACCAAATCAAGCGATACTTCACCCGATCATCGGTACACATTCCTCTACAGCTACGTCTCCCCCTCCTCCTGTACATAACCATCACTGATAGCGCAGTAGGGACTTTACTAGCCCAATATATTAAAAAATATCGTAAAGAAATATCTATTTACTACGTTAGTCAGAAACTGGTCGAGTATGAAATCAATTACATTACTTTAAGGAAAGCATGTATCGACTTAGTCTGGGTTATACAAAAGTTACAGCACTACATGCTTGCTTTTCCCATCAAACTAGTATCCCTAATGGAACCCATAAAATACCTGCTAAAGAACCCCGCTATATCAAGCTTAATGGCCCGTTGGTTGATATTGCTATCCGAGTTCGATATTGTGTACGTCATGCAGAAAGCCATGAAGGTAAGGGACATCTTTGACTACCTTATCGATTATCCTATGGAAGGAACTGATGTTTGGTTCTCTGAATTCCCAGATAAAGACAATCTTTGCACCTCCTAGAAGGATCTCAAAAGGCAAATGTTCTTAGATGGAGCTACCAACTACAAAGGGAACGATATTAGGATACTCCTTATTTCTCCCAATGACTCCTACACTCCCATTGCCATCAATTGAGACTTCTCTTGCACCAATAACATGGTTAAATATGAGGCATGCACCGTAGGACTCAAGATCACCCTCGAGAAAGGCATCAAGAACCTATACATCTATGGGGACTCTGCCCGTATTGTCGAACAAACTCTTAAAAATGGAAAGTCAAAGATAAAAAGCTTCTACCCTTACTTGCCCACCTTAAAGAGCTCGCCTTTCAGTTCAAAGATGTCACCTTTCGTAACCTTCCTCGCTTAAAGAATAACCTAGATAAAACACTTACAACCCTGGCCTCCATGGTTGATATGCTAAGGGAATAACAATGGCCCATTTCCAGGTTCAGAAATAGGTTAAGCCCACCCACTGCTACCATATTGACCTCGTCACAGATGAAGAATTTAACATGTGTGGGTTATGGTACTATGATATTTGGTTCCTCCTCAAATATGGTAGGTATCCCTGTAATACAGATAAGAAAGACCGTGCAACCCTTCACACACTAGTTGCCCTGCACATCATCTGTGATAAAGCACTTTTCAAGAGAAACTTTGTTGGAATCCATTTACATGCATAGCATAGGGTGATATTTAAGGAATAATGCAAAAAATCCAAAGCGGGGAATACGGGCCCCACATGAACGGTCATATACTTGCCAAGAAGATCATCCGTTAAGGGTACTCTTGGACTACTATTCTTCAAGACTGCACTGCTTATGTTTAAAGATGCCCCAAATGCCAAAAGTTTGTCAACCTCCAATACTTGCCTCCCCAAGAATTATACAACATGACCTCTTCCAGACCCTTCTTCACCAGGGGAATAGACATTATAGGGAAGTTCATTCCTAAAGCTTCTAATGGTCATTAGTTCATCCTGGTTGCTATTGACTACTAATGGGTCAAAGCCAAGTCATATGTGGTGCTGAATGCCAAGAAAATGACCAAGTTTATCGGACAAAATATCATATGTAGATACGAGATTCCTCATGAGTTAATATCCGATAATGAGCTCCACTTCGAAGCCAAGGTCACAGAACTGGTCGATGAGTATAGAATTCAGAGACACAAGTCTTCTCCTTACCGACCCCTAACCAATGGCGCTTTTAAAGTCTCCAACAAAAGCAATCATCATCAGTAATTTGATCGAAAGTTGTAGATACTAGGTCGATCGGATCCCATACACCCTTTGGTGCTATCACACTTCCTTTAAAACACCTACTAGGGCAACCCCCTATTTTTTAGTACACGATATAAAAGCAATTCTCCCCATTGAGATTGAAGTACCTTCTCTATATGTCATGCTCAAAAGAAGAGTTAGCGATGAAGATTGGCATCAGAGGATCTATATTGAACTCTAAATTTTAGATGAAAAAGAGACTTGAGGCTCTATACCACATATAAGGATACCATCGACGGATAGCGCGATCATTCAACAGGAGAGTCAAAGACTGCGACGTCCAGGAAGGAGACCTAGACCTCAAAGAAATTATGGAACCTATTTGGGACCCCGGAGGGAAGTTCAAACCTAATTGGATCGGCCCCTATAATGTGAAAAGAATCCTGTTTGGCAGCGCCACTATGCTCACAGACCTTGATGGATAAGAAATGGTGCGTCCAATCAATCTGGATCGTCTTAAGAAATTCTACCCTTAATCCGAACTCTCAGCGTGATACTCTTCATTTCCCTTACCCAGAACTACGTGGGACCAGATCCTCTCAAAATAATTCTTTTCAAAATGAAACTCGTGAAATTTTCAAAACCCACGGAGGTACGTATACAGCTCATATGACACACATAGGTGCGATCCTTTCTTTTTCATAAAATGTTATTCTTTTCTAACCCTCGAGAATGATGGTCCATCTCATTATTTACAAGAATAAAAGGATGATGTATGTCTTAGCGATTGGTATAGATAGTTCAAACACAAAAATTCATCAAAAGGCATAACAAAATATGATTAAAATTATTTTTATTTTCAAATTAAGGAAGATAGACATTACATGAAATATCAATTGAGGGAATCAAACAGACCACCCCCTTCAATTACAAAATGAACTTACATTTCCCCTAACAACCTACTCATTCCCTATCAAATAAACCTGTTTTACAAAAAAAATCCTAAAACATTCCAAAATACTAACATAAATCACCCAATATTCCCCAAAACACTGCCCTCAACTACCAGACGACCATGCCTCATTATCATTACCTGCTCCTGGAGGTCCCCAGGTCTCCCACTCCTGATTGATACTTCGAATGCGCTCCATGGATCGGTATGCCTTGATAAGTTTTACCGAAACCATAATACTTTTTTCCATGGTGTCGAAGGAAACAAGTCACTTTTACCCACTCTCCGCTTCTAAAATATTCCCAACTACCCGCTTCCACAACCATTTTAGATAATCCCCAAACACACACCAAGCCCCTCCAACAGATTGAGACAAATGGGTATACAGTCGACGGTGCTGCCACAAATGTCCCAGTATCATCCATAAATACTCAATTAAGTCCTCTATCGGGAACAAACAGGTTATACGAGGAAACACCCCACTTGGCACAGAAGTCGCCAAGAAAAATAAAAGGAAGTTTGGAGAAGGCCAACCAGTCGTACATACCGGTACTCCCCTAACTGCAAAATGGATTGTAATTCCCTCCCCCCCCCCCCCCTTATGGAATAAACCAGCGAAGACACAAGACCCTATGCTCCATGAACCAGTAACCCGGTTCTCTATCAAAAGGCCGAAACTGAAGAAGGGCTTGATGAAAAAGTTAAGGACACCTGACATGGGATATTCAGGAGGGGCTATCTGGTGAAACCTATCAAAAAGCCACATGAACACCATCTTAGGTCTCTCCCACAGAAAATTGGAACGACCCTCCTTTAAAGCATAAAGACCATTCATGGTCTCCACCAATAATACCACGGCAGGACTACAGTGGTAAGACATCCACGCCACTAGCGTGGCCACCTGAGGATCGATCGTCAGGTCACCCGTTACTAGTAACAGCCTAGTACTCAGGCCCAAGGAAACAACTCTGACAAAACCAACATCGGAGAAATCTCCCTGGCACATCGAGTTCATAATTGTCGGGAGGGAGATATTCCCTCCGTGGACCAATAGGCAAGCTGTCGAGGGCGAGATATGAAGTAACTCGATAAAAGACACCCAGGGAGAACGGGACAAGTCAGGCATAGCCTCCATCACACTGAGGCTAGCACCCAATATCGTTGAAAACTCCTCATAAGTAGGGCATGCCTCGTCTATGCCAAATCGAAAAATATGATCTTCGTAGTACCAGAATTGTACCATCGCCTCCAGCAGTAATCAATAGCACGGTTGTGCCATAAAAAGACCCAACATAGACTAAAGGTGTCATAGTCGACATTATAAAGGCACATGGACTCTCGCCTTCAAGGTAAGAAAAAAAGACCTCAGACATTGGGAGAGTCATTTGTGAAAAAGAATAAAGACACAAAATAGAGAATGTGGATGGTAGTGAAGAATACACTCCCCAAAACCCTTTTTTATATCCAAAAGACCTCACAAAGAGCAAACTATAACGCTCCAGCCTAGATTTATATGTTGCCTGTAGTCAACCTGGTCCGACTCGAGCGTTAGATGTGAAGTGCAATGAAACAACCTATATAATGTTGCTAGTCCAGTTTTATTTTTAATTAACGTTTCAGCTTTTTATCATGCAATTCAAATTTCAAATCAAACTACATGAAGGACCTCTGAGAAGTACCCCCAAAGTTCAAAGCATACAGAGCAGTAAACGTATTAGATAAAAATACTTACCAATAGGGTCGGTCCAAAGATTGAGAGTGCCCTGTGCAAAAATAAATTTAGGGCCCTTCTAAAAAAATATTATACAAAGATATTAAATACCTAAAATGGCCCCCTAAAAAATTAAACTTATCTTTTAGGGGGCCATTTAAGTTGAGTGAGATTTTTGGACAGTTGAATCATTCTTTGTACAAATTATTTTTGGGTAGATAAAAAAATGGTCCCATTTCGATTGGGTGAGATTTTTGGATAGTTGAATCATTCTTTGTACATATTATTTTTGGGTAGTTACAAAAATGGGCCCTAAAAAATTAAATTTATTTTAAAAAATGACATTTTTAATATACATAAAATATTTTTGGACCCTTAAAATTTACATATATAGGTGCATACTCTAAAATGGGGCCTGTGTCATTGCCCATTTGGCACATGGCAAGGGTCGACCATGCTTACCGATGTAACGCTCTCAAAATATGAACCGTACCCAACTGCCATAACAAAGACGAGGGTGTGAGCCAATGCCCAGTGGAAATATGAAAATACAATATAGAAACGAATGGCAGAAAGAAGACTCTAACATGTTATACCTACGTGCACATGCAATAACCTTGTACATATATATACATATATTTAATGCATGAAACCGTTTTTTTCGAAGCGTTATTTATCCCTATTAATTTACCTTAATCTCATAAAAGGCTTCTTCTTTCTTGTCTTGACATTTATCCCTCCATTTAATGCACACGATTAAATACTTGAAACCACTACACTTTGTTTAACACGAATCATTTCGTTACCAAAATTACCCTTTCCATTTAAAACAATGCACAATAGTATTTTCTTTTAAAATAACCTCTTTCAACAAGCACGAATACTGTGTCAGAAAATATTTATTTAATCTTTGAAAACCTTTCATAATACACCCTTGTGTTAATTATGGTTAAACCTTATTAGATTGCCTAACTCATGCGTTTGACCATCATATTTTACCGTTTCCTTACTTGATGGACACTAATCAATTTACGCATTTCTTGTCCGCTTTAACTTTTACCGGAACATTTATTAATTCATTCAAGTTAGGTTGTCTTAACAACATTTCACCACACAACCCTTTTATTAACTTGTTCCTTATCCCTTTATCTTTTCTTGGAATCTTCCAATAAACCACGTACTTTAACGGACTCCATTTTTACAAGTGTTAATTTCACAAAACATTATTAAGTTTCCCACACTAGATTCTTAAGTGTTTAAATACCTTAAAACCTTTAAACCCTTTTGGAGTATCTTTCCTTTCAATTTGAAAGATCTTTATTCCATTATTTCCCTTCCAAATTCATAAGTGTTAATCTTTCAAAACATTATTAAGTTATACACATAAACTTCTCAATGTTTAACCATTAACACTTATCTAACACCTTTATTAACCATATTTACAAAATAGACAATTCTTTACTTCTTTATTCAAGAAATCTGATTACACTTAGAGACTACTTTTATAAAAAAAAAATCCATTTCCTTTTTATCAATACATATAGTCTCACAATCCTATATTCATTACACCTTTAACCCTTTTTCACACATTATGAAGATTAGAATTTCTATTTTTCTTATTTCTTGTTTAAACCCAACAAACCTTCTTTAAACTTGTTCACATTATTATAATCAAAATACTACAAGTTTATATGCATGAGAAGATGGATTTTAAATCCTAAAATCCTATTAAATGGGTTAAGCATACATTTTAATATAGAAATTCATAGCACCATCAAAATGCACTTTCAAGTCATAAAATATATTTTACTTCTTCAAACTCAACAAATGTTCTTCCTTTTATAAATTTCATAATTTTGCAAGAAACTTTAAAACGTTATTTCACCAATGTTTTAGCAAAATCAATCATCATTTTCAAACATTTTATTTCATAAAATGTTTAACATAGATTTTCTAGAAAATACACCATTTTCATAAAAATTCCAATCTTCATTTCAAGAAACTTCGAAATATTTACTCATCATTTATTTTTCAACAAGATAACATTTTGCAAAAAAAATTATTCCATAAAAATGTTTATTATTTACTATATATGTATTTTATCATTTAATCAAATGCACCATACTCATGTAATCTAACAAGACTACAAATACACAAATAGAGTCTTAATACTAAAAGTAAGATTTTCTACCTCTAAAAGCTCCAAATAGAGGTAAGAAGGTTGGTGTAGGAGGAGAAACCCCCACCTTCAAAAGTGGCCCCAAGGGGGTTACCAAATGCATCCTCTAAAAATGCTCCACATGTGTTCCATTTGAGCTTCCAAGCCGAAAACTCTTCAAACTCCATGAAAGCTCCCATCTCTATCTTCAAGAACCCCCCAGCCATAACTACATAAATTAGTAGTTCTCCTCATCCATGGTGGCAATGGGTATATATGGATCAAATTTGGTATAATAAATAATAAATATGGGGATATAAGGTGGAAGGGGGTGGTATCATGGTAGTTTGTGGTGGTGGTGGGAGAGTGTAGGGAGGCTAAAATGGTGGAGGAAGACCACCACTCCCACTCTCTCTCTATTCCTCTAACTATAACAACACAAATGTTATAAAACCCTAAAAAAATAAAAATCCCATTTTTCCCAATCTAGGCTCATCTAAGCTCGACAACTCAAAGATCCAAGGACCAGAAATGTGACACCACATAAGGAAAATCAAATTTAAATATTCACGTCGTTAGAACGACATATGCCTCGTTCGAACTACATGTCTATCTCGTTCGATGTATGGCTTCACACGACCTTCTCGCAACCAGGGACTATAATGGAGTGAAATATCGCTCGAAGGTCGTTTGAACTCCTACTTCAAGCGACCTTCGCACAACACTGGGTCTCACTTCTAACAACACTTTATGTCGCTAGAACGACCTCTTTTTCCAATTATTTTATTTTCTTTAGTTTGAGCCACAACTTCCAATAATTATCTTCAGACCTCACTTCATCACTGTAGACACCCCAATATGTTACCCTCTAACTCTCCTTAGGTCCCTAGTACCTCCCTTCATCACCACAAACCCAGGTAATGTCCCGAGTACTGACCTAGAAGCCATCGGGCACTCCCCAGCTCATTTTGACCAAAAAGTCAAACTCTTCCGCTTGACCGAGACTGAATGAATCTTTGAAGGGCATTGAATACCCTTTCCAAGGGTCCATTCTGTGCATGATTCTGACTTATCATGCGGACGAACGATCCGTTTGAGTCCGAAACCTGACCCAGAGGCCACCGGGCGCTCCTGGGCTCTGTTTGACCTAAGTCAAGTCTTCAGCTCAACCAAGGCTGAATGAATCTTCGAAGGGCACTGAATACTCTTTCCAACGGTCCGTCCCGTGCGCAATTCTGACTTAGCATGCGGACGAACGATCCGTTTGACTCTAAGAGGTCACCGAATGTTTTCAGGGCCCGGTTGACCAAAGTCAACTTCCAAAACTGGGTCAAACTCTTTGGAATGTCGAAGTACATCTCCTAAAATTTCCAACGGTCCACCCCGTGCACGATTTGGACTTACCATGCCGACGAACGATCTGTTTGCATCCGAACGATTCCCCATCCAATGGACCGACAAACGCTTTCGAGCCATATTTAACCCAAAGTCAGCTCCCGAACCCGGGAGCGGTCTAAAGGACTTTCGAAGGTCTATGAATTACTTTTCCAACGGTCTATCCCGTGTACGATTTTGACCAACAGTTTACCCCCGACAGCCGATTTCCCAAAAAGGCCTGAAACACACTGCCAAATGGCAGGTTTCAGACCCTGCCGATAGGCAGGATCAGGTCTATGCCGATCCGTAGTGACTTGAGCCTATAAAAGGAGGCCTTCACCTCATTTGCATGGGGAGCCCAGATCTGATAAAATTCACTCTCAACGAATCCCAGAAACCTCTCTCGAAGGCAGCGTGATTTCAACTTCCAAATCCCTTTTTTACTTCCACTTTTCATCATCCTTTTCATTAAACTTGGTGAATTAGCCACTCTCCATCATCACCCAAGTGCAAGGGCTACTATCCAACATTCAAGATCAAGCTCAAGATCTTCAAGAAGGTCCAACTTTCTCAAACTCTCTCTTAAATTCTCTTAAATTCTCAATAACTTGTTTTATTTCTTAGCACTCTTATTATCTCATCTCACACATCCTAATATACTTTTTATTTAGTATTATTGCACATCTCTTATTTTCATATAAATAAAACCCAAAAAAAAAAGAAAAATAGGGTTTGCTCATAAATTCCAAATAGGGATTCTCACACTTTTCTCACAACTAAAGCACTTTTTCTACACACACACACACACACCCACAAATAAGAGATCCCCCATTTGGATTTATGGGATAAACCCCACCCCTCGTTTTGTATGCGAACTACGTGGGCTTTGATTCCTTTATAGGCTACATAGGCGTCTCGGGGTAAAACCCAAGACTCGAGTCATTTTCTTACTTTTTCTCTTATTTTTTATTTTCTCTAAATATAATCTTCTTATATTCTATATACTTTCCCTTAGTGACGTATTACTCCATATGCGTTAACGTTCCATTATAACGATCAACGTAGGGGTAATTGCGTAAATCTTATTTTTTTAATATTATTTTTATAGCTTCCTACGGATGACTCGCTTTATCTCTTCCATGATACAAGTTGAGGAATCCTATCTCCACCATATATATACATATGCACACATATCACGGGGGAAATATAAAGGAAAATAACAAATATCCAAGAGAGACCGAAAGGGCCGAATGGGTGCCTAACACCTTCCCATTTCGTAACTAAGCCTCCGAACCCTTCTCGAATCATTTTGATTTCGCATGCACCAGTATGTCTTTGGATGCCATCCTTCGAGATGGCTTCCCCTTTTTTCTTTTGTCTGTTTGAGTAAAATAGACTGGCGACTCTGAATCTCTCTACATTTTTACACCTCATCTCAAATGACGTCGGTCGAAGCGCTCCCGAGAGGGATGCGCGGTACCCGAAGGATCCTCTCCCTTCGCGCGCCCGCCCACGCGGCGAGGATCGGGGATGGCCACAATCACAATCTATATAAGATTTAAATGAAATATCACGACAGGGTATTACAAACTTCCCTCCTTGGGGAATTTGGTCCCCGAAATTCTCGATCCGCTAATCCTTGAGCTTATGGGGTTCACCGGATTTTATTATAAGCCATAGAAATCCTCCAAGACAACAATATCGAAGTTCTCAATACTAAGGTCACCCTACACGCCCCCACACAGGCTTGTCACCAAATAATTAACATGCGACATGTTCTAATACCCATTATCTCGCTAACCATGAACGTCGTGTAGTCGAGTTCGAGTCTCCACTCACTTGATGATTATGTTCAAATAATTTCTAGTAAAACCTATGCTAGTACTCACGGCATGCTGGAACCTCTACAGACAACCCTCTTTAGCGATAAACACTCACCCAATGTGAACCATAATGCAACCAATCATCGTATTCATCACCAAGTCAATTCCATTTTAAGACTGCACATCCGGCGTCCCACGAATCTTCAAGCTATCTTGAATACAAAACTTGCCTGAGCTTGCCAATAACCCTATTACGCTAATTTCTAACTCCAAGAAGTAACATTCTTACCAAGCCATCATCGTGCGTCCAATATACACCTTTCTCTGCGTCACTCGAGTGACCCTAGTACTACTCTTGGAGTATCACCTTGGAGCATTTGCTAGAGCCTCGCTTTAATACACTCATCGTAGTAAAGCATCATCATATGCTAAGTTCTTCCCCGATTTCTAACGCATAACCTTTAGACGTCATCCCGCTCTTGCAACCAGAGCCACTGACTTCCATGTCAGCCAGTCGAAAGGTCACTAGTCCTAAGAGAAACCAATACTATGAGCAAACCGTGTAGCCGAATGCGCAGACACCCACAAACAGAACTTTATGCAATAACAAGAATACCTCAGATAGGGCGCACCTAGTTACCGAGTTGCATTGGCCATACACAGTACATCGCGCTCTATTAGGCCTAACGGCATCGTACCATAACATGACACTAATTCGAGTTACCACATATATGAGAATATCAATCCCCGATTATCAAAACCGATAGGGACACATGAGAGTCTGAAGGAACAAGCAACTATCCCAAGAAACTCCACCCATAAACTCTCGATTATGATTTACGAAAGTGAACCTACGTCATATGCTAGAATTCATGTCACTCATTCCCGACGTTATCATCGGGTACTAATCCTATCCACATACCCTAGCTTTGTTCACCAAGCGTGATGAATCGAATCACAATTATTCATCCTCGTGACACGAAAACAACATACGAACCTTTAGTTCTCTAAGGAGTTAATGCCCAACTTCCCTCCTTGGGAGTAAGACCCTACCCCTTGCATCTTTAATACACATGAACCACTCCAACTGGAGGGTGCCTTAGACCCTTACCCATGTTGATCTAGTCCAGTTACCAGTGACAATGTCACCAACCTACTACACCTTGGTTACTATTATCCTTCTCATATCGTGATAAAAAATTATAAATTCCCATAAGCATTACTCAGTTAAAGAGAGGCGTTCACCTCACCATGTCCTTTAACTACACGAGATTTTCATTAAGCTTACTTCTAGGGTGTACCCTAACTGAATTTACATGGTGACCACACTGGCCGCCATTGGAATTCTAAGGGTAACAAGTACGACATAGGGAGACACCTTCTAGTCCATACCCGCTTGGAAGGACATGCTAAAAACTAATTCATACATTTATAAGACTATCCTAGCATATACCGTCTACACACGCCAACATTCTATCATGCTTCGATATCATCCCACCATAGTGCGCTTTCAAATATCCACCCGGTGTCACCAACCTAAATCTCAAATACAATTCCTAGTACACCTCGAAACCGAGTGTCGTAACACCAATACTATGATATCCGATCTTCACGCCTAAAACGACACAAGATATCATCTTATCTCAGGGATTACACTCACCCATCTGTGTCAATTAGGAAGCCACACCCGGAATGTACACTATACGACTCTTCCAAACCCTGACTAATAATTTGACATCATCACCTGATCCTCAACATAATAATTACTAGGGCGCTAATGCTCATTTATGCCCATTTAACTGGTCCCCTAAGGACACCCAACACATTCTATGTAACCGTCCTCAAGACTTAACAAGATTTCATCATCCATACCTTTACCATTATAGGTGTGATCTACAAACCTTTCAATACCCACACCATTATTACTTGGTGATCACAAAGACATTAGTTCATGAGCATACACATACGGTGTACCTTAACCATAAAACACCTCAGGACGTCACACCAAGTTGACTTCTATCGCCAATGACGCCACACATAACTAGTCCTTATGGACACTCCAGTAGACCTTTAAACCACACTCACACTAAGATTACCTTGCACCTAACCATCATTTCGCCAGCTACAATGAGCCTATACACTTAGATAATCATCTTATCCTTCTTCCAAATGGTTGTGACCACATGCCGCGTACAAACCACGATTACTACTACTAAAGATTTGGCAGGCTACAGGACTTCGCCTATAGCCTATAAACCTATAGGCCTGCTTCACCCACATCACTAAGGATCCTATTCTTTGAAGTCATACTATATTTTAAAAAATCCATCATAAAAGACTACCTAGAGTTCGCCCCTAAGTCTCATCAACCACCATTATTTCATACGTAACATACTTATTGTAATTTACCTGTAACTCTCCTCATACCCTACAAGGTACAACTTTCAATCAAGAATCACCAGGGCACGTACTTATAACGATACTATCTTACCAACTTAGATTAAGTACACATACCAAGTTTTAACTAATGCGGTTTGTCATGCCTACTAAAGTACTCACTTACAAGGATAACATTTTATCAACTAAAACTGAATGTACCTAACCTCAAACTTTAACCCATATAAATTTACGTGCTCATTGATTATCCACAGATTATGGTATTACCCCAAGGATTTGAATATGCCTAAGTACATTATGGATGTTAACCACCCTTGAGCTCCACACCTAGGAGTTATGTACATTTTAATCATCAATCATCATTGTTTAGTCACGACATCCTAACTATCAACCATTACCGTTGATTGTACGCAATTCGTGCCACTAACTCCATGGGCGTCATCTTTTTTATGAACATCTCAAAATATTCTACATCATCAAGGATTTAAACACAAGAACCTCATACTAACAACCAGGGTGCCACAACTATTGGCTTGCAAGGACACCCATAAATTACTAATATATAACCAGGAGTGCGAAAGCAATTTAACAACTATCAGTTCGATCGTGCCACCTGACACTAACTTACTTGTCCTGCTAACCTCTTTGACTTTACCATCGAGGACAAGAGATAAACCGTCACCAATACTAGCGTAACCGATCCAAAACCAACACCGACGTTAAAATATCCACTACTGACCTCACCACATCACTCTCAAAGGAACCATGAACCTAGAGCTCTGATACCGTTTGTAACACCCCGACCCAGATTTATGGGTTATTCGTAGTTAACCCGGTCCAACCCGAGCTTTATGTGTGAAGTGCAATGAAACAACCTATATAATGTTGCTAGTCTAATTTTATTCTTAATTAATATTTCACTTGTTTAGCATGCAATTTTAATTTCAAATCAAACTGCGAGAATGACCAGTGGGAAGTACCCCCGAAGTCCAAGTATACAGAGTTACTAACGTATAATTAGATGAAATATTTACTCGTATAACGCTCTTAAAATACGAACCCACACTCAACCTGCCGTAGCAAAGACGAGGGTATGATCCAATGCCCAATGGGAATATACAAATGCAATATATAAATGAACGGCAAAAAGAAGACCCGGACACGTTATACCTATGTGCACATGCAACTACATTATATATATATACACACACACACTTAATGCATGAAACCTTTTTTTTCGAAACGTTATTTATCCCGATTAATTTACCTTAATCTCATAAAAGACTTCTTCTTTCTTGTCTTGACATTTATCCCTCTATTTAACGTACACGATTAAATACTTGAAATAACAACACTTTATTTAACATAAATAATTTATTTATCGAAATTATCCTTTCCATTTAAAACAATGCACAATAATATTTTCTTTGAAAGTAACTTCTTTTAATACACCCGTACACCATGTTAGAAAATACGTATTTCACCTTTAAAAACCTTTCACAACACACCATTGTGTTAATTACAGTTAAACCTTCTTAGATTGCCCAACTCACCCGTTTAACCATCATACTTTACTGTTTCCTTACTTTATAGACATTAATCAATTTACACATCTCTTGTCCACTTCAACCTTTATTGGAACATTTACTAATTCATTCAAGTTAGGTTGTCTTAACACAATTTCACTACACAACCCTTTTATTGACATGTTCTTTATTTCTTTATCTTTTTTCATAATCTTCCAATAAATTGCGTACTTTAACGGACTCCATACCGCCAACGACTCCACCATATAATCTGGCCAGTGGTTTTTGGTCTTTCACTTTAGGGTTCCGGGCCCTCTTAAATAATCTCAGTGTCATTCGAGTTCCTTTTTATGTGTTTTAACATATTACAAATGTCCACATTGTTCCTTATTTCCCTTATTACATGTCCGGAGCCAAACCCGGGGTTTCACCCCAACTCATGTTACACCTTAAAATTATCATTTCATATCCTTTACACTTTAACTTTATTTTTATTTCAAAAACCATATTCATTTAGGACCAATTGTGTAACACCTTTTCCAAATTTTTTTATTCCATAAAAATGTTCTGCTTTAAGTAAAATTACCATTTTACCTATTTCTTTCAAGCTTACCTTTTACTCCATTTTCACAAGTGTTAATTTCTCAAAACACTATTAAGTTACCCATACTAACTTCTTAAGTGTTTTTAAATACTTTAACACTTTTAACCCTTTTAGAGTAACTTTCCTTTCAATTGGAAACATATTTATTCCATTATTTCTCTTCCAAATTCATAAGTGTTAATCTTTCAAAAAATTAATAACTTACATACATCAACTTTCCAATGTTTAACCATTAACACTTATTCAATAACTTTACTAACCATATTTTCAAATTACACATTTCTTTACTTCTTTATTCAAGAAATCTAATTACACCTAGAGACTACTTTTTATAAGAAAATACCATTTTCTTTTTATCAATACATGTAGTCTTACAACCCAATATTCATTACATATTTAACACCTTTTTTACATACTTTTCTTATTTCTTGTTTAAACCGAATAAACCTCCTTTAAAATTTTCCACACATTTATTATCAAAATATTACACAACCCGTTCAAAACCTCATCAAACCCTCTGCCCTCATAATAATCCAAGTATGCAGAAAGTGCAATCAAAGTCAAAGGAGTGATTTGACTTGACCATTTTTAAGAAAGATTCCCTTTCCCTCTTTTGCCCAAAAATCTATTTCCAAAAGTTATTACTTTGAAAAAGCTAACCCCGATTTATTTGTTTTTCATTACTCCTCTTTTTATAAAAGAAACATCTTTTTTTCAAAACCATTTCCATACTTATCTTTGTCTTTGCAAATAAATGAGAAATACTAGCAGAAAAGTAAAGTGCTTGTAAAGTAAGTCACTAAATTAAGAAAAAATTCAAAAATAAATGCATTTATATATATATAATCCTTGTTTAACATTATTAAATTTTTGCAGGAACAAAAGAAAAGGTGAAAGATATACAACGGGACACAGTGTCGACCCTCCAAAAACCCTCTCTAAACCAACACTAGCCTCCACGATACTTGTGCTTCCCCCTGCGACGGGCAGTGGACCCTCCACTCATGGAGCTAGAACCATCATCAGAAGTTACTGACGACGCCATAGAGGATGTGGCTAAATTATTCACATAGGCAGACATCGAGGTCATCCAATCCTTAATATCCCACAACCAATTTATCGACACTTATACAGTATGCAAGGATGAAAACAACAGAAGTCGAGTAAGTCAGTAAAGAACAAAGGAAAATGAAGAGAGGAACAAGAAATAAAAAAAGGTATACCTCAAGACGGAGCGCCTTATCAGTAAGGCCCATGAACCCAGCAACCTATGCATGAGGACAGTGGGGCACCCTCAACTTCTCCCCACTGCTCAACCTTAAGTGATGAGAATGAGGAGCGACCTGAATAAGCAGACCCTCATCCGTCGCTATTGCCGCACTACCTCCCGTGATATGAGCCAACGCCACCGATGCACTAGTACCCCTCCTTGAAGTGGTGGTAGGTGGAGGCATGTTCTCCACGTCATATATGCAAGAAGGCATCAACCAACTGATCATAAAATCCAAGTAGTTGTAACCCGCTATCGTATCAGTGTAGAGCGTGTAGGGATCGCCCCTTATCGTTGTCGTCTTGGCATCGTCCGTCATCTCTTCTGCCCACCTCATGTACTTCGAGGGTGCCGACGGTGGGACCTCCACCTCCTCCTTCACAATATGCCTCACAACTCTCACCCTAAGGTACCAAACGTATCCAAACTAAAACACCAGCAATCGTCGCATCTATGTGTGCATACCCGTAACCCCTATGGGCCGCGAGGAAATACTCCAAGGGTAGAAGGTCACCTACAACTCCAGTAAAGAATAAACATCTACTTAAAATTAAAGATGCCAAAGAACTCAAAAAAAGGTAAAGCTAACCTGATTGCTCATCAGGTCAATCAACACCTTCCGCACATCCTTCAAATATAAGGATTGGTTCGACTACATGTTCGACTTCCGCCACCGGTACATCCTCCAGAAGCTCCCCAGCCTGCTATCCTTTAGGGACACCACCCCAGAATTAAGACCGATCACCTCATAAAACCACGTCTATAAGAATACAAGAAAAAAAAGGATGGCAAACTAAATAAAAGGACTACAAGAAAATAAAGGAAAATAAACTTAAAGTTACCTCCAGAAGGTACATGGATCCTGTAAAAGTCTATCGACATCATCGACTGAATGCATCTAAAGAATCATAAAAGGACGCTAAAGTAAATCTCCCCCAATCATACAGATGTACGTTCGTAATAATCCGCAAATATGGCAAAAACCAAAAGTGGACAACATCATTGCTCGTCGCCACCATAAATCCTCCAAGCAAAAGAAAAATAAGCAAACAGGTTATCTGTCTCACATGCCACCCATCAATCTCCTTAATTTGCCTCTTTAGAAGCGTCTCTCTCAGTATAAAAATACGGATATAATCCCCCGATACGATTCTACCCATGTCCCCCAAAACATCATGTACTGCCTCCTGTGTGACCCATAGAGTAGGGTCCACCACAATCTGATGCCCCTTACACTCCAGCCCCGTCAGCGGCTTGATATCCATACGAGTAATGGTCATCTCCCTGACCCCCAGATAAAACGTGTGAGTCATGTCCCACCACCTCTCACCCAATGGTCATAACACTGCAGAAGAGCGCGGCATCTCATTTAGGGTACCCACTAACGGACCTAACCCAACAAACGACACCATCCAGCACACTGCCTGAGGAAGATGGTCCCAAACATCCTTCAATCCATTTGTCCTCCAGAACCGAATGCTCGAAGAAGCTATATCAGTTTGTAATAAACTAAAAGAAAACCCTTCATTAGCCCAAGAAGAAAAAGAATAAAAAGAGAAAAAGAATTGGAAAACCAAATGTCAAAATACTCACATAGACATTCGAGTTCTTCACCCTTATCAAACGGTGGTGCGTAGGCTCTCGCAAAAAAACCCTCTCATCAGAAACCGACTAAAATGAGTCGTAGCCATTTTCACTTCCCAGTGCAAGTAGCACTACAGCCCGCCATTCTAGGCCTGCCCAATCGTCGATAGATAACCACTCATTGTAAACTTCGCCAGAAGTGCCCACCATTTTAAGTCTTGAACAAAAAATGACTTAAGAGCGACTTTTAGAGAGAGAGAGCGATAATACCTAAGGCCAAATTGGTTAAATACCTAAGGAGATCAACAAACTTTCACGTTTACAATCACGGCGTAAATTAACCCCCACCCACCGGGGTATCCATATAGAAATAAATTACGTTGATAACATATGTATATCTCATAATCATAATAAACACACTACTAATAAAGAATGATAACTCCTAGATGTCTAAGTCAAACTCGTATGTGTGAACCATAAATATAATCATACCCATCCCCCGGTAGTATCCACAATCGTACCGGTTAATCTATGACACTTACTAACTGGATGGCCTCATTCACCACAACTGGGCAACTGTAATAATTTCCTCCGAGGAAACTATCTAAATGGCGGTCATATTGGCGACCCGACTGACCTTGCGCTTACAGTCATTTGTGCTAAAACTTGTCTCATTGGGCCTGTTCTCATTGGTTATGACCCCACTAGTCATAAATACCATGACTCTAATGGATGTATTAGATAGTATTATCCTCCATTGGAGCCTCTTGGGGGTCTTCTCCCCCTATGTAGTTCCTTTTTCTGGTGAGATCTCCCGTACTTAAGGGCACAACTACACCCTCTCTAGTCATTGAGCCTACTTTGGCCTTTGTCCTCCAAATCATAGGAACTCTATCCTTTACATAGTTGTGGCGGTTCTATTTATGTAGAAAGGTAACTTCCACCTTCAGAATATGTGGAAAATAACGAATTACCAATAAAACTTGAAAACCCTTCACTTAACGTTTATGCCAACTTAAAACAGAATCTTGGAATATTGAGGTGGATAATGTGAACATTCTTCTTCGCTTTTGTATCAATCTCTCCCGGTGTAGAGAATGATAGTTCGACTCCTCCATATACTTTTTGCTAAGTGGTCGCACATATGAGGTTTTAAAAAGCATACTCCTAGTGTTATTACAAATGGTGATAAAAGCATTTCCCATCGAACCATACGCTAAGCAATTGTTAATAGGTCTCACACCCAAATGTCCCTAACTCTCGATCAAAGTTGACCTCATATGCGGGAAATCCAAACGAAGAACCTTCCCTACACACTATGTCATATTCTAATCATTCATCTGGGACAATGACGTGACGCTTCCATAAGCAGTCGTCGTTATATAAAGTACACATCTTAAATGGTAAAGCTCTAAAGTAATTAGATAACGTCACGTTGTAAGGCGACGAACGTACTCACGACCCTAGGACACTATAACTTGGAATGCTCTGATACCAACTGTGACACTCCGAAAAATTTGTAAAAGATTGATCAGGTCTAATAAAAAAATCACGGGATTCAAAACATTTGGTAACATTCCTAACATAAATGAAAAATTAAAATTGAACAAGTAATATAAAGAAGTAAAGGAATATTAAGTAAACCAATACAACTATAATACCATATAACTGCCAAATATAATCGACCCAAGTTTACGACAGCAACCACAACCTAAGACCTGAAAAAACAGATATAATAATAACGTAAACAATAAGTCTACGAAATATAAAAATATAATGGAGCTTGGGACTACGATATAATTACGCACCCTCATCTCATATTTTAGTTGCTTTTAAGTTATATCAACCTAAACAACCGTAGGTATCATATTCCTTTAATCCCAACCCCCATCTATACCCCGTGATTACATATTATTCATCTCAATTGAGCACAAGTAGATATTACATTTTCAACCATGCTACAAATCTCAAGTATCAACTATATGTGGGAAGTATGGTCTTTTGCATCCCCATAGTGTAAGTAATGTTTAATAAAGGTTCCTGATTAAGGGTGAAAAGTAACACGTGTCAAACGCCGATCGTTGTTTTCTGTTCACCGCCTTAATACAAAAACCTAAACTTATGACTACACAAAAAAAGGGAGTATAGCGGCCAAGTCCGGGTATCTAGAATCCACAGAGACGAGTTGCTAGAATTTAATGGATTTAATACTTCTAAATAAAAGTGTAAAAGGTAATTTGTTAACTAAAAATAAATAAAAGATAAACTAGGCATGAGTGTATTTAAACTAAATTAAAAAAAGCGAATAAAAACTATAGGTTGCATCGAATATCCCTCACCCCAAGTTAATTAGTATAAAATGGTTACATAGGTCGACGAGTTATTAAGATTGCGTCTCGTTTCGTCAATTAATTAAATCAAGAGTTGTCACACCCCTAAATTCGCATAAAAGACTATTAAGATTTTGACGTCAACAAATACCCCAAAAAGTACGCACGCAAGGTCGTAAGTACGGAGCATACATGATATACCCCGTCAAATCTCCTAGGCCTAATAACTAGGACAACACACCCGAAATAAACCCTTAAACTGCATCACCAAAGCAAAGCAATATGTCAACCCAAAGTGAGTTCCAATCGCACAACCGAGATTAAATTAGCCCCTAAGCATATTAAATGACATTAAATAAATTAACTAATTAATTAAAGCACACCACTAATTAATTTAGCAAATAAAATTATCTAGGCATGAAAATTAATTAAGCATGGAAAATAAAGCAAATACAACTTAAAGGATGAATAGTAGCACTTACATTAATGGTGGAAAATGAGGAGAGGGGTTATCTCCAACAAAAAATCCCAAATATACCAAACCCTAGGTTCTAAGAGAGAAGAGAACTAAAAATATAATCTGTTACATGATATTTACAAAAATAAACCAAGTCTCTTATTTATACTAAGTTGGAATTAACAAATAAAAGAAAAGAAATAAGAAAAGAAAAAGGGAGATAAGTTCTAATTAACTAAAGAAAGAAAAAGAAAAAGAAAAAGAAAATAAAAAATAAGAAAAAAAAATAGCAAAAGCAAAGTCGCACAAAACAGAGCCCCGATCGACCGGTGGCCAAATCGCGGTTGACCGTGACAAACAAATGGAGCACACTGTCTTGGACGCAAGGCAAATATTGAAAACCCGGTCGACCGACATTTGGGGCGCGGTCGACAACGGGTGCTGGAAACTTCCACTCAAAGCCCAGGAAATCACGAACCTGCTATGGCAATACCCAACAAAAACTAAGACCATGTCAATGACCTGCATCGTAGCCATGGCACCCAAAAGCCGAGACAAAACTCCATATGTGGAGACCCAAAAAACGCAGCTGCGAGATCCACCAAAACCAAATGTTCTTCCAACCAAAAATGGCCAAAAAAACACCAACTCCATTAATGGTGAGCCAAGACCCACCTCCACCATTAATGGCCAAAACCCAAGCTCCAAAAAATGGTCAAAGAGGCCCATTTGCACGTGTGAACCAAAATCGAGCTCCAATTTCGAACCAAAGTCATCACTTTGGGACGAACCCAAAACCCGAGCCAAAACCCAAATCGCCATCTTCATTCTGCAAAAAAAAACGTTTTAGGACATAAAGGGAATTATAGGATTTGTTAATGAAAGAGAAAAGGTACATGGATGTAATTAATAAAATTGTTAATGAATCTCTTATAATTCTTTTCGATTAAAGGGCCGTGTTTCCTTCGTTCGAACTCCGATTCGCGCACCATTCATGGACACGCGAAGCTTGGACCGAGGTCTACAACTTCCGTGAAGATTTCGGGCAAAAATTTTAAAGTGTAAAATTACGAAAAAGCCCCCGAACGTGCAAATCACGACGGAACTTAATCGGAATGCGACCAAACTTCATACTAAGCACCGTAACACCTATAAAAGCTCAATAATACCTCAAATAACATGTTAGCATATAAAATGGAGGTTGTATGGTTATCGAGCATAATTATAGCAATTACGGTACCCGAGGGGACTAAAATGCCTAAGTTCGAGGGTAATTAAATACATAATTCGATACGAATCACACCCCCTAACTTACACATTGCTAGTCCCTAGTAATGAAATTCAAAGCAAGAAGAACTATAAGAAAAACACAACATGTATATATGCATCGAAATATAAATGCCACTTCCATAGGGAACACGATTGCATTTAGCATATGCAATAAGTCGTTAAACCCATAGGTTACCCTAGTGGACAAGTGTCTTCTCGTGAGGGTTTACAGGGATAAAATCCACAAACATCATATGGTTTCCTCAAAATATGCCCAATCACAACATGCGACAAGCCCAAAAATACGAAAAAGATTTCATACGCATTATTAGCACAGTGAATGAATTCACATAAAAGTCCGTATCATTAATATTATAGAATGAACTTCGTTAAATTGAAACCTTAAAATGTGGGAGGGGAGCGAGCACATGCAAAGTGTGATATGGCAAAAACTTAAATAAATCGAATACTAAATAAAGCAAGCATATATTCAATCCTCACGGGCATTACACTCATCAAGTGAATTCACTCAAAATAAGGAGTTAACACACGGAACATGCGGGAATAAAGAGTAAATGTAAATGGAAACTAGGCCGCACACATGTCACAAATGAAGAACGCTATATATAAAATGAAAATTTGTAATTTCAATGAAGGATACCGCTTATTAAAGGAGGCGAAATGTATTTTCATAGATTATCAAAACTATTATGACTTTTAAATTAAATACACTTTAAGATCACATAGGACTTTATAGGGTTGCAATGTAGGCTAGGCTAGGGTACGAAACAAATGACATGTATGTTCGAGTTCAAAGTGTTCGGAATGAAAAACTTGAAATAATGGAAAATAGTGCGGGAAATATCAAAATTTGGAAAACAAGTTCCAAACGAGCATTAGATATAACAATTGGAGAGTAATCAAAGCTTATTGAACTATATACAACTTTCTCTTTCTTTTCTTTTCTTCTTTTTCTCATTTTTTTCTTTTGTTTTCTTTTTCTTTTTGCTTTCTCTTTTTATATATGGTGTATAACTCCAATTCGGAGTTTTTTATGGGATTTAGGATACGAAATGAAGGGCTAATATTTTGGGTCAAAGGGGTTGACTAGGGAAAACATATAAGGTGAGGTCAAGGCTAATATGGGCGATATAACGAAGATGGACTATGATAATTTCATAAAGTTTACGCAATTCTCGAGTCAAAACAATATATGAAAATCATGACCAAGTAACACATTTCAAATATGAACTCAATTAATGAACGATCAATGAAAGAATAGAGAAATTACCTACGAATTCAATGTTTTCGAAGAGGAAAGAATAATGAATAACACTCACAAACGACGAAACATACAAAGCTTACTCGGTGTAAGTATATACAATGCACCAAAAGATTACCGAGTTATAAAAATCTTAAACCAAATCAATAAAGCAAGAAAAGTGCCTGTGCTCATGGGATTAAAGTTTAATTCATGAAGTTATTCATAATATCAATGATTGAGGACTAAAGTTTAATAACTTCTAAAATCGAGAACATGCATCATTGGATTGTATATTGGATCGGACAATTATTGAAATTTATCATCGGAAAGAAAGGTAAAATGCCCAATAAAGGAGAAAAAAGAAAGAAAATATTTTTGAAATTTTTGAATTTTTCTAAGAAAAGCATACTAAGTAACTAGCTTGTGAGCAAAACACATGGACTAACAAAAGACATGGATAGAATATCCCACACCCCCTAACTTAAAACCTGACATTGCCCTCAATGTGAATTAAGAACCAAGTTAAAGAGAGGAAAATAACGATATTACCCAAAATTAGAGCGATCCCCATAAGAACAAGTCCAAAGAATATACAAAAATAAGTTAGTACCGAGCATAGAAAAAATAAATAACAAAAGGTTAACTAATTACCTTAGACTAAATTAAAAAGGAAAGAGAAGTTAAAAATAAAGAAAGAATAAAATACTAACTATGTACAACCTACCATGTAGGCTTCACACTAACTATACACTATAAGTCTAAATAGTTGAGGGTCCACCACTACGATGATTTGACTTTGAAAGATCCACAGTGGACCCTCCCACTCATGCATGCCTCCCGAAAAATAATAATTCCGTTTGAACAACGAAAGGCATGTGTAAGGCGTAAGAAATGAACCATCCCCAATTAAAATTTTTGGCGGGAGGATAGGGGATTTGGATAAGATGGGTGACAAATACATATGGGGGCCAAGAAAAAATGAATCATCTCCCAAGTATTTTGAAATTGGAATGGGAGGGGGTGCACAAGGAGGCAAAGATGCCTTCATGGAAAGCAACTCGAGCAACTACTCCTCGTCGGTGAAAGGGTTGAACGTTTTAAAGTTCGACACCTATTCATCGGGTACTTGTAACGGTGTGATAACGGAGAATGAAAGGGGGGAGAAAAGAAATACAAACTCAAGAGATGAGTTATCATCGCTCAAAGTTGGAATTTCAAAGGAGATAGGATCATTTTCAATGAAACTTTCTTCTTTGGGATCCAAAGAAGAAATCATTTCATTGCAAATGGATACTACATTCATTTCATCCTCACTTTCATTCTCTATTAAATCATGGGTCAAGTCACGAATGGTTTGTTCTAAAGTAGGCATAAAATTCTCATTTGGTTCAAAACATTCCTCAACTTCAAAAGTTTCGGAAGAAAAATCATCGTCGGATTCAAATAATAAATCCAATTCATGTTCCCACAAATGATTTTCTTCCCGATAATGGTCTTCATACCTCTCATTCTCAAGCATGAGCAAACCTTCGTTGAAAGTCATAGGCCGAGGTTCGGATTCTTGGAAATAAGAAGTTTGAAAATTATTATCGAAACTATACTCAAACTCATTATTATAAGAATTTTGAAAGCTATAGCTTTTAGTTTCAACATTCTTATTATAAGGAATTAGAGGCTCAAAATCGTTATCATCATCCATAAAATACACGCACTTCAAAGCTTAACTTTTGTAATACTCGCCAAAAGTCATTTTTGAATTTGTAATTTTTTGGGACTCTAAGAATTGACCAAAAGTCATAGGGGTACGGGAATTTTGAGAATTATCATAATGATTACTGAAAGGATTGAAATAAGACATGCTTACCCCAAAGATGGCTCGAAGTGGCGAATTCCAAAAAATGATGCGCACGCGAAAAATTCAAGTGGTTCTTGGCGCTCAAATTTTGAAGTCTTACAAAAATGTTAGGCAAAAAATACGAAATACTAAATCAAATAAATTCTAAAACAAACAAGTCCCCGACAACGACGCCATTTTGATTAAGGGTGAAAAGTAGCGCGTGTCAAACGCCGATCGTTGTTTTATGTTCACCGCCTTAATACAAAAACCTAAACTTACGACTACACTAAAAAAATGGAGTATAGCGGCCAAGTCCGGGTATCGAAAATCCACAGAGACGAGTTGCTAGAATTTAATGGATTGAATACTTCTAAATAAAAGTGTAAAAGGTAGTTTGTTAACTAAAAAAAATAAAAGATAAACTAGGCAGTGAGTGTGTTTAAACTAAATTAAAAAAAGCGAATAAAAACCATAGGTTGCGTCGAATATCCCTCATCCCTAGTTAATTAGTATAAAATGGTTACATGGGTCAACGAGTTATTAAGATTGCGTCTCGTTTCGTCAATTAATTAAATCAAGAGTTGTCACACCCCTAAATTCGCATAAAAGACTATTAAGATTTTGGCGTCAACAAATACTCCAAAAATTACGCACGCAAGATCGCAAGTACGGAGCATACATGATATACCACGTCAAATCTCCTAGGCATAATAACTAGGACAACACACCCGAAATGAACCCGTAAACTCAAATTAATTTTCATGCCTAGATAATAACAAAGCAAAGCAACATATCAACCCAAAGTGAGTTCCAACCGACGCAACCTAGATTAACTTATCCCCTAAGAATATTAAATGATATTAAATAAATTAACTAATTAATTAAAGCACACCACTAATTAATTTAGCAACTAAAATTATCTAGGCATGAAAATTAATTAAGCATGGAGAATAAAGCAAATACAACTTAAAGGAGACAATGAATAGTAGCACTTACATTAATGGTGGAAAATGAGGAGAGGGGTTATCTCCAATAAAAAATCCCCAAATATACCAAACTCTAGGTTCTAAGAGAGAAGGGAACTAAAACTATAATCTATTACATGATATTTATAAAAATAAACCGAGTCTCCTATTTATACTAAGTTGGAATTAACAAATAAGAGAAAAGAAATAAGAAAAGAAAAAGGGAGATAAGTTCTAATTAACTAAAGAAATAAAAAGAAAAAGAAAATAAAAAATAAGAAAAAAAAATAGCAACATCAAAGTCGCACAAAATAGTGCCCCGGTCGACCGGTGGCCAAATCGCGGTCGACCGCGACAAACAAAGGGGGCACATTGTCTTAGACGCAAGGCAAATATTGAAAACCCGGTCGATCGATATTTGGGACGCGGTCGACAGCGGGTGCTGGAAACTTCCACTCACAGCCCAAGTAATCACGAACCTGCTATGGCAATACCCAACAAAAACTAAAACCATGTCAATGACCCACATCGCAGCCATGGCACCCAAAAGCCGAGACAAACCAAATGTTTTTCCAACCAAAAATGGCAAAAAAAATACCAACTCCATTAATGGTGAGCCAAGACCCACCTCCACCATTAATGTCCAAAACCCAAGCTCCAAAAAATGGTCAAAGAGACCCATTTGCACGTGTGAACCAAAATCGAGCTCCAATTTCGGAACAAAGTCATCAATTTGGGACGAACCCAAAACTCAAGCCAAAACCCAAATCGCCATCTTCATTCTGCAGAAAAAAAAACGTTTTAGGGCATAAAGGGAATTATATGATTTGTTAATGAAATAGAAAAGGGACATGGATGTAATTAATAAAATTGTTAATGAATCTCTAATAATTCTTTTCGATTAAAGGTCTGTGTTTCCTTCGTTCGGACTCTGATTCGCGCACCATTCACTGTCACGCGAAGCTTGGCACGAGGGATATAACTTTCGTGAAGACTTCGAGCAAAAATTCCAAACTGTAAAATTACGAAAATGCCCCCAAACGTGCGAATCGCGACGAAACTTAATCGGAATGCGATCAAACTTCATACTAAGCACCGTAACACCTATAAAAACTCAATAATATCTCAAATAACATGTTAGCATATAAAACGGAGGTTGTCTGGTGATTGAGCATAATTATAGCAATTATGGTACCCGAGGGGGTTAAAATGCCTAAGTTCGAGGGTAATTAAATGCATAATTCGATACGAATCAGTTCCATTATTAAAGATTTTATACATCTCTAGTATATAAACATACCAAGGAATACATACAACCTTTAAGTCCACATCTACATAAACACAATACATACCAATTATTTTATAACTAACTACTGGAGTACCGAAGCGGTCATCGTAACACGACCCAGGGTAAAACTCGTCTTTATCTATTGGGATACCGAAGAAGTCACCATCACATGACCCAAGGTACAATCCATCTCTTTCTACCGTAGTAATGAAGCGTTCACCGTCGCATGACCCATGGTACAAGTTAATTCTCTCTACTATAATACTGTAGTAATCCCCATCTTAGAGTCCATAAAAATATACCATTTAGTATTTATGTTTTAAGTACACAAACATAATGTTTTGCGCATAAGATAATTAATTATACTCATATATTTCAAGTCTTAATCTCAATGTTGTAACTTAAATAAAATCTACTAATTAATATTATTATCAATTTTAATTGACTCAGAAGTTTCAATGTACTAAGTTAAACTGCAAAAGAATCATTCTCGTATCTTTATAACAACTTATTTGTCCTCTATCTAGTTAATTTCGCTTGTAATTAAAGGTCTTAGATCAGTAATTTAAATATTTAGGTACCCTGTTTCCATCCAACATTTCCTTTTATCCACTTATAAACAAAATCCCATTTTTTGCCTTGGCCATGCACATGACTCTAAACTTAGCCCGTTCGCACGACCCATGCGCACGGACCATAATTGTGACCTTTTGCATGGATGAACCACGAAAACATCCATAATTATGAATTTCTTCAACCCGTAGACCTGTCACGACCCCTGTGTAAATAACTACCATTATCGATATATTTTAAGGTTTAACACCTCCCATATACCCCTAAATTATCCTACAAACTTCCCCAAACCAAATCCCAGGCTATCCTTGTAACTTTAATAGATTTATAGAATGTTTTAGAGGTATATTTTAGAATTAGAACCCTACACTTGACTTCTATCATAAAGTCCCAAAATTCCAATTCATTTATGGGATAATCAACGGGCTTTTAATCAATTCTTCAAGTATACACAATTCCAACATCGCATTGTTAATTATAAATAAAAATTCATGGCAGTTTGAATGAAATTCCATTTTTGAATAAAAACCTATTTTTTCTAATGAATTTCAATTTAGAACGTGTTCTTTAATTATCTATATCAAGTGTTTATATATTTCGATTTATAATCCAATGAATATTTATATAACAGTACAAAAAATAATCATATTAATATACTAAGTAAACTTGCCTCTAAATCAAGATGGTGAATTCCAAGTCAACTGTCACAATTATTCTTTTCCTAGTTATCCCCCTCTCTATAGTCTATAGGGTTTTCTCTCTAAGGGTATTATGGTGAATTAGGTTTAGCTTAATGCTCATTTTAATAGGTTAATCACGAAATTGGGTTTGGGCCCCAAATGAACCTTAACTAATCAAGCCCCAAACTTCATCCAAATAGTCCAAAACTCAACCCAAGTTACATACTAACCCATAAGGCTTAAAACTCATTATTTTAACTCCTTGCTAAACATTATATATGTCCTAAACATCACCCAAATTAACATACAAACATATTAATATTTCAATCGGTACGAGTCCCATAACTATTAATAAATTATTTATTAAATAATTATTGATTCATTATTGCGTCTTAAGTCACATTTTTATTTTAAATAATATGCATATAGCACAACATATATGAAAATATAATTAGTGACATCACACATCGTTGCAAGCACATGTAATAATAAATAATAAATTTCACTATTTAATTAATGCATTAAAATTACGGGATATCACATTTGACAATATGGTGTCGAAGATAAGTTGTATTATCGAGAGCATGGTGCCAAAATAATTAAATAATGCAATGATTTTAATTTTTACTAAAAACTTTTGATCAAACAAAAAAATAATTTTAATTTTGCATTCAATAACATGTAATAATAATCAACATTTAATAACGAAATAAAAGAAATAAGAACCAATATTTAATTCATAGATATAATTAAACATTTAAGTTTGATTCATCATTCAACTTTAGGTCTAAATATGGGTACCAAAAGGCTAATGGAGTTCTAAATGCTAATATGGTCATTTAAAAGTAGTCTCCATCCTTCGGCTTGAGGCTCATAATGGTCATTCCAAATACATGCTATTGGTGGGATTGGGCTGTTTTTCTTAAGTTGCACATAGTGCATGTTAATGGAGTTTAGCCTCGTCATAGTTTTTCTTTCATCTTGCGGTAGAGGGTTACGAAAAGGGATGAATGTGAGCCATAATGATTTACTTAGTGACACAATAACATAATTGTGCGCTTGAGCTGCCAAGTACGTTATCTCGGGTACTACAAACTAACTTTGCACACGGTATGGTAATTTATCACGTTGCAATGCTGCCAAAATCTCGGAGTAAGTCCTAACACCTCCTAAAAATAAACTAGACAAAAGTCTTATTGGGTAGTTAGTTCCAGAATAAGGTATTTTTGGACGTATCTCCAATGATCAACTGTTAGCCCACCCTAGCCAAGTCCAAGTGCTATAACCCTATATGCACGAAAGGTTAAAAAACTTATGCATGAATTCCAAGTTGCATTTGACATATCCTGCATCTGTTTGAAAGGGGTGTAGCATCCGTAACCAAGTCCTTGAGTGACTTAGAGGTTTTCCAGGAATATGGATCACAATTGGTTGATGTTGTGTGCTTTTTCTCAATTATCATTATTTTTCCACGTGTCCTATCCTTAGGATTAATTGGCTTTAGCCAAAATAAACCGCTATCAGCTTGACTAATAAGATTATAAAGCTTAAAGAGAAGTACCCCATGTTCTTCAATTTTTTACTTTGACCTTTCTTTCTTAAAGCTATAATCTTCGACTTGTAGTCAACCTCATTGTATTTAGGCAAATTCAGCTCAATGTCAAACTTTTATAGTGTTCATTTACTGCACCTAGATGGATATGTCTTTCTCCCTGGGCATCCTACAACACAATCTCATGAGCACACGGTAATCCAAACACCAAACGCAAGACGTGACCACACGCGTGCTTATTAGCTCCCACTACGCTAACTAGATTTGTCACCATGACAAGTATGTCAATTGTGTCGTGTGAAAATACCCTCGCAAATCCCAAAATTATGGAATATTGTGCGTGTGCCAATTGAGCCTATGTGATCTCTTAAAATTACTTGTATGTAACTTAAACCGTCAAAAGTAAATGAACTTCCTTTCATAACTCAACAAATGAGCAATTAGATGATTCAATCATGTTTTTTATTTGATTATGAACACCCTGGAAATCACACTACTTTTCAACAACTCTTCACGAACCGGTAACTAAGTCTTTTCAATATAGTCAACCACATTAGGGAATGCCATATGGTTGACTTTGAACTGGTCCCACACATTGAAAAATTGAACCGGTGTCTCCTTATCAACTACAAAGGTCACATTTGCATTAGGTTTTTGGAATCACCCATTGACATGCCACTCTTCTTACAACTCATTTCCACGTTATTGTTAAAGTGGATTTTAAGCATATCATTTAACTCGGGGAAAAACTCTATGAAGGGTGTTGATGCAACTTTGTTGATGGTCCGTAGTTATGACTTGAGGCATGTCTGCAGGATCATAAAGCATCCTCAAACATGTTAGTGCCCATGCAAATCATTTCTCCTTCTCCTATAATAAGAAATAAAATACAATGCAAAATTTCTTACTCGTTGATGTCACACTAACCATCTCAAATGGCAACATGTTAAATTAATTGGTCTTCTACGTACAATCCATCAAGACAAGTGTGGGAAAAAACTTCGCAAGAAAAATGGATTTGGGGTGAGCAATGATAATTCCTCTAACTCATCGGCATTCGGGTTACTATTTGTCCAATAAACATAGGCCATGTTTGGTTGTGCAAATTATTTTATTATGTAAATTGGTTCACTGTGAATTAACGAATTGTAAATGAGTTTAAATCCATTTTTACGTAATGTTTGGTAATATGAAATTGATGTTAAATGTTCTATGAGAAAAAAATATAAAAATTAATTAAGAGAGGGGGAAGGGGAGGGGGATGGGGTAAGGGGGGGAGGGAGGGAAAAAAGAGGGAGGAAAATGCACTTTACATGACTCCTATTTCAAATGGATGCATTTCACGTTTTTTGTGAAATGATCCAATTTCAGATTTTACGCATGAGTTAAAATGGGGCAATTAGTAAATTATTTCATTAATGAAACCAAACACAATTAATGGATCAATATGTAAATGGATCAATTTATTAATGAGTCAATTTATAATTTTGGGACAACCAAACGGGACCATAATGGTTATCCCAAATGAGCTTGAGGAGTTGTTGAATCATGGTTTTCCCTTGCATCTTCTTGTAGTTTAATTCTCCATTTGCATTGTATATTATGTGCATGATTGGCAAGTTATTCTCGAATCTCTCATTTATATTCTTTAAAACTTGTCTCGGCTTAACCTCGTTAGAAATTAAATCTTTAAAAAGTTCATATTCCTCGTGGGTTAATCTCCCGACATATGGATGTCCAACTAGTGTCTTGGCAATCTCGTGGTTGTAGAGGACACTAACCACTCCAACCTTCCACTTTCTGTCCGAGAGTCGTATACCATCGAGGGAAAATGGGTAATCTCACTTTCTAGTATATGACTCTCTATTATCCTTGGTCCTTTGTGAGGGTTCGGTCCCTTTTTTATAACGAGACAGGTAAACTCCTCCCATTTCACAACCCATAATCAACCTACCCTTCCTCTCGTGGGTTGTATTCTTTGACTTTAATGTTATGATGACCACCCTCAACTTTCGGTTACGCTCTTAAGCCCGTTGCATCAAAGCATTTCGGTCGAGAAATATTTGCATATAAAAAACGAAATGTCTTAGAACATAATATAACAAACATTATTTATTAAACTTATTACTTAATATAAAAAACTTACTTCATTTGTGGTAAACTCCATTGAGTAATCAACCACCGTTTGGTATTGGCTCGTTAACAATGACAATTTAATTGACTAAATGACCATCGAGGGTGTTTACGTTTGGTATGACATCGAGTGTTAGAGAAGACCTATCCATGTCATTAGCACGACCATCGAAACACATTTCATCAATTTCTTCCCAAAGTTTGTCATCATCAAATAAAGGGTCATCATAAATAGATATGTATTACATAACAAATATCAAATTTGCAGTAAAAAAAGGTTTTTATAGTTTAGTCCCTAACAAATAATTTTTAAACACTAAGCCACACTCAAATAATTTTTAAGTATTTAAGGACACACACAAACCCATTTAGCCATTTATTTCTCTTAATATTTACAAACCCCCCTGTGACACCCCACTCAAATTAAACATCGATTGATCAGTCATTTATTAAATTAAAACAGAATGTTCGGTTGGTTCATTCTTAGTATCACTGTTGAAAAACTTTAATCCGATTAAATACCTACTATTTAATTAAGCTAGTGTAAAAAATAATTGCTCATAACACACCCATTAAGTTTCTTTTAATAAACAACCCACTTCATTAATTAACTGAACTACATAAATAATCAAATACCATCCACTGAACTAAATAACAGAATAATAAATACTGGAATGAACGTCCCAGTTAAAATGTACACAATTACCAACATAAAATACCAAGTTTAACTGAAACTGAAATACTTATGAGAAATACAAAAATCTCTCGAAATAAACATAGTCTGAGAATGGCGACATATGCCCTGAATAGAAAGTCTGATTGAACTGAAAGAAATGATAGATGCGTCTAATCTTAAAGACCTACAACTTCCACAATCGCTGCAGCTCGTCAATTAATCCAAGTGTCTAGATCTGGTGTCCTTATGGATGGGCACCTGTTATAATATATATATACACACACACACACACACACACACGCACACACACACATAAACATGTAGGAGAGAAGATGTGCAAGAAACGGGTCAGAAGCCAAGTAAAGATAGTTTTAAAAGAGCAAGTGCATAAATGCAATTTAGCACATATTATATACATGTTAGAAATTCGTGCTCTCACTTGAGATGCTCACCTCTCAGCTAATGTGCACGCCTAACGCATCTTCTAACTCATACTAGATATGCTACCCAACTAAACTAGCTCGAAGCCACATTATCACTACTTACGTTCACCCGTATCGCCCATATAATACGTTATTAACATATTTGATCCCAAATGGCTTATTTACGTTTTCACCATGCATGTAGTTAATCTTTTACTCACTAAGGTTAAGTTACTTATCATCATTACCATATTTACTAATTCGTACAGTAGAATTATTCTCGAGTGTATATATATATATACATACAAATCTTGCACTCCTAGGTTAAGACCTTTGGGTGCAATGCATACTCTGCTATCGTATCCCGGTACATCTCGCACGGAATAGGTATAAGGGTTCGGATAATGTCCCATGAACCATAAAAAATACAATAACACATATTGAAGGTGGACATAATCCCTAGACCAATGGGTCACGCACATACCTACGTTCCCACTAAACTGTCGAACTATTATATCTCGGATAGCAGGTGTCCAAGGTTCTATGTTCTATGGTGCAAGTCTAAAGATCCCCCCGAAGGCTCATCAGGGTAAAACTGCCGAAGTGTGCAACCTCCACCCAATAGCAAGCAGCGTAGGTATGTCATACACATAATAAGCAATCCACAGGTATACACACAACCTATTAAAATCTTAGGTATTCACACAACCATAATAAACTTTTAGGTATTCACCCAACCTAATTTAAACCTTAGGTAACCCAATTATTTCTTAATATATGTAGCATAGTATTCTCTACTACTCATTGTATTGGCCCATTACGATTATCCCCTCGCTCTCGGACTATCCTCGCAAGATTTCTACTAAATTGGGCACTTTTTACAATTTTCTGAAATCTTGTTAGAAGTATCAGGAATCCCGTTCGAACGACTTAAGACCCTGAATTCTCGTTCGAACGAGTACATTTGAACCAACTTCTAACGAACCTAACTCTAAATTCTCGTTCGAACGAGGTCGTTAGAACGACATTCCAGTTCTCCAGGTCGTTCAAACGACCTTGACCCAGATTTTCCCCTACCTTTGAATTTCTGCGTTTTTTCTTCCATTTTTGTCCACCCAATTCATGTGTAATTTCACCCAACCCAAAACTAATTATCCTAAATCATTTATACACCTAATAGAATGTCTTTCAACATGGTTTAACATCAAAATCCCATTAAATCTCAAGTATGGATGCATTAATTTAAGAAATCCTTAAAAGCCCTAGATTTCTATAATCACCATTAATGTCTAATCTAAACCCAAATTAAATTCGTATTTAATCATGCATAAAACTCATAATTTATATCTCTAAATAGGGTTTCTTAATCTACGTGAAGTTCCTACCCAAATTCATCATTTGAAATCAATTTAATCATCAAATTCATTATCCCATGGATGATTCAACAACCTAGTCTAACATGGGTAATATATGCACAAAATGTAGCAAGACAAACACTTATCTTATGGAGAACTTCTAATTTGTTGAATAAAACTGTTATTGGGGTGATCCTCTCCTCTCGATCTACACGTTAGTGGGATTGTTGGTGTGAGAACTTGAGTTTTGCACCAAGAACACCTATGGAGCTCCTCTCTCTCTCTCTCTCGGGTTTAAAAACGGACAACCTCCATTTAACCCACGTACCTTTCATTTTAATTTCCCAATTTTCATCCATTTTAGTTTCCTAAAATCTCAAAAGACCAAAATACCCCTCTGGTAGAGTTTTCTGCCCCGGAATCCAAATAAAACAACCGGATAGAGTTTTCTGCCTATCTTTACCCTTCCGGACTCATTTACGCACTCAAAATACCTATACGAGTTACTTGAAAATAAATTATCTTTTTAACCCATTACAGTAGTCCCGACACGATTCACGCGCGCGTCCCAACTTAATTTAACAAACCATTGTATTTCTCACTCACGACAAATATATAATATCATAATCCCATATTACTTACTCACACAATAATATTCAACAACAAGTATTAACCCTTGGCACGCTATTTAATATTTATTTTAAACTGGATTAATTAATAATTAATTTCTCACATTTAATTTAATTAATCCCACAATAATAATACATCTCATAATTATTAAAATCAACAAAAATACGGGGTATTACACCCCCTTCCCCCTTCCCCCACCTCTCCACCTCTTGCTCCAGCAAGGGTTGTTAAAGCTCCGATGCCTACAGGGTGGGTGGGTGGTGGGTGCCGCGCGGACCTTATTAGTATTGGGTAAATAGGTGTTTGAGAGACCTAAGTGTTTAAAAAATGACTGTCTTAGTTTTAGAGTCCAAAAATTACTTATCAGGGACTAAACTGTATTTATTGCATAAAAGGGAAACCACTATTCCATTCGACATCAAATTATCGAGAGTTAAAGGATATTTCGACATTATGGTGCCATAACAGTGGTCTGATGCCGTCTCAACATATATTTGTCGAACAGAGTTAGATATCTTGACACTACAATGGCGAATGGAACTCAACATTCAAAACCAGCTTCATTCGACATCAAGTGGCCGAGAGATTAAGGATATGTTGACATTGTGGTGCCGAGTCGATGACCTGATGCTTTGTCGACATATCTCTATCGAATGGAGTCAAATATCTCGGCACTACAATACCGAATGAACTCTAGCATTTAATGCAACTTCGTTCGACCATACAGTGCTGAAACCCGTTATCGTTTTTGGCATTATACTGACGAATGAAGCTGAAACGTCAACTTTTTTCCCTCCATTTCGATTAAAAAATGTTTGATAATGTTAAATAAGCAAGGTTGTGTGATTATATAGCTCTAGATGACATGTTTCAGTCTTTTTCTCCGGGTTTGATCCCCCTGACTGCTTATCATTGTCGAACCTCTTTGGTGGGTGATCCATTGACTTCAAATGTACCTCTCAATGACTTTGATGGGATAATAACAACTTCTAAATACTTCTATGATGTTTTTAGTGGAAGATATGAGCTAAACTGGAAGTTACTTACTTGAGATGTCAACGGGGTTTGGTACCCGAGGCTTTGAGTTGGAGACGAGGCTGATGGGAATGGCTTTTATTTTTTATATTTTTAATTATTTATATAGTTTTTTTAGGCTTTAGTTCAATTCTGAAAGTATTAAATGTTACCCATATCATGTATTTTTAAAAATTATAATTAATTTCATAATCTTTCGTAATCACATCCAACCGTGCTTTTTTACTTTTTCAAAAAATAACACTTAGTACCATAAATGTTTTAATCACCACTCAAAAGAATCGATAATTAAAAATAAAAAGGGTGCTGATATTTGCACCCAAAAAAGTTCTTTAAAACACCATAAAAAACTCACTTCTATCTCCTTAACACCACATACCGTGAAAATGGGTACTACGACCAAGTTTGACCGTGGCAATGGGTACTACCGCCAAGGTTGGCCGTGAAAATAATACCATGGTCAGGATTAATCGTGAAAATGAGTACCACGGTCAAGATTGACCGTGAAAATGAATATCACGACTAAGGTTAACTATGAGATTTTGTTGAGTTAAATAGTAAAAAAATGATTTATTTTCTTTTTAGTATTAAAAAAATATTTTTTGGGTGCGAATAACAGTACCCAAATAAAAATACACCGAACGCGATGCGATTAAATCATCCGAAGCGACTAAATATTTGAGATCATTTGTTTTCAAGTGTTGTGCGAGTGTTGCAACTTATAAGAAAAATGCTTTGAATTACAATTTTTTTGGGATAATTATATTTAGATCCCATTTGTCGGGTCAATATGCTAATAAGTCCTATTGACTCTTCAATAATCCTATAGGTCCTATTCCAACTTTTTAGGGATTTTTTTTCACAATTTTACCCTTTTATAACTAATCATCCGTAACTTCCTTTAGGAAGTTACATAAGTGGTTGGACTTTTTTTTTAATCTTTAAATGATCATATAACTTTTGATTCACAAATTCGTTTTTCGCAAAATTACTATTTTTGAAATCTGCTCGACGAGATCTATCAAACAATATCCATGAAGGTTATAAAATTCAAAAGAAAAAAATTTACACAAACAGTAAACTTTACTGTATGCACTAAAATATAAAATAGTTTTATATATGTGACATTTTCACAAACAGACAGTAACATTTACTGTGGTAATACTACACAGTATATATATATATATATATATCCGGTGGATCTAAACCCTATTTTTTCAAAAATACCTTACATTTAAAGGTTCGCGCTAACGACATCCAATCCTTACCATCATTGTTGGAGCTTCAACGACCTTCGTCAGAGCTCCGATTTGGGGTGGGTAAGGGTGGCATTTGGTGCCGCTGGCGCGGACCTTTGAAAATAAGAGACTTTTGAATAAATGGGGTTTGGATCCACCGGAGTATCATGGGGTGCCGCTTGCGCGGACCTTTGAAAATAAGATTGGATAAATGGGATCGGGATCATCTGGAAGGCGCTCCAGATGATCCCGATCCCATTTATCCAATCTTATTTTCAAAGGTCCGCGCCAGCGGCACCACATGCCACCCTTACCCACCCCAAATCGGAGCTCTGACGAAGGTCGTTGAAGCTCCAATAATGGTGGTAAGGATTGGATACCGCTAGCACGAACCTTCAAATATAAGGTAATTTTGAAAAAAAAAAAGGTTTGGATCCACCAAATATATATATATATATATATATATATATATATATATATATATATATATATATATATATATATACTGTGTATTATTACCACAGTAAATGTTACTGTATGTTTGTGAAAATGTCACATATATAAAACTATTTCATATTCTAGTGTATACAGTAAAATTTACTGTTTGTGTAAATTGTTTTCTTTGGAATTTTATAGCCTTCATGGATCTAGTTTGATAGATCTCGTCGAGCAGATTTCAAAAATAGTAATTTTGCGAAAAACGAATTTGTGAATCAAAAGTTATGATCATTTAAAGATTAAAAAAAAGTCCAACCACTTATGTAACTTCCTCAAGGAAGTTACGGATGGTTGATTTTAAAAGAATAAAATTGAAAAAAAATTCCCTAAAAAATTGGAATAGGACCTATGAAATTATTAAAAAGTTAATAGAACTTATAAGCTTGTTGACCGATAAATGGAACGTATGTGTAAAGACCCCATTTTTTTTTTTTTTTTATAAAAATCATTTCCAAATACTATGTAGCGGCCAACTCACTTTTTCCATTACAGGAGGACGGGAGTAAATTTTGGTTAGCACAACAAATGTTATTCTGATTCGATAAAAATAACTCCACTCTTATGTGGGTGTTGAAGCAGATCTCCCGTCCGTTGGTATCAGTGTTTTATATTTAAATCAGCCGAGAGGTTTTGTGTTTTGAGTCGAATCCGAGCTAGCCTAATGTCGGAGCAATTGGAATTGCAAAACGGAGGGATTGAACACGAACAGGAACACGGAACCGAAGCAGATCCCGAGGTCCATGAAGCCAAAGACAGTGAGATCCAGTCTAACGATTCCAACCCCAACCCTGAGTCGATCCAAGGCGGCCGGACTTTTACCATGAGAGAGTTGTTGAAAGAATTGAAGAATGGAGATCCCAATCAAGATTCCGAACCCGAACCCGCTTCCTCTCCATTCAGGTCTCCTTTTCCTTTCAATTACATTATTATTACCTCATGCAATTCAACTTCAATTTATTATATTTGTTGGTGGTCTCAACACTAGATCCATTACATCAACCAAATGATTCCATTTCTTAATACACTTTCTTACAACTCTACTCTTACTTCCAATCCAAGCAACTCATGTCACAACTATTTCTACTATAACTATTGGAAATTTCTTTTCTTTTCCTACTAAACTAACCTGCTTTATTGAAAATGGCACAATTAAGCCTATGTCTACCAAACGTGGAATTCCTGTCATCTCATCAGCTCCTAGATTCCTCATGCATATATATAATAATGAAGTTGGGTTTGGGCCCTTAAAATGT
Source organism: Sambucus nigra (assembly GCA_949130495.1). Classification (NCBI taxonomy): domain Eukaryota; kingdom Viridiplantae; phylum Streptophyta; class Magnoliopsida; order Dipsacales; family Adoxaceae; genus Sambucus; species Sambucus nigra. Next base: position 462,772,296 of record OX422211.1, on the reverse strand, counting down.
AATTACACAATAGCGGTTCAAATTTCTCCATGAAATAAGCTTAAGCCCAATATATTTCTTCCGCACCAAGAATCACATTGACATGCTAAGGTATAAAGTTCTTTTGTGCAAGAATGAGGGAAACATAAGAAAAGGGAGGAAATTAACGACAGGCACAAATGTAATACCGGTAGATGGGCGGGTTAGTGTGGGTTTGGATGGACTGAAAGTGGGTTGGGCTAGCAGCCACGTGAAATTATAAATTATAATTTAAAAATCCTAAGAAAACTTAAAAAATTACATTTCAATTAAATAAAAATTCAAAACTCCCAAAAGTCTAAAAAATAAAAAAACACAAACCTCTCCACCCTGTTGCAACCCTTGGCCTCCCCCCCCTCCCCCCCCTGTATATTCAACAATGCAACCAAATCAAACGTAGAAATAAAAATAAAAAAACAAAAAGCCAATCGATACCCTCATTTCCTTTAGTCGAGATCCAAAAAACGAAATTTATTAGGTTATATATTAAGTTCTTCACCGAAGATACAACAATTAGCTATGCACGGATCTTGATTGCAAGGCTTGGCAGTAAGGGGTTGGGGATTGTATTTGGTAAGGCATGAAGGTCGTGGCTCTATTTTCTTCTGCCACAATGTCGTGAGGTGGTGGTTGTGGAACAACAATAAGGACGGGGGGTTTCTGTTGGAGAGTGAGAGGAGTTGTCTCGTGGGTTGCGGGGGAAATTATGGGGAGATTGAAGTGAGAGAAAGTGGGTGGGTCAGCTGCAGGCTAGCCGGGAGGGAGGGGGGCTGAAGAGGAGGCGAAGAGTGTGTGTGTGGGGTGGTTGGGGGGGTTTGGGATTGAAGATGAAAGCCTTTTGATTTTTTTTTTTGCATTCATTTTCTTTGTATTTTTTTAGACTTTTGATTTTTTTTTTTATGTTAAAATCCATTTTCTGTTTTAGTTATTCAATATTTTATGATTTTTAAATTATTTATAATTTAAAATGCCACGTCTTAGTTAAAGTTAAACGATTTCCTAACCATTTTGGGCTAAGTCTAATTTTTGAATTAAAATGTGATTAACTCTAAAATAAAAAATTAGTAATGTATTGAAGTAAAATAAAAACCATTTGAACTTTTACTCTTTTACAAGTAAAGAATGTTTATTGTCAATCACATCATCAGTTCTAACTTCTAACGTTCGAGTTTATTGGCTTATTTTATTTTCCATAACCCAAGATATAGATCTAAATCTCAAATCAAGATGAAACTCAAATGGTGGAAAAATTCAAATCAAGATGAAATAAATTCAAAGATCTATACTTACTGATATGCCCAAAGTGTACCCTCGTACTCAGGGTCACTAACCGCGACCTGTCTCACAGCCGAGTTAACAGGAAGCTTATAACATCCATCAGAAATGTCGTCTTCTGGAAGGTCGGCCACTCATTGACCAACCTCGGCTGGACAACAGCGTCTCACGGGCTCAAGCTATTGCTAACATCGTACTCTGCCTCAGCCGACGTCACATCCCACCTCATACATAACCTCGGACAGTCTCCCAGGCCGAGGCCATATTGATGATTGACAGGACAAAGCAACTATCAGACTCCTCCAACATTGTATTCGGCCAGGCCGAGGTTACAAGTGATATTACAGGTCCGAGCATACGCAAGCACATGGAAGACATTTTGAGCACGTGGCAATTCAGTTATAACCGAATCATTCCCCTCACGTGGGGGAATATTTGGTCATCATTCCTTACATGTGGCCCAGCCAAGTGTCCACCTATGATTGGTGTATTCAACCCACACATATTCATAGCATGCTTGGGGGGTACACTACACCCCCCAAGCACTATAAATACCTATCTTCTCCTACCTCGGGGAGGATCCATAATTACAAACCCTAGCCAAACTCTGGTACATTTACAGTAGAGAGAGATAGTGGAGTGATTGTATTGCTAAGACCATTAGAGCCCTCTTCTGATAGTGATACTTACACTCACTTGCACAGTGGACGTAGGCAATTGCCGAATCACTTATATACTAGCGTATCTCCTCTTATCCTCATCACCTTCTACTAGGTGCTTACTCTTGTGTTGCCATTGTTATGCCTGTTTGAGCTCTACTACCTCTTTATCTGGTGGTGCTATTTACAACATCATCACTTATAGATTTGGATTTCCGACTAGCTTGGCCAAGATATATAAAATTTAAAAAATAGTTAGGCAGCTTTTACATATATATATATATAGAGAGAGATAGAGAGATTCTTATAACTCGTACTAGAGAGAGCGAGGGAGTTAGGAGAAAGAGTTTCGTTAGCTTTTACTGTGGATTTTGAAAGAAAGAGAAATTTTTAACTAAAGTGGGTTACCCACTTCCAAACCCATCTTTATCCGCCTTCAGCCAGTTTTTGGCTCTCTGTTAAAATTGTTGGTCCCAAAATCAGCCCGTGATGGGTCTGATATGGTCTGTCTAACTAAGTAGGCTGAGATTTCCTGTTCTACACAAATACATAACGCACACCAAGAGGGTTCATGTAGGCACCACATGTCAAGCACACGTGAAGTACATGTGCTGGACTGGCACAGGTCACGTGCACCCATCTCAGCGCGTGTAGTGTCCTCAGCACATGTAGTGCATGCACTTGCCAGAATTCATCACGTGTTCACATGCTGATTTTTTCTGACTCATTTTAAAAAGTTACAAATTGTTTTCCGCTAAATTTGCAATTAAACTTGTAAACCCTGTAAAATACAAATATATATTAACAAACACGTGATTAGACCTACAAGCTATGAAATACCCTAAAATTTTCAAATGCACACCGAATTTATTTTAAAAACTATAAATATTAACAGGACGTGCCATAGGCAGAAAACAAGCCCCAGGCATGACGCACGGGTGCATAGTAGAGACAACTACACCAGAAATCAAATTATGATAGTGCCATTGGCCTGCACATCTACTAGTAAATATACAAAACATACCAAATCTTATGAACTCAAATTTAAAATAAAACTCACTTGGCCACTTCAATGCTGAACTTTATTTGAAGGTTCTAGACGCTTTTTATATGTATATTTTATAATTTTTTTGGGTCACATTTTGAAAAAACCCTAGTTTGGTAATACGATATTTGACTTAACCCCAACTTTTGCAAATAATCACACATCAGACCAATATCATGAAAAAAATGTGTCGATTTGCATTATAGTTTTCCATGAAATATATGTCTATTGTAGCTGGTTTGCATGAAATAGGTGCTGAATTGCATGAAATATTTGTCGATTGCATGAAATTGGCGTGATGTCTAATTATTTGCAAAAATTGGGGCTAAGTTAAATATCGTATTATCGAGCTGGTGTTTTGTCAATATAACCTTTTTATTTTTATTGATTTTCTTGTTGGCATGCTTTTGATCAACAATGTAACTCTTGATAAAGTTGATTGACGGAAAGTAACGATGAAATGTACTTCGTGTTATTTGATTATATGGTTTCTTAAGCCAGGGGTTACTATTTAATATAACCAAGGATTCGACCCTGCAACAGTAGACCTCCGAAGCCCCACTCCACGGGGACAATCTAACTGAGCCCACCTTCCAGCCATTAGGACTTAACCTGGACACAATAACTCTCTTGAGTGAATTCCCTTTCTCCAACGCAAATGTCTACAACCACTTTCTTGATACTTGACAGAGTCTTCTTTAATGATTTAGATCCTTGGTGTAAACTTTAGTCCCTGCCTTTAAAGAACGACAAATATTTAAATTATATTTAAACTTGCATTTACTTTTCACAGGAATCCCTCATGCACTTATCCAAGGTTCTAAAAGGCGTGAGGTGTGGAGGTCAAGCCTTAGGAGCCTACGCGTAAAAAGACGTTTTCCCTTTTTTTAATATTTTTTGATTATACCCAGGTTAGTAAAACAACAAAGGCAGAAATATAAGCAGAAACATAAGCATAACTCACAGCAAAAAAATAAAATAAAAATATAAGCATAAACATACAATCAAAATTCAAAATAAAATCATACATACCTTGAAATTTGAAAATATATCCGTATATTTGGAGTTATTTAGGGCTGCAAATTAACATCTTGAAGTATAATCAAGGAAAAAAAATCATTTTGGAGTTACTTAGGGCTGAAAGCATTAAACCAAAATAAACTGTGAAGGTTGGAGTAGAAATCACTTCGTGATTAGCCAAAAAAAAGTATAAAAGTGATTTACCAAAACTATAAAAGAAAAAATAGAAAAGAGAGGGAGATTTACCAAAAGAGGGGGCGATCGCTTAGGTTGGAGGCTGAGAGTGGAGCTGAGGCTGTCGGACAAGGAAGAGTAGATAAAAAGATACGCCAGGAGGATAGAAAGATTGCTCATTTTTAGGGTTACGCGACCATCCTCTGACCAGTAGAGCCTCTTCCAACTTACCAATCTTGTCTCAAATTTGCCAATAACAGGATTCCAATTGCGAGAAGCGTCCTTCCATCGTCTTGTCATTCTGTAAATACTTTGACAGAGTCGTGATGTTCTTTGATTTCTATGTTCTCTCTCATAGAAAAGCGTATCTTTTCTTTCTCTTGAAAATCGTATCTTTTCTTATTTCCCCTTTTGATGCATTCTTACTATTTCAGCCATGGAAGCACACAACAAGAAGTAGAGCAACAGCAACATCAAATAGACCAGAATAATGCTGCAATGAACTTGATCAATAGTGTCACAGGTTCTGATGAGGAGGGTCGATCTCGGCAACGAATTCTTACTTTTGCTGCCCAGAGGTTAGCCATCTTATTCTATAGCTCTAGTTATTTTAACTATGCTGGAGATGCATGCAGTAATACTTTGGAAACTAGATGTTGAGTTCTTTATGGTGCTTATTAATTTTTCTACCACAGATTCCATTGTGCATATAACACCGTAATTCACTATTAAGTTGCTTCTCATTTCAACTTTCCTTGTTACTAGTGCTCACATGTACATGATTATAACCACAGCTATACATGATCATCCCATATATATGTTTATAAAGTCATGTGTTGTGTTAAGATTAAATAGATTTACTTATTTTACACACTGAATATGGCGCAAATATAAATTGCTCCTGATTGCTTATGTACATTTTGACATTGATTATGTTTCCAAATGATAATTCTGCGTAGATTTTTTTTTGAGATTTTATGTTTATTTGTTGTTTTTCTTTGTTCATAAACCAAAAAAAACAAAAAAACAAATACAACCATTCCTTGTTGAGATTTCTATATGAAATGTTACGGTAACTCCTATGTTGATGTTTTAGGTTTCATATATGTTCATGAACACATATTGATGTTGGGCAGGTATGCTAGTGCAATAGAGAGAAATCCAGATGATTATGATGCACTCTATAACTGGGCACTAGTTCTTCAGGTCTGACTTTCTGCACTTAAATATTGACTTGTCATTTTTGTTTTTGTATTTTAATAGTGTGTAGATGCACATTTTATGTTTTTTTCCTGCACCCTTTTGAAGATTTTTTAGTAAGAAAACATGTTACTGCAACATGTTTTAATTTTGCAAATATTAATATCTAAAACTATATATTTTGCATGAAGTAAATGTCCTGTGTTTTAACATCGCATGAAACCTTTTTAATGGGATTTAAAGTAATTATCATTATTCATTATTTTTATAAAACTATTTCCTCACTTTTCATGTACAGGAAAATATAGTTTATGTCCTAGTTCTAGTTATACTTCATCAATTCAACGTGAAGTGCAATTACCCTGCCCATATAATCTGTCTATGAGTGCAGGAAAGTGCAGATAATGTTAGTCCGGATTCTAGTTCACCTTCTAAAGATGCTTTGCTTGAAGAGGCCTGCAAAAAGTATGATGAGGCCACACGCCTTTGCCCTACACTTCATGATGTATGTATTGAGATCCATTTGAATCCTGTTGAACATCTGACAAATCTTAATATACTTTACAATAAGTGTGTAAATTGCCAACATATCTGCTGAAAGACAAACTGAATGAAAAAGACGAGATCAATTGATATTTTCTATGTTGACTGCAACCCACCATGAAAATGCATCTGCATAAGTGTAATATTTGGTGCACTAGAATGTTGGAGAGTCCAATCATTGAGCATTGTGTCTTGATATTTTGCTATTTGGATACTGATAAGTATTTCATTATTAGATGGAGAACACAGTTATGCAAGATCAGAATATACTAGGGAGAAAGCAACTGAACGTTGAAATGCATGGTGGGATATAATCCTCGAATCACTTGGACAATTACTAGGCGTACGTGTCTTTTATTGAGCAACACGATTATTTATGAGGCAGAACTTAGCCATTCTGGCAGTGTGGCCATGGCTCAAACAAGTCCCTTAAAATATAATGAAGGTTTCCATCTGCATTAGACATCTAATCTTCAAAACCACTGAAAATGCTTGCATTTACTCCTCTTAAAGCATTGAATGAGCTTTTGGGTCCATACTTATTGCTCTCAGTCATCAAAAACCCGATGTTCATCATATCTTCATTATAGTTCTTGTGCATTTATTACTCCAAAGTCCAAACCAATCAGCTAGTTCCATTAATATCTTACTTGTTAGGAAGCACGGACACTTCTGAGAAGGTAACGCGTCCGTGTCCAACACTCTCGGACACACGTCCGACACTCCTTTTAATGTGTCCATAATTCAAATGTAAAATTAACGTGACTTCCGACACTTATTTTCACTTGTCCGACACTTATTTTCACTTGTCCGACACTTATTTTCACGTGTCCGACACTTATTGGCACATGTTGTACTTGATGCACTTGATGTACAAGTATCCAACAATATAAGTTAATTTGGTTGTATCGTTTTGAGCTTCATCCTTTAAGGAATATGCCCAAAATACACTCTAATAGCTCCCCCGCTCTACTGGCACTAGAATAACCCTCCATGAAAGTTTTATAGAAAAAAACTTCAAGCATGTTCTATTTTTTTTTCTTTTATTCTCACATTCGTGTAAACTTCTCTATGTAAATTTATAAAAATATATTTATTTCTCAACGTGTCCCAGTATCCTAAAATTTTAAAATTTATCGTGTCGGTGTGTCCAAGTCGTGTCGGACACGACACCAGCCCTCCTTAAGCCTCAATACCCTCATATACTATAACTCAACTCAACAAAGCCTTTTCCCAATTATTTGGGGTCGGCCACATGAATCCTATTTTTCAATTCCATTATGTTTAGTTCAATATTTTTGGTTAAACCACATAATATCACGTCCTTTTTTACAATATCCCACTAAGTCACTCTTCTTTATGGGGGCATCCATTGGTCTACGCTTAACGTGTCCAAACCATCTAAGCCGATTTTCTCTTAATTTATTTTCTATAGGAGCTACTTTTACCATTTCACGAATTCGTTCATTTTTAATTTTATCCTTTCGAGTTTTACCAAAAATCCATCTTCGCATTCGCATTTCCGCACTTATTTTCTGTACATTTTATTTTTTGGTTGCCCAACACTCTGTTTCATATACGTCTATCACACAATACGCCAGTAGTACTTCTCCACTTAACCCACCCTGATTTAATCCCATGAGTAACATCATCACTAATATCTCCATCTTTTTGGATAATCGAGCCTAAATAACAAAAATGATCTATTCTAGTTATCTCTTGACCTCCAGTTTCACCACCCCCTCGTTTGTCCTCTTATTACTACTAAAATTGCACTCTACATATTCTGTTTTAATCCTGCTTATATTAAATCCTCTTGTTTCTAGAGTTTCTCTCCACAATTCCAGTCTAGCATTAATCTTTGTCTTAGTCTCATCCACGTAAATATCATCTGCATATAGCATACACCACAACACCTCATCTTGTATTTTCCTAGTCAACTCATTCATAACAAGGGCGAAGAGATAAGGACTTATTGTTGAACCTTGATGCAGAGCTACAGTATTTGAGAATTCACTACTTTCTCCAGCTGATGTTCTTACTATATAGTCATGGTCCCATCATATATATCTTTGGTCACATCAATATATCTACGAGTCACTCATTTTTTTTATGTAGAACCCACCATATTATATCTCTCGGTATCCTATCATACGCCTTCTCCAAATCTATAAAAATCATATAAAGGTCCTTCTTTTTCTCCCTATACCTCTCTATTAATCTCCTTAATAAATAAATTGCTTCCATTGTTGACCTCCCAGACATAAATCCAAATTGATTCTCAGATACGGTTGTTTTCAATCTCAATCTATATTCAGTCACTCTCTCCCACAGTTTCATTGTATGACTCATTAACTTAATATCACAATAAATTGAACAACTTTGTATGTCCCCTTTATTTTTATAAATAAGTACTAAAACACTTTTTCTCCATTCATCGGCCATCCTATTAGTCATTATAATTCTATTAAATAATTTTGTAATCCAAGACACTCCTTCCTCCCCTAAACACTTCCAAACTCAATAGGGATACCATTTGGTCCTCAAGCCTTTCCTTGTTTTCATCATTTTTAGTACAATTCTAACCGCTGTTGTTCTAATTCCGCGAAAAAATATATTTTCTCGAGTCGCCCTAAGTTCGTCTATATCTAATCTACTCCCATTATCTTCATTCAACAACCTTTCGAAATAGTTTTTCCATCTTTCCGTAATCTTATCATCCTTGACTAGGACTCTCAAATCATTACGTTTAATACTCTTAACGTTATTAAAATCTTTTGTTTTTCTGTCCCTAAGTTTAACAAGCTTATAAATACTTTTTTCCTCTTCTTGTGTTCCTAATTTTGTATAAAGATCATCATACGCCTTTAACTTAGCATCTCTTACCATTTTCTTAACTTCCTTTTTAGCGCATTTATATTTCTCAAATTTTCTTCGTTTCTAGTTGTTTGCCATGTTAAAAGTACTCATTTTGATTTTTACTATATTTTGTACTTCTTCATTCCACCACCAACTTTCTTTAGATTGTGGCCTACTGCGTTTTGATTCAACAATATTTCTTTCGATATTCTCCTAATGCGTGTGGCCATCTTATCCCACATAATGTTAGTCTCATCTTCAGAATTCCATGATGCTTCATTTAATATTTTATCTCGAAATAGTTTTAATTTCACTCCTTTTAAGTTCCACCACCTAGTTCGTGGGCTAATCTTCTCTTTTTGCACTCGTGATTGATTTTTAATATTTATATCCAACACCGGTATCCTATATTGTGAGCTTAAGCTCTCTCCCGGAATAACGTTACAGTCTTTACATGTTAATCGGTCTCCTTTCCTAATAATGAAAAAGTCTATTTGGCTCTTATGTGTTCCACTTTGATAATTTATTAGGTGTTCAACCTTCTTTTTAAAACATGTATTTACCAGTACAAAATTATAAGCCATTGCAAAATCTAATATAGACTCTCCATCGTCGTTCCCTTTTCCAAAATCATATCCCCCATGCACTCTCTCATATCCTACACGATCTTCTCCTACATGAATATTAAAATATCCCCCTATATAGATTTTCTCACCTACGGGTATTGCTTGAATTAATTCATCCATTTATTCCCAAAATTGTACTTTAGTGTGCTCATCTAATCCTACTTGGGGTGCAGAAGCACTAACAATATTAATTATATTTTCAACTAATACCAGTTTTGTAAATATAAGTCTGTCACCTTTCCTAATAACAATTATGATATCATCCTTAAGATTCTGACATCTTATCTCATATCTCAGTTTTTTGACAAGGTGTACCTTCATAATGGGCATTATAATATTTAACTTCCTTGTGTTCTTTTCAACAGACTGCTGGTCCACCTCTTTGTTGTACTTTTTTACTGATTTTAATAAAAATCTTCCTAATATCACATTTTTAATACGTTGTCATAAAATTGCAGGCTTACTATAATTGGGCTATAGCGATTTCTGACCGGGCAAAAATGCGTGGTCGCACGAAAGAAGCTGAGGAACTGTGGAAGCAGGTCGTACCTCTTAACTTCTGTTGTTCTCATGCATTACACTTGTTCTTGAGTAGGTATTGCAACATTGTTACTATGATTGTGCACCTAATTATTGCTCTATTTTATTTTCACACATTGTTCAATATTTTATCATTGAGTTGACTTCTAGTTCTTTAAAAACTGAAATTGGTCAGGGTGGTTGGGATCCAAAGAAGAAAGTTAAAATGCTGCTTTAAACATTACGTAAGGTAAAGACCAATTGGGAAGTTCAAATGAGAAAACACAGTAAGAATGAGGGTGTATGGGGAGTGCCATGTAGCATCTCTGGTTCTGAGTTATGCAAATGTAGATCTAATTGATAATTTAGATGTTATGTTATAATCTCGATTCATGGTGAGGTGACTTTAGATATACTTTTTATAGCATCCCTGTATTTGTTTATTTGTAGTATTTCTTAATTTTTGGGAGCTCCTTGGATCTTTAAGTCTAATGATTTTTGTTAATGTTTTAAGATTTTTTTATTTGATATTAAGCAAATATATTAATCTGGAAACCTTTTTTTTTTGGGTGGGTGGAAGGGTTGGGGGGTGGGAACCCCATATGCATGATGTATACAAACAAAAACTACACGAAAGAGGGGGGTGGGGTAGAAGCACCCAAAAAACACACCACCACCCATAAGGATCTTAAAACAATTAAAAATATAAACAAAACATGCAGTACCCCTTCTCTCCCCACTCCTCTCCCCAGCTCCCGCAAAATCCAAAAAAGGCATGACTGAGGAAGGGATATCCTTGAACCAAGACCTCAACTTGGCAGAAGCAAGCTCGACTCCATCAAATATTCTATTTCTTTCTATCCAAAGCAACCTCATAATGCCAAGTGGAGCCGCCTTCCAGTACCGACATACTCTTTTCCCCACCCCACTAGTCCATGCTTCCCACAACTTAGCTACAGGGCAAGGTATGATCCACTATATGCCAAAGATAGAAAAGTTGGCTTCCCACAAGCGTTGCGTAACAATGCAGTGGAGTATAAGATGGGTTGCAGTCTCCTCCTCCTTGCCTAGCCGGCCACGACTAGCCATACACCTTCCATGAGAATAGTCCCTTTAGCAGCTCTCCATTTGGAATGAAAACTATTTTTTAATTGGTGCCATTGTACACTGTATATGTATCTACGGGAATGGGTCCTCACCCCTATCAATCCAAAATAGAATGGAACGCATTGACACTGAACTCCCTCCCAACCCTCTCCCACCAACGCAATACACCCTCCCCTCTCGCGGGATTACACACCTTGCCAAGCAAACTCAGAAGGCATCTACTTCCTCCAATTCCCAATCTTAGAAAAACCTTCTGAAGATGGGATTCCACACCTCTCAACCCTCACCACAACAATGCAAGACGCTTCTCAAACCCCTCTGCCAAGGGATCTTAGATTGCCTTAGATTTGAATCTAACATCCATAGGAAATCCAGGTAGAGAGTTGTCACTTCACAACCAATAATAGCTTTTAGCCTCTCGCAATTTGAAACTTCACCACTAATAATCTGACTTGTCTAAACACTTATACATAGTTCCGAGGCTGCCTCAAAACACATCAATATTAATCTCAAGTGTTGAAATCACTCCTTAGTCATACAAAAAATAATAGTATCATCTAAAAGATGAGACTCCGCCGTCAGACTCCCATCCCTCTCCCCCCTATCACAAAGCCTCCAATTAAGCCAATGCTAGCCACTACACATAAGTCTAGAGTGTCTGTGACCAAATCAAACAAAGATGGAGATATAGGATCTCCTTGTCCAAGCGCTCTGAAAAACCCTGTGGCTAGCCATTCACAAACACTGAGAACCTATCAAAGAATTGCAGCTAGCAATCTACCGCTTCCACCGAATACCAAATCCCATCCCGTCTTAGAATGTGTGATACAAATTTACAATTCACATGCCTTCTTTATACGAGGCTTACGAATAATCTAGGAGTAGAGAGCTCTTCTAGCCTCCACGCATTCATCTCTACCAAAATTGCATCCAAAATTGACCTATCAAAAGCATTTTGGGATTCGACATTGGGGAGTGAACTTCCCTATGCAACCTCTCGGACAATACTTAAAAAATGGATGATGTTAAAGGCACCCTATTTTTCTCCCCTCTACATGAAAATTAGACATTTTAGATAGAGGCCCACATAACTTAATCATCTTTTCAAGTTCTAAAAATAAAAACGAAACCCATCAATATTTTCTAAATTTAATATTTAACCTCTAACAAAATATATCTGGAATTTATTTTTAACCTCATAATATTTTTCAAACCTCAACCACCACCACTAAACCCATTTATTAGCCCTAACCACACCAAACCCACAAATTCCACCTCTTACTACCACCACCATGAACACCCTCTTTCCACCTCCGTTGCAAACCTCACTCTTTCTACGGATATGCATATATGTGTGTGCACGTGCGCGCGCACTGATCCGCTCGTGTATATATATATTTAAATGGAAAAACGAAGAGAGGTGCAACAGAAGATCAAACCAGAAGAGAGAGGACGAGGCACTTTAGAGATTCACGCAAGAGAGATAGATTAATAGGTGGCGCAGATTTCGATGGCGGATGGCGGCAATAACATGATGGTGTTTTTATTTTTATTTAATATTTAAGTTAATGAGAGAAAGAACTGTTTACCGAGAGGAGATGCGAAAATAAGTAAAAAGGCAAGAATGGTTTAAATCGCTTTGACCCGTGGGTGTCATTTAGTGTGGTGGTGGTTGGTTGAAGTCTTGAAGACAAAGGATATTTTTCTTGTAATAGGGGAGGGGTGAAAAATTGGGGGGCCTTGAATAGCACCCTTAAAAATAAGCTTATACATACACCCCATCAAACTGATAGTCCTGAAGTCCTTGATATTCATCGCACCCTCTTTCTTCAGGCAGATAGAGAAACCAAACATTCATGCTTTTCCCAATCCACGGGAATGGAAATCGTGGATCACTACCATCACATCCTCCAACACTTATGGAAGAATGCTGTCTATTTCAATGCTTCCACCACCTTTATCTAATAAAATGACCTTTCCCTCTTTATGAAGCACGATGAACACTCTCCTCGGGGCTCGAATTCTATTTAGACATGTGTTGGACTTGGAATTCGCTATTGACATGCTTTGACACGCGTGTCTAACAATATCCTGTTTTTTAAGCTTTTACATCGGACACATTTTGGAAATGGAAATCGCAACGTCTCGCTTGAAGAAGAAAAGAAAAAATAAAAGAAGAAAAGTAAAAGAGGAGGAAGAAGAAATCGCATGTAACTTAATATCCTCAGAATCATCTCAGCATCACAACTTCCATTGGAATCGATTTGTAACGTTGTGCTTAAAGCAAGCACGGTAAACTTTAGGGTTGGAGAAAAACCCTGCCCAAAGATAATGGTTGTAAGAGGGCACTTCTCTTTAGGTAATAAGAGGAAGTTTTAATTTCTCTCATCAACTGAGTGTTTGTAGTAAAATTGAGGCTTAACCCTTCTCGTGTCACCTGGGTGTTTGTAAGTAAAACTGAGGCGTAACCCTTGTAAATGGTGTGAAAATACATCTTGCTAGAGTGACAATCAAAATGTTCGATAATGAGGGGAAAATATACTTGAGGGAGGAAATCAACTATAAAGAATACAATAAATAACGTGCTTCACCTAACTTAGGCTACGTCCACAGGAGCTAGAGTTGTATTTCTCTTAGAATGATAATCGATGTTTATAAGTGCTCAAATCTCAATCAAACTATCAATCACTCTAGGCGTTTACAGTGTTTAGAGTTAAAGTCTCTTGAAGTCTATCCCAGAATATCTCCTCTCTATGTCTTTGTTTCACTCTCCCTCACCACGATTCTGTTCTATCCCTTTCTTTGCTGAGAGGAAGTGATCTACATAGCCTGTCTTCCTTCCATGGAACCTTGAGCCCCTTTCCTGTCTTGGGATGCTACTAGTGCTTTTTGCGTTAGTGAAACTTTACAGATCATGAGCATTATTGATCGTGCAAGCTTGTGGTTGTTCGTGACATGCTCTCTCAGATGAGTTGTTTCGCAGAGTGCTGGATCGTGTGGAGATATCTCGGTTTCTGTGTTCTCGTGGACTGTTTCTTCAGTATCCTTGACCATAAACTTCTTCGGCTCAAGTTTCTTTGATTCTGCCTTAAGCTTCTTCAGCTCTGATCAATCTCCTCTATGAAACATTCCATGAACTCCTTTTTACCTTTGTGAAGTATCTTATTTTTGAGTAAGGAGTTTAACAAATAAACCACTTCTACAATGGTCATAGATCTACTGTACAGGTTTTCTGTTTTGCTTTAATTGGTCCAGAGGTTCCCTGTTTTTTTTGGTCAAAGTTAGACCTAGTTCAGATGTTTACTTGATGTGACTAGCTAGATGTTTGGTGCTGTACCTGTCAAGCTTTTACCGATTAAGTGAGATTGCATTGAGATAATGTTATGTCCTCCCTACCGCACGTGCACTTTTTAATGATCTCTTTGTGAGCCAAATTTGTGGGAGTGTTAATTACAAATAATATTAAGATTTTATATAATTACCAAACTTAATATTTTGTAATAAATTAAAAAATCGTAATGATATGAATTAATATTTTTGGAAACTAAAATTTATAAAAGCATTTGTAACTAAAAATTATAAAAATATATTGCAATAAATACTAGAAAAGTTATATATAAAATATTATGTTTAGCATATAATTAATTATACAAAATACAAATAATATTATACATATCCCAGCGTGTCCATTTCCTATCTCTTGCGAGTCTTTGCTTCATAGCTCCATCCGCACAGAATTCTTCTCATCAAACTCCACACCTAGGCCTCCACAAGTGTTAGTAAAATTGGACAATGGCTCTGCTCTCCTAATATCCTTCTCCTCCTACTTAGAAAAACAGACGACCGTCCTTTACACTGTTGATGTGATTCCGCATTTCCAACTTTTGGTTTGTTTGTTGCCTAAATTTGCCTTGGAATTTCATCCAGGTTTTCCTAAAGTACAACCTGGTGATGCACGTTTTGGACATTTTGAATGGAATTTTCTTTCTTGGGGGATAGGGGAGTAAGAAATTTTTTCACTGAATATTTTTGCACTCACTCCAAATCAAACACAAGTATTTCTATCACCCTCTTTAAGCTAAAGTGCACGGGATTTCTGACACCAGCTGATGTCCTCTATCATCTTTCTAGCAACCTCTCCTTTAACTTCCTCCTTGCTGTGATTCTCTCAAAGCCAAAGCGCACAGGAGTTCTGATGCTAACTGATTCCCTCATTTTTCTAGCACCCCCTACTTCCTTTTCTTCCTAAGCCCTTCCACCCCCTCAATTCATGCCCTGACATTCCCCAAACCTCGTTATTCCACCTCTTTAGATCTTCCTGTTAGCATTTTGAACTTCTTTGCCAACACAAAACCGCAATTGCCTTCCTCCTGCTAATCCTGCCACCAAGCCCCCACCTCGATTAATCATTTTCCTTGAGCCATGTGTTTTTGAATGTAAATGAAGTCTGCTCAGCCATCGACATGTAGGCCTGAATATTACCCCATCTCAATCACTCGACACGGTCGAATAAAAAAAGAAAAAGGGACTTCTGCGACTGGACCAAGTGAAACCCCCTTTCAATTGTAAAACCCCCAATTCCAACAGCAAGATAAAGTTCGAGAACTCCCTCATCAGTCTAACAATCCTGGCACCACTACGTTTTAATGGAAAAAGAACCATTTTAATATCTTTGCCAATGAACCAATGCAAATTCCACATTCCCTTTCCAAATTTTCTCACAATTCCCATCTATCTGCTTCTGCCACTGGGCTGTTTAACCCCCAAAAAACACCACGATAAGCCATCCTCCAGAAACTGAAAAACACAAGAGATAAGACTACACACCCTGCCAGCAATTTACCCTCTCCACCACCTCGACATGTTTTTAAGAGATGAAACCTATTGAGGATGACAATAAAATTATCGACCTTAGTGTAATCATACTTCCCAGGATTATGGATATGAAAAAGTGCTGCTTCTTTTGCTATTCTAGCTTTCAACAAATGGTGTCCCCTTTAAACTAGACCTAGCTTTACTTTCTCTCTTTTGAAACATGATACAAGATGGTTATGTGTTTCTTATTCTCTTTCATTTGCAGGCTACAAAAAACTATGAGAAGGCCGTCCAACTAAATTGGAACAGCCCCCAGGTAGCTCTTTAAGAAACTTTTTAGTTAGTCTTATAGTTTTATATAAACTTCAAAGACAATATTTCTCTTATCACACTCCGCCTCATTTTATCTGTTATAATGCGAGCGTATTTTATTTATATATTTTTGGTAACTTGGTTCTAATTTAATTGCAAATTTCATTTCAGGCGCTTAATAACTGGGGACTTGCTCTGCAGGTACTTCTAGCTAAATTAACTTTTCTTCCGATCATTTTTGGATTATCTTCTGTTAGTAGAGAAATCTAGTACAACTTTGTGATGTAAATGGAGTGTAGACATGTGCAATGGGGTCCAAATATAAATTATGCATATTTATATAAATGTTTTACTGATGGTAGAATAATAGAATTCTCTTATCAGAAATAGCCGAACAGGCTTTAATTAGCTGCTGGTCATTTTGTCCTTTTAGTCTATCAGGGTTACTTGTGCTCCAAACCACCTTGGGACTATATATATGCTAGTATCATCTCCTTTGTAGATAGGTTAACTAATGACAGGAATTGAGACACTGTTTGTGATGTGACACATTGGCAGACTTACAACACCACCACACCAAAAATAATGTAGAATAGGATATTATTGTTTAGTTTTGTTAATTGTTAGTATTAAATGTAATACAAGATGTTTAGTCCTCTCTAGGAAATATTTAAATAAGTGAAGGGTATTTTAGTCTTTTGATGCTTTCCTAGTTTAAGTAGGATTACTACTAGTATAAATAGGTGATGATGTAATAGAGATCTCATTATTCATTAGTTTGTTAATACAAATTTCAGATTGGTGCTTGTGCATTTTCTCTTCTTTGGATCCAATTGGTGGTGTTTGCATCAAATTGGTATCAGAGTTGGGCAACCATCTTGTGTGTGTGTGTGTGTGTATATATCCCCCCATTGCATCTCCATTAATGGCTCCCAAGAAGAGAAATCAGAACATCAAATTTGAAAATCGTTTAACAACCTAAGAAGAAACCATGGTTCAAATGATGGTTGAAATTAAAGAACAATGGGCTGAAATGAGGAACCAACAAACCCTAATTTGATCAAAATTGAAGTTTTTTTTACTCCTCAACTCCCATACAAACACTAGCCCCAATCTTGAACCCTAGTTCCAATGTTCATGAATTACTAGATAAATCAAATCTTCTGTTGCCCAAACTAACAAAACCACTAAAAATGAAAAGAAAGGAAATTCGTAGCCCTAGGGCCCCGGTAAAGAAACAAAAAAAAGGAGAGAAAAATTTGTTAAATAATAGCGCATTTATGGTCCTGGTGTATAATCGAAGGTGAAGAGATCTAACATCAAAAGGAACAAAACAACATCTACAACCGTTGGTGTAACTCCAGTAGACCACTGAGTGCCTTCATGAGTCCTAGTGAAGCCCACATCCTAATAATGGCCTTGGAGGATGCGACTTAGGGCTTCGCAACCCTATTTTCGTTTTTAACCCAGGGGGAAGATGATCAGTCGCGATTGAGTTGGAGATAGAAGAAAAGAACAAGAAGTCACTGGCGGTTGGTGGATTGGTTGGTTCGAGAAGCTAGGGTTGAAACCGCTGCATAATTTTCTTTCATGCATCTAGGAGCAGCTGAAGAAACGACGGTCCTCCCAAATTTTTGATAATTATTTTGGGACCCCAAAATTTTTCCTTCTCGGCTGCATATTTTGGAAATTCCGCACACTCATGTCTAACTTTCAAAGTTCGAGGATGAACTTTTTCAAAGGAGGGGAGAATGATATATAATAAGGTATTATTGTTTAGTTTTGTTAATTGTTAGCAAGGTTTTCAAAATGCGTATCGGGATTGTATCGTTTTCTCAAAAAATGTGTATCGTATCGTCTATCGTATCCTATGAAGCACGAACTCGACACGTAATACGTGTTTCGACACGACACGTGACACGTGATTTTTCCAAAAATTAGGATACGACACGCTAGGATACGTATAATATAAAATATATATTTAAATATATACCATATATTTAAATATATATATTTTATATTATACGTGTAATATTATTTAGATTTCATATATAGTTTTATATAGAAAATAATTTTAATATACTCTAATTTGAAGTATTTATTGCAAAATATTTTCATAATTTTTATATTATCATAACATATATATATACTAGCCCATGCCCGTGCCTATGGCACGATTTAGGCGAGCCCAATTAAAAGCTCAGCCCACTATTTGTAGCGCAACCCAATTAAAAGCCCAACCCATTTTTTAGCCCAGCCCAATAAAAAGCCCAACCCAATTTTTATAGTCCAACCCAATCAAAGCCCAGCCCAATTAAAAGCCCGACCCAAATTTTATAGCCCAACCCATTAGCCCAGCCCAATTGTTATGTATGTATGTATGTATGCATGTTATGCATCCATGTATATCTATGTTATGCATGCATGAAGCACATAAAATATCATACATAAGAAAGCAGAAATGTCATGCATACATTTCCACATCCACATCCCCTGATATATTATATAATATATATATATATATATATATAACAGTATAATATATATATATATATATCAGTATATCATACAACTATAAAATCTTTACTTTTATAGCTATAGTTAAGAAAGTTACGATAGTACAAGTTACAACTTTCAAATGACTAAACAATGAAAAAAGTTAAGAGAGCAGTAACTTTATCTTATTTGTATTCAAAGGTGTGGCACTCTCAACAGGTAAAAGAGACATAAAGTAGCTATCAACTGTACTGACAGTACAATCCTTTAAAGATTAAGAATTAGAAGTAATGAAAAAGAAGAAGTTCAAATCAGTGTGCTTCGCTTCTGCCTATATTCTTTTCTGGTTCAAAGCTTAGTACAGAGCAAAATTTACAACAAGGCGGTACAAGATTTAGGGAATCCGCAACAATTTTTAGTTTAATCCTCTACCGCCAATCAACTCTCAACTCTGGTAAGTATCTATTTTTTTTTGTGCGCTGCGATTGCTCTGTTCTGAGGATGTAGTTTTTTTTCTTCTTTTTTTTTTGGTACAGTAATATGTAGGGTTTTTGTGACACCCCGACTAATTAAATACCGGGTAGCTACTCCTTTATAAAATTAATTCAAAATGCCAAGTTGGCTCAGTTAATAGCATCACTGTCGAAAACATTTTTATTATTACTAACCATCTAGCATTTAAAAAGCAAGTTGCCAAATTTTAATTTAAGTCTGATTAACATGCAAGAAGTAAAATGAAGAAATAGATAACACCATTCACCATGCTGAAGTAAAATGAATAACCATCACAATAATAGAGTAAATAAAGTCTGGAGGAAACCCCTCACTACAATCCCATAACTGAAATAAATAAACGAAACTGAAATAAAACATGCTAAAGTCTGAAAACTGAAATATAAAAGATGTCTCTAAAGAAATGGGCAACATGCCCTACAACTGATAGATGGTGACTCTGGAATCCAAAAGATAGAAGCGTCTACATGCAAATCCCTGTAGCTTCCACAAGCAGCTACAGCTCGTCACCTGAACGAGTATCCTATGCTTGGTGTCCTTGTGGCTGGGCACCTAAAAATGGTTTTACAAAGAAAAAGGGATTTGAAAAGCAAACGGGTCAGAGCCCGAATGTGGAGTTATATTTAAAAACCTGCAAGTGCTTTAAAAACATTTAAAACATTAAATGCAAAATACATGTTAGGACGTGCACTCACATGATATTCTCACCTCTCGTCTAACTGTGCACTCCTAACGCAAGTACCCATCTACAATAATATAACCATTAGCTAAGTGACATCATAACTAGCTAGACTGTAATAGTCCCTACCCTTTTTTACCCGGTTTTATCAACATATAATGCTCGTAATTAAATAGAGGTTTAACGTGAACTCAGTTACTAAATATACCATTGATATAACCATCAGTTAACTCATTATATATCTCGAAACAATACCGTAATATTTTTACAACATTAACAGGAGGATTTCCATTAATTTAATGTATATTATTCACATCATAAATATACGATACAAGCACCCCGCAATCTAAGCTATGGTGCACACATACTCTGCTATCCATCCCGGTACATCACGTACATAAGGATCACATATTCCGAATCTCTCAGGAATAGTTCAGATAACACAAATCACAAATAGTGGAGGCGAACACAGTCACCATCACATGGGTCACGCACATACCTACGCTCCCATGGTCAGCGGACTTATTAATATCACAATAAGTCTTTCTATGACCTATGTTCATCAAGGTACCAGTCTATATCCCCCCCGTAGGCACACAAGGATTAGAGGGTCCTAAGCGAACGCAAACCTCCCGTGATAGCAAGTATGGTAGGTATGTCATACACACAATCCATATACCAATACTAAGTAAACACATGTCTTAGTAATATCGTATTTTAATCGTAGTACATATCGCATTCTCGTACTAACTATAATTATCACAATTCGTACTATACCGGTTTGTAATTATACGCGCCATAATTCACCCTCACATCGTAGTAGACACTCACATCTCAACCCAAATGGTTCATTGAATATAGTTCTAGTGTATAATACTCCTCTCAATAACCCAAAAGTCCCAAATCTATCCTCACATCAATAAAGGAAGGTCTTCTATATCCTCGGACAAGTTTACGGGACTCTAAAAATCAAAACAGTCCAAAAAGGATCAAATCGTCAACTCGTTAGAAGTCTCGTTCGAACGAGACTTCGAACGAGTTTGGACTGTCAGGTCGTTAGAAGTCTCGTTCGAACGAGGCTGTTCGAACGAGATCCCAGTTCGTTCGAACGAACTGACCCTTCTAACGATATCTCGTTCGAACGAGATATCGAACGAAAATCCCTACTCGTTAATAACGACTGGTCAACTCGTTAGAAGCTCGTTCGAACGAGTTCGTTCGAACGACCTGGGGGCTGCTTCTAACGAGCTACCAGTTTCGGCCCAGATTTTTCCCCAATTCGTTTTTCACCATTTTTACTCCTCAAACCTCTTCTAAAATTCGTTCCTACAATATATTGAGTTCTCTATTCATCCTCAAACATGCCAAGGTGCTGTACTAACATCATTAAAGGGGTTTAATACCTTCTAAACATCATTAAATCACAAGGTTTCTACATAAATTTCCAATTTTCTTCAAGAACATAAACCCTAGATTCTTCTCATCAAATTTCCCAGATTTTAATCCGTTTATACATTACATAGATATGAAATCTCTGAATCAAATCTTCAAACAATGTTTCTACATGCAAACCTATCCCAAAATTTAAACAACAATCTTCCAATTTCATGGGTTTTCTTTTAACTCTTAGATAAGATTGATTAACAATGTTTCTAACATGGAAAAAGCATTCACTGCATAAGGAATGTAATTTAAATCACTTGCCTTGGTTTGATTCCGGATTTGATGTTGATTTGATGAAGAATTTATGCAGAATTTCTTCTCTCCAAGCTTCCTCTCTAATGGTGGCTTAAGGTGGCTAGGGTTTGATTTGGGGAAACTTAGAAAACCTAAATGACAACCTACGTAGCCTTCTAGGTTAATATGGGTTGGTTAATGGGCTTAATGGGTTTAATCCACATCAGATTTACATCTCTAATTTTCGTCACTTTTAATTCCTAAAAATGTAAAATTACCAAAATACCCTTTAAGTTACCAGTATGGCCTAAAAATACCCCGGGACCCAAACTATACCCCCGGCTAGTGTTTTCTGACTATCTCGACCCTTCCGGACGCGTTGGCGCACTCAAAACGACCATACGGATTATAGATTTTAAATTCACTTTTATTAACAAAATATTACCCCGTGACGCGACGGTCCCACGCGTCTTAACAAAATTTCTAAAATGCCGTATATAAATCTCACGACAAATTTTATAATACCAAATACATATATAATCATATATGCACCTAATCAAATACCAATTCGCATCACATTAGTATATATAACCCGGATTAATTTCCAATTAATACGCATTTAATTAATTAATCCCAAAAATAAATATAGACAAAAGTACGGGGTATTACATACTTCCCCCCTAATAACTGAATTTCGTCCCGAAATTCGAAACTAGAAAGTACCTGCTAAAAATAGCTCTGGATAACGTTCGCGCATCTCATCCTCGCGTTCCCATGCGGACTCCTCGACATTGTGATGTTGCCACTGAACACGCACTAACGGGACTATCTTTGACCGCAGTTTCCTCTCGCTTTGGTCCAAAATAGCAATTGGCCCCTCGTAGGAGCTATCCGGCTGGAGATCGATGTCCTCCACAGCAATGTGAGAATGAGCCAAATTATCTCTAAGGTATTTCCTCAGCGAGGAAATATGGAACACGTCGTGAATCCGATGCAAGTGCTCCGGTAGTCCAAGTCTATACGCAACGGGTTCGATCCGCTCAATAATAGGAAACGGCCCCACATACCTCGGTGCCAACTTCCCCTTCTTCCCGAAACGCATAATCCCCTTCATCGGAGATACCCTGAGCAAAACCTGGTCCCCCACTTGGAACTCCCTGAAAAATCTCTTCGCATCAGCATAACTCTTCTGCCTGTCTTGAGCTACCCGAATGCGACTCCGAATCAACTCAATCCTTGCCGAAGTATCCTGGATCACTTCCGGCCCAAGTAGTTTGTTGTCCCCCACTTCTAGCCAACATGCTGGGGAACGACAAGGCCTACCGTACAATGCCTCAAACGGAGCCATGCCAATCGTGAACTGATAGGAGTTGTTGTAAGCAAACTCCACCAGTGGAAGGTACTGCTCCCATCCACCCCCGAAGTCAATAATGCACATGCGTAGCATGTCTTCCAACATCTGATTGGTGCGCTCTGTCTGCCCATCGGTCTGCGGATGATAAGCCGTACTCAACCGCAATTCCGTGCCCATTGCCTCCTGGAAACTCTCCCAAAACCTCGAGACAAATATCTTGTCTCTGTCAGACACGATATTTAGGGGCACACCGTGAAGTCTCACAATCTCTGAAATGAAGAGCTGGGCATACTGTCCCGTAGTGTAGTCAGTCCTTACGGGTAAGAAGTGAGCGACCTTGGACAACCTGTCCACAATTACCCAAACGGAGTCGTGACCCCTCTGCGACGTAGGCAACCCCGTGACAAAATCCATGGATATGCTCTCCCACATCCACACCGGAACCTCCAACGGCTGTAGCAATCCTGCTGGTCTCTGATGATCCACTTTTACAAGCTGACAAGTGGCGCATTTCGAGACAAACTCAGCGATATCTCTCTTCATACCGCTCCACCAATATTGCCGTCTCATGTCTTGGTACATTTTGTCCCCTCCGGGATGTACCGCGAACCGTGAGCCGTGCGACTCTGCCATCACATCGTGCCGCAATTCTTCCCCTTCCGGAACTACCAATCTCCCATTGAAGCGCAATCCCCCGTCCGAGCTAACGGTATAGGACTCGGCTCCCTCTGCAAGTAATCGAACTATCTGCTCTTGACAGAACGAGTCATTAGCCTGTGCCCGTACTATCCTCGTGATAATCTGCGGTGTAACGGTCATCACCGACATGAAAGATCGGGCCACTGCATCCTGGTGTCCCAATTCCTTCCACTTAGCTTTCCACACCTCTGCCACCTCATCTGCTGGCCTACGACTCAACGCGTCTGCTACCACGTTAGCCTTACCCGGGTGGTACTGGATGTCGAACTGGTAGTCCTTCACAAATTCAAGCCACCTACGCTGCCGCATATTCAATTCCTTCTGTGTGAACAGATACTGTAGTGACTTGTGGTCCGTGAACAGCTGAAACTTCTCCCCCAAAAGATAGTGCCTCCAAATCCGTAAGGCAAACACTACCGCAGCCAACTCCAAATCATGCGTGGGGTAATTCTTCTCATGAGGCTTAAGCTTACGGGAAGCATAAGCTATGGCCTGTCTCTCCTGCTGCAAAACACCTCCAAACCCTTGCAAAGACGCATCGGTGTAAACCAAATACTCAACTCCCGGTCTCGGCAATGCTAACACCGGTGCTGAGGTCAACTTGTCCTTCAATTCATCGAATGCCAACTGACAGGCATCACTCCAGATATATGGCACACCCTTACGAGTAAGATGTGTCAAAGGCCCTGCTATCTCCGAGAAACCCCGAATAAACCTTCTGTAGTATCCTGCTAAACCCAAGAAACTACGAATCTCCGTTGGTGTCGTGGGCTGTCCCCACTCCCTCACCGCTGATACCTTTCCCGGATCAACTGATATTCCCTGGTCGGAAATAATGTGACCCAAGAACTGGACTTCCTTCAGCCAAAACCCGCACTTCTCGTATTTTGCATACAGCTCGTTCTGACGAAGTGTCTGCAAAACCTGCCTCAAATGCTCGGCGTGCTCCTCCTCTGTCTGAGAGTAAACCAGAATATCATCAATGAAGACGATGACAAACTTGTCTAGGAAATCCCTGAACACTCTGTTCATCAAGTCCATAAACACTGCTGGAGCGTTGGTCAAGTCGAAAGGCATAACCCGAAACTCGTAAGAACCATATCTCGACAAGAATGCGGTCTTCGAGACATCCTCCTCCCTGATACGCAACTGATGGTATCCTGACCTCAAGTCAATCTTCGAGAAGAAAGATGCTCCTCTCAACTGGTCGAACAAGTCATCGATTCGAGGCAACGGATACTTATTCCGTATCGTGACCTTATTCAACTCTCGGTAGTCCACACACAATCTCAGTGAACCGTCCCTCTTCTTCACAAATAAAACTGGAGCGCCCCAAGGTGAGGTACTCCTGCGAATAAAGCCTTGTCCCAACAGCTGCTCAATCTGATCCCGTAGCTCTCTCATCTCAGCTGGAGCCATACGGTACGGTGCGCGTGCTATAGGTCTCGTACCCGGTAGCAAATCTATAACGAAGTCTATCTCCCGACTGGGTGGTAAGCCTGGTATCTCCTGAAACACATCTGAATACTCCCTGACAACCGGGATCGAATCCAAAGGAATCACAACCTCCTTAGAGGTATCCTCCTCTATGTAATACAGATGAGCGGTCGATCCTCCCTCTGGGCGAGGCATCGCCACTATAAACATCTCTTGCCCCGGAATGGCAAAAACAATGCTCCCGCTGAAGCAATCAATCATGGCCCTATACGCTACGAGCCAATCCATACCGATGATCACATCATGAACATGCATATCTAACACTAACATGTCTGCAGGCAATACCAAACCACCAATCTCTACCCCCACTCCCCGGCATATAAAGAAGATAAGTGACCCACTCCCTAATGGTGAGTCGACACACGTCACTGTGCTCTCTGCCGTAGCTAACAATCCTAAAGCTTTCGCGAAGTGTGTAGCTATAAAACAGTGTGTAGCACCCGTATCAAATAACACCCGACCCATAGTGCCATGGATAGGAAACGTACCCTCGATCGCGGGCGGTGCCTGTGGAACTGCAGCCTGGTGAACGTTGTAGACACGTCCATACTGTAGCTGCCCCTGCTGAGCTGGGACTGCTGGAATGGGTGGCAATGCTGCCATCTGCGGCGGTGCGGGAAGAGCAGCGGGAAACATAGGTCTCTGCGGCTCCTGGCGAGCACCCTGCTGCTGCTGCTGTGGGGCCCTGCCCCTATCAGGACAATCCTGCTTCTTATGGCCAGTCTTGCCACAAGTAAAGCACTTCCCTGGGAAGTTCCCTCCCCTCTGCCCCTGCTGTCCCCGGCCCTGGTGGCCGTTACCGTTCCTCCCTTGGCCCTGCTGGAACTGCTGCCCATTCTGCCCCTGCTGGCCCTGATGGCCGTTTGGACCCTGCTGGCCCTGACGGAATCCTCCCTGTCCCTGCCTGTAGTTCCCTGACCGGAACCTCTTATTATCCCCCTGCTGGGAGCCCTGCTCAGTCTGTCTCTGCCCCTGACCGGTTTGTGCCCCGCTGGCACCATGTCCTCCAGTCCTGCCCTGATGGCTAGACTCCCCCGACCGCTTGCCCTCGGCCATATGAAAACGGTGGTCCTGGCAGTGTAATAATGCAGCGTTAACCACATCAGAATACGTGGCCAACGATAGGTTCCCTAGCAGATGCTGACGGATCCTCCAATTCAACCCGTCGGTGAACTTCTCTATCTTCTTCTTCTCTGTTGGAATCTCGTCTGGAACGATATTCAACAGGTTAGTGAACTCGGCCTCATACTCTGCCACTGTCTTACCCTCCTGCTTCAAACTCATCAGCTTCCTCCTCATCTCTGTATGAACTGCGGACGGAAAGTACTTGCGGTCGAACCGCACCCAGAACTCCTGAATCGTGAGGGTATCCCTCTCCTCCGCGGTGGTAATAGACTCCCACCACTGTAGTGCAGATCCCACTAGCTTAAAAGTAGCTAGCACCTGTTTCTGAACATCAGTGCACTCATGCATCCTCAAATGCCTCTGTATGTCCTTCCTCCATTGGCTCGAGACTACCACATTTGAGCTACCTGCAAACTCTGGCGGATGCGCTTTCTGAAAAGCGTCACGTACACGCTCCCAAGCAGACGGGAATGCATTAACCTGTGCTGGCGCGACAACCGGCGCCTGAGGCGGTGCCTGCTGAATCACGGCAATCGCGGCATTTACCGCTTGGGCTACTATAGCAGCAACCTCAGCGGCGTCATCATGCCCTGAACTGGAGCGGGCTGGGGTTCGGGCATTGCATTCCTGGGAACTCGTCGTGCACGTCGTGGAGGCATCTGAAATAAGAACAAAGTTTATAAGTTCGCAGTTTATAAACTTAATATAGCTGAAGAACGAAGCATACACAAAAAGAGTACAACAGTCCTAAAATATAGGGCTCTATATCAAAGAAAACGTAGCGGAAACATAATAACCGTACAGATCCTAAAGGACACTAGAACCTGATGCTCTGATACCACCTGTGACACCCCGACTAATTAAATACCGGGTAGCTACTCCTTTATAAAATTAATTCAAAATGCCAAGTTGGCTCAGTTAATAGCATCACTGTCGAAAACATTTTTATTATTACTAACCATCTAGCATTTAAAAAGCAAGTTGCCAAATTTTAATTTAAGTCTGATTAACATGCAAGAAGTAAAATGAAGAAATAGATAACACCATTCACCATGCTGAAGTAAAATGAATAACCATCACAATAATAGAGTAAATAAAGTCTGGAGGAAACCCCTCACTACAATCCCATAACTGAAATAAATAAACGAAACTGAAATAAAACATGCTAAAGTCTGAAAACTGAAATATAAAAGATGTCTCTAAAGAAATGGGCAACATGCCCTACAACTGATAGATGGTGACTCTGGAATCCAAAAGATAGAAGCGTCTACATGCAAATCCCTGTAGCTTCCACAAGCAGCTACAGCTCGTCACCTGAACGAGTATCCTATGCTTGGTGTCCTTGTGGCTGGGCACCTAAAAATGGTTTTACAAAGAAAAAGGGATTTGAAAAGCAAACGGGTCAGAGCCCGAATGTGGAGTTATATTTAAAAACCTGCAAGTGCTTTAAAAACATTTAAAACATTAAATGCAAAATACATGTTAGGACGTGCACTCACATGATATTCTCACCTCTCGTCTAACTGTGCACTCCTAACGCAAGTACCCATCTACAGTAATATAACCATTAGCTAAGTGACATCATAACTAGCTAGACTGTAATAGTTCCTACCCTTTTTTACCCGGTTTTATCAACATATAATGCTCGTAATTAAATAGAGGTTTAACGTGAACTCAGTTACTAAATATACCATTGATATAACCATCAGTTAACTCATTATATATCTCGAAACAATACCGTAATATTTTTACAACATTAACAGGAGGATTTCCATTAATTTAATGTATATTATTCACATCATAAATATACGATACAAGCACCCCGCAATCTAAGCTATGGTGCACACATACTCTGCTATCCATCCCGGTACATCACGTACATAAGGATCACATATTCCGAATCTCTCAGGAATAGTTCAGATAACACAAATCACAAATAGTGGAGGCGAACACAGTCACCATCACATGGGTCACGCACATACCTACGCTCCCATGGTCAGCGGACTTATTAATATCACAATAAGTCTTTCTATGACCTATGTTCATCAAGGTACCAGTCTATATCCCCCCCGTAGGCACACAAGGATTAGAGGGTCCTAAGCGAACGCAAACCTCCCGTGATAGCAAGTATGGTACGTATGTCATACACACAATCCATATACCAATACTAAGTAAACACATGTCTTAGTAATATCGTATTTTAATCGTAGTACATATCGCATTCTCGTACTAACTATAATTATCACAATTCGTACTATACCGGTTTGTAATTATACGCGCCATAATTCACCCTCACATCGTAGTAGACACTCACATCTCAACCCAAATGGTTCATTGAATATAGTTCTAGTGTATAATACTCCTCTCAATAACCCAAAAGTCCCAAATCTATCCTCACATCAATAAAGGAAGGTCTTCTATATCCTCGGACAAGTTTACGGGACTCTAAAAATCAAAACAGTCCAAAAAGGATCAAACCGTCAACTCGTTAGAAGTCTCGTTCGAACGAGACTTCGAACGAGTTTGGACTGTCAGGTCGTTAGAAGTCTCGTTCGAACGAGGCTGTTCGAACGAGATCCCAGTTCGTTCGAACGAACTGACCCTTCTAACGATATCTCGTTCGAACGAGATATCGAACGAAAATCCCTACTCGTTAATAACGACTGGTCAACTCGTTAGAAGCTCGTTCGAACGAGTTCGTTCGAACGACCTGGGGGCTGCTTCTAACGAGCTACCAGTTTCGGCCCAGATTTTTCCCCAATTCGTTTTTCACCATTTTTACTCCTCAAACCTCTTCTAAAATTCGTTCCTACAATATATTGAGTTCTCTATTCATCCTCAAACATGCCAAGGTGCTGTACTAACATCATTAAAGGGGTTTAATACCTTCTAAACATCATTAAATCACAAGGTTTCTACATAAATTTCCAATTTTCTTCAAGAACATAAACCCTAGATTCTTCTCATCAAATTTCCCAGATTTTAATCCGTTTATACATTACATAGATATGAAATCTCTGAATCAAATCTTCAAACAATGTTTCTACATGCAAACCTATCCCAAAATTTAAACAACAATCTTCCAATTTCATGGGTTTTCTTTTAACTCTTAGATAAGATTGATTAACAATGTTTCTAACATGGAAAAAGCATTCACTGCATAAGGAATGTAATTTAAATCACTTGCCTTGGTTTGATTCCGGATTTGATGTTGATTTGATGAAGAATTTCTTCTCTCCAAGCTTCCTCTCTAATGGTGGCTTAAGGTGGCTAGGGTTTGATTTGGGGAAACTTAGAAAACCTAAATGACAACCTACGTAGCCTTCTAGGTTAATATGGGTTGGTTAATGGGCTTAATGGGTTTAATCCACATCAGATTTACATCTCTAATTTTCGTCACTTTTAATTCCTAAAAATGTAAAATTACCAAAATACCCTTTAAGTTACCGGTATGGCCTAAAAATACCCCGGGACCCAAACTATACCCCTGGCTAGTGTTTTCTGACTATCTCGACCCTTCCGGACGCGTTGGCGCACTCAAAACGACCATACGGATTATAGATTTTAAATTCACTTTTATTAACAAAATATTACCCCGTGACGCGACGGTCCCACGCGTCTTAACAAAATTTCTAAAATGCCGTATATAAATCTCACGACAAATTTTATAATACCAAATACATATATAATCATATATGCACCTAATCAAATACCAATTCGCATCACATTAGTATATATACCCCGGATTAATTTCCAATTAATACGCATTTAATTAATTAATCCCAAAAATAAATATAGACAAAAGTACGGGGTATTACAGTTTTGATCCCATTTTAAGTTTCT
Source organism: Sambucus nigra (assembly GCA_949130495.1). Lineage (NCBI taxonomy): Eukaryota > Viridiplantae > Streptophyta > Magnoliopsida > Dipsacales > Adoxaceae > Sambucus > Sambucus nigra. The sequence continues at coordinate 462,742,241 of OX422211.1, read as the reverse complement.
AAAATACTAGAAAGTACCTCCAGCGTATCCCATAAACGTGTCCCAGCGTGTCCTAAAAAAAAATAAAAATAAATTAGGATACTCTCGGACACGCGTGTCCACGTGTCCGAGCGTGTCCGAACGTGTCGCGTGTCTGACTCGAGTCAAAGCTGACTCGTTGCCTCCTAGAGAGTGTCCGTGCTTCATAGATCGTATCGTATCGTAAGATACACTTTGATTTTCAATAAATATATAAATAATTCAATATACATCGATATATATGCGTGTGGTGTCTAAAAATAATATAAAAACTAAATTAACGCAAAGATATGCAATATTAGTTATATACAATGTTTAAAAAGGTGCTCGAGGCGTACGCCTCGAGGCTTAAGCCTCAGGGTTGAATTTGAGGCTTACGCCTCAATGCGTCTCGAGGCTTACGCCTCGATGCGCCTCGAGGCTTTTTGCTAAGGCGCGGAAAAAAAAAAAAAAAAAAAAAAACTATTTTTCTTCTTTCATCACAAAGTCTGTTTTTTTTTTAAGGTTAAAGTTCTTCATTTTCCTAAAATTGCACTTAATTTAAAAAAAATGTTGTTTTAATCTACCAACTCTTATTCTTTTTTTATTTTATTTTAGTTTTAAAATTGCACTTAATTTTGTTTTTCCTTACTAATTTGTTTGAAATAAGTGTATAAATTTATTTGAAACTATATTTTGTTATAAATATATAGTTTGTTTGAAATAAATGTACTAAATTAACTTCAATATGACTTTTTTTTAAAAGGTTTCTGTTTTTTTATTTTCAACTTAGATTAATATGTTTTCTTTAACTTATACTAATATATTTTAAAGATTGCTGTTTTTTTTTAATAAACTTGGGTTGATATGTTTTATTATTTTTTTAATAAAGTTACTATTTTTTTAATCTTAGCTTGAAAATCAATGTTTTTTTAATAAATTTACTTGTTAAGTTGCATTGATTAATTTATTGTCATATTATAAAATAACCAATATGAGAATGAAGCTAAAAAAATGATTTTGCCAGTACGATTTTGCATTGATTAATTTATTATCATATTGTAAAATAACCAATATGTTAAAATTGATTTTCTTTTTCTAAAAAGTTATCTCGAAGGGTACAAAAAAATGTCAAACTATGTGAGAAAACCATGTTTTTTTTGTAGTTTTATTTTATATTTCTTTGTTATTTTATTTTTATGGTTTTATTAGTATTTTTTAAATATTATTTTGCTCTTTTTTTTTCTTTTCGGTTAGGCTTACGCCTCAAACGCCTCGCCTCGCTGCGACTAAAACGCCTCGCCTCGCCTTTCGCCTTTTTAAACACTGGTTATATATAATGCCTAAAGCATCAACCAATCCAAAATATAATCAAATGTTAATGATATTCCAAAAGCTAGAATCTTCTATCTTCCATCAAGTTCTACAAAAATTAATAAGTGTATATTTTCTAAACTATATAAACAAAAATGATTCTCCATCTTCCCTAATATCAATCCTCATCCTCATAATCAAGAGCAATGCCTTCAATATCCTCATCGGCTAACAAATCCTCACCGGGGGCTTGTCATCTCCATCTACAAGTCTCAGCACCTTAACAAGTGGCACGACACAATTCAAATAATACTTAACCGATGGCCAAAAATCCTCACCGGCTACTATCATATCCCGCACCCTCATCCCATCTCTCTTCTTAGCAAATGAACTTCCTTGCCACTCCCCGGACGAGAACATCGCATTAAGTGGGATTTTGCTTTCGGCTAGTTTCTTTAAAGTCAAGTACTTCGTTGCAAATCTAGTGACTCCCGCCCTAGTCAAATTTCCACCAAGAAATCTCCTCATTAGATTCAAAACCCAAGTGTGATTGTATATGTAAACGGTGATTGTTTTCACCTTCAACATTGTTTGTTTATGCAATGGAATCTCTCCAATGTCTTTCAACATGTTATCTGTGCAATGCGCCGCACATGGTGACCAAAACAAATGTTCTCTTCAACATTAACATTTCTCCAGCTTTGACATATGTCGATGTGCTATCCATAACAACCTACACCATCATTTTTAATATAAGAAATAAACACAATAAAAAATAAATAAAAATACATCAACGGGAATAAGTAAATATATAAATTAGGAGATCGGCTTATTTTTGGATAGAAGATGTGCGAAACCAAGGGAGGGCCCGGGGGGGGGGGGGGGGGGGGGGCACCAGCCCGTCCCAAGAAAATAAAACAGAGTTAATTTTTTTAAAATTTAAATTGAGCCCACCCCTAATATTTTAAAGTGTAAGGTAATATTTTATAGGGGTTTTAAATTGAGGGGAACAAATATAAATACTTTAAAAACAAAACACACGATCAGGTATCATTCAATCCACACCTAAACCGAGACCAACTCTCTCATCTCTCTTACTCTCCTCTCATTGACCAGTGACCAACGACCCTTCGACGACCTCTCTTCTCCGCTTCTTTCTATCATCTGAAAAGCGCCGGTGACCTTAGGTAATGGTTGATTTTGAATTTGTGTGAATCTTCTTGTGTGGAATCAATTTTCTTGTGGATCTTTGCAGTTAATAATCAATTTTCAATTTGTGAGTAAGAGTAGGAATCAATTTTTTTTTGATAATGGAACCAGCTAAAAATGAAAATAACATGGACAATTGTTTAAAGGATTTTATGTGTGAGTAAGAGTAGGAATTTGTTTTGATGTTTTTTTTTCATTTATTGCTGAAATTAGGACTTTCATGGAGAAAAACATGCTAATAGGATTTTTGGTGATTTTCCAAATTATTACCTGTCTTACATTACTTTTTGAGTATTAACTAATTTTTATGATTTTGGGCATTATTTTAGGTTCTAATGTCAAGAAAAACTTTGTTATCATTTTCAAACCAAAAAATGATTCGCATGATGATTTTGATTCACGAAAGGATCGTAGGGTTCAACTTCATTAGCTCATATTATGTATTTTTTTGTGTCACACGTGACTAGATATAGTGGAAAACGCTTTTTTGTCTATTTTGAATTTACTTTTGGCATGCTATTGTCTAAATGTTTTAGTATTTGCGTTTGTTTCATTCAAATAATATATAAGTTACTTCTTAGCCCGCTCTGATGTAAATTCTTATCCCGCTCTGATGTAAAATCCTGGCTTCGCCCCTGACTTATCAAGTCTATGTAGGAAAACTGTTCCTCTCGGGCTATTAACCAAAAAGTTGGTTATTGATCTTCCACATGTATCAGTCCATCCATGCGATATAATTGTACAACCCGTCCTCTTTCACTCGGTCTTGTACATGTCTAGCATGTCCGCTGTAATAAAATTTACTTCCTTTTTTAACATCGTAACTCTTGCCTCATGATATGAAGGGATCTTTAGACCCGGGCCATAATCACCAATATCTTTCACCATCATCTTGGAGAATTTGTCTTTCACCAAATTGAAAGGTAATGCATTAGCATAATTGCATCTACAAATGCTTTGGCATACCTCACCTCTTTGTTTCTTTTTCAACCAGGTGTTTAAGGTGATTCTATGTTTCGAATCGAAAGAAGTAAGGCCCCTCTTTGTGCCACTTTGTCCTCCTTCGAGTGGGTATTCTTCTTCTTCGCCATTATCATTATCAATATTATTATTCTTTTGCCCCACCTCCTTTGCTACTTTTTTGAAAAATTCCCGTACATCGTTAGGACGTATATTACAACTTATCACATCCTTGTTACCACTCGCTAAATGATGTTTTAGTCTAATTGTACAACCCCAATAAGTACCACCACAATAATTTGTGACACACCGACTAATTAAATACCGGGTAGCTACTCCTTTATTTGATTAATACAAAATGCCAAGTTGGTCCAGTTAATAGCATCACTGTCGAAAACATTTTTAATGATTACCAACCACCTAGTATTTAAAAAGTGAGTTGCCAAATTTTAAATTAAATCTGATTAACATGCAATAAATGAAATATAGAACTGTAACACAACCATTCACGATAAAGTCTCAATAAAGTAATCAACAATTAATAATGAGTCTGGAGGAAATACTCCTCACAACAATCCCAATATGGAAATAAATGAAACAAGTCTGCATCCTGAATTAATTACAAACCCAAGTCTGAATAACTGAAATATAAAATGTCTCTAAAGGAAATGGGCGACATGCCCTACAAATATTAAAACTGAATATGGAGTCAAGACAAAAGAAGCGTCTACTAGCAAGGCCCTGTAACTTCCACAACAGCTACAGCTCGTCACCTGAATTGGAATCCTATGCATGGTGTCCTTGTGGCTGGGCACCTAAAAGGTTTTTTTACAAAAAAATAGATTTTGAAAGCAAACGGGTCAGAGCCCGAAAGTGGAGAGTATTTTAAAAACAGCAAGTGTTTTAATAACATTAAAACAATGAATGCAAAGTACATGTTAGGACGTGCTCTCACATGAAATACTCACCTCTCGGCTATTTGTGCACTCCTAACGTACCGTACCCATACAAGTGTTTCTCATATCTAACTAGACCAAAACAAACACTGTCCTTTCTACTCGATTCGTACTATAAGTCCCAACGTTATCAATTTAATAGAGAGCTTTACTTAAATTCTCAAATTTCAAAGTATTAGTAGTGCAATTTACCAAAGTTAATCTCCCATTTTATATTCTCAATGCGTTACTATAATGATTCTCACATTCAAACATAACACTTCCCTTTTCATTTAACCGTATATTATTCACATCATAAATATACAATACAAGCACCCCAAGGCTAAGCTGCGGTGCACACATACTCTGCTATCCATCCCGGTACATCACGTACATAAGGATTACAAATTCCGAATCTCTCAGGAATTGTTAGAATAAGCACAACACACAAAAATGGAGGCGAACATAATTCAACATATCCATGGGTCACGTACATACCTACGCTCCATAGTCAACTGACTTATTAACTCATCAATAAGTCATTTTAGCATTATGTTCTCTAGGCACCAATCTAAATCCGCGCACACAAGGATTAGATGGCCCTAAGCGAACGTAAACCTCCCGTGATAGCAAGTATGGTAGGTATGTCATACACATAAAATCATATACATATACTAAGCATGCACACATCTTAGTACTTATCATATTTTATTAGTGGGTTACTTCTCATTCTTATACCAATACACGTGTCCCCGGTTTATATATACACATCATCCATTATCCTCACGTCGTAATTAGTTATTCGCGTCCTAATCCACAATTACCATTTGGTTCAAATCATTCTTCTATATTTTACTCCCCAATATATCCCGAATATCCCAACTATCTCAATTAGTCATCAAAGTAATGTTATCTCTGCCATTAAACAAGGTTACAGGACACTAGAAATCAAACCAGGCCAAAAAGGCCAATCTGTCAACTCGTTAGAAGTCTCGTTCGAACGAAATGGCCATCTAACGAGATCTCGTTCGAACGAAAGGCATCGAACGAACATCCCACTCGTTAGAAGTCAAACTGTCAACTCGTTAGAAGCTCGTTCGAACGACCTGGGCAGGCCTTCTAACGAGGTGACAGTTTCAAGCCCAGAATTTTCCTAACCCGTTTTTCCCAATTTTCTTCACTTCTAATCTCATCTAAACATCATTCCAACAATAGTTTAAGGTTTCTAATCATTCCTAAACATACTTAGGTCGTATTTTAACATATTTATAGGGTCAATTCATCCTAAACAACACCCAATTAACAAATCTCCCAATTTTCCCCAAATCTCATGGACATGAACCCTAGAAAATATAAAGTCATCAATAGGCATAATCAAATCCGTTTTTGTGATATAAAAGATGTATTTCTATCAGAATAATTTCCCAAACATGATTCTACATGTAATCTCCTTATCAAAATATGAATTTCTAATTCCAATTCAATGGGCTTTTATCAATCTCCCAAAACAATGAAATTTTCATAAATGTCTAAACATGGAAGGAACATTCGTTGTAAATAACGTAATTAAACCACTTGCCTTAATCGTTCTTCAGATTGTTGTAGATTGGAGATGGTTGGATTCCTCTCTCTCTCTGCAGAATTCTCCTCTCTCTACAAGTTCTTCTCACAAGATGACAATGGAGGTGGGGGTTGGTTTTTGGTAAGTTTTAATCTTTCCTTAACTTCTCCCGTAGCCCACTACTTAGTTTAGTGCTGATCATGGGTTTGTGGGTTTAATGATAAATCATAATTAAACTCTAATTTTCGTGGGTTTTAATTACCAAAATTCTGAAATTACCAAATTACCCTTTTGGGTTGCCGGTATGGCCCAAAAATTCCCCGGGACCCAAACTAAACCCCCGGCTAGTATTTTCTGACTATTTCGACCCTTCCGGACACGTTGACGCACTCAAAACGACCATACGGTTAATACAAATAAAATTCACTTTTTAATTAAATTAAATATTTTCTTGACGCGACTGTCACACGCGTCCCAACAAAATTTCCAAATTGCCGTATTTCTATCTCGCGACAATTTAATATTCTCAATATTCATATATTGCCATATATACACATTATAATTAAATACCAACTCACATCTCGTTAGTATTTTATCCGGATTAATTCTCAATTAATTCACATTTAATTTGATTAATCCCATAAATAAATATCGATGAAAATGCGGGGTATTACATAATTATATAGCAATCTAAGCCTCTTATTTTTTCCTACACCAACTTGAGTGCAATGGTCATACACGGGATCTTTTTGTCTTGGCATCTTTGAATTAATATTAAAAAAAACAGAGAATGAAATTAATATATAACCACAATATATTAAGCTGTTAGATATTAATAAGTCAGCAACTAAGGAAACAAACTATATATTATAATAGTACAAATGCAATATGTTAACATATTATTAATAACACTTACAATGTTCAGAAAGGACAAATAAATAAGCATTTACACATCTCTGTTTTCAACAGAGAAATAAATGTGCTAGATGATTCCTAATCTCAAAAGTTAATAGGCATTTACACATTTCTGTTTTCAACAGACAAATGTGTTAGATGATTCCTAATTTCAAAAGTCAAATTGGGCTCGGTCAAATTTCAGGCGTCGTTTGTTGTGCACGTCCCGTGTTGAAAAGTTTCCATTTTTAGAAGGTGACGGTTTTTCCGGTATGGATTTCTATAGAATATTGTCGCTATAAACCATTTCTAGATGTTTCCTAATTTCAAATGTCAAATTTGGTTCGGTTAAATTTCGGGCGACGTTTGTTGTGCACGTCCCGTGTCGAAAGTGACGGTTTTTGAGTTAAAAACAAATGTGCTCCGAGCCTTTGATAGAATTAAATAAGCATATACATACCATAGTGGGATAACCATTAAGACAATAAATATATAATATACTGATTACACAGAACAAATACCATACATATGTTAACATATTATCGTTTACGCTTACAATGTCCACAAAGGACAAATAAATAAAAGCACATCTCTGTTTTCAACAGAGATATAACTTATGGCTATGGCTTTGAGCCTCTGACATAATTAAATAAGGATATGCATACTATAGTGGCACAACCAATAAGACAATAGAATATAATACACAATACATATGTTGAAATATCATTAATAACATACACATCTCTGTTCTCAACAAATGGCTCTGAGTAGACAATAGAATAAATAGCTCCGACAGTCCAGACCACTTAAAAAAGTAAAAAAATTGCGTTGATTTAGAAGAGGGGATGATGCGATCAGAATAAAGAAGAAAACCAAAAAGATGTTATGAACCTGCTCGGTAATGGAAACCCTAGGTGCGCTTGGTTCTCCACCTTCTGTGAGTGTTTAAACCTTTAGCCCCTTCCCCCCCCCCCCCCCCCGAAAATCAGAGTCCCAGCCCACCTTTTGTTCTCTTCTGCTTCTTTTGTTTCCTCGTACAAAAAATCTTTTTTGTTTTTTCCTGTACAGTGACCTCGTTGGACTAAAATAAGGGCATCCATATGTATCGGGCGATACATGCCAAAAATGATACTTTCAGCGATACACCATGGTTTTACCCCAAGACGAACATATTGTTGGTACAACAATTTAAATAAATGCAGGATTAAAGTAGGGAACGAAATTACCCAATTTAGGAGCTGATAAACCGAAGGCGAAAAATATAAGAAACCCGAAACTGAACAGTCCAGAAATATGGCTGAGTCGCGGACAATGTCGCTCTCTTTAAGGTGTTTCGCGGCTCTGCCTCCAATTTGTGCCGACAGTGTATAGCCCCGTCACCCCCAGGATAAAACAGCCTCGAAAAATAATACGAATTAGCAGCACGAATCTGATTCGCTCAACAAACACCCATTCTAAAACATGTATACTGCTCGATCATGATAAATATAAATAATCTGGGAAAGATTATATATTTCTGTGTCGTTCTAATTATTCAGTGGATGAATAATTATTTCTGGAAATTTTTTTTCGTAGGTTGGAAGATGAGAACTGTTTGCAGAATTTTTGTGGGAGATAACTGTGTGTTAAAAACGGAGGCTACAACCTCTTTTATGGGGCAACAGAAAAGAGACGTTGGTAAACAAACGTGGAGAGAAAAATCTGGAAGCAGTGGGCAACTCGGTTGAAGAAATCAACTCAGAATAAAACACGTTTTAATTTTTTCGGAATTAAAAAACGTTAAAAAAAAATTAATTTTTAAAGCCCCCCAAAAAAACAGTTCTGTATTTGTCCAAAAAATTATTTCTTAATGAGCCAAGCCCAAGCCCAAGACCCGGGAACGGGCCGGGCCGGGCCGGCCGGACGGTGGCGGCGGCGCGCGCGCGTGTGTGACTTGGCCCAATAAGTCCCCCACCCATACACACAATACATCTAATGCCCAAAGGACTTACCCTTTAGACTCACAAAAAAGGTATATTAACTCATCCCATTTTTTACAACCCACCGATGTGGGACTTGTGCCAAAGGCACTTTCAACGTTTTGCATCTTAAACAGCTCTAAGCTGTCAAACAGCTATGAGCTGTAACCAACAATCCCCCACTTGCAAAATTTGAAAATATATTATCGAGCAATAATTCATAGCATTGTGCATAAGTAAAGGTGTCTTTCGACTTGAACCTTTACGTAGTAAGGATGATTCAGAATATACTAGAGTAACCGTAGTTTTGAACTCTATCTCTGACAACATCCCCCACACAACCCTACTTGGGTGTAGTTCTAATAGCTAGCACGTTACGGCCATGTGCTTCTATCCCAGTATAGTGAACGCTTTAGGAATTTGCCCAAAATATCCATAGGAAGCGGCCACACTTCCACATTCACATAGGTGAGCCTATCAAGAATACTCCTGTAGCTAAGTACCCCACTCAAAATAGAGCTATAGATCTCATTAAGAGTTATAATAACTCATCCTTTAATCGCTTCAGGATATCATGCTCCATAGGGATGGACTCGGAGTAAAACCCCGCTTTATATTAATTAATAATCGCATGATTCAACCCATATCACTTGTGACTTGTTATTACCCTTTGAACATATTTCTTGGGATCTCCAGTTCATATGTTGGGTTACCATCACAAATGACTCATTTATCCAAGGGCTTTAGTCCCATCCCTTTCGTGGTGTTCCACACCTTCTCCCTGGCTAGTCCTTTCGTCAAATGATCAGCTAAGTTCTGTTCAGACCGTATATGATCCACCCTCACAGCACCCGTAGAGATAAATTCTCTAACAGTACTATGCTTACGACGTATTTGTCGTTTCTTACCATTATAATAACGGTTCTCAACTTTTGCAATAGCCGCGGTACTATCACAATGAATCAAAACGGCCGGTATCGGTCTTTCCCATAATGGGATATCTGACAGGAGGTTTCTTAACCAACTTGCCTCTTCACTAGCAGTAGCTAGCGCTATCATCTCAGACTCCATAGTGGATTGAGCCAAAATAGTTTGTTTCTTAGATTTCCAAGAAACTGCACCACCAGCGATGCTGAATATATATCCACTAGTAGCCTTAGAATCATCAGATAGGGTGTTCCAATCAGCATCACTAAATCCTTCAAGGACAGCGGGATGCTTATTATAGTGTAATCTGAGGTTCATCGTCCTTTTAAGGTACCGCATGACCCTCTCAATAGCATGCCAATGCTCCATACTAGGTCTACTGGTAAATCTACATAGTATTCCCACAGCATAAGCTATGTCAGGTCTAGTGCAATCTGTAGCATAACGTAAGCTACCTATAATGCTTGCATAAGCATTTTGATTTACACTGTCGCCAGTGTTCTTAAATAACTTTACACTAGGGTCAAATGGAGTACTAGCAGGTTTACAGTCAAAGTAATTATATTTCTTTAGAACTTTCTCAATGTAATGAGATTGATCCAAAGAAAGTCCCTTTTCTGACCTAGTAATATTAATTCCCAATATTACACTAGCTTCACCCAAATCCTTCATATCAAAATTGGCACATAATAATGATTTAACATTTTCTACGGCATGAATATTGGAACCAAATATAAGCAAGTCATCAACATAAAGACATATGATAGTGCAAATGTTCTCTACATATTTATAATAAATACATTTGTCACTTTCATTAATTTTAAACCCATTAGAGATGACTAAGCTATCAAATTTATCATGCCATTGTTTAGGTGCCTGTTTGAGTCCATAAAGAGATTTATCTAATTTACATACTTTATTTTCTTGACCGTGTACAACAAACCTTTCAGGTTGATCCATATAAAAATGCAGTTTTAACATCCATTTGGTGTACAATTAAATCATTTAAGGCAGCTATAGCAAATAGTACACGTATAGACGTTATTCTAGTCACGGGTGAAAATGTATCAAAAAAGTCTACATTTTCTCTTTGTCTAAAACCTTTAGCAACAAGACGTGCCTTATATTTTTCAACAGTGCCATCAGGTTTTAATTTTTTTTTAAGAATCCATTTACACCCAATTGTTTTACATCCAGGAGGAAGATCCACTAAATGCCAAGTTTTATTTGTTTCCAAAGAATCCATTTCATCATTAATAGCCTCTTGCCATAAATCGGCATCTAAAGAAGATAAGGGTTCTTGAATAGTGTTAGGATCCTCCTCTAAAGTGTAAGCATAAAAGTCGGGACCAAAATCTATTTCTACACGAGCCCCTTTACTTTTTCGAATTTCTAAAATGGATTTATTATTTTCTTTATTTTTATTTAAATAAATATTAGTGGATGTCTCGCCCCCACTATTTCTCAATTTAAAAGGAAATTTATCTTCATAGAAATCGGCGTCATTTGATTCAATAATTACTTGATTTTTCAAGTCATAAAATCGGTATGCTTTACTATTAATAGCATATCCTATAAAAACGCACTCATATGCTCTACTTGCCAATTTAGACCTTTTAGGGTCGGGTATACGTACATAGGCTAAGCACCCCCACGTTCTAAAGTATGACACGTTAGGCGTAATATTTTTCCAAATTTCATAAGGAGATATTTTCATTTTAGTCTTAGGAATTCTATTAAGCACGTGACACACAGTCAAAATAATTTCACCCCACCAATGTGAGGCAGCCCCTGAATTTAATAAAATAGCCACAACTAATTCAGTTAATGTCTTATTTTTTCTTTCGGCTTTACCGTTCATTTCGGGCGAATAAGGGGCAGTTTTTTCGTGAATAATACCGTGGGTTTTATAAAATTTAATAAATGGTCCAGAATCATATTCGGTGCCTCTATCATTACGTAACCTTTTTATTTTCCGATTAAATTGATTTTCAATTTCATTTAGGAAAATTTTAAACATGTCAAACGCTTCACTTTTATTTTTCATTAAATACACAAATGAATAATCGGAACAATCATCAATGAAAGTTATAAAATAACGTTTGTCATTTCTAGTTGTGACACCATCCAATTCACAAATATCCGAATGAATTAAATCAAGTGGTTCAGATTCTCTAAAAACAGATTTATGTGGTGTCTTAGTGATTTTTGCTTGACTAGAAATGACACCATTCACATTTTTCAAAATCATTTAATGATAATTCTGGAATTAATCCTAAAGTGCTCATATTTTTAACAAGTCGTTAATTAACATGACAAACCCTAGCATGCCAAATATTAAATGAACAAGCAATATAAGCAGAAGGAGAAATTTTATTCATTGCATCAACATTCAACTTAAACATCCCATCAGTGGCATAACCCTTGCCTACAAGAATTCCATTTTTGGTCAAAGTAAATAAATCAGCACCAATAGTTTGAGTAAAGCCAGCTTTGTTGAGAAGATAGTCCGAAACCAAATTTTTCCTTATCTCGGGAGTGTGAAGAACTTCTTTGAGGATAATAGTTTTTCCCGAAGTGAACTTCAATTCCACATTTCCAGTACCAGCAACCTCAGTGGAGTGAGAATCACCCAACAACACCTTCTTATCTGCAGTCTCAGAATAAGTCTTAAACAGACTACGGTCATAACAGATATGGCGGGAAGCGCCAGTATCCAACCACCACCCTTCGACACCGCTAACCATGTTGATTTCTGAAATCATAGCACATAGGTCCTCTTCGGTCAAATTCGCTTGTGCTTGTGGCACATGGCGACATTTGCGAGCCATATGGCCAGGCTTGCCACACTTGAAACAGAGAAACTGTCCCGAGTTGCTAGATTGTCCATTTTCAGGGTTCTTATACTTATTTTGAGTCTGATTTTTAAAATTCTGGTTGTGGCTCTTTTTCTGATTTTTCATATTTTTACCGTTTGCATTTAAAACAACTGGAGTGTGGTTCTTTTTCTGATTTTTGTTGTTAGACACAACAAGAATTTCATCTTTATAGTCCTGTTTTCGGGATTCCTCCTCAATTCTCAATTTAGTAATTAATGACTCTAGTGAAAATTCTTTAGACTTATGCCTCAAAACATTTTTAAACTCTTTGAACAGTGGAGGCAATTTATCAATAATTACAGCCACCTGAAATTGCTCATCTAAAGCCATGCCCTCGGAAATAATTTCATGGGCTATCATTTGCAAATCATGGGTTTGAGCAACAACAGATTTGTCATCCGTCATTTGAAATTTCAAATAACGGCTGACGGCATATTTTTTAGCACCCGCCTCCTCCGTGTCATATTTTTTAAAGAGTGCAACCCAAACATCTTTCGCAGTTTTATAATTGGCATAATAGTCATAAAGTTCGTCACTTAGAGTATTCAGAATATAGTTCTTACACAAAAAATCATTTTCCTCCCAAGTTCCAATTGTTTTGCTTTCCTCAACAGTAGGTGGATTATTTACTACGGGTTTGTCAAATTGAACACATGATGCGACTTTTTTCGTACTTAAATAAATAAGCAATTTTTTGCTCCAACGTTTAAAATAGGTGCCTTCATATTTGAAAGGCTTATTAAGGTTACTTGAGTTAATTTTGTCCATGGCAGAATTTTCCTAAGCACCTTAAAATTGTTGGTATAACAATTTAAATAAATGCAGAATTAAAGTAGGTAACGAAATTACCCAATTTAGGAGCTGATAAACCGAAGGCGAAAAATATAAGAAACCCGAAACTGAACAGTCCAGAAATATGGCTGAGTCGCGGACAATGTCGCTCTCTTTAAGGTGTTTCGCGGCTCTGCCTCCAATTTGTGCCGACAGTGTATAGCCCCCGTCACCCCCAGGATAAAACAGCCTCGAAAATAATACGAATCAGCAGCACGAATCTGATTCGCTCAACAAACACCCATTCTAAAACATGTATACTGCTCGATCATGATAAATATAAATAATCTGGGAAAGATTATATATTTCTGTGTCATTCTAATTATTCAGTGGATGAGTAATTATTTCTGGAAAAAAAATTTCGTAGGTTGGAAGATGAGAACTGTTTGCAGAATTTCTGTGGGAGATAACTGTGTGTTAAAAAAGGAGGCTACAACCTCTTTTATGGGGCAACAGAAAAGAGACGTTGGTAAACAAACGTGGAGAGAAAAATCTGGAAGTAGTGGGCAACTCGGTTGAAGAAATCAACTCAGAATAAAACACGTTTTAATTTTTTCGGAATTAAAAAACGTTAAAAAAAAATTAATTTTTAAAGCCCAAAAAACAGTTCTGTATTTGTCCAAAAAATTATTTCTTAATGAGCCAAGCCCAAGACCCAAGACCCGGACCCGGACACGGGCACAACACGGGCACAACACGGGCACGGGCCGGGCCGGCCGGACGGCGGCGGCGGCGCGCGCGCGTGTGTGACTTGGCCCAATAAGTCCCCCACCCATACACACAATACATCTATAATGCCCAAAGGGCCTACCCTTTAGACTCACAAAAAAGGTATATTAACTCATCCCATTTTTTACAACCCACCGATGTGGGACTTGTGCCAAAGGCACTTTCAACGTTTTGCATCTTAAACAGCTCTAAGCTGTCAAACAGCTATGAGCTGTAACCAACACATATCATGTATCGGCCGATATTAACTGACGTAAACTTCACGTCAATGGCCAAAAAACATAACAGACACCAATTCTAGAGAGAGAAACTAAGAATTTCTTATATTCCAAAATGAAGCTCTCTCCAAATGAGGAGTCAATGGAGTATTTATATTGGGAGAATTACTTGCTAACCAAGTAATTACCTAAATGACTAAAAAGGACAATCATTAACAAAATATACCTAATTAGTCCCAAACATGCTTGGAGACCAATTAAAAAACATAAAAGGAAATGAAAGAACTAAAATAAAAGGAAAATTAATAAGAAACATTAAAATGACAAATGAGCCCTAAAATAAAAGGAAATAAACCCATTCCCATCATTAAGAACATTGATTGTTAGTATTAAATGTAATGAAAGGATTTAGTCCTCTTTTGGAAATATAATAATAAGTGGAGAGTATTTTAGCCTTTTGATGCTTTCCTAGTTAGAGTAGGATTATTACTAGTATGAATAGGTGAAGATGTAATAGGGATCTCATTATTCTTTGGCTTGTTAATACAATTTTCAGATTCGTGCTTGTGTATTCTCTCTTCTTTGGATCTAATTGGTGGTGTTTGCATAAAAAATAAGGATTTTCATTTCATACCTCATTCATTCTTATTTAAAAGTAATTAGTAATGACTTAGCTTGGGGACCAAGCTAGGACAACACTAAATGACGCTAAAATACCTAACTACCCTTACTAATAAAAAATACTCTTAAAGGGATATTCCTTATTCTAGACCTAATAATGTGCTAAAAAATGAACATACAATTACAAATATTGTTGTCTCCACGCGTATACATCACTCTCCACCCACTTAAAAAAGCTCGACTTAGCGTTGTAGCGTCAAAGGATGTCGTCATCAGAGGAACACAACCAGACTCCCTCACTTGAAAAGGGGGTCAGTCCACATATTCCCAACATATGTACACATAAATTCCCAACATATGTTCTAGAAAAAGGGTGGGCATCGGTGGCCCAAAATCAAGCCACGACTAAAGAAAAGTGATGCAGGAGCATAGGACGCGAGCGATATTTTAATTATTTCATTTATTAGTTGTTTAGTATTTTTGTTATATTTTTTTAGTTGTAGCAAAGGTTGAGATGGAAGCTTTTAAAAGGTTCCATTAGTTAGTGTTGTCATGGATGAGTTGTCATGAACTCATGACAACTCATACTTGGCTAACAACTTTTGAAAACCTCTCTTATTCCTTATAAACTCCCTATGTAGCCCTCATTTGAGGCATTCCTACATTTTTGAGATATTAAGATAAAGTTGACAAGGGAGTTAAATTATCTTCCTTTTCCATTTGACACTTATTTACGTCAATTGCTTTCAGAGCCTCGTTGGCTCCACCCATTGTTGTTGTTGTGTAGGTTGATTTTACGCTTTTGCACCTCTTTATTTACATCAAATTGGTATTAGAGCCTCGTTTGCTCTTAGATTAAAGATGTATGTAGACGATTAGGACTAGGGTTGGTTTCACTCCGATGAAGTGCAAGATACCATCAAGAATCATTATGAAACCCTAACCCTAGAAAATAATGAAAAAACACCCCAACTCGCACCTAATACCCTCACCTCGGAATCACCCCGGAACCCTCCACCAACCGCTGCCCAACCCTTATCTAGACACACCACCCGACCACCCCAAACCCTATTTTGATGTTTCTAAAACCCCATTTTGAAACCTCCAAATCAAATCCTAACACTATCAAACCCCAAGAAACCCTAATTTTTAATCCACCTAAAAATTTCAGTCCTAACCCTAATTCTTCTATACCTAATTTGGCAAAGAAACCCCATTCTTCCCCTAATACCCAATTTTCTTACCACAAACCTATTAGCCATAACAAAACACCCAAAGATTCAAACCCTAATTACCAAGACCCTAAATCCAACTCTATTTACAAAGGGTTTTCTTCATTGGCTATCCTTCTTATACCACCCCATGTCCCGCTATCCATAGCCCAATCTATTTGTAGACGACGGGATTCGTTTTGCCATGCTCAAGCGGAGCTTGCGGGGGTTTCTATTGCCTATGTTCATACTCTGATTGTATCGACTTCTGTGGATCCATAATTGCTTCCACCTAGTGATGATGCGTGGGTGCGTACGAACATTTTCTTTACCCGTTGCATTGCCGGGGGGTGATTATGTACAGTGATTATTGATGGTGGAACCAGCGACAATTTGGTAGGGCAAGAGATGGTGGATAAGCTGAAACTACTGACGGAGCCTTTGACCGCCCCATGTCGTATCGGATGGTTGGGTAGTGGAGTTACATTTGTCCCCAGCAGACAGTGTCGAGTTGCTTTTTTTATCGGGGATTAACATGATGAGATTCTTTGTACTGTTGTGGATATGAGAGTTTGCCATCTTTTGTTGGGCAGGCCATGGCAGTTTGATCATCACAGCATGTATGACGGGCGAGTTAATCTTATTCATTCATGCATGAAGGGCGAGACTTTTTTCTTCGTCCTATGAGGCCATTCCCGATGTCTCGGCCTTCAGCCCCGGTGGTGTCACAGGAGGAGTTAGCTACAAAGACTGCAGAATTAGGTTTGTGTTATGCCCTTATCAGTCCCATCACTACTCTAGAGACGGATGTTTCCCTACAGGTTCAGAGTTTGTTGGATTCCTATTCTGATGTGTGTACCCCACCAAATGGGCTCCCTCCTCTCAAAGATCTACAACATGTCATTGATTTTATCCCTGGGGCGCAGCTCCCCAATCTACCCCATTATCGTATGTCACCTACAGAGCATGAGGGGCTTCAGAGACAGGTTATAGAGTTATGTGACAAAGGGTACTTACAAGAGAGTGTCACCATGTGAAGTGCCGACCCTTTTAGCGCCGAAGAAGGATGGGAGTTGGTGGATGTATGTTGATGGCTGAGTTATTAACAAAATCACGGTGAAGTACCGATTTCCTATTGCTCGGTTAGAGGACATGTTAGATCAGGTCCACGGTGCTTGAGTTTTCTCCAAGGTGGACTTGAAGAGTGGATACCATCAAATTCGTACTAGTCCTGGGAACGAGTGGAGACGAAGGATGGCTTATATGAGTGGATAGTGATGCCTTTCGGCCTGTCCAATGCTTCGTTTACTTTCATGAGAGTGATGACTCAGATTCTACGTCCTTTCATGGGCAAGTTTGTGGTGGTGTACTTCGATGATATATTGATTTGTAGCCAATTTGAGGAGGAGCATCTTGATCACGTGGCTCGAGTTTTGGCTGTCCTACGGGAGGAACACTTTTTTCTCACGTTGAAGAAGTGCGCTTTCATTGGTACTTTCAATAACCCTTTTGGGGTATGTGGTTTTAGGTGATGGCGTGAGGGTGGATGACGCTAAGGTTTAGGCGATAGTTGATTGGCCTCCACCCACGTCACTATCCGAGGTTCGCACTTTCTATGGTCTGGCGGGATTTAACCGGAGTTTCATAGCGGGGTTCATCACCGTCATGGCACCTATTACAGATTTGATGAGTACCTCTTCGAGTACTGAGGCCATGGCTATAGTAACTAGTAATTAGTAAGAATAACAACCGGAGAAAGTAGTGGATTCCCAATTATTGCAGCTCTGCACCAAGGTTCAACACTAAGTCCGTATCTCTTTATTCTTGTTATCAATGAGTTGACTATGCAAGTATAAGATGAGGTACCGTGGCATATGTTATTTGCAGATGATATTGTTTTTGTGGATGACACTAAGGCAAGTATTAATGCCAGATTGTAATTGTGGAGAGATTCTAGAAACATAAGGGTTTAAAATAAGTAGAATTAAAATAAATTATGTGGAGTGCAATTTTAGTCATAATAAGAGGACAAATGGGGATGTGGTGAAGCTCAGGGCCATGAAATACCTAAAAATGATCATTTTCGATATTTAGGCTCTATTATTCAAAGAGATGGAGATATTAGTGATGCTATTACTCATTGGATTAAACATATTAGGTCAAGTGGAAAAGTGCTATCGGCATATTATTTGATCGATGTATACCTTTGAAGTTAAAGGGGGAAGTTCTGCAGGATGACCATTATACCTGCCATGTTATATGGCACGAATTGTTGGACAATCAAGAAACAAAATGTGCAGAAAATGAGCGTGGGGAGATGCAGATGTCAAGATGAATTTGTGGTAAAACTCGAAAGGATGAAATTAAACTTGAACAAATTCGTGAAACAATAAAAGTAGTCCTATAGAAGATAAATCGAGAGAAAATCGGCTTAGATTCTTTGGACACATCAAACGCAAACCAATAGATGCTCCCGTAAGGTAGAGTGATTTAGTTAATATTGATGGTAACTCTAGGGGTAGAGGTTGATCTATATTGACTTGGTGGGATATTGTAAAAAAAGGACATGATATCATGTAGTTTAATCGAGGATATTGAACTGAAGAGAGTACGATGGATACATAAGATTCATGTTGCCAACTCCATATAATTGGAAAGAGGTTTTGTTGAGTTGAGTGTAACAATAACGGATGTGGTGGCTGCACGACACTCCACTAAGCGAATCTGGCACTCGAGTTCCACCTTTTTATATTGCGATTTTGGATTAACCTTATCACACTCATCCACTCTAAAGTAACACTCCACATAGAGAGTGGGTGGCATCCATCCATACCAAATCACGAGAGCTTCATTATACCAAGTGGCTCAATCACTCCCGCAATTCAATTTTTTACTTCATTATATATGAGAGTTTGCTAAATCGAATAAAATAGGGTAACAAAATGCCCAAAAAGTTAGGGTCAAGGGAGGTTTGCCTTTTAAAGTCTAGAACTTCACTCGGAAACTTTGGGAGATCATGTGTAAGTTTTAGAAGTTGCGGGAATTGACAGGTACTTTGCTGAAGGGATTTAAGATGTTTTTTGACTGTAGAAGATCTGAATGATACAACGGAAGCCCTCGGAAGGGACTGCTAGGGCTTTGGGCTTCATCCGACATTGGTGCGCTTCATTTGACATCGATGACCTTCGTTGAGGTTAGGTAAAGGGGAAGGCTAGGTCAGCGAGGCCTGTTGTAGTTAGGGTGTAGAGTTGCCTAGTTTCGCGCTATTTGGGGAGTTTTTTTTAGTAGCCCCGCCGGTCGTCAATGGAGGTTGCCCCATGACTGATAGGGGCTACTAGGGGTGTAAGGAGATCTATGAAGCACGAACTCGACATACGATTTGGGTTATGACACGACACGCGACACGTGATTCGCATTTGTTTCAAAAACTAGGATACGACGAGATACGTATAATATTGTTTATATTTAAATATAAAAAATAATTTTTAATATACTTTAATTTTGTATTTATTGCAAAATATTTTCATAATTTTTAGTTAGAAATATATTTTTAATTTTTTGGTATATATATATATATATATATATATATATATATATATATATATATATATCCATATATATATAGGCATAGGCTCAAATGAGGTCCTTATATGAGCTCCATAATAAGACAAAAGTAAGACCTTTAGTAATATTCTATTTTAGACCCCAATACCTTTAGAAAACAATTTAGCGTATCAGAAAGCTTTAAGACCTTGGGAAAACAATTTAGCGTATCAGAAAGCTTTAAGACCTTGGAAATAAGAAATCCGTCAAATTCCGACCAAACCCCACATTGTGGTATCAGAGCCAAGACACTCCTTTTAGATTTATAGTAAAAAGACTTTAATGCCCTTGGGATTTATCCCTCGCATTTACAAAGATATTTTTGGAACCAACTCCGACTACCAACCTATACCCATAACTGATTTAGACTCAGAAGGTTGCTTAACCTCACACATAGACGGTTGTTCACATACTGAACACATCCAGCCAAACACGCAGATAGTAGACAAGTTACCGCCAGTGCTATTAATAACATAGTAGACCAAAATAAGTGTATACTCCTTATTTTAAGACAATTAATAAAAGACACTCAAATCCTATCAATAGAGATAAAAAATATCTCTAACAGACTACTAGAAATAGATAGCCAAATCCCAATAGACCTTGTACAAGTACTACAAGAAATAAATATTAAGACTAATCATATAGAAGCCCTTAACAAAGACATTTTAGAAATTAAAACTTTGACAAAGAATCAAGACAGTGAGTTAATTAAACTCACCAAAGAACAAGCTAAACTTATTCCTAGGTTAGACAATTATTTACCCAATGGAAATAGTTAGATCAGACTGGAATGAGGTTACTGAAAACCTCTCCAATTAGACCCTAGCAGACTTTTATCAAAGAATTTTAGAAAAGATAAATGACGAAAGATTTTATTACTAGATATATGAAAATGAGATTGCCAACGCTGCTAAAGCAACTAGATTCATATTAGAAAGATTAAATTTAATTTCTACATCTATAGCAGCTACCCAAGACTATAACAATAGCTTTGTAAAAGACTCACATTTAGATTTAAAAGCTAAGACAGAAAGATTAACCACCTTTCTACACAGACTTTGTTAAATTTCAACAAAATTTAGCAAATTATCTTAATAACATGGAAAGCCATAACCTATCCAAAATGGATAGTATTATTAATGAACTTAGACTAGATATGGCCCAAGTAGAAGAAAAATACGATAACATTATAAAGGGAATTAAGTTTATATATAATAAACCTTCTAAAGACGAATTAGACTCTCCGTTTATTTTAACTCGTTTAGATAAAATAGAAAAAACTGTAGAAACCATAGAAGCTAGGATGGCACACGAATCTGTGCATAAACAAGAAAAAGAAGATGAGGTAAAAAACTATATTAATAAGATCGCTAATTCTCTTGTTAATACTCTTCTTAAAAATAATGAAGATATTAACAA
The DNA here is from genome assembly GCA_949130495.1 of Sambucus nigra. NCBI lineage: Eukaryota > Viridiplantae > Streptophyta > Magnoliopsida > Dipsacales > Adoxaceae > Sambucus > Sambucus nigra. The sequence continues at coordinate 462,720,972 of OX422211.1, read as the reverse complement.
TAATGCAAGAAAAGAGAATAAGACATTTAATGAAGAAATCCTTAGGCGGCTAAAAAGACAAAAAGATTATTCAGTCTCCTTAGAAAGAATTGAAAAAAGACTTGAACAAAAACAGGTACCCACCCGTAAATTTAGAGAATCTCCTTATGTAACTAAGGAAGGAAAGACCATAATTAGAAGAATAATAAATGATGGATTAGATAAGACTTGTAAGATAGTTAACTTTATTCCAAATATTGGACAGTGTAATTGTATGCTCCAAAGACTTAAGGATTCATCCTCCAACGTTTAGACATGGTGGAAGGAGAGAAATTTCACCAATCCTCTCCAATGGAAAGAATGGGGTGAAGTTGACTGCAAGATTGTTGAAGATTCCATTCATAATGGACAACTTCAAGCCGTTAGATACATAAACTTGTTTAAGGAAGGTGCCACTCCTAAGACTCCTAATTATAACATGACTTACCATTGTAGGAATCATGTGTTAGACAAATCCTATACTGAGCTCCAAGTGTTTGACTTAGAATAGCTTAGATCTAGAGGAATTGATAGGAAGTTCCAATTCCTAACCTTTGGACTATTTTAAGCCAGAATCCAAGGATTACATAGACCTCAGAATAATATCAACATATTATGTTGTTTAGTAGATAAAAGATGGAAAGATTTTGAGAAAAGCCTTATTAGGATAACCCAATTAGAAATGTCAGACAACATAGGATACTTTAACGTCATTTCGGCATTTACAGTAACCGTAGACACAACTAAACATTTTAAGTTAATCTTATATGCCAGTGGCTATGAAGACTATATTATCCCAGACGCTAATATAAATATAGAATTCCAAAGCTATGTAAAGTTCTCCCAATTTCCTTATGAAGGAATGCAATCGGGAATTCCTAGTGGTAGACTTAATGAGGAAATTTTAGTTAGAACCAATGTTTCAGACTACAATCATACTTACAGTATTAGGAATACTGGACCTATGAAAGAAAAAGCTAAGACCCTTTGGCAATTGCCAGAATTTCAAGAAACTAAGACTATACAAAATAAACCTTTGTTTATTAATCAAGACGATGTCACTGGAAATGCTACTATCCAGTTTGGCCCTCCTAAGATTATCAATAAGAATATCCAGACTGAAGAAGTTAGATTTAGAAATATGGGAGAAGCCATAATCAATGATCATTCAGAAGGAGAACGTAGTAGTAAGACTAGTTCTAGTTTACTAAGACAAGCCCCGGTAATTAGACCTAGAAGATCATTTGAACAAAAAGAAGATCATTTGAACAAAAAGACTTGGTAAAAGAAAAAGCTAGGATCCAAAACTTTGAACATGAACCCTCAGAATTAGACATGAAGACATTTAAAGATCACCTTAAGAAAAGTCATTCTGTTAGATTTCAAGAAAGAGAGATTTAATATGATAGCTCAAGACCATATATTAAAACTAAAAGAATCTAAGAATACTAAGGAACTTCTTAGAAACCCAAGACTAATAGAAGAAGGAGAAGAAAGACTAATGCCGGCTACACAAATAGAACCTGATGAACAGGAGATCGGAAGTAGTAGTAGGCTAGAAGATGCTCCTAGACTTTTTAGTAAACCAATAGGAATAAATATTCCTATATACTCAAGCACAGACCTTGTTTTTATGTTTATTATTTAATTAATTATAGTTTTTTTTACATCCTCAGTTTTGTAAATAATTAGAGGTATACCTTGAAGTTTGAAGTTTTACCAAAAAACCCTATATATATATTTTAAATTGAACCGGGGCCGCCGCCCCCATTGGGCCCTATGTCCATCCGCCCCTACCAATTGACGTGAACGGTGTAAATGGCACACAAAGAAATCACACTCAAAACAAGAGTGATAATACTCAAAATATCTATTAGAAGAATAATTTCCCTAAATTGGGTAGTATTTATTGGACTTTACTTGCTCCTAAAGGAATGCTAGCACCATGATATCACATGAGCTAAAACATTCTTATTACAATTTACCTATTCTAGCCCTTACTAATCCTTTTAACTTTTAACTAGTACCCAGAAAATAATAAAAAGGAAAATTACATTATGAAAAGCAAGAAAATGCTGAAATTACCCTTTAATATAATTCACACCACCATGATTGTCCCTCTTCCAAATTCTCTGATCCTCACCCCATTGTGAAGGTGTACCCTTCAATTTGATCCAACAAATTAATGAATTACTCCCTCTTTACATCATTGAGATCCCTGTATGAAAAGAAAGGTTCTGACTTCTGAGAGGCCAAGTAAGTTGAATTCAACGATCCTAAAGAAATGTTGAAAAGACGGGGAAGACAAATATGGAAAGAAGAATCCCCTCTCCAACAATCCTCCTAATACAATATAGAGCTCCCCTATCCTCAAAGAGACATCTTAGAAAGGAGTCACTGCTGTGGGTAATGTATTTCCAAGGACTTCTAAAAGACCGTTTCTCAACCCTATTGGATCGATGTGCACCCCCTTGGGGTCCGTCCTGTAGAGGAGCGGGGGAGCAAATTATCATTTATATTTTGCTATAATCCTTTTATTTCGTCATTCAGACTTGTTAATGGGTAAAAAAATTGGGTATTTTTGTCTTTGTGCAGCTTAGTTATTTGTGGGTTTTATTGGTATTATGCTCTTTGTGGTTATTCAATTGTCACGAGATCTGTCATTGCAGAAATGAGACACTCTCTCAATCTTCACACAACAACCACTTCACCACCAACCCTGGTTCCCCATCATGGGACCGACTGGGCTCAAAGGCTGCCAACGTTCCCGTCCCCGCAAACAAGCGAATTCATGGGGAATGCATTTCACGGGCACGAACCAAGTCCCGAAACTTCCAAAACAGAATATTTCTCTGTCTCAACAGAATTCCTAGCAGCCCGAGTCGCAGCTGGGACACAATTAACACGTTAATCATGGTTTAAAGCTAAGGGTCGTTACAAATTTACTAATGTGCAACTTTCAACGGTAGTTTAAAAATGGTTAGGTAAGATGGAATACTTTGGAGGAGTGAAAAAATTAAGGTCACTCTACTCCCCTCTAGACAAGTAACTCTTTTTCTATCCATCTAAACATTTTTTAAAATTTTGTCCATATCCGGTTTCCAAAAGCTAAGAGAAGACAGCTTCTCATCCAACATGATGCTAGTACGTAAAGAATGGACCAATTAATATGTTGACATGACATATTTTCCAATGAAATATAGAGTATTGAATCATTTTCCACCCAAAATCTAACCAAAGTTAAGCCTAAATGGTGATAGAACTTTCTCTTTCTCACTAGTCTCTACTTGGGCAAAAGAAATAAAAAAACTCCAACACTATTGCATTTCCTATTAATTTTGATTTTTCTTTTCACACATTGGAGTACATTTGTTTTAAATATAATACCTTTGCTTTTGTTGATTATTTGATGATTAAAATGTGAATAAATATTGATATTTGATTATATATATATATATATATATATGTATATTTTTTTTTTCATATGGTATATTAGATATATCTTCTTATGTGGTATATATATATTTGATGCGCCTTGCACCATAAATAATGCTAAAATACCTTAGTATTCTTCCTAACTAATGGATATTTCATGAAAGGGATATTCCTTATCATAGCCATAATAAAGCACTAAATAAACAAACAGTTACAAAAAGACCCTTGCACCACATGTATACATCAGTTTGTGAGCGTGTTCAAGTCTTCTGCTGCTGTTGTGCTTTTACATCACCTTGACTTTGATTTCAATTTCTAAATTATCATGATTTTGTTCTTGGAAGTTTAATTATTTTTTGTCATAAATTTACAATGCAGGAACTCAGTGCAATCGTTCCTGCACGAGAAAAACAGACCATCGTAAAAACAGCAATTAGCAAGGTAATTTTTTTTTTACTTTTAATTATTTTATTATTTTTCTAGATCGTTTGAACAAATTTACAAAAATAAGTTGTAGACTGGCTTTAGGTTTACCCGCTATATGAACAAGCAATCGCTTATCCATTTCACTTGTATCAAAATGCAGTTTCGTGCAGCAATACAGTTGCAATATGATTTTCATAGGGCAATTTACAACCTTGGCACTGTTCTGGTCAGTTTATCACTCTTTCTTGTCCTTACACATCTTGGATAGCATGATAATATATCCATTGTGAAAAAACCAGATATGAATTGATCTTGTCATCTCATCTCTACAGTATGGATTAGCAGAGGACACGTCAAGAACTGGGGGAATATTGAATGAGAATGAGGTTTCCCCCAATGAGTTATACAGTCAATCTGCAATCTACATTTCCTCTGCTCATGCATTGAAACCAAATTACTCTGTAAGTACTCATGTTGGTTTTATTTATAATTCTTTTATTGGAGGGGTACTTAATAAATTTTTTTAATCTGGATCACTGACAACTCCCTCCCCAATGCTAGATTTAGAATACTGTTTTACAACTTGGCACCTCTATGTGTGCGCCCTTTTAAAATTAGAGAAGTCCAAGGATGTGAGAAGTGAGAAAAGAGTGAAAAGAAGAGACTAGCATTTGTTTTTCACCATGAGTGGATTTTTTTTGAAAATTCTCTTGAGCTTTCTCAGCGCATAGTTCAATTTCATAAATACGTTGATGTTTGTTATTTGCAGGTTTACACTAGTGCCTTAAAGCTCGTGCGGTCCATGGTATGTAATTTTGCACGGGAAAATTTTATGTTTTGTAAGTCCATTGATAGACTACATTCCAGATCTCATGGTTCCTGATGCCTAAAAAAAATTGGAATGGAAGAGCTCTTGCAGAGAAAAAATGCGTAATGTATTTGACAGGCAGGAGTTTTGTGCATTGCCCTTTTCTCCAAGACTCATAAAAATGGATGACAATGAATACCTGGAAAAAAGGGAAAAATTTAGGGGGATCAACAAGTGTGATTTTTAATGTGGCGATATAAGGGGATATGTCTTCAAATCCTTACTGACAGTACTTATTTTTTTACAGTTACCTTTACCCTATTTGAAGATTGGATATCTTACTGCACCGCCTGCGGGAATTCGGGTAGTGCCTCATAATGATTGGAAGCGTTCCCAATTCATTTTGAATCATGAAGGTCTTCAACAGGTAAAAGCTCATATGTTTAATTGTTAACTGTAAAAATAGAATCACAATGTGATAAATGTAGTGTTAAACCTAGGAAGCACAGACATGGGTATCGTATTTGACATGGCACGCACATGCTGACACGGTGAATCTGAAACAATTAGGAGACGGGGACATGTCAATAAATAAATTTGTTTTTATCAATTTATATAGAGAAAACAACATGGAAAGAAAAGAAAAAAAGAACATGTTTGTATACTAACATTCATAGAGAACCCTTCTAACTGTTCGAGTACCATTTCGGCATATTCCTTAATGATGATGTTCAAAATGATTCCACCAATTTAACATATGTTTTTTTATACTTGTACATTAAGTATATACATGTGCAAACAAGTGGCGGACACGTGAAAATGACTGTCTGACATGTTATATACAAATTATGGGCACATGAAAAGAAGTGTCGGACACGTGTCCAAGTTTGTCAGTGTTCAACTATTAGAATGTCGTTCGGACATCATGCTATATAACCTTGAGCTTAAAGCATCGAACAGAACAAAGATCAAGTCTTATTTTCACATTACAACTAATATATTGTGTTAGCACTAGCTAAGATTTTTTTTTTGGGCATTGCCTAGAAACTAGAGTGCTTCCAACTTGAAATTGCTCACGAGCAATGAAGTTCCTTCTTGTAGACATAACTAAGTAAACACCACAGCCAAAAAAACGAGTTTTTTTTGCTAGCGGCACTTGCATATTGTAGTTGGGGATCAAAACTTAGCTCTACTTTAAACCTTGTGAAGCACGGACATGGGAAATATGTCATGAAAAATTCTTTATAGTGGACATGTGTCTGACAGTTGTTGATTGTCAAATGTTTGACACTTCTGGAAACCATCCATGACCACAACTCTTAAATGATGACTTACTTTTTCTATGCTAAATTAGTATAATTTTCAAAAAGGAAGTCTGTAATGTAAGAGAACTAAAGATTTTACTAGGTGGCTAAAGATTTTACTAGCTTACTATGTACATATATATCTATATTACCACACATAATGGTATGAATCTGATATACATGTACGTTTTTACATATTTATATTACCACACACTAGCATATATATAGGAGAAGGCTTACATACATCATGTTCTATACATCATCCATACATCACACCTAGTTATAGGCCCTAAAAATTTTTTTTTTTCAAAATTTTTATTTCTCTTGAAATTAACCTTCCAATAAACCCATGTTAAAAAAATTAGGTCAAAATACGTTTTGTAGCTATTTTTAAAAAATTCACAAAAAACTGTTCAAAATACCTTATTTATAAGGGTCTGCGCCAGCAGTTTTTTGTGAATTTTTTAAAAATAGCTACAAAATGTATTTTGACCTAATTTTTTGAATATGGGTTGATTAGAAGGTTAATTTCAAGGGAAAAATAAAAATTTTGGAGAAAAAGTTTCTTAGGGCCTAGGACTAGGTGATGTATACATCATGATGTAGGTGAGCCTTCATATATATATATATATATATATATAGAGAGAGAGAGAGAGAGAGAGAGAGAGAGAATCAAAATAATGAACATTTTAATGAACCTAATAAGACATTTGTAATTGGTCTGCGCCAGCGGCAATGGACACGCGTGTTTTTTAATACCCCCCTCACTCATCTGCCACATACAAACTAGCCGCAATTGCCTCAATCTTAATTGCTAGATCTTTGGGAACATGTACCCCACTACTTCTAAAAAAACCTCTCTGCTCTACAGCCAGATAAACCCATTCATTTTCTAGTTAAAGCCTTTGCTGCTGGTGTAATTTTAGCACCGGGCTTTATTCATATCCTCCCTGATGCCTTTAGCAGCTTAAATAACCCACGCCTTAAATGAAAAATCATGGGGGAGTTTTCCTTCTGCTGGATTTATTTCAATGGTAGCTGCTATTTTGGCCGTCGGGTTTGTCTGAGAAGGGAGGTCGGTTTTTAGCAGGTGCTCGCCGGAGGTAAGGCTGGTGGGTTTGTTCACCGGGTTTGGAGTAGCAGGGATTCGAGTTTTATGTCTGGGTCAGGCCAAAAGGTAAGCAGGTGGGTCGCCGGAGTTTATGAGGGTCTCCGGTTGGCGTTGGTTCTGGGGGTTTAAGGTGGTTGGGGTTGGGCGTGGGTTATGGCAGGTTATAGGGGGTCGGAATGGAATCGAGTTGTGGAGTTTAGAGGGTTACGGGTTAATGAGTTGATGAGCAGGTCGGAGTTGGGTAGAAGTTGGGTCAGCAGATGGGTTTTGGGGATGGGGTCGAGGGTTAAGGTTTGTCGTGTGTATGTATTAAAAAACACACGTGTCAGTTGTCGCTGGCGCGGACCAATTATAACAAGGAATTAAGGGTTATTTTTTAATGTCTTATTAGGATAATTAAAATGTTCATTATTTTGGTTCATTTGTGAACCTCTCTCTCTCTCTCTCTATATATATATATATATATATATATATATGAGAGAGAGAGAGAGAGAGAGAGAGAGAGTCAAGTTCCTGTACATACCGTTGGTGCGGACCCATTTTATAAATGATTTTGAGTCGAGTTTTTTTATGTGGTATTTAAATATTTCGGGGGAGTCATATAAAAAAAATTAGGACGAAAAACCATTTTTTGTTATTTTAAAAAAATCGGTCAAACTTTTGCAGCTTTTAAAGTGCTTTACAAGCTGTAAAAGTTTCCAATTTTTTTAAAATAGCAAAAAACATTTTGAGTTGATTTTTTTTATATAGGTCTATTGAAATGTTTAAACATTATATACAAAATTTCAGCCGAAAGATATTTTTTTTATGATTTTAAAAATTGGTATGCACCGTTGGTATGTACCGTTTGGTATGTACAGGAGACTCACTATATATATATATATATATATTACTAATATTATTCATTTACATAATATAGGTGATTTAGTGATTACTATGATTTAAGATTGTAGGTTTTACATTTCAGCAATGTGATATTAGACTTGTCTCCAAATCATTGTCGCTTATGCTCTAAGTTATAAATAAAAAAATATTTTCATTGCGGGTCCTCAATGCATACTTGTTTACTTTTCTGAAATTTTGTGTTGGCATGTCCATGTCGTACGGTACTCGTGTCCACTATTGCTGCTGCATCACCACTGCTGGCGTCTTGTTGTTGCCGTGCCATAGCCTCTCTCTCTCTCTGACCCCCTTGCTCTACCGCCCAGTCCCCACTCCCATGCCCCTTCTCCAACCCCTACAACTTATAATTTCCTGTCGTTCTTTTCCCCACTTCACCCCCTCTTCCTCTCCACAGGTCGAATCCTCCACATCTTAACCTCTTGTTGTAAATACATATTTGCATGGATAACGTGTTATATATGCAGAGAGATGTGGGTCTTATGGGAGAGGGGGAGGGTTGGATGATTAATGTCAGGTTAAATTAGATTAGAATTACTATAAAAAATCGGTGTAGTATTTTATATTTTATTAGTATCCATAGGAACCCACCTTTTAAAAATTTATGAAGACGTTCATTCATGCAGATTAACAAAGTTCTTGCAGAAATTTAGTACATCTTTGGTTGATAGTAAAAATTTCTTGTGAAGTTTAGTGTGTCCGTAACACTTCAGTTTTGTGTACTAAACCTCTTCATCCGTTGGCGCAGATTAACAAAGTCGAGCAAAGACACATGTCTCGCAACCTTTCTTCTAGTTCGGGTGATACAGTAAATATCAATAGATCAGCTATTAAAGTCGATGTTCCAGATATTGTCTCTGTATCTGCATGTGCTGATTTGACTTTACCACCTGGTGCCGGTCTCTGCATCGATACTGTCAACGGACCGGTTTTCTTGGTAAATGTCTTCACTTTCTCACTCTTATTTTTATCTCCTCTGCTGAAATATAAAGAGCAAAAGTTTTATTCTTTCCTTTCCCCAGTTCAAACTTTGATTGTTCCTAGGCACTTGTTTGTCTTTCGTCCTTCAGTGAAGCTGTATTGTTCATTTCTAGAAATTCTTCTTTGCCAAAAACGTTAACCAGGAAAATCACTCATTGGCACCTCAGGTTGCTGATTCATGGGAATCTTTGGATGGGTGGCTTGATGCAATTCGTTTAATCTACACAATCTTTGCGCGTGGTAAGAGTGATGTTCTGGCCAGCATAATCACTGGATAAGTTTTTCTATATGATTTATTGTATTTGCATTAGACAATACATCTGTGAAGGCGATTTTCTTTTTATAGACATTAAAGACAGCTGCTCATGTCAGAAGCTTGTATATTACTTTATATTTGTTATAAAATAAGGTTTACCTTTGTTTTATTACTAATTTCTTCCCTTCCCGGTACTGAGTATCGATTACTTGCACTAGCACACATTGAAGTTTCTTTTGTTAAATATATTAATGGTTTTAATTTCCTTTGTTCTTGTTTGTTAGTGATGCAAACACCAAAAATTACATTCAAAGAATAGATTTAACACAAGCACAAGTTTGAAAATTGTATTACAAATAATCTCTGTACATCATCACCTATTTATACTAAAAAGGAATCCTACTCCAACTCGGAAAGTATTAAAAGACAAAATGTCCACTTACTCTGATGTATTCTAAATCCTCTTTTATTACTTTTATTACATTTAGGAATAACAATTAACAAAATAAATTTATAAACCTCTATTAACGTAATTTTCCCTTCGTTTGAAAGAGTTCTTCCCGTAGAGTGCCAAGTTCTCAAACTATGTAGTTGGGAAGAAGGCAGACTTTTGGGGTCCAAAAATAGTTCCCCAAAATTAGGGATGACCCAAAATTATTATTCAAACCCAAAATTATTACTCGAAAGTTATCTTAAAAATTGGGGTCAAATCTGAAGATAATGTTGGCACAACCCAATGCAAAATCCCTTATTTTCCACTAATCGTGTAGCCAACTAAGGGTGACAATTTTAGAAATGATGCGAAAACACGAAAACAACATGAAATTAATACGATATTCTGTGTTCGTGTCATTTTTTTTAATACCAAATCGTGTCCCGTTCATGTCAAAATTATGAGTCGTGTTAATAGTGTTTTATTTGGATTTTCGTGTCTATTTATGTTTAATTAACTGTAAAATTTATGAAATCGTGTTAGTCTTGTCGTGTTGTGTCGCGTTATATTCGGGTAGTCGTGTCAAATAAAAAAATATGAAGTCGTGTCATGTTCTGTTAAAAAAATATTGTTGTGTCGTGCGTGTAGGCCTGTGACCTGACCCAAAAATACGAATTGTCACCCTTAGCCAAACCTCAACGCCGAAGGTAGGGGACGTCGAACAATTTATATCATTCTAAGCATTACAAAATAACTGAAGGAAATAAAACCATTAACCACAATATAAAAAGATGCGAATAATAAGAGATAATGTATATGAATCTCAAATAACCGAATCAACAAAATTGAATGAGTCAATTAGTTTATACTAAAGTTCAAAAAGGGTTGGTCTTTTTTATTTATTTATCTAATCCCAACCCTAAGAAAACCAACGAGTCACACACTAACCATAACAATTAAAGCTTTCTGCAGCGCCTTCTCATCCATGGACGCCTAACGTATACAAAGGAGTGCAGTTGGTTCGATAAATTCCTACCTCTCTATCTATTTCTGACATTGTTTGGATAGTTATGGGATAAGGGAAGAGGAAAAAATTCGAAGATTTCACATAGTACTTTTGATCGAAAAATCAATTTGAATACATGTCTCAATTGCTCCAAAATCAAAATGAAAAATAAACAACTCTGGAACCTACCATGACTCATAATAAATCGAAATGTACACAGTCTAACTATATAATGATTACGGTGATAAGAAACTCCACCACTCCAACTTAAATAACTATATAAGGCTGACCCCGTGATTGGTCCGCTCATTCATTCTCTTGCAACTATTAACTCCCTGAAAATATTTTAGGAAAATAACATGGGTTAGACCCAAATAAGCAACAAATACCTTATCTTACATAACAATATTAAATGTGATTCATTTATGTCTCATACCGTCCTACTAACACTCACATCCAAAATGCCTCATCCCACTTGTCCTAAGATAGTCGTAGCCATGCCAATCCTACTTAAAGCTTGATTAACAATGTACGCATCTAAGTTCTAAGACTAACCGTGTAACTTTCATACCACATAACTTGTAATACAATATAGTATCGTCACTAATACTAATACATTAAATCTACTGATCATTCATAGGATCCTACCCCACATAACGTCAGTTAACATTTGTAATACACTAATTACTATCCCACACAATAGCCACGTAAGCTCTACTCATTACTAAACTAAATACGGTACTACCCCATATCCAGGTACATCACGCCTAACACTACTATAACTACTATGCTATACGATATCCACACAACCTAGCCCATCATTGGCCTCACTACCCAACAATCGACTATACAAGTATCCATCAAACTACACGAAGCTAGCCACACGATCTCTCTCTAAGAATATAAGGTAGTAATATCACTTTAACTATGCAATAAAAATAATAAACTGTATACCCATATACTACCCCATAACCAATAAATAACATCACACTAACCAAATTTACATATTAATACGTCCATCGCCACACACACACACACACATGAAGTAGGAATCCCTACCCCAACAGATTCAAGAACATCCACAAATAAAAAGGGAAATCACTACACAAGCAAACCACCGCATAATCACATACCAATATTCGCACAATGGATCAAGCCTCCTTTGTCTCCTACTCGCGAGGCAGTTGACCAACTGAACATATGATCAAGATATAGACCTAAATGCAACCTGCGTCATCAAGCAGGGTCGTAGTCCACGGTACAATGAAACAATCCCACCAAATCCTCTCCGATAGATTCTTCACGAACACACACCTTTGGTATATCCATACAAGCATACAACATAGTAATCACATATAATCTTACGGTATATATCCTAATCGTATATATAGCGCTAATCAATTCCCTAAACTAGACCTCATTCCGATATGTATTTCCAAAACATAATCATATCGGATCAAATCCCTAATGTCCTAACTAAAACCCTTTAAAGGTCCCCAGGTAAAAAACCTATGTCCCAAATTAAAGTGCTCCACAAACCAACAAAATTAGCTCAAACTGCCATAACCAATCGATCATTTTGACTCGATTAATCCCATTGACCCCATCGATTCCTTATCATGTAGACCCAAAATATGGTAGTTTTGTTGTAACACATCAGCAACTCCCTTATATTTGTTTTTGTTTATATCAAATCATAATAAAAGATTTTCTAACCTATAATTAGTCCCCAAAACACCCCAATATCATCTCTAATGATTCCTAAACACGCAGCATTATATAATCATCAACTAGAAAAAATCCATCAAAATAAGGGTTTACTCATAATTTTTAGAATGTGTTTAACAATGGTCCATCTTAATTAGGGTTCAACCATTAAAACATATTTTTAATCATCAAATCTCTTTCAAATCACATGATTCATCATATTAATTTAGTTTTAATCATTTAAAATTATTTCTATAACATGTCTATCACATTCTAGTCATAAAATGAACATTAAAACTAAGGTATACCATGATTATGCATTAGATCCAATTCTAGCATGTGTCTAACCCCAATTTAGATGATAAAAACATTAATCATATAAAGTAACCTATAATACAGTAGTAAAGCAAGTTACTTCTTGCCTGGATATAGAAGATGAAGTCTCTTTGATTGAATCCTCTCGGTAATCTTTTAGTTATCCCAAAAATCCCATTCTTTAATCTCTCCAGAGTTCCTCTACTGCTAAAGACTGTGTTATGCGTAATGTGACTCTTTATTAAAATCCTTAATCCCACTGGTTTCCTATGAGCTTAACTTAAGACCTCCAAATAAGTCAGATTCACTTCCCAAACACTTCCAAAACATAGCCTAAAGGGGAGTACCCCCTGGGCGGAAATCGATATACTAAAAACACCACTCCGGGCCACTGTATCCTCCCAGAGCCCAGTCCAACGATAATAACTCGCAACATAAAAATAAATTAACATATTATTAATATACGAGTCATCCACATATAATTTAGCTTCTTGATTTAGATTAATTATAACACGAAATCCATAATTTTGATAAATTACTCAATAAGAAAATTTAAAATAATCATTAAATAATGATTTATTCAATTAATAAATAATATGCGATATTACATCCAATTGCACCCTAAGCTCACAATAATCCTCATTGGGCTCCAAAACCCATTTCATGAAACCACCAACACAAGGTTTTTCCTACTTTTGGGCCGCCACATAGAAATCTCCTTCCATAGTTGGGCTAATAGTACATATGCTCACCAAAGTAAAACTTTGAACTCTTTGCTACGACAGAAAACTATTGTGGGCAGAAGGAAATCAACTGCGATACAGAGGATCACAACCCAAGTTTCCCTTCATCGATCTCTCATCCGGCCTTAAATTCTCATATTACATATCGGGTCGTATATTAAAATTCAACAGTAATACATGGGCTGATCCATCTAGGGCTATCATTTGAGACAATACTCCTGTGCAGATCAGCGATGCAGGCAATTATGGGTCGACAGGGGTCTTCGAAATTGAATCGACGATTGTGTTGACCTTTTTTTTTTTTTTTTTTTTTTTTGTTTAATTTCATTTTATTCTCTTCCCCTTTCTTTTTTTTTGTTCGATTGGGCCTTACGGGACCTAGGGGCTGAGTTAGGGGATGGAGGTTTGATGGAGAAGGAGTGATTCTCTCCCACTAGTATCGTGCGGGCACATTATAATTAGTTATATAGATAGATTCACAATACGATAACAACCCTAATTTTAGATAAGTACAAAAATCTAAACTCAATCAGGTCTTCAAAATCAATAAAAATCTCTTTATAGGTTAAAATCTCATTGTCACTAATTTGTAAATGTACTATGTTTTTACACATCATTTCCATTGAATCACACAATTAGGGGATCATGATTCAATTTTTGGATTTGGTTTGGATCTTCGTCATTTGGTTTTTGATCTTCTTTTAGTGAGAGATTAGGATCTAGAATTTGAATTGTCTTCGATGTCATTTTCGTTTGCGTGAGCATTTTAGAGAGAAAACGTTTGGTGTGAATGGCTTGTAATGTGAATTTATAGTTCCAAGTTCAAAATGAAAAAGTGGATAATGAATTGATGATTGAGTGTGATAGTTATTTAAATATTAATTTTGGCATAAGTTTCAATTCATGGGATTGCGATTCTTCAATATCTTAACTAATACCCCATCCACAAAAAATCCGCTTTGTCTATACATACTTACACAAACACGCGCCACACACACACACACACATATATATATATACCCAAAAGTTTCATCGAAGAAGGATGGAGACGGGGTGAATGTGCAGGTGAATGGGCCAAAATCGATCACTCAAATCGTCCATTTAGGCTCTAATTGTGTTTTAACTCAACCCATTTTAGTAATACGTTGGCTCATTCGTGATCACTCATGAACATTGCCGTGAGTGGAGATAACATGGTGGTGTATTTTGGGTCGAGGAAGATGGACTTTTCGGCTTCTTTGGTAGATTTGGCTAACGTGGTTGTGGCATAGGGGTCTTTGATAACGGATCTTTGTTTGGAAAGGAGACGACTCAAATCATCACCATAAGACCCAAAATGTTTGAATATCAGTCATTTGGAGGGAAGAAATGAGGGCGTAAGTCAAAGTGGGTTTGAGAGCAAGGTGGGGGTCAATTGGGTTTAAAGAGACGGGGAAGGAGAAATGTCGAAACAGAAAGGGGTTAAAGAAACGAAAGGATAGAGGGCATGAGTAGTCTTTAGTAAAGTGAACTCAAGTCTTGATATTGGAGTGAAGTTATAGATGTCCACGTGGAGGAGCTAAAATGAGGTAATATAAACTGTAGTATTATGTTTAGAGGTATAACATAGATTTTGCCAA
This sequence comes from Sambucus nigra, assembly GCA_949130495.1. Taxonomy (NCBI): domain Eukaryota; kingdom Viridiplantae; phylum Streptophyta; class Magnoliopsida; order Dipsacales; family Adoxaceae; genus Sambucus; species Sambucus nigra. The sequence goes on along the minus strand of OX422211.1, from coordinate 462,705,910 downwards.
AGTTAGGGCAATAGATTTTCGAGGGAAGCCAATCGATTTTCAGGAATCAGTCTTCCGATTTCTATTTCTGAGAGTGTGAGTGAAAATATTCATAATGAATAGAATCTAGAAAGCAGTTAAGGGAAAAACATGCAAATGTCACACACAACACACAAGTATACGTGGTTTGGCAACTTGCCTACGTCCACGGAATGGTCACTTGATTCTTATTAGTTTTTGTCTAAGTATAAAAATTATATCCCCCTTAACCCTGGAGCGTGGACCGTATTTATAGTTGTATAAAATCGTAGTGGTTGAATTGTTCAAGGAATTCCCTTGACTTGAGATAGGCTCGTGTGGTGATTTCCTGAATATCTCGTCTGAGATTTTGGTTAACCGTCGTGAGCTAATTACAAATATTGACTCCCTCGTAATTATCCATATAATAAATGTTGCTATTTATCCTTGTAATTAGTAAACTGGTCCAGGTGTGCCCCAATCGCTGCTGGGCTAGGCCCAATTATGGTTTGGTCCCCACAATTGCCCCTAAAATTTCTAGCCAAAAGGTGTTGGGGCAAGCGATTTTATTCTTATTGAAGGTCCATTTGTTTTGACCCATTTTCAATAAATTTGAACCGACAGGCTAAACCCATAAATAAGTAGTAATTGCAAGGGTAAGCTCGTCCGACAAGAAAGTGAAGTGCAAAAACTGCTTTGGTTCTCGTACCTTATGATTTTACACGTTCTTTCAAACTTTTTATTGCTTTTATACTTGACAACAAACCGTCATCCCTGCTCATGTTCCTCTGCTAATAAAAAACTCCAGAGATCTTCATTTGCGTTCATTCGTTTTTGTAAATCTTTGTCTTCTTCTTCATCGTTTATTATTTTCGTAGTTTCTTTCTTTTCCAATTTGTTTTCTATAGTTGTAGTAGTTGATTCTTCTGAAAATTTTGAACACTCTTCATGGCAAACGTGTAGATGAATTTAGGAAGACTTACTCCATTCCCTCATGAGTCACAATTGATTGTGCCCCCATGCCCAAGATGTTGTGGCCATTAATGGGGGACACTGGATTCACACCCTTACTGTGGTCCAGGGGAGACTGACTTTTCCCCCAAACCCTTTTTTCCTCGAATTTTTTGCATTCTTTGGAGTGGTCCCTGTTCAATGAGCCCCCAATACTTGGCATATTGTAAATGGGGTGATCAGAATAAATGAGCCTTATGGGGCCAACCTTGGTATCCCAAAGATCAGGTATTGTTACACCTGGTCTCATACCACAAATGGCCTTCTTTACTTGAAGGCGAGGAAGGATAACATGGTGTTAGTTATAAACCTTCCCGATTCCAACAAAGGATATTGGGATCAAGGTTTGTTGCCAGAAATTAGCAACATCCATCGCTCCCTGAGGGCGAAGAATACACAAGGTTTTTGTGCCCAGATTGGGGGGACATAGGTTGATACTTGGTCATCTAATTATTTGTATTTGTTTATCACTTTGTTTCATTATTGATGATAATGCTTTGTGTTATGTTTTTGAACAGCTCGTAGGAAGAACAAGGAGCCCTCCCCGAACGACATCAACAACACCGATCTGTTGAAGGCTTGGAAGGTTAAAGACTACTTTCCTGACAGTGAACACTCAAGATCTGCCTCCTTTATTTTGGAGTACACCAACACTACCTGCAGCTTCACTGCTTGCCCAGTAGACGATATTCCTAATATTCCCATATCTGACGATGGAGTCTCATCCTCCTTCGAATCCCACGATGTCAATTCCATTATTATAGATGAAGAGGATTCCATGAATCCTCCTAGGAAGAGGGTTCTGTTACTGAGTGATAATGATGATGTCCCCCTCTCTCTCAAGACTAAGTCCCAGAAGAGGACTGAAAGTGAATCCTCCAGAGCTCATGACCGAGGTTTGGTCATCAAAGAGAAGAAAAAGGAGGAGGAAAAGGAGAAGAGAAAGGCCCTTATGTGCCCACCTTCTTCCAAAACGAATGATGTCACCCCTTTCCATTAACTCCACAACCACGTCTGTGGCCCATGGCCTGCTGAGGGGCAATGCTCGTTGGAGATCGCAAGCGGTTGAGGATACGGGGACCTGACCAGCTTTCTGTTCATGCTTCCCAAACTTTGTCGCTAGTGAGGAATTTCTTTTTCTTTATTTATACTTCTGGTCGAAAAAATTATTATTTGTGGATATGTCTGATACTCGCCCTTTGCTCTATTTTGCAGTTTGTGGAAGAGTTTACCAGCCTCTTGGATGCTCATACAGACCAATCTAAGATTAACGATGAATGGACCGAGGCCCTTAAGAAGTCTCAGGAGGCCATGACCAAGGCCCAAAAGCTATACGAACGAGAGAAGAATGTCGCTATTGAGGCCGTGGCTTCTTTGCAAACCGATATTAGTACATTGAAGGTTGCGAATGCTCGGCTGGCGATAAAAAATTCTCGATTGGTCACTTGAGAATAGTGCGCTTGCGTTCAAATAAGGAAGTTATTTAATTAAATTCAGTTTTTATCAATTAAGTCCTAAACATGCATCTAGGTGTGATTGATGATGATAAATTCAAGCAAGAACATTCAAACACACACAAATGGGGAAAAATCCCCCAAAGGGGCAAAACCTTTTATTTCACTATAATTTTGTAAGAAAACGGCTTACACGGATTACAATGAAATATGTGACACAGAAATACCCTCGGGTGTCGGTTCTGTTGTCGGCGGCTGGAACTATCCCTTTCCAGTAGGGCAGCAATGAAGAAGAGAGCAGCTTCCTCACAAATTACTCCAGATGAGTAAATGATCCTCTTGAAGGTTTAAAGATTCACACACATATATGTGAACGTTTTTGTGAATCAAAAAGGTTTAGAAAACCTTAAAAAGATGAAGTCTTATTCTGGGCTGTTTTCGCAGAATTTTGAGATTGCAGAAAGACTTAAAAAAATGTGTAGAAGGAGAACGGATATTTATACAAAAATCGAGGCGGCGGCTCGTTCGAACGAGATAGCCATGTCGCTCGAACGAAGGACAGAAGTCGTTCGAATGAGATCGCGCGACATGCCTATCTCGCTCGAACGACATTCAAAGTCATTTGAGCAAGCTCGTCGTTCGAGGCACTTCGGTTCTACACTTAGAAAAAATTCTGCTTTTGATAAAAAATTAATCCAGACTTCAAAAAATAATTTTCAAAAAATTTCCTAAATATTTATGCAAATATTTAAAGTTCCAATAGAACATTTTACCGATAAAGCGTAGTGGAGTAGTGGGAATGAGCTGAGCAGCACGCCGCATGTAGCATGATGCACGTGAAGATAATGGATGCATTGAATTCGGATAAAGGCCGTCGAGGTTGATCGTGTTGACGTGCCGAATGTAGCGGTATCAGACTTACAAACTGTGATCTAGGAGTAAACAGAAAATTCCTAGATTCGACCCCGGACATTTATAGAATTATGTCCTTACAAATCCCCCCCTATGTCTATGCCGGTACATACATAAAAAATTCAAATTATGCACTCAAATGACATATAAGATATTATCCCCATTAAACCTTCAAACTGAGAATACTAAATGACATGTCTTTCAAATCTTCAGCTCTCCAGAAACTTCCAAAGCTTTTCTCATCAGGGTGTGCAATCCAATAATGAACAATATTATACCTACACACATGAGATAAAGTAAATACCCGTGACAAGCAACAGTTTGAAATATAATGATATGCAAAAATTGATGATCAAATTAAGCTTAAGCAAATCATTCATAAATCAACCAAACACCAAAACAATTCTCCCCCATAATTCTTCTCCCCCTTTTTATGATGTCCCCAAATAGACAGATATGAGAAGCATAAATGAATGCACATGGAGAATGACATAGGAGAATAAACTGCTATTTTTGTATTTTTCAAAATTTTTCACACATAATATACAACAAGGACTCACACCATGAAAGAACACAAAAACAACCAAGTCGATGATAGCGTAAATGAAGGGGTGTGATCAAATTCGATAGGAAAATCAATGCATACAAACATGACATATATGCACGATGAATATCGGATACTCCTAACGAATGAACTCAAAAATCTTCCCTTGGTGTAAAAAAGGTGGTAATATGAGACATTGACTCAATCAAATCAACAAATCAAAGCTCAAAGTGATTTTCACACCAATAACGTTCAAAACTATGTCATGCTTTTTCAGGACTTTCAAGGAAGTGCAAACCCGTTTATATTCTCCAACCAAACTCCCTCAGATTTATATTTTGAATAGAGGCGATCTACATTCTCAAACTTTGGAGAATTGATGGTGAAACCTAATGGCCCATATTTGGCATATATTGCTTTTTATTGCCTTTAATTTTTTCGGGATCTTTTAACCTCTTTGGACCCCGGATAATAAAATTCCTCAATTTTTTAGATCCTTTTTAACGGTGGCTTAAAATCGCAAAGGCTAAATGAACATTTCGCAGCCCTTCCCCGTTTTCAAATAAACACACCGTCTCACCAAAACGATTTTTACATGCATTCCAATCTTGTCAAATTTTATCGCATATTGTTAGTTGTATAGACAGAATTGAGATGGAAACACTCAAGTCAATATGTGATAGACAAGTACAATTATCAAATATAGCCGTGCATGTGTGCAATAAAGGAGATAGGAGTCAAACATGTAGAAAGATATCACTAATCACATCTCAAAGACTCCAAACAATGTAAAGCACATGGATGAAATGTTGTAGTGTCTCAAATCTCTATCAAACAGTCACATGGATAAATGGAATGAAGTTGTGACTTGGCTATCTTAAATGCTCATCCATAAAAGGTGCAAATAAAAATACAAAAATCTTTTTGTGCTTTTGTAAAAAAAGAAAATCTTTTTGGATTTTTCAAGAGAATAAATAAATAGCTGTACAACAAAGCAATAATACATATAAAACACACTAGCAATATGAAGCATATGATATGGACATGAACAAGCATCCTATCCTAGACAAAGACCAACCCCTCAGCCAACTGTGAAAATCCCCAAAGACTTCCTAAGACTTTCAAATCTAAGGGCATCTAAAGGTTTCGTGAAAATATCGGCTAACTGACGGTCGGTGGGTACGAAACTTAGGGATACGACTTTCTCCTCAACTAACTAACGTATAAAGTGCTCGCGTATCCTGATGTGCTTTGTGCGCGAATGTTGGACTGAATTTCGGGATATGTCTATCGCACTCGTGTTATCACAGGAAATAGTCATGGTGTCCTGTGAAATCCCATAATCCTCCAACATTTGCTTCATCCACAAGAGTTGTGTGCAACAACTCCCGGCGGCGATGTACTCAGCCTCCGCGGGGGACAAAGAGATGGAGTTTTGCTTCTTGCTCAACCAGGAGACAAGAGCAGAACCAAAATAGAAACACCCACCAGAAGTGCTCCTACAACCATCTACATCCCCGGCCCAATCGGCATCCGAATAGGCGGACAAACGGTCATCGGTATCAAAGGAATACCAAATACCATATGAGAGAGTCCCACTCACGTATTTAATAATACGTTTTACAGCAAGTAAATGTGACTCTTTCGGGGATGCCTGATATCGCGCACAGACTCCAACACTAAAGGCTATGTCGGGACGACTGACAGTCAAGTAGAGAAGACTACCTATCATACTCCGATACAAGGTTTGCTCTACGTCCTTGCCTGAAGTGTCCTTACTAAGCTTGGTAGTGGTACTCATAGGAATACGTGCATGCTTAGCGGAGTCTAACCCAAATTTCTTCACTAGGTCTCTAGCATATTTAGATTAGGAGATGAACATCCCATCCTCTAGATGACGAACCTGGAGACCAAGGAAGAAAGTAAGCTCACCAACCATGCTCATCTCAAAATCACTTTTCATCTCCTCCTCAAAGTGATGAGCATGTTGGGAGCATGTGGATCCAAAGACTATGTCGTCCACATAGACCTGGGCAACCAAAATAGCACCGTCATCTCTCCTGACGAACAACGTCATATCAACTCCCCCTCTCTTGAAGCCACAGGCTAAGAGATAGGAAGTAAGCCTCTCGTACCAAGCACGGGGTGCTTGCTTCAAACCATACAAGGTTTTCCTCAGATAGTAGACGTGCTCTGGGTGCTTAGGGTCTTCAAACCCTTTCGGTTGTTCCACGTAAACCTCCTCCTGTAGAATGCCATTTAGAAAGGCACTCTTAACATCCATCTGATACAACTTGAAGCGCAGATGACATGCGATTGCGAGTAGTAAGCGGACGGACTCAAGCCTCGCAACAGGAGCAAATGTCTCCCCAAAGTCTACACCTTCTATCTGTGTGTAGCCTTGAGCGACCAACCTAACCTTGTTTCTGATTATGGTACCATTTTCATCCATTTTATTCTTGAAAATCCATCTGGTACCTATCACATTAGTCTCTTTAGGTCGGGGGACAAGTTCCCAGACATTATTCTTTTTAAACTGAAGCAACTCATCATGCATGACAGATATCCAATGTTCATCATTGAGTGCTTCTTTGTGATTCTTGGGCTCGACTTTGGACGTGTAGCAAAAATGGCTAACAACGTTTTTGAGCTGAGCACGAGTCTTGACCCCTAGAGTGGGATCACCAACAATGGCATAAAGGTCATGACTCTTGCGAACCCAAGCAGGTGTGTCCCCTAACACAGGAGTAGGGTCCACAGAGTGTGGGTGAGGTACAAGTAAATTGCTGTCAGACACATCCTCATCCTCACACTGGAAGCTAGAATTAATAAACGTCGAAGGTTCGTCATCTTGCACGGTGACGTTTATTGACTCCATAACCTTAGAGCTCTTCAGGTTAAAAACCCGGTACGCTCTACTATTCGATGAATATCCTAACAGTATTCCCTCGTCGCTTAGGGAGTCAAACTTTCCTAATTTCTCTCTATCCCGTAGGATGTAGCATTTACTCCCGAAAACACGGAAATATGCAAGGTTGGGTTTCTTGCCAGTCCACAATTCATAAGGCGTCTTAAGAGTGTGTGGATGCAGGTAAACTCTATTCACCGTATGGCATGCAGTAGACACTGCCTCTGCCCAAAGTCTCCTAGAAACCTTACGACCTTTAAGCATAGATCTAGCCATTTACTGGATCGTTCCATTCTTTCTCTCAACAATCCCATTTTGCTGAGGAGTCTTCACAGCAGAAAACTCATGTTTGATCCCAAGGCTATCACAATAAAGATCTACCTTTGCTTCTTTAAATTCAATGCCGTTGTCACTACGTATCCTATTAATAGTGACACCGTGTTGATTTTGCAGGACACGACACTTGGTCGTTAAAAACTCCATAGCATCGGATTTCTCCCTCAGAAAACCTACAATCGAGTATCTGGAGAAATCATCCACCATCACGAGGATATAACTCTTACCACCCAGACTCTCAGTGCGAGTAGGACCCATAAGATCCATGTGAATAAGCTCAAGTACACGAGAGGTGGTAATGAAATGCAACTTCCTATGAGGGCTACGAATTTGTTTTCCCAACTGACAGGGTCCAAAAACCATCAAAGTTGGCTTTCCAAGTGATGGTAAGCCATGTACTAGGTCCTTTTTAGCTAAACGAGATAAGTCTCTAATGTTCACGTGACCTAGACGTTGGTGCCACAGATCCATAGGAGTGATCGTGGCGCTGTTGCAGACAAGTGAGGATGTGGGCTAAGTCCCATAGCAATTATCCTTAATCCTCACCCCTCGCACTAAAAGTTTACCGGCTTGATTATAGACATTACATGCGTCCCGGTCAAACTTTACGGCAAAGTCAGCGTCGCACAGCTGGCTAATGCTAAGAAGGTTTGCTTTCAAACCTTTGACGTACAAAACATTCTCTAGCTTAGGAAATCCTGATAACTCTACAGTACCACGTCCTACAATGCTAGACTTGCTCCCATCTCCAAAGGTGACTCTTCCATCCTGATAATCCTCAAGAGACGTAAAAAATGAGGCATCACATGTCATATGTCTGGAGCACCCACTATCAAAATACCACTGTGAGGTATTATGTTCTTTGAGAGCGACATGAACAACAAAGGCCTTTTTATCTTTCTTAGGTACCCAAGTAGTGGTGACCTTTTGTTTACCTTTATTATTATTGGTTTTAGCCAGAATGTGAGAAGCATTCACTGACGGTAAAGACATCCATCAGAATTCCTCCATCAAACTCTGTGATGTGGCAGCTAAAAACTCAACTCGCTCTCTCAGACTGGTAAAATCATCAGTATGCTGTGGTGGAGCAGTAGTACGTCGTGTTCGACCCATACTATAGCAAAACTCCCTGAGGTGGCCTTTTCTTTTGCAATATGTACAAAAGAACACAGTCAAAGGCGGACCTTGGTTTGCTTTTCTTGGTCGAACTCTTCTTCGAGGTTTTTGACAATGGCTATAAGGAGTCGTAGTAAACTCAGGAACTGGTCCAGGTGCAATTTGGGACGTGGAGGCACCATCATAACCTATTCCCTGCCTATCACCAAAACCTAAAGCGGGGCCGAGGAGCATCTTTTCAATCTTTCCAGATCTGTCCTCGATTTGAACCTTGACTTCCCGTGCTCTCTCAAGATCATGAGTAAGCTGGGCTACAAGGGCTTCAAGTTTCTTTTGAGTCTCCATGGAGGATTGGAGCTCACTCGTAAGACTAGCCACTTGTTTAGTCAAGTCCCCTCTCTCTTTCTCAAAACAACTCTCTCTCTCTCTCTCTCTCTCTCTCTCTCTCTCTAAACAGACTCTCTTTCTCGACACAGGAAGACTCTCTCTCTCTTAAGGTAGTGCAGTTGGAGGACTCTCTCTCTCTCACTTTTCTTAAGTCTTCCTCTAAAGCGGTGATCCTAAGAACTAACGCTTTGTTACGCTTTTTAGTTTTAAATGACTCAGAATAAAGCTCGGCGTAGGCGCGTTGAAGATCACTCTCGCTCTCACTTGTGTCATCCTCCCCCTCACTCACATCTCTCTCACTGTCGAGGTGTCCCTGTGAAGCAGCATCCTCATCGTCGTGAGGAGCACTAGAAGTACTCACATGACTAGCCATGAATGCGGTGAAGTTACACTCATGCGGTGACTCATCTCCAGAATCCACCGACTCGACCTCACTGTTGTCACTAAGGGTATCATTAAGGACAGCTTTGCCCTTTTCTCTATTCAGACGTGTGACACACTCAAAGGCTCTATGACCCCTACCGTCGCACTCAAAGCATCTCTCACTTTCTTTCTTAGGAGGATCTTTAAAAACTTTTTCATTTTTCTTTTCAAGCTTATTTTTCTCAAACTTCTTTTTATCTTTAAAATTACCATTTTTCTTGAATTTGAGAATTCTTTTGAAATTTTTAGCAAACATGGCTAAATCATCTAGATCAAAATCACACTTAGAATCTGACGTATCAATCTCTATTTTTCTAGATGACTCCCTCTTTCTTGCCGACCCCTCACTCTTTCTCTCCTGGGCATTAAGTGCAATTCCCTTATCTTTAGACTTGACAGATTTAGGAAACATATCAATCTCATAAGTTTGCAAATCTCCTACAAGTTCCTCCAATTTTAGCGTATTTAAATTACCCATAGAATTTAGCACAGTGACTTTAGGGATAAAACGCTTAGGCAGAGATCTTAGAATCTTTTTAACAACTCTAGCATTAGGAATGTGTTCACCAAGATTGAAGCTAGTGTTAACAATATCAGACAGTCTAGCATAAAATTCATCAAAACATTCAGATTCAAGCATGGTGATTGTTTCAAATTGAGTTGTTAAATTTTGCAGTTTAGATTCTTTCACATCATTAGTACCTTCATGGGTAATTTGCAAAACATCCCATGCCTCTTTTGACGTGGTGCACGTCATTATGCGTTTGAACTCATCAGGTGTGACAGATCCAGAAATAGCACTTAAACCCTTTGAATTAAAAGATGACCATTTAAATTCTTCTTCAGTCCATGTAGTGTCAGGTTTTAAACTAATCACGTTATTAATAGTGACGGAGGGAGGTGTCCACCCTCTTTGAATCAAAATCCATACACGTTCATCAATTGCTTTTAAAGCAGATCTCATGCAGGCTTTTCAGTATGCATAGTTTGTCCCGTAAAAATCTGACATTTTATTATATAACTTCTCCATTATGAACACACTCGTTTTCAAAAATCAATTTTTTAGAAAATTGATTTCTTATAAAATTTTGCGAAAAATTACACGGTAAAGTTGTGTAACTGGCTCTGATACCAATTTGAGAAGAGTGCGCTTGCGTTCAGATAAGGAAGTTGTTTAATTAAATTCAATTTTTATCAATTAAGTCCTAAACATGCATCGAGGTGTGATTGATGATGATAAATTCAAGCAAGAACATTCAAACACACACAAATGAGAAAAAATCCTCCAAAGGGGCAAAACCTTTTATTTCACTATAATTTTGTAAGAAAACGGCTTACAATGAAACATGTGACACAGAAATACCCTCGGGTGTCGGTTCTGTTGTCGGCGGCTGGAACTATCCCTTTCCAGTAGGCAGCAATGAAGAAGAGAGCGGCTTCCTCACAAATTACTCCAGATGAGTAAATGATCCTCTTGAAGGTTTAAAGATTCACACACATATGGGAACGTTTTTGTGAACCAGAAAGGTTTAGAAAACCTTAAAAAGATGAAGTCTTATTCTGGGCTGTTTTCGCAGAATTTTGAGATTGCAGAAAGACTTAAAAAAACGTGTAGAAGGAGAACGAATATTTATACAAAAATCGAGGCGGCGGCTCGTTCGAACGAGATAGCCATGTCGCTCGAACGAAGCACATAAGTCGTTCGAACGAGATCGCGCGACATGCCTATCTCGCTCGAACGACATTCAAAGTCGTTTGAGCGAGCTTGTCGTTCGAGGCACTTCGCTTCTACACTTAGAAAAAATTCTGCTTTTGATAAAAAATTAATCCAGACTTCAAAAAATAATTTTCAAAAAATTTCCCAAATATTTATGCAAATATTTAAAGCTCTAATAAAATATTTTATCGATAAAGCGTATTGGAGTAGTGGGAATGAGCTGAGCAGCACGTCGCATGTAGCATGATGCACGTGAAGATAATGGATGCATTGAATTCGGATAAAGGCAGTCGAGGTTGATCGTGTTGACGTGCCGAATGTAGCGGTATCTCACATACAAACTGTGATCTAGTAGTAAACAAAAAATCCCTAGATTCTACCCTGAATAGTTAACTGTATCTGTAAACCAGGGGATAGAGGAAGTGGCAAATAATTGCTTATCCGGGAAGTATTCGTCTATGGGTATAAGATCACTAGGCACGTCAGATGAAAGCCGGGACAGATGATTGGCAACAATGTTTTCTATTCCTTTCTTGTCTTTGATGGAGAGATTAAACTCTTGTTGGAGTAAGATCCACCTTTTGAGGCGTGGCTTAGCATCTTTCTTAGCAAGGAGATATTTCAGCGCCGCGTGATCGGTAAAGCATGTGATGGGTGAACCGATGAGGTAGGATCGAAATTTGTCTAGGGCAAAAGCTATCGCTAGCAATTATTTCTCCGTGGTGGAGTAATGGAGTTGCGGTTCGGTTAACGTCCGGCTAACGTAATAGATGACATGAGCTTTCTTATCCTTTCTTTGTCCCAAAACAACCCCTATAGCGTAATTACTCGCATCACACATAAGCTCGAATGGAAGGGACCAATTCGGAGCTTGCATGATGGGGGCAGAAACATGCATGCTTTTCAATTTGTCAAAAGCACTTTGGCATGCTTCATTCCACTCAAAGGGGGCATCCTTCATAAGGAGGTTACTCAAGGGTCTAGTAATGGCACTAAAATCCTTGATAAACCTTCTATAAAATCCCGCATGGCCTAAGAAGGAGCGCACATCCTTAAGTGATTTAGGTGGGGGAAGCTCGCCTATGACATCTATATTTTCCCCATCGACTTCAATTCCTTTGGATGACACAATGTGGCTAAGAACTATTCCTTCGGTTACCCTGAAATGATATTTTTCCTAATTTAAAACCAAGTTTTTTTCCATACATCGGGCAAGTACTTTTTCAAGATTTGCAAGACAAAGGTCAAAAGAGGGGCCAAAATGCTAAAATCATCCATAAATACCTCAAGGCCTCTTTCAACCATGTCGCTAAAGAGACTAAGCATGAACCTTTGAAAGGTCGCGGGTGCATTACACAATCCAGATGGCATACGCTTGTAGGCAAACGTGCCAAAGGGACATGTGAAAGTCGTCTTCTCTTGATCTAGAACATCTACCTCTATTTGGTTATATTCGAAATAACCGTCAAGGAAGCAATAATATGGGTGTCCCGCTACTCTCTCTAGCATTTGGTCGATGAATGGTAAGGAGAAATGATCTTTCCTTGTGCCCGCATTGAGTTTCCGGTAATCAATGCCAACGCGCCACCCGGTGGTGGTACGTTGGGGAATTAACTCACCCTTGGCATTCTCGACCACAGTCATTCCCGACTTCTTCAGAATGACTTGGATATGACTCACCCATTTGCTATTCGAGATGGGGTAAATGATCCCGGCGTCCAATAATTTAATGATTTTCGCTCGTACTACCCCTGTCATGGTGGGGTTCAATTGCCTTTACATTTCCCTCGAGGGCTTCACGTCCTCCCCAAGGTGGATTTTATGGGTACAAATCAAGGGACTTATACCTTTTAAGTCCGCTATGCACTAACCAAAAGCACTTCAGTGCTTCCTGAATATCGCTAAAAGTTTACCCTCTTGCTCTTTATCTAGGCTAGAGGAGACAACAACAGGAAATGTCATATCCTCTTCCAAATAAGCATATTTAACGTTGGAGGGTAGTTTCTTTAATTCAAGGGTGGGAAATTTTTTATCGGAGGGAACCGTGCTCGACTCCCTCGGTGGTAATTCCTCGAATCTAGAAACCCAACTCACATCTGTCACTTCCTCATCTGACGCTCCCTCATCTAATGCTGCTCTCCACTCTTCTACCTCTCTCTCAAAATCGGTGTGCGTCCCGTCGATATCACTACTCGAGATAAGGCATGCTTTTAAGGCATCCCCACTGAAATTTCCCTCTACGTGCTCCTCTATTATCTCCTCTAAAAGATCCACTGAGTGAAAATCATCCTCATCACCCACTTGACTCACGATATTGAAGATATTTGTTTCTAAGGTCATCTTTCCGAAAGTGAGTTGTATTTGCCCATTTCGAGTGTTAATTAGGGCGTTAGCTGTAGCTAAGAATGGACGGCCAAACGGGAATATGATTACTTGGGGTGATGGAGGGTTCCGTTTCCCAAATGACAAAATCTATCGGGAATTAGAAGGTGTCAACTTGGACTATCACGTCTTCAACAGTACCTCGTGGTATCTTCACGGTACGATCTGCGAGTTGGAGAGTGATTTTTATGGGCTTGAGGTCCCCCAAATCGAGTTGCCTATATATGGAGTAGGGAAGAATGTTGACACTCTCCCCTAAATCAAGTAAGACCTCTTCTATTCGATTCTTCCCAATGATGCACGAAATGGTAGGTGCACCCGGATCTTTAAATTTTAGTGGGAGGTCATTAAGTAGAACGGAGCTCACATTTTGTGCTCAAAGACGTTCTTTTTCACGTTTAGCCTTCTTTTTATGATCAATAAATCCTTAAGGACTTTAGCATAGGTTGGAATTTGCTGTATAGCATCGAGAAAAGGTAAATTCAGCTTGACTTGCTTAAAGACATCTAGCACGTCATTACGGGGGATTCCTTTTTCGGGAGCAACCAACCGTTGAGAGATCGGCGCGGCGGTGGGTGGTTTCATTACGACTTCAGGCTCACTAATTTCATCATTGTCACTCTCCTTCAAGGGGGCATCTTTGGCATCTTTCGTGCCGGGCGAAATCTCCTTGTCTCTAGGTGTGTCGTGTGGGGGAGGTGATAAATCAACAACGCGCCCACTACGTAGAGTGGTAATGACATTACTCTTGATGTTCATTGGAAGTAGAGCTAACACTAGTTTGACCTTGGGGAGGTCTTTGACCTTGGGCCGAAAACTTACCCTTCTCTTGGATACTTAAAGATGATTGCAACTTAGAGATATTCACATTTATTCTGGTAAACATGCGGTCATACTTAGCATTGGTTGCATTTTAGGATTGGATGAATTGATTTATAGTATCGTCGAGATTTCTCCGCGATGGGGTGATATATGGTGTGGGAGGTGGTGCTTGCATATGTGGAGCGTGTTGGAAATGTGGAGGTGGAGGTGGGGCAACGAGTGAATTAGGATTCAGCGCAGCATGTTGTTGCCCGTAGCTAAAACCAGGATGGTTCCTCCATGAAGGGTTGTATGAATTCCCATGCGGGGCATTTAAATTACCCTTAAATCTTCCTATTGCATCCACTTGTTCATGTAGCATTACTTTGTCGGCGGGTGTCGGCGGGAATTCCTTCGTTGAATGGATTGCCTCACAAATAACACACACCTTCTCTTTCATGGGTCGGGTGGATTCTCTTAACCTTGATCCGACTACGTCTCCCACATGATAAATGCCTGGCACTAAAGGAGTGGTGGGAGTTTGTCGAATCCGATTTTGGGTATTAGGATCAGATGTGTCCCACGATTGAGTTGCCTCGGTGAGAAACTTAAGGTGGACATCTGTATTGTGTTCATCTAATTCCCAAAATGGTCTCTCGCACATTGTCTCAACGAGTTGTTTAGATGCTATACTTAGCCCGTGGTGAAAGAAGGATATGAGACGGTACTTCTCAAGACCATGATGAGGGTAGGTACTACCTAGCTCATTGAAACGCTCGTAACATCGATCAAATGACTCATTTTCTTGTTATCGGAATGTTTGAATTCGAGTCTGGATGGAATTTGTTCGATGTTGGGGAAAGAACTTTAAGAGAAATTTGGAGGCCATCTCCTTCCATGATCCAATTGATTTTGGTGATAAATAGCAAAGCCAGGTCTTAGCTTTATCCTTTAAGGAAAAGGGGAAAAGCTTTAGGTGAACGACATCTTGTGTGCAAGCTTGATCGCTAAATGTATCGCATGCCTCTTCGAACTCACGAATGTGGAGATAAGGCTTTTCCGAATCCAACCCATGCAATGTGGGAAGAATTTGTATCATCCCATTTCGAAAATGGAACTGTCCCGCATTGTACGGAAGTAGAATGCATCCTGGGGTGATAGTTTTATCGGGATAGAGGAGTTCTCTCATGGGATAATATGGCATCTTACCCTCACCCGTACCAAAACTAGCGTGCTCAGACATGACTCTCTCTCCAATTGACTCAGTATCCTCACTCGGTGTCCTAGAAGTGTGACTTGTAATGAAATTTTGAGGTGAAACCCAGAACTGAGTTGCGTTAGGAGTGTGTGGGTTATCATGATCGTACTCAACAATTGGATTCTCGTGAATGCGTGTGGGAGATTGAGGGGTTTGTAGCGGATTTTGCATGAAAGGGTATGAGAGATGTTATATTTTTTTTGCTTTTCAATTTTATGATTTTTTTTTGGATTTTTGATTTTATGAATTATTTGGCTTTTTAAGATTTGGTGTCAAATTTTAGATTAAATTGACCTAACCTAACTGTCTACTTAAATCCCGCAACGGCGCCAAAAACTTGACGCGACTCAAAATGTGTCTCTAGTGCATGCTAATTACAGTTCAAGTGCAAACCAATCACGTAAGTTATAAACCCAGTACGACGGGGTCGAATCCTCAGGAAAATAGGACGTGGAACGTGACCACGATAGGTAAGATGACTAATCCTAAGCTGACTCAGAAAAAGAACGAAAAGACGATGGGATTTGAATTTGATCTACTAACTAAGTGAAATTTAAATTAAACTACTAAATTAAACTACGTGAGCAGAAGTAAGCTAATGTGATTAACTAAATATGAATGAGAAAAATAGGTTGGACTACAATCCCCCGAACCTTAGTATGTTTACCGGATATAAAACTAGTCGTGAATTAGATAATTGATTAAATCCAGTCTTTATTAATCTCAAGCATTATATATATGAGGGTACTAGCCCACATCATACACAATCAAGAGTAATAATAAGGCGATTTCGAAATAGCTAACACGCGCGTCACACCCTTAATCACCCGGTTTACCTAAGGCAAACGAGGTAAAAAGACCTACGACGGTTGTGACTACTACACAACACGATTCAATCATTTATTTAATTCAGGGAACTAATTTTATAGTCATGCAAACCACATTGGGCTGGGTTCATGCATCCCAACCCCTAAAAGTCTAGCCTAACATGGTGCAATTAATTAAAGCTATGTTTTCTATTGTGCATATATTCAAAACCATTATGAAATTATACCTAGATAAGCAAAAGAATCTAAGAACTTTTGGAAATAAACAAATCATGCACAAATTATAAACTTCAAACAATAAAGGAGAACAAACAGACTCTATTGAAGAAATCTTGAATTACAAACCATAAAATTGTAAACTTGAGTTCCTAGGGTTCTTGGCCTTTTTCTCTCTCCAAAACTATGCAAAAAAAATAAGAACTCCTTAATGTCTGATAACAAGTTGGAATAAAAACACTACGTTTTTACAAGAGTTTGGTCCATACACAACTCTAATTTAGAAGTAAGATAATTCAAAAATTCTTCAGCTGAACCGGTCCGGTCAAGGGGTATCGGTTCGATTCGCTTTATACAGAAGTCTTAACAACACCAGAGCGATTCGTTTTTCCTCTTCATCGGTTCAGTTTGTCTTATTTAGAACATTTACCAACATCGGACCGGTTCATTTGTCCTCTTTATCGGTTCGATTTGGTGAGTCCAGCTCAGGGGACCGGTCCGGTGATATCCCCATTGGTTCGGTTCCTTCCATTTTTTTCTTTTTCCTAGGATTTTCTCTCAACTTTGAAGCTTCATAACTTTTGATTCGACACTCGGATTTGGAAGTCGTTTCTTCCTATGTGACTGTAGACTCGAGGGCTTCAACCTTTCTTAGGCTTTTCGTCCGAATTCCAGATGAAAAATTAATCTTTTTGCCCTTTAACTTTTCTTCTTTTCTCTTCTTTTTTTCTTCCGATTTCTTTCTTTCTTTACGTGCAGTGAATACCTGCAAAATCGATGAAAAATACACGAAACTCGGCATACTCGTTAGAAAATGTCAGTAACAATGATATGAGATAAATCAACTCGAATTACACCTCACGGAGTATTAAAAGACTCTAGATTACAGGGATAAATATGAAGAATTTGTGCCTAATCAATATGAAGAATTGATGCCTAATCATTAAGGACGCCATCTTCGGATAAGGCTGGGACGAGGCCTATGCTGATGCCAAGATTTAGATAGCCTATGCTTAAAAGGCTAGCTTTAAGAAGGGTTGAGACCAAGCCCTCCAAGTAAGGACGTGGGGGAGGTTGGCGCCCTAGTCCAATTAGAAAATGATGATTTGTAGAAAAGACTTGCTGAGGCTAAGGAGAAAGTCCAGAGGAGCAACTTCATGATTATGGGACAGTCGTGACGTGAAGAAGCTTCGATACTTGTTCAGAATTGGCCCTGGGCTGCCGTTTATGATGAGGGATGGCAAGATGCCCCTATGAGGCTATAGGAAGCTCAAGATATGGCATATAAGCACGGTTGGCTAAATGCGTTTAAGGTTGTTAAAGAATCCAAAGATTCCCAACTCTAGTATATGTATCACGCTGAGTGTCCAGTGTACCGACGACCTCCTTTTGGGCGAGATGAGAAGTGCGTCCCCTTAGATGCCATTCCTTTTTAGCTTATTGAGAGCTACTTGGAAGGTCACGATAGTGGCGATAAATATTAGTCTGATCCTAAACATAGTTAGAGAAAGCTGATCGAGAAGTTTTTGCCCAGCCGACCATAAACTGTTGTAGCAATTTTTGTGCTTTTTGTAATTATTTTGTAATTGACATCTTTTGTAATCAGGCTTTTATCGAAGAATTAATTTAATACCAATTTTTATGCATTTTTTCATTCCTTTATGACAAACATGTGTTAAATCTGTCTATCTCACCTTTTAGGTCGTGTCGTCACACTCTCTAGGCCTAAAAGTGACAGTGGCAAAAATGCAATCGGTCTATGGGCAGTCCACCTGTTCAGGATTTTATCCAATCAAATAAAGTTTTATTTACTGCCTAGGGATCCTCCGTATGGCTTTGGCTTGCTTGGGCAAGTCGTGAGGTTGCATGTGTTTATCATCATAAGGACCTGAGGACTTTAATTTTAATTGTAATAAGCCAAATTGCCATTGTAATTAAGTTAAAGTCTGATCAGAACTTTCAAAGATTGAGGCCCATTTTGAGCCTGTTACTTTGAAACAATGTTCATCAATTGAATAGCTAAGAGATTGAGTGAATGGAAGAAAGATCTTTATTCATAATTGAAATAGGAAACTACGAGCAACATGAGTTTTGAAATGAAAATTTGCAAAAACTAATTCTGAAAAATAAAACAAAAAGTAGAACTTCTTGAGGTTGGCCGCATTCCACGCTCCATTGTTTCTAAGTGATAGGCTCTCTATAAATCATCTCTGATTACTTTGAATGGTCCCTCCCAGTTAGCTTGCCGTCTGACGGCCTTACGACACTGTCGAGAACCTTTCTAAGGATATAATCCCCCAATTGGAACTTCCTTGGATTGACCCCTTTATTGTAATTCTTCGCCAATTGTTGATGGTATAACTCCATCTTGATCATGGCTTGCCCTTTTCATTCGTCAACTAGGTTAAGTTCAGCGCGAAGAGCATCGTCGTTCAGTCCTTTATCAGCAACCTTAGTTCTCATAGTCGGGAGGCTAGCTTCAAGTGGAATAATAGCTTCCATTCCGTACGTAAGGGCGAAGGGCGTTCCCCGGTTGGCCTTATCGGTACAATGCGATATGCCCAAAGGACGTGTGGAAGCTCTTCTACCCAAGTGCCTTTTGCCCTTTCCGGCCTTTTTTAGGCCATCGAGCATTATTTTGTTGGAGGCCTCTGCCTAGTCGTTGCTTTGGGGATACGCCACTGAACTGAAGGGGTGCTTAACTCCGTGCTGGTCGTAGAAATCTTGAAAAGGTCCACTTTTAAATTGTGTGCCATTATCAGTAATTATGGCTCTTGGTATCCCAAAGCGAGTTATGATGTTCTTCCAAACGAACCTTATCATGCCCACGTCTCTGATGTTCGCCAATGGTTCTGCTTCAATCCATTTGGTGAAATAGTCTGTGCTGACCAATAAGTATTTGTAATTTCCTAGTATAGTAAGTAGTGGTCCCACGATATCTAACCCCCATTGTGCAAATGACCATAGACTGGTCAAAGGCCTCAGGTCGTTTGCTGATTGATGAACCATGGGAGATAATTTTTATCACTTTTCGCACTTCCGAACATAAACACTTGTGTCTTTCTACATATACGGCCACCAGTAGCCTTCTTTGATTGCTCGGAATGCTAGGGACCTTCCACATGCGTGGCTTCCACAAATCCCATCATAAAGTTCATAAAGAACTTGCTTGACGTCCTTTGGGTATATGCACCGGAGGTATGAGCCTATGAAAGATCTCTTGTAAAGTTTGCCCCAGGATCTAGGTAAAAATGAGCAACCTTCACTCTGACTTGGTGGGACAATTTCTAGTCGATCAGAAGTGTCTCATTTTGCAAGTATGCGATGATTGGATTCATTCAGATGGGCCCTTCTCAATGGAGAGAATGTGCTATGTTCTTAGAGATCATCATTTTGTCAATACTGAGCTTGGGGAAGAATTCCACTTCAATTGTTCTCCTGAGATCAAAGTCTACTGTGAAGCTTAGGAATGCTAAAGTGTCGGCGTGACTGTTGTGCCCCTGGGGGAATTATTGAATGTAAACTTCCTCGAATTGTGTGATTAGCTCGCACACCACTGCGAGGTAGGCTGCCATCCTATCATCCTTGGCATTGAAGTCCCCATTGAATTGATTGGACACTAGTTGGAGTCGCAATAAATATTGAGCCGATTTCCCCCCAGCAAATGGGCCTTGCGTAGGCTATCTATACGTGCTTTGTACTCGGCCTCATTGTTGGAGGCCTCAAAGCCCAATCTGATTCCCTACTCGATCATTGCGTCTTCTGGAGTTATGAGGACAATCCCTATGCTTGCTCCTTTGGAATTTGAGGCACCATTAACATATAACGTCCAACTTTCGGCCCGAACCTGCTCATGCATCTTTGATTGATCGGCCAACTGTTGGTCAACAGGACTATCTCCTGTGAATTTCGCAATAAAGTCGGCTAAAATCTGCCCCCTTATTACTGTCCATGGTTGAAAGTGAATGTCAAACCTCCCAAGTTCAATCGACCATTTAGACATTCGTCCAGAAAGGTCAGCTTCGCAAAGGACAACCTTAAGGGGGAATGAGGTAATTACAGCGATGGAGTGGCCTCAAAATAATGCTTAAGCTTGCGAGAAGCAATCACCAATACATAAGCTAGTTTCTCCAACGGTAAGTAGCATTGTTCAGCGTCCAGGAGTGTTTTGCTGGCATAGTAAGCGAGAAACTGTTGTGACTCTTTCTCGCATACCAACGCCAAGCTAACTGTGTGGCTAGAGACTGAAAGGTAGAGGTAGAGATGGTCTGCTTGATCGGGAATTGCCAGCAATGGAGGCTTGCTCATGTAAGATTTGATTTCTTAAAGTACCCTTGAGCACTAGCTATTCCAGGTGATCCTTGTCTCCTTCTTGAACAACTGGAAAAATAATCAACAACGCTCAGACGACTTCGAAATAAAGCGATTATGATGTAATCTAGGGTGTGGAAGCGTAAAAAATTAAGTTATCTACACAACAACAACAACAACAACAACAATAACAATAACAACAATAACAACAACATGGAAAATGTGGGAGGTCTTATTATTCTCTCTATAGTCTCTCAATATCGAAATGGAAAAAGTGAAACAATAAGGGGCTCCCTAGCTATTTATACTAAAAGGGTAAAAAAGAAAAAATATTATAAATGCTAAAAAGACGACTATATCCCTATGCTCCTGCATCATTCTCCCCTTTTGAGAGGAATCCATACATGCGGAGTACTGGCAAAAGAAATCGGGATCAACATGTTGCAAGGTAGCCTTAGTAATTCAAGAGTCCTCCGTCTCAGGGCGTCCGACCCAACGGACCAAATAGCATGTATGGTCGCCCGATGCAGAAGAGACAAATGAGGAATCAAGTATACTCTCAATACGATCAACATGGGAACGGACTGGTTGGGTCGAGGATGAGGGAATAGGAATGGGTGCCTCGGAAAGGGGAAAGGCCCACCATATTAAATGTGTGATGCATGCGAAACTCCGGAGGAAGATCCATCTCATAGGCATTCGGCCTACAAGCGCGAATAATAGAAAAAGGTCCAAAACGTCTCATAAGAAGCTTGTTGCCTTTACCGACACAACGTGCTTTCTGGAGGTACACCATAACTAAATCTCAGGGCTGGTAAGAAACGAAACGACGATGCTCATCAGCCGCCTCTTTGTAAGAGGCATAGATGGTCTGAAAAAGAGAATGGACATCGGCCTGGATGGATATCAAGTGGGTTGCAAACTCCTCGACGGAAGGGCACGTAGGAACTGTCGGTGGAATCTCAACGAGGTCAATGGGCATAGTTGGGAGCTGGACCAACACAATCTGGAAAGGGGAGAAACCTATAGAATGGTTGACTGCATTGTTGAAAGAAAATTAGGCTTGTGCAATCACAATATCCCACCTACGGGGGTGCTTGGAGGTCAAACAACGCAAAAGGTCTCCCACACTCCTATTGACCACCTTTGTCTATCTGTCGGTTTGTGGATGAAAGGCAATTGAAACCTGGAGCTCCATCCGTAACAAACTCCATGCCAAAAATGTCCTGTAAAGTGGACATCGTGATCGGATGTGATACTGCGAGGAACGCCATGTAAGCGGACAATTTCTCGGAAGTACAAGGACGCAACATGAGAAGCATCTGTCGTACGAGAACACAGAATGAAATGAGACATCTTGGAGAATCGGTCGACAACCACCATGATAGAATCATGCCCATTGGAAGTGCGGGGAAGGCCCACAATGAAATCCATCGAAACATCCTGCCACGGGCGCTCAGATATCGGCAGGGGAGTGTACAAACCAGCATTAGAGTGCTATTCCTTGGCCGTCTGACAGGTGTAACAGTGCCGGATAAAGGCATTAGTATCCCACCTCATGGTTGGCCAATAAAAATAGTCTCGTAACAATGCGTGGGTGCGTGCCTGTCCCAAGTGACCTGCTAAACCACCCTCGTGAACCGCCTCATGGTTGGTCCAATATATCTTCAAGTCGGGGAATTGGGAACCGATATTTCACCGCGATTTTATTAATGGCGTTTCTATCCACACACATGTGCCGACTCCCATCATTCTTGGGTGCTAATAGTGTGCACAAGGAGACACGCTCTCCCGAATATACCCCTTGTCAGACAACTCGGTGACCTATCTCTATAACTCAGCGTGCTCCCTAGGCGACATGCGATAGTGGGGAAGATTGGGGAGCTGCGCCCCAGGGATAAAATTAATAACATGTTGTATATCACGAAGAGGAGGAAGATCATCTGGGAGTGTGCAAACATTATTGAAAGAATCCAATAAACTCTGAACATACGGTGGGACATATGTCTCCGGGGTGGTGATGGGGCTAATAAGGGCATAACACAACTCTGTCTCTACGGCCTCGAAAGCTAACTCTTCATGCGAAACTACTAAAGCAGAAGGACGAGACATCGAAAATGGTCGCATGGGGCGGAGGAGAAAGTTCCTCCCCTCATGTGTAAATGAATAAGTGTTGGCTTGACCATCATGCATACTACGGTGATCAAATTGCCACGGCCTCCCCAAAAGTAGGTGGCATACCTTCACATCAACCACGATGCACAGAACCTCGTCATGATAGTCTCCAATGGAGAAAGTCACTCGGCACTGTCGACTGGGAGCTAGGGTGATTTCGTTTCCCAACCACCCAATACGACACGGAGTAGACAATGATTCGGTGGGAAGGTTGAGCTTGTCTACCATCTCTTGCGCTACCAAATTATTAGTAGCCCCTCCATCAATAATCACCGCACATAGCTTTCCTTTCGACATGCAGCGAGCAAAAAATATGCTCGATCGGATCCAATTGTCATCACTAGGTGGGGTTGCATGTGGATTTACAGGCGTGGTTATCATCACGGTGTGCATATAAGCGATAGAAATTCCCATACGTTTCGCTTGTTCCTGGCAAAATGATTCCCGTCGTTGACAAATAGATTGATCGGAGGCTTGCGGTACATGGGGTGGAATAAGAAGGATTTCGAGGGATGGACATCCTTTGTAGGCAGGGTCGAACTGAACATTGGATTATCGTGAGTTCGGTTTAGGATTGTTGGGGTTACGATAGGAAATTGAAGTGGAATTGGGTATTTCAGAGGGTCGTGATAGGTTATTGGGTTGGACCGAAGGTGTAGAAGGGTTGGTCAGAGTGGTCTGGGGTTCCGTCCGGGTTGTCTGACCACCAGAGACAGCTCTGGTTGATTTTTTTTAATTTGCGACTATCTTGGTAGTGGTCGGCAGCCATCATGGCTGTCCGAACTTCAGCTTCATAAATTGGGTCGGAAATTGAACTCAAATAGGGTGATTTGGATATTTGGGTGGTGTGGTTTTGAATTGGTTAGGGTTTGGACAAATTTGGAAAGAGTATCAAGTACTTGAGGTTGTGGGATATTAGGGTTTCTTGAATTTTGGGTTTCTAGGGTTAGTGATAATACGCATATATCGCGTATTTCATCCGTCGAACCTACGCATTTTAGCCCCCTCGGGTGCCTTAATCTCTATATTTAAGCCCGTTAACCAGACAACCTCGGTTTATATTGTTAACATGCTATATGAGGTATAATTGGACTTTTGTAGGTATTTAGGTACTAAGTATGAAGTTCGGATGCGTTCCGCTCTATTTCCGTACACAACCGCACGTTCAAGGGCATTTTAGTCATTTTATAGATTGGGCACCTGGTCCAACATATTCATGGAAGTTGTAGCCCTCCTCGCAAGCTTCGCGTGGCCGCAAACGGTGCGCGATTCCGATTCATAACGAAGAAGTTACGGCGATTTTAGCGGAGGAGAAATGCAAGCCAAAACAGGGGAAATTGCAGTCTGCCCCTGCTTGGTCGATCGATCGACCAAAATGGTAGATCGATCGACCCTTTCCATTTTTGCCCCGTATTATATGGTAGATCGATCGACCAAAATGGTAGATCGATCGACCCCCTGTTTTTCAGCAGATATTTTGCATTTTCTTTTCTTTCTTCTTTTCTTTTATTCCCACTTACTATATAAAGGTTTTTTGTTGTAATAATCAATAATTCAGTAGATAAAACGTTTTTAGGTTAGAATAGCTTAGGTTTTGAGGGTTTTGAAGAGTTCTTCTTCAATTGTTCTTGGATTGACACACTTTTGGATTGAATGTTGCACTATTCATCATCCCCTCCATTTATATAGTTTGTATTTCCTTCTTTCTTGCCTTGATAGTTAGATTTACATGCTTTGTTAATTAGATTCACATGCTTTATTTAATCGCTTTTTAGGTAGATTTATCGCGTTTATTTACCGCGTTTATTTATCGCGTTTTTAATATGCTTTCTAGCTAATTTAAATTAGGTTGTGTTTGAATTGAACTCACTCGGGTTGACGCGTTGCTTTGCTTTGGTGATGGAGTTTACGGGTCTATTTCGAGTGCGTTGTCCTAGTTATTACGCCTAGGAGATTTGACGGGGCATATCATGTATGTCCCGTGCTTACGACCTTTCGCGCGTAATTTCCGGGATATTTGTTGACGCCAAAATCTTATTAGGCTTTTATGATGATTTAGGGCGTAACAACCCTTGATTTAATTAACTGTCGAAATGAGACGCATTTGTAATAACTCGTCGACCCATGTGACCATTTTATACTAATTAACTCGGGTGAGGGATATTCGACGCAACCTATAGTTTTACTCGCTTTCATAATCTAGTTTCAATACCATTGCCTAGAATAATCTTTTCCTTTATGCATCTTTTCTTTTAGTTTGTAATCATCTTTTACACTTTTATTTCGGAATATTAAATCACTTAAATTCTAGCAACTCGTCCCTGTGGATTCTCGATACCCGACTTACCGCTGTGCTTGCCTTGCAAGTGTAGTAGTAACTTAGGTTTTTGTATTGAGTTGGCGAAACGAAAACAACGACTAGCGTCTTTACACGCGCTACTTTTCGCGCTCGATCAAAATGGCGCCGTTGCCGGGGACTAGTTTGTTTTAGACTTTATTTGATTTAATATTTCATAGTATTTTCTTTCTATTTGTATTATTTGCTAATATTTTGCAGGACTTCCACATTTGAGCACTTAGAAACGCTCGAATCTTTCCCGCGCACACTTACTTTGTGGAATCCGCCACTTCGAGCCATTTTTGGGGTAAGCATGTCTTATTCCAATTCTTTCGGTAATCCTTGTCATAATTCTCAAAATTCTCGCAAACCTATGACTTTCGGTGAATACTTAGAATCCCAAAGTATAACAAATTCAAATATGACTTTGGGCGAGTATAACGAAAGTCAAAACTTAGGTTATTGGAATTTTGATGATGATGATAATGATTTTGGGCCTTTACCTCCTTATAATAGGAATTTTGAAACGAATTCGAATAGTTTTCAAAATTCCTATAATAATGAGTTTTCGTTTAAGTCCGATGGTAATTTTCAAAGTTCCCATTTTCATGCATCCGCACCTCGACCCATGACATTCGGTGAGGGCTTGCGTATGTATGAGAATGAGAAAATTGAAAATCAATATCGGAAAGAAAATCGTTCGTGGGAACATGAGTTGGATTTATTATTTGAGTCCTACGACGATTTTGCTTCCGAGACTTTTGAAGTCGAGGAATGTTTTGAACCAAATGAGGTACTTGTACCTACTTTGGAACAAGCCATTCTAGACTTTGCCCATCTCGTAATAGATATTGAAAGTGAGGATGAAAATGACGTAATATCTATTTGCAATGAAATGATTTCTTCTTTGGCCCCCAAAGAAGAACATTTCATTGAAAATGATATTATTTCCTTTGAAATTCCAACTTCATGCGATGATGATTCATCTCATGAGTTTGAATTTCTTTCATCCCCATTTTCATTCTCTATTACCCCGCCGGAACAAGTACCCGATGATTCGGTTTCAAACTTTAATGTTTTAAACCCTATCGCCGATGAGGAGTACTTTCTCGAGTCACCCTCCACGATCGCATCTTTGCCTTGGTGTGCGCCGCCTCCCATTCCAACTTCAAAATCATTGGGAGGATTTTCAGCTTTTCTCGGTCCCCACTTGTTTTTGTCACCCGTTCAATCCAAACCCCCCATCGTCCCACCAAAACTTTTAACTGGCGATGGTTCATTTCTTCCGCCTTACACATGCCTTCCGTTGTTAAAACGGAATCCATATTTTTCGGAGGGCATGCTTGTATGTGAGGGTACACCGGTTATCCTACAAAGTCACATTGTTCTTATGGTGGACCCTCAGCTATTTAGACTTCTAGTGTACAGTTAGTGTGAAGTATAAATAGTAGGTTGTACATAGTTAGCTTTTTATTCTTTCTTTTTATTTTTTCTTTCCTTTTTAATTTAGTCTAATGTAATTAGTTAACTTTTTATTATTTGTTTTTGTTATGCTCGGTACTAACTTGTTTTGTAGATTCTTTGGACTTGTTCTTATGGGGATCGCTCCAATTTTGGGTAATATCGCTATTTTCCTCTCTTTAACTTGGTTCTTAATTTACATTGAAGACAATGTCAAGTTTTAAGTTAGGGGGTGTGGGATATTCTATCCATTTCTTTATTTAGTCCATGTTTTTGCTCACATGTTAGTTACTTAGTATGCTTTTCTTAGAAAAATTAAAAATTTCAAAAAGATTTTCTTTCTTTTTTCTCTTTTTTTGGGCATTTTGCCTTTGTTTCCGATGATAAATTTCAATAACTGCCCGATCCAATAGATAGCCCAATGATGCATGTTCTCGATTTTAGAAGTTATTAGACTTTAGTCTTGATTATTCATATTATGAATAACTTCATGAATTAAACTTTAATCCCATGAGCACATGCACTTTTATTGTTATATTGATTTGGTTTAAGATTTTTATAACTCGGTAATCTTTTGTTGCATTGTATATACTTACACCGAGTAAGCTTTGTACCTTTCGTCGTTTGTGAGTGTATACACTATTCTTTTCTCATTGAAAACGTTGAATTCGTCGGTAATCTCTCTATTCTTTCATTTCACCGTTCATTAATTGAGTTCATACTTGAAATGTGTTACTTGAGCATGATTTTCATGTATTGTTTTGACTCGAGAATTGCGTAAACTTTTGGAAATGATCATAGGCCCTCTTTGTTATATCACCCATATGAGCTGTGACCTCACCCTTATATGTTTACCCTCGTTAACCCTTTTGAGCCTAAATATAGCCTTTAATTTCATACCCCATTCCCATAACCAACTCTACATTGGAGTTATAAACCATACATACACTTTCCATACCTTTGTTTGGAATGTTACTTGGGATTGAATGATGTTGTTATGATGTCGGTTGCAATTTAGGCATATGAGAGTTTGATAAGTAAAGAAAAGAAAGTAGTGAAAAAAGTGAAGAAAAAGAGAAAGCAAAAAGCAAAAGAAAAGAAAAGAAAAATGAGAAAAAGAAGAAAAGAAAAAGAAAGAGAAGTTTGTATATGTTGTATATAGTTCAATAAGCTTTGATTACTCTCCCCGATGATATATCTAATGCCGTTTTGGAACCTGTTTTTCAATTTTGATATTGCCCGCATTATCCCATTATCCCGAGTTTTCATTCCGAATACTTTGAATCCATACATACATTCCTTTCATTTCGTACCCTAGCCTAGCCTACATTATAACCCTATTCAAGTCCTATGTGATCTTAGGTTGATGTAATTTAAAAGTCATAATAGTTGTGATAATCTGTGAAAATGCATTTCGCCTCTTTTAGTGTGCGGTATCTTTCATTGAGATTACAGTTTTTCAGTTTTTTATATAGCGTTCTTCTTTTGTGACATGTGCGCGGCCTAGTGTCCATTTACAATTACTCTTTAGCCCGCATGTCCCGTGTGTTACCTCCTTGTTTCGAGTGAATTCGCTTGATGAGCGTAATGCCCGTGAGGATTGAATATATGCTTGCTTTAATGTTATTCGGTTTATATAAGTTTTTGCCAAATCACACTTTGCATGTGCTCGCTCCCCTCCCACATATTAAAGTTTCAATTCTATGAGGTGCATTCTATAATGTTAACGATTCAGACTTTTGTGTGAATTCATTCACTTTGCTAATAATGCATATGAAATCCTTTTCGCCATTGTTGGGCTTGCCGCATGTTGGGTTGGGCATATTTTGAGGAAACCATGTGATGTTTGTGGGTACCATCTCTGAAAACCCTCACGAGACGACACTCGTCCACTAGGGTGACCTAGGGGTTTAACGGCTTATTGCATACGCTAAATGCAATCGAATCGCCCGCGAAAGTGGCCTTATCTTTTTATTGCTTTTATACCATACTTTTGTACTATCTCATGCTTTTGGTTTGCTTGTAGTTCTTGTTGCATCCAATTTCATTGCTAGGGACTAGCAATGTGTAAGTTAGGGGGTGTGATAATACGCATATATCGCGTATTTCATCCGTCGAACCTACGCATTTTAGCCCCCTCGGGTGCCTTAATCTCTATATTTAAGCCCGTTAACCAGACAACCTCGGTTTATATTGTTAACATGCTATATGAGGTATAATTGGACTTTTGTAGGTATTTAGGTACTAAGTATGAAGTTCGGATGCGTTCCGCTCTATTTCCGTACACAACCGCACGTTCAAGGGCATTTTAGTCATTTTATAGATTGGGCACCTGGTCCAACCTATTCATGGAAGTTGTAGCCCTCCTCGCAAGCTTCGCGTGGCCGCAAACGGTGCGCGATTCCGATTCATAACGAAGAAGTTACGACGATTTTAGCGGAGGAGAAATGCAAGCCAAAACAGGGGAAATTGCAGTCTGCCCCTGCTTGGTCGATCGATCGACCAAAATGGTAGATCGATCGACCCTTCCCATTTTTGCCCCGTATTATATGGTAGATCGATCGACCAAAATGGTAGATCGATCGACCCCCTGTTTTTCAGCAGATATTTTGCATTTTCTTTTCTTTCTTCTTTTCTTTTATTCCCACTTACTATATAAAGGTTTTTTGTTGTAATAATCAATAATTCAGTAGATAAAACGTTTTTAGGTTAGAATATCTTAGGTTTTGAGGGTTTTGAAGAGTTCTTCTTCAATTGTTCTTGGATTGACACACTTTTGGATTGAATGTTGCACTATTCATCATCCCCTCCATTTATATAGTTTGTATTTCCTTCTTTCTTGCCTTGATAGTTAGATTTACATGCTTTGTTAATTAGATTCACATGCTTTATTTAATCGCTTTCTAGGTAGATTTATCGCGTTTATTTACCGCGTTTATCTATCGCGTTTTTAATATGCTTTCTAGCTAATTTAAATTAGGTTGTGTTTGAATCGAACTCACTCGGGTTGACGCGTTGCTTTGCTTTGGTGATGGAGTTTACGGGTCTATTTCGAGTGCGTTGTCCTAGTTATTACGCCTAGGAGATTTGACGGGGCATATCATGTATGTCCCGTGCTTACGACCTTTCGCGCGTAATTTCCGGGATATTTGTTGACGCCAAAATCTTATTAGGCTTTTATGATGATTTAGGGCGTAACAACCCTTGATTTAATTAACTGTCGAAATGAGACGCATTTGTAATAACTCGTCGACCCATGTGACCATTTTATACTAATTAACTCGGGTGAGGGATATTCGACGCAACCTATAGTTTTACTCGCTTTCATAATCTAGTTTCAATACCATTGCCTAGAATAATCTTTTCCTTTATGCATCTTTTCTTTTAGTTTGTAATCATCTTTTACACTTTTATTTCGGAATATTAAATCACTTAAATTCTAGCAACTCGTCCCTGTGGATTCTCGATACCCGACTTACCGCTGTGCTTGCCTTGCAAGTGTAGTAGTAACTTAGGTTTTTGTATTGAGTTGGCGAAACGAAAACAACGACTAGCGTCTTTACACGCGCTACTTTTCGCGCTCGATCAGTTAGGGTTTCTTGGAAGATTTTATGGGTGTTTCGTGTCTTATCTGGATGAATCCGATCCGAGTCCCAATCTTCGATGACCATCTCTCAATCCAAGAATAAACTATGCTCTGATACCAATTTGATGTAATCTAGGGTGCGGAAGCGAAAAAAAAGAAGTTATCTACACAACAACAACAACAACATGGAAAATATGGGAGGACTTATTATTTCTCTCTCTAGTATCTCAATATCAATATGGAAAAAGTGATACAATGAGGGTCTCCTTAGCTATTTATACTAAAAGGGTACAAAAGAAAAATATAATAAATGCTAAAAAGACGACTATATCCCTATGCTCCTACATCAGATTGAGCGCCGCGAGCATCTCCGTGAGCTTTTGGATCTCGCGTAATGTCTTTGGCGACTGGACTTTATTGATAGCCTCTATCTGATCTGGATTGGCCTCAATTCCCCTCTTGCTGACCAGGTAACCTTGAAATTTTCCTGACTGGATCCCGGATGAGCACTTTCTCACGTTGAGCTTCATTCGGTAGCGCCTGAGGATTTTGAAGGTGGTGGTCAGGTCTTCGAATTGGTCTCCTTTACTCTTGCTCTTTACGAGCATGTCATCGGTATATATCTTCGTCGTTTCCCCCATTTGACATTTGAACATCTTCGTGACCAGTCTCTGGTACGTAGCTCCTGTGTTCTTAAGGCCAAATAGCATGACCTTATAACACTACAAGCCCAATGGTGTTATGGATGAAGTTTTATCTTGATCGGGGCTGAACGGAGGAATCTGATGATACCCCGAGTAAGTGTCCAGAAAACTCATCCGTTTATGGGTTGCACTGGCGTCGACTAGTTGATTAATCTTTGGCAGAGGGAAACTGTCCTTGGGGCACGCCCAATTGAGGTCGACGAAGTCTATACATACTCTCCAATTGCCGTTGCTTTTGTAGACTATGACTAGATTGAAGAGACACTTCGGGAATTAAACTTCTCTGATGGACCTTGCCTCTAGAAGTTTCCCCACCTCTTTTTTTTATTACCTTTACCTTCTATGGAGCTGTTCGACTTGCTTTTTGTATAATCGATTTGAACGCTGGATCCACGTCGAGATGATGACAGGAGACCGTTGGATCAATCCCTGGCATGTCGTATGACTCCCATGCAAATACATTTAAGTTGCATTTCAGGAAGGCGACCAACTCCTTCATCTCATGGTCGGTCAATGTTGTTCCGATAAAAAATCCAGGTTTTCGACGACCCTGTCAGCGGGGTGGACCCTGGTCTCCTCCACCCCTGGTCGGTTGTGTTGTAGTTGCTATTTCGAGGGAGTGACCCCATCTTGGACCGTCCTCTGAGGAACTTCTTTCTCTTTTTTATTCTCCTGCTTGGGTCAAATGGCGGCAATATAGCATTTTCGAGCAATGGCTTGGTCGCCTTTTATTTCCATTATGCCCTGATCTGTGATACACTTGAGCTCTTGGTGGTAAGTCGAAGGAACAACTCTCATGGCATGAAGCCAGCCCCTGCCGAGAATGGCATGATAGGGTGAATCAATATCCACTACCAAAAACTCAATGAGCTTCGAAATATTTCCTGCCCTTACTGGCAAGATCACTTTTCCCAACTGCATGGTCATCTTCCCTGTAAAGCCGATCAGAGAGAGAGACACTTCCTTAAGGCCTGACATCTTGAGCTTGAGCTTGTCGAAGAGCTCTAGGTACATCACCTCATAAGAACTCCAGGTACAACTCAACTCAACTCAACAAAACCTTTTCCCAATTATTTGGGGTCGGCTACATGAATCCTATTTTTCAATTCCATTCTATCCAGTGCAATATCTTCGGTTAAACCACATGATATCATGTCCTTTTTTATAATATCCCACCAAGTTAATTTAGGCCTACCTCTACCCCTTGGGTTACCATCAATACTAACTAAATCACTCTTCCTTACAGGAGCATCCATTGGTCTACGCTTAACGTGTCCAAACCATCTAAGTCGATTTTCTCTCAATTTATCTTCTATAGGAGCTACTTTTACCGTTTCACGAATTTGTTCATTTTTTATTTTATCTTTTCGAGTTTTACCACAAATCCATCTTAGCATTCGCATCTCCGCCACACTCATTTTCTGCACATTTTGTTTCTTGGTTGCCCAACACTCTGTCCCATATAACATGGCGGGTCTAATGGCCGTCCTATAAAATTTTCCTTTTAAGTTCAAAGGTATACGCCTATCACACAGAACGCCGGTCGCACTTCTCCACTTAACCCAGCCTGCTCTAATCCTATGCGTAACATCATCACTAATATCTCCATCTTTTTGTATAATCGATCCTAAATAACGAAAATGGTCATTTCTAGGTATTTCTTGACCCTCCAATTTCACCACATCTCCATTTGTCCTCCTATTACTACTAAAATTACACTCCACATATTCTGTTTTAGTTCTGCTTATTTTAAATCCTCTTGTTTCTAAAGTTTCTCTCCACAATTCCAACCTAGCATTTATTCCCGTCTTAGTCTCATCGACTAAAACAATATCATCTGCAAATAGCATACACCATGGCACCTCATCTTGTATTTGTCCAGTTAACTCATCCATAATAAGCGCAAAGAGATAAGGACTTAATGCTGAACCTTGGTGTAGCCCTACCGTAATTGAAAATTCACTACTTTCTCCCGCTGATGTTCTTACTGTAGTCATCGCACCATCATACATATCCTTGATCACGTCAATATATCTGCGAGTCACTCCTCTTTTATGTAGAACCCACCATATTATATCTCTGGGTATCCTATCATACGCCTTCTCCAAATCTATAAAAATCATATGAAGATCCTTCTTTTTCTCTCTATACCTCTCCATTAATCTCCTCAATAAATGGATTGCTTCCATTGTTGACCTCCCAGGCATAAACCCAAATTGATTCTCAGATACTGTTGTCTTCAATCTCAATCTATATTCAATCACTCTCTCCCAAATTTTCATTGTATGACTCATTAACTTAATACCACGATAATTTGAATAACTTTGTATGTCCCCTTTATTTTTATAAATAGGTACTAAAATACTTTTTCTCCATTCATCGGGCATCCTATTAGTCATTAAAATTCTATTAAATAATTTTGTAAGCCATGATACTCCATCCTCCCCTAAGCACTTCCAAACCTCAATAGGGATACCATCTGGTCCTAAAGCCTTCCCTTTTTTCATATTTTTTAGAGCAATCCTGACCTCTGTTGTCCTAATTCTACGAAAAAATATATCTTCTCGAGTCTCCCTAAGTTCCTCTATATCTAATCTACTCCCATTATCTCCATTTAATAACCTCCCAAAGTAGTTTTTCCATCTTTCCATAATTTCATCATCTTTGACTAGGACTCTCGAATCATCACTTTTGATGCACTTAACGTTATTAAAATCTTTTGTTTTCCTATCCCTAAGTTTAGCAAGCTTATAAATACTTTTTTCCCCTTCTTGTGTTCCTAATTTTGTATAAAGATCATCATACGCTTTTAACTTAGCATCTCTTACCACTTTCTTAACTTCCTTTTTAGCCTATTTATATTTCTCAAAATTCTCTTCATTTCTATTTGTTTGCCATGTTTTAAAGCACTCCCTTTTAATTTTTATTATATTCTGTACTTCTTCATTCCACCACCAAGTTTCTTTAGACTGTGGCCCTTTGCCTTTTGATTCTCTAAGAATTTCTTTTGATATTCTCCTAATGCATGTGGCCATCTTATTCCACATTATGTTAGTTTCTTCTTCACTATTCCATGTTGCTTCATTTAATACTTTATCTTTAAATAGTTCTAATTTCTCTCCTTTTAAATTCCACCACCTAGTTCGTGGGTTAATCTTCACTTTTCGCACTCGTGATTGATTTTTAATATTTATATCCAACACCATTATCCTATGTTGTGAGGTTAAGCTCTCTCCCGGGATAACCTTACAATCTTTACACGTTAATCGGTCTCCTTTCCTAGTAATGAAAAAATCTGTTTGGCTCTTATGTGTTCCACTTTTATAAGTTATTAAGTGTTCAAGCCTCTTTTTAAAACATGTATTTACTAGTACAAAATCATAAGCCATCGCAAAATCTAAGATAGACTCTCCCCCGTCGTTCCTATCTCCAAAACCATGTCCTCCATGCACTATCTCATATCCTACACAATCTTCTCCTACATGGCCAT
Organism: Sambucus nigra; assembly: GCA_949130495.1. Classification (NCBI taxonomy): domain Eukaryota; kingdom Viridiplantae; phylum Streptophyta; class Magnoliopsida; order Dipsacales; family Adoxaceae; genus Sambucus; species Sambucus nigra. Next base: position 462,671,556 of record OX422211.1, on the reverse strand, counting down.
TAAAATCTCCACCTATATAGATTTTCTCACCTAGGGGTTTTCTTGAATTAGTTCATCCATTTGTTCCCAAAATTGTACTTTAGTGTGCTCATCTAATCCTACTTGAGGTGCATAAGCACTAACAATATTAATTATGTTTTCACCTAATACCAATTTTACAAGTATAAGTCTATCACCTTTCCTAATAACGGTTACGATATCGTCCTTAAAGTTTTTATCTACTATTATTCCAACTCCGTTCTTAATTTTATGTTTTCCTGTATAATATAATTTAAATTCTGCATTTTCTATTTCTCTAGCCTTCTCACCGACCCATTTAGTTTCTTGTAAACAAGCTATGTTAATTTTTCTTCTTATCATGGTATCTACTAACTCCATCCCTTTTCCTGTCATAGTCCCTATGTTCCAAGTCGCTAACCTAAGTCTAGTATCCTGGACTAGCTTCTTTACCCGCACACGTCCAGCTTGTTGCAGGAACCCTTGCGTATTTATCGTCGCATCCGGGCGCCGATGCGACGCCCCTTGCCTATTTTTCGAGACACCCGGTGACAGGCGCAACGCCCCTTGCGTATTTTTCGAGACACCCGATGGCAGGCGCAACGCATCGCTTAAGGGGAATGCCCTAGCATTAGCACGTATATTCATAGGATTCATGTTCATAAGGATCTGACAAAGTTTTACGCTGGCTGTCAGCTACCTAATGCAACCCTCCTCCTTTTTCCGGGCTTGGGACCGGCAGTGTCAAAAAAATAAGAAGTTAAGCACGACACAGGCGGAGAACTCTAGGTACAATTAACCTAAAATGTAAACGGTACATAGTATATGTTTTTAATAACGCCGAAATCTAAAATGTTGAGGATGCGTGCCCCCTATTGCCATAAGGTGTCTTCCTCACTACACACGACCTCGAGGAGAGTGTCAGTGCTTAATACTTTTTTTGATATCATATTTGGCATGCTTTAGAATTTTGTGGTCTACATACGACATAATTTTTTTTTGGGTGTTTTAAACATGTATATAGGAAATAATTTCAGAAAACAAAAAAACCCATTTAATCATGTCTCGAGTGAAGTATAAAAGCGAAAACTTAACATTGTTTTGAAAATGATAACAAAGAGAGGGCCGCCTAGTTGTTGCTGGTGTTTTTCTTATTCCCGAAAGTCCTTGCCAAATGTTGTTACATTGAAATTGTTGCGAATCTAGAGCATCAAATAACATATAAAGTAATATCAAGTCACTGGCTTACTTTGCAGATTTACACTCTTGAACCAATTATTTGCTAATTTTTGGTGTTTACAAGTGGATGCTAGATACTTTCCATCTATTTTAGAATCATATTTCTCCACTCATTCATATTTTTTCCCCTTTTTTTTTAAATTTTGGATGAAAATGTATTTTACTATACTATAAAATTTTGAATGTGAGCGTATGAAAAAGCCGTGAAAGTCTTGAAATATATTGTTTAAACTTCGATTTTTAATATTATTTGGTATCATATTTCTGGTGGCTCAGTTGTCCCATCGAATAGAATAACCAAGATACCACCGAGAAACTAACAATTATGTGGTAATAAATTCCCATGGTGTAGTTTTGTTTAAGAAGCTAAGAATTTCATACAAATAGGGGGTTTTATCTTGACTAAAGCAAGAATGGATGAAGGGAGGATCCAGAGGCCCTCACCGCATATCAAACCAGAAGCAACCGCGGGAACCATCAACTTAGCCTTGTTGTTATTCATCTTGTGCCACACAAACACAATCAAAGTCCCCACACACATATCGATCGCAAAGTAGGCACCTACTAGAAATGGTACCGCCATTGCCATGGGGAGTGGCATCCACTTTCCCACCTTGGGAGGGGAAAGGTCTTTGACCAGGTTAATCCCCACGGCAAACGCAAAGAAGCCGTAACACAATTCCAAGCAATGGCGAGGGAGAGCCGAGAATCCTTGAACCGCGAGAACTGCCAGGTTTCTGTATATAATAGCGTAAGGAGCTTTAAATTCCCCATCTGGGTTGCCCACATCAAAGGCCTTGTAGAAGAGGAAGAAGCTTAGAGGGGACACCACACAACCTATGGCTGTACCGATGGCCTGGCTCAACATCATAGCTCGAGGTGATGTGAGGGTGAGGTGTCCCGTTTTTAAGTCTTGCATCAAAATGCAAGATACGGAGACCACAGACTTGATGAGGCCGCACCCTGCGAGCCCCGCCACCACCCCGTGCTCCCTCCCGGCCAATGCTGCTAGAATAAATAAAGCCACCTTCCCGTAGTTATAGGCCATGTTGAAATCCGTCAGCCCGGCTCCGTAAGCGTTGCAGAAGGCCAAAGATGGAGCGAAAATGTAGGCCACGATAACATAGTACCATTTCAGCTCTGGGAATATGAAGGGAACTGCAATTGCTGCTAACATGCCAAACACTAGGTATCCTACAGCTCCTACCCACATGGGAATTCTCTCTCTCAAGAACACCTCGTTTTGTTTTAGATCATTGTCCCCACCACTAGCCATCATACCTGCATCGCAAAAATCATGATATATAGCTTATTTCAAGAATGCAATTTCAAGTAGTTGAATTAACTCAATAACAACCATATATTTATATTTACCTGAGTTGTTGAGGTTCTTATTTTTTAACCTGCCATGGATACTTATGGATGTGAAATACAATATCTTGGTGAAATTGTAGAGCCCATCACCCAGGATGAGAGCAATAGAGATAAATGACTGCCCATGGAAAATTAAAAGGTCATGATAACAAACAGATTGTGTATATCTGTGTGTGTGTGAGAGAGATAGAGAGACCTTGTAACCATTAAGACTCCTCATGCTGCTCTCTGGTAAATCAGAAGGAAACCAATCTCCTTCAAGCTTTTGGATAAGAGGCCACATGATACCCCATGAGACCACAGCTCCAAAAAGCAAAGACAAATTCACAACGTGAGGACATATCATTCCCGTTCCCACATAAGTCATGCTAAAATCAAAGTAAAATCTACAAAAAAACACAACAACAATATAAGCAACAAATAATGGCCAAACCTAAAAGAAACATATATAATGAATATAAAATTTCATACTTGTTCTTCCAAGCTTGCAAACCGAAAGTAGGAAACTGTGAAAATCCACATTCATCTTTTCCGGTATAGAACCATTGAAAAAACCCCCATAAGAAACTGATCGAAAAGAACTTCATGAACCCATTTACTTGCTTCCTGCAACAATGCACGTTATACTACTATGTATTAAACCTGATTTCAACTTTCTTATAAATGTTTAAACACGAAATTGATATAATTAAACTCCAAATAAGTACTTAGCCATTTTGTCTCCCCTGGTATGAAATCCATTTATAAGAACAGCAGTTGCCATGCCACTTGGAAACGTTAATTTGTAGTCGACAATCAATACCTGTGGACCAGTTCAAACTCCATCAAAGTCTTTCTTAAGCTTGGAAAAGATATATCCTATCATTTTAATAATGCAACGACCAACTTTTTGACATTTTTTATGGACCATATAACGTAAGTGTGGGCACAATTGGACGAGACCTGTACCTTATTCAATTGAATTTAAGTATTGACGTTAAGTAAGTTAATAAAGTGGGCATAGTTGAGGCTCACTACCAACTATAGAATAAAATTGTGCCACTGTGCATAAACATTAATCATAAATTCATAATTATAATTAATATGCACCAAGGTTTATTAAGGCTCAACAATACAACTATAGCAAAGAAAGTAATACTAAATTAACTAGGGACTTATTATCTAAGTTGAATTATTGCAATACGTATTGTACCCAATTCCGGTCTCTAATACTCGGGGGACAAATAACACGAGGACACACTTATGAAGACAAGCAAGGATGCTTTAGCCAAAAGGCCTCATCCTCGTACAACCTACCGTTGTAAGAATATCTGGATAAAGGCTACACAGGCTAAGACCTGAGCCCAAAGATATGCTAGGTCCACCTTCTAGAAGGATCTGAGATTTTCTATTAGCACATGTGAAGCTAACCTGACCTGAAATGATCTGCCTATAAATAAAAGATCATCCTTCCACATTTGGCAAAGAAATATTAGCAACAAAACTCTGCCCAACACACTCTTTCACTCTGCATTAGAATTCAGCTTCGGTCACCACCTCCGGGAACCAAGACATACAGAGCCATAACCTCTACTCATCCGCTATTACAACGCCTCAACCTATTTAGTCCAGAAATATGTAATTCATATGTCAGTGCACCATTTGACTAAAATTGTGGCACATATTGTCGGGTATTGTAACGATCCAAAATTGTGACAAAAAACAAACGCGTGGTGTCGCGGTTAAGGACTGTGACAAGATCCGTAACAATTTTTTCGTGTAGACAACCAATTAAAACCTCTCTCAGCAAAACATTTCACTTTTCCTCCTCTCTCTCATCAACTCGACTCCCTCTCTCCTAGATAAAAAATCTATCATTTTCTTTTAGCCAAAGGTATAATTTACAAATATACATGTATAGTATATAAACTCATTTGGGTATGATTTACATATTTTTCTTAGATTTGAAATGGTATATATATATATAAACTCAATTGGGTATGATTTACAATATCTGAACCAAAAGTTCTCATCTTTGTGTTTTAGAAAAAACACTTTTCTTTTTCAAATTATTCATCCCATATATGATTTGTTTAGTTTTTCAAACCCAAGTTTTTATACACTTGCATCAAACCTTTGTAGAGTATACTCTACTTCTGATTTATGGAGCCGAGGTTCTACGACTGAAGAAGAAAGGATCTTCCATCCTGGGGTTGATTGATGGATACCGAGAGAAGATTGCTTCTTGTGGACAGTACTGCACTGTACCGTAGCTTGTTGAAAAAGGGAAGACTGTGCATTATACTTAGTGGAGCTCTAAGTAGTCTGTAAGTCATTGAGTTTGTCAATTTCTTAAACAGTTTTGAATATTAGGTTTTGCCCGAAAGGAATTTTTCCTTATCTTCTTCGCATGTTTGGCTTGTTTGTGTGATTGAGGAATTTAATTTGGACATTATATTGCATGCACACTTAATTTATAATCAAGATAAAATTTGAATTTGTGTGTGCGTAACCTAATATACGGGCTAAAGCTTGTTTAGGACAACAACGCCTTTTGAAAGATGGCTAAAGTTTAAAAAGACAATTAAACACATCATAATGGATTATTTTCCAAACCAAACAGTGACATACCAATACAAACAAACCTTTAGAAAAGATTAATATTCTCTATTCTCTACAGAAGGTGGTAATAGAAGTTAACTGCCAAAAGGCTTTAATATTCTCTATTCTCTGCACAAGACCCCTTAAATGATTCCTTTCAAAAGGTGTTAATTTTTTTTTATAACAATAATCCATTATGATGTGTTTAATTGCCTTTTTAATTTTTGTGTAACACGTGTTAATTTTTAATTTCAAAGACTTGTTAATTTGAAAGACCCGTTATTTTTGTCTAACACTTGTTTAATTTTATTTTTTTCAGAAATGAAATATAGCGTTGGGTCAATGTAAAAAATATTTCAATCGTTTAATTTTTTTTTTATTTGTTTCTATTTATTAAAAAACTGTTTATAAAACATAGAAAATTGTTTTATATAAAATAATTTTTTTTTTACAAAATAAAAACTGTTTTCATACCGCCGGCACGTGCCATTTTTTACTTCATAAAAATGATCTTGTTACTATTTAGAAAAAAACGGTCACGCCAACGGTATGTATAGGTGGTCGGACCGCCTATAAATACCGTTGGCGTGGACTATTCTTTCTAATATGTTGCTCCGTGCCAGCAGTATGTATAGGCGGTATTATAAAACAATTTTAAATAAAATGTACAAATTTTTTTTTTGTACAATTCGCATGGCAAGAAAAATCCCCGTGTGCACGGGGGAGCATACATTTCATCACTGGTTGTAATCCTGCGCACGAAAAAAGTCAACCATGCGCATGACTAGGTTTTGTCTTGTCATGGTTAAGTTTTGTCGTGTCATGGTTAAGGATCGTGACAAGTTCGTGATAACCATTTTATTATCACGGTTAAGGACCGTCACAAGTTTAGTGTTGTCACAGTCTTTAACCATGACAAGTATTGGTCAACCCAATTTAAGGTGATATTATCACTATAAAAAGGATCGCGATGAAGGGGTGTTGTCTCTTCCAGACTTGTCACGGTCCTTGACCATGATATTTCAACTTAGATGGTGTAGTGTGTTTAGCTCTCTTTTACATAATTTATATGGCTTGAATGACCAATTATATATATATAAACATGATTATAGTGAAAGAGGAAGAACGAACCGTGGATGTAGGCTTTTGTGGTCGAACCACTCATATTTTGTGTTGATCTCATTCTTCCCCCACTTATATTGTTTATATTACTATGAAAGCCATGCCATCTAATTGTCTTCAAAATTTGGCCATACGAATTATGAAAATGTAAGAATTCTATTATGACCATTTAAGCTATGTTTACAAAATCTCTCTCTCGATTTATAAAACATATCACCAATTGAAGTGTAGAGCATTTACACGAATCTATAGAATATCAGACCAAAGATAAACAATGAAGTGCAAAACTGTGAATTCTCACTAAAGTGTGTTCATAGTGGGGGTTAGGGGTGTGTATTAGTTGGGTCGATCGGTATTTGACCTATAACAATACCAATCCTACTTATTTTTTCCCAATAATTTAGATTTTTGAATGTCTATCCATCACACCCATAAAATATCAATGTACTTAGGGATGGAACTGAATTTCTCATATAAGAACTGAAGTTATCTCTTCCCGAATCCAAAACAAATGTATAAAAATGTTTTCTTCATTTAAAAAAAAATCTATATATACTTTGTTATAAAAACAAACAATACCCTCCCACTTATCCAAATGAAAAATAAAATTAACTTAGTGGTTTCATATGTGAGAATATTAGCTGTTATCAACGATTGTATTAAATGAGTTCAATTAATGGTATATATTAATGAGTATAATATAAATTTAGTATTTTAGGTATATTAAATCCATATTTTCGCAAAGTAATTTGGTGTTTGACTACTTAGGTAAATTGGCATTCCATGTCTAAACTAAAACCAACCATAATGTTTTTAATAATTTAGGTTTGAGTAAGAAGTAAATGTAAACTAATTATGTTATACCAAAATGGCATGGCAAGGTAAGCAACCTCCATATAAATTAGCACAAAATACGTCACTATTAGTATGCAAATTTGTATGTAATGAATCCTAACCGTCATCGTGTTGGACCCGAAAAGAAAAAAAATAATTAAGCTTCGTTTGATGTGAAATAAAGGAGACGGAATATGATGATATAACTCTATCCCATGTTTAACGTGTGATGAGATATAATTTCAAATGAGATAAGTTATCTCAACCAATGTTTGGTATTGAATGTGAAAAGCTTCCAAGTAAAATAAGTTATTTCAAGTCAACTTTTTATTTCAAGAAGTGTGAAATAAACCATCCCAGGAGGTGAGATTATTTTATCTCTTGGGATGTGCCGCTTTCTTATTATGTATGCACATCAAGCGAGGCCATACAGAAATTATTTTGAAGAGGAGTGAGTAATGACCTTTCGGAGAGGAATCAATACAAAAAGACCAACAAAGCAAGCTAAGAAAAGATAGGCGGTCATCCAACCAATGCCCGGTTCCTTGAAGCTCTGGGGAGAGTTTCCTTGACTGCTAACCCCAGCCATCTCGTATGTCTTCTTGTTTAATCCCAACAGATAAGATCCAAATCCACCTGAAAATCAGATAAATTCATCACACACACACACACACAAACAAAATAAGGGTTGTCAAGAAAAAGTAATAAAGTATTGATTGAATTTAAGGTTGAAACCTCCAACTGCAATGCTATAACTTGCAACCGAACATGTCTGTATCATAGTATTCTCCTGGCGAGTGAAGGGAGCTGACACAATCCCAGCCTTTCGGAGCATATTTGTCCATGTTCGCATGAACACAAATGCAAGAAGGGCAGCAGAGACATTGAGATGAGGAGTAATCCCAGTGGTGAGATTTAGTTTCATGGCTATCACACTATATATGCCCCCAATCAAAATGCTTGCTATCACTCCCCGGAATGTCACCTGCTTTGTCCATGGTTGGATTCTCTTTGTTTCATCCTCCACTCCTTCCATTTCTTCTCTCTCTATTTCAAAACTCTCCTTCACTTCTCCCATCCTTTTTGATTCTCACCAAATTATCGTATGTACTACTTCATTATTACAACCCAAGATCCAGGTATAAAATAGAGAAAACAATAGAAATGATAAAAGGGCAAATCCAGTGCACGAGGCTCCCGCCACTGCGGGGTACTGGGGAGCTGGATGTACGCAGCCTTATCCCTGCTTGCGCAGAAATGATATATATATATATATATATATATAGTCCTGCCCTTGTGCGGACTAGTCCGTATTTTAAGAATGCGGACCGGACATGTGTCACCTGGCGGTGAGCGCAGAAAAGAGAGAGAGTGTGCCTATAATTTAGGTAATAATTTCTAGGGGCACCGCCAAATGACACATGTCCGGTCAGCATTCTTAAAATGCGGACTAGTCCGCACAAAAGCAGGACTGTATATATATATAAAGGTGTGTGTACTTGACAATATTTTTTCATTTTCAAGTACACACACTCTATATATATATATATATATATATATATATATATATATAGAGTGTGTGTACTTGAAAATGAAAAAATATTGTTTGTATTCTTTAGTATAAATGTCACATATTCTACGCTAAATTGAACAATTTGAAAATCTCGATATTGGTTGTCTCCTCTTTCGTTCTTAGCCACTCAAAAATGATTCGGAAAGTTACACATGCACCAAAAGTCAACCAATAAATAGTAATAATTGAAATTAAGAGTTCAGAGTTTCTTTGAGAATTATTTTAAATTAAAGGTTCACTTTTATTTTTGGACATAATTAAGTAACAAAATTCCAAGTCCAAGGGTTGTCCAAGTTGGTAACCGAGTATAGCCCTAAATCTAGGGACCTCAGGTTCGAAACTTGACAATTGCGTCTTGGAGCCACGGACAACAAGAATTAAGCGCTTCTTTCGAAACCCTTGTTCGGAACGGAGTGATTAGTTTCGAGGTGCGCACAAACGATTACCCTACATACAAAAAAAAAAGAAGTAACAAAATTCCATGATGATGGATTAGAGTTAATCTTTCCTGTTTATTGAGTGTAACTTTTGTCTATACAAAATAAAAACATGAACTCTTAATCTAAGATGAAAAAAATATAAAATTATGACATACAATTAATAAATCACATACATTCTAGCATAACTTCTATACTTTCTTTTTTGAATCTCATAATAGTTTTTTTTTTTTTGTAGCATATCACGAGGTGTTCGCGTCAGCTTACGCGCACCTCGATTAATTTCCATTCGCGGTTCGTGATTTCCGCTGGTCAAGCATTATTTTGATAGTACTAGGGATCAAACTGAGGACCAAACTCAATCCACCCCAAGCCTGTTTCAGTGACAGCCTTATACCACTAGACAAAATTAAGAAACCCAATTTTAAAAACTACCAATTTTACAATTTCTGCTCGTAATGTGCATTCACATTATTTTAAGTATTATTTTTAGAAACATTTTTTTTCAAATTTGTAATACGCCTCCCAATTTGCCACTTATATACTCTCTCTCCCACGGCATTAAAATTTGTGGCTGGAAGTCAAACCTTTTGAGATTTACTTTCTAGTCGACCATCTACCCTTAAATACAAAATATGCATTTAAATCATTTTTTTCTTTAATTACTATTGAAATATGTAACTTTGTATTCACCAATTCTATATACGAATTTAAAAAATGAGTCTATTATTTTCGAATGAATAAAAAAATATAATTATTAATTTAAAACCAATGAAGTACAACTTAATAATATAAATAGGTGAAAAGCTCTAGATGAACAGCCCTTCAAACCGCCTCCCCTCCCCTTTTTTTTAATTTTTTTAATATAAATTTCTTATTCTTTTGTTTTTAACAATTGATATAAAAATAGTTTTTTTATATAAAAAATCTGTTTTTCTATTAATATAATTTTTTTAATTGAAAGTAAACAGTTTTTTATTAAAATTAAAATTAATTTTTTTTTATAAATAAAAAAAAATGTTTATTGACATGATATCGCGATTGATTAGTGCCGCTGGCGCGGACCCACATTTCACCCACATCATTTGTTGAATGTGGGTCCGCGCAAGTGACATATTAGTAAACATGGATTTTTTTTTTATGAAAAAAATACTTTTGTAATTTTAATTTTAATAAAAAATTATTTAATTTTAATTAAAAAAACTGTTTAATTTAATGTCTTAGATTCGAGATTGAGGATCCACATTCAACAAATGATGTGACTCCGAGAATGTGGGTCTGTGCCAGCGACACTAATCAATCGTGATATCATGCCAATAAATATATATATTTTTTATTTATGAAAAAATATTTTTAAAATTTTAATTTTACTTTCAATAAAAAAAACAGTATAATTTGATCTGTTAGATTCGTGACTGATATATGTGTTCACGCTAGCGATACTAATTAATCACGATATCATGTTAATCAACATAATTTTTTTTTATTTATGAAAGAATATTTTTTTAATTTTAATTTTAATAAAATACTGTTTTTATATCAATTGTTAAAAAAAAGGGGAGGGGGAGGGGGTGGGGGGTGGAGTGGAGTTTGGATCGACATGGGAGAGTATATCATGGACCTCTCATTTTATTCTCCAACTTGGTTTAAGCGAAAGAGACTATTCCACTGAAAAAGGTGTAGCAGCATGTGGCATACAATAGATCCATGGAAGAAAATTTTGTCATTAGGACGAACAGTAGATTTTCCAAAAGAATAATGATAGACTCTTCAAAAGGGGGTTTTGCCGAATCCATCCCCCCCCATTTCATTCCCACCTTTGATTTCAATTAAAACAATTCTAGCCCTTAATTTATTATTTAAAAAAAATACATTATATGCCTATACTTGTTATTTATTTTAAACAAAAATTAAAAAATACTCTCTTATTTTTTTTAAATTAATAAATGTGATTTATGTTAAAGATAAATTAATTTTACATTAAACTAAAATTTAATAATTAATTATTAAAAAGTTCCTCAAACATTTTTTAATACACATTTAATCCAATCATTTTTATTTTGTTTCAAAAAGACCTCAAACACTAATTTAACCAATATTATCTTATTTTTAAAGGTCCGCGCCAGCGATACACTTTGAGTGTTTTTATTTTGTTCCAAAAAGTCCTCAAACTAATTTAACCAATATTATCTTATTTTTAAAGGTTCGCGCCAGCGACATACATTAAGTGTTTTCATATGGTGAGTGACTTTTTAGAACATAGTTTTTTATTTTTGTCGCGATGGACTTTTTAATAGTAAACATAGTTTTTTTAATTTAAAAAAATATTTTCTTTAATTTTAATAAAAAAACTATTTAATTTAATGTTTTAGATTCACAACTGATTAGTGCCGCTCGCGCGAACCAACATTTTTGGACCAACATCATTTATTAAACGTGGGTCCGCGCCAGCGGCACTAATCAATCGCGAATCTAAAACATCAAATTAATAGATTATTTTTTTTATTAAAACTAATTTTATCAAAAAAAAAAAAAAACTCCTATCGTGCCTTATCTAACACAATTAAATTGACACTAGAGAGCACACAAAACTTATTTTATCAACAAAAAAAAAACACCCAACAAAAGTGTTAAAACTGATTTTAACAAAAAAATTATGTTCGTGTTATTTTAAATTAGTCATGTTCCTATTTTTTTTAATATAAAATACAGATTTTTTATAAACCAAAAAGGTTTTTAATTTAAAAAACTAACTAAAAAAAAGTATAAAACTGATTTTAATCAAAAATAAAATAAAATGGATAGACATTGAGTATGAAATCGATACCTTTGGTTCTGTAAGTCTAGCATGACTCTTTCCAAAATGACGAAAATGAATGATTGAGGATGCACATTGACTTATGTTTCTTCTGATTGGCTTTAGGGTCAAATCAGATTTGGATGTATCTGAGCGCGGTGGGCACTAATTTTGTCCTTTTATCATGGAATTTTCTCACTATTCTTGTGATGAAATCTCTTTAGTTTACGAATTTTGAATATAAACACATTTTTTTTAATCAAATGTAAGGATAATCATTGTGTTAACCAGCCAAGTCTTTTTACTCTATCTCACCGTTTAAATCAATTTATTATATTTTCAAACTTTAAAACCTATAATTTCGTATTTATACATAATCAATTTTTATAAAACTAGTATTTTTGAAAACTATTTTTCAAGATTTATCAAATAAGATTTATATTGAATATTTAAGTTTGTAGAAAAAAATTTAAAATAGATAAATTCACTATTTGAGTTTTTCTAACAAATAAAAGAGATAAATTTCAAGGTTTAAGTAGCTTCAAAAGATGACATGCAAGTTACTTATTTCAAATAGGGAGTTTTGGAAAAAAGTCTTTATAATGCTCAAAGTGTATAAAAATAGGACACTCTATATAATTTTATAAATTTAGTCCCTGTACTAAAAATTCCATGAAAAATGGTGAAAAATAGTACTGCTGGCGCGGACCAAAAAATAAATACTATTGTACCACAGATACTAGATTTATAAATGTTATTGTACCACATGGACTAGATTTATAAACTTGAAAAGCATTGTCCTAAAAATCCAAATATATGATGAAACATGACCTTTACCTTAATTCTCTATTTCAAAAAACACATCCAGTACCTTTTTTAGAATTATCTCATTTTTTTCTCAAAAAAAATAATTCAATCTTTAAAAGTACATAAATTCAAATACACAAAATTTATATATTTAGAATCTACTCATCATGATCTATCAAAGTATATCCATGTTCAATATATAAATTATTTGTTTTTTTTAAACTCCATTATTTTCGGCTTGTGATATAAATTATTTTACTATAACATAACACAAATCAAATTTTAGGAGAAGAGATAAGAATAAATACTAACATTTAATGTGCATAATCTTAGAGTTTTATTCACTTATTACTACATGAAATATGCTTCGACCTCAAACACGCAATTTCTCCTATATAACCAAACTAAGCTATACATTATATCATAACATCTCAGTGAAAATAAACTACCCACCAGTTTGATATTGTACAAATATGGTCCATTGCATTCGCTACCTTAAGTTTCCATATTGTTATCTTTTGTATGATTTAGGTGGCTGCAATTATTTTTACTAGGTCTCTCTTCAATTGTTGTATGAAATTAATATGCACAAATTAAGTTAAAATCATGTATTATTATATTCACATTGGATCTTGATCGTGGTCCCCGATGAATCCTTGTCGTCCATAGTTGCTATGGTTGGAAGATGTTGACACTTGTGTTAGAAATTTAAACTTCTTTACTCTCCCCGTTAAACTTTAGAGGGTATGTGAGTCGTTTGCCCCAGTATTCTTTGGGGCATGCTAATGTATAGAAATTATCACAAAGGGGGCGTGCCATCAAATGATGAGACGTGCCTAAAAAATTGATCTAACCTATTAACTACTTTTCTACCGTTGGTTTGGCTCATTACCATCTCACTTTCGTCTTCAGGCTTTATCACAGCTCTATTTTTGCCTCTTCACATTGTAAGTTTGTTTCTCTCTCTCTTTCGTCTTTTATTCGTTGTAAATTTCTTTAAAAAGCGTTAACTTTCTCTTTTACGGTGTCTGTTAGTTCAGTGTAAGGATGCTTTATGTTATAAATAAAAGGACAATACATGATTTTAGGCACCGCTACATCCCTGAATGGAGGATGGTTGAACTATGGGAAGGTCCTTTAAATTATTACATTATTGAGGGAGGCCACTAGCTATATTCCTAGTTTGTTACTGCAGAAGGCATCAACTTCCCACCTAAGCGGCTATTCCTTGAATTTTTTCAATTCTTTGATGTGATCCCTGTCCAATGTTCTCTGAATACCTAGAGAATTGTCAATGATGTCCACAAAATCAAAGCAATACCACTAATTTTCTATGCATTATTTAAATTGTGAAGTTTATTTTATCTTCTTGCTGTGACATGTGATCTCACAAATTATCTTTAATTTGTGATTAAATTCATTTTGTGAAATTGGAAACTAATACACGGTAATTCATTAATTAAATATTTGGAAGTGACTGTATATTATGGGCAACTATGGAATGGTTAGGGACTAGGTGTTGAGATATTTTTTGTTTGCATTATTCTCTCGGTGTCAGGACCCACTAATCGTGAAGTAGTTTTTTATAATGTCGTGTCGCACTTAACTAATATATATTTAAATAATTGGTAATTAGACTTCTGTAAGGACATATTTTCCATCATCCTGATTTTATATTGAGTATGTCGTATACCGTTACAACCGTCGAAGGAAGTTCACGATCATTTGTTCAAGACGACGGATCCAAATAGCGAGTTTCTTCAACAACACTCATCTACGAGATTGATTTTGGTAAGGAATGCATTTAAGTTTCGAAAACATTTTACGATAGTATGGGGATATTTGTTGAAACTATTTTTTTTTATCAAAATGAGACATTTTTCTAAGTCATTTTTTTTTTGGAATACTTGTAGGCGAGCTTTATAAAATATGAATTTTTCGCTTATGTCGTTCAAATGACCCATTCGAACGACATCACATGTCTTTTCTTAGGTCGCGAGATAGGCCGTTCCTTGTTTGCATCAAATGACCCTACACTGTTTTACATTTTAACGGGTCGTTTCTTAGGTCGTTCTGATGACATCCTATGTCGTTCAAACGACACCGTGAAGTCGTTCGATCGACTGCGCCACCTTAAGAATTTTAATCTGCTATAAATACCTATTTTGTGAGACTTTTGCTACATGAAAACTGCAAATCTGCAGAATTTCAATCTTCGCTTTTTAGGAAAAATTAATGTTTTTGATTAATTAAAAACATCCCATATACTTTTGTGAATTTTTTGTAACCCAAAGCACATATTTGTCGAAGTTTCTCTTGTAAAGAAGATTTCTCCACTGTTGGATTGGTAGTTCTTGCGGGAGCTATTTGCTGACGATTGCGGTCATTGGGGATACTCGTGGATATTCACTGTTGAACGAGGAGTTGCGATTTTTGAGGTCTTGAGGGAATCTTTGTTGTTTCTAGGCTGCGGTCTATTTGGATTTTCTATGGGAAATTCATTGCATATTTCTCTATGTAATTTTATGTTGCGATTTACATTTAATAGTGAAATAAAAGGTTTTGCCCTTTGGGTATTTTTCTTGAATTTGAGCTTTCCTGAGACTGTTCTTGTGATGGTAGCTTTGCATGTTTTATTTATTCACAGAGATGCATGTTTTAGGGTTTAATAAAACTGGATTGAAGATTGACTCTAATTAAATAAGTTTTAATTAGAAATTTGCGAATCCTAGAAATAATTGATATCACGCTTTCTCAAATTGGTAACAAAGCTTTTAGCTTGGGATTTTATCTCTTACAAATTAGGATCAGAGAAGATTTCACCAAATTACACTGAGATTCTTTTTTCACAATTTTTTTGTAATATCGATGTTTAAAAAAATTGATTTTGAAAAATTTCACAATTTTTTGTTGGATAACTTACATAATCGAATGCCCGTTATTGATGGCATGAATTTTTCTTATTAGAAAGCCTGCATGAGACCGTGTTTAAAGGCTATTGATGAACGTGTTTAACTAATATGTGAAAGAGGGTGAACTCCTCCCACTGTCACCGCTGAAAATTCCACTACTCCCAAACCTGTGTCTGCCTGGACTGAGGATGATAATAAATGGAGTTATAATTCCCGTGGCCTGAGTGCTATTTTTAGAGTCGTCACCCGTGACGAGTTCCGTCATATTATGACGTGCACCATGTCTAAAAAGGCATGGGATATCCTCCAATTGATATATGAGGGTACGAACGCGGTTAAGGCGTCTAAATTACAAAATTTGATCACCCAGTTTGAGACTATCACCATGTCAGAGTCTGAGTGTTTTGACAAGTTTTATGCGTTATCGGGCAAAGTTAACACGAGTTTTAATTTGGGTGAGAAAATTGACGAGACGGGAGTTGTTAAAAAGATTTTAAGGTCACTCACATCTCGTTTTATTCCTAAGATCACTGTTTTAAATCCATTGGGGATATTAGACACACTTAGGTTAGAAGAACTCGTAGGAGACCTTCAAACTTATGAAATCGACATGTTTCCCAAAACCGTTAAGCATAAGGATAAAGGGATTGCACTTAGGGCCCAGTTTAGAAAAGGTGAGGAAGTGTCTAAGAAGAATAAAAAAAGAGAGTTTGTGAGTCCGAGTCGGAGGAAAAGATTAATTTTGATGATGTGGCCTTGCTTGCTAATTTTTTAAAAAACGTTTCTCAAAATTTTCAAAGAATATTCATCCAATAAAAAGATTTTGAGAAAAATAAAAAGAACGAAGAGGCCAAAGAGAGCGGTGAGAAAGAGGAAAAGGCGAGATGTTTTGAGTGTGAGGGCAAAGGGCACAAAGCTTTTGAGTGTCCCACTATGATAAAGAGAAATGGCAAGAAGATTGCTAATACCGCCACTATTAATGATAGTGACATCGAGGTGATTGATTCGGGGGATGAATCATCACATGGTATGTGTGTTGCTTTCACGGCTAGTCACATGAGCACATCTAATTTTCCCACGACGATGAGGACACTTGTAAATGTGAGAGCCTAGATAATATTTCGACCCATTTGGGGGATAGTGAGTGTGAAAGTGAGATTGAAAGTGAGGGTGAAAGCGATCGCCAAAAAGCGTTTAGAGATTTATACGCCGATACTTTGAAGACGAAGAAGTTAAATAAAGTGTTTGGTCTTAAGGTGTTAAATTTGGAGACAGAGAGATAAGTTTTGAGGGTGTGTGAGGCGTCGGCAAGTCAACTTGAGAAGGTGAGAGTTTCTTTATGTGAGCAGTTGATCATCTTAGGCGAAAAAAAAGAGTGAACTTGAAGTCCGTATATCCCACCTTGAGAGAGATATCGAACATTCCCGGGAGTTCAAAGTCACTATAGAGGACACATCTAAGAAGGTTGGAAAGATTCTCCTCTGTCCCGCTTTGGGTAATTTTGAGAGACTAGGAATAGGTTATAACGGTGCGTCTACTTCTCATGTTGCACCCGAGCCAGTTCTCGAGTTTGTGATAGATCCTTATAGCTCTTAACCTAACCCACCTAGGAGTTCGTTTTCACGTAGGAGAGTCTGTCCTAGTCATGTTAAGAGAGGTGTTCCTAGACCCGTTTATGTTTGTTACAATTGTAAGAAAATAGGACACCTTAGGGAATTTTGCTTTAAGTTAGGTAGTGTGTCTCATAAAGTTTTACCTCGTTATGTTACTACACATGTTACCACACGCACACCCACACATGATACTGTATATGCTCCTGCACATCATATGAAAGGTGTTGAGAACTTTAGAGAGCAAGTTGAATATATTAGTCAAGACTTCACATGATTTGGTGAATATTTTTCATAGGATGTCATCACCATTGGAAAACTCCTCCAGACCTAATGGTTGAGGTTTAGACTTGTTTGCGAGCATAGGATGATTGTGATGATGATATTTAATACCTATTACTAGTGTGTACCACTTTTGTATTTATTTTTTCCATTTTGATATATTTTTTGAAAAACCCAAAAAGATTTTTGTTTTTGAAATTTTTTGAAAAAATACAAAAATATTTTCTATTTTTTTGCGAAAAAATTGAAAATGCCCAAAAGATATTATTTTGATATTTTTTTTTGAAAAAGACAAATAGATTTTTGTATTTTATTTTAATACCGTTTATGTATAAACATTTAGAATGACCAAGTCACAACATTATTCCATATCCATGTGACTATTTGATAGTGTTTTGAGACGATACATCATTTCATCCATGTGCTTTATAATGTTTGGAGTCATTAAGATGAGATTTATGATTACTTTCTACAATATTTGAATCTTATTCTCCTTTAATGTACACTTTCACGGATTAAATTTGATTATCGTACTTGTCTATCACATATTGGTCGAAGTGTTTTAATCTCAATCCTGTCTTAAAAATAAACCAAATGAGATAAACTTGACAATGAAAGTAGTGCATGTAAGAACCGTTGCCAGTGAGGAATTTGTTTAATATGAGAAAAAAGGATGAGTGTACATGGGAAAAGGGCTATGAAAGGAGCAAATAACCTTTGCATGAAAGCCACCATTTAAAAAGAACCCAAAAAGTGTGGCATTGTAAAAAGTAGCCAAGGCCAAAATAACTAAGTTTGCTATGATCATTCAAAAGAAAAGAATAAAATAGAAAAATATGATCATTATTATTAATGAGGGAGTTTGGTTGGAAATTAATGGGTTTGCAGGTCATGACAAAGTCTTAAAAAAGCATTACATAGTTTAGACGTTATTGGTATGAAAATCATTTAATATTTTTATTCGTTGATTAGATTGAGTCGGTGTCATTTAAATTCAACATTTTTACACTTAATGACGATTTTGAGTTCATTCGTTAGGAGTATCCAAATTTATCATGCACATATGATGTGTATGCTTGAGTTGATTTTCCTATCGAATTTATTCACACCCATTCATTCCATTTCCACGATTTTGTTATCTTAGTGTAAATTCGTGGTGTTGTTTTTTGTTAATTATAGTTGCTTGAAAAAATTTGAGAGTAAATTAAACTATAATTTGAGAGTAAATTATAGTTGCTTGAAAAAATTTGAGAGTAAATTCGTGATCTGTCTAAATTAAACAATGGTTGAGAGTAAACATATGAACAAGTAATAATTTGCGAAATAAGCGTCTCCTACATCAAACATGGTTCTAAGAGATACCGGTGTTAGTAGATATCTTTATCCTAAAACCTTAGAGATCGTGAAACTAGGATGCAGAAATAAAACAAGTTATAGTTTTCAAGCACAATTACTCCAATCATATGATGAAGTTATTTCTAAATGAGAATTATCAAAAGACATAGAAACTATATCAGCAAGTTGAAAATCACTAGTATCATGAGTAACTACCCCATTTTGTTTGGGAGTTTTTGGTGCACTATAATGGTAAGAATATCCATTAGTTACCCAATATTTGATAACTCTAGTTTGATTAAACTCACCTCCCCATCATTGAATAAATCTAAGGTTTTGGTGGTGTTCACTTCCTTAACCTTCTTGTGAGGAGACTTAGTAATTTCCTCAATAGGGCATGCATCACAAACATTAGTTGGGTATTTCTTCAATTTTAAAAAATCAATTTGAGATCTCAAATTACAAGTCCTGATCCAAATAGGCAAAGCTTTCAAAGGTTTTTGTGCCTTTTGTAATCTAGGATATAATTTTTCTTTAGAAAAGGTTTTCTTGTTAATATGAGGCCTAGACTTATTAAAGAAATGATTCCAATTACTATTAGTATGCTTCCTATGAAAATTTATAAATCGCTTCACTTTTGGGTTATGGCTTTTAAAATGAGTACATTTCTTGCGGTTACTAAGGCATTCCTAGTTTTGGTGACCAAAAATATCGCAAAAACTACAATAGCAATTAACAGCAGGCTGTTTAACATAAGGAATAAACTTTCTAGACTTATATCCACCTAAGTCATATTTGGTGCTCACATTTGTCCTTTTAGGGGGTGGTATGTACTCTGGAGAACCAACATACATTAAAGGAGGATAATTGAGATCTAATCTAGTTTTAGAAGTACTTTAATTCAAAATCTATTTTCCTTTGTCAAGTGTGAAAATACTCAGATTTGGTTTGACTTGAAAACTATCCCTAACAAATATAATAGGTCTAATACATGGTTATTTTGAAAATTTCCTTCGTAAACAATAACATTTGTATTGCAATTATATTTCTGGGCGTCCAAAAGTTTATCCAAATCAAAATCTTCTTTGGATATTACTAAATCTAATTCTCGTATCCTTTTAAAAGCATTGACACACATTTCTTTAGATTTTTCAAGATCAATAATTGTGGACTTATATTTTTGTTTAAAACCAATAACCTTTTCATTAAGATCAGAGATTTCATTTTCAAAATCAGATTTTTATTTTTCAAAATCACTTCTTTCTTTTTCAAAATTTGATTTAATGACAATCATCTCCTATTCAATTTGCTTAATTATCCCATACTATCTTTCTAAGTTCTCACTAATTGATTTCACCAAATCAGATAAATCCTTCCTATTTCTTAGTGTTCTAACATACAATTCAACATAGTCATCATAGCTTAGAAAATCATCATCCCAAATAACTTTGGTGCTAGTGTGCGAAAAGTCACTAGTTTCAATTGAAACATAATTATCATAGCGAGCAAGACGTTTAGCATCAAAAGGAGCAGTTAATTCATGCATAGATGGTTGAGTAGCTAGCAATGATTTAACACATTCAATTAAATCTAAAATCTCATCAGATTCTTCTTCATTAGAATCATTTAACTCATCTAGGCCAACAATATATTTATCCCCACAACAATAATAAACTCTACAAAAAAAAGCCAGGCATTATGACACAGGCTTATTCTGGTCCTTTTTTGAATCATGTTATGAAGCTTCATACCAAGTTTTTATTAAATGGGCCTTGTAATTTTTATTGTGTTTGGTCTGTGATTTAAGATGACAATCTGCAATGAAATGGCCTACTTTACCACAATTATGACAAGACATTTTAGATTTATCTAGTTTGCTGTTATTATTACTAAAATACCCAGTCTGATTTGTGTTTCCATTGCGAGGCCTCAATGACTGGCTAGATTGGGAGTCATATTACCTTTTTACAATGTTATTTCTCTTTTTCAAAAGCATTTTCAACTGCCTTGTCATAAATGCAATCTCACTATCAATATTTTCAAATTCATTAACCTCTCCATCACAGTCATTTTCAGACTCCGATTGTATGGAAATTGGTTTATATTTTTCTTTAACAGCGTGTGCAATTTTCAATGCAAGTTTAAAACTACGACCAAAGTCTTCTTTAGAAAATCTTGTTAATTTCTTCCTAAATTCCGACTCTAACTCCATAGTCCTTAACTTAGAGATGAGAAGCTTGGATGTGAACAGGTCATTAATTTCTTCAATTATGTATCGCTTATGATCAAATCTTGGCATTAGGTATCTAAGAATTTAAGAGCAGATTTCCTTGCTAGTGTACACTATACCATTTGCGTGCAACTGGGTAATAATATCTGTTAGTCATCAAAAGTTTAGTTATCGTTCATTACTAACATATTATATTATTGAACTAGCATCTTAACCCTCACATCACCCTCGTGTGCAGTGATTAGTGTGTCCCATGTCTCTTTACTTGTGGTGCAGTGACATATACGCTCCAATTCATTCTCGCCCACATTAATAAAAATAGCTTTTTTACCCTTATTATTGAAGTTGCTGATTTTCTTTTGTTCATTACTCATTTTAGATGTCCTAAGTTTTATAAGTACAAAACTTCCTTAAGCGACATGAATAATAGGATGTGTATAACCGTTTTCAATTAAGTCGTAAACATCATCTCCTAATGAACCTTGAATAATGGATGTCATATGAACTTTCCAGTAGGGAAAGTTAGAACAATCAAACATAAGGGGTCTACTTAAATTTCCTAGCCTAACTAACTGACTTGAATAATCCATTAAAATAAGGTGTGGCCATCCCGATCGAGTGTGACACCCCACTTATCAAAATAAGAGTTGGTCAACCCGTTACTCCAATAAAAAAAGGAATCATAAATGGTCCATTCTTAGCATCACTATTGCATAATAATAATATGATACCAGCACCAAGTATTTTAGTAAACGGATGTCATATAATTACAAGTTTGATAAAAACAATTTTGACAATCCAATTTATAACAGAAGGTGGATATACATCTACTCCATGGATGGTTGGGGGGATTTTAATATAATGGCTTCCAGTACTGAAAAATCTGGTGGGAATGAAGTTAATATTAGAGCAATATATGAATTTGTTGAATGTGCTAAGGTGAATGGCCTAATTGATGTGGGCTATCAGGGGTCAGAATTTACTTGGCACAGTAAAAGAGATGTGGAACATAGTATATGGTGCAGATTAGACAGAGTTATGATGAATCAAGAATGTATGGGCCTCAAATACAAATAGATGGTGTCTCATTTGAACAAGAGTATGTATGATCATTCTCCTTTACTTCTAAGAGGGGATATCCCAACATATGTTGATCATAAAAGTTTTAGATTTCTTCATTTTTGGAAATCAAATGAAGAATGTGGTGATATAGTCCGGAGTACATGGAGCCAACAGATATGCTCCATTACTAATACATATAGTTCTTTGAAGCTTAAGGCCATTAAAAAGAAACTAGGTGTTTGGAGTAAAATAACTTTTGGGGATATCTTTCAACAAGCAAGAAATGCTGAAGATAATTTACTTAATGCTGAGGTCTCGTACGAATAGATACCTTCGGAGGATAATAGAGAAGAATTATATAGATCCACAGTTGCGTAGAATCATAGGCTCAAAATAGAGTCAGATTTCTGGAGTCAAAAAGCAAATGAAAAAGGGTTTTAGAGGGTGACAAAAATTCAGCTTACTTTCATAATATTGTGAAAGGTAAGAAGAGGAGGTTAAATATTCAACGGATCAGAAATAGTGATGGAAATTGGATTGAATCTTCTACAGAAATTGAGGAAGAAGCTATTAATTTCTTTGCAAAGCAGTTTACTCAAGATTGAGAACATAATTCGGTTGGCTAGGAGCAACTTTTGGAAGTAATTCAGCACCAAATTACTAAGGATATAAACAATCTTCTGGTTCAATGGCCTTCTATGGAAGAGTTAGAAAATGCAGTTAAAGGTTTGAATGCTAATAGTTGCCCAGGAGTAGATGGGTTTAATGGTAAATTTTTCTTTGCCTACTGGGGAGATATAAAAGAAGACTTATTGAAGGCGTTGCATTATTTCTTTGCAGGTTATTGCCTCCCAAAGATATGTACAACTAAAAGAATCGATTTGATCCCCAAAAAAGAGAATCCAAAATCATTTAATGATTTTAGACCAATTAGTATGCAAAACTTCATCAGCAAAATCTTTTCAAGGGTTCTTAATGATAGAGTTTCAAATATTCTTCCTTCTATTATTTCTCCATTTCAAACTGGGTTTATCAGGGGGAGATCTATAACTGAAAATGTTTTGCTAGCTCAGGAATGTATGTCTAGGATTAATTCAAAAAATGTTAGAGGTAATGTCATTATTAAACTGGATATGCCAAAGGCGTATGACAGAGTTAACTGGTTGTTTTTGATCAAAGTTATGCGCAATATGGCCTTTTGTGAGCAATGGTTAGATTTAGTCTGGAGTATTTTATCTAACAACTAGGTAACTATTATGGTGAATGGGAAAAAAATGGTTTTTTTTATGCTTAAAGGGGTATAAGGTAAGGGGACCCTCTATCCCCATTCCTCTTTGTCATAATGGCTGATATGCTTTCCAGAAATTTACACAACCTTGTTAAAGATAAAGGGTAAGTGGGCTTTAAAATGACAATTTCATGTCCTAAATTTAACCACTTAGCTTTTGCAGATGACTTGATCATTTTTGGCTCAGGAATGAAGATAAAGGTTAGGAAGATAATGGAGATCATGAATCTCTATGAGCAGGGATCGGGTTAATTGGTCAATAAGGATAAAAGATATATAGTTATATCAAATAAGATCAAGCCCAAAGTAGTGTTAAAATTAAAGTTGATTACTTATATATAAATAAAGTCAGGCCCTGTGAATTACCTTGGTTTCCCCTTATATATCGGGAGAAAGAGAATCTGCTATTTTGAAAATATGGTTTCTAAGGTGACAAAAAAACTATCTGATTGGAAGGCTAAGTGTTAATCCACAGGGGTAAGTTCATGCTTATCAAATCAGTGCTATTATCTATGAATCTTTACCTTCTTCCAGCCATATCTCCCCGGAAGGCAATAATAAGAAGATTGAATAGGTCTCTCACAAATTTCTTCTGGGGATCAAACTTTGGAGAGGAGAGGCATCATTAGTGCAAGTGGGGAAAGATTACTAGACCAACTAAAGAAGGAGGCTTGGGAATCAGGGACATTCAAGACATTATAAATTCCTTAAATATGAAATTGTGGTGGATTTTTAGATCCAACGAGTCTATCTGGGCTCAGTACATGCATGCGGCATATTGTGGTGGATTTTGTTAAAGAATCGTTTCATAACCCTATTTATAAATCACCATTGTTCCTGTTACTACGTTGTTTAGCATTCCATTTATCTTGGTTCGCTTTGGTTCGTTACAACACTCAAAACCTAAATCATCTTTTCTTTTATCTTTTATTCTTGTTTATTGATTTTTAACTGAAAGAATATCCTCGGCACTTCATATAATTCCCTACGAAAATCGACCCCGGTCTTACCGGGATTTTATTACTCTCGCGATTAGTGTACACTTGCGCTATACAATTTTCTGAGCGAGTCAGTACCGAATAAACTATTTATTCTCAATACAAAATCCAATAAAACATCTAATGAAATCAAATTGAGTCCGTAAATACAAAGTCTAATAACTGAATAAAATAAAGAGATAAAGGGGCGACATGCCCAACTGAAATAATTAAACTGTATCCTACTCTAGGAATGAAGTAACTGAAGCGTCTAAGTCTTTATCCTGCAAGCATCCACATGTGCAGCAGATACACATCCATGGAACAGATCATCAAACAGGGCGTTGCTATGGCTGGACACCAAGAAGGTTTTTGGAAATTTTTTTGCAAGTACGGGTCAGACAAAAAGAAAAATCATTTGAAAACATTTAGGAAGTATTTAAATTTCAGTTTAAATGAACAGTTATTAGATACACATGTTAGGCTGCGTACACTCTCTTGAAATCCTTACCTCTCATCTATAGTGCTCACCTAACGTCCCATCTAGTCAAGCTACCTAATCTAATTAGTTCTCAAGCATCTAATTAACCATACACCAGTCTAGCTCTCACGTATCTCTCATACAGTACTCTACAGTATTCCCTTAATTATCATTAAGACTTTAATTAAGTTTCTCCTTAACTTACCCCGTACCGCGCATACAGTACGTTATCGAATAACTAATAATTAACATTTCTCTTTC
This sequence comes from Sambucus nigra, assembly GCA_949130495.1. Taxonomy (NCBI): domain Eukaryota; kingdom Viridiplantae; phylum Streptophyta; class Magnoliopsida; order Dipsacales; family Adoxaceae; genus Sambucus; species Sambucus nigra. Next base: position 462,646,358 of record OX422211.1, on the reverse strand, counting down.
GTTATTATCATGATCCTCATGTTAAGTTCTCACTCTTACTTTACTTCTGATTTTCACCAGCTATCTTTTCTACTATTTACACTTAAATAGATTAAACATCGTTGTAGATATAAACTATCTAGTCTCACTACTATCACACATAAGTAGATTATGCATTGTTTAGATATACACTATCTAGCCTACTTACTTTCACATATAAGTAAGATAAAAATCATAAGTACATATATATATATAATACCGCATCTCTCGGACTGGTCATAAGGATGCGCACTTGCGTACTCTGCTATCAGTCCAACTACCTCTCGTACCCCTGGACTGGTCATAAGGATGCGCACATGCGTACTCTGCTATCAGTCTAAGTACCTCTTGTACCTAATCATGGACTATCGATTCAGAGTTTCTCCTCAAACAATCAATCAAATCACACATATTGGAGGAGAACATAAAACTAAATCTTTGGGGTTATGCACATACCTAACGTACGCAAACGACTTGCTAACAATATTATTTCTCTCATATAGTTATCCACTATTAGCACTATGCTCTGGTGCACAAATCCAGACCCTACAAGAATCGTCAACGTATCTCCCATTGCGCAAGACCTCCGTGATAGCAAGTAGCGTAGGTATGTTAACATACAAAAAACACATAATAGGCATACACATAGCCTAACCATATGTATATTCAATATAGGCACACTCATAACCTATAATAAATTTATATAGGTATACACTCTACCTGCATATTCTATATAAGCACACATATGACCTATAATAAATTCGTATAGGTATACACTCAACTTATTATATCCCGTATCGGTATACTCTCACCTATAATAATCACTTGTATGTAGTATTAGTCTCTCGAATACTCACCGTACAATTTATTCACATTTATACTTCTCAATTATTTTGATCTGATCATTATTCTCAACTCAAAGGGCCCTTAGTTACCCCTTATATTAATTTAGTATTTATTACACCCATACCCTACTGGTTATAGACCTAGGTCATGGACCACTCTTACAGAAGCCCAAATTCCAAATTTTCGATTCGAAATTCACTCCATTTGATATCGTCGATTTAAAATTCCAATCTTACTCACATTCAGATCCAATCAAGTCTTGAACATATACCTACTGACTTCCTCTAAGTCTTTAATGAATTCTAGGATTAATGCCCAAGTTCCTTATTATTCATCCCAAGAGGAAATAACATTAAAAAGGCAAAACTGGCCAATTCTGGGCAGCTAAATCGATTCTCCCAGGAGGCCAAATCGATTCGCCTCTTGGCCTAATTAAATCGAAATATAGAAGGTCTCTTCTTCTTTAAGTTTTTACGATTTCTCAACTCAATATCTTCCTCAATTCTCCAAGAAACTTCTCCAAATTTTAAACCAAAACAACTAATCACTACATAGACGCATAGGAATGATCTCCAATGTAAATTAATCATTGATTCATTTTGAATTTAATTCAAGAAGTTATTATCCTCTAACAATACATAAAAACCCTAGTTTCTCATGTTCTTCACATCTTTTAATCAAGAACCTAGATTTCTTCATTATAAATCATCCCAAACCCTCTGATTTCGTGTCACCAACATAAAGAAATATGAATGCATGCAAACCTACTTAAATTCATGGATTATACCCACCCAAATTCATATTAAATCTTCCAAAAACATGTAAATGAAACCCTATTCAAAATGGGTATTATAACCTGCTTAATATAAACGCAAGATAAATACTTAACTCTTAATTTAAGGTCTAATTTCGTGATTTGATGATGGATTTTATTGTCTTCCCCTTTAATCCACTCCCAATGATGTTTGTGGTTCAAGAATCACTCGAATATCTCAAGAATCATTCCTTAAACTTCAAGAATGGCCTCTCCTTCTTCTCTAATGTCCTCTCTTGGATTTCTAACCTCTAAACCCTAGCCTCTCCCATCTATATACTAATATAGGCTTTGTGAACTCGTAGGTCTCTTCACCCTATTTTACCAAATGATCAAAATGCCCTCTTACGGTGCTGATTCGAAAAAATTGCCCCAGGACCCAAACTATACCCTTAGGTATACTATTTCGACTATTTTGACCCTTTCGGAATCAACCATGACCTCCAAATCATCATTCGAATCACTTTATAAAATCATCTTATTTCCAGCTCAAAATATGGCATGCATGAAATTAAACTAAACTGAATGAATTTAAACTATAAATCACCAAATTAAATAATTTCTCCGAATTAAATAAATCCTAATTCACCAATTTAAATAAATTCTAAATTGCCAATTTAATTAAACCCTATATCCTTAGAAATACGGGGTGTTACAATTTGGGAGAGGCGGATGTCGGTTGTACTTAACCCCATATATAGAGAGGCTGCTCCGATGTCTTGAACCCGAACCAATCATAGCTTGGGCGAGGGCACTTGCTAATTCACCAAGGTGCAACATCTACATGGGCATGTACTATTATATAGTAAATTACATATGGATAAACATCTCATTCCCTTCTGCTTTCTTGTTATAAGGATATGTCTTCCAAAACATTTAGTGGTCCTATACCAATGTTTCTTGCTGAAACATTCAAGTAAAGTTTCTATACTCCTTAGTGCATGGAGGAGGTGGAGGCCGAGTTGTTGGCAACAACACACTGCTCTAAGAGATTTATAATTTCTTTATTACTTAAAAATAATTGAACTTTGAGTGTTAATTAATTTTTTGAATTTTCTTGCGAGTTACATTTTATTATCTAATGATATATACAACGTTATTAAAAAATTAAATGTTGAATATAATGCCCTCGTTTATGTCAACAATTTCTATGTGTGTTCTTGGGTTATAAATATTGTGTGGTAAGCATAGTTGAATTTGTATAAATTTAAGATATATATTTTTTTAACAATCCAAAAAGGATCTTAAATCTTGAATATATATATATATATATATATATATATATATATATATATATAACGGACCTTTAACATTATAAAATCATACAAAAGCATTACAAAACTTGTGTAATAAGGCGGAAATAGTAACAAAAAAAGTCCGTTAGTAAATCATAATTAGAAACAGTAAAATACCGTTGGTAAATTCATTATTAGTAATAATATAATATTGTTACTAAATCCAATATTAGTTACAGTTAGTATTTAGCACTAATTTTGTTCCCCACGCCTTTTTTCTAACAAAAAATTAGTGTTGCTAAATATTTTTATAATGGTATAATATTGTTACTAAAAGCCAGTATGGTGTAGTGAACTACAAAACCACGAACTCTATGTTAAGTTCGAGAAGTGTGGATTCTGTTGCAAGAGTTGTATTTTAAAGGTTACATTATGATGGAGATGAGGATGTGCGTTTAAACCACAGCTATTCACTCTAAAACAAATCGGATGATGGGGATGAATAGGTTTGATTGCATAACACGGTCAATTTCTGAATCAATTCTATTTTTCTTTCAATTTCAATTAACCTGTCATATTGAATAACTATTTGATGTGATGAAACCTTTATAACAACAATACAATGAGACTAATTAGGTAAATCTAGTGAGAATAACTAGAGTGAAACAGTTAATTATAACTTTAGCCAATTACACCAGATCTAGATGTGATCTATGTGCGGTATATGATCAAAGAGTGAAACGGAACAAATAATAATCACAAATAATCCAAAGGACATATTTATGAGGAATAAACACCCACCAAGGGGTAAAAAAAATCTAGACGCACACCAATTTTTCTTTTTACTTCAAAAAAGTTATATATAAAAAAAGATGGTACCTCTCACTCATGCCCTCACGAGTCGTTTCTTATGGACTTTGAACTTTGCCCCATAAAATATGAAAATCCACCCTGAGCTCCACAAAGTTAATGAGAAACTCCATTTTTATCCTTGGAATTAGGCCATGCTTTAATTTCTCCAATAAGCTGAAGCACCTAAAATTTTAGATCTAGGAGTGACATGTCTTCAATTGAAGTATAAATATAAGGCTATTGTGGATCTGAACCAAAACACCCTCAATTATCTCTAAAAAGCATGGATTAAGTATAGATGTAAGTTTTATAAATTTTGGAGGAAAAAGTGAAATTAGAATAGAAAAGGAATGTAAAATGCTCTCAATCTCGAAATACTCTCAGAAGGTTGTTTGAGTTGATAGGTATTAAGATGTTATGAAATAGGAGGAAAATGTCATATATTTAGAAATTTTCCAAAAAATTGATCTGCTACGCACACGGTTCAGTTTTGTCTTGCGCATGTTTTTAACCAGTGTTGAAACATTGGCGCATGGGTCAATATTGGACCATGCGAATGGAGCCATGCGCATGGGTGCAAACGGTTTGGATCAAAATTATTAAAAATCTTCAAATTGCAGACAAACAAATTCAGTGACTATCATTTAGACAACATAAAACAATTAACAAAAAATTTCACTTGGTCATCCGATTTGAAACACATTTTAAATAAACATGCAAGTTTGTTTAGCCTTAAAATAAATTGAAAAAAATACCAAAAGGATATGTATTAAAAGTATGTGGCAACATAAGTCTTTTGTTGCAGAGAGGGTTGTATGATCTTCATGTTCAAAAGTTTATCTAATCCAAATGAACGTGCCTCACTCATACGTATCAATCTCACGTGGCTCAAATTACTCAACGACTCAAATGTTTTGTCATGGAATGTAGAAAACTTTAATATATAACAATTAAATTACAAAATAATATATTTTAAATCTCCCATTTTGTCTATTCCGTGTAAAAACCTCCAAACCCAAAATACTCTTGATTTCTCCTACCAAACCCACTTCATATTGACCATATAATCAGAGGAGTAGGATGTGATAAACAATGAGTCCAAAAGAACAATGAAACATCAAAATTGAGTTTGAAATGCTGGGTCGGATTCGGATCAACATGAATATATCTGAAATCACATGAAACATCAGAGAGAATCAGGCAGACAATGACATGCATAAAGAGAAACTCCCTTTATTTTAAGAATCCACCAAAACATGAATAGGATATAAATGATATAAAGAATGTAAGAATATGAAATATGGTTAGAATCATCTAATATCAATGAATACAACAAATATGTGCTCTAAGCTTGTGAAATAACACAACAAAAGTGTATCTCCCCCAAAGTCCCATAAAACAAAGTTTCTCCTCCTAAAGTAAGAAACAGGGGAATATATGAAATATCCAGCTATCAAGGTGTCTACCCTATAACAAGGAAAACATCATATCATATCCCCTTATTTTATATATTTCTTCCCCTTTTTGAGACATTGGAATTATCTCCCCCTTTGAGAAAAAAATATCTCCTTTTTTTTGACACCGAAAGCCAAAGAGAGGAAAGTATCATAAATAACGGGTATAGCATGGTAATAAAGCACAACCACAGTGACATAATGAACTAGCAAAGAAAAATATAGTAAAGCATTTGAAATGCCAAATCTATAAAGTGAATACATGATCTCAGAACATGATGGAATATATCAATCAATAAGCATATAAGTATGGTATATGAGATACATAAAATATTACTATAATGAAATCATATATAAATCACTGACATAACAATATGAGCATATAAACATGGATAAGACAGATTAATCCATAAAATCCATCAAAGTGTACCATAACAACCAAAATAACTCTAAGACAAACAAGGAGTAAAGTTACATCCAACATCCAAAAATACCAAGGTACTAAAGAAATTGGTACAAATATCTAAGAATAAATCCAAATATCTAAAAGATATAGAGATAACATATAAACTCTCCTACAAAAGCAACTAATACTCCTCCAAAACAATAAGCACTCCCCCTAAAGATAAGCATGCAGTGAGAATCATGAAAATAATGACAAAGAAAAACATATGAATCATGTGAAAACATGTGAAACATGATGGGAGTATAAGTATCTCAAAAAGATATCATGAAAGCATGTGATAAGAACATGTGAGCATGAACATGGAACATCTGAAGAAATATGTGTGACAATGACAATAATAATATAAGTCCAAAAATAATAACAAGAATCATGTGATATCACAAAGAGATACCTTAAATCACATAAGCTCACACAAGATAGTCAACAAAATAAAGTACTAACAAATAGACAATAGAAACACAAAAATGTCACTAGGTACAAGAAAAACTAAATAGAGCAAAGGTATGTCTAAGGTCAAACTAACAAGATACTAACATAATAAGCTCAAAATGAACTCACAAACTCAAACCAATCACACAACAATCCAACAAGGATGGTCAAGGTCTCATTACACACTCAAACTACCTAAGTCATACTAAGCTCATAAAATGGTAGCTGAAAACTATACTAGCGAACCCACAATTCTCTAAGAACGATAAAAAATTGACCACAAAGTCAAATAAGGTCAACGGAGAAAATGCTATATAGGTACATGCTCTAGGGCAAAAGGTATAACACATAATCTGGAATGTGACAATAATAGAAATACCTACAGAATATACCAAGATAAAAAATTAGAATATTGAAACAGAGTATCCATGTGCACAGGGTGAATCACAATTGTGTGAACGATTAGCATGTGTATGGATGGGCTTTTCCATGAGCACGTCTTCACCCCAAAACTAAGTCAAGCACAATTTTTTTTAAAATTCTAGCTGTGAAACCTTGAACCCAAAACTCTCAATATTTGTGATATGAATGATTGGAATGCATGTAAAATCATTCATTTTTACTTTAAATGTACAAATATGATAGTATAAGCATAAAAATCAATGACTCACACTCTTATTTTTATAAATGCAAACATAAAAGTTTGATTGTGATTAGGCACCGTATGATAAACTTGATTTGATAAATACATTTCCTTTAAATCTTGTTTAAAACGTAGATCATAAACATATTCAATTCAAATATCAATCGAATCAACATAACATGATTCAAATTCTTATCAAATCATTTTAATTAAGTTATTATATTAATCAATGCATTTTTTTTATCAATTATAATTACAAGATCAATAGAATACACATAACCAAATCATATGAAAATTACAAATGATGCTTAAATTATCATTACAGTAATATCCTTACAAGATCTCAAGTAAATGGTTGTTTCTAACTATTTTTCTCCCTCAAGCATATGTTTTTCTAAATATTTTGAATGCCAACTAATATAGCAATTTTCATTTTTGAAAAGCTATGCCCTAGATTGTTTTGTCGGTTAAGCTCTTGGATTATGGACCTTTCTAACATATTATCTTTTGTCATTGATTGGATTTTTAGACATCTAGATGACACCTACTAAATGATACTCAGAAATCGAGTGTAATTACTTTAGTGGTATCTCTTATCAACGCATTAAAACCGTCCCTTTTTGACTCCTTAAAAGTATAAACACACATAAAATCTCAAACATGGACCATAGAAAATTTAAAAACAACAAGAGACCTATGAATGTGATCTTAATTAAGTTAAGAATTAAAGTAAAGAATCACATAAGTATAGTCATACGCATCAAGTGGTATGTAAGTGCATAAGAAATGTGAAATCAATACCAAAGATTTCAATTTTTCTGAAAATCATGATTTTTCAAATGAATTATAACCTAGAAATTAAATCAATCAATGTTTTCAAGAAATATATTAAAAATGAAACTTTAATTATCATTCAACTTAAATCAATTCATTAAATCGCATGAACCAAAGACTTAATCACATAATCATTAAAAAAAAATCTTTTTGAATTTTCGATAAAAGAATGATGCATGTATTTACAAACATATTTATCAAGGAATAAAGCACATAAAGCAAATGCATGTAGATGCACATATACATTAAATCCTCATCAAAACATGGAAAGTGATAAAAAATGGTTTTTAAAACTCACACTCACAAGATTTGTTTCCCAATAAAAAACCAAAAATGACTTATGAGGGTACCTATACACAAACAAGATCCTAAGAATCTTAGCACACTATCTACATTGATATAAATGGATGTTCCATATCCCATATCAATTAGAGGAATAAAGGTTACCTCGTTCATTACAAGCCTCTTTTGTGGTGAAATAACTTTTACTTTCTTCCTCGGTGCATTCCTAGATAATCCACTACCAACTCTTAGAATCCAACTGTCATTCCTAGTAGGATTCTTATGCATAGTCCTTGAAATTTGAACATATGGTCTATATATAGGAACCTTCCTTTTAGCCTCACTTCTACCTTAAACATGGATATTAACACTTCGCATCAACTCACCTACTTGATCTCTAAGCTCATCAATAGGATCTCTCGAAAAAAAATCCTCCTATTATTAATGAACCAACGGTTTCGTTATCTCAAGCACCTATAAGTGTGATTTCTGCAGCCTAGTACTTTTCAAAATGTAAAAAAGGTATCCTTTCTTCTCACGCCTTTTCTTACATTCTTTTAAGCTTCTTCCTTTTGAAGAAAAAGTGAATAATTTATTTTTACCTTAAAATGAACATTGTTTTCCATTTTTCAAAAAATCAATTTAAGTTCAACCTCCTTCTTTTTTAAAAATGGAGTTTGTTTGTTATCCTTCTTTTCAAGAATAAAACCTTCAACCTTGTATTTTGACTTTACAACCTTTTTATTTGAAGAATCCTTAAAAATAATGCCACGATTGTTAGGTCTCACTTGAGCACAATTTAGCAACCTACTAGCTAGAACACTTTTCTATCAGATAGATAAAGTTTAAAATCCTTGGCATGTTATATTTAATTCATGTTTTAATTTTTTAAAATCAACTTTTAAAATTTTGTTTTGAAGTTCTTTTTTTTTTCCTTTCAAAATGGATTCATTTTTCAATTTTAAAGAATGATATTCTTTTATCACCTCATTGACCTTCTCTTTTAGTTATAAATATTTCAATTGCACACAATCAATATTTTTATCTTTTTCTTCATTTTCACTTTGAAAAGTTTTCATTTTATTCAAAAGTTTGATGTTTAAATTTTTGAGTTTCAAATACTCTTAATAGAGTTCGTCAAATGTTTATTGAATATCTTTCACATCATCATCACTGTCTTCTTTTGATCTAAGAGTAAAAATGTGTGAACCATTTATACTACAAGATGAAGAGCCACTTAGTGGATTATCACTAGACATTTTCACTCGATTCTTTCTCACAACATTTTTTCACTACTCACCTTAGCATCTCATCTAGTCTATCTATATAGGCTATCTCATCCTTGCTTTCTTCCATAGAGAGATCTCGTTACTCTCACTGTAATACTCGCTCCCAATATTGTTTTTCCATCTAATTTGTAACCATGAGAAATTAGTTGGATTTGAATTATTAATATATGGACATTTATCTATGAATTCAATTACTTTGGTGGCTGTAGTGTAAAATGTTCGAAGTTATAGGTAATTTTATAGGATTTTGGAGATCTGGGTGGTTCGAACAAACCAGGGGACATTCGAATGGGATCCTCATCTCATATGAATAAGTTTAAGTGGTTCAAACCGGAATAACCACCTCGTTAAATGAAGGCTTATAAAGAGGTTCGAACGAGCCATGTCTATGTAACAAATGTCTCTCATTAGAAGGTCATTCTAAGAACATTCTAATGAGAAGACATTCTCTTTTGAATGAGAATCCGTTTTCGTTCGAAGGACCTTGGCGAAATTTAGTCAAATTTGCTTACCCTTGTGTGCTGTCATATCTTTGGCCCTTGATTTTATGTCGTGTCAATTTCGGGTGGCTAGATCAATATGAAGGGCTTTTAATGGGTTTTAGGGGGGGGGGGGGGGTTATTGGATTATAAAATGGATAAGAGGGTTTCTCCCACCTATTTTCAGATTATCTCTCTCTCGAAGGTTCCCATACCCATCCTTCCACTCAAAAACCCTTGTTCGTCCATTGTTAAGCCTTGTCTACCACTCCTACACCATAAGTTACATTATATGTACACCCATTCTACCATTTTCAAGCTTTCTTTAAAGAAGAAGGTGGTGGAGAAAAGTTTTAGAGAAGGTGTTTGAAAACTTTGAAGATGCTTGGAGTTTTGAAGCTTAGGAATGTTAGAATCTTTAAAATCATCCATTTGTGTTTTTTCCTCTTCTAATCCAAGGTAGGGTTTTTCCTCATCCATTTTTCTAGGTTTATAGCCTCAAGTAAAATGACTGCTAAATGGATTTTAATGCCTAAAATGTAGTTGTAATGATGAAATATTTGGTCTTGCAAAAATGAAGTTATCTACAAGACAAACCCTAAAAGGTTTTTATTTTTATTTTTAACAAGGGCATTCTACCTTGAAATTTGGAAAAACGAATGTAAACTTACATAAACCTATGACTAATGTTGATTTAAAAGCATATTTGATGTATTTATAGGTTGAAATCCTCTCTTAAACATGTAGGAACATGTAGTATGATAAATGATGGTGTTGTAGACTTGATTAAACATGTAAAAGTGAATTTTGTGATAAAATGAGAAACTATGGAAAAACAGCCCCAAAGCATGTTAAATATTATTATGATGAAAGAAAATATTGTTAGGGGTTATATATGATCATGAGACTAGATAATGAACTTTAGTTAAAATTGGTCTCAACACTGAAGAGTATTTTATGTGGTAAAACATAAAATGGGTAAATATGTTTTTTGAACATGAAATAATGGGAATAGTGTTAGATGAAAAATGATTTACTTCTTGTGCCAAATGAAAGCAAAATAAATTTTTTCAAAAAATTATGATAAAAATGGATAAAGAAAAGGGGATTTTGACCAAATTGAGGGTCCTAAGGGTTAGGTTCCTTCTCGAGACCCTATCGGTCTGCTTTCGGCTGAAAATGAATAAAGTGAATTTTGGCATGTTGATAATGTGAAAAATAGTCTAGAACCGTAGCATGAGGAAAAACGTTAAAAGGGGTGATATAATGTTAAAACACATTAAAATAAGGACTCGTATGACACCGAGATAATTAAGGAGGGGCTGGAGCTCTGTGGTGAAAGACCCAAAATCACTAGCCAAAGCATATGGTAGCATAGCCGGTGGTGCGGAGCCCGTTAAAGTATGCGGTAATTTGGAAGATTCCGAAAATAGTAACGGTTGTACTTGAAAATGTATAAGCAATACAATCTAATGAAATATGATAAATGATACAAAAAGATAAAATATGATTAATTAGTCTCTAGACCCGGTAAAGGGTGATGGGAAAAATTAAGTGAGAGAATGAGCTCATCGCTCGAATGCATTGCATAGTAGTTGCATGGATAATAGTTAAATTGTTAAACGGTTGAAAATGAATTAAAATACACGATATATGTATATTATTTTGTAGAAAACGTGTAGCTTAGTATTACACACTCTACTGAGTGTTGACTTACCCCCTTCCTTTTATGATAAAACTGCCACCCCCACCCCAAGTATATCAAGTAGGAAGACCGAAAAGGATGCTTATCAGGCCCCGGAGGGCAACTAACATCGGTAGATGCTCTATAATTTATTCTAAAAATTGAAAATTTGGTATTTCAAACATTCATAAATTTTAACTTTTATTTGGGCCTATGGCCATGGTCTGTAATAATACAGGTTGAATATGGATTATTTTTATTTATTTAGCATTGTGGACCAAACTAAAGTTTTATAAATAAACCTTATAAATCGACTAATTACTTGAAGTGATTAGTTCTTTTCTCAAACTAAAAATGGGAAATTTAATTCATAATTAATGAAACAAGTAAAGGATTTTCTTGAATAAAGTAAATGGACTGTTAACTCCTTGACTCGGTACGGGTTGACTCAACGGTGACCCAAATCTTGGTCGAGGCGTTACAGTCACTCTTCGAGTCACTCAAACTATATTTTTTAGACCGTCTTATTCCTGTGTAGATCCTTATTATTCTCTAACTTTTTCAATAGTGTTGGGAACACATTATTTAGTGTCCTTCACCTCCACGACCCAAACAATGTTCTTCTTCCTTCACCTTATGCTTCTTGGAATCATTTTTTTTGCCATAAGAAGCATGCTTAGAGGCTATGTAAGGATTTGGCTCATATTTTCTACCATTTTTGAAAAACTATTTATTAGTTTTGTAGAAATTGTTAAATTTTTTCATAAAAAATGTCATGTCCACCTCAACATATTCTTTGGGCTTATCCTCACCCTTCGATGACATATTTTCATTTGACTCAATAACAAAAGCTAAGTCCTTCTTAGGTTTAAGAACAAACACACTCTCCTCTTGGTCGAAAATTTACAATGACCTAACTAACTCCTCAAGGCGACAAGTGTTCGTGTCTTTCACCTCATTCATAATGTCAACCTTAGTGTTATACCTAGATGCAAAAGTCATAAGAAACTTTTTGATAACTTTTTTTTTCGGAATCTTATCTCTAAGATTAAAATAAGCATTAACAAATTCTGTCAACCTTGTGTAGTAGTCGTTAAAACTCTCATCCTCGTTCATTCGCATTGTCTCAAACTTAGTCATAAATTGTTGCAACTTAGCTCGCTTAACACTAGATGATCCTTTATATGTCACCCTAAGAATATCGTAAGCCTCTTTCCCCACTTAGCAATTTAGAATACATTGTATTATTGTGTGATTATGGATGCAAAAAAATAATTTGGAGCAATGGAATTATAATTGCAATCTACGAATTCCTTATCATTTCAAAGAACTTTAAGGTTTTCACTTTAACACCTTCCTCCTCTATCGTAGGACATATCCAACCCTCTTCAACACTCATCCCAACTGTCTCATGTTTAGACCTCAAATGTGTTCTCATCTTCATTTTCCAATGTCCATAATTAGAACCATCAAATTATATTGGATTATTCGCGGAACTCAAATCACAATAATGATCCATCATATACAAACCAACATAATTCAAAACAAGCAAGGTATATGAGCAAAAACACAATAAACACACATAATTTTAGAATCAACACAGGCACGTGAATGAAAACAATAAGATCAATCGCTCTAATACCAATTGGGAATTTGTGTTTGAACCATAAGTGTTCCCTCTAAAACAAACCTAGGGCATTGGTGAATAGGTTTGATATCATAACATGGCCAATTTTAATATAAATTCAAATTTTCTTTCAATTTTAATTAACCTAGCAAATGGAATGACTAGGTTATGTGATGAAACCCTTAGAATAAGAACACAAGGAGATTAACTAGGTAAATATAGTGAGAATAAATAGAGTCAAACACCTAATTCTAATTTTGGCCAATTGCACTAGATCTAGACGTGATCTACGTATAGTTTGTGATCAAAGTGTGTAATTGAACAAATAACAATCATAAACAATCCACAAGATATATTTAGAAGGAAAACCCCCCCACGAAGGGGTAAAAAAACCTCCACACTCTAATTTTTATTTCTATTTGAAAAGAGTTTTATACAAATAAAAAAGGTGCCTCTCATTCATGCCCTCACGAGTAGTTACCTATAGACTTTGAGAATTACCCCTATAAAAGATAGAAATCCACCTTGAGCTCCAAAAAGTGAATGAGAAGCTTCATTCTTCTCCTTGGAATCAGGTCGTACTTCAATTTCTCTAATAAACTGAATCACCTCCAATTTTCGATCTAGGAGTGACATATATTCAATTCAAGTGTAAATGTAGATTAAATTGAACAATGCTATTGTGGATCCGAACCAAAACACCCTCAATTCTCTCTATATAACATAAATCAAGTATAGATCTAAGTTTTATGAATTTTGGAGGGAATAAATGAAATAAAAATATATGAATAAAGTAAAATGCTCTTAACCTCGAAAATACTCTCAGAAGTGTGTTTGAGTTGTGAGATTGTCAGATGTTATGAAATGGGAGGCGGAATAATTTATTTATAGAAATATTTTAAAAACTTCTTCGTCATGTGCATGATTTATTTTTTCCATGCGTGAATGTTAATCCGTGTTGAACCTTTGGAGTAACCATGCGCACGAGTCAATATTAGACCATGTAAATGAAGCCGTGTGCATGGTTTCAAATAAGAGCATGCAAATGACATGAAATAAAATATTTCAAATTCTTCAAATCATAGAAAAACAAATCTGGTCATTTCCTATTTAGACAACACAACACATATAAGAAAAAACCACTTATTTATCAAATTTAAAACACACATTTTGAAAAAAAAACACGCAAATTTCTGTTTCCTTAAAATCAATTCACAAAACTAATGAACGGTTATGTATTCAAAGTATGTGGCAATGGAAGTCTTGTGTTGTAGAGAGGCTTGCATGATCTTCAAGTTCAAAAGTCCAATTAATCCAAATGAACACTCTCACTCAAACGTATCAAGTCTATGTGGCCTAAATGACTAAGGGACTCAAATGTTTTGTTATGGAATGTGTCCAACTTTACTATACAACAATTACATTCCAAAATATTACATTTTTAGGAGAGAAAAATTTCAGTGGACCTGAGTAAGGTGTTTGTAGTGTTGAAGAGGGATAGTCCACAACACCTAGGAAGGTGCACATTTTATGGGGTTTGGCAAGGTACTTTAAGGTAATTGGGACTTTAACGTACTTAAAAAAGAGGGTGTTGCCTTTTATTTGTGACGAGTTTCCAAGTTGACCTTTAATGAGTTGAAGACTAAGTTGACTTCATGTCCGGTGCTTGTTTTATCTCATAGTTGGGTGGAGTACATGGATTATATTAACATCTCACTATATGGAATTGGGGGTATTTTGTTGAAAGAAGATAGGCCAATAGATTATGCTTTCCTAAAATTTAAGCCTTACGAGGATAATTATCACACCGATGCCTTGGAGTTAGCAATAATGTTTTCCCCTTCTATTGTGAAGGCACTATTTATTAGGATATAGGTTTCATATATTAACATATCATAAGATCTTGCAGTATTTGTTCACACAGAATAAGGTAAAGATGAGACAATGTTGATGGCTAGATTTTGAGAAGAATTATTAGTTTTATATTCATTATCACCCTACAAGGCGAATGTAGACGCCTTGAGTCGTAGGCCGACAGTTACATTATTGGTTACTTAAAAGTTTAAGTGGGGCTCCCTTCACACACCAGAAAAGTTGGCAAATGCTTTTATGTCAGTTCTTACCATCAAACCTGATATCAGTATTCGCGGTGGAATGGCACAAGTATGGAGCCCTTTTTTTCAGGAGAAGGTTAGGTAGTTGTTCATCAATAGAACACTATCTTTTTTGATTGGATCAGATAGGGGTTTATGTTTTCATATAACATTAGTAATCTAATTTATATTCCTATTAGAAAAGAGTTATATACAAAGCAAGAAAGTACCTTTCACACTTTCCCTCATGATTAGTTACCTATGAACTTTGAACTTTCCCTTATAGATGAATAAAAATTTACTTTGAGATCCACGAAGTGAGTGAGAAACTCTAATTTTCTCCTTGAAATTCCATGATCTAATTTCTCCAATGAATAAAAACACCTCTTAATTTAGATCATGGTGTACTAGATCTTACAATTCAAAGGTATACTTATTTGAATTGAATATGCTATGTGAAATCTGAACCAAAACACTCTCAATTCTCTTTCAAGAGAATAAATCAAGTATAGATATAAGTTTGATCAAAATAGGAGGGAACAAGTGAATTTAGGAATAAAAGCAAAGATAAAATGCTCTCAAGCCTAAAAATTGTCTTAGAAATGTAATTGAGTTATTAGGTTTTTAACACAAATAAATGGGAGGGAAATGGGGCTTTAAATAGGGTTTTCCAAAATTTGATGTCTCCATATACACAGTTAGATATGGTCGTGTGCTTGATTCCATTCAGTAAGGAATCATGGAGTTGGCCATTTGAATTCCCCCATTTTGCAACTGTTTGAATGCCTCGGTTCGAATGCCCCCAATTTTTTTCTCCGAAATCATTTTAAAAGGACGTGGCCTTGGTCCCAATACATTAAAAATCAAATAAGAACTCCTAAAATCATTTTCACACAAGTTTAAAAGATCTCTGGGATAATTTAAACATTTAAACACTTGTTTTACTAACTTTTATAATCCTCACACATTTTCAAAAACATGTGAGTATAGCCATAATTAATTCGCAATCTAAAAATGGATATAGTTTTCAAACTTCCAATATGAATGCATGGATTAGGAAATCTTCAATGAGCGACGATGCATGATCTTCAATCTGCAAAGTTCATCTAACCTAAACTATATTATGCCCACTCATAATAAATCAAGTACATTTGACTTGATTGTATCAACGACTGAACGTTTTAACATGGGAATATAGCTAATTTTTATATTAATACAAATTAACATTTTTAATCTCCCCTTTTGGCTATTCCATATAAAACCCGCAAACCTAAAATGGTCTTATTATCCCTATATAATGCACATATTAGTAGCCATATAGTGAGAGTAGTAGGAAGGTAATGCATAAACAATCTAATTGACCAATTTCTGTGTTTTATCTGTTTGGAAAAAACCTTTGAGTCACAAGTCTGGATTTGAGTTGGTTTATCCTTCCAAATCCTCTAACGAATTTGGTTAAGAATATAGCATCCATGTTAGAGAATCAACATTAATGTGTTGTGTTTTGTGCCTCATTTCAACTTTAACATTCAAGGATCTCATGAGGTATGAATGCATATTATTTTGATCCTTGGATTTTATGTTGGGTGTTTGTTTTTTCTTATCTGAGGCCTGTTTTCGTAAAATGGTTATTAAAAGAAAAAATTATTTTTGTTTTATGTCGTTCAAATAAGATTGTTAAGTTCATTCAAACGAGTTAGTAAATGTCGTCAGAACGACGTTTAAAGGAAATTTAATTGAGTTTCGTCTGTTTGTGAGAAGAATCTCATTTGAATTTGGTTCGAAGTCTGTTTCAAAGAGATATGTTAGTTTTTTTGAATGACACGGTCTTGTGTTCAAACGATATTAGTGATTTCATTTGAATGAACTTATTATTTTCATTTGAACGAGTTTCCGCCACCTCAAAATCATATTTTTTATATATAAGCATTCTAGTAACTTTTTCAGTTGAGAATTTTGGAAAAAAATAATTTCGTTTGCGTAACTAAAAGCCTCCACACCCTATTTTCATCTATTTTGTTTGAGATCCAAGATTCAATCTTTTATGCTTGTTTGAGATCTCCGCTTGGCACCAAAGTTTGTGTACTAATCATCACATTGTTAAGTAAGTTTTACATGGTGTATGTCATTTCGATACGGTGGACCATATATTGTGTGATAGTTGTTGGTCCTGGATCGATGGATACTGAGGCGTGTACATAGGTGGACTCCTATGTGTCACTGTGCAGAATGCCGAAGGAACGAATATCATCAAAGCTTGCAAAAGAATTGATACTATTGTGTAAGTCTTTTGTCGTGTCCTTATGTAATTCCTTACATAGTAAATTTGTGTGTCTAGGCTGTAAGGACACAAATTTCCAATTGAGTCCATATATAGTTTTGGCTCAATTCCGGACAAAAACATTTATTCATAGGATAGTATTTATTGTAATATTCTCAAGCCTATGAAGTGTATGTTGAAGACGTAGCGGCAAAGAATTTAAAGCTTCATCAAAATGCCGGTTTGCGTGCCTCGTTTCTACGTCATCGACTAAGGTTCCATGCTCCCAAGGTATGAATGTAATTATATTTATATAGGAGCTTGGAACAAAGTTTATTGGGTGTTTAGGTGTAATAAAAACTGCATTTTATTTTCAGAAAGAATCAATTAGAACTTTAAAATAAGTATATAAAAGTTTATAAAAGTTTCTGGGCCAAAATCGTATTTTTCAATCTTTCTGGTCGTTCGTTAGAAATGTCGTTCGAACGAGTTTTTTCGTTCGAACCAGATTTCGTTCGAACGAGTTTTTGTCGTTCGAACCAGTTTCGTTCAAACGAGTTTTGTTGTTCGAACCAGTTTCGTTCGAACGAGTTTTGCCAACGACCCTAACTGGTCAGTCGTTCGATATGTCGTTCGAACGAATGTTCGTTCTAACGAGGTATCTAACGAACTTCTAACGAGCCCAAGCTGGTCACTCGTTAGAAGTCTCGTTCGAACGAGAATCAAGTTCGTTCGAACGAGATTCCAGCGGGAATAGTTATTTGGCAGTTTTTTGCAGTTTTTCCCCACTCCTCCACTTGGTTTTCAACCAACTTTTTTCATACATTATTATGTGCGGGAAACACATTTTCCAAGACAACTTTTCCAACATTGTTTATCTCCTAGAGAGAGTTTGAGATCAAAATTAGTTTAGGAAAATGTTCAAGTTTTGAGTGTTCATTTTTAATGAAAAATTCATACACACTCTAGTTTACACCCAATAATTGTTTATCCAAGTTTCTATATTTATATCAATTGCTTGGAGTTTTTGGCACCGGTTTTCTCTACCGATTTCAAGAGACGTTTTGAGTTTGCTTCTACACCCCATCACAAAGAAGACTTTTGTTGAGATTCTACCCACACGGAGAAAGGCTCCATGCATGGGTAACGGTGACCATATAAAGTCCCATCGGTGAATTCCGACACCACGGTGGAGCTCCATTGGTTATCCGCTAATTGGAGGTTGATACAAGAAGGAGCATCACGGCTTGAGAGGGTTCGAGTTTAGGAAGTAAGTCTTTTGTCTTGTATTTTGTAATACCGTTTTTAGTGGATTTGAGGCTAGGGCCGTCCCGAGGTTTTTTCCCGTTAGTGGGTTTTTCCTCGTACATCGCGGTGTAGTGTGACATTGTTTATTTTTATCTTGCACAAAACTTAGAACGCATGCTTTAGGTTTAATTCAAGATAAAATTTGGTTTAATTATCACACTCATTTAATTTGGGAGTTAAATTAAATATTGGGTAAAATTGGTTTATTCAAGTCATTTGCTAAAATTGGTTTCGGCTAACTTTGGATAATTGTTAATTATGACTTAGGCAAATTCTAGGACTTGAATTATTTTTTAATTTGTTTTGAGAAATTAAAACTTGTTGTTAATTTCTGAAAGTTAAAACCATCTCAACGCTTCCGCATTTATTTAAAGGGAAATTATATTTTAATTTGTGTTTAGTAAATTCCGAGGCCCTTTCAAATTGGTATCAGAGCCAAAAACGATAAATTATTTCGTTAAGATTCTTTAATTTTTGGCTAAAATGGATTTTTCCCCATTTTCAAAATTTCCTATTTTTGATGGTTCTAACTACGCGTATTGGAAAGCGCGAATGAAATCGGCACTTAAATCTATCGATGAACGTGTTTGGATGTCTGTTGTTACCGGGTACTCCCCACCAACTTATCTAATTGAAAATGAACGTGTTCCCAAACCCATCGATAGATGGACCGAAAATGAGTTTAAGCTTGCAAATTTTAATTCCCGTGGTTTAAATGCCTTATTTAGCGCTGTCGCACCGGATGAATTCCGACGTATTATGACGTGTGAAACCGCTAAAGAAGCTTGGGATATTTTACAATTAACTCATGAAGGAACTAGTGTCGTTAAAGCTTCAAAACTCCAAAACCTCACCACTCAATTTGAAACTATCAAAATGGATGAAAAAGAAACTTTTGATAAATTTTATGCTAGACTTTCTGACATTGTTAATTCATCTTTTAACTTGGGAGAGAAAATACCTGACGACCGTGTTGTAAAGAAAATTTTAAGGTCCCTACCCGATAGATTTATTCCAAAGGTGACCGTTTTAAATTCTTTACCCACTTTAGCCTCTACGAAATTAGAAGAGCTTGTAGGTGATTTACAAACCTATGAACTGGATATGTTTCCCTCTAAAACTGAAAAGAAAATTGAAAAGGGTGTTGCTTTAAAAGCCCGAAAAGAGGTCAAACAAGTAGTAGAGAGCGATAGTGATAGTGACTCGGAAGATATGTCTTTGTTTGCTCGTAAATTTAGAAAATTTCTTAAATTTAACAAAGATAAATATAAAAATGATTTTAAGAAATTTGACACCTCTAAACATGATAAAAGCGAGAAGGTTTCTAAAGCCGAGAAGATCCCTAAACCTAGTAATGAAAACATTGATAGGGACGAGTCTAATAAGTGTTTTGGTTGTGAAGGTTATGGCCATAGGGCTTATGAGTGCCCCACTAAACTAAGGAAAGATGGTAAGCGACCTATTTCATATAATGCAACCCTTAGTGATAGTGATAAGGAAGAAAAGCCCGATTCCCTCACTAAGAAAAATTTTGTGGCTTTTATGGCTAGTCATGTGAGTGATAATGAGAACTCAGCGATTGATGACACGATTGCACATGCCACTTCCAAGGTCATTGTTCACGATTCCCTTGTTTTTAATGATAGTGAGAGTGAAGAAGAAAGTGAGAGTGAAAAAGAAGAAGAGGTTGATGTGAGTGAACTTCAAAATGCTTTTCATGAATTATATAAAGAATCTATTAATTTGAAAAGAACTAATTTGAAGTTAGAAGCTTGTTTAAAAAAGAGTGTCAAGGTCGTTGATGATAGTGCCTTAATAGAAGACCTTAGGACACATGTGAGGACTCTTCAAGAGAAGCTTGATTATGTAGAAGGCGAAAGAAATAGCCTTAGGAGTTTAATGGAATCCTTGAAAAAGGAGCTTCTTGCTCTTGAAGAGCGTAATTTTTTACTAGAATCTAACATTTTAGAATTGGAAAATAAATTAAAAGATTCTAGTAATGTCAAATTTGATTTGGAGTGTCGTTCGAAAAAACTAGATAAAATGTTAGGAACGGTCCAAATTAAAAATGACACTTGTGGTTTAGGCTTCAATCCTTGTAATGAATTTACTCATAATGCCCAAACCACTGTTTTAGGAGAATCAACTAGGAATACTTTTAAAGATCACTCCTTAAGTAAATCTTTTCGACATGTTCTCACTTGTACACATTGTGGTCGACAAGGTCATGTTAGGAAATTTTGTTTAGATCTTAAACGAATTCCTAGAAAATCCCATAGTAAAGTAACCACGATAGCTAACGTTCCTACACCCCAAGATAGTAATTCTTCATTAATTTGGGTTAGGAAATCCGACTTGGTTGCCTTACAAAATAGGGATTTTGATTCTCATTTACTTTCACATCCTTCCTCCCTTGCTAAATCTAATGGATGAATGTGTTAGTGTTTGCATACTTTAGCGTTTGTACTTCATGCTATATTCATATGCTAAATGTATGCTTGTTTAGTCATTCTCTAGTCATTGCCTTATTTCATATCACATGCTAGAAATTATGACTTGTTTATCTTTTTGTATTATATTTTGTGTTTGAATCGACTGCATAATATAAAAAGATTTTTGTTTATCATTTGTGTTTTATTTATTTCATTTAAGCTTAATGAAAAATACAAATGATTTTTGTTTGTCCTTTTGAGTAAATATTTATTTTTGATTAAAAATGTTAAAAACTCAAAAAGATTTTGTTTTGTGTGTATTTTTGTTTGACACACTTTATGTGGCATATATTTGTGTTTGAATCCTATCGTTTACGCTTCCATGTGGCTAGAACTTTTGGTTTAGATTTTCAATCCTTAAAATGTTCTTTACCATGTTTTATATGGAGTAGTTGGATTTTGTATTGTTTAAATGGATTCTATTTCTATATGCCTCTATTCACACATGCACGAGCTCTTTTGAAATCTTAATGTCACATGTTATATTTGAGCTTTTTGAGGTGTTCTCCTATCAATCTAGTCATCTACATATCTATGACCTAGGAGGACTAGTGCATGTCAAAATCCGTTGCATGTGAGATTTGTGTGAAAAAAATGAAAACATGATGAATTCATATATGCACGGGGAAGGGCTCCGAAAGGATGAATTAAATCCTTTGCGATAGTAAGCCACCGTTGATTAGATCTAAAAGAAATACGTGATCCAAAGGCCTAAAAACAGAATATTTGGCATTAAAAAGAAATCAATTGCCAAGGCCTATGTTTGTATGATATATTCATTCAAAAATAAAAGAATATATATGCTCATTGAGGGAGAATTGGATGGTATATCAACGGTTTGCACAATGTCCGTTTATCCTAGTTGTCTTTAATGTC
Organism: Sambucus nigra; assembly: GCA_949130495.1. Lineage (NCBI taxonomy): Eukaryota > Viridiplantae > Streptophyta > Magnoliopsida > Dipsacales > Adoxaceae > Sambucus > Sambucus nigra. The sequence continues at coordinate 462,624,377 of OX422211.1, read as the reverse complement.
ATGACTCTATTTGGTTTGTAGAATCATCATCATGCTAGGCTTGTATGCATTGTGTATGTTTGTTCATTGAGTTCAATCTTTATATTGTCACATGAGGATATATTTAAATGTGATAAAGTTTGCAATCAAATGAGAACTCCGTGAACGTTTCTTAAGTGTTTGGGTCTAAATTTAATTGTTGCTAGTTCACACCCCTACACTTCCGTTTCCATATGACACATTTTTGCCATACGAGTGTGCAAACTTATTGTATTTTGTGTCATGTGTGTGTTTATATCTATTTATATATGCATGTACTTATTGGTATATTTAAAGTATATATATATATATATATATGATATCTGTTTGTCTTTGCCTTGCTTTAATTGCCCATATGCTTTCATGTCTTATCACTTTAAGCTTTCACGTGCTGTTTATTAGTTCTTTATTCTTTGCCTATTCCCGAACAAAAAGGGGGAGAATGATGATAGGGGGAGAAATGGTATCTAAGAAATGGTATCTAATCCTATTATTATCGTATCTTCGTTTGGGGGAGATTTATCTTAGGGGGAGACGTCTTTCTAAGTAGGTCATGTGTTTAAAGGGAGAATTAATTTAGGAGGAGTAATTAATTAATTGCACATTTAATATTTTGATATTCCCTATGCATTTGATGAGTTTGCTTAAGTGTGCAGGAATTACTCTAAAGCGGCATCTTTCTATGGCAAAGCGTTTGATCCTTGGGTTGAGTCAAGATTGGGCGGGTTATGTTTTTGAGTCTAGTAAGCTTGACGGCCCTTTAGGATTTTTGTTTGGTTTTTGTCCCAGAATAGCCAAAGGGGGAGATTTGTAAGGACACAAATTTCCAATTGAGTCCATATATAGTTTTGGCTCAATTCCGGACAAAAACATTTATTCATAGGATAGTATTTATTGTAATATTCTCAAGCCTATGAAGTGTATGTTGAAGACGTAGCGGCAAAGAATTTAAAGCTTCATCAAAATGCCGGTTTGCGGGCCTCGTTTCTACGTCATCAACTAAGGTTCCATGCTCCCAAGGTATGAATGTAATTATATTTATATAGGAGCTTGGAACAAAGTTTATTGGGTGTTTAGGTGTAATAAAAACTGCATTTTATTTTCAAAAAGAATCAATTAGAACTTTAAAATAAGTATATAAAAGTTTATAAAAGTTTCTGGGCCAAAATCGTATTTTTCAATCTTTCTGGTCGTTCGTTAGAAATGTCGTTCGAACGAGTTTTTTCGTTCGAACCAGATTTCGTTCGAACGAGTTTTTGTCGTTCGAACCAGTTTCGTTCAAACGAGTTTTGTCGTTCGAACCAGTTTCGTTCGAACGAGTTTTGCCAACGACCCTAACTGGTCAGTCGTTCGATATGTCGTTCGATATGTCGTTCGAACGAATGTTCGTTCTAACGAGGTATCTAACGAACTTCTAACGAGCCCAGGCTGGTCACTCGTTAGAAGTCTCGTTCGAACGAGAATCAAGTTCGTTCGAACGAGATTCCAGCGGGAACAGTTATTTGGCAGTTTTTTGCAGTTTTTCCCCACTCCTCCACTTGGTTTTCAACCAACTTTTTTCATACATTATTATGTGCGGGAAACACATTTTCCAAGACAACTTTTCCAACATTGTTTATCTCCTAGAGAGAGTTTGAGATCAAAATTAGTTTAGGAAAATGTTCAAGTTTTGAGTGTTCATTTTTAATGAAAAATTCATACACACTCTAGTTTACACCCAATAATTGTTTATCCAAGTTTCTATATTTATATCAATTGCTTGGAGTTTTTGGCACCGGTTTTCTCTACCGATTTCAAGAGACGTTTCGGGTTTGCTTCTACACCCCATCAAAAAGAAGACTTTTGTTGAGATTCTACCCACACGGAGAAAGGCTCCATGCATGGGTGACGGTGACCATATAAAGTCCCATCGGTGAATTCCGAGACCACGGTGGAGCTCCGTTGGTTATCCGCTAATTGGAGGTTGATACAAGAAGGAGCATCACGGCTTGAGAGGGTTCGAGTTTAGGAAGTAAGTCTTTTGTCTTGTATTTTGTAATACCGTTTTTAGTGGATTTGAGGCTAGGGCCGTCCCGAGGTTTTTTCCCGTTAGTGGGTTTTTCCTCGTACATCGCGGTGTAGTGTGACATTGTTTATTTTTATCTTGCACAAAACTTAGAACGCATGCTTTAGGTTTAATTCAAGATAAAATTTGGTTTAATTATCACACTCATTTAATTTGGGACTTAAATTAAATATTGGGTAAAATTGGTTTATTCAAGTCATTTGCTAAAATTGGTTTCGCCTAACTTTGGATAATTGTTAATTATGACTTAGGCAAATTCTAGGACTTGAATTATGTTTTAATTTGTTTTGAGAAATTAAAATTTGTTGTTAATTTTTGAAAGTTAAAACCATCTCAACGCTTCCGCATTTATTTAAAAGGAAATTATATTTTAATTTGTGTTTAGTAAATTCCGGGGCCCTTTCATAGGCCATCCCAGATTTTTCATATTTGGGTTTTCCTCGTACATCGGGCTTTGTGTGATTGATTTATATTATCTTTCTATACTCACCAAGATGCATGCTTTAGGTTAAGATAAAATTGGTTAAACATTTATCATAACTTTCATTTAATTAGTGCTAAGTTTTAATTGGGTTAATTTGATTTAGTTTAATTTAATTTGAAATTTTTAAAACATAAGGTATTTTTGTTTTTGGACCATCCATATTAGAGACCTAGAACTTCAAGTGGTATCAGAACGGGTGTCTCTAAGTTATTTAGGCATGAATTCGAGTGGTTTTTATATGGACAGTAAGTCCATAGATGGGCGGATATGGAAAGTTATTGGTAGAGGGTGGACCCCACCTAAAATTTTAGAAATTGAACTTCATCTTCCTAAACCCGTACAAAACTTGAGGATGATGAGAAGAAATTAGGTACTTACAATTCCCTTGGTTTAAATGCATTATGTTGTGTAGTTACACCGAAGGAGTTCCACTATATTATGACATGTGAAATGTCTAAAGATGCTCGAGACATACTCTAACTCACTAATGAGGGGACTAGTGTTGTTTAGGATTTTAACCCCCAAAACCTCACCACTTTTTTTGAGTCCACTTGGATAGAGGAGAGTGAAACCTTCGATGAGTTCTATGCTAGACTATCTGAAATTGTTAACTCGTATTTTAACTTGGAAAAGAGAATACCCAAAAGCAGAGTTGTCAGGAAAATATTAGGGTCCTTACTTGAAATATTTAATTTCAAAATCACGGTTTTGAATTCTTTGGTAACTTTAGACTCTAGGAAACTCGCAGAGCTTGTGGATGATCTTGAAACCTATGAACTCGATATGTTTCCTTCCAAAAATTTGAAGAAAGATAAGGGCATAAATTTTAAGTACCAAACAGATGAAACTCTTATTTTAGATGATGATTTCGACATCGACTCCGATGATATGTTTGTGCTAATGAAGAATTTTAATAAATCTCTGAAGTTTGAAAAATAGTCAAAAGTTGATGGAAAGAAATTTAAAATAAATAAATTTGACAAGGCTGAAAAATTCCCTAAAAATCGTAATGATAATTTTAAAAGGGATGATTCAGATTGATGCTTTGGGTGTGAGGGTGATGGCCATATGGAATATGTGTGTCCTATTAAGCTACGAAATGAAGGCAAGAAGCCGAAGGCATACAATGACACTCTTAGCAATATTGAATTGAAAGAGGAACCTAATTCCCCCATTGAGCATAACTACACCGCGTTTATGGCTGGCCATGTGGGAATTAATAAAAAGTCTTCCAAAGATAATTTTGTACATGATGATTTTGAGACCAAAGTGTGCGAATCCCAAGTGAGTAGTGGAGAGAGTGATGATGAAGAAGAGGAGTAGGATAGTGAAGTTCTGGTTGCCTTGAGGGAGTTATATTCTGAGTTTTTGAAATTAAAAATGAAAACTTGAAGTTGGAAGCTAAGATGAAAGAATGTGTCTTATGTAATGATGAGAGTAAATTAATTGAGAATCTTGGGGCATATGGGATTGACTTTAATGATCAAAAAGCTTTCGAAACTAAAGCCAAGCCCATGATTTTGAGAGACTCGAGCATAGCCAAGGACGTTAGAAAAATGTCAACCCCCAGGTAAAATTCCTCATCGTGTCTTCATCTGCACAAATTGTAGTAGGGAAGGTAACCTTAGGAGTTTTTCTTTGATCTTAAAATAGATCCTAGGAAGTCTAATAATAGAGTAACCGAGGTTCCTAAAACTTAAAAGGGTCATGTCACACTGATGTGGGTTAGGAAATTAGATTTGGAGGCTTTAAACATTAGACCTTTTGATTCTCGAATGCTTGCATATGATTATTCTCATGCTAAATCAAATGGTTGATTGTGTTTGTATATTTTCATACACTAGATTTTGTGCTTCATGTTTTATGTTATTACTAGTTCTATAATATTTGAGTCTTTTGTATTTTGATTTTTCTTTTATTAGATCCTATTGAAAAATACTAAAAGATTTTTTTGTCATTTAATAACTGTTTTCCAGTGTGTCATTGTTTTGGAAAATTCTTAAAAATAAAAAAATATTATTGTTTGTGTAGTTTAGCTTTACACATTTTGTGTGGCATATCGGTGTGTGTTAATACGCTTTATTCCATGTTTCCATGTGGCTAGAACATTTGATGATTTTAAATGCTTATGATTATTCTTAATCACACTTGCATGGAGTTATTCGACTTTGATTTTCTGAATTGATTCACTTTGCATATTCCTCTTTACACACTTTGCAAGGGCACGTTCGGATTATAACTTCATTTGTTACATGAGCTATGTGAGGTGTTATATTATTAATCTTGTCATATACATAAATTTCTTAACTATGGGGGATTTGTCCATATAAGAATCATTTCATGAGTTTGACCTTATTTGATAAAAATATGAGTGTGCAATGGGAAAGGGCTAGGGCTAGGGCTACAGAAGGAGAAATCTCATTTGTGTGGAAGGCCACCATTGGCAAGATTATAAAAGAAAAGAGAGGCAAAGAAATGAAGAATATTGCCAAGGATAATTTTAAGAATTGATTCTTCAAAAGTGTGATGTCTTGAAATATGAGAGTGAAAACAGATGTTTGTTTATTCTGATGGTGCTTAGTTAAAGATAAATTGGTTTGCATAATGATACCTAGTTAAGCTTAACTGTTTTGACTCTATTGATTCGAGAATTATCAGGATTTCTAGGGTAGTTTGCATTGTGTATGTTTGTTCATTATGAGTTCTTTGTTTGTCACCATGATAGTAAACCAAAGTTGATAAGTTTTTATTTCCAGATAGAACTCATTGGACATGTTTTGAGTGATTATATCATATTTTCTTTATTTCTAGTTCACGCCCCTTCACTCCGTACCATGTTTGGTTTAGACACATTAATACCACACGATTGTGAAAAACTTATGTGTTTTATGTTTATTTGTGGTGTTTATACCTATATACACGTTTGTGAATAATTGGTATCTTTTGCATATAATATATATATATATATATATATATATATTAAATCTGTTTTGTTTTGAGTTTTTGCGACTGCATTTAATTTATGTATGCTATATGTTTTGTCTTCAGTTTCAGGTTGTTTGAAATTGATATATTATATGATTATATGGTATTTTTTGTTACTTTCTTCAACTTATGCTTATATTTCTGCATCAAAATTGGTATCATTTGTTCTTTGTTTAGATTATTTGTGCTTGTGTTAGTTAGTGTCTTTGTTGTTGCTCATTACACCTTACACAATTTCATGATATTCTTGTTTCCCTCTAGGTTTACAAGTGTTACATTATGGAGGAGAATTGGTTTATGTTGTGCCTTATTCTTTATCTATTCCTGCATAAAAATGGGATAAATCGTATATAACACTTTAAATCAGGGGGAGATTTTCACTGTAGGGGGAGATATCCTATCTTAGGTAGGGATTGTTATAAAAAATAAGAGGGTTTATTCATATGCGAATTTATATTGTTATACATTCAAGTTTAATTTGAAAGGTTTGTTTATGTGTGCAGGTTTGCAACGATGCAACAAAGTTTACACAAGAGCAATGTTACTCAGAGTATGTGTTTGTCACGTCTGTACTTTTTACTTTTGGGGTTTGGATTAAGTCTTTTAAAGATCTTGATGACCTATATTCTTTTTTTGTGTTTTTCTCTCGAAATAACCAACAGGGGGATTTGTAAGGACAAATTTATGATTTGAGCTAATTTGTATGTTTTGGCTCAATTCTATTCGGACAAAACTGTTGATTCATATGTTAGGACTTGATTTGGTTTATCCTTTAGAAGCCTATGACATTTATATTTTGTCTTTAAACTAGATTGTTAAGTGAAACCGTATGACGCAACCAAGTTAAAGCGTCTACATTAACGTGTCATGTTTTGTGCCTCGTTTTGTCTTCAATGTTCAAGGATCTCGTGAGGCATGAACGCATATATTTTGATCCTTGGATTTTATGTTGGGTGTTTGTTTTATCTTATTTGAGGCATGTTTTCATAAAATGGTTTTTAAATTTTTATGTCATTCAAACTAGGTTGTTAAGTTCATTCGAACGAGCTAGTAAATATCATTAGAACGAGCTTCAAATGAAGTTCAAACGAGTTTCATCTATTTGTCAATAAAATCTCATTCGAAAGTTCGTTCGAACAAGATATGCTAGTTCATTCGAATAAGATGGTTTTGTGTTCGAATGAGATTAATGACTTCTTTTGAACGAACCTACTATTTTCGTTCTAACAAGTTTCACTACCTAAAAACTCATGTTTTTTGTAAATAGACGTCCTGGGAACATTTTCAACTGAGAATTTGGCAAAAATAAATTTCCTATTCATAACCAAAAGGCTCAAAACCCTATTTTTCACCTAACTAGTTTAAGATCTAAGATTCAATCTTTTATCCTAGTTTGAGATCCACATTTGACACCAAAATTTGTGTAGTAATTATCATATTACTGAGTATGTTTCGTACGGTGGATTTTTTGCCCATTTTCTATTTTAATATAGTAGACTCTATATTGTGTGACAGTTGTTAAGCCTAGATCGATGGATACCGAGGCACGTGTGGATTCACACATTATGGCCGTGCATAGGTGGACTCCTACATGTCTCTATGAATAAGGTTGAGCTTCAAGGCTTGCAAGGGAGTTGAGTCTATTGTGTTTGTCTTTTGTCGTGTTTTTGTGTAATTCCTGATCATGTCATGAGATAGTAAATTTAAGTGTCTGGGCCATCCGAGGTTTTTCCCATTTGGATTTTCCTCATACATCGATGCATATGAATACTTTAGGTTAAGATAAATTGGTTAATCATTTTACATAACTTTCCTTTAATTGGTGCTAAGTTTTAATTGGGTTAATTTTTTTTATTTTAATTTAATTTGAAAAATAAAATTTTGGATATTTGTGTTTTTTATGGAATATCCGTATTAAAGACATAGAACTTTTAGACCCATCAAAAGTCAAGTCTGAACATGGGCGAGAATTGGAATCAACAATGTTATACATGAAATCACATAAATCAATAAATAGCATCACACACGCTAGCTTTCACAAAGAGAAACTCCCTATGCTTGAGAATCCTTCGAAAAAGAATCAATTTGATATAGATGATATAAATCATGTAAGTATGTGTAATATGAACTCTTATAATATCAATGAATAATACAAATGGTATAGCTCTAACTAAACAACATCTCCCCTTAACATGAAATTTTTTTCTCCCCCTTAATCTCTTAATCCCCCTATATTTCACATAGGAAGACTCTAAAGTTTTATTTTCTCCCCATTTTTGTTATGGAATAAAGAAAAAAAATAAGAAATATATCATAGACAAGTAATATATAATGGTAATCAAGATCACAATGATAAGTAGAACTAGACAAGAAAGAGCTTGTAGAGCATGTGAAATACCATAGCTATAATAAGGTAATACATAATGAGCATATACAAGTTTATCATCATATGAATATCAAAATAGGAACTAGTGGATGAAAGATATCAATTAATAAGAATAGAAGCATGGTATTTGATATAGAAACAATCTAGCTAGCATGAGATCATATACAAAGCATGGATATATAGCATATATATTTTAATATAAGCAAAAGAATATGATATCAACCAATAATCAAGATACCAATTGAGAATGTCCCAAATGAGGATGGAAATTCGTAAATGTAACATCATGTACCAAAAGAATCAAAAGAACTCAATGATGGACAAAGTGTAAAGGTACATCACCCATTCACACAATCATCCAAACAAATATCCAAGTATCAAGAATGATGTGATATCAAAAAACAAATTGTAAGGACAAAATTTCCAATTGAGTCCATTGTAAGTATTTGACTTATTCCTGGAACAAAACATTGTTTTTGAGTCATAGATAGATTTTTACTATCATAACCCCACATAGTTTATGACATGAAGTTCATGGAAGATGTTGTGGCCAAGCTTAAAAGAATTATCATGCTAAAATTATTTTGGTGCACGTTTCACGTCTTCATTGCATTTCGATCTCTCAGGTATAAATGCGTAATGTTTATGGGACTCAAAAAATGTTTTAAAAATGTTTAAACTTTGTTTATTCTGAGATAAGGATAATTTAGAGTTGTGTGTATAACAAACTCTTATGTTTAGGGGTTCAAATGACATAGTAGGTACTTCAAGCTTGATGAACATGTCGTTCAAGTGACATGGACATTTCGATCGAGTGACATGATTATCTCGTTCGAACGATGCGTCGACTCAAGTTTATTATTTAAGGTGTGTTTCTCACAGAATTTTGCAAGTTGCAGAACCCGAAAAAGAGTTTACATACAATACATTTTCCGCACAAATTTTTGAAGGTTTTCAAAGTCTAAAAACATCCTTAGAGTTTCAAGATATGAGCTTTCATTCTATTATGCTATAGAGATCTTGTGTAATACCCAGTATTTTTATGCTTTCTAAATTTGGGGATTTATTAAATTTGATGTGAGTTATTAATTTAATATAAATCCGGAAATTAATTATTTTTAATTACTAACGTGACGAGAGTTAGTAATTATTATAAACTTGTTGAATATTACTAATGAGCAAAGTAATATATAAAATTGGTTCTATTAAATGTCACGAGTGAATAAAATGATAATTTTGGAAATTTAAGTCGGGACGCGCCCGTGTAGTGTTGGGACTAAATTTTGATTAATAAAAGTGAATAAATTATAATTCACTCGTATGGTCATTTCGAGTGTGCCAAAATGTCCGGAAGGGTCGAGATAGTCAAAATAATGTACCCGGGGGTTTAGTTTGGGGCTCGGGGCGTTTTTAGGCTTAATTAACACCCAGGGAGGGCGTTTTAGGCATTTTGTATTTTTGGGCTTGGAGACCTACGAATTTTCTAGGTTATATCAGATGCTTAGGGTTGTCTTCTAGGGTTAACACAACCAAAAAACAAAAGATGGCCATTGGACAAGGAAAGGAAGAGCTTACCAAGGAGTTCTAGGCCAAGAGCCCCTCTGTTTGCACCGCCGTCACTGCCAAACGTTAGATCGCGCAACAAGGATCTCCACCACATTGATTTCATCCACAAATCAGAAACAAAAAATTCCCAGGAAAGTATTTATCTTGCTTAATTTAGTTAATTCTTCATTCATATTAGTTTAGGGTTGATTAGGATGAGTTTTTATGAAAGAAAACCTATGTTGGAGGTTATAAATCGCATGTTGTAGAGATATAAACATCATTATGGAAATTACCTTCACATGTAAAGGTTGAACCACGAATTTACATTGGGTTAGAAGTAGAAATTATGGAAAAAGAATGAGAAGAATTAAGTTAAAGAAATTTTTAGGGTTCATGGGAATTATATAAATTTTGGCCCTTTTAATCCATGATACTTGATGAAAACTCGCATGCCTTACGTAGAATATTGTTCATTTGGGTTTATAATGATTATGGTATAAATTTTTGGGAGTTTGGGAGTTAAAAACTTGGATTTGGATGATTTTGGATGATAATTCCCGTAATTGGTATTCTGCAGTTTTCGCCATACCTGCTTGATCGATCAATCGAGCCAAGAGCTTCGATCGATCGACCCCTCCTGGAAAAAACTAGATTTTTCCTTACGTTGACTTAATCTGATTAAATGCATAATAAATCTTGACTAATGTTACTAGGACATAATGAAACATAAAAAGGACAAGTAGGGTCAAGTTAAACACCGTTTAGTGGAACTTTAATGAAATGGAAAAACGAAGGGTAAACGGGATAGATTCAAACCTAAGAAATTTAACGTGTGTAGACTTAATAATCAAAATGTCTAGGAGTTGGATTATAAGGTAAGCGAGGACCTACTGAATTTGTACTTAGCTAAAGAGAATACTTCGAGAGAGGAGAAGTGAGTTGGAATAAATTAAATTTCGAAAATAAAAATGAAAAAGTTCATTATAAGAAATAATCGAATAAAAATGTACTAAGAATGGAATAGTATAATGTTGGGCCATGAGTGTACCTAACTTATGAATGTGAATAGTTATATATCTATGTGACTCTATGATTGATCATATATTTTATATGTGTGTAAAAATCATGCCCGCGCTACTTGCTATCCCTGAGGTTACCGCGCTGGGACAGTCTTATCTCGATAGCTTGTACCAAGGATTCCTATCTTCTAGGGTACAAGTCAATATCCTCCATTGAGGGTATGTGCTATCCTCTTAGTGACTTGGAAACTATGCTTCGCCTCAATATTGTATGTGTTTTGTGTTAATACAGTTCGAGAGTGATTCCGAACTAGTATTTCCCTTACTATGAGTGATACGGGGACTGGATAGCAGAGTATGCTCGCACCATAGATTTTATGTGGGGTGCTGTTAAAATATATATATTATATGAGTATTTAATATATATACTTAAATCTGAAATTTGGGAACTACCTGCTGTGATTATGGTATGTAATAATAGAATAATTATTTCAACTTGGGAATAAGTGTTTGAAAAGTATAATATATTACTGAGGAACTTTATTATCAAATAAGGCTTATGTAAGAATTGTACTGTTATATAAGATTAACCTCCTTAACATTGGAAATCGTCAACTTGAAATCTTACGAGTAACTTAAGATAAAATATGTTTAACTGTTGGGAAGATTAGTGCGATAGGTGTGCACACTAGAAGAGAGGTGAGACGTTCTCAAGAGAGTGTCGTTACTAATATGTTGTTGCATTAGTCAGTAAACATTTTAAATACTTGCTAAACTAAAATTTTAAACTGTTTTACCATCGGGCTCTGACCCGTTTACTGTTATCTCTCCTCTCTTGTATATATATATGTATATATGACAGGTGCCCAGCCACAAGGGAGTCTTGCATAGGATCCTTTGGAAGGAACGCGCTGTAGCTTAGGTGGGAGTTGCAGGCCTCTTGCTTAGACGATCTCATTTTTTATTCCATTCCTAGCATTATTTTATCCAGTTGGGCATGTGTCGCCCTTTTCCATTATTCAGTTGTTTCATCGGATATTGTGATTTGTTTATTTCCAGTATTTACACTTTGGGATTTATTATTGTCAGGATGTTTTTCCTTCAAGTTTTAAATGTTGGAATCAATCAGTTGGATGTTTAATTGTTTGGATTATATTTTCTAAAATAGTTGTTTTGTGATTCTTTAACTAGGAATTCTGTAAAGTTTTAAATGTTGGTTTTTAAAATAAAATTTGGAAAGTAATGCCTAAAATGGTTTTGACACTTAGCTTAATTATTTATTACGACAGTGATGCTAAGAATGAACCAACCCTTCACCTTGATTATAATTTAATAAAGGACTGATCACCCGGTGTTTAATTAGGCGGGGTGTCACAGGTGGTATCAGAGCATCAGGTTCTAGTGTCCTTTAAGATCTGTACGGCTTATTTTCGTTTCCCGCTTAGCGTCCTTGACATAGATCCCTATTTTTAGGACTGTTGTATTCTTATATTTACGCTTACGTCTTCAGCTATTAAAGATTTGATAATACCTGTAGACTAATAAATTTCTTCACATTTCAGATGCCTCCGAGACGTGAACCAAAGGATAGGCGTGCCCAAGCCGAGCAGCCAATAGCTCCGGCTCAGGGAACAATGAACGCAAATGAGGTAGCCGCCATCATTGCTCAGGCGGTGAATGCCGCGCTAGCGGTAGTACAGTAGGCTCCACCCCAAGCTCAAGTAGTGGCGCCAGTACCGGCACAGCTTCCATCTGCATGGGAGCGGGTTAGAGATGCCTTTCAGAAGGCACATCCCCCTGAGTTCTTGGGTAGTTCAGATATTATCATTGTCAGCCAGTGGAAGAGAGATATCCAGAGGCATCTGCGTATGTATGACTGCAGAGACGTGCATAAATAGTTATTGGCTTCCTTTAAGATAGTGGGGTCCGCTTTGCAGTGATGGGAGTCCACCACCACCTTGGAGGAGAGGGATGTTATCCCGATTCAGTCATTCTGGGAGCGATTTGACTGCAAATATTTTCCGTTCGCCATGCAAACTGAGGTGAGGCGGAAGTTACTAAACTTGAAGCAGGAAAATTCTACCGTTGCTGAGTATGAAGAGGAGTTCACAAGACTTCTCACTATAGTGCCAGATGAGGCACCCACTGAGGGTAAAAATATACTATTATTTGTGGACGAATTAGCTTGGAGGATCCGTCAGCACCTTATAGAAAATCTGTCTCTGAGTACCTACATAGACTTACTCAATGCTGCTTTGGTACACTACCAGGATCACCGCTTCTGTCTACAGGGAAGAAAACGAGCAGGAGAGTCCGTCCAGCAGGGCAGGACAAGGGGTAGTGGTGCTAGTGGAGCACCGACATCTCAGGGGGAGACTCGTCAGCATGAGCAGAGTTCCCATTAGGGGACCCTGCCAAGCGATTCCGATCAGGTGATTCCAGGCAGGGATTTGGGGGTTTTAGGCAGGGTCAGTAGGGCCAGCCTAACCAGCAGGGCTAGCAGGGCCAACATCGTCAGCCTCAGGGGCAGCAGTAGGGCCATCAGGGCCAACATCGATTTTAGCAGGGCCAGCAGGGCCAATAGCGGGGTGGTAACGGCCAGCAGGGCCATAATCAGCAGGGACAGAGGGGAGGAAATTTTAAGGGCAGATGCTTCGGGTGTGGTAAAAATGGCCACAAGCGCCAGGATTGTCCAGAGGGTGATAGGGCCCCACAACAGCAGGGTGCCCGTAATGAACCACAGAGGCCACTTTTTCCAGCCGCTCCAGTGCAGCAGGGGCAGTTACAGTACGGACGTATCTATAACGTCCACTAGGTAGCAGCTCCACAGGCGCCACCCGCGATTGAGGGTATGTTTCCTATCCATGGGACTATGGGTCGGGTTTTATTTGATACTGGGTTGACACAGTATTTTATAGCTACCCGTTTTGCGAAGGCCTTAGGGTTATTAGCCATAGCAGAGAACGCTGTAACATGTGTAGACTCACCATTGGGAAATAGATCGCTAATTTTCTTTATATGCCGGGGTGTAGGAGTAGAGATTGGTAGCTTGGTATTACCAACATACATGTTAGTCTTAGATATGCATGAGCACGACGTTATTATTGGTATGGATTGGCTCGCAGCTTACAGAGCCACGATAGATTGTTTCAGTGGGAGTATTGTCTTTGCCATTTCGGGGCAAGAGATGTTTGTAGTGGCGATGCCTCACCCAGAGGGAGGCTCGATCGCTCATTTGTATTACATAGAGGAGGATACCTCTAAGGAGGTCGTGATTCCCTTAGATTCGATCCCGGTTGTTCGTGAGTATTCTGATGTATTGCAGGAGATACAAGGCCTACCCCCCAATCGAGAGATAGATTTTATCTTAGATTTATTACCGGATACTCGACCTATAGCACGCCCTCCATACCGTATGTCTCCGATGGAGATGCGAGAGCTACGAGATCAGATAGAACATCTGTTAGGTCACGGCTTCATTCGCAGGAGTACCTCACCATGGGGTGCTCCAGTTTTGTTTGTGAAAAAGAGAGATGGTTCAATGAGGTTATGTGTGGACTACCGGGAGCTGAACAAGGTCACGATACGGAACAAGTATCCATTGCCTCGAATCGATGATCCGTTCGACCAACTGAGGGGAGAAACTTTCTTTTCAAAGATAGATCTGAGGTCAGGATACCATCAACTGCGTATTAGGGAGTAGGATGTTTTGAAGACTTCTTTCTTGATGAGATATGGATCCTATGAGTTCAGAGTAATGCCATTTGGTCTCACAAATGCTCCAGCCATATTCATGGACTTGATGAACCGAGTGCTCAGAGAGTTCTCGGATCTATTTGTCATCGTCTTCATAGATGACATCCTGATATATTTACACTTTGAGGAAGAGCATGCCGAGCACTTGAGGCAGGTTCTTTAGACTCTTCGAGAGCATCAGTTGTATGCTAAGTACGAGAAGTGCGGGTTATGGTTACGGGAAGTGCAGTTCTTGGGACATATTGTTTTCGAGAAGGGGATAGCAGTTGACCCGAGTAAAGTGTCAGCGGAGAGGGAGTGGGGACAACCCACGACACTAACGTAGGTGTGTAGTTTCTGGGGATTAGCCGGATACTACAGGAGATTCATTCGGGGGTTCTCCAAAATAACGGGACCTTTGACGAAGCTGACTCGCAAGGGGGTACCATACATTTGGGACGATGCTTGTCAATTGGCTTTCGACGAGCTGAAAGACAAGCTTACTTCAGCACCGGTCCTTGATTTACCTAAGTCGGGCGTAGAGTATCTGGTTTACACTGACGCCTCTTTACGGGGACTTAGGGGAGTACTTCAGTAGGAGGAGAAGGCTATAGCTTTTTTCTCCCACAAGCTTAAACCGCACGAGAAGAATTACCCCACACACGACCTAGAGTTAGCAATAATCGTCTTTGCATTGAGAATATGGAGACACTACTTATTGGGGGAGAAATTTCGCTTGTTCATTGACCACAAGTTACTGCAGTACCTGTTCACTCAACGAGAGATGAATATGTGTCAGCGCAGGTGGTTAGAGTTTGTGAAGGACTATCAATTCGACATACAGTACCATCCGGGGAAGGCCAACATAGTTGTCGATGCGTTGAGCCGTAGATCGGTAGACGATGTAGCAAACATCTAGAAAGCAAAGTGGAAAGAGTTGGGTCACCAGGACGTAGTAGCCCGTTCCTTCATATCTGTCATGATAGTGACACCCGAGATTGTTACGAGGGTAATACAGGCACAGACAACATACCCATTTTTCCAGGAGCAGATCGTACGACTTTTAGCTGAGGGTGCTGAGTCCTATTCTGTTAGCTTCGATGGAGGTTTGAGATTTAATGGGAGATTGGTGGTTCCCGAAGGATCAGACCTACGTCATGCAGTGATGACCCAGTCTCACGGGTCCGGATTTGCAGTACATCCTGGGGGAGATAAGATGTACCAGGATATGAGGCGGCAATACTGGTGGAGTGGGATGAAAAAGGACATTGCTGAGTTCGTGTCCAAGTGTTCTACCTGCCAGCTGGTAAAGGTGGACCACCAGAAATCGTCAAGGTTGCTTTAGCCATTGGAAATACCTGCGTGGAAGGGGGAGAGTATTTCTATGGATTTTATTACTGGGTTTCCTACATCACAGCGGGGCCACGACTCCATCTGGGTGATTGTGGACCGTTTAACCAAGGTGGCTCATTTTTTGCCGGTACGGATAGACTATATCACGGGTCAGTATGCTCAGTTGTTCATTGCTAAGATTGTCAGATTACCTGGGGTGCCCCTGAATATTGTGTCAGATAGAGATAAGATTTTTGTGTCACGTTTCTGGGAGAGCTTTAAGGAGGCCATGAGTACAGAGTTGAGGTTGAGTTCAGCTTATCACCCACAGACAGATGGACAAACAGAGCGTACTAATCAGATGTTGGAGGATATGTTACGCATGTGTGTCCTTGATTTTGGAGGAGGTTAGGAGCCACATCTTCCACTAGTAGAGTTCGCTTATAATAACTCTTATCAGTTCACGATTGGCATGGCTCCATTCGAGGCTTTGTATGGCAGGCCTTGTCGTTCCCCAACGTGTTGGCTAGAGGTGGTGGATAACAAGTTGCTCGGACCAGAGGTGATTCAGGAAACCTCCGCGAGGATTGAGATTATCAGGAGTCGCATTCGGGTAGCCCAGGACAGGCAGAAAAGTTACGCCGATGCAAAACGATTCTTCTGAGAGATTAATGTGGGGGACCAAGTATTACTACGTGTATCTCCTATGAAAGGAGTGATGAGATTCGGGAAGAAAGGGAAATTGGCCCCGAGGTACGTGGGACCATTTACCATCATCGAGAGGATTGGGCTGGTAGCATACAAATTAGGGCTGCCAGAGCATTTACATCGCATTCACGATGTATTCCACATCTCGTTGCTGAGACGACCTTCGGGATGACATGGCACATACCCATATCGCGATTGAGGAGATTGATTTACAGCCCGAAAACTCTTATGAGGAAAGACCAGTGGCTATCCAAGACAATAGCAAAAGGAGATTGAGGTCGAAGGTAGTTCCACTTGTACGGGTCCAATGAGAGCATCATAATGTGGAGGAATCCACATGGGAGCGCGAGGTAGATATGCACGAGAAATACCAAGATTTATTCTTACCAGGTATGCCTTATTTTCCGAATTTCGGGACGAAATTCCGTTATTAGGGGGGAAGTATGTAATACCCCGTATTTTTATGCTTTCTAAATTTGGGGATTTATTAAATTTGATGTGAGTTATTAATTTAATATGAATTTGGTAATTAATTATTTTTAATTACTAATGTGACGAGAGTTAGTACTTATTAGAAACTTGTTGAATATTACTAATGAGCAAAGTAATATATAAAATTAGTTCTATAAATGTCACGAGTGAATAAAATGACAATTTTGAAAATTTAAGTCGGGACGCGCCCGTGTCGTGTCGGGACTAAATTTTGATTAATAAAAGTGAATAAATTATAAGTCACCCTTATGGTAATTTGGAGTGCGCCAAAGTGTCTGGAAGGGTCGAGATAGTTAAAATAATGTACCCTAGGGTTTAGTTTGGGTCTCGGGGCGTTTTTAGGCTTAATTAACACCCCGGGAGGGAGTTTTAGGCATTTTGTATTTTTGGGCTTGGAGACCTACGAATTTTCTAGGTTATATCAGATGCTTAGGGTTGTCTTCTAGGTTTATTATTGTCAGGATGTTTTTCCTTTAAGTTTTAAATGTTGGAATCAATCAGTTGGATGTTTAATTGTTTGGATTATATTTTCCAAAATAGTTGTTGTGTGATTATTTAACTATGAATTCTGTAAAGTTTTAAATGTTGGTTTTTAAAATAAAATTCGAAAAGTAATGTCTAAAATGGTTTTGACACTTAGCTTAATTATTTAGGGTGTTTAATTGTAAAAGTTACTTTTACGACAGTGATGCTAAGATTGAACCAACCCTTCACCTTGATTATAATTTAATAAATGACTGATCACCCGGTGTTTAATTAGGCGGGGTGTCACATCTTGGTTTGCATCATTGGAGTTTGTTCATAAATTTGAACATTGGATTTTGCGATGAAGAAGCGATGGTGTTCATGTTGAACATCATAGATGTTGCCAAGATGTATCGGTGGACACTGAGACATACATTGACGCGTGTGCTGTGGACAAGAATCATAGAAGGACTTCTGCGTGGGCACTGTAGAGGAGTGGTTGAAGGATAAAAGGAGTGTCAAGACTTGTAGGGGATCAAGTCGTTGAGTAAGTCTATCGTCTGTACTTTGAAATACTATATCATTATAATTGTTTAGCTTGGCCCCTTCGAGGTTTAATCCGTTAGTGGTTTCCCCGTACATCCGACGTCGCCTTTGTGAACTTATTTATTTGACTTGATTTAATCACTTAGATGCATATTTAGGATTAATAAAGATAAAATTGGGCTTAACTAAAATTGGTTCAAATACTCGGTGCGATTTAATATATGGAAAAGAGTTTTTCAAAAATAAAGTTGTTTTTTGACATCCTTAAAACACATTAAAAAAGAAAGTTGTATTTTAACATCCTTAATACACATTCGAAAGAATAAAAAAGTCCTACATATTGCTATCAGGGCTAAAAACATATTTTTTATTGTGTTGATACCTTTTGTTTTTAAGGATGAATTTTAGAAACTATGAAAGTTCTAGAGCTCCTGTTTTTGATGGCACAAACTATGGTTTTTGGAAAATGTGAATGAGAAGTGATTTGAAATCAATTGATGATCATGTGTGGTTAGCAATCGAAAAAGGTTGGACTCCACCGGTTACATGAAAGGGTGATCCTGCTACTTTAAAACCCGTTGTATAATAGAATCACGACGTGTGAAACTTCGAAAGAAGATTGGGGTATTCTTGCACTTACTCATGAGGGCACTAGCACAGTTAGGGCATCTAAACTTCAAAATCTTACTACACAATTTGAGACGATTGAGATGCTAGGGAGTGAGTCGTTTGATGAGTTTTGTGATAGATTTTTAATATTGTCAACTAGTCTTTTAATTTGAGGGAGAAAATACCTGACAACCGAGTCATAAAGAAAATCGTAAGGTTATTGTCGAGTAGATTTGTTGCAAAAGTGACCATTTTGAACTCCTTGGGTATGCTTGAATCGACGAAACTTGAAGAGATTGTAGGAGACTTACAAACCTATGAATTCGATATGTTTATCGCTAAGCAAGTGCCAAATAAAGAAAATGGAATTTCTTTGAAAGCCCGAAATAAGGAGACTAAAGTTTCGGATGATGATTCCGATTTCGATTTTGAGGATGTAGCCTTGTTGGCAAAGAAGTTCAAAAAAAAAAAATTTAAGTTCCAAAAGCAATCTAAAGATGTCAAGAGACTTAAGAAATTCAAGAACAACAAGGTAAATCCCGCTCTTAAGGATACGAGTGAGAATGTCAAGAGTGTTGAGTCGGATAGGTGCTTTGGGTGTGAAGGTTATAGTCACAAGATTACTGAGTGTCCCACTAGAGTTAAGAAGGAGGGAAAGAAACTAATAACATAAATGCCACCTTGAGTGATAGTGAGACTAAAGAGGGAGAGAGTTCCCCCATTGAGCGTAACTTTATAACATTCATGGCATGTTATGCGAGGGACAACGATAAATCTTCCCATTATGATTCTCATGTGCATGACACTTCTGACGCCATTGAGTGTGAATCCTAAGTTAGTGAAGGTGAAGCTAGTGAGGATAAGGAGATTCATAAAGGATAGTTGCAAGTTTCCTTTAGTGAGTTGTATGCGAAAGAGATAAAGGTGAAAAAGTCCAACTTGAAATTGCAAGCTAAGTTGAATGAGTGTGTCGTAGAGAATAATGATACTTTGATTGAGGATCGTAGGGCACAGGAGAAGACTCTTAGGGAGAATCTAGAATATGTGAAGAAAGAGAGAGATAGTCTTCGTGGTTTTATGGAGGCCTTAAATAATGATATTCTACAGTTTGAGGAGTCTAGGCATTTACTTAATTCTGGGATTAGTAAGTTAGAGGAGAGATTGAAAGACTCGATTAAAGTGAAGTTTAATTTTGGAGGCTAGATCGGAGAAGTTGGATAGGATGTTAGGCACCGTCCAAATCAAGGGAGATAGGTTTGGTATAAGCTACGATGATAGAGTTTTTCTCATTCCCAAAGCCAATACCAATCATACGAGAGAGCCCACTAGAAACGTGAGGAGAGGTTGACATTTTGGTAATACCCTTGCACTCATTGTGGTAGGGAAGGTCACCTTAGACATTTTTTCTATGACCTTAGGAATGCTCCTAGGAAATTTAGGAATAAAGTCGTTTCAGTTCCCAAGACCTCATGCGTTATTTCACTCCTACTTGGGTTAGGAATGCATACTTAGAGGCTTCAGGAATTAAAGTTCATGGTTCTTGTTTGGTTTCACTTGATTCTTCCCATACTAAATCTAAAGGATGATTGTGTTGTCATGTTTGTCATACGTTAGTCTTTGCGTCATGACTTATAGTATTTTGACATGTGTACCTTTTGTATTACATAATTTTCATTTATTGAGTCTTATTTGAAAAAATACAAAAGATTTTGTTTTTGATAAATTTTTTTGAAAAATACAAAATGATTTTTGGTTTTAAATATTTTTGAGAAAAATACAAAAAGATTTTAATTTTTGGTCAAAAATATTTTTTTAGAAAAACACAAAAAGATTTTCGGTTTATGTTTGTGTCGTGAGTGTTTCATATTTGATGTGATATATTTGTGTGCTTGGACCCCTGTCATTTCATTATCCACATGCCTAGGACATTTGATCATAATTGTTGATGCGTTTAAACAGCACCACCAGTAGGAGGTGTTAATAAGCTCAGGCTAGCAATAACAATGGCAGCACAAGAGTAAGTATCTAGTAGAGGGAGGTGAGGAAAAGAGGAAAAACACCCGTATATAAGTGGTTCAGCCTATTTGTCCTACGTCTACTGTGAGGGTGTGAGTAATTTCATTAGACGAAGGCACTAATGGCCATAGATACAATCTCTCAAGCGTTCTCTCTCTACTGTGTAAACCAATAGAGTTTCAGCTAGGGTTGCAATTATCGATCCTTTCCCAAAGTAGGCGAAGGCATGTGTTTATAGTGCTTGGGTGGTGTAATCTACCCCTAATTATGCCATCAGCATGTATGAGTTGAATACACCAATCATAAGTGGACACCTGTCTGTGCCATATGTAAGGAATGATGATCAAATATTCCCCCCATGTGAGGGGAATGATTCGGTTATAACTGAATTGCCACGTCCTCCAAGTTTTCCATATGCTTGCGTATGCTCGGACTTGCAATGACACTTGTTGTAACCTCGGCCTAGCTGAGTACGAGATTGGAGGAGTCTGGATGTTGATTTATCCTATCAATCACCGATATGGGCTCGGCCTGGAAGACTGGTCAAGGTTATACATAAGGTAGGGTGTAACATCGACTGAGGTAGAGTACCACATTAGAATAGATTGATCCCACGACTCTAATGATCTCGGATGATGGACAATCGAGGTTGGTAGATGAGGGGCCGACCTTCCTGAAGATGACATTTTTGATGGCAGATGGGAGCTTCTTGTCATCTCGGTTGTGAGATAAGCTGAGATTAGTGACCCTGAGTACGAGGGTGAACTTTGAGCATATCAATCACCCCTAGCCCTTAGCCGTCTATGTGAAGATATGGCTGAGGGGTATGTATATATACTCGACTGATAGAATGTGTGAGTAGTCATTTGGATACTTGTCAAGCTTGGAACTGGCTGGCGTCTGCCCCAAGATAGAAACTAATGTGATGACGCCTTTTAGGGTTTCGAGGTGAATGCTGAGTTGTCTTGGTTTTGATGCCTAATCATAACAGGGGTTTAAATTGATTTCTCTTTCCTCTTTTTTCCTTCTTCTCGTTTTTAGAGCATTTTTTCTGCAACTTTTCCTCCAAAAATTATTTCAGCCTTCTTGCATCCAAGGTTCCTAGTTCTTTGGCCTCTCTTCCATCGTTCAGAACCACTCAGGTATTGCTCTCCTATTTCTCTTCATTTGTTAACTTTCATATCCGAGTTTAAGCTTTTTCAGTGTTTTTTTTTCTAGGGTTTACACCACTATCAAGTGGTTATTAGGTTAGGCTTACAGTGGTTAGGTAGTTTTGGGACTATTTTAGGCTGGTCCGAGGTTGTTTCAGCTACAAACAACCCTCTTTCAGGTTTTCTGGTGACCCTCGATCATCTTCTCCGGCAACTAGCTTAGGGTGTTCTTGGTGTTCTTGTGAGGAACCCTTATTACTTGTTTGATATTTAGTTCAAGTTGCACAAGTTGTTAGCCTGTTTACAATTTGGCCCCTTCCCTAAGTGTAGTGTCATCTTCCATATGCTCAGGCCCTTGTACCAACTTATAGAAGAATTCCCATCTCTTCGTGAGAAGACCCTTGAGAAGATTAGGCATATAGAGCTAGCCTAGGAGGAAGCTCGTATGGCTGAGGCGTTTCCCCTTAGACCAATATTTCCTCTTCCTTTAAAGATCATATACCCTGAGCCTGTAGAGGTTCCTGAACCAATGTCTGAGGATAGCGCTGCTTCAGACCCAATGTCAACGTCTGAGGTTGGCGAATCTGTAGACTCTTTTCAAGAGGCTATGGATTATTCTCCTAGGCATGGTGAGGTTTCAGAGGACGTCGAGGTTTCAACCAGAGCCTTATTTCATAGAGAAGCTAGCACTTCGTGTAGATCTCCTTTCATAGAGATCGTAGGGCCCAACATAATAATTCCACCTCCCATTGATGCTATTCTGCTATTGTCTTCCACTGGGGTTGAGTTAGCGAAGTGGTTTCCTGGTGGTGTCCCTACCACTACCCAGGCCGAAGCTGCTATGGATGGTGATGATGGTGAGGAGAGAGAACTTGATACCTCTGAGGCAGTCGGGTATGAGAGTACTGTGAACAAGTAAGACCTTCTTTCTTTCAGGCACCTCTATTCCATAGATTCTTCAATCATCCTTAGGAAACCTCTGAAGGATGAGATGGCCTTCGATGGTCGAGATGGAGAAGTCTGTGTTTATGAGCAGATGTTTAAGTTGGGATTTCGTCTTCCTATCCACCCAACCATCAGAGCTATGCTCTCCCACATAAATCTTACCCCTTCCCAACTGTCCCCAAATGCCTGGAGGGTTATGATTGGGGCCATCATCCTTTAGAGGGATGTTCACCATTCAGACCTTCCAGTTAGAGTTTTTACAAGTTGTTACGTTCCCTCGTTTGCTAAAAACCACCCCAGCTACTACCACTTCTTAGCTAGGAAATCAGAGTAGAACATGCTATTGGTTACCCAAACTTCAAATCATAATTGGAAACCTCAGTACTTCTTTATTTCCAGGACATGGGAATTTGGTTCAAATGAGGCTTCTGGAACGTCGGTTCCAAGGACCCCTCTGAGATGGGGCAAGGTCTCCCTTGCTTCTAAAGCCGACCCTGGACTTAGCCAGGATAATTACAAGAATATTAAGGACCTTCGCAATTAGGGCAATAAAGGTCGTCTCATTAAATATGAACATCTGATGACCCATATTACCTTTCTCAGACAGGTTTGGGGGTGGTCCCTTGGAAGAGCTTCGTAACTCTTCATTTTTCTTACCGAAGTTATACCTCTTATATTTTTTATCTTTGACTGACTAACTCAGAGACTCGTCTTTTATAGAGCGCCCAACAGGCGTACCAGATGAGTTTTAGGAAATGTCGACACCCAGTTTAGTGAAGCTCATGGAAAAGCGAGGTGGTAAGAGTGCACCACCACCGACATAAAAAAAGAACGTCGGCACCTCCAAGGTCGATGCTACCAAAAAGAGAAAGCCCACGGATGACCCGGCGTATACGAGGCCGAGCACGACTCAGGCCAAGGATCGTGACATACCCATTTCTATAAACAATGCCCTGGATGATCATTTATCTCAACTCAAAATTGGAGATCGCTTGATCCGCCACAGTCTAAAAGTTGACGATGCTATTGGTACAATAATGAATGAGTAAGACAAGTGTTTTCTAAGCGCATTGGATGTCCCTTTATTAGTCGAGTTTGCTCTCCATATGTCAATCCAGGTATCAATTTTTTGCTCATTTCTCACAAGTGTGACATCGGATTTTTAGAAATTATAACTCATATATTCATACGTCTGATCTTCTTCTGTAGGGTGTCTTGTATTTTCATCATCTTGTTGATTGGACTTTGAACAAGATCCCCCTTATAGAGTAGGGTAAGGAAGCTGAGAAGGCTGAGGCCTCTCTGAATACAGAGGTTGAAAGGTTGAATGGAGTAATCAAGGAGATAGATATCCTATTGTATCAACTCAAGAAGGATCACAACAAGGCTCTGAAGGCCAAGGATTGTGTTATTCAATTTAAGGTGGATGCTGTAATCAAGGCTGCTTTGGAAGATGATGCTGAGAAGACCATCGAGGACTACAAGGTCTCTGATGAATTTGTCAGCTTCGGCTTTGAGTACCTAGAGAGGGGTATAAAAGCGACTGTCAAATAGGCATCCCTGAAGGAGAATGAGTCCGGGAGGTTGACTGCTGAGGACTTTGTTGGTCTCGACTTTGGAGACCCTCGGTTCACTCAGGCCTTGAAGGAAGTTGAAGAGGGTGATGGTGCTCCAACCGATACTGCTCCTCTCGAGGTTACAGAGACCGAGGATGCTACTCATCATGATGATGGAGTTAAAGTCATAAATGTCAGCCTTGACCATACGACTGATGTTGTTGGTGGGTTGGCTCCCGCCAAGACATAGGCTCTTTTGCTAGTGAAGCTTTTCAAAAGTTATAATTTTGATGATCTTTTGTATGTAATTCTTGTTTTTATGAACTCTGATGGCTTTTTGACACTCTGTCTTGTAACTCTGAATCCTTTTTATGATAATCATATGTAGGTCAACTTCTTCAGATTCTATTGCTTCATACGATGTTTTGTTTAAGATTTATATACTGGTGTTGCCCTATAATTACGACGTTTTACTTCTTATTTTCACCAATGTAATGTTGTTTGAGGTTTTAGGTCACCAAACTATGATGTTTGACCTCTTAAACTTTCACCAAATAATGATGCAAAAGGTCTGAGGTCACCAAATCGTGGTGTTTTACCCTCATATTTTCACCAAATAATGATGTTAAAGATCTGAGGTCACTATATTATGATGTTTTACCCTGATATTTTCACCAAATAATGATGTTAAAGGTCTGAGGCCACCATATTATGATGTTTTACCTCTTATTTTCACCAACTTAATGATGTTTTAAGGTCCGAGGGCACCAAATTATGATGTTTCACCTCTTAAACTTTCACCAAATAATGATGTTTAAGGTCTGAGGTCACCAAATCATGGTGCTTTACCCTCATTTTTCACCAAATAATGATGTTAAAGGTCTGAGGTCACCATATTATAATGTTTTACCCTCATAATTTCACCAAATAATGATGTTATAGGTCCGAGGTCACCAAATCATGGTGTTTAACCTCCAATTTTCACCAAATAATGATGTAAATGGTCCGAGGTCACCAAGTCATGGTGTTTTACCCTCATATTTTCACCAAATAATGATGTTAAAAGTTTGAGGTAACCATATTATGATGTTTTAGCCTCACATTTTGACCAAATAATGATGTTAAAGGTCGGAGGTCACCAAATTATGGTGTTTAACCTCCAATTTTTGCCAAATAATGATGTAAAAGGTCCGAGGTCACCAAATCATGGTATTTTACCCTCATATTTTCACCAAATAATGATTTAAAAGGTCTGAGGTCACCAAATTATGATGTTTCACCTCATATTTTTACCAACTTAATGATGTTAAATACACACACATCGGAGCAAGAGCATTAACACAATGTTGCTACTTTTTCATTGACATCCTCTATTTAACTTGATACATCTATTACAAAGAGGAACAATTGCAACATCATAAGTAATATTTCATTAAGTGATTGGCATTCTAAGGGTTGGAGAAAGGTTCTCCTTCCAGTTTTTCTTACCGGTAGGTACCAGGTACAACCTCATCAATTACCTCGTAAGGACCATGCCAATTAGGATGGAGCTTATTTATTTTTTTCCACGTCTTTTTCAGGACTAAGTCCCCCCCACAACGATCGGCCTTGACTTTACCCTATGATTATATAATCTCGCAGTTCTCTGCTGATAGGCTTCCTGTCTTATCTCTGCATCCTCTTTTCTTTCCTTAATTAAATTAAGATCGAGTCTTCTTTCTTCCCCATTCCTCTGAGGGTCATATGTCTAAACTCTATGAGTGGGAAGTCCTACCTCTGTTGGGATGACATCCTCGTTTCTCCTATTGTTGTCCTCGCTGTCATCCTGTAGGCCCAAAACACAGCTTATACCTCCTCTATCCATCTTCCTTTGGCCTTTTCCAACCTTTTTTTTATCCCATCAAGGAATGTTCTATTTATGACCTCAGTCTGGTCGTTTGCCTGGGGTCGGCCAGGAGAAGAGAATAACTGCTTGATTCCCACTCTTTGACAGTATTTTTCTAAGGATATGTTATTTAAATGGGTTCCATTGTCCGAGATCAAGGTGTTTGGAAGACCATACCTGCATATGATGTTCTTCCAGATGAATTAGAAGGTCATCTGCTCAGTGATTGTGATCATTGGCTCAGCTTTCACCTATTTGGAGAAATAATCAATTGCCACTATTAAGAACCGATAGTTGTTTACAGCTCTTGGTAGGGGTCCTACCAAATCAATGCCCCATACTGGAAATGGCCAAGGGGAGCAGATTAAATTCGGAGGTTGGTGAGGCTGATGAGGGATGGTGGATAACCTTTGGCACTTATCACACTTTTTCACATACGCGGCTGAATCTTTGGCCATGGTCGACCACCATTAGCCCTGAGTAATTATCCTCTTAGCCAACGGACTTCATCCTATGTGACTGGAACAAGATCTCTTATGCACATCGTGCAAGATGTGTGGAACCTCTGAAGGGTGGACACATCTGAGGAGAGGAAGAAGGAATCCATTTTTATATAGGACATCTCCTACAATTGAGAATTTAAAAGCTCTGAACCTTAGCTTTCTCCTTTCTAACTTCGACTTTGGAATCTCTCCCTCTCTAATGTATCTGATAAGAGGATCCATCCATGAGGCTCCCATACTCAGATTTAGGCAAGGTCTAGCAACCTCTCCCTCTTCCTCTTCGATGGTCGGCTTGAGCAGAATCTCAACTAGCACTGTTCTCCTTATGTCTGTCCTTATTGCTGAGGCTAATCTTGTGAGTGCATCAGCTCGACTGTTATCTAGCTAAGGTATCCTCTTCATCTTAACTTCCTTGAAGCTCTCTAGCATCGTTCTCATCCTCTTCAGGTATCTGGCCATCCTTTCATATTTGGCCTTATACACCCCCAGGATTTGGTTCACGACTAACCTTGAGTCACTGTGGACTAGGAGTTGGCCGACATTGAGGGCTTTTGCTAAAGAGAAACCTACTATTAATAACTCATACTTTGACTCATTATTGGAAGCTTTAAAGTTGAACCTCAATGCATATTCAATATCGGTACCATTCGGTGCTGACACTATCAACCCTGCTCCACTTCTGCTTTCTCAAGACGATCCATCAACGAAGAGGTTCCAAATGGTTGCATTTGAAGAGAAGTTTTCCTCTGATAGGTCCCCCTACTTGAAGAGGTATCTCTATTCCTCATTCTCAATTATTTTCTGCTTGACTATACCTGTCACAGACTCGTCTGATGTTCGACCGACGTTTCTCTCTTCTGTCTCATGTGCAGCCTCTTGATTAATCTCAACCTCGGCCTCATCCCAGGTAAAATTGGCCACAAATTTCGCGAGTGATTGTCTTTTGATGGCAACCCTAGGTTGATAAAAAATATCGTATTCCCCAAACTCGAATGCCCAGGTCATTAGCCTTCCTGACTTCTTAGGCTTATAGAGGACCCGCCTAAGTGGGGAATCAGTGAGGACGACCATGGAGTGGGCTTGAAAGTATAGATTCATTTTAGAACCTTGTATCAAAGCATGTGTTAATTTTTCAATCCGAGGGTACTTCCGCTCAGACCCTTGGAGTGCCTTGCTATTGAAGTACACTAGTCTCCGCACTCTATCATCTTTTCTTACTATTGCAGCACTGATGGCTGACTCTGAGACAGCTAAATATACGTACAGCTTCTCTCCCTGAACTGGACGAGATAGGAGTAGAGGGAATTCGAGGTAGGACTTAATCTCTTTAAAAGCTTCGTCACATTCCTCATTCCATTCAAAGGCTTTTCTAAGAACTTTAAAAAAAGGAAGACATTTATTTGGAGCTCTTGAGACGAACCTGTTAAGTGTAGCAACTCGTTCGGTTTGCCTCTGAACGTCTTTAATAGTTCTGGGTGTCTTCATTTCTAGTAAAGCGTTGATCTTCTCGGGGTTAGCCTCTATTCCCCTTTGGTTGATAATGATTCCCAAAAACTTTCCTGATCCTACCTCGAATTCATATTTAGATGGGTTGAGCTTCATTTTATATTTGTCCATAGTGTCAAAAGTTCTTTCAAGGTCGGCCACATGAGTGTCGGCCTTCAGACTCTTCATCATCATATCGTCCACATA
Organism: Sambucus nigra; assembly: GCA_949130495.1. Lineage (NCBI taxonomy): Eukaryota > Viridiplantae > Streptophyta > Magnoliopsida > Dipsacales > Adoxaceae > Sambucus > Sambucus nigra. Next base: position 462,596,237 of record OX422211.1, on the reverse strand, counting down.
AACTTCCATGGATTTGCCTATCTAATATTCGAACATCTTATTTACAAGACATTGGTAAGTAGCCCCCGTATTTTTCAGGCCAAAGGGCATAACCTTGTAGCAATAGGTCCCCTTATCTGTAATGAAGGTTATCTTCTCTGAGTCTATCGAGTCCATGAAGATCTGATTATACCCCTAATATGCATCCAAAAAGCTCATGAGCTCATGTCTCGCTGTGGCATCCACTATCTGATCTATACAAGGTAAGGCGAAACTATCTTTTGGGCAAGACTTATTTGAATCAGTGAAGTCTACACACATCCTCCATTTCCCATTACTCTTGGGTACTATGACAGCGTTGGATAACCACTGAGAGTATATAACTTCTCTGATAAACTTGGCATCTTCAAGCTTTATAACCTCATCTCTGATCACATCATAATTCTTTCTTGAGTATACTCTTCTTCTCTTCTTGATGGGCCTGACATCTTCTACAACATTAAGTTTATGGCACATAATCTCAGGATTAATACTTAGCATGTCTGCATGGCTCCAGGAAAAAATACTTTATCTCTTCCTTAACAGCTTCACTAGTTCCTTCTTGATCTCGAACTTTAGGGACTTGCCAATTTGGATGGTTTTTTCTGGCTCGTTCTCATTGAGGACGATGGATTCTACCTCTTCCACGGCCTCTTTTTTTTTTTTTTTTTTTTTTATCTTTGTTTCATCCCTAGGATCAAGTGTGTTGATGTTGTACATGGTTGTTGCCCTCTTATGAGCCTCTCTCTCTTTTGCAGGGTTGAAGTAGAATTCACGTGCCGATTTTTGGTCACCTTACACTTCCCCTACTCCATAAGGAGTCAGGAATTTTAGAATTTAGTGGACCGTTGAAGGCACGACCTTAAATTCCTTGAGGGCTACTCATCCTATGATGAGGTTGTAAGTTGAGAAGACGTTTTCATCTAATACAAAGAAATTGATTTTTCTGGTCAACCTCTTAGGTCATTCATCTCCCATTCTAACATCCATTTCATACATACCCAATGGGTGAACCTTTTAACCGCTAAATCCAACCAAGGGATAATGATAAGGGACAAGCCTAGCTCTACTAAGGCCCAGGCTCTTTAAACAGAGCCAAAATATAATGTCTGCAAAACTACCCCCATCAACAAGGATTATCTGAACTTCACACCCACGCACCCTTGTGGTGATGACTAAAGGTTCATTTTAGGGAGCTAAGATACCCTTGAAATCAAGTCGTGAGAAGCCAACCACGAGGGTGTCCATATCTACCTTTTTTCTCTTCTCACGTTTATCTTCCGTAGATGCCAAGTTGACATCCTCGACTTTAGTCATAGCTTTTGCCTCCGCCACATAAGCTTTGCGATCAGCTACCTCTGAGCCACCCCCTGCTAGTCCTCCATAAATAGTGTTCACATCGAAAGATATGATATCGACCCTCTTCACTGGGACATTATCGTCTTTTCGTGGGAGTTTAGAGTCATCGTCATCACCATCTGAGTCATCAGCTCTTCTGGCAAGGGCATCTTCCCGATATTTATCATTCTTTTTCTTTTTTGGTCGTCTCTGCCTCCCTTAGAAGCTCTACCATCCACATACTTTCTGAGCTTTCCAGACTTTAACATTTTCTCAATCTCGTCTTTCAGGGCGAAACACTTGTCAGTTAGATGGCCGTGATGTTGATGGAACTCGCATAATAGATTTTTGTTTCTCTTATGTAGAGGAGCCTTCAGGTTCTCCAGCCATCTCAGGGATCTATAATTCTTTATCTCATTGAGGATGTGTTGGCAGCTCACAGTTAAAGGAGTGCAGTGTGCAAACTTGTCATCTGCAGTCCTCTTCTTTCCATCTATTCCTTTGAAACTTCCCACTGCTACTTCCATTCTCATCCTCATACTTTGCAGCCATTGCTTCTTCTGCGTTTATGACCTTTCCATCTGTTGCTAACAGCTCGACCATTGACTTAGGAGGGTCTTCAGAAAGCTTCCAGAGTAGCTTCCCCTTCTGAAGTCCTCCAATAAGGGCAGTTATGGCTATTACTATTCATAATCTTCTACCTCCAATTTTTCCTTGTTGAACCTAACGATATAGTCTCTGAGGCTTTCATTCTTCCCTTTCTTTACATAAAGCAAGTGTGTTGTCTTCTTCTGAGGTCTTACCCCAAAAGAGAAGATGTGAATAAACTGCTTGGCTAAACCTTTAAGACTCTCAATTGAATTTTTAGGAAGAGAAGTGAACCAGATATGTGCAGCCCCAGTTAGTGTGCTTAAGAAATCTCAGCACCTCAACTCATCAGAGATTGAATAATGTCTGCTACAGACTGATACCTTTCAAAATTATGGACTGGGTTCGTACTTCTATCGTATTTGGGAGACACCATTAGAGGTTTAAATTTGACAGGGGTTGGGAAATTGACAATCCTTGCCACAAATGGTGAACCATCTGAGTACCCCCTATGTAATGGGTCTCGGCTTTTTGTGAGACCCCATATCTTCTCTTCCAGCCTTTGAATAGAGTCATTCCATGGTTTGGCAACGTCGGCTTGGCCGAGGTTATCCCAAGAGACTTCCAATGGGTCGACTGAGGGTTCCCCAGCTTTCGCACAATATCATCTGTTGACCTCCCCCTGACCACAGTCTCGACCATATAGGGGTCGGCCATAATGAGGCCGATGATCACCACCTTCTCTTCGTGAGCCAGCTATGCTTCTTGACCTGGACAGTGTCTGCCTCAGATCATTAATTGGGCCGAGCCTTTCAAAGGCCGACCCTCTACTCTGGCGATCAAAAGCCGATCCTCTTTGTCTTGCATCACCATCTCGTCTTTCACATTGACCTCAGATCTGCTGTACAGGACGTACAATGTTATTTGAGACCTCGTACGGCTCCTAACAGTCTGCGGGAGCATCCTCTGCCTCAATATCATCGTACCTATCCTCAAGGAAAGGGCATCCTTGCCTCCCCAAATGTAAACGCCTAGGGTCATCAACATCCCTCCTCCGCTGAGGAGTAGGTTGGTCCTTTCTTGGTGCCTGGGGTGGTCCCCTAGCCTGATGAGGTGGCTGATCTGCTATCGGAGTAATCATCTCTGGTGAGACCCCAGGTGGTCTTATTATTATATTTTAGCTTAGCTAGGTGAATTTATCCTCCATCGCTTATTGAGTTGCAGCTAAGGACTTCAAGGCTGCTGCCACCGCAGCCATCTCGGACTGGGGTGGTGCCAGGCTGGAGATGGGTCCTCTAACACCCGATGGTGGATGAGGTGGTGGTAACTCCGGTGCCATATATTTGAGCTTTTGATGAAAAGACTATAGAGCTTGGAAACCTTAAGAGACGTCTTTCAACGGTGAAACAGATCCACGTGAAGGGTGAGGCCTGATTCACCACCAGAGTCTTCGGTGAGGTTAAGCAGCAAAAGAGGAAGGGATGAATCCTCTTATTCCCACAGATGATGCCAGAATGATGATGGTGTAAATAACACCACCAGATAAAGAGATAGTAGAGCTCAAACAGGCATAATAATGGTAGCAAATAACAACACAGATATGTAGAAGGAGATGAGGAGAAGAGGATAAACACACCAATATAAGTGGTTTGGTGATTGCCTACGTCCACTGTGCAAGTGAGTGTAAGTATCACTATCAGAAGAGGGCTCTAATGGCCTTAGCAATACAATCACTCCACTTTCTCTCTCTCTACTATAAATGCACCAGAGTTTGTCTAGGGTTTGTAATTGAAGACCCTCTATAAGGTAGGAGAAGACAAGTATATATAATGCTTGGGGGGCATAGTATACCCCCAGGCATGTAATGAGCATGTGTAGGATGATCTAGCCAATCTAGTGAAGCCACTTGTCACTGTCACATATAGAGGATGGTGATGAAATATTCCCTCACGTGCCAAGAAGATTTGGTTATAACGATTTTTCCACGTGGGATATGCCATGTTGGGATCTTATACTGCTCGTACGGTAGATGTCATCTAGGGGGTCTCGCCCTAGAGTCTATCATCCTAGTCTTGGCTGAGCCTGAGACGACGTTGATGCTGGAGAGGGCCTAGGCCGAGTTGTCAATCCCCTGATGGGAGTCCTCCTTGGTCTCTGTCATCCTAGTCTCGGCTGAGGCCTGGACTACCTTGATGCTGGAGAAGGCAGAGGCTGAGGCACAAAGTGATGATCTATGAGGCTGAGGCCGAGGCTGCACTGTTGTATGAGAGCTATGAGGCTGTGGCCGAGGCCAACATCTTATTTTTCGACCCTTAGGCAGAGGATAAGGTCGAGGCACCATATGATGAGCTATGAGGTCGTGGCCGAGGCTAAGTTGATGTATGAGAGCTACGAGATTATCAATAACAGACTGATGATCTTGCGCTGATAGGTGCAAATGTAGTCTCGGCTGTAGTGATCAGGCTGAGGTTAATTAAGGCATGGACGACCCTACTGAGGCCGACCCTTATCTGGATGAACTTACCAATGATTAGGTCATGGCTGACCCTACTGAGGCTGACCCTTATATGGCTGACTTCGCCAATGATTAAGCCATGGTCGACCCTTATCTGGATGACCCTGCCAATGATTAAGCCGTGGTCGACCCTATTGAGGCCGACCCTTATCTGGATGACCCCGCCAATGATATGTGAGGCTCTTGTGATGACTCGATCATGAGATGTGAAGCCCATCATCCTAAGAGACGAGGGTACATTTTGGTCATTTCATTAACCATTGCCTTAATGGGATTGTTTCGAAGTTGATATGCATTTGAATTTGACTTTGCATATATGGACTTTTTTCACACATGAACGAGTTTATATGAATGTTTGACATCTCATGGATGTTTGAGTTTGGTGAGATGATCATATCTTAATTTTTTCATCTATGCGTAAGTAAAATTAGGAGGAGGTGTGCATGTAAGATCCGTTTACCGTGAGGATTGATATTGTTTAAATTGATAAAACGATGAGTGTTCCTGGGAAAGGGCTGCGAGTGAATAATAATCACGTCGTGAACGGCACCATTTAAAAGAGCCCAAAAAAAAAAATTAAGGCAATAAAAAAATTCATATGCCAAAATAGGGCCAATAGGATTTCTCTAAGTTGAGAAATATAGAAACCTCAAAAGATCTTGAAAAAGATTTATATATATTTGAGGGAGTTTGGGTGGAAAAATTTAAACGGATTTTCTACACAAATCATTATGTTGAAAAATCATATCATGACGCTATTGTTTGTAGAATAGTCAAAATTCTGGATTTGTGTGTATGTTGATTTTTTAGTTCATTTAACTCAATGTATAATTGTCACATGTGGCTAAAACCAAGTTTGATGACATTTATATCAATTAGAGCTTCTTGACTGTTCTCATGTGTTGGAGTTGTGATTCATTTATTGAAGCTCACGCCCATTCACTCCATATCCATGTTTGAGAACATTGACTCCATGTTGGCATGAAACTCACATTTAGGGATGGAAACGGGGCGGTTTGGGGAAGGTTTTAAAAAATTCTAACCTGCCTCATTTAATAAACAGGGCGGGGCAGGGCTATTTTATTTAAATTAACTCCTAACCCGCACCATTTGATAAACGGGGTGAGTCGAGGCTCGATAACTAGGCTTTTTGTATGTGTCGTTGTTGAAAGCCAAGTTAGTCAAAACCTCAAATACTTACAAAATAATATCACCTCAAGTTTACAGGTAAGTAAGGGTATCAATCCACTTCCAAGGGGGTAAGCTAGAGATAAATTCAATTGTAATTCACTTTTTATTTTCTTTTTGTGCTTTTTCACTTTTATACTTTTTTTATCTTTTTCAAATATTAAAACAATTGGGTGAGGTGAGGTGAAATAATACTAAACTAAAATAAATGAGAGATGATAACAACCAATTAGAAAGTTACTAAAATGAAAAATAAAGTATAAACTAAAATAAGAGATAAAGTGAGGTAAATAATTGTGAGAACAATCAAGGAGTGGGATTACACCACAAATTTTAGCTATTTTAACTAAGTAATTTAATTAATTGAATTCTACCAAATTAATATCAAAATTACAAATCAACTCTCGTTGCAAATGTAATTTTAGTAGTAACTTTTTAGAAAATTAAGTTTAACACCCCACAACTCTAGAAAATAGATCTACACCCCTTTTAATTAATCACCCTCTAGGATCGAACAATTAAAATTTATGTAAATCTTAGAATATAAATTTTGAGTTGAAATTGAAGTTATAATACCCCACTTAAGAAACCCCTATCTCTAGTTCGAATCTAAAATGGGAATATAACTAGAATTTCGATTTTCTCTCGAAAATCATTTACCCTCTCTCGAAGCGTAAATCTAAGGGCGAGGGATCAAAATTAACATTTAAAGGGAATTTTCAAGTAATCAAACTAATTAAACCAAAATAACATCAAATAAGGGTTTTCCCCCACCCCTTGAAAGGGTATTTTGCCTAACATGATATGAAATTTGACAAATTAATAATCAAGGCTACTAAAATAAAATAAAAGGGAATAGAACAAGCAAACCAAATCTCTTTGAGAAAGTTAAACTTTACTCTTCCAAATTGAAGCATACAATCCCTCTAATTGAGCATCCAAGTAATTTGAAATTAAATATCCACTCCAATAACTCTCTTACAATATTTAATCTCACAAATATCTAACAAAAATAAAAAGAATAAAATAAAACTATTTACAGATGGTCTTTTTCTCTACAATTCTCTCTCTAGAAATTCCTATCTAAAAACCCTATCTCTCAAATGGGGTCTGCATATTCAATGTATAGTAGGCACATGGAGCATGGGGGTATTTTTGGAAGAATTAAGGTGCCAGAGGTTGTATAAGGTGTGGGTAAGGGTTAATTTAGGAATGAATAGATTGTGCATGTGGTTTGGGTGTGAGGTCATGATAGTGGGGAGAATGAGGGTATAAAATCTGATTTGGTATAAGGGTTATTTTGGGCAATGGTTAAAAGATATAGTTGGGGGGCATTTTGGGAATTGGGGCATAAAGGGGTTTAATGGCATGTGTGGGTTTATTTGGTCTTGCTTTTAGTTTGGCTTTGTTTGGCAGGTGGAAGTCGTGTCTTGAGAAAAATGGGTTAAGGCTTTAAATTTGGAAATGGTTGGGTTTGAATGGGAAATGGGTTTGGTTAGGTTAGGGGTGTTAATTCTTTTCGAACTTCCGTTTTTTCCAATTTCCGATCCGTAATTTTCCGATTTTGGCATCATTTTTAAATTTTCGATATCCGAATTTTTCGATTTCCGAATCTTCTGAAATAAATTGGAATGGAATTGGAAACCATATTTAATTTTCCGAATTTCCAAATTTCCGATCCGAAAATTCCGATAACATGCCGATCCGAATTATCCGAAATATATTCCGAAATCCTAATATTAATATTTATTTTAATACTTTTTATTTATTATTTGTCCTAACATTTTAACATTAAAAAATATTTATTAATAGTATATTACCCTTACCATATATATACTACACATTTAAACCTCTACCTAAACCTAAAAAATTTCAGCCGCTGCTCACATTCTCTCTCACCCTCATGATCTCAAGCGGCGACGATTCTCTCTCACACTCACGATCTCAAGCGGCGATTCTCCCTCACCCTTATCGGAGCATCTCATCTCAGGCCTCATCGCAACACCTCATCTCCGGACACGGCTCATCACAGCACCTCATCGCTTGCATCTCAGGACACGGCTCAAACCGTCGCTTTCATCTCAGGTCACAGCAAACAGCTCACATATTTAATTTTTTTCTTGTTAATTTAAATATGACAGTAAATAGAGAAGAAGAAATGGTGTTAGCTTTACCCACCTGAACTTTTAGGATTGATTTTAGGACGAATCTTATACTGTCAAGGGTTCACACTGATTTTAGGCCTAATCCAATATCTGATGTATTCATCTAAACTATGTAAACATGATAGTTCCGATATTTTCCGAAATAGATGAAATTGATAATTCCAACTTTTCCGAATAAAAAAAATTCCGAGAATTCTGAGAATTCCGAATATTCCGAATATCCGAACTTGGAAAAAAAATATGATTTTCCGAAATTTATTTTTTATGATTTGGAAAGGATTTTAAAATTCCGAAAATTTTGGAAAATTTTCCGAACACCCTTATTCCGATCCGATCCGATCCGGCAGAAACACACCCCTAGGGTAGGTGAATGGGGTGGTTTTAGGTTTTGGGTTTCAGACCGGAGGGACAAATCGCGAAATCGGGTTGGGTCAGGCCAGGTAGAGGAAGGTTTGGACGCCGGCGCTGTATGGGTCTGACCAAGCAGGTGGCCGATCTGTGAAGGGGTGAGCTGGCAACGTGGTTGGGTCGCGAGTTGGGTGTTGATCGGGTTGGAGTGGGTCGCCGAGTACGGCCACGGTTCAGGGGCTGCTAGGGTCAGGCTCGTCGGGGATAGTTGTTTAGCGGCGTCGGAGTGGGTGGGGTTATGTTGGTTCAACCATGGGTGGCAGTGGCGTTGAGGTGGTAGGATTCTCGAGTTTTACGCGGGTAGGTGAATTTGGGTTTCGGGTGTGGAGGTTAGGAGGGATAGAGGGAGAGTTGGTGGTTAGAAGGTTTGGGTATGGAAGAGAGTGAAAGTGATGGTTTTGGGGAAGAAGATGGGTAGGGTTAGGATTAGGTGTGCGTGAGTTGTAGGCTAAAATTGGCGTGGTTGAGTGTATGTAGGTAGGGTGTGTTTGGGTGAGGGATTAAGTTTAAGCGTGATTGTTTTAATTAGGTGTGAGAAGGAAGTTTTAGGTATAGGATAGTGTACGTTAGTGTATGGTATGAGTGAGTTGGGTTAATTTGGGTGATGGTGTGTATGGTTATTAGAGTAGGATTATGTGTGTGTTTAATTTGGACACTTTAAAAAAGAACTAAAGACTAACTTATAGAAGTAAAACTATTAAAACTGAAAATCTAAAAATTAAATTCCTATTAAAAATAAAATAAAGACTCAATTAAAAATGAAACTAGAAAGAAATAAAAATAAAAATAAAATCTAATAAACTAAAACTAAAATCCTAAAAAAAATAAAATCTAATAAAACTAACAAAAATTAATGAAATTCTAAAAAAAATCTAATCCTAATAAAAACTAAAAATTAATAAAAATCAAAATAAAATAAAATTATACTTAATAAAATAAAAATAGAAAATAAAATCTAGAAATCAAAAATAAATCCTAAGAATAAAAATAACTAAAACTAAAACTCTAAAAAAATAATAAAAAGGGACAAACAAAAAACACACAGGGTTTGGGTAGGTTTAGGGACGGTATAGGGTAGGCTAGGATACGGGATAATGTATATAGCACCATATTGCACACAATTGCCCTGATTTAAGCGTTTGAACTCTGCAATGTATAATTTGACCTACAAAATAAACATTTAAGCGCATAAGACCCAAATTACCGAGAATTAGCAACTAAAGTACGTCTATTCGGGGTATAAAATGTACAGTTTTGGGTGCTTATCAAGGCTCCTACGGGTTGGGTAAATTTTAAAAATAGTAAAATTAAAAATATTACATTATAGTTTTAGCGGTCTACAATGGTTTGTATTCCAATATGCGTGACAACCCCCAAATGTCAATCCTTATTTCCACATATAGTTTTTACAAAATTAACATACATGTAAAGTTTTTTGTATATATATATATGGTTTAATTATAATTAACAAACATATAAAGGGTATTTATGTAGGCATAAGTTAAACGAGGCGGGGCGATTTTATTTAAGTAACTCCAAACCCGCCCCATTTAATAAATGGGTTTTTCTTTGAAACCCATACCCACTCCTAATGCATATAGCCACTCTATCCGTTGCTCCACCACATCGCTGTACAGATGTTCATATACTAAACTTGTGCAACTGATGTTTTTACATGGCTTTGGAATAGGTAGGGCTAAAGAAGACGTATGATCCTCAAGATCACTTGAATGTTTTATTTCTTGGGTAAGAGAACATATAAAAATCTCAGTTTGGGTGGCCTTATGGCCTTGGACACCCCCTGTTAATATTAGCATGTAACGTCCTCTGGAGTAGACTTCAATTGCCAAGATTACCCTATTTGGACCGACATTTGTTTGCTTATTATGTCATTTTATTCATGCTTATACTAAGGTAAGTTGTTTTCTTTCATTTGTTGCTCTATACTTTTATATATATCTCATATGTATTTAAATTCATTTTTTTCGCAGGTGTATCTTCTTAACTGTACGTTGACCCGCAATGCATCTAGGAATTCAACACTCGAAACTTGAAAGTTGGGATTATCTACAATGAGATCAATCTGCAGATGTTGCAAGGATCTCTTAATTAGTTGACGAGATTGCTAAAAATGTAATGAAATCTACTGATCAACTGAAGTAAAAACTTATCTCCTGAAGTAAAAGCATTGCTCCTGAAATCTACTTACCAACAACACCAACAAGTAAGCGTAGCATAGCTCCTGAAGTAAAAGCTACTGATCAACTGAAGTGTAAGGAATGAAAGGATATGCTAATCAATTATTCCACTTTCCTTAGTAGAGCAACCAACACATCTCCTTCATCCCATTTTCCTGCTAGCAAAGTGGCAAGGCAGTGATCAAGAAAATTAAGCAAACACTAAAGAGACTTCCTTTATAAGGGAAGTGATCTGAGTACAAGAGGGGCAAAAGTAGGTTAGGAGTATGTGTGGCACACATGCTCTAAGAGCAGCCTCCGTAACAACTTTGGTTAGTACACCATTCATTTTTATTCTTTCATGTTATTATTATGACTTTCATTTCTATTCTTTCATATTTGGAAATTGTATACATTTATTAGTGAAGACAATGGTAACTCTGTTTTAAATGGATGTTTATTGCGACTCATTTTCAATGGGAATTCAAATAACCAATGGTACATCTCATTTTCTGCAGCACATGATTTTCAAAGGACCACTTTACTTTTTTTTGGACGTATTGAACTAACAAAATTTAACAATAATCTTGGACATTGCAAAAGACTCTTAATAACTTTAGAATAGAAATGGTTTATGTCTATATAAACAATCACAAAACATTTTTACCCAACATTCCAAGTCTAACAGTCAATCAGTCGATAGTTGGAAGAATACAACTTTCAGTATTTCGAATTGATCTTTTTATCCCCCAAACCAACCACCCGACATTTTTACTCTTGAAACAATTTGCTGATTCTTCTACTCAGATTTTTGATTTCTTAAAGTTTCCATCTTTGCGGATGTGGCCAGGTCACGTTTTGCCGATGAATTTTGTGTATTCAAGTGTAAATTTCAAGCATCTTTCTTAATTGTGAGAAGAAATAAGATCCATAGTAGTGGCATCCACAACAAAGTTGAGAACTACAGTTAACATCTTTATCACATTTGATATACTTTTTTGTTTTGTCAAAGTTGATCCACCATCACCAGGGCTAGAGGAGGCATCGATTTTAGAATCACCTGTTGCAAATAACTTATTTGAACAGTTCAGTAGATGATATTTACTCATGGTTTGTCCTTAACAATGTCATCCAAAATGGATCAGTACATACCTATGAAGTTATCCAATACTTTATTAAAGCAGTTATAATGGTAAAATGCAATCTGGACCAAAATAGCTCTTATGCATCCCTTTAATATTATCACATAAATATTCAATAAAAACTGTTTAGATGAATTACAACCCAAGAATAGGTGAATGGAAAGTGTCACTTCATATTTTCTTGCAAGAGTACTCAATTTTACCACTCTCCAAACTAGTTTCTATGTTAAGTTTGATTCATGTTACCCCCTGTGTTGGATCTTTCATGAGTTTAGTTCAAGCAGAAGATGAAATCTGAGTTTAGTTCAACTTGAACAAACACATATTTGTATTACAAAATTTGATTTTTGTATTACCTTATGTTCACCTGGTGCAAAACAAGCTAGAAACAAGTTTGGAGGAAATGAGAAGCCAACATAGTTGCGTTTGGTATGTTTTCAATTATGACTTTACTTTTTTACCCGTTTTGATTCAATCTCTTTATATGACTCCTTTTTTACTTTCTGGGTACCATTGATTTTATTGATATCAGAGATTGCTGAGGAAAAATGGGACACGTGGTGTTGATTTTGAACAAAAGCACGCAATACGAAGTCCGGGTTTAGTTGCTAGGCTTATGGGAATTTGAACAAAATCATGCAATCTATTTATTCTCTCTCGATTTGTACTATAATACACCTGTTCGAATACTTGGAGATTAGTTTTTTTCCAATATTCACGTGCTTGCAGTTTATCATCAGAAGTAAACGAAGCAAAAACCACTGCTTACTGTTTTATAACGTGCCACTTTGTTGACATAGGGGTAACTTTTTATGATTTTCTTGACACATGAGTAACTGTTTGAACTAATATATTAAACTCTTCAAATCGTTAGTTATTAAATTGTGATAGAGCACAAAATAATAGTCCAAAATATAGTGGTATTAAATTTAATTAAGATAATACTCTAGAGAGTAAATGTTAATTAACTCAATTTTTTATGAGATTCATCCTCTGTTGTTCAGGTATTTGTGGCAACAATTAGAAATCGAAATCTTCCTGTATCACAAACAACAGGGGAATAACATGAAATTCAAGACAAGGAAGCTGGACTCGGACCTGAAATTCTTCAAAGAACTAACATTGTCAAATTTTTGGACCATGCAACATTCATTAAGGCCATAAATTATCCATCTACATTGCCTACTCAAGGATCTTGGACTATGTGAACAGTCACACAAGTCGAAGAAATACAGATATTAATTCGAATGCTCCTAATTACACTCACTACCATCTTCATGAACACATGTTTGGCTCAGCTCCAGACTTTCACCATCTAACAAAGCACCACCACTAACATAAATCTCCTAGGCTTTCAAGTACCAACACCTTACTCAATTCAGGTGTTGATATTTTAGTTTCCTTTGAGGTGTATATCAATTGTCTTTGAATGATTTTCTTTGTTGGTTTTTTACATATTTTTTAGATCATATATAGGGACATATAACAAACATATCCACTACCATTGGGACTGAGTGGACATGCCATATATGGAGGTTTGTATCTTATGGTTCCATATGAATCCACGTATGCAGGTCACACTTCAAGTTATAAACATTACTATATTCTGAGCGCACAAGGCTGGTGGTTGGATAAATTCTCACACGTCTCGAGATCAAGAGAATAATCATTAAAAGGAGAATACTTTTATTAGGTAACGTTTTGAACTAATTATTCCCTTTTTATGCTCAATTTTATTTTCATCATTGAGAGAGGTAAAGTTTTGAACTGAGTTATATATTTGAACTTTGAACAGATCTTGGAAAACGGTCTCCGCCTTTGAAACGATCCATAAAATAGTTTTATTCTATTTTCGATCGAGCTACAGTTTCTTACACCTCCATTAACATTTATCCTTTTTGGATCGAGCTACAGTTTCTTACGACAGTGCACAAGTTGGGATGCAAGAAACTCATTTATCTCAAAAAGATCAATGTGACCGAGTTCAAGATCGACAGTCTTAACTGCTGCTAGAATTGCAACAACTGGGCCAACTCCCATAATGGCAGGGTCTACACCAACAGTATACGAAGTGCCGATTGACTATTTGGTTAAACCCAAAAGTATGCAGAGTTTAATTTTATTCAATAAAGGATAAAATTGATATGTTTAATGTAATGACATTGCAACGATTATGTTATGAGGTGTAAATATTGTTAGTAACTTTGACATTACGTGATACGACGTGGAGAGGATATTGTCTATCAATACTCTGCTTGCTGGGGACCTTTCTAGGCGAAAAAGGCCGAGCGACCTAACATGCGCATAAAGAAGGTACATTTCCTAACATATTCGAGGCTTTTACTTTGTATTCTTAACTTAACTAACTTTATTTATCTTTGTTCGTGTAGGCATAAATTCTTAAGATTATCAAAATAAAAATATTTAGGTCATGGTCTGTATTCCAACATAAAAAAACACTTCACCTTTGTGGTCACTTTACGAGCCTTATACAGGATTGTCGCGGCCTTCATCACCAATACGCATGGTTCGAAACTGTGGCCTACACTCTATTGAAAAGCTACTGACCACACACTCTTTCTGAAACCTTTATTTATTCTTTTGTAATGTATGGTTCTTCTATATTCATTTTTAGATCTATAACAGTATGCTTATAAAAGTGTGTTTCTTTATTAAAGACTTGAGGACATTCAATATGCATGTTTTTATAGGCTACTTATTTAGTTGTTATAAATGAGAGAAGAAAAGAAAAATTTCTAAGGTTATTCATATCAATATTTATTTCTTAATATGAGTTTATATGCTACTTATTCTACTGTTATATAATCTATTTACATTTTTTCGGATAATAAGTAGTCTGAGATGTGATCATTTGAAAGCATAATCTCATGAGTAAAGCTTTGCAACAAAAGGTAATAGACATAAACTAATCTTATATTTTGCACTAATTAGTTTATTATAGTTGTCATGGGCTTAAGACTAACTTATTAAATTTTTTGTTATAGTCAAGAGGCATCGACTAAGTTTATTCTACAAATAAGAGTTTGTTGTCATCATCAAGCCCAACTGTTTTTTTATCTATGTTATTTGTAAATTGTATTTTTTAAAATTACACTATGTTTTGTGGGGGAACAAAATTTTTGTCGTTTTTCAATTACGTGTTTTGGATTTTTTTTTCCTGTTAAGCGATTACGTATTTTGAAATTTTTTTGCCGTTTCGCGATTATGTACTTTGGAAATTTTTAGCGTGCTTTCAGGCACGGGCATACCCTAGTATATATATATTTATATTTATATATGCTTTAATTATAATTAACAAACATATAAAGGGTATTTATGTAGGCATAAGTTAAACGGGGCGGGGCGGGGAGGGGCGGGGCGATTTTATTTAAACTAACTCCTAACCCGCCCTATTTAATAAACAGGTTTTTCTTTGAAATCCATACTCGATCTTAATTCATTAATCGGGTTTTAAAGCTCGCCCCATTAAGGTCGGGGTGGGGCGGGGCTCCTACGGGTTGGGTTAAATTGCCATCCCTACTCACATTGGTTCTCTTGTTTTATTTTATTTTTCTATTTTTTGAGTGTCTTTTGCTGTTGTTTGCTCTTTCCAGTTAACATTATCATGTTTTTTTTTCACTAGACGAAACTTCATCATTTTTAGAACTTGAATTGAGAAAGTTTATTATCGTTCAAATGACAACTGGGTTTCGTTTGAGCAGCAAGTTGATGTAACGTGAAGTTTTGTTCACGCAAGGTTCGAGCGACAGAAAGAAAAGTGTAAGGTATGGGTCATGAGAAGTGTCGTGCGAAGGTTAGGTGAAAGGTTTCATCGCGTGATAGCACATTCTTTTGCAAAGTTTAAAGTCGCTTAATGGCTAGTTCGAGCGATATATGAAGTTCTTCAAATGACAGAGCATTGTCGTTCGAGCGACACCCTAGGATTTTGTGAGGATTGTTCTGTTTTGGTACTTCTGGGCAACTTTTATATAGTATAGGTTGATTATGATGATGAATTTTACTACATTATTTGTTTAGTCTCATCATTTCTGATTTTGATGATTCATCTTTTGTGACTTCTGTTTGCTAGCTATAAGTTGGTACGTAGTGATTATTTTTAGCTGGCGGTTCATGTTTTTCTAAAAATGCTTCATTAATTATCACTGTCTAGATATGATAATTGGTATGCCAAGTGCGTCCTTGTACCTGATCATACAGCCTCGGCCATAGCCAACCTTCACCAACCATCCATAAGTGGTGTGTTGCGACTGAGCCTGATCAAGCTCGACCAATGCTAACTTAGTCGATGGAGCAACTTAGGATGCCTCGGTGTCGGCCATCAACAACTGTCCAAGAAGAGTTACCTACATTATTCTCATAGATTGAGCATCCTTATCCTCTGCCTCACCTAAGTGATCTCGGAATGCAAAAAACTTGAAGACGAGTAAATTTGCACCAATTAAACTTCGGCATGATTATTTCTTTGAATATTTGCCGCAACGTCTTCAATTTTCTTCAATACGTCATAGACCAAGTGGGATCATGACAAAATAAAATCTCCCAATGACATATTACAAACACTGTTTTGTTCCCGGAATTAAGTCAAAACCATACATGGACTCAATTGGAAATTTATGTCCTCACAAATCTGCCCCTTGACTATTCCAGGACAAAACTAAACCAGCGAAATGCCTAAACCAGGCCGACAAGCCGTATGATGCCTAAATCCCATCCCATAAACCCAAAATTAAAAATACAGGACACGGACTAGAATATGTAGAACCAACAAGCATGAACTGTCTGAATGTGATATAGACTTGAAATCTCGAATCTCCGAAGCATACCTACACGCATGAAACAGACAAACAAATACCCAGTGAAGTATGGAGGAACAAATGAAGCAAATATATATATCCAAATGATACCAAACGATAATAGATATCAATATGAATAAACTCTGAAAAATTATCATTTGTTAAATGATTGAGCAGCAAAATGATACCAAATCTAAACTACCAATTTGTAATACCAATTTGTAAAATATGTAAACCAAAACATGATCAAATCTCCCCCTACATCACATACATCTCTCCCCCTTTTTGTCTCAAATAGACAATCCGATGAAAAGATAAACCAATCAAAGTATCTAGTATGAGAATATACCAATTTGAATCAATTGGATACCAATTTGAGAATTGAAAACGCTAGATAACCTTGAAACAACTAACTAAATATAATCAAGAGATGACAAATCAGTAGCTAGTAAACCAAGGAATCACAAAAAGAGTATAGCAATCTAATCAGGTGTGATAAACGAACTGTATGCAAAATATCAATTTTTGAACCAATTAAAACCTGCATATAAGAACATTCAGTCCAGAAACACTTCGAACAGTACCAAAAAAATATCACCAAAATAAACAAGTGGACTGGAAACCAATCAGAAGCAGGAATTCAGGTTGTCGTTCGAATGAGCTAGTGACGTCGCTCATACGAGATGAGGATATCGGTCGAACGAAGTATAGTTGGCGTTCGCACGACATGGAAATATCGTTTGAATGACTTCTCGCGACCTGCCAAACTTTCACATTTACCCAGAAATATTATATATTATTGCCCAGTGAAAAAAATTTCCACAAAAAGATTCCAGGAAGGGCCTGACAGCAACAAAGTAGTGTTAAAACAGAAAGCTTTTAACACAAAATGCAAAAACTCATAAAAACTAATAATGTGAGTTACATGCAAACATAGTATCGATATGCTTAAACATGGACATGGAATGAATGGGCCTGAAACTACAACAAATGAGTCATCATTCCAACAGATCGAAATGTTCAAGAAGCTCTAATTGATAGCGATAAATCATCGAACTTTATCATAGCCATATGACAATTAAAGTATGATCTTAATGAACTAAACATACTACATGCACACAAATCCAGAATTTTGACGATTTTACAAACAATAGCATCAAATTGCAATGTTTCAAAACTTTAGGATTAGATGTGCAAACCCGTTTAAATTTTCTCCAACGAAACTCCCTCATAAACATATTTTTCAAGTTCTTTTGAGGTTTCTAGCATTCTCAACTTAGAGAAAATCTTATTGGCACTTTTCTTAGAATATTGCATTTTCTTTTGGTCTCTTTTAAACAGTGGCTTTCATGACGATTTAATTTTGAACTCTCGTAGCCCTTTCCCGTGAATCACTCATAATTTTTTTAATTCAAATCCTCACGGTAAACGGTTCTTACATGCACATTTCTCCTTAAGTCTACTTACGCATAGATGACAAGATTGAGATAAGAACGACTCACTAGATTCAAATATGCAAGAGAAGTCAAACATCCATATAAACTCGTACATGTGAGCAATGTTGGCATATAAACAAAGTCAAATAAAAAAGCATATCAACTTCGAAACAACACCATTTAAACAATGGTTAAGATCATTCTAAGCATCGATAATAATGACCAAATGTCCTAGCCACATGGGTAATGAAATGATTTGGGGCGGGGGGGGGGGGGGGGTGGGTGTCCAAGCACACCAATATACCACATCAAACATGTAAACTCAAAAACAAAAACCAAAAATATTTTTTGGTTTTTCAAAAGTTTTCTCAAAAATAAAATCTTTTTGTATTTTTTAAATAAGACTCAAACAAATGAAAAATATAATACACAGAGATAAACATGTCATAACACTAGCAAATTATAAATCATGATGCAAGGGCTAGCGTATGACAAAATATGCAATCTACTATCCATAAGAAATAGCAAGAGATGAATCATGTGCATGCATGTGAGAATCAACCAACGAAGCATTTAGCATCTCCAAAATGGATTTCCTTACCCAAATAGGTGTATACCTAACAAAACGGGTTTTGGAAACCAATGGGACACTACGTTTTATCTTCCTAGGGTATTTTCTAAGATCAAAACAAAAAACTCCTAAGGTGACCTTTCCTACCACAATTCGAGCATGTGAAAACACGACGAGGAACTGTACCTTTAGGTTGACCTTTTCTAATACCCTCAGATGTGGTTGATTCTCCAAAACAAACTATGGTTTTGGATTTTACATTCGAACCACTAGAACAAGATAAGCTGCTACCATCACTACTCGAGTCATTTAAATTATTTTTTAAGTTCAAAACTTTCGACTCAAGCAAACGATTAGACTCCTCAAACTTCCGGGACTCCTTTATTAAATTTTCAATTAACACTAGAAGGTTATATTTCTTCCCCTCAATGTGAGCAAACTTATCCCTAAGAGCCTTTTCTCGTTCCATAAAATCATGAATCGAATTATTTTTCTTAATGGCACAAACTCTAGAATTTTTTAAATCCTCTAACCCTTTTTCTAAAACGAGGACTCTATCATCACTCTCCTTTTTCCCAATTTTAACATACTAAAGTCATTAAACAAGGACCTAAACTTCTCACGACAAATATCTCTTTGAATTTGAAACATTTGCAAATATTCAATCCTATTTTTGAAACCATATATTTCTTTCTCCAAAACTTTAATACGTTTTGCAAACTTTAAAGTCAAACGATGTAAATCATCAAAGATTAGAGAATCCATCGAGAGAAAATAAACATAGGAGATATAAACAAACACACGGGATCACAAAATAAATAAAATATGTTTTCTAGCTCTGATACCAATTTGAAAAACGGGGTGGTCCTTATGCTTGTGTTTCAAATCAACCTAATTTTTCACAAAAAATTATCCAACTTTTATTTAACACAAAAATAAGTTTTGAAAACCCAATTCTTACTTTAATCCAATTTTACCTTGATTAATCATAAACATGCATCTACTGATTAAAGCAAGTAAAGTAAAGTAAAGAATACTCACAACGCCGAATGTACGAGGAAAAACCCAAAACGGGAAAACAACCTCGGACGATCCAAGCTAGACGATCACTATACACAAAGGTTTTACAAAAGCAGATTCTCCTTACTTAATGACTTGATCCCCACGGGTCTTGATGCTCCTTCTGATCTTCTACCGTTCTTTAATAGTGCCGACGCAAAAATTTCATCCTCCACGATACTTGTCCACAACACTCGACTCCACGAATGTCTCGATGTTCAGCGAATAACTTTGATTCGTCTACAATGTCGAACAAGAAGTCCTTCTCTTTTCTTCACTAAAAAACCGTGATGTTCAATGGTAGAACGAACAAACTTGGTGCAGCAAGATCACTTAAACATATAAGAATGATGTCTCGAATCTTTGCAAACTCTAAGGATGTGTTTAAGATTTTTAAACCTTAGAAAACATGTGTAAACAACATACTGGATGGTAAACTATTTTTCCAGATGCACACTTGTGAAACTCTTATGAAAACACGCTTTAAATAACAATTAAACGTCGCGTAAAAAACATGTCACTCGAATGACAAGGTCACGTCATTCGCGCGACATGAGCATCTCGTTCGAATGAGAGCTTATGTCATTTGAACGACAGCGCGTTAGTTTGACTTTTTATTTAAAATGTCTCTTTTAAAAAGGATCCAAATAAGTCAAACTCTGTTTCAAGTTTATCAGAATAAAATGTAGTGTAAAACTTTAAAACACTTTTAAAAACATTTTAAAATATTTTTCTTTGTAAAAATACATCCTTATCTTTTATAAAAACAATTCCGAGCACCATAAATTATACGCATTCATACCCGAGTGATCTCAGAATGAAAATAACTTGAAGACGAGTAAACTTGCACCAATTAAACTTCAGTATGATTATTTCTTTGAAGCTTTGCCGCAACGTCTTCAATTTTCTCTAATACATCGTAGACCAAGTGGTATCGGGATAAAATAAAATCTCCCTATGACATATTACAAACACAGTTTTGTTCATGGAATTAAGTCAAAATAATACATGAACTCAATTGGAAATTTATGTCCTTACAACGCCCACTGAAGGTAGGAGACCTAGTGTTGAAGAAGACATGGTAGAAGCCTAACAAGCTTCCTCCAAATTGGCATGGTCCATACAGAGTGGTTGAACATGTACTACCGGGGATGTTTAAATTGGAGAATATAGAAGGGGAACCATTCTCCAACATATGGAACACCGACCACCTCAAAAAGTATTATCGGTGAGGTTTCAGCTTTGCTAGTTTCCTTCCAATTCCATTGTAATATATGTATATGAAACTCTGATGGTGAAAGAAATATGAATGAAATTATATAAAAGTCTCAATTGTTCTCTCATATGTTGTCTCTTTGATTAAATGCTTGCTATTTGTCTGTATCAAGTCATCTTAAGCTACAAAACATCATTCATGGTGAAGTTGACATAAATTGCCCTCGATGATACGAGAGCCCAAATGGGGCCAACCTCGTCCATGGGCTGTCAATAACATCTAAAGACATTTATTATTAAACATCATTAAGTTGGTGGATTTACTCTCTCAGCCGATACGTTAGTGAATGGACGAGACGAATCTCATCCATACACTCTCAAAACGACGAGAGGGGACTTATGCTTAAACACCATAATTTGGTGGATGCAAATTAAAAATAACTTCATTGTGGTTCATTATTAAACATTATTAATTCGGTTGATTTACTCTCTCGACTAAGATGATAGTGCATGGACGAGGCGACTCTCATCTGTATACTCTCAAAACGACGAGAGGGCACTTATGATTAAACACCATAATTTGGGGGATGCAAGTTAAAAATCACCTAGTTGTGGTTCATTATTAAACATCATTAAGTTGGTAAATTTACTCTTTCGGCCGATACGACAGTGCATGGACGAGGCGACTCTGATACATACACTCTCAAAATAACGACATGGGACTTATACTTAAACATCATAATTTAGTGGATGCAAATGAAAAATCACTTAATTGTGGTTCATTATTAAACATCATTAAGATAGTGGATTTACTCTCTCGGCCGAGACGATAGTGAATGGACGAGACGACTCTCATCCATACACTCTTAAAATGATGAGAGGGGACTTATGCATAAACACTATAATTTGGTGGATGAAAATTAAAAATCACTCAGTTGTGGTTCATTATTAAACATCATTAAGTTAGTGGATTTACTCTCTCGACCGGGATAATAGTGCATGGACGAGGCGACTCTCATCTATACACTCTCGAAACGATGAGAGGGGACTTATGCTTAAACACCATAATTTGGTGGATGAAAATTAAAAATCACTTAGTTGTGGTTCATTATTAAACATCATTAATTTGGTGGATTTACTCTCTCGGGCGAAATGACAACGCATGGATGAGGTGAATCTCATCAACACACTCTCAAAACGACAAGAGGGGACTTATGCTTAAACACCATAATTTGGTGGATGCAAATTAAAAACCACTTAGTTGTCGTTCATTATTAAACATCATTAAGTTGGTGGATTTACTCTCTCGGTCGCGACGATAGTGCATGGATGAGGTGACTCTTATCCACACACTATCGAAATGACGAGAGGCAACTTATGCTTAAACACCATAATTTTGTGAATGCCAAATTGTAAAATCACTTGATTATGGTTGATTTATAACATCATCTCTAATCAAGATGAGACGAAAACGTAGTTTAAGTTCATGGCATATAAAAAAATCAAGACGAGATGCAGATAAATGAACAACAAAAAGATTCCATTCATTCATGAATTACAATACTCTAAAGGACGATAATAAACTTAGGATTTAAGCCCACAAAATAAACTGTTCAAAGTAGAAGATTACAATCAATACAGGGTATGGGTCACAGACGACTACCCTATAAAGATGGCTCTATACTTGTAACTCTCTCATCAGCAAGGGCCTAATCAATTATCGTGGCTGACCCACCGGCAGTCCCCTCAGCCTGAGTAGGGATAACTGAGGCATTGGTATATGCAAGAGGGGGTCGAGCGTCACTTCATCAACCTCGACTGCCTCCAAAGCCTCAACGTATTTGAGGGCATCAGCCATAAAAGAGTCCTCCATTTCAGAGTGGATAGAGGAGACTACTTCACTAAACATAGTAGTGACCCACCGGCAGGCTGTCTTAAGTCCCCTCTCAAAGTACTCAATGCCGAAACCTCCAAACTCTTCACTAGACTTGTACCCTTTAATGGATTCATCCCTTATCTTTTGTAGAGACTCGATCGATAAAGCCTCAGCCTTGGCTTGGGAAATGGCAGATTTAAGATCTTTGGCATATTGGG
Source organism: Sambucus nigra (assembly GCA_949130495.1). Classification (NCBI taxonomy): domain Eukaryota; kingdom Viridiplantae; phylum Streptophyta; class Magnoliopsida; order Dipsacales; family Adoxaceae; genus Sambucus; species Sambucus nigra. The sequence continues at coordinate 462,573,509 of OX422211.1, read as the reverse complement.
TAGTCAAAGCTGAAAGGTCTTCATCCGTATTTAAAAAGAGCTTGCCCTGGGTCGTTAAGAGGTCATCCTTCGTCTGCAAGGTCATGTCCCTCTTCTTCAGAGTTCCCAAAGCCTTTTTATAGTCGCATCGAATGTTCTTTAGCTTTCCTTTAATCTTTTATTCATACCTCAAGGTCCTATCGATCTCACGAACCTTGGGATAGTTCTTGATCATCCATTTAGAGGTTGTGGCGAGACTACACACAACCTATAAAATGATTAGAAAAATTTAGATTGTACTTGTCAGAGACGAGACAATAATTTGTCAAGAAAGGGCCAATACCTGAGCCAAGGAGTCAAAGCTAAAGTCAATGACTTGGGGAGTCGGGACTTTAGATAATAACTCGTAATCTTCCTTAGAAGGGGCATGTAACATGGCCCTTTTAGCACTTGATGATGATGGAAAGATCATACCTAGAGTAGCCCTCAGTTGAGCGATATTAGACACCCAGTAATGATCAAAGGTCTCCCTAGACGATGAGTTGGGGGCCGAGGATGAAGGAACAGTCTGTGAATGAGTGGATGGTGGAATTATCCTAAGCATCGTTTGACTGTCCAGACAGGTATCGATTGGGGGAGGGTGCTTATTATTTTTAGCCGACCTTAGGATGGACCGACCCACTAGAAGCAGTCTCCATTGTTGGTTTCTTGCCCCTTCTTCAAAATGTTCTTCAAACTTGGGGTGATCATATTCCAGAGATCATTTGAAATGTGTTATGGACAGCCTGCAGCTTTGAAACAGAAGTGATCAGTAATAATAAAAGTACGAGCTGGAAGAATACTTGAAAGAATAAAAAATAAAGATCACTTATATGGTTCGCCAGTGGGTCAACCCATCGGCCGACCTTCTATAAAAGAGCAGGAGTCACTTTGTCTTCAAACTTGGGAAGAAGACCTCCCTTCCCTAAACTCTGCAAGTAGGTCACCCTCTCCTAGTTTGGTATGCTCAGGATGCGGTCTAGTGTGGCCCACCTTGAAGGGTTTACCCAAATACGAGGAACTCTCGACTCATCCTCTGGTCAATAAGCATCGGACGAGAACTCTCAGCCTCTGAAGATAAAAAATAACCTCAGTTTCCATAAGTGGTTAGAAGCTTGGGTGACCTATATTATCTTCTTGTCAGGCTTCCTTTCCCCCAAATGAGCTTGGGTCTTAAAAGATGATGTCTGGTAGCAGTCTTTGAAGATCTCTGTGGAAGGGTCATCCGTGTAATTGTTCAACCACACTGTGATATAGCCGAGGATGGTACTCCAAGATTTGGGCACTAGTTGGGTCGGATAAAGCTCCAATTTGGAAAGAATGGCTCATATGGCAGGGTGAAAGAATAACCTGAAGTCGAGTTTGAACCTTTGCTCGTAAATTGAAATCTCGCCTTCTTAACCGCCATAGGCCCTCTCTTCCTCGTCCGGTATTTGCATGATTATGTTATACTTAATGTTATAGAGGTGTCTCTAGAGGAGGAGGTCAGACTCTTTAACTGATAAGGGAAATCGCTCGATGAAAGCATAGTCATCAGGGGCCTCTTCATCGGAGCTACTATAGTTATCGTTTTCATGCTCATCACCTGCCTTGGCCTCATTCACTTCATCGGCCTCAGATGGAGGGAGTCCATATAGAAACCTCTCTTGAAATTCATCACCTATCATGGCACTCATAGGGATGGTGAATGGAAAAAGGGAAATGTTTATGGTTGGCTCGATAGATTTAGAGACAACATGGACTGAAGACCCACTAGAAGCATCCCCGTCTATGATTTGGGGAGAAGATTTATCTCGATCAAAAGACTCATCTTGTTGTAATAATGTGGCACAAGTTAAGGTCTCTGCCACCTCAGGGTGGATGATATAAGATGGGGGTACCCGCATGGCCTTCTTGAATGAGTCCCACCAATCATCCAGTGGAGGTGACGATCCAGTCATGTTGGCCTATTAGCCTCGGAGGCAGAGGTGTATATGGTTTTCATATGGATAGGGAAAATGGGTCGTACCTAAATGGGATCGGCTCTACTCTTTGCCTCATACTCTTCTTCTACCCTACGAATCTCCTGAAAGCATTTCTTCCTAAATGATGGGAATTATTCAGCTAACCTATAAAGCTCTTGCAACATCCAAGAACCGAGGCAACACTTTAGCTACGAGAAAAAAGAGCGTGAAAGGGATAAATAACTTAAGGGTTTGACTAACCTTGACCCAATGATCAAAGGGTAGAAATGAATCATTTTGTGAAGGAACAATCAAGAACAGTTTGAAGGTTCATTTGGGAAGATGACCAGAATATCGTCGAAATAAATTGAAAAGCCTAATACGATACAAATAAGCCCAAAGCTAAGTGTCTATGGCCCCCAAAGAACCTCTACCTACCCAAAACCACCAAGAACTGCTTGGAAACGAACCCTAGCCACCCAATACAGCCACCGGAGTATTAAATGAACTTGCCGAAAAAACTGGAAACCTTATAACAAGCTGAAAACTAAAAGAAAGCTTGAATGAAATGGTAGAAAAGGGTTAACTGGAGGGAATGGGAGAACGATGAAGCAAGAATGGACCTGAGAGATGCTTGGAAGAACAAGGACAGGAGGTGAGAAATCTAGCACTAGGGAGAGAGACGCACATAAGGTATGAAACAAGGAAAGAGAAAATGGTTTTGAAAAAACCATTTAAATACTAGTAATAGTTTGTGCACGTCTTACAAAGCGGCGTATAGTTTCCCATACGCCTCATCATGTCAAGCGTAAAACCCTAGGCGTTTAAGCCGTCACCTATGCCTCAATTAGATAAACCATATGGGAACTATGACACTTGTCACAAATAATTTCCACTCACTTGTTAGCTGCCATATGTCCTCTCAATAACTAAAATCAGTGTTAACAGATGACATAACATCATTACCCCTCAGCCTCATCCACACGTCAAAGACTAAGGTTTAGGGAATGATTGATATTCCAAGTACGTCATCATCCATGATCATATAGCCTCGGCCATTGTCGACCTTCACCATCCATCCAGAAGTAGGATGTTGCAACTCGGCCTGATCAGGATCGGTAAATACAGACTCGGATGATAGAGCACCTTGGAATGGCTCGGCCTTCAGTAACTGGACAACATGAGTCGCCTACATTGTTCTCAGATATTGAGCATCCTCGTCCTTGGCCTCACCTAGGTCGACGAGGACAAGTCAAAGTTAATTAGCATAACATGTGTCAACTCTTCAGTGGTTCACATATCTAAGAACATAGCCTCAGCTAGTGTGGTCGGCCGAGGTCCCATAGTTGACTAGGATCGTGCATTAGGAGATGTGTGAGGATGTGTTTATGGGCACATATCACACGTGGACCAAAACTGTTACTACCAGATTATCCCCTCATGTGAGGGAATATTTGATCATCATGACCTACATGTGACAGAGACAAATAGCTCATCCTTATTGGCTAGGAACATTCTACACATACTTATTACATGCTTGGGGGTACACTGTACTCCTAAATCACTATATACACCCTTCATCTTCTTCATTAGAGGGGGTCACTTAATAGAAACCCTAGCAAAACTTTTCTCATTTTTATCCAGAAGAGAGAGGGAGCTTGAGTGTTGTAACCCAGGCCATTAGAGCCATATTTGTTTGTGGATTTCACTCTCTCACACACACAGTGGACATAGGCTCCGACCGAACCACTTAAATTATCGTGTTCTTCTTCTTCTCTTGATCTTTCTCTACTGTTGTATTGCTATATTTCTCACATGTTTATTTTCGATGTTTATTTTCACAATTGGTATCATAATATTTTTCTCACATGTTTAATAAATGATGAGAATTTAATTTTACAAATTGGTATTGACATTTCATATTGGTATCATAATGGTTATATTATTTGTTCCTACATACTTCACTGAGTATTTGTTTGTTTCATGTGTGTAGGTATGCTTAAGAGATTCAAGATTTCAAGTCTACATCACATTCAGACAACTCATGCTTGCCGGACCATCATTTACTAGTCTTGTCCTGTAATTTTTGATTTTGGGTGTTATGGTATGGGATTTAAGCATCACACGGATTGACCGCCCAGCTTACGCATTTCATTATTTGGGTTTTATTCCGGAATAGTCAAAGGGGGAGATTTGTAATGCCAAAATTTCCAATTGAGTCCATTGTAAGTATTTGACTTATTCCCGAAACAAAACATTATTTTTAAGTCATAGATAGATTTTTATTGTCACAATCCCAAACAGTCTATTACATAATTATTATTGAAGACGTTGAGGCCAAGCTTTAAAGAATTATTATGTCGAAATTATTTTGGCGCACATTTCACGTCTTCATTGCATTTCGATCTCTCAGATATGAATGCGTAATGTTTATGGGACTCAAAAAATGTTTTTAGGATGCTATTTTTATTAAAATTTTTTAAAAATGTTTAAACTTCGTTTATTCTGAGATAAGGATCATTTAGAGTTGTGTATGCAACAAACTTTTATGTTTAGTGGTTCAAATGACATTGCTAGTTATTCAAGCGAGATGAAAATGTCGTTCGAGTTACATGGGAATTTCGTTCGCGAGACATACTTATCTCCTTCGAATGATGCGCCAAATCAAGTTTATTATTTAAGGCTTGTTCTCTCAGAATTTTGTAAGTTGCAGAACCAGAAAAATAGTTTGCATACAATACATTTTCTGCAAACGTTTTCCTGGGTTTTCAAAGTCTAAAAACATCCTTAGAGTTTCAATATTCGATATTTCATTCACTTATTCCATAGAGATCTTGGTTTGCACCATTGGAGTTTGTTCATCACTTTTAACGTTAGGTTTGTGGTGAAGAAACGAAGGAGTTTGTGTTCAACATCGTAGAAGTTTCCAGGCTGCATCGGTGGACACTAAGACATATGTGGACGTGTGTGTTGTGGACGAGTATCGTAGATGGACTTCTACGTGGGGAATGAGGAGGAGTGGTTGAAGGATTAGAGGAGCGGCAAGACTTGTGGGGGATCAAGTCATTGTGTAAGTCTATTATTTATACTTTGTAATGCCATGTCATAGTGATTGTCAGTCTTGGGTCGACTGAGGTTTTTTCCCTTAGTGGTTTCCTTGTACATCCGACATCGCCTTTTAGAACTTATTTATTTTACTTGCTTTAATCACTTAGATACATGTTTAGGATTAATTAATATAAAATTGGCTTAACTAAAATTGATTCACATACTTGGTGCGGTTTAAAATTTGGAAAAAAGGTTTTAAAAAAGAAAGTTATTTTTTTAACATCCTTAAAACACATGCGAAAGAAAAAAAAGGGCCTACACCAATCATACAACAAACAACATGCTATCAATAATAAATAAGTATCATAATAATAAATCCATAATCAAGTGATATCTCAATCAAAGAAGTACATCTCCCTTAAGAAAACATGACTCCCCCTAAAGATATACATGCGAGAAGCAAATAATAAATAACATGACCAGGCACGACATATGTAGCATGTGAAAAACTTGTGAAACATGATGGGACTAGGAGTGTATGCGTCATAACATGATATTAATAGATCAAATGAGAACACGTGAGCAGGTGAACATGGATATAAAATGTAAAATCATGTGATAGAAACGTCTAAGCATGTAACGTGTGATCGTACATGTGAAACAATGACAATTATCAAACATGTCCACAGTTAACAATAAGGAACATATGATATCACAAAATCGAATAAGCTCATAAGAGATAATCAACAAGATATATTACCAAATACTAGTCAAGGAAAACACACCACAAAGTCACAAGATATAAGATTACCTATAAGGAATAAGGGGTATCAAACATCGAATTAGCAAGATACTAACATGATAAACATAATCTTAAACCAAAAACTCAACCATGTTTCACAAATATCAAATCTAATTAATAACTAAGGTCACATAACTCACTCGAAATACCTAGGCCAAATAAGATCAGATAACGGTAGGCAATTAAAATCCTAGTGAACATGTAAATCTCGAAGAACAACTATCCAATCAATCACAATGTCACAAGAGCTCTATGTAAAAAATGTAATCATAGTATAAGCTTTAAGGCAGAAAGGTACAACACAACTCAAAAATATGTGCATGAATAAGTGTACCAGGATAACAAAAGTTGCCTAAAAATAAAACATGTGTACCAAAAATAGAGCATCGTGCACATGAACATAATTGCAGTCGTGAATAAGGATCCCGTGCGAACGGACACAAAGCTAAGATGCTCGAATGAAAAATAGGGTAATATACATGTGTAAGAGTGATATGCATGTTCAAGTAGTGTGAAATAAAATACCATAGATCTCAATAAGTTTAGCAATCATGATGTATCAAACAAATTTCAACTAACAATTGAATTAATGAAGCCTTAAACATAAAATGGTTTGTATTTCACTTTTAATCATCATTCAAGTTAAAGAGATCATAAATTCAATATGAATCAAAGACTTAACCATATTACACAAAAAGAATAAATAATTTATTTTTTGGATTTTTAAATAGGAATGATGCATGTATGTACAAAATCATGTTTAGTCGAGGAACATAGCATATAAAGCAAATGCATGAAAAATGTAGATATGCAAAGAATCCTCACTAAAACATGATACATGATACTAATTGGAAATAACTCGCCCACAAAGATTTTTTCTCTCATAAATCAAGAATGAACTAGGAATGGGAACCTATAAGAACCTAGTCACCCTAAGCAAACTACCTACCTATGTAGGAATGGGTATTGCATCCCCCAAGTTAATGGGATATTCAAACTTAATCTTTGTCATATCGACCTTCTTTTTATTTCCTACTAAGTTAACTTTAACTCTAGGTGTATTTATAAGCAATTCACTAACAAGTTTTGAAATTTATCTCTCATTCCTCCTAAGATTCTTATGTCTAGTACTTGGAATTTTAGCATATGGTCTACGTCTAGGTCTTGGAAACTCTCTTCAAGCCTTAACTCTCTCATGCACTAGGAAATCCATCAACCGATCAAATTTACCACAAAGTACACTAGTAGGATTCCTATGAACAGTGTGCCTCCTATTTCCTATAAATCTATCATTTATCTCTCTCAAGCACCTATAAGCTTGATTTGTGTGTCCTTGCACCTTATAAAATGTATTAACAGGTACATTTCTTCTCACAATATTCTTCCTTTTAAATCTTCTCTCATTCATTCCTAAGTCTTCCTTCTCAAACATTCTTTCATTCCTTCTCACCTCTTTCTTCTCATATTGAGCTTTCAAACCAACTTTTTCAAGATTTTTTATTTTAAAAAAAATGTGCAACATGTTTTTATGTCCCAAAAAAATACAACCAAAATCCTTTTTGGCAATTTTAAATTTAGGTCCAACCTCCTGATTTTAACGCATATGAGTTTGTACCTTATCCTCCTTTCGAGCATTTGAATTTTCATCATTCAATTTTTATTTTTCCAAACTTTTTCTCAAGCATTGAATCATTGAATCCCATGATTGTTACTTTTTGGTTGAGAATTACACAATAAAATACTATCAAATTTACTTGTTCTATCATAAACTTTAGTTTTCATTTAAGTTCAAGTTTTAACGTTTCAATATCAATTTTTAAAATTGAATTTTCAAGCTCGATCTCTTCTTTTTCTTTCAAAATGGGTGCATTTTGTGATTTCAAAGACTCACATTATTTTGACGAAACCTCAATAACTTTTTCAAGATCAAAAAATTTTATTTGAAAATTTTGAATCTTTTCTTATTTATCATAAAGTTCATTTTGTAAAACTTTCATTTGGTTTAAAAAGTCAATGTTTGATTTTATAAGCCCTATAGACTCTTGATAAAGATCATTAAAAGCTTTTCGAATTTCTTCCTCATCATCACTATCATCCATATCATCATCATTAATTTCCTTATTATCATTGCCACTACAAGATGAAGAATCACTAAGTGACCTGTTTCTACAGGCTTTGACCCTATTTTTCTTCACCACATCCTCCTCTTTCTTCACCATAAAGGTAAACTTTCTTCCATTTCCCCTCAAAATCAAGACATCAAATTCCTTTGATCATATGACGAACATTCACTCAATGAGTTAATTTAAGAAGAATATGTCTTCTTTTACAAACTTTTGAATGAGTTAAATTCATTTTGCAAGGACTCAATCTCTTCTCAAGTTCACTTTTAGAACTTTCACAAATAAGAAGTTCTTCCTTCATTTTTTCAAGTTCAAAAATTGAATCATTTTTATTTTAATCAACAACTTAAGTTCTTTTAAATCAAGTATTAAAGACCAATGTAATTTTATCAAATCTAAATTTTGTTCTCTCCAAGACAAGATATCTTCAAACAAATTATCCTTCTATTTTTAAAAAATTTCAACTTTTGATTGTCAAGTTAACTCGTTATTTCAAACTCTTTAACGTATTGTTTTTCTTGCTCAAGGAATATGACTAATTAACCAATTTAACATTCAACTTTTTTATTTTGAGAAGTTGATTATTTAACTAGATTTTTCTCAAGGATTTGATTTTTTCAAATTCATCGCATTCATCAAAATAAACATTAATAGATTTTTATTTTTCCGGAGAATGAGAAGTTTTATTTTTCTTCTTTTTTATTTTGGATACAAAATGATCAATCCTTCCACTATTACTCATAAGAATAGTGCATGATATACATAAATTGTGGCTTATCTGAAAAAAACTCAGCTCATCTTCATGACCCCGGGTCACGGACTTTGCATGCGATGAAAAAAGTTAGAAAAAATGGTCGCGGTATTACGGAGTTTGGCCTCAACCATTTTTTGTCGGGGTTAGGGGTCACGGACTTTGGGTATGACCAGTTTTTCCTTTTTTTGTGGGTCACGGACTTTAGTTGTGACCATTCTTAGTCATCTTTGGGGGTCATGGACTTTGGCTAGGGTTATTTTTTCCCGTCGCGGTGTGTGCTATGGCCCAAGTCCTCAACCATCTGTCGTGATATTTTAGGGTTGTGAGCCAATATTGGTCACGGAATTAGTCCGCGACCCATGAAATTGGTCGCGCTCGAAATGGTTACAGCCCAAGTTCGTGACCCACAGTCTTGGTCAGGGATTTTGGCCATGACCATTTTCCAGTTTTGGTGTAATGCATTCTCATATTGGGCCATGTCACAGAAGCCCATGCCAATTAGTCTCGGCCTCTAAGACTCAATCTATAAAATAATTAGAACCATACACACAGGCTACCTTTATACTCAAAGTGCTTCCAAGTCTAGGCTTCACCGTGTGTCGTCCTTGTACAACGCTACCATGTCGAGACCATTGTGCAGTCTTAGAACATGTATCACTCTCGGTATTACTCAATCAAAAGCCACTTCATCAGTCTTGGCTAGTCGAGACCTTATAGATCCAACATCAGTCTATTGCGTGGAACATCTGTTTCGAGCATTGATGGGACACGTGAAAGAAAAGTGTTATAGAAAATCAACCTCCCACGTGGTATAATATTCTTTCATAATGATGTACATGTGAATAAGATAGTTGTCTCTCTCCTATTGGTGCATTGAACATATACACACCTGGTGCATAATTGGGGGTGGTAATGCGCACCCCAAACACTAAAAAAGCTAACTTCATCTTCTTTGCAAAGGATCATGTAATTTTAACCCTACTGAAACTCTGTTGCACTGAATTTAGAGAGATAAATCTTATGTGTGTATAACCATGGCCATTGGTGCCCTATTATAGTGGAAAACACCATCACCTTGCACAGTGGAGTAGGCTAAGGCCTAATCACTTGTATCCTTATGCCTTCCTCTATCTCTCATCCTTTCATTAGCTATATACATATCTCTTTCATTGTTGTGTTGTTCTCACCATTGTTAATAAAACTAGAATTTGAGTTGTCTACATATTTAAGGTAGTGATACCTTTGGTATCATCATTTTGGCACCGTCTGTGGGAAGGATATTATTTACTTTTCTTCTTCTTCTCTTAGACTCTCTCTCTCTCTCTCTCTCTCTCTCTCTCTCTCTCTCTCTCTCTCTATCTCTCTCTCCTTGCCTTTGGTGGTGATCTAGATCCACCATTGATGGAGTTGAATTATAATTGAAAGAGATTGGATTGAGTGTTCTTTAAGGTTATCTTTGAATTAACTCATTTCTAGATTTATGTCACTTACATCTCTCTCTCTCTCTCTCTCTCTCTCTCTCTCTCTCTCTCTCTCTCTCTACTTTTGGAGTAAGTTTTATCTAAAAATGGTTTCTGATTTTCCTTACAACACTGGTGGGAGATCCATCCAACCATCTGCCCACTCAAAAATGGTTGAGGTGATAAAGGCACTGAAGTCCTTGGCGACCAGTTAATAGAAAATGCAGTAACAATTCATGTCCTTGAGCCAAAGTGTGTTAAGAAGGATTCTTGGTGACCAAATGAAGGAGATCATTACTTAGACGGACAAAGAGGTGGACGATGTAGTGTTTGAAAGACCAGCCCCAGTTAAAGAAGCAAAACACAGCCAAAGGAAGATAGACCTCCCTGATCCGAGGTGTCTCTGCCTTAGAAAATACATCTAGGGCTGCCATATGAGATTTCTGACTAGATGACTAGGACTGTGATAAGGAGTAATATTAGGAGCCATATGATATTTCAGGCGATATCTTCCATCCTAAAGGGACACTACGCCTGATTTACTAGGGTAAGAGCATTCAACACATTCTAAAAAACCACTAGAGAGCCTTGACTTTTTATAAAATGAGCCGAGGGTCAGCTTTTGATCGCTTCGGCCATAGAAATTAAGTTAAATGAGACAAACCCTCCCACTCTCGAAGTGTCGACCCATCCAGAGGAAGTGGAATATCCAATGATGAAAGATCGAGATAGAGATGACCAGAGATAGGTCAACAGCTGGAAGAGGACTTTTGGTCAAGAGCCATTCCTAATGGTTGTCATGGTAGAAGGGGGTAATGATAACGTGGTTATAGAGGAAAATCCATGGATCAACTCAATTTAGAGGTTGGAGGATAAGATGATCAACTTAATTAAAAGTTGAGACCCAAGACAACAAGGTTACACGAAGGGGTAGCCCTTTGTGGTGAGGATTGTAAGTTATCTTACTCCAATCAAATTTAAAGCACCTAGTGTAACACCCAAGTACGATGAGGTGGTGATACCTTTGGTATCATCAGGATCAAAAGGTATGGAACAATCAATACAAGACAAATTAGGCAAATAAAATCTATAATACTCTAAAAATCTAGATTTGCTCACAAATAAACAAAATCTAAGTCATGAACATAGCAAACACACAAATAACCATAAGATAAACTCAAACACGTTAATGTTATTAAAATGAGCACTTGGATTTGATAAAAATTGAAAATGTGTGTAACTATCACAAGTGTTCAACCTAAAACAAACCTAGAGGGGTTGAATAGGTTTGAACGCATAACATGCCCAATTTTTTATTTCAAATAATTTTTCTTACAACTGTAGTTAAACCTATAACATGAATTAACTAGGTGAGATGGAATTTCCATCGTATAAATCACAAAATAAGATTAATTAGTTAGATCTAGAAGGAATTATTATAATTTACAACGTAATTCTAATTTTAGCAATTAGACTAGATCTAAATATGACCTACATGTAATGTGTGATCAAAGCGTGCAATTGAACGAATAGCAATCATTAACATTCCATAAGACATATTTATAAGGAATACTCCACCAAGGGGTAAAAATATAAATGCACTAAAATTTCTATTTATAGTTAAAAATAGTTTTATACAAAGAAAGAATGTACGTCTCATTCATGCCTTCATGAGTAATTTACCTATGAACTTCGAACTTTCCTCCATAGATGAATATAAATCCACTCTAACCTCCACAAAGTCAATGAGAAACTCCAATATTCTCCTATAATCAGACCATGCTCTAGTTCCTCCAATGAATCAATGTACCTCTAATTTTATATCTCTAAGTATTAGATCATACAATTCAAAGGTAGGTTGATTTGAACTGAATAGGTTATGCGAGTTCTGAACCAAAAAACTCTTAATTCTCTCTCAAAAGCATAAATAAAGTATAAATCTAAGTTTTATTAAAATAGGAGGGAAGTAATAAATTTATAAAGATAAGCAAGGATAAAATTCTCTTAACCTCAGAAATGTGCTCAAAATTGTGTTTTAGTTATGATATTTTCACACACAAAGAAATGAGACTTTAAATAGGATTTTTCCAAAATCTGATGCCACCGTGCACACGGTTATATCCAACCGCGCACACGATTCCATTTAGTATGGAATCATGGACTTGGCCATTCAAATGCCCTCATTTTATAGACATTCGAATGCCCCCATTTTGTAGTCTTTCGAACGCCCCCAATTATTTTTGTCCGAGATCATATTAAAAGGATATGCCTTGTTACCAATACATTAAAAATCAAATAATAACTCCTAAATCATCTTAAAAGATCTTGGAGATAGATTAAAAGATATAAACACTTATTCCACCAAATTTTATAATCCTCACACATTTAAAAAAAACATTTTATGCACGTGCGTGTATATCCATAATCAATTAACAATTTGAAAAAAGAATATAGTCTTTAAACTTCAAATGTGAATGCATGGATTTGGAAGTCTTCAGTGAGTGACAGTGCATGATCTTCAATCTTTAAAGTTCATCTAAACTAAACTAGATCACGCTCACTTATAATGAATCAAGCGTATTAGACTTGATGGACTCAAAGACTCAAATGCTTTGACATTAGAACATAACCAATTTATATAAGTAAAGATCATTGTTGATTTATATTATACTTATCAGTTTAATTAGTTTACGTCATGTTGATGCTGAGCTGAATGGTTTATTTAACAAAGTTAGTTTTAGTTGGGTTGGTGTTATAAAAATGGACCCAAGGATATAAAAGTAATTTAGTAATGGCTTGCTAAGCTAGTAGGGCAAGATAAGGTCTAGTTAGGTAATAATGAGTTGAAAATGATTAAGGAAAGCTAATGATTTTCGTGGATTAAAAAATAAAGAAAAATGGTGGAGCTGACCGAGAGATGCTCTCTTGCCTTTTTGGGCTATGACCTTGGCTAGGCCATAGGTCACCCTATGGGGTGGGCGAGATGGTTGGTACCTCGAGAATTTTTCTCAAGTCATGGTACCTTGAGCGACCTCCTTTGCGGTGCCTCGAGCATGTGCCTCGAGCATCCGTCTCTTAGTGGCTCGAGTTGCCTCGCCCTAATGGATCGAGCATCATCATCTTAATGACTCGAGCTGCCTCATTCACGAGCAACTGCAACCATGGTCCCCCGAAATAACTTTTTGCACTATCTTTTTTTCGGTTTATGCTAAACTATGATTTATTCACATTACGATGTCAGTTACATGAAAATTCAAGTTTGATATTTATTACTCACCTCTAGGTGATTGAGCTGCTTAATGACTAAATTATTCTATAAATGATTTAATGAACCATTTCTGAGTTTTTCTCAGCTTTGATAAAATAGTGGGGGCATGTGATAATTATCTCACCACGTGATATACCCACACTCTATCGACTACGTATGGTAGCATATTAAATTAGCATCATGAAGTTGCACAAAATAATATGTTTACGATTCCTCGACGCATGATTCCAAGTTCATTTTATTCTATTAACATAAAATAAAATAAAGGGGGAAGATGTACCCCTCATGATTATATGCCTTACGAGTTACTAATGATTTTTGTGCCAGAATACGAGATAATTTCTTATCCTTGAAGATATTGAACGCACATGATCAAATCGATCTTGAGCAATTACAGAAGGTCTTAAAAGATATCAAAGACAAACGCTCGAGAGATTTTATTTTAATTGGGGGAAAATACACCGTGGAATGTATTTAAATTATTTCAAATATTAGATTGTGTTGTAACTAGTATCTATATTTTTCTTTACTTTACTTTTTCTTGAGACAAAAGAAAAAGCAAACTAAAGAGGGGGATAGGTACTATATAGTGTACCACTTGTGGTTAGATGTAAACACAGGTGACAAGTATGCTCAGATTCAAACCTAGAATGGCCATCATTAATGATGCATCCCCAATAGAAAATATCATAGTTGTTCAACACAGTCACCGGATGAATCATATATAGCACTGACTATATGACATTATTTCCAGTGAAGCGACAAGGGGCAAGTAAAATTGCCCGCAAAACCTGGGGCATAGATACAGAGTTTGCATACAAACCTTACCAATTTCGAGGTAAGTCGCCCACTGTAGGAGGGTAGTGATACTTGGGTGTATGAATAACTGAAAAGGGTGAGGCGTAACCCACTTCAATGGACGCTCACTGTAAGGTTCTTACGAACTTCTTAAGCAGCTTCTGATGAGACCTTCTCCTTCTGGTAAATATGGAGCTCAAGATGGAAATCCTTTCTTGTAAGAAGATGAAATTCCACAACAATAATAGTAAATTTTCTCAAGAGGAACTCCTGAGATTGAAGGCTGTCAGTGGGGAGTGAAACAACAAGGCACTTAGCACTAGAGAGAGAGAGAGTAGGGAGAGAATACTAGGAGGTTCTGGTGTGATTTTGACATAGTAACAGTGCCATTGAGTTTTCTCTCTTTTCTTTGACCTTTCCCAAGGGTCCTATTTATACTTGGGCACTAGGGATGAGTTAGCACTTTTGGCGCCAAAAACTGAGGGGGTTGGTGAGGGACAGGGTCTGTAGTGTACCATTTGTCCCTACCTGTGTGTAACAACCTGTCCCCTCAAATAGGTGCCACCTGGTGCAAACCAAAGTCAAAAAGAAAATATGCCTCCTAATGGAGAAAAAATATATGATTTGGTAAATATCTTTTGAAACGGTAACTTTTGGTACAAACTTTGTAAACTTGAGGGGGGTATCAAGGAACACCTCCTCTAAAATCTTTGTAAGGTTGAGGGGGGGTCTTGAGGACCCCCTTCTAAAATAATCTTTCTTGAGAGGAGCCTAGAGGACCCTCTCCTTTAAAATCATTTTATAAACAAATCTTTTCTTGTGAGTAACCCTTTGGCTGTTCACCCTGGTTGTGTCTAACTGTGAGGTGTGTGAGGACTGGGAGACCCTAGGGTATTTATACTAGTATTCTCTCAATCCTAAAGTGTTAAGTGGTTGAGCTTTCTCAACAAACCTTGTTCCTCAACCTCCAAGCCAAAACTCCCAAGAGATCCCAATTGGCCTATTTGAACCCCGCTTGCTCAACTAGGCTACGTGTACAATAAAGCAAAGTGTTAATACTGTTGTTCTTTAAAAGAATGACTTTTCATGATGAGGGGTTGCTAATGATAGACACTCCCTCATCCTCGGGTCTCTGCCCCGAGTTTTAGTTAAGGGACCCTAGAGGTTCCTTCACCAATATGAATTTTCTGTATTTGAGGGACCCTGAGTGCTCTTTCATCGATTATGCATTTTTTTACGATCAGGGGCCTAGTTTCCCGCACCAATATGGATTCTCTAAAATCGAGGGACCTTGGGTGCACTTTCACCAATTATGAATTTTCTACGGTCAGGAGGCCTAGGTTCCCGCACCAATATGGATTCTCTACGGTCTAGGGACCTTGGGTGCATTTTCATCAAAAGTCATTTTCTGCGACTAGGGGGCCTAGGTTCCCGCACCAATATGAATTCTCTATGGTCGAGGGACCTTGGGTGCACTTTCGTCAATTATGCATTTTCTGTGGCCAGGGGGCCTAGGTTCCCGCACCAATATGAATTCTTTGCGGTCGAGGGACCTTGGGTGCACTTTCGCCAATTATGCATGTTCGCGGCCATGGGGCCTAGGTTCCCGCACCAATATGGATTCTCTGTGAACGAGGAACCTTGGGTGCATTCTCATCAAAAGTCATTTTCTGCGGCTAGGGGGCTTAGGTTCCTGCACAAATATGAATTCTCTATCGGGACCCTGGGGGGGTTCGTTCTCAATATGAATTTTTGCCGGGACCTTGGGGTTCCTTCTCAATATGAGTTTCTGCCGGGACCCTTGGGGTTCATTCTCAATATGAATTTCTATCGGGACCGTGGGGGTTCCTTCTCAATATGAGTTCCTACTAGGACCCTGGGTGGGGTTCCTTTTCAATATGAGTTTCTTTCGGGACCCTAGGTGGGGTTCCTTCTCAATATGAGTTTCTGCCAGGACCCTGGGTGGGTTTCCTTCTCAATATGAGTTTCTACCGGGACCCTAGGTGGGTTTCCTTATCAATATGATTTTCTATCGGGACCCTAGGTGGGGTTCCTTCTCAATATGAGTTCTGCTGTTGGGGGTGCCTCAACCTTATATTTCCTGAAGAATACGGAGGGGGTATTTGAGGGACCCTCACCCCAAAGTATAGTGGTCAAGCTTGAAACACCCTTCTACATTAGCCCCTCATGAAAAGTCTTTTGTGTTGGGCAGAACAAAAGGCTTTGTACGCCATAAATTTGATTTTCAATTTTGAAGGACCCTAGGGTTCCTTCATCATTCCCCCTAGGGTCATTAAATGCTCTATCACTTCATCCCAGGTTTTGTAGATGAGGCCACTTATAGTGGACCTCCTTATCTAGATATCAACTTAGGCAGAGGGGTTGTTTGCTGTGAACCCCTCGTCCTTACCCTTTTTCTGTGGACTTCTATCTTATTTAGAGGGGTTACTCATAGTGAGCCCCTCCTCCTTGTCCTTCTCATGTGTCCTTCTATCCTATTTAAAGGGTTTGCTCATGGGGATCCCCTCATCCTTGGCCTTATTCTGTGGCATTATATCTTGGATATAAGGGTTTCTCACGGAGCCCCTCGTCCTTGGACTTTGTCTATGGCCTTCTATCTTGAGTAGATGGGTTTCTCACCATGAGCCCCTTGTCACTGGCCTCTTTCTGTGGACTTCTATGTTGGGTATAGGGGTTGCTCGTCGTGAGTCCCCTCATTTAGGTTTTACACCTTGTCATAGGTCCACTCAAGCTGGAACCCTTTGATCTAAATATTTTATTACTAACTTGGGTAGTATGATCCCCTTTAGGTGGGTTCAATCTCCCTTGGCTATTATAGAATTACAGTTGGACACCCCTCTACACCCATGAGGTGCCTTATATTTCTCACAAAACCTTACCAGAATTGTGGTAAGTCACCCACACAGGTGCATTATAGTTTTCACAAACCTTACCAGTTTTGAAATAAGTCACCCACAGAGGTGCATTTTAGTTTTCACAAACCTTACCTTTTTTGAGGTAAGTCTCCCACAGAGATGCATTATAGTTTTCACTAACCTTACCAGTTTTGTGGTAAGTCGCCCATGAAGGTGCATTATAGTTCTCCCAAAACCTTACCAATTTTGTTGTAAGTCGCCCATAGAGTTGCATTATAGTTCTCATAAACCTTTCCAGTATTATAGTGTGTGGCCCAAAGCGGTTCATTATAGTTCTCATAAAGTCCTACATTACTAGGCCCGCCTGACCCTCATATATGGTAGATTTTATACCAATAAAACTTGGCATGCCTGACCCTCGATTATGAGAGATTTAATGCAATAAGACTTGGCCCGCCTGACCCTCGATTATGGGAGATTTTATGCCAATAAGACTTGGCCTTCCTGACCCTCAGTTATGGGAGATTTCATGCCAATAAGACTTGGCCCGCCTCCACCCTCGGTTATGGGAGATTTTATGCCAATAAGACTTGGCATGCCTGACTCTCACTCATGGGAGATTAAAAGTCCTATATTACTAGGCACTAAAGCCCAATATTACTTAGCACACATGACCCTCTTAAGGGATATTTAAAAGCCCTACATTACTAGGCATAAACCTGATTTAAGGGAGACCAAAAGTCTTATATTAATAAGAATGCTTAAAGACCCTAATTTTTGGGCACAGTTACAAAATATGTTCATTTAAAAAACCCAGTTCACTCATGGCACTAATGGTTGCTCGACCAAGTACTCTTGACAGCTTTCGATCTTATGTTGCAAAAGATCCAATATACTTAGATAACCATCAATTGGTTGCCCGGGCCAGTACATTTGGCAAGTTTTTCGTTCAAAATATTTTCAACCATAATAAAATTGTGGAGACATGCTCATTCGAGAGGAATGGGAGAAACCCCTAAAATACTCCTCCAAACATAAAAAGCAGAGGCATTAACAATAAACCTCAAAACTACTTACAGATGATATGTGCATATACATGCATGATAACACACCGAACACGATTATGTGATGATTTTCTAGTCAAATAGGCTTAACAATTTATTTTGTACACATAGTTGATATGTCTCAGCCGAGGCATCAACACACCAACTATGTCTACGAGGGGGCAAATGTAGAGTGGGGTTAAATGAACCAACAATCTAATAAATTAACTCGCATATTTAATCAAATATTGATTTATGATTTATCGAGTTTTACTACAATTCAAGCCCTACACGGGCTAAAATATTAGTATGCGCAATTTAATATATTGCGTATGCCATGCATTTGATTAAATACACTAAACAATGCTCTAGAAATGATTTAAATAAATATTTGATATGCCACCACATATATTATGACAACTGGCACCATAAATATTAGACGCTTGGTTCCATAGAAAATATGACATGTGTCAAGTCCACTTGGGGCTCTTTTTCTATAAAAGAGGGTCTCCCCCCTCATTTGATGGATGATGGTCTTGTGGGGAAAGTAAGGAGAGGTAATATAGATCTCCTCCCCCATGCACCTTGGGAGCTCCGTCACGAGTTTAATAGTGACGAGAAGATTTTTATAGTTTTATTTTATGGTATATGGGCGTTTGAGATGCGGATAGACGGATTTGGCACCCCCACGCACCAAAACTACCAAAATTGGGTGTTCGAGAGGCGGTTCGCTAGATTACGCACCCCTAACACCAAAACAACGAGCTCTCTTTGACGTATTGTACGGACCCACGAACTACGCAGACTTTGATGCCGTAAAGAAGGATACTTAGGCGCAACCACATTGCTCAAGTCTAAAACACGGTCGACGTGGTGCCTCCTCAAATTTGTACTCGCATCTTACAAAGTATTAACCTAATTTTTTCTCACCTGTCAACCTAAAAGTTTTCTCTCTAAAACCCTAATTCTTCCCACTCTTTACACATCTAAAGCTTAATTGTTCTAAAGCCTAAAAACACCATTACAAATCAATTTTCAAGAATAAAAAGATTAAAACGATGGATTAAATTAAGAAAAAAGAAGACTGTAGAAAGAAAGAATCGAGAGGGAGTATACACACACTTTAGTGCATTTGGATCATCATTACACGCCTTCCTTTTTCAACCTAAAGGAAAGATAAAACTACTCTCTCCTTTCATTCTTATAAGTAGTGATTTCTACTGACCTATAAATTCTAAACTTTAAAATTTATCAGATACAGGTAGGCTTGAATATTCCCTAATCATTCTTTCATTTATTAAATGTTATATGGAATGTTTATTCTCCAATTAATATGATTATATATGCTAAACCAATTTATGAAGTTTCTATCAAGTATGTTCTTAATACAACCAAGTTTTAAGTCGAAATTGAAATGGAAAATATGATTACACCCAAGTTAGTAGTTATGTGACTTGAAATATTATCATGATTTTCCTCTTGAGATTGAATTAGAATTTACACAACGGTTAATGAATTATGAGGATTAGAACATTAATAAGATAGTTCATCATAAAATTAAATATACATTTGAATTTAGATAATTGTTAGAAAGTTATGAAAATTATAAAAATGTCATGTGTAATACCCCTTTATTTTAATAAATATATATAATGATTTAATTAATTAAGAAGTACGATAAAGTTTAATAATGAGAAATTACAATTTTTATGTGCCAATAAGCTAAAATGAGTTAATATGATGAATTTACAACGATAAAATAAGTCCTTTTGGAATTTTTAAGTGCTCATTTGATTAATTAACAAAATTAGGGCTAAAAGCTAAATTATATATAAGTTAGGGATAATTGGGTAATTATGATAAATTATTTTTTGAGTAGGTCATATGAGGGATTCTGATTTAAGGCCAGTGAAATTTTAGTCTTTGGAGCATTTCTTGAGGGTTACACTTAGTTTTCACAGTTTATTTTAGGAGGGAAAACAAAAGAAATGTGCGGCGCTAACTGAGATTAGGGGCTGTTATAGCTGTTCTGGTGTGCCGCTATAGCGGGCCAAGGATGTCGCTATAGCGGGGTTGGCTTTAGTTAATGGGTTCAACCTATGTATTCATTTTACCTCAGATGTTTCATTTACTCCCTATTTTAAAAACACTAAATCCACTCTTTCATTCGTCAAACTCAGTTACCTCCTTAATTCCCCACTGACGAGGCATAAATTCTTCCTATTTATCCCTATAATTTAGGGTCTTTTAACACTCTGTACGGTGTAATTCGAGTTGATTTATCTCATATCATTGCTACTGACATTTTCTAATGAGTACGCCGAGTTTCGTATATTTCTCATATATTTTTCAGGTATTTAGTGGACGCAAAGAAAGAAAGAAACCGAAAGAAAGAAAGAAGAGAAAAGAAGAAAAGTCAAAGGGCAAAACAGTAATTTTACATCTAGAATTTGAAAAATAAGCCTAAAGAAAAGTTAAAGACCTCGAGTCTACAAGCCCATAGGAAGAAACAACATCCAAATCCGATTCCCGGATCAAAAGTTACGAAGAGTCAAAGTTGAGAAAAAACTAAAGAGGAAAAATAAGGAGAAGAAGAAAATTGCATAAACCAAATCGGACAAATGAAGAGGAAAATGAACCGGTCCAGTGCTGGTAAATGTTCTGTAAGAGGCGAACCGAACCAATGAAGATGAAAAATGAATGGGTGTCCGGTGTTACCAAAACGTTTGTATGAGGCGAACCGAACCGATACCGTTGGACCGGGTCTGTTCGACTAAAGATTTTTTGAATTATATTTATTTTTAATTAGAGTTTTGCATGGACTAAACTCTTGTAAAAATGTAGTGTTTTTTTTCTAACTTCTGACCAGACAGGAAAAAACATTCCTTTTTGCATAGTTTTAGAGAGAGGAGAAGGAGAAGAACCCTAGGAACTCCAGTTTTACAATTTTATGGGTTACAATTCAAGATTTCTGCAATAGAGTTTGTTTATTTTCCTTTACCGTTTGAATTTCATAATTTGTGCATGATTTGTTTATTTCAAGAAGTTCTTCAATTCTCTTGCTTATCTAGGTATAATCCTATAATGGTTTTGAATATATGCACAATAGAAAAGATAGCTTTATTTAATTGCACTATGCTAGGTTAGACTTTTAAGGGTTGGGATGCATGAACCCAACCCAATGTGGTTTGCATGACTATAAAATTAGATCTTTGAATTGACTAAATGATTGAATCGTGTTGTGTAGTAATCAAAGCCGTCGTATGGCTTTTAACCTCATTTGCCTTAGGTAACGGGGGTGTTTAAGAGTGCGACGCGTGTGTTAGCTATTTCGACACCGCTTTATTCTTAGTTTTGATTATGTGTGATGCGGGCTAGTATCCTCATATATGTAATGGTTGAGATTAATAAAGATTGGGTTTAATCAATTATCTAATTCATGACTAGTTTTATATCCGGTAAATGCACTAGGGTTCGAGGAATTGTATTTCGACCTATTTTTTCTCATTCATATTTAGTCAATCACCGTGAGTTTACTTCTTCATAAGTAGTTTAATTTAATTTTCATTTAGTTAGTAGAAATCACATTCCACAATTTCATCACCTTTTCCTTTTCTTTTTCTATGTCGGTTTAGGATTCGTCAGCTTACCTATCGTCGTCATGAGCATTCGTCCTATTTCCCTAAGGATTCGACCCCGTCTTACCGAGTTTATTACTTTCGTGACCAATTCTCACTTGAACCGTAATTACCATGGACTAGAGACATATTTTAAGTCGCGTCAAGTTTTTGGTGCCGTTGTCGGGGAACTAGGTAGACTGTTAGGTTAGTTCGATTTGATATAAAATTTGACTCCAAATATTAAAAAGCCAAAAAAATCATAAATCAAAAATCCAAAAACAAATTCAGAAAAGTGAAAAAAAAAAAACAACATCTCTCATAGCCCTTTCATGAAAAATCCGCAACAAGACCCTCAATCTAATCCTACACTCATTCACGAGAATCCAATAGTTGAGTCCGATCCTGGTTTCCCACACACTCCTAACGCACCTCAATTCTGAGCTCCACCTCCAAATTCCACTACAAGTCACACTTTTAGGACACCGAGTGAGGATACTGAGTTAATTGGAGAGAGGTCCATGTTTGAGAATGCTAGATTTGGAACAGGTGAGGGTGAGATTCCATATCGTCCCATGAGAGAACTCATATATCCCTAGAGAACTGTCACCCCAGGATGCATTCTACTTTCGTACAATGCTGGACAGTTACATTTTCGTAATGGGATGATACAATTTCTTTCCACATTTCACGAGTTGGATTTGGAGAAGCCTTATCTAAATATCCGTGAGTTCTAAGAGGCATGCGATACGTTTAGACATCTAGCTTGCACACAAGAAGTCGTTTGCCAAAAGATTTCCCCCTTTTCCCTAAAGGATAAATCTAAGACCTGGCTTTGGTCTTTATCACCGAACTCAATTGGATCATGGAGGGAGATGGCCTGAAAATTTCTCTTAAAATTCTTTCCCCGAAATCAAACAAATTCCATCGAGACTTAAATTCAAACATTTCGATAATAAGAAAATGAGTCGTTTGATCGATGTTACGAGCATGCCCACATCATTGTTTTGAGAAGTACCGTCTCATATCCTTTTTTCACCACGGCCTACGTATAACATCTAAACAACTCGTTGAGACAAAGTGCGAGAGACCATTTTGGGAATTAGATGAACATGATGCAGATGCTCACCTCAAGTTTATCACCGAGACAACTCAATCGTGGGACACCTCTGCTCCTAATACCAAAAATCGGGTCCGACAAACTCCTACTGCTCCTTCAGCGCCAGGCCTTTATTATGTGGGAGATGTAGTCGGACCAAGGCTAAAAGAACCAACCTGATCCATTAAAGAGAAGGTGTACGCTATTTATGAGGCGGGATATTAAACGAAGGAATGCTTGATGATACTCGCCTACAAAGTAATGTTACATGATCAAGTGGATGCTATGGGAGGACTTAATGGTAACTTCAATGCCCCACATGGGAACTCTTACAACCCTTTGTGAAGAAACCATCCTGATTTTATCTACGGTCAACAACGTGTTGCGTTGAATCCTAATTCACATGTTGCCCCACTTCCACCTCCTCATTTTCAACAAGCACCAACTATGCAAGCACATATGCAAGAACCACCTCTCGCGACATATGTCACCCCACCGCAGAGAAATCTTGCGGATAATTTAAATCAATTTATCCAACAGCAAAATGCAAGCAATGCTAAGTATGATCGCATGTTCATCGAGATAAATGCGAATATCTCTAGGTTGCAATCATCTTTAAATATTTAATACAAGGGCAAGTTTCCGGCTCAAGGCCAACGACCTACTCAAGGTAAAGCTATTATTAGCTCTACCTCCCATGATCATCAAGAGAAATGTCAAGCCGTCACCACTCTACGTAGTGGGTGAGTTGTTGATTTGTCACCTCCCCCACATGACACACCCAAAGACAAGGAGGTTTCTCCCGACACTAAAGAGATCGAAGATTCCCCCTTAAAGGAGAGTGAAAATGACGACACTAGTGAGCCTGAAGTCATAGTGAAATCGCCCACCGCAGCACCATTCCCTTAATTGTTGGCTCTACCCCAAAAGGTAGCCTCCCGTGAAGATGTGTTAGATGTCCTTTAGAAAGTAAAGTTGAATTTGCCATTTCTCTATGCCATCCAGCAAGTTCCCGCCTATGCCAAAGTCATTAAAGATTTATTGACGATGAAAATAAGGCTAAAGGTGAAAAATAATGCCTTTTTAGAAAAAAATGTGAGCTCTGTTCTACTTAACAACCTCCCACCAAAGCTTAAAGATCCGAGGGCACCTAAAATTTCAGGCATTATTGGGGAAAATCGAATAGAAAAAGATTTGCTTAATTTAGGGGCGAGTGTCAACATTTTTTCGTACTCCATATATAGTCAACTCGATTTGGGTGATCTTAAGCCCACACAAATCACTCTCCAACTAGTGGATCATACAGTGAATATACCTCGAGCGATTGTTGAGAACGTGATAGTCCAAGTGGACACATTCTACTTCTTGGTAGATTTTGTCATTTGGGATACGGAGCCCTCCATCCATTCTAGTAATCATGTTCCCATTATTCTAGGCCACCCATTATTATCCATGGCTAATACTTTGATCAATACATTCAATGGGAAAATAAAACTTACTTTCAGGAACATGATCCTCGAGACATACATTTTTAATATTGCTAAATAAGTGGGTGAAGAAGACGAAATTCATGCGGTTGATCTCATAAATGAGATAGTGGAAGAGCACATAGAGGAAACTATTGGTGGGGATGACTTGGAAACATGCCCGATGAGAAAAATGGGAGCGAGGGTGCGTACACCGAGTTTGAGTGAGAGGTAGAAGGGTTAAAAGTGATATTAGACGAGAGAGTATCGATTGAGGGGTTGATAGAGATTAATTGGGTTTTTAGATTCAAGGAGTGACCCCCGACGGAGTCATGTATGACCCCCTTCGAAGACAAATTTCCTACCCTCGAATTAAAAAAACTAGCCTCTAATCTAAAATCTACTTATTTGGGAGAGGATGAGACATTTCTTGTTGTTGTCACCTCGAGCCTAGATAAAGAGCAAGGGGGTAAATTACTAGAAATTTTGAGGAAGAATCGAAGTGCATTTGGTTGGAGTATAGTGTATTTGAAGGGTATAGGTCCCTTGATTTATACCCATAAAATCCACCTTGAGGAGGATGTGAAGCCCTCGAGGGAAATGTAAGAAAGGTTGAAACCCACAATAAAAGAGGTAGCATGAGCCAAAATGATTAAGTTATTAGTTGTCGGGATCATCTACCCAATCTAGGATAGCAAATGGGTGAATCCTATCCAAGTCATCCCGAAGAATTCAGGAATCACTGTGGTTGAGAATGCCAAAGGCGAGTTAATTCCCCAACATACTATCACCGGTGGTACATTTACATTGATTACCGAAAACTCAACGCGGGGACAAGGAAAGAACATTTCTCCTTACCATTCATCAACCAAATGCTAGAGAGAGTAGCGGGACACCCATATGTTTGCATACTTTATGGTTACACTGGATACAACCAAATAGAGGTAGATGTTCTTGATCAAAAGAAGACGATTTTCTCATGTCCTTTTGACACGTTTGCCTACAAACGTATGCTTTTTGGATTGTGTAATGCTCCCGCCACCTTTCAAAGGTGCATGCTTAGTCTCTTTAGCGATATGGTTGAACGAGGCCTTAAGGTATTTATGGGATTTTAGCGTTTTTGGCCCCTCTTTTGACCTTTGTCTTGCGAATCTTGTGAAAATACTCCCGATGTGTGGAAAAGAACTTAGTGCTTAATTGGAAGAAATTCCATTTTATGGTAACGAAAGGAATAAATCTTGGCCATATAGTGTCTTCTAAGGGCATTGAAGTCGGTAGGGCCAAAATAGATGTCATAGTCGAGCTTCCTCCACCTAAATCACTGAAGGATGTGCGCTCCTTCTTGGGATATGCGGGGTTTTATAGAAGGTTTATCAAGGATTTTAGTGCCATCGCTAGACCCTTGAGTAACTTCCTTATGAAGGATGAACCCTTTGAGTGGAACGAAGCATGCCAAGGTTCTTTTGATAAAATAAAAAGCATGCTTGTTTCCTTCCCCATCATACAAGCTCCAGGTTGGTCCCTTCCATTCGAACTTATGTGTGACTGAGTGATTACGCTATAGGGGTTGTTTTGGGCCAAAGAAAGGATAAGAAAGCTCATGTCATATACTATGCTAGCCAAACCTTAATCGGATCGTAACTCAATTACTCCCCCACGGAGAAAGAGTTGTTAGTGGTATTGTTTGCCCTAAACAAATTTGGCTCGCACCTCACTGGTTCACCCATCACATATTTTATCGACCACGTGGAGCTGATATATCTCGTTGCTAAGAAATATTCTAAGTCGCGCCTCATAAGGTGGATCCTACTCCTACAGGAGTTTAATCTCACCATCAAAGATAAGACAGGGGCAGAATACGTCACTGCTGATTATTTGTCCTGGCTTATGTTCGATGTGCCTAGTGATCCCACACCCATAAACGAATACTTTCCCGATGAGAAATTATTTTTCCACTTATTCTCTCCCCTGGTTTGGGATATAGTTAACTACCTTGTTATGGGAGCCGTCCCTCCCGATTGGGTACCACAAGAGAATACGAAGTTCATTATTGGTCATGTGTGTTCTTTTATGATGACTCATATCTGTTTAAGTATTGTGCCGCTCAAATCATCCAAAGATGTGTACCAAATTACGAGACCCCTAACGTCATTCGTTTTTGTCATACGGAAGCGTGTGGAGGTCATTTCTCAACGAACAAGACGGTTGCCAAAATCCTTCAAAGCGGCCTCTATTGGCTTACAATCCTTTGGGATGTGAACGCTTATTCTAAATCTTGCGATAGATGTCAAAGGATGTGAGTTATCACCCGATGATACATGATTCCATTAACCCTTATACTCGTCATCGAGATATTTGATTATTGGGGTATTGACTTTATGGGACCTTTCCCCCCTTCCTTGGGTTCCCTATAAATCCTTGTCGTGGCAGACTATATGTCTAAATCGGTTGAGTCCATAGCTACAAGGACAAATGAAAACAAATTGGTGATCATGTTCTTGCAAGAACACATACTCTCTCGCTTCGCTGCTCCGAAGGAAATTATTAGTGATAACGATAAGCATTTTTGTAATAGGACATTTTAAAAGATTATGTGAAAGTATTAAGTCATCCACAAGGTTTGTACGACTTATCACCCCGAATCAAATGGGCAATACGAGCTAGCAAATCATGAGATTAAGAAAATCTTAGAAAAGACCGTCGATCCTAATAGGAAAGATTGGTCCCTATGCTTAAACGATGTGCTATGGGCTTATCGAACTGCATACAAGAACCCCTTTGGAATGTCCCCATTTCGCTTTGTGTATGCAATCCTTGCCATCTCCCCATGGAGTTAGAACACAAGGCATATTGGGCCATTAAGAGGTTGAACTATAATTTGGATAAAGCCAGTGAAGCACGAAAGCTTCAATTGAATGAATTGGAAGAGCTGTGCAATGATGCGTATGAGGATGCCAAAATATCCAAGGAAAGGATAAAACTCACCCATGATCGAATTATCCATCAAAAGGAGTTTCATTTGGTCCAAAAGGTGGTTCTCTATAACTCTAGGCTACACTTGTTTCTCGAAAAAGCTGCAGTCGAGATGGACTGGCCCATTCATTGTGAGCTCTGTGTTCCCCTATGGAGCTGTGGAATTAGAAGATCCAAAGGGGGGATATACATTCAAAGTTAATGGATAATGACTAAAACCATATCTAAAGGTGTATGTGGAAGAAGCCTACACTATCTGGTTGTCGAACCCCGTTTACAGGGTTGAGTGAGCTATAACAGAGAGGTTGTCGCACCCTCGACGCATATGGAGTGATTCTTGTGTATATTAGTAGTGTGTAGGTTAGGATCATTAGGAGTCCGTAGGTGCAAGTCGTGAAAGGATAGGAGCTCAAGCACACGGTCCGAGAGAGCATAAAGAGCTTCGAGGGAAGCTGTTGAGCAGTCCGTGCTAATCATGCGTAGGAATATTTATGGAAGTGTTCGAAAAATTGAGAGAGAGAGAGAGTACACATTTAGAAGAGAAGAGGAAGGATTAACAGCACACCGGACCGGTTCGCCCCTAGAAGGGACCAGATCGGTACGATAATAAAAAACGAATAAAATAAAAACGGAACCAGATTGGTCTACCATTAGGACCCGGACATGTTCGCTTTCTGCAGGTTTTTGCTGCTTCCCTAGGTTCACCCTACCTTTCCCCCCAAACCATTCCTCTCCCTCCAAATCCTATTTCCACCCATTTCCATCAATTCTTCCCCCTTTTCCCTCAATCCATTTCCCTTTAAATTCCTACCACCATCCACACACCACCTATAAATACACACCATATCCCACCCGATTATCCTCACACCATTCACTTCCCTCTCTTACTCTTATTTTCTCTCATTTTTCCAACATCCCCAATATATTTTTAAATGGAAAAAGGGGCCCTACCCGTCATATACAGCTCCGTTGAAATCCTCCCCGATGGCAATGGGGAGTACTGTTTGCGTTTAGAGCTCCTATGGTGCGAGCGCTTTTCAATCATTACCACAAATTACACATTGAGCGCCAAGTCCAGTGGAAAGAGTTACCTCCCTCCATCCCAAACCTTTTCTTTCCAAGGGCGTGGTGCCAATTTTTTAACTATACATGAAGTGGTGTGGGAGGATGGAGTGCATTCTTTCTATGGCTCTCTCGTCCACACGGGCCAGTTTGAAGCCGAAGCTTATGTTGACGCAACCCCAGTACCCTTCTCATTAGAAATTATGTCCCGAAAGCTAGCATCCAGTGGGTTCCGAGCCCTGATCGATACGTGTATCCCAATAATGCCCCCACAATTCCAAAAAATACGTATATTACCCGCCTTGCACCCTGAGACAACTGGGTTCGCAAAACTTTTTTGGTGGGAAATCTAAAGGATAAGTACCGCATCACTTTCCAAATCGTATGCGCCAACATCCAAAAAAATTCAAACGATTCAGCGATGCGCCCTCGCCATGCCACCATTGTCTACTACCTCTTCGATCCTAACACCACTATCCATATTTCTCGAACCCTATACAGCAATATTATTTACGCAACCTTGGATAAAATGGGTAAGGCCCCTCTCCCATATCCCCGCCTTATCACCCCAATCCTCATCGATGCCGGTATTGCTCCCCCCAAATATT
The DNA here is from genome assembly GCA_949130495.1 of Sambucus nigra. Lineage (NCBI taxonomy): Eukaryota > Viridiplantae > Streptophyta > Magnoliopsida > Dipsacales > Adoxaceae > Sambucus > Sambucus nigra. The sequence continues at coordinate 462,544,551 of OX422211.1, read as the reverse complement.
TCCCCATATTTCAAAGCCCATTGGGTAGGAAGCCCGCACAAGGAGTGAAAAGAAATGGGAGGTGATACGAGCCGCGAGGGTGGATAATGATGATGATGATGATGATGATGATGATTATGATGATGATGATGATGAGGAGTAGTAGTAGTAGGAGGAGTAGGATGTTGAGATGGAAGAGGGTGAGGAAGAGGAGTATTACGAAGAGGCTGATTTGGATTACGAGCCGGAGGGAGCGGACATCACTCGTCGCATTGAGAACTTGGAAACGAGTTTAAATGACTTTTTAAGGGATTATAGGGCAGACCAAGAGGCATACCAATGTGACACCAACATGATAATCCGCCTTCAAGAGGAAATGTACAAGTTCCTAGTAAGTGAGGGGGTACTAATCCCACTTCTATGAACCCTATGATTCCAACGCATGCGGTCTGTCCAACCCACCCCCGCAGTAGACCGATGTTTGTGTGGTTCTTTTAAATATGTAGTTCTTCAACTTTTGGGTGCTTAATTTCTTGTATTTTTTTCGGTGATGAAGAGCTATGTATTTTCTATCCTTTCTTTTCTTGTACTCCTGGTTTAGTAATACATTTTTTTTTGCATTTTGCCTTTGTTTATATTTACGCACTTTCCTTTATTTTAGATTTTAGTCCTTTTCCATAAGGACTTTGCTAAAGTCTAAGTTTGTGGGGACGCATGCGCTTTAAATAGTTCAAAAAGTCCAAAATGCCCCCCAAAATTAGAAAATTTCAAAAAAAATTGAAAATTTTCGAAAAAAGCCAAAAATATATTTCTTCAAAATAAATAAAAATTTGAATTTTAATTCTTAAAAAATATCATTAAAATTTTGTTTAAAGTCTCAAATTGTATAAAATTCAAATGCATAGAGCCGAAATTGACCAAGATGAAAATTGAAAGAAAATTGAAGACTTAATGAATAAGTGTGGAGATTAATTAACCCGGTGAGATCTCGAGCTTATCACTTTTTGTGAGTTTTTAAATCAATTCGAGTTAAAATTAACTCAAAGTTCTATTTAACATTTAAAATAAGTCGTTGAGGATATCAATTCCTTTGTTTCGATCGGCTACGAGAAATGTGTGAGATGTCATCTTAAAAATGCCCTAAATTATCTTTAAACTAAATTAATCTCAAGACGCATATGATAAAATAATTAGAAATTCGGACAATGAAGTAATCCCTCGTTTGTTATTGAAAAATATTAGCCATAAAAAGTTGTGAAAAATTATCCCTTTGCAACCTAATTTGAGCCTACTAAAATTTTCCCTTTTCGTTTGATAACCTGAAAAATCCAATTGTTTTGGAATTGCAAAAAGTGAAAATTCAGAGATTTAGTCCAAAAAGTGCATAAAAAGGGGAAAGAAAAACAAAGGAAAAATGATCAACAAAAATATAAAGAAAAGAAAAATCTGAAAAATAGAAAGAGCAAGTACTCTAGGCACGATAAAGGCAATTCAGGAACTTCAAGCTCATCTAATGCTTAATTATAAGAGTTATTAAATGGGTATGGGGAGTTAATGCTCTCATAATACCTCTCGTGTATGGAGGGATTTGGGCAGAAATTCTAGGCTCAGAATGCTCTCTCTTCTAATTTCTTCATCTGGTGTACTTATATGGGGCAAAGCTACTCGAGTAAGTTTGCCTGCGATTGGTCTAATTGGGTGCATTAAATGAAAGAGATATTGAATTAAATGCATGGGATGTTGCATTAAATGCATGGGATCTCCTAATTTTGGCGGGAAGCTATTCTATTGGCTGGAACTATTGTGGGCATTAATGAGGAGCAGGATACATCAGCTTGGGGCTTACCTGAGGATAGATAAGGGGTCAGGTTTGGTGAACTAGACCTGCTGTTATGGGTATAAACCCAATTAAGTACTATATTTCGAGCCCCTAAATTTCAGACGTTATGACGTTGGAGAGTGGTTAAATTGTGACTCTGTTAGGTGCACGATCACATCAGTCAGGTGGTCTAGTATAAGTTCTAAGGTTGCTCAGCTAACATGTAGCTCGCATAACCTGGTTTTTATTTATTGGTTAAGAGTTATCTTACAACCGGGGTGCAAGATTGGGGTACCCAGATGAGGTAAGAGTTGAGGTGGCTCGGATGTAGTGGCTCGAGCGAGCATATGTGCGGAATGAAGTTTTACCCAAAGTGTGCCAAGAGGGTTGGTGAATGTATTCCCAATGTTGTCTTGCTCTTAATCCTCCAAACCATGTCCCTGCGAGGTTCCCAATAGGAGGTTGCTCTATAGAGCATGTTAGCTCTCTTATGCCCTGCCAGGCATGGTCCTTCGTGGGTACCAAATAACCTCACTCAACATATATTTATAAGATAAAGTAAATGATACAGATTATTCTATTCCTTATTATAAACTATTGTTATCGAGGTGACTTTGGTCTACAAGTTGGATCCTTCGAACAAGGTTCGTTGGAGAATTTTCGAGTTGGGTCCTTTGAGACACCTTTGTCAAGGATCTTTAAAGTAGGTTCTTCGATCAACCTTTATGGAGAATCTTTGAATTGGGTCCTTCGAGCCACCTTTGTGAAGGATCTTCGAGGTGGGTCCTTCGGACCACCTTTGTGAAGGATCTTCGAGGTAACTAGATCAAGTGGCCTTCATTCTCCTTCTTCGTAGGTCAATAAATATTTTTTACTTAAGTTAATTACTCTTTGGTGGGGACTCCGCCCTAGAGGACATCATAAGAAAAAGAAAGAGAAAATGAGGGAAAGCCCGAAAAAACACTAAAGGACATCATAAAAAGATTTTCCAAATCCAAATTATCCAACCATCTCATTTTACCAAATACACCTTATAACCCTAAAAATTCCTATCCGAGTCCAAATTTTGAAATTAATTACTGCGTGGAGGTCTAAGACATAAAAGGATAATTAAAGAGATCAATTGGTGTGAATAAGAGGCGATGTTTCCCATTTTTCAATAACCGTAATTCGATGAAGAGATCTTTTCACCCAAATGAATTTTTTCTTTCAATTTGTGTGCATGAACTTGTGTTCCATTATTCTTTACTCTTCTAAATCATGCACACTGAGCAAAATAGCCAAATTCCGAGTGATTCATTTGTGAGAGCATCGCGTGAGAATTTGAAATCGAAACGAATTTTTGAAAAAGTAAGGTAATGATCAATTAGTGGAAATTAGCGTTAAATTCACGGCTTTGTACACACACACACACACACATACACTACAAATTGAGACACGTGAATATAAATTTATGGTGATTATTTTTATAAAGGTTTAAATTGTACAATATTTACGTATTTTGATTTCTCTTTGAGTAAAATATGAATTTTGTGGGTATATTCATTGTGAACCCTCACGAGACACCACTCGTCCGACTGGGGTAACCTAGGGGTTTAAAGGCTTGATGCATATGCTAAATGTAATTGCTTTCCTGAGAAAGAGGTACTTCATCCCAATAAAACATTTGATAAGGGTTTGACCTTGTTTTGATTCTTTTACATTGCTCGGGATGATCAAAGTTCTAAGTTAGGGGGGTTTGATTAGTCATAAATTCTTCATATTTATCCCCATTATTTAGAGTCTTTTAACACTCCGTGTAGTGTAATTAGAGTTTATATATGTTATATCATTTCTACTGACATTTTCTAACGAGTACGTCGAGTTTCGTGTATTTCTTGTTAATTTTCCAGGTATTTAGTGCACATAAAGAAAGAAAGAAATCAGTAGAAAGAAAGAAGAGAAAAGAAGAAAAGTCAAAGGGCAAAATAGTAATTTTATATCTGGAATTAAGACGAGAAATAAAAGTTGAAGACCTCGAGTCTACAAGCCCATAGGATGAAATAGCATCCAAATTCGATTCCCAGATTAAAAGTTATGAAGAGTCAAAGCTGAGAAAAAAATCAAGAAGAAAAAGAAGGAAAAGAACAAAACTGCATAAACCAAACCGAACCGATGAAGAGGAAAATAACCATTCCGGTGTTGGTAAATGTTTTTCAAGAGGCGAACCGAATCGATGAAGATGAAAAACGAATCGGTTCGGTGTTGCCAAAAGTTCTGTATGAGGCAAACTGAAAGGATACCCCTGCACCGGATCGGTTCAGCTAAATATTTTGCCAAAAGTTCTGTATGAGGCAAACTGAAAGGATACCCCTACACCGGATCGGTTCAGCTAAATATTTTTTGAATTATCTTTCTTTTTAATTTGTTTTGTGCATTGACCTCTTGTAAAAATGTAGTATTTTTATTCCAACTTGTTACCAGACATGAAAAAAGTTCCTTTTTACATAGTTTTAGAGAGAGAAGACGGACAAGAACCCTAGGAACTCCAGTTTTATAATTTTAGGTGTTGTAATTCAAGATTTTTACAATAGAGTTTGTTTATTTTCCTTTACTGTTTGAAGTTCATAATTTGTGCATGATTTGTTTATTTCCATAAGTTCTTTAATTCTCTTGCTTATCTATGTATAATCTTATATGCAGAGTAGAAAACATAGCTTTACTTAATTTCACCATGCTAGGCTAGACTTTTAAGGGTTCGGATGCACGAACCCAATCCGACGTGGTTTGCATGACTAAAATTAGTTCTCTGAATTAAATAAATGATTGAATCGTGTTGTGTAGTAATCACAACCGTCATAGGGCTTTTAACCTTATTTGCCTTAGGTAACTTTAAGAGTGCGACGCGGGTGTTAGCTATTTCGACACCGCTTTATCCTTAGTTTTGATTATGTATGATGCGGGCTAGTATCCTCATATATGTAATGGTTGAGATTAATAAAGATTGGGTTTAATCAATTATCTAATTCACGACTAGTTTTATATCCGGTAAATGCACTAGGGTTCGAGGAATTGTATTTCGACCTATTTTTTCTCATTCATATTTAGTCAATCACCGTGAGTTTACTTCTTCATAAGTAGTTTAATTTAATTTTCATTTAGTTAGTAGAAATCACATTCCACAATTTCATCACCTTTTCCTTTTCTTTTTCGGAGTCAGTTTAGGATTCGCCAGCTTACTTATCGTCGTCATGAGAATTTGTCCTATTTACCTCAGGATTCAACCCCGTCTTATCGGGTTTATTACTTACGGGAACAGTTTTCACTTGAACAATAATTATCATGCTCTAGAGACATATTTCTAGTCGCGCCACCCACCCAAATTAAATTTCGACCTCAAATCTATACCCTATTTTATTATTTTAAAAACTAGATTGATAAGAAGGTTTTAATTCATTTCAAATGTTTCAAAAAGGGTATTTTCAAGACTAATTTCAAAGGATTTCTTCACACAAAAGTAATTCAAGCTTGGACACATTTTTATGGCAAGTTACTTTCTACTCTTCCCCTTATATATATGTTTATGTTAAATTTTACCTAAACCTAATTATCGGATTGAAATCAAATAGATCCTTTAGGTAATTGAGACTACCCACTATATTTTTGTCATAAGGTAAAATCCATTATTTTGACATAATTTATATTAAGTTTCAATACTACTAAAATAGAGAAATTGAATATTGACCCTTAATTATAAATTGACATTTTAGGTTTGTAGCCCCATTTTAAGAATGAATTAATTAGGTCTATTTGATGTGTAATATAGACTTGATAAATTTTGAATTTCCTTTGCTTTATAGGATTTTACCTTTTGCTTCAATGGCAGTACTCTTAGTAATAATTACCCTCATAATGAAATTTGAATAAATGGAATTTAATTTTGGATTATGAAAGTTTGGGTACTCGTTTTATTGTGATTTTGTTATGTTAGAACTCTAGAATTTTGAATGAAATCCTCATGTTAAATTACACTTTTGAAATTGAAAATACGTGTTCCCTTTATGTGAGAACTCAATACGAGCCTTTACTAATGGTATTATTGTTTTTATTATGAACAGTTATTGCATCACATGATTTTGAGGAGTTTCGGTAATGCCTAATAGGGTGGCTGCGAGTTTTTCAACATGCAACTACGGGATGTGTGATGGTTTGGTATTAATAATTAATTGAGGAAATGGATTTAGTTGATCTTAATGCACGTGAGGTTGTGTTTTATACAATGGCTACATTGTTATGAATCATATATACTATGGATTTACCATTTAAATATATAATTGATTTAAGTTGCATAACTAACCAAATTGCTAGGGTTTTGACCCATATCTACTCATGGTGACTTTCAGGTGCTATAGCTGCACCACATGCCTAGTCTTCCTCCTTACAGTTTGCACACACACTCTCTATCTCTCTCTCTCTCTCTCTCACACACACACACACACACACACACACACACACACACACACACACACACACACACAGTTTTCAGCTATAGAGATCGATGTAGGGCTTTATTTTACTTGAAGACTATTTTATTTTCCAATCTAGTGAGTTTTGTTTAGAATTTTAGTTCGCATGTATTGGGGGTAGTAGTATTTGTATATTATTATTATTTCTTTTTTTTATTATGATTATGGACATTTCATTAAGATATTGTGGTAAAGGACTCTCATGTTGCATCCTTATATTTGTTATATGTTTCATTTGACCTCTTCATACTGAGAATGACATTTAATTGTTTTAACAACCGGTATGATTTAATAATTATAATTGATCAACTTGAGTATTAAATTTAGGGGATGTCATTATTGGTATTAAAGCACGATCTTAGGCCTCGAGATTTATAGGTTCTCTAAGACTTCTGTGTAGCATTCTTTGATACGTGCATTTATTTTTATTCTTTTCTGTGTTTTATTAGTGATAGGATTTCTATCTTCAATTTTAGATGCTGCCAAGGAGGAAAGTTCATTAGGCTAGAGTGACCGCAGGGCAGGTAAAGCCTATAACACCCGCTCCTTAGGCTCCATTCATGCATGATATTCTAGGCCCTGATGTCCCGGGATAATATCATTTTAGGTCACTGCCATTATTAGATCATCTAGGGGGTCCAGTATATCTTGGACGTAGGCAGATAAGAGGTGCCTCCCAAGAACCTCAACAAGCAGCACCATTCGCATTGGGATGTGAGAAAGAACTGAGATTACTCATGAAGAACACCCCACCCATTTTCCTAGGTTTTATTGATACCATTGTGGTGCAATAGTAGCATCAGGATATCAAGAGGAATTTGAGGTTGTTAAGCTGAACGGAGGTTTAGTAACAAGTTTTTTCTATGTTTTAGGTGGTTGGGGACGCTCTCCAATGGTGCGAGAGTGTGACATTTTTGGAGGATCAAGAGAGTACAACCTATGGATAGTTTGTTGTACGATTCAATGAAAAGTATTTCCTGGAGTCAGTTTAGGACCAAAAAAAGATCGTGTTTCTTCTCCTTGAGAAGGGATCCCGTAACGCGATGGAGTATGAGTAGGAGTTTGCTAATCTGCCACTTTTTTTCATGTGGTGAGGTTTCTAAGGAGGAAAAGAAGACGAGGACGTTTTTGAAACATATAGTGTGGCCCATAAGCAAGTTCTTATGGGGATCCTTACCTATACCACCCATGATAAGGTGGTAGATGTTGCACTTATGCATTATCAGGATAAAAGAAAGAATGAAAGGAATCTAGAAAAGGTGGGACCACATAGCTATCCCAAGGTGGAGGATATCTAGGGAGGTGATATATGCGATGCGTAGGGCCAACATGGCTAGGGTTATTGGAGGCATTTTAGTCCTGCGTAGGAGAGACCACCGACATCTGTAGGGACCTACACAGATCAAGCAGAGGCAACAACTGCCACAAAACCCACAACCCCATTTAATGGAGTATGTTTTAGGTGTGGTGGTAGAGATAGGGCCAAGGCCAATAGGGATTTAGGCCCCAATAGAAGCAACATCCGTATCGCCCTCTACAACTCCCAATAATGAGGCCATAATCGATATCGACACTAACCACAACCCTAGTTGCGCAACAAAACCCTAACTTCAGTATGGCTGAGTTTATCATATTGCACAACCCCAACAATAAGGCTAGAGGAATGTCCACGTAATGGACGATGCGTTTTATGTTTATGTCACATTTGCTAGGGTTTTATTTGACACCATCACCAAACACTCCTTTGGATCATGTACCTTTATGAAGGTTTTTGATTTATGGCTTAGACCTTGCAATAGGGATTTATCGATAGCTACTTTATTTGGTGAATCTACTCATATTTTGAAGTTTTGTGATGATCTGGAGATTTACGTTGGTAGGTTATGCTTAAATCCTATTTTTTGATTTTAGATACACATTCTTATGATGTGACCTAATGTATGGATTGGTTGCTTATGTATGAGGGTCAAATAGATTGTAGGGGTTTATCTATTCTTTTCACGATACTGGGTCAAGAGATGTATATTTTGATAATTCCTAGGCCAGAGGGTGGCATCATGTATATTGTGATAATTCCTAAGCCAGAGGGTGGCATTATGATGCACTTGTAATTTATTGATTAGGAGAAACATAAGGGGGATATTATTTCATTGGGCTTGATACTGTTTGTCAAGGATGTTTTTGACGTATTTGATGAGGTGTGAGGGTGGACACTTGCCCGATAGATTAATTTTTTGATTAATTATCTCTCAACCCTAAGTCAATTTCAAAGGTGCATTATTGGATGGATCATGTGGAGATAAAGGAGTTGAGAGAGAAGATTAAGTAATTGTTACAGCAAGAATAAATTCAACGTAACATATCACCGTTGGGGTCTCTAATTCTCTTTGTGTATAAAAGATATGGTTCATTACAGTTACGTGCTGACTACTATGAGTTGAACAAGGTGATGGTGAGGAACAAGTAACCCTTTCCTAGGATCTATGACTTATTTTATCAATTAAAAGGTGCCTCATTATTCTCAAAGATAAATTTTTATTCAGGGTGCCACCGATTGAGGGTGTGGGAGTAGGATGTTCTGAAGACTGCCTTTTTAACTCGATATGGTTCCTACGAGTTTAAGGTTATACCTTTTAGGCTGACCAATGCACCCACCATGTTCATAGATTTTATGAATCGGGTGTTTTACTCGTATTTGGATTAATCAAACATCGTATTCATGGATAGCATTTTGATTTATTCTCGAACTAAGGAGGAACATGTCGAGCATTTGGGACTTACACTTCGAATGTGAGTTTTTAGGCTATGTAGTTTCGGAGTTGGGATTATTAGTAAATCCTAAAAAGGTGTCAGCTATTTTGGATTGGGATAATGCACAACATCAATGGAGGTTCATAGCTTTTTGGGACAATTCAGGTATTATTAGAGGTTTATTCTTGTACTTTAAAGATAGTAGGATCGTTGGCTGAGTCCGATCGGTAAGGGATACAATTTTTTTGGACAAAGAGGTGTCAGCATGCCTTTAACACTTTTAAGGAGAAGTTGACTTCAACTTCAATTTTGGATCTTCTTAGGAATGGAGTTGAGTACTTGGTATACATCGATGCTTCCCTACAAGGATTATGTGAGGTGCTAATGCAGGAGGATCATCCTATTACCTATGCATCTTGAAAGTTAAAACCCCACGAGGGTAACTATCCGACACATGATTTGGATTTAACGGAAGTAGTGTTTGCTGTACATATTTTGAGACATTATTTTTGGGATGATAAGTTCATGCTCTTTAGTGATCACAAGAGTATTTAGTAATTATTCACATAAAAGGATTTAAACATGCAGTAATGATGTTGGTTGGAGGTTATCGAGGATTTTTAGTTTATGATTTAGTATTACTAGGGAAGAACCAATATTTGTCTACTATTCAGTTGGACGATGTGGGGGTCCATTCAGGTGATTGGCAAGTTGGATGATGCGTTTATAGGGATGCTTAGTATAACTCCTAACATCCTTATGAGGGTGGTTCAAGAACAGTTAGATGGTGTGTTTTGGAATGAGAAATGTATAAGATTTTAGCCAATGGTGTACCTCTTTACACTATTTTTTAAAATGGTGGATTGTGGTATAAGTGGAGACTAGTCTTCCTTTAGATGAGGTGATGCATATGTCCATCATGCAGGACATCCATAGATCATAGTGTTTGGTGCATATGAGTGGGAATACGATCTACTAGGACATGAGAAGACAATATTGGTGGGCCGGATTAAGTGAGACATTTTTATATTTGTATTTCAGTGTAGCATATGTTATCTGGCGAAGGTGGACCACTATTTACTATCGGGGAATCTTCATCCCTGACCCATTCTTAAGTGGAAGTGGGACATTATTTAGATGGGAATTATCATCAAATTTCCTTTGACTCCTAGGAATCATGATTGTATTTGAGTTATAGTCAACCGCTTGGCGAAGGTTTCACATTTCTTTTTGAGACTTCACGACGATGCAATATGCACATTTGTATATGGTTGATATTGTTTAGCAGCACAAACTACGTTTATCGACCATCTTAGATAAATATTTATATTTATGTATCACTTTTGGGTTAGTTTCATAAGGTTATGGGGACTAGGTTTCCCGTGAGTACGTCGTGCCATTATTGGACAGATGGGTAGACAGAGAGCGTGGACATAATTTTGGAGGATGAGATTTAGGTGTAGTTTGGCACACTACCCGTGGTTTACTTCACCTATAACAATAGTTATCAAAAATCAATCGATATGGAAACGTATGAGTCATTATATGGGAGACCATGTAGGTCACTGGTGTGTTGGTTGGATCCGGGCAATAGTAGCATATTGGGACCCGAGTTTTTTTAGGAGACTGTGGAGAAGATCAAGATGATTCAAGAGAAAATCAAGAAACCCAAAGTAGAAAAAAATATGTGGACTTGAAGAAGAATAACGTTGAGTTTCAATAGGGCAATTAGTTACTTCTCAAGGTATCACCCATGAAGGGTGTGATGCATTTTGGGAAGAAGGGAAAACTGGCCCCGAGGTATGTCAGAACGTTTATGATCATCGATCGCGTAGGGTCACTCTCTTATCGTTTAAAACTTCTATACCATATGGCTAGGGTACATAATGTGTTTCATGTATCGATGTTTAATATATTCATGCGGGGTGAGGCCGCAATCTAACACATCGACTTAGGACATTTAGTTAGACGTCAATGCTTTAAATAGTGAGGATCAAACCCGTATTTTAGACCTTAAGGTCCCTATTTTGAGAAATTTTGAGATTCCTTTAGTTCATGTTTAGTGGAGCTACCATAATGAGGATGAGTCTACTTAGGAGCGAGATAATACAATGAGAGAATAATATGCTCACTTGTTTTGAGGCTAGTAAGTGTTATTTTTATGTGAGTTATATAAACGAGATTATTTTTTTAAGGGGTAGAATGTAATACCCCATTACTTTAAGCGATTAATTAATTAATAAATAAGCAATCTGGAATTTAATGATAATAAATTACAATTTTTTTTTATGTGTCAATAATCTACGATGAGTTAATATAATGAATTCATATAGATAAAATAAGTTAATTTGGAATTTATAAGTTCTCACTAGATTAATTAATAAAGTTTTGGGGCTAAAAGTAAAGTTATATATAGGTTAGGGATAATTAGGTAATTATGATAAATTATTTTTTGAGTTTTTCATATGGGAATTTTGATTTAAGTCCAAGGGAGTTTTTCTCTTTAGATCATTGCTAGAGGGTTACGCTTAGAGTTTTTATTATTTATTTTAGGAGGGAAAAGAAAAGAAGAGTGCAACGCTAACTTAGATTGGGGACCACTATAACAGTTTTGGAGTGTCGCTATAGGGGGGCCATGATGTCACTATATCGTTATTGGCCTTAGTTAAGGGGTTCCGCCCTTGTATTCATTTTCCCTCACATGTTTCATTTACTCCTCTTTTTGAAACACCAAACCTACTGTTTCATTCATCAAGTTGAGCTAGCTCCTTATTTCTCCACCCAAATTAAATTCCATACTCAAATATAAACGTTAATTTATTATTTTCAAAACAAGATTTAAAAGAGGGATTCAAAGCATTTCAAGGGTTTCCGAATGGGATTTTTCAAGGCCAATTTCAAGGGCTTTCTTCACTGGGCGAGTAGCAACATTGAACAGATTTGTGTCCCGAGCTGCAGACAAGTGTTTACCATTCATTAAAGTGTTGAGAAAGATTTTTGAATGGGATGATGAATGTGAGAAATCTTTTTTGGAGTTGAAAAAATATTTGGGATCACCCCCATTACTTTCCCGACTAGTGTTGGGAGAAAAATCTTATTTATACTTAGTTTTCTCTGAGTCAGTTGTAAGTTCTGCCTTGATACGAGAAGATAACTGAGTTCCAAAGCCTGTTTACTACACCAGCAAAGCCTTCCGAGGAGAATAAATTAGATATCCATACTTGGAGAAGTTAGATTTGGCGTTGATTGAGGCATCCATATGGATGAAACCTTACTTCTAAGCACATACTATTGTGGTGTATACTGATATGCCTCTTTGGCAAGATTTTCCTAAAAAATAAAATTATGGGAGGTTAATGTATTGGGTTATAGAACAGGGGGAGTAAGATATTGTATATGAGCCAAGATCCTCATTAAAGGGACAAGCTGTGGCAGGCTTCAATGCTGAATTCACTTATTCAGAGGTTACTGAGCAATGGAACATTCAGGCAGAGAAAACCCAAATAGGGGAAAGGCCAATCGAAGTCATCACCGACTAATAGGCCAAGCAGATCCCATTAGGGACAAGCTCAGAAGAAGTTATTGCCGACCTATCGAAACGATCAACCAATGTGCAGGAGGTAGCTAAAAGATATGAGGATGTAAATAAAATATTCCATCATGGGATATTATTAGACTAAGTGGTTGACAATAACATCCCCATATGGAACTTGTATGTATATGGATCCTCATATGCAGCAGGAAGTGGAGCGGGTATAATACTCAACACCCCTAATGGGATAGACATTGAATATGAAATGCAATTCCAATTTCAACTCAAATAATGATGCAGAGTATGAAGCTCTCATTATGGGCTAAAGTTTGTTCCAATCACTAAATGTCGAGCAAGTTGTGGCACAAGTGATTCTTAGTTGGTGGTGAATCAAATTTTGAGTTTGTATGGAGCCAAAGGAGAACCAATGACAAGATACTTAGCCAAGGCATTGGAGATTATAGAAAAATTACTTGCTATTCTGATGAGCAGAATTCTAAGATTGGAAATCTCCCAAGCTGATGCACTTTCTTAACTGGCATTAGTAACCAGAATTGAGCTCAAGAGAACCACTCCCATTGAAATTTTGGCCAATAGAAGCATTGTTGAAGATTTGATGATTAATTTCATTACGGTAGACATGGGACCTTCCTAAATGGATCCCATCAGAGCTTATATTGAAGAAGGAATTCTGCCAGTTGATTCAGTTAAGGCAAAAAAGATCAAGTATAAGGCGGTAAGGTGCGTATTAGATAAAGGAGTACTGTATAGGAGAGGATTAACAACCTCTTTTCAACGTTTTGTTCACCCAACAGATGTTAAAGATCTAATAGAAAAAGTTCACGAAGGATCTTATTAAGATCATCTGGCAGGAAGATCATTACTACAGTGAATGAATACTCAAGGGTATTACTGGCTGACCATGAGGGAAGATTGTACAACCTTTGCCAAGAAATGTGACAAGTGCTAAAAGTTCTTCAATATTCGTAAAACTCCACATGTAGATTTAACCCCCATTACTTCACCTTGGCCATTTTCTATTTGGGGGATTGACTTGGTCGGGCCATTTCCGACCACCTAAGGAAGACATAAGTACTTGGTCGTAACTATTAATTATTACATAAAATTGGTTGAAGTGGAACTATTCGAGGATATGCCCTATGCGAAAGTGTATCAGTTCATTTGGAAAAGCATCATTTGTATATATGGTTTGCCATATGCCTTCATTACTGACCATGGTATCCATTTTGACAATAAGGAGTTCGGAGTATACTGTGCCCAATCCAAGAATAAAAAATTTCACTCTGCTTCAGGTCATCCTCAAAGCAATGGGGAAACTAAGTTAAGGAACATAACTTTAATCGACAGGTTGAAGAAAAGACTTGATGATGCTAAAGGGAATTAGATAAATGAATTACACTCAGTTTTATTGGCATACCGAACAACTCTAAGAGCTACTAGAGGAGAAACACCGTATATGCTGGCATTTGGGATGAAGGTAGTCATACCAGCTGAAACAGGGTGAAGCTAGTGATTTGGTGCGAAGGCTAGAAATGGACATACAACTTTGAGGAAAGCTGACTATCAACAACAAACAACACTCTTTTATAACAAGAGGTTGAAGTCGACCAACTTAAAAGATGGGGATTATGTACTTAAGAAGGTTATTCAAAAGACTAACAAGCTTGAAGCTAATTGCCATGAGCCTTACCATGTATCAGTAATTGTTCAACCAGGAACTTATTGAATTGAAACTTTGGAGGGGGGGGGGGGATTTAAAAATACTTAGAATACCGAGAATCTTAGGAAGTACTACCAGTAATGTAGAAAGCAATCTCTTTTGTAATCAATTTTTTTCAGTATCAATAAAAATTTGGGTTTTCCATTTTTTTAATTTTTTTAGGGAATTAAGTGATATGCATCCCCAAGTACTTGGTCGGCAGGAACTCAGTACTTAGTGAAAAAAAGTAATACTTGATCGAAAAAACACAAATCCTAGTCAAAATAGGATTTTAAGTCCTCAGTACTTGGTCAAGAAAAATTAGGGATACAACTCTGCATACAAATCAACAAGTTTTATCCAAACTGAGCAAAATGGAGGAAGAACATTGTGAAGATTTCTAAATAGGAATGTAGACACATTCTACATAAGCTTGGTCACCACTGGTAACTAATACTAAACCTAATAATTTAGGTGCAGTAGTAGAACCTATGGCAATACCACGGGTGATTAGTACAAAACTTGGATTTTAATCTAGGTACACTACTTGAACCTATGGCCACATCAATGGTAACTAGTATTAAACTTAGAAATCTAAGTATATTAGTAGAACCTATAATAATCTCATTGGTAACTGATACTAAATTTATGCAAATGCCTAAATATATCAGAAGAACTAATGATAAAACAAAGCCATTCACGCATTAAGAAATTAACAAGATAACTTAATCAAATGCCTTTCATTTATATAAATGATAATTACATGCAAATATTGTTTACAAATGCAATACAGGAATAAATTATTCTACTGGGCACTTTTCTTCAGCTTTCGAGGATCTCGGTGTTGGTTCCATGTCCACAGGAGATTTATATAATGTGTATGGGGAGTTAATGAAATTAAAATCTTGAAGAATTATCCTATTGCTGCTGCTCGGAGCCTTTAACAGATGAGGAGGTCGAACTATCTCTAGCTCATTGTGTAGGCCATAATACCCTAAATAGTTAGAGATCATGCATTGAGGAATGGTTTTTACAAGGATCCAACTAACATCAAACTTAAAGGGACATTTGTCACAGTCCAAGAACCCAGAATCAGCCTAATACCATAGCTTGCTATCCTGGTCAACCTTCATAATTATTAAGCAATTCGTCCAACCCCACATATAGCCTTCACGTTGAGCCTGACTAAAATGATCATCAAATCGCCCAAGGGCTTAATTGTACCCCTCTATCTAAACTTCTTTGGTTTTCTTGTGAAACTGGAAAGTTAACCTTTCAACCCAGTATTACAGTTTCTTTAGCACCCCATCCTTAATTTGTAGTTGAGAAGACTAGGTGGAAAGTTGCGCATCATGAGTTAGGATCCTTTGATACATCTCAGCAGCGGCTAAGTTTTTGGCCTTTATCTATGCAGCCTGATTGGAAAGCGTTTGTTGAGTTCTGGGCCCATCACTTGTAGGTCGACTAGATCTAGATTTTTGTCAGGAAGAAGAATAAGTTTTGGATTTCTTGAAGGCTACGAGTTCCTCCCTTAAACTAGCATTTTCTATTTCCAAAAATGAAACTCCCTCATCGGCAGCAACAATTGTTTTCTCCAAAGAATTTAGTCCATCCCTCAAACTATTGTTTTCTTCCTCCAATATCTTAGCAATGGCTCTAGCCTAATCAGCTTCACACTTAAGTAGGAATTCTTTCTTCCTAAATACATAAAGATGCTTCTCCAATTTCTACTCAAATCCCCGAGCTCCACTCAAAGCCTTATATTTGGCCTCATAATCAGAACGAAGCAAAGCCTTGGCCTCATTATGCTCCTCTTTAATAATTTCAAAATAAGCCACGTTATTAGACATGTCCCTATTAAGAAGAAACTTGAGGTAGATATATGCATCCTTGGCTTGATCAGTAGCATCTGTGCCTAGCAAGTCTGATAACTCTTCATCAGTTAAAGTCATGTCACCACCTTTGATCAAACTGTTGCAACATTTGAGTAGATCATAATCATTGAAAGAAATATATTCCATCTTGGCCATGAACTAGAAAAATAAAGAGATATTCAATCAACAATAAGAAAGGAATAGATGACAATAATCAAGAAAAAGTGAACAATCAAGAAACGACAAATACTATAAAGAATAAAAAAGTCCTTTTATTGATATAAAGGAAAATTACAAGTATCGAAAAAACCAAATGAAAGAAAGGCAAAAAATACAGAGGCTAACTGCTAAGAAAATCTACACATTCTCTCTGTCAGCTTCAATTCCATCTTGGTTGGTAGAAGGTATGGCTGCAGTGACTTGCTCGGTGGATGGGAGGGATGATTTAACTACATTCTTAGGTTAAACATCTGAAGATTCAATCACTAGAGACGATTCCCCAGAACCAACATCATCTTCAACTTTATCATCTATGTTGGGGGGAGAACCAGGCTCATGCCTTTGAAAGAGTTCAGAGTCTTCTGCTGTACCGACCTCCTTCAGGGAAGCTAACCAACCATCCTTGAAATATTTTCTCTTTGAATATAGAAGATGAGCATAGGCAGCAGTGATAGCTCTGTCCCATCCTTTATTGAAGGAATTTTCTTAGGCCTTCTACCTTTTGACCTTCTCAGCAGTTAGGCTCTTTTTCAGCTTAGCCACCTGCTTTTAAGATGAAGCATCCTCATCTTCAGCCTTCTATCGAGATTCCTCAGGAGCTTTCATTTTATTCTCCTATGTCTTCTTTTCATTTGCTAATGCTTTTTGGGAATCAAGCAATGACTTCCTGAAACCAGTAAAATCTTCCTCAACATTAGTTGAAGAAGAACAAACAACATCGTCCTTCTCTAATATCTGGTTGAAATTAAGAAGGAACTATAAAGAAGAACGAAGAAAATCAGTATAAGAAGTCTAAGACAAAGTATAACGTATGAAAGAAGAAAAATGACAAAGGAATCATTCTCACCATAGCAAGGCTTTGAGAAACCCTTTCAGAAATCTTAAGTCGGGTCAGAGAAGAAGCAGCACCCCTGTGGTCTGGAAGAGTACCAGACTTAATCAATTTCCTAGCTAAATCAATACCTATGGCTATAGAGGAGCCAATATCAAATGGAGGAATACATACCAAACTTTGTTAGTCGACATCAACACTTACTTCAACCTGCTTAGTAGCATGACCTCTCCTCAATGTTTTTAAGAGGGAATCATCTCTTGGGGTCTTCTTCGCAGCAGCATCCTTCTTTTTGTCCACATCATCCACATGCTTATGGGTACCAGTAGCAGTATCATCTCTAAGAAGGTTAGGAAACTTTTTTTTGCCCGTAGCTACAAAAAGAGTTATGTCTAACTCAGGTGAAGAAGAAGGGCCAACAGAAAGTTCACCACTGCCTAATGAAGTGGACACTAGGTCCTAGTACAAGTCAACCACAATGGAAGGAGCAACAATAGAAGTTTAGGAAACAAAGGAGGTGACAGAACTCCTGTATTTTAGCAAGTATGATGTCGATCTAGTATGTTCTTCACCATTTTTTTTATGAATGCCCCAAAGAAACTTTAGCTCGTTAAGCTTAATGTCACCCTCCTCGGGACACTTCCTCTTCTTATCAACTGCAATTAAATAAACAACCAATGATTAATTAACATTTCAATAAGAAAATTGTTAATAAAGTCACGTAAGAATTAAAACAACCTATCCCATGACCCTCCCGAGGGAACTTTGGCCCACTGTACACTTCACCCCTGTTAAAGGAACATATTGCCAATTTTTAACAATCACTCCATGGTCGAAGTAATATCTATTAGAGTTAGGAAGGTTAACAACTAAATCTATATTTACAACCCTAGTTTTTAAATAGTAAGTACTATCACTAGTGACCCACTTATAACAAAACATGATTTCGGGAATGCCTATATGGGTCCCATGGAATTGATTGAGCCTAGGAACTCCATTGATAACCCTCCAAGTAAAAGGGGCTACTCTAGAATACACAGTGTCAAAGTATTGACAAAATTCCAAATAAAAACTATTTGGGGGAAAGGTAAAACCGTATTTAGAATCGAATAAGGAAGGAATCCAGTGACCTTTAGATAAAGAAAAAATGTCTATAGGAAGATTGGGGAACTCTAAGTCTACCCAGTCTGGTATGCTCCATTACTTTTCTAAATTCATCTAAAGATACAACAATGTAAACCATGATTCGATATAAAGAAAACAAGATACAAAGACTTGAGGATTCAGCAAGAACCAGAAGACAGGAAGAACGATCGCACGAAAGCTCAAGAAAGTGCAGGAAAAATGTAAAAGGGTTTGAGGTAAGGGATGATCGAGATTTTATCGCATTTTTATAGATTTCCACAAAAATCAGATAAAGTAATGATTAAAGTGAAACGACGATTGAAACTTTGGTGGCTAAGCAGAAAAAGACGTATTTGCCCCAAAACGATTCATTAAATTCTGGATATATACAAAAATACCATCAGCACTACAAGCTATTAGCAAAGCTAATAATTTTACAAGTGTGAAAATTTAGAAACCAAACAAGAATAAAAAATATAGCCCGAGCTACTACCAAAACTAAATGCTCCATACTTTCAAGCAATCATCAGGCATGAAACATTGGAAACTTATGTTGATACAAAAAATTATCCACTTACGTGGACTAATAAAAAATAGACATGTGTCATACACTATGGAAATAATCATAGTCAGCAAGGCAAAACCACTGACCAAGGCCTGGAATGCCAACTAACATACTGGAAGCTCAATTAACACCAGGAAGCCCGACCAACAATAGGGATATCGACTAATAGTATCAGGGAAATGCCAACAGCCGAAAACATTATGGATATTATGTACTGATGTAAATGTCTAATTTATAATGGCATTCCATCCTTTAACATTCCATCTCTTTGTCTCCCTACTAGGATATAAATGCATTGTAATCCCTTCATCAAGGGCAAGTGATTGGAAGGGAAACAAAATTGGCAATAAGAAGTACAGTGGACATAGGCTTTTCTATCTAGGCCGAACCACTAAACCTCTTTATCTCTTTCTTTTACTTATATATATATATATATATATATATATATATATATTGTGATTAAATAATTAGACCTAGTCTAGTTTTTTGCATCAACATGGGGCATGTGGTTTCAACAAAGGGATTATCCATGAATCCAATTAAGGTGTCATCCATGTTAGATTGATGAAAACCCACGACGCCTATTGAGTTTCATAGCTTTTTAGGATTGGCCAATTATTATAAGAGATTCATATATGGTTTTTAGAAGACAGTGGTACCAATGATCAAATAAAAGAAGAAGAGTACTCCATTCTTTTGGATGGATAAGTGTTAGTACGCGTTCGACACTTTTAAGGGTAAATTGACCTATACGGCAGTTCTTTCTTTGCCTAAGGGTGGAGTAGAGTTCCTAGTTTACATTAATGCTTCTCTAAAGGGATTATGTAGGGTTTTAGTGCTAAAGGACAAGACGATTTTTATACCTCTTGAAAGCTTAAACCACACGAGTTTCATCATCTTACTCATAACATAAAGTTGACGATCATTCTATTTGTGTTGCATATATGGAGGCACTATAATTGGGTTGAGAAGTTTAAGTTTTTTAATGATCATAAGAGTCTACAACACCTGTTAACACAAAAATATCTCAATATGAGACAATGCAGTTGATTCAAAATCATTAAGGATTGCTAGTTCATAATATATTTCCACACAGGGAAGGATAATAGGGTGGCGGACGCGTTGAGCCGACGGATTAGTGGTAGTCTCTCAACTCTTCAGACGGCTGAGTAGGGATCAGTAGAGATGATTGGTGAGTTGACTAGGGCATTCATGTGTATGCTTACCATGACTCTAGAGATCGTGCTACGTGTGATCTTAGGGCAGTCACAAAATGAGATGTGTAAAGGGGAGGTAACAGATCTTCTAGCTACCGGTGTACCTTTTTTTTAGTGGGGTTATGTTATAAGGGTAGGATTGTGGTACCTTTATACGAGGAGTTGAGATGGGAAGTTGTGGAAGAGACGCATGGTTCGTATTTTACGATACACCTAGGTGGGGATAAAATGTACCAAGATATGGGGCAATAATACTAGTGGTTTGGTATGAAGAAGTATCTGGCAGAGTTCACGTCGAGATGCACTACTTATCAGATGGTGAAGGTGGAACATTAAAAGTTGTCTGGTATGCTTCAGACTCTAACCATTCCTAACTGGAAGTGGGATAGAATCTCGACGGGATTCATCATAGGGCTATCTTTGATACCTCCCCTGCATGACTTTAATTTGGTGATAATTAACCACCTCACAAAGGTAGCACACTTTTTTTTCGTACAAACCGACTATTCGATTGCGAAACTTGCTCATTCGTATGTTGCTAAATTTATTAATTTGCATGGAGCCCCGTTATCGATTATTTTGGGGTCTAAAATTGGGGATAATTTTTAGGAGATTTTGCAATAGACCATGGGGACTTAGTGGCACCTTAATATCGTATACCATCCACGGGCGGATGGGCAGATAATGGTAAATCGAGCATTGAAGGACATGCTATGTGCATGTGTGATGGATTTCAATGGAATTTGGGAGATACATTTTCCTTTAGTGGAGTTCGCTTATAATAACAGTTATCAAATGTCCATTTCCATGGTAACTTATTAGGAACTTTATGGGAGACCATGTCAATCATTGGTATATTGGTCAAACCCATGTAAGGGTTGGCAATTAGGACCAAAATTTGTCCAAGAGATGATCGAAAAGATCAAGTTAATCAGGGAGCGGATTAAAATCGCCCAGGATGGAAACAAGAGTTATGTCGATAAGAATACGAAGCCGACGGGATTACTGGTGAGAGAGTAGATGTTACAATGGATTTCCCGTATGAAAGGTGTGATGAGGTTAGGAAAGAGAGAGAAATTGACCCCTCGTTATATTGGGTCATTCAATATTATGGAAATGGTAGGAAAGACAACTGATCATCTAGCACTTCGGGACTCACCATAATGAGGAGTACTCCATTTGTTAGCGTGAGGATTTGATGGGGCAATAGTACCCCCATATGTTTTGACTCATTTATATGAAGCGTTAGTATTTTGACTAATTTATATGAAGTGTTAGTATTTTACTCAGTTATATGAGGGGTTTTTACTTTGACTTAGGTTATTTTGGGGTTAATTGTGAATTTCGAGGACGAAATACTTTTTATTAGGGGGGAGATTGTAATATTCCATAATTTAAAGGTATTTAGTAATAGTTAAATATTAAATTGTGGATATTTTTTTAATTGATTAAATATTTATTAATTTAATTGATTATTTTAATGGAAATTAAATTTGAAATAATTAAAAAAAATTATGAACAGTATTTACTATTAAACATTGGATGCTTACTAACCAAATAGTATTTACAATTCATATAGGATGCTAAATAATAATTACTATTGAAATAATATTTACAATTAACGTAAGAAGCTAAATAGTATTTACTATTTACATAGGATGCTAAATATTAATTGAAATCTAAGAATTAAAATAAAATGATGAGCATAGGATGAACATGCTAATAAATCAATAATTCTCGTCATTCTCTACTACAATTCCCATTTTAATACATAACGCAACCCAAAAACTTAATCCATTTTTCACCCAAATTACACCATTATATCAAAAACACTTACACTATTTTATTCTAGCCAAAATAAAATTTTCTGGAAAAATATTTGGGAGAACTTTGGATCAATTCTAAAGGATTTTTGGAGGGTCAATTCAAATTCCCTTCAAGAAAGATTTCTTCTACACATTCAGGGAATTATTTTCATTAATTGAGAGGTCATTTTATAGGGAATTTCTTCTATGATATTTTTTTTTAATATTTTTGGAGGTTTTCTACATTGAGACAAGATAATTCTACTTTGTCATCTCATGAGATAAATAGTATTTCCTACCTAAAGTGTGTTTTTAATAGAAGAGCATAATTTTATCCATTTGCTCATAGCTTAGGCTTACATAGATTTTAGCATATCTCATTACGATTTGACTCGAAACATCACGAAGAACCGAATCTCCAAACATCTCCAAATTCAATGGTTCTCCACTTTATGAAGGTATAAAGATTTTTAGGAATTAAAATTTGTTCATTAAATTATTTTGGGATGTTTTATTTTTATTGAAACTGAAACAGGATTTTTGTCGAAGAAATTGAGGCATTTTTTATTTTAAAATTATTTTTCAAAGTTCGCTTGCCTCGTTCAAACGAGAAGACATTCTCGTTTGAATGCGATGTCCAAGTCAATTGAAGCTCATTTGATCTCTACATCTAACATGCATCTAACGAGGGAATACTGTTTGGCATCATTTGAAGGTCGTTTGAAGTCAGTTCATATAAGATGGCAAGGTCATTTGAACGAGACCAATTGTCGTTAAAAAAATGCTATTCTCATTTGAACGAGCCTCATTTGTTTTCGAAGGAGTAGTTTCCTTGAAATTTGTATCCACCTTATAAATGCTTATTTTGTATTTATATTTGTTAAGACTTTTTCCATAACTATTTATGCATACCTGTTGCAAACATTTTCAACCCTTTTGAGTTTAGAAAACTCTTTTGATTCACAAATTACATCCCCAAAATATATTTGTGCGAACATGTTTTAACCCTAGATAGTTTGTATCCGTGCATACACTAATCTTGTGAAGATATCATCTTCACAGTTGACTATTGTGATTCTCAAGGGGATTATTGCTGAAGACAAAGGCGGAGCAGTGGATACTGAAGGTAAAAGGCTGCATGTGGATAGCTTGGAGACAAGTGGTATTCTTTAGATATTTGTGAAGACAAGCATGTTATACTTGTGGTTGGTATCAAGTAGTCTAAAATTCGAGTCCTTTGTAATATTTCTAAAGTATTGAATAAAGGTTTTTCCCAAAAGGAATTTTTTGTCAAACTTTGCCTTTGTTGATTGCATGATTAACTTTATTTATTTTATCACCTAGATGCATGTCTTAGGGTAAAAAGATAAAATTTATTGGTGTGAGTTGACATCTAATTAAATAAGATAATCCATTAGTCCTATAGCGCACTCTCAAATTGGTATCAGAGTTGGTTACACAAAAATACAATGTGATCTTTTTTTACAAAATATTTTTTTTATATCAATTTTTTATGATTTTTTTTTATCTTGAAAAAGATAAGTGCTAATGGATAAGTTATATTATCGGATGCCTAATTTCAATGGATCAAACTATGCCTACTGAAAGTCCAGAATTAAATCCACTTTAAAATCAGTTGATGAAAGAATTTGGCTAGTATGTGAAAGACGGTGGATTCCTCCCACGATCACTGTTGAAAATGCCAAAAATCTTTAGCCCATCTCTTCATGGACATATGAAGAATGGGATACCCTCCAGCTCACACATGACGGTACCAATGCTGTAAAAGCATGATAGCTTCAAAATTTGACCACTCAATTTGAGACCATCACTATGTTAGAGTCCGAGTCATTTGATGAATTTTATGCTCGTTTGTTAGAAATGATTAACACAAGTTTTCATTTAGGTGAGAAAATTCAAGAGACGAATGTCGTGAAAAATATTTTCAGGACAGTCCCTGCCCGTTTTATTCCTAAGGTCACTGTACTTAATTCATTAGGGATTTAGACCCTCCTAAGTTAGAATAACTCGTAGGAGATCTTCAAAATTTATGAGATCGACATGTTCCCTAAAACTATTAAACCTAAGGATATGGGGGTAGCTTTAAAGACTCAAACTAAGCAAAAGAAAAAATATACAGTTTGTGAGTCTGATTTTGAGTGAGATTTTGATGTTGATGACTTGGCCTTGTTTGCAAAAAAACTTAAAAATTTTCTCAAATTTTCCAAAGAAAATTTTTCCAAAAATTTATTTTTTGAGAAAAACAAAAATAAGAATGCAGTCAAGAGTAGCGATGAGAAATAGGAAGCGATAAAGTGTTTTGAATGTAACAGTAAAGGGAACAAGGAAGATGAGTATCCCACTAGACTAAAAAAAAAGGGGGTGAGGAAATTGCAAATAAAGACACTCTTTATGATAATGACATCGAGTTAGTTGATTCAGGGGGAGAATCACCACATGAAATACGTTTTGCGTTCATGGCTAGTCATGTTAGCGCATCTAGTTTGTCCCAGGCCGATGAGGACATATCTAAACGTGAAAGGCTCGATAATGTTTTGAGTCGTTCTAGTGAGAGTGAGGATGAGATTGCAAGTGAGGAAGAAGGAGATCTCCGAAAAGAGTTTAGTGATATGTACACCTAGACTTTGAAGATGAAAAAGATTAATAAGGATTTGTCTCTTTGGATGTTAGATTTGGCGAGAGATGTAAAAGTTTTGAGGGTGTGTGAGGCGTTGGCAAGTCAACTCAAGAAGGTTAAGGTTTCTTTATGTGAGCAGTTGATCTATAGCCGGGAAAAGACTGATTTGACTAACACTGTGGCTAGTCATACGGGATATCTTCAATCTTCACTCGATACTCATGATAAACTTGAATCCCATTTACCCCAAATCGAGAACGATCTTGAACGTGCCCGGGAGGTCAAGGACACATCTAATAAGGTTGAAAAATGCTCCCTTGTCCCGCTTTAGATAACGTTGAGAGGATAAGAATAGGTTATGATGGTCCACTTCCCATGCCGCACCCTACATGGTTCTCGAGTTTGTGATAGATCCATATGGCCCTTGACCTAACCCACAAAGGAGAGCTCATCCTAAATGTTTTGCGAAAAGTGGACCCAAGCCCGTTTATGTTTGTTCCCATTGCAAACAAAGAGGTCACCTTGAGGCATTTTTCTTAAAGCTAGGTAGAGTGTCTCGTAGGTATGTTCCCCAATTTTCTCCTACACAAGTTCTCGTATGCACTCCCATATATGTTACTCTGTATGCTCTCGCACATCACTTGAGAGATTTTGAGAGTTTTAGAGAGAAAGTAGAGTATTTAGTAAAGACTTCATAGAATTTGTTGGAGGAATTTCTTCGGATGTCATTTGCTTTTGAGAGCTCCTCTGTGCCCAATGATTGAGGTTGGGACTTATTTCTAGCATTGTATGCCTTTCACGTTCATATTTTACATGCCTATGGCTAGATTTTACTGTCATTGTATATTTTTTTCATTTTGACATATTATTTGAAAAATCCAAAAAGGGTTATGTTTTTCTTGAAAAAATACAAACAGACTTTTGTTTTCTTTTTGAAAAGGTGAAAATTTTCAAAAGACTTTATTTTGATAAATTTTTTGAAAAAGACTAAAGGAGGTTTGTAATTTTTTTCACCATATATTGAAAAACATTAAAGATGTCCGAGTCACATATTCATTCCATGTCTACATGACTATTTCATAGTGCTTTGAGATGTGACATCATTTCATTTATGTGCTTTACAAAAAAGTTGTGTTAAATTAAGAAAGATAAGACACAACTTTCTCATATTCTAAGCGACGCTTGTTATTTTTTATTTGAGTCATTTCCAAAAGTATTTCGTCAAGTTTCTTTGAAAGATTTGTAAAATCAAGTTTAACTTTCTTGGACAAACACTTCAAATCACGAAAATCGATGCGTTCTAACATTTGATGCATTAAATTAATAGATTCTACTTTCTCATTTTGACACGGAACGTTTGGTTCATTTATGAGAAAATAGAAATTATCACTTGTTATAACACCTCACATCAAAATACCATTTTGTTCCTTTCAAAAATTTATCGTTCAAATGCTAATGAGATTAGCCTTAAGCTCTTCAACATAGAGTATGTTGTGAAGTGTAGTGCTATCTAAAACTCTCATTGTTTTTTTCCCACTCACCACACACCAAATCTGCTGAATTGTCACGGTCATTGACCTTGACAAGTTGGACTTATCAAGGAAAATGACCGTTTTAATTCTGGGGGTGACAACTTTTGTTGTCACGAATGTGTCACGGTCATTGACCGTGACAAGTTCATTAGAATTGTCACGGTCATTGATCATGACAAGTTTATTAGAATTGTCACGGTCATGTAACGGTCCTTGAATTTAACAAGTTTTGTCATGGTTAAGGATCGTGACAAACCCGTGACATTTAATAAAAAATTATCACGATCATTAACTATGACAAGTCCGTGACAAATAAAACTTGTCACAGACTTGTCACGGTCAATGACCGTGACAATTCTAGACAGAATTGAAAAAAAATAAGTTGGGCAGTATGGCCACTTCCACGACCCAGTAGTATATTTGTACCTATTATAGCAACGTTGTACCTGTTCAAATATCATATATCCAAATAAAATAGAGATAATGCAAATATACATTCAAAACAATATGCATCACGATATAATCCAAATATAATTCAAATGTAATAACTTAAAACAATTCAATTGAAATAATGTCACTACATGTCTGGGGTAAGGTTAGCTCTGAGGAGGTGAGTAGGACACACGATATACGAATTGACACACCATCAATATACATCGTGCCGTATTGCTCGCGCAACCACAAGGGGGAGTTATCCTTCCTGGGTATCACATGCGTGACGAGCACCTTGAACTTGATGTCTTGAAGAGAACGTCCATGAACTGGCATACCTTGGACGGTATCCGGGTCCCTCAACCCCCGTCCTATCTGACGCCCATCAAATATGTCCAGTAAAAACATGCTCGGCCAACTAAGTGTCGACATCGATCGATCGAAGGGAGACATATAGGGGAGTGGATCATCAAAGTCCGCACGTATCGGCGATAAAGAAGAGAGGTCCACATCCTCATCATCCTGCACCTCGTCCTACACCACCTTCTCCTTCCCTTTCCCCTTACGGTTTCCACCCAACGAACTCTTCATGAATGAGAACATATCTTGCACTGTCGCCTTCAAACGGTACAGCTTCGCGTCATGAGAGTTCACCGTTCGAGCCAACCCGATGTCACTCGTCTCCAATCCTATGATCCTAGATTTGGCAACCCGCGAGCTCAACCCCTTGTCCTCACCTTGCGATTAGCGCCAAGCACTTGGCTGAGTGCGTTTGTGGACAAAGATGCCTTTTCGGCATCAGACTGTGACTCATTCACTTCCTTAAGCTTTACCTGAAATGACAAAAAGGAAATTATAAGTAAAATAAGTAAATACAAAAAACTATAACTTAATTAACAAAAATTAAACTGTCGGATTACTTACAATCGTGGCTGCGACACTCGGGTACACCTCCTTATCCTTCCCCTTCTTCATCCGAATAGCCACATAAGTATCGAGCCTATGTGGCCTACCCCCAAGGCCACTCCCTGTCCCCTGAAATAAAAGAAAGAAAAATTAGTATTGGCCTCACAAAGTAAAATAATGCAAAATAATATATTTTTGTAGTTATAGAAAAATTAATTCTTACCATCATCCTATGCTCCACCTCGGCGTACGACGTCCGGTCGGAGTACTGCATGTCCGTATTTTTTACCCGATTTTCCCTCCCCGGTTGGCGAGATGCCAATTGTCTCTCCCCAATCTCATTGTTAATGAACTTTTGCCATTGTTCCGATGAGATTGCCTCCTTCGACGGGACGGATTCACGCATTTGGATAACGGACTCTTGGGTCTTCCCAAAGTACCGGGTCCGCATATTTTTCTTCCACGTCTTGTGTTGCTCCCTAAACTGCTCTAAGACGGAATCGCGTAGCTTTGGATTCAGGTTGAATTGTTCCTGTCCAACAACACAATGTTAGTTGCGAATAAATATAAATATAAATATAAAATAAAATTAAAATTAAAATCGAAATTGAAATTGAAATATTCATATAAATATAAATATAAACACATTACCTGTAGTTCCACCCAAATAGCTAACTTGAGCTCATTTGGCACCTCCCTCCAACTAGTGTACCCCGGGCCGATGATCGTATTTACCAGCTCAAGGGATCTCGCTAATAGCCCCGTTTTTTTCTCGATGTCCATCTTCCACCACCACCGAGCCCAGATGACATCATCATAATCAGTATCATCATCCTCACTTTAATACCCGAAGGAGACATTTTATGTAAAAAATATATTGTTATTAGTACAAATCAAAATGAATTAGGAGAAGACATGCAAATATGTAATATAACTATAAATCCAAATGAATTTTTCCCGTTTAACAACTCAATTTTGAATTCCTAAACAACATCTAGCTCATAATATGCACAATTACTAAAAATCCAAAACATCCCCACCCCCACCCCTACTGCCCACACACACGCTCACTACACAAGAGTGAAAATGATAAAGTGAAAATCAATTAAAAGCATTAAAAATGGACTGATAAAGTACAAATTGGAATATTTATTACAAATTGAATAATTGTTTCAAATTCGGGTTATCATAAAAAATGGATTGATATTCGGTAGGACCAACGAAGTCATCCACGCTACTATTTAGATGCTTTGGCACGTGTAGGACAATTGACCACGGATCGTTGTTGATATACTCCAACTAAAACACTTGGCTAACCTTTTGAAATGCACAAACAAACGACTCGTCGCTCACGTGGTCGTTGCTCTTTAACTTGGACAAGTCAACCATGATCAAATTGGTGACATGATCAAATTTACAAGAATTTTTATCCTCAACTCTTACCGAGTCACAGTAAAATACAACCTCTTTAAACTTATATAATCCAATTCAAATATATTTCGAATTACACCATAGTAAGTCATTTCAGCTTCAATGAGGTTTTTATCTTTTGCGTTCGCTTGAAAGAAAGTAAGAGCCTTGTATGAAATGCCCGAGTTCTGTACATTTGTACGATTGCAGAACTTCCTCCAAAAGTAATAACTTTAAGCCACTAAAAACATTATTATACATAAATTATGTAGTTCAAAAATGTCCAAACGGGAAAATTCGAGAGATCTCATTAAAGGGGTAATGACTCTCGAACGGGTCTAAGGGCTATTGAATGCGTACGCATAAGAACTAGAAGGCTAGTATGTATGCGCACTATATGTAATTTCAAGTATGTTTCATTTAATTATCATACTATATATATATTGTTCGTTATACAAAGTAATTTTCAAAAAAAGTTGAAAAATCCCACCCCCATATGGACAATAATCCAGTGGTCATGCCACTTTTAAAATTAACCAACCCAACATCGATCCACTATAATCCAACAGCAATGGCAACAACAAATGTGTATCCCGTATTCCTTCTCATTCATCTACTCAATTAATTATTTTCATCAATTAAAGAATACAATTATTAATTTACTAATTTACAATGAGGGGCAATCCTACTTGCATATGTTAGGGGTACTAATTATTAATTTACAAAAAAAATTAACAACCAATCAATATTAAATCAATCAATTCCTTTACAAGGGGGACTACAATATGAGGGGCAATATCTAGTAAATCAATAAAAATTTAATTAAAAAATACACACACGCACATATACACACACAACCCCCCTACGCCTCCGCCCATCCCCCAACCCTCCCCCCTCCCCCTGCCGCTGCACACCACACACACACACATATATATACACATGAACATACACACACATGCATATATACACACACATATATATACATATACACACGCACAAACACCCCCTCCCCTCCCCCCATCCCTGCCCCCTCCCCCCCACACGTATATATACACCACAGACACACACATATATACACACACGCACATATTCATACACATATACATAAATGAAGGAGAACTAGAGAGAAAAAGTACCAAAGTTTTAGAGAGAGAGAGAGTGTGTGCAGTCTCTTGAGAGAGAGAGAGAGAGAAATGGAGGGAATGATAAATGGTGGGAAAAAAGAATTGTCACGAACATGTCACGGCCATTGACCGTGATAAATTTATATGATTGTCACGGTCAATGACCGTGACAAGGTCTTGTGACGTTCAATGACCGTAACAAAAAACGCATGTTTTTTTGTCACGTCAAGGACTATGACAAGGCTGGATGGTTGAAGGGTGCCAATTTGACCATTTTGGTGTAGTACACACTAAAATTCTTACTATTACCAAACATTACCAAAACATAATTATAATACTCTTATAAAGTAAAGAATGACATTTCACCCATCAATTGATAGAATTTTAGGTTTTACGAGTCGCGATGAAAACAAAACAATTATGAATCTCTTTTATAGTCCACTTACGCTTCACTTGATTACCCTTTCTCAACTCAATCACCTTTCTTCAATTCCTTCAATGCACTCTAATGTCTAATGTTCGGCCCTTAAAACTCATTTATCCTCGACCTCGAGAACCTAGTGTATGAGTTTTGCTTATTTTTTTAAGTTTAAAACAAAAATGACTCAAAAGTTTTGTCATGAAGAATTAGGAACATTTGTAGGTTTGTAAAGGTTTTTGAGATAAATTGATTTTCTCTTGAAAAATCATTGTTCTCTCTAATTCTAAAACACTTTTTCTCATTTCAAATGATTTTCTTGACGCCTAAACTGAAGATTTGGCTTATTAAAAACTTTTCTTTGATTCACATGCATTTAAGGCCTTTAAACAAACTTAGGTACGTTGACTCGAGAATCCTTTTCAACCTTCACAACATGTGTTTTTGCACTTTTTTTATCAAGACATCATTATTAAGTTCGTTTTCTTTTGAAGAAACATTTTGATTCTTAAATTGAGTATAAGCCTCTTGGTTAAAAACATTAGTCTTTTTATGCAAAAAAATAGTAGATTTAAGCATTGAAACAGTAAAAACAAAGACCTTTCTTTCCATTTTGTATCATAGACTTCTCAAAATCATCTTGTTTATTTTATCGATTAATCCTCTAAAGAAAGTTTTACTTCCATCGCATTTGACAACTCACTTTTAAGGAAAATAACTTCTTTTTTATATTCTTTCTCTTTGAGTTCGAACATTTGGAACTCTTTCTCAAGTTTGCAATTCATTTGAAGGATGTCGAACTTTTTAATTTCTAAGGAAGAGTTTTTTCATTTATGCGTTTAACTCAAATTTTAGTTGAAAAATCATTTCGTATTTCTCTTTCAATAAACACTTCCCTATTCAAAAGCTTTGATCTCATTCCTTATTGTAATGTTTGATTTCTTTAATTTCAAAGATTCATGGAACAACTTGTTATAATAATAGTTAATCTCACTCGTCTCTTCATCATCACTTATCTCATTTTCATTATGAGTAATTTCATAACTTGACTCACTTGATGCATGGGAAGTGTTCTTACCAATAGATATTGTGAAGATAAATGACTATTTTCCAAACTTATGCCTAATGCATAAAAATTAAAAATATCCATGAGGATTCAAAAATATACGAACAAATAGAATTTAGGATCAATTGATACCGATTGATAATACAAGTGTGTGTACGCTAGGAATAAACCTAGAGGATGGGTGAATAGGTTTTGAAACAATTTTACCAAAACTAAATTTATGTTCCAACTAAGACCTAGATTTAAGCCATTTTTCTTTAATAATTAGATCTAGGTGAATTCTTAACCATACACGCACAATGAATCAATCCAAGCACAAACCAATCTCACAAAATATATTTATATGAGGAACCCCCCCCCCTAATTTATCGGTAAAAAAACCTCGGGTTGACCTAGTTTCTGATTAAATTTGAAATTTACTTTTACGCATTGCAAGATCATAATTCTCTCTTTCACTCTCACAAGAAATTACCTATGGACATCAAGAATATCCTCCGTTTTATAAGAAATTCAAAGCTCCATCAGTTGAATATGGAAGTCCATTCTTCATCGTTGGTCCACACCATGCTTGAACTCTAGATAGCTGGAACACCTCCTTTGAGATCTCGGAGTCTATATCAAGTGAATTAAAGTAAATTCATATGTACACAGTATCTAATTTGGATTGATCCTCTCAAAACATTTCTCACAAATAGATCTAAAAATTCTCACCCAAATTGATATGAACACTCAATTTCAATAATAGAGAGAAAGTAGAGCTCCCCAAAAATGAAAATATCCTCAGAGTAAGTGGACTTGAAAGTGAGGAAGTAGTGTTAAATGAATTGGAAGGAACAAGGTGTATTTATATCATTTTTTTAAATTAGCTGCACCGTGCATAGCGTTGACTATTTTCATGCCCACGATTTTGGACAGTATGACCCCCAATAAAAATCTCGCATGCCCATACACACGGGGTTTGTTCAACTAACCATGGTAATTGTGCACAGTGGCTAAAAACCTTATGTTTGAATAGCCAAGGAAAAATTATGAAAAACTTAAAAAAAACATCCTTTTAAAACTAAAAACCAGACCTTAACCCTCTTCGAAGACATATACACATACTCCAAGGATTCTTTAAAAAAAAATTAGAAAGAAACTCTCATTTTGACAAATGTGAGTGTGTACATAGCCAAATATTTAAACAATATCTAAAACTAATATTCCTCAGCAGATCAACAACGGAAGTCATCAAAGTGGATAAGTCGCAAATTCTATGGATCTCTAATGTCCATAGGTAATAGGCACGAACTCTCTCACATAAGCATCTACATGTATCAAGATTTTGGTCTCAAGATAGTGCATGACTCATATTATTTAACACAGAAGATAGCCAAATAAACTATATATAAGATGAATACATTTTTATTCATACTTTTCGAAGATGGATTTGAGGTTAGGTACCATCACCTGAGGATTTGGGAGCAGGATGTTTTGAAGATGGCATTTTTATGCAATATGGGTCTTATGAGTTTATGATTATATCATTCATGTTAACCAATGCACCGATTGTGTTCATAATATCAATGAACGAGGTGTTCCTAAAGTATTTAGATCCGTTTGTCATCATGTTTGTAGAATATATACTAAGTTATTCTCGGACTGCAGATGAACATGATCAACATTTATGGGTAGTCTTACAGACACTACGAGATACCATTACCCCACCCTTGGGCCATTACAAATAAAGGACTTATACATGTATTTTGCCATTACAATATGATCTAAAGGGACAATAAGTATATATGGAACTACTACTAAACTGAAGTAATTAAAGTAAAGGTAAATTAATTTTATTAAAGGTTCTAGAGTCATCATTCCTACCCATATTTAAACTCCATATGTGGAATGTCTTATCGAAGTGAAATCTAAATAAGGAACCCCCAATACACTTTTGTTTAAATAGGATAGTCCTTAAGAAAGTTAATTAAATGAGGGTTTATCTTGAAATGTTAAAGTAAGAGAATAGGCTCCTATATATTCAAATTCCATAACCACCCTTAACTCTTCCAAAGAAATCGTACAACCACAAATCCAACAAACCAACATAAGTTTATCCCGTAGTCTTTATATTTCATCTACTTGATTTAATTCATTATCAATAACAATAATACGATTAGTATGGGCTCATATTGAATTCTCACATAAAGGGAAGATGTATTTTCAATTTCAACGGTCCAATTTAACATAAGACTTTAAAATTTCAAAAGTTCAATATTATTACAATAAAATGAGTCCCCAAAATTTTCCTAAGCCATGATCAAAGTATGCATACAATATCGCATTTTTTGGTAATTATTACCAAGAGTATTACCAATTAAAGAAAAAGGTACAAAAAGTATGGGAAATTCATGACTTTATCATGTATAAATCAACGCTATATTACTCATCAAATAGTCCCAGTTAATCAATTCTCAAAATGGGATTACAACCGCTATAATGTCAATTTATGATTAAGAGTCAATAATTAATATCTTTATTTTAGTAGGGATCAAAGTTAATACAAATTATGTGAAAATAATGGATTTCACCTAATAATAAAAATATATTTGAAAGTCTCAATATCCTTATAGTTTATACTTGATTTTAATCCTATAATTAGATTTAGGTGAAATTTTACATATGCTATTATATAAAAGGAGAGGAGTAAAAAGCAACTTGCCTAAAAAATGTGTTCAAACTTGAATTATTTGTACGTGAGACTTTGCACCTCCTTTTTGCAGGTCGGGGACTGCATTTCAACCAATGCCTTGATTTTGTCAGAGCTACCCTTAATTCCCATGTGATTTATTTTCTACCCGAGGAACATGCCTTGTTGGACATCGAATACGCAATTAGTCCAATTGAACTTCATATGGTGCTTCTCCAGATGCTTTTTTGAGTCATAGATAGATTTTGTATTGTCACAATCCCACACAATCTATGATAAAGTTTATTGAAGACGTTGTGGCTAAGTTTCAAATATGCATCATGTTGAGATTAATTTGGTGCACATTTCACGTCTTTATTGCATTTCGAGATTACTCAGGTATGAATGCATATTGTTTATGGGGCTCAAAAAAAATTTAGGATGTTATTTTTATTAAAAAATTGTTTTTATAATGTTTAAACTTCATTTATTCCGAGATAAGGATCATTTAGAGTTTTGTATATAACAAAATCTTATGTTTAATGGTTCAAATGACATTGCAGGGCGAATGATGATCCGACTCAAGTTTATTATTTAAGGCATGTTTCTCTCAGAATTTCATGAGTTGCAGAACCAAAACTTCAGTTTTCATACAATACGTTTTCTGCACAAGTTTTCTAAGGTTTTCAAAGTCTAAAAACATCCTTAGAGTTTCAAGATTCGAGATTTCATACTCTTATGCTATAGAGATCTTGGTTTGCACCATTGTAGTTTGTTCATCACTTTAAACACTTGTTTTTGCGGTAAAGAAGCGAAGGAGTTTGTGCTCAATATCATAGATGTTACCAAGATGTATCGGTGGACACTGAGACATAAGTGGAAGCATGTCTTATAGACGAGCATCGTAGAAAGACTTCTGTATGGGCACTGTGGAGGAGTGGCTGAAGGACCAGAGGAGCATGAAGACTTGTGGAGGATCGAATTGTTGAGTTGATCTATCGTCTATACTTTGTAATACCATATCATAGTGATTGTCTGGCTTTGGCCATCTGAGGTTTATTCCCTTGGTGGTTTCCTCGTACATTCGATGTTGCCATTTTTGAACTTATTCTTTTTACTTGCTTTAATCACCTAGATTCATGTCTAGGAATAATTAAGGTAAAATTTGGGCTTAACTAAAATTAGTTCACACACTTGGTGCAGTTTAAAAGTTGAAAAAAGGTTTTTCAAAAAGTAAGTTGGTTTTACATCCTTAAAACACATTCGAAAGAAAAAGGAAATTAGTGTCAGAGCTAGAATATATTTTTTATCGTGCTGATCCCAAGTGTTTTTAAGGACGAACATTGGAAACTATGAAAGTTTTAGAGCTTCCATTTTTTATGGCACTAACTATGGCTATTGGAAAATGGGAATGAGAAGTAATTTGAAATCAATTGATGAGTGTGTGTGGTTAGCGATCGAAAAGGGTTTGACTCCACCGATCACACGAGAGGGTGAGGCTACCACTTTAAAACGTGTTGAGTCATGGACCGATGCCGAACATAGACTTGCAATTTATAACTCTAAAGGTCTTCACGTTATTTCCTCACATGTCACACCGGAAGAGTAT
Source organism: Sambucus nigra (assembly GCA_949130495.1). Taxonomy (NCBI): domain Eukaryota; kingdom Viridiplantae; phylum Streptophyta; class Magnoliopsida; order Dipsacales; family Adoxaceae; genus Sambucus; species Sambucus nigra. The sequence goes on along the minus strand of OX422211.1, from coordinate 462,508,805 downwards.
AATCGAATCATGACGTGTGAAACTTCGAAAGAAGATTGGGATATTCTTTCACTTAATTATGAGGGCACTAGCACGGTTAGGGCATCTAAACTTCAAAGCCTCAATACACAGTTTGAGATGATTAATATGTTAGAGAGTGAGTCTTTTTATGAGTTTTACGCTGAATTATCAAATATCGTTAATTCGTCTTTTAGTTTAGGAGAGAAAATAATCGACAACTGAGTCATAAAGAAAATCTTAAGGTCGTTGTCGAGTAGATTTGATGCAAAAGTGACCATTTTGAATTCCTTGGGTATGATTGAATCGATAAAACTTGAAGAGATTGTAGGTGACCTAAAAAACCTATGAACTAGACATGTTTACCTCTAAAAAAGTGCCAAAGAAAGAAAAGAGCATTGCTTTGAAATACCGAAAGGAGGAAACTAAAGTTTCAAATGATGATTTTGATTTCGATTCCGATTTTGAGGATCTAGCCTTGTTGGTAAAGAAGTTCAAAGAGTTTCTTAAGTTCCGAAAGCAATCAAAAGATGCCAAAAGACTTGAAAAATTCAAGAACAACATAGTAGATCCCGCCCCTAAGGATAAGAGTCAGAATGTCAAGAGGGTTAAGTTTTTAGGTGTGAAGGTTATAGTCACAAGGTTATCGAGTGTCCCACTAGACTTAAAAAGGAGGACAGGAAACCGATAGCATATAATTCCACCTTAAGTGATAGTGAGCTGAAAGAGGGAGAGAGTTCCCCCATTAAGCGTAACTTTGTAGTGTTCATGGCATGTAATATGAGCGACGATGATAAATCTCCCAATGGAGATTCTCATGTATATGACACTTCAGAGGCCATTAAGTGTGAATACCAAGTGAGTGAGCGTGAAGCTAGTGAGGATGAGGAGATTGATGTAGGAAAGTTCAAAGTTGCCTTTAGTGAGTTATATGTGAAAGCAGCTAGGGTAAAAAAGGATAACTTGAAATTGCAAGCTATGTTGAATGAGCGTGCCGTAAAGAATAATGATACTTTGATTGAGGATCTTAAGGCATGGTAGAATACTCTTAGGGAGAATCTAGAATATATGGAGAAAGATAGGGATAGTCTTCGTAGTCTGATGGAGGCTTTAAAGAAGGAAATTCTAGTGTTTGAGGAGTCTAGTCATTTGCTTGAGTCTAGGATTTGTGAGCTAGAAGAGAGATTGAACGGATCGAGTAATGTGAAGTTTGATTTGGAGGCTAGATCGAAAAAGTTGGACGGAATTTTAGGGACCGTCTAAATCAATGGAGATAGGTTTGTTATAGGCTACGATGATAGAGTTGTTTCCATTCCCAATGCGTGTGAGAGAGACCATAAAGAATGTGAGAAAAGGTTGAAATTTTGGTAATCATTTCCGCTATGTTTATACTTGAACTCATTGTTGTAGGAAAGGTCACCTAAGACTTTTTTGCTATCACCTTAGGAATGCTCCTAGGAAGTTAAGTAATAAAGTCATTTTGGTTCCCAAAACCCCCATGCATAATTTCACACCTACTTGGGTTAGGAAATCAGACTTGGAGGCTTTAGGAATTAAACTTCATGGTTCTTGTTTGGTTGTACTTGATTCTTCCCATGCTAAATTTTAAGGATAATTGTGTTGCCTTGTTTGTCATACGCTAGTCTTTGCATCATGATTTATATTTTGCTAGTGTTATGACATGTATATCTTTTGTATTATTTTTATTTTATTGAGTCTTATTTGAAAAATATACAAAGATTTTATTTTTGATAAAAAATTTAAAAAAATTCAAAAAGATTTTTGATTTTAAATATTTTTGAGAAAACTGCAAAAAGATTTTATTTTCGTGCCAAAAATATTTTTTATAAAAACACAAAAAGATTTTGTGTTTATTTTTGTGTTGTGAGTTTTTTATGTTTGATGTGGCATATTAGTGTGCTTAGGCCCCCATAATTTAATTATCCGTATGGCTATGACATTTGGTCATAATTGTTGATGCGTTGAATGATCTTAACCATTGTCTTAATGGGGTTGTTTCGAAGTTGATATGCATTTGAATTCGACTTTGTATATATGCCATTTTATACACATGCACGAATTTATATGAATGTTTGACAAATCATGCATATTTGAGTTTGGTGAGACGTTCTTATCTCAATTTTGTCATCTATGTGTAAGTAAACTTAGGAGGAGGTGTGCATGTAAGAATTGTAATGTGAGGATTGATAATGCATAAATTGAAAAAATGATGAGTGTTCACGGGAAAGGACTGTGAGTGAATAATAATCACCTCGTGAAAGCCAAGGTTTAAAAGACTCCAAGAAAAAAATTAAGGCAATAAAAAGAATCATATGCCAAAATAAGGCTAATAGGATTTCTCTAAGTTGAGAAACATAGAAACCTCAAAAGAGCTTGAAAGAGAAAAATATGAATATATGAGGGTGTATGGATGGAAAAATTTAAATAGCTTTGCACCACGAATCCTTATTTTGAAAAATCGTATCATGACGTTGTTGTTTGTAGAATCGTCAATACTCTGGATTTGTGTCTATGTTTATTGTAAAGTTCATTTATCTCAATATATTAATTGTCACATATGGCTAAAACTAAGTTTGATGACATTTAACTATCAATTAGAGCTTCTTGACCGTTATCAAAGTCTTGGAGTTGTGATTCATTTGTTGCAGTTCACACCCTTTCACTCCATATCCATGTTTGAGCACATTGAATCTATGTTGGCATGAAACTCATATTATTTTACTTAATTTTTTTTCTTTGAGTCTGTTTTGTTGTTGTTTGCTCTTTCCAGTTGTTTTTCTTTAGGAGTTTTATTCACCGAACGAAACTTCATCATTTTTAGAACTGGAATTGAGAATTTTTTATGTCGTTCTAATGAAAATTGGGTTTCGAACGAGCTACAAGTTTTTGTCGCGAGATGTTTTGTTCTCGCGAGGTTCAAGCGATAGAAAGAAAAGTGCTAGGTATGGGTTGCGCAAAAGTCGTCTGATGTTTACAGCACACACGAGCTATTATTTTGATCGTATTGATGTTGCTTGATGTTCCGGTTCGAGAGACATGCAAAGTCATTCAAATGATAGAGCATTGTCGTTCGAGCGACCCCTGGAGGATTTTTGAGAACTCTTCTGTTTCAGTACCCGATTCTGCTCGATATATTTTTGTTGTTGTTGGGTTACTTCTGGGCAGTTTATATGTAGTATGGGATGATTATGCATGATGTTTTTTACTGCATTATTTGTTTAGTCACATCATTACTGATTTTGATGGTTTCCTTTATGTGGCTTTTATTTCCTAGCTATGAGTTGGTACATTGTGATTATTTTTAACTGGAGGTTTCATGTCGATCTAGATATATTTCCTTGATTATTATTATTCTAGATATATTGATAAATTTGTATATTTTTCTTTGGTTGTCTATTCGAGACAAAAGGGGGGGGGGGGGGGGGGAGGGGAGATGTATGTAATGCAGGGGAGAGTTTGTTTAACTAGCACATAAATTTTTGACAAATTAATACTATGGGTTTTAAATGTTTATTTTCACAATTGGTATCAAAATATTTTGCTCACATGTTTAATAAATGATTTGATTTTGATTTTACAAAATTGGTATTGATATTTTATATTGGTATCATCATGGTTATATCATTTGCTCCTCTATACTTCACTGGGTATTTTTCTGTTTCATGTGTGTAGGTATGCCTAAAAGATTCGAGATTTAAAGTCTACATCACTTTTAGACAGCTCATGCTTGCTGGAAGAACATTTATTAGTCTTGTCCTGTAATTTTTGATTTTGGGTTTTATGGGATGGGATTTAGGCGTCATAAGGATTGAGGACCCGACTTAGGAGTTTAACTGTTTGGGTTTTGTCCCGAAATAGTCAAAGGGGGAGATTTTTAATGATAAAATTTCTAATTGAGTTCGTTGTATATGGACAAAATTTTCAATTGATTCTATTGCAAGTATTTGACTTACTTTCGGAACAAAACATTGTTTTTGAGTCATAGATAGATTTTTATTGTCACGATCCCACACAATCTATGACAAAGTTTATTGAAGATGTTGTGGCCAAGCTTCAAAGATTTATCATGTCGAGATTAATTTGGTGCACGTTTCATGTCTTCATTGTATTCCGAGATCGCTCAGGTATAAATGCGTAATGTTTATGGGACTCGAAAAATGTTTTAAGATGTTATTTTTCATAAAAAAAATATTTTTAAAACGTTTAAACTTCATTTATTCCTAGATAAGGATCATTTAGAGTTTTGTATATAACAAATTCTTATGTTTAGTGGTTCATATGACATTGCAGGTCGTTCAAGCGAGATATACATGTCGTTCGAACGACATGGAGATTTCATTTGAGCGACATGCTTATCTTGTTCGAATGAAGCTCCGACTCAAGTTTATTATTTAAGGCGTGTTTCTCTCAGAATTTCGTAAGTTGCAGAACCAAAAATTCAGTTTCCTTACAGTACGTTTTTTGCATAATTTTTCTAAGGTTTTCAAAGTCTAAAAACATCCTTAAAGTTTCAAGATCCGAGCTTTCATACTCTTATGCTGTAGAGATCTTGGTTTTCACCATTGAAGTTTGTTCATCATTTTGAACGTTGGGTTTTGCGGTGAATAAGAGAAGGAGTTCACGTTTAACTTCGTAGACGTTGTCAAGCTGTATCGGTAGACACCGAGACATATGTGGATGCATGTGTTCTGGACGAGTATCATAGAAGGACTTTTGCTTGGGTACTGTGGAGGAGTGGTTAAAGCATCAGAGGAGCGTCAAGACTTGTGGGGGATCGAGTTGTTGAGTAAGTCTAGTGTCTGTACTTTGTAATACCATAGCATAGTGATTGTCTGGCTTGGGCCGACCGAAATTTTTTCCCTTAGTGGTTTCCTTATACATACGGAGTCGCCTTTTATGAACTAATTTATTTTACTTGCTTTAATAATCTTGATGAATGTTTAGGATTAATCAAGATAAAATTTGATTTTAACTAAAATTGGTTCACACACTTGGTGTGGTTTAAAATTTGGAAAAAGGGTTTTCAAAAAGTAAGCTGGTTTTGACATCCTTAAAACATATTTGAAAGAAAAAGGGGCCTACAATATATTATGACGAGCCCCCCCATTTATTGAGGGATCTCACAATGCATAATGTGCCTCACACACACACACACACACACACACACACACACACATATATATATATATATATATATATATATATATATAACCAATTTAAATCTTTCATCTATATAAAAAAGGCCCTTGAACGTATCTAGGACCTCACACATGTGAAATAAAATGCAATTCAAAACATAAATTTGCATCATAAAGATAAATCCAACCTCACCTTATCCAGCCGAATCACCACAAATAATAAAATTATTGTAATCGTGTCTAGCCCTAGTTCCCTTTGGAGTCACCAAGCCATATGATATGGAAACAACCTTATCCACCCAATATATCCATAATAGTAATAATATAACAAAAGTGGCCCCCATGCGTAAGTTCATCAACATAATATTAATATTTATCCACTATTTATGCAATTCCATAATTTAAATTCCAAAAGCGACTAATATATTCCAATGTCTTTTATACTTTATCTTAAATCTTTGAATTTCCTTAAATTACTTCTAAATGTTATAGTACTTTTAAAAGGGAGGGGGTGAGGCATAGATTCTCCATAAAAATAAAAAAAGTAGAATTTTATTACCTCACATCACATAAAAAAAATACATTTTAGACATATTTTCTAAGGCCCATAAATTAGGATTGTACTCATTTAGGACATTACAAGTATTATAAGGTCAGAATGATAATTTATTAAAATGAGACCCTTATATTCAGATTTTGGAAAAACTTAAAATATGAAAGTTGTCCAGAATGTGATTTCCTATAAAAACTTGCAAAACATCTCAATTTACACCTTTTATTGGGGTGAAAAGTTTAATTTTTTGTAAGGTTACTATACGACGACAAATATACCTAGTCCGGTGTTTCTCATTTTTCCGGTCCTGAATGATATCTGGGATTTTGTTAAAACACAAAACTTTTAGAAAACTACATTTTACATAAGACAATGAAGTTTCATAATTTTCTGAGTAAAGTTACTATTTTAAAATGAGATTATTCTAGAAAAAATTCAAAAAGAAAAAGGAAATATCTTAGAATAAGGTCCATCCAAAATTTCCCTTTTAATTGATGAAAATAGTCTCCAGAATCTGTAAAAAATCCCTCTTTAAAGGGAGTTGAATTGACCCTCCAAAAATCCTTTAGAATTGATCGAAAGTTATTCCAAATAGTTTTTTAGAAAAATACAATTTCTGGGTAGAAGAAAAGAGTACGATTTTTTATATAAATATAATGGTGTAATTTGGGTGGAAAATTGATTAAGTTTTTAGGTTGAGTTGTGTATTGAAATGGAAATTGTAATAGATAATGAAAAGAATTATTTGTTTATAAGAATGATCTTCCCACGCTCATGATTTTATTTTAATTCTTAAATTACAATTACTATTTTTGCATCCTATGTAAATAGTAAAGACTATTTTGCATCCTATGTGCATAGTAACTACATAGCATTATATATCTATGGTATATATTATTTGAATAGTAATTACTATATAGCATCCATTGTGAATTGAAAATACAATTTGAATAGTAAGCATTCAATGTTGAATAGTAAATACTATTCGCATTTTTTTAATTATTTCAAATTCAATTTCCATTGAAACTATTAATTAAATCAATAAAGCTTTAATCAATTGAAAAGATCCCAAAATTTAATATTTAACTAATAATAAATACCCTTAAATTATAGGGTATTACACATTTAAGTCATTCACTAATTTAAGCCTAAAATTTTGATGCACGAAGATTGTTGTATGCGAGAGTCTGTGCGTATTACTTATAAACATTCGAGATTCGAGTACTTTGAAACTTCTCCACTTTGAAGTGTGATTAGGTACTATTTGATTTTGTTATTATTTTAAAAGTTGACTTTTGGTATAATATGAGTTTTGTTTTCAATTTACTGTTATTATATTAGAGATTTCTTCGATTTTTGAATCACTGCAATTTTTATTATTGAAATTAGGATAACTACAATATGATGTAAAGAAATTATGTTTATCTTTTGGGACAACTACAACTATCTTTTAAACATTAATTTAGCGCCACATTTTTGGTGCCAAATTATATTTGGGAAAGCTACTTTTTTCCCTAATACTGAGTTTGAAAGGACCAAAAACCTCTATCCTTAAAAACACATAATATTACTTGGTTGTAAACGGATGACACTAAAAGGATGGCCTAAGATGTCCTAAAAACTCTAAAAGGATAGCCAGTTGTTGTTTTTAATAATTTTATGATACCAACCTATTAAGACAACTCCCCATGTCCCTGTGACTTTCCTAAATAATTTCGGGGACAACAAATGAGCTTTAGAACAACAAATTTGATAACCATTATTGTACTTTTTCTAGTTGATGCGCTTACCTTGATGTTAGCCCTGCTTTACTCTACCCCTCTACTGGCCCTACCAGCCTTTACCCTGATGTCCCTGGCCCTGGTAGGACTATTTCCTTTGGCACTAATGGTCTTGATGATTTCTATTATCATAACCCTATGACTCTTATGAGGATGATCACTTAATTATGGATTCTTAGGTTACTGGGCTCCTAATGTTCGAGATGAATTTCTTGTGCTACCTCCTCCTATCTTGACATACTATCTAAATGCATCTCGATTAGGACTTTTGTCAGCCTTCCCGTTTGATACTCTCTATGGTACTAATAGTGTAGCAAAGAAGCGTTCACCACATGTGTATACGTGGTGTAAGTTGGGTTCCCCAATAGTATCTACTTAATCCTCTATGTCAACCCACATATGAAGAAATCAATCTTTTTCTCCTCAATATCAACCTCATCTGGAGAAAACAAAAAGAGACTAGTGAACTCCTTCTCATACTTCGCAACAGTGTGAATCCCCTGGTCAGAATGAGGAACTCCCTCTTTTTTTACCTCTAACGGCTGGTGGAAAGTACTTTTCATCGAACTTACTCCAAAACTTAACAATGATCACGGTTCTCCTCCCCTCCATGAAGGTGATAGAATACCACCACCGCAATGCCTTATCCACTAGCTTAGATATAGAAAGCATCTGCATCTGAACATTCGTTCACTTAATTAGACTTAAGTGCCTTTGAATATATTTCCTCCACTGATGCATGGCCAAAATATCGTCCGTCCATACGAACTATGGTGGGTTACCTTTAGCAAAGGCTACACGTGACCTTTACAAAGTGGAGACATGTGAATTATCTAGCATTGTCACATATGGTTGTGGTTACAGGGGTTTGTAAAGGTGATGTAGCTCGACGGTCACTCCAGCGATGACTACTTGAATAATGATGTTAGCCTTGTCCACTATGGATTCTAACTATGGTCCTTAATATTGTGGTTGTCGCTCCGACTGAGCATCCCGATTGGCAACCCAGTTAAAAGAAGATCGCCCTCTCCTACCTCAGGCATTTCCCATCTAAAAACAAACCAAGAATTCATATTAGTTAATGATTCATAGATAATAACACAATGAATCGTAGATATATGTCTCCAATAATTCAAAGAATGCAATGCCACACATTATGGAAATCTCATGAATCCTAAAACACAAGAATCTGGGATGATCTCATACGAACTATAACACATCTTAATTTCATGTATTGGGTGGAAAAGCTTCAATGTGGAAGATAATAATAATAATAATAATAGTAATAATAATAATAATAATTAAAAACTTTACTAAATTTAAACCATCCACAACATACGATGAGATAAAGCATGAATGAGTTAAAAACCATATCATTAGTCTCAGAACACCTAGGCACACACTTTTGCATTCATAACTCGAAGACCAAGCTCAGACACCTTACATTGAACAACATCATGCCTTAGATGAGTCCAGGAGGCCTTTTATAACACGGGCTAACCTTTTTCAGGTTCCTCCTTTCTTCTTTAAGGGTAAACTTCCACCCTCAGTAAGGGAATGTGCTCAGACTGTCCTAAAGTGACCATAACCACCTAAGGATACCTCAAATGCCCAATAGAGCTTTCACAACTTATCTGTCGGGTAGGTAGAAGGTAAAAACCTATCGCCCCCACTTCTGTACACTATCATTAAATGATCTAATATGCATTTAATTCAAATATCAAATACCTTAATCCACATGCAAGCCTTTCACCAACACTCCACCATGTTATTGTAGACATCTGACCTTTGGTCCACTCCGCCCATGCCGATGCAGTCTACTTATGCCATTACTAGTGGGATGCCTGTATATTTGAGACATGTGAACGGTTTAAGATCATCCAAAAACCATCTGATAATTACCAAAGTAACCAGAGAACACTCGTATCCAATTTGTCCATCACTTAGCATTTTCTAACCCACTACTAGTTTTATAGTAAAAGGTATCAGACCATTTCCATCATCTTATACTTTGTATCTTCTGTTAAGTCCTAAAGTAAGTCAAGAAACCCCCTAAGGAGTCTATAAGTTACCCCTAAGTGGATATTTTGCTGGTAACGAAGACCTTAGAAACTTTATACTCACTAGTCCAGAGCCCAAGAAGATCTAGTTTATAATACTCTTATTTAGAACTTAATATAAAGTGCAAAGATGTTCATAATAGACATATCACCCTCAGTTGAGGTCCTAAATGACTCTATATCATTTCATTTCACTTTGAAACACCTCCTTAGTACCTAGTCTAAGGTCTGATGTGGAGAGCCTATAGGACTTATTGTCTCCAAAGTGATTTCTAGTATCATCAGTTTAACATCTTTTTTTTTATAATGATTGTTCCTTAAATCATATAATTTGAAAAAAATATGTTGATCAAGATGACCATAAATGCCAAATTCGATCTATCCCTGAAAGACATAGAAGTTTGCCATAAGGAGTTACAATATTAGCTAAATGATGTTCTCTGAAGGCTTTCTCTACCCCTAGTAGTCGAGGAATCTTCTGGACCGGAGTGGAGAGAGATAAAAAAAAGTTAGGCACCTCGATAAAAAGATAGAATAATGCTGAAGTTGTGTCCTAAATACCTTAAACGTTAGTGACTCTCATCCCAATCAGGGATTGCTTATAACTTCCTAACGATCAGTTTCAGGGAGGTTCAAAGGTGGCAATACCTTGGTATAGTGAAATAAACAGATGCAAGACATATTTGGGAACTTCCTCAACTAATACAAGACTCAGACCCCTAAAACCATAAAGTTACTCTCCAGAATACTATGTATCTTTTATCCAATTAGGTTCAACATTACGTTTCCCCCCTAAGTGTAAGATGCTTAAAACTAAGCCTTTTACGGGTCTAAAGATCCCATTAACCATTTGGAAACCTACAGGTCTCTCAATCTCTTCCAAGACATCCCGAATGAGATTTTGTGAAAATCTTTTACCACCACTCTAAGGGGGATAACTAGCACTAGTTGGAAAAGATTTAACTAGGAACCATGGGAACTTTATAGAGCTAGCAAGATCTTTTGTTATCAAGTTCATCGGAGCTCAGAAGATGAGGAATCCATGCAGTTTTCACTCCATTTTAGACATATGTTAGGAGAAACTCTAAGGGGGTATGCAAAGAGGTTTAACGGACAAGCTTTGTACGTCAATGACCTGAATAACACCATTTGTATGTCTGCTTTTATCTTAAGAACCACGTTTGAAGATTTGCGGAGGTCTTTCAGCATAAGATCCCCGGATCCATGACTAAACAGCTAAAGAGAGCTCAAAAGTATATTAATCCTGATGATGATGTTAGTGTCAGACATACGATGGATTCCATCAATAGAGGAACTAAAAATAGGTATTCTCATGATTATAGGAGTCCTCTGAGGCCATAAGAGGAAAGAAAAAGAAGATTGGGTGAAAGAAAAATGTACCCGCAGAAGCAAAACACTTCACCCCTCTAACGACCACCAATGAGGAGGTATTCTCAGTCATGGAGTTGCATAACCTTTTACCTCCACCAAGTCCAATGAGGGATCTGGATATAAAAGATAGAATGGAGATGTAAGTACTATCGGTTCCATAAAGACCATAATCATAATAGTAATGATTATTTCCACGTTAAGGAGGCCATCAAAGGAGTTATTAAATGGGGGTATCCTAAGGAATTTGTAGACAAATATGTTAGCAAGGCTTAGCAGAACAATAAAAACAAATTTGACATCCCATTAATTGATGTCAACACCATCTCAGGAGGATTCACAGGTGCTGGACATTCTTTCATTATAAGAAAGACTCATCTCAGCAGCATGAACCAACATGGATCTCAAATCAATAATGTATATTGATAGAACAAGTTGTCGAGGGAGTATCCCTAATTAATTATCCCAAACACTGACCTCAAAAGGATTACCCTTCCATGCGATGACCCCTTGGTCATTAAGGTCATTATTGCGAAGAAAAATATGATAAGGGTACTAGTTGATACAGGGAGCTCACCTGGTATTCTATTCTTAATTGCTTTAAAGACCATAGTCCTCATTATGAAGCACATGCTACCCATCATAATTATATTGCTTACTTTTGATGGATAACAGACCTACTTTATTGGGTATATCACTATTCCTCTTATAATTGGATCCAAATATTTCTACTCCAACATTTGGAAAAAATTCCTAGTAATGGACCTTCCCTCACCTTACAATGTCATTTTGGACAGACCCTCGCTCATTGAATTAAACACTATTGTGTCTACCCGAATGATGATAATGAGGTTCCAAACTCCAATGGTTTAGGAGGATTCTATAGATATCATAAGAAGGATAAAGAGTGCTACAATAACTCATTGAGAGATAAGAAAAGACCTTTAGAGATGGCTCAAAAGTTTCTTGAGGTCCTAAAAAGCTCTTGTAAAGAAGTTGAGGTTTTTACAAAGTTCTTTCCCACTCCAACAGAGTCATATGTCCCACCACAAGAAAACATGTGCATAAAGCTATTGAATGTAAGTACCTTAGATCCACAAGATGAAGAAAAAAAATCAAATAGGGGAACTGATTGAAGCGCTCATCACCATTTTCATTAATGAAACAAACCTAACCAAGGTTGTCGAGATGACCCAATATTTGACAAAAATGACGAAGTATTTTCTTGGATCCACTATAATATAATTATCATATATCTCGAGCTTATGGGAAACACCTCAGCATGGACCCAAACCACGGTGCACCAAAAGAAGAGGTACTTTGGCCTAAAATAATTGTTCCTATAATCGAAGAGTTCAATAAACTCTAAGAAGCCAACTTCATCAGGGATGTATAATATTCAGAGTGGTTATCCAATGAGGTGTTGCTACCCAAGCCCAATAAGAAATATAGGATGTGTGTGGACTTCACTGATCTCAATAAAGGTTGCTTGAATGACTGTTACCCACTTCTCTGCATTGATACTCTAATGGATTTTACTATTGGCTAGGAGCTCCTATCCTACATGGACACTTATTCTAGTTACATTTGTATCAAAATAACTCATATAGATGAGGAAAAGACCTCATTCATCACTAATAAAGATACCTACTATTACCAATTAATGAAATTTGGATTAAAAATGCAGGGGCCACAAATTAGAGGGTAATGAATACCTTTTTCAAGAATTTTATAGGGAAATCTATGGAGGTTTCCTTTTATGACATTTTAATAAAAAAGTCTAAATGATAAGGATCATGGTTATAACCTCAAAGATACCTTTATAATCCTCAGAAAGAACTAGATGATCCTAAATTTGGATAAGTGTGCTTTTGGAGTAGAAGGTTTCCTAGGCTTTATGGTCACCAGATGTGGCATAGAGGCCAACCTAGAGAGGATCCAAGATTTATTGGACATGTAGTCTCCTAAAACCATTAAAGAAGTTGAGAGCCTTGCTGAAAGAGTCGTTGTCCTCAACCACTTTGTTTTTAAGGCCACAAATAAGAGTTTGATCTTCTTCAAGGTCCTGAAGAAGACTTTTCAATGGATAACATAGGTGAACGATGCCTTCTAGAACTTGGAGAAGTATCTAGGGTCTCCTCCCCTCTTATCCTCAACAGCATCACATGTGGAGATTTATATCTGTATATTATTGCATCCCTTATATTATTCATCTCAAACTTTATTAGAGAATAGTATTTGATCCAATTCCCAATGCCATACATCAATAGAGCTCAATGGGGGTCTGAAGGAAAACACCCAAAGATGGAAAAATTGGCCTTCTATCGAATCATCTCATCTAGATGCCCTCGACCTTACTTCCATTCTCATATCATAGTGGTAATGATAGACAAATCGCTATGCTAGATCTTATACAACCCTGACACCTCAAGAAGGATTGTCAAATGGTTTATAGAGTTGGGGGAATTCTACATCATGTATCTGGTAAGGAATTCCATCAAAGGTCAAACCTTAGATAATTTTATAGCAGAAATAAAAAACCTAGAGGGGGTGGAAGAAGATTCTTAGATCTTAGAGAAAGAATTAACTATACTAAAGGGGTTTAAGATCCCGTTGTTCTGAGACATATATCCACACTTCCCCACATATGTATTAAACGTGGATCGACCATCTAACATTGCAAAAGGAGGTATAGTCTATCTTTCCCTCCACTTTCAATTCAAAGCCTCTAACAATTAGGTAGAGTATGAAGCCCAGGTAGTGAGCCCAGTTGTTAGAGTCTCCTAATTATTAGTAAGTTAAGAAATTAAGGTTTACAAGGAAAAAGATGATCGCATGGAAAGTTATTAGGAAATTATTATGAGTCTCATCCACAAATACCAAGATTCAGCACCATGAGAGTCCCCATTGTATATAACTCAGAGGTTGATCATCTTGCAAGAGTTACCTCCTTATATGAGATTGGCCCAAAAGTCTTGCTAGTCACACCGGACCAACCAAGCATTATCGAACTCCAAATAAACATGAATATAAAAGAACAAAGCTCAGACTGGAAAACTCTGATCAAATAAATAACTCATATATAGAATTCTTCCCAAAAATAGCCTTCAAGCTAAGCGACTGAAGTCTTGGCATAAAGATACTATGTGGATGATGGATTCATGTTCAATGATGGGTTCTGATCAGTACCTCGGTGATATTTTGGTCATCAAGATGCCAATTTTTTTTAACATCTCCACAAAGGTGATTGTAGTTCCCACACTAGACCTGAGACCTTTGTATATAAGATCCTGAAACAAGGGTACTTCTAACCAATCTTAGGCAAACAATCTAAAGACTTGGTGCAACAGTGTGCTAAGTGTAATAAGTTTCCCTTTGTTTTAAAGAAGCCAATATGAAATATGGCCCTCGTGATAAGTTCATGACCCTCTACTCAATGTGAAGTGGATTTGGTAGGGCAACTATTTTATAAAGTGGGATGAGGTTGAGCCATTGGCTACTATCATAAATAGAATACCTCTAACTTTGTATGTAAAAACATAATTTGTAGGTTTATCCTACCAAGGGCCATTATCTTAGATAATGGGAAGTAGTTTGATGATCACACATTAAGAGAATTCTACTCGAATTTTGTGATTAAAAATAACTATTCTTCACCCAATCAGCCACAAAAAAATGGGCAGGTGGAAGTAATGAATGGGATCATATTCCAAAGTTTGAAGAAGAAGATAGAAAAGGACAAATGACAATGATCTGGGGATATATTGAGCGTACTTTGGGCTAACATAACCATTATCCGTGGTCCTAGTAGAGAAATTCATTTCTCATTGATCTATGGAACAGAGGTTGAGATACCAACACATATGGTATCTCGATTTAAATAAGAAACCAATAAAAAGGAATCAAAATATCTTTAGATTACCTTGAATAATGCTGTAAAGGTGCCTTTATTAGATTGGTTTCTTACAAGCAAAGGACAACATCCTAATTCAATAAAAGTAGGCCACAAAGACTTCTGAGTATCATAATATAGTAAAAAACCTTCTCATGTAAGAAAGTATACAAGATAAAAGTGTCAAACTCAGAATAAGTTTGTCCTTCACAAACCACACTATTACCCACGATTGAAATGGGCCTAAAATGCCACCATAAAAGCCACCTGGGAAGGGCTAGCTGGGTGAAATATTGTATGATAGTTGACCCCTATCTTTCCCTGGCCTTATCAGGTGATTCTTTGGACAATACGTTCCACCTATCACCATCATTGTCACTACTTAGTACCACACATTATTTCAATGCACTACAATCCCAGCCAAAACATCTAAAGCATTATTAGGTCAATATCACTCCTATAAAAAATGCATATGTGTCATGATTCATCAATCATTATTGATTATGAACCAAAATTATATCGTAATAAATATAATAAGATCGTAATATCTATTGGGATAGTTTTATAAGCTATTTAGATCGCACTCTCTCCATTAAAAGTTACAAGTGGAGTTATGATTAGTTGGAGGTTTTTCATCACAAGGTCCATGGATTCATAAGCATCCATAAAATAATGTTAGAAGAGATTATTGTATCAATAAAGATCCTATCCATTTTTCATTTCCCATCGTCATAGCCACAACTAGAGGGTAAACATTAGGTAGGGGACTTGGTGAGGTCGATATCTTGAAAATCATCATTGTGACTTCAATGTAAAGGTAGCTCATGAGTCAATCCAAGTTGACTTATTTTAAGTGAATCTTTCATGAATGGATGAAGTTACTCCTCCAACAATCTTTTTGAAATAGTGTTGAAAGCAACCAAAGTTAAATTTTTCATTACCTTTCTTTTTCAATATTTTTGGGCTTTTGCACGAATTATTTGAGATAACAACTTTTGATGACCTTTTCAATGGCATCTTTAAGGTAGAAGCAGTCATTGGTGTTGTGACAACAATCTTTGTGGAATATAAAATATTTTGACTTGTCCTATCGTATGACGTCCCCATAGGCTTAATTTCTAGTAAAATATTTTGTACTCCACCACTAAATAGATATCTTTTGGTTCAACAGTAAGGGATGTGAAGTGCTTGGCTATTGAAACCCATTCTCCCTTTCTTAACTTTGGAGTCTTATTTTTTATTTAAGGTCTCTCCATGGTAGGAAAATATATCTTTTAGTTTCCCTTGTTGAGAGGAATGAGGTCCCTTAACCTTGTTGAGATGGAATCATATGTGTTCATATAATTATAAATTGTTTTTAGTAGTTTAGTCATGGTCGAAGGTGGTCTCTTAGTAAAAAAAACCTTTCCTATGCCTCGAAGATGAGTTCTTCAATGAAGGTTGCCATAAAGATGACAGTTAAGGTCATATACTTATAATTCTTCGAGAATTAATCATTTCTTATACTTATGTCATATCTTATCTTTTTTTATGAAGTTGAGGAGAGAGGTTACAAGCTTGTATATCTTTTTAGCTCAATAAAGTGACCCACAAATGATTTAGCTAGCTTAGTGAACCTTTTGATTTCTGTAGGATTAATCTTATCAAACCAATACATAATTATACCATTGAAGTAGTTTGAAAATCCCTGCACAACACCTCATTTGGGGTATCATGTAGTATCATGAGTGACTTATATGTTTTAAGATGGACGATGGGATCTTTGGTCCCATCAAAAGTAATAATCATAGAGGTCTTACATTTTGGAGAGAGAATATAGTACTTCACTTCATTAGATAAGTTTTTTTTTCAATGCTAACTAGATGGTGGTAGGTGTTTTTTCTTGATATTTGTTAAAATAGTTACCTAAAAGATCTTGTATCTTTGTTATCTCATCATATTGGGGTTTTAATACCCTTGAACTCCCCATTATACTGACCATTTGGGTAGGTAACCTTTTAGATGTGAACCTGGGACATATGTGGATGCTGGAGATGTTATGGGTTCCCTTAGGAATGACCTTACCCACCTTCCTAATGAATATTATAGCATTAGTTATCTTCTTTTCTGGGTTGTTGTGCACGTAAAACTAGTGTTGGAGAAAAAGGAGGGAGTTTTACCACTATGAGTGCAAGTTTCTCCTGGACCTCCAATTGTTTGGACTTCATTGCGTTAATGGTCTTGGTCAACTTGGCATAAATTAGTAGTCATGATGATTAAACCCATTTCATAGAGATGACTGTGACAACCCACCTATTCTAATACCGGGTGGCCAATCCTTTTTTAAAATAAAACAAGAATCTCAGTATGGTTCATTATCATCATCACTATCACAATAACAATATAAATAACAAATAAGAATAAACCATACAATACAAAATCAATGAATAGGACACCATGCATAAATAAATAATAAGAGTGAACCGAATGAACCATCGTCACAAAAGTGTAACATCCCATTTAATCAAACTTAATAAAACTGAGTATTGAAATAAATATCTATGACAATTATATAAAATCCTATCCATCTTCGAAAGACACGCCGAACTGAAATTCGAAATGAAATGATCCTATCTAGATCGAATGAGCTAAGGCATATAAATCAAGTCATGTAGCCTCTATAGCTACTGCATCAGTAAGTATGGATATATCCCTACAGTCTTGACTGCTGCTACTGCACACTTAGGGATTTAGAAAGAAAAATAAGGAAAAATAATTACCCGTGGATCAAAGCTCGAAAAGTAAAAAATCTTTTGTAAGTAGATAATTGTTTTAAATCGATTAAAACTGAAGTGTATTACATTCATAATTAACCGGTTGCGCTCAAATGAGATAATACCTCGCCTGTCAACTACAGTGCACCTTAACGTGTCCATTTTATTATCCTAATTACCCAGTCTAACAAGGAAACATCACCGCTATCTAAGCCCAATCTCTTCTAATACTCTCTATTAGTTAAGTATACTTACCTTCACTAGGTATACGTTCATTAACATTATCATAGCAACACACATGCTATAGATGAGTATTCACGTAATAAACATAACATAGCTAAGCTCATGTTATAAATACATATATTCACTATATCATATAAACATACATATATATCACTCGCTATATACGTATAACAGTATCCCCAAAGCATAAACCTCATGGATACATCCCTCGTGTGCCATCAGGATCCAGGCAGCACCCATTACATTAATCCATAAGGTTAGAATCTCAATAATGATCCCAAGTGAAAACACAAACAATGGAGGCGGTCATGAACATATGTCTGGGGGTCGCAACCATAACACATAGCACCCAATCAGTATCCAAACCAATATATATCCTCACACATAGATAGTGGTCATGCAATTTTCCTATAACAGGGGGAATCAATCGGCACCTGCTGGTGAACGACAAGGTGGACTACCCACTATGCCCAACCTCTTACAATATCACTACCGAGTAGGTATATATATGCCACTGTAATAAGTATATATCTAAAGTACATAACTCGTACGCATATACCATAATGAGTGGTTCACCTAATCCTGAAGTTCTAACCGACCTCCCGACTAATTAATTAAATAATCACTCACTTTAATTCCCGATTCTCCTCACTATAACCCATATATCATTGGCCTATCACACGTACCAAACCCTATAAAGTATTCCTCGGTAATCCCATAGTACCCTGGAAGCCCCTCCGGTCATTCCCTAAACTCTAACAGGTCAAAAAAACACATGAATATAAGTCGAAAAGACCAACAAACCAAATTGGTTCGCTAGCACACCGAATCGGTTCAGTTGAGAAAAATGGTTCACTCCCCTCAGCGAACCAGTTTGGTTTGCTGGGCTTCCAGGCATCTTCTTCCTTGAGATTTCTCCTCTAAAACCTTCCAATGGATGTCCTAAGCCTCCCAAAATAAGAAATTGAGCTCACACATCAATATATTAATGTTCCAATAATATTTTAGCACCAAAATAACCATGAATCCTATATTAAACACCTAGGATTTCCAATTTATCATAAAATTAATTCACATTAGAATTTTTTCCCAATTTGATCTTCAAAAATTCAACCCTTCTAACAAAGTTCTACACAATCATCATTTAAATCCCAAAATTCATTTTAAAATTCTAATGTGAATAATCCCAGCTAACAATCCATTTAAAACAGAAATTCCTTATCATCACGGTCTCTATATTAATCAACCAAATTTTCAATCTTTAATACTTTAAATCTCAGATTTCTCTCTCTAATCATGAAATTAATTAACTATGCGTAATTTAACTTAAAATAAGTAACTACTTACCTATGTGGATTAAATTCGATGTTCTCAATATTTTTATGACTGGTTGAATCCGGAGATGTCTTCTCTTTCCCTTCTCCAAGCCCTCTCTCTTCTTTCTTCCTATTTTTCTTCTCTCCTGAACTCTCTCTCAATCTCTCTTGTGCAGAATATCAAAGGTGGACTGCCATCCACCTTTCCAACCACTTAAATACTCCCTTGATTACCCTAATCCCATTTTCCAACTCTAAGTGTGAAATGACCATCCTACCCTCATACTGGCCCTATTATGTCTAAAAAGCCTCCAGAACCTAATCATAACACCTGTGTGTCTATTCTGGACTATTTCGACCCTTTTCAGATCACCGTTGCACTCAAAAAGGTCATTTGAGTAACTAAACTCCAAATATTCTAACATCTCATTAATAGGGCCTAACACATACGTACTATACGCGTCGCCCATAAATTATACCGATCCGTCGATGTAACATTCTATAGACATATAATATTAAACCGCCTCTTTCACTCATACGGGATATGT
Organism: Sambucus nigra; assembly: GCA_949130495.1. NCBI lineage: Eukaryota > Viridiplantae > Streptophyta > Magnoliopsida > Dipsacales > Adoxaceae > Sambucus > Sambucus nigra. The sequence goes on along the minus strand of OX422211.1, from coordinate 462,489,114 downwards.
AATAAATCACATAACTATTTACTTATCACACACAACTAATTAATAATAAAATAAATAATAATCCTTCATCTTGCTAACTAATTTATACTAAAAAACCAATTTAATTCCCCCAATTAGATGAATTATTATAAGCACAAGAAAATTAAATTTAAAAAAGTACGGGGTATTAAATTCTTCCCCTTAACAATGGAATTTTGTCCTCGAAATTCGAACGTACCTACCGTGAAGGGCTCTTGACACGTTTCTTGCATGTTATCCTCCTGCTCCCACGTCGACTCGGCAATATTATGGTGTTCCCACTGTACACGCACTAACGGTACCACCTTTGACCAAAGCTTCCGCTCGCTATGGCCCAAAATGGAAACATGTCTCTCCTCATAAGAAATATCCAGCTGTAGGTAAATATCCTCCAATGGTATATGTCGCTAGGCCATGTCATCCTTGAGATACCTCCTTAATGACGATACATGGAACACCTCGTGAATCTGTTGAAAATGCTTTGGTAAGGAGAGACTATACGCAATTGATCGTACCCTATCGATGATGGAAAAAGGCCCCACATAACTAGGAGCCAACTTCCCCTTCTTCCCAAACCGCATCACTCCCTTCGTGGGAGATACTCGCAGCAATACTTGATCACTCACATGAAACTCAAAAAAATCCCCGGTTCGTATCAGTGTAACTCTTTTGCTTATCTTGAGCTACTCAAATGTGACTCCTAATCAACTTAATCTTCACTAATGTTTCCTGAATCGTATCCAATCTGAGCAGCTTGTTGTCCCCCACCTCTAACCACTAAGAGGGCAAACAACAAGGCTTTCCATACAAAGCCTCAAATGGTGGCATGCCTATAGTGAACTGGTACGAGTTATTTTTTTTTTATAGAAGAGGGATAAAACCCCCCAAAACTTTTATTATATTAGAGATGGAATAGCCCCATCGATGCCTTACAAAGAATATAAATAAACTTAAAAAATAAAACAATCCTTTTCTAGAAAAAAACTAACTATTAAACCTTGGCTCTAATAACTGGAAGCTTCCATTTATCAACTCTAGTCATCCCTTTTGGGATCTTTGGCAAGGTATTTATATCATATGAACAGATTTTCGTCTCTATATTTGCCCCATGATTAGCCAGAAAATCAGCAGGTTTATTAACTTCTCTGAATACATGAACAAATGAAATTAAGAACCCTTCAACACAATTCAAAATGTCCTCCACCACATCTTTGATGTTCCACGAGCACCTCACTCTCTTATTTAAAATATCAATCAGAACTTTTGAATTAGATTCTACTCTAAGAGGATAATCTTTCAAATCATAGTACTTTTTAGTCCCCTCCGATATAGTATGAGCTTCTGCCTCTAGACTTGATTTTATCCAAAAATAAGTACTAAAAGCCCAAATCATGTCCCCTCTGTAGTTTCTTAAAATTCCCCCTCCACCACTAGCACCTAGATTTCCTCTAGAACAGAAACTCTACCAAAGATAAATTCTTCTCCCAGCTACCCATGAAGTAAAAAAATACACATTCTCAGGATATCCTCCAACATCCAATTCACCCTTTCCATCCATCATCGGTATGCGGGTGATAAGACGTGCTCAAATGTAACTCCATCCCCATCACCTCCTAAAAACTCTTCCAAAAGTAGGACACAAAGTTCTATTCTCAATCTGAAATAATGTTGAGGGGTACCCCATGCTATCTCAATCTGAAACTGTCGTGTAATCTACCATATCTGACAAGATATGGTTTACCTTAGTTAACCAATTCACAATGACCTAGATGGAATCGTGACCCTGTTGCTATGTCAATAACCCTATGATGAAGTCCATCGAAATACTCTCCCATTTCCACACTGGAATCTCCAATAGATGTAGAATCCCGATTAGTCTATGATGATCGACCTTCACTATTTGACAAGTGGTGCACGTGGTGACAAACTCTTTTTTGTCCCACTTCATATCAGCCCACCAATATTGTTGCCTTATGTCATGGTTCATCTTATCCCCTTTGGGATGTCCTAAAAACTATGACATATATGCCTCCTCCATAACTGTATCCTGTTGGTCCTTATCGCCTGGGACTATCGACCTCCATTGAAGCATAAGCACCCTCATAACTAACTGAGTAAGACAAATAACTACGAAATCCTTTCCTGACAAGATGGATCCCTTGCCAATGCCTTCACAACCCTCAAAATGATATCAAGGGTGATGGTCATCACTGTTATGTATGTCCGAACTACCTCATCCTCCTAATAAAGCTCTACTCACTTAAACTTCCATACTACTGCCAACTTCCCTATCGGGATATGACTCAATGCATCTTCCACTACGTTAGGTTTCCTCGATTGACACTAATTGTCAAACTGATAATCCTTCGTAAACTCAAGCCATATTTGCTACCTCGTATATAGCTTCTTCTGCTTGAAGAGATATTGTAGTGACTTGTGGTCTGGGAACAATCAAAACTTCTCCCCTAGAAGATAGTGTATCCATATCCTTAAGGTAAAAAAATTTGTTGCTAACTCCAAGTTGTGAGTGGGATAGTTATTCTCATGGGGATTAAGATTACGAGATGCATAAGCTTTGGCTTGCTCCTCCTGCTGTGGAACTCCCCAAAGTCCCTGTAAGGACGCATTGGTAAAAATAAAGTACTCCACTCCTCCCTTAGGAAATTAGAGTACTGGTGTTGAATGGAATTTGTCATTTACCTCATTGAAAGCTAACTGATAGTGGTCATCCCAAACAAAAGTCACTCCCTTATGGGTTAAATTCATCAAGGGCACTGCAATCTTTGAATATCCTCTAATTAATGGGCAGTAGTACCCTACTAACCCTAAAAAATTGTGCACCTCCATTAGTGTTGTGGAATGCCCCCCTCCCTCACCGTTAACACCTTACTCATATCTATAGAAATCCTTATCTTGGAGATAATGTGACCAAAGAACTTCACCTCTCATAACTAGAACCCACATTTTTGAACTTGACATAGAGATAGTGGTCTCGTAAACTCTAAAGAACTATACGCAAGTGCTCTGCATGCTCGCCCTTTGTTAGAGAATAAATCAAGATTTCATCTATGAAAACAATGACAAACCGATATAAGAAATCCCAGAACACCCTAGCCATGAGATCCATGAAAACTCCCGGTGCATTGGTTAGCCCAAATGGCGTAACCATGAACTCATATGACCCATATCTCATAAAAAAATGCAGTCTTAGGGAAATTATATTCCCTAATATGTAATTAATTGTACCTTGACCTCAAATCAATCCTCGAGAAGTATGTTGCACTTCTCAACTAATCAAATGAGTCATCAATATTAGACAAGGGATACTTGTTTTGAAACATAACCTTGTTCAACTCTTGATAGTTGATACACAACCTCAATGACCCATCCTTTTTCTTTACAATTAGAACTAGGGAACCCCAAGGTGAAGCATTCCTGTGGATAAAACCATGCCCCAACAACCGTTGAATGTGATCCCTCAACTCCCACAATTTTAAAAGAACAATACCATACGATGCTAATGTTATTGGTGTAGTACCCGATGCTAAGTCGATCATAAACTCGATCTCCTGACTCAACGGTAACCCCAATATCTCTCGAAACACATCAACACAATCCCTAATAATAGGGATATAATCTAACGAGATGACTATACCATCAAAAATCTCCTCCTTAATATAATATAAGTGCATGCTCGACCCACTCTTCGGATTAGGCATCAAGATAAGGAACATCTTTTGCCCTGGAATAGCAAACACGATAGTCCTATTGTAATAGTCCACCATCGCTCTATATGTCACCAACTAGTCCATACTGTGATACCCAGCCCTAAATATTTTATTCGTCTTCCGACATAACTTGAAATAAAATGAGAACCTTGGGATTTTGAAAATTATAACTAGGGTTATATTCTGATTTGACTATTTTTAAAGTCTTGATGATCATTATTGGAAGTTGTGGGTTAAAATTGGAGAAAAATGAAAGATATTAAAAAAGGGTCGTTCGAACAAAGTGGGGGTCATTTGAACAGGAAACAAAGGTCATTCAAAGTACGGGATCAAACAAGCTTCGAACGAGATCCCACTGCATAACAGGTCTAGTTCGTTCGAAGTGATGGATTGAACGAGGTTGGAACGAAATTCCTTTTCCATTCGAATGAGGGGAAAATCTCATTTAAACGAGGTCATTCTGATTTTTAAATCGAGTTGCCCTTGTGTGCTATCTCATTCTGGGCCATTGGACGAATAAGTTGTGGAGCTCTGATGAGCCCAGATTGGGTAAAAATGAGATTTTAATGCTTTTCGGTGTTTTTATAAGAGTTTTTTTTTTCATTTGGGTCATTTAGAGTTGGAAGAAGAGAGAGAGAGAGAGAGAGAGAGAGAGAGAGAGAGAGAGAGAATGGTGGTCATCCACTGTTATTAAGATCCACCTATTTCCACCTCAAACCATCATTCCACCATTAAATATCTGCCTTAAACAATAATATTCTTATAGTCTTCACCATATCCACTATTTGGATTCCCATTTCCACCATTGTTGGGCATAACTAAGAATTTTGAAAATGTTGTTGGGGGTTTTAGAAAAGATAAGGATGGGAGTTTCATGGATCTTGAAGAGGGTTTTGATGGATATTTCATGGAGACAATCTTGGTGGAGCTACGAAACCTCCTTGGGGTCACATTACGAGGTGGGATATTGCCATATTCTTAGACTTTCAATGCCTACCATTGTTGGAGCTCCATTTGAGGTGGAAAAACCTACTCTTAGTTTAAGACTATATTTTATGCATTAATAGTCTTGTTGTTAGAATTTAATAGTAGAATGCATATGATAAAATAATGGGCTTCTAATATATTTGTATTAAATATTTTTATGGGATAAAATTATTGGAAAAAATATTGTTTCATTGAAAATAAAAGAAGAGTAAGTATTTCAAAGTTTTCTTAAAAATAAATTAAGTTTGGGCCTTTTGTGAAAATGGCAATTCTAGAAGCTAGAAGTTAGAAGTTAAACATTTTACTAAATAACATGTTTTGAAAAATAATGTTGATCTTACTAAAAATGTTTGGTGAAATAATGTCCCAAAGTCTCTTAAAAATGAATAATTTATGAAAGTGGGAAATTTATTAACTTTGAAGAAATAAAATATCTTTTCTCTCTTGAAAGTACATTTTTGCAAAGTATTATGAATTTCTAGAATGAAATGTATGTTTAACCCATTTGATCGAATTTTAGGATTAAAATCCATCTTCTCATGCGTATAAACTTGTAGCATTTTGATACTGAACATTTAAATAAGTTTAAAGAAGGTTTTGTTGGGTTTAAACATGGAATGAGAAAAATAGAGATTCTAGTCTTCAAAGTGTGTGAAAAGGGATTGCATGTGTGATAAGTCTAAGGATGTAAGATTACATGTATTAATAAAGAAAATGGTATTTTTCTTATAAGACGGTCTTATATGTTGAATGATTCTGGGAAGTAAAGGTATTGAAATAAAGATGTTTCCAATTGAGAAGAATATTATTCCAAACGGTTAAAAGGTGTTAAGATGTTAAAAACACTTAAGAATTTAGTGTGGGTAACTTAATGGTGCTTTGAAAAATTAATACTTGTGAAAATAGAGTAAAAGGTGAGTTTGGAAATAAATGGGTAAAATAGTAATTTTACATAAGGTGAAATATTTTTATGAAATAAAAATGTTGGAAAAGATGTTACATAGGATAGTCCTAATGAAAATAAGTTTTGGAATAAAATCAAGGCTAAAATGCAGAGGACATGAAATGGTGATTTTCAAAGTGTAATACAAGTTGAGGTGGAACCCCGAGTTTAGCTACGGCTGGGTAAAAGGAAAGATGGAAAAATGTGGACATTTGTAAAATATTAAAACACATTAAAAGGGGACTCAAATGACATCGGGAGATTAAGGAGGGCCTGAAGCCTTAGGGTGAAAGACTCAAAACATTGGCCAAATCATATTGTGCGCATAGTCGGTGGTGTGGAGCCCATTAAAGTATGCGATTATTGGAAGATTATGAGAAAAAAATAAAGGAATAAGGAACATAACAAGAAATGGGTTGTGTGGTGAAAATGTGTTAAGACAACCTAACTTGATTGAATTAATAAATATTCAGGTAAAGGGAAAAATGGACAAGTACATACGTAAATTGATTAATATCCATAAGGGGAAGAAAAGGTAAAGTAAGTGGGTAAATGGGTGGTTAAGCAACTAAAGCGGTTTAACATAATTAACACAAGAGTGTGTCATGAATGGTTTTCAAAGGCTGAATAAGTATTTTTTTAACACAGTGTTCACATGTGTTGAAAGGTTGATTTTCAATGAAAATAAAAATGTGGATTGGCTAAATGAAAAGAGTAATTTAGGTAATGAAATTGCTTTCGGTCAAACCAAGTGTAGTTATTTCAAGTATTTAACCATATGTGTTAAATAAAGGGATAAATGTCAAAATAAGAAAGGGGAAGTCCTTTACTCGATTATGGTGAATTAATCGGGATAAATAACGATTTCAGAAGTAAAATGATTTCATGAATTAAGTATATATACAAGGTAGGCACATGTGCACGTAGGTATAACGTGTTATAGACTTCTTTCTTCTGTTCGATTCTATATTGCATTGTTGTATATTTTCCACAGAGAATTCGGCTCACTCTCTCATTTTGTTATGGAAGGTTGGGTGCGGTTCGTATTTTGTGAGCGTTATATAAGTAAGCACTCTAATTGTTTTATGTTAGTAGCTTTGTATGTTTGGACTCCACGGTGCTCCCCATGAGTCCCTCACGTAGTTTGATTTGAAACTAGAATTGTATGCTAAACAAGTGAAACATTAATTAAATAAAACTCGATTAGCAACATTATATAGGTTGTTTCATTGCACTTCACACCTAACGCTCGGGTCGAATCGGATTGACTATGGGTAACCCATAAATCCGAGCTGGGGCATTACAAATGGCGTTAGAGCCCTAAGTTCAAGGTTCCTTTCTGGAGTGACGTGGCGAGGTCGGTAGTTGATCTTTTGACGTCGGTGTTGGTTTGGGACAGTCATGATAGTTTTGTTGACGATTTAGTTCGTATCCTCGACTGTGAAGTTAAACAGGTTAAAAAGACACGAGAATTCATTGCCAAATCACAATTGACTAGGCTAGTTGTCATTTAATCTCTTCTGTACTTCTGATTTAGATATACTAGTAAGTTGTGAGTGTTTGTGCAAGCCAACAGTGGAGACATCGTGGGCTTTTAGTGCGAGGTGCTTGTGTGTCATTCCATGATGATATGAGAATCCAATCGAGACGTATAGAATGGTAAATGATGTTTATTGAATTAGAAACATGAATCATGTAAAGTTAACTATGGAGATTAGGTGGCTAGTGTATCATACCTAAGCAATACTGATTTATGATAGGAATGCGTTCAGTTCTCTGACTAGTTACTCTCGAGTAGTTAACACTAATGATGCTCTTAGGCGAATTCGATCCTTGGGAAAGTATCACGTCGTAAGGAAACTGGGGATTTAGTGGTCATTATGATTCGTGTTTCTCACACTTGGGATGTGTACGCAGTCTAAGTCGGTAAGATAGTATCATTATAAGTAAGTGTCATGGTGATTCTTATTCAAAAGTCGTACCTCAAGGGGTATGACGAGTGTTATGAAAAATTAAGTATATTATGTATGCAACGATGATGGTTGAGGAGACTTGGGAGTGAAATATAGGTAGTCTTATTTTATGTCGGGGTTTTAGAAGATATGATGTGATTTCAAGGAATAGGATCTTTAGTAATGTCGGTGATTCAAACTTAGAGGTTTATAGGTTGTAGGCGACATTTTGTATCCTCCCCGCCATCACCTCGCCTGGATCTCGGGCTTCATACGCTAAAGTTGCAGAGGAAAGTTCTAGCCGAGGTAGGAGATCCATCATATCTATACGAATAAAGAAACACAAGTAGCAGTGGTTTCTTTTATGTTTATAGTGGGCTCGACTTTCCCCTTTGTCACTATCTCGCCAGAATCCTTAGTAGTATTAGTTGTGGTTTGATTTGTGGCTTATGGTAATAGCCATTTAGATGAGAGATAATATTATTATCTAATCATTAAGGCTCACTTTATCCATTGAACTAATTGCTATATGCGAGGTAATCCTAGTGTGAGGGTGGTTTAAGGGCATCTTGGAGTGTTCGTAGGACTAATTATGTGTGTGGCATCATTGGGGATAGAAATTGACTTATTTTGACATCCAAAGGTATTCAATGGTTAAGGTTAACTGTATGTAGAATCTCATAGACTAATATATTCATGAGCACCTATTAATCACAATGAGGATATTAAAAGATTTGTAGAGCGCACCTACAATAATAAAGGCGTGGATGATGAAATCTTATCGAGTTTTGTGGACTTTTACATGGAATATGTTTGGTGTCCCTAGGTGACCAGTTAAGTCCGGTGTGAAGAAGAATTAGCATCCTAGTAATGATTATGATGAGGGTTAGTTGATTATCTCAGGTTGCTAATCAAGGTTTAGAAGAGTCGGACATCGTACGTGTCGGGTGCGTTTTCTTGACTCGGCACAGATGAGTGGTGTATACTTTAAGGAGGAATTAGAAGCTTGTGTTGTTTATGGGACATGATGCCTGGGTGTTATAGAGTGGCTAGTAGTGGAGGTGTGACACTTAATCTTAAGGAGTATTAAGAAATATGTTCGAGAATTAGGTTGATGATGCCATGTGGAGACTTATAGATGGCAACCACGGTGGGGTAATATCAAAGCATGATAAGAATGTTGGCATGTGTCGAAGGTATATGCTAGGATAGACTTAGCAAGGAAAAGGATAGTTCTTAGCATGTCCTACCAAGACGATACGAATTACAAGATATAGCCCAGTGCGATATTTACTATCCTCAGCATGCCAGTGGCGATCGGTATGGATGAATGAATTTCACTACAGGACCGGACCGTGGTTGGTTAAAAATCGAACCGATCCGACAAGCATGAAGGCTCTGTATACAATTCAATACCGGACCGATCTATGTAAAGAAGAAACCGAACCGGTTCGAATGCCTTTAGGATCTCTGTATCAAAATGAGGACCAGATCGATCTGATTTCAAAAGAAAATGAACCAGTTTGATGTCTTGAAGATCCTTGCACAAAATTGGTACTGGACCAAATGAAAGAATACCCGGACCGATTCGGTTGTGATTTTCCTAGATTTTTTGTTGCCAATTTAGAGTTTTACTCGATTCAAACTCTTGTAAATTTCGTAGTGTATTTATTTTAACTTGTTGTTAGACATAAATGTAGGTTCTATTAGTCTTAGTTTTTAGGGTTTCTTGCATAGAAGAACCTTAGTTTTGAAGTTTTGCAACAATTAATTCAAGATTCAAAGTTTATTTCCAAATTTCTTCATTGTAGGTAACATTTAATTTCTACTTTTAATTTCTTTCGTAGTTAGTTAGATTAATTCTTAATTCCTAATTTCAATTCTTAATTCAAAAAATGTCTTCTCAATTTTTCACAAAGCTATGATTTCCTGCACTTCTGAAACTGTGTTTTCATTTAGTTTAAGCATGTTTGGCTAAGGTTTTAAGGGTTGGGGTGTATGAACCCACCCTGGTATAATTTACACATGTAGAAAATAGGGTTTAAATTGAATTTTAAGTGAATCGTGTTGTGTAGTACGCACAACCATCGTATATCTTTTAACCTCGTTGGCCCTAGTTAATCGGGGTGTTTAAGGATGAGATACGCGTGTTAACTATTCAACACTGCTATATTTTTACCTTTGATTATGTATGATGCGGGCTAGTACCCTCATATATGTAATGCTTAGGATTATTAAAGTTTGGGTTCAATTAAATTTCTAATTCAAAAATCTAGGAGGCTATACGGTAAATGTACTGGGGTTTGGGGGATTATAACCCAACCTATCTTTCTTTATTCATAGTTAATTCATTAAGTAGATTTGTCCCTTTACCCTTAGTTTAGTTGTTAGTTAATTTGCATTCACATTTAGTTAGTAGTCATTTAGTTCACCATTAAACATCTTTTCCATTTCTTTCGAGAGTCAATTTTAGGGTAAGTCATATATTCCGTGTCATTACGATTCTTCATCCTATTTCCATGTGGATACAATAACTACTTACTGGGTTTAGTACTAATGCGATAGGCTTGCACTTCATCCTATATCAGCACGCACACTGAATACACATTTGCAATTGCGTTAGTACTGTTGCCCTAGTTGGCCAGCCTGCTCCTCACCTATAGCCCTTTTAGGGCTTACACGTCACATATGGACCTACTCCCCACATACGAAGCACCTCCTAGTAAAATATGCTTGCCTCTAGCTCTGATGAGGCTACCCTTATCTCCAGCCCTACTATACCTAATAACCTTGGCCCTGTTAGCCCCCAATACGGTTACCTTAGCCTTGCTGGCCCTATAGGGTATACTGTTGGCCCCGATGGCCTTGCCTAAAATTTCCATTACTCGGTATGAATCTATTAATAGATTCCCTTTATGGAAAACCCTGCTCCTGCTGCCTCCCCTACTTCGGCATCTCGCTGGCACCACTACCCCCGGTCTTATCCTGCTGGCTTGTCTCTTTGGTCCTCTTTGCTCCCCTCAGATGGAAGTGATGGTCTTGGAAGTGGGGTAACATGACGTTTACAACCTCAGTGTTACTCCGCAATGTCGAGTTCCCAAATAAGTGTTGGAGAATCCTCTAAGTAATTACAATAGTAAACTTGAGGGCCCTCTTATCCTTAGTGTTTACCTCATCCGACACAAAGTTTTCCAGGTGGGTGAACTCCTTTTACTACTTAGCCATAGTCTGGACCTCCTATGAGAGATATAAAAAATCTCCTCCTTATCTTCGTCTGAAGTGCTAATGAAAAGAACTTGAGGTCAAACCACACCCAAAACTACGTGGTCACCGACTCCCACTACTAAAGAGCTATCCAGACTAGCTTGAACGTAGCTAGTATCTACTTATGAATGTCATTGTACTCAACTATACACAGATGCCTGTGGATGTATTTTTTCTATTGGCTAGCTGTAACCACATCTGCACTTCCCTAGAACACCAGTGTATGGACCTTCTTGAAGGCCTCTATGAATCTCTTCCAAACTGATAGCACTGGGTGAGCCCAAACTGGTGCTACCACTGGATGCTATTGTTATGCCTGGGGAAAATGCTGTGCCAGGGAAGCTGATTAAGCCTAAACTCTTCATATTTATCCCCTTAATTTAGAGGCTTTTATCATCTTATTTAGTGTAAATCAAGTTGATTTATCTCATATTATTTCTACTAACATTTTCTGTGTAGTGCATCGAGTTTCATGTATTTCTCGTACATTTTATAGGCATTTTACACCATTGAAGAAAAGGGAAAACTCAGACTCAAGAAAGATGTAAGTGAAGGAAGGTCAAGGGAAAAATAGTAACTTTACACTAGGAAATAGGACATAGAACCAAGGAAAGCTGAAGACCTCGAATCCACAAGCATGTAGGAAGAAACGATATCCAAATCCGAGCCCCGGTTACAAAGTTATGAAGCTTCAAAGTTGAGAAAAAATCAAGGAGAAGAACTAAGAAAAATAGAAAGGCATCGAAGTGAACCGGTAAAACCATTGTCGGCAGCGAATCGAACCGATGAAATCATCACCGAAGTGATTCATCACTCTATTAGCACCAAACCGAACCGATGAATAAGAAGTAGAACCGGTTCCTGAAATGGGTATAAACCGAACCGATTCGCCTCAGTAAAGAAGGAAAGTAGAACCAATTCACTTGGACGGATTTTTTATTCTTTATTTCTCAAAAATAGAGTTGTGCATCGGAAAAACACTTAAAATAACTTGGTGTATTTATTCTTTTGTCATACTAGACATTAGGGGGCTTCTCTCATATTGTTCAATAATTTCTTCCTCACTTTGGATTAATTTAAGGTTTTTATTCATTCCAAGTAATATTTTCTTTATTGCTTTCCTATTTGATGTAGGTAATTAATTCTTCTTAGTTAAATTCCTTACTTGCATGTTCAATTTTACTTTTCACACAATTATGAATTCATGCAACATATATTTCTAGTTTAAACATAGTTTAATAATGTCTGGCTAGATTTCTAAGGGTTGGGATTCATGAACCCAACCCGATGTGGTTTGCATGAATATAAAAGTAATTCTCTGTATTAAATAAATGATTGAATCGTGTTGGTTAGTTGTTATTACTGTCGTAGGAATTTTAACCTCGTTTGCCCTAGGTAACTGGGGTGTTTAAGAGTGAGATGCGCGTGTCAGCTATTCTGACACCGCTTTATTTCTATTCTTGATTATGTATGATGCGAGCTTGTACCCTCATATATGTAATGCTTGAAATTTATATAGGCTGGGTTTGATCAATTATCTAATTCACAATTGCTTTTATATCTGGTAAACATACTAGGGTCCGGGGGGATTGTAGTCCAGACTATTTTTCTTATTCATACTTAGTCTGTCACGGTTAGTTTACTCCTACATACGTAGTTTAATTTATTTGCATTTAGTTAGTAGTTATAAAACTCAAAATTCATCACCTTTATCTTTTCTTTTTCTAAGTCAATTTAGGGTTACTCATCTTACTTATCGTCGTCACATTCTACATCCTATTTCCCCGAGGATTCGACCACATCTTAACGGGTTTATTACTTATGTGAACGTTTTGCACTTGAACCGTAATTAGCATGTACTAGAGACACATTTTGATTCGCGTCAATTTTTTGGCGCTGTTGTTGGGGAATTAGGTAGACTTTTAGGTTAGGTCGATTTAATCCAAAATTTGACTCTAATTCTTAAAAAAAAGCTAAAAAAATCATAAAATCAAATCCAAAAAAATTCAGAAAAGAAAAAAAAAGAAAAAATAATATAACATCTCTCAAAGGCTTTTATGCAAAATCTTCAACAAACTCCACAATCTACTCGTACCCAAATTCATGAAAATCCTCTAGGAGAGTACAATCCCGACAACCCACACACTACAAACGTTCCTCTGGTTTCCACCTCCTACACCGCCTAACTCGATCAACAGTCACACTCCGAGCGTGTCGAGTGAGGAATTCGAATCAATTGGAGAGAGAGCCATGTCGAAACACGTCAGTTATGCTACGGATGAGGGTGAAATGCCATATCGTCCCATGAGAGAACTTCTTGATCCCAAGAGAACTGTCACCCCAGGATGCATTCTAATTTCGTACAATGCGGGTGGAATGATACAAATTTTTCCCACATTTCACGAGTTGGATTCAGAACAACCTTACCCCACATTCGTGAGTTCGAAGAGGCATGCGATACATTTAGCGATCAAGATTGCTGATGGCGATGGGTTTTATCGCAGTGCGAGAGTCACCTACACATCGGTCATTTTATTTTTGGCTCACCAACTCTATGCAAAAACCTAAACTTATGACTACACTTTTTTAATGGAGTATAGAGGCCAAGTTCGGGTATTGAAAATCCACAGAGACGAGTTGCTATAATTTAATTGGTTTAATACTTCTCAACAAAAGTGTAAAATATAATTTTCTAATTAAAAAGAAAGAAAAGGTAAACTAGGCATGAGTCTAAATTAAACTAAGATAACAAAGAGAATAAAAACTATAGGTTGCGCCAAATATCCCTCACCCCGAGTTAATTAGTATAAAATGGTTACATGGGCTCACGAATTATTAAGATTGCGTCTCGTTTTGACAGTTAATTAAATCAAGAGTTGTCACACCCCTAAATTCGCGTAAAAGGCTAATATACCCCGTTAACTATCCTAGGCATAATAACCAGGACAACCCAATCGAAATAAACACGTAAAAACTCCATCACCAAAGTAAAGCAACCAAATCAACCCTAGGTGAGTTCAATCTAACACAACCTATATTAAATTAGCCCCTAAACATATTAAATGACAGTAAGTAAAATGTAACTAATTAATTAAAGCGATATCTAGGCATGGAATTCAATGAAAAAGCATGGAAATTAATAAATAAACAAAGCGTAAATAAGAGGAAGATGATAATGAATAGTAAATCAGCACTTACATTAATGGAGAAAATCCAACACAAATAAGGAGAGGGGTGATCTCCAATATATACCCCAAAAATTACTCTAACCCTAACCTAAACTAAGAGAGAGAGATAAACTAGATAATATCTCCCCCCACCCTAAAAAAAAAACCAAGTGGGTGTTATATAGTAAGTTACATAAAGAAAAAGAAAAAGAAAAAGAAACAGAAACAGAAACAGAAGCAGAAAAAGAAAAAGAAAAAGAAAAAGAAACAGAAACAGAAAAAGAAAAAGAAAAAGAAAATGGGGATAAGTCCATAAATAAAACATAAAAGAAAACATAAAAGAAAAAGGGAAAAAAATAAAAAAAAGTAGAAAATGAGATAAAAGCACAAATGGGTCGGTGGAACAGAACACCGGTTGACCGGGGGTGGTGACCGACTGCGCCAAATGGGAGAACACACAGGAAAAATCTCACGGCATAACATCAAAACTCGGTCGACCGCAGTGGCTGGGCCGGTCGACCGGTACTACTGGAACAACCCACCACACTGCAGCTCAAATAATGGCCAAGGAACACCCATTTACCTAAAGCCAAGATTAAGGGCTGCCCCAAAATTGCTGAAACTGGCCAAGTCGAGAACACCCATGACAAAACCCAACCTCCAATAGCAAAAAAAATAAGACCCATTAAGACCACCATGTCCAAAAATGGTGAAAAACCAAGAACTCCATACCACCATTAATGTACAACAAAAACCTCCAATAAATAAATGTTTAAGACCCATTTCCTCGTGTGGATCAAAATCGAGCTCCAATTTCGAACAAAAGTCCTCAATTCGGGACGAACCCAAAACCCGAGTGAAACCTGAGCCTAGGGAGAAAATAGCCATCTCTGAATTGAGTTTACTATAAAAAATGAGTTAGGTACATATAGGGTATTTATGAAATTGTTAATGAAAGAGAAAAGGGACATGGAGGTCAATAATGAAATTGTTATTTTTCTTATAATTCTTTTTTGATTAAAGGTCCGTGTTTCCTTCGTTCGGACTACGATTTAAGCACCGTTCACGTCCACATGAATCTTGACCCAAGAGCTAAAACTTACATGGATACTTCGGGAAAAAATCTAGAAGTGTGAAATTACAATAATGCCCCTAAACGTGCGAACTTATATGGAACTTAACCGAAATGCGCTCAAACTTCATACTTAGCACCGTAACATCTATAAAAGCACAATAATACCTCAAATAGCATATTAGCACATAAAACGGAGGATGTCCGATTAACGATCATAATTATAGCAATTACGGTACCCGAAGGGACTAAAATACAAAGTTCAAGGTTATATAAGTGCAATATTTGATACGAATCACTTGCACACAAGATTTCATTCACCTCAAACTTTTTCCTTTTTCCTTGAAGGATAAAGCTAAGACCTAGCTTTGGTCTTTATCACCGAACTCAATTGGATCATGGAGAGATGCAATCGAAACTTCTCTTAAATTTCTTTCCCCAACATTGAACAAATTCCATCCAAGCTCATATTCAAACATTTTGACAACAAGAAAATGATCCATTTGATCGATGTTATGAATATTTCAATAATCTAGTTCGTACATGCCCACATCGTGGTTTTGAGAAGTATCGTCTCATATCTTTTTTTCACCATGGGCTAAGCATATCTTCTAAATAACTCGTTGAGACAATGTGCGAGAGACCATTTTGGGAATTACATGAACACGATGCAGAGGCCCACCTTAAGCTTGTTGTCGAGACAACTCAAGCATGGGACACATCCGATCCTAACACCCAAAATCGGGTTCGACAAACTCCTACTGCTCCTTCAGCATATGGTCTTTATCATGTGGGAGAAGTAGTCGGATCAAGGTTACGAGAACCAATGAGACCCACCCGAGAAATGAAAGATAAGGTGTGTGCTATTTGTTAGGCAGGCCATTCAACGAAGGAGTGATCGGAAATACTCACCTACAAAGTAATGTTACATGAGCAAGTGGATGCAATAGGAGGATTTAAGGGTAATTTCAATGCCCCACATGGGAACTCTTATAACTCTTCATGGAGGAACCATATTAGTTTTAGCTATGGGCAACAACATGCTGCTTTAAATCATAATTCACACGTTTCCCCACCTCCACCACAACATTTTCAACAAACTCCACATATGCAAGTGTAGACACCTCACTCTGTTACCCCCTAACTCTCCTTAGGTCCCTAGTACCTCCACTCATCATCGCAAACCCAGGTCACGTCCCGAGTACTGACCTGGAAGTCATCGGGCACCCCCCGACTCAGTTTGACCTAAAAATCAAACTCTTTGTCTCGATCGAGACTTAATGAATCTTCAAAGGTCACTGAATACCCTTTCCAACGGTTTGACCCATGCACGATTCAGACTTACCATGAGGACGAACGCGCCGTTTGCGTTCGAAACCTGACCTAGAGGCCACCGGGCGGTCTCCGGCTCTGTTGACCCAAGTCAACCCATCGGCTTGATCGAGGATAAATGAATCTTCAAAGGTAACTAAATACCCTTTCCAATGGTCCATCCCGTTCGTAATTCCGACTTTCCATGCGGACGAATCATCCGTTTAACTCCGGGAAGCCACCGAGGGCTTCCTGGGCCCGGTCGACCAAAGTCAACTCTCCAAACCGGGTCAAACTCTTTGGAATATCAAAGTACATCTCCTAACCTTTCCAACGGTATGTCCTGTACGCGATTCGGACTTACCATGCGGACGAACGATCCGTTTGCGTCCGGACGATTCCCCGTCCAATGGACGGACAAACGCTTCCGATCCACATTTGACCCAAAGTGAACTCCTGAACTCGGGATCAGTCCAAAATACTTTCGAAGGTCTCTAAAACACCTTTCCAACGGTATACCCCGTGCACGATTTTGACCAACAGTTTGCCCTCGGCGGCTAATTTTCCAAAAAAGCCCGAGGCGCACTTCCAAACGACAGGTCTCAAATCCTGCCTATCGGCACCTTCCTGCCGACAGACAATAAGGGCTCTATGCCGATCGGCAGACCCCTAGGCCTATAAAAGGAGGTATTGGCCTCATTTCCATGAGGATCCCAGACCTGATAGAAATCTCTCTGAACGAATCCAAGAAACCTCTCTCGAAGGTAGCGTGATTTCAACTTCCAAATCCCTCTTTTACCTCCACTTTTCATCATCCCTTTCATCAAACTTGGTGAATTAACCACTCTCCATCATCATCCAAGCTCAAGGCCTGCTGTCCAACATTCAAGATCAAGTTCAAGATCTTCAAGAAGGTCCAACTTTCTCAAACTCCCTCCTAAATTCTCTTGAATTCCCAATAACTTGTTTTATTACTTAGCACTTTTATAATCTCATTTCACACATCCTAATATACTTTTTATTTAGTATTATTGCACATCCCATATTTTCATATAAATAAAAACCCAAAAAACAAGAAAAAGAGGGTTTGCTCATAAATTCCAAATAAGGGATTCTCACACTTTTTCACGCTTTTCTCACAACTAAAACACTTTTTCCACACACACACACACACACACACACACTTACAACTAAGAGATCCCACATTTGGATTTATGGGATAAACCCCACCCCTTTGCTTTGTATGCGAACTATGTGGACTTTGATGCCTTTATAGGCTACGTAGGCGTCTCGGGGTGAAACCCGGGACTCGAGTCCTTTCTCTCACTTTTTCTCTCATTTTCTATTTTCTCTAAATCCATTTTTCTTACATTATTAGTCTTAGTAACGTATTACTCCATGTGCGTTATCGTTCCCTTATAACGATCAACATAGGGGTAGCCACATAAATTTTATTTTTTTAATATTACTTTTATATCTTCCTACGGATGACTCGCTTTATCTTTTCCATGATACAAGTCGAGGATTCCTACCTCCATTTTATATATATACACATGCGCACATGTCACGGGGGGAAACATAAAGGAAAATAGCAAATATCCATGAGAGACCGAAAGGGAGAAATAGTTGCCTAACACCTTCCCATTTCGTAACTAAGCCTTCGAACCCTTCTCGAATCATTTTAGTTTCGCACGCACCAGTATGTCTTTGGAAGCCATCCTTCGGGGTGGCTTCCTCTTTTTCTTTTGTCTGTTTTGAGTAAAATAGACAGGCGACTCTGAATCTCTCTACATTTTTCACACCTCACAAAATCGACGCCGACCGAAGCGCTCTCCCGAGAGGGGACGCGCGGGACCCGAAGGATCCTTCCTCCCTCCGCGACGGGGATCAGGGATGGACATAGTGGCGACTATGCTGGGGATGTTATTTATTTTAAAGGCTTGACTCTATTTACATGGATGCTATATTTGTTTATGTTTCCCCCCATATCTGCATGTTCCCCTTTTCATATGTATCCCATGCTTATGCTTATGTTCACACACTTGTAGAAAATTCTCCATGTACACTTCACACCACGTTCACCTAGGATCACATGTATACCCCCATGTTGCACGCATCACCCATCCATACTTGGTGTACCTTTTAAGGTACTTGTACTTTGTTCCCGGTTTGGCATAATCAAAGAAAGGCATTCTCATCATAAGATACTAATAAGAGAATCATGCATGATTCACACGACATCACCAAAGAGCATTGATATTGACCAAATTTTACCCTATAACTGGAGGGTCACTTCGTGATGGGCGCTGGTCCGGAAGGTCGCTGTTAGCCTAAGGGATATGACTTTCACCTTCCAGAACTACGTGAGCCTGATCCTCTACATAAAACCATTTTAAAACTTTTCAAAAACCCCTAAGGTACGTAGGGAGCTCATACTCCCCACATGATCACGACCCCTTCTTTTTCACAAAAATTTATTCCTTTCTTATCTCTGAGAATGACAGTTCATTCTAAACATCTACTTGAACAAAAGGATTATGTATGCCTTAGCGATTGGTATAGATAATTCAAAATACAAAATTCATCGAAAGGCACAACTGGATGATCAGAAACTTATTTATTTCATCAATAAGAAACTACAGTACGGATTACATAAGAAAAAGGAACGGATAAGTCCTTTCCCCCTACTACTTTAAAAACCAGATATAATCCCCCACATCTGTTATATAAATAAACTCCCCAGGAGTCCTACCCACAGCTACGCGAAGAGCCTGCACCCTCATCATCTACAGGACCCCAAGTTTCTCCTGCCTGAATGGAGTGCCACAAACACTCCATGGACCTTTGAGCCTTAACCATCTTTGAAAAGACCACAACACCTCCTTCCATGGAGTCCGATAAAACAAACCACCTTTGACCAGTCTCTACTGCCAACATCTTGCTAACTACTTTCCTCCACAATTACTTCTGATAATCTTTGGGGACATGGCAAACCTTCCCAACAGACTAAGAGGGACGGGTCGACGGACGCCGATTTTCCCACAGAGATCCGAGCAACAGACGCAGGCACTCAGTCAAATCTTCTACCGGAAAGAAATTTGAGGTCCGAGGGGGCACGACCTGCGCCCAGCCAAATTAGCGCAAAAGTCGCCAAGGGAAATAAAAATAGGTCTGCTTGAGACCAACCATCCTCACATATGAATATTCTCCTAGCTCCAGAACAGGCTGCAATTGTCCCCACCAAGGCACTGACCAATACAGCGCAAGAGCCCCGTGCTCCACAAGCCAATTCTCCCAGTTCTCAACATACAGGCCCATACAGATGAAGTAGCGCGAAAATAAGTTGGGTACAACCAACAAAGGATATTCTGGAGGAGTTAACAAGCGAAATCTTTCAGACAACCACATGAATAACATCACAAGGCTACCCCTTAAAAAGTTGAAACGACCTTCTCTTCAGGCATCCAGGCCATTCAAAGTCTCCGCTAATATCACCACCACAGGATTGCGATGGTATGACATCCATGAGGTAATGGATGAAAGCTATAAGTCCAAGCGTACCTCCCCATTCACCAACAACAATTTTGAAACCAGGCCCAGAACAACGGCTGTAATATAGCCAGCATCACTTACTTCTCGTGAATGCGCGAACTGCAACACCGCCGGGAGGGAGATCATCCCTCCGGCAACCAATGACCTGGCCGCCGAAGGAGAAATATGGAGAAGCTCGACCAACAAATCCCTTGGAGAACGAGAAAATTTGGGTAAAGCTGCGGCAACACTGGGATTCACGCCCAGTATGGCAAAAAATTCCTCGTAGGTAGGACAAACTTCTTCCAACCCAAAGCGGAATACATGGTCTTCGGGATACCAAAATTGTACTGCCGCCACCAGCATATTCCACTCAAAAGGTCGATTATGCCACAAGAAGACTCGATGCATGTTGAAAGCATGATAGTCGACATTGTAAGAGCACATAGCTTCCCAGGCTTCAAGGTAATTGACAAACTCAATGCTACCAGGTAGAACCATCTCGCAAGACTAGAAGATGATGAGTGGGTATGTAATAATGCAAAAGGTGTGAGGAAAACACTCCACCCTACCCCCCTTTTGTACTTGAGAACTCTCACAAGGGACATAATCCCTGCAGAAATCGAAAGGAATCCTACCCCACAAGGTACTAAAGGCTGAAGAGGGTACCAATCAAAGCTTTCAATTAATGGGACTTGACTGAACTACCGATAGGCATGCCAGGGTGCTTGCCGATCGGTAACCTCCCATTTTTGGAAATTTCCTCCTTTCCTTTTTTGTCAAATCAGAAAAACACCATAAAAATAAATTGATATTCTCAAGAGAATTTTGAGAATCCTGTTCCCCCCTTATGGGATTCCCCGTTTTAAATAAAACAACTTTCCTTTGAAAAATTCCAAGAATACTCCTATTTTACGGTCTCGGTAGCAAATTAAAAGGCGCATGCACATGCATTCATTCATCATTAATAAAAGATAATAATAAAAAAAAACTCCCATTGCATTGCATATATATGTGTTTTCTGTGTTACATCATTTTGCAGGAAATAAAAAGAAAAAGCCCAAAACAACGGGACTCAGCCCGAACCCACTCTCTCTCTCTCTCTCTCTCTCTCTCTCTCTCTCTCTCTCAAGAGCTTCCACCCCTGCGATGCGCTCTCTTCACCCTACGGTGAGATGATGCACCCCCACTACCCGAGCAAGAGCCTTCCTCGGACGAGGCTGACGACACCAAATAAGAAGGAACAGGGACATCATCCCGAATGTGGGTGTTCGCTGATGATATCTAGTCTCTGATGTCCCTGAGCCAAGTGGTTGACACCCGGATTTGCTGCAAGGAAAATGACAGAATCAGTATCAAGTAAAAGAAATTGAAAAAAAAGAGAAAAAAAGGACTGAAAGGTTTACCGCAGGATGAAGGACGTCCTCTATCAAGCCCAGCTCCTACGGATCCATCGCAAGAGGACGGTGTAGCATCGGCACTGTCCCTCCATCAGCCCGTCGGATGTTGTACGAAGGAGTGTGCAGCCGAACAAAAGGGACCTCCGAGGTCGTCACCGTCGCAGGTGCCGACGGACCACCACCACTGTGGGAGGACCCCACCGCCCGACTCAAACCAGCAGGAGGGAAAGGCAAAGCATCATGTATACTGGGCGCCATCAACCAGCTCGTCACAAAGTCCATATAATCATACAGCGCGGCCGTATCAGTATACAACGCATAGGACTCGCCAATCATCGCCGCGATCCTCTCATCCTCTAACAACTGTCGATCCCGCCTCATAGACGTAGGAGGCTGCCCGGGAGGCACCACCACCTCATCCTCAGCAATCTGACGGATCGCCCTCTCCTCGAAGTACCAGGAATGGCCGAACTCATGCGCCAATAAACGCCTCATCTGCGCGTTCACCCCAGTCACCCCCGTATCCTGAATGGCGGTCCCCCAAGGATAAAAGGTCACCTGAAGATCCCCAAGCAGGCATAAGTCAACACAAAATCAGAAGGTGCAAAAAAACAAGACTGAAAAGGAAAAGACCTTACTCGACCACTGGTTAGGTCATTCAAGACCTGACGCACCGCCTCCAGGGAAAGAGATCCCTTCGACTGCCGGTTGGCCTTACGCCATCGATACAGTCAGCAGAAGTCCCCAACAGTGTCATCCTTTAGAGCAATCAGCGGGGTGTTGTACCCAATCACCTCATAAAACCACGTCTGAATTCACAAGGAAAAAGAGACGCATAAAGAAAATGCGAATGCATGAAAGTAAAATGCGAATGCATGAAAGGAAAATGCACAAAGTAAAGGATACCTATAGGAGATACGTGGCTCCAGTAAAAGTCTACTGGAAGCACCGACTGAATGAATCCAAAGAAGAGTAAAGGTTCGCCAAGGTCAGACTCCCCCAATCATAGAAAGGGATGTTTGAAAACATCCTCAAGTACGGAAGGAACCACAAATGGACGACGTCGTCGCTCGACGCCATCATGAAACCTCCCAATACCAACAAGATGAACAATCGGGCCATCTGCCTTACTTGCAGCCCGTCCTCCACATGAACCACTTTTCTCAGCAAAACATCCTTCAGCAAGGACAACCGGATAGAATCCCTAGAGACTATCCTCCTCACATCACCGAGTGCCACATACACCGCCTCCGGCCTCACCCGCAAAGAGATCCACCTCTATCTTCTCCCCATCATAATCCAGCCCTAGCAGTTGCTGAACATCTATGGGAGTCACCGTCATCTCCCCGGAGCCAAAATGAAAAGTGTGGGTGGTGTCCCACCACCTCTCCCCCAAGGCACACAAAACGGCTATCGCACGAGGTGTCTCATCCAGCGCAGCCGCCAACCTCCCAAAACTCGCTGATGATACCATCCAGCACAACACGGGTGGAAGATGCTGCCAAACATCCCTAAGCCCCGTTGTCCCGCGGGCACGCATGTTCTTCAAGGAAATATCCGACTGGCAAAAGGAAAAATTCAGTCAAAGGTCAAGAAAAAGGGAAAAATCACCTAAAAACTTACATAACCATCGGGAATCACTCTCGAAGAGCAATGACGTGATGGATGCCACAGCAAGGTCCGCTCATCCGCAACCGGCTCGAATGCATTAAAGGCATTCTCATTTCCCAAAGCAAGAGGCACCCTGTCCCTCCAATCCACATTTGCCTAGTCATCAACGGCTAACCACTCCCGGTGGACAGCGATGCTCACAAAAGCGGCCATTTCTTAAAGATCGAAACGTTAGGACAATTCGCAGAGAGAAATCGCAGAAAGAGAGAAAGCAAGAAGCTGTTAAAAATGAAGGGGATTCGCCCCTTTATATAGGAGGCCAAACGGCATGCCGATCGGCACTTACCCCTGCCATACCAATCGACACTATCTCCTCACCTTCCCGAGGCAGCCCCAAAGTCCGTGCCACTGCCGAATGGCACCTCTCAGTATATGCCGATCGGCACCCCCCTTAAAATTTCGTACAGAAATTCCCATAAAATACCAGGAAGCCTAAAAAAATCCCCGAAAAATTCCTAAAAATCCCAGGAGGGATTTAGAACGTTTTCATCCAGAAAATTTGGCACTCCTTCAGGCGACACACCATTTTTCCCAACGGAGCCCTCAAAATCCACGCGAATGACCTATCGGATAAGGCGCCTGGACCACCTAATCACCTCCTCATTAGACTTTACAAAAGGCCTCCCCGGTCATCGGCTACCCAGTGCGATACATTATCACACGATATTTTCCCCAGCAGAAATCAGAAGAACCACTCGCCCTTAGCGATCTCTCCCAAAAGGGCAATCCAAATTTTCCCCGGCTCATTCATCGTTACCCAGTGGAACCTCAAATCCAATTCTTAGCCCCCAAACAAAACCCCTCTTCCCCAGTGGAATCCTCAAAAGCTAAGTGAAAAATCCTCCCGACAGAGCTCCGAAAAATCCCTAAGGATCACTTGATCACTTCCCCAGCGGAATTCTCTCACAGCACCCAAAATAGGTTGTTCCCCCTGCGAGGTCTCCTATAAAGCTTCCCCCAACTATCAGCTCCCCAGCTCAAATTGGAATCACAAAGCTCTTTCTCCAGCAGAATCAAAATACAATCTTTATCTACTCTTGGGTAAGAATAGGCCACGGTCTTAGATCGTCACCTTTGTTTGGTCAGAATTGACCTCGGTCCTTGGTCGTCACCACTCTTGGGTCAGAATTGGCCCCGATCTTGGATCGTCACCTTAGTTAGGTCAGAATTGACCTCGGTCCTTAGTAGTCACCACTCTTGGGTCAGAATTGGCCCCGGTCTTGGATCGTCACCTTAGTTAGGTCAGAATTGACCTCGATCCTCGGTCGTCACCACTCCTGGGTCAAAATTGGCCCCGGTCTTGGATCGTCACCTTAGTTAGGTCAGAATTGACCTCGGTCCTCAGTCGTCACCCCTCTTGGGTCAGAATTAGCCTCGGTCTTGGATCGTTACCTTAACTAGGTCAGAATTGACCTCGGTCCTTGATCGTCACCACTCTTGGGTCATAATTGGCCCCGGGCTTGGATAGTCACCTTAATTAGGTCAGAATTGACCTCGGTCCTCGGTCGTCACCACTCTTGGGTCAGAATTGACCCCGGTCTTGGATCATCACCTTAGTTAGGTTAGAATTGACCTCGGTCCTCGGTCGTCACCACTCTTGGGTCAGAATTAACCCCGGTCTTAGATCGTCACCTTAGTTAGGTCAGAATTAACCTCGATCCTAGATCATCACCACTCTTAGGTCAAAAATGGGCCCGATCTTGGATCGTCACCTTAGTTAGGTCAGAATTGACCTCGGTCCTCGGTCGTCACCACTCTTTGGTCAGAATTGGCCCCGATCTTGGATCGTCACCTTAGTTAGGTCAGAATTGACCTCAGTCCTCGATCTTCACCACTCTTACGTCAGAATTGGCCCCGATCTTGGATCTTCACCTTATCTAGGTCAGAATTGACATCGACCCTCGGTCGTCACCACTCTTGGGTCATAATTGACCCCAGTCTTGGATCATCACCTTAGTTAGGTCAGAATTGACCTCGGTCCTCGGTCGTCACCATTCTTGGGTCAGAATTGAACCCGGTCTTTGATCATCACCAGAGTTAGGTCAGAATTGACCTCGGTCCTCGATCGTCACCACTCTTAGGTCCTCAGAATCGTCCTCGATCCTCTGAATTGGTCATCCTCGCTTCCTTAGGTCCTCAGAATCGACTTCGACCCTCTTAATTGGTCATCCTCATTTCCATAGGTCCCCAGAATCGACCTCGACCCTATGAATCGGTCACCCTTACTTACTTAGGTCCTCAAAATCAACCTCAAACCTCTGAATTCGTCATCCTCGCTTCCTTAGGTCCTCAGAATCGACCTCGACCCTCTGAATCGGTCATACTCCCTCAAAAGGCAACATGCGGTGTCTAATCGACGGCTATCGTTTGTTCCAAACTCACCCGTCGAGAGGCTCTGTAGACACCTCACTCTATTACCCCTAACTCTCCTTAGGTCCCTAGTACCTCCACTCATCATCGCAAACCCAGATCACGTCTCGAGTATTAACCTGGAAGCCATCGGGCACCCCCCGACTCAGTTTGTCCTAAAAATCAAACTCTTTGTCTCGACTGAGACTCAATGAATCTTCAAAGGTCACTGAATACCCTTTCCAACGGTCCTCCCCGTGCACGATTCCGACTTACCATGAGGATGAACGCGCCGTTTGTGTCCAAAACCTGACCTACTTAGCATCGTAACATCTATAAAAGCACAATAATACCTCAAATAGCATATTAGCACATAAAACGGAGGTTGTCTGATTAACGAGCATAATTATAGCAATTACGGTACCCGAGGGGACTAAAATACAAAGTTCAAGGGTATATAAGTGCAATATTTGATACGAATCACTTGCACACAAGATTTCATTCGCCTCAAACTTTTTCCTTTTTCCTTGAAAGATAAAGCTAAGACCTAGCTTGGGTCTTTAACACCGAACTCAATTGGATCATGGAGAGAGATGCAATCGAAACTTCTCTTAAATTTCTTTCCCCAACATTGAACAAATTCCATCCAAGCTCAGATTCAAACATTTTGACAACAAGAAAATGAGCCATTTGATCGATGTTATGAATGTTTCAATAAGCTAGTTCGTACATGACCTCATCGTGATTTTGAGAAGTATCGTCTCATATCTTTTTTTCACCATGGGCTAATCATATCTTCTAAATGACTCGTTGAGATAATGTGCGAGAGACCATTTTGGGAATTACATGAACACGATGCAGAGGCCCACCTTAAGCTTGTTGTCGAGACAACTCAAGCATGGGACACATCCGATCCTAACACCCAAAATCGTGTTCGACAAACTCCTACCGCTCCTTCAGCACATGGTCTTTATCATGTGGGAGAAGTAGTCGGATCAAGGTTAAGAGAACCAATGAGATCCACCCGAGAAATGAAAGATAAGGTGTGTGCTATTTGTTAGGTGGGCCATTCAACGAAGGAGTGATCGGCAATACTCACCTACAAAGTAATGTTACATGATCAAGTGGGTGAAATAGGAGGATTTAAGGGTAATTTCCATGCCCCACATGGGAACTCTTACAACCCTTAATGGAGGAACGATATTAGTTTTAGCTATGGGTAACAACATGCTGCTTTAAATCATAATTCACACGTTTCCCCACCTCCACCTCAACATTTTCAACAAGCTCCACATATGCAAGTGTAGACACCGCACTCTGTTACCCCCTAACTCTCCTTAGGTCACTAATACCTCCACTCATCATCGCAAACCCAGGTCACGTCCCGAGTACTGACCTGGAAGCCATCGGGCACCCCCCAGCTCAGTTTGGCCTAAAAATCAAACTCTTTGTCTCGATTGAGACTCAATGAATCTTCAAAGGTCACTGAATACCATTTCCAATGGTTCACCCTGTGTGCGATTCTGACTTACCATGAGGACGAACGCGCCGTTTGCGTCTGAAACCTGACCAAGAGGCCACCAGGCGCTCTCGAGATTTGTTGACCCAAGTCAACCCATCGGTTTGACCGAGGCGGAATGAATCTTCGAAGGTCACTGAATACCCTTTCCAATGGTCCATCCAGTGCCCAATTCCAACTTTCCATGCGGACGAACGATCCGTTTAACTACGAGAAGCCACCGAGCGCTTCCCGGGCTCGGTTGACCAAATTCAACTCTCCAAATCGGGTCAAACTCTTTGGAATGTCAAAGAACATCTCCTAACCTTTCCAATGGTATGCCCCGTGCGCAATTCGGACATACCATGCGGACGAACGATCCGTTTGCGTCCGCACAATTCCCCGTCCAATGGACCGATAAATTCTTTCGAGCCACATTTGACCCAAAGTCAACTATCAAACTCGGGAGAAGTCCAAAGGACTTTCGAAGGTCTCTGAAACACCTTTCCAACGGTATGCTCCGTGAGCGATTCTAACCAACGGTTTGCCCTCGGCGGCCAATTTTCCAAAAAAGCCTGAGGCGCACTACCAAACGGTAGCTCTCAAAACCTGCCTATCGGCACCTTCCAGTCGATAGGCACTGTCAGGCAGGAAAGGCTCTATGCCGATTGGCAGACCCCTGGGCCTATAAAAGGAAGCCTTGGCCTCATTTGCAAGAGGAGCCCAGATCTGATAGAAATCTCTCTGAACGAATCCCAGAAACCTCTCTCGAAGGCAACGTGATTTCAACTTCCAAATCCCTCTTTTACCTCCACTTTTCATCATCCCTTTCATCAAACTTGGTGAATTAAGCACTCTCCATCATCATCCAAGCTCAAGGGTTTCTCTCCAACATTCAAGATCAAGTTCAAGATCTTCAAGAAGGTCCAACTTTCTCAAACTCTCTCTTAAATTCTCTTGAATTCCCAATAACTTGTTTTATTAATTAGGACTTTTATAATCTCATTTAACACATCCTAATATACTTTTTATTTAGTATTATTGCACATCCCATATTTTCATATAAATAAAAACCCAAAAAACAAGAAAAAGAGGGTTTGCTCATAAATTCCAAATAAGGGATTCTCACACTTTTTCACGCTTTTCTCACAACTAAAACACTTTTTCCACACACACACACACACATACAAATAAGAGATCCCACATTTGGATTTATGGGATAAACCCCACCCCTTTGCTTTGTATGCGAACTATGTGGACTTTGATGCCTTTATAGGCTACGTAGGCGTCTCGGGGTAAAACCCGAGACTCGAGTCCTTTCTCTCACTTTTTCTCTCATTTTCTATTTTCTCTAAATCCATTTTTCTTACATTATTAGTCTTAGTAACGTATTACTCCATGTGCGTTATCGTTGCCTTATAACGATCAACGTAGGGGTAGCCACGTAAATTTTATTTTTCTAATATTACTTTTACATCTTCCTACGGATGACTCGCTTTATCTTTTCCATGATACAAGTCGAGGATTCCTACCTCCATTTTATATATATACACATGCGCACATATCATGGGGGGAAACATAAAGGAAAATAACAAATATCCATGAGAGACCGAAAGGGCGAAATGGGTGCCTAACACCTTCCCATTTCGTAACTATGCCTCCGAACCCTTCTCGAATCATTTTGGTTTTGCACGCACCAGTATGTCTTTGGAAGCCATCCTTCGGGGTGGCTTCCTCTTTTTCTTTTGTCTGTTTTGAGTAAAATAGACTGGCGACTCTGAATCTCTCTATATGTTTCACACCTCACAAAATCGATGCCGTCCGAAGCGCTCTCCCGAGAGGGGACGCGCGGGACCCGAAGGATCCTTCCTCCCTCCGCAGAGGGGATCGGGGATGGCCACAGCAAGCACCTCCTCCCTCACCGTATATCACCCCACCGTGGAGAAATATAGATGATACTAGAAATCAATTCATCCAAGCTCAAAATGCAACCAATGCTATGTATGACTTCATTTTCATCGAAATAAATGTGAATATCTCTAGGTTGCAATCATCTTTAATCATCCAAGAGAAGAGCAAGTTTTAGACTCAAGGTCAAACTAGTCTTATCTCTACATCCAATTATCATCAAGAGCCATGTAAAGCCGTCACCACTCAATGTAGTGGGTAAGTTGTTGATTTATCACCTCCCCCACACGACACATTTCTCCCAACAAAAAAGAGACCGAAGTTTCCCCCCTTGAAAGAGAGTGAAAATGATGACATTAGTGAGCCTGAAGTCATAGTGAAACCACCCACTACCGTTCCATTCCCTCAACGGTTGGTTCCTCCCTAAAAAGGAATCCCCTGTAATGACGTGCTAAATGTCTTTAAGCTATTAAAGCTGAATTCACCTTTTCTCGATGCTATACAACAAATTCCCATCTATGCTAAAGTCCTTAAGGACTTATTGACGGTGAAAAGAAGGTTAAAGGTGAAAAATAACGTCTTCTCACTACACCAAAAATAACAATTTTGCCACACCCTGATATTAAAAATGTGTCACTGTTTTGAACTTTGCCAAATTCTGGCACAGTTTAACGACAATTTGACACACTTTAAAACAGTGCCAAATTTTGGCACTATTTTAAAGTGTGCCAAAATTAAGAACACTTGACTAGGGTAGAAAATACCTTAAAATTTTGGCACACTTTAGTTTCCCTCTTCTCTCTCCTCCCTCATCTTCTCCCCCTCTCCCCCCTCTCTCTATACCAAAAACTAAGCCCTACCCCTCTCACTCTCTCTGTCGCCGCCGTTGCCCCTATTCCTCCTCGCGTCACCTCCTCCCTTGGTTTTATCCGCTGCCGTCGCCCCTATTTTCTGGTGTGGTTTCGAGTTTTTATTTATCCAGTGTTGTGGTGTCCCTTCCGGCGACCTCGTATTTTGCATTTCTTGGTTTGGGAGTTCCGATCTTGAAGGGGTTACAGGCCTATTTTTTCGGCAACATCATTTTTTTTTGCTGTTTTGGGATCTTGAGTTGAGGTAATTTCTTTGCTTCTTTATATATATATATATATATATATATATATATATATATATATATATATATATATATATATACATATATATTAGATTTAATAAAATAATTTATTTTATTTTAAATCTAATTTGATTTAAATTGGACTTAAAATCTGAAATTGTTTGGGTGTTTGGTTTGGAGATTTTTTTTTACATCCATTTCAGTTTGTGTGTACACTTTGTTATCAAGACTTATTTTTTTTGTGTCACTCATTTTTATTTATTTTTTATAATCTGATTTGATTTATTTGGGGATAAAGATATTTGGATTGTACCTCTAACTAGTTATACCCTCTAAGTTGAACTTTTGTAAAAAAAATCATCTTTCCTATATATATATATATATATATATATATATATATATATATATATATATATATATCTGTGTGTGTGTGTGTGTGTGTGTGTGTATGTGTGTGTGTGTGTGTTTTGTGAACAATATATGAGTTAATGTATTTGTGAAGCTAAGACTTTGAATAAATTTTATAGTTTCTAATTCTGGGTCTTGATTAGTTTTGAAGTTGTGTTTTGTTTTTATATGATAAAAGAGTAATGGAATCATTTAGGAGTTCTATGGTTGTTAGTGAATACAAATAACTTTTAATAATGTCTTATCATTTGCATTAAGATATGAAATTTATGGCATGTGGAGATAACTTTTCAATAGTCCAATTTAGGAAAGAGAAAGCCATGTGCAGCTAACATTTGCAGTCTTGGGGTGGGTGATATAGGAGGTGATTGTGTTTTCTTGGCAAGATCTGATGTGGGTGATGGGATTTCCAAGCATATGAGGTGATTGTGTTTTCAAAGTCCCACTCATGGCACACTTCCTCCAAGGCTGTTACCGCCCCGCTGAGGTATTTCTCATATTAATTTTTGGAATGGGTTTTTTGTTTTGCAACAAAATGCATTGTTTTGGCGCAAAAATGGTTCAATGTGCACAAAATGCATTTTAGGGCATAATAATCTCAAATTAATATTTAATTGTTTAAATGCTGATTGTGTCTATTCATGTTTGTGCCATTGTTAATGTGCACATAGAGGGGTAAAGCTTGGATAGTCCAATTGTTAGCTGTGGCCTGTTTCTCGCTAGCAACAAAAATGGAGGAGATTGAAGTGCCTCCCATTGTTGATTTACAGGTGAGAGAAAAATTAATGTGAATATTTATTTATTTCATTATATATTGAACCATTTGCCTTTCTGATATGTTCTTACATGTAATGGACATATGGATTTTTGTGAGTAGGTAGGAGATCCCATGTTTTTATTTGAAGGCAAAACCAGACAAAGAATGGCGCTTCTTGTTTTGAGCATCTTGAATAGAGACCCCAAGTTCTTTCATAGACTACTTTCTTAAAAAGATTAACCATGATCATCTTCCATCACAATATTTGATCTCTAAATCAATTCAATACATCTTAAGCACAATCAAAGGTAGATTTTTCACTATATGCACAAATGTGTTAATTTATATCGATATATATCCATATAATAAAAGCACAATATAACGCGTATCCTAATGGCACGTAATGATACCCAATTATATCGACTAAGCTTAAAAAAAGCCCTTAAAGGGTGAAAACTCAAACCAACCCCCAAACGGCCCCGTAAGAGGCACGAACACCTCGCATGGGACTAATGTAACTTGTACGAACTGACAGCGTAGTCACAGACCTCTCATTTTGAGAATATGATGATAATTTGAAAATACGAGATTAGGCTTGAAAATAACCCGTTTGAGGGTGAAAACCCAAACCAGCCCCATAACGGCCCGCTAAGAGGCACGGACACCTCGCACGGGACCAATG
Source organism: Sambucus nigra (assembly GCA_949130495.1). NCBI lineage: Eukaryota > Viridiplantae > Streptophyta > Magnoliopsida > Dipsacales > Adoxaceae > Sambucus > Sambucus nigra. The sequence continues at coordinate 462,457,357 of OX422211.1, read as the reverse complement.
TAACTTGTACGAACTGACAACATAGTCACGGGTCTCCCAGTTTGATAATATGACGATAATTTCAAAATACGTAGATTAGGCTTAAAAACAAACCGTTTGAGGGTGAAAACCCTAACTAACGCCAAAACGGCCCCATAAGAGGCACGAACACCTCCCACAGAACCAATGCAACTTATACGAATTGACAGCGTAGTCACGGGCCTCTCGATTTGAGGTTATGGCTATAATTTGAAAATATATCCATTAATCTTAAAAAAAAGACCTTAAAGGAGTAAAATCCCATGCCATCCCCCAAATGGCCCCGTAAGAGGCACGAACACCTCGCACTGGACCAATGTAATTTGTACAAACTGACCGCATAGTCATGGGTCTCTTGGTTTGAGAATATGACGATAATTTCAAAATTCATAGATTGGGCTTAAAAATAACCCGTTTGAGGGTGAAAACCCAAACTAGCCCCCAAACGGCTCCGTAAGAGGCACGAACACCTCGCACGGGACTAATGTAACTTTTACGAATTGACAGTGTAGTCATGGGCCTCCTGGTTTGAGATTATGATGATAATTCCAAATACATAGATTAGGCTTGAAAATAACCCGTTTGAGGGTGAAAATCCAAACCAGCCCCCAAACGGCCCCGTAAGAGGCCCGAACACCTCGCACGGGACTAATGTAACTTGTACGAACTGACCACGTAGTCGCGGGTCTCCTGGTTTGAGAATATGATGATAATGTCAAAATATGTAGATTAGGCTTAAAAACAAGCTGTTTAAGGGTGAAAAACCAAACCAACCCCCAAACGACCCTGTAAGAGGCACGAACACCTCGCACGGGACTAATGTAACTTGTACGAACTGACCACGTAGTCGCGGGTCTCCTGGTTTGAGAATATGATGATAATGTCAAAATATGTAGATTAGGCTTAAAAACAAGCTGTTTAAGGGTGAAAAACCAAACCAACCCCCAAACGACCCTGTAAGAGGCACGCACACCTCGCACGGGACCAATGTAACTTGTATGAACTGACAGCGTAGTCACGAGCCTCTCAGGTAGTCATAACTTGCGTAAGATTTTCAATTTTAGAATATAATAATAACTTCCTCTCCTATATCTAATTTTTTAGCTTGAGTAAACTTTTTTATATAAATTACTTGGTTACTAATATTGTATCTTTTTTGTATCCTATTTTTTTCCAGGATAACATTTTATCGTCAGCATTTATTCGCGGGGAACACACGGAGAACTCAATGGTTTACAACAAGGGATTTATTCATGATTCTATTTTTTTGTGTTATGGTCGTGCAGGATTTTGTAGTTTTATTGTAAACTTTTATAGTCGTGCGGGATTTTGTAAGTTTATTTTTTATATTTTGTGGCCGTGTGGGCTTTATGATATCCAGTTTTTATATTAGGAGGTTTTAGAATGTCTAGAAAATAGAGGAAACTCTGTCCAATTTTTTTTGGTCTGTGAACTACTAAAGAGTTGTAATATTTTGAAGTTTCTATGTACATTAGTTTATCAATAATGTGGAAGATTTGCAATTTGTGAATTTTCTAGTTTTCAAAAAAATATTTTTTTTTCTTTTATCCAAAAATTTGGCATAGTTTAAAACCGTGTCAAAAGTGTATCAAATTTTGGCACAGTTTTGAACTGTTCCAAAAGTTAATCAAAATTTGCTCAATCTGGCACAGTTCAAAACTATGCAAAAAGTGTGCCAGAAATATCAAATTCTGGCATAGTTTAAAAGCGTGTCAGAAGTGTTCCTGTTTGGTCAAATCTGGCATACTTTTAAACCGTGCCAGAAACAAATGGCCATTTTGGAACACCTGATTCTATCATAGTTCAAAACCGTGCCAGATTTGATTTGACACAGTTTTAAACCGTGCCAGATTCCTATTTTTGGTGTAGTGTCGTAGCATAAATTGTGAGCTCTGTTCTACTTAATGACCTCCCACCAAAGTTTAAAGATCTGGGTGCACCTAAAATTTCATGCTTTATTGGGGAGAATCGAATAGAAAAGGCCTTACTTGATTTAGGGGCGAGTGTCAACATTCTTCCATACTCTATATATATCAACTCGATTTAGGGGACCTCAAGCCCACAAAAATCACTCTCCAACTCGTGAATCGTACCGTGAAGATACCACGAGGCATTATTGAGGACGTGATAGTCTAAGTTGACACCTTCTACTTCCCAATATATTTTATCATTTGGGACACATAACCTTTCATCACCTTAAGTAATCATGTTCCCGTCATCCTTGTCCACCCATTCTTAGCTACGGCTAACTCCATGATTAACACTCTAAATGGGAAAATGCAACTCACTTTTAAGAACATGACCTTAGAAATAAATATCTTCAATATCGTGAGTCAAGTGGGAGATGAGGATGCTTTTCACTCAGTGGATCTTATTAAGGAGATAGTAGAGGAGCACGTAGAGGGAAATTTCAGTGGGGATGCCTTAGGATCATGCCTTATTTCGAGTGGTGAGAGTGACGATACGTACACCGATTTTGAGAGGGGGGTAAGAGAGTGGAGAGTAGCATTAGACGAGAGAGCATCAAATGAGGATGTGAGATATGTGAGTTGGGTTTCTAGATTCGAGGAATTACCACCGAGAGAGTTGCACATGATTTCCTCCGATGAAAAATTTCCCACCCTTGAATTAAAGAAACTACCCTCCAACATGAAATATGCTTATTTCGGAGAGGATGAGACATTTTCTGTTGTTATCTCCTCTAGCCTAGATAAAGATCAAGAGGGTAAACTATTAGCAATTTTGAGGAAGCACCGTAGTACATTTGGTTGGTGCATAGAGGATTTAAAAGGTATAAGTCCCTTTACTTGTACCTATAAAATCCACCTCGAGGAGGACGTGAAGCTCTGGAGGGAAATGCAAACGTGATTGAACCCCACCATAAAAAAGGTAGTACGAATGGAAATCATTAAGTTATTGGACTCTAGGATCATCTAACCAATCTCGGATAGCAAATGGGCGAGTCCTATCCAAGTTGTCCCGAAGAAGTCGGGAATGACTCTGGTCAAGAATGCCAAGGGTGAGTTAATTTCCCAATGTACCACCACCAGGTGGCGCATTTGCATTGATTACTGAAAACTCAATGTGGGAACTAGTAAAGATCATTTACCCTTACCATTCATCGACTAAATGCTAGAGAGAGTAGAGGGACACCTATATTATTGTTTCCTTGACAGTTATTTCGAATATAATCAAATTTAGGTAGATTTTCTTGATCAAGAGAAGACGGCTTTCACATGTCCCTTTGGCACGTTTTCCTACAAACGTATGCTATTTGGATTGTGTAATGCATCTGTGACCTTTCAAAGGTGCACACTTGGTCTCTTTAGTGACATGGTTGAAAGAGGTCTTGAGGTTTTTATGGATGAATTTAATGTTTTTGGCCCCTCTTTTAATCTTTGTCTTGCGAATCTTGAAAAAGTTCTAGCCTAGTGGGTGGAAAATAACATGGTACTAAATTGGGAGAAGTACCATTTTATGGTTACCAAAGGAATAGCTCTTGGCCACATTGTTTCGTCCAAAGGAATTGAAGTTGATAGGGAAAAAATAGATGTTATAGCCCATCTTCCCCCACCTAAATCATTGAAGAATGTGCACTCCTTCTTAGGCAATGCGGTTTTTTATATAAGGTTTATTAAGGATTTTAGTGCCATTGATAGACCCTTGAGTAACCTTTTTATGAAGATGCCCCCTTTGAGTGGAATGACGCATGACAAAGTGCTCTTGACAAATTAAAAAGCATGCTCATTTTCTCCCTCATTATGCAAGCTCCGGATTGGTCCCTTCCATTTGAGCTTATGTGTGATGCGAGTGATTACGCTATAGGGGTTATTTTAGGCTAAAGAAAAGACAAGAAAGATCATGTCATCTATTACGCTAGCCGGACGTTAACTAGACCGCAACTCAATTACTCCACCACGGAGAAAGAATTGCTAGCGGTAGTTTTAGCCCTAGATAAATTTGTCTTTTACCTCATCGGTTCGCCAATCACTGGTTTTACCGACCAAGCGGTCCTGAAATATCTCCTTGCTAATAAAGATGCTAAGTCGCGCCTCAAAAGGTGGATCCTACTCCTAGAAGAGTTTAATCTCTCGGTAAAAGATAAGAAAGGGGTATAAAACGTCGTTGTCAACTATTTGTCCCTGTTTTCATTCGACGTGCCTACTGATCCCGTACCCATAGACGAATACTTCCCGGATGAGCAATTATTTTTCACTTTTTCTCTCCCCTGGTTTGCGAATATAGCTAACTACCTTGTCACGGGAGCCGTTCCTTTCGATTGGACACTGCAAGAGAAGAAGAAATTCATTACTTGGTCACACATGTTTTTCTACGATGATCCATTCCTACTTAAATATTGTGCAATCCTAATCATCCGACATTGTGTACTAGATGGTGAGATTCCAAGTGTCATCCACTTTTGTCATACGAAAGCACGTGGAGGCCATTTTTCGATGAACAAGACGGCCTCTAAAATTCTCCAAAGCGGTCTCTATTGTCCCATAATTTTATGGGATATAAACATTTATTGTAAATCATGCTATAGATGTCAAAGACTGGGAGCCATTACCCACGGAGACATGATGCCATTAACCCCCATACTCGTTATTGAGATATTTGATTGTTAGAGTGTTGACTTCATGGGCCCTTTCCCTCCCTCCTTTGGCTTCTTATACATCCTTGTTGTGGTAGATTATGTGTCAAAATGGGTAAAGTCCATAGATACTAAAACTAATGAAAATAAGGTGGTGATTAAGTTCTTATAAGAACACATACTCTCTCGCTTCGGTGCTCTGAAGGAAATTATTAGTGATAACGGTAAGCACTTTTGTAATCGACCATTTCAAAAACTTATGAGAAAGTATGGAGCCATTCACAAGGTTGGGATGACTTATCACCCTAAACGAGTGGGCAAGCCGAGCTATCAAATCATGAAATTAAGATAATTCTAAAAAAATCGTCGATCCTAACCGAAAAGATTGGTCCCTTCGATTGAACGATGCTCTATGGGCTTATAGAACCGCATATAAGAACCCCCTCGGGTTGTGCCCATTTTTCTTTGTATATACCAAACCATTCCATCTCCTCGTGGAGTTAGAACGCAAAGTTTATTAGGCAATCAAGAGGTTAAACTATGATTTGGACAAAGCCGATGAAGCTCGTAAGATTCAATTAAATGAATTGGAAGAGATGCGCAACGATGTGTATGAGAATGTGAAGATATACAAAGAGAGGATGACACTCGCACATAATAAAATCATTCGACGCAAAGAGTTTCATTCGGGGCAAAAAGTGCTTCTCTACAAATCTCGTCTCCACTCGTTTCTCGGTAAATTGCATTCGCAATGGATAGGCCCATTCGTCGTGAAAGAAATGTTCCCCCACGAAGCCATTGAATTGGAAGATCCAAAGGGGGGAGACACATTCAAAGTAAATGGACAATGCCTAAATCCGTATTTAGGGGCGTGTATTGAAGAAGCCGACACCATTTAGTTGTCGGACCCCATTTACGGGGTTGATTGAGAACGAATTGAGAGGTCATCGCACCCCCAAATCGTATTGGATAATTCTTGTATACATTAGTTATTTTTAGCTTAAGTTCATTAGAGGTCCGTAGGATGTGAGTTGTTAGAGATAGATTCATGCAAGGAACAACACGGGAAAGTTTAGAGCTTTTGTGGAGAGTGATAGACATTTTTTGGGCTCACATACCAGTGAAAACAATTTGGGAGAATCCCGGAACAAAAAAATTGAGAGTTTCAAAACTTAGTTTTTTTAAAGAAGTAAAATTGAGGTGAAGAAAATAGTGGACCGAACTGGTTCGCCCCAAGAACCAAATCGGTTCGCTGATCAAGTTGAATTAAAAATTAATAAAGGGCGAACCGGTTCGCCCCTGAATTGAACCGGTTCGATTTTTTGGAAGTATGTTCGATTCCACCAGTGGTCCATACACCTTCTCTTCCCCAATACATTCCCTTCCCTTCGTTCCATCCCCCCTTTCCTACCCTTTCCCCTCCATTCTTCATCCCATTTTCCCTCCAAAATCGTTTCCCTCCAAATTCACCCCCCCAACACCACACCTCACCTATAAATACACACTTCCTCTTAATAATTTTTACACCTCTCACATTCTTCCTTTTACTTAAATTTTTTTTAGCACTTACAATCCCTTTCCAAATGGCCAACAACCAATGCCCCACCAAGTATAATAGCACCGACATTTTTCCCGATGGCGACGGTGAATTTTTCTCCCATCAAGAGCGGAGATGGTGTGATACTTTATTTTCCACCTCGCTCGCACATTCTACATCGACATCCCCAATGTAGCCATGGACCCCAAGGGAAAGGCTACCCTCCCTTATCCCCGTCTCATCACGTTTTTTCTCAAAGACGCGGGAATCATGCCCCCAGGTGCCATCCCTCGCATCTCAAAACCCATTGGAGGGAAGTCGTGAACTAGGAGTGCTAGGCAGTTGTGTTTTGTCCAACAACCACTGGAGAACGTGGGTGAGGATATTGAGACGGGAGAAGAGGAAGAGATCGGGGAGGAGGAATACGATAAGGAGGAGGACTCGAACTACGAGCTGGTAGGAGAGGACATCACTCATCGCATTGAGAACTGGGAGACGAGTTTCAATAGTTTTTTAAGGGATTATAGGGTGGACCAAGAGGCATACTGACATGACACTACCATTGTGGTTTTCCTTCAAGTGGAAATGTACAATCTCCCATTAAGTGAGCGGGTACCACTACCCACTTACTTCTATGACCCTTATGATCCCAACGCACCCTACCCCTCTCACCCACCTCCACAATAGGCCCTGCTTTGTTGATGTTGTTGTCTTCGTTTTATTTATGTAGTTTGTTGTTTATTTTGGAATTTTATTGATTTGTCACAACAAGCTATGTATCTCTCTTTCAAGTTCTTGTAAACCTTGTTTAGTAATACAAAAAAATTTGCATTTTGCATTTGTTTATTTTTACGCACTTTCCTTTATTTTAGATTTTAGTTCTTTTGCATAGGGACTTTGCAAAAGTCTAAATTTTAGGGGGGGGGGGGGGGGCGGGTACGCATGCGCTTTAAAATTTCACAAAGTCCAAAATGCCCAAAATTTTCAAAAAACTTAGAAAATTTCAAAAAAAATCCAAAAAAATATTGAAAAGTTTTGAAAAAAAGGCAAAAATATTTTTCTTCAAAATAAATAAAAATTAGAATTTAATTTTTTTCAAAAATATTATGAGAATTTTGTTTGAAGTCTCAAATTGTAAATATATCAAATGCACTAAGCCTACATTGACCAAAGATGGAAATTGAACGAAAATTGACGACTTAACGAATATATATGGAGATTAACCAACTCGTTGAGATTTTGAGCCTATCACTTTTTGCGAGTAATTAAATCGATACGAGTTAATGGTTAACTTAAAGTCCTTTTTAGCCGTTAAATAATTCGTTAAAGATCTCAATACCTTTGTTTTGAATGGTTACGGGAAACTTGTGAGATGTTGTTTTGAAAAGTGCGCTAAAATATCTCTAAACTAAATTATTCACGAGACGCATATGGTAGATTAATAAGTGATTCGGACAATGAAGTAGGCCCTCGTTTGTGTAACCCAAAAATATTAGCCATAAAAAGTCGTGAAATTTTTTCCCTTTTGCTAACCCAACTTAAGCTGAATGAAGTTTTCCCTTTTCGTTTGATAACCCGAAAAAATCCATGAAGCCCGAAATTGTGAAAAGTGAAAATTCAGAAATTTAGTCCGTACATAAAAAGGCGCAAGAAAAAAATAGAATAATTCTCACCAAAAATAGCAAGAAAAGAAAAATTATGCGAAAAAAATAAATAAATAGAAAAAGAAGAGAAACTGAGCAAAAGCACGAAAAAAGCACTAATGGAAATCATAAGAACATTTTCCAATTCCGAATATCCAAACACTCTCAATTTTGCCAAATACACCTCAAAACTTGAAAAGTCCTAACCGAGTTCAAATTACGAAGTTGATTACCATGTCGAGAGCTAAGACACGAACAGATAGTAAGAGAGATAAATTGGTGTGAATAAGAGATTATGTTTCGATTTTTTAATGATCGTATTCCAATGATGAGATCTATTCTGCATAAAAATTTCGTCTTTCTAATTTGTGTGCATTAATTTGCGTTATAATTTATTTACTCTTCATATAACGCATACTGAGAGAAATAGCCACATTTCGAGTGATTAATATTGCACTCTATACCTTCGAAACTTATGCATTTTAGTCCCTTGGGTTACTTTAATGTCTATAATTATGCTCGATAACTAGACAACCTACGTTTTATATGCTAACATGTTATTTGAGGTATTATTGAGCTTTTATAGGTATTACGGTGCTTTGTATAAAGTTTGAGCGCGTTCCGGTTAAGTTCTGTCGCGATTCGCACGTTCAGGGGCATTTTTGTAATTTCACACTTCGAGATTTTTGCCTGAAGTTTCACAGAAGTTGTATCCCTATGGACAAGCTTTGAGTGGCCACGAACGGTGCTCGAATCGGAGTCCGAATGAAGGAAACACGAACCTTTAATCGGAAAAGAATTATAAGAAAAAAATAACAATTTCTTTAGTGACCTCCATGTCCCTTTTCTCTTTCATTAACAATTTCATAAATTCCCCTTGTGTCCCTACATCGTTTTTTCCAACAAACCCACTTTGAAGATGGCAATTTTGGTTCCATTCTCGGGTTTTCGGTTCGTCCCAAATTGAGGACTTTTCTCTGACATTGGAGCTCGATTTTGGTCCACACGCACAAATGGGTCTCTTTGGCCATGTTTAGAGCTTGGGTTTTGGCCATTAATGGTGGAGATCGGTCTTTGGGAAAAATGGTGGAATGGATATGGAAGTTTTTTTGTTGTTCTCAGATAGCAGCATGGGCCATGGCTTCGGGTCAATAGTGGTTTGCGCAAATGGAGCTCGGGCCTTGGTGTGGAGCTTTTGTTTACGCAGCTAGGTGTTGTGATTTGAGGACATGGAGGTCTTGAGCTGCTGTATAAAACATGAACCATGGATTGTTGGTTTTGGCTACTCCACGAAATTGGAAGCAGGTGTGGGCTACAACTGTCAAGCCCGGTGGATCGCGCCTCTGCCGTCGGTCGACCAGTGTTCCAATTTTATGCCTAAGGTCGAGACAGTGTCTCTCCCTCTTTTGCACGGTCGACTGTCTTGAGGCCCCGATCGATCGGTTCCCCTTTTCCCCTATTTTTCTGATATTTCAATAGCCTCTTTTCTATTTTTTTATTTTATTTTTCTTGTTTATGCAAGACTTATCCCTTATTTCTTTTCTTTTTCTTCCATCCCTTGTTTGGAATGTTGCTTGGGATTGCATGATGTTTTTGTTTTGTGGTTGCAATTTAGGCATGAAAGAGAAGAAAAATAGAAAAGAAAGAAGTGAAAAAGAGAGAAAAAGAGAAAGTAGAAAACAAAAAAAAAAGAATAGAGAAAATTTCTATTGTGTATATTGCTCAATAAGATTTGATTGCTCTCCAATTATTACATTTAATGCTTTTTATGAAATTATTTTCCAATTTTTGATATTCCCCGCAGTTTTTATTATCCCTAGTTTTCATTCCCGAACACTTTGAATCCTAACATATTTCTTTCATTTCATAACCTTAGCCCCAAACCTACATTACAACCCTAACAAGTCCTATGTGATCTTACGGTGAATTTAATTTAAATGTTTACATAGTTTTGATAATCTGTGAAAATACATTTCACTACTTTAATGAGCGGTATATATCTTTGAGATTAAAAGTTTTCATTATATATATCGTTCTTCATTTGTGACATGTACATGACCTATTTTCCATTTATATTAACTCTTTATGCCCTCATGTTTCGTGTGTTAACTCCCTGTTTCGAGTGAATTCACTTGTTGAGTATAATGTCCGAGAGGATTGAATATATGCTTGCTTTAATTTTTATCCGATTTATTTAAGTTTTTTCCAAATCATACTTTGTATGTGCTTACTCCCCTTCCCACATTTTAAGGTTTCAATTCTATGTGGACCATTCTATAATGTTAGTAATACGGACAATTATGTGAATTAGTTCACTTTGCTAATAATGTATATGAAATCTTTTTCGTATTGTTGGGTTTGTCACATGTGATTGGGCATTATTTTGAGGAAACCATATGATGTTTGTGATTTTCATCCCTTAAAACCCTCACGAGGTAACACTCGTCCACTAGGGTAACCTAGGGATTTAACGGCTTTTTGCATACGCTAAATGCAATCGTTCGCCCGCAAAATGGCCTTATATTTTTTATCGCTTTTGTACATATCTCCTATTTTGTGATTTTCTTATAGTTATTCTTGCTTTGAATTTCATTACTTGGGACTAGCAATGTGTAAGTTATGGGGTGTGATTCGTATCGAACATTGCACTTTATACCCTCGAAACTAATGCATTTTAGCCCCCTCGGGTACTTTAATGTCTATAATTATGCTCGATAACTAGACAACCTCCGTTTTATAATCTAACATGTTATGTGAGGTATTATTGAGATTTTATTGGTGTTACGGTGCTTTGTATGAAGTTTGAGTGCATTCCGATTAATTTCCATTGCGATTTGCACGTTTAGGAAAATTTTTGTAATTTCACACTTCGATATTATTGCCCGAAGTCTTCACGAAAGTTGTAGCCCTCGAGCCATCTTTTCATGGCCATAAACGGTGCTCGAATCGGAGTCCGAATGAAGGAAACACGGACCTTTCATCGGAAAAGAATTATAAGAAAAAAAATAACAATTTCATTAATGACCTCCATATCCTTTTTCTCTTTCGTTACAATTTCATAAATTCCCCTTGCATCCCTAAATCGTTTTTTTCTGCAAACCCACTTTGAAGATGGCAATTTTGGTTCCATTCTCGAGTTTTTCTCGGTTTTTAAGTTCATCCCAAATTGAGGACTTTTGTCCGAAATTAGAGCTCGATTTTGATCCACATGCACAAATAGGTCTCTTTGGCCATGTTTGGAGCTTGGGTTTTGGCCATTAATGGTGGAGATGGGTATTTGAGAAAAATGATGGAATTGATATGGAGGTTTTGTTTTTTTGTTCTCGAATAGCGGCATGGGCCATGGTTTCGGGTCAATAATGGTTTGTGCGAATGGAGCTCAGGTCTTGGTGTGGAGCTTTTGTTTACGCAACTGGGTATTGCATTTTGAGGACATGGAGGTCTTGAGCTGCTGTATAAAACGTGAACCATTGATTGTTGGTTTTAGCTACTGCACGAAATTGGAAGCAGGTGTGAGCTGCAACTGTCAAGCCCGGTGGAGCGCGCCTCTGCCGCCGATCGACCGGTGTTCCAATTTTATGCCTAAGGCCGAGACAGTGGCTCTCCCTCTTTTGCGCGGTCGACCGGCTTGAGGCCCCGATCGATCGGTTCCCCTTTTCCCCCATTTTAACGAGATTTCTGTAGTCTCTTTTCTATTTTTTTAATTTTCTTTTTCTATTTTCTTTTCTTGCGTATTCAAGACTTATCCCTCATTTCTTTTCTTTTTCTTTTTCTTTTATTGGTTTTTGTAACTTAGTATAAATACTAGGCTTAGTTTATTATTGTAAGGATCTTTTCATAATATTTTCATTCTCTCTTTAGACCTAGGTTAGAGAAATATTGGGGGTTTTTGTTGAGTGTTACCCCTCTCCTTATTTTTGTTGTGTAAGACCCACCGTTAATGTAAGTTTACTATTCATTATCATCTTCCTCTTATTTATACTTTGTCCATTTATTTCTATGCTTTTCCATTAATTTTTCATGCCTAGTTAAATTTATTTCTTATCTAGAGTAAATTTGTAGTGTTAAATTAATTAGTTGCTTTAATTAATTAGTTAGTTTAATTAATGTTTTTATTTATGTGTAGTGGCTAGTTTAGTCTAGGTTGTGTCGGATTGAACTCACCTTGGGTTGACGGGTTGCTTTGCTTAGGTGATGGTTTCTCATGGGTTTATTTTGAGTGTGTTGTCCTAGTTATTACGCCTACGAGATTTACCGGTGTATATCATGTATGCGTCGTATTTACGACCTTTCGTGCGTAATTTTCGAGGTATTTGTTGACGCCAAAATCTTATTAGTATTTAAAACAAATTTAAGGGTGTGACAACTCTTAATTTAATTAATTGATGAAAAGAGACGCAATCATTATAACTTGTGAACCCATGCAATCATTTTATACTAATTAACTCGTGGTAAGGGATATTCGACACAACCTATAGTTTTTATTCGCTTTGTTAACATAGTTTAATTACACTTACCTAGTATAATCCTTCTCCTTTTGTTATATTTTCTTTTTAGTTTGAAAAATACCTTTTACACATTTATTTTAGGAATATTAAACCAGTTAAATTCTAGCTACTCGTCTCTGTGGATTTTCGATACCCGGACTGGCCGCTATACTCCCTTAAAAGAGTGTAGTCAATAGTTTAGGTTTTGTATTGAGGTGGTGAATAGAAAACAACGATTGGCATGCTGATTACGCGCTACTTTTCACCCTTAATCAACAAAATTTTGAAAATGTAACGTAATGATCAATCAGTGGAAATTAGCGGTTAAATTTTCGGCTTCGCACACACATTACAAATTGAGACTCTTGAATATAAATTTATGGTGACTATTCTTGGAGAGTTTAAATTGTACAATTTTTAAATATTTTGAGTTGTCGTTGAGTCGAAAATGAATTTTGTGGGTATATTCACTACAACGCCTGACGAGATACAACTCGTTCTACTAGGGTAAACTAAGGATTTAAAGGCTTGTTGCATACGCTTGACCGCGAAAGAGGTATTCTATCCCAATAATACGTTTGTTGAGTGTTGGACCATGCTTTGATTCTTTTACATTGCTTGGGACGATCAAAGTTCTAAGTTAGGGGGATTTGAATTAGCATAAATTCTTTGTATTTATCCCCTCAATTTAGAGGCTTTTATCATCTTGTGTAGTCTAAATCGAGTTGATTTATCCTATATTATTGCTACTGATATTTTCTATATAGTGCATTGAGTTTTGTGTATTTCTCATACATTTTGCAGGTATTCTACACCATTGAAGAAAAAGCAAAACTCAAACTCAAGAAAAATGCTAATGAAGGAAAGTCAAGGGCACAATAGTAACTTTACACTAGGAAATAGGACATTGAACCTAAAGGAAAGTTTAAGACCTCAAATCCACAAGAATGTAGGAAGAAATGTCATCCAAATCCAAGCCCCAGTTGCAAACTTATGAAGCTTCAAAGTTGAGAAGAAATCAAGGAGAAAAGGAAGAAAAATAGAAAGGCAACGAACCAAACCGATGAAACCATCACAAAAATGGTTCGCCACACTATCAGCATGAACCGAACCGATGAAATCATCACCTAACCAGTTCTCCACTCTATTAGCACCAAATCTAACCGATGAATAAGAAGTAGAATTGGTTCCCCAAACTGGTATACACCGAACCGGTTCACCTCAGTAAAGAAGGAAAGTAGAACTGGTTCTCATGGACGGATTTTTTTATTATTTATTCCTCAAAAATAGAGTTGTGCATGGGCAAAAAATTAAAATAACGTGATGCATTTATTCTTTTGTCATACCAGACATTGGGGGCTTATCTTTTGTTAGTTTTGAGAGGGTTTTAAAAGCCAAAAAGTTTAAAATTCATATTGTTCAATAATTTCTTCCTCACTTTGGATTAATTCAAGAATTTTATTCATTCCAAGTAATCTTTTCCTTATTTCTTTCAATTGCTTTCATATTTGCTGTAGGTAATTCATTCTTCTTAGTTAAAATCCTTCCTCACATGTTCAATTTTACTTTTCATGCAATTATGAATTCACGCAACATAGATTTATTGTTTTAACATAGTTTTATAATGTCCGACTAGATTTGTAAGGGTTGGGATGCATGAACCCAACCCAATGTGGTTTGCATGAGTATAAAAGTAATTCTCTAAATTAAATAAATGATTGAATCATGTTGGTTAATTGTTATGACCATCGTTGGACTTTTAACCTCGTTTTCCCTAGGTAACCATGGTGTTTAAGAGTGTGACGCACGTGCCAGCTATTCCGACACCGTTTTATTTCTATTCTTGATTATGTATGATGTGGGATTTTACCCTCATATATGTAATTCTTTAAATTTACAAAGTCTGGGTTTGATCAATTATCTAATTCACGATTAATTTTATATCTGGTAAACATACTAAGGTTCGGGGGATTGTAGTCCAACCTATTTTTCCCATTCATATTTAGTCAGTCACAGTTAGTTTACTCTTGTATACGTAGTTTAATTAATTTGCATTTAGTTAGTAGCTATAAAACTCAGAATTCATCACTTTTTCCTTTCCTTTTTCTGAGTCAGTTTAAGGTTAACTGTCTTACCTATTATCTTCACGTTCTACGTCCTATTTCCCTGAGGATTCGACCCCATCTTACCAAGTCTATTACTTACGCGACTGGTTTGCACTTGAACTGTAATTAGCATGCACTAGAGACATATTTTGAGTCGCATTAGGAGTTATAGCAGTATTAACTACCTGTGCGACAATAGCTGCGACCTCTGTTGCTGTCACATTCCCCTAAGTGGCTTGTGGCTCCAACTGAGCCTCCTCCTCTGCGGCCCTCTAAGAGGCACGTGCTGGTCTACTTCTCTTGTTGTTTGGCATCTGAAACCAAACCAAAATTGTATGAGATTTATTTTAATCATAAATAATAGCATAAGAACGTAAATGTGAAATATTAAACAACAATCCTAAATTTAGGTTTCTATATAAAAAAAGAGAAATAAATAAAATGTAGCAAGTTCGCACATATCCTAAGGATACAAGAACCTAATGCTCTAATACCAACGGTGACAACCCACCTATTCTAATACCGGGTGGACAATCCTCCACTAAAATAAAATAAGAATCTCAGTATGGTCTATTCTCGGCATCACTGCCACAACAACATTATAAATAAATAATAAGAATAAACCATTCAATAAAAAATCAAAGAATAGGTCACCATGCATAAATAAATATTAAGAGTAAACCGAATAAACCATCATCACAAAAATGTAACATCCCACTTAATCAAACTGAATAAAACTGAGTATTGAAATAAATATCTCTGACAATAATATAAATCCTATCCATCTACGAAAAACACACCGAACTAAAATTTGAAATGAAATGATCCTATGTAGATCGAATGAGCTAAGGCATCTAAATCAAGTCCTATAGCATCCAAACCTATTGCATTGGGAAGTATGGATCTATACCAGCGGTCCCGACTACTATTGCTACACACCTTCGGGTTTAAAAAGAAAAATAAGGAAAATAATTACCCGCGGATAAAAGCCCGAAAAGTAGAAAATATTTTACAAGTAGACAATTGTTTGAAATAGATTAAAATTTTACTGTATTACTTTCATAATTAATCCGTCGCATTCACATGAGATAATACCTCACCTCTCAACTACAATGCACCTTAACGTGTTCATTTTATTATCCTAATTACCTAGTCTAAGTAGGACACATCATCTATTAGCTAAGTATACTTACCTTCATTGGGTATAGGTATCTGTTCATTAAAATTATTGTAGTGATACACTTGCTATAGATGAGTAGTCATGTAATAAACATAACAAAGTTATGCTCATGCTATAAATAAATATATATATATATATATATATACACACTATCTCTCTCTCTCTCTCTATGTGTGTGTGTGTGTGTGTGTGTATCCCCAGAGAATGGACCTTAGGATTACATCCCTCGTGTGCTATTCGGCTCTAGGCATCACGTATCACATTGAGCCATCGAGTTGGAATCTCACTTCTGATCCCAAATGAAAACACAAAAAATGGAGGTAGTTATAAACATATGTCCAACAGTCGCAACCATATCACATCGCACCCAATCTATCTCCAAACCAATATCTATCCTCACACATGGATAGTGTCCATGCAACAGTCCTATGACCTGGGGAATCAATCCTATACCTGCTAGTCAATGTCAGGGTGGACTGCCCACTACGTGCAACCACCTACAATAGCACTATCGAGTAGGTATGTTTAGTAAAAACAAGTAGCATACACACATACATACATATATATATATATATATATATATATATATATATATATATATATATATATATATATATATATATATATATATATATATATACGTCACTCTAATATGTATATATATAAAGTATTGAACTCGTACGCATATCCCATAATGTACGGTTCACCCAATCCTGAAGTTCAAACAAACTTCCAGATTAATTAAATAAATAGTCACTCACTTGAATTCTCGATTATCCTCACCCGAACCCATCTGTAGTTGGCGTATCACACGTACCACACCCTGGAAAGCATTCCCCTATAAGCCCACGTACCTCGAAGCCCCTACGGTCATTACCCAAGCTCTAATGGGTAAAATAACCCACGAACAAAAACCGTTCAGACCAACAAATCGAATCGGTTCACAGGCAGAACGAACCAATTTGGTTGAGTGAATCGGTTCCCTCCCCTAGTGAACAAGCTCGATTTTCTTGGCTGTAAGGCATCTTCTACCTTTGGATTTCTCATCAAAACCCTATAGTGGAGGTCCTAAGCCTCCCAAAACATGAAATTGACCTCACACATCAATATATTAACGTTGCAACAACATTTTAATGCCTAAATAACCATGAATCCTATATCAAACACCTAGGATTTCCAATCAATCATCCAATTAATTGAAAACAAAATTTTTCCCCAATTTAATTTTTAAGAATTCAACCTTCCTAACAAAGTTTTACATGATTATCATTTAAATCCGAAAATTAATTTGAAAATTATAATGCGATTAATCCTAACTAATAATCTATTTAAATTAGAAATTCCTTATAATATAATTCTCTACATTAATCAACCGAAGTTTCAATCTTTAATACTTTAATTCTCATATTTCTATATCTAATCATGAAAGTAATTAACAAAGTATAATTCGCAACTTAAATTAAGTAACTACTTGCCTTTATGGATTAATTTCGACGTTCTATAGATTTTAATGACCGGTTGAATATGGAGATAACTTCTTTCTCCCTCTCCAATCGCTTTCTCTTCTTTCTTGCTCTTTTTCTCCTCTCTTGAACTCTCTCTCTATCAATCTCTCTAGTGTAAAATATTAAAGATGGGCTTCCATCTACCTTCCCAACCACTTAAATGCTCCCTTAATTACCCTAATCCCCCATTTTTACTTAACCGTAAGTGTAAAATAACCCTCATACCTTTGTATGGTTCCTATTATATCTAAAAAGCCCCCGTAACCACCCAATCATAACACCTGAGTACCCATTCCGGACTATTTTGACCTTTTTAGGCCCACTAGTGCACTCAAAAAGGTCATCTGAGTCCAACGAAGAATATACTAACATCTCATTAGTCAGTCCCAACACGGTACTGTACGCGTTGCCCATAAATTATACTAATCTGTTAATGTAACCCTATCGACATATAATATTAAATTGTCTCTTTCACTCATACGTGACATATAATATATGACATAACTATTTACTTATCACACGCAAGTAAATAATAATAAAATAAATATTAAACCTTTGCTGAAAATCAAGTTTAATTTCCCCTAATTAAATTTATAATTATAAGCATACAAAAACTAAAAATTAAAATGTACGGGTACTACATTGAATTTAGAAGAAAATACATTTCCAAAAGTGCCTCCAAACTAATGGTTTTAAAATCAGTTAATACCTTAGACTCACTAAATATGCCTCCTATGTGTAGGAGGATGTACGTTTAGCTTAAAATAATAAGGACACGAGGATTTATAGTGGTTTAATACCTCATTTGGGGTACACATGTCCACTTTAAAGTGTTTCCCTTACTTTTATTCATTGTAATGGTGAATAATACAAGTGCACCCAACTTTAGGCATTGGATAAGGTCAAGTGGAGTTATTTCAATTATTTAAAATGACTAGAGATCTATTAGGCAATAACTAAATGAATCTTTTTAATACTTCTTATATTATTAGGAACAAGATTTAAATGAAGATAAGTCACCCAAGATTGATACTTAGAATACTATAAGAGAATTATAAGTGGTCCTGAGTCTTTTACAATTGCTAAGTATCAATGTTATACTCAATAATGCCCTAAAATAACTTAAATTTGGATCCTTCTAACCTTCCCAAACATCCTTTATATAGTAAACTATTGTGAATTAGAGAGAAGTGATATTTAAAGCATATCCTACTCATAGATGGTATTTGCTATTATAGTGGAATGGTGGAATGTTGGTGAAAAGAGTTGTAGATGGTTATTGGGATAAGTAAATATAATTTCATTCTTTAGGAAAAATTATTGTGAGTGAGTGGTTGTTTGTAGAACAATGAGGTACTTTCCACCAAATTGTTAGATTGGTCTAGGAAGTCTTGCCTAATCGTTTATGAGCAAACCTTATCTTGAGTTTGTTGGTATAAATTATAGGGGATATATCCTCTTTAGTAAAGGGATATATGATCTTGAAATAGTCCAAAGAAGTCAAACAAAGTGGATTGTTCCTGATGAGGCTTTGTTGGACTTCTATAATCATTTTCCTAAGGGATGAATCCTCCATATAGTGATGTGAACTTATTGATGACTCCATATCACTTGACCAAGAGTTAAGAGGGATTTTTTGGTCCTCATCTTATGATGTACTATTTATTGCTAAAAGTTGTTATATATACAGGAAGTTTTATGTATTCATCTTAATATTTTAAGAGATCTTGAAGGTGATATATTTGGACTATGGGGTCTAACTTGCTAGTGGAGTCCTCAACTGAAAGGTCAATATTCTATAACTTATGTTATTTCCTCTGCCTAAGGATTCCATCCTCTTCTCAAGACTTGAAGTTGAAATTATATTTGGTATCATCAACATAAATATTAAATATCAACAATAATTACAATATAATAAGAAATATTCTGTCTCATATAAGAAACTATATAAGACAAAAGTCTAAAACCAAGAACACGTTTGTCCATCACAAACCACCATCGCCCATTCTTAAAGGATCCTAACATGCCTCCATAAATTGATTCTAATTTCAAGGGGAACTAAAATAATATTTTATTGAATGAAATTGATGTCTCGATAAATACAAAAAAAAATTTATTGATAAGTTAATGGCTCAAAGGTTGAAAATGATGTTGTGAGATTTCCTCTTTCTTTTTGTAATACCCGTAATTTTTAATTAGTAAATTTAAATAATTAAATTGAGTCTGGGAGAATAATTAAGTGAAATTATGATTTAAGAATTTAATTATTCAAAACAAGTTTGGGATGTATCAATTTTATGCAAATTAATTGTGTAAATTGGTAATTTATGCAATTAGAATACATGGAGGCATTAAGTTATAGACCTTAAGGGAGACAAAGTCTTTTAATTTGTCTTAAGGACAAAATTAGGGTTTAAGGGAGTTTTATTTTAGTGAATGGTTATATATGGTTTTAATTTTTGAGTGAGAAGGAAAAAAGATTAAGAGAGAAGAGGATTGTTGGGGGAGGCCCACGATCACGGTAGACTCAGTCACGATCGTGTCCTCAGCCCAGTGATCATGGAGATGGATTCACATGACCATGCCTTATGGCTCGCAGCCCAATCCCATCCCAGTCGTTGGTCACTCTATATTAGGTATTTATATTTAGATGTAAGCACGAGACTTCATTTATTTTACACACTTTTCCCTCAAACAAACCTACAACACATACATTTATTTCATCCCTAAGCTTATAAACCCTAATAATCCATTAAAAATACTTTCAAGCTTGAGTTTGAGGATCTTACACTTGGGTTGGGATGGTAATCTAGGAGCATTATTGTTAGATCTTGAAGAGAGGAGCGTGGATTTCAAGTAAAATTTAAGACACTAATTAAGGCAATAATTCTTTACCTTTTCCCTTAAGTGATTTATGAATTATATATTGTCTAAACCATGTTTAATACGTGATTAAAATCAATTGCAAACTTAGTAAGGGTATAGTAAATGGGTAAAATGACGGCATTATGGAAATTGACATCACAACGAAAAGTAACATCACTACGTGATGCACGAGATCGTGACGTTATTATAAAAAAGTGACAAATATAGAGACGTTAAGTAAATGGGTAAAATGAGATCAAATATATATAAACACAAAGGTGGATGCATAAATAGGACTCGAATCCCGAAAGTAATTTTAGGTTATCTACGTACTCAAAATGGCATCAAAGTCCAAATAGTTTTTCTGGGGAATGATGTGGAGTCTAACCCATAATTCGAAATTAGAGTTTCTCCTTTTGTTTGAAAAAAAATGTGTAAAAACGGCGGTGAAAGTTTGAAAAAAGTGAAGAAAGCTTAATTTGGGATTTATAGGATAAACCATCTTTTATTTTTTTTTGTCATTTACAAAAATAGATTTGGAATTATATATATAATAAAAATTGAATTTAATGGTGAGGAAAATGATAATTAACTAAGAAATGTGCACAAAGTAACTAGGTGTATGAAAAAGTAACAAGTTAGAAAAATGAAGTGAAGAGAATTTGGACCTTCTGAGTTGTTTGAATTCTATAGAGGTATTGTAATATAATTTTTTGGATGTAAATGATGGTGGCGGAGTGGTGGCAAGTGGTGAGGTGAGAGGTGGTGTGGGAAAATGTTTTTGAAGTGTAAGGATAATGTTTTTATGGTGACGTAATAGAGCCTATCGCACAAATTACAAGGCTTCACAAAGGTGAGGTCAAGGTTTCCTTAAATATGAAACCGTAAAATGATAAAATGACCAAGATGCCACCAAGAGGTGAGGACCGACATATGAGATGCCCTACCCGGTTGAGGTTGGTTCATGTTGAATTCCTATGAGCCGAAACTCTAGTGGGAAGCCCAAGGTGAGTTTTGATCATGTTGGGGATAAAGGTTTAATTTCGAGAACCTAGGGAATCTATGCGACCAATACAGGGATCGCAATCGATTTTGAAGGACAATGTCAATTTTGAGGACTTAAAGATTGTATGCCACTGATTCCGAAGGTCGCAAACGATTACGAGGGCCAAGGTCAATCCTGAGAACACAATGAATATATGATAACTTTGGAAAGGATATGGGATGATGTGAGAAATTTATGGAGTGACTCGAATTTTTTTAGAGTGTTTGTAAATTTTAATAATCTCTTAATGCCTATGTTGTTTTTAATTGTGATAGTTTTTATGGAAAATGTGCTTTTTTTAGCAAAAGTTGAGATTTTTTATTTAAAGTTTTTACATGAATTTTAGAAATTTTTGTAATTTTTCTAAGATATTGTGGACTTTTTTAACACAATTTAGAGGGTTGACTTTTGCCAACTGGTAAGGGAATGGAGTCGGTTGGTCATCGCAGCTTCCTAAGGGGTAGGCTAGTTGGCAGGCACAAGGGTGTGCTAACCGGAACACCTTTTACCCTCATTCCTCCATATTTTGACATTGTCTTTTTTGTATCTTTCCCTAGATGCTTTCATCCAATGCTATCGATCAATGTTTATTGATACCTTGGAGGCATTCTATTATTTTTAATGCCATTGATTATATTTTTTCATTATTTTTGCCTTTTTTAATAAATATATATATTTGAAATTTTCCTGAATTTTGTTGTTGCTTTTTAGGTATCATTCCATAAGGTGATTGGGCGCAACAACCCATTGATGACACTGGTTGCAAAGGAGGCCAATGCATGGTCCAAGATGAAGAGGTGGAGGAAGGAAAATAGGTAATCAAAGGACCTCCCAACCCATAGGGATGTGAGAGTTGTGGAGCGATGTGGAGGCTGCAAGGATTCCCCGACTTCTAGACTATACATTTCCTTGTTACTATTTACAAATTGGAGTGGGTCATGTAGTCAAGTTTCCTCACCGGTGTCACACTATATTAGAGGGTCTTCCTCCCATGCTTGTAGAAGACTTTTAGTTAGGGTTAAGTCTTATTTATTCCTCAATCAATTTGTATACTTCTTCTTATTACTGACTTGATCTCTCATTCATTTTCTTAAATATTATATCTATATGGGCCACTTTGTCGCGCGACATTAATGACTAGATGAATTTTGTGGTCGAGCAGATTCGAATAATGGCTCAGTCTCGTGTTGCTCCTCCGGGAACAGATGATGATCATTTTCTGGAAGTGGGGAATCTACCTCGCACCTTCATGGGAAGTGATTTGGCAGAGATTATTGAGGCTTTTGGTAGTGTTAGACTAGGTTTTTAGGAAAGTCCCGACTGTGCCCAGACAGTTTTATTTCATTTTTTCATTTTTTGTTTTCTTTGCCTGATGTACATGAAACAAGTATGTATATATATATAATGATGCATTTTCTTTTCGTTTTATCTTTATTTATTTCTTTATTCTATATGCACTTTAATTTTTCACTAAGGATTTTATTTTAAAAAGTATGAAAATATATTTTTGAATGTTCAAGTAAAGAAATAGCAGTAAACTGTGCTGTAAAAAGTTAATTTCAAAATGGGCTTATATGGAAATGAGGAAGAGAGAAAATAAAAATGGAATTTCCAAACTTTTCAAGGCACATTTTGAAACTTTGCTTTTCAAACTTTTCTCTAGTGTTTCTTCACTACTAATACTTTGATTCTTCATTAATGGTGATGGACTAGCAACTTTCATTGTTTTATGGAGGATTTTTAGTATAAAAGAGGGCTTAAGGGGGATATTTTGAATTAACCAACCATTTTTCCTCTTCTCTCTTGTATACAACTTCATTCCTTCTAATGTCCATTCTTATGACATAAATGTTTGCTCCTTATATCGAAGGTTCGGAATCAATGATCTTGTATATTATTAATTACAAGAATTTTAACTTGTGCCCGACCACTTTATGGACTAACTATTTAATAAATTGGAGTCTATTGAAAGTGATCCTTTAATTCTGGCCCCGAAAAGATCATATGTTCCATTTTGGATTGGATGATGTTTGTCCAACTTATGGGAAATTTCCCTCCATGATGGGTATTCAGCCTTTAATGTCGCCTACCATGCCCGAGTTTTCCCGTTCTACTTGAGTTGTTTTGGTTGAGTTGCTACACATATCTACACATGTGATGCATCTATTGGTGCATAGGGGAACCATTTCTCTTCCCACAGTGCTTAAATCTATACGTCAAAGGGATTTCAGGGTCAACGGATTTTCTAGTGTGGTGGACTTAGGCTCGACCACAAAGATGCTTTTAGTAACATGCGGTATAATTGTGGACACTCAAGTGGTTTTCATTGTACCAAGGATACACTATCACCATAACACCTCGGCTAATATTTTAATGGAAACACTAAACAATCTAGATAATTGGAAAGAGAATATCTATACTTTCTCGCGAGGTATTCATATGATGTTGTTCATATGGTTAGTGGAGAGATTTTGTGCCTCTCGAGTACCCTTTGACCGGTACCCCCAACTTCTTTCTTTAATCACGCATGGACTTCGGCTCATCCATGGGTTAATGGAATGACTAGACATCAAGTGGATCTGGTCATCTCCATTAGTTTGTAACATGGTGGGGAGAATTGGAATCCGTTCTACAATTAAATGATTATCCTTATGTCCGTCTTATAGGAATCCATTACACCTCGTTCTACCTCTCTTTGAGACATTTACACCAAGTAGATTGGGAGCATATTATACCTTTCTGGATAAGAAAATTTTTCATCATGGAAGATTTGACAAAATCTCTAAGGATGTTTGTGGTGAGTTTACGGCATTTTCGTAGGCCTTCTTGTCATCTGACCCAATTCGTGGGGTAAGCTTAGGTAGTGTTAGGGGATTATCTAAAATGGCTATGGAGGGGTTTAGTCTTGAATATTTGTTCTGATGAATCTGGGAAGATGTGTCTTATGATTTCTAAGGTTATTGAAGAGGGTGTTTAGGTCCCATCGAAGCTTTTCAAGGTGTCCCACTACATTGTGGTAGGTAAGTACATAGAATAGTATTTATTCGGGGGGGGGGGGGAGGGGGACAAAAGATGATGCTTTTTATAGTAATGGTAATGATTGTTGATGTAAAAAATTAGATTGCTCTAATTATTCAATCACAGATAAATAAAATGAGACAAAGATTTTTAAAGTGGTTCAGCCTTATAAGAATGGCCTACGTCCACTGTTATGTTATTGCTGAGTGTTTTGGGCATTCTCGATTACAAGCTCTATCAAGAAATTTCGGTCCCTTTGAATGAGGGTGATACAAGGTATTTATAGCCCTTAGGCTGTACATGAAAGGGTTGATACATTAAATGATATACATATGAAATGGTAATACATTTAATGCAGCGTGTGCATCAAGATGATAAACATTCAATGAATAATTGAACTGTTGATTATCTGGCAATTAATGCTACGGCCGAGATGCAGCTCGGGCCGCCTTAGTTGCTCGTTGCTCAGGAGTTCCTCGGAGCGCTAGAGTACCTCGGAGTGCTGAAGTTCCTCGGTGTATCCTCGTTGCTCGAAGAGAACATGAGTTGGTCGGGGAAATGAACTTCCTCGTTGCTATTGTGCCAAGTAGATTGACACGTGTCTTCATATTATTCGTCCATATCAGCATATTAATTTTGGTATCAACAGAAGCCCCCAATGTTTCATATTTTGAACTTTGAGGAGTATGGAACATTCTTTCTCGGTATATGGCGATATTAAATGACTTTCCGGGGTTTTAGGAGCCTTTTCTTCATATTTGAATTTCTTCCAAATTCACAGAATCCGCCTTTTTTGAATTTTTATGAGTGCTTCGATCTTCGTGCATTTTTGTCCTTTTAACCGCCGGTGGCGTATTAGTTTCTTTTGTGTAATCATTTCCTTCGCTGCTTCACAAGGTAAAGTATTTAAACTTCTTAGGTAACCATACCGTCTTCTACCTTTTCCAATTTTCTGCATTCAAGCTTTCTGTTCTCTCTCTCTCTTGTGCGTTCATCTTTTCCTTCACTAGTTGTCAGCTCTTCCTTTTTCCTGTAAGATTCTCTTATTTTCTTCTGTATTTCTTTTATTCACTATGGTTTATCTTGTGGAGTCTGTTGAGAAATTTCGTTCCGATTTTTCCATTCCTTCCTGGGTAACTCTGGAGGTTCTTTCTGAGCCTTTAGATTATTTTCGATTGGCTGAGGGACATTGGTTCCCCAGTCTATTCATTGCTGAATGCGGATTTTCTTTTCCGCCAAACCCCTTATGCTTGGAGTTCTGTCAGTACTTTGACGTTGTTCCTGCAAAAATAGCCCCCAATTTATGGAGAATAATTAATGGGGTGTATAAATTAAATCTAACTCATGGGACTCGTATAGGGATTCCTGAGATTATGTATTGCTATAGATGGGCTATTTTAGATAATGTTTATTACTTAAAAACTAGGTTTTTTAATAGGGCTCTTGTAGTTAACCTCCCTGATGCAAATAGAGATTATTTTGAACATGGGGTGGTTATTAAAAATTGGCAATATGCCCCCTTGGTTGGAGATGCAGTATACCAGGGTCCTAAATGCCCCCATATGGCAATGGGATAGGTTTATTCTCATTTTCCTTTACTTATGAAATTATGCTTTTATCCTATTTGACAAAATGTATGACTGATATTTCATTATGTATTTATTTGCAGTTGATAGTAAAAGAAAAACTCCAAAAGAATCAGAGGTTAATATTAAGCATCTGAAACTTATATGGGGTTTGCATAAGAACGTTGCAGACGAGCACATCAGGTCAGCATCATATTTTCTGCAGTATAGGAGTTATACGACTTCTTATACTGCTCGTCCTGTGATTAGATCTGTTGAGCCAGCCTCAACTCCAGAGGATTCTTCTTCAGATTCTCACATCCCTTTAAGTCAGAGAATGGGCAGGAAAAGAGCTCCTCCTGCTCTATTTGACGACACTACTTCTGCTGCTGAGGCCAAGAAAAGCAAAATTGATGTCCCAGAGGGGACTAAGAAGGTGGATGTTGCGCCTTCCAAAGCTATCGAGAAGCCCCTAGTGGCTCCGAGCAAGAAGGTTGCTCCTGTGGAGATGACTGCTATCTCTCCGACCAAGAGCTCTTCCTTGGTTGAAACTGCTGAAGTCCCTTTGAGGAGATTGAGGAAATCGTCCTCAGTCAATTTGGCTGAAACTGTCAATCTGGCTGAAACCATCTCATCTCTACCAGCTCGTGGTGTTGGTGTTCCAACCATCATTCCTCCGAGCTCTGCAATGAGCTCGGCAAAAACTTGGATCATACCCGAGGTCCAAGGAACTGATGAAAATATTTCTAGGGATATGCTGACATCCCTAGCTACCTGTCACCTTGCTTCAGTAAATTTCTCACACTCTGAATTTCCTTTCTTTCTTTGAATACTTGTATTTTTGTACTGACCTGTCACTTTTGCCTTTGTTTAGCTGGTGAATTGTTTTAACAACATCGTGAAGAAAGATGAAGCAATTAAAGCTTCCCGCTCCTTGTCGGGGGTAGAGGATGCTCTGCTGGGTTTGACCCAATCCTTGAAGGATTCTCGTCAGCAGTATAATGAGGACAAAGCTGACTGGGAGAAAAAGTTGTCTATAGTTGAAGCTGAGAAGGTGAAGTGGCTGAGATCTCCAAGAGTTTGGAGAATAAGGTGAAAAGTTTAGAGGTCGAGCATCAAAAATATAACGACAAGCTCAAGAACTTTGGAGAGCTTGAAGATAAGCTGAAAAAGGCAGAGGAAGAGTTGTCCATCCTGCGAGATGTCAAGCGCCAAAAAGAAGAATTGGATGCGAAGTTAAAGACTGACGAGGATCTTCTATCCGAGAAGCTCTCCTCGGAGAAACTGAGAAGAAAGCTCGCAGTTAAAAAATCCTTCAGCACTGGCTGGGATAAAGGATGGGACAAAGGGATTGCTGCGATGACATCCCAAGTACAATACGAGAAGTTGAAATACTTCCGAGATGGCTGGGTAGCTGCCCTGCAGGAATTGAAGATCAAAGAGGACTCTGGGCTATTTCAGCTACACCTCCCTGGTCCTCCCCCACCAATTGTAGAAGAAGAGGAGGATGAGGCTATCTCTGATGAATCTTCCATAGCCATGGGTGATCAAGTCCCTGTCTCTCTACCTTCTGCCAATGAGGACATTTCTTCCATGCTTCCTCCTCCTGAGAAAATTTCAACTCCTGCTGATCAAACTGTTGTTACCACCGAGCAACTAAGCTCCTCGTCCCAGCCTCCCGAGAAAGTCTTGGGAGACAAGGAAAAGGTGTGAAGTTGTTCGGTATCATTTCTATCTTTCATTATCATTTGTAATCAAACAATGTAATCTTTTTATGATCTAATAAAATACATCTTTGTTCTTCTCTGTTGTTGATGATTTATTTTTGTTGACTGTTGTCTCCTCTTCATTAGTTTATGGCCAGGATGGAATTGCTATCTGCCAATGATACAAAACTGATGCAACAATGTCACGAATACTATAAGGCTGGTCACAGAGAGCTAAGTGTATCAGAAATTGCTGACATCCTTGGCCATGATGCTTCAGAACAGGCAATTGAGGCTTATCGGTACTTGAAAGCTTTACTTGACCAAGCTGTGGCCAATAATGTGGCCTACAATTAATTGATCGAGGAGCTTCATTGTACCTTAGAAGATCTTCAGAATCAGCACAATGAATCAACTGCCTTGTTGCACAAGGAATATGAGAATAGGTATCAACATCTTTCCTCTGAGACAGGTCACAAAAAGATCATCGCTGGGCACGATGTTAGGGAGAGAACCCTAAAAGGTGAAGTTGAGGCCTGCAGACAGATCGCCGAGCTGCTGGAACATGAAAACAACAATTTACAGAAAAAGTTGGCACAATATGAGTCTGCAGCTTCATCCTCTACTGCCTTGGTACCGGTCACTGATGAAGGATTCTCATTCTTAGAGGTTGAAAACGCCAAATTAAGGCAAGAATTGGATACGTTAAGAAAGTC
Source organism: Sambucus nigra (assembly GCA_949130495.1). NCBI lineage: Eukaryota > Viridiplantae > Streptophyta > Magnoliopsida > Dipsacales > Adoxaceae > Sambucus > Sambucus nigra. The sequence goes on along the minus strand of OX422211.1, from coordinate 462,429,352 downwards.
TGGTGTTTCTACTACTGCTCGGGGACGAGGAAGAGGTTCTCGTGGGCAAGGAAGAGCTATTCAAAATGTTATCGAGGAGCAAAATTCTCCACCTGCTCGGAGTCGATCAAGAGTTCTCAGCCGTAATGTTGAAGAATCTCGTACTCTATCAACATTGGAAACCCAAGCGTACCAACTAAATGCCAAAGATCGGGCTTTGTCTGAAATGTCCAAGAAAAACCTATCTTTGGAAGATCAACTTACTGCGATGAAGTCTGCTTTGAATAATAAAGATGTTTTTGCCAGGAGCCTTCACGAGCAACTAGAGAGAATAACTTTCCAATTCCATAAACAACCTCGTGAGTTTTGGATGGCAGGCTACAATGAAGCCCTTTGTCACTTGGACGCTCGTCTTGAAAATGCCAATAATGAAGGTTATAAACAAGGATGGTTGAACGCCCTAGGTGTGTTAAAGATAGAGCAGGGCCATTATTTATGGGATTATCATTCTCCTGGGCTACTAGATTTGCCTGTACCACCTTATAAACTAGACATGGAATGGATCCCAGCTCGTGCCATTCCTCGGAGCTTAATTTCAAAATACCTTGGTGACTATAGTCTTCAGTCTCAGATTGAATTATCTCGTCCCGAGCATCTCTTGGATACTCCTTCAGTAATGAATGTCAGAATGTCGAGGGACTTGAATTTTATCAATTCTCCCCAAACATTAAATGATCCTCCTGCTGGCGAGGAACCTGTATCGAAGGCTGAGGGGAAAAAACCAATAGAATAGGATTTTCAATGTAATAGTTAGCAAACATATGTAACATGTAATTTATTTTGAATTTTAATGAAAGACTTTCATTTTTTGTTTGCAAATCTGTATTTCTATTCTTTTGTACTTGTCTAACACTTTTACATCTGTGCATATGTATCTGTTAAAAAGATAACAATTTTGTGCTATTCATCAACCAACTTAGTAATAAACAGTTACAAGTATCAAAAATGTTGTTCGATCACTTAATAATAAAGTAATGAGTATAAAATGTTTAAAATGTTTCCAACCAACCAAGGTTGTTAAATTGTGTTTGTCGACCAACTACAGTTGATGGGTTTTTATCTCCAATCAGCCATACTTGGTAATTTTTTTCATAAAATGTGTCCGACCAACCAAGGTCGATAATTTATCCTCGTCGACCAATTACAGTTTTGATCACCGACCAACTATACTTGGTTCAGTTTGGAATTCTTGTATTTTCTGGAATGATTTTACCTTTCGACCAACATAAATTGGCATATTTGTTTCTTAACCAGCCAAAATTGGCATTTTTAAGAATGTTGTTCTTGCCCTTTTACCAACCGGAGTAGGTCATGGGTTTGAACTATCGGGTTCTTTCGAACTATCTTGTCCACAAGCTCTTTTACCAACCGAAGTTGATCACGCAAGTGTACGCCTCCTAACCAAAGGAGTATAATTTGTTCTCGCTATTTTACGAACCGAAGTTGATAACGCTCGAACTATCAGGTTCTTTCGGTCCACAAGCTCTTTTACCAACCGAAGTTGATCACGCAAGTGTACGCCTCCTAACCAAAGGAGTATAATTTGTTCTCGCTATTTTACCAACCGAAGTTGATCACGCTCGAACTATCAGGTTCTTTCAAACTATCTTGTCCACAAGCTCTTTTACCAACCGAAGTTGATCACGCAAGTGTACGCCTCCTAACTAAAGGAGTATATAATTTGTTCTCGCCCTTTTACCAACCGGAGTTGGTCGTGGGTCTAAACTATCGTCTTCTTTTTGCTGTCGAGCAGCGTAGTGTACAACACTTGTATTCCCCGAAAAACTTTCAAACAAAGGAGAGAAAAATGGTGAAAACATCATCGTTTTATTCATATTGATGGAACTGTTTTTACATCATTGATAATACTTGCGAAGGTGTTCAGCATTCCAAGCATTCTTGAATTCCTCTCCTTCTAGAGTTGCTATTCGGTAAGTTCCTGGTCGAACAACTTCTGTAACTCGATAAGGTCCATGCCAGTTTGCCTCCAATTTATTGTGCTTCTGAATGACCTTCTTTAGCACATAATCTCCTTCTTTTAAATCGCATTTCCTCACCCTTTTGTTGTAGAACAGAGCTGTTCGTTGTTGATAAGCAGCATTCCTAATGGCTGCCTCTTCTCTGACCTCCTTGAGCATATCCAAATCCAGTCTTCTCATCAAGTCACTCACCGAAGAATTGAAATTCAGCACTCTATGTGTTGGAAGACCCAACTCGGCAGGTATCACAGCCTCACTTCCAAACGCCAGCATATATGGTGATTCTCCAGTTGCTGCTCGGGGAGTTGTTCGGTAAGCCCACAGTACTGACTGTAGCTCGTTAATCCAATTAGCTTTGGCCTCACTTAGCCTCTTCTTTAAACCATTTAATAATGTTCTGTTCGTCACCTCAGTCTGTCCATTGCTTTGAGGATGGCCTGGTGCTGAATGGGTCTTCAGGATGTTTGATTGTTGACAATAGGCAGCAAACTCCTCGTTGTCGAATTGTGTTCCATGGTCTGTGATGAAGGCATGAGGGAGACCATATCGACAGATGATATTCTTCCAGAAAAATTGGTATACCTTCTCGTACGTCATATCGATAAGGGGTTCGGCCTCTACCCACTTAGTAAAATAATCTACTGCGACGACGAGGTACTTGAATCTTCCTCGAGTGGTCGGCAATGGTCCAACCAAATCAATTCCCCACATCGCAAATGGCCAAGGGGAAGTTATGGGTGTCAACAAAGCTTGTGGAGTTCGTCGGATGGAGGAAAAACTTTGGCACTTGTCACATTTCTTAGCATAGGCTATACAATCAGCCCTCATCGTCGGCCAGTAGTATCCTTGCGTCGTCATTCTTTGCAAAAGTGTCCGACCTACTACATGTGCTCCATAAGACCCTTCATGGATCTCTTCAATCAATTCTTTCACCTCGGAGGGTTGTACACATCTCTGCAAACCTACCATAATTCCTCGTCTATACAAAACACCATTAGTTAGTACATACCGAGCAGCTTTAAACTTCAATTTCCTTACTGCGAGCTTGTCCTCTGGCAATTCTCCCTCTTCAATATATGCCCTGATGGGATCCATCCAAGATGGTCCTAAATCAAGGGTAATAACATTCATCGTCAGGTTTTCATCTATGCTCCGATTTTCCAGTACTTCAATTGGTATCGTTCTTCGCAGCTCGGTACGTGTAGCTGATGCTAGTCGGGCCAGTGCGTCTGCTTGTGTATTTTCTATTCTGGGTATTCTGATCAACTGAATGGCATCAAATTCTGCTAACAATTCCATCACCTTTGCATGATACTTGACCATTAGTTCTCCTTTAACCACATATGTTCCCATCACCTGATTCACAATTAATTGAGAATCACTGAATACCATCACTTGTTGTGCTTCCATAATCTTTGCCAAATTAAGACCTACTATCATAGCCTCATACTCAGCCTCATTATTGGAGGTTTTGAATTGAAATCGCAAGGCATATTCTATATCAATCTCGTCTGGGGTTTTCAAAATAATCCCTGCTCCACAACCTGCTGTGCAAGATGACCCATCTACATACAATCTCTATGTAGGTAACTCGTGTTCAAATTTCTTATTCAATAGAGTTCCTCGGTGGAATATCTGCTGTTCTCTTCCATCCTCCCCTGCTAATTTTCGCTCCTCGTTGACCACCTCTTCTCGCCCTTTTACCAACCGGAGTTGGTCTGGGTTTGAATTTGATGATCTTTCTACATCCACAAGCCCTTTTACCAACCAGAGTTGGTCTGGACTTATGTCTGTTGATCCTGTAACATCCACAGGTTGATCAGTGAGCACTTTTTGTTCCTCGGGGGTATCAGGATATGTAAACTCTGCTATAAAATCTGCTACAGCTAGCCCTTTCAATGATGATCGGGGTTCATACACAATATCATATTCACCGAGGTCTATTGCCCAGTACATCAGTCTCCCTGACTTTTCTGGCTTATGAAGGGCTTGTCTCAATGGCATGTCGGTATAAACGACGATGGTATGGGCTTGAAAATATGGCCTCATTCTTCTACTAGCTTCAATTAATGCCAATGCCAATTTTTCCAACTTCGGGTACCTGATCTATGCACCTCGGAAAGCCTTACTTGTGTAATAAATTGGCTTCTGGACTCCATTCTCCAATCTGATCAATGCTGAGCTGACTGCATGCTCTGATACTGCCAGGTATAAGTACAACTTTTCTCTCATTATCGGCCTTGACAACAGAGGAGGTGTTCCCAGATATTTTTTCAAGTCTTGAAAGGCTCTTTCACATTCATCATTCCACTCGAAAGTTTTTTGAAGTGTTTTGAAGAATGGTAAGCATCTATCTGTTGCTCGAGATACAAATCTGTTGAGCGCTGTAACTCGTCCTGTAAGACTCTGCACTTCTTTCTTTGTTGTTGGAGATCGCAACCCTAAAAGATCTTTGATCTTTTCTGGATTTGCTTCAATGCCTCGCTGGTTGACAATGTACCCGAGAAACATTCCTTCTCGTACTCCAAATGTGCACTTCGTCGGGTTGAGCTTCATCTAGTATTTATCCAGTTGATCAAAAGTCTGACTTAAATCAACTAGATGATCAGCAGCTTTCTTGCTTTTTGTCAGCATATCATCGACATAGACTTCCATATTGCAACTGATTTGTTCGGCAAAAACCTTGTTCATCAGCCGCTGGTATGTCGCTCCTGCATTTTTCAAACCAAAAGGCATAACATTATAACAATAAGTACCCCTAGGGGTAATAAAAGAAGTACTCTCCCTGTCTTCAGGTTTTATCTTGATCTGGTTTTAGCCTGAATAAGCGTCCATGAAGCTGAGCAGCTCGTGCCCAGAGGTAGAATCCACTAACTGATCAATTCTGGGTAATGGAAAGTGGTCCTTTGGGCAGGCCTTGTTGAGATCAGTGAAATCAACACACATTCTCCATTTATTGTTTTTCTTCTTTACCATCACCACATTTGCCAACCAGTCCGGGTATTTCACATCTTCAATGAATTGAGCTTTTTGGAGCTTGTCGACCTCCTCTTGAATAGCTTGATTCTTCTCGGGGCTAAATACCCGTCTTCTCTGCTTTACAGGCTTGATCTCCTTATTCACATTGAGCTCGTGACATAAGAAGTTTGGATCTATTCCTGGCATGTCCTCATGACTCCATGCGAAAGTTTTCTTCCTATTTCTCAAGAAAGTTATCAACTCCTATTTTATTGAAGCATCCAACGATGAACCTATCTGGGTTACTCGTTCAGGGTGCTCGTCGTCCAGAATAACATTTTCTGTAGATTCCACCACCTGTCCTTTTACAAGTTGGGATTCATCTCTGGGATCGAGAGTTTCAATCTCTGTATCTTCTTCCACCTGGTAAGTAGTAGTCTTTTTCCTTGATTCCTCAAGCTCCTCTTGCTCGGCAGATGAATAATAGCATTCCCGAGCTACTTTTTGATCACCTTTCACAACTCCTACTCCAAAGTTTATTGGGAATTTTAAGCATTGATGCACTGTAGATGGAACTGCTTCAAACTTTTTCAAACCAACTCTTCCCATGATGATGTTGTAAGCTGACTGCACATTCTTATCCATCACAAAGAAGCGTATTCTTTCTGTTCCACAAGCAGGCCAAGTTCCAATGAATATATCCAACTTGATCGTCCCAAGTGGAAAAACTTTCTCGCCAGCAAAACCCAGGAGGGGTCTGTGATATGGTTCCAATTGAGATAATTTCAAATTCAAACTGTCAAAGCATGAATAGTACATGATGTCTGCTAAACTTCCATTGTCTACCAACACCCTTGAAATCACTACTTCCTTCATCCTCATTTTGATCACCAGAGGATCGTCGTGAGGATAAAGAACACCTGCTAGGTCGTTTTTTGAAAAGCCAATGACCAGCTTCTCTTTGTTTACCTTCCTCGGACGATCGTCCTCGGCCAGATTTATTCGTTGAATATATGAATAAGCTTGAGCCTCTCCAAGGTAAGCCTTTCTTTCTGCAGTAAGGTCTCCTCCTCCTGCATCTCCTCCTGTAATGACATTACAATCAAATGACCCAAAACGTATAGAAAATACCTCTCGTTCTAGTTGTCTTGGTTTCTTGGTAAGGTCGGGGTCATCATCTGGATTATCTTCATGGTTTCTCTTCTTTTTCTCTTCTACTCGACGGGGAGATCTAGACCTCTCTCTAGTTCGGTCGTTATTTTTTCTTTCACCTCCCCAATCAACATATTTTGCTAGCTTTCCTCTTCGGATGAGTGTTTCAATCTCGTTCTCAAGAGCTATGCAATTTTTGGTCATGTGACCATGATCTTTGTGAAACTCGCAATATTTATCCTTACTCCTCGAATTAGGGTCTGACCTCAGTTTCTTTGGCCATTTTACCTCCTCGTTGTTCTTGATTTCTTCCAAGACATAATGAATACCCATTTTCAAAGGAGTATAATTGTCGTATTTCTTCAGGACTGTCCATGATGATTTATTATTTCTGGAAAGTTTGTCACCGCCATTGCCCTTATGCTCTTTATTTTTATACTTGTCGACGTCCACCTTGGTGTCTTTATCCATATTCTTCTTTGCAGCCATAGCTTCCTCGACATTCATGATTTTGGCCGCTTTTGCCATCAACTCTGACATAGTTTTAGGTGGAGCTTTTGCCAAGGTGTAATACAATTTATTAGGCAATAACCCACTCATCAAGGCGGTGATTGATGTCTTTTCTTTGTAATCTATGACTTCCAGCTTCTCGTTATTGAAACGAGTTATGTAATCTCTAGTACTCTCACCAGATTTTTGTCTAACACTTAACAAGTGTGCTACTCGTTTTACTGGCTTTGCTCCAAAACATAAATTGCCAATAAACAACTCGGACAACTGAAAGAAAGTTTAAATCTCACCCCTAGGAAGATTGTTGTACCATATCTGGGCAGCTCCAGTAAGAATTCCTGAGAACGCTCTGCATCTCATCTCGTCGGGGACGACATAGATGTCGGCAGCAGCTTGATATTGCTCTATGTGAAGAATAGGATTTGTCTTTCCATCATATTTGGGGGTCACTACAAGTGCTTTGAATTTTGACGGTGTAGGAAAATTCACAATGGCCTGTACAAAAGGTGTTCCTCGAACAAAAGTTCGTTGTAGGGGGTTCTTTGCCTTGGCCATTTCTCCCAATTTATCCTCCAACAGTTGGAGAGATCCTTTCCACGCTTCATTTCCTTCCTCGGGCCTATTGGTTTGAGCAATTGATCGTTCTGAGGTAGCTTCTTGAGATCTATCTTGACGAGCAACTGGTCGTGATTGTGCTGATCCTTCTCTTAGATCTGATGGTTATCGAAAACTCCTCGACATGGTCTTAGGTGGACTCCTATTCCTCCTAGGGCCTAATCGACTGAAAGGAGACACCCTACTCAGTCTTTCTAAAGTACTGGGTCTTTCTGGAGAGAGGGTGATATGTTGATCAGTATCTGTAGCCCTTATTGACGAAGTTCGCCCAGGTTGATAAGAGAAATCATCAGACTCCTCATTACGACGTGACTCAGTACGCCTGAATCGTGAAGAAAGTAAATAAGTTTGCCTCTGACCACTTTGCTGTCCTGAACGTGCAGGTGCACTGCCTTGAAGGGTTTGTATGAGTTGCCTCATTGTTTCTTGCATGGCGGTTTGTCCTTGAGCCAGATTCGTCATAATCCCGGCTAGATCTGGAGGTGCAGAGGGATTTGGAGGATTTCCAGTATTTCCAGTGTTTCGATTGCTAGATTCTGGATTATCCGCCATTGATGATGAACGATTTTTGGTGAAAAACGAAAGTAACAATCGATTCCCACAGACGGCGCCAATCTGTTGATGTAAAAATTAGATCTCTCTAATTATTCAATCACAGATAAATAAAATGAGACAAAGATTTTTAAAGTGGTTCAGCCTTATAAGAATGGCCTACGTCCACTGTTATGTTATTGCTGAGTGTTTTGGGAATTCTCGATTACAAGCACTATCAAGAAATTCCGGTCCCTTTGAATGAGGGTGATACAAGGTATTTATAGCCCTTAGGCTGTACATGAAAGGGTTGATACATTAAATGATATACATATGAAATGGTAATACATTTAATGCAGCGTGTGCGTCAAGATGATAAACATTCAATGAATAATTGAACTGTTGATTATCTGGCAATTTATGCTACGGCCGAGATGCAGCTTGGGCCGCCTTAGTTGCTCGTTGCTCAGGAGTTCCTCGGAGCGCTAGAGTACCTCGGAGTGCTGAAGTTCCTGGGTGTATCCTCGTTGCTCGGAGAGAACATGAGTTGGTCGGGGAAATGAACTTCCTCATTGCTATTGTGCCAAGTAGATTGACACGTGTCTTCATATTATTCGTCCATATCAGCATATTAATTTTGGTATCAACAATGATAAAGCGAAACCATCTGGTAGTTGAGGGAAGGTTATTTTTTTGAAGCTTTCTAGGAAGGATGATTGGTTTCCAGTGTCGGTGCATGGTTAGGTTGGTTTGAGTTAGTTTTCTATATTGGTTTGTTGTATATTTGTTGTAGATTTAGGGTTTTGTAGGTGTAGGTATGGTTATGGGTATTGATAGGTATTTGGGAAGACTATCGCTGATGTTTCATGTAAAAGTTCTATTTTGAATAAAAGAATATGTAATAAATGTTAATTTTATCATATCTTGATGTACCTTCAAAGATTTTTTTTTATATTTGAATCGTCTACACTAATCGCTAAGGCATATAAAATCCTTTTATCTAATAAAACGATGAGAAAAAAGTATGTCTCTTGATGGGTTACCTATGTACCTCTGTGGGGATAAAAAATTATTTTAATTATTGAAAATATTTTGTGTGGATCAGGTCCTACATAGTTCTTATATAGGAAGAATGGTAGAGATTTTTTTAAATTTAAAGAACAAAATGGTGGTGAGAATTACATAACGTGACGAGAGTTCGAATTAAGGAGAGAATTTCTTGAGACGATCTATGTTAACTGGGCGTGCCATCTTTTCTCCATTGAGATCAGTGAGCATAGAGACACCATCTGATAAGATTTTTTTGACAAGGTATGACCCACTCCAATTCGCCTTGAGTTTCCTTCTTGGGTCCTAGATTGGTTTCAAAATTTCTCTGAAAGCAAGATTAACTTCTCTCATACCACGGTCCTTGACTTTATTATTAAATGATTATGTAATGCGATAGTGATATCCTTATATGAGGTATAAAACCTTTAAACCCTTTTCATTCAAAACTGCAAGCTCATTGTAACAACTTTGGTTCCAGTCATCTTCTCCAATATGACTTTCAAACATGACCTGTGAGGAAGGTATTTTAAGTTCGACAACTAGGAGTACTTATATTCTATAAATAATGGAGTAGGGGTAGCCCCGGTGGGTGTTCTAATGGATATGCGGTAGCTCAAAGGGCGTAAGGCATCTTGTCAGCCGAGTCTCTGAAAATGTCCATCATTTTGTTGATTATGGATTTGAGGCTAGTATTTGCATCTTTTACAGCCCCATTGGTTTGTGGTCTATATGGTAAGACTTATGCTTCTGAATTCCCTACTCTTTAACTACCTCTGTGACTCTACATCAATTTGGAGGCCATTATTGGAAATGAGCTAGAGAGGGGCCCCATAGATACAAATGATATTCTTCCCAATGAACTTGGCTACTTTCTTTGCATTCTTCAATGCATATGACTTAACTTCAACCCATTTAGTGAAATAGTTGATGGAAAATAAGATAAATTTATTCCCATTAGATTCCTTGGGAGTTACTTAACTAATATTATTGATGCCCCAAGTTGATAAGGGCCAGGGAAAGGCCATGTTGTATAACTCTTAAGGAGGAAAATCCTAGAGACTAGAAAATTACTCTCACTTGGGACATATTTTGACATAGGCAATGTAGTCTTAGACCATGGGGGTCCAATAGTACCCTTGTTGGATGATCTTATTTTAAAGCATATGACCATTCATTGGAGGACCCCATTCACCACCATGGATTTTCTGCACAATCTCTTCAGTGTCATCCCCTACTATGCACTGAAAATGAGTGCCGTCGAGGTTCCTTTTGAACAGGAATTTATCATAAATAATATTATGTAATGTAAGTTTTTGAAGGGTCATATATTCTTTCTTAACATCCAATTGATGGTATCGACCATGCTTGAGGAGATATTAGATATCGTAATACCATAACTTGACCTTGTCTAAATATTCTTTCATAGCGAGCTCGATATGGTAGTAGTGAGTTGGTTTGGATTGCTTTGGAACTTACAAGGGGACAATGGTTATTCCCTTGAGCATATCGATCATGGAGGCCAAATTTGCTAATGCATCAACAAAGTTATTCCTTGATCGAAACAGATAGTGAAAGGTGACATCTTTGAATTGGGAAGCAACCTCTTCAAGTTGAGCATATAAGGGTATGAGTTTCTCGTCTTTAACATTCCATTTTTGAAGAAATTTTCCTCTAATGAGGGTTGAATCTCTATAAACATCAAGGTGTCGGATTCCCTTTCTAGGGCAAGCTTGAGGCCCACAGTGCATGCCTCATATTTTTTCATGTTGTTGGTGAAAGGGAAATATTACTTAATGTCTATAGGAGTGTGATAGTCATAAAAAATGATTAGGAGTACATGAATATCACATCTCTTATTATTGACAGTTCCATCAGAGAATGTTTGCCACCGGAGATCATCAGGATTGGTACAGAGAATTTTTTTTTATCTGGGAATTTAGAGATCCATACATCGACTTCTTCCTTGGGATGATCTCTTAGGCGATAAGATATGGACCTTCCTTTAATGGATATTTATGTGACGTAGGTGATGTTGAACTCGACTAGTAAAAGCTTACATCAAGCCATGCGACTTAACAAGGTTGCTTTCTCTCACAAGTACTTAAGAGGATCCATCTTAGACACTAACTTAATGGAAAATGCAATCATGTAGTGTCAGAGTGTTTGAGTGACCCAAACTAAGGTGACACATGCCTTTTCTAACATTGTATAATTTACATTAATTGACATAGTAGATGACTCCCACTGAACTGGGCTAGCATAGTCCCAATTGTAGTGTCGTATTCAGTTAGGTAGAATATAAGGGGAAGACCAGTCTATAATGGCATGAAAACCAGTGGTTAGATAAGGTATTAATTGTTTTTACTGAAGGCTTCTTAGCACATCTACTAACGAAAGTATGTTGACTGATGAATTTGCTAATCTATTGGAGCTTTCCCAAGAAATTGAGTACCTCTTTCTGAGTTTGAGGCAATTTCATTTCAAGTATCTCCTTGAGTTTAGCAAGGTATTCTTTTATTCCCTTTTCGTTGGTCATAAAGACTAAGACTTTGCCTTTTATGACATCGAAATGCACTTTTGTGGATTAAGGGTCATCTAATACTAATAGAGTCATTTAAAGAACTTTCTGAAGGAAGGGATGTGACCTTACCAAGTTTTAGTTTTGATGATCATATCATCAACATAGACCTCGAACTCCTTGTGGAAAAGATCAAGTAGGATGGTTGTGGTTTCCCTTTAATTTGTAACCCCGATATTTTTTTGGCCAAAATCCATAACGCTATAGAAAAAGGTCCCCAATAGGGTGGTAAAAGCTCCTTCTCTTGGTGACCAGTATGCATCTTGATTTTATTACACCATGAGAATCCATCGACAAATGATTTGAATGCCTGATTGGAAGTATTATTAATGATCATGTCAATATCGGGAAGAGGGTAGTAATCTTTTAGAGAAGCTTTGTTCAAATCCCGATAATAGACAAATATACGTACCTTTCCCCTCGATTTTGGAACTAGGACTATGTGGAAACCCAAGTTAGATGTTAGACTACACAGATGAAACCCGAATTTAATTACTTGACTACTTATCTTTTACCTTGAAGGACTATTTAGGATGAAGCTTCCTTTGATTTTGTTTAACATTTGTTCACTCAGGATAAGTCGAGATCTTATGTTTTAAAAAATTTGGGTCGATGTCAGGAATTTGGCTATAAGACCATACAAAGATGTCCATAGACTCCTCCAAAATCTCTTCAAATAAAACCTCAAACCCTGGCTTCAGTTTCTTTTCAACCACATCATACCATGACTCCAGAAATCTGCAATAGAGTAAATATTCACTCTCTTTAATAAAATTCCCATTCAAAGTATCTACGAAAATAACTTATTTCCTCTTCATCGCCCTCTTTTTGTATGGCTAGTGAGGAGATATAAGTCCATTCAAGTATGGATGATACCCCAAGCCACAGGGTGGATAAGTTATCTTCATGATGACTGACTCATGGATCCTTTGTTGTTTGCTGCCCAACCCCATTTCGATCATAAAATGGATATTATTATACATATGAATCATACTGCCCAACCCCATTTTGGGACTTTTTTGTCCTCAAAGCTATCTCCAATTGGGAGAGGGATCATATCAATCTTGAGTCCATAAGGAAACATGTCATTTACAATATGCTAGATTTTTGTAATTGGATTACCGGTACTGACACCATATGTTTTATTGCCATCCCCAATGATGGTGATGACCTGATTGTCTTTGAAGAATTTTAATTTTTGATGAAGGGAGAAGAAACCCCTCTGATGCTATGGAGCCATGGGAGACCAAGAAGAAATTTAAAACATGAGGGAATGTCAATGACTTGGAATGCACAATAATCATGCATAATAATGGACATTCGGTAGCTCAAATAAGAATTTCAATTTATTGACCCATTGGCTTCTTCTTGGGTATTATCAAAAGCACGCACAATAACAGGTGTTGGAGAAAGATCTCCGACTTGCATCCCTAGACACCGGAGCATTCGAAGTGTGCATATATTTAGGGAAAAACTGTTATCAACGAGCACCAATAGAGCATTTTTTATGAGGGTTCAACAAAGATTTTGAGATAATAGTTATTGTCAGTTTCGAACCTTGGAATCTCTTCATTAACAAAAGAGATGAACATGGTGGCAGTCAATGTTCCGACTATATGAATCACCTCATCAGGGGAGGTGAAAGTAGGAATCATAGCTTGAGTGAGTAATTTGATAAGATAATTCATGCAGAGTTAGGGATACATGAAAAGTTCTTTAACTATTTAGGGATTTTGCATTCCTTGATTTTCATTTCAAGCATCGACATTTCTTTAGCGATACTTTTCACTTTATCTATGGGCGCACTTTCTTATAGGAGGACTGGATTTTTGTAATATCGACCTGATCGGGTCATGTGGTTCACTAATGGGGGAAAAAGAGGGAATCAATTTTTTCATCAATGTTAGGCAAAGTAGAAACCTCATTGATCTCATATGGGAAATGTTCAAAAAAGATTACCCCATAAAAGGAAGTAATTGTGCTGGAGGTTTTAATGTCAGGTTCACCATTTGAATCATCATCAAAATTATCTCTCCATACTGTGGCAACTATCTGATTGTTGCAAGATAAATCAATGCACTTAATAACCTCGAGCGCTTCAAAGTACAAATCTCACAAGTTACAGAGAAATTATTTAGGGAAGGGACCATATATCCTTTCAATTCCAGGGGTGTTAATAGTTTAGGAGCTACGTAAAACCTTTTGCTCTTGATTCTTTCATGTATCAAGGTCTGATGTCTAAGCTGAATTTTTCTACTGGTAGAAGCCAATCATGGAATTGTCAGTTCCACTTTAGAGCTTCCATGTAAAGCGCATTGATTCTTATACAGTCCCCCTATTTAAAGGTCAGTTCTGACGGGAGTTTCATTACGAAGATTATCAATTATTTGAGTATAATGGGTAGTTATTTCTAATTTGATTTTAACTGTGATGTAAGATCTTGTTATAAAAGAAATCATGAGCATTTTTAGGATGTAGTAGGAAGGATAGATAAATCTAAAAAAAAATTAGGGATTTTTCTAGGCTGGTGAATGAGGAAGGATTGATGATGGGTTTGATTATGGTTGAAGAATAAAAATTTGGATATTCATCTGTAAGGATGGAATTAATGGTGGCTTGTGTAGTCCCCTTTTTTTAAATGTGCTTTAATTATGTTAAAACAATTTTTCTTTCAAAAACTTTTTTCCAAATTAAACACGCAACAAGTTTGGGAACTAATTTTACTTAAGACCAATTTTATCTTGTTTAATCCTAAACATGCACATAGGTGATTAAAGTAAGTAAAATAAACAAGTCCACAACGCCGAATGTACGAGAAAATAACAAAGGGAAAAACCTCAGACGGCCCAAGCAAGACAATCACTATGATACGGGTCTACAAAGGAAGACAAACAGACTTACACAACGAATTGTTCCCCACAAGGCTTAATGCTCTTCTTCACTTTAAACTCTCCTCCACAGTGCCCACAGAAAAATCCTTCCACGATACTCATCCACAACAAACGCATCCATGAGTGCCTCGGTATCCACCAATGCAACTCGGTAACCATCTACGATTCGGAACACGTACTCCTCTGTTTCTTCACCGCAAAACCCAACAAACAATGTTTAACATAGATGAACAAACTCCCTATGGTGAAAATAAGATCTCCATAGCAATTGTAAATGAAATCTCGGATCTTTTAAACACTAAGGATGGTTTTAATCTTTGAAAACCTTAGAAAACTTTATGCAGAAAATGAAACTGTTGAAATTGTATCTTGGTTCAGCACACACTTATGAAATTCTGAGAGAAAAACCCTTTAAATATAAAACTTAAGTCAGCATATCATTCTGACAAGAACCACAATTCATTCTAATGATTATGATATGTCGTTCGAACAGCATCACAAGTCGTTTGAAGTCTCGAAAACCAAGGTGAGATTTCACACGACTCTAAACAGTAGTTATCTCAGAATAAACGAAGATAGAGCCTTTTAAAAACATTTTAAAGTCATTTATAAAAAAAATCAATCGTTTAAAACTCTTTCCAAACTCTATAAACATAATGCATTCATACCTAAGAGTATCTCTGAATGCAATCTGAATGAAGACGTGAAACATGCACCAATAAAACTCAGCATGATTTATCTTTGAAGCTTTGCTGCTACGTCTTCTAAAAAAATACGTCATAGACTATGTGGAGATTGTGACAATATAAAAATCTATCTATGACTTAAATAAGTTTTGTTTCGGGAATAAATCAATTACATACAAAAGGACTCAATTGAAAATTTTGTCCTTACAGATCTCTCCCTTTTACTATTCTGGGACAAAACCCAAACAGTGAAATGCATAAGCCGGGTTGTCAAGCCGTATGACATCTAAATCCCATCCCATAAAACCCAAAATCAAAAATACAAGACAAGGACTAATATATGTAGGTTCGCAAGCATGAACTGTCTGCATGTGATGTAGTCTTGAAATCTCAAATCTCTAAAGCAAACCTACACACATGAAACTGACAAATACCCAGTGAAGTATGGATGAAGAAATGATATAAACATACCAATATGTGAAACAAACCATTTTAAATATGTGAGCAAAATATAACCAATATGTGCAATACAATAGGATACCAATAAAATATAAACATACATAATGATACCAATTTGTAAAGCCAAAAAAAATATATGTGCTAATCATCAATCAAACTACTCCCCCTACATCACATACACCTCTCCCCCTTTTAGTCTGGAATAGACAATAAGTGGAAAAAAGAAACATTCATATCTAGAATGAAATAATCAATGAAGCATATCTAGATAAACAGAAATGCTAGATTATAAAAATCATAAAGTACTAAATCGTAGCTAGCAAATAAACATAAATAATGAATCCTCAATCTAAGAAATGATGTGACTAAATGAATTAATGTAGCATAAGAATCAAAGCATGAATAATTAATATCGGTTGAACGTAAACTGTCCAAATGAACCCAAAAGTACCAAAATAGTAAGATATCATCATGTATAAAGAAAGTACTCAAACAGAATAAGGGCTAAAAAAACCAGGAAGATCGTTCGAACGACTATGCCATGTCCTTCGAACGACTATGCCATGTTGTTTAACGACATAGGCATGTCGTTTGAGAAATCTCAAAAATGAACCAAAACAGTAAGATGTCGTTTGAAGCACCCTCCAAATGACCATACTAATGAACATATCTAACAAAATTACCGCATAAAAATGTGTCACGAGAAGCAGACTTCAAACGACTTGGACATATCATTTGAACGACATGCGGAAGTTATTTGAACGACTTTAACACATTCTATATTCCAGTGCTAAAAAATGCAGAGTTTTGCGCAGTGAAATTTTTTCATGAAAACAAGTACTGGAGATACGAAACAGTAGCAAAAAAAAACTCAAAACAAAAAATAAAATCAACAAAAACAATGTGAATTTCATGCTAATATAGTATCAATGTGCTCAAACACGGATATGGAATGAATGGAGGTGAACTACAACAAATGAATCACAACATGAACACATCGAAACAATCAAGAAGCTCTAATTGATAGCTAAACGTCATTAAACTTAGTTTTAGCCATATGTGATAATTAATATAATGAGATAAAAGAACTAAACAAACATCATGCACACAAATCCAAAATTTTGACAATTCTACAAACAATAGTGTCATGATACGATTTTTCAACATATGGATTCATGGTGCAAACCCGTTTATTTTTCCATCCAAACACCCTCATATATTTATATTTCTTTTTCAAGATCTTTTGAGGTTTCTATTTTTCTCAACTTAGAGAATCCTATTGGCCTTATTTTTGGTATATTATTCTTTTTACTGCCTTAATTTATTTCTCGAGCTCTTTTAAATGGTGGCTTTCACGATGAGTTAATTGTACTCTTACAGCCCTTTCCCGTGAACACTCATCATTTTTTCAATTATATGCAATATAAATCCTCACCACCAATGATTCTTACATGCACACCTCCTCCTAAGTCTTATTATATAATAGATGACAAAATTGAGATAAGAACGTCTCACCAAACTCAAATATGAATGAGATGTCAAACATTCATATAAACTCTTTCATGTGTCAAATACTGACATATATATAAAGTCGAATCCAAATTCATATTGACTTCAAGATAACCCTATTAATCAATGGTTAAGATCATTCAACACATTAACAATTATGACCATATGTCATAAACACAAAGACAATGAAGTGATGGGGACCCAAGAACACTAATATTCCACATCAAACATGAAAACTCATGACACAAAAGAAAACCCAAAACCTTTTTTAGTTTTTCCAAAAATATTTTTGACCCAAAAATAAAAGCTTTTTGTATTTCTCATAAATATATAAAACCAAAAATCTTTTTTAATTTTCAAAAAACATTTATGAGGACAAAATCGTTTTCTATTTTTAAATAAGACTCAAATAAATGAAAAATATAATACAAAGAGATACACATGTCATAACATTAGCAAGATATATAACATGAAGCAAAGACTAGAATATGTCTAACATACCAACACTATCATCCATTAGATCTAGCATGGGAAGAATCAAGTGCAACACAACAAGAACCATGAAGTTTAATTCCTAAAGCCTCTAAGTCCGATTTCGTAACCCAAGTAGGTGTGTGATGATGCATGGGGATTTTGGGAACTAAAACGACTTTGTTCCTCAACTTTCTAGGAACATTTTTAAGGTCATAACAAAAATGCCTAAAGTGACCCTTCCTACCGCAATGTGTGCAAGTTTAAACATGGTGAGGAATGTGACCTAAATGTTGACCTCTCCTAATGTTCCTAGTGGACTTTTTCACGTGATTTGTATTGGTTTTGGGAATGGGAACAACACTATCATCGTAGCCTATACCAAACATATCTTCCTTAATTTGGACAGTACCTAAAATCCTATCCAACTTTTCTGACCTAGCATCCAAATCAAACTTCACCTTACTCGAGTCTCTCAATCCCTACTAAATCTCACTAATCCTGGACTCCTCAAACTCTAGAATATCTTTTTTCAAAGTCTCTATCAAACCATTAAGACTATCTCTCCCGCCTTCAACGTTTTATAGTTTCTCCCTAAAAGTCTTATCCTGTGCCTTAAGATCTCAATCAATGCATCATTACTTTCTATGGCATGCTCATTCAAATTAGATTACAACTTCAAGTTTTCCTTTTTCACCTTTACTACTTCTTTATACAAATTATTAAAGGAAACTTACAACTCTCCCATGTCAATCTCTTTTTCCTCACTAGCTTTACCCTCACTCACTTTGGATTGACACTAAACGGACTTGGAAATGCCATTCACAAGAGAATATTTATGGGAATATTTATTATCGTCGCTCACATAACAACCATGAATGCTACAAAGTTACGTTCAATGGGGGAAATCTCTCCCTCTTTCGGTTCATAATCACTTAAGGTGGCATTATATGCTATCGATTTCTCGCCCTCCTTCCTAAGTCTAGTGGGACACTCCTCTACCTTGTGACTAAAACCCTCACAACCAAAACACCTATTTGACTCTTCCCTCTTAACATTCACACTCATATTCTTACAGTCAAGATCGACCTTGTTGTTCTTAGATTTCTCAAGTCTTTTGGCATCTTTCTATTTCTTTTGGAACTTAAGCAATTTTTTGAACTTCTTTGCCAACAAGGATACATCATCAAAATCGAAATCAAAATCGTTATCCAAAACATTAGTCTCATCTTTTCGGGCTTCAAAGGAATGCCCTTTTCTTTTTTTTGGCACTTGCTTGGAGGTAATATGCCAAGCTCATAACTTTGGAAGTAACCTACAATCTCTTCTAGTTTTGTTGATTCAAGCATACCCAAGGAGTTGAAATAGGTCACTTTGGGATCAAACCTACTAGGAAACGACCTTGAGATTTTCTTTATGACTCAGTTATCGGGTATTTTCTCTCCCAAGTTAAACGATGAATTGACAATGTAAGACAATCTAGAATAAAACTCATCAAATGACTCACTCTCTGAAATTTTAATCATCTCAAACTGTGTAGCGAGGTTTTAAAGTTTAGATCACCTAACCGTGCTAGTGCCCTTGTGTGTAAGTGAAAGAATATCCCAAGCCTCTTTTGAAGTTTCACACGTCATGATTCGATTATACTCTTCCGATGTGACATGTGATGAAATAACATGAAGACCTTTAGAATTACAAAGTGCAAGTATATCTTCGGTTTCGATCCACGACTCAACGAGTTTTAAATTAGCGGCCTCTCCCTCTCGTGTGACTGGTGGTGTCCAAACTTTTTTAACCGCTAACCAAAATTGCTCATCAATTGATTTTAAAGCACTTCTCATTTGCATTTTCCAATAAGTATAATTAGTTCTATAATAAATAGGAGTTCTAAAACTATCCGAACTTTCTAAATTCATCCCTAAAAGACCAAGGGATCAGCACACACACAAATATTATTTCTAGCTCTAATACCAATTTGTAGGCCCTTTTTTTTAAATGCGCTTTAATGATGTCAAAATAATTTTTCTTTCAAAAACTTTTTCCAAATTAAACACGCACCAAGTTTGTGAACCAATTTTACTTAAGCCCAATTTTATCTTGTTTAATCTTAAACATGCATCTAAGCGATTAAAGCAAGTAAAATAAACAATTTCACAATGTCGGATGTACGAGAAAATCGCAAAAGGAAAAAACCTCGGACGGCCCAAGCCAGACAATCACTATAATAGGGGTTTACAAAGGAAAACATACACACTTACACAAAGACTAGATCCCCATGATCCTTAACTATCTTATTCACTTTAATCACTCCTCCATAGTGCCCATGAAGAAATACTTTCACTATACTCATCCACAACACACATGTCCATGAGTGCCTCGGTATCCACCGATATATCTTGGCAACCATCTATGATTCGGAACATAGACTTCTCCGTTTATTCACCGCAAAAACCAACGAACAATGTGCAATAGAGATGAACAAACTCCAGTTTGTGCAAACAAGATCTCTATAACAATTGTAAATGAAAGCTCATATCTTTTAAACACTAAGGATGGTTTAATATTTGAAAACCTTAGAAAACTGTTGAAACTGTATTTTGGTTCTGCACACACTTATGAAATTCTGAGAGAAAAACTCTTTAAATAAAAACTTAAGTCAAAATGTTGTTCTAACGAGATCCACAAGTCATTATAATGACTTTGAGATGTCGTTTAATGACATCACATGTCGTTTGACGTCTCGAAAACCAAGGTGAGATTTCACACCACTCTAAACAGTAGTTATCTCAGTATAAACTGAGATAAAACCTTTTAAAAACATTTTAAAAGCATTTATAAATTAATTTCAATCCTTTAAAACTCTTTCTGAATTCCATAAACATAATGCATTCATACCTAAGAGTATCTCGAAATGCAGTCTAAATGAAGATGTGAAACGTGCACCAAAGAAACTCAGCATGATTTATATTTGAAGCTTTGTCGCTACGTCTTCTAAGAAAATATGTCATAAATAATGTGGAGATAGTGACAATATAAAAATCTATCTATGAATTAAATAGGTTTTGTTCCTGGAATAAGTCAATTACATACAAAAGGACTCAATTGGAAATTTTGTCCTTACAACTTGACGTATGGGTAAATGATTATGGGTAATGTTTGGTTTTGGGACTACTAGAGGAGAAATGATCCCCTTATCGATAAGGATTTGCACAATATTCTTCAAGTGATGACATTAATCAGTGGTATGCTTAGTGGTTTGGTTAAAATGTCAATGGGTGTCATTCTTGAAGTACTTGGGAAGAAGGTTAGGAACTGGATGAAGGTCCAGGGGTTTGATGATATTATGGGACAAAAAGGCTTAATATACTTTGGAAATAGGGTCATGAAGTTAATTATACTCTTTTTTGTAATATCAGGGTGGGTTTAGGGCTCCCTTGAGGTGGTTGATTGAGAGGATATGTTATTTATGGCAACAACAATAGGTATATCATACTTTTGAGGGGTGAATTGTCCAACTACCTCCTTCCCTTATTTTTTTCTTACTGGCATCATTTTTTTTAAATTCTAACTCTATCCTCCCAAAGGGCTCTGAAGTGGGGGTAATTTTAGCTACCCATAGTATTCTAGATATGCTCTCTTATTCTTCTCCAGATAGTCAATTGGTCATAGTGGTGACTTTATCCCTCCACCTTGTTATGAAACTATTAACAAACTCCCCAGGGTATTTCTTGAGGACTCAATGCATCATCTTTAAGTCCTCATTGTATTTATATTGAGCCATAAACTCTCTGGCAACATTTTCCCAATTACAAATTCAATATTCTTCCAACAGCAGAAACTTGCAAAGAGCACTTTACTTGAGGGTTTACTGGAACATTTGGGCCATGATCTCTTTCATATCCCCAAGAACACTCATAAAGCGATGGTAATTCCATAGATGCACGATGGAAGGCCCACTTCCTTTGAATTTCTAAATGTCAGAGATCTTAAATTTCTTGGGAAACTAAGGTTCTAGATATGGAGACATATGACTATAGTCCACATAGTTTCGCTAAATCTTTACTTGATCAAATTTCTTGGAGAACATTTTGAGATCTTCCTTAATACCGTTAAGCTCTTTTTCTTTAGAATCAACAAGATCAGGTATGGGAAACTTAGCCCCAATTTGTGCAATATTAGGAATCAGTAGATGAGAAGGAGGTGCCCTATTGACGGGTGGACCACGTGGAGGCATTACAACATGTGGAGAATGTTGGTATTATTCGGGAATACATATGGGTTCAAGTGTAACACCCCGCATTTTTTATTGAATTAAAATTGAAAAAATAAACAAACTATGCCAGTATATATATTCGAAATGTTTGGAAATGAAACTATGTCAGTATATATATTCAAAATGCTTGGAAATAAAAAGTTAAAATGAATTCATTGAGATACGAATGTGCGACTTAAATATTATAAGCGAATTAACGCATAAAAGTATCAAGAGGGTCAGATTTGGGGCAATGGCATTTTTGTAAGTAAACTAACCCTATGTATAAATAGAAAAGTAGAGAAGAAGTCTTCATTTTATCATTTCACAAAAGGGGGAAAGGGTTTTGGTAGAGAGAGAGAGAGTAAGAAGAGAAGAAAGCTAAAAGGATTTCAAGAGGATTCAACTTCTCCATACAATCCAAGACAAGTTAACAACCTATATGTGTATAATATGTATATATAATGAAATTTCACATGAACATGTATTTGGATCCCTAAATTAAAATGAAATTGGTGTTAAAAATGTTATGCAATGTATTAGGATCACCCTCCATGTAGATTCAAATGCAATAACATCACTATAGGGATTGAGTTGTAGAACAACCTCTAGAAATTGAGAAATCTATGAAATTGAGTAAATCGTCATATTAAAAACTGTTTTGAGCTTTTTTGGTTTTGAAAATGGATGTTTCGTCTGCAATACCCGGTAGGAAATCGTATTCTGGACAACTTTATCGTTTTAAGTTTTTTCAAAAACGGATCAAAAAATCCTCGAATATGCGTTTTACAGTTCTGTACAGAAAGTTGTCGTGAACAGGTTCGAACTGTATATGTTAGTTTCGGGTCTGTTTTATGAAGGCTATGGTAGCGTGCTCGAATGACCTTGTAGAAAATCACGTTCCGAACAACTTTGTGGCTTTATGTTTTTCCAAAAACGGATCGAAAAAGCCTCAAATTAGCGTTTTATGATTCTAGGCAGAAAGTTGTCGAAAATAGGGGCGAATATTATATGTTAGTTTTGGATCTATTTTATGCAGGATATGGTAGCGTTCTCACGTGACCTTGTAGAAAATCACGTTCTGAACAACTTTGTAGTTTAAAGTTTTTCCAAAAACGGATCGAAAGAGCCTCGAATTTGCATTTTAAATTCTGGGCAGCATGTTGTTGAAATAAGAGCGCTAAGGGTGTTCATGTTTTTAGAAAGATAATTGTGGTGTTGTGCCTAATATCCTAACTTGATCACATACTTATGGTTATTATGGATAAATAACCTTGAAATGATTTGATGTTGAATTAGTAAATTAATGATGTAATTATGTTATATTGTAAATAATGACTATTGTATAACTCGAGTAAGAGACTTAACACGATTGTATATATACATAAGCGTGAAATTATTTTATATGTATATTGTCGAGTATACACTAGACTAGTACTCCGGTCAACGTAGGCACATGTTGAATGCGATTTTTTGTGATTGATCCGGTTAGGTTCCGCTCGAGTGCCGTGTCGGAGATAAACCACCGGAACCGGACACATGGATGTAATGCGGGTCGGATAGAAAGACCTTGGAATGCCATGTGATTTAGGACTTAGTATGATTTCCCTTCCCACCTAATATTGGAGAATATTCGTGTGTAGGCCTAGTGTTACGACTTGTTCCCCCGGGTAACGATAGTGACCCGATATGACTTGTTGTGTGAGATATTATGCTTGTGTCTTAAAGTAATATCCCGAATCGATGCATTTGATATTATTCTTGAAGGAAATATTTTCATACATTAAATACTGAAATGGAATTAATAATGATTAATCATGATACAATATGAGACTACACGTTACTCGAGTTTGGGTTGGGTAGTCACGACATTGGAACATTGGTTGGGTAATTGAACAACTTAATTACTGGAGACGAGTAATGACGATTGTGCTTTTATTATAAGTACATCTTATAATCTTATAGCTTGTTTTCTTGCTTTGACGTTCGTCTATCTTGCTTTTTGCTCCTCTACTATATATATATAATATATGACAGGTCCTTGTCCCACTGGACAATAGACTATGGAGCTTGATGAGATCATATCAATCTTAGGATTCCTGTAGCCGTGGAGTTATTCTATTTTAATTTATGTCATTTGTTTCCCTTTTCTTAAGGGTGGTATTAGAGATTAATATCACTTTGTTTATACTTGGGATTTGAGAGAACTGTTGTATTACGCTTTCCCGTTTTGTGTTGGGCCACATGTATTGGCATTATATATTTTTAGTTTGAGATTACTGATGGATTATTACAGTGAATAGTTAAGAGTTAGTTTCACTTGTTATAGCTGTTATGATGTGATATGGTTACATGTATGAAAGTGCACATGTTTACTTTACTGCGTTTATTTAAATTATGTTTCTAATGCCAACATATTGGCGCTCCGCTTTAATTTAATTGGGCGTAGCTAACCAAATTAGATATAAAAATCAGGGCTGTCACAGTTGGTATCAGAGCACGGTTTTAGAGCCTTTAGGGATCTGAGGGCGTCCATTACGTTTTTCGCGCATCGTTTCCTTGATATGTGGAGCCTTACGATTAGGTCTTGTATTCGATGACTTGGAAGATCTCCACGCTACGATTTTGGTGGGCGATTCGGGGCTAGACTTATGTATAGGGAGGATTCCATGTTTGGATTTCATTCCTGAGACATCCCACGCATGAGGTGGATCTCCGATCGACCACAAGATAGTACCCGTGAGGTCCATGTGTGAATAATTGTTGTAATTATGACTAGTTCTCCACTTGAGTAATGTTTTCTAGGATACGTGTTCACTTACTATCTTTTAAGTTGACGATTTGATGAGACATGGACTCTGGGAGGGCAAAGGGTCCAAGAATTTTAGGAGACCGCAATTCACGTGCAATTATTATAGTTTCATCGCCCACCAATAGGTGAGAGCACCGATGTTGAACTCAATGATGGAGTTGACTTTTGGTGCTTTAGGGGGAGGAAACACCCGTATATTTATTCTGCATTATCAACTTTGAATATCGTCGCTCTTATGGCTGTAAAGAAGTTTCTATAAGTTATAGCCCACCCTCTAATACCACTGAGTTGTTAGTACCACTTGCGTGTGTAGCTGTCTGAAGTTGTTTCCAATGTGGAAGGATAGAGGTTTAGATATGGAATACCTCAAAATGATGTTGTCCAGTTGTTGTTGTGACGTTTTATTGAGACTCCACCCATGATGGACAGACTACTGAGGCATTCGATGACGTATTAATCAGTGAATGGTTAACGAAGTAAGTCTTGTGGTAATAAGAGTATATGATTACTCATGAACATGTAAAGGAAGGGTTGTGATTTGGGAGAGGACTACTCCAAATCGGTGTATGTCCCACCCCGTCAAAG
This sequence comes from Sambucus nigra, assembly GCA_949130495.1. Taxonomy (NCBI): domain Eukaryota; kingdom Viridiplantae; phylum Streptophyta; class Magnoliopsida; order Dipsacales; family Adoxaceae; genus Sambucus; species Sambucus nigra. The sequence continues at coordinate 462,404,275 of OX422211.1, read as the reverse complement.
GATGACCCGAGGGGTCTAATTTTGGTGTAAGTAAGAGTGTTATCATACTTGTGAAAAGCATGAACTAGATTCATCAGTTAGATGATGTTCAATGGGAGATTCATGAGTCTGAATCTGGAATGGATAAATGATTATCCTTGAAATATTGTGTTGGTATCAGGGAAGTTTGGTAGTCATGTAAACCTACACATTGTCCACACAAGCGATATATGTCGTATTGAGGTGGCATAATGGTGCCATAGTGTTCTCATATGATAAAATCCATAATGGAATGAACTTATGGCCGATTAGGTGTGTGTTCGGTCATGCACAAGATATGTTAGTGGGTTTGGTACTCATATGTTCAGAGTGGAATTTTTCGACGAGTTATCCCGAACAAGATCATGAGTAATTTTATGATGTCTTGGCCATAGACTCTAGGGATAAGGAGGTCTGTATCGCAAGGTCATACGAGGATTGACATTGGAGAAGTCCAGAATTTTTGAGGGAGTATTCTTTCCATATTTGGTAATGATTGGAGTTCAGTGTTCTTCGTAAATCCCTAGATTACAATGGGTGTTCGATCAGATGTGGTTATCTTTCTTTGTAATACCGATATATTTGTTAAAAGTTATCGAGACCGGGACATGAATATGGGTGTGCTACAGGTTGGACTTAAGCTGGAGTTACCAGTTGTGAACCCTACAGTGAGTAGTGAATCTTGAGGGACGAGTTGTCGACTAAGAACATCACGAGGGAGTGTTCAATAGGCATTTCATTTTATGCGAGTGTGATCGCTTGAGTTGGTAATATATCCCCTAGTTCAGTTTTATGTTATCACTCGATGATTGGGGGTACTAATTTGTTGCACTATGATAATGGTGGTGCTTGATTTTGAATCCATCATATATGGTAATGTGGATATGTTGTGGCCCTCTTTATGTATCAATGTGAATTAGAGCACGAGTGAGTGGTTATTGACATGCTGTTTACTTAGATCGTGTGTGATTAAAGACGCATTTCGAAACCAAGTGTAAGATGTTCGATTTTGGTGATATCTAGACAAGTGAATAGTCATAAAATGATGTTGATAGTCTTTTGATAATGGTAGAGTTGTGTGCAGATCGGTCAGCTTTCGCGTGATTGATGATAGTGGTTCCAAGTGAGTGTCGTCATTAATGGAAAAGATTAAGATATTTTGGGGTTTAAAATGTTGGACCCATTCGTTGAAATGGTTGTCATAACCTCCACTGTAGGGGGACAACAAGAGAGTGTTTCGACCGTTGTTAAGAAGTTTTGTAAGGAGGATGTGTACTCTTGGGCAAATACCCGCGAATGGGTTCGTAAGATATTTAATTTTTAATTCAGTTATGTGTGGAGTACTGAGTGTTAATTAGGGTCACTATACGTGAAGGTACTCGCTACCTTATATTTACGACCTTTGACCTGTTGGATAACACATTGTTCTTCATAAAGATCAGGTAGCATTGGTGTGCTGGAAGATGAGTATCCGGATAGTGACTGTGCCAAATTTGATATTCTGATTTTTTATGATAAATGGGAATTTTGGTCTTACCTCATTGCTTGGAAAATGTACAAGCCATATTTGTGGTTTGAATAACCAAGTTCATTTCATGTTCAGTGAGAAAATTCTAATATACTCACAGTCCAAGGAAAATCCTGTCAGGGAGGTTGAATTCCTATACGTGTTTTTAACAAAAGAGCGATAAGTCGAATCAAGCGAGGGTCTATCGCCTTGGGTTAGAGTGACCAAACCGTGAGAAGTGGTGGTGTGTAAGGGGGAATATTGCATCTCGAGTTAGTTCGAAAACCTTTAGGTGAGGGATTGTTGATCGCCCAGAATATAACTTTGTCGGGGTTGTCTTGTTCGAGAGAGTATGAACCTTGCTGATATTATTTTCCTAAGTCCAGATTTACAAAGATGGAACAATATTTGTAAGTGCATAGAAGTTATATGCTTATTCACATGTGCAACCTTAGTGGATAATAAGAATTTGCATATCGGTTAACTCACTATCAATTTACTTGCAAGGGAAGTGTTATTGACAACTCGGAGTAGAGTTGGCTTTTAAGCTTTCAGTACCATCTGTTAATCGATTCTGAGTTGAGTATCGAGGCATGATTGATGAATAGTGACATGTATTGAATAGGCGAAGTTGGATTATTTGTTGTGTAATGAACCGTTGAGTCCAGAGATAAGTGGTTTTTGGATTTAGATGATTCTTGTATCACTAGGGGTCTGGAGTTGACAAATTCCTTAGCTCGACAAGCTGACAGTAGTGTATCAGAGGGGTTCCTTTTTTAGATTTTGCTTGCGAGACACGCCACGCGCGAAACTTAGCGAGTCGGGACTTGGGGGTAGTGATTTCTGGATCAGCTTAGTAGTTCAGTTATGTTAGGCTTCGTAGTGAGAGTTCGGTTGTACAGTTAGAAATGGGAAAATATCTCCACGGATTTCATTGTTGGGTTGCCAAGATCGCAGCGCGATCATGATTCGATTTGGGTCATCGTCGACAGACTGATAAAGGTGGCTAATTTATTTCTAGTGAGGATGGATTATACGTCAGCACAGTACGCCACGGTGTTTATTAACGAGATTGTGAAGTTGCAAGGGGTACCGCGTGATATCGTGTCCGACCGTGGCAGTGCCTTCATCTCGCACTTTTGGGGCGATGTTTAGGAGGTGATGGGAGTTCAGTTGAGTTTGAGTACTATGTTCCACCCTCAGTTTGATGGTTAGACGAAGCGGGTAAACCAAATTTTGGAGGACATGCTACGATTTTGTGTGTTGGAATTCAAAGGTGGTTGGGATACATATTTACCACTGGTGGAGTTCGCATACAATAATAGTTATCAGACAAACTATTGGCATATAACCATACGAGGATTTTTATGGCAGGCCTTGTCGATCCCCTACATGTTGGTTGGAGTTCGGAGAGCACCGGATGCTGGGTCCGGATATTGTTAGGGAGACCTCAGAGAAGGTAGACTTGATTCGTGCACGGATGAAGACCACGTAAGATCGTCAGAAGACTTATGCTGATATAAGGCGGAGGAAGTTAGAGTTTGCCGTTGGGGACCAAGTGATGTTGAGGGTCTCACCCATGAGAGGTGTTATTCTCTTTGGTGCCAAAGGGAATCTTTCATCGTGATATGTGGGTTTGTTTACAGTGTTGGACAGGGTGGGGTCAGTTGCCTACCTTTTAGCCCTACCCGACCAGCTCTAGTGGGTACACGATATTTTTCTTATATCCATGTTAAGGAAGTTCTTACGTCCCGAGGATTCACACGTACACATAGATTTAGATGAGGTTGAGCTGCAGCCCAATGGCAGCTACGAGGAGAGGTCGGTCAGGATCCTAGATCTTTGGGAGTAGAAGTTGAGGTCAAAAGTCATTCCTCTTATTCATGTTATGCGGAATAATCATGGTGAGCCTGAGGACACTTTGGAGAGAGAGGATGACTTGCGAATTAGTCACCCATATCTCTTTATGGAAGGTATGTGTGAAACTACCTTATTTAACTTGAATTGATTTGTTTTTATTTAGATTTCGAGGACGAAATCCCGTTCGTAGAGGGGAAGAATGTAATACCCTGCATTTTTTATTGAATTAAAATTGAAAAAAACAAACAAACTATGCCAGTATATATATTTGAAATGTTTGGAAATGAAACTATGTCAGTATATATATTCAAAATGCTTGGAAATAAAAAAGTTAAAATAAATTCATTGAGATACGAATGTATTCATTGAGATACGAATGTGTGACTTAAATATTAGATGTGAATTAATGCGTAAAAGGATCGAGAGGGTTAGATTTGGGACAATGGCATTTTTATAAATAAACTAACCCTAGGTATAAATAGAAAAGTAGAGAAGAAGTCTTCATTTTATCATTTCACAAAAGGGGGCTAGGGTTTGGTAGAGAGAGAGAGAGTAAGAAGAGAAGAAAGCTAAAAGGATTTCAAGAGGATTCAACTTCTCCATACAATCCAAGGCAAGTTAATAACCTATATGTGTATAATATGTATCTATAATGAAATTTCACATGAACATGTATTTGGATCCCTAAATTAACATGAAATTGATATTAAAAATGTTATGCATTGTATTAGGATCACCCTCCATGTAGATTCAAATGCAATAACAACATTGTAGGGATTGAGTTGTAGAACAACCTCTTAAAATTCAGAAATCTATGAAATTGAGTAAATCGTCATATTAAAAACTGTTTTGAGCTGTTTTGGTTTCGAAAATGGATGTTTCATCCATAATACCCAGTAGAAAATCATATTCTTGAAAACTTAGTAGTTTTAAGTTTTTCAAAAACAGATCGAAAAATCCTCGAATATGCATTTTACAGTTCTGCACAGAAAGTCATCGTGAACAGGTCCGAACTGTATATGTTAGTTTCGGGTCTGTTTTATGCAGGCTATAGTAGCGTGACTGCATGTCCTTGTAGAAAATCACGTTCCAAACAACTTCGTAGTTTTAAGTTTTTCCAAAAACGGATCGCAAAAGCCTCAAATTGGCATTTTACAATTCTGGACAGAAAGTTGTCGAAAATAGGGGTGAATATTATATGTTAGTTTCGTGTCTATTTTATGCAGGCTATGGTAGCGTGCTCACGTCTTCTTATATAAAATCACATTCCTAACAACTTTGTAGTTTAAAGTTTTTCCAAAAACAGATCGAAAGAGCCTCGAATCTGCATTTTAAATTCTGGTCAGCATGTTGTTGAAATAAGAGCGCTAAGGGTGTTCATGTTTTTAGAAAGATAATTGTGGTGTTGTGCCTAATATCCTAACTTGATCACATACTTATAGTTATTATGGATATATAACCTTGAAATGATTTGATGTTGAATTAGTAAATTAATTATGTAAATTATGTTATATCGTAAATAATGACTATTGTATAACTTGAGTAAGAGACTTAACACGATTGTATATATACATAAGCGTGAAATTATTTTATATGTATATTGTCGAGTATACACTAGACTAGTCCTCTGGTCGATGTAGGCACATGTTGAATGCGATTTTTTGTGATTTATCCGGTTAGGTTTCGCTCGAGTGCCGTGTCGGAGATAAACCACCGGAACTGGACACATGGTTGTAATGCGGGTTGGATAGAAAGACCTTGGAATGCCATGTGATTTAGGACTTAGTATGATTTCCCTTCCCACGTAATATTGAAGAATATTCGTGTGTAGACCTAGTGTTACGACTTGTTCCCCCGGGTAACGATAGTGACCCGATATGACTTGTTGTATGAGATATTATGCTTGTGTCTTAAAGTAATATTCCGAATCGATGCATTTGCTATTATACTTGAAGGAAATATTTTGATACATTGAATACTGAAATGGGATTAATAATGATTAATTATGGTACGATATGAGACTACACGTTACTCGAGTTTAGGCTGGGTAGTTACGACATGGGAACATTGGTTGGGTAATTGAATAACTTAATTACTGGAGATGAGTAATGACTAGTGTGCTTTTATTATAAGTACATCTTATAATCTTATAGCTTGTTTTCTTGCTTTGACGTTCGTCTATCTTGCTTCTTTCTCCTCTCCTATATATATATATATAATATATGGCAGGTCCTCGTCCCGCTGGACAATAGGCTATGGAGATTGATGAGATCATATCAAACTTAGGATTCCTGTAACCGTGGAGTTATTCTATTTTAATTTATGTTGTTTGTTTCCCTTTTCACAAGGGTGGTATTAGAGATTAATATCACTTTGTTTATACTTGGGATTTGAGAGAACTGTTGTATTACGCTTTCCCGTTTTGTGTTGGGCCCCATGTATTGGCATTATATATTTTCAGTTTGAGATTACTGATGGATTATTACAGTTAATAGTTATGAGTTGGTTTCACTTGTTATAGCTGTTATGATGTGATATGGTTACATGTATGAAAGTGTACATGTTTACTTTACTGCGTTTATTTAAATTATGTTTCTAATGCCAACATATTGGCGCTCCGCTTTAATTTAATTGGGCATAGCTAACCGAATTAAATATAAAAAGCAGGGTTGTCTCATCAAGCATCTATGGTCCCATGACATGGGGAAAAGTAACATTAGGATTGGGTTCGATCTTAGGTTTAGGTATCTTTTGGATATGGGCCTGATTGCTTGGTATCTCATGAACATCTTACTATAGATTGCCAATCTTTATGGTGAATTGAGCAAGTAGGACTATTAAGTCGGGTTAAGCAATATCATTCCATGAGGAATTTGTGGTAAGACTATTCTATTTCTACTGAAGTGGGCGTTGATGAAGTATAACTCTGAGGTGGTTTGATAACAAATCTTGACTAATAGGGAGCCAAGCCAAGCTAGAGAAATGTGGTCAAACCAAAGAGGGAAATGATATTTTTTGTTTTTATTTATCAAAAAAGAATGTTTTGCCAGTTTTGAAAAGGGAAAGGAAAAAAGGGAATAATCCATCAATATAGTTGTTATTATTAAGTTCCACTTGTATTATGTTCCTCCTAGAGTTCAAGTGAAATGCCGGACAAGACCTAAGTCTAGGAGAAAAGTAAGGAACGCGAAGAAATACACTGTTTAACTTGTTTTCAAAGTCACGGATAGGGTCCTATTTTAAAAAAGAAATAAAGCGCAAAAAATGGGGAGGTAAGACAGCTCAAAATATTGGCAAAGTTTCGCGTTGAAATAAAAAATCTAAGTATGAGTGTCCTCAATTAGACATCTATATTATGTTAGTGTAAGGGTTCCCCCTTTGGCATGACTTCCATGATATACCTCTTAAATATTAGGGAAATCATTCATCGGTATATGTGGAGAAGACATTTGATATACCTGACTGTACATGAATTACCTCACGATATACCTCGTGACGAGTTTACTTGTGAGATAGAAATCGATATACTCACCATATGTGAATAGGTTCCTCATATATACCTCCCATCATGAGTTCGGTCGAACGGTATGATGCGGGGGAAATGTTTGATATATGTGGAGGGTTCTTGGACAATGGAATGTGGGAGTCATATCGATTAGGTTAACCATAACTCACAAAACCTGTAACCTATCACAATGTGACTCCCTAGTGCGGGACAAATATAGGGTTAATATTCAATTCTCCTTTGATGTAGTGTCCAACTACAAGAGTCTTAGTTATTATCTTTATGTAATGTATTATGTACGCTAAGAGGGATATGTACAACTACTAAGCATGGAGTAAAGCATGGGAATATACACAAGCAGTATGTGATAAAAAGAGATAATCTATACAAGTTTTGTAAATGCTAGTTAACATATACAAGTAGCATGAAGCATGTGATAGAAAAGATGGGGTGGAGAAAATATATATAGGTAAGACATGGGAATATGTACAAGTTATATAAAATATGTGATTATACAAAAGTGAGATGTTGCATGGGTATAAGGTAGAAAAGTTATAGGAATATATACAAGTGGGATAACACACACACACACACACACACTTTATATATATATATATAACATGTAAGAAGTGTGAAGGATGTTGTATATACAAGTGGATAAGGAATGGATATATACAAGTGGGGTGAAGTGAAACATGGACAAAACATGGGTATATGTATAAGGGGAGCGAAATGTGGATATATGTGAGTGCAATAAACCATGTAAATGTAGGTAAGTAAAGTGAAACATGTGTACACGTAGACATGAAGTATAAGGCACATACAAGTGAGTATGCCAAGAATATATACAAGTGATAGAAAATGTGGTATATACATGTGATGAGAAGATAAGCATGATGGAGAGAAATATGTATATATATATATATATTATAACATGAATATGGCATATAGAACAAGTGAGCATGAGAAGAAAAAGGATATACAAGTAATATAACATATACAAATGCTTAAAATGATGTAGTAGAAAGAAAATAAAAGCCATGTAAGTAGAGTCTTGTCCTACAAAATAGTCCAAGAAGAGTCACCATTATGGTCATCCTCGGCCCCCAATAGAGAAAAAAATCTATTTACTCTCGTGCATTCATGTCGTGGGCTCTAAAGGATATAAAATGATCATCGTCGATGACGTGAGGTGTGTAAATGTGCAAAGAGGAGAGTCACCAATCTGTTTTACTCAAAATAAATAAAAGAAGGTAGTCATCGTTAAAGAGACGACATAAAAAGACTATTGATGCCCGCGAAACATAAAAGATATGGGCTCAGAGACTATGTTACGAAAAGGGAAGGTGTTAGGCACCCATTCCTCCCTTTCGGGCTCTCATGCTAAACAAAATATTCTCCTTCACCTAAAGAATGTGTATGTATGTAAAGAAGTATATGTAATAAAAATACTCATGTGTGTGAGTGAGGAGCGAAATGTTATATCCATGTCTTGAGAAAGACATTAGCAAATCATTCTAAAGAGTAAAACTAAAATAAAAAAAAATGTGTAAGGTTGACTAAAATGTGAACGATATGCTAGATCATGATATCACTATGGGAAACTGAGTACGGGTGTCAACGGGGCCAGTAAAAGACAATAAAAAGTGGATTTTTTCGTATAGGCAAAATAAATGAAAACTACTAAAATATATGCGATGCAACGGATCATGGAATCAGTATGTAAAAATGGTTATGCATGTCAATAGAATCGCTAAATAGTGACAAATATATAAAGGCTAAGTAAATGGGTATGGGAATGCAGGATTCTATGTAATTATTCGTATACTAGATTCCTCACACACAAATTCCAATTTTAATCAATTTTTATCTTGATTGGCAGTCAATTATTTATGTGATGAAATAGTCCAAACCAATTCTTAATCAATCACACATTCAAAAATCACGCATACAAAGAAATAAAGAAAAATACCTAAAAGGGCAAAACCTTTATTCATCACTAAAGAGTCATTGACCGACGCAGTCGACTCACAGAATACTTAGACCGACTAAGTAAATGCACAAAGTCTTCAATTTCTTTTATAGAATACATTCCAGTATAGCGCCGTCCACAGGAAGCAATCTTCCCTAGGTATCCACCATTCAACCTTTCTTATTCTTTAGCAGTGAAACCTCAGTTCCACAAGTCAGTCGTAGAGATTGAATCTACAAGGGGTTATGCAAGGTATTAGAAACTTTGGTTTCATAAATCTCACAAACCACATATGGGGATGAAATATTTGTGAAACTAATAGTGGTTCTGAAAAACCAAAAAGGAAAAACTTTGAAATAGGAGTTGGAAATCATTTTTGCAAAAGTTATTTTAAATTTCTAAACAAAATAGGTTTTTATATTAAAACATGAATTTTGAAGCGGCAGGGTTGTTCGAACGAAAACAAACCTTGTTCGAACAAAAATAATAGTTTCATTTGAATGATATCACATCTCAATCTAACGATAACCAGATATTGTGAGAACAATCTATAATGATCTACTAACGAGATTTCTCTATCGATATAGGGATGTCTCGTTTGAAGGTTGTTTGATGGTGGTTAGAATGAGACTGCTCATCTCATTCGAACGAGACTCAATCTCGTTTGAACGAGGAAAAAAATACTTTCTAATTTTTAAATTCTTTATATAAAAAGCCTCAATTTTTAAAATCTAACATCCAAAAATATGATTTATATAAATTCATGAAAGACACACATTTATACCTCTATAAAGTGTCAGTGATGAATCCTTAAACAGAGATCCGTAACTAACATGTGTTTGAATGAACTTGAAGATGTAATGTTTGTTTTGAGATGCTAGTTTGTAACGGGATACTCTAAAACTATAAAATAAACCTAAGCTATGTGCAGTTATAAATTCTTGCTCTTATAAATCTCCCACTTTAGCTATTTCGATACAAAACAAAACTGAAAACAAAAATACAATAAAACCCTCAAAGACAATGAATCATAATGTTCTCCCAACCCTAAACAGAATGAAATTTGAACTTTGTCTTCAACTAAACTTGTTCTTCCCTTGGCTATCGTTGTCTTCATTTTGTGTAGCCCGTGAAATTCCCATCAAAGCGGAAGAGACCTACACACATGAAATAAAAAAATTATCATGGTGCATACGAGTTTTAAAGAAAAATAAAACTCCCCCTCAATTTGTTCTCCCCCTTCTTGTCCGTAATAGACAAAGAAGTATAAACTAGTCATAAATATTAATCATCACAGTAAGAAGTAAAGATATCATAACAAAGATAATCGATAAAGAGCATGTAATGATAATCCAAGATACATACCAACTATTTTAGAAACTTTTTCAAAGTTTTTTAAGTATAAGTATAAAAAGTACAAAATGGTATAAAAACACATAGTCACCATGGAATAACACTAAAATATTCGATTCGTGAAAACGGAATGTAATTGTATGAATATTTTCCACAAACAAATCAACATAAATATACATAACATGGGTGTACGAAGTCATGAGATACTTTTAAAAAAAGAACTCAAAGTCTACCTTAGGTGTGAAATTTTGAACTCAATTGAAATTGACTCAACTTATGCAATATGTCATGAATTTAAATGATTCTCACAACAATATTGCCAAACTATTTAATGTTTTTCAAGAAAGTCCGGTGTGCAAACCCATTGATCTTCTACTTTCTAATTCCCTCAAAATCTCTTATATTTAAGAATTCACTCTCAAATATTTTGAAGAAATCATAATTCTCATATGTAGCGAATCATCAATGAATTGAAACTAAATGGCCTTGGCACTTCTGTTTTTTTGTGTCATTAATCTTTTTAGGACCTTTTATGGAAATAGTGGCTTAATGCAAAGAATATTTTGATCTTTAATAGCCCCTTACCATTGCTAAACATTTATCATTATTTTTTTAAAAAATGAAATCCGGGCACTGGTTTTTACATGCACAACTTATCTCTTTTTACATTTGTTTCATTATTCAATACATAACAAGTAAATACAATGTTCAAAATGTTTGTGCAGGTGCACATTAAAGTGACAAGAAGTCTATCATGTAGATAGTAATCATTAATGATCAACTTAATGATATCCACACATTATTAAGCATACTTACGAAACAAAGTCATGTCTTAAAGCACGATGAAAAAGCCATGTGAATTGTTGGAATTTCAGGATGATCCAAATATCTTAAATGTTTATCCATATGCGATGAAAAATCAAAAATATAAAAAATCTTTTTGTCTTTTTCAAAACTTTTATCATTATAAAATCTTTAAAAAAATTTCTAACTTTTTCTTAAAAACCAAAAATCTTTTTGGAGTTTTTAGACTTTTTCATAAAAATAGAAAATCTTTTTGGAATTTTTCCAAATATATCAAAAAGAAAAACGTATCAATACAATGATAATACAATCTAGCTATAGGAATATAAAATATGAATGTGATAAGCATCCTATAGTAGATTAAGTACCCGAACTCAATCAACAGTGCAAATACTCAAAGATTTCCTAAGATCCTCTAATTTAAGTGCATGTAAAGGTTTGGTGAAAATATCGACCAATTGATGTTCGGTGCTCACAAAGCTCAACGACACTACTCTCTCCTCAACTAGATCACGCATAAAATTCTCACGTATCCTAATGTGCTTTGATCACGAATTTTGGACCGAATTACGAGATATATGGATCACACTCGTATGATCATAAAAAATAGTCATTGTGCCTCATGAAATCCTATAATCTTCCAACATTTTCTTCGTCCATAAGAGTAGCATGCAACAACTCCCAACGGTAATATACTCAGCCTTTGTCGTTAACAAAGATATGGAGTTTTTCTTCTTGCTCAATCAAGAGACCAGATTACTCCTAAAGTAAAAACACCCACCCGAGGTGCTCCTACAACCATCAACATCCCTAACCCAATTGGAATCTAAATAGGGGGACAAATGATCATCGGTATCAAAGGAATACCAAATACCGTAGGAAAGAGTACCACTCATGTATTTGATGATATGTTTAATTGCAAGAAAATAAGACTCTTTTAGGGATGCCTGGTATTGTGCATAGACTCCAATTCTAAAAGCATATCGGGTTGGCTAGCGGTCAAATAGAGAAGACTATCTATCATGCTCATATAAAGGGTTCTTTCTACGCCCTTGCCTTAAGTGTCTTTGATAAACTTAGTCCATGTACTCATAGAGGTGCATGAGTTCTTAGCAGAGTATAAACCAATCCTCTTCACTAGGTTACTAGCATATTTGGATTCAGTTATGAATATCCCATCCTCTAACTGATGCACCTGGAGATCTAGGAAGAACTTATTCTCACCAACCATGCTCATCTCAAACTCGCTCTTTATATCCTCCTCAAAAGCGTGAGCATGTCGAGGGCATGTCGATCTAAATACTATGTCATAAACATAGTCTTGGGAAACTAAGATAGCCCAGTTCTTTTTCCTCACAAACAATGTCTTATCTACTCCCCCTCTCTTAAAGCCAGGAGCTAAGAGATAGGAAGCGAGCCTCTCGTACCAAGAATGAGGTGCTTGCTTCAAAGTATACAAGGCCTTATTAAGATAAAAAAAATGTGTCCCAGATATTTTGGGTGTTTAAACCCCTTTGGTTGTTCCACGTAAACTTACTCCTATAGAACATCATTTAGGAAGGCACTCTTGACATCCATATGATATAACTTAAAGCACGGATGACATGTTATGGCGCGTAGTAAGCGGATAGACTCAAGCCTAGTAAGAGGAGCGAATGTCTCGTCGAAGTTTATACCCTCCATTTTTATGCAGCCTTAAGCGACCATCCAAGCCTTATTGCAAACTATGGTACCATTCTCATCCATCTTATTTCTTGTAAATCCATAGCTAACCACATTTTCAAATTGAGCAGGAGTCTTAACTCCTAGTGTATGTTCACTAAGTATAGTGGTAGGGTCATGACTCTTTCAAACCCAAGAGGTGGATCCTCTAAATCAAGATTGGGGTCTAGCGGGGTAGTATGAGGAAGGATGGGATCGTCACTACGGGTGCATCATCCTCACACTGGGGGTTAGGAGTAATAAACGTCGACGACTCGTCATCTCCAATCATGAAGTTTATTAACTCCATAACCTTTGTGCTTGTAAAGTTAAACACCCTATAATCCCTTCTCGTCAATGAATAACCTAGAAATATCCCCTCGTCACTCTAGTGGTCAAACTGTTCTAGGTGCTCTGCATCTCTCAAGATATAGTAAGTACCCAAACACATGAAAATACGATAGGTTAGGATTCTTCCTTATCCACAACTCATATTTGTCTACAACATGTGCGGATGAAAATATAACCTATTCACCATATGGCATGCGGTACTCACCTCCTCTTCCCAAAAACTTCTAGGCGCATTTCTCCCAAGAAGCATGGATCTAGCCATTTCTTGTATCGTCCAGTTCTTCCTCTCAACTATCCCATTTTATTAAGGAGTATGAATGGCCAAAAACTCATGTTTGATTCCCACTCCATCATAATAGCTATCCACTCAGACTTCTTTAAATTTATTATTATTGTCAATACGCATCCGATTAATAGTGACACCATGTTGGTTTTAAAGGACACAACACCTGGTTGTTAAGAACTCAACTGCATCGAACTTTTTCATAAGAAACCCCATAATAGAGTATCTTGAAAAGTCATCTACCATTAAGATATCAACTACACTCTCTGAGTGAGTAGGACCCATAAGATTAGGTGTGCAACCGGTACGAGTTTTTACCTTACCGTACCATTTTGGTCTGCCAAAAATTGGTTTTGGTTTTATATTATGAAATACCGAAAATTGATTTCACTGAAATAAAAAATACCGTAAAAAATTTGGTTGGTTTTGGTTTTTAGATATAAAAAACCAATTTATAGAATTTAGCGTACCGAATTGATGGTACCAAAATTACCGAATTACCGTACCGAAATACCGTAACAAACTTACGACATATTACCATATCAATACTGCCCACCTAGGGTTTTCGAAACTTTTTGGACCTTTGTGTTATGTTTCATAATAGAAGGTATTAAATTTTTGAGGCACACATACAGATAAATCTTATTCTAATTTCTACACACGCTATCTGATATATAATACACACATACACAGTTTTATAACTTTTAACCTAACCGGCTCTCTCTCTCCTTCCTCACGCACGATCCCTTTCTCACTTATGATCAATTTCCTCTCCTCTCTCTGCCGCACAAATCCAGCAGCAACAGGAGCTCCCTCTGTCTCCAACTAGCTCCTCTCCTCCTCTCCTCGTCGCCGTCTCCACCCTCTCCTCTTCTTCGCCAGCATTTCAACCACTAGCACCCCAAGTTCCCCAAATGCATCTGATCAGAAGTAGAATAGCGATTCATTCAACTTCTTTCCAAGTTCCAAGCTCCAAGAAAATAACCGAGCATCTAAGCATCTCGGTCTTCTAAGAGAGAGACTAAGCCGTAAGCAAGTAACTTTTTTTTTTATTATTATTTTTTGAATAAGTTAAACATCTATTCTATATGGTTAAAATTAGTTTATTATAAAAACTAAATATTGACATTCTTAGTTTATTGTAAACAAGATTTATCGAATGCATAAACTGATTTGAAATTTTGGTATTTATCGAGAAAAAATCGAATTGAAACCGAAATTATCGAAACCAAAAAAACCAAAACATTGGCCGGTTTGGTTTTGGGTTTTTTCTTTATGTATCGGACGATAAATTAGTACAGTGTGATTTTACCATTTAGATTGTAGTTTTGGTATTGGTAAGGGGTCATTATTGACCATACCGTATCGGTTGCACCCCTACATAAGATCCATGTGAATCAACTCCAAAACACATGTGGTGGTAATGGTATTCAACTTTCGATGGGAACTTTGAATTTATTTTCCTCATTGGCAAGGTCCACAAACTGAGGAAGTTAGTTTACTAAGTGACCATAAGCCACGAACTAGGTCCTTTTTCACTAATCTCTCAAGATCTCTAAAGTTCACATAATCTAGTCTTTCATGACAAAGGTCCATAGAGGAGACCATGGCATTGTTGGACACAAAAGAGGAATTGGGAATGATCCTATATCAATTATCTTCGATCCTCACTCCTTTTAGTTAAAGTTCACTAGATTGATCATATATGTTACCTTCAGACCAGTCAAACTTTATCGCAAAGTTTGCATCGCACAAATTGCTTGCGTTAATTAAGTTCGCTTTCAACCCTTTTATGTACAACACATTGTCTAGTTTAGGAAATCCAGACATCTCAACACATCCACATCCTAAAATCCTAGACCTAATCCCATCTCCAAAGGTGACTTTGCCTTCCTTGCAATCCTTAAGGCTAGTGAAAAATGATATATCACCGGTCATGTTCATAGAGCACCCACTATAAAAACACCATTGGCAAGTATTTTAAACCTTGAGAGCAACATACACAATAAGGGCTTTGTCGTATTTCTTAGGTACCTAAGTGGAGGTAACCTTTTATTTTCCCTTGTCGTTGTTGTCTTTAGTCGGAGCATTAGAAGCATTCTCAAACGATATAGACATCCGATGAAATTCTTCCATTAAGCTTTGTAAAGTCATGACTAGGAACTCAACTCGCTCTCTAAGACTAGCAAAGTCACTATAACCGTACGTGGGAGTTTATGTGCATCTAGTTCTACCTAACTTGTATCAAAAATATCTAAGGTGACCTTTCCTTTTGCAAAAGGTGCTAAAGTAGTCTTGTTTGGGTCTTCCTTGGTTTTATTTCTTAGGTTGAACTCTCTTTTGGGGTTTAGGTCTAGGTCCATAAGGATCAACCACAAACTTAGGAAACAGTTCCGGTGTAGTATGGAAGGTGGATGCACATTCAGAACCGATTCCTTGCCACTCCCTAAAACTTAAAGCGGGATTGAGAAGCATCTTTCCAACCTTCTTCGATATATCCTCTATAGTAACCTTGACCACCTAGGCATGTTCGAGGTCTTTCTTGAGTTAGAATAGAAGGGCTTCAAGTTTCTCACGAGTCTTCACGAATGCATTAGGATCACTCATAAGACTAGCCACTTTGTTGGTCAAGTCACCATGTTCCCTTTCAACTAAAATGACTCTATCTCCCAAAGAAAGTCTCACGGAGGACTCGCTCTCTCTTGTCTCTTTCAACTTATTTTATAAATCTAAAACTCTAATTACTAAACCTTTGTTTTGTTTCTTCATTTTAAAGGATTTTTGAAAAGCTCTACGTAAGCACATTGAAGGTCACTCTCGCTCTCACTTAAAACATCGTCTCCCTCACATTCTCCAGAATAACTAGACTCACGTTCGAGGTCGTTATGTTTAGTATATTTCCCATCAGTGTGAGTTGCACTATATGAACTAACATGAATACCCATGAACATAATGAAGTTATGTCCATGTGGTGATGCTCCCCCGAAATCCACCGACTCGACATCACCCTCACTAAGCGTGGAATTGAAGGAATATTTGCCTTTGCCTTGTCTCTTTAATTATACAACATATTTTTGAGATTTGAGACCCTTTCCCTCACACTCATAACATCTTTTTTCATATTTCTTAGGGTTTTCTTTTCTATCTTTTTCAAAAATTTTCTAGTCTGGTTTATATTTTTTAGCTTTCTCAAAACAATTCTTTTCTTTGGAAGTATTTTCTTTTCTAAGTTTGAGAAGCTTTTTGAATTTTTTTGCAAACAAGGCTAAGTCATCCAAATCAAAATCATATTCTGAGTCTGAAGAGACCTCTTCTTTCATTTAGATTGATCCTTAAAAGCTATTACCTTTTCCTTACTATTAATAGTTTTGGAAAACATGTCTATCTCATAAGTCTGGAGGTCTCTTACAAGTTCTTCTAACCTAAGCGTATCTAATATACACAAAGACTTAAGCACGGTAACCTTAGGAATAAAATGGGCTGGAAGAAATTTTAAAATATTTTTAACTACATGTGTCTCAAGAATTTTCTCACTTAAAATAAAACTAGAATTAACAATTTCTAATAAACATGCATAAAACTCATCAAAAGACTCGAATTCGTGCATGGTAATAGTGTCAAACTGTGTCGTGAGGTTCTGTAGCTTAGAAGCTTTCATATCATTGGTACCCTTGTGAATAAGTTTTAGGGTGTCCCAAGCTTCTCTAGAAGTGGTGCAGTTATGATAAGATGAAACTTGTCAGCGATGATGGCTCCAGAAATAGCACTTAACGTGCTTGAATTATAAATACTCAATTTAAATAAATCCTCTGTCCAAGTAGTGATAGTTTAAGACATTGGACATTGTCATTAGTCATAGTAGATGGTGTCCACCCTCTTTCACATATAAGCCAGACCCTTTCGTCAATTTATTTTAAAGCAAAACTCATCCTAGATTTCTAATACCCATAATTTAACCCATCAACAATCACTACACCAAAAACAGGAAACTGGCACGGTTTAAAACAGCGCCAAACGTAATCTGGCACGATTCAAAACCGTGCAAGAATCAGGCGTGCCAGATTTTCTGGCGCGGTTTAAAACCGTGCCAGATTTCCCAAACTTGCACGCTTTTGGCACTCTTTTAAACTGTGCCAGTTTTTTATCTAGCACGCTTTTAAACCATGTTAGATGTTAAATCTGGCACGCTTTTGGCACACATCGAAATCGTGCCAAATTGTCTATTTTCTAGCACGCTTTTGGCACGGTTTTAAAGCGTGCCAGAATGTTTATTAAGCGTTCTCATTTTTATACATTGGAATGGTTTTGATACGGTTTAAAACCGTGCCAGATTTTTCGGTTGATTAAAAAAAATAATAATAGGAAACAAATCTGGAAAATCTGCAAATTCAAAATTCGGTAGGAAAAATATTTATTATTTGCAAAAAAAAATCAAGAAAATTCACAAATTATGAATATCGCAAGTTGTTGATAAACTAATGTGCATACAAACTTCAAAAAATTACAAGAGTTAATACCAATATAAAGTCGCACATGACCATAAAAGTCGACAATAACGTCAAAAAATTACAAGAGTTAATAGTTCCCATATCAAAAAAAAATTGGGCAAAGTTTCCCCTATTTTTTTAGCATTCCAAAACCTACTAAACATAAAATCTGCCCATATAAAGCCCGCACGACCATAAATGTCAACAATAAAACTACTACAGCGAGCACGGCCATAAAAATAAACCATAAAACTACTGAAGCCTGCTCGGCTATAACACCAAAAATAGAATCCTGAATATTAACGACACTAAATAAACAATCCCCCTGTTGCAAAGCATTGACTTCTTCGTGCGTTCCAAGTGGATAAAAGCTAGCGAATGAATGTCATCCAACAAAAAAGATAAGACACAAAAAGATACAATATTAGTAACAGAGTCATTTTTAAAAAAATCGTATTCAAGCAGAAAAATTGCATATACAAGCAGAAAAATTGCATATATGACAATAAGTTTCATTGGTCCTACAAGTTACATTGGTCCCGTGTGAGGTGTCCGTGCCTCCTACGGGGTCGTTTGGGGGCTGGTTTGGGTTTTCACCCTTTAACGGCCTGTTTTCAAGTCTAAGTGTGATTTTTGCAAATTATCGTCATAGTCTCAAACTGGGAGACCCGGGACTAAGCGGTCAGTTCCTACAAGTTACATTGGTCCCGTGCGAGGTGTTGGTGCCTCCTACGGGGTCGTTTGGGGGCTGGTTTGGGTTTTCACCCTTTAACGGCCTGTTTTCAAGTCTAGGTGTGATTTTTGCAAATTATCATCATAATCTCAAAACGGGAGACCCGGGACTACGCGGTCAGTTCTTACAAGTTCCATTGGTCCCGTGTGAGGTGTTCGTGCCTCCTACGGGATCGTTTGGGGGCTGGTTTGGGTTTTCACCCTTTAACGGCATGTTTTCAAGTCTAAGTGTGATTTTTGTAAATTATCGTCATACTCTCAAACCGGGAGACCCGGGACTACACGATCAGTTCCTACAAGTTACATTGGTCCCGTGCGAGGTGTTCGTGCCTCCTACGGGGTCGTTTGGGGGCTGGTTTGGGTTTTCACCCTTTAACGGACTGTTTTCAAGTCTAAGTGTGATTTTTGCAAACTATCGTCATACTCTCAAACTGGGAGACCCGGGACTAAGCGGTCAGTTCCTACAAGTTACATTGGTCCCGTGCGAGGTGTTCGTGCCTCCTACGGGGTCGTTTGGGGAATAGTTTGGGTTTTCACCCTTTAACGGCCTGTTTTCAAGTCTAAGTGTAATTTTTGAAAATTATCATCATAATCTCAAACCGGGAGACCCGGGACTACGCGGTCAGTTCTTACAAGTTACATTGGTCCCGTGTGAGGTGTTCGTGCCTCCTACGGGGTCGTTTGGGGGCTGGTTTGGGTTTTCACCCTTTAACGGCATGTTTTAAAATCTAAGTGTGATTTTAGCAAATTATCGTCATACTCTCAAACCGGGAGACCGGGGACTATGCGGTCAGTTCCTACAAGTTACATTGGTTCCGTGCAAGGTGTTCGTGCCTCCTACGGGGTCGTTTGGGAGCTGGTTTGGGTTTTCACCCTTTAACGGCATATTTTTAAGTCTATGTGTGATTTTTGCAAATTATCATCATACTCTCAAACCGGGAGACCAGGGACTACGTGGTCAGTTCCTACAAGTTACATTGGTCCCGTGCGAGGTGTTCGTGCCTCCTACAGGGTCGTTTGGGGGCTGGTTTGGGTTTTCACACTTTAACGGCCTGTTTTCAAGTCTAAGTGTGATTTTTGAAAATTATCGCCATACTCTCAAATCGGGAGACCCGGGACTACGCGGTCAGTTCCTACAAGTTACATTGGTCCCGTGCGAGGTGTTCGTGCCTCCTACGGGGTCGTTTGGGGGCTGGCCATGGTTTACACCCTTTAACGGCCTGTTTTCAAGTCTAAGTGTGATTTTTGCAAATTATAGTCATACTCTAAAACCGGGAGACCCGAGACTACGCGGTTAGTTCCTACAAGTTACATTGGTCCCGTGCGAGGTGTTCGTGCCTCCTACGGGGTCGTTTGGGGGCTGGTTTGGGTTTTCACCCTTTAACGGCCTGTTTTCAAGTTTAAGTGTGCTTTTTGCAAATTATCGTCATACTCTCAAACTAGGAGACCCGGGACTACGCGGTCAGCTCCTACAAGTTACATTGATCCCGTGCGAGGTGTTCGTGCCTCCTACGGGATCGTTTGGGGGCTAGTTTGGGTTTTCACCCTTTAACGGCCTGTTTTCAAGTCTAAGTGTGATTTTTACAAATTATCGTCATACTCTCAAACCGGGAGACCCGGGACTACGCGGTCAGTTCCTACAAGTTACATTGGTCCCGTGCGAGGTGTTCATGCCTCCTACGGGGTCGTTTGGGGGTTGGTTTGGGTTTTCACCCTTTAACGGCCTGTATTCAAGTCTAAGTGTGATTTTTGCAAATTATCATCATACTCTCAAACCGGGAGACCCGGGACTACGCGGTCAGTTCCTTCAAGTTACATTGGTCCCGTGCGAGGTGTTCGTGCCTCCTACGGGGTCGTTTGGTGGCTGGTTTGGGTTTTCACCCTTTAACGGCCTGTTTTCATGTCTAAGTGTGATTTTTACAAATTATCATCATACTCTCAAACCGGGAGACCCGGGACTACGCGGTCATTTCCTACAAGATACATTAGTCCCGTGCGATGTGTTCGTGCCTCCTACGGCGTCGTTTGGGGGCTGGTTTGGATTTTCACCCTTAAACGACCTGTTTTCAAGTCTAAGTGTGATTTTTGCAAATTATCGTCATACTCTCAAACCGGGAGGCCCGGGACTACGCGGTCAGTTCCTATGAGTTACATTGGTCCCGTACGAGGTGTTCGTGCCTCCTACGGGGTCGTTTGGGGGCTGGTTTGGGTTTTCACCCTTTAACGGTCAGTTTTCAAGTCTAAGTGTGATTTTTGCAAATTATCATCATACTCTCAAACCGGGAGACTCGGAACTACGCGGTCAGTTCCTACAAGTTACATTGGACCCGTGCGAGGTGTTTGTTCCTCCTACGGGGTCGTTTGGGGGCTGGTTTAGGTTTTCAGCCTTTAACGGCCTATTTTTAAGTCTAAGTGTGATTTTTGCAAATTATCGTCATACTCTCAAACCGGGAGACCCGGGACTACGCGATCAGTTCCTACAAGTTACATTGGTCCCGTGCGAGGTGTTTGTGCCTCCTACGGGGTCGTTTGGGGGCTGGTTTGGGTTTTCACCCTTTAGCGGCCTGTGTTTCAAGTCTAAATATGATTTTTACAAATTAACATCATACTCTCAAACCGGGAGACCCGAGACTACGTGGTCAGTTCCTACAAGTTACATTCGTCCCGTGCGAGGTGTTCGTGCCTCCTACGGGGTTGTTTGGGGGCTGGTTTGGGTTTTCACACTTTAACGGCCTGTTTTCAACTCTAAGTGTGATTTTTGCAAATTATCGTCATACTCTCAAACCGGGAGACCCGGGACTACGCGGTCAGTTCCTACAAGTTACATTGGTCCCGTGCGAGGTGTTCGTGCCTCCTACGGGGTCGTTTGGGGGCTGGTTTGGCTTTTCACCCTTTAACGGCCTATTTTCAAGTCTAAGTGTGATTTTTGCAAATTATCATCATACTCTCAAACCGGGAGACTCGGGACTACGCGGTGAGTTCTTAAAAGTTACATTGGTCCCGTGCGAGGTGTTTGTGCCTCCAACGGGGTCGTTTGGGGGCTGGTTTGGGTTTTCACCCTTTAACGGCCTGCTTTCAAGTCTAAGTGTAATGTTTGCAAATTATCATCATACTCTCAAACCGGGAGACCCGGGACTACGCGGTCAGTTCCTACAAGTTACATTGGTCCCGTGCGAGGTGTTCGTGCCTCCTACGGGGTCGTTTGGGGGCTGGTTTGGGTGTTCACCCTTTAACGGCCTGTTTTCAAGTCTAAGTGTGATTTTTGCAAATTATCGTGATACTCTCATACTAGGAGACCTAGGACTACGCGGTCAGCTCCAACAAGTTACATTGGTCCCCTGCGAGGTGTTCGTTCCTCCTACGGGATAATTTGGGGGCTGGTTTGGGTTTTCACCCTTTAACGGCCTGTTTTCAAGTCTAAGTGTGATTTTTGCAAATTATCATCATACTCTCAAACCGGGAGACTCGGGACTACGCGGTGAGTTCTTAAAAGTTACATTGGTCCCGTGCGAGGTGTTCGTGCCTCCAACGGGGTCATTTGGGGGCTGGTTTGGGTTTTCACCCTTTAACGGCCTGCTTTCAAGTCTAAGTGTAATGTTTTCAAATTATCATCATACTCTTAAACCGGGAGACCGGGGACTATGCGGTCAGTTCCTACAAGTTACATTGGTTCCGTGCAAGGTGTTCGTGCCTCCTACGGGGTCGTTTGGGGGCTGGTTTGGGTTTTCATCCTTTAACGGCCTGTTTTTAAGTCTATGTGTGATTTTTGTAAATTATCGTCATACTCTCAAACCGAGAGACCCGGGACTACACGATCAGTTCCTATAAGTTACATTGGTCCCGTGCGAGGTGTTCGTGCCTCCTACAGGGTCGTTTGGGGGCTGGTTTGGGTTTTCACACTTTAACGGCCTGTTTTCAAGTCTAAGTGTGATTTTTGAAAATTATCGCCATACTCTCAAATCGGGAGACCCGGGACTACGCGGTCAGTTCCTACAAGTTACATTGGTCCCGTGCGAGGTGTTCGTGCCTCCTACGGGGTCGTTTGGGGGCTGGCCATGGTTTACACCCTTTAACGGCCTCTTTTCAAGTCTAAGTGTGATTTTTGCAAATTATAGTCATACTCTAAAACCGGGAGACCCGGGACTACGCGGTTAGTTCCTACAAGTTACATTGGTCCTGTGCGAGGTGTTCGTGCCTCCTACGGGGTCGTTTGGGGGCTGGTTTGGGTTTTCACCCTTTAACGGCCTGTTTTCAAGTTTAAGTGTGCTTTTTGCAAATTATCGTCATACTCTCAAACTAGGAGACCCGGGACTACGCGGTCAGCTCCTACAAGTTACATTGATCCCGTGCGTGGTGTTCGTGCCTCCTACGGGATCGTTTGGGGGCTAGTTTGGGTTTTCACCCTTTAACGGCCTGTTTTCAAGTCTAAGTGTGATTTTTGCAAATTATCGTCATACTCTCAAACCGGGAGACCCGGGACTACGCGGTCAGTTCCTATAAGTTACATTGGTCCCGTGCGAGGTGTTCATGCCTCCTACGGGGTCGTTTGGGGGTTGGTTTGGGTTTTCACCCTTTAACGGCCTGTATTCAAGTCTAAGTGTGATTTTTGCAAATTATCATCATACTCTCAAACCGGGAGACCCGGGACTACGCGGTCAGTTCCTTCAAGTTACATTGGTCCCGTGCGAGGTGTTCGTGCCTCCTACGGGGTCGTTTGGTGGCTGGTTTGGGTTTTCACCCTTTAACGGCCTGTTTTCAAGTCTAAGTGTGATTTTTACAAATTATCATCATACTCTCAAACCGGGAGACCCGGGACTACGCGGTCATTTCCTACAAGATACATTAGTCCCGTGCGATGTGTTCGTGCCTCCTACGGCGTCGTTTGGGGGCTGGTTTGGGTTTTCACCCTTAAACGGCCTGTTTTCAAGTCTAAGTGTGATTTTTGCAAATTATCGTCATACTCTCAAACCGGGAGGCCCGGGGCTACGCGGTCAGTTCCTACGAGTTACATTGGTCCCGTACGAGGTGTTCGTGCCTCCTACGGGGTCGTTTGGGGGCTGGTTTGGGTTTTCACCCTTTAACGGTCAGTTTTCAAGTCTAAGTGTGATTTTTGCAAATTATCATCATACTCTCAAACCGGGAGACTCGGAACTACGCGGTCAGTTCCTACAAGTTATATTGGACCCGTGCGAGGTGTTTGTGCCTCCTACGGGGTCGTTTGGGGGCTGGTTTAGGTTTTCAGCCTTTTACGGCCTATTTTTAAGTCTAAGTGTGATTTTTGCAAATTATCGTCATACTCTCAAACCGGGAGACCCGGGACTACGCGATCAGTTCCTACAAGTTACATTGGTCCCGTGCGAGGTGTTTGTGCCTCCTACGGGGTCGTTTGGGGGCTGGTTTGGGTTTTCACCCTTTAGCGGCCTGTGTTTCAAGTCTAAATGTGATTTTTACAAATTAACATCATACTCTCAAACCGGGAGACCCGAGACTACGTGGTCAGTTCCTACAAGTTACATTCGTCCCGTGCGAGGTGTTCGTGCCTCCTACGGGGTTGTTTGGGGGCTGGTTTGGGTTTTCACACTTTAACGGCCTGTTTTCAAGTCTAAGTGTGATTTTTGCAAATTATCGTCATACTCTCAAACCGGGAGACCCGGGACTACGCAGTCAGTTCCTACAAGTTACATTGGTCCCGTGCGAGGTGTTCGTGCCTCCTACGGGGTCGTTTGGGGGCTGGTTTGGCTTTTCACCCTTTAACGGCCTATTTTCAAGTCTAAGTGTGATTTTTGCAAATTATCATCATACTCTCAAACCGGGAGACTCGGGACTACGCGGTGAGTTCTTAAAAGTTACATTGGTCCCGTGCGAGGTGTTTGTGCCTCCAACGGGGTCGTTTGGGGGCTGGTTTGGGTTTTCACCCTTTAACGGCCTGCTTTCAAGTCTAAGTGTAATGTTTGCAAATTATCATCATACTCTCAAACCGGGAGACCCGGGACTACGCGGTCAGTTCCTACAAGTTACATTGGTCCCGTGCGAGGTGTTCGTGCCTCCTACGGGGTCGTTTGGGGGCTGGTTTGGGTGTTCACCCTTTAACGGCCTGTTTTCAAGTCTAAGTGTGATTTTTGCAAATTATCGTGATACTCTCATACTAGGAGACCTAGGACTACGCGGTCAGCTCCAACAAGTTACATTGGTCCCGTGCGAGGTGTTCGTTCCTCCTACGGGATAATTTGGGGGCTGGTTTGGGTTTTCACCCTTTAACGGCCTGTTTTCAAGTCTAAGTGTGATTTTTGCAAATTATCATCATACTCTCAAACCGGGAGACTCGGGACTACGCGGTGAGTTCTTAAAAGTTACATTGGTCCCGTGCGAGGTGTTCGTGCCTCCAACGGGGTCATTTGGGGGCTGGTTTGGGTTTTCACCCTTTAACGGCCTGCTTTCAAGTCTAAGTGTAATGTTTTCAAATTATCATCATACTCTCAAACCGGGAGACCGGGGACTATGCGGTCAGTTCCTACAAGTTACATTGGTTCCGTGCAAGGTGTTCGTGCCTCCTACGGGGTCGTTTGGGGGCTGGTTTGGGTTTTCATCCATTAACGGCCTGTTTTTAAGTCTATGTGTGATTTTTGCAAATTATCGTCATACTCTCAAACCGAGAGACCCGGGACTACACTATCAGTTCCTACAAGTTACATTGGTCCCGTGCGAGGTGTTCGTGCCTCCTACGGGGTCGTTTGGGGGCTGGTTTGGGTTTTCACACTTTAACGGCCTGTTTTCAAGTCTAAGTGTGATTTTTTAAAATTATCGCCATACTCTCAAATCGGGAGACCCAGGACTACGCGGTCAGTTCCTACAAGTTACATTGGTCCCGTGCGAGGTGTTCGTGCCTCCAACGGGGTCGTTTGGGGGCTGGCCATGGTTTACACCCTTTAACGGCCTGTTTTCAATTCTAAGTGTGATTTTTGCAAATTATAGTCATACTCTCAAACCGGGAGACCCGGGACTACGCGGTTAGTTCCTGTAAGTTACATTGGTCCCGTGCGAGGTGCTCGTGCCTCCTACGGGGTCGTTTGGGGGCTGGTTTGGGTTTTCACCCTTTAACGGCCTGTTTTCAAGTTTAAGTGTGCTTTTTGCAAATTATCGTCATACTCTCAAACTAGGAGACCCGGGACTACGCGGTTAGCTCCTACAAGTTACATTGATCCCGTGCGAGGTGTTCGTGCCTCCTACGGGATCGTTTGGGGGCTAGTTTGGGTTTTCACCCTTTAACGGCCTGTTTTCAAGTCTAAGTGTGATTTTTGCAAATTATCGTCATACTCTCAAACCGGGAGACCCGGGACTACGCGGTCAGTTCCTACAAGTTACGTTGGTCCCGTGCGAGGTGTTCATGCCTCCTACGGGGTCGTTTGGGGGTTGGTTTGGGTTTTCACCCTTTAACGGCCAGTATTCAAGTCTAAGTGTGATTTTTGCAAATTATCGTCATACTCTCAAACCGGGAGACCCGGGACTACGCGGTCAGTTCCTTCAAGTTATATTGGTCCCGTGCGAGATGTTCGTACCTCCTACGGGGTCGTTTGGTGGCTGGTTTGGGTTTTCACCCTTTAACGGCCTGTTTTCAAGTCTAAGTGTGATTTTTACAAATTATCGTCATACTCTCAAACCGGGAGACCCGGGACTACGCGGTCAGTTCCTACAAGTTACATTAGTCCCGTGCGATGTCTTCGTGCCTCCTACGGCGTCGTTTGGGGGCTGGTTTGGGTTTTCACCCTTAAACGGCCTGTTTTCAAGTCTAAGTGTGATTTTGGCAAATTATCGTCATACTCTCAAACCGGGAGGACCGGGACTACGCGATCAGTTCCTACGAGTTACATTGGTCCCGTACGAGGTGTTCGTGCCTCCTACGGGGTCGTTTGGGGGCTGGTTTGGGTTTTCACCCTTTAACTGTCAGTTTTCAAGTCTAAGTGTGATTTTTGCAAATTATCATCATACTCTCAAACCGGGAGACTCGAAACTACGCGGTCAGTTCCTACAAGTTACATTGGACCCGTGCGAGGTGTTTGTGCCTCCTACGGGGTCGTTTGGGGGCTGGTTTAGGTTTTCAGCCTTTAACGGCCTGTTTTTAAGTCTAAGTGTGATTTTTGCAAATTATCGTCATACTCTCAAACCGGGAGACCCGGGAATACGCGATCAGTTCCTACAAGTTACATTGGTCCCGTGCGAGGTGTTTGTGCCTCCTATGGGGTCGTTTGGGGGCTGGTTTGGGTTTTCACCCTTTAGCGGCCTGTGTTTCAAGTCTAAATGTGATTTTTACAAATTAACATCATACTCTCAAACCGGGAGACCCGGGACTACGCGGTCAGTTCCTACAAGTTACATTGGTCCCGTGCGAGGTGTTCGTGCCTCCTACGGGGTCGTTTGGGGGCTGGTTTGGCTTTTCACCCTTTAACGGCCTGTTTTCAAGTCTAAGAGTGATTTTTGCAAATTATCATCATACTCTCAAACCGGGAGACTCGGGACTACGCGGTGAGTTCTTAAAAGTTACATTGGTCCCGTGCGAGGTGTTCGTGCCTCCAACGGGGTCGTTTGGGGGCTGGTTTGGGTTTTCACCCTTTAACGGCCTGCTTTCAAGTCTAAGTGTAATGTTTGCAAATTATCATCATACTCTCAAACCGGGAGGCCCGGGACTACGCGATCAGTTCCTACAAGTTACATTGGTCCCGTGCGAGGTGTTCGTGCCTCCTACGGGGTCGTTTGGGGGCTGGTTTGGGTGTTCACCCTTTAACGGCCTGTTTTCAAGTCTAAGTGTGATTTTTGCAAATTATCATGATACTCTCAAACTAGGAGACCTAGGACTACGCGGTCAGCTCCAACAAGTTACATTGGTCCCGTACGAGGTGTTCGTTCCTCCTACGGGATCATTTGGGGGCTAGTTTGGGTTTTCACCCTTTAACGGCCTGTTATCAAGTCTAAGTATGATTTTTGCAAATTAGCGTCATACTCTCAAACCGGGAGACCCGGGACTACGCGGTCAGTTCCTACAATTTACATTGGTCCCGTGCGAGGTGTTCGTGCCTCCTACAGGGTCGTTTGGTAGCTGGTTTGGGTTTTCACCCTTTAACAGCTTGTTTTCAAGTCTAAATGTGATTTTTACAAATTATCGTCATACTCTCAAACCGGGAGACCCGAGACTACACAGTCAGTTCCTACAAGTTACATTAGTCCCGTGCGAGGTGTTCATGCCTCCTACGGGGTCGTTTGGGGGCTGGTTTGGGTTTTCACCCTTTAACGGCCTGTTTTCAAGTCTAAGTGTGATTTTTGCAAATTATCGTCATACTCTCAAACTAGGAGACCTGGGACTACGCGGTCAGCTCCAACAAGTTACATTGGTCCCGTGCGAGGTGTTCGTTCCT
Organism: Sambucus nigra; assembly: GCA_949130495.1. Classification (NCBI taxonomy): domain Eukaryota; kingdom Viridiplantae; phylum Streptophyta; class Magnoliopsida; order Dipsacales; family Adoxaceae; genus Sambucus; species Sambucus nigra. Next base: position 462,376,295 of record OX422211.1, on the reverse strand, counting down.
CCTACGGGATCATTTGGGGGCTGGTTTTGGTTTTCACCCTTTAACGGCCTGTTTTCAAGTCTAATGTGATTTTTGCAAATTAGCGTCATACTCTCAAACTGGGAGACCCGGGACTACGCGGTCAGTTCCTACAAGTTACATTGGTCTCGTGCGAGGTGTTCGTGCCTCCTACGGGGTCGTTTGGTGGCTGGTTTAGGTTTTCACGCTTTAATGGCCTATTTTCAAGTCTAAGTGTGATTTTTTCAAATTATCGTCATACTCACAAACCGGGAGACCTGAGACTACGCAGTCAGTTCCTACAAGTTACATTAGTCCCGTGCGAGGTGTTCGTGCCTCCTACGGGGTCGTTTGGGTGCTGGTTTGGGTTTTCACCCTTTAATGGCCTGTTTTCAAGTCTAGGTGTGATTTTTGCAAATTATCGTCATACTCTCAAACCGGGAGACCCGGGACTACGCGGTCAGTTCCTACAAGTTACATTGGTCCCGTGCGAGGTGTTCGTGCCTCCTACAGGGTCGTTTGGTGGTTGGTTTGGGTTTTCATCCTTTAACAGCCTGTTTTCAAGTCTAAATTTGATTTTTACAAATTATCATCATACTCTCAAACCGGGAGACCCGAGACTACGCAGTCAGTTCCTACAAGTTACATTAGTCCCGTGTGAGGTGTTCATGCTTCCTACGGGGTCGTTTGGGGGCTGGTTTGGGTTTTCACCCTTTAACGGCCTGTTTTCAAGTCTAAGTGTGATTTTTGCAAATTATCGTCATACTCTCAAACTCGGAGACCTGGGACTACACGGTCAGCTCCAACAAGTTACATTGATCCCGTGCGAGGTGTTCGTTCCTCCTACGGGATCATTTGGGGGCTGGTTTTGGTTTTCACCCTTTAACGGCCTATTTTCAAGTCTAATGTGATTTTTGCAACTTAGCGTCATACTCTCAAACTGGGAGACCCGGGACTACGCGGTCAGTTCCTACATGTTACATTGGTCCCGTGCGAGGTGTTCGTGCCTCCTACGGGGTCGTTTGGGGGCTGGTTTGGGTTTTCACCCTTTAGCGGCCTGTGTTTCAAGTCTAAATGTGATTTTTACAAATTAACATCATACTCTCAAACCGGGAGACCCGGGACTACGCGGTCAGTTCCTACAAGTTACATTGGTCCCGTGCGAGGTGTTCGTGCCTCCTACGGGGTTGTTTGGGGGCTGGTTTGGGTTTTCACACTTTAACGGCCTGTTTTCAAGTCTAAGTGTGATTTTTGCAAATTATCGTCATACTCTCAAACCGGGAGACCCGGGACTACGCGGTCAGTTCCTACAAGTTACATTGGTCCCGTGCGAGGTGTTCGTGCCTCCTACGGGGTCGTTTGGGGGCTGGTTTGGCTTTTCACCCTTTAACGGCATGTTTTCAAGTCTAAGAGTGATTTTTGCAAATTATCATCATACTCTCAAACCGGGAGACTCGGGACTACGCGGTGAGTTCTTAAAAGTTACATTGGTCCCGTGCGAGGTGTTCGTGCCTCCAACGGGGTCGTTTGGGGGCTGGTTTGGGTTTTCACCCTTTAACGGCCTGCTTTCAAGTCTAAGTGTAATGTTTGCAAATTATCATCATACTCTCAAACCGGGAGACTCGGGACTACGCGGTCAGTTCCTACAAGTTACATTGGTCCCGTGCGAGGTGTTCGTGCCTCCTACGGGGTCGTTTGGGGGCTGGTTTGGGTGTTCACCCTTTAACGGCCTGTTTTCAAGTCTAAGTGTGATTTTTGCAAATTATCGTGATACTGTCAAACTAGGAGACCTAGGACTACGCGGTCAGCCCCAACAAGTTACATTGGTCCCGTGCGAGTTGTTCGTTCCTCCTACGGGATCATTTGGGGGCTGGCTTGGGTTTTCACCCTTTAACGGCCTGTTATCAAGTCTAAGTGTGATTTTTGCAAATTAGCATCATACTCTCAAATCGGGAGACCCGGGACTACGCGGTCAGTTCCTACAATTTACATTGGTCCCGTGCGAGGTGTTCGTGCCTCCTAAAGGGTCGTTTGGTGGCTGGTTTGGGTTTTCACCCTTTAACAGCTTGTTTTCAAGTCTAAATGTGATTTTTACAAATTATCGTCATACTCTCAAACCGGGAGACCCGAGACTACACAGTCAGTTCCTACAAGTTACATTAGTCCCGTGCGAGGTGTTCATGCCTCCTACGGGGTCGTTTCGGGGCTAGTTTGGGTTTTCACCCTTTAACGGCCTGTTTTCAAGTCTAAGTGTGATTTTTGAAAATTATCGTCATACTCTCAAACTAGGAGACCTAGGACTACGCGATCAGCTCCAACAAGTTACATTGGTCCCGTGCGAGGTGTTCGTTCCTCCTACGGGATCATTTGGGGGCTGGTTTTGGTTTTCACCCTTTAACGGCCTGTTTTCAAGTCTAATGTGATTTTTGCAAATTAGCGTCATACTCTCAAACTGGGAGACCCGGGACTACGCGGTCAGTTCCTACAAGTTACATTGGTCCCGTGCGAGGTGTTCGTGCCTCCTACGGGGTCGTTTGGTGGCTGGTTTAGGTTTTCACCCTTTAATGGCCCGTTTTCAAGTCTAAGTGTGATTTTTACAAATTATTGTCATACTCTCAAACCGGGAGACCCGAGACTACGTAGTCAGTTCCTACAAGTTACATTAGTCCCGTGCGAGGTGTTCGTGCCTCCTACGGGGTCGTTTGGGGGCTGGTTTGGGTTTTCACCCTTTAACAGCCTGTTTTCAAGTCTAGGTGTGATTTTTGCAAATTATCGTCATACTCTCAAACCGGGAGACCCGAGACTAGGCGGTCAGTTCCTACAAGTTACATTGGTCCCGTGCGAGGTGTTCGTGCCTACTACAGGGTCGTTTGGTGGCTGGTTTGGGTTTTCACCCTTTAACAGCCTGTTTTCAAGTCTAAATGTGATTTTAACAAATTATCATCATACTCTCAAACCGGGAGACCCGAGACTACGCAGTCAGTTCCTACAAGTTACATTAGTCCCGTGTGAGGTGTTCATGCCTCCTACCGGGTCGTTTGGGGGCTGGTTTGGGTTTTCACCCTTTAACGGCCTGTTTTCAAGTCTAAGTGTGATTTTTGCAAATTATCGTCATACTCTCAAACTAGTAGACCTGGGACTACGCGGTCAGCTCCAACAAGTTACATTGATCCCGTGCGAGGTGTTCGTTCCTCCTACGGGATCATTTGGGGGCTGGTTTTGGTTTTCACCCTTTAACGGCCTATTTTCAAGTCTAATGTGATTTTTGCAACTTAGCGTCATACTCTCAAACTGGGAGACCCGGGACTACGCGGTCAGTTCCTACATGTTACATTGGTCCCGTGCGAGGTGTTCGTGCCTCCTACGGGGTCGTTTGGTGGCCGGTTTAGGTTTTCACCCTTTAACGGCCTGTTTTCAAGTCTAAGTGTGATTTTTACAAATTATCGGCATACTCTCAAACCGGGAGACCCGAGACTACGCAGTCAGTTCCTACAAGTTACATTAGTCCCGTGCGAGGTGTTCGTGCCTCCTACGAGGTCGTTTGGCGGCTGGTTTGGGTTTTCACCCTTTAACGGCCTGTTTTCAAGTCTAATTGTGATTTTTGCAAATTATCATCATAATCTCAAACCGGGAGACCCGGGAATACGCGATCAGTTCTTACAAGTTACATTGGTCCCGTGTGAGGTGTTCGTGCCTCCTACGGGATCGTTTGGGGGCTGGTTTGAATTTTCACCCTTTAACGGCATGTTTTCAAGTCTAAGTGTGATTTTTGCAAATTATCATCATACTCTCAAACCGGGAGACCCGGGACTATGCGGTCAGTTCCTACAAGTTACATTGGTCCTGTGCGAGGGGTTTGTGCCTCCTACGGGGTCGTTTGAGGGCTGGTTTGGGTTTTCACCCTTTAACGGCCTCTTTTCAAGTCTAAGTGTGATTTTTGCAAATTATTGTCATACTCTCAAACCGGGAGACCCGGGACTACATGACCAGTAGCTACAAGTTACATTGGTCCCGTGTGAGGTGTTCGTGCCTCCTACGGGGTCGTTTGGGGACTGGTTTGGGTTTTCACCCTTTAACGGCCTGTTTTCAAGTTTAAGAGTGATTTTTGAAAATTATCGCCATACTCTCAAACCGGGAGACCCGGGACTACGCGGTCAGTTCCTATAAGTTACATTGGTCCCGTGCGAGGTGTTCGTGCCTCCTACGAGGTCGTTTGGGGGCTGGTTTGGGTTTACACCCTTTAACGGCCTGTTTTCAAGTCTAAGTGTTATTTTTGCAAATTATCATCATTCTCTCAAACCGAGAGACCCGGGACTACGCGGTCAGTTCCTACAAGTTACATTGGACCCGTGCGAGGTGTTCGTGCCTCCTACAGGGTCGTTTGGGGGCTGGTTTGGGTTTTCACCCTTTAACGGCCTGTTTTCAAGTTTAAGTGTCCTTTTTGCAAATTATCATCATACTCTCAAACTAGGAGACCCGGGACTACGCGGTCAGCTCCTAGAAGTTACATTGATCCCGTGCGAGGTGTTCGTGCCTCCTACGGGATCGTTTGGGGGCTAGTTTGGGTTTTCACCCTTTAATGGCCTGTTTTCAAGTCTAAGTGTGATTTTTGCAAATTATCGTCATACTCTCAAACCGGGAGACCCGGGACTACGCGGTCAGTTCCTACAAGTTACATTGGTCCCGTGCGAGGTGTTCGTGCCTCCTACAGGGTCGTTTGGGGGTTGGTTTGGGTTTTCACCCTTTAACGGCCTGTATTCAAGTCTAAGTGTGATTTTAGCAAATTATCGTCATACTCTCAAACCGGGAGACTCGGGACTACGCGGTCAGTTCCTTCAAGTTACATTGGTCCCGTGCGAGGTGTTCGTGCCTCCAACGGGGTCGTTTGGGGGCTGGTTTGGGTTTTCACCCTTTAACGGCCTGCTTTCAAGTCTAAGTGTAATGTTTGAAAATTATCATCATACTCTCAAACCGGGAGGCCCGGGACTACGCGGTCAGTTCCTACAAGTTACATTGGTCCCGTGCGAGGTGTTCGTGCCTCCTACGGGGTCGTTTCGGGGCTGGTTTGGGTTTTCACCCTTTAACGGTCAGTTTTGAAGTTAAAGTGTGATTTTTGCAAATTATCATCATACTCTCAAACCGGGAGACCCGGAACTACGCGGTTAGTTCTTAAAAGTTACATTGGTCCCGTGCGATGTGTTCGTGCCTCCTACAGGGTCGTTTGGGGGCTGGTTTGGGTTTTCACCCTTTAACGGCCTATTTTCATGTCTAAGTGTAATGTTTGCAAATTATCATCATACTCTCAAACCGGGAGAGCCGGGACTACGCGGTCAGTTCCTACAAGTTACATTGGTCCCGTACGAGGTGTTCGTGCCTCCTACGGGGTCGTTTGGGGGCTGGTTTGGGTTTTCACCCTTTAACGGTCAGTTTTCAAGTCAAAGTGTGTTTTTTGCAAATTATCATCATACTCTCAAACCGGGAGACCCAGAACTACGCGGTCAGTTCCTACAAGTTACATTGGTCCCGTACTAGGTGTTCGTGCCTCCTACGGGGTTGTTTGGGTGCTGGTTTGGGTTTTCACCCTTTAACGGCCTGTTTTCAAGTCTAAGTGTGATTTTTGCAAATTATCATCATACTCTCAAACCGAGAGACCCGGGACTACGCGATCAGTTCCTACAAGTTACATTCGTCCCGTGCGAGGTGTTCGTGCCTCCTACGGGGTCGATTGAGGGCTGGTTTGGGTTTTCACCCTTTAACGGCCTGTTTTCAAGTCTAAGTGTGATTTTTGCAAATTATCGTCATAGTCTCAAACTGGGAGACCCGGGACTAAGCGGTCAGTTCCTACAAGTTACATTGGTCCCGTGCGAGGTGTTGGTGCCTCTTACGGGGTCGTTTGGGGGCTGGTTTGGGTTTTCACCCTTTAACGGCCTGTTTTCAAGTCGAATTGTGATTTTTGCAAATTATCATCATAATCTCAAAACGGGAGACCCGGGACTACGCGGTCAGTTCTTACAAGTTACATTGGTCCCGTGTGAGGTGTTCGTGCCTCCTACGGGATCGTTTGGGGGCTGGTTTGGGTTTTCACCCTTTAACGGCATGTTTTCAAGTCTAAGTGTGATTTTTGTAAATTATCGTCATACTCTCAAACCGGGAGACCCGGGACTACACGATGAGTTCCTACAAGTTACATTGGTCCCGTGCGAGGTGTTCGTGCCTCCTACAGGGTCGTTTGGGGGCTGGTTTGGGTTTTCACCCTTTAACGGTCTGTTTTCAAGTCTAAGTGTGATTTTTGCAAATTATCGTCATACTCTCAAACTGGGAGACCCGGGACTAAGCGGTCAGTTCCTACAAGTAACATTGGTCCCGTACGAGGTGTTCGTGCCTCCTACGGGGTCGGTTGGGGGCTGGTTTGGGTTTTCACCCATTAACGGCCTGTTTTCAAGTCTAAGTGTAATTTTTGCAAATTACCATCATAATCTCAAACCGAGAGACCGGGGACTATGCGGTCAGTTCCTACAAGTTACATGGGTTCCGTGCAAGGTGTTCGTGCCTCCTACGGGGTCGTTTGGGGGCTGGTTTGGGTTTTCACCCTTTAACGGCCTGTTTTCAAGTCTATGTGTGATTTTTGCAAATTATCATCATACTCTCAAACCTGGAGACCCGGTACTACACGATCAGTTCCTACAAGTGACATTGGTCTCGTGCGAGGTGCTCGTGCCTCCTACGGGGTCGTTTGGGGGCTGGGTTGGGTTTTCACACTTTAACGGCCTGTTTTCAAGTCTAAGTGTGATTTTCGAAAATTATCGCCATACTCTCAAATCGGGACACCCGGGACTACGCGGTCAGTTCCTACAAGTTACATTGGTCCCGTGCGAGGTGTTCCTGCCTCCTACGAGGTCGTTTGGGGGCTGGCTTGGGTTTACACCCTTTAACGGCCTGTTTTCAAGTCTAAGTGTGATTTTTGCAAATTATAGTCATACTCTCAAACCGGGCGACCCGAGACTACGCGGATAGTTCCTACAAGTTACATTGGTCCCGTGCGAGGTGTTCGTGCCTCCTACGGGGTCGTTTGGGGGCTGGTTTGGGTTTTCACCCTTTAACGGCCTATTTTCAAGTTTACGTGTGCTTTTTGCAAATTATCATCATACTCTCAAACTAGGAGGCCCGGGACTACGCGATCAGCTCCTACAAGTTACATTGATCCCGTGCGAGGTGTTCGTCCCTCCTACGGGATCGTTTGGGGGCTAGTTTGGGTTTTCACCCTTTAACGACCTGTTTTCAAGTCTAAGTGTGATTTTTGCAAATTATCGTCATACTCTGAAACCGGGAGACCCGGGACTACGCGGTCAGTTCCTACAAGTTACATTGGTCCCGTGCGAGGTGTTCATGCCTCCTACGGGGTCGTTTGGGGGTTGGTTTGGGTTTTCACCCTTTAACGGCCTGTATTCAAGTCTAAGTGTGATTTTTGCAAATTATCGTCATACTCTCAAACCGGGAGACCCGGGACTACGCGGTCAGTTCCTTCAAGTTACATTGGTCCCGTGCGAGGTGTTCGTGCCTCCTACGGGGTCGTTTGGTGGCTGGTTTGGGTTTTCACCCTTTAACGGCCTGTTTTCAAGTCTAAGTGTGATTTTTACAAATTATCGTCATACTCTCAAACCGGGAGACCCGGTACTACGCGGTCAGTTCCTACAAGTTACATTAGTCCCGTGCGATGTGTTCGTCCCTCCTACGGCATCGTTTGGGGGCTGGTTTGGGTTTTCACCCTTAAACGGCCTGTTTTCAAGTCTAAGTGTGATTTTTGCAAATTATCGTCATACTCTCAAACCTGGAGGCCCGGGACTACGCGGTCAGTTCCTACGAGTTGCATTGGTCCCGTACGAGGTGTTCGTGCCTCCTACGGGGTCGTTTGGGGGCTGGTTTGGGTTTTCACCCTTTAACGATCAGTTTTCAAGTCTAAGTGTGATTTTTGCAAATTATCATCATACTCTCAAACCGGGAGACTCGGAACTACGCGGTCAGTTCCTACAAGTTACATTGGACCCGTGCTAGGTGTTTGTGCCTCCTACGGGGTCGTTTGGGGGCTGGTTTAGGTTTTCAGCCTTTAACGACCTGTTTTTAAGTCTAAGTGTGATTTTTGTAAATAATCGTCATACTCTCAAACCGGGAGACCCGGGAATACGCGATCAGTTCCTACAAGTTACATTGGTCCCGTGCGAGGTGTTCGTGCCTCCTACGAGGTCGTTTGGGGGCTGGTTTGGGTTTTCACCCTTTAGCGGCCTGTGTTTCAAGTCTAAAAGTGATTTTTACAAATTAACATCATACTCTCAAACCGGGAGACCCGGGACTACGCGGTCAGTTCCTACAAGTTACATTGGTCCCGTGCGAGGTGTTCGTGCCTCCAACGGGGTTGTTTGGCGACTGGTCTGGGTTTTCACACTTTAACGGCCTGTTTTCAAGTCTAAGTGTGAGTTTTGCAAATTATCATCATACTCTCAAACCGGGAGACCCGGGACTACGCGGTCAGTTCCTACAAGTTACATTGGTCCCGTGCGAGGTGTTCGTGCCTCCTACGGGGTCGTTTGGGGGCTAGTTTGGGTTTTCACCCTTTAACGGCCTGTTTTCAAGTCTAAGTGTGATTTTTGCAAATTATAGTCATACTCTCAAACCGGGAGACTCGGGACTACGCGGTGGGTTCTTAAAAGTTACATTGGTCCCGTGCGAGGTGTTCGTGCCTCCTACGGGGTCGTTTGGGGGCTGGTTTGGGTTTTCACCCTTTAACGACATGTTTTCAGTTCTAAGTGTAATGTTTGCAAATTATCATCATACTCTCAAACCGGGAGACCCGGGACTACGCCGTCAGTTCCTACAAGTTACATTGGTCCCGTGCGAGGTGTTCGTGCCTCCTACGGGGTCGTTTGGGGGCTGGTTTGGGTGTTCACCCTTTAACGGCCTGTTTTCAAGTCTAAGTGTGATTTTTGCAAATTATCGTGATACTCTCAAACTAGGAGACCTAGGACTACGCGGTCAGCTCCAACAAGTTACATTGGTCCCGTGCGAGGTGTTCGTTCCTCCTACGGGATCATTTGGGGGCTGGTTTGGGTTTTCACCCTTTAACGGCCTGTTATCAAGTCTAAGTGTGATTTTTGCAAATTAGCGTAATACTCTCAAACCGGGAGACCCGGGACTACGCGGTCAGTTCCTACAAGTTACATTGGTCCCGTACGAGGTGTTCGTGCCTCCTACGGGGTCGTTTGGTGGCTGGTTTGGGTTTTCACCCTTTAACAGCCTGTTTTCAAGTCTAAATGTGATTTTTACAAATTATCGTCATACTCTCAAACCGGGAGACCCGAGACTATGCATTCAGTTCCTACAAGTTACATTAGTCCCGTGCGAGGTGTTCGTGCCTCCTACGGGGTCGTTTGGGGGCTGGTTTGGGTTTTCACCCTTTAACCGCCTGTTTTCAAGTCTAAGTGTGATTTTTGCAAATTATCGTCATACTCTCAAACTAGGAGACCTGGGACTACGCGGTCAGATCCAACAAGTTACATTGGTCCCGTGCGAGGTGTTCGTTCCTCCTACGGGATCATTTGGGGGCTGGTTTTGGTTTTCACCCTTTAACGGCCTGTTTTCAAGTCTAATGTGATTTTTGCAAATTAGCGTCATACTCTCAAACTGGGAGACCCGGGACTACGCGATCAGTTCCTACAAGTTACATTGATCCCGTGCGAGGTGTTCGTGCCTCCCACGGGGTCGTTTGGTGGCTGGTTTGGGTTTTCACCCTTTAACGGCCTGTTTTCAAGTCTAAGTGTGATTTTTACAAATTATCGTCATACTCCCAAATCGGGAGACCCGAGACTACGCAGTCAGTTCCTACAAGTTACATTAGTCCCGTGCGAGGTGTTCGTGCCTCCTACGGGGTCGTTTGGGGGATGGTTTGGGTTTTCACCCTTTAACGGCCTGTTTTCAAGTCTAATTGTGATTTTTGCAAATTATCATCATAATCTCAAACCGGGAGACCCGGGACTACGCGGTCAGTTCTTACAAGTTACATTGGTCCCGTCTGAGGTGTTCGTGCCTCCTACGGGATCGTTTGGGGGCTGGTTTGGATTTTCACCCTTTAACGGCATGTTTTCAAGTCTAAGTGTGATTTTTGAAAATTATCATCATACTCTCAAACCGGGAGACCCGGGACTATGCGGTCAGTTCCTACAAGTTACATTGGTCCCGTGCGAGGTGTTTGTGCCTCCTACGGGGTCGTTTGGGGGCTGGTTTCGGTTTTCACCCTTTAACGGCCTCTTTTCAAGTCTAAGTGTGATTTTTACAAATTTTCGTCATACTCTCAAACCGGGAGACCCGGGACTACACGACCAGTTCCTACAAGTTACATTGGTCCCGTTCGAGGTGTTCGTGCCTCCTACGGGGTCGTTTCGGGGCTGGTTTGGGTTTTCACCCTTTAACGGCCTGTTTTCAAGTCTAAGTGTGATTTTTGAAAATTATTGCCATACTCTCAAATCGGGAGACCCGGGACTACGCGGTCAGTTCCTACAAGTTACATTGGTCCCGTGCGAGGTGTTCGTGCGTCCTACAGGGTCGTTTGGGGGTTGGTTTGGGTTTTCACCCTTTAACGGCCTGTATTCAAGTCTAAGTGTGATTTTTGCAAATTATCATCATACTCTCAAACCGGGAGACCCGGGACTACGCGGTCAGATCCTACAAGTTACATTGGACCCGTACGAGGTGTTCATGCCTCCTACGGGGTCGTTTGGGGGCTGGTTTGGGTTTTCACCCTTTAACGGCCTGTTTTCAAGTTTAAGTGTCCTTTTTGCAAATTATCATCATACTCTCAAACTAGGAGACCCGGGACTACGCGGTCAGCTCCTAGAAGTTACATTGATCACGTGCGAGGTGTTCGTGCCTCCTACGGGATCGTTTGGGGGCTAGTTTGGGTTTTCACCCTTTAACGGCCTGTTTTCAAGTCTAAGTGTGATTTTTGCAAATTATCGTCATACTCTCAAACCGGGAGACCCGGGACTACGCGGTCAGTTCCTACAAGTTACATTGGTCCCGTGCGAGGTGTTCGTGCGTCCTACAGGGTCGTTTGGGGGTTGGTTTGGGTTTTCACCCTTTAACGGCCTGTATTCAAGTCTAAGTGTGATTTTTGCAAATTATCATCATACTCTCAAACCGGGAGACCCGGGACTACGCGGTCAGTTCCTTCAAGTTACATTGGTCCCGTGCGAGGTGTTCGTGCCTCCTACGGGGTCGTTTGGTGGCTGGTTTGGGTTTTCACCCTTAAATGGCCTGTTTTCAAGTCTAAGTGTGATTTTTACAAATTATTATCATACTCTCAAACCGAGAGACCCGGGACTACGCGGTCAGTTCCTACAAGTTACATTACTCCCGTGCGATGTGTTCGTGCCTCCTACGGGGTCGTTTCGGAGATGGTTTTGGTTTTCACCCTTTAACGGCCTGTTTTCAAGTCTAAGTGTGATTTTTGCAAATTATCGTCATACTCTCAAACCGGGAAGCCCGGGACTACGCGGTCAGTTCCTACAAGTTACATTGGTCCCGTGCGAGGTGTTCGTGCCTCCTACGGGGTCGTTTGGTGGCTGGTTTGGGTTTTCACCCTTTAACGGCCTGTTTTCAAGTTTAAGTGTGATTTTTACAAATTATCGTCATACTCTCAAACCGGGAGACCCGGGACTACGCGGTCAGTTCCTACAAGTTACATTAGTCCCGTGCGATGTGTTCGTGCCTCCTACGGGGTCGTTTGGGGATGGTTTTGGTTTTCACCCTTTAACGGCCTGATTTCAAGTCTAAGTGTGATTTTTGCAAATTATCGTCATACTCTCAAACCGGGAGGCCCGGGACTACGCGGTCAGTTCCTACAAGTTACATTGGTCCCGTGCGAGGTGTTCGTGCCTCCTACGGGGTCTTTGGGGGCTGGTTTGGGTTTTCACCCTTTAACGGCCTGTTTTCAAGTCTAAGTGTGATTTTTGCAAATTATCGTCATACTCTCAAACCGGGAGACCAGGGACTACGCGATCAGTTCCTACAAGTTACATTGGTCCCGTGCGAGGTGTTCCTGCCTCCTACGGGATCGTTTGGGGGCTGGTTTGGGTTTTCACCCTTTAGCGGCCTGTGTTTCAAGTCTAAGTGTGATTTTTACAAATTATCGTCATATTCTCAAACCGGGAGACCCGGGACTACGCGGTCAGTTCCTACAAGTTACATTGGTCCCGTGCGAGGTGTTCGTGCCTCCTACGGGGTCGTTTGGGGGCTGGTTTTGATTTTCACCCTTTAACGGCATGTTTTCAAGTCTAAGTGTGATTTTTGCAAATTATCGTCATACTCTCAAATTGGGAGACCCGGGACTACGCGATCAGTTCCTACAAGTTACATTGGTCCCGTGCGAGGTGTTCCTGCCTCCTACGGGATCGTTTGGGGGCTGGTTTGGGTTTTCACCCTTTAGCGGCCTGTGTTTCAAGTCTAAGTGTGATTTTTACAAATTATCGTCATATTCTCAAACCGGGAGACCCGGGACTACGCGGTCAGTTCCTACAAGTTACATTGGTCCCGTGCGAGGTGTTCGTGCCTCCTACGGGGTCGTTTGGGTGCTGGTTTTGATTTTCACCCTTTAACGGCCTGTTTTCAAGTCTAAGTGTGATTTTTGCAAATTATCGTCATACTCTCAAACTGGGAGACCCGGGACTATGCGGTTAGTTCCTACGAGTTACATTAGTCCCGTGCGAGGTGTTCGTGCCTCCTACGGGATCGTTTGGGTGCCGGTTTGGGTTTTCACCCTTTAACGGTCTGTGTTTCAAGTCTAAGTGTGATATTTGCAAATTATCGTCATACTCTCAAACCGGGAGGCCCGGGACTACTTGGTCAGTTCCTACAAGTTACATTGGTCCCGTGCGAGGTGTTCGTGCCTCCTACGGGGTCGTTTGGGGGCTGGTTTGGGTTTTCACCCTTTAACGGTCAGTTTTCAAGTCAAAGTGTGATTTTTGCAAATTATCATTATACTCTCAAACCGGGAGACCCGGAACTACACGGTTAGTTCTTAAAAGTTACATTGGTCCCGTGCGAGGTGTTCGTGCCTCCTACGGGGTCGTTTGGGGGCTGGTTTGGGTTTTCACCCTTTAACGGCCTATTTTCAAGTCTTAGTGTAATGTTTTCAAATTATCATCATACTCTCAAACCGGGAGACTCGGGACTACGCGGTCAGTTCCTACAAGTTACATTGGTCCCGTACGAGGTGTTCGTGGCTCCTACGGGGTCGTTTGGGGGCTGGTTTGGGTTTTCACCCTTTAACGGTCAGTTTTCAAGTCAAAGTGTGATTTTTGCAAATTATCATCATAATCTCAAACCGAGAGACCCAGAACTACGCGGTCAGTTCCTACAAGTTACATTGGTCCCGTGCGAGGTGTTCGTGCCTCCTACGGGGTCGTTTGGGTGCTGGTTTGGGTTTTCACCCTTTAACGGCCTGTTTTCAAGTCTAAGTGTGATTTTTGCAAATTATCGTCATACTTTCAAACCGGGAGACCCGGGACTACGCGATCAGTTCCTACGAGTTACATTGGTCCCGTGCGAGGTGTTCGTGCCTCCTACGGGATCGTATGGGGGCTGGTTTTGATTTTCACCCTTTAACGGCCTGTTTTCAAGTCTAAGTGTGATTTTTGCAAATTATCGTCATACTCTCAAACTGGGAGACCCGGGACTACGCGTTCAGTTCCTACGAGTTACATTAGTCCCGTGCGAGGTGTTCGTGCCTCCTTCGGGATCGTTTGGGGGACGGTTTGGGTTTTCACCCTTTAACGGCCTGTGTTTCAAGTCTAAGTGTGATTTTTGCAAATTATCGTCATACTCTCAAACTGGGAGACCCGGGACTACGCGATCAGTTCCTACAAGTTACATTGGTCCCGTGCGAGGTGTTCCAGCCTCCTACGGGATCGTTTGGGGGCTGGTTTGGGTTTTCACCCTTTAGCGGCCTGTGTTTCAAGTCTAAGTGTGATTTTTAAAAATTATCGTCATATTCTCAAACCGGGAGACCCGGGACTACGCGGTCAGTTCCTACAAGTTACATTGGTCCCGTGCGAGGTGTTCGTGCCTCCTACGGGGTTGTTTGGGTGCTGGTTTTGATTTTCACCCTTTAACGGCCTGTTTTCAAGTCTAAGTGTGATTTTTGGAAATTATCGTCATACTCTCAAATTGGGAGACCTGGGACTACGCGATCAGTTCCTACAAGTTACATTGGTCCCGTGCGAGGTGTTCCTACCTCCTACGGGATCGTTTGGTGGCCGGTTTGGGTTTTCACCCTTTAACGGCCTGTTTTCAAGTCTATGTGTGATTTTTAAAAATTATCGTCATACTCTCAAACCGGGAGACCCGAGACTACGCGGTTAGTTGGCACAAGTTACATTGGTCCCGTGCGAGGCGTTAGTGCCTCCTACGGGGTCGTTTGGGGGCCGGTTTGGGTTTTCACCCTTTAACGGCCTGTTTTCAAGTCTAAGTGTAATTTTTGCAAATTATCGTCATACTCTCAAACCGGGAGACCCGGGACTACGCGGTCAGTTCCTACAAGTTACATTGGTCCCGTGCGAGGTGTTCGTGCCTCCTACGTGGTCGTTTGGGGCTGGTTTGGGTTTTCACCCTTTAAAGGCCTGTTTTCAAGTCTAAGTGTGATTTTTGCAAATTATCATCATATTCTCAAATCGGGAGACCCGGGACTACGCGGTTAGTTCATAAAAGTTACATTGGTCCCGTGCGAGGTGTTCGTGCCTCCTACGGGGTCGTTTGGGGGCTGGTTTGGGTTTTCACCCTTTAACGGCCTATTTTCAAGTCTAAGTGTAATGTTTGCAAATTATCATCATACTCTCAAACCGGGAGACCCGGGACTACACGGTCAGTTCCTACAAGTTACATTGGTCCCGTGCGAGGTGTTTGTGCCTCCTACGGGGTCGTTTGGGTCCCGGTTTAACAGCCTGTTTTCAAGTCAAATTGTGATTTTTAAAAATTATCGTCATACTCTCAAACCGGGAGACCCGAGACTACGCGGTTAGTTGGCACAAGTTACATTGGTCCCCTGCGAGGTGTTCGTGCCTCCTACGGGGTCGTTTGGGGGCTGGTTTGGGTTTTCACCCTTTAACGACCTGTTTTCAAGTCTAAGTGTGATTTTTAAAAATTATCGTCATACTCTCAAACCGGGAGACCCGAAATTACGCGGTCAGTTCCTACAAGTTACATTGGTCCCGTGCGAGGTGTTCGTGCATCCTACGGGGTCGTTTGGGGGCCGGTTTGGGTTTTCAACCTTTAACGGCCTGTTTTCAAGTCTAAGTGTGATTTTTAAAAATTATCGTCATACTCTCAAACCGGGAGACCCGAGACTACGCGGTTAGTTGGCACAAGTTACATTGGTCCCGTGCGAGGTGTTCGTGCCTCCTACGGGGTCGTTTGGGGGCCGGTTTGGGTTTTCACCCTTTAACGGCCTGTTTTCAAGTCTAAGTGTGATTTTTGCAAATTATCGTCATACTCTCAAACCGGGAGACCCAAAACTACGCGGTCAGTTCCTACAAGTTACATTGGTCCCGTGCGAGGTGTCCGTGCCTCCTACGGGGTGGTTTGGGGCTGGTTTGGGTTTTCACCCTTTAACGGCCTGTTTTCAAGTCTAAGTGTGATTTTTGTAAATTATCATCATACTCTCAAATCGGGAGACCCGGGACTACGCGGTTAGTTCTTAAAAGTTACATTGGTCCCGTGCGAGGTGTTCGTGCCTCCTACGGGGACGTTTGGGGGCTGGTTTGGGTTTTCACCCTTTAACGGCCTGTTTTCAAGTCTAAGTGTAATGTTTGCAAATTATCATCATACTCCCAAACCGGGAGACCCGGGACTACGCGGTCAGTTCCTACAAGTTACATTGGTCCCGTGCGAGGTGATCGTGCCTCCTACGGGGTCCTTTGGGTCCCGGTTTGGGTTTTCACCCTTTAACGGCCTGTTTTCAAGTCTAAGTGTGATTTTTAAAAATTATCATCATACTCTCAAACCGAGACCCGAGACTACGCGGTTAGTTGGCACAAGTTACATTGGTCCCGTGCGAGGTGCTCGTGCCTCCTACGGGGTCGTTTGGGGGCTGGTTTGGGTTTTCACCCTTTAACAACCTGTTTTCTAGTCTAAGTGTGATTTTTGCAAATTATTGTCATACTCTCAAACCGGGAGACTCGGGACTACGCGATCAGTTCCTACAAGTTACATTGGTCCCGTGCGACGTGTTCGTGCCTCCTATGGGGTCGTTTGGGGGTTGGTTTGGGTTTTCACCCTTTAACGGCCTATGTTTCAAGTCTAAGTGTGATTTTTACAAATTATCATCATACTCTCAAACCGGGAGACCAGGGACTACGCAGTCAGTTCCTACAAGTTACATTGGTCCCGTGCGAGGTGTTCGTGCCTCCTACGGGGTCGTTTGGGGGCTGGTTTGGGTTTTCACCCTTTAACGACCTGTTTTCTAGTCTAAGTGTGATTTTTGCTAATTATCGTCATACTCTCAAACCGGGAGACCCGGGACTACGCGATCAGTTCCTACAAGTTACATTGGTCCCGTGGGACGTGTTCGTGCCTCCTACGGAATCGTTTGGGGGCTGGTTTGGGTTTTCACCCTTTAACGGCATATTTTCAAGTCTAAGTGTAATGTTTACAAATTATCATCATACTCTCAAACCGGGAGACCAGGGACTACGTGGTCAGTTCCTACAAGTTACATTGGTCCCGTACGAGGTGTTCGTGCATCCTACGGGGTAGTTTGGGGGCTGGTTTGGGTTTTCACCCTTTAACGGCCTGTTTTCAAGTCTTAGTGTGATTTTTGCAAATTATCGTCATACTCTCAAATCGGGAGGCCCAGGACTACGCGGTCAGTTCCTACAAGTTACATTGGTCCCGTGCGAGGTGTTCGTGCCTCCTACGGGGTCGTTTGGGGGCTGGTTTGGGTTTTCACCCTTTAACGGCCAGTTTTTAAGTCTAAGTGTGATTTTTGCAAATTATCGTCATACTCTCAAACCGGGAGGCCCGGGACAACGCGGTCAGTTCCTACAAGTTACATTGGTCCCGTGCGAGGTGTTCTTGCCTCCTACGGGGTCGTTTGGGGGCTGGTTTGGGTTTTCACCCTCTGACGGTCAGTTTTCAAGTCTAAGTGTGATTTTTGTAAATTATTATCAACCTTTCAAACCTAGAGACCCGGAACTACGCGGTTAGTTCCTACAAGTTACATTGGTCCCGTGCGAGGTGTTCGTGCCTCCTACGGGGTCGTTTGGGGGCCGGTTTGGGTTTTCACCCTTTAACGGCCTGTTTTCAAGTGTAATTGTGATTTTTGCAAATTATCGTCATACTCTCAAACCGGGAGACCCGGGACTACGCGATCAGTTCCTACAAGTTACATTGGTCCCGTGCGAGGTGTTCGTGCCTCCTACGGGAGCGTTTGGGGGCTAGTTTGGGTTTTCACCCTTTAATGGGCTGTGTTTCAAGTCTAAGTGTGATTTTTACAAATTATCCTCATACTCTCAAATCGGGAGAGCCGGGACTACGCGGTCAGTTCCTACAAGTTACATTGGTCCCGTGCGAGGTGTCCGTGCCTCCTACGGGGTCGTTTGGGGGCTGGTTTGGGTTTTCACCCTTTCACGGCCTGTTTTCAAGTCTAAGTGTGATTTTTGCAAATTATCGTCATACTCTCAAACCGGGAGACCCGGGACTACGCGGTCAGTTCCTACAAGTTACATTGGTCCCGTGCGAGGTGTTCGTGCCTTCTACGGGGTCGTTTTGGGGCTGGTTTGGGTTTTCACCCTTTAACGGCCTGTTTTCAAGTCTAAGTGTGATTTTTGCAAATTATCGTCATACTTTTGAACTGGGAGACCCGGGACTACGCGGTCAGTTCCTACAAGTTACATTGGTCCCGTGCGAGGTGTTCGTGCCTCCTACGGGGTCGTTTGGGGGCTGGTTTTAATTTTGACCCTTTAACGACCTGTTTTCAAGTCTAAGTGTGATTTTTGCAATTTATCATCATACTCTCAAACTAGGAGACCCGGGACTACGCGGTCAGTTCCTACGAGTTACATTAGTCCCGTGCGAGGTGTTCGTGCCTCCTACGGGATCGTTTGGGGGCCGGTTTGGGTTTTCACCCTTTAACGGCCTGTGTTTCAAGTCTAAGTGTGATTTTTGCAAATTATCGTCATACTCTCAAACCGGGAGGGCCGGGACTACGCGGTCAGTTCCTACAAGTTACATTGGTCCCGTGTGAGGTGTTCGTGCCTCCTACGGGGTCGTTTGGGGGCTGGTTTGGGTTTTCACCCTTTAACGGTCAGTTTTCAAGTCAAAGTGTGATTTTTGCAAATTATCATCATACTCTCAAACCGGGAGACCCGGAACTACGCGGTTAGTTCTTAAAAGTTACATTGGTCCCGTGCGAGGTGTTCGTGCCTCCTACGGGGTCGTTTGGGGGCTGGTTTGGGTTTTCACCCTTTAACGGCCTATTTTCAAGTCTAAGTGTAATGTTTGCAAATTACAATCATACTCTCAAACCGGAAGACCCGGGACTACGCGGTTAGTTCCTACAAGTTACATTGGTCCCGTGCGAGGTGTTCGTGCCTCCTACGGGGTTCTTTGGGGGCTGGTTTGGGTTTTCAACCTTTAACGGCCTGTTTTCAAGTCTAAGTGTGATTTTTAAAACTTATCGTCATACTCTCAAACCGGGATACCTGGAACTACGCGATCAGTTCCTACAAGTTACATTGGTCCCGTGCGAGGTGTTCGTGCCTCCTACGGGGTCGTTTGGGGGCCGGTTTGGGTTTTCACCCTTTAACGGCCTGTTTTCAAGTCTATGTGTGATTTTTAAAAATTATCGTCATACTCTCAAATCGGGAGACCCGAGACTACGCGATTAGTTGGCCCAAGTTACATTGGTCCCGTGCGATGTGTTCGTGCCTCCTACGGGGTCGTTTGGGGATGGTTTTGGTTTTCACCCTTTAACGGCCTGTTTTCAATTCTAAGTGTGATTTTTGCAAATTATCATCATACTATCAAACCGGGAGGCCCGGGACTACGCGGTCAGTTCCTACAAGTTACATTGGTCCCGTGCGAGGTGTTCGTGCCTCCTACGGGGTCGTTTGGGGGCTGGTTTGGGTTTTCACCCTTTAACGGCCTGTTTTCAAGTCTAAGTGTGATTTTTGCAAATTATCATCATACTCTCAAACCGGGAGACCCGGGACTACGCGATCAGTTCCTACAAGTGACATTGGTCCCGTGCGAGGTGTTCCTGCCTCCTACGGGATCGTTTGGGGGCTGGTTTGGGTTTTCACCCTTTAGCGGCCTGTGTTTCAAGTCTAAGTGTGATTTTTACAAATTATCATCATACTCTCAAACCGGGAGACCCGGGACTACGCGGTCAGTTCCTACAAGTTACATTGGTCCCGTGCGAGGTGTTCGTGCCTCCTACGGGGTCGTTTGGGGGATTGTTTTGATTTTCACCCTTTAACGGCCTGTTTTCAAGTCTAAGTGTGATTTTTGCAAATTATCGTCATACTCTCAAATTGGGAGACCCGGGACTACGCGATCAGTTCCTACAAGTTACATTGGTCCCGTGCGAGGTGTTCCTGCCTCCTACGGGATCGTTTGGGGGCTGGTTTGGGTTTTCACCCTTTAGCGGCCTGTGTTTCAAGTCTAAGTGTGATTTTTACAAATTATCGTCATATTCTCAAACCGGGAGACCCGGGACTACGCGGTCAGTTCCTACAAGTTACATTGGTCCCGTGCGAGGTGTTCGTGCCTCCTACGGGGTCGTTTGGGGGCTGGTTTTGATTTTCACCCTTTAACGGCCTGTTTTCAAGTCTAAGTGTGATTTTTGCAAATTATCATCGTACTCTCAAACTGGGAGACCCGGGACTATGCGGTTAGTTCCTACGAGTTACATTAGTCCCGTGCGAGGTGTTCGTGCCTCCTACGGGATCGTTTGGGGGCCGGTTTGGGTTTTCACCCTTTAACGGTCTGTGTTTCAAGTCTAAGTGTGATATTTGCAAATTATCGTCATACTCTCAAACCGGGAGGCCGGGGACTACTTGGTCAGTTCCTACAAGTTACATTGGTCCCGTGCGAGGTGTTCGTGCCTCCTACGGGGTCGTTTGGGGGCTGGTTTGGGTTTTCACCCTTTAACGGTCAGTTTTCAAGTCAAAGTGTGATTTTTGCAAATTATCATTATACTCTCAAACCGGGAGACCCGGAACTACGCGGTTAGTTCTTAAAAGTTACATTGGTCCCGTGCGAGGTGTTCGTGCCTCCTACGGGGTCGTTTGGGGGCTGGTTTGGGTTTTCACCCTTTAACGGCCTATTTTCAAGTCTTAGTGTAATGTTTTCAAATTATCATCATACTCTCAAACCGGGAGACCCGGGACTACGCGATCAGTTCCTACAAGTTACATTGGTCCCGTGCGAGGTGTTCGTGGCTCCTACGGGGTCGTTTGGGGGCTGGTTTGGGTTTTCACCCTTTAACGGTCAGTTTTCAAGTCAAAGTGTGATTTTTGCAAATTATCATCATACTCTCAAACCGAGAGACCCAGAACTACGCGGTCAGTTCCTACAAGTTACATTGGTCCCGTGCGAGGTGTTCGTGGCTCCTACGGGGTTGTTTGGGTGCTGGTTTAGGTTTTCACCCTTTAACGGCCTGTTTTCAAGTCTAAGTGTGATTTTTGCAAATTATCGTCATACTTTCAAACCGGGAGACCCGGGACTACGCGATCAGTTCCTACGAGTTACATTGGTCCCGTGCGTGGTGTTCGTGCCTCCTACGGGATCGTTTGGGGGTTGGTTTGGGTTTTCACCCTTTAGCGGCCTGTGCTTCAAGTCTAAGTGTGATTTTTACAAATTAACTTCATATTCTCAAACCGGGAGACCCGGGACTACGCGGTCAGTTCCTACAAGTTACATTGGTCCCGTGCGAGGTGTTCGTGCCTCCTACGGGGTCGTATGGGGGCTGGTTTTGATTTTCACCCTTTAACGGCCTGTTTTCAAGTCTAAGTGTGATTTTTGCAAATTATCGTCATACTCTCAAACTGGGAGACCCGGGACTACGCGTTCAGTTCCTACGAGTTACATTAGTCCCGTGCGAGGTGTTCGTGCCTCCTTCGGGATCGTTTGGGGGACGGTTTGGGTTTTCACCCTTTAACGGCCTGTGTTTCAAGTCTAAGTGTGATTTTTGCAAATTATCGTCATACTCTCAAACCGGGAGACCCGGGACTACGCGATCAGTTCCTACAAGTTACATTGGTCCCGTGCGAGGTGTTCCTGCCTCCTACGGGATCGTTTGGGGGCTGGTTTGGGTTTTCACCTTTTAGCGGCCTGTGTTTCAAGTCTAAGTAAGATTTTTACAAATTATCGTCATATTCTCAAACCGGGAGACCCGGGACTACGCGGTCAGTTCCTACAAGTTACATTGGTCCCGTGCGAGGTGTTCGTGCCTCCTACGGGTTTGTTTGGGGGCTGGTTTTGATTTTCACCCTTTAACGGCCTGTTTTCAAGTCTAAGTGTGATTTTTGGAAATTATCATCATACTCTCAAACTGGGAGACCTGGGACTACGCGATCAGTTCCTACAAGTTACATTGGTCCCTTGCGAGGTGTTCCTGCCTCCTACGGGATCGTTTGGTGGCCGATTTGGGTTTTCACCCTTTAACGGCCTGTTTTCAAGTCTATGTGTGATTTTTAAAAATTATCGTCATACTCTCAAACCGGGAGACCCGAGACTACGCGGTTAGTTGACACAAGTTACATTGGTCCCGTGCGAGGTGTTCGTGCCTCCTACGGGGTCGTTTGGGGGCCGGTTTGGGTTTTCACCCTTTAACGGCCTGTTTTCAAGTCTAAGTGTGATTTTTGCAAATTATCGTCATACTCTCAAACCGGGAGACCCGGGACTACGCGGTCAGTTCCTACAAGTTACATTGGTCCCGTGCGAGGTGTTCGTGCCTCCTACGGGGTCGTTTGGGGCTGGTTTGGGTTTTCACCCTTTAACGGCCTGTTTTCAAGTCTAAGTGTGATTTTTGCAAATTATCATCATATTCTCAAATCGGGAGACCCGGGACTACGCGGTTAGTTCTTAAAAGTTACATTGGTCCCGTGCGAGGTGTTCGTGCCTCCTACGGGGTCGTTTGGGGGCTGGTTTGGGTTTTCACCCTTTAACGGCCTATTTTCAAGTCTAAGTGTAATGTTTGCAAATTAGCATCATACTCTCAAACCGGGAGACCCGGGACTACACGGTCAGTTCCTACAAGTTACATTGGTCCCGTGCGAGGTGTTCGTGCCTCCTACGGGGTCGTTTGGGTCCCGGTTTAACAGCCTGTTTTCAAGTCAAATTGTGATTTTTAAAAATTATCGTCATACTCTCAAACCGGGAGACCCGAGACTACGCGGTTAGTTAGCACAAGTTACATTGGTCCCGTGCGAGGTGTTCGTGCCTCCTACGGGGTCGTTTGGGGGCTGGTTTGGGTTTTCACCCTTTAACGACCTGTTTTCAAGTCTAAGTGTGATTTTTAAAAATTATCGTCATACTCTCAAACAGGGAGACCCGAAACTACGCGGTCAGTTCCTACAAGTTACATTGGTCCCGGACGAGGTGTTCGTGCATCCTACGGGGTCGTTTGGGGGCCGGTTTGGGTTTTCAACCTTTAACGGCCTATTTTCAAGTCTAAGTGTGATTTTTAAAAATTATCGTCATACTCTCAAACCGGGAGACCCGAGACTACGCGGTTAGTTGGCACAAGTTACATTGGTCCCGTGCGAGGTGTTCGTGCCTCCTACGGGGTCGTTTGGGGGCCGGTTTGGGTTTTCACCCTTTAACGGCCTGTTTTCAAGTCTAAGTGTGATTTTTGCAAATTATCGTCATACTCTCAAACCGAGAGACCCGAAACTACGCGGTCAGTTCCTACAAGTTACATTGGTCCCGTGCGAGGTGTTCGTGCCTCCTACGGGGTGGTTTGGGGCTGGTTTGGGTTTTCACCCTTTAACGGCCTGTTTTCAAGTCTAAGTGTGATTTTTGTAAATTATCATCATACTCTCAAATCGGGAGACCCGGGACTACGCGGTTAGCTCTTAAAAGTTACATTGGTCCCGTGCGAGGTGTTCGTGCCTCCTACGGGGACATTTGGGGGCTGGTTTGGGTTTTCACCCTTTAACGGCCTGTTTTCAAGTCTAAGTGTAATGTTTGCAAATTATCATCATACTCTCAAACCGGGAGACCCGGGACTACGCGGTCAGTTCCTACAAGTTACATTGGTCCCGTGCGAGGTGATCGTGCCTCCTACGGGGTCGTTTGGGTCCTGGTTTGGGTTTTCACCCTTTAACGGCCTGTTTTCAAGTCTAAGTGTGATTTTTAAAAATTATCGTCATACTCTCAAACCGGGAGACCCGAGACTACGCGGTTAGTTGGCACAAGTTACATTGGTCCCGTGCGAGGTGCTCGTGCCTCCTACGGGGTCGTTTGGGGGCTGGTTTGGGTTTTCACCCTTTAACGACCTGTTTTCTAGTCTAAGTGTGATTTTTGCAAATTATTGTCATACTCTCAAACCGGGAGACTCTGGACTACGCGATCAGTTCCTCCAAGTTACATTGGTCCCGTGCGACGTGTTCGTGCCTCCTACGGGGTCGTTTGGGGGTTGGTTTGGGTTTTCACCCTTTAACGGCCTATGTTTCAAGTCTAAGTGTGATTTTTACAAATTATCATCATACTCTCAAACCGGGAGACCAGGGACTACGCGGTCAGTTCCTACAAGTTACATTGGTCCCGTGCGAGGTGTTCGTGCCTCCTACGGGGTCGTTTGGGGGCTGGTTTGGGTTTTCACCCTTTAACGGCATATTTTCAAGTCTAAGTGTAATGTTTACAAATTATCATCATACTCTCAAACCGAGAGACCAGGGACTACGCGGTCAGTTCCTACAAGTTACATTGGTCCCGTACGAGGTGTTCGTGCATCCTACGGGGTAGTTTGGGGGCTGGTTTGGGTTTTCACCCTTTAACGGCCTGTTTTCAAGTCTAAGTGTGATTTTTGCAAATTATCGTCATACTCTCAAACCGGGAGGCCCAGGACTACGCGGTCAGTTCCTACAAGTTACATTGGTCCCGTGCGAGGTGTTCGTGCCTCCTATGGGGTCGTTTGGGGGCTGGTTTGGGTTTTCACCCTTTAACGGCCAGTTTTTAAGTCTAAGTGTGATTTTTGCAAATTATCGTCATACTCTCAAACCGGGAGGCCCGGGACAACGCGGTCAGTTCCTACAAGTTACATTGGTCCCGTGCGAGGTGTTCTTGCCTCCTACGGGGTCGTTTGGGGGCTGGTTTGGGTTTTCACCCTCTGACGGTCAGTTTTCAAGTCTAAGTGTGATTTTTGTAAATTATTATCAACCTCTCAAACCTGGAGACCCGGAACTACGCGGTTAGTTCCTACAAGTTACATTGGTCCCGTGCGAGGTGTTCGTGCCTCCTACGGGGTCGTTTGGGGGCCAGTTTGGGTTTTCACCCTTTAACGGCCTGTTTTCAAGTCTAATTGTGATTTTTGCAAATTATCGTCATACTCTCAAACCGGGAGACCCGGGACTACGCGATCAGTTCCTACAAGTTACATTGGTCCCGTGCGAGGTGTTCGTGCCTCCTACGGGAGCGTTTGGGGGCTAGTTTTGGTTTTCACCCTTTAACGGGCTGTGTTTCAAGTCTAAGTGTGATTTTTACAAATTATCCTCATACTCTCAAACCGGGAGAGCCGGGACTACGCGGTCAGTTCCTACAAGTTACATTGGTCCCGTGCGAGGTGTCCGTGCCTCCTACGGAGTCGTTTGGGGGCTGGTTTGGGTTTTCACCCTTTCACGGCCTATTTTCAAGTCTAAGTGTGATTTTTGCAAATTATCGTCATACTCTCAAACCGGGAGACCCGAGACTACGCGGTTAGTTGGCACAAGTTACATTGGTCCCGTGCGAGGTGTTCGTGCCTCCTACGGGGTCGTTTGGGGGCCGGTTTGGGTTTTCACCCTTTAACGGCCTGTTTTCAAGTCTAAGTGTGATTTTTGCAAATTATCGTCATACTCTCAAACCGAGAGACCCGAAACTACGCGGTCAGTTCCTACAAGTTACATTGGTCCCGTGCGAGGTGTTCGTGCCTCCTACGGGAGCGTTTGGGGGCTAGTTTGGGTTTTCACCCTTTAATGGGCTGTGTTTCAAGTCTAAGTGTGATTTTTACAAATTATCCTCATACTCTCAAATCGGGAGAGCCGGGACTACGCGGTCAGTTCCTACAAGTTACATTGGTCCCGTGCGAGGTGTCCGTGCCTCCTACGGGGTCGTTTGGGGGCTGGTTTGGGTTTTCACCCTTTCACGGCCTGTTTTCAAGTCTAAGTGTGATTTTTGCAAATTATCGTCATACTCTCAAACCGGGAGACCCGGGACTACGCGGTCAGTTCCTACAAGTTACATTGGTCCCGTGCGAGGTGTTCGTGCCTTCTACGGGGTCGTTTTGGGGCTGGTTTGGGTTTTCACCCTTTAACGGCCTGTTTTCAAGTCTAAGTGTGATTTTTGCAAATTATCGTCATACTTTTGAACTGGGAGACCCGGGACTACGCGGTCAGTTCCTACAAGTTACATTGGTCCCGTGCGAGGTGTTCGTGCCTCCTACGGGGTCGTTTGGGGGCTGGTTTTAATTTTGACCCTTTAACGACCTGTTTTCAAGTCTAAGTGTGATTTTTGCAATTTATCATCATACTCTCAAACTAGGAGACCCGGGACTACGCGGTCAGTTCCTACGAGTTACATTAGTCCCGTGCGAGGTGTTCGTGCCTCCTACGGGATCGTTTGGGGGCCGGTTTGGGTTTTCACCCTTTAACGGCCTGTGTTTCAAGTCTAAGTGTGATTTTTGCAAATTATCGTCATACTCTCAAACCGGGAGGGCCGGGACTACGCGGTCAGTTCCTACAAGTTACATTGGTCCCGTGTGAGGTGTTCGTGCCTCCTACGGGGTCGTTTGGGGGCTGGTTTGGGTTTTCACCCTTTAACGGTCAGTTTTCAAGTCAAAGTGTGATTTTTGCAAATTATCATCATACTCTCAAACCGGGAGACCCGGAACTACGCGGTTAGTTCTTAAAAGTTACATTGGTCCCGTGCGAGGTGTTCGTGCCTCCTACGGGGTCGTTTGGGGGCTGGTTTGGGTTTTCACCCTTTAACGGCCTATTTTCAAGTCTAAGTGTAATGTTTGCAAATTACAATCATACTCTCAAACCGGAAGACCCGGGACTACGCGGTTAGTTCCTACAAGTTACATTGGTCCCGTGCGAGGTGTTCGTGCCTCCTACGGGGTCCTTTGGGGGCTGGTTTGGGTTTTCAACCTTTAACGGCCTGTTTTCAAGTCTAAGTGTGATTTTTAAAACTTATCGTCATACTCTCAAACCGGGATACCTGGAACTACGCGATCAGTTCCTACAAGTTACATTGGTCCCGTGCGAGGTGTTCGTGCCTCCTACGGGGTCGTTTGGGGGCCGGTTTGGGTTTTCACCCTTTAACGGCCTGTTTTCAAGTCTATGTGTGATTTTTAAAAATTATCGTCATACTCTCAAATCGGGAGACCCGAGACTACGCGATTAGTTGGCCCAAGTTACATTGGTCCCGTGCGATGTGTTCGTGCCTCCTACGGGGTCGTTTGGGGATGGTTTTGGTTTTCACCCTTTAACGGCCTGTTTTCAATTCTAAGTGTGATTTTTGCAAATTATCATCATACTATCAAACCGGGAGGCCCGGGACTACGCGGTCAGTTCCTACAAGTTACATTGGTCCCGTGCGAGGTGTTCGTGCCTCCTACGGGGTCGTTTGGGGGCTGGTTTGGGTTTTCACCCTTTAACGGCCTGTTTTCAAGTCTAAGTGTGATTTTTGCAAATTATCATCATACTCTCAAACCGGGAGACCCGGGACTACGCGATCAGTTCCTACAAGTGACATTGGTCCCGTGCGAGGTGTTCCTGCCTCCTACGGGATCGTTTGGGGGCTGGTTTGGGTTTTCACCCTTTAGCGGCCTGTGTTTCAAGTCTAAGTGTGATTTTTACAAATTATCATCATACTCTCAAACCGGGAGACCCGGGACTACGCGGTCAGTTCCTACAAGTTACATTGGTCCCGTGCGAGGTGTTCGTGCCTCCTACGGGGTCGTTTGGGGGATTGTTTTGATTTTCACCCTTTAACGGCCTGTTTTCAAGTCTAAGTGTGATTTTTGCAAATTATCGTCATACTCTCAAATTGGGAGACCCGGGACTACGCGATCAGTTCCTACAAGTTACATTGGTCCCGTGCGAGGTGTTCCTGCCTCCTACGGGATCGTTTGGGGGCTGGTTTGGGTTTTCACCCTTTAGCGGCCTGTGTTTCAAGTCTAAGTGTGATTTTTACAAATTATCGTCATATTCTCAAACCGAGAGACCCGGGACTACGCGGTCAGTTCCTACAAGTTACATTGGTCCCGTGCGAGGTGTTCGTGCCTCCTACGGGGTCGTTTGGGGGCTGGTTTTGATTTTCACCCTTTAACGGCCTGTTTTCAAGTCTAAGTGTGATTTTTGCAAATTATCATCGTACTCTCAAACTGGGAGACCCGGGACTATGCGGTTAGTTCCTACGAGTTACATTAGTCCCGTGCGAGGTGTTCGTGCCTCCTACGGGATCGTTTGGGGGCCGGTTTGGGTTTTCACCCTTTAACGGTCTGTGTTTCAAGTCTAAGTGTGATATTTGCAAATTATCGTCATACTCTCAAACCGGGAGGCCCGGGACTACTTGGTCAGTTCCTACAAGTTACATTGGTCCCGTGCGAGGTGTTCGTGCCTCCTACGGGGTCGTTTGGGGGCTGGTTTGGGTTTTCACCCTTTAACGGTCAGTTTTCAAGTCAAAGTGTGATTTTTGCAAATTATCATTATACTCTCAAACCGGGAGACCCGGAACTACGCGGTTAGTTCTTAAAAGTTACATTGGTCCCGTGCGAGGTGTTCGTGCCTCCTACGGGGTCGTTTGGGGGCTGGTTTGGGTTTTCACCCTTTAACGGCCTATTTTCAAGTCTTAGTGTAATGTTTTCAAATTATCATCATACTCTCAAACCGGGAGACCCGGGACTACGCGGTCAGTTCCTACAAGTTACATTGGTCCCGTGCGAGGTGTTCGTGGCTCCTACGGGGTCGTTTGGGGGCTGGTTTGGGTTTTCACCCTTTAACGGTCAGTTTTCAAGTCAAAGTGTGATTTTTGCAAATTATCATCATACTCTCAAACCGAGAGACCCAGAACTACGCGGTCAGTTCCTACAAGTTACATTGGTCCCGTGCGAGGTGTTCGTGGCTCCTACGGGGTCGTTTGGGTGCTGGTTTAGGTTTTCACCCTTTAACGGCCTGTTTTCAAGTCTAAGTGTGATTTTTGCAAATTATCGTCATACTTTCAAACCGGGAGACCCGGGACTACGCGATCAGTTCCTACGAGTTACATTGGTCCCGTGCGTGGTGTTCGTGCCTCCTACGGGATCGTTTGGGGGTTGGTTTGGGTTTTCACCCTTTAGCGGCCTGTACTTCAAGTCTAAGTGTGATTTTTACAAATTAACTTCATATTCTCAAACCGGGAGACCCGGGACTACGCGGTCAGTTCCTACAAGTTACATTGGTCCCGTGCGAGGTGTTCGTGCCTCCTACGGGGTCGTATGGGGGCTGGTTTTGATTTTCACCCTTTAACGGCCTATTTTCAAGTCTAAGTGTGATTTTTGCAAATTATCGTCATACTCTCAAACTGGGAGACCCGGGACTACGCGTTCAGTTCCTACGAGTTACATTAGTCCCGTGCGAGGTGTTCGTGCCTCCTTCGGGATCGTTTGGGGGACGGTTTGGGTTTTCACCCTTTAACGGCCTGTGTTTCAAGTCTAAGTGTGATTTTTGCAAATTATCGTCATACTCTCAAACCGGGAGACCCGGGACTACGCGATCAGTTCCTACAAGTTACATTGGTCCCGTGCGAGGTGTTCCTGCCTCCTACGGGATCGTTTGGGGGCTGGTTTGGGTTTTCACCTTTTAGCGGCCTGTGTTTCAAGTCTAAGTAAGATTTTTACAAATTATCGTCATATTCTCAAACCGGGAGACCCGGGACTACGCGGTCAGTTCCTACAAGTTACATTGGTCCCGTGCGAGGTGTTCGTGCCTCCTACGGGGTTGTTTGGGGGCTGGTTTTGATTTTCACCCTTTAACGGCCTGTTTTCAAGTCTAAGTGTGATTTTTGGAAATTATCATCATACTCTCAAACTGGGAGACCTGGGACTACGCGATCAGTTCCTACAAGTTACATTGGTCCCTTGCGAGGTGTTCCTGCCTCCTACGGGATCGTTTGGTGGCCGATTTGGGTTTTCACCCTTTAACGGCCTGTTTTCAAGTCTATGTGTGATTTTTAAAAATTATCGTCATACTCTCAAACCGGGAGACCCGAGACTACGCGGTTAGTTGACACAAGTTACATTGGTCCCGTGCGAGGTGTTCGTGCCTCCTACGGGGTCGTTTGGGGGCCGGTTTGGGTTTTCACCGTTTAACGGCCTGTTTTCAAGTCTAAGTGTGATTTCTGCAAATTATCGTCATACTCTCAAACCGGGAGACCCGGGACTACGCGGTCAGTTCCTACAAGTTACATTGGTCCCGTGCGAGGTGTTCGTGCCTCCTACGGGGTCGTTTGGGGCTGGTTTGGGTTTTCACCCTTTAACGGCCTGTTTTCAAGTCTAAGTGTGATTTTTGCAAATTATCATCATATTCTCAAATCGGGAGACCCGGGACTACGCGGTTAGTTCTTAAAAGTTACATTGGTCCCGTGCGAGGTGTTCGTGCCTCCTACGGGGTCGTTTGGGGGCTGGTTTGGGTTTTCACCCTTTAACGGCCTATTTTCAAGTCTAAGTGTAATGTTTGCAAATTAGCATCATACTCTCAAACCGGGAGACCCGGGACTACGCGGTCAGTTCCTACAAGTTACATTGGTCCCGTGCGAGGTGTTCGTGCCTCCTACGGGGTCGTTTGGGTCCCGGTTTAACAGCCTGTTTTCAAGTCAAATTGTGATTTTTAAAAATTATCGTCATACTCTCAAACCGGGAGACCCGAGACTACGCGGTTAGTTAGCACAAGTTACATTGGTCCCGTGTGAGGTGTTCGTGCCTCCTACGGGGTCGTTTGGGGGCTGGTTTGGGTTTTCACCCTTTAACGACCTGTTTTCAAGTCTAAGTGTGATTTTTAAAAATTATCGTCATACTCTCAAACAGGGAGACCCGAAACTACGCGGTCAGTTCCTACAAGTTACATTGGTCCCGGACGAGGTGTTCGTGCATCCTACGGGGTCGTTTGGGGGCCGGTTTGGGTTTTCAACCTTTAACGGCCTATTTTCAAGTCTAAGTGTGATTTTTAAAAATTATCGTCATACTCTCAAACCGGGAGACCCGAGACTACGCGGTTAGTTGGCACAAGTTACATTGGTCCCGTGCGAGGTGTTCGTGCCTCCTACGGGGTCGTTTGGGGGCCGGTTTGGGTTTTCACCCTTTAACGGCCTGTTTTCAAGTCTAAGTGTGATTTTTGCAAATTATCGTCATACTCTCAAACCGAGAGACCCGAAACTACGCGGTCAGTTCCTACAAGTTACATTGGTCCCGTGCGAGGTGTTCGTGCCTCCTACGGGGTGGTTTGGGGCTGGTTTGGGTTTTCACCCTTTAACGGCCTGTTTTCAAGTCTAAGTGTGATTTTTGTAAATTATCATCATACTCTCAAATCGGGAGACCCGGGACTACGCGGTTAGCTCTTAAAAGTTACATTGGTCCCGTGCGAGGTGTTCGTGCCTCCTACGGGGACATTTGGGGGCTGGTTTGGGTTTTCACCCTTTAACGGCCTGTTTTCAAGTCTAAGTGTAATGTTTGCAAATTATCATCATACTCTCAAACCGGGAGACCCGGGACTACGCGGTCAGTTCCTACAAGTTACATTGGTCCCGTGCGAGGTGATCGTGCCTCCTACGGGGTCGTTTGGGTCCTGGTTTGGGTTTTCACCCTTTAACGGCCTGTTTTCAAGTCTAAGTGTGATTTTTAAAAATTATCGTCATACTCTCAAACCGGGAGACCCGAGACTACGCGGTTAGTTGGCACAAGTTACATTGGTCCCGTGCGAGGTGCTCGTGCCTCCTACGGGGTCGTTTGGGGGCTGGTTTGGGTTTTCACCCTTTAACGACCTGTTTTCTAGTCTAAGTGTGATTTTTGCAAATTATTGTCATACTCTCAAACCGGGAGACTCTGGACTACGCGATCAGTTCCTCCAAGTTACATTGGTCCCGTGCGACGTGTTCGTGCCTCCTACGGGGTCGTTTGGGGGTTGGTTTGGGTTTTCACCCTTTAACGGCCTATGTTTCAAGTCTAAGTGTGATTTTTACAAATTATCATCATACTCTCAAACCGGGAGACCAGGGACTACGCGGTCAGTTCCTACAAGTTACATTGGTCCCGTGCGAGGTGTTCGTGCCTCCTACGGGGTCGTTTGGGGGCTGGTTTGGGTTTTCACCCTTTAACGGCATATTTTCAAGTCTAAGTTTAATGTTTACAAATTATCATCATACTCTCAAACCGAGAGACCAGGGACTACGCGGTCAGTTCCTACAAGTTACATTGGTCCCGTACGAGGTGTTCGTGCATCCTACGGGGTAGTTTGGGGGCTGGTTTGGGTTTTCACCCTTTAACGGCCTGTTTTCAAGTCTAAGTGTGATTTTTGCAAATTATCGTCATACTCTCAAACCGGGAGGCCCAGGACTACGCGGTCAGTTCCTACAAGTTACATTGGTCCCGTGCGAGGTGTTCGTGCCTCCTATGGGGTCGTTTGGGGGCTGGTTTGGGTTTTCACCCTTTAACGGCCAGTTTTTAAGTCTAAGTGTGATTTTTGCAAATTATCGTCATACTCTCAAACCGGGAGGCCCGGGACAACGCGGTCAGTTCCTACAAGTTACATTGGTCCCGTGCGAGGTGTTCTTGCCTCCTACGGGGTCGTTTGGGGGCTGGTTTGGGTTTTCACCCTCTGACGGTCAGTTTTCAAGTCTAAGTGTGATTTTTGTAAATTATTATCAACCTCTCAAACCTGGAGACCCGGAACTACGCGGTTAGTTCCTACAAGTTACATTGGTCCCGTGCGAGGTGTTCGTGCCTCCTACGGGGTCGTTTGGGGGCCAGTTTGGGTTTTCACCCTTTAACGGCCTGTTTTCAAGTCTAATTGTGATTTTTGCAAATTATCGTCATACTCTCAAACCGGGAGACCCGGGACTACGCGATCAGTTCCTACAAGTTACATTGGTCCCGTGCGAGGTGTTCGTGCCTCCTACGGGAGCGTTTGGGGGCTAGTTTTGGTTTTCACCCTTTAACGGGCTGTGTTTCAAGTCTAAGTGTGATTTTTACAAATTATCCTCATACTCTCAAACCGGGAGAGCCGGGACTACGCGGTCAGTTCCTACAAGTTACATTGGTCCCGTGCGAGGTGTCCGTGCCTCCTACGGAGTCGTTTGGGGGCTGGTTTGGGTTTTCACCCTTTCACGGCCTATTTTCAAGTCTAAGTGTGATTTTTGCAAATTATCGTCATACTCTCAAACCGGGAGACCCGGGACTACGCGGTCAGTTCCTACAAGTTACATTGGTCCCGTGCGAGGTGTTCGTGCCTTCTACGGGGTCGTTTTGGGGCTGGTTTGGGTTTTCACCCTTTAACGGCCTGTTTTCAAGTCTAAGTGTGATTTTTGCAAATTATCGTCATACTTTTGAACCGGGAGACCCGGGACTACGCGGTCAGTTCCTACAAGTTACATTGGTCCCGTGCGAGGTGTTCGTGCCTCCTACGGGGTCGTTTGGGGGCTGGTTATAATTTTGACCCTTTAACGACCTGTTTTCAAGTCTAAGTGTGATTTTTGCAATTTATCGTCATACTCTCAAACTAGGAGACCCGGGACTACGCGGTCAGTTCCTACGAGTTACATTAGTCCCGTGCGAGGTGTTCGTGCCTTCTACGGGATCGTTTTGGGGCTGGTTTGGGTTTTCACCCTTTAACGGCCTGTTTTCAAGTCTAAGTGTGATTTTTGCAAATTATCGTCATACTTTTGAACCGGGAGACCAGGGACTACGCGGTCAGTTACTACAAGTTACATTGGTCCCGTGCGAGGTGTTCGTGCCTCCTACGGGGTCGTTTGGGGGCTGGTTTTAATTTTGACCCTTTAACGGTCAGTTTTCAAGTCAAAGTGTGATTTTTGCAAATTATCATCATACTCTCAAACCGGGAGACCCGGAACTACGCGGTTAGTTCTTAAAAGTTACATTGGTCCCGTGCGAGGTGTTCGTGCCTCCTACGGGGTCGTTTGGGGGCTGGTTTGGGATTTCATCCTTTAACGGCCTATTTTCAAGTCTAAGTGTAATGTTTGCAAATTATAATCATACTCTCAAACCAGAAGACCCGGGACTACGCGGTCAGTTCCTACAAGTTACATTGGTCCCGTGCGAGGTGTTCGTGCCTCCTACGAGGTCCTTTGGGGGCTGGTTTGGGTTTTCAACCTTTAACGGCCTGTTTTCAAGTCTAAGTGTGATTTTTAAAAATTATCGTCATACTCTCAAACCGGGATACCTGGAACTACGCGGTCAGCTCCTACAAGTTACATTGGTCCCGTGCGAGGTGTTCGTGCCTCCTACGGGGTCGTTTGGGGGCCGGTTTGGGTTTTCACCCTTTAACGGCCTGTTTTCAAGTCTATGTGTGATTTTTAAAAATTATCGTCATACTCTCAAACCGGGAGACCCGAGACTACGCGATTAGTTGGCCCAAGTTACATTGGTCCCGTGCGAGGTGTTCGTGCCTCCTACGGGGTCGTTTGGGGGCCGGTTTGGGTTTTCACCCTTTAACGGCCTGTTTTCATGTCTAAGTGTGATTTCTGCAAATTATCGTCATACTCTCAAACCGGGAGACCCGGGACTACGCGGTCAGTTCCTACAAGTTACATTGGTCCCGTGCGAGGTGTTCGTGCCTCCTACGGGGTCGTTTGGGGCTGGTTTGGGTTTTCACCCTTTAACGGCCTGTTTTCAAGTCTAAGTGTGATTTTTGCAAATTATCATCATACTCTCAAATCGGGAGACCCGGGACTACGCGGTTAGTTCTTAAAAGTTACATTGGTCCCGTGCGAGGTGTTCGTGCCTCCTCCGGGGACGTTTGGGGGCTGGTTTGGGTTTTCACCCTTTAACGGCCTATTTTCAAGTCTAAGTGTAATGTTTGCAAATTATCATCATACTCTCAAACCGGGAGACCCGGAACTACGCGGTCAGTTCCTACAAGTTACATTGGTCCCGTGCGAGGTGTTCGTGCCTCCTACGGGGTCGTTTGGGTCCCGGTTTGGGTTTTCACCCTTTAACGGCCTGTTTTTAAGTCTAAGTGTGATTTTTAAAAATTATCGTCATACTCTCAAATCGAGAGACCCGAGACTACGCGGTTAGTTGGCACAAGTTACATTGGTCCCGTGCGAGGTGCTCGTGCCTACTACGGGGTCGTTTGGGGGCTGGTTTGGGTTTTCACCCTTTAACGACCTGTTTTCTAGTCTAAGTGTGATTTTTGCAAATTATCGTCATACTCTCAAACCGGGAGACCCGGGACTACGCGATCAGTTCTTACAAGTTACATTGGTCCCGGCGACGTGTTCGTGCCTCCTACGGGATCGTTTGGGGGTTGGTTTGGGTTTTCACCCTTTAACGGCCTATGTTTCAAGTCTAAGTGTGATTTTTACAAATTATCATCATACTCTCAAACCGGGAGACCAGGGACTACGCGGTCAGTTCCTACAAGTTACATTGGTTCCGTGCGAGGTGTTCGTGCCTCCTACGGGGTCGTTTGGGGGCTAGTTTGGGTTTTGACCCTTTAACGACCTGTTTTCTAGTCTAAGTGTGATTTTTGCAAATTATCGTCATACTCTAAAACCGGGAGACCCGGGACTACGCGATCAGTTCCTACAAGTTACATTGGTCCCGTGGGACGTGTTCGTGCCTCCTACGGGATCGTTTGGGGGCTGGTTTGGGTTTTCACCTTTTAACGGCCTATTTTCAAGTCTAAGTGTAATGTTTGCAAATTATCATCATACTCTCAAACCGGGAGACCATGGACTATGCGGTCAGTTCCTACAAGTTGCATTGGTCCCGTGCGAGGTGTTCGTGCCTCCTACGGGGTCGTTTGGGGGCTGGTTTGGGTTTTCACCCTTTAACGGCCTGTTTTCAAGTCTTAGTGTGATTTTTGCAAATTATCGTCATACTCTCAAACCGGGAGGCCCGGGACTACGCGGTCAGTTCCTACAAGGTACATTGGTCCCGTGCGAGGTGTTCGTGTCTCCTACGGGGTCTTTTGGGGGCTGGTTTGGGTTTTCACCCTTTAACGGCCAGTTTTTAAGTCTAAGTGTGATTTTTGCAAATTATCGTCATACTCTCAAACCGGGAGGCCCGGGACAACGCGATCAGTTCCTACAAGTTACATTGGTCCCGTGCGAGGTGTTCTTGCCTCCTACGGGGTCGTTTGGGGGCTGGTTTGGGTTTTCACCCTCTAACGGCCTGTTTTCAAGTCCAAGTGTAATGTTTGCAAATTATCATCATACTCTCAAACCGGGAGACCATGGACTATGCGGTCAGTTCCTACAAGTTGCATTGGTCCCGTGCGAGGTGTTCGTGCCTCCTACGGGGTCGTTTGGGGGCTGGTTTGGGTTTTCACCCTTTAACGGCCTGTTTTCAAGTCTTAGTGTGATTTTTGCAAATTATCGTCATACTCTCAAACCGGGAGGCCCGGGACTACGCGGTCAGTTCCTACAAGTTACATTGGTCCCGTGCGAGGTGTTCGTGTCTCCTACGGGGTCTTTTGGGGGCTGGTTTGGGTTTTCACCCTTTAACGGCCAGTTTTTAAGTCTAAGTGTGATTTTTGCAAATTATCGTCATACTCTCAAACCGGGAGGCCCGGGACAACGCGATCAGTTCCTACAAGTTACATTGGTCCCGTGCGAGGTGTTCTTGCCTCCTACGGGGTCGTTTGGGGGCTGGTTTGGGTTTTCACCCTCTAACGGCCAGTTTTTAAGTCTAAGTGTGATTTTTGCAAATTATCGTCATACTCTCAAACCGGGAGGCCCGGGACTACGCGGTCAGTTCCTACAAGTTACATTGGTCCCGTGCGAGGTGTTCGTGTCTCCTACGGGGTCTTTTGGGGGCTGGTTTGGGTTTTCACCCTTTAACGGCCAGTTTTTAAGTCTAAGTGTGATTTTTGCAAATTATCGTCATACTCTCAAACCGGGAGGCCCGGGACAACG
Source organism: Sambucus nigra (assembly GCA_949130495.1). Taxonomy (NCBI): domain Eukaryota; kingdom Viridiplantae; phylum Streptophyta; class Magnoliopsida; order Dipsacales; family Adoxaceae; genus Sambucus; species Sambucus nigra. The sequence continues at coordinate 462,339,923 of OX422211.1, read as the reverse complement.
CGATCAGTTCCTACAAGTTACATTGGTCCCGTGCGAGGTGTTCTTGCCTCCTACGGGGTCGTTTGGGGGCTGGTTTGGGTTTTCACCCTCTAACGGCCAGTTTTCAAGTCCAAGTGTGATTTTTGTAAATTATTATCAACCTCTCAAACCGGGAGACCCGGAACTACGCGGTTAGTTCCTACAAGTTACATTGGTCCCGTGCGAGCTGTTCGTGCCTCCTACGGGGTCGTTTGGGGGCCGGTTTGGGTTTTCACCCTTTAACGGCCTGTTTTCAAGTCTAATTGTGATTTTAGCAAATTATCGTCATACTCTCAAATCGGGAGACCCGGGACTACGCGATCAGTTCCTACAAGTTACATTGGTCCCGTGCGAGGTGTTCGTGCCTCCTACGGGATCGTTTGGGGGCTGGTTTGGGTTTTCACCCTTTAACGGGCTGTGTTTCAAGTCTAACTGTGATTTTTACAAATTATCGTCATACTCTCAAACCGGGAGAGCTGGGACTACGCGGTCAGTTCCTACAAGTTACATTGGTCCCGTGCGAGGTGTCCGTGCCTCCTACGGGGTCGTTTTGGGGCTGGTTTGGGTTTTCACCCTTTAACGGCCTATTTTCAAGTCTAAGTGTGATTTTTGCAAATTATCGTCATACTTTCAAACCGGGAGACCCGGGACTACGCGATAAGTTCCTACAAGTTACATTGGTCCCGTGCGAGGTGTTCGTGCCTCCTACGGGATCGTTTGGGGGCTGGTTTAGGTTTTCACCCTTTAGCGGCCTGTGTTTCAAGTCTAAGTGTGATTTTTACAAATTATCGTCATATTCTCAAACCGGGAGACCCGGGACTACGCGGTCAGTTCCTGCAAGTTACATTGGTCCCGTGCGAGGTGTTCGTGCCTCCTACGGGGTCGTTTGGGGGCTGGTTTTGATTTTGACCCTTTAACGGCCTGTTTTCTAGTCTAAGTGTGATTTTTGCAATTTATCATCATACTCTCAAACTAGGAGACCCGGGACTACGCGGTCAGTTCCTACGAGTTACATTAGTCCCGTGCGAGGTGTTCGTGCCTCCTACGGGATCGTTTGGGGGCCGGTTTGGGTTTTTACCCTTTAACGGCCTGTGTTTCAAGTCTATGTGTGATTTTTGCAAATTATGGTCATACTCTCAAACCGGGAGGCCCGGGACTACGCGGTCCGTTACTACAAGTTACATTGGTCCCGTGCGAGGTGTTCGTGCCTCCTACGGGGTCGTTTGGGGGCTGGTTTGAGTTTTCACCCTTTAACGGTCAGTTTTCAAGTCAAAGTGTGATTTTTGCAAATTATTATCATACTCTCAAACCGGGAGACCCGGAACTACGCGGTTAGTTCTTAAAAGTTACATTGGTCCCGTGCGAGGTGTTCGTGCCTCCTACGGGGTCGTTTGGGGGCTGGTTTGGGTTCTCACCCTTTAACGGCCTATTTTCAAGTCTAAGTGTAATGTTTGCAAATTATCATCATACTCTCAAACCGGGAGATGCGGGACTACGCGGTCAGTTCCTACAAGTTACATTGGTCCCGTGCGAGGTGTTCGTGCCTCCTACGGGGTCCTTTGGGGGATGGTTTGGGTTTTCAACCTTTAACGGCCTGTTTTCAATTCTAAGTGTGATTTTTAAAAATTATCATCATACTCTCAAACTGGGAGACCCGAGACTACGCGGTTAGTTGGCACAAGTTACATTGGTCCCGTGCGAGGTGTTCGTGCCTCCTACGGGGTCGTTTGTGGGCTGGTTTGGGTTTTCACCCTTTAACGGCCTGTTTTCAAGTCTAAGTGTGATTTTTGCAAATTATCGTCATACTCTCAAACCGGGAGACCCGGGACTACGCGGTCAGTTCCTACAAGTTACATTGGTCCCGTGCGAGGTGTTCGTGCCTCCTACGGGGTCGTTTGGGGCTGGTTTGGGTTTTCACCCTTTAACGGCCTGTTTTCAAGTCTAAGTGTGATTTTTGCAAATTATCATCATACTCTCAAATCGGGAGACCCGGGACTACGTGGTTAGTTCTTAAAAGTTACATTGGTCCCGTGCGAGGTGTTCGTGCCTCCTACGGGGTCGTTTGTGGGCTGGTTTGGGTTTTCACCCTTTAACGACCTGTTTTCAAGTCTAAGTGTGATTTTTAAAAATTATCATCATACTCTCAAACCGGGAGACCCGAAACTACGCGGTCAGTTACTACAAGTTACATTGGTCCCGTGCGAGGTGTTCGTGCATCCTACGGGGTCATTTGGGGGCCGGTTTGGGTTTTTAACCTTTAACGGCCTGTTTTCAAGTCTAAGTGTGATTTTTAAAAATTATCATCATACTCTCAAACCGGGAGACCCGAGACTACGCGGTTAGTTGGCACAAGTTACATTGGTCCCGTGCGAGGTGTTCGTGCCTCCTACGGGGTCGTTTGGGGGCCGGTTTGGGTTTTCACCCTTTAACGGCCTGTTTTCAAGTCTAAGTGTGATTTTTGCAAATTATCGTCATACTCTCAAACCGGGAGACCCGAAACTACGCGGTCAGTTCCTACAAGTTACATTGGTCCCGTGCGAGGTGTTCGTGCCTCCTACGGGGTGGTTTGGGGCTGGTTTGGGTTTTCACCCTTTAACGGCCTGTTTTCAAGTCTAAGTGTGATTTTTGTAAATTATCATCATACTCTCAAATCGGGAGACCCGGGACTACGCGGTTAGTTCTTAAAAGTTACATTGGTCCTGTGCGAGGTGTTCGTGCCTCCTACGGGGACGTTTGGGGGCTGGTTTGGGTTTTCACCCTTTAACGGCCTGTTTTCAAGTCTAAGTGTAATGTTTGCAAATTATCATCATACTCTCAAATCGGGAGACCCGGTACTACGCGGTCAGTTCCTACAAGTTACATTGGTCCCGTGCGAGGTGTTCGTGCCTCCTACGGGGTGGTTTGGGGCTGGTTTGGGTTTTCACCCTTTAACGGCCTGTTTTCAAGTCTAAGTGTGATTTTTGTAAATTATCATCATACTCTCAAATCGGGAGACCCGGGACTACGCGGTTAGTTCTTAAAAGTTACATTGGTCCCGTGCGAGGTGCTCGTGCCTCCTACGGGGTCGTTTGGGGGCTGGTTTGGGTTTTCACCCTTTAACGACCTATTTTCTAGTCTAAGTGTAATTTTTGCAAATTATCGTCATACTCTCAAACCGGGAGACCCGGGACTACGCGATCAGTTCCTACAAGTTACATTGGTCCGGTGCGACGTGTTCGTGCCTCCTACGGGATCGTTTGGGGGCTGGTTTGGGTTTTTACCCTTTAACGGTCTATGTTTCAAGTCTAAGTGTGATTTTTACAAATTATCATCATACTCTCAAACCGGGAGACCAGGGACTACGCGGTTAGTTGGCACAAGTTACATTGGTCCCGTGCGAGGTGTTCGTGCCTCCTACGGGGTCGTTTGGGGGCTGGTTTGGGTTTTCACCCTTTAACGACCTGTTTTCTAGTCTAAGTGTGATTTTTGCAAATTATCGTCATACTCTCAAACCGGGAGACCCGGGACTACGCGATCAGTTCCTACAAGTTACATTGGTCCCGTGGGACGTGTTCGTGCCTCCTACGGGATCGTTTGGGGGCTGGTTTGGGTTTTCACCCTTTAACGGCCTATTTTCAAGTCTAAGTGTAATGTTTGCAAATTATCATCATACTCTCAAACCGGGAGACCAGGGACTACGCGGTCAGTTCCTACAAGTTACATTGGTCCCGTGCGAGGTGTTCGTGCCTCCTACGGGGTCGTTTGGGGGCTGGTTTGGGTTTTCACCCTTTAACGGCTTGTTTTCAAGTCTTAGTGTGATTTTTGCAAATTATCGTCATACTCTCAAACCAGGAGGCCCGGGACTCCGCGATCAGTTCCTACAAGTTACATTGGTCCCGTGCGAGGTGTTCGTGCCTCCTACGGGGTCGTTTGGGGGCTGGTTTGGGTTTTCACCCTTTAACGGCCAGTTTTTAAGTCTAAGTGTGATTTTTGCAAATTATCGTCATACTCTAAAACCGGGAGAGCCGGGACTACGCGGTCAGTTCCTACAAGTTACATTGGTCCCGTGCGAGGTGTCCGTGCCTCCTACGGGGTCGTTTGGGGGCTGGTTTGGGTTTTCACCATTTAACGGCCTATTTTCAAGTCTAAGTGTAATGTTTGCAAATTATCATCATACTCTCAAACCGGGAGAGCCGGGACTACGCGGTCAGTTCCTACAAGTTACATTGGTCCCGTGCGAGGTGTCCGTGCCTCCTACGGGGTCGTTTTGGGGCTGGTTTGGGTTTTCACCCTTTAACGGCCTGTTTTCAAGTCTAAGTGTGATTTTTGCAAATTATCATCATACTCTCAAACCGGGAGACCCGGGACTACGCGGTCAGTTCCTACAAGTTACATTGGTCCCGTGCGAGGTGTCCGTGCCTCCTACGGGGTCGTTTGGGGGCTGGTTTGGGTTTTCACCATTTAACGGCCTATTTTCAAGTCTAAGTGTAATGTTTGCAAATTATCATCATACTCTCAAACCGGGAGAGCCGGGACTACGCGGTCAGTTCCTACAAGTTACATTGGTCCCGTGCGAGGTGTCCGTGCCTCCTACGGGGTCGTTTTGGGGCTGGTTTGGGTTTTCACCCTTTAACGGCCTGTTTTCAAGTCTAAGTGTGATTTTTGCAAATTATCATCATACTCTCAAATCGGGAGACCCGGGACTACGCGGTCAGTTCCTACAAGTTACATTGGTCCCGTGCGAGGTGTTCGTGCCTCCTACGGGGTCGTTTGGTGGCTGGTTTGGGTTTTCACCCTTTAACGGCCTGTTTTCAAGTCTAAGTGTGATTTTTGCAATTTATCGTCATACTTTCAAACCGGGAGACCCGGGACTATGCGATAAGTTCCTACAAGTTACATTGGTCCCGTGCGAGGTGTTCGTGCCTCCTACGGGATCGTTTGGGGGCTGGTTTAGGTTTTCACCCTTTAGCGGCCTGTGTTTCAAGTCTAAGTGTGATTTTTACAAATTATCATCATATTCTCAAACCGGGAGACCCGGGACTACGCGGTCAGTTCCTACAAGTTACATTGGTCCCGTGCGAGATGTTCGTGCCTCCTACGGGGTCGTTTGGGGGCTGGTTTTGATTTTGACCCTTTAACGGCCTGTTTTCAAGTCTAAGTGTGATTTTTGCAATTTATCGTCATACTCTCAAACTGGGAGACCCGGGACTACGCGGTCAGTTCCTACGAGTTACATTAGTCCCGTGCGAGGTGTTCGTGCCTCCTATGGGATCGTTTGGGGGCCGGTTTGGGTTTTCACCCTTTAACGGCCTGTGTTTCAAGTCTAAGTGTGATTTTTGCAAATTATCGTCATACTCTCAAACCGGGAGGCCCGGGACTACGCGGTCAGTTACTACAAGTTACATTGGTCCCGTGCGAGGTGTTCGTGCCTCCTACGGGGTCGTTTGGGGGCTGGTTTGGGTTTTCACCCTTTAACGGTCAATTTTCAAGTCAAAGTGTGATTTTTGCAAATTATTATCATACTCTCAAACCGGGAGACCCGGAACTACGCGGTTAGTTCTTAAAAGTTACATTGGTCCCGTGCGAGGTGTTCGTGCCTCCTACGGGGTCGTTTGGGTTTTCACCCTTTAACGGCCTATTTTCAAGTCTAAGTGTAATGTTTGCAAATTATCATCATACTCTCAAACCGGGAGACCCGGGACTACGCGGTCAGTTCCTACAAGTTACATTGGTCCCGTGCGAGGTGTTCGTGCCTCCTACGGGGTCCTTTGGGGGCTGGTTTGGGTTTTCAACCTTTAACGGCCTGTTTTCAAATCTAAGTGTGATTTTTAAAAATTATCATCATACTCTCAAACCGGGAGACCTGGAACTACGCGGTCAGTTCCTACAAGTTACATTGGTCCCGTGCGAGGTGTTCGTGCCTCCTACGGGGTCGTTTGGGGGCTGGTTTGGGTTTTCACCCTTTAACGGCCTGTTTTCAAGTCTATGTGTGATTTTTAAAAATTATCGTCATACTCTCAAACCGGGAGACCCGAGACTACGCGATTAGTTGGCACAAGTTACATTGGTCCCGTGCGAGGTGTTCGTGCCTCCTACGGGGTCGTTTGGGGGCCGGTTTGGGTTTTCACCTTTTAACGGCCTGTTTTCAAGTCTAAGTGTGATTTTTGCAAATTATCATCATACTCTGAAACCGGGAGACCCGGGACTACGCGGTCAGTTCCTACAAGTTACATTGGTCCCGTACGAGGTGTTCGTGCCTCCTACGGGGTCGTTTGGGGATGGTTTGGGTTTTCACCCTTTAACGGCCTGTTTTCAAGTCTAAGTGTGATTTTTGCAAATTATCATCATACTCTCAAATCGGGAGACCCGGGACTACGCGGTTAGTTCTTAAAACATACATTGGTCCCGTGCGAGGTGTTCGTGCCTCCTACGGGGTCGTTTGGGTTTTCACCCTTTAACGGCCTATTTTCAAGTCTAAGTGTAATGTTTGCAAATTATCATCATACTCTCAAACCGGGAGACCCGGGACTACGCGGTCAGTTCCTACAAGTTACATTGGTCCCGTACGAGGTGTTCGTGCCTCCTACGGGGTCGTTTGGGTCCCGATTTAACAGCTTAATTTCAAGTCTAAGTGTGATTTTTAAAAATTATCGTCATACTCTCAAACCGGGAGACCCTAGATTACGCGGTTAGTTGGCACAAGTTAGATTGGCCCCGTGCGAGGTGTTCGTGCCTCCTACGGGGTCGTTTGGGGGCTGGTTTGGGTTTTCACCCTTTAACGACCTGTTTTCAAGTCTAAGTGTGATTTTTAAAAATTATCATCATACTCTCAAACCGGGAGACCCGAAACTACGCGGTTAGTTCCTACAAGTTACATTGGTCCCGTGCGAGGTGTTCGTGCATCCTACGGGGTCGTTTGGGGGCCGGTTTGGGTTTTCAACCTTTAACGGCCTGTTTTCAAGTCTAAGTGTGATTTTTAAAAATTATCATCATACTCTCAAACCGGGAGACCAGAGACTACGCGGTTAGTTGGCACAAGTTACATTGGTCCCGTGCGAGGTGTTCGTGCCTCCTACGGGGTCGTTTGGGGGCCGGTTTGGGTTTTCAGCCTTTAACGGCCTGTTTTCAAGTCTAAGTGTGATTTTTGCAAATTATCGTCATACTCTCAAACCGGGAGACCCGAAACTACGTGGTCAGTTCCTACAAGTTACATTGGTCCCGTGCGAGGTGTTCGTGCCTCCTACGGGGTGGTTTGGGGATGGTTTGGGTTTTCACGCTTTAACGGCCTGTTCTCAAGTCTAAGTGTGATTTTTGTAAATTATCATCATACTCTCAAATCGGGAGACCCGGGACTACGCGGTTAGTTCTTAAAAGTTACATTGGTCCCGTGCGAGGTGTTCGTGCCTCCTACGGGGACGTTTGGGGGCTGGTTTGGGTTTTCACCCTTTAACGGCCTGTTTTCAAGTCTAAGTGTAATGTTTGGAAATTATCATCATACTCTCAAATCGGGAGGCCCGGTACTACGCGATAAGTTCCTACAAGTTACATTGGTCTCGTGCGAGGTGTTCGTGCCTCCTACGGGGTTGTTTGGGGGCTGGTTTGGGTTTTCACCTTTTAACGGCTTAATTTCAAGTCTAAGTGTGATTTTTAAAAATTATCGTCATACTCTCAAACCGGGAGACCCGAGACTACGCGGTTAGTTGGCACAAGATACATTGGTCCCGTGCGAGGTGTTCGTGCCTCCTACGGGGTCGTTTGGGGGCTGGTTTGGGTTTTCACCCTTTAACGGTCAATTTTCAAGTCAAAGTGTGATTTTTGCAAATTATTATCATACTCTCAAACCGGGAGACCCGGAACTACGCGGTTAGTTCTTAAAAGTTACATTGGTCCCGTGCGAGGTGTTCGTGCCTCCTACGGGGTCGTTTGGGTTTTCACCCTTTAACGGCCTATTTTCAAGTCTAAGTGTAATGTTTGCAAATTATCATCATACTCTCAAACCGGGAGACCCGGGACTACGCGGTCAGTTCCTACAAGTTACATTGGTCCCGTGCGAGGTGTTCGTGCCTCCTACGGGGTCCTTTGGGGGCTGGTTTGGGTTTTCAACCTTTAACGGCCTGTTTTCAAATCTAAGTGTGATTTTTAAAAATTATCATCATACTCTCAAATCGGGAGACCTGGAACTACGCGGTCAGTTCCTACAAGTTACATTGGTCCCGTGCGAGGTGTTCGTGCCTCCTACGGGGTCGTTTGGGGGCTGGTTTGGGTTTTCACCCTTTAACGGCCTGTTTTCAAGTCTATGTGTGATTTTTAAAAATTATCGTCATACTCTCAAACCGGGAGACCCGAGACTACGCGATTAGTTGGCACAAGTTACATTGGTCCCGTGCGAGGTGTTCGTGCCTCCTACGGGGTCGTTTGGGGGCCGGTTTGGGTTTTCACCTTTTAACGGCCTGTTTTCAAGTCTAAGTGTGATTTTTGCAAATTATCATCATACTCTGAAACCGGGAGACCCGGGACTACGCGGTCAGTTCCTACAAGTTACATTGGTCCCGTACGAGGTGTTCGTGCCTCCTACGGGGTCGTTTGGGGATGGTTTGGGTTTTCACCCTTTAACGGCCTGTTTTCAAGTCTAAGTGTGATTTTTGCAAATTATCATCATACTCTCAAATCGGGAGACCCGGGACTACGCGGTTAGTTCTTAAAACATACATTGGTCCCGTGCGAGGTGTTCGTGCCTCCTACGGGGTCGTTTGGGTTTTCACCCTTTAACGGCCTATTTTCAAGTCTAAGTGTAATGTTTGCAAATTATCATCATACTCTCAAACCGGGAGACCCGGGACTACGCGGTCAGTTCCTACAAGTTACATTGGTCCCGTACGAGGTGTTCGTGCCTCCTACGGGGTCGTTTGGGTCCCGATTTAACAGCCTATTTTCAAGTCTAAGTGTGATTTTTAAAAATTATCATCATACTCTCAAACCGGGAGACCCTAGATTACGCGGTTAGTTGGCACAAGTTACATTGGCCCCGTGCGAGGTGTTCGTGCCTCCTACGGGGTCGTTTGGGGGCTGGTTTGGGTTTTCACCCTTTAACGACCTGTTTTCAAGTCTAAGTGTGATTTTTAAAAATTATCATCATACTCTCAAACCGGGAGACCCGAAACTACGCGGTTAGTTCCTACAAGTTACATTGGTCCCGTGCGAGGTGTTCGTGCATCCTACGGGGTCGTTTGGGGGCCGGTTTGGGTTTTCAACCTTTAACGGCCTGTTTTCAAGTCTAAGTGTGATTTTTAAAAATTATCATCATACTCTCAAACCGGGAGACCAGAGACTACGCGGTTAGTTGACACAAGTTACATTGGTCCCGTGCGAGGTGTTCGTGCCTCCTACGGGGTCGTTTGGGAGCCGGTTTGGGTTTTCAGCCTTTAACGGCCTGTTTTCAAGTCTAAGTGTGATTTTTGCAAATTATCGTCATACTCTCAAACCGGGAGACCCCAAACTACGTGGTCAGTTCCTACAAGTTACATTGGTCCCGTGCGAGGTGTTCGTGCCTCCTACGGGGTGGTTTGGGGATGGTTTGGGTTTTCACCCTTTAACGGCCTGTTCTCAAGTCTAAGTGTGATTTTTGTAAATTATCATCATACTCTCAAATCGGGAGACCCGGGACTACGCGGTTAGTTCTTAAAAGTTACATTGGTCCCGTGCGAGGTGTTCGTGCCTCCTACGGGGACGTTTGGGGGCTGGTTTGGGTTTTCACCCTTTAACGGCCTGTTTTCAAGTCTAAGTGTAATGTTTGCAAATTATCATCATACTCTCAAATCGGGAGGCCCGGTACTACGCGATAAGTTCCTACAAGTTACATTGGTCTCGTGCGAGGTGTTCGTGCCTCCTACGGGGTTGTTTGGGGGCTGGTTTGGGTTTTCACCTTTTAACGGCTTAATTTCAAGTCTAAGTGTGATTTTTAAAAATTATCGTCATACTCTCAAACCGGGAGACCCGAGACTACGCGGTTAGTTGGCACAAGATACATTGGTCCCGTGCGAGGTGTTCGTGCCTCCTACGGGGTCGTTTGGGGGCTGGTTTGGGTTTTCACCCTTTAACGGTCAATTTTCAAGTCAAAGTGTGATTTTTGCAAATTATTATCATACTCTCAAACCGGGAGACCCGGAACTACGCGGTTAGTTCTTAAAAGTTACATTGGTCCCGTGCGAGGTGTTCGTGCCTCCTACGGGGTCGTTTGGGTTTTCACCCTTTAACGGCCTATTTTCAAGTCTAAGTGTAATGTTTGCAAATTATCATCATACTCTCAAACCGGGAGACCCGGGACTACGCGGTCAGTTCCTACAAGTTACATTGGTCCCGTGCGAGGTGTTCGTGCCTCCTACGGGGTCCTTTGGGGGCTGGTTTGGGTTTTCAACCTTTAACGGCCTGTTTTCAAATCTAAGTGTGATTTTTAAAAATTATCGTCATACTCTCAAACCGGGAGACCTGGAACTACGCGGTCAGTTCCTACAAGTTACATTGGTCCCGTGCGAGGTGTTCGTGCCTCCTACGGGGTCGTTTGGGGGCTGGTTTGGGTTTTCACCCTTTAACGGCCTGTTTTCAAGTCTATGTGTGATTTTTAAAAATTATCGTCATACTCTCAAACCGGGAGACCCGAGACTACGCGATTAGTTGGCACAAGTTACATTGGTCCCGTGCGAGGTGTTCGTGCCTCCTACGGGGTCGTTTGGGGGCCGGTTTGGGTTTTCACCTTTTAACGGCCTGTTTTCAAGTCTAAGTGTGATTCTTGCAAATTATCATCATACTCTGAAACCGGGAGACCCGGGACTACGCGGTCAGTTCCTACAAGTTACATTGGTCCCGTACGAGGTGTTCGTGCCTCCTACGGGGTCGTTTGGGGATGGTTTGGGTTTTCACCCTTTAACGGCCTGTTTTCAAGTCTAAGTGTGATTTTTGCAAATTATCATCATACTCTCAAATCGGGAGACCCGGGACTACGCGGTTAGTTCTTAAAACATACATTGGTCCCGTGCGAGGTGTTCGTGCCTCCTACGGGGTCGTTTGGGTTTTCACCCTTTAACGGCCTATTTTCAAGTCTAAGTGTAATGTTTGCAAATTATCATCATACTCTCAAACCGGGAGACCCGGGACTACGCGGTCAGTTCCTACAAGTTACATTGGTCCCGTACGAGGTGTTCGTGCCTCCTACGGGGTCGTTTGGGTCCCGATTTAACAGCCTATTTTCAAGTCTAAGTGTGATTTTTAAAAATTATCATCATACTCTCAAACCGGGAGACCCTAGATTACGCGGTTAGTTGGCACAAGTTACATTGGCCCCGTGCGAGGTGTTCGTGCCTCCTACGGGGTCGTTTGGGGGCTGGTTTGGGTTTTCTCCCTTTAACGACCTGTTTTCAAGTCTAAGTGTGATTTTTAAAAATTATCATCATACTCTCAAACCGGGAGACCCGAAACTACGCGGTTAGTTCCTACAAGTTACATTGGTCCCGTGCGAGGTGTTCGTGCATCCTACGGGGTCGTTTGGGGGCCGGTTTGGGTTTTCAACCTTTAATTGCCTGTTTTCAAGTCTAAGTGTGATTTTTAAAAATTATCATCATACTCTCAAACCGGGAGACCAGAGACTACGCGGTTAGTTGGCACAAGTTACATTGGTCCCGTGCGAGGTGTTCGTGCCTCCTACGGGGTCGTTTGGGGGCCGGTTTGGGTTTTCACCCTTTAACGGCCTGTTTTCAAGTCTAAGTGTGATTTTTGCAAATTATCGTCATACTCTCAAACCGGGAGACCCGAAACTACGTGGTCAGTTCCTACAAGTTACATTGGTCCCGTGCGAGGTGTTCGTGCCTCCTACGGGGTGGTTTGGGGATGGTTTGGGTTTTCACCCTTTAACGGCCTGTTCTCAAGTCTAAGTGTGATTTTTGTAAATTATCATCATACTCTCAAATCGGGAGACCCGGGACTACGCGGTTAGTTCTTAAAAGTTACATTGGTCCCGTGCGAGGTGTTCGTGCCTCCTACGGGGACGTTTGGGGGCTGGTTTGGGTTTTCACCCTTTAACGGCCTGTTTTCAAGTCTAAGTGTAATGTTTGCAAATTATCATCATACTCTCAAATCGGGAGGCCCGGTACTACGCGATCAGTTCCTACAAGTTACATTGGTCTCGTGCGAGGTGTTCGTGCCTCCTACGGGGTTGTTTGGGGGCTGGTTTGGGTTTTCACCTTTTAACGGCTTAATTTCAAGTCTAAGTGTGATTTTTAAAAATTATCGTCATACTCTCAAACCGGGAGACCCGAGACTACGCGGTTAGTTGGCACAAGATACATTGGTCCCGTGTGAGGTGCTCGTGCCTCCTACGGGGTCGTTTGGGGGCTGGTTTGGGTTTTCACCCTTTAACGACCTGTTTTTTAGTCTAAGTGTAATTTTTGCAAATTATCGTCATACTCTCAAACCGGGAGACCCGGGACTACGCGATCAGTTCCTACAAGTTACATTGGTCCCGTGCGACGTGTTCGTGCCTCCTACGGGATCGTTTGGGGGCTGGTTTGGGTTTTCACCCTTTAACGGCCTATGTTTCAAGTCTAAGTGTGATTTTTACAAATTATCATCATACTCTCAAACCGGGAGACCAGGGACTACGCGGTCAGTTCCTACAAGTTACATTGGTCCCGTGCGAGGTGTTCGTGCCTCCTACGGGGTCGTTTGGGGGCTGGTTTGGGTTTTCACCCTTTAACGACCTGTTTTCTAGTCTAAGTGTGATTTTTGCAAATTATCGTCATACTCTCAAACCGGGAGACCCGGGACTACGCGATCAGTTCCTACAAGTTACATTGGTCCCGTGGGACGTGTTCGTGCCTCCTACGGGATCGTTTGGGGGCTGGTTTGGGTTTTCACCCTTTAACGGCCTATTTTCAAGTCTAAGTGTAATGTTTGCAAATTATCATCATACTCTCAAACCGGGAGACCAGGGACTACGCGGTCAGTTCCTACAAGTTACATTGGTCCGTGCGAGGTGTTCGTGCCTCCTACGGGGTCGTTTGGGGGCTGGTTTGGGTTTTCACCCTTTAACAACTTGTTTTCAAGTCTTAGGATGATTTTTGCAAATTATCGTCATTCTCTCAAACCGGGAGGCCCGGGACTACGCGGTCAGTTCCTACAAGTTACATTGGTCCCGTGCGAGGTGTTCGTGCCTCCTACGGGATCGTTTGGGGGCTAGTTTGGGTTTTCACCCTTTAAAGGCCAGTTTTTAAGTCTAAGTGTGATTTTTGCAAATTATCATCATACTCTCAAACCGGGAGGCCCGGGACAATGCGGTCAGTTCCTACAAGTTACATTGGTCCCGTGCGAGGTGTTCTTGCCTCCTACGGGGTCGTTTGGGGGCTGGTTTGGGTTTTCACACTCTGACGATCAGTTTTCAAGTCTAAGTGTGATTGTTGTAAATTATTATCAACCTCTCAAACCGGGAGACCCGAAACTACGCGGTTAGTTCCTACAAGTTACATTGCTCCCGTGCGAGGTGTTCGTGCCTCCTACGGGGTCGTTTGGGGGCTGGTTTGGGTTTTCACCCTTTAACGGCCTGTTTTCAAGTCTAATTGTGATTTTTGCAAATTATCGTCATACTCTCAAACCGGGAGACCCGGGACTACGCGATCAGTTCCTACAAGTTACTTTGGTCCCGTGCGAGGTGTTGGTGCCTCCTACGGGATCGTTTGGGGGCTGGTTTGGTTTTTCACCCTTTAACGGCCTGTTTTCAAGTCTAAGTGTGATTTTTACAAATTATCGTCATACTCTCAAACCGGAAGAGCCGGGACTACGTGGTCAGTTCCTACAAGTTACATTGGTCCCGTGCGAGGTGTCCGTGCCTCCTACGGGGTCGTTTGGGGGCTGGTTTGGGTTTTCACCCTTTAACGGCCTGTTTTCAAGTCTAAGTGTGATTTTTGCAAAATATCGTCATACTCTCAAATCGGGAGACCCGGGACTACGCGGTCAGTTCCTACAAGTTACATTGGTCCCGTGCGAGGTGTTCGTACCTTCTACGGGGTCGTTTGGGGGCTGGTTTGTGTTTTCACCCTTTAACGGCCTATTTTCAAGTCTAAGTTTGATTTTTGCAAATTATCATCATACTCTCACACCGGGAAACCCGGGACTACGCGATCAGTTCTTACAAGTTACATTGGTCCCGTGCGAGGTGTTCGTGCCTCCTACGGGGTCGTTTGGCGGCTGGTTTGGGTTTTCACCCTTTAATGGCCTGTTTTCAAGTCTAAGTGTGATGTTTGCAAATTATCATCATACTCTCAAACCGGGAAACCCGGGACTACGCGATCAGTTCTTACAAGTTACATTGGTCCCGTGCGAGGTGTTCGTGCCTCCTACGGGATCGTTTGGGGGCTAGTTTGGGTTTTCACCCTTTAAAGGCCAGTTTTTAAGTCTAAGTGTGATTTTTGCAAATTATCGTCATACTCTCAAACCGGGAGGCCCGGGACAATGCGGTCAGTTCCTACAAGTTACATTGGTCCCGTGCGAGGTGTTCTTGCCTCCTACGGGGTCGTTTGGGGGCTGGTTTGGGTTTTCACACTCTGACGGTCAGTTTTCAAGTCTAAGTGTGATTTTTGTAAATTATTATCAACCTCTCAAACCGGGAGACCCGGAACTACGCGGTTAGTTCCTACAAGTTACATTGCTCCCGTGCGAGGTGTTCGTGCCTCCTACGGGGTCGTTTGGGGGCTGGTTTGGGTTTTCACCCTTTAACGGCCTGTTTTTAAGTCTAAGTGTGATTTTTGCAAAATATCATCATACTCTCAAACTAGGAGACCCGGGACTACGCGGTCAGCTCCTACAAGTTACATTGGTCCCGTGCGAGGTGTTCGTGCCTCCTACGGGATCGTTTGGGGGCTGGTTTGGGTTTTCACCCTTTAACGGCCTGTTTTCAAGTCTAAGTGTGATTTTTGAGAATTATCGTCATACTCTCAAACCGGGAGACCCGGGACTACGCGGTCAGTTCCTACAAGTTACATTGGTCCCGTGCGAGGTGTTCGTGTCTCCTACGGGGTCATTTGAGGGCTAGTTTGGGTTTTCACCCTTTAACGGCCTGTTTTCAAGACTAAGTGTGATTTTTGCAAATTATCGTCATGCTCTCAAACCGGGAGACCCGGGACTACGCGGTCAGTTCCTACAAGTTAAATTGGTCCCGTGCGAGGTGTTTGTGCCTCCTACGGGGTTATTTGGTGGCTGGTTTGGGTTTTCACCCTTTAAAGACCTATTTTCAAGATTAAGTGTGATTTTTACAAATTATCGTCATACTCTCAAACCGGGAGATCCGGGACTACGCGGTCAGTTCCTACAAGTTACACTAGTCCTGTGCGAGGTGTTCGTGCCTTCTACGGGGTCGTTTTGGGGCTGGTTTGGGTTTTCACCCTTTAACGGCCTGTTTTTAAGTCTAAGTGTGATTTTTGTAAATTATCGTCATACACTCAAATCGGGAGGCCCAGGACTACGCGGTCAGTTCCAACAAGTTTCATTGGTCCCCTGCGAGGTGTTCGTGCCTCCTACGGGGTCGTTTGGGGTCTGGTTAGGGTTTTCACCCCCTAACGGTCAGTTTTCAAGTCTAAGTGTGATTTTTGCAAATTATTATCATACTCTCAAACTGGGAGACCCGGAACTACGCGGTCAGTTCCTACAAGTTACATTGGTCCCGTGCGAGGTGTTCGTGCCTCCTACGGGGTCGTTTCGGGGCTGGTTTGGGTTTTCACCCTTTAACGGCCTATTTTCAAGTCTAAGTGTGATTTTTGCAAATTATCATCATACTCTCAAACCGGGAGACCCGGGACTACGCGATCAGTCTCTACAAGTTACATTGGTCCCGTGCGAGGTGTTCGTGCCTCCTACGGGATCGTTTGGGGGCCGGTTTGGGTTTTCACCCTTTAACGGCCAGTTTTTAAGTCTAAGTGTGATTTTTGCAAATTATCATCATACTCTCAAACCGGGAGGCCCGGGACAACGCGATCAGTTCCTACAAGTTACATTGGTCCCGTGCGAGGTGTTCTTGCCTCCTACGGGGTCGTTTGGGGGCTGGTTTGGGTTTTCACCCTCTGACGGTCAGTTTTCAAGTCCAAGTGTGATTTTTGTAGATTATTATCAACCTCTCAAACCGGGAGACCCGGAACTACGCGGTTAGTTCCTACAAGTTACATTGGTCCCGTGCGAGCTGTTCGTGCCTCCTACGGGGTCGTTTGGGGGCCGGTTTGGGTTTTCACCCTTTAACGGCCTGTTTTCAAGTCTAATTGTGATTTTTGCAAATTATCGTCCTACTTTGAAACCGGGAGACCCGGGACTACGCGATCAGTTCCTACAAGTTACTTTGGTCCCGTGGGACGTGTTCGTGCCTCCTACGGGATCGTTTGGGGGCTGGTTTGGGTTTTCACCCTTTAACGGCCTATTTTCAAGTCTAAGTGTAATGTTTGCAAATTATCGTCATACTCTCAAATCGGGAGACCCGGGACTACGCGATCAGTTCCTACAAGTTACATTGGTCCCGTGCGAGGTGTTCGTGCCTCCTACGGGATCGTTTGGGGGCTGGTTTGGGTTTTCACCCTTTAATGGGCTGTGTTTCAAGTCTAACTGTGATTTTTACAAATTATCATCATACTCTCAAATCGGGAGAGCCGGGACTACGCGGTCAGTTCCTAAAAGTTACATTGGTCCCATGCGAGGTGTCCGTGCCTCCTACGGGGTCGTTTTGGGGCTGGTTTGGGTTTTCACCCTTTAACGGCCTGTTTTCAAGTCTAAGTGTGATTTTTGAAAATTATCGTCATACTCTCAAACCGGGAGACCCGGGACTACGCGGTCAGTTCCTACAAGTTACATTGGTCCCGTGCGAGGTGTTCGTGCCTCCTACGGGGTCGTTTGGGGGCTGGTTTGGGTTTTCACCCTTTAACGGCCTGTTTTCAAGTCTAATTGTGATTTTTGCAAATTATCGTCATACTCTCAAACCGGGAGACCCGGGACTACGCGATCAGTTCCTACAAGTTACTTTGGTCCCGTGCGAGGTGTTGGTGCCTCCTACGGGATCGTTTGGGGGCTAGTTTGGTTTTTCACCCTTTAACGGCCTGTTTTCAAGTCTAAGTGTGATTTTTACAAATTATCGTCATACTCTCAAACCGGAAGAGCCGGGACTACGTGGTCAGTTCCTACAAGTTACATTGGTCCCGTGCGAGGTGTCCGTACCTCCTACGGGGTCGTTTGGGGGCTGGTTTGGGTTTTCACCCTTTAACGGCCTGTTTTCAAGTCTAAGTGTGATTTTTGCAAAATATCGTCATACTCTCAAACCGGGAGACCCGGGACTACGCGGTCAGTTCCTACAAGTTACATTGGTCCCGTGCGAGGTGTTCGTGCCTTCTACGGGGTCGTTTGGGGGCTGGTTTGTGTTTTCACCCTTTAACGGCCTATTTTCAAGTCTAAGTTTGATTTTTGCAAATTATCATCATACTCTCACACCGGAAAACCCGGGACTACGCGATCAGTTCTTACAAGTTACATTGGTCCCGTACGAGGTGTTCGTGCCTCCTACGGGGTCGTTTGGCGGCTGGTTTGGGTTTTCACCCTTTAATGGCCTGTTTTCAAGTCTAAGTGTGATGTTTGCAAATTATCATCATACTCTCAAACCGGGAAACCCGGGACTACGCGATCAGTTCCTACAAGTTACATTGGTCCCGTACGAGGTGTTCGTGCCTCCTACGGGGTCGTTTGGCGGCTGGTTTGGGTTTTCACCCTTTAATGGCCTGTTTTCAAGTCTAAGTGTGATGTTTGCAAATTATCATCATACTCTCAAACCGGGAAACCCGGGACTACGCGATCAGTTCCTACAAGTTACATTGGTCCCGTACGAGGTGTTCGTGCCTCCTACGGGGTCGTTTGGCGGCTGGTTTGGGTTTTCACCCTTTAATGGCCTGTTTTCAAGTCTAAGTGTGATGTTTGCAAATTATCATCATACTCTCAAACCGGGAGACCCGGGACTACGCGGTCAGTTCCTGCAAGTTACATTGGTCCCGTGCGAGGTGTTCGTGCCTCCTACGGGGTCGTTTGGGGGCTGGTTTTGATTTTGACCCTTTAACGGCCTGTTTTCAAGTCTAAGTGTGATTTTGGAATTTATCGTCATACTCTCAAACTGGGAGACCCGGGACTACGCGGTCAGTTCCTACGAGTTACATTAGTCCCGTGCGAGGTGTTCGTGCCTCCTACGGGATCGTTTGGGGGCCGGTTTGGGTTTTCACCCTTTAACGGCCTGTGTTTCAAGTCTAAGTGTGATTTTTGCAAATTATCGTCATACTCTCAAACCGGGAGGTCCGGGACTACGCGGTCAGTTACTACAAGTTACATTGGTCCCGTGCGAGGTGTTCGTGCCTCCTACGGGGTCGTTTGGGGGCTGGTTTGGGTTTTCACCCTTTAACGGTCAATTTTCAAGTCAAAGTGTGATTTTTGCAAATTATTATCATACTCTCAAACCGGGAGACCCGGAACTACGCGGTTAGTTCTTAAAAGTTACATTGGTCCCGTGCGAGGTGTTCGTGCCTCCTACGGGGTCGTTTGGGTTTTCACCCTTTAACGGCCTATTTTCAAGTCTAAGTGTAATGTTTGCAAATTATCATCATACTCTCAAACTGGGAGACCCGGGACTACGCGGTCAGTTCCTACAAGTTACATTGGTCCCGTGCGAGGTGTTCGTGCCTCCTACGGGGTCCTTTGGGGGCTGGTTTGGGTTTTCAACCTTTAACGGCCTGTTTTCAAATCTAAGTGTGATTTTTAAAAATTATCGTCATACCCTCAAACCGGGAGACCCGAGACTACGCGATTAGTTGGCACAAGTTACATTGGTCCCGTGCGAGGTGTTCGTGCCTCCTTCGGGGTCGTTTGGGGGCCGGTTTGGGTTTTCACCCTTTAACGGCCTGTTTTCAAGTCTAAGTGTGATTTTTGCAAATTATCGTCATACTCTCAAACCGGGAGACCCGGGACTACGCGGTCAGTTCCTACAAGTTACATTGGTCCCGTACGAGGTGTTCGTGCCTCCTACGGGGTCGTTTGGGGTTGGTTTGGGTTTTCACCCTTTAACGGCCTGTTTTCAAGTCTAAGTGTGATTTTTGCAAATTATCATCATACTCTCAAATCGGGAGACCCGGGACTACGCGGTTAGTTCTTAAAAGTTACATTGGTCCCGTGCGAGGTGTTCGTGCCTCCTACGGGGTCGTTTGGGGGCTGGTTTGGGTTTTCACCCTTTAACGGCCTATTTTCAAGTCTAAGTGTAATGTTTGCAAATTATCATCATACTCTCAAACCGGGAGACCCGGGACTACGCGGTCAGTTCCTACAAGTTACATTGGTCCCGTGCGAGGTGTTCGTGCCTCCTACGGGGTCGTTTGGGTCCCGGTTTAACAGCCTGTTTTCAAGTCTAAGTGTGATTTTTAAAAATTATCGTCATACTCTCAAACCGGGAGACCCTAGATTACGCGGTTAGTTGGCACAAGTTACATTGGTCCCGTGCGAGGTGTTCGTGCCTCCTACGGGGTCGTTTGGGGGCTGGTTTGGGTTTTCACCCTTTAACGACCTGTTTTCAAGTCTAAGTGCGCTTTTTAAAAATTATCATCATACTCTCAAACCGGGAGACCCGAAACTACGCGGTCAGTTCCTACAAGTTACATTGGTCCCGTGCGAGGTGTTCGTGCATCCTACGGGGTCGTTTGGGGGCCGGTTTGGGTTTTTAACCTTTAATGGCCTGTTTTCAAGTCTAAGTGTGATTTTTAAAAATTATCATCATACTCTCAAACCGGGAGACCCGAGACTACGCGGTTAGTTGGCACAAGTTACATTGGTCCCGTGCGAGGTGTTCGTGCCTCCTACGGGGTCGTTTGGGGGCCGGTTTGGGTTTTCACCCTTTAACGGCCTGTTTTCAAGTCTAAGTGTGATTTTTGCAAATTATCGTCATACTCTCAAACCGGGAGACCCGAAACTACGCGGTCAGTTCCTACAAGTTACATTGGTCCCGTGCGAGGTGTTCGTGCCTCCTACGGGGTGGTTTGAGGCTGGTTTGGGTTTTCACCCTTTAACGGTCTGTTTTCAAGTCTAAGTGTGATTTTTGTAAATTATCATCATACTCTCAAATCGGGAGACCCGGGACTACGCGGTTAGTTCTTAAAAGTTACATTGGTCCCGTGCGAGGTGTTCGTGCCTCCTACGGGGACGTTTGGGGGCTGGTTTGGGTTTTCACCCTTTAACGACCTGTTTTCAAGTCTAAGTGTAATGATTGCAAATTATCATCATACTCTCAAATCGGGAGACCCGGTACTACGCGGTCAGTTCCTACAAGTTACATTGGTCTCGTGCGAGGTGTTCGTGCTTCCTACGGGGTTGTTTGGGGGCTGGTTTAGGTTTTCACCTTTTAACGGCCTAATTTCAAGTCTAAGTGTGATTTTTAAAAATTATCGTCATACTCTCAAACCGGGAGACCCGAGACTACGCGGTTAGTTGGCACAAGTTACATTGGTCCCGTGCGAGGTGCTCGTGCCTCCTACGGGGTCGTTTGGGGGCTGGTTTGGGTTTTCACCCTTTAACGACCTGTTTTCTAGTCTAAGTGTAA
Source organism: Sambucus nigra (assembly GCA_949130495.1). Taxonomy (NCBI): domain Eukaryota; kingdom Viridiplantae; phylum Streptophyta; class Magnoliopsida; order Dipsacales; family Adoxaceae; genus Sambucus; species Sambucus nigra. Next base: position 462,319,288 of record OX422211.1, on the reverse strand, counting down.
TTTTTGCAAATTATCGTCATACTCTCAAATCGGGAGACCCGGGACTACGCGATCAGTTCCTACAAGTTACATTGGTCCGGTGCGACGTGTTCGTGCCTCCTACGGGATCGTTTGGGGGCTGGTTTGGGTTTTTACCCTTTAACGGCCTATGTTTCAAGTCTAAGTGTGATTTTTACAAATTATCATCATACTCTCAAACCGGGAGACCAGGGACTACGCGGTTAGTTGGCACAAGTTACATTGGTCCCGTGCGAGGTGTTCGTGCCTCCTACGGGGTCGTTTGGGGGCTGGTTTAGGTTTTCACCCTTTAACGACCTGTTTTCTAGTCTAAGTGTGATTTTTGCAAATTATCATCATACTATCAAACCGGGAGACCCGGGACTACGCGATCAGTTCCTACAAGTTACATTGGTCCCATGGGACGTGTTCGTGCCTCCTACGGGATCGTTTGGGGGCTGGTTTGGGTTTTCACCCTTTAACGGCCTATTTTCAAGTCTAAGTGTAATGTTTGCAAATTATCATCATACTCTCAAATCGGGAGACCAGGGACTACGCGGTCAGTTCCTACAAGTTACATTGGTCCCGTGCGAGGTGTTCGTGCCTCCTACGGGGTCGTTTGGGGGCTGGTTTGGGTTTTCACCCTTTAACGGCTTGTTTTCAAGTCTTAGTGTGATTTTTGCAAATTATCGTCATACTCTCAAACCGGGAGGCCCGGGACTCCGCGGTCAGTTCCTACAAGTTACATTGGTCCCGTGCGAGGTGTTCGTGCCTCCTACGGGGTCGTTTGGGGGCTGGTTTGGGTTTTCACCCTTTAACGGCCAGTTTTTAAGTCTAAGTGTGATTTTTGCAAATTATCGTCATACTCTAAAACCGGGAGAGCCGGGACTACGCGGTCAGTTCCTACAAGTTACATTGGTCCCGTGCGAGGTGTCCGTGCCTCCTACGGGGTCGTTTGGGGGCTGGTTTGGGTTTTCACCCTTTAACGGCCTATTTTCAAGTCTAAGTGTAATGTTTGCAAATTATCATCATACTCTCAAACCGGGAGACCCGGGACTACGCGGTCAGTTCCTACAAGTTACATTGGTCCCGTGCGAGGTGTCCGTGCCTCCTACGGGGTCGTTTTGGGGCTGGTTTGGGTTTTCACCCTTTAACGGCCTGTTTTCAAGTCTAAGTGTGATTTTTGCAAATTATCGTCATACTCTCAAACCGGGAGACCCGGGACTACGGGGTCAGTTCCTACAAGTTACATTGGTCCCGTGCGAGGTGTTCGTCCCTCCTACGGGATCGTTTGGGGGCTGGTTTGGGTTTTCACCCTTTAACGGCCTATTTTCAAGTCTAAGTGTAATGTTTGCAAATTATCATCATACTCTCAAACCGGGAGACCAGGGACTACGCGGTCAGTTCCTACAAGTTACATTGGTCCCGTGCGAGGTGTTCGTGCCTCCTACGGGATCGTTTGGGGGCTGGTTTAGGATTTCACCCTTTAGCGGCCTGTGTTTCAAGTCTAAGTGTGATTTTTACAAATTATCGTCATATTCTCAAACCGGGAGACCCGGGACTACGCGGTCAGTTCCTGTAAGTTACATTGGTCCCGTGCGAGGTGTTCGTGCCTCCTACGGGGTCGTTTGGGGGCTGGTTTTGATTTTGACCCTTTAACGGCCTGTTTTCAAGTCTAAGTGTGATTTTTGCAATTTATCGTCATACTCTCAAACTGGGAGACCCGGGACTACGCGGTCAGTTCCTACGAGTTACATTAGTCCCGTGCGAGGTGTTCGTGCCTCCTACGGGATCGTTTGGGGGCCGGTTTGGGTTTTCACCCTTTAACGGCCTGTGTTTCAAGTCTAAGTGTGATTTTTGCAAATTATCGTCATACTCTCAAACCGGGAGGCCCGGGACTACGCGGTCAGTTACTACAAGTTACATTGGTCCCGTGCGAGGTGTTCGTGCCTCCTACGGGGTCGTTTGGGGGCTGGTTTGGGTTTTCACCCTTTAACGGTCAATTTTCAAGTCAAAGTGTGATTTTTGCAAATTATTATCATACTCTCAAACCGGGAGACCCGGAACTACGCGGTTAGTTCTTAAAAGTTACATTGGTCCCGTGCGAGGTGTTCGTGCCTCCTACGGGGTCGTTTGGGTTTTCACCCTTTAACGGCCTATTTTCAAGTCTAAGTGTAATGTTTGCAAATTATCATCATACTCTCAAACCGGGAGACCCGGGACTACGCGGTCAGTTCCTACAAGTTACATTGGTCCCGTGCGAGGTGTTCGTGCCTCCTACGGGGCCCTTTGGGGGCTGGTTTGGGTTTTCAACCTTTAACGGCCTGTTTTCAAATCTAAGTGTGATTTTTAAAAATTATCCTCATACTCTCAAACCGGGAGACCTGGAACTACGCGGTCAGTTCCTACAAGTTACATTGGTCCCGTGCGAGGTGTTCGTGCCTCCTACGGGGTCGTTTGGGGGCTGGTTTGGGTTTTCACCCTTTAACGGCCTGTTTTCAAGTCTATGTGTGATTTTTAAAAATTATCGTCATACTCTCAAACCGGGAGACCCGAGACTACGCGATTAGTTGACACAAGTTACATTGGTCCCGTGCGAGGTGTTCGTGCCTCCTTCGGGGTCGTTTGGGGGCCGGTTTGGGTTTTCACCCTTTAACGGCCTGTTTTCAAGTCTAAGTGTGATTTTTGCAAATTATCGTCATACTCTCAAACCGGGAGACCCGGGACTACGCGGTCAGTTCCTACAAGTTACATTGGTCCCGTACGAGGTGTTCGTGCCTCCTACGGGGTCGTTTGGGGTTGGTTTGGGTTTTCACCCTTTAACGGCCTGTTTTCAAGTCTAAGTGTGATTTTTGCAAATTATCATCATACTCTCAAATCGGGAGACCCGGGACTACGCGGTTAGTTCTTAAAAGATACATTGGTCCCGTGCGAGGTGTTCGTGCCTCCTACGGGGTCGTTTGGGTTTTCACCCTTTAACGGCCTATTTTCAAGTCTAAGTGTAATGTTTGCAAATTATCATCATACTCTCAAACCGGGGGACCCGGGACTACGCGGTCAGTTCCTACAAGTTACATTGGTCCCGTACGAGGTGTTCGTGCCTCCTACGGGGTCGTTTGGGTCCCGATTTAACAGCCTGTTTTCAAGTCTAAGTGTGATTTTTAAAAATTATCGTCATACTCTCAAACCGGGAGACCCTAGATTACGCGGTTAGTTGGCACAAGTTACATTGGTCCCGTGCGAGGTGTTCGTGCCTCCTACGGGGTCGTTTGGGGGCTGGTTTGGGTTTTCACCCTTTAACGACCTGTTTTCAAGTCTAAGTGTGATTTTTAAAAATTTTCATCATACTCTCAAACCGGGAGACCCGGAACTACGCGGTCAGTTCCTACAAGTTACATTGGTCCCGTGCGAGGTGTTCGTGCATCCTACGGGGTCGTTTGGGGGCCGGTTTGGGTTTTCAACCTTTAACGGCCTGTTTTCAAGTCTAAGTGTGATTTTTAAAAATTATCATCATACTCTCAAACCGGGAGACCCGAGACTACGCGGTTAGTTGGCACAAGTTACATTGGTCCCGTCCGAGGTGTTCGTGCCTCCTACGGGGTCGTTTGGGGGCCGGTTTGGGTTTTCACCCTTTAACGGCCTGTTTTCAAGTCTAAGTGTGATTTTTGCAAATTATCGTCATACTCTCAAACCGGGAGACCCGAAACTACGCGGTCAGTTCCTACAAGTTACATTGGTCCCGTGCGAGGTGTTCGTGCCTCCTACGGGGTGGTTTGGGGATGGTTTGGGTTTTCACCCTTTAACGGCCTGTTTTCAAGTCTAAGTGTGATTTTTGTAAATTATCATCATACTCTCAAATCGGGAGACCCGGGACTACGCGGTTAGTTCTTAAAAGTTACATTGGTCCCGTGCGAGGTGTTCGTGCCTCCTACGGGGACGTTTGGGGGCTGGTTTGGGTTTTCACCCTTTAACGGCCTGTTTTCAAGTCTAAGTGTAATGTTTGCAAATTATCATCATACTCTCAAATCGGGAGACCCGGTACTACGCGGTCAGTTCCTACAAGTTACATTGGTCTCGTGCGAGGTGTTCGTGCCTCCTACGGAATTGTTTTGGGGCTGGTTTGGGTTTTCACCTTTTAACGGCCTAATTTCAAGTCTAAGTGTGATTTTTAAAAATTATCGTCATACTCTCAAACCGGGAGACCCGAGACTACGCGGTTAGTTGGCACAAGTTACATTGGTCCCGTGCGAGGTGCTCGTGCCTCCTACAGGGTCGTTTGGGGGCTGGTTTGGGTTTTCACCCTTTAACGACCTGTTTTTTAGTCTAAGTGTAATTTTTGCAAATTATCGTCATACTCTCAGACCGGGAGACCCGGGACTACGCGATCAGTTCCTACAAGTTACATTGGTCCCGTGCGACGTGTTCGTGCCTCCTACGGGATCGTTTGGGGGCTGGTTTGGGTTTTCACCCTTTAACGGCCTATGTTTCAAGTCTAAGTGTGATTTTTACAAATTATCATCATACTCTCAAACCGGGAGACCAGGGACTACGCGGTCAGTTCCTACAAGTTACATTGGTCCCGTGCTAGGTGTTCGTGCCTCCTACGGGGTCGTTTGGGGGCTGGTTTGGGTTTTCACGTTTTAATGACCTGTTTTCTAGTCAAAGTGTGATTTTTGCAAATTATCGTCATACTCTCAAACCGGGAGACCCGGGACTACGCGATCAGTTCCTACAAGTTACATTGGTCCCGTGGGACGTGTTCGTGCCTCCTACGGGATCGTTTGGGGGCTGGTTTGGGTTTTCACCCTTTAACGGCCTATTTTCAAGTCTAAGTGTAATGTTTGCAAATTATCGTCATACTCTCAAATCGGGAGACCCGGGACTACGCGATCAGTTCCTACAAGTTACATTGGTCCGGTGCGACGTGTTCGTGCCTCCTACGGGATCGTTTGGGGGCTGGTTTGGGTTTTCACCCTTTAACGGCCTATGTTTCAAGTCTAAGTGTGATTTTTACAAATTATCATCATACTCTCAAACCGGGAGACCAGGGACTACGCGGTCAGTTCCTACAAGTTACATTGGTCCCGTACGAGGTGTTCGTGCCTCCTACGGGGTCGTTTGGGGGCTGGTTTGGGTTTTCACCCTTTAACGGCCTGTTTTCAAGTCTAAGTGTGATTTTTGCAAATTATCGTCATACTTTCAAACCGGAAGACCCGGGACTATGCGATAAGTTCCTACAAGTTACATTGGTCCCGTGCGAGGTGTTCGTGCCTCCTACGGGATCGTTTGGGGGCTGGTTTAGGTTTTCACCCTTTAGCGGCCTGTGTTTCAAGTCTAAGTGTGATTTTTACAAATTATCGTCATATTCTCAAACCGGGAGACCCGGGACTACGCGGTCAGTTCCTGCAAGTTACATTGGTCCCGTGCGAGGTGTTCGTGCCTCCTACGGGGTCGTTTGGGGGCTGGTTTTGATTTTGACCCTTTAACGGCCTGTTTTCAAGTCTAAGTGTGATTTTTGCAATTTATCGTCATACTCTCAAACTGGGAGACCCGGGACTACGCGGTCAGTTCCTACGAGTTACATTAGTCCCGTGCGAGGTGTTCGTGCCTCCTACGGGATCGTTTGGGGGCCGGTTTGGGTTTTCACCCTTTAACGGCCTGTGTTTCAAGTCTAAGTGTGATTTTTGCAAATTATCGTCATACTCTCAAACCGGGAGGCCCGGGACTACGCGGTCAGTTACTACAAGTTACATTGGTCCCGTGCGAGGTGTTCGTGCCTCCTACGGGGTCGTTTGGGGGCTGGTTTGGGTTTTCACCCTTTAACGGTCAATTTTCAAGTCAAAGTGTGATTTTTGCAAATTATTATCATACTCTCAAACCGGGAGACCTGGAACTACGCGGTTAGTTCTTAAAAGTTACATTGGTCCCGTGCGAGGTGTTCGTGCCTCCTACGGGGTCGTTTGGGTTTTCACCCTTTAACGGCCTATTTTCAAGTCTAAGTGTAATGTTTGCAAATTATCATCATACTCTCAAACCGGGAGACCCGGGACTACGCGGTCAGTTCCTACAAGTTACATTGGTCCCGTGCGAGGTGTTCGTGCCTCCTACGGGGTCCTTTGGGGGCTGGTTTGGGTTTTCAACCTTTAACGGCCTGTTTTCAAATCTAAGTGTGATTTTTAAAAATTATCCTCATACTCTCAAACCGGGAGACCTGGAACTACGCGGTCAGTTCCTACAAGTTACATTGGTCCCGTGCGAGGTGTTCGTGCCTCCTACGGGGTCGTTTGGGGTCTGGTTTGGGTTTTCACCCTTTAACGGCCTGTTTTCAAGTCTATGTGTGATTTTTAAAAATTATCGTCATACTCTCAAACTGGGAGACCCGAGACTACGCGATTAGTTGGCACAAGTTACATTGGTCCCGTGCGAGGTGTTCGTGCCTCCTTCGGGGTCGTTTGGGGGCCGGTTTGGGTTTTCACCCTTTAACGGCCTGTTTTCAAGTCTAAGTGTGATTTTTGCAAATTATAGTCATACTCTCAAACCGGGAGACCCGGGACTACGCGGTCAGTTCCTACAAGTTACATTGGTCCCGTACGAGGTGTTCGTGCCTCCTACGGGGTCGTTTGGGGTTGGTTTGGGTTTTCACCCTTTAACGGCCTGTTTTCAAGTCTAAGTGTGATTTTTGCAAATTATCATCATACTCTCAAATCGGGAGACCCGGGACTACGCGGTTAGTTCTTAAAAGATACATTGGTCCCGTGCGAGGTGTTCGTGCCTCCTACGGGGTCGTTTGGGTTTTCACCCTTTAACGGCCTATTTTCAAGTCTAAGTGTAATGTTTGCAAATTATCATCATACTCTCAAACCGGGAGACCCGGGACTACGCGGTCAGTTCCTACAAGTTACATTGGTCCCGTACGAGGTGTTCGTGCCTCCTACGGGGTCGTTTGGGTTCCGATTTAACAGCCTGTTTTCAAGTCTAAGTGTGATTTTTAAAAATTATCGTCATACTCTCAAACCGAGAGACCCTAGATTACGCGATTAGTTGGCACAAGTTACATTGGTCCCGTGCGAGGTGTTCGTGCCTCCTACGGGGTCGTTTGGGGGCTGGTTTGGGTTTTCACCCTTTAACGACCTGTTTTCAAGTCTAAGTGTGATTTTTAAAAATTATCATCATACTCTCAAACCGGGAGACCCGGAACTACGCGGTCAGTTCCTACAAGTTACATTGGTCCCGTGCGAGGTGTTCGTGCATCCTACGGGGTCGTTTGGGGGCCGGTTTGGGTTTTCAACCTTTAACGGCCTGTTTTCAAGTCTAAGTGTGATTTTTAAAAATTATCATCATACTCTCAAACCGGGAGACCCGAGACTACGCGGTTAGTTGGCACAAGTTACATTGGTCCCGTCCGAGGTGTTCGTGCCTCCTACGGGGTCGTTTGGGGGCCGGTTTGGGTTTTCACCCTTTAACGGCCTGTTTTCAAGTCTAAGTGTGATTTTTGCAAATTATCGTCATACTCTCAAACCGGGAGACCCGAAACTACGCGGTCAGTTCCTACAAGTTACATTGGTCCCGTGCGAGGTGTTCGTGCCTCCTACGGGGTGGTTTGGGGATGGTTTGGGTTTTCACCCTTTAACGGCCTGTTTTCAAGTCTAAGTGTGATTTTTGTAAATTATCATCATACTCTCAAATCGGGAGACCCGGGACTACGCGGTTAGTTCTTAAAAGTTACATTGGTCCCGTGCGAGGTGTTCGTGCCTCCTACGGGGACGTTTGGGGGCTGGTTTGGGTTTTCACCCTTTAACGGCCTGTTTTCAAGTCTAAGTGTAATGTTTGCAAATTATCATCATACTCTCAAATCGGGAGACCCGGTACTACGCGGTCAGTTCCTACAAGTTACATTGGTCTCGTGCGAGGTGTTCGTGCCTCCTACGGGATTGTTTGGGGGCTGGTTTGGGTTTTCACCTTTTAACGGCCTAATTTCAAGTCTAAGTGTGATTTTTAAAAATTATCGTCATACTCTCAAACCGGGAGACCCGAGACTACGCGGTTAGTTGGCACAAGTTACATTGGTCCCGTGCGAGGTGCTCGTGCCTCCTACGGGGTCGTTTGGGGGCTGGTTTGGGTTTTCACCCTTTAACGACCTGTTTTTTAGTCTAAGTGTAATTTTTGCAAATTATCGTCATACTCTCAGACCGGGAGACCCGGGACTACGCGATCAGTTCCTACAAGTTACATTGGTCTCGTACGACGTGTTCGTGCCTCCTACAGGATCGTTTGGGGGCTGGTTTGGGTTTTCACCCTTTAACGGCCTATGTTTCAAGTCTAAGTGTGATTTTTACAAATTATCATCATACTCTCAAACCGGGAGACCAGGGACTACGCGGTCAGTTCCTACAAGTTACATTGGTCCCGTGCTAGGTGTTCGTGCCTCCTACGGGGTCGTTTGGGGGCTGGTTTGGGTTTTCACGCTTTAATGACCTGTTTTCTAGTCAAAGTGTGATTTTTGCAAATTATCGTCATACTCTTAAACCGGGAGACCCGGGACTACGCGATCAGTTCCTACAAGTTACATTGGTCCCGTGGGACGTGTTCGTGCCTCCTACGAGATCGTTTGGGGGCTGGTTTGGGTTTTCACCCTTTAACGGCCTATTTTCAAGTCTAAGTGTAATGTTTGCAAATTATCATCATACTCTCAAACCGGGAGACCAGGGACTACGCGGTCAGTTCCTACAAGTTACATTGGTCCGTGCGAGGTGTTCGTGCCTCCTACGGGGTCGTTTGGGGGCTGGTTTGGGTTTTCACCCTTTAACAACTTGTTTTCAAGTCTTAGGGTGATTTTTGCAAATTATCGTCATTCTCTCAAATCGGGAGGCCCGGGACTACGCGGTCAGTTCCTACAAGTTACATTGGTCCCGTGCGAGGTGTTCGTGCCTCCTACGGGATCGTTTGGGGGCTAGTTTGGGTTTTCACCCTTTAAAGGCCAGTTTTTAAGTCTAAGTGTGATTTTTGCAAATTATCGTCATACTCTCAAACCGGGAGGCCCGGGACAACGCGGTCAGTTCCTACAAGTTACATTGGTCCCGTGCGAGGTGTTCTTGCCTCCTACGGGGTCGTTTGGGGGCTGGTTTGGGTTTTCACCCTCTGACGGTCAGTTTTCAAGTCTAAGTGTGATTTTTGTAAATTATTATCAACCTCTCAAACCGGGAGACCCGGAACTACGCGGTTAGTTCCTACAAGTTACATTGGTCCCATGCGAGGTGTTCGTGCCTCCTACGGGGTCGTTTGGGGGCTGGTTTGGGTTTTCACCCTTTAACGGCCTGTTTTCAAGTCTAATTGTGATTTTTGCAAATTATCGTCATACTCTCAAACCGGGAGACCCGGGACTACGCGATCAGTTCCTACAAGTTACTTTGGTCCAGTGCGAGGTGTTGGTGCCTCCTACGGGATCGTTTAGGGGCTGGTTTGGGTTTTTACCCTTTAACGGGCTGTGTTTCAAGTCTAAGTGCGATTTTTACAAATTATCGTCATACTCTCAAACCGGGAGAGCCGGGACTACGTGGTCAGTTCCTACAAGTTACATTGGTCCCGTGCGAGGTGTCCGTGCCTCCTACGGGGTCGTTTGGGGGCTGGTTTGGGTTTTCACCCTTTAACGGCCTGTTTTCAAGTCTAAGTGTGATTTTTGCAAAATATCGTCGTACTCTCAAACCGGGAGACCCGGGACTACGCGGTCAGTTCCTACAAGTTACATTGGTCCCGTGCGAGGTGTTCGTGTCTCCTACGGGGTCGTTTGAGGGCTAGTTTGGGTTTTCACCCTTTAACGGCCTGTTTTCAAGACTAAGTGTGATTTTTGCAAATTATCGTCATGCTCTCAAACCGGGAGACCCGGGACTACGCGGTCAGTTCCTACAAGTTAAATTGGTCCCGTGCGAGGTGTTCGTGCCTCCTACGGGGTCGTTTGGCGGCTGGTTTGGGTTTTCACCCTTTAATGGCCTGTTTTCAAGTCTAAGTGTGATGTTTGCAAATTATCATCATACTCTCAAACCGGGAGACCCGGGACTGGGCGATCAGTTCCTACAAGTTACATTGGTCCAGTGCGAGGTGTTGATGCCTCCTACGGGGTCGTTTGGGGGCTGGTTTGGGTTTTCACCCTTTAACGGCCTGTTTTTAAGTCTAAGTGTGATTTTTGCAAAATATCATCATACTCTCAAACTAGGAGACCCGGGACTACGCGGTCAGTTCCTACAAGTTAAATTGGTCCCGTGCGAGGTGTTCGTGCCTCCTACGGGGTCGTTTGGGGGTTGGTTAGGGTTTTCACCCCCTAACGGTCAGTTTTCAAGTCTAAGTGTGATTTTTGCAAATTATTATCATACTCTCAAACTGGGAGACCCGGAACTACGCGGTCAGTTCCTACAAGTTACATTGGTCCCGTGCGAGGTGTTCGTGCCTCCTACGGGGTCGTTTCGGTGCTGGTTTGGGTTTTCACCCTTTAACGGCCTATTTTCAAGTCTAAGTGTGATTTTTGCAAATTATCGTCGTACTCTCAAACCGGGAGACCCGGGACTACGCGATCAGTCTCTACAAGTTACATTGGTCCCGTGCGAGGTGTTCGTGCCTCCTACGGGATCGTTAGGGGGCCGGTTTGGGTTTTCACCCTTTAACGGCCAGTTTTTAAGTCTAAGTGTGATTTTTGCAAATTATCGTCATACTCTCAAACCGGGAGGCCCGGGACAACGCGATCAGTTCCTACAAGTTACATTGGTCCCGTGCGAGGTGTTCTTGCCTCCTACGGGGTCGTTTGGGGGCTGGTTTGGGTTTTCACCCTCTGACGGTCAGTTTTCAAGTCCAAGTGTGATTTTTGTAAATTATTATCAACCACTCAAACCGGGAGACCCGGAACTACGCGGTTAGTTCTTACAAGTTACATTGGTCCCGTGCGAGCTGTTCGTGCCTCCTACGGGGTCGTTTGGGGGCCGGTTTGGGTTTTCACCCTTTAACGGCCTGTTTTCAAGGCTAATTGTGATTTTTGCAAATTATCGTCATACTCTCAAACCGGGAGACCCGGGACTACGCGATCAGTTCCTACAAGTTACATTGGTCCCGTGCGAGGTGTTCGTGCCTCCTACGGGATCGTTTGGGGGCTGGTTTGGGTTTTCACCCTTTAACGGCCTGTTTTCAAGTCTAAGTGTGATTTTTGCAAATTATCGTCATACTCTCAAACCGGGAGACCCGGGACTACGCGGTCAGTTCCTACAAGTTACATTGTTCCCGTGCGAGGTGTTCGTGCCTTCTACGGGGTCGTTTTGGGGCTGGTTTGGGTTTTCACCCTTTAACGGCCTGTTTTCAAGTCGAAGTGTGATTTTTGCAAATTATCGTCATACTCTCAAACCGGGAGACCCGGGACTACGCGGTCAGTTCCTACAAGTTACATTGTTCCCGTGCGAGGTGTTCGTGCCTTCTACGGGGTCGTTTTGGGGCTGGTTTGGGTTTTCACCCTTTAACGGCCTGTTTTCAAGTCTAAGTGTGATTTTTGCAAATTATCGTCATACTTTCAAACCGGGAGACCCGGGACTACGCGATAAGTTCCTATAAGTTACATTGGTCCCGTACGAGGTGTTCGTGCCTCTTACGGGATCGTTTGGGGGCTGGTTTAGGTTTTCACCCTTTAGCGGCCTGTGTTTCAAGTCTAAGTGTGATTTTTACAAATTATCGTCATATTCTCAAACCGGGAGACTCGGGACTACGCGGTCAGTTCCTGCAAGTTACATTGGTCCCGTGCGAGGTGTTCGTGCCTCCTACGGGGTCGTTTGGGGGCTGGTTTTGATTTTGACCCTTTAACGGCCTGTTTTCAAGTCTAAGTGTGATTTTTGCAATTTATCGTCATACTCTCAAACTAGGAGACCCGGGACTACGCGGTCAGTTCCTACGAATTACATTAGTCCCGTGCGAGGTGCTCGTGCCTCCTACGGGATCGTTTGGGGGCCGGTTTGGGTTTTTACCCATTAACGGCCTGTGTTTCAAGTCTATGTGTGATTTTTGCAAATTATGGTCATACTCTCAAACCGGGAGGCCCGGGACTACGCGGTCAGTTACTACAAGTTACATTGGTCCCGTGCGAGGTGTTCGTGCCTCCTACGGGGTCGTTTGGGGGCTGGTTTGGGTTTTCACCCTTTAACGGTCAGTTTTCAAGTCAAAGTGTGATTTTTACAAATTATTATCATACTCTCAAACCGGGAGACCCGAAACTATGCGGTTAGTTCTTAAAAGTTACATTGGTCCCGTGCGAGGTGTTCGTGCCTCCTACGGGGTCGTTTGGGGGCTGGTTTGGGTTTTCACCCTTTAACGGCCTATTTTCAAGTCTAAGTGTAATGTTTGCAAATTATCATCATACTCTCAAACCGGGAAATGCGGGACTACGCGATCAGTTCCTACAAGTTACATTGGTCCCGTGCGAGGTGTTCGTGCCTCCTACGGGGTCCTTTGGGGGCTGGTTTGGGTTTTCAACCTTTAACGGCCTGTTTTCAATTCTAAGTGTGATTTTTAAAAATTATCGTCATACTCTCAAACCGGGAGACCTGGAACTACGCGGTCAGTTCCTACAAGTTACATTGGTCCCGTGCGAGGTGTTCGTGCCTCCTACGGGGTCGTTTGGGGGCTGGTTTGGGTTTTCACCCTTTAACGGCCTGTTTTCAAGTCTATGTGTGATTTTTAAAAATTATCGTCATACTCTCAAACCGGGAGACCCGAGACTACGCGATTAGTTGTCACAAGTTACATTGGTCCCGTGCGAGGTGTTCGTGCCTCCTACGGGGTCGTTTGGGGGCCGGTTTGGGTTTTCACCCTTTAACGGCCTGTTTTCAAGTCTAAGTGTGATTTTTGCAAATTATCGTCATACTCTCAAACCGGGAGACCCAGGACTACGCGGTCAGTTCCTACAAGTTACATTGGTCCCGTGCGAGGTGTTCGTGCCTCCTACGGGGTCGTTTGGGGCTGGTTTGGGTTTTCACCCTTTAACGGCCTGTTTTCAAGTCTAAGTGTGATTTTTGCAAATTATCATCATACTCTCAAATCGGGAGACCCGGGACTACGCGGTTAGTTCTTAAAAGTTACATTGGTCCCGTGCGAGGTGTTCGTGCCTCCTACGGGGTCGTTTGGGGGCTGGTTTGGGTTTTCACCCTTTAACGGCCTATTTTCAAGTCTAAGTGTAATGTTTGCAAATTATCATCATACTCTCAAACCGGGAGACCCGGGACTACGCGGTCAGTTCCTACAAGTTACATTGGTCCCGTGCGAGGTGTTCGTGCCTCCTACGGGGTCGTTTGGGTCCCGGTTTAACAGCCTGTTTTCAAGTCTAAGTGTGATTTTTAAAAATTATCGTCATACTCTCAAACCGGGAGACCCTAGATTACGCGGTTAGTTGGCACAAGTTACATTGGTCCCGTGCGAGGTGTTCGTGCCTCCTACGGGGTCGTTTGGGGGCTGGTTTGGGTTTTCACCCTTTAACGACCTGTTTTCAAGTCTAAGTGTGATTTTTAAAAATTATCATCATACTCTCAAACCGGGAGACCCGAAACTACGTGGTCAGTTCCTACAAGTTACATTGGTCCCGTGCGAGGTGTTCGTGCATCCTACGGGGTCGTTTGGGGGCCGGTTTGGGTTTTTAACCTTTAACGGCCTGTTTTCAAGTGTAAGTGTGATTTTTAAAAATTATCATCATACTCTCAAACCGGGAGACCCGAGACTACGCGGTTAGTTGGTACAAGTTACATTGGTCCCGTGCGAGGTGTTCGTGCCTCCTACGGGGTCGTTTGGGGGCCGGTTTGGGTTTTCACCCTTTAACGGCCTGTTTTCAAGTCTAAGTGTGATTTTTGCAAATTATCGTCATACTCTCAAACCGGGAGACCCGAAACTACGCGCTCAATTCCTACAAGTTACATTGGTCCCGTGCGAGGTGTTCGTGCCTCCTACGGGGTGGTTTGGGGCTGGTTTGGGTTTTCACCCTTTAACGGCCTGTTTTCAAGTCTAAGTGTGATTTTTGCAAATTATCGTCATACTCTCAAATCGGGAGACCCGGGACTACGCGGTCAGTTCCTTCAAGTTACATTGGTCCCGTGCGAGGTGTTCGTGCCTCCTACGGGGACGTTTGGGGGCTGGTTTGGGTTTTCACCCTTTAACGGCCTGTTTTCAAGTCTAAGTGTAATGTTTGCAAATTATCATCATACTCTCAAATCGGGAGACCCGGTACTACGCGGTCAGTTCCTACAAGTTACATTGGTCTCGTGCGAGGTGTTCGTGCTTCCTACGGGGTTGTTTGGGGGCTGGTTTGGGTTTTCACCTTTTAACGGCCTAATTTCAAGTCTAAGTGTGATTTTTAAAAATTATCGTCATACTCTCAAACCGGGAGACCCGAGACTACGCAGTTAGTTGGCACAAGTTACATTGGTCCCGTGCGAGGTGCTCGTGCCTCCTACGGGGTCGTTTGGGGGCTGGTTTGGGTTTTCACCCTTTAACGACCTGTTTTCTAGTCTAAGTGTAATTTTTGCAAATTATCGTCATACTCTCAAACCGGGAGACCCGGGACTACGCGATCAGTTCCTACAAGTTACATTGGTCCGGTGCGACGTGTTCGTGCCTCCTACGGGATCGTTTGGGGGCTGGTTTGGGTTTTTACCCTTTAACGGCCTATGTTTCAAGTCTAAGTGTGATTTTTACAAATTATCATCATACTCTCAAACCGGGAGACCAGGGACTACGCGGTTAGTTGTCACAAGTTACATTGGTCTCGTGCGAGGTGTTCGTGCCTCCTACGGGGTCGTTTGGGGGCTGGTTTGGGTTTTCACCCTTTAACGACCTGTTTTCTAGTCTAAGTGTGATTTTTGCAAATTATCGTCATACTCTCAAACCGGGAGACCCGGGACTACGCGATCAGTTCCTACAAGTTACATTGGTCCCGTGGGACGTGTTCGTGCCTCCTACGGGATCGTTTGGGGGCTGGTTTGGGTTTTCACCCTTTAACGGCCTATTTTCAAGTCTAAGTGTAATGTTTGCAAATTATCATCATACTCTCAAACCGGGAGACCAGGGACTACGCGGTCAGTTCCTACAAGTTACATTGGTCCCGTGCGAGGTGTTCGTGCCTCCTACGGGGTCGTTTGGGGGCTGGTTTGGGTTTTCAACCTTTAACGGCTTGTTTTCAAGTCTTAGTGTGATTTTTACAAATTATCGTCATACTCTCAAACCGGGAGGCCCGGGACTCCGCGGTCAGTTCCTACAAGTTACATTGGTCCCGTGCGAGGTGTTCGTGCCTCCTACGGGGTCGTTTGGGGGCTGGTTTGGGTTTTCACCCTTTAACGACCAGTTTTTAAGTCTAAGTGTGATTTTTGCAAATTATCGTCATACTCTAAAACCGGGAGAGCCGGGACTACGCGGTCAGTTCCTACAAGTTACATTGGTCCCGTGCGAGGTGTCCGTGCCTCCTACGGGGTCGTTTTGGGGGCTAGTTTGGGTTTTCACCCTTTAACGGCCTATTTTCAAGTCTAAGTGTAATATTTGCAAATTATCATCATACTCTCAAACCGGGAGAGCCGGGACTACGCGGTCAGTTCCTACAAGTTACATTGGTCCCGTGCGAGGTGTTCGTGCCTCCTACGGGATCGTTTGGGGGCTGGTTTAGGTTTTCACCCTTTAGCAGCCTGTGTTTCAAGTCTAAGTGTGATTTTTACAAATTATCGTCATATTCTCAAACCGGGAGACCCGGGACTACGCGGT
Source organism: Sambucus nigra (assembly GCA_949130495.1). Lineage (NCBI taxonomy): Eukaryota > Viridiplantae > Streptophyta > Magnoliopsida > Dipsacales > Adoxaceae > Sambucus > Sambucus nigra. The sequence goes on along the minus strand of OX422211.1, from coordinate 462,303,529 downwards.
CAGTTCCTGCAAGTTACATTGGTCCCGTGCGAGGTGTTCGTGCCTCCTACGGGGTCGTTTGGGGGCTGGTTTTGATTTTGACCCTTTAACGGCCTATTTTCAAGTCTAAGTGTTATTTTTGCAATTTATCGTCATACTCTCAAACTGGGAGACCCGGGACTACACGGTCAGTTCCTACGAGTTACATTGGTCCCGTGCGAGGTGTTCGTGCCTCCTACGGGGTCGTTTGGGGGCTGGTTTGGGTTTTCACCCTTTAACGGTCAATTTTCAAGTCAAAGTGTGATTCTTGCAAATTATTATCATACTCTCAAACCGGGAGACCAGGAACTACGCGGTTAGTTCTTAAAAGTTACATTGGTCCCGTGCGAGGTGTTCGTGCCTCCTACGGGGTCGTTTGGGTTTTCACCCTTTAACGGCCTATTTTCAAGTCTAAGTGTAATGTTTGCAAATTATCATCATACTCTCAAACCGGGAGACCCGGGACTATGCGGTCAGTTCCTACAAGTTACATTGGTCCCGTGCGAGGTGTTCGTGCCTCCTACGGGGTCCTTTGGGGGCTGGTTTGGGTTTTCAACCTTTAACGGCCTGTTTTCAAATCTAAGTGTGATTTTTAAAAATTATCGTCATACTCTCAAATCGGGAGACCTGGAACTACGCGGTCAGTTCCTACAAGTTACATTGGTCCCGTGCGAGGTGTTCGTGCCTCCTATGGGGTCGTTTGGGGGCTGGTTTGGGTTTTCACCCTTTAACGGCCTGTTTTCAAGTCTATGTGTGATTTTTAAAAATTATCTTCATACTCTCAAACCGGGAGACCCGAGACTACGCGATTAGTTAGCACAAGTTACATTGGTCCCGTGCGAGGTGTTCGTGCCTCCTACGGGGTCGTTTGGGGGCCGGTTTGGGTTTTCACCCTTTAACGGCCTGTTTTCAAGTCTAAGTGTGATTTTTGCAAATTATCGTCATACTCTCAAACCGGGAGACCCGGGACTACGCGGTCAGTTCCTACAAGTTACATTGGTCCCGTACGAGGTGTTCGTGCCTCCTACGGGGTCGTTTGGGGCTGGTTTGGGTTTTCACCCTTTAACGGCCTGTTTTCAAGTCTAAGTGTGATTTTTGCAAATTATCATCATACTCTCAAATCGGGAGACCCGGGACTACGCGGTTAGTTCTTAAAAGATACATTGGTCCCGTGCGAGGTGTTCGTGCCTCCTACGGGGTCGTTTGGGTTTTCACCCTTTAACGGCCTATTTTCAAGTCTAAGTGTAATGTTTGCAAATTATCATCATACTCTCAAACCGGGAGACCCGGGACTACGCGGTCAGTTCCTACAAGTTACATTGGTCCCGTACGAGGTGTTCGTGCCTCCTACGGGGTCGTTTGGGTCCCGATTTAACAGCCTGTTTTCAAGTCTAAGTGTGATTTTTAAAAATTATCGTCATACTCTCAAACCGGGAGACCCTAGATTGCGCGGTTAGTTGGCACAAGTTACATTGGTCCCGTGCGAGGTGTTCGCGCCTCCTACGGGGTCGTTTGGGGGCTGGTTTGGGTTTTCACCCTTTAACGACCTGTTTTCAAGTCTAAGTGTGATTTTTAAAAATTATCATCATACTCTCAAACCGGGAGACCCGAAACTACGCGGTCAGTTCCTACAAGTTACATTGGTCCCGTGCGAGGTGTTCGTGCATCCTACGGGGTCGTTTGGGGGCCGGTTTGGGTTTTCAACCTTTAACGGCCTGTTTTCAAGTCTAAGTGTGATTTTTAAAAATTATCATCATACTCTCAAACTGGGAGACCCGAGACTACGCGGTTAGTTGGCACAAGTTACATTGGTCCCGTGCGAGGTGTTCGTGCCTCCTACGGGGTCGTTTGGGGGCTGGTTTGGGTTTTCACCCTTTAACGACCAGTTTTCTAGTCTAAGTGTGATTTTTGCAAATTATCGTCATACTCTCAAATCGGGAGACCCGAAACTACGCGGTCAGTTCCTACAAGTTACATTGGTCCCGTGCGAGGTGTTCGTGCCTCCTACGGGGTGGTTTGGGGATGGTTTGGGTTTTCACCCTTTAACGGCCTGTTTTCAAGACTAAGTGTGATTTTTGTAAATTATCATCATACTCTCAAATCGGGAGACCCGGGACTACGCGGTTAGTTGTTAAAAGTTACATTGGTCCTGTGCGAGGTGTTCGTGCCTCCTACGGGGACGTTTGGGGGCTGGTTTGGGTTTTCACCCTTTAACGGCCTGTTTTCAAGTCTAAGTGTAATGTTTGCAAATTATCATCATACTCTCAAATCGGGAGACCCGGTACTACGCGGTCAGTTCCTACAAGTTACATTGGTCTCGTGCGAGGTGTTCGTGCCTCCTACGGGGTTGTTTGGGGGCTGGTTTGGGTTTTCACCTTTTAACGGCCTAATTTCAAGTCTAAGTGTGATTTTTAAAAATTATCGTCATACTCTCAAACCGGGAGACCCGAGACTACGCGGTAAGTTGGCACAAGTTACATTGGTCCCGTGCGAGGTGCTCGTGCGTCCTACGGGGTCGTTTGGGGGCTGGTTTGGGTTTTCACCCTTTAACGACCTGTTTTTTAGTCTAAGTGTAATTTTTGCAAATTATCGTCATACTCTCAAACCGGGAGACCCGGGACTACGCGATCAGTTCCTATAAGTTACATTGGTCCCGTGCGACGTGTTCGTGCCTCCTACGGGATCGTTTGGGGGCTGGTTTGGGTTTTCACCCTTTAACGGCCTATGTTTCAAGTCTAAGTGTGATTTTTACAAATTATCATCATACTCTCAAACCGGGAGACCAGGGACTATGCGGTCAGTTCCTACAAGTTACATTGGTCCCGTGCGAGGTGTTCGTGCCTCCTACGGGGTGGTTTGGGGATGGTTTGGGTTTTCACCCTTTAACGGCCTGTTTTCAAGTCTAAGTGTGATTTTTGTAAATTATCATCATACTCTCAAATCGGGAGACCCGGGACTACGCGGTTAGTTCTTAAAAGTTACATTGGTCCCGTGCGAGGTGTTCGTGCCTCCTACGGGGACGTTTGGGGGCTGGTTTGGGTTTTCACCCTTTAACGGCCTGTTTTCAAGTCTAAGTGTAATGTTTGCAAATTATCATCATACTCTCAAATCGGGAGACCCGGTACTACGCGGTCAGTTCCTACAAGTTACATTGGTCTCGTGCGAGGTGTTCGTGCTTCCTACGGGGTTGTTTGGGGGCTGGTTTGGGTTTTCACCTTTTAACGGCCTAATTTCAAGTCTAAGTGTGATTTTTAAAAATTATCGTCATACTCTCAAACCGGGAGACCCGAGACTACGCGGTTAGTTGGCACAAGTTACATTGGTCCCGTGCGAGGTGCTCGTGCCTCCTACGGGGTCGTTTGGGGGCTGGTTTGGGTTTTAACCCTTTAACGACCTGTTTTCTAGTCTAAGTGTAATTTTTGCAAATTATCGTCATACTCTCAAACCGGGAGACCCGGGACTACGCGATCAGTTCCTACAAGTTACATTGGTCCGGTGCGACGTGTTCGTGCCTCCTACGGGATCGTTTGGGGGCTGGTTTGGGTTTTTACCCTTTAACGGCCTATGTTTCAAGTCTAAGTGTGATTTTTACAAATTATGATCATACTCTCAAACCGGGAGACCAGGGACTACGCGGTTAGTTGGCACAAGTTACATTGGTCTCGTGCGAGGTGTTCGTGCCTCCTACGGGGTCGTTTGGGGGCTGGTTTGGGTTTTCACCCTTTAACGACCTGTTTTCTAGTCTAAGTGTGATTTTTGCAAATTATCGTCATACTCTCAAACCGGGAGACCCGGGACTACGCGGTCAGTTCCTACAAGTTACATTGGTCCGTGCGAGGTGTTCGTGCCTCCTACGGGGTCGTTTGGGGGCTGGTTTGGGTTTTCACCCTTTAACAACTTGTTTTCAAGTCTTAGGGTGATTTTTGCAAATTATCGTCATTCTCTCAAACCGGGAGGCCCGGGACTACGCGGTCAGTTCCTACAAGTTACATTGGTCCCGTGCGAGGTGTTCGTGCCTCCTTCGGGATCGTTTGGGGGCTAGTTTGGGTTTTCACCCGTTAAAGGCCAGTTTTTAAGTCTAAGTGTGATTTTTGCAAATTATCGTCATACTCTCAAACCGGGAGGCCCGGGACAACGCAGTCAGTTCCTACAAGTTACATTGGTCCCGTGCGAGGTGTTCTTGCCTCCTACGGGGTCGTTTGGGGGCTGGTTTGGGTTTTCACCCTCTGACGGTCAGTTTTCAAGTCTAAGTGTGATTTTTGTAAATTATTATCAACCTCTCAAACCGGGAGACCCGGAACTACGCGGTTAGTTCCTATAAGTTACATTGGTCCCGTGCGAGGTGTTCGTGCCTCCTACGGGGTCGTTTGGGGGCTGGTTTGGGTTTTCACCCTTTAACGGCCTATTTTCAAGTCTAATTGTGATTTTTGCAAATTATCGTCATACTCTCAAACCGGGAGACCCGGGACTACGCGATCAGTTCCTACAAGTTACTTTGGTCCCGTGCGAGGTGTTGGTGCCTCCTACGGGATCGTTTGGGGGATGGTTTGGGTTTTCACCCTTTAACGGGCTGTGTTTCAAGTCTAAGTGTGATTTTTACAAATTATCGTCATACTCTCAAACCGGGAGAGCCGGGACTATGTGGTCAGTTCCTACAAGTTACATTGGTCCCGTGCGAGGTGTCCGTGCCTCCTACGGGGTCGTTTGGGGGCTGGTTTGGGTTTTCACCCTTTAACGGCCTGTTTTCAAGTCTAAGTGTGATTTTTGAAAAATATCGTCATACTCTCAAACCGGGAGACCCGGGACTACGCGGTCAGTTCCTACAAGTTACATTGGTCCCGTGCGAGGTGTTCGTGCCTTCTACGGGTTCGTTTGGGGGCTGGTTTGTGTTTTCACCCTTTAACGGCCTATTTTCAAGTCTAAGTTTGATTTTTGCAAATTATCATCATACTCTCACACCGGGAAACCCGGGACTACGCGATCAGTTCTTACAAGTTACATTGGTCCCGTGCGAGGTGTTCGTGCCTCCTACGGGGTCGTTTGGCGGCTGGTTTGGGTTTTCACCCTTTAATGGCCTGTTTTCAAGTCTAAGTGTGATGTTTGCAAATTATCATCATACTCTCAAACCGGGAGACCCGGGACTGCGCGATCAGTTCCTACAAGTTACATTGGTCCCGTGCGAGGTGTTGATGCCTCCTACGGGGTCGTTTGGGGGCTGGTTTGGTTTTTCACCCTTTAACGGCCTGTTTTTAAGTCTAAGTGTGATTTTTGCAAAATATCATCATACTCTCAAACTAGGAGACCTGGGACTACGCGGTTAGCTCCTACAAGTTACATTGGTCCCGTGCGAGGTGTTCGTGCCTCCTACGGGATCGTTTGGGGGCTGGTTTGGGTTTTCACCCTTTAACGGCCTGTTTTCAACTCTAAGTGTGATTTTTGCAAATTATCGTCATACTCTCAAACCGGGAGACCCGGGACTACGCGGTCAGTTCCTACAAGTTACATTGGTCCCGTGCGAGGTGTTCGTGTCTCCTACGGGGTCGTTTGAGGGCTAGTTTGGGTTTTCACCCTTTAACGACCTGTTTTCAAGACTAAGTGTGATTTTTGCAAATTATCGTCATGCTCTCAAACCGGGAGACCCGGGACTACGCGGTCAGTTCCTACAAGTTAAATTGGTCCCGTGCGAGGTGTTTGTGCCTCCTACGGGGTTATTTGGTGGCTGATTTGGGTTTTCACCCTTTAAAGACCTATTTTCAAGATTAAGTGTGATTTTTACAAATTATCGTCATACTCTCAAACCGGGAGATCCGGGACTACGCGGTCAGTTCCTACAAGTTACATTAGTCCTGTGTGAGGTGTTCGTGCCTTCTACGGGGTCGTTTTGGGGCTGGTTTGGGTTTTCACCCTTTAACGGCCTGTTTTCAATTCTAAGTGTGATTTTTGTAAATTATCGTCATACACTCAAATCGGGAGGCCCAGAACTACGCGGTCAGTTCCAACAAGTTTCATTGGTCCCTTGCGAGGTGTTCGTGCCTCCTACGGGGTCGTTTGGGGGCTGGTTAGGGTTTTCAGCCCCTAACGGTCAGTTTTCAAGTCTAAGTGTGATTTTTGCAAATTATTATCATACTCTCAAACTGGGAGACCCGGAACTACGCGGTCAGTTCCTACAAGTTACATTGGTCCCGTGCGAGGTGTTCGTGCCTCCTACGGGGTCGTTTCGGGGCTGGTTTGGGTTTTCACCCTTTAACGGCCTATTTTCAAGTCTAAGTGTGATTTTTGCAAATTATCGTCATACTCTCAAACCGGGAGACCCGGGACTACGCGATCAGTCTCTACAAGTTACATTGGTCCCGTGCGAGGTGTTCGTGCCTCCTACGGGATCGTTTGGGGGCCGGTTTGGGTTTTCACCCTTTAACGGCTTGTGTTTCAAGTCTAAGTGTGATTTTTACAAATTATCGTCATACTCTCAAACCGGGAGACCCGGGACTACGCGGTCAGTTCCTACAAGTTACATTGGTCCCGTGCGAGGTGTTCGTGCCTCCTACGGGGTCGTTTGGGGGCTGGTTTGGGTTTTCACCCTTTAGCGGCCTGTGTTTCAAGTCTAAGTGTGATTTTTGAAAATTATGGTCATATTCTCAAACCGGGAGACTCGGGACTACGCGGTCAGTTCCTGCAAGTTACATTGGTCCCGTGCGAGGTGTTCGTGCCTCCTACGGGGTCGTTTGGGGGCTGGTTTTGATTTTGACCCTTTAACGGCCTGTTTTCAAGTCTAAGTGTGATTTTTGCAATTTATCGTCATACTCTCAAACTAGGAGACCCGGGACTACGCGGTCAGTTCCTACGAATTACATTAGTCCCGTGCGAGGTGCTCGTGCCTCCTACGGGATCGTTTGGGGGCCGGTTTGGGTTTTTACCCATTAACGGCCTGTGTTTCAAGTCTATGTGTGATTTTTGCAAATTATGGTCATACTCTCAAACCGGGAGGCCCGGGACTACGCGGTCAGTTACTACAAGTTACATTGGTCCCGTGCGAGGTGTTCGTGCCTCCTACGGGGTCGTTTGGGGGCTGGTTTGGGTTTTCACCCTTTAACGGCCTATTTTCAAGTCGAAGTGTGATTTTTGAAAATTATCATCATACTCTCGAATCGGGAGACCCGGGATTACGCGGTCAGTTCATACAAGTTACATTGGTCCCGTGCGAGGTGTTCGTGCCTCCTACGGGATCGTTTGGTGGCTGGTTTGGGTTTTCACCCTTTAACGACCTATTTTCAAGTCTAAGTGTGATTTGTAAAAGTTATAGTCATACTCTCAAACCAGGAGACCCGAGACTACGCGGTCAGTTCCTACAAGTTACATTGGTCCCGTTCGAGGTGTTCGTGCCTCCTACGGGGTCGTTTGGGGGCTGGTTTGGGTTTTCACCCTTTAACGGCCTGTTTTCAAGTTTAAGTGTGATTTTTGCAAATAATCGTCATACTTTCAAATCGGCAGACCCAGGACTACGCGATCAGTTCCTACAAGCTACATTGGTCCCGTGCGAGGTGTTTGTGCCTCCTACGGGGTCATTTGGGGGCGGGTTTGGGTTTTCACCCTTTAACGGCCTGTTTTCAAGTCGAAGTGTGATTTTTGAAAATTATCATCATACTCTCAAACCGGGAGACCCAGAACTACGTGGTCAGTTCCTACAAGTTAAATTGGTCCCGTGCGAGGTGTTCGTGCCTCCTACGGGGTCGTTTGGGGGATGGTTTGGGTTTTCACCCTATAACGGCCTGTTTTCAGGTCTAAGTGTGATTTTTGCAAATTATCTTCATACTCTCAAACCGGGAGACCCGGGACTACGCGGTCAGTTCCTTCAAGTTACATTTGTCCCGTGCGAGGTGTTCGTGCTTCCTACGGGGTCGTTTGGGGGCTGGTTTGGGTTTTCACCCTTTAACGGCCTGTTTTCAAGTCTAAGAGTGATTTTTCCAAATTATCGTCATACTCTCAAACCGGGAGACCCGGGACTACGCGGTTAGTTCCTACAAATTACATTGGTCCCGTACGAGGTGTTCGTGCCTCCTACGGGGTCGTTTGGGGGCTGGTTTGGGTTTTCACCCTATAACGGCCTGTTTTCAAGTCTTTGTCTGATTTTTAAAAATTATCATCATACTCTCAAACCGGAAGACCCGAGGTTACGCGGTTAGTTGGCACAAGTTACATTGGTCCCGTGCTAGGTGTTGGTGCCTTCTACGGGGTCGTTTGGGGGCTGGTTTGGGTTTTCACCCTTTAACGGCCTGTTTTCAAGTCGAAGTGTGATTTTTGCAAATTATCGTCATACTCTCAAATCGGGAGACCCGGGACTACGTGGTTAGTTCCTACAAGTTACATTGGTCCCGTGCGGGGTGTTCGTGCCTCTTACGGGGTCGTTTGGGGGCCGGTATGGGTTTTCACCCTATAACGGCCTGTTTTCAGGTCTAAGTGTGATTTTTGCAAATTATCTTCATACTCTCAAACCGGGAGACCCGGGACTACGCGGTCAGTTCCTTCAAGTTACATTGGTCCCGTACGAGGTGTTCGTGCCTCCTACGGGGTCGTTTGGGTTTTCACCCTTTAACGGCCTATTTTCAAGTCTAAGTGTAATGTTTGCAAATTATCATCATACTCTCAAACCGGGAGACCCGGGACTACGCGGTCAGTTCCTACAAGTTACATTGGTCCCGTGCGAGGTGTTCGTGCCTCCTACGGGGTCGTTTGGGTGCTAGATTGGGTTTTCACCCTTTAACGGCCTGTTTTCAAGTCTAAGTGTGATTTTTACAAATTATCGTCATACTCTCAAACCGGGAGACTCGGGAATACGCTGTCAGTTCCTACAAGTTACATTGGTCTCGTGCGAGGTGTTCGTGCCTCCTACGGGATCGTTTAGGGGCTGGTTTGGGTTTTCACCCTTTAACGGCCTGCTTTCAAGTCTAAGTGTGATTTTAAAAAATTATCGTCATACTCTCAAACCGGGAGACCCGAGACTACGCGGTTAGTTGTCACAAGTTACATTGGTCCCGTGCGAGGTGATCGTGCCTCCTACGGGGTCGTTTGGCGGCTGGTTTGGGTTTTCACCCTTTAACGACCTGTTTTTAAGTCTAAGTGTGATTTTTGCAAATTATCATCATATTCTCAAACTGGGAGACCCGGGACTACGCGGTCAGTTCCTACAAGTAACATTGGTCCCGTGCGAGGTGTTGGTGCCTCCTACGGGGTCGTTTAGGGGTTGGTTTGGGTTTTCGACCTTTAACGGCCTGTTTTCAAGTCGAAGTGTGATTTTTGAAAATTATCGTCATACTCTCAAATCGGGAGACCCGGAACTACGTGGTCAGTTCCTACAAGTTAAATTGGTCCCGTGCGAGGTGTTCGTGCCTCCAACGGGGTCGTTGGGGGATGGTTTGGGTTTTCAACCTATAACGGCCTGTTTTCAGGTCTAAGTGTGATTTTTGCAAATTATCTTCATACTCTCAAACCGGGAGACCCGGGACTACGCGGTCAGTTCTTTCAAGTTACATTTGTCCCGTGCGAGGTGTTCGTGCTTCCTACGGGGTCGTTTGGGGGCTGGTTTGGGTTTTCACCCTTTAACGGCCTGTTTTCAAGTCTAAGAGTGATTTTTCCAAATTATCGTCATACTCTCAAACCGGGAGACCCGGGACTACGCGGTCAGTTCCTACAAGTTACATTGGTCCCATGCGAGGTGTTCGTGCCTCCTACGGGGTCGTTTGGGGGCTGGTTTGGGTTTTCATCCTATAACGGCCTGTTTTCAAGTCTTTGTCTGATTTTTAAAAATTATCGTCATACTCTCAAACAGGAAGACCCGAGGTTACGCGGTTAGTTGGCACAAGTTACATTGGTCCCGTGCGAGGTGTTCGTGCCTTCTACGGGGTCGTTTGGGGACTGGTTTGGGTTTTCACCCTTTAACGGCCTGTTTTCAAGTCGAAGTGTGATTTTTGCACATTATCGTCATACTCTCAAACCGGGAGACCCGGGACTACGTGGTTAGTTCCTATAAGTTACATTGGTCCCGTGCGAGGTGTTCGTGCCTTCTACGGGGTCGTTTGGGGACTGGTTTGGGTTTTCACCCTTTAACGGCCTGTTTTCAAGTCGAAGTGTGATTTTTGCACATTATCGTCATACTCTCAAACCGGGAGACCCGGGACTACGTGGTTAGTTCCTATAAGTTACATTGGTCCCGTGCGAGGTGTTCGTGCCTCCTACGGGGTCGTTTGGGGGCTGGTTTGGGTTTTCACCCTACAACGGCCTGTTTTTAGCTCAAAGTGTGATTTTTGCAAATTATCTTCATACTCTCAAACCGGGAGACCCGGGACTACGCGGTCAGTTCCTTCAAGTTACATTGGTCCCGTGCGAGGTGTTCGTGCCTCTTACGGGGTCGTTTGGGTGCTGGATTGGGTTTTCACCCTTTAACGGCCTGTTTTCAAGTCTAAGTGTGATTTTGACAAATTATCGTCATACTCTCAAACCGGGAGACTCGGGAATACGCGGTCAGTTCCTACAAGTTACATTGGTCCCGTTCGAGGTGTTCGTGCCTCCTACGGGATCGTTTAAGGGCTGGTTTGGGTTTTCACCCTTTAACGGCCTGTTTTCAAGTCTAAGTGTGATTTTTAAAAATTATCGTCATACTCTCAAACCGGGAGACCCGAGACTGCGCGGTTAGTTGTCACAAGTTACATTGGTCCCGTGCGAGGTGTTCGTGCCTCCTACGGGGTCGTTTGGTGGCTGGTTTGGGTTTTCACCCTTTAACGACCTGTTTTTAAGTCTAAGTGTGATTTTTGCAAATTATCATCATATTCTCAAACTGGGAGACTCGGGACTACGCGGTCAGTTCCTACAAGTTACATTGGTCCCGTGCGAGGTGTTCGTGCCTCCTACGGGGTCGTTTAGGGGCTGGTTTGGGTTTTCATCCTTTAACGGCCTGTTTTCAAGTCTAAGTGTGATTTTTACAAATTATCGTCACACTCTCAAACCGGGAGACTCGGGACTACGCGGTCAGTTCCAACAAGTTACATTGGTCCCGTGCGAGGTGTTCGTGCCTCCTACGGGATCGTTTAGGGGCTGGTTTGGGTTTTCACCCTTTAAAGGCCTGTTTTCAAGTCTAAGTGTGATTTTTAAAAATTATCGTCATACTCTCAAACCGGGAGATCCGAGACTACGAGGTTAGTTGGCACAAGTTACATTGGTCCCGTGCGAGGTGTTCGTGCCTCCTACGGGGTCGTTTGGGGGCTGGTTTGGGTTTTTACCCTTTAACGACATGTTTTCTAGTCTAAGTGTGATTTTTGCAAATTATCGTCATACTCTCAAATCGGGAGACCCAGGACTACGCGATCAGTTCCTACAAGTTACATTGGTCCCGTGCGACGTGTTCGTGCCTCCTACGGGATCGTTTGGGGGCTGGTTTGGGTTTTCACCCTTTAACGGCCTATGTTTCAAGTCTAAGTGTGATTTTTACAAATTATCATCATACTCTCGTACCGGGAGACCCGGGACTACGCGGTCAGTTCCTACAAGTTACATTGGTCCCGTGCGAGGTGTTCGTGCCTCATACGGGGTCGTTTGGGGGCTGGTTTGGGTTTTCACCCCTTAACGGCATGTTTTCAAGTATAAGTGTGATTTTTGCAAATTATCGTCATACTTTCAAACCGGGAGACCCGGGACTACGCGGTCAGTTCCTACATGTTACATTGGTCCCGTGCGTGGTGTTCGTGCCTCCTACGGGGTCGTTTGGGGGTGGTTTGGGTTTTCACCCTTTAACGGCCTGTTTTCAAGTCTAAGTGTGATTTTTGCAAATTATCGTGATACTCTCAAACCGGGAGACCCGGGACAACGCGGTCAGTTCCTTCAAGTTACATTGGTTCTATGCGAGGTGTTCGCGCCTCCTACGGGGTCGTTTGGGGGCTGGTTTGGGTTTTCACCCTTTAACGGCCTGTTTTCAAGTCGAAGTGTGATATTTGTAAATTATCGTCATACTCTCAAACCGAGAGACCCAGGACTACGCAGTCAGTTCCAACAAGTTACATTGGTCCCGTGCGAGGTGTTCGTGCCTCCTACGGGGTCGTTTGGGGGCTGGTTTGGGTTTTCACCCTTTAACGGCCTGTTTTCAAGTCTAAGTGTGATTTTTCCAAATTATCTCCATACTCTCAAACCGGGAGACCCGGGACTACGCGGTCAGTTCCTTCAAGTTACATTGGTCCCGTGCGAGGTGTTCGTGCCTCTTACGGGGTCGTTTGGGTGCTGGATTGGGTTTTCACCCTTTAACGGCCTGTTTTCAAGTCTAAGTGTGATTTTGACAAATTATCGTCATACTCTCAAACCGGGAGACTCGGGAATACGCGGTCAGTTCCTACAAGTTACATTGGTCCCGTTCGAGGTGTTCGTGCCTCCTACGGGATCGTTTAAGGGCTGGTTTGGGTTTTCACCCTTTAACGGCCTGTTTTCAAGTCTAAGTGTGATTTTTAAAAATTATTGTCATACTCTCAAACCGGGAAACCCGGGACTATGCGGTCAGTTCCTACAAGTTACATTGGTCCCGTGCGAGGTGGTCGTGCCTCCTACGGGGTCGTTAGGGGGCTGGTTTGGGTTTTCACCCTTTAACGGCCTATTTTCAAGTCTAAGTGTGATTTTTGCAAATTATCGTCATACTCTCAAACCGGGAGACCCGGGACTACGCGATCAGTCTCTACAAGTTACATTGGTCCCGTGCGAGGTGTTCGTGCCTCCTACGGGATCGTTTGGGGGCCGGTTTGGGTTTTCACCCTTTAACGGCTTGTGTTTCAAGTCTAAGTGTGATTTTTACAAATTATCGTCATACTCTCAAACCGGGAGACCCGGGACTACGCGGTCAGTTCCTACAAGTTACATTGGTCCCGTGCGAGGTGTTCGTGCCTCCTACGGGGTCGTTTGGGGGCTGGTTTGGGTTTTCACCCTTTAACGACCTATTTTCTAGTCTAAGTGTAATTTTTGCAAATTATCATCATACTCTCAAACCGGGAGACCCGGGAGACCCGGGACTACGCGGTCAGTTCCAAAAAGTTACATTAGTCCCGTGCGAGGTGTTCGTGCCTCCTACGGGATCGTTTGGGGGCTAGTTTGGGTTTCACCCTTTAACGGCATGTTTTCAAGTCTAAGTGTGATTTTTAAAAATTATTGTCATACTCTCAAACTGGGAGACCCGAGACTACACGGTCAGTTCCTACAAGTTACATTGGTCCCGTGCGAGGTGTTCGTGCCTCCCACGGGGTCGTTTGAGGGCTGGTTTGGGTTTTCACCCTTTAACGGCCAGTTTTCAAGTCTAAGGGTGATTTTTGCAAATTATATTCTTACTCTCGAACCGGGAGACCCGAGACTATGCGGTTAGTTCCTACAAGATACATTGGTCCCGTGCGAGGTGGCCGTGCCTCCTACGGGATCGTTTGGGGGCTGGTTTGGGTTTTCACCCTTTAACGGCCTGTTTTCAAGTCTAAGTGCGATATTTAAAAATTATCGTCATACTCTCAAACCGAGAGACCCGAGACTACGCGGTCAGTTCCTACAAGTTACATTGGTCCCGTGCGAGGTGTTCGTGCCTCCTTCGGGGTCGTTTGGTGGCCGGTTTGGGTTTTCACCCTTTAACGGCCTGTTTTCAAGTTTAAGTGTGATTTTTGCAAATTATCTTCATACTCTCGAACCGGGACACCCGGGACTTCGCGGTCAGTTCCTACAAGTTACATTGGTCCCGTGCGAGGTGTTCATGCCTTCTACGGGATCGTTTAGGGGCTGGTTTGGGTTTTCACCATTTAACGGCCTGTTTTCAAGTCTAAGTGTGATTTTTTAAAATTATCGTCATACTCACAAACCGGGAGACCTGAGACTACACGGTCAGTTCCTACAAGTTACATTGGTCCCGTGCGAGGTGTTCGTGCCTCCTACGGGGTCGTTTGAGGGCCGGTTTGGGTTTTCACCCTTTAACGACCTGTTTTCAAGTCTAAGGGTGATTTTCACAAATTATATTCATACTCTCGAACCGGGAGACCCGGGACTACGCGGTCAGTTCCTAGAAGTTACATTGGTCCCGCGCGAGGTGTTCATGCCTCCTACGGGATCGTTTGGGGGCTGGTTTGGATTTTCACCCTTTAACGGCCTGTTTTCAAGTCAAAGTGTCATTTTTAAAAATTATCGTCATACTCTCAAACTGAGAGACCCGAGACTACGCGGTCAGTTCCTTCAAGTTACATTGGTCCCGTGCGAGGTGTTCGTCCCTCCTGCGGGGTCGTTTGGGGGCCGGTTTGGGTTTTCACCCTTTAACGGCCTGTTTTCAAGTTTAAGTGTGATTTTTGCAAATAATCGTCATACTCTCAAATCGGGAGACCCGGGACTACGCGATCAGTTCCTACAAGCTACATTGGTCCCGTGGGAGGTGTTCGTGCCTCCTACGGGGTCATTTGGGGGCTGGTTTGGGTTTTCACCCTTTAACGGCCTATTTTCAAGTCGAAGTGTGATTTTTGCAAATTATCATCATACTCTCAAACTGGGAGACCTGGGACTACGTGGTCAGTTCCTACAAGTTACATTGGTCCCGTGCGAGGTGTTCGTGCCTCCCACGGAGTCGTTTGGGGGATGGTTTGGGTTTTCACCGTTTAACGGCCTGTTTTCAAGTTTAAGTGTGATTTTTGCAAATAATCGTCGTACTCTCAAACCGGGAGACCCAGGACTACGCGATCAGTTCCTACAAGCTACATTGGTCCCGTGCGAGGTGTTCGTGCCTCCTACGGGGTCATTTGGGGGCTGGTTTGGGTTTTCACCCTTTAACGGCCTGTTTTCAAGTCGAAGTCTGATTTTTTAAAATTATCGTCATACTCTCAAACCGGGAGACCCGGAACTACGTGGTCAGTTCCTACAAGTTAAATTGGTCCCGTACGAGGTGTTCGTGCCTCCTACGGGGTCATTTGGGTAATGGTTTGGGTTTTCAACCTATAACGGCCTGTTTTCAGGTCTAGGTGTGATTTTTGCAAATTATCTTCATACTCTCAAACCGGGAGACCCGGGACTACGCGGTCAGTTCCTTCAAGTTAGATTGGTCCCGTGCGAGGTGTTCGTGCTTCCTACGGGGTCGTTTGGGAGCTGGTTTGGGTTTTCACCCTTTAAGGGCCTGTTTTCAAGTCTAAGAGTGATTTTTCCAAATTATCGTCATACTCTCAAACCGGGAGACCCGGGACTACGCGGTCAGTTCCTACAAGTTACATTTGTCCCGTGCGAGGTGTTCGTGCCTCCTACGGGATCGTTTGGGGGCTGGTTTGGGTTTTCACCCTATAACGGCCTGTTTTAAAGTCTTTGTCTGATTTTTAAAAATTATCGTCATACTCTCAAACCGGAAGACCCGAGGTTTCGCGGTTAGTTGGCACAAGTTACATTGGTCCCGTGCGAGGTGTTGGTGCCTTCTACGGGGTCGTTTGGGGGCTGGTTTGGGTTTTCACCCTTTAACGGCCTGTTTTCAAGTCGAAGTGTGATTTTTGCAAATTATAGTCATACTCTCAAACCGAGAGACCCGGGACTACGCGGTCAGTTCCTTCAAGTTACATTGGTCCCGTGCGAGGGGTTCGTGCCTCCTACGAGGTCGTTTGGGTGCTGGATTGGGTTTTCACCCTTTAACGGCCTGTTATCAAGTTTAAGTGTGATTTTTACAAATTATCGTCATACTCTCAAATCGGGAGACTCGGGAATACGCGGTCAGTTCCTACAAGTTACATTGGTCTCGTGCGAGGTGTTCGTGCCTCCTACGGGATCGTTTAGGGGCTGGTTTGGGTTTTCACCCTTTAACGGCCTGTTTTCAAGTCTAAGTGTGATTTTTAAAAATTATCGTCATACTCTCAAACCGGGAGACCCGAGACTACGCGGTTAGTTGTCACAAGTTACATTGGTCCCGTGCGAGGTGTTCGTGCCTCCTACGAGGTTGTTTGGGTGCTGGATTGGGTTTTCACCCTTTAACGGCCTGTTTTCAAGTTTGAGTGTGATTTTTACAAATTATCGTCATACTCTCAAACCAGGAGACTCGGGAATACGCGGTCAGTTCCTACAAGTTACATTGGTCCCGTGCAAGGTGTTCGTGCCTCCTACGGGGTCGTTTGGGGGCTGGTTTGGGTTTTCACCCTTTAACGGCCTGTTTTCAAGTCTAATTGTGATTTTTGCAAATTATCGTCATACTCTCAAACCGGGAGACCCGGGACTACGCGATCAGTTCCTAAAAGTTACATTGGACGCGTGCGAGGTGTTGGTGCCTCCTACGGGGTCGTTTGGGGGCTGGTTTGGGTTTTCACCCTTTAACGGCCTCTTTTCAAGTCTAAGTGTGATTTTTAAAAATTATCATCATACTCTCAAACCGGGAGACCCGAGACTACGCGGTTAGTTGTCACAAGTTACATTGGTCCCGTGCGAGGTGTTCGTGCCTCCTACGGGGTCGTTTGGCGGCTGGTTTGGGTTTTCACCCTTTAACGACCTGTTTTTAAGTCTAAGTGCGATTTTTGCAAATTATCATCATATTCTCAAACTGGGAGACCCGGGACTACGCGGTCAGTTCCTATAAGTTACATTGGTCCCGTGCGAGGTGTTCGTGCCTCCTACGGGGTCGTTTGGGGGTTGGTTTGGGTTTTCACCCTTTAACGGCCTATTTTCAAGTCTAAGTGTGATTTTTGCAAATTATCTGCATATTCTCAAACCGGGAGACTCGGGAATACGCGGTCAGTTCCTACAAGTTACATTGGTTCCGTGCGAGGTGTTCGTACCTCCTACGGGGTCGTTTTGGGGCTGGTTTGGGTTTTCATCCTTTAACGGCCTGTTTTCAAGTCTAAGTGTGATTTTTACAAATTATCGTCACACTCTCAAACCGGGAGACTCGGGACTACGCGGTCAGTTCCTACAAGTTACATTGGTCCCGTGCGAGGTGTTCGTGCCTCCTACGGGATCGTTTAGGGGCTGGTTTGGTTTTTCACCCTTTAACGGCCTCTTTTCAAGTCTAAGTGTGATTTTTTGAAAATTATCGTCATACTGTCAAACCGGGAGACCCGAGACTACGCTGTTAGTTGGCACAAGTTACATTGGTGACGTGCGAGGTGTTCGTGCCTCCTACGGGGTCGTTTGGGGGTTGGTTTGGGTTTTCACCCTTTAACGACCTGTTTTCTAGTCTAAGTGTGATTTTTACAAATTATCATCATACTCTCAAACCGGGAGACCCGGGACTACGCGATCAGTTCCTACAAGTTACATTGGTCCCGTACGACGTGTTCGTGCCTCCTACGGGATCGTTTGGGGGCTGGTTTGGGTTTTCACCCTTTAACGGCCTATGTTTCAAGTCTAAGTGTGATTTTTACAAATTATCATCATACTCTCAAAACGGGAGGCCCGGGACTACGCGGTCAGTTCCTACAAGTTACATTGGTCCCGTGCGAGGTGTTCGTGCCTCATACGGGGTCGTTTGGGGGCTGGTTTGGGTTTTCACCCTTTAACGGCATGTTTTCAAGTCTAAGTGTGATTTTTGCAAATTATCGTCATACTTTCAAATCGGGAGACCCGGGACTACGCGGTCAGTTCCTACAAGTTACCTTGGTCCCGTGCGAGGTGTTCGTGCCTCCTACGGGGTCGTTTGGGGGTGGTTTGGGTTTTCACCCTTTAACGGCCTGTTTTCATGTCTAAGTGTGATTTTTTCAAATTATCATCATACTCTCAAACCGGAAGACCCAGGACTACGCGGTCAGTTCCTACAAGTTACATTGGTCCTGTGCGAGGTGTTCGCGCCTCCTACGGGGTCGTTAGGGGGCTGGTTTGGGTTTTCACCCTTTAACGGCCTATTTTAAAGTCGAAGTGTGATATTTGTAAATTATCGTCATACTCTCAAACCGGGAGACCCAGGACTACGCAGTCAGTTCCTACAAGTTACATTGGTCCCGTAAGAGGTGTTCGTGCCTCCTACGGGGTCGTTTGGGGGCTCGTTTGGATTTTCACCCTTTAACGGCCTATTTTCAAGTCTAAGTGCGATTTTTGCAAATTAACTTCATACTCTCGAACCGGGAGACCCGGGACTACGCGGTCAGTTCCTAAAAGTTACATTGGTCCCGTGCGAGGTGTTCGTGCCTCCTACGGGATCGTTTGGGGGCTGGTTTGGGTTTTCACCTTTTAACGGCCTGTTTTCAAGTCTAAGTGTGATTTTTAAAAATTATTGTCATACTCTCAAACTGGGAGACCCGAGACTACACGGTCAGTTCCTACAAGTTACATTGGTCCCGTGCGAGGTGTTCGTGCCTCCTACGGGGTCGTTTGAGGGCTGGTTTGGGTTTTCACCCTTTAACGACCTGTTTTCAAGTCTAAGGGTGATTTTTGCAAATTATCTTCATACTCTCGAACCGGGAGACCCGAAACTACGCGGTCAGTTCCTACAAGATACATTGGTCCCGTACGAGGTGGTCGTGCCTCCTACGGGATCGTTTGGGGGCTGGTTTGGGTTTTCACCCTTTAACGGCCTGTTTTCAAGTCTAAGTGTGATATTTAAAAATTATCGTCATACTCTCAAACCGAGAGACCCGAGACTACGCGGTCAGTTCCTACAAGTTACATTGGTCCCGTGCGAGGTGTTCGTGCCTCCTACGGGGTTGTTTGGGGGCCGGTTTGGGTTTTCACCCTTTAACGGCCTGTTTTCAAGTTTAAGTGTGATTTTTGCAAATTATCTTCATAATCTTGAACCGGGAGACCCGGGACTACGCGGTCAGTTCCTACAAGTTACATTTGTCCCGTGCGAGGTGTTCATGCCTCCTACGGGATCGTTTGAGGGCTAGTTTGGGTTTTCACCATTTAACGGCCTGTTTTCAAGTCTAAGTGTGATTTTTAAAAATTATCGTCATACTCTCAAACCGGGAGACCCGAGACTACACGGTCAGTTCCTACAAGTTACATTGGTCCCGTGCGAGGTGTTCGTGCCTCCTACGGGGTCGTTTGAGGGCTGGTTTGGGTTTTCACCCTTTAACGGCATGTTTTCAAGTCTAAGGGTGATTTTTGCAAATTATCTTCATACTCTCGAACCGGGAGACCCGGGACTACGCGGTCAGTTCCTAGAAGTTACATTGGTCCCGTGCGAGGTGTCCATGCCTCCTACGGGATCGTTTGGTGGTGGTTTGGGTTTTCACCCTTTAACGGCCTATTTTCAAGTCTAAGTGTGATTTTTAAAAATTATCGTCATACTCTCAAACTGAGAGACCCGAGACTACGCGGTCAGTTCCTACAAGTTACATTGGTCCCGTGTGAGGTGTTCGTGCCTCCTACGGGGTCGTTTGAGGGCTGGTTTGGGTTTTCACCCTTTAACGACCTGTTTTCAAGTCTAAGGGTGATTTTTGCAAATTATCTTCATACTCTCAAACCGGGAGACTCGGGACTACGTGGTCAGTTCCTACAAGATACATTGGTCCCGTGCGAGGTGGTCGTGCCTCCTACGGGATCGTTTGGGGGCCGGTTTGGGTTTTCACCCTTTAACGGCCTATTTTCAAGTCTAAGTGTGATATTTAAAAATTATCATCATACTCTCAAACCAAGAGACCCGAGACTACGCGGTCAGTTCCTACAAGTTACATTGGTCCCGTGCGAGGTGTTCGTGCCTCCTACGGGGTCGTTTGGGGGCCGGTTTGGGCTTTCACCCTTTAACGGCCTGTTTTCAAGATTAAGTGTGATTTTTGCAAATTATCTTCATACTCTCGAACTGGGAGACCCGGGACTTCGCGGTGAGCTCCTAGAAGTTACATTGATCCCGTGCGAGGTGTTCGTGCCTCCTACGGGATCATTTGGGGGCTGGTTTGGGTTTTCACCATTTAACGGCCTGTTTTCAAGTCTAAGTGTGATTTTTAAAAATTATCATCATACTCTCAAACCGGGAGACCCGAGACTACACGGTCAGTTCCTACAAGTTACATTGGTCCCGTGCGAGGTGTTCGTGCCTCCTACGGGGTCGTTTGGGGGCCGGTTTGGGTTTTCACCCTTTAACGGCCTGTTTTCAAGTTTAAGTGTGATTTTTGCAAATAATCATCATACTCTCAAATAGGGAGACCCGGGACTACGCGATCAGTTCCTACAAGCTACATTGGTCCCGTGGGAGGTGTTCGTGCCTCCTACGGGGTCATTTGGGGGATGGTTGGGGTTTTCACCGTTTAACGGCCTATTTTCAAGTCGAAGTGTGATTTTTGCAAATTATCATCATACTCTCAAACTGGGAGACCTGGGACTACGTGGTCAGTTCCTACAAGTTACATTCGTCCCGTGCGAGGTGTTCGTGCCTCCCACGGAGTCGTTTGGGGGCTGGTTTGGGTTTTCACCCTTTAACGGCCTGTTTTCAAGTTTAAGTGTGATTTTTGCAAATAATCGTCATACTCTCAAATCGAGAGACCCGGGACTACGCGATCAGTTCCTACAAGCTACATTGGTCCCGTGGGAGGTGTTCGTACCACTTACGGGGTCCTTTGGGGGCTGGTTTGGGTTTTCACCCTTTAACGGCCTATTTTCAAGTCGAAGTGTGATTTTTGCAAATTTTCGTCTTACTCCCAAACTGGGAGAACCGGGACTACGCGGTCAGTTCCTACATGTTACATTGGTCCCGTGCGAGGTGTTCGTGCCTCCTACGGGGTCGTTTGGGGGCTGGTTTGGGTTTTCTCCCTATAACGGCCTGTTTTCAAGTCTAAGTCTGATTTTAAAAAATTATCGTCATACTCTCAAACCGGGAGACCCGAGACTACGCGGTTAGTTAGTACAAGTTACATTGGTCCCGTGCGAGGTGTTCGTGCCTCCTACGGGGTCGTTTGGGGTCTGGTTTGGGTTTTCACCCTTTAACGACCTGTTTTCAAGTCTAAGTGTGATTTTTGCAAATTATCGTCATACTCTCAAATCGGGAGACCCGGGACTATGCGGTCAGTTCCTATAAGTTATATTGGTCCCGTGCGAGGTGTTCGTGCCTCCTACGGGGTCGTTTGGGGGCTGGTTTGGGTTTTTACCCTTTGACGGTCTGTTTTCAAGTCTAAGTGTGATTTTTAAAAATTCTTGTCATACTCTCAAACCGGGAGACCCGAGACTACGCGGTTAGTTGGCACAAGTTACATTGGTCCCGTATGAGGTGTTCGTGCCTCCTACAGGGTCGTTTGGGGGTTGGTTTGGGTTTTCACCCTTTAACGGCCTGTTTTCAAGTCTAAGTGCGATTTTTCCAAATTATCTTCATACTCTCGAACCGGGAGACCCGGGACTACGCGGTCAGTTCCTAAAAGTTACATTGGTCCCGTGCGAGGTGTTCGTGCCTCCTACGGGATCGTTTGGGGGCTGGTTTGGGTTTTCACCCTTTAACGGCCTGTTTTCAAGTCTAAGTGTGATTTTTTCAAATTATCATCATATTTTCAAACCGGGAGACCCGGAACTACGCGGTCAGTTCCTACAAGTTACATTGGTCCCGTCCGAGGTGTTCATGCCTCCTACGGGGTCGTTTGCGGGCTGGTTTGGGTTTTCACCCTTTAACGGCCTATTTTTAAGTCTAAGTGTGATTTTTTTAAATTATCATCATACTCTCCAACCGGGAGACCCGGGACTACGCGGTCAGTTCCTACAAGTTACATTGGTCCCGTGCGAGGTGTTCGTGCCTCCTACGGGGTCGTTTGGGGGTTGGATTGGTTTTTCATCCTTTAACGGCCTGTTTTCAAGTCTAAGTGTGATTTTTACAAATTATCGTCACACTCTCAAACCGGGAGACTCGGGACTATGCGGTCAGTTCCTACAAGTTACATTGGTCCCGTGTGAGGTGTTCGTGCCTCCTACGGGATCGTTTAGGGGCTGGTTTGGGTTTTCACCCTTTAACGGCCTGTTTTCAAGTCTAAGTGTGATTTTTAAAAATTATCATCATACTCTCAAACCGGGAGACCCGAGACTATGCGGTTAGTTGGCACAAGTTACATTGGTCCCGTGCGAGGTGTTCGTGCCTCCTACGGGGTCGTTTGGGGGCTGGTTTGGGTTTTCACCCTTTAACGACCTTTTTTCAAGTCTAAGTGTGATTTTTGTAAATTATCGTCATACTCTCAAACTGGGAGACCCGGGACTACGCGATCAGTTCCTACAAGTTACATTGGTCCCGTGCGACGTGTTCGTGCCTCCTACGGGATCGTTTGGGTGTTGGTTTGGGTTTTCTCCCTTTAACGGCCTATGTTTCAAGTCTAAGTGTGATTTTTACAAATTATCGTCATACTCTCAAGCCGGGAGACCCGGGACTACGCGGTTAGTTCCTTCAAGTTACATTGGTCCCGGGCGACGTGTTCGTGCCTCCTACGGGGTCGTTTGGTGGCTGGTTTGGGTTTTCACCCTTTAACGACCTATTTTCAAGTCTAAGTGTGATTTTTCCAAATTATCGTCATACTCTCAAATCGGGAGACCCGGGACTACGCGGTCAGTTCCTACAAGTTACATTGGTCCCGTGCGAGGTGTTCGTGCCTCCTACGGGGTCGTTTGAGGGCTTGTTTGGGTTTTCACCCTATAACGGCCTGTTTTCAAGTCTTTGTCTGATTTTTAAAAATTATCGTCATACTCTCAAGCAGGGAGACCCAAGACTACGCGGTTAGTTGGCACAAGTTACATTGGTCCCGTGCGAGGTGTTCGTGCCTCCTACGGGGTCGTTTGGGGGCTGGTTTGGGTTTTCACCCTTTAACGGCCTATTTTCAAGTCGAAATGTGATTTTTGCAAATTATCGTCATACTCTCAAACCGGGAGACCCGGGACTACGTGGTAAGTTCCTACAAGTTACATTGGTCCCGAGCGAGGTGTTCGTGCCTCCTACGGGGTCGTTTGGGGGCTGGTTTTGGTTTTCACCCTTTAACGACCTGTTTTCAAGTCTAAGTGTGATTTTTCCAAATTATCGACATACTCTCAAACCGGGAGAGCAGGGACTATGCGGTCAGTTCCTACAAGTTACATTGGTCCCGTGCGAGGTGGTCGTGCGTCCTACGGGGTCGTTTGGGGGCTGGTTTGGGTTTTCACCCTTTAACGGCCTGTTTTCAAGTCTAAGTGTGATTTTTGCAAATTATCGTCATACTCTCAATCCGAGAGACCCGGGACTACGGGGTCAGTTCCTACAAGTTACATTGGTCCAGTGCGAGGTGTTCGTGCCTCCTACGGGGTCGTTTGTGGGCTGGTTTGAGTTTTCACCCTTTAACGGCCTAATTTCAAGTCTAAGTGTGATTTTTGCAAATTATCATCATACTCTCAAACCGGTAGACCCGAGACTACGCGGTCAGTTCCTACAGGTTACATTAGTCCCGTGCGAGGTGTTCGTGCCTCCTACGGGGTCGTTTGGGGGCTGGTTTGGGTTTTCACACTTTAACGGCCTGTTTTCAAGTCCAGGTGTGATTTTTGAAAATTATCGCCATACTCTCAAACCAACAGACCCGAGACTACACGGTCAGTTCCTACAAGTTACATTGGTCCCGTGCGAGGTGGTCGTGCCTCCTACGGGGTCGTTTGGGGGCTGGTTTGGGTTTTCACCCTTTAACGGCCTGTTTTCAAGTCTAAGTGTGATTTTTGCAAATTATCGTCATACTCTCAATCCGAGAGACCCGGGACTACAGGGTCAGTTCCTACAAGTTACATTGGTCCAGTGCGAGGTGTTCGTGCCTCCTACGGGGTCGTTTGTGGGCTGGTTTGAGTTTTCACCCTTTAACGGTCTAATGTCAAGTCTAAGTGTGATTTTTGCAAATTATCGTCATACTCTCAAACCGGTAGACCCGAGACTACGCGGTCAGTTCCTACAGGTTACATTAGTCCCATGCGAGGTGTTCGTGCCTCCTACGGGGTCGTTTGGGGGCTGGTTTGGGTTTTCACCCTTTAACGGCCTCTTTTCAAGTCTAAGTGTGATTTTTAAAAATTATCGTCATACTCTCAAACCGTGAGACCCGAGCTACGCGGTTAGTTGGCACAAGTTACATTGGTCCTGTGCGAGGTGTTCGTGCCTCCTACGGGGTCGTTTGGGGGCTGGTTTGGGTTTTCACCCTTTAACGGCCTGTTTTCAAGTCAGTGTGATCTTTGCAAATTATCGTCATACTCTCAAACCGGGAGACCCGAGACTACGCGGTCAGTTCCTACAAGTTACATTGGTCCCGTGCGAGGTGTTCGTGCCACCTACGGGGTCGTTTGGGGGCTGGTTTGGGTTTTCTCCCTTTAACGGCCTTTTTTCAAATCTAAGTGTGATTTTTGCAAATTATCATCACACTCTCAAACCGGGAGACCCGGGACTACGCGGTTAGTTGTTAAAAGTTACATTGGTCCCGTGCGAGGTGTTCGTGCCTCCTACGGGATCTTTTGGCGGCTGGTTTGGGTTTTCACTCTTTAACGACCTGTTTTCAAGTCTAAGTGTGATTTTTGCAAATTATAGTCATACTCTCAAATCGGGAGACCCGGAACTACGCGGTCAGTTCCTACAAGTTACATTGGTCTCGTGCGAGGTGTTCGTGCCTCCTACGGGGTTGTTTGGGGGCTGGTTTGGGTTTTCACCCTTTAACGGCCTAATTTCGAGTCTAAGTGTGATTTTTGCAAATTATCGTCATACTCTCAAACCGGTAGACCCGAGACTACGCGGTTAGTTTTCACAAGTTACATTTGTTCCGTGCGAGGTGTTCGTGCCTCCTACGGGGTCGTTTGGGGGCTGGTTTGGGTTTTCACCCTTTAACGACCTGTTTTCTAGTCTAAGTGTGATTTTTATAAATTATCGTCATACTCTCAAATCGGGAGACCCGGGACTAGACGGTCAGTTCCTACAAGTTACATTGGTCCCGTGCGAGGTGTTCGTGCCTCCTACGGGATCGTTTGGGGGCTGGTTTGGGTTTTCACCCTTTAACGGCCTGTTTACAAGTCTAAGTGTGATTTTAAAAATTATCGTCATACTCTCAAATCGGGAGACCCGAGACTACGCGGTTAGTTGGCACAAGTTACATTGGTCCCGTGCGAGGTGTTCGTGCCTCCTACGGTGTCGTTTGGTGGCTGGTTTGGGTTTTCACCCTTTAACGGCCTGTTTTCAAGTCTAGGTGTGATTTTTGCAAATTATCGTCATACTCTCAAACCGAGAGACCCGAGACTACGCGATCAGTTCCTACAAGTTACATTGGTCCCGTGCGAGGTGTTGGTGTCTCCTACGGGGTCGTTTGGGGGCTGGTTTGGGTTTTCACCCTTTAACGGCCTGTTTTCAAGTCTAAGTGTGATTTTTGCAAATTATTGTCATACTCTCAAATCGGGAGACTCAGGACTACGCGGTCAGTTCCTACAAGTTACATTGGTCCCGTGCGAGGTGTTGGTGCCTCCTACGGGGTCGTTTGGGGGCTGGTTTGGGTTTTCACCCTTTAACATCCTGATTTCAAGTCTAAGTATGATTTTTACAAATTATCGTCATACTCTCAAACCGGGAGACCCGGATCTACACGGTCAGTTCCTACAAGTTACATTGGTCCCGTGCGAGGTGTTCGTGCCTCCTACGGGGTCGTTTGGGGGCTGGTTTGGGTTTTCACCCTTTAACGGACTATTTTCAAGTCTAAGTGTTATTTTTAAAAATTATCTTCATACTCTCAAACCGGGAGACCCGAGACTACGCGGTCAGTTCCTACAAGTTACATTGGTCCCGTGCGAGGTGTTCGTGCCTCCTACGGGGTCGTTTAGGGGCTGGTTTGGGTGTTCACCCTTTAACGACCTGTTTTCAAGTCTAAGTGTGATTTTTGCAAATTATCGTCATACTCTCAAACCGGGAGACCCGGGACTACGCGGTCAGTTCCTACAAGTTACATTGGTCCCGTGCGAGGTGTTCGTGCCTCCTACGGGATCTTTTGGCGGCTGGTTTGGGTTTTCACTCTTTAACGACCTGTTTTCAAGTCTAAGTGTGAGTTTTGCAAATTATCGTCACACTCTCAAACCGGGAGACCCGGGACTACACGGTCAGTTCCTACAAGTTACATTGGTCCCGTGCGAGGTGTTCGTGCCTCATACGGGGTCGTTTGGGGGCTGGTTCGGGTTTTTACCCTTTAACGACATGTTTTCAAGTCTGTGATTTTTGCAAATAATCTTCATACTCTCGAACCGGGAGACCCGGGACTACGCGGTCAGTTCCTACAAGTTACATTGGTCCCGTGCGAGGTGTTCGTGCCTCCTACGGGGTCGTTTGGGGGCTGGTTTGGGTTTTCATCCTTTAACGGCCTGTTTTCAAGTCTAAGTGTGATTTTTGCAAATTATCGTCACACTCCCAAATCGGGAGACCCGAGACTACGCGGTTAGTTGGCACAAGTTACATTGGTCCTGTGCGAGGTGTTTGTGCATCCTACGGGTGGGGGCTGGTTTGGGTTTTCACCCTTTAACGACCTGTTTTCAAGTTTAAGTGTGATTTTTGCAAATTATCGTCATACTCTCAGACTGGGAGACCCGAGACAACGCGGTTAGTTCCTAGAAGTTACATTCGTCCCGTGCGAGGTGTTCGTGCCTCCTACGGGGTCGTTTAGGGGCTGGTTTGGGTTTCCACCCTTTAACGACCTGTGTTCAAGTCTAAGTGTGATTTTTGCAAATTATCGTCATACTCTCAAACCGGTAGACCCGGGACTACGCGGTCAGTTCCTACAAGTTACATTGGTCCCGTGCGAGGTGTTCGTGCCTCCTATGGGATCGTTTGGGGGCTGGTTTGGGTTTTCATCCTTTACCGGCCTGTTTTGAAGTCTAAGGGTGATTTTTGCAAATTATCGTCATACTCTCAAAACGGGAGACTCGGGACTACGCAGTCAGTTCCTACAAGTTACATTGGTCCCGTGCGAGGTGTTCGTGCCTCCTACGGGGTCGTTTGGGGGCTGGTTTGCGTTTTCACCCTTTAACGGACTATTTTCAAGTCTAAGTGTGATTTTAAAAAATTATCATCATACTCTCAAACCGGGAGATCCGAGACTACGCGGTTAGTTGGCACAAGTTACATTGGTCCCGTACGAGGTGTTCGTGCCTCCTACGGGGTCGTTTGGGTGCTGATTTGGGTTTTCACCTTTTAATGGCCTGTTTTCAAGTCTAAGTGTGATTTTTTCAAATAATCGTCATACTCTCAAATCGGGTGACCCGGGACTACGCGATCAATTCTAACAAGTTACATAGGTCCCGTGCGAGGTGTTCGTGCCTCCTACGGGGTCGTTTGCGGGCTGGTTTCGGTTTTCACCCTTTAACGGCCTGTTTTCAAGTGGAAGTGTGATTTTTTCTAATTATCGTCATACTCTCAAACCGGGAGACCCGGGACAACGTGGTCAGTTCCTACAAGTTACGTTGGTCCCGTGCGAGGTGTTCGTGCCTCCTACGGGGTCGTTTGGGGGCTGGTTTGGGTTTTCACCCTTTAACGGCCTGTTTTCAAGTCTAAGTGTGATTTTTGCAAATTATCATCATACTATCAAACCCGTAGACCCGGGACTACGCGGTCAGTTCCTACAAGTTACATTGGTCCCGTACGAGGTGTTCGTGCCTCCTACGGGGTCGTTTGGGGGCTGGTTTGGGTTTTCACCCTTTAACGGCCTGTTTTCAAGTCTAAGTGTGATTTTTGCAAATTATCGTCATACTCTAAAATCGGGAGACCCGGGACTACGCTGTCAGTTCCTACAAGTTACATTGGTCCCGTGCGAGGTGTTTGTGCCTCCTACGGGGTCGTTTGGGGGCTGGTTTGGGTTTTCACCCTTTAACGGCCTGTTTTCAAGTCTAAGTGTGATTTTTACAAATTATCGTCATACTCTAAAACCGGGAGACCCGAGACTATGCGGTCAATTCCTACAAGTTACATTTGTCCCGTACGAGGTGTTCGTGCCTCCTACGGGGTCGTTTGGGGGCTGGTTTGGGTTTTTACCCTTTAACGGCCTGTTTTCAAGTATAAGTGTGCTTTTTGCAAATTATCGTCATACTCTCAAATCGGGAGACCCGGTACTACGCGGTCAGTTCCTACAAGTTACATTGGTCTCGTGCGAGGTGTTCGTGCCTCCTACGGGGTCGTTTGGGGGCTAGTTTTGGTTTTCACCCTTTAACGGCCTGTTTTCAAGTCTAAGTGTGATTTTTGCAAATTATCGTCGTACTCTCAAATCGGGAGACCCGAGACTACGCGGTCAGTTCCTACAAGTTACATTGGTCCCGTGCGAGGTGTTCGTGCCTCCTACGGGATCGTTTGGGGGCTGGTTTGGGTTTTCACCCTTTAACGGCCTGTTTTCAAGCCAAAGTGTGATTTTTACAAATTATCGTCATACTCTAAAACCGGGAGACCCGAGACTATGCGGTCAGTTCCTACAAGTTTCATTGGTCCCGTGCGAGGTGTTCGTGCCTCCTACGGGGTCATTTGGGGGCTGGTTTGGGTTTTCACCCTTTAACGGCCTGTTTTTAAGTCTAGGTGTGATTTTTGCAAATTATCGTCATACTCTCAAACCGAGAGACCCGAGACTACGCGGTCAGTTCCTACATATTACATTGGTCCCGTGCGAGGTGTTGGTGCCTTCTTTCGGGGTCGTTTGGGGGCGGGTTTGGGTTTTCACCCTTTAACGGCCTGTTTTCAAGTGTAAGTGTGATTTTTAAAAATTATCATCATACTCTCAAACCGGGAGATCCGAGACTACGCGGTTAGTTGGCACAAGTTACATTGGTCCCGTGCGAGGTGTTCGTGCCTCCTACGGGGTCGTTTGGGATCTGGTTTGGGTTTTCACCTTTTAATGGCCTGTTTTCAAGTCTAAGTGTGATTTTTGCAAATAATCGTCATACTCTCAAATCGGGTGACCCGGGACTACGCGATCAGTTCCAACAAGTTACATTGGTCCCGTGCGAGGTGTTCGTGCCTCCTACGGGGTCGTTTGGGGGCTGGTTTGGGTTTTCACCCTTTAATGGCGTTTTTTCAAGTGGAAGTGTGACTTTTTCAAATTATCGTCATACTCTCAAACCGGGAGACCCGAGACTACGTGGTCAGTTCCTACAAGTTACATTGGTCCCGTGCGAGGTGTTCGTGCCTCCTACGGGGTCGTTTGGGGGCTGGTTTGGGTTTTCACCCTTTAACGGCCTGTTTTCAAGTCTAAGTGTGAATTTTGCAAATTATCGTCATACTCTCAAATCGGGAGACCCGGGACTACGCGGTCAGTTCCTACAAGTTACATTGGTCCCCTGCGAGGTGTTCGTGCCTCCTACGGGGTCGTTTGGGGGTTGGTTTGGGTTTTCACCCTTTAACGACCTGTTTTCAAGTCTAAGTGTGATTTTTGCAAATTATCGTCACACTCTCAAACCGGGAGACCCGAGACTACGCGGTCAGTTCCTACAAGTTACATTGGTCCCGTGCGAGGTGTTCGTGCCTCCTACGGGGTCGTTTGGGGGCTGGTTTGGGTTTTCACCCTTTAACGGCCTGTTTTCAAGTCCAGGTGTGATTTTTGAAAATTATCGCCATACTCTCAAACCAACAGACCCGAGACTACACGGTCAGTTCCTACAAGTTACATTGGTCCCGTGCGAGGTGGTCGTGCCTCCTACGGGGTCGTTTGGGGGCTGGTTTGGGTTTTCACCCTTTAACGGCCTGTTTTCAAGTCTAAGTGTGATTTTTGCAAATTATCGTCATACTCTCAATCCGAGAGACCCGAGACTACGGGGTCAGTTCCTACAAGTTACGTTGGTCCAGTGCGAGGTGTTCGTGCCTCCTACGGGGTCGTTTGTGGGCTGGTTTGAGTTTTCACCCTTTAACGGTCTAATGTCAAGTCTAAGTGTGATTTTTGCAAATTATCGTCATACTCTCAAACCGGTAGACCCGAGACTACGCGGTCAGTTCCTACAGGTTACTTTAGTCCCATGCGAGGTGTTCGTGCCTCCTACGGGGTCGTTTGGGGGCTGGTTTGGGTTTTCACCCTTTAACGGCCTCTTTTCAAGTCTAAGTGTGATTTTTAAAAATTATCGTCATACTCTCAAACCGTGAGACCCGAGCTACGCGGTTAGTTGGCACAAGTTACATTGGTCCTGTGCGATGTGTTCGTGCCTCCTACGGGGTCATTTGGGGGCTGGTTTGGGTTTTCACCCTTTAACGGCCTGTTTTGAAGTCAGTGTGATCTTTGCAAATTATCGTCATACTCTCAAACTGGGAGACCCGAGACTACGCGGTCAGTTCCTACAAGTTACATTGGTCCCGTGCGAGGTGTTCGTGCCACCTACGGGGTCGTTTGGGGGCTGGTTTGGGTTTTCTCCCTTTAACGGCCTTTTTTCAAATCTAAGTGTGATTTTTGCAAATTATCGTCATACTCTCAAACCGGGAGACCCGGGACTACGCGGTTAGTTCCTACAAGTTACATTGGTCCCGTGCGAGGTGTTCGTGCGTCCTACGGGGTCGTTTGGGGGCTGGTTTGGGTTTTCACCCTTTAACGGCCTGTTTTCAAGTCTAAGTGTGATTTTTGCAAATTATAGTCATACTCTCAAATCGGGAGACCCGGAACTACGCGGTCAGTTCCTACAAGTTACATTGGTCTCGTGCGAGGTGTTCGTGCCTCCTACGGGGTTGTTTGGGGGCTGGTTTGGGTTTTCACCCTTTAACGGCCTAATTTCGAGTCTAAGTGTGATTTTTGCAAATTATCGTCATACTCTCAAACCGGTAGACCCGAGACTACGCGGTTAGTTTTCACAAGTTACATTTGTTCCGTGCGAGGTGTTCGTGCCTCCTACGGGGTCGTTTGTGGGCTGGTTTGGGTTTTCACCCTTTAACGACCTGTTTTCTAGTCTAAGTGTGATTTTTAAAAATTATCGTCATACTCTCAAACCGGGAGACCCGGGACTAGACGGTCAGTTCCTACAAGTTACATTGGTCCCGTGCGAGGTGTTCGTGCCTCCTACGGGATCGTTTGGGGGCTGGTTTGGGTTTTCACCCTTTAACGGCCTGTTTACAAGTCTAAGTGTGATTTTAAAAATTATCGTCATACTCTCAAATCGGGAGACCCGAGACTACGCGGTTAGTTGGCACAAGTTACATTGGTCCCGTGAGAGGTGTTCGTGCCTCCTACGGTGTCGTTTGGTGGCTGGTTTGGGTTTTCACCCTTTAACGGCCTGTTTTCAAGTCTAGGTGTGATTTTTGCAAATTATCGTCATACTCTCAAAACGAGAGACCCGAGACTACGCGATCAGTTCCTATAAGTTACATTGGTCCCGTGCGAGGTGTTGGTGTCTCCTACGGGGTCGTTTGGGGGCTGGTTTGGGTTTTCACCCTTTAACGGCCTGTTTTCAAGTCTAAGTGTGATTTTTGCAAATTATTGTCATACTCTCAAATCGGGAGACTCAGGACTACGCGGTCAGTTCCTACAAGTTACATTGGTCCCGTGCGAGGTTTTGGTGCCTCCTACGGGGTCGTTTGGGGGCTGGTTTGGGTTTTCACCCTTTAACAGCCTGATTTCAAGTCTAAGTATGATTTTTGCAAATTATCGTCATACTCTCAAACCGGGAGACCCGGATCTACACGGTCAGTTCCTACAAGTTACATTGGTCCCGTGCGAGGTGTTCGTGCCTCCTACGGGGTCGTTTGGGGGCTGGTTTGGGTTTTCACCCTTTAACGGACTATTTTCAAGTCTAAGTGTGATTTTTGCAAATTATCGTCATACTCTCAAACCGGGAGACCCGAGACTACGCGGTCAGTTCCTACAAGTTACATTGGTCCCGTACGAGGTGTTCGTGCCTCCTACGGGGTCGTTTGGGGGCTGGTTTGGGTTTTCACCCTTTAACGGCCTGTTTTCAAGTCTAAGTGTGATTTTTGCAAATTATCGTCATACTCTAAAATCGGGAGACCCGGGACTACGCTGTCAGTTCCTACAAGTTACATTGGTCCCGTGCGAGGTGTTTGTGCCTCCTACGGGGTCGTTTGGGGGCTGGTTTGGGTTTTCACCCTTTAACGGCCTGTTTTCAAGTCTAACTGTGATTTTTACAAATTATCGTCATACTCTAAAACCGGGAGACCCGAGACTATGCGGTCAATTCCTACAAGTTACATTTGTCCCGTACGAGGTGTTCGTGCCTCCTACGGGGTCGTTTGGGGGCTGGTTTGGGTTTTTACCCTTTAACGGCCTGTTTTCAAGTATAAGTGTGCTTTTTGCAAATTATCGTCATACTCTCAAATCGGGAGACCCGGTACTACGCGGTCAGTTCCTACAAGTTACATTGGTCTCGTGCGAGGTGTTCGTGCCTCCTACGGGGTCGTTTGGGGGCTAGTTTTGGTTTTCACCCTTTAACGGCCTGTTTTCAAGTCTAAGTGTGATTTTTGCAAATTATCGTCGTACTCTCAAATCGGGAGACCCGAGACTACGCGGTCAGTTCCTACAAGTTACATTGGTCCCGTGCGAGGTGTTCGTGCCTCCTACGGGATCGTTTGGGGGCTGGTTTGGGTTTTCACCCTTTAACGGCCTGTTTTCAAGCCAAAGTGTGATTTTTACAAATTATCGTCATACTCTAAAACCGGGAGACCCGAGACTATGCGGTCAGTTCCTACAAGTTACATTGGTCCCGTGCGAGGTGTTCGTGCCTCCTACGGGGTCATTTGGGGGCTGGTTTGGGTTTTCACCCTTTAACGGCCTGTTTTTAAGTCTAGGTGTGATTTTTGCAAATTATCGTCATACTCTCAAACCGAGAGACCCGAGACTATGCGGTCAGTTCCTACATATTACATTGGTCCCGTGCGAGGTGTTGGTGCCTTCTTTCGGGGTCGTTTGGGGGCGGGTTTGGGTTTTCACCCTTTAACGGCCTGTTTTCAAGTGTAAGTGTGATTTTTAAAAATTATCATCATACTCTCAAACCGGGAGATCCGAGACTACGCGGTTAGTTGGCACAAGTTACATTGGTCCCGTGCGAGGTGTTCGTGCCTCCTACGGGGTCGTTTGGGATTTGGTTTGGGTTTTCACCTTTTAATGGCCTGTTTTCAAGTCTAAGTGTGATTTTTGCAAATAATCGTCATACTCTCAAATCGGGTGACCCGGGACTACGCGATCAGTTCCAACAAGTTACATTGGTCCCGTGCGAGGTGTTCGTGCCTCCTACGGGGTCGTTTGGGGGCTGGTTTGGGTTTTCACCCTTTAATGGCGTTTTTTCAAGTGGAAGTGTGACTTTTTCAAATTATCGTCATACTCTCAAACCGGGAGACCCGAGACTACGTGGTCAGTTCCTACAAGTTACATTGGTCCCGTGCGAGGTGTTCGTGCCTCCTACGGGGTCGTTTGGGGGCTGGTTTGGGTTTTCACCCTTTAACGGCCTGTTTTCAAGTCTAAGTGTGAATTTTGCAAATTATCGTCATACTCTCAAATCGGGAGACCCGGGACTACGCGGTCAGTTCCTACAAGTTACATTGGTCCCCTGCGAGGTGTTCGTGCCTCCTACGGGGTCGTTTGGGGGTTGGTTTGGGTTTTCACCCTTTAACGACCTGTTTTCAAGTCTAAGTGTGATTTTTGCAAATTATCGTCACACTCTCAAACCGGGAGACCCGAGACTACGCGGTCAGTTCCTACAAGTTACATTGGTCCCGTGCGAGGTGTTCGTGCCTCCTACGGGGTCGTTTGGGGGCTGGTTTGGGTTTTCACCCTTTAACGGCCTGTTTTCAAGTCCAGGTGTGATTTTTGAAAATTATCGCCATACTCTCAAACCAACAGACCCGAGACTACACGGTCAGTTCCTACAAGTTACATTGGTCCCGTGCGAGGTGGTCGTGCCTCCTACGGGGTCGTTTGGGGGCTGGTTTGGGTTTTCACCCTTTAACGGCCTGTTTTCAAGTCTAAGTGTGATTTTTGCAAATTATCGTCATACTCTCAAACCGGTAGACCCGAGACTACGCGGTCAGTTCCTACAGGTTACTTTAGTCCCATGCGAGGTGTTCGTGCCTCCTACAGGGTCGTTTGGGGGCTGGTTTGGGTTTTCACCCTTTAACGGCCTCTTTTCAAGTCTAAGTGTGATTTTTAAAAATTATCGTCATACTCTCAAACCGTGAGACCCGAGCTACGCGGTTAGTTGGCACAAGTTACATTGGTCCTGTGCGATGTGTTCGTGCCTCCTACGGGGTCGTTTGGGGGCTGGTTTGGGTTTTCACCCTTTAACGGCCTGTTTTGAAGTCAGTGTGATCTTTGCAAATTATCGTCATACTCTCAAACCGGGAGACCCGAGACTACGCGGTCAGTTCCTACAAGTTACATTGGTCCCGTGCGAGGTGTTCGTGCCACCTACGGGGTCGTTTGGGGGCTGGTTTGGGTTTTCTCCCTTTAACGGCCTTTTTTCAAATCTAAGTGTGATTTTTGCAAATTATCGTCATACTCTCAAACCGGGAGACCCGGGACTACGCGGTTAGTTCCTACAAGTTACATTGGTCCCGTGCGAGGTGTTCGTGCGTCCTACGGGGTCGTTTGGGGGCTGGTTTGGGTTTTCACCCTTTAACGGCCCGTTTTCAAGTCTAAGTGTGATTTTTGCAAATTATAGTCATACTCTCAAATCGGGAGACCCGGAACTACGCGGTCAGTTCCTACAAGTTACATTGGTCTCGTGCGAGGTGTTCGTGCCTCCTACGGGGTTGTTTGGGGGCTGGTTTGGGTTTTCACCCTTTAACGGCCTAATTTCGAGTCTAAGTGTGATTTTTGCAAATTATCGTCATACTCTCAAACCGGTAGACCCGAGACTACGCGGTTAGTTTTCACAAGTTACATTTGTTCCGTGCGAGGTGTTCGTGCCTCCTACGGGGTCGTTTGGGGGCTGGTTTGGGTTTTCACCCTTTAACGACCTGTTTTCTAGTCTAAGTGTGATTTTTAAAAATTATCGTCATACTCTCAAACCGGGAGACCCGGGACTAGACGGTCAGTTCCTACAAGTTACATTGGTCCCGTGCGAGGTGTTCGTGCCTCCTACGGGATCGTTTGGGGGCTGGTTTGGGTTTTCACCCTTTAACGGCCTGTTTACAAGTCTAAGTGTGATTTTAAAAATTATCGTCATACTCTCAAATCGGGAGACCCGAGACTACGCGGTTAGTTGGCACAAGTTACATTGGTCCCGTGAGAGGTGTTCGTGCCTCCTACGGGGTCGTTTAGGGGCTGGTTTGGGTTTCCACCATTTAACGACCTGTGTTCAAGTCTAAGTGTGATTTTTGCAAATTATCGTCATACCCTCAAACCGGTAGACCCGGGACTACGCGGTCAGTTCCTACAAGTTACATTGGTCCCGTGCGAGGTGTTCGTGCCTCCTATGGGATCGTTTGGGGGCTGGTTTGGGTTTTCACCCTTTAACGGCCTGTTTTCAAGTCTAGGTGTGATTTTTGCAAATTATCGCCATACTCTCAAAACGAGAGACCCGAGACTACGCGATCAGTTCCTATAAGTTACATTGGTCCCGTGCGAGGTGTTGGTGTCTCCTACGGGGTCGTTTGGGGGCTGGTTTGGGTTTTCACCCTTTAACGACCTGTTTTCAAGTCTAAGTGTGATTTTTGCAAATTATTGTCATACTCTCAAATCGGGAGACTCAGGACTACGCGGTCAGTTCCTACAAGTTACATTGGTCCCGTGCGAGGTTTTGGTGCCTCCTACGGGGTCGTTTGGGGGCTGGTTTGGGTTTTCACCCTTTAACAGCCTGATTTCAAGTCTAAGTATGATTTTTGCAAATTATCGTCATACTCTCAAACCGGGAGACCCGGATCTACACGGTCAGTTCCTACAAGTTACATTGGTCCCGTGCGAGGTGTTCGTGCCTCCTACGGGGTCGTTTGGGGGCTGGTTTGGGTTTTCACCCTTTAACGGACTATTTTCAAGTCTAAGTGTTATTTTTAAAAATTATCGTCATACTCTCAAACCGGGAGACCCAAGACTACGCGGTCAGTTCCTACAAGTTACATTGGTCCCGTGCGAGGTGTTCGTGCCTCCTACGGGGTCGTTTAGGGGCTGGTTTGGGTGTTCACCCTTTAACGACCTGTTTTCAAGTCTAAGTGTGATTTTTGCAAATTATCGTCATACTCTCAAACCGGGAGACCCGGGACTACGCGGTCAGTTCCTACAAGTTACATTGGTCCCGTGCGAGGTGTTCGTGCCTCCTACGGGATCTTTTGGCGGCTGGTTTGGGTTTTCACTCTTTAACGACCTGTTTTCAAGTCTAAGTGTGAGTTTTGCAAATTATCGTCACACTCTCAAACCGGGAGACCCGGGACTACGCGGTCAGTTCCTACAAGTTACATTGGTCCCGTGCGAGGTGTTCGTGCCTCCTACGGGGTCGTTTGGGGGCTGGTTCGGGTTTTTACCCTTTAACGACATGTTTTCAAGTCTAAGTGTGATTTTTGCAAATAATCTTCATACTCTCGAACCGGGAGACCCGGGACTACGCGGTCAGTTCCTACAAGTTACATTGGTCCCGTGCGAGGTGTTCGTGCCTCCTACGGGGTCGTTTGGGGGCTGGTTTGGGTTTTCATCCTTTAACGGCCTGTTTTCAAGTCTAAGTGTGATTTTTGCAAATTATCGTCACACTCCCAAATCGGGAGACCCGAGACTACGCGGTTAGTTGGCACAAGTTACATTGGTCCTGTGCGAGGTGTTTGTGCATCCTACGGGTGGAGGCTGGTTTGGGTTTTCACCCTTTAACGACCTGTTTTCAAGTCTAAGTGTGATTTTTGCAAATTATCGTCATACTCTCAGACTGGGAGACCCGAGACAACGCGGTTAGTTCCTACAAGTTACATTCGTCCCGTGCGAGGTGTTCGTGCCTCCTACGGGGTCGTTTAGGGGCTGGTTTGGGTTTCCACCCTTTAACGACCTGTGTTCAAGTCTAAGTGTGATTTTTGCAAATTATCGTCATACCCTCAAACCGGTAGACCCGGGACTACGCGGTCAGTTCCTACAAGTTACATTGGTCCCGTGCGAGGTGTTCGTGCCTCCTATGGGATCGTTTGGGGGCTGGTTTGGGTTTTCACCCTTTACCGGCCTGTTTTGAAGTCTAAGGGTGATTTTTGCAAATTATCGTCATACTCTCAAAACGGGAGACTCGGGACTACGCAGTCAGTTCCTACAAGTTACATTGGTCCCGTGCGAGGTGTTCGTGCCTCCTACGGGGTCGTTTGGGGGCTGGTTTGGGTTTTCACCCTTTAACGGACTATTTTCAAGTCTAAGTGTGATTTTAAAAAATTATCATCATACTCTCAAACCGGGAGATCCGAGACTACGCGGTTAGTTGGCACAAGTTACATCTGTCCCGTACGGGGTGTTCGCGCCTCCTACGGGGTCGTTTGGGAGCTGATTTGGGTTTTCACCTTTTAATGGCCTGTTTTCAAGTCTAAGTGTGATTTTTTCAAATAATCGTCATACTCTCAAATCGGGTGACCCGGGACTACGCGATCAATTCTAACAAGTTACATAGGTCCCGTGCGAGGTGTTCGTGCCTCCTACGGGGTCGTTTGCGGGCTGGTTTCGGTTTTCACCCTTTGACGGCCTGTTTTCAAGTGGAAGTGTGATTTTTTCTAATTATCGTCATACTCTCAAACCGGGAGACCCGGGACAAAGTGGTCAGTTCCTACAAGTTACGTTGGTCCCGTTCGAGGTGTTCGTGCCTCCTACGGGGTCGTTTGGGGGCTGGTTTGGGTTTTCACCCTTTAACGGCCT
Source organism: Sambucus nigra (assembly GCA_949130495.1). Lineage (NCBI taxonomy): Eukaryota > Viridiplantae > Streptophyta > Magnoliopsida > Dipsacales > Adoxaceae > Sambucus > Sambucus nigra. The sequence goes on along the minus strand of OX422211.1, from coordinate 462,265,868 downwards.
GTTTTCAAGTCTAAGTGTGATTTTTGCAAATTATCATCATACTATCAAACCCGTAGACCCGGGACTACGCGGTCAGTTCCTACAAGTTACATTGGTCCCGTGCGAGGTGTTCGTGCCTCCTACGGGGTCGTTTGGGGGCTGGTTTGGGTTTTCACCCTTTAACGGCCTGTTTTCAAGTCTAAGTGTGATTTTTGCAAATTATCGTCATACTCTAAAATCGGGAGACCCGGGACTACGCTGTCAGTTCCTACAAGTTACATTGGTCCCGTGCGAGGTGTTTGTGCCTCCTACGGGGTCGTTTGGGGGCTGGTTTGGGTTTTCACCCTTTAACGGCCTGTTTTCAAGTCTAAGTGTGATTTTTACAAATTATCGTCATACTCTAAAACCGGGAGACCCGAGACTATGCGGTCAATTCCTACAAGTTACATTTGTCCCGTACGAGGTGTTCGTGCCTCCTACGGGGTCGTTTGGGGGCTGGTTTGGGTTTTTACCCTTTAACGGCCTGTTTTCAAGTATAAGTGTGCTTTTTGCAAATTATCGTCATACTCTCAAATCGGGAGACCCGGTACTACGCGGTCAGTTCCTACAAGTTACATTGGTCTCGTGCGAGGTGTTCGTGCCTCCTACGGGGTCGTTTGGGGGCTAGTTTTGGTTTTCACCCTTTAACGGCCTGTTTTCAAGTCTAAGTGTGATTTTTGCAAATTATCGTCGTACTCTCAAATCGGGAGACCCGAGACTACGCGGTCAGTTCCTACAAGTTACATTGGTCCCGTGCGAGGTGTTCGTGCCTCCTACGGGATCGTTTGGGGGCTGGTTTGGGTTTTCACCCTTTAACGGCCTGTTTTCAAGCCAAAGTGTGATTTTTTCAAATTATCTTCATACTCTAAAACCGGGAGACCCGAGACTATGCGGTCAGTTCCTACAAGTTACATTGGTCCCGTGCGAGGTGTTCGTGCCTCCTACGGGGTCATTTGGGGGCTGGTTTGGGTTTTCACCCTTTAACGGCCTGTTTTCAAGTCTAGGTGTGATTTTTGCAAATTATCGTCATACTCTCAAACCGAGAGACCCGAGACTACGCGGTCAGTTCCTACATATTACATTGGTCCCGTGCGAGGTGTTGGTGCCTTCTTACGGGGTCGTTTGGGGGCGGGTTTGGGTTTTCACCCTTTAACGGCCTGTTTTCAAGTGTAAGTGTGATTTTTAAAAATTATCATCATACTCTCAAACCGGGAGATCCGAGACTACGCGGTTAGTTGGCACAAGTTACATTGGTCCCGTGCGAGGTGTTCGTGCCTCCTCCGGGGTCGTTTGGGATCTGGTTTGGGTTTTCACCTTTTAATGGCCTGTTTTCAAGTCTAAGTGTGATTTTTGCAAATAATCGTCATACTCTCAAATCGGGTGACCCGGGAGTACGCGATCAGTTCCAACAAGTTACATTGGTCCCGTGCGAGGTGTTCATGCCTCCTACGGGGTCGTTTGGGGGCTGGTTTGGGTTTTCACCCTTTAATGGCGTTTTTTCAAGTGGAAGTGTGACTTTTTCAAATTATCGTCATACTCTCAAACCGGGAGACCCGGGACTACGTGGTCAGTTCCTACAAGTTACATTGGTCCCGTGCGAGGTGTTCGTGCCTCCTACGGGGTCGTTTGGGGGCTGGTTTGGGTTTTCACCCTTTAACGGCCTGTTTTCAAGTCTAAGTGCGAATTTTGCAAATTATCGTCATACTCTCAAATCGGGAGACCCGGGACTATGCGGTCAGTTCCTACAAGTTACATTGGTCCCCTGCGAAGTGTTCGTGCCTCCTACGGGGTCGTTTGGGGGTTGGTTTGGGTTTTCACCCTTTAACGACCTGTTTTCAAGTCTAAGTGTGATTTTTGCAAATTATCGTCACACTCTCAAACCGGGAGACCCGAGACTACGCGGTCAGTTCCTACAAGTTACATTGGTCCCGTGCGAGGTGTTCGTGCCTCCTACGGGGTCGTTTGGGGGCTGGTTTGGGTTTTTACCCTTTAACGGTCTATTTTCAAGTCTAAGTGTGATTTTTGCAAATTATCGTCATACTCTTTAATCGGGAGACCCGGTACTACGCGGTCAGTTCTAGAAGTTACATTGGTCTCGTACGAGGTGTTCGTGCCTCCTACGGGGTTGTTTGGTGGCTGGTTTGGGTTTTCACCCTTTAACGGCCTAATTTCAAGTCTAAGTGTGATTTTTACAAATTATCGTCACACTCTCAAACCGGGAGACCCGAGACTACGCGGTCAGTTCCTACAAGTTACATTGGTCCCGTGCGAGGTGTTCGTGCCTCCTACGGGGTCGTTTGGGGGCTAGTTTGGGTTTTTACCCTTTAACGGCCTGTTTTCAAGGCTAAGTGTGATTTTTGCAAATTATCGTCATACTCTCAAATCGGGAGACCCGGTACTACGCGGTCAGTTCCTACAAGTTACATTGGTCTCGTGCGAGGTGTTCGTGCCTCCTACGGGGTTGTTTGGGGGCTGGTTTGGGTTTTCACCCTTTAATGGCCTAATTTCAAGTCTAAGTGTGATTTTTACAAATTATCGTCATACTCTCAAACCGGTAGACCCGAGACTACGCGGTTAGTTGGCACAAGTTATATTGGTCCCGTGCGAGGTGTTCGTGCCTCCTACGGGGTCGTTTGGGGGCTGGTTTGGGTTTTCACCCTTTAACGGCATTTGTTCAAGTGGAAGTGTGATTTTTGCAAATTATCGTCATACTCTCAAACCGGGAGACCCGGGACTACGCGGTCAGTTCCTACAAGATACATTGGTCCCGTGCGAGGTGTTCGTGCCTCCTACGGGGTCGTTTGCGGGCTGGTTTGGGTTTTCACCCTTTAACGGCCTATTTTCAAGTCTAAGTGTTATTTTTAAAAATTATCGTCATACTCTCAAATCGGGAGACTCGGGACTACGCGATCAGTTCCTACAAGTTACATTGGTCGCGCGCGGGGTGTTCGTACCTCCTACGGGGTCGTTTGGGGGCTGGTTTGGGTTTCACCCTTTAACGGCCTATTTTCAAGTCTAAGTATGATTTTTACAAATTATCGTCATACTCTAAAACCGGGAGACCCGAGACTACGCGGTGAGTTCCTACAAGTTACATTGGTCCCGTGTGAGGTGTTCGTGCCTCCTACGGGGTCGTTTGGGGGCTGGTTTGGGTTTTTACCCTTTAACGGCCTGTTTTCAAGTCTAAGTGTGATTTTTGCAAATTATCGTCATACTCTCAAATCGGGAGACCCGGTACTACGCGGTCAGTTCCTACAAGTTACATTGGTCTCGTGCGAGGTGTTCGTGCCTCCTACGGGGTTGTTTGGGGGCTGGTTTGGGTTTTCACCCTTTAACGGCCTAATTTCAAGTCTAAGTGTGATTTTTACAAATTATCGTCATACTCTCAAACCGGTAGACCCGAGACTACGCGGTTAGTTGGCACAAGTTATATTGGTCCCGTGCGAGGTGTTCGTGCCTCCTACGGGGCCGTTTGGGGGCTGGTTTGGGTTTTCACCCTTTAACGACCTGTTTTCTAGTCTAAGTGTGATTTTTGCAAATTATCGTCATACTCTCAAACCGGGAGACCCGGGACTACGCGGTCAGTTCCTACAAGATACATTGGTCCCGTGCGAGGTGTTCGTGCCTCCTACGGGGTCGTTTGCGGGCTGGTTAGGGTTTCCACCCTTTAACGACCTATTTTCAAGTCTAAGTGTTATTTTTAAAAATTATCGTTACACTCTCAAACCGGGAGACTCGGGACTACGCGGTCAGTTCCTACAAGGTACATTGGTCCCGTGCGAGGTGTTCGTGCCTCCTACGGGGTCGTTTGGGGGCTGGTTTGGGTTTTCACCCTTTAACGGCCTGTTTTCAAGTCCAGGTGTGATTTTTGAAAATTATCGCCATACTCTCAAACCAACAGACCCGAGACTACACGGTCAGTTCCTACAAGTTACATTGGTCCCGTGCGAGGTGGTCGTGCCTCCTACGGGGTCGTTTGGGGGCTGGTTTGGGTTTTCACCCTTTAACGGCCTGTTTTTAAGTCTAAGTGTGATTTTTGCAAATTATCGTCATCCTCTCAAATCGGGAGACCCGGTACTACGCGGTCAGTTCCTACAAGTTACATTGGTCTCGTGCGAGCTGTTCGTGCCTCCTACGGGGTTGTTTGGGGGATGGTTTGGGTTTTAAACCTTTAACGGCCTAATTTCGAGTCTAAGTGTGATTTTTGCAAATTATCGTCATACTCTCAAACCGGTAGACCCGTGACTACGCGGTTAGTTGGCACAAGTTACATTTGTTCCGTGCGAGGTGTTCGTGCCTCCTACGGGGTCGTCTGGGGGCTGGTTTGGGTTTTCACCCTTTAACGACCTGTTTTCTAGTCTAAGTGTGATTTTTGCAAATTATCATCATACTCTCAAATCGGGAGACCCGGGACTACGCGGTCAGTTCTTACAAGTTACATTGGTCCCGTGCGAGGTGTTCGTGCCTCCAACGGGATCGTTTGGGGGCTGGTTTGGGTTTTCACCCTATAACGGCCTATTTTCAAGTCTAAGTGTGATTTTAAAAATTATCGTCATACTCTCAAACCGGGAGACCCGAGACTACGTGGTTAGTTGGCACAAGTTACATTGGTCCCGTGCGAGGTGTTCGTGCCTCCTACGGTGTCGTTTGGTGGCTGGTTCGGGTTTTCACCCTTTAACGACCTGTTTTTAAGTCTAAGTGTGATTTTTGCAAATTATAGTCATACTCTCAAACCGGGAGACCCGGGACTACACGGTCAGTTCCTACAAGTTACATTGGTCCCGTGCGAGGTGTTCGTGCCTCCAACGGGGTCGTTTGGGGCCTGGTTTGAGTTTTCACCCTTTAACGGCCTGTTTTCAAGTCTAAGTGTGATTTTTGCAAATTATCGTCATACTCTCAAACCGAGAGACCCGAGACTATGCGATCAGTTCCTACAAGTTACATTGGTCCCGTGCGAGGTGTTGGTGCCAGCTATGGGGTCGTTTGGGGGCTGATTTGTGTTTTCACCCTTTAACGACCTGTTTTCAAGTCTAAGTGTGATTTTTAAAAATTATCGTCATACTCTCAAATCGGGAGACCCGAGACTACGCGGTTAGTTGGGACAAGTTACATTGGTCCTGAGCGAGGTGTTCGTGCCTCCTACAGGGTCGTTTGGGGGCTGGTTTGGGTTTTCACCCTTTAACGACCTATTTTCAAGTCTAGGTGTGATTTTTGCAAATTATCGTCATACTCTCAAACCGGTAGACCCGGGACTACGTGGTCAGTTCCTACAGGTTACATTGGTCCCGTGCAAGGTGTTCGTGCCTCCTACAGGATCGTTTGGTGGCAGGTTTGGGTTTTCACCCTTTAACGGCCTGTTTTCAAGTCTAGGTGTGATTTTTGCAAATTATCGTCATACTCTCAAACCGGGAGACTCGGGACTACGCGGTGAGTTCCTACAAGTTACATTGATCCCGTGCGAGGTGTTCGTGCCTCCTACGGGGTCGTTTGGGGGCTGGTTTGGGTTTTCACACTTTAACGGCCTGTTTTAAAGTCTAAGGGTGATTTTTGCAAATTATCGTCATACTCTCAAACCGGGAGACCCGGGACTACGCGGTCAATTCCTACAAGTTACATTGGTCCCGTGCGAGGTGTTCGTGCCTCCTACGGGGTCGTTTGGGGGATGGTTTGGGTTTTCACACTTTAACGGCTTGTTTTCAAGTCTAAGTGTGATTTTTACAAATTATCGTCATACTCTAAAACCGGGAGACCCGGGACTACGCGGTCAGTTCCTACAAGTTACATTGGTCCCGTACGAGGTGTTCGTGCCTCCTACGGGGTCGTTTGGGGGTTGGTTTGGGTTTTCACACTTTAACGGCCTGTTTTCAAGTCTAAGTGTGATTTTTACAAATTATCGTCATACTCTAAAATCGGGAGACCCGGGACTACGCGGTCAGTTCCTACAAGTTACATTGGTCCCGTGCGAGGTGTTCGTGCCTCCTACGGGGTCGTTTGGGGGATGGTTTGGGTTTTCACCCTTTAACGACCTGTTTTCAAGTCTAAGTGTAATTTTTGCAAATTATCGTCATACTCTCAAATCGGGAGACCCGGGACTACGCGGTCAGTTCCTACAAGTTACATTGGTCCCATGCGAGGTGTTCGTGTCTCCTACGGTGTCGTTTGGGGGTTGGTTTGGGTTTTCACCCTTTAACGACCTGTTTTCAAGTCTAAGTGTGATTTTTGCAAATTATCGTCACACTCTCAAACCGGGAGACCCGGGACTACGCGGTCAGTTCCTACAAGTTACTTTGGTCCCGTGCGAGGTGTTCGTGCCTCCTACGGGGTCGTTTGGGGGCTGGTTTGGGTTTTTACCCTTTAACGGCCTGTTTTCAAGTCTAAGTGTGATTTTTGCAAATTATCATCATACTCTCAAATCGGGAGACCCGGTACTACGCGGTCAGTTCTTACAAGTTACATTGGTCTCGTGCGAGGTGTTCGTGCCTCCTACGGGGTTGTTTGGGGGCTGGTTTGGGTTTTCACCCTTTAACGGCCTAATTTCAAGTCTAAGTGTGATTTTTACAAATTATCATCATACTCTTAAACCGGTAGACCCGAGACTACGCGGTTAGTTGGCACAAGTTATATTGGTCCCGTGCGAGGTGTTCGTGCCTCCTACGGGGTCTTTTGGGGGCTGGTTTGGGTTTTCACCCTTTAACAACCTGTTTTCTAGTCTAAGTGTGATTTTTACAAATTATCGTCATACTCTCAAACCGGGAGACCAGGGACTACGCGGTCAGTTCCTACAAGTTACATTGGTCCCGTGCGAGGTGTTCGTGCCTCCTACGGGGTCGTTTGCGGGCTGGTTAGGGTTTTCACCTTTAACGGACTATTTTCAAGTCTAAGTGTTATTTTTAAAAATTATCGTCATACTCTCAAACCGGGAGACTCGGGACTACGCGGTCAGTTCCTACAAGTTACATTGGTCCCGCGCGGGGTGTTCGTGCCTCCTACGGGGTCGTTTGGGGGCTGGTTTGGGTTTTCACCCTTTAACGGCCTGTTTTCAAGTCTAAGTGTGATTTTTACAAATTATCGTCATACTCTAAAACCGGGAGACCCGAGACTACGCGGTCAGTTCCTACAAGTTACATTGGTCCCGTGCGAGGTGTTCGTGCCTCCTACGGGATCGTTTGGGGGCTGGTTTGGGTTTTCATCCTTTAATGGCCTGTTTTCAAGTCTAAGTGTGATTTTTGCAAATTATCGTCATACTCTCAAACCGGGAGACCCGAGACTATGCGGTCAGTTCCTACAAGTTACATTGGTCCCGCACGAGGTGTTCGTGCCTCCTACGGGGTCGTTTGGGGACTGGTTTGGGTTTTCACCTTTTAACGACCTGTTTTCTAGTCTAAGTGTGATTTTTGCAAATTATCGTCATACTCTCAAACCGGGAGACCCGGGACTACGCGGTCAGTTCCTACAAGTTACATTGGTCCCATGCGAGGTGTTCGTGCCTCCTACGGGGTCGTTTGCGGGCTGGTTAGGGTTTTCACCCTTTAACGGCCTATTTTCAAGTCTAAGTGTTGATTTTAAAAATTATCATCATACTCTCAAACCGGGAGACTCGGGACTATGCGGTCAGTTCCTACAAGTTACATTGGTCTCGCGCGGGGTGTTCGTGCCTCCTACGGGGTCGTTTGGGGGTTGGTTTGGGTTTTTACCCTTTAACGGCCTGTTTTCAAGTCTAAGTGTGATTTTTACAAATTATCGTCATACTCTAAAACCGGGAGACCCGAGACTGCGCGGTCACTTCCTACAAGTTACATTGGTCCCGTGCGAGGTGTTCGTGCCTCCTACAGGGTCGTTTGGGGGCTGGTTTGGGTTTTCACCCTTTAACGGCCTGTTTTAAAGTCTAAGTGTGATTTTTATAAATTATCATCATACTCTCAAACCGGGAGACCTGGAACTATGCGGTCAGTTCCTACAAGTTACATTGGTCCCGTGCGAGGTGTTCGTGCCTCCTACGGGATCGTTTGGGGGCTGGTTTGGGTTTTCACCCTTTAACGGCCTGTGTTTCAAGTCTAAGTGTGATTTTAAAAATTATCGTCATACTCTCAAACCGGGAGACCCGAGACTACGCGGTTAGTTGGCACAAGTTACATTGGTCCCGTACGAGGTGTTCGTGCCTCCAACGGTGTCGTTTGGTGGCTGGTTTGGGTTTTCACCCTTTAACGGCCTGTTTTTAAGTCTAAGTGTGATTTTTGCAAATTATCGTCATACTCTCAAACCGGGAGATCCGGGACTACACGGTCAGTTCCTACAAGTTACATTGGTCCCGTGCGAGGTGTTCGTGCCTCCTACGGGGTCGTTTGGGGGCTGGTTTGAGTTTTCACCCTTTAACGGCCTGTTTTCAAGTCTAGGTGTGATTTTTGCAAATTATCGTCATACTGTCAAACCGAGAGACCCGAGACTACGCGGTCAGTTCCTACAAGTTACATTGGTCCCGTGCGAGGTGTTGGTGCCTCCTATGGGGTCGTTTGGGGGCTGGTTTGGGTTTTCACCCTTTAACGGCCTGTTTTCAAGTCTAAGTGTGATTTTTAAAAATTATCGTCATACTCTCAAACCGGGAGACCCGAGACTAAGCGGTTAGTTGGCACAAGTTACATTGGTCCTGTGCGAGGTGTTCGTGCCTCCTACGGGGTCGTTTGGGGGCTGGTTTGGGTTTTCACCCTTTAACGACCTATTTTCAAGTCTAGGTGTGATTTTTGCAAATTATCGTCATACTCTCAAACCGGTAGACTCGGGACTACGTGGTCCGTTCCTACAGGTTACATTGGTCCCGTGCAAGGTGTTCGTGCCTCCTACAGGATCGTTTGGGGGCTGATTTGGGTTTTCACCCTTTAACGGCCTGGTTTCAAGTCTAGGTGTGATTTTTTCAAATTATCGTCATACTCTCAAACCGAGAGACTCGGGACTACGCGGTCAGTTCCTACAAGTTACATTGGTCCCGTGCGAGGTGTTCGTGCCTCCTACGGGGTCGTTTGGGGGCTGGTTTGGGTTTTCACACTTTAATGGCCTAATTTCAAGTCTAAGTGTGATTTTTACAAATTATCGTCATACTCTCAAACCGGTAGACCCGAGACTACGCGGTTAGTTGGCACAAGTTATATTGGTCCCGTGCGAGGTGTTCGTGCCTCCTACGGGGTCGTTTGGGGGCTGGTTTGGGTTTTCACACTTTAACGGCATTTGTTCAAGTGGAAGTGTGATTTTTGGAAATTATCGTCATACTCTCAAACCGGGAGACCCGGGACTACGCGGTCAGTTCCTACAAGATACATTGGTCCCGTGCGAGGTGTTCGTGCCTCCTACGGGGTCGTTTGCGTGCTGATAGGGTTTTCACCCTTTAACGGCCTATTTTCAAGTCTAAGTGTTATTTTTAAAAATTATCGTCATACTCTCAAATCGGGAGACTCGGGACTACGCGGTCAGTTCCTACAAGTTACATTGGTCGCGCGCGGGGTGTTCGTGCCTCCTACGGGGTCGTTTGGGGGCTGGTTTTGGTTTTCACCCTTTAACGACCTGTTTTCAATCCAAGTGTGATTTTTGCAAATTCTCATCACACTCTCAAACCGGGAGACCCGGGACTACGCGGTCAGTTCCTACAAGTTACATTGGTCTCGTGCGAGGTGTTCGTGCCTCCTACGGGGTCGTTTGGGGGCTGGTTTGGGTTTTTACCCTTTAACGGCCTGTTTTCAAGTCTAAGTGTGATTTTTGAAAATTATCGTCATACTCTCAAATCGGGAGACCCGGTACTACGCGGTCAGTTCCTACAAGTTACATTGGTCTCGTGCGAGGTGTTCGTGCCTCCTACGGGGTTGTTTGGGGGCTAGTTTGGGTTTTCACCCTTTAACGGCCTAATTTCAAGTCTAAGTGTGATTTTTGCAAATTATCATCATACTCTCAAATCGAGAGACCCGGTACTACGCGGTTAGTTCCTACAATTTACATTGGTCTCGTGCGAGCTGTTCGTGCCTCCTACGGGGTTGTTTGGGGGATGGTTTGGGTTTTCACCCTTTAACGGCCTAATTTCGAGTCTAAGTGTGATTTTTGCAAATTATCGTCATACTCTCAAACCGGTAGACCCGAGACTACGCGGTTAGTTGGCACAAGTTACATTTGTTCCGTGCGAGGTGTTCGTGCCTCCTACGGGGTCGTTTGGGGGCTGGTTTGGGTTTTCACCATTTAACGACCTGTTTTCTAGTCTAAGTGTGATTTTTGCAAATTATCATCATACTCTCAAACAGGGAGACCCGAGACTACGCGGTCAGTTCCTACAAGTTACATTTGTCCCGTGCGAGGTGTTCGTGCCTCCTACGGGATCGTTTGGGGGCTGGTTTGGGTTTTCACCCTTTAACGGCCTGTGTTTCAAGTCTAAGTGTGATTTTAAAAATTATCATCATACTCTCAAACCGGGAGACCCGAGACTACGCGGTTAGTTGGCACAAGTTACATTGGTCCCGTGCGAGGTGTTCGTGCCTCCTCCGGTGTCGTTTGGTGGCTGGTTTGGGTTTACACCGTCTAACGGCCTGTTTTTAAGTCTAAGTGTGCTTTTTGCAAATTATCGTCATACTCTCAAACTGGGAGACCCGGGACTACACGGTCAGTTCCTACAAGTTACATTGGTCCCGTGCGAGGTGTTCGTGCCTCCTACGGGGTCGTTTGGGTGCTGGTTTGGGTTTTCACCCTTTAACGACCTGTTTTCAAGTCTAAGTGTGATTTTTGCAAATTATCATCGTACTCTCAAACCGAGAGACCCGAGACTACGCGGTCAGTTCCTACAAGTTACATTGGTCCCGTGCGAGGTGTTGGTGCCTCCTATGGGGTCGTTTGGGGGCTGGTTTGGGTTTTTACCCTTTAACGGCCTGTTTTCAAGTCTAAGTGTGATTTTTGAAAATTATCGTCATACTCTCAAATCGGGAGACCCGGTACTACGCGGTCAGTTCCTACAAGTTACATTGGTCTCGTGCGAGGTGTTCGTGCCTCCTACGGGGTTGTTTGGGGGCTAGTTTGGGTTTTCACCCTTTAACGGCCTAATTTCAAGTCTAAGTGTGATTTTTGCAAATTATCATCATACTCTCAAATCGAGAGACCCGGTACTACGCGGTTAGTTCCTACAATTTACATTGGTCTCGTGCGAGCTGTTCGTGCCTCCTACGGGGTTGTTTGGGGGATGGTTTGGGTTTTCACCCTTTAACGGCCTAATTTCGAGTCTAAGTGTGATTTTTGCAAATTATCGTCATACTCTCAAACCGGTAGACCCGAGACTACGCGGTTAGTTGGCACAAGTTACATTTGTTCCGTGCGAGGTGTTCGTGCCTCCTACGGGGTCGTTTGGGGGCTGGTTTGGATTTTCACCATTTAACGACCTGTTTTCTAGTCTAAGTGTGATTTTTGCAAATTATCATCATACTCTCAAACAGGGAGACCCGAGACTACGCGGTCAGTTCCTACAAGTTACATTTGTCCCGTGCGAGGTGTTCGTGCCTCCTACGGGATCGTTTGGGGGCTGGTTTGGGTTTTCACCCTTTAACGGCCTGTGTTTCAAGTCAAAGTGTGATTTTAAAAATTATCGTCATACTCTCAAACCGGGAGACCCGAGACTACGCGGTTAGTTGGCACAAGTTACATTGGTCCCGTGCGAGGTGTTCGTGCCTCCTCCGGTGTCGTTTGGTGGCTGGTTTGGGTTTACACCGTCTAACGGCCTGTTTTTAAGTCTAAGTGTGATTTTTGCAAATTATCGTCATACTCTCAAACCGGGAGACCCGAGACTACGCGGTCAGTTCCTACAAGTTACATTGGTCCCGTGCGAGGTGTTCGTGCCTCCTACGGGGTCGTTTGGGGGCTGGTTTGGGTTTTCACCCTTTAACGACCTGTTTTCAAGTCTAAGTGTGATTTTTGCAAATTATCGTCGTACTCTCAAACCGAGAGACCCGAGACTACGCGGTCAGTTCCTACAAGTTACATTGGTCCCGTGCGAGGTGTTCGTGCCTCCTACGGGGTCGTTTGGGGGCTGGTTTTGGTTTTCACCCTTTAACGACCTGTTTTCAATCCAAGTGTGATTTTTGCAAATTCTCATCACACTCTCAAACCGGGAGACCCGAGACTACGCGGTCAGTTCCTACAAGTTACATTGGTCTCGTGCGAGGTGTTCGTGCCTCCTACGGGGTCGTTTGGGGGCTGGTTTGGGTTTTTACCCTTTAACGGCCTGTTTTCAAGTCTAAGTGTGATTTTTGAAAATTATCGTCATACTCTCAAATCGGGAGACCCGGTACTACGCGGTCAGTTCCTACAAGTTACATTGGTCTCGTGCGAGGTGTTCGTGCCTCCTACGGGGTTGTTTGGGGGCAAGTTTGGGTTTTCACCCTTTAACGGCCTAATTTCAAGTCTAAGTGTGATTTTTGCAAATTATCATCATACTCTCAAATCGAGAGACCCGGTACTACGCGGTTAGTTCCTACAATTTACATTGGTCTCGTGCGAGCTGTTCGTGCCTCCTACGGGGTTGTTTGGGGGATGGTTTGGGTTTTCACCCTTTAACGGCCTAATTTCGAGTCTAAGTGTGATTTTTGCAAATTATCGTCATACTCTCAAACCGGTAGACCCGAGACTACGCGGTTAGTTGGCACAAGTTACATTTGTTCCGTGCGAGGTGTTCGTGCCTCCTACGGGGTCGTTTGGGGGCTGGTTTGGGTTTTCACCATTTAACGACCTGTTTTCTAGTCTAAGTGTGATTTTTGCAAATTATCATCATACTCTCAAACAGGGAGACCCGAGACTACGCGGTCAGTTCCTACAAGTTACATTTGTCCCGTGCGAGGTGTTCGTGCCTCCTACGGGATCGTTTGGGGGCTGGTTTGGGTTTTCACCCTTTAACGGCCTGTGTTTCAAGTCAAAGTGTGATTTTAAAAATTATCGTCATACTCTCAAACCGGGAGACCCGAGACTACGCGGTTAGTTGGCACAAGTTACATTGGTCCCGTGCGAGGTGTTCGTGCCTCCTCCGGTGTCGTTTGGTGGCTGGTTTGGGTTTACACCGTCTAACGGCCTGTTTTTAAGTCTAAGTGTGATTTTTGCAAATTATCGTCATACTCTCAAACTGGGAGACCCGGGACTACACGGTCAGTTCCTACAAGTTACATTGGTCCCGTGCGAGGTGTTCGTGCCTCCTACGGGGTCGTTTGGGTGCTGGTTTGAGTTTTCACCCTTTAACGGCCGGTTTTCAAGTCTAGGTGTGATTTTTACAAATTATCATCATACTCTCAAACCGAGAGACCCGAGACTACGCGGTCAGTTCCTACAAGTTACATTGGTCCCGTGCGAGGTGTTGGTGCCTCCTATGGGGTCGTTTGGGGACTGGTTTGGGTTTTCACCCTTTAACGGCCTGTTTTCAAGTCTAAGTGTGATTTTTAAAAATTATCGTCATACTCTCAAACCGGGAGACCCGAGACTACGCGGTTAGTTGGCACAAGTTACATTGGTCCTGTGCGAGGTGTTCGTGCCTCCTACGGGGTCGTTTCGGGGCTGGTTTGGGTTTTCACCCTTTAACGACCTATGTTCAAGTCTAGGTGTGATTTTTCCAAATTATCGTCATCCTCTCAAACCGGTAGACCCGGGACTACGTGGTCAGTTCCTACAGGTTACATTGGTCCCGTGCAAGGTGTTCGTGCCTCCTACAGGATCGTTTGGGGGCTGGTTTGGGTTTTCACCCTTTAACGGCCTGTTTTCAAGTCTAGGTGTGATTTTTGCAAATTATCATCATACTCTCAAACCGGGAGACTCGGGACTACGCGGTCAATTCCTACAAGTCACATTGATCCCGTGCGAGGTGTTCGTGCCTCCTACGGGGTCGTTTGGGGGCTGGTTTGGGTTTTCACCCTTTAACGGCCTGTTTTCAAGTCTAAGTGTGATTTTTGCAAATTATCGTCATACTCTCAAACCGGGAGACCCGGGACTACGCGGTCAGTTCCTACAAGTTACATTGGTCCCGTGCGAGGTGTTCGTGCCTCCTACGGGGTCGTTTGGGGGCTGGTTTGGGTTTTCACACTTTAACGGCCTGTTTTCAAGTCTATGTGTGATTTTTTCAAATTATCGTCATACTCTCAAACCGGGAGACCCGGGACTACGTGGTCAGTTCCTACAAGTTACATTGGTCCCGTGCGAGGTGTTCGTGCCTCCTACGGGGTCGTTTGGGGGCTGGTTTGGGTTTTCACACTTTAACGGCCTATTTTCAAGTCTAAGAGTGATTTTTACAAATTATCGTCATACTCTAAAATCGGGAGATCCGGGACTACGCGGTCAGTTCCTACAAGTTACATTGGTCCCGTGCGAGGTGTTCGTGCCTCCTACGGGGTCGTTTGGGGGATGGTTTGGGTTTTCACCCTTTAACGGCCTGTTTTCAAGTCTAAGTGTGATTTTTGCAAATTATCGTCATACTCTCAAATCGGGAGACCCGGGACTACGCGGTCAGTTACTACTACTTACATTGGTCCCGTGCGAGGTGTTCGTGTCTCCTACGGTGTCGTTTGGGGGTTGGTTTGGGTTTTCACCCTTTAACGACCTGTTTTCAAGTCTAAGTGTGATTTTTGCAAATTATCATCACACTCTCAAACTGGAAGACCCGGGACTACGCGGTCAGTTCCTACAAGTTACATTGGTCCCGTGCGAGGTGTTCGTCCCTCCTACGGGGTCGTTTGGGGGCTCGTTTGGGTTTTTACCCTTTAACGGCCTGTTTTCAAGTCGAAGTGTGATTTTTGCAAATTATCGTCATGCTCTCAAATCGGGAGACCCGGTACTACAAGGTCAGTTCCTACAAGTTACATTGGTCTCGTGCGAGGTGTTCGTGCCTCCTACGGGGTTGTTTGGGGGCTGATTTGGGTTTTCACCCTTTAACGGCCTAATTTCAAGTCTATGAGTGATTTTTAAAAATTATCGTCATACTCTCAAACCGGGAGACTCGGGACTACGCGGTCAGTTCCTACAAGTTACATTGGTCCCGCGCGGGGTGTTCGTGCCACCTACGAGGTCGTTTGGGGGCTGGTTTGGGTTTTCACCCTTCAACGGCCTGTTTTCAAGTCTAAGTGTGATTTTTGCAAATTATCTTCATACTCTCGAATCGGGAGACCCAGGACTACACGGTCAGTTCCTACAAGTTACATTGGTCCCGTGCGAGGTGTTCGTGCCTCCTACGGGGTCGTTTGGGTGCTGGTTTGAGTTTTCACCCTTTAACGGCCGGTTTTCAAGTCTAGGTGTGATTTTTGCAAATTATCGTCATACTCTCAAACCGAGAGACCCGAGACTACGCGGTCAGTTCCTACAAGTTACATTGGTCCCGTGCGAGGTGTTGGTGCCTCCTATGGGGTCGTTTGGGGGCTGGTTTGGGTTTTCACCCTTTAACGGCCTGTTTTCAAGTCTAAGTGTGATTTTTAAAAATTATCGTCATACTCTCAAATCGGGAGACCCGAGACTACGCGGTTAGTTGGCACAAGTTACATTGGTCCTGTGCGAGGTGTTCGTGCCTCCTACGGGGTCGTTTCGGGGCTGGTTTGGGTTTTCACCCTTTAACGACCTATGTTCAAGTCTAGGTGTGATTTTTGCAAATTATCGTCATCCTCTCAAATCGGTAGACCCGGGACTACGTGGTCAGTTCCTACAGGTTACATTGGTCCCGTGCAAGGTGTTCGTGCCTCCTACAGGATCGTTTGGGGGCTGGTTTGGGTTTTCACCCTTTAACGACCTGTTTTCAAGTCTAGGTGTGATTTTTGCAAATTATCATCATACTCTCAAACCGGGAGACTCGGGACTACGCGGTCAATTCCTACAAGTCACATTGATCCCGTGTGAGGTGTTCGTGCCTCCTACGGGGTCGTTTGGGGGCTGGTTTGGGTTTTCACCCTTTAACGGCCTGTTTTCAAGTCTAAGTGTGATTTTTGCAAATTATCGTCATACTCTCAAATCGGGAGACCCGGGACTACGCGGTCAGTTCCTACAAGTTACATTGGTCCCGTGCGAGGTGTTCGTGCCTCCTACGGGGTCGTTTGGGGGCTGGTTTGGGTTTTCACACTTTAACGGCCTGTTTTCAAGTCTATGTGTGATTTTTTCAAATTATCGTCATACTCTCAAACCGGGAGACCCGGGACTACGTGGTCAGTTCCTACAAGTTACATTGGTCCCGTGCGAGGTTTTCGTGCCTCCTACGGGGTTGTTTGGGGGCTGGTTTGGGTTTTCACACTTTAACGGCCTATTTTCAAGTCTAAGAGTGATTTTTACAAATTATCGTCATACTCTAAAATCGAGAGATCCGGGACTACGCGGTCAGTTCCTACAAGTTACATTGGTCCCGTGCGAGGTGTTCGTGCCTCCTACGGGGTCGTTTGGGGGATGGTTTGGGTTTTCCCCCTTTAACGGCCTGTTTTCAAGTCTAAGTGTGATTTTTGCAAATTATCGTCATACTCTCAAATCGGGAGACCCGGGACTACGCGGTCAGTTCCTACTAGTTACATTGGTCCCGTGCGAGGTGTTCGTGTCTCCTACGGTGTCGTTTGGGGGTTGGTTTGGGTTTTCACCCTTTAACGACCTATTTTCAAGTCTAAGTGTGATTTTTGCAAATTATCATCACACTCTCAAACTGGAAGACCCGGGACTACGCGGTCAGTTCCTACAAGTTACATTGGTCCCGTGCGAGGTGTTCGTCCCTCCTACGGGGTCGTTTGGGGGCTCGTTTGGGTTTTTACCCTTTAACGGCCTGTTTTCAAGTCGAAGTGTGATTTTTGCAAATTATCATCATACTCTCAAATCGGGAGACCCGGTACTACAAGGTCAGTTCCTACAAGTTACATTGGTCTCGTGCGAGGTGTTCGTGCCTCCTACGGGGTTGTTTGGGGGCTGGTTTGGGTTTTCACCCTTTAACGGCCTAATTTCAAGTCTAAGAGTGATTTTTAAAAATTATCGTCATACTCTCAAACCGGGAGACTCGGGACTACGCGGTCAGTTCCTACAAGTTACATTGGTCCCGCGCGGGGTGTTCGTGCCTCCTACGAGGTCGTTTGGGGGCTGGTTTGGGTTTTCATCCATCAACGGCCTGTTTTCAAGTCTAAGTGTGATTTTTGCAAATTATCTTCATACTCTCGAATCGGGAGACCCTGGACTACGCGGTGAGTTCCTACAAGTTACATTGGTCTCGTGCGAGGTGTTCGTGTTTCCTACGGGATCGTTTGGGGGCTGGTTTTGGTTTTCACCCTTTAACGACATGTTTTCTAGTCTAAGTGTGATTTTTGCAAATTATCATCATACTCTCAAACCGGGAGACCCGGGACTACGCGGTCAGTTCCTACAAGTTACATTGGTCCCGTGCGAGGTGTTCGTGCCTCCTACGGGGTCGTTTGCGGGCTGGTTAGGGTTTTCACCCTTTAACGGCCTATTTTCAAGTCTAAGTGTTATTTTTAAAAATTATCGTCATATTCTCAAACCGGGAGACTCGGGACTACGCGGTCAGTTCCTACAAGTTACATTGGTCCCGCGCGGGGTGTTCGTGCCTCCTACGGGGTCGTTTGGGGGCAGGTTTGGGTTTTCACCCTTTAACGGCCTGTTTTCAAGTCTAGGTGTGATTTTTCCAAATTATCGTCATACTCTCGAATCGAGAGACCCGAGACTACGCGGTCAGTTCCTACAAGTTACATTGGTCCCGTGCGAGGTGTTCGTGCCTCCTACGGGGTCGTTTGGGG
Source organism: Sambucus nigra (assembly GCA_949130495.1). Lineage (NCBI taxonomy): Eukaryota > Viridiplantae > Streptophyta > Magnoliopsida > Dipsacales > Adoxaceae > Sambucus > Sambucus nigra. The sequence goes on along the minus strand of OX422211.1, from coordinate 462,248,097 downwards.
GATGGTTTGGGTTTTCCCCCTTTAAAGGCCTGTTTTCAAGTCTAAGTGTGATTTTTGCAAATTATCGTCATACTCTCAAATCGGGAGACCCGGGACTACGCGGTCAGTTCCTACAAGTTACATTGGTCCCGTGCGAGGTGTTCGTGCCTCCTACGGAGTCGTTTGGGGGCTGGTTTGGGTTTTCACCCTTAAATGACCTGTTTTCAAGTCTAAGTGTGATTTTTGCAAATTATCGTCACACTCTGAAACCGGGAGACCCGGGACTACGCGGTCAGTTCGTACAAGTTACATTGGTCCCGTGCGAGGTGTTCGTGCCTCCTACGGGGTCGTTTGGGGGCTGGTTTGGGTATTTACCCTTTAACGGCCTGTTTTCAAGTATAAGTGTGATTTTTGCAAAATATCGTCATACTCTCAAATCGGGAGACCCGGTACTACGCGGTCAGTTCCTACAAGTTACATTGGTCTCGTGCGAGGTGTTCGTGCCTCCTACGGGGTTGTTTGGGGGCTGTTTTGGGTTTTCACCCTTTAACGGCCTGTTTTCAAGTCTAAGTGTGATTTTTGCAAATTATCGTCATACTCTCAAACCGGGAGACCCGAGACTACGCGGTCAGTTCCTACAAGTTACATTTGTCCCGTGCGAGGTGTTCGTGCCTCCTACGGGGTCGTTTGGGGGCTGGTTTGGGTTTTCACCCTTTAACGGCCTATTTTCAAGTCTAAGTGTGATTTTTGTAAATTATCATCATACTCTCAAACCGGGAGACCCGGGACTACGCGGTCAGTTCCTACAAGTTACATTGGTCCCGTGCGAGGTGTTCGTGCCTCCTACGGAGTCGTTTGGGGGCTGGTTTGGGTTTTCACCCTTTAACGGCTTGTTTTCAAGTCTAAGTGTGATTTTTGCAAATTTAGCGTAATACTCTCAAATCGGGAGACCCGGTACTACGCGGTTAGTTCCTACAAGTTACATTGGTCTCGTGCGAGGTGTTCGTGCCTCCTATGGGGTTGTTTGGGGTTGGTTTGGGTTTTCACCCTTTAACGGCCTAATTTCGAGTCTAAGTGTGATTTTTGCCAATTATCGTCATACTCTCAAACCGGTAGACCCGAGACTACGCGGTTAGTTAGCACAAGTTACATTTGTTCCGTGCGAGGTGTTCGTGCCTCCTACAGGGTTGTTTGGGTGCTGGTTTGGGTTTTCACCCTTTAACGACCTGTTTTCTAGTCTAAGTGTGATTTTTGAAAATTATCGTCATACTCTCAAACCGGGATACCCGGGACTACGCGGTCAGTTCCTACAAGTTACATTGATCCCGTGCGAGGTGTTCGTGCCTCCTACGGGATCGTTTGGGGGCTGGTTTGGGTTTTCACCCTTTAACGGCATGTTTTCAAGTCTAAGAGTGATTTTAAAAATTATCATCATACTCTCAAACCGGGAGACCCGAGACTACGCGGTTAGTTGGCACAAGTTACATTGGTCCCGTGTGAGGTGTTCGTGCCTCCTACGGTGTCGTTTGGTGGCTGGTTTGGGTTTTCACCCTTTAACGACCTGTTTTTAAGTCTAAGTGTGATTTTTGCAAATTATCGTCATACTCTCAAACCGGGAGACCCGGGACTACACGGTCAGTTCCTACAAGTTACATTGGTCCCGTGCGAGGTGTTCGTGCCTCCTACGGGGTCGTTTGGGGGTTGGTTTGGGTTTTCACCCTTTAACGACCTGTTTTCAAGTCTAAGTGTGATTTTTGTAAATTATCGTCACACTCTCAAACCGGGAGACCCGGGACTACGCGGTCAGTTCCTGCAAGTTACATTGGTCCCGTGCGAGGTGTTCGTGCCTCCTACGGGGTCGTTTGGGGGCTGGTTTGGGTTTTTACCCTTTAACGGCCTGTTTTTAAGTATAAGTGTGATTTTTGCAAAGTATCGTCATACTCTCAAATCGGGAGACCCGGTACTACGCGGTCAGTTCCTACAAGTTACATTGGTCTCGTGCGAGGTGTTCGTGCCTCCTACGGGGTTGTTTGGGGGCTGGTTTGGGTTTTCACCCTTTAACGGCCTAATTTCAAGTCTAAGTGTGATTTTTGCAAATTATCGTCATACTCTCAAACCGGTAGACCCGAGACTACGCGGTTAGTTGGCACAAGTTATATTGGTCCCGTGCGAGGTGTTGGGGCCTCCTACGGGGTCATTAGGGGGCTGGTTTTGGTTTTCACCCTTTAACGACCTGTTTTCTAGTCTAAGTGTGATTTTTGCAAATTATCGTCATACTCTCAAACCGGGAGACCCGGGACTACGCGGTCAGTTCCTACAAGTTACATTGGTCCCGTGCGAGGTGTTCGTGCCTCCTACGGGGTCGTCTGCGGGCTAGTTAGGGTTTTCACCCTTTAACGGCCTATTTTCAAGTCTAAGTGTTATTTTTAAAAATTATCGTCATACTCTCAAACCGGGAGACTCGGGACTACCCGGTCAGTTCCTACAAGTTACATTGGTCCCGCGCGGGGTGTTCGTGCCTCCTACGGGGTCGTTTGGGGGCTGGTTTGGGTTTTTACCCTTTAACGGCCTGTTTTCAAGTCTAAGTGTGATTTTTACAAATTATCGTCATACTCTAAAACCGGGAGACCCGAGACTATGCGGCCAGTTCCTACAAGTTACATTGGTTCCGTGCGAGGTGTTCGTGCCTCCTACGGGCTCGTTTGGGGGCTGGTTTGGGTTTTCACCCTTTAACGGCCTGTTTTCAAGTCTAAGTGTGATTTTTGCAAATTATCGTCATACTCTCAAACCGGGAGACCCGGGACTACGCGGTCAGTTCCTACAAGTTACATTGGTCCCGAGCGAGGTGTTCGTGCCTCCTACGGAGTCGTTTGGGTGCTGGTTTGGGTTTTCACCCTTTAACAGCTTATTTTCAAGTCTAAGTGTGATTTTTGCAAATTATCGTAATACTCTCAAATCGGGAGACCCGGTACTACGCGGTTAGTTCCTACAAGTTACATTGGTCTCGTGCGAGGTGTTCGTGCCTCCAATGGGGTTGTTTGGGGGTTGGTTTGGGTTTTCACCCTTTAACGGCCTAATTTCGAGTCTAAGTGTGATTTTTTCAAATTATCGTCATACTCTCAAACCGGTAGACCCGAGACTACGCGGTCAGTTCCTAAGAGTTATATTGGTCCCCTGCGAGGTGTTCGTGCCTCCTGCGGGATCGTTTGGGGGCTGGTTTGGGTTTTCACCCTTTAACGGCCTGTTTTCAAGTCTAAGTGAGATTTTTGCAAATTGTCGTCATACTCTCAAACTGGGAGACCCGGGACTACACGGTCAGTTCCTACCAGTTACATTGGTCCCGTGCGAGTTGTTCGTGCCTCCTACGGGGTCGTTTGGGGGCTGGTTTGGGTTTTCACCCTTTAACGGCCTGTTTTCAAGTCTAGGTGTGATTTTTGCAAATTATCGTCATACTCTCAAACCGAGAGACCCGAGACTACGCGGTCAGTTCCTACAAGTTACATTGGTCCCATGCGAGGTGTTCGTGCCTCCTACGGGGTCGTTTGGGGGATGGTTTGGGTTTTCCCCCCTTAAAGGCCTGTTTTCAAGTCTAAGTGTGATTTTTGCAAATTATCGTCATACTCTCAAATCGGGAGACCCGGGACTACGCGGTCAGTTCCTACAAGTTACATTGGTCCCGTGCGAGGTGTTCGTGCCTCCTACGGGGTCGTTTGGGGGCTGGTTTGGGTTTTCACCCTTAAATGACCTGTTTTCAAGTCTAAGTGTGATTTTTGCAAATTATCGTCACACTCTCAAACCGGGAGACCCGGGACTACGCGGCCAGTTCCTACAAGTTACATTGGCCCCGTGCGAGGTGTTCGTGCCTCCTACGGGGTCGTTTGGGGGCTGGTTTGGGTATTTACCCTTTAACGGCCTGTTTTCAAGTATAAGTGTGATTTTTGCAAATTATCGTCTACTCTCAAATCGGGAGACCCGGTACTACGCGGTCAGTTCCTACAAGTTACATTGGTCTCGTGCGAGGTGTTCGTGCCTCCTACGGGGTTGTTTGGGGGCTGGTTTGGGTTTTCACCCTTTAACGGCCTGTTTTCAAGTCTAAGTGTGATTTTTGCAAATTATCGTCATACTCTCAAACCGGGAGACCCGAGACTACGCGGTCAGTTCCTACAAGTTACATTTGTCCCGTGCGAGGTGTTCGTGCCTCCTACGGGGTCGTTTGGGGGCTGGTTTGGGTTTTCACCCTTTAACGGCCTGTTTTCTAGTCTAAGTGTGATTTTTGCAAATTATCGTCATACTCTCAAATCGGGAGACCCGGGACTACGCGGTCAGTTCCTACAAGTTACATTGGTCCCGTGCGAGGTGTTCGTGCCTCCTACGGGGTCGTTTGGGGGCTGGTTTGGGTTTTCACCCTTAAATGACCTGTTTTCAAGTCTAAGTGTGATTTTTGCAAATTATCGTCACACTCTCAAACCGGGAGACCCGGGACTACGCGGCCAGTTCCTACAAGTTACATTGGCCCCGTGCGAGGTGTTCGTGCCTCCTACGGGGTCGTTTGGGGGCTGGTTTGGGTATTTACCCTTTAACGGCCTGTTTTAAAGTATAAGTGTGATTTTTGCAAATTATCGTCTAATCTCAAATCGGGAGACCCGGTACTACGCGGTCAGTTCCTACAAGTTACATTGGTCTCGTGCGAGGTGTTCGTGCCTCCTACGGGGTTGTTTGGGGGCTGGTTTGGGTTTTCACCCTTTAACGGCCTAATTTCAAGTCTAAGTGTGATTTTTGCAAATTATCGTCATACTCTCAAACCGGTAGACCCGAGACTACGCGGTTAGTTGGCACAAGTTATATTGGTCCCGTGCGAGGTGTTCGGGCCTCCTACGGGGTCGTTTGGGGGCTGGTTTTGGTTTTCACCCTTTAACGACCTGTTTTCTAGTCTAAGTGTGATTTTTGCAAATTATCGTCATACTCTCAAACCGGGAGACCCGGGACTACGCGGTGAGTTCCTACAAATTACATTGGTCCCGTGCGAGGTGTTCGTGCCTCCTACGGGGTCGTCTGCGGGCTGGTTAGGGTTTTCACCCTTTAACGGCCTATTTTCAAGTCTAAGTGTTATATTTAAAAATTATCGTCATACTCTCAAACCGGGAGACTCGGGACTACGCGTTCAGTTCCTACAAGTTACATTGGTCCCGCGCGGGGTGTTCGTGCCTCCTACGGGGTCGTTTGGGGGCTGGTTTGGGTTTTCACCCTTTAACGGCCTGTTTTCAAGTCTAAGTGTGATTTTTACAAATTATCGTCATACTCTAAAACCGGGAGACCCGAGACTATGCGGTCAGTTCCTACAAGTTACATTGGTCCCTTACGAGGTGTTCGTGCCTCCTACGGGCTCGTTTGGGGGCTGGTTTGGGTTTTCACCCTTTAACGGCCTGTTTTCAAGTCTAAGTGTGATTTTTGCAAATTATCGTCATACTCTCAAATCGGGAGACCCGAGACTACGCGGTCAGTTCCTACAAGTTACATTTGTCCCGTGCGAGGTGTTCGTGCCTCCTACGGGGTCGTTTGGGGGTGGTTTGGGTTTTCACCCTTTAACGGCCTGTTTTCATGTCTAAGTGTGATTTTTTCAAATTATCGTCATACTCTCAAACCGGGAGACTCGGGACTACGCGGTCAGTTCCTACAAGTTACATGGGTCCCGCGCGGGGTGTTCGTGCTTCCTACGGGGTCGTTTGGGGGCTGGTTTGGGTTTTCACCCTTTAACGGCCTGTTTTCAAGTCTAAGTGTGATTTTTGCAAATTATCGTCATACTCTCAAACCGGGAGACCCGAGACTACGCGGTCAGTTCCTACAAGTTACATTTGTCCCGTGCGAGGTGTACGTGCCTCCTACGGGGTCGTTTGGGGGCTGGTTTGGGTTTTCACCCTTTAACGGCCTGTTTTCAAGTCTAAGTGTGATTTTTGCAAATTATCGTCATACTCTCAAACCGGGAGACCCGGGACTACGCGGTCAGTTCCTACAAGTTACATTGGTCCCGTGCGAGGTGTTCGTGCCTCCTACGGAGTCGTTTGGGGGCTGGTTTGGGTTTTCACCCTTTAACGGCTTGTTTACAAGTCTAAGTGTGATTTTTGCAAATTATCGTAATACTCTCAAATCGGGAGACCCGGTACTACGCGGTTAGTTCCTACAAGTTACATTGGTCTCGTGCGAGGTGTTCGTGCCTCCTATGGTGTTGTTTGGGGGTTGGTTTGGGTTTTCACCCTTTAACGGCCTAATTTCGAGTCTAAGTGTGATTTTTGCAAATTATCGTCATACTCTCAAACCGGTAGACCCGAGACTACGCGGTTAGTTAGCACAAGTTACATTTGTTCCGTGCGAGGTGTTCGTGCCTCCTACAGGGTTGTTTGGGGGCTGGTTTGGGTTTTCACCCTTTAACGACCTGTTTTCTAGTCTAAGTGTGATTTTTGCAAATTATCGTCATACTCTCAAACCTGGATACCCGGGACTACGCGATCAGTTCCTACAAGTTACATTGGTCCCGTGCGAGGTGTTCGTGCCTCCTACGGGATCGTTTGGGGGCTGGTTTGGGTTTTCACCCTTTAACGGCCTGTTTTCAAGTCTAAGTGTGATTTTAAAAATTATCATCATACTCTCAAACCGGGAGACCCGAGACTACGCGGTTAGTTGGCACAAGTTACATTGGTCCCGTGCGAGGTGTTCGTGCCTCCTACGGTGTCGTTTGGTGGCTGGTTTGGGTTTTCACCCTTTAACGGCCTGTTTTTAAGTCTAAGTGTGATTTTTGCAAATTATCGTCATACTCTTAAACCGAGAGACCCGGGACTACACGGTCAGTTCCTACAAGTTACATTGGTCCCGTGCGAGGTGTTCGTGCCTCCTACGGGGTCGTTTGGGGGTTGGTTTGGGTTTTCACCCTTTAACGACCTGTTTTCAAGTCTAAGTGTGATTTTTGCAAATTATCGTCACACTCTCAAACCGGGAGACCCGGGACTACGCGGTCAGTTCCTGCAAGTTACATTGGTCAAGTGCGAGGTGTTCGTGCCTCCTACGGGGTCGTTTGGGGGCTGGTTTGGGTTTTTACCCTTTAACGGCCTGTTTTTAAGTATAAGTGTGATTTTTGCAAATTATCGTCATAGTCTCAAATCGGCAGACCCGGTACTACGCGGTCAGTTCCTACAAGTTACATTGGTCTCGTGCGAGGTGTTCGTGCCTCCTACGGGGTTGTTTGGGGGCTGGTTTGGGTTTTCACCCTTTAACGGCCTAATTTCAAGTCTAAGTGTGATTTTTGCAAATTATCGTCATACTCTCAAATCGGGTGACCCGGGACTACATGGTCAGTTCCTACAAGTTACATTGGTCCCGTGCGAGGTGTTCGTGCCTCCTACGGGGTCGTTTGGGGGTTGGTTTGGGTTTTCACCCTTTAACGACCTGTTTTCAAGTCTAAGTGTGATTTTTGCAAATTATCGTCACACTCTCAAACCGGGAGACCCGGGACTACGCACTCAGTTCCTGCAAGTTACATTGGTCCCGTGCGAGGTGTTCGTGCCTCCTACGGGGTCGTTTGGGTGCTGGTTTGGGTTTTTACCCTTTAACGGCCTGTTTTAAAGTAATAGTGTGATTTTTGCAAATTATCGTCATACTCTCAAATCGGGAGACCCGGTACTACGCGGTCAGTTCCTACAAGTTACATTGGTCTCGTGCGAGGTGTTCGTGCCTCCTACGGGGTTGTTTGGGGGCTGGTTTGGGTTTTCACCCTTTAACGGCCTGTTTTCAAGTCTCAGTGTGATTTTTGCAAATTATCGTCATACTCTCAAATCGGGAGACCCGAGACTACGCGGTCAGTTCCTACAAGTTACATTTGTCCCGTGCGAGGTGTTCGTGCCTCCTACGGTGTCATTTGGGGGCTGGTTTGGGTTTTTACCCTTTAACGGCCTGTTTTCAAGTCTAGGTGTGATTTTTGCCAATTATCGTCATACTCTCAAACCGGGAGACCCGAGACTACGCGGTCACTTCCTACAAGTTACATTGGTCCCGTGCGAGGTGTTCGTGCCTCCTACGGGGTCGTTTGGGGGATGGTTTGGGTTTTCACCCTTTAACGGCCTATTTTCAAGTCTAAGTGTGATTTTTGCAAATTATCGTCACACTCTCAAACCGGGAGACCCGGGACTACGCAGTCAGTTCCTGAAAGTTACATTGGTCCCGTGCGAGGTGTTCGTGCCTCCTACGGGGTCGTTTGGGGGCTGGTTTGGGTTTTTACCCTTTAACGGCCTGTTTTAAAGTATAAGTGTGATTTTTGCAAATTATCGTCATACTCTCAAATCGGGAGACCCGGTACTACGCGGTCAGTTCCTACAAGTTACATTGGTCTCGTGCGAGGTGTTCGTGCCTCCTACGGGGTTGTTTGGGGGCTGGTTTGGGTTTTCACCCTTTAACGGCCTGTTTTCAAGTCTCAGTGTGATTTTTGCAAATTATCGTCATACTCTCAAATCGGGAGACCCGAGACTACGCGGTCACTTCCTACAAGTTACATTTGTCCCGTGCGAGGTGTTCGTGCCTCCTACGGTGTCATTTGGGGGCTGGTTTGGGTTTTTACCCTTTAACGGCCTGTTTTCAAGTCTAGGTGTGATTTTTGCCAATTATCGTCATACTCTCAAACCGGGAGACACGAGACTACGCGGTCACTTCCTACAAGTTGCATTGGTCCCGTGCGAGGTGTTCGTGCCTCCTACGGGGTCGTTTGGGGGATGGTTTGGGTTTTCACCCTTTAACGACCTGTTTTCAAGTCTAAGTGTGATTTTTGCAAATTATCGTCATACTCTCAAATCGGGAGACCCGGTACTACGCGGTCAGTTCCTACAAGTTACATTGGTCTCGTGCGAGGTGTTGGTGCCTCCTACGGGGTCGTTTGGGGGCTGGTTTGGGTTTTCACCCTTTAACGGCTTGTTTTCAGGTCTAAGTGTGATTTTTGCAAATTATCTTCATACTCTCGAACTGGGAGACCCAGGACTACGCTGTCAGTTCCTACAAGTTACATTGGTCTCGTGCGAGGTGTTCGTGCCTCCTACGGGATCGTTTGGGGGCTGGTTTGGGTTTTCACCCTTTAACGACCTGTTTTCTAGTCTAAGTGTGATTTTTGCAAATTATCGTCATACTCTCAAACCGGGAGATCCGGGACTACGCGGTCAGTACCTAATAGTTATATTGGTCCCCTGCGAGGTGTTCGTGCCTCCTGCGGAATCGTTTGGGGGCTGGTTTGGGTTTTCACCATTTAACGGCCTGTTTTCAAGTCTAAGTGAGATTTTTGCAAATTATCGTCATACTCTCAAACTGGGAGACCCGGGACTACACGGTCAGTTCCTACCAGTTACATTGGTCCCGTGCGAGTTGTTCGTGCCTCCTACGGGGTCGTTTGGGGGCTGGTTTGGGTTTTCACCCTTTAACGGCCTGTTTTCAAGTCTAGGTGTGATTTTTGCAAATTATCGTCATACTCTCAAACCGAGAGACCCGAGACTACGCGGTCAGTTCCTACAAGTTACATTGGTCCCGTGCGAGGTGTTCGTGCCTCCTACGGGGTCGTTTGGGGGATGGTTTGGGTTTTCCCCCTTTAAAGGCCTGTTTTCAAGTCTAAGTGTGATTTTTGAAAATTATCGTCATACTCTCAAATCGGGAGACCCGGGACTACGCGGTCAGTTCCTACAAGTTACATTGGCCCCATGCGAGGTGTTCGTGCCTCCTACGGGGTCGTTTGGGGGCTGGTTTGGGTATTTACCCTTTAACGGCCTGTTTTCAAGTATAAGTGTGATTTTTGCAAATTATCGTCATACTCTCAAATCGGGAGACCCGGTACTACGCGGTCAGTTCCTACAAGTTACATTGGTCTCGTGCGAGGTGTTCGTGCCTCCTACGGGGTTGTTTGGGGGCTGGTTTGGGTTTTCACCCTTTAACGGCTTGTTTTCAAGTCTAAGTGTGATTTTTGCAAATTATCGTCATACTCTCAAACCGGGAGACCCGAGACTACGCGGTCAGTTCCTACAAGTTACATTTGTCCCGTGCGAGGTGTTCGTGCCTCCTACGGGGTCGTTTGGGGGCTGGTTTGGGTTTTCACCCTTTAACGGCCTGTTTTCAAGTCTAAGTGTGATTTTTGCAAATTATGGTCATACTCTCAAACCGGGAGACCCGGGACTACGCGGTCAGTTCCTACAAGTTACATTGGTCCCGTGCGAGGTGTTCGTGCCTCCTACGGAGTCGTTTGGGGGTTGGTTTGGGTTTTCACCCTTACACGGCTTATTTTCAAGTCTAAGTGTGATTTTTGCAAATTATCGTAATACTCTCAAATCGGGAGACCCGGTACTACGCGGTTAGTTCCTACAAGTTACATTGGTCTCGTGCGAGGTGTTCGTGCCTCCTATGGGGTTGTTTGGGGGTTGGTTTGGGTTTTCACCCTTTAAGGGCCTAATTTCGAGTCTAAGTGTGATTTTTGCAAATTATCGTCATACTCTCAAACCGGTAGACCAGAGACTACGCGGTTAGTTAGCACAAGTTACATTTGTTCCGTGCGAGGTGTTCGTGCCTCCTACAGGGTTGTTTGGGGTCTGGTTTGGGTTTTCACCCTTTAACGACCTGTTTTCTAGTCTAAGTGTGATTTTTGCAAATTATCGTCATACTCTCAAACCGGGATACCAGGGACTACGCGGTCAGTTCCTACAAGTTACATTGGTCCCGTGCGAGGTGTTCGTGCCTCCTACGGGATCGTTTGGGGGCTGGTTTGGGTTTTCACCCTTTAACGGCCTGTTTTCAAGTCTAAGTGTGATTTTAAAAATTATCATCATACTCTCAAACCGGGAGACCCGAGACTACGCGGTTAGTTGGCACAAGTTACATTGGTCCCGTGCGAGGTGTTCGTGCCTCCTACGGTGTCGTTTGGTGGCTGGTTTGGGTTTTCACCCTTTAACGGCCTGTTTTTAAGTCTAAGTGTGATTTTTGCAAATTATCGTCATACTCTCAAATCGGGAGACCCGGTACTACGCGGTCAGTTCCTACAAGTTACATTGGTCTCGTGCGAGGTGTTCGTGCCTCCTACGGGGTTGTTTGGCGGCTGGTTTGGGTTTTCACCCTTTAACGGCCTAATTTCAAGTCTAAGTGTGATTTTTGCAAATTATCGTCATACTCTCAAATCGGGAGACCCGGGACTACACGGTCAGTTCCTACAAGTTACATTGGTCCCGTGCGAGGTGTTCGTGCCTCCTACGGGGTCGTTTGGGGGTTGGTTTGGGTTTTCACCCTTTAACGACCTGTTTTCAAGTCTAAGTGTGATTTTTGCAAATTATCGTCACACTCTCAAACCGGGAGACCCGGGACTACGCGGTCAGTTCCTGCAAGTTACATTGGTCCCGTGCGAGGTGTTCGTGCCTCCTACGGGGTCGTTTGGGGGCTGGTTTGGGTTTTTACCCTTTAACGGCCTGTTTTAAAGTATAAGTGTGATTTTTGCAAATTATCGTCATACTCTCAAATCGGGAGACCCGGTACTACGCGGTCAGTTCCTACAAGTTACATTGGTCTCGTGCGAGGTGTTCGTGCCTCCTACGGGGTTGTTTGGGGGCTGGTTTGGGTTTTCACCCTTTAACGGCCTGTTTTCAAGTCTAAGTGTGATTTTTGCAAATTATCGTCATACTCTCAAATCGGGAGACCCGAGACTACGCGGTCAGTTCCTACAAGTTACATTTGTCCCGTGCGAGGTGTTCGTGCCTCCTACGGGGTCGTTTGGGGGTGGTTTGGGTTTTCACCCTTTAACGGCCTGTTTTCATGTCTAAGTGTGATTTTTTCAAATTATCGTCATACTCTCAAACCGGGAGACTCGGGACTACGCAGTCAGTTCCTACAACTTACATTGGTCCCGCGCGGGGTGTTCGTGCCTCCTACAGGGTCGTTTGGGGGCTGGTTTGGGTTTTCACCCTTTAACGGCTTGTTTTCAAGTCTAAGTGTGATTTTTGCAAATTATCTTCATACTCTCGAACCGGGAGACCCAGGACTACGCGGTCAGTTCCTACAAGTTACATTGGTCTCGTGCGAGGTGTTCGTGCCTCCTACGGGATCGTTTGGGGGCTGGTTTGGGTTTTCACCCTTTAACGACCTGTTTTCTAGTCTAAGTGTGATTTTTTCCAATTATCGTCATACTCTCAAACCGGGAGATCCGGGACTACGCGGTCAGTACCTAATAGTTATATTGGTCCCCTGCGAGGTGTTCGTGCCTCCTGCGGAATCGTTTGGGGGCTGGTTTGGGTTTTCACCCTTTAACGGCCTGTTTTCAAGTCTAAGTGAGATTTTTGCAAATTATCATCATACTCTCAAACTGGGAGACCCGGGACTACACGGTCAGTTCCGACCAGTTACATTGGTCCTGTGCGAGTTGTTCGTGCCTCCTACGGGGTCGTTTGGGGGCTGGTTTGGGTTTTCACCCTTTAACGGCCTGTTTTCAAGTCTAGGTGTGATTTTTGCAAATTATCGTCATACTCTCAAACCGAGAGACCCGAGACTACGCGGTCAGTTCCTACAAGTTACATTGGTCCCGTGCGAGGTGTTCATGCCTCCTACGGGGTCGTTTGGGGGATGGTTTGGGTTTTCCCCCTTTAAAGGCCTGTTTTCAAGTCTAAGTGTGATTTTTGCAAATTATCGTCATACTCTCAAATCGGGAGACCCGGGACTACGCGGTCAGTTCCTACAAGTTACATTGGTCCCGTGCGAGGTGTTCGTGCCTCCTACGGGGTCGTTTGGGGGCTGGTTTGGGTTTTCACCCTTAAATGACCTGTTTTCAAGTCTAAGTGTGATTTTTGCAAATTATCATCACACTCTCAAACCGGGAGACCCGGGACTACGCGGTCAGTTCCTACAAGTTACATTGGCCCCGTGCGAGGTGTTCGTGCCTCCTACGGGGTCGTTTGGGGGCTGGTTTTGGTATTTACCCTTTAACGGCCTGTTTTCAAGTATAAGTGTGATTTTTGCAAATTATCGTCATACTCTCAAATCGGGAGACCCGGTACTACGCGGTCAGTTCCTACAAGTTACATTGGTCTCGTGCGAGGTGTTCGTGCCTCCTACGGGGTTGTTTGGGGGCTGGTTTGGGTTTTCACCCTTTAACGGCCTGTTTTCAAGTCTAAGTGTGATTTTTGAAAATTATCGTCATACTCTCAAACCGGGAGACCCGAGACTACGCGGTCAGTTCCTACAAGTTACATTTGTCCCGTGCGAGGTGTTCGTGCCTCCTACGGGGTCGTTTGGGGGCTGGTTTGGGTTTTCACACTTTAACGGCCTATTTTCAAGTCTAAGAGTGATTTTTACAAATTATCGTCATACTCTAAAATCGAGAGATCCGGGACTACGCGGTCAGTTCCTACAAGTTACATTGGTCCCGTGCGAGGTGTTCGTGCCTCCTACGGGGTCGTTTGGGGGATGGTTTGGGTTTTCCCCCTTTAACGGCCTGTTTTCAAGTCTAAGTGTGATTTTTGCAAATTATCGTCATACTCTCAAATCGGGAGACCCGGGACTACGCGGTCAGTTCCTACTAGTTACATTGGTCCCGTGCGAGGTGTTCGTGTCTCCTACGGTGTCGTTTGGGGGTTGGTTTGGGTTTTCACCCTTTAACGACCTATTTTCAAGTCTAAGTGTGATTTTTGCAAATTATCATCACACTCTCAAACTGGAAGACCCGGGACTACGCGGTCAGTTCCTACAAGTTACATTGGTCCCGTGCGAGGTGTTCGTCCCTCCTACGGGGTCGTTTGGGGGCTCGTTTGGGTTTTTACCCTTTAACGGCCTGTTTTCAAGTCGAAGTGTGATTTTTGCAAATTATCGTCATACTCTCAAATCGGGAGACCCGGTACTACAAGGTCAGTTCCTACAAGTTACATTGGTCTCGTGCGAGGTGTTCGTGCCTCCTACGGGGTTGTTTGGGGGCTGGTTTGGGTTTTCACCCTTTAACGGCCTAATTTCAAGTCTAAGAGTGATTTTTAAAAATTATCGTCATACTCTCAAACCGGGAGACTCGGGACTACGCGGTCAGTTCCTACAAGTTACATTGGTCCCGCGCGGGGTGTTCGTGCCTCCTACGAGGTCGTTTGGGGGCTGGTTTGGGTTTTCATCCATCAACGGCCTGTTTTCAAGTCTAAGTGTGATTTTTGCAAATTATCTTCATACTCTCGAATCGGGAGACCCTGGACTACGCGGTGAGTTCCTACAAGTTACATTGGTCTCGTGCGAGGTGTTCGTGTTTCCTACGGGATCGTTTGGGGGCTGGTTTTGGTTTTCACCCTTTAACGACATGTTTTCTAGTCTAAGTGTGATTTTTGCAAATTATCATCATACTCTCAAACCGGGAGACCCGGGACTACGCGGTCAGTTCCTACAAGTTACATTGGTCCCGTGCGAGGTGTTCGTGCCTCCTACGGGGTCGTTTGCGGGCTGGTTAGGGTTTTCACCCTTTAACGGCCTATTTTCAAGTCTAAGTGTTATTTTTAAAAATTATCGTCATATTCTCAAACCGGGAGACTCGGGACTACGCGGTCAGTTCCTACAAGTTACATTGGTCCCGCGCGGGGTGTTCGTGCCTCCTACGGGGTCGTTTGGGGGCAGGTTTGGGTTTTCACCCTTTAACGGCCTGTTTTCAAGTCTAGGTGTGATTTTTCCAAATTATCGTCATACTCTCGAATCGAGAGACCCGAGACTACGCGGTCAGTTCCTACAAGTTACATTGGTCCCGTGCGAGGTGTTCGTGCCTCCTACGGGGTCGTTTGGGGGATGGTTTGGGTTTTCCCCCTTTAAAGGCCTGTTTTCAAGTCTAAGTGTGATTTTTGCAAATTATCGTCATACTCTCAAATCGGGAGACCCGGGACTACGCGGTCAGTTCCTACAAGTTACATTGGTCCCGTGCGAGGTGTTCGTGCCTCCTACGGAGTCGTTTGGGGGCTGGTTTGGGTTTTCACCCTTAAATGACCTGTTTTCAAGTCTAAGTGTGATTTTTGCAAATTATCGTCACACTCTGAAACCGGGAGACCCGGGACTACGCGGTCAGTTCGTACAAGTTACATTGGTCCCGTGCGAGGTGTTCGTGCCTCCTACGGGGTCGTTTGGGGGCTGGTTTGGGTATTTACCCTTTAACGGCCTGTTTTCAAGTATAAGTGTGATTTTTGCAAAATATCGTCATACTCTCAAATCGGGAGACCCGGTACTACGCGGTCAGTTCCTACAAGTTACATTGGTCTCGTGCGAGGTGTTCGTGCCTCCTACGGGGTTGTTTGGGGGCTGTTTTGGGTTTTCACCCTTTAACGGCCTGTTTTCAAGTCTAAGTGTGATTTTTGCAAATTATCGTCATACTCTCAAACCGGGAGACCCGAGACTACGCGGTCAGTTCCTACAAGTTACATTTGTCCCGTGCGAGGTGTTCGTGCCTCCTACGGGGTCGTTTGGGGGCTGGTTTGGGTTTTCACCCTTTAACGGCCTATTTTCAAGTCTAAGTGTGATTTTTGTAAATTATCATCATACTCTCAAACCGGGAGACCCGGGACTACGCGGTCAGTTCCTACAAGTTACATTGGTCCCGTGCGAGGTGTTCGTGCCTCCTACGGAGTCGTTTGGGGGCTGGTTTGGGTTTTCACCCTTTAACGGCTTGTTTTCAAGTCTAAGTGTGATTTTTGCAAATTTAGCGTAATACTCTCAAATCGGGAGACCCGGTACTACGCGGTTAGTTCCTACAAGTTACATTGGTCTCGTGCGAGGTGTTCGTGCCTCCTATGGGGTTGTTTGGGGGTTGGTTTGGGTTTTCACCCTTTAACGGCCTAATTTCGAGTCTAAGTGTGATTTTTGCCAATTATCGTCATACTCTCAAACCGGTAGACCCGAGACTACGCGGTTAGTTAGCACAAGTTACATTTGTTCCGTGCGAGGTGTTCGTGCCTCCTACAGGGTTGTTTGGGTGCTGGTTTGGGTTTTCACCCTTTAACGACCTGTTTTCTAGTCTAAGTGTGATTTTTGAAAATTATCGTCATACTCTCAAACCGGGATACCCGGGACTACGCGGTCAGTTCCTACGAGTTACATTGATCCCGTGCGAGGTGTTCGTGCCTCCTACGGGATCGTTTGGGGGCTGGTTTGGGTTTTCACCCTTTAACGGCATGTTTTCAAGTCTAAGAGTGATTTTAAAAATTATCATCATACTCTCAAACCGGGAGACCCGAGACTACGCGATTAGTTGGCACAAGTTACATTGGTCCCGTGTGAGGTGTTCGTGCCTCCTACGGTGTCGTTTGGTGGCTGGTTTGGGTTTTCACCCTTTAACGACCTGTTTTTAAGTCTAAGTGTGATTTTTGCAAATTATCGTCATACTCTCAAACCGGGAGACCCGGGACTACACGGTCAGTTCCTACAAGTTACATTGGTCCCGTGCGAGGTGTTCGTGCCTCCTACGGGGTCGTTTGGGGGTTGGTTTGGGTTTTCACCCTTTAACGACCTGTTTTCAAGTCTAAGTGTGATTTTTGTAAATTATCGTCACACTCTCAAACCGGGAGACCCGGGACTACGCGGTCAGTTCCTGCAAGTTACATTGGTCCCGTGCGAGGTGTTCGTGCCTCCTACGGGGTCGTTTGGGGGCTGGTTTGGGTTTTTACCCTTTAACGGCCTGTTTTTAAGTATAAGTGTGATTTTTGCAAAGTATCGTCATACTCTCAAATCGGGAGACCCGGTACTACGCGGTCAGTTCCTACAAGTTACATTGGTCTCGTGCGAGGTGTTCGTGCCTCCTACGGGGTTGTTTGGGGGCTGGTTTGGGTTTTCACCCTTTAACGGCCTAATTTCAAGTCTAAGTGTGATTTTTGCAAATTATCGTCATACTCTCAAACCGGTAGACCCGAGACTACGCGGTTAGTTGGCACAAGTTATATTGGTCCCGTGCGAGGTGTTGGGGCCTCCTACGGGGTCATTAGGGGGCTGGTTTTGGTTTTCACCCTTTAACGACCTGTTTTCTAGTCTAAGTGTGATTTTTGCAAATTATCGTCATACTCTCAAACCGGGAGACCCGGGACTACGCGGTCAGTTCCTACAAGTTACATTGGTCCCGTGCGAGGTGTTCGTGCCTCCTACGGGGTCGTCTGCGGGCTAGTTAGGGTTTTCACCCTTTAACGGCCTATTTTCAAGTCTAAGTGTTATTTTTAAAAATTATCGTCATACTCTCAAACCGGGAGACTCGGGACTACCCGGTCAGTTCCTACAAGTTACATTGGTCCCGCGCGGGGTGTTCGTGCCTCCTACGGGGTCGTTTGGGGGCTGGTTTGGGTTTTTACCCTTTAACGGCCTGTTTTCAAGTCTAAGTGTGATTTTTACAAATTATCGTCATACTCTAAAACCGGGAGACCCGAGACTATGCGGCCAGTTCCTACAAGTTACATTGGTTCCGTGCGAGGTGTTCGTGCCTCCTACGGGCTCGTTTGGGGGCTGGTTTGGGTTTTCACCCTTTAACGGCCTGTTTTCAAGTCTAAGTGTGATTTTTGCAAATTATCGTCATACTCTCAAACCGGGAGACCCGGGACTACGCGGTCAGTTCCTACAAGTTACATTGGTCCCGAGCGAGGTGTTCGTGCCTCCTACGGAGTCGTTTGGGTGCTGGTTTGGGTTTTCACCCTTTAACAGCTTATTTTCAAGTCTAAGTGTGATTTTTGCAAATTATCGTAATACTCTCAAATCGGGAGACCCGGTACTACGCGGTTAGTTCCTACAAGTTACATTGGTCTCGTGCGAGGTGTTCGTGCCTCCAATGGGGTTGTTTGGGGGTTGGTTTGGGTTTTCACCCTTTAACGGCCTAATTTCGAGTCTAAGTGTGATTTTTGCAAATTATCGTCATACTCTCAAACCGGTAGACCCGAGACTACGCGGTCAGTTCCTAAGAGTTATATTGGTCCCCTGCGAGGTGTTCGTGCCTCCTGCGGGATCGTTTGGGGGCTGGTTTGGGTTTTCACCCTTTAACGGCCTGTTTTCAAGTCTAAGTGAGATTTTTGCAAATTGTCGTCATACTCTCAAACTGGGAGACCCGGGACTACACGGTCAGTTCCTACCAGTTACATTGGTCCCGTGCGAGTTGTTCGTGCCTCCTACGGGGTCGTTTGGGGGCTGGTTTGGGTTTTCACCCTTTAACGGCCTGTTTTCAAGTCTAGGTGTGATTTTTGCAAATTATCGTCATACTCTCAAACCGAGAGACCCGAGACTACGCGGTCAGTTCCTACAAGTTACATTGGTCCCATGCGAGGTGTTCGTGCCTCCTACGGGGTCGTTTGGGGGATGGTTTGGGTTTTCCCCCCTTAAAGGCCTGTTTTCAAGTCTAAGTGTGATTTTTGCAAATTATCGTCATACTCTCAAATCGGGAGACCCGGGACTACGCGGTCAGTTCCTACAAGTTACATTGGTCCCGTGCGAGGTGTTCGTGCCTCCTACGGGGTCGTTTGGGGGCTGGTTTGGGTTTTCACCCTTAAATGACCTGTTTTCAAGTCTAAGTGTGATTTTTGCAAATTATCGTCACACTCTCAAACCGGGAGACCCGGGACTACGCGGCCAGTTCCTACAAGTTACATTGGCCCCGTGCGAGGTGTTCGTGCCTCCTACGGGGTCGTTTGGGGGCTGGTTTGGGTATTTACCCTTTAACGACCTGTTTTCAAGTATAAGTGTGATTTTTGCAAATTATCGTCTACTCTCAAATCGGGAGACCCGGTACTACGCGGTCAGTTCCTACAAGTTACATTGGTCTCGTGCGAGGTGTTCGTGCCTCCTACGGGGTTGTTTGGGGGCTGGTTTGGGTTTTCACCCTTTAACGGCCTGTTTTCAAGTCTAAGTGTGATTTTTGCAAATTATCGTCATACTCTCAAACCGGGAGACCCGAGACTACGCGGTCAGTTCCTACAAGTTACATTTGTCCCGTGCGAGGTGTTCGTGCCTCCTACGGGGTCGTTTGGGGGCTGGTTTGGGTTTTCACCCTTTAACGGCCTGTTTTCTAGTCTAAGTGTGATTTTTGCAAATTATCGTCATACTCTCAAATCGGGAGACCCGGGACTACGCGGTCAGTTCCTACAAGTTACATTGGTCCCGTGCGAGGTGTTCGTGCCTCCTACGGGGTCGTTTGGGGGCTGGTTTGGGTTTTCACCCTTAAATGACCTGTTTTCAAGTCTAAGTGTGATTTTTGCAAATTATCGTCACACTCTCAAACCGGGAGACCCGGGACTACGCGGCCAGTTCCTACAAGTTACATTGGCCCCGTGCGAGGTGTTCGTGCCTCCTACGGGGTCGTTTGGGGGCTGGTTTGGGTATTTACCCTTTAACGGCCTGTTTTAAAGTATAAGTGTGATTTTTGCAAATTATCGTCTAATCTCAAATCGGGAGACCCGGTACTACGCGGTCAGTTCCTACAAGTTACATTGGTCTCGTGCGAGGTGTTCGTGCCTCCTACGGGGTTGTTTGGGGGCTGGTTTGGGTTTTCACCCTTTAACGGCCTAATTTCAAGTCTAAGTGTGATTTTTGCAAATTATCGTCATACTCTCAAACCGGTAGACCCGAGACTACGCGGTTAGTTGGCACAAGTTATATTGGTCCCGTGCGAGGTGTTCGGGCCTCCTACGGGGTCGTTTGGGGGCTGGTTTTGGTTTTCACCCTTTAACGACCTGTTTTCTAGTCTAAGTGTGATTTGTGCAAATTATCGTCATACTCTCAAACCGGGAGACCCGGGACTACGCGGTGAGTTCCTACAAATTACATTGGTCCCGTGCGAGGTGTTCGTGCCTCCTACGGGGTCGTCTGCGGGCTGGTTAGGGTTTTCACCCTTTAACGGCCTATTTTCAAGTCTAAGTGTTATATTTAAAAATTATCGTCATACTCTCAAACCGGGAGACTCGGGACTACGCGTTCAGTTCCTACAAGTTACATTGGTCCCGCGCGGGGTGTTCGTGCCTCCTACGGGGTCGTTTGGGGGCTGGTTTGGGTTTTCACCCTTTAACGGCCTGTTTTCAAGTCTAAGTGTGATTTTTACAAATTATCGTCATACTCTAAAACCGGGAGACCCGAGACTATGCGGTCAGTTCCTACAAGTTACATTGGTCCCTTACGAGGTGTTCGTGCCTCCTACGGGCTCGTTTGGGGGCTGGTTTGGGTTTTCACCCTTTAACGGCCTGTTTTCAAGTCTAAGTGTGATTTTTGCAAATTATCGTCATACTCTCAAATCGGGAGACCCGAGACTACGCGGTCAGTTCCTACAAGTTACATTTGTCCCGTGCGAGGTGTTCGTGCCTCCTACGGGGTCGTTTGGGGGTGGTTTGGGTTTTCACCCTTTAACGGCCTGTTTTCATGTCTAAGTGTGATTTTTTCAAATTATCGTCATACTCTCAAACCGGGAGACTCGGGACTACGCGGTCAGTTCCTACAAGTTACATGGGTCCCGCGCGGGGTGTTCGTGCTTCCTACGGGGTCGTTTGGGGGCTGGTTTGGGTTTTCACCCTTTAACGGCCTGTTTTCAAGTCTAAGTGTGATTTTTGCAAATTATCGTCATACTCTCAAACCGGGAGACCCGAGACTACGCGGTCAGTTCCTACAAGTTACATTTGTCCCGTGCGAGGTGTACGTGCCTCCTACGGGGTCGTTTGGGGGCTGGTTTGGGTTTTCACCCTTTAACGGCCTGTTTTCAAGTCTAAGTGTGATTTTTGCAAATTATCGTCATACTCTCAAACCGGGAGACCCGGGACTACGCGGTCAGTTCCTACAAGTTACATTGGTCCCGTGCGAGGTGTTCGTGCCTCCTACGGAGTCGTTTGGGGGCTGGTTTGGGTTTTCACCCTTTAACGGCTTGTTTACAAGTCTAAGTGTGATTTTTGCAAATTATCGTAATACTCTCAAATCGGGAGACCCGGTACTACGCGGTTAGTTCCTACAAGTTACATTGGTCTCGTGCGAGGTGTTCGTGCCTCCTATGGTGTTGTTTGGGGGTTGGTTTGGGTTTTCACCCTTTAACGGCCTAATTTCGAGTCTAAGTGTGATTTTTGCAAATTATCGTCATACTCTCAAACCGGTAGACCCGAGACTACGCGGTTAGTTAGCACAAGTTACATTTGTTCCGTGCGAGGTGTTCGTGCCTCCTACAGGGTTGTTTGGGGGCTGGTTTGGGTTTTCACCCTTTAACGACCTGTTTTCTAGTCTAAGTGTGATTTTTGCAAATTATCGTCATACTCTCAAACCTGGATACCCGGGACTACGCGATCAGTTCCTACAAGTTACATTGGTCCCGTGCGAGGTGTTCGTGCCTCCTACGGGATCGTTTGGGGGCTGGTTTGGGTTTTCACCCTTTAACGGCCTGTTTTCAAGTCTAAGTGTGATTTTAAAAATTATCATCATACTCTCAAACCGGGAGACCCGAGACTACGCGGTTAGTTGGCACAAGTTACATTGGTCCCGTGCGAGGTGTTCGTGCCTCCTACGGTGTCGTTTGGTGGCTGGTTTGGGTTTTCACCCTTTAACGGCCTGTTTTTAAGTCTAAGTGTGATTTTTGCAAATTATCGTCATACTCTTAAACCGAGAGACCCGGGACTACACGGTCAGTTCCTACAAGTTACATTGGTCCCGTGCGAGGTGTTCGTGCCTCCTACGGGGTCGTTTGGGGGTTGGTTTGGGTTTTCACCCTTTAACGACCTGTTTTCAAGTCTAAGTGTGATTTTTGCAAATTATCGTCACACTCTCAAACCGGGAGACCCGGGACTACGCGGTCAGTTCCTGCAAGTTACATTGGTCAAGTGCGAGGTGTTCGTGCCTCCTACGGGGTCGTTTGGGGGCTGGTTTGGGTTTTTACCCTTTAACGGCCTGTTTTTAAGTATAAGTGTGATTTTTGCAAATTATCGTCATAGTCTCAAATCGGCAGACCCGGTACTACGCGGTCAGTTCCTACAAGTTACATTGGTCTCGTGCGAGGTGTTCGTGCCTCCTACGGGGTTGTTTGGGGGCTGGTTTGGGTTTTCACCCTTTAACGGCCTAATTTCAAGTCTAAGTGTGATTTTTGCAAATTATCGTCATACTCTCAAATCGGGTGACCCGGGACTACATGGTCAGTTCCTACAAGTTACATTGGTCCCGTGCGAGGTGTTCGTGCCTCCTACGGGGTCGTTTGGGGGTTGGTTTGGGTTTTCACCCTTTAACGACCTGTTTTCAAGTCTAAGTGTGATTTTTGCAAATTATCGTCACACTCTCAAACCGGGAGACCCGGGACTACGCAGTCAGTTCCTGCAAGTTACATTGGTCCCGTGCGAGGTGTTCGTGCCTCCTACGGGGTCGTTTGGGTGCTGGTTTGGGTTTTTACCCTTTAACGGCCTGTTTTAAAGTAATAGTGTGATTTTTGCAAATTATCGTCATACTCTCAAATCGGGAGACCCGGTACTACGCGGTCAGTTCCTACAAGTTACATTGGTCTCGTGCGAGGTGTTCGTGCCTCCTACGGGGTTGTTTGGGGGCTGGTTTGGGTTTTCACCCTTTAACGGCCTGTTTTCAAGTCTCAGTGTGATTTTTGCAAATTATCGTCATACTCTCAAATCGGGAGACCCGAGACTACGCGGTCAGTTCCTACAAGTTACATTTGTCCCGTGCGAGGTGTTCGTGCCTCCTACGGTGTCATTTGGGGGCTGGTTTGGGTTTTTACCCTTTAACGGCCTGTTTTCAAGTCTAGGTGTGATTTTTGCCAATTATCGTCATACTCTCAAACCGGGAGACCCGAGACTACGCGGTCACTTCCTACAAGTTACATTGGTCCCGTGCGAGGTGTTCGTGCCTCCTACGGGGTCGTTTGGGGGATGGTTTGGGTTTTCACCCTTTAACGGCCTATTTTCAAGTCTAAGTGTGATTTTTGCAAATTATCGTCACACTCTCAAACCGGGAGACCCGGGACTACGCAGTCAGTTC
This sequence comes from Sambucus nigra, assembly GCA_949130495.1. Classification (NCBI taxonomy): domain Eukaryota; kingdom Viridiplantae; phylum Streptophyta; class Magnoliopsida; order Dipsacales; family Adoxaceae; genus Sambucus; species Sambucus nigra. The sequence goes on along the minus strand of OX422211.1, from coordinate 462,225,150 downwards.
CTGAAAGTTACATTGGTCCCGTGCGAGGTGTTCGTGCCTCCTACGGGGTCGTTTGGGGGCTGGTTTGGGTTTTTACCCTTTAACGGCCTGTTTTAAAGTATAAGTGTGATTTTTGCAAATTATCGTCATACTCTCAAATCGGGAGACCCGGTACTACGCGGTCAGTTCCTACAAGTTACATTGGTCTCGTGCGAGGTGTTCGTGCCTCCTACGGGGTTGTTTGGGGGCTGGTTTGGGTTTTCACCCTTTAACGGCCTGTTTTCAAGTCTCAGTGTGATTTTTGCAAATTATCGTCATACTCTCAAATCGGGAGACCCGAGACTACGCGGTCACTTCCTACAAGTTACATTTGTCCCGTGCGAGGTGTTCGTGCCTCCTACGGTGTCATTTGGGGGCTGGTTTGGGTTTTTACCCTTTAACGGCCTGTTTTCAAGTCTAGGTGTGATTTTTGCCAATTATCGTCATACTCTCAAACCGGGAGACACGAGACTACGCGGTCACTTCCTACAAGTTGCATTGGTCCCGTGCGAGGTGTTCGTGCCTCCTACGGGGTCGTTTGGGGGATGGTTTGGGTTTTCACCCTTTAACGACCTGTTTTCAAGTCTAAGTGTGATTTTTGCAAATTATCGTCATACTCTCAAATCGGGAGACCCGGTACTACGCGGTCAGTTCCTACAAGTTACATTGGTCTCGTGCGAGGTGTTGGTGCCTCCTACGGGGTCGTTTGGGGGCTGGTTTGGGTTTTCACCCTTTAACGGCTTGTTTTCAGGTCTAAGTGTGATTTTTGCAAATTATCTTCATACTCTCGAACTGGGAGACCCAGGACTACGCTGTCAGTTCCTACAAGTTACATTGGTCTCGTGCGAGGTGTTCGTGCCTCCTACGGGATCGTTTGGGGGCTGGTTTGGGTTTTCACCCTTTAACGACCTGTTTTCTAGTCTAAGTGTGATTTTTGCAAATTATCGTCATACTCTCAAACCGGGAGATCCGGGACTACGCGGTCAGTACCTAATAGTTATATTGGTCCCCTGCGAGGTGTTCGTGCCTCCTGCGGAATCGTTTGGGGGCTGGTTTGGGTTTTCACCCTTTAACGGCCTGTTTTCAAGTCTAAGTGAGATTTTTGCAAATTATCGTCATACTCTCAAACTGGGAGACCCGGGACTACACGGTCAGTTCCTACCAGTTACATTGGTCCCGTGCGAGTTGTTCGTGCCTCCTACGGGGTCGTTTGGGGGCTGGTTTGGGTTTTCACCCTTTAACGGCCTGTTTTCAAGTCTAGGTGTGATTTTTGCAAATTATCGTCATACTCTCAAACCGAGAGACCCGAGACTACGCGGTCAGTTCCTACAAGTTACATTGGTCCCGTGCGAGGTGTTCGTGCCTCCTACGGGGTCGTTTGGGGGATGGTTTGGGTTTTCCCCCTTTAAAGGCCTGTTTTCAAGTCTAAGTGTGATTTTTGCAAATTATCGTCATACTCTCAAATCGGGAGACCCGGTACTACGCGGTCAGTTCCTACAAGTTACATTGGTCTCGTGCGAGGTGTTCGTGCCTCCTACGGGGTTGTTTGGGGGCTGGTTTGGGTTTTCACCCTTTAACGGCTTGTTTTCAAGTCTAAGTGTGATTTTTGCAAATTATCGTCATACTCTCAAACCGGGAGACCCGAGACTACGCGGTCAGTTCCTACAAGTTACATTTGTCCCGTGCGAGGTGTTCGTGCCTCCTACGGGGTCGTTTGGGGGCTGGTTTGGGTTTTCACCCTTTAACGGCCTGTTTTCAAGTCTAAGTGTGATTTTTGCAAATTATGGTCATACTCTCAAACCGGGAGACCCGGGACTACGCGGTCAGTTCCTACAAGTTACATTGGTCCCGTGCGAGGTGTTCGTGCCTCCTACGGAGTCGTTTAGGGGTTGGTTTGGGTTTTCACCCTTACACGGCTTATTTTCAAGTCTAAGTGTGATTTTTGCAAATTATCGTAATACTCTCAAATCGGGAGACCCGGTACTACGCGGTTAGTTCCTACAAGTTACATTGGTCTCGTGCGAGGTGTTCGTGCCTCCTATGGGGTTGTTTGGGGGTTGGTTTGGGTTTTCACCCTTTAAGGGCCTAATTTCGAGTCTAAGTGTGATTTTTGCAAATTATCGTCATACTCTCAAACCGGTAGACCAGAGACTACGCGGTTAGTTAGCACAAGTTACATTTGTTCCGTGCGAGGTGTTCGTGCCTCCTACAGGGTTGTTTGGGGTCTGGTTTGGGTTTTCACCCTTTAACGACCTGTTTTCTAGTCTAAGTGTGATTTTTGCAAATTATCGTCATACTCTCAAACCGGGATACCAGGGACTACGCGGTCAGTTCCTACAAGTTACATTGGTCCCGTGCGAGGTGTTCGTGCCTCCTACGGGATCGTTTGGGGGCTGGTTTGGGTTTTCACCCTTTAACGGCCTGTTTTCAAGTCTAAGTGTGATTTTAAAAATTATCATCATACTCTCAAACCGGGAGACCCGAGACTACGCGGTTAGTTGGCACAAGTTACATTGGTCCCGTGCGAGGTGTTCGTGCCTCCTACGGTGTCGTTTGGTGGCTGGTTTGGGTTTTCACCCTTTAACGGCCTGTTTTTAAGTCTAAGTGTGATTTTTGCAAATTATCGTCATACTCTCAAATCGGGAGACCCGGTACTACGCGGTCAGTTCCTACAAGTTACATTGGTCTCGTGCGAGGTGTTCGTGCCTCCTACGGGGTTGTTTGGCGGCTGGTTTGGGTTTTCACCCTTTAACGGCCTAATTTCAAGTCTAAGTGTGATTTTTGCAAATTATCGTCATACTCTCAAATCGGGAGACCCGGGACTACACGGTCAGTTCCTACAAGTTACATTGGTCCCGTGCGAGGTGTTCGTGCCTCCTACGGGGTCGTTTGGGGGTTGGTTTGGGTTTTCACCCTTTAACGACCTGTTTTCAAGTCTAAGTGTGATTTTTGCAAATTATCGTCACACTCTCAAACCGGGAGACCCGGGACTACGCGGTCAGTTCCTGCAAGTTACATTGGTCCCGTGCGAGGTGTTCGTGCCTCCTACGGGGTCGTTTGGGGGCTGGTTTGGGTTTTTACCCTTTAACGGCCTGTTTTAAAGTATAAGTGTGATTTTTGCAAATTATCGTCATACTCTCAAATCGGGAGACCCGGTACTACGCGGTCAGTTCCTACAAGTTACATTGGTCTCGTGCGAGGTGTTCGTGCCTCCTACGGGGTTGTTTGGGGGCTGGTTTGGGTTTTCACCCTTTAACGGCCTGTTTTCAAGTCTAAGTGTGATTTTTGCAAATTATCGTCATACTCTCAAATCGGGAGACCCGAGACTACGCGGTCAGTTCCTACAAGTTACATTTGTCCCGTGCGAGGTGTTCGTGCCTCCTACGGGGTCGTTTGGGGGTGGTTTGGGTTTTCACCCTTTAACGGCCTGTTTTCATGTCTAAGTGTGATTTTTTCAAATTATCGTCATACTCTCAAACCGGGAGACTCGGGACTACGCAGTCAGTTCCTACAACTTACATTGGTCCCGCGCGGGGTGTTCGTGCCTCCTACAGGGTCGTTTGGGGGCTGGTTTGGGTTTTCACCCTTTAACGGCTTGTTTTCAAGTCTAAGTGTGATTTTTGCAAATTATCTTCATACTCTCGAACCGGGAGACCCAGGACTACGCGGTCAGTTCCTACAAGTTACATTGGTCTCGTGCGAGGTGTTCGTGCCTCCTACGGGATCGTTTGGGGGCTGGTTTGGGTTTTCACCCTTTAACGACCTGTTTTCTAGTCTAAGTGTGATTTTTTCCAATTATCGTCATACTCTCAAACCGGGAGATCCGGGACTACGCGGTCAGTACCTAATAGTTATATTGGTCCCCTGCGAGGTGTTCGTGCCTCCTGCGGAATCGTTTGGGGGCTGGTTTGGGTTTTCACCCTTTAACGGCCTGTTTTCAAGTCTAAGTGAGATTTTTGCAAATTATCATCATACTCTCAAACTGGGAGACCCGGGACTACACGGTCAGTTCCGACCAGTTACATTGGTCCTGTGCGAGTTGTTCGTGCCTCCTACGGGGTCGTTTGGGGGCTGGTTTGGGTTTTCACCCTTTAACGGCCTGTTTTCAAGTCTAGGTGTGATTTTTGCAAATTATCGTCATACTCTCAAACCGAGAGACCCGAGACTACGCGGTCAGTTCCTACAAGTTACATTGGTCCCGTGCGAGGTGTTCATGCCTCCTACGGGGTCGTTTGGGGGATGGTTTGGGTTTTCCCCCTTTAAAGGCCTGTTTTCAAGTCTAAGTGTGATTTTTGAAAATTATCGTCATACTCTCAAATCGGGAGACCCGGGACTACGCGGTCAGTTCCTACAAGTTACATTGGTCCCGTGCGAGGTGTTCGTGCCTCCTACGGGGTCGTTTGGGGGCTGGTTTGGGTTTTCACCCTTAAATGACCTGTTTTCAAGTCTAAGTGTGATTTTTGCAAATTATCATCACACTCTCAAACCGGGAGACCCGGGACTACGCGGTCAGTTCCTACAAGTTACATTGGCCCCGTGCGAGGTGTTCGTGCCTCCTACGGGGTCGTTTGGGGGCTGGTTTTGGTATTTACCCTTTAACGGCCTGTTTTCAAGTATAAGTGTGATTTTTGCAAATTATCGTCATACTCTCAAATCGGGAGACCCGGTACTACGCGGTCAGTTCCTACAAGTTACATTGGTCTCGTGCGAGGTGTTCGTGCCTCCTACGGGGTTGTTTGGGGGCTGGTTTGGGTTTTCACCCTTTAACGGCCTGTTTTCAAGTCTAAGTGTGATTTTTGAAAATTATCGTCATACTCTCAAACCGGGAGACCCGAGACTACGCGGTCAGTTCCTACAAGTTACATTTGTCCCGTGCGAGGTGTTCGTGCCTCCTACGGGGTCGTTTGGGGGCTGGTTTGGGTTTTCACCCTTTAACGGCCTGTTTTCATGTCTAAGTGTGATTTTTGCAAATTATGGTCATACTCTCAAACCGGGAGACCCGGGACTACGCGGTCAGTTCCTACAAGTTACATTGGTCCCGTGCGAGGTGTTCGTGCCTCCTACGGAGTCGTTTGGGGTTGGTTTGGGTTTTCACCCTTTAACGGCTTATTTTCAAGTCTAAGTGTGATTTTTGCAAATTATCGTAATACTCTCAAATCGGGAGACCCGGTACTACGCGGTTAGTTCCTACAAGTTACATTGGTCTTCTGCGAGGTGTTCGTGCCTCCTATGGGGTTGTTTGGGGGTTGGTTTGGGTTTTCACCCTTTAACGGCCTAATTTCGAGTCTAAGTGTGATTTTTGCAAATTATCGTCATACTCTCAAACTGGTAGACCCGAGACTACGAGGTTAGTTAGCACAAGTTACATTTGTCCCGTGCGAGGTGTTCGTGCCTCCTACGGGGTCGTTTGGGGGTGGTTTGGGTTTTCACCCTTTAACGGCCTGTTTTCATGTCTAAGTGTGATTTTTTCAAATTATCGTCATACTCTCAAACCGGGAGACTCGGGACTACGCAGTCAGTTCCTACAAGTTACATTGGTCCCGCGCGGGGTGTTCGTGCCTCCTACGGGGTCGTTTGGGGGCTGGTTTGGGTTTTCACCCTTTAACGGCCTGTTTTCAAGTCTAAGTGTGATTTTTACAAATTATCGTCATACTCTAAAACCGGGAGACCCGAGACTATGCGGTCAGTTCCTACAAGTTACATTGGTCCCGTGCGAGGTGTTCGTGCCTCCTACGGGCTCGTTTGGGGGCTGGTTTGGGTTTTCACCCTTTAACGGCCTGTTTTCAAGTCTAAGTGTGATTTTTGCAAATTATCGTCATACTCTCAAATCGGGAGACCCGAGACTACGCGGTCAGTTCCTACAAGTTACATTTGTCCCGTGCGAGGTGTTCGTGCCTCCTACGGGGTCGTTTGGGGGGTGGTTTGGGTTTTCACCCTTTAACGGCCTGTTTTCAAGTCTAAGTGTGATTTTTGCAAATTATCTTCATACTCTCAAACCGGGAGACTCGGGACTACGCGGTCAGTTCCTACAAGTTACATTGGTCCCGCGCGGGGTGTTCGTGCCTCCTACGGGGTCGTTTGGGGGCTGGTTTGGGTTTTCACCCTTTAACGGCCTGTTTTCAAGTCTAAGTGTGATTTTTGCAAATTATCTTCATACTCTCGAACCGGGAGACCCAGGACTACGCGGTCAGTTCCTACAAGTTACATTGGTCTTGTGCGAGGTGTTCGTGCCTCCTACGGGATCGTTTGGGGGCTGGTTTGGGTTTTCACCCTTTAACGACTTGTTTTCTAGTCTAAGTGTGATTTTTGCAAATTATCGTCATACTCTCAAACCGGGAGACCCGGGACTACGCGGTCAGTACCTAATAGTTATATTGGTCCCCTGCGAGGTGTTCGTGCCTCCTGCGGAATCTTTTGGGGGCTGGTTTGGGTTTTCACCCTTTAACGGCCTGTTTTCAAGTCTAAGTGAGATTTTTGCAAATTATCGTCATACTCTCAAACTGGGAGACCCGGGACTACACGGTCAGTTCCTACCAGTTACATTGGTCCCGTGCGAGTTGTTCGTGCCTCCTACGGGGTCGTTTGGGGGCTGGTTTGGGTTTTCACCCTTTAACGGCCTGTTTTCAAGTCTAGGTGTGATTTTTGCAAATTATCGTCATACTCTCAAACCGGGAGACTCGGGACTACGCGGTCAGTTCCTACAAGTTACATTGGTCCCGCGCGGGGTGTTCGTGCCTCCTACGGGGTCGTTTGGGGGCTGGTTTGGGTTTTCACCCTTTAACGGCCTGTTTTCAAGTCTAAGTGTGATTTTTACAAATTATCGTCATACTCTAAAACCGGGAGACCCGAGACTATGCGGTCAGTTCCTACAAGTTACATTGGTCCCGTGCGAGGTGTTCGTGCCTCCTACGGGCTCGTTTGGGGGCTGGTTTGGGTTTTCACCCTTTAACGGCCTGTTTTCAAGTCTAAGTGTGATTTTTGCAAATTATCGTCATACTCTCAAATCGGGAGACCCGAGACTACGCGGTCAGTTCCTACAAGTTACATTTGTCCCGTGCGAGGTGTTCGTGCCTCCTACGGGGTCGTTTGGGGGGTGGTTTGGGTTTTCACCCTTTAACGGCCTGTTTTCAAGTCTAAGTGTGATTTTTGCAAATTATCTTCATACTCTCAAACCGGGAGACTCGGGACTACGCGGTCAGTTCCTACAAGTTACATTGGTCCCGCGCGGGGTGTTCGTGCCTCCTACGGGGTCGTTTGGGGGCTGGTTTGGGTTTTCACCCTTTAACGGCCTATTTTCAAGTCTAAGTGTTATTTGTAAAAATTATCGTCATACTCTCAAACCGGGAGACTCGGGACTACGCGGTCAGTTCCTACAAGTTACATTGGTCCCGCGCGGGGTGTTCGTGCCTCCTACGGGGTCGTTTGGGGGCTGGTTTGGGTTTTCACCCTTTAACGGCCTGTTTTCAAGTCTAAGTGTGATTTTTACAAATTATCGTCATACTCTAAAACCGGGAGACCCGAGACTATGCGGTCAGTTCCTACAAGTTACATTGGTCCCGTGCGAGGTGTTCGTGCCTCCTACGGGCTCGTTTGGGGGCTGGTTTGGGTTTTCACCCTTTAACGGCCTGTTTTCAAGTCTAAGTGTGATTTTTTCAAATTATCGTCATACTCTCAAACCGGGAGACTCGGGACTACGCAGTCAGTTCCTACAAGTTACATTGGTCCCGCGCGGGGTGTTCGTGCCTCCTACGGGGTCGTTTGGGGGCTGGTTTGGGTTTTCACCCTTTAACGGCCTGTTTTCAAGTCTAAGTGTGATTTTTACAAATTATCGTCATACTCTAAAACCGGGAGACCCGAGACTATGCGGTCAGTTCCTACAAGTTACATTGGTCCCGTGCGAGGTGTTCGTGCCTCCTACGGGCTCGTTTGGGGGCTGGTTTGGGTTTTCACCCTTTAACGGCCTGTTTTCAAGTCTAAGTGTGATTTTTGCAAATTATCGTCATACTCTCAAATCGGGAGACCCGAGACTACGCGGTCAGTTCCTACAAGTTACATTTGTCCCGTGCGAGGTGTTCGTGCCTCCTACGGGGTCGTTTGGGGGGTGGTTTGGGTTTTCACCCTTTAACGGCCTGTTTTCAAGTCTAAGTGTGATTTTTGCAAATTATCTTCATACTCTCAAACCGGGAGACTCGGGACTACGCGGTCAGTTCCTACAAGTTACATTGGTCCCGCGCGGGGTGTTCGTGCCTCCTACGGGGTCGTTTGGGGGCTGGTTTGGGTTTTCACCCTTTAACGGCCTGTTTTCAAGTCTAAGTGTGATTTTTGCAAATTATCTTCATACTCTCGAACCGGGAGACCCAGGACTACGCGGTCAGTTCCTACAAGTTACATTGGTCTTGTGCGAGGTGTTCGTGCCTCCTACGGGATCGTTTGGGGGCTGGTTTGGGTTTTCACCCTTTAACGACTTGTTTTCTAGTCTAAGTGTGATTTTTGCAAATTATCGTCATACTCTCAAACCGGGAGACCCGGGACTACGCGGTCAGTACCTAATAGTTATATTGGTCCCCTGCGAGGTGTTCGTGCCTCCTGCGGAATCTTTTGGGGGCTGGTTTGGGTTTTCACCCTTTAACGGCCTGTTTTCAAGTCTAAGTGAGATTTTTGCAAATTATCGTCATACTCTCAAACTGGGAGACCCGGGACTACACGGTCAGTTCCTACCAGTTACATTGGTCCCGTGCGAGTTGTTCGTGCCTCCTACGGGGTCGTTTGGGGGCTGGTTTGGGTTTTCACCCTTTAACGGCCTGTTTTCAAGTCTAGGTGTGATTTTTGCAAATTATCGTCATACTCTCAAACCGAGAGACCCGAGACTACGCGGTCAGTTCCTACAAGTTACATTGGTCCCGTGCGAGGTGTTCGTGCCTCCTACGGGGTCGTTTGGGGGATGGTTTGGGTTTTCCCCCTTTAAAGGCCTGTTTTCAAGTCTAAGTGTGATTTTTGCAAAGTATCGTCATACTCTCAAATCGGGAGACCCGGGACTACGCGGTCAGTTCCTACAAGTTACATTGGTCCCGTGCGAGGTGTTCGTGCCTCCTACGGGGTCGTTTGGGGGCTGGTTTGGGTTTTCACCCTTAAATGACCTGTTTTCAAGTCTAAGTGTGATTTTTGCAAATTATCGTCACACTCTCAAACCGGGAGACCCGGGACTACGCGATCAGTTCCTACAAGTTACATTGGCCCCGTGCGAGGTGTTCGTGCCTCCTACGGGGTCGTTTGGGGGCTGGTTTGGGTATTTACCCTTTAACGGCCTGTTTTCAAGTATAAGTGTGATTTTTGCAAATTATCGTCATACTCTCAAATCGGGAGACCCGGTACTACGCGGTCAGTTCCTACAAGTTACATCGGTCTCGTGCGGGGTGTTCGTGCCTCCTACGGGGTTGTTTGGGGGCTGGTTTGGGTTTTCACCCTTTAACGGCCTGTTTTCAAGTCTAAGTGTGATTTTTGCAAATTATCGTCATACTCTCAAACCGGGAGACCCGAGACTACGCGGTCAGTTCCTACAAGTTACATTTGTCCCGTGCGAGGTGTTCGTGCCTCCTACGGGGTCGTTTGGGGGCTGGTTTGGGTTTTCACCCTTTAACGGCCTGTTTTCAAGTCTAAGTGTGATTTTTGCAAATTATGGTCATACTCTCAAACCGGGAGACCCGGGACTACGCGGTCAGTTCCTACAAGTTACATTGGTCCCGTGCGAGGTGTTCGTGCCTCCTACGGAGTCGTTTGGGGGCTGGTTTGGGTTTTCACCCTTTAACGGCTTATTTTCAAGTCTAAGTGTGATTTTTGCAAATTATCGTAATACTCTCAAATCGGGAGACCCGGTACTACGCGGTTAGTTCCTACAAGTTACATTGGTCTCGTGCGAGGTGTTCGTGCCTCCTATGGGGTTGTTTGGGGGTTGGTTTGGGTTTTCACCCTTTAACGGCCTAATTTCGAGTCTAAGTGTGATTTTTGCAAATTATCGTCATACTCTCAAACCGGTAGACCCGAGACTACGCGGTTAGTTAGCACAAGTTACATTTGTTCCGTGCGAGGTGTTCGTGCCTCCTACAGGGTTGTTTGGGGGCTGGTTTGGGTTTTCACCCTTTAACGACCTGTTTTCTAGTCTAAGTGTGATTTTTTCAAATTATCGTCATACTCTCAAACCGGGATACCCGGGACTACGCGGTCAGTTCCTACAAGGTACATTGGTCCCGTGCGAGGTGTTCGTGCCTCCTACGGGATCGTTTGGGGGCTGGTTTGGGTTTTCACCCTTTAACGGCCTGTTTTCAAGTCTAAGTGTGATTTTAAAAATTATCATCATACTCTCAAACCGGGAGACCCGAGACTACGCGGTTAGTTGGCACAAGTTACATTGGTCCCGTGCGAGGTGTTCGTGCCTCCTACGGTGTCGTTTGGTGGCTGGTTTGGGTTTTCACCCTTTAACGGCCTGTTTTTAAGTCTAAGTGTGATTTTTGCAAATTATCGTCATGCTCTCAAACCGGGAGACCCGGGACTACACGGTCAGTTCCTACAAGTTACATTGGTCCCGTGCGAGGTGTTCGTGCCTCCTACGGGGTCGTTTGGGGGTTGGTTTGGGTTTTCACCCTTTAACGACCTATTTTCAAGTCTAAGTGTGATTTTTGCAAATTATCATCACACTCTCAAACCGGGAGACCCGGGACTACGCGGACAGTTCCTGCAAGTTACATTGGTCTCGTGCGAGGTGTTCGTGCCTCCTACGGGGTCGTTTGGTGGCTGGTTTGGGTTTTTACCCTTTAACGGCCTGTTTTTAAGTATAGGTGTGATTTTTGCAAATTATCGTCATACTCTCAAATCGGGAGACCCGGTACTATGCGGTCAGTTCTTACAAGTTACATTGGTCTCGTGCGAGGTGTTCGTGCCTCCTACGGGGTTGTTTGGGGGCTGGTTTGGGTTTTCACCCTTTAACGGCCTAATTTCAAGTCTAAGTGTGATTTTTGCAAATTATCGTCATACTCTCAAACCAATAGACCCGAGACTACGCGGTTAGTTGGCACAAGTTATATTGGTCCCGTGCGAGGTGTTCGGGCCTCTTACGGGGTCGTTTGGGGGCTGGTTTTGGTTTTCACCCTTTAACGACCTATTTTCTAGTCTAAGTGTGATTTTTGCAAATTATCGTCATACTCTCAAACCGGGAGACCCGGGACTACGCGGTGAGTTCCTACAAGTTACATTGGTCCCGTGCGAGGTGTTCGTGCCTCCTACGGGGTCGTTTGCGGGCTGGTTAGGGTTTTCACCCTTTAACGGCCTATTTTCAAGTCTAAGTGTTATTTTTAAAAATTATCGTCATACTCTCAAACCGGGAGACTCGGGACTACGCGGTCAGTTCCTACAAGTTACATTGGTCCCGCGCGGGGTGTTCGTGCCTCCTACGGGGTCGTTTGGGGGCTGGTTTGGGTTTTCACCCTTTAACGGCCTGTTTTCAAGTCTAAGTGTGATTTTTACAAATTATCGTCATACTCTAAAACCGGGAGACCCGAGACTATGCGGTCAGTTCCTACAAGTTACATTGGTCCCGTGCGAGGTGTTCGTGCCTCCTACGGGCTCGTTTGGGGGCTGGTTTGGGTTTTCACCCTTTAACGGCCTGTTTTCAAGTCTAAGTGTGATTTTTGCAAATTATCGTCATACTCTCAAATCGGGAGACCCGAGACTACGCGGTCAGTTCCTACAAGTTACATTTGTCCCGTGCGAGGTGTTCGTGCCTCCTACGGGGTCGTTTGGGGGTTGGTTTGGGTTTTCACCCTTTAACGGCCTGTTTTCAAGTCTAAGTGTGATTTTTGCAAATTATCTTCATACTCTCCAACCGGGAGACCCGGGACTACGCGGTCAGTTCCTACAAGTTACATTGGTCCCGTGCGAGGTGTTCGTGCCTCCTACGAAGTCGTTTGGGGGCTGGTTTGGGTTTTCACCCTTTAACGGCTTATTTTCTAGCCTAAGTGTGATTTTTGCAAATTATCGTCATACTCTCAAATCGGGAGACCCGGTACTACGCGGTTAGTTCCTACAAGTTACATTGGTCTCGTGCGAGGTGTTCGTGCCTCCTATGGGGTTGTTTGGGGGTTGGTTTGGGTTTTCACCCTTTAACGGCCTAATTTCGAGTCTAAGTGTGATTTTTGCAAATTATCGTCATACTCTCAAACCTGTAGACCCTAGACTACGCGGTTAGTTGGCACAAGTTACATTTGTTCCGTGCGAGGTGTTCGTGCCTCCTACGGGGTCGTTTGGGGGCTGGTTTAGGTTTTCACCCTTTAACGACCTGTTTTCTAGTCTAAGTGAGATTTTTGAAAATTATCGTTGTACTCTCAAACCGGGATACCCAGGACTACGCGGTCAGTTCCTACAAGTTACATTGGTCCCGTGCGAGGTGTTCGTGCCTCCTACGGGATCGTTTGGGGGCTGGTTTGGGTTTTCACCCTTTAACGGCCTGTTTTCAAGTCTAAGTGTGATTTTAAAAATAATCGTCATACTCTCAAACCGGGAGACCCGAGACTACACGGTTAGTTGGCACAAGTTACATTTTTCCCGTGCGAGGTGTTCGTGCCTCCTACGGTGTCGTTTGGTGGCTGGTTTGGGTTTTCACCCTTTAACGGCCTATTTTTAAGTCTAAGTGTGATTTTTGCAAATTATCGTCACACTCTCAAACCGGGAGACCCGGGACTACACGGTCAGTTCCTACAAGTTACATTGGTCCCGTGCGAGGTGTTCGTGCCTCCTACGGGGTCGTTTGGGGGCTGGTTTGGGTTTTCACCCTTTAACGGCCTGTTTTCAAGTCTAAGTGTGATTTTTACAAATTATCGTCATACTCTAAAACCGGGAGACCCGAGACTATGCGGTCAGTTCCTACAAGTTACATTTGTCCCCTGCGAGGTGTTCGTGCCTCCTACGAGGTCGTTTGGGGGCTGGTTTGGGTTTTCACCCTTTAACGGCCTGTTTTCAAGTCTAGGTGTGATTTTTGCAAATTATCGTCATACTCTCAAACCGAGAGACCCGAGACTACGCGGTCAGTTCCTACATATTACATTGGTCCTGTGCGAGGTGTTGGTTCCTTCTTACGGGGTCGTTTGGGGGCGGGTTTTGGTTTTCACACTTTAACGGCCTGTTTTCAAGTCTAAGTGTGATTTTTAAAAATTATCATCATACTCTCAAACCGGGAGATCCGAGACTACGCGGTTAGTTGGCACAAGTTACATTGGTCCCGTGCGAGGTGTTCGTGCCTCCTACGGGGTCGTTTGGGGTCTGGTTTGGGTTTTCACCTTTTAATGGCCTGTTTTCAAGTCTAAGTATGATTTTTGCAAATAATCGTCATACTCTCAAATCGGGAGACCCGGGACTACGCGATCAGTTCCAACAAGTTACATTGGTCCCGTGCGAGGTGTTCGTGCCTCCTACGGGGTCGTTTGGGGGCTGGTTTGGGTTTTCACCCTTTAACGTCGTTTGTTCAAGTGGAAGTGTGATTTTTTCAAATTATCGTCATACTCTCAAACCGGGAGACCCGGGACTACGTGGTCAGTTCCTACAAGTTACATTGGTCCCGTGCGAGGTGTTCGTGCCTCCTACGGGGTCGTTTGGGGGCTGGTTTGGGTTTTCACCCTTTAACGGCCTGTTTTCAAGTCTAAGTGTGATTTTTGCAAATTATCGTCACACTCTCAAACCGGGAGACCCGGGACTACGCGGTCAGTTCCTGCAAGTTACATTGGTCCCGTACGAGGTGTTCGTGCCTCCTACGGGGTCGTTTTGGGGGCTAGTTTGGGTTTTTACCCTTTAACGGCCTGTTTTCAAGTCTAAGTGTGATTTTTGCAAATTATCTTCATACTCTCAAATCGGGAGACCCGGTACTACGCGGTCAGTTCCTACAACTTACATTGGTCTCGTGCGAGGTGTTCGTGCCTCCTACGGGGTCGTTTGGGGGCTGGTTTGGGTTTTCACCCTTTAACGGCCTAATTTCAAGTCTAAGTGTGATTTTTGCAAATTATCGTCATACTCTCAAATCGGGAGACCCGGTACTACGCGGTTAGTTGGCACAAGTTATATTGGTCCCGTACGAGGTGTTCGGGCCTCCTACGGGGTCGTTTGGGGGCTGGTTTTTGTTTTCACCCTTTAACGACCTGTTTTCTAGTCTAAGTGTGATTTTTTCAAATTATCGTCATACTCTCAAACCGGGAGACCAGGTACTACGCGGTCAGTTCCTACAAGTTACATTGGTCCCGTACGAGGTGTTCGTGCCTCCTACGGGGTCGTCCGCGGGCTGGTTAGGGTTTTCACCCTTTAACGGCCTATTTTCAAGTCTAAGTGTTATTTTTAAAAATTATCGTCATACTCTTAAACCGGGAGACTCGGGACTACGCGGTCAGTTCCTACAAGTTACATTGGTCCCGCGCGGGGTGTTCTTGCCTCCTACGGGGTCGTTTGGGGGCTGGTTTGGGTTTTCACCCTTTAACGGCCTGTTTTCAAGTCTAAGTGTGATTTTTACAAATTATCGTCATACTCTAAAACCGGGAGACCCGAGACTATGCGGTCAGTTCCTACAAGTTACATTGGTCCCGTGCGAGGTGTTCGTGCCTCCTACGGGGTCGTTTGGGGGCTGGTTTGGGTTTTCACCCTTTAACGGCCTGTTTTCAAGTCTAAGTGTGATTTTTGCAAATTATCGTCATACTCTCAAATCGGGAGACCCGGGACTACGCGATCAGTTCCAACAAGTTACATTGGTCCCGTGCGAGGAGTTCGTGCCTCCTACGGGGTCGTTTGGGGGCTGGTTTGGGTTTTCACCCTTTAACGTCGTTTGTTCAAGTCTAAGTGTGATTTTTACAAATTATCGTCATACTTTAAAACCGGGAGACCCGAGACTATGCGGTCAGTTCCTACAAGTTACATTGGTCCCGTGCGAGGTGTTCGTGCCTCATACGGGGTCGTTTGGGGGCTGGTTTGGGTTTTTACCCTTTAACGGCCTGTTTTAAAGTATAAGTGTGATTTTTGCAAATTATCGTCATACTCTCAAACCGGGAGACCCGGGACTACGCGGTCAGTTCCTACAAGATACATTGGTCCCATGCGAGGTGTTCGTGCCTCCTACGGGGTCGTTTGCGGGCTGGTTAGGGTTTTCACCCTTTAACGGCCTATTTTCAAGTCTAAGTGTTATTTTTAAAAATTATCATCATACTCTCAAACCGGGAGACTCGGGACTACGCGGTCAGTTCCTACAAGTTACATTGGTCGCGCGCGGGGTGTTCGTGCCTCCTACGGGGTCGTTTGGGGGCTGGTTTGGGTTTTCACCCTTTAACGACCTGTTTTCTAGTCTAAGTGTGATTTTTGCAAATTATCGTCATACTCTCAAACCGGGAGACCCGAGACTACGCGGTCAGTTCCTACAAGTTACATTGGTCCCGTGCGAGGTGTTCGTGCCTCCTACGGGGTCGTTTGGGGGCTGGTTTGGGTTTTCTCCCTTTAACGGCCTGTTTTCAAGTCTAAGTGTGATTTTTGCAAATTATCGTCATACTTTCAAACCGGGACTACCCGGTCAGTTCCTACAAGTTACATTGGTCCCGTGCGAGGTGTTCGTGCCTCCTACGGGGTCGTTTGGGGGCTGGTTTGGGTTTTCACCCTTTAACGGCTTGTTTTCAAGTCTAAGTGTGATTTTTGCAAATTATCGTCATACTCTCAAATCGGGAGACCCGGTACTACGCGGTCAGTTCCTACAAGTTACATTGGTCTCGTGCGAGCTGTTCGTGCCTCCTACGGGGTTGTTTGGGGGTGGATTGGGTTTTAACCCTTTAACGGCCTAATTTCGAGTCTAAGTGTGATTTTTGCAAATTATCGTCATACTCTCCAACCGGTAGACCCGAGACTACGCGGTTAGTTGTCACAAGTTACATTTGTTCCGTTCGAGGTGTTCGTGCCTCCTACGGGGTCGTTTGGGGGCTGGTTTGGGTTTTCACCCTTTAACGACCTATTTTCTAGTCAAAGTGTGATTTTTGCAAATTATCATCATACTCTCAAATCGGGAGACCCGGGACTACGCGGTCAGTTCCTACAAGTTACATTGGTCCCGTGCGAGGTGTTCGTGCCTCCTACGGGATCGTTTGGGGGCTGGTTTTGGTTTTCACCCTATAACGGCCTGTTTTCAAGTCTAAGTGTGATTTTAAAAATTATCATCATACTCTCAAACCGGGCGACCCGAGACTACGCGGTTAGTTGGCACAAGTTACATTGGTCCCGTGCGAGGTGTTCGTGCCTCCTACGGTGTCGTTTGGTGGCTGGTTTGAGTTTTCACCCTTTAACGGCCTCTTTTCAAGTCTAGGTGTGATTTTTGCAAACTATCGTCATACTCTCAAACCGAGAGACCCGAGACTACGCGGTCAGTTCCTACAAGTTACATTGGTCCCGTGCGAGGTGTTGGTGCCTCATATGGGGTCGTTTGGGGGCTGGTTTGGGTTTTCACCCTTTAACGACCTGTTTTCAAGTCTAAGTGTGATTTTTAAAAATTATCGTCATACTCTCAAACCAGGAGACCCGAGACTACGCGGTTAGTTGGCACAAGTTACATTTGTCCTGTGCGAGGTGTTCGTGCCTCCTACGGGGTCGTTTGGGGGCTGGTTTGGGTTTTCACCCTTTAACGACCTATTTTCAAGTCTAGGTGTGATTTTTGC
Organism: Sambucus nigra; assembly: GCA_949130495.1. Classification (NCBI taxonomy): domain Eukaryota; kingdom Viridiplantae; phylum Streptophyta; class Magnoliopsida; order Dipsacales; family Adoxaceae; genus Sambucus; species Sambucus nigra. The sequence goes on along the minus strand of OX422211.1, from coordinate 462,208,417 downwards.
AAATTATCGTCATACTCTCAAACCGGTAGACCCGGGACTACGTGGTTAGTTCCTACAGGTTACATTGGTCCCGTGCAAGGTGTTCGTGCCTCCTACAGGATCGTTTGGGGGCTGGTTTGGGTTTTCACCCTTTAACGGCCTGTTTTTAAGTCTAGGTGTGATTTTTGCAAATTATCGTCATACTCTCAAACCGGGAGACTCGGAACTACGTGGTCAGTTCCTACAAGTTACATTGATCCCGTGCGAGGTGTTCGTGCCTCCTACGGGGTCGTTTGGGGGCTGGTTTGGGTTTTCGCCCTTTAAATGCCTGTTTTCAAGTCTAAGGGTGATTTTTGCAAATTATCATCATACTCTCAAACCGGGAGACCCGGGACTACGCGGTCAGTTCCTACAAGTTACATTGGTCCCGTGCGAGGTGTTCATGCCTCCTACGGGGTCGTTTGGGGGCTGGTTTGGGTTTTCACACTTTAACGGCCTGTTTTCAAGTCTAAGTGTGATTTTTACAAATTATCGTCATACTCTAAAACCGGGAGACCCGGGACTACGCGGTCAGTTCCTACAAGTTACATTGGTCCCGTGCGAGGTGTTCGTGCCTCCAACGGGGTCGTTTGGGGGCTGGTTTGGGTTTTCACCCTTTAACGGCCTGTTTTCAAGTCTAAGTGTGATTTTTACAAATTATCGTCATACTCTAAAATCGGTAGACCCGGGACTACGCGGTCAGTTCCTACAAGTTACATTGGTCCCGTGCGAGGTGTTCGTGCCTCCTACGGGGTCGTTTGGGGGATGGTTTGGATTTTCACCCTTTAACGGCCTGTTTTCAAGTCTAAGTGTGATTTTTGCAAATTATCGTCATACTCTCAAATCGGGAGACCCGGGACTACGCGGTCAGTTCCTACAAGTTACATTGGTCCCGTGCGAGGTGTTCGTGTCTCCTACGGTGTCGTTTGGGGGTTGGTTTGGGTTTTCACCATTTAACGACCTGTTTTCAAGTCTAAGTGTGATTATTGCAAATTATCGTCACACTCTCAAACCGGGAGACCCGGGACTACGCGGTCAGTTCCTACAAGTTACATTGGTCCCGTGCGTGGTGTTCGTGCCTCCTACGGTGTCGTTTGGTGGCTGGTTTGGGTTTTCACCCTTTAACGGCCTGTTTTTAAGTCTAAGTGTGATTTTTGCAAATTATCGTCATACTCTCAAACCGGGAGATCCGGGACTACACGGTCAGTTCCTACAAGTTACATTGGTCCCGTGCGAGGTGTTCGTGCCTCCTACGGGGTCGTTTGGGGGCTGGTTTGGGTTTTCACACTTTAACGGCCTGTTTTCAAGTCTAAATGTGATTTTTACAAATTATCGTCATACTCTAAAATCAGGAGACCCGGGACTACGCGGTCAGTTCCTACAAGTTACATTGGTCCCGTGCGAGGTGTTCGTGCCTCCTACGGGGTCGTTTGGGGGATGGTTTGGGTTTTCACTCTTTAACGACCTGTTTTCAAGTCTAAGTGTGATTTTTGCAAATTATCGTCATACTCTCAAATCGGGAGACCCGGGACTACGCGGTCAGTTCCTACAAGTTACATTGGTCCCGTGCGAGGTGTTCGTGTCTCCTACGGTGTCGTTTGGGGGTTGGTTTGGGTTTTCACCCTTTAACGACCTGTTTTCAAGTCTAAGTGTGATTTTTGCAAATTATCGTCACACTCTCAAACCGGGAGACCCGGGACTACGCGGTCAGTTCCTACAAGTTACATTGGTCCCGTGCGTGGTGTTCGTGCCTCCTACGGGTTCGTTTGGGGGCTGGTTTGGGTTTTTACCCTTTAACGGCCTGTTTTCAAGTCCAAGTGTGATTTTTGCAAATTATCGTCATACTCTCAAATCGGGAGACCCGGTACTACGCGGTCAGTTCCTACAAGTTACATTGGTCTCGTGCGAGGTGTTCGTGCCTCCTACGGGGTTGTTTGGGGGCTGGTTTGGGTTTTCACCCTTTAACGGCCTAATTTCAAGTCTAAGTGTGATTTTTGCAAATTATCGTCATACTCTCCAACCGGTAGACCCGAGACTACGCGGTTAGTTGTCACAAGTTACATTTGTTCCGTTCGAGGTGTTCGTGCCTCCTACGGGGTCGTTTGGGGGCTGGTTTGGGTTTTCACCCTTTAACGACCTATTTTCTAGTCTAAGTGTGATTTTTGCAAATTATCATCATACTCTCAAATCGGGAGACCCGGGACTACGCGGTCAGTTCCTACAAGTTACATTGGTCCCGTGCGAGGTGTTCGTGCCTCCTACGGGATCGTTTGGGGGCTGGTTTTGGTTTTCACCCTATAACGGCCTATTTTCAAGTCTAAGTGTGATTTTAAAAATTATCATCATACTCTCAAACCGGGCGACCCGAGACTACGCGGTTAGTTGGCACAAGTTACATTGGTCCCGTGCGAGGTGTTCGTGCCTCCTACGGTGTCGTTTGGTGGCTGGTTTGAGTTTTCACCCTTTAACGGCCTCTTTTCAAGTCTAGGTGTGATTTTTGCAAACTATCGTCATACTCTCAAACCGAGAGACCCGAGACTACGCGGTCAGTTCCTACAAGTTACATTGGTCCCGTGCGAGGTGTTGGTGCCTCATATGGGGTCGTTTGGGGGCTGGTTTGGGTTTTCACCCTTTAACGACCTGTTTTCAAGTCTAAGTGTGATTTTTAAAAATTATCGTCATACTCTCAAACCAGGAGACCCGAGACTACGCGGTTAGTTGGCACAAGTTACATTTGTCCTGTGCGAGGTGTTCGTGCCTCCTACGGGGTCGTTTGGGGGCTGGTTTGGGTTTTCACCCTTTAACGACCTATTTTCAAGTCTAGGTGTGATTTTTGCAAATTATCGTCATACTCTCAAACCGGTAGACCCGGGACTACGTGGTTAGTTCCTACAGGTTACATTGGTCCCGTGCAAGGTGTTCGTGCCTCCTACAAGATCGTTTGGGGGCTGGTTTGGGTTTTCACCCTTTAACGGCCTGTTTTCAAGTCTAGGTGTGATTTTTGCAAATTATCGTCATACTCTCAAACCGGGAGACTCGGGACTATGTGGTCAGTTCCTACAAGTTACATTGATCCCGTGCGAGGTGTTCGTGCCTCCTACGGGGTCGTTTGGGGGCTGGTTTGGGTTTTCACCCTTTAAATGCCTGTTTTCAAGTCTAAGGGTGATTTTTGCAAATTATCATCATACTCTCAAACCGGGAGACCCGGGACTACGCGGTCAGTTCCTACAAGTTACATTGGTCCCGTGCGAGGTGTTCATGCCTCCTACGGGGTCGTTTGGGGGCTGGTTTGGGTTTTCACACTTTAACGGCCTGTTTTCAAGTCTAAGTGTGATTTTTACAAATTATCGTCATACTCTAAAACCGGGAGACCCGGGACTACGCGGTCAGTTCCTACAAGTTACATTGGTCCCGTGCGAGGTGTTCGTGCCTCCTACGGGGTCGTTTGGGGGCTGGTTTGGGTTTTCACACTTTAACGGCCTGTTTTCAAGTCTAAGTGTGATTTTTACAAATTATCGTCATACTCTAAAATCGGTAGACCCGGGACTACGCGGTCACTTCCTACAAGTTACATTGGTCCCGTGCGAGGTGTTCGTGCCTCCTACGGGGTCGTTTGGGGGATGGTTTGGGTTTTCACCCTTTAACGGCCTGTTTTCAAGTCTAAGTGTGATTTTTGCAAATTATCGTCATACTCTCAAATCGGGAGACCCGGGACTACGCGGTCAGTTCCTACAAGTTACATTGGTCCCGTGCGAGGTGTTCGTGTCTCCTACGGTGTCGTTTGGTGGTTGGTTTGGGTTTTCACCATTTAACGACCTGTTTTCAAGTCTAAGTGTGATTATTGCAAATTATCGTCACACTCTCAAACCGGGAGACCCGGGACTACGCGGTCAGTTCCTACAAGTTACATTGGTCCCGTGCGTGGTGTTCGTGCCTCCTACGGTGTCGTTTGGTGGCTGGTTTGGGTTTTCACCCTTTAACGGCCTGTTTTTAAGTCTAAGTGATATTTTTGCAAATTATCATCATACTCTCAAACCGGGAGATCCGGGACTACACGGTCAGTTCCTACAAGTTACATTGGTCCCGTGCGAGGTGTTCGTGCCTCCTACGGGGTCGTTTGGGGGCTGGTTTGGGTTTTCACACTTTAACGGCCTGTTTTCAAGTCTAAATGTGATTTTTACAAATTATCGTCATACTCTAAAATCAGGAGACCCGGGACTACGCGGTCAGTTCCTACAAGTTACATTGGTCCCGTGCGAGGTGTTCGTGCCTCCTACGGGGTCGTTTGGGGGATGGTTTGGGTTTTCACTCTTTAACGGCCTGTTTTCAAGTCTAAGTGTGATTTTTGCAAATTATCGTCATACTCTCAAATCGGGAGACCCGGGACTACGCGGTCAGTTCCTACAAGTTACATTGGTCCCGTGCGAGGTGTTCGTGTCTCCTACGGTGTCGTTTGGGGGTTGGTTTGGGTTTTCACCCTTTAACGACCTGTTTTCAAGTCTAAGTGTGATTTTTGCAAATTATCGTCACACTCTCAAACCGGGAGACCCGGGACTACGCGGTCAGTTCCTACAAGTTACATTGGTCCCGTGCGTGGTGTTCGTGCCTCCTACGGGTTCGTTTGGGGGCTGGTTTGGGTTTTTACCCTTTAACGGCCTGTTTTCAAGTCCAAGTGTGATTTTTGCAAATTATCGTCATACTCTCAAATCGGGAGACCCGGTACTACGCGGTCAGTTCCTACAAGTTACATTGGTCTCGTGCGAGGTGTTCGTGCCTCCTACGGGGTTGTTTGGGGGCTGGTTTGGGTTTTCACCCTTTAACGGCCTAATTTCAAGTCTAAGTGTGATTTTTACAAATTATCGTCATACTCTCAAACCGGTAGACCCGAGACTACGCGGTTAGTTAGCACAAGTTATATTGGTCCCGTGCGAGGTGTTCGTGCCTCCTACGGGGTCTTTTGGGGGCTGGTTTGGGTTTTCACCCTTTAACGACCTGTTTTCTAGTCTAAGTGTGATTTTCGCAAATTATCGTCATACTCTCAAACCGGGAGACCTGGGACTACGCGGTCAGTTCCTACAAGTTACATTGATCCCGTGCGAGGTGTTCGTGCCTCCTACGGGGTCATTTGCGGGCTGGTTAGGGTTTTCACCCTTTAACGGCCTATTTTCAAGTCTAAGTGTTATTTTTAAAAATTATCGTCATACTCTCAAACCGGGAGACTCGGGACTACACGGTCAGTTCCTACAAGTTACATTGGTCCCGCGCGGGGTGTTCGTGCCTACTACGGGGTCGTTTGGGGGCTGGTTTGGGTTTTCACCCTTTAACGGCCTGTTTTCAAGTCTAAGTGTGATTTTTACAAATTATCGTCATACTCCAAAACCGGGAGACCCGAGACTACGCGGTCAGTTCCTACAAGTTACATTGGTCCCGTGCGAGGTGTTCGTGCCTCCTACGGGGTCGTTTGGGGGCTGGTTTGGGTTTTCACCCTTTAACGGCCTGTTTTCAAGTCTAAGTGTGATTTTTACAAATTATCGTCATACTCTCAAATCGGTAGACCCGGGACTACGCGGTCAGTTCCTACAAGTTACATTGGTCCCGTGCGAGGTGTTCGTGTCTCCTACGGTGTCGTTTGGGGGTTGGTTTGGGTTTTCACCATTTAACGACCTGTTTTCAAGTCTAAGTGTGATTTTTGCAAATTATCGTCACACTCTCAAACCGGGAGACCCGGGACTACGCGGTTAGTTCCTACAAGTTACATTGGTCCCGTGCGTGGTGTTCGTGCCTCCTACGGGGTCGTTTGGGGGCTGGTTTGGGTTTTTACCCTTTAACGGCCTGTTTTCAAGTCCAAGTGTGATTTTTGCAAATTATCGTCATACTCTCAAATCGGGAGACCCGGTACTACGCGGTCAGTTCCTACAAGTTACATTGGTCCCGTGCGAGGTGTTCGTGCCTCCTACGGGGTCGTTTGGGGCTGGTTTGGGTTTTCACACTTTAACGGCCTGTTTTCAAGTCTAAGTGTGATTTTTACAAATTATCGTCATACTCTAAAACTGGGAGACCCGGGACTACGCGGTCAGTTCCTACAAGTTACATTGGTCCCGTGCGAGGTGTTCGTGCCTCCTACGGGGTCGTTTGGGGGCTGGTTTGGGTTTTCACCCTTTAACGGCCTGTTTTCAAGTCTAAGTGTGATTTTTACAAATTATCGTCATACTGTAAAATCGGGAGACCCGGGACTACGCGGTCAGTTCCTACAAGTTACATTGGTCCCGTGCGAGGTGTTCGTGCCTCCTACGGGGTCGTTTGGGGGATGGTTTGGGTTTTCACCCTTTAACGGCCTATTTTCAAGTCTAAGTGTGATTTTTGCAAATTATCGTCATACTCTCAAATCGGGAGACCCGGGACTACGCGGTCAGTTCCTACAAGTTACATTGGTCCCGTGCGAGGTGTTCGTGTCTCCTACGGTGTCGTTTGGGGGTTGGTTTGGGTTTTCACCATTTAACGACCTGTTTTCAAGTCTAAGTGTGATTTTTGCAAATTATCGTCACACTCTCAAACCGGGAGACCCGGGACTACGCGGTCAGTTCCTACAAGTTACATTGGTCCCGTGCGTGGTGTTCGTGCCTCCTACGGGGTCGTTTGGGGGCTGGTTTGGGTTTTTACCCTTTAACGGCCTGTTTTCAAGTCCAAGTGTGATTTTTGCAAATTATCGTCATACTCTCAAATCGGGAGACCCGGTACTACGCGGTCAGTTCCTACAAGTTACATTGGTCCCGTGCGAGGTGTTCGTGCCTCCTACGGGGTCGTTTGGGGGCTGGTTTGGGTTTTCACACTTTAACGGCCTGTTTTCAAGTCTAAGTGTGATTTTTACAAATTATCGTCATACTCTAAAACTGGGAGACCCGGGACTACGCGGTCAGTTCCTACAAGTTACATTGGTCCCGTGCGAGGTGTTCGTGCCTCCTACGGGGTCGTTTGGGGGCTGGTTTGGGTTTTCACACTTTAACGGCCTGTTTTCAAGTCTAAGTGTGATTTTTGCAAATTATCGTCATACTCTCAAATCGGGAGACCCGGGACTACGCGGTCAGTTCCTACAAGTTACATTGGTCCCGTGCGAGGTGTTCGTGTCTCCTACGGTGTCGTTTGGGGGTTGGTTTGGGTTTTCACCCTTTAACGACCTGTTTTCAAGTCTAAGTGTGATTTTTGCAAATTATCGTCACACTCTCAAACCGGGAGACCCGGGACTACGCGGTCAGTTCCTACAAGTTACATTGGTCCCGTGCATGGTGTTCGTGCCTCCTACGGGTTCGTTTGGGGGCTGGTTTGGGTTTTTACCCTTTAACGGCCTGTTTTCAAGTCCAAGTGTGATTTTTGCAAATTATCGTCATACTCTCAAATCGGGAGACCCGGTACTACGCGGTCAGTTCCTACAAGTTACATTGGTCTCGTGCGAGGTGTTCGTGCCTCCTACGGGGTTGTTTGGGGGCTGGTTTGGGTTTTCACCCTTTAACGGCCTAATTTCAAGTCTAAGTGTGATTTTTACAAATTATCGTCATACTCTCAAACCGGTAGACCCGAGACTACGCGGTTAGTTAGCACAAGTTATATTGGTCCCGTGCGAGGTGTTCGTGCCTCCTACGGGGTCTTTTGGGGGCTGGTTTGGGTTTTCACCCTTTAACGACCTGTTTTCTAGTCTAAGTGTGATTTTCGCAAATTATCGTCATACTCTCAAACCGGGAGACCTGGGACAACGCGGTCAGTTCCTACAAGTTACATTGATCCCGTGCGAGGTGTTCGTGCCTCCTACGGGGTCGTTTGCGGGCTGGTTAGGGTTTTCACCCTTTAACGGCCTATTTTCAAGTCTAAGTGTTATTTTTAAAAATTATCGTCATACTCTCAAACCGGGAGACTCAGGACTACGCGGTCAGTTCCTACAAGTTACATTGGTCCCGCGCGGGGTGTTCGTGCCTACTACGGGGTCGTTTGGGGGCTGGTTTGGGTTTTCACCCTTTAACGGCCTGTTTTCAAGTCTAAGTGTGATTTTTACAAATTATCGTCATACTCCAAAACCGGGAGACCCGAGACTACGCGGTCAGTTCCTACAAGTTACATTGGTCCCGTGCGAGGTGTTCGTGCCTCCTACGGGGTCGTTTGGGGGCTGGTTTGGGTTTTCACCCTTTAACGGCCTGTTTTCAAGTCTAAGTGTGATTTTTACAAATTATCGTCATACTCTAAAATCGGGAGACCCGGGACTACGCGGTCAGTTCCTACAAGTTACATTGGTCCCGTGCGAGGTGTTCGTGCCTCCTACGGGGTCGTTTGGGGGATGGTTTGGGTTTTCACCCTTTAACGGCCTATTTTCAAGTCTAAGTGTGATTTTTGCAAATTATCGTCATACTCTCAAATCGGGAGACCCGGGACTACGCGGTCAGTTCCTACAAGTTACATTGGTCCCGTGCGAGGTGTTCGTGTCTCCTACGGTGTCGTTTGGGGGTTGGTTTGGGTTTTCACCATTTAACGACCTGTTTTCAAGTCTAAGTGTGATTTTTGCAAATTATCGTCACACTCTCAAACCGGGAGACCCGGGACTACGCGGTCAGTTCCTACAAGTTACATTGGTCCCGTGCGTGGTGTTCGTGCCTCCTACGGGGTCGTTTGGGGGCTGGTTTGGGTTTTTACCCTTTAACGGCCTGTTTTCAAGTCCAAGTGTGATTTTTGCAAATTATCGTCATACTCTCAAATCGGGAGACCCGGTACTACGCGGTCAGTTCCTACAAGTTACATTGGTCCCGTGCGAGGTGTTCGTGCCTCCTACGGGGTCGTTTGGGGGCTGGTTTGGGTTTTCACACTTTAACGGCCTGTTTTCAAGTCTAAGTGTGATTTTTACAAATTATCGTCATACTCTAAAACTGGGAGACCCGGGACTACGCGGTCAGTTCCTACAAGTTACATTGGTCCCGTGCGAGGTGTTCGTGCCTCCTACGGGGTCGTTTGGGGGCTGGTTTGGGTTTTCACACTTTAACGGCCTGTTTTCAAGTCTAAGTGTGATTTTTGCAAATTATCGTCATACTCTCAAATCGGGAGACCCGGGACTACGCGGTCAGTTCCTACAAGTTACATTGGTCCCGTGCGAGGTGTTCGTGTCTCCTACGGTGTCGTTTGGGGGTTGGTTTGGGTTTTCACCCTTTAACGACCTGTTTTCAAGTCTAAGTGTGATTTTTGCAAATTATCGTCACACTCTCAAACCGGGAGACCCGGGACTACGCGGTCAGTTCCTACAAGTTACATTGGTCCCGTGCATGGTGTTCGTGCCTCCTACGGGTTCGTTTGGGGGCTGGTTTGGGTTTTTACCCTTTAACGGCCTGTTTTCAAGTCCAAGTGTGATTTTTGCAAATTATCGTCATACTCTCAAATCGGGAGACCCGGTACTACGCGGTCAGTTCCTACAAGTTACATTGGTCTCGTGCGAGGTGTTCGTGCCTCCTACGGGGTTGTTTGGGGGCTGGTTTGGGTTTTCACCCTTTAACGGCCTAATTTCAAGTCTAAGTGTGATTTTTACAAATTATCGTCATACTCTCAAACCGGTAGACCCGAGACTACGCGGTTAGTTAGCACAAGTTATATTGGTCCCGTGCAAGGTGTTCGTGCCTCCTACGGGGTCTTTTGGGGGCTGGTTTGGGTTTTCACCCTTTAACGACCTGTTTTCTAGTCTAAGTGTGATTTTCGCAAATTATCGTCATACTCTCAAACCGGGAGACCTGGGACAACGCGGTCAGTTCCTACAAGTTACATTGATCCCGTGCGAGGTGTTCGTGCCTCCTACGGGGTCGTTTGCGGGCTGGTTAGGGTTTTCACCCTTTAACGGCCTATTTTCAAGTCTAAGTGTTATTTTTAAAAATTATCGTCATACTCTCAAACCGGGAGACTCAGGACTACGCGGTCAGTTCCTACAAGTTACATTGGTCCCGCGCGGGGTGTTCGTGCCTACTACGGGGTCGTTTGGGGGCTGGTTTGGGTTTTCACCCTTTAACGGCCTGTTTTCAAGTCTAAGTGTGATTTTTACAAATTATCGTCATACTCCAAAACCGGGAGACCCGAGACTACGCGGTCAGTTCCTACAAGTTACATTGGTCCCGTGCGAGGTGTTCGTGCCTCCTACGGGGTCGTTTGGGGGCTGGTTTGGGTTTTCACCCTTTAACGGCCTGTTTTCAAGTCTAAGTGTGATTTTTACAAATTATCGTCATACTCTAAAATCGGGAGACCCGGGACTACGCGGTCAGTTCCTACAAGTTACATTGGTCCCGTGCGAGGTGTTCGTGCCTCCTACGGGGTCGTTTGGGGGATGGTTTGGGTTTTCACCCTTTAACGGCCTATTTTCAAGTCTAAGTGTGATTTTTGCAAATTATCGTCATACTCTCAAATCGGGAGACCCGGGACTACGCGGTCAGTTCCTACAAGTTACATTGGTCCCGTGCGAGGTGTTCGTGTCTCCTACGGTGTCGTTTGGGGGTTGGTTTGGGTTTTCACCATTTAACGACCTGTTTTCAAGTCTAAGTGTGATTTTTGCAAATTATCGTCACACTCTCAAACCGGGAGACCCGGGACTACGCGGTCAGTTCCTACAAGTTACATTGGTCCCGTGCGTGGTGTTCGTGCCTCCTACGGGGTCGTTTGGGGGCTGGTTTGGGTTTTTACCCTTTAACGGCCTGTTTTCAAGTCCAAGTGTGATTTTTGCAAATTATCGTCATACTCTCAAATCGGGAGACCCGGTACTACGCGGTCAGTTCCTACAAGTTACATTGGTCCCGTGCGAGGTGTTCGTGCCTCCTACGGGGTCGTTTGGGGGCTGGTTTGGGTTTTCACACTTTAACGGCCTGTTTTCAAGTCTAAGTGTGATTTTTACAAATTATCGTCATACTCTAAAACTGGGAGACCCGGGACTACGCGGTCAGTTCCTACAAGTTACATTGGTCCCGTGCGAGGTGTTCGTGCCTCCTACGGGGTCGTTTGGGGGCTGGTTTGGGTTTTCACACTTTAACGGCCTGTTTTCAAGTCTAAGTGTGATTTTTGCAAATTATCGTCATACTCTCAAATCGGGAGACCCGGGACTACGCGGTCAGTTCCTACAAGTTACATTGGTCCCGTGCGAGGTGTTCATGTCTCCTACGGTGTCGTTTGGGGGTTGGTTTGGGTTTTCACCCTTTAACGACCTGTTTTCAAGTCTAAGTGTGATTTTTGCAAATTATCGTCACACTCTCAAACCGGGAGACCCGGGACTACGCGGTCAGTTCCTACAAGTTACATTGGTCCCGTGCATGGTGTTCGTGCCTCCTACGGGTTCGTTTGGGGGCTGGTTTGGGTTTTTACCCTTTAACGGCCTGTTTTCAAGTCCAAGTGTGATTTTTGCAAATTATCGTCATACTCTCAAATCGGGAGACCCGGTACTATGCGGTCAGTTCCTACAAGTTACATTGGTCTCGTGCGAGGTGTTCGTGCCTCCTACGGGGTTGTTTGGGGGCTGGTTTGGGTTTTCACCCTTTAACGGCCTAATTTCAAGTCTAAGTGTGATTTTTACAAATTATCGTCATACTCTCAAACCGGTAGACCCGAGACTACGCGGTTAGTTAGCACAAGTTATATTGGTCACGTGCGAGGTGTTCGTGCCTCCTACGGGGTCTTTTGGGGGCTGGTTTGGGTTTTCACCCTTTAACGACCTGTTTTCTAGTCTAAGTGTGATTTTCGCAAATTATCGTCATACTCTCAAACCGGGAGACCTGGGACTACGCGGTCAGTTCCAACAAGTTACATTGATCCCGTGCGAGGTGTTCGTGCCTCCTACGGGGTCGTTTGCGGGCTGGTTAGGGTTTTCACCCTTTAACGGCCTATTTTCAAGTCTAAGTGTTATTTTTAAAAATTATCGTCATACTCTCAAACCGGGAGACTCGGGACTACGCGGTCAGTTCCTACAAGTTACATTGGTCCCGCGCGGGGTGTTCGTGCCTACTACGGGGTCGTTTGGGGGCTGGTTTGGGTTTTCACCCTTTAACGGCCTGTTTTCAAGTCTAAGTGTGATTTTTACAAATTATCGTCATACTCCAAAACCGGGAGACCCGAGACTACGCGGTCAGTTCCTACAAGTTACATTGGTCCCGTGCGAGGTGTTCGTGCCTCCTACGGGGTCGTTTGGGGGCTGGTTTGGGTTTTCACCCTTTAACGGCCTGTTTTCAAGTCTAAGTGTGATTTTTACAAATTATCGTCATACTCTAAAATCGGGAGACCCGGGACTACGCGGTCAGTTCCTACAAGTTACATTGGTCCCGTGCGAGGTGTTCGTGCCTCCTACGGGGTCGTTTGGGGGATGGTTTGGGTTTTCACCCTTTAACGGCCTATTTTCAAGTCTAAGTGTGATTTTTGCAAATTATCGTCATACTCTCAAATCGGGAGACCCGGGACTACGCGGTCAGTTCCTACAAGTTACATTGGTCCCGTGCGAGGTGTTCGTGTCTCCTACGGTGTTGTTTGGGGGTTGGTTTGGGTTTTCACCATTTAACGACCTGTTTTCAAGTCTAAGTGTGATTTTTGCAAATTATCGTCACACTCTCAAACCGGGAGACCCGGGACTACGCGGTCAGTTCCTACAAGTTACATTGGTCCCGTGCGTGGTGTTCGTGCCTCCTACGGGGTCGTTTGGGGGCTGGTTTGGGTTTTTACCCTTTAACGGCCTGTTTTCAAGTCCAAATGTGATTTTTGCAAATTATCGTAATACTCTCAAATCGGGAGACCCGGTACTACGCGGTCAGTTCCTACAAGTTACATTGGTCCCGTGCGAGGTGTTCGTGCCTCCTACGGGGTCGTTTGGGGGCTGGTTTGGGTTTTCACACTTTAACGGCCTGTTTTCAAGTCTAAGTGTGATTTTTACAAATTATCGTCATACTCTAAAACTGGGAGACCCGGGACTACGCGGTCAGTTCCTACAAGTTACATTGGTCCCGTGCGAGGTGTTCGTGCCTCCTACGGGGTCGTTTGGGGGCTGGTTTGGGTTTTCACACTTTAACCGCCTGTTTTCAAGTCTAAGTGTGATTTTTACAAATTATCGTCATACTCTAAAATCGGGAGACCCGGGACTACGCGGTCAGTTCCTACAAGTTACATTGGTCCCGTGCGATGTGTTCGTGCCTCCTACGGGGTTGTTTGGGGGATGGTTTGGGTTTTCACCCTTTAACGGCCTGTTTTCAAGTCTAAGTGTGATTTTTGCAAATTATCGTCATACTCTCAAATCGGGAGACCCCCGGGACTACGCGGTCAGTTCCTACAAGTTACATTGGTCCCGTGCGAGGTGTTCGTGTCTCCTATGGTGTCGTTTGGGGGTTGGTTTGGGTTTTCACCCTTTAACGACCTGTTTTCAAGTCTAAGTGTGATTTTTACAAATTATCGTCACACTCTTAAACCGGGAGACCCGGGACTATGCGGTCAGTTCCTACAAGTTACATTGGTCCCGTGCGAGGTGTTCGTGCCTCCTACGGGGTCGTTTACGGGCTGGTTAGGGTTTTCACCCTTTAACGACCTATTTTCAAGTCTAAGTGTTATTTTTAAAAATTATCGTCATACTCTCAAACCGGGAGACTCGGGACTACGCGGTCAGTTCCTACAAGTTACATTGGTCCCGTGCGGGGTGTTCGTCCCTCCTACGGGGTCGTTTGGGGGCTGGTTTGCGTTTTCACCCTTTAACGGCCCGTTTTCAAGTCTAAGTGTGATTTTTACAAATTATCGTCATACTCTAAAACCGGGAGACCCGAGACTACGCGGTCAGTTCCTACAAGTTACATTGGTCCCGTGCGAGGTGTTCGTGCCTCCTACGGGGTCGTTTGGGGGCTGGTTTGGGTTTTCACCCTTTAACGGCCTGTTTTAAAGTCTAAGTGTGATTTTTGCAAATTATCATCATACTCTCAAACCGGGAGACCCGGGACTACGCGGTCAGTTCCTACAAGTTACATTGGTCCCGTGCGAGGTGTTCGTGCCTCCTACGGGATCGTTTGAGGGCTGGTTTGGGTTTTCACCCTTTAACGACCTGTGTTTGAAGTCTAAGTGTGATTTTAAAAATTATCGTCATACTCTCAAACCGGGAGACCCGAGACTACGCGGTTAGTTGGCACAAGTTACATTGGTCTCGTGCGAGGTGTTCATGCCTCCTACGGTGTCGTTTGGTGGCTGGTTTGGGTTTTCACCCTTTAACGGCCTGTTTTTAAGTCTAAGTGTGATTTTTGCAAATTATCGTCATACTCTCAAATCGGGAGACCCGGGACTACATGGTCAGTTCCTACAAGTTACATTGGTCCCGTGCGAGGTGTTGGTGCCTCCTATGGGGTCGTTTGGGGGCTGGTTTGGGTTTTCACCCTTTAACGGCCTGTTTTCAAGTCCAAGTGTGATTTTTAAAAATTATCGTCATACTCTCAAACCGGGAGACCCGAGACTAAGCGGTTAGTTGGCACAAGTTACATTGGTCCTGTGCGAGGTGTTCGTGCCTCCTACAGGGTCGTTTGGGGGCTGGTTTGGGTTTTCACCCTTTAACGACCTATTTTCAAGTCTAGGTGTTTTTTGCAAATTATCGTCATACTCTCAAACCGGTAGACCCGGGACTACGTGGTCAGTTCCTACAGGTTACATTGGTCCCGTGCAAGGTGTTCGTGCCTCCTACAGGATCGTTTGGGGGCTAGTTTGGGTTTTCACCCTTTAACGGCTTGTTTTCAAGTCTAGGTGTGATTTTTGCAAATTATCATCATACTCTCAAACCGAGAGACTCGGGACTACGCGATCAGTTCCTACAAGTTACATTGATCCCGTGCGAGGTGTTCGTGCCTCCTACGGGGTCGTTTGGGGGCTGGTTTGGGTTTTCACCCATTAACGGCCTGTTTTCAAGTCTAAGTGTGATTTTTGCAAATTATCGTCATACTCTCAAACCGGGAGACCCGGGACTACGCGGTCAGTTCCTACAAGTTACATTGGTCCCGTGCGAGGTGTTCGTGCCTCCTACGGGGTCGTTTGGGGGCTGGTTTGGGTTTGCACACTTTAACGGCCTGTTTTCAAGTCTAAGTGTGATTTTTACAAATTATCGTCATACTCTAAAACCGAGACACCCAGGACTACGCGGTCAGTTCCTACAAGCTACATTGGTCCCGTGCGAGGTGTTTGTGCCTCCTACGGGGTCGTTTGGAGACTGGTTTGGGTTTTCACACTTTAACGGCCTGTTTTCAAGTCTAAGTGTGATTTTTACAAATTATCGTCATACTCTCATACCGGGAGACCCGAGACTACGCGGTTAGTTGGCACAAGTTACATTGGTCCCGTGCGAGGTGTTCGTGCCTCCTACGGTGTCGTTTGGTGGCTGGTTTGGGTTTACACCCTTTAACGGCCTGTTTTTAAGTCTAAGTGTGATTTTTGCAAATTATCGTCATACTCTCAAATCGGGAGACTCGGGACTACACAGTCAGTTCCTATAAGTTACATTGGTCCCGTGCGAGGTGTTCTTGCCTCCTACGGGGTCGTTTGGGGGCTGGTTTTAGTTTTCACCCTTTAACGGCCTATTTTCAAGTTTAGGTGTGATTTTTGCAAATTATCATCATACTCTCAAACCGAGAGACCGGACACTACGCGGTCAGTTCCTACAAGTCACATTGGTCCCGTGCGAGGTGTTGGTGCCTCCTATGGGGTCGTTTGGGGGCTGGTTTGGGTTTTCACCCTTTAACGGCCTGTTTTCAAGTCTAAGTGTGATTTTTGCAAATTATCGTCATACTCTCGAACCGGGAGACCCGAGACTACGCGGTCAGTTCCTACATGTTACATTGGTCCCGTGCGAGGTGTTCGTGTCTCCTACGGTGTCGTTTGGGGGCTGGTTAGGGTTTTCACCCTTTAACGACCTGTTTTCAAGTCTAAGTGTGATTTTTGCAAATTATCATCATACTCTCAAATCGGGAGACCCGGTACTACGCGGTCAGTTCCTACAAGTTACATTGGTCTCGTACGAGGTGTTGGTGCCTCCTACGGGGTTGTTTGGGGGATGGTTTGGGTTTTCACCCTTTAACGGCCTAATTTCAAGTCTAAGAGTGATTTTTAAAAATTATCGTCATACTCTCAAACCGGTAGACCCGAGACTACGCGGTTAGTTGGCACAAGTTATATTGGTCCCGTGCGAGGTGTTCGTGCCTCCTACGGGGTCGTTTGGGGGCTGGTTTGGGTTTTCACCCTTTAACGACCTGTTTTCTAGTCTAAGTGTGATTTTTGCAAATTATCGTCATACTCTCAAACCGGGAGACCCGGGACTACGCGGTCAGTTCCGACAAGTTACATTGGTCCCGTGCGAGGTGTTCGTGCCTCCTACGGGGTCGTTTGCGGGCTGGTTAGGTTTTTCACCCTTTAACGGCCTGTTTTCAAGTCTAGGTGTGATTTTTAAAATCTATCGTCATACTCTCAAACCGGGAGACTCGGGACTACGCGGTCAGTTCCTACAAGTTACATTGGTCCCGTGCGGGGTGTTCGGGCCTCCTAAGGGGTCGTTTGGGGGCTGGTTTGGGTTTTCACCCTTTAACGGCCTGTTTTCAAGTCTAAGTGTGATTATTGCAAATTATCTTAATACTCTCGAACCAGGAGACCCAGGACTACGCGGTCAGTTCCTACAAGTTACATTGGTCCCGTGCGAGGTGTTCGTGCCTCCTACGGGATCGTTTGCGGGCTGGTTTGGGTTTTCACCCTTTAACGACCTGTTTTCTAGTCTAAGTGTGATTTTTGCAAACTATCGTCATACTCTCAAACCGGGAGACCGGGGACTACGCGGTCAGTTCCTACAAGTTACATTGGTCCCCTGCGAGGTGTTCGTGCCTCCTACGGGATCGTTTGGGGGCTGGTTTGGGTTTTCACCCTTTAACGGCCTGTTTTCAAGTCTAAGTGTGATTTTTGCAAATTATCATCATACTCTCAAACCGGGAGACCCGGGACTACACGGTCAGTTCCTACCAGTTACATTGGTCCCATGCGAGGTGTTCGTGCCTCCTACGGGGTCGTTTGGGGGCTGGTTTGGGTTTTCACCCTTTAACGGTCTGTTTTCAAGTCTAGGTGTGAATTTTGCAAATTATCGTCATACTCTCAAACTGAGAGACCCGAGACTACGCGGTCAGTTCCTACAAGTTACATTTGTCCCGTGCGAGGTGTTGGTGCCTCCTATGGGGTCGTTTGGGGGCTGGTTTGGGTTTTCACCCTTTAACGGCCTGTTTTCAAGTCTAAGTGTGATTTTTACAAATTATCATCATAATCTCGAACCAGGAGACCCAGCACTACGCGGTCAGTTCCTACAAGTTACATTGGTCCCGTGCGAGGTGTTCGTGCCTCCTACGGGGTCGTTTGGGGGCTGGTTTGGGTTTTCACACTTTAACGGCCTGTTTTCAAGTCTATGTGTGATTTTTACAAATTATCGTCATACTCTAAAACCGGGAGACCCGGGACTACGCGGTCAGTTCCTACAGGTTACATTGGTCCCGTGCAAGGTGTTCGTGCCTCCTACAGGATCGTTTGGGGGCTGGTTTGGGTTTTCACCCTTTAACGGCCTGTTTTCAAGTCTAGGTGTGATTTTTGCAAATTATCGTCATACTCTCAAACCGGGAGACTCGGGACTACGCGGTCAGTTCCTACAAGTTACATTGATCCCGTGCGTGGTGTTCGTGCCTCCTACGGGATCGTTTGGGGGCTGGTTTGGGTTTTCACCATTTAACGGCCTGTTTTCAAGTCTAAGTGTGATTTTTGCAAATTATCGTCATACTCTCGAACCGGGAGACCCGAGACTACGCGGTCAGTTCCTACAAGTTACATTGGTCCCGTGCGAGGTGTTCGTGCCTCCTACGGGGTCGTTTGGGGGCTGGTTTGGGTTTTCACCCTTTAACGACCTGTTTTCAAGTCTAAGTGTGATTTTCGCAAATTATCGTCATACTCTCAAACCGGGAGACCCGGGACTACGCGGTCAGTTCCTACAAGTTACATTGGTCCCGTGCGAGGTGTTCGTGCCTCCTACGGGGTCGTTTGCGGGCTGGTTAGGGTTTTCACCCTTTAACGGCCTATTTTCAAGTCTAAGTGTTATTTTTAAAAATTATCGTCATACTCTCAAACCGGGAGACTCGGGACTACCCGGTCAGTTCCTACAAGTTACATTGGTCCCGCGCGGGGTGTTCGTGCCTCCTACGGGGTCGTTTGGGGGCTGGTTTGGGTTTTCACCCTTTAATGGCCTGTTTTCAAGTCTAAGTGTGATTTTTACAAATTATCGTCATACTCTAAAACCGGGAGACCCGAGACTACGCGGTCAGTTCCTACAAGTTACATTGGTCCCGTGCGAGGTGTTCGTGCCTCCTACGGGGTCGTTTGGGGGCTGGTTTGGGTTTTCACCCTTTAACGGCCTGTTTTCAAGTCTAAGTGTGATTTTTGCAAATTATATCATACTCTCAAACCGGGAGACCCGAGACTACGCGGTCAGTTCCTACAAGTTACATTGGTCCCGTGCGAGGTGTTCGTGCCTCCTACGGGGTCGTTTGGGTACTGGTTTGAGTTTTCACCCTTTAATGACATGTTTTCTAGTCTAAGTGTGATTTTTACAAATTATCGTCATACTCTCAAACCGGGAGACCCGGGACTACGCGGTCAGTTCCTACAAGTTACATTAGTCCCGTGCGAGGTGTTCGTGCCTCCTACGGGGTCGTTTGCGGGCTGGTTAGGGTTTTCACCCTTTAACGGCCTATTTTCAAGTCTAAGTGTTATTTTTAAAAATTATCGTCATACTCTCAAACCGGGAGACTCGGGACTACGCGGTCAGTTCCTACAAGTTACATTGGTCCCGCGCGGGGTGTTCGAACCTCCTACGGGGTCGTTTGGGGGCTGGTTTGCGTTTTCACCCTTTAACGGCCTGTTTTCAAGTCTAAGTGTGATTTTTACAAATTATCATCATACTCTAAAACCGGGAGACCCGAGACTACGCGGTCAGTTCCTACAAGTTACATTGGTCCCGTGCGAGGTGTTCGTGCCTCCTACGGGGTCGTTTGGGGGCTGGTTTGGGTTTTCACCCTTTAACGGCCTGTTTTAAAGTCTAAGTGTGATTTTTGCAAATTATCATCATACTCTCAAGCCGGGAGACCCGGGACTACGCGGTCAGTTCCTACAAGTTACATTGGTCCCGTGCGAGGTGTTCGTGACTCCTACGGGATCGTTTGGGGGCTGGTTTGGGTTTTCACCCTTTAACGGCCTGTGTTTCAAGTCTATGTGTTATTTTAAAAATTATCATCATACTCTCAAACCGGGAGACCCGAGACTACGCGGTTAGTTGGCACAAGTTACATTGGTCCCGTGCGAGGTGTTCGTGCCTCCTACGGTGTCGTTTGGTGGCGGGTTTGGGTTTTCACCCTTTAACGGCCTGTTTTTAAGTCTAAGTGTGATTTTTGCAAATTATCGTCATACTCTCAAATCGGGAGACCCGGGACTACATGGCCAGTTCCTACAAGTTACATTGGTCCCGTGCGAGGTGTTCGTACCTCCTACGGGGTCGTTTGGGGGCTGGTTTGAGTTTTCACCCTTTAACGGCCTGTTTTCAAGTCTAGGTGTGATTTTTGCAAATTATCGTCATACTCTCAAACCGAGAGACCCGAGACAACGCGGTCAGTTCCTACAAGTTACATTGGTCCCGTGCGAGGTGTTGGTGCCTCCTATGGGGTCGTTTGGGGGCTGGTTTGGGTTTTCACCCTTTAACGGCCTGTTTTCAAGTCTAAGTGTGATTTTTAAAAATTATCGTCATACTCTCAAACCGGGAGACCCGAGACTAAGCGATTAGTTGGCACAAGTTACATTGGTCCTGTGCGAGGTGTTCGTGCCTCCTACGGGGTCGTTTGGGGGCTGGTTTGGGTTTTCACCCTTTAACGACCTATTTTCAAGTCTAGGTGTGATTTTTTCAAATTATCGTCATACTCTCAAACCGGTAGACCCGGGACTACGTGGTCAGTTCCTACAGGTTACATTGGTCCCGTGCAAGGTGTTCGTGCCTCCTAAAGGATCGTTTGGGGGCTGGTTTGGGTTTCACCCTTTAACGGCTTGTTTTCAAGTCTAGGTGTGATTTTTGCAAATTATCGTCATACTCTCAAACCGGGAGACTCGGGACTATGCGGTCAGTTCCTACAAGTTACATTGATCCCGTGCGAGGTGTTCGTGCCTCCTACGGGGTCGTTTGGGGGCTGGTTTGGGTTTTCACCCATTAACGGCCTGTTTTCAAGTCTAAGTGTGATTTTTGCAAATTATCGTCATACTCTCAAACCGGGAGACCCGGGACTACGCGGTCAGTTCCTACAAGTTACATTGGTCCCGTGCGAGGTGTTCGTGCCTCCTACGGGGTCTTTTGGGGGCTGGTTTGGGTTTTCACACTTTAACGGCCTGTTTTCAAGTCTAAGTGTGATTTTTACAAATTATCGTCATACTCTAAAACCGAGAGACCCGGGACTACGCGGTCAGTTCCTACAAGCTACATTGGTCCCGTGCGAGGTGTTTGTGCCTCCTACGGGGTCGTTTGGGGACTGGTTTGGGTTTTCACACTTTAACGGCCTGTTTTCAAGTCTAAGTGTGATTTTTACAAATTATCGTCATACTCTCATCCCGGGAGACCCGAGACTACGCGGTTAGTTGGCACAAGTTACATTGGTCCCGTGCGAGGTGTTCGTGCCTCCTACGGTGTCGTTTGGAGGCTGGTTTGGGTTTACACCCTTTAACGGCCTGTTTTTAAGTCTAATTGTGATTTTTGCAAATTATCGTCATACTCTCAAATCGGGAGACCTGGGACTACACGGTCAGTTCCTACAAGTTACATTGGTCCCGTGCGAGGTGTTCTTGCCTCCTACGGGGTCGTTTGGGGGCTGGTTTGAGTTTTCACCCTTTAACGGCCTGTTTTCATGTCTAGGTGTGATTTTTGCAAATTATCGTCATACTCTCAAACCGAGAGACCGGACACTACGCGGTCAGTTCCTACAAGTTACATTGGTCCCGTGCGAGGTGTTGGTGCCTCCTATGGGGTCATTTAGGGGCTGGTTTGGGTTTTCACCCTTTAACGGCCTGTTTTCAAGTCTAAGTGTGATTTTTAAAAATTATCGTCATACTCTCAAACCGGGAGACCCGAGACTACGCGGTTAGTTGGCACAAGTTTCATTGGTCCTGTGCGAGGTGTTCGTGCCTCCTACGGGGTCGTTTGGGGGCGGGTTTGGGTTTTCACCCTTTAACGACCTATTTTCAAGTCTAGGTGTGATTTTTACAAATTATCGTCATCCTCCTAAATCGGTAGACCCGGGACTACGTGGTCAGTTCCTACAGGTTACATTGGTCCCGTGCAAGGTGTTCGTGCCTCCTACAGGATCGTTTGGGGGCTGGTTTGGGTTTTCACCCTTTAACGGCCTATTTTCAAGTCTATGTGTGATTTTACAAATTATCGTCATACTCTAAAATCGGGAGACCCGGGACTACGCGGTCAGTTCCTACAAGTTACATTGGTCCCGTGCGAGGTGTTCGTGCCTCCTACGGGGTCGTTTGGGAGTTGGTTTGGGTTTTCACACTTTAACGGCCTGTTTTCAAGTCTAAGTGTGATTTTTACAAATTATCGTCATACTCTAAAATCGGGAGATCCGGGACTACGCGGTCAGTTCCTACAAGTTACATTGGTCCCGTGAGAGGTGTTCGTGCCTCCTACGGGGTCGTTTGGGGGATGGTTTGGGTTTTCCCCCTTTAACGGCCTGTTTTCAAGTCTAAGTGTGATTTTTGCAAATTATCGTCATACTCTCAAATCGGGAGACCCGGGACTACGCGGTCAGTTCCTACAAGTTACATTGGTCCCGTGCGAGGTGTTCGTGTCTCCTACGGTGTCGTTTGGGGGTTGGTTTGGGTTTTCACCCTTTAACGACCTGTTTTCAAGTCTAAGTGTGATTTTTGCAAATTATCGTCATACTCTCAAATCGGGAGACCCGGTACTACGCGGTCAGTTCCTACAAGTTACATTGGTCTCGTGCGAGGTGTTGGTGCCTCCTACGGGGTTGTTTGGGGGCTGGTTTGGGTTTTAACCCTTTAACGGCCTAATTTCAAGTCTAAGAGTGATTTTTAAAAATTATCGTCATACTCTCAAACCAGTAGACCCGAGACTACGCGGTTAGTTGGCACAAGTTATATTGGTCCCGTGCGAGGTGTTCGTGCCTCCTACGGGGTCGTTTGGGGGCTGGTTTGGGTTTTCACCCTTTAACGACCTGTTTTCTAGTCTAAGTGTGATTTTTGCAAATTATCGTCATACTCTCAAACCGGGAGACCCGGGACTACGCGGTCAGTTCCTACAAGTTACATTGGTCCCGTGCGAGGTGTTCGGGCCTCCTAAGGGGTCGTTTGGGGGCTGGTTTGGGTTTTCACCCTTTAACGACCTGTTTTCAAGTCTAAGTGTGATTTTTGCAAATTATCTTAATACTCTCGAACCAGGAGACCCAGGACTACGCGGTCAGTTCCTACAAGTTACATTGGTCCCGTGCGAGGTGTTCGTGCCTCCTACGGGATCGTTTGGGGGCTGGTTTGGGTTTTCACCCTTTAACGACCTGTTTTCTAGTCTAAGTGTGATTTTTGCAAACTATCGTCATACTCTCAAACCGGGAGACCCGGGACTACGCGGTCAGTTCCTACAAGTTACATTGGTCCCCTGCGAGGTGTTCGTGCCTCCTACGGGATCGTTTGGGGGCTGGTTTGGGTTTTCCCCCTTTAACGGCCTATTTTCAAGTCTAAGTGTGATTTTTGCAAATTATCATCATACTCTCAAACCGGGAGACCCGGGAGTACACGGTCAGTTCCTACCAGTTACATTGGTCCCGTGCGAGGTGTTCGTGCCTCCTACGGGGTCGTTTGGGGGCTGGTTTGGGTTTTCACCCTTTAACGGCCTGTTTTGAAGTCTAGGTGTGATTTTTGCAAATTATCGTCATACTCTCAAACCGAGAGACCCGAGACTACGCAGTCAGTTCCT
The DNA here is from genome assembly GCA_949130495.1 of Sambucus nigra. Lineage (NCBI taxonomy): Eukaryota > Viridiplantae > Streptophyta > Magnoliopsida > Dipsacales > Adoxaceae > Sambucus > Sambucus nigra. The sequence continues at coordinate 462,185,352 of OX422211.1, read as the reverse complement.
ACAAGTAACATTGGTCCCGTGCGAGGTGTTGGTGCCTCCTATGGGGTCGTTTGGGGACTGGTTTGGGTTTTCACCCTTTAACGACCTGTTTTCAAGTCTAAGTGTGATTTTTACAAATTATCGTCATACTCTCGAACCGGGAGACCCGGGACTACGCGGTCAGTTCCTACAAGTTACATTGGTCCCGTGCGAGGTGTTCGTGCCTCCTACGGGGTCTTTTGGGGGCTGGTTTGGGTTTTCACACTTTAACGGCCTGTTTTCAAGTCTAAGTGTGATTTTTACAAACTATCGTCATACTCTAAAACCGAGAGACCCGGGACTACGCGGTCAGTTCCTACAAGCTACATTGGTCCCGTGCGAGGTGTTTGTGCCTCCTACGGGGTCGTTTGGGGACTGGTTTGGGTTTTCACACTTTAACGGCCTGTTTTCAAGTCTAAGTGTGATTTTTACAAATTATCGTCATACTCTCATACCGGGAGACCCGAGACTACGCGGTTAGTTGGCACAAGTTACATTGGTCCCGTGCGAGGCGTTCGTGCCTCCTACGGTGTCGTTTGGAGGCTGGTTTGGGTTTACACCCTTTAACGGCCTGTTTTTAAGTCTAAGTGTGATTTTTGCAAATTATCGTCATACTCTCAAATCGAGAGACCTGGGACTACACGGTTAGTTCCTACAAGTTACATTGGTCCCGTGCGAGGTGTTCTTGCCTCCTACGGGGTCGTTTGGGGGCTGGTTTGAGTTTTCACCCTTTAACGGCCTGTTTTCATGTCTAGGTGTGATTTTTGCAAATTATCGTCATACTCTCAAACCGAGAGACCGGACACTACGCGGTCAGTTCCTACAAGTTACATTGGTCCCGTGCGAGGTGTTGGTGCCTCCTATGGGGTCGTTTGGGGGCTGGTTTGGGTTTTCACCCTTTAACGGCCTGTTTTCAAGTCTAAGTGTGATTTTTAAAAATTATCGTCATACTCTCAAACCGGGAGACCCGAGACTACGCGGTTAGTTGGTACAAGTTTCATTGGTCCTGTGCGAGGTGTTCGTGCCTCCTACGGGGTCGTTTGGGGGCGGGTTTGGGTTTTCACCCTTTAACGACCTATTTTCAAGTCTAGGTGTGATTTTTACAAATTATCGTCATCCTCTTAAATCGGTAGACCCGGGACTACGTGGTCAGTTCCTACAGGTTACATTGGTCCCGTGCAAGGTGTTCGTGCCTCCTACAGGATCGTTTGGGGGCTGGTTTGGGTTTTCACCCTTTAACGGCCTGTTTTCAAGTCTATGTGTGATTTTTACAAATTATCGTCATACTCTAAAATCGGGAGACCCGGGACTACGCGGTCAGTTCCTACAAGTTACATTGGTCCCGTGCGAGGTGTCCGTGCCTCCTACGGGGTCGTTTGGGAGTTGGTTTGGGTTTTCACACTTTAACGGCCTGTTTTCAAGTCTAAGTGTGATTTTTACAAATTATCTTCATACTCTAAAATCGGGAGATCCGGGACTACGCGGTCAGTTCCTACAAGTTACATTGGTCCCGTGAGAGGTGTTCGTGCCTCCTACGGGGTCGTTTGGGGGATGGTTTGGGTTTTCCCCCTTTAACGGCCTGTTTTCAAGTCTAAGTGTGATTTTTGCAAATTATCGTCATACTCTCAAATCGGGAGACCCGGGACTACGCGGTCAGTTCCTACAAGTTACATTGGTCCCGTGCGAGGTGTTCGTGTCTCCTACGGTGTCGTTTGGGGGTTGGTTTGGGTTTTCACCCTTTAACGACCTGTTTTCAAGTCTAAGTGTGATTTTTGCAAATTATCGTCATACTCTCAAATCGGGAGACCCGGTACTACGCGGTCAGTTCCTACAAGTTACATTGGTCTCGTGCGAGGTGTTGGTGCCTCCTACGGGGTTGTTTGGGGGCTGGTTTGGGTTTTAACCCTTTAACGGCCTAATTTCAAGTCTAAGAGTGATTTTTAAAAATTATCGTCATACTCTCAAACCGGTAGACCCGAGACTACGCGGTTAGTTGGCACAAGTTATATTGGTCCCGTGCGAGGTGTTCGTGCCTCCTACGGGGTCGTTTGGGGGCTGGTTTGGGTTTTCACCCTTTAACGACCTGTTTTCTAGTCTAAGTGTGATTTTTGCAAATTATCGTCATACTCTCAAACCGGGAGACCCGGGACTACGCGGTCAGTTCCTACAAGTTACATTGGTCCCGTACGAGGTGTTCGGGCCTCCTAAGGGGTCGTTTGGGGGCTGGTTTGGGTTTTCACCCTTTAACGACCTGTTTTCAAGTCTAAGTGTGATTTTTGGAAATTATCTTAATACTCTCGAACCAGGAGACCCAGGACTACGCGGTCAGTTCCTACAAGGTACATTGGTCCCGTGCGAGGTGTTCGTGCCTGTTACGGGATCGTTTGGGGGCTGGTTTGGGTTTTCACCCTTTAACGACCTGTTTTCTAGTCTAAGTGTGATTTTTGCAAACTATCGTCATACTCTCAAACCGGGAGACCCGGGACTACGCGGTCAGTTCCTACAAGTTACATTGGTCCCCTGCGAGGTGTTCGTGCCTCCTACGGGATCGTTTGGGGGCTGGTTTGGGTTTTCCCCCTTTAACGGCCTGTTTTCAAGTCTAAGTGTGATTTTTGCAAATTATCATCATACTCTCAAACCGGGAGACCCGGGAGTACACGGTCAGTTCCTACCAGTTACATTGGTCCCGTGCGAGGTGTTCGTGCCTCCTACGGGGTCATTTGGGGGCTGGTTTGGGTTTTCACCCTTTAACGGCCTGTTTTCAAGTCTAGGTGTGATTTTTGCAAATTATCGTCATACTCTCAAACCGAGAGACCCGAGACTACGCAGTCAGTTCCTACAAGTAACATTGGTCCCGTGCGAGGTGTTGGTGCCTCCTATGGGGTCGTATGGGGGCTGGTTTGGGTTTTCACCCTTTAACGGCCTGTTTTCAAGTCTAAGTGTGATTTTTACAAATTATCGTCATACTCTCGAACCGGGACCCCCGGGACTACGCGGTCAGTTCCTACAAGTTACATTGGTCCCGTGCGAGGTGTTCGTGCCTCCTACCGGGTCGTTTGGGGGCTGGTTTGGGTTTTCACACTTTAACGGCCTATTTTCAAGACTGTGTGATTTTTACAAATTATCGTCATACTCTAAAACCGGGAGACCCGGGACTACGCGGTTAGTTCCTACAAGTTACATTGGTCCCGTGCGAGGTGTTCGTGCCTCCTACGGGGTCGTTTGGGGGTTGGTTTGGGTTTTCACACTTTAACGGCCTGTTTTCAAGTCTAAGTGTGATTTTTACAAATTATCGTCATACTCTCAAACCGGGAGACCCGGGACTACGCGGTCAGTTCCTACAAGTTACATTGGTCCCGTGCGAGGTGTTCGTGCCTCCTACGGGGTCGTTTGCGGGCTGGTTAGGGTTTTCACCCTTTAATGGCCTATTTTCAAGTCTAAGTGGTATTTTTAAAAATTATCGTCATACTCTCAAACCGAGAGACTCGGGACTACACGGTCAGTTCCTACAAGTTACATTGGTCCCGCGCGGGGTGTTCGGGCCTCCTAAGGGGTCGTTTGGGGGCTGGTTTGGGTTTTCACCCTTTAACGGCCTGTTTTCAAGTCTAAATGTGATTTTTACAAATTATCGTCATACTCTCGAACCGGGAGACCCGGGACTACGCGGTCAGTTCCTACAAGTTACATTGGTCCCGTGCGAGGTGTTTGTGGCTCCTACGGGGTCGTTTGGGGGCTGGTTTGGGTTTTCACACTTTAACGGCCTGTTTTCAAGTCTATGTGTCATTTTTACAAAATATCGTCATACTCTAAAACCGGGAGACCCGGGACTACGCTGTTAGTTCCTACAAGTTACATTGGTCCCGCGCGGGGTGTTCGGGCCTCCTAAGGGGTCGTTTGGGGGTTGGTTTGGGTTTTCACACTTTAACGACCTGTTTTCAAGTCTATGTGTGATTTTTACAAATTATCGTCATACTCTAAAACCGGGAGACCCGGGACTACGCGGTTAGTTCCTACAAGTTACATTGGTCCCGTGCGAGGTGTTCGTGCCTCCTACGGGGTCGTTTGGGGGCTGGTTTGGGTTTTCACCCTTTAACGACCTGTTTTCTAGTCTAAGTGTGATTTTTGCAAATTATCATCATACTCTCAAACCGGGAGACCCGGGACTACGCGGTCAGTTCCTACAAGTTACATTGGTCGCGTGCGAGGTGTTCGTGCCTCCTACGGGATCGTTTGGGGGCTGGTTTGGGTTTTCACCCTTTAACGGCCTGTTTTCAAGTCTAAGTGTGATTTTTAAAAATTATCGTCATACTCTCAAACCGAGAGACCCGAGACTAAGCGGTTAGTTGGCACAAGTTACATTGGTCCTGTGCGAGGTGTTCGTTCCTCCTACGGGGTCGTTTGGGGGCTGGTTTGGGTTTTCACCCTTTAACGACATATTTTCAAGTCTAGGTGTGATTTTTACAAATTATCGTCATACTCTCAAACCGGTAGACCCGGGACTACGTGGTCAGTTCCTACAGGTTACATTGGTCCCGTGCAAGGTGTTCGTGCCTCCTACAGGATCGTTTGGGGGCTGGTTTGGGTTTTCACCCTTTAACGACCTGTTTTCAAGTCTAAGTGTGATTTTTGCAAATTATCGTCATACTCTCAAATCGGGAGACCCGGTACTACGCGGTCAGTTCCTACAAGTTACATTGGTCTCGTGCGAGGTGTTGGTGCCTCCTACGGGGTTGTTTGGGGGCTGGTTTGGGTTTTAACCCTTTAACGGCCTAATTTCAAGTCTAAGAGTGATTTTTAAAAATTATCGTCATACTCTCAAACCGGTAGACCCGAGACTACGCGGTTAGTTGGCATAAGTTATATTGGTCCCGTGCGAGGTGTTCGTGCCTCCTACGGGGTCGTTTGGGGGCTGGTTTGGGTTTTCACCCTTTAACGACCTGTTTTCTAGTCTAAGTGTGATTTTTGCAAATTATCGTCATACTCTCAAACCAGGAGACTCGGGACTACGCGGTCAGTTCCTACAAGTTACATTGGTCCCGTGCGAGGTGTTCGGGCCTCCTAAGGGGTCGTTTGGGGGCTGGTTTGGGTTTTCACCCTTTAACGACCTGTTTTCAAGTCTAAGTGTGATTTTTGCAAATTATCTTAATACTCTCGAACCAGGAGACCCAGGACTACGCGGTCAGTTCCTACAAGTTACATTGGTCCCGTGCGAGGTGTTCGTGCCTCCTACGGGATCGTTTGGGGGCTGGTTTGGGTTTTCACCCTTTAACGACCTGTTTTCTAGTCTAAGTGTGATTTTTGCAAACTATCGTCATACTCTCAAACCGGGAGACCCGGGACTACGCGGTCAGTTCCTACAAGTAACATTGGTCCCCTGCGAGGTGTTCGTGCCTCCTACGGGATCGTTTGGGGGCTGGTTTGGGTTTTCCCCCTTTAACGGCCTGTTTTCAAGTCTAAGTGTGATTTTTGCAAATTATCATCATACTCTCAAACCGGGAGACCCGGGAGTACACGGTCAGTTCCTACCAGTTACATTGGTCCCGTGCGAGGTGTTCGTGCCTCCTACGGGGTCGTTTGGGGGCTGGTTTGGGTTTTCACCCTTTAACGGCCTGTTTTCAAGTCTAGGTGTGATTTTTGCAAATTATCGTCATACTCTCAAACCGAGAGACCCGAGACTACGCAGTCAGTTCCTACAAGTAACATTGGTCCCGTGCGAGGTGTTGGTGCCTCCTATGGGGTCGTTTGGGGGCTGGTTTGGGTTTTCACCCTTTAACGGCCTGTTTTCAAGTCTAAGTGTGATTTTTACAAATTATCGTCATACTCTCGAACCGGGAGACCCGGGACTACGCGGTTAGTTGGCACAAGTTACATTGGTCCCGTGCGAGGTGTTCGTGCCTCCTACGGGGTCTTTTGGGGGCTGGTTTGGGTTTTCACACTTTAACGGCCTGTTTTCAAGTCTAAGTGTGATTTTTACAAATTATCGTCATACTCTAAAACCGAGAGACCCGGGACTACGCGGTCAGTTCCTACAAGCTACATTGGTCCCGTGCGAGGTGTTTGTGCCTCCTACGGGGTCGTTTGGGGACTGGTTTGGGTTTTCACACTTTAACGGCCTGTTTTCAAGTCTAAGTGTGATTTTTACAAATTATCGTCATACTCTCATACCGGGAGACCCGAGACTACGCGGTTAGTTGGCACAAGTTACATTGGTCCCGTGCGAGGTGTTCGTGCCTCCTACGGTGTCGTTTGGAGGCTGGTTTGGGTTTACACCCTTTAACGGCCTGTTTTTAAGTCTAAGTGTGATTTTTGCAAATTATCGTCATACTCTCAAATCGGGAGACCTGGGACTACACGGTCAGTTCCTACAAGTTACATTGGTCCCGTGCGAGGTGTTCTTGCCTCCTACGGGGTCGTTTGGGGGCTGGTTTGGGTTTTCACCCTTTAACGGCCTGTTTTCTAGTCTAAGTGTGATTTTTGCAAATTATCGTCATACTCTCAAACCGGGAGACCCGGGACTACGTGGTCAGTTCCTACAAGTTACATTGGTCCCGTGCGAGGTGTTCGTGCCTCGTACGGGGTCGTTTGGGGGGTGGTTTGAGTTTTCACCCTTTAACGGCCTGTTTTCATGTCTAGGTGTGATTTTTGCAAATTATCGTCATACTCTCAAACCGAGAGACCGGACACGACGCGGTCAGTTCCTACAAGTTACATTGGTCCCGTGCGAGGTGTTGGTGCCTCCTATGGGGTCGTTTGGGGGCTGGTTTGGGTTTTCACCCTTTAACGGCCTGTTTTCAAGTCTAAGTGTGATTTTTAAAAATTATCGTCATACTCTCAAACCGGGAGACCCGAGACTACGCGGTTAGTTGGCACAAGTTTCATTGGTCCTGTGCGAGGTGTTCGTGCCTCCTACGGGGTCGTTTGGGGGCGGGTTTGGGTTTTCACCCTTTAACGACCTATTTTCAAGTCTAGGTGTGATTTTTACAAATTATCGTCATCCTCTTAAATCGGTAGACCCGGGACTATGTGGTCAGTTCCTACAAGTTACATTGGTCCCGTGCAAGGTGTTCGTGCCTCCTACAGGATCGTTTGGGGGCTGGTTTGGGTTTTCACCCTTTAACGGCCTGTTTTCAAGTCTATGTGTGATTTTACAAATTATCGTCATACTCTAAAATCGGGAGATCCGGGACTACGCGGTCAGTTCCTACAAGTTACATTGGTCCCGTGAGAGGTGTTCGTGCCTCCTACGGGGTCGTTTGGGGGATGGTTTGGGTTTTCCTCCTTTAACGGCCTGTTTTCAAGTCTAAGTGTGATTTTTGCAAATTATCGTCATACTCTCAAATCGGGAGACCCGGGACTACGCGGTCAGTTCCTACAAGTTACATTGGTCCCGTGCGAGGTGTTCGTGTCTCCTACGGTGTCGTTTGGGGGTTGGTTTGGGTTTTCACCCTTTAACGACCTGTTTTCAAGTCTAAGTGTGATTTTTGCAAATTATCGTCATACTCTCAAATCGGGAGACCCGGTACTACGCGGTCAGTTCCTATAAGTTACATTGGTCTCGTGCGAGGTGTTGGTGCCTCCTACGGGGTTGTTTGGGGGCTGGTTTGGGTTTTTACCCTTTAACGGCCTAATTTCAAGTCTAAGAGTGATTTTTAAAAATTATCGTCATACTCTCAAACCGGTAGACCCGAGACTACGCGGTTAGTTGGCACAAGTTATATTGGTCCCGTGCGAGGTGTTCGTGCCTCCTACGGGGACGTTTGGGGGATGGTTTGGGTTTTCACCCTTTAACGACCTGTTTTCTAGTCTAAGTGTGATTTTTGAAATTATCGTCATACTCTCAAACCGGGAGACCCGGGACTACGCGGTCAGTTCCTACAAGTTACATTGGTCCCGTGCGAGGTGTTCGGGGCTCCTAAGGGGTCGTTTGGGGGCTGGTTTGGGTTTTCACCCTTTAACGACCTGTTTTCAAGTCTAAGTGTGATTTTTGCAAATTATCTTAATACTCTCGAACCAGGAGACCCAGGACTACGCGGTCAGTTCCTACAAGTTACATTGGTCCCGTGCGAGGTGTTCGTGCCTGCTACGGGATCGTTTGGGGGCTGGTTTGGGTTTTCACCCTTTAACGACCTGTTTTCTAGTCTAAGTGTGATTTTTGCAAACTATCGTCATACTCTCAAACCGGGAGACCCGGGACTACGCGGTCAGTTCCTACAAGTTACATTGGTCCCCTGCGAGGTGTTCGTGCCTCCTACGGGATCGTTTGGGGGCTGGTTTGGGTTTTCCCCCTTTAACGGCCTGTTTTCAAGTCTAAGTGTGATTTTTGCAAATTATCATCATACTCTCAAACCGGGAGACCCGGGAGTACACGGTCAGTTCCTACCAGTTACATTGGTCCCGTGCGAGGTGTTCGTGCCTCCTACGGGGTCGTTTGGGGGCTGGTTTGGGTTTTCACCCTTTAACGGCCTGTTTTCAAGTCTAGGTGTGATTTTTGCAAATTATCGTCATACTCTCAAACCGAGAGACCCGAGACTACGCAGTCAGTTCCTACAAGTAACATTGGTCCCGTGCGAGGTGTTGGTGCCTCCTATGGGGTCGTTTGGGGGCTGGTTTGGGTTTTCACCCTTTAACGGCCTGTTTTCAAGTCTAAGTGTGATTTTTACAAATTATCGTCATACTCTCGAACCGGGAGACCCGGGACTACGCGGTCAGTTCCTACAAGTTACATTGGTCCCGTGCGAGGTGTTCGTGCCTCCTACGGGGTCGTTTGGGGGCTGGTTTGGGTTTTCACACTTTAACGGCCTATTTTCAAGTCTGTGTGATTTTTACAAATTATCGTCATACTCTAAAATCGGGAGACCCGGGACTACGCGGTTAGTTCCTACAAGTTACATTGGTCCCGTGCGAGGTGTTCGTGCCTCCTACGGGGTCGTTTGGGGGTTGGTTTGGGTTTTCACACTTTAACGGCCTGTTTTCAAGTCTAAGTGTGATTTTTACAAATTATCGTCATACTCTCAAACCGGGAGACCCGGGACTACGCGGTCAGTTCCTACAAGTTCCATTGGTCCCGTGCGAGGTGTTCGTGCCTCCTACGGGGTCGTTTGCGGGCTGGTTAGGGTTTTCACCCTTTAACGGCCTATTTTCAAGTCTAAGTGTTATTTTTAAAAATTATCGTCATACTCTCAAACCGGGAGACTCGGGACTACGCGGTCAGTTCCTACCAGTTACATTGGTCCCGCGCGGGGTGTTCGGGCCTCCTAAGGGGTCGTTTGGGGGCTGGTTTGGGTTTTCACCCTTTAACGGCCTGTTTTCAAGTCTAAATGTGATTTTTACAAATTATCGTCATACTCTCGAACCGGGAGACCCGGGACTACGCGGTCAGTTCCTACAAGTTACATTGGTCCCGTGCGAGGTGTTCGTGGCTCCTACGGGGTCGTTTGGGGGCTGGTTTGGGTTTTCACACTTTAACGGCCTGTTTTCAAGACTATGTGTGATTTTTACAAAATATCGTCATACTCTAAAACCGGGAGACCCGGGACTACGCTGTTAGTTCCTACAAGTTACATTGGTCCCGCGCGGGGTGTTCGGGCCTCCTAAGGGGTCGTTTGGGGGCTGGTTTGTGTTTTCACACTTTAACGGCCTGTTTTCAAGTCTATGTGTGATTTTTACAAATTATCGTCATACTCTAAAACCGGAAGACCCGGGACTACGCGGTTAGTTCCTACAAGTTACATTGGTCCCGTGCGAGGTGTTCGTGCCTCCTACGGGGTCGTTTGGGGGCTGGTTTGGGTTTTCACCCTTTAACGACCTGTTTTCTAGTCTAAGTGTGATTTTTGCAAATTATCATCATACTCTCAAACCGGGAGACCCGGGACTACGCGGTCAGTTCCTACAAGTTACATTGGTCCCGTGCGAGGTGTTCGTGCCTCCTACGGGATCGTTTGGGGGCTGGTTTGGGTTTTCACCCTTTAACGGCCTGTTTTCAAGTCTCAGTGTGATTTTTAAAAATTATCGTCATACTCTCAAACCGGGAGACCCGAGACTAAGCGGTTAGTTGGCACAAGTTACATTGGTCCTGTGCGAGGTGTTCGTTCCTCCTACGGGGTCGTTTGGGGGCTGGTTTGGGTTTTCACCCTTTAACGACCTATTTTTAAGTCTAGGTGTGATTTTTATAAATTATCGTCATACTCTCAAACCGGTAGACCCGGGACTACGTGGTCAGTTCCTACAGGTTACATTGGTCCCGTGCAAGGTGTTCGTGCCTCCTACAGGATCGTTTGGGGGCTGGTTTGGGTTTTCACCCTTTAACGACCTGTTTTCTAGTCTAAGTGTGATTTTTGCAAACTATCGTCATACTCTCAAACCGGGAGACCCGGGACTACGCGGTCAATTCCTACAAGGTACATTGGTCCCCTGCGAGGTGTTCGTGCCTCCTACGGGATCGTTTGGGGGCTGGTTTTGGTTTTCACCCTTTAACGGCCTGTTTCAAGTCTAAGTGTGATTTTTGCAAATTATCATCATACTCTCAAATCGGGAGACCCGGGACTACACGGTCAATTCCTACCAGTTACATTGGTCCCGTGCGAGGTGTTCGTGCCTCCTACGGGGTCGTTTGGGGGCTGGTTTGGGTTTTCACCCTTTAACGACCTGTTTTCTAGTCTAAGTGTGATTTTTGCAAATTATCGTCATACTCTCAAACCGGGAGAACCGGGACTACGCGGTCAGTTCCTACAAGTTACATTGGTCCCGTGCGAGGTGTTCGTGCCTCCTACGGGGTCGTTTGCGGGCTGGTTTGGGTTTTAACCCTTTAACGGCCTAATTTCAAGTCTAAGAGTGATTTTTAAAAATTATCGTCATACTCTCAAACCGGTAGACCCGAGACTACGCGGTTAGTTGGCACAAGTTATATTGGTCCCGTGCGAGGTGTTCGTGCCTCCTACGGGGTCGTTTGGGGGCTGGTTTGGGTTTTCACCCTTTAACGACCTGTTTTCTAGTTTAAGTGTGATTTTTGCAAATTATCGTCATACTCTCAAACCGGGAGACCCGGGACTATGTGGTCAGTTCCTACAAGTTACATTGGTCCCGTGCGAGGTGTTCGTGCCTCGTACGGGGTCGTTTGGGGGCTGGTTTGGGTTTTCACCCTTTAACGGCCTGTTTTAAAGTCTAAGTGTGATTTTTGCAAATTATCATCATACTCTCAAACCGGGAGACCCGGGACCACGCGGTCAGTTCCTACAAGTTACATTGGTCCTGTGCGAGGTGTTCGTGCCTCCTACGGGATCGTTTGGGGGCTGGTTTGGGTTTTCACCCTTTAACGGCCTGTTTTCTAGTCTAAGTGTTATTTTTAAAATCTATCGTCATACTCTCAAACCGGGAGACTCGGGACTACGCGGTCAGTTCCTACAAGTTACATTGGTCCCGTGCGGGGTGTTCGTCCCTCCTACGGGGTCGTTTGGGGGCTGGTTTGCGTTTTCACCCTTTAACGGCCTGTTTTCAAGTCTAAGTGTGATTTTTACAAATTATCGTCATACTCTAAAACCGGGAGACCCGAGACTACGCGGTCAGTTCCTACAAGTTACATTGGTCCCGTGCGAGGTGTTCGTGCCTCCTACGGGGTCGTTTGGGGGCTGGTTTGGGTTTTCACCCTTTAACGGCCTGTTTTAAAGTCTAAGTGTGATTTTTGCAAATTATCATCATACTCTCAAACCGGGAGACCCGGGACCACGCGGTCAGTTCCTACAAGTTACATTGGTCCTGTGCGAGGTGTTCGTGCCTCCTACGGGATCGTTTGGGGGCTGGTTTGCGTTTTCACCCTTTAACGGCCTGTTTTCAAGTCTAAGTGTGATTTTTAAAAATTATCGTCATACTCTCAAACCGGGAGACCCGAGACTAAGCGGTTAGTTGGCACAAGTTACATTGGTCCTGTGCGAGGTGTTCGTGCCTCCTACGGGGTCGTTTGGGGGCTGGTTTGGGTTTTCACCCTTTAACGACCTATTTTCAAGTCTAGGTGTGATTTTTACAAATTATCGTCATACTCTCAAACCGGTAGACCCGGGACTACGTGGTCAGTTCCTACAGGTTACATTGGTCCCGTGCAAGGTGTTCGTGCCTCCGACAGGATCGTTTGGGGGCTGGTTTGGGTTTTCACCCATTAACGGCCTGTTTTCAAGTCTAAGTGTGATTTTTGCAAATTATCGTCATACTCTCAAACCGGGAGACCCAGGACTACGCGGTCAGTTCCTACAAGTTACATTGGTCCCGTGCGAGGTGTTCGTGCCACCTACGGGGTCGTTTGGGGGCTGGTTTGGGTTTTCACACTTTAACGGCCTGTTTTCAAGTCTAAGTGTGATTTTTACAAATTATCGTCATACTCTAAAACCGAGAGACCCGGGACTACGCGATCAGTTCCTACAAGCTACATTGGTCCCGTGCGAGGTGTTTATGCCTCCTACGGGGTCGTTTGGGGACTGGTTTGGGTTTTCACACTTTAACGGCCTGTTTTCAAGTCTAAGTGTGATTTTTACAAATTATCGTCATACTCTCATATCGGGAGACCCGAGACTACGCGGTTAGTTGGCACAAGTTACATTGGCCCCGTGCGAGGTGTTCGTGCCTCCTACGGTGTCGTTTGGTGGCTGGTTTGGGTTTACACCCTTTAACGGCCTATTTTTAAGTCTAAGTGTGATTTTTGCAAATTATCGTCATACTCTCAAATCGGGAGACCCGGGACTACACGGTCAGTTCCTACAAGTTACATTGGTCCCGTGCGAGGTGTTCTTGCCTCCTACGGGGTCGTTTGGGGGTTGGTTTGAGTTTTCACCCTTTAACGGCCTGTTTTCAAGTCTAGGTGTGATTTTTGTAAATTATCATCATACTCTCAAACCGAGAGACCGGACACTACGCGGTCAGTTCCTACAAGTTACATTGGTCCCGTGCGACGTGTTGGTGCCTCCTATGGGGTCGTTTGGGGGCTGGTTTGGGTTTTCACCCTTTAACGGCCTGTTTTCAAGTCTAAGTGTGATTTTTAAAAATTATCGTCATACTCTCAAACCGGGAGACCCGAGACTACGCGGTTAGTTGGCACAAGTTTCATTGATCCCGTGCGAGGTGTTCGTGCCTCCTACGGGGTCGTTTGGGGGCTGGTTTCGGTTTTCACCCTTTAACGGCCTGTTTTCAAGTCTAAGTGTGATTTTTGCAAATTATCATCATACTCTCGAACCGGGATACCCGGGACTACGCGGTCAGTTCCTACAAGTTACATTGGTCCCGTGCGAGGTGTTCGTGCCTCCTACGGGGTCGTTTGGGGGCTGGTTTGGGTTTTCACACTTTAACGGCCTGTTTTCAAGTCTATGTGTGATTTTTACAAATTATCGTCATACTCTAAAATCGGGAGACCCGGGACTACGCGGTCAGTTCCTACAAGTTACATTGGTCCCGTGAGAGGTGTTCGTGCCTCCTACGGGGTCGTTTGGGGGATGGTTTGGGTTTTCCCCCTTTAACGGCCTGTTTTCAAGTCTAAGTGTGATTTTTGCAAATTATCGTCATACTCTCAAATTAGGAGACCCGGGACTACGCGATCAGTTCCTACAAGTTACATTGGTCCCGTGCGAGGTGTTCGTGTCTCCTATGGTGTCGTTTGGGGGTTGGTTTGGGTTTTCACCCTTTAACGACCTGTTTTCAAGTCTAAGTGTGATTTTTGGAAATTATCGTCATACTCTCAAATCGGGAGACCCGGTACTACGCGGTCAGTTCCTACAAGTTACATTGGTCCCGTGCGAGGTGTTGGTGCCTCCTACGGGGTTGTTTGGGGGCTGGTTTGGGTTTTCACCCTTTAACGGCCTAATTTCAAGTCTAAGAGTGATTTTTAAAAATTATCGTCATACTATCAAACCGGTAGACCCGAGTCTACGCGGTTAGTTGGCACAAGTTATATTGGTCCCGTGCGAGGTGTTCGTGCCTCCTACGGGGTCGTTTGGGGGCTGGTTTGGGTTTTCACCCTTTAACGACATGTTTTCTAGTCTAAGTGTGATTTTTGCAAATTATCGTCATACTCTCAAACCGGGAGACCCGGGACTACGCGGTCAGTTCCTACAAGTTACATTGGTCCCGTGCGAGGTGTTCGTGCCTCCTAGGGGGTTGTTTGCGGGCTGGTTAGGGTTTTCACCCTTTAACGGCCTATTTTCAAGTCTAAGTATTATTTTTAAAAACTATCGTCATACTCTCAAACCGGGAGACTCGGGACTACGCGGTCAGTTCCTACAAGTTACATTGGTCCCGCGCGGGGTGTTCGGGCCTCCTAATGGGTCGTTTGGGGGCTGGTTTGGGTTTTCACCCTTTAACGGCCTGTTTTCAAGTCTAAGTGTGATTTTTGCAAATTATCTTAATAATTTCGAACCAGGAGACCCAGGACTACGCGGTCAGTTCCTACAAGTTACATTGATCCCGTGCGAGGTGTTCGTGCCTCCTACGGGATCGTTTGGGGGCTGGTTTGGGTTTTCACCCTTTAACGACCTGTTTTCTAGTCTAAGTGTGATTTTTGCAAACTATCGTCATACTCTCAAACCGGGAGACCCGGGACTACGCGGTCAGTTCCTACAAGTTACATTGGTCCCCTGCGAGGTGTTCGTGCCTCCTACGGGATCGTTTGGGGGCTGGTTTGGGTTTTCACCCTTTAACGGCCTGTTTTCAAGTCTAAGTGTGATTTTTGCAAATTATCATCATACTCTCAAACCGGGAGACCCGGGACTACACGGTCAGTTCCTACGAGTTACATTGGTCCCGTGCGAGGTGTTCGTGCCTCCTACGGGGTCGTTTGGGGGCTGGTTTGGGTTTTCACCCTTTAACGGCCTGTTTTCAAGTCTAGGTGTGATTTTTGCAAATTATCGTCATACTCTCAAACCGAGAGACCCGAGACTACACAGTCAGTTCCTTCAAGTTACATTGGTCCCGTGCGAGGTGTTGGTGCCTCCTATGGGGTTGTTTGGGGGCTGGTTTGGGTTTTCACCCTTTAACGGCCTGTTTTCAAATCTAAGTGTGATTTTTACAAATTATTGTCATACTCTCGAACCGGGAGACCCGGGACTACGCGGTCAGTTCCTACAAGTTACATTGGTCCCGTGCGAGGTGTTCGTGCCTCCTACGGGATCGTTTGGGGGCTGGTTTGGGGTTTCACCCTTTAACGGCCTGTGTTTCAAGTCTAAGTGTGATTTTAAAAATTATCGTCATACTTTCAAACCGGGAGACCCGAGACTACGCGGTTAGTTGGCACAAGTTACATTGGTCCCGTGCGAGGTGTTCGTGCCTCCTACGGTGTCGTTTGGTGGCGGGTTTGGGTTTTCACCCTTTAACGGCCTGTTTTTAAGTCTAAGTGTGATTTTTGCAAATTATCGTCATACTCTCAAATCGGGAGACCCGGGACTACATGGTCAGTTCCTACAAGTTACATTGGTCCCGTGCGAGGTGTTCGTGCCTCCTACGGGGTCGTTTGGGGGCTGGTTTGAGTTTTCACCCTTTAACGGCCTGTTTTCAAGTCTAGGTGTGATTTTTGCAAATTATCGTCATACTCTCAAACCGAGAGACCCGAGACTACGCGGTCAGTTCCTACAAGTTACATTGGTCCCGTGCGAGGTGTTGGTGCCTCCTATGGGGTCGTTTGGGGGCTGGTTTGGGTTTTCACCCTTTAACGGCCTGTTTTCAAGTCTAAGTGTGATTTTTAAAAATTATCGTCATACTCTCAAACCGGGAGACCCGAGACTAAGCGGTTAGTTGGCACAAGTTACATTGGTCCTGTGCGAGGTGTTCGTGCCTCCTACGGGGTCGTTTGGGGGCTGGTTTGGGTTTTCACCCTTTAACGACCTATTTTTAAGTCTAGGTGTGATTTTTTCAAATTATCGTCATACTCTCAAACCGGTAGACCCGGGACTACGTGGTCAGTTCCTACAGGTTACATTGGTCCCGTGCAAGGTGTTCGTGCCTCCTACAGGATCGTTTGGGGGCTAGTTTGGGTTTCACCCTTTAACGGCTTGTTTTCAAGTCTAGGTGTGATTTTTGCAAATTATCGTCATACTCTCAAACCGGGAGACTCGGGACTACGCGGTCAGTTCCTACAAGTTACATTGATCCCGTGCGAGGTGTTCGTGCCTCCTACGGGGTCGTTTGGGGGCTGGTTTGGGTTTTCACCCATTAACGGCCTGTTTTCAAGTCTAAGTGTGATTTTTGCAAATTATCGTCATACTCTCAAACCGGGAGACCCGGGACTACGCGGTCAGTTCCTACAAGTTACATTGGTCCCGTGCGAGGTGTTTGTGCCTCCTACGGGGTCTTTTGGGGGCTGGTTTGGGTTTTCACACTTTAACGGCCTGTTTTCAAGTCTAAGTGTGATTTTTACAAATTATCGTCATACTCTAAAACTGAGAGACCCGGGACTACGCGGTCAGTTCCTACAAGCTACATTGGTCCCGTGCGAGGTGTTTGTGCCTCCTACGGGGTCGTTTGGGGACTGGTTTGGGTTTTCACACTTTAACGGCCTGTTTTCAAGTCTAAGTGTGATTTTTACAAATTATCGTCATACTCTCATACCGGGAGACCCGAGACTACGCGGTTAGTTGGCACAAGTTACATTGGTCCCGTGCGAGGTGTTCGTGCCTCCTACGGTGTCGTTTGGAGGCTGGTTTGGGTTTACACCCTTTAACGGCCTGTTTTTAAGTCTAAGTGTGATTTTGGCAAATTATCGTCATACTCTCAAATCGGGAGACCTGGGACTACACGGTCAGTTCCTACAAGTTACATTGGTCCCGTGCGAGGTGTTCTTGCCTCCTACGGGGTCGTTTGGGGGCTGGTTTGAGTTTTCACCCTTTAACGGCCTGTTTTCATGTCTAGGTGTGATTTTTGCAAATTATCGTCATACTCTCAAACCGAGAGACCGGACACTACGCGGTCAGTTCCTACAAGTTACATTGGTCCCGTGCGAGGTGTTGGTGCCTCCTATGGGGTCGTTTGGGGGCTGGTTTGGGTTTTCACCCTTTAACGGCCTGTTTTCAAGTCTAAGTGTGATTTTTAAAAATTATCGTCATACTCTCAAACCGGGAGACCCGAGACTACGCGGTTAGTTGGCACAAGTTTCATTGGTCCTGTGCGAGGTGTTCGTGCCTCCTACGGGGTCGTTTGGGGGCGGGTTTGGGTTTTCACCCTTTAACGACCTATTTTCAAGTCTAGGTGTGATTTTTACAAATTATCGTCATCCTCTTAAATCGGTAGACCCGGGACTACGTGGTCAGTTCCTACAGGTTACATTGGTCCCGTGCAAGGTGTTCGTGCCTCCTACAGGATCGTTTGGGGGCTGGTTTGGGTTTTCACCCTTTAACGGCCTGTTTTCAAGTCTATGTGTGATTTTTACAAATTATCGTCATACTCTAAAATCGGGAGACCCGGGACTACGCGGTCAGTTCCTACAAGTTACATTGGTCCCGTGCGAGGTGTTCGTGCCTCCTACGGGGTCGTTTGGGAGTTGGTTTGGGTTTTCACACTTTAACGGCCTGTTTTCAAGTCTAAGTGTGATTTTTAAAAATTATCGTCATACTCTAAAATCGGGAGATCCGGGACTACGCGGTCAGTTCCTACAAGTTACATTGGTCCCGTGAGAGGTGTTCGTGCCTCCTACGGGGTCGTTTGGGGGATGGTTTGGGTTTTCCCCCTTTAACGGCCTGTTTTCAAGTCTAAGTGTGATTTTTGCAAATTATCGTCATACTCTCAAATCGGGAGACCCGGGACTACGCGGTCAGTTCCTACAAGTTACATTGGTCCCGTGCGAGTTGTTCGTGTCTCCTATGGTGTTTTTTGGCGGTTGGTTTGGGTTTTCACCCTTTAACGACCTGTTTTCAAGTCTAAGTGTGATTTTTGCAAATTATCGTCATACTCTCAAATCGGGAGACCCGGTACTACGCGGTCAGTTCCTACAAGTTACATTGGTCTCGTGCGAGGTGTTGGTGCCTCCTACGGGGTTGTTTGGGGGCTGGTTTGGGTTTTAACCCTTTAACGGCCTAATTTCAAGTCTAAGAGTGATTTTTAAAAATTATCGTCATACTCTCAAACCGGTAGACCCGAGACTACGCGGTTAGTTGGCACAAGTTATATTGGTCCCGTGCGAGGTGTTCGTGCCTCCTACGGGATCGTTTGGGGGCTGGTTTGGGTTTTCACCCTTTAACGACCTGTTTTCTAGTCTAAGTGTGATTTTTGCAAACTATCGTCATACTCTCAAACCGGGAGACCCGGGACTACGCGGTCAGTTCCTACAAGTTACATTGGTCCCCTGTGAGGTGTTCGTGCCTCCTACGGGATCGTTTGGGGGCTGGTTTGGGTTTTCCCCCTTTAACGGCCTGTTTTCAAGTCTAAGTGTGATTTTTGCAAATTATCATCATACTCTCAAACCGGGAGACCCGGGAGTACACGGTCAGTTCCTACCAGTTACATTGGTCCCGTGCGAGGTGTTCGTGCCTCCTACGGGGTCGTTTGGGGGCTGGTTTGGGTTTTCACCCTTTAACGGCCTGTTTTCAAGTCTAGGTGTGATTTTTGCAAATTATCGTCATACTCTCAAACCGAGAGACCCGAGACTACGCAGTCAGTTCCTACAAGTAACATTGGTCCCGTGCGAGGTGTTGGTGCCTCCTATGGGGTCGTTTGGGGGCTGGTTTGGGTTTTCACCCTTTAACGGCCTGTTTTCAAGTCTAAGTGTGATTTTTACAAATTATCGTCATACTCTCGAACCGGGAGACCCGGGACTACGCGGTCAGTTCCTACAAGTTACATTGGTCCCGTGCGAGGTGTTCATGCCTCCTACGGGGTCGTTTGGGGGCTGGTTTGGGTTTTCACACTTTAACGGCCTATTTTCAAGTCTATGTGTGATTTTTACAAATTATCGTCATACTCTAAAACCGGGAGACCCGGGACTACGCGGTTAGTTCCTACAAGTTACATTGGTCCCGTGCGAGGTGTTCGTGCCTCCTACGGGGTCGTTTGGGGGTTGGTTTGGGTTTTCACACTTTAACGGCCTGTTTTCAAGTCTAAGTGTGATTTTTACAAATTATCGTCATACTCTCAAACCGGGAGACCCGGGACTACGCGGTCAGTTCCTACAAGTTACATTGGTCCCGTGCGAGGTGTTCGTGCCTCCTACGGGGTCGTTTGCGGGCTGGTTAGGGTTTTCACCCTTTAACGGCCTATTTTCAAGTCTAAGTGTTATTTTTAAAAATTATCATCATACTCTCAAACCGGGAGACTCGGGACTACGCGGTCAGTTCCTACAAGTTACATTGGTCCCGCGCGGGGTGTTCGGGCCTCCTAAGGGGTCGTTTGGGTGCTGGTTTGGGTTTTCACCCTTTAATGGCCTGTTTTCAAGTCTAAATGTGATTTTTACAAATTATCGTCATACTCTCGAACCGGGAGACCCGGGACTACGCGGTCAGTTCCTACAAGTTACATTGGTCCCGTGCGAGGTGTTCGTGGCTCCTACGGGGTCGTTTGGGGGCTGGTTTGGGTTTTCACACTTTAACGGCCTGTTTTCAAGTCTATGTGTGATTTTTACAAAATATCGTCATACTCTAAAACCGGGAGACCCGGGACTACGCTGTTAGTTCCTACAAGTTATATTGGTCCCGTGCGAGGTGTTCGTGCCTCCTACGGGGTCGTTTGGGGGCTGGTTTGGGTTTTCACCCTTTAACGACATGTTTTCTAGTCTAAGTGTGATTTTTGCAAATTATCGTCATACTCTCAAACCGGGAGACCCGGGACTACGTGGTCAGTTCCTACAAGTTACATTGGTCCCGTGCGAGGTGTTCGTGCCTCCTACGGAGTCGTTTGCGGGCTGGTTAGGGTTTTCACCCTTTAACGGCCTATTTTCAAGTCTAAGTGTTATTTTTAAAAATTATCGTCATACTCTGAAACCGGGAGACTCGGGACTACGCGGTCAGTTCCTACAAGTTACATTGGTCCCGTGCGAGGTGTTCGTGTCTCCTACGGTGTCGTTTGGGGGTTGGTTTGGGTTTTCACCCTTTAACGACCTGTTTTCAAGTCTAAGTGTGATTTTTGCAAATTATCGTCATACTCTCAAATCGGGAGACCCGGGACTACGCGGTCAGTTCCTACAAGATACATTGGTCCCGTGCGAGGTGTTCGTGCCTCCTACGGGGTCGTTTGCGGGCTGGTTAGGGTTTTCACCCTTTAACGGCCTATTTTCAAGTCTAAGTGTTATTTTTAAAAATTATCGTCATACTCTGAAACCGGGAGACTTGGGACTACGCGGTCAGTTCCTACAAGTTACATTGGTCCCGTGCGAGGTGTTCGTGTCTCCTACGGTGTCGTTTGGGGGTTGGTTTGGGTTTTCACCCTTTAACGACCTGTTTTCAAGTCTAAGTGTGATTTTTGCAAATTATCATCATACTCTCAAACCGGGAGACCCGGGACTACGCGGTCAGTTCCTACAAGTTACATTGGTCCCGTGCGAGGTGTTCGGGCCTCCTAAGGGGTCGTTTGGGGGCTGGTTTGGGTTTTCACCCTTTAACGGCCTGTTTTCAAGTCTAAGTGTGATTTTTGCAAATTATCTTAATACTCTCGAACCAGGAGACCCAGGACTACGCGGTCAGTTCCTACAAGTTACATTGGTCCCGTGCGAGGTGTTCGTGCCTCCTACGGGATCGTTTGGGGGCTGGTTTGGGTTTTCACCCTTTAACGACCTGTTTTCTAGTCTAAGTGTGATTTTTGCAAACTATCGTCATACTCTCAAACCGGGAGACCCGGGACTACGCGGTCAGTTCCTACAAGTTACATTGGTCCCCTGCGAGGTGTTCGTGCCTCCTACGGGGTCGTTTGGGGGATGGTTTGGGTTTTCACCCTTTAACGGCCTGTTTTAAAGTCTAAGTGTGATTTTTGCAAATTATCATCATACTCTCAAACCGGGAGACCCGGGACTACGCGGTCAGTTCCTACAAGTTACATTGGTCCTGTGCGAGGTGTTCGTGCCTCCTACGGGATCGTTTGGGGGCTGGTTTGGGTTTTCACCCTTTAACGGCCTGTTTTCAAGTCTAAGTGTGATTTTTAAAAATTATCGTCATACTCTCAAACCGGGAGACCCGAGACTAAGCGGTTAGTTGGCACAAGTTACATTGGTCCTGTGCGAGGTGTTCGTGCCTCCTACGGGGTCGTTTGGGGGCTGGTTTGGGTTTTCACCCATTAACGGCCTGTTTTCAAGTCTAAGTGTGATTTTTGCAAATTATCGTCATACTCTCAAACCGGGAGACCCGGTACTACGCGGTCAGTTCCTACAAGTTACATTGGTCCCCTGCGAGGTGTTCGTGCCTCCTACGGGGTCTTTTGGGGGCTGGTTTGGGTTTTCACACTTTAACGGCCTGTTTTCAAGTCTAAGTGTGATTTTTACAAATTATCGTCATACTCTAAAACTGAGAGACCCGGGACTACGCGGTCAGTTCATACAAGCTACATTGGTCCCGTGCGAGGTGTTTGTGCCTCCTACGGGGTCGTTTGGGGACTGGTTTGGGTTTTCACACTTTAACGGCCTGTTTTCAAGTCTAAGTGTGATTTTTATAAATTATCGTCATACTCTCATACCGGGAGACCCGAGACTACGCGGTTAGTTGGCACAAGTTACATTGGTCCCGTGCGAGGTGTTCGTGCCTCCTACGGTGTCGTTTGGAGGCTGGTTTGGGTTTACACCCTTTAACGGCCTGTTTTTAAGTCTAAGTGTGATTTTGGCAAATTATCGTCATACTCTCAAATCGGGAGACCTGGGACTACACGGTCAGTTCCTACAAGTTACATTGGTCCCGTGCGAGGTGTTCTTGCCTCCTACGGGGTCGTTTGGGGGCTGGTTTGAGTTTTCACCCTTTAACGGCCTGTTTTCATGTCTAGGTGTGATTTTTGCAAATTATCATCATACTCTCAAACCGAGAGACCGGACACTACGCGGTCAGTTCCTACAAGTTACATTGGTCCCGTGCGAGGTGTTGGTGCCTCCTATGGGGTCGTTTGGGGGCTGGTTTGGGTTTTCACCCTTTAACGGCCTGTTTTCAAGTCTAAGTGTGATTTTTAAAAATTATCGTCATACTCTCAAACCGGGAGACCCGAGACTACGCGGTTAGTTGGCACAAGTTTCATTGGTCCTGTGCGAGGTGTTCGTGCCTCCTACGGGGTCGTTTGGGGGCGGGTTTGGGTTTTCACCCTTTAACGACCTATTTTCAAGTCTAGGTGTGATTTTTACAAATTATCGTCATCCTCTTAAATCGGTAGACCCGGGACTACGTGGTCAGTTCCTACAGGTTACATTGGTCCCGTGCAAGGTGTTCGTGCCTCCTACAGGATCGTTTGGGGGCTGGTTTGGGTTTTCACCCTTTAACGGCCTGTTTTCAAGTCTATGTGTGATTTTTACAAATTATCGTCATACTCTAAAATCGGGAGACCCGGGACTACGCGGTCAGTTCCTACAAGTTACATTGGTCCCGTGCGAGGTGTTCGTGCCTCCTACGGGGTCGTTTGGGAGTTGGTTTGGGTTTTCCCCCTTTAACGGCCTGTTTTCAAGTCTAAGTGTGATTTTTGCAAATTATCGTCATACTCTCAAATCGGGAGACCCGGGACTACGCGGTCAGTTCCTACAAGTTACATTGGTCCCGTGCGAGTTGTTCGTGTCTCCTATGGTGTTTTTTGGCGGTTGGTTTGGGTTTTCACCCTTTAACGACCTGTTTTCAAGTCTAAGTGTGATTTTTGCAAATTATCGTCATACTCTCAAATCGGGAGACCCGGTACTACGCGGTCAGTTCCTACAAGTTACATTGGTCTCGTGCGAGGTGTTGGTGCCTCCTACGGGGTTGTTTGGGGGCTGGTTTGGGTTTTAACCCTTTAACGGCCTAATTTCAAGTCTAAGAGTGATTTTTAAAAATTAACGTCATACTCTCAAACCGGTAGACCCGAGACTACGCGGTTAGTTGGCACAAGTTATATTGGTCCCGTGCGAGGTGTTCGTGCCTCCTACGGGATCGTTTGGGGGCTGGTTTGGGTTTTCACCCTTTAACGACCTGTTTTCTAGTCTAAGTGTGATTTTTGCAAACTATCGTCATACTCTCAAACCGGGAGACCCGGGACTACGCGGTCAGTTCCTACAAGTTACATTGGTCCCCTGTGAGGTGTTCGTGCCTCCTACGGGATCGTTTGGGGGCTGGTTTGGGTTTTCCCCCTTTAACGGCCTGTTTTCAAGTCTAAGTGTGATTTTTGCAAATTATCATCATACTCTCAAACCGGGAGACCCGGGAGTACACGGTCAGTTCCTACCAGTTACATTGGTCCCGTGCGAGGTGTTCGTGCCTCCTACGGGGTCGTTTGGGGGCTGGTTTGGGTTTTCACCCTTTAACGGCCTGTTTTCAAGTCTAGGTGTGATTTTTGCAAATTATCTTAATACTCTCGAACCAGGAGACCCAGGACTACGCGGTCAGTTCCTACAAGTTACATTGGTCCCGTGCGAGGTGTTCGTGCCTCCTACGGGATCGTTTGGGGGCTGGTTTGGGTTTTCACCCTTTAACGACCTGTTTTCTAGTCTAAGTGTGATTTTTGCAAACTATCATCATACTCTCAAACCGGGAGACCCGGGACTACGCGGTCAGTTCCTACAAGTTACATTGGTCCCCTGTGAGGTGTTCGTGCCTCCTACGGGATCGTTTGGGGGCTGGTTTGGGTTTTCCCCCTTTAACGGCCTGTTTTCAAGTCTAAGTGTGATTTTTGCAAATTATCATCATACTCTCAAACCGGGAGACCCGGGAGTACACGGTCAGTTCCTACCAGTTACATTGGTCCCGTGCGAGGTGTTCGTGCCTCCTACGGGGTCGTTTGGGGGCTGGTTTGGGTTTTCACCCTTTAACGGCCTGTTTTCAAGTCTAAGTGTGATTTTTGCAAATTATCATCATACTCTCAAACCGGGAGACCCGGGAGTACACGGTCAGTTCCTACCAGTTACATTGGTCCCGTGCGAGGTGTTCGTGCCTCCTACGGGATCGTTTGGGGGCTGGTTTGGGTTTTCACCCTTTAACGACCTGTTTTCTAGTCTAAGTGTGATTTTTGCAAACTATCGTCATACTCTCAAACCGGGAGACCCGGGACTACGCGGTCAGTTCCTACAAGTTACATTGGTCCCCTGTGAGGTGTTCGTGCCTCCTACGGGATCGTTTGGGGGCTGGTTTGGGTTTTCCCCCTTTAACGGCCTGTTTTCAAGTCTAAGTGTGATTTTTGCAAATTATCATCATACTCTCAAACCGGGAGACCCGGGAGTACACGGTCAGTTCCTACCAGTTACATTGGTCCCGTGCGAGGTGTTCGTGCCTCCTACGGGGTCGTTTGGGGGCTGGTTTGGGTTTTCACCCTTTAACGGCCTGTTTTCAAGTCTAGGTGTGATTTTTGCAAATTATCTTAATACTCTCGAACCAGGAGACCCAGGACTACGCGGTCAGTTCCTACAAGTTACATTGGTCCCGTGCGAGGTGTTCGTGCCTCCTACGGGATCGTTTGGGGGCTGGTTTGGGTTTTCACCCTTTAACGACCTGTTTTCTAGTCTAAGTGTGATTTTTGCAAACTATCATCATACTCTCAAACCGGGAGACCCGGGACTACGCGGTCAGTTCCTACAAGTTACATTGGTCCCCTGTGAGGTGTTCGTGCCTCCTACGGGATCGTTTGGGGGCTGGTTTGGGTTTTCCCCCTTTAACGGCCTGTTTTCAAGTCTAAGTGTGATTTTTGCAAATTATCATCATACTCTCAAACCGGGAGACCCGGGAGTACACGGTCAGTTCCTACCAGTTACATTGGTCCCGTGCGAGGTGTTCGTGCCTCCTACGGGGTCGTTTGGGGGCTGGTTTGGGTTTTCACCCTTTAACGGCCTGTTTTCAAGTCTAAGTGTGATTTTTGCAAATTATCATCATACTCTCAAACCGGGAGACCCGGGAGTACACGGTCAGTTCCTACCAGTTACATTGGTCCCGTGCGAGGTGTTCGTGCCTCCTACGGGGTCGTTTGGGGGCTGGTTTGGGTTTTCCCCCTTTAACGGCCTGTTTTCAAGTCTAAGTGTGATTTTTGCAAATTATCATCATACTCTCAAACCGGGAGACCCGGGAGTACACGGTCAGTTCCTACCAGTTACATTGGTCCCGTGCGAGGTGTTCGTGCCTCCTACGGGGTCGTTTGGGGGCTGGTTTGGGTTTTCACCCTTTAACGGCCTGTTTTCAAGTCTAGGTGTGATTTTTGCAAATTATCGTCATACTCTCAAACCGAGAGACCCGAGACTACGCAGTCAGTTCCTACAAGTAACATTGGTCCCGTGCGAGGTGTTGGTGCCTCCTATGGGGTCGTTTGGGGGCTGGTTTGGGTTTTCACCCTTTAACGGCCTGTTTTCAAGTCTAAGTGTGATTTTTACAAATTATCGTCATACTCTCGAACCGGGAGACCCGGGACTACGCGGTCAGTTCCTACAAGTTACATTGGTCCCGTGCGAGGTGTTCATGCCTCCTACGGGGTCGTTTGGGGGCTGGTTTGGGTTTTCACACTTTAACGGCCTATTTTCAAGTCTATGTGTGATTTTTACAAATTATCGTCATACTCTAAAACCGGGAGACCCGGGACTACGCGGTTAGTTCCTACAAGTTACATTGGTCCCGTGCGAGGTGTTCGTGCCTCCTACGGGGTCGTTTGGGGGTTGGTTTGGGTTTTCACACTTTAACGGCCTGTTTTCAAGTCTAAGTGTGATTTTTACAAATTATCGTCATACTCTCAAACCGGGAGACCCGGGACTACGCGGTCAGTTCCTACAAGTTACATTGGTCCCGTGCGAGGTGTTCGTGCCTCCTACGGGGTCGTTTGCGGGCTGGTTAGGGTTTTCACCCTTTAACGGCCTATTTTCAAGTCTAAGTGTTATTTTTAAAAATTATCATCATACTCTCAAACCGGGAGACTCGGGACTACGCGGTCAGTTCCTACAAGTTACATTGGTCCCGCGCGGGGTGTTCGGGCCTCCTAAGGGGTCGTTTGGGTGCTGGTTTGGGTTTTCACCCTTTAATGGCCTGTTTTCAAGTCTAAATGTGATTTTTACAAATTATCGTCATACTCTCGAACCGGGAGACCCGGGACTACGCGGTCAGTTCCTACAAGTTACATTGGTCCCGTGCGAGGTGTTCGTGGCTCCTACGGGGTCGTTTGGGGGCTGGTTTGGGTTTTCACACTTTAACGGCCTGTTTTCAAGTCTATGTGTGATTTTTACAAAATATCGTCATACTCTAAAACCGGGAGACCCGGGACTACGCTGTTAGTTCCTACAAGTTATATTGGTCCCGTGCGAGGTGTTCGTGCCTCCTACGGGGTCGTTTGGGGGCTGGTTTGGGTTTTCACCCTTTAACGACATGTTTTCTAGTCTAAGTGTGATTTTTGCAAATTATCGTCATACTCTCAAACCGGGAGACCCGGGACTACGTGGTCAGTTCCTACAAGTTACATTGGTCCCGTGCGAGGTGTTCGTGCCTCCTACGGAGTCGTTTGCGGGCTGGTTAGGGTTTTCACCCTTTAACGGCCTATTTTCAAGTCTAAGTGTTATTTTTAAAAATTATCGTCATACTCTGAAACCGGGAGACTCGGGACTACGCGGTCAGTTCCTACAAGTTACATTGGTCCCGTGCGAGGTGTTCGTGTCTCCTACGGTGTCGTTTGGGGGTTGGTTTGGGTTTTCACCCTTTAACGACCTGTTTTCAAGTCTAAGTGTGATTTTTGCAAATTATCGTCATACTCTCAAATCGGGAGACCCGGGACTACGCGGTCAGTTCCTACAAGTTACATTGGTCCCGTGCGAGGTGTTCGTGCCTCCTACGGGGTCGTTTGCGGGCTGGTTAGGGTTTTCACCCTTTAACGGCCTATTTTCAAGTCTAAGTGTTATTTTTAAAAATTATCGTCATACTCTGAAACCGGGAGACTTGGGACTACGCGGTCAGTTCCTACAAGTTACATTGGTCCCGTGCGAGGTGTTCGTGTCTCCTACGGTGTCGTTTGGGGGTTGGTTTGGGTTTTCACCCTTTAACGACCTGTTTTCAAGTCTAAGTGTGATTTTTGCAAATTATCATCATACTCTCAAACCGGGAGACCCGGGACTACGCGGTCAGTTCCTACAAGTTACATTGGTCCCGTGCGAGGTGTTCGGGCCTCCTAAGGGGTCGTTTGGGGGCTGGTTTGGGTTTTCACCCTTTAACGGCCTGTTTTCAAGTCTAAGTGTGATTTTTGCAAATTATCTTAATACTCTCGAACCAGGAGACCCAGGACTACGCGGTCAGTTCCTACAAGTTACATTGGTCCCGTGCGAGGTGTTCGTGCCTCCTACGGGATCGTTTGGGGGCTGGTTTGGGTTTTCACCCTTTAACGACCTGTTTTCTAGTCTAAGTGTGATTTTTGCAAACTATCGTCATACTCTCAAACCGGGAGACCCGGGACTACGCGGTCAGTTCCTACAAGTTACATTGGTCCCCTGCGAGGTGTTCGTGCCTCCTACGGGGTCGTTTGGGGGATGGTTTGGGTTTTCACCCTTTAACGGCCTGTTTTAAAGTCTAAGTGTGATTTTTGCAAATTATCATCATACTCTCAAACCGGGAGACCCGGGACTACGCGGTCAGTTCCTACAAGTTACATTGGTCCTGTGCGAGGTGTTCGTGCCTCCTACGGGATCGTTTGGGGGCTGGTTTGGGTTTTCACCCTTTAACGGCCTGTTTTCAAGTCTAAGTGTGATTTTTAAAAATTATCGTCATACTCTCAAACCGGGAGACCCGAGACTAAGCGGTTAGTTGGCACAAGTTACATTGGTCCTGTGCGAGGTGTTCGTGCCTCCTACGGGGTCGTTTGGGGGCTGGTTTGGGTTTTCACCCATTAACGGCCTGTTTTCAAGTCTAAGTGTGATTTTTGCAAATTATCGTCATACTCTCAAACCGGGAGACCCGGTACTACGCGGTCAGTTCCTACAAGTTACATTGGTCCCCTGCGAGGTGTTCGTGCCTCCTACGGGGTCTTTTGGGGGCTGGTTTGGGTTTTCACACTTTAATGGCCTGTTTTCAAGTCTAAGTGTGATTTTTACAAATTATCGTCATACTCTAAAACTGAGAGACCCGGGACTACGCGGTCAGTTCATACAAGCTACATTGGTCCCGTGCGAGGTGTTTGTGCCTCCTACGGGGTCGTTTGGGGACTGGTTTGGGTTTTCACACTTTAACGGCCTGTTTTCAAGTCTAAGTGTGATTTTTATAAATTATCGTCATACTCTCATACCGGGAGACCCGAGACTACGCGGTTAGTTGGCACAAGTTACATTGGTCCCGTGCGAGGTGTTCGTGCCTCCTACGGTGTCGTTTGGAGGCTGGTTTGGGTTTACACCCTTTAACGGCCTGTTTTTAAGTCTAAGTGTGATTTTGGCAAATTATCGTCATACTCTCAAATCGGGAGACCTGGGACTACACGGTCAGTTCCTACAAGTTACATTGGTCCCGTGCGAGGTGTTCTTGCCTCCTACGGGGTCGTTTGGGGGCTGGTTTGAGTTTTCACCCTTTAACGGCCTGTTTTCATGTCTAGGTGTGATTTTTGCAAATTATCATCATACTCTCAAACCGAGAGACCGGACACTACGCGGTCAGTTCCTACAAGTTACATTGGTCCCGTGCGAGGTGTTGGTGCCTCCTATGGGGTCGTTTGGGGGCTGGTTTGGGTTTTCACCCTTTAACGGCCTGTTTTCAAGTCTAAGTGTGATTTTTAAAAATTATCGTCATACTCTCAAACCGGGAGACCCGAGACTACGCGGTTAGTTGGCACAAGTTTCATTGGTCCTGTGCGAGGTGTTCGTGCCTCCTACGGGGTCGTTTGGGGGCGGGTTTGGGTTTTCACCCTTTAACGACCTATTTTCAAGTCTAGGTGTGATTTTTACAAATTATCGTCATCCTCTTAAATCGGTAGACCCGGGACTACGTGGTCAGTTCCTACAGGTTACATTGGTCCCGTGCAAGGTGTTCGTGCCTCCTACAGGATCGTTTGGGGGCTGGTTTGGGTTTTCACCCTTTAACGGCCTGTTTTCAAGTCTATGTGTGATTTTTACAAATTATCGTCATACTCTAAAATCGGGAGACCCGGGACTACGCGGTCAGTTCCTACAAGTTACATTGGTCCCGTGCGAGGTGTTCGTGCCTCCTACGGGGTCGTTTGGGAGTTGGTTTGGGTTTTCCCCCTTTAACGGCCTGTTTTCAAGTCTAAGTGTGATTTTTGCAAATTATCGTCATACTCTCAAATCGGGAGACCCGGGACTACGCGGTCAGTTCCTACAAGTTACATTGGTCCCGTGCGAGTTGTTCGTGTCTCCTATGGTGTTTTTTGGCGGTTGGTTTGGGTTTTCACCCTTTAACGACCTGTTTTCAAGTCTAAGTGTGATTTTTGCAAATTATCGTCATACTCTCAAATCGGGAGACCCGGTACTACGCGGTCAGTTCCTACAAGTTACATTGGTCTCGTGCGAGGTGTTGGTGCCTCCTACGGGGTTGTTTGGGGGCTGGTTTGGGTTTTAACCCTTTAACGGCCTAATTTCAAGTCTAAGAGTGATTTTTAAAAATTAACGTCATACTCTCAAACCGGTAGACCCGAGACTACGCGGTTAGTTGGCACAAGTTATATTGGTCCCGTGCGAGGTGTTCGTGCCTCCTACGGGATCGTTTGGGGGCTGGTTTGGGTTTTCACCCTTTAACGACCTGTTTTCTAGTCTAAGTGTGATTTTTGCAAACTATCGTCATACTCTCAAACCGGGAGACCCGGGACTACGCGGTCAGTTCCTACAAGTTACATTGGTCCCCTGTGAGGTGTTCGTGCCTCCTACGGGATCGTTTGGGGGCTGGTTTGGGTTTTCCCCCTTTAACGGCCTGTTTTCAAGTCTAAGTGTGATTTTTGCAAATTATCATCATACTCTCAAACCGGGAGACCCGGGAGTACACGGTCAGTTCCTACCAGTTACATTGGTCCCGTGCGAGGTGTTCGTGCCTCCTACGGGGTCGTTTGGGGGC
Organism: Sambucus nigra; assembly: GCA_949130495.1. Taxonomy (NCBI): domain Eukaryota; kingdom Viridiplantae; phylum Streptophyta; class Magnoliopsida; order Dipsacales; family Adoxaceae; genus Sambucus; species Sambucus nigra. The sequence continues at coordinate 462,155,230 of OX422211.1, read as the reverse complement.
TGGTTTGGGTTTTCACCCTTTAACGGCCTGTTTTCAAGTCTAGGTGTGATTTTTGCAAATTATCTTAATACTCTCGAACCAGGAGACCCAGGACTACGCGGTCAGTTCCTACAAGTTACATTGGTCCCGTGCGAGGTGTTCGTGCCTCCTACGGGATCGTTTGGGGGCTGGTTTGGGTTTTCACCCTTTAACGACCTGTTTTCTAGTCTAAGTGTGATTTTTGCAAACTATCATCATACTCTCAAACCGGGAGACCCGGGACTACGCGGTCAGTTCCTACAAGTTACATTGGTCCCCTGTGAGGTGTTCGTGCCTCCTACGGGATCGTTTGGGGGCTGGTTTGGGTTTTCCCCCTTTAACGGCCTGTTTTCAAGTCTAAGTGTGATTTTTGCAAATTATCATCATACTCTCAAACCGGGAGACCCGGGAGTACACGGTCAGTTCCTACCAGTTACATTGGTCCCGTGCGAGGTGTTCGTGCCTCCTACGGGGTCGTTTGGGGGCTGGTTTGGGTTTTCACCCTTTAACGGCCTGTTTTCAAGTCTAGGTGTGATTTTTGCAAATTATCGTCATACTCTCAAACCGAGAGACCCGAGACTACGCAGTCAGTTCCTACAAGTAACATTGGTCCCGTGCGAGGTGTTGGTGCCTCCTATGGGGTCGTTTGGGGGCTGGTTTGGGTTTTCACCCTTTAACGGCCTGTTTTCAAGTCTAAGTGTGATTTTTACAAATTATCGTCATACTCTCAAACCGGGAGACCCGGGACTACGCGGTCAGTTCCTACAAGTTACATTGGTCCCGTGCGAGGTGTTCGTGCCTCCTACGGGGTCGTTTGGGGGCTGGTTTGGGTTTTCACACTTTAACGGCCTATTTTCAAGTCTATGTGTGATTTTTACAAATTATCGTCATACTCTAAAACCGGGAGACCCGGGACTACGCGGTTAGTTCCTACAAGTTACATTGGTCCCGTGCGAGGTGTTCGTGCCTCCTACGGGGTCGTTTGGGGGTTGGTTTGGGTTTTCACACTTTAACGGCCTGTTTTCAAGTCTAAGTGTGATTTTTACAAATTATCATCATACTCTCAAACTGGGAGACCCGGGACTACGCGGTCAGTTCCTACAAGTTACATTGGTCCCGTGCGAGGTGTTCGTGCCTCCTACGGGGTCGTTTGCGGGCTGGTTAGGGTTTTCACCCTTTAACGGCCTATTTTCAAGTCTAAGTGTTATTTTTAAAAATTATCGTCATACTCTCAAACCGGGAGACTCGGGACTACGCGGTCAGTTCCTACAAGTTACATTGGTCCCGCGCGGGGTGTTCGGGCCTCCTAAGGGGTCGTTTGGGGGCTGGTTTGGGTTTTCACCCTTTAATGGCCTGTTTTCAAGTCTAAATGTGATTTTTACAAATTATCATCATACTCTCGAACCGGGAGACCCGGGACTACGCGGTCAGTTCCTACAAGTTACATTGGTCCCGTGCGAGGTGTTCGTGGCTCCTACGGGGTCGTTTGGGGGCTGGTTTGGGTTTTCACACTTTAACGGCCTGTTTTCAAGTCTATGTGTGATTTTTACAAAATATCGTCATACTCTAAAACCGGGAGACCCGGGACTACGCTGTTAGTTCCTACAAGTTATATTGGTCCCGTGCGAGGTGTTCGTGCCTCCTACGGGGTCGTTTGGGGGCTGGTTTGGGTTTTCACCCTTTAACGACATGTTTTCTAGTCTAAGTGTGATTTTTGCAAATTATCGTCATACTCTCAAACCGGGAGACCCGGGACTACGCGGTCAGTTCCTATAAGTTACATTGGTCCCGTGCGAGGTGTTCGTGCCTCCTACGGAGTGGTTTGCGGGCTGGTTAGGGTTTTCACCCTTTAACGGCCTATTTTCAAGTCTAAGTGTTATTTTTAAAAATTATCGTCATACTCTGAAACCGGGAGACTCGGGACTACGCGGTCAGTTCCTACAAGTTACATTGGTCCCGTGCGAGGTGTTCGTGTCTCCTACGGTGTCGTTTGGGGGTTGGTTTGGGTTTTCACCCTTTAACGACCTGTTTTCAAGTCTAAGTGTGATTTTTGCAAATTATCGTCATACTCTCAAATCGGGAGACCCGGGACTACGCGGTCAGTTCCTACAAGTTACATTGGTCCCGTGCGAGGTGTTCGTGCCTCCTACGGGGTCGTTTGCGGGCTGGTTAGGGTTTTCACCCTTTAACGGCCTATTTTCAAGTCTAAGTGTTATTTTTAAAAATTATCGTCATACTCTGAAACCGGGAGACTCGGGACTACGCGGTCAGTTCCTACAAGTTACATTGGTCCCGTGCGAGGTGTTCGTGTCTCCTACGGTGTCGTTTGGGGGTTGGTTTGGGTTTTCACCCTTTAACGACCTGTTTTCAAGTCTAAGTGTGATTTTTGCAAATTATCGTCATACTCTCAAACCGGGAGACCCGGGACTACGCGGTCAGTTCCTACAAGTTACATTGGTCCCGTGCGAGGTGTTCGGGCCTCCTAAGGGGTCGTTTGGGGGCTGGTTTGGGTTTTCACCCTTTAACGGCCTGTTTTCAAGTCTAAGTGTGATTTTTGCAAATTATCTTAATACTCTCGAACCAGGAGACCCAGGACTACGCGGTCAGTTCCTACAAGTTACATTGGTCCCGTGCGAGGTGTTCGTGCCTCCTACGGGATCGTTTGGGGGCTGGTTTGGGTTTTCACCCTTTAACGACCTGTTTTCTAGTCTAAGTGTGATTTTTGCAAACTATCGTCATACTCTCAAACCGGGAGACCCGGGACTACGCGGTCAGTTCCTACAAGTTACATTGGTCCCCTGCGAGGTGTTTGTGCCTCCTACGGGGTCGTTTGGGGGCTGGTTTGGGTTTTCCCCCTTTAACGGCCTGTTTTAAAGTCTAAGTGTGATTTTTGCAAATTATCATCATACTCTCAAACCGGGAGACCCGGGACTACGCGGTCAGTTCCTACAAGTTACATTGGTCCTGTGCGAGGTGTTCGTGCCTCCTACGGGATCGTTTGGGGGCTGGTTTGGGTTTTCACCCTTTAACGGCCTGTTTTCAAGTCTAAGTGTGATTTTTAAAAATTATCGTCATACTCTCAAACCGGGAGACCCGAGACTAAGCGGTTAGTTGGCACAAGTTACATTGGTCCTGTGCGAGGTGTTCGTGCCTCCTACGGGGTCGTTTGGGGGCTGGTTTGGGTTTTCACCCATTAACGGCCTGTTTTCAAGTCTAAGTGTGATTTTTGCAAATTATCGTCATACTCTCAAACCGGGAGACCCGGTACTACGCGGTCAGTTCCTACAAGTTACATTGGTCCCCTGCGAGGTGTTCGTGCCTCCTACGGGGTCTTTTGGGGGCTGGTTTGGGTTTTCACACTTTAACGGCCTGTTTTCAAGTCTAAGTGTGATTTTTACAAATTATCGTCATACTCTAAAACTGAGAGACCCGGGACTACGCGGTCAGTTCCTACAAGCTACATTGGTCCCGTGCGAGGTGTTTGTGCCTCCTACGGGGTCGTTTGGGGACTGGTTTGGGTTTTCACACTTTAACGGCCTGTTTTCAAGTCTAAGTGTGATTTTTATAAATTATCGTCATACTCTCATACCGGGAGACCCGAGACTACGCGGTTAGTTGGCACAAGTTACATTGGTCCCGTGCGAGGTGTTCGTGCCTCCTACGGTGTCGTTTGGAGGCTGGTTTGGGTTTACACCCTTTAACGGCCTGTTTTTAAGTCTAAGTGTGATTTTGGCAAATTATCGTCATACTCTCAAATCGGGAGACCTGGGACTACACGGTCAGTTCCTACAAGTTACATTGGTCCCGTGCGAGGTGTTCTTGCCTCCTACGGGGTCGTTTGGGGGCTGGTTTGAGTTTTCACCCTTTAACGGCCTGTTTTCATGTCTAGGTGTGATTTTTGCAAATTATCGTCATACTCTCAAACCGAGAGACCGGACACTACGCGGTCAGTTCCTACAAGTTACATTGGTCCCGTGCGAGGTGTTGGTGCCTCCTATGGGGTCGTTTGGGGGCTGGTTTGGGTTTTCACCCTTTAACGGCCTGTTTTCAAGTCTAAGTGTGATTTTTAAAAATTATCGTCATACTCTCAAACCGGGAGACCCGAGACTACGCGGTTAGTTGGCACAAGTTTCATTGGTCATGTGCGAGGTGTTCGTGCCTCCTACGGGGTCGTTTGGGGGCAGGTTTGGGTTTTCACCCTTTAACGACCTATTTTCAAGTCTAGGTGTGATTTTTACAAATTATCGTCATCCTCTTAAATCGGTAGACCCGGGACTACGTGGTCAGTTCCTACAGGTTACATTGGTCCCGTGCAAGGTGTTCGTGCCTCCTACAGGATCGTTTGGAGGCTGGTTTGGGTTTTCACCCTTTAACGGCCTGTTTTCAAGTCTATGTGTGATTTTTACAAATTATCGTCATACTCTAAAATCGGGAGACCCGGGACTACGCGGTCAGTTCCTACAAGTTACATTGGTCCCGTGCGAGGTGTTCGTGCCTCCTACGGGGTCGTTTGGGAGTTGGTTTGGGTTTTCACACTTTAACGGCCTGTTTTCAAGTCTAAGTGTGATTTTTACAAATTATCATCATACTCTAAAATCGGGAGATCCGGGACTACGCGGTCAGTTCCTACAAGTTACATTGGTCCCGTGAGAGGTGTTCGTGCCTCCTACGGGGTCGTTTGGGGGATGGTTTGGGTTTTCCCCCTTTAACGGCCTGTTTTCAAGTCTAAGTGTGATTTTTGCAAATTATCGTCATACTCTCAAATCGGGAGACCCGGGACTACGCGGTCAGTTCCTACAAGTTACATTGGTCCCGTGCGAGTTGTTCGTGTCTCCTATGGTGTTTTTTGGCGGTTGGTTTGGGTTTTCACCCTTTAACGACCTGTTTTCAAGTCTAAGTGTGATTTTTGCAAATTATCGTCATACTCTCAAATCGGGAGACCCGGTACTACGCGGTCAGTTCCTACAAGTTACATTGGTCTCGTGCGAGGTGTTGGTGCCTCCTACGGGGTTGTTTGAGGGCTGGTTTGGGTTTTAACCCTTTAACGGCCTAATTTCAAGTCTAAGAGTGAATTTTAAAAATTATCGTCATACTCTCAAACCGGTAGACCCGAGACTACGCGGTTAGTTGGCACAAGTTATATTGGTCCCGTGCGAGGTGTTCGTGCCTCCTACGGGGTCGTTTGGGGGCTGGTTTGGGTTTTCACCCTTTAACGACCTGTTTTCTAGTCTAAGTGTGATTTTTGCAAATTATCGTCATACTCTCAAACCGGGAGACCCGGGACTACGCGGTCAGTTCCTACAAGTTACATTGGTCCCGTGCGAGGTGTTCGGGCCTCCTAAGGGGTCGTTTGGGGGCTGGTTTGGGTTTTCACCCTTTAACGGCCTGTTTTCAAGTCTAAGTGTGATTTTTGCAAATTATCTTAATACTCTCGAACCAGGAGACCCAGGACTACGCGGTCAGTTCCTACAAGTTACATTGGTCCCGTGCGAGGTGTTCGTGCCTCCTACGGGATCGTTTGGGGGCTGGTTTGGGTTTTCACCCTTTAACGACCTGTTTTCTAGTCTAAGTGTGATTTTTGCAAACTATCATCATACTCTCAAACCGGGAGACCCGGGACTACGCGGTCAGTTCCTACAAGTTACATTGGTCCCCTGTGAGGTGTTCGTGCCTCCTACGGGATCGTTTGGGGGCTGGTTTGGGTTTTCCCCCTTTAACGGCCTGTTTTCAAGTCTAAGTGTGATTTTTGCAAATTATCATCATACTCTCAAACCGGGAGACCCGGGAGTACACGGTCAGTTCCTACCAGTTACATTGGTCCCGTGCGAGGTGTTCGTGCCTCCTACGGGGTCGTTTGGGGGCTGGTTTGGGTTTTCACCCTTTAACGGCCTGTTTTCAAGTCTAGGTGTGATTTTTGCAAATTATCGTCATACTCTCAAACCGAGAGACCCGAGACTACGCAGTCAGTTCCTACAAGTAACATTGGTCCCGTGCGAGGTGTTGGTGCCTCCTATGGGGTCGTTTGGGGGCTGGTTTGGGTTTTCACCCTTTAACGGCCTGTTTTCAAGTCTAAGTGTGATTTTTACAAATTATCGTCATACTCTCAAACCGGGAGACCCGGGACTACGCGGTCAGTTCCTACAAGTTACATTGGTCCCGTGCGAGGTGTTCGTGCCTCCTACGGGGTCGTTTGGGGGCTGGTTTGGGTTTTCACACTTTAACGGCCTATTTTCAAGTCTATGTGTGATTTTTACAAATTATCGTCATACTCTAAAACCGGGAGACCCGGGACTACGCGGTTAGTTCCTACAAGTTACATTGGTCCCGTGCGAGGTGTTCGTGCCTCCTACGGGGTCGTTTGGGGGTTGGTTTGGGTTTTCACACTTTAACGGCCTGTTTTCAAGTCTAAGTGTGATTTTTACAAATTATCATCATACTCTCAAACTGGGAGACCCGGGACTACGCGGTCAGTTCCTACAAGTTACATTGGTCCCGTGCGAGGTGTTCGTGCCTCCTACGGGGTCGTTTGCGGGCTGGTTAGGGTTTTCACCCTTTAACGGCCTATTTTCAAGTCTAAGTGTTATTTTTAAAAATTATCGTCATACTCTCAAACCGGGAGACTCGGGACTACGCGGTCAGTTCCTACAAGTTACATTGGTCCCGCGCGGGGTGTTCGGGCCTCCTAAGGGGTCGTTTGGGGGCTGGTTTGGGTTTTCACCCTTTAATGGCCTGTTTTCAAGTCTAAATGTGATTTTTACAAATTATCGTCATACTCTCGAACCGGGAGACCCGGGACTACGCGGTCAGTTCCTACAAGTTACATTGGTCCCGTGCGAGGTGTTCGTGGCTCCTACGGGGTCGTTTGGGGGCTGGTTTGGGTTTTCACACTTTAACGGCCTGTTTTCAAGTCCATGTGTGATTTTTACAAAATATCGTCATACTCTAAAACCGGGAGACCCGGGACTACGCTGTTAGTTCCTACAAGTTATATTGGTCCCGTGCGAGGTGTTCGTGCCTCCTACGGGGTCGTTTGGGGGCTGGTTTGGGTTTTCACCCTTTAACGACATGTTTTCTAGTCTAAGTGTGATTTTTGCAAATTATCGTCATACTCTCAAACCGGGAGACCCGGGACTACGCGGTCAGTTCCTACAAGTTACATTGGTCCCGTGCGAGGTGTTCGTGCCTCCTACGGAGTCGTTTGCGGGCTGGTTAGGGTTTTCACCCTTTAACGGCCTATTTTCAAGTCTAAGTGTTATTTTTAAAAATTATCGTCATACTCTGAAACCGGGAGACTCGGGACTACGCGGTCAGTTCCTACAAGTTACATTGGTCCCGTGCGAGGTGTTCGTGTCTCCTACGGTGTCGTTTGGGGGTTGGTTTGGGTTTTCACCCTTTAACGACCTGTTTTCAAGTCTAAGTGTGATTTTTGCAAATTATCGTCATACTCTCAAATCGGGAGACCCGGGACTACGCGGTCAGTTCCTACAAGTTACATTGGTCCCGTGCGAGGTGTTCGTGCCTCCTACGGGGTCGTTTGCGGGCTGGTTAGGGTTTTCACCCTTTAACGGCCTATTTTCAAGTCTAAGTGTTATTTTTAAAAATTATCGTCATACTCTGAAACCGGGAGACTCGGGACTACGCGGTCAGTTCCTACAAGTTACATTGGTCCCGTGCGAGGTGTTCGTGTCTCCTACGGTGTCGTTTGGGGGTTGGTTTGGGTTTTCACCCTTTAACGACCTGTTTTCAAGTCTAAGTGTGATTTTTGCAAATTATCGTCATACTCTCAAACCGGGAGACCCGGGACTACGCGGTCAGTTCCTACAAGTTACATTGGTCCCGTGCGAGGTGTTCGGGCCTCCTAAGGGGTCGTTTGGGTGCTGGTTTGGGTTTTCACCCTTTAACGGCCTGTTTTCAAGTCTAAGTGTGATTTTTGCAAATTATCTTAATACTCTCGAACCAGGAGACCCAGGACTACGCGGTCAGTTCCTACAAGTTACATTGGTCCCGTGCGAGGTGTTCGTGCCTCCTACGGGATCGTTTGGGGGCTGGTTTGGGTTTTCACCCTTTAACGACCTGTTTTCTAGTCTAAGTGTGATTTTTGCAAACTATCGTCATACTCTCAAATCGGGAGACCCGGGACTACGCGGTCAGTTCCTACAAGTTACATTGGTCCCCTGCGAGGTGTTCGTGCCTCCTACGGGGTCGTTTGGGGACTGGTTTGGGTTTTCCCCCTTTAACGGCCTGTTTTAAAGTCTAAGTGTGATTTTTGCAAATTATCATCATACTCTCAAACCGGGAGACCCGGGACTACGCGGTCAGTTCCTACAAGTTACATTGGTCCTGTGCGAGGTGTTCGTGCCTCCTACGGGATCGTTTGGGGGCTGGTTTGGGTTTTCACCCTTTAACGGCCTGTTTTCAAGTCTAAGTGTGATTTTTAAAAATTATCGTCATACTCTCAAACCGGGAGACCCGAGACTAAGCGGTTAGTTGGCACAAGTTACATTGGTCCTGTGCGAGGTGTTCGTGCCTTCTACGGGGTCGTTTGGGGGCTGGTTTGGGTTTTCACCCTTTAACGACCTATTTTCAAGTCTAGGTGTGATTTTTACAAATTATCGTCATACTCTCAAACCGGTAGACCCGGGACTACGTGGTCAGTTCCTACAGGTTACATTGGTCCCGTGCAAGGTGTTCGTGCCTCCTACAGGATCGTTTGGGGGTTGGTTTGGGTTTTCACCCATTAATGGCCTGTTTTCAAGTCTAAGTGTGATTTTTGCAAATTATCGTCATACTCTCAAACCGGGAGACCCAGGACTACGCGGTCAGTTCCTACAAGTTACATTGGTCCCGTACGAGGTGTTCGTGCCACCTACGGGGTCGTTTGGGGGCTGGTTTGGGTTTTCAAACTTTAACGGCCTGTTTTCAAGTCTAAGTGTGATTTTTACAAATTATCGTCATACTCTAAAACCGAGAGACCCGGGACTACGCGGTCAGTTCCTACAAGCTACATTGGTCCCGTGCGAGGTGTTTGTGCCTCCTACGGGGTCGTTTGGGGACTGGTTTGGGTTTTCACACTTTAACGGTCTGTTTTCAAGTCTAAGTGTGATTTTTACAAATTATCGTCATACTCTCATATCGGGAGACCCGAGACTACGCGGTTAGTTGGCACAAGTTACATTGGTCCCGTGCGAGGTGTTCGTGCCTCCTACGGTGTCGTTTGGTGGCTGGTTTGGGTTTACACCCTTTAACGGCCTATTTTTAAGTCTAAGTGTGATTTTTGCAAATTATCGTCATACTCTCAAATCGGGAGACCCGGGACTACACGGTCAGTTCCTACAAGATACATTGGTCCCGTGCGAGGTGTTCTTGCCTCCTACGGGGTCGTTTGGGGGCTGGTTTGAGTTTTCACCCTTTAACGGCCTGTTTTCAAGTCTAGGTGTGATTTTTGCAAATTATCGTCATACTCTCAAACCGAGAGACCGGACACTACGCGGTCAGTTCCTACAAGTTACATTGGTCCCGTGCGAGGTGGTTGTGCCTCCTACGGGGTCGTTTGGGGGATGGTTTGGGTTTTCCCCCTTTAACGGCCTGTTTTCAAGTCTAAGTGTGATTTTTGCAAATTATCGTCATACTCTCAAATCGGGAGACCCGGGACTACGCGGTCAGTTCCTACAAGTTACATTGGTCCCGTGCGAGTTGTTCGTGTCTCCTATGGTGTTTTTTGGCGGTTGGTTTGGGTTTTCACCCTTTAACGACCTGTTTTCAAGTCTAAGTGTGATTTTTGCAAATTATCGTCATACTCTCAAATCGGGAGACCCGGTACTACGCGGTCAGTTCCTACAAGTTACATTGGTCTCGTGCGAGGTGTTGGTGCCTCCTACGGGGTTGTTTGAGGGCTGGTTTGGGTTTTAACCCTTTAACGGCCTAATTTCAAGTCTAAGAGTGAATTTTAAAAATTATCATCATACTCTCAAACCGGTAGACCCGAGACTACGCGGTTAGTTGGCACAAGTTTCATTGGTCCTGTGCGAGGTGTTCGTGCCTCCTACAGGGTCGTTTGGGGGCGGGTTTGGGTTTTCACCCTTTAACGACCTATTTTCAAGTCTAGGTGTAATTTTTACAAATTATCGTCATACTCTAAAATCGGGAGACCCGGGACTACGCGGTCAGTTCCTACAAGTTGCATTGGTCCCGTGCGAGGTGTTCGTGCCTCCTACGGGGTCGTTTGGGAGTTGGTTTGGGTTTTCACACTTTAACGGCCTGTTTTCAAGTCTAAGTGTGATTTTTACAAATTATCGTCATACTCTAAAATCGGGAGATCCGGGACTACGCGGTCAGTTCCTACAAGTTACATTGGTCCCGTGCGAGGTGTTCGTGCCTCCTACGGGGTCGTTTGGGAGTTGGTTTGGGATTTCACACTTTAACGGCCTGTTTTCAAGTCTAAATGTGATTTTTACAAATTATCGTCATACTCTAAAATCGGGAGATCCGGGACTACGCGGTCAGTTCCTACAAGTTACATTGGTCCCGTGAGAGGTGTTCGTTCCTCCTACGGGGTCGTTTGGGGGATGGTTTGGGTTTTCCCCCTTTAACGGCCTGTTTTCAAGTCTAAGTGTGATTTTTGCAAATTATCGTCATACTCTCAAATTGGGAGACCCGGGACTACGCGATCAGTTCCTACAAGTTACATTGGTCCCGTGCGAGGTGTTCGTGTCTCCTACGGTGTCGTTTGGGGGTTGGTTTGGGTTTTCACCCTTTAACGACCTGTTTTCAAGTCTAAGTGTGATTTTTGGAAATTATCGTCATACTCTCAAATCGGGAGACCCGGTACTACGCGGTCAGTTCCTACAGGTTACATTGGTCTCGTGCGAGGTGTTGGTGCCTCCTACGGGTTTGTTTGGGGGCTGGTTTGGGTTTTCACCCTTTAACGGCCTAATTTCAAGTCTAAGAGTGATTTTTAAAAATTATCGTCATACTCTCAAACCGGTAGACCCGAGTCTACGCGGTTAGTTGCCACAAGTTATATTGGTCCCGTGCGAGGTGTTCGTGCCTCCTACGGGGTCGTTTGGGGGCTGGTTTGGGTTTTCACCCTTTAACGACATGTTTTCTAGTCTAAGTGTGATTTTTGCAAATTATCGTCATACTCTCAAACCGGGAGACCCGGGACTACGCGGTCAGTTCCTACAAGTTACATTGGTCCCGTGCGAGGTGTTCGTGCCTCCTAGGGGGTTGTTTGCGGGCTGGTTAGGGTTTTCACCCTTTAACGGCCTATTTTCAAGTCTAAGTGTTATTTTTAAAAACTATCGTCATACTCTCAAGCCGGGAGACTCGGGACTACGCGGTCAGTTCCTACAAGTTACATTGGTCCCGCGCGGGGTGTTCGGGCCTCCTAATGGGTCGTTTGGGGGCTGGTTTGGGTTTTCACCCTTTAACGGCCTGTTTTCAAGTCTAAGTGTGATTTTTGCAAATTATCTTAATAATCTCAAACCAGGAGACCCAGGACTACGCGCTCAGTTCCTACAAGTTACATTGATCCCGTGCGAGGTGTTCGTGCCTCCTACGGGATCGTTTGGGGGCTGGTTTGGGTTTTCACCCTTTAACGACCTGTTTTCTAGTCTAAGTGTGATTTTTGCAAACTATCGTCATACTCTCAAACCGGGAGACCCGGGACTACGCGGTCAGTTCCTACAAGTTACATTGGTCCCCTGCGAGGTGTTCGTGCCTCCTACGGGATCGTTTGGGGGCTGGTTTGGGTTTTCACCCTTTAACGGTCTGTTTTCAAGTCTAAGTGTGATTTTTGCAAATTATCATCATACTCTCAAACCGGGAGACCCGGGACTACACGGTCAGTCCTACGAGTTACATTGGTCCCGTGCGAGGTGTTCGTGCCTCCTACGGGCTCGTTTGGGGGCTGGTTTGGGTTTTCACCCTTTAACGGCCTGTTTTCAAGTCTAGGTGTGATTTTTGCAAATTATCGTCATACTCTCAAACCGAGAGACCCGAGACTACGCAGTCAGTTCCTACAAGTTACATTGGTCCCGTGCGAGGTGTTGGTGCCTCCTATGGGGTTGTTTGGGGGCTGGTTTGGGTTTTCACCCTTTAATGGCCTGTTTTCAAATCTAAGTGTGATTTTTACAAATTATCGTCATACTCTCGAACCGGGAGACCCGGGACTACGCGGTCAGTTCCTACAAGTTACATTGGTCCCGTGCGAGGTGTTCGTGCCTCCTACGGGGTCGTTTGGGGGCTGGTTTGGGTTTTCACACTTTAACGGCCTGTTTTCAAGTCTATGTGTGATTTTTACAAATTATCGTCATACTCTAAAATCGGGAGACCCGGGACTACGCGGTCAGTTCCTACAAGTTACATTGGTCCCGTGCGAGGTGTTCGTGCCTCCTACGGGGTCGTTTGTGGGTTGGTTTGAGTTTTCACACTTTAACGGCCTGTTTTCAAGTCTAAGTGTGATTTTTACAAATTATCGTCATACTCTAAAATCGGGAGATCCGGGACTACGCGGTCAGTTCCTACAAGTTACATTGGTCCCATGAGAGGTGTTCGTGCCTCCTACGGGGTCGTTTGGGGGATGGTTTGGGTTTTCCCCCTTTAACGGCCTGTTTTCAAGTCTAAGTGTGATTTTTGCAAATTATCGTCATACTCTCAAATCGGGAGACCCGGGACTACGCGGTCAGTTCCTACAAGTTACATTGGTCCCGTGCGAGGTGTTCGTGTCTCCTACGGTGTCGTTTGGGGGTTGGTTTAGGTTTTCACCCTTTAACGACCTGTTTTCAAGTCTAAGTGTGATTTTTACAAATTATCGTCATACTCTCAAATCGGGAGACCCGGTACTACGCGGTCAGTTCCTACAAGTTACATTGGTCTCGTGCGAGGTGTTGGTGCCTCCTACGGGGTTGTTTGGGGGCTGGTTTGGGTTTTCACCCTTTAACGGCCTAATTTCAAGTCTAAGAGTGATTTTTAAAATTTATCGTCATACTCTCAAATCGGTAGACCCGAGACTACGCGGTTAGTTGGCACAAGTTATATTGGTTCCGTGCGAGGTGTTCGTGCCTCCTACGGGGTCGTTTGGGGGTTGGTTTGGGTTTTCACCCTTTAACGACCTATTTTCTAGTCTAAGTGTGATTTTTGCAAATTATCGTCATACTCTCAAGCCGGGAGACCCGGGACTACGCGGTCAGTTCCTACAAGTTACATTGGTCCCGTGCGAGGTGTTCGTGCCTCCTACGGGGTCGTTTGCGGGCTGGTTAGGGTTTTCACCCTTTAACGGCCTATTTTCAAGTCTAAGTGTTATTTTTAAAAATTATCGTCATACTCTCAAACCGGGAGACTCGGGACTACGCGGTCAGTTCCTACAAGTTACATTGGTCCCGCGCGGGGTGTTCGGGCCTCCTAAGGGGTCGTTTGGGGGCTGGTTTGGGTTTTCACCCTTTAACGGCCTGTTTTCAAGTCTAAGTGTGATTTTTACAAATTATCGTCATACTCTCAAACCGGGAGACCCGGGACTACGCGGTCAGTTCCTACAAGTTACATTGGTCCCGTGCGAGGTGTTCGTGCCTCCTACGGGGTCGTTTGGGGGCTGGTTTGGGTTTTCACACTTTAACGGCCTATTTTCAAGTCTATGTGTGATTTTTACAAATTATCGTCATACTCTAAAACCGGGAGACCCGGGACTACGCGGTTAGTTCCTACAAGTAACATTGGTCCCGTGCGAGGTGTTCGTGCCTCCTACGGGGTCGTTTGGGGGTTGGTTTGGGTTTTCACACTTTAACGGCCTGTTTTCAAGTCTAAGTGTGATTTTTACAAATTATCATCATACTCTCAAACTGGGAGACCCGGGACTACGCGGTCAGTTCCTACAAGTTACATTGGTCCCGTGCGAGGTGTTCGTGCCTCCTACGGGGTCGTTTGCGGGCTGGTTAGGGTTTTCACCCTTTAACGGCCTATTTTCAAGTCTAAGTGTTATTTTTAAAAATTATCGTCATACTCTCAAACCGGGAGACTCGGGACTACGCGGTCAGTTCCTACAAGTTACATTGGTCCCGCGCGGGGTGTTCGGGCCTCCTAAGGGGTCGTTTGGGGGCTGGTTTGGGTTTTCACCCTTTAATGGCCTGTTTTCAAGTCTAAATGTGATTTTTACAAATTATCGTCATACTCTCGAACCGAGAGACCCGGGACTACGCGGTCAGTTCCTACAAGTTACATTGGTCCCGTGCGAGGTGTTCGTGGCTCCTACGGGGTCGTTTGGGGGCTGGTTTTGGTTTTCACACTTTAACGGCCTGTTTTCAAGTCTATGTGTGATTTTTACAAAATATCGTCATACTCTAAAACCGGGAGACCCGGGACTACGCTGTTAGTTCCTACAAGTTATATTGGTCCCGTGCGAGGTGTTCGTGCCTCCTACGGGGTCGTTTGGGGGCTGGTTTGGGTTTTCACCCTTTAACGACATGTTTTCTAGTCTAAGTGTGATTTTTGCAAATTATCGTCATACTCTCAAACCGGGAGACCCGGGACTACGCGGTCAGTTCCTACAAGTTACATTGGTCCCGTGCGAGGTGTTCGTGCCTCCTACGGAGTCGTTTGCGGGCTGGTTAGGGTTTTCACCCTTTAACGGCCTATTTTCAAGTCTAAGTGTTATTTTTAAAAATTATCGTCATACTCTGAAACCGGGAGACTCGGGACTACGCGGTCAGTTCCTACAAGTTACATTGGTCCCGTGCGAGGTGTTCGTGTCTCCTACGGTGTCGTTTGGGGGTTGGTTTGGGTTTTCACCCTTTAACGACCTGTTTTCAAGTCTAAGTGTGATTTTTGCAAATTATTGTCATACTCTCAAATCGGGAGACCCGGGACTACGCGGTCAGTTCCTACAAGTTACATTGGTCCCGTGCGAGGTGTTCGTGCCTCCTACGGGGTCGTTTGCGGGCTGGTTAGGGTTTTCACCCTTTAACGGCCTATTTTCAAGTCTAAGTGTTATTTTTAAAAATTATCGTCATACTCTGAAACCGGGAGACTCGGGACTACGCGGTCAGTTCCTACAAGTTACATTGGTCCCGTGCGAGGTGTTCGTGTCTCCTACGGTGTCGTTTGGGGGTTGGTTTGGGTTTTCACCATTTAACGACCTGTTTTCAAGTCTAAGTGTGATTTTTGCAAATTATCGTCATACTCTCAAACCGGGAGACCCGGGACTACGCGGTCAGTTCCTACAAGTTACATTGGTCCCGTGCGAGGTGTTCGGGCCTCCTAAGGGGTCGTTTGGGGGCTGGTTTGGGTTTTCACCCTTTAACGGCCTGTTTTCAAGTCTAAGTGTGATTTTTGCAAATTATCTTAATACTCTCGAACCAGGAGACCCAGGACTACGCGGTCAGTTCCTACAAGTTACATTGGTCCCGTGCGAGGTGTTCGTGCCTCCTACGGGATCGTTTGGGGGCTGGTTTGGGTTTTCACCCTTTAACGACCTGTTTTCTAGTCTAAGTGTGATTTTTGCAAACTATCGTCATACTCTCAAACCGGGAGACCCGGGACTACGCGGTCAGTTCCTACAAGTTACATTGGTCCCCTGCGAGGTGTTCGTGCCTCCTACGGGGTCGTTTGGGGGCTGGTTTGGGTTTTCCCCCTTTAACGGCCTGTTTTAAAGTCTAAGTGTGATTTTTGCAAATTATCATCATACTCTCAAACCGGGAGACCCGGGACTACGCGGTCAGTTCCTACAAGTTACATTGGTCCTGTGCGAGGTGTTCGTGCCTCCTGCGGGATCGTTTGGGGGCTGGTTTGGGTTTTCACCCTTTAACGGCCTGTTTTCAAGTCTAAGTGTGATTTTTAAAAATTATCGTCATACTCTCAAACCGGGAGACCCGAGACTAAGCGGTTAGTTGGCACAAGTTACATTGGTCCTGTGCGAGGTGTTCGTGCCTCCTACGGGGTCGTTTGGGGGCTGGTTTGGGTTTTCACCCTTTAACGACCTATTTTCAAGTCTAGGTGTGATTTTTACAAATTATCGTCATACTCTCAAACCGGTAGACCCGGGACTACGTGGTCAGTTCCTACAGGTTACATTGGTCCCGTGCAAGGTGTTCGTGCCTCCTACAGGATCGTTTGGGGGTTGGTTTGGGTTTTCACCCATTAATGGCCTGTTTTCAAGTCTAAGTGTGATTTTTGCAAATTATCGTCATACTCTCAAACCGGGAGACCCAGGACTACGCGGTCAGTTCCTACAAGTTACATTGGTCCCGTGCGAGGTGTTCGTGCCACCTACGGGGTCGTTTGGGGGCTGGTTTGGGTTTTCAAACTTTAACGGCCTGTTTTCAAGTCTAAGTGTGATTTTTACAAATTATCGTCATACTCTAAAACCGAGAGACCCGGGACTACGCGGTCAGTTCCTACAAGCTACATTGGTCCCGTGCGAGGTGTTTGTGCCTCCTACGGGGTCGTTTGGGGACTGGTTTGGGTTTTCACACTTTAACGGTCTGTTTTCAAGTCTAAGTGTGATTTTTACAAATTATCGTCATACTCTCATATCGGGAGACCCGAGACTACGCGGTTAGTTGGCACAAGTTACATTGGTCCCGTGCGAGGTGTTCGTGCCTCCTACGGTGTCGTTTGGTGGCTGGTTTGGGTTTACACCCTTTAACGGCCTATTTTTAAGTCTAAGTGTGATTTTTGCAAATTATCGTCATACTCTCAAATCGGGAGACCCGGGACTACACGGTCAGTTCCTACAAGATACATTGGTCCCGTGCGAGGTGTTCTTGCCTCCTACGGGGTCGTTTGGGGGCTGGTTTGAGTTTTCACCCTTTAACGGCCTGTTTTCAAGTCTAGGTGTGATTTTTGCAAATTATCGTCATACTCTCAAACCGAGAGACCGGACACTACGCGGTCAGTTCCTACAAGTTACATTGGTCCCGTGCGAGGTGGTTGTGCCTCCTACGGGGTCGTTTGGGGGATGGTTTGGGTTTTCCCCCTTTAACGGCCTGTTTTCAAGTCTAAGTGTGATTTTTGCAAATTATCGTCATACTCTCAAATCGGGAGACCCGGGACTACGCGGTCAGTTCCTACAAGTTACATTGGTCCCGTGCGAGTTGTTCGTGTCTCCTATGGTGTTTTTTGGCGGTTGGTTTGGGTTTTCACCCTTTAACGACCTGTTTTCAAGTCTAAGTGTGATTTTTGCAAATTATCGTCATACTCTCAAATCGGGAGACCCGGTACTACGCGGTCAGTTCCTACAAGTTACATTGGTCTCGTGCGAGGTGTTGGTGCCTCCTACGGGGTTGTTTGAGGGCTGGTTTGGGTTTTAACCCTTTAACGGCCTAATTTCAAGTCTAAGAGTGAATTTTAAAAATTATCATCATACTCTCAAACCGGTAGACCCGAGACTACGCGGTTAGTTGGCACAAGTTTCATTGGTCCTGTGCGAGGTGTTCGTGCCTCCTACAGGGTCGTTTGGGGGCGGGTTTGGGTTTTCACCCTTTAACGACCTATTTTCAAGTCTAGGTGTAATTTTTACAAATTATCGTCATACTCTAAAATCGGGAGACCCGGGACTACGCGGTCAGTTCCTACAAGTTGCATTGGTCCCGTGCGAGGTGTTCGTGCCTCCTACGGGGTCGTTTGGGAGTTGGTTTGGGTTTTCACACTTTAACGGCCTGTTTTCAAGTCTAAGTGTGATTTTTACAAATTATCGTCATACTCTAAAATCGGGAGATCCGGGACTACGCGGTCAGTTCCTACAAGTTACATTGGTCCCGTGCGAGGTGTTCGTGCCTCCTACGGGGTCGTTTGGGAGTTGGTTTGGGTTTTCACACTTTAACGGCCTGTTTTCAAGTCTAAATGTGATTTTTACAAATTATCGTCATACTCTAAAATCGGGAGATCCGGGACTACGCGGTCAGTTCCTACAAGTTACATTGGTCCCGTGAGAGGTGTTCGTTCCTCCTACGGGGTCGTTTGGGGGATGGTTTGGGTTTTCCCCCTTTAACGGCCTGTTTTCAAGTCTAAGTGTGATTTTTGCAAATTATCGTCATACTCTCAAATTGGGAGACCCGGGACTACGCGATCAGTTCCTACAAGTTACATTGGTCCCGTGCGAGGTGTTCGTGTCTCCTACGGTGTCGTTTGGGGGCTGGTTTGGGTTTTCACCCTTTAACGACATGTTTTCTAGTCTAAGTGTGATTTTTGCAAATTATCGTCATACTCTCAAACCGGGAGACCCGGGACTACGCGGTCAGTTCCTACAAGTTACATTGGTCCCGTGCGAGGTGTTCGTGCCTCCTAGGGGGTTGTTTGCGGGCTGGTTAGGGTTTTCACCCTTTAACGGCCTATTTTCAAGTCTAAGTGTTATTTTTAAAAACTATCGTCATACTCTCAAGCCGGGAGACTCGGGACTACGCGGTCAGTTCCTACAAGTTACATTGGTCCCGCGCGGGGTGTTCGGGCCTCCTAATGGGTCGTTTGGGGGCTGGTTTGGGTTTTCACCCTTTAACGGCCTGTTTTCAAGTCTAAGTGTGATTTTTGCAAATTATCTTAATAATCTCGAACCAGGAGACCCAGGACTACGCGCTCAGTTCCTACAAGTTACATTGATCCCGTGCGAGGTGTTCGTGCCTCCTACGGGATCGTTTGGGGGCTGGTTTGGGTTTTCACCCTTTAACGACCTGTTTTCTAGTCTAAGTGTGATTTTTGCAAACTATCGTCATACTCTCAAACCGGGAGACCCGGGACTACGCGGTCAGTTCCTACAAGTTACATTGGTCCCCTGCGAGGTGTTCGTGCCTCCTACGGGATCGTTTGGGGGCTGGTTTGGGTTTTCACCCTTTAACGGTCTGTTTTCAAGTCTAAGTGTGATTTTTGCAAATTATCATCATACTCTCAAACCGGGAGACCAGGGACTACACGGTCAGTCCTACGAGTTACATTGGTCCCGTGCGAGGTGTTCGTGCCTCCTACGGGCTCGTTTGGGGGCTGGTTTGGGTTTTCACCCTTTAACGGCCTGTTTTCAAGTCTAGGTGTGATTTTTGCAAATTATCGTCATACTCTCAAACCGAGAGACCCGAGACTACGCAGTCAGTTCCTACAAGTTATATTGGTCCCGTGCGAGGTGTTGGTGCCTCCTATGGGGTTGTTTGGGGGCTGGTTTGGGTTTTCACCCTTTAATGGCCTGTTTTCAAATCTAAGTGTGATTTTTACAAATTATCGTCATACTCTCGAACCGGGAGACCCGGGACTACGCGGTCAGTTCCTACAAGTTACATTGGTCCCGTGCGAGGTGTTCGTGCCTCCTACGGGGTCGTTTGGGGGCTGGTTTGGGTTTTCACACTTTAACGGCCTATTTTCAAGTCTATGTGTGATTTTTACAAATTATCGTCATACTCTAAAATCGGGAGACCCGGGACTACGCGGTCAGTTCCTACAAGTTACATTGGTCCCGTGCGAGGTGTTCGTGCCTCCTACGGGGTCGTTTGTGGGTTGGTTTGAGTTTTCACACTTTAACGGCCTGTTTTCAAGTCTAAGTGTGATTTTTACAAATTATCGTCATACTCTAAAATCGGGAGATCCGGGACTACGCGGTCAGTTCCTACAAGTTACATTGGTCCCATGAGAGGTGTTCGTGCCTCCTACGGGGTCGTTTGGGGGATGGTTTGGGTTTTCCCCCTTTAACGGCCTGTTTTCAAGTCTAAGTGTGATTTTTGCAAATTATCGTCATACTCTCAAATCGGGAGACCCGGGACTACGCGGTCAGTTCCTACAAGTTACATTGGTCCCGTGCGAGGTGTTCGTGTCTCCTACGGTGTCGTTTGGGGGTTGGTTTAGGTTTTCACCCTTTAACGACCTGTTTTCAAGTCTAAGTGTGATTTTTACAAATTATCGTCATACTCTCAAATCGGGAGACCCGGTACTACGCGGTCAGTTCCTACAAGTTACATTGGTCTCGTGCGAGGTGTTGGTGCCTCCTACGGGGTTGTTTGGGGGCTGGTTTGGGTTTTCACCCTTTAACGGCCTAATTTCAAGTCTAAGAGTGATTTTTAAAATTTATCGTCATACTCTCAAATCGGTAGACCCGAGACTACGCGGTTAGTTGGCACAAGTTATATTGGTTCCGTGCGAGGTGTTCGTGCCTCCTACGGGGTCGTTTGGGGGTTGGTTTGGGTTTTCACCCTTTAACGACCTATTTTCTAGTCTAAGTGTGATTTTTGCAAATTATCGTCATACTCTCAAGCCGGGAGACCCGGGACTACGCGGTCAGTTCCTACAAGTTACATTGGTCCCGTGCGAGGTGTTCGTGCCTCCTACGGGGTCGTTTGCGGGCTGGTTAGGGTTTTCACCCTTTAACGGCCTATTTTCAAGTCTAAGTGTTATTTTTAAAAATTATCGTCATACTCTCAAACCGGGAGACTCGGGACTACGCGGTCAGTTCCTACAAGTTACATTGGTCCCGCGCGGGGTGTTCGGGCCTCCTAAGGGGTCGTTTGGGGGCTGGTTTGGGTTTTCACCCTTTAACGGCCTGTTTTCAAGTCTAAGTGTGATTTTTGCAAATTATCTTAATACTCTCGAACCAGGAGACCCAGGACTACGCAGTCAGTTCCTACAAGTTACATTGGTCCCGTGCGAGGTGTTCGTGCCTCCTACGGGATCGTTTCGGGGCTGGTTTGGGTTTTCACCCTTTAACGACCTGTTTTCTAGTCTAAGTGTGATTTTTGTAAACTATCATCATACTCTCAAACCGGGAGACCCGGGACTACGCGGTCAGTTCCTACAAGGTACATTGGTCCCCTGCGGGGTGTTCGTGCCTCCTACGGGATCGTTTGGGGGCTGGTTTGGGTTTTCACCCTTTAACGGCCTGTTTTCAAGTCTAAGTGTGATTTTTGCAAATTATCATCATACTTTCAAACCGGGAGACCCGGGACTACACGGTCAGTTCCTACCAGTTACATTGGTCCGTGCGAGGTGTTCGTGCCTCCTACGGGGTCGTTTGGGGGCTGGTTTGGGTTTTAACACTTTAACGACCTGTTTTCTTGTCTAAGTGTGATTTTTGCAAATTATCGTCATACTCTCAAACCGGGAGACCCGGGACTACGCGGTCAGTTCCTACAAGTTACATTGGTCCCGTGCGAGGTGTTCGTGCCTCCTACGGGGTCGTTTGCGGGCTGGTTAGGGTTTTCACCCTTTAACGGCCTATTTTCAAGTCTAAGTGTTATTTTTAAAAACTATCGTCATACTCTCAAACCGGGAGACTCGGGACTACGCGGTCAGTTCCTACAAGTTACATTGGTCCCGCGCGGGGTGTTCGGGCCTCCTAATGGGTCGTTTGGGGGCTGGTTTGGGTTTTCACCCTTTAACGGCCTGTTTTCAAGTCTAAGTGTGATTTTTTCAAATTATCTTAATACTCTCGAACCAGGAGACCCAGGACTACGCGGTCAGTTCCTACAAGTTACATTGGTCCCGTGCGAGGTGTTCGTGCCTCCTACGGGATCGTTTGGGGGCTGGTTTGGGTTTTCACCCTTTAACGGCCTGTTTTCAAGTCTAAGTGTGATTTTTGCAAATTATCATCATACTCTCAAACCGGGAGACCCGGGTCTACACGGTCAGTTCCTACCAGTCACATTGGTCTCGTGCGAGGTGTTCGTGCCTCCTACGGGGTCGTTTGGGGGCTGGTTTGGGTTTTCACACTTTAACGGCCCGTTTTCAAGTCTAGGTGTGATTTTTGCAAATTATCGTCATACTCTCAAACCGAGAGACCCGAGACTACGCGGTCACTTCCTACAAGTTACATTGGTCCCGTGCGAGGTGTTGGTGCCTCCTATGGGGTCGTTTGGGGGCTGGTTTGGGTTTTCACCCTTTAACGGCCTGTTTTCAAGTCTAAGTGTGATTTTTACAAATTATCGTCATACTCTCGAACCGGGAGACCCGGGACTACGCGGTCAGTTCCTACAAGTTACATTGGTCCCGTGCGAGGTGTTCGTGCCTCCTACGGGGTCGTTTGGGGGCTGGTTTGGGTTTTCACACTTTAACGGCCTATTTTCAAGTCTATGTGTGATTTTTACAAATTATCGTCATACTCTAAAACCGGGAGACCCGGGACTACGCGGTCAGTTCCTACAAGTTACATTGGTCCCGTGCGAGGTGTTCGTGCCTCCTACGGGGTCGTTTGGGGGTTGGTTTGGGTTTTCACACTTTAACGGCCTGTTTTCAAGTCTAAGTGTGATTTTTACAAATTATCGTCATACTCTAAAATCGGGTGATCCGGGATTACGCGGTCAGTTCCTACAAGTTACATTGGTCCCGTGCGAGGTGTTCGTGTCTCCTACGGTGTCGTTTGGGGGTTGGTTTGGGTTTTCACCCTTTAACAACCTGTTTTCAAGTCTAATGTGATTTTTGCAAATTATCATCATACTCTCAAATCGGGAGACCCGGTACTACGCGGTCAGTTCCTACAAGTTACATTGGTCTCGTGCGAGGTGTTGGTGCCTCCTACGGGGTTGTTTGGGGGCTGGTTTGGGTTTTCACCCTTTAATGGCCTAATTTCAAGTCTAAGAGTGATTTTTAAAAATTATCGTCATACTCTCAAACCGGTAGACCCGAGACTACGCGGTTAGTTGGCACGAGTTATATTGGTCCCGTGCGAGGTGTTCGTGCCTCCTACGGGGTCGTTTGGGGGCTGGTTTGGGTTTTAACCCTTTAACGACCTGTTTTCTAGTCTAAGTGTGATTTTTGCAAATTATCGTCATACTCTCAAACCGGGAGACCCGGGACTACGCGGTCAGTTCCTACAAGTTACATTGGTCCCGTGCGAGGTGTTCGTGCCTCCTACGGGGTCGTTTGCGGGCTGGTTAGGGTTTTCTCCCTTTAATGGCCTATTTTCAAGTCTAAGTGTTATTTTCAAAAATTATCAACATACTCACAAACCGGGAGACTCGGGACTACGCGGTCAGTTCCTACAAGTTACATTGGTCCCGCGCGGGGTGTTCGGGCCTCCTAAGGGGTCGTTTGGGGGCTGGTTTGGGTTTTCACCCTTTAACGGCCTGTTTTCAAGTCTAAGTGTGATTTTTGCAAATTATCTTAATACTCTCGAACCAGGAGACCCAGGACTACGCGGTCAGTTCCTACAAGTTACATTGGTCCCGTGCGAGGTGTTCGTGCCTCCTACGGGATCGTTTGGGGGCTGGTTTGGGTTTTCACCCTTTAACGACCTGTTTTCTAGTCTAAGTGTGATTTTTGCAAACTATCGTCATACTCTCAAACCGGGAGACCCGGGACTACGCAGTCAGTTCCTACAAGTTACATTGGTCCCCTGCGAGGTGTTCGTGCCTCCTACGGGATCGTTTGGGGGCTGGTTTGGGTTTTCACCCTTTAACGGCCTGTTTTCAAGTCTAAGTGTGATTTTTGCAAATTATCTTAATACTCTCGAACCAGGAGACCCAGGACTACGCGGTCAGTTCCTACAAGTTACATTGGTCCCGTGCGAGGTGTTCGTGCCTCCTACGGGATCGTTTGGGGGCTGGTTTGGGTTTTCACCCTTTAACGACCTGTTTTCTAGTCTAAGTGTGATTTTTGCAAACTATCGTCATACTCTCAAACCGGGAGACCCGGGACTACGCAGTCAGTTCCTACAAGTTACATTGGTCCCCTGCGAGGTGTTCGTGCCTCCTACGGGGTCGTTTGGGTGCTGGTTTGGGTTTTCACCCTTTAACGGCCTGTTTTCAAGTCTAGGTGTGATTTTTGCAAATTATCGTCATACTCTCAAACCGAGAGACCCGAGACTACGCGGTCAGTTCCTACAAGTTACATTGGTCCCGTGCGAGGTGTTGGTGCCTCCTATGGGGTCGTTTGGGGGCTGGTTTGGGTTTTCACCCTTTAACGACCTGGTTTCAAGTCTAAGTGTGATTTTTAAAAATTATCGTCATACTCTCAAACCGGGAGACCCAAGACTACGCGGTTAGTTGGCACAAGTTACATTGGTCCTGTGCGAGGTGTTCGTGCCTCCTACGGGGTCGTTTGGGGGCTGGTTTGGGTTTTCACCCTTTAACGACCTATTTTCAAGTCTAGGTGTGATTTTTGCAAATTATCATCATACTCTCAAACCGGTAGACCCGGGACTACGTGGTCAGTTCCTACAGGTTATATTGGTCCCGTGCAAGGTGTTCGTGCCTCCTAAAGGATCGTTTGGGGGCTGGTTTGGGTTTTCACCCTTTAACGGCCTATTTTCAAGTCTAGGTGTGATTTTTGCTAATTATCGTCATACTCTCAAACCGGGAGACTCGGGACTACGCGGTTAGTTCCTACAAGTTACATTGATCCCGTACGAGGTGTTCGTGCCTCCTACGGGGTCGTTTGGGGGTTGGTTTGCGTTTTCACCCTTTAAAGGCCTGTTTTCAAGTCTAAGTGTGATTTTTGCAAATTATCATCATACTCTCAAACCGGGAGACTTGGGACTACGCGGTCAGTTCCTACAAGTTACATTGGTCCCGTGCGAGGTGTTCGTGACTCCTTCGGGGTCGTTTGGGGGCTGGTTTGGGTTTTCACACTTTAACGGCCTGTTTTCAAGTCTAAGTGTGATTTTTACAAATTATCGTCATAATCTAAAACCGGGAGACCCGGGACTACGCGGTCAGTTCCTACAAGTTACATTTGTCCCGTGCGAGGTGTTCGTGCCTCCTACGGGGTCGTTTGGCGGCTGGTTTGGGTTTTCACACTTTAACGGCCTATTTTCAAGTCTAAGTGTGATTTTTACAAAGTATCGTCATACTCTAAAATCGGGAGACCCGGGACTACGCGATCAGTTCCTACAAGTTACATTGGTCCCGTGCGAGGTGTTCGTGCCTCCTACGGGGTCGTTTGGGGGATGGTTTGGGTTTTCCCCCTTTAATGGCCTGTTTTCAAGTCTAAGTGTGATTTTTGCAAATTATCATCATACTCTCAAATCGGGAGACCCGGGACTACGCGGCCAATTCCTACAAGTTACATTGGTCCCGTGCGAGGTGTTCGTGCCTCCTACGGTGTCGTTTGGGGGCTGGTTTCGGTTTTCACCCTTTAACGACCTGTTTTCAAGTCTAAGTGTGATTTTTGCAAATTATCGTCACACTCTCAAACCGGGAGACCCGGGACTACGCGGTCAGTTCCTACAAGTTACATTGGTCCCGTGCGAGGTGTTTGTGCCTCCTACGGGGTCGTTTGGGGGCTGGTTTGGGTTTTTAACCTTTAACGGCCTATTTTCAAGTCTAAGTGTGATTTTTGCAAATTATCGTCATACTCTCAAATCAGGAGACCCGGTACTACGCGGTCAGTTCCTACAAGTTACATTGGTCTCGTGCGAGGTGTTCGTGCCTCCTACGGGGTCGTTTGCGGGCTGGTTAGGGTTTTCACCCTTTAACGGCCTATTTTCAAGTCGAAGTGTTATTTTTAAAAATTATCGTCATACTCTCAAACCGGGAGACTCGGGACTACGCGGTCAGTTCCTACAAGTTACATTGGTCCCGCACGGGGTGTTCGTGCCTCCTACGGGGTCGTTTGGGGGCTGGTTTGGGTTTTCACCCTTTAACGGCCTGTTTTCAAGTCTATGTGTGATTTTTGCAAATTGTCTTCATACTCTCGAACTGAGAGACCCGGGACTACGCGGTCAGTTCCTACAAGTTACATTGGTCCCGTACGAGGTGTTCGTGCCTCCTACGGGATCGTTTGGGGGTTGGGTTGGGTTTTCACCCTTTAACGGCCTATTTTCAAGTCTGAGTGTGATTTTTAAAAATTATCGTCATACTCTCAAACCGGGAGACTCGAGACTACGCGGTTAGTTGGCACAAGTTACATTGGTCCCGTGCGAGGTGTTCGTGCCTCCTACGGGGACATTTGTGGGCTGGTTTGGGTTTTCACCCTTTAACGACCTGTTTTCTAGTCTAAGTGTGATTTTTGCAAATTATCGTCATACTCTCAAACCGGGAGACCTGGGACTACGGGGTCAGTTCCTACAAGTTACATTGGTCCCGTGCGAGGTGTTCGTGCCTCCTACGGGGTCGTTTGCGGGCTGGTTAGGGTTTTCACCCTTTAACGGCCTATTTTCAAGTCTAAGTGTTATTTTTAAAAATTATCGTCATACTCTCAAACCGGGAAACTCGGGACTACGCGATCAGTTCCTACAAGTTACATTGGTCCCGCGCGGGGTGTTCGTGCCTCCTAAGGGGTCGTTTGGGGGCTGGTTTGGGTTTTCACCCTTTAACGGCCTGTTTTCAAGTCTAAGTGTGATTTTTGCAAATTATCTTAATTCTCTCGAACCGGGAGACCCGGGACTACGCGGTCAGTTCCTACAAGTTACATTGGTCCCGTGCGAGGTGTTCGTGCCTCCTACGGGATCGTTTGGGGGCTGTTTTGGGTTTTCACCCTTTAACGACCTGTTTTCTAGTCTAAGTGTGATTTTTGCAAACTATCGTCATACTCTCAAACCGGGAGACCCGGGACTACGCGATCAGTTCCTACAAGTTACATTGGTCCCCTGCGAGGTGTTCGTGCCTCCTACGGGATCGTTTGGGGGCTGGTTTGGGTTTTCACCCTTTAACGGCCTGTTTTCAAGTCTAAGTGTGATTTTTGCAAATTATCGTCATACTCTCAAACCGGGAGAGCCGGGACTACACGGTCAGTTCCTACCAGTTACATTGGTCCCGTGCGAGGTGTTCGTGCGTCCTACGGGGTCGTTTGGGGGCTGGTTTGTGTTTTCACCCTTTAACGGCCTGTTTTCAAGTCTAGGTGTGATTTTTGCAAATTATCGTCATACTCTCAAACCGAGAGACCCGAGACAACGCGGTCAGTTCCTACAAGTTACATTGGTCCCGTGCTAGGTGTTGGTGCCTCCTACGGGGTCGTTTGGGGGCTGGTTTGGGTTTTCACCCTTTAACGGCCTGTTTTCAAGTCTAAGTATGATTTTTGCAAATTATCGTCATACTCTCAAACCGGGAGACCCGGGACTACGCGGTCAGTTCCTACAAGTTACATTGGTCCCGTGCGAAGTGTTCGTGCCTCCTACGGGGTCGCTTGGGGGTTATTTTGTGTTTTCACCCTTTAACGGACTATTTTCAAGTCTAAGTGTTATTTTTAAAAATTATCGTCACACTCTCAAACCGGGAGACCCGAGACTACGCGGTCAGTTCCTACTAGTTGCATTGGTCCCGTGCGAGGTGTTCGTGTCTCCTACGGGGTCGTTTAGGGGCTGGTTTGGGTTTTCACCCTTTAACGACCTGTTTTCAAGTCTAAGTGTGATTTTTGCAAATTATCGTCATACTCTCAAATCGGGAGACCCGGGACTACGCGGTCAGTTCCTACAAGTTACATTGGTCCCGTGCGAAGTGTTCGTGCCTCCTACGGGGTCGCTTGGGGGTTATTTTGTGTTTTCACCCTTTAACGGACTATTTTCAAGTCTAAGTGTTATTTTTAAAAATTATCGTCATACTCTCAAATCGGGAGACCCGAGACTACGCGGTCGGTTCCTACAAGTTACATTGGTCCCGTGCGAGGTGTTCGTGCGTCCTACGGGATCGTTTGGGGGCTGGTTTGGGTTTTCACACTTTAACGACCTATTTTCAAGTCTAAGTGTGATTTTTGCAAATTATCGTCACACTCTCAAATCGGGAGACCCGGGACTAGGCGGACAGTTCCTACAAGTTACATTGGTCCCGTGCGAGGTGTTCGTGCCTCCTACGGGGTCGTTTGGGGGCTGCTTTGGGTTTTCACCCTTTAACGGCCTGTTTTCAAGTCTAGGTGTGATTTTTGCAAATTATCGTCATACACTCAAACCGAGAGACCCGAGACTACGCGGTCAGTTCCTACAAGTTACATTTGTCCCGTGCGAGGTGTTGGTGCCTCCTACGGGGTCGTTTGGGGGCTGGTTTGGGTTTTCACCCTTTAACGACCTGTTTTCAAGTCTAAGTATGATTTTTGCAAATTATCGTCATACTCTCAAACCGGGAGACCCGGGACTACGCGGTCAGTTCCTACAAGTTACATTGGTCCCGTGCGAAGTGTTCGTGCCTCCTACGGGGTCGCTTGGGGGTTATTTTGTGTTTTCACCCTTTAACGGACTATTTTCAAGTCTAAGTGTTATTTTTAAAAATTATCGTCATACTCTCAAACCGGGAGACCCGAGACTACGCGGTCAGTTCCTACTAGTTGCATTGGTCCCGTGCGAGGTGTTCGTGCCTCCTACGGGGTCGTTTAGGGGCTGGTTTGGGTTTTCACCCTTTAACGACCTGTTTTCAAGTCTATGTGTGATTTTTGCAAATTATCGTCATACTCTCAAACCGGGAGACCCGGGACTACGCGGTCGGTTCCTACAAGTTACATTGGTCCCGTGCGAGGTGTTCGTGCGTCCTACGGGATCGTTTGGGGGCTGGTTTGGGTTTTCACCATTTAACGACCTATTTTCAAGTCTAAGTGTGATTTTTGCAAATTATCGTCATACTCTCAAATCGGGAGACCCGGGACTACGCGGTCAGTTCCTACAAGTTACATTGGTCCCGTGCGAGGTGTTCGTGCCTCCTACGGGGTCGTTTGGGGGCTGGTTTGGGTTTTTACCCTTTAACGACCTGTTTTCAAGTCTAAGTGTGATTTTTGCAAATTATCTTCATACTCTCGAACCGGGAGACCCGGGACTACGCGGTCAGTTCCTACAAGTTACATTGGTCCCGTGCGAGGTGTTAGTGCCTCCTACGGGATCGTTTGGGGGCTGGTTTGGGTTTTCACCCTTTAACGGCCTGTTTTCAAGTCTAAGTGTGATTTTTGCAAATTATCGTCACACTCCCAAATCGGGAGACCCGAGACTACGCGGTTAGTTGGCGCAAGTTACATTGGTCCTGTGCGAGGTGTTCGTGCGTCCTACGAGATCGTTTGGGGGCTGGTTTGGGTTTTCACCCTTTAACGACCTATTTTCAAGTCTAAGTGTGATTTTTGCAAATTATCGTCACACTCTCAAATCGGGAGACTCGGGACTACGCGGTCAGTTCCTACAAGTTACATTGGTCCCGTGCGAGGTGTTCGTGCCTCATACGGGGTCGTTTGGGGGCTGGTTTGGGTTTTTACCCTTTAACGACCTGTTTTCAAGTCTAAGTGTGATTTTTGCAAATTATCTTCAAACTCTCGAACCGGGAGACCCGGGACTACGCGGTCAGTTCCTACAAGTTACATTGGTCCCGTGCGAGGTGTTCGTGCCTCCTAAGGATCGTTTGGGGCTGGTTTGGGTTTTCACCCTTTAACGGCCTGTTTTCAAGTCTAAGTGTGATTTTTGCAAATTATCGTCACACTCCCAAATCGGGAGACCCGAGACTACGCGGTTAGTTGGCACAAGTTACATTGGTCCTGTGCGAGGTGTTTGTGCCTCCTACGGGGTCGTTTAGGGGCTGGTTTGGGTTTTCACCCTTTAACGACCTGTTTTCAAGTCTAAGTGTGATTTTTGCAAATTATCGTCATACTCTCAAACCGGGAGACCCGGGACTACGCGGTCAGTTCCTACAAGTTACATTGGTCCCGTGCGAGGTGTTCGTGCGTCCTACAGGATCGTTTGGGGGCTGGTTTGGGTTTTCATCCTTTAACGACCTATTTTCAAGTCTAAGTGTGATTTTTGCAAATTATCGTCACACTCTCAAATCGGGAGACCCGGGACTACGCGGTCAGTTCCTACAAGTTACATTGGTCCCGTGCGAGGTGTTCGTGCCTCATACGGGGTCGTTTGGGGGCTGGTTTGGGTTTTTACCCTTTAACGACCTGTTTTCAAGTCTAAGTGTGATTTTCGCAAATTATCTTCATACTCTCGAATCGGGAGACCCGGGACTACGCGGTCAGTTCCTACAAGTTACATTGGTCCCGTGCGAGGTGTTCGTGCCTCCTACGGGATCGTTTGGGGGCTGGTTTGGGTTTTCATCCTTTAACGGCATGTTTTCAAGTCTAAGTGTGATTTTTGGAAATTATCGTCACACTCCCAAATCGGGAGACCCGAGACTACGCGGTTAGTTGGCGCAAGTTACATTGGTCCTGTGCGAGGTGTTCGTGCGTCCTACGAGATCGTTTGGGGGCTGGTTTGGGTTTTCACCCTTTAACGACCTATTTTCAAGTCTAAGTGTGATTTTTGCAAATTATCGTCACACTCTCAAATCGGGAGACCCGGGACTACGCGGTCAGTATCTACAAGTTACATTGGTCCCGTGCGAGGTGTTCGTGCCTCATACGGGGTCGTTTGGGGGCTGGTTTGGGTTTTTACCCTTTAACGACCTGTTTTCAAGTCTAAGTGTGATTTTTGCAAATTATCTTCATACTCTCGAACCGGGAGACCCGGGACTACGCGGTCAGTTCCTACAAGTTACATTGGTCCCATGCGAGGTGTTCGTGCCTCCTACGGGGTCGTTTGGGGGCTGGTTTGGGTTTTCACCCTTTAACGGACTTTTTTCAAGTCTAAGTGTGATTTTTAAAAATTATCATCATACTCTCAAACCGGGAGATCCGAGACTACGCGGTTGGTTGGCACAAGTTACATTGGTCCCGTGCGAGGTGTTCGTGCCTCCTACGGGGTCGTTTGGGGGCTGGTTTGGGTTTTCACCTTTTAATGGCCTGTTTTCAAGTCTAAGTGTGATTTTTGCAAATAATCGTCATACTCTCAAATCGGGTGACCCGGGACTACGCGATCAGTTCCAACAAGTTACATTGGTCCCGTGCGAGGTGTTCGTGCCTCCTACGGGGTCGTTTGGGGGCTGGTTTGGGTTTTCACCCTTTAACGGCCTGTTTTCAAGTGGAAGTGTGATTTTTTCAATTTATCGTCATACTTTCAAACCGGGAGACCAGGTACTACGCGGTCAGTTCCTACAAGTTACATTGGTCTCGTGCGAGGTGTTCGTGCCTCCTACGGGGTCGTTTGGGGGTTGGTTTGGGATTTCACCCTTTAACGGCCTGTTTTCAAGTCTAAGTGTGATTTTTTCAAATTATCATCATACTCTCAAACCGAGAGACCTGAGACTACGCGGTCAGTTCCTACAAGTTACATTGGTCCCGTGCGAGGTGTTCGTGCCTCCTACGGGGTCGTTTGCGGGTTGGTTTGGGTTTTCACCCTATAACGGCCGGTTTTCAAGTCCAAGTGTGATTTTTGCAAATTATCTTCATACTCTCCAACCGGGAGACCCGGGACTACGCGGTCAGTTCCTTCAAGTTACATTGGTCCCGTGCGAGGTGTTCGTGCCTCCTCCGGGGTTCGTTAGGGGGATGGTTTGGGTTTTCACCCTTTAACGGCCTGTTTTCAAGTCTAAGTGTGATTTTTTCAAATTATCGTCATACTCTCATACCGAGAGACCCGAGACTACGCGGTTAGTTCATACAAGTTACATTGGTCCCGTGCGAGGTGTTGGTGCCTCCTACGGGGTCGTTTGGGGGCTGGTTTGGGTCTTCACCCTTTAACGGCCTGTTTTCAAGTCTAAGTGTGATTTTTACAAATTATCGTCACACTCTCAAACCGGGAGACCCGGGACTACGCGGTCAGTTCCTACAAGTTACATTGGTCCCGTGCGAGGTGTTCGTGCCTCCTGCGGGGTCGTTTGGGGGCTGGTTTGGGTTTTCACCATTTAACGGACTATTTTCAAGTCTAATTGTTATTTTTAAAAAGTATCGTCATACTCTCACACCGGGAGACCAGAGACTACGCGGTTAGTTGGCACAAGTTACATTGGTCCTGTGCGAGGTGTTCGTTCCTCCTACGGGGTCGTTTGGGGGCTGGTTTGGGTTTTCACCCTTTAACGACCTGTTTACAAGTCTAAGTGTGATTTTTGCAAATTATCATCATACTCTCAAACCGGGAGACCCGGGACTACGCGTTCAGTTCCTACAAGTTACATTGGTCCCATGCGAGGTGTTCGTGCCTCCTACGGGGTCGTTTGGGGGCTGGTTTGGGTTTTCACCCTTTAACGGCGTGTTTCAAGTCTAGGTGTGATTTTTGCAAATTATCATCCTACTCTCAAACCCAGTGACCCGAGACTACACGATCAGTTCCTACAAGTTACATTGGTCCCGTGCGAGGTGTATGTGCCTCCTACGGGGTCGTTTGGGGGCTGGTTTGGGTTTTCACCCTTTAACGGCCTGTTTTCAAGCCTAAGTGTTATTTTTAAAAATTATCATCATACTCTCAAACCGGGAGACCCGAGACTACGCGGTTAGTTGGCACAAGTTACATTGGTCCCGTACGAGGTGTTCGTGCCTCCTACGGGGACGTTTGGGGGCTGGTTTGGGTTTTCACCCTTTAACGACCTGTTTTCAAGTCTAAGTGTGATTTTTGTAAATTATCTTCATACTCTCAAACCGGGAGACTCGGGACTACGCGATCAGTTCCTACAAGTTACATTGGTCCCGTGCGAGGTGTTCGTGCCTCCTACGGGGTCGTTTGGGGGCTAGTTTGGATTTTCACCCTTTAACGGCCTATCTTCAAGTCTAAGTGTGATTTTTGCAAATTATGGTCATACTCTCAAACCGGGAGACTCGGGACTACGCGGTCAGTTCCGACAAGTTACATTGGTCCCGTGCGAGGTGTTCGTGCCTCCTACGGGGTCGTTTGGGGGCTGGTTTGGGTTTTCACCCTTTAACGGCCTAATTTCAAGTCTAAGTGTGATTTTTGTAAATTATCGTCATACTCTCAAACCGGTAGACCCGAGACTATGCGGTTAGTTGGCACAAGTTACATTGGTCCCGTGCGAGGTGTTCGTGCCTCCTACGGGGTCGTTTGGGGGCTGGTTTGGGTTTTCACCCTTTAACGGCCTGTTTTCAAGTCTAAGTGTGATTTTTTCAAATTATCGTCATACTCTCAAATCGGGAGACTCGGTACTACGCGGTCAGTTCCTACAAGTTACATTGGTCCCGGGCGAGGTGTTCGTGCCTCCTACGGGGTCGTTTGGGGGCTTGTTTGGGTTTTCACCCTTTAACGGCCTGTTTTCAAGTCTAAGTGTGATTTTTGCAAATTATCATCACACTGTCAAACCAGTAGACCCAGGACTAGGCGGTCAGTTCCTATAAGTTACATTGGTCCCGTGCGAGGTGTTCGTGCCTCCTACGTGGTCGTTTGGGGCCTGGTTTGGGTTTTCACCATTTAACGGCCTGTTTTCAAGTCTAGGTGTGATTTTTGCAAATTATCATCCTAATCTCAAACCGAGTGACCCGAGACTACGCGGTCAGTTCCTACAAGTTACGTTGGTCCCGTACGAGGTGTTCGTGCCTCCTACGGGGTAGTTTGGGTGCTGGTTTGGGTTTTCACCCTTTAACGGACTATTTTCAAGTCTAAGTGTTATTTTTAAAAATTATTGTCATACTCTCAAAACGGGAGACCCGAGACTACGCGGTTAGATGGCACAAGTTACATTGGTCCCGTGCGAGGTGTTCGTGCCTCCTACGGGGACGTTTGGAGGCTGGTTTGGGTTTTCACCCTTTAACGACCTGTTTTCAAGTCTAAGTGTGATTTTTGTAAATTATCATCATACTCTCAAACCGGGAGACTCGGGACTACGCGATCAGTTCCTACAAGTTACATTGGTCCCGCGCGGGGTGTTCGTGCCTCCTAAGGGGTCGTTTGGGGGCTGGTTTGGGTTTTCACCCTTTAACGGCCTGTTTTCAAGTCTAAGTGTGATTTTTGCAAATTATCTTAATACTCTCGAACCGGGAGACCTAGGACTACGCGGTCAGTTCCTACAAGTTACATTGGTCCCGTGCGAGGTGTTCGTGCCTCCTACGGGGTCGTTTGGGGGCTGGTTTGGGTTTTCACCCTTTAACGGCCTGTTTTCAAGTCTAAGTGTGATTTTTGCAAATTATCATCACACTCCCAAATCGGGAGACCCGAGACTACGCGGTTAGTTGGCACAAGTTACATTGGTCCTGTGCGAGGTGTTTGTGCCTCCTACGGGGTCGTTTGGGGGCTGGTTTGGGTTTTCACCCTTTAACGACCTGTTTTCAAGTCTAAGTGTGATTTTTACAAATTATCGTCGTACTCTCAAACCGGGAGACCCGGGACTACGCGGTCAGTTCCTACAAGTTACATTGGTCCCGTGCGAGGTGTTCGTGCCTCCTACGGGATCGTTTGGGGGCTGGTTTGGGTTTTCACCCTTTAACGGCCTGTTTTCAAGTCTAAGTGTGATTTTTGTAAATTATCGTCACACTCCCAAATCGGGAGACCCGAGACTAAACGGTTAGTTGGCACAAGTTACATTGGTCCTGTGCGAGGTGTTCGTGCCTCCTACGGGATCGTTTAGGGGATGGTTTGGGTTTTCACCCTTTAACGGACTGTTTTCAAGTGTAAGTTTTATTTTTAAAAATTATCGTCATACTCTCAAACCGGGAGACCCGAGACTACGCGGTCAGTTCCTACAAGTTACATTGGTCCCGTGACAGGTATTCGTGCCTCCTACGGGGTCGTTTAGGGGCTAGTTTGGGTTTTCACCCTTTAACGACCTATTTTCAAGTCGAAGTGTGATTTTTGCAAATTATCGTCACACTCTCAAACCGGTAGACCCGGGACTACGCGGTCAGTTCCTACAAGTTACATTGGTCCCGTGCGAGGTGTTCGTGCCTCCTACGGGGTGGTTTGTGGGCTGGTTTGGGTTTTCACCCTTTAATGGCCTGTTTTGAAGTCTAAGGGTGATTTTTGCAAATTATCGTCATACTCTCAAACCGAGAGACTCGAGACTACGCAGTCAGTTCCTACAAGTTACATTGGTCCCATGCGAGGTGTTCGTGCCTCCTACGGGGTCGTTTGGGGGCTGGTTTGGGTTTTCACCCTTTAACGGACTTTTTTCAAGTCTAAGTGTGATTTTTAAAAATTATCATCATACTCTCAAACCGGGAGATCCGAGACTACGCGGTTGGTTGGCACAAGTTACATTGGTCCCGTGCGAGGTGTTCGTGCCTCCTACGGGGTCGTTTGGGGGCTGGTTTGGGTTTTCACCTTTTAATGGCC
Source organism: Sambucus nigra (assembly GCA_949130495.1). Taxonomy (NCBI): domain Eukaryota; kingdom Viridiplantae; phylum Streptophyta; class Magnoliopsida; order Dipsacales; family Adoxaceae; genus Sambucus; species Sambucus nigra. Next base: position 462,120,264 of record OX422211.1, on the reverse strand, counting down.
TGTTTTCAAGTCTAAAGTGTGATTTTTGCAAATAATCGTCATACTCTCAAATCGGGTGACCCGGGACTACGCGATCAGTTCCAACAAGTTACATTGGTCCCGTGCGAGGTGTTCGTGCCTCCTACGGGGTCGTTTGGGGTTGGTTTGGGTTTTCACCCTTTAACGGCCTGTTTTCAAGTGGAAGTGTGATTTTTTCAATTTATCGTCATACTCTCAAACCGGGAGACCAGGTACTACGCGGTCAGTTCCTACAAGTTACATTGGTCTCGTGCGAGGTGTTCGTGCCTCCTACGGGGTCGTTTGGGGGTTGGTTTGGGATTTCACCCTTTAACGGCCTGTTTTCAAGTCTAAGTGTGATTTTTTCAAATTATCGTCATACTCTCAAACCGAGAGACCCGAGACTATGCGGTCAGTTCCTACAAGTTACATTGGTCCCGTGCGAGGTGTTCGTGCCTCCTACGGGGTCGTTTGCGGGTTGGTTTGGGTTTTCACCCTATAACGGCCGGTTTTCAAGTCCAAGTGTGATTTTTGCAAATTATCTTCATACTCTCAAACCGGGAGACCCGGGACTACGCGGTCAGTTCCTTCAAGTTACATTGGTCCCGTGCGAGGTGTTCGTGCCTCCTCCGGGGTCGTTAGGGGGATGGTTTGGGTTTTCACCCTTTAACGGCCTGTTTCAAGTCTAAGTGTGATTTTTTCAAATTATCGTCATACTCTCATACCGAGAGACCCGAGACTACGCGGTTAGTTCATACAAGTTACATTGGTCCCGTGCGAGGTGTTGGTGCCTCCTACGGGGTCGTTTGGGGGCTGGTTTGGGTTTTCACCCTTTAACGACCTGTTTTCAAGTCTAAGTGTGATTTTTACAAATTATCGTCACACTCTCAAACCGGGAGACCCGGGACTACGCGGTCAGTTCCTACAAGTTACATTGGTCCCGTGCGAGGTGTTCGTGCCTCCAGCGGGGTCGTTTGGGGGCTGGTTTGGGTTTTCACCATTTAACGGACTGTTTTCAAGTCTAATTGTTATTTTTAAAAAGTATCGTCATACTCTCACACCGGGAGACCAGAGACTACGCGGTTAGTTGGCACAAGTTACATTGGTCCTATGCGAGGTGTTCGTGCCTCCTACGGGGTCGTTTGGGGGCTGGTTTGGGTTTTCACCCTTTAACGACCTGTTTACAAGTCTAAGTGTGATTTTTGCAAATTATCGTCATACTCTCAAACCGGGAGACCCGGGACTACGCGGTCAGTTCCTACAAGTTACATTGGTCCCATGCGAGGTGTTCGTGCCTCCTACGGGGTCGTTTGGGGGCTGGTTTGGGTTTTCACCCTTTAACGGCGTGTTTCAAGTCTAGGTGTGATTTTTGCAAATTATCATCCTACTCTCAAACCGAGTGACCCGAGACTACGCGGTCAGTTCCTACAAGTTACATTGGTCCCGTGCGAGGTGTTGGTGCCTCCTACGGGGTCGTTTGGGGGCTGGTTTGGCTTTTCACCCTCTAACGGCCTGTTTTCAAGTCTAAGTGTTATTTTTAAAAATTATCATCATACTCTCAAACCGGGAGACCCGAGATTACGCGGTTAGTTGGCACAAGTTACATTACTCCCGTGCGAGGTGTTCGTGCCTCCTACGGGGACGTTTGGGGGATGGTTTGGGTTTTCACCCTTTAACGACCTGTTTTCAAGTCTAAGTGTGATTTTTGTAAATTATCGTCATACTCTCAAACCGGGAGACTCGGGACTACGCGATCAGTTTCTACAAGTTACATTGGTCCCGTGCGAGGTGTTCGTGCCTCCTACGGGGTCGTTTGGGGGCTAGTTTGGGTTTTCACCCTTTAACGGCCTATCTTCAAGTCTAAGTGTGATTTTTGCAAATTATAGTCATACTCTCAAACTGGGAGACTCGGGACTACGCGGTCAGTTCCGACAAGTTACATTGGTCCCGTGCGAGGTGTTCGTGCCTCCTACGGGGTCGTTTGGGGGCTGGTTTGGGTTTTCACCCTTTAACGGCCTAATTTCAAGTCTAAGTGTGATTTTTGTAAATTATCGTCATACTCTCAAACCGGTAGACCCGAGACTATGCGGTTAGTTGGCACAAGTTACATTGGTCCCGTGCGAGGTGTTCGTGCCTCCTACGGGGTCGTTTGGGGGCTGGTTTGGGTTTTCACCCTTTAACGGCCTGTTTTCAAGTCTAAGTGTGATTTTTTCAAATTATCGTCATACTCTCAAATCGGGAGACTCGGTACTATGCGGTCAGTTCCTACAAGTTACATTGGTCCCGGGCGAGGTGTTCGTGCCTCCTACGGGGTCGTTTGGGGGCTGGTTTGGGTTTTCACCCTTTAACGGCCTGTTTTCAAGTCTAAGTGTGATTTTTACAAATTATCATCACACTGTCAAACCAGTAGACCCGGGACTACGCGGTCAGTTCCTATAAGTTACATAGGTCCCGTGCGAGGTGTTCGTGCCTCCTACGGGGTCGTTTGGGGGCTGGTTTGGGTTTTCACCATTTAACGGCCTGTTTTCAAGTCTAGGTGTGATTTTTGCAAATTATCATCCTACTCTCAAACCGAGAGACCCGAGACTACGCGGTCAGTTCCTACAAGTTACATGGGTCCCGTGCGAGGTGCTGGTGCCTCCTACGGGGTCGTTTGGGGGCTGGTTTGGGTTTTCACCCTTTAACGGCCTGTTTTCAAGTCTAAGTGTGATTTTTGCAAATTATCGTCATACTCTCAAACCGGGAGACCCGGGACTGCGCGGTCAGTTCCTACAAGTTACGTTGGTCCCGTACGAGGTGTTCGTGCCTCCTACGGGGTAGTTTGGGTGTTGGTTTGGGTTTTCACCCTTTAACGGACTGTTTTCAAGTCTAAGTGTTATTTTTAAAAATTATTGTCATACTCTCAAAACGGGAGACCCGAGACTACGCGGTTAGATGGCACAAGTTACATTGGTCCCGTGCGAGGTGTTCGTGCCTCCTACGGGGACGTTTGGGGGATGGTTTGGGTTTTCACCCTTTAACGACCTGTTTTCAAGTCTAAGTGTGATTTTTGTAAATTATCATCATACTCAAAAAACGGGAGACTCGGGACTACGCGATCAGTTCCTACAAGTTACATTGGTCCCGCGCGGGGTGTTCGTGCCTCCTAAGGGGTCGTTTGGGGGCTGGTTTGGGTTTTCACCCTTTAACGGCCTGTTTTCAAGTCTAAGTGTGATTTTTGCAAATTATCTTAATACTCTCGAACCGGGAGACCCAGGACTACGCGGTCAGTTCCTACAAGTTACATTGGTCCCGTGCGAGGTGTTCGTGCCAACTACGGGATCGTTTGGGGGCTGGTTTGGGTTTTCACCCTTTAATGACCTGTTTTCTAGTCTAAGTGTGATTTTTGCAAACTATCGTCATACTCTCAAACCGGGAGACCCGGGACTACGCGGTCAGTTCCTACAAGTTACATTGGTCCCCTGCGAGGTGTTCATGCCTCCTACGGGATCGTTTGGGGGATGGTTTGGGTTTTCACCCTTTAACGGCCTGTTTTCAAGTCTAAGTGTGATTTTTGCAAATTATCGTCAGACTCTCAAACCGGGAGACCCGGGACTACACGGTCAGTTCCTACCAGTTACATTGGTCCCGTGCGAGGTGTTCGTGCCTCCTACGGGGTTGTTTGGGGGCTGGTTTGGGTTTTCACCCTTTAACGGCCTGTTTTCAAGTCTAGGTGTGATTTTTGCAAATTATCGTCATACTCTCAAACCGAGAGACCCGAGACTACGCGGTCAGTTCCTACATGTTGCATTGGTCCCGTACGAGGTGTTGGTGCCTCCTACGGGGTCGTTTGGGGGCTGGTTTGGGTTTTCACCCTTTAACGGCCTGTTTTCAAGTCAAAGTATGATTTTTGCAAATTATCATCATACTCTCAAACCGGGAGACCCGGGACTACGCGGTCAGTTCTTACAAGTTACATTGGTCCCGTGCGAGATGTTCGTGCCTCCTACGGGGTCGCTTGGGGGTTGGTTTGTGTTTTCACCCTTTAACGGACTATTTTCAAGTCTAAGTGTTATTTTTAAAAATTATCGTCATACTCTCAAACCGGGAGACCCGAGACTACGCGGTCAGTTCCTACTAGTTGCATTAGTCCCGTGCGAGGTGTTCGTGCCTCCTACGGGGTCGTTTAGGGGCTGGTTTGGGTTTTCACCCTTTAACGACCTGTTTTCAAGTCTAAGTGTGATTTTTGCAAATTATCGTCATACTCTCAAACTGGGAGACCCGGGACTACACGGTCGGTTCCTACAAGTTACATTGGTCCCGTGCGAGGTGTTCGTGCGTCCTACGGGATCGTTTGGGGGCTGGTTTGGGTTTTCACCCTTTAACGACCTATTTTCAAGTCTAAGTGTGATTTTTGCAAATTATCGTGACAAACTCAAATCGGGAGACCCGGGAATACGCGGTCAGTTCCTACAAGTTACATTGGTCCCGTGCGAGGTGTTCGTGCCTCATACGGGGTCGTTTGAGGGCTGGTTTGGGTTTTTACCCTTTAACGACTTGTTTTCAAGTCTAAGTGTGATTTTTGCAAATTATCTTCATACTCTCGAACCGGGAGACCCGGGACTACGCGGTCAGTTCCTACAAGTTACATTGGTCCCGTGCGAGGTGTTCGTGCCTCCTACGGGATCGTTTGGGGGCTGGTTTGGGTTTTCACCCTTTAACGGCCTGTTTTCAAGTCTAAGTGTGATTTTTGCAAGTTATCGTCACACTCCCAAATCGGGAGACCCGAGACTACGCGGTTAGTTGGCACAAGTTACATTGGTCCTGTGCGAGGTGTTCGTGCGTCCTACGGGATCGTTTGGGGGCTGGTTTGGGTTTTCACCCTTTAACGACCTATTTTCAAGTCTAAGTGTGATTTTTGCAAATTATTGTCACACTCTCAAATCGGGAGACCCGGGACTACGCGGTCAGTTCCTACAAGTTACATTGGTCCCGTGCGAGGTGTTCGTGCCTCATACGGGGTCGTTTGGGGGTTGGTTTGGGTTTTTACCCTTTAACGACCTGTTTTCAAGTCTAAGTGTGATTTTTGCAAATTATCTTCATACTCTCGAACCAGGAGACCCGGGACTACGCGGTCAGTTCCTACAAGTTACATTGGTCCCGTGCGAGGTGTTCGTGCCTCCTACGGGATCGTTTGGGGGCTGGTTTGGGTTTTCACCCTTTAACGGCCTATTTTCAAGTCTAAGTGTGATTTTTGCAAATTATCGTCACACTCCCAATTCGGGAGACCCGAGACTACGCGGTTAGTTGGCACAAGTTACATTGGTCCTGTGCGAGGTGTTTGTGCCTCCTACGGGGTCGTTTGGGGGCTGGTTAGGGTTTTCACCCTTTAACGACCTGTTTTCAAGTCCAAGTGTGATTTTTACAAATTATCGTCATACTCTCAAACCGGGAGACCCGGGACTACGCGGTCAGTTCTTACAAGTTACATTGGTCCCGTGCGAGGTGTTCGTGCCTCCTACGGGATCGTTTAGGGGATGGTTTGGGTTTTCACCCTTTAACGGACTGTTTTCAAGTCTAAGTTTTATTTTTAAAAATTATCGTCATACTCTCAAACCGGGAGACCCGAGACTACGCGGTCAGTTCCTACAAGTTACATTGGTCCCGTGAGAGGTATTCGTGCCTCCTACGGGGTCGTTTAGGGGCTAGTTTGGGTTTTCACCCTTTAACGACCTATTTTCAAGTCTAAGTGTGATTTTTGCAAATTATCGTCACACTCTCAAACCGGTAGACCCGGGACTACGCGGTCAGTTCCTACAAATTACATTGGTCCCGTGCGAGGTGTTCGTGCCTCCTACGGGGTGGTTTGTGGGCTGGTTTGGGTTTTCACCCTTTAATGGCCTGTTTTGAAGTCTAAGGGTGATTTTTGCAAATTATCGTCATACTCTCAAACCGGGAGACTCGAGACAACGCAGTCAGTTCCTACAAGTTACATTGGTCTCATGCGAGGTGTTCGTGCCTCCTACGGGGTCGTTTGGGGGCTGGTTTGGGTTTTCACCCTTTAACGGACTGTTTTCAAGTCTAAGTGTGATTTTTAAAAATTATCATCATACTCTCAAACCGGGAGATCCGAGACTATGCGGTTAGTTGGCACAAGTTACATTCGTCCCGTGCGAGGTGTTCGTGCCTCCTACGGGGTCGTTTGGGGGCTGGTTTGGGTTTTCACCTTTTAATGGCCCGTTTTCAAGTCTAAGTGTGATTTTTGCAAATAATCGTCATACTCTCAAATCGGGTGACCCGGGACTACGCGATCAGTTCCAACAAGTTACATTGGTCCCGTGCGAGGTGTTCGTGCCTCCAACGGGGTCGTTTGGGGGCTGGTTTGGGTTTTCACCCTTTAACGGCCTGTTTTCAAGTGGAAGTGTGATTTTTTCAATTTATCGTCATACTCTCAAACCGGGAGACCAGGTACTACGCGGTCAGTTCCTACAAGTTACATTGGTCTCGTGCGAGGTGTTCGTGCTTCCTACGGGGTCGTTTGGGGGTTGGTTTGGGATTTCACCCTTTAACAGCCTGTTTTCAAGTCTAAGTGTGATTTTTTCAAATTATCGTCATACTCTCAAACCGAGAGACCCGAGACTACGCGGTCAGTTCCTACAAGTTACATTGGTCCCGTGCGAGGTGTTCGTGCCTCCTACGGGGTCGTTTGCGGGTTGGTTTGGGTTTTCACCCTATAACGGCCGGTTTTCAAGTCCAAGTGTGATTTTTTCAAATTATCTTCATACTCTCAAACCGGGAGACCCGGGACTACGCGGTCAGTTCCTTCAAGTTACATTGGTCCCGTGCGAGGTGTTCGTGCCTCCTACGGGGTCGTTTGCGGGCTGGTTTGGGTTTTCACCCTTTAACGGCCTGTTTTCAAGTCTAGGTGTGATTTTTGCAAATTATCGTCATACTCTCAAACCGAGAGACCCGAGACTACGCGGTCAGTTCCTACAAGTTACATTGGTCCCGTGCGAGGTGTTCGTGCCTCCTACGGGGTCGTTTGCGGGTTGGTTTGGGTTTTCACCCTATAACGGCCGGTTTTCAAGTCCAAGTGTGATTTTTGCAAATTATCTTCATACTCTCAAACCGGGAGACCCGGGACTACGCGGTCAGTTCCTTCAAGTTACATTGGTCCCGTGCGAGGTGTTCGTGCCTCCTACGGGATCGTTTGGGGGCTGGTTTGGGTTTTCACCCTTTAACGACCTGTTTTCTAGTCTAAGTGTGATTTTTGCAAACTATCGTCATACTCTCAAACCGGGAGACCCGGGACTACGCGGTCAGTTCCTACAAGTTACATTGGTCCCCTGCGAGGTGTTCGTGCCTCCTACGGGATCGTTTGGGGGCTGGTTTGGGTTTTCACCCTTTAACGGCCTGTTTTCAAGTCTAAGTGTGATTTTTGCAAATTATCGTCAGACTCTCAAACCGGGAGACCCGGGACTACACGGTCAGTTCCTACCAGTTACATTGGTCCCGTGCGAGGTGTTCGTGCCTCCTACGGGGTCGTTTGGGGGCTGGTTTGGGTTTTCACCCTTTAACGGCCTGTTTTCAAGTCTAGGTGTGATTTTTGCAAATTATCGTCATACTCTCAAACCGAGAGACCCGAGACTACGCGGTCAGTTCCTACAAGTTACATTGGTCCCGTGCGAGGTGTTGGTGCCTCCTACGGGGTCGTTTGGGGGATGGTTTGGGTTTTCACCCTTTAACGGCCTGTTTTCAAGTCTAAGTATGATTTTTGCAAATTATCGTCATACTCTCAAACCGGGAGACCCGGAATTACGCGGTCAGTTCCTACAAGTTACATTGGTCCCGTGCGAGGTGTTCGTGCCTCCTACGGGGTCGCTTGGGGGTTGGTTTGTGTTTTCACCCTTTAACGGACTATTTTCAAGTCTAAGTGTATTTTTAAAAATTATCGTCATACTCTCAAATCGGGAGACCCGAGACTATGCGGTCAGTTCCTACTAGATGCATTAGTCCCGTGCGAGGTGTTCGTGCCTCCTACGGGGTCGTTTAGGGGCTGGTTTGGGTTTTCACCCTTTAACGACCTATTTTCAAGTCTAAGTGTGATTTTTGCAAATTATCGTCACACTCTCAAATCGGGAGACCCGGGAATACACGGTCAGTTCCTACAAGTTACATTGGTCCCGTGCGAGGTGTTCGTGCCTCATACGGGGTCGTTTGAGGGCTGGTTTGGGTTTTTACCCTTTAACGACCTGTTTTCAAGGCTAAGTGTGATTTTTGCAAATTATCTTCATACTCTCGAACCGGGAGACCCGGGACTACGCGGTCAGTTCCTATAAGTTACATTGGTCCCGTGCGAGGTGTTCGTGCCTCCTACGGGATCGTTTGGGGGCTGGTTTGGGTTTTCACCCTTTAACGGCCTGTTTTCAAGTCTAAGTGTGATTTTTGCAAGTTATCGTCACACTCCCAAATCGGGAGACCCGAGACTACGCGGTTAGTTGGCACAAGTTACATTGGTCCTGTGCGAGGTGTTCGTGCGTCCTACGGGATCGTTTGGCGGCTGGTTTGGGTTTTCACCCTTTAACGACCTATTTTCAAGTCTAAGTGTGATTTTTGCAAATTATCGTCACACTCTCAAATCGGGAGACCCGGGACTATGCGGTCAGTTCCTACAAGTTACATTGGTCCCGTGCGAGGTGTTCGTGCCTCCTACGGGATTGTTTAGGGGCTGGTTTGGGTTTTCATCCTTTAACGGACTGTTTTCAAGTCTAAGTTTTATTTTTAAAAATTATCGTCATACTCTCAAACCGGGAGACCCGAGACTACGCGGTCAGTTCCTACAAGTTACATTGGTCCCGTGCGAGGTGTTGGTGCCTCCTACGGGGTCGTTTGGGGGATGGTTTGGGTTTTCACCCTTTATCGGCCTGTTTTCAAGTCTAAGTATGATTTTTGCAAATTAACGTCATACTCTCAAACCGGGAGACCCGGGACTACGCGGTCAATTCCTACAAGTTACATTGGTCCCGTGCGAGGTGTTCGTGCCTCCTACGGGGTCGCTTGGGGGTTGGTTTGTGTTTTCACCCTTTAACGGACTATTTTCAAGTCTAAGTGTTATTTTTAAAAATTATCGTCATACTCTCAAACCGGGAGACCCGAGACTACGCGGTCAGTTCCTACTAGTTGCATTAGTCCCGTGCGAGGTGTTCGTGCCTCCTACGGGGTCGTTTGGGGGCTGGTTTGGGTTTTCACCCTTTAACGACCTGTTTTCAAGTCTAAGTGTGATTTTTGCAAATTATCGTCATACTCTCAAACCGGGAGACTCGGGACTACGCGGTCGGTTCCTACAAGTTACATTGGTCCCGTGCGAGGTGTTCGTGCGTCCTACGGGATCGTTTGGGGGCTGGTTTGGATTTTCACCCTTTAACGACCTATTTTCAAGTCTAAGTGTGATTTTTGCAAATTATCGTCACACTCTCAAATCGGGAGACCCGGGAATACGCGGTCAGTTCCTACAAGTTACATTGGTCCCGTGCGAGGTGTTCGTGCCTCATACGGGGTCGTTTGAGGGCTGGTTTGGGTTTTTACCCTTTAACGACCTGTTTTCAAGTCTAAGTGTGATTTTTGCAAATTATCTTCATACTCTCGAACCGGGAGACCCGGGACTACGCGGTCAGTTCCTACAAGTTACATTGGTCCCGTGCGAGGTGTTCGTGCCTCCTACGGGATCGTTTGGGGGCTGGTTTGGGTTTTCACCCTTTAACGGCCTGTTTTCAAGTTTAAGTGTGATTTTTGCAAGTTATCATCACACTCCCAAATCGGGAGACCCGAGACTACGCGGTTAGTTGGCACAAGTTACATTGGTCCTGTGCGAGGTGTTCGTGCGTCCTACGGGATCGTTTGGGGGCTGGTTTGGGTTTTCACCCTTTAACGACCTATTTTCAAGTCTAAGTGTGATTTTTGCAAATTATCGTCACACTCTCAAATCGGGATACCCGGGACTACGCGGTCAGTTCCTACAAGTTACATTGGTCCCGTGCGAGGTGTTCGTGCCTCATACGGGGTCGTTTGGGGGCTGGTTTGGGTTTTTACCCTTTAACGACCTATTTTCAAGTCTAAGTGTGATTTTTGCAAATTACCTTCATACTCTCGAACCAGGAGACCCGGGACTACGCGGTCAGTTCCTACAAGTTACATTGGTCCCGTGCGAGGTGTTCGTGCCTCCTACGGGATCGTTTGGGGGCTGGTTTGGGTTTTCACCCTTTAACGGCCTGTTTTCAAGTCTAAGTGTAATTTTTGCAAATTATCGTCACACTCCCAATTCGGGAGACCCGAGACTACGCGGTTAGTTGGCACAAGTTACATTGGTCCTGTGCGAGGTGTTTGTGCCTCCTACGGGGTCGTTTGGGGGCTGGTTAGGGTTTTCACCCTTTAACGACCTGTTTTCAAGTCCAAGTGTGATTTTTACAAATTATCGTCATACTCTCAAACCGGGAGACCCGGGACTATGCGGTCAGTTCCTACAAGTTACATTGGTCCCGTGCGAGGTGTTCGTGCCTCCTACGGGATTGTTTAGGGGATGGTTTGGGTTTTCACCCTTTAACGGACTGTTTTCAAGTCTAAGTTTTATTTTTAAAAATTATCGTCATACTCTCAAATCGGGAGACCCGAGACTTCGCGGTCAGTTCCTACAAGTTACATTGGTCCCGTGAGAGGTATTCGTGCCTTCTACGGGGTCGTTTAGGGGCTAGTTTGGGTTTTCACCCTTTAACGACCTATTTTCAAGTCTAAGTGTGATTTTTGCAAATTATCGTCACACTCTCAAACCGGTAGACCCGGGACTACGCGGTCAGTTCCTACAAGTTACATTGGTCCCGTGCGAGGTGTTCGTGCCTCCTACGGGGTGGTTTGTGGGCTGGTTTGGGTTTTCACCCTTTAATGGCCTGTTTTGAAGTCTAAGGGTGATTTTTGCAAATTATCGTCATACTCTCAAATCGGGAGACTCGAGACTACGCAGTCAGTTCCTACAAGTTACATTGGTCTCATGCGAGGTGTTCGTGCCTCCTACGGGGTCGTTTGGGGGCTGGTTTGGGTTTTCACCCTTTAACGGACTGTTTTCAAGTCTAAGTGTGATTTTTAAAAATTATCATCATACTCTCAAACCGGGAGATCCGAGACTACGCGGTTAGTTGGCACAAGTTACATTGGTCCCGTGCGAGGTGTTCGTGCCTCCTACGGGGTCGTTTGGGGGCTGGTTTGGGTTTTCACCTTTTAATGGCCTGTTTTCAAGTCTAAAGTGTGATTTTTGCAAATAATCGTCATACTCTCAAATCGGGTGACCCGGGACTACGCGATCAGTTCCAACAAGTTACATTGGTCCCGTGCGAGGTGTTCGTGCCTCCTACGGGGTCGTTTGGGGTTGGTTTGGGTTTTCACCCTTTAACGGCCTGTTTTCAAGTGGAAGTGTGATTTTTTCAATTTATCGTCATACTCTCAAACCGGGAGACCAGGTACTACGCGGTCAGTTCCTACAAGTTACATTGGTCTCGTGCGAGGTGTTCGTGCCTCCTACGGGGTCGTTTGGGGGTTGGTTTGGGATTTCACCCTTTAACGGCCTGTTTTCAAGTCTAAGTGTGATTTTTTCAAATTATCGTCATACTGTCAAACCGAGAGACCCGAGACTACGCGGTCAGTTCCTATAAGTTACATTGGTCCCGTGCGAGGTGTTCGTGCCTCCTACGGGGTCGTTTGCGGGTTGGTTTGGGTTTTCACCCTATAACGGCCGGTTTTCAAGTCCAAGTGTGATTTTTGCAAATTATCTTCATACTCTCAAACCGGGAGACCCGGGACTACGCGGTCAGTTCCTTCAAGTTACATTGGTCCCATGCGAGGTGTTCGTGCCTCCTCCGGGGTCGTTAGGGGGATGGTTTGGGTTTTCACCCTTTAACGGCCTGTTTTCAAGTCTAAGTGTGATTTGTGAAAATTATCGTCATACTCTCAAACCGAGAGACCTGAGACTACGCGGTTAGTTCATACAAGTTACATTGGTCCCGTGCGAGGTGTTGGTTCCTCCTACAGGATCGTTTGGGGGCTGGTTTGGGTTTTCACCCTTTAACGGCCTGTTTTCAAGTCTAAGTGTGATTTTTACAAATTATCGTCACACTCTCAAACCGGGAGACCCGGGACTACGCGGTCAGTTCCTACAAGTTACATTGGTCCCGTGCGAGGTGTTCGTGCCTCCTACGGGGTCGTTTGGGGGCTGGTTTGGGTTTTCACCATTTAACGGACTGTTTTCAAGTCTAATTGTTATTTTTAAAAAGTATCGTCATACTCTCACACCGGGAGACAAGAGACTACGCGGTTAGTTGGCACAAGTTACATTGGACTTGTACGAGGTGTTCGTGCCTCCTACGGGGTCGTTTGGGGGCTGGTTTGGGTTTTCACCCTTTAACGACCTGTTTACAAGTCTAAGTGTGATTTTTGCAAATTATCGTCATACTCTTAAACCGGGAGACCCGGGACTACGCGGTCAGTTCCTACAAGTTACATTGGTCCCATGCGAGGTGTTCGTGCCTCCTACGGGGTCGTTTGGGGGCTGGTTTGGGTTTTTACCCTTTAACGGCCTGTTTTCAAGTCTAGGTGTGATTTTTACAAATTATCATACTACTCTAAAGCCGAGTGACCCGAGACTACGCGGTCAGTTCCTATAAGTTACATTGGTCCCGTGCGAGGTGTTGGTGCCTCCTACGGGGTCGTTTGGGGGCTGGTTTGGGTTTTCACCCTTTAACGGCCTGTTTTCAAGTCTAAGTGTGATTTTTGCAAATTATCGTCAGACTCTCAAACCGGGAGACCCGGGACTACACGGTCAGTTCCTACCAGTTACATTGGTCCCGTGCGAGGTGTTCGTGCCTCCTACAGGGTCGTTTGGGGGCTGGTTTGGGTTTTCACCCTTTAACGGCCTGTTTTCAAGTCTAGGTGTGATTTTTGCAAATTATCGTCATACTCTCAAACCGAGAGACCCGAGACTACGTGGTCAGTTCCTACAAGTTACATTGGTCCCGTGCGAGGTGTTGGTGCCTCCTACGGGGTCGTTTGGGGGCTGGTTTGGGTTTTCACCCTTTAACGACCTATTTTCAAGTCTAAGTGTGATTTTTGTAAATTATCGTCATACTCTCAAATCGGGAGACTCGGGACTACGCGATCAGTTCCTACAAGTTACATTGGTCCCGTGCGAGGTGTTCGTGCCTCCTACGGGGTCGTTTGGGGGCTGGTTTGGGTTTTCACCCTTTAACGGCCTATCTTCAAGTCTAAGTGTGATTTTTGCAAATAATAGTCATACTCTCAAACCGGGAGACTCGGGACTACGCTGTCAGTTCCTACAAGTTACATTGGTCCCGTGCGAGGTGTTCATGCCTCCTACGGGGTCGTTTGGGGGCTGGTTTGGGCTTTCACCCTTTAACGGCCTAATTTCAAGTCTAAGTGTGATTTTTGCAAATTATCGTCATACTCTCAAACCGGTAGACCCGAGACTATGCGGTTTGTTGGCACAAGTTACATTGGTCCCGTGCGAGGTGTTCGTGCCTCCTACGGGGTCGTTTGGGGGCTGGTTTGGGGTTTCACCCTTTAATGGCCTGTTTTCAAGTCTAAGTGTGATTTTTGCAAATTATCGTCATACTGTCAAATCGGGAGACCCGGGACTACGCGGTCAGTTCCTACAAGTTACATTGGTCCCGGGCGAAGTGTTCGTGCCTCCTACGGGGTCGTTTGGGGGCTGGTTTGGGTTTTCACCCTTTAACGGCCTGTTTTCAAGTCTAAGTGTGATTTTTGCAAATTATCATCACACTCTCAATCCAGTAGACCCGGGACTACGCGGTCAGTTCCTATAAGTTACATTTGTCCCGTGCGAGGTGTTCGTGCCTCCTACGGGGTCGTTTGGGGGCTGGTTTGGGTTTTCACCATTTAACGGCCTGTTTTCAAGTCTAGGTGTGATTTTTTCAAATTATCATCCTACTCTCATACCGAGTGACCCGAGACTACGCGGTCAGTTCCTACAAGTTACATTGGTCCCGTGCGAGGTGTTGGTGCCTCCTACGGGGTCGTTTGGGGGCTGGTTTGGGTTTTCAGCCTTTAACGGCCTGTTTTCAAGTCTAAGTGTGATTTTTGCAAATTATCGTCATACTCTCAAACCGGGAGAACCGGGACTACGCGGTCAGTTCCTACAAGTTACATTGGTCCCGTACGAGGTGTTCGTGCCTCCTAAGGGGTAGTTTGGGTGCTGGTTTGGGTTTTCACCCTTTAACGGACTGTTTTCAAGTCTAAGTGTTATTTTTAAAAATTATTGTCATACTCTCAAAACGGGAGACCCGAGACTACGCGGTTAGATGGCACAAGTTACATTGGTCCCGTGCGAGGTGTTCGTGCCTCCTACAGGGACGTTTGGGGGCTGGTTTGGGTTTTCACCCTTTAACGACCTGTTTTCAAGTCTAAGTGTGATTTTTGTAAATTATCATCATACTCTCAAACCGGGAGACTCGGGACTACGCGATCAGTTCCTACAAGTTACATTGGTCCCGTGCGAGGTGTTCGTGCCTCCTACGGGGTCGTTTGGGGGCTGGTTTGGGTTTTCACCCTTTAATGGCCTATTTTCAAGTGTAAGTGTGATTTTTGCAAATTATCATCATACTCTCAAACCGGGAGACTCGGGACTACGCGGTCAGTTCCTACAAGTTACATTGGTCCCGTGCGAGGTGTTCGTGCCTCCAACGGGGTCGTTTGGGGGTTGGTTTGGGTTTTCACCCTTTAACGGCCTAATTTCATGTCTAAGTGTGATTTTTGCAAATTATCGTCATACTCTCAAACCGGTAGACCCGAGACTATGCGGTTAGTTGGCACAAGTTACATTGGTCCCGTGCGAGGTGTTCGTGCCTCCTACGGGGTCGTTTGGGGGCTGGTTTGGGTTTTCACCCTTTAACGGCCTGTTTTCAAGTCTAAGTGTGATTTTTGCAAATCATTGTCATACTCTCAAATCGGGAGACTCGGTACTACGCGGTCAGCTCCTACAAGTTACATTGGTCCCGGGCGAGGTGTTCGTGCCTCCTACGGGGTCGTTTGGGGGCTAGTTTGGGTTTTCACCCTTTAACGGCCTGTTTTCAAGTCTAGGTGTGATTTTTGCAAATTATCATCCTACTCTCAAACCGAGTGACCCGAGACTACGCGGTCAGTTCCTACAAGTTACATTGGTCCCGTGCTAGGTGTTGGTGCCTCCTACGGGGTCGTTTGGGGGCTGGTTTGGGTTTTCACCCTTTAACGGCCTGTTTTCAAGTCTAAGTGTGATTTTTGCCAATTATCGTCATACTCTCAAACCGGGAGACCCGGGACTACGCGGTCAGTTCCTACAAGTTACATTGGTCCCGTTCGAGGTGTTCGTGCCTCCTACGGGGTAGTTTGGGTGCTGGTTTGGGTTTTCACCCTTTAACGGACTGTTTTCGAGTCTAAGTGTTATTTTTAAAAATTATCATCATACTCTCAAACCGGGAGACCCGAGACTACGCGGTTAGTTGGCACAAGTTACATTGGTCCCGTGCGAGGTGTTCGTGCCTCCTACGGGGACGTTTGGGGGCTGGTTTGGGTTTTCACCCTTTAACGACCTGTTTTCAAGTCTAAGTGTGATTTTTGTAAATTATCATCATACTCTCAAACCGGGAGACTCGGGACTACGCGATCAGTTCCTACAAGTTACATTGGTCCCGTGCGAGGTGTTCGTGCCTCCTACGGGGTCATTTGGGGGCTGGTTTAGGTTTTCACCCTTTAACGGCCTATCTTCAAGTCTAAGTGTGATTTTTGCAAATTATAGTCATACTCTCAAACCGGGAGACTCGGGACTACGCGGTCAGTTCCTACAAGTTACATTGGTCCCGTGCGAGGTGTTCGTGCCTCCTACGGGGTCGTTTGTGGGCTGGTTTGGGTTTTCACCCTTTAACGACCTATTTTCAAGTCTAAGTGTGATTTTTGCAAATTATCTTCACACTCTCAAACCGGTAGACCCGGGACTACGCGGTCAGTTCCTACAAGTTACATTGGTCCCGTGCGAGGTGTTCGTGCCTCCTACGGGGTCGTTTGTGGGCTGGTTTGGGTTGTCACCCTTTAATGGCCTGTTTTGAAGTCTAAGGGTGATTTTTGCAAATTATCGTCATACTCTCAAACCGGGAGACTCGAGACAACGCAGTCAGTTCCTACAAGTTACATTGGTCCCATGCGAGGTGTTCGTGCCTCCTACGGGGTCGTTTGGGGGCTGGTTTGGGTTTTCACCCTTTAACGGACTGTTTTCAAGTCTAAGTGTGATTTTTAAAAATTATCATCATACTCTCAAACCGGGAGATCCGAGACTACGCGGTTAGTTGGTACAAGTTACATTGGTCCCGTGCGAGGTGTTCGTGCCTCCTACGGGGTCGTTTGGGGGCTGGTTTGGGTTTTCACCTTTTAATGGCCTGTTTTCAAGTCTAAGTGTGATTTTTGCAAATAATCGTCATACTCTCAAATCGGGTGACCCGGGACTACGCGATCAGTTCCAACAAGTTACATTGGTCCCGTGCGAGGTGTTCGTGCCTCCTACGGGGTCGTTTGGGGGCTGGTTTGGGCTTTCACCCTTTAACGGCCTGTTTTCAAGTGGAAGTGTGATTTTTTCAAATTATCGTCATACTCTCAAACCGGGAGACCAGGTACTACGCGGTCAGTTCCTATAAGTTACATTGGTCTCGTGCTAGGTGTTCGTGCCTCCCACGGGGTCGTTTGGTGGTTGGTTTGGGATTTCACCCTTTAACGGCCTGTGTTTCAAGTCTAAGTGTGATTTTTTCAAATTATCGTCATACTCTCAAACCGAGAGACCCGAGACTAAGCGGTCAGTTCCTACAAGTTACATGCGTTCCGTGCGAGGTGTTCGTGCCTCCTACGGGGTCGTTTGCGGGTTGGTTTGGGTTTTCACCCTATAACGGCCGGTTTTCAAGTCCAAGTGTGATTTTTGCAAATTATCTTCATACTCTCAAACCGGGAGACCCGGGACTACGCGGTCAGTTCCTTTAAGTTACATTGGTCCCGTGCGAGGTGTTCGTGCCTCCTCCGGGGTCGTTAGGGGGATGGTTAGGGTTTTCACCCTTTAACGGCCTGTTTTCAAGTCTAAGTGTGATTTTTGCAAATTATCGTCATACTCTCAAACCGAGAGACCCGAGACTACGCGGTTAGTTCATACAAGTTACATTGGTCCCGTGCGAGGTGTTGGTGCCTCCTACGGGGTCGTTTGGGGGCTGGTTTGGGTTTTCACCCTTTAACGGCCTGTTTTCAAGTCTAAGTGTGATTTTTGCAAATTATCGTCACACTCTCAAACCGGGAGACCCGGGACTACGCGGTCAGTTCCTACAAGTTACATTGGTCCCGTGCGAGGTGTTCGTGCCTCCTACGGGGTCGTTTGGGGGCTGGTTTGGGTTTTCACCATTTAACGGACTGTTTTCAAGTCTAATTGTTATTTTTTAAAAGTATCGTCATACTCTCACACCAGGAGACCAGAGACTACGCGGTTAGTTGGCACAAGTTACATTGGTCCTGTGCGAGGTGTTCGTGCCTCCTACGGGGTCGTTTGGGGGCTGGTTTGGGTTTTCACCCTTTAACGACTTGTTTACAAGTCTAAGTGTGGTTTTTGCAAATTATCGTCATACTCTCAAACCGGGAGACCCGTGACTACGCGGTCAGTTCCTACAAGTTACATTGGTCCCATGCGAGGTGTTCGTGCCTCCTACGGGGTCGTTTGGGGGCTGGTTTGGGTTTTCACCCTTTAACGGCCTATTTTCAAGTCTAGGTGTGATTTTTGCAAATTATCATCCTACTCTCAAACCGAGTGACCCGAGACTATGCGGTCAGTTCCTACAAGTTACATTGGTCTCGTGCGAGGTGTTGGTGTCTCCTACGGGGTCGTTTGGGGGCTGGTTTGGGTTTTCACCCTTTAACGGCTTGTTTTCAAGTCTAAGTGTGATTTTTGCAAATTATCGTCATCCTCTCAAACCGGGAGACCCGGGACTACGCGGTCAGTTCCTACAAGTTACGTTGGTCCCGTACGAGGTGTTCGTGTCTCCTAAGGGGTAGTTTGGGTGCTGGTTTGGGTTTTCACCCTTTAACGGACTGTTTTCAAGTCTAAGTGTTATTTTTAAAAATTATCATCATACTCTCAAACCGGGAGACCCGAGACTACGCGGTTAGTTGGCACAAGTTACATTGGTCCCGTGCGAGGTGTTCGTGCCTCCTACGGGGACGTTTGGGGGCTCGTTTGGGTTTTCACCCTTTAACGGCCTATCTTCAAGTCTAAGTGTGATTTTTGCAAATTATAGTCATACTCTCAAACCGGGAGACTCGGGACTACGCGGTCAGTTCCTACAAGTTACATTGGTCCCGTGCGAGGTGTTCGTGCCTCCTACGGGGTCATTTGGGGGCTGGTTTGGGTTTTCACCATTTAACGGACTGTTTTCAAGTCTAATTGTTATTTTTAAATAGTATCGTCATACTCTCACACCGGGAGACCAGAGACTACGCGGTTAGTTGGCACAAGTTACATTGGTCCCGTGCGAGGTGTTCGTGCCTCCTACGGGGTCGTTTGGGGGCTGGTTTGGGTTTTCACCCTTTAACGACCTGTTTACAAGTCTAAGTGTGATTTTTGCAAATTATCGTCATACTCTCAAATCGGGAGACTCGGTACTACGAGGTCAGTTCCTACAAGTTACATTGGTCCCGGGCGAGGTGGTCGTGCCTCCTACGGGGTCGTTTGGGGGCTGGTTTGGGTTTTCACCCTTTAACGGCCTGTTTTCAAGTCTAAGTGTGATTTTTGCAAATTATCATCACACTCTCAAACCAGTAGACCCTGGACTACGCGGTCAGTTCCTATAAGTTACATTGGTCCCGTGCGAGGTGTTCGTGCCTCCTACAGGGTCGTTTGGGGGCTGGTTTGGGTTTTCACCATTTAACGGCCTGTTTTCAAGTCTAGGTGTGATTTTTGCAAATTATCATCCTACTCTCAAACCGAGTGACCCGAGACTACGCGGTCAGTTCCTACAAGTTACATTGGTCCCGTGCGAGGTGTTGGTGCCTACTACGGGGTCGTTTGGGGGCTGGTTTGGGTTTTCACCCTTTAACGGCCTGTTTTCAAGTCTAAGTGTGATTTTTGCAAATTATCGTCATAATCTCAAACCGGGAGACCCGGGACTACGCGGTCAGTTCTTACAAGTTACATTGGTCCCGTACGAGGTGTTCGTGCCTCCTACGGGGTAGTTTGGGTGCTGGTTTGGGTTTTCACCCTTTAACGGACTGTTTTCAAGTCTAAGTGTTATTTTTAAAAATTATTATCATACTCTCAAAACGGGAGACCCGAGACTACGCGGTTAGATGGCACAAGTTACATTGGTCCCGTGCGAGGTGTTCGTGCCTCCTACGGGGACGTTTGGGGGCTGGTTTGGGTTTTCATCCTTTAACGACCTGTTTTCAAGTCTAAGTGTGATTTTTGTAAATTATCGTCTTACTCTCAAACCGGGAGACTCGGGACTACGCGATCAGTTCCTACAAGTTACATTGGTCCCGTGCGAGGTGTTCGTGCCTCCTACGGGGTCGTTTGGGGGCTGGTTTGGGTTTTCACCCTTTAACGGCCTGTTTTCAAGTCTAAGTGTGATTTTTGCAAATTATCGTCATCCTCTCAAACCGGGAGACCCGGGACTACGCGGTCAGTTCCTACAAGTTACGTTGGTCCCGTACGAGGTGTTCGTGTCTCCTAAGGGGTAGTTTGGGTGCTGGTTTGGGTTTTCACCCTTTAACGGACTGTTTTCAAGTCTAAGTGTTATTTTTAAAAATTATCATCATACTCTCAAACCGGGAGACCCGAGACTACGCGGTTAGTTGGCACAAGTTACATTGGTCCCGTGCGAGGTGTTCGTGCCTCCTACGGGGACGTTTGGGGGCTCGTTTGGGTTTTCACCCTTTAACGGCCTATCTTCAAGTCTAAGTGTGATTTTTGCAAATTATAGTCATACTCTCAAACCGGGAGACTCGGGACTACGCGGTCAGTTCCTACAAGTTACATTGGTCCCGTGCGAGGTGTTCGTGCCTCCTACGGGGTCATTTGGGGGCTGGTTTGGGTTTTCACCATTTAACGGACTGTTTTCAAGTCTAATTGTTATTTTTAAATAGTATCGTCATACTCTCACACCGGGAGACCAGAGACTACGCGGTTAGTTGGCACAAGTTACATTGGTCCCGTGCGAGGTGTTCGTGCCTCCTACGGGGTCGTTTGGGGGCTGGTTTGGGTTTTCACCCTTTAACGACCTGTTTACAAGTCTAAGTGTGATTTTTGCAAATTATCGTCATACTCTCAAATCGGGAGACTCGGTACTACGAGGTCAGTTCCTACAAGTTACATTGGTCCCGGGCGAGGTGTTCGTGCCTCCTACGGGGTCGTTTGGGGGCTGGTTTGGGTTTTCACCCTTTAACGGCCTGTTTTCAAGTCTAAGTGTGATTTTTGCAAATTATCATCACACTCTCAAACCAGTAGACCCTGGACTACGCGGTCAGTTCCTATAAGTTACATTGGTCCCGTGCGAGGTGTTCGTGCCTCCTACAGGGTCGTTTGGGGGCTGGTTTGGGTTTTCACCATTTAACGGCCTGTTTTCAAGTCTAGGTGTGATTTTTGCAAATTATCATCCTACTCTCAAACCGAGTGACCCGAGACTACGCGGTCAGTTCCTACAAGTTACATTGGTCCCGTGCGAGGTGTTGGTGCCTACTACGGGGTCGTTTGGGGGCTGGTTTGGGTTTTCACCCTTTAACGGCCTGTTTTCAAGTCTAAGTGTGATTTTTGCAAATTATCGTCATAATCTCAAACCGGGAGACCCGGGACTACGCGGTCAGTTCTTACAAGTTACATTGGTCCCGTACGAGGTGTTCGTGCCTCCTACGGGGTAGTTTGGGTGCTGGTTTGGGTTTTCACCCTTTAATGGACTGTTTTCAAGTCTAAGTGTTATTTTTAAAAATTATTATCATACTCTCAAAACGGGAGACCCGAGACTACGCGGTTAGATGGCACAAGTTACATTGGTCCCGTGCGAGGTGTTCGTGCCTCCTACGGGGACGTTTGGGGGCTGGTTTGGGTTTTCATCCTTTAACGACCTGTTTTCAAGTCTAAGTGTGATTTTTGTAAATTATCGTCTTACTCTCAAACCGGGAGACTCGGGACTACGCGATCAGTTCCTACAAGTTACATTGGTCCCGTGCGAGGTGTTCGTGCCTCCTACGGGATCGTTTGGGGGCTGGTTTGGGTTTTCACCATTTAACGACCTATTTTCAAGTCTAAGTGTGATTTTTTCAAATTATCATCACACTCTCAAATCGGGAGACCCGGGACTACGCGGTCAGTTCCTACAAGTTACATTGGTCCCGTGCGAGGTGTTCGTGCCTCCTACGAGGTCGTTTGGGGGCTGGTTTGGGTTTTTACACTTTAACGACCTGTTTTCAAGTCTAAGTGTGATTTTTGCAAATTATCTTCATACTCTCGAACCGGGAGACCCGGGACTACGCGGTCAGTTCCTACAAGTTACATTGGTCCCGTGCGAGGTGTTAGTGCCTCCTACGGGATCGTTTGGGGGCTGGTTTGGGTTTTCACCCTTTAACGGCCTGTTTTCAAGTCTAAGTGTGATTTTTGCAAATTATCGTCACACTCCCAAATCGGGAGACCCGAGACTACGCGGTTAGTTGGCGCAAGTTACATTGGTCCTGTGCGAGGTGTTCGTGCGTCCTACGAGATCGTTTGGGGGCTGGTTTGGGTTTTCACCCTTTAACGACCTATTTTCAAGTCTAAGTGTGATTTTTGCAAATTATCGTCACACTCTCAAATCGGGAGACCCGGGACTACGCGGTCAGTTCCTACAAGTTACATTGGTCCCGTGCGAGGTGTTCGTGCCTCATACGGGGTCGTTTGGGGGCTGGTTTGGGTTTTTACCCTTTAACGACCTGTTTTCAAGTCTAAGTGTGATTTTTGCAAATTATCTTCAAACTCTCGAACCGGGAGACCCGGGACTACGCGGTCAGTTCCTACAAGTTACATTGGTCCCGTGCGAGGTGTTCGTGCCTCCTAGGGATCGTTTGGGGCTGGTTTGGGTTTTCACCCTTTAACGGCCTGTTTTCAAGTCTAAGTGTGATTTTTGCAAATTATCGTCACACTCCCAAATCGGGAGACCCGAGACTACGCGGTTAGTTGGCACAAGTTACATTGGTCCTGTGCGAGGTGTTTGTGCCTCCTACGGGGTCGTTTAGGGGCTGGTTTGGGTTTTCACCCTTTAACGACCTGTTTTCAAGTCTAAGTGTGATTTTTGCAAATTATCGTCATACTCTCAAACCGGGAGACCCGGGACTACGCGGTCAGTTCCTACAAGTTACATTAGTCCCGTGCGAGGTGTTCGTGCGTCCTACAGGATCGTTTGGGGGCTGGTTTGGGTTTTCATCCTTTAACGGCCTGTTTTCAAGTCTAAGTGTGATTTTTGCAAATTATCTCCATACTCTCATACCGGGAGACCCGGGACTACGCGGTCAGTTCCTACAAGTTACATTGGTCCCGTGTGAGGTGTTCATGCCTCCTACGGGGTCGTTTGGGGGTTGGTTTGGGTTTTCACCCTTTAACTGCCTGTTTTCAAGTCTAAGTGTGATTTTTGCAAATTATCGTCATACTCTCAAACCGATAAACTCGAGACTATGCGATTAGTTGGCACAAGTTACATTGGTCCCGTACGAGGTGTTCGTGCCTCCTACGGGGTCGTTTGGGGGCTGGTTTGGGTTTTCACCCTTTAACGACCTGTTTTCTAGTCTAAGTGTGATTTTTGCAAATTATCGTCATACTCTCAAACCGGGAGACCCGGGACTACGCGATCAGTTCCTACAAGTTACATTGGTCCCGTGTGAGGTGATCGTGCCTCCTACGGGGTCGTTTGGGGGCTTGTTTGGGTTTTCACCCTTTAACGGCCTCTTATCAAGTCTAGGTGTGATTTTTGCAAATTATCGTCATACTCTCAAACTGGGAGACCCGACTACGCGGTTAGTTGGCACAAGTTACATTGGTCCCGTGCGAGGTGTTCGTGCCTCCTACGGAGTCGTTTGGGGCTGGTTTGGGTTTTCACCCTTTAACGACCTGTTTTCAAGTCTAAGTGTGATTTTTGCAAATTATCTTAATACTCTCAAACCGGGAGAACCGGGACTACGCGGTCAGTTCCTACAATTACATTGGTCCCGTGCGAGGTGTTCGTGCCTCCTACGGGGTCGTTTGGGGGCTGGTTTGGGGTTTCACCCTTTAACTGCCTGTTTTCAAGTCTATGTGTGATTTTTGAAAATTATCATCATACTCTCAAATCGGGAGACCCGGGACTACGCGGTCAGTTCCTACAAGTTACATTGGTCCCGTGCGAGGTGTTCGTGCCTCCTACGGGGCGTTTTGGGGCTGGTTTGGGTTTTCACCCTTTAACGGCCTGTTTTCAAGTTTAAGTGTGATTTTTGCAAATTATCGTCATAGTCTCAAATTGGGAGACCCGGGACTACGCGGTCACTTCCTACAAGTTACATTGGTCCCGTGCGAGGTGTTCGTGCCTCCTACGGGGTCGTTTGGGGGCTAGTTTGGGCTTTCACCCTTTAACGGCCTGTTTTCAAGTCTAAGTGTGATTTTTGCAAATAATCGTCATACTCTCAAATCGGGAGACCTGGGACTATGCGATCAGTTCCAACAAGTTACCTTGGTCCCGTTCGAGGTGTTCGTGCCTCCTAAGGGGTCATTTGGCGGCTGGTTTGGGTTTTCACACTTTAACGGCCTGTTTTCAAGTGGAAGTGTGATTTTTGCAAATTATCGTCATACTCTAAAACCGGGAGACCCGGGACTACGTGGTCAGTTTCTACAAGTTACATTGGTCCCGTGCGAGGTGTTCGTGCCTAATACGGGGTCGTTTGGGGGCTGGTTTGGGTTTTCACCCTTTAACGGCCTATTTTCAAGTCTAAGTGTGATTTTTGCAAATTATCATCACACTCTCAAACCAGTAGACCCGGGACTACGCGGTCAGTTCCTACAAGTTACATTGGTCGCATGCGAGGTGTTCGTGCCTCCTACAGGGTCGTTTGGGGGCTGGTTTGGGTTTTCACCCTTTAACGGACTATTTTCAAGTCTAAGTGTTATTTTTTAAAATTATCGTCATACTCTCAAACCGGAAGACCCGAGACTACGCGGTTAGTTGGCATAAGTTACATTGGTCCCGTGCGAGGTGTTCGTGCCTCCTACGGGGTAGTTCGGGGCTGGTTTGGGTTTTCACCCTTTAACAGCCTAATTTCAAGTCTAAGTGTGATTTTAGCAAATTATCGTCATACTCTAAAACCGGTAGACCCGAGACTATGCGGTTAGTTGGCACAAGTTACATTGGTACCGTGTGAGGTGTTCGTGCCTCCTACGGGGTCGTTTGGGGGCTGGTTTGGGTTTCACCCTTTAACAACCTGTTTTCTAGTCTAAGTGTGATTTTTGCAAATTATCGTCATACTATCAAACCGGAGACTCGGGACTACGCGGTCAGATCCTACAAGTTACACTGGTCCCGTGCGAGGTGTTCTTGCCTCCTACGGGGTCGTTTGGGGGCTGGTTTGGGTTTTCACCCTTTAACGGCCTGTTTTCAAGTCTAAGTGTGATTTTTGCAAATTATCATCACACTCTCAAACCAGTAGACCCGGGACTACGCGGTCAGTTCCTACAAGTTACATTGGTCACGTGCGAGGTGTTCGTGCCTCCTACGGGGTCGTTTGGTGGCTGGTTTGGGTTTTCACCCTTTAACAGACTGTTTTCAAGTCTAAGTGTTATTTTTAAAAATTATCGTCATACTCTCAAACCGGAAGACCCAAGACTACGCGGTTAGTTGGCAGAAGTTAAATTGGTCCCGTGCGAGGTGTTCGTGCCTCCTACGGGGTCGTTTGGGGGCTGGTTTGGGTTTTCACCCTTTAACGGCCTGTTTTCAAGTGTAAGTGTTATTTTTAAGAATTATCATCATACTCTCAAACCGGGAGACCCGAGACTATGCGGTTAGTTGGCACAAGTTACATTGGTCCTGTGCGAGGTGTTCGTGCCTCCTACAGGGTCGTTTGGGGGCTGGTTTGGGTTTTCACCCTTTAACGACCTGTTTTCAAGTCTATGTGTGATTTTTGCAAATTATCGTCATACTCTCAAACCGGGAGACCCGGGACTACGCGATCAGTTCCTACAAGTTACATTGGTCCCGTGCGAGGTGTTCGTGCCTCCTACGGGGTCGTTTGGGGGCTTGTTTGGGTTTTCACCCTTTAACGGCCTGTTTTCAAGTCTAGGTGTGATTTTTGCAAATTATCGTCATACTCTCAAACTGAGAGACCCGAGACTACGCGGTCAGTTCCTACAAGTTACATCAGTCCCGTGCGAGGTGTTGGTGCCACCTATGGGGTCGTTCGGGGGCTGGTTTGGGTTTTCACCCTTTAACGGCCTGTTTTCAAGTCTAAGTGTGATTTTTGAAAATTATCGTCATACTCTCAAACCGGTAGACCCGACACTATGCGGTTAGTTGGTACAAGTTACATTGGTCCCGTGCGAGGTGTTCGTGCCTCCTACGGGGTCGTTTGGGGGCTGGTTTGGATTTTCACCCTTTAACGACCTGTTTTCTAGTCTACGTGTGATTTTTGCAAATTATCGTCATACTCTAAAACTAGGAGACCCGGGACTACGCGGTCAGTTCCTACAAGTTACATTGGTCCCGTGCGAGGTGTTCGTGCCTCCTACGGGGTCGTTTGGGGGCTGGTTTGGGTTTTCACCCTTTAACGGCCTGTTTTCAAGTTTAAGTGTGATTTTTTCAAATTATCGTCATACTCTCAAACCGGGAGACCCGGGACTACGCGGTCAGTTCCTACAAGTTACATTGGTCCCGTGCGAGGTGTTCGTGCCTCCTACGGGGTCGTTTGGGGGCTGGTTTGGGTTTTCACCCTTTAACGGCCTGTTTTCAAGTCTAAGTGTGATTTTTGAAAATAATCGTCATACTTTCAAATCGGGAGAGCCGGGAGTATGCGATCAGTTCCAACAAGTTACATTGGTCCCGTGCGAGGTGTTCGTGCCTCCTAAGGGGTCGTTTGGGGGCTGGTTTGGGTTTTCACCCTTTAACGGCCTGTTTTCAAGTTTAAGTGTGATTTTTGAAAATTATCGTCATACTCTCAAACCGGGAGACCCGGGACTACGCGGTCAGTTCCTACAAGTTACATTGGTCCCGTACGAGGTGTTCGTGCCTCCTACGGGGTCGTTTGGGGGCTGGTTTGGGTTTTCACCCTTTAACGGCCTGTTTTCAAGTCTAAGTGTGATTTTTGAAAATTATCGTCATACTCTCAAACCGGTAGACCCGACACTATGCGGTTAGTTGGCACAAGTTACATTGGTCCCGTGCGAGGTGTTCGTGCCTCCTACGGGGTCGTTTGGGGGCTGGTTTGGATTTTCACCCTTTAACGACCTGTTTTCTAGTCTACGTGTGATTTTTGCAAATTATCTTCATACTCTCAAACCGGGAGACCCGGGACTACGCGGTCAGTTCCTACAAGTTACATTGGTCACGTGCGAGTTGTTCGTGCCTCCTACGGGGTCATTTGGGGGCTGGTTTGGGTTTTCACCCCTTAACGGCCTAATTTCAAGTCTAAGTGTGATTTTTGCAAATTATCGTCATACTCTCAAACCGATAAACTCGAGACTATGCGATTAGTTGGCACAAGTTACATTG
Organism: Sambucus nigra; assembly: GCA_949130495.1. Lineage (NCBI taxonomy): Eukaryota > Viridiplantae > Streptophyta > Magnoliopsida > Dipsacales > Adoxaceae > Sambucus > Sambucus nigra. The sequence goes on along the minus strand of OX422211.1, from coordinate 462,093,469 downwards.
GTCCCGTGCGAGGTGTTCGTGCCTCCTACGGGGTCGTTTGGGGGCTGGTTTGGGTTTTCACCCTTTAACGACCTGTTTTCTAGTCTAAGTGTGATTTTTGCAAATTATCGTCATACTCTCAAACCGTGAGACCCGGGACTACGCGGTCAGTTCCTACAAGTTACATTGGTCCCGTGCGAGGTGTTCGTGCCTCCTACGGGGTCGTTTGGGGGCTGGTTTGGGTTTTCACCCTTTAACTGCCTGTTTTCAAGTCTAAGTGTGATTTTTGAAAATTATCATCATACTCTCAAACCGGGAGACCCGGGACTACGCGGTCAGTTCCTATAAGTTACATTGGTCCCGTGCGAGGTGTTCGTGACTCCTACGGTGTCGTTTGGGGGCTGGTTTGGGTTTTCACCCTTTAACGGCCCGTTTTCCTGTTTAGGTGTGATTTTTACAAATTATCGTCATACTCTCAAACCGGGAGACCCGAGACTACGCGGTTAGTTGGCACAAGTTACATTGGTCCTGTGCGAGGTGTTCGTGCCTCCTACGGGGTCGTTTGGGGGCTGGTCTGGGTTTTCACCCTTTAACGGCCTGTTTTCAAGTCTAGGTGTGATTTTTGCATATTATCTTCGTACTCTCAAACCGGGAGACCCGAGACTACGCGGTCAGTTCCTACAAGTTACATTGGTCCCGTGCGAGGTGTTCGTGCCTCCTACGGGGTCGTTTGGGGGCTGGTTTAAGTTTTCACCCTTTAACGCCCTGTTTTCAAGTCTAAGTGTGATTTTTGCAAATTATCATCGTACTCTCAAACCGGGAGACTCGGGACTACGCGGTCAGTTCCTACAAGTTACATTGGTCTCGTGAGAGGTGTTCGTGCCTCCTACGGGGTCGTTTGGGGGCTGGTTTGGGTTTTCACCCTTTAACGGCCTGTTTTCAAGTCTAAGTGTGATTTTTGCTAATTATCATCATACTCTCAAACCGGGAGACCTGGGACTACGCGGTCAGTTCCTACAAGTTACATTGGTCCCGTGCGAGGTGTCGGTGCCTCCTACGGGGTCGTTTGGGGGCTGGTTTGGGTTTTCACCCTTTAACTGCCTGTTTTCAAGTCTAAGTGTGATTTCTGAAAATTATCATCATACTCTCAAACCGGGAGACCCGGGACTACGCGGTCAGTTCCTACAAGTTACAGTGGTCCCGTGCGAGGTGTTCGTGCCTCCTACGGGGTCGTTTGGGGGCTGGTTTGGGTTTTCACCCTTTAACGGCCCGTTTTCCAGTCTAGGTGTGATTTTTGCAAATTATCGTCATACTCTCAAACCGGGAGACCCGAGACTACGCGGTCAGTTCCTACAAGTTACATTGGTCCCGTGCGAGGTGTTCGTGCCTCCTACGGGGTCGTTTGGGGGCTGGTTTGGGTTTTCACCCTTTAACGACCTGTTTTCAAGTCTAAGTGTGATTTTTGCAAATTATCGTCGTACTCTCAAACCGGGAGACCCGAGACTACGCGGTCAGTTCCTACAAGTTACATTGGTCCCGTGCGAGGTGTTCGTGCCTCCTACGGGGTCGTTTGGGGGTTGGTTTGGGTTTTCACCCTTTAACGACCTGTTTTCAAATCTAAGTGTGATTTTTGCAAATTATCGTCATACTCTCTAACCGGGAGACCCGGGACTACGCGGTCAGTTCTTACAAGTTACATTGGTCCCGTGCGAGGTGTTCGTGCCGCCTATGGGGTCGTTTGGGGGCTGGTTTGGGTTTTCACCCTTTAACGGCCTGTTTTTAAGTCTAAGTGTGATCTTTACAAATTATCGTCATACTCTCAAACCGGGAGACCCGGGAATACGCGGTCAATTCCTACAAGTTACATTGGTCCCGTGCGAGGTGTTCGTGCCTCCTACGGGGTCGTTTGGGGGCTGGTTTGGGTTTTCACCCTTTAACGGCCTGTTTTTAAGTCTAAGTGTGATTTTTGCAAATTATCGTCGTACTCTCAAACCGGGAGACCCGGGACTACGCGGTTAGTTCCTACAAGTTACATTGGTCCCGTGCGAGGTGTTCGTGCCTCCAACGGGGTCGTTTGGGGGCTGGTTTGGGTTTTCACCCTTTAACGGCCTGTTTTCAAGTCTAGGTGTGATTTTTGCAAATTATTGCCATACTCTCAAACCGGGAGACCCGGGACTACGCGGTTAGTTCCTACAAGTTACATTGGTCCCGTGCGAGGTGTTCGTACCTCCTACTGGGTCGTTTGGGGGCTGGTTTGGGTTTTCACCCTTTAACGGCCTGTTTTCAAGTCTAAGTGTGATTTTTGCAAATTATCGTCGTACTCTCAAACCGGGAGACCCGGGACTACGCGGTCAGTTCCTACAAGTTACATTGGTCCCGTGCGAGGTGTTCCTGCCTCCTACGGGGTCGTTTGGGGGCTGATCTGGGTTTTCACCCTTTAACGACCAGTTTTCAAGTCTAAGTGAGATTTTTGCATATTATCTTCGTACTCTCAAACCGGCAGACCCGGGACTACGCGGTCAGTTCCTACAAGTTACATTGGTCCCGTGCGAGGTGTTCGTGCCTCCTACGGGGTCGTTTGGGGGTTGGTTTGGGTTTTCACCCTTTAACGGCCTGTTTCCAAGTCTAAGTGTGATTTTTGCAAATTATGGTCATACTCTCAAACCGGGAGACCCGGGACTACGCGGTCAGTTCCTACAAGTTACATTGGTCCCGTGCGAGGTGTTCGTGCCTCCTACGGGGTCATTTGGGGGCTGGTCTGGGTTTTCACCCTTTAACGACCTGTTTTCAAGTCTAAGTGTGATTTTTGCATATTATCTTCGTACTCTCCAACCGGGAGACCCGGGACTACGCGATCAGTTCCTACAAGTTACATTAGTCCCGTGCGAGGTGTTCGTGCCTCCTACGGGGTCGTTTGGGGGCTGGTTTGGGTTTTCACCCTTTAACGGCCTGTTTTTAAGTCTAAGTGTGATTTTTGCAAATTATCGTCGTACTCTCAAGCCGGGAGACCCGGGACTACGCGGTTAGTTCCTACAAGTTACATTGGTCCCGTGCGAGGTGTTCGTGCCTCCTACGGGGTCGTTTGGGGGCTGGTTTGGGTTTTCACCCTTTAACGGCCTGTTTTCAAGTCTAGGTGTGATTTTTGCAAATTATCGTCATACTCTCAAACCGGGAGACCCGGGACTACGCGGTTAGTTCCTACAAGTTACATTGGTCCCGTGCGAGGTGTTCGTACCTCCTACGGGGTCGTTTGGGGGCTGGTTTGGGTTTTCACCCTTTAACGGCCTGTTTTCAAGTCTAAGTGTGATTTTTGCAAATTATCGTCGTACTCTCAAACCGGGAGACCCGGGACTACGTGGTCAGTTCCTACAAGTTACATTGGTCCCATGCGAGGTGTTCGTGCCTCCTACGGGGTCGTTTGGGCGCTGGTCTGGGTTTTCACCCTTTAACGACCAGTTTTCAAGTCTAAGTGTGATTTTTGCATATTATCTTCGTACTCTCAAACCGGCAGACCCGGGACTACGCGGTCAGTTCCTACAAGTTACATTGGTCCCGTGCGAGGTGTTCGTGCCTCCTACGGGGTCGTTTGGGGGTTGGTTTGGGTTTTCACCCTTTAACGGCCTGTTTTCAAGTCTAAGTGTGATTTTTGATAATTATCATCATACTCTCAAACCGGGAGACCTGGGACTACGCGGTCAGTTCCTACAAGTTACATTGGTCCCGTGCGAGGTGTCGGTGCCTCCTACGGGGTCGTTTGGGGGCTGGTTTGGGTTTTCACCCTTTAACTGCCTGTTTTCAAGTCTAAGTGTGATTTTTGAAAATTATCATCATACTCTCAAACCGGGAGACCCGGGACTACGCGGTCAGTTCCTACAAGTTACATTGGTCCCGTGCGAGGTGTTCGTGCCTCCTACGGGGTCGTTTGGGGGCTGGTTTGGGTTTTCACCCTTTAACGGCCCGTTTTCCAGTCTAGGTGTGATTTTTGCAAATTATCGTCATACTCTCAAACCGGGAGACCCGAGACTACGCGGTCAGTTCCTACAAGTTACATTGGTCCCGTGCGAGGTGTTCGTGCCTCCTACGGGGTCGTTTGGGGGCTGGTTTGGGTTTTCACCCTTTAACGACCTGTTTTCAAGTCTAAGTGTGATTTTTGCAAATTATCGTCGTACTCTCAAACCGAGAGACCCGAGACTACGCGGTCAGTTCCTACAAGTTACATTGGTCCCGTGCGAGGTGTTCGTGCCTCCTACGGGGTCGTTTGGGGGTTGGTTTGGGTTTTCACCCTTTAACGGCCTGTTTTCAAGTCTAAGTGTGATTTTTGCAAATTATCGTCATACTCTCTAACCGGGAGACCCGGGACTACGCGGTCAGTTCTTACAAGTTACATTGGTCCCGTGCGAGGTGTTCGTGCCGCCTATGGGGTCGTTTGGGGGCTGGTTTGGGTTTTCACCCTTTAACGGCCTGTTTTTAAGTCTAAGTGTGATCCTTACAAATTATCGTCATACTCTCAAACCGGGAGACCCGGGAATACGCGGTCAATTCCTACAAGTTACATTGGTCCCGTGCGAGGTGTTCGTGCCTCCTACGGGGTCGTTTGGGGGCTGGTTTGGGTTTTCACCCTTTAACGGCCTGTTTTTAAGTCTAAGTGTGATTTTTGCAAATTATCGTCGTACTCTCAAACCGGGAGACCCGGGACTACGCGGTTAGTTCCTACAAGTTACATTGGTCCCGTGCGAGGTGTTCGTGCCTCCTACGGGGTCGTTTGGGGGCTGGTTTGGGTTTTCACCCTTTAACGGCCTGTTTTCAAGTCTAGGTGTGATTTTTGCAAATTATCGCCATACTCTCAAACCGGGAGACCCGGGACTACGCGGTTAGTTCCTACAAGTTACATTGGTCCCGTGCGAGGTGTTCGTACCTCCTACGGGGTCGTTTGGGGGCTGGTTTGGGTTTTCACCCTTTAACGGCCTGTTTTCAAGTCTAAGTGTGATTTTTGCAAATTATCGTCGTACTCTCAAACCGGGAGACCCGGGACTACGCGGTCAGTTCCTACAAGTTACATTGGTCCCGTGCGAGGTGTTCCTGCCTCCTACGGGGTCGTTTGGGGGCTGATCTGGGTTTTCACCCTTTAACGACCAGTTTTCAAGTCTAAGTGAGATTTTTGCATATTATCTTCGTACTCTCAAACCGGCAGACCCGGGACTACACGGTCAAGTCCTACAAGTTACATTGGTCCCGTGCGAGGTGTTCGTGCCTCCTACGGGGTCGTTTGGGGGTTGGTTTGGGTTTTCACCCTTTAACGGCCTGTTTCCAAGTCTAAGTGCGATTTTTGCAAATTATGGTCATACTCTCAAACCGGGAGACCCGGGACTACGCGGTCAGTTCCTACAAGTTACATTGGTCCCGTGCGAGGTGTTCGTGCCTCCTACGGGGTCGTTTGGGGGCTGGTCTGGGTTTTCACCCTTTAACGACCTGTTTTCAAGTCTAAGTGTGATTTTTGCATATTATCTTCGTACTCTCAAACCGGGAGACCCGGGACTACGCGATCAGTTCCTACAAGTTACATTAGTCCCGTGCGAGGTGTTCGTGCCTCCTACGGGGTCGTTTGGGGGCTGGTTTGGGTTTTCACCCTTTAACGGCCTGTTTCTAAGTCTAAGTGTGATTTTTGCAAATTATCGTCGTACTCTCAAACCGGGAGACCCGGGACTACGCGGTTAGTTCCTACAAGTTACATTGGTCCCGTGCGAGGTGTTCGTGCCTCCTACGGGGTCGTTTGGGGGCTGGTTTGGGTTTTCACCCTTTAACGGCCTGTTTTCAAGTCTAGGTGTGATTTTTGCAAATTATCGTCATACTCTCAAACCGGGAGACCCGGGACTACGCGGTTAGTTCCTACAAGTTACATTGGTCCCGTGCGAGGTGTTCGTACCTCCTACGGGGTCGTTTGGGGGCTGGTTTGGGTTTTCACCCTTTAACGGCCTGTTTTCAAGTCTAAGTGTGATTTTTGCAAATTATCGTCGTACTCTCAAACCGGGAGACCCGGGACTACGTGGTCAGTTCCTACAAGTTACATTGGTCCCATGCGAGGTGTTCGTGCCTCCTACGTGGGCGTTTGGGCGCTGGTCTGGGTTTTCACCCTTTAACGACCAGTTTTCAAGTCTAAGTGTGATTTTTGCATATTATCTTCGTACTCTCAAACCGGCAGACCCGGGACTACGCGGTCAGTTCCTACAAGTTACATTGGTCCCGTGCGAGGTGTTCGTGCCTCCTACGGGGTCGTTTGGGGGTTGGTTTGGGTTTTCACCCTTTAACGGCCTGTTTCCAAGTCTAAGTGTGATTTTTGCAAATTATGGTCATACTCTCAAACCGGGAGACCCGGGACTACGCGGTCAGTTCCTACAAGTTACATTGGTCCCATGCGAGGTGTTCGTGCCTCCTACGGGGTCGTTTGGGGGCTGGTTTGGGTTTTCACCCTTTAACGGCCCGTTTTCCAGTCTAGGTGTGATTTTTGCAAATTATCGTCATACTCTCAAACCGGGAGACCCGAGACTACGCGGTCAGTTCCTACAAGTTACATTGGTCCCGTGCGAGGTGTTCGTGCCTCCTACGGGGTCGTTTGGGGGCTGGTTTGGGTTTTCACCCTTTAACGACCTGTTTTCAAGTCTAAGTGTGATTTTTGCAAATTATCGTCGTACTCTCAAACCGGGAGACCCGAGACTACGCGGTCAGTTCCTACAAGTTACATTGGTCCCGTGCGAGGTGTTCGTGCCTCCTACGGGGTCGTTTGGGGGTTGGTTTGGGTTTTCACCCTTTAACGACCTGTTTTCAAATCTAAGTGTGATTTTTGCAAATTATCGTCATACTCTCTAACCGGGAGACCCGGGACTACGCGGTCAGTTCTTACAAGTTACATTGGTCCCGTGCGAGGTGTTCGTGCCGCCTATGGGGTCGTTTGGGGGCTGGTTTGGGTTTTCACCCTTTAACGGCCTGTTTTTAAGTCTAAGTGTGATCTTTACAAATTATCGTCATACTCTCAAACCGGGAGACCCGGGAATACGCGGTCAATTCCTACAAGTTACATTGGTCCCGTGCGAGGTGTTCGTGCCTCCTACGGGGTCGTTTGGGGGCTGGTTTGGGTTTTCACCCTTTAACGGCCTGTTTTTAAGTCTAAGTGTGATTTTTGCAAATTATCGTCGTACTCTCAAACCGGGAGACCCGGGACTACGCGGTTAGTTCCTACAAGTTACATTGGTCCCGTGCGAGGTGTTCGTGCCTCCTACGGGGTCGTTTGGGGGCTGGTTTGGGTTTTCACCCTTTAACGGCCTGTTTTCAAGTCTAGGTGTGATTTTTGCAAATTATCGCCATACTCTCAAACCGGGAGACCCGGGACTACGCGGTTAGTTCCTACAAGTTACATTGGTCCCGTGCGAGGTGTTCGTACCTCCTACGGGGTCGTTTGGGGGCTGGTTTGGGTTTTCACCCTTTAACGGCCTGTTTTCAAGTCTAAGTGTGATTTTTGCAAATTATCATCGTACTCTCAAACCGGGAGACCCGGGACTACGCGGTCAGTTCCTACAAGTTACATTGGTCCCGTGCGAGGTGTTCCTGCCTCCTACGGGGTCGTTTGGGGGCTGATCTGGGTTTTCACCCTTTAACGACCAGTTTTCAAGTCTAAGTGAGATTTTTGCATATTATCTTCGTACTCTCAAACCGGCAGACCCGGGACTACGCGGTCAGTTCCTACAAGTTACATTGGTCCCGTGCGAGGTGTTCGTGCCTCCTACAGGGTCGTTTGGGGGTTGGTTTGGGTTTTCACCCTTTAACGGCCTGTTTCCAAGTCTAAGTGTGATTTTTGCAAATTATGGTCATACTCTCAAATCGGGAGACCCGGGACTACGCGGTCAGTTCCTACAAGTTACATTGGTCTCGTGAGAGGTGTTCGTGCCTCCTACGGGGTCGTTTGGGGGCTGGTTTGGGTTTTCACCCTTTAACGGCCTGTTTTCAAGTCTAAGTGTGATTTTTGCTAATTATCATCATACTCTCAAACCGGGAGACCTGGGACTACGCGGTCAGTTCCTACAAGTTACATTGGTCCCGTGCGAGGTGTCGGTGCCTCCTACGGGGTCGTTTGGGGGCTGGTTTGGGTTTTCACCCTTTAACTGCCTGTTTTCAAGTCTAAGTGTGATTTCTGAAAATTATCATCATACTCTCAAACCGGGAGACCCGGGACTACGCGGTCAGTTCCTATAAGTTACATTGGTCCCGTGCGAGGTGTTCGTGACTCATACGGTGTCGTTTGGGGGCTGGTTTGGGTTTTCACCCTTTAACGGCCCGTTTTCCTGTTTAGGTGTGATTTTTACAAATTATCGTCATACTCTCAAACCGGGAGACCCGAGACTACGCGGTTAGTTGGCACAAGTTACATTGGTCCTGTGCGAGGTGTTCGTGCCTCCTACGGGGTCGTTTGGGGGCTGGTCTGGGTTTTCACCCTTTAACGGCCTGTTTTCAAGTCTAGGTGTGATTTTTGCATATTATCTTCGTACTCTCAAATCGGGAGACCCGAGACTACGCGGTCAGTTCCTACAAGTTACATTGGTCCCGTGCGAGGTGTTCGTGCCTCCTACGGGGTCGTTTGGGGGCTGGTTTAAGTTTTCACCCTTTAACGCCCTGTTTTCAAGTCTAAGTGTGATTTTTGCAAATTATCGTCGTACTCTCAAACCGGGAGACTCGGGACTACGCGGTCAGTTCCTACAAGTTACATTGGTCTCGTGAGAGGTGTTCGTGCCTCCTACGGGGTCGTTTGGGGGCTGGTTTGGGTTTTCACCCTTTAACGGCCTGTTTTCAAGTCTAAGTGTGATTTTTGCTAATTATCATCATACTCTCAAACCGGGAGACCTGGGACTACGCGGTCAGTTCCTACAAGTTACATTGGTCCCGTGCGAGGTGTCGGTGCCTCCTACGGGGTCGTTTGGGGGCTGGTTTGGGTTTTCACCCTTTAACTGCCTGTTTTCAAGTCTAAGTGTGATTTCTGAAAATTATCATCATACTCTCAAACCGGGAGACCCGGGACTACGCGGTCAGTTCCTACAAGTTACAGTGGTCCCGTGCGAGGTGTTCGTGCCTCCTACGGGGTCGTTTGGGGGCTGGTTTGGGTTTTCACCCTTTAACGGCCCGTTTTCCAGTCTAGGTGTGATTTTTGCAAATTATCGTCATACTCTCAAACCAGGAGACCCGAGACTACGCGGTCAGTTCCTACAAGTTACATTGGTCCCGTGCGAGGTGTTCGTGCCTCCTACGGGGTCGTTTGGGGGCTGGTTTGGGTTTTCACCCTTTAACGACCTGTTTTCAAGTCTAAGTGTGATTTTTGCAAATTATCGTCGTACTCTCAAACCGGGAGACCCGAGACTACGCGGTCAGTTCCTACAAGTTACATTGGTCCCGTGCGAGGTGTTCGTGCCTCCTACGGGGTCGTTTGGGGGTTGGTTTGGGTTTTCACCCTTTAACGGCCTGTTTTCAAATCTAAGTGTGATTTTTGCAAATTATCGTCATACTCTCTAACCGGGAGACCCGGGACTACGCGATCATTTCTTACAAGTTACATTGGTCCCGTGCGAGGTGTTCGTGCCGCCTATGGGGTCGTTTGGGGGCTGGTTTGGGTTTTCACACTTTAACGGCCTGTTTTTAAGTCTAAGTGTGATCTTTACAAATTATCGTCATACTCTCAAACCGGGAGACCCGGGAATACGCGGTCAATTCCTACAAGTTACATTGGTCCCGTGCGAGGTGTTCGTGCCTCCTACGGGGTCGTTTGGGGGCTGGTTTGGGTTTTCACCCTTTAACGGCCTGTTTTTAAGTCTAAGTGTGATTTTTACAAATTATCGTCGTACTCTCAAACCGGGAGACCCGGGACTACGCGGTTAGTTCCTACAAGTTACATTGGTCCCGTGCGAGGTGTTCGTGCCTCCTATGGGGTCGTTTGGGGGCTGGTTTGGGTTTTCACCCTTTAACGGCCTGTTTTCAAGTCTAGGTGTGATTTTTGCAAATTATCGCCATACTCTCAAACCGGGAGACCCGGGACTACGCGATTAGTTCCTACAAGTTACATTGGTCCCGTGCGAGGTGTTCGTACCTCCTACGGGGTCGTTTGGGGGCTGGTTTGGGTTTTCACCCTTTAACGGCCTGTTTTCAAGTCTAAGTGTGATTTTTGCAAATTATCGTCGTACTCTCAAACCGGGAGACCCGGGACTACGCGGTCAGTTCCTACAAGTTACATTGGTCCCGTGCGAGGTGTTCCTGCCTCCTACGGGGTCGTTTGGGGGCTGATCTGGGTTTTCACCCTTTAACGACCAGTTTTCAAGTCTAAGTGAGATTTTTGCATATTATCTTCGTACTCTCAAACCGGCAGACCCGGGACTACGCGGTCAGTTCCTACAAGTTACATTGGTCCCGTGCGAGGTGTTCGTGCCTCCTACGGGGTCGTTTGGGGGTTGGTTTGGGTTTTCACCCTTTAACGGCCTGTTTCCAAGTCTAAGTGTGATTTTTGCAAATTATGGTCATACTCTCAAACCGGGAGACCCGGGACTACGCGGTCAGTTCCTACAAGTTACATTGGTCCCGTGCGAGGTGTTCGTGCCTCCTACGGGGTCGTTTGGGGGCTGGTCTGGGTTTTCACCCTTTAACGACCTGTTTTCAAGTCTAAGTGTGATTTTTGCATATTGTCTTCGTACTCTCAAACCGGGAGACCCGGGACTACGCGATCAGTTCCTACAAGTGACATTAGTCCCGTGCGAGGTGTTCGTGCCTCCTACGGGGTCGTTTGGGGGCTGGTTTGGGTTTTCACCCTTTAACGGCCTGTTTTTAAGTCTAAGTGTGATTTTTGCAAATTATCGTCGTACTCTCAAACCGGGAGACCCGGGACTACGCGGTTAGTTCCTACAAGTTACATTGGTCCCGTGCGAGGTGTTCGTGCCTCCTACGGGGTCGTTTGGGGGCTGGTTTGGGTTTTCACCCTTTAACGGCCTGTTTTCAAGTCTAGGTGTGATTTGTGCAAATTATCGTCATACTCTCAAACCGGGAGACCCGGGACTACGCGGTTAGTTCCTACAAGTTACATTGGTCCCGTGCGAGGTGTTCGTACCTCCTACGGGGTCGTTTGGGGGCTGGTTTGGGTTTTCACCCTTTAACGGCCTGTTTTCAAGTCTAAGTGTGATTTTTGCAAATTATCGTCGTACTCTCAAACCGGGAGACCCGGGACTACGTGGTCAGTTCCTACAAGTTACATTGGTCCCATGCGAGGTGTTCGTGCCTCCTACGTGGGCGTTTGGGCGCTTGTCTGTGTTTTCACCCTTTAACGACCAGTTTTCAAGTCTAAGTGTGATTTTTGCATATTATCTTCGTACTCTCAAACCGGCAGACCCGGGACTACGCGGTCAGTTCCTACAAGTTACATTGGTCCCGTGCGAGGTGTTCGTGCCTCCTACGGGGTCGTTTGGGGATTGGTTTGGGTTTTCACCCTTTAACGGCCTGTTTCCAAGTCTAAGTGTGATTTTTGCAAATTATGGTCATACTCTCAAACCGGGAGACCCGGGACTACGCGGTCAGTTCCTACAAGTTACATTGGTCCCGTGCGAGCTGTTCGTGCCTCCTACGGGGTCGTTTGGGGGCTGGTCTGGGTTTTCACCCTTTAACGACCTGTTTTCAAGTCTAAGTGTGATTTTTGCATATTATCTTCGTACTCTCAAACCGGGAGACCCGGGGCTACGCGGTCAGTTCCTACAAGTTACATTGGTCCCGTACGAGGTGTTCGTGTCTCCTACGGGGTCGTTTGTGGGCTGGTTTGGGTTTTCACCCTTTAACGGCCTGTTTTCAAGTCTAAGTGTGATTTTTACAAATTATCGTCATACTCTCAAACCGGGAGACCCGGGACTACGCGGTCAGTTCCTACAAGTTACATTGGTCCCGTGCGAGGTGTTCGTGCCTCCTACAGGGTCGTTTGGGGGCTGGTTTGGGTTTTCACCCTTTAACGGCCTGTTTTCAAGTCTAAGTGTGATTTTTGCAAATTATCATCACACTCTCAAACCGGTAGACTCGGGACTACGCGATCAGTTCCTACAAGTTACATTGGTCCCGTGCGAGGTGTTGGTGCCTCCTATGGGGTCGTTTGGGGGCTGGTTTGGGTTTTCACCCTTTAACGGCCTGTTTTCAAGTCTAAGTGTGATTTTTGAAAATTATCGTCATACTCTCAAATCGGGAGACCCGGGACTACGCGGTAAGTTCCTACAAGTTACATTGGTCCCGTGCGAGGTGTTCGTGCCTCCTACGGGGTCGTTTGGGGGCTGGTTTGGGTTTTCACCCTTTAACGGCCTGTTTTCAAGTCTAAGTGTGATTTTTGCAAATTATCGACATTCTCTCAAACCAGTAGACCCGGTACTACGCGGTAAGTTCCTACAAGTTACATTGGTCTCGTGCGAGGTGTTCGTGCCTCCTATGGGGTCGTTTGGGGGCTGGTTTGGGTTTTCACCCTTTAATGGCCTGTTTTCAAGTGTAGGTGTGATTTTTGAAAATTATCATCATACTCTCAAACCGGGAGACCCGGGACTACGCGGTCAGTTCCTACAAGTTACATTGGTCCTGTGCGAGGTGTTCGTGCCTCCTACGGGGTCGTTTGGTGGATGGTTTGGGTTTTCACCCTTTAACGGCCTGTTTTCAAGTCTAAGTGTGATTTTTGCAAATTATCGTCATACTCTCAAACCGGGAGACCCGGGACTACGCGGTCAGTTCCTACAAGTTACATTGGTCCCGTGCGAGGTGTTCGTGCCTCCTACGGAGTCGTTTGGGGGCTGGTTTGGGTTTTCACCCTTTAACGGCCCGTTTTCAAGTCTAGGTGTGATTTTTGCAAATTATCGTCATACTCTCAAACCGGGACACACGAGACTACGCGGTTAGTTGGCACAAGTTACATTGGTCCTGTACGAGGTGTTCGTGCCTCCTACGGGGTCGTTTGGGGGCTGGTATGGGTTTTCACCCTTTAACGACCTGTTTTCAAGTCTAAGTGTGATTTTTGCAAATTATCTTCGTACTCTCAAACCGGGAGACCCGGGACTACGCGGTCAGTTCCTACAAGTTACATTGGTCCCGTGCGAGGTGTTCGTGCCTCCTACGGGGTTGTTTGGGGGCTGGTTTGGGTTTTCACAATTTAACGGCCTGTTTTCAAGTCTAAGTGTGATTTTTACAAATTATCGTCATACTCTCAAACCGGGAGACCCGGGACTACGCGGTCAGTTCCTACAAGTTACATTGGTCCCGTGCGAGGTGTTCGTGCCTCCTACGGGGTAGTTTGGGGGCTGGTTTGGGTTTTCACACTTTAACGGCCTGTTTTTAAGTCTAAGTGTGATTTTTGCAAATTATCATCGTACTCTCAAATCGGGAGACCCGGGACTACGCGGTCAGTTCCTACAAGTTACATTGGTCCCGTGCGAGGTGTTCGTACCTCCTACGGGGTCGTTTGGGGGCTGGTTTGGGTTTTCACCCTGCGGCCTGTTTTCAAGTCTAAGTGTGATTTTTGCAAATTATCGTCGTACTCTCAAACCGGGAGACCCGGGACTACGCGGTCAGTTCCTACAAGTTACATTGGGCCCGTGCGAGGTGTCCGTGCCTCCTACGGGGTCGTTTGGGGGCCGGTCTGGGTTTTTACCCTTTAACGACCTGTTTTCAAGTCTAAGTGTGATTTTTGCATATTATCTTCGTACTCTCAAACCGGGAGACCCGGGACTACGCGGTCAGTTCCTAGAGGTTATATTGGTCCCGTGCGAGGTGTTCGTGCCTCCTACGGGGTCGTTTGGGGGTTGGTTTGGGTTTTCACCCTTTAACGGCCTGTTTTCAAGTCTAAGTGTGATTTTTACAAATTATCATCACACTCTCAAACCGGTAGACCCGGGACTACGCGGTCAGTTCCTACAAGTTACATTGGTCCCGTGCGAGGTGTTGGTGCCTCCTACGGGGTCGATTGGGGGCTGGTTTGGGTTTTCACGCTTTAACGGCATGTTTTCAAGTCTAAGTGTGATTTTTGCAAATTATCGTCATACTCTCAAATCGGGAGACCCGGGACTACGCGGTAAGTTCCTACAAGTTACATTGGACCCGTGCGAGGCGTTCGTGCCTCCTACGGGGTCGTTTGGGGGCTGGTTTGGGTTTTCACCCTTTAATGGCCTGTTTTCAAGTCTAAGTGTGATTTTTGCAAATTATCGTCGTACTCTCAAACCGGGAGACCCGGGACTACGCGGTTTGTTCCTACAAGTTACATTGGTCCCGTGCGAGGTGTTCGTGCCTCCTACGGGGTCGTTTGGGGGCTGGTTTGGGTTTTCACCCTTTAACGGCCTGTTTTCAAGTCTAGGTGTGATTTTTGCAAATTATCGTCATACTCTCAAACCGGGAGACCCGGGACTACGCGGTTAGTTCCTACAAGTTACATTGGTCCCGTGCGAGGTGTTCGTACCTCCTACGGGGTCGTTTGGGGGCTGGTTTGGGTTTTCACCCTTTAACGGCCTGTTTTCAAGTCTAAGTGTGATTTTTGCAAATTATCGTCGTACTCTCAAACCGGGAGACCCGGGACTACGCGGTCAGTTCCTACAAGTTACATTGGTCCCGTGCGAGGTGTTCGTGCCTCCTACGGGGTCGTTTGGGGGCTGGTCTGGGTTTTCACCCTTTAACGACCAGTTTTCAAGTCTAAGTGTGATTTTTGTATATTATCTTCGTACTCTCAAACCGGCAGACCCGGGACTACGCGGTCAGTTCCTACAAGTTACATTGGTCCCGTGCGAGGTGTTCGTGCCTCCTACGGGGTCGTTTGGGGGTTGGTTTGGGTTTTCACCCTTTAACGGCCTGTTTCCAAGTCTAAGTGTGATTTTTGCAAATTATGGTCATACTCTCAAACCGGGAGACCCGGGACTACGCGGTCAGTTCCTACAAGTTACATTGGTCCCGTGCGAGGTGTTCGTGCCTCCTACGGGGTCGTTTTGGGGCTGGTCTGGGTTTTCACCCTTTAACGACCTGTTTTCAAGTCTAAGTGTGATTTTTGCATATTGTCTTCGTACTCTCAAACCGGGAGACCCGGGACTACGCGGTCAGTTCCTACAAGTTACATTGGTCCCGTGCGAGGTGTTCGTGTCTCCTACGGGGTCGTTTGTGGGCTGGTTTGGGTTTTCACCCTTTAACGGCCTGTTTTCAAGTCTAAGTGTGATTTGTACAAATTATCGTCATACTCTCAAACCGGGAGACCCGGGACTACGCGGTCAGTTCCTACAAGTTACATTGGTCCCGTGCGAGGTGTTCGTGCCTCCTACAGGGTCGTTTGGGGGCTGGTTTGGGTTTTCACCCTTTAACGGCCTGTTTTCAAGTCTAAGTGTGATTTTTGCAAATTATCATCACACTCTCAAACCGGTAGACACGGGACTACGCGATCAGTTCCTACAAGTTACATTGGTCCCGTGCGAGGTGTTGGTGCCTCCTATGGGGTCGTTTGGGGGCTGGTTTGGGTTTTCACCCTTTAACGGCCTGTTTTCAAGTGTAAGTGTGATTTTTGCAAATTATCGTCATACTCTCAAATCGAGAGACCCGGGACTACGCGGTAAGTTCCTACAAGTTACATTGGTCCCGTGCGAGGTGTTCGTGCCTCCTACGGGGTCGTTTGGGGGCTGGTTTGGGTTTTCACCCTTTAACGGCCTGTTTTCAAGTCTAAGTGTGATTTTTGCAAATTATCGACATACTCTCAAACCAGTAGACCCGGTACTACGTGGTAAGTTCCTACAAGTTACATTGGTCTCGTGCGAGGTGTTCGTGCCTCCTACGGGGTCGTTTGGGGGCTGGTTTGGGTTTTCACCCTTTAACGGCCTGTTTTCAAGTCTAGGTGTGATTTTTGAAAATTATCGTCATACTCTCAAACTGGGAGACCCGGGACTACGCGGTCAGTTCCTACAAGTTACATTGGTCCTGTGCGAGGTGTTCGTGCCTCCTACGGGGTCGTTTGGGGGATAGTTTGGGTTTTCACCCTTTAACGGCCTGTTTTCAAGTCTAAGTGTGATTTTTGCAAATTATCGTCATACTCTCAAACCGGGAGACCCGGGACTACGCGGTCAGTTCCTACAAGTTACATTGGTCCCGTGCGAGGTGTTCGTGCCTCCTACGGGGTCGTTTGGGGCCTGGTTTGGGTTTTCACCCTTTAACGGCCTGTTTTCAAGTCTAGGTGTGATTTTTGCAAATTATCGTCATACTCTCAAACCGGGAGACACGAGACTACGCGGTTAGTTGGCACAAGTTACATTGGTCCTGTACGAGGTGTTCGTGCCTCCTACGGGGTCGTTTGGGGGCTGGTATGGGTTTTCACCCTTTAACGACCTGTTTTCAAGTCTAAGTGTGATTTTTGCAAATTATATTCGTACTCTCAAACTGGGAGACCCGGGACTACGCGGTCAGTTCCTACAAGTTACATTGGTCCCGTGCGAGGTGTTCGTGCCTCCTACGGGGTTGTTTGGGGGCTGGTTTGGGTTTTCACCGTTTAACGGCCTGTTTTCAAGTCTAAGTGTGATTTTTACAAATTATCGTCATACTCTCAAACCGGGAGACCCGGGACTACGCGGTCAGTTCCTACAAGTTACATTGGTCCCGTGCGAGGTGTTCGTGCCTCCTACGGGGTAGTTTGGGGGCTGGTTTGGGTTTTCACACTTTAACGGCCTGTTTTTAAGTCTAAGTGTGATTTTTGCAAATTATCATCGTACTCTCAAATCGGGAGACCCGGGACTACGCGGTCAGTTCCTACAAGTTACATTGGTCCCGTGCGAGGTGTTCGTACCTCCTACGGGGTCGTTTGGGGGCTGGTTTGGGTTTTCACCCTGCGGCCTGTTTTCAAGTCTAAGTGTGATTTTTGTAAATTATCGTCGTACTCTCAAACCGGGAGACCCGGGACTACGCGGTCAGTTCCTACAAGTTACATTGGGCCCGTGCGAGGTGTCCGTGCCTCCTACAGGGTCGTTTGGGGGCTGGTCTGGGTTTTTACCCTTTAACGACCTGTTTTCAAGTCTAAGTGTGATTTTTGCATATTATCTTCGTACTCTCAAACCGGGAGACCCAGGACTACGCGGTCAGTTCCTACAAGTTATATTGGTCCCGTGCGAGGTGTTCGTGCCTCCTACGGGGTCGTTTGGGGGTTGGTTTGGGTTTTCACCCTTTAACGGCCTGTTTTCAAGTCTAAGTGTGATTTTTGCAAATTATGGTCATACTCTCAAACCGGGAGACCCGGGACTACGCGGTCAGTTCCTACAAGTTACATTGGTCCCGTGCGAGGTGTTCGTGCCTCCTACGGGGTCGTTTGGGGGCTGGTCTGGGTTTTCACCCTTTAACGACCTGTTTTCAAGTCTAAGTGTAATTTTTGCATATTATCTTAGTACTCTCAAACCGGGAGACGCGGGACTACGCGGTCAGTTCCTAGAAGTTACATTGGTCCCGTGCGAGGTGTTCGTGTCTCCTACGGGGTCGTTTGGGGCCTGGTTTGGGTTTTCACCCTTTAACGGCCTGTTTTCAAGTCTAAGTGTGATTTTTACAAATTATCGTCATACTCTCAAATCGGGAGACCCGGGACTACGCGGTCAGTTCCTACAAGTTACATTGGTCCCGTGCGAGGTGTTCGTGCCTCCTACGGGGTCGTTTGGGGGCTAGTTTGGGTTTTCACCCTTTAACGGCCTGTTTTCAAGTCTAAGTGTGATTTTTGCAAATTATCATCACACTCTCAAACCGGTAGACCCGGGACTACGCGATCAGTTCCTACAAGTTACATTGGTCCTGTGCGAGGTGTTGGTGCCTCCTACGGGGTCGATTGGGGGCTGGTTTGGGTTTTCACGCTTTAACGGCCTGTTTTCAAGTCTAAGTGTGATTTTTGCAAATTATCGTCATACTCTCAAATCGGGAGACCCGGGACTACGCGGTAAGTTCCTACAAGTTACATTGGTCCCGTGCGAGGCGTTCGTGCCTCCTACGGGGTCGTTTGGGGGCTGGTTTGGGTTTTCACCCTTTAATGGCCTGTTTTCAAGTCTAAGTGTGATTTTTGCAAATTATCGACATACTCTCAAACCAGTAGACCCGGTACTACGCGGTCAGTTCCTACAAGTTACATTGGTCTCGTGCGAGGTGTTCGTGCCTCCTATGGGGTCGTTTGGGGGCTGGTTTGGGTTTTCACCCTTTAACGGCCTGTTTTCAAGTTTAGGTGTGATTTTTGCAAATTATCGTCATACTCTCAAACCGGGAGACCCGGGACTACGCGGTCAGTTCCTACAAGTTACATTGGTCCCGTGCGAGGTGTTCGTGCCTCCTACGGGGTCGTTTGGTGGATGGTTTGGGTTTTCACCCTTTAACGGCCTGTTTTCAAGTCTAAGTGTGATTTTTGCAAATTATCGTCATACTCTCAAACCGGGAGACCCGGGACTACGCGGTCAGTTCCTACAAGTTACATTGGTCCCGTGCGAGGTGTTCGTGCCTCCTACGGGGTCGTTTGGGGGCTGGTTTGGGTTTTCACCCTTTAACGGCCTGTTTTCAAGTCTAGGTGTGATTTTTGCAATTTATCATCATACTCTCAAAACAGTAGATCCGGGACTACGCGGTGAGTTCCTACAAGTTAGATTGGTCCCGTGCGAGGTGTTCGTGCCCCCTACGGGGTCGTTTGGGGGATGGTTTGGGTTTTCACCCTCTAACGGCCTGTTTTCAAGTCTAGGTGTGATTTTTGCAAATTATCGTCATACTCTCAAACCGAGAGACCCGAGACTACGCGGTCAGTTCCTACAAGTTACATTGGTCCCGTACGAGGTGTTCGTGCCTCCTACGGGATCGTTTGGGGGCTGGTTTGGGTTTTCATCCTTTAACGGCCTGTTTTCAAGTCTAAGTGTGATTTTTGAAAATTATGGTCATACTCTCAAACCGGGAGACCCGGGACTACGCGGTCAGTTCCTACAAGTTACATTGGTCCCGTGCGAGGTGTTCGTGCCTCCTACGGGGTCGTTTGGGGTATGATTTGGGTTTTCACCCTTTAACGGCCTGTTTTCAAGTCCAGGTGTGATTTTTGCAAATTATCATCATACTCTCAAACCGGGAGACCCGGGACTACGCGGTCAGTTCCTACAAGTTACATTGGTCCCGTGCGAGGTGTTCGTGCCTCCTACGGGGTCGTTTGGGGGCTGGTTTAAGTTTTCACCCTTTAACGGCCTGTTTTCAAGTCTAAGTGTGATTTTTGAAAATTATCGTCGTACTCTCAAACCGGGAGACCCGGGACTACGCGGTCAGTTCCTACAAGTTACATTGGTCCCGTGCGAGGTGTTCGTGCCTCCTACGGGGTCGTTTGGGGCCTGGTTTGGGTTTTCACCCTTTAACGGCCTGTTTTCAAGTCTAGGTGTGATTTTTGCAAATTATCGTCATACTCTCAAACCGGGAGACACGAGACTACGCGGTTAGTTGGCACAAGTTACATTGGTCCTGTACGAGGTGTTCGTGCCTCCTACGGGGTCGTTTGGGGGCTGGTATGGGTTTTCACCCTTTAACGACCTGTTTTCAAGTCTAAGTGTGATTTTTGCAAATTATCTTCGTACTCTCAAACCGGGAGGCCCGGGACTACGCGGTCAGTTCCTACAAGTTACATTGGTCCCGTGCGAGGTGTTCGTGCCTCCTACGGGGTTGTTTGGGGGCTGGTTTGGGTTTTCACCCTTTAACGGCCTGTTTTCAAGTCTAAGTGTGATTTTTACAAATTATCGTCATAATCTCAAACCGGGAGACCCGGGACTACGCGGTCAGTTCCTACAAGTTACATTGGTCCCGTGCGAGGTGTTCGTGCCTCCTACGGGGTAGTTTGGGGGCTGGTTTGGGTCTTCACACTTTAACGACCTGTTTTTAAGTCTAAGTGTGATTTTTGCAAATTATCATCGTACTCTCAAATCGGGAGACCCGGGACTACGCGGTCAGTTCCTACAAGTTACATTGGTCCCGTTCGAGGTGTTCGTACCTCCTACGGGTCGTTTGGGGGCTGGTTTGGGTTTTCACCCTGCGGCCTGTTTTCAAGTCTAAGTGTGATTTTTGCAAATTATCGTCGTACTCTCAAACCGGGAGACCCGGGACTACGCGGTCAGTTCCTACAAGTTACATTGGGCCCGTGCGAGGTGTCCGTGCCTCCTACGGGGTCGTTTGGGGGCTGGTCTGGGTTTTTAAGCTTTAACGACCTGTTTTCAAGTCTAAGTGTGATTTTTGCATATTATCTTTGTACTCTCAAACCGGGAGACCCGGGACTACGCGGTCAGTTCCTACAAGTTATATTGGTCCCGTGCGAGGTGTTCGTGCCTCCTACAGGGTCGTTTGGGGGTTGGTTTGGGTTTTCACCCTTTAACGGCCTGTTTTCAAGTCTAAGTGTGATTTTTGCAAATTATGGTCATACTCTCAAACCGGGAGACCCGGGACTACGCGGTCAGTTCCTACAAGTTACATTGGTCCCGTGCGAGGTGTTCGTGCCTCCTACGGGGTCGTTTGGGGGCTGGTCTGGGTTTTCACCCTTTAACGACCTGTTTTCAAGTCTACGTGTAATTTTTGCATATTATCTTAGTACTCTCAAACCGGGAGACCCGGGACTACGCGGTCAGTTCCTAGAAGTTACATTGGTCCCGTGCGAGGTGTTCGTGTCTCCTACGGGGTCGTTTGGGGGCTGGTTTGGGTTTTCACCCTTTAACGGCCTGTTTTCAAGTCTAAGTGTGATTTTTACAAATTATCATCATACTCTCAAATCGGGAGACCCGGGACTACGCGGTCAGTTCCTACAAGTTACATTGGTCCCGTGCGAGGTGTTCGTGCCTCCTACGGGGTCGTTTGGGGGCTGGTTTGGGTTTTCACCCTTTAATGGCCTGTTTTCAAGTCTAAGTGTGATTTTTGCAAATTATCGACATACTCTCAAACCAGTAGACCCGGTACTACGCGGTCAGTTCCTACAAGTTACATTGGTCTCGTGCGAGGTGTTCGTGCCTCCTACGGGGTCGTTTGGGGGCTGGTTTGGGTTTTCACCCTTTAACGGCCTGTTTTCAAGTTTAGGTGTGATTTTTGCAAATTATCGTCATACTCTCAAACCGGGAGACCCGGGACTACACGATCAGTTCCTACAAGTTACATTGGTCCCGTGCGAGGTGTTCGTGCCTCCTACGGGGTCGTTTGGGGGATGGTTTGGGTTTTCACCCTTTAACGGCCTGTTTTCAAGTCTAAGTGTGATTTTTGCAAATTATCGTCATACTCTCAAACCGGGAGACCCGGGACTACGCGGTCAGTTCCTACAAGTTACATTGGTCCCGTGCGAGGTGTTCGTGCCTCCTACGGGGTCGTTTGGGGGCTGGTTTGGGTTTTCACCCTTTAACGGCCTGTTTTCAAGTCTAGGTGTGATTTTTGCAATTTATCATCATACTCTCAAAACAGTAGATCCGGGACTACGCGGTCAGTTCCTACAAGTTAGATTGGTCCCGTGCGAGGTGTTCGTGCCCCCTACGGGGTCGTTTGGGGGATGGTTTGGGTTTTCACCCTCTAACGGCCTGTTTTCAAGTCTAGGTGTGATTTTTGCAAATTATCGTCATACTCTCAAACCGAGAGACCCGAGACTACGCGGTCAGTTCCTACAAGTTACATTGGTCCCGTACGAGGTGTTCGTGCCTCCTACGGGGTCGTTTGGGGGCTGGTTTGGGTTTTCACCCTTTAACGGCCTGTTTTCAAGTCTAAGTGTGATTTTTGAAAATTATGGTCATACTCTCAAACCGAGAGACCCGGGACTACGCGGTCACTTCCTACAAGTTACATTGGTCCCGTGCGAGGTGTTCGTGCCTCCTACGGGGTCGTTTGGGTGCTTGTTTGGGTTTTCACCCTTTAACGACCTATTTTCAAGTCTAAGTGTGATTTTTGCAAATTATCGTCATACTCTCAAATGGGGAGACCCGAGACTACGCGGTCAGTTCCTACAAGTTACATTGGTCCCGTGCGAGGTGTTCGTGCCTCCTACGGGGTCGTTTGGGGGATGATTTGGGTTTTCACCCTTTAACGGCCTGTTTTCAAGTCCAGGTGTGATTTTTGCAAATTATCGTCATACTCTCAAACCGAGAGACCCGGGACTACGCGGTCAGTTCCTACAAGTTACATTGGTCCCGTGCGAGGTGTTCGTGCCTCCTACGGGGTCGTTTGGGTGCTGGTATAAGTTTTCACCCTTTAACGGCCTGTTTTCAAGTCTAAGTGTGATTTTTGCAAATTATCGTCGTACTCTCAAACCGGGAGACCCGGGACTACGCGGTCAGTTCCTACAAGTTACATTGGTCCCGTGCGAGGTGTTCGTGCCTCCTACGGGGTCGTTTGGGGCCTGGTTTGGGTTTTCACCCTTTAACGGCCTGTTTTCAAGTCTAGGTGTGATTTTTGCAAATTATCGTCATACTCTCAAACCGGGAGACACGAGACTACGCGGTTAGTTGGCACAAGTTACATTGGTCCTGTACGAGGTGTTCGTGCCTCCTACGGGGTCGTTTGGGGGCTGGTATGGGTTTTCACCCTTTAACGACCTGTTTTCAAGTCTAAGTGTGATTTTTGCAAATTATCTTCGTACTCTCAAACCGGGAGACCCGGGACTACGCGGTCAGTTCCTACAAGTTACATTGGTCCCGTGCGAGGTGTTCGTGCCTCCTACGGGGTTGTTTGGGGGCTGGTTTGGGTTTTCACCCTTTAACGGCCTGTTTTCAAGTCTAAGTGTGATTTTTATAAATTATCGTCATAATCTCAAACCGGGAGACCCGGGACTACGCGGTCAGTTCCTACAAGTTACATTGGTCCCGTGCGAGGTGTTCGTGCCTCCTACGGGGTAGTTTGGGGGCTGGTTTGGGTCTTCACACTTTAACGGCCTGTTTTTAAGTCTAAGTGTGATTTTTGCAAATTATCATCGTACTCTCAAATCGGGAGACCCGGGACTACGCGGTCAGTTCCTACAAGTTACATTGGTCCCGTGCGAGGTGTTCGTACCTCCTACGGGGTCGTTTGGGGGCTGGTTTGGGTTTTCACCCTGCGGCTTGTTTTCAAGTCTAAGTGTGATTTTTGCAAATTATCGTCGTACTCTCAAACCGGGAGACCCGGGACTACGCGGTCAGTTCCTACAAGTTACATTGGGCCCGTGCGAGGTGTCCGTGCCTCCTACGGGGTCGTTTGGGGGCTGGTCTGGGTTTTTACCCTTTAACGACCTGTTTTCAAGTCTAAGTGTGATTTTTGCATATTATCTTCGTACTCTCAAACCGGGAGACCCGGGACTACGCGGTCAGTTCCTACAAGTTATATTGGTCCCGTGCGAGGTGTTCGTGCCTCCTAAGGGGTCGTTTGGGGGTTGGTTTGGGTTTTCACCCTTTAACGGCCTGTTTTCAAGTCTAAGTGTGATTTTTGCAAATTATGGTCATACTCTCAAACCGGGAGACCCGGGACTACGCGGTCAGTTCCTACAAGTTACATTGGTCCCGTGCGAGGTGTTCGTGCCTCCTACGGGGTCATTTGGGGGCTGGTCTGGGTTTTCACCCTTTAACGACCTGTTTTCAAGTCTACGTGTAATTTTTGCATATTATCTTAGTACTCTCAAACCGGGAGACCCGGGACTACGCGGTCAGTCCCTAGAAGTTACATTGGTCCCGTGCGAGGTGTTCGTTTCTCCTACGGGGTCGTTTGGGGGCTGGTTTGGGTTTTCACCCTTTAACGGCCTGTTTTCAAGTCTAAGTGTGATTTTTACAAATTATCATCATACTCTCAAATCGGGAGACCCGGGACTACGCGGTCAGTTCCTACAAGTTACATTGGTCCCGTGCGAGGTGTTCGTGCCTCCTACGGGGTCGTTTGGGGGCTGGTTTGGGTTTTCACCCTTTAACGGCCTGTTTTCAAGTCTAAGTGTGATTTTTGCAAATTATCATCACACTCTCAAACCGGTAGACCCGGGACTACGCGATCAGTTCCTACAAGTTACATTGGTCCCGTGCGAGGTGTTGGTGCCTCCTACGGGGTCGATTGGGGGCTGGTTTGGGTTTTCACGCTTTAACGGCCTGTTTTCAAGTCTAAATGTGATTTTTGCAAATTATCGTCATACTCTCAAATCGGGAGACCCGGGACTACGCGGTAAGTTCCTACAAGTTACATTGGTCCCGTGCGAGGCGTTCGTGCCTCCTACGGCATCGTTTGGGGGCTGGTTTGGGTTTTCACCCTTTAATGGCCTGTTTTCAAGTCTAAGTGTGATTTTTGCAAATTATCGACATACTCTCAAACCAGTAGACCCGGTACTACGCGATCAGTTCCTACAAGTTACATTGGTCTCGTGCGAGGTGTTCGTGCCTCCTATGGGGTCGTTTGGGGGCTGGTTTGGGTTTTCACCCTGCGGCCTGTTTTCAAGTCTAAGTGTGATTTTTGCAAATTATCGTCGTACTCTCAAACCGGGAGACCCGGGACTACGCGGTCAGTTCCTACAAGTTACATTGGGCCCGTGCGAGGTGTCCGTGCCTCCTACGGGGTCGTTTGGGGGCTGGTCTGGGTTTTTACCCTTTAACGACCTGTTTTCAAGTCTAAGTGTGATTTTTGCATATTATCTTCGTACTCTCAAACCGGGAGACCCGGGACTACGCGGTCAGTTCCTACAAGTTATATTGGTCCCGTGCGAGGTGTTCGTGCCTCCTACGGGGTCGTTTGGGGGTTGGTTTGGGTTTTCACCCTTTAACGACATGTTTTCAAGTCTAAGTTTGATTTTTGCAAATTATGGTCATACTCTCAAACCGGGAGACCCGGGACTACGCGGTCAGTTCCTACAAGTTACATTGGTCCCGTGCGAGGTGTTCGTGCCTCCTACGGGGTCGTTTGGGGGCTGGTCTGGGTTTTCACCCTTTAACGACCTGTTTTCAAGTCTAAGTGTAATTTTTGCATATTATCTTAGTACTCTCAAACCGGGAGACCCGGGACTACGCGGTCAGTTCCTAGAAGTTACATTGGTCCCGTGCGAGGTGTTCGTGTCTCCTACGGGGTCGTTTGGGGGCTGGTTTGGGTTTTCACCCTTTAACGGCCTGTTTTCAAGTCTAAGTGTGATTTTTACAAATTATCATCATACTCTCAAATCGGGAGACCCGGGACTACGCGGTCAGTTCCTACAAGTTACATTGGTCCCGTGCGAGGTGTTCGTGCCTCCTACGGGGTCGTTTGGGGGCTGGTTTGGGTTTTCACCCTTTAACGGCCTGTTTTCAAGTCTAAGTGTGATTTTTGCAAATTATCATCACACTCTCAAACCGGTAGACCCGGGACTACGCGATCAGTTCCTACAAGTTACATTGGTCCCGTGCGAGGTGTTGGTGCCTCCTACGGGGTCGATTGGGGGCTGGTTTGGGTTTTCACGCTTTAACGGCCTGTTTTCAAGTCTAAGTGTGATTTTTGCAAATTATCGTCATACTCTCAAATCGGGAGACCCGGGACTACGCGGTAAGTTCCTACAAGTTACATTGGTCCCGTGCGAGGCGTTCGTGCCTCCTACGGCGTCGTTTGGGGGCTGGTTTGGGTTTTCACCCTTTAATGGCCTGTTTTCAAGTCTAAGTGTGATTTTTGCAAATTATCGACATACTCTCAAACGAGTAGACCCGGTACTACGCGGTCAGTTCCTACAAGTTACATTGGTCTCGTGCGAGATGTTCGTGCCTCCTATGGGGTCGTTTGGGGGCTGGTTTGGGTTTTCACCCTTTAACGGCCTGTTTTCAAGTTTAGGTGTGATTTTTGCAAATTATCGTCATACTCTCAAACCGGGAGACCCGGGACTACGCGGTCAGTTCCTACAAGTTACATTGGTCCCGTGCGAGGTGTTCGTGCCTCCTACGGGGTCGTTTGGGGGATGGTTTGGGTTTTCACCCTTTAACGGCCTGTTTTCAAGTCTAAGTGTGATTTTTGCAAATTATCGTCATACTCTCAAACCGGGAGACCCGGGACTACGCGGTCAGTTCCTACAAGTTACATTGGTCCCGTGCGAGGTGTTCGTGCCTCCTACGGGGTCGTTTGGGGGCTGGTTTGGGTTTTCACCCTTTAACGGCTTGTTTTCAAGTCTAGGTGTGATTTTTGCAATTTATCATCATACTCTCAAAACAGTAGATCCGGGACTACGCGGTCAGTTCCTACAAGTTAGATTGGTCCCGTGCGAGGTGTTCGTGCCCCCTACGGGGTCGTTTGGGGGATGGTTTGGGTTTTCACCCTCTAACGGCCTGTTTTCAAGTCTAGGTGTGATTTTTGCAAATTATCGTCATACTCTCAAACCGAGAGACCCGAGACTACGCGGTCAGTTCCTACAAGTTACATTCGTCCCGTACGAGGTGTTCGTGCCTCCTACGGGGTCGTTTGGGGGCTGGTTTGGGTTTTCACCCTTTAACGGCCTGTTTTCAAGTCTAAGTGTGATTTTTGAAAATTATCGTCATACTCTCAAACCGGGAGACCCGGGACTACGCGGTCAGTTCCTACAAGTTACATTGGTCCCGTGCGAGGTGTTCGTGCCTCCTACGGGGTCGATTGGGGGCTGGTTTGGGTTTTCACCCTTTAACGGCCTGTTTTCAAGTCTAAGTGTGATTTTTGCAAATTATCATCACACTCTCAAACCGGTAGACCCGGGACTACGCGATCAGTTCCTACAAGTTACATTGGTCCCGTGCGAGGTGTTGGTGCCTCCTACGGGGTCGATTGGGGGCTGGTTTGTGTTTTCACGCTTTAACGGCCTGTTTTCAAGTCTAAGTGTGATTTTTGCAAATTATCGTCATACTCTCAAATCGGGAGACCCGGGACTACGCGGTAAGTTCCTACAAGTTACATTGGTCCCGTGCGAGGCGTTCGTGCCTCCTACGGCGTCGTTTGGGGGCTGGTTTGGGTTTTCACCCTTTAATGGCCTGTTTTCAAGTCTAAGTGTGATTTTTGCAAATTATCGACATACTCTCAAACGAGTAGACCCGGTACTACGCGGTCAGTTCCTACAAGTTACATTGGTCTCGTGCGAGGTGTTCGTGCCTCCTATGGGGTCGTTTGGGGGCTAGTTTGGGTTTTCACCCTTTAACGGCCTGTTTTCAAGTTTAGGTGTGATTTTTGCAAATTATCGTCATACTCTCAAACCGGGAGACCCGGGACTACGCGGTCAGTTCCTACAAGTTACATTGGTCCCGTGCGAGGTGTTCGTGCCTCCTACGGGGTCGTTTGGGGGATGGTTTGGGTTTTCACCCTTTAACGGCCTGTTTTCAAGTCTAAGTGTGATTTTTGCAAATTATCGTCATACTCTCAAACCGGGAGACCCGGGACTACGCGGTCAGTTCCTACAAGTTACATTGGTCCCGTGCGAGGTGTTCGTGCCTCCTACGGGGTCGTTTGGGGGCTGGTTTGGGTTTTCACCCTTTAACGGCTTGTTTTCAAGTCTAGGTGTGATTTTTGCAATTTATCATCATACTCTCAAAACAGTAGATCCGGGACTACGCGGTCAGTTCCTACAAGTTAGATTGGTCCCGTGCGAGGTGTTCGTGCCCCCTACGGGGTCGTTTGGGGGATGGTTTGGGTTTTCACCCTCTAACGGCCTGTTTTCAAGTCTAGGTGTGATTTTTGCAAATTATCGTCATACTCTCAAACCGAGAGACCCGAGACTACGCGGTCAGTTCCTACAAGTTACATTGGTCCCGTACGAGGTGTTCGTGCCTCCTACGGGGTCGTTTGGGGGCTGGTTTGGGTTTTCACCCTTTAACGGCCTGTTTTCAAGTCTAAGTGTGATTTTTGAAAATTATGGTCATACTCTCAAACCGGGAGACCCGGGACTACGCGGTCAGTTCCTACAAGTTACATTGGTCCCGTGCGAGGTGTTCGTGCCTCCTACGGGGTCGTTTCGGGGCTGGTTTGGGTTTTCACCCTTTAACGGCCTATTTTCAAGTCTAAGTGTGATTTTTGCAAATTATCGTCATACTCTCAAATGGGGAGACCCGAGACTACGCGGTCAGTTCCTACAAGTTACATTGGTCCCGTGCGAGGTGTTCGTGCCTCCTACGGGGTCGTTTGGAGGATGATTTGGGTTTTCGCCCTTTAACGGCCTGTTTTCAAGTCTAGGTGTGATTTTTGCAAATTATCGTCATACTCTCAAACCGGGAGACCCGGGACTACGCGGTCAGTTCCTACAAGTTACATTGGTCCCGTGTGAGGTGTTCGTGCCTCCTACGGGGTCGTTTGGGGGCTGGTTTAAGTTTTCACCCTTTAACGGCCTGTTTTCAAGTCTAAGTGTGATTTTTGAAAATTATCGTCGTACTCTCAAACCGGGAGACCTGGGACTACGCGGTCAGTTCCTACAAGTTACATTGGTCCCGTGCGAGGTGTTCGTGCCTCCTACGGGGTCGTTTGGGGGCTGGTTTGGGTTTTCACCCTTTAACGGCCTATTTTCAAGTCTAGGTGTGATTTTTGCAAATTATCATCATACTCTCAAACCGGGAGACCAGGGACTACGCGATCAGTTCCTACAAGTTACATTGGTCCCGTGCGAGGTGTTCGTGCCTCCTACGGGGTCGTTTGGGGGCTGGTTTGGGTTTTCACCCTTTAACGGCCTGTTTTCAAGTCTAGGTGTGATTTTTGCAAATTATCGTCATACTCTCAAACCGGGAGACTCGGGACTACGCGGTCAGTTCCTACAAGTTACATTGGTCCCGTGCGAGGTGTTCGTGCCTCCTACGGGGTCGTTTGGGGGCTGGTTTGGGTTTTCACCCTTTAACGGCCTGTTTTCAAGTCTAAGTGTGATTTTTGAAAATTATCGTCGTACTCTCAAACCGGGAGACCTGGGACTACGCGGTCAGTTCCTACAAGTTACATTGGTCCCGTGCGAGGTGTTCGTGCCTCCTACGGGGTCGTTTGGGGGCTGGTTTGGGTTTTCACCCTTTAACAGCCTATTTTCAAGTCTAGGTGTGATTTTTGCAAATTATCATCATACTCTCAAACCGGGAGACCAGGGACTACGCGATCAGTTCCTACAAGTTACATTGGTCCCGTGCGAGGTGTTCGTGCCTCCTACGGGGTCGTTTGGGGGCTGGTTTGGGTTTTCACCCTTTAACGGCCTATTTTCAAGTCTAGGTGTGATTTTTGCAAATTATCATCATACTCTCAAACCGGGAGACCAGGGACTACGCGATCAGTTCCTACAAGTTACATTGGTCCCGTACGAGGTGTTCGTGCCTCCTACGGGGTCGTTTGGGGGCTGGTTTGGGTTTTCACCCTTTAACGGCCTGTTTTCAAGTCTAAGTGTGATTTTTGCAAATTATGGTCATACTCTCAAACCGGGAGACCCGGGACTACGCGGTCAGTTCCTACAAGTTACATTGGTCCCGTGCGAGGTGTTCGTGCCTCCTACGGGGTCGTTTGGGGGCTGGTCTGGGTTTTCACCCTTTAACGACCTGTTTTCAAGTCTACGTGTAATTTTTGCATATTATCTTAGTACTCTCAAACCGGGAGACCCGGGACTACGCGGTCAGTTCCTACAAGTTACATTGGTCCCGTGCGAGGTGTTCGTGTCTCCTACGGGGTCGTTTGGGGGCTGGTTTGGGTTTTCACCATTTAACGGCCTGTTTTCAAGTCTAAGTGTGATTTTTACAAATTATCGTCATACTCTCAAACCGGGAGACCCGAGACTACGCGGTCAGTTCCTACAAGTTACATTGGTCCCGTGCGAGGTGTTCGTGCTTCCTACGGGGTTGTTTGGGGGCTGGTTTGGGTTTTCACCCTTTAACGGCCTGTTTTCAAGTCAAAGTGTGATTTTTGCAAATTATCATCACACTCTCAAACCGGTAGACCCGGGACTACGCGATCAGTTCCTACAAGTTACATTGGTCCCGTGCGAGGTGTTCGTGCCTCCTACGGGGTCGTTTGGGGGCTGGTTTGGGTTTTCACCCTTTAACGGCCTGTTTTCAAGTCTAATTGTGATTTTTGCAAATTATCGTCATAGTCTCAAATCGGGAGACCCGGGACTACGCGGTCAGTTCCTACAAGTTACATTGGTCCCGTGCGAGGTGTTCGTGCCTCCTACGGGGTCGTTTGGGGGCTGGTTTGGGTTTTCACCCTTTAACGGCCTGTTTTCAAGTCTAAGTGTGATTTTTGAAAATTATGGTCATACTCTCAAACCGGGAGACCCGGGACTACGCGGTCAGTTCCTACAAGTTACATTGGTCCCGTGCGAGGTGTTCGTGCCTCCTACGGGGTCGTTTGGGGGCTGGTTTGGGTTTTCACCCTTTAACAGCCTATTTTCAAGTCTAAGTGTGATTTTTGCAAATTATCGTCATACTCTCAAATGGGGAGACCCGAGACTACGCGGTCAGTTCCTACAAGTTACATTGGTCCCGTGCGAGGTGTTCGTGCCTCCTACGGGGTCGTTTGGAGGATGATTTGGGTTTTCACCCTTTAACGGCCTGTTTTCAAGTCTAGGTGTGATTTTTGCAAATTATCGTCATACTCTCAAACCGGGAGACCCCGGACTACGCGGTCAGTTCCTACAAGTTACATTGGTCCCGTGCGAGGTGTTCGTGCCTCCTACGGGGTCGTTTGGGGGCTGGTTTAAGTTTTCACCCTTTAACGGCCTGTTTTCAAGTCTAAGTGTGATTTTTGAAAATTATCGTCGTACTCTCAAACCGGGAGACCCGGGACTACGCGGTCAGTTCCTACAAGTTACATTGGTCCCGTGCGAGGTGTTCGTGCCTCCTACGGGGTCGTTTGGGGGCTGGTTTGGGTTTTCACCCTTTAACGGCCTATTTTCAAGTCTAGGTGTGATTTTTGCAAATTATCATCATACTCTCAAACCGGGAGACCAGGGACTACGCGATCAGTTCCTACAAGTTACATTGGTCCCGTGCGAGGTGTTCGTGCCTCCTACGGGGTCGTTTGGGGGCTGGTTTGGGTTTTCACCCTTTAACGGCCTGTTTTCAAGTCTAGGTGTGATTTTTGCAAATTATGGTCATACTCTCAAACCGGGAGACCCGAGACTACGCGGTCAGTTGGCACAAGTTACATTGGTCCCGTGCGAGGTGTTCGTGCCTCCTACGGGGTCGTTTGGGGGCTGGTCTGGGTTTTCACCCTTTAACGACCTGTTTTCAAGTCTAAGTGTGATTTTTGCATATTATCTTCGTACTCTCAAACCGGGAGACCCGAGACTACGCGGTCAGTTCCTACAAGTTACATTGGTCCCGTGCGAGGTGTTCGTGCCTCCTAAGGGGTCGTTCGGGGGCTGGTTTGGGTTTTCACCCTTTAACGGCCAGTTTTCAAGTCTAGGTGTGATTTTTGCAAATTATCGTCATACTCTCAAACCGGGAGACCCGACTACGCGGTTAGTTGGCACAAGTTACATTGGTCCCGTGCGAGGTGTTCGTGCCTCCTACGGAGTCGTTTGGGGGCTGGTTTGGGTCTTCACCCTTTAACGACCTGTTTTCAAGTCTAAGTGTGATTTTTGCAAATTATCTTCATACTCTCATACCGGGAGACCCGGGACTACGCGGTTAGTTCCTACAAGTTACATTGGTCCCGTGCGAGGTGTTCGTGCCTACTACGGGGTCGTTTGGGGGCTGGTTTGGGTTTTCACCCCTTAACGGCCTAATTTCGAGTCTAAGTGTGATTTTTGCAAATTATCGTCATACTCTAAAACCGGTAAACCCGAGACTTTGCGGTTAGTTGGCATAAGTTACATTGGTCCCGTGCGAGGTGTTCGTGCCTCCTACGGGGTCGTTTGGGGGCTGGTTTGGGTTTTCACCCTTTAACGACCTGTTTTCAAGTCTAGGTGTGATTTTTGCAAATTATCGTCATACTCTCAAACCGGGAGACCCGGGGCTACGCGGTCAGTTCCTACAAGTTACATTGGTCCCGTGCGAGGTGTTCGTGCCTCCTACGGGGTCGTTTGGGGGCTGGTTTAAGTTTTCACCCTTTAACGGTCGGTTTTCAAGTCTAAGTGTGATTTTTGAAAATTATCATCGTACTCTCAAACCGGGAGACCCGGGACTACGCGGCCAGTTTCTACAAGTTACATTGGTCCCGTGCGAGGTGTTCGTGCCTCCTACGGGGTCGTTTGGGGGCTGGTTTGGGTTTTCACCCTTTAACGGCCTATTTTCAAGTCTAAGTGTGATTTTTACAAATTATCGTCATACTCTCAAACCGGGAGACCCGGGACTACGCGGTCAGTTCCTACAAGTTACATTGGTCCCGTGCGAGGTGTTCGTGCCTCCTACGGGGTCGTTTGGGGGCTGGTTTGGGTTTTCACCCTTTAACGGCCTGTTTTTAAGTCTAAGTGTGATTTTTGCAAATTATCGTCATACTCTCAAACCGGGAGACCCGGAACTATGCGGTCAGTTCCTACAAGTTACATTGGTCCCGTGCGAGGTGTTCGTGTCTCCTACGGGGTCGTTTGGGGGCTGGTTTGGGTTTTCACCATTTAACGGCCTGTTTTCAAGTCTAAGTGTGATTTTTACAAATTATCGTCATACTCTCAAACCGAGAGACCCGAGACTACGCGGTCAGTTCCTACAAGTTACATTGGTCCCGTGCGAGGTGTTCGTGCTTCCTACGGGGTCGTTTGGGGGCTGGTTTGGGTTTTCACCCTTTAACGGCCTGTTTTCAAGTCATAGTGTGATTTTTGCAAATTATCATCACACTCTCAAACCGGTAGACCCGGGACTACGCGATCAGTTCCTACAAGTTACATTGGTCCCGTGCGAGGTGTTCGTGCCTCCTACGGGGTCGTTTGGGGGCTGGTTTGGGTTTTCACCCTTTAACGGCCTGTTTTCAAGTCTAATTGTGATTTTTGTAAATTATCGTCATAGTCTCAAATCGGGAGACCCGGGACTACGCGGTCAGTTCCTACAAGTTACATTGGTCCCGTGCGAGGTGTTCGTGCCTCCTACGGGGTCATTTGGGGGCTGGTTTGTGTTTTCACCCTTTAACGGCCTATTTTCAAGTCTAAGTGTGATTTTTGCAAATTATCGTCATACTCTCAAATGGGGAGACCCGAGACTACGCGGTCAGTTCCTACAAGTTACATTGGTCCCATACGAGGTGTTCGTGCCTCCTACGGGGTCGTTTGGGGGATGATTTGGGTTTTCGACCTTTAACGGCCTGTTTTCAAGTCTAGGTGTGATTTTTGCAAATTATCGTCATACTCTCAGACCGGGAGACCCGACTACGCGGTTATTTGGCACAAGTTACATTGGTCCCGTGCGAGGTGTTCGTGCCTCCTACGGAGTCGTTTGGGGGCTGGTTTGGGTCTTCACCCTTTAACGACCTGTTTTCAAGTCTAAGTGTGATTTTTGCAAATTATCTTCATACTCTCATACCGGGAGACCCGGGACTACGCGGTCAGTTCCTACAAGTTACATTGGTCCCGTGCGAGGTGTTCGTGCCTCCTACGGGGTCGTTTGGGGGCTGGTTTAAGTTTTCACCCTTTAACGCCCTGTTTTCACGTCTAAGTGTGATTTTTGAAAATTATCGTCGTACTCTCAAACCGGGAGACCCGGGACTACGCGGTCAGTTCCTACAAGTTACATTGGTCCCGTGCGAGGTGTTCGTGCCTCCTACGGGGTCGTTTGGGGGCTGGTTTGGGTTTTCACCCTTTAACGGCCTATTTTCAAGTCTAGGTGTGATTTTTGCAAATTATCATCATACTCTCAAACCGGGAGACCCGGGACTACGCGGTCCGTTTCTACAAGTTACATTGGTCCCGTGCGAGGTGTTCGTGCCTCCTACGGGGTCGTTTGGGGGCTGGTTTGTGTTTTCACCCTTTAACGGCCTGTTTTCAAGTCTAGGTGTGATTTTTGCAAATTATGGTCATACTCTCAAACCGGGAGACCCGAGACTACGCGGTCAGTTGGCACAAGTTACATTGGTCCTGTGCGAGGTGTTCGTGCCTCCTACGGGGTCGTTTGGGGGCTGGTCTGGGTTTTCACCCTTTAACGACCTGTTTTCAAGTCTAAGTGTGATTTTTGCATATTATCTTCGTACTCTCAAACCGGGAGACCCGAGACTACGCGGTCAGTTCCTACAAGTTACATTGGTCCCGTGCGAGGTGTTCGTGCCTCCTACGGGGTCGTTTGGGGGCTGGTTTGGGTTTTCACCCTTTAACGGCCTGTTTTCAAGTCTAAGTGTGATTTTTACAAATTATCGTCATACTCTCAAACCGGGAGACCCGAGACTACGCGGTCAGTTCCTACAAGTTACATTGGTCCCGTGCGAGGTGTTCGTGCCTCCTACGGGGTCGTTTGGGGGCTGGTTTGGGTTTTCACCCTTTAACGGCGTGTTTTGAAGTCAAAGTGTGATTTTTGCAAATTATCATCACACTCTCAAACCGGTAGACCCGGGACTACGCGATCAGTTCCTACAAGTTACATTGGTCCCGTGCGAGGTGTTGGTGCCTCCTACGGGGTCGTTTGGGGGCTGGTTTGGGTTTTCACCCTTTAACGGCCTATTTTCAAGTCTAAGTGTGATTTTCTCAAATTATCGTCATACTCTCAAATCGGGAGACCCGGGACTACGCGGTAAGTTCCTACAAGTTACATTGGTCCCGTGCGATGTTTTCGTGTCTCCTACGGGGTCGTTTGGGGGCTGGTTTTGGTTTTCACCCTTTAACGGCCTGTTTTCAAGTCTAAGTGTGATTTTTGCAAATTATCGACATACTCTCAAATCGGGAGACCCGGTACTACGCGGTCTGTTCCTACAAGTTACATTGGTCCCGTGCGAGGTGTTCGTGCCTCCTACGGGGTCGTTTGGGGGCTGGTTTGGGTCTTCACCCTTTAACGGCCTGTTTTCACGTCTAAGTGTGATTTTTAAAAATAATCGTCATACTCTCAAACCGGGAGACCCGACTACGCGGTTAGTTGGCACAAGTTGCATAGGTCCCGTGCGAGGTGTTCGTGCCTCCTACGGGGACGTTTGGGGGCTGGTTTGGGTTTTCACCCTTTAACGACCTGTCTTCAAGTCTAAGTGTGATTTTTGCAAATTATCTCCATACTCTCATACCGGGAGACCCGGGACTACGCGGTCAGTTCCTACAAGTTACATTGGTCCCGTGCGAGGTGTTCATGCCTCCTACGGGGTCGTTTGGGGGCTGGTTTGGGTTTTCACCCCTTAACGGCCTAATTTCGAGTCTAAGTGTGATTTTTGCAAATTATCGTCATACTCTAAAACCGGTAAACCCGAGACTATGCGGTTAGTTGGCATAAGTTACATTGGTCCCGTGCGAGGTGTTCGTGCCTCCTACGGGGTCGTTTGGGGGCTGGTTTGGGTTTTCACCCTTTAACGACCTGTTTTCTAGTCTAAGTGTGATTTTTGTAAATTATCGTCATAATCTCAAACCGGGAGACCCGGGACTACGCGGCCAGTTCCTACAAGTTACATTGGTCCCGTGCGAGGTGTTCGTGCCTCCTACGGGGCCGTTTGGGGGATGGTTTGGGGTTTCACCCTTTAACTGCCTGTTTTCAAGTCTAAGTGTGATTTTTGAAAATTATCGTCATACTCTCAAACCGGGAGACCCGGGACTACGCGGTCAGTTCCTACAAGTTACATTGGTCCCGTGCGAGGTGTTCGTGCCTCCTACGGGGTCGATTGGGGGCTGGTTTGGGTTTTCACCCTTTAACGGCCTGTTTTCAAGTCTAGGTGTGATTTTTGCAAATTATCGTCATACTCTCAAACCGAGAGACCCGAGACTACGCAGTTAGTTGGCACAAGTTACATTGGTCCTGTGCGAGGTGTTCGTGCCTCCTACGGGGTCGTTTGGGGGCTGGTTTGGGTTTTCACCCTTTAACGACCTGTTTTCAAGTCTAATTTTTGCAAATTATCTTCGTACTCTCAAACCGGGAGACCCGGGACTACGCGATCAGTTCCTACAAGTTACATTGGTCCCGTGCGAGGTGTTCGTGCCTCCTACGGGGTCGTTTGGGGGCTGGTTTGGGTTTTCACCCTTTAACGGCCTGTTTTCAAGTTTAAGTGTGATTTTTATAGATTATCGTCATACTGTCAAACCGGGAGACCAGGGACTACGCGGTCAGTTCCTACAAGTTACATTGGTCCCGTGCGAGGTGTTCGTTCCTCCTACGGGGTCTTTTAGGGGCTGGTTTGGGTTTTCAACCTTTAACGGCCTGTTTTTAAGTCTAAGTGTGATTTTTGCAAATTATCGTCATACTCTCAAACCGGGAGACCCGGGACTACGCGGTCAGTTCCTACAAGTTACATTGGTCCCGTGCGAGGTGTTCGTGCCTCCTACGGGGTCGTTTGGGTGCTGGTTTGGGTTTTCACCCTTTAACGGCCTGTTTTCAAGTCTAGGTGTGATTTTAGCAAATTATCGTCATTCTCTCAAACCGATAGACCCGGGACTACGCGGTCAGTTCCTACAAGTTACATTGGTCCCGAGCGAGGTGTCCGTGCCTCCTACGGGGTCGTTTGGGGGCTGGTTTGGGTTTTCACCCTTTAACAGCCTGTTTTCAAGTCTAAGTGTGATTTTTGAAAATTATGGTCATACTCTCAAACCGGGAGACCCGGGACTACGCGGTCAGTTCCTACAAGTTACATTGGTCCCGTGCGAGGTGTTCGTACCTCCTACGGGGTCGTTTGGGGGCTGGTTTGGGTTTTCACCCTCTAACGGCCTGTTTTCAAGTCTAGGTGTGATTTTTGCAAATTATCGTCATACTCTCAAACTGAGAGACCCGAGACTACGCGGTCAGTTCCTACAAGTTACATTGGTCCCGTGCGAGGTGTTGGTGCCTCCTACGGGTTCGTTTGGGCGCTGGTTTGGGTTTTCACCCTTTAACGGCCGGTTTTCAAGTCTAATTGTGATTTTTGAAAATTATCGTCATACTCTCAAACCGGGAGACCCGGGACTACGCGCTCAGTTCCTACAAGTTACATTGGTCCCGTGCGAGGTGTTCGTGCCTCCTACGGGGTCGTTTGGGGGCTGGTTTGGGTTTTCACCCTTAACGGACTTTTTTCATGTCTAAGTGTTATTTTTAAAAATTATCGGCATACTCTCAAATCGGGAGACCCGAGACTACGCGGTTAGTTGGCACAAGTTATATTGGTCCCGTGCGAGGTGTTCGTGCCTCCTACGGGGTCGTTTGGGGGCTGGTTTGGGTTTTTAACCTTTAACGACCTGTTTTCAAGTCTAAGTGTGATTTTTGCAAATTATCGTCATACTCTCAAACCGGGATACCCGAGACTACGCGGTCAGTTCCTACAAGTTACATTGGTCCCGTGCGAGGTGTTCACGCCTCATACGGGGTCGTTTGGGGGCTGGTTTGGGTTTTCACCCTTTAACGGCCTGTTTTCAAGTCTAAGTGTGATTTTTGCAAATTATCGTCATACTCTCAAATCGAGAGACCCGGGACTACGCGGTCAGTTCCTACAAGTTACATTGGTCCCATGCGAGGTGTTCGTGCCTCCTACGGGGTCGTTTGGGGGCTGGTTTGGGTTTTCACCCTTTAACGGCCTATTTTCAAGTCTAAGTGTGATTTTTGCAAATTATCGTCATACTCTCAAATCGGCAGACCCGGTACTACGCGGTCAGTTCCTTCAAGTTACATTGGTCTCGTGCGAGGTGTTCGTGCCTCCTACGGGGTTGTTTGGGGGCTGGTTTGGGATTTCACCCTTTAACGGCCTGTTTTCAAGTCTAAGTGTGATTTTTGCAAATTATCGTCATACTCTCAAACCGGGAGACCCGGGACTATTCGGTCAGTTGGTACAAGTTACATTGGTCCCGTGCGAGGTGTTCGTGCCTCCTACGGGGTCGTTTGCGGGCTCGTTTGGGTTTTAACCCTATAACGGCCGGTTTTCAAATCTAAGTGTGATTTTTTGCAAATTATCTTCATACTCTCAAATCGGGAGACCCGGGACTACGCGGTCAGTTCCTTCAAGTTACATTGGTCCCGTGCGAGGTGTTCGTGCCTCTTACGGGGTCGTTTGGGGGCTGGTTTGGGTTTTCACCCTTTAACGGCCTGTTTTCAAGTCTAAGTGTGATTTTTTCAAATTATCGTCATACTCTCAAACCGGGAGACCCGAGACTACGCTGTCAGTTCATAAAGTTACATTGGTCCCGTGCGAGGTGTTGGTGCCTCCTATGGGGTCGTTTGGGGGCTGGTTTGGGTTTTCACCCTTTAACGGCCTGTTTTCACGTCTAAGTGTGATTTTTAAAAATAATCGTCATACTCTCAAACCGGGAGACCCGAGACTACGCGGTTAGTTGGCACAAGTTACATAGGTCCCGTGCGAGGTGTTCGTGCCTCCTATGGGGATGTTTGGGGGCTGGTTTGGGTTTTCACCCTTTAACGACCTGTTTTCAAGTCTAAGTGTGATTTTTGCAAATTATCTTCATACTCTCAAATTGGGAGACCCGGGACTACGCGATCAGTTCCTACAAGTTACATTTTTCCCGTGCGAGGTGTTCGTGCCTCCTACGGGGTTGTTTGGGGGCTGGTTTGGGTTTTCCCCCTTTAACGGCCTAATTTCAAGTCTAAGTGTGATTTTTGCAAATTATCGTCATACTCTCAAACCGGTAAACCCGAGTCTATGCGGTTAGTTGGCACAAGTTACATTGGTCCCGTGCGAGGTGTTCGTGCCTCCTATGGGGTCGTTTGGGGGCTGGTTTGGGTTTTCACCCTTTAACGACCTGTTTTCTAGTCTAAGTGTGATTATTGCAAATTATCGTCATAATCTCAAACCGGGAGACCCGGGACTACGCGGTCAGTTCCTACAAGTTACATTGGTCCCGTGCGAGGTGTTCGTGCCTCCTACGGGGTCGTTTGGAGGCTGGTTTGGGTTTTCACCCTTTAACGACCTGTTTTCAAGTCTAAGTGTGATTTTTACAAATTATCGTCATACTCTCAAACCGAGAGACCCGGGACTACGCGGTCAGTTCCTTCAAGTTACATTGGTCCCGTGCGAGGTGTTCGTGCCTCCTACGGGGTCGTTTGGGGGCTGGTTTGGGTTTTCACCCTTTAACGGCCTGTTTTCAAGTCTAAGTGTGATTTTTGTAAATTATCGTCATACTCTCAAACCGAGAGACCCGAGACTACGCGGTCAGTTCATAAAGTTACATTGGTCCCGTGCGAGGTGTTGGTGCCTCCTACTGGGTCGTTTGGGGGCTGGTTTGGGTTTTCACCCTTTAACGGCCTGTTTTCAAGTCTAAGTGTGATTTTTAAAAATAATCATCATACTCTCAAACCGGGAGACCCGAGACTACGCGGTTAGTTGGCACAAGTTACATAGGTCCCATGCGAGGTGTTCGTGCCTCCTACGGGGTCGTTTGGCGGCTGGTTTGGGTTTTCACCCTTTAACGACCTGTTTTCAAGTCTAAGTGTGATTTTTGCAAATTATCTTCATACTCTCAAACCGGGAGACCCGGGAATACGCGGTCAGTTCCTACAAGTTACATTTTTCCCGTGCGAGGTGTTCGTGCCTCCTACGGGGTCGTTTGGGGGCTGGTTTGGGTTTTCACCCTTTAACGGCCTAATTTCAAGTCTAAGTGTGATTTTTGCAAATTATCGTCATACTCTCAAACCGGTAAACCCGAGACTATTCGGTTAGTTGGCACAAGTTACATTGGTCCGTGCGAGGTGTTCGTGCCTCCTACGGGGTCGTTTGGGGGCTGGTTTGGGTTTTCACCCTTTAACGACCTGTTTTCTAGTCTAAGTGTGATTATTGCAAATTATCGTCACACTCTTAAACCGGGAGACCCGGGACTACGCGGTCAGTTCCTACAAGTTACATTGGTCCCGTGCGAGGTGTTCCTACCTCCTACGGGGTCGTTTGGGGGCTGGTTTGGGTTTTCACCCTTTAACAGCCTGTTTTCAAGTCTAAGTGTGATTTTTGAAAATTATGGTCATACTCTCAAACCGGGAGACCCGGGACTACGCGGTCAGTTCCTACAAGTTACATTGGTCCCGTGCGAGGTGTTCGTACCTCCTACGGGGTCGTTTGGGGGCTGGTTTGGGTTTTCACCCTCTAACGGCCTGTTTTCAAGTCTAGGTGTGATTTTTGCAAATTATCGTCATACTCTCAAACTGAGAGACCCGAGACTACGCGGTCAGTTCCTACAAGTTACATTGGTCCCGTGCGAGGTGTTGGTGCCTCCTACGGGTTCGTTTGGGCGCTGGTTTGGGTTTTCACCCTTTAACGGCCGGTTTTCAAGTCTAATTGTGATTTTTGAAAATTATCGTCATACTCTCAAACCGGGAGACCCGGGACTACGCGCTCAGTTCCTACAAGTTACATTGGTCCCGTGCGAGGTGTTCGTGCCTCCTACGGGGTCGTTTGGGGGCTGGT
Source organism: Sambucus nigra (assembly GCA_949130495.1). Taxonomy (NCBI): domain Eukaryota; kingdom Viridiplantae; phylum Streptophyta; class Magnoliopsida; order Dipsacales; family Adoxaceae; genus Sambucus; species Sambucus nigra. The sequence continues at coordinate 462,053,131 of OX422211.1, read as the reverse complement.
TTGGGTTTTCACCCTTAACGGACTTTTTTCATGTCTAAGTGTTATTTTTAAAAATTATCGGCATACTCTCAAATCGGGAGACCCGAGACTACGCGGTTAGTTGGCACAAGTTATATTGGTCCCGTGCGAGGTGTTCGTGCCTCCTACGGGGTCGTTTGGGGGCTGGTTTGGGTTTTTAACCTTTAACGACCTGTTTTCAAGTCTAAGTGTGATTTTTGCAAATTATCGTCATACTCTCAAACCGGGATACCCGAGACTACGCGGTCAGTTCCTACAAGTTACATTGGTCCCGTGCGAGGTGTTCACGCCTCATACGGGGTCGTTTGGGGGCTGGTTTGGGTTTTCACCCTTTAACGGCCTGTTTTCAAGTCTAAGTGTGATTTTTGCAAATTATCGTCATACTCTCAAATCGAGAGACCCGGGACTACGCGGTCAGTTCCTACAAGTTACATTGGTCCCATGCGAGGTGTTCGTGCCTCCTACGGGGTCGTTTGGGGGCTGGTTTGGGTTTTCACCCTTTAACGGCCTATTTTCAAGTCTAAGTGTGATTTTTGCAAATTATCGTCATACTCTCAAATCGGCAGACCCGGTACTACGCGGTCAGTTCCTTCAAGTTACATTGGTCTCGTGCGAGGTGTTCGTGCCTCCTACGGGGTTGTTTGGGGGCTGGTTTGGGATTTCACCCTTTAACGGCCTGTTTTCAAGTCTAAGTGTGATTTTTGCAAATTATCGTCATACTCTCAAACCGGGAGACCCGGGACTATTCGGTCAGTTGGTACAAGTTACATTGGTCCCGTGCGAGGTGTTCGTGCCTCCTACGGGGTCGTTTGCGGGCTCGTTTGGGTTTTAACCCTATAACGGCCGGTTTTCAAATCTAAGTGTGATTTTTTGCAAATTATCTTCATACTCTCAAATCGGGAGACCCGGGACTACGCGGTCAGTTCCTTCAAGTTACATTGGTCCCGTGCGAGGTGTTCGTGCCTCTTACGGGGTCGTTTGGGGGCTGGTTTGGGTTTTCACCCTTTAACGGCCTGTTTTCAAGTCTAAGTGTGATTTTTTCAAATTATCGTCATACTCTCAAACCGGGAGACCCGAGACTACGCTGTCAGTTCATAAAGTTACATTGGTCCCGTGCGAGGTGTTGGTGCCTCCTATGGGGTCGTTTGGGGGCTGGTTTGGGTTTTCACCCTTTAACGGCCTGTTTTCACGTCTAAGTGTGATTTTTAAAAATAATCGTCATACTCTCAAACCGGGAGACCCGAGACTACGCGGTTAGTTGGCACAAGTTACATAGGTCCCGTGCGAGGTGTTCGTGCCTCCTATGGGGATGTTTGGGGGCTGGTTTGGGTTTTCACCCTTTAACGACCTGTTTTCAAGTCTAAGTGTGATTTTTGCAAATTATCTTCATACTCTCAAATTGGGAGACCCGGGACTACGCGATCAGTTCCTACAAGTTACATTTTTCCCGTGCGAGGTGTTCGTGCCTCCTACGGGGTTGTTTGGGGGCTGGTTTGGGTTTTCCCCCTTTAACGGCCTAATTTCAAGTCTAAGTGTGATTTTTGCAAATTATCGTCATACTCTCAAACCGGTAAACCCGAGTCTATGCGGTTAGTTGGCACAAGTTACATTGGTCCCGTGCGAGGTGTTCGTGCCTCCTATGGGGTCGTTTGGGGGCTGGTTTGGGTTTTCACCCTTTAACGACCTGTTTTCTAGTCTAAGTGTGATTATTGCAAATTATCGTCATAATCTCAAACCGGGAGACCCGGGACTACGCGGTCAGTTCCTACAAGTTACATTGGTCCCGTGCGAGGTGTTCGTGCCTCCTACGGGGTCGTTTGGAGGCTGGTTTGGGTTTTCACCCTTTAACGACCTGTTTTCAAGTCTAAGTGTGATTTTTACAAATTATCGTCATACTCTCAAACCGAGAGACCCGGGACTACGCGGTCAGTTCCTTCAAGTTACATTGGTCCCGTGCGAGGTGTTCGTGCCTCCTACGGGGTCGTTTGGGGGCTGGTTTGGGTTTTCACCCTTTAACGGCCTGTTTTCAAGTCTAAGTGTGATTTTTGTAAATTATCGTCATACTCTCAAACCGAGAGACCCGAGACTACGCGGTCAGTTCATAAAGTTACATTGGTCCCGTGCGAGGTGTTGGTGCCTCCTACTGGGTCGTTTGGGGGCTGGTTTGGGTTTTCACCCTTTAACGGCCTGTTTTCAAGTCTAAGTGTGATTTTTAAAAATAATCATCATACTCTCAAACCGGGAGACCCGAGACTACGCGGTTAGTTGGCACAAGTTACATAGGTCCCATGCGAGGTGTTCGTGCCTCCTACGGGGTCGTTTGGCGGCTGGTTTGGGTTTTCACCCTTTAACGACCTGTTTTCAAGTCTAAGTGTGATTTTTGCAAATTATCTTCATACTCTCAAACCGGGAGACCCGGGAATACGCGGTCAGTTCCTACAAGTTACATTTTTCCCGTGCGAGGTGTTCGTGCCTCCTACGGGGTCGTTTGGGGGCTGGTTTGGGTTTTCACCCTTTAACGGCCTAATTTCAAGTCTAAGTGTGATTTTTGCAAATTATCGTCATACTCTCAAACCGGTAAACCCGAGACTATTCGGTTAGTTGGCACAAGTTACATTGGTCCGTGCGAGGTGTTCGTGCCTCCTACGGGGTCGTTTGGGGGCTGGTTTGGGTTTTCACCCTTTAACGACCTGTTTTCTAGTCTAAGTGTGATTATTGCAAATTATCGTCACACTCTTAAACCGGGAGACCCGGGACTACGCGGTCAGTTCCTACAAGTTACATTGGTCCCGTGCGAGGTGTTCCTACCTCCTACGGGGTCGTTTGGGGGCTGGTTTGGGTTTTCACCCTTTAACTGCCTGTTTTCAAGTCTAAGTGTGATTTTGGTAAATTATCATCATACTCTCAAACCGGGAGACCCGGGACTACGCGGTCAGTTCCTACAAGTTACATTGGTCCCGTGCGAGGTGTTCGTGCCTCCAACGGGGTCGTTTGGGGGCTGGTTTGGGTTTTCACCCTTTAACATCCTCTTTTCAAGTCTAGGTGTGATTTTTGCAAATTATCGTCATACTCTCAAACTGGGAGACCCGAGACTACGCGGTTAGTTGGCACAAGTTACATTGGTCCTGTGCGAGGTGTTCGTGCCTCCTACGGGGTCGTTTCGGGGCTGGTTTGGGTTTTCACCCTTTAACGGCCTGTTTTCAAGTCTAGGTGTGATTTTTGCAAATTATCGTCATACTCTCGAACCGAGAGACCCGAGACTACGCGGTCAATTCCTACAAGTTACATTGGTCCCGTGCGAGGTGTTGGTGCCTCCTACGGGGTCGTTTGGGGGCTGGTTTGGGTTTTCAACCTTTAACGGCCTGTTTTCAAGTCTAAGTGTGATTATTGCAAATTATCGTCATACTCTCAAATCAGGAGACCCGGGACTACGCGGTAAGTTCCTACAAGTTACATTGGTCCCGTGCGAGGTGTTCGTGCCTCCTACGGTATCGTTTGGGGGCTGGTTTGGGTTTTCACCCTTTAACGGACTTTTTTCAAGTCTAAGTGTTATTTTTAAAAATTATCGTCATACTCTCAAATCGGGAGACCCGAGACTACGTGGTTAGTTGGCACAAGTTACATTGGTCCCGTGTGAGGTGTTCGTGCCTCCTTCTGGGTCGTTTGGGGTCTCGTTTGGGTTTTCACCCTTTAACGGCCTATTTTCAAGTCTAAGTGTGAATTTTGCAAATTATCGTCATACTCTCAAATCGGGAGACCCGGGACTACGCGGTCAGTTCCTACAAGTTACATTGGTCCCGTGCGAGGTGTTCGTGCCTCCTACGGGGTCGTTTGGGGGCTGGTTTAGGTTTTCACCCTTTAACGTCCTGTTTTCAAGTCTAAGTGTGATTTTTGCAAATTATCGTCATACTCTCAAACCGGGACACCCGGTACTACGCGGTCAGTTCCTACAAGTTACATTGGTCTCGTGCGAGGTGTTCGTGCCTCCTACGGGGTTGTTTGGGGGCTGGTTTGGGTTTTCACCCTTTAACGGCCTGTTTTCAAGTCTAAGTGTGATTTTTGCAAATTATCGTCATACTCTCAAACCGGGAGACCCGGGACTATGCGGTCAGTTGCTACAAGTTACATTGGTCCCGTGCGAGGTGTTCGTGCCTCCTACGGGGTCGTTTGCGGGCTCGTTTGGGTTTTAACCCTATAACGGCCGATTTTCAAGTCTAAGTGTGATTTTTTGCAAATTATCTTCATACTCTCAAATCGGGAGACCCGGGACTACGCGGTCAGTTCCTTCAAGTTACATTGGTCCCGTGCGAGGTGTTCGTGCCTCCTACGGGGTCGTTTGGGGGCTGGTTTGGGTTTTCACCCTTTAACGGCCAGTTTTCAAGTCTAAGTGTGATTTTTTCAAATTATCGTCATACTCTCAAACCGGGAGACCCGAGACTACGCGGTCAGTTCATAAAGTTACATTGGTCCCGTGCGAGGTGTTGGTGCCTCCTATGGGGTCGTTTGGGGGCTGGTTTGGGTTTTCACCCTTTAACGGCCTGTTTTCACATCTAAGTGTGATTTTTAAAAATAATCGTCATACTCTCAAACCGGGAGACCCGAGACTACGCGGTTAGTTGGCACAAGTTACATAGGTCCCGTGCGAGGTGTTCGTGCCTCCTACGGGGACGTTTGGGGGCTGGTTTGGGTTTTCACCCTTTAACGACCTGTTTTCAAGTCTAAGTGTGATTTTTGCAAATTATCTTCATACTCTCAAATCGGGAGACCCGGGACTACGCGATCAGCTCCTACAAGTTACATTTTTCCCGTGCGAGGTGTTCGTGCCTCCTACGGGGTCGTTTGGGGGCTGGTTTGGGTTTTCACCCTTTAACGGCCTAATTTCAAGTCTAAGTGTGATTTTTGCAAATTATCGTCATACTCTCAAACCGGTAAACCCGAGTCTATGCGGTTACTTGGCACAAGTTACATCGGTCCCGTGCGAGGTGTTCGTGCCTCCTACGGGGTCGTTTGGGGGCTGGTTTGGGTTTTCACCCTTTAACGACCCGTTTTCTAGTCTAAGTGTGATTATTGCAAATTATCGTCATAATCTCAAACCGGGAGACTCGGGACTACGCGGTCAGTTCCTACAAGTTACATTGGTCCCGTGCGAGATGTTCGTGCCTCCTACGGGGTCGTTTGGGGGCTGGTTTGGGTTTTCACATTTTAACGACCTGTTTTCAAGTCTAAGTGTGATTTTTACAAATTATCGTCATACTCTCAAACTGGTAGACCCGGGACTACGCGGTCAGTTCCTTCAAGTTACATTGGTCCCGTGCGAGGTGTTCATGCCTCCTACGGGGTCGTTTGGGGGCTGGTTTGGGTTTTCACCCTTTAACGGCCTATTTTCAAGTCTAAGTGTGATTTTTGCAAATTATCGTCATACTCTCAAACCGAGAGACCCGAGACTACGCGGTCAGTTCATAAAGTTACATTGGTCCCGTGCGAGGTGTTGGTGCCTCCTACGGGATCGTTTGGGGGCTGGTTTGGGTTTTCACCCTTTAACGGCCTGTTTTCAAGTCTAAGTGTGATTTTTAAAAATAATCGTCATACTCTCAAACCGGGAAACCCGAGACTAAGCGGTTAGTTGGCACAAGTTACATAGGTCCCGTGCGAGGTGTTCGTGCCTCCTACGGGGTCGTTTGACGGCTGGTTTGGGTTTTCACCCTTTAACGACCTGTTTTCAAGTCTAACTGTGATTTTTGCAAATTATCTTCATACTCTCAAACCGGGAGACCCGGGACTACGCGGTCAGTTCCTACAAGTTACATTTTTCCCGTGCGAACTGTTCGTGCCTCCTACGGGGTCGTTTGGGGGTGGTTTTGGTTTTCACCCTTTAACGGCCTGTTTTCATGTTTAAGTGTGATTTTTGCAAATTATCATCATACTCACAAACCGGGAGACCCGGTACTATGCGATCAGTTCTACAAGTTACATTGGTCTCGTGCGAGGTGTTCGTGCCTCCTACGGGGTTGTTTGGGGGTTGGTTTGGGTTTTCACCCTTTAACTGCCTGTTTTCAAGTCTAAGTGTGATTTTTGTAAATTATCATCATACTCTCAAACCGGGAGACCCGGGACTACGCGGCCAGTTCCTACAAGTTACATTGGTCCCGTGCGAGGTGTTCGTGCCTCCTACGTGGTCGTTTGGGGGCTGGTTTGGGTTTTCACCCTTTAACATCATGTTTTCAAGTCTAAGTGTGATTTTTGTAAATTATCATCATACTCTCAAACCGGGAGACCCGGGACTACGCGGTCAGTTCCTACAAGTTACATTGGTCCTGTGCGAGGTGTTCGTGCCTCCTACGTGGTCGTTTGGGGGCTGGTTTGGGTTTTCACCCTTTAACATCATGTTTTCAAGTCTAGGTGTGATTTTTGCAAATTATCGTCATACTCTCAAACTGGGAGACCCGAGACTACGCGGTGAGTTGGCACAAGTTACATTGGTCCTGTGCGAGGTGTTCGTGCCTCCTACGGGGTCGTTTGGGGGTTGGTTTGGGTTTTCACCCTTTAACTGCCTGTTTTCAAGTCTAAGTGTGATTTTTGTAAATTATCATCATACTCTTAAACCGGGATACCCGGGACTACGCGGTCAGTTCCTACAAGTTATAATGGTCCCGTGCGAGCTGTTCGTGCCTCCTACGGGGTCGTTTGGGGGCTGGTTTGGGTTTTCAGCCTCTAACGGCCTGTTTTCAAGTCTAGGTGTGATTTTTGCAAATTATCGTCATACTCTCAAACCGAGAGACCCGAGACTACGCGGTCAGTTCCTACAAGTTACATTGGTCCCGTGCGAGGTGTTGGTGCCTCCTACGGGGTCGTTTGAGGGCTGGTTTGGGTTTTCACCCTTTAACGGCCTGTTTTCAAGTCTAAGTGTGATTATTGCAAATTATCGTCATACTCTCAAATCAGGAGACCCGGGACTACGCGGTAAGTTCCTACAAGTTACATTGGTCCCGTGCGAGGTGTTCGTGCCTCCTACGGTATCGTTTGGGGGCTGGTTTGGGTTTTCACCCTTTAACGGACTTTTTTCAAGTCTAAGTGTTATTTTTAAAAATTATTGTCATACTCTCAAATCGGGAGACCCGAGACTACGCGGTTAGTTGGCACAAGTTACATTGGTCCCGTGCGAGGTGTTCGTGCCTCCTCCTGGGTCGTTTGGGGGCTGGTTTGGGTTTTCACCCTTTAACGACCTATTTTCAAGTCTAAGTGTGATTTTTGCAAATTATCGGCATACTCTCTAACCGGGAGACCCGGGACTACGCGGTCAGTTCCTACAAGTTACATTGGTCCCGTGCGAGGTGTTCGTGCCTCCTACGGGGTCGTTTGGAGGTTGGTTTGGGTTTTCACCCTTTAACGGCCTGTTTTCAAGTCTAGGTGTGATTTTTGCAAATTATCGTCATACTCTCAAACCGGGAGACCCGGGACTACGCGGTCATCTCCTACAAGTTACATTGGTCCCGTGCGAGGTGTTCGTGCCTCCTACGGGGTCGTTTGGGGGATGGTTTGGGTTTTCACCCTTTAACGGCTTGTTTTCAAGTCTAAGTGTGATTTTTGCAAATTATCATCATACTCTCAAACCAGTAGACCCGGGACTACGCGGTCAGTTCCGACAATTTACATTGGTCCCGTGCGAGGTGTTCGTGCCTCCTACGAGGTCGTTTGGGGGCTGGTTTGGGTTTTGACCCTCTAACGGCCTGTTTTCTAGTCTAGGTGTGATTTTTGCTAATTATCGTCATACTCTCAAATCGAGAGACCCGAGACTACGCGGTCAGTTCCTACAAGTTACATTGGTCCCGTGCGAGGTGTTGGTGCCTCCTACGGGGTCGTTTGGGGGCTGGTTTGGGTTTTCACCCTTTAAGGGCCTGTTTTCAAGTCTAAGTGTGATTTTTGCAAATTATCATCATACTCTCAAACCGGGAGACCCGGGACTATGCGGTCAGTTCCTACAAGTTACATTGGTCCCGTGCGAGGTGTTCGTGCCTCCTACGAGGTCGTTTGGGGGCTGGTTTGGGTTTTCACCCTTTAACGGACTTTTTTCAAGTCTAAGTGTTATTTTTAAAAATTATCGTCATACTCTCAAACCGGGAGACCCGAGACTACGCGGTTAGTTGGCACAAGTTACATTGTTCCCGTGCGAGGTGTTGGTGCCTCCTACGGGGTCGTTTGGGGGTTGGTTTGGGTTTTTACCCTTTAACGACCTGTTTTCAAGTCTAAATGTGATTTTTCCAAATTATCGTCATACTCTCAAACCGGGAGACCCGGGACTACGCGGTCAGTTCCTACGAGTTACATTGGTCCCGTGCGAGGTGTTCGTACCTCCTACGGGGTCGTTTGGGGGCTGGTTTGGGTTTTCACCCTTTAACGGCCTTTTTTCAATTCTAAGTGTGATTTTTGCAAATTATCGTCATACTCTCAAACCGGGAGATCCGTGACTACGCGATCAGTTCCTACAAGTTACATTGGTCTCGTGCGAGGTGTTCGTGCCTCCTACGGGGTTGTTTGGGGGCTGGTTTGGGTTTTCACCCTTTAACGGCCTGTTTTCAAGTTTATGGGTGATTTTTACAAATTATCGTCATACTCTCAAACCGGGAGATCCGGGACTACGCGGTCAGTTCCTACAAGTTACATTGGTCACTTTCGAGGTGTTGGTACCTCCTATGGGGTCGTTTGGGGGCTGGTTTGGGTTTTCACCCTTTAACGGCCTGTTTTCAAGTCTAAGTGTGATTTTTACAAATTATCGTCAAACTCTCAAACCGGGAGACCCGGGACTACGCGGTCAGTTCCTACAAGTTACATTGGTCCCGTGCGAGGTGTTCGTGCCTCCTACGGGGTCGTTTGGGTGTTGGTTTTGGTTTTCACCCTTTAATGGCCTGTTTTCAAGTCTAGGTGTGATTTTTGCAAATTATCGTCAAACTCTTAACCCGAGAGACCCGAGACTACGCCGTCAGTTCCTACAAGTTACATTGGTCCCGTGCGAGGTGTTGATGCCTCCTACGGGGTCGTTTGGGGGCTGCTTTGGGTTTTCACCCTTTAACGGCCTGTTTTCAAGTCTAAGTGTGATTTTTGCAAATTATCGTCATACTCTCAAACCGGGAGACCCGGGACTATGCGGTCAGTTCCTACAAGTTACATTGGTCCCGTGCGAGATGTTCGTGCCTCCTATGGGGTCGTTTGCGGGCTGGTTTTGGTTTTCACCCTATAACGGCCGGTTTTCAAGTCTAAGTGTGATTTTTGCAAATTATCTTCATACTCTCAAACCTGGAGACCCGGGACTACGCGGTCAGTTCCTTCAAGTTACATTGGTCCCGTGCGAGGTGTTCGTGCCTCCTACGGGGTCGTTTGGGGGCTGGTTTGGGTTTTCACCCTTTAACGGCCTGTTTTCAAGTCCAAGTGTGATTTTTGCAAATTATCATCATACTATCAAACCGGGAGACCCGGGACTATGCGGTCAGTTCCTACAAGTTACATTGGTCCCGTGCGAGATGTTCGTGCCTCCTACGGGGTCGTTTGGGGGCTGGTTTGGGTTTTCACCCTTTAACGGACTTTTTTCAAGTCTAAGTGTTATTTTTAATAATTATCGTCATACTCTCAAACCGGGAGACCCGAGACTACGCGGTTAGTTGGCACAAGTTACATTGTTCCCGTGCGAGGTGTTGGTGCCTCCTACGGGGTCGTTTGGGGGCTGGTTTGGGTTTTTACCCTTTAACGACCTGTTTTCAAGTCTAAGTGTGATTTTTGCAAATTATCGTCATACTCTCAAAATGGGAGACCCGGGACTACGCGGTCAGTTCCTACGAGTTACATTGGTCCCGTGCGAGGTGTTCGTAGCTCCTACGGGGTCGTTTGGGGGCTGGTTTGGGTTTTCACCCTTTAACGGCCTGTTTTCAAGTCTAATTATGATTTTTGCAAATTATCGTCATACTCTCAAACCGGGAGACCCGGGACTACGCGGTCAGTTCCTACAAGTTACATTGGTCTCGTGCGAGGTGTTCGTACCTCCTACGGGGTTGTTTGGGGGCTGGTTTGGGTTTTCACCCTTTAACGGACTGTTTTCAAGTCTAGGTGTGATTTTTGCAAATTATCGTCATACTCTCAAACCGGGAGATTCGGTAATACGCGGTCAGTTCCTACAAGTTACATTGGTCACTTGCGAGGTGTTGGTGCCTCATATGGGGTCGTTTGAGGGCTGGTTTGGGTTGTCACCCTTTAACGGCCTGTTTTCAAGTCTAAGTGTGATTTTTGCAAATTATCATCAAACTCTCAAAGCGGGAGACCCGGGACTACGCGGTCAGTTCTTACAAGTTACATTGGTCCCGTGCGAGGTGTTCGTGCCTCCTACGGGGTCGTTTGGGTGCTGGTTTTGGTTTTCACCCTTTAATGGCCTGTTTTCAAGTCTAGGTGTGATTTTTGCAAATTATCGTCATACTCTTAACCCGAGAGACCCGAGACTACGCGGTCAGTTCCTACAAGTTACATTGGTCCCGTGCGAGGTGTTGATGCCTCCTACGGGGTCGTTTGGGGGCTGCTTTGGGTTTTCACCCTTTAACGGCCTGTTTTCAAGTCTAAGTGTGATTTTTGCAAATTATCGTCATACTCTCAAACCGGGAGACCCGGGACTATGCGGTCAGTTCCTACAAGTTACATTGGTCCCGTGCGAGGTGTTCGTGCCTCCTATGGGGTCGTTTACGGGCTGGTTTTGGTTTTCACCCTATAACGGCCGGTTTTCAAGTCTAAGTGTGATTTTTGCAAATTATCTTCATACTCTCAAACCTGGAGACCCGGGACTACGCGGTCAGTTCCTTCAAGTTACATTGGTCCCGTGCGAGGTGTTCGTGCCTCCTACGGGGTCGTTTGGGGGCTGGTTTGGGTTTTCACCCTTTAACGGCCTGTTTTCAAGTCCAAGTGTGATTTTTGCAAATTATCGTCATACTCTCAAACCGAGAGACCCGAGACTACGCGGTCAGTTCATAAAGTTACATTGGTCCCGTGCGAGGTGTTGGTGCCTCCTACGGGGTCGTTTGGGGGCTGGTTTGGGTTTTCACCCTTTAACGGCCTGTTTTCAAGCCTAAGTGTGATTTTTGCAAATTATCGTCATACTCTCAAACCGGGAGACCCGGGACTACGCGGTCAGTTCCTACAAGTTACATTGGTCACGTGCGAGGTGTTCGTGCCTCCTACGGGGTCGTTTGGGGCTGGTTTGGGTTTTCACCCTTTAACGGCCTGTTTTCAAGTCTAGGTGTGATTTTTAAAAATTATCGTCATACTCTCAAACCGGGAGACCCGGGACTACGCGATCAGTTCCTACAAGTTACATTGGTCCCGTGCGAGGTGTTCGTACCTCCTACGGGGTCATTTGGGGGCTGGTTTGGGTTTTTACCCTTACCAACCTGTTTTCAAGTCTAAGTGTGATTTTTGCAAATTATCGTCATACTCTCAAACAGGGAGACCCGGGACTACGCGGTCAGTTCCTACGAGTTACATTGGTCCCGTGCGAGGTGTTCGTACCTCCTACGGGGTCGTTTGGGGGCTAGTTTGGGTTTTCACCCTTTAACGACCTGTTTTCAAGCCTAAGTGTGATTTTTGCAAATTATCGTCATACTCTCAAATCGGGAGACCCGGGACTACGCGGTCAGTTCCTACAATTTACATTGGTCACGTGCGAGGTGTTCGTGCCTCCTACGGGGTCGTTTGGGGGCTGGTTTGGGTTTTCACCCTTTAACGACCTGTTTTCAAGTCTAGGTGTGATTTTTAAAAATTATCGTCATACTCTCAAACCGGGAGACCCGGGACTACGCGATCAGTTCCTACCAGTTACATTGGTCCCGTGCGAGGTGTTCGTACCTCCTACGGGGTCGTTTGGGGGCTGGTTTGGGTTTTTACCCTTACCGACCTGTTTTCAAGTCTAAGTGTGATTTTTGCAAATTATCGTCATACTCTCAAACCGGGAGACCCGGGACTACGCGGTCAGTTCCTACGAGTTACATTGGTCACGTGCGAGGTGTTCGTACCTCCTACGGGGTCGTTTTCGGGCTGGTTTGGGTTTTCACCCTTTAACGGCCTGTTTTCAAGTCTAAGTGTGATTTTTGCAAATTATCGTCATAGTCTCAAACCGGGAGACCCGGGACTACGCGATCAGTTCCTACAAGTTACATTGGTCCCGTGCGAGGTGTTCGTGTCTCCTACGGGGTCGTTTGCGGGCTGGTAAGGGTTTTCACCCTATAACGGCCGGTTTTCATGTCTAAGTGTGATTTTTGCAAATTATCTTCATACTCTCAAACCGGGAGACCCGGGACTACGCGGTCAGTTCCTTCAAGTTACATTGGTCCCGTGCGAGGTGGTCGTGCCTCCTACGGGGTCGTTTGGGGGCTGGTTTGGGTTTTCACCCTTTAACGGCCTGTTTTCAAGTCTAAGTGTGATTTTTGCAAATTATCGTCATACTCTCAAACCGAGAGACCCGAGACTACGCGGTCAGTTCGTAAAGTTACATTGGTCCCGTGCGAGGTGTTCGTGCCTTCTACGGGGTCCTTTGGGGGCTGGTTTGGGTTTTCACCCTTTAACGGACTGTTTTCAAGTCTAAGTGTTATTTTTAAAAATTATCGTCATACTCTCAAACCGGGAGACCCGAGACTACGCGGTTAGTTGGCATAAGTTACATTGGTCCGGTGCGAGGTGTTGATGCCTCCTACGGGGTCGTTTGGGGGCTGCTTTGGGTTTTCACCCTTTAACGGCCTGTTTTCAAGTCTAAGTGTGATTTTTGCAAATTATCATCATACTCTCAAACCGGGAGACCCGGGACTATGCGGTCAGTTCCTACAAGTTACATTGGTCCCGTGCGAGGTGTTCCTGCCTCCTATGGGGTCGTTTGTGGGCTGGTTTTGGTTTTCACCCTATAACAGCCGGTTTTTAAGTCTAAGTGTGATTTTTGCAAATTATCTTCATTCTCTCAAACCTGGAGACCCGGGACTACGCGGTCAGTTCCTTCAAGTTACATTGGTCCCGTGCGAGGTGTTCGTGCCTCCTACGGGGTCGTTTGGGGGCTGGTTTGGGTTTTCACCCTTTAACGGCCTGTTTTCAAGTCCAAGTGTGATTTTTGGAAATTATCGTCATACTCTCAAACCGAGAGACCCGAGACTACGTGGTCAGTTCATAAAGTTACATTGGTCCCGTGCGAGGTGTTGGTGCCTCCTACGGGGTCGTTTGGGGGCTGGTTTTGGTTTTCACCCTTTAACGGCCTGTTTTCAAGCCTAAGTGTGATTTTTGCAAATTATCGTCATACTCTCAAACCGGGAGACCCGGGACTACGCGGTCAGTTCCTACAAGTTACATTGGTCACGTGCGAGGTGTTCGTGCCTCCTACGGGGTCGTTTGGGAGCTGGTTTGGGTTTTCACCCTTTAACGGCCTGTTTTCAAGTCTAGGTGTGATTTTTAAAAATTATCGTCATACTCTCAAACCGGGAGACCCGGAACTACGCGATCAGTTCTTACAAGTTACATTGGTCCCAGTGCGAGATGTTCGTACCTCCAACGGGGTCGTTTGGGGGCTGGTTTGGGTTTTTACCCTTATCGACCTGTTTTCAAGTCTAAGTGTGATTTTTGCTAATTATCGTCATACTCTCAAACCGGGAGACCCGGGACTACGCGGTCAGTTCCTACGAGTTACATTGGTCCCGTGCGAGGTGTTCGTACCTCCTACGGGATCGTTTGGGGGCTGGTTTGGGTTTTCACCCTTTAACGGACTGTTTTCAAGCGTAAGTGTGATTTTTGCAAATTATCGTCATACTCTCAAATCGGGAGACCCGGGACTACGCGGTCAGTTCCTACAACTTACATTGGTCACGTGCGAGGTGTTCGTGCCTCCTACGGGGTCGTTTGGGGGCTGGTTTGGGTTTTCACCCTTTAACGGCCTGTTTTCAAGTCTAGGTGTGATTTTTAAAATTTATCGTCATACTCTCAAAACGTGAGACCCGGGACTACGCGATCAGTTACTACAAGTTACATTGGTCCCGTGCGAGGTGTTCGTACCTCCTACGGGGTCGTTTGGGGGCTGGTTTGGGTTTTTACCCTTACCAACCTGTTTTCAAGTCTAAGTGTGATTTTTGCAAATTATCGTCATACTCTCAAACCGGGAGACCCGGGACTACGCGGTCAATTCCTACGAGTTACATTGGTCCCGTGCGAGGTGTTCGTACCTCCTACGGGGTCGTTTGGGGGCTGGTTTGGGTTTTCACCCTTTAACGGCCTGTTTTCAAGCCTAAGTGTGATTTTTGCAAATTATCGTCATACTCTCAAATCGGGAGACCCGGGACTACGCGGTCAGTTCCTACAATTTACATTGGTCACGTGCGAGGTGTTCGTGCCTCCTACGGGGTCGTTTGGGGGCTGGTTTGGGTTTTTACCCTTACCGACCTGTTTTCAAGTCTAAGTGTGATTTTTTCAAATTATCGTCATACTCTAAAACCGGGAGACCCGGGACTACGCGATCAGTTCCTACAAGTTACATTGGTCCCGTGCGAGGTGTTCGTACCTCCTACGGGGTCGTTTGGGGGCTGGTTTGGGTTTTTACTCTTACCGACCTGTTTTCAAGTCTAAGTGTGATTTTTGCAAATTATCGTCATAGTCTCAAACCGGGAGACCCGGGACTACGCGATCAGTTCCTACAAGTTACATTGGTCCCGTGCGAGGTGTTCGTGTCTCCTACGGGGTCGTTTGCGGGCTGGTATGGGTTTTCACCCTATAACGGCCGGTTTTCAAGTCTAACTGTGATTTTTGCAAATTATCTTCATACTCTCAAACCGGGAGACCCGGGACTACGCGGTCAGTTCCTTCAAGTTACATTGGTCCCGTACGAGGTGGTCGTGCCTCCTACGGGGTCGTTTGGGGGCTGGTTTGGGTTTTCACCGTTTAACGGCCTGTTTTCAAGTCTAAGTGTGATTTTTGCAAATTATCGTCATACTCTCAAACCGAGAGACCCAAGACTACGCGGTCAGTTCGTAAAGTTACATTGGTCCCGTGCGAGGTGTTCGTGCCTATTACGGGGTCGTTTGGGGGCTGGTTTTGGTTTTCACCCATTAATGGCCTGTTTTCAAGTCTAAGTGTGATTTTTGCAAATTATCGTCATACTCTCAAACCAGGAGACTCGGGACTACGCGATCAGTTCCTACAAGTTACATTGGTCCCGTGAGAGGTGTTCGTACCTCCTACGGGGTCGTTTGGGGGCTGGTTTGGGTTTTCACCCTTTAACGGACTGTTTTCAAGTCTAAGTGTTATTTTTAAAAATTATCGTCATACTCTCAAACCGGGAGACCCGAGACTACGCGGTTAGTTGGCACAAGTTACATTGGTCCTGTGCGAGGTGTTCGTGCCTCCTACGGGGTCGTTTGGGGGCTGGTTTGGGTTTTTACCCTTACCGACCTGTTTTCAAGTCTAAGTGTGATTTTTGCAAATTATTGTCATAGTCTCAAACCGGGAGACCCGGGACTACGCGATCAGTTCCTACAAGTTACATTGGTCCCGTGCGAGGTGTTCGTGTCTCCTACGGGGTCGTTTGCGGGCTGGTATGGGTTTTCACCCTATAACGGCCGGTTTTCAAGTCTAACTGTGATTTTTGCAAATTATCTTCATACTCTCAAACCGGGAGACCCGGGACTACGCGGTCAGTTCCTTCAAGTTACATTGGTCCCGTACGAGGTGGTCGTGCCTCCTACGGGGTCGTTTGGGGGCTGGTTTGTGTTTTCACCGTTTAACGGCCTGTTTTCAAGTCTAAGTGTGATTTTTGCAAATTATCGTCATACTCTCAAACCGAGAGACCCGAGACTACGCGGTCAGTTCGTAAAGTTACATTGGTCCCGTGCGAGGTGTTCGTGCCTATTACGGGGTCGTTTGGGGGCTGGTTTTGGTTTTCACCCTTTAATGGCCTGTTTTCAAGTCTAAGTGTGATTTTTGCAAATTATCGTCATACTCTCAAACCAGGAGACTCGGGACTACGCGATCAGTTCCTACAAGTTACATTGGTCCCGTGCGAGGTGTTCGTACCTCCTACGGGGTCGTTTGGGGGCTGGTTTGGGTTTTCACCCTTTAACGGACTGTTTTCAAGTCTAGGTGTGATTTTTGCAAATTATCATCATACTCTCAAACCGGGAGACCCGGGACTACATGGTCAGTTCCTACAAGTTACATTGGTCACGTGCGAGGTGTTGGTGCCTCCTATGGGGTCGTTTGGGGGCTGGTTTGGGTTTTCACCTTTTAACGGCCTGTTTTCAAGTCTAAGTGTGATTTTTGCAAATTATCGTCATACTCTCAAACCGGGAGACCCGGGACTACGCGATCAGTTCCTACAAGTTACATTGGTCCCGTTCGAGGTGTTTGTGCCTCCAACGGGGTCGTTTGGGGGCTGGTTTTGGTTTTCACCCTTTAATGGCCTGTTTTCAAGTCTAGGTGTGATTTTTGCAAATTATCATCATACTCTTAAACTGAGAGACCCGAGATTACGCGGTCTGTTCCGATAAGTTACATTGGTCCCGTGCGAGGTGTTGGTGCCTCCTATTGGGTCGTTTGGGGGCTGCTTTGGGCTTTCACCCTATAACGGCCGGTTTTCAAGTCTAAGTGTGATTTTTGCAAATTATCTTCAGACTCTCAAACCGGAAGACCCGGGACTACGCGGTCAGTTCCTTCAAGATACATTGGTCCCGTGCGAGGTGTTCGTTCCTCCTACGGGGTCGTTTGGGGGCTGGTTTGGGTTTTCACCCTTTAACGGCCTGTTTTCATGTCTAAGTGTGATTTTTGCAAATTATCGTCATACTCACAAACCGGGAGACCCGGTACTATGCGATCAGTTCTACAAGTTACATTGGTCTCGTGCGAGGTGTTCGTGCCTCCTACGGGGTTGTTTGGGGGTTGGTTTGGGTTTTCACCCTTTAACGGCCTATTTGCAAGTCTAAGTGTGATTTTTGCAAATTATCGTCATAGTCTCAAACCAGGAGACCCGAGACTACGAGGTCAGTTCCTACAAGTTACATTGGTCCCGTGCGAGGTGTTCGTGTCTCCTACGGGGTCGTTTGCGGGCTGGTTTGGGTTTTCACCCTTTAACGGCCTGTTTTCATGTCTAAGTGTGGTTTTTGCAAATTATCGTCATACTCTCAAATCGGGAGACTCGGGACTACGCGGTCAATTCCTACAAGTTACATTGGTCCCGTGCGAGGTGTACGTGCCTCCTACGGGGTCGATTGGGGGCTGGTTTGGGTTTTCACACTTTAACGGCCTGTTTTCAAGTCCAAGTGTGATTTTTTCAAATTATCGTCATACTTTCAAACCGAGAGACCCGGGACTACGCGGTCAGTTCATAAATAGACATTGGTCCCGTGCGAGGTGTTGATGCCTCCTACGGGGTCGTTTGGGGGCTGGTTTGGGTTT
This sequence comes from Sambucus nigra, assembly GCA_949130495.1. Taxonomy (NCBI): domain Eukaryota; kingdom Viridiplantae; phylum Streptophyta; class Magnoliopsida; order Dipsacales; family Adoxaceae; genus Sambucus; species Sambucus nigra. The sequence goes on along the minus strand of OX422211.1, from coordinate 462,035,671 downwards.
TCACCCTTTAACGACCTGTTTTCAAGTCTAAGTGTGATTTTTGCAAATTATCGTCATACTCTAAAACCGGGAGACCCGGGACTACGCGGTCAGTTCCTACGAGTTACATTGGTACCGTGCGAGGTGTTCGTACCTCCTACGGGGTCGTTTGGGGGCTGGTTTGGGTTTTCACCCTTTAACGGCCTGTTTTCAAGTCTAAGTGTGGTTTTTGCAAATTATCGTCATACTCTCAAATCGGGAGACCCGGGACTACGCGGTCAATTCCTACAAGTTACATTGGTCCCGTGCGAGGTGTACGTGCCTCCTACGGGGTCGATTGGGGGCTGGTTTGGGTTTTCCCCCTTTAACGGCCTGTTTTCAAGTCTAAGTGTGATTTTGGCAAATTATCGTCATACTCTCAAACCGGGAGACCCGGTACTACGCGGTCAGTTCTACAAGTTACATTGGTCTCGTGCGAGGTGCTCGTGCCTCCTACGGGGTTGTTTGGGGGCTGGTTTGGGTTTTCCCCCTTTAACGGCCTCTTTGCAAGTCTAAGTGTGATTTTTGCAAATAATCGTCATAGTCTCAAACCGGGAGACCCGGGACTACGCGGTCAGTTCCTACAAGTTACATTGGTCCCGTGCGAGGTGTTCGTGTCTCCTACGGGGTCGTTTGCGGGCTGGTATGGGTTTTCACCCTATAACGGCTGGTTTTCAAGTCTAAGTGTGATTTTTGCAAATTATCTTCATACTCTCAAACCGGGAGACCCGGGACTACGCGGTCAGTTCCTTCAAGTTACATTGGTCCCGTGCGAGGTGTTCGTGCCTCCTACGGGGTCGTTTGGGGGCTGATTTGGGTTTTCACCCTTTAACGGCCTGTTTTCAAGTATAAGTGTGATTTTTGCAAATTATCGTCATACTCACAAACCGAGAGACCCGAGACTACGCGGTCAGTTCATAAAGTTACATTGGTCCCGTGCGAGGTGTTCGTGCCTATTACGGGGTCGTTTGGGGGCTGGTTTCGATTTTCACCCTTTAATGGCCTGTTTTCAAGTCTAAGTGTCATTTTTGCAAATTATCGTCATACTCTCAAACCGGGAGAACCGGGACTACGCGGTCAGTTCCTACAAGTTACATTGGTCCCGTGCGAGGTGTTCGTGCCTCCTACGGGGTCGTTTGGGGGCTGGTTTGGGTTTTCACCCTTTAACGGACCGTTTTCAAGTCTAAGTGTTATTTTTAAAAATTATCGTCATGCTCTCAAACCGGGAGACCCGAGACTATGCGGTTAGTTGGCACAAGTTACATTGGTCCTGTGCGAGGTGTTCGTGCCTCCTACGGGGACGTTTGGGGGCTGGTTTGGGCTTTTACTCTTTAACGACCTGTTTTCAAGTCTAAGTGTGATTTTTGCAAATTATCGTCATACTCTCAAACCGGGAGACCCGGGACTACGCGGTCAGTTCCTACAAGTTACGTTGGTCCCGTGCGAGGTGTTCGTGCCTCCTACGGGGTCGTTTGGGGGCTGGTTTGGGTTTTCACCCTTTAACGGCCTGTTTTCAAGTCTAGGTGTGATTTTTAAAAATTATCATCATACTCTCAAACCGGGAGGCCCGGGACTACACGGTCAGTTCCTACAAGTTACATTGGTCTCGTGCGAGGTGTCCGTACCTCCTACGGGGTCGTTTGGGGGCTGGTTTGGGTTTTTACCCTTTAACGACCTGTTTTCAAGTCTAAGTGTGATTTTTGCAAATTATCATCATACTCTCAAACCGGGAGACCCGGGACTACGCGGTCAGTTCCTACGAGTTACATTGGTCCCGTGCGAGGTGTTCGTACCTCCTACGGGGTCGTGTGGGGGCTGGTTTGGGTTTTCACCCTTTAACGGCCTGTTTTCAAGTCTAAGTGTGATTTTTGCAAATTATCGTCATACTCTCAAATCGGGAGACCCGAGACTACGCGGTCAATTCCTACAAGTTACATTGGTCCCGTGCGAGGTGTGCGTGCCTCCTACGGGGTCGATTGGGGGCTGGTTTGGGTTTTCACCCTTTAACGGCCTATTTGCAAGTCTAAGTGTGATTTTTGCAAATTTTCGTCATAGTCTCAAACCGGGAGACCCGGGACTACGAGGTCAGTTCCTACAAGTTACATTGGTCCCGTGCGAGGTGTTCGTGTCTCCTACGGGGTCGTTTGCGGGCTGGTATGGGTTTTCACCCTATAACGGCCGGTTTTCAAGTCTAAGTGTGATTTTTGCAAATTATCTTCATACTCTCAAATCGGGAGACCCGGGACTACGCGGTCAGTTCCTTCAAGTTACATTGGTCCCGTGCGAGGTGTTCGTGCCTCCTACGGGGTCATTTGGTGGCTGGTTTGGGTTTTCACCCTTTAACGACCTGTTTTCAAGTCTAAGTGTGATTTTTGCAAATTATCGCCATACTCTCAAACCGGGAGACCCGGGACTACGCGGTCAGTTCCTACAAGTTACGTTGGTCCCGTGCGAGGTGTTCGTGCCTCCTACGGGGTCGTTTGGGGGCTGGTTTGGGTTTTCACCCTTTAACGGCCTGTTTTCAAGTCTAGGTGTGATTTTTAAAAATTATCATCATACTCTCAAACCGGGAGGCCCGAGACTACACGGTCAGTTCCTACAAGTTACATTGGTCTCGTGCGAGGTGTCCGTACCTCCTACGGGGTCGTTTGGGGGCTGGTTTGGGTTTTTACCCTTTAACGACCTGTTTCAAGTCTAAGTGTGATTTTTGCAAATTATCGTCATACTCTCAAACCGGGAGACCCGGGACTACGCGGTCAGTTCCTACGAGTTACATTGGTCCCGTGCGAGGTGTTCGTACCTCCTACGGGGTCGTTTGGGGGCTGGTTTGGGTTTTCACCCTTTAACGGCCTGTTTTCAAGTCTAAGTGTGATTTTTGCAAATTATCGTCATACTCTCAAATCGGGAGACCCGGTACTATGCGATCAGTTCTACAAGTTACATTGGTCTCGTGCGAGGTATTCGTTCCTCCTACGGGGTTGTTTGGGTGCTGGTTTGGGTTTTCACCCTTTAACGGCCTATTTGCAAGTCTAAGTGTGATTTTTGCAAATTTTCGTCATAGTCTCAAACCGGGAGACCCGGGACTACGAGGTCAGTTCCTACAAGTTACATTGGTCCCGTGCGAGGTGTTCGTGTCTCCTACGGGGTCGTTTGCGGGCTGGTATGGGTTTTCACCCTATAACGGCCGGTTTTCAAGTCTAAGTGTGATTTTTGCAAATTATCTTCATACTCTCAAACCGGGAGACCCGGGACTACGCGGTCAGTTCCTTCAAGTTACATTGGTCCCGTGCGAGGTGTTCGTGCCTCCTACGGGGTCATTTAGTGGCTGGTTTGGGTTTTCACCCTTTAACGGCCTGTTTTCAAATCTAAGTGTGATTTTTACAAATTATCGTCATACTCTCAAACCGAGAGACCCGAGACTACGCGGTCAGTTCATAAAGTTACATTGGTCCCGTGCGAGGTGTTCGTGCCTATTACGGGGTTGTTTGGGGGCTGGTTTGGATTTTCACCCTTTAATGGCCTGTTTTCAAGTCTAAGTGTGATTTTTGCAATTATCGTCATACTCTCAAACCCGGAGACCCGAGACTACGCAGTCAGTTCCTACAAGTTACATTGGTCCCGTGCGAGGTGTTCGTACCTCCTACGGGGTCGTTTGGGGGCTGGTTTGGGTTTTCACCCTTTAACGGACTGTTTTCAAGTCTAAGTGTTATTTTTAAAAATTATCGTCATACTCTCAAACCGGGAGACCGGAGACTACGCGGTTAGTTGGCACAAGTTACGTTGGTCCTGTGCGAGGTGTTCGTGCCTCCTACGGGGTCGTTTCGGGGCTGGTTTGGGTTTTTACCCTTTAACGACCTGTTTTCAAGTCTAAGTGTGATTTTTGCAAATTATCGTCATACTCTCAAACCGGGAGACCCGGGACTACGCGGTCAGTTCCTACGAGTTACATTGGTCCCGTGCGAGGTGTTCGTACCTCCTACGGGGTCGTTTGGGGGCTGGTTTGGGTTTTCACCCTTTAACGGCCTGTTTTCAAGTCTAAGTGTGATTTTTGCAAATTATCGTCATACTCTCAAATCGGGAGACCCGGTACTATGCGATCAGTTCTACAAGTTACATTGGTCTCGTGCGAGGTATTCGTTCCTCCTACGGGGTTGTTTGGGGGCTGGTTTGGGTTTTCACCCTTTAACGGCCTATTTGCAAGTCTAAGTGTGATTTTTGCAAATTTTCGTCATAGTCTCAAACCGGGAGACCCGGGACTACGAGGTCAGTTCCTACAAGTTACATTGGTCCCGTGCGAGGTGTTCGTGTCTCCTACGGGGTCGTTTGCGGGCTGGTATGGGTTTTCACCCTATAACGGCCGGTTTTCAAGTCTAAGTGTGATTTTTGCAAATTATCTTCATACTCTCAAACCGGGAGACCCGGGACTACGCGGTCAGTTCCTTCAAGTTACATTGGTCCCGTGCGAGGTGTTCGTGCCTCCTACGGGGTCATTTAGTGGCTGGTTTGGGTTTTCACCCTTTAACGGCCTGTTTTCAAGTCTAAGTGTGATTTTTACAAATTATCGTCATACTCTCAAACCGAGAGACCCGAGACTACGCGGTCAGTTCATAAAGTTACATTGGTCCCGTGCGAGGTGTTCGTGCCTATTACGGGGTTGTTTGGGGGCTGGTTTGGATTTTCACCCTTTAATGGCCTGTTTTCAAGTCTAAGTGTGATTTTTGCAATTATCGTCATACTCTCAAACCCGGAGACCCGAGACTACGCAGTCAGTTCCTACAAGTTACATTGGTCCCGTGCGAGGTGTTCGTACCTCCTACGGGGTCGTTTGGGGGCTGGTTTGGGTTTTCACCCTTTAACGGACTGTTTTCAAGTCTAAGTGTTATTTTTAAAAATTATCGTCATACTCTCAAACCGGGAGACCGGAGACTACGCGGTTAGTTGGCACAAGTTACGTTGGTCCTGTGCGAGGTGTTCGTGCCTCCTACGGGGTCGTTTCGGGGCTGGTTTGGGTTTTTACCCTTTAACGACCTGTTTTCAAGTCTAAGTGTGATTTTTGCAAATTATCGTCATACTCTCAAACCGGGAGACCCGAGACTACGCGGTCAGTTCCTACAAGTTACATTGGTCCCGTGCGAGGTGTTCGTGCCTCCTACGGGGTTGTTTGGGGGCTGGTTTGGGTTTTCACCCTTTAACGGCCTGTTTTCAAGTCTAGGTGTGATTTTTGCAAATTATCGTCATACTCTCAAACCGAGAGACCCGAGACTAGGCGGTCAGTTCCTACATGTTACATTGGTCCCGTGCGAGGTGTTGGTGCCTCTTACGGTGTCGTTTGGGGGCTGGTTTGGGTTTTCACCCTTTAACGGCCTGTTTTCAAGTCTATGTGTGATTTTTGCAAATTATCGTCATACTCTCAAACCGGGAGACTCGGGACTACGCGGTCAGTTCCTACAAGTTACATTGGTCCCGTGCGAGGTGTTCGTGCCTCCTACGGGGTCGTTTGGGGGATGGTTTGGGTTTTCACCCTTTAACGGCCTGTTTTCTAGTCTAAGTGTGATTTTTGCAAATTATCGTCATACTCTCAAACCGAGAGACCCGAGACTACGCGGTCAGTTCCTACAAGTTACATTGGTCCCGTGCGAGGTGTTGGTGCCTCCTACGGGGTCGTTTGGGGGCTGCTTTGGGTTTTCACCCTTTAATGGCCTGTTTTTAAGTCTAGGTGTGATTTTTTCTAATTATCGTCATACTCTCAAACCGGGAGACCCGGGACTACGCGGTCAGCTCCTACAAGTTACATTGGTCACGTGCGAGGTGTTGGTGCCTCCTATGGGGTCGTTTGGGGGTTGCTTTGGGTTTTCACCCTTTAACGGCCTGTTTTCAAGTCTAGGTGTGATTTTTGCAAATTGTCGTACAAGTTACATTGGTCGCGTGCGAGGTGTTGGTGCCTCCTATGGGGTCGTTTGGGGGCTGGTTTGGGTTTTCACCCTTTAACGGCCTGTTTTCAAGTCTAAGTGTGATTTTTGCAAATTATCGTCATGCTCTCAAACCGGGAGACCCGAGATTACGCGGTCAGTTCCTACAAGTTACATTGGTCACGTGCGAGGTGTTCGTGCCTCCTACGGGGTCGTTTGGGGGATGGTTTGGGTTTTCACCCTTTAACGGCCTGTTTTCTAGTCTAGGTGTGATTTTTGCAAATTATCGTCATACTCTCAAACCGAGAGACCCGAGACTACGCGGTCAGTTCCTACAAGTTACATTGGTCCCGTGCGAGGTGTTGGTGCCTCCTACGGGGTCGTTTGGGGGCTGCTTTGGGTTTTCACCCTTTAATGGCCTGTTTTCAAGTCTAGGTGTGATTTTTTCAAATTATCGTCATACTCTCAAACCGGGAGACCCGGGACTACGCGGTCAGCTCCTACAAGTTACATTGGTCACGTGCGAGGTGTTGGTGCCTCCTATGGGGTCGTTTGGGGGTTGCTTTGGGTTTTCACCCTTTAACGGCCTGTTTTCAAGTCTAGGTGTGATTTTTGCAAATTATCGTCATACTCTCAAACCGGGAGACCCGGGACTACGCGGTCAGTTCCTACAAGTTACATTGGTCACGTGCGAGGTGTTGGTGCCTCATATGGGGTCGTTTGGGGGCTGGTTTGGGTTTTCACCCTTTAACGGCCTGTTTTCAAGTCTAGGTGTGATTTTTGCAAATTATCGTCATACTCTCAAACCGAGAGACCCGAGACTACGCGGTCAGTTCCTACAAGTTACATTGGTCCCGTGCGAGGTGTTGGTGCCTCCTACGGGGTCGTTTGGGGGCTGCTTTGGGTTTTCACCCTTTATTGGCCTGTTTTCAAGTCTAGGTGTGATTTTTTCAAATTATCGTCATACTCTCAAACCGGGAGACCCGGGACTACGCGGTCAGCTCCTACAAGTTACATTGGTCACGTGCGAGGTGTTGGTGCCTCCTATGGGGTCGTTTGGGGGTTGCTTTGGGTTTTCACCCTTTAACGGCCTGTTTTCAAGTCTAGGTGTGATTTTTGCAAATTATCGTCATACTCTCAAACCGGGAGACCCGGGACTACGCGGTCAGTTCCTACAAGTTACATTGGTCACGTGCGAGGTGTTGGTGCCTCATATGGGGTCGTTTGGGGGCTGGTTTGGGTTTTCACCCTTTAACGGCCTGTTTTCAAGTCTAAGTGTGATTTTTGCAAATTATCGTCATACTCTCAAACCGAGAGACCCGAGACTACGCGGTCAGTTCCTACAAGTTACATTGGTCCCGTGCGAGGTGTTGGTGCCTCCTACGGGGTCGTTTGGGGGCTGGTTTGGGTTTTCACCCTTTAACGGCCTGTTTTGAAGTCAAGGTGTGATTTTTGCAAATTATCGTCATACTCTCAAACCGGGAGACCCGGGACTACACGATCAGTTCCTACAAGTTACATTGGTCACGTGCGAGGTGTTGGTGCCTCCTATGGGGTCGTTTGGGGGCTGGTTTGGGTTTTGACCCTTTAACAACCTGTTTTCAAGTCTAAGTGTGAGTTTAGCAAATTATCGTCATACTCTCAAACCGGGAGACCCGGGACTACGCGGTCAGTTCCTACAAGTTACATTGGTCCCGTGCGAGGTGTTCGTGCCTCCTACGGGGTCGTTTGGGGGCTGGATTTGGTTTTCACCCTTTAATGGCCTGTTTTCAAGTCTAGGTGTGATTTTTGCAAATTATCGTCATACTCTTAAACCGAGAGACCCGAGACTACGCGGTCTGTTCCTACAAGTTAAATTGGTCCCGTGCGAGGTGTTGGTGCCTCCTGCGGGGTCGTTTGGGGGCTGCTTTGGGTTTTCACCCTATAACGGCCGGTTTTCAAGTCTAAGTGTGATTTTTGCAAATTATCTTCATACTCTCAAACCAGGAGACCCGGGACTACGCGGTCAGTTCCTTCAAGTTACATTGGTCCTGTGCGAGGTGTTCGTGCCTCCTACGGGGTCGTTTGGGGGCTGGTTTGGGTTTTCACCCTTTAACGGCCTGTTTTCAAGTCCAAGTGTGATTTTTGCAAATTATCGTCATACTCTCAAACCGAGAGACCCGAGACTACGCGGTCAGTTCATAAAGTTACATTGGTCCCGTGCGAGGTGTTGGTGCCTCCTACGGGGTCGTTTGGTGGCTGGTTTGGGTTTTCACCCTTTAACGGCCTGTTTTCAAGCCTTAGTGTGATTTTTGCAAATTATCATCATTCTCTCAAACCGGGAGACCCAGGACTACGCGGTCAGTTCCTACAAGTTACATTGGTCACGTGCGAGGTGTTCGTGTCTCCTACGGGGTCGTTTGGGGGCTGGTTTGGGTTTTCACCCTTTAACGGCCTGTTTTCAAGTCTAGGTGTGATTTTTAAAAATTATCATCATACTCTCAAACCGGGAGACCCGGGACTACGCGATCAGTTCCTATAAGTTACATTGGTCCCGTGCGAGGTGTTCGTACCTCCTACGGAGTCGTTTGGGGGCTGGTTTGGGTTTTTACCCTTTAACGACCTGTTTTCAAGTCTAAGTGTGATTTTTGCAAATTATCGTCATACTCTCAAACCGGGAGACCCGGGACTACGCGGTCAGTTCCTACGACTTACATTGGTCCCGTGCGAGGTGTTCATACCTCCTACGGGGTCGTTTGGGGGCTGGTTTGGGTTTTCACCCTTTAACGGCCTGTTTTCAAGTCTAAGTGTGGTTTTTGCAAATTATCGTCATACTCTCAAATCGGGAGACCCGGGACTACGCGGTCAATTCCTACAAGTTACATTGGTCCCGTGCGAGGTGTACGTGCCTCCTACGGGGTCGATTGGGGGCTGGTTTGGGTTTTCCCCCTGTAACGGCCTATTTGCAAGTCTAAGTGTGATTTTTGCAAATTATCGTCATAGTCTCAAACCGGGAGACCCGGGACTACGCGGTCAGTTCCTACAAGTTACATTGGTCCCGTGCGAGGTGTTCGTGTCTCCTACGGGGTCGTTTGCGGGCTGGTATGGGTTTTCACCCTATAGCGGCCGGTTTACAAGTCTAAGTGTGGTTTTTGCAAATTATCTTCATACTCTCAAACCGGGAGACCCGGGACTACGCGGTCAGTTCCTTCAAGTTACATTGGTCCCGTGCGAGGTGTTCGTGCCTCCTACGGGGTCGTTTGGGGGCTGGTTTGGGTTTTCACCCTTTAACGGCCTGTTTTCAAGTCTAAGTGTGATTTTTGCAAATTATCGTCATACTCACAAACCGAGAGACCCGAGACTACGCGGTCAGTTCATAAAGTTACATTGGTCCCGTGCGAGGTATTCGTGCCTATTACGGGGTCGTTTGGGGGCTGGTTTGGGTTTTCACCCTTTAATGGCCTGTTTTCAAGTCTAAGTGTGATTTTTGCAAATTATCGTCATACTCTCAAACCGGGAGACCCGGGACTACGCGGTCAGTTCCTTCAAGTTACATTGGTCCCGTGCGAGGTGTTCGTGCCTCCTACGGGGTCGTTTGGGGGCTGGTTTGGGTTTTCACCCTTTAACGGACTGTTTTCAAGTCTAAGTGTTATTTTTAAAAATTATCGTCATACTCTCAAAACCGGGAGACCCGAGACTACGCGGTTAGTTAGCACAAGTTACATTGGTCCTGTGCGAGGTGTTCGTGCCTCCTACGGGGTCGTTTGGGGGCTGGTTTGGGTTTTTACTCTTTAACGACCTGTTTTCAAGTCTAAGTGTGATTTTTGCAAATTATCGTCATACTCTCAAACCGGGAGACCCGGGACTACGCGGTCAGTTCTTATAAGTTACGTTGGTCCCGTGCGAGGTGTTCGTGCCTCCTACGGGGTCGTTTGGGGGCTGGTTTGGGTTTTCACCCTTTAACGGCCTGTTTTCAAGTCTAGGTGTGATTTTTGCAAATTATCGTCATACTCTCAAACCGAGAGACCCGAGACTAGGCGGTCAGTTCCTACAAGTTACATTGGTCCCGTGCGAGGTGTTGGTGCCTCCTACGGGGTCGTTTGGGGGCTGGTTTGGGTTTTCACCCTTTAACGGCCTGTTTTCAAGTCTAAGTGTGATTTTTGCAAATTATCGTCATACTCTCAAACCGGGAGACTCGGGACTACGCGGTCAGTTCCTACAAGTTACATTGGTCCCGTGCGAGGTGTTCGTGCCTCCTACGGGGTCGTTTGGGGGATGGTTTGGGTTTTCACCCTTTAACGGCCTGTTTTCTAGTCTAGGTGTGATTTTTGCAAATTATCATCATACTCTCAAACCGAGAGACCCGAGACTACGCGATCAGTTCCTACAAGTTACATTGGTCCCGTGCGAGGTGTACGTGCCTCCTACGGGGTCGATTGGGGGCTGGTTTGGGTTTTCACCCTTTAACGGCCTGTTTTCAAGTCTAGGTGTGATTTTTGCAAAATTATCGTCATACTCTCAAACCGGGAGACCCGGGACTACGCGGTCAGTTCCTACAAGTTACATTGGTCACGTGCGAGGTGTTGGTGCCTCCTATGGGGTCGTTTGGGGGCTGCTTTGGGTTTTCACCCTTTAACGGCCTGTTTTCAAGTCTAAGTGTGATTTTTGCAAATTATCGTCATACTCTCAAACCGGGAGACCCGGAACTATGCGGTCAGTTCCTACAAGTTACATTGGTCCCGTGCGAGGTGTTCGTGCCTCCTACGGGGTCGTTTGCGGGCTGGTTTTGGTTTTCACCCTATAACGGCCGGTTTTCAAGTCTAAGTGTGATTTTTGCAAATTATCTTCATACTCTCAAACCGGGAGACCCGGGACTAGGCGGTCAGTTCCTTCAAGTTACATTGGTCCCGTGCGAGGTGTTCGTGCCTCCTACGGGGTCGTTTGGGGTTTGCTTGAGTTTTCACCTTTTAACGGCCTGTTTTCAAGTCCAAGTGTGATTTTTGCAAATTATCGTCATACTCTCAAACCGATAGACCCGAGACTACGCGGTCAGTTCATAAATTTACATTGGTCCCGTGCGAGGTGTTGGTGCCTCCTACGGGGTCGTTTGGGGGCAAGTTTGGGTTTTCACCCTTTAACGGCCTGTTTTCAAGCCTAAGTGTGATTTTTGCAAATTATCGTCATACTCTCAAACCGGGAGACCCGAGACTACGCGGTCAGTTCCTATAAGTTACATTGGTCACGTGCGAGGTGTTCGTGCCTCCTACAGGGTCGTTTGGGGGCTGGTTTGGGTTTTCACCCTTTAACGGCCTGTTTTCAAGTCAAGGGGTGATTTTTAAAAATTATCATCATACTCTCAAACCGGGAGGCCCGGGACTACGCGGTCAGTTCCTATAAGTTACATTGGTCTCGAGCGAGGTGTTCGTACCTCCTACGGGGTCGTTTGGGGGCTGGTTTGGGTTTTTACCCTTTAACGACCTGTTTTCAAGTCTAAGTGTGATTTTTGCAAATTATCGTCATACTCTCAAACCGAGAGACCCGGGACTACGCGGTCAGTTCCTACGAGTTACATTGGTCCCGTGCGAGGTGTTCGTACCTCCTACGGGGTCGTTTGGGGGATGGTTTGGGTTTTCACCCTTTAACGGCCTGTTTTCAAGTCTAAGTGTGATTTTTGCAAATTATCGTCATACTCTCAAATCGGGAGACCCGAGACTATGCGGTCAATTCCTACAAGTTACATTGGTCCCGTGCGAGGTGTGCGTGCCTCCTACGGGGTCGATTGGGGGATGGTTTGGGTTTTCACCCTTTAACGGCCTGTTTTCAAGTCTAAGTGTGATTTTTGCAAATTATCGTCATACTCTCAAACCGGGAGACCCGGTACTACGCGATTAGTTCTACAAGTTACATTGGTCCCGTGCGAGGTGTTCGTGTCTCCTACGGGGTCGTTTGCGGGCTGGTATGGGTTTTCACCCTATAACGGCCGGTTTTCAAGTCTAAGTGTGATTTTTGCAAATTATCTTCATACTCTCAAATCGGGAGACCCGGAACTACGCGGTCAGTTCCTTCAAGTTACATTGGTCCCGTGCGAGGTGTTCGTGCCTCCTACGGGGTCATTTGGTGGCTGGTTTGGGTTTTCACCCTTTAACGACCTGTTTTCAAGTCTAAGTGTGATTTTTGCAAATTATCGCCATACTCTCAAACCGGGAGACCCGGGACTACGCGGTCAGTTCCTACAAGTTACGTTGGTCCCGTGCGAGGTGTTCGTGCCTCCTACGGGGTCGTTTGGGGGCTGGTTTGGGTTTTCACCCTTTAACGGCCTGTTTTCAAGTCTAGGTGTGATTTTTAAAAATTATCATCATACTCTCAAACCGGGAGGCCCGAGACTACACGGTCAGTTCCTACAAGTTACATTGGTCTCGTGCGAGGTGTCCGTACCTCCTACGGGGTCGTTTGGGGGCTGGTTTGGGTTTTTACCCTTTAACGACCTGTTTCAAGTCTAAGTGTGATTTTTGCAAATTATCGTCATACTCTCAAACCGGGAGACCCGGGACTACGCGGTCAGTTCCTACGAGTTACATTGGTCCCGTGCGAGGTGTTCGTACCTCCTACGGGGTCGTTTGGGGGCTGGTTTGGGTTTTCACCCTTTAACGGCCTGTTTTCAAGTCTAAGTGTGATTTTTGCAAATTATCGTCATACTCTCAAATCGGGAGACCCGGTACTATGCGATCAGTTCTACAAGTTACATTGGTCTCGTGCGAGGTATTCGTTCCTCCTACGGGGTTGTTTGGGGGCTGGTTTGGGTTTTCACCCTTTAACGGCCTATTTGCAAGTCTAAGTGTGATTTTTGCAAATTTTCGTCATAGTCTCAAACCGGGAGACCCGGGACTACGAGGTCAGTTCCTACAAGTTACATTGGTCCCGTGCGAGGTGTTCGTGTCTCCTACGGGGTCGTTTGCGGGCTGGTATGGGTTTTCACCCTATAACGGCCGGTTTTCAAGTCTAAGTGTGATTTTTGCAAATTATCTTCATACTCTCAAACCGGGAGACCCGGGACTACGCGGTCAGTTCCTTCAAGTTACATTGGTCCCGTGCGAGGTGTTCGTGCCTCCTACGGGGTCATTTAGTGGCTGGTTTGGGTTTTCACCCTTTAACGGCCTGTTTTCAAGTCTAAGTGTGATTTTTACAAATTATCGTCATACTCTCAAACCGAGAGACCCGAGACTACGCGGTCAGTTCATAAAGTTACATTGGTCCCGTGCGAGGTGTTCGTGCCTATTACGGGGTTGTTTGGGGGCTGGTTTGGATTTTCACCCTTTAATGGCCTGTTTTCAAGTCTAAGTGTGATTTTTGCAATTATCGTCATACTCTCAAACCCGGAGACCCGAGACTACGCAGTCAGTTCCTACAAGTTACATTGGTCCCGTGCGAGGTGTTCGTACCTCCTACGGGGTCGTTTGGGGGCTGGTTTGGGTTTTCACCCTTTAACGGACTGTTTTCAAGTCTAAGTGTTATTTTTAAAAATTATCGTCATACTCTCAAACCGGGAGACCGGAGACTACGCGGTTAGTTGGCACAAGTTACGTTGGTCCTGTGCGAGGTGTTCGTGCCTCCTACGGGGTCGTTTCGGGGCTGGTTTGGGTTTTTACCCTTTAACGACCTGTTTTCAAGTCTAAGTGTGATTTTTGCAAATTATCGTCATAGTCTCAAACCGGGAGACCCGGGACTACGAGGTCAGTTCCTACAAGTTACATTGGTCCCGTGCGAGGTGTTCGTGTCTCCTACGGGGTCGTTTGCGGGCTGGTATGGGTTTTCACCCTATAACGGCCGGTTTTCAAGTCTACGTGTGATTTTTGCAAATTATCTTCATACTCTCAAATCGGGAGACCCGGGACTACGCGGTCAGTTCCATCGAGTTACATTGGTCCCGTGCGAGGTGTTCGTGCCTCCTACGGGGTCATTTGGGGGCTGGTTTGGGTTTTCACCCTTTAACGGCCCGTTTTCAAGTCTAAGTGTGATTTTTACAAATTATCGTCATACTCTCAAACCGAGAGACCCGAGACTACGCGGTCAGTTCATAAAGTTACATTGGTCCCGTGCGAGGTGTTCGTGCCTATTACGGGGTCATTTGGGGGCTGGTTTGGGTTTTCACCCTTTAATGGCCTGTTTTCAAGTCTAAGTGTGATTTTTGCAATTATCGTCATACTCTCAAACCGGGAGACCCGGGACTACGCGGTCAGTTCCTACAAGTTACATTGGTCCCGTGCGAGGTGTTCGTGCCTCCTACGGGGTCGTTTGGGGGCTGGTTTGGGTTTTCACCCTTTAACGGACTGTTTTCAAGTCTAAGTGTTATTTTTAAAAATTATCGTCATACTCTCAAACTGGGAGACCCGAGACTATGCGGTTAGTTGGCACAAGTTCCGTTGGTCCTGTGCGAGGTGTTCGTGCCTCCTACGGGGTCGTTTCGGGGTTGGTTTGGATTTTTGCCCTTTAACGACCTGTTTTCAAATCTAAGTGTGATTTTTGCAAATTATCATCATACTCTCAAACCGGGAGACCCGGGACTACGCGGTCAGTTCCTACAAGTTACATTGGTCCCGTGCGAGGTGTTCGTGCCTCCTACGGGGTCGTTTGGCGGCTGGTTTGGGTTTTCATCCTTTAACGGCCTGTTTTCAAGTCTAGGTGTGATTTTTGCAAATTATCATCATACTCTCAAACTGAGAGACCCGAGACTAGGCGGTCAGTTCCTACAAGTTACATTGGTCCCGTACGAGGTGTTGGTGCCTCTTACGGGGTCGTTTGGGGGCTGGTTTGGGTTTTCACCCTTTAACGGCCTGTTTTCAAGTCTAAGTGTGATTTTTCCAAATTATCGTCATACTCTCAAACCGGGAGACTCGGGACTACGCGGTCAGTTCCTACAAGTTACATTGGTCCCGTGCGAGGTGTTCGTGCCTCCTACGGGGTCGTTTGGGGGATGGTTTGGGTTTTCACCCTTTAACGGCCTGTTTTCTAGTCTAGGTGTGATTTTTGCAAATTATCGTCATACTCTCAAACCGAGAGACCCGAGACTACGCGGTCAGTTCCTACAAGTTACATTGGTCCCGTGCGAGGTGTTGGTGCCTCCTACGGGGTCGTTTGGGGGCTGCTTTGGGTTTTCACCCTTTAATGGCCTATTTTCAAGTCTAGGTGTGATTTTTGCAAATTATCGTCATACTCTCAAACCGGGAGACCCGGGACTACGCGGTCAGTTCCTACAAGTTACATTGGTCACGTGCGAGGTGTTGGTGCCTCCTATGGGGTCGTTTGGGGGCTAGTTTGGGTTTTCACCCTTTAACGGCCAGTTTTCAAGTCTAAGTGTGATTTTTGCAAATTATCGTCATGCTCTCAAACCGGGAGACCCAGGACTACGGGGTCAGTTCCTACAAGTTACATTGGTCCCATGCGAGGTGTTCGTGCCTCCTACGGGGTCGTTTGGGGGCTGGTTTTGGTTTTCACCCTTTAATGGCCTGTTTTCAAGTCTAGGTGTGATTTTTGCAAATTATCGTCATACTCTTAAACCGAGAGACCCGAGACTCGGCGGTCAGTTCCTACAAGTTACATTGGTCCCGTGCGAGATGTTGGTGCCTCCTACGGGGTCGTTTGGGGGCTGCTTTGGGTTTTCACCCTTTAACGGCCTGTTTTCAAGTCTAAATGTGATTTTTGCAAATTATCGTCATACTCTCAAATCAGGAGACCCGGGACTACGCGGTTAGTTGGCACAAGTTACATTGGTCACGTACGAGGTGTTCGTGCCTCCTACGGGGTCGTTTGGGGGATGGTTTGGGTTTTCACCCTTTAACGGACTGTTTTCAAGTCTAAGTGTTATTTTTAAAAATTATCGTCATACTCTCAAACCGGAAGACCCGAGACTACGCGATTAGTTGGCACAAGTTACCTTGGTCCCGTGCGAGGTGTTCGTACCTCCTAAGGGGTCGTTTGGGGGCTGGTTTGGGTTTTCACCCTTTAACAGCCTAATTTCAAGTCTAAGTGTGATTTTTGCAAATTATCGTCATACTCTCTAACCGGTAGACTCGAGACTATGCGGTTCGTTGGCACAAGTTACATTGGTCCCGAGCGAGGTGTTCGTGCCTCCTACGGGGTCGTTTGGGGGCTGGTTTGGGTTTTCACCCTTTAACGACCTGTTTTCTAGTCTAAGTATAATTTTTGCAAATTATCATCATAGTCTCAAACCGGGAGACCCGGGACTACGCGGTTTGTTCCTACAAGTTACATTGATCCCGTGCGAGGTGTTCGTGCCTCCTATGGAGTCGTTTGGGGGCTGGTTTAGGTTTTCACCCTTTAATGGCCTGTTTTCAAGTCTAAGTGTGATTTTTGTAAATTATCGTCATACTCTCAAACCGGGAGACCCGGGACTACGTGGTCAGTTCCTACAAGTTACATTTGTCCCGTGCGAGGTGTTCGTGCCTCCTACGGGGTTGTTTGGGGGCTGGTTTGGGTTTTCACCCTTTAACGGCCTGTTTTCAAGTCTAGGTGTGATTTTTGAAAATTATCATCATACTCTCAAACCGGGAGACCCGAGACTACGCGGTTAGTTGGCACAAGTTACATTGGTCCTGTGCGAGGTGTTTGTGCCTCCTACGGGGTCGTTTGGGGGCTGGTTTGGGTTTTCACCCTTTAACGACCTGTTTTCAAGTCTAAGTGTGATTTTTGCAAATTATCGTCATACTCTCAAACCGGGAGACCCGGGACTACGCGGTCAGTTCCTACAAGTTACATGGGTCCCGTGCGAGGTGTTCGTGCCTCCTACGGGGTCGTTTGGGGGCTGGTTTGAGTTTTGACCCTTTAACGGCCTGTTTTCAAGTCTAAGTGTGATTTTTGCAAATTATCGTCATACTCTCAAATCGGGAGACTCGGGACTACGCGGTCAGTTCCTACAAGTTACATTTGTCCCGTGTGAGGTGTTCGTGCCTCCTACGGGGTCGTTTGGGGGTTGGTTTGGGTTTTCACCCTTTAACGGCCTGTTTTCAAGTCTAAGTGTGATTTTTGCAAATTATCTTCATACTCTCAAACCGGGAGACCCGGGACTACGCGGTCAGTTCCTACAAGTTACATTGGTCCCGTGCGAGGTGTTCGTACCTCCTACGGGGTCGTTTGGGGGCTGGTTTGGGTTTTTACCCTTTAACGACCTGTTTTCAAGTCTAAGTGTGATTTTTGCAAATTATCGTTATACTCTCAAACCGGGAGACCCGGGACTACGCGGTCAGTTCCTACGAGTTACATTGGTCCCGTGCGAGGTGTTCGTGCCTCCTACGGGGTCGTTTGGGGGCTGGTTTGAGTTTTGACCCTTTAACGGCCTGTTTTCAAGTCTAAGTGTGATTTTTGCAAATTATCGTCATACTCTCAAATCGGGAGACTCGGGACTACGCGGTCAGTTCCTACAAGTTACATTTGTCCCGTGTGAGGTGTTCGTGCCTCCTACGGGGTCGTTTGGGGGTTGGTTTGGGTTTTCACCCTTTAACGGCCTGTTTTCAAGTCTAAGTGTGATTTTTGCAAATTATCTTCATACTCTCAAACCGGGAGACCCGGGACTACGCGGTCAGTTCCTACAAGTTACATTGGTCCCGTGCAAGGTGTTGGTGCCTCCTACGGGGTCATTTGGGGGCTGGTTTGGGTTGTTACCCTTTAACGGCCTGTTTTCAAGTCTAGGTGTGATTTTTGCCAATTATCGTCATACTCTCAAACCGGGAGACCCGGGACTACGCGGTCAGTTCCTACAAGTTACATTGGTCCCGTGCGAGGTGTTCGTGCCTCCTACGGGGTCGTTTGGGGGCTGGTATGGGTTTTCACCCTTTAACGGCCTGTTTTCAAGTCTAAGTGTGATTTTTGCAAATTATCGTCATACTCTCAAACCGGGAGACACAGGACTACGCGGTCAGTTCCTATAAGTTACATTGGTCCCGTGCGAGGTGTTCGTGCCTCCTACGGGGTCGTTTGGGGACTGGTTTGGATTTTCACCCTTTAACGGACTGTTTTCAAGTCTAAGTGTTATTTTTAAAAATTATCGTCATACTCTCAAACCGGGAGACCCGAGACTACGCGGTTAGTTGGCACAAGTTACATTGGTCCCGTACGAGGTGTTCGTGCCTCCTACGGGGTCGTTTGGGGGCTGGTTTGGGTTTTCACCCTTTAACGACCTGTTTTCAAGTCTAAGTGTGATTTTTGCAAATTATCGTCATACTCTCAAACCGGGAGACCCGGGACTACGCGGTCAGTTCCTACAAGTTACATTGGTCCCGTGCGAGGTGTTCGTGCCTCCTACGGGGTCGTTCGGGGGCTGGTTTGGGTTTTCACCCTTTAACGGCCTGTTTTCAAGTCTAAGTGTGATTTTTGCAAATTATCTTCATACTCTCAAACCGGGAGACCCGGGACTACGCGGTCAGTTCGTTCAAGTTACATTGGTCCCGTGCGAGGTGTTCGTACCTCCTACGGGGTCGTTTGGGGGCTGGTTTGGGTTTTCACCCTTTAACGGCCTGTTTTCAAGTCTAAGTGTGATTTTTGCAAATTATCGTCATACTCTCAAACCGAGAGACCCGTGACTACGCGGTCAGTTCATAAAGTTACATTGGTCCCGTGCGAGGTGTTGGTGCCTCCTACGGGGTCGTTTGGGGGCTGGATTGGGTTTTCACCCTTTAACGGCCTATTTTCAAGCTTAAGTGTGATTTTTGCAAATTATCGTCATACTCTCAAACCGGGAGACTCGGGACTACGCGGTCAGTTCCTACAAGTTACATTGGTCACGTGCGAGGTGTTCGTGCCTCCTACGGGGTCGTTTGGGGGCTGGTTTGGGTTTTCACCCTTTAACGACCTGTTTTCAAGTCTAGGTGTGATTTTTAAAAATTATCGTCATACTCTCAAACCGGGAGACCCGGGACTACGCGGTCAGTTCCTACAAGTTACATTGGTCCCGTGCGAGGTGTTCGTACCTCCTACGGGGTCGTTTGGGGGCTGGTTTGGGTTTTTACCCTTTAACGACCTGTTTTCAAGTCTAAGTGTGATTTTTGCAAATTATCGTTATACTCTCAAACCGGGAGACCCGGGACTACGCGGTCAGTTCCTACGAGTTACATTGGTCCCGTGCGAGGTGTTCGTACCTCCTACGGGGTCGTTTGGGGGTTGGTTTGGGTTTTCACCCTTTAACGGCCTCTTTTCAAGTCTAAGTGTGATTTTTACAAATTATCGTCATACTCTCAAATCGGGAGACCCGGGACTACGCGGTCAATTCCAACAAGTTACATTGGTCCCGTGCGAGGTGTGCGTGGTCGATTGGGGGTGGTTTGGGTTTTCACCCTTTAACGGCCTGTTTTCAAGTCTAAGTGTAATTTTTGCAAATTATTGTCATACTCTCAAACCGGGAGACCCGGGACTACGCGGTCAGTTCCTACAAGTTACATTGGTCCCGTGCGAGGTGTTCGTGCCTCCTACGGGGTCGTTTGCGGCCTGGTATGGGTTTCCAGCCTATAACGGCCGATTTTCAAGTCTAAGTGTGATTTTTGCAAATTATCTTCATACTCTCAAACCGGGAGACCCGGGACTACGCGGTCAGTTCCTTCAAGTTACATTGGTCCCGTGCGAGGTGTTCGTGCCTCCTACGAGGTCGTTTGGGGGCTGGTTTGGGTTTTCACCTTTTAACGGCCTGTTTTCAAGTCTAAGTGTGATTTTTGCAAATTATCGTCATACTCTCAAACCGAGAGACCCGAGACTACGCGGTCAGTTCATAAAGTTACATTGGTCCCGTGTGAGGTGTTCGTGCCTCCTACGGGATCGTTTGGGGGCTGGTTTTGGCTTTCACCCTTTAATGGCCTGTTTTCAAGTCTAGGTGTGATTTTTGTAATTTATCGTCATACTCTTAAACCGAGAGACCCGAGACTACGCGGTCAGTTCCTACAAGTTACATTGGTCCCGTGCGAGGTGTTGGTGCCTCCTACGGGGTCGTTTGGGGGCTGCTTTGGGTTTTCACCCTTTAACGGCCTGTTTTCAAGTCTAAGTGTGATTTTTGCAAATTATCATCATACTCTCAAACCGGGAGACCCGGGACTACTCGGTCAGTTCCTACAAGTTACATTGGTCACGTGCGAGGTGTTCGTGCCTCCTACGGGGTCGTTTGGGGCCTGGTTTGGGTTTCCACCCTTTAACGGCCTGTTTTCAAGTCTAGGTGTGATTTTTGAAAATTATCGTCATACTCTCAAACCGGGAGACCCGAGACTACGCGGTTAGTTGGCACAAGTTACATTGGTCCTGTGCGAGGTGTTTGTGCCTCCTACGGGGTCGTTTGGGGGCTGGTTTGGGGTTTCACCCTTTAACGACCTGTTTTCAAGTCTAAGTGTGATTTTTGCAAAATTATCATCATACTCTCAAACCGGGAGACCCGGGACTACTCGGTCAGTTCCTACAAGTTACATTGGTCACGTGCGAGGTGTTCGTGCCTCCTACGGGGTCGTTTGGGGGCTGGTTTGGGTTTCCACCCTTTAACGGCCTGTTTTCAAGTCTAGGTGTGATTTTTGAAAATTATCGTCATACTCTCAAACCGGGAGACCCGAGACTACGCGGTTAGTTGGCACAAGTTACATTGGTCCTGTGCGAGGTGTTTGTGCCTCCTACGGGGTCGTTTGGGGGCTGGTTTGGGGTTTCACCCTTTAACGACCTGTTTTCAAGTCTAAATGTGATTTTTGCAAATTATCGTCATACTCTCAAATCGGGAGACCCGGGACTACGCGGTTAGTTGGCACAAGTTACATTGGTCACGTGCGAGGTGTTCGTGCCTCCTACGGGGTCGTTTGGGGGATGGTTTGTGTTTTCACCCTTTAACGGACTGTTTTCAAGTCTAAGTGTTATTTTTAAAAATTATCGTCATACTCTCAAACCGGAAGACCCGAGACTACACGGTTAGTTGGCACAAGTTACATTGGTCCCGTGCGAGGTGTTCGTGCCTCCTAAGGGGTCGTTTGGGGGCTGGTTTGGGTTTTCACCCTTTAACAGCCTAATTTCAAGTCAAAGTGTGATTTTTGCAAATTATCGTCATACTCTCTAACCGGTAGACTCGAGACTATGCGGTTCGTTGGCACAAGTTACATTGGTCCCGAGCGAGGTGTTCGTGCCTCCTACGGGGTCGTTTGGGGGCTGGTTTGGGTTTTCACCCTTTAACGACCTGTTTTCTAGTCTAAGTATAATTTTTGCAAATTATCATCATAGTCTCAAACCGGGAGACCCGGGACTACGCGGTCAGTTCCTACAAGTTACATTGATCCCGTGCGAGATGTTCGTGCCTCCTATGGAGTCGTTTGGGGGCTGGTTTAGGTTTTCACCCTTTAATGGCCTGTTTTCAAGTCTAAGTGTGATTTTTGTAAATTATCGTCATACTCTCAAACCGGGAGACCCAGGGCTACGTGGTCAGTTCCTACAAGTTACATTTGTCCCGTGCGAGGTGTTCGTGCCTCCTACGGGGTCGTTTGGGGACTGGTTTGGGTTTTCACCCTTTAACGGCCTGTTTTCAAGTCTAGGTGTGATTTTTGAAAATTATCATCATACTCTCAAACCGGGAGACCCGAGACTACGCGGTTAGTTGGCACAAGTTACATTGGTCCTGTGCGAGGTGTTTGTGCCTCCTACGGGGTCGTTTGGGGGTTGGTTTGGGTTTTCACCCTTTAACGACCTGTTTTCAAGTCTAAGTGTGATTTTTGCAAATTATCGTCATACTCTCAAACAGGGAGACCCGGGACTACGCGGTCAGTTCCTACAAGTTACATGGGTCCCGTGCGAGGTGTTCGTGCCTCCTACGGGGTCGTTTGGGGGCTGGTTTGAGTTTTGACCCTTTAACGGCCTGTTTTCAAGTCTAAGTGTGATTTTTGCAAATTATCGTCATACTCTCAAATCGGGAGACTCGGGACTACGCGGTCAGTTCCTACAAGTTACATTGGTCCCGTGTGAGGTGTTCGTCCCTCCTACGGGGTCGTTTGGGGGTTGGTTTGTGTTTTCACCCTTTAACGGCCTGTTTTCAAGTCTAAGTGTGATTTTTGCAAATTATCGTCATACTCTCAAACCGGGAGACCCGGGACTACGCGGTCAGTTCCTACAAGTTACATTGGTCCCGTGCGAGGTGTTGGTGCCTCCTACGGGGTCATTTGGGGGCTGGTTTGGGTTGTTACCCTTTAACGGCCTGTTTTCAAGTCTAGGTGTGATTTTTGCCAATTATCGTCATACTCTCAAACCGGGAGACCCGGGACTACGCGGTCAGTTCCTACAAGTTACATTGGTCCCGTGCGAGGTGTTCGTGCCTCCTACGGGGTCGTTTGGGGGCTGGTATGGGTTTTCACCCTTTAACGGCCTGTTTTCAAGTCTAAGTGTGATTTTTGCAAATTATCGTCATACTCTCAAACCGGGAGACACAGGACTACGCGGTCAGTTCCTATAAGTTACATTGGTCCCGTGCGAGGTGTTCGTGCCTCCTACGGGGTCGTTTGGGGACTGGTTTGGATTTTCACCCTTTAACGGACTGTTTTCAAGTCTAAGTGTTATTTTTAAAAATTATCGTCATACTCTCAAACCGGGAGACCCGAGACTACGCGGTTAGTTGGCACAAGTTACATTGGTCCCGTACGAGGTGTTCGTGCCTCCTACGGGGTCGTTTGGGGGCTGGTTTGGGTTTTCACCCTTTAACGACCTGTTTTCAAGTCTAAGTGTGATTTTTGCAAATTATCGTCATACTCTCAAACCGGGAGACCCGGGACTACGCGGTCAGTTCCTACAAGTTACATTGGTCCCGTGCGAGGTGTTCGTGCCTCCTACGGGGTCGTTCGGGGGCTGGTTTGGGTTTTCACCCTTTAACGGCCTGTTTTCAAGTCTAAGTGCGATTTTTGCAAATTATCTTCATACTCTCAAACCGGGAGACCCGGAACTACGCGGTCAGTTCGTTCAGGTTACATTGGTCCCGTGCGAGGTGTTCATACCTCCTACGGGGTCGTTTGGGGGCTGGTTTGGGTTTTCACCCTTTAACGGCCTGTTGTCAAGTCTAAGTGTGATTTTTGCAAATTATCGTCATACTCTCAAACCGAGAGACCCGAGACTACGCGGTCAGTTCATAAAGTTACATTGGTCCCGTGCGAGGTGTTGGTGCCTCCTACGGGGTCGTTTGGGGGCTGGATTGGGTTTTCACCCTTTAACGGCCTGTTTTCAAGCTTAAGTGTGATTTTTGCAAATTATCGTCATACTCTCAAACCGGGAGACTCGGGACTACGCGGTCAGTTCCTACAAGTTACATTGGTCACGTGCGAGGTGTTCGTGCCTCCTACGGGGTCGTTTGGGGGCTGGTTTGGGTTTTCACCCTTTAACGACCTGTTTTCAAGTCTAGGTGTGATTTTTAAAAATTATCGTCATACTCTCAAACCGGGAGACCCGGGACTACGCGGTCAGTTCCTACAAGTTACATTGGTCCCGTGCGAGGTGTTCGTACCTCCTACGGGGTCGTTTGGTGGCTGGTTTGGGTTTTTACCCTTTAACGACCTGTTTTCAAGTCTAAGTGTGATTTTTGCAAATTATCGTTATACTCTCAAACCGGGAGACCCGGGACTACGCGGTCAGTTCCTACGAGTTACATTGGTCCCGTGCGAGGTGTTTGTACCTCCTACGGGGTCGTTTGGGGGCTGGTTTGGGTTTTCACCCTTTAACGGCCTCTTTTCAAGTCTAAGTGTGATTTTTACAAATTATCGTCATACTCTAAAATCGGGAGACCCGGGACTACGCGGTCAATTCCAACAAGTTACATTGGTCCCGTGCGAGGTGTGCGTGGTCGATTGGGGGTGGTTTGGGTTTTCACCCTTTAACGGCCTGTTTTCAAGTCTAAGTGTAATTTTTGCAAATTATCGTCATACTCTCAAAGCGGGAGACCCATCGGGAGACCCGGGACTACGCGGTCAATTCCAACAAGTTACATTGGTCCCGTGCGAGGTGTGCGTGGTCGATTGGGGGTGGTTTGGGTTTTCACCCTTTAACGGCCTGTTTTCAAGTCTAAGTGTAATTTTTGCAAATTATTGTCATACTCTCAAACCGGGAGACCCGGGACTACGCGGTCAGTTCCTACAAGTTACATTGGTCCCGTGCGAGGTGTTCGTGCCTCCTACGGGGTCGTTTGCGGCCTGGTATGGGTTTCCAGCCTATAACGGCCGATTTTCAAGTCTAAGTGTGATTTTTGCAAATTATCTTCATACTCTCAAACCGGGAGACCCGGGACTACGCGGTCAGTTCCTTCAAGTTACATTGGTCCCGTGCGAGGTGTTCGTGCCTCCTACGAGGTCGTTTGGGGGCTGGTTTGGGTTTTCACCTTTTAACGGCCTGTTTTCAAGTCTAAGTGTGATTTTTGCAAATTATCGTCATACTCTCAAACCGAGAGACCCGAGACTACGCGGTCAGTTCATAAAGTTACATTGGTCCCGTGTGAGGTGTTCGTGCCTCCTACGGGATCGTTTGGGGGCTGGTTTTGGCTTTCACCCTTTAATGGCCTGTTTTCAAGTCTAGGTGTGATTTTTGTAATTTATCGTCATACTCTTAAACCGAGAGACCCGAGACTACGCGGTCAGTTCCTACAAGTTACATTGGTCCCGTGCGAGGTGTTGGTGCCTCCTACGGGGTCGTTTGGGGGCTGCTTTGGGTTTTCACCCTTTAACGGCCTGTTTTCAAGTCTAAGTGTGATTTTTGCAAATTATCATCATACTCTCAAACCGGGAGACCCGGGACTACTCGGTCAGTTCCTACAAGTTACATTGGTCACGTGCGAGGTGTTCGTGCCTCCTACGGGGTCGTTTGGGGCCTGGTTTGGGTTTCCACCCTTTAACGGCCTGTTTTCAAGTCTAGGTGTGATTTTTGAAAATTATCGTCATACTCTCAAACCGGGAGACCCGAGACTACGCGGTTAGTTGGCACAAGTTACATTGGTCCTGTGCGAGGTGTTTGTGCCTCCTACGGGGTCGTTTGGGGGCTGGTTTGGGGTTTCACCCTTTAACGACCTGTTTTCAAGTCTAAGTGTGATTTTTGCAAAATTATCATCATACTCTCAAACCGGGAGACCCGGGACTACTCGGTCAGTTCCTACAAGTTACATTGGTCACGTGCGAGGTGTTCGTGCCTCCTACGGGGTCGTTTGGGGGCTGGTTTGGGTTTCCACCCTTTAACGGCCTGTTTTCAAGTCTAGGTGTGATTTTTGAAAATTATCGTCATACTCTCAAACCGGGAGACCCGAGACTACGCGGTTAGTTGGCACAAGTTACATTGGTCCTGTGCGAGGTGTTTGTGCCTCCTACGGGGTCGTTTGGGGGCTGGTTTGGGGTTTCACCCTTTAACGACCTGTTTTCAAGTCTAAATGTGATTTTTGCAAATTATCGTCATACTCTCAAATCGGGAGACCCGGGACTACGCGGTTAGTTGGCACAAGTTACATTGGTCACGTGCGAGGTGTTCGTGCCTCCTACGGGGTCGTTTGGGGGATGGTTTGGGTTTTCACCCTTTAACGGACTGTTTTCAAGTCTAAGTGTTATTTTTAAAAATTATCGTCATACTCTCAAACCGGAAGACCCGAGACTACACGGTTAGTTGGCACAAGTTACATTGGTCCCGTGCGAGGTGTTCGTGCCTCCTAAGGGGTCGTTTGGGGGCTGGTTTGGGTTTTCACCCTTTAACAGCCTAATTTCAAGTCAAAGTGTGATTTTTGCAAATTATCGTCATACTCTCTAACCGGTAGACTCGAGACTATGCGGTTCGTTGGCACAAGTTACATTGGTCCCGAGCGAGGTGTTCGTGCCTCCTACGGGGTCGTTTGGGGGCTGGTTTGGGTTTTCACCCTTTAACGACCTGTTTTCTAGTCTAAGTATAATTTTTGCAAATTATCATCATAGTCTCAAACCGGGAGACCCGGGACTACGCGGTCAGTTCCTACAAGTTACATTGATCCCGTGCGAGATGTTCGTGCCTCCTATGGAGTCGTTTGGGGGCTGGTTTAGGTTTTCACCCTTTAATGGCCTGTTTTCAAGTCTAAGTGTGATTTTTGTAAATTATCGTCATACTCTCAAACCGGGAGACCCAGGACTACGTGGTCAGTTCCTACAAGTTACATTTGTCCCGTGCGAGGTGTTCGTGCCTCCTACGGGGTCGTTTGGGGACTGGTTTGGGTTTTCACCCTTTAACGGCCTGTTTTCAAGTCTAGGTGTGATTTTTGAAAATTATCATCATACTCTCAAACCGGGAGACCCGAGACTACGCGGTTAGTTGGCACAAGTTACATTGGTCCTGTGCGAGGTGTTTGTGCCTCCTACGGGGTCGTTTGGGGGTTGGTTTGGGTTTTCACCCTTTAACGACCTGTTTTCAAGTCTAAGTGTGATTTTTGCAAATTATCGTCATACTCTCAAACAGGGAGACCCGGGACTACGCGGTCAGTTCCTACAAGTTACATGGGTCCCGTGCGAGGTGTTCGTGCCTCCTACGGGGTCGTTTGGGGGCTGGTTTGAGTTTTGACCCTTTAACGGCCTGTTTTCAAGTCTAAGTGTGATTTTTGCAAATTATCGTCATACTCTCAAATCGGGAGACTCGGGACTACGCGGTCAGTTCCTACAAGTTACATTGGTCCCGTGTGAGGTGTTCGTGCCTCCTACGGGGTCGTTTGGGGGTTGGTTTGTGTTTTCACCCTTTAACGGCCTGTTTTCAAGTCTAAGTGTGATTTTTGCAAATTATCGTCATACTCTCAAACCGGGAGACCCGGGACTACGCGGTCAGTTCCTACAAGTTACATTGGTCCCGTGCGAGGTGTTGGTGCCTCCTACGGGGTCATTTGGGGGCTGGTTTGGGTTGTTACCCTTTAACGGCCTGTTTTCAAGTCTAGGTGTGATTTTTGCCAATTATCGTCATACTCTCAAACCGGGAGACCCGGGACTACGCGGTCAGTTCCTACAAGTTACATTGGTCCCGTGCGAGGTGTTCGTGCCTCCTACGGGGTCGTTTGGGGGCTGGTATGGGTTTTCACCCTTTAACGGCCTGTTTTCAAGTCTAAGTGTGATTTTTGCAAATTATCGTCATACTCTCAAACCGGGAGACACAGGACTACGCGGTCAGTTCCTATAAGTTACATTGGTCCCGTGCGAGGTGTTCGTGCCTCCTACGGGGTCGTTTGGGGACTGGTTTGGATTTTCACCCTTTAACGGACTGTTTTCAAGTCTAAGTGTTATTTTTAAAAATTATCGTCATACTCTCAAACCGGGAGACCCGAGACTACGCGGTTAGTTGGCACAAGTTACATTGGTCCCGTACGAGGTGTTCGTGCCTCCTACGGGGTCGTTTGGGGGCTGGTTTGGGTTTTCACCCTTTAACGACCTGTTTTCAAGTCTAAGTGTGATTTTTGCAAATTATCGTCATACTCTCAAACCGGGAGACCCGGGACTACGCGGTCAGTTCCTACAAGTTACATTGGTCCCGTGCGAGGTGTTCGTGCCTCCTACGGGGTCGTTCGGGGGCTGGTTTGGGTTTTCACCCTTTAACGGCCTGTTTTCAAGTCTAAGTGCGATTTTTGCAAATTATCTTCATACTCTCAAACCGGGAGACCCGAAACTACGCGGTCAGTTCGTTCAGGTTACATTGGTCCCGTGCGAGGTGTTCATACCTCCTACGGGGTCGTTTGGGGGCTGGTTTGGGTTTTCACCCTTTAACGGCCTGTTGTCAAGTCTAAGTGTGATTTTTGCAAATTATCGTCATACTCTCAAACCGAGAGACCCGAGACTACGCGGTCAGTTCATAAAGTTACATTGGTCCCGTGCGAGGTGTTGGTGCCTCCTACGGGGTCGTTTGGGGGCTGGATTGGGTTTTCACCCTTTAACGGCCTGTTTTCAAGCTTAAGTGTGATTTTTGCAAATTATCGTCATACTCTCAAACCGGGAGACTCGGGACTACGCGGTCAGTTCCTACAAGTTACATTGGTCACGTGCGAGGTGTTCGTGCCTCCTACGGGGTCGTTTGGGGGCTGGTTTGGGTTTTCACCCTTTAACGACCTGTTTTCAAGTCTAGGTGTGATTTTTAAAAATTATCGTCATACTCTCAAACCGGGAGACCCGGGACTACGCGGTCAGTTCCTACAAGTTACATTGGTCCCGTGCGAGGTGTTCGTACCTCCTACGGGGTCGTTTGGTGGCTGGTTTGGGTTTTTACCCTTTAACGACCTGTTTTCAAGTCTAAGTGTGATTTTTGCAAATTATCGTTATACTCTCAAACCGGGAGACCCGGGACTACGCGGTCAGTTCCTACGAGTTACATTGGTCCCGTGCGAGGTGTTTGTACCTCCTACGGGGTCGTTTGGGGGCTGGTTTGGGTTTTCACCCTTTAACGGCCTCTTTTCAAGTCTAAGTGTGATTTTTACAAATTATCGTCATACTCTCAAATCGGGAGACCCGGGACTACGCGGTCAATTCCAACAAGTTACATTGGTCCCGTGCGAGGTGTGCGTGGTCGATTGGGGGTGGTTTGGGTTTTCACCCTTTAACGGCCTGTTTTCAAGTCTAAGTGTAATTTTTGCAAATTATCGTCATACTCTCAAAGCGGGAGACCCGGTACTACGCGGTCAGTTCCTACAAGTTACATTGGTCTCGTGCGAGGTGTTCGTGCCTCCTACGGGGTTGTTTGGGGGCTGGTTTGGGTTTTCACCCTTTAACGGCCTATTTGCAAGTCTAAGTGTGATTTTTGCAAATTATCGTCATAGTCTCAAACCGGGAGACCCGGGACTACGAGGTCAGTTCCTACAAGTTACATTGGTCCCGTGCGAGGTGTTCGTGTCTCCTACGGGGTCGTTTGCGGGCTGGTATGGGTTTTCACCCTATAACGGCCGGTTTTCAAGTCTACGTGTGATTTTTGCAAATTATCTTCATACTCTCAAATCGGGAGAACCGGGACTACGCGGTCAGTTCCATCGAGTTACATTGGTCCCGTGCGAGGTGTTCGTGCCTCCTACGGGGTCATTTGGGGGCTGGTTTGGGTTTTCACCCTTTAACGGCCCGTTTTCAAGTCTAAGTGTGATTTTTACAAATTATCGTCATACTCTCAAACCGAGAGACCCGAGACTACGCGGTCAGTTCATAAAGTTACATTGGTCCCGTGCGAGGTGTTCGTGCCTATTACGGGGTCATTTGGGGGCTGGTTTGGGTTTTCACCCTTTAATGGCCTGTTTTCAAGTCTAAGTGTGATTTTTGCAATTATCGTCATACTCTCAAACCGGGAGACCCGGGACTACGCGGTCAGTTCCTACAAGTTACATTGGTCCCGTGCGAGGTGTTCGTGCCTCCTACGGGGTCGTTTGGGGGCTGGTTTGGGTTTTCACCCTTTAACGGACTGTTTTCAAGTCTAAGTGTTATTTTTAAAAATTATCGTCATACTCTCAAACTGGGAGACCCGAGACTATGCGGTTAGTTGGCACAAGTTCCGTTGGTCCTGTGCGAGGTGTTCGTGCCTCCTACGGGGTCGTTTCGGGGTTGGTTTGGATTTTTGCCCTTTAACGACCTGTTTTCAAATCTAAGTGTGATTTTTGCAAATTATCATCATACTCTCAAACCGGGAGACCCGGGACTACGCGGTCAGTTCCTACAAGTTACATTGGTCCCGTGCGAGGTGTTCGTGCCTCCTACGGGGTCGTTTGGCGGCTGGTTTGGGTTTTCATCCTTTAACGGCCTGTTTTCAAGTCTAGGTGTGATTTTTGCAAATTATCATCATACTCTCAAACTGAGAGACCCGAGACTAGGCGGTCAGTTCCTACAAGTTACATTGGTCCCGTACGAGGTGTTGGTGCCTCTTACGGGGTCGTTTGGGGGCTGGTTTGGGTTTTCACCCTTTAACGGCCTGTTTTCAAGTCTAAGTGTGATTTTTCCAAATTATCGTCATACTCTCAAACCGGGAGACTCGGGACTACGCGGTCAGTTCCTACAAGTTACATTGGTCCCGTGCGAGGTGTTCGTGCCTCCTACGGGGTCGTTTGGGGGATGGTTTGGGTTTTCACCCTTTAACGGCCTGTTTTCTAGTCTAGGTGTGATTTTTGCAAATTATCGTCATACTCTCAAACCGAGAGACCCGAGACTACGCGGTCAGTTCCTACAAGTTACATTGGTCCCGTGCGAGGTGTTGGTGCCTCCTACGGGGTCGTTTGGGGGCTGCTTTGGGTTTTCACCCTTTAATGGCCTATTTTCAAGTCTAGGTGTGATTTTTGCAAATTATCGTCATACTCTCAAACCGGGAGACCCGGGACTACGCGGTCAGTTCCTACAAGTTACATTGGTCACGTGCGAGGTGTTGGTGCCTCCTATGGGGTCGTTTGGGGGCTAGTTTGGGTTTTCACCCTTTAACGGCCAGTTTTCAAGTCTAAGTGTGATTTTTGCAAATTATCGTCATGCTCTCAAACCGGGAGACCCAGGACTACGGGGTCAGTTCCTACAAGTTACATTGGTCCCATGCGAGGTGTTCGTGCCTCCTACGGGGTCGTTTGGGGGCTGGTTTTGGTTTTCACCCTTTAATGGCCTGTTTTCAAGTCTAGGTGTGATTTTTGCAAATTATCGTCATACTCTTAAACCGAGAGACCCGAGACTCGGCGGTCAGTTCCTACAAGTTACATTGGTCCCGTGCGAGATGTTGGTGCCTCCTACGGGGTCGTTTGGGGGCTGCTTTGGGTTTTCACCCTTTAATGGCCTGTTTTCAAGTCTAAATGTGATTTTTGCAAATTATCGTCATACTCTCAAATCAGGAGACCCGGGACTACGCGGTTAGTTGGCACAAGTTACATTGGTCACGTACGAGGTGTTCGTGCCTCCTACGGGGTCGTTTGGGGGATGGTTTGGGTTTTCACCCTTTAACGGACTGTTTTCAAGTCTAAGTGTTATTTTTAAAAATTATCGTCATACTCTCAAACCGGAAGACCCGAGACTACGCGATTAGTTGGCACAAGTTACCTTGGTCCCGTGCGAGGTGTTCGTACCTCCTAAGGGGTCGTTTGGGGGCTGGTTTGGGTTTTCACCCTTTAACAGCCTAATTTCAAGTCTAAGTGTGATTTTTGCAAATTATCGTCATACTCTCTAACCGGTAGACTCGAGACTATGCGGTTCGTTGGCACAAGTTACATTGGTCCCGAGCGAGGTGTTCGTGCCTCCTACGGGGTCGTTTGGGGGCTGGTTTGGGTTTTCACCCTTTAACGACCTGTTTTCTAGTCTAAGTATAATTTTTGCAAATTATCATCATAGTCTCAAACCGGGAGACCCGGGACTACGCGGTTTGTTCCTACAAGTTACATTGATCCCGTGCGAGGTGTTCGTGCCTCCTATGGAGTCGTTTGGGGGCTGGTTTAGGTTTTCACCCTTTAATGGCCTGTTTTCAAGTCTAAGTGTGATTTTTGTAAATTATCGTCATACTCTCAAACCGGGAGACCCGGGACTACGTGGTCAGTTCCTACAAGTTACATTTGTCCCGTGCGAGGTGTTCGTGCCTCCTACGGGGTTGTTTGGGGGCTGGTTTGGGTTTTCACCCTTTAACGGCCTGTTTTCAAGTCTAGGTGTGATTTTTGAAAATTATCATCATACTCTCAAACCGGGAGACCCGAGACTACGCGGTTAGTTGGCACAAGTTACATTGGTCCTGTGCGAGGTGTTTGTGCCTCCTACGGGGTCGTT
This sequence comes from Sambucus nigra, assembly GCA_949130495.1. Lineage (NCBI taxonomy): Eukaryota > Viridiplantae > Streptophyta > Magnoliopsida > Dipsacales > Adoxaceae > Sambucus > Sambucus nigra. Next base: position 462,004,041 of record OX422211.1, on the reverse strand, counting down.
TGGGGGCTGGTTTGGGTTTTCACCCTTTAACGACCTGTTTTCAAGTCTAAGTGTGATTTTTGCAAATTATCGTCATACTCTCAAACCGGGAGACCCGGGACTACGCGGTCAGTTCCTACAAGTTACATGGGTCCCGTGCGAGGTGTTCGTGCCTCCTACGGGGTCGTTTGGGGGCTGGTTTGAGTTTTGACCCTTTAACGGCCTGTTTTCAAGTCTAAGTGTGATTTTTGCAAATTATCGTCATACTCTCAAATCGGGAGACTCGGGACTACGCGGTCAGTTCCTACAAGTTACATTTGTCCCGTGTGAGGTGTTCGTGCCTCCTACGGGGTCGTTTGGGGGTTGGTTTGGGTTTTCACCCTTTAACGGCCTGTTTTCAAGTCTAAGTGTGATTTTTGCAAATTATCTTCATACTCTCAAACCGGGAGACCCGGGACTACGCGGTCAGTTCCTACAAGTTACATTGGTCCCGTGCAAGGTGTTGGTGCCTCCTACGGGGTCATTTGGGGGCTGGTTTGGGTTGTTACCCTTTAACGGCCTGTTTTCAAGTCTAGGTGTGATTTTTGCCAATTATCGTCATACTCTCAAACCGGGAGACCCGGGACTACGCGGTCAGTTCCTACAAGTTACATTGGTCCCGTGCGAGGTGTTCGTGCCTCCTACGGGGTCGTTTGGGGGCTGGTATGGGTTTTCACCCTTTAACGGCCTGTTTTCAAGTCTAAGTGTGATTTTTGCAAATTATCGTCATACTCTCAAACCGGGAGACACAGGACTACGCGGTCAGTTCCTATAAGTTACATTGGTCCCGTGCGAGGTGTTCGTGCCTCCTACGGGGTCGTTTGGGGACTGGTTTGGATTTTCACCCTTTAACGGACTGTTTTCAAGTCTAAGTGTTATTTTTAAAAATTATCGTCATACTCTCAAACCGGGAGACCCGAGACTACGCGGTTAGTTGGCACAAGTTACATTGGTCCCGTACGAGGTGTTCGTGCCTCCTACGGGGTCGTTTGGGGGCTGGTTTGGGTTTTCACCCTTTAACGACCTGTTTTCAAGTCTAAGTGTGATTTTTGCAAATTATCGTCATACTCTCAAACCGGGAGACCCGGGACTACGCGGTCAGTTCCTACAAGTTACATTGGTCCCGTGCGAGGTGTTCGTGCCTCCTACGGGGTCGTTCGGGGGCTGGTTTGGGTTTTCACCCTTTAACGGCCTGTTTTCAAGTCTAAGTGTGATTTTTGCAAATTATCTTCATACTCTCAAACCGGGAGACCCGGGACTACGCGGTCAGTTCGTTCAAGTTACATTGGTCCCGTGCGAGGTGTTCGTACCTCCTACGGGGTCGTTTGGGGGCTGGTTTGGGTTTTCACCCTTTAACGGCCTGTTTTCAAGTCTAAGTGTGATTTTTGCAAATTATCGTCATACTCTCAAACCGAGAGACCCGTGACTACGCGGTCAGTTCATAAAGTTACATTGGTCCCGTGCGAGGTGTTGGTGCCTCCTACGGGGTCGTTTGGGGGCTGGATTGGGTTTTCACCCTTTAACGGCCTATTTTCAAGCTTAAGTGTGATTTTTGCAAATTATCGTCATACTCTCAAACCGGGAGACTCGGGACTACGCGGTCAGTTCCTACAAGTTACATTGGTCACGTGCGAGGTGTTCGTGCCTCCTACGGGGTCGTTTGGGGGCTGGTTTGGGTTTTCACCCTTTAACGACCTGTTTTCAAGTCTAGGTGTGATTTTTAAAAATTATCGTCATACTCTCAAACCGGGAGACCCGGGACTACGCGGTCAGTTCCTACAAGTTACATTGGTCCCGTGCGAGGTGTTCGTACCTCCTACGGGGTCGTTTGGGGGCTGGTTTGGGTTTTTACCCTTTAACGACCTGTTTTCAAGTCTAAGTGTGATTTTTGCAAATTATCGTTATACTCTCAAACCGGGAGACCCGGGACTACGCGGTCAGTTCCTACGAGTTACATTGGTCCCGTGCGAGGTGTTCGTACCTCCTACGGGGTCGTTTGGGGGTTGGTTTGGGTTTTCACCCTTTAACGGCCTCTTTTCAAGTCTAAGTGTGATTTTTACAAATTATCGTCATACTCTCAAATCGGGAGACCCGGGACTACGCGGTCAATTCCAACAAGTTACATTGGTCCCGTGCGAGGTGTGCGTGGTCGATTGGGGGTGGTTTGGGTTTTCACCCTTTAACGGCCTGTTTTCAAGTCTAAGTGTAATTTTTGCAAATTATTGTCATACTCTCAAACCGGGAGACCCGGGACTACGCGGTCAGTTCCTACAAGTTACATTGGTCCCGTGCGAGGTGTTCGTGCCTCCTACGGGGTCGTTTGCGGCCTGGTATGGGTTTCCAGCCTATAACGGCCGATTTTCAAGTCTAAGTGTGATTTTTGCAAATTATCTTCATACTCTCAAACCGGGAGACCCGGGACTACGCGGTCAGTTCCTTCAAGTTACATTGGTCCCGTGCGAGGTGTTCGTGCCTCCTACGAGGTCGTTTGGGGGCTGGTTTGGGTTTTCACCTTTTAACGGCCTGTTTTCAAGTCTAAGTGTGATTTTTGCAAATTATCGTCATACTCTCAAACCGAGAGACCCGAGACTACGCGGTCAGTTCATAAAGTTACATTGGTCCCGTGTGAGGTGTTCGTGCCTCCTACGGGATCGTTTGGGGGCTGGTTTTGGCTTTCACCCTTTAATGGCCTGTTTTCAAGTCTAGGTGTGATTTTTGTAATTTATCGTCATACTCTTAAACCGAGAGACCCGAGACTACGCGGTCAGTTCCTACAAGTTACATTGGTCCCGTGCGAGGTGTTGGTGCCTCCTACGGGGTCGTTTGGGGGCTGCTTTGGGTTTTCACCCTTTAACGGCCTGTTTTCAAGTCTAAGTGTGATTTTTGCAAATTATCATCATACTCTCAAACCGGGAGACCCGGGACTACTCGGTCAGTTCCTACAAGTTACATTGGTCACGTGCGAGGTGTTCGTGCCTCCTACGGGGTCGTTTGGGGCCTGGTTTGGGTTTCCACCCTTTAACGGCCTGTTTTCAAGTCTAGGTGTGATTTTTGAAAATTATCGTCATACTCTCAAACCGGGAGACCCGAGACTACGCGGTTAGTTGGCACAAGTTACATTGGTCCTGTGCGAGGTGTTTGTGCCTCCTACGGGGTCGTTTGGGGGCTGGTTTGGGGTTTCACCCTTTAACGACCTGTTTTCAAGTCTAAGTGTGATTTTTGCAAAATTATCATCATACTCTCAAACCGGGAGACCCGGGACTACTCGGTCAGTTCCTACAAGTTACATTGGTCACGTGCGAGGTGTTCGTGCCTCCTACGGGGTCGTTTGGGGGCTGGTTTGGGTTTCCACCCTTTAACGGCCTGTTTTCAAGTCTAGGTGTGATTTTTGAAAATTATCGTCATACTCTCAAACCGGGAGACCCGAGACTACGCGGTTAGTTGGCACAAGTTACATTGGTCCTGTGCGAGGTGTTTGTGCCTCCTACGGGGTCGTTTGGGGGCTGGTTTGGGGTTTCACCCTTTAACGACCTGTTTTCAAGTCTAAATGTGATTTTTGCAAATTATCGTCATACTCTCAAATCGGGAGACCCGGGACTACGCGGTTAGTTGGCACAAGTTACATTGGTCACGTGCGAGGTGTTCGTGCCTCCTACGGGGTCGTTTGGGGGATGGTTTGGGTTTTCACCCTTTAACGGACTGTTTTCAAGTCTAAGTGTTATTTTTAAAAATTATCGTCATACTCTCAAACCGGAAGACCCGAGACTACACGGTTAGTTGGCACAAGTTACATTGGTCCCGTGCGAGGTGTTCGTGCCTCCTAAGGGGTCGTTTGGGGGCTGGTTTGGGTTTTCACCCTTTAACAGCCTAATTTCAAGTCAAAGTGTGATTTTTGCAAATTATCGTCATACTCTCTAACCGGTAGACTCGAGACTATGCGGTTCGTTGGCACAAGTTACATTGGTCCCGAGCGAGGTGTTCGTGCCTCCTACGGGGTCGTTTGGGGGCTGGTTTGGGTTTTCACCCTTTAACGACCTGTTTTCTAGTCTAAGTATAATTTTTGCAAATTATCATCATAGTCTCAAACCGGGAGACCCGGGACTACGCGGTCAGTTCCTACAAGTTACATTGATCCCGTGCGAGATGTTCGTGCCTCCTATGGAGTCGTTTGGGGGCTGGTTTAGGTTTTCACCCTTTAATGGCCTGTTTTCAAGTCTAAGTGTGATTTTTGTAAATTATCGTCATACTCTCAAACCGGGAGACCCAGGACTACGTGGTCAGTTCCTACAAGTTACATTTGTCCCGTGCGAGGTGTTCGTGCCTCCTACGGGGTCGTTTGGGGACTGGTTTGGGTTTTCACCCTTTAACGGCCTGTTTTCAAGTCTAGGTGTGATTTTTGAAAATTATCATCATACTCTCAAACCGGGAGACCCGAGACTACGCGGTTAGTTGGCACAAGTTACATTGGTCCTGTGCGAGGTGTTTGTGCCTCCTACGGGGTCGTTTGGGGGTTGGTTTGGGTTTTCACCCTTTAACGACCTGTTTTCAAGTCTAAGTGTGATTTTTGCAAATTATCGTCATACTCTCAAACAGGGAGACCCGGGACTACGCGGTCAGTTCCTACAAGTTACATGGGTCCCGTGCGAGGTGTTCGTGCCTCCTACGGGGTCGTTTGGGGGCTGGTTTGAGTTTTGACCCTTTAACGGCCTGTTTTCAAGTCTAAGTGTGATTTTTGCAAATTATCGTCATACTCTCAAATCGGGAGACTCGGGACTACGCGGTCAGTTCCTACAAGTTACATTGGTCCCGTGTGAGGTGTTCGTGCCTCCTACGGGGTCGTTTGGGGGTTGGTTTGTGTTTTCACCCTTTAACGGCCTGTTTTCAAGTCTAAGTGTGATTTTTGCAAATTATCGTCATACTCTCAAACCGGGAGACCCGGGACTACGCGGTCAGTTCCTACAAGTTACATTGGTCCCGTGCGAGGTGTTGGTGCCTCCTACGGGGTCATTTGGGGGCTGGTTTGGGTTGTTACCCTTTAACGGCCTGTTTTCAAGTCTAGGTGTGATTTTTGCCAATTATCGTCATACTCTCAAACCGGGAGACCCGGGACTACGCGGTCAGTTCCTACAAGTTACATTGGTCCCGTGCGAGGTGTTCGTGCCTCCTACGGGGTCGTTTGGGGGCTGGTATGGGTTTTCACCCTTTAACGGCCTGTTTTCAAGTCTAAGTGTGATTTTTGCAAATTATCGTCATACTCTCAAACCGGGAGACACAGGACTACGCGGTCAGTTCCTATAAGTTACATTGGTCCCGTGCGAGGTGTTCGTGCCTCCTACGGGGTCGTTTGGGGACTGGTTTGGATTTTCACCCTTTAACGGACTGTTTTCAAGTCTAAGTGTTATTTTTAAAAATTATCGTCATACTCTCAAACCGGGAGACCCGAGACTACGCGGTTAGTTGGCACAAGTTACATTGGTCCCGTACGAGGTGTTCGTGCCTCCTACGGGGTCGTTTGGGGGCTGGTTTGGGTTTTCACCCTTTAACGACCTGTTTTCAAGTCTAAGTGTGATTTTTGCAAATTATCGTCATACTCTCAAACCGGGAGACCCGGGACTACGCGGTCAGTTCCTACAAGTTACATTGGTCCCGTGCGAGGTGTTCGTGCCTCCTACGGGGTCGTTCGGGGGCTGGTTTGGGTTTTCACCCTTTAACGGCCTGTTTTCAAGTCTAAGTGCGATTTTTGCAAATTATCTTCATACTCTCAAACCGGGAGACCCGAAACTACGCGGTCAGTTCGTTCAGGTTACATTGGTCCCGTGCGAGGTGTTCATACCTCCTACGGGGTCGTTTGGGGGCTGGTTTGGGTTTTCACCCTTTAACGGCCTGTTGTCAAGTCTAAGTGTGATTTTTGCAAATTATCGTCATACTCTCAAACCGAGAGACCCGAGACTACGCGGTCAGTTCATAAAGTTACATTGGTCCCGTGCGAGGTGTTGGTGCCTCCTACGGGGTCGTTTGGGGGCTGGATTGGGTTTTCACCCTTTAACGGCCTGTTTTCAAGCTTAAGTGTGATTTTTGCAAATTATCGTCATACTCTCAAACCGGGAGACTCGGGACTACGCGGTCAGTTCCTACAAGTTACATTGGTCACGTGCGAGGTGTTCGTGCCTCCTACGGGGTCGTTTGGGGGCTGGTTTGGGTTTTCACCCTTTAACGACCTGTTTTCAAGTCTAGGTGTGATTTTTAAAAATTATCGTCATACTCTCAAACCGGGAGACCCGGGACTACGCGGTCAGTTCCTACAAGTTACATTGGTCCCGTGCGAGGTGTTCGTACCTCCTACGGGGTCGTTTGGTGGCTGGTTTGGGTTTTTACCCTTTAACGACCTGTTTTCAAGTCTAAGTGTGATTTTTGCAAATTATCGTTATACTCTCAAACCGGGAGACCCGGGACTACGCGGTCAGTTCCTACGAGTTACATTGGTCCCGTGCGAGGTGTTTGTACCTCCTACGGGGTCGTTTGGGGGCTGGTTTGGGTTTTCACCCTTTAACGGCCTCTTTTCAAGTCTAAGTGTGATTTTTACAAATTATCGTCATACTCTCAAATCGGGAGACCCGGGACTACGCGGTCAATTCCAACAAGTTACATTGGTCCCGTGCGAGGTGTGCGTGGTCGATTGGGGGTGGTTTGGGTTTTCACCCTTTAACGGCCTGTTTTCAAGTCTAAGTGTAATTTTTGCAAATTATCGTCATACTCTCAAAGCGGGAGACCCGGTACTACGCGGTCAGTTCCTACAAGTTACATTGGTCTCGTGCGAGGTGTTCGTGCCTCCTACGGGGTTGTTTGGGGGCTGGTTTGGGTTTTCACCCTTTAACGGCCTATTTGCAAGTCTAAGTGTGATTTTTGCAAATTATCGTCATAGTCTCAAACCGGGAGACCCGGGACTACGAGGTCAGTTCCTACAAGTTACATTGGTCCCGTGCGAGGTGTTCGTGTCTCCTACGGGGTCGTTTGCGGGCTGGTATGGGTTTTCACCCTATAACGGCCGGTTTTCAAGTCTACGTGTGATTTTTGCAAATTATCTTCATACTCTCAAATCGGGAGAACCGGGACTACGCGGTCAGTTCCATCGAGTTACATTGGTCCCGTGCGAGGTGTTCGTGCCTCCTACGGGGTCATTTGGGGGCTGGTTTGGGTTTTCACCCTTTAACGGCCCGTTTTCAAGTCTAAGTGTGATTTTTACAAATTATCGTCATACTCTCAAACCGAGAGACCCGAGACTACGCGGTCAGTTCATAAAGTTACATTGGTCCCGTGCGAGGTGTTCGTGCCTATTACGGGGTCATTTGGGGGCTGGTTTGGGTTTTCACCCTTTAATGGCCTGTTTTCAAGTCTAAGTGTGATTTTTGCAATTATCGTCATACTCTCAAACCGGGAGACCCGGGACTACGCGGTCAGTTCCTACAAGTTACATTGGTCCCGTGCGAGGTGTTCGTGCCTCCTACGGGGTCGTTTGGGGGCTGGTTTGGGTTTTCACCCTTTAACGGACTGTTTTCAAGTCTAAGTGTTATTTTTAAAAATTATCGTCATACTCTCAAACTGGGAGACCCGAGACTATGCGGTTAGTTGGCACAAGTTCCGTTGGTCCTGTGCGAGGTGTTCGTGCCTCCTACGGGGTCGTTTCGGGGTTGGTTTGGATTTTTGCCCTTTAACGACCTGTTTTCAAATCTAAGTGTGATTTTTGCAAATTATCATCATACTCTCAAACCGGGAGACCCGGGACTACGCGGTCAGTTCCTACAAGTTACATTGGTCCCGTGCGAGGTGTTCGTGCCTCCTACGGGGTCGTTTGGCGGCTGGTTTGGGTTTTCATCCTTTAACGGCCTGTTTTCAAGTCTAGGTGTGATTTTTGCAAATTATCATCATACTCTCAAACTGAGAGACCCGAGACTAGGCGGTCAGTTCCTACAAGTTACATTGGTCCCGTACGAGGTGTTGGTGCCTCTTACGGGGTCGTTTGGGGGCTGGTTTGGGTTTTCACCCTTTAACGGCCTGTTTTCAAGTCTAAGTGTGATTTTTCCAAATTATCGTCATACTCTCAAACCGGGAGACTCGGGACTACGCGGTCAGTTCCTACAAGTTACATTGGTCCCGTGCGAGGTGTTCGTGCCTCCTACGGGGTCGTTTGGGGGATGGTTTGGGTTTTCACCCTTTAACGGCCTGTTTTCTAGTCTAGGTGTGATTTTTGCAAATTATCGTCATACTCTCAAACCGAGAGACCCGAGACTACGCGGTCAGTTCCTACAAGTTACATTGGTCCCGTGCGAGGTGTTGGTGCCTCCTACGGGGTCGTTTGGGGGCTGCTTTGGGTTTTCACCCTTTAATGGCCTATTTTCAAGTCTAGGTGTGATTTTTGCAAATTATCGTCATACTCTCAAACCGGGAGACCCGGGACTACGCGGTCAGTTCCTACAAGTTACATTGGTCACGTGCGAGGTGTTGGTGCCTCCTATGGGGTCGTTTGGGGGCTAGTTTGGGTTTTCACCCTTTAACGGCCAGTTTTCAAGTCTAAGTGTGATTTTTGCAAATTATCGTCATGCTCTCAAACCGGGAGACCCAGGACTACGGGGTCAGTTCCTACAAGTTACATTGGTCCCATGCGAGGTGTTCGTGCCTCCTACGGGGTCGTTTGGGGGCTGGTTTTGGTTTTCACCCTTTAATGGCCTGTTTTCAAGTCTAGGTGTGATTTTTGCAAATTATCGTCATACTCTTAAACCGAGAGACCCGAGACTCGGCGGTCAGTTCCTACAAGTTACATTGGTCCCGTGCGAGATGTTGGTGCCTCCTACGGGGTCGTTTGGGGGCTGCTTTGGGTTTTCACCCTTTAATGGCCTGTTTTCAAGTCTAAATGTGATTTTTGCAAATTATCGTCATACTCTCAAATCAGGAGACCCGGGACTACGCGGTTAGTTGGCACAAGTTACATTGGTCACGTACGAGGTGTTCGTGCCTCCTACGGGGTCGTTTGGGGGATGGTTTGGGTTTTCACCCTTTAACGGACTGTTTTCAAGTCTAAGTGTTATTTTTAAAAATTATCGTCATACTCTCAAACCGGAAGACCCGAGACTACGCGATTAGTTGGCACAAGTTACCTTGGTCCCGTGCGAGGTGTTCGTACCTCCTAAGGGGTCGTTTGGGGGCTGGTTTGGGTTTTCACCCTTTAACAGCCTAATTTCAAGTCTAAGTGTGATTTTTGCAAATTATCGTCATACTCTCTAACCGGTAGACTCGAGACTATGCGGTTCGTTGGCACAAGTTACATTGGTCCCGAGCGAGGTGTTCGTGCCTCCTACGGGGTCGTTTGGGGGCTGGTTTGGGTTTTCACCCTTTAACGACCTGTTTTCTAGTCTAAGTATAATTTTTGCAAATTATCATCATAGTCTCAAACCGGGAGACCCGGGACTACGCGGTTTGTTCCTACAAGTTACATTGATCCCGTGCGAGGTGTTCGTGCCTCCTATGGAGTCGTTTGGGGGCTGGTTTAGGTTTTCACCCTTTAATGGCCTGTTTTCAAGTCTAAGTGTGATTTTTGTAAATTATCGTCATACTCTCAAACCGGGAGACCCGGGACTACGTGGTCAGTTCCTACAAGTTACATTTGTCCCGTGCGAGGTGTTCGTGCCTCCTACGGGGTTGTTTGGGGGCTGGTTTGGGTTTTCACCCTTTAACGGCCTGTTTTCAAGTCTAGGTGTGATTTTTGAAAATTATCATCATACTCTCAAACCGGGAGACCCGAGACTACGCGGTTAGTTGGCACAAGTTACATTGGTCCTGTGCGAGGTGTTTGTGCCTCCTACGGGGTCGTTTGGGGGCTGGTTTGGGTTTTCACCCTTTAACGACCTGTTTTCAAGTCTAAGTGTGATTTTTGCAAATTATCGTCATACTCTCAAACCGGGAGACCCGGGACTACGCGGTCAGTTCCTACAAGTTACATGGGTCCCGTGCGAGGTGTTCGTGCCTCCTACGGGGTCGTTTGGGGGCTGGTTTGAGTTTTGACCCTTTAACGGCCTGTTTTCAAGTCTAAGTGTGATTTTTGCAAATTATCGTCATACTCTCAAATCGGGAGACTCGGGACTACGCGGTCAGTTCCTACAAGTTACATTTGTCCCGTGTGAGGTGTTCGTGCCTCCTACGGGGTCGTTTGGGGGTTGGTTTGGGTTTTCACCCTTTAACGGCCTGTTTTCAAGTCTAAGTGTGATTTTTGCAAATTATCTTCATACTCTCAAACCGGGAGACCCGGGACTACGCGGTCAGTTCCTACAAGTTACATTGGTCCCGTGCAAGGTGTTGGTGCCTCCTACGGGGTCATTTGGGGGCTGGTTTGGGTTGTTACCCTTTAACGGCCTGTTTTCAAGTCTAGGTGTGATTTTTGCCAATTATCGTCATACTCTCAAACCGGGAGACCCGGGACTACGCGGTCAGTTCCTACAAGTTACATTGGTCCCGTGCGAGGTGTTCGTGCCTCCTACGGGGTCGTTTGGGGGCTGGTATGGGTTTTCACCCTTTAACGGCCTGTTTTCAAGTCTAAGTGTGATTTTTGCAAATTATCGTCATACTCTCAAACCGGGAGACACAGGACTACGCGGTCAGTTCCTATAAGTTACATTGGTCCCGTGCGAGGTGTTCGTGCCTCCTACGGGGTCGTTTGGGGACTGGTTTGGATTTTCACCCTTTAACGGACTGTTTTCAAGTCTAAGTGTTATTTTTAAAAATTATCGTCATACTCTCAAACCGGGAGACCCGAGACTACGCGGTTAGTTGGCACAAGTTACATTGGTCCCGTACGAGGTGTTCGTGCCTCCTACGGGGTCGTTTGGGGGCTGGTTTGGGTTTTCACCCTTTAACGACCTGTTTTCAAGTCTAAGTGTGATTTTTGCAAATTATCGTCATACTCTCAAACCGGGAGACCCGGGACTACGCGGTCAGTTCCTACAAGTTACATTGGTCCCGTGCGAGGTGTTCGTGCCTCCTACGGGGTCGTTCGGGGGCTGGTTTGGGTTTTCACCCTTTAACGGCCTGTTTTCAAGTCTAAGTGTGATTTTTGCAAATTATCTTCATACTCTCAAACCGGGAGACCCGGGACTACGCGGTCAGTTCGTTCAAGTTACATTGGTCCCGTGCGAGGTGTTCGTACCTCCTACGGGGTCGTTTGGGGGCTGGTTTGGGTTTTCACCCTTTAACGGCCTGTTTTCAAGTCTAAGTGTGATTTTTGCAAATTATCGTCATACTCTCAAACCGAGAGACCCGTGACTACGCGGTCAGTTCATAAAGTTACATTGGTCCCGTGCGAGGTGTTGGTGCCTCCTACGGGGTCGTTTGGGGGCTGGATTGGGTTTTCACCCTTTAACGGCCTATTTTCAAGCTTAAGTGTGATTTTTGCAAATTATCGTCATACTCTCAAACCGGGAGACTCGGGACTACGCGGTCAGTTCCTACAAGTTACATTGGTCACGTGCGAGGTGTTCGTGCCTCCTACGGGGTCGTTTGGGGGCTGGTTTGGGTTTTCACCCTTTAACGACCTGTTTTCAAGTCTAGGTGTGATTTTTAAAAATTATCGTCATACTCTCAAACCGGGAGACCCGGGACTACGCGGTCAGTTCCTACAAGTTACATTGGTCCCGTGCGAGGTGTTCGTACCTCCTACGGGGTCGTTTGGGGGCTGGTTTGGGTTTTTACCCTTTAACGACCTGTTTTCAAGTCTAAGTGTGATTTTTGCAAATTATCGTTATACTCTCAAACCGGGAGACCCGGGACTACGCGGTCAGTTCCTACGAGTTACATTGGTCCCGTGCGAGGTGTTCGTACCTCCTACGGGGTCGTTTGGGGGTTGGTTTGGGTTTTCACCCTTTAACGGCCTCTTTTCAAGTCTAAGTGTGATTTTTACAAATTATCGTCATACTCTCAAATCGGGAGACCCGGGACTACGCGGTCAATTCCAACAAGTTACATTGGTCCCGTGCGAGGTGTGCGTGGTCGATTGGGGGTGGTTTGGGTTTTCACCCTTTAACGGCCTGTTTTCAAGTCTAAGTGTAATTTTTGCAAATTATTGTCATACTCTCAAACCGGGAGACCCGGGACTACGCGGTCAGTTCCTACAAGTTACATTGGTCCCGTGCGAGGTGTTCGTGCCTCCTACGGGGTCGTTTGCGGCCTGGTATGGGTTTCCAGCCTATAACGGCCGATTTTCAAGTCTAAGTGTGATTTTTGCAAATTATCTTCATACTCTCAAACCGGGAGACCCGGGACTACGCGGTCAGTTCCTTCAAGTTACATTGGTCCCGTGCGAGGTGTTCGTGCCTCCTACGAGGTCGTTTGGGGGCTGGTTTGGGTTTTCACCTTTTAACGGCCTGTTTTCAAGTCTAAGTGTGATTTTTGCAAATTATCGTCATACTCTCAAACCGAGAGACCCGAGACTACGCGGTCAGTTCATAAAGTTACATTGGTCCCGTGTGAGGTGTTCGTGCCTCCTACGGGATCGTTTGGGGGCTGGTTTTGGCTTTCACCCTTTAATGGCCTGTTTTCAAGTCTAGGTGTGATTTTTGTAATTTATCGTCATACTCTTAAACCGAGAGACCCGAGACTACGCGGTCAGTTCCTACAAGTTACATTGGTCCCGTGCGAGGTGTTGGTGCCTCCTACGGGGTCGTTTGGGGGCTGCTTTGGGTTTTCACCCTTTAACGGCCTGTTTTCAAGTCTAAGTGTGATTTTTGCAAATTATCATCATACTCTCAAACCGGGAGACCCGGGACTACTCGGTCAGTTCCTACAAGTTACATTGGTCACGTGCGAGGTGTTCGTGCCTCCTACGGGGTCGTTTGGGGCCTGGTTTGGGTTTCCACCCTTTAACGGCCTGTTTTCAAGTCTAGGTGTGATTTTTGAAAATTATCGTCATACTCTCAAACCGGGAGACCCGAGACTACGCGGTTAGTTGGCACAAGTTACATTGGTCCTGTGCGAGGTGTTTGTGCCTCCTACGGGGTCGTTTGGGGGCTGGTTTGGGGTTTCACCCTTTAACGACCTGTTTTCAAGTCTAAGTGTGATTTTTGCAAAATTATCATCATACTCTCAAACCGGGAGACCCGGGACTACTCGGTCAGTTCCTACAAGTTACATTGGTCACGTGCGAGGTGTTCGTGCCTCCTACGGGGTCGTTTGGGGGCTGGTTTGGGTTTCCACCCTTTAACGGCCTGTTTTCAAGTCTAGGTGTGATTTTTGAAAATTATCGTCATACTCTCAAACCGGGAGACCCGAGACTACGCGGTTAGTTGGCACAAGTTACATTGGTCCTGTGCGAGGTGTTTGTGCCTCCTACGGGGTCGTTTGGGGGCTGGTTTGGGGTTTCACCCTTTAACGACCTGTTTTCAAGTCTAAATGTGATTTTTGCAAATTATCGTCATACTCTCAAATCGGGAGACCCGGGACTACGCGGTTAGTTGGCACAAGTTACATTGGTCACGTGCGAGGTGTTCGTGCCTCCTACGGGGTCGTTTGGGGGATGGTTTGTGTTTTCACCCTTTAACGGACTGTTTTCAAGTCTAAGTGTTATTTTTAAAAATTATCGTCATACTCTCAAACCGGAAGACCCGAGACTACACGGTTAGTTGGCACAAGTTACATTGGTCCCGTGCGAGGTGTTCGTGCCTCCTAAGGGGTCGTTTGGGGGCTGGTTTGGGTTTTCACCCTTTAACAGCCTAATTTCAAGTCAAAGTGTGATTTTTGCAAATTATCGTCATACTCTCTAACCGGTAGACTCGAGACTATGCGGTTCGTTGGCACAAGTTACATTGGTCCCGAGCGAGGTGTTCGTGCCTCCTACGGGGTCGTTTGGGGGCTGGTTTGGGTTTTCACCCTTTAACGACCTGTTTTCTAGTCTAAGTATAATTTTTGCAAATTATCATCATAGTCTCAAACCGGGAGACCCGGGACTACGCGGTCAGTTCCTACAAGTTACATTGATCCCGTGCGAGATGTTCGTGCCTCCTATGGAGTCGTTTGGGGGCTGGTTTAGGTTTTCACCCTTTAATGGCCTGTTTTCAAGTCTAAGTGTGATTTTTGTAAATTATCGTCATACTCTCAAACCGGGAGACCCAGGGCTACGTGGTCAGTTCCTACAAGTTACATTTGTCCCGTGCGAGGTGTTCGTGCCTCCTACGGGGTCGTTTGGGGACTGGTTTGGGTTTTCACCCTTTAACGGCCTGTTTTCAAGTCTAGGTGTGATTTTTGAAAATTATCATCATACTCTCAAACCGGGAGACCCGAGACTACGCGGTTAGTTGGCACAAGTTACATTGGTCCTGTGCGAGGTGTTTGTGCCTCCTACGGGGTCGTTTGGGGGTTGGTTTGGGTTTTCACCCTTTAACGACCTGTTTTCAAGTCTAAGTGTGATTTTTGCAAATTATCGTCATACTCTCAAACAGGGAGACCCGGGACTACGCGGTCAGTTCCTACAAGTTACATGGGTCCCGTGCGAGGTGTTCGTGCCTCCTACGGGGTCGTTTGGGGGCTGGTTTGAGTTTTGACCCTTTAACGGCCTGTTTTCAAGTCTAAGTGTGATTTTTGCAAATTATCGTCATACTCTCAAATCGGGAGACTCGGGACTACGCGGTCAGTTCCTACAAGTTACATTGGTCCCGTGTGAGGTGTTCGTCCCTCCTACGGGGTCGTTTGGGGGTTGGTTTGTGTTTTCACCCTTTAACGGCCTGTTTTCAAGTCTAAGTGTGATTTTTGCAAATTATCGTCATACTCTCAAACCGGGAGACCCGGGACTACGCGGTCAGTTCCTACAAGTTACATTGGTCCCGTGCGAGGTGTTGGTGCCTCCTACGGGGTCATTTGGGGGCTGGTTTGGGTTGTTACCCTTTAACGGCCTGTTTTCAAGTCTAGGTGTGATTTTTGCCAATTATCGTCATACTCTCAAACCGGGAGACCCGGGACTACGCGGTCAGTTCCTACAAGTTACATTGGTCCCGTGCGAGGTGTTCGTGCCTCCTACGGGGTCGTTTGGGGGCTGGTATGGGTTTTCACCCTTTAACGGCCTGTTTTCAAGTCTAAGTGTGATTTTTGCAAATTATCGTCATACTCTCAAACCGGGAGACACAGGACTACGCGGTCAGTTCCTATAAGTTACATTGGTCCCGTGCGAGGTGTTCGTGCCTCCTACGGGGTCGTTTGGGGACTGGTTTGGATTTTCACCCTTTAACGGACTGTTTTCAAGTCTAAGTGTTATTTTTAAAAATTATCGTCATACTCTCAAACCGGGAGACCCGAGACTACGCGGTTAGTTGGCACAAGTTACATTGGTCCCGTACGAGGTGTTCGTGCCTCCTACGGGGTCGTTTGGGGGCTGGTTTGGGTTTTCACCCTTTAACGACCTGTTTTCAAGTCTAAGTGTGATTTTTGCAAATTATCGTCATACTCTCAAACCGGGAGACCCGGGACTACGCGGTCAGTTCCTACAAGTTACATTGGTCCCGTGCGAGGTGTTCGTGCCTCCTACGGGGTCGTTCGGGGGCTGGTTTGGGTTTTCACCCTTTAACGGCCTGTTTTCAAGTCTAAGTGCGATTTTTGCAAATTATCTTCATACTCTCAAACCGGGAGACCCGGAACTACGCGGTCAGTTCGTTCAGGTTACATTGGTCCCGTGCGAGGTGTTCATACCTCCTACGGGGTCGTTTGGGGGCTGGTTTGGGTTTTCACCCTTTAACGGCCTGTTGTCAAGTCTAAGTGTGATTTTTGCAAATTATCGTCATACTCTCAAACCGAGAGACCCGAGACTACGCGGTCAGTTCATAAAGTTACATTGGTCCCGTGCGAGGTGTTGGTGCCTCCTACGGGGTCGTTTGGGGGCTGGATTGGGTTTTCACCCTTTAACGGCCTGTTTTCAAGCTTAAGTGTGATTTTTGCAAATTATCGTCATACTCTCAAACCGGGAGACTCGGGACTACGCGGTCAGTTCCTACAAGTTACATTGGTCACGTGCGAGGTGTTCGTGCCTCCTACGGGGTCGTTTGGGGGCTGGTTTGGGTTTTCACCCTTTAACGACCTGTTTTCAAGTCTAGGTGTGATTTTTAAAAATTATCGTCATACTCTCAAACCGGGAGACCCGGGACTACGCGGTCAGTTCCTACAAGTTACATTGGTCCCGTGCGAGGTGTTCGTACCTCCTACGGGGTCGTTTGGTGGCTGGTTTGGGTTTTTACCCTTTAACGACCTGTTTTCAAGTCTAAGTGTGATTTTTGCAAATTATCGTTATACTCTCAAACCGGGAGACCCGGGACTACGCGGTCAGTTCCTACGAGTTACATTGGTCCCGTGCGAGGTGTTTGTACCTCCTACGGGGTCGTTTGGGGGCTGGTTTGGGTTTTCACCCTTTAACGGCCTCTTTTCAAGTCTAAGTGTGATTTTTACAAATTATCGTCATACTCTAAAATCGGGAGACCCGGGACTACGCGGTCAATTCCAACAAGTTACATTGGTCCCGTGCGAGGTGTGCGTGGTCGATTGGGGGTGGTTTGGGTTTTCACCCTTTAACGGCCTGTTTTCAAGTCTAAGTGTAATTTTTGCAAATTATCGTCATACTCTCAAAGCGGGAGACCCGGTACTACGCGGTCAGTTCCTACAAGTTACATTGGTCTCGTGCGAGGTGTTCGTGCCTCCTACGGGGTTGTTTGGGGGCTGGTTTGGGTTTTCACCCTTTAACGGCCTATTTGCAAGTCTAAGTGTGATTTTTGCAAATTATCGTCATAGTCTCAAACCGGGAGACCCGGGACTACGCGGTCAGTTCCTACAAGTTACATTGGTCCCGTGCGAGGTGTTCGTGCCTCCTACGGGGTCGTTTGCGGCCTGGTATGGGTTTCCACCCTATAACGGCCGATTTTCAAGTCTAAGTGTGATTTTTGCAAATTATCTTCATACTCTCAAACCGGGAGACCCGGGAGTACGCGGTCAGTTCCTTCAAGTTACATTGGTCCCGTGCGAGGTGTTCGTGCCTCCTACGAGGTCGTTTGGGGGCTGGTTTGGGTTTTCACCCTTTAACGGCCTGTTTTCAAGTCTAAGTGTGATTTTTGCAAATTATCGTCATACTCTCAAACCGAGAGACCCGAGACTACGCGGTCAGTTCATAAAGTTACATTGGTCCCGTGTGAGGTGTTCGTGCCTCCTATGGGATCGTTTGGGGGCTGGTTTTGGCTTTCAACCTTTAATGGCCTCTTTTCAAGTCTAGGTGTGAGTTTTGTAAATTATCGTCATACTCTTAAACGGAGAGACCCGAGACTACGCGGTCAGTTCCTACAAGTTACATTGGTCCCGTGCGAGGTGTTGGTGCCTCCTACGGGGTCGTTTGGGGGCTGCTTTGGGTTTTCACCCTTTAACGGCCTGTTTTCAAGTCTAAGTGTGATTTTTGCAAATTATCATCATACTCTCAAACCGGGAGACCCGGGACTACTCGGTCAGTTCCTACAAGTTACATTGGTCACGTGCGAGGTGTTCGTGCCTCCTACGGGGTCGTTTGGGGCCTGGTTTGGGTTTCCACCCTTTAACGGCCTGTTTTCAAGTCTAGGTGTGATTTTTGAAAATTATCGTCATACTCTCAAACCGGGAGACCCGAGACTACGCGGTTAGTTGGCACAAGTTACATTGGTCCTGTGCGAGGTGTTTGTGCCTCCTACGGGGTCGTTTGGGGGCTGGTTTGGGGTTTCACCCTTTAACGACCTGTTTTCAAGTCTAAGTGTGATTTTTGCAAAATTATCATCATACTCTCAAACCGGGAGACCCGGGACTACTCGGTCAGTTCCTACAAGTTACATTGGTCACGTGCGAGGTGTTCGTGCCTCCTACGGGGTCGTTTGGGGGCTGGTTTGGGTTTCCACCCTTTAACGGCCTGTTTTCAAGTCTAGGTGTGTTTTTTGAAAATTATCGTCATACTCTCAAACCGGGAGACCCGAGACTACGCGGTTAGTTGGCACAAGTTACATTGGTCCTGTGCGAGGTGTTTGTGCCTCCTACGGGGTCGTTTGGGGGCTGGTTTGGGGTTTCACCCTTTAACGACCTGTTTTCAAGTCTAAATGTGATTTTTGCAAATTATCGTCATACTCTCAAATCGGGAGACCCGGGACTACGCGGTTAGTTGGCACAAGTTACATTGGTCACGTGCGAGGTGTTCGTGCCTCCTACGGGGTCGTTTGGGGGATGGTTTGGGTTTTCACCCTTTAACGGACTGTTTTCAAGTCTAAGTGTTATTTTTAAAAATTATCGTCATACTCTCAAACCGGAAGACCCGAGACTACGCGGTTAGTTGGCACAAGTTACATTGGTCCCGTGCGAGGTGTTCGTGCCTCCTAAGGGGTCGTTTGGGGGCTGGTTTGGGTTTTCACCCTTTAACAGCCTAATTTCAAGTCTAAGTGTGATTTTTGCAAATTATCGTCATACTCTCTAACCGGTAGACTCGAGACTATGCGGTTCGTTGGCACAAGTTACATTGGTCCCGAGCGAGGTGTTCGTGCCTCCTACGGGGTCGTTTGGGGGCTGGTTTGGGTTTTCACCCTTTAACGACCTGTTTTCTAGTCTAAGTATAATTTTTGCAAATTATCATCATAGTCTCAAACCGGGAGACCCGGGACTACGCGGTCAGTTCCTACAAGTTACATTGATCCCGTGCGAGGTGTTCGTGCCTCCTATGGAGTCGTTTGGGGGCTGGTTTAGGTTTTCACCCTTTAATGGCCTGTTTTCAAGTCTAAGTGTGATTTTTGTAAATTATCGTCATACTCTCAAACCGGGAGACCCAGGACTACGTGGTCAGTTCCTACAAGTTACATTTGTCCCGTGCGAGGTGTTCGTGCCTCCTACGGGGTCGTTTGGGGGCTGGTTTGGGTTTTCACCCTTTAACAGGCCTGTTTTCAAGTCTAGGTGTGATTTTTTAAAATTATCATCATACTCTCAAACCGGGAGACCCGAGACTACGCGGTTAGTTGGCACAAGTTACATTGGTCCTGTGCGAGGTGTTTGTGCCTCCTACGGGGTCGTTTGGGGGTTGATTTGGGTTTTCACCCTTTAACGACCTGTTTTCAAGTCTAAGTGTGATTTTTGCAAATTATCGTCATACTCTCAAACCGGGAGACCCGGGACTACGCGGTCAGTTCGTTCAAGTTACATGGGTCCCGTGCGAGGTGTTCGTACCTCCTACGGGGTCGTTTGGGGGCTGGTTTGGGTTTTCACCCTTTAACGGCCTGTTTTCAAGTCTAAGTGTGATTTTTGCAAATTAGCGTCATACTCTCAAACCGAGAGACCCGAGACTACGCGGTCAGTTCATAAAGTTACATTGGTCCCGTGCGAGGTGTTGGTGCCTCCTACGGGGTCGTTTGGGGGCTGGATTGGGTTTTCACCCTTTAACGGCCTGTTTTCAAGCTTAAGTGTGATTTTTGCACATTATCGTCATACTCTCAAACCGGGAGACTCGGGACTACGCGGTCAGTTCCTACAAGTTACATTGGTCACGTGCGAGGTGTTCGTGCCTCCTACGGGGTCGTTTGGGGGCTGGTTTGGGTTTTCACCCTTTAACGACCTGTTTTCAAGCTTAAGTGTGATTTTTGCAAATTATCGTCATACTCTCAAACCGGGAGACCCGGGACTACGCGGTCAGTTCCTACAAGTTACATTGGTCCCGTGCGAGGTGTTCGTGCCTCCTACGGGGTCGTTCGGGGGCTGGTTTGGGTTTTCACCCTTTAACGGCCTGTTTTCAAGTCTAAGTGTGATTTTTGCAAATTATCTTCATACTCTCAAACCGGGAGACCCGGGACTACGCGGTCAGTTCGTTCAAGTTACATTGGTCCCGTGCGAGGTGTTCGTACCTCCTACGGGGTCGTTTGGGGGCTGGTTTGGGTTTTCACCCTTTAACGGCCTGTTTTCAAGTCTAAGTGTGATTTTTGCAAATTATCATCATACTCTCAAACCGAGAGACCCGAGACTACGCGGTCAGTTCATAAAGTTACATTGGTCCCGTGCGAGGTGTTGGTGCCTCCTACGGGGTCGTTTGGGGGCTGGATTGGGTTTTCACCCTTTAACGGCCTGTTTTCAAGCTTAAGTGTGATTTTTGCAAATTATCGTCATACTCTCAAACCGGGAGACTCGGGACTACGCGGTCAGTTCCTATAAGTTACATTGGTCCCGTGCGAGGTGTTCGTGCCTCCTACGGGGTCGTTTGGGGACTGGTTTGGATTTTCACCCTTTAACGGACTGTTTTCAAGTCTAAGTGTTATTTTTAAAAATTATCGTCATACTCTCAAACCGGGAGACCCGAGACTACGCGGTTAGTTGGCACAAGTTACATTGGTCCCGTACGAGGTGTTCGTGCCTCCTACGGGGTCGTTTGGGGGCTGGTTTGGGTTTTCACCCTTTAACGACCTGTTTTCAAGTCTAAGTGTGATTTTTGCAAATTATCGTCATACTCTCAAACCGGGAGACCCGGGACTACGCGGTCAGTTCCTACAAGTTACATTGGTCCCGTGCGAGGTGTTCGTGCCTCCTACGGGGTCGTTCGGGGGCTGGTTTAGGTTTTCACCCTTTAACGGCCTGTTTTCAAGTCTAAGTGTGATTTTTGCAAATTATCTTCATACTCTCAAACCGGGAGACCCGGGACTACGCGGTTAGTTCGTTCAAGTTACATTGGTCCCGTGCGAGGTGTTCGTACCTCCTACGGGGTCGTTTGGGGGCTGGTTTGGGTTTTCACCCTTTAACGGCCTGTTGTCAAGTCTAAGTGTGATTTTTGCAAATTATCGTCATACTCTCAAACCGAGAGACCCGAGACTACGCGGTCAGTTCATAAAGTTACATTGGTCCCGTGCGAGGTGTTGGTGCCTCCTACGGGGTCGTTTGGGGGCTGGATTGGGTTTTCACCCTTTAACGGCCTGTTTTCAAGCTTAAGTGTGATTTTTGCAAATTATCGTCATACTCTCAAACCGGGAGACTCGAGACTACGCGGTCAGTTCCTACAAGTTACATTGGTCACGTGCGAGGTGATCGTGCCTCCTACGGGGTCGTTTGGGGGCTGGTTTGGGTTTTCACCCTTTAACAACCTGTTTTCAAGTCTAGGTGTGATTTTTAAAAATTATCGTCATACTCTCAAACCGGGAGACCCGGGACTACGCGGTCAGTTCCTACAAGTTACATTGGTCCCGTGCGAGGTGTTCGTACCTCCTACGGGGTCGTTTGGGGGCTGGTTTGGGTTTTTACCCTTTAACGACCTGTTTTCAAGTCTAAGTGTGATTTTTGCAAATTATCGTTATACTCTCAAACCGGGAGACCCGGGACTACGCGGTCAGTTCCTACGAGTTACATTGGTCCCGTGCGAGGTGTTCGTACCTCCTACGGGGTCGTTTGGGGGCTGGTTTGGGTTTTCACCCTTTAACGGCCTCTTTTCAAGTCTAAGTGTGATTTTTACAAATTATCGTCATACTCTCAAATCGGGAGACCCGGGACTACGCGGTCAATTCCAACAAGTTACATTGGTCCCGTGCGAGGTGTGCGTGGTCGATTGGGGGTGGATTGGGTTTTCACCCTTTAACGGCCTGTTTTCAAGTATAAGTGTAATTTTTGCAAATTATCGTCATACTCTCAAAGCGGGAGACCCGGTACTACGCGGTCAGTTCCTACAAGTTACATTGGTCTCGTGCGAGGTGTTCGTGCCTCCTACGGGGTTGTTTGGGGGCTGGTTTGGATTTTCACCCTTTAACGGCCTATTTGCAAGTCTAAGTGTGATTTTTGCAAATTATCGCCATAGTCTCAAACCGGGAGACCCGGGACTACGCGGTCAGTTCCTACAAGTTACATTGGTCCCGTGCGAGGTGTTCGTGCCTCCTACGGGGTCGTTTGCGGCCTGGTATGGGTTTCCACCCTATAACGGCCGATTTTCAAGTCTAAGTGTGATTTTTGCAAATTATCTTCATACTCTCAAACCGGGAGACTCGGGACTACGCGGTCAGTTCCTTCAAGTTACATTGGTCCCGTGCGAGGTGTTCGTGCCTCCTACGAGGTCGTTTGGGGGCTGGTTTGGATTTTCACCCTTTAACGGCCTGTTTTCAAGTCTAAGTGTGATTTTTGCAAATTATCGTCATACTCTCAAACCGAGAGACCCGAGACTACGCGGTCAGTTCATAAAGTTACATTGGTCCCGTGTGAGGTGTTCGTGCCTCCTACGGGATCGTTTGGGGGCTGGTTTTGGCTTTCACCCTTTAATGGCCTGTTTTCAAGTCTAGGTGTGAGTTTTGTAAATTATCGTCATACTCTTAAACCGAGAGACCCGAGACTACGCGGTCAGTTCCTACAAGTTACATTGGTCCCGTGCGAGGTGTTGGTGCCTCCTACGGGGTCGTTTGGGGGCTGCTTTGGGTTTTCACCCTTTAACGGCCTGTTTTCAAGTCTAAGTGTGATTTTTGCAAATTATCATCATACTCTCAAACCGGGAGACCCGGGACTACTCGGTCAGTTCCTATAAGTTACATTGGTCACGTGCGAGGTGTTCGTGCCTCCTACGGGGTCGTTTGGGGGCTTGTTTGGGTTTCCACCCTTTAACGGCCTGTTTTCAAGTCTAGGTGTGATTTTTGAAAATTATCGTCATACTCTCAAACCGGGAGACCCGAGACTACGCGGTTAGTTGGCACAAGTTACATTGGTCCTGTGCGAGGTGTTTGTGCCTCCTACGGGGTCGTTTGGGGGCTGGTTTGGGGTTTCACCCTTTAACGACCTGTTTTCAAGTCTAAGTGTGATTTTTGCAAAATTATCATCATACTCTCAAACCGGGAGACCCGGGACTACTCGGTCAGTTCCTACAAGTTACATTGGTAACGTACGAGGTGTTCGTGCCTCCTACGGGGTCGTTTGGGGGCTGGTTTGGGTTTCCACCCTTTAACGGCCTGTTTTCAAGTCTAGGTGTGATTTTTGAAAATTATCGTCATACTCTCAAACCGGGAGACCCGAGACTACGCGGTTAGTTGGCACAAGTTACATTGGTCCTGTGCGAGGTGTTTGTGCCTCCTACGGGGTCGTTTGGGGGCTGGTTTGGGGTTTCACCCTTTAACGACCTGTTTTCAAGTCTAAATGTGATTTTTGCAAATTATCGTCATACTCTCAAATCGGGAGACCCGGGACTACGCGGTTAGTTGGCACAAGTTACATTGGTCACGTGCGAGGTGTTCGTGCCTCCTACGGGGTCGTTTGGGGGATGGTTTGGGTTTTCACCCTTTAACGGACTGTTTTCAAGTCTAAGTGTTATTTTTAAAAATTATCGTCATACTCTCAAACCGGAAGACCCGAGATTACGCGGTTAGTTGGCACAAGTTACATTGGTCCCGTGCGAGGTGTTCGTGCCTCCTAAGGGGTCGTTTGGGGGCTGGTTTGGGTTTTCACCCTTTAACAGCCTAATTTCAAGTCTAAGTGTGATTTTTGCAAATTATCGTCATACTCTCTAACCGGTAGACTCGAGACTATGCGGTTCGTTGGCACAAGTTACATTGGTCCCGAGCGAGGTGTTCGTGCCTCCTACGGGGTCGTTTGGGGGCTGGTTTGGGTTTTCACCCTTTAACGACCTGTTTTCTAGTCTAAGTATAATTTTTGCAAATTATAATCATAGTCTCAAACCGGGAGACCCGGGACTACGCGGTCAGTTCCTACAAGTTACATTGATCCCGTGCGAGGTGTTCGTGCCTCCTATGGAGTCGTTTGGGGGCTGGTTTAGGTTTTCACCCTTTAATGGCCTGTTTTCAAGTCTAAGTGTGATTTTTGTAAATTATCGTCATACTCTCAAACCGGAAGACCCAGGACTACGTGGTCAGTTCCTACAAGTTACATTTGTCCCGTGCGAGGTGTTCGTACCTCCTACGGGGTCGTTTGGGGGCTGGTTTGGGTTTTCACCCTTTAACGGCCTGTTTTCAAGTCTAGGTGTGATTTTTTAAAATTATCATCATACTCTCAAACCGGGAGACCCGAGACTACGCGGTTAGTTGGCACAAGTTACATTGGTCCTGTGCTAGGTGTTTGTGCCTCCTACGGGGTCGTTTGGGGGTTGGTTTGGGTTTTCACCCTTTAACGACCTGTTTTCAAGTCTAAGTGTGATTTTTGCAAATTATCGTCATACTCTCAAACCGGGAGACCCGGGACTACGCGGTCAGTTCCTACAAGTTACATGGGTCCCGTGCGAGGTGTTCGTGCCTCCTACGGGGTCGTTTGGGGGCTGGTTTGAGTTTTGACCCTTTAACGGCCTGTTTTCAAGTCTAAGTGTGATTTTTGCAAATTATCGTCATACTCTCAAATCGGGAGACTCGGGACTACGCGGTCAGTTCCTACAAGTTACATTGGTCCCGTGTGAGGTGTTCGTGCCTCCTACGGGGTCGTTTGGGGGTTGGTTTGGGTTTTCACCCTTTAACGGCCTGTTTTCAAGTCTAAGTGTGATTTTTGCAAATTATCTTCATACTCTCAAACCGGGAGACCCGGGACTACGCGGTCAGTTCCTACAAGTTACATTGGTCCCGTGCGAGGTGTTGGTGCTTCCTACGGGGTCATTTGGGGGCTGGTTTGGGTTGTTACCCTTTAACGGCCTGTTTTCAAGTCTAGGTGTGATTTTTGCCAATTATCGTCATACTCTCAAACCGGGAGACCCGGGACTACGCGGTCAGTTCCTACAAGTTACATTGGTCCCGTGCGAGGTGTTCGTGCCTCCTACGGGGTCGTTTGGGGGCTGGTATGGGTTTTCACCCTTTAACGGCCTGTTTTCAAGTCTAAGTGTGATTTTTGCAAATTATCGTCATACTCTCAAACCGGGAGACACAGGACTACGCGGTCAGTTCCTATAAGTTACATTGGTCCCGTGCGAGGTGTTCGTGCCTCCTACGGGGTCGTTTGGGGACTGGTTTGGATTTTCACCCTTTAACGGACTGTTTTCAAGTCTAAGTGTTAGTTTTAAAAATTATCGTCATACTCTCAAACCGGGAGACCCGAGACTACGCGGTTAGTTGGCACAAGTTACATTGGTCCCGTACGAGGTGTTCGTGCCTCCTACGGGGTCGTTTGGGGGCTGGTTTGGGTTTTCACCCTTTAACGACCTGTTTTCAAGTCTAAGTGTGATTTTTGCAAATTATCGTCATACTCTCAAACCGGGAGACCCGGGACTACGCGGTCAGTTCCTACAAGTTACATTGGTCCCGTGCGAGGTGTTCGTGCCTCCTACGGGGTCGTTCGGGGGCTGGTTTGGGTTTTCACCCTTTAACGGCCTGTTTTCAAGTCTAAGTGCGATTTTTGCAAATTATCTTCATACTCTCAAACCGGGAGACCCGGGACTACACGGTCAGTTCGTTCAAGTTACATTGGTCCCGTGCGAGGTGTTCGTACCTCCTACGGGGTCGTTTGGGGGCTGGTTTGGGTTTTCACCCTTTAACGGCCTGTTGTCAAGTCTAAGTGTGATTTTTGCAAATTATTGTCATACTCTCAAACCGAGAGACCCGAGACTACGCGGTCAGTTCATAAAGTTACATTGGTCCCGTGCGAGGTGTTGGTGCCTCCTACGGGGTCGTTTGGGGGCTGGATTGGGTTTTCACCCTTTAACGGCCTGTTTTCAAGCTTAAATGTGATTTTTGCAAATTATCGTCATACTCACAAACCGGGAGACTCGGGACTACGCGGTCAGTTCCTACAAGTTACATTGGTCACGTGCGAGGTGTTCGTGCCTCCTACGGGGTCGTTTGGGGGCTGGTTTGGGTTTTCACCCTTTAACGACCTGTTTTCAAGTCTAAGTGTGATTTTTAAAAATTATCGTCATACTCTCAAACCGGGAGACCCGGGACTACGCGGTCAGTTCCTACAAGTTACATTGGTCCCGTGCGAGGTGTTCGTACCTCCTACGGGGTCGTTTGGGGGCTGGTTTGGGTTTTTACCCTTTAACGACCTGTTTTCAAGTCTAAGTGTGATTTTTGCAAATTATCGTTATACTCTCAAACCGGGAGACCCGGGACTACGCGGTCAGTTCCTACGAGTTACATTGGTCCCGTGCGAGGTGTTCGTACCTCCTACGGGGTTGTTTGGGGGCTGGTTTGGGTTTTCACCCTTTAACGGCCTCTTTTCAAGTCTAAGTGTGATTTTTACAAATTATCGTCATACTCTCAAATCGGGAGACCCGGGACTACGCGGTCAATTCCAACAAGTTACATTGGTCCCGTGCGAGGTGTGCGTGGTCGATTGGGGGTGGTTTGGGTTTTCACCCTTTAACGGCCTGTTTTCAAGTCTAAGTGTAATTTTTGCAAATTATCGTCATACTCTCAAAGCGGGAGACCCGGTACTACGCGGTCAGTTCCTACAAGTTACATTGGTCTCGTGCGAGGTGTTCGTGCCTCCTACGGGGTTGTTTGGGGGCTGGTTTGGGTTTTCACCCTTTAACGGCCTATTTGCAAGTCTAAGTATGATTTTTGCAAATTATCGTCATAGTCTCAAACCGGCAGACCCGGGACTACGCGGTCAGTTCCTACAAGTTACATTGGTCCCGTGCGAGGTGTTCGTGCCTCCTACGGGGTCGTTTGCGGCCTGGTATGGGTTTCCACCCTATAACGGCCGATTTTCAAGTCTAAGTGTGATTTTTGCAAATTATCTTCATACTCTAAAACCGGGAGACCCGGGACTACGCGGTCAGTTCCTTCAAGTTACATTGGTCCCGTGCGAGGTGTTCGTGCCTCCTACGAGGTCGTTTGGGGGCTGGTTTGGGTTTTCACCCTTTAACGGCCTGTTTTCAAGTCTAAGTGTGATTTTTGCAAATTATCGTCATACTCTCAAACCGAGAGACCCGAGACTACGCGGTCAGTTCATAAAGTTACATTGGTCCCGTGTGAGGTGTTCGTGCCTCCTACGGGATCGTTTGGGGGCTGGTTTTGGCTTTCACCCTTTAATGGCCTGTTTTCAAGTCTAGGTGTGAGTTTTGTAAATTATCGTCATACTCTTAAACCGAGAGACCCGAGACTACGCGGTCAGTTCCTACAAGTTACATTGGTCCCGTGAGAGGTGTTGGTGCCTCCTACGGGGTCGTTTGGGGGCTGCTTTGGGTTTTCACCCTTTAACGGCCTGTTTTCAAGTCTAAGTGTGATTTTTGCAAATTATCATCATACTCTCAAACCGGGAGACCCGGGACTACTCGGTCAGTTCCTACAAGTAACATTGGTCACGTGCGAGGTGTTCGTGCCTCCTACGGGGTCGTTTGGGGGCTGGTTTGGGTTTCCACCCTTTAACGGCCTGTTTTCAAGTCTAGGTGTGATTTTTGAAAATTATCGTCATACTCTCAAACCGGGAGACCCGAGACTACGCGGTTAGTTGGCACAAGTTACATTGGTCCTGTGCGAGGTTTTTTTGTGCCTCCTACGGGGTCGTTTGGGGGCTGGTTTGGGGTTTCACCCTTTAACGACCTGTTTTCAAGTCTAAGTGTGATTTTTGCAAATTATCGTCATACTCTCAAATCGGGAGAACCAGGACTACGCGGTCAGTTCCTACAAGTTACATGGGTCCCGTGCGAGGTGTTCGTGCCTCCTACGGGGTCGTTTGGTGGCTGGTTTGAGTTTTCACCCTTTAACGGCCTGTTTTCAAGTCTAAGTGTGATTTTTGCAAATTATCGTCATACTCTCAAATCAGGAGACTCGGGACTACGCGGTCAGTTCCTACAAGTTACATTGGTCCCGTGTGAGGTTTTCGTGCCTCCTACGGGGTCGTTTGGGGGTTGGTTTTGGTTTTCACCCTTTAACGGCCTGTTTTCAAGTCTAAGTGTGATTTTTGCAAATTATCTTCATACTCTCAAACCGGGAGACCCGGGACTACGCGGTCAGTTCCTACAAGTTACATTGGTCCCGTGCGAGGTGTTGGTGCCTCCTACGGGGTCATTTGGGGGCTGGTTTGGGTTGTTACCCTTTAACGGCCTGTTTTCAAGTCTAGGTGTGATTTTTGCCAATTATCGTCATACTCACAAACCGGGAGACCCGGGACTACGCGGTCAGTTCCTACAAGTTACATTGGTCCCGTGCGAGGTGTCCGTGCCTCCTACGGGGTCGTTTGGGGGCTGGTATGGGTTTTCACCCTTTAACGGCCTGTTTTCAAGTCTAAGTGTGATTTTTGCAAATTATCATCATACTCTCAAACCGGGAGACACAGGACTACACGGTCAGTTCCTATAAGTTACATTGGTCCCGTGCGAGGTGTTCGTGCCTCCTACGGGGTCGTTTCGGGACTGGTTTGGATTTTCACCCTTTAACGGACTGTTTTCAAGTCTAAGTGTTATTTTTAAAAATTATCGTCATACTCTCAAACCGGGAGACCCGAGACTACGCGGTTAGTTGGCACAAGTTACATTGGTCCCGTACGAGGTGTTCGTGCCTCCTACGGGGTCGTTTGGGGGCTGGTTTGGGTTTTCACCCTTTAACGACCTGTTTTCAAGTCTAAGTGTGATTTTTGCAAATTATCGTCATACTCTCAAACCGGGAGACCCGGGACTACGCGGTCAGTTCCTACAAGTTACATTGGTCCCGTGCGAGGTGTTCGTGCCTCCTACGGGGTCGTTCGGGGGCTGGTTTGGGTTTTCACCCTTTAACTGCCTGTTTTCAAGTCTAAGTGTGATTTTTGCAAATTATCTTCATACTCTCAAACCGGGAGACCCGGGACTACGCGGTCAGTTCCTTCAAGTTACATTGGTCCCGTGCGAGGTGTTCGTGCCTCCTACGGGGTCGTTTGGGGGCTGGTTTGGGTTTTCACCCTTTAACGGCCTGTTTTCAAGTCTAAGTGTGATTTTTGCAAATTATCATCATACTATCAAACCGAGAGACCCGAGACTACGCGGTCAGTTCATAAAGTTACATTGGTCCCGTGCGAGGTGTTGGTGCCTCCTACGGGGTCGTTTGGGGGCTGGATTGGGTTTTCACCCCTTAACGGCCTGTTTTCAAGCTTAAGTGTGATTTTTGCAAATTATCGTCATACTCTCAAACCGGGAGACCCGGGACTACGCGGTCAGTTCCTACAAATTACATTGGTCACGTGCGAGGTGTCCGTGCCTCCTACGGGGTCGTTTGGGGGCTGGTTTGGGTTTTCACCCTTTAACGACATGCTTTCAAGTCTAGGTGAGATTTTTAAAAATTATCATCATACTCTCAAACCGGGAGACCCGGGACTACGCGGTCAGTTCCTACAAGTTACATTGGTCCCGTGCGAGGTGTTCGTACCTCCTACGGGGTCGTTTGGGGGCTGGTTTGGGTTTTTACCCTTTAACGACCTGTTTTCAAGTCTAAGTGTGATTTTTGCAAATTATCGTCATACTCTCAAACCGAGAGACCCGAGACTACGCGGTCAGTTCATAAAGTTACATTGGTCCCGTGTGAGGTGTTCGTGCCTCCTACGGGATCGTTTGGGGGCTGGTTTTGGCTTTCACCCTTTAATGGCCTGTTTTCAAGTCTAGGTGTGATTTTTGTAAATTATCATCATACTCTTAAATCGAGAGACCCGAGACTTCGCGGTCAGTTCCTACAAGTTACATTGGTCCCGTGCGAGGTGTTGGTGCCTCCTACGGGGTCGTTTGGGGGCTGCTTTGGGTTTTCACCCTTTAACGGCCTGTTTTCAAGTCTAAGTGTGATTTTTGCAAATTATCATCATACTCTCAAACCGGGAGACCCGGGACTACTCGGTCAGTTCCTACAAGTTACATTGGTCACGTGCGAGGTGTTCGTGCCTCCTACGGGGTCGTTTGGGGGCTGGTTTGGGTTTCCACCCTTTAACGGCCTGTTTTCAAGTCTAGGTGTGATTTTTGAAAATGATCGTGATACTCTCAAACCGGGAGACCCGAGACTACGCGGTTAGTTGGCATAAGTGACATTGGTCCTGTGCGAGGTGTTTGTGCCTCCTACGGGGTCGTTTGGGGGCTGGTTTGGGGTTTCACCCTTTAACGACATGTTTTCAAGTCTAAGTGTGATTTTTGCAAATTATCGTCATACTCTCAAATCGGGAGACCCGGGACTACGCGGTCAGTTCCTACAAGTTACATGGGTCCCGTGCGAGGTGTTCGTGCCTCCTACGGGGTCGTTTGGTGGCTGGTTTGAGTTTTCACCCTTTAACGGCCTGTTTTCAAGTCTAAGTGTGATTTTTGAAAATTATCGTCATACTCTCAAATCGGGAGACTCGGGACTACGCGGTCAGTTCCTACAAGTTACATTGGTCCCGTGTGAGGTGTTCGTGCCTCCTACGGGGTCGTTTGGGGGTTGGTTTGGGTTTTCACCCTTTAACGGCCTGTTTTCAAGTCTAAGTGTGATTTTTGCAAATTATCTTCATACTCTCAAACCGGGAGACCCGGGACTACGCGGTCAGTTCCTACAAGTTACATTGGTCCCGTGCGAGGTGTTGGTGCCTCCTACGGGGTCATTTGGGGGCTGGTTTGGGTTGTTACCCTTTACCGCCCTGTTTTCAAGTCTAGGTGTGATTTTTGCCAATTATCGTCATACTCACAAACCGGGAGACCCGGGACTACGCGGTCAGTTCCTACAAGTTACATTGGTCCCGTGCGAGGTGTTCGTGCCTCCTATGGGGTCGTTTGGGGGCTGGTATGGGTTTTCACCCTTTAACGGCCTGTTTTCAAGTCTAAGTGTGATTTTTGCAAATTATCGTCATACTCTCAAACCGGGAGACACAGGACTACGCGGTCAGTTCCTATAAGTTACATTGGTCCCGTGCGAGGTGTTCGTGCCTCCTACGGGGTCGTTTGGGGACTAGTTTGGATTTTCACCCTTTAACGGACTGTTTTCAAGTCTAAGTGTTATTTTTAAAAATTATCGTCATACTCTCAAACCGGGAGACCCGAGACTACGCGGTTAGTTGGCACAAGTTACATTGGTCCCGTACGAGGTGTTCGTGCCTCCTACGGGGTCGTTTGGGGGCTGGTTTGGGTTTTCACCCTTTAACGACCTGTTTTCAAGTCTAAGTGTGATTTTTGCAAATTATCGTCATACTCTCAAACCGGGAGAACCGGGACTAAGCGGTCAGTTCCTACAAGTTACATTGGTCCCGTGCGAGGTGTTCGTGCCTCCTACGGGGTTGTTCGGGGGCTGGTTTGGGTTTTCACCCTTTAACGGCCTGTTTTCAAGTCTAAGTGTGATTTTGGCAAATTATCTTCATACTCTCAAACCGGGAGACCCGGGAATACGCGGTCAGTTCCTTCAAGTTACATTGGTCCCATGCGAGGTGTTCGTGCCTCCTACGGGGTCGTTTGGGGGTTGGTTTGGGTTTTCACCCTTTAACGGCCTGTTTTCAAGTCTAAGTGTGATTTTTGCAAATTATCGTCATACTCTCAAACCGAGAGACCCGAGACTACGCGGTCAGTTCATAAAGTTACATTGGTCCCGTGCGAGGTGTTGGTGCCTCCTACGGGGTCGTTTGGGGGCTGGATTGGGTTTTCACCCTTTAACGGCCTGTTTTCAAGCTTAAGTGTGATTTTTGCAAATTATCGTCATACTCTCAAACCGGGAGACCCGGGACTACGCGGTCAGTTCCTACAAATTACATTGGTCACGTGCGAGGTGTTCGTGCCTCCTACGGGGTCGTTTGGGGGCTGGTTTGGGTTTTCACCCTTTAACGACCTGATTTCAAGTCTAGGTGTGATTTTTAAAAATTATCGTCATACTCTCAAACCGGGAGACCCGGGACTACGCGGTCAGTTCCTACAAGTTACATTGGTCCCGTGCGAGGTGTTGGTGCCTCCTACGGGGTCATTTGGGGGCTGGTTTGGGTTGTTACCCTTTAACGGCCTGTTTTCAAGTCTAGGTGTGATTTTTGCCAATTATCGTCATACTCACAAACCGGGAGACCCGGGACTACGCGGTCAGTTCCTACAAGTTACATTGGTCCCGTGCGAGGTGTTCGTGCCTCCTACGGGGTCGTTTGGGGGCTGGTATGGGTTTTCACCCTTTAACGGCCTGTTTTCAAGTCTAAGTGTGATTTTTGCAAATTATCGTCATACTCTCAAACCGGGAGACACAGGACTACGCGGTCAGTTCCTATAAGTTACATTGGTCCCGTGCGAGGTGTTCGTGCCTCCTACGGGGTCGTTTGGGGACTGGTTTGGATTTTCACCCTTTAACGGACTGTTTTCAAGTCTAAGTGTTATTTTTAAAAATTATCGTCATACTCTCAAACCGGGAGACCCGAGACTACGCGGTTAGTTGGCACAAGTTACATTGGTCCCGTACGAGGTGTTCGTGCCTCCTACGGGGTCGTTTGGGGGCTGGTTTGGGTTTTCACCCTTTAACGACCTGTTTTCAAGTCTAAGTGTGATTTTTGCAAATTATCGTCATACTCTCAAACCGGGAGACCCGGGACTACGCGGTCAGTTCCTACAAGTTACATTGGTCCCGTGCGAGGTGTTCGTGCCTCCTACGGGGTCGTTCGGGGGCTGGTTTGGGTTTTCACCCTTTAACGGCCTGTTTTCAAGTCTAAGTGTGATTTTTGCAAATTATCTTCATACTCTCAAACCGGGAGACCCGGGACTATGCGGTCAGTTCCTTCAAGTTACATTGGTCCCGTGCGAGGTGTTCGTGCCTCCTACGGGGTCGTTTGGGGGCTGGTTTGGGTTTTCACCCTTTAACGGCCTGTTTTCAAGTCTAAGTGTGATTTTTTTAAATTATCGTCATACTCTCAAACCGAGAGACCCGAGACTACGCGGTCAGTTCATAAAGTTACATTGGTCCCGTGCGAGGTGTTGGTGCCTCCTACGGGGTCGTTTGGGGGCTGGATTGGGTTTTCACCCTTTAACGGACTGTTTTCAAGCTTAAGTGTGATTTTTGCAAATTATCGTCATACTCTCAAACCGGGAGACCCGGGACAACGCGGTCAGTTCCTACAAATTACATTGGTCACGTGCGAGGTGTTCGTGCCTCCTACGGGGTCGTTTGGGGGCTGGTTTGGGTTTTCACCCTTTAACGACCTGCTTTCAAGTCTAGGTGTGATTTTTAAAAATTATCGTCATACTCTCAAACCGGGAGACCCGGGACTACGCGGTCAGTTCCTACAAGTTACATTGGTCCCGTGCGAGGTGTTCGTACCTCCTACGGGGTCGTTTGGGGGCTGGTTTGGGTTTTTACCCTTTAACGACCTGTTTTCAAGTCTAAGTGTGATTTTTGCAAATTATCGTTATACTCTCAAACCGGGAGACCCGGGACTACGCGGTCAGTTCCTACGAGTTACATTGGTCCCGTGCGAGGTGTTCGTACCTCCTACGGGGTCGTTTGGGGGCTGGTTTTGGTTTTCACCCTTTAACGGCCTCTTTTCAAGTCTAAGTGTGATTTTTGCAAATTATCGTCATACTCTCAAATCGGGAGACCCGGGACTACGCGGTCAATTCCAACAAGTTACATTGGTCCCGTGCGAGGTGTGCGTGGTCGATTGGGGGTGGTTTGGGTTTTCACCCTTTAACGGCCTGTTTTCAAGTCTAAGTGTAATTTTTGCAAATTATCGTCATACTCTCAAACCGGGAGACCCGGTACTACGCGGTCAGTTCCTACAAGTTACATTGGTCTCGTGCGAGGTGTTCGTGCCTCCTACGGGGTTGTTTGGGGGCTGGTTTGGGTTTTCACCCTTTAACGGCCTATTTGCAAGTCTAAGTGTGATTTTTGCAAATTATCGTCATAGTCTCAAACCGGGAGACCCGGGACTACGCAGTCAGTTCCTACAAGTTACATTGGTCCCGTATGAGGTGTTCGTGCCTCCTACGGGGTCATTTGCGGCCTGGTATGGGTTTCCACCCTATAACGGCCGATTTTCAAGTCTAAGTGTGATTTTTGCAAATTATCTTCATACTCTCAAACCGGGAGACCCGGGACTACGCGGTCAGTTCCTTCAAGTTACATTGGTCCCGTGCGAGGTGTTCGTGCCTCCTACGAGGTCGTTTGGGGGCTGGTTTGGGTTTTCACCCTTTAACGGCCTGTTTTCAAGTCTAAGTGTGATTTTTGCAAATTATCGTCATACTCTCAAACCGAGAGACCCGAGACTACGCAGTCAGTTCATAAAGTTACATTGGTCCCGTGTGAGGTGTTCGTGCCTCCTACGGGGTCGTTTGGGGGCTGGTTTCGGCTTTCACCCTTTAATGGCCTGTTTTCAAGTCTGGGTGTGATTTTTGTAAATTATCGTCATACTCTTAAACCGAGAGACCCGAGACTACGCGGTCAGTTCCTACAGGTTACATTGGTCCCGTGCGAGGTGTTGGTGCCTCCTACGGGGTCGTTTGGGGGCTGCTTTGGGTTTTCACCCTTTAACGGCCTGTTTTCAAGTCTAAGTGTGATTTTTGCAAATTATCATCATACTCTCAAACCGGGAGACCTGGGACTACTCGGTCAGTTCCTACAAGTTACATTGGTCACGTGCGAGGTGTTCGTGCCTCCTACGGGGTCGTTTGGGGGTTGGTTTGGGTTTTCACCCTTTAACGGACTGTTTTCAAGTCTAAGTGTTATTTTTAAAAATTATCGTCATACTCTCAAACCGGAAGACCCGAGACTACGCGGTTAGTTGGCACAAGTTACATTGGTCCTGTGCGAGGTGTTTGTGCCTCCTACGGGGTCGTTTGGGGGCTGGTTTGGGTTTTCACCCTTTAACGACCGGTTTTCAAGTCTAAGTGTGATTTTTGCAAATTATCGTCATACTCTCAAACCGGGAGACCCGGGACTACGCGGTCAGTTCCTAGAAGTTACATTGATCCCGTGCGAGGTGTTCGTGCCTCCTACGGGGTCATTTGGCGGCTGGTTTGGGTTTTCACCCATTAACGACCTGTTTTCAAGTCTAAGTGTGATTTTGCAAATTATCGTCATACTCTCAAATCGGGAGACCCGAGACTACGCGGTCAGTTCCTACAAGTTACATTGGTCCCGTGCGCGATGTTCGTGCCTCCTACGGGGTCGTTAGGGGGCTGGTTTGGGTTTTCACCCTTTAACGGCCTATTTTCAAGTCTAAGTGTGATTTTTGCAAATTATCTTCATACTCTCAAACCGGGAGACGCGGGACTACGCGGTCAGTTCCTACAAGTTACATTGGTCCCGTGCGCGATGTTCGTGCCTCCTACGGGGTCGTTAGGGGGCTGGTTTGGGTTTTCATCCTTTAACGGCCTGTTTTCAAGTCTAAGTGTGATTTTTGCAAATTATCTTCATACTCTCAAACCGGGAGACCCGGGACTATGCGGTCAGTTCCTACAAGTTACATTGGTCCCGTGCGAGGTGTTGGTGCCTCCTACGGAGTCATTTGGGGGCTGGTTTGGGTTTTCACCCTTTAACAGCCTAATTTCAAGTCTAAGTGTGATTTTTGCAAATTATCGTCATACTCTCAAACCGGTAGACCCGAGACTATGCGGTTCATTGGCAGAAGTTACATTGGTCCCGAGCGAGGTGTTCGTGCCTCCTACGGGGTCGTTTGGGGGCTGGTTTGGGTTTTCACCCTTTAACGACCTGTTTTCTAGTCTAAGTGTAATTTTTGCAAATTATCATCATACTCTCAAACCGGGAGACCCGGGACTACGCGGTCAGTTCCTACAAGTTACATTGGTCCCGTGCGAGGTGTTCGTGCCTTATATGGGGTCGTTTGGGTGCTGGTTTGGGTTTTCACCCTTTAACGGCCTGTTTTCAAGTCTAAGTGTGATTTTTGTAATTTATCGTCATACTCTCAAACCGGGAGACCCGGGACTACGCGGTCAGTTCCTACAAGTTACATTGGTCCCGTGCGAGGTGTTCGTGCCTCCTACGGGGTCGTTTGGGGGCTGGTTTTGGCTTTCACCCTTTAATGGCCTGTTTTCAAGTCTTAGGTGTGATTTTTGTAAATTATCGTCATACTCTTAAACCGAGAGACCTGAGACTACGCGGTCAGTTCCTACAAGTTACATTGGTCCCGTGCGAGGTGTTGGTGCCTCCTACGGGGTCGTTTGGAGGCTGCTTTGGGTTTTCACCCTTTAACGGCCTATTTTCAAGTCTAAGTGTGATTTTTGCAAATTATCATCATACTCTCAAACCGGGAGACCCGGGACTACTCGGTCAGTTCCTAAA
The DNA here is from genome assembly GCA_949130495.1 of Sambucus nigra. Lineage (NCBI taxonomy): Eukaryota > Viridiplantae > Streptophyta > Magnoliopsida > Dipsacales > Adoxaceae > Sambucus > Sambucus nigra. Next base: position 461,967,898 of record OX422211.1, on the reverse strand, counting down.
AGTTACATTGGTCACGTGCGAGGTGTTCGTGCCTCCTACGGGGTCGTTTGGGGGCTGGTTTGGGTTTTCACCCTTTAACGGACTGTTTTCAAGTCTAAGTGTTATTTTTAAAAATTATCGTCATACTCTCCAACCGGAAGACCCGAGACTACGCGATTAGTTGGCACAAGTTACAGTGGTCCCGTGCGAGGTGTTCGTGCCTCCTAAGGGGTCGTTTGGGGGCTGGTTTGGGTTTTCACCCTTTAACAGCCTAATTTCAAGTCTAAGTGTGATTTTTGCAAATTATCGTCATACTCTCAAACCGGTAGACCCGAGACTACGCGGTTAGTTGGCACAAGTTACATTGGTCCTGTGCGAGGTGTTTGTGCCTCCTACGGGGTCGTTTGGGGGCTGGTTTGGGTTTTCACCCTTTAACGACCTGTTTTCAAGTCTAAGTGTGATTTTTGCAAATTATCGTCATACTCTCAAACCGGGAGACCCGGGACTACGCGGTCAGTTCCTAGAAGTTACATTGATCACGTGCGACGTGTTCGTGCCTCCTACGGGGTCATTTGGCGGCTGGTTTGGGTTTTCACCCTTTAACGACCTGTTTTCAAGTGTAAGTGTGATTTTTGCAAATTATCGTCATACTCTCAAATCGGGAGACCCGAGACTACGCGGTCAGTTCCTACAAGTTACATTGGTCCCGTGCACGATGTTCGTGCCTCTTACGGGGTCGTTAGGGGGCTGGTTTGGGTTTTCACCCTTTAACGGCCTCTTTTTAAGTCTAAGTGTGATTTTTGCAAATTATCTTCATACTCTCAAACCGGGAGACCCGGGACTACGCGGTCAGTTCCTACAAGTTACATTGGTCCCGTGCGAGGTGTTGGTGCCTCCTACGGGGTCATTTGGGGGCTGGTTTGGGTTTTTACCCTTTAACGGCCTGTTTTCAAGTCTAGGTGTGATTTTTGCCAATTATCGTCATACTCTCAAACCGGGAGACCCGAGACTACGCGGTCAGTTCCTACAAGTTACATTGGTCCCGTGCGCGATGTTCGTGCCTCCTACGGGGTCGTTAGGGGGCTGGTTTGGGTTTTCACCCTTTAACGGCCTGTTTTCAAGTCTAAGTCTGATTTTTGCAAATTATCTTCATACTCTCAAACCGGGAGACCCGGGACTACGCGGTCAGTTCCTACAAGTTACATTGGTCCCGTGCGAGGTGTTGGTGCCTCCTACGGGGTCATTTGGGGGCTGGTTTGGGATTTTACCCTTTAACGGCCTGTTTTCAAGTCTAGGTGTGATTTTTGCCAATTATCGTCATACTCTCAAACCGGGAGACCCGAGACTACGCGGTCACTTCCTACAAGTTACATTGGTCCCGTGCGAGGTGTTCGTGCCTCCTACGGGGTCGTTTGGGGGCTGGTTTGGGTTTTCACCCTTTAACGGCTTGTTTTCAAGTCCAAGTGTGATTTTTGCAAATTATCGTCATACTCTCAAACCGGGAGACACAGGACTACGTGGTCAGTTCCTATAAGTAACATTGGTCCCATCCGAGGTGTCCGTGCCTCCTACGGGGTTGTTTGGGGACTGGTTTGGGTTTTCACCCTTTAACGGACTGTTTTTAAGTCTAAGTGTTATTTTTAAAAATTATCGTCATACTCTCAAACCGGGAGACCCGAGACTACGCGGTTAGTTGGCACAAGTTACATTGGTCCCGTACGAGGTGTTCGTGCCTCCTACGGGGCCGTTTGGGGGCTGGTTTGGGTTTTCACCCTTTAACGACCTGTTTTTAAGTCTAAGTGTGATTTTTGCAAATTATCGTCGTACTCTCAAACCGGGAGAACCGGGACTATGCGGTCAGAGCCTACAAGTTACATTGGTCCCGTGCGAGGTGTTCGTGCCTCCTACGGGGTCGTTTGGGGGCTGGTTTGGGTTTTCACCCTTTAACGGCCTGTTTTCAAGTCTAAGAGTGATTTTTACAAATTATCTTCATACTCTCAAACCGAGAGACCCGGGACTACGCGGTCAGTTCCTACAAGTTACATTGGTCCCCGTGCGAGGTGTTCGTGCCTCCTACGGGGTCGTTTGGGGTCTGGTTTGGGTTTTCACAAATTAACGGCCTGTTTTCAAGTCTAAGTATGATTTTTGCAAATTATCGTCATACTCTCAAACCGGGAGACCCGGGACTACGCGGTCAGTTCTTACAAGTTACATTGGTCCCGTGCGAGGTGGTCGTGCCTCCTACGGGGTCGTTTGGGGGCTGGTTTGGGTTTTCACCCTTTAACGGCCTGTTTTCTAGTCTAAGTGTAATTTTTGCAAATTATCTTCATACTCTCAAATCGAGAGACCCGGGACTACGCGGTCAGTTCCTACAAGTTACATTGGTCCCGTGCGAGGTGTTCGCGTCTCCTACGGGGTCGTTTTTTGGGTTTTCACCCTTAAACGACCTATTTTCAAGTCTAAGTGTGATTTTTGCAAATTATCGTAATACTCTCAAACCGGGAGACTCGGGACTACGCGGTCAGTTCCTACAAGTTACATTGGTCCCGTGCGAGGTGTTCGTGCCTCCTACGGGATCGTTTGGGGGCTGGTTTGGGTTTAACCCTTTAACGGCCTGTGTTCCAAGTCTAAGTGTGATTTTTACAAATTATTGTCATACTCTCAAACCGGGAAACCCGGGACTATGCGGTTAGTTCCTACAAGTTACATTGGTCCCGTGCGAGGTGTTCGTGCCTCCTACGGGGTTGTTTGGGGGCTGGTTTGGGTTTTCACCCTTTAACGGCCTGTGTTTCAAGTCTAAGTATTATTTTTACAAATTATCGTCATACTCTGAAACCGGGAGACCCGGGACTACGCGGTCAGTTCCTACAAGTTACATTGGTCCCGTGCGAGGTGTTGGTGCCTCCTACGGGGTCATTTGGGGGCTGGTTTGGGTTGTTACCCTTTAACGGCCTGTTTTCAAGTCCAAGTGTGATTTTTGCAAATTATCGTCATACTTTCAAACCGAGAGACCCGAGACTACGCGGTCAGTACATAAAGTTACATTGGTCCCGTGTGAGGTGTTCGTGCCTCCTACGGGGTCGTTTGGGGGCTGGTTTTGGTTTTCACCCTTTAATGGCATGTTTTCAAGTCTAGGTGTGATTTTTGTAAATTATCGTCATACTCTTAAACCGAGAGACCCGAGACTACGCGGTCAGTTCCTACAAGTTACATTGGTCCCGTGTGAGGTGTTGGTGCCTCGTACGGGGTCGTTTGGGCGCTGCATTGGATTTTCACCCTTTAACGGCCTGTTTTCAAGTCTAAGTGTGATTTTTGCAAATTATCATCATACTCTCAAACCGGGAGACCCGGGACTACTCGGTTAGTTCCTACAAGTTACATTGGTCACGTGCGAGGTGTTCGTGCCTCCTACGGGGTCGTTTGGGGGCTGGTTTGGGTTTTCACCCTTTAACGGACTGTTTTCAAGTCTAAGTGTTATTTTTAAAAATTATCATCATACTCTCAAACCGGAAGACCCGAGACTACGCGGTTAGTTGGCAAAAGTTACATTGGTCCCGTGCGAGGTGTTCGTGCCTCCTAAGGGGTCGTTTGGGGGCTGGTTTGGGTTTTCACCCTTTAACAGCCTAATATCAAGTCTAAGTGTGATTTTTGCAAATTATCGTCATACTCTCAAACCGGTAGACCCGAGACTATGCGGTTCGTTGGCAGAAGTTACATTGGTCCCGAGCGAGGTGTTCGTGCCTCCTACGGGGTCGTTTGGGGGCTGGTTTGGGTTTTCACCCTTTAACGACCTATTTTCTAGTCTAAGTGTAATTTTTGCAAATTATCATCATACTCTCAAACCGGGAGACCCGGGACTACGCGGTCAGTTCCTACAAGTTACATTGGTCCCGTACGAGGTGTTCGTGCCTCCTATGGGGTCGTTTGGGGGCTGGTTTGGGTTTTCACCCTTTAACGGCCTGTTTTCAAGTCTAAGTCTGATTTTTGCAAATTATCTTCATACTCTCAAACCGGGAGACCCGGGACTACGCGGTCAGTTCCTACAAGTTACATTGGTCCCGTGCGAGGTGTTGGTGCCTCCTACGGGGTCATTTGGGGGCTGGTTTGGGTTTTTACCCTTTAACGGCCTGTTTTCAAGTCTAGGTGTGATTTTTGCCAATTATCGTCATACTCTCAAACCGGGAGACCCGAGACTACGCGGTCACTTCCTACAAGTTACATTGGTCCCGTGCGAGGTGTTCGTGCCTCCTACGGGGTCGTTTGGGGGCTGGTTTGGGTTTTCACCCTTTAACGGCTTGTTTTCAAGTCCAAGTGTGATTTTTGCAAATTATCGTCATACTCTCAAACCGGGAGACACAGGACTACGTGGTCAGTTCCTATAAGTAACATTGGTCCCGTCCGAGGTGTCCGTTCCTCCTACGGGGTTGTTTGGGGACTGGTTTGGGTTTTCACCCTTTAACGGACTGTTTTTAAGTCTAAGTGTTATTTTTAAAAATTATCGTCATACTCTCAAACCGGGAGACCCGAGACTACGCGGTTAGTTGGCACAAGTTACATTGGTCCCGTACGAGGTGTTCGTGCCTCCTACGGGGCCGTTTGGGGGCTGGTTTGGGTTTTCACCCTTTAACGACCTGTTTTTAAGTCTAAGTGTGATTTTTGCAAATTATCGTCGTACTCTCAAACCGGGAGAACCGGGACTATGCGGTCAGAGCCTACAAGTTACATTGGTCCCGTGCGAGGTGTTCGTGCCTCCTACGGGGTCGTTTGGGGGCTGGTTTGGGTTTTCACCCTTTAACGGCCTGTTTTCAAGTCTAAGAGTGATTTTTACAAATTATCTTCATACTCTCAAACCGAGAGACCCGAGACTACGCGGTTAGTTGGCACAAGTTACATTGGTCCCCGTGCGAGGTGTTCGTGCCTCCTACGGGGTCGTTTGGGGTCTGGTTTGGGTTTTCACAAATTAACGGCCTGTTTTCAAGTCTAAGTATGATTTTTGCAAATTATCGTCATACTCTCAAACCGGGAGACCCGGGACTACGCGGTCAGTTCTTACAAGTTACATTGGTCCCGTGCGAGGTGGTCGTGCCTCCTACGGGGTCGTTTGGGGGCTGGTTTGGGTTTTCACCCTTTAACGGCCTGTTTTCTAGTCTAAGTGTAATTTTTGCAAATTATCTTCATACTCTCAAACCGAGAGACCCGGGACTACGCGGTCAGTTCCTACAAGTTACATTGGTCCCGTGCGAGGTGTTCGCGTCTCCTACGGGGTCGTTTTTTGGGTTTTCACCCTTAAACGACCTATTTTCAAGGCTAAGTGTGATTTTTGCAAATTATCGTAATACTCTCAAACCGGGAGACTCGGGACTACGCGGTCAGTTCCTACAAGTTACATTGGTCCCGTGCGAGGTGTTCGTGCCTCCTACGGGATCGTTTGGGGGCTGGTTTGGGTTTTAACCCTTTAACGGCCTGTGTTCCAAGTCTAAGTGTGATTTTTACAAATTATTGTCATACTCTCAAACCGGGAAACCCGGGACTATGCGGTCAGTTCCTACAAGTTACATTGGTCCCGTGCGAGGTGTTCGTGCCTCCTACGGGGTTGTTTGGGGGCTGGTTTGGGTTTTCACCCTTTAACGGCCTGTGTTTCAAGTCTAAGTATTATTTTTACAAATTATCATCATACTCTGAAACCGGGAGACCCGGGACTACGCGGTCAGTTCCTACAAGTTACATTGGTCCCGTGCGAGGTGTTGGTGCCTCCTACGGGGTCATTTGGGGGCTGGTTTGGGTTGTTACCCTTTAACGGCCTGTTTTCAAGTCCAAGTGTGATTTTTGCAAATTATCGTCATACTTTCAAACCGAGAGACCCGAGACTACGCGGTCAGTTCATAAAGTTACATTGGTCCCGTGTGAGGTGTTCGTGACTCCTACGGGGTCGTTTGGGGGCTGGTTTTGGTTTTCACCCTTTAATGGCATGTTTTCAAGTCTAGGTGTGATTTTTGTAAATTATCGTCCTACTCTTAAACCGAGAGACCCGAGACTACGCGGTCAGTTCCTACAAGTTACATTGGTCCCGTGTGAGGTGTTGGTGCCTCCTACGGGGTCGTTTGGGCGCTGCTTTGGATTTTCACCCTTTAACGGCCTGTTTTCAAGTCTAAGTGTGATTTTTGCAAATTATCATCATACTCTCAAACCGGGAGACCCGGGACTACTCGGTTAGTTCCTACAAGTTACATTGGTCACGTGCGAGGTGTTCGTGCCTCCTACGGGGTCGTTTGGGGGCTGGTTTGGGTTTTCACCCTTTAACGGACTGTTTTCAAGTCTAAGTGTTATTTTTAAAAATTATCGTCATACTCTCAAACCGGAAGACCCGAGACTACGCGGTTAGTTGGCAAAAGTTACATTGGTCCCGTGCGAGGTGTTCGTGCCTCCTAAGGGGTCGTTTGGGGGCTGGTTTGGTTTTTCACCCTTTAACAGCCTAATATCAAGTCTAAGTGTGATTTTTGCAAATTATCGTCATACTCTCAAACCGGTAGACCCGAGACTATGCGGTTCGTTGGCAGAAGTTACATTTGTCCCGAGCGAGGTGTTCGTGCCTCCTACGGGGTCGTTTGGGGGCTGGTTTGGGTTTTCACCCTTTAACGACCTGTTTTCTAGTCTAAGTGTAATTTTTGCAAATTATCATCATACTCTCAAACCGGGAGACCCGGGACTACGCGGTCAGTTCCTACAAGTTACATTGGTCCCGTACGAGGTGTTCGTGCCTCCTATGGGGTCGTTTGGCGGCTGGTTTGGGTTTTCACCCTTTAACGGCCTGTTTTCAAGTCTAAGTGTGATTTTTGTAAATTATCGTCATACTCTCAAACCGGGAGACCCAGGACTACGCGGTCAGTTCCTACAAGTTACATTGGTCCCGTGCGAGGTGTTCGTGCCTCCTACGGGGTCGTTTGGGGGCTGGTTTGGGTTTTCACCCTTTAACGGCCTGTTTTCAAGTCTAGGTGTGATTTTTGAAAATTATCGTCATACTCTCAAACCGGGAGACCCGAGACTACGCGGTTAGTTGGCACAAGTTACATTGGTCCTGTGCGAGGTGTTTGTGCCTCCTACGGGGTCGTTTGGGGGCTGGTTTGGGTTTTCACCCTTTATCGACCTGTTTTCAAGTCTAAGTGTGATTTTTGCAAATTATCGTCATACTCTCAAACTGGAAGACCCGGGACTACGCGTTCAGTTCCTAGAAGTTACATTGATCCCGTACGAGGTGTTCGTGCCTCCTACGGGGTCGTTTGGGGGCTGGTTTGGGTTTTCACCCTTTAACGACCTGTTTTCAAGTCTAAGTGTGATTTTTGCAAATTATCGTCATACTCTCAAACCGGGAGACCCGGGACTACGCGGTCAGAGCCTACAAGTTACATTGGTCCCGTGCGAGGTGTTGGTGCCTCCTACGGTGTCATTTGGGGGCTGGTTTGGGTTTTTACCCTTTAACGGCCTGTTTTCAAGTCTAGGTATGATTTTTGCCAATTATCGTCATACTCTCAAACCGGGAGACCCGAGACTACGCGGTCACTTCCTACAAGTTACATTGGTCCCGTGCGAGGTGTTCGTGCCTCCTACGGGGTCGTTTGGGGGCTGGTTTGGGTTTTCACCCTTTAATGGCATGTTTTCAAGTCTAGGTGTGATTTTTGTAAATTATCGTCATACTCTTAAACCGAGAGACCCGAGACTACGCGGTCAGTTCCTACAAGTTACATTGGTCCCGTGTGAGGTGTTGGTGCCTCCTACGGGGTCGTTTGGGGGCTGGTTTGGGTTTTCACCCTTTAACGACCTGTTTTCAAGTCTAAGTGTGATTTTTGCAAATTATCGTCATACTGTCAAACCGGGAGACCCGGGACTACGCGTTCAGTTCCTAGAAGTTACATTGATCCCGTGCGAGGTGTTCGTGCCTCCTACAAGGTCATTTGGGGGCTGGTTTGGGCTTTCACCCTTTAACGACCTGTTTTCAAGTCTAAGTGTGATTTTTGCAAATTATCGTCATACTCTCAAATCGGGAGACCCGAGACTACGCGGTCAGTTCCTACAAGTTACATTGGTCCCGTGCGCGATGTTCGTGCCTCCTACGGGGTCGTTAGGGGGTTGGTTTGGGTTTTCACCCTTTAACGGCCTGTTTTCAAGTCTAAGTGTGATTTTTGCAAATTATCTTCATACTCTCAAACCGGGAGACCTGGGACTACGCGGTCAGTTCCTACAAGTTACATTGGTCCCGTGCGAGGTGTTGGTGCCTCCTACGGGGTCATTTGGGGGCTGGTTTGGGTTTTTACCCTTTAACGGCCTATTTTCAAGTCTAGGTGTGATTTTTGCCAATTATCGTCATACTCTTAAACCGGGAGACCTGAGACTACGCTGTCACTTCCTACAAGTTACATTGGTCCCGTGCGAGGTGTTGGTGCCTCCTACGGTGTCATTTGGGGGCTGGTTTGGGTTTTTACCCTTTAACGGCCTGTTTTCAAGTCTAGGTGTGATTTTTGCCAATTATCGTCATACTCTCAAACCGGGAGACCCGAGACTACGCGGTCACTTCCTACAAGTTACATTGGTCCCGTGCGAGGTGTTCGTGCCTCCTACGGGGTCGTTTGGGGGCTGGTTTGGGTTTTCACCCTTTAATGGCCTGTTTTCAAGTCTAGGTGTGAGTTTTGTAAATTATCGTCATACTGTTAAACTGAGAGACCTGAGACTACGCGGTCAGTTCCTACAAGTTACATTGGTCCAGTGCGAGGTGTTGGTGCCTCCTACGGGGTCGTTTGGGGGCTGCTTTGGGTTTTCACCCTTTAACGGCCTGTTTTCAAGTCTAAGTGTTATTTTTAAAAATTATCGTCATACTCTCAAACCGGGAGACCCGAGACTACGCGGTTAGTTGGCATAAGTTACATTGGTCACGTGCGAGGTGTTCGTGCCTCCTACGGGGCCGTTTGGGGGCTGGTTTGGGTTTTCACCCTTTAACGACCTGTTTTTAAGTCTAAGTGTGATTTTTGCAAATTATCGTCGTACTCTCAAACCGGGAGAACCGGGACTATGCGGTCAGAGCCTACAAGTTACATTGGTCCCGTGCGAGGTGTTCGTGCCTCCTACGGGGTCGTTTGGGAGCTGGTTTGGGTTTTCACCCTTTAACGGCCTGTTTTCAAGTCTAAGAGTGATTTTTACAAATTATCTTCATACTCTCAAACCGAGAGACCCGGGACTACGCGGTCAGTTCCTACAAGTTACATTGGTCCCCGTGCGAGGTGTTCGTGCCTCCTACGGGGTCGTTTGGGGTCTGGTTTGGGTTTTCACAAATTAACGGCCTGTTTTCAAGTCTAAGTATGATTTTTGCAAATTATCGTCATACTCTCAAACCGGGAGACCCGGGACTACGCGATCAGTTCTTACAAGTTACATTGGTCCCGTGCGAGGTGGTCGTGCCTCCTACGGGGTCGTTTGGGGGCTGGTTTGGGTTTTCACCCTTTAACGGCCTGTTTTCTAGTCTAAGTGTAATTTTTGCAAATTATCTTCATACTCTCAAACCGAGAGACCCGGGACTACGCGGTCAGTTCCTACAAGTTACATTGGTCCCGTGCGAGGTGTTCGCGTCTCCTACGGGGTCGTTTTTTGGGTTTTCACCCTTAAACGACCTATTTTCAAGTCTAAGTGTGATTTTTGCAAATTATCGTAATACTCTCAAACCGGGAGACTCGGGACTACGTGGTCAGTTCCTACAAGTTACATTGGTCCCGTGCGAGGTGTTCGTGCCTCCTACGGGATCGTTTGGGGGCTGGTTTGGGTTTTAACCCTTTAACGGCCTGTGTTCCAAGTCTAAGTGTGATTTTTACAAATTATTGTCATACTCTCAAACCGAGAAACCCGGGACTATGCGGTCAGTTCCTACAAGTTACATTGGTCCCGTGCGAGGTGTTCGTGCCTCCTACGGGGTTGTTTGGGGGCTGGTTTGGGTTTTCACCCTTTAACGGCCTGTGTTTCAAGTCTAAGTATTATTTTTACAAATTATCGTCATACTCTGAAACCGGGAGACCCGGGACTACGCGGTCAGTTCCTACAAGTTACATTGGTCCCGTGCGAGGTGTTGGTGCCTCCTACGGGGTCATTTGGGGGCTGGTTTGGGTTGTTACCCTTTAACGGCCTGTTTTGAAGTCCAAGTGTGATTTTTGCAAATTATCGTCATACTTTCAAACCGAGAGACCCGAGACTACGCGGTTAGTTCCTACAAGTTACATTGGTCCCCGTGCGAGGTGTTCGCGCCTCCTACGGGGTCGTTTGGGGTCTGGTTTGGGTTTTCACAAATTAACGGCCTGTTTTCAAGTCTAAGTATGATTTTTGCAAATTATCGTCATACTCTCAAACCGGGAGACCCGGGACTACGCGGTCAGTTCTTACAAGTTACATTGGTCCCGTGCGAGGTGGTCGTGCCTCCTACGGGGTCGTTTGGGGGCTGGTTTGGGTTTTCACCCTTTAACGGCCTGTTTTCTAGTCTAAGTGTAATTTTTGCAAATTATCTTCATACTCTCAAACCGAGAGACCCGGGACTACGCGGTCAGTTCCTACAAGTTACATTGGTCCCGTGCGAGGTGTTCGCGTCTCCTACGGGGTCGTTTTTTGGGTTTTCACCCTTAAACGACCTATTTTCAAGTCTAAGTGTGATTTTTGCAAATTATCGTAATACTCTCAAACCGGGAGACTCGGGACTACGCGGTCAGTTCCTACAAGTTACATTGGTCCCGTGCGAGGTGTTCGTGCCTCCTACGGGATCGTTTGGGGGCTGGTTTGGGTTTTAACCCTTTAACGGCCTGTGTTCCAAGTCTAAGTGTGATTTTTACAAATTATTGTCATACTCTCAAACCGGGAAACCCGGGACTATGCGGTCAGTTCCTACAAGTTACATTGGTCCCGTGCGAGGTGTTCGTGCCTCCTACGGGGTTGTTTGGGGGCTGGTTTGGGTTTTCACCCTTTAACGGCCTGTGTTTCAAGTCTAAGTATTATTTTTACAAATTATCGTCATACTCTGAAACCGGGAGACCCGGGACTACGCGGTTAGTTCCTACAAGTTACATTGGTCCCGTGCGAGGTGTTGGTGCCTCCTACGGGGTCATTTGGGGGCTGGTTTGGGTTTTTACCCTTTAACGGCCTGTTTTCAAGTCTAGGTGTGATTTTTGCCAATTATCGTCATACTCTTAAACCGGGAGACCTGAGACTACGCGGTCACTTCTTACAAGTTACATTGGTCCCGTGCGAGGTGTTGGTGCCTCCTACGGTGTCATTTGGGGGCTGGTTTGGGTTTTTACCCTTTAACGGCCTGTTTTCAAGTCTAGGTGTGATTTTTGCCAATTATCGTCATACTCTCAAACCGGGAGACCCGAGACTACGTGGTCACTTCCTACAAGTTACATTGGTCCCGTGCGAGGTGTTCGTGCCTCCTACGGGGTCGTTTGGGGGCTGGTTTGGGTTTTCACCCTTTAATGGCCTGTTTTCAAGTCTAGGTGTGAGTTTTGTAAATTATCGTCATACTCTTAAACCGAGAGACCCGAGACTACGCGGTCAGTTCCTACAAGTTACATTGGTCCCGTGCGAGGTGTTGGTGCCTCCTACGGGGTCGTTTGGGGGTTGCTTTGGGTTTTCACCCTTTAACGGCCTGTTTTCAAGTCTAAGTGTTATTTTTAAAAATTATCGTCATACTCTCAAACCGGGAGACCCGAAACTACGCGGTCAGTTCCTACAAGTTACATTGGTCACGTGCGAGGTGTTCGTGCCTCCTACGGGGTCGTTTGGGGGCTGGTTTGGGTTTCCACCCTTTAACGGCCTGTTTTCAAGTCTAGGTGTGATTTTTGAAAATTATCGTCATACTCTCAAACCGGGAGACCCGAGACTACGCGGTTAGTTGGCACAAGTTACATTGGTCCTGTGCGAGGTGTTTGTGCCTCCTACGGGGTCGTTTGGGGGCTGGTTTGGGGTTTCACCCTTTAACGACCTGTTTTCAAGTCTAAGTGTGATTTTTGCAAAATTATCATCATACTCTCAAACCGGGAGACCCGGGACTACTCGGTCAGTTCCTACAAGTTACATTGGTCACGTGCGAGGTGTTCGTGCCTCCTACGGGGTCGTTTGGGGGCTGGTTTGGGTTTCCACCCTTTAACGGCCTGTTTTCAAGTCTAGGTGTGTTTTTTGAAAATTATCGTCATACTCTCAAACCGGGAGACCCGAGACTACGCGATTAGTTGGCACAAGTTACATTGGTCCTGTGCGAGGTGTTTGTGCCTCCTACGGGGTCGTTTGGGGGCTGGTTTGGGGTTTCACCCTTTAACGACCTGTTTTCAAGTCTAAATGTGATTTTTGCAAATTATCGTCATACTCTCAAATCGGGAGACCCGGGACTACGCGGTTAGTTGGCACAAGTTACATTGGTCACGTGCGAGGTGTTCGTGCCTCCTACGGGGTCGTTTGGGGGATGGTTTGGGTTTTCACCCTTTAACGGACTGTTTTCAAGTCTAGGTGTGATTTTTGCAAATTGTCGTACAAGTTACATTGGTCATGTGCGAGGTGTTGGTGCCTCCTATGGGGTCGTTTGGGGGCTGGTTTGGGTTTTCACCCTTTAACGGCCTGTTTTCAAGTCTAAGTGTGATTTTTGCAAATTATCGTCATGCTCTTAAACCGGAAGACCCGAGACTACGCGGTTAGTTGGCACAAGTTACATTGGTCCCGTGCGAGGTGTTCGTGCCTCCTAAGGGGTCGTTTGGGGGCTGGTTTGGGTTTTCACCCTTTAACAGCCTAATTTCAAGTCAAAGTGTGATTTTTGCAAATTATCGTCATACTCTCTAACCGGTAGACTCGAGACTATGCGGTTCGTTGGCACAAGTTACATTGGTCCCGAGCGAGGTGTTCGTGCCTCCTACGGGGTCGTTTGGGGGCTGGTTTGGGTTTTCACCCTTTAACGACCTGTTTTCTAGTCTAAGTATAATTTTTGCAAATTATCATCATAGTCTCAAACCGGGAGACCCGGGACTACGCGGTCAGTTCCTACAAGTTACATTGATCCCGTGCGAGGTGTTCGTGCCTCCTATGGAGTCGTTTGGGGGCTGGTTTAGGTTTTCACCCTTTAATGGCCTGTTTTCAAGTATAAGTGTGATTTTTGTAAATTATCGTCATAATCTCAAACCGGGAGACCCAGGACTACGTGGTCAGTTCCTACAAGTTACATTTGTCCCGTGCGAGGTGTTCGTGCCTCCTACGGGGTCGTTTGGGGGCTGGTTTGGGTTTTCACCCTTTAACGGCCTGTTTTCAAGTCTAGGTGTGATTTTTTAAAATTATCATCATACTCTCAAACCGGGAGACCCGAGACTACGCGGTTAGTTGGCACAAGTTACATTGGTCCTGTGCGAGGTGTTTGTGCCTCCTACGGGGTCGTTTGGGGGTTGGTTTGGGTTTTCACCCTTTAACGACCTGTTTTCAAGTCTAAGTGTGATTTTTGCAAATTATCGTCATACTCTCAAACCGGGAGACCCGGGACTACGCGGTCAGTTCCTACAAGTTACATGGGTCCCGTGCGAGGTGTTCGTGCCTCCTACGGGGTCGTTTGGGGGCTGGTTTGAGTTTTGACCCTTTAACGGCCTGTTTTCAAGTCTAAGTGTGATTTTTGCAAATTATCGTCATACTCTCAAATCGGGAGACTCGGGACTACGCGGTCAGTTCCTACAAGTTACATTGGTCCCGTGTGAGGTGTTCGTGCCTCCTACGGGGTCGTTTGGGGGTTGGTTTGGGTTTTCACCCTTTAACGGCCTGTTTTCAAGTCTAAGTGTGATTTTTGCAAATTATCTTCATACTCTCAAACCGGGAGACCCGGGACTACGCGGTCAGTTCCTACAAGTTACATTGGTCCCGTGCGAGGTGTTGGTGCCTCCTACGGGGTCATTTGGGGGATGGTTTGGGTTGTTACCCTTTAACGGCCTGTTTTCAAGTCTAGGTGTGATTTTTGCCAATTATCGTCATACTCTCAAACCGGAAGACCCGGGACTACGCGGTCAGTTCCTACAAGTTACATTGGTCCCGTGCGAGGTGTTCGTGCCTCCTACGGGGTCGTTTGGGGGCTGCTTTGGGTTTTCACCCTTTAACGGCCTGTTTTCAAGTCTAAGTGTGATTTTTGCAAATTATCGTCATACTCTCAAACTGGGAGACACAGGACTACGCGGTCAGTTCCTATAAGTTACATTGGTCCCGTGCGAGGTGTTCGTGCCTCCTACGGGGTCGTTTGGGGGCTGGTTTGGATTTTCACCCTTTAACGGACTGTTTTCAAGTCTAAGTGTTATTTTTAAAAATTATCGTCATACTCTCAAACCGGGAGACCCGAGACTACGCGGTTAGTTGGCACAAGTTACATTGGTCCCGTACGAGGTGTTCGTGCCTCCTACGGGGTCGTTTGGGGGCTGGTTTGGGTTTTCACCCTTTAACGACCTGTTTTCAAGTCTAAGTGTGATTTTTGCAAATTATCGTCATACTCTCAAACCGGGAGACCCGGGACTATGCGGTCAGTTCCTACAAGTTACATTGGTCCCGTGCGAGGTGTTCGTGCCTCCTACGGGGTCGTTCGGGGGCTGGTTTGGGTTTTCACCCTTTAACGGCCTGTTTTCAAGTCTAAGTGCGATTTTTGCAAATTATCTTCATACTCTCAAACCGGGAGACCCGGGACTACGCGGTCAGTTCGTTCAAGTTACATTGGTCCCGTCCGAGGTGTTCGTACCTCCTACGGGGTCGTTTGGGGGCTGGTTTGGGTTTTCACCCTTTAACGGCCTGTTGTCAAGTCTAAGTGTGATTTTTGCAAATTATCGTCATACTCTCAAACCGAGAGACCTGAGACTACGCGGTCAGTTCATAAAGTTACATTGGTCCCGTGCGAGGTGTTGGTGCCTCCTACGGGGTCGTTTGGGGGCTGGATTGGGTTTTCACCCTTTAACGGCCTGTTTTCAAGCTTAAATGTGATTTTTGCAAATTATCGTCATACTCTCAAACCGGGAGACTCGGGACTACGCGGTCAGTTCCTACAAGTTACATTGGTCACGTGCGAGGTGTTCGTGCCTCCTACGGGGTCGTTTGGGGGCTGGTTTGGGTTTTCACCCTTTAACGACCTGTTTTCAAGTCTAAGTGTGATTTTTAAAAATTATCGTCATACTCTCAAACCGGGAGACCCGGGACTACGCGGTCAGTTCCTACAAGTTACATTGGTCCCGTGCGAGGTGTTCGTACCTCCTACGGGGTCGTTTGGGGGCTGGTTTGGGTTTTTACCCTTTAACGACCTGTTTTCAAGTCTAAGTGTGATTTTTGCAAATTATCGTTATACTCTCAAACCGGGAGACCCGGGACTACGCGGTCAGTTCCTACGAGTTACATTGGTCCCGTGCGAGGTGTTCGTACCTCCTACGGGGTCGTTTGGGGGCTGGTTTGGGTTTTCACCCTTTAACGGCCTCTTTTCAAGTCTAAGTGTGATTTTTACAAATTATCGTCATACTCACAAATCGGGAGACCCGGGACTACGTGGTCAATTCCAACAAGTTACATTGGTCCCGTGCGAGGTGTGCGTGGTCGATTGGGGGTGGTTTGGGTTTTCACCCTTTAACGGCCTGTTTTCAAGTCTAAGTGTAATTTTTGCAAATTATCGTCATACTCTCAAAGCGGGAGACCCGGTACTACGCGGTCAGTTCCTACAAGTTACATTGGTCTCGTGCGAGGTGTTCGTGCCTCCTACGGGGTTGTTTGGGGGCTGGTTTGGTTTTTCACCCTTTAACGGCCTATTTGCAAGTCTAAGTGTGATTTTTGCAAATTATCGTCATAGTCTCAAACCGGGAGACCCGGGACTACGCGGTCAGTTCCTACAAGTTACATTAGTCCCGTGCGAGGTGTTCGTGCCTCCTACGGGGTCGTTTGCTGCCTGGTATGGGTTTCCACCCTATAACGGCCGATTTTCAAGTCTAAGTGTGATTTTTGCAAATTATCTTCATACTCTCAAACCGGGAGACCCGGGACTACGCGGTCAGTTCCTTCAAGTTACATTGGTCCCGTGCGAGGTGTTCGTGCCTCCTACGAGGTCGTTTGGGGGCTGGTTTGGGTTTTCACCCTTTAACGGCCTGTTTTCAAGTCTAAGTGTGATTTTTGCTAATTATCGTCATACTCTCAAACCGAGAGACCCGAGACTACGCGGTCAGTTCATAAAGTTACATTGGTCCCGTGTGAGGTGTTCGTGCCTCCTACGGGATCGTTTGGGGGCTGGTTTTGGCTTTCACCCTTTAATGGCCTGTTTTCAAGTCTAGGTGTGAGTTTTGTAAATTATCGTCATACTCTTAAACCGAGAGACCCGAGACTACGCGGTCAGTTCCTACAAGTTACATTGGTCCCGTGCGAGGTGTTGGTGCCTCCTACGGGGTCGTTTGGGGGCTGCTTTGGGTTTTCACCCTTTAACGGCCTGTTTTCAAGTCTAAGTGTGATTTTTGCAAATTATCATCATACTCTCAAACCGGGAGACCCGGGACTACTCGGTCAGTTCCTACAAGTTACATTGGTCACGTGCGAGGTGTTCGTGCCTCCTACGGGGTCGTTTGGGGGCTGGTTTGGGTTTCCACCCTTTAACGGCCTGTTTTCAAGTCTAGGTGTGATTTTTGAAAATTATCGTCATACTCTCAAATCGGGAGACCCGAGACTACGCGGTTAGTTGGCACAAGTTACATTGGTCCTGTGCGAGGTGTTTGTGCCTCCTACGGGGTCCTTTGGGGGCTGGTTTGGGGTTTCACCCTTTAACGACCTGTTTTCAAGTCTAAGTGTGATTTTTGCAAATTATCGTCATACTCTCAAATCGGGAGACCCAGGACTACGCGGTCAGTTCCTACAAGTTACATGGGTCCCGTGCGAGGTGTTCGTGCCTCCTACGGGGTCGTTTGGTGGCTGGTTTGAGTTTTCACCCTTTAACGGCCTGTTTTCAAGTCTAAGTGTGATTTTTGCAAATTATCGTCATACTCTCAAATCGGGAGACTCGGGACTACGCGGTCAGTTCCTACAAGTTACATTGGTCCCGTGTGAGGTTTTCGTGCCTCCTACGGGGTCGTTTGGGGGTTGGTTTGGGTTTTCACCCTTTAACGGCCTGTTTTCAAGTCTAAGTGTGATTTTTGCAAATTATCTTCATACTCTCAAACCGGGAGACCCGGGACTACGCGGTCAGTTCCTACAAGTTACATTGGTCCCGTGCGAGGTGTTGGTGCCTTCTACGGGGTCATTTGGGGGCTGGTTTGGGTTGTTACCCTTTAACGGCCTGTTTTCAAGTCTAGGTGTGATTTTTGCCAATTATCGTCATACTCACAAACCGGGAGACCCGGGACTACGCGGTCAGTTCCTACAAGTTACATTGGTCCCGTGCGAGGTGTTCGTGCCTCCTACGGGGTCGTTTGGGGGCTGGTATGGGTTTTCACCCTTTAACGGCCTGTTTTCAAGTCTAAGTGTGATTTTTGCAAATTATCATCATACTCTCAAACCGGGAGACACAGGACTACGCGGTCAGTTCCTATAAGTTACATTGGTCCCGTGCGAGGTGTTCGTGCCTCCTACGGGGTCGTTTCGGGACTGGTTTGGATTTTCACCCTTTAACGGACTGTTTTCAAGTCTAAGTGTTATTTTTAAAAATTATCGTCATACTCTCAAACCGGGAGACCCGAGACTACGCGGTTAGTTGGCACAAGTTACATTGGTCCCGTACGAGGTGTTCGTGCCTCCTACGGGGTCGTTTGGGGGCTGGTTTGGGTTTTCACCCTTTAACGACCTGTTTTCAAGTCTAAGTTTGATTTTTGCAAATTATCGTCATACTCTCAAACCGGGAGACCCGGGACTACGCGGTCAGTTCCTACAAGTTACATTGGTCCCGTGCGAGGTGTTCGTGCCTCCTACGGGGTCGTTCGGGGGCTGGTTTGGGTTTTCACCCTTTAACGGCCTGTTTTCAAGTCTAAGTGTGATTTTTGCAAATTATCTTCATACTCTCAAACCGGGAGACCCGGGACTACGCGGTCAGTTCCTTCAAGTTACATTGGTCCCGTGCGAGGTGTTCGTGCCTCCTACGGGGTCGTTTGGGGGCTGGTTTGGGTTTTCACCCTTTAACGGCCTGTTTTCAAGTCTAAGTGTGATTTTTGCAAATTATCGTCATACTATCAAACCGAGATACCCGAGACTACGCGGTCAGTTCATAAAGTTACATTGGTCCCGTGCGAGGTGTTGGTGCCTCCTACGGGGTCGTTTGGGGGATGGATTGGGTTTTCACCCTTTAACGGCCTGTTTTCAAGCTTAAGTGTGATTTTTGCAAATTATCGTCATACTCTCAAACCGGGAGACCCGGGACTACGCGGTCAGTTCCTACAAATTACATTGGTCACGTGCGAGGTGTTCGTGCCTCCTACGGGGTCGTTTGGGGGCTGGTTTGGGTTTTCACCCTTTAATGACCTGCTTTCAAGTCTAGGTGTGATTTTTAAAAATTATCGTCATACTCTCAAACCGGGAGACCCGGGACTACGCGGTCAGTTCCTACAAGTTACATTGGTCCCGTGCGAGGTGTTCGTACCTCCTACGGGGTCGTTTGGGGGCTGGTTTGGGTTTTTACCCTTTAACGACCTGTTTTCAAGTCTAAGTGTGATTTTTGCAAATTATCGTCATACTCTCAAACCGAGAGACCCGAGACTACGCGGTCAGTTCATAAAGTTACATTGGTCCCGTGTGAGGTGTTCGTGCCTCCTACGGGATCGTTTGGGGGCTGGTTTTGGCTTTCACCCTTTAATGGCCTGTTTTCAAGTCTAGGTGTGATTTTTGTAAATTATCGTCATACTCTTAAATCGAGAGACCCGAGACTACGCGGTCAGTTCCTACAAGTTACATTGGTCCCGTGCGAGGTGTTGGTGCCTCCTACGGGGTCGTTTGGGGGCTGCTTTGGGTTTTCACCCTTTAACGGCCTGTTTTCAAGTCTAAGTGTGATTTTTGCAAATTATCATCATACTCTCAAACCGGGAGACCCGGGACTACTCGGTCAGTTCCTACAAGTTACATTGGTCACGTGCGAGGTGTTCGTGCCTCCTACGGGGTCGTTTGGGGGCTGGTTTGGGTTTCCACCCTTTAACGGCCTGTTTTCAAGTCTAGGTGTGATTTTTGAAAATGATCGTCATACTCTCAAACCGGGAGACCCGAGACTACGCGGTTAGTTGGCACAAGTTACATTGGTCCTGTGCGAGGTGTTTGTGCCTCCTACGGGGTCGTTTGGGGGCTGGTTTGGGGTTTCACCCTTTAACGACCTGTTTTCAAGTCTAAGTGTGATTTTTGCAAATTATCGTCATACTCTCAAATCGGGAGACCCGGGACTACGCGGTCAGTTCCTACAAGTAACATGGGTCCCGTGCGAGGTGTTCGTGCCTCCTACGGGGTCGTTTGGTGGCTGGTTTGAGTTTTCACCCTTTAACGGCCTGTTTTCAAGTCTAAGTGTGATTTTTGCAAATTATCGTCATACTCTCAAATCGGGAGACTCGGGACTACGCGGTCAGTTCCTACAAGTTACATTGGTCCCGTGTGAGGTGTTCGTGCCTCCTACGGGGTCGTTTGGGGGTTGGTTTGGGTTTTCACCCTTTAACGGCCTGTTTTCAAGTCTAAGTGTGATTTTTGCAAATTATCTTCATACTCTCAAACCGGGAGACCCGGGACTACGCGGTCAGTTCCTACAAGTTACATTGGTCCCGTGCGAGGTGTTGGTGCCTCCTACGGGGTCATTTGGGGGCTGGTTTGGGTTGTTACCCTTTAACGGCCTGTTTTCAAGTCTAGGTGTGATTTTTGCCAATTATCGTCATACTCACAAACCGGGAGACCCGGGACTACGCGGTCAGTTCCTACAAGTTACATTGGTCCCGTGCGAGGTGTTCGTGCCTCCTATGGGGTCGTTTGGGGGCTGGTATGGGTTTTCACCCTTTAACGGCCTGTTTTCAAGTCTAAGTGTGATTTTTGCCAATTATCGTCATACTCTCAAACCGGGAGACACAGGACTACGCGATCAGTTCCTATAAGTTACATTGGTCCCGTGCGAGGTGTTCGTGCCTCCTACGGGGTCGTTTGGGGACTGGTTTGGATTTTCACCCTTTAACGGACTGTTTTCAAGTCTAAGTGTTATTTTTAAAAATTATCGTCATACTCTCAAACCGGGAGACCCGAGACTACGCGGTTAGTTGGCACAAGTTACATTGGTCCCGTACGAGGTGTTCGTGCCTCCTACGGGGTCGTTTGGGGGCTGGTTTGGGTTTTCACCCTTTAACGACCTGTTTTCAAGTCTAAGTGTGATTTTTGCAAATTATCGTCATACTCTCAAACCGGGAGACCCGGGACTACGCGGTCAGTTCCTACAAGTTACATTGGTCCCGTGCGAGGTGTTCGTGCCTCCTACGGGGTCGTTCGGGGGATGGTTTGGGTTTTCACCCTTTAACGGCTTGTTTTCAAGTCTAAGTGTGATTTTTGCAAATTATCTTCATACTCTCAAACCGGGAGACCCGGGACTACGCGGTCAGTTCCTTCAAGTTACATTGGTCCCGTGCGAGGTGTTCGTGCCTCCTACGGGGTCGTTTGGGGGCTGGTTTGGGTTTTCACCCTTTAACGGCCTGTTTTCAAGTCTAAGTGTGATTTTTGCAAATTATCGTCATACTCTCAAACCGAGAGACCCGAGACTACGCGGTCAGTTCATAAAGTTACATTGGTCCCGTGCGAGGTGTTGGTGCCTCCTACGGGGTCGTTTGGGGGCTGGATTGGGTTTTCACCCTTTAACGGCCTGTTTTCAAGCTTAAGTGTGATTTTTGCAAATTATCGTCATACTTTCAAACCGGGAGACCCGGGACTACGCGGTCAGTTCCTACAAATTACATTGGTCACGTGCGAGGTGTTCGTGCCTCCTACGGGGTCGTTTGGGGGCTGGTTTGGGTTTTCACCCTTTAACGACCTGCTTTCAAGTCTAGGTGTGATTTTTAAAAATTATCGTCATACTCTCAAACCGGGAGACCCGGGACTACGCGGTCAGTTCCTACAAGTTACATTGGTCCCGTGCGAGGTGTTCGTACCTCCTACGGGGTCGTTTGGGGGCTGGTTTGGGTTTTTACCCTTTAACGACCTGTTTTCAAGTCTAAGTGTGATTTTTGCAAATTATCGTTATACTCTCAAACCGAGAGACCCGGGACTACGCGGTCAGTTCCTACGAGTTACATTAGTCCCGTGCGAGGTGTTCGTACCTCCTACGGGGTCGTTTGGGGGCTGGTTTGGGTTTTCACCCTTTAACGACCTCTTTTCAAGTCTAAGTGTGATTTTTGCAAATTATCGTCATACTCTCAAATCGGGAGACCCGGGACTACGCGGTCAATTCCAACAAGTTACATTGGTCCCGTGCGAGGTGTGCGTGGTCGATTGGGGGTGGTTTGGGTTTTCACCCTTTAACGGCCTGTTTTCAAGTCTAAGTGTAATTTTTGCAAATTATCGTCATACTCTCAAACCGGGAGACCCGGTACTACGCGGTCAGTTCCTACAAGTTACATTGGTCTCGTGCGAGGTGTTCGTGCCTCCTACGGGGTTGTTTGGGGGCTGGTTTGGGTTTTCACCCTTTAACGGCCTATTTGCAAGTCTAAGTGTGATTTTTGCAAATTATCGTCATAGTCTCAAACCGGGAGACCCGGGACTACGCAGTCAGTTCCTACAAGTTGCATTGGTCCCGTGCGAGGTGTTCGTGCCTCCTACGGGGTCATTTGCGGCCTGGTATGGGTTTCCACCCTATAACGGCCGATTTTCAAGTCTAAGTGTGATTTTTGCAAATTATCTTCATACTCTCAAACCGGAAGACCCGGGACTACGCGGTCAGTTCCTTCAAGTTACATTGGTCCCGTGCGAGGTGTTCGTGCCTCCTACGAGGTCGTTTGGGGGCTGGTTTGGGTTTTCACCCTTTAACGGCCTGTTTTCAAGTCTAAGTGTGATTTTTGCAAATTATCGTCATACTCTCAAACCGAGAGACTCGAGACTACGCGGTCAGTTCATAAAGTTACATTGGTCCCGTGTGAGGTGTTCGTGCCTCCTACGGGGTCGTTTGGGGGCTGGTTTCGGCTTTCACCCTTTAATGGCCTGTTTTCAAGTCTAGGTGTGATTTTTGTAAATTATCGTCATACTCTTAAACCGAGAGACCTGAGACTACGCGGTCAGTTCCTACAAGTTACATTGGTCCCGTGCGAGGTGTTGGTGCCTCCTACGGGGTCGTTTGGGGGCTGCTTTGGGTTTTCACCCTTTAACGGCCTGTTTTCAAGTCTAAGTGTGATTTTTGCAAATTATCATCATACTCTCAAACCGGGAGACCCGGGACTACTCGGTCAGTTCCTACAAGTTACATTGGTCACGTGCGAGGTGTTCGTGCCTCCTACGGGGTCGTTTGGGGGCTGGTTTGGGTTTTCACCCTTTAACGGACTGTTTTCAAGTCTAAGTGTTATTTTTAAAAATTATCGTCATACTCTCAAACCGGAAGACCCGAGACTACGCGGTTAGTTGGCACAAGTTACATTGGTCCTGTGCGAGGTGTTTGTGCCTCCTACGGGGTCGTTTGGGGGCTGGTTTGGGTTTTCACCCTTTAACGACCTGTTTTCAAGTCTAAGTGTGATTTTTGCAAATTATCGTCATACTCTCAAACCGGGAGACCCGGGACTACGCGGTCAGTTCCTAGAAGTTACATTGATCCCGTGCGAGGTGTTCGTGCCTCCTACGGGGTCATTTGGCGGCTGGAGTGGGTTTTCACCCATTAACGACCTGTTTTCAAGTCTAAGTGTGATTTTTGCAAATTATCGTCATACTCTCAAATCGGGAGGCCCGAGACTACGCGGTCAGTTCCTACAAGTTACCTTGGTCCCGTGCGCGATGTTCGTGCCTCCTACGGGGTCGTTAGGGGGCTGGTTTGGGTTTTCACCCTTTAACGGCCTATTTTCAAGTCTAAGTGTGATTTTTGCAAATTATCTTCATACTCTCAAACCGGGAGACGCGGGACTACGCGGTCAGTTCCTACAAGTTACATTGGTCCCGTGCGCGATGTTCGTGCCTCCTACGGGGTCGTTAGGGGGCTGGTTTGGGTTTTCACCCTTAAACGGCCTGTTTTCAAGTCTAAGTGTGATTTTTGCAAATTATCTTCATACTCTCAAACCGGGAGACCCGGGACTATGCGGTCAGTTCCTACAAGTTACATTGGTCCCGTGCGAGGTGTTGGTGCCTCCTACGGAGTCATTTGGGGGCTGGTTTGGGTTTTCACCCTTTAACAGCCTAATTTCAAGTCTAAGTGTGATTTTTGCAAATTATCGTCATACTCTCAAACCGGTAGACCCGAGACTATGCGGTTCATTGGCAGAAGTTACATTGGTCCCGAGCGAGGTGTTCGTGCCTCCTACGGGGTCATTTGGGGGCTGGTTTGGGTTTTCACCCTTTAACGACCTGTTTTCTAGTCTAAGTGTAATTTTTGCAAATTATCATCATACTCTCAAACCGGGAGACCCGGGACTACGCGGTCAGTTCCTACAAGTTACATTGGTCCCGTGCGAGGTGTTCGTGCCTCCTATGGGGTCGTTTGGGGGCTGGTTTGGGTTTTCACCCTTTAACGGCCTGTTTTCAAGTTTAAGTGTGATTTTTGTAAATTATCGTCATACTCTCAAACCGGGAGACCCGGGACTACGCGGTCAGTTCCTACAAGTTACATTGGTCCCGTGCGAGGTGTTCGTGCCTCCTACGGGGTCGTTTGGAGGCTGGTTTTGGCTTTCACCCTTTAATGGCCTGTTTTCAAGTCTAGGTGTGATTTTTGTAAATTATCGTCATACTCTTAAACCGAGAGACCTGAGACTACACGGTCAGTTCCTACAAGTTACATTGGTCCCGTGCGAGGTGTTAGTGCCTCCTACGGGGTCGTTTGGGGGCTGCTTTGGGTTTTCACCCTTTAACGGCCTATTTTCAAGTCTAAGTGTGATTTTTGCAAATTATCATCATACTCTCAAACCGAGAGACCCGGGACTACTCGGTCAGTTCCTAAAAGTTACATTGGTCACGTGCGAGGTGTTCGTGCCTCCTACGGGGTCGTTTGGGGGCTGGTTTGGGTTTTCACCCTTTAACGGACTGTTTTCAAGTCTAAGTGTTATTTTTAAAAATTATCGTAATACTCTCCAACCGAAAGACCCGAGACTACGCGGTTAGTTGGCACAAGTTACAGTGGTCCCGTGCGAGGTGTTCGTGCCTCCTAAGGGGTCGTTTGGGGGCTGGTTTGGGTTTTCACCCTTTAACAGCCTAATTTCAAGTCTAAGTGTGATTTTTGCAAATTATCGTCATACTCTCAAACCGGTAGACCCGAGACTATGCGGTTCGTTGGCAGAAGTTACATTGGTCCCGAGCGAGGTGTTCGTGCCTCCTATGGGGTCGTTTGGGGGCTGGTTTGGGTTTTCACCCTTTAACGACCTGTTTTCTAGTCTAAGTGTAATTTTTGCAAATTATCATCATACTCTCAAACCGGGAGACCCGGGACTACGCGGTCAGTTCCTACAAGTTACATTGGTCCCGTGCGAGGTGTTCGTGCCTCCTATGGGGTCGTTTGGGGGCTGGTTTGGGTTTTCACCCTTTAACGGCCTGTTTTCAAGTCTAAGTGTGATTTTTGTAAATTATCGTCATACTCTTAAACCAGGAGACCCGGGACTACGCGGTCAGTTCCTACAAGTTACATTGGTCCCGTGCGAGGTGTTCGTGCCTCCTACGAGGTCGTTTGGGGGCTGGTTTGGGTTTTCACCCTTTAACGGCCTGTTTTCAAGTCTAGGTGTGATTTTTGAAAATTATCGTCATACTCTCAAACCGGGAGACCCGAGACTACGCGGTTAGTTGGCACAAGTTACATTGGTCCTGTGCGAGATGTTTGTGCCTCCTACGGGGTCGTTTGGGGGCTGGTTTGGGTTTTCACCCTTTAACGACCTGTTTTCAAGTCTAAGTGTGATTTTTGCAAATTATCGTCATACTCTCAAACCGGGAGACCCGGGACTACGCGGTCAGTTCCTAGAAGTTACATTGATCCCGTGCGAGGTGTTCGTGCCTCCTACGGGGTCATTTGGCGGCTGGTTTGGGTTTTCACCCTTTAACGACCTGTTTTCAAGTCTAAGTGTGATTTTTGCAAATTATCGTCATACTCTCAAATCGGGAGACCCGAGACTACGCGGTCAGTTCCTACAAGTTACATTGGTCCCGTGCGCGATGTTCGTGCCTCCTACGGGGTCGTTAGGGGGCTGGTTTGGGTTTTCACCCTTTAACGGCCTCTTTTTAAGTCTAAGTGTGATTTTTGCAAATTATCTTCATACTCTCAAACCGGGAGACCCGGGACTACGCGGTCAGTTCCTACAAGTTACATTGGTCCCGTGCGAGGTGTTGGTGCCTCCTACGGGGTCATTTGGGGGCTGGTTTGGGTTTTTACCCTTTAACGGCCTGTTTTCAAGTCTAGGTGTGATTTTTGCCAATTATCGTCATACTCTCAAACCGGGAGACCCGAGACTACGCGGTCAGTTCCTACAAGTTACATTGGTCCCGTGCGCGATGTTCGTGCCTCCTACGGGGTCGTTAGGGGGTTGGTTTGGGTTTTCACCCTTTAACGGCCTGTTTTCAAGTCTAAGTGTGATTTTTGCAAATTATCTTCATACTCTCAAACCGGGAGACCTGGGACTACGCGGTCAGTTCCTACAAGTTACATTGGTCCCGTACGAGGTGTTGGTGCCTCCTACGGGGTCATTTGGGGGCTGGTTTGGGTTTTTACCCTTTAACGGCCTGTTTTCAAGTCTAGGTGTGATTTTTGCCAATTATCGTCATACTCTTAAACCGGGAGACCTGAGATTACGCGGTCACTTCCTACAAGTTACATTGGTCCCGTGCGAGGTGTTCGTGCCTCCTACGGGGTCGTTTGGGGGCTGGTTTGGGTTTTCACCCTTTAACGACTTGTTTTCAAGTCTAAGTGTGATTTTTGCAAATTATCGTCATACTCTCAAACCGGGAGACACAGGACTATGCGGTCAGTTCCTATAAGTTACATTGGTCCCGTGCGAGGTGTCCGTGCCTCCTACGGGGTCGTTTGGGGACTGGTTTGGGTTTTCACCCTTTAACGGACTGTTTTCAAGTCTAAGTGTTATTTTTAAAAATTATCGTCATACTCTCAAACCGGGAGACCCGAGACTACGCGGTTAGTTGGCACAAGTTACATTGGTCCCGTACGAGGTGTTCGTGCCTCCTACGGGGCCGTTTGGGGGCTGGTTTGGGTTTTCACCCTTTAACGACCTGTTTTCAAGTCTAAGTGTGATTTTTGCAAATTATCGTCGTACTCTCAAACCGGGAGACCCGGGACTATGCGGTCAGAGCCTACAAGTTACATTGGTCCCGTGCGAGGTGTTCGTGCCTCCTACGGGGTCGTTTGGGGGCTGGTTTGGGTTTTCACCCTTTAACGGCCTGTTTTCAAGTCTAAGAGTGATTTTTACAAATTATCTTCATACTCTCAAACCGAGAGACGCGGGACTACGCGGTCAGTTCCTACAAGTTACATTGGTCCCCGTGCGAGGTGTTCGTGCCTCCTACGGGGTCGTTTGGGGGCTGGTTTGGGTTTTCACCCTTTAACGGCCTGTTTTCAAGTCTAAGTATGATTTTTGCAAATTATCGTCATACTCTCAAACCGGGAGACCCGGGACTACGCGGTCAGTTCTTACAAGTTACATTGGTCCCGTGCGAGGTGGTCGTGCCTCCTACGGGCTCGTTTGGGGGCTGGTTTGGGTTTTCACCCTTTAACGGCCTGTTTTCAAGTCTAAGAGTGATTTTTACAAATTATCTTCATACTCTCAAACCGAGAGACCCGGGACTACGCGGTCACTTCCTACAAGTTACATTGGTCCCGTGCGAGGTGTTCGTGCCTCTTACGGGATCGTTTGGGGGCTGGTTTGGGTTTTAACCCTTTAACGGCCTGTGTTCCAAGTCTAAGTGTGATTTTTACAAATTATTGTCATACTCTCAAACCGGGAGACCCGGGACTATGCGGTCAGTTCCTTCAGGTTACATTGGTCCCGTACGAGGTGTTCGTGCCTCCTACGGGGTCGTTTGGGGGCTGGTTTGGGTTTTCACCCTTTAACGGACTGTTTTCAAGTCTAAGTGTTATTTTTAAAAATTATCGTCATACTCTCAAACCGGGAGACCCGAGACTACGCGGTTAGTTAGCACAAGTTACATTGGTCCTGTGCGAGGTGTTCGTGCCTCCTACGGGGTCGTTTGGGGGCTGGTTTGGGTTTTCACCCTTTAACGACCTATTTTCAAGTCTAAGTGTGATTTTTGCAAATTATCATAATAATCTCAAACCGGGAGACTCGGGACTACGCGGTCAGTTCCTATAAGTTACATTGGTCCCGTGCGAGGTGTTCGTGCCTCCTACGGGATCGTTTGGGGGCTGGTTTGGGTTTTAACCCTTTAACGGCCTGTGTTTCAAGTCTAAGTGTGATTTTTACAAATTATTGTCATACTCTCAAACCGGGAGACCCGGGACTATGCGGTCAGTTCCTACAAGTTACATTGGTCCCGTGCGAGGTGTTCGTGCCTCCTACGGGATTGTTTGGGGGCTGGTTTGGGTTTTCACCCTTTAACGGCCTGTGTTTCAAGTCTAAGTATTATTTTTACAAATTATCGTCTTACTCTCAAACCGGGAGACCCGGGACTACGCGGTCAGTTCCTAGAAGTTACATTGGTCCCGTGTGAGGTGTTCGTGCCTCCTACGGGGTCGTTTGGGGGCTGGTTTGGGTTTTCACCCTTTAACGGCCTGTTTTCAAGTCTAAGTGTGATTTTTGCAAATTATCATCATACTCTCAAATCGGGAGACCCGGGACTAAGCGGTCAGTTCCTACAAGTTACATTGGTCCCGTGCGAGGTGTTCGTGCCTCCTACGGGGTCGTTTGGGGGCTGGTTTGGATTTTCACCCTTTAACGGACTGTTTTCAAGTCTAAGTATGATTTTTGCAAATTATCGTCATACTCTCAAACCGGGAGACCCGGGACTACGCGGTCAGTTCTTACAAGTTACATTCGTCCCGTGCGAGGTGGTCGTGCCTCCAACGGGGTCGTTTAGGGGCTGGTTTGTGTTTTCACCCTTTAACGGCCTATTTTCAAGTCTAAGTGTTATTTTTGCAAATTATCATCATACTCTCAAACCGAGAGACCCGGGAGTATGCGGTCAGTTCCTACAAGTTACATTGGTCCCGTGCGAGGTGTTCGTGCCTCCTCCGGGGTCGTTTGGGGGCTGGTTTTTAAGTTTAATCC
The DNA here is from genome assembly GCA_949130495.1 of Sambucus nigra. Classification (NCBI taxonomy): domain Eukaryota; kingdom Viridiplantae; phylum Streptophyta; class Magnoliopsida; order Dipsacales; family Adoxaceae; genus Sambucus; species Sambucus nigra. The sequence goes on along the minus strand of OX422211.1, from coordinate 461,939,528 downwards.
AAATGTTTTCAAATTAACAATAGGGAACTAAAATATATTTTAAGCATCAAATAAAGAGGAATCTAATATATGTATTAAGAATGAGAGAGCATGAGAACTCAAATAAATATTACCTTTATCATTCGTTAGTGTCATCAATGGGAGGGAGAAAGTCATCATGCCAAATCAAAAATCCGTTGTTACCCACATCTCCCAACGTCTCACAAGATCCTTGTTTTTCACCCCAAACTGGATATTTAGGCACTTTTATAAGGTCGAGTACGATCTTCACTTCTCTCTTTCCTAACTCATGGAAGTGAACTGAAGATACAGCTCCTGACGGCAATTTCTTACCATAACCGACGACTTGACCAGTGTGAGATAGTATTTTGCATTCCACCATCGAGCTAAAATGTAAGGACACAAATTTTAATTGAGTCCATATATAGTTTTGGCTCAATTCCGGACAAAAACATTTATTCATAGGATAGTATTCAATTGTAATATTCTCAAGCCTATGAAGTGTATGTTGAAGATGTAGCGGCAAAGAATTTAAAGCTTCATCAAAATGCCGATTTGTGTGCCTCGTTTCTACGTTATCAACTAAGGTTCCATGCTCCCAAGGTATGAATGTAATTATATTTATATAGGAGCTTGGAAAAATTTGTATTGGGTGTTAGGTGTAATAAAAACTGCATTTTATTTTCAGAAAGAATCAAATTAGAACTTTAAAATAAGTATATAAAAGTTTTTGGGCCAAAATCGAATTTTACAAACTTTCTGGTCGTTCGTTAGAAATGTCGTTCGAACGAGTTTTTTCGTTCGAACCAGATTTCGTTCGAACGAGTTTTGTCGTTCGAACCAGTTTCGTTCGAACGAGTTTGCCAACGACCCTAAACTGGTCAGTCGTTCGATATGTCGTTCGAACGAGTTTTTCGTTCTAACGAGGTATCTAACGAGATTCTAACGAGCCCAGGCTGGTCGCTCGTTGGAAGTCTCGTTCGAACGAGAGTCAAGTTCGTTCGAATGAGACGCCAGGCGGGAACAGTTTTGAGCAGTTTTTTAGCAGTTTTCACCCCATTATCCCACTTGTTTCTTAACTGATTTTTTAAGGCTTTATCAAGGACGGGAATCATTTTTCAAGGGTTATCTTTTTCATACCATACAAACTCCTAGAGAGTCTTTTGAGACAAAATTTGTTTAAGGAAAAAGATCATGTTTTGAGTGTTATTCTTTCAAAGAAAAATTCATACACACTCTAGTTTACACCCAATTGTGTTTAACCAAGTTTCTATATTTATATCAATTGCTTGGAGTTTTTGGCACCGGTTTTCTCTACCGAATTCAAGAGACGTTTCGGGTTTTCTTCTACACCCCATCACAAAGAAGACTTTTGTTGAGATTCTACCCACACGGATAAAGGCTCCATGCTTGGGTAACGGTGACCATATAAAGTCCCATCGGTGGATTCCGAGACCGCGGTGGTGTTCCGAGTATGTTCGCTAGGAAGAGGTTTCTACGAGAAGAAGCGTCGAGGCTTGATAGGGATCGAGTCAGTCGTTGTAAGTCTATCTATCTTGTAATTGTAATTCCATATCTAGTGGACTTGTGGCTAGGGCCGTCCGAGGTTGTTTCCCGTCTTGGGTTTTTTCTCATACATCTCGGTGTAGTGTGATATTGTTTATTTTATCTTACTCATAATTTAGAACGCATGCTTAGATTTAATTCAAGATAAAACTCGGTTTAATTATCACACTAGATTTAATTTGGAACTAAATTATATATATTGGGTAAATTTGGTTTATTCAAGTCATTTGCTAAAAATGATTTCCGTCCTAACTTTGGATATAATTGTTAATTATGACTTAGGAAAATTCTAGGACTTGGATCTAATTAATTGGACTTAAACGGTTTAAGTGAGTAATAATTAATTTGGTATGTTTCATTAATTATTCACTTTTGTTTATGTTAATTTTTTGAAAGTTGAACCATCACCTTTTTTCAACGCTTCCGCATCATCTATTGTTTTATATTAAAAAGGAAATTAAATATTTTTTATTGGGATAATCACTCCTTCATAAAACTTGAAACTTTGGATGTGGGGGGAGTAAAAGGATTGGAAGTAGTTGCAGTGTTTGAAGATGGTAATGCATGAGAATTATGTCCAACACATACGAACTTTCCACTCTCAAAATTCTTTACAAAATCTGAGAGCGTAGACTTCACACTCTCCATTTCTTCTCTGAGGTTTTCCATTTGATCCTTCCAACTTTCGTTGTCCACATTTACCTCTTGAAGCATCAGATGCCAATATAGCAGTTCTAGAAATCGTGGACCCAACGCAACGAACACGTCCTCGCGTGTCTTTCCCAAATACATCAAAAATTGGCCCAGCATCCAAGGTCTCCTCTTGACCACTCACTTGGTATACATCTAGAAGAATTTTAACCTTATCCTGTACATAAAGACATTAAAGTTATCATTTAAATTACATATTGGGTAAAAGAAGGAAAAAGAAAAACATTAAAGCTAAATTACCGCAAATGCTTCATCATGAGACGCATAATCTCCGCCTTTTACTTTATGAGTTGACAACCACAATTCAGCACAGGTTGGTTCACGTCCATGCTCCTTTTTCCAATTCTCTGCAGCTCGGGCATAACCATAACGACCCGTGTTATGAGTAGTCGTTTTTGCACAATTTTGTTTTATCTCTTTATTTTTTCTTCGCAAATCCCTTTGGGCCTGTGCAGCTTCATTCTCACAAAATGCCTCCCAATCCTCAGGTTTAACATTTTTAGGAACATTCTCCCTCCACTTTGAAATATCGTCACCCTTCAAATTTACCCTTATCTTGGCCTTGAACTTCTTCCAAGACTCGTTAGCTTTTTTCATAAACATGCTTTTTTGATTATCTTTCACATCGGGAAAATCCTTTTACAATATATGAAAGAAACAAAATTCATCATTATGTAATTAAATTTAGTAACAATTACAATTGTAGCCAAAGAGAAAAAATAGTATACCTTGAACATTGTCCAAATTTGATTCTTATATCGCACGTCTACATGTCTCCATGTTATATAAGAAACCGGTATATGCGTCCTAGTGAGGTCTCCCCATCTAGTAGAGGGTGTAGCTGAATTATCTCCCACCGGAAGGCCATGCTCGTTAAATTTTAATCTCTTTGTGGAAAGTGCATCACCCGTTGTCGAAGACCTCGAAACAACCTTCGAGCGGGAGTTTGATCCTACTGTCGCACCACTTGGTGACGGATTTGAAGTATCACCCACCTGAGACATTATTTCTCTGACAAGAGATTGTTTGGCACATAAATAATCAGAATAAACAACAACAAATGAGAATATACTTATTCTGTTTAAAACAGAACATATATATATAACAGAACATATATATATATATATATATATATAGTTATGTATATAGTTATGTATATATAGTTTATATATATATACATAACTATATATATATAAACTATATATATATATATATATATACACTGCATATATATACATATATATATGCAGTGTATATATATACTGTATATATATACACTGATTTATATATATTTGTATATATAACACTGATTTATATATATCTGTATATATATATATATGTATATATATACATTGATTTTGCTGTATATATATATATATATGTATATATATGCAGTCTATATATATACTGTAGTGTATATATATATATGTATATATATACAGTGTATATATATATATATATAAACTGCATATATATATATATACAAACTGCAGTTTATATGATTATTTGCGTGCAGAAAGCAGTTTATATACAAAAGTGAATGCATAAAAACAGTTACTATGATTATTTGCGTGCCCAAGAGCTTAGATTGGAGAAAACAGTCTCATCTTTACTAAATGAATGAATAGGTACTGCAGTTGCAATACCCGTACAACTGCGATAAGATTTGAAGACAGTACTAACACTGCCCCAATAACTAAATACCCAAGTTCAGGAGTTATTCAACACATAGCAAGCATGAAAGATTCAATAGATTAACAATGACTAAATACCCAAGTTCAATAGATTCAATAGATTGATAATAACTAAATACCAAAGTTTAAATAGTAAAAAAGTCATATCAGGTTCGTACATAAAGCCATTACATTACATGAATTAGGTGTCTAAAAGTTCCAACAACTTCTCATTTTCCGCGAGAATGGAGTCATACATCGTACGATCAATCTCAATCGCATCTATTTCTTTTGTCAATCTCTTGGGAGAGTGCAAAACAATCGACCACCCCTTGAACTTGGTGTCTTTACAATAAAACACTTGAATTGCTTGAGATGCAAGGATGAACGGATCGTCGTGTATTGAATTTTTACTCGTGAGCTTACTAAGGTTCACCATCACCAATTTTGAGGTCGGGTCAACTTTGCAAGCATTCTTATCATCTACATCCACCCAATCACAATAAAAGACTGTATGTGTGAACTCAATATAATTCAAGTCGAGTATTTGTCTAATAACTCCATAAAAAGTTGTGAGGACCCCCTTCTTATTAAATGCCTTCATAGATACACCACTACTCTGAAAGCTGCGATTCTCTTCATATGCAGAAGTACAAAAGGTATAGCCATTGCATTGGAACTTGTCATAGCTAGTAACCCTATGGAGTGGGCCATCGGCATAGGGCAAAATTTCGATATCATTAGATCTTAAGGCCTACAATGAAATGAATATTTTTTTAATATTTTTATAGAAATAAGGTTATGATAAAAAAACAAGTACCTAGATAAAACCGTGCCAGATTTTGGCACGGTTTTAAATAGTGCCAGAATCTCCTTCCCTAAGCGTGCCAGAATGTCATTTTTGGTGTAGTGAATAGGAACTCTGTTATACAAATTATCCGTAAAATCCAAAATTTTAAAGATCAGCAATTTCAAAAAATAGTATCAATTTTTTTTTGTAAAAGGGATCACACAATATTTTAGTGCAACCAGCTCTGATACCAATTTGATAATGTGGGATTTTATGGAATGATTCGTATACTAGGTTCCTCATAAACAAACTCCAATTTTAATCAATTTTTATCTTTATTAGCAATTAATTATTCATGTGATGAAATAGTTCAAACTAATTCTTAATCAATCACACATTGAAATCACGCATGCAAAAAAGTAAAAACAAATCCCCCAAAAGGGCAAAACCTTTATTCAGCACTATAGAATAATTGACCGACACAGTCAACTTATAGATTACTTAGAACAACTAAGTATAATGCACAGTCTCTATTTTCTTATACAGAGTATGACCCAGTCCACTGTTGGCTACAAGAAGCGATCTTACCTCGGTAGCCACCGATCACCCTTTCTTCTTATTCAGTAGTGAAATCTTGATTTTAGAAGTCATCCATAGAGATTGACTCTACAAACGTTCACGCAAGGTATTTGGGGTTTAATAAATCTCACAAATCACATATGTGGATGAAATATTTGTTAAACTAAAAGTTATTTTGGAAAACCATAAAAGAAAAACTTTGGAACAATTGTAAGAAAATCATTTTCGTCAAAGTTCTTCTGAATTTTTGAACAAAATAGGTATTTATATTAAAACACAAATTTTGAGGCAGTGGGTTCATTTGAATTGAAATAGTAGTTTTGTTTTAATGATATCACATCTCGTTCTAACGATAACCAGATCTCGTTCGAACAAACTTCTAACGAGCTCCTAACGAGATTTCTCTATCAAGGCAGGGACGTCATGTTTGAAGGTGGTTGTAACGAGACTGTTCATTTCATTCGAATGAGACTCAATCTCGTTTGAATGAGGCAAAACAACTTTCTAATTTTTAAATCCTTTGTATAAAAAGCCTCAATTTTTAAAAGCTAACATCCTAAAATGTGATTTATATAAATTCATGAAATCCATAATTGTATACCTCTATAAAGTGTCAGTGATGAATCAATAAATGAAGCTCGGTCACTAAGATGTCTTCGAATGAACTTGGAGATATAGTGTTTCATTTGAGATGTCAGTTCGTAACGCGATATGCCAAAACTATAAAATAGCCCTAATCTATGAGAAATTATAGATCATTTCTCTTACAGGGTAAAATGAGCTAGAATATATCTAAACATAAAGATGAAAGCAAAAATAGGACTCAAATCTCGAAAGTAATACTAGTATGCCTATGTAGCCAAAATGGCATCAAAGTCCACTTAGTTCGTGTGGGTAATGAGGTGGAGTCTAACCCATAATCCAAAATTGGAGTTTCTCCTTTTGTTTGCAAAAAAGTGTGTAAAAAGGGTAGTGAAAAAAATGAATAAACTTTAATTTGGGATTTATGGAATAAAGCCTCTTTTTATTTTTTTAGATTTAGAAATATGTATTAAAGAAAGTGAAATTAATGGTGGGTAAAATGAGAATTAGCTAAGAAACATACTAAAAGTAACTAGGTGTATGAAATAGTAACAAGTCGGCAAAGTGAAGTGAAAGGAATTTGAACCTTCTAAGTTGATTGAATTTTAATTATTGGAATCTGATTTTTTGGGTGTAATTTATGGTGGTGGAGTGGTGTAAAGTGGTGAGGTGAGAGGAAATGTAGGATAATAGGAATGTAAGGATAATTTTTAAGGATCAAGTAATACAAACCATCACATTAGTTACAAGGCTGAAGTTCCATAATAGTGAGGTCATACTTTCTTTAAATAGAAAACCCTTAAAGGATAAAATGACAAGTATGCCCCCAGGGGGTGCCGAGCAGCATATGATCTTACCTGCTTACTAGAAGGGTGGCCAAACTTATTGGCCAAGTAAATCCCTATATGTCTGCTAGAAAGTGAGGTGTCATGCTGATAGGCAGGTTGAATTTGTTTTTTGTTTTTTGGTAAAATGATCATAAAATGCAAACCACGAGTCTTATATGCGAACAGTCAGGACCATTGAAAAGAGGATTCAAAGCTTTATTAAAGTGTGTTGAGATTCTCTCGAGTTCCTTTAGTTAACTAAAGTTAAACAGAGGTTAGATAGCATCTACTTGTTCTCGTTTAAAGGTAGATCTGGTGTTCGAGATTTTAAGGGACTTTATTTTGATCCTGCGGAGGAATGTGGTGGTAATAAAATGGTGTATACAATTATTTAAAGTTTTGCAATGTATACATTCTTTCATAACAACTTACAACCTATCTTAACACATTTAAGTTCACCCACAGAGCTTCTAATCTCTTGTCTATATATCATAGCTTCTTCACAACAACATATGCTTCAGTATCCACTGATCTTAGGCCTTAGAAATCTTTGGAATCCACCAAATCCATTTCCATAATTTCTTCGGAATAATTTTTTATTTTATTAAGAAAACATGCTTTTATTCTCGTGATGTATGAAAAATCTTTCTTAATCAATGTGGATGGAAGGATATGGAATTACAAGAGAAGGAAAATCTAAATGGAGAAAGCTCTTAGGTTCTGCAAATTCTGATGTAAAAGGTTATCGTTCATGTAGTTAAAACCCATATTTATATAAAGCCACAACCCTCGGTTGAACCTCAAATTTCACCCTTATAATCCATGCGCAAGGATGCAGTCGCATGAGAAAAGGCAATGATCGCACTAGTAGTACTCGCGACCGTACGTAATTTAGTCGTGACCATGGCAGTGATGAGTCATAGTTGGTTGCAGATCAGTCATGAGAAACATTGTCTACTTTTTGAAAAACTTTAGCTCATAATGTATTTTAAATTTAAATTTCCTTCAAAAAATTGTTCTAAAAATACTTTCTTAAATATTATTCTCAATACATTTAAAACCAAAATTATGAAATTCATAAATATGTAAAAATCATTTCCAAATTATTGTTTTAATTACTTATTGGTGGAATTAAAAATCTCTTATTCTCCTAGTCTTATATGCCTCATAGTCTTATAGGCTCGATGTTTGTTTTGGTCCATAATGGAACAGACAAATATTTTTTCTTTCAAATCTCCCCCTTTACATAATTCCAGACAAAACACAACACACTACCTATACAAGTCTTACATAACAGTCTCAACATATGGCTACTAAGAATAACGGAAAGTAAAAATACACAATTGTATGTTAAAGTATACAACACACATAACTCAACATGCCCTATCAACAATGTTAAATGTTCGTCAAACATACATCACTTGGGAAAAAGTAGAAATATTGCACATATATAAACAAAGACATTACTCATGTATGTGGCGTAACATTATAATTTATTAACGAGCAAAATAAAATTACGTAAAGGAGATTAATAACTAATTCTAGCATTACAGTTTATCATCGTTCCCTCACATTAGCGCATTCATTTATGATAATTTATTTATTTAAAAATCACCTAAATTATAGAATGTTCTCCCCTTGTTTGTCTCTAATGAACAAAAGGAAGAAAACATAGAAAGTAAGAGATAAGGCGTGTGTTCTAAACAAAACTGTGCAAATAGGCAATACATCTACATAGGCGAGTCAATAAGCAAATCCAAAATTAAACACAACATTTGCAATGCATCAAGTCCACATAGAATATATGTCCATGTACATTAAAAAAACTAAACCAAAAATTCATAATGAGAATAATAAAAATACATCTAGTCTAAGAAAAAATTCGTAAGAGTAGAAAATATATATGAGAAACAAAAGGAACCATCAGTGATCGTTGGGTGGGAAATGCTGATCCAATAACCCACTGATAAAAAAATAGCTCATTGTCTAACATGATCATAATGCATCAATAAGAGTGTCTCATTAAGAATAATGTGTGACTGAATAAAATCGAGCCTCTAGGGGGCAGGGTTTGAATAGGTTTGTTGACTTAATGTGCCCAAATTTTAGGTTTCTAAAAATTTCTTCCAAATTTTCAAATCCTTAGAACAAAAGTATTCCAAAAGTCTTGTTGAAACCACTCACACAAGGACATCAATTATATCTAGTTAATATGAACAAAAAACCAAACTTGAATCAAATTTTAAGCTATTGAGAGTGATCTAAATAACCTAAAGTGAAGTGCGTAATCAAATGTTGTGTTCACATAAAAAATATGCCTCACTCATACATACTTTAATTCAACCGTTCAAATAAAAATAACTAGAATGAACATCTCACCCAGGCCGTGTGCATGGTCACCAAGTGACACCGTGCAGACGCCTTTGTGCGCACGAATGCATAATGAAGCCATGTGGGCGATAAAGCTAAAAAATTCATCCAAACCCATTGTCAGAAACTAAATACATTTTAAAGTTTTCCTCCAAAATATTTCAAAAATATTTTAGCAAAAACAAATAATCCTCAAAATGAATTTACTCACACTTTTTAGAAAAATTGAATTTAGTTCATGCCCGTGTCGTTAATAATAGCTCATCTCTAATCTCCAAAAGGATACGTCTTTACCTTTAAGACTGATGGGAATTTGTTGACAAGAAAAACGTTTGTGAGTGTATTCAAAGATCTTCAAAGTATTCTAAGGCTCAATTCTAGACTCAAAAACTATGCCTCACTCATACAGAACAAGTAGTTATGAGTTGACTGACAAAAATATTTTGACACGTTAAATAACCAATAAAAAATCTATACAGACTCTACATTTTCAATATCCCTCTTTGGCTACTATTTGAAAAAACTTCCAACAAAAAAATCTTATTACTCCTATAAGACATGTACTCAACTAGCCATATAATTAATGTATTACGAAGTAATGTATAATACATGAGACACCGACATAAAAGAACCGTTGATTCTAAAATTGGTCTTGAGAAATAAAATCGCCAAAGTTATGCCTGAAACACACGAAACAACAAATAAAATCACACAGGCAAGCATGCATATAGATCAACTTCCCCTACTTAGGAATCCTCTAATAAATGATCAATGATATAGACGAGACATATAAATATGAATCTTGAAATAAATCAACATCTAATATCATGACAAATGAAATAATGAATCAAACAAAGCTTCAAAGATCGTCGCCTCAATCAAATCATCTCCCCTTTATATCCCCTCAAGCAAAGAATACAACATAATTTCTCCCCCTTTTTGTCACAGAATAACAAAGAGAAGCAAAAAACCATGAAAGTGCCTGGAAAAACATGTAAAATTATAATAACACCACCAATACATGAAGAATATTAACATAAAAGAAGAGGGATCATAACAGGAAATACAAAACTTGAGAGAAATGCTGGCCGTAAAATAGAGTTCGTCTCCGAGCTGTTTTTTGAAGAAACTCTTTCTTAAAAATAAAACCTATTTGAACACAAGATGTGTTTAATAAAACAGTATGTACGAGATCTATTCAAGATTTCACTAACAGGTCTATAAACCAGTTTAAACAAACTTTAAACTCAGCACAACCAAGAATGAGATGAGAAGATGTAGAAAGATTAAGTTCACGATTTTTTACGTGGTAAAACCTCACCAACTGAGGAAACATCCACGACTCCCTCTACGGAGTAAAAAAATATCCACTAAAATAAATTTACCAGTTACAAACTATATAACTAACATACATACAACTCAGACCTATATAACTTTAGGAATGTACCCTCTGGTGTCCTTATAACTTCTCTGCAGTTCTGATTGCAGATGTTGTTCTCCCAGTTTGTTAACTTCTGATTTGTTCCAGTACTTTACGTCGACTCTTGTTCACAAGATCTTATTACCAACACTTTTCGTGTTGTAGGGTGAAAGTGTTTGTGGAGGTGCTCTTTAACACATGCATGCACACACTCACACTTATTAAGTACAAAAAATCCTAGCAAATTACATATAAGTCTATATGCAGTGATTTTTCTTTTTCTCTCTTCTCACAAAACATTGAACCTTTTTGACCTTTAAATCAATCCCAGAATCCACGGATATCTTGCTTAGAAGGCAGTCAAGATCTTAATCAATCTCAGAGTTTTGAAAAGATTTTCGAGATTGAAAACCTCCAAGTGTGATTCCAAACTAGGTCAAAGGTTTAGTTTTAAGAGAACTAGAAACAGAAAATATTTATTGTTGATTTAAAGATAAAAACGATTTTAAAAAAAAAATCCACATATTTCTCAAGATGAGAAATAAACCATGTAAATCTAAGTGTGATGTAACATGCAGAACATAGATCTGAAATTTCTATGAAGAAGAAAATAAATCTAGGTAAAGAGTTTAAGTTGGGAGCAAGATCTAACGAACAAGAGGTTACAGCAACACAAATATCTCTCAAAAATTCAAGAACACTCAGGGTAGTATTTTGGATATATAGGAGTTTTAGAGAAGTGTTTGGTTTGAAAGAGGATTGACGAACAGGGGTTAGGGTTAGGGTTTCTAACTCACTCTCTCTTTCTGGTTTCTCTCTTCTCTCTCTTTTCTCTCTCTTATCTCTCTTCTCTCTTTTTGCTCTCAAGAATGAACTGGCCAAAAGTCTTAGACGATTGAGAGGAGGGTCCCTTTTATAGGACGAAGAGAAGGATCGAGAAGCAGGTTCAAAAACAAGGGTTAGTATTGAGTCAAGATGGATTGACTTAAATCCAAGGGCTCATAGCATGCGGTGATTAAAATTCACCTGATTGGTTCAAGAGGGATACACAGGGATTACCAAAGAAAGCATGCAGGTCGTTGATAAGGTTTGATCCAACGGTTGTAAGCATACGCGTTTATATACTCAATAAAGAAACACAAAATGCACCAATCAGCAAGTAACAGGTGTTGATCAGTAAGGCGATATAAAATGCGCGTCTAAAAGTAATTACAACCACACTCTGAATTCTCTGCCGCTATTGGTTTCTACCCAAACCAACTTTAAGCCAATAAACCATTTAAACCTTAATTGTAGATTGAACCCACAAACTTTTAAAACTAAGTTTTAATTTATAAAACCTTTATTAAAAAATGTTTATAAAATCCCAAAAAATATTTAAAAATCAAATTTAGGGATTTAAACATACTCAACATATGTGCAAGCATTAATATGCAATATGACATGTATATGTTGAATTCTACTGTGTGTGAGTGTTGGTAATTTGGTCTTGATCACTACAAGATAAATGAATGAAATAGCAATCCAATCTCCGAGGTTCTTTGGTTTCTAGGATAGACATAATTTTGTCTTAATTTCCAAACTAGATGAACTCTTATATAATATAGACTCAAGTGAGTCAAGAGTATAAGAGCTCCAATCTCCCCCTTTGGAAATATGAGACAAAATCTCCTTTGAGTCTACTAGGACTCGTAGGGCGACAAAAAGATAAGAAAAACATATTCTTGTAAAGATTCTATCTACCCAAATCCTAGAAAGAAAAAGTACATAACTCAACTATTTACAATTGAATACCCTATTACACCAGTTGAGAAACAAAACTGTACAAAAACCTGCAATGAATTACTAAGATCAAGCAGTTAAGCTTATATACAAATATTCATAAAGACTCAAATTTCTCTCCCATTTTGTCTCAAATGGACAAAGGGAAAAAACTTGGATAAACAGTAAAGATATTACTCAGCACAAACCATACCAATAGATTTCCGCAAATAAATGAAGCTATTATAATCTAGAGGTTTGGTAAACATATATGCGAGTTGTAAATCAGTAGGAAGATAATTGATTTCTTATTCCTTAGATTCAACCAATTCGCGTATAAAGTGATGTCTTATTTTTATGTGCTTTGTTCGCGAGTGTTGAACAGGGTTTTTAGAAATATTAATCGCACTTTGATTATCACAATAGAGATGCAGTTGGTTTTCTTGAATACCATAATCACTTAGCATTTGTTTAAGCCACAGTAATTGAGCACAATAGCTGCCAGCGGCTATGTATTCAGATTCAGCTGTCGAGAGTGATATACAGTTTTGTTTCTTACTACTCCATCCTACCAAGTTATTACCTATATAATAACATGCTCCTGATGTGCTTTTACTATCATCAGTACACCCAGCCCAGTCAGCATCAGTGTACCCAATTATAGTGCTTGGTGTGTCATTAGTGTACCAAAGTCCTAGATTTAGAGTCCCTTTTACATATTTAATGATACGCTTTACAGAATTCAAATGGCTCTCTTTAGGATTATTTTGATAACGAGCACATACACACACAACATACATAATATCAGGACGCGAGGTAGTAAGATATAGTAAGGTTCCTATCATACTACGATATAGAGTAGGATCTACGGATTTTCCATTTTCATCTTTAGAAAGTTTTAGCGTAGTACTCATGGGCGTTCTAGTATCTTTAGCACTCTCTAGGACAAATTTCTTTACTATATCTAAAGTGTATTTAAATTGCGAGATAAATAATCCTTCTGAATTTTATTTGACTTGAAGGCCTAAGAAGAATTGCAACTCCCCCATAAGAGACATTTGAAATTCGTTATGCATAGTTTCTGAGAAGTATTTTACTTATGAGGGGGAAGTTGATCCAAAGATAATATCATCAACATAAACTTGAGCAATAATGATGTGTTTGTCAAAATGTTTGACAAAAAGGGTTTGATCATTTCCACCTCTTCTGAAACCTTTATCTAAGAGGAAACTGGAAAGACGCTCATACCAAGCTCTAGGTGCTTGTTTAAGGCCATACAAAGCCCTTTTAAGATGAAATACATGATTTGGATATTGAGGGTTAATGAACCCTTTAGGTTGTTCTACATAGGTCTCTTAAGTCAATATTCCATTAAGGAATGCAAATTTGACATCCATTTGGTAAAGTGTAAAATGCAAGTGGCAAGCTATAGCAAAGAGCAGACGAACAGATTCTAAACGAGTAATAGGTGCAAAAGTCTCGTCAAAATCTATTCCTTCAATTTGAGAGTATCCTTGAGCAACTAATCTAGCTTTATTTTGTAATTATTATCCCATTTTCATCAGTCTTGTCTTTAAAAATCCAACGTGTGCCAATAACCTTTTTGTGATCAAGGACGAGGAACAAGATACCAAACATCATGAATGACAAATTGAAGAAGTTCTTCCTGCATAGTAAAAATCCAGTGAGAGTCATTCAATGCCTCATTTACATTCTTTGGTTCCACGAGGGAAACAAAACATGCATAATGTGCATAATTTCTTAGTTGGGATCTTATACGCACTGGCTCACTAGGGTTACCAACTACGTTATTTATGGGATGATCTTTAGAAACCCAGTTACGTACTTCAGGTGCCTTAATTGGTAAAGAATTATCTATTTCAGAAGAGTCATTTTCTAAAGTGTTTGTAGGCTCTTCATCAATAGTTGATTCGCCAGTCTTGTTCTCTACAATAGTGTCACTTACAATTACATTTATGGATTCCATCAAGGTTTTAGTGCGAAGATTATACACTCGATAGGCTCTACTGTTAGGCGAGTATCTTAGAAATATAGCTTTATCTCCCCTACTCTCAAATTTGTATAAGTGTTCCCTATCTTTGCATACATAACAAGTACTGCCAATGGTTCTAAGGTACTTAAGATTGGGATTTTTATTATACCAAAGTTCGTAAGGAGTTTGTTTGGAATTCTTTCTAAGATAGACCCTATTTATGATGTGACATGCACTACGAATAGATTCCACCCAAAAGTATTCAGGTAAATTCTTGGCATGTAACATAACACGTGCCATCTCTTGAAGGGTACGATTCTTTCTCTCGGCAATTCCATTTTGTTGAGGAGTCTTAGGAGCACTGAATTCATGTTTGTAACCATTATAGTCACAGTATTCAATAATACCAGTGTCTTTGAATTCACCACCTCTATCACTACGAATTATATTTACTTGAGTGTCCTTTTCATTTTCAATCCGAAGAAGAATTTTTAGGAAAGTTTGAAAAGTGTCGGACTTTTGTTTTAAAAAGGCTACCCAAGTAAATCTAGTGAAGTCATCAACCATAACAAGAATATAACTGTGTCCACAGAGACTAACAGTTTGGGAGGGACCCATTAGGTCCATATGGATGAGCTCCAAGGGATTAGAGGTAAGAATATCATTAACTTTCTTATGAGGTGCCTTAACAATTTTACCTTCCTGACAAGAACCACAGACAATGTTAGGTATGGGTTTGATTTTAGGAACTCCTCTAACTATTTACAGAGAGGTCAGTCTACTAAGATTATCGTAATTTATATGACCCATTCTGTTATGACATATCTCGTTGTCATCCATTCTGGCAACATTACAGATTTCAGACTTGTTCATGACAGTATAACAATTGTCAGGAGTCCTAAATCCTGTAATTATTCATTCACCTTTTTCATTTAAAATTTTGCAATTGTTCTTTGAAAAGGTAACAGTATGATCAGAGTCACAAAATTGCGAGATACTAAGTAGATTGGCCTTAAGACCTTTAATTAGAAGAACATCTTCAAGAATAGGAAGTCCATCTTCTTGGAGAATTCCTTTGCCTATGATCTGGGCTGATACTCCATCACCAAAAATGACTTTACCACCAGCAAGGCTCGTTTTGTTTAAAAGTTTAGTATCATCACCAATCATGTTCTTAGAACATCCAGAGTCTAAATACCAACCAGATGATGTGTGTTCAGCTTTTAAAGCAGTAACAACTATGTTACACTTCATCTGAGGTAATAGAACTCTTTTCTAACCCAAATTGCTATAGTTTTTATTTTGCGCCTATTAGCTCTCAATTGATAAAATTTGCGAGCATTGGATCTTTGTTGAAAAATGTTTTGTGCATGATTTTTAATTTTGTGAAAGACTTGAGCATTTGGTTTAGGAAGATTTTTAGGCATCCTTCTAGGAAATGTTCTTTTAGGTTTGGTCTTTCTCTTCCTATAATTAGAGTTTTTGTTTGGTTGTCTAGGAGTACATAATTATTGCGGCTCCTCCTAGAATAGTTAAAATTCTGATAGATATGAGGATTACAGACAGGTTTGACAAGTCTCCTAGCATAGTAACCATCAAAAGAGTGACTGTATATGTCGCTGTAGGAGCACTAAAGATTGCTCAAAATTGGGGTATCCTTAGGAAAGTCTCTAAACAAAGGTATTGAGGAATTTTGAGGTTGAACTCTATTCCTAGGTAGTACAGGTTTGAATGTAGATTCACTCTTTCTAATAAAGGGGCAGACGTATTTAGCCTTAGGTGAACTTTCATGTTTAGAGCAACTTGATTCCCTAATGTTAAAATTTTGATGTTTTGAATCAAACTCAGTTTATAGGGAATGAAAATCTGGGCATGTTTCAATAGGTCTTTTACCTCCTGACACAAACTTGATAGGTTCAAAAGATTTTGTTTGTGTCTTCAAATTGGGACAAAACCCTATTCCAGTTCGATCATCAGAATTGGTTTTAGATTCAGCAAAAAATTCATCAAAACAGTTAGAATTATTTTCAAATTTTGTAAATTTTTTGAAAACAGTTGCTGTCTTTTCTTTGGTTTGTTCCAATTCTAACAATGTCCCTTTGTATTTTTTCTCCAGAGTTTCATTTGTTTCAGTCAAATTTCTCAGTTTTTCATCAAACATTTTAATTTCGCTTTCATGAGTTAAACAATGGGTAGTATACTCTTCGGCATTCATTTTGACCATCAGGCTTAGATCTTCCAACTTTTTGGTGAGATCTTTCACAATTTTTTCTAGTCTTGCGCTTTTCTTGAGAGTTTCAGCATAAAGTGAGTGAATGTCTGGGAGGTCTTCATTGTTCGAGTCACTAAGTGTAGTGTGTGAAGTGACCCCTAAGGCTTCATTCTTTGAACTCACACACCCATTGACATCGTCATTATCGCTTTCCCTTTGACTCACACACCCCGAAGAAGAGATAGCAATATTCTCAGTAATCAAAGCATCTAAACTAGAAATAGCAATATTCGAAACATCAGACATAGAATTATTCGATTCATCCTCACTAACAAGCACAGGCATATCATCATTATATATAATCTTGGCAAAGAAAGACATGCAAAGATCAAAAACATCAGATGACTCAGGTTCCTCATTTTCAGAGTCACTTGAATCATCTCATGTTTTGAAAATGTTGGCTCTAGTGTGTTTGTTTTGAGTGTTCAAGTTAACTCTACAGTCTTGTGCAATGTGCCCTAGTTTACCACATCTATAAAATTCAGTCTTTTTTAGGTCTCTGTTAGGTCTAATGTGAGAGTCCTTGTGATTTTTGTCATGGCTTTTCTCATGAGGTCTGTGATTAGAGGGAATTGGATAATTTGACTTGCCTTGTTTATTTGCCATTTTGTTTCTAAACTTAATGATTTTCTTAAACTGTTTTGACATTAAGGCAATCTGATTGTCCAAACTCTCTATATCGCATTCCTCATCAGAGTCATCATTGTAAGTATTAAACTCAGGCTTAATCAATTTAGAAGAGAAGCTTAGATTTGAACTAGTCTGTTTCCTATGGGACTGGGTCAATTGTTTCTTAAATTCCAGTTCCATTTCCACAGTTCTTAATTTACTACTGAGTAGTTCAGGAGTGAGATTAATATCACACATTTCCTCAATAGCATATCTTTTGTTATCAAATTTCTGTGGTAATGATCTCAGAATTTTAGATACAATTTATTGTCTATCATAAGTTATCCCTTTAGCATGCAGTTTGGTAACAATATCAGTTAGGTTCATATAGAAGTCATCAAATGACTCAGTCTCAGACATAATTAGGGAATGATACTGTTGAATGAGCATTTGAGTTTTAGCAGCCTTAACTCTATTGTCACCTTCATTAGCAGTAACCAAAGTGTCCCAAGCTTCCTTAGAAGTGGTACAAGATGAGATTCTTTTGAACTCATGTTCATTTATGGACATAAATATGGCATTCTTTCCTTTGTTATTATTTCGAGAAACTTGTTTCTCTTATTGAGCGAACTCACTTAATTCTTTCTTAACCCTCTCATTACTTCCTTCAGTGGCTAGTTTTGTAGGAAAAGTGTAACCATTTTCAAAAATGTCCCAGACATCATCTCCCAGAGTTCCTTGAATGAAAGAAATCATTCTTACTTTCCAGTAAGCAAAATTGGTTCCATCAAAGATAGGAGGTCTGGCCAAGTTACCAAATCTTTCATTTTTCTCGTCCATATTTGATTTTCTAGAAAACAATTTCATAAACACAGGATCTCTTTAAAATAAGTTTACCAAGCTCTGATACCAATTGAAAATATGTTAATAAAGCCGTTTATTAAAAATAACATATTTAAGTAACTCCGAGCTATTTTTTGAAGGAACTCTTTTCTTAAAAATCAAACCTATTTGAACACAAGATGTGTGTAATAAAACAGTATGTACGAGATCTATTCAAGATTTGACTAACAGGTTTATAAAACAGTTTAAACAAACTTTAAACTCAGCACAACCAAGAATGAGATGAGGAGATGTAGAAAGATTAAGTTCACGATTTTTTACATGGTAAAACCTCACCAACTGAGGAAACATCCACAACTCCCTCTACGAACTAAAAAAAAATCCACTAAAACAAATTTACCAGTTACAAACTATATAACTAACATGTATACAACTCAGACCTATATAAGTTTAGGAATGTACCCTCTGGTGTCCTTATAACTTCTCTGCAGTTCTGATTGTAGATGTTGTTCTCCCAGTTTGTTAACTTCTAATTTGTTCCAGCACTTTACGTCGACTCTTGTTCACAAGATCTTATTACCAACACTTTTCGTGTTGTAGGGTGAAAGTGTTTGTGGAGGTGCTCTCTAACACATGCATTCACACACTCACACTTATTAAGTACAAACAGCCCTAGCAAATTACATATAAGGCTATATGCAGTGATTTTTCTTTTTATCTCTTCTCACAAAATATTGAACCTTTTTGACCTTTAAATCAATCCCAGAATCCACGAATATCTTGCTTAGAAGGCAGTCAAGATCTTAATCAATCTCAGAGTTTTGAAAAGATTTTCGAGATTGAAAGCCTCCAAGTGTGATTCCAAACTAGGTCAAAGGTTTAGTTTTAAGAGAACTAGAAACAAAAAACATTTATTGTTGATTTAAAGTTAAAAACGATTTTAAGAAAAGAATCAACAATATATTTCTCAAGATGAGAAATAAACCATGTAAATCTAAGTGTGATGTAACATGCAGAACATAGATCTGAAATTTCTATGAAGAAGAAAATAGATCTAAGTAAATAGTTTAAGTTGGGAGCAAGATCTAACGAACAAGAGGTTACAGCAACACATATATCTCTCAAAAACTCAAGAACACTCAGGGTAGTGTTTTGGATATGTAGGAGTTTTAGAGAAGTGTTTGGTTTGAAAGAGGATTGACGAACAGGGGTTAGTGTTAGGGTTTCTAACTCACTCTCTCTTTCTGGTTTCTCTCTTCTCTCTCTTCTCTCTCTCTTCTCTATACTCTCTCTTTTTTCTCTCATGAATGAACTGGCCAAAAGTCTTAGACGATTGAGAGGAGGGTCCCTTTTATAGGACGAAAAGAAGGATCGAGAAGCAGGTTCAAAAACAAGGGTTAGGATTGAGTCAAGCTGGATTGACTTAAATCCAAGGGCTCACAGCATGCGGTGATTAAAATTCACCTGATTGGTTCAGGAGGGATACACAGGGATTACCAAAGAAAGCATGAAGGTCGTTGATAAGGTTTGATCCAATGGTTATAAGCATACGCGTTTATATACTCAGTAAAGAAACACAAAATGCACCAATCAACAAGTAACAGGTGTTGATCAGTAAGGCGATATAAAATGCGCGTCTAAAAGTAATTACAACCACACCCTGAATTCTCTGCCGCTTTTGGTTTCTACAAAACCAACTTTAAGCCAATAAACCCTTTAAACCATAATTGTAGATTGAACCCACAAACTTTTAAAACTAAGTTTTAATTTATAAAACCTTTATTAAAAAATGTTTATAAAATCCCAAAAAATATTTAAAAATCAAATTTAGGGATTTAAACATACTTAACATATGTGCACACATTAATATGCAATATGACATGTATATGATGCATTCTACTGTGTGTGAGTGTTGGTAATTTGGTCTTGATCACTACAAGATAAATAAATTAAATAGCAATCCAATCTCTGAGGTTCTTTGGTTTCTAGGATAGACATAATTTTGTCTTAATTTCCAAACTAGATGAACTCTTATACAATATAGACTCAAGTGAGTCAAGAGTATAAGAGCTTCAGCATGGCCCCAAATGCATAATCATGCACATGCGAACTTTTGTCCGTGTGAATGAAACTCATCGAAATTCAAAAACCAAAAAACTCATCTTAACCATGCGCACGGGCATAAAACAGGGTCGTGTTAATGAAAAAATTACAAAACCTTCCAAAAATCGATTTTGAAGAAAAATAAAAAGAACTACTGAAAAATCAGGGTAAATCCAACCTTATCACTCCTTTAAAAAGTTACTCACCCTAAAACACACAATGTAATGAAAAACTCTTTCAGTTAAACACAAACTACCCAAGACACATCAAGAAACCCTCATGCATGAACTAACATGCCCAAAGTCTAACTATCAAAGAAAGATTATTAGAGCAAACAAAAAATACGCACACATAAACACACACACACACACACACACACACACACACACACACATACACACACACACACACACACACACACACACACACATATATATATATATATATATATATATATATATAAACATGGAAAATCTCAAAGAGCTAATATATAATGCCAACCAAAAAAATCACATATGCTTGAATATCAAACCACACTAGATAAATGAAATCATAATTGTTTACAAATGTTAACAATTTAAGACATTTTCAATACACACTTGAAAAATAACTAGAGTAAGTTGAGAATTGGGCTTAGACGTGCATAGAAGTGGAATAACACAACATCAGAAATCAAATTTTATTACTTGGAACATTTAAGACAAACTTTAATGAGAAAAAGCGATACAATTATGAGTTTAGTCTTAAAAGTTCAACTCCATCCACAAATTACCCACGATAAGTGTTTATATTAAATTTTGAAATGCCAAAAAAAAAAAGAAATTTCATTTTTCAAATTCTTAAGCCTTATCTTGTTTCAAATGTCAGTTAAGCCATTTGCATGTGTCTCTTTCCAACAAATAGGCCCAATTAGGAATTATTATTAAAACTATATGTATGATATTTATGCACTCTTCTGTCATAAACATTCATCATAACCCTTTTGAAATATAAAATGATGATTGTAGAAATGCTTTATATTTATTTGTAAATATATAGTAATATCGGTCAATTATGCTGAGAATGCCATTCGATATCGATTTAAATAAATTCGCAAATTCCCAATTTACACATATTTAACTGGAGTCAATTTTAAATCAAATTAAATCAACCCCTTATCTTGTAACTACGTGTGTGTGTGTGTCAAACCATTACAAATGAAATTGCAAACTCGCAGATTTCAGGAAAAAAAATCATTCGAGTAAATCCTTTATTTCACTATAATACTTACAATGAAATACGCAATGAGTTAATCACAGAAAACCCACATAGACTACAACCTAGGGTCGGTAATGAATCAACCGCAGAAGACCCACACGAACACACAGTCCGAATTAGTCCAGGAACACCCATTAGGACTCCTTATTGATACGCAGTCGCGTTAGCCCAGTACCTCAATCAATCGGCCCCTAGATCAGCAGTAGAGATCTTCTTTGGAAGGCAAACTTCAAAAAATATGTGTTCTTGGGTTTCAAAATAACTCACATAAACTATTGGGATGATTTTTGAATTGAAATTAAAGGATTAAAACTCTAAAAGTGAGAAGATAAAGTTTCTGCCAAAGCAGTTTTTATAGCTGATAAAAACGCAGGTCTTCTTATGAAAAATAAAGTTGGATAACTCTATTTATAAAAAAGTCAAGGCGGTGCGTCGCTTGAACGAAATAAGGTTGAACGAGATGGAGATTTCGTTAGAATGATTTCGAGCGACTTCGTTGGACATGATGATGTCGCACGAATGAGCTCCTCTGTCTCTCGTGCGAGAATTTAAAAAATAAATTTTTAATCTCAAAAATTCGTCTACGGGTCTTGTAAAATAAATTTTGACAAACTACTCCGCTCCAACACTTAGAAAATATTTTATGAAAATATCCCAACACATTTATATGAACCGTTAAGGGGCTTAAATACAACCTTACCAAAATCTGTCTCGCGGAGGCTTTTCTTGTTGAAGAACTTTGATATTCGTATCCGTCTTGATGCTTGAATGATCTTAAATTATTCTTCGACGGTTGTAGCGATATACTACATACTCTAAATCGAACGGACAATGTAAAATAATGTCCTTACAAATCTCCCCTTATGTCTATGTCGATACAGAATAAAAACATCTGAATTATCAAAACAAAATGCCTATACAAATCTAATACCCTCCCATGAACCCATAACTGAAAAGGTACAAAACATGTAAGTATCAAACTTTTCTTCAAAATCTTCAACTTCAAAAGGCTGTAAGTTTTTCTCATCAGGGCGTGAAAAATAATGATCTTCAATTTTCGTACCTACACACATGAGATAAAGAAAATTCTTTTGTGACTCATCGAGTTTGAAATGATATACGAATAAATAAATCAACAATTAAATACCCCCCATAACGCAAAAACTCTCCCATAATTCGTTATCCCCCTTTTTATTTGTCTGAAATGGACAAGGAAATATATAAACAAAACAAACATAGAGTTATCAGGACGAAAATGTATAGCAAATATGGATCAAACTATTCTCATGCAAAGAGTAACTCAAAATCTTCCATAAACTAATTTTTATTTTTTATTTTTTCACCAATTGTTTTTTTACAAAACTCACACACCATGAATTTACATTAAGACAACAAAATCATGGAAACGAAATGAATAGGTGTGAACATATTCTATAGGCAAATCAAATGAATCAAACATAACATATGTGCATGATGAATATGTGTAATCCTAACGAATGAATCTCAAAATCTCCCTTAGGTGTAAAAAAATGTTGAATTTAAATGACATCGACTCAATCCATCAACATTTCAAAGTCAATAATGATTTTCACACCAATATTTTTTAAAACTATGAATGCTTTTTCATGAAGTTGTCAGGACATGAAAACCTATTTTTTATTTTTTTCCACCCAAACTCCCTCATAAATAATAATCATTATATTTTTCTTTTGAGGTGGCCCCTTTTTGGCATATTTATCTTTTTATTGCCTTTAAATTTTTTTAGGCTCTTTTAAGTGGTAGCTTTCACGGCGAGTTAATTTTGTATTCTCACAGCCCTTTCCCGTGATTCACTCATCATATTTTGTTGCAATTGAATTTCTCACGGTAAACGATTTTTAAATGCACTACTTCCATTGTAAAATTTTATCGCATACGGTTCGTTTTAAAGACAGAATTGATGGAAACATTCCAACCAATATGTGATAAACAAGTACAATAATCAAGCAAATTCGTGCAAGTGTGTATTAAAGGAACTTATGAGTCAATAATGTAGGTAGTAATCACAAAGTACATCTTAATGACTCCAAACATTATAAAGCACAAAAATGAAATGATGACGCATATCAAAACACTATCAAATCTCACATGGATATGGAATGAAATTGTGAGTCGTTCATCCTAAATGTCCATTCATATATGGTGAAAAATAAAAATACAAAACTCTTTTTGTCTTTTTCGAACAATTTTATCAAAATAAAATCTTTTTGGCCTTTTTAAATTTTTCTCAAAAATAGAAAATCTTTTTGAATTTGTACAAAAAAATATCAAAAATGGAAAACATAACTACAAAAATGGTACACACTATCAAAAGGAAAAAAATATCATCTTGCAATTCAACTTGTTCTAGAAAACAAGTCTAAATCTCAACCGTTAGGCGCAGTGGAGTTTTCCAAAGGTGGTGACATCCTATGAAAAACATCCATCAACTCATTTGAAGTCTTGAATAAAATTTTTACATGTTCCTAAAGATGTTCAAACTCTCTCGTGTAATTATCCGGAGCGTCAAGTGTGGGTGCGTGCGTATGAACACGTGTAGTAGCAAAACATGACACATAATGCAACTTAAAACAAAACTCCCTAAGGTGTCCTCTCTTATTGCAGTGAGTGTAAACATAAACATGCCTAGGTATACCTCTATCAAAACATCTCCTACGCTCTCTCCTATCAGGTACGGGACGCCTAGGTGGGTTAGGTTGAGAGAGATATGGATTAATCATAAATTTTGGAATCGGCTTGGGTGCAACGTGGGAAGTGGACGCACTGACGCGACTCAGAATGTGTTTCTAATGTACGTTCACTCTAGGCTCAAGTGTAAGCCTGTCGCTCAAGTAATAATCCCGGTAAGTTGGGTATCAATCCTCAGGGAAGAAGGACAATGGAGTTGTGACGACGGGAAAAGATGGAGGAATCTTAACCTTGACTCTAAAAAGAAAAGGAAAAAATAATTTGGTTTTTGAGATTGGTTACAGCTAAATGCGATTATGAAGTTATGAAGAAATGAAACTACACTAATCTACCTAAATTGAGAATGAACGATGATTTGAAACTTTTTATTTAAATGATGAGAAAAATAGGACGGGAATACAATCCCCCAACCCTAGTGTATTGCGGTTATAATATTAATCTTAATTTTATTTGATTGACTTGACCCGAAATTTAGTACTCCCAAGCATTATGTATACGAGGTTCAAGCCCGGGTCATACCTAATCTGAGGATGTGTAAATCAGTATTGCGATAGTGGCACTCAAATTGCATTCTAAATCATCACGAGTACCCAGAGGCAAACGAGATATAAAGATATACAACTGTTGTGTAACTACGCAATACGATCATGGTCAATCATCAAAATTAGTGAATTAATTTTATACACACGCACTAACACATCAGGCTGGGTTCATGCATCCCGGCCTTGAAAAGTCTAGCCTAATATGTTGAATTTTATGAAAACAATGATTAACATGAAGGTGTTCATAATTACTCTAAAGAGAATTGGATATCAATGTAGAATGAAATTAGAATAACAAATTACTCACTAAAATTATCCAAGAAATAAGTGAAACAATGAAAGAAGTTGATACTCACAAAAATCACTAAATAGAGTCTTCGATCCTTGAATTAAATTTGAAATTATTAACTAAAACTAGGGTTTCTGGAAAAAGAGAGGAAAAACCTACTAATTCTCCATCCCTATAACAATACTAAATCGGGTCTTTTATACCCTACAACAATATCGGAAGTCAGCTGCACTAGGAGTCTTTTTAGGAAGAGAAAAGATTTTCAAACCTCGAAGACCGGACCGGTCCGGGGCTTAGGCGGACCGGTCTGCCCCCAAGGCGGATCGATTCTTTTTATTTTTGCCTTCTTCGATTTGTATGCGATCTGGGGTCTTCTGGAGTTTGGCAAGGAGGACCAGTCCGGGGTAGGGGCGGATCGGTCCGGATATTTGACTTTTTGGTTCCTCTTTGACTTCTCATAACTTTTGTTCCGGGATTCCGATTGAGGTGCCGTTTCTTCCTATGTGCTCATGAATGAAATGTCTTCAACTTCTCTTTAGGTACCTCATCCGAATACTGGGTGGAAATTATACTTTTGCCCTTGGGACTTTTCCTTCTTTCTTTCTTGATTCTTCCGGTTTCCTTCTTTCGTCTCTTGACATCAAATACCTGTAAAACCACGAAGAAATACCAGAAACTCGGTGTACTCATTAAGATCAGTCAGTAACACAATTATGAGATAAATTTAACTCAATTACGTTGTTCGAGGTGCTAAAAGTCACTAAATCAAGGGATAGATTAGGAAGAATTTATGCCTAATCAAACCCCCCTAACTTAGAACTTTTCGCGTTCCGAGCAATGTAAAAGAATCCTAGAACGGATCAACTCCTTGAAAATCATTTTATTGGAATAATATACCTTTTTCGGAGGCAAGCGATTGCATTTAGTGTATGCAACAAGCCGTTAAACCCCTAGGTTACCCTAGTAGGACGAGTGTTGTCTCGTGAGGGTTTGCAGAGAATATACCCACAAAATTCGACTCAAAGAAAATTCAAAATACGCAAAAATTGTGCAATTCAACTTTTTCATAAAATAGTCATCATTAAGTCATATTTACATGTCTCAAACTGTAGTGTGTGTGTGTGAAGCCAGAAATATAACCGCCAATTTCCACTGATTGATCATTACGCTACTTATCCAAAAATTCGTTTTGATTTCAGGTTCTCACAGATTGCTCTCCCAAACGAATCTCTCGGATTATGGATATTCTCTCGGTATGAGTGATATAAAGAGTAAATGTAATGGAAGCAAAATCACGCATACAGTTAGAAAGACGGAAATTTTGTGGTGAAAAGAACCTCGTCAAAGGATTACGGTTTTAAAAACAGGAACATTGCCTTTATTTCGCTCACTTAATCCCCTTTATTATCTTTTTTTGTCTTATCTCTCCATGCGGTAATCAATTTTCGCAATTTGGACTCGGTTACGCCTTTTTCGGGTTTTAGGGTATATTGGGTAAAATGAAGGAAGTAGGGAAGGTTGGAATTGGAAAAGTCATTAATGATGTCCATTTGTGCTTTTTCCGGGCATTTGCTCAATTTTTCTTCTTTTTCTATTTTTTTTTTGTTTTTCACTACTCTTCTTTTCTTGTTATTTTTGTTGAGCATAACTAGTTTTTCTCGTCCCTTTATATGCACTTTTGGACTAAATTCTGAATTTTTCCATTTTTCACAATTTCAGGCTATTTGGGTTTTTCGGGTTATCAAACGAAAGGAAAAATCATTCGGCTCGATTTGGGTTGCAAAAAGGTTGATTTTTCACGAGTTTTTATGGCCAATATTCTTGGGTGACAAACGAGGGCCTACTTCATTGTTCAAAATGCCAATTGTGTTACCATATGCGTTTCGAGATGAATTTAAGTTTAGAGACTAACTTGGCACATTTTTCAAGACAATATTACACACATTTTTCATAACCGATCAAAATGAAAGGATTGAGATCCTTGACAACTTTTTAGGCGCTGAAAAGAACGTTGAGTTAACAATTAACTCAGATTGATTTAAAAACTCGCAAAACGTGATAAGCTCGAATCTCATCGGGTTTGTTAATCTCCACACTTATTCGTTAAGTCGTCAATTTTAGCTCAATTTCCATCTTGGATCAATTTCGGCTTTGTGTATGTTGAATGTTTACAATTTGAGACTTCAATTCGACTTTTAATGATATTTTTGAAAAATTTGAATTCTAATTTTTATTTATTTTGAACAAAAATATTTTTGGAGTTTTCAAAATTTTATGATTTTTTTTTTTGAAATTTTTGGGTATTTTTTAAAATTTGTGAAGTTTTAGAAATACGTACTTGTGACCCCCCCTAACTTAGACTTTTGCATTGTCCTCAAGCAAAAAGGACTAAAATCTAACTCAAAGAGAATAAAAAGTGCGGAAAAATAGAACAAACAAATAGAGAAAATGCAGTTTTTATTACAACAGGACTGTGTTACATGTGCAGGGGAAAACATACAACGGTGAACAGGGAAAAATAAAGAAAAAGCTGCCAACACCATATAAAGCTTCACCGGAGTGGGGGATGGGAGGAACCGGGCGCGTTGGGGTCATAGGGGTTCTGGTAGTAGGAAGGTAGTGGCTCATTTGGATCCCCTATGCGCCGATAGATGTCCGCTTGGAAGCGGAGAACGATGCTCATGTCGCGCTCGTAGTTGGTCTCAAGCACCGACATACGCGCGGATAGGTCCGTGCCCTCCCACTCGAAATCTGGGTCGTCCTCCTCGTCCACCGAGTCCTCATCCGGACCGATATCCCCCATCTCAACGTCCTCACCAGCTGCCCCTACATCTTCCTCGTTGTCGCTTAAGGCAGCCTCCTCTTCCACATCATCACCCCGCCTAGCCCGGAGGACGGCTAGCTGTTTGGCGCTTTTGGTGGGGGTCCCTTATCCGAAAGGACCGGGGAGGTGCGTATGGTCGCTCGGCGCCTCTATGCCAGCATCCTTAAGGATGGACGTGATCAATCGGGCATAAGGAAGTGGGGCGATGCCCTTCTCATCCAAGGACGCGTTAATGATGTTCGCATATAATGTGCGGCCCAAATGGATGGAAGTTTGGGGGTCGAAGAGATGATATGTCAAGGTAGCTTGTCGAGGCCGCATGGCAAAGTCGTTGGACGTTTGCAATAGGTTGGCGCACACAATCTGAAATGTAAGGTGCACCTTCTCGTTGAGGCGTCCAACGGCGATGGTTTTACCTGCACAAGCCACGTTCGGTGCAATGTGGGCCATGATAATGTCCTTGTCGACCGGGGGGACATTTTGGGGATAAGTAAATTCTTGGATGTCCGGGACATCAAACTCGGCCAACTTGGCCGTGAGACGGGTCAAGGAAAAGGGAATGGGAGTCCCATCCACGAAAGCTTCGGCCTCGAATTGGCCCATCCGGACAAGTGTACCATAGAATGAGCGGACTTCGGTTGCCCAAACCGCTTCGTGAGGTTGGTTGAGGAAATGGCACCAGCCCCGGGCCATGAAAAGGGCGGTGACGGAGTTGGGCAGGGCTTACCATTGGACCGCGCGCTCCATATGGAGGTTGTGGCCCAAACCGAATTATTGAGCGCACCATCGCTCCTCTTGGCGGGAGCGGAATTCGCCGTGACCGGAGGGTTGGATCACGGTGGAGTCGTATTTGGTGGGGGTAACATGGGGGTCATGGAAATAGGAGGGAATTATTGCTTGAAAAACTAGAGAGGAAGAAGAGAGTATATGGGGTGAAGGTGTGAGGAGAAAGGGAGGATTGGAGGTGTATTTATAGTGGAAAGGGGAGGGGAAGGGTTGGTTTTGGAGGGAAGGGGTTTGGAGGGAAAAGGGGATGGGTTTGGGAGGGAAAGGTTAGGTTTGGGAAGAGGAAAAACAGATTGGAAGGAATGAATGGGATTGGGGGGAAAGGGGGTGAATCTTGGGAAGGGGAGAAAATAGATCTGCATAAGGAGGACCGGTCCGACCTTTTGACTTTTCAAATCCTCGACAGGCGGACCGATTCCTTTAAAAATAAAAGGAACCGGTCTGGGGTCGGACAGGTCCGCCTAAAAAAGGAATCTGTCTGCCCCATTAGTTATGGGAAAGAGAGTAGTGGGACAGGTGGTGTGTCATTATAGGTCAAGCAATTACACTTTTACTTAACTTCCTCATATGTGTAGGTGGGATAAATATGACTATTGGTATTTCATAACATGGTGTAAACTGGTGCAAGGCTGTCACTAATGGAGTTAATTAACATTGTTAACTAACATCATGTTAATATTAATGAAATGGTCAATAATATACCCTAGCCAATCACATTTATACCCGAGTCGACCACATTGGCCACATCTAACTAGGTTATATGTCAAGTCCAACTTACTTTCAACCTTAAATGAGGACACGTGTCACCTCTTGAGAGGTTCACAAGGCATACTATATTTATGGTTTAACAAATGTCCCCATGACTTCATTTATGATGGAACTTGTATCAGGTCCTCTGGAATATTAGATCTTTAGAGGAGTAGTTAGGTGCAATGAATGAATGGAGTATTTAAATGTAGGATGTGGTCGTATTTAAATTCTTCTCACTACACGCCGATTCGATACACTTGTAATATTTGGGCATGTTAAATGATCTGGATCAATGTCTGAAGCAATCATCAAGTTCATTTGGGAAAGCACGCGTCTCTATTTTGTGAACCTATAGCTCATTTTTCTTTTTTAAAATAACATCACATGTCATGATTAATCGAACTTCCACTAAACAAAAAGTATTTAGATTCCCAAAGCTCCATCGCTAAAAATCCCTAAACATTTCGAATATACTGAGTGTTTTTAGAGAGAGAAAAGGATCACCCTGTCTCTAGATCTACTTCGTCTCTAATAAGTTTCCTCCATTTTTGGTAAAGTTATCACTTTATCCTATATGTATTCAGTACTCTTTAGGATTTGAAGGTACACAACTATTTGCCTCTTTAGTTTTTGGAGTTTTCTCTCATCTTCTACAAGTTCTTATTTCTTTTTTTGAATCTCTTGGTATGTGGTGCTAATATTTGGAAGGTTAATCATTTAGATGGACATTGAGTTAGTTAGCCTAAGATCACACCATTTTCAGGGTTTTCTTAGTTCTGTTCTTAATGTGAAAACGCTAACTTCATCGTTCCTATATCCTATAAACCTTATCATACACTAATTTTATTGAGTTTTAATGAGTTACGAACCCCACACGTAGATGGATAAAGTATTTATCTGAGTTAGAAGATGATTGTCCAGATATTCTTTCCAGGAGGTTCCCAAAGCCCCTATAAATTATTTTCCCCAAAGACAAGCTAGGAACCAAAATTATACCCCTAGGGTAGGTTCTTCTAGTGGTTCTTCCCCATTATCATTTAGAGTAGCATTCAAGGGTTCTGAAGATGAGGGACCAGAAGCATCAAAGCTAGTGGGTGTTGATAATTATAAAAACGTCGTGTCAATATATACCGTCGATTTAGAATCTTATTTTAAAAGAGTCATGTTCGATAGAGCAGCACTTGTAAGGCCTATCATTTCCCCTATCGAAGAACCAATGGCGAAGAACTAATTGAGGAAAAGAGTGCTTTAGGGTACTCTTCGAACTCTTATGACCCCTCAACTATTGACTCCAAGTGGTATGCATGTGATATCGAGGAGGATAAATTGGATGTCTTGAGGGAGAAATATAGTATTCCCATTAGTATCTCCGTAAGGATTCCCACTAGTGAGGAGAGAATTGATGACACTTCCTATTTGGATAAAATCTGCCTCCCTCTATGGAGCTTTCAAGTCAGACTCCACCTTCCTTTACACCCTATTATTAAGTCCATTCTAAATGGGTGTGATTTTACCCTCACCCATCTCCCTTAATGACTATAGAACTATCCTGGGAGCTATGATGACATATTTAGGTATGTCCATGACTAGAACGACAATTCTAAGACTCCTAGGTACAATTATTTTTCTCCTAGGAAGTAATAATTTATAATGGCTAGGGTTGTCTAGACTAGTGATTATAGTTGTAAGGCCCAGTTTGTTTTTGCAAGGGGTGACAGGAAGTTTAGGAGCCATGAGATGGATAGGTCCTATAAAGTTCCACGCGAGCGCAATGGTTCAAACAGAATAGGTAAACTTTGAGGGCTTTTTCTTTCATATTTCCTCTCGTTAAGTCATATTGTTCTAATTTTCTTGTTACCTATTTCAGTGAAGAAGGCGACGAAGCTTCCAACTATAGTGCATGACCTGTTAGAGGCCTACTGTGTACCCAAACCTCCTACATTTGAAGACTTATTTTTTGTGTCTAAATTTAGAATCATTGGGTATCACACCCATCTAGGTGGGGTTCCTTCAGTAGAAGAAGCAATACCTTTGGAAAAAGGAGTGTTGTTCAAGATAAACCCAAAGACACAAGTTGATCACGGTGCTGAGGTCGAGGTTGAGATAGATAACTATTTCTTTTTCTTCTCATCCTTATTGTGTTTTTTATAACTTTGCCAACTGTTTGTTAGTGCTTCTCCCACTTAGTCATATCAACCTTCTAAATCTTTGTATGGAATGGCCCTCAGGCAATTGGAACGGACTCAAATAGACCCAGCTCGTCGTATGAAGAAAGAGGCTAAGAAAAAAAGAAAGGCCGATGTTGAGGCCGAGGACAAGAAATAGGTTGATGTCCAAAAAAAATCCAATGCTGAAAAGAGAAAACAAGCAGAGGTCATCACTCGACAAACTACTGAGGCTAAGGCTACCGCTAGGGCCAAAAGATAAAGGAAAACTCACATGTCTTCTATACCTACTGTAGTAGGGGATAAGAGTCCACTTAAAGACCTAAAGCCTCAAGGTGATACCAAGGTTCCAAGAGATAGGGTTTCTATCAAGGGAGTGAAGATTGAGGGCTGACCTTCTCACCGTCTACTCCGAGCATAGAGGTTGACCTCATATTATGGGGAGGTCAAAGATTTTAAGTTCTACCCTGATCACTTGGTAACATTAAAGGATATACAAAGGGACCCTGATTCCATCTATTAACCCATGAATAATGTCACTGATTTTTACAGCTATCATGGTCATAGTAAATATTTTTAGTTTCTAAGGGCCTATGATATGAATGCTCTGTGGAGGCTAGCCTAGCATCATCTTGTAGTGGAAGGTTTACCATATTTGTTTTTATCTTGTGATTTACCTCTTTTATTACTTTCTCTGATTCCATGTTTTTGACAGAGCTCTATGGCCACAACCATTTTGAGAGAGAAGGCTATCACCAATCAAGTGGAATATGAGGAGCATAAAAATACCATAGATGCGCTGACTAAGGAGAAAACCATTAAAGATCTCAGTAGAAGGATGAGGAAGTGGTTGACAAAATAGTTTTCCTCATCCAAGCTAAAGAGGAGGTTCTCAAGTTGAAAGAACAGACCAAGACCAATGGTGTGAAGTTCAAGAGCTTAGAGGATGCTTTGAAGAATTCTAATAATGATTTGGTAGCATCCAAAAAAGCTCTATATAATTCTAATTGGAGGCCTAAAGAGGTTGAAGAAGCTCTTACAAAGGTTGAGGAAGTAGTAGTGGAGAATTACAAGTCATCTACTAATTATAACATGGATAGCATGGCCTTTTTCCTTGACGGCTATGAAGAATTAAAGAAGAGTGTCATGAGGCACTATCCTAACATAGATGTTGAGGTCAAGAAGTGGGAGGGTGATGATTCATAGGCTATAACCCTCACTACTGCATAGTTGGAGGATGAGTTTGCTTTTCAAGCTGATTAGAATCATAAAGCTAGCCTGACCCTTATTGATGAGACTATTCGTCTCCCTACTGGGGATGCCTCTGCCCCTGTTGTAGATGTTGCTAATAATGTTCCCTTGGCTTGATCCTTAATATTTGTATTGAATATTATTAAGTTGATTTGTAATGAACACCATTATTTGGCACTTTATAATGAATATTTACGTTTATGCTTTTGGACTCAAACATATCTCTTTCCCTCATGCATGCATGTTCTTTTATGCTCAAGTGAATTTGATCAGACATCTTTAACCTAGATAGTTTTAGTTTTAACGTACTAATTGTTAGGTGCTTGAGATAAGCCTACTAGTAGTTTAGTCTTATGATCATGTGGTTGGTTGTTGCCTTCCTGATATGCCTTACTAGTTGCCAGCTTTGGATGAACTTGGGTTGTCCTTGTCCTAGGTTTTATTGACGATCAATCTAACTTACTGGTTATTCGAACGAATCTTATCATCCTGACCAAGTTCTAGCATCAATTACCTGAGACGATTAAATGTACTAGGATATTTTCCTATTTTAGTTATGGTCAGATATTATTGCCTATATGACTATGAGGGATTTCCTAGATTTAGCAAACTTATTAGTCATGATTTGTCTTAAGATGAGATCATATATGAAGTTGAACTTCTTATTCGTGACTTGTCCATAGACAAAATGATACATGAGGTTTTTAGTAAAACATATTGAATGGAAGTGACAGCATTCTTGGGGGAAATCATAACTTTTAATTCATCATCGAATGGGATCACAAATAAGGAAAATACTTTACATTTTATAATTAATAGTACTTCCTAAGGTGCACGACCTTCTATAGATTTTTGAATTGCGCTCCTTCCAAGGTCTTAATCCTATATGTTCCTAGTCATATAATAATAGATATTCTGTATGAACCGTGTCAGTTGGGTTCCAGCTTATTTCCCCTATAGATAACCTTCTTTAGGACATAATCCCCCTATTTCAAAGTGCCCGATTTTACCCTTCAGTTGTAAAACTAAGCAATTTATTGTTGGTACACTTCCACTCTAAGCGTTGCACTCTCTTTGACATCCTCTACCAGATCCAAATCCAATCTTCTCATCAGGTCGCTATGTGGTGAGTTGAAATTAAGGACGTAGTGTCTAGGTAGACCAATTTCTATTGGGACTAACTTTTCTATTCCAAAAGTCAATACATAAGGGGTCTCACCTGGAATTGTTCTGGACATCTAAAGGACACTATGTATCTCATTAATTTAGTTCCCTTTTGCATTTTCCAGTCTTTTCTTCATCACATCAAGTAGAGTCTTGCTGGTTACTTCTATCTATTCATTGCATTGCGAATGATCTGGTGCGGAGTGCAATTTATGGATTTGGAGCGTATGTAATAATCTTTAAACTTTTGGTTATCGAATTATGTACCATGGGCAGTGATAAAGACGTGTGTCTTCCCATACCAATAAATAATGTTCTTCCAAATGAAGTGGAAGACCTTCTCATAAGGAATCTCTACAAGGGGTTTGGCATCTACCCATTTAGTGAAGTAATCCATGGCTATCACTAGATATTAGTACCTACCTATAGTTTGTTAGTGGGTTGACCAGATATATTCCCCACATTGTAAATGTCCAAGTGGAGGTAATCGACGCGGGGGACACCCCGGAGTTCAATGAATGGAGGCATATTTCTAGAACTTGTCACATTTCCTAGTGTAGTCCATGCAATCTTCTTCATAGTGGGCCAGTAATAGCTTACGTATCCACCGCTTCACTAGTGAGCTTCCTATTGAATATAATCTGTAAGAGCCTTCATGCACTCCTTTAGTCAAATCATTATCTTCGGCTATATGGATACATCTGAGCAATAAGACGATAAACCCTCTTTAGAATAGGATTCCTCCTTTTAGCACATATATTGCTGCTTTATATTGTAACCTTCTCGCTTATTTAGGGTATGTTGGGATGGAACTAGTTTCTAGGTATGCCCATATGGATCCATCCAGGATAGTCCAAGGTCTAGCTCCATAACTGACAATATCCTCCACGGTGCTTCAGTGCATGAGAATCTAATACCCCATTATTTTGAGGGCTTATTTACGAATATTATATAAGATTTCAATAATATTATAGGAGGAGCTTTAAGGTAATATCTAAATTAGATAAATCTCCCTTACCCTAATTAACAGAAGAGACTTAAGAGAAGGAAGCATCATGAAGGCAACGAGGTAGCTTAGCGAGGCAAGTCAGCATAGCAGCTCAATGATGTAGCTCAACGAGGAAACTTATTGAGAAAAGCTCCCTTTTATCTTTCGTTTTTACTTATTCAAATTTTACCTTTTAGTTACATTGATTGTAATGATGTAACGATTCTAATATTGAGTGTGAAGTCAAACGGTACTCGCGGAGAGCAGGTCTGGAAGGGATTGGGAGAGACCACATTCTCTATCAAATGACCATCTTGGGAACTCTAGAGGGACTTGGTTTGGAGAATTTAGAAGTGAGACAGTGTTAAGGCTTGTCTTGACCATCTTAGATACACCTGGAAAAACACCAAGAGATCTTTCACCATGGAGGCTTCTGAAGAGTAACCTTAAGTTCCATCGTATAGTGAGCTTTGAGCGAAATAACCCTCTGCCAAATGTCACATCTACTTTAGGCGGCGTCATTAGCCACCTGCTGGCTCTCCAATCTAAACTTGAGTAAACCACTGTGGTATTGAAGTTGTCAAATGATTTGGCGAGCCACCTCTGTTGTGACAGTCCTCTAACACACAATGTATATGCAAAAGTCATGTCTCGGTAGTTAATAATTATGACGTAGGGTCTGCTAATCCATTAGGCATTTAATGCTTAAGACTTAAAGTGTTGAAAGGGAGTCATTTCACATTAATGATGGCTGAGACATCTCGAAAAAGGTGTGGGGATATTTATTGGACTTAACCACTTCTAGCAAGGGGAGTTCTTTCTAGAGAGTTTATTGCTAGAGATAGAAAGAAATTGAAGAGAGGTTATTGCAAACTAAAGAGTTTACTCACCCACCATTATCATTTATTATGGATTTTAATAGATAACGAGATAAATATTGGAGGTTGTTGGTGTGTTAGCTACCCACCACAGTGTATCTAGGGTGCTTACTTCTCTCTCCCTTTGAATGAGTTATTTCTAAGTTTTCTTTACTATAATTTGAGTTATACATGAGAGATTTTTGAGTTCAATCCAAGTGTTTCTTATATACAATACTATGTGTTCATTTGTCTTTGTTAAAGAGTGCATGGATTATCGTTTATTACCATACCTATAGGGGTTACACCTCTATTGGTATTACTATACTCCCAGTCTTCGAGGGGACTACCCTCTTACATTTGGAGACTCTATTGGGGAGACATTCTTCTAGAAGTATAGTGCAAGACAAAGTTAACCGTACCCTTGACTTTGAAGAATAAGCAGTGAGGGAGCTTGAGGCTTCTAGGGATGAGATTGCTTGGGTAGAGATCCCCCCAAGTTCAAATAGCAATAGGAATCCTAACAGTCACACAGTGTTCTACTAGTGTCGTGATAGGACAGGCACAGATGGGCCTTCGCATGGGAAAATTCTTTGAGTTCTTGTAGACTCTTATAAATGAAATGGATGTTGGAGGGGGACTATACCCTAGCTCTTTCATAACACCAATGGCGTCTCTGATAGCCCTATCGAGCACAGCTCTATTGGGACCTTCCCCCACAAACACTATCCCTACCCCGATCCCAATGGTGGGTACCCCATGTGTGGCAAGTTTTCCACCTATGGTCCCTTATCCCATTGCTCCAATTAATGAGAAACCCCCTGCTTCTGCCTTAGAAGAAATGAGGAAGGAGATGCAGAAAAAATGCTAAAAATGACAGCAGCTTCCTCCCAGTCAGCCAGTGAGGTAGCATCCGTATACGATGATTTTTGTACTCCCCATCTGGAGGAGTACAATGAGGATCCTTACTCGAAGGACTATATTCCTCCTATCTTTAAGAAATGTATAGGAAAGGGAGGAAACTCAAAGGATCATATCAAACGGTTCATTGAGAATTTGGGATCCCATTGCAATAATAAGAAGTTGAGGTTCAGGGAGTTTTCTAATTCCCTCGCTAATAAGGCGCATACTTGGTACTCTCACTTGGCATCGAAGAGTGTCTTAATGTGGGAGGAGATGCATGTTCTTTTTGTCCAGAAGTTCTTTTTGGTAGAAGATGAATATACATTGACATAGATAGGCAGAGAGAAGCAACATCCAGGGGAGGAGGTGGTGGCATACACTACACTAAAATAGCAAACTTGTCACGGTATTTGACCATAATAAGTACAACTTGTCAAGGTAAAAGACCTTGACAAGTCTGGGGGTACTTGTCACCGTCTTTGACCGTGAGAAGTTCATTAGACTTGTCATGGTACTGGCAAGGTCTTTGACCTTGACAAGTTTTTGTCACGATCAAAGACCGTGACAAAATAAAAAAATCACGGCTAAACACCATGACAAGTCCTTGACAAATAAACTTGTCACGGTCTTTGACCATAACAATTCTGGGAAGATTTAAAAAAAAATTGTTGGGCAGTATGGCATATATGCCCAGTAGTATATTTGGATATATGCCCAACAGTATATTTGTACCTATTATAGCGTGCCTAGTATACCAAATAAAATTGTACCTGTCCAAACAGCATATATCCAAATAAAATAGAAATAATATACCAAATCATGGCATACATAATCCATATCCAGATAAAATAGAAATGAAAATATCCATATCCAAACCAACATGTACAAAAATAAAAAAAAATACAAATCCAATCCAATATCCAAATATCAAAATAAAAAGACAGAAATAATATTATGAATAAGGGTCTTGAGCATATTAGAGGAGGAAGGAACGCCACACGACATATGAACTGAGACACCCCGTAATATGATGAATGCCACATTTTTCTCGTAACCACAAAGGTGAGTTCTCCTTTGCCTCCACCACATACGTGATGTGCACTCTTGCCTCAATGTCTTGGAGGGTACGTCCATGAGCCAGCATACCCGGGAGGAATCCCAGACCCCTTAACCCCCTCGCTATTAGCTTCCCATAATATATGTCGAGTAGATACATGATTGACCCACTGAGTGTTGACATAGGTCGCTCGACGGGGGTCACGATGGTAAATGGATCATTATATGACGTTGAGTCCGTGCGTATTGGCAATGAAGCAGTAGCATCCTCATCCTCATCCTCGTCTACCTCTACCTCCTTCTCCTTCCCCTTATCCTTGCCTTGCCCTTGGCCAACTGACGCTTCATGAAGGCGTACATATCTAGGACCGTTGCCTCCAAACTTGATAACTTATCATCATATGTGTCCACCTAATGTGCCAACCCATTGTTACTCATCTCCATGCCAATGATACTAGACTTCCTCAATCGCAAGCTCACCCCCTAGTCCTCCCCTTGCGATCCGGCTCGAGCACTTGGCTGGTGCGTCTGTAGCCAAAGATGATTTTTCAGAATCACATTGTGACTCATGCACTTTCTTAAACTTTTCTTGAAAAGACAAAAAGTACACGATTAGTTAATTAAGTAAAAAAATTATGGCATAATAAAAAAATAAACATTTATAACTTACAATGGTGGTTGCAACGCTCGTGGCCACCTCCTTATCCTTTCCCTTTTCGTCTCAATTGCCAAATAGGTGTTGAGCCTATGTGGCCTACCCCCAGGGGACACTCCTCGTGTCCTGAAAAAAAATAATACCGAATTAGTAAGTAACGCAACGTAATGCTAAATTAGAATAACTAAAATTAAAGAAAAATAAAAACATACCATCCTGAGCTCCACCTCGGCTTAAGACATCCACCTGGAGTAGTGCACGTCCAAATTTTTCGTCCAATTGTCCCTTCCCGGTTGGAGAGATGCCAATTTACTCTCATTGGTCTCATTATCGATAATCTTTTGCCACTGTGCCAATGAGATCAGATTCTTGGGGGGATGGTTTCACACATTCTCAGAATGGACTCCCGGGTCTTCCCAAAGTACTGTGCTCACAAATTCTTCTTCCATGTCTTATATTAATCCCTCAATTCCTCCAATGTGGAGTCGTGGAGATATGTGGTCAGTCTGAATTGTTCGTGTCAAATAAATACAAAAAAAGAAGAAGTAAGTGTTACAGTTATAAACATAAACATAAATATAAATATAAATATTAAATACACAACCTATAGTTCCCCCCAGATGTTCAACTTAAGGTCAATAGGCACGACCCTCCAATCAGTGTACCCTAGGCAAACAATTGCCTTCGATAACTCTAGATCTCTAGTTAATAATGTCGTCTAATTCTCGATGAGGGACCCCAATTTGCCCCATTTTTGGGGCCTTCTGGCCGAGGAGCCCTCATCTCCTCCACTACCACACCCTGATGAAGTCATTTTCTGCAAAAATTGTTATTATTAGTACAAACATGTATATGAACTTTGAATTAATGCTCAAATCCAATAATAACAATACATACCAATACTAATACCAATTTATACCAATACCAATTTCAATTTACATGCACGCACACTGCCCCCCCCCCCCAATGCGCACACACTCCCAGGTCATGGACTTTGAATTAACGCTTAAATTGAGTAAAATTCTAATTAACATATTCACTTGGTTACAAGCATTAAAATGATTAAGTACAAATGAATAAAAAGAATTAAATCGTTGTCCAATAATAATAAAGCAATAGAACAATATAATCACTGGTCATTACAAATAATTTGAATACTTATGAAAAATCAAAAAAATATTTCAAATTCAGGTTATCATAAAAAATGGATTGGTATTCGGTAGGTGAAGCCGAGTCATCCACACTACTGTTTAGATGCTTTAGCGCATGTAGGACGATTGACCATGGCCCATTGTTTATATACTTCGAGCAAAACACTTGTTTGACCTTTTGAAAAGTACAAACAAATGTCTCATCGCACACGTGCTCGTTGCTCTTCAATTTGGACAAGGCAACCATGATCAAATTGGTGCTAGGATCAACTTTATAAGCATTTTTATCCTCAACTCTTACCCAATCACAGTAAAATACAACCTCTTTGAAGTTTACAAAGTCCAATTCAATTATATTTCGAATTACACCATAGTAATTCATTTCAAATTCAACGAGATTTTTATCTTTCACGCTCTCCCCCTAAAAAAGTAAGAGCCTTGTATGAAATTCTCGAGTTCTATACATTTGTATTTTCTTCTTACACCCTTACACCGAATACGTAACCGTTCAATCGATACTTTTTGTACTCCTGTGCCATGAACAAGGGCCCAGTGGCTAGACGAGGAAGCCTTGATGTGTCATCACCCATCTTAAGAGCTGAGAATATAGATAAATTAATTAGGTTAGTTACAAAGATTTCTTGAAATGTGACATTTAATAACAACCATTTCATTATAATTACCTCGTGTCACAAACACGGCCTAAATTCGTTGTCTAATTGTGCCATTATTTTTGTCTTTTATTGTTCTCATGGACATCAGATTTTCTGCATATATCGTGATGATCGTATTACAAAATTAATCATGTTCATGTAAAAATTAAAAAACTTCAAAAGTTAAAATAATTTAAACTTACTTTTTCCATTCTTTGACATCTTCATGTGTGCCAAATAGAGAACGAGCTACTTGTTCATGTTGCAAACTTGTTAATTTTAGTTCTTTTCCCATCACATGACCACCATCATTGACGAACTCATCATTGTCATCCACGCTGGTCGAGTCTGGCATATATTCTCGAGTGTAGATTGATGACTCCATGATGATGTATTCATCTTCAATTGATCCTTCAATGTATCATCTATTCTTGATGTAATATTTGAAAACTTTCATCAATCTTTGAAACGGATACATCCACCGATATCTAACTGGTCCGTAAAGAAGTGTCTCATCGCATAGGTGTACAAACAAGTGAACACTTATGTCAAAGAAAGATGGGGTAAAATACTTCTCCAAGATAAAAATCGCTTCATTCACCACCAATTTTGCGTCCACTATGTGATCTCGATTGACTACCTTCTCACATAAAAGTGAGAAACAAATACTAATTTTCATAATAGCCCTCCGTAAATCCTTGTGTTTGGAGAAACAGTGCTTAAACAATAGAGGAACCCATTGCTTGATCACATGCCAATCGTGAGATTTACACTTATGTAAATCATGGGTAGCATAATTCACAATCCTTTGCAAGTTGGGCGAAAAATTAGATGGAACTTTCAAATTATATATTGTGTCTAAAAGCACCTTCCTTTCCTCACTCGTAAAAGTAAACACACTAGGGAGAATTATTTTCCTTCCCCTACTATCTTCTTTCAACCATAGATGTTGCTTAAGTTTCAACTCTTTAAGGTCTTTTCGTGTATTTTTTATATCCTTCGAATGACTCCCTCAAAGGCATGTGCCCACAATATGTTCATCGATGTTCTTCTCTGTGTTCATCACATCTAATACATGGCGCACCAGTTTATTCTTCCAGTAAGGAAAGTCAAATAAAATTGACCTCCTAGGCCATGTCTTTCTTGTCTCAGTTTCATTCCCAGTTGGGGTCTACTTATGATTGACAATCTTAAATTTAGGATTCTTACCTAGCATATTAGGGCCACAATCAGAAGTTTTACTTTCAATTTATGAGACTGAAAGTATTCTCGACCGTAGCTTATGTTCAAACCCGTACGGTAAAAAATTGGATCCTTTCTCAAATCTAAAACTATAAGAGGGAGTAAAAACCTCCTATGGCAATGGAGTACATTTTTTAAGCTAGCAGAGAGATAAAGAGATTCAGTCTCCTCTCCATAAATAGGACACCCCAAATAACCATGTAATACACAACTAGATAATGTCCCATAAGATGAAAAGTCATGAATTGCCCACATCAACATAGCTTTTAGCGTAAACTCTTCTTTTTCTAAAAGAGTCAAGTGCTTGCACACCCTCTTCCCATAACTCATTTAATTCTTCTATTAAAGGATCCAAGTAGACATTGATGTCCTCACTTGGAGCCTTTGGCCCAGGGATCAACAAAGACAACATCGAAAATTTAGGTCTCATACACTGTGAAGGAGGGAGGTTGAGTGGGGATAGGATCACTAGCCATATACTATGATTGGCATGATTCTAAAGTAAAACCGGGATACTCAAAATCCACCCTCTTCCAAGCTGTAGAATCAATAGGTAGCGCATAATATTTTCCCCTGCTTCTACCCTAGCATACCAAGTCATTGTCTCCGCTATCCATGGTACAATGAGAAACTGCTTTAATATAAGCCCAACAGGA
Organism: Sambucus nigra; assembly: GCA_949130495.1. Taxonomy (NCBI): domain Eukaryota; kingdom Viridiplantae; phylum Streptophyta; class Magnoliopsida; order Dipsacales; family Adoxaceae; genus Sambucus; species Sambucus nigra. Next base: position 461,897,513 of record OX422211.1, on the reverse strand, counting down.
CAATATTTCAATACTTTTTTAGGCACCTTTGAGATTGTGCCTTCCTTTCCAGTAGATTGGACATATCTAGGTTCATCACATACTAGACACCGATCGATATTTTCACACTCCTTTCAGTATAGTATGCAGACATACACACAAGCATGAATTAATTTATACTTCATTCCCAAACCTTTCAAACTATTTTTCATAGTAGGATAGCTATTTGGAAGCGTAGTCTACTTGGGTAAAAAGCCTTTCATCGAATTCAAAATTCCTATCACGCTAGTGCCAGACAAACCAAATTGAGTCTTCAAACTGTGCAAACCAACCATGGCATGTAAAGTTGTTTGATCTTTCTCACTGTCAGAGTATAACGATTGGCTAACCTTAAATTTTAAACTTTGGTAGTCATCCTTAAGCTTTATCCTGATATCTTCATAAGCACCTGAACCTTGTACGTCGTCACTGACCTCATTCTCTTCCACTTCATGAACTCCATATGCGTCATCAACTAAATCATATAGCATATTATGATCTACATTTCCATCCTCTCCTTATACATCTATCCTACTTGTTGAAGTTTGTTGTGAAGGTTACTCAGGGACAAATGGAACTTTCGATTCCTCGTGAAAAACCCAACTTTGATAACTATCTTGCGTACCCCATCTTAAAAAATGTAGTTCAATTGTTTTCCACTCAAACACCTTACCATTCTTACACCTAGCACACGGACATAAAAACTCTTCATCATTATAACATCGCGTATTTCATAAATTTATTAGCACCTCTGCGAAACACATCCCTTAATCTATTTGTCTCATTGATCCACTATTTGTATTTAGGATATGCCATCACAACTACTACAAACAATAACCTATTACGGGTAAGAAGTGTATAATCGTTGATTAGCATAAAAAAAGTGTGAATATTTAGTTCACATTAGTATGAACAATCACCTATTGAATGCGTACGCATAGCAACTAGAACGCTAGTTTATATGCGTAAATTTATTCGTCCATTCAAATCCAATTTTAATTTGAAATTGAAATTAAAATTCAATTTATAATATTAATTCTTATTCCTCTATCTCCTCTAAAGTGTGAGTGGTCCTATTCCATTCGAGATGGCATATTTCTGTAATATACTTAACACCTCGTGCACATTGTTCCAATTTGAGGAAAATTCTACAACATATCCCCATAGTTCTCCAAGTACATGACATAGATTCGCAAGTGTGAGTGTTATTTTAATTTATCAATTGGAATAAAACTTAACATCGCATCATCTAGTATGTACCCAGATAACATTAAGATACGACTACAGAACTTACCCCAAAAGTAACAAGTTTAAGCCACTAAGAATATTATTATGCAGAAACTATGCAGTCCCAAACTGTCCAAACGGGACAATTCGAGAGATCTCATTACAGGCGTAATGTCTTTCGAGCGGGTCTAAGGGCTATTGAATGCATACCTATAAGAACTAGAAGGCTAGTATCTATACGCAATATATGTAATTTAAAGTATGTTTCATTTAATCATGTCTTATCACAATTCGAGAGATTTCATTTAATTATGTAATTTAAAGTATGTTTCATTTAATTTAAAGTATGAATAAGAACTAAAACTTATACCAATATCAATACCAATTTAATTTTAATTTCAATTTATACCAATTAGAATTCAATTTCAATTTAGAGAAACGGGTCCTATAGAATTACAATGTTTAGAGCATTTCATATGTTTTAGTCCATTTCATAAGGAGCTAAGGGATGGTAACACTATTTGGGCAAAGCATAAAGTCCACAAACAACATTGACACTATTTTCGGAATCATACACGCACATATGACATTCCATATATTGATCCCTAAATTGAAAACAACACACTAAATTCTCTTACACCAAAACCAAACGCAAATTGATTCTCTCACCAAATTGATTCTTTCACCTCCCTAAATTGATCCCCAAACCTCCCCCCATCACCCCCCAACTCACCCCATGTCCCCCCACTACCCCCCAACACACACACCTACCCCCACCCCCACTGCCCCCATCACTCCCAACCCCTCAGCCCCCTACTCCTCCTGCACCCACCCACCCCCACCCCCTCACCCCCCCACACACACGCACGCACACACACACATAAACACGTATACAAAGGAGAGAGAGAGAGAGAGAGAGAGAGAGAAATCCCGAGAGAACGTAGAGAGAGAGAAATCACGCGAGAGAGAAAGAGAGAAAGAGAGAAAAAAGGGAGGAAATGAAAACGGTGGGAAAAAAAGAGGGGGTAGGATTTTTTTACTAAGAAAGTTGTCACGGACCTATCATGGTCTTTGACCATGATAAAAAATGCGTATTTTTTTTGTCACAGTCAATGACCGTGACAAGGATGGTTGGGACAAAGGTGATAATTTGGCCTTTTGGTGTAGTGGTACATCCGAAGATTCAAAGAAAGGTCCCTCGGTGTAAGGGAGGAGGTTAAAGAGTACAAACTGCTGCAGATTTGTGCTGAATTTTCACTCCCAGAGTACATCTGTCACCTCATTAACGAAACGAATAAAGGAACCTTTACGGCATTTTTGAAATCAATAAGAAGCATCTCATTGGTCGTACGGCCAAACCCGGTCATGATGCCTATAATATTCAAGCAATCGGTATAAACCGTTGGGGAACATGGCCAGTCTCCACGAGTAGGATACGCCGATGAAGGAGAAGTGTCCAAGCATCCAAAAAAGGGCAACAAAAGGAAGTTTAGAAGATATATAGAGGATCCACCACCAATGTCATGTGCCGTTGCAGAGGCCGTCAGTTGTTACAGCACCATGGTACAAGGCGGGACTATCTATGAGCCTAAGGATACTCCAACAATAAAGCCAGATGCAGAAGTAAGAGCTAATTCTAAATACTTCCAGATCCATCGAAAGATTGGTCATTTAACGGCAACCTGTTCTACACTGAGGAAGATTATAAGAAAACATATGAAGCCAGGGACTTTGCAGATCCCTCAAGAGAACGTCAACAACAACCCATTACCAACATATGCAACTAATCTTGTAGTTGCTTATGACGAAGAAATTGAGAGGGAGGCAAGGGAATTGGTGGTGGGGTAAGAAGAGTTTGAGGAGGCGTTAGAAGACTACACGAGAGGTATGGCTAACATTGTGATAGCCTACTATGAAGCAAGCATAAAATATGTGGAAAAGGTGTATAATCTTCATAGCGAGGAAGTATACCAAAGGTTGTAATACCTTACTGTATCGTAGTCGTTAATGTTCTCATGGTTCATCAATCAGGTGGGAATACCAAACGAAAGCATACTAGATATATCACAAGAGATTTTGGACATGACATGAAAGAGTGAAGTTCCATTGCTGAGATGGAGGGAGCCTATGGACATACTGGTAAGGAAATTCCTATCCGAAGTGACTTTTAGTAATGCCGATAGAGCTGTAAGGTTCTCACACAACAGACCCTTATATGTGACAGAAAGTATCAATGGGGTGAGTTTTTCGAGGGCTCTAATGGATGGAGGAGCATCCATAAACATCATTCTCCTTAGTTAATTCCACGCATCTAATATTTTTAAGAAAGATTAATACTAATGCCTTTGGTGATCCCTGGTGATGACAACCACTCATCCAAGTCAATTAGGTATGTGAGCGTAGGGATTGTAATGGGGAATCTAACTTCACACATCAAGTTTCATGAGATTGAGAGTGCTACTTTATACCATATTTTGATAGGAAGGGTGTGGATGCACAACTACGGTTTAGTTCCTTCGACCTATCACTAATGCGCTAAGGCAAATGTGAAGGGGACTAAGATCAGTATATGTGCAACGAAGAAGCCTTTTGAAATCGAAGAAACTCACCTAGTGGATGCATCATTTTATAAAGAGCTCGAAGAAGACGCAAGAGTTCTAATAAAATAAATAGAGGGATCTAGAGTTCCCTCTATCAGAGAAAGGATGGGACCTGTGAATGGTTAGTGCAGCGAAGGAACAGGTAGGATAGGAGTAGCTGAGGAGGTCAATCATATTGATCCAAAACTTTATGATATATCTAAACAATTGAGAGATAGGCTGAGGCATAGGATATAACCGATGGAGCCTGAGACCCAATGACAAAGCGTGTTGATCAGGTTTTAGGGACACAGGTTGGAAGAAGCTTTATGAGAGATGAAATGAAAAGTAGATGTGATGGAAAAAAGGTAATGTAAGAATGTGATAATGGATGATGGAAAGGTGATATATCACCTTTGAAAGTGTGAGCCAGTGGTCGAAGGAGCTATTACAGAGGTTGATGAAAAGGCTGACCCGGTGTATGAATGTTTTCAGCCAGAGCAATAGGGGAACTGCAAGGTTACAGATAACTCAAATATATAAGAATTTTTGAAAGACGCAAAAGAAGAACTATAGTACATGATGGACCGTCCAAAGACACAAGTGCAGGAACTGGAGCAGTTAAATCTAGCCGAAGAAGGAGAAGATCCAAGGCCCATATTCATTTTGAAAGATTTATGCGTAAAAAAAAAGAAGGGCCATGATTGAGATGATTTGATAATATAGAGATGTATTTGCATGGAAGTACATAGAGATGGAGGGGTTAGACGAAGAAGTATGTTGCTACAAGATGAATGTTATGCCTTTAGCCATACTGGTGAAGAAAGATACAAGAACTTACAAGCCTGAGCTAGATCTAAAAATTAAAGAGGAGGTTCAACGATTGCTAGCACCGATACAGCACCCACTTTGGTTGTCGAACATTGTCACAGTGGGAAATAAGGATAAGAATCAGATACGAATCTGCTTGGACTTCAGGGACTTTAATAGAGCTTACCCAAAAGATTAGTTCCCTCTACCCTCCATTGATATCTTAATCAATGAAATAGTTGGGCATGAAATGTATAGCTTCATGGATGGGTATGTGGGGTACAACCAAATTAAGATGAATCCAACATATGTAGAGAAAACAACATTCAAAACTATGTTAGGCAATTTCATGAACAAAGTGATGCCTTTTAGGTTAAATAATACTAGAGTGACATATTAGAGAACGATGATGGCCAATTTCTATGATTTCTTTCATATGTTTTTAGAATTTTATGTGGATGATCTCGTCATCGAATCAAAAAAGGAAGAACACATCCAGATGATTCGAGGAAGGTGTTTATTCGGTACAAGAATTACATGCTAAAGATGAATCCATTGAAGTGTGCCTTCGGAGTTACAAGAGGGAAGTTTTTGGGCTTCGTAGTGGATCAATAGGAGGTACAGATAGACCAGGACAAACAACTAGCGATCCTAGAAATGCCATGTCCACGAACAACAAAGGAGCTCAAAAGTTTCCTCGGTAAATTCTCCTACCTCATGAGATTTATTACAGGGCTGGTTGAGATAACCCATCCACTGATTGAGCTACTGCGAAAAGATGCAAAGTTCAAATGGGAGGAATCTCACCATGAATAGCTCACTAAGATGAAGAAGCTGCTCACTTCTTCACAAATGATGATTCCTCCAAGGGAAAGGATGCCATTGTAGCTCTACCTCACATCCACCACTAAGTCTGTCGAAGCTCTCTTGGCATATGAAGTTGTTGGGAAGGAATAATAAATATAGTATCTGAGCAGGATCATACATAAACTAGACAAGAGGTATAGTAGTATAGAGAGGCATTACTTAGCCTTGGTGTTTGTAGCAAAAAAACTTAGACATTATATGCTATCTTTCACAATTCATATTGTGACAAGATGTGATCCCATTAAGTGTTTATTGGTAAGAAATATTTTGATTAGAAGAGAAACTAGGTGGTTCCTCATTCTTTCCAAATATACAAACCTTGAGGCGTTAGTGCTGGGATTACTAAGGCCCTTCGAAGGGGCATCCGTTCACTGGGCAAGAAAGGTGATTCAAACTTACCGGTCCAGTAAGTGAACGTGGAATATGCATTGAAGCACCTCATCCTAGTACCCTACAGAACAATTATACAATGACTTATCAACCAGTTCCATTAGGTAAAGATAACGAGGCATCCTAGAATGATGAACATGCATACTGATGCTTATGACACCATTGCTCATAAAGTGGCTATGAAGAGTGACACGACTACGATTGTGATATAATAAAGAATAACTCCTTATGTAGTATAAGCGATCTTATCAATGGAAGACAATTCAGATTGGAGATGAGAGATCAAGAAACAGTTGGAGTCAGGGGAAGGCAAGATGGAACTCAAAGAGATAGCGCAGTATTTTGCAAGCTAATGGAGTATTTACTTTAGTAATGTGGGAGGATGGTTATCAAGGCGCATCGGGATAGAGAAAGCACAATAAAAGCTAAAGAAGACACATGATGAACACTGCGAAACAAATGAGTTCCCTCAATAAAGAAGAATCTAGAGAGAGGCATACTTCTAGCCAATGAGGAAGTAGGATGCAGCAGAGTTACAATCAAGGTGCGATAAATGTCAATTTTTCTTTCAGGCAGCTTAATGTCACTTTATTAAAACTCAGATGGGTTGAAGGTATCCTTACATTGATTTTATCAAGGATAGAGTTATTCCTACAGAGAAAATTAATGCAATGGGACTCAAGTGAAGGGCCCTACGGTTCTACATCCAAGAGGAGCAGCTCTATCGCAGTGGATACTTCAACAGGCCGTTAAGATGCATCACAAAGGAGGAAGCAGCAGAAGTCTTGAAGCAAGCTCATAAACCATCTCGCATTGGAGGGGCAAAGTTATATGACCAATTAATGGCCTTGGGTATTGGCCAACCATGGAAAAAGATTCTATTGAGTTTTTTCGAAAGTGCAAGGCATTCCAGCCGCATGAAAATATGATCCATGCTCCCTAGATAGACTTACACTCTTTCTCTACTCCTTACATATTCCACACATGGGTGTTTAATCTGGTAGAGGCAATACATCCATTTTCGAGAGAAAATTTCTAGATATTAGTGGAAATAGAGTGCTTTACAAAGTGGGATGAGGCAATACCACTAAAGAGAGAAATAATAGGAGTGGTGGACAACTTCATTAGAGACTACATAATTTGTCAATTTGGGATTCCAATGGGACCCCATTTGTCAACAAAGAAGTAACGATGCTCACAGATAAATACTCCATTATTCATCATACCTCAATGATGGCATATCCCAAAGGCAATGTTCAAGCCGAAGAAACTAACAAGACCTTGGTCTATATCTTGGCCAAGACGATGGTAGATTTCCTTGGTTTATGGGATGATAAGATTCTAGTAGTTCTCTAGGCCTATCGAACAATAAAGAGGAAAACCACAGGGTATACGCTATTCTTTTTTGTGTTTAGAGTTGAAGCAATTCTGCCAGTGGAGCTAGAAGTTCATTATGCTCGATAGGCCTTATGAAGAAGCATGCTTCCTCAGAGTAGACACGTACAGTTAGAAGCACTGGATGAATACATAAACAATGCGATACAAAACTTTCAAATGTATATGAAGAATCTCTCAAGAGCATATGACAACTTGGTGAGGTGAAGGAAGTTCGTGGAAGGAGATCATAGTCTTAAAAGAAGTTATGAAGAACGTTAGAAGGACCACATTACCAAAATTTACTGCAAATTGGGAGGGACCTTCATTATAAAGGAGGCTCATGATTTAGGTTACTGCTTGATCTTTAGAATGGAAGAGGATAAACCTTTTAAGATTAATAATAAGCGGTTAAAGGTCTATCATGTTTGAGCTAGAGATTTATTTTGTGTTAAACTGTTGACGTTATGTTACATTTCATTAGGAGTTATTTCTTTTGTTATAATTCTTCTCATAAGTTAAGAAGAAAGAGTTTTATTATAAATTGTAAGAGTTTAATCTTTGCAATTAACGAATAAAAGAGAGTTGTAACAAATGACAAAGCATGGCATGGGAACAAGGAATTTCAATTTTTTTCATTTACATACTCAAAAGGGTTACAAAATTGGGAGCTATTGCCCAAGAATTACATATGAGAAAATAAAAAATTACAACACAATAAATAAAAAGATGGATTTCAACCCAAAAGGAACCACAAGTCAGAAAAGGAGAATAAATCCCCATGTAAGATCGAAGAGGCATCCAAGAACGTTCTCTGAGCAATAATAGAGACTTCAGGTCTAGTCTAGACTTGGGCCAGTTTAATCACTAAGGCTTCACATTTTTTCTTGGCCTTTCACAGAGCTTTTTAGACAACCTTAACTTCCTCTTAATCTTCTTCCAACAGAGGGGCCAACTCCACCAACCTAGTGCGCCAAACTGTAATCTATTTACATGTCATCCTAATGGTCGTTTCGAGTGCGCCAAACTGTCTAAAAAGGTTTAGATAGTAAGAAACTTCTACTCAATGGATTAATTTGGGTCTTGGGTTAATTTGGGACCAAACCGACACCCCGAAGGAGTATTTTGGTCATTTGTAAATTGGGGTGAATAGTAACTAAGAATTTTGAGGTGGTCATATATAAGTGAAGATTTTGTAGAAATGATATTCATTCACAAAAAATCAAAAAAAAATTCATTGAGGAGAGTGAGGGACTTCTCTAGGAGAGGAAGAGTTTTTCTAGGAAAACTAATGGGCTAAAAGACACCTTGCACAACCACCACCACCACCACCAGAGGTTGATCAAAAAAAGGAAGAAGGATTATGAAAAGAATCTTTTCAAATGGTTCAGACGTACAAACCAGAGGCAAGTGGTTAATTATTGCAAACATATCATGTATATTATCTATGTTAGACTAGTATGGAAATTCAGGAAAGTCTCATTAATCAAAGATGAATTTTGATGATTTAAAATGATTCCTTGAAATGAAAACCATATAGGATTGATCTATTTTTTATTAAATAATTAACATCAAGAATTTGGGTTGTAATTTTGTAAAGAAATATGGGATTCAAGTTAGTTCTTGAATAAGAATGAAATTGAGGAGTTTTTCTGAATTATAATGGAAATAATTTGATTAATTGAATCTCCTTGATGAATTGATTATGTTTCGAGGTTATAAATCATTCACATATCATCATATATCATTTGGGATGATTTATGGGGAGTTTGGGATCATTTGAAGTTGGTTTTGATGATGAAAAAATTGGAAACCTGTGGCCATTAAAATGCAGAATTTCCTGAAGGGGCAAATCGATTAGGACAAGGCCGAATCGATTCGGCGGCAGGGGCGAATCGATTGGGATGCCCAGATTTGTCCAATTTTTCCATTTTAATGATTATTTTATGGGATCATTCGGGATTTGATTATGGGACTTAATTTTAAGATAAAAGGGAATACGTATGTGGGATACTAGTCTATCATGTATGGACTTGACCTTAAAAAGAATGAACTAAGGGTAATTGAATTAGGGATAATCGAGGAATAAACCTAATTTTGAGATTTATTTAATTTATGAAAATTCAAGGATTATAATGACATGGACTAGTAGGGTGTAGATGTGTACCTACTGAATTTATATGAGGATTAAATAATATACTTCGAGTGGTGAGGAAAGCTTGGGAATATACTTTAAGAAGTAAAGTCCTATAAATATGTAGGATATTCGGGATATACATATGCTATGTATGGGACTTGTTTATGGGATGAGAGTATACCCATTTATTGTTATATACATATAGGTGGAGCGAATACCTGTAATATGATTGAGGATAAAATACATTAATACGTGGGATATTCGAGATAAAAATATACTACGTATAAGACATATAATATGGGAAGTGCGTATGCCCTATTGTTGATATATACATATAGGTTGAGTGTATCCCTATATTGTGATTTATTATGTGTATGAAATAACTATGCTGATTGCTATCGGTGTGGAGGTTGCGTGTGATGACGATCTTATCCTGATGAGCCCATTGGAGGGATTTTAGATTCATACCCTAAGCATAGGACCTTGGACACATGCAAACAGCGAGAATGATAGTTTCGACACTTGAATGGGAATGTACGTATACGCATGACCCATTTGTCTGGGGTGTATTCTTGCCTCCAACATATGTGATATGAGATTTATGGTTCATGAGAGATGTCGAACCAACATGTAACAACCCGCCTAATTAAATATCGGGTGATCAGTCCCTTATTTAATTAAATCAGAATATCCAGTTGGTTCATTCTCAGCAACACTGACGAAAACAATTTCTTTATTAATCACCTAGTAGTTAATTAAGCTAAGTGTCAAAAAAAATTTCCATTTTTAATTTTATTAAAACCATACCATGACACAAAATAATAATATGCAACAACACAACACAAGAAAATTAACTACAACAAGAATAAAATGTGACTGGAATAACTCTCCAGTTAAATTATAACATTTGCACTAAATAAAACTGATATCCACAATGCTACCATAAATAATTACAACCTCTAGAATCCTGGGCGACAAGCCCTAAATGAAGTAGATGCTACAAATGAGTGAATTAACAAAAAGAAAGCGTCTAAACAAAATCCACATCTCTTATAGTAGATATAATCCATCGGAACATCCATAATCTATGATGGGCATCCCTATTGCAGGATACCTGATGTACAAGATATAGTAGAAAAGAGAATATGCAAGGAAACGGGTCAGAGCCCGATTGTAAAATATTTTAAAAATAGAAAGTGCTTAACAATTACAAATACGCATTTATTATGTACATGTTAGTTTCTCGGGCTCTCTCTCTCTTGAGAATCCTCACCTCTCATCTAGAGTGAACACCTATTGTATCTTATTATATTCCTAGTTAAGGTTCCCTCCTAACTAATTTCCACAACATAATTCTAACCCATGTCATAAACCCGTATGTCCCATACCATACGTAATATAATTATTCATATCCATTTCTCTTTAATATGAACTAGTCTTCTTACAACCTTGGAATTAAGTGTTCACTTACTTAATTCAATTCAGATTTCATTATTTACTTCTATCTACAACATTACACAGTAGATTAAATCATAGTTTATATTTTTAATCTAAAATTTCACACAGAAGATTACATTTCTTTATCTACAATGTCATACAGTAGATTACATCACAGTTTATATATATAATGTCACATTAATTATATATATACTAATACGGCACCTCTCCAGTCACAACTGCGGTGCATGCATACTCTACTATCATATCCTGATACATAATGTCACTATATAAAGGACTATTGATTCGACGTCTCTCACGAATCATATCATAACACAAATATATTGGAGGCGAGCATACTCCCCAGCCAAATGGGTCATGCACATACGTACGTTCCCATTTGACCGTCAAACTATCATATCTCGGATAGCACGTTTCCAAGGTCCTATGCTTAGGGTACGAATCTAAAATCCCTCCCAATTGGGTGCACAAGGATAATACCGTCCACAACGCGAAACCTCCACCCCGATAGCAAGCAGCGCAGGTATGTCATACATACAAATAATAGTATAGGTATTCATCAAACCTATATAAATATAGCATCAATACGGTATTCACACAACCATATGATAACAACAGGCAATCATCTCACCTATATATATATATTAACAATGGGTATTCATCGTACCTATATATAACCATAGGGCATACGCACAACCCACATAATAAATCCCATACGAAGTATAATTATATCCCGAATATCCTACGTATCTTTTCGATTATGAATTTAATTCTCAAAGTATATATTTTCGAACTTATCTACCCACACAGTGGTGATTATTTAATCCTAAAATAAATTCAGTAGGTAAGCATCACGTCCTACAAATTCATGTCATCAAGACTCTCGAATTTCAACGAATTAAATTCACTTTAATTAGGTTTATTCCCCGATATTCCCTAATTCACTCTTAACCCTTTATTACACCTCTTAAGGTTAATTCCAAATATACCCACTGCACTAAATCTACCAAATTGTCACGGTCATTGACCTTGATAAGTTCAACTTGTTAAGGTCGATGACCGTGACAATTCTGGGGGTGATAATTTTTATTGTCACAGACTTGTCACGATCATGTCATGGTCCTTGACCTTGATAAGTTTTGTCACGGTTATGGACCATGACATTTAATAAAAAAAAATCACAGTCAATGACCGTGACATTTCTGGGCAGAATTAAAAAAAAATTGCTAGGCAGTATGGCCACTGCCACTGCCCAGCAGTATATTTGTACCTGTTATAGCAACGTTGTACCTGTTCAAACATTATATATCCAAATAAAATGGAGATAATGCAAATATACATTCAACATAGAGACAATATGCATAACGATATAATTCAAATGTAACAACTTAAAACAATTCAATTCAAACAATGCCACTAAATGTCTGGGGTAAGGTTAACTCTGAGGAGGTGAGTAGGCCATACGATATACAAATTGACACAACCACCAATATAAATCGTGCCGCATTTTTCGCCCAGCCACAATGGGGAGTTCTCCTTCCTAGGTATTACATGCATGATGAGCACCTTGGACTCGATGTCTTGAAGCGAACATCCATGAACTGGCATACCCTCGACGGTATTCGGGTCCCTCAACCCCCGCTTTCTCTGTTGGCCATCAAATATGTCCCGTATAAACATGCTCAGCCAACCAAGTGTCAACATCGGTCGGTCGAAGGGAGCCAAATAGGGGAGTAGATCATCAAAGTCCGTACGTGTCAGCAATGAAGCAACGAGGTCCACATCCTCGTCATCCTGCACCTCCTCCTCCACCACCTTTTCTTTCCCTTTCCCCTTACGAAAACTGCCCAATGAATGCTTCATGAATGAGAAAATATCTTAGACCATCGCCTCGAAATGGGATAACTTCGCGTCATGCGAGCCCACTGTTCAAGCCAACCCGGTGTCGCTCATCTCCAATCCAATGAACCTAGATATGGCCACCCGCGAGCTCACCCCCTTGTCCTCCCCTTGCAATCAGCGCCAAACACTTGGTTGAGTGCATCTGTGGATAAAGATGCCTTGTCGGCATCAGACTGCGACTCATGCACTTCCTTAATCTTTGCCTAAAATGATAAAAAGCACATGATTAGTAAATTAAGTAAATAAAAAGGTCATAATGTAATTGACAAAAAGTAAACTGTCGGATTACTTACAATCATGGTCGCGATGCTCGGGGACACCTCCTTATCCTTATCTTCTTCATCCGAATATCCACATAAGTATCGAGCCTATGTGGCTTACCCCTAAGGCCACTCCCTATTCCCTGAAATAAAATAAAGTAAAATTAGTATCGGCCCCGCAAAGTAAAATAATGGAGAATAATATATTTCTATAGTTATAGAAAAATTAAATCTTACCATCATCTTATGCTCCACCTCGGCGTAAGACGTCCGGCCGGAGTAGTGCACTTACGTCTTTTTTGTCCAATTTCGCCTCCCCGATTGGCGAGATGCCAATTGTTGCTCCCCGATCTCATTGTCAATGAACTTTTGCCATTGTGCCAATGAGATCGGCTCCTTCGACGGGACGGATTCATGCATTCGGATAACGGACTCCAGGGTCTTCCTAAAGTACCGGGTCCGCATATTTTTCTTCCACGTCTTGTGTTGCTCCCTCAACTACTCCAAGACGGAATCGCGTAGCTTTGGATCCAGGTTGAATTGTTCATGTCCAACATATACAATGTTAGTTGTGAATAAATATAAATATAAATATAAATTGAAATTGAAATTGAAATCGAAATCGAAATTGAAATTGAAATATTCATATTCATATAAATATAAATATAAATATAAATATAAATATAAATATAAATATAAATATAAATATAAATATAAATATAAATATAAATATAAATATAAATACATTACATGTAGTGCCACCCAAATAGCTAACTTGAGCTCATTTAGAACCTCCATCCAACTAGTGTACCCCGGGCCAATGATCGTCTTTACCAGCTCAAGGGATCTCGCTAATAGCCCCGTCTTGTTCTTGATGTCCATCCCCAATTTTCCATATTTGGGGTTCCTATGGGCCAAGGAGCCCTCGTCGCCTCCGCTACCACCGAGCTCAGACGACATCATCATACTCAGCATCATCATCCTCGCCTTAATACCTGAAGGATACATTTGCTGTAAAAAAATGTTTTTATTAGTACAAATCAAAATGAATTAGAAGAAGACATGCAAATATGTACAATTACTACAAATCCAAATGAATTGTTACTGTTTAACACCTCAATTCTGAATTCCAAAATAACAGCATCTAGCTCATAATATGTACAATTACTAAAAATCTGAAACATCCCCACCCCCACCCCTATTGCCCACATATACGCACACTACACAAGAGTGAAAATGATAAAGTGAAAATCAATTAAAAGAATTAAAAATGGATTGATAAAGTACAAATTGGAATATTTATTACACATTGAAAAATTGTTTCAAATTCGGGTTATCATAAAAAATGGATTGATTTTCGGTAGGAGCAGCCAAGTCATCCACACTACTATTTAGACACTTTGGTGCGTGTAGGACAATTGACCACGGCTCATTGTTGATATACTCTGAGTAAAAAATTTGGTTAACCTTTTGAAATGCACAAACAAACGGCTCATTTCTCACATGGTCGTTACTCTTCAACTTGGACAAGTCAACCATGATCAAATTGGTGACAAAATCAACTTTACAAGAATTTTTATCCTCAACTCTTACCTAGTCACAGTAAAATACAACCTCTTTGAAGCTTATATAATCCAATTCAAATATATTCTGAATTACACCATAGTAAGTCATTTCAGCTTCAACGAGGTTTTTATCTTTTGCGCTCGCTCGAAAGAAAGTAAGAGCCTTGTATGAAATGATCGAGTTTTATACATTTGTACTTTCCTCTTACACTTTTGCGCCGAAGACGTAACCGTTCAATCGATACTTTTTTTACTCTTGTGCCATGAACAAGGGTCCAGTGGCTAGACGAGCAAGACTTGATGTCGCATCACCCATCTTTAAGAGTTAAGAATATAGATAAATTAATTAGATTAGTTGTAAAGTTTGAGTGTAATGTAACATTATATAACGGCCATTTTCATTATAATTACCTCTTGTGACAACCACAACCTAAATCTGTTATCTGATTGTATCATTGTTTTTCGTCTTTTATTGTTCTCACAGGCTTTATATTTTCTGCATATTATAAAATTAATCATGTATAAAATAATCTAAAATATTCTAAAATAATGTTAAACATCAAAATAATTTAAACTTACTTTTTCCATTCTTCGACATCTTCATGTGTGTCAAATAGATAACGAGCTACTTATTCATGTTGCAAACTCATTAGTTTCACTCATTTTCCCATCACATGACCCCCATCATTGAAGAACTCATCAGTTTCATCAACGCTGATCGAGTCAAGCATATTTTTTCGAGTATATATTGATGACTCCACGGTGATGTATTCCTCGGTAATTTATCTTGCAATGTATCGTGTATTCTTCACATAATCTTTAGAAACATTCATCAATATTTCAAACGGATAGATCCACCGATATCTAACTGGACCACAAAGAAGTGCCTCGTCGCATAGGTGTACCAACAAGTGAACACTTATGTCAAAGAATGCTGGGGGAAAGTACTTTTACAACACACAAATCTCTTCGGTCACAGCTAATTTTGCGGCCACTATGTCTTCTTGATTGGCCACCTTCTCACACAAGAGTGATAAGGTAATACTAATTTGCATAATAGCCCTACGCAAATCCCTGTGCTTGGAGAAACAGTGCTTAAACAATAGAGGAACCAATTGTATGATCACATGCCAATCGTGGGACTTACACTTATGCAAATCATGAGTAGTATAGTTCACAATCCTTTGCAAGTTGGATGAAAAATTATATGGGCCCTTAAAATTATATATTGTATCTAAAAGAACCTTCCTTTCCTCACTCGTCAAAGTAAACTCACCAGGGGGAATTATTGTCCTTCCCCTACTATCTTCTTTCAACCATAGTTGTGGCTTAAGTTTCAACGATTTAAGCTCTTTTCGTGCCTTTTCTCCATCCTTCGAATGACTCCACCAAAGGCAAGTGCCCACAATATGTTCAACGAAGTTCTTCTCTACATACATCACATCCAATACATGGCGCATCGGGTTATTCTTCCAATAAGAAAAGTCAAATAAAATTGAGCTCCTAGATCATGCCTTTCTTGTCTCAATTTCATTCCCAGTTGGGGTATTCTTATGCTTGACATTCTTAAATTTGGGATTCTTACCTAGCATATTAGGGCCACATTCATAAGCTTTACTTTCAATTTCTGAACCTGAAAGTTTCTCGTCGGTAGCCTATGTTCAACCCCGCCTAATAAAAAATTGCAACCTTTCTCAAATCTGAAACTATGATCCAGGGGTAAAAACCTCCTATAGCAATGGTATACATTTTTTGAGATAAAGGATAGATGAAGAGATTTAGTCTCCTCTCCATAAATAGGACACCCCAAAGAACCATGTACTACACAACCGAATAATGTCCCATAAGTTGGAAAATTATGAATTTCCCACATCTACATAGCTTTATAAACTCTTATTTTCTAAAAGAGTCAAATGATTTCACAACCTCTTTCCACAACTCATTTAATTCTTCTACCAAAGGATCCAGGTACACGTCGATGTCATCACTTGGTGCTTTTGGCCCAGGTATCAACAAAGACATCATCGAAAATTCAGGTTTCATACACTGTGAAGGAGGGAGGTTGAGTAGGTCTAGGATCACTGGCCATACACTCTGACTGGTGCTTAGATTTCCAAATGGTTTGAAACCATCTATTGATATAGCCAAACAAATGTTACGCTGTTCTTGAGCAAAATCGGAATATTCATAATTCATCGTCCTCCAATCTGTAGAATTAATAGGATGACGCATGAGATTACCCCCTACTTCTGCCCTAACATGCCATATCATTTCCTCCGCTATCTATGGTACTCTGAATAATCTCTTTAATCTAGGCCTAACGGAAAAATATTCCAACACTTTTTGAGGCACTTTTGAGCTTGTGACTTCGTTACTAGTAAATTGGACATATCTAGGTTTATTGCAAACTGGACAAAGATCGAGATTTTCATACTCCTTTCTGTATAGTATGCAGTCATACACACAAGCATGAATCGATTTATACTTCATTCCAAAACCTTTCAAACTGTTCTTCATAATATGATAGCTATTTGGAAGCGTATTCTCCTTGGGTAGTAAGTCCTTCACCCGTTTCAAAATTCCTGTCACGCTATTGCCAGACAAATCATACTGCGTCTTCAAACTATGCAAATAAACTATAGCATGTAAAGTTGTTTGATCTTTCTCATAGCCAGAGTATAACGGTTGGGTAGCCTTAAATTTTAAAGTTTGGTAGTCATCATCAAGGTTTATCGTGATATCTTGACGAGCACTTGAACCTTGTACATCATCAGTAATCTCATTCTCCTCTACTTCATAAACTCCGTACGCATCATCAACTAAATCCTATAACAAATTATGATCTACGTCGTCCCCTTCTAAATCTATCCTACTTGTTGAAGGTTGTTGTGAAGGTTGTTCGGGGACAAAAGTAACTTTCAATTCACCGTGAAAACTCCAAAATCGATAATTATCTTGCATACCCGGTCTTAACAAATGTAGTTCAACTGTTTTCCACTCAAACACCTTAACATTCTTACACCTACCATACGGACATAGAAACTCTTCATCATTATGACATCTCTTAGCATATTTCACAAATTCATTAGCACCTCTGCAAAACACATCCCCCATTCTATTTGTCTCACCCATCCACTCTTTGTATTTCGGATATCCAATCACAGCTACCACAACTAACCACCTATTAAATGTAAGAAGCATATATTCATGGATTAGTATAAACAGAACTTAGATTTATAGTGTGTTTCATTTAATTGTGTCTTATTTATATTCGGTTTTTAAATTTAAAATTCAAATTCAATTTATAATAGAAATTTTTATTTCCCCCATCTCCTTTAAAGGGTGAGTGGTCCTTTCCCATTCAAGACCGCATTTTTCTGTAATATACTTGACATCTCATGCACTTTGTTATGATTTGAGAAAAATTTGGCAGCATATCCCCGTAGTTCTCGAAGTACACGACGTATATTGGCAAGTGTGAGTATTATTTCAATTGATCAATTGAAATAATAATCACACTTGTCAATCTAGTATGTACCCAGAGAACATTAGGATACGACTGCAGAATTTCCTCCAAAAGTAACAAATTTAAGCCACTAAGAATATTATTATACAGAAATTATGCAGTCCCAAACTGTCCAAACAGGACAATTTGAGAGATCTCGTTACGGAGGTAATGACTCTCGAATGGGTCTAAGGGCTATTGAATGCGTACGCATAAGAACTAGAAGGCTAGTATCTATGCACACTATATGTAATTTCAAGTATGTTTCATTTAATTATCATACTATATATATATTGTTCGTTATACAAAGTAATTTTCAAAAAAAGTTGAAAAATCCCACCCCCATATGGACAATAATACAATGGTCATGCCACTTTTAAAATAAACCAACCCAACATCGATCCACTATAATCCAATCGCAATGGCAACAACAAATGTGTATCCCGTACTCCTTCTAATTCATCTACTCAATTAATTCTTTTCGTCAATTAAACTAACAATTAAAGTATACAATTATTAATTTACTAATTTACAATGAGGGACAATCCTACTTGCGTATGAAAGGGGCACTAATTTTTAATTTACAAAAAAAAATTAACAACCAATCAATATTAAATCAATCAATTCTTTTACAAGGGGCACTGCAATATGAGGGCCAATATCTAATAAACCAATAAAAATTTAATTAAAAAATACACACACGCACATATACACACACAGGCCCACACCCCCCTCCCCCCCGACTGCCGCTGCCCACCACATGCACACAACACACGCACATATACACACACACACATATACACACACAAACACGCACACACACACGCACGCACATACACCCCCTCCCCTCCTCCCAGCATATTCCCCTCCCCCCCCCCCCCCCCCCCACGCATACATACACCACACACATGCACATTTACACACGCACATATACATACACATATACTTAAATGGAGGATAAATAGAGAGAGAAAACATACCAAAGTTGTAGAGAGAGAGAGGAGTAGTCGCTACAGAGAGAGCTAGAAATGGAGGGAATAGAAACGGTGGGAAAAAAAGAAGAGGGAGGGTTTTTTAGTGACAGAATTGTCACGGACATGTCACGGTCATTGACCGTGATAACTTTATAGGATTATCACAGTCAATGACCGTGATAAGTCCTTGACAACTGTACTTGTCACGGACTTGTCATGATCATTGACCATGACAAGCATTTGTCACGGCCTTGTCACGATCAATGACCGTGACAAAAAACACGTGTTTTTTTTGTCACGATCAATAACCGTGACAAGGCTAGCTGCTTAAAGGGTGTCAATTTGATCATTTTGGTGTAGTGACCTAAGGTTATACTGATAATTTATGACTCTCTTACTAATGGTCCTAACCTCAAATTATTATATACCCTGATATACCCGTATATACCCTCGGCCAGGCCGAGGGCACCCTCCATCCTGATGACCCCTCAGGGGGCGACCCTTCATCAGGCTCCAGACGACCCCTCAGGGGGCCGACCCTTCATCAGGCCCCAGACGACCCTCCGAGGGTGCGAGAGTACGAGGCCTAATTTGGGCCTGATTCACCATCAGAAGGAACTTTGCCCTCGGCCTCATATCATAGGCCGAGGGTGACATCATCACAGCGCGTGGTTTGGGAGACGCGTGGAACAATGCGCGTGAGGCTCACATGGCATGTGGAAGATCGTTATAACCAAATCACACCCTCACGTGAGGGAATATTATGTCATCATTTGGCATCTACAGGTGTCAGCAGGAGATTTGCTAGATCATCATTCACATGCACCATGCATACTTGGGGGGTACATTGCACCCCCCAAGACCTATACATACTTGTCACCTACAACCCTACAGGGGAGGGATCAAGAATTGTAACCCTAGTAAAAACTCTGCTTGTACACACAGTAGAGAGAGAGAGAGAGTGAGCTTATGTGCATTGTATCCAAGGCCATTAGTGCCCATACTTAGTGGATCACACACTCATAGTGGATGTAGGCCTAATTGGCTGAACCACTATACATCATTATCTTATTCCTCTTATCCTCATCTCCTTCTATACACTTATACACTTACATCTCTATGGCTGCCATGGTTACTATAGTTTGAGCTCATCATCACTTATCTGGTGGGGCTAGATTTCAGCATCATCATACCCGATTTAAACTCCAAGTAATATAATTCTCTAAAATAACTCGTTTACTTAAACACTCGTTAATTTCACCTCATTCACAATCCCAAAATAATATTTTTCGGGTCTTAGGTATACCATACTGCCCTTCTTTAAGTCCCATTATATTCAAATAATAATCACAAAATATTTCTAAAAGTTTTGGGATTTAATCAATAATTATAAAGGAATAAATTCATCTTTTCTGGGGAGGTCGATCGATCGATCGAGCTTCATGGGATGATCGATCGATCACCCAGTTACCAGCCCAGATTCTTTAACATTTATTCTACGGGTTTCACAACTTTTGATCATTCAAAACCTTATTTTTACGGCCCAAATTCCTTATAATTCATACCACATGATATAGAAACATATGTAAATGATTCCTACTATTCTAAAAAACCTAGAATCATCAAGAGTTTGGATTAAAATCATATGTCTATCTCATATTTTTCCAGAAAACTAAACATATGATATTTCAAGAACACTCCAATAATTCTCAGAATTTATCCAACATGTGATGTTTATTTCGTGGATTAATATCTACCAAGAACATGAGAATAATCCTCCATATTTCTATTTTCCATAAATGAATTAACATCTAACTAGTTTATCTCCAAAACATGAAATTTCTTATAATTTCCAGAAAATCATATTTTATTATTTCTCCAAGAACATCATATAAACTAAGATTTTCTTCACCAATAATTTTCAAATTTCGTGGGTTAAATTCTATACTCAAAAGGAAATCAATCCTACCTCATTATCCTTTCAAAGATTCAATTAACATCACCATAATTCATCTTTTATTATGCATCTTTTCAGAATTTTCTGAACAACCTAACATGGACAATATACATGCTAAATTTCCAATAATTAATCACTTACCTCTAATTCGTAGGTATGATTCATTTGGGGTGATACTTTACTAGTGGTCCTCTCTTTTTCCGACCAACTTTCGACAGTGGTGGTGGTGGTTCTTGGTGGTTGTCCTTTGGTTTCCTAGAGAAGTATCTTCTTCTCCCACAATGACTCTTCCTTTTACCCTGAGAAACTCTTCACTCTCTCTCAATTTCTTTTTCTCTAAGTTTGTAGAATGATTCAATAATCTAAACCCTTTAGACTTATAAATAATCTCCCAAATTCGTGCATACTATTCACCTTCCAAGTAGAATGACCATATTACCCCTCTGGGGTGACTATTCGGCTCCAAAGTGCTCCGAGACCCTATACAAATGTTCGAGTAGACCTTTTTCGACTATTTGAACCCTTTCGGACACTTTGGCGTTGTCAAAATGTCCATTCTGATGACATAAAAATGATTCACTTTTATTTCATTTAAATTATAATCCATACATGACTCAAATGCGCGTCCCAACATAATTCCCATAATTGTCGTACACATAGTTCGCGATAATTTTATAAAGTCATAATCAATTGTAAATTCATAATCATATATATTACTTTAATCACTAAGTAATATTCAACATAAATCACATATTACTTTATTCTCAAGTAATATTTAAATTCAGATTAATTTCTAATTATATCACAATTAATTCAAATTAATCCCATTTTAAAAATCATTAAAAATACAGGGTCTTACATACTTCCCCCTTACAATGGAATTTCATCCCGAAATTCCAAAAACAAAAGTGTAGCAGGAAAGAACAATTCCAGATAAGTATTTCGTATCACATACTTGCGCTACCAAGTAGATTACTCCGTACCGCCCATACAGTACGCTATAGAATACCCCAAATAATGAACACCTCATTTATGATCATTTTAACCCCAGGTTACCCTGTCATATAGGTTCTTGTCCAAGCCTTACAGTTTAACTTTTGCCACTTATACTTTAAAATAGATTAACCGTTCTTTATATAAACACCATCTTGTCTTGCAATTATCATATACAATTACGTTAAGTGTGACGTATATATTTTACACACAATATATACTATAAGTTTCAAATCATCTCTACTATTCACAATAGTTCCTGGTTCCTCACTTTTATCTCATAAGTAGGAGAAATAATAAGATTTACCGTACCATACTTCAACTGGCACCATGCTCAACAATAAACGTATAAGAGTTATAGTACACCAACTCCACTAGTGGAACGTACGTCTCTCGTCCTCCCTTAAAATTCAAGGGTACAAACATAATTTATCTTCAACATTAGATTTGTCCGCTTGGTCTGCCCATTATTCTGCGGATGATAGATCATACCCAATCACAACTCGGTACCCATGCTTCGTGAAAATTCTTTCAAAATCGGGAGATAAAGTCTCATCCTAATTGGACAGAACATTAAACGGTACCCTATATAACCTCACTACCTCGGTTATATTAAGATTAAAGCATATTGTCTCGCAATATGATCAACCCTTATTGGTATAACATGATCTACTTCAGTCAACTGATCCACTATTACCCATATATAATCGTAACCATCTCTGCGATAAAATACTTACGAATACTCTCCCAATACTACTTAGAAATCCCTAACAGTTTGAGAAACCCCTGCCAGTTTCGAATGGTCCACCCTAATTCCAACAGACATGCGGCCCGCTATAAAAATAATCTAGACAAACTTTTATTTTATTAGCATAGTCATTTATAGCCTGATACATTTATTATTCTACCGACTATATCTCTAATCGTCATAAATAACCGGACATTCAAGTCCCAATATTTAAACCTCTATATTTTAATTTCCTTATCCCTTATCTCCAAAATGGGGAACAATGCCAGATTGAATTACCTAGGGCACCCATACATTCTATATTTCTTGCATTATTGCACAAATAACATATACTCTTCTTAAATCAATTTTTTATTCACTTGGCATACTGATGTGGTAGGGATACACTCAATTACCCCACTAGTCATTACTTGATCACTCTATCATTGACATCATTATTTTATTCATAATGTTACTAGGGCTAGTCAAATCTTAAGTTATAATAGAATTATCAACTCTAAATTTATGTTTGAATCTTTTAAAAATGACTAAGGTACGAACTTATGTACTAGCGACCAAACTTCTCTCCCACTCCCGATGTTTGCTAGTTTCATACGTGGGATGTCTCGCAAAGCGAAACAAGGAACCCCCCCGATACACTACTACTTAACATAGTCGGTCGTCGAGATTCGTAATGGCCCTCAATCCATAATCTATACATTCACATAATTTATGCATGTTGACATAAAAGTCAACTAGTCCATACTTATATATCTATAAAAATAACATAAACCATGATGCTCTTACTATCCCAAATTCTCGGTGCTATATATAATGAACTATTTCTAGTTGTTCGACAAAAACATAATATATAACCTGAGTCACGTCAGTAAAATAAATTTCTACGCACACATATAACTAAACAACATTTTCACTAAGGTCTATGATATCATGAAATATAGGCTCAACCCTATTTCAGTTGGTGCCGCACAAAATTAATTTTACTCTCCTCAGAGTATCCAACACGATAGTCTTATTACTCAATCTACTATCGTTTAAACATTTGGTAATTTATCATTACATATTACCATAATGAGTTCCATTATGCTAACTCAAAGCAATAGAAAATTATAATAACCCAATATACTCTTAGGACCCACTCGGTTCACTCACGATCAACATCGAAAGTCTCTCTATCGACGAGAAATACTTTTGTAACCAGAAATAAAATTTATTGTTCCCGTTAACCTTGACTTGCACGCGAATTTAGGGTTTTCAATTTATACATGTCTATTGTGACACGCACTAGAATTAATCATTTATTCACAAGGATGAAATAAAACTTCAGCAGTCTCTCCTGATCACGTAGGGTCCTTACATGCATCTCTCACAGTAAAAACAACCCATGATCACTTGCATCCATTTTACATCTAGGTTTTCATACTATAGTTGTACCCACCCGTGTGGATAAATTATTTATGCCTGTGGTTTACACACCCATTATTGAAATGTTGGCCCAGCATATCTAGGCCTCAATTATGGTCTTACCGACCTCCCTCTTTCTTCTTGGACCCCTCCGACCTTGAAGATACGGTATGCTACAATTACCGAGGACTCCACTGGTCCTACCACTCTTGGCTCGTAAGTTTCTTGGGCCTAAATCTCTTAACCCAATTACTCACCTATAAGTCTCACTCCTCCAGTTGTTATGCCTAACTGATATGGTTTACTATTCCCAAAATTTATTGGTCTCACTACTCAACGTGGACACATTTAACACTTAGTAGCCTCTCTCTCTACACATAAGGTAATTTCCCTTACTATATTTCCTCATTACTGACCATTTGAACGTCCTTCTCTTGGACCTATCAATCTTAACTCCCAATTACTATTCCCTTTATTCTTTTGGCTCTACGGTCCTATGGGATACATTATCGACTACCCTAGTCTTGGCTGATTTCATCGTCACTAAGTAGGGGTTTAATCATGTTACTCTAAATGGGTCCCCTATTGGGTACACCTTCCGGTGATGTTATGTTAACAATATTTAATTCAATCTTGCCCTTGGTCTAGGTTTCCTAACCCTTCTAGCTCCCCTGTATTTGGAAGCATCTTTCGATTTCTTGATGACGTTAATCTTAGTCGTCTTCATCTGATTTCCACTCACACTAGAGTATTTCACTCACGAGTCCTTTCACACAATGAACTCTATTTATCTACTATGTACCCCACTCTTCCTAGGGTAAGGAGTTCGTTAAACAAGTTACTTCTCTCTTTCTTTCCATAAGAGATAAGTTTCAAAATTCTATACATATCCCGATTAAAACACCAAATGAATGATTTCACTATCGAACCATACATAAAATTCTTATTCCAGCTTCACAAATGTTCTATATATGTGATGTCTAACTCTCATCACTTAAGTTTGTTCTTCTTAAAAAATTTCACTAGAAATTTTTCAAAAGGTGGGTGTTACTACACTTCACCCTTCCTAATTGTCTTTGGATTTTTTCCTACACAAGAGTCCTTTCGAATCCCTTAGCTTTCACAGATAGTGCTGGGTGAGTTAAGAACGGCATAACTATTAACTATGATGGTTTCTATCTCCAACACCATTTTCGAAAATACAATATATCTATTGTTAAGTTCTCCTCCTGTTGTCCTTCTAACGGCTCTTGCTAGTCATCCTAATGTGTTTGGCGCACGATGAGCGACCGAACTCGTATAATAATTAAATCTCACATACTTCATGGCAGTAAGACGTAAGTCAAAATACGCAGAAGAATTCAACATCCTAATAATAGGGCTCTACATCGAAGAACGCTACGTTGAAACGTAGTAAGCCGCACAGATCCTAAAGGCACTAGAACCTGATGCTCTGATACCACCTGTAACAACCCACCTTATTAAATATCAGGTGATCAGTACCTTATTTAATTAAATCAGAATATCCAGTTGGTGCATTCTCAGCATCACTGACGAAAATAATTTATTTATTAATCACCTAATGGTTAATTAAGATAAGTGTCAAAAACTTTTTCCATTTTTAATTTAATTAAAACCATTCTACGACAAGGGATAATAATATGCAACAACACAACACAACTAAATTAACTAGAACAAGAATAAAATATGACTGGAATAACTCTCCAGTTAAATTATAACATTTACACTAAATAAAACTAATATCCATAAGGCTTAAATAAATAATTACAACCTCTAGAATCCTGGGCGACAAGCCCTAAATGAAGTAGACGCTGCAAATGAGTGAATCAAGAGAAAGGAAGCTTCTAGACAAAATTCACATCTCTGCTAGTAGATATAATCCATCGGAACATCCATAATCTATGTTGGGCATCCCTGTTGCTCGATACCTGATGTATAAGATATAGTAGAGAAGAGAATATGCAAGGAAACGGGTCAGAGCCCGATTGTAAAAGATTTTAAAAATAGCAAGTGCTTAACAATTACAATTAATCATTTATTATGTACATGTTAGTTTCTCGGTCTCTCTCTCTCTTGAGAATTCTCACCTCTCATCTAGAGTGCACACCTATCGTATCTTATTATCTTCCTAGTTAAGGTTCCCTCCTAACTAATTTCCACAACATAATTCTAACCCATATCATAAACCCGTATGTCCCATAATATAATTATTCATATCATTTCTCTTTAATAGGAACTAGTCCTGTTACAACCTTGTAATTAAGTGTTCACTTACTTAATTCAATTCAGATTTCATTATTTACTTCTATCTACAACATTACACAGTAGATTAAATCATAGTTTATATTTTTAATCTAAAATTTCACACAACAGATTACATTTCTATATCTATAATGTCACACAGTAGATTACATCACAGTTTATATATATAATGTCACATTAATTATATATATATACTAATACGGCACCTCTCCGGTCACAGTTGTGGTGCATGCATACTCTGCTATCATGCCCTGATACATAATGTCATTGTATAGAGGACTATTAATTCGACGTCTCTCACGAATCATATCATAACATAAATATATTTGAGGCGAGCATACTCCGTAGCCAAATGGGTCACACACATACCTACGTTCCCATTTGACCGTCGAACTATCATATTTCGGATAACACGTTTCCAAGGTCCTATGCTTAAGGTACGAATCTAAAATCCCTCCCAATTAGGCACACAAGGATAAGACTGTCCGCAATGCGAAACCTCCACCCCGATAGCAAGTAGCGTAGGTATGTCATACATACAAATAATAATATAGGTATTCATCAGACCTATATAAATATAATATCAATAAGGGATTCACACAACCATATGATAACAACAGGCAGTCATCTCACCTATATATATATTAACAGTGGGTATTCATCATACCTATATATAACCATAGGGTTGTAATACCCCGTGATTTTAATGACTTTTAAAATGGGTTATATTTTAAATTAATGAATTAATTGGATTTTACTATAAATTAATCCATTTGGCTCTTATCCGAATTGTGGATATTAAAATGAATGATTATAAATATTACTTAAAGATATTTAGGTAATATATGAATGTGATGTTATTGATATTGCGGTGAGTTATTAATTCCATAATTTAAATTTTTAGTCGGACGAGGTATGGGACGTGTCGGGATTAATTTGTTAAATTAAAAAGGAAACTTATTTTTACATCAACCTTATAGTCGTTTTGACTGCGTCGTTTCATCCGGAAGGGTTGAAATAGTCAGAAAAATCTATTTGGACGTTGGTTTTGGGTCTCGGGTCATTTGGAAATGAAAAGACAACCCAAAAGAGCATTTTTGTCATTTTTACAAGGGGGATGAATAGTGATTTCAGATTTTGTCTTATTATAAGTATTTGGAGATTAGTTGTACATGGGTTTATTCATCTATTCTACAAAAAATTGAGAGGTCGTCTTCTTAGAGAGAGTGAAAGGTAGCTTGGGAGAAGAGAAGCTTGCTTGGAAAGGAGAATGACCAAATACCAAAGGTCACCACCACCAAACCACCAACGGAAGTGACCGGAGAAGGGGAGAACCACCTGCGTTATACAACCCCAAAGGATTAGATCTTCATTAGAGGCAAGTGTTTGATAATTGCAATCTAAGTTTGTATATTGTCCATGTTAGGATAGTTATAAAAAGATGAGATTTTTACATGTTTGGAAGATAATGAAGAGTTGTTAATGGATTTCTGAAAAATGGAAGTTTATAGGAATCAAACTCATGTTGTAGGTAGATAGTAATCCACGAAATAATCAATAATCTGTTGAAGAAATTCTCAGAATCTATGGTGTGTTCTTAAAAATATCATGTTTATAATTTTATGGAAAAATAGGATAAATATATGCTTTAAATTCAAACTCTTGATGATTCTAGGATGTTTAGAGCATAAGAAATCATTCACATATGTTTCTATATCATGTAGTAAGGTTTATAAGGATTTTGGGTAGTTAATATGAAGTTTTGGATGATCAAAAGTGATGAAACCTGTAGTAGAAGAAATGCAGAAAACTGGCCTGTTATCTGGGCGAACGATCGATCGACCCCCTGCCTTCGATCGATCGACCTCCCCAGAATCCTTGAAGTTGTTTCTTTTTAATTCTTGTTCGTATCCCAAACCTTTTGTAAATCTTTGGTGATTATTAATTGGATATAATGGGACTTAGGAAGGTTCAGTAAGCCCTAGATAAGAATCGAAGTAATTTGATTGGGATTTAATTTATTAGAATTATGATAATTAATTGGGAAGAAATTCTGGTTGCTAGATTCATGTGTTGGATTCTAATTTGTATGCATGAGGATTAAGGATAGGTCTAGTAGAGGAGATTTAATATAATACCTGGGTAGCCTTAGGGTTACAATTTGAGCATCAAGGACTGAGTTTAAGGTCATTATTGATTGTGCAAGGACTGAGTGTAGTACAAGACTTAGTGGTATGGCTACTGGATAGAGATGGGAGTTCAGACCACATTTGGTTGAAAGAAGGGATGAGGTTATCCCGGTTGTGTATTTGAAGTTTACGGACCTCCACGACCGACAATGTTAAGTAGTAGTGTATTGGAGGGGTTCCTTGTTTGGATTTCGCTTGCGAGACACCCCACACATGAAACTAACAAACGTTGGGAGTCAAAATAAGTTAGGTCTTTAGGATATGAGTTTATAACCTTTGTGATAAATCAGAGTATTATGCAGGTAATCATATCCATATTATAATGAAAGATGTACGATAGGGTGTATGGGCGCCCTGGATGGTTGGATTGTAGTATTTTTCATAATTGTGAAATAGTAAGTAGTTGTGACTTCAGGATTTATTTGTTTAATACGTGAGGATCATTTTTCCCAAACTTTGTCATGAGGATGGTATAGGGAAGATTGCGTAAAATTTAAATTCGATTCAGTTGAAACTATATGGTGAGGCTTGGCATATAACATCAATGGGGGATTTTCGTTAATGTACTGTATGGGCGGTACGACTTAGATTACTTGGGATGTGAGATTTATAATCAGAGTTGACCTTACTAGTATGATTTGTCTTTTCGAATTTCGGGATGAAATTCTGTTATAAGGGGGGAAGTATGTAATACCCCGTGATTTTAATGACTTTTAAAATGGGTTATATTTTAAATTAATGGATTAATTGGATTTTACTATAAATTAATTCATTTGGGTTTTATCCGAATTGTGGATATTAAATTAATGATTCTGAATATTACTTAAAGATATTTAGGTAATATATGAATGTGATGTTATTGATATTGCGGTGAGTTATTAATTCCGTAATTTAAATTTTTAGTCGGACGCGGTATGGGACATGTGAGGACTAATTTGTTAAATTAAAAAGGAAAATTATTTGTACATCAACCTTATAGTCATTTTGACTGCGTCCTTGCATTCAGAAAGGTTGAAATAGTCAGAAGAGTCTATTTGGACGATGGTTTTGGGTCTCGGGTCATTTGGAAATGAAAAGACAACCCAAAAGGGCATTTTAGTCATTTTTACAAGGGGATGAATAGTGGCTTCGGATTTTGTCTTATTATAAGTATTTGGAGATTAGTTGTACGTGGGTTCATTCATCTATTCTACACAAAATTGAGATTTCATCTTCATAGAGAGAGTGAAAGGTTGCTTAGGAGAAGAGAAGCTTGCTTGGAAAGGAGAAGAACTAAAGACCAAAGGTCACTACCACCAAACCACCAACGGAAGTGACCGGAGAAGGCGAGAACCACTTGTGTTATATAACCCCAAAGGATCAGATCTTCATTAGAGGTAAGTGTTTGATAATTGCAATCTAAATTTGTACATTGTCCATGTTAGAATAGTTATAAAAAGATGAGATTTTTACATGTTTGGAAGATAATGAAGAGTTGTTAATGGATTTCTGAAAAATGGAAGTTTATAGGAATCAAACTCATGCTGTAGGTAGATAGTAATTCACAAAATAATCATAAATCTGTTGAAGAAATTCTGAGAATCTATGGTGTGTTCTTGAACATATCATGTTTATAATTTTATGGAGAAATAGGATGAATATATGCTTTTAATTCAAACTCTTGATGATTCTAGGATGTTTAGAGAATTAGAAATCATTCACATATGTTGCTATATCATGTAGTAAGGTTTATAAGGAAATTGGGTAGTTAATATGAAGTTTTGGATGATCAAAAGTGATGAAACCCGAAGAAATGCAAAAAACTAGGTTGTTATCTGGGTGATCGATAGATCAGCCCCCTGCCTTCGATCGATCGACTACCCCAGAATCTTTGAAGTTGTTTCTTTTTAATGCTTGTTCATATCCCAAACCTTTTGTAAATCTTTGGTGATTATTAATTGGATATAATGGGACTTAGTAAGGTTCAGTAAGCCCGAGATAAGAATCGAAGTAATTTGACTGGAAATTAATTGATTAGAATTATGATAATTAATTGGGAAGAAATTTCAGTTGCTAGATTCATGTGTTGGATTCTAATTTGTATGCATGAGGATTAAGGATAGGTCCAGTAGAGGAGATTTAATATAACACCTGGGTAACCTTAGGGTTACAATTTGAGAATCAAGGACTGAGTTTAAGCTCATTATTGATTGCGCAAGGACTGAGTGTAGTACAAGCACTTAGTGGTATGGCTACTGGATAGAGATGGGAGTTCAGACCACATTTGGTTGAAAGAAGGTATGATGTTATCCCGGTTGTGTAGTTGAAGTTGACGGACCTCCACGACTGACAAAGTTAAGTAGTAGTTTATTGGAGGGGTTCCTTGTTTGGATTTCGCTTTGAGAGACACTCCGCGCATGAACCTTAACGACGTCAGGAGTGAAGAGATGTTATAGGATGCGAGGATGTTGATTTTGTTGATAAGTCATATAGTGTGAATGAAACACTATAGACTATGAGCCATGTGATGATGGTATTCAATCCTAGTTGATAGAAGATGTGAAATAATCGATTTTAACCCTATTTAAGAGGACTTTAATTCGTGGTAATTTGGGAGAGAAGATGATATGGACCAGTAGGATATTAGTGATTTATTACTGAAAAAAATGTTGAGGAAAAACCTATTTGAACCTTGAGTAATGAGTGAGGCTCGGGGATAATTAAATTAAAGAAGTAAAGTCATAATATTTTAATACGTAGGATTTAAGAGATATAATGCTACGTATGGGAATTATCGTAGGGTAATGTGAGTACCTTGTTGATATTATATAGGTAAATGATAATGCCTATTTGATTGATGATTTATGTGTATGACATACCTAGCTTAATTGCTATCGATGGGGAGGTTTGCGCGTGAGGGCAGTCATATCCTAATGAATCCATGGGATTTTTTATTTATCGCTCGAGAACATAGGTCTATGAAAGACTTATTGGGGATTTGATAAGTCCGCTGACTATGGGAACGTAGGTATGTGCGTGTCCCGTGGGTATGAGAGCTATGTTCGCCTCCAATGATTGTGTTGATGTTTTTTGTTCGAGGAATCCTTACTGAACCTTTTGTCCCCTATTCGGCGACCTGCGATATTGGGACGTGATAGCAGAGTAATGCATTGCACCGCAGATGTGACTCGGGTATTATATATGTATATATATAATGAATTGTATGAATGTGTATATAGTGGTTAAATCAATCTACTATGTGATAATTGTAGATAACGGTGAATAGATAAAGAGAATTGAACTAAGTTAATGAACAGTTATTCTTATAGATTGGAAAAGATTAATTCATATTAATGAGAAACGATTCATGTTAATGAGAAACGTATATGAATGATTATACGACGTATGGTATGGGATATACGGGGTTATGATATGGGATGGAATCGTATTATGGAATCTAGTGAGGAGGACTAATGCTTTATTGCACTTGTTAAATACTTGCTATTTTCAAAATCATTTTCACATCGGTCTCTTACCCATTTTCTTGCATATTTTCTTTTCTATTGTACCTTCTATATCAGGAGTCCAGCAGCAGGGACGCCAACCATAGGGAATTAAGACGAGCTATGGAGCTATGGAGTATTGCTTAGACGCCTATCTTCATTTGATTCATAGTGATCTTTTATTTAGGGCATGTCGCCCGGAGGAATTCAGTTATCTCTTTTCTATCTGAGTCAAATACTCTTGTACTCGTGTCATTTTCATACATTTAATATTGTTGGGATTACCGTATTGGATTATTATTTGGGAATGTTTATTCCAATTGCATTTAAATTCTTTCGTGTTATCTGTTCGGTTATTAGTGATGTAGAATAATATGTGTAGTGTTATTTATAAACTAAAAATGGATTTTGTTGAATTAAAATTTGGAAAGTTTTTAACACCAGCTTAATTGGGTATTGGGTGAGTTGTAAATGTTTTCGACAGTGATGCTAAGAATGAGCCAACTGTATATTCTGTTTTAATTTGGTATGGGACTGGCCACCCGGTATTTAATTAGGCGGGGTGTTACAAGGGAATATGCAGAACTCATATAATAACTCCCATACATAGTATAATTATATCCCAAATATCCTACGTATATTTTCGATTATGACTTTAATTCTCAAAGTACATATTTCCGAACTTATCTACCCGCATGATGGTGATTATTTAATCCTCAAATAAATTCAGTAGGTAAGCATCACATCCTACAAATCCATGTCATCACGACTCCCGAATTTTTATGAATTAAATTCACTTTAATTAGGTTTATTCCCCGATATTCCATAATTCACTCTTAACCCTTTATTCCACCTCTTAAGGTTAATTCCAATTATACATAAGGTTATACCCGTAATTTATGACTCTCTTACTGCTGGTCCTAACCATAAATTATTATGTACCCGATTTAAAATCCAAGTAATATAATTCTCCAAAATAACTCGTTTACTTAAACACTTGTTAATTTTCCCTCATTCACAATCCCAAAATAATATTTTTCGGGTCTTAGGTATACCCTACTTCCCTTCTCTAAGTTCCATTATATTCAAATAATAATCACTAAAGATTTTTAAATATTTTTTGATTTAATCAATAATTATAAAGGAACAAATTCATCTTTTCTGGGGAGGTCGATCGATCGAGATTCATGGGTCGATCGATCGATCACCCAGTTACCAGCCCAGATTCTGCAACATTTGTTCTACGGGTTTCACAACTTTTGATCATTCAAAACCTTTATTTAACGTCCCAAATTCCTTATAATTCATACCACATGATATAGCAACATATATAAATGATTCCTGGTGTTCTAAACAACCTAGAATCATCAAGAGTTTTGATTAAAAGCATATATCTATCTCATATTTTTCCAGAAAACTAAACATATGATATTTCAAGAACACTCCAATAATTCACACAATTTCTCCAACATGTGATGTTTATTTCGTGGATTAATATCTACCAACAACATGAGATTAATCCTACATATTTTTATTTTCCATAAATGAATTAACATCTAACTAGTTTATCTCCAAAACATAAAATTTCTCATAATTTCCAGAAAATCATATTTTATTATTTCTCCAAGAACATCTTATAAACTATGATTTTCTTCACCAATAATTCCCAAATTTCGTGGGTTAAATTCTATACTCAAAAGGAAATCAATCCTACATCATTCTCCTTTCAAAGATTCAATTAACATCACCATAATTCATCTTTTATTATGCATCTTTTCATAATTTTCTAAACAGCCTAACATGGACAATATACATGCAAAATTTACAATAATTAATCACTGGCCTCTAATTCGTAGGTCTGATCCGTTGGGGATGATACTCTACTAGCGTTCCTCTCTTTTTCCAGCCAACTTTCGGCAGTGGTGGTGGTGGTTCTTGGTGGTTGTCCTTTGGTTTCCTAGAGAAGTCTCTTCTTCTCCCACAATAACTCTTCCTTTTCCCCTGAGAAACTTTTCACTCTCTCTCAATTTATTTTTCTCTAAGTTTGTAGAATGATTCAATAATCTAAACCCTTTAGACTTATAAATAATCTCCCAAATTTGTGCATACTATTCACCTTCCAAGTCGAATGACCATATTACCCCTCCAAGGTGACTATTCGGCTCCAAAGTGCCCTGAGACCCTATACAAATGTCCGAGTAGACTTTTCGACTATTTGAACCCTTTCGGACACTTTGGCGTTGTCAAAATGACCATTCAGATGACGTAAAAATGATTCACTTTTATTTCATTTAAATTATAATCCCGATATGACTCAAATGCGCGTCCCGACATAATTCCCATAATTGTCGTACACATAGTTCGCGATAATTTTATAAAGTCATAATCAATTGTAAATTTATAATCATATATATTACTTTAATCACTAAGTAATATTCAACATAAATCACATATTACTTTATTCTCGAGTAATATTTAAATCCGGATTAATTTCCAATTATATCACAATTATCTCAAATTAATCCCATTTTAAAAATCATTTAAAATACGGGGTATTACACAACAGTCTACTTTATAGTGCGAGATGTACCCGAACATGATAGCTGAGTATGCATGCACCGCAACTGAGTTTGGGAGGGTGCAGTATTGTATATATAATATATTATGAATATATATATATATATATATAGATAGATATATACATATATATATATACATATATATATACATATATATATATACATATATATATATATATATAGATATACATATATATATATATATAGATATACATATATATATATATATATATATACATATATATATATATATATATATATATATATATATATATATATATATCTGTGTGTGTGTGTGTGTGATATAATCTACTTATAATACCCTGTACTTTTATATATATTTAAATTACATCAGTGGGCGTAATTTGGTAATTAGAGGAATTTTAGTGAATAGTAAATTTCAGATTAATCACCGTTAGATGATTACTGACGTGTGTTACATTTACTCGGGGTGCTAAGTAAATGAGTATGAATATTGGGTTGAGTGACGAGTGATAGTTTACGTTATAGAAAATACGTGTAGAGAAGCGTCGGGTCCGACTAGTGAATTTTAGTTAAGTAACTCAAATGGAGATTTCAACTCCACAATTAGTTTCAGAATGGCCAAGATAGTCAAAATAGAGTATCCGGGGGTATTGTTTAGGATCCGAGGACTTTTGGACTAGTAGGGACTCACAATTGAGTAAAGGAGTCATTTTTGGGTTTATCTCTTATAAGTCACGAGAGAGAGAGAGGAAGAGCAGAAAGAAAAGAGAGAAGAGAAGAAAGGAAGGAAAAAGAGGAAGAGAAAGGGGATTCCATCCCAAACTTGGCGGGATTCGACTCAAGGTCGTCGAATTTTATCCACGAGGCAAGTGTTTACTTGCTTTATTTAATTGAGTGTGTGTATCTCATATTATAGTTGGTAAACTATATAATTTTGGGTTAGAACCCTTAAATAAATTTGGGAAAATTGATTTTGAAATCACAAATAGATGTGTTGTTAACTCTTGATGATTTCTAGTGTTAAATCCATGTTAATGGTGTATATATATGGATTGAAATTGGAGAAACGATAACCTAGGGTTTAAATCTGAGAGAAATGGTTTAATACCATAAATTAATTGATGTGTTAGTTAGAAATTAGTGTTAGGATGATTATAGTGTTGTTGGTTGAGGTTAGAAACCATAAAATGGAGAATGGGTTGATATTTGGGTATTTTGGAGAAGATAAAATTGCCCAAACTATGAGCTCCGAATAGGGCAAATCGTTTCGGGTCTAGACCGAATCGATTCGCATAAGGGTATCTATAAGGCTGTCTCAGGCTGAACCAATTTGGATTGAGATCGAATCGTTCGCTTTTGAGGACCTTCTTGCAGAACACTTTTCGAATTGATTTGGATTTATATAGAATTGATTCGCCAACCTGAATCGATTCGCATTTGGGGGGAATTGATTCTCCTTTGTTGAATTTGCCAGTTTTTTTCCCTCTTTGAGTTAGGGAGAGTTAAATGGCAATTGGAGATTATTATAGGGGATTCTAGATATGATTTTAGGTCTCCTAGATGACGGTATTGAGTATAAGTAAACCTTGGATTGAAATAGGGAACCTTGGATGAGGTAAAGGTACAATCTGGGGTGTAAACCTAATGAATGGTTAGGACGTGAAACATTCGAGAGAGGTCTTCAATAACTTTGTATATAGATATTTATGTGATTAGAATAAATATGGGATGAATGCATTTGAGTAAATTGTAGGATGTGATTAGGATGGAACCTAGGATATGGACTAAAAAAGGATTGAACTGCTATCCGGTATGTGTATTGACAACTATTATTATAGATGATGCGATACCTATGGAACTAAAATAAGTAGATATTACCCTTATTTAAATTATTTTGAATTGGTATATTCGGGATTATATATAAATCCTTAAAAGTGATTAAAGTGCTAGTTATATATTAAGTAAGAGAATACTTATAGGTTTAGTATTTTAAGTGTGCGAATACTTATATACTATTATGAATGGGAACATTCGGAATATCGGCTATCGCTATAAGAGTTCGTTAATTATAGCCAGAATATATTGAGGAATGATATACATTATATAGGGAGTTGTTAGAGTATATATAAGTTATGAGATGAATATAAACATAACTGTGTATGATTGGTATATTTGTATCTTATAGGCTGGTTCCACGGGCATAAGGATGGACAACCAAATTATATTTTTTTTCTAGTGCTATCCAGGGAGGTTGCGCGATGTGGGTGAATCCCTTAGCTTGAGGAGAAGGGAGAGTATAGTTCCCAGGTCATATCTTCCATGCCCGCCTCCACCATTTAGTATTTGTACCATGACCATGAGTGAGTCTGGCTTGGTACCGTGGTTGATTGAGTAAACCGAGATATGGATTAGAACTTGAGTCTGGATCCTCGAGTTATAGCTCAGTGGGATGGTTATTATACTTATGATTGTAATAGATATAATTATACTTGTTGCGTATAGTATATTGCTTGTATATGAAGACGAGATATCATATAGCTTTGACTTGTTTAAAGAGTTAAATGAATAAGGGTTTATTCTTCTTCTGGGAGACTTATATCCGGATTAATACAATGTAAATCATATATTAAAATGAGAATTATATATGACACTTTATATACTAAAGTGAAAATGATATTTTAAACTAGTGAAAGTTATGAATTATGAACGGTATAGTTATATATAGAAATGAGAACTATTTATATATAGCACATTGAGGAATATATCAACTAAAATCTTATGTAATATCTTATGGTATAACCTATATTATATCATACAAGGTAGTTGATAGTTAAGAGGATTTAGAAGACGGGTGAAAGAGATTAGTTAGGCGGGGTAGCTTAACTAGGTTGTTTAAAATGTATGTGATGGGTGTGCACTATTAGAAGAGGGGTGGGGTGTATCTCATGAGAGTGCGATACCAGTTTAAATATGAGAGACTTCATATTTTAAAATATGGCTTTAAAGCACTTGCTAAATATTTTCAAAACTCGGGCTTTGACCTGTTTTTTTATTTTTCCTTTCTCTTGTTTTATATGTATATATATTAGGTGTCCAGACACAGGGACACCTGGATGATGATTCTTTCGAGTCAGTCTTTTACTGCAGCAGTTGTGGATGCAAACAGGTTTATTTTAGATGCTTTTATCCTTGTAATCTAGATAGGAAGCATTGTAGTAACAGTTGGGCCGAACCCCCAACTGTATTCATTTATTCTTTTACCGCCTTTTTAGTGCGGCATTCGATTTGGTTGTATTATGTTACCGAGTGTTCAGTTAATTTTATTTCAGTTTCGTGTATATAAACTATGTGAATGTTTT
Organism: Sambucus nigra; assembly: GCA_949130495.1. Lineage (NCBI taxonomy): Eukaryota > Viridiplantae > Streptophyta > Magnoliopsida > Dipsacales > Adoxaceae > Sambucus > Sambucus nigra. The sequence continues at coordinate 461,859,468 of OX422211.1, read as the reverse complement.
ATTTAGTTGGTTTGGTTAAAAAATTAATTAATATAAAATTTTGACGTCAGCCTAATAAGTTATTAGTAATTAAATTGGTTTTCGACAGAGATGCTAAGAGTGAACCATATGAGATTCCTATTTTAATATGGTATAGGATTGATCTCCTAGTATTTTATTAGGCGGGGTGACATAGATGGTATCAGAGTATCAGGTTTTAGTGTCCTTAGGAATTTGTGCGGACATACTACGCTTTCAGCGTTGCTTTTCGTTTGAGATAAAGCTTTATGATTAGGATTGTTGGTTCATATTATGAGATTTCGTTTGCCATTATGTAGTATTATAGTAAATATTTTGCGCGCTCGTTATAGATTCGTTTACTAATCGATGAAGGGCGACCAAGAAAGGCCGTTATGAGGGTAGCAGGAGATGTGGCTGAGTTGGAGCTGTTAGTTGAAGTCGGGGATGAGGGCCGCAGTCAAGGTCACTCCCTTTTGTGGCATTTTTATGAATTTCTATGACGACTACTATAATATAGTAGTTATATTTATTTACATACCGCTATAGTATAGAGAATGGTGCTAAACTTGAATGACCCAGTGAATTAAATTGGAAAGAGGTCTGAAAGGTCTTTGACAAGGACTATTCGTTGAAGTTTAAGTTATGCGAAGGAAGTGTAGAATTATTCAGTGGAAGTAGAAGGCTCAAAAGCTTTGGCTTAGAGAAGGGTATGAAAATACCCAGATGTGAAAATTTGAGTAAAAAAATTTTCACTCGTTAGAGCAATGTTAGAATGGTGGGAGCGGTGGTCACCATATTTGGGGGAGCAAAATTTTTTGCTCACAGAGGAATCTTATGGATGGTTTTAACCATTAGTTCCTTTGGTTTATCAGAAATGAAGAGAACATAGTTTTTGAATTATTCACATGAGGACCGATCAGAGGACGATAATGAATAAAGAGTTATATGGATAAGTGAACTTTGTACCGAATTAATGAAGGTACAATGAAGAGAGAGTCCTTCATAGGAATGATAGTCTCATTAGTAAGTGTTGCTAACACTTATGGAGAATTTGTGTTCATGGAACCCCACAGGTGGACATCCACCCAGGGATTCATTGGAATGAGGCAGTTGAGGCTGGTAGCAGAATCTAAGGGAACTACGAGGGTGATTGTCAGGATTGAGGGTATAGAGTTAGAGATACTGATAACCTTAACATGGTCAGCGTAGCCAGAGATGGGGAATGATTGTAATGTGGAACATAGAACCATATGCTTTAATCTTGCCCGGTAGGAGTTACAGGACAAGAGTAGGGTGCCTAGATGGGGAATTAATTAAAGTAGTTTTTGGTTCGATTAGGACAAGTGTACTATATTTGGGAACCATTTGGAGCAGCCAAAGTGATTGGCAAGAATGTTGTTATGAGTTTCACCTCGGATAAAGGAGGTATATTTTGTATGGAAAGATTGACTCACAGTATTTTATTAGCTCTAGATTTTTGTGTGTGATTCAAGTTTACTAGTAGTGTCAGTAACATTATATAGTATATGTCTATATATTTTTTCGCGGTAGTGGGGTTCTATTTCCTTCATTCACTGTAAAAGCGGGTGTTGGTAATTTGAATTTATATCTGGTTTGTACTACTTGTTTTGTGTGTGTTATACGAGTAAGTGTAATGTATTTGTGGATGATCGGAGCGATGGCCAGCTAATGATTGCAAGACTATCGTATTCGCGATTCTAGGGTGGAACTGGTTATTTTTTTGATATTTCACCTGGATACAGGTTGAGCTCGCCTTTATTATATGTTTAGATGGAACTTTGGTGAGTAGATGTTTCACTATCATGACTTTAGTGCATGGGGACCTTATAGATATGATCTATGGTGTGTAGGATTTATTATTTTACATGTTTTATGCTAACATACCTCCATGATCAACAAAGTTAAGTTGTAGTGTATCGGAGGGGGTTCCTTGTTTGTATTTCTCTTGCGAGACACTCCACGCATGAACCTTAATGACGTTGGAAGTGGAGAGATGCTATTATATGATAGGATGTTGGTTTTGATGACAAATTAGTTGAGAGTGATGTGATGATTAAAGGCTAATGGAAGTGTAAGTGTTATGGAAAAGAACGTTAATGTTTCTCACATGACAAGTAAGCGGGTGAGGTAATGTTAAGGGAATTGATTCGAGGCTTATGTCCATGTCATGGCTAGGAGGCAAATTATGAGGTAACGCATTTTTGTATGATGATTGTAACACTTGTGTAGAGTATAGGCACCCCGATTAGTTAGACTTTCCATTTCGAAAATGGAAGGACATAGAGGTAAAAGCGCGTTAGTATGATTACGAGATATGATTTTAGCAGTCCCGATTGTGTGCCTTAGGCCTTTATATCTTGATGACCGATGATGCGAGGTAGTAGTGTAACAGGAGGGTTCCTTGTTTGGATTTCTCTTTACGAGACGTCCCACGTATGAAATCGATCTAATGTCAGGAGTTAGGAAAGGTCTAGGCTGCTAAGGATATAATTAGTATAGTACTCATTTTACGTGTGTAGTAAACACATCTATCTTAGGGTTATTAGGAAGTAAGGCCAGTGGGGTATGTACCGCTGTTTTAGGAAGATTGTAGTGAGTTAACGACGAGAAGATTGGTGGGTTAACTTTAAGAAGGATTGGATTTCCAGATATAAGAAGAACTGAATTTTAAGTTGTTTGGGTTATGAGTACCCAAGTGTTATAGGAAGTGTGTTGACTTTATATACCGTTCAAGATAGAAGGGGGCGCAGTATATAAAGCTGAAGAAGGTGCGTTGGGGCAGTTATAAATAGAATTGGAATGTGTTGGATGGAATGTCGTATGGAGTATGTAATAATCCAATTATATAGGTGTGACAAGAGTTAGTACACTTGAGATGGAAGACTGGCAGGAGTAGTCAAGTGCCAGTATAGTTTCCCTTTTTAGGGAAATTCGAAATCGTGAGGTAAGTGAACGGACAATAGGGTGTCGACTTTTTGATAGGATTGATACGTTAGAGCTGTGATTATATGCTCGTTCTCTTTACATGCCATTATAGAAGCACTAGGTGTAACTTATCATTATTAGAGTTAACCTTATGACGGGGGTAGTATTTTAGCATGTAGAAATGTAGTCAGGCTTGTGGTTAAGCTAGTACGTTAGAGCATAGGCCTCAAGATAGATAGGTACTGTTAATGAGTATATGGTAGGGTACCATTTGGGTTAGAACCTTTTGATTTGTGGGTACCAGGATGAACTGTGATTAGCGATCCTAGGTTGGTAGTACCGATTGTATCTGAATTTCGAGGACGAAATTCCATTGTAAGGGGGGGGGGGGGAGAATGTAATACCCCTTACTTTTATATATATTTAAATTATATGAGTGGGCGTAATTTGGTAATTAGAGGAATTTCAATGAATAGTAAATTTTAGATTAATCAGTGTTAGATGATTACCGATGTGTGTTACATTTAATTAGGGGACTGAGTAAATGAGTCGGAATTATTTTATGTCATGTCGCAGTTGGGTTGAGTCACGAGTGATAGTTTACGTTATAGAAAACGCATGTAGATAAACGTCAGGTCCGACTAGTGAATTTTAGTTAAATAACTCGGATGGAGATTTCGAGTGCACGGTTGGTTTTAAAATGTCCAAGATAGTCAGAATAGAGTATCCGGGAGTAGTGTTTAGGTTTCGGGGGCTTTTGGACTAGTAGGGACTCACAATTGAGTAAACGAGTCATTTCTGGATTTATAAGGGACAAGCCTTTATTTCTCTCTTATAAGTCACGCGAGAGAGAGAGAGAGAGAGAGAGAGAGAGAGAGAGAGAGAGAGGAAGAGAAGAAAAAAAAAGAGAAGAGAAGAAAGGAAGGAAAAAGAGGAAGAGAAAGGGGATTCCGGCCCAAACTCTGTGGGATTCGACTCGAGGTCGTCGAATTTTATCCACGAGGTACGTGTTTACTTGCTTTATTTAATTGGGTTTGTGTATCTCATATTATAGTTAGTAAACTATATAATTTTGGGTTAGAACCCATAAAATAAATTTGGGAAAATTGATTTTGAAATCACAAATAGATGTGTTGTTAAATCTTGATGATTTTTAGTGTTAAATCCATGTTAATGGTGTATATATATGGATTGAAATTGGAGAAATGATAAACGAGGGTTTTAATTGTTTTAGGGTTTAAATCTAAGAGCAATGGTTTAATACCACAAATTAATTGATGTGTTAGTTAGAAATCAGTGTTAGGATGATTATAGTGTTGTTGGTTGAGGTTAGAAACCATAAAATGGAGAATGGGTTGATATTTGGGTATTTTGGAGAAGATGAAATTGCCCAAACTGTGAGCTCCGAACAGGGCGAATCGATACGGGTCTAGACCGAATCGATTCTCATAAGGGGACCTATAAGGCTGTTTCAGGCCGAATCGATTCGAATTGAGACCAAATCGATTCTCCTTTGAGGACTTAATTGCAGAACACTTTCTAAATTTATTCGGATTGATACCGAATCGATTCACTAATCCGAATCGATTCGCATTGGGGAGAATCGATTCTCCTTTGCTGAATTTGTCAGTTTTTTCCCTCTTTGAGTTGGGGGAGTTAAATGGCAATTGGATATTATCATAGGGGATTCTAAATATGATATTAGGTCTCCTAGATGACGGTATTGAGGGTGAGTAAACCTTGGAATGAAATAAGGAACCTTGGATGAGTTAAAGGTACAATCCAGGGTATGAACCTAATGAATGGTTAGGACGTGCAACATTCAAGAGAGGTCTTCGGCAAGTGTGTATATAGATATTTATGTAGTTAGAATAAATATGGATTGAATGCATTTGAGTAAATCCTAGGATGTGATTAGGATGGTACCTAAGATATGGGCTAAAAGAGGATTGAACTGTTATTCGGTACGTCTATTAATGACTATTATTATAGCTGATGCGATATCTACGGAACTAAAATAAGTAGATAGTTTGGTATATTCAGGATTATATATAAATCCTAAAAAGTGATTAAGGTGCGAGTTATTTATTAAGTAAGAGATTACTTAAAGGTTTAGTATTTTAAGTGTGTGAATACTTGTATACTATTACGAATGGGAACTTTCGAAATATCGGCTATCGCTATAAGAGTTCGACAATTATAGTCGGAGCATATTAAGGAATGATATATATATATATATATATATATATATATATATATATATATATATATATATATATATATATATATATATATATATATATATGTCGAGGAATATCTTTACTGTTTATGAATAGTAACTCATCATTAAATTGTAACCAAATATTATCCTGTAAAATTAAATTTTATTACAAACTGTAAGGGTCTTGGGCATCTTGAAATAATGAACTCGAATATGGATCTGATGTGTTAACTTGGTGACTATTTGTTGACTCGGCAGAAGAGGTGGGAGAACAATAATTTTCCTCTTCGGCTTCAGCTTGCTTGAAGAAGAAGCTGTTTTGCCAAATCTTTGAGCTGCTGGGACTTTTTTGACTTGGCCAATGTTGTATCCATAGAACTTTGACTAGATTTCTTAACTGCTTGGACTGCTTGGACTGGAATGACTGGTTGGCAAGGAAACTCCATTTGGACAGCATTAATAATCCTTTGTTGATTGAAAGAGTCCCACCATTTAACATAAAAATGTCGAACTATTGTTGACTGCTGTATTGCATATTGCCATTTGAATATCCATGGAACTTTGTATTTACTACAGAACAAGAGTAAAACTGGGAACTGAGAATTATGTTCATTTAGTTTAAAGACTGTGGAAAAATATTTAACTTGTTCTTGGAGGTCTGCAGGTAGGATATCTGGGATAAAGGCTAGGGAGGTTATTCCAGTATCACTAGTTGTGATCATGAATTCTTGAGGTTATATTACTCGGTGTTCCTAAAAAATGTTTTATTATTGTAAAAACTAGAGTGTTAACTCCATCTGGAATTCCCATTCCAATGTTTTCATCAAAAATTGGGAGTCCATTGGCATCTTGTTGGACGGCAGATTTAATTTGTTCCCTTGATTCTTCGGTAAGATGTTTATCCCACCAAGATTTTAATGTACCGGTGAATCCTGTTGTTAAAAGCTCAACTATTTCTGTTTGGGGAATATTTTGATTGTTTAGGTAATTGTTTGCAACCATAGATATGTGTTGCATTTTATTTAAGATTTCTTGTTCAGATAATAACTAAACTGAATTTGATGACTTGAGAGGGTTTTTAGAATGGAGGGATGGGATCCCCAGTCTTGAAGAGAGATTATATTATTAATGTGCAAGGAATGGTAAAGAATCCTTGATGAATCGTTGCGATCGGTGATTGCTTTAATACGAACTGATTCTGAGGAATAAAGAATATCCATGTAAAATTTTAAAGTCTTGGCAGGATGGTGGGGAGTGAAGTGCCAAGAGGGAGGAAAATAGTTTTTTACTAAATCAATTGGATTTTTAATATGGCTATGATTTGGCTCAATAGAAAATAAATTTGAAAAATTTGGTTTGAGCACATAATCAGTTCTAGCAGGGTGATTATAAAATTTGGTTTTAGTAATCTGTTGAATGGGTTGTGTAGCAAATGGGTCATTGACTAGGTATTGACTAGAAGAAGGCCCAAACTCTGCAGGGGTTGCAAGAGTGGAACTGTAACTAAAATTTGGTCTTGGAATGTTTCCAAGGACCTGGTATCTGTTTGTTACTTGGAGAGGGGATGCAATTTTAGTAGAAGGTTGGCTTGTGGGTAGAGCGAGGGCTCTAGTTGTCTTCTGGGGATTTTTCTCCGTCATTGTTATTCTGTAGAAATTCACGTGTGAGAAAATCAGGGATGGAATTCTCACTTCCTTTAATATACTCAATATCAAAATCAAAAATGCTCAGTATAGATTGCCATCTAGCAAAAATTTGTTTGGAAGCAATATTGTGGACATCCTTTTCTAAAACATATTTTGCACTTTTACAATCCACACGGACTAAAAATTTTTGATTTAAAATGTCACTTTGAAATTTCGAAACACATAAAACAATAGATAATATTTCTTTTTTAATAGTACTATAATTACTTTGCGCTTTGTTCCAGACTCCGGAATAGAATCGAACAATTTGTTCAGGAGAATGAGGGTGAATTTTCTGTTTAAGAATACCTCCGTAACCAATGTCAGAGGCATCGGTTTCAATGATTTTGAATGAATTTGGTGTACAAAGACCAAGACAAGGTAGGGTTTTAACATGTTTCTTGACATTTTGAACGAACTATCGACGTATGTTCTATAGTCCAAGGGGGAGGGTTACTTTGTAGCCTTTCAAATAATGGTTTGCATTGTTTGCGAAGATTTGGATAAAATTCAGCAATGTAGTTCAATGATCCTAGAAATCTTTGAAGTTGCGTTTTCTCGAGGATTTCATCAGGAAATTTATCAGCAAATTGGATGGCCCTATCTATGGGACTAATTTTTCCTTGGTGAATATTATGACCTAAAAATCTAACTTTTGTTTGGAATAGATTGACTTTCGAGGCTGAAACCACTAAACCATTAATTTTTATTAGTTCAAAAAATAAATTTAAGTGTTTCCAATGTTCATCGATTGTGTGGGAATAGATGAGGACATCATCAATGTAGACAATTGTAAAATGGGATGAAGGGTTAAATATTTCATTCATGATATTCTGGAATTCACTAGGTGCATTTTTTAGGCCAAATGGCATGACACACCATTCATAGTGACCAAAGGGGGTTGTGAATGCAGTTTTGTATCTATCTTTTTCATGGATTTGTATTTGCCAAAATCCACTCTTCATGTCAAACTTGGAAAAAATAGTTGCTTGATTCAATCGGTTCATGAGGTCACGTTTATTTGGGATTGGATATCTTATCCATTCTAAAACTTTATTAAGTGGTTTGTAATTGATGACAAGCCTGGGTGCTCCGCGTTCTAATTCGGCATTTTTTCTGACATAGAATGCAGGGCATGACCAAGGAGATTTACTTTTTCTTATAATTCCTTTTTGTAATAAACCATTAATTTCATCTTTACATAGTTCCATATCTTCTTGATTCATTTGGATTGGTCTCGCTTTGGTAGGGATGAAATTTTCATTAAAATCTTTGATGTATGGCAAAGTTACTATATGTTTCTTTCTATGTAAAAAGGCATTTGGTAGATCGGAACAGATTTCATTTGTTAGTTTTAATTTGAAATTTTCTATTTTATCTTGGAGAATCTTGTTAGTAAGTTGATCTTCAATCCTTTTGTATCTTACTTCTTCATTTAAAAAATTTAATTGTTTTCTCTTGTATTGGAGACGGTTTACTGATATTGAAAAATCTTTGAGTGTTTTTAAATCTCTGACTTCTGGTTTTGGAAGAAATTCAAATTTACTTGTTGGCCTAAGGCTAGGGAGGTTATTCCAGTATCACTAGTTGTGAACGGATATAGAAGACAAAGAAAAGGGATTCCTAAGATTACCTTGTCAGTCATGTTTTTTAAAAAAACAAAAGGAGTTTTGTAACATACATTATTTTGACAAATATGTGCTTTGGGTAGTTTGTATTTGATTTGCATTTTACTTCCATTGGCTGAGTTTAATCGTTCAGATGTTTTATGATAATACCTGGTTGGAATTAATCCTTCTTGTAGACAATTTAAATCTGCACCGGAATCAATTAATGCTATGACTTTTACCTCATATTCTTTGTTAATAATTAAAGTTACTTGTACATGCCATTTTTGTAAATTAATTTGGTTGATGATATTTACTTGATGATCAGGTTCTTCTGTTGTTACTATTTTAGGTTCTTGTTCAGAATCTGGATCACTTTCTTCTGAGGAGATGGCTTGTTGCTTTTGGAAAGTTTGGTCTACTTTTAAAATAGTGATATCTTGTTTTAATTCTTTACTTTCTATTTTGATGTCTTTGATATCTTGTTTAATTATGTTGACTTCTCGTTGGAGATCTTGTAATGTAACTTCCTTGTGAGTTTTAAATCGTTTTAAAGTATTATCAAGACTTATCTTGTTTTGTGTATTTATACCACTTTCTTCTTTGGATAATAATTTTTTAAATTTTGAAAGGTATTGTGATTTTAATTCTCTATTTTCTATTTTTCCAATTAAATCAATTAGTAATTCTTCCTGTTCTTCTTGTTTAGTGAGAACATTGATAGTTTTACAGCAGTTGTCTTTGCATCCTAATTTTATATCTGGAGAACTAGAGTTTGTACCTGATTCATAGTAACTTGATGATTCATAATCAGTGTTTTGTTCACCTTCACTAGAAGAATTTTTTAATTCAAAAATTTTGTATATTTCTTGTGTTACTTCAGATGAAAGTTGTAACTGGTTAATTTTGGATTTTACCTTACATTCCGATTTGTAATGACCTGTTTTTCCACATTTATAACATTTTACTTTACTTTTGTCATTTTTCTTATATTGTGGATTAGTTTGTGGTTTTTTATGTTTTTTATAAAATTCCTTATTTTCTTTATTGTAAAATTTGTTATTTTTGAAATAGTTTTTTCTATGTCTTTTGTATTGTTTTGGGTATGACTTGTAATTTTTATTTCTTGATGGTGCAACAGGGTTTAAACCATATTGTTCACAAAAATTTCCCATTTCATATTTTGCCTTTAATTTTTCTTTATTAGTCTGGTTGCTTATTTTCATATCTATACACATTTTTAATCCCTCTTTCTGGATTGTACTTATTATGTCTCCATATGTAAGATTGTTATAATCAATGTGTCCATTTGTGTTACTCAGAACTTCTCTTATTTTATGAGCAAATAAATTTGGTAAACCATTAATAAATTTTTCTTTCCAAAATGGTTCATTACTATCGTCTCTAAGCATTACTCGTGATGTGAAAACATCTTTGTACCATCTAAAATCGCTTAAAGTTGGGCATCTAAGGTTACTTAGTTGATCATGAATTCTTGAGGTTATATTACTCGGTGTTCCTAAAAAATGTTTTATTATTGTAAAAACTAGAGTGTTAACTCCATCTGGAATTCCCATTCCAATGTTTTCATCAAAAATTGGGAGGCCATTGGCATCTTGTTGGACGGCAGATTTAATTTGTTCCCTTGATTCTTCGGTAAGATGTTTATCCCACCAAGATTTTAATGTACCGGTGAATCTTGTTGTTAAAATCTCAACTATTTCTGTTTGGGGAATATTTTGATTGTTTAGGTAATTGTTTGCAACCATAGATATGTGTTGCATTTTATTTAAGATTTCTTGTTCAGATAATCCATCTATGTTCCATTCGTAAAGTCTATCCGATGAAACCGAGAATTGATTATGTATATTTCTTTCTTCATATTGCATATCTGGGGGTGTTGGTCTTGTATACCAATTTTTTGTTAAGGTGGTTGGAGTTACTCTGGAGTTTTTTATTCTATTTAATTCAACATTAGTAAATTGTTTTTCAATAGTCTGGATATCTTCATCTGTAGTAGATTCTTGGGATGAGTCTGTTTGGTTAATATAGGTATTTTTATTGATAGTTGTAATAGTCTTTGATGATTCTGCTTTGATATCTTTAAGCATTTTTTCTATTTTATCCAGAGTTTTCTCAGACTTTGTTTGTAAATTTATTCCTTTTCGGACCTCAGGAAGTTGGATTAAAGGTATTTCTCTTTTATATGGTGGGTTTGGTTTGTCTAACTTGTTTTCAATGGATTCTAGTTGTTTTCCTAAAGTATTCAGGTATTGGTTAGTGTAATTATTTTGTTCAATAACTTTTTTGATTTCATCATTAGTAGAAGTGACTTTAAATGGTGTAGCAACTACTTCTGTTCCCATGTGATTTACTAAAATGGTTTATAGTGGAGGGTGACTAGACGAGACTGTAGTTTTGTCTTGTTTTGTCCATTTTACTTTTGTTAGGACATTTATTTTGTGATAATAGTTATCTAGATAGTCAAAGAACTTTATGTCCGTTCTTATTTCATTCATTAAAGTTTTTCACTTTCTTATTATTTTATCCTTTTCTTTTGGGGAGTACTTTTCTCGATATGCTCGTCGTTTAGTACGGTTTTCTTTTGACTCAAAATCTTCTCCTAATTTAATCATGTCAATTTTATAGTCTTTATTGATTGTTAATAATTGGTGATTTACTGAACCTGTTTCAAAATCTGTTTGAGTGGGGGAATGTTGATCTTCATCATCATTAAAATTTGAGGTCGCTGTATTACAAGGTTTACTTACCTGGGAAGTTGTATCAATTTCTTTTAACTTAAGATTGCGTCTAGGACATAGATCATCATCTTTTCTTGTTGAATTACTCGTTTGGGATTTACTATCATCTCTAATATGGAGATTTTTAAATCGTGGTTGATCAAAACTTATTCTAACTGATCCGTCAAGGTATTCTTGGATTCGTTCAAGATTAATAGCATTGTTTTGCATTTTTCGAGGATGATTTTCATTCTCTAATAACCAATCGTTTGGTAAATTAATATCTTTCCAATTTATTGACCTAGGGACTTGAATATTAGCATCATTTGTACTGCTTTGTATGAGTAGAGTTTTATCTTTTGGACTTTTTACTAAAGCGTGGACATTTAGATTTGTCCTTAAACATTTGTAATAAATTCTATAAATTAAAGCAAGTGGTTTACTTCCTTCTAACATTTCATATCCAGATGTTTTAATATTTAATGTCATGGTTTTTAATATGTGAGGGTCAGTTAAACTTAATGTAAAATCAGGAAAACAATTAAAATGTATTGGACCATTAAAAAGGCTTGATTCCATCATTCCTAAAATACTAGTGTTGTAATTAGTATGTCTCGCATCTCTAAGACATAAGAGGATAGAGGCATTTATTCCTTTACTGGTTAATGGTTTGACTGCTACTTGTATTAATCCTATGTGTAGGAAATTGAATCCATTTTTTCTTTGTTTTGTAATAGCTTCACTAGTTAATAGTTGAATTCTATCGTGTTCTTTATTTAAAGCATAAACATGTTATATATATATATATATACTGTAATATATATATATATATATATGACTGGTATATTTGTATCTTAGAGGCTGGTTCCACGGGCATATGGTTGGACAGTCAAATTATATTTTTTCTTTAGTGCTATCTAGGGAGAGTAGTCCCCAGATCATATCATCCATGACCGCCTCCACTATTAAGACCATGAGTGAGTCTGGCTTGGTACTGTGGTTGATTGAGTAGACCCGGATATGGATAGGCACTTGAGTCTGCATCCTCTAGTTATAGCTCGGTGTGATGGTTATTATACTTATGATTGTAATAGGTATAATTATACTTGTTGCGTATAGTATATTGCTTGTATATGAAGATGAGATATCATATAGCTTTGACTTGTGTAAAGAGTAAAATGAATAAGGGTTTATTCTTCTTTCGGGAGACTTATATCCAGATTAATACAATGTAAATCGTATAATAAAATGAGAATTATATATATACGACACTTTATATATTAAAGTGAAAATGGTATTTTAAACTCGTGAAAGTTACGAATTATGAACGGTATAGTTATATATACAAATGAGAACTATATATATATATATATATATATAACATTGAGGATTATATCAACTAAAAGCTTATGTAATAGCTTACGGCATAACCTATATTATATCATGAAAGGTAGGTGATAGTTAGGAGGATTTAGAACATGGGTGAAAGAGATTAGTTAGGCGGGGTAGCTTAAATAGGTTGTTTAAAATGTATGTGATAGGTGTGCACTATTAGAACAGGGGTGAGGTGTATCTCATGAGAGTGCGATACTAGTTTAAATATGAGAGATTTCATATTTTAAAATATGGCTTTTAAGCACTTGCTAAATGTTTTCAAAACTCGGGCTTTGACCCATTTCTCTATTTTTTCCCTCTCTTTCTATATATGTATATATATTAGGTGTCCATACACAGGGACTCCTCGATGATAATTCTTTCGAGTCAGCCATTTTCTACAGCAGCTGTGGATGCAATCAGGTTTATTTTAGACGATTCTATCTTTGTAATCTAGATAGGAAGCATTGTAGTAACATTCGGGCCGATGGCCCAACTGTATTCATTTATTCTCATACCTCCTTTTTAGTGTGGCACTCGATTTAGTTGTATTATGCTACCGAGTGTTCGCTATTTTTATTTTAGTTTCGTGTATATAAACTGTGTGAATGTTTTATTTAGTTGGTTTATTTAAAAAAATTAGTTAATATAAAATTTTGACGCGTGCCTAATAAGTTATTAGTAATTAAATTGGTTTTTGACAGTGATACTAAGAATGAACCATATGAGATTCCTGTTTTAATCTGGTATAGGATTTATCACCCGGTATTTTATTAGGTGGGGTGTCACACTACGGTGTAAAATTACTAGATTGGAAAGATAATGAAATCTGAATTTAATTAAGTAATTAAACAATTAATCCTAAAGTTGTGAGTAAACTAGTTCATATTAAAGAGAAATAAACTTATATTATTATCATATGTATTGTGGGAGAAATACGGGGAAACTGTATGGGTTAGAATCATAATGGCTCTTATTTCAAACTAGTTAATTGTGAACCTTAACTAGGAGGATTATGATGTATGTTGGGCGTGCACTCTAAATGAGAGGTGAGAATCTATAGTGAGAGCTCGAAAAGCTAACATGTACATAATAATTGCTTAATTGCATTTTTAAGCACTTGTTATTTTTAAAATATTTTACCATCAGGCTCTAACCCTTGTTTTGCATATAAATCTCTCTTGTACTTGTTATTTTAGGTGTCCAACCACAGGGAAGCCAAGTATAGCCTATTGGATGATTTGATGTGCTGAAGCTATCGTGGGAGTTGCAGGTCTCATAGGAGACGCTTCCATTTCTTTTGGTTCAGACTCCTATAGCTGTCATTTCGGTTAGGGCATGTCGCCCGTTTTCATTCATTTCATTTAGTACAGAGATGATGTGTTTATTTATTCAGTTTTAGTTGGATTCAGTTGTTCAAGACTATTATTATTTGAGATACTTAAACTGGGGTGTTTATTCCAGTCTTCATTACTGCAGTTAATTGTAGTTTTAATTGCCATTAATTATTTATGTGAATGAATAAGCTGGTGAATGGTTTATTTTGTATAAAGGAAATCTAAATTAAAATTGAAAAGTTTTTTACACTAGCTTAATTGACTATTAGGTGATTAATAAAAAGAAAATGGTTTTCAACAGTGATGTTAAGAATGAACCAACTGGATATTCTGATTTAATTTAATAAATGACTGATCATTCGGTATTTGATTGAGCGGGGTGTCACATTAACAAGCTTATCAAGGTGTAGAGGAGGTTCACCAGAAGTCTCTTGTTGGGCTGGAGAAATTTCTCGTTTCACCACAAATTATGGTTCCTCCCCAGGCAGGAGTACCGTTGCAGCTATACCTCACGTCTACCACGAGGTCCGTTGGGGCGCTACTGGCACAAGAAGTGGACGGGCAAGAGCGACCGGTTTACTACCTTAGCAGAATCATACATGGGCCAGAGATTAGATAGAGTAGCTTAGAAAGGCATTGTTTAGCCTTAGTCTTTGTAGCACAAAAACTTAGGCATTATATGTTGTCTTTCACAATTCATATCGTAACTAGATGCGACCCAATTAAGTATTTACTTGCAAGGACTATATTGATTGGCAGGGCATCTAGATGGTTCCTTATCCTTTCCGAATATGACTTGAAGTGTGTGGTTCCTCGTACAATTAAAAGACAGGCGTACGCTAACCTGTTGGCCATCTTCCCTTCAGGAACCTTCGAGCCACCTAAGGAAGACGTTCCAGGAGATGATTTACAGGCTAATTACTTGGATACAACTGATGAGGAATGGGCGATGCAGTTCGATGGATCTTCGGCGGAAAAGAAGGGGGGAGAAGGGGTTATTCTTTCAAAAGGGATGGAAGAGATTTGCCTTTCCTACAAGATAAATTTCCCTTGTACAAATAACGAAACAGAATACGAGGCGTTGGTACTGGGCCTGCTAGAGGCTCTTTGAAGGGGAATTCGTTCACTCTGCATTAAGGGTGATTCGAACTTAGTAATTCAGTAAGTAAACGGAGAATATGCATTGAAACACATGAGCCTGGCACCCTATAGAACAATCATTTAATGGATTCTCAACCAGTTCCATCGGACCAAGATCAGAAGACATCCCAGAATGATGAATCGCCATCCAGACGCCTATGCCACTATCGCCCAGAAAATGGTCATGAAAACCGAGGAGACTATAGTTATGATCCAACGAAGAATAGCTCCTTTGGTAGTACAGTCAATACTACCGATGGAGGAGGACGCGGACTGGAGAAGAGATATTAGGAAGCAGCTGGAGTCTGGTGAAGGGGCAATGGGGCTAAGAGAGTTGGCCCAATATTTTACAAACCAGGGAAATCTCTATTTTAGAAATGCAGGAGGATGGTTGTCAAGGTGCGTCAGCCTAGAGGAAGCCGAGCAAAGATTAAGGAAAATGCATGAGGAGCACTGCGAAACGACTGAGATACCTCTATATAGGAGAATTCAAAGGGAGAGGTTTTCTGGCCTAGAATGAAGCAAGATGCGGCAGAGCTGCAACGGAAGTGCGATAAGTGTCAGCTATTCTTCGAGGCAGCTGAGTGCCATTTCATTGAAGCTCAAATGGACTGGAGGCAGCCCTACATCGACTTCATTCAGGAGGGGGTTATCCCAATGGAGAAAATAGATGCAATAGGTCTGAGGTGAAGGGATCCAAGGTTCTTTGTTTAGGGGGAAGCTTTATCGAAAGGGGTACTTCAACAGACCCTTGCGTTGCGTCACGAAGGAAGAAGCAACGGAGGTCCTCAAACAAGTGCACGATCCAGCACATATAGGAGGAGCCAAATTGTATGATCAGTTGATGATGTTGGGGTATTATTGGCCAACGATGGAGAAAGACTCTGCTGAGTTCGTTCAAAAATGCAAAGCTTGCCAACTTCATGGGAATATGATCCATGCCCCATTGGTAGACTTACATTCCCTATCAACACCCTATCCATTTCATACTTGGGAGTTCGACCTAGTGGGGGCAATACACCCCTCTTCGAGAGGCAAGATATGGATATTGGTAGTAACAGAATGTTTTACAAAATGGGCCGAGGCGATACCACTCAGAAGAGCAACGACTGGGGCGGTGAGCTACTTTATCAGAGAATACATCATTTGCCGTTTTGGGATCCCAAAGGTCATTCTCTCAGATAAAGGGACCCCCTTCGTCAATTCCGAAGTAACAATGCTCACGGACAAGTACTCCATTATTCATCACACTTCAACGGTGGCATACCCAAAGGGAAATGGTCAGGTCGAAGCAACTAACAAAACCATGGTTAATATTTTGGCCAAAATGATGGAAGACTTTCCATGGGCGTGGGATGATAAGATACCAGCTGTCTTGTAGGCCTATCGAACAACCAAGCGAAAACCCACAGGATACACGCCGTTCTCTCTTGTTTATGGGGCCGAGGCAATCCTCCCAATAGAATTGGAAGTTCCCTCTACTCGTTATGCTTTGCGAAGTAGCATGCTCCCTCAAAGTAGGCATGTAAAGCTAGAAGCATTGGATGAACACATAAATAATTCGATGCAGCACCTCCAAATATATACGAAACAACTCTCCAGGGCATACGATAACTTGGTGAGACCAAGGAAGTTCGCGGAGGGAAAACTCGTATTAAAAGCTGCAGTAAAGCACATCAGGGGGCTTCCTCTACCCAAGTTCACAGCCAACTGGGAGGGACCTTTCATTGTGAAAGAAGCACGTGACTCAGGTTATTATTTAATTTCAAAGTTAGAAGAAGACAAGCCATTTAAGATTAACAATAAATGGCTGAAGGTTTATCATGTGTAAACAATTAAGTTCGAACCGATGTTATGACTGGCTATTGTTATAAATATACAAGTTTTGGGTTACAATTTGAACATAATGATAGAATTGCAGAAATATAGAACTCTATAGCATACAACAACAGTCAAAACACACGAAGGGATTGAAAAGTATATATTCTTCATTCATAAATAATAGAGCATTACAAAAATTTGTTTTAGGAACTATCGCCCAAGAATTACATAGATAAAAGCAAATGGAGGATCTGTATACAAGAGGCAACTAATCTAAAAGAAACGATAAATCTGAGGCAGAGAAAAAATCTCCAGGAAGGCCCGAAGAAGCTGCTGTGAAAGACCATTGGGCATTAATAGAAACCTCCAGTCTCATTTTCACTTGTGTACGTTTGATGAGGAGTCTCTCGCATTTCAGTTTGACCAGACACAAAGCTTCTTCGGCATCCTTTACCTCTTGATCCACTGCTTCCAAAAGGGGTGCCAATGCGACCAACCTAGCTTCCTCGGCCTGCTGGTCCTCCTGGTGCTTTTGTAAAACTTCCCTCTGGCCGATCAGTTGCTGGTTCTTCAAAGTCTTCAAGTGTGTTATAAGCAAGTGAAAACGGAAGCCATCACGCTCCAACTCCCTCAGGAAACCCAAAAATTAGTTAAGTAAGGATCGGGTAACGCTTGTCGTAGGAGTACTGGTAATTTCAGCAACAACTATCGCCATGCCTGGAAGCCTGTGACTCATCACGTAAATGTTGGAACGCAGACAATCCAGTGTGAAGGTCTCAGGGTGACGATTCACCAATTGTTCGATCACCAAACGGTGGTTGATAGGCATTTGAGGGGACGACCGAAGCACCATCAGGCAGAAGGCGTGAGGAGCCAGGTCAGGAAGAGGGAGTTCGCACCCAGATTCACTCTCCGCTGCAACACCAGTCGTGGAACCCTGATCATCATGACCAGAATTTTCCAAAGAAGCAGGTTCCCGATGGGGGGAGGCCATAGGCGAAAGAACTGGGGGAGAATTTTCCCGAGCAGCCTGAAAAGAGATAGAGGGCATGATGAACTTATGAAAAATCTTAACAAGCGTTTTCGTTGTTAAGTCACCATTATAAGGTGGAGTTTATGAAAAATCTTATCAAGCGTTTTCATTGTTAAGTCACCGTTATAAGGTGGCGTTTATGGAAAATCTTAACAAGCATTTTCGTTGTTAAGTCACCGTTATAAGGTGGAGTTTATGAAAAATCTTAACAAGCGTTTTCGTTGTTAAGTCACCGTTATACGGTGGAGTTTATGAAAAATCTTAACAAGCATTTTCGTTGTTAAGTCACCGTTATAAGGTGGAGTTTATGAAAAATCTTAACAAGCGTTTTCGTTGTTAAGTCACCGTTACAAGGTGGAACTCATCAAAATTCTTAACAAGCGTTTTCGTTGTTAAGTCACCATCATAAGATGGAGTTTATGAAACAATCTTAACAAGAGTTTACAAAAATACCACAGTAACTACACGGGTAAGAACGGGAGCATGTGGGTCAGCCGCAGGGACAGGAACCGTTGGGGGTGAGATTATGGCCCCAGAAGCCATAACGGGGTCCCTGGTCGCAGAAGCCTCAACGCTTGGCAAAACTCCCTCACCTATATAAGGCACCAGGACCAGGATATTGGGTTCATCGGGCGAAGACAATGGGCTCCCAAACAAAGGCCCAACACGATGAGGTGTAAAAGCACCACTATGTTGGGGCGAAGCACCAACCTGGGCCTTGACTGCATGAGGTGGTGCAAGATCAGGAGAAAACTGTGGCATAAAGGAAAGTGTTAGAAAAAAAAAGGGAATAGGCACAGAAAATATGAAGAAGTATCTCTACGTGCTACTTACCTCAGTTATGGTGCTAAAAAGGGGAATGGCAATCAGGGGTCTCATCAGCGTTGTTGGAAGAAGAACGCTTGCCAACAACGAGGATACTGTAACCTGGGGCACCCAAAACATCTCAGGATTCAACAAGTCAAATAAGAAAAGAGTGGGACCGAAAAGACTACAACAAAAACACTATAGAGGAAATCATACCTCGGGCTCAGTCTCCTCAACAAGAACAATGGGCAGAGGAGCCTCAGGTGAGGTCTGCAAATCAGAGGGGACTGGTAATGTTATCTCGGGTTGTGTTACCATTGGAGACGACGAATAACTCGCAGGATCAGCGGCTTTACCTCCCAAAATGACTTCCCTTGCACGTTGACCGCCTGAACGATGAGAATAGGTAAGCACCGTCATGGGGAACGGGGAGGAGTCACATCGATACGAGATGCACCGAAGCGTCCCCCTACAAAGGGTCTCATAGGAGGACTGGGGGGGGGGTGGGTTGGTCCTTCTTCTTCAATCCCATGCACCACAGTTGTCAATAATAAGTAGGCGAACGTAGACTGCCCTAAGGAAAAAAAGGGAAATTGAATAAATCAAGCATACATACCTCGGATGCAGAAGGTGAGGTGACAACGGGGAAGGGGGCAGGAGTGAGATGCACCTCAGGAGTCTGCTTCCTCTGAGGCTTGGTACCCAGGGTCTTCCTCCTTGATCCCTTCGCACCAGTACTGACCCCTCGAGGAACCCTGGAGCTCTTTCTCCTTCTAGCCGTTGGCTCTGTAGGATCAACCACAACCTTGGGGAAAGCAACGGAAGAAGGAACAACGATGGCGTGCCGTTGATACTCGGCATTTATTCGATCTATTTCTGCTTGGGCCTCCCTCCTTACACGGTCATCCATCTCAACAGGCATGGGAGGTGGAACGGAGGCTATGGGAAGGGATGCCACGAGAGTTTGGGGATTCTGGAACTTAGATTTTGACTTTGATGTCCCATTCTTGGCCGATTTTTCCTTCTTGGCAGGTGGTAGAGAAGGCCCCTCGTTGGTAGTAGCTCCGGTAGAGGGGGCAGCCTTCTTCAGAGCAGCAGGAGTTTTGGGTTTTGACGTGGCAACTGGGACCATGGGACAAAGTGGCGGAAGCTCGCTGGGAGGTGCTTTGGGGGTTGAACTTAGAGGTAATTCTATCCCAAGTACAGAGTTGCCTTTCAGCCCCAACTCTAAGGCAGAAAATGAAGAAACGGGGGGATAAACCGGATCCCCCTCAATGAACTCAGTAATTTCAGCTAGTTGCTTCAGCCAATACTTTGTGGCAAATAAAGGGGTCACATCCCCATGCCTAGTAATACTGGGAATGGTGACATGCCTAGCCATGGTTGAACATATCCCCCACGCAGCGGTCGAAGAAAACAAAGAACATGCCTCGCCAAAGGAGACCTTGGGGTTTGACGATTGAAACACTCGACGTGGCGCCCCCTGGTCAAACCCAAACTGGAGGCTACATCGGTTAGGATTATAATTCTCACTAGTATATCCCCACTCAGAGTAAGAAGGAAGATATCCGGGAGAGAAAATAAGGACCACGGAAAGCAAGGGATCCTCAATATCTGGGGAAGGGGCCTGCACCACTCTTGCCTCACGCTGAAAAAACTCACAAGTATGAAAGAATACCTCCTCCTGATAAGGCCTCATGACGAAGTTCTCAAAACGGTCAATCATAGAAATTAGATCCTTTCGGCTTTGTCTCCTGTGATAACTAAAGGACCGTGGAGGCAGAATTATTTCCCCCGAAGGAGGACTGTTGGTTTTGGCCGCTACGGCAGGAAAGCGAACGTAAAGGAAGTCGATTAGAAGGACGTCGTTGGCAAAATTGGCCAAGTTATAACGACCAAGTGACCGTTCCATGTCAAACAAAGTCCTATCCAGCCAGGTGTAAAGGGACCCCAGGGCAATTTCAGCCAGTGGAAGTTTTATACCTCGGGCCAAACGAAGGCACATGTTAATAAGGTCCCTTCGGGGCTGGTCATTGGGTTTGCCCGTTAAAAAGAAACGGGAGAGAATCACGAGGATATAAGCAGGAAGTTCCAATGGTGTACCTTGACCAGGGGCATTTGTTGAAGAACTGTCTTCACTAGAATCCTTGAAGAAGTAATTAATCAGAGGAGTGAAGGTGGCTTCGTTTGAAGAATCGATGCAACTTCGGCATATCCGGTCCAACTCTAAACGGTCAGCCATCTCTTGGGCATCCAGAGGCGCATCAGTATAAGGCTCATGGTCTGTCGCTTCAAGGCCTAAGAGGTCGCAGACATCTTCCAAAGTAATTGTAAACTCGCCCCACACAGCGATGAACGTGTGAGTAGTAACGTTCAATCGAGAGACCAAGACAGGAAGGGCAGCATTGTTCTTCGAAAGAGTGAACTCACCAAACCATTTAGCTCGTTGCAACCCAATCTTGGTGAGAATATCAGCATAGGAACTCTACATGTGGGAGTTCCAGGCAGCAAAGTCGGCAGGGGATCCCTCGGGTGCTTCGAAATTAATGTGGGACCACGGAAAGTCCCCTCACTCCAAGCGAAATCTGAGAGTTCCTTCTGAGGGAAGAAAACCCCACTTAGACGATTCTTCATCATCATCACCCAACAGTAGGGCGTAAAACTTAGAAGAAAAATAAACAGTCTTACAGGCAACAGCAAAGTCATCACCCTCCTCAAAAATAGGAGAGCGATGATAAAACCTCAGCTGTTCCTGGCGGGTAGCATCCAGGGCGGAGGCAGCAGTGGTGGCAGTAGACGGAACACTGGTGGCAAACACGGTGGGGTTACTTGAGGACACCATGGCAAATAATGACACAGTAACAGAAAAGCTTTGAGAAAGAAGGGATTGAGAGCGAGAATGGAGAAACACGATCACAAGTGGTGGTATAGAAGGTAACAGAAGAAACAAGTTAGGAAAGAGCAATAACAATGAAGTTCTAGCAATGGAGTTCTCACAGAATTTCTCTCTCTAGAGTGAAATGGAAGCTTGAGGAAGACAAAGCCAAAGTAAGAGAAAAGAAAGGATAAGTGTTGGGATATGCACATTTGAAATTTCCAAGTTCGGCGTTTAGATTTCCCCACCCTCGCACTTGTGCGGCCGCCTGTAATCATTTCACATGAACACGTGGCACTTCGGGAAGTACTTTGGGTAGTTGAAAAGACAACGCCACGTCATTAATGAAGTGACGCATAGAGAACAGAAATCGTTGCCTTCTGCAACAAGTTTAAGTTTTGGCGCCAGAAGATTTTGTTAGGCATATCCATTGAACTTCTAACGAAGGAGATCCCCCAATGGTTCAACATGATACGACGTCCCCTCACCACACGTCTCATCGTTTTTCGAAAATAGCGAAGCACCACGGAGGAGAATTTCAAAAGTTAGAGCTAGAACGGTTGGGTATCAGCACGAGGAAAAAGCGGCGACGTCCCTTCACCCAAGTCCCAATGAGAATGGTGCTTCAACTTAGGTACATCGGGGAGAATTTTAGCTTTTTCCCAAAGACTATATTTTGCTGCGGTCCTAACGGGAAAGGAGAGCCAGAATTTCTTATCCACGGATTGAGAACTATGTCACACAGAGCAGGTTCATCGGATTGAGAAGTTTCGTGCAGACATTTCTTGTTCCAACAAATCCCTCCACGAGGGGGTAAATGTAGAGGGGGCTTGAAGGTAATCTTAAGATTGGGGATAAACTCCCATTAGCAACAGTGTTTGAGATTAGGCAACCGAGGCAGCTCAAGCGTGGCAACTAGGCGCGACAGCTCATATTTTAGCTTGTTGTATTAGTCATATTGTATTTTCATTATTGATGACTGTAAGCTTTAACAGTTGTAATGACATAACGATAATAATAAATCAGTTAGTATGAGGTCAAACGGTACTCACAGGAGACCAGGCTTGGCAGGGTCTAGGAGAGCTTTCATGCTCTATCGAATGACCTCACCATGGGAACTTTATAGGGACTTAATTTGGAGGATTGAGAAGTAAGGCACCATTGGGGCTTGTCCTAACCACCTTAGATACACCTGGTAAAACAATGAAGGACCCTTACCGTGGAACCTCGAGCAGAGCAGCTTGGAGTTCCATCGGGCGTTGAGTTGCGAACCAAACAGCCCTCTACTTAATGTCACATCTATTGTAAGTAATATCACTATCCATCTAAACAATGTGAGACATGCACTTGAGTAAACCACCGTGGTATTTGGGGCTGTCAGGCAGTTGGTGAGACACCTCTATGACAACAGTCCCCTGACACACAGTGGTTAGGCAAAAAGTCATGTCTTGGCATTTAATGTTTATGACGTGGAGACAGCTAGTGCATCAGGTATTTAATGTTGTGACATAAAGTATGAGGGAGGTCTTTCATAGTTTTAATGACTGAGTTGCCTCGGGGGTGGTGTGGGGGGATATTTAAGGCCCCAACCACCTTTGAGGGAAAAAAATAGGATTTTTTGGAGAGTTCAGAAGTTATCGCGAGAGAGAATACACACAAGAGAGAGTTATTGAAAACCATAGAGTTTACTCACTTACCATTGTTATTTATTACGAAGCTTTTAATATTTGACAGAGATTCTTGAGGGTGTTTGGTGTGTTTTGACCTGCCTACCAAGGTGTATCTAGGGTGCTTAATTATCTCTCCCTCTAGCTAAGTTACTTCTAAAGTTCATTACTATTTCCTGAGTTAGACACGAGAGCTTTGTGAGTTTAAACCGAGTCTATCTTCATTGGGTTTGTGTTTGCGTGTTCTATCATTAATCCAAAGCTTTAGCCAATTAACTTGTTATTACCATACTCAATAGGGGTTACGCCTCCATATATAATCTAAAGTACCCTCCTACACAAGGAGGTACACGAAGGATGTTGTGGGGCATATTCAGTTGGTAGATTTGGTTAAGTGAATAACAACCCAAGGGTACTACTGGCCGACCATGAAGGCAAACTATGGAAATTACGCGAGAAGATCTGATTAGTGTCAACGATTTGCAAAGAACCACCATTCCCTAGGGGCTCTGTTAACTCCAATTGTGTCACCCTGGTCATTCTCCATGTGGGGTATCGACCTAGTCAGACTATTATCAAGAACAAATGGATGGTACAAGTACCTCGTGGTTGAAGTAGACTACCTTACTACATGGGTAGAAGCAGAGCCCCTGGTAGAGATGTCGTATGAAAGGGTATTTCAGTTTATCTGGAAAATGATCATCTGCCGCTATGGCATGCCCTTCGCATTTATCACTAATCACGATATACAGTTTAACAACCAAGACTTTGAAGACTACTGCACCAGATCTAAGATTTAAAAGCTACACTCGGCACTCAATCATCCATAGTGCAACGGCCAAACCAAAGTCACCAATAGGACAATCTTAGATGGAATCAGAAAAATAACTCGATGAGGCAAAGGGGAATTAGATTAACAAGATCCACAGCGTCCCCTGGGCACATCGAACCACCCCAAGAACAGCCACCGAAGAAACACTATACATGCTCGCCTTTGGCATAAAGTCAGTCGTCCCCACTGAAGTAGGGCTACCTAGTCACAGAGTCCTTAATTTTGATTCCCCAGTAAGTGATTTGGCAAGAAGTTTGGACCTTGACCGAATAGAGGAAGTTAAAGAGAATGCAGCGTTGCGTGTTGCTGACTATCAACAAATGGTGGCACACTACTATGACCATCGAGAAAAGACGAGCATCCTAAAAAAGGGGAAATACATCCTCAAGAAGGTAATACAAAAGAACAACAAGCTGAAGCTAAAATGATACGGAACATATAGAATGACTAACATCATCAGACCGAGGACTTATCAAATCGAGACTTTCGAGAGTGAGTAGTTCAAAAACCCCTGGAATTCGAAGCATCTTAGGAAATATTATCACTAGATATTCAGTCATTTAATTTATATTACAAGCGCCATTTCAATTAATAAAATGAAGCTCATCCTCTTATTTCATTGATTTTTGTGCATATGATAAGTATACAAAGTGGCGCAACCAACAACATCAAAATAATCATACCAAGTTGATAGCAAAAATTGAAAATACTCTATTTAGAATGAACTTGTTCCCATAAATCCACTAAACCCTTGTATGACCCCACGGGTCGCAAATGAGGTGGTTGGATACATCTACGGTCTCACAGGTTGCGAATAATGTGGTCGGCTAAAAAAATTATATGACCTCACGGGTCACGAATAGTTAAATAACTCAACCCCTCGAGTTTTACCAAACCCTTGTATGACTTTATTAGTTATGAAAGAGGTAGTTTATTACGTCTGATGTAAGACCTCACAGGTTACAACACAATGTGGTCGGCTGATACCTGTATGACCTCGTAAGTCATGAACAGTTATACTTGTGTTAATACTTAGAATCTCTTAATGACCTTTTAAGTCATTGAAGTAGAAATATTCCAACCAATATTTTTGATCGAGCAATAAGATGATTAATGAGCCAAATAACATTTTAAAAAGATAGAAACACGGTAAAGATCATATCAAAAGAAAGATGTTCACAGTTATGGAACCAAATGTCAAGTAGAAATATGTCATAAAAACAAGTACAGGGAACCTATCTCTTCAAGCATCAACAGGTGGGGCGTTCCCCTCTTCCCCAGTAAGGTTGGTGGCCTCCTCGTCATCTCCTTGCCAGCTATTCACAGTCTTAATAATGTCAG
The DNA here is from genome assembly GCA_949130495.1 of Sambucus nigra. NCBI lineage: Eukaryota > Viridiplantae > Streptophyta > Magnoliopsida > Dipsacales > Adoxaceae > Sambucus > Sambucus nigra. Next base: position 461,834,041 of record OX422211.1, on the reverse strand, counting down.
GGAAATTAGTAGCCACCCTTTTCTTTAGCTCCTCATACCCGTCCAAGAAATAGCCCAGGCACCCAGTATTAAAGTTTGCCGACAACTTGAAGGCTTCAAAAGAAGCGGAACTGGCATTGGCCAAAGTGTCACAAGCCACCTGTATCTCTTTTTCATACTTCTCCTTCTCTGCTGTGAGATCACCATCCAGGCTTTGCATCTTGGCATCATCAGTATTAGACTTCTCCATGATAGCCACATTTTCCTGCTCTATTTTGCTAAGTTCCTCAGTTCTGGTAACGAGTTGTCCGCCCTTCTCCTTTAACTCCTCAGAAATGTTCTCACAACTGGCTTTCAACGTCTTGTTCTCCTCGTTTAGCTCTTTGTAAGCTACGTGATTGACAAGGGATTTCTCTCGGAGGATGGTACAGGCCATGGATGCCTACTCCATAAGAAATAAAGAATGATCATGAGGTAACTAATCTTGGTGCACTTACATAATTGCTTGTGGCCTAGGCCATAAGAAATAAATCATGATCTCAGTAATTGGAGTGCTCGGCCCACCTACTTACCTTAAGATGGGTTACACATACATCCTTATGAGCATTTACACGCTAAACATACCTTATCGAACACGTTGAATGATAATCGCCAAGATTGGTTACGTCGTGATTATCCAAAGGTCTCATTATCAAAATAGTTCTGCACCTCAAGGTGTGCAAGTGTACATTATAATAAATGTGTATAAATATGTAACTGCCCGAATTATAAGGGAACTCCAACTCTTTGTAAATATCTAATACCTACATATAAATAGCAGACAAATACGTGAATGGAACTACCTTTTTGATACCTTTTCAAACCTGGAGCTGTATCAAGAAATACCTAAATTGTAACCGCATAAAGTAACGTAATAATAACACCGTGGACGTAGGCTTCCGATTCAAGGGCTGAACCACATAATAATCCTTATGTTCTCATTGTATCTCATCCTCATTCTTCACGATAATCATTTCTTATCAATTGTTTCTCTTATTATTTATTACCTCCATTTTTGGGCGTTGATAATTACATTGATTATAATGCTGTAACGTTTGTAATATTGAGTGTGAGGTCAGATGGTATTCGCGAGAGATCAGGTCGGACAGGGCTTAGGAGAGTTCACATGCTCTATCGAATGACCTCGTCGTGGGAACTCCAGAAGGACATGGTTTGGAGGATTAAGAAGTGAGTCAGCATTAAGGCTTGTCGTGCAGAATAACCTTAAATTCCATCGTATAGTGAGCTTTGAGCCAAATATCCCTTTACCAAATGTCACATCTACTTTAGGTGGCATCACTAGCCACCTGCCTGATGTCTAATTCTAACTTGAGTAAGCCACTGTGGTATTGGGGTTGTTAGATGGTTTAGTGAGACACCTCTATTATGACAATTCTCTGACGCACAGTGTATAGGCAAAAGGCATATCCTGAAAGTCAATGATTATGACGTAGGGTGTGCTAATCTAACAAGCATTTAATGCTTGACACTTAAATTGTTGAAAGGGGGGTCCTTCACATTTATGAGGACTGAGACATCTCGGGAAGGGTGTGGAGCTATTTATTGGCCTTGACCACTTCTGGGAAAGGGAGTTATTTTTAGAGAGTTTATTGCTACAAAGAGAGAGATATTGAAGTGAAGTTATTGAAAACCAGAGAGTTTACTCACTCACCATTATCATTTATTATGAAGCTATTAATAGCTAACGAGAGAGATATCAAAGGTTGTACGTGTGTTGGCTGCCTGCCAAGGTGTATCTAGGGTGCTTACTTCTCTCTCCCTTTGAATGAGTTGTTTATGAATTTCCTTTATTGTCGTTTGAGTTATACACTAGATATTGTGAGTTCAATCTGAGTGTTTCTTAATTACAGTATTATGTGTTCATTTGTCTTTGTTAAAGAGTACTTGGGTTATCGTTAACTATAGGGGTTACGCCTCTACTGGTATTACTATACTCTCAGGCTTCAAGGGGACAACCCTCTTACAATTATTGTTTTATTAATTGAGATATTTTACTTTAAATAAAAATATTTTTATTGATGTTATATTTAAAAATAATTTATTTTGTTTTGAAATCGAATCAAACATTTAAATTTAAATAGTTTTTGGACATTTTGATAATGGTTTAAATGTATAATGGACAATTTTGAATTAAAGGACAATATGATAATATGTGTTAACTTAAGATCCAAGCTATGATTTGAGAGAGAGGATATATAAGAAATATTATTGATGATTATAAGGAAAGGAAGATGAAAAGGAGAGAACGAAAACCAAAGAGGCAAAAATGAGATGAATGAGCAGAGTCAGTTTGGAGTGTTTTAGATCTTCTTTTTTAATGCTTTCGAGTGAGATTTAAGAAAAACTCAAAAACATACCTGATCTAATTTTTCATGTAGAATCTTAGTCTAAAGTTGGATTAGAGATTTGGATAATATTTTGATGTGATTTTTCTAGATTTTTAAAATAGGCTTATAATTATGGATTTTGACTCTCTTGTGGTAGTTTCGTTCTCTCGTCGTAAATTTAGTGTGTTGCTCCTATTCAACCTTGACTGTATAGTTATATCCTTTCTATGTGTTGCATTTATATATATTATATGCTTGTATACTATTTTCGTTATTGCACCCATTTTGTATGTGTTATTTTCATGTCGTGTAGTTTTGGGTAACGAAACTAGTTAATTTTACGAGCATGTTGGGTTCCAGAAATTGGGTAAAATGCATTTACAATTGATTTATGGGAATTGAATCTAAAATTCATTTGAATTGAGAGAATGATATTATGATGATCATTATTGGAGAACGCATAGGCATTCCTTAATCAAACTACCCGTTAGACAGGGCGTGCCATTGACTACCATTTTTTTATTATCCAAAGACTAGGCTATGTACCCCGGTTAACGAGTATGCCAAGTATTACTATGGTGGTGAGGCCAAGATTTTGATGGGTCGTGTGATCGAGTTATGTTATTTATTTTTGGGTACCATTCGATTATTTTGAGGATAATTGACAAGATAGTGAACTGTAGTCCATACCGTACTATGGGAAGTGCGACGAGATTTTTGATATGGAGTCTTGGGTTGTGTAGTTCCTGTGATGAGATCATAGGTTATGATTATATTATTAGGATTTTAGTTTGACGGTTCATATTGCATACACTCTTGTATATGATGCATGCACACACGAGTATGTGTAGTTACACTTGGAGCATTTATACAAGCTACTGAATTTTCTGCTCACTCCCCCCTAGTTTGTTGTATTTCAAGTTTGATGTGAGATGATATTTATGGAATCGTTGGGATTGGGATCTTCGTAAGAGGCTCTGGATATTTATTTTTAAAATTTAAATGTAACGCTTTGTATTGTACTTTTTTTTGTAAAAGGACATTTGAGATTTAATAAAATTTAGACATTCTATTCAGTAGATTTATATATTTATGCTTTCGCAAATTTATTCTCAATCTAAATGGTAATTTTTTTAAATTCTCTAATTTATCAATATTTTTCAGTAGCACCTCCCGGGGTGTTATAAAGAATTTTCCCTGGAATTGTTCTTCTTGGCTCTGTCCTTCTAGTGGATACTAATCGAGCAAGTGCATCTGCTTGGGCATTTTCTACCCTTGGTATTCTGACCATCATGATTGGGGAGAATTTTTCTAACAACCATTTGGTTTTGGCCAAGTATCTTTCCATAGACATTTCTCTCGCCTCATAAATTCCCTGTATTTGGTTTACTAATGAGGTGGGAGTCACTACGTGCCAATATTTATTCGGCGCTAAGAGATGATTCCAGCCCAAACCCTGCTATGAGCTCTTCATATTTTTCCTCATTGTAAAAGGCCTCAAATTAGAATCTAACGGCATACTCCACATCGATGTCATTTGGCATTGTAATTATTAAACCTGCCCCACTGCCGGTGGTACAGGATGAGCCGTCCACGAACATTTGCCAGAAAAGGAGCTCATCTTCAAAGTATCCTTTAATATAGTATCCATGTTTGAATAACTTCTTCATTTTCACTAAGTTGAGAGAAATTTCTTGTTATTTGGATGATGATTCTGGTATGTCAGTGTCCAAGTTGGTTGTATTAATGGTCGAGCTATCTCCTGTAGAAGTCTGCTCATTTGATTGAAAGGATAAGATTTGTTCCGAAGAAGTCTGCTCGGTATGATTTAGGGTTGAGCTCTCCTCTGTAAAAGTCTACTTTTTTACTTTTACTACTAAGCCCTTTTCCGTAGAAGTCTACTCGATAGGTTTTTCTTCATAAATGATCAAATTAGGCACATCATAGCCCTTGATTGTCCTTCTTGGTTCATACTGGATGTCATACTCTCCTAATGTCATGATCCAAGACATTCGTCTGCCTAATTTCTCAAGCATATGAATGGCTTTGCCTAGATCCAAGTCTTGTATAAATAATAATGGTATGGGCATGAAAGTACAGCTTTATCTTTCTATAAGCCTTAGTTTGGTCCAGTGCTAATTTCTACAACCTAAGATATCGGATTTTTGCCCCACGATAAGCCTTACTAGTGTAATACACAAGCCTTTGTACCTCTTTTTCGTGTCGAACTAGAGCCAAACTGACTACAGATTCAGTACAACCAAGTATAGGTAAAGCTTGTCACCCAAAATTGATCTTGAAAGAAATGGTGCATATCCAAAATACCGTTTTAATTTTAGGCAATTGTCATTCCATTTAAAAAAAATTCGCAACACTTTGAAAAATAAGAGGCATTTATTAGTGGATCTGGAAAGGAACCTGTTTAATGCCTCAATGGATCCAGTTAGCCTTTAAAACTCCTTATTCATTGGGAACTTCTTGATCATGTTAATTCAAAATAGGTAGATGAACCTAACTTGGCACTTGATCTTTAAAAAATTCACTAATAATTTAAGTAAATCTATGACTAGATCTAAGAATTTAGTAAAAATATGAGAAACAAGTGAAAACCTAGAATGGAGGGAAAAACAAAAAAACTCTCAATTCTCAAAAGATGTTCAGAAACATATTTCACTTATGTAAAAATGAGATCATGCGTAATGAGAGAAAAATGACTCGTATTTGTAGATTTTTTTAAAACTGATCGCACTGTGTGCATGGTTAGATTCGATCATTGGCGCAAAAGTAACACAAATGGTCATCTCACCTAGGGCATGCACACGGTCACTAATTAACACTATGTAGATGCTTATGTGTGCACGGATGCACTATGAGGCTACGCGGACAGTGAATCTAAAAACCTACTCCAATACAATTTTAAAAAATAAAATATATTTCAAAGTTTTCCTTCAAACTATTTCAAAACCATACTAGCAAGAACACTCAATCCTCAAAATTAAATTTCTCACACTTTTTAGAAAAATTGAATTTGGTTCACATGTGTGTAATGATATTTCACCTATAACCTCCATAAGGATAGGTCTTCAACTTTAAGCTCAATGTGAATTTGATGGCAAGAAAAACTTCTGCGGGTGGCTTTAAATATCTTCAAAGTCTTCACGAGTTCAATTCTAGAGTAAAAAATCGTGCCATACTCATATGCAATATATTGATATGATTTGATTGACTCAAATATTTTGACACGAAAAATAGCCAATGTAAGACCTATAATAAATCTACATTTTCACTTAACATCGGTATTGCGTTGCTGCTAAAGCTCTCCTTGTTGGCGACAAGTGATGTTTAGAACCTGACTAAATAACCTAGTATGACCAACCACATAATCTTCTAATCTAATAAGGACATCCTTATCAGTATAAAAGATTATTAATTTTCATCTATTTACTATTCAATTAAAAACATATAACGTGTCATTTGTTTCCTTGCATTTATAAATAAATATATAAATGATCACATTCACTTCATTTAAGTATTATTGTATAATAATAATCTAAATGTTAAAATAATACTAATTCGCGCTAAAAAGTTTCAAATGTCACCAACTTAAATATTACACTAATCATGTCTATATAATAATTAATAAAATTAATACAAAAAAATCATATCAACATATTCCTTAAAGTGATTATAACTTTATCTATGGTCAACATAGCTAGTTATAAATATATATTCGCCTAAAAATTAGTATTTAGTTAATATGGACATTGATGAGTGACACATTAAAATAATACAAAATTATTTTTAATTACATAATCATGTTTCTAGTATGTCAACTCTAGTCGTCATATTTAATCTTACCAAGATAATGTCATAAATCTTACACGAGTTAAAGTGGGTCCTAAAATGTATTAACCCAAAATAAACCAAAAGAAAAATCCAAACCAGTAGGAGTGATCTATACAATTCAATAAACAACTTTAATTAAGAAAGAATGACTTAGAAATTATATTGAATTTTGTATGATTTTTCTTCTTCACAAAACCTAACTTTTTGTAATTCTCTTTATATTCTCTTTTCTTTCTCCAACCTTCTCTTCATTTATCTATCAAATTTCCCTCCATGAGAGAACACACACCACTCTACCTAATAAAAATTTATATAATTTAAGCTTTCCACCTATTTTTTCTAACTTATGTAGAATTATGCATTACCCCAAACTTTAACTTACTATAATTCACATATAAAAACTATTTCTTTCAATACCTATTAATATATCTCTCATATATATTTAAATAAGGAAATAAAATTACATGATAAATTATAATAACATATATATATAAAACATACCAAGCTAGAGTTAATCTAAACACATTGGTATTCAGTAAATACTTGTACTTAGTTGGTTCATGTATTATGATATTTTATGCATGTAGGAGAAAGATTGTCTTGGGGGTGGTCACGTTAAATGTAATAGATACATGTACATGGGTAAAGGAGTTATAAAGATCTTATAAAATCCTCATGTAATATTGACATTTTAAATCAAGTCAAAAAGTGAAATCAAAGTGTGTGCACGCATGTGTGTGTATGTGTCGAAAGATTTGAAAAGGAATTGAGACAATCAACTAAAGTTGCAGGGTAAAGTTTAATCAATGGAGTATTGGTTGTTAGATTAGGAGGAAGATAAATTTACAAATGAATATCCTAAGACACTCCAATGAAATATGAAAAACATAATTATGTCAATAAAGTTAAAGAAACTGAAGAGAAAAGAATCAAAGCACTAATTATAAAAGAAGTGGAGGATAATATTGTCAAAGAAATTGATGTGAAAAATAATAAGGCCTACGAAGATGGGATATTTGATATAGTTATTTTAGATTTTGGATATAAAGATCAGGTAACTTTTCGTTAAGCACCCATTTATGACAATTTGCAAAATACAAATGTTGAAAAAATCGAATATCTAGCATGCAAAAAATTAGATTTCGACGATGTGGAAGGATATAAAATTTATTCTCATCTAGAATTTGAATGTGACGAAGAAATTTTTCATAAGGGTTTTAGGAATGTGGAGGTGAACGAAATATATATTATCTTAGAGTGTTCTCATCTAGAAAAAAATACCAACTACAACCATGTCGGGTATGGAAGAAGCATATTTCATTAATTTATTTCATTTACACAAAGTTGAGACGAAATACATTGCCTCCAACAATTTAATGAAGACATTAGTGACTTTATTGAAGTTGATCTCCATGATGAAGATTTTGACGATTTTCTAATAAAAGCTTAATAAAATATTTATCCTCTGAAGATTAGAGGTGGCCTCAATTGAGTCCTCGATGTTTCAATTTTTGAAATCAAGCCCTCAAAGTACCATATTAGTGGAACAAATGAAAGGAAGAAAATTTATTGTGTCAACATAGATATTTCAAAGATCCGATGCACTTTAAAATGGACTTTCACAAAACGTTTTGCAATTGAAGGAGTTGGAAATGAAGAAAAATTTAGCATTTTCACAAAGCCTTTCAATGTGGAACAATTTAAGAAATTGTAAAATTCGCTCGGAGTATTAAAAATCAAGTTTAAAAGGGGTGTTGGAAAATAAACTTTATTTAATTATCTTAAATGATCTGGGTTAATCTAAAGACATTGGTATTTGGTAGATACATATATTTAGTTGGTTCATGTATTAGGAAATTCATGTAAGTGTGTGAAAGGTTATTTTAGGTTGGTGGTCACATTAAATGTAATAGATACGTGTACTTGGATCGATACATTCTAAAGGTCTTATAGATACTATTGTAATGATAGAATTGGGATTCAAGTTAGAAAAGTCAAATCAAAGTGTATGGGTGTTCAAGGGGAAAAAATAACTTCACTTTTCTTTAAAATTTGGGTATTTAGGTCTCTTATTTTTCCAACGTTACGTATTGATTGGTGGATTTTTTTCTAAACAAGGCAATTTTTGAAACTCAATTATGTGTATAGATCGAAGGAGTGCCAATTGTTCTAATATTCATAGATATTTCGTTGTGAGATTTCTATATAAATCTTGTGCACTGAATTAAAGAGGTTAATAACATATATGTCCCCTAAAGTTTGGAGGTAGTCCCCACTTGAGTCCTTGATTTTTTAACTTTCTCAACCAATACCTCAAACTGCCATATCATTTCAAATATGTCCAAATTTTAAAATAATATTAACTCTTATAATGAAATTGGCATGTGCCACTCACATGAAGGACTTAATTGAGACTGAACCAAACTTCAGGGGACAAATTTACTAAAAGCACTACATAATATATTTCTGGGTTAATTGGGGTTTGACAACGAGTAATTATTTATCAATGAGTTTAACCCCCATAATTTTCATTTCTTGGGATTTGGTTCCCAGACAACTTTTAGCAACAAAATAAATGTCACAAAAAGTTTTAGGTAGCATTTTTATGACACTTTTTCCAACGATAAAAGTTATTTTGGAGATCAAACCCAAGAAATGCAAATCTTGGGGGCTAAAGTCAATATTAAATAATTAATCTCGGTCAAACCCCAAATGACTCTACATTTTTAATTCCGCTTTCTTCTTCTTTTTTTTTATATATAGTTTAAGTGCGTTAATATGTCATCACTTTAACTACAACTATAACAGTGTTAGTTTTATTTATGTATTTACTAATAAATGTCCATTACTTATACTTTCTAATGAATGTCCATTACCTAAATTAATTTTTAAATTTTGTGTTAAAATATGTCCATTACCTAAATTATTTTTTAAATTATTTACTAATAAATGTCCATTATCTGCCATTATTAATTTTAACGGTCCTTAATGAGAGTTTTAACAATGCTTATCTCAAATTTTAATAAGGTGGTAGAGAAATACAAAATTAATATTAGAAGTATGGAAAAAATTGAATCATCCTAACCTTTTTTTATTAAATATCAAAATAAATTATATTATTTATTTAAAAACTATTTAATTATTTTCTGATTAACATTTTGCCCATTTTTTAACTAAAAAATGACTTCAATAGTATCAAGGGCATGGCATGCATGCGTATCACAAGTATAAACGTTAATAAAATTATAGATGTGACATCGTTACATGTGATATTATTATTATTATTATTATTATTATTATTATTATTATTATTATTATTATTATTATTATCATCATCATCATCATTATTATTATTATTATTATTATTATTATTATTATTATTATTATTATTATTATTATTAGTAGTAGTAGTAGTAGTAGTAGTAGTAGTAGTAGTAGTAGTAGTAGTAGTAGTAGTAGTAGTAGTAGTAGTAGTCCAACTATCCCCACTCCAAAACCATCTAACAGTAGTAGTAGTAGTAGTAGTAGTAGTAGTAGTAGTAGTAGTAGTCCAACTATCCCCACTCCAAAACCATCTAACCTCACTCCACCTTTACACTAAATGACTATAATACCCTCAAAACTCATTCAAGACACATTTTCCCTCCAACTAAAACAAATACATTTGATAAAAATCAAAATTTTATATTTTCAATTAAAAAAACTTATTTTTTATAATAAAAAAAGTTCTTAATAAGATTATATTTTTGAAAAAAATTAACTTTTTATAACTGTTTAAAAAAATATTTCAATTGCTTTAAAAATGTAAATCTTATCTATTTTTTGTTAAAAAAATATTTATAAAACGTAAAATTTGTTCTCTTTAAAAATAGTTTTCTTAAAAATGTGTTCTTTTTGTTTATAAATTTTATTTTTGGTTAAAAACTATTTTTTATAGCAATAATCTTTTTACTATTTTTAAAAAAATGGTCTGAATCAGCGGGTATGTATAGGCAGTCCGATCACTTATACATACCGCTGGTACAGACCATTTTTCGTATATGTTGGTCTGCGCTATCAGTATGTATAAGTGGTCTGACCTCCTATACATACCTCTGGCGCATAGCATTTTTTTTTAAATAGTAAAAAGATTATTTTTAACATAGTACAAAAAAATAGTTTCTAACCAAATAATTTAAACAACAATGTTTTTAAACAATTTAGACATCAATTTGTTTAATTAATTTATACAACAATGTTTAAAACAACAGTTTAATATTTTTAATAGTGAAAATAATTTTTTACTTTTTAAAATGGTTATATAAAGTTGAAACAATTTTAATACAAAATTTATTAATTTTTTTAAAAAGAGTTTTTTTAAATAAATATTTTTTATATTCAAAACTATTTTTAATATAAATAAAACTATTTTTATTAAATAAATAAAATATTTATTTTTGTTGGGATAAGAAAGTGAATGTAAGTTTTGAGTATAAATGTAAATTTACAATAAATGAACAAGAGTTAATGGGTTTAAGGGCATCATATTCTTTGAATATTAAAATGGAGTGGGGGAAGAATGAGGGTGAGTGGGGATAGTCGAACCCTAGTAGTAGTAGTAGTAGGAGTAGTAGGAGTAGCAGTAGTAGTAGTAGTAGTATCATCACTATTAATTGTATTATTATTATATAACAAACATATAGGAATAGAGATTTAATTGATTAAAAATATCATTTTAAATTAAACAAATTTGTATTAATTATGATTCAGTTTAAAATATATTTCTATGTCCACCCTGGTTGTTCCAGTAGTAAGGGAGAGTTCTGGACTGTGTGGTTAGGCGCACGATGCAGGGTTCGGTTCCTCTTGTACACTTTATTTGAAGCGGGGTATGTGTGAGGGTGGCTCTTGCACAACATCCCATTAATTTAGCTCGCACAAAGTCCAAATAGCTCGTTCGTGTAGAAGTTCAAGGTTATATATATAGGGATGATATGATATTTTTGCATGATATTTTGATGATATTTTATGCATGACATTTTATGGTGCATGGGCATCCATAAAATGTCATGCTAAAAGCAACTTCTTTTTTTTTTTATATATATATAAAAGGGAGATATGGGCAGCAAATGGGTTGGTGGGCTTGGGCTTTTTTTTTTTGGCTAAAATAGAAATGAGCATGGGCTTTTTTTAATTTTTTTTGTGCCATCGCACGGGCACGAGGGGGGGGGGGGATCGTCGTGCCATCGGCACGGGCACGCCCACTAATATATATATATATATATATATATAAAGAGAGAGAGAGAGAGAGAGAGAGAGAGAGAGAGAGAGAGAGAGAGTCAGGCTCTCGTGCGGACCTAGCTTGCAGACCAGCTACTGTTCGAAAAATATCTAGGGAGAACTTTATCCTTTATGTACTATTGCCTTTTTCTAAGGTTTATTAGAATAGAAATTTCTATCCCAATAGATTCTAAAACCTATTAAGCTTATTTTAAAATATATTTTAATCTGGAAGCCTGAGTTTTAGAGCTACTTGTCCAACTTCTACCGTCACTATCGTACTGGAATTCGAAATAGTGAGGATTATCTATATAATATTTTCCTTTGGGTATTTAGAGATTTCAAAAGGTTTTTGAGGAAAATATTCTAGTCTTAAATACCTTATGCGGTACTGAGGTTTTATCAATCTAGTTTCTTTGTATATTTGATTAACAATATAAATTAGGTTGTCTTCTATAAATTAATCTAATTTGTTGTCACAATAGGATGACAAAAATCTACGATACGTTCTCAGGGTCGTTGTCTCTACGTTTTTAAGAAGAGGACGGAAAATTAAGTTAGTTCTTGTTTCAGCTGACCTTTTGCGTCTAATGTATTTTAATATGTCTATATTATCTTCAAGTATTCCAGTATATTCTTGGTATTTTTCTGGTCTTGAAAGTTCTTCAGCGAACTCTTCAGTTCTTAATTATTGTTTGAAGAGATCACGGATCCTTATTTTAATTATTTCTATTCTAGGCACTTCACGTACTAACCACTCAATAATTTGATCTATATATTTATAAGTACCACCTACGTATGTTAAAGCAGTTTTATAAGTAGTTTATCTTTATGGTCAGTGAGAGTCCACTCTTGGATTTCTCTTACCAAGTATGGATTTGTTTGATTAACAAATACTAAAAAGTCTGTAGTGATTCGTAGGCTCATGCAAGTACTTTTGAGTTTTAACAGTAATATTTAAAATAGCTAGGGGATTGGATTGAGTTTATACCCTCCTTCTAGTCTGTAATTCTTTTATCTTCTTTCCTTCATCTATTCAGCTTGTTACTATTCTTCTCTGGTCTGTGCCTCCTGCAACTTTTTTATATGTGTCGCACCTCAATCCACTAGTTTGACGTTTGTCACGTTTTCTGCCTGTACGCCACCATGCCTAACGCCCACCTGACTAACGACTATTGAAAAATCAGTACCTTACGGCGGTTCACCGGTATAACACCTGCGTGCTACACTAGAGGCTCCACACAATAGTCCTCTATGGACAGAAAGTTGGAGATATTTGGAGAATAATAACGACTTAACATAAGAGATTTTTGGAAAAGAAAATACTTTTATAGCATAACATAAGTAAATACAACTCTCCCCTCTACCCTAACTATGAGATATTTACCCACTCATATACATATTACTAAGCTCTCTTTCAAGTTTTTCTCTCTTAAAACTCAGATATTCCATTTCTCCTTACACACTAGACGCTCCCTTTTATAATCACAAGGGCATTTACATTTGACTAGCAACCGGAGGCTAAAAGCTAACCGGTTAAAGGAATACAATAATTAAAGTCTTTATTTTACATAAAGCAAATTCTTCTTCTTAACAATAATTCTGGCAAGTCTTGAGTCTATTTCTCCTTTATGAAAAGAAGTTGTCTAGTGGCCCATGTGAGGTATATCTATAACTTCGTCTTCTTCTAATAATGTGGAGGAATCTTTTGCTTTTTCGAAAAGTTCTAATTAATTGAGAGTCCAAAAATGGCATCTTCTTTCTTTAGTATTTTTTATATATGGTGGGGCCCTTCTCTATTTTTTTGTGCCTTCTAATGCTTTATCTTTGTCTGGTAGGGGATTATTGAAATATTTATCAATGAGGCCTACCACTCTAATTTTGGATGGTAAATCTATCTCTACCATATCTTTGGATTCCTTTTTGAGTCTTCAATTGAATGGCTCATCAACTTGGATGATTAGGTCTTCTTTATGGTACGCTGTGTACCATCTGTCATGATTTGTCAAGAATTCCATGATTCTTATTGTCTCCATAGCTTGGGAAATTTGGATCTTGGATTTATCAACAGTTAGGTCTTTAGTCTCATCATCGAATAGGATCTCAACATCTTCAAATCAATAGTTGTAAAATCTAATGAGTCTAAATCCTTCCGCTCTCATTCCTCTACAAGAACTTGGAGCAATCTGGTAGATCCTGACAAACAAGGGAAGAAAGTTTTCTACCTTCTTTATATACTCATAGATTATTTTTTCAAGAGCAATAGAGTCTTCTGCATTTTTTATCTGGACGAGTCCAATGAACCCGTGGTCTGCTAAAGTTATCTGAGCCATTTTTGCTTTTCTAAAAAGATAAATTTTTGGAACATCTTCGAAGAAACCTCTAATCATTAAGGCATCTCCAGTAATCTTAGATAGTAACATATTGAAATGATCAATAATGCTATTAACTTCTTTCAGAAAGTGTTCTGATAATGGAAGATTATTATGACCAAATGGTATAACAATCTTAGTCTTAAAAATCTTTTTCTGATAACAAAAATTATCAGTTGATCTAATTTTGGAGGATTCTCCAAGAGTCTGAGCATACGTTTGAGTTTAAAGTCTAGGATTAGCAGTACTACTAAGTTGACTAACTGCAAGCCTTTGAGTTCTCATGAATCTGGTAATAGCTACAAATTTTTGTTTGAATTCTACCCATAGTTTATTCTTTACATTCCACCATAAGGCATCTATAAGAGTATTCTCATCATCAAAAAGTTCTCGTGTAAATTTTATCAAGTATGGGTATCTTTGGTTTGGTCTATATTGGGGGAAATATATCTTCCCAATGAGTCTATTTTGAGAAATAATTTCATGTCTAGATTTTCCAGGAGGAACTAGAATATCATCAAAGTTCTCTAGGATTGGTCTTTTTTGAGAGTTTTGAATATGAGTTTTTCTTTGCGTTACACCGGTATTTGGTCTTACGCGTCTAAGATAGTCTGCAACGTCTTCGTTGTTTAGTCTATTTGTTTCAGGGCAACTCATTGTCTCTAAGTCTTCTGTTTGCTACACAAAATAAAAGATTTCATTAGTGTTAGCAAACATAGGTTCTCTAGATATGATGTCTGGAATGGTATTTTTGCTTCCCTTAATATGTATAACAGAAAAGTCATAACCATTAAGTAATTGTTTCCACCTAATAAGTCTATTAGTCCTTGATTTGGATAAGTTTAAGTCTCTGAATTTTACTGCATAAAAAGAGTCAGTATAAACGGTAAAATATTTAGGTCTAAGAAAAAGCATATATTTTTCCATTGGCCTTACTATAGCTAAAACTTTTTTTCATGGGTTGTGTATCTTATTTCTGGATCAGTAAAGGTTCCCAAACTATATCTATAAAGTTTCTTCTTTTTTGTCTGATGATCAATGGCAAAATATACTGCTCCCCATTGTTTATCAGAGGCATTTATTTCTACTATAAATTGGTCTTCAGCATTAGGCAGTTCAAGTAAAGGGATATTCTTGACTGCTTCTTTGATTTGTCTTATAACTTTAAATCATCATTAGTCCATTTAAATGGATTGGCCTTGTCTTTTCCTTTTAATTTGGAAGTAAGACTTTGTCTTTTTTTAAGCAAGGTCTTTAATAAAATCTGCAGCACAATTTAGAAATCCTAAAAATAATTGTAATTATTTTTCTATCTTTGAGTTGGTCTGAAAATTCAAGAATCGGTTTAGTTATGTGTTCTGTTAAAGATATTTTTTCTTTATGGATATGCATTCCCACAAAGTCTATTTCAGTCTGAAATAATTGCATTTTCTTCTCAGAAATAATAATTCCATGTTTATCTAATTTTAAAATAATTTTCTTAAGATGGTATACATGTTTAATCTCAGTCTTGTTGGCTACAAGAATATCATCTATGTAAATAAGACATAATTTTGAATAAAGTCTAAATATATTATCCATTCTTCTTTGGAATACTTGAGGAGAATTGAAGTATCCAAATAGCATAATTAACCATTCATATTTTTATTGGGGCACACTAAAGGTTGTCCAAGTTATGCTATCTGAATGCATCTTTATTTGTTAGAAGCCTGATTTATAGTCAAACTTACTGAATATAATTCTACTTTCAATTAGATTTATTAGATTATTCTTGTCTGGTATCTTATAAGAATTAAACTCATAATTCTTATTAAGGTTTCTATAGTCTATGACCCTTCGTCTTTTTCCTCTCTTTCTTTCAAACTCATTTTGGGCATAGAAGGCAAGGCTATTATGTCTACTTTTGCTTTCTCTAACAATTCCTAGCTTAAGCATTTCATTTATATCTTTTTTGAATTCTTCTATATCTTCTTATGAATATCCTTTCTTATAAGTTCCACCATTAATAGTGGCGTCTGGGTTAATAGGGATAATTTCACAATAACTTTGATCTTTGTTCCACTTAGCAATGGGACTTTCTTCTAGAATAGGCTCTCCTAATTGCTTAATCTTTTATTTTTTTGCTTCTATATCCATTTTCCTTTGTTTGAATATAGTTTGAACCTTTAATAAGGTTTACTGGGCTTGATCTAGAATGTCTTGTTGCATAAGTGATATTTGTTTATAACACTTTTGGTCTGGGCACTTACATTCTTTTTGTAAGGATTTAGTTATTTCTAGGGCTTCTTGTTGGTTTGTATGTGTAGGTCCACCATGCTCAACTGAAGAACTCTTATGGTTTGTTAGCTTAAAATTAGGTTTGACCTGCATAAGGTCAAAAGTAGTCCTATGATCTATTAGAGGGGCAATACTATTAAACTCCTCTTTATTACTAAGTAATATTTTATCATTATACTGAGTATAAGGATGATATTTACTAATAAAGTCTTATCCTAAAATAATGTTTCCTGTGAATCTAAGATGAGGATCCATTATCCAAAACTGATGATTAATAGTTTTGTTAGTCTGATTTTTTAACTTAAAATAAATAGGAATGGTATGAAAATATAAGGTAAATGGATCTCCATTAACTACGTTACCATGGATTTCTTGATTACTATCTAGAAAATATTCTTCAAGGAAGGCATTAGCTTTATAAATACTCTGAGAGCATCCTTCATCTGTAAAAGCTGAAAGTCTTTTAGGATAATCTTCATGTTGTATGAATAATTCTACAAAACAAGCATGCGGTTTAGCAGAAATTCCTAAGTTACTCTTTTCTAAAATAGATATTCCATTCTGGGATATATGTACAAAATCTAATGATGTTAAGTCTTCTGAACTTCTATCAGAGCGGTTTTATTCTATATCATAGGAAATTCCCTTTCCATTTTAGTCTTCATTTTCTTGCAATCTCTTGCCTATATTTCTATCAATGTCTTAATAATATGTTTTAATATCTTTTGAGCATCATACTGGGTAGTATAGATTTCTCTAAATCTATTTCTCCAACTGTTTTCATGGTAGCGTAATTGACAAATAACACAAACCATAAATAATTTTGTTTGTATACTCTCAAAACATTATACACATCTAAAGTCTTTCTAGCTACATTTCATTTCAAATGTGATCTAGGGATATATATTAGCAACTCAGGATTACAAACTGTCAGTCTTTTCCTTAACAAGGGGCTTAATATACATTTATACCAAGCTTCTTCAAAGTCTAGATAATCATTATCTTGATCATGTTGATTAATTTGCATCATATATAAGTCTAGAATATCTTGGGAATCTTTATATTCATCGGTATCACTATTATAGTCTTCTGAATCACTATCTATATATGCACTATAGATAATGGCATTGACATCATTTTTTTATGTTTGATACTTTTATAGCATATAGAATATCTAACTTTTCTTGATCTGCAAAGTCTAATATTGTATTAATAATCTTAATACTTTCTTTATCTTTCTTGTTAGGATAATATTTAGCAAAGTGTTCTTCTTTATAACAAGTCCAACATTCTTTAGTGGAAGTTTTAGATTGAGATATTTCTTTTTCTTTCCTATAATTAGGAACCTTCTTATGTTTATTAATGTTCTTCTTAAAATATCTTCTTTGATTGAATCTATTTTTCTTGGTTCTAGAGTTTCTTTCTCTAAAGGTAGCAGATGGTCTGAATCTATATTTCTTTGAAAAGCCTAAAGGCCTAGCCTTAAACTTTTTTTTATTTCCAATCTTGTTTCCTTTTGAATCTCTTAGATTCACTACCATATCCCCATTGTATTTGAGCAATATCTCTTTTGTCTTTAATTTGAGGAATTTGTTTGAAAGTTTCTTCAATTAACTTTTTCTTGAGTTATATCTCGTCTTTTAGCTATGGTATAGTCTTTGGCAAAATTGATTCTTTCACCAAGGGAGTTATTCTTAATTCCATCAACTCCTCGCCAATTCATGTATTCATTAATTAGGATTTGTCCAATAGTTGTTATCTTTCTAAAATACTCATCTTTTAAGGTCTCGTCAAATTCTTTAATTTGGTAATATTGTTGATCATAATTATTTTTATATTCATCAATCTTGTCTAGTTTGCAAATAATAAGAAGTGCTAACTTAGTTTTTGTTAATCCTTGCTCATTGATTTGAGTTAAATGTCCATCTCCAATAAATTCTGAAGTAAATAATTGAATATATTCTTCAATTAATCTTTCTTCTAAATTTTCTTTCATTTCCTCAATCTTAGCTAGGGATTCTGCATCTGTAGTTTGTCTTACACTGTGTAAGTAATCTTTTGCAATAACTCTAATGGATTTCTCAGCGTATTGTTTACATGAGCTTGCATCCCATTGTTCATTACATGCAAAACACATATTTATTTGATGGAGCTATTCATCTAAGGCTTTCTTACTATCTTGGACATTGTCTAAATTAAAGTATATCCCAAATGGGTTTATCGCTTGACTTGCCATGGTCTTAACAGGAGTAAAACTATTGTCACTAGTTGGAAAGTCCTTTATATAATTAGCTTTAGTCTTTACCACAATGTTTGAATAAATATGAATATTTATTCCTATTGGTTTAATAAAGAGTCTAGGGGCATCATTTAGCCTGCTACCATTTCCTATCTCTTGTTTATTAGGACCTACCTGTGTAGTTGGCATGAATCTTTCTTCTCCTTCTTCCATTAGTCTTAAGTTTCCAAGAAGTTCTTTAGGATTCTTAAATTCTTTTGGTTTTAATATATGGTCTTGCGATATCATATTAAATATATCTCTTTCTTAGAAACTAATAGAATGACTTTTGTTAAGATGTTCTTTAGATGTCTTCATATCCAATTCTTAGGGTTCGTGTCCAAAGTTTTGGGTTCTAGCTTTTTCTCTAACTAAGTTTTTTTGTTCATATGATCTTCTAGGTCTAATTATTGGAGCTTGTCTTAGTAAACTAGAGCTATATTTGCTACTACATTCTCCTTCTAAAGGATCATTGATTATGGCTTCTCCCATATTTCTAAATCTAATTTCTTCAGTGTGGATATTCTTATTGGTAATCTTAGGGGGACCAAACTGGATAGTTACATTTCTAGTGACATCGTCTTGATTAATAAACAAAGGTTTATTCTGTATAGTCTTAGTTTCTTGAAATTCTGACAATTACCAAAGAGTTTTAGCCTTTTCTTTCATAGGTCTAGTATTCCTAATACTGTAAGTATTACTGTTGTCTGTATTATTGGTTCTAACTAATATTTTTTTCATTAAGTCTACCGCTAGGAATTCCCGATTGCATTCCTTCATCGGGAAATTGGGAAAATTTCACATAGCTTTGAAATTCTATATTTATATTAGCATCTGGGATATTATAATCTTTATAGCCACTAGCATATAAGATTACCTTAAAAGGGTTGGATGTGTCTACGGTTACCATAAATGCTGGAATAACATTGAAGTATCCAATGTTATCTGACATTTCTAATTGAGCTATCCCAATAAGGCTTTTCTCAAAATCTTTCCATCTTTTATCTATTAAATAACATAATATGTTAATATTATTTTGAGGTCTATGTAATCCTTGGATTCTTGCTTGAAAGATCCCAAAGGTTAGGAACTGAAACTTCGTATCAGTTCATCTTGGTCTTTGCCATTCTGAGCCAAAAACTTGAAACTCAGTATATGACTTGTCTAACACATGATTTCTACAATGATAAGTCATGTTATAATTATGAGTTTTAGGAGTGTATCCTTCTTTAAATAAGTCTATATATCTAATTACTGGAAGTTTTCCATTATGTATGGAATCTTCAATAATTTTCTAGTCAACTTCACCCTATTCTTTCGATTAGAGAGGATTGGTGAAATTTCTCTCCTTCCATCATGTTCTAACATTGGAGAATGAATATTTAAGTCATTAGAGCATAAAATTACTGTGTCCAATATTTAGTACAGGGCTAACTATCTTACTAGTCTTATCTAATACATCATTTACGATTCTTCTAGTTGTCCTTTCCTTAGTTTCTATATAAGGAGATTCTCTAAATTTACAGGTGGTTACCTGACACGACCACAAATGTGTATCTAGTGTGCGTGTTGATATAGGCTCAAGTGCAAGCCTGTCGCGTTAGTAATAAACCCAGTAAATAGGGATCCTCTCCACGGGGAAATAGGACGAAGAATCGTAACGACATAGAATATATGACTAACCCTAAAATTGACTCTTGAAAAGAAGTAAAAAATATAATTAAGATGGATAGAAAAATCTACTAACTACATGTGAAAGAAAACCAACTAACAACTAAACTAGGTGAAAAGGAACAAATCTACTGAATGAATTAACTATAAATAAGGAAAAATAGGTTATGATACAATCCCCCAAACCCTAGTATATTTACCGTATGTAATCCTAGATTTTGAATTAGAAATTTAATTTAACCCTGACTTTAGTAATCCTAAGCATTACATATATGAGGGTACTAGACCGCATTATACATAATCAAACGTAAAAATAAAGTGGTGCCTAATAGCTACACGTGCATCACATCTTTAAACACCCCTGTTACCTAGGGCAAACGAGGTTAAAAGATCTACGATGGTTGTGAAAACTACACGACACAATTCACTTAAAATTCAATTCAAACCCTATTTTTTACATGGGTAAATTACATCGGGTTGGGTTCATGCACCCCAACCACTACACCAAAATTGGCGATTGGTCATGGCCAAAATCCCTTACCAAAACTGTGGGTCGCGGCCCAAGTCCGTGACCAAAAAATGGTCACGGCTGAGATGGGTCACGGAAGATGGTCGCGAACTTGGGCCGTGACCCATACCGTGACGGGTCACGGCCCTCATCCGTGACCCACAACCGTGATAAATTGGTCGCAGCCAAAGTTCGCGACCCACGTTCGTGACAAAAAAGTAAAAATAAAATTGGTCGCGACCCTCATCCCTGACCCACAACGATACAAATTGGTAGCGGTCAAAGTTCGCGACCCACGACCGTGACAAAAAAATAAAAAAAAATTGATCACAGCCCTCATCCGTGACCCACAACCGTGGCAAATTGGTTGCGCCCAAAGTCCGCGATCCACAACCATGACAAAAAAAAATGGTTGCGGCCCAAGTCCGTGACCCACAACCGTGACGAAAAAAGGAAAAAAATGATCGCGGACTTTGGTCGCGACCATTTTTATGCGCGAGGAAAAAAATAAAAATGGTCATGGACAAATTCCATGACCATATTTAACTATAATTTTAAAAAAAAATGTATTTTTTTAGTCCAATTCTATAATTGGGGTTCCTGTGATTGCATCGTCGGTTGCTATGTGTAATGTTGGACGCGTACGAGGTGTTACAAATATTTATTATTGGCAAAACAATAAAAAAAATCACAAATTGCGAATCGAGAACGTTGTTAATAAACAAATATATATACAAACTTAAAAATATTACACGTCTTAATGTAAAACCTGCTTATTATAAAGCCCGCACGGCCATAAAATTCAACAATCAAATTATAAAAGCCCGCACGGCCATAAAACTAAACAATAAAAGTCTGCACGGCTGTAACACTTAAAAAACGAAATCCTGAATGTCCACAACATATAAACATTCTTCACGTTGTAAACCAGTACCTCCTCCATTTGTTCCGCGTGAAAAAATCGTACAAATGTTAGGATACATAAAAAAATATCAGTAACCGAGTAGTTTTACAAAAAATTAATCAAGCTGAAAAAATGCATATATGAGTTAAAATTTTCAACATATAAATATTTTTATACCTAAGTCTAAAAATATGCAAATTACCTTCGTATTCTCAAACCGAAAGTCCCACGGCTGCGTGGTCAGTTCCTACGAGTTACATTGGTCCCGTGGGAGGTGTTAGTGTCACCCACGGGGCCGTTCGGGGGCTGTTTCGAGTTTTCACCCTCTAACGCCATGCTTTTAAGCCTAATTCTAGAAATATAAAAATTATCGTCGTATTCATATACCGGGAGACCCGCGACTGTGGGGTCAGTTCCTACGAGTTACAATGGTCCCGTTGGAGGTGTTGGTGCCACCCACGGGGCCGTTCGGGGGTTGTTTCGAGTTTTCACTCTCTAACGTCAAGTTTTGCTTAAGTCTAGAAATATGAAAATTATCATCGTCTTCTCAAATTAGGAGTCTCACGGCTGCGCGGTTAGTTCCTACGAGTTACATTGGTCCCGTGGGAGGTGTTGGTGCCGCCCACAGGGCCGTTCGGGGGCTGTTTTGGGTTTTCACCCTCTAACGCCATGTTTTTAAGCCTAAGTCTAGAAATATACAAATTATCATCGTATTCTCAAACTGAGAGTTCCGCAACTGCACGGTCAGTTCCTACGAGTCACATTGGTCCCATGGGAGGTGTTGGTACCACCCACGGGGCCGTTCGGGGGCTGTTTTGAGTTTTCACCCTCTAACGCCATGTTTTGAAGGCTAAGCCTATAAATATGAAAATTATCGTCGTATTCTCAAACCGGTAGATCCGCAACTGCGAGGTTGGTTCCTACGAGTTACATTAGTCCCGTGGGAGGTGTTGGTGCCACACACGGAGTCGTTCGGGGGTTGTTTTGGGTTTGCACCCACTAACGCAATGTTTTTAAGCCTAAGTCTAAAATTATGCAAATTACCGTCGTATTCTCAAACCGGGAGTCCCACGGCTGCATGACCAGTTGCTACGAGTCACATTGGTCCCGTGGGAAGTGCTGGTGCCACCCACGGGGCCTTTCGGGGGCTGTTTTGGGTTTTCACCCACTAACGTCGTGTTTTTAAGCCTAAGTCAAGAATTATGCAAACGTATTCTCAAACCGGGTGTCCCGCGGCTGCGTGGTCAGTTCCTATGAGTTACATTCGTCCCGTGGGAGGTGTTGGTGCCACCCACGGGGCAGTTCGGGGGCTGTTTCGAGTTTTCATCCTCAAATGCCATGGTTTTAAGCCCAAGTCTAGATATATGAAAATTATCGTTGTATTCTCAAATCGGGAGACCCGCGACAGCGGGATCGATTCCTACGAGTTACATTGATCCCGTGGGAGGTGTTGGTGCCACCCACGGGGCCGCTCGGGGGCTGTTTTGCGTTTTCACCCACTAACGCCATGTTTTACTTAAATCTATAAATATGAAAATTATCATCGTATTCTCAAACAGGGAGTCCCACGGCTGCGCGGTCAGTTCCTACGAGTTACATTGATCCCGTGGGAGGTGTTGGCGCCACCCACGGGGCTGTTAGGGGGATGTTTTGGGTTTTCACCCTCTAACGCCATGTTTTTAAGCTTAGGTCTAGAAATATGAAAATTATCGTCGTATTCTCAAACCGGGAGTCCCGGGACTGCGCGGCTAGTTCCTACGAGTTACATTAGTGTCGTGAGAGGTGTTGGTGCCACCCAGGGGGCCGTTCAGGGGCAGTTTCGGGTTTTCACCAACTAATGCCATGTTTTTAAGCCTAAGTCTAAAATTATGCAAATTACCCTCGTATTCTCAAAGCAGGAGTCCCCCGGCTGCGCGGCCAGTTCCTACGAGTCACATTGGTCCCGTGGGAGGTGTTGGCGCCACCCACAGGGCCGTTCGGCGGTTGTTTTGGGTTTTCACTCACTAACGCCGTGTTTTTAAGCCTAAGTCTTAAAATATGCAAATTTCTGTTGTATTCTCAAATCGGGAGTCCCGCGGGTGCGTGGTCAGTTCCTACGAGTTACATTGGTCCCGTGGGAGGTGTTGGAGCCACCCACGGGGCCGTTCGGGGGTTGTTTCGAGTTTTCACCCTCTAACGCCATGTTTTTAAGCCTAAGTCTATAAATATGCAAATTATCGTCGTATTCTCAAATCGGGAGACTCGTGGCTGTGGGGTCAGTTTGTACGAGTTACATTGGTCCCATGGTGGGTGTTTGTACCACCCACGGTGCCGTTCGGGGGTTATTTTTGAGTTTTCACCCTCTAATGCCATGTTTTGCTTAAATCTACAAATATGCAAATTATCGTCGTATTCTAAAATCGAGAGTCTCGCGGCTGTGCGGACAGTTCGTACGAGTTACATTGGTCCCGTGGAAGGTGTTGACGCCACCCATGGGGCTGTTTGCGGGTTGTTTTGGATTTTCAGCTTGTAACGCCATGTTTTTAAGCCTAAGTATAGAAATACGCAAATTATCATCGTATTCTCAATCCGGGAGACCGCGGCTGCGGGGTCAGTTACTACGAGTTACATTGGTCCCGTGGGAGGTGTTGGTACCACCCACGGGGCCATTCAGGGGTTGTTTCGAGTTTTCACCCTCTAACGCCATGTTTTGCTTAAATCTTGAAATATGCAAATTATCTTCGTATTCTCAAATCGGGAGTCTCGTGGATGTGCGGTCACTTCCTACGAGTTACATTCGTCCCGTGTTAGGTGTTGGCGCCACCCACAGGGCTGTTTGGGGGCTATTTTGGATTTTCACCCTCTAACGCCATGTTTTTAAGCCTATGTCTAGAAATAGGTAAATTATCATCGTATTCTCAAATCGGGAGTCTCGCGGCTACGCGATCAGTTCCTACGAGTTACATTGGTGTCATGGGAGTTGTTGGCGCCACTCACGGGGTGATTCGATTGCTGTTTTGGGTTTTCACCCTCTAACGCAATGTTTTTAAGCCTATGTCTAGAAATATGAAAATTATCGTCATATTCTCAAACCGGTAGACCCGCGGCTGCGGGATCGGTTCCTACGAGTTACATTGGTCATGTGGGAGGTGTTGATGCCACCCACGGGGCCGTTCGGGGGTTGTTTCGAGTTTTCACCCTCTAAAGCAATGTTTTGCTTAAATTTAGAAATATACAAATTATCGTCGTATTCTAAAATCGGGAGTCTCGCGACATCGCGGTCAGTTCCTACGAGTTACATTGGTCCCGTGGAGGTGTTGGCGCCACCCACGAGGCTGTTTGGGGGCTGTTTTGGGTTTTCACCCTCTAACGCCATGTTTTTAAGCCCAAGTCTAAAAATATGCAAATTATCATCGTATTCTCAAACTGGGAGACCCGCGACTGCGGGGTTAGTTACTTCAAGTAACATTGGTCCCGTGGAAGGTGTTGGTGCCACCCACGGGGCCGTTCGGGGGTTGTTTCGATTTTCACCCCATAACGCCACGTTTTGCTTAAATCTAGAAATATGCAAATTAGCCGTATTCTCAAATCGGGAGTCTCGCGACTGCGCGGTCAGTTCCTACGAGTTACATTGGTCCCGTGGGAGGTGTTTATGCCACCCACGGGGCCGTTCGGGGGCTGTTTCGGGTTTTCACCCACTAACGCCATATTTTTAAGCGTAAGTCTAGAATTATTCAAATTACCGTCGTATTCTCAAACCGGGAGTTCCGTGGCTGCGCGACCAATTCCTACGAGTCACATTGGTCTCGTGGGAGGTGTTGGTGCCACCCACGGGGCCGTTAGGGGGTTGTTTTGAGTTTTCACCGTCAAACGCAATGTTTTTAAGTCTAAGTCTAGAAATATGCAAATTATCGTCGTATTCTCAAACCGAGAGACCCGTGACTGAGGGTCAATTCGTACAAGTTGCGTTCGTCCCGTTGGAGGTGTTGGTGCCTCCCACGGGGTCATTCGGGGGTTGTTTCGAGTTTTCACCCTCTAACGCCATGTTTTGCTTAAATCTATAAATATGAAAATTATGGTCGTATTCTCAAACTGGGAGTCTTGCGACTGCGCGTTGAGTTACTACGAGTTACATTACTCCCGTGGGAGGTGTTGGCGCCACCCACGGGGCTGCTCGGGGACTGTTTTGGGTTTTCACCATCTAACGCCATGTTTTTAAGCGTAAGTCTAAACATATGCAAATTATCATCGTATTCTCAAATCGGGAGTCTCGGGGCTGCGCAACTAGTTCCTACGAGTTACATTACTCCCGTGGGAGGTGTTGGTGCCACCCACGGGGCCGTTCGGGGGCTGTTTCAGGTTTTCAGCCACTAATGCCATATTTTTAAGACGAGGTCTAGAATTATGCAAATTACTGTCGTATTCTCAAATCGGGAGTCCCGCGTCTGCGTGGTCAGTTCCTACATGTTACATTGGCCCCGTGGGAGGTTTTGGTGCCACTCACGGGACCGTTCGGGGGCTGTTTCGAGTTTTCACTCTCTAACGCCATGTTTTTAAGCCTAAGTCTAGAAATATGCAAATTATCGTCGTATGCTCAAACTGGAAGACCCGCGACTGCGGGGTCAGTTCCTATGAGTTACATTAGTCCCGTGGGAGGTGTTGGTGCCACCCATGGGGCCGTTCAGGAGTTGTTTCGAGTTTTCACCCTTTAATGCCATGTTTTGCTTAAATCTATATATGTGAAAATTATCGTCGTATTCTTAAACCGATAGTCTCGGGGCTACACGGCGAGTTCCTACGAGTTACATTAGTCCCGTGGGAGGTGTTGGTGCCACCCACGGGGCCGTTCGGGGGCTGTTTCGGGTTTGCGCCCACTAACGCCATATTTTTAAGCCGAGGTCTAGAATTATGCAAATTATCCTCGTATTCTCAAAACGAGAGTCCCATGGCTGCACGACCAGTTCCTACGAGTCACATTGGTCCCGTGGGAAGTGTTGGTGCCACCCACGGGGACGTTCGGGGGCTGTTTTGCATTTTCACCCACTAACGCCGTATTTTTAAGCCCTAGTCTAGAATTATGCAAATTACCATCGTATTCTGAAATCTGGTGTCCCGCGGCTACGTGGTCAGTTCCTACGAGTTACATTGGTCCCGTGGGAGGTGTTGGTGCCACCCACGGGGCCATTCGGGGGCTGTTTCGAGTTTTCAACCTCTAACGCCGTGTTTTTAAGCCTAAGTCTAGAAATATGAAAATTATCATCGTATTCTCAAATTGGGAGACCCGCGGCTGCGGGATCGGTTCGTACGAGTTACAGTGGTCCCGTGGGAAGTGTTGGTGCCACCGACGGGGCCATTTGGGGGTTGTTTCGGGTTTTCACCCTCTCACACCATATTTTGCTTAAATCCATAAATATACAAATTATCGCCGTATTCTTAAATCTGGTGTCTCACAGCTGCGCAGTCAGTTCCTACGAGTCACATTGTCCCGTGCGAAGTGTTGGTGCCACCCACTGGGCCATTCGGGTGCTGTTTTGGCTTTTCACCCACTAACGCCGTGTTTTTAAGCCTAAGTCTAGAATTATGCAAATTACCATCGTATTTGCAAACCGGGTGTCCCGCGGCGGCGGGGTTAGTTCGTACAAGTTACATTGGTCCCGATGTAGGTGTTGGTGCCACCCACGGGGTCGTTCGGGGGTTGTTTTGAGTTTTCACCTTCTAACGCCATGTTTTGCTTAAATCTTCAAATATGAAAAATTATCGTCGTATTCTCAAATCGGGAGTCTCGCGGATGCGGGGACAGTTCCTACGAGTTATATTGGTCCCGTGGGAGGTGTTGGCGCCACCCACGGGGATGTTCGGGGGCTGTTTTGGGTTTTCACCCTCTAAGGGCATGTTTTTAAGCCTAAGTCTAGAAATATGCAAATTATCGTCGTATTCTCAAACCGGGAGTCCTGAGGCTGCGCGGCTAGTTCCTACGAATTACATTGGTCCCGTAGGAGGTGTTATAGCCAACCACGGGGCCGTTCGGGTGCTGTTTCGCATTTCCACCCACTAACGCCATGTTTTTAAGCCTAAGTCTAGAAATATGCAAATTGTCATCGTATTCTCAAACCGGGAGACCCACGGCTGCAGGGGCGGTTCTTGTAAGTTAGATTGGTCTCGTGGGAGGTGTTGGTGCCACCCACGGGGCCGTTCGGGGGTTGTTTCGAGTTTTCACCCTCTAACGCCATATTTTTAAGCCTAAGTCTAGAAATATGCAAATTATCATCGTATTATCAAACCGGGAGACCTGCAACTGCGGGCTCAGTCCGTACGAATTATATTGGTCCCGTGGGAGGTGTTGGTGCCAACCACAGGGTCGTTCGGGGGTTGTTTCGAGTTTTCACACCCTAACGCCATGTTTTGCTTAAATCTAGAAATATACAAATTATCGTCGTACTCTCAAACCGGGAGTCTCAGGGCAGCGCGGTCAGTTCCTACGAGTTACATTGGTCACGTGGGAGGTGTTGGCGCCACCCACGGGGCTGTTAGGGGGATGTTCAGAGTTAGCACCCACTAACGCCATTTTTTTAAGCCTAAGTCTAAAATTATGCAAATTATCATCGAATTCTCAAACCGAGAGTCCCACGGCTGTGCAGCCAGTTCCTACGAGTCACATTCGTCCCGTGGGAAGTGTTGGTGCCACCCACAGGACCTTTCGGGGGCTGTTTTGGGTTTTCACCCACTAACGCCGTGTTTTTAAGCCTAAGTCTAGAGTTATGAAAATTACCATCGTATTCTCAAATCGGGTATCTCGCGACTGCACGGTCAGTTCCTACGAGTTACATTGGTTCCCGTGGGAGGTGTTGCCGCCACCCACGGGGCTGTTCGGGGGCTGTTTTGGGTTTTCACCCTCTAAAGCCATGTTTTTAAGCCTAAGCCTAGAAATGTGCAAATTATCATCGTATTCTCAAACCGGGAGTCTCGGGGCTACGCGGCTACTTCCTACGAATTACATTGGTCCCGTGGGAGGTGTTGGAGCCACCCACGGGGCTGGTCGAGTGTTGTTTCGCGTTTCCACCCACTAATACCATGTTTTTAAGCCTAAGTCTAGAATTATGCAAATTACCAACGTATTCTCAAACCGGGAGTCCTGCGGCTGCGCAACGAGTTCCTACTTGTCACATTGGTCCCGTGGGAGGTGTTGGTGCCTACCACGGGGCCGTTCAGGGGTTGTTTCGAGTTTTGACCCACTAACACCTTGTTTTTAAGCCTAAGCCTAGAAATATTCAAATTTCTGTCGTATCTTCAAATCGGGAGTCCCGCGGCTGCGTGGTCAGTTGCTACGAGTTACATCGGTCCCTTGGGAGGTGTTAGTGTCACCCATAGGGCCGTTCAGGGGCTGTTTCAGGTTTTCACCCTCTAACGCCATATTTTGAAGCCTAAGTCTAGAATTATGCAAATTACCGTCGTATTCTCAAATCGGGAGTCCTGCGGTTATGTGGCTAGTTTCTACGAGTCACATTGGTCCTGTGGGACGTGTTGGTGCCACCCATGGGGCCGTTCGGGGTTGTTTCGAGTTTTGACACACTAATGCCGTGTTTTTAAGCCTAAGTCTAGAAATATGCAAATTACCGTCGTATTCTCAAACTGGGAGTCTCGCGGTTGCGTGGTCATTTCCTACGAGTTACATTGGTCCCATGGGAGGTGTTAGTGTCACCCACAGGGCCATTCGGGGGCTGTTTCGAGTTTTCACCCTTTAACGCCATGTTTTTAAGCCTAAGTCTAGACATATGCAAATTATCGCCGTATTCTCATATCGGGAGACCCACGGCTGCTGGGTCAGTTCCTATGAGTTACATTGGTCCCGTGGGAGGTGTTAGTGACACCCACGGGGCCGTTCAGGGGTTATTTCGAGTTTTCACCCTCTAACGCCATGTTTTGCTTAAGTTTAGAAATATGCGAATTATCGTCGCCTTCTCAAACCGGGAGTCTCGCGGCTGCGCGGTTAGTTCCTACGAGTTACATTGGTCTCGTGGGAGGTATTGGTGCCACCCACAGGGCGGTTCGAGGGTTTTTTTGGGTTTTCACCCTCTAACGCCATGTTTTTAAGCCTAAGTCTAGAAATATACAAATTATCGTCGTATTGTCAAACTGGGAGTCCCGCGACTTTGCGGTCAGTTCCTATGAGTCACATTGGTCCCATGGGAGGTGTTGGTACCATCCACGGGGCTGTTCAGTGGTTGTTTCGAGTTTTAACCCCTAAAGCCATGTTTTTAAGCCTAAGTCTAGAAATATGCAAATTATCGTCGTATTCTCAAACCGGGAGACCCGCGGCTGCAGGATCGGTTTCTACGAGTTACAATGGTCCTGTGGTAGGTGTGGGTGGGGGTTGTTTCGAGTTTTCACCCTCTAACGCCATGTTTTGTTTCAAACTAAAAATATGCAAATCATCGTCGTATTCTCAAATCGGGAGTCTCACGGCTGCGCGGTCAGTTCCTACGAGTTACATTGGTCCCGTGGGAGGTGTTGGCACCACCCACGGGGCTGTTTTAGGTCTTGACCCTCTAACGCCATGTTTTTAGCCTAAGTCTAGAAATATGGAAATTATCGTGGTAGTCTCAAACCGGGAGTCCCGCGGCTACGCGGCCAGTTCCTATGAGTCACATTGGTCCCGTGGGAGTTGTTGGTGCCACCCACGAGACTAATCGGTGGTTATTTTGAGTTTTGACCCACTAACACCGTGTTTTTAAGCCCAAGTCTAGAAATGTGCAAATTACCGTTGTATTCTCAAACCTAGAGTCCCGCGGCTGCATGATCAGTTCCTACGAGTTACATTGGTCCCGTGGGAGATGTTAATGTCACCCACGGGGCCGTTCGGGGGCTATTTCGAGTTTTCACCTTCTAACGCCATGTTTTTAAGCCTAAGTCTAGAAATATGCAAATTATCATCGTATTCTCATACCGGGAGACCCGCGGCTGCGGGGTCAATTTCTACGAGTTACAATAGTCCCGTGGGAGGTGTTGGTGCCACCCAAGGGGCCGTTCGGGGGTTGTTTCGAGTTATCACCCTCTAACGTCATATTTTGCTTAAGTTTAGAAATACGCAAATTATCATTGTCTTCTCAAACTGGGAGTCTCGCGGCTGCGTGGTCAGTTCCTACGAGTTACATTGGTCCCGTGGGAGGTATTGGTGCCACCCACAGGGCCGTTTGGGGGCTGTTTTGGGTTTTCACCCCCTAACACCTTGTTTTTAAGCCTATGTCTAGAAATATGCAAATTACAGTTGTATTCTCAAACGGGGAGTCCCGCGATAATGCGGCCAGTTCCTACGAGTCACATTGGTCCCATGGGAGGTGTTAGTACCACCCACGGGCCGTTCGGGGGATGTTTCGAGATTTCACCCTCTAACACCATGTTTTCAAGCCTAAGTCTAGAAATACGAAAATTTGTCATCGTATTCTCAACCCGAGAGACTCGCGAGTGCGGGATCGGTTCCTACGAGTTATATTGGTCCCGTGGGAGGAGTTGATGCCACCCACGGGGCCGTTCGGGGGTTGTTTTGAGTTTTCACCCTCTAACGCCATGTTTTGCTTCAATCTACAAATATGCAAATTATCATCGTATTCTCAAACCGGGAGTCTCACGGTTGCGCGGTCAGTTCCTACGAGTTACATTGGTCCCGTGGGAGGTGTTGGCGCCACCCACGGGCAGTTTGGAGACTGTTTCGAGTTTTCACCCTTTAACGCTTTATTTTTAAGCCCAAGTCTAGAAATATGCAAATTATCGTCGTATTCTCAAATCGGGAGACCCGCGGCTGCGGGATCGTTTCCTACGAGTTACATTGGTCCTGTGAGAGGTGTTGGTGCCACCGACGAGGCCGTTCGGGGGTTGTTTTGAGTTTTCACCCTCTAACACCATGTTTTGCTTCAATCTATAAATATAGAAATTATCATCGTATTCTCCAACTGGGAGTCTCACGGCTGCGCAGTCAGTTCCTACGAGTCACATTGGTCCCATGGGAGGTGTTAGTACCACCCACGGGCCGTTCGGGGGATGTTTCGAGATTTCACCCTCTAACACCATGTTTTCAAGCCTAAGTCTAGAAATACGAAAATTTGTCATCGTATTCTCAACCCGAGAGACTCGCGAGTGCGGGATCGGTTCCTACGAGTTATATTGGTCCCGTGGGAGGAGTTGATGCCACCCACGGGGCCGTTCGGGGGTTGTTTTGAGTTTTCACCCTCTAACGCCATGTTTTGCTTCAATCTACAAATATGCAAATTATCATCGTATTCTCAAACCGGGAGTCTCACGGTTGCGCGGTCAGTTCCTACGAGTTACATTGGTCCCGTGGGAGGTGTTGGCGCCACCCACGGGGCTGTTAGGGGGTTGTTTTGGGTTTTCACCCTCTAGCGCCATGTTTTTTAACCTAAGTTTAGAAATATAGAAATTATCATCGTATTCTCAAATCGAGAGACTCAGGGCTGCGCGATCAGTTCCTACGAGTTACATTGGTCCCGTGGGAGGTGTTGGAGCCAGCCACGGGGCTGTTAGGGGGCTGTTTTGGGATTTCACCCTCTAACGCCATGTTTTTAAGCCTAAGTCTACAAATATGGAAATTATCATTGTGTTCTCAAACCAGGAGTCCCGGGGTCGTGCTGCCAGTTCCTAGGAGTTACATCGTCCCGTGGGATGTGTTGGTGCCACCCACGGGGCCATTTGGGGGCTGTTTCGGGTTTGCACCCACTAACGCCATGTTTTCAAGACTAAGTCTAAAATTATGCAAATTATCATCGTATTCTTAAACTGGGACTCCCACGGCGGCGCGGCCAGTTCCTACGAGTCACATTGGTCTCGTGGGAAGTGTTGGTGCCACCCACGGGGCCGTTCGGGAGTTGTTTTGGGTTTTCACCCACTAACGCCGTGTTTTTAAGCCTAAGTCTAGAATTAAGAAAATTACCATCATATTCTCAAACCGGGTGTCCCGCGGCAGCGTGGTCAGTTCCTACGAGTTACATTGGTCCCGTGGGAGATGTTGTTGCCACCCACGAGGCCATTCGGGGGCTGTTTCGAGTTTTCACCCTCTAACGCCATGTTTTGCTTAAATCTATAGATATGAAAATTACCGTCGTATTCTTAAATCGGGTGCCCCACGGTAGCGCGGTCAGTTCCTACGAGTTACATGAGTCCCGTGGGAAGTGTTGGTGGCATCCACGGTGCCGTTCGGGGGCTGTTTTGGGTTTTCACCCACTAATGTCGTGTTTTTAAGCCTAAGTCTAGAATTATGCAAATTACCATCGTATTCTCAAACCGGGAGTCCCGCGGCTGCGCGACGAGTTCCTACTTGTCACATTGGTCGCGTGGAAGGTGTTGGTGACAGCCACGGGGCCGTTCAGGGGTTGTTTTGAGTTTTCACCCTCTAACGCTGTGTTTTTAAGCCTAAGCCTAGAAATATGCAAATTTATGTTGTATTCTCAAACCGGGTGTCCCTAGGCTACGTGATCAGTTCCTAATAGTTACCTTGGTCCCTAAGGAAGTGTTAGTGTCACCCACGGGGCCGTTCGGGGGCTGTTTCACGTTTTCACGCTCTAACGCCATGTTTTTAAGCCAAAATATCTATAATTATGCAAATTACCATCGTATTCTCAAATCGGGAGTCCCGCGGTTGTGCGGCTAGTTTCTACAAGTCACATTGGTCCCGTGGGAGGTGTTGGTGCCACCCACGGGGCCGTTTGGGGGTTGTTTCGGGTTTTGACACACTAATGCCGTATTTTTAAGCCTAAGTCTTGAAATATGCAAATTATCATCGTATTCTCAAATCGGGAGTTCCGCGGCTGCGTGGTCAGTTCCTACGAGTTACATTGGTCCCGTGGGAGGTGTTAGTGTCACCCACGGGGCCGTTAGGGGGCTGTTTCGAGTTTTCACCCATTAACGCCATGTTTTTAAGCCTAAGTCTCAAAATATAAAAATTACCGTCGTACTCTCAAACTAGGAGTCCCGCGACTGCGCGGTCAGTTCCTACGAGTCACATTGGTCCCATGGGAGGTGTTGGTACCACCCACGGGGCCGTTCGGCAGCTGTTTCGAGTTTTCACCCCTAACGCCATTTTTTTAAGCATAAGTCTAGAAATATGCAAATTATCATCGTATTATCAAATCGGGAGACCCGCGATTGCGGGATCAGTTTCTACGAGTCACATTGGTCCCGTGAGAAGTGTTGGTGCCACCCACGGGGTCGTTCGGGGGCTGTTTTGGATTTTCACCCACTAATGTCGTATTTTTAAGCTTAAGTCTAGAATTATGCAAATTACCGTTCTATTCTCAAACCGGGTGTCCCGCGACTGCGTGGTCGGTTCCTACGAGTTATATTTTTCCCGTGGGAGGTGTTGGTGCCACCCACGGGGCAGTTCGGGGGCTGCTTCGAGTTTTCATCCTCTAACGCCATGTTTTTAAGCCTAAGTCTAGATATATGCAAATTATTGTCGTATTCTCAAACCGGGAGATCGGCGGGTGCGGGATTGATTCCTACGACTTACATTGGTCCCGTGGGAGGTGATGGTGACACCCACGGGGCCGTTCGATGGTTGTTTTGAGTTGTCACCCTCTAACACCATGTTTAGCTTAAATCTAGAAATATGCAAATTATCGTTGTATTCTCAAACCGTGAGTCTCACGACTGCGCGATCAGTTCCTATGAGTAACATTGGACCCATGGGAGGTGTTGGTGCCACCCACGGGGCTGTTGGTGCCACCCACGGGGCTGTTGGGGGGATGTTTTGGGTTTTCACCATCTAACAGCATGTTTTTAAGCCTAAGTCTATAGATATGTAAATAATCATCGTATTCTCAAACCGGGAGTCCCGGGGCTGCGCGGCCAGTTCCTACAAGTTACATTAATACCGTGGGAGGTGTTGGTGCCACCCACGGGGCCGTTCGGGGGCTGTTTCTTATTTGCAGCCACTAACGCCATATTTTTAAGCCCAAGTCTAAAATTATGCAAATTATCGTCGTATTTTTAAACCGGGAGTCCCACGGCTGCGCGACCAGTTCCTACGAGTCACATTGGTCCCAGGGGAAGTGTTGGTGCCACCCACGAGGCCGTTTGGGGGATGTTTTGGGTTTTCACCCACTAACGTCGTCTTTTTAAGCCTCGGTTTAGAATTATGCAAATTACCATCGTATTCTCAAACCGGGTGTCCGACGGCAGCGTGGTCAGTTCCTACGAGTTACATTGGTCCCGTGGGAGGTGTTGGTGCCACCCACGGGGCTGTTTGGGGGCTGTTTCGAGTTTTCACCCTCTAACGCCATGTTTTTAAGCCTATGTTTTAAAATATGTAAATTATCGTCGTATTCTCAAACCAGGAGACCCGCGGCTGCGGGATCGGTTCCTACGAGTTACCTAGGTCCTGTGGGAGGTGTTGGTGCCACCGACGGGGCCGTTCGGGGGTAATTTTGAGGCTTCAGCCACTAACGTCGTGTTTTTAAGCCTAAGTCTAGAAATATGGAAATTTCCATCGTATTCTCAAACTGGGAGTCCCGCGGTTGCGTGGTCAGTTCCTACGAGTTACATTGGTCCGGTGGGAGGTATTGGTACCACCCACGGGGCCGTTCGGGGGTTGTTTCGAGTTTTCACCCTCTAACGCCATGTTTTTTAACCTAAGTCTAGAAATATGGAAATTATCGTCGTATTCTCAAACCGGGAGTCTTCGGCTACGGGGCCAGTTCCTACGAGTTACATTAGTACCTTGGGAGGTATTGGTGCCATCCACTGGGCCGTTCGGGGGCTGTTTGGGGTTTTTACCCACTAACACCATGTTTTTAAGCCTAAGTCAAATTATGCAAATTACCATCGTATTCTTAAATCGGGAGTCCCACGACTGCGCGGGCTAGTTCCTACGAGTCACATTGATCCCGTGAGAGGTGCTGGTGCCACCCACGGGGCCGTTCGGGGGTTATTTTGGGTTTTCACCCACTAACACCGTGTTTTTAAGCCTAAGTCTAGAAATATGCAAATTTCCATCGTATTCTCAAACTTGGAGTCCCGCGGCTGCGTGGTCAGTTCCTACGAGTTGCATTGGTCCCGTGGGAGGTATTGGTACCACCCATGGGGCCGTTCGGGGGTTGTTTCGAGTTTTCACCCTCTAACGCAATGTTTTTAAGCCTAAGTCTAGAAATATGGAAATTATCATCGTATTCTCAAATCGGGAGTCTCCGGCTACGGGGCCAGTTCCTAAGAGTTACATTAGTACCGTGGGAGGTATTGGTGCCACCCACGGGGCCGTTCGGGGGATGTTTCGGGTTTTTACCCACTAATGCCATGTTTTTAAGCCTAAGTCAAATTATGCAAATTACCGTCGTATTCTTAAACTGAGAGTCCCACGGCTGCGCGGCTAGTTCCTTCGAGTCACATTGATCTCGTGAGAGGTGTGGGTGCCACCCACGGGGCCGTTCGGGGGTTATTTCGGGTTTTCACCCACTAACGTCGTGTTTTTAAGCCTAAGTCTAGATATTTTTAAATTTTCATCGTATTCTCAAACTGGGAGTCCTGCGACTACGTGGTCAGTTCCTATGAGTTACATTGGTCCCGTGGGAGGTATTGGTGCCACCCACAGGGCCGTTCGGGGGTTGTTTCTAGTTTTCATCCTCTAATATCATGTTTTTAAACCTAAGTCTAGAAATATGCAAATTATCGTCGTATTCTCAAATCGGGAGTTCCGCGGCTGCGTGGTCAGTTCCTACGAGTTACATTGGTCCCGTGGGAGGTGTTAGTGTCACCCACGGGGCCGTTCGGGGGCTGTTTCGAGTTTTCACCCTTTAACGCCATGTTTTTAAGCCTAAGTCTTAAAATATAAAAATTACCGTCGTACTCTCAAACTGGGAGTCCCGCGACTGCGCGGTCAGTTCCTACGAGTCACATTGGTCCCATGGGAGGTGTTGGTACCACCCACGGGGCCGTTCTGCAGCTGTTTCGAGTTTTCACCCCTAATGCCATTTTTTTAAACATAAGTCTAGAAATATGCAAATTATCATCGTATTCTCAAATCGGGAGACCCCCGATTGCGGGATCAGTTTCTACGAGTTACATTGGTCCTGTGGGAGGTGTTGGTGCCACCGACGGGGCCGTTCGGGGGTTGTTTCGAGTTTTCACCCTCTAACGCCATGTTTTGCTTCAATATAGAAATATGCAATTATCGTCGTATTCTCAAACCGGGAGTCTCACATCTGCGCGGTCAGTTCCTACGAGTTACATTGGTCCCGTGGGAGGTGTTGGCGCCACCCACGGGGCAGTTAGGGGCCTGTTTTGGGTTTTCACCCTCTAATGCCATATTTTTTAGCCTAAGTCTAGAAATATGTATATTATCATCGTATTCTCAAACCGAGAGTCTCGGGGCTGCGCGGCCAGTTCCTACGAGTTACATTAGTCCCGTGGGAGGTGTTGGTGCAACCACGGGCCCGTTCGGGGGCTGTTTCGGGGTTTCACATACTAACGCCATGTTTTTAAGCCTAAGTCTAAAATGATGCAAATCGTTGTCGTATTCTCAAATCGAGAGTCCCACAGCTGCGCGGCCAGTTCCTACGAGTCACATTGGTCCCGTGAGAAGTGTTGGTGCCACCCACGGGGTCGTTCGGGGGCTGTTTTGGATTTTCACCCACTAATGCCGTGTTTTTAAGCCTAAGTCTAGAATTATGCAAATTACCGT
The DNA here is from genome assembly GCA_949130495.1 of Sambucus nigra. NCBI lineage: Eukaryota > Viridiplantae > Streptophyta > Magnoliopsida > Dipsacales > Adoxaceae > Sambucus > Sambucus nigra. The sequence goes on along the minus strand of OX422211.1, from coordinate 461,796,899 downwards.
TCTGTTCTCAAACCGGGTGTCCCGCGACTGTGTGGTCAGTTCCTACGAGTTATATTTTTCCCGTGGGAGGTGTTGGTGCCACCCACGGGGCAGTTCGGGGGCTGCTTTGAGTTTTCACCCTCTAACGCCATGTTTTTAGGCCTAAGTCTAGATATATGCAAATTATTGTCGTATTCTCAAACCGGGAGATCGGCGGGTGCGGGATTGATTCCTACGACTTACATTGGTCCCGTGGGAGGTGTTGGTGCCACCCACGGGGCCGTTCGAGTGTTGTTTTGAGTTGTCACCCTCTAACACCATGTTTATCTTAAATCTAGAAATATGCAAATTATCGTTGTATTCTCAAACCGTGAGTCTCACGACTGCGCGATCAGTTCCTATGAGTAACATTGGTCCCGTGGGAGGTGTTGGTGCAACCCACGGGGCTGTTGGGGGGATGTTTTGGGTTTTCACCATCTAACGCCATGTTTTTAAGCCTAAGTCTAGAGATATGTAAATAATCATCGTATTCTCAAACCGGGAGTCCCAGGGCTGCGCGGCCAGTTCCTACAAGTTACATTAGTACCGTGGGAGGTGTTGTGTGTCACCCACGGGGCCGTTCGGGGGCTGTTTCTTATTTGCAGCCACTAACGCCATATTTTTAAGCCTAAGTCTAAAATTATTCAAATTATCGTCGTATTCTCAAACCGGGAGTCCCACGGCTGCGCGACCAGTTCCTACGAGTCACATTGGTCCCAGGGGAAGTGTTGGTGCCACCCACGGGGCCGTTTGGGGGATGTTTTAGGTTTTCACCCACTAACGTCGTGTTTTTAAGCCTCGGTTTAGAATTATGAAAATTACCATCGTATTCTCAAACCGGGTGTTCGACGGCAGTGTGGTCAGTTCCTACGAATTACATTGGTCCCGTGGGAGGTGTTGGTGCCACCCACGGGGCTGTTTGGGGGCTGTTTCGAGTTTTAACCCTCTAACGCCATGTTTTTAAGCCTAAGTTTTAAAATATGTAAATTATCATCGTATTCTCAAACCAAGAGACCCGCGGCTGCGGGATCGGTTCCTACGAGTTACCTAGGTCCTGTGGGAGGTGTTGGTGCCACCGACGGGGCCGTTCGGGGGTTATTTCGAGGTTTCAGCCACTAACGCCGTGTTTTTAAGCCTAAGTCTAGAAATAGGCAAATTTCCATCGTATTCTCAAACTGGGAGTCCCGCGGCTGCGTGGTCAGTTTCTACGAGTTACATTGGTCCGGTGGGAGGTATTGGTACCACCCACGGGGCCGTTCGGGGGTTGTTTTGAGTTTTCACCCTCTAACGCCATGTTTTTTAACCTAAGTCTAGAAATATGGAAATTATCGTCGTATTCTCAAACCGGGAGTCTTTGGCTACGGGGCCAGTTCCTACGAGTTACATTAGTACCTTGGGAGGTATTGGTGCCATCCACTGGGCCGTTCGGGGGCTGTTTGGGGTTTTTACCCACTAACGCCATGTTTTTAAGCCTAAGTCAAATTATGAAAATTACCATCGTATTCTTAAACAGGGAGTCCCACGACTGCGGGGGCTAGTTCCTACGAGTCACATTGATCCCGTGAGAGGTGCTGGTGCCACCCACGGGGCCGTTCGGGGGTTATTTCGGGTTTTCACCCACTAACACCGTGTTTTTAAGCCTAAGTCTAGAAATATGCAAATTTCCATCGTATTCTCAAACTTGGAGTCCCGCGGCTGCGTGGTCAGTTCCTACGAGTTACATTGGTCCTGTGGGAGGTATTGGTACCACCCACAGGGCCGTTCGGGGGTTGTTTCGAGTTTTCACCCTCTAACGCCATGTTTTTAAGCCTAAGTCTAGAAATATGGAAATTATCATCGTATTCTCAAATCGGGAGTCTCCGGCTACGGGGCCAGTTCCTACGAGTTACATTAGTACCGTGGGAGGTATTGGTGCCACCCACGGGGCCGTTCGGGGGATGTTTCGGGTTTTTACCCACTAATGCCATGTTTTTAAGCCTAAGTCAAATTATGCAAATTACCGTCGTATTCTTAAACTGAGAGTCCCACGGCTGCGCGGCTAGTTCCTTCGAGTCACATTGATCTCGTGAGAGGTGTGGGTGCCACCCACGGGGCCGTTCGGGGGTTATTTCGGGTTTTCACCCCGTAACGCCGTGTTTTTAAGCCTAAGTCTAGATATTTTCAAATTTTCATCGTATTCTCAAACTGGGAGTCCTGCGACTACGTGGTCAGTTCCTATGAGTTACATTGGTCCCGTGGGAGGTATTGGTGCCACCCACGGGGCCGTTCGGGGGTTGTTTCTAGTTTTCAGCCTCTAATATCATGTTTTTAAACCTAAGTCTAGAAATATGCAAATTATCGGCGTATTCTCTAACCGGGAGACCCGCAACTGCGGGGTTAGTTCGTGCGAGTTACATTAGTCTCGTGGGAGGTGTTGGTGCCACCCACACGATCGTTCGGGGGTTGTTTCGAGTTTTCACCCTGAAACGCCATGTTTTGCTTAAATCTAGAAATATGCAAATTATTGTCGTATTCTCAAATCGGGAGTCTCACAGCTGCGCGGACAGTTCTTTCGAGTTACATTGGTCCTGTGGGAGGTATCGGCGCCACCCACGGGGCTGTTCGGGGGCTATTTTTGATTTTCACCCTCTAATGCCATGTTTTTAAGCCTAAGTCTAGAAATATGCAAATTATCATCGTATTCTCAAATTGGGAGACCCGCGACTGTGGGGTCAGTTCCTACGAGTTACATTGATCCCGTGGGAGGTGTTAGTTCCACCCAAGGGGCCGTTCGGGGGTTGTTTCGAGTTTTCACCCTCTAACGTCATGTTTTGCTTAAGTTTAGAAATACGTAAATTATCATCGTCTTCCCAAACTGGGAGTCTCGCAGATGCACGGTCAGCTCCTACGAGTTACATTGGTCCCGTGGGAGGTGTTGGTGCCACCCACGGGGCCGTTCGGGGGTTGTTTCAAGTTTTCACCCTCTAACGCCATGTTTTTCTTAAATCTAGAAATGTGAAAATTATCGTTGTATTCTCAAATCGGGAGTCTCGCGACTGCGCGGTCAGTTCCTACGAGTTACATTGGTCCCGTGGAGGTGTTGGCGCCACCCACGGGGCTGTTTGGGGGCTGTTTTGGGTTTTCACCCTCTAACGCCTTATTTTTAAGCCTAAGTCAAGAAATATGCAAATTATCATCGTATTCTCAAACCGGGAGTCTCGCGGCTGCGCGGTCAGTTCCTACGAGTTACATTGGTCTCGTGGGAGGTGTTGGTTCCACCCACGAGGCGGTTCGGGGGCTGTTTTGAGTTTTCACCCACTAACACCGTGTTTTTAAGCCTAAGTCTAGAATTATGCAAATTACTGTCATATTCTCAAACTGGGTGTCCCGCGGCTGCATGGTCAGTTCCTACGAGTTAGATTAGTCCCGTTGGAGGTGTTGGTGCCACCTACGGAGCCATTCGGGGGATGTTTCCGGTTTTCACCCACAAACGCCATGTTTTTAAGCCTAAGTCTAGAATTATGAAAATTATAATCTTATTCTCAAACCGGGAGTCCCGCGGCTGCGCGACCAATTCCTACGAGTCACAGTGGTCCCGTGGGTGGTGTTGGTGCCACCCACGGGGCCTTTCGGGGGCTGTTTCGAGTTTTCACCCTCTAACACCATGTTTTTAATCCTAAGTCTAGAAATATGCAAATTATCATCGTATTCTCAAACCGGGAGATCCGCGGCTGCGGGATCGATTCCTACAAGTTACATTGGTCCTGTGGGAGGTGTTGGTGCCACCCACAGGGCCGTTCGGGGGTTGTTTCGAGTTGTCACCCTCTAACGCCATGTTTTACTTAAATCTAGATATATGCAAATTATTGTTGTATACTCAAACCGGGAGTCTCACGACTGCGCGGTCAGTTCTTATGAGTAACATTGGTCCTGTGGGAGGTGTTGGCGCCACCCACGGGGCTGTTTTGGGTTTTCACCCTCTAACGCCATGTTTTTAAGATAATGTCTAGAAATATGCAAATTATCGTCATATTCTCAAATCGGGAGTCCCGAGGTTGTGCGGCCAGTTCCTACGAGTTACATTAGTCTCGTGGGAGGGTTGGTGCCACCCACAGGACCGTTCGGGGGTTGTTTCGAGTTTTCACCCTCTAACGCCATGTTTTGCTTAAATAAAAAAATATGCAAATTATTATCATATTCTCAAATAGGGAGTCTCACAGCTGCGCAGACAGTTCTTTCGAGTTACATTGGTCCTGTGGGAGGTATCGGGGCCACCCACGGGGCTGTTCGGGGGCTATTTTGGATTTTCACCCTCTAATGCCATGTTTTTAAGCCTAAGTCTAGAAATATGCAAATTATCATCGTATTCTCAAACCGGGAGACCCGCGGCTGCGGGGTCAGTTCCTACGAGTTATATTGATCCCGTGGGAAGTGTTAGTGCCACCCAAGGAGCCGTTCGGGGGTTGTTTCGAGTTTTCACCCTCTAACGTCATCTTTTGCTTAAGTTTAGAAATACGCAAATTATCATCGTCTTCTCAAATTGGGTGTCTCGCAGCTGCGCGGTCAGTTTCTACGAGTTACATTGGTCCCGTGGGAGGTGTTGGTGCCACCCACGGGGCCGTTCGGGGGTTGTTTCAAGTTTTCACCCTCTAACGCCACGTTTTTCTTAAATCTAGAAATATGAAAATTATCATTGTCGCGGCCAGTTCCTACGAGTTACGTTGGTCCCGTGGAGGTGTTGGCGCCACCCACGGGGCTGTTTGGGGGCTGTTTTGGGTTTTCACCCTCTAAAGCCATATTTTTAAGCCTAAGTTAAGAAATATGCAAATTATCATAGTATTCTCAAACCGGGAGTTTCGCGGCTGCGCGGTCAGTTTCTACGAGTTACATTGGTCTCGTGGGAGGTATTGGTTCCACCCACGGGGCGGTTCGGGGGCTGTTTTGGGTTTTCACCCACTAACACCGTATTTTTAAGCCTAAGTCTAGAATTATGGAAATTACTATCATATTCTCAAACTGGGTATCCCGCGGCTGCATGGTCAGTTCCTACGAGCATTAGTCCCGTGGGAGGTGTTGGTGCCACCTACGGGGACATTCGGGGGATGTTTCGGGTTTTCACCCACAAACGCCATGTTTTTAAGCCTAAGTCGAGAATTATGAAAATTACCATCTTATTCTCAAACCGGGAGTCCCGCGGCTGCGCGACCAATTCCTACGAGTCAAAGTGGTCCCGTGGGAGGTGTTGGTGCCACTCACGGGACCGTTCGGGGGCTGTTTCGAGTTTTCACCCTCTAACGCCATGTTTTTAAGCCTAAGTCTAGAAATATGCAAATTATCATCGTATTCTCAAACCGGGAGATCCGCGGTCGCGGGATCGATTCCTACGAGTTACATTGGTCCCGTGGGAGGTGTTGGTGCCACCCACAGGGCCGTTTGGGGGTTGTTTCGAGTTGTCACCCTCTAACACCATGTTTTGCTTAAATCTAGAAATATGCAAATTATCGTTTTATTCTCAAACCGGGAGTCTCACGGCCGTGGGAGGTGTTGGCGCCACCCACGGGGCTGTTAGGGGGCTCTTTTGGGTTTTCACCCTCTAACGCCGTGTTTTTAAGCTTATGTCTAGAAATATGCAAATTATCGTCATATTCTCAAATCGGGAGTCCCGAGGCTGTGCGGCCAGTTCCTACGAGTTACATTAGTCTCGTGGGAGGTGTTGGTGCCACCCACAGGACCGTTCGGGGGTTGTTTCGAGTTTTCACCCTCTAACGCCATGTTTTGCTTAAATCTAGAAATATGCAAATTATTGTCGTATTCTCAAATCGGGAGTCTCACAGCTGTGCGGACAGTTCTTTCGAGTTACATTGGTCCTGTGGGAGGTATCGGCGCCACCCACGGGGCTGTTCGGGGGCTGTTTTGGATTTTCACCCTCTAACGCCATGTTTTTAAGCCTAAGTCTAGAAATATGCAAATTATCATCGTATTCTCAAACCGGGAGACCCGCGGCTGCGGGGTCAGTTCCTACGAGTTACATTGGTCCCGTGGGAGGCGTTGGTGCCACCCAGGGGGCCGTTCAGGGGTTGTTTCAAGTTTTCACCCTCTAACGCCATGTTTTGCTTAAATCTAGAAATATGAAAATTATCGTTGTATTCTCAAATCAGGAGTCTCGCGACTACGCGGTCAGTTCCTACGAGTTACATTGGTCCCGTGGAGGTGTTGGCGCCACCCACGGGGCTGTTTGGGGGCTATTTTGGGTTTTCACCCTCTAACGCCATGTTTTTAAGCCTAAGTCTAGAAATATGCAAATTATCATCGTATTCTGAAACCGGGAGTCTCGCGGCTGTGTGGTCAGTTCCTACGAGTTACATTGGTCTCGTGGGAGGTGTTGGTTCCACCCACGGGGCGATTCGGGGGCTGTTTTGGGTTTTCACCCACTAACACCGTGTTTTTAAGCCTAAGTCTAGAATTATGCAAATTACTGCCATATTCTCAAACTGGGTGTCCTGCAGCTGCATGGTCAGTTCCTACGAGTTACATTAGTCCCGTGGGAGGTGTTGGTGCCACCTACGAGGCCATTCGGGGGATGTTTCGGGTTTTCACCCACAAACGCCATGTTTTCAAGCCTAAGTCTAGAATTATGAAAATTACCATCTTATTCTCAAACCGGGAGTCCCGCGGCTGCGCGACCAATTCCTACGAGTCACAGTGGTCCCGTGGGAGGTGTTGGTGCCACCCATGGGGCCGTTCGGGGCTGTTTCGAGTTTTCACCCTCTAACGCCATGTTTTTAAGCCTAAGTCCAGAAATATGCAAATTATCATCGTATTCTCAAACCGGGAGTCTCACGGCTGCGCGGTCAGTTCCTATGAGTTATATTGGTCCCGTGGGAGGTGTTAGCGCCACCCACGAGGTTGTTAGGAGGCAGTTTTGGGTTTTCACCCTCTAACGCCATGTTTTTAAGCCTAAGTCTATAGATATGGAAATGATCGTCGTATTCTCAAACCGGGAGTCCCGGGGCTGCGTGGCCAGTTCCTACGAATTACATTAGTACTTTGAGAGGTGTTGGTGCCACCTACGGGGCATTTCGGGGGCTGTTTTGAGTTTTCACCCTCTAATGCCATGTTTTTAAGCTTAAGTCCAGAAATATGCAAATTATTATCGTATTCTCAAACCGGGAAATCCGCGGCTGCGGGATCGATTCCTACGAGTTACATTGGTCCCGTGGGAGGTGTTGGTGCCACCCACGGGGCCGTTCGGGGGTTGTTTCGAGTTGTCACCCTCTAACGCCATGTTTTCCTTAAATTTAGGAATATGCAAATTATCGTTGTATTCTCAAACCGGGAGTCTCATGACTGCGTGGTCAGTTCCTATGAGTAACATTGGTCCCGTGGGAGGTGTTGGCGCCACCCACGGGGCTGTTAGGGGGCTGTTTTGGGTTTTCACCCTCTAACGCCATGTTTTTAGGCCTAAGTCTAGAGATATGGAAATGATTGTCGTATTCTCAAGCCGGGAGTCCCGGGGCTGCGCGGCTAGTTCCTACGAGTTACACTAGTACCGTGGGAGGTGTTGGTTCCACCCACGGGGCCGTTCGGAGGCTGTTTCTTGTTTGCACCCACTAACGCCATATTTTTAAGCCTAAGTCTAAAATTATGAAAATTACCGTTGTATTCTCAAACCGGGAGTCCCACGACTGCGCGACCAGTTCCTACGAGTCACATTGGTCCCGTGGGAAGAGTTGGTGCCACCCATGGGGCCGTTCGGAGGCTGTTTTGGGTTTTCACCCACTAACGCCGTGTTTTTAAGCCTCGATTTAGAATTGTGCAAATTACCGTCGTATTCTAAAACCGGGTGTCCCACGACAGCGTGGTCAGTCCCTACGAGTTACATTGGTCCAGTGGGAGGTGTTGGCCCCACCCACGGGGCTGTTAGGGGGCTATTTTTGGTTTTGACCCTCTAGCGCCATGTTTTTGAGCCTAAGTCTAGAGATATGGAAATTATCGTCGTATTCTCAAACGGGGAGTCTCAGGCTGCGGGGCCAGTTCCTACGAGTTACATTAGTACCGTGGGAGGTGTTAATGCCACCCACGGGGCCGTTCGGGGGCTGTTTCGGGTTTTCACCCACTAACGCCATATTTTTAAGCCTAAGTCAAATTATGCAAATTGCCATCGTATTCTTAAACTGGGAGTCCCACGGCTGCGCAGCCAGTTCCTACGAGTCACATTGATCCCGTGGGAGGTGTTGGTGCCACCCATGGGGCCGTTCAGGGGTTATTTCGGGTTTTCACCCATTAACACCGTGTTCTTAAGCCTAAGTATAGATATATGCAAATTTTCATCGTATTCTCAAACTGGGACTCCCGCGACTGCATGGTCAGTTCGTATGAGTTACATTGGTCCCGTGGGAGGTACTGGTGCCACCCACGGGGCCGTTCGGGGGTTGTTTCGAGTTTTCACCCTCAAACACCATGTTTTTAAGACTAAGTCTAAAAATATGCAAATTATCATCGTATTCTCAAACCGAGAGACCCGCGACTGCAACGTTAGTTCGTGCGAGTTACATTGGTCCCGTGGTAGGTTTTGGTGCCACCCACGGGGCCGTTCGGGGTTTTTTTCGAGTTTTCATCCTCTAACGCCATGTTTTGTTTAAATCTAGAAATATGCAAATTATCGTCGGATTCTCAAATCGGGAGTCTCACAGCTGCGCGGACAGTTCTTTCTAGTTACATTGGTCTTGTGGGAGGTATCGGCGCCACCCACGGGGCTGTTTCGGGGGCTGTTTTGGGTTTTCACCCTCTAACGCCACGTTTTTCAGCCTAAGTCTAGTAATATGCAAATTATCATCGTATTCTCAAACCGGAAGACCCGCGGCTGCGGGGTCAGTTCCTACGAATTACATCGGTCCTGTGGGAGATGTTGGTGCCACCCACGGGGTCGTTCGGGAGTTGTTTCAAGTTTTCACCCTCTAACGCCATGTTTTGCTTAAATCTTGAAATATGAAAATTATCATTGTAGTCTCAAATCGGGAGTCTCGTGACTGCACGGTCAGTTCCTAAGAGTTACATTGGTACCGTGGAGGTGTTGGCGCCACCCACGGGTCTGTTTGGGGCCTTTTTTGGGTTTTCACCCTCTAACGCCATGTTTTTATACCTAAGTCTAGAAATATGCAAATTATTATTGTATTCTCAAACCGGGAGTCTTGCGGCTGCGCGGTCAGTTCCTACAAGTTACATTGGTCTCGCGGGAGGTGTTGGCGCCACCCACGGGGCGGTTCGAGGGCTGTTTTGGGTTTTCACACACTAACGCCGTGGTTTTAAGCCTAAGTCTAGAATTATGGAAATTACCATCATATTCTCGAACTGGGTGTCCCGCGGCTGCATGGTCAGTTCCTACGAGTTACAATAGTCCCGTGGGAGGTGTTGGTGCCACCCACGGGTCCGTTCGGGGGTTATTTCGAGTTTTCACCCACTAACGTCGTGTTTTTAAGCCTAAGTCTAGAAATATGCAAATTTCCATCGTATTCTCAAACTGGGAGTCCTGCGGCTGCGTGGTCAGTTCCTACGAGTTACATTGGTCCCGTGGGAGGTATTCCTTCCACCCACGGGGCCGTTCGGGGTTTTTTTCGAGTTTTTACCCTCTAACACCATGTTTTTTAGCCTAAGTCAAGAAATATGGAAATTATCGTCGTATTCTCAAATCGGGAGTCTCCGACTACGGGGCCAGTTCCTACGAGTTACATTAGTACCATGGGAGGTATTGGTGCCACCGACGGGGCCGTTCGGGGGATGTATCGGGTTTTCACCCACCAACGCCATGTTTTTAAGCCTAAGTCAAATTATGCAAATTACCATCGTATTCTTAAACCGGGAGTCCCACGGCTGCGCGGCCAGTTCCTACGAGTCACATTGATCCCGTGAGAGGTGTGGGTGCCACCCACGGGACCATTCGGGGGTTATTTCGGGTTTTCACCCACTAACGCCATGTTTTTAAGCCTAAGTCTAGATATTTGCAAATTTTCACAGTATTCTCAAACTGGGAGTCCCGCGACTGCGTGGTCAGTTCCTATGAGTTACATTGGTCCCGTGGGAGGTATTGGTGCCACCCACGGGGCCGTTCGGGGGTTGTTTCGAGTTTTCATCCTCTAACGCCATGTTTTTAAACCTAAGTCTATAAATATACAAATTATCATCGTATTCTAAAACCGGGAGACCCGCGGCTGCGGGGTCAGTTCCTACGAGTTACATTGGTCCCGTGGGAGGTGTTGGTGCCACCCAAGGGATCGTTCGGGGATTGTTTTGAGTTTTCACCCTCTAACGTCATGTTTTCCTTAACTTTAGAAATTCGCAAATTATCATCGACTTCTCAAACTCGGAGTCTCGCGGCTGTGCGGTCAGTTCTTATGAGTTACATTGGTCCCGTGGGAGGTGTTGGTGCCACCCACGGGGTCGTTCGGGGGTTGTTTCAAGTTTTCACCCTCTAACGCCATGTTTTGCTTAAATCTAGAAATATGAAATTATCATTGTATAATCAAATCGGGAGTCTCGTGACTGCACGGTCAGTTCCTACGAGTTACATTGGTCCCGTGGAGGTGTTGGCGCCAACCACGGGGCTGTTTGGGGGCTATTTTGGGTTTTCACCCTCTAACGCCATGTTTTTAAGCCTAAGTCTAGAAATATGAAAATTATCATCGTATTCTCGAACCGAGAGTCTCGCGGTTGCGCAGTCAGTTCCTACCAGTTACATTGGTCTCGTGGGAGGTGTTGGCGCCACCCACGGGGCCGTTCGGCGGCTGTTTTGGGTTTTCACCCACTAACGCAGTGTTTTTTAGCCTAAGTCTAGAATTATGCAAATTACCATCATATTCTCAAACTGGGTGTCCCGCGGCTGCATGGTCACTTCCTACGAGTTACATTAGTCCCGTGGGAGGTGTTGGTCCCACCTACGGCGTCGTTCGGGGGATGTTTCGGGTTTTCACCCACAAACGCCATGTTTTTAAGCCTAAGTCTAGAATTATGAAAATTACCATCTTATTCTCAAACCGGGAGTCCCGCGGCTGCGCGGCCAATTCCTATGAGTCACAGTGGTCCCGTGGCAGGCGTTGGTACCATCAACGGGGTCGTTCGGGGGCTGTTTCGAGTTTTCACCCTCAACGCCATGTTTTTAAGCCTAAGTCTAGAAATATGCAAATTATCATCGTATTCTCAAACCGGGAGTCTCACGGCTGCGCGGTCAGTTCCTATGAGTTATATTGGTTCCGTGGGAGGTGTTAGTGCCACCCACGAGGCTGTTAGGGGGCTGTTTTGGGTTTTCACCCTCTAACGCCATGTTTTTAAGCCTAAGTCTATAGATATTGAAATGATGGTCGTATTCTCAAACCAGGAGTCCCGGGGCTACGCGACCAGTTCCTACGAATTACATTAGTACTGTGAGAGGTGTTGGTGCCACCCACGGGGCGGTTCGGGGGCTATTTCGAGTTTTCACCCTCTAACGCCTTGTTTTTAAGCCTGAGTCTAGAAATATGCAAATTATTATCGTATTCTCAAACTGGGAGATCCACGGCTGTAGGATCGATTCCTACGAGTTACATTGGTCCCGTGGGAGGTGTTGGTGCCACCCATAGGGCCGTTCGGGGGTTGTTTCGAGTAGTCACCCTCTAACGTCATGTTTTGCTTAAATCTAGAAATATGCAAATTATCGTTGTATTCTCAAACCGAGAGTCTCACGACTGCGCGGTTAGTTCTTATGAGTAACATTGGTCTCGTGGTAGGTGTTGGCGCCACCCACGGGGCTGTTTCACCCTCTAACGCCATTTTTTAAGCCTAAGTCTTGAGATATGGAAATGATCGTCGTATTCTCAAATCGGGAGTCCCGGGGCTGCGCGACCAGTTCCTACGAGTTACATTAGTACTGTGGGAGGTGTTGGTGCCACCCACGGGGCCGTTCGGGGGCTATTTCTTGTTTGCACCCACTAACGCCATATTTTTAAGCCTAAGTTTTAAAATTATGCAAATTACCATCGTATTCTCAAAACGGGAGCCCCACGGCTGCGCGACCAGTTCCTACGAGTCACATTGGTCCCAGGGAAGTGTTAGTGCCACCCACGGGGCCGTTCAGGGGCTGTTTTGGGTTTTCACCCACTAACGCCGTGTTTTTAAGCCTCGGTTTAGAATTATGCAAATTACCGTCGTATTCTAAAATCGGGTGTCCCACGACAGCGTGGTTAGTTCCTATGAGTTACATTGGTCCCATGGAAGGTGTTGGTGCCACCCACGGGGCAGTTTGGGGACTGTTTCGAGTTTTCACCCTCTAACGCCTTGTTTTTAAGCCCAAGTCTAGAAATATGCAACTTATCATCGTATTCTCAAATCGGGAGACCCGCGGCTGCGGGATCGTTTCCTACGAGTTACATTGGTCCTGTGAGAGGTGTTGGTGCCACCGACGAGGCCGTTCGGGGGTTGTTTTGAGTTTTCACCCTCTAACACCATGTTTTGCTTCAATCTATAAATATAGAAATTATCATTGTATTCTCCAACTGGGAGTCTCACGGCTGCGCGGTCAGTTCCTACGAGTTACATTGGTCCCGTGGGAGGTGTTGGTGCCACCCACGGGGTTGTTTGGGGGTTGTTTCGAGTTTTCACCCTCTAACGCCATGTTTTTAAGCCTAAGTTTTTAAATATGAAAATTATCGTCGTATTCTCAAACCAGGAGACCTGCAGCTGCCGGATCGGTTCCTACGAGTTACCTTGGTCCCGTGGGAGGTGTTGGCGCCAACCACGGGGCTATTTTTGGTTTTGACCCTCTAGCGCCATGTTTTTGACCCTAAGTCTAGAAATATGGAAATTCTCATCGTATTCTCAAATTGGGAGTCTTGAGCTGTGGGGCCAGTTCCTACGAGTTACATTAGTACCGTGGGAGGTGTTGGTGCCACCCACGGGGCTGTTCTGGGGCTGTTTCGAGTTTTCACCCACTAACGCCCTGTTTTTGAGCTTAAGTTAAATTATGCAAATTACCGTCGTATTCTTAAATCGGGAGTCCCACGGATGCGCGGCCAGTTCCTATGAGTCACATTGATCCCGTGGGAGGTGTTGGTGCCACCCACGGGGCCGTTCGAGGGTTATTTCGGGTTTTCACCTACTAACGCCGTGTTTTTAAGCCTAAGTCTAGATATATGCAAATTTCCGTCGTATTCTCAAACTGGGAGTCCCGCGATTGCGTGGTCACTTCCTACGAGTTACATTGGTCTCGTGGGAGGTATTGGTGCCACCCATGGGGCCGTTCGGGGGTTGTTTCGAGTTTTCACCCTCTAACGCCATGTTTTAAGCCTAAGTCTAGAAATATACAAATTATCGTCGTATTCTCAAACCGGGAGACCCGCGACTGCGGGGTCAGTTCGTGCGAGTTACATTGGTCCCGTGGTAGGTGTTGGTGCCACCCACGGGGCCGTTCGGGGGTTATTTCGATTTTTCATTCACTAAAGCCATGTTTTGCTCAAATCGGTAGTCTCACAGCTGCGCGAACAGTTCTATGAGTAACATTGGTCCTGTGGGAGGTGTCGGCGCCACCCACGGGGTTGTTCGGGGGCTGTTTTGGGTTTTCACCCTCTAACGCCATGTTTTTAAGCCTAGTCTAGAAATATGCAAATTATCGTCGTATTCTTAAATCGGGAGACCCGCGGCTGCGGGGTCAGTTCCTACGAGTTACATTGGTCCCGTGGGAGGTGTTGGTGCCACCCACGGGGCCGTTTGGTGGTTGTTTCAAGTTCTCACCCTCTAACGCCATGTTTTTCTTAAATCTAGAAATATAAAAATTATCATTGTATTCTCAAATCGGGAGTCTCGTGACTACGCGGTCCGTTCCTACGAGTTACATTGGTCCCGTGGAGGTGTTGATGCCACCCACGGGGCTGTTTTGGGTTTTCACCCTCTAACGCCATGTTTTTAAGCCTAAGTCTAGAAATATGTAAATTATCATCGTATTCTCAAACCGGGAGTCTCGCGGCTGCGCGGTCAGTTCCTACGAGTTACATGGGTCTTGTGGGAGGTGTTGGCGCCACCCACGGGTCGGTTCGGGGGTTGTTTTGGGTTTTCACCCACTAACGCCGTGTTTTTAAGCCTAAGTCTAGAATTATGCAAATTACCATCATATTCTCAAACTGGGTGTCCCGCGGCTACATGGTCACTTCCTACGAGTTACATTAGTCCCGTGGGAGGTGTTGGTGCCACCTATGGGGTAGTTTGGGGGCTGTTTCGGGTTTTGACCCACTAACGCCATGTTTTTAAGCCTAAGTCTAGAATTATGAAAATTACCATCGTATTCTCAAACCGGGAGTCCCACGGCTGCGCGGAGAATTCCTGCGAGTCACCGTGGTCCCGTGGGAGGTGTTGGTGCTACCCATGGGGCCGATCGGGGGTTGTTTTGAGTTTTCACCCTCTAACGCCATTTTTAATCCCAAGTCCAGAAATATACAAATTATCATCGTATTCTCAAACTGGGAGTCTCACGGCTGCACGGTCAGTTCCTATGAGTTACATTGGTCCCGTGGGAGGTGTTGGCGCCACCCATGGGGCTGTTAGGGGGCTGTTTTGGGCTTTCACCCTCTAACGCCATGTTTTTAAGCCTAACTCTATAGATATGAAAATGATCGTCGTATTCTCAAACCGGGAGTCCCGGGGCTGCGCGACTAGTTCCTACGAATTACATTAGTAATGTGAGAGGTGTTGGTGCCACCAACGAGGCCGTTCGGGGTCTATTTCTTGTTTCCACCCACTAACGTCATATTTTTAAGCCTAAGTCTAAAATTATGCAAATTACCATCATATTCTCAAACCAGGAGTCCCAGGGCTGCGCGGTCAATTCCTTCGAGTCACATTGGTCCCGTGGGAAGTGTTGGTGTGTTTCGAGTTTTCACCCTCTAACTCCATGTTTTTAAATTTAAGTCTAGAAATATGCAAATTATCGTCGTATTCTCAAACCGATAGACCCGTGACTGCGGGATCGGTTCCTACAAGTTACATTGGTCCTGTGGGAGGTGTTGGTGCCACCCACGGGGCCGTTCTGGGGTTGTTTCGAATTTTTACCTTCTAACGCCATGATTTTCTTCAATATAGAAATATGCAATTTATCATCGTATTCTCAAACCGGAAGTCTCACGGCTGCGTGGTCAGTTCCTACGAGTTACATTGGTCCCGTGGGAGGTATTGGTGCCACCCACGGGGTCGTTCGGGGGTTGTTTCGAGCTTTCACCCCCTAACGCCATGTTTTCAAGCCTAAGTCTAGAAATATCCAAATTATCTTCGTATTCTGAAACCGGGAGACCCGCGGCTGCGGGGTCAGTTCGTACGGGTTACATTGATCCCGTGGTAGGTGTTGGTGTCACCCACGAGGCCGTTCGCGAGTTGTTTCGAGTTTTCACCCCCTAACGCCATGTTTTGCTTAAATCTAGAAATATGCAAATTATCGTCGTATTCTCAAACCGGGAGTCTCGCAGCTGCGCGGACAGTTCTTACGAGTTACATTAGTCCTGTGGGAGGTGTTGGCGCCACCCACGGGGCTGTTCGGGGGCTGTTTTGGGTTTTCACCCTCTAACGCCATGTTTTTAAGCCTAAGTCTAGAAATATGAAAATTATCATCGTATTCTCAAATCGGGAGACCCACGGCTGCGGGGTCAGTTCCTATGAGTTACATTGGTCCCGTGGGAGGTGTTGGTGCCACCCACGAGGCCGTTCGGGGGTTGTTTCGAGTTTTCACCCTCTAATGCCATGTTTTGCTTAAATCTAGAAATATACAAATTATCGTCGTATTCTAAAATCGGGAGTCTCGCGACATCGCGGTCAGTTCCTACGAGTTACATTGGTCCCGTGGAGGTGTTGGCGCCACCCACGGGGCTGTTTGAAGGCTGTTTTGGGTTTTCACCCTCTAACGCCATATTTTTAAGCCTAAGTTTAAAATATGCAAATTATCATCGTATTCTCAAACCGGGAATCTCGTGGCTGCGCGGTCAGTTCCTAGGAGTTACATTGGTCTCGTGGGAGGTGTTGGTGCCACCCACGGGGCGGTTAGGGGGCTGTTTTAGGTTTTCTCCCACTAACGCCGTGTTTTTAAGCCTAAGTCTAGAATTATACAAATTATCATCATATTCTCAAACTGGGTGACCCGCGGATGCGTGGTCAGTTCCTACGAGTTACATTAGTCCCGTGGGAGGTGTTGGTGCCACCTACGGGGCCATTCGGGGGCTGTTTCGAGTTTTCACCCACTAACGCCATGTTTTTAAGCCTAAGTCTGGAATTATGAAAATTATCGTCATATTCTCAAACCGGGAGTCTCACGGCTACGTGGTCAGTTCCTACGAGTTACGTTGGTCCCGTGGGAGGTATTGGTGCCACACACGGGGCCTTTCGGGGGTTGTTTCGAGCTTTCACCCTCTAACGCCATGTTTTTAATCCTAAGTCTAGAAATATCAAAATTATCTTCGTATTCTCAAACCGGGAGACCCGCGGCTGCGGGGTCAGTTCGTACGGGTTACATTGATCCTGTGGTAGGTGATGGTGTCACCCTCGGGGCCGTTCGCGAGTTGTTTCGAGTTTTCACCCCTAACCCCATGTTTTGCTTAAATCTAGAAATATGCAAATTATCGTCGTATTCTCAAACCGGGAGTCTCGCAGCCGCGCGGCAACTTCGTACGACTCACATTGGTCCCGTGGGAGGTGTTGGTGCCACCTACGGGGCCGTTCGGGGGCTGTTTCGAGTTTTCACCCTCTAACGTCATGTTTTTAAGCCTAAGTCTTGAAATATGCAAATTATCGTCGTATTCTCAAATCGGGAGTCTCCTGGCTGCGCGGTCAGTTCCTATGAGTTACATTGGTCCCGTGGAGGTGTCGGCGCCACCCACGGGGCTGTTTGGGGGCTGTTTTATGTTTTCACCATTTAACGCCATGTTTTTAAGCCTAAGTCTAGAGATATGGAAATGATCATCGTATTCTCAAACCGGTAGTCTCGGGGCTGCGCGGCCAGTTCCTACGAGTTACATTAGTACCGTGGGAGGTGTTGGTGCCACCCATGGGGCCGTTCTGGGGAAGTTTCTTGTTTGCACCCACTAACGCCATATTTTTTAGCCTAAGTCCAAAATTATGCAAATTACCGTCGTATTCTAAAATCGAGAGTCCCACGGTTGTGCGGCCAGTTCCTACGAGTCATATTGGTCCCGTGGGAAGTGTTGGTGCCATCCACGAGGACGTTCGGGGGCTATTTTGGGTTTTCACCCACTAATGCCGTATTTTTAAACCTAGATTTAGAATTATGCAAATTACCGTCGTATTCTCAAATCGGGTGTCCCGCGGGAGTGTGGTCACTTCCGACCAGTTACATTGGTCCCGTGGGAGGTGTTGGTGCCACCCATGGGGAAGTTTGGGGGCTATTTTGAGTTTTCACCCTCTACCGCCATGTTTTTAAGCCTAAGTCTAAATATATGCAAATTATCGTTGTATTCTCAAACCGCGAGACCCGCGGCTGCGGGATCGGTTCCTACGAGTTATGTTAGTCCTGTGGGAGATGTTGGTGCCACCGATGGGGCCATTCGGGGGTTGTTTCGAGTTTTCACCCTCTAATGCCATGTTTTACTTCAATCTAGAAATATGTAAATTATCGTCGTATTCTAAAACCGGGAGTCTCACGGCTGCGCGGCCAATTCCTACGAGTTACATTGGTCCCGTGGGAGGTGTTGGTGCCAGCCACGGGGCTGTTTTGGGTTTTCACCCTCTAACGCCATGTTTTCGAGCCTAAGTCTAGAAATATGGAAATTATCGTCGTATTCTCAAACCGAGAGTCTCGGGGATGCGGGGTCAGTTCCTACGGTTACATAGTATCGTGGGAGGTGTTGGTGCCACCCACGGGGCCGTTTGGGGGTTATTTCGGGTTTTCACCCACTAACGCCATATTTTTAAACCCAAGTCTAGAAATATACAAATTTTTGTTGTATTCTCAAACTGGTAGTCTCGCGGCTGCGTGGTTAGTTCCTACGAGTTACATTGGTCCCGTGGGAGGTATTGGTGCCACCCACGGGGCCGTTCGGGGCTGTTTTGAGTTTTCACCCTCTAACGCCATGTTTTTAAGCCTAAGTCTAGAAATATGCATATTATCATCGCATTCTCAAACTGGGAGACCCATGGCTGCGGGCTATGTTCCTACGAGTTACATTAGTCTCGTGAGAGGTGTTGGTGCCACCCACGGGGCCGTTCGGGAGTTTTTTCAAGTTTTCACCCTCTAACGTCATGTTTTGCTTAAATCTAGAAATATGCAAATTATCGTCGTATTTTCAAACCGGGAGTCTCGCGGCTGCGCGGTCAGTTCCTATGACTTACATGAGTCCAGTGGGAGGTGTTGGCACCACCCACGGGGTTGTTCGGGGCCTGTTTTGGGTTTCACCCTATAACGCCATGTTTTTAAGCCTAAGTCTAAAAATAAGCAAATTATCGTCATGTTCTCAAACCGGGAGTGTCGGGGCTGCGTGACTAGTTCCTACGAGTTACATTTGTCCCGTGGGAGGTGTTGGTGCCACCCACGGGACTGTTCGAGGGCTGTTTCGCGTTTTCACCCAATAACGCCATGTTTTTAAGCCTAAGTCTAGAATTATGCAAATTACCGTCATATTCTCAAACCGGGAGTCCCGCGGCTGCGCGGAGAGTTCCTACAAGACACATGGTCCCGTGGGAGGTGTTGGTGCCACCCACGGGGCCGGTTGGGGGTTGTTTCGGGTTTTTACACACTAACGCCATTTTAAAGCCTAAGTCTAGAAATATGCAAATTACCATCGTATTCTCAAACCGGGAGTCCCGCGGCTGCATGGTCACTTCCTACGAGTTACATTGGTCCCGTGGGAGGTGTTGGTGCCACCCAGGGGGCCGTTCGGAGATTGTTTCGAGTTTTCACCCTCTAGCGCCATATTTTTAAGCCGAAGTCTTGGAATATGCAAATTATCGTCGTATTCTCAAACTGGGAGACCCGCGGCTGCGGGGTCAATTCCTACGAGTTACATTGGTCCCGTGGGACGTGTTAGTGCCACCCACAGGGCCGTTCGGGGGTTATTTCGAGTTTTCAGCCTCTAACGCCGTGTTTTTAAGCCTAAGTCTTGAATTATGCAAATTACTGTCGTATTCTCAAATCGAGAGTCCCGCGGCTGCGTGGTCAGTTCCTACGCGTTACATTGGTCTCGTGGGAGGTGTTGGTGCCACCCACGGGGACGGTTGGGGGTTATTGTGGGTTTTTACCCACTAACGCCATGTTTTTAAGCCTAAGTCTAGAAATATGCAGATTACCATCGTATTCTCAAACCGGGAGTCCCGCGACTGCAAGGTCAGTTCCTACGAGTTACATTGGTCATGTGGGAGGTGTTGGTGCCACCCACGGGGCCGTTCGGGGGTTGTTTCGAGTTTTCACACTCAAACGCCATGTTTTGCTTAAATCAATAAATATGGAAATTATCATCGTATTCTCAAATCGGGAGTCCCGTTGCTGCGCGATCAGTTCCTACGAGTCACATTGGCCCGTGGGAGGTGTTGGGTCCACCCACGGGGCCTTTCGGGGGTTGTTTCGGGTTTTCCCCCTCTAACGCCATGTTTTTAAGCCTAAGTCTAGAAATATAAAAATTACCGTCGTATTATCAAACCGGGAGACCTGCAGTTGCGGGGTCAGTTCCTACGAGTTACATTGGTCCAGTGGGAGTTGTTGGAGCCACCCACGGGACTGTTCAGGGGCTGTTTCGAGTTTTCACCCACTAACGTCGTGTTTTTAAGCCTAAGTCTAGAATTTCGTAAATTATCGTCGTATTCTCAAATCGGGAGTCCCGCGGATGCGTGGCCAGTTCCTACGAGTTACATTGGTCCCATAGGAGGTTTGGGTGCCACCCATGGGACCGTTCGGGGGCTGTTTTAAGTTTTCACCCTCTAACGCCATGTTTTTAAGCCTAAGTCTATAAATATGCATATTATCGTCGCAGTCTCAAACCGGGAGACCCGTGGCTGCGGGGTCTGTTCCTACGAGTTACATTAGTCCCGTGAGAGGTGTTGGTGCCACCCACGGGGACGTTCGGGAGTTGTTTCAAGTTTTCACCCTCTAACGCCATGTTTTGCTTAAATCTAGAAATATGAAAGTTATCATTATAGTCTCAAATCGGGAGTCTCGTGACTGCGTGGTCAGTTCCTACGAGTTACATTGGTACCGTGGAGGTGTTGGCGCCACCCACGGGTCTGTTTGGGGCCTTTTTTGGGTTTTCACCCTCTAACGCCATGTTTTTATACCTAAGTCTAGAAATATGCAAATTATTATTGTATTCTCAAACCGGGAGTCTCGCGGCTGCGCGGTCAGTTCCTACAAGTTACATTGGTCTCGCAGGAGGTGTTGGCGCCACCCACGGGGCGGTTCGAGGGCTGTTTTGGGTTTTCACACACTAACGCCGTGGTTTTAAGCCTAAGTCTAGAATTATGCAAATTACCGTCATATTCTCGAACTGGGTGTCCCGCGGCTGCATGGTCAGTTCCTACGAGTTACAATAGTCCCGTGGGAGGTGTTGGTGCCACCCACGGGGCCGTTCGGGGGTTATTTCGAGTTTTCACCCACTAACGTCGTGTTTTTAAGCCTAAGTCTATAAATATGCAAATTTCCATCGTATTCTCAAACTGGGAGTCCCGCGGCTGCGTGGTCAGTTCCTACGAGTTACATTGGTCCCGTGGGAGGTATTCCTTCCACCCACGGGGCCGTTCGGGGTTTTTTTCGAGTTTTTACCCTCTAACGCCATGTTTTTAATCCTAAGTCTAGAAATATCAAAATTATCTTCGTATTCTCAAACCGGGAGACCCGCGGCTGCGGGGTCAGTTCGTACGGGTTACATTGATCCTGTGGTAGGTGATGGTGTCACCCTCGGGGCCGTTCGCGAGTTGTTTCGAGTTTTCACCCCTAACCCCATGTTTTGCTTAAATCTAGAAATATGCAAATTATCATCGTATTCTCAAACCGGGAGTCTCGCAGCCGCGCGGCAACTTCGTACGACTCACATTGGTCCCGTGGGAGGTGTTGGTGCCACCTACGGGGCCGTTCGGGGGCTGTTTCGAGTTTTCACCCTCTAACGTCATGTTTTTAAGCCTAAGTCTTGAAATATGCAAATTATCGTCGTATTCTCAAATCGGGAGTCTCCTGGCTGCGCGGTCAGTTCCTATGAGTTACATTGGTCCCGTGGAGGTGTCGGCGCCACCCACGGGGCTGTTTGGGGGCTGTTTTAGGTTTTCACCATTTAACGTCATGTTTTTAAGCCTAAGTCTAGAGATATGGAAATGATCATCGTATTCTCAAACCGGTAGTCTCGGGGCTGCGCGGCCAGTTCCTACGAGTTACATTAGTACCGTGGGAGGTGTTGGTGCCACCCATGGGGCCGTTCTGGGGAAGTTTCTTGTTTGCACCCACTAACGCCATATTTTTTAGCCTAAGTCCAAAATTATGCAAATTACCGTCGTATTCTAAAATCGAGAGTCCCACGGTTGTGCGGCCAGTTCCTACGAGTCATATTGGTCCCGTGGGAAGTGTTGGTGCCATCCACGAGGACGTTCGGGGGCTATTTTGGGTTTTCACCCACTAATGCCGTATTTTTAAACCTAGATTTAGAATTATGCAAATTACCGTCGTATTCTCAAATCGGGTGTCCCGCGGGAGTGTGGTCACTTCCGACCAGTTACATTGGTCCCGTGGGAGGTGTTGGTGCCACCCACGGGACTGTTCAGGGGCTGTTTCGAGCTTTCACCCTCTAACGCCATGTTTTTAATCCTAAGTCTAGAAATATCAAAATTATCTTCGTATTCTCAAACCGGGAGACCCGCGGCTGCGGGGTCAGTTCGTACGGGTTACATTGATCCTGTGGTAGGTGATGGTGTCACCCTCGGGGCCGTTCGCGAGTTGTTTCGAGTTTTCACCCCTAACCCCATGTTTTGCTTAAATCTAGAAATATGCAAATTATCGTCGTATTCTCAAACCGGGAGTCTCGCAGCCGCGAGGGCAACTTCGTACGACTCACATTGGTCCCGTGGGAGGTGTTGGTGCCACCTACGGGGCCGTTCGGGGGCTGTTTCGAGTTTTCACCCTCTAACGTCATGTTTTTAAGCCTAAGTCTTGAAATATGCAAATTATCATCGTATTCTCAAATCGGGAGTCTCCTGGCTGCGCGGTCAGTTCCTATGAGTTACATTGGTCCCGTGGAGGTGTCGGCGCCACCCACGGGGCTGTTTGGGGGCTGTTTTAGGTTTTCACCATTTAACGCCATGTTTTTAAGCCTAAGTCTAGAGATATGGAAATGATCATCGTATTCTCAAACCGGTAGTCTCGGGGCTGCGCGGCCAGTTCCTACGAGTTACATTAGTACCGTGGGAGGTGTTGGTGCCACCCATGGGGCCGTTCTGGGGAAGTTTCTTGTTTGCACCCACTAACGCCATATTTTTTAGCCTAAGTCCAAAATTATGCAAATTACCGTCGTATTCTAAAATCGAGAGTCCCACGGTTGTGCGGCCAGTTCCTACGAGTCATATTGGTCCCGTGGGAAGTGTTGGTGCCATCCACGAGGACGTTCGGGGGCTATTTTGGGTTTTCACCCACTAATGCCGTATTTTTAAACCTAGATTTAGAATTATGCAAATTACCGTCGTATTCTCAAATCGGGTGTCCCGCGGGAGTGTGGTCACTTCCGACCAGTTACATTGGTCCCGTGGGAGGTGTTGGTGCCACCCATGGGGAAGTTTGGGGGCTATTTTGAGTTTTCACCCTCTACCGCCATGTTTTTAAGCCTAAGTCTAAATATATGCAAATTATCGTTGTATTCTCAAACCGCGAGACCCGCGGCTGCGGGATCGGTTCCTACGAGTTATGTTAGTCCTGTGGGAGATGTTGGTGCCACCGATGGGGCCATTCGGGGGTTGTTTCGAGTTTTCACCCTCTAATGCCATGTTTTACTTCAATCTAGAAATATGTAAATTATCGTCGTATTCTAAAACCGGGAGTCTCACGGCTGCGCGGCCAATTCCTACGAGTTACATTGGTCCCGTGGGAGGTGTTGGTGCCAGCCACGGGGCTGTTTTGGGTTTTCACCCTCTAACGCCATGTTTTCGAGCCTAAGTCTAGAAATATGGAAATTATCGTCGTATTCTCAAACCGAGAGTCTCGGGGATGCGGGGTCAGTTCCTACGGTTACATAGTATCGTGGGAGGTGTTGGTGCCACCCACGGGGCCGTTTGGGGGTTATTTCGGGTTTTCACCCACTAACGCCATATTTTTAAACCCAAGTCTAGAAATATACAAATTTTTGTTGTATTCTCAAACTGGTAGTCTCGCGGCTGCGTGGTTAGTTCCTACGAGTTACATTGGTCCCGTGGGAGGTATTGGTGCCACCCACGGGGCCGTTCGGGGCTGTTTTGAGTTTTCACCCTCTAACGCCATGTTTTTAAGCCTAAGTCTAGAAATATGCATATTATCATCGCATTCTCAAACTGGGAGACCCATGGCTGCGGGCTATGTTCCTACGAGTTACATTAGTCTCGTGAGAGGTGTTGGTGCCACCCACGGGGCCGTTCGGGGGTTATTTCGAGTTTTCACCCACTAACGTCGTGTTTTTAAGCCTAAGTCTATAAATATGCAAATTTCCATCGTATTCTCAAACTGGGAGTCCCGCGGCTGCGTGGTCAGTTCCTACGAGTTACATTGGTCCCGTGGCAGGTATTCCTTCCACCCACGGGGCCGTTCGGGGTTTTTTTTCGAGTTTTCACCCTCTAACACCATGTTTTTTAGCCTAAGTCAAGAAATATGGAAATTATCGTCGTATTCTCAAATCGGGAGTCTCCGGCTACGGGGCCAGTTCCTACGAGTTACATTAGTACCATGGGAGGTATTGGTGCCACCGACGGGGCCGTTCGGGGGATGTATCGGGTTTTCACCCACCAACGCCATGTTTTTAAGCCTAAGTCAAATTATGCAAATTACCATCGTATTCTTAAACCGGGAGTCCCGCGGCTGCGCGGCCAGTTCCTACGAGTCACATTGATCCCGTGAGAGGTGTGGGTGCCACCCACGGGGCCATTCGGGGGTTATTTCGGGTTTTCACCCACTAACGCCGTGTTTTTAAGCCTAAGTCTAGATATTTGCAAATTTTCACAGTATTCTCAAACTGGGAGTCCCGCGACTGCGTGGTCAGTTCCTATGAGTTACATTGGTCCCGTGGGAGGTATTGGTGCCACCCACGGGGCCGTTCGGGGGTTGTTTCGAGTTTTCATCCTCTAACGCCATGTTTTTAAACTTAAGTCTATAAATATGCAAATTATCATCGTATTCTCAAACCGGGAGACCCGCGGCTGCGGGGTCAGTTCCTACGAGTTACATTGGTCCCGTGGGAGGTGTTGGTGCCACCCAAGGGATCGTTCGGGGATTGTTTTGAGTTTTCACCCTCTAACGTCATGTTTTCCTTAAGTTTAGAAATACGTAAATTATCATTGGCTTCTCAAACTCGGAGTCTCACGGCTGCGCGGTCAGTTCTTATGAGTTACATTGGTCCCGTGGGAGGTGTTGGTGCCACCCACGGGGTCGTTCGGGGGTTGTTTTAAGTTTTCACCCTCTAACGCCATGTTTTGCTTAAATCTAGAAATATGAAATTATCATTGTATAATCAAATCGGGAGTCTCGTGACTGCACGGTCAGTTCCTACGAGTTACATTGGTCCCGTGGAGGTGTTGGCGCCAACCACGGGGCTGTTTGGGGGCTATTTTGGGTTTTCACCCTCTAACGCCATGTTTTTAAGCCTAAGTCTAGAAATATGAAAATTATCATCGTATTCTCGAACCGAGAGTCTCGTGGCTGCGCAGTCAGTTCCTACGAGTTACATTGGTCTCGTGGGAGGTGTTGGCACCACCCACGGGGCCGTTCGGCGGCTGTTTTGGGTTTTCACCCACGAACGCCGTGTTTTTTAGCCTAAGTCTAGAATTATGCAAATTACCATCATATTCTCAAACTGGGTGTCCCGCGGCTGCATGGTCACTTCCTGCGAGTTACATTAGTCCCGTGGGAGGTGTTGGTCCCACCTACGGCGCCGTTCGGGGAATGTTTCGGGTTTTCACCCACAAACGTCATGTTTTTAAGCCTAAGTCTAGAATTATGAAAATTACCATCTTATTCTCAAACCGGGAGTCCCGCGGCTGCGCGGCCAATTCCTACGAGTCACAGTGGTCCCGTGGCAGGTGTTGGTACCACCCACGGGGTCGTTCGGGGGCTGTTTCGAGTTTTCACCCTCTAACGCCATGTTTTTAAGCCTAAGTCTAGAAATATGCAAATTATCATCGTATTCTCAAACCAGGAGTCTCACGGCTGCGCGGTCAGTTCCTATGAGTTATATTGGTTCCGTGGGAGGTGTTAGCGCCACCCACGAGGCTGTTAGGGGGCTGTTTTGGGTTTTCACCCTCTAACGCCATGTTTTTAAGCCTAAGTCTATAGATATTTAAATGATGGTCGTATTCTCAAACCGGGAGTCCCGGGGCTACGCGACCAGTTCCTACGAATTACATTAGTACTGTGAGAGGTGTTGGTGCCACCCACGGGGCGGTTCGGGGGCTATTTCGAGTTTTCACCCTCTAACGCCTTGTTTTTAAGCTTGAGTCTAGAAATATGCAAATTATTATCGTATTCTCAAACTGGGAGATCCACGGCTGCAGGATCGATTCCTACGAGTTACATTGGTCCCGTGGGAGGTGTTGGTGCCACCCATAGGGCCGTTCGGGGGTTGTTTCGAGTAGTCACCCTCTAACGTCATGTTTTGCTTAAATCTAGAAATATGCAAATTATCATTGTATTCTCAAACCGAGAGTCTCACGACTGCGCGGTCAGTTCTTATGAGTAACATTGGTCTCGTGGTAGGTGTTGGCGCCACCCACGGGGCTGTTTCACCCTTTAACGCCATTTTTTAAGCCTAAGTCTTGAGATATGGAAATGATCGTCGTATTCTCAAACCGGGAGTCCCGGGGCTGCGCGACCAGTTCCTACGAGTTACATTAGTACCGTGGGAGGTGTTGGTGCCACCCACGGGGCCGTTCAGGGGCTGTTTCTTGTTTGCACCCACTAACGCCATATTTTTAAGCCTAAGTTTTAAAATTATACAAATTACCGTCGTATTCTCAAAACGGGAGCCCCACGGCTGCGCGACCAGTTCCTACGAGTCACATTGGTCCTAGGGAAGTGTTAGTGCCACCCACGGGGCCGTTCAGGGGCTGTTTTGGGTTTTCACCCACTAACGCCGTGTTTTTAAGCCTCGGTTTAGAATTATGCAAATTACCGTCGTATTCTAAAACCGGGTGTCCCACGACAGCGTGGTTAGTTCCTATGAGTTACATTGGTCCCGTGGAAGGTGTTGGTGCCACCCACGGGGCAGTTTGGAGACTGTTTCGAGTTTTCACCCTTTAACGCTTTATTTTTAAGCCCAAGTCTAGAAATATGCAAATTATCGTCGTATTCTCAAATCGGGAGACCCGCGGCTGCGGGATCGTTTCCTACGAGTTACATTGGTCCTGTGAGAGGTGTTGGTGCCACCGACGAGGCCGTTCGGGGGTTGTTTTGAGTTTTCACCCTCTAACACCATGTTTTGCTTCAATCTATAAATATAGAAATTATCATCGTATTCTCCAACTGGGAGTCTCACGGCTGCGCAGTCAGTTCCTACGAGTTACATTGGTCCCGTGGGAGGTGTTGGTGCCACCCACGGGGCTGTTTGGGGGTTGTTTCGAGTTTTCACCCTCTAACGCCATGTTTTTAAGCCTAAGTTTTAAAATATGCAAATTATCGTCGTATTCTCAAACCAGGAGACCTGCAGCTACCGGATCGGCACCAACCACGGGGCTATTTTTGGTTTTGACCCTCTAGCGCCATGTTTTTTACCCTAAGTCTAGAAATATGGAAATTCTCATCGTATTTTCAAATCGGGAGTCTTGAGCTGTGGGGCCAGTTCCTACGAGTTACATTAGTACCGTGGGAGGTGTTGGTGCCACCCACGGGGCTGTTCTGGGGCTGTTTCGAGTTTTCACCCACTAACGCCCTATTTTTGAGCTTAAGTTAAATTATGTAAATTACCGTCGTATTCTTAAACCGGGAGTCCCACGGATGCGCGGCCAGTTCCTACGAGTCACATTGATCCCGTGGGAGGTGTTGGTGCCACCCACGAGGCCGTTCGAGGGTTATTTAGGGTTTTCACCTACTAACGCCGTGTTTTTAAGCCTAAATCTAGATATATGCAAATTTTCGTCGTATTCTCAAACTGGGAGTCCCGCGACTGCGTGGTCACTTCCTACGAGTTACATTGGTCTCGTGGGAGGTATTGGTGCCACCCATGGGGACATTCGGGGGTTGTTTCGAGTTTTCACCCTCTAACGCCATGTTTTAAGCCTAAGTCTAGAAATATACAAATTATCGTCGTATTCTCAAACCGGGAGACCCGCGACTGCGGGGTCAGTTCGTGCGAGTTACATTGGTCCCGTGGTAGGTGTTGGTGCCACCCACGGGGCCGTTCGGGGGTTATTTCGATTTTTCATCCACTAAAGCCATGTTTTGCTCAAATCGGTAGTCTCACAGCTGCGCGGACAGTTCTATGAGTAACATTGGTCCTGTGGGAGGTGTCGGCGCCACCCACGGGGCTGTTCGGGGGCTGTTTTGGGTTTTCACCCTCTAACGCCATGTTTTTAAGCCTAAGTCTAGATATATGCAAATTATCATTGTGTTCTCAAACCGAGAGTGCCGGGGCTGCGCGGCTAGTTCCTGCGAGTTACATTGGTCCCGTGGGAGGTGTTGGTGCCACCCACGGGGCCGTTTGGTGGTTGTTTCAGGTTTTCACCCTCTAACGCCATGTTTTGCTTCAATCTAGAAATATAAAAATTATCATTGTATTCTCAAATCGGGAGTCTCGTGACTACGCGGTCAGTTCCTACGAGTTACATTGGTCCCGTGGAGGTGTTGACGCCACCCACGGGGCTGTTTGGGGGTTGTTTTGGGTTTTCACCCTCTAACGCCATGTTTTTAAGCCTAAGTCTAGAAATATGAAAATTATCATCGTATTCTCAAACCGGGAGTCTCGCGGCTGCGCGGCCAGTTCCTACGAGTTACATGGGTCTTGTGGGAGGTGTTGGCGCCACCCACGGGTCGGTTCGGGGGATGTTTTGGGTTTTCACCCACTAACGTCGTGTTTTTAAGCCTAAGTCTAGAATTATGCAAATTACCATCATATTCTCAAACTGGGTGTCCCGCGGCTGCATGGTCACTTCCTACGAGTTTCATTAGTCCCGTGGGAGGTGTTGGTGCCACCTACGGGGCAGTTTGGGGGCTGTTTCGGGTTTTGACCCACTAACGCCATGTTTTTAAGCCTAAGTCTATAATTATGCAAATTACCATCGTATTCTCAAACCGGGAGTCCCACGGCTGCGCGAAGAATTCCTACGAGTCACCGTGGTCCCGTGGGAGGTGTTGGTGCTACCCACGGGGCCGATCGGGGGTTGTTTTGAGTTTTCACCCTCTAACGCCATTTTTAATCCCAAGTCTAGAAATATACAAATTATCATCGTATTCTCAAACTGGGAGTCTCACGGCTGCACGGTCAGTTCCTATGAGTTACATTGGTCCCGTGGGAGGTGTTGGCGCCACCCATGGGGCTGTTAGGGGGCTGTTTTGAGTTTTCACCCTCTAACGCCATGTTTTTAAGCCTAAGTCTATAGATATGAAAATGATCGTCGTATTCTCAAACCCGGAGTCCCGGGGCTGCGCGACTAGTTCCTACGAATTACATTAGTATTGTGAGAGGTGTTGGTGACACCAACGGGACCGTTCGGGGTCTATTTCTTGTTTCCACCCACTAACGTCATATTTTTAAGCCTAAGTCTAAAATTATGCAAATTACAATCATATTCTCAAACCAGGAGTCCCAGGGCTGCGCGGCCAATTCCTTCGAGTCACATTGGTCCCGTGGGAAGTGTTTGTGTGTTTCGAGTTTTCACCCTCTAACTCCATGTTTTTAAATTTAAGTCTAGAAATATGCAAATTATCGTCGTATTCTCAAACCGATAGACCCGTGACTGCGGGATCGGTTCCTACAAGTTACATTGGTCATGTGGGAGGTGTTGGTGCCACCCACGGGGCCGTTCTGGGGTTGTTTCGAATTTTCACCTTCTAACGCCATGATTTGCTTCAATATAGAAATACGCAATTTATCATCGTATTCTCAAACCGGAAGTCTCACGGCTGCGTGGTCAGTTCCTACGAGTTACATTGGTCCCGTGGGAGGTATTGGTGCCACCCACGGGGTCGTTCGGGGGTTGTTTCGAGCTTTCACCCCCTAACGCCATGTTTTCAAGCCTAAGTCTAGAAATATCCAAATTATCTTCGTATTCTCAAACCGGGAGACCCGCGGCTGCGGGGTCAGTTCGTACGGGTTACATTGATCCCGTGGTAGGTGTTGGTGTCACCCACGAGGCCGTTCGCGAGTTGTTTCGAGTTTTCACCCCCTAACACCATGTTTTGCTTAAATCTAGAAATACGCAAATTATCGTCGTATTCTCAAACCGGGAGTCTCGCAGCTGCGCGGACAGTTCTTACGAGTTACATTAGTCCTGTGGGAGGTGTTGGCGCCACCCACGGGGCTGTTCGGGGGTTGTTTTGGGTTTTCACCCTCTAACGTCATGTTTTTTAGTCTAAGTCTAGAAATATGAAAATTATCATCGTATTCTCAAACCGGGAGACCCGCGGCTGCGGGGTCAGTTCCTATGAGTTACATTGGTCCCGTGGGAGGTGTTGGTGCCACCCACGAGGCCGTTCGGGGGTTGTTTCGAGTTTTCACCCTCTAATGCCATGTTTTGCTTAAATCTAGAAATATACAAATTATCGTCGTATTCTAAAATCGGGAGTCTCGCGACATCGCGGTCAGTTCCTACGAGTTACATTGGTCCCGTGGAGGTGTTGGCGCCACCCACGGGGCTGTTTGAAGGTTGTTTTGGGTTTTCACCCTCTAACGCCATATTTTTAAGCCTAAGTCTAAAAATATGCAAATTATCGTCGTATTCTCAAACCGGGAATCTCGTGGCTGCGCGGTCAGTTCCTAGGAGTTACATTGGTCTCGTGGGAGGTGTTGGTGCCACCCACGGGGCGGTTCGGGGCTGTTTTAGGTTTTCTCCCACTAGCGCCGTGTTTTTAAGCCTAAGTCTAGAATTATACAAATTATCATCGTATTCTCAAACTGGGTGACCCGCGGATGCGTGGTCAGTTCCTACGAGTTACATTAGTCCCGTGGGAGGTGTTGGTGCCACCTACGAGGCCATTCGGGGGTTGTTTCGAGTTTTCACCCACTAACGCCATGTTTTTAAGCCTAAGTCTGGAATTATGAAAATTATCGTCATATTCTCAAACCGGGAGTCTCACGGCTACGTGGTCAGTTCCTACGAGTTACGTTGGTCCCGTGGGAGGTATTGGTGCCACACACGGGGCCGTTCGGGGGTTGTTTCGAGCTTTCACCCTCTAACGCCATGTTTTTAATCCTAAGTCTAGAAATATCAAAATTATCTTCGTATTCTCAAACCGGGAGACCCGCGGCTGCGGGGTCAGTTCGTACGGGTTACATTGATCCTGTGGTAGGTGATGGTGTCACCCTCGAGGCCGTTCGCGAGTTGTTTCGAGTTTTCACCCCTAACCCCATGTTTTGCTTAAATCTAGAAATATGCAAATTATCGTCGTATTCTCAAATCGGGAGTCTCGCAGCTGCGCGGCAACTTCGTACGACTCACATTGGTCCCGTGGGAGGTGTTGGTGCCACCCACGGGGCCGTTCGGGGGCTGTTTCGAGTTTTCACCCTCTAACGTCATGTTTTTAAGCCTAAGTCTTGAAATATACAAATTATCGTCGTATTCTCAAATCGGGAGTCTCCTGGCTACGCAGTCAGTTCCTATGAGTTACATTGGTCCCGTGGAGGTGTCGGCGCCACCCACGGGGCTGTTTTAGGTTTTCACCCTCTAACGCCATATTTTTTAGCCTAAGTCTAGAGATATGGAAATGATCATCGTATTCTCAAACCGGTAGTCTCGGGGCTGCGCGGCCAGTTCCTACGAGTTACATTAGTATCGTGGGAGGTGTTGGTGCCACCCACGGGGCCGTTCTGGGGAAGTATCTTGTTTGCACCCACTAACGCCATATTTTTTAGCCTAAGTCCAAAATTATGCAAATTACCGTTGTATTCTCAAATCGGGAGTCCCACGGTTGTGCGGCCAGTTCCTACGAGTCATATTGGTCCCGTGGGAAGTGTTGGTGCCATCCACGAGGACGTTCGGGGGCTATTTTGGGTTTTCACCCACTAACGCCGTATTTTTAAGCCTAGATTTAGAATTATGCAAATTACCATCGTATTCTCAAATCGGGTGTCCCGCGGGAGTGTGGTCACTTCCGACCAGTTACATTGGTCCCGTGGGAGGTGTTGGTGCCACCCATGGGGAAGTTTGGGGGCTATTTTGAGTTTTCACCCTCTACCCCCATGTTTTTAAGCCTAAGTCTAGATATATGCAAATTATCGTTGTATTCTCAAACCGCGAGACCCGCGGCTGCGGGATCGGTTCCTACGAGTTATGTTTGTCCTGTGGGAGGTGTTGGTGCCACCGATGGGGCCATTCGAGGGTTGTTTCGAGTTTTCACCCTCTAATGCCATGTTTTACTTCAATCTAGAAATATGCAAATTATCGTCGTATTCTAAAACCGGGAGTCTCACGGCTGTGCGACCAATTCCTACGAGTTACATCGGTCCCGTGGGAGGTGTTGGTGCCAGCCACGGGGCTGTTAGGGGGCTGTTTTGGGTTTTCACCCTCTAACACCATGTTTTTTAGCCTAAGTCTAGAAATATGGAAATTATCGTCGTATTCTCAAACCGAGAGTCTCGGGGATGCGGGGTCAGTTCCTACGAGTTACATAGTACCGTGGGAGGTGTTTGTGCCACCCACGGGGCCGTTTGGGGGTTATTTCGGGTTTTCACCCACTAACGCCATATTTTTAAACCCAAGTCTTGAAATATACAAATTTTCGTTGTATTCTCAAACTGGTAGTCCCGCGGCTACGTGGTTAGTTCCTACGAGTTACATTGGTCCCGTGGGAGGTATTGGTGCCACCCACGGGGCCGTTCGGGGCTGTTTTGAGTTTTCACCCTCTAACGCCATGTTTTTAAGCCTAAGTCTAGAAATATGCATATTATCATCGCATTCTCAAACTGGGAGACCCATGGCTGCGGGGTATGTTCCTACGAGTTACATTAGTCTCGTGAGAGGTGTTGGTGCCACCCACGGGGCCGTTCGGGAGTTTTTTCAAGTTTTCACCCTCTAACGTCATGTTTTGCTTAAATCTAGAAATATGCAAATTATCGTCGTATTTTCAAACCGGGAGTCTCACCGCTGCGCGGTCAGTTCCTATGACTTACATTAGTCCAGTGGGAGGTGTTGTCACCACCCACGGGGTTGTTCGGGGCCTGTTTTGGGTTTCACCCTATAACGCCATGTTTTTAAGCCTAAGTCTAGAAATAAGAAAATTATCGTCGTGTGCTCAAACCGGGAGTGTCGGGGCTGCGTGACTAGTTCCTACGAGTTAGATTTGTCCCGTGGGAGGTGTTGGTGCCACCCACGGGACTGTTCGAGGGCTGTTTCGCGTTTTCACCCAATAACGCCATGTTTTTAAGCCTAAGTCTAGAATTATGCAAATTACCGTCATATTCTCAAACCGGGAGTCCCGCGGCTGCGCGGAGAGTTCCTACAAGACACATGGTCCCGTGGGAGGTGTTGGTGCCACCCACGGGGCCGGTTGGGGGTTGTTTCGGGTTTTTACACACTAACGCCATTTTTTAAGCCTAAGTCTAGAAATATGCAAATTACCATCGTATTCTCAAACCGGGAGTCCCGCGGCTGCATGGTCACTTCCTACGAGTTACATTGGTCCCGTGGGAGGTGTTGGTGCCACCCAGGGGGCCGTTCGGAGATTGTTTCGAGTTTTCACCCTCTAGCGCCATATTTTTAAGCCGAAGTCTTGGAATATGCAAATTATCGTCGTATTCTCAAACTGGGAGACCCGCGGCTGCGGGGTCAATTCCTACGAGTTACATTGGTCCCGTGGGACGTGTTAGTGCCACCCACAGGGCCGTTCGGGGGTTATTTCGAGTTTTCAGCCTCTAACGCCGTGTTTTTAAGCCTAAGTCTTGAATTATGCAAATTACTGTCGTATTCTCAAATCGAGAGTCCCGCGGCTGCGTGGTCAGTTCCTACGCGTTACATTGGTCTCGTGGGAGGTGTTGGTGCCATCCACGGGGCCGGTTGGTGGTTATTGTGGGTTTTTACCCACTAACGCCATGTTTTTAAGCCTAAGTCTATAAATATGCAAATTACCATCGTATTCTCAAACCGGGAGTCCCGCGACTGCATGGTCAGTTCCTACGAGTTACATTGGTCATGTGGGAGGTGTTGGTGCCACCCACGGGGCCGTTCGGGGGTTGTTTCGAGTTTTCACCCTCAAACGCCATGTTTTGCTTAAATCAATAAATATGCAAATTATCATCGTATTCTCAAATCGGGAGTCCCGTGGCTGCGCGATCAGTTCCTACGAGTCACATTGGCCCGTGGGAGGTGTTGGGTCCACCCACGGGGCCTTTCGGGAGTTGTTTCGGGTTTTCCCTCTCTAACGCCATGTTTTTAAGCCTAAGTCTAGAAATATAAAAATTACCATCGTATTATCAAACCGGGAGACCTGGAGTTACGGGGTCAGTTCCTACGAGTTACATTGGTCCCGTGGGAGTTGTTGGTGCCACCCACGGGGCTGTTCAGGGGCTGTTTCGAGTTTTCACCCTCTAACGCCATGTTTTTAAGCCTAAGTCTAGAAATATGCAAATTACTGTTGTATTCTAAAACCGGGAGTCCCGCGGCTGCGGGGTCAGCTCCTACGAGTTACATTGATCCCGTGGGAGGTGTTGGTGCCACCCACGGGGACGTTCGGTGGCTGTTTCGAGTTCTCTCCCTCTAACGCCATGTTTTTAAGCCTAAGTCTAGAAATTTGCAAATTACCGTCGTATTCTCAAACCGGGAGTCCCGCGGCTGCGGGGTCAGTTCCTAGGAGTTACATTGGTCCCGTGGGAGTTGTTGGTGCCACCCACGGGGCTGTTCAGGGGCTGTTTCGAGTTTTCACCCACTAACGTCGTGTTTTTAAGCCTAAGTCTAGAATTACGCAAATTATCATCGTATTCTCAAATCGGGAGTCCCGCGGATGCGTGGTCAGTTCCTACGAGTTACATTGGTCCCATAGGAGGTTTGGGTGCCACCCATGGGACCGTTCGGGGGTTGTTTTAAGTTTTCACCCTCTAATGCCATGATTTTAAGCCTAAGTCTAGAAATATGCATATTATCATCGCAGTCTCAAACCGGGAGACTCGTGGCTGCGGGGTCTGTTCCTACGAGTTACATTAGTCCCGTGAGAGGTGTTGGTGCCACCCACGGGGACGTTCGGGAGTTGTTTCAAGTTTTCACCCTCTAACGCCATGTTTTGCTTAAATCTAAAAATATGAAAATTATCGTCGTATTTTCAAACCGGGAGTCTCGTGGCTGCGCTGTTAGTTCCTATGAGTTACACTGGTCTCGTGGGAGGTGTTGGCACCACCCACGGGGCTGTTCGGGGCCTGTTTTGGGTTTTCACCCTCTAACGCCATGTTTTTAAGCCTAAATCTAGATATATGCAAATTATCATTGTGTTCTCAAACCGGGAGTGCCGGGGCTGCGCGGCTAGTTCCTGCGAGTTACATTGGTCCCGTGGGAGGTGTTGGTGCCACCCACGGGACCGTTCGGGGGCTGTTTCGCGTTTTCACCCACTAACGCCTTGTTTTAAGCCTAAGTCTAGAATTATGCAAATTACTGTCGTATTCTCAAACCGAGAGTCCCGCGGCTGCGCGACGAGTTCCTACAAGTCACATTGGCCCCGTGGGAGCTGTTGGTGCCACCCACGGGGCCGATTGGGGGTTATTGCGGGTTTTTGCCCACTAACGCCATGTTTTTAAGCATAAGTCTAGAAATATGCAAATTACCATCGTATTCTCAGACCGGGAGTCCCGCGGCTGCATGGTCAGTTCCTACGAGTTACATTGGTCATGTGGGAGGTGTTGGTGCCACCCACGAGGCCGTTCGGGGGTTGTTTCGAGTTTTCACCCTCTAACGCCATGTTTTGCTTAAATCTATAAATATGAAAATTATCATCGTATTCTCAAATCGGGAGTCCCGTGGCTGCGCGATCAGTTCCTATGAGTCACATTGGTCCCTTGGGAGGTGTTGGGACCACCCACGGGGCCGTTCGGGGGTTGTTTCGGGTTTTGACCCACTAACGCCGTGTTTTTAAGTCTAAGTCTAGAAATATGCAAATTACCGTCGTATTCTCAAATCGGGAGTCCCGCGGCTGCGTGGTCAGTTCCTACGAGTTTGATTGGTCCCGTGGGAGTTGTTGGTGTCACCCATGGGGACGTTCGGGGGCTGTTTCGAGTTTTTACACTCTAACGCCAGGTTTTTAAGCCTAAGTCTAGAAATATGCAAATTACCGTCATTTTCTTAAATCGGGAGTCACGCGGCTGCGCGGTCAGTTCCTACGAGTTACATTGGTCCCGTGGGAGGTGTTGGTCCCGTACAAGGTGTTGGTGTAACTCACGGGGCCGTTCGGGGGTTGTTTCGAGTTTTCACCCGTTAACGCTATGTTTTTATGCCTTATCTAAAAATATGCAAATTTTTGTTGTTTTCTCAAACCGGGAGTCTCATGCTCGCGATGTCAGTTCCTACGAGTTACATTGGTCCTGAGCGAGGTGTTGGTATACTTACGGGGCTATTCGAGCCTGTTTCGGGTTTTTGCCGTCTAACGCCATGTTTTTAAGCCTAAGTCTAGAAATATGCAAATTATTGTCGTATTGTCAAACCGGGAGTCCCGTGATCCCGCGGTCAGTTCCTACGAGTTACATTGGTCTCGTGCGAGGTGTTGGTGCCACTTAGGGGTCGTTCGGGGGCTATTTTGGGTTTTCACCCTCTAACGCTATGTTTTCAAGCCTAAGTCTAGAAACATGCAAATTATCATCGTTTTCTCAAACCGAGAGTCAGGTGATCGCGCGGTCAGTTCCAACGAGTTACGTTGGTCTAGTGCGAGTTGTTGGTGCAACTCAAGGGGCCGTTCAGGGGCTCCTTCAGGGTTTTACCCTAACGCCATGTTTTTATGCCTAAGTATATAAATATGTAAATTATCGTCGTATTCTCAAACTGGGAGTCCCATGATCACGCGGTCAGTTCCTACGAGTTATATTTGTCCAGTGCGAGGTGTTGGCGCAACTCAAGGGGCCGTTCGTGAGCTGTTTCTGGTTTTTACCTGCTAACGCCATGTTTTTATGCCTAAACCTAATAATATGCAAATTATCGTCGTATTCTCAAATCGGGAGTCCCGTGATCGCGCGGTCAACTCCCACGAGTTACATTGGTTCCCTTGGGAGGTATTGGTGCCACCCACGAGGCTGTTAGGGGGATGTTTTGGGTTTTCACCCTTTAACGCCATGTTTTTTAGCCTAATTCTATAAATAAGGAAATAATCATCGTACTCTCAAACTGGGAGTCTCGAGGCTTTGGGGCCAGTTCCTACGAGTTATATTAGTACCGTGAGAGGTGTTGGTGCCAACCACGGGGCCGTTCGGGGACTGTTTCGGGTTTTCACCCACTAACGCCATGTTTTTAAGCCTAAGTCAAATTATGCAAATTACTGTCGTATCATTGAACCCCAAGTCCCATGGCTGCGTGGTCAGTTCCTACGAGTTACATTGGTCCCGTGGGAGGTATTGGTACCACCCACGATGCCGTTCGGGGGTTGTTTCAAGTTTTCACCCTCTAACGCCATGTTTTTAAGCCTAAGTCTAAAAATATGCAAATTATCATCGTATTCTCAAACCGATAGACCCGCGGCTGTGGGGACAGTTCGTACGAGTTACATTGGTCCCGTGGTAGGTGTTGGTGCCACCTACGGGGCCGCTCGGGGGTTGTTTCGAGTTTTCACCCTCTAACGCCATGTTTTGCTTAAATCTAAAGATATGCAAATTATCGTCGTATTCTCAAACCAGGAGTCTCGCGGCTGCGTGGTCAGTTCCTACGAGTTACATTGGTCTCGTGGGAGGTGTTGGCGCCACCCCTGGGGCAGTTCGGGGGCTGTTTTGGGTTTTTAACCACTAACGCCGTGTTTTTAAGCCTAAGTCTAAAATTATGCAAATTACAGTCGTATTCTCAAACTGGGTGTCCTACGTGTTACATTAGTCCCGTGGGAGGTGTTGGCGCCACCTACGGGGCCGTTCGGGGGCTGTTTCGGGTTTTCACCCACTAACGCCATGTTTCTAAGCCTAAGTCTAGAATTATGCAAATTACCGCCGTATTCTAAAACCGGGAGTCCTGCGGCTACGCTGCCAATTCCTACGAGTCACATTGGTCCCGTGGGAGGTGTTGGTGCCACCTACGGCGCCGTTCGGTGGCTGTTTCGAGTTTTCACCCTCTAACGCCATGTTTTTAAGCCTAAGTCTAGAAATATACAAATTATCATCGTATTATCAAATCGGGAGACCTGCTGCTGCGGGGTCAGTTCGTATGAGTTACATTGGTCCCGTGGGAGGCGTTGGTGCCACCTACGGGGCCGTTCGGGGGTTGTTTCGAGTTTTCACCCTCTAACGCTATGTTTTGCTTAAATCTTGAAATATGCAAATTATCATCGTATTCTCAAAACGGGAGTCTTGCGGCTGCGCGGACAGTTCTTATGAGTTATATTGGTCCTGTGGAAGGTGTTGGCAAAGCCCACGGGGCTGTTCGGCGGCTGTTTTGGGTTTTCACCCTCTAACGCCATGTTTTTAAGCCAAAGTCTAGAAATATGCAAATTATCATCGTATTATCAAACCGGGAGACCTGAAGCTGCAGGGTCAGTTCCTACGAGTTACATTGGTCCCGTGGGAGGTGTTGGTGCCACCCACGGGGCCGTTTGGGGGCTGTTTCGAGTTTTCAGCCACTAATTC
This sequence comes from Sambucus nigra, assembly GCA_949130495.1. NCBI lineage: Eukaryota > Viridiplantae > Streptophyta > Magnoliopsida > Dipsacales > Adoxaceae > Sambucus > Sambucus nigra. Next base: position 461,758,797 of record OX422211.1, on the reverse strand, counting down.
CATGTTTTTAAGCCTAAGTCTAGAATTATGAAAATTATCGTCGTATTCTCAAACCGGGAGTCGCGCGGATGCGTGGTTAGTTCCTACGAGTTACATTGGTCCCGTGGGAGGTTTTGGTGCCACCCATGGGGCCGTTCGGGGGTTATTTCAAGTTTTGGCCCTCTAACGCCATGTTTTGCTTAAGTTTAAAAATACGCAAATAATCGTCATCTTCTCAAACTGGGAATCTCGCGGTTGCGGTCAGTTCCTATGAGTTACAATAGTCCCGTGGGAGGTATTGGTGCCACCCATAGGGGCGTTCGGGAGCTGTTTTGGGTTTTCACCCTCTAACGCCATGTTTTTAAGCCTATGTCTAGAAATATGCAAATTACCATCATATTGTCAAACTGGGAGTCCCGCGATAATGCGTCCAATTCCTATGAGTCACATTGGTCCCATGGGAGGTGTTGGTACCACCCACGGGGCTGTTCGGGGCCTGTTTTGGGTTTTCACCCTCTAACGCCATGTTTTTAAGCCTAAGTCTAGAAATATACAAATTATCGTCGTGTTCTCAAACCGGGAGTCCCGGAGCTGCGCGGCTAGTTCCTACGAGTTACATTGGTCCCGTGGGAGGTGTTGGTGCCACCCACGGGACCGTTCGGGGGCTATTTCGCATTTTCACCCACTAACGCCATGTTTTTAAGCCTAAGTCTAGAATTATGCAAATTACCGTCGTATTCTCAAACCGGGAGTTCCGCGACTGCGCGGCGAGTTCCTACAAGTCACATTTGTCCCGTGGGAGGTGTTGGTGCCACCCACGGGGCCGGTTGGGAGTTGTTTTGGGTTTTTACCCACTAACGCCATATTTTTAAGCCTAAGTCTAGAAATATGCAAATTACCGTCATATTCTCAAACCGGGATTCCTGCGGATGCATGGTCAGTTCCTACGAGTTACATTGGTCCCGTGGGAGGTGTTGGTGCCACCCACGGGGCCGTTCGAAGATTATTTTGAGTTTTCACCCTCTAACGCCATATTTTTAAGCCTAAGTCTTGAAATATACAAATTATCATCGTATTCTCAAATCGAAAGACCCGCGGCTAGGGAGTCAGTTCCTACAAGTTACATTGGTCCCGTGGGATGTGTTGGTGCCACCCACAGGGTCGTTCGGTGGTTATTTCGAGTTTTCAGCCTCTAACGCCATGTTTTGCTTAAATCTTGAAATATACAAATTATCATCGTATTCTCAAACAGGGAGTCTCGCGGCTGCGCGGTCAGTTCCTATGAGTTACATTGGTCCCGTGGGAGGAGTTGGAGCCACCCACGAGACTGTTCGGGGGCTGTTTTGCGTTTTCACCCTCTAACACCATGTTTTTAAGCTTATGTCTAGAAATATGCAAATTATCGTCATATTCTCAAATCGGGAGTCCTGAGGCTGTGCAGCCAGTTCCTACGAGTTACATTAGTCTCGTGGGAGGTGTTGGTGCCACCCACGGGACCGTTCGGAGGCTGTTTCGGGTTTTTCCCCATTAACGCCATGTTTTTAAGCCGACGTCTAGACTTATACAAATTACCATCGTATTCTCAAACCGGGAGTCCCGCGACTGCGCGGCCAATTCCTACGAGTCACATTGGCCCCGTGGGAGGTGTTGGTGCCACCCACGGTGCCGTTTGGGGGCTATTTCGGGTTTTCACCCAGTTACGCCGTGTTTTTAAGCCTAAGTCTTGAATTATGCAAATTACCGTCGTATTCTCAAATCGAGAGTCCCGTGGCTGCGTGGTCCGTTCCTACGCGTTACATTGGTCTCGTGGGAGGTGTTGGAGCCACCCACGGGGCTGTTCAGGGACTGTTTTGGGTTTTCACCCTCTAACGCCATGTTTTTAAGCCAAAGTCTAGAAATATGTGAATTATCATCGTATTCTCAAATTGGGAGACCCGCGGCTGCGGGGTCAGTTCCTACGAGTTACATTGGTCATGTGGGAGATATTGGTGCCACCCACGAAGCCGTTCGGGGGTTGTTTCGAGTTTTCACCCTCTAAAAGCCTGTTTTTCTTAAATCTAGAAATATGCAAATTATCATCGTATTCTCAAATCAAGAATCCCGTGGCTGCACGGTCAGTTCCTATGAGTTACATTGGTCCCATGGGAGGTTTAAGGGCCACCCACGGGGCCGTTCGGGGTTTGTTTCAGGTTTTGACCCAATAACGCCGTGTTTTTAAGCCTAAGTCTAGAAATATGCAAATTATCGTCGTATTCTCAAACCGAGAGTCCCGCGGCTGCGCGGCTAGTTCCTACGAGTTACATTGGTCCTGTGGGAGGTGTGGTGCCACCCACGGGACCGTTCGGGGGCTATTTTTCTTTTTCACCCACTAACGCCATGGTTTTAAGCCTAAGTCTAGAATTATGCAAATTATCATCATATTCTCAAACCGGGAGTCCCGCGGCTATGCGGTGAGTTCCTAAAAGTCACATTGGTCCTGTGGGAGGTGTTGGTGGTTGTTTCGAGTTTTTACCCACTAACGCCATATTTTTAAGCATAAGTCCAGAAATATGCAAATTACCGTCGTATTCTCAAACCGGGAGTCCTGCGGCTGCATGGTCAGTTCCTACGAGTTACATTTGTCCCGTGGAAGGTGTTGGTGCCACCCACGAGGCCGTTCGGAGATTATTTCGAGTTTTCACCCTCTAACGCCATATTTTTAAGCCTAAGTCTTGAAATATGCAAATTATCGTTGTATTCTCAAACCGAGAGACCCGCGGCTGCGGGGTCAGTTCCTACGAGTTACATTGGTCCCGTGGGACGTGTTGGTGCCTCCCACAGGGCCGTTCGGGGGTTTTTCGAGTTTTCAGCCTCTAACGCCATGTTTTGCTTAAATCTAGAAATATACAAATTATCGTCGTGTTCTCAAATTGGGAGTCTCGCGGCTGCGCGGTCAGTTCCTATGAGTTACATTGGTCCCGTGGGAGGAGTTAGAGCCACCCACGGGACTGTTCGGGGGCTGTTTTGCGTTTTTACCCTCTAACGCCATATTTTTAAGCTTATGTCTGGAAATATGCAAATTATCGTCATATTCTCAAATCGGGAGTCCCGAGGCTGTGCGGCCAGTTCCTACAAGTTACATTAGTATCGTGGGAGGTGTTGGTGCCACCCATAGGACCGTTCGGAGGCTATTTCGGGTTTTTATCCATTAACGCTATGTTTTTAAGCCGACGTCTAGAATTATACAAATTACCATCGTATTCTCAAGCCGGGAGTGCCGCGACTGCGCGACCAGTTCCTACGAGTCACATTGGCCCCGTGGGAGGTGTTGGTGCCACCCACGGTGCCGTTCGGGGGCTATTTCGGGTTTTCACCCACTAACGCCGTGTTTTTAAGCCTAGGTCTTGAATTATGCAAATTACCGTCGTATTCTCAAATCGAGAGTCCCAGGGCTGCGTGGTCAGTTCCTACACGTTACATTGGTCTCGTGGGAGGTGTTGGAGCCACCCACGGGACTGTACAGGGGCTGTTTTGGGTTTTCACCCTCTAACGCCATGTTTTTAAGCCTAAGTCTAGAAATATGCGAATTATCATCGTATTCTCAAATCGGGAGACCCGCGGCTGCGGGGTCAGTTCCTACGAGTTACATTGGTCATGTGGGAGGTGTTGGTGCCACCCACGAGGCCGTTCGAGGGTTGTTTCGAGATTTCACCCTCTAAAGCCATGTTTTTCTTAAATCTAGAAATATGCAAATTATCATCGTATTCTCAAATTGGGAGTCCCGTGGCTGCACGATCAGTTCCTACGAGTCACATTAGTCCCATGGGAGGTATTGGGGCCAGTTCGGGGGTTGTTTCGGGTTTTGACCCACTAACGCCGTGTTTTTAAGCCTAAGTCTAGAAATATGCAAATTATCGTCGTATTCTTAAACCGGGAGTCCCACGACTGCGTGGTCTGTTCCTACGAGTTATATTGGTCCCGTGGGAGGTGTTGGTGTCACCCACGGGGCCGTTCGGGGGTTGTTTCGAGTATTTACACTCTAACGCCATGTTTTTAAGCCTAAGTCTAGAAATATGCAAATTACCGTCGTTTTCTTAAATCGGGAGTCACGCGGTTGTGCGGTCAGTTCCTAAGAGTTACATTGGTCCCGTGGGAGGTGTTGGTCCCGTCCAAGGTGTTGGTGCAACTCACGGGGTCGTTCGGGGGTTGTTTCGGGTTTTCACCCATTAACGCTATGTTTTTATGCCTTATCTAAAAATATGAAAATTATCGTCGTTTTCTAAAACCGGGAGTCTCATGCTCGCGCGATCAGTTCCTACGAGTTACATTGGTCCTGAGCGAGGTGTTGGTATACTTACGAGGCTGTTCGGGCCTGTTTCGAGTTTTTATCGTCTAATGCCATGTTTTTAAGCCTAAGTCTAGAAATATAAAAATTATCGTCGTATTGTCAAACCGGGAGTCCCGTGATCGCGCAGTCAGTTCCAACGATTTACGTTGGTCTAGTGCGAGTTGTTGGTGCAACTCACGGGGCCGTTCAGGGGATGCTTCAGGGTTTTACCCTAACGCCATGTTTTTATGCCTATGTATATAAATATGTAAATTATCGTCGTATTCTCAAACCGGGAGTCCCATGATCACGCGGTCAGTTCCTACGAGTTATATTTGTCCAGTGCGAGGTGTTGGCGCAACTCACGGGGCCGTTCGGGAGCTGTTTCTGGTTTTTACCAGCTAACACCATGTTTTTATGCCTAAACCTAGCAATATGCAAATTATCATCGTATTCTTAAACCGGGAGTCCCGTGATCGCGCGATCAGCTCCTACGAGTTACATTGGTTCCCTTGGGAGCTATTGGTGCCACCCACGAGGCTGTGAGAGGGCTGTTTCGGATTTTCACCCTTTAACGCCATGTTTTTTAGTCTAAGTCTATAAATATGGAAATTATCATCATATTCTCAAACCGGGAGTCTCGAGGCTATGGGGCCAGTTCCTATGAGTTATATTAGTACCGTGGGAGGTGTTGGTGCCAACCACGGGGCCGTTCGGGGGCTGTTTAGAGTTTTCACCCACTAACGCCATGTTTTTAAGCCTAAGTTAAATTATGAAAATTACCGTTGTATTATTAAACCCGGAGTCCCATGGCTGCACGACCAGTTCCTACGAGTCAAATTGATCCCGTGGGAGGTGTTGGTGCCACCCACTGGGCCGTTCGGGGGTTATTTTGGGTTTTCACCCACTAACGTCGTGTTTTTTAGCCTAAGTCTAGAAATATGCAAATTTCCGTCGTATTCTCAAACTGGGAGTACCGCGGCTGCGTGGTCAGTTCCTACGAGTTACATTGGTCCCGTGGGAGGTATTGGTATCACCCATGGGGCCGTTCGGGGGTTATTTCGAGTTTTCACCCTCTAACGCCATGTTTTTAAGCCTAAGTCTAAAAATATGCAAATTATCATCATATTCTCAAATCGGGAGACCCGCGACTGCGGGGTCAGTTCGTACGAGTTACATTGGTCCCGTGGTAGGTGTTGGTGCCACCTACGGGGTCGTTCGGGGGTTATTTCGAGTTTACACCCTCTAACGCCATGTTTTGCTTAAATCAAGAAATATGCAAATTATCATCGTATTCTCAAACTAGGAGTTTCGTGACTGCGCGGTCAGTTCCTACGAGTTACATTGGTCTCGTGGGAGGTGTTGGCGCCACCCACGGGGTGATTCGGGGGCTGTTTTGGGTTTTTAACCACTAACGCCGTGTTTTTAAGCCTAAGTCTAGAATTATGCAAATTACCGTCGTATTCTCAAATCGAGAGTCCCAGGGCTGCGTGGTCAAATCCTACACGTTACATTGGTCTCGTGGGAGGTGTTGGAGCCGCCCACGGGACTGTACAGGGGCTGTTCCGGGTTTTCCCCCACTAACGCCATATTTTTAAGCCTAAGTCTAGAATTATGCAAATTACCATTGTATTCTCAAACCGGGAGTCCTACGGCTACGCTGCCAATTCCTACGAGTCACATTGGTCCCGTGGGAGGTGTTGGTGCCACCTACGGGGCCGTTCGGTGGCTGTTTCGAGTTTTCACCCTCTAACGCCATGTTTTTAAGACTAAGTCTAGAAATATGCAAATTATCATCGTATTATCAAACCGGGAGTTCTGCAGCTGCGGGGTCAATTTGTACGAGTTACATTGGTCCCGTGGGAGGTGTTGGTGCCACCTACGGGGCCGTTCGGGGGTTGTTTCGAGTTTTCACCCTCTAACGGTATGTTTTGCTTAAATATTGAAATATGCAAATTATCATCGTATTCTCAAATCGGGAGTCTCGCAGCTGCGCGGACAGTTCTTACGAGTTATATTGGTCTTGTGGAAGGTGCTGGCGAAGCCCACGGGGCTGTTCGGAGGCTGTTTTGGGTTTTCACCCTCTAACGCCATGTTTTTAAGCCAAAGTCTAGAAATATGCAAATTACCATCGTATTATCAAACCGGGAGACCTGCAGCTGTAGGGTCAGTTCCTACAAGTTACATTGGTCCCGTGGGAGGTGTTGGTGCCACCCACGAGGCCGTTTGGGGGCTGTTTCGAGTTTTCAACCACTAATTCCGTGTTTTTAAGCCTAAGTCTAGAATTATGCAAATTATCGTTGTATTCTCAAACCGGGAGTCGCGCGGATGCGTGATCAGTTCCTACGAGTTACATTGGTCCCGTGGGAGGTTTTGGTGCCACCCATGGGGCCGTTCGGGGGCTGTTTTGAGTTTTCACCCTCTAACGCCATGTTTAAGCCTAGGTCTAGAAATATGCATATTATCGTCGTATTCTCAAACCGGGAGACCCGTGGCTACGGTGTCTGTTCCTACGAGTTGCATTAGTCCCGTGGGAGGTGTTGGTGCCACCCACGGGGCCGTTCGGGAGTTGTTTCGAGTTTTCACCCTCTAACACCATGTTTTGCTTAAATTTAGAAATATGCAAATTATCATCGTATTTTCAAACTGGGAGTCTCGCGGCTGCGCAGTCAATTCATATGAGTTACATTGGTCCCGTGAGAGGTGTTGGCACCACCCACGGGGCTGTTCGGGGCCTGTTTTGGGTTTTCACCCTCTAACGCCATGTTTTCAAGCCTAAGTCTAGAAATATGCAAATTATCATCGTGTTCTCAAACGGGGAGTCCCGGGGCTGCGCGGCTAGTTCCTACGAGTTACATTGGTCCCGTGGGAGGTGTTGGTGCCACCCACGGGACCGTTCGGGGGCTATTTCGCATTTTCACCCACTAACTCCATGTTTTTAAGCCTAAGTCTAGAATTATGCAAATTACAGTCGTATTCTCAGACCGGGAGTCCCGCGACTGCGCGGCGAGTTCCTACAAGTCACATTGGTCCCGTGGGAGGTGTTGGTGCCACCCACGAGGCCTGTTGGGAATTATTTTGGGTTTTTACCCACTAACGCCATATTTTTAAGCCTAAGTCTAGAAATATGCAAATTGTCGTCGTATTCACAAACCGGGATTCCTGCGGCTGCATGGTCAGTTCCTACGAGTTACATTGGTCCCGTGGGAGGTGTTGGTGCCACCCACGGGGACATTCGGAGATTATTTCGAGTTTTCACCCTCCAACGCCATATTTTTAATCCTAAGTCTTGAAATATGCAAATTATCATCGTATTCTCAAACCGGGAGACCCGCGGCTACGGGGTCAGTTCCTACGAGTTACATTGGTCCCGTGGGACGTGTTGGTGCCACCCACAGGGCCGTTCGGGGGTTATTTCGAGTTTTCAGCCTTCAACGCCATGTTTTGCTTCAATCTAGAAATATACAAATTATCGTCGTATTCTCAAACCGGGAGTCTCGCGGTTGTGCGGTCAGTTCCTATGAGTTACATTGGTCCCGTGGGAGGTGTTGGAGGCACCCACGGGACCGTTCGGAGTCTGTTTCGGATTTTTCCCCATTAACGCCATCTTTTTAAGCCGACGTCTAGAATTATAAAAATTACCATCGTATTTTCAAACCGGGAGTCCCGCAACTGCGCGACCAGTTCCTAAGAGTCACATTGTCCCCGTGGGAGGTGTTGGTGCCACCCACGGTGCCGTTCGGGGCTATTTCGAGTTTTCACCCACTAACGCCATGTTTTTAATCCTAAGTCTTGAATTATGCAAATTACCGTCGTATTCTCAAATCGAGAGTCCCGCGGCAGCGTGGTCAGTTCCTACACGTTACATTGGTCTCGTAGGAGGTGGTGGAGCCACCCACGGGGCTGTTCAGGGGTTGTTTTGGGTTTTCACCCTCTAACGCCATGTTTTTAAGCCTAAGTCTAGAAATATGCGAATTATCGTCGTATTCCCAAATCGGGAGACCCGCGACTGCGGGGTCAGTTCCTACGAGTTACATTGGTCATGTGGGAGGTGTTGTTGCCACCCACGAGGCCGTTCGGGGGTTGTTTCGAGTTTTCACCCTCTAAAGCCATGTTTTTCTTAAATCTAGAAATATGCAAATTATCATCGTATTCTCAAACCGGGAGTCCCGTGGCTGCGCGGTCAGTTCCTACGAGTCGCATTGGTCCCATGGGAGGGGTAAGGGCCACCCACGGGGCCGTATGAGTGTTGTTTAGGGTTTTGACCCACTAACGCCGTGTTTTTAAGCCTAAGTCATGAAATATGCAAATTATCGTGGTATTCTCAAACCGGGAGTCCCGCGGCTGCGCGGCTAGTTCCTACGAGTTACATTGGTCCCGTGGGAGGTGTTGGTGCCACCCACGGGACCGTTCGGTGGCTATTTCGCGTTTTCACCCACTAACGCCATGTTTTTAAGCCTAAGTCTAGAATTATAAAAATTACCCTCGTATTCTCAAACCGGGAGTCCCGCGGCTACGCGGTGAGTTCCTACAAGTCACATTGATCCCGTGGGAGGTGTTGGTGCCACCCACGAGGCCGATTGGGGGTTGTTTCGGGTTTTTACCCACTAACGTCATATTTTTAAGCCTAAGTCTGAAATATGCAAATTACCGTCGTATTCTCAAATCGGGAGTCCTGCGGCTGCATGGTTAGTTCCTACGAGTTACATTTGTCCCGTGGAAGGTGTTGGTGCCACCCACGAGGCCGTTCGGAGATTATTTCGAGTTTTCACCCTCTAACGCCATATTTTTAAGCCTAAGTCTTGAAATATGCAAATTATCGTTGTATTCTCAAACCGAGAGACCCGCGGCTGCGGGGTCAGTTCCTACGAGTTACATTGGTCCCGTGGGACGTGTTGGTGCCTCCCACAGGGCCGTTCGGGGGTTTTTCGAGTTTTCAGCCTCTAACGCCATGTTTTGCTTAAATCTAGAAATATACAAATTATCGTCGTATTATCAAACCGGGAGTCTCGCGGCTGCGCGGTCAGTTCCTATGAGTTACATTGGTCCCGTGGGAGGAGTTAGAGCCACCCACGGGACTGTTCGGGGGCTGTTTTGCGTTTTTACCCTCTAACGCCATATTTTTAAGCTTATGTCTGGAAATATGCAAATTATCGTCATATTCTCAAATCGGGAGTCCCGAGGCTGTGCGGCCAGTTCCTACAAGTTACATTAGTATCGTGGGAGGTGTTGGTGCCACCCATAGGACCGTTCGGAGGCTGTTTCGGGTTTTTATCCATTAACGCTATGTTTTTAAGCCGACGTCTAGAATTATACAAATTACCATCGTATTCTCAAGCCGGGAGTGCCGCGACTGCGCGACCAGTTCCTACGAGTCACATTGGCCCCGTGGGAGGTGTTGGTGCCACCCACGGTGCCGTTCGGGGGCTATTTCGGGTTTTCACCCACTAACGCCGTGTTTTTAAGCCTAGGTCTTGAATTATGCAAATTACCGTCGTATTCTCAAATCGAGAGTCCCAGGGCTGCGTGGTCAGTTCCTACACGTTACATTGGTCTCGTGGGAGGTGTTGGAGCCACCCACGGGACTGTACAGGGGCTGTTTTGGGTTTTCACCCTCTAACGCCATGTTTTTAAGCCTAAGTCTAGAAATATGCGAATTATCATCGTATTCTCAAATCGGGAGACCCGCGGCTGCGGGGTCAGTTCCTACGAGTTACATTGGTCATGTGGGAGGTGTTGGTGCCACCCACGAGGCCGTTCGAGGGTTGTTTCGAGTTTTCACCCTCGAAAGCCATGTTTTTCTTAAATCTAGAAATATGCAAATTATCATCGTATTCTTAAATCAAGAGTCCCGTGGCTGCACGGTCAGTTCGTACGAGTCACATTGGTCCCATGGGAGGTGTTGGGGCCACCCACGGGGCCGTTCGGGGGTTATTTCGGGTTTTGACCCACTAACGCCGTGTTTTTAAGCCTAAGTCTAGAAATATACAAATTACCGTCGTATTCTCAAACCGGGAGTCCCACGACTGCATGGTCAGTTCCTACGAGTTACATTGGTCCCGTGGGAGGTGTTGGTGTCACCCACGGGGCCGTTCGGGGGCTGTTTCGAGTATTTACACTCTAACGCCATGTTTTTAAGCCTAAGTCTAAAAATATGCAAATTACCGTCGTTTTCTTAAATCGGGAGTCACGCGGCTGTGCGGTCAGTTCGTACGAGTTACATTGGTCCCGTGGGAGGTGTTGGTCCCGTCCAAGGTATTGGTGCAACTCACGGGGTCGTTCGGGGGTTGTTTCGGGTTTTCACCCATTAACGCTATGTTTTTATGCCTTATCTAAAAATATGCAAATTATCGTCGTTTTCTCAAACCGGGAGTCTCATGCTCGCGCGGTCAGTTCCTACGAGTTACATTGGTCCTGGGAGAGGTGTTGGTATACTTACGGGGCTGTTCGGGCCTGTTTCGGGTTTTTATCGTCTAATGCCATGTTTTTAAGCCTAAGTCTAGAAATATGCAAATTATCATCGTATTGTCAAACCGGGAGTCCCTTGATCGCACGGTCAGTTCCTACGAGTTACTTTGGTCTCGTGGGAGGTGTTGGTGCCACTTAGGGGTCGTTCGGGGGCTATTTTGGGTTTTCACCCTCTAACGCTATGTTTTCAAGCCTAAGTCTAGAAACATGCAAATTATCATCGTTTTCTCAAATCGGGAGTCCCCTGATCGCGCGGTCAGTTCCAACGAGTTACGTTGGTCCAGTGCGAGTTGTTGGTGCAACTCACGGGGCCGTTCAGGGGCTGCTTCAGGGTTTTACCCCCTAACGCCATGTTTTTATGCCTAAGTATAGAAATATGTAAATTATCGTCGTATTCTCAAAATGGGAGTCCCGTGATCACGCGGTCAGTTCCTACGAGTTATATTGGTCTAATGCGAGGTGTTGGCGCAACTCACGGGGCCGTTCGGGAGCTGTTTTTGGTTTTTACCTGCTAACGCCATGTTTTTATGCCTAAGCCTAGAAATATGCAAATTATCATGGTATTCTCAAACCGGGAGTGCCGTGATCGCGCGGTTAGCTCCTACGAGTTACATTGGTCCCGTGAGAGGTGTTGGTGCCACTCACCGGGACGTTCGGGGGTTGTGTTGGGTTTTTACCTTCTAACGCCATGTTTTTATGTCTATGTCTAGAAATATGCAAATTAACGTCGTTTTCTCAAACCAAGAATCCCGTGATCGCGGGGCCAGTTCCTAGGAGTTATATTTGTCCCGTGCGAAGAATTGGTGCCACTCACTATAAGAAAACTTGGCTTTAGCGACGTTTTATAAACGTCAACATAAATGTTAAATTGTTGGGAAAAGTATTCCCGACGTTTTTACGACGTTTTTTAAAAACGTCGGCATATCCACAGTCGAGAAATACACGTCGTTTACGATAACCGTCGGATATACATTTACGACGTTTGCTGCGACGTTTTTTAACTGTCGGTAATTTCGCAACCTTTTCGAAAAAAACGTCGGGTTGTGGTCAACGTTTCTCCAAAAAGGTCGGGAATTTTAAACTATATATTAACAAACCCTTTCAATCATTACTTAAAAACATTGTAATGTTAACTTTTCCCATACTATAATCTAACATTTTTTTTTTTTTGTAAAGAACGACAATATAATATAAAAATTTAAACTTTAATTATAAATTTATTTTCTACTTTTAACTTTAGATGAAGACATCAAATTCCTCAAACTAAATATATATTCAAGGAGACATCATTAATATTATAATTGATTCCTCAATACATTGTCAATCAACCAAAGAAAACTATGTACTATGATAACCAATCATCCCAAAACAAAATGAAAAAAGTGTATCTTCAACCATATCAAACAAGGTGTCTACTAATAATACAAAAAATTATACCAAAACATTCCAAACAAAATGTGAACATAAACTATCATAAAAAATGCTAGAGTACTATTCAAAATAGTCAAAAAGATATCTATGACCATGAGCATGATAAAACCACCTGCAAAAGGAAAGAAAATAAGTACTAAAAAATAAATAAATCAATGTAAAAGTTATATGCACAAAAGAAAAATGAAAAGTGGTTAGGGACTTACTTCCTAAGTCAAACTTTTCGATTAGTTAGTATTTTTTGCCTTATTCATCGTCATCGACTCCTAAAATTGAACAAGGGAATAATTAGATTCAATATTTTCAAATCAACAACTTGTACGAGAAAACTTAAAAACATTGATATATTTAACGACAAAATAAAATTTCAATTATAAAAGTACTAAAAAAATATAATATATTGGTAAAACATCTTACCATATGGCTTGTGAAGTTTGCGATATGATCTAAATAAAAAAACGTAATCCTCACAATGTAGGCCTAGTTACACGCAGATTTTACAAACCATAAATAAAAGTCACGGTATTCATTTTCAACACACTTATAAATTTGAAAACAACTCGACAGAGTAAACTCAATAACAACAACAATAACCAAATTGAGCCACCAATAAACCCTTCCACCAATTTCAACATAGATAACCTCATAAATTACTTCTATCAACACAAAAGTTCAACGAATTCATGTCCAATTTAATCTATTAATCGTGCCATTGGCACGAGTATAACTAGTGTATACATCATGGATATTATATGCATCTAAACAATGGAATATTAAGTAAGGCTCTTACTTTAAAATGTTCCATCAAATATACTAACCTCGCAATAGTTTCGAAGTTGAGATCGTGATACGATTTGTGGTGGTGCCTTCATTGAGGATCGCGAGCGGTGTTGCGATTGAACCTTAAATGTCAATTGTTGCAACTGTGGTGATGCTACAAGATCAACATTAGCATTAACATGAACCTAGCAATTAGAATACACAAAATATTAGATGTAATGCATAAAATTAAGCAATTGTACTCATAACTTCAGTAATTAATAAAAGTTGACCTGTCTAGTGCCTAAAGAAATACCACCCATAAAGCGCATATTTGTTATGCACCCATAAAGCGCATCCACATTCTCCTGTCGCTCAGGGCTTGACATAGCTCCCCGAATGTGTTGGATTTGAGATCTACTGGTGGTCGTCATGGTACTGTATAAAAAAATAAGAAAAAACATTAAAAAGAACATATTTGTTATCAAAAGCGTCCATCAAGTCTAAAATTCCTCTTTCAAAACTATAATCTTAAGCATAATGTTAAAAAGGCTAAAGTATGACAAATCTTAAGCAATACAAAATAAATAATCAACCACAATATGCACTACTTCCAATAATAGATAAGTTTTAGTCATTCGACTCATTTATGAAGCTATCAATGGATTTTTACTCGCGTGTTGCTTTTTTGTTCTACTTGCGTGTGTGTATGTACATAGAGAGACTACTAGGGATGGACAACGAAACTTATCAACCGGAAGAACCAAACCAAACCACTAGGTTTGGTTTGGTTTTTTGAGACCATTGGGTAGGTTCTGGTTCCTAATTTTAAAAAACCTATCGACCAAACCAATGTGGAACCAATATAAATCGAACCTTAACCTTCCATATATATAATAGATGTAGAACCAATCATATATTTTTACTTATAATATATATTTTTCTATTTCGTTGCTAGAGGAACTGTTGTGCTTTCCTATTGATTTAGCTAGGACTAAATTGGCTTATCAGATATATCAATTAAGACTCATATTCTGCACACGAGTCTTTATATATATATATATATATAACACTTCATTAAACATGTAAAAAAGTAAGCATTAGAAGATACTGAACTCACTCACGGGAATAATGGAAGTTATTCTCTCACTATCAAATAAAGAAAAAATCTGGACTAATGGTGTGCCAGCAGCAGCACGTCCACATTCTAAAATTTTATTGGCTCGAGCAGAGTAGACAATTCCCTTATCACTGAAATACAGGACATGTTCATGAGAATGACAAGCAAGGAAATCTGCCTTTCCTCTGACTATGACACGTCCTCGCAAAGTTAGATATACCTCTAAGATGCCCATGTCACCCATTATTACTCCTCCAGTTGGGAAGTCGGGTCCAGGCATATACTCCAGCAATTCTTGCAGCGGCATTGCTTCAGCGAGTGCTTCAAGTCTATACTCTATATAACGCATTGCATTTGGAGGATCTGCATCAATCGAACCAAAATTCCCATGCCCATGGATGAGTGGGAAACTCAAGGGAAAATCATATGCCATTCGGACCAATGAATCATAAACAGCCGTGTCCCCGTGCAGATGAAACTTATCAAAAAACCTCCCCAACAACTCTGGCACATTTCTTGTAAGGTGACGCGACTCAAAATGTGTCTCAGAAATGCATTCACTCTAGGCTCAAGTGTAAGCCTGTCGCTCAAGTAATAATCCCAGTAAGTCGGGTATCGATCCTCAGGGAAGAAGGACAACAGAGTTGTGACGACGGGAAAAGACGGGGGAATCCTAACTTTGACTCTAAAAAGATAAAAAAAAAATGATTTTGTTTTCGAGATTGGTTACTGCTAAATAAGATTATGAAGTTATGAAGAAATGTAACTACACTATTCTACCTAAATTAAGAATGAACGATGACTTGAAAAGTTGTTGTTTAAATGATGAGAAAAGTAGGACGGGAATACAATCCCCCAACCCTAGTGTATTGCGGTTATAATATTAATCTTAATTTTATCCGATTGACTTGACCCGGAATTTAATAATCCCAAGCATTATATATATGAGGTTCAAGCCCGCGTCATACCTAATCTGAGGATCAGTAAATCAGTATTGCGATAGTGGCACTCGAATTTCATTTTAAATCATCACGAGTACCCAGAGGCAAACGAGATATAAATATATACAACTGTTGTGTAACTACGCAATACGATCATGGTCAATCGTTAAAATTAGCGGATTAATTTTACACACACGCACTAACACATCAGGCTGGGTTCATGCATCCCGGCCTTGTAAGTCTAGGCTAACATGTTGAATTTTATGAAAATAATGATTAATGTGCGGGTGTTCATGATTACTCTAAAGAGAATTGGAAATCAATGTAGAATGAATGTAGAATAAAAATTACTCACAAAAATTATCCCAACACTAATGAAAGCAAAGAAATAAACTCATACTTACAAAATTACTGAACAAAATCTTCACACCTTGAATTAAATCTGCAGTTCTTAACTAAACTAGGGTTTCTGGAAAAGAATAAGAAAAACCTACTAATTCTACGTGTGTATAACAATACTAAATCGGGTCTTTTATACCCTATAACAATATCGGAAGTTCATCTGAAATAGGAGTCTTTTTAGGAAGAGAGGAAATTTTCAAATCTCGAAGCCCGGACCGGTCCGAGGTAGGGGCGGACCGGTTTGCCCCCAAGGCGGATCGGTTCTTTTTATTTTGGGGCGGACCGGTCCGGGGTTGGATCGGTTCTTTTTATTTTGTCCTTCTTCGGTTCGCATGCGATTCGGGGTCTTCTGGAGTTTGGCAAGGGGGACCAGTCCGGGGTAGGGGCAGACCGATCCGGCTATTTGACTTTTTGACTCCTCTTTGACTGCTCATAACTTTTGTTCCGGGATTCCGATTGAGGTGCCGTTTCTTCCTATGTGCTTGTGAATGTGATATCTTCAACTTCTCTTTAGGTACCTCATCCGAATTCTGGGTGCAAATGACACTTTTGCCCTTTTGACTTTTCATTCTTTCTTTCTTGATTCTTCCGGTTTCTTTCTTTCGTTTCTTGACATCAAATACCTGTAAAATCACTACAAAATACCAGAAACTCGGTGTACTCATTAGGATCAGCCAGTAGCAAGATTATGAGATAAATTCAATTCAATTACGTTGTTCGAGGTGCTAAAAGTAACTAAATCAAGGGATAAATTAGGAAGAATTTATGCCTAATCAAACCCCCTAACTTAGAACTTTGCACGTCCCGAGCAATGTAAAAGAATCCTAGCAAGGCTCATCTTTTGAAAATCATTTTATTGGGATAAAATACCTTTTTCGCGGGCAGGCGATTGCATTTAGCGTATGCAACAGGCCGTTAAACCCCTAGGTTACCCTAGTAGGACGAGTGTTGTCTCGTGAGGGTTTGCAGAGAATATACCCACAAAATTCGACTCAAATAAAATTCAAAATATGCTAAAATTGTGCAATTCAAACTTTTCCAGAAAATATTCATCATTAAGTCATATTTATAAGTCTCAAACCAAAGTGTGTGTGCGCGGAGCCGAAAATATAACCGCCAATTTCTACTGATTGATCATTACGCTACTTGTCCGAAAATTCGTTTTGATTTCAAGTTCTCACGGAATTCTCTCACAAACGAATCTCTCGGATTATGGCTATTCTCTCGGCATGCGTGATATAAAGAGTAAATGTAATGGAAGCAAATTCACGCATATAATTAGAAAGACGGAAACTTTATGGTGAAAGGACCTCATCAAAGGATTACGATTTTAAAAATGGGAACATTGCCTCTATTTCGCGCACTTAATCTCTTATATTATCTTTTGCTATCTTAGCTCTCCACGCGGTAATCAATTTCCGCAAATTGGACTCGGTTAGGACTTTTTCGGGTTAAAGGGTGCATTGTGTAAAATGAAGGAAGTATGGAAGGTTGGAATTGGAAAAGTCATTTATGCTGTCCATTTGTGCTTTTTTCGGGCTTTTTCTCATTTTTTTTTTTGCTATTTTTGTTGAGCATAACTAATTTTTCTTGCCCTTTTATATGCACGTTTTAGACTAAATTATGAATTTTTCCATTTTTTGCAATTCCGGGTTGTTTGGGTTTTTCGGGTTATCAAACGAAAGGGAAAAATTATTCGGCTCAATTTGGGTTGCAAAAGGGTGACTTTTCGCTACTTTTTCTGGCCAAAATTTTTGGGTGACAAATGAGGGCCTACTTCATTGTCAAAAATTCCAATTGCGTTACCATATGCGTTTCGAGATGAATTTAAGTTTAGAGACTAATTTGGCACGTTTTTCAAGGCAATATTGCACACATTTTTCAAAACCGATCAAAATGAAAGGATTGAGATCCTTGACAACTTATTAGGCGCTGAAAAGAACTTGAGTTAACAAATAACTCGGATTGATTTAAAAATTCGCAAAACGTGATAGGCTCGAATCTCACCGGGTTTGTTAATCTCCACATTTATTGGTTAAGTTGTCAATTTTCGCTCAATTTCCATCTTTGGTCAATTTCGGCTTTGTGTATGATGAATGTTTACAACTTGAGACTTTAAACCGACTTTTAATGATATTTTTGTGAAATTTGAATTCCAATTTTTATTTATTTTGAACAAAAATATTTTTGGATTTTTCAAAATTTTATGATTTTATTTTTGGAAATTTCTGGGCATTTTTGAAAATTTGTGAAGTTTTAGAAATATGCACTTGTGACCCCCCCTAACTTAGACTTTTGCATTGTCCTCAAGCAAAAAGGACTAAAATCTAAATAAGGCAAAATAATAAGTGCAATAAATAAAACAAACAAATAGAGAAAATGCAGTTTTTATTACAACAGGACTGTGGTACATGTGCAGGAAAAAGCATACATTGTGAACAGGGAAAAACAAATAAAAAGCTGCCAACACCATATAAGCTTCATCGGGGTGGGGGTGGGAGGAACCGGGCGCGGTGGGTTCATAGGGGTTGTGGTAGTAGGAAGGTAGTGGCTCATTCGGGTCCCCTATGCGGCAATAGATGTCCTCTTGAAATTGAAGGACTACGCCCATGTCGCGCTCGTAGTTGGTCTGAAAGGTCTTAAAGTTGGTCACAAGCGCTGCCATACACGCGGATAGGTCCGTGCCCGCCCACTCGAAATCTGGGTCGTCCTCCTCGTCGGCCGACTCTTCGTCCGGGCCGATATCCCCCATCTCGACGTCCACCGGCTACCCCGGCCTCTTCCTCACTATCGCTCGGAGCAGCCTCGTCGTCACTATCACCTCCCCGCCAAGCCCGAAGGACAGCTAGCTATTTGGCGCTTTTGGTGCGCGTCCCTTGTCCGAACAGACCGGGAAGGCACGTATGGTCGCTCGGCACCTCAATGCCAGCATCCTTAAGGATGGATGTGATCAATCGGGCATACAGAAGTGGAGCGACGCCCTTCTCATCCAAGGACGCGTTAATGATGTCCGCGTATAAAGTGCGGCTCAAATGGATGGAAGTTTGGAGGTCGAAGAGGTGGTATGTCAAGGTAGCTTGCCGGGGTCTCATGGCGGAGTTGTTGGATGTTTGTAAAATGTTGGCGCACACGATTTGAAATGTGAGGCGCGCCTTCTCGTTGAGGCGTCCAACGGTGACGGTTTGCCCCGACCAAGCCACATTCGGCGCAATTCGGGCCATAATAATGTCCTTGTCGATCGGGGGGACGTTTTGTGGATACGTAAATTCTGGGACATCTGGGACATCAAACTCGGCCAACTTGGCCATGAGATGGGCCAAGGAAAAGGGAATGGGAGTCCCATCCACGAAAGCTTCGGCCTCGAATTGGCCCATCCGGACAAGTGTGCCATAGAAGGAGCGGACTTCGATTGCCCAAATCGCGTCGTGAGGTTGGTTGAGGAAACGGCACCAGCCCCGGGCCATGAAAAGGCCAGTGACGGAGTTGGGCAGAGCTTCCCATTGGACCGCGCTCTCCATATGGAGTTTGCGGCCCAAACCGAAGTATTGAGCGCACCATCGCTCCTCTTGGCGGGAGCGGTAGTCGCCGTGATCGGAGGGTTGGATCACGGTGGAATCATATTTGGTGGGGGAAACACGGGGGGCCATGGAAACAGTAGAGAGTTAGTGCTTGAAACACAAGAGAGGAAGTAGAGAGTATTTGGTTTGAAGGTGTGAGGAGAAGGGGAGGGTTTGGGTGGTATTTATAGTGGAAGGGGTGAGGGTAGGGGTGGATTTGGAGGAAAGGGGTTTGGAGGAAAAAGGGGATGGTTTTGGGAGGGAAAGGTTGGGTTTGGGAAGAGGAAAAACGGATTGGAGGGAATGAATGGGATTGGGGGGAAAGGGGGTGAATCTTGGGAAGGGGAGAAGGCAGGTCTGCAGAGGGCGGACCGGTTCGGGGTAGGGGCGGATCGGTCCGTCCTTTTGACTTTTCAACCCTCGACAGGTGGACCGGTCCGCCTTAAAAAGGAACCGGTCCGGGGTCGGATCGGTCCGCCTTAAAAAGGAACCGGTCCGCCCCCGAGTTTTTGTGCTGGACTTCTTCTAATTCTGTTTCGAGCTCTATTCTTCAAAAAAATTCGCTTTCCCGGTATACTCTCTATCCAATTGGACTAACAACCCTCTCGATTTCACTGGTCAACACCCTTTTGACTCGAAATTCCTGAAACACATGGATGCTTTTCCCAAATGAAACCTAGTCCTAACGACTCTCAAAACACACACGACTCTCACCCCATACGCGTCGGGGGTGCGACGACCTCACTGTAATCAGCTCACTCGACCCCGTAAATGGGGTTCGACAACCAAATGGTGTCAACTTCTTCTGCACACGCCTCTAGATATGGCTTTAGGCGTTGTCCATTCACTTTGAACGTGTTTCCCCCTTTTACATCTTCCAATTCAACGGGCCAGACCATCGTGACCGCAACTTGCCCGAAAAGAGGTGAAGCCGAGAGTTGTAGAGAAGAACTTTTTGCATGGGAAGAAACTCTTTGCGTCGAATGATGCTATCATGAGCGAGTTTTATCCTCTCTTTCGAAATTTTGGCATTCTCATACGCATCATTGCGTAGTTCTTCTAACTCATTCAATTGAAGCTTGCGGGCTTCACCGTCCTTGTCCATGGCATAGTTCAATTGCTTAATCGCCCAATATACTTTATGTTTGAGCTCAACGGGAAGATGGCAAGGTTTTCCATACACAAAATGAAAAGGGGACATGCCGAGTTGGTTCTTGTATGTGGTACAATAGGCCCATAGCGAATCGGTCAATCTAAGGGACTAATCTTTCTGGGTAGGATTGACGGTCTTTTCAAGAATGTTCTTGATCTCCCGATTCGCTAGCTCGGCCTGCCCATTCGTTTGTGGGTGATATGTCGTTCCAACCTTGTGGATGACACCATACTTTCTCATGAGCTTCTAGAATGGCCTATTGCAAAAGTGCATGCCATTATCGCTAATTATCTCTTTCGGTGCACCGAAGCGGGAAAGTATGTGTTCCTGCAGGAACTTTATCACCACTTTGTTGTCATTGGTCTTGGTAGCTATAGCTTCCACCCATTTAGAAACGTAGTCTACCATGACTAGGATGTATAGGAAACCAAAGGACGGGGGTAAAGGACCCATGAAGTCAATACCCCAACAGTCGAATATCTCAATGATGAGTATGGGGGTAAGGGGCATCATGTCTCGTCGATTAATGGCTCCCATTGGTTGGAACCTATTGCATGACTTGCAAGCATCATTCATATCCCGAAAGATTGTGGGCCAATAGAGGCCGCATTGCAGAATTTTAGCGGTCGTCTTCTTCGTCGAAAAGTGGCCTCCATAAGCTTCCGAATGATAAAATTGGATAACTTTCGGGATCTCTTCATCCGGTAAACATCGTCGGATGATTTGGTCAGCGCAATATTTAAAGAGGAAGGGATCATCATAAAAGAACATGCGCGACCAATTAAGAAACCTCTTCTTATCTTGTAGTGTCCAGTCGGGAGGGACGGCTCCCGTGACAAGATAGTTCACTATATCCGCGAACCAGGGATACGAAGAGGTAGAAAAAAGTTGCTCATCCAAAAAGTATTCGTCTATGGGTACGGGATCACTAGGTACGTCGGACGAAAGCTGAGATAAATGGTCGGCAACGACGTTTTCTACTCCTTTTTTATCTTTGATGGAGAGATTGAACTCTTGTAGGAGTAGGATCCACCTTATGAGGCACGGCTTGGCGTCTTTCTTCGCAAGTAAATATTTTAAAGCCGCGTGGTCGGTGAAGACAGTAATAGGAGAACCAATGAGATATGACCTAAATTTATCAAGGGCAAAGACTACCGCTAGCAACTCCTTCTCCGTGGTAGAGTAGTTGAGTTGAGGTCCATTAAGGGTCCGGCTAGCGTAGTAGATGACATGAGCTTGCTTGACTTTGCATTGGCCCAGAATAGCCCCGATCGCATAATTGCTTTCATCACATATAAGTTTGAATGGTAAGGACCAATCCGGAACTTGCATGATGGGAGCGGACACAAGCATGGTTTTTATTTTTTTGAAAGAGCTTTGACATGCTGTTGTCCACTCGAATGGGTTTTCCTTCATGAGTAGGTTGCTTAAGGGTCTAGTGATGGCGCTAAAGTCCTCAATGAACCTTCGATAAAACCCCGCGTGGCCCAAGAATGAGCGCACGTCCTTCAGCAATTTTGGAGGGGGAAGATCAGCTATGACATCTGTTTTTGCCCTATCAACCTCTATTCCTTTGGATGATACTATGTGGCCAAGAACTATTCCCTCGGTGACCATGAAATGGCACTTCTCCCAATTCAGCACTAAGTTCTTGTCCACACATCGGGTAAGTACTTTTTCCAGCTTGTCTAATTAATGATCGAAAGAGGTGCCAAAAATGCTGAAATCGTCCATGAACACTTCGAGTCCCCTCTCGACCATGTCGCTAAATAAGCTCAACATGCACCTTTGAAAAGTCACAGGTGCATTACACAAGCCAAATGGCATACGTTTGTAGGCAAACGTACTAAAAGGGCAAGTGAAGGTCGTCTTCTCTTCGTCAAGTACATCTACCTCAATTTGGTTATATCCGGAATAACCATCAAGGAAGCAATAATAAGGGTGGCCCGCTACTCTCTCAAGCATTTGATCAATGAATGGCAAGGGGAAATGGTCTTTCCTAGTTCCCGTATTGAGTTTCCGGTAGTCAATGCAAATGCGCCACCCGGTGGTGGTGCGTTGGGGAACGATCTCTCCCTTAGCATTCTGAATCACAGTCGTACCCGACTTCTTAGAGACGACTTGAATAGGTCTCACCCATTTTCTATCCGAGATTGGGTAGATAATCCCGGCATCCAATAATTTGATGATCTCGGTTCTCACAAGCTCTTTCATATTGGGGTTCAGTCTTCTTTGCATTTCTCTAGAGGGATTGACATCCTCTTCGAGATGGATATTCTGAGTGCAAATCAAAGGACTTATCCCCTTCAAATCAGTGATGCACCAACCAAAAGCACTTTGGTGCTTCCTCAAAATTTTCAATAATTTACCCTCCTACCCTTCATCTAGGTTAGAGGAAATAACAATTGGAAATGTCTCATCCTCTCCTAGATATGCATATTTGATATGGGAGGGAAATTTCTTTAACTCGAGGGTTGGAAATTTTTCACTGGAGGGAACCATGTACGTATCCCTCGGAGGTAATTCCTCGAATCTAAAAACCCAATTAACCTCTCTCACTTCCTCGTCCGACGTACTCTCATCGAGGATCTCTCTCAACTCTCTAACTCCCTCTCGAAGTCGGTATACGTCCCCTCGCACTCGTATCTCGTCGCTAAACAGGACTCTAAAGCGTCGACACAGAAATTCTCCTCACAGTACTCTTCTACTATCTCGTCTATGAGGCTCACCGTGTGAAGATCATCTTCCTCCCCTGCATTTTGGGCTATCTGGAAGATGTTAGTTTCCAAGGTCATGTTCCCAAAGGTGAGTTGCATTCGCCCATTCCTTGTATTGATGGTTGCATTAGCCGTAGCTAAGAAAGGGCGCCCAAGGATGATGGGAACATGATTGCTCAAGTTGAAGGAGGGCTCCGTGTCCCAAATGACAAAATCTATCAAAAAGTAGAAAGTGTCAACTTGGACAATCACGTCCTCGACTATGCCTCGTGGGATCTTCATTGTTCGATCCGCTATTTGGAGAGTGACCTTTGTGGGCTTGAGGTCACCCAAATCAAGTTGCCTATAAATGGAGTAAGGGAGTATGTTTACACTTGCCCCCAAGTCTAGTAAGGTTTTCTCAATTTTATTATCTCCAATGATGCAGGATATGGTGGGTGCACCGGGATCTTTGAATTTAGGCGGGAGATCATTTAGTAGAATGGAGCTCACGTTCTGGGCTAGAAAGACATTCTATTTTACCTTCATCTTCCTTTTTACCGTCAACAAATCTTTGATAACTTTACCATAAGCTGTAATTTGCTTAATGGCATCAAGAAAGGGTAAATTCAGCTTTACTTGCTTAAGCACTTCTAGCACGTCATCACGTGGATTTCCTTTTTGAGCGGGAATCAACCTTCGAGGAAATGGTGCTGCGGAGGGTAATTTCACTACCACCTCTGGCTCACTAGCGTCTTCCTAGTCACTCTCGTTCAAGGGGACATCTTCGGCCTCTTTCGTGCCGGGCGAAATCTCCTCGTCTTTTGTTGTATCGTGTGGAAGAGGTGATAAATCAACGACTCTCCCACTACGAAGAGTGGTCATGGCTTGACATTGCTCCTGATGTTCAGTGGATGTGGAGCTAACACTAGTTTGACCTTGGGGGGGTCGTTGGCCTTGGGAAGGAAACTTTCCCTTCTCTTGAACACTCAATGAGGATTGTATTTTTGACAGATTCGCATTTATGTCGCCAATCAGACGATCATATTTGGCATTGGTTACGGTCTGGCTTGCGATGAATTGATTCATGGTATCCTCAAGAGTTCTCCGTTGTGGCAGGATATAGTTTCCTTAAGGTGGTGGTGCTTGCACATGTCCTTACATGTGTGGAGCTTGTTGAAATTGTTGTGGTGGAGGAGGGGCAACATGTGAAGGAGGGTTCATTGCGGCATGTTGTTGCCGGTAGCTAAAACCGGGGTGATTTTTCCACGAAGGGTTATATGAATTCCCGTGCGGGGCACCGAAATTACCCTTAAAGCCTCCTATACCACTAACTTGATCCTGCAACATTACTTTGTAGGCGGGTATCGTCGGACATTCCTCAGTTGAATGTCCCGCCTCATAAACCGCACACACCTTCACGACAGGGTTTGGAATGGGTCCAGCTGGTCCTTTTCCATATATCTCGCATAGGTCTCGAAATCCTTTCTCAAGGGTGTCCAATCGACTGTCCGTCATAGAATTCTTATCTACGTGGAATAGGCCGGACGCCGACGGAGCAGTGGTGGATTGTCAATTTTGATTTTGAGCGTTCGGGTCAGAGGTATCCCAGGATTGGGTAGTCTCGGCGACATACCTCATGTGAAGCTCAGCATCGTGGGCATCTAAATCGACAAACGGACCACTTCCCATGGTTTCAACAAGTTGTTTGGAGTTAAGATTCAACCCATTATAGATAAAAGAGATGATTTGCGATGGATCAAATCCATGATGGGGGCATGAAGCAACTAACTCGTTGAAACGTTCATAACATCGATGGAATGGCTCATTTTCAGGTTGCCTGAACGCTTGAATTTGAGCCTTTATAGAGATTGTTCGATGTAGTGGGAAGAATTTCTTGAGAAATTTCGACTGTAGCTCATTCCAGAATGGAATCGAGCTTGGAGGTAAAGACCATAACCAGGCTTTAGCTTTATCTTTTAGCGAGAAGGGGAAGAGTTTGAGGAAGATTACCTCTTGTGTGCAGGTTTGATCGTTGAGAGTATCGCACACGTCCTCAAATTCCCTAATATGGAGGTATGGCTTTTCAGAATCCATACCGTGGTAATGCGGTAGCATCTGGATCATTCCATTTTTGAAACGGAACTGCCCGGCATTATACGGGAGTATAATGCATCCGAGAGTGACAGTGCGCTCGGGATATAAGAATTCTCTCAACGGGTGGTATGGGGGCTCTTCCTCACCGATGGGTGCATTACTATGTTACGACATCTCTCTCTCACTTAACGACTCGGTGCTCTCACTGGGTGCGCTCGAAGTGTGCTCGGAGGTGTGTCCTACGAAAGAGAATGGAGTGTTACTGGAAATTGAGTGTGATGGTGTGGGAGGCGGGATCTAGAACTGTGGGGCATTTGGAGTGTGGGGACTATCTGGATTATACTCCACTATAGGATTTTCGTGAATGTTGGTTGGAGTATTATGGTGAGTGGGAGTAGGATTTTGCATTAAAAGCTAGTGAGAGATGGTGGTGAATCTTTTTGTTTTTCTTTTTTTTTTTGATTTTTTTTTTTTGAGATTTTTGGTCAAAGCTTTGGATTGACTCGATCTAATCCTAAGTCTACCTACTTCCCCGGCAACGGCACCAAAAACTTGACGCGACTGAAAATGTGTCTCAGAAATGCGTTCACTCTAGGCTCAAGTGTAAGCCTGTCGCTCAAGTAATAATCCCAGTAAGTCGGGTATCGATCCTCAGGGAAGAAGGACAACAGAGTTGTGACGACGAGAAAAGACGGGGGAATCCTAACTTTGACTCTAAAAAGATAAAAAAAAAAATGATTTGGTTTTCGAGATTGGTTATAGCTAAATACGATTATGAAGTTATGAAGAAATGTAACTACACTATTCTACCTAAATTAAGAATGAACGATGACATGAAAAGTTGTTGTTTAAATGATGAGAAAAGTAGGACGAGAATACAATCCCCCAACCCTAGTGTATTGCGGTTATAATATTAATCTTAATTTTATCTGATTGACTTGACCCGAAATTTAGTACTCCCAAGCATTATGTATACGAGGTTCAAGCCCGCGTCATACCTAATCTGAGGATGAATAAATCAGTATTGCGATAGTGGCACTCGAATTGCATTCTAAATCATTACGAGTTCCCAGAGGCAAACGAGATATAAAGATATACAACTTTTGTGTAACTATGCAATACGATCATGGTCAATCGTTAAAATTAGCGGATTAATTTTATACACACTCACTAACACATCAGGCTGGGTTCATGCATCCCGGCCTCGTAAGTCTAGCCTAACATGTTGAATTTTATCAAAACAATGATTAATGTGCGGGTGTTCATGATTACTTTAAAGAGAATAGGAAATCAATGTAGAATAAATGTAGAATAAAAATTACTCACAAAAATTATCCAAACACTAATAGAAGCAATGAAATAAACTAATACTTACAAAATTACTGAACAAAATCTTCACACCTTGAATTAAATCTGTAGTTCTTAACTAAACTAGGGTTTCTGGAAAAGAAGAAGAAAAACCTACTAATTCTACATGTGTATAACAATACTAAATCGGGTCTTTTATACCCTACATTAATATCGAAAAGTTCAGCTGAAATAGGAGTCTTTTTAGGAAGAGAGGAAATTTTCAAATCTCGAGGCCCGGACAGGTCCGAGGTAGGGGCGGACCGGTCTGCCCCCAAGGCGGATCGGTTCTTTTTATTTTGGGGCGGACCGGTCCGGCTATTTGACTTTTTGTCTCCTCTTTGACTGCTCATAACTTTTGTTCTGGGATTCCGATTGAGGTGTCGTTTCTTCCTATGTGCTCGTGAATGTGATATCTTCAACTTCTCTTTAGGTACCTCATCCGAATTCCGGGTGGAAATGACACTTTTGCCCTTTTGACTTTTCCTTCTTTCTTTCTTGATTCTTCCGGTTTCTTTCTTTCATTTCTTGACATCAAATACCTGTAAAATCACTACAAAATACCAGAAACTCGGTGTACTCATTAGGATAAGTCAGTAGCAAGATTATGAGATAAAGTCAATTCAATTACGTTGTTCGAGGTGCTAAAAGTAATAAAATCAAGGGATAAATTAGGAAGAATTTATGCCTAATCATAAGGCTTTCGTGATGAAAGGCCTATTTTTACCTGAAAACTTTGTAAAAAATGGTTTGTACCGAACCAAAATCAAACCAAAAAAGTATTTTTTTTTAAATGGGTTATTTAACATTAATACGATTTAAAACTTACCAAACTCGCCATAGGTTAGGTGTTATTGATGGAACATGAATGTGTATATACTATACTTGTCTGATTTTGGGCAAATGAGTAATCGAAAATAGGAAAAGTGATACTTTTCATCATTTTACTTTTGAACTAGGTAAAAATATTTCCCTTGGACCAGACAGAACCTAACATTTAAGATTTATCCCATTCAGTAGATATATACACTTTACCTTTTACATAAGCAATGATAAGATGTGTTGATGTGAGAATTATGAAAACTAGAGAATAAATATTAAAATCCAGAAACTCACTAGTGGCCTGAGATCCACAAGAACCAAGTGGTTATCACTCCCTCCAGAAACCAGTTTGTATCCTAGCCCAGTCAAACGACTTGTAGATATCTACAATTAGAAAACACCTACAAGATAAATGAGACCGAACCAAGTCAAACTTTGGAATTGGGATATTATAAGTTGGATTATATACTGAGCTAAATGGAATGCACAATACCTGGTACTGATAAGCCTTAAATTCGAGAGATTGAGCATGTTTTAAGCAAACTACAAGTCCATCGATCGTGTGGTTATGGGGACCACCCTGCCAAGATGACTCATTCCTTTTAATTTTGCTTCAAAAAAAGAACTAAACCTAGAACTTAGAAAATAGCTCCATAGAAGAAGAAAAATAATAATAACTGTTAATGATAAAGAAAAAGATAAGTATTCAAAGAAAAATAATAACTGCAAACCTAGAAACTTGGGCACCAAATTATCTCACAAGATAAAAGGTCCTTGAGGAGACAAAGAAAGAGGAAGAGACTCCTCGAAGTGAGAGACGAAACCTCTGAGAGAGGAATTCTTCACCCCACTTTGCTCGCCTCGAGTGAAATTTTAAATAATGCTTACCCCTAATTTGAACGGAATCAAGGGAGACAGCCATGGGGACGTCTAATAAGTGTTGCTGAAAATAGAGATGAACCAAATCACCATGCAATATGACACTCTTGCAAAAATAAGACGCTCTTGCATCAACTTCACGAGGCTTTATCGACACGAATCAATTGCATGTCGACCTGTTATAAGCTCCATTATATGCTTAACTGAAACTTCATTATATGCTTTAGATATATAGTCAAACTAACCAATATGTTAACACAAAGAATTCAGGTCAAGAGTAAAACTAACCATCATAAAATGTTGTAAGATTAAAAAAAACATAGAAATATGGTGTAAGAAGTGAAACATACCTCAGATACCATGTCAATGAAATATCTCCTCCTCCCGAGCCTCCTCAAACCTGTACAAACAGAATATAAAATCGTTTTGGAAATAATATCTAACAATGCAATAATATGAAATATGGGAGATCCACTCACTTGGTAGTCAAAACACTGTCCATAAGTTCCAACTCTTTTGGTTTTAATAAGATATCAACTCTGTCTGATTTCTAGCCTCTAAGCATATCAACTCTTCTGCCATTTCTTTTTTCAGCTGCGTTAGTATATCCAAATTTCTTAGGTTCCACATGTACCAAGTTTGTCAGAAAATTCCATGTCGTGCTCATACAACACAATTACAAAAAAGCGACCCACCCTCGACCTGGACTACTTTTTATATATATAGTCGGTCTTCGGTGCGGACATCTGTATTTTTTAGCTACAAAGTGTGCATTTGTAACCATTAAATGCATGTGACATTATAATAATATACATAAAGGTGTGGTCATACTAAATTCCCAATGAAAAGAAATCAATCTTAATGTAGTATAATTAAAAGATTTCTTAAATACCATTTAGGTAATGAAAATTTTGATTTGCAGTTCACTTATGGTAGTGATATGATAGTTATTGAAGGCACAAGGCGTACCAATGCACCATTGTCTCCCTAGGGCCTAGGTGTAAGAATGACTATAAGTTTAAGGATATGTCAAAGATTTAATCCTCTAAGAATTGCCAACATTTCTGCTCGATTATTTGAACAAATACCCTCAAAGGAAGAGAAAGCCTCAATAAATTTCCCTTTGTAATCCCTAATAATACCACCTGATCCAGCTAATCCTGGATTTCATTTGGACGCCCCATCACAATTTAATTTGATCATTCCAACAGAAGGTCTCAGCCATTTGATAACTTGAAAAGTAGGCAGCCTTGGTTTAGCACATTTCAGCTTGAATAGAAGAGTGATATGATCAAAAGTTGTATCATTAGAGTAGAAATGTTTATTGTCACAACATACTGATACCTGATCAATAACTTTTCTAATAATAATCTTATGATCCATTTTCCCCTCTTCAAATCTAGAGAATTTTCTATTCTTCCATATCTCCCAAATTATAAAGCCAGGTAAAATGATAAGAAGAGTTTTGATGAAGTCTTAGTCAGGTCTTTTTATATCCACCATGACATAAGCAGAAGATGAAAATATATAGATGAAAGATTAAGGCCAAGTATATTTGCAAAATAAGCCCAAGTTTTAATTGCTATTGGACCTGTTAAAAACAAATGATCAAAGTATACTTGATGGTTATAGCAGCATGAACATAAAAAAGGTAAGTGAATTCCCTTGGCTTGGATAGAGTCATCAAGTGGAACAAATTTTTTAGTAGCACTTCCAAAGAAATGTGGAAATTTTCTGAGGATAGGAAGAGTTCCAAATGAATTTCCAAATGAGGGAGGAAGGTCTTGATTCTCTAATGTTGTTCTAAGATGAATTTGATGAGAAAGAACCATCTATACTAGAAGTACAGTACCAGTTACCTTCAATTTCAGTAGTAAAAAGTTCTGCCGAGTCTAATATTTCTTAAATTCTTTTCTTGGATTGAGATTCTCATCTTGCTGTCTTATTTTTATATTTGTTCCAATAGAAATTAAACCAAATATTTGGAATGGTTTTAAGTTTCCACTAAAACTTGAGGCCCAAAGTTTTACACAAGTCCCAGACCTCCTTCTTCCATATGAAAGCACGTATCTGACCATCTCTTCCAGTGATGCTTTGAGCCAAACTCTTTAGAAAAACCCCTTAAGAAGTTACTCAGTATGTTTAGAATAATGAGGATTGTCTTTTTTGGAGGTTTAAGGCTGTAATTATGTGAATAGGCAGAGAAGATAGAACATAAATAATCAAAGTTCTTCTGTCTATAAAGGAAAGGAGCTTTGTTTGCCAACTTGAATTTTTTTTCCTAATCTTTAGAATGAGATCCTCAAAATAAGAATGTTTTCTCCGACCATAGAAAAGAGCGAATCCAAGATGTTTAAGAGGAGATTTATTCAAAGGTAATCCAATGACTTTAGAGATGGATATGACTGTTAATAGGGATTGTGTGATGAACAGTAAAGTTTTTTTACTAAAATCAATGTTAGAGAACTAACCCGGAAAATATATATTCACATACAAAAATTACAAACCATATTTTCATTTTACTCTCCAATTCCTTCTGCTTAGCTCTGGGTATTATGTCCATTATTGTCATTCAGTCTCTTCTTTTAGCCTCATGGCGACTGAACCTCGAGTATTTCTTCCCAGTGCACAAATAATCTCACAAGAACTCAGAATAACCATTCCATTTTGTGAATCCATGGCCACATGGTCATCATTTGTGCAACCCACTTTAGTTCATCACCATGAACCTATTGAATTTCTATGATCCCCATTGACCTGATAGATGATACATAATTCAAATATACTTTCTTAATGTAGCCATTTGCAGTAAACATTAGAAGATACTGATCTTCAGGGAACTCACTCACCAGAATAATGGAAGTTATTATCTCACCATCAGATAAGGACAAAATCTGGACCAACGGGGTGCCAGCAGCAACACGTCTGCATTCTGGAATTTTATTGGCTCGAGCAGAGTAGACAATCCCCTTATCACTTAAATACAAGACATGTTCATGAGCATGACATATAAGGAAATCGGTCTTTCCTCTTACTATGACACATCCTCGCCCAGTTAGATTTGCCTCTAAGATGCCCATTTTACCCATTATTACTCCTCCAGTTGGGAACTCGGGCCCAGGCATATACTCCAGCAATTCTTGCAGTGTGGCCTATGTATTGTGAATCAACGCATAGAGAGCATCCACCAACTCCGCAAGATTATGAGGAGGGATATTTTTTGCCATTCTAATCGAAACTCCAAAATAACCATTTAATAATACGTTTAGGATCCGAGTAGGAAGCGATGGCAGTTCTTTTTTAGAATTGTCAAAATTTGGTGCAAAATCAACTGTGTCTTGTTCCAAATCAGCCAACAACATTGTTTTGGTGAGTGATTCCAGTCTACACTCTGTATAATGTATTGTCACGGGAGGATCTGCATCAATCAAACCAAATTTCCCATGCCCGCAGATGAGTGCGCAACTCATGGAAAATCCTATGCCATTCGGACCAATGAATCATAAATAGTCGTGTCCCTATGCGGATGAAGCTTACCAAAAACTTCCCTAACAACTCTGGCACATTTCTTGTAAGGATTCCATGATGAAATTCCTAATTCATACATTGCAAATAAAATTCGGCAGTGAACAGGCTTCAAGCCATCACGAACATCAGGCAAAGAATGATCGAGTAAGACGGACATGGTGTAGGCTATATAGGATTCAATGACCTCCTTGTGAAGCTCTACGGGGATAATCCTTCCTTCTTCTTCCTCGATCACCTTCACCTTCACCACCATGCTCCTTAATCTAACCGCTCAAGAAAGTTGACGCCGATAAGAAATGGAGCTCTGATACACCCACTCGGAGGCCTGAATATTAGGTGTCTTGGTTGGGGAGAGACAGCTGGCACCACCTAAGTAATCGGAATCCACTTGTGAAACCCATTGTTGCTTCCATTGGAGGTTTACACCAACCTTTCATCCCAGTGTATGTTGGTCACTGTTGAGTGTAAATACACAACCTTTCATCCCCACTCTCCCTACGCGCCTACTTAACAGTAGTATACCTTGATATGGATCCAAAATAAAAAATGTTGCAGATGAAATACAATTCTAGGGTACCAGATGAAATACAATTCAGTAAAAGTAGTTCAAGATTTTCTTTTGCACTTGACTCTAGAAAAAGCACAAGTTGATACTTTGAACCCCAGTCAACTTTTTTTTAGAAATTAGCATTAATTTGTGTATAACACTTTTTTCCCATAATTATCTATTTAAAGATTTCTATGTTGTTATTCCCCTGTTTTAGTTTACTTGTGGAAATTTTACTGCACTACACATTTCTTATTTTACATAGTTGACAAATCATATGAATGAGACGATTTAGAGAGTAAATAATAGTTGGGTATGCTTCATTATTTTTGTCAGTTGTGTAAATTATCTTTTGTAACCAATTGACTTTTTTCTTGAAAATTAAGGATTATGATTGATTTCTGATATTGAAGCTATAAGAACACCAGGTTAACAACAGGGGTATATCTATTGTTGTCCTGAGGGCATTTCTAACAAAACGCAAAGAGGATCATGAAGCAAATCAGTACTCGCAATATTGTAAGCACTTGCTTCACTTCAAATGACAAACGTGACAATAAACTCTAGTCAAATAGATATTATGTGATGTGTTTCATTTAAATAGATACAAATAATACTTGGTGAATTTTTCCAATATGAGAGTTGTTATCAAGGTGAATCTTACTCTAAGACATAAGATCCATGGTATACTTATTATCAATTCTACCATTTCCATCAGGTGTATAGCCTCATCACTTTATGCTCAAACCGACAAACACTCAATAACAATAAAAAACACATCTACGAAAAAACACAATTTGGAAACAGTAACCCATCAAGCAATAATAAAGCTTGTCACTGTTGACATAGTAACCCATCATAGATAATAAAATATCATCACAAGACTTTATACTACGAAAAAATAGTACAACATGTGAGCACTATAACAAATCAAATTTATACTATTGTGAACTCTTTAAGCTATAGCTTAGAGCTTAAATCAGGACATTGAAAAATGGAACGTGCACAACTTAAAACAATGGGAAATGGAGATACAATAAATAAATAAAATGACGCGTGAAAAATCCATCAACTTCTTTAGCCATGAACTGTGCGGTAGGGTATACACAATTAATCCATCCAGCTCCCAATAGAAGGTGAAATGCGAACATTGATCTAATCCTACTTCCTAAACTGTTTATTAGTAGAAGTTGTGCATTGTTTGACGCTTCTATTTTCTTTTAACATTATAATAGATACAAAAAGTCCGCTAAGAATGTTACTTTGGACATATTTTACATTGAGTATCACAACAGACAATTTGCTTCTTTTTATAGTTTCATTTTGAATTGTTTGGTCAAATATTCTTGATTTATATTTTTTTTGGCTATCCTTGGTTCTTCTATGTACAAAAAGAAAGTAGAGTCCTGTTATTATGTTCATTTTTGTGATGAAAAAAATAAAGAGAAAAGTAGATCTTTGCTTATATTTTTCTGTCCTTTTGGAATGTACCTTTAATGGTAAAGTGCTAAATTGCTTCATTTGTTCATTGTGAAACTTTTCCCTTTTTTAGGGTTATTTTTCAGCTGTGAACTAGTTGAATGTATAAAATAAGATGATTATTTGCTCCAATGGATATCTATAATGTATATCACATGTGAACATCAATGTGGAGGAGCTAGTTGATATCACCAGTGTGGAGGAGCACATGTGAAACCTACAAATGTTGGATATTAGGAACACCCGTGTGGAGGAGCTACCAAGTGGGATATTTAACGTGGCAAAGACATCTGTTTTTGTTCCGTAATAAAAATAAGGACACCGAAACATTAAGTTTCCAATCTGTCAGACGAGTACAAGCAGGAATAGGAAAAATATGAAGATTATAAACTCTATCATGCCTGAGGTTAGAAATTTCTAAGTTAATATAGGCTTGTCAATCAAATAGTAATTATTCAAGCTCCATCACATCGAATTCTAGTTTATACTAATAATGCTTAAATACATATAATAGATGCTAAAGTTACAAGCATACAGAGTTGTGCTTCTATTCACAACATTCATTCCAGAATAATAAGTCACAAAACTCATTCTAACCAAGACATCATAAAAATTAATTCCTCCCACCATTTTAATGTATGACATCTATATGTGGGGAGATGACCATACGTACATTTTAATTGAATAAATAAGTACCAGAAACACATATATAAACATGTCACCCTAAGTCCCAAAACAATTGGAGAAAATTCTAATATAGGCCCATTACCCTCGCTAATTTTGCATTCAAAATTATAACTAAGATTTTAGTTGATAGGAAAGATTATATAACTTGTCAAATGCAACAGACAAATATATAAAATCCGCTATTGAGATTAAATTTACAAAAGACACGACTTACGACAATAAGATTCTCTGCCTAAACTTTACTTCGTCCCCACAACAAACATAATCCAATATTTGAAATTAATTTAACCTCTCCGATCAAACACACCATAGTGACCAAAAAACCTTATTTTCCATTACAAATAAGAAAGCTTACACATTTTCTAGCTTCTACGTGCTTTTGATATCATTTATCCGCCTTCCAATTTACATTAATGTATTATTATTAGGCAATGTTCATTTTAAAGAAGCTTTTGATCCTATCCAGTCATTACTATTTCATTGGATACAGTAGTAGAAGTGAAAATAATACCTGAACAATAGAGGGTCTCTGAAGGCCGATATTAGAAAGAGCTCGAGATAACCGGTTTGATATGCCTACAGATGTTCAGGTCACATTTACTTCAGCGAAGAATACGACAATATGAGAAACATAATTTTATAATGTCAAATTCAAAACACCATACCCATATCGTAATTGTTGATAGGTAATTGTATTATTAATTGAATCAAATAAAATAATTCCGTGGAAATGGAATATTTTCCATGTGTTTCCATCTTTGTTATCAAATGCACCCTTAGAGGAAATGTATTATTTACCTGATGAAGAAAAAGTTGTCTGCAAGAGGGTTTCACTTCAAGTATTATTGAACATTCTTGAACCGGTAGGGTCGATTTCTCCTAGTCTCTTGAGCCCTACATGAGTAAAGCCCGGGAATTATATTTACCTTAATCATATTTTGTGAAATTATAAGATTTTTGAAATTAAAAATTCCAAAAGGTAGATCAAATCTAAACACTCTATTTCGTAAATGTGATGTACAAATCTTTACAGAACTTCGCCTTAGTGGTGGGCACACTCAACCACCCTCCTCTTTATTTCCTTACAAAAATTTGTCTCCTAATGAGTTTTATTTATTAAAAAAAAATCACTTACGGCTCATCTGACTTTATGGTTTATAAAAAAAATCAGTGCATAATTTAATAAATATGGCTTGACAATACAATGTTGGCATGACAAATTAATAAAAATGGATTGACAATTTAATAAAGACGGCTTGACAATAGAATATATGATATAAGAAATATAGAATGTTGGCATGCTTCTATTAAATAATATGATTTTTCAGCCTCAAATTAAAACTCATACACACAAATTAGATATAAACAAAAATACATAAGAAACATGGGAAATCATTGATTTGACTTTAAACATTCGTTTGACCACAATGTTAAAAAAACTAGTCATTTTATTTATATTTTTGATAGAAAAACAGGTCATTTTATGAAAAGCTAAAAAATTGTGTATGATAAATGATGTCTTCTTGAGATGCTTTCTTCTTTCCTTGTTTTCACATAATCTAAATCTCCCCTCAGCCCTTTTTCCTTGATTTTTTTTTTACTTTTTTACAAAAATTAAACAAATCAATCATTTTTCAATTTAAATACAACTTTAATATGTGTGTATTGATGATTTTTTTTACACGCATTTTTTTAATGATAAATTCTTTAAATAATATAATCATTAAAAACTAAGTTATGGTGAAGAAACCTAGTGTGATATAAACAAAAAATACATAAGAAATATTTGGTTCTAGTCAAGGAATCGCAAACCTGGTTCTTGTTCTTGTTCAAGGAATCGCAAACCTGCTTAAAGGTTTTGGAGAAAACTCTTGTTCTTCTTCAAGGAATCGCAGACTTGAAACAGTTCTTTGGAATTACAGATTTGAATCACGGACTTAGGGTTTCAAGGGGCTGGAAATATGTGAATTAGGGAACACGCGTGAGAGTTTTGGAGGGAACGAAAAATGTGAAGGGAAGTGGAAAATCTCGGACGCGCAAACGTAGTTGAGGGTTTTGGAGGGAAGTGTTAATTAAGCGAACCAACATTTTTTTAATAAACGACGGTTAATAAGCCATGTTTTTTAAATAAATGTCATAGTTTTTCAACGTTTGTGTCAAACGTCGCCAAATATTCGACAGTTTTACACAACGTCGAGAATTTTCCAACGTTGTGACATAAACGTCGGCATATCCTCTATACACCAACATTTTTACAAACGTCGCCAAATAAACGTCGCTGAATCCAAGTTTTCTTGTAGTGACTCATGGAGCCGTTCGGGGGATGTTTCGAGTTTTCACCCCTAACTCCATGTTTTTATGCCCAAGTCTAGAAATATGCAAAGACTATGATATTCGATCAGTTAGGGAAAAGCTTAATAAGGTGTATGACCCCTACTTCACGTTTTTCTTGTTAATTTATGAAAAGACTATGATATTTCGTTATTCCATTCTTTTACAAGATACAATCAAGTGTTGAGCGTCAAAAACTAATTATCATTTCACTCCCCTATTAAAGATTTTGTCCTCTAACACGTAAATTTTATGAAGTCATGCCACGAGGAGCAAGCATCAAACAAATAAAGCCACAACCTTTACTCATAAATAAACATATCGAAATATCAAAGTTCACAAGGCAAAATGATGAACACACGTATAAGTTGAATAAAGCATACCAGATTGAAATGTTTTTCACATTTCCTCTCAATTATCTGCAACCAAAAGAGAGAAAATTATTAAAACTTATCTATCTGAACTCGTAATAAAAGTGAAAGGAAAGTTAAATTCACCATTAAACACATTCTCATACAAGTTATCCAAGACAATTACCTGAAGAACCTTGTACATACACGCTTTTGGGCCACGAGAAAAACATCTAAAGATAACTGGGCATGGTCTAAACTTTAGCTAATTTGTATACAAATGAAAAAAGAGTTATCAGTAACCTTAAAATCATTCAACGTTTGCACACGATCGACTTTAGTTTCAACAAATAAAAAATGGAAATAAGAGTGCCAAAACTATTTTAGATATATTGCATTACTGTTTACGTACTACTAAAAAAAATTATACCAAAGCTGCTCTGG
This sequence comes from Sambucus nigra, assembly GCA_949130495.1. Classification (NCBI taxonomy): domain Eukaryota; kingdom Viridiplantae; phylum Streptophyta; class Magnoliopsida; order Dipsacales; family Adoxaceae; genus Sambucus; species Sambucus nigra. The sequence continues at coordinate 461,721,474 of OX422211.1, read as the reverse complement.
TAGGGAGGTCAATTATTCTGCTTTGACTGGAAAGAATCTACGAAAATGAAAAATCCCACCAAATCGCCGAAATAGCTCTTGCAAAAAGATTAAGATCGTCTGAAAAACTTACGAATAGCCATATTTGCTATATTTATAAAACAATAATAATTATTATGGAAAACTTAGTAATAGCCATATTTGCTAATATGGGCTAACACCCTTTAATTTCATCTTCTTCCTAAAATCAATGAACAATATATTCAATATCAAAAGCATTTGTGTGTCAGTCTAGAATTATCCTAAAAAATAATGACAGGCATATAACCCCCAATAGAATGAAAAAAAAAAACACTTAATTATATTTTGACACGCATATAACCCCCAATATAATATGATGACATGCAAATAACCCACAACAATGTCGATGTAATTTTTTTTACTTATTAAAAAACCATTTAATTAGATTTTGTAAAAAAAAATACAGTATTTTGGGGTTTAGTCCCATGTCCAAAGTTTTTTTAGGCACCCCTTTCATGTATTTTTTAAATTGTATTTAGTCCCATAACTACTTAAAAACTCCCTCAACCGCCTCTCTTTCTCTCCACTGAGAATGACACGTGTCGTACAGTTCTTACAATAGGACCTACGACTAAAAAAATTAAAAAGACAGGAGTGGATACCAATAAATCTTTAAAAGTGGGACTAAATATCTGTATTTCCAAAAAAAATACAATGTCTATGGTTTTTAATAATTTTTATCAAAAAAAATAACTCCAATACAATTTCTAGGGTTTATTGACATATATACATAAAACTATGCATACACACACATATATAAACATAAATCTATACATACACACACACAAATAGAAATCTATACGCACACACACAGATATACACAAATAGAAATCTATACATACACACACATCAGTCACAAATCAACAAATCGAAATGCACACACATACACACACACACACACACACACACACACACACATATCAGCCACAAATGAATAAATCAAAATGGCCAAACCTGCTACTACTGATTGACAAATTCTTAGAGCTGAAATCGCAGAAATCAAATAGCCAAAATCGAAATCGCCCAAAATCGCCTAAACTCGCCCAAAATCGAAATGGCAAATGCCCAAAAACATACTAGAGTCTGAGAAAAGAACGTTTCCCTTTTTTAATGGTTGAACCTGGTCACGGACAAGAGCCGTGACCCTCCATCGCGACCCATTAGTTCCTTACCTACTACTAATTTATGAATGGTCACGGCCTAAAGCCATGACCCCCATGTGCGACGAACTTCAGCCCAACAACAAAACATGCTGATGATTGACAAATGGTCACGGCCTATAGCCGTGACCCCTTGCGCAGACCTTTAATTGAGCGATGGTCACGGCCCATAGCCGTGACCCACACCAAGAAATGGTCACGACCCATAGCCGTGACCCTCAATCTATGATGTGCGACCCTTCTTCATCAATCCTAGTGCTTGAATGAGGGATGGTCACGGCCCATAGCCGTGACCAACACCCAGAAATGGTCACGGACCTAAGTCGTGACCCTCAATGTATGTACTCTCATCTTTGTCATGCCATGGGTCACGGACTTGGGCCGCGACCCATCCGCGACTAAGCTTGGAGGTAATTTTGGCGCGAGTTTGGTGCCAAGACGGTCACGACCTGGTCACGGCCCAAGTCCACGACCACTATGGTCACGGACTTCGGTTGTGACCACTTCTAGAGCATCGATAATTTAGTGTGGTAATAAATATGGTCACGCCAAATATTGAGTGGGTCACGGCCCAAGTCTGTGACCAGCTGGTCGCGGACTTGGGCCGTGACCCACTGGGCGTGACCATTCACAGGATTTGGTATAGTAAACCCTTAAAAACTTAGCCGGACATGATTAAATTAAATGAAAACACAAGTTTTAAAGTGCGGGAATTCATTACTATTTTGAAAATTTTGAGAAGAAAATTTTTGAATTAAGAATTGAAAACTAGGAATTAAGAATTAATCTAACTAACTACGAAAGAAATTGAAAATAGAAATTAAATGTTACTTGCAATGAGGAAATCTAGAAATAAACTTTGAATCCTGAATTAATTGCAACAAATCTTCAAAACTAGGGTTCTTCTATGCAAGCTACCTCTAAACTAATGATTTTCAAGAACCTCCTATTTATGTCTGGAACTAAGTTAAAATAAATACGCTACGAAATTTATAAGAGTTTGAGCAAAGTAAAACTCTAAATTTGAAACGAAAAATCTGGAAAAATCTCAACCGAACCGGTCCGATGGGTCTTCTTCGGTTCGGTCCGATATCTAGTTTTGTTCAGCTATCTTTAGGACACCGAACCGGTTCGTTATCTTCTGTATCTGGATCGGTTCGGTGGCTAATTTTCACAGGGCTTGGATCTCCTCCAGATCGGTTTATTTTTAGGCATGGCCGGTCTAGTCCTGTGGTGAAATTTATTCAGAGATTGGCTTCCTTCCCGATCGGTTCGCTTCTTGTATTGACCAGTCCGGTCCGATCTTGGAAATCTTCCTTTCTCTTGATTTTCCTCTCATCTTGGAATCTCCGTAACTTTTGATCCAGGGCTCGATTTGGGATCTCGTTTCTTCCTACGTGCTTGTGGACGCGAGGTCTTCATTTTTCATGTTCGTCCCTCGTCCGAAATCTAGATGTGAAATGACTATTTTCCTTCTGACTTTCTTTCCTTTATTGATTTCTCAGCTTTGGATTCCTCTTCTCTTCACTTGTATTAAATACCTGTAAAAGGCAAGAAAAGTACACAAAACTCGAGGCACTATGTGGGAATTGTCAGTAGCATATAAATGAGATAAATCAATACGAATTACATTATTCGAGGTGTTAAAAGTTGCTAAATTAAGGGGACAAATTCAGAAGAATTTATGCCTAATCATTAAATATTTTTGTTCAAGTCTTTTTTCAATTCTTTCTAAAGAGTCTGAATAATCTCTTTGTTTCTTTATCTGACTAATGAGTTCTTCTTTAAAGTTCTTATTCTCTTTTCTTGCATTATTATTAACAAATTTTGTAATATAGTCTTTTACTTCATCTTGTTGTTGTCATTCTAGCTTGTATGGCTTCTACAGTTTTTTCTATATTATCTAAGCGAGTTAGAATAAAAGGAGAGTCTAATTCTTCTTGGGAAGGTTTATTATATATAAACATAATTTCTTCATATTTTTATTTTGCTTGGGCCATATTTAGTCTAAGTTCATTAATGACACTATCCATTTGGATAGGTTATGGATTTCCATATTGTTAAGATAATTTGCTAAATTTTGTTAGAATTTAACAAAGTCTGTATAGAAGGTGGTTAATCCTTCTGTCTTAGCCTTTAAATCTAATTGTAAGTCTTTAACAGAGCTACTGTTGTAGTCATGAGTAGCTGCTACTGATGTTGAGATTAAATTTAATCTCTCAAGTAAAACTCTTGATGCTTTAAGAGTATTAGTAATCACATTTTTATTTATCTTATAATACAATATATCATCATTTATCTTGTTGATACCAATTTTAGTCTACTGACATGGCACAATGAAGTGGAGACACGTGTCAATCTACATGGCACTAACAAACACTTTCGAACAATACCTTGACTCCGAGGAACTCAATTTCCCCGACCAGCTCAGATACTCCGAGCAGTAGGTTCTCACCGAGGAACTTTACTGCACCAAGCAACTCATGGAGACCGAGATACTTAGGCGGTCCGAGCTACACCTCGATCAGAGCATTTATTACCAGACAATTAAGATGATTAAATGCGCATTAAATACTGATTATTATCATACGGATGTATACGCTTGTTGAACATCTATGTATTACCCATTCACATGTACAGCCTCAAGGCTATAAATACATTGTATCATCCTCATTGAAGGGGGACCGGAATTTCTTGAGGATAATCATACTTCAAGAATTCCTAAACAGTCAGTAAAAACACAAACAGTGGACGTAGGCCATTCATTCAAGGCTGAACCACTTTAAAATCTCTTGTCTCATATTTATTTTTATTTGTGATTAAATAATTAGAGATAGTCTAATTGTTTACATCAACAGATTGGCGCCGTCTGTGGGAAACGATTGTAATTTTTATTTTTCACCAAAAAGAGTTCATCACCAATGGCTGACAACCCTGAATCCAGCAATCGAAACGCTGGAAACCCCCCAACTCCATCCTCTCCTCCAAATATCCAAGATCTGGCTGGAATCATGGCCAGTTTGGCTCAAGGCCAGACAGCCATGCAGGAAACAATGCGACAACTCATGCAAACCATCCAAGGTGGAGCATCAACCTATTCAGGACAACGAAGTGGTCAAAGAAATACTCATTTACTTTCTTCATGCATTAAGCAAAGCGATTCATATCGCACTGATAGATCTGAAGATTTTTCTTATCAACCGAGTCGAACTTCATCAGTACGAGCCACATATACTGAACAAAATATCACTCTCTCCCCGAAATGGACCAGTGCACTGGAAAGATTGAGTAGGGTCTCTCCTTTTGATCGATTGAGCCCTAGGAAGAATAAAAGTCCTCCTAAGGCTATGTCGAGAAACTTTCGACGACCATTTGATCTAAGAGAGGGTTCTGCCCAATCACAACCAGCTGCTCGACAAGATAGGTCCCAGGAAGCTACTTCAATACGATCAATTGCTCGAACCGGTAAGACCAAGGAAGGAAATGATGGGTGGAAAGGTTCTATTCAGAGGTTGGAGGATAGATTAGGGGAAATGGCCAAGGCCAAGAATCCTCTACAAAGAACTTTTGTCCAAAGGACACCTTTTGTCCAAGCAATTGTGGATTTTCCCACACCATCAAAGTTCAAAGCACCTGTTGTGACTTCCAAATATGATGGAAAAACCGACCCTGTCCTTCATATAGAGCAATACCAAGTTGCTGCTGACATCTATGCTGTGCCAGATGAGATGAGATGCAGGGAATTCTCGGGAACTCTTACAGGATCTGCTCAAATATGGTACAATAATCTTCCTCGGGGTAAGATTTCAACTTTCTTTCAACTCGCCGAGCTCTTCATTGGAAATTTCTATTTTGGAGCAAAGCCTGTTAAACGAGTAGCACACCTCTTAAGTGTTAGACAAAAGGCAGGTGAGAGCACTAGGGATTATATAACTCGCTTCAATAACGAGAAACTCGAAGTTATTGATTACGAGGATAAGACAGCGATTACCGCTTTGATGAGTGGGTTGTTGCCCAATAAGTTGTACTACACTTTGGCTAAAGATCCACCCAGAACTATGTCGGAATTGATGGCAAAAGCGGCCAAGATCATGAATGCCGAGGAGGCTATGGCTACAAAAAAGAATATGGATACCAAAGAAACCAAGGTGGAGGGTGATAAGGCCAAAAAGAAAGAACATAAAAATAATGGTGGTGACAAGCACTCAAAAACAAAGCCATCATGGGAGGTGTTAAAGAAATTTGAAAACTATACTCCTTTGAAGGTAGAAATCAACCATGTTCTAGAAGAAATCAAGAATAACGAGGAGTTAAACTGTCCAAAGAAAATAAAGTCAGACCCTGACAAGAGGAATAAGGCCAAATATTGCGAGTTCCATATGGATTATGGCCACATGACCAAAAATTACATAGCTCTTCAGAATGAGATCGAGGCACTCATTAGATGAGGAAAACTGGCAAAGTATGTTGATCGTAGAAATAAAAGAAGAAACAACGATCGAGCAAGAGAGAGATCTAGATCTCCTCGTCGAACAGAGGAGAACAAGAAAAGATACCATGAAGATGATCCAGAAGACGACCCCGATCTTCCCAAAAGACCAAGGAATCCAGAACGTGAAGTATTTTCAATACGTTTTGGATCATTTGATTATAATGTTATTACTGGTGGAGATGCAGGAGGTGGGGACCTTACTGCAGAAATAAAAACATACCTCAATGAGGCTCAAGCCTGTTCATATATTCAACGAATAAACTTGGCTGAAGATGATCGCCCGAGGAAAGTCAACAAAGAAAAACTTGTCATCGGTTTCTCAAAAAACGACCTCGCAGGTGTGTTGTATCCTCATGATGACCCATTGGTGATCAAAATGAGAATGAAGGAAGTGATGATCTCGAGAGTACTGGTTGATAATGGTAGCTCGGCTGATATTATGTTATACTTGTGCTTCGACAGCTTAAATCTAAAGTTATCCCAGTTGGAGCCTTATCATAGGCCCCTCCTCGGTTTTGCTGGCGAGAAAGTTTTTCCACTTGGGACGATCAAGTTAGATATGTTCATTGGTACATGGCCTAATTGTCGAACAGAAAGAGTACGCTTTTTCATGATGGATAATAATGTTCAATCAGTCTACAACATCATCATGGGAAGGGTAGGATTGAAGAAGTTCGAAGCAGTACCATCTACGGTACATATATGCCTAAAATTTCCAACTAATTTTGGAGTAGGAGTTGTGAAAGGTGATCAAAAAGTAGCTCGGGAATGCTACTATTAATTTGTCGAGCAGGAGGAACTAGAGGAATCTAGGAAAAAGTCTATTACCTATCAGGTGGATGAGGGTGCAGAAATTGAAACATTGGACCCTAGAGACGAGTCGCAACTCGTGAAAGGCCAGGTGGTGGAAGCTACTGAAAACATCATTCTGGACGACGAGAACCCTGAACGAACAACTCAAATAGGTTCGTCGTTAGATACCTCATTAAAACAGGAGTTGATAGTTTTCTTAAAAATCAGAAAACAAACTTTTGTTTGGAGTCATGAAGATATGCCTGGAATAGACCCAAATTTCTTATGTCACGAGCTCAATGTGAATAAGGAAATCAAGCCAGTGAAGCAAAGAAGAAGAGTATTTAGCCCCGGGAAGAATCAAGCTATACAGGAGGAGGTCGAGAAGCTCCAAAAAGCTTGCTTTATTGAAGATGTTAAGTATCCAGACTGGTTAGCAAATATGGTGATGGTAAAAAAGAAGAACAACAAATGGAGGATGTGTGTTGACTTTACCGACCTCAATAAAGCATGTCCAAAGGATCATTTTCCCTTGCCCCGAATTGATCAACTAGTGGATGCTACCTCGGGACACGAGCTGCTGAGCTTCATGGATGCTTATTCTGGTTACAACCAGATTAAAATGAAACCTGAAGACAGGGAGAGTACTTCTTTCATTACCCCTAGGGGTACTTATTGTTATAATGTTATGCCTTTTGGTTTAAAAAATGCAGGTGCGACATATCAGCGGCTGATGAACAAGGTGTTTGCAGAACAAATCAGTTACAATATGGAGGTCTATGTTGATGATATGCTGACAAAGAGCAAGAAAGCTGCTGACCATCTAGTTGACATAGGCCAGACCTTTGATCAATTAGATAAATATCAAATGAAGCTAAACCTAACCAAGTGCATATTTGGAGTACGAGAAGGCATGTTTCTCGGGTACATTGTCAATCAACGAGGCATTGAAGCAAACCCTGAAAAGATCAAAGCTCTATTAGGGCTGCGATCTCCAACGACGAAGAAAGAAGTGCAAAGTCTTACAGGGCGAGTAGCATCACTTAACAGATTTGTATCGCGAGCAACTGATAGATGCCTCCCATTCTTCAAAACACTCCGAAATACTTTTGAATGGAATGAAGAATGCGAGAAAGCTTTTCAAGAAGTGAAGAAATATTTAGGAGCACCACCACTGTTGTCCAGACCAGTGATGGGAGAAAGGTTATACTTGTACCTGGCAGTTTTGGAAAATGCAGTTAGCTCGGCATTAATAAGAGTAGAGGATGGAGTACAAAAGCCAATTTATTACACTAGTAAGGCCTTCCGAGGAGCGGAGATCAGATATTCAAAGCTGGAAAAGTTGGCACTGGCACTGATCGAAGCGAGTAGAAGAATGAAGCCATACTTCCGGGCTCATACCATAGTCGTATATACCGATATGCCGTTGAGGCAAGCTCTTCACAAACCAGAAAAATTAGGGAGATTGATGTACTGGGCAATAGAACTCGGTGAATATGATATAATTTATGAGCCTAGATCGTCATTGAAAGGGAAAGCAGTAGCATATTTTATAGCAGAGTTCACTTATCCTGATACCCCCGAGGAGCAAAAGCTGAGCATCGACCAACCTATGGATGTTACAGGATCATCAAATTTAAACCCCGATCAACTTAAGCTGGTCGAAGAGCAAGAGGAGAAGGTCGACGAGCAACGAGGTGTGGTAGAAATGGAGATAAAGGAGCAATAAATATTCCATCGAGGAATTTTGTCCAATAAGAAGTTTGAGGAAGAAATACCTGTATGGAACCTATATGTGGATAGCTCATCATGCACCTCGGGTAGTGGAGCCGAGATTATATTCAAAAGTCCAGACGAGATTGACATAGAATATGCCCCGCGCTTCCAATTTCAAGCTTCTAATAATGAGGCTGAATATGAAGCGATGATTGTAAGTCTTAGTCTGGTAAAAACCATGAAGGCAGAGCAGGTAATCGTGTGCAGTGACTCACAGTTAATTATAAATCAAATTCTCGGTGTATATGCAGCGAAAGGAGAGTTGATGATTAAGTACCATGCAAAGGCGATGGAGTTGGTATCAAAATTTGTTACTGTTCAACTGGTTAGAATACCAAGAATGGAGAATGCAAGAGCAGACGCTTTAGCTCGATTAGCATCGGCTACTCGTACCGAGCTACGAAGAACAATCCCAATTGAAATTCTAGCTGGTCGGAGCATATATGAAGAGCTGACGATGAATTTTATTACCCTTGATTTAGGGCCATCTTGGATGGATCCCATCAGGGCATATATTGAGGAGGGAGAATTACCAATTGACAAACTCGCAGCCAATAAATTATAGTTTAAAGTTGCTCGTTATGTATTGACTAATGGTATTCTATACAGACGAGGAATCATAGCTAGCTTGCAGAGATGTGTACATACCGCCGAGGTTAAGGATCATGAAGGGTCTTATGGAGCCCATGTAGCAGGTCGGGCACTTCTGCAAAGAATAATGACACAAGGATACTACTGGCCAACAATGAGGGCTGATTGTATAGCCTATGCCAAGAAATGTGATAAGTGTCAGCGTTTCTCCTCCATCCGAAGAACTCCCCAAGCATTGTTGACACCCATTACTTTCCCTTATCCATTTGCCATGTGGGGAATTGACTTGGTTGGGTCACTTCCAACAACTAGGGGAAGATTTAAATATCTCGTCGTCGCAGTGGATTATTTTACTAAGTGGGTAGAAGCCGAGCCTCTTGTCGACATGACATACAAAAAGGTGTACCAATTTATTTGGAAAAATATCATTTATAGATATGGTCTTCTCCATGCATTCATTACCGACCATGGAACACAATTTGACAACGAGGAGTTCGCTGCCTATTGTCATCAGTCAAATATCTTAAAGATCCATTTGGCACCAGGACATCCCCAAAGCAATGGACAAACTGAAGTGACAAACAGAACTTTGCTAAATGGCTTGAAGAAAAGACTGAATGATGCAAAAGCAAACTGGATCAACGAGCTACATTCAGTATTGTGGGCTTATCGTACTACTCCCCGAGCAGCAACTAGAGAATCTCCATATATGCTGGCATTTGGAAGTGAAGCTGTTATACCTGCCGAGTTGGGTCTCCCAACACACTGAGTGCTGAACTTCAATTCCCCTGTCAGCGATTTAATGAGAAGGCTAGACTTGGACATGCTCGAGGAAGTTAGAGAAGAAGCAGTCATCAGGAATGCTGCATACCAGCAACGAACAACTTTGTTCTACAACAAGAGAGTGAAGAAGTGCGACCTAAAAGAAGGAGACTATATGCTAAAGAAAGTGATTCAAAAGCACAGCAAACTGGAAGCGAACTGGCATGGACCTTACCGAGTTACAGAAGTTGTTCGACCAGGAACCTACAGAATATAAACTTTAGAGGGGGAGGAGTTTAAGAATGCATGGAATGCAGAACACCTGCGCAAATATTATCAGTAATGTAAACTCTCATGTAATGTAGTTTCATTAGTATGAATAAAATGTGGATATTCTACCCAATTCTCTCCTTTTGTTGAAATGTTTTTGTGGAATACTAGTGTTACACACTACTCAGCAAAATCCACCAACTTCGGTTGGTCGGGAATAAAAAATATTTCCCAAAATTGCCAACTCCTAAAAGTGCCAACTCCGGTTGGTTGGGAAAGAAATCCACCAACTCCGGTTGGTCGGGAATAAAAAATATTTCCCAAAAGTGCCAACTCCGGTTGGTTGGGAAAGAAATCCACCAACTCCGGTTGGTCGGACATAAAAAATATTTCCCAAAAGTGCCAACTTCGGTTGGTTGGGAAAGAAATCCACCAACTCCGATTGGTCGGGAATAAAAAATATTTCCTAAAAGTGCCAACTCCGGTTGGTTGGGAAAGAAATCCACCAACTCCGGTTCCCAAAAGTGCCAACTCCGGTTGGTTGGGAAGCAAATCCACCAACTCCGGTTGGTCGAGAATAAAAAATATTTCCCAAAAGTGCCAACTCCGGTTGGTTGAGAAAGAAATCCACCAACTCCGGTTGGTCGGGAATAAAAAAATGTTTCCCAAAAGTGCCAACTCAGGTTGGTTGGGAAGGAAATCCACCAACTCCGGTTAGTCGAGAACATTTTTATTAAGCAAAACATGATTATAAAGTCAGCTAATGGCTTAGAATTAAAAAGTGATCAAGCAAAAATTTTTGATACTCGTAACATTTTAAATTACCACCAAGTTGGTCGAGAAACTAAATATCATCAATTTTGGTTAATCGTCAAATGATTACAACAAATTCGGGATAGTCGACAATAAATTTTAATCAGCTTTAGGTGACCAGTAAATAACACAATGTTGTTATCTTTTTAACAGATATACATACACATATGTAAAGTGTTTTACAAAATATCTAAAAGACAATGGCAATCAAGATTTCAAATAAAAATAGAAGTTTTTCATTAAATCCAAAACAAAGTACATTGAGAATAAAATACATAAAAATTATTACATCAAAAATCCTATTCTATGGGTTTCTTCCCATCTGCTTTTGAAACAGGTTCCTCGCCAGCAGGAGGATTGTCTAAAGCATAAGGGGAATTTATGAAATTAAGGTCTTTGAGCATCCTGATGTTCATCACAGATGGTCGATCGAGTAGGTGCTCGGGGAGAGATATCTCATCATTGGAATGGAGATTGTAATCGCCAAGATATTTGGAAATCAAACACTGAGGGATTTACCGAGCAGGGATCTAGCTCATGTCGAGTTTGAATGGTGGCACTGGCAAGTCGAGCAACCCATGATTATGGTAATCCCACAAGTAGTGACCTTGTTCCAATTGCAATACACCAAAGGCATTTAACCAACCTTGTTCGTAACCTTCATTATTCGCATTTTGGATCCGATCATCCAAGTGGTAGAGAGCCTCATTGTAGCCAGCCATCCAGAATTCTCTAGGATGCTTGTGGAATTGATAAGTCAACCTTTTCAGCTGATCGTGAAGATTTTTTATAAAAAGTTCTTTATTCTCCAAGGCAGACTTCTGTGTAGAGAGCTGCTCGTCCAGATTCCTGATCTTCTTGGACATCTCTGCCAGAGCTTTATTCTTCGCAACTAATTGAACTGCTTGATTCTCCAGTGCCGATTGAGTTCTTTGTTCCTCGATGGGAATCCGAACTGCTCTTGCTCATCCCCGATGAGCTCTTGCTCATCCCCGAGTAGAGGTAGAAGGCCCAATCCTCTTCAAGGTTTCTAATTCATCCCTCAGGTTGGCATTTTCGACCTCCAAGAAAGAGAATCCCTCGTCGTTTGCAGGGACCAAAGTGTTTGAGGTAGAAGCTGCAGATTTCAACTAAGAAACCTCTCTTTGCAGATTATTATTTTCTTGCTCCAACAACTCAGTTATCTGTCGGTGCTCTTCGACTTCAGTCTTCAAAGTTCTCTCCCTCACATTGTAAGCGACGAACAACTTATTATACCCCTTATCAGCACTGAGTTATTGATACTTCTTCTCGTATCCCTCGTGTAAAAGGGATTTAGACTCCTTATATTGTTGCTGAAGCTCTTCAAGAGTGCCCTGGAGGTCTTCAATCATTTCATAATACGCTACATTATCAGCCACTGCACGGTCGAGTAGGCACTTCAAATACTGGTAGGCCTCAACTGCTCGTTCTAAAGCATTTGGACCGAGTAGATCAACAATTTGAGCATCAGTCAAATCTACATGGCCAGCTTTGAAATATTCATTGCACTGTTTCATCAATTTTGTATCATGAGCAGATAATAATTCCATCCTGGCCATAAACTAGTAAAAAGAAGAAAGAGCAAGAATCAATAAGGAGCAAGAGGAAGAGAAACAACATTATGAATAGGAAAAACTTTAAATTTTATTATATCATAAAAGAAAGGTACATAGTTCAGAATTACAATTGACAAAAATAAATAAAGAGAAAAATCCAAACAACTCTACACCTTCTCTTTGTCTCCCAAAACTTTCTCGAAAGGCTGGGACGAGGAAGTAGGTTGCTCGGATGGCACAGATGGTTGCTCGGGGAGTGCTGGAAGCTGCTTATCTGAAATAAGGGATGGTTGAAGTTGCTCATAGGGAGACTGGACAGTTGTGGGCTGAGAAATTTGATCTCCCATCACCATGGAAGATTCCTCAGAGGCAGCTTCGTCCTCTTCTTCTTCTTCCTCAGGAGTTAGAGGGGGCCCGGGATATGTCACTGAAACAGGTCAGAATTTTCATCAACCTTCATCTCTTGCAGAGCAGTGACCCAGCCATCCCTAAAGTATTTGTGGCTACCATATTCCACTTGTGACATCATGGCAGCCAGACCCTTATTCCACCCCTTATCCCAGCCAGCACTGAAGGACTTTTTTACAGCCAACTTCCTTTTTACCTTCTTCGAGGAAAGCTTCTCAGAAAGAAGATCCTCGGCAGCCTTCAGTTTATTCTCCACTTCTTCCTTTTGATGGCCTACTTCACGAAGCTTGTTTAGCTCTTCCTCAGCAACCTTGAGCTTACCTTCAAGCTCCCCAGCATTTTGGAGCTTCCCTTCGAGCTCTTTATTCTTACTTTATAATTCTTTTATTTTCTTCTCCAATCCCTTGGAGACTTCAACAGCTTGATTCCTTTCCCGCTCGGTCGAATTGAGCTGCTTCTCCTAGGCAGCTTTATCATCGACATACTTCTGACGAGAATCTTTCAGAGACTGCGTCAGACCCACCAAAGCTTCCTCTACACCTGACGAGGAGCTTGAAGCTTTAATAGCTTCATCCTTCTTTAAAATTGTATTAAAACAGGTCACCAATTAGGAAAAGAAAATAATAGCAAGTCAGTGCATAGATATAACAAGGGAAAAATAAAAGTTTAGGATAATAATACTTACAGAAGCAATATGACGAGCAGCTAATGTGGTAACCACGTCCCGAGAAAGATTTTCTTCAATACCTTGGATCTCGGGAATGATCCAAGACTTCACCGAGCTCATGGCAGAGCTCGGGACAACAAAAGTGGGAACACCACTTCCAGTAGTCGGGGGCTGAGCGATGGATTCAGCCAAATTGACCGAGGAGCTTTTCTTCAGCCTCCTCAGAGGAGCATCAACAGTCTCGACTAAAGATGTAGTCTTAGTCGGGGATATGACTATCACCTCGCTTGGAGCAGCAACCTTGCTCGGAGCCGCTGGGGGCTTCTCGGCAACCTTCACAGGAGCAGCCAGAGGAGGGGCATCTATTTTTCTTGTCCCCTCTTCTGGGAAATCATGTTTGCTTTTCTTTGCTTCTCCAGCAACAGAGGCAGATTTCTCGAAGAGGGCAGGAGCTCTTCTTCTCTTCATCCTTTCACTCAAAGGAATGTGTGACTCAGGTGAAGAACTTGTAGAAGCTGGTATTGGTTCCACGTCGCTTATCACCGGACGAGCAGTAAAAGACGAGGTGTAACTCTTATACTGCAGCAGATATGAAGCTGATCTGATATGCTCGTCGACAACAGTCTGATGCAAATCCCAGATAAGTTTCAGATGTTTTAAGTTAACTTCTTTCTCTTTTGGAGACCTTCTTTTGTTGTCAACTACAAATAAATGAAAATTAAAATATTAGTGACACATTTTATCAAACACAAAGGAAGCATAATTTCAAAAATAAAATAAAAACAACCTATCCTATTGCCATAGGTAGGGCATCTAGGACCCTGGTACACATCATTTCCAGTTAGTGGAGGGTGTTGCCAATTTTTCATAACAACTCCGTGCTCGAAGTAGTCCCTATTGGCATCTGGGAGATTGAACACTAAAGCCCTATTTAAAAACCTAGTTTTTAAATAAAAAGTATTGTCACCAACAGCCCATCTATAACAAAACATAATTTCTGGAATTCCTATATGAGTTCCATGAATTTGATTTAATCTATGAACTCCGTTAACTATTCTCCACGTATTGGGTGTTATTCTTGCAGGAACCGCGTCAAAATATTGACAGAATTCCAGACACAAAGGGTTTGGGGGAAAAGAAAAGCCACATTCAGCAACGAAGAGACTGGGGGACCAATGTCCCTCAACTAAACGAAAATAATCTGAAGGTTCAGAAAGTTCCTCCAGAACAACCCATGAAGGAATAGATAAATCAAAATGAAACTTATCAAGCGATTCAACAAGGTAAACCATGATGAATAAATGAAATAAAAGAGAAGGAAGAAGATCTTATAGGAAAAGGATGGATCTGTTGACAACGAATAATGAAAGGGATGAACGCACAAGAGAGAGAGAGAGAAAATGGAAAACTCAAAGATACAGATTTGAAAAAGTAAAAGACGATATGATTCTTTGCAACGCTTAAATACCCTACCTTGGGAAAAGGTAAAAATAGTGATTACAAAGGGAGACGTTTACGTTACCGGCGGCTAAAAGGACAAAAAGGGCGCGGAGATCGAAACAGTTAAGAAAATTCGAAAAGTCTGATTCTATGAATTCGAAAAGAAAAATAAATGCAAAGAACACGCTCCTAAAATTCAGGATGACCATTTAATCCCGCCATATTTCGAGAAGAATGTTCCACACTCCTCAGTCTCGAACTGTGAAACATTGGGGGCTTCTGTCGATACCAATTTTAGTCTACTGACATGGCACAGTAAAGTGGAGACACGTGTCAATCTACATGGCACTAACAAACACTTTCGAACAATACCTTGACTCCGAGGAACTCAATTTCCCCGACCAGCTCAGATACTCCGAGCAGTAGGTGCTCACCGAGGAACTTTACTGCACCGAGCAACTCATGGAGACCGAGATACTTAGGCGGTCCGAGCAGCTTAGGCGGTCCGAGCTGCACCTCGATCAAAGCATTTATTATCAGACAATTAAGAGGATTAAATGCGCATTAAATACTGATTATTATCATACGGATGTATACGCTTGTTGAACAGCTATGTATTACCCATTCACATGTACAGTCTCAAGGCTATAAATACATTGTATCATTCTCATTGAGGGGGAACCGGAATTTCTTGAGGATAATCATACTTCGAGAATTCCTAAACAGTCAATAAAAACACAAACAGTGGACGTAGGCCATTCATTCAAGGCTGAACCACTTTAAAATATCTTGTCTCATATTTATTTTTATCCGTGATTAAATAATTAGAGATAGTCTAATTTTTTACATCAACATATCTTTTCTAGAATTCTTTGGTAAAAATTTGCTAAAGTCTGAATGGAGAGGTTTATAAGTACCTCATTCCAGTCTGATCTAACTATTTTCATTAGGAAGATAATTGTCTAACCTAGGAATAAGTTTAGCTTGTTCCTTGGTGAGTTTAATTAGCTACTTTCTTGATTTTTTATCAGAGTTTTAATTTCTAAAATATCTTTGTTAAGGACTTCGATGTGGCTAGTCTTTATATTTATTTCTTGTAGTACTTGTATAAGGTCTATTGGGATTTGGCTATGTATTTCTTGTATTCTTTTGGGGATATTTTTTATCTCTGTTTCTAGGATTTTAGTATCTTAAAATAAGTAGGATATACTTATTTTGGTCTAGTATATTATTAATGGCACTGACAGTGACTTGTCTATTATCTGCGTGTTTAGCTGGGATATGTTCACCGTGTGAACAACCGTTTATGTGTGAGGTTAAGAAACCTTCTGGGGCTATATCAGTTATTGGTATGGGCCGATAGTCTGAATTAGTTCCAAAAATATCTTTGTAAATGCGTGAAATAAATCCCAAGGACATTGAAGTTATTTTACTATATGTCGAAAAGGAGCGCTTGGCTCTGATACCAGAATTGGAATTGGGTTAGAATTTGACGAGTTTCTTTTTCTAAAGTTTTAAATCTATGATACATTAAAATGTATTCTAAAATTATTGTGGTCTAAAATAGAATTTTACTAAATGTATTAGTTTTGTCTTATTATGGACATCATTTGAGCCTCTCCCTATATATATATATATAATGCTCTTGTGCGGACTGTCCCGCATTTTAACAGTGCGGACCGGACATGTGTCGCCTAACGATGAACGCAGAAATTATCGGCCAAATTTTAGGGGCGCTCTCTCTCTTTTCTAGGCTCATCGATAGGTGACACGTGTCCGATCCGCACAGTTAAAATGCGGAATAGTCCGCACAAGAGCAGAATTTTATATATAGATATATATATAAATTGTTACTGTTTAAACATGAAAAAAAATATAAGAAAATGACATAAAAATTTACATTAGTAAGTGTTTTTAGTAGATTTGTCCCTAAAACTTAGGTCAATGTCAATTAAGTCTCTTACGTGAGTCGAAGATGCAATTCCATTAAACGAGTTAACATTCCGTGAAAATTTAGATGAAATTGAAATCGAATGGTATTTTTAGTGCTTGATTGAGAAAATTGAAATATGATGACCGGTTCAAGCTTAGGGGAGAGATATGTTATTAACCCAAATTATCGTGACAAATATTTATTGCCATCAAGTGTTACAGGGTGGCAACAAGTAACAAAATAAGAACCTTTAACGCTGAACATAATATATAGTGGCTTTATAATTTAAGGTTATTTTTTTTCTTTATCAATTTATCATGTACGAAGACGTTCACAACCCAACAATAATTAGTAATAATACAAGAACAAGCTGGATGAAAAGAGGAGCTAGACTTGCCAATATTAGACTGTCTTTGTCCATTTTTTGGTAATAAAATAAATTTATGGTAGTGAGAGAATCAAGCTGTGTTTTTCCAAATTTCCTCAAGCTCCGTAGCAAAGGCCTTCTGTCTTCTAACAACAATGGTGATGTGATCTTCGTTCTCAATCACCTTAACACGGGCACGAGGGATTCTGGACTGTACGTTGTAGCTGCATTCGACTGGGATGAGTTCGTCATCTCTACCATGATATAAATTGACTTCACATTTTAAGCGGTTTCTAACGGTGTCCAAGTACCCTTCTATTTTGCCAGCACTCCCGCAAATGATGTTGTGGAGGGTGTGCCATGCAGCGTTATGCGTGTGGCAGCAGAACCCTTCAATTAAGTATGTCTTCATCCTGTAAATTAATATTTTCCAATATTTGTTGGTGACAAGTTTCTATTGGAATAGTTAGGAAAAATGATCATTTGCTGACCAAATTCAAAGAGAGGACGGATAGGAAAAATCATCATTTTATAACCAATAACCCTTCTTCCAGTCAAAGTCTCAACAACATTTGACTCGTGTCAGAATTGCCTTCTTAAAATTTTCCTTAAAAGTCAAACGTCCACTTATTTGCGGTATTTTTTATTTTTAGGGGCTTTGTAAATTTAGGACTTATTGTAATATGTATTTCGAAAATAGGACAACAAACATTTTATTTATTGTTTTAGTCCCTATTTTTGAATACGCTGGCGCGGACCCATTTTCATAAAACGTTAACCAATCACAACACGTCACGTGTCCCTTTAATTTGAAAATAGGGACTAAAAATGAAAACGAAATATTTGTTGTCCTATATCCATAATCGATATTATTTTAAGTCCTAAAAGTACATAATCTATTGTTGTTTTTATATGAATCCTTAACTATAACCGAATTCACATAGCATCGATAACTTTAAATTCGTGATTAGCATATTCTACCAATATTTTTATATCATCAACAGAGAAAGTGATCGGGGATTAGTCGAGGTGCGCGTATAGCTAGTCCGGACACCCGATATTAACCAAAAAAAAAAACAGAGAAAGTGATGAAGATGCCACTTTCGCCATATATTTGTTATCCTTTAATGCAAAAGTGAACCGCTCATTTATTGAGGAGGCCTCTAACCACACTTCAATAGTTACTTCATATTATCATAATATTACCATAACCGCTGCACCACCAATATTGCCACCAATTCAACAATCTCTCTCTCTCTCTCTCTCTTTCTCTCTCTCACACACACACACACACATACACACGTATGGAAAAAAATACATTTTAATCAAAAAATTACCTTAAAAAATATTTTTGTTTAAAAGTGAACAACCCACAAAAGAATATATATATATATATATATATATATATATATAGGATCTGGAATATATTTAAAATTCAAATAAATAAAAGTAAACATTTTCAAAACGTTGAAACGTCATTCCCTTGACCCTAAAATTTTGCACCATATAAGTATGTACGATTTTCATTTTCATGATTATGCTTAAATTGACAAACTCAATGTTTAAACCACAAAATTGAACCATAATCGGCGGATGGACCCCGAAATCTTATTTTATATTCATAGGTTCAATCCCGAAATTACAACAGTTCGTATAATTTTACATTTTTATTCAAGCTTGGTGTCCATCCAGTTAAAGTGGTAATCATTTAAGATTAGAAGAGTCGAGTTGTAGGATTTAAAAAATGTAACATTGTTTTTGAAAATTTAATTATGTTTTGAATATTATATGTACTTTATTATTGTTCATTACACATATATAATTTCCATAACAAATTTTATATGTACGCTCTCGCGCGCGCGAGAGAGAGAGAGAGAGAGATGGCTGGGGTGGTAATGGTGGTGAAGAAGTTTGTGTTGTGGAGAGGAAAATTGAGTTTTGGATGTGAGAAAAATACGGATTGGCAGTGAATGTGCCTAGCAATAACATCTTTTTTAATTTTGTGTGGCATTATGGAACAACTATCAGGGTGCCCTTTTTTCCAGTCAATCAGATTCACTAGTGTATGTAGAGAACTTTTTGTCAGAAGGAATTGTGTATTGTTCTATTAAACCACAAGGTAGTTCTATTTAACCACTTGGTAATATGGCTTAATTTGGTATTGACAAGGTTGAAACAAGTCCTCATGATTGGTCCCATACTTTTTTCGAAACTTTAGTGAGGTATAAAGTACAAATTTCAAGTTAAAATATGAGCATTATCTAAAGAATATCATGATGGAACTGATTAGAATTAAATATTGTTGTCCAGTACTTGAAACTTGCCTTGAGGTATAATTGAACAGTATTAAAACACGACCGAGCATAACGTCCACATATAGGTATAGGGAAAAAAAGATCTTATATGGGGTGTACCATGTATCGGTGATCAATACCAATATGAATACGACACGGATAACAATATACATTCTACATGTCCCCCCTTTAAAGGCACTATTTTTAAATGTGTAAACATGTCTCTGTCTTTACTAGTGTTGATAATGAACATGCGGTACCACACAAGATACTATTTCTCGGGTCTAAGGGTTCTTTAGATTGTGAATAACGTTAGGCACACTAAATGTGTATAAACACACAAAATGTTTATGAAAAGAAGGCTATCCAAGGTTTGTCTGATTTTGAGGTAAGACGAAGAAAAGGAATCTTATAACTAGTTAAAGATTACCTGTTTCTGGTGACGAGTTTGGTGAGAAACTCCCACAGTCTGTGGTTCTTACATATTAACAGGCAAATAGTCCTGCTAACATGTTCATACCAGCAAGCAATTGATGATCCAAATGCAATTAATGGCCAAACTCTCCTTGGGGCCACCTTTCTCATCACATATTGTGTAGCTTGTTCACCCTTTGGTGCCGGAAAATATGGCTACCATTTCAACAGAAGTTAATGAACATATGTAATAATAAAACTAATATGAAATCAACAGGTATATGTTACACACTGAATTCATTACTTACCGGTGCTAGTAAGGTTAGGGACTTGACCGAGCCAGGGTATTTTACCGCGAGTGCAAGAGCCAAAATGCAGCCCAATGAATGAGCCACTATGTGAAACGACTTTACTTTGTAGGGTTCAATGACAGATCTCTCGATCATCTCTAAATGTTCTCTTATGGTGTAAAGTGAGTCAGTTGGCTTAGGACTCCTTCCAAATCCCAGAAGATCCACTGCGAATAGCCGGTACTTCGATTTTGCCGATTCTGAGAAGTTTGGAAAGAGTGTTTCGGTCCAAAATGACGAGGAGGAGATGAATCCATGAATGAACAATACATCTTCTTCCACATTTTCTTTACGGAAAGTAAATAAGTAAATATCAGTGTTAGCGATATGATAATCTTTGTGCCAAATAAATTTAGTCTTAAATCTAAATAAAAAATAATATTGGGCCTTCACCCAAATTTAAACTAAAATCTAGTCCTCATGTCAAAAGCCAGACACTGCCTCCATATAACCTTGAAAATAGTTCAAACCCCCACCCAAAAATAATAATAATAATAATTCAAATCATTGTTTTTTTAAAATAATAGGAGAAAATTATAATATGAAATAAAAGGAGGTGATTAAAAATTTGTGAAAGACAGGAGAAGGAGAAAGATCTTTGTGATGAACCCGAAACAGGTGAACTAATATGATTATGGGTGAAGATTGCACTAGAAGCTCCAGTGAAAATTTAAATTGTTAGGATTATATGTAAATTTACCTTGAGGTCCCTGAGCTTTAACAAAAAGTGTGTCATTACTAGAGGCGGTCCAAGACGTGCAAGTTTTACAATCACAATCGGACCATCTTGGGATGGGGAATGATTGCCGCCCTCCGATTTTGCCTTGCAGCATTTGGACGACGGTGGAGTTAACAGAGAGCGTCGATCGCACTGCACCTTTTTTTAGTGTCTCGTAAGATTGAATCATTGTGGTCTCCATTTTGAGCCGCTTAAGCTCCTTGACCGTTGATTTCGAAACCTCAGACACTAATGAAGTACGAGTGTAGAGGGTGTCTGAGATCTCTTCAAGCTGCATTTTAGTAGAGGAAAGGCGAACAATCTTAGACTCTCCTTGTTCAGAGACCAAGATCTTACCGCTGCTTGTGATAGCCCCATTCCCCGGTGAGCAGTAACAAGGCTTCCATTCCGCCTCAACAAAGAAATCCGCAATCCTATAAGTGTAACACAGAACGAAATCGACCACATCTAGGACAGAGAACACAATGAAGCTGACAACATCGTTGATAAACTTTCCTGTCACTGCTACAACTGATTTAGTTTTTCCCATAATGCTCATTTCTCACATTAAACACCACTCACCCAACACAGATGGAGCCGTAGCGAAAAGGGAGGTGGAGGGCGAGAATTACGAAGACGGTCTGGTTTTAAGACCACTGACTCGGAATGTGGTCAATTAATAAGACTAATGCCACCGCATTAGCATACCTCATATTCTTTGTTGTCTCTTTAAATATCAACTCTTAGGGAAAGTCACACACAAGGAAATTTGTCATTGAAAATCACGCACATGCACGACCTTCTTCACACCTCTTATTGAGGAAGGCGTGTGAGTGATCTTTTCTTAAGCTGACTGCAGAGAGACAGAGAGACGAAACACGTATCAACAAGAAATAGATAAAATGATATATGGTTTAATTATAGAAATGTTTGCTGGTTATTGGAGAAAAAAGGTGGGTGGTGGTTGAACCTCCAACTCCAGGTGAAGAACAATTGTCCAAGTCTTAAGAGCCATTGGATTACAAGTTTCCTTCCCTTTACATCTTCCTATTTATTATTGTTGTTCGATTATTACATCATATAAACAACTTTTTCCTTCATTTTCCTCTTCGCCCATTAACAAACAAGATTACCTTATTCATTCTCTCTTTCTCTTTTGGGGTCTTATTATAACCCATGGAATTGAAATTGAATTTTTTTGGATTAATTACTAAAAAGACCCTCAAATATTTTTTAATACACATTAGTTCAAACATTTTTATTTTATTTCAAAAAGTCCCTGAAACACCCATTTAACCAATATTCTTTTACTTTAAAACATCATCTCTAGCGGCATCCCCCTCCCCCCCCCCCCCCCCCCCCCCCGGCGCCGCCGGAGCTCCAATGACTCTCACCGAAGCTCCTTTATTTTTAGTGCTTTTATGTGTTAAGGAACTTTTTAGAATAAAATAAAAAGGCTTGGACTAAACGTATATTAAAAAATGTTCGAGGAACTATTTGATATATGCTCCAAAAAAATTTAGTTCATAATTTTAATGAAAACTTTTAAATTTCAATTTCAAAGCATGAAATTGAAGTTCCCAAACATACCTTTAAAGTTATTTGTTTTTGCGGCATTTCGTTCTTCTAAATATGAAGGATGAAGTTTTAGTTTTAAATGTTAGTTCTAAATAAATAAATATTAGTTTTTTTTTTTTTGTCAACATATGGGGAGAGTAAAACACACACATACCCATTTAAATTATTGAATAGTTCTCTGATTTTGGTGAGAGCGTGCTACAGCGGAATAATGCGACTTTTCAAATAAATCCAATTTCAATTATGTAACAAACCAACCAGTTTTAATTAAACCCAAATTTTAGATAAACCATAACACATGCATCTAGGTGATTTAAAATCATAAATCAATAAACATGCAAAGGAAACCAATTTCAGGAAAAATCCCCGAAGGAAAAAACCTTTTATTTCACTATAATTTGTAATTCGCAACTTACACAGATTATAATGAAATACGGTGACACGTGAATATCCGCAGGCGTCGGTCGACGTCGTCAGCAATAGAACAATCGCAGCAGCCCCACAAGAATACACAGTTCTATCTTCAGCAAAGATCCACATGCAGCGAACCTCAATGACCGCAATCGTAATCAGTCCAATTCCATAGACACTACACCAAAATAGTCAAATTATCACCTTTCAGTCGGTCACCCTTGTCACGGTCAATGACCGTGACAACAAACACGTGTTTTGTGTCATTGATCGTGACAAAGTATTGTCACGGTCATGGACCGTGACACGACCGTGACAAATGTTCTTGTCACGGACTTGTCACGGTCCATGACTGTGACAATACTTAAAATAATAATCACGGTCAAGGACCTTGACACGACCGTGACAATGTCTTCACAAAAAAAGCCCTAGGCGTTCTTTTTTTTCTCACCGTTTTTGGTTTTCCCCCCTCTCTCTCTCTCTCTAAGCAATTTTGAGGTCTCTCTCTCTCTAAGGTATGTTTTTTCCTCTCTTTCTCTTTCATTTCTATATGTGTGTGTATGTGTGTGTAAATATGTGTGTGGTGGTGTGTGGTGGGGGAGGGGGGCAGGGGGTGGTGTGGGCTGTGTGTGTACATGTGTGTGTGTGTGTGTGCAGGTGTGTAGGGGTGACAATTTTTGACACGACACGATAACCCGACACGAACTCTACACGAAGTTAGCGGGCTAGGGTTGACGATTTCTTGACATGAACCCGAATATGACACGACCCGTCAACATGAATAATAAATGAGTTGGGTTAGTGTCAAACATGTATAATTAAAAAATGACACGTTGGATGATAAATTATGGAGAATTGGATGATAAATTATTTATGTGTTGCAAGAAGTTGAAATTAATTAAATTTAAGTTATTGTATGCCTATAAGTGGTATGATTGTTTTAGAGAGAAGAAAAAAATTATTTTATATTTTACTTAATGTATAGCTTTAATTGTAATTTTAATTGTATAGTTTTAGATGAAAGTAAATTAATAATTAGTGCCCATTTCATATGAAAGTAGGATTGCCCCTCATTGTAAATTAATAATTGTATACTTTAATTGTTAGTTTAATTGATGAAATGGATTAATTGAGTAGATGAATTAGAAGGAGTACGGGATACACATTTGTTGTCGGTATTGCTGTTGGAATATAGTGGATCGATGTTGGGTTGGTTAACAGTAAAAGTGGCATTACCACTGGATTATTGTCCATATGGGAGTGAGATTTTTTAACTTTTTTTAAAAATTACTTTGTATATCGAACAATATATAATTATTAATAATTATTGGATTATTGTCCATATGGGGGTTGGCCAATGTGGGTTTTTAGGTGTATCTGGTGGGTATTCTTTAGTGGTTAATTCTAGATATTATTAATAAAGATAAGTAGAGATCTTCTGATATGGTTGAAAATGGCTATATTATTAATAATTATTATGTGTGTGGTGGGGGCAGGGGGTGGTGTGTATGCGTGTGTGTGGTGGGGGATGGGGTGGGGGGAGGGGCAGGGATGGGTGGTGGGTGGTGGGGTAGGGGTGGGGGGTCTGCGTGTGTGTCTATGTGTGTGTATGTGCGTAGTGCCCCTTGTAAAAGAATTGATTGATTATTAATTTTTTAGTAAATTAATATATGATTGCCCCTTATTGTAAATTAGTAAATTAATATATGATTAATTATTAAAGTAGGATTGCCCCTCATTGTAAATTAGTAAATTAATAATTGTATACTTTAATTGTTAGTTTAATTGATGAAAGTAATTATTGTGTGTGTGGTGAGGGGCAGGGGGTAGTGTGTGTGCGTGTGTGTGGTGAGGGAGGGGGTGTATGAAAGTAAATTAATAATTAGTGCTCATTTTTATTTGTATTAATTGTACATATTTCCATGTCTTCTTCTATTTTTTTTTATCTCTACTAATAACATTTTTTACAGCAAATGTCTCCTTCAGGTATTAAGGCGAGGATGATGATGCTGGTTATGATGATGTCCTCTGGGCTTGGTGGTAGCGGAGGCGACGAGGGCTCCTCAGCCCCTAAGCTCCCCAAATATGGAAAATTTGGGATTACCATCGAGAACAAGTCGGAGCTATTAGCGAGATCCCTCGAGCTGGTAAAGACGGTCATCGGCCCGGGGTTTATGAGTTGGAAGGAGGTGCCATATGAGCTCAAGTTAGCTGTTTGGGCGGCTCTATAGGTAATATATTTATATTTATATGAATATTTCAATTTCAATTTCAATTTCATTTTATATTTATATTTATTCGCAACTAACATTGTATTTGTTGGACAGGAACAATTCAACTTGGATCCAAAGCTACGCGATTCCATCTTGGAGCAGTTGAGGAAGCAACACAAGACGTGGAAGAAAAATATGCGGACACAGTACTTTGGGAAAATACGAGAGTCCATTATCCAAAGGCGTGAATCTGTCCCGCCGAAGGAGCCGATCTCATTGGCACAATGGCAAAGGTTCATTGACAATGCGATCGGGGAGCGACAATTGGCATCTCGCCAATCGGGGAGGGAAAATCGGGCAAAAAAGACGGACGTGCACTACTTCGGCCGGACGTCTTATGCCGAGGTGGAGCATAGGATGATGGTAAGATTTAATTTTTCTATAACTACATAAATATATATTATTCTGCTTTATTTTACTTTGCGGGGCCGATACTAATTTTACTTTATTTTATTTCACGGGATAGGGAGTGGCCCTGGGGGTAAGCCACATAGGCTCGATACTTATGTGGCTCTTCGGACGAAGAAGGGGAAGGATAAGGAGGTGTCCCCGAGCGTCACGACCACGATTGTAGGTAATCCGACAGTTTACTTTTTGTTAATTACGTTATAATTTTTTAGTTTACTTATTTTACTAATCATGTGCTTTTTGTCATTTCAGGCAAAGCTTAAGGAAGTGCATGAGTCGCAGTCTGATGCCGACAAGGCATCTTTGTCCACAGATGCACTCAGCCAAGTGCTTGGCTCTGATCGCAGGGGGGTGAGCTCGCGGGTGGCCAAATATAGGATCATCGTATTGGAGACGAGCGACACCGGATTGGCTCGAACGGTGGATTCACATGACGCGAAGCTGTCCCGTTTGGAGGCGAAGGTCCAAGATATGTACTCATTCATGAAGCGTACATTGGGTAGAGACCGTAAGGGAAAAGGGAAGGAGAAGGCGGTGGAGGAGGAGGTGCGAGATGACGAGGCGCAGGATGACGAGGATGTGGACCTCGCTGCTTCATCACCGACACGTGTGTACTTCGATGATCCACTTCCCTATTTGGCTCCCTTCAACAGACCGATATTGACACTTGGTTGGCCGAGCGTGTTCATATTAGATGTATTTTATGGCCAGTGGATTGGGCGGGGGTTGAAGGACTCGAATATCGTCCAGGGTGGAATAGTTCATGGACGTGAGCTTCAAGAAATCGAGTTCAAAGTGCTCATCACGCATGTGATACCCGGGAAGGAGAACTCCCTATTGTGGTTATGCGAACAATACGACACGATCTATATTAGTGGGTGTGTCAATTCGTATATCGTTTGGCCTACTCACCTCCTCACATTTACCCTAGACATGTAGTGACATTATTTTTAAGTTGGTACATTTGAATTATATTTGGATTATATCGTCATGTATATTGTTTCTATTTTGAAAATATATTTGCATTATCTTTAGTTTATTTGGATATATGATGTTTGAACAAGTAAAACGTTGCTATAATAGGTACAAATATACTACTGGACAGTGGCAGTGACAGTGGCCATACTGCCTAGTAGATTTTTTTTAAATTCTGCCCAGAATTGTCACGGTCACTGACCGTGACAATTTTTTTAAAAGGGGTCGAGGCTTTGTCACGGTTATTAACCGTGACTAAACTTGTCACAGTCAGGGACCGTGACACGACCGTGAAAATACTAATGAACTTATCACGGTCAATGACCGTGACAAGTCCGTGATAAAAAAATTGTCTCGCCCCGAATTAACGCGATCATTGACCTTGACAAGTTGAACTTGTCAAGGTCGATGACCGTGACAATTAGGCTGATTTGTTGTAGTGAGAAAGCACCTAAATTAGCAGTAGGGATCCTCTTGTGACACCCCGCCTAATTAAATACCGGGCGATCACTCCTTTATTAAATTAAAATCAAGGTGAACAGTTGGTTCATTCTTAGCATCACTGTCGTAAAAATAACTTTTCCAAATTTAACACCCTATTTAATTAAGCTAAGTGTCAAAACCATTTTTTAACATTACTTTCCAAATTTTATTTTGAAAATAAAGATTTAATTATCTACAACAATTCAATATTTAAAGAATCACACCACAAAAATCCTGGAATATATAATCCAATTAATTTAAACATTCAACAACTAAACCCCAGCATTTAAAACTTAAAGTAAAACATACATGCTGAATAAATCCCAAAGTAACAGTACTAAAAATAACTGAAATACAAATGTCCAAATAAAACAGATAAATAGTGGAATGGGCGACACATGCCCAATAAGGAGAATGATAGAAATGGAATCAAGTAAATGAAATCGTCTAAGCAAGTGGCCTGCAACTCCCACCTAAGCTGCAACACGTTCCTTCCAAGGGATCCTAAACAAGGCGCCCCTGCTGCTGGGCACCTGTAATATATACATATATATATAAGAGATAAAGAGGAATAGAAACGGGTTAGAGCCCGATAGTGTATATGATTTAAAAATTCGTTTAGCAAGTATTTAAATTGATACAGGCCAATGCAACAACATATTAGTGCGATACTCTCTTGAGAAATTCTCGCCTCTTTTCTAATGTGCACTCCTATCGCACTAACCTTTCCAATGGTTTATCTCATCATATATCACACTATCCTTCCCCAAGGATTTAACTTATCTTAGGTGACTCTCAAAATTTAAGATTTAACAACATCATGGTTTAAAAAGGATAATTTCATTTAGTACAAAACTCTCATGTTAACTTTATTGATTCATAAATTTTTTTCAATATCATATTATACTTTTCAAAACAAGTATTTCCAATTTGAGTCATTATACATGTCTTACTTACCATAACACAGTAGGCAGTTTCCCATATTTCAGAAGTTCATATATATATTGAATACTCGTATAATATATATATTCTAACAGCACCCCACATAAAATTTTATGGCGCGGGCATACTCTGTTATCCAATCCCCGTATCAATCGTACTAAAGGGAATACAAGTTCAGAATCACTCTCGAACTGTATAAATACATACACAAACAATATTGAGGCGAAGCATAGTTTCCAAGTTCAAGAGGTCAGTACATACCCTCACGTCTCTTAGGACCGTGACTACTGATTCGATAGCCTGTACCTAGGATTTCTATCTTCTAGGGTACGAGTCAATATCCCCCATAAGGAACACGAGATAAGATCGTCCTAGCGCGGAAACTCAGGGATAGCAAGTAGCGTGGGCATGATTTTCACAAGTATACAATATATGCATACACAATCATATAAATGTACCACTTTTATTATATCAATTTAGGTTTATCCAATAACCCACATTCACAACATTTATCCTTATTTTCCCATTATTATTTATCAAGTATAATGGTTCGTTTCTAACTTTAATTCGAAGGGTTTTTCCAACTTACGACGTAACCCTCATAGACTCTATTCTTCCAAATGTACAATTCAGTAGATATCCATTTATGTTCCAACGTAACTCTCTCTTACATGTCTCTCCCCTTTAATATATACTTACATTGTCCCTTATGCAAAATATCCCAAAAATATAGATTTCGCCTTACATTAAAGGATTTTGAATTTTATTTTTAAAGATGAGAATTTCAAATGGTTTCGAAATCGGAATTAAAATGGAGTTTTAATTGAATTTTTATTATCTAGAAGATTCCTCGAAACATAAAACTCTATAGCAAAAAATATATTAAATAATATTGAACGGTCCGATCGAGCTGAATTTTTTTTTGTAGCTTCCTCTCGTCATCAGCTAATTCTCTGTAAAATTTCATCCAATTCCAACGGTCCGATCGTCCGGAATAATTTTTTTTTTAGTGTTTGTATCTGATTAGAACTCTTTTCTTAATCAAACTCTTAATCCTTTACATGACAAAGGGTTTCCAGAATATCATATAAATCATCACTACATGAAAATTTCCCATCTCAAATTAGGTTTTTCTTCCATAAATCTCATCCTGATAACTCCTAAACTAATATGGATGATGCATCAACGAAATAAGCAAGATAAACACTTGCCTGGGATTTTCAGAAATCTGGTTTGTTGTTGAATTTGGTGTGGTTGCGTTCCCCGTCTCGCGATCTACGCGTTGGCGGTGGCGGCGGTGCAAACGGGTGAGTTTTGAGCCTTGGAATGCCTTGAGAGCTCTCTCCTCTCCTCTCCAATGGACGTTTGAGTGTTTTGAGTTATCTAACCCTAGGAGATAACCTAAACATCTGATATAACCCCTTTAATTTTCGTGGTTTTAATTACCCAAAAATACAAAATGACTAAAATGCCCTCCCGGGGTCCTAAGGCCTAAAAACGCCCCGAGACCCAAATCAAACTCCCGGGTATACTTTTCTGACTATCTCGACCCTTTCGGACGCGTTGGAAAACTCAAAAAGACCATACGAACAACTTATAAAATATTTACTTTTATTTATCAATATTTAGTCCCGACGCGACACGGGCACGTCCCGACTCAAAATTCTAAAATTGTCATTTTATTCACTCGTGATATTTAATATGGCCACTATTATATATTACTATGCTCATTAGTAATATTCAACAAATTTTCCCATAATTACTAACTCTCATCACGTTAATAATTATAACATAATTAATTTTCGGATTTTTATTAAATAATTAATTCACATTAAATTTAATAAATCCCCAAATTAATATAGCATAAAAATACGGGGTATTACATACTTCCCCTCTAATAACGTAATTTCTTCCCGAAATTCAGAAAATAAGGCATACCTAGTAAGAACAAATCTGGATATCTC
Organism: Sambucus nigra; assembly: GCA_949130495.1. NCBI lineage: Eukaryota > Viridiplantae > Streptophyta > Magnoliopsida > Dipsacales > Adoxaceae > Sambucus > Sambucus nigra. Next base: position 461,691,556 of record OX422211.1, on the reverse strand, counting down.
TCGCGCATATCGGCCTCGCGCTCCCAAGTGGATTCCTCCACGTTATGATGCTCCTACTGGACCCGTACAAGTGGAACTATCTTCGACCTCAATCTCCTATCACTATAGTCTAGGATAGCCACCGGTCTCTCCTCGTAAGAGTTGTCAGGCTATAAGTCTATATCATCTATCGCGATGTGAGTATGGGCCATATCATCCCGAAGATACCGTCTCAACGACGAGATGTGGAATACATCGTCAATGCGATGTAAATGCTCTGGTAGTCCCAATCTGTATGCTGCCGGCCCAATCCTCTCGATAATGAGAAATGGTCCTACATACCTCGGGGTCAATTTCCCTTTCTTCCCGAACCTCATCACTCCTTTCATAGGAGATACACGCAGTAACACTTGGTCCCCCACATTAAACTCCCGGAAGAACCGTTTCGCATCGGCGTAGCTCTTCTGCCTGTCCTGGGCTACTCGAATGCGACTCCTAATCATCTCAATCCTCGGGGAGGTTTCCTGAATTACCTCTGGTCCTAGCAACTTGTTATCCCCCACCTCGATCCAACAAGTTGGATAACGACAAGGCCGACCATACAAAGCCTCAAATGGAGCCATACCAATCGTAAACTGATAAGAGTTATTATAAGAAAACTCTACCAGTGGAAGATATGGTTCCCAACCTCCTCCAAAATCAAGAACACGCATGCGTAGCATATCCTCTAATATCTGATTAGTACGCTATGTCTGTCCATCTGTCTGTGGGTGATAAGCTGAACTCAGCCTCAACTCAGTACCCATAGCCTCCTGAAAGCTTTCCCATAAATGTGACACGAAAATCTTGTCTCTATCTGACAAAATATTCAGGGGCACCCCATGTAATCTAACAATCTCAGAAATGAACAACTGAGCATACTGACCCGTGGTATAATCTGTCCGCACCGGCAGAAAATGAGCCACCTTGGTCAAACGGTCTACAATCACCCAGATAGAGTCGTGGCCCCGCTGTGATGTAGGCAACCTTGTAATAAAATCCATGGAAATACTCTCCTACTTCCACGCGGGTACTTCCAATGGCTGAAGCAATACTGACGGTTTCTGATGGTCCACCTTCACCAGCTGGCAGGTAGAACACTTGGACACGAACTCAGCAATGTCCTTCTTCATCCCACTCCACCAGTATTGCCTCCTCATATCCTGGTACATCTTAGCTCCTCCAGGATGTACCACAAATCGGGACCCGTGAGATTGGGTCATCACTGCATGACGCAATTCTGCCCCTTCCGGAACCACTAACCTCCCATTAAACCTCAAATCCCCGTCAGAAGTAACAGAATAGGACTCAGCACCCTCGGCTAAAAGTCTTACAATCTGCTCCTGGCAAAATGGGTCTGTGGTTTGGGCCTGTATTACCCTCGTAACAATCTCAGGTGTGACTGTCATAACAGATATGAAGGAACGGGCTACTGCGTCCTGGTGACCCAACTCCTTCCACTTTGCTTTCCAGACGTCCGCTACCTCATTTACCGGTCTTCGGCTCAACGCATCAGCAACTACGTTGCCTTTACCCGGATGATACTGTATGTCGAACTAATAGTCCTTCACAAATTCTAACCATCTGCGCTGATGCATATTCAGCTCTCGCTGAGTGAACAGGTACTACAGTGACTTGTGGTCTGTGAACAAACATAACTTCTCCCCCAATAAATAGTGTCTCCATATCCGCAGTGCAAAAATGACCGCTGCTAACTCTAGGTCGTGGGTGGGGTAATTCTTCTCATGCGTCTTAAGCTTGCGGGAGGAAAAAGCTATAGCTTTCTCTTCCTACTGAAGTACTCCCCCAAGTCCCCGTAAAGAGGCATCGGTGTACACCAGGTACTCCACACCCGGCTTCGGTAAATCAAGGATTGGCGCTAAAGTAAGCTTGTCTTTCAGCTCATCGAAAGATAATTGACAAGCATCATTCCAAACATATGATACCCCTTTGCGAGTCAAGTTCGTCAATGGACCCGCTATTTTGGAGAATCCCCGAATGAATCTCCTGTAGTATCCGGCTAACCCCAAGAAACTACGCACTTCCGTCGGTGTCGTGGGCTGTCCCCACTCCCTCACCGCTGACACTTTACTCGGGTCAACGGCTATCCCCTGTTCAGAAATAACATGCCCCAAGAACTGTACCTCTTGCAACCAGAATCCACACTTCTCGTACTTAGCATACAACTGATGCTCTCGTAAAGTCTGAAGAACCTGCCTCAAGTGCTCGGCATGCTCCTCCTCGGAGTGTGAATATATCAAAATGTCATCTATGAAGACGATGACAAACTGATCCAAGAACTCTCTGAATACTCGGTTCATTAAGTCCATGAATACGGCTAGAGCATTTGTGAGACCAAATGGCATCACTCTGAACTCGTAAGACCCATATCTCATCAAGAAGGTAGTCTTTGAAACGTCCTGCTCTCTAATACGTAGCTGATGGTACCCCGACCTCAGATCTATCTTCAAGAAGAAAGTTGCTCCCCTCAGCTGGTCGAACAGATCATCGATTCGAGGCAACGGATACTTATTCCGTATCGTGACCTTGTTCAACTCCCGATAGTCCACACATAACCTCAGTGTACCATCTCTCTTCTTCACAAACAAGAATGGAGCGCCCCAAGGTGAGGTATTTCTGCGAATGAAGCCCTGACCTAACAGCTGCTCTATCTGATCTCGTAACTCTCGCATCTCCACCGGAGCCATACGGTATGGAGCGCGTGCTATAGGTCTCGTATCTGGCAATAAATCTATGACAAAGTCTATCTCTCGACTGGGGGGTAGGCCTGGTATCTCCTGGAATACATCGGAATACTCACGAACGACTGGGATCGAGTCTAAAGGAATCACAACCTCCTTAGAGGCATCCTCCTCTATATAATACAAATGAGCGATCGAACCTCCCTCTGGGCGAGGCATCGCCACTACAAACATCTCTTGCCTCGGAATGGCAAAAATAATGCTCCAACCGAAGCAATCAATCATGGATCTATAAGCTGTGAGCCAATCCATACCGATAATAACATCATGCTCATGCATATCTAAGACTAACATTTCTGCAGGTAATACCAAACTACCAATCTCTACCCCCACTCCCAGGCATATAAAGTATATAAGCGACCCACTCCCCAGTGGTGAGTCTACACACGTCACTGTGCTCTCTGCTATGGCTAACAACCCTAAGGACTTCACAAAATGCGTAGCTATAAAACAATGCATCGCCCCAGTATCAAACAAAACCCGACCCATAGTACCATGGATAGGAAACACACCCTCAATCGCGGGTGGTGCCTGTGGAGCTGCTGCCTGGTGGACGTTATAGACACGTCCGTACTGTAATTGCCCCTGCTGCACTGGAGCTGCTGGAATGGCTGGTAGGGCTGGCACCTGGGCTGGAGCTGGGAGGGCAGCTGGAAAAAGTGGTCTCTGTGGCTCATTACGGGCACTCTGCTGCTGTGGGGCCCTATTACCCTCTGGGAAATCCTGGCGCTTATGACCATGCTTGCCGCATACAAAACACCGGCCTCTGAAGTTACCTCCCCTCTGACCCTGCTGACCACGGCCCTGCTGGTCGTTACCTCCCCGCCACTGGCCCTGTTGGCCCTGATTAGAACGTTGTTGGCCCTGTTGATTAGGTTGACCCTGCCTATAACCCCCAAACCCCTGTCTAGAATCACCTGAACGAAATCGCTTAGCAGGGTCCCCCTGATGGGAACTCTGCTCGTGCTGACGAGTCTGTCCATGAGATGGTGCCCCACTAGCACTACTACCCCCGGTCCTGCCCTGCTGGCTGGACTCTCCTGTTCTCTTGCTTCCTTGCAGATGGAAGCGGTGATCCTGGCAATGTAGTAACGCAGCATTGAGTACATCAGTGAAAGTACTCAGAGATAGATTCCCTATAAGATGCTGACGGATCCTCCAAGCTAACCCGTCTACAAACAACAAAATTTTCTTACTCTCAGTAGGTGAGAAGTCTCATGAACTCCTCCTCATACTCAGCAACGGTAAAGTTCTCCTGTTTCAAATTCAGTAATTTCCACCTCATCTTAGTCTGCACGGCGGGTGGAAAGTTCTTGCGGTCAAACCGCTCCCAGAACGACTGAATAGGGATCGTTTCCCTCTCCTCCAAGGTGGTAGTGGACTCCCACCACTACAAAGCGGCCTCCACCAGTTTAAAGGAAGCCAATAACTCCCTTTGCACGTCGGTGCACTCATACATACGAAGATGCCGCTGGATGTCTTTCTTCCATTGGCTGACAGTGACGATATCTGAGCTACTAGAGAACTCAGGGGGATGCGCCTTCTGAAAAGCATCCCTAACCCTCTCCCATGCAGATGGAAGTTGTGCTGGTACTGGTGCCACTGCCTGAATCTGGGGTGGAGCCTGCTGAACCACCGCTAGCGCGGCATTCACCGCCTGAGCAACAATGGCGGCTACTTCATTAGCATTCATAGTGCCTTGTGCCGGAGCTGCTGGCTGCTCAGTCTGGGCACGCCTATCCTTCGGTGCACGTCTCGGAGGCATCTGAAACGTGAAGAAGTTTATTAGTCTATAGTCATTATCAAATCCCAAATGGCTGAAGACGTAAACGTAAAAGCAGAAATACAACAATCCTAAAAATAGGGCTCTATAGCAAAAACGTTAAGCTGAAAGCGAAAATAAGTCGTACAGATCCTATGGACACTAGAACCTGATGCTCTTATACCACCTGTGACACCCCTCCTAATTAAATACCGGGCGATCACTCCTTTATTAAATTAAAATCAAGGTGAACAGTTGGTTCATTCTTAGCATCACTGTCGTAAAAATAACTTTTCCAAATTTAACACCCTATTTAATTAAGCTAAGTGTTAAAACCATTTTTTAACATTACTTTCCAAATTTTATTTTGAAAATAAAGATTTAATTATCTACAACAATTCAATATTTAAAGAATCACACCACAAAAATCCTGGAACATATAATCCAATTAATTTAAACATTCAACAACTAAACCCCAGCATTTAAAACTTAAAGTAAAACATACATGCTGAATAAATCCCAAAGTAACAGTACTAAAAATAACTGAAATACAAATGTCCCAATAAAACAGATAAATAGTGGAAAGGGCGACACATGCCCAATGAGGAGAATGATAGAAGTGGAATCAAGTAAATGAAATCGTCTAAGAAAGTGGCCTGCAACTCCCACCTAAGCTGCAGCACGTTCCTTCCAAGGGATCCTAAACAAGACGCCCCTGTGGCTGGGCACCTGTAATATATACATATATATACAAGAGAGAAAGAGGAATAGAAACGGGTCAGATCCCGATAGTGTATATGATTTAAAAATTCGTTTAGCAAGTATTTAAATTGATACAGGACAATGCAACAACATATTAGTGCGACACTCCCTTGAGAAATTCTCGCATCTCTTCTAATGTCCACTCATATCGCACTAACCTTCCCAATGGTTTATCTCATCATATATCATACTATCTTTCCCCAAGGATTTAACTTATCTTAGGTGACTCTCAAAATTTAAGATTTAACAACATCATGGTTTAAAAAGGATAATTTCATTTAGTACAAAACGCTCATTTTAACTTTATTGATTCATAAAGTTTTTTCAATATCATATTATACTTTTCAAAACAAGTATTTCCAATTTGAGTCATTATACATGTCTTACTTACCATAACACAGTAGGCAGTTTCCCATATTTCAGAAGTTCATATATATATTAAATACTCGTATAATATATATATTCTAATAGGACCCCACATAAAATTTTATGGTGCGGGCATACTCTGCTATCCAATCCCCGTATCAATCGTACTAAAGGGAATACAAGTTCAGAATCACTCTCGAACTGTATAAATACATACACAAACAATATTGAGGCGAAGCATAGTTTCAAAGTCCAAGAGGTCAGTACATACCCTCACGTCTCTTAGGACCGTGACTACCGATTCGATAGCCTGTACCTAGGATTTCTATCTTCTAGGGTACGAGTCAATATACCCCATAAGGCACACGAGATAAGATCGTCCCAGCGCGGAAACCTCAGGGATAGCAAGTAGCGCGGGCATGATTTTCACAAGTATATAATATATGCATACACAATCATATAAATATACCATTTTTATTATATCAATTTAGGTTTATCCAATAACCCACATTCACAACATTTATCCTTATTTTCCCATTATTATTTATCAAGTATAATGGTTCGTTTCTCACTTTAATTCGAAGGGTTTTTCCAACTTACTACGTAACCCTCATGGACTCTATTCTTCCAAATGTACAATTCAGTAGATATCCATTTATGTTCCAACGTAACTCTCTCTTACGTGTCTCTCCCCTTTAATATATACTTACATTATCCCTTATGAAAAATATCCCAAAAATATAGATTATGCCTTACATTAAAGAATTTTGAATTTTATTTTCAAAGATGAGAATTTCAAACGGTTTCGAAATCGGAATTAAAATGGAGTTTTAATTGAATTTTTATTATCTCTAAGAGTCCTCAAAACATAAAACTGTCTAGCAAAAAAAAAATATTAAAAAATATTGAACGGTCCGATCGAGCTGAATTTTTTTCAGTAGCTTCCTCTCGTCTTCAGCTAATTCTCTGTAAAATTTCATCCAATTCCAACGGTCCAATCGTCCGGAATAATTTTTTTTTAGTGTTTTTATTTGATTAGAACTCTTTTCTTAATCAAACTCTTAATCCTTTACATGACAACGGGTTTCCAGAATATCATATAAATCATCACTACATGAAAATTTCCCATCTCAAATTGGGTTTTTCTTCCATAAATCTCATCCTAATAACTCCTAAACTAATATGGATGATGCATCAACGAAATAATCAAGATAAACACTTGCCTGGGATTTTTAGAAATCTGGTTTGGTGGTGAATTTGGTGTGGTTGCGTTCCCCGTCTCGCGATCTACGCGTTGGCGGTGGCGGCGGTGCAAACGGGTGAGTTTTGAGCCTTGGAATGCCTTGAGAGCTCTCTCCTCTCCTCTCCAATGGCCGTTCTAGTGTTTTGAGTTATCTAACCCTAGGAGATAACCTAAACATCTGATATAACCCCTTTAATTTTCGTGGGTTTAATTACCCAAAAATACAAAATGACTAAAATGCCCTCCCGGGGTACTAATTAGGCCTAAAGACGCCCCGAGACCCAAATCAAATTCACGGGTATACTTTTCTGACTATCTCGACCCTTCCGTACACGTTGGTGCACTCAAAACGATCATACAAACAACTTATAAAATATTTACTTTTATTTATCAATATTTAGTCCCGACGCGACACGGGCGCGTCCCGACTCAAATTTCTAAAATTGTCATTTTATTAACTCGTGACATTTAATATGGCCACTATTATATATTACTTTGCTCATTAGTAATATTCACAAATTTTCTCATAATTACTAACTCTCATCACGTTAATAATTATAACATAATTAATTTTCAGATTTTTATTAAATAATTAATTCACATTAAATTTAATAAATCCCCAAATTAATATAGCATAAAAATACGGGGTATTACACCTCTCTACACGAGAAAACTTCAACAAGATGGCATCTTGGGTTCCAACACAATTCACATAAAGATTGGGATGTTTTGTGAATTAAAAACAAGGTTTTAAACCCTAAAATTGAAGAAGACAAAGTGTTCTGCCATTTGCAGATTACTAGTATCGAAAATTATCAGGTCTTCTTAACGAAAACGAAGTGATTTAATGCACTTTATATAAAAAAAATTGAGGTGGCGCCTCGTTTGAACAAGTTTCCATATCGTTCGAATTAGATTCCATGTCGTTTGAACGAGAAAGCGTAAAAAATAAATTTAAGTTTTTATTTCGAAAATTCATTTTGACGAAAAGCAACGCCTCAATGCTTAGAAAATAATTTAGAAAAAATTTCAAACCTCCTTTAAAACTTATCCCAAGACCTTTAAGTGAACCGTAAAGGGACTTAAATACTTTCTCACCGAAATTAACCTTGTAGAGAGGCTTAAATGTTGAAGAAGATTGATATTCAGTTCCGTCTCGATGCTTAAATGATCTTGAACAATTCTTCGACGATTGTAGCGGTATACGACATACTCAATTGATAACGGTCATTTATAAAATCATGTTCTTACAAATCTCCCCCTATGTCTATGCCGCTACATTATAAAAACATCTGAATTATCAAATCAAAATGCTTATACAAATCTAATACCCTCCCATGAACCCAAAAACTGTAAAGGTACTAAACACGTAGGACTAAAACAGCTTTTCTTCAAAATCTTTAACTTCAAATCTTCAAATTTCAAAGATTTTCTCATCAGGAGGTGCAATCCAATAATTTTCAAGTTTGTACCTACACATATGAGACAAAGCAAATACCTCGTGACGCATCGAGTTTGAAATTAGATAAACATAAATCAAAACAAGTATAAAATCTCAAATCTCCCCCTTAATGCAAAAACTCCCCCATAATTCATTCTCCCCCTTTTTATTTGACAAGGAAATGAATAACCAAATCAAGCATGGAGTTGTCACGATAGACAGAGCAATCAAATTACGACCACAAAGAGATACTTAAACGTATTCCCCAAATTATTTTTAATTATTTAATCTTTCATACAAAAACAAAAATCACACCATGAATTTACACTAAGATAACCAAATCATGGAAACAGAATGAATGGGTGATAACATATTCAATAGATAATAAAACTCAATCAAGCATATGTGCACGATACATCAGTGTACTCCTATCGAATGAACATAAAAAATATCGTTAGGTGTACAATTGTTGAATTTAGATGATATCAACTAAATCAAATCAAAAAATCAAAGCTTAAGTGATTTTCACACCAATAACGTCCAAAACTATTTAGTGCCGTTTCGAGAACTTTTTAAAGAACGTGCAAACCCATTGATACATATCCAACCAAAACTCCCTCATAAATAATAATCTTTTCATTTTTGTAATGAGGTTCTAAATTCTCAACTTAGAGAAAACCTATTGGCCCAAATTTTGGCATATTTCATCTTTTTATTACCTTAATTCTTTTGTGCGGGCTCTTTTCAAACCACTACACCAAATCTGCCGAATTGTCACGGTCATTGACCTTGACAAGTTGGACTTGTCAAGGTCAATGACGGTGACAATTCTGGGGGTGACAAATTTTTTTGTCATGGTCATTGACCGTGACAAGTTCGTTAGAATTGTCACAGTCATGTCACGGGCCTTGACCGTGACAAGCTTTGTCACGATTAACGACCATAACAAAATCGTGACAGTGTTTAAAAAAATTGTGACGATCATTGACGGTGACAAGTCCGTGATAACTTTTTTTGTCAAAGACTTGTCACGGTCAATGACCGTGACAATTCTGGGCAGAATTGAAAAAAATCTGCTGGGCAGTATGGCCACTGCCACTGCCCAGCAATATATATGTACTTGTTATAGCAACGTTGTACCTGTTCAAACATTATATATCCAGATAAAATAGAGATAGTGCAAATATACATTCAAAATAGAAACAATCCCGTACCTGTTCAAAACTTTGGCATTCTCCACAAAGTACCTCAACTGTTCAACTCCATTGTTCGACCCCAATCCCGTAATTTCGATTGTCTTTAGGTGTGATCTCAAACAATCAGGTACATATCATTCCAACCACGATGTCCCAATTTGTTTACAACAAAATGAAAAACCCTAATATAAGAAGAAACAACATCACCATCAATTATCTCAAATCTACAAACTATTTAGCTGGAAGTGATGTTATGAACCCTTGACGTACCTCAAAGATAAGAACCTCTAAAAGAGGATAACTTTTGAGAAAATCCAGCACCAATTTTCCGTTCCACTTCCACTATAAGAATCAGCCACTGCAAGACACTGCAAGACACTGCACAAGAGTGTAGTGTCACCCAACAAGCAAATATTCATAAAAATCAAAATCGAAATTTAAATATTCATATTCATATAAATATAAATATAAATACATTACCTGTAGTGCCACCCAAACAACTAACTTGAGCTCATATGGAACCTCCTTCCAACTAATCTACCCCGGACAATTGTGTCAAATATAATTCCCTTCATATCTGAACACTAAGAAATGCAATAATCCTATGGAGTTATGCTCTGCAAATTCCTTCCAACCGTTGTGTAGCCAAACATCACCAGTTGAAGTTGTCAATTCCATTTTCCATATTTTCCCATGTTTTGCTAGAGGTTCCAAGCGGTGGGGTATGCAAAGTGTAATTGACAACTTCAACTGGTGATGTTTGGCTACACAACGGTTGGAAGGAATTTGCAGAGCATCACTCCATAGGATTATGGTATTTCTTAGTGTTCGGATATAAAGGTTCAGTCTCCTCTCCACAAATAGGACACCCCAAATAACTATGTACTAATCACCTATTAAAGGTAAGAAGCGTATATTCATGGATTAGTATAAACAAAACTTAAATTTCAAATTCAAATTCAAATTCAAATTCAATTTATAATAGAAAATTCCTCCAAAAGTAACAACTTTAAGCCACTAAGAATATTATACAGAAATTATGTAGTCCCAAACTGTCCAAACGGGACAATTAGAGAGATCTCATTACAGGGGTAATGACTATCGAACGGGTCTAAGGGCTATTGAATGCGTACGCATAAGAACTAGAAGGCTAGTATCTATGCGCACTATATGTAATTTCAAGTATGTTTCATTTAATTATCATACTATACATATATTGTTCGATATACAAACTAATTTTCAAAAAAAGTTGAAAAATCCTACCCCCATATGGACAATAATCCAGTGGTCATGCCACTTTTAAAATTAACCAACCTCTCGATCCACTATAATCTAACAGCAATGTCAACAACAAATGTGTATCCCGTACTCCTTCTAATTCATCTACTCAATTAATTATTTTCATCAATTAAACTAATAATTAAAGTATACAATTATTAATTTATTACTTTACAGTGAGGGGCAATACTACTTTCATAATCAATCATATATTAATTTACTAATTTACAATGAGGGACAATCAATCAATTCGTTTACAAGGGATATTACGCACAAACACGCACACTACATACACATATACACACACGCGCACATACACACACACACACACGTAGCCCCCACCCCTACCCCACCACCCACCCATCCCTTCCCCCTCCCCCCTCCCCCCACCCTGCCCCACCCCCTCCCCACCCCCACCCACCACACACATGCACACGCACACACACCACACACACACACACACAAACAGCCCCCCACCCCCTACCCCCACCTCCATCCCCACTCCCCACCCACCACACATGCACACACACATACACACACACACACGCACAGCCCACCCCTTAGCCCCACCCTGCCCCACCCCACCCACCACACACGCACACACACATATACACACACATGCACACACACACACACATACACACACACACATATATATATATACATATATATATATATATATATATATATATACATATATATATATATATATACATATATATATATATATATACATATATATATATATATATATATATATATATATATATATATATGGAAGAGAAAGAGAGAGAGAGAGAGAGAGAGAGAGAAAAGGACAGAAGAACGGCGGGGAAAAAAGAAGGGGAAAGGATTTTTTTTACTGCGACATTTGTCACGGTCATTGACCGTGACAACATTATAAAGATTGTCACGATCAATGACCGTGATAAGTTCGTGACAAATTGAATTGTCACGGTCAATGACCGTGACAATCCTTTGTCACGACCTTGTCACGGTCAATGAACGTGACATTCATTGACCGTGATAAGTCTAAGCGCTGGAAGGGTGATAATTTACCCATTTTGGTGTAGTGAACGGTGGCTTTCACGACGTGATTATTATTCACTTGCAGCCCTTTCACGTGCACTCGTAATTTTTTTAAATTTAAACAAATTCCTCACGGGTAATTATTTTTACATGCACTACTTGTATTACTCTCGAATTATTGCACTTGGTTTGTTTTAAGGACATGATTGAGGTGAAAACACTCGGCCAATATGCGATAGACAGGTATAATAATTTAAAAAATCCATGCATGTGTGCAATAAAGGAAATAATGAGTCAAACATGTAGGAAGTATCAACTAATAACATCTCAATGACTCCAAACATTCTAAAGCACATGGATGACATGACATATTGTCTCAAAAGACTATCAAATAGTCACATGGATATGAAACGATGTTGTGACTCGATCATCCTAAATGTTTATTCATATACGGTGCAAACAAAATACAAAACTCTTTTTGACTTTTTCAAAATTTTCAAACAAAATGAAAATATTTTTGAAATTTTTGAAATTTTTTCAAAAGCAAAAAAAATCTAATACAAAAAAAATACACAAGTCATAACACTAGGAAGAATATATCATGTGGCATAACTAGCGTATGACAAACAAACAACACAATCAACCAAAAGATTTAACATGAGGTGAATCTCGTGCAAGCAACCGAGAGTCATGAACAATTAATCCAAAAGCCTCTAAATCCGATTTCCTAACCTAAATAGATTTGTAATGACTTATGGGGGTTTTGGAAATCGAATTTATTTTCTTATTAAAATTACTAGGAGTATTTTGAAGTTTATAGCAAAAACGCCTAAGATGTCCTTGCCTACCGTTGTGTGTGTAAGTGTAAATCGGGTTATGAGTGTTACCTAAAGGCGGCCCTCTCCTAAAGTTTCTAGGTGGCGTTCTCCTAAAATTCCTAAGTGCCTCTCTCACGATGTTCATAGGTGGCTCTCTCTTAACAACCTTCGGTGCCTCTCTCCTAACAACCCTAAGAGTCTCTCTCACACGTGTGGGATTGGCTTTGTGAATGGGTGCAACACTATCATCGAAGCCTATACCATCCCTATCCTCCTTAATTTGGACAGTGCCTAAAATCTTATCTAGATTTTCTGACCGAGACTCCAATCAAACTTCACCTTACTTGAATCTCTTAAATTCTTCTCAAGCTCACCTATCCTAGACTAAAGTACTCGTCTAGAATCCTCAAACTCTAAAAGATCCTTTTTTATTGTCTCCATCAATCCTCTAAGACTATCTCTCTCACCTTCGACATATCCTAACTTTTCTCTAAACAACTCCTCACGTGTCCTAAAATCCTCAATCAACGCATCGGTGTTGTTTCTATCTGAGACACGTTCTTTCAATTTAGCTTCTAATTTCAAGTCTGCATTTTTTAACTTTACAAATTCTACATAAAAATTATTGTAGGAAACTTGCAACTCACTCAATTCTTCAAGTTCCTCATCCTCACTCTCATCATTAGTCACAGGAGTGGGGAGCTCTCGCTTAATAGCATAAAAGACTTCTTTTTCAGAATCACTATCACTAAGGGAAAAAATATGAGATGTCGATTTATTAAAAATATTTCTTATATGAGTGGAACACTCTTCCATCGAATGACCAATTACCTTACATGCACGACACCTCTCAAAGTTACTTTTAACAAAAGATTTAAAACAATAATTCGAGTGAATTTTCCAATTAAACCTTTCAAAAAGTTGACATCTAAAATAATCAATACCACAAAAAGTTAGGGGTGGCTATTCGGGTTAGTCGTGTCATTTTCGGGTCGTGTTGATTTTGATTTGAGTATAAGCTTTGGGTACTTTTAAGTCTATACAAGATAATCGTGTCATGTTCGGGTCATTTCAGGTTATTACCATAAACGGGTTATCGTGTCAAAAATTGTCAGCCCTACCAAAAGCCATACTTAAGAAAATTTTGGATCAAACACAATAACTTAGTGCAACAGGCTCTGATACCAATTTGACAACGTGAGTAGTCAAAATGTATCAGACAAATAAAAATCAGGATCATGCAATAGATTAGCGTAACTCGCTCTGATACCAATTTGGGAGTGTGCTACAGCGAAATAATGCGAGTTCTCAAATAAATTCAATTTTAATTATGTGACAAACGAACTAGTTTTAATTAAATCCAAATTTTAGATAAACCCTAACACATGCATCTAGGTGATTTAAAATCATAAATCAATAAACATGCAAAGGAAACCAATTTCAGAAGAAAAAAAGTACCCGAAGGGCAAAACCTTTTATTTCACAATAATTTGTAAATCGCAACTTACACGGATTACAATGAAATACGGTGTCATGTGAATACCCGCAAACGTCGGTCGGTGTCACCAGCAATGGAAGAAGTGCAACAGCCCCACAAGAACATGGAGTTCTATCTTTAGCAAAGATCCACTCATAGCGAACCTCAATAACCGTAGCTGTAATCAGCCCAGTACCATAGAAGGAACCTAAATCAGTAGTAGAGATCCTCTCTACAGGAGAAAACTTCAACAAGATGGTATATTGGGTTCCAACACAAGTCGCATAAAGATTGGGATGTTTGTGAATTGAAAAATAAAATTTTAAACCCTAAAATTGAAGAAGATAAAGTATTCTGCCGTTTGCAGATTACTGGTATCGAAAATCATCAGGTCTCCTTAATGAAAACGGAGTGATTTAACGCGCTTTATATAAAAAAAATTGAGACGGAGCGTCTTTTGAACGAGATCCCATATCATTTGAACGCGAAAGCGCGAAAAATAAATTTAATTTTTTATTTCAAAAATTCTTCTTTTAATCTTGGAAAATTCATTTTGATGAAAAACAACGCGTCAATACTTAGAAAATATTTTAGAAAATTTTCAAGCCTCCTTTAAAAATTATCCCAACGCCATTAAGTGAACCGTAAAGGGACTTAAATACTTTCTCACCGAAATTCACCTTGTAGAGGCTTAAATGTTGAAGAAGCTTGATATTCAGATCCGTCTCGATGCTTGAATGATCTTGAACAATTCTTCGACGATTGTAGCGGTATACGACATACTCAATTGATAACGGACATTTAGAAAATCATGTCCTTAGATTTGGCATCATATATAAATTGATATTTTGATTTTATAATATATCAGATTGAAATAAATAATAACTATCAAAATTAACATTTTCATTGCATTTTTATGTAAAATAATGCTAATTGTTTTCAATAATCCAACTCTGGGTAAAAAAAAATCTCGAGTTACTTTTCTAATTTTCAAAATTTATAGAATATTCTCGGTGATTCACAAAATTCAAAATTTTATTTAAATTCACAACCTTTTACTTTTCCATAATTGTAATACTTTATTATTTTTGTCAGATACTATGGTATTATTTTTGGTATTTTAAGAATTAACCTTGAATTAATGCTTGTGTGGCCATCCCGAGGGTTCGGTCTCCAGAGGTGGTTCCCTCCGTCCTTCACCTTTTTTCGGCGTGCACGTGGGAACGGCTTTAAGGAAAATATTGATGCTTGTAAAACCAAGTAGTTCAAGGGTCCAGGGACTAAGTTACGAAATGGGAAGGTGTTAGGCACCCATCCCGTCCTTTCGGTCTCTCATGGGCATGTATTAATCTTCTCATATAGAACTCCGTGATGTGTGTGTTTATGTGCATAATATAAATGGACGATGGAATCTCTTGACTCGCGTCATGAATAAAGGCGGAGTGAGGTCATCCTTAGGAGTGCTCCCAAAATAATAATAAAAAGTATGATGTAAGTGTTTGTCAATTCACAAGTCGTTATAAAGGAAGGATTGTGTATATCGGACAAGACACAAGAAAATGAGCATATAAAATGTATATATCATGAATATATGATGAGAATAAAATAACAAATATATGTGAGAGGACTCGAGTCGAGGGATTTACCCAAGGCGCATATGTAGCCCGAAAGGCATCAAAGTTCGCATAGGTGAAGGCATTACGAGGTGGGTTTAACCCATAAATCCAACCGGGGACTTTATATATATGTGTATGTAGAAAAAGGTGTTTTAGTGTGAGAAAATGTGATGTGGAATCCCCGTTTGGAATTTACAAGTGAATCCTCTTTTTCTTGTTGTTGGGGTTTTCTATGAAAATTAAGTATGTGTGAATACTAATAATAAAAAGTTTGGAATTAAGATGTGTGATGTAATGAAGTAAAGTATTAAAGCGAAAATGAAGTACTTGATGCAAAACTAAGAGAATTTAAAGAAAAAAGGTAAGAAATAGACCTCCTTGTGAAGACTTGAAGTAAATCTTACTTGTAGATATGCTGATCTCAAGGTGAGATGATGGTGGTTTGAGGAGGTGGGTGGGGATTTACTCAAAAGAGTATGAAAATAATGGAAGGATTGTAAGGAATGGGATTTTAATGAAATAACAACTCTGAATTTGAGGGAATTGTTGAGAAGGATGTTCAAAGGTGTCTGAGGTCTGTCTTTCAAAGTGAGGTCATGGCCTCTATTTATAGATCCAAGGTATGTGTAGATCGGCATGGTCCTTGACCTGCCTATCGGCATAAAAATCTAGACACACGGTCGATAGGCAGGGTCCTGGGGTTGTCAACTGGCAGTCTGAGGCAGTTTTTTTGAAAAAATTACCGTAAAATGCGAACAATAAGTTAGAATCACACATGGGGTGGACCATTAGAAATAGTATTCAAAGCCCTTTAAGAATCCATGAGCCACTATTGGGTTCGGGAGTTGACCAAAGTCAATCGGGGCCCAAAAGCGCCCATTAGTCACTCGACGGGAAATTCTCGAAGGAAAACGGATTATTTGTCCGAATCGTAAGGCTGATTTACACACGGGATGAATTTTTGGAAATGGTATTCAGTTACCTTCGGGATTTCATTTAAATTTTTTGATTTGGAGAGTTGACCTAGGTCAAACGAGGCTCGAAAGCGCCCGATGATCCTTCGGAGTAAAATGGGTTATTCGTTCGTACCACAAGGCGTATTCGTGCACGAGGTGAAACATTGGAAAGGGTATTCAGAGCCCTTCAAGGATTCATTCATCTTCGTTTGGGATGAATAGTTAACAAGAGTCAAACGGATCCCGAGAGTGCCCGGTGGCCTCCAGATCAATTTTTTATAGTAAAACGAATCGTTCGTTCGAACCGTAAGGCCGATTCAATTATTGGGTGGATCGTTGGAAAGGGGATTCAAAGCACTCTGAAGATTCATTGAGCTTTCGCTTAGACAAGAAAGTTGGCCAAAGTTAACTGGGGATCGAGAGTTCCCAGTGGCCTCTAGATCAATACTCGGGGAATGACCTAGGGTTTGTGGCGAACGAGTGAGTGCTATAGACCTAAGGAGGTGCTTAGGGGGTTCTAGGATGGGGTGTCTAAAAAGATTTCCTCGATGGGCATGCCTAGAATAAGTGAAGGTCGTCGAATGATAGACACCAAATCGAAGTTGGGAAAGTGATTTTGTAAGTCGATTTTGAGGACCTAGATAATGAGGTTAAACGATTCAGCGAGTTGAGGTCAATTCTGAGGACCTAAAGAGACAAGGATGACTGATTCAGTGGGTTGAGGTAAGTTTTAAGGACCTAGGGAGACAAGGACGATCGATTCAGCAAGCCAAAGATGTGTTAAGACTGGTTCAAAGAGGCTAGGGAACCCAATTTGGCGAGTCGAGGTTAGCTTTAAAGTTGTGTTGGGGATGACCAATTCTGAGGGCCGAGATCAATCTTAAGGACCTGAAGTTATGATAATCTATTGTGAGGGTTAAGGTCAATTCTGAGGACCTATAGTTGTAGCGACCAATTCTGAGGACCTAAAGTTGTAGAGACCAATTCTGAGGTCCAAGACAGTATTGCATTCTCCTTAATTAGAAATAAAAGTTGATTTTGAACATATTTTGTTGTGCCACTTGATGAATTTTTTCATTTTAATTATCTATACTAATCGCTAAGGCATATATAATCCTTTTGTTCATGTATATGATAAAATGGGTCGTCGTTCTCGGAGGTTAGAAAAGAATAACATTTTGTGAAAAAAGGGGACCAGGCCCATGTATGATGTATGGGCCACATACGTACCTCTGGAGGTTTTTAAAATTCTTATGAGTTTCAAAAAAGAAAATGTTTTTGTGAGAGTCAGGTCCCACGTAGTTTTGGGTAGGGAAGTGAAGAATTTGTTTTTATAATAGAAGGGAGGTGAGAAGAGTTATAGCGCCCCGAGATTTCAGACTTAGGGTAAAATTTCTTGAGACGATCCAGGTTGACTGGATACACCATCTCTTCTCCATCGAGGTCTGTGAGGATAGTGGCGCCTCCTGAGAGAATTTTATTCATGATTTAAGGGGCACTCCAATTTGGTTTGAATTTCCCTCTAGGGTCCCAAACGGGTTTTATGATCTCTTTGAGGGTAAGGTCTCGTTCCTTGACATCACTGTCCTTGACCTTTTAGGTTAATGATAGCATTATCTAGTGATGGTACCCCTGTATATGATATAGAGACTTCAGTCTCTTTTCATCCAAGAGTGATAGTTCATCAAAGCGGCTCTGGTGCCGTTCTTCTTCGTCAACTTTGATTTTGAGTAGGACACAGAGGGAAGGTATCTCTAGCTCAATGAGTAGGAGTACTTCCATGTCGTATACTAGAGAGTAAGGGGTACCCCAGTGGGTGTTCTAATTAAAGTGAGAAAGCCCAAGAGGGCGTAAGAGATTCGATCGGCCCAATCTCCATAACTCTCAGTCACCTTACTGATTATGGGTTTGAGGCTTTGACAGCACCATTGGTTTGGGGTTGGTAGGGAGACTATTTGTTTCTCAAAATCCCATACTAGTCGACTAATTCTGTAACCTCGGCTTCAAAATGGAGCCTATTATCTGTTATTAACTCATAGGGAACTCCATATCGGTATATGATGTTCTTTATGATAATCTTGGCCACTTTCTTGGCATTTAGCACCATGCATGACTTGGCTTCGACTTATATAGTGAAGTAATCAGTCGCGACTAGGATGAATTTATGACCGTTTAAAGCTTTGGGATTAACTTTCCCTATTACGTTAATGCCCCAGGTGGAGAAGGGATAAAGAGAGGTCACGTTTTACAGATCATGAGGAGCCAAGTGTTGGAGATTAGCGAACTGTTGGCATTTGAGGAATCTTTAGACATAGGCAGTGAAATACTAAACTATTGTGATCTAATAGTACCCTTGATGGATGATATTTTTGGCGATAATGTAACCGTTCATGTGGGGATCGCATCCCCCACTGTGTATCTTTTACATCATGTCTTCAACATCAGCCCCTGTTATCCCGTATAAATGGGTTCGGTCGAAGTTTCTTATGAATAGTGCTTTATCACAGAAGATGTACTGGTCAACTAGTTTGCGAAGGGTCTCATAATATTTCTTATCGGTGTTGTGAGGATACCTACCATGTTTGAGGAGGTGCCAAATGTCACCATAACCCGGCCATATCAGAATCCTCCTAAAAAATGAGTTCAATATAGCAGCAGTGAGTACACTTAGCTTATTTTTTAACCAGAAAAGGGGCCATTGTTATTCTTTTGGGCATATCGACCATGGAGGCCAGGGTAGCAAAGGCGTAAGCCAAGATATTCTTTGCATAGGGTAATTAGTGGAAGGTGACATCCTTAAACTTGAAGGACAGTTATTCTAACTGGGCATGGAAGGGTAGGAGCTTCTTGTCTTTGACTTTCCATTTTCTGAGGATTTGGTCGTTGATAAGGGCAGATTCTTCGTAGACATATAAGTGCCAGATCCCTTTTTTGAGGGTGATCTTGAGGCCTACAGTGCATGCATCATACTCAGTAATGTTATTAGTGCAAGGAAAGTATATTTTGATGTCAATTAAGGTGAGAGAGTCATCAGGGGAGACCAGGAGTATCCCAAGATCGTATCCTTTCTTGTTCGCAGATCCATCAAATCACATCTACTATCTGAGTTCCTCTTGAGAAGTGCAGAGAATATATTAGTTCAAAAATTTAGAGACCCAAACATCGGCTTCTTTTATGGGGTAATCGACAAGGTAGTCGAAGATGGCTCTCCCTTTCATAGCTTTCTGCGTGGTGTTCACAATGTCAAACTCGGCTAGTAGCAT
Organism: Sambucus nigra; assembly: GCA_949130495.1. Taxonomy (NCBI): domain Eukaryota; kingdom Viridiplantae; phylum Streptophyta; class Magnoliopsida; order Dipsacales; family Adoxaceae; genus Sambucus; species Sambucus nigra. Next base: position 461,671,569 of record OX422211.1, on the reverse strand, counting down.
CAACCATCGAGCCATTCGACTGGACAGAGCGAACTTTTCTAGAAAGCATTTAATGGGATCTATACGAGATACTGGTTCGATGGGGGAAGGCAAACATGTAGTGTCGTAACTTCTGTGTGACCCAGATCAGGACGATATATGCTTTCTCCAAAGTACTATAGTTGACTTTATACCAGACTAATTTACGGTCGAAATAGTAAATGGCTCTTTCGTTATGGGATTCTTCAATGTATTGGGTTAGCAAAGCGTCAGCTGCAGTATCTGTCATGGTTAAGTATAGGAGGAGGGGGGACCTGGCTGCGGAGGCATAAGCACCGAAGGTTGGGTAAGGTATCGCTTGATTATATCAAAGGCTTATTGGCAAGCCTCATTCTAGACTTTGGTAGAATCCTTCTAGAGAAGCTTGAAAATGGGTTCCCAAGTAGAAGTCAGTTGGATAATGAACCGACTGATATACTATATTTTTTCTATTAATCCTCGGACTTCCTTCTCCGTCCGTGGTGGTGGAATATTAAGTATGGTCTTCAGTTTGGCACGGTTTGCTTAGATTCCCTTTTCACATACCATGAATCCCAAGAGTTTTTCTTTTATGACGCCAAAACATATTTTTGTTATTTAGCCGCATTTGGTATTGCCACGATCGCTTGAAAAACTTTCGAAGGGAGGGAATATAACCTTCCTGAGTCTTCAATTTAATGATCAAGTCATCTACATAAACCTCAACCTCTTTATGAATAAGGTCATGTAGGATGGTTGTGGCAACCCTTTGGTAAGTAGCTCAGGCGTTCTTGAGTTTGAATGGCATGACAGTGTAGCAGAAGACTCCTCATGGGGTGATGAAGGCAGTTTTCTCCTGATGGTTAGGGTGCATCTTGATCTGGTTGTATCCAGTAAATCCATCAAAAAATGACTTGAGGGAGTGGCTAGTCGTGTTGTCCACGATCATATCGATGTTAGGTAATGGCTAATCATCTTTTGGGGATGCTTTATTCAAATCCCGGTTATCGATGCACATGCAAACTTTTCCTCCTGACTTTAGTGCATGGACGATATTGGCAAGCCATGTAGGATATTCAACTATACGAATGAAACCTACGTTCAGTTTCTTGACTATTTCCTCCTTGACTTGAGAGACCATTCGGTACAGAGCCTCCGTAACATTTTTTTGACTGGTTTGCATTCTAAGAATGTTAGGATCTCATGTTGAGTTATTTTTGGGTCAATACTGGGCATGTCATTATAGGACCATGTAAAGACATCCAAGAATTCCTTTCGTACCTCTTCGAATTGTGCATGCTCATGATCATTAAGAGTGGACCATATCCTAATGTCGTGCTGATGGATACTAGAATATAGATTAATAACAACTGTGTCATTATCATTAATTTGAACGCGGTTATGTTGTTTGTTATTCTCCTTATTAAGATCAATTAAGAATTTTTCATTTGTAAAATCATCAGCATTAAGAGTTTGATTAGAATCAAGACAATTAATATGAGGCACAACAAGATACTCGAAATCTTTTTTTTTTCATTTTCATAAAAAGAAGCATTGAGAACCTCGTCAAAATAGGTCTCAGTTACATGTATCAAAAAAAGGAACAACAACATCGGTGAAGAGATTGGGTCAGGGTAGACAGTATGGTCAGGTTAAATCTGGGCAAATTCAATAAGCACGACATTCCAGTTGAGGAGAGGCCTGTCAACAGCTCTGATTAGAGTAGATGGGTCTGACGATGCAACAACTAAGCGGATCATACCGAGACTCAACCCTAGTGCCTGCTGGTTGAACGAGTCCTCAGAATCACTTTTCTCAAAATCCTCGGTAACTATCACAACTTTCTCAGTAAGAGGTTAAACTTTATGTTGGCCGTCTGTGGCCCAAGAGTTGATATCTTGAAAAGAATTTTTGTCCCTATTTTCATCTTCTTGTCAACGTGGTCATACCATGGTTCGGGGAAGCCATAGAAAGGGAAGGATTAACCTTAATTGATAAACCTTCCATTCAAAGAATCTTTAAAAATAGTCATTTCTTCTTTTAAGTTTCTTTTCGGTCGAGGTGTCAAAGGGCTTTGAGTTATTATGGTGAGGGTTGGTAACCCAGATCGCATGGGGGAAAGGCCTCCTTCAGGATTATGGGCTTAAGGATCCCTTGCTGGAATCGACCTAGCCACATTCTAGGAATAAAGTGCATGTTTTTAAACATCTGATTTACGTTGAGGTTGCTATAAGGATTGTGTTCTGAACAGACCCGATCTTTGAAACTATCTTCTGTTGGAAGGGGAAGTGGTTCAACTCTGAACCCAGAGAGAAGCATGTCATCCATCCCATTCTGGATCTTTAATATTAGGTTACTAGTATTGGTGGAATCTAAGTTGTCGTCATCCCCCCCCCCCCCCCCCCCAAATGGTGATAACCTAGCCTTTAGTGAAGAATTTCAGTTTCTAATGAAGAGAAGACGATACCCCTCGGATATTGTGGAGTCATGGACGGTTAAGAAGAAGTTTAAAGCATGCAGGTATTTTAATAACTTGGAACTCGGGTATAGGATTGATAGGGTCAGCCCCTATTATGAGTTTTATGAACCCCATTACCTCTAGGTGGGTATTATCATAAGAAAACACGGTGGCAGAAGTGGGAGTGAGATCATCAACTTTCAAGCCCAAGAAATTGAAGGTTCTGAGAGGGAAAATATTGAGAACAGATCCATTATCAACAAGTGAGAGTGGGACTATATTTCCCAATACTTCTACGGAGATGTTAAGGGTGTAATTGTGGTTAGGGACGATCTTTAGTATCTTTACTTCGGAAAAGGATAGGAGTCTGGAAGAGGTCAAGGACCCAACCATGTTTACGATTTCTTCGAGTGTGGAGGAAGGAGGGACTGTAGGCCCGATGAGGAGTTTTATTAGAGCATTTTGGTGCAACCGGGAGAACATGAAGATCCACATGAGGTGATGTTATCTTGAGTTTTCTTGAGGTGGTCGAGGACTTTACTTTCTTCGATGGTTATCTATGGCATGGGAAGTTCTTCGGCAACTCCCTTCCCCTTATCTATCTTGGCCACATGAGGATTCGAATATTTGTAGTGTCTCCCCCACCTGGTTATGTGATCTACTGATTTTAGTAAGAACAGGAACCATGTGTCTTCATCTACTTTTAACTGAATTGCCACCTTGTTGATTTCCCCCAATAGATCTTCGAAGGATATATTTTCGCATAAACTGGATACTAGATTGGTGTCTTTCCGACTGGTCTCATCATCTGAGATGTCAAAGTCATATCCCCATCCAGTGGCGACTATGTCGTCTTTCTAAGAAAAATTAATACATTCAGCAACCTCGATGACTTTATTGTACAAATCTTCCCACTTATCAGGGAGATGTAGGTGTGAAGGGACCAATCGTCCCTGAAGTTTCAAAGTGGTGAGTATCTCATCAATGTTGTTAATTTCACTTGTCTATCGAAATGTACCGGCCACTATCTGTACTACATCATTGAGACTGACTTCTTCAATAGGTACCACCCATTTATCTGCCTCCCAAGACCATTTTTGGGCTTCTATGAACAAGACAATGAACTTGTGATAATCGACAATCATCTTGACGGGCAATTTTAGCCCAAACTTTAAGATTTGGTCCAACACAACTGGTAACTCCATATATTTCCCTTCAGACCGGGTACGAACTATAATGGAGGCCCTTGTAAGGGGTGACAAAGCTTGATCGGTGAAGCAGGTAGGGTATAGGAGAAAATACGAGCAAACCTTGAGCATTTTGGGTGAGATTATAGGTATGATGGGTGCTTTGTTGGGCACAATTTGAGAAGATGGATCAAATTTTGATTCACTCTCTAGAAAGATGGCATTTATATGGAGTGTAAGTGTGTTATGAGTGGTGTTAGGTTTAGGATTGGCTGGTGGGCCAATGATACCCTGGCCAATTAAGCCTTAGATCATATTCCAAAGGTGAAAGCCTTGGTTAATAGAATGGCCAGCAGACTGGTGTAAATCACAATGGACATCGAATTTGAAATTTTTAGGGAGTGAATTTGGTAACGGACAAGGGTCCAAGGGTTTGATGAGGTTTGGGCTCAGCAAGTCTTAGTAGACTTTAGATGGGGGGGCATGGAGCTTAGTGTCCTCTTTCTTTATAGGGTTAGGGCGACTTTTTGATGGCCAAAGGTTGTAGGTTAGGAAATATTATTGATGGTTGAGATAAGTAGTGATATGCCCATATATACCCTCAACCAGGCCGAGAGTGTCCTCCACCCAGACGAGGGATCAGGCCCAGGACGACCCCTCATCATGGCCCAGACGACATTCCAAGGGGCCGACCCCTCATCATGGCGCAGACGACCCTCTAAGGGGACGACCTCTCATAATGGCCCGGACGACCCTTCAAGGGTTCAACCCCTCATCATGGCCCAAACGACCCGCCATGGGACTGACCCCTCATCATGGCCCAGACGACCCTCCATGAGTCCGACCCCTCATCATGGCCCATATGACCCTCCATGGGGTCGACCCTCATCATGGACCAAATGACCCTATGAGGGTACGACAGTACAAGGCCCAAACTAGGCCAGGCTCGCTGCCAGCAGGAACTTTTCCCTCGGCCTCACATCATAGGCTGAGATTGACATCATCACAGCATGTGATTTGGGAGACGCATGGAATAGTGCGCGTGGGACTCCTATGGCGCGTGGGCAAGATCGTTATAATAATATCACCCCCTCACGTGAGGGAATATTATGTCATCATTAATAACATGTGGCACCTATAGGTGTCAGTAGGGGATTGGCTAGATCATAACTCACATGCACCATGCATGCTTGGGGGTACACTACTCCCCACAAGACCTATATATACTTGTCACCTATAACCCTGCAAAGGGATCGATAATTGTAACCCTAGCTAAAACTCTGCTTGTACACACAGTAGAGAGAGATCGAGCTTATGTGCATTGTGTCCAAGGCCATTAGTGCCCATATTCAATGGATCACACACTCACAGTGGATGTAGGCATAATTGGCTGAACCACTATACATCATTATCTTATTCCTCTTATACTCATCCCCTTCTATACACATATATCTCTGTGGCTGCCCTTGTTATTAATGTTTGAGCTCTCCACCTCTTACTGGTGGTGCTAAATCTTAGCATCATCAGTTTGGCGTCGTCTGTGGGAACGAGAAGACGTATCTTCCTTTATATAGCTTGACCTCACCGGGCACTCTGGTGGTAAACCAGTTCTCTCCCTTTTGTGGAGATGTTTCACCATTAAAAGAGACCCATTCAGGTTCTCAAGCTCATCAGTCTTTTGATCATTCATCTCTCTATAGCTCAAACACATGACACCGGAGATGCCACTACCACCACTTCCTCCACTGGATAGTGGAGTGGGACCTAGTTCCAGTCATGCACCACCTCAGTTTGAGATGGCTGATGTGGCTGCCGCCCTGAAATCTTTAGCAGCAAGCCAACGGATTATGCAGGAACAATTTACAGCTGTTAGCCAAAATATACTAAGACCACCGGGAGTCTCACCGGAGATGATTACTCTGGCAGCACGAGGCCAGGGGACCACCCCAGGCACCACGCAAAGACTTTCCGCCTCCTCAGTGGCGGAGGGATGTTGTTGACCCCCGGTTCTTACGCCTGAGGAGGCAAGGAAACCCTTGCCCAGAAGACATATATGACTATCTGGAGGGGAAAGAGGCCCTCATAGAGTGCTGGGAGTCGTATGAGGTCTCCAATAATACTGTGTGACCCATCCAGGGGAGCAGAGGGAAGTATGGAAGGAAAAATCCTGGCGATCACTCGAGGGGATCTGCTTTTGATTGTCTAAGCAGGGGGTCGACCTTTGAGAAGCTGGGCCCAATAAATGACCTGTGGGAAAAATTATCCCAATCGAGGAGTATTACAAGGTCCATAAGGGAGGCAGTAGATGGCCGACCCCATAGGGGCCGACAGGATGACAGTTAGGGGGAAGTAAACAACCGACACAGGCTTGCCGCAGCAGAACTCTCCATGCACCTCAAAGAGGCGTAAGGGGATAACCTCGGCCAAGCTGACCCTATGAGGCCCTGCAACGACTCGATCCAAAGGCTAGAGGATAATATTGGTGATATTCTGAAGAGCCGAGACCCTCTTCAGAGAGGATACTCCATAGGCTCACCCTTTATGGTGAAGATAGTCAACTTCCCAATGCCATCTAAGTTTAAGCCACCTGTGGTCACCCCAATGTATGACGGGAGTACCAACCCTGTCCATGATATTGAGATGTACCAATCAACGGTAGAGATATACTCAATCTCAAATGAGATGAGGTGTCGTGCCTTTTCTGGTACTCTGACTGGGGCTACACATGCCTAGTATATGTCTCTTCCAAAGAACTCCATTGAAAGCTTTAAGTAATTAGCATAGCGATTTATTCATAACTTTTGATTTGGAGTGAAGCCACAGAAGAAGACCACACACCTGCTCTATGTTAAGCAGGGGAATAACGAGAGTCTAAGAGACTACATAGCCAGGTTTAATAAAGAAAAGTTAGAAGTCAAAGACTATGAGGAAAGCATAGCCATGACAGCTCTCATTGTAGGACTCCGGAAGGGGAAGTTTTTATGGAAGCATGTTGAAGACCCTCTGAGGACAATGGATGAATTGCTATCCACAGCAGGAAAGGTGATGAATGCCGAATAGGCGATGGCCGCAAAATACGAAGATGAAAAAGGAGGTACTAGTGGGTGTAAGTACTAGAAAAGGAACAAAGAGGGGAAGAAGAGGGTGGAAGATGAAAAAATTTCTGACTATACCCCTCTGACGGTCAGTTGCGAGCACATTCTGAATGAGATAAAGAGTGATCAATCCTTGAAGTGGCCTGAGAAGTTGAGGGCAGCCCCTCACAAGAGGAACAAAACCTGTGGTGTGAGTTTCACCAAGACCATGGCCATGTGACCGACAAACGTTTTGCCCTGAAAGATGAAATAAAAAAAATGCTAAAAGAAGGGAAGTTAAGGAAATACGTTGATAGGAATGCCTTCAAGAGGGGTCGAGGGGATGACCCCGGGAAGAAGAGGGGTGATATGTGCAGAGAAGATCCTCCAAACAGAAAAGACGACCCTTCAAATGATGAGGACGACCCTGACCTCTCATTGAGAGACGACCACGGCCCTATCAATAGACTCAATATGATCTCACTCGATATTGGGATGATCTCTAGGGGTCTGGCAGGAGGAGGGCCAGAGGTCGCAGACAGGAAGGCTCATGTGGCCGAAGTCAAGACCATGACAAAAGTTGTGCATTCAACCTCTATCGAAGCGAAGTCAGAAAAGTGGAAGAAAGTTGATATGGATACTCTGATAGTGGGTTTCTCAAGAATGGACTTCAAGGGCCTCTTAGCCCCGCATGATGACCCTCTCGTCATCACTACCAGGGTGTACAGATGTGAGGTGCCAAGAATCTTGGTAGATGGGGGTAGTTCTGCCGATGTGATGTTTTGGCCATGCTTCAAAGCCTTAGGCCTCAGTCGTGCTAGGCTCGTCCCATACCATCACCTATTTAATGGGCTTAGTGGGGAAAAGGTTCATCCCCTAGGAGTGTATGAGGCTGATGTTAGAATAGGGGATGAGTGGCCGAGATGGCTAACCAAGAAGGTCAAATTTTTTATGATGGATGAACAAGTCTTCTCAGCCTAAAACATTATACTGGGGCGAGTGGCCCTCAAGGAATTTGAGGCCGTGCCGTCCATTGTTCACCGGATGTTAAAATTCTCGACCCCTTACGAGGTAGGGGAAGTTCAGGGAGAACAGACAACGGCACGGGAATGTTACTTCAACTCCGCTGAAGAAAGAGAGGCGCACAAGAAAGAAACAACCACTTACAATATTGACACCCTTGACCCTAGGGATAAGAAAAAACTGAAGAAAGGAGAAGCCGCGAAAGAGGTACAATCCATCATCCTCAATGAGGATGAGCTAGAAAAAACCGTCCAAGTAGGCAAAGCTCTAAAGAAAGACATCAAAGAAGACCTTATCAAGCTGTTAAGGAGAAGATAGGACGTCTTTTCATGGAGTCATGCTGATATGCCGGGGATCGACCCCAAAATCATGTGCCACAAGCTCAACGTGGTAGAGGGTGCAAAGCCAGTCAAGCAGAAGAAGAGAATTTATTCTCGAGAAAAATATGAGGTTATAAGGGAAGAGGTCAAGAAGCTGGAAGATGCTGAGTTTATCAGAGAGGTCATCTATCCGGAATGGTTGTCCAACGCAGTCATAATCCCAAAAACCAACGGGAAGTGGAGGATGTGCGTAGACTTCATAGACCTCAACAAATACTATCCCAAAGACAGCTTCCCTCTTCCCCGTATTGATCAGATGGTAGACACTACCATAGACCATGAGCTCATGAGCTTTATAAATGCCTATTCAGGGTACAACCATATCTTTATGAACCCTGAAGACTCAGAAAAAATGGCTTTCATTATCGACAAAGGGACATATTGTTATATGGTCATTCCCTTTGCCTTAAAGAATGCGGGGGCAACGTATTAGCGTCTTGTGAATAAAATATTCGAAGACCAAATTGGGAAGTCTATGGAGGTTTTTGTAGATGACATGCTGACCAAGAGTTTAAAGGCCGAGGATCATGTGGCCGACCTTGAGATGACCTTTAACACAATGGACAAGAACCGAATGAAGCTCAACCCACCCAAATGTGTCTTCGGGGTTAGAGCCAGGAAGTTCTTGGTGTTCATTGTCAACCAAAGAGGCATCGAGGCCAATCCTGAAAAGATAAAGGCCCTCATAGAAATGAATACCCCCAAGACCATCAAAGACGTTCAGAGGCTCACGGGGCGAGTAGCTGCTTTGAATAGGTTCGTGTCCAAAGCCACAGATAGGTGTTTGCCATTTTTCAAAATTCTCAGAAAGGCCTTTGAATGGAATGAAGAGTGTGACCAGGCTTTCAAGGAGTTAAAGTCCTACCTAGGTTCTCCCTTGCTGTTGTCATGGCCAGTGTAGGGTGAACGACTACATGTGTACCTAGCCATCTCAGAATCAGCCATCAGTGCAGCCACTGTGAGAGAAGAGGACGGGATACAGAAGCCCTTATATTTAAACATTAAGGCACTCCAAGGGGCAGAGCAAAGATACCCAAGGATGGAGAAGTTAGCCTACGCCTTAATCCATACATCAAGAAAGATGAAGACATACTTCCAGTCCCATACAATAGTCATCCTCACCAACTCTCCTCTCAGGCAGGTCTTGCACAAACCAGAAAAATTAGGGAGGCTAATGGCCTGGGCCATAGAGCTGGGAGAGTTTGACATTGTATATCAACCTAGGGTGGCCATTAAGGGGCAGGCGTTAGCAAATTTCGTGGCTGAATTTACTTGGGAAGATGATGAGGCTGAAGATAAGAGCCTCAAGAAGACAGATACACGGTAAGGCAGAATTATTGACCCATCTGCAGAAAAGGCTGAGACAAGTATCGCTAGGGAAAAAGTTACTGAAAACGAATAGGGGAAATATCTCTTTAATAAGGGGTCCCTCACTGAGGGAAACTTCTCAAAGGAATAGTCAGTACGAAACCTATTCATCGATGGGTCTTCTTGTGAGAGCGGAAGTGGGGCTGGATTAATTGCATCAGCACCCGATGGCACAGATGTCGAGTACGCCCTGAGGTTCAACTTCAAAGCCTCCAACAATGAGTCTGAATATGAGGCCCTAATAGCAGGCCTATCCTTAGCTAAGTCTCTTAGTGTCTACCAGATCTTGGTCCATAGTGATTCAAGACTAGTGGTGAATCAGATACTAGGAGCCTACGAGGCTAAGGATGAGAGAATGACCAAATATCTTGAAAGTGTAAGGAAATTATTGAAGGGCTTCAGAGAGGTAAAGTTGAAGAGGATACCTAGGCATGATAATGGTCGAGCCGATGCACTTGCTAGGCTGGCCTCAACAACTAGGACAAAAATCAGGAGGATAGTCCCAGTAGAAATTTTGCTTCGACCAACGATTGAAGAAGAAGAGGTAACACTTGGCTCTTGTTTAAACATTAACGGGGAACCTTCATGGATTGACCCCCTTATCAGGTACATTAGGGAGGGGGAGATGCCAGAGACCAAATAAGAAAGGAAGAAGTTGAGATATAGAGCTGCGAAATTCACTGTCATCGGGGACAACTTGTATAAAAAGGGGTTTTTGCTCCCCTTGCTCAGATGTGTGCACCCGTCTGAAGTCCCTCACATCTTGCAAGATGTGCACGAGGGGACATGTTCAAGCTATATTATGGGTAGGTCATTAGAAAATAGGATAGTAACTCAGGGATATTGGTGGCCGACCCTGGGGAAAGACGCCATGCCGTATGTAAAAAAGTGCGATAAATGTCAAAAGTTTTCCACCATCCCTCACCAGCCCCATCAGCCTCTTACCTCCATCACATCACCGTAGCCATTTGCAGTGTGGGGAATCGATCTAGTAGGGGCTTTGCCTAGGGCCGTCAATAACTATCGATACTTGATCGTGGTAATTGACTATTTTTTAAAATGGGTGGAGGCAGAGCCGATGGTAACAATCACCAAGGAGAAGACCTTCCAGTTTATCTGGAAAAACATTATATGCAGGTATGGTCTCCCCAACACCCTCATCTCGGATAACGGGACTCAATTCAAGAATACGTCTTTGGAGAAATACTACGAGACGGTCGGTGTCAAAACTCGAGGGGGAAAAAGGAAGATGGGTTGAGGAGTTGTATGATGTACTGTGGGCCTATAGGACGACGACAAAGACCCCCACCGGAGAAACCCTGTTTATGCCGGCGTATGTCTCAAAGGCCGTCATCCCCACCGAGATTGGGTTTCCCACTCACAAGGTCCAAATGTATGACCCTCGGAGGAATATGGAAGAAAGGAGACTTGATCTAGACTTGATCGAGGAGATAAGATAAAACGCTGAGATAAGGCAGGCAGCCTATCAGCAAAGGACCGCCAAGTTTTATAACCAAAGGGTGAGGCAAAGGCCAATCGCAGTGGGGGACTTAGTCCTCAAAAAGAATTGGAAAAAGCCTAACAAGATCCACCCAAATTGGCATGGCCCGTACAAGGTCATTGATGAAGTTGTCCCTGGAACCTATAGGCTAGAAAACCTTGAAGGGGAACCCTTTTCGAACCCTTGGAATGCAGATCATTTGAAGAAATACTATCAATAATGTTGTAATGTCCTATCGGACCACAGTTGTAATGAATGTGTTGCTCCAATGGAACACTTGAAATGATAATAAAAATGTCATATTGGTCCCTCATCTTGTAGTTTTTAATTCTAGTATAATTGGAGACATCCTTGTTGGTAACTCCCCTCGGCTATAATGAGGGTCAATGGTGGGGACGACCCCCCATTCACATCCAAGAAAGACGAGGGGGACTTAATTGAAAACATCATTAAATTGGTGCTAACCACCCTCGGCTATAATGAGGGTCAATGGTGGGGACCCCCCATTCACCCTCAAGAAAGACGAGGGGGGACTTAATTGAAAACATCATTATATTGGTGGTAACCACCCTCGGCTATAATGAGGGCCAATGGTGGGGACGACCGCCCATTCACCCCCAAGAAAGACGAAGGGGGACTTCATTGAAAACATCATTATATTGGTGGTAACCACCCTCGGCTATAATAAGGGTCAATGGTGAGGACGACCCCCTATTCACCCTCAAGAAAGACGAGGAGGGACTTATAAGATGAGGTGAACACACACAACAGCCGAGTCAAATCATACAAGAGACAAGCATAGAAGATAGGAAGAGAGATAAGCATAGAAGATAGGGGGATTGTGGCTAAAGGAACTGGGAAGATGGGTCGTACCCAATTAGGGTCAGCCCCTCGTCTTCTTTCGTCCTCTTCCTCTATTCGTCTGATCTCAGCAAAGAACTTATCCCTTAAGGATGGGAACTCCTCGGCTAAATCATAAAGCCTCCTAAGCATTAAGGGGAAGACCCTACACTTATAGGAATTTGGCTAAGGTGACTACAAACAAGATTACAGTTGACAAAGTTTGACTCTTAGATCAAATCTAAGGAAATGAAAAGATTTTTAGGTTTGAACACTCAAGAAAAACTCGCCGGAGAAGAACGCCCGAAGGGTATAAAACAACCAAAGAAAAATTGAGTCCTATAAGCCTAAAGCAAGAAAGCAAACAACAATGGAAGATAAATAGGGCATTGGGGCAGAAAGATTACCTGAGAAAGAATAGCGAGACTGCCAAGCTTGAGACGCTGAAGTTGCAGAAATGGCGGTTTGAGACTGTTGAGAAACTAGAGAGAGAAATCCTGGGCGCGAAGAAGAAGGAGGAGAAAAGAAAATGTTTCAAAAATCATTTATATACTTTATTAATTAGTGGGCCCAGTAATCGAGGCTGTGCACATCCCACGAGGTGAGACATCATTAGGTCATAGAGTCTGAAGCTGTGTGCAGTCGCCACATCTGGGAAACTGAAATGACGATGGACGCATGACAATAAGCATCTTAACAGCTGTCACTTAACCCTCAGCCATCTCAACAAATATCGATGGCTAAGGGCTGGGGGTGATTGATATGCCCATATATACCCTCGGCCAAGCCGAGAGTGTCCTCCACCCAGACGAGGTCTCAGGCCCAGGACGACCCCTCATCATGGCCTAGACGACCCTCTAAGGGGTCGACCCCTCATCATGGCCTAGACGACCCTCCAAGGGTCCGACCTCTCATCATGGCCCAGACGACCCTTCAAGGGGCTAACCCCTTAACATGGCCCAGATGACCCCCATGGGGCCGACCCCTCATCATGGCCCAGATGACCCTCTATGGGGTCGACCCCTCATCATGGCCCAAATAACCCTGTATGGGGCCGACCCCTCATCATGGCCCAGACAACCCTATGAGGGTACGACAGTACGAGGCCCAAACTAGGACAGGCTCGCTACTAGCAGGAACTTTTCCCCCGCCCTAACATCATAGGCCGAGGGTGACATCATCACAGCGCGTGATTTGGGAGACGCGTGGAATAGTGCACGTGGGACTCCTATAGTGCGTGGGTAAGATCGTTATAACAATATCACCCCCTCACTTGAGGGAATATTATGTCATCATTAATCACATGTGGCACCTCCCGGTGTCAGCAGGGGATTGGCTAGATCATAACTCACATGCACCATGCATGCTTGGGGGGCACACTACTCCCCCCAAGACCTATATATACTTAACACCTACAACCCTCCAAAGGGATCGATAATTGTAACCCTAGATAAAACTCTACTTGTACACACAGTAGAGAGTGAGCTTATGTGCATTGTATCCAAGGCCATTAGTGCCCATATTCAGTGGATCACACACTCACAATAGATGTAGGCCTAATTGGCTGAACCACTATACATAATTATCTTATTCCTTTTATACTCATCCCCTTTTATAGACATATATCTCTATAGCTGCCATTGTTATTACTGTTTGATCTCTCCACCTCTTATCTGGTGGTGCTAAATCTTAGCATCATCAAGTAGCATTGAAAGGCTTCTCATATTTTCAGGGAGTAAACTGTTCGGTCACTTTCTTTGTGTCAGATTCAATTTTGGTAATGCCCTCCTCAATTTCTACACTAGCCTCTCGTAGTGATCGAAAGTGTGGGTAGTATTGTCCTCCCATAGATGCCCGAATATGAGGCAAGTTCTTCTTCATGTTACTGACGTGTTCCTCTTCGGAGGTTCTGTTGGTCATGGTAGCATCTTTCTCTCTCCACCTTCCTATTAAGCTACTAACTGTTTCCCTAGGCTTCTACTTAAGAATCTCTAGATCTCGGTGCGTAACCTCTAGCTCCTCATTATACTTGTACTCAGACCTGAATTCCCAGGAGACACCCTCCCAACTATGGATTCTGGATTCTTCGAGGGACATAAACCAATAAAGGGTGATATCTTTCAAGGTCTGCTGGAACATCTAGGCCAATATATCTTCGCAGGAACCAAAGAGGGTCATGGCATGGTGATAGATTCGAAGGTCAACAATTGGGGTTCGATTCCCCTAAACTTCTCGATGTATGGAATCTTGAACTTCTCTAGCAGTCTGGATTTTAGATAGAGATACATATAGGTGTAGTCCATATAGTTCTCTGATATCATAATTTGGTTAAACTTATTTAACAATAGTTTAAGGTCTTCCTTGACCTTTTTCAGTTCCTCTTCCTTAGGATTTGTGGGTACTGGTAGGTTAGCCCCTAGTTGGACAAGGTTCAGGATAAAGAGTTGAGCTGGTGGCGGCCCATTAGTAGTTGGGGCATGCGGAGCATGCAGATACTCTTCTGGGACCCAAACATGATCGGAAGTGGGTGGACCCATGGCACGAGGAAAGAGAACCTTGGGTTTTTATGAAATCTGGGCCCGATGACGTTGTATCTTATGTACCTCGGTATGAAGATTATCAATATTAGCACTAAGTTGGGCTAAGACGATCATTAGATCAGGTTGTACATTTGGTGATTGATCTAAGTTATCCATAAAGAGATCGTGAAGGTAAATACCAAACTCTGATGAGGTAGCTAGAGAATCGGCGGAGCTGCGAAGCCAATAGGGAGTCAGACCAAAATTGGGTATGTGATCGACCTGAGAGGGAAAACAATTCAAATTTATTTTTGAAAAAATGAGGGAGAAGATTTTGGGTATTTCGGAAGGAAAAGAAAAATTGTTTTTGGTATTTTTGGAAAATGAGGGAAAAAAGAGAGGAATCTCAACATGATTGTTATTAATGTTATTATTAGGTTTTCACTTGTATTAGGTTTGATTAAATGCAGAAAAAATGTTGGACAGGGCTCGAGCTTAGGAAAATAGGGATTGAAAAAAATATGTAAAAGACAATTGGATTTGTTTCCAAGCTCACGGGCGGGGTCCTATTTTGAAAAAAGATGAAATTGCACGAAAATTTGGACGGTATGCCGACCCAAAATTTCGACAAAGTTTCGCATGGTAATCGATAAACTAAATATGAGTGTCCTAGGTTTGACACCTATATGAGGTTTATGCAATTGTTGGGTTAGTGGAAGGGTTCCCCCCTTTTGCATGACATCCACAATATACCTATTGACTCTAAGGGCAATCATTCATCGGTATGTGTGGACAAGCCATTTTATATACTTGAGTGTACATGAATTGCCTCACTATATACCTCGTGGGGAAATTACATGTGAGATCAAATTTGATATACTCGATGTACATGAATGAGTTCACTGATATATACCTCCCGTCGTGAGTTCGATCAAGTTGTACGATGAGGGGGAAACCGTTTGATATACGTCGAAGGTACGAGTCTAATGGAAGGTGAGAGTCATATTGCTTAGGATAACTGTGACCCGTAGGTCCAATGCCCATCACAAAGTTATCTCCAGTACTGGACAAATTTTGGTCAATATAGCCATGGTCTTGGTGATGTAGTGTGAAAAAATGAATGAGTCTTAATTAACATATTATGGAGAAAGAGAGTATTTTTTTATCATTTTTTATTTACATGATGAGTAAAGGGAAAACTACACTAATGGGGAGAATATACATGTAAATCTAGTATGGAAACTAAACTACACATGGATACATATTAGTGAGTATGTGCCATGGGAATATATACAAGTGAGTGTGTGTAATAGTGGACCTACATATGGATCAACTACAAGTGGTGTGTGATATGTGTAAGTTAGCATATATATAAGTGTAGGAAGTGTGGTTGTGTGCTAATGAAGCCTAAATATGGATATTCTAAGTGGTTTGCTAAGCATGTGAGTGTAAAGTGAAGCAAAGTGCAAGTGTGTGTAATGTAGTGTACATGGAGAGTATATACAAGTGTGTGAAGTGTACAAGTCAGTAGGAAGTGATATATACAAGAGTGAGATATATACAAAAAGGTAAAGAGAGGAGAAAAGGGAACATACATGTAGGTGCATACGCACACATGCAGAAAAGAATAACGCCCATGCAAAAATAGAGTCTAGTCCTCCTACAAAATATCCCCAATAGAGTCGCCACTATGGACATCCCGAGGGGTCAGTCTCCAGAGGTGGATCCCTCCTTCCCTCACCTTTGTTCTGCATGCGCACAGGATTGCATCCTTTATCGGGGCGCTCGGTCATCGTCAATATGGGTGATATGTAGAGATAGAGTCGCCAGCCTATTTTGCACAAAATAGGCAAAAGAAATATTGTAACCTCGAGGTAATGACATCAAGGACAATAATGATGCTTATGAAACCAAGTAGTTCAAGGGTCTGGGGACTAAGTTACGGAATGGGAAGGTGTTAGGCATCCATCCCGCCCTTTCGATTTCTCATGGACATGCCTTAATCTTTTCTTGTATAACTCCGTGATGCGTGTGCTTATGTGCATAATATAAATGGAGGATGGAATCTCTCGACTTGCATCATGGATAAAGGCGGAGCGAGGTCATCCTTACGAGTTTTCCTAAAATAATAATAAAAAGTATGGTGTAAGTGTTTGTCGATTCACAAGTCATTATGAAGAAAAAATTGTGTATATCATAGAAAACACAAGCAAATAAGCATATAAATGTATATATCATGAGTATATGATGAGAATAAAATAACAAATGTATGTGGAAGGACTCGAGTCTAGGGATCCACCCAAGACGCCTACGTAGTCCGAGGGGCATCAAAGTCCATGTAGTTTGAAGACAATACAAGGTGGGGTTTACCCCATAAATCCAATAGGGGACTTTATTTATGTGTGTGTGTAGAAAAAGGTGTTTTAATGTGAGAAAATCTAATGAGGAATCCCCGTTTAGAATTTACAAGTGAACCCTATTTTTCTTGTTTTTGGGTTATTCTGTGAAAATAAAGTATGTACGGATACTAATAATAAAAATTTTGGAATTAAGATGTGTGATGTAATGAAGTAAAGTATTAAAGCAAAAATGAAGTAACTAATACAAAAATAAGAGAATTTAAAGACAAGGGGGAGGAAATAGACCTCCTTGTGAAGACTTGAAGTAGATCTTACTTGTAAATGCGCTGATTCTCAAGGTGAGCTGATGGCGGTTTGAGGAGGTGAGTGGGCGTTTACTAAAAAGAGTAGGAAAAAGGATGGAGGTAACGTAGGGAATGGGCTTTTAATGAAAGAACAACTCGGAATTTGAGGGAATTACTGAGAGGGTTGTTCAGGGGTGTCTAAGGTGTGTCTTTCAAAGTGAGGTCATTCCTCTATTTACAGATCCAAGGGGTGCCGATCAAAATTGTTCTTGACCTACCTATCGGCATAGAACTCTAGACACACTGTCGATAGGTAGGGTCTTGAGGTTGCTAATTGGCAGTCTGAGGCATTTTTTTTGAAAAAATGATCATAAAATGCGAATCGTAAGTCAGAATCGCACACGGGGTGGGACGTTGGAAAGGTTATTCAGTGCCCTTCAAGAATCCCTACCCATTCCCGTATTTTGGAGTTGACCGAAATCAAACGGGGCCCAAACACTCTCGTTGGTCACTGAACGGCAAAATCCTAGACGAAAATAGATCATTCGTCCAAACCGTAAGGCTAATTTACGTATGGGACAGACAGTTGGAAAGGATATTCAGTGCCCTTCGATATTTCATTCAAATTTTTTTAGTTTGGAAAGTTGACCTTGGTAAAATGGGGATCAAAAGCACTCGGTAATCCTTTAAAGTAAAATGGATCGTTCATTCGTACCGTAAGACTAATTTGCACATGAGGTGAATTATTGGAAAAGGTATTCAGAGTCCTTTAAGGATTCATTTAACTTCATTCTAGCTAAAGAGGTGTCAGGAGTCAAACGGAGCCCGAGAGTGCCCATAGCTTTTAGAAAAAATTTTGATAGTAAAACGGACCGCTCGCATGAATCGTAAGGCCAATTCGCACATGAGGCGAACCATTGGAAAGGGGATTTAGAGCCCTTCGAAGATTCATTGAGATTTTTCTCATATGAGAAAGATAATCGGAGTCAAATGGGGATCGGGAGTGCCTAATGGCCTCCAGATCAGTACTCAGGGTATGACCTAGGGTTTGTAATAAACAAGTGAGTTCTAAGGACCTAAGGAGGTGCTTAAGAGGTCCTAGTATGGGGTGTCTAAAGATATCCCCTCTATGGGCAAGGTTGAAACAAGTGAAGGCCATCGAATGATAGACACCATATCGACGTTGGGATAGATATTTTGTAAGTCGATTATGAGGACTAAGAGCCTAAGGTTGATCGATTCAACGGGTCAAGGTAAATTCTTAGTTACTAAAGAGGCGATGATGACCAATTCAGTGGGTCGAGGTCAGTTTTGAGGACCTAGGGAGATGTGTATGATCGATTCAGTGAATCGAAGATGTGTTAAGACTAGTTCTAAGGGGCTAGGGAGACCAATTCGATGGGTCAAGGCTAATTTTAAAGTTGTGCTGGGGATGACCAATTTTGAGGGTCGAGGTCAATCTTAAAGATCTAAAGTTATGACAATCGATTCTGAGGGCCGAGGTCAATTATAAGGACCTAAAGTTGTAGCAACCAATTTTAAGGGCCGAGGTTAATTCTGAGGACCTAGAGTTGTAGCGGCCAATTCTGATGCTCGAGGCCAATTCTGTGGACTTTAAGTTGTAGCAACTAATTTTGAGGGCCGAGGTCAATTCTGAGGACCTTAAGATGTAGAGACCAATTCTGAGGGCCCAGTTCAATTCTGAGGACCTTAAGTTGATGACGACCGATTCTAAGGGTCGATGTCAATTTGGAGGACCTTAAGTTGATGACGATCGATTCTGAGGACCGAGGTCAATTAGAAAGGTTGAATATCCCGAATCTCAATAATTATTAGTGTTTTTGTTATGAAAATCATTAACTGTTAATGCCTCATCATTAAGAGAAAGAGTTTAAAGTAATTAAAAAGATTGGACTTTCCTACCAATTTGTATTCCAAAAATTTAATTGGTAAATACAAATGAGAATTTGAAATATTTTGGAGCTAAAATACCTTTCCAAGGACAAAACCTTCTATGATACATAGTAGCATTTTTTTAAATTAGGTTCCAGAAAATATTTATTTTTATAAACTTTGGTTCATATAGAATTTTCATTAGTTAATAAATTCCAAGCTAGTTGATATGAAATATTTATTTATGATTTCAAGAAATTTAAATTTTGAAACGTGATTAACTGATATCCCCTTAGAGACAAATGTGTACAAGTATTGACCCAACATGCAAACATGTTTAGTCTATGGCATCTTGCACGTGTTTATATAAGTTAACTTGCCAAAAATATTATTCGCATGGTATTCGGTTAATAATAAGTTGCAAAATGCATGTGATTACAATGATAAGTCACGTGTCCAATACCGTTCTAGATCTAGTAATTATCTCAATAATAGTATCTCAAATATTACCTATGAGATTTTATTCGATATATATGGTATATAAGATCTTCTTATATACGGTATAATTTATCATTTTTTAATCTTACAATTATATTAGAGTTCTTATTAGTCTCATTTAACAAGATAACGATGGAAAACAATTATTTAACATGTTTTGTTAGACATGGTAAATTGAGTGCTACTATAGTGATATCTGCAATGTGTTCTTACAAGGAATTTGTTGAAACAATCTTTGTGAAATGGGAAAGGTTGAGATCAACATTATTTTATATAAATTATGAATTCTCAAGTAATTTATCTTGCATGCTAGATGATGATATTATATGTAGAACGTGCTTATATATATATATATATATATATATATATATATATATATATATATATATATATAAGGAGCAATGGTGTTTTCACTATTCATAATTTGGGAAGACACTTCACGGTTTAGATCGAAGCCACCTAGGCATGAAATAAAGGGTTGAGATTAATTTATGTATTTTAATACCCTTTTTACCCCTCAAATTTCTGGTTCCCCCTCTTTTGTTACTTTCCAAACCTATAATTTAATTCAAAATTGGGGGTATTTTGGTAAAAATAACAATGTTCCTCTACTTCTCTCACAAACCCTATCTCGTTTCTCTCATTCTCTCCCCCTCACAGATTTTGGCTCTCTCCAAATGAAAACCCTCCTCAGGTTGCCTTCCTCGAGACCCATTACTGCCCCCCACATTCAATCTTGCTTCCCTAAGGTAATATCTCTTATACACTCACACACGCACATACACGAATTCGCCTTCCTCCATCATCTCCATCCGCCTCCGCCTCCCACCCTCTTACACACGCACACACATAAACAATCACATATCTAATTGATGTTTTATTTTCAAATTCTGATTTATTTTTAAACATAGTTGGTTTTTGTGAAATTTTGATTTGGGGTTTTTGCAACAGGTATATATAGCTTGCACGAGGTATTTTTATTTGGGGTTTTTTGAGTTAACATAGTTGATTTGGGGTTTTGCAACACGTATATTGAGCTTGCAAGAGGTATAGAAGACCTTGCAATAGGTATATTGAGCCTGCAATGGGTATACACCATGGGAACTTTCAAATCTGAATTTTAGGTTAGATTTCTATCATTTTAATTATAATTTGTGTTCATTTTAATTATATACACATTGCGTGTTGTTTTTGAATGCATGATTGCATGGTGTTTCTGAATGCACGAGTTAGTGGCGATTTCATGGTGTTTCTGAATTCATGATTGAGTTGTGTTTTTGTATGAATGTTTCATTTCACTCTTTGTTTTGACGGGTATGTTATTTTAATGTCCATGTTCCTGCTTGGTTAGTGATTTTGTTTTTTGAATTAAAAATTTTAGGGTATTAAATAGGGTTCACATTTACATGTTAATTTTTTTTAGTTTGCCTTAGTAAATGTATTTATACTTTCATTGACATATTTTGGTTTTGTTTTGCTTCAGGTTAAACACTAATTTGAATATTTGAAACTAAGCTTTTATATATAACTAAACACTAATTTGGGTATTTGTTTCATTTTCAGATTTTCCCAGACAGAGGTAGCTAATGATTGTCGTGGATAAGGTTCTATTAATTTTTGTTGATTTTTGTACACTCTCTCTATTTTTAGTTCATAGATTGTCTCTATAATACATATTTGTCAGCATTAAGTGTATTATAGATTCATGAAATTAGGTTTGCATCTATTGTTGTTGGGTTGTATGTACGTACGGTTGGATTAAGATTCTCAAAAACACATTACACTCACAAATATCTATGTATGTTGAATGGAAATGAGTCTAAACATCAAGAAATGGCTATATATGTTGTTTTACTATTTCTGAGAAACTCTCCCCTTTTGGTAAGAAACTATTTATATGTTTGCAGCTATGTTTTCCTCTAATATAATTTCATATGATAAATGTTAAATGAGTTGTGATACTCTCTTATGGGTGTTTTAAACCTTCATTTTCATGATATGTACTTGACTTTGCACTTTATGTCGGAGTTTGAGGTACTTCTGCTAAAGAAAAGCTAATGTTAGAGTGAATGCATTAATTTCTCTCTATTTGTTAAGCTCACTTTATCTTAATTAACTTCTTATTAGTGTAACGCCGGGCTACTTTATTATAGAATTTCAAAGTTATAATTTCAATTTTATGTTGTATGATATTAACTTCTTATTGGTCTAATGCTACACCACTTTGTTTAAATGATATTGTAAGTTTTTCAATGATTATTATCCAATTGTCTTTAAAAAAACACTTTCTTTAATGCCCGCATTATAAATTTTTCGTGGGTGGGTGTTGAGGAGTTTGGTGGAAATGACCTTTTCATAGGTGTTTGAGGGCCTAATGGGATCACATGTTATAGTGGTCATGCGGTGGATTTCTGAGTTTTTATTTTTTATTTACTTTAGATAGTTTATGGTGTTTTAATTTACTCGGATTGTTTCTATCCTTTATAGGAAGCTATACACATGAAATGACTTCAAGATGATACAACGTGCATTGTGATTGATATACAACTTGCAAACAAGGCGAGTCCTCCTTCACCACCACTAAAGAAGTTAGGTAAAGGAGTGTTAAAGTCCATGTTTCACAAGAAGAGTTGTGAAATGACTTCTCATAGAGAAAGAATATTGTGAGCCAGATGTGGTGGCGTAATTAGTTGAGGAAAGATCTGTTATTCTTTCGAAAAAGAAAATTTATATTCTTGATGTATGGAACTCTTTTATTTTTTAGAACATATGGCACTCGACAGGTCCTTGCTTTATTATGACGCGAAGGAATATACATATTATTGATGTATGGAACTCTGTTTGAGGGTTTAATTGGATCATATGTATGGTGGTCTGGTGGTGGCTTTTTGAGTTTTTAATTTCTATTTACTTTAGATATATTATGTTGTTTTAATTTTTCGCCATTTGTTTCCATACTTTACAGGAAGTTGTGCACGTGAAAGGACTTTAAGATGATACAACATGCATTGTGATTGATATACAACCTCCAGACAAGGTGAATCCTCCCCAACCACCAAAGAAGTCAGGCAAAGGAGTGTTCAAGTCCATATTTTGCAAGAAGAGTTATGAAACGACTTCTCATATAGAGAAAGAATATTATAAGACAGATGTGGTTGGGGAAGGATCTGCTATGCTCTCGGAAAGGCTTATACAGTACGACTTCTCATTTAATTTTGTTGTTTATATAAAAAAGCATGAGGGCATAGAAAACTTAATTAATTTGTCCATAATTTTAATTAATAGTTTCATTTGTTAAAAAATGTTTCAATGTTCACGCACCGTGTACAGTTTATACATTTAATATGCCTATCATGTACTCATGACCAATTACTCTTTACTTTGTTCTGATTTCATCTATTGCAAAGTTTTGCTTCATCCAACAGTTCAGAGGACGTTGTGCTTGATTTCTATTCTTTAAAGTTCAATTCGAGAAATGGGTCTGTTGTTCCTTATCAGAATGATGATGACGACGAAGTAGAAAGTCTATGAACAAACCCATTTCTCGATGTACATATGAACAGATCCATCATTAACAAATATTCGTTAAAGTGGTGGTACAAATATTTAACGAATAGGCTAAGTACTTAGAAATGGATCTATTAGTTAAATATTTAGCCTATTTGAATTAGAGAGTCTATTGTTCAAGGATGTACATATGCTTTAGTGAAGCATTTAGAAGAGTTTGTTCTTGATCACTCAATATTTTTATTTCTTAGGTTTGTTATGGTTTTAATCCCGATACCACCCCTGCCACTATAATAGTGAATTAACATATAAAATATATGTATCATGTGAATGCAGGTTTGAACTCGGATTGGAGAAGACAGATCCAAGAAGATCACTAAAAAATGCGTTCACAATTGCCATTTCTTACATATGGGGTAAGTTGTTCCCATATACCTTACATCTTCATCCCAGTAGCAAGGAAGGCCGTGATTTTATCCGCTATCTTAACTATATTGGCCTTGCTAATCGTCGGCTATGCCGAGGGTTACTTCACAGGAAATAGATGAAATTCCAAATGGAAGTCTATGTCTTTTAAAGGGACGAACTGGTTTAGCAGACACAAGACCCTTATGAATAACCTAAGACGATGATTTCACTGACCCAATGATGACTTCATTGTGTTCAAGGGATGAACTTGTTCATGATTATTGGAGGAAAATGTCCATTCGTATACATGTCCCTTATTTGGCCCTTAGATTAGTGATTCCCCCGTACTCAAATCCAACACTGCAATATAAGCTACTTGGTTCATGTTCTTTTGTTATATTAAATGCCTTTCTGATATTTATTTAAGTTTAAACAGGAAATGACACATACGGTTTGTTTTCATATTTTCTTGGTTGTATGTGTTATCTGTTGATATATTTTTTTCATGTCAAATTGTTTGTGTTAGGGTTATTTTCTTATAGTTTTGACCCGCGATGACCTCTTCAACATCAACTCGAGCATAGTGAATAACTTCATAGGGGTTTTTCACTATCATATCTTTTATATTCATACGATGTTCACTTTTTTTTATTTAGTTTTTTTCTTTCATATCTCTTATATAATGCATGTTTCAAGCATTGGGAACTTGGGACCGACGTGCGTGGGTGCAATGGGGTACAACAATGCATTTGAATAAGCTCTACTTATGTCAACGGTGTAATGACCAATTCATGGTCCAGCAAATGAAGACTAGCAAAGGTTCACTCTTATACCATGATGCTTTCCCTTTTTTGTTTAATTTTATATTTTGTTGTCTTTTTAAGTTGATCTTTGACAAAATTAAGGAGGAGATGACTTCGAGAGTGGTGGTTGCTAAGGAATTTTTGGGGAGTCTCCCCCGACCAGATCATTCTTTACTGTTAAATAGGAGATATTTCTTGGGGAACCCAATATGCTCATACCACCCGTGACTATGGGAGCAGAGTTTTTTAGCTTCTATTCACAGAGAGTTCCATGGGCCATGTTTGCAATTGGGATAAAGAATGATAGTCTCAAGTCAGATCAGCCCTTTCACTATTACTTTGTCATTGATGAGGAAGCTCTTCCAATAGGAGTACCTCTCCATTAGGGTTATAAACGGATATTCAAAAATTCGCATCCGTCCGATATCCGAATCCGAATTTGCGGATATTTATCCAAAAATATGGAAACGGATACGAATATGGATACTGTATACAAATATCCGAGAAAACGGATATGGATACAGATAGTACTAGTATCCGACAGAAATAATCCGTATCCGATGCGGAATATCCATTTTATCGGATATCCATTTTATCAGATATCCGTATCCGTCAAACATATGTTTAAAATATTACTAATAATATTAGTATTAGTATTACTAATATAATAATATTGAAAAAAATTTAATCGTTTACTCCCCCCAAAAAAAATAAACACATACTCCACTCAAAACAAAAACACCATAAAGTTATTATTTTATTGGGTATATTATAAAATGTCATGTATTATTATTTTATTGGGTATATAATCATGGAGTTACACTAAAGTTACAATACACCCTATCACACACAACATACACCCATTAAAGAACATATACTCCACTAAAAAAAACTAAATTCATTTCATTTCTCTTTCGTACATAACAAGAGAAAAGAAGCCCTCATGTGGTTGTTCGTTAGTTTCCTTAATTATAAATAAATGTAAGAGAGAAACATAAAAGAATGTAAGAGGAAAACATAATAAAATGTAAGAGAAAAACAGAAAAATAAAGAGATGATTTTAATTGTGATGAGAACTGAAGTTAACAACAGGTATATTATATACAAAATAAAAATGTGTACTAATTAGAATAAAAATATCAGTATGTTTTGAAGACAAAAGGTCCATGAGGTTATCATTCTCAATAAATTGGATTTAATCTAAAATGTACATATTTATTTCTACTGTCATGGAATGCGACTATTATTTTTTTTGGATGACTTTAAGCTTATATGGTTATAAAGTATGGATCGCTTTAAGCCATATTATCATTATGGAATACTATTATTATGGAATTCATAATTGCTGATGTTAGAAGGCAGTAATTTTTTTTATATATTTATCTGGATTGGATTGGATTGGATTTCATTGGATTGGATATTTTAATAGTTATTTTTTGCGATGGCTAAATAATGTAAGCGGATATGGATATTATCTGAATCCGAGGTATCCGAGTGGATACGGATATGGATAGTTGTTTTAACTATTCAGACGGATATGGATATGGATATGGATAGTACATTCAGATAGCGGATACGGATATGGAAAACATGGTATCCGATCTGTATCCGTCCGTTTACCACCCCTACTCTCCATGTTGCTGTTGCAATTTCTTATTTGGATAGCCATGCTAGAAACTTGGTCTATTTTTTATTATCACAAAGATGTTGGGGGGGGAGAGAAAAATGGAGATGTAATTAACAATATCTTGCCAATTGCCGAATAATTTTATGTTTGCCATACATGTTTAATAGCAGGCTGTTTAAAACTCTGGATAAAAAGGAAACATTATGGAGGGTATTAATGGTGGAGTTATGGTGTTAGGTTGAAGTCCTCTTGACTGATTCGTTCTAAAGGTATTATTAAAATTGTTTTAAATATGTCGAGTTTGTCCCTAATTATATAGTTTTAAGTAGAAATCAGATCAACAATTTTCATTAAAAAAAATAAGCATAACATACATTTTGTTATTTGTATACTATAACCTTTTCATATTGATTTTTACAGGGGGTGTCAAACATACATTTGATCAGATGTAACACATTCAGTGATGGTACCTGATATATGATATGTGGCCCAATCAAACTGGGCAGTGGCCAAAAGAACGTAAAACAAAATGGTTCCATCAGATATAACACATTTGGTCAGGTCAGGTTCAGAATCATAACATGGGGTAGAGTTGGTCACTGTATTATTCTCAAGTCCAATTATCATCAAGTCTATTGAAACATTATTCAGATGCTTAGTAATTACTTTTTCATTTTCCACCATTCTACCTACCGAGGTATTACTCGAGGGCTTCTGGGTAGTAGAAGGCATGGCTAAATTAGGGATGAAAGGGTGTCTTTTAAACTCGACAACCTTTATCCCTTTTGTTATTTCTATACTATAACCTTTTCATTAGAATGGCACAAATTTGTGACTCGAAATCCCTCTTTGTTGAAGATAATGATACTTCCGTATCTGAGGGATTGAACTACAACATTTACAAGTTTTGTGTTTATTTCGTCGATTGAGAATATTGCTACATAATTGGAAGGTATATAATTTTGATTCATCGTAACATGACATTTTCATCGAAGAGAAGGAGGTTATTCCTTAGTGTACTACCTCTTCGTATTTTTTTGGTTTTATGTACTATCTGTGTGTCCACACTTCCAGCAATGAAGCAAATCGGGTCAAATGATGAAGATACATAATACATACAACAACTCGAAAAGTTATTCCAAGGTCATATCTTGACTTCACCATACACACTTATCTAAATTACATCCTAACAGGTTAAATAATTCTCATAGATATCCAAGAAGAGAAATTATAGGGAACAAAATGTTAACAAGGAAAGTCTTCAGAGCAGAAGAAACACATTGACTGACAAAAATAGTAACTCGGCCTCACCACTGTATAATAATGACCATTACATTTTCCCATTAGCTTCAGTGAAATCACCACTGTATTATACTAATTGCATAACAACTAATTCGATCTTATCCCCATGTGTCATTTTAGTAATACTCATCATTTTTATTATCCTTCTCATAATGTGTTAATCTCTGCAGTCTGATTGAACAGAAGCCAAATGGCGATTCGCCCAGATAACAAATTGATCTCTCTCTATTTATTTCAATCCTTTTACTTCAATCTATCTGTTTCTGTGATTTATCTACTAATAATGTGTGTACGTGTTTTTCTGTTTTCTTTTTTCCCCTTTAATTTTTGTTTGTTTTTTTCCCAGGTTAGTGACTAAATTATTTGTATTTCATGGTATATTACATTATTGATATCATGATGGTGTTTTGTACGAGTATCCTTCTTTGGCATAGGTATCCTTCTAGAAAATGTATCCACAGGTTACTTTGGAGATACATGTGGGCGAGGGCAGAAGAAAGGCCGCTGTCGGAGGTTACTCTAGAGACCTCCGCAGGTTCTTTTACTGTCAAGATGTACTACAAGCACGCCCCCAAAACCTAAAAAAACTTCATTAAGCTAGCTCGCAGTTGCTATTAAGACAACATCATGTTCCACAAAATCATCAAGGATTTTATACTGCAAGGTGGGGACCCCACAGATTCATTATTGTATTTCTATTTTATTCAAATCTGAGTTAAAAGTTTGCAACATAAATTGTGAAACTCAGTTTGCACATGATTATAGTCAATTATAACATTTATGGCTTCGGCTTTGTGACTTCATATTAGTGCCTTCATATTCGAGTCAAGGAAGAATTTTTTATATGACCATAGATTAATAGAGTTTCTTTATAAGATCAATTATGTTCCGGCCAACATTTCATTTAAGTTAATCTCAAATACTACACCTCTACCCCATTACCTAAAGGAATTTAAGTACATGGTGCTCCCAATTGATCCTTTAATTTTTGTACAGTTTTCGGGGCTATTGGAAACAAGCAAATGGATACTCCCACTATATGTGTTGATATTTAACTTTTGCCGTCAACTAACTTTCACTATATTTGTTAATTTTTTTCAGATGCTCCACTTAAAAGTAATGTATTACTTCTGATGGTAAGAATGTGGCACCTAACAGAGTGACCATCTAACAGTGTGAGCATCATTTAAATACAAATTTTCTTGGAATATATATCGAGCAGGTCTTTCTGGATTATTGAGAGACGGGTAATTTTGCACTTTGTCATAACTTTTGTAACTTGATAGGTTCGTGACCAATTACAAAAAGAGTTTGATCGATCAAGAGAAAAGATGAAATTTCTTAAGCAAGAGCAAAAGCTTCCCACGCTATTGCAGGAAAGGTAGGAGTTTAGTTCTTAATATGTTATTTTAGCTCACATATCTTGCTGCCCACATATCATGTTATTATATTTTTTTTGGCATTTAATGTTTACGTGCACTTGATTAAGTTGATTGACACAAGAGAAGGCCAGTGGAACTTGGAAGCATAAATTGTTACTGACTGAAGTCAACTAAATAACCAATGTGAGCAGCAAGATTTGCTGCACACACTAAGGTATTGAACAATGCATCTGAACTGCGAGTTCGATATCATATGCTTGAATGTATAATTAGTACTAAATGGTTTTCTCATATGTGAGAATTTTATACTTTCAATCACACTAAGGTGTAACATGAAATGGAATATGAGTTTTCATACTTTATGAGTATTGTTATGGTTCATTAGTCACACCCAAATTTATATTTTTATAGCATTTTCTTTATTGGATATGCTGAAATCACCTTAGTTTGTGGCCTAAATTGAAGCTCTACATTTTTATCCTAAATTATATCTCGGAAATATGATTTTTTGAGGTTTTTTATATAGGGACTTGGTGTTTGACTTTTGAGGAATATTATTAGTTGTTTTGTTTATTTCTCTTTTCTTTACACAACATGTTACTATCTCTCTCAGAATTATTCTATGTTTTTTTTGGGTGATTTTAAATTAACACATGATGTTGAGGTTTATTTTATATTTGTTTAGTTAAGTAATCTAGCCTTTTCACGCCAGGCATTTTCATATTTTATAAATAGTGTTAGCCGAAGACAGTTTCTGTCATAACACTACCTCTGTCATTTACATATACAAAATCGTATACATTGGCAGCAACCACTCGACATTAACACGCCTATACAACAGTATCTAATCGCATACCATGTTATTAGTTTTCTATATTTTAACTTTTTAGTTCATTTTCGTTAAAGTCTAGATTGAATGTCAGCATTGTCGTGGATGTGAACAAAGTGGGAATTGCATGATAAAAGAAATTTTCCTTTAGTGAAAAAATTATGGATTTATGTTTTAAAAAATTATTTGTTTAAAAAACATGAAATATTATTATTTCTTTTACACTATGTTTGTATTTTGTAGATATTATTAATGCAATAATGAAGTTAGTGATATTTTGTGGAGGTCCATCTATGAAATATTGGTCCATGACATGTATGTTTTATTAGAATATGATTTGTATATAATTAGACTATGCTTTATATTATTTATAAACCTTATCTAGCTTATGTCGGTATGGTTTCTATTATTTCTTTATCAAGCTTTTTGGTACTCATTGTTTAGACATTAAGTTAATCGTGTTTACATTTGGTAGTCATTGTTTAGACATTAAGTTAATTTTTTTTATATTTATTATGGATTCAAACTAACAGGTCTATTTTTTATTGTTTAATTTTCTGATTATGACATTAGATGCTTGAGTTTGAGACCCTGTTTTGTTTTGATCCCTATGCTGCCCCCATTACAAATGTATCACGAGGAGCTTGATCGATCGACAATTTATATTTTTTATTAGATTGAAAATTTATAATGTGTTTAAGTATTATTTTTATAATCATTTTGTTGGTAAAGTTGCAAATAATGATTTGGTTTATATACTGTTCGGGATGGACTATTTGTATAGCCAAGTAGTTTTGTTTTCTTAAACAAGTGGATGGTCTTATAAATAGAGGAAATTCTGCCCAAATTTTCTAAATCGTGTATACATTTATGTATTATACAAAAAATCTATGATTACATGTCTCAGTTCGTCGTGCCTTATTTTAACTTAAAAGGTTCGTACCACGGTGTATGTATGTATTTTAACTTATTTGTATTGAAATTAAATCGGGTCCATCCTTATTTTGTTATCATTATTTTAACATAAAAGGTGTATGTATGTATGTACATAAACATCGTGTCTATCTGTATGTATGTAAATACGATGTCTGGTTCAATCAATGACGTACACTTTCAAAAATTTGCATCGTGCCTTCAGGCACAGGCATATCCTAGTATATATATATATATATATATATATATATATATATATATATATATATATATATATATATATATATATATATATATATACACACACACACACACACACACACACACACACACTAATGGTTTGGATGGGGTTGATATAACATTGAGTCCTGAAAGGTGTGACTCTGAGTTTGGATTTGATGAAGCTCATAAGTCTTGTGACGATGAAATACACTATATTAAAAATGATAGAGAAATATATTTCAAGTTTTATACTTTGCACAATAGGACATTAATGTAAGTTGGCTGGGCACAATTAATTATAAGAGTTGGTCAGATATTTAAAGGTCGTGCAAGCTAAATTTATAGTGAATTTGTGCAAATATGCTGTTGAAGTTGGATTTGACTTTGATTATTTAAGGAATGGACATATTAGAGTGACTGTACAATGTTTGATAAAAACAAAAATGACTGGATTATTGCTAGTGATATACAAAATTTTCTTTTGTATTTTTTTTGACTTGGCTAAATAATACCAAAAATTATAATTCATATATACATTTATAAAGTTAAATTATTAATCCAAATGGAAAATGCATGAAATTAGTTATGTTCCTCTATTGATAATCATAATATCTATACTAAGGAATTCCACGTGTATCATGCATGAATTAGAAACTTTTAATGACCGTACGACCAAAAGGCCACAAATCTACATATATTTATATATTTGAACTAAGGTAAATATGTGGTTGTCAAATTAAAAAAAATGATTGTTTTAAAAAGTGTTTTTAATTGAGTAACTTTGTAAGGTCAATTAACTAATTAACTTTTTAGGAAGATACTTATTTAAAATCTTGATGGATAGACTGTAAAACCCAGAATGAGTTACAAGTGATGAAATTAACAAATTTTTAGGTTAATGAATTTAGTAAATAAAAGAATAAAAATTATAAACTTTTGCAATATTTCAGTTATTAAATAAGCTCCATTAATTAGGTTTATTGAATATAAAATTAAATTCACATATATTTATTTAAAAAATATATCATAGTGTATTAAATATTATGACCCCTATATAGAATATCAACAATTGGGAGAGCATTATGGAAAAGAAACCAAATAAAATTTTAAGATTTGGTTAAAGGGTGCATTTTATATTCAAAGAAATTTAAGGGTAGGACAGATGAAAATAATAGTTATACAACCAATAATAAGCGGTTGTAATAGAGAAATACTCAGATTTATTAGGGATCCACGTAGGTATATTTTTCTTGAGTATACTTTGAATATCCTTATTTATTCCACGAGGAGAATAATCATCAAAGGTTTAATATCCCAAAATTTTCAATCATTATTAGCGTTTTTGTTATGAAAATCATTAACTATTAGTTTCACATCATTAAGAGAAAAACATTAATGTAATTAGAAAGATTGGACATTTTTCACGAGGAAAACTAATAGTAAAAGGTTGAATATCCCAGATTCCTAATCATTATTAGTGTTTTTGTTATGAAAATAATTAACCGTTAGTGTCACATCATTAAGAGGAAGATGTTAAGGTAATTAGCAAGATTGGACATTCCTACCCATTAGCAGCGCAAAAATTTTGATTGGCAAATATAAATATGAATTCGAAATATATTGGAGGTGAAATACCTTTCGAAGCCCAAAGCCTTCTATTATATTAAGTAGAATTTATAAAATTAGGATCCAAAAAAAATTCTTTTAAAATTTTCATTAGTTAAGAAACTCCAAGCTAGTTCATAAAAATATTTATTTAATGTTTCAAGAAATTTAAATTTCAAGAGCGATTAATTCATCCCCCCTTGGAAAGAAATGTATACAAGTATTGGCCCAGCATTCAAACATGTTTAGTCTAAGGCCCCTTGCACATGTTCATAGTAGTTAAGTTTCCAAAAATACCCTTTGCATGGTAACAGGATAATAACAAGGTGTAAAATTCATGTGATTATAATGAGAAGCCATGTGTCCAATATCATTTTGGATTCAATGATCATCTCAATTATGGTATTGTGATGTTGTGGGCTCCGAGGGAGCAAAATTTTAATGTGAGTGTTAACGTTGGGAATGGGAGTGCTTGTCTTCGGGTCCGTCGCCTCCTTCTGAGGTCGAGTTATCGGTTCGACGTGGGTTAATGACTTGCCCCTCGAAGCTGTTTTACACCATATCAAGTTTTTGGTGCATGCCCTTGGTCCTTTTACCTTT
The DNA here is from genome assembly GCA_949130495.1 of Sambucus nigra. Lineage (NCBI taxonomy): Eukaryota > Viridiplantae > Streptophyta > Magnoliopsida > Dipsacales > Adoxaceae > Sambucus > Sambucus nigra. Next base: position 461,638,969 of record OX422211.1, on the reverse strand, counting down.
AGGGCCTAAGTGTGGTTTTTATGCGATAAGTGGGTTTATATGTTGTTAATATTCGCCAACTTGTTTCATATAAAAGCAAAAAAGGTAATAGTTAGCCCTTTCGAGCTAATCCTAAGGCGGGTTTAAGTTTGTGATTGGTCCAAAGATTCTTATTGTGGGATTCGAAAAATTAATTATGAGTGGGAAAGGTGTTGGGCACCCTACTTGTTCTTTGTGATTCCTTAATTATATGTTTATTATCACTCCTAACATCATTTTATTAATTTTCAATTTATTTTTGAACATGCTTAGAGACCTTAGTTTGAGAGTCCCTTGAAACGTTGAAAGGTGCTTAGGTAGAAAAACGGTTTCAGTGAGAAGTATAGGAACGTCACTCAATCGATGGAGGTACACAAGGATGATTGTGTATTACTTTATACTTGTATATCAGGAGGCCATTAGTACATGTATAAGTGTGGGAGAAAACTCAGCTTGGATAACTGATAGTCGTTAGGAGTGTGTCTGTAAGAGGAGTTACAACTTGACATAGTTTGATATCTCGTTTGAGATTTGAGGAGAGATAGAAAGGATGTGTGAGATACGGATGCATCTTTGTTGTGACAACATATCGAGAGAGATATTTCGAGGCTCGTACTCATGAGAAGGACTCGGTATTACGTCTACATACCTAAGAAGACTACGGATCAAAGCTTATGCAGTTCGATTGTGATTAGTGTATACGTGTTTATACGCTTGTGTGGGGGTGCATAATAAATCGTGGCTTTGAAATAGTTTGATATCTCATTTACATTATAAAGGAATATGAGTTATGATAGCATCTCTGTGGGGGCGATATATCACGAGACATATTGCTAAGGTTGTTGTTCACGAGAGGGACTTGGTATTGCGCCTTCATATCAGTGTAGCCAAGAGATCAAAGCCTATGTAGTTCAGTTCTTCACATGTTCCATGGGGATGTGTTTGTAATTATAGGAATTAGCTTGAGATGGGAGAATATATCTGCAGGACGGAGAGGAGCTTTGGTGGAGGTTCATAATGGGAGTTGATTCAGAATTATCGATAAGGACATCCATCACCTGTTGGACGACCACTGATTCAAAGGTGTTGTTGAACATTCAAACTAGTTTGGAGGTGTATAAGGAAGGAGGAGGGTGTATTTAGTATTGAAGTGGACCAGAAGCCACCGGCAGAGATCTAAGTGTCCCTTATTGTTGATGTAAAAAACTAGAGTAGATCTAATTATTTATTCACAGATAAACTATGAAAATAGAAAGAGAACAACACAAGATTTTATAGTGGTTAGACTATGTGTTAGAGCCTACGTCCACTGTTATGGTACTAGTTGTTGCAATATCTTGCTTGCTTGTGTTCTTTCTTGCCTTTGATGGCAGGAGTACAATGTATTTATAATGACCCGGAGGCTAAGGGTTGGAATGTTAAGGGATGGAATGCATATATATATTAAGCATTTACATCCTTACATTCTATATGTGACGATGAGTTGTACAAACTATAAGTAATATGACTCTTGATGTGTTGACCCTTTACTGATCTTCTACGTTCGGTCGGCCTTCTCAATACTTAGTTGGCATTCCTTATTAAGATATCATCAGCTGACTGGGATTAAGGCCACGTAGGAGAAAAATGTTTATTTCTGATTAGTCTACGTAGATGGATAATTTTTGGTATCAACAGAAGCCCCCAATGTTCTATACTTGATGCTTGCATGAAAGTATACAATATTTTCTTCAGGGTATAGCTCGGGCTATTTTCATAATACTTGGTTGGCAGCCGACTTAACACACTTGTAAAATTTAACTGGTACTATTTGAAGATGGAATTTTGCAAATAATTTGAAATTTGACGAATTGCCCAAGGGTAAATGAGTATTTTTCATCATCTAATTTGTGAAGCCGTCGGAACGTCAATCATTGGTACGTTTAATCATTACGTTCGCTATTTTTTAGGTAACCTATAAAAGGCGATGAACTTTCTTGATTTTGATTTACCCCCAAACTTTCGAACTGTAGCAGCAATCTTTGAACTCTTTAGTTCCCATTTGTCGTCATTCTTCATCTCTTTTGACAGTTCTTGCTAAATCCTTAAGTTTCTATAAGAATTATTTCCTTTTCCTTCTTTTTTCTTCTTAAATCATGGTTTACATAGTTCATTTTGATTCTCTAGACGAATTTAGAAGGGAATGAAATATACCAGATTGGGTAGATTTAGAGTTTCATAGTACTCCTAATGATTTCTTCTCTTTATCTGAGGGTAATTGGATTCCCTCCTTATTCATAGCTGAGTGCAGTTTTACTTTTCCCCCAAATCATTTTTACTTAGAGTTTTGTCAATATTTTGATGTTGTATCTGCTAGAGTAGCCCCCAATACTTAGAGGATAGTTAATGGAATCCATAAGCTTAACCAAATCCATGTGACCTATATCAGAATCCCTGAAATTATGTTCTGTTACAAATGGGCGACCAATGACAATACATATTATTTGAAGACTAGGTTTGCCAATAGATCCCTAGTTGTCAATTTGCTTGACTCCAATAAAGATTATTTTGATCATGGGGTTATTGTAAAGAACTACTAATACACTCCTATTCAAGGGGGTGAAGTAAAAGATGGACCCAAATGCCCTCAAGAGGGCCATGGCATAGGTTGTCTTAAATATATTTTATGTATTCATTCTTATGAAATACGTGTTGATATTCCCTCTTAACATTTGCTATTTATTTACTTATAGTTGAAAAGAAGAAGAATATTCCCAAAAAAGTGAGATCAAGCTTGACGAGCTCAAGTTTTTGTGGGGCATTTATAAAAAGATAGGCAAGGAGCATACTAGGTCGGCTTCATACCTACTGAAGTATAGAAGTTTTGTAACTTCTTTTATTTCCCGACCAACATCTGCCACCCTTTCCACCATCATAGACTTTGAGAGAGATCCAGTTTATACTTCCTCTACCACTACATCTGATGGTGAACTTGCTGTTGGCACTTCCTCCTCTTTTAATTCCAACCTTACCCTTTCTGTGAGTATGGGTAAAAGTAAGTTTCCCAATCTCTTGGGAGATGACTCTGTTGTTGGCACCACTAAGCTGATTGATATTGGTCCCTCAAAGAATAAGAATGGTGTTGGAAAGAAGCCCCCAGCCAACACAAGTGATGAATCTCATTTGAAACGGCTGAGGAGAGGTCTCGCTGATAAGAAGGTTGAGAAATTTATTGATGCCGACCAACAATCCTTGGTTTGTATTACTCCATCTGCTACTGGCTCATCTGTAGCCTTGAACCCTAGCTTGGCTAGGCAATTGATTAAGTCTGACATCCTCCCAAACCATAGAGTTGTTGTTGCCTCTTTTTCTTGATTAAAACTGTTGAAAAGGGCTACTCAGAGCTTAGCCTTGGTAAGTTTTTAGCTTCAAAGTTTATCGGATATTATTCATGTCTTTCTTGGCTTTTTCTTACAATTCTTGGTCAACTACAACCAAATGCTAGAGAAGGATGATCTTCTTCAGATGATGTAGAAGAGGCCTTTGCAGTTCTTAGAAAATATTTGTTGGATTCTCAACAAGCCTTGGAGACAGAGAAGATCAAGATTACTGAAGAAGCTCAGAAGAACACTGACTCGGCTGCTGCTTAAGCTGAACGCAAGTAAAAGGCAGCTGAAGGATAAGTGGCTAAACTATCGAAAGACCTTTCTTCTGAAAGGGCCAAGAGAAATAAGGATATGGAATAATCCTTAAAAGAGGGTTGGGATAAATCCATTTCTGCCGCCTCTGCCTAAATTGAATACGCAAAGAAGAAATTCTTTAAGGAAGGTTGGTTGGCATCATTGAAAGAAGTTAACACTGCTGAGGATTTTGAACTTTTTCTGAAGCATGACCCTTGCTCTCCCCCCAGTCTTGACGATGAAGTTGAGGATGATGTTTGTTATGGGGAATCACCTTTGGTGGTTGAGTCTTCTACCCCTTTTACCGACCAAGACCAGAATGTTGTTGATTCAGCTACCCTTCATCCAAGCAAGATAAAACCCATGTTGATCGATATGCCTTTTTTGTCGACCAGGGTGTAAATCCTTATGTTCAAAAGGATAAGAAGAATGTGTAGACTTGTTCGGCATTTGGTCTTTGTATTTCACACCTTTCTTTTATTTTTTTTGCTACTCTAATGTACTTGTAATTTTCATTTATTTATTAATGAAAGAACCCTTTCTTCATACTGTTTATTGTCTCTCGATTGTTGTTATATCATCTTCTATTGTTGATCAATTTTTACTTTATCTTGTTAGTTCATGGCCAAGATGGAACAAATTGCTTCCAATCATTTTGATTTACTCAAGTGATGCAATAACCTATTCAAGGTTGGTCACTTGGATTTAACTGGTGAAGAAATAACAGACTTGCCCGGTGTAAATGCTTCTGATCAAGCCAAAGATGCATATACTTATCTCAAGTTTATTCTTGATCGTGGTGTGGCCAATAATGTTACATACTATGAAGTGATCGAAGAATTCCAGGCAGAACATAATGAGGCCAAAGCTTTACTATATGTCGATTACGAGACCACATACCAAGCATTTAGTGAAGCCTGGGTGTTGGTGGAAAAATTAGAGAAATATGCTTCTACTTTGGGGAAGAAGTATTTTTTATTGAATCGTGAAGTTGATGAGGCTAGTGTAAGAGGGTAGTTTAGATTAGATACAGGCATAACCCCTTTTAAGTATAGTAATGATAAGTTAACCGGGGACACTCTTGATTAATTACAAGACACGCTATCACAACCAATTGTAAATAAACTCAGTTTGAACTCACAAATCTCTCGTGTATAACTCAAAAGATAATAATGAACTCATAAGTAACTCATTTAGAGGGAGAGAGAAGTAAGCACCCTACATACACCTTGGTCGCCAGCCAAACACACCCACCCTCAAATATCTCCAATCGGATATTAAAAGTTTCGTAATAAATGATAATAGTGCATGAGTAAAAGCTCTCGTTTTTGCAACAACTTCTTTCTCCCTGATGATAATCTCTCTCTTTAGACAAAAATCTCTAAAAAAAACTCTCTCCTCTCAAAAGTGGTTGAGGCCAATAAATACCCCCCCCCCCCTCCACACACACACAAACACCACTCCCGATATGGATTAGTCATTAATAACTATGAAAGACATCCCTCATACTTTATGTTGCAAGTATTAAATGCCTGGTGGACTAGTTAGCTCCACGTCATAAACATTAAATGCCAAGACATGCCTTTTTCCTAACCACTGTGCGTCAGGGGGCTGTCATCACAGAGGTGGCTTGCCAACTGTCTGACAGCCCCAAATACCACAGTGGTTTACTCAAGTGCATATTTGACATTGCCTAGCTAGCTAGTGACATCACATAAAGTAGATGTGACATTAAGTAAAGGGCTATTTGGTTCACAACTCAACGCCCGATGGACCTCAAGGCTGCTCCGCCCAAGGTTACACGATTAAGGTCTTTTGGTATTTTACCAGGTGTATCTAAGATGGTCAGGACAAGCCCTAACAGTGCCTCACTTCTTAATCCTCCAACTGGGTCCCTCTGAACTTCCTACGGTGAGGTCTTTCGATAGAGCAAGAAAGCTCTTCCAGGCCCTGCCAGGCCTCGTCTCTCGTGAGTACCGTTCGACCTCACACTAAATATCATTATAACCGCTATAACTCATAGTCAATATAAATAATAAGATACAACAAGACTAAGTAAAATAATAGGACTAAGGGATGAGCTCTCTCGTCCAACCTCTTCGCTGGAAGATCCCCCTGGGCTGCCACGCTGAACTAACTCGCTTGAGCTGCATCGCTGCCTTAATCCCTTTAGTTTGTTGTATTAGCTAGGGGGATTAACTCTAATCTCTATATCTTCAAGCCCCCTCTATATTTTCCCCTTCCTGGAGAGATTTTCTGTGGGGACAAGAAATGTCTGCATGAAAACTTCTCAATCCGATGAACCTTAATGTCTATGTCTTTGTTACGGTCTTTGTCGTTATCACTTCAAAGAAAAAGTAAAATTCTCCCCGATATACTTGAACCAAAGAGATGCAAATTATCAGTGATTGGCCAAGGGACATCGCCACTTTTTCCTTGTCGCTGAGCTTCAATCGTTCTATCTTTGCTTCTTTGGCAAACTAAAATTCTCCCGAGACACCAGCTGACTTTCTCAAATACTCGTTTTGACTCTTGTGAAGTGGAATTCTACCGTCTGTGATGTTTTGGAGTATAGTTGTAAGCAGTGAGTTTTTACGTTAGGACTACCCCTATTATTGAGACTTGTGGAATTCTCCCTTGTAAACTTCTCCCTAGGAAATTCTCCCTATTTGAAGGTGCTACTTCATTTGGGCTCTATTGTGTCATCATTTCTTCATGTTCAAAAAAATAAAAAAATTATCCCTGATGTATCTGAGTCATAATTAAAAAACGTTTGGACTTGTGGCGAGGGGACATCAAAGCTTTTTGAACCGTTGGGATAGCTTCTGTGTTGGGAGCTATTGGATATGTCTGGCAAAAATTCTGGCGCCAAAACTCAAACTTGCCTGGGAAGAAAACCCTTTCTATTCCCCATGCATCACTTCATTGATGACGTGGTGCTGTGTTTTCAACTATCAGGACACTCCCCGAAGTGCCACGTGTCCACTTGAAATGATTATTGGCGACTTTGCACGTGTGTTAGTGGGAAAATCATAAGACGAGTTTAAAGTATTACAAACATCTATTTTTTTAAAAGCACTTAGCCATTTTTTCGTTCGTCTTCTTCAAACTCCCAGCATATTTTTAGAGAGAGAAAGATTCAAATCGCCATTGTTAACAAGGTTTTCTATGGTTCTCTCCCTTTCATCATCTCTTTCACCGCCACTTGTGGTCGTATTCCTCCATTTTCGTCCCCCTCTCCGCTTCGTTAAACTTTTCTTCTTCCATCATCCACTTCCATGGCCTCTTTCATCATTCCCGGCACACCTACCACCATTGCTCTTCCTGTAACCACCTTAGACGCCACCTCCTTAGTGGCAACACGCCAAGAACAACTGCGCTTTTATTATCGGTCTCCCATCTTGGGCAAAGATGATGAGTTCTTTGATGCGTAGAGGACCTGCCTTTTTTCAACTAAGTATGACCCTTTTCTACTGGGTGATGAAGACCAAGATTCCACTTCTTAGGTTTATCTTCTTCCAGAGGGGACTATGAGGTTCCGTTTTGACAGAGTTGACTTCCTTTGGTCCCATATTGGCTTCAAAGGACCTGGTGGTTGCCCCTCCCACTTTTCTTCTTGGAACTCATTTATGAAGACCACTTACTCTGACGCTCTTTCCAAGGTTGGTCTCCATCGAGCTGCCTGGTTTGGGGAGTTTACTCTCTCCAAACACAATGATGCTCATCAAATCTTGGTCTCCCGTTAGAACATTACAACTCACACATTCACTGCTTCATGGGGAGAGTTCACCGTTATACTTGAGGACGTTTGTGAGTTGCTTGGGCTTGAGCCCATAAGGATTTTGGATTATCATGACGAGGCTTTAGACTTCGAAGAGATAAAGGCCCGAGCAGACTTGGATCAAATTTGTAGGAGGGGTATCGGTACTTCCAACAAGGCTACCTTCACTCCCCTCATAAACTACTTATATCATACTAATCCCACTGCTGGATTTAGCCCAGACAAAGGTATATCTCTTGAGTTATCAGCCTACATACTTGTGATTCTTTCTCATTTTGTCTTATGTCGAAAACCCAATGATCAACCACGTAGGGACTTGGTTAATTTTTCTGTATGTTTGGCTAGAGGATATAAGCTTCCTCTGACAGCCATGGCCTTAGGGTCACTTTTTACATGGTTGGACAAGACCCGTCTGGATATGGAACGGTCCTTGGGCAGATATAGCTTGGGTAATTTTTCCAATGCTATCATTTTGACTGGTTTTCTTTACTTCCATTTTCTTGAGATATCTATCAACCTTGTTCCCCTTCGTGCTGGGGAAATCATCAAGCCCCGTCGCTTTTTTTCTTTCACAAGAAACAGAGTAGAAAAGAGCTTCTGGGCATTTTTCACAAAGCAAGTTGCTTTGTGATGAGGCCCTATAGTGAAGATTCTTTTTCCCATACTTGTAAATTCTTCGGTCCCGTACCTAGGGTAGTGGGCCCCACTTCAGTGGATCTTATAATGGATGATCCCTTTTTTGCCATCATTTTAGCCTTGACTCCTAGCTATCTACCCTCTTACACTAAGTGGAGATATACGTCTGAAAATTACAACCCCAATTGTTGCATCCGTCAGTTTGGGTACGACCATGGGGTTCCTCGATCGGTGTTTCAAGATTCTCACCCCAAGGCATCTTTCTCTGAGTCCTGTGCCTTTTACACCGTGTCAGCTACTTCCACAGTCTGCTTAGCCATAAGTGGTCGTGTTACTATTCCTGTACTTTCTAGGAAGGGGGATGTAACCAGTGATTTTGTGCTGAAGTATTAGCTAAGATAGATAGCCAAAATTCATGAATTCATCCAAAGTCCCCCACGACAGTTACCCACGATAGTACAAAATCACTGACGTAAGTAAAAAACAAGCCTTTGTAATGTAACCCACAACAGTTACCCCTACTCTTAGTGGTTATACTTCTCCTTTTTTTGATGAAGTTATACCAGTTGATGATAGCCCTGAGACTACAGTTGATCTTACCGAGAGGGCTTCTCCTCACTCATCTCCTCCAGCTTCACCCGTCGTCGTACTATCACACTCTTCTTTTGAGCACGATGTTAGTCTTCCCACACTTAGTTATTTATAACTTAGCGAATTCTCTTATATTTTCTGACACTTGTTGTTTCTTTCTTATTTCCATTAGAAGGCTGATGAAGAAAGGCCTTCTCCTCCAGTCATCCCTTTTGCGGGAGGAAGCTTTGGTGCCTCTATGACCTAATTATCTCCTCCCCATTCACCCATGATAGGTCTTACTTATTCATGTCATTCGGCCTTCATTCGTACAAAGGAGGTTGCCAAGATGGCTGATATGCTTGTTGAGTATATAGGCATTTCTTCTCATCCAGAGGAGACTCCCCTAGAATCTTCTAGTTCACCCTCTTTACCAGTGGTTCCTCTTGCTGTGATTCCAGTTTTGCCAAGCTCTCCTGAGGAAATAAGTGCTAAGTGGTTAGTAGGTAATTCTTCGATCTTACCTTCTTTGATGTATCTTCTAAATGTTTTGTTGTGTTTCAGGCTGAAGTTGCCTCGCTACTAGTTTATGCGCTGACTGATTTCCTTCATCAGCCTTCACTATCAAGGCCGGTCTCTGAGTTGGACCATTTTGCCAATATCACCGAGGTAGGTTTAATGTGCATTTTCCCCCTTCTTTCTGTGGTGTACCTTGCTTCTAACACTTAGTTTTATATTCTCAGCTTGCTCCAGGCTTAGCTCTGTCGTCATCCCTCGAGACTCCACTCGTTACTAGGGCTACCATTGGGTCATATGGCCCTTCTTCTGCCCCCACTAGTGTTAGTGCATCTATGGAAGGTCAAACAACTTCTTCAAGACCTCCCCTAATATTGTCCTTAGTTCCTTTTATTGACGCAGGATCTTCACCCAATATTGAGGTTCGTATGGCTAAGGTTACTTTAGTTGAAGGTGCTATGGAGGCTTCTGAGGAAATGAACCTGCCCTCAATAGTTCCCACCGTTGTAGCCTCATTCATGACTCTCGCTCTTGCTCCGGCCATTGTTGAGGTATTTTTCTTATTTTCTCTTCATTTCTTGTTATTTTTCCTTTATCTTGATAATGTATAATCTAGAAGAATCTCTTTTTTTAATATTAAAACTCCACCAGTAACGGTGATTTAACCATAAAAAATCACTTGTTAAGATTTTTTTTTGTAAAGCTTTACCTGTAACGGTGACACCCATAACAGTGACTTAACAATGACAACCACTTGTTAAGGTTTTTCATCAAACTCCACCAGTAATAGTGACTTAACAATGAAAACCACTTGTTAAGATTTTTCCTCAAACTCCACCAGTAATGGTGACTTAATAATGAAAATCACTGAGGAGTTAACTCATTATTTGCGTTATTTGTCCTTAGTTTGCTTGGGGTCCCCTCGCATTGAAGGGAAATGTCAAGCAGTTCCTTTACCTTTCACCTCACCAAATCGGGAACCAACTGTATCTGAAGAAACGAGTACTAACGACGAAGGTTCCACGATAGGTGCTCAAGCCAATAGTGAATCTGGTCGTGATCTTCTTCTACTAGCTCTAACTCCACATAAGTTTTGCCTCATGGTCCTTCGTCGCTCTCCCCAACTAACTACCTGTCATCAATTGATGATTGAACAGATCGTAACTCATTATCTAGAGACTTTTACTATTGACTGCCTTCGTTCAAACATCCTCGCGATGAGCCATAGACTTTAAAGTATGGCGCTCGTTATTGCTGATCTCGTCAGTACCCCTACTGTAAATGTTACCAGGCCCCTCCTGAACCATTTTTTGGGTTACCTAAAAGAGTTAGGTAGGGATGGCTTCCAATTTGGCTGGATGATTGGACACTTGAAGACTTTGAAGATTCATTAATTGTAAAGTCAGTGGGATTTACTGCAGAAGCATTAGGAGACACAACAAGTTGAGGAAGCTAGACTGGCCGAACTGGTACCACTACTTGAAGCTTCCAACAAAGAGGTGGAGGATATTGAAGAATCTATTTGTCTAGCCAAGTTAAAATGAGAGAAACTGATCATGGAGCGTGCTCAAGTTCAAACTAAACTGGAAGGCTCTATCAACGCCCAGCAATTATTTTTAGTAGCTTGCTCGGGTCTGCCTGGAAATTTTTTCTCTGCTTCAAACTTGTGGTTCCTCCTAGGCCACTGATCTCTCCCCCATACTTTTATAAATTTCTCGTTTCTCATTTATGTAATTATTGGGCAGTAGTTCCCACTTTTGTAACGCCTCCCAATTTATGAATGAAAAAAAGTTATATATTTCCCATGCCACTTTTTTGTGTTATAACTGCTTGCATAAAATATAAACTTTATAATCTTCTATCAGACTCTAGTTACAATGAAAGACATCTCTAACAAAAAGGCTTATATATTCATAACAAAAAGCTAGATACATCGATGTTCTAAGGTTACTTTCTTATACATGATAGACTTTTAACCATTTGTTATTAATCTTAAATGGTTTATCCTCTCCCATCTTAGAAATCAAGAAATAATTTGAATTGTGAGCCTCATTTACAATGAAATGTCCCTCCCAATTCGCTGCAAACTTAGGTAGAGGAATCCCTTTTATGTGCGTCACTGATGCCTTCAAAATAAGTTCTCCTCCAACAAATTTCCTTGGTCAAACTAAGTTGTCATATACCCCTGAGAGTTGCTTCGTGTACATTTAAAAGTGATGCATCGTATTATCTCTGTGATCATCCAACACTTCCAACTGTACATGTCTGTTCTGAGGGAGCATGCTACTTCGCAGGGCATATCGGGCAGAGGGAACTTTCAGCTCCATTGGGAGGATCGCTTCGGCTCCATATACAAGAGAGAACGGGGTATATCCTGTGGGCTTCCTTTTAGTTGTTCGATAGGCCCAAGAACGGATGGGATCTTTTCATCCCACGATCCCAGAAAGTCTTCCATCATTTTGGCCAAAATGTTGACCAATGTTTTATTAGTTGCTTCGGCTTGTCCATTTCCCTTTGGGTATGCTATTATAGAAGTATGATGAACAATAGAGTATCTGTCTGTCAGCATCGTTACCTTTAAATTGATGAAGGGAGTTATGTTATCAAAGAGAATAACCTTTGGAATCCCAAAATGGCAGATGATGTATTCTCTGATGAAGTTGCTCACCACCCCCACTTTTTTCTCTTCTTAGTGGTATCGCTTCAGCCCACTTTGTAAAGAACTCCATTACCACTAGTATACATATTTTACCTCTCGAAGAAGAATGTGTTGCTCCTACCAGGTCAAATGCCCAAGTGTGGAAAATTTAAGTGGTTGCCAGAGAGTGTAGATCCACCGATGGAGCATGAATCATATTTCCAAATAGTTGGCAAGCTTTACATTTTTGAATGAACTCAGCAGAGTCTTTCTTCATCGTTGTCCAATAATACCCCAATGTCATCATGTGGTCATACAACTTTTCTTCTCCTATGTGGGCTAGGTCGTGAGCTTGTTTGAGGACTTCGTTTGATTCCTCTTTTATGATGCAATACAATGGCCTATTGAAGTACCCTCTTTGATAAAGTTGTCATTCCTGAACGTAGAGCCTTGGGGACCTTCTTTTGAGTCTCATCGCCTCAGTCTTCTTCGTAGGGATAACTCCATTTTTAATAAAGTCAATATAGGGCTACCTCCAATCTGGTTGAGCTTCAATGAAACAACATTCAATCGCTTCAAAGAAAAGCTGGAACTTATCACACTTTCATTGTAGCTCAACTGCATCCTGCTTCATTCTAGGTCAGAAGTATCCTTCCCTTCGAATTCTCCTGTAAAGGGGGATCTCAGTTGTTTCGCAGTGCTCTTCGTGTGTTTTCTTTAATCTTCGTTCTGCTTCTTCTGGGCCAATGAATCTTGACAGCCATCCTCTGGCATTTCTGTGATAGAGGTTTCCCTAATTTGTAAAGTATTAAGCTAGTTCTCTCATTTCCATATCTCCTTCCCCAGACTCCAATTGATTTCTAATCTCTCCCTTCCAATCAGAGTTATCCTCCATCAATAAAATTGATTGTACCACCGAGGGAGAAGTTCTTTATTGGATCATGACTGTGGTTGTATCGTCTCTCATGATTATCTTCTAAGCAATGGTGGCATAGGTATCTGGATGGCGATTCATTATTCGGGGATTCCTCTTGATCTTGGTTCGATGGAACTGGTTGAGAAGCCTCTGAATGATTGTTCTGTAAGGTGCTAGATTGATGAGTTTTAATGCATATTATCTATTTACTTGCTGAATCACCAAGTTTGAATCACCCTTGATGCAGAGTGAACGAATTCCCCTTCGAAGGGCCTTCAGTAATCCCAGTACCAACACCTCATACTCTGCTTCATTATTGGAACAAGGAAAATCTAGCTTGTAGGAAAGACAAATTTTGTTCCGTTCCTCTTAACAGAATAACCTTTGTTCCTCCTTTCTTCTCTGCTGAAGATCCATCAAACTGTATCATCCATTCCTTATTTCTTGCGTCCAGGTAATTGGCCTGCAAATCATCTCTTGGAATACTCTCTCGTGGTGGCTCAGATATACCAGATAGGAAGATTGCTCAGAGGTCTGCGTATGCCTGGATCTTGGATCTTGATTGCGCGAGGGACCCCACACTTCAAGTCATACTTTGAGAAAATAAGAAACCACCTAGCTGCCCTACCAATCAATATAGTTCTTACCAACAAAAACTTAATAGGATCACATCTCGTTACAATATGAATTGTAAAAGACAACATATAATGCCTAAGTTTTTAGGCTACGAAGACTAAGGCTAAATAATGCCTTTCCAATCTACTGTCCCTGACCTCTGGCCCATATATGATTCTATTAAGGTAGGATACTGGTCGTTTTTGCCCATCAATCTCCTGCGCTAGCAAATCTGCGACAGACCTTGTGGTGGATGTGAGGTATAGCTGCAATGATATTCCTACCATTAGAGGAATCATAGTTTGAGATGAAACAAGCAATTTCTTCAGCCTGGTGAAATACTCCTGGTGAACTTCCTCCCATTTGAACTTTGTGTTCTTTCACAAAATTTGCATCAGCACGTGTGTTACTTCAGCCAATCCAGGAACAAATCTCATAAGGTAGAAAACTTTATCGAGGAAACTCTTGAGCTCCTTCGTCGTTCTCGGACTTGGCATCTCCAAGATCGCTCGCTGTTTGTCTTGGTCCATCTGCACCCCCTGTCGATTCACCACAAAGCCTAGAAACTTTCCACTGGTTACTCTGAAAATGCATTTCAATAGGTTCATCTTCAGTTTATACTTCTTACATCTCGCAAATACTTTCCTCAAATCGCTCAGGTGGGACCCCTCCTTCTTCGATTTGATGACCAAATCATCCACATAAAACTCCATAAATTTTTTAAAGAAGTCATGGAAAATGATAATCATTATTCTTTGATAAGTAGCCCTATAATTTTTTAGTCCAAATAGCATTACCTTGTACATGAAGTTACCCAAGGGGGTTCTAAAAATTATCTTCTCTGCATCTGTGGGATCCATCTTAATCTGGTTATACTCTACATATCCATCCATGAAGCTATACATCTCATGTACAGTCGTTGCATCTATCAAGCTATCGATGGAGGGCAGAGGGAACTCATCTTTGGTATAAGCCCTATTCAAGTCTCTGAAATCCACCCAGATCCTTATCGGATTCTTATCTTTCTTACCTGCTGGGACACTGCTAGACAGCCAGAGTGGGTGTTGTATCGGTTTGATGAACCCTGCTGCCAACAAGCGTTGGACCTCTTCTTTGAACTTCAAGTCCAGCTTAGGCTTGTAAGTCTTCGTTGTTTGCTTGATCGGAATGGCTGAAGGCATTACGTTTAATTTATGGAAGCTTACTTCTTTATCTATCCCCTCTATCTCCATATACTTCCATGTAAAAATGTCTATAAACTCCCGAATTAGCTCAATCAAAGCCTCTCATTTCTCCATACAGAGATCCTTCAAGACGAAAATGGGCCTTAGCTCCTCCCCTTATTTTGCCAAATTTAGTTGTTCCAATTCTTGTGCTTGTGGCTTCGATTGGTCCATCATGTAGTGTGGTTCTTCAGCGACATCCTTCATGAACTCCTGTATGTTAGAATTTTTTATCATCATACATTGGACCCGTTGATCTACCAAAAAACACTCATATATCGGGTCAGCCTCCTCGTCAGCCTCTGCCATAGCTCCTTCGACTGCTCGTTCACACCATCGTAGGGGATAAACCACCTTCCCTTCCTAAATAACAATCTTCTTGCATTATCTGCTAGCCGTTGCACCTGCCTTTTTTTCTCTCCCTCGAAGCCTCTTCCATTCTTCCTTCAGAGAATCAATTCAACACACTTTATCTTGTGACCTCATATTCCATCGGGTCCATTCTGGGTAGCATCCTGTCCTTTAGTTGCTTCGAGATTTTCACAGGTCAAGGGACCACTTGTTGGGCTACTTTTGTTACTCTTTTGTCGCTTACTATTTTTTCATTTCGGCTGTTCACGGACCCCATCATTTCTCTGATCGAGGGAACCCAGGCTCCCTTTATTCTTCTCGTTAGGACTTTGACGTCCTCCTCTAGCTCCGTATAAAATACTGCATCCACTAGGTATCTTCTTCGATAGCGAAGGGCTTCTTCATAGCTCGTATAGTGATCTCAGTTCCTTTGATATTTTCCTTGGCACATTGGTGATTAGTCAAGGGAACTAGTCCTTAGTTGTGCATTCACACTCTTTTTATCAACAGATGGTAGGAAGTTGCACTCTCTATCACGTGGAATTTGATGTGGAACTTAGATTTCCCATTACGATCCCAACATTCACATAACCAGTGGATTTGGAAGACTAGTTGTTATAACCTGAAATTGCCAAAGGCATGGGGACCAAACTTTCCTCTGAATGTTAACCGCGTGAAAATAATTGATTGGTATGATATTGATGGATTCTCCCCCATCCATAAGATCCCTCACGAGGCTAACTCCATTAATGTTGGTAGTCATATATAACGATCGAGTGTGAGGAAATCTCACAGCCCTATCTGCATTGCTAAACGTTATTTCTGACAGAAATTTTTTCACCAGCCTGGCCATGGGTCCCTTCTATCTCAACGAAGGGACTGCATTCTTCTTTACAATATCAAGGATTGATCGGGTTATCTCCAACCTACTTTCTTTTTGCATTCCCACCTGGTCGAAGAACCAGGCAAACTTTGGGGGTCATGAAATCGCGCAGTACTCCAAGATTTTATTAATTTCCTCACCATCAACGTTGTATATCTCCTTCATATCTCTAGCACTTGTTTCATCATAGGCTAACTCCACATTAGCCATTCCTCTGGTACAGTCCTCCAAAACCTCTTCCAATTCATCTTACTACACCATCATCTTCCTCGCTTCTCTTTCTGCCTCATCATCATAGGCCACCACCAGATTGGCCCCATGTGCTGGTAGTGGATTGTTATTAACATTTTGCAGAGGGATTTGTAGTGTTCATTCCTTTACATGTTTATCGATGATTTTTCTTAGCGTAAAACAATTTTCCATTGGATGTTGGACCTTCCGATGGATCTGGCAATACCTGGGATCTGCTCTGGTCACTGCATCTGGTTCCACAGTGGGGATGCCTATAGGTTCATACACTATTACTCCTTGAACCATGATATTATAATAGCTAACAGCCTCCTCCACTGTGCAGGGTAACGGTGGTGGGTCCTCCCTATCTCTCCCAAACTTTCTCTTATTATCCTTCTTTGGCTATTTTCATCCTTCACTTCCATTAACGCATCCCACCCGTGGGGAATGGCCGCCAGTTGGAGCGAGTGTCCCAAGCTGTCTGAACATTAATGGTACCATAACAGGGTTCGACCTAACTGCCAATGATATATTTCTTGTTGCTTTTAGAAATGATTTAAAAGTCCCTTCACGAGTTTCATTAATCAGGTGACAGATGTACTCTGGGAACAAACCCTCAGCACAGAGTTGTAATAGTTTGGACTCTTTGACTTCTTCCCTCACGTCAAGGGACCTCTCCGTGAATCTTCGAACATAAGCCACCACATCTTCTCCAGGCCGTTGCTTCTTCCTACCCAATTGTGTTAACGTGAACTCGTCTTTGGACAGAAAGAACTTCTGGACAAATAAAACATGCATATCTTCCCACGTTAAAACACTATTTGGCATCAAATGAGAGTACCATGTATAAGCTTTATCGGTTAATGATTTTGAGAACTCCCTCAGCCTCAGCTTCTTGTCATTGCAGTGAGCCCCTAAATATTTGATGAAGTATTTGATGCTCTCTTTCGGGTTCCCCCCTTTTAAAGTGTATTTCTCAAAGATGGGAGGGATGTAGTCCTTCGAGTAAGGCTCATCATTGTATTCTTGGGGATAGGGCATGAAAAAATCATCATACACTGAAGCTACCTCGCACGCCAATTGTGAAGAAGCTGCTATCATTTTCAGCACCTCTTTTTGCATTTTTTTCCTCATTTCGTCTAATACGGATGGCGATGTCTTCTCAACCGTGGAGGGAGTGGCCAGAGGGACCATTGATGGAACACTCGTGGTGTTTGGAGGGACTACCGATGGGACACTGATCACACCCGTTATGTACGTCGTTGAGGCAGGAGTGGGTGATGTGCCTATGTTTCCAGTCCCCATGGGAACAGCTGAAGCAGGGTTTATCGGAGCTACTAGGACCACCCCAAGTGTTATAAAAGCGTTGGGATGTGTTCCTCCTCCTAGGGTCGTGGCAACCTCAGGTGTTTACAAAATCTTAAAGAACTTACCCATGAGGAGGGTCATTTGAGCTGGTCCTAGAACAACACTAGTAGAGGCTTGGGTGATCGTTGGGACTCCAGTCGTCGTTGGATCTCATGGAACCTCTACCTGAGGGGGAAACCCACTTTTGGGAGCCTCTAGATCCCTTGTCGCCTGTTCCTCATTGCGTTGGATATCATCAAAGTTTAGTCTGCGATTAACGTTATTTTACGCTATACTCTTTTGCTAGCGGAATACCTCCCCAGCATAGTCGCCAAATGTAAGAAGGTAGTTTAGATTAGATGGAGGCGTAACCCCTTTTGAGTATAGTAATGATAAGTTAACCCAGGACACTCTTGATTAATTACAAGACACACTATCATAACCTAGTGAAAATAAATTTCGTTTGAAATCACAAATCTCTCGTGTATAACTCAAAAGATAATAATGAACTCAGAAGTAACTCATTTAGAGGGAGAGAGAAGTAAGCAACTTAGATACACCTTGACAGGAAGCCAAACACACCCACCCTCAAAGGTCTCAAATCAGATATTAAAACCTTCGTAATAAATGACAATGGTGGATGAGTAAAAGCTCTGGTTTTTGCAATAACTTCTTTCTCCATAATGATGATCTCTCTCTAACCAAAAATCTCTAAAAAAGGAACTCTCTCCTCTCAAATGTGGTTGAGGCCAATAAATAACTCCCCTCCCCCTCCCCCCCCCCCCTCACGACTCCTGAGATGGCTCAGTCATTAATAACTATGAAAGACATCCCTCATATTTTATGTCACAAATATTAAATGTCTGATGGACTAGTTAGCTCCATGTCATAAACATTAAATGCCAAGACATGCCTTTTGCCTAACCACTATGCGTCAGGGGGCTGTCGTCACAGAGGTGTATCACCAACTATCTGAGAGCCCTAAATACCACAGTGGTTTACTCAAGTGCAGATTTCACATTGCCTAGCTGGCTAGTGACATCACATAAAGTAGATGTGACATTAAGTAGAGGATTTTTGGTTCACAACTCAATGCCCGATGGAACTCAAGGCTGCTCCGCCCAAGGTTCCACGATCAAGGTATTTTGGTATTTTACCAGGTGTATCTAAGATGTTCAGGACAAGCCCCAATGGTGCCTCACTTCTCAGTCCTCCAAACCAGGTCCCTCTAAAGTTCCCACGGTGAGGTCTTTCGATAGAGCATGAAAGATCTCCCAGGCCCTGCCTGGCCTAGTCTCTCGCGAGTAATGTTCGACCTCACACTAAATATCATTATTACTGATATAACTCATAGTCAATATAAATAAAAAGATACAATAAAACTAAGTAAAATAATAGGACTAAAGGATGAGCTCTCTCGGCCAGCCTCTTCGCTCGAAGATCCCCTTGGGTTGCCACGCTGAACTACCTCGCTTGAGTTGCATTGCTTCCTTAATCCCTTTAGTATGTTGTATTAGCTGGGAGGGATTAACTTTAATCTCGAGATATTCAAGCCCCTCTATATTTGCCCCTTCGTGGAGAGATTTGTTGTGGGAACAAGAAATGCCTACACAAAAACTTCTCAATCCGATGAACCATCGTGTCTCTGTCTTTGTTACGTCCTCTGCCTTTATCACTTCCAAGAAAAAGTAAAATTCTCCCCAATGTACCTAAACCAAAGCGCTACAAATTGTCGGTGATTGGCGAAGGGACATCGCCATTTTTTCCTATCGCTGAGCTTCAACCGTTTTGTCTTTACTTCCTTGGCTAACTAAAATTCTTCCTAGACACCTGCTGACTTTCTCAAATACCCATTTTGACTCTTGGGAAGTGGAATTCTCCCGTCTGTGATGTTGTGGAGTATAGTCGTAAGAAGTGAGTTTTTGCATTAGGACTGCCCCTATCATTGAGACTTATGGAATTCTCCCTTGTAAACTGCTCCCTAGGAAATTCTCCCTATTTGAAGGTGGTACTTTGTTTGGGTTCTGCTGTGTCATCATTTCTTCATGTTCGAAAAGCAAAAAAAAAATCTCCCTTATGTATCTAAGTCACAATTAAACAACGTTTGAACTTGTGGCGAGGGGACATCGTAGCTTTTTGAACCGTTAGGACTGCTTCTATGTTGGGAGCTATTGGATATGTCTAAGAAAAATTCTGGCACCAAATCTCAAACTTACATGGGATGAAAACCCTTTCTATTCCCCATGCGTCACTTCATTGATGACGTGGTGCTGTCTTTTCAACTGTCAAGACACTCCCCGAAGTGCCACATGTCCACTTGAAATGATTATTGGCGACTTTGCACATGTGTTAATGGGAAACTCAAAAGACGAGTTTAAAGGATTACAAACGTCTATTTTTCCAAAACACTTAGCCATTTTTACCTTCATCTTATTCAAACCCCCAGTGCTTTTTTAGAGAGAGAAAGATTCAAACCGCCATTGTTAACAATGTTATCTCTAGTTCTCTCCCTTTCATTATTTCTTTCACCGCCACTTGTGGTCATATTCCTACATTTTTGTCCCCCTCTCCACTTCTTTACAATTTTCTTTTTCCATCATCCACTTCTATGGACTCTTCCAGCGTTTTCAGTATGCCCACCACCAGTGCTCCTCCTGCAACCACCCTGGACGCCACCTCCTTAGTGGCAACATGCCAAGAATAATTGTGCTTTTTACCGTCGATCTCCCATCTTTGGAAAAGATAATGAGCTCTCTAATGCGTGAAGGACCTGCCATTTTTCAGCTTAGTATTACCCATTGCTCCTGGGTGATGAAGACCAAGATTCCACTTCTTGGGGTTATCTTCCTACAGAGGGGACTATGAGTTTCCGTCTTGACAGGTGTGACTTACCTTGGTCCCATATTGGCTTCGAAGGACCTGGTGGTTCCCCCTCCCACTTTGCTGCTTGGAACTCGTTTATGTAGACCACTTACTCTAACGCTCTTTCCAAGGTTGGTCTCCATCGATCTGCCTAGTTGGGGGAGTTTACTCTCTCCAAACATAATGATTCTCTTCAAATCTTGGTCTCCCATTGGAACATTACAACTAACACATTCGTTGCTTCATGGGGAGAGTTCGCCATTACGCTTGAGGACGTTTGTGAGATTCTTGGGCTTGAGCCCATAGGGATTTTGGCTTATCACAATGAGGCTTTGGACTTTGAAGAGATAAAGGCCCGATCAGACTTGGATCGGATTTGTAGGAGGTGTATCGGTACTTCCAACAAGGCTACCTTCACTCCCCTCATAAACTACTTCTATCTACTAACCCCACTGCTGGATTTGGCTCAGGCAAAGGTACATCTCTTGAGTTACCAGTTTACATACTTGTGCTTTTGTCTCATTTTGTCTTGCCTGGCAAACCCAATGATCAACCACGTAGGGACTTGATTAATTTGTCTATCCGTTTGGCTAGAGGATATAAGCTTTCTCTCGCAGCCATGGCCTTAGGGTCACTTGTTGGACGACCAGTGATTCGAAGGCTTTGTTGAACATTCAAACCAGTTTGGAGGTGTATATGGAGGGAGAAGGTTGTATTTAGTATTGAAGTGGACCAGAAGCCACTGACAGAGATCTAAGTGTCCCTTATTTTTTATGTAAAAAACTAGACTAGATCTAATTATTTATTCACAGATAAAATTTGTAAATAGAAAGAGAACAACATAAGATTTTATAGTGGTTCGACTATGTATTAAAGCCTACGTCCATTGTTATGGTATTAGTCGTTGCAATAGCTTGCTTGCTTGTGTTCTTTCTTGCCTTTGATGGCAGGAGTACAATGTATTTATAAGGCCATCCACAATGGGTCCTCTAAACCCATTGTGAATCCTTTACTTTGGCAAATATGTGGTTGCAGTGGGCGGCATATTCGTTATATTTGGAGAGGATATGTTTAAGCTCCCATAGTTGGAGAGGGGAGATAGAGGAGCCGGTAGAACGCCAGAAATGGACAACATTTTTTCGTGCCAATCCAGGCAGACAAATGTTTCCCACCCTAGCCCAGGCGGATAAATGTTGGGTGCCTGATACCAACGGCTCTCCAATGGCTATTTATCCTTATTTACCTATAAATATTTCACTTTCTACCCTGTATAATTTCACAAACAAAAACTTCCCAAAATTTCTATTCTTATTTACTCCAAAAAATTAAAAAATATGGGTTCTCCCTCTCAAACATCGAGACTTCCCGATTTGACCTCATTTGATGAAGTTGTATTATGTCATGCATATTGTAAATATTCCATCGACGGAAAGACCGTCACTAACCAACGCGACGAAACGATGTGGGAGAAGATTTAAACGGAGTTCAATAATATCGAAGTTGTGCTATATCACTGATCAATAAAAGTCTTGGAAGGCAAGTGGATGGCCATTAATCGAGATTGTATGTTGTATTCCGCAAAAATGACCCATGCGTTTGGCGCGACCCGTGGTTGCGGTACATCATGGGCTGAGTGGGTACGTCCAAAATATAATTTTTATGCATATTTATAATTTAAAATTTAGTCTTGTCATCCTTTATATTATGAATTAATTATTTCCCGTGATTTTATTTTTGACAGATTAAGCTTGGAGTCGATGATTTTAGAAATGAAACCAGAAGAAATTTTGCATATGATCACTGTTTTGACATTTTAAAGGATGTGCAAAAGTATAATTTCGCAAACACTTCTACCCAATTCATGGGGGAAGATTTAGGCACATCAACGGGGGGGGGGGGGGGTGAGGACATTGAAGCCATGCACACCCCACTGGAATGCTTGGGCTTAAGGCCGAAAAATAGAAATCCAAACACAAGGCAGTTTCTAGAAGTTTACAAGCTCACACCATGCTGATAGAGAATTCAGAGAGTTTTACTGATTCGTACAAGGAATTTTTCGTAGCAGCACAACGCACTCAAGAGGAGCTCAATTCAAAGTTGGACGAGCTGATTGTTTTACGAAAATAGGAGATCGAGAATTCTATAATTTTCATGGATACCTCGCGCTTATCTCTAGTTTATTTGCAACTTCATGAATTGCAAACAAATGAGATACTGCAGCGTAGGCTCGCCCAATCTAAAGAAAACCCACCATCAGGGGGAAACTAAATGTTTATTTTTATTTGAATTTTCTTATTATAACTGTCTTTTGTTATTTTTATTTTCCTATTAATGTGATAATTGTTTTCGACACTGAGTAGCATTTATTATTAAATTAACGAACCATATCAAAATATCTATCATTGCAGTCAATTTAAATACACAGGAATTAAAGAACGATAAATCACAATTATTTCAAGTTTCACTCGTCCACTATAGACTCTACATGTAGATTCCATATATGCTCCATAAGGTCATCCCTAAGCTGATTGTGTTTTTCCTTATTGTACAACATTGCCTCACGCACTCAGTACTCATACGCATTCACCAAAGTGTCTTGGCTAATTGGCGTCATTTGAGTAGGATCAAACTCAATACACCAATTAGGATCCCGGCGTTCGTCCTCTAGTATCATGTTATGCAATATTATACATGATTTCATAATAACTTTCAAGTCATTGTGTTTCCACAATCTAGACGGTTTTTTTACAAAATGGATTTTTTGTTGTAATATTCCAAATGCTCGCTCAATATCTTTGCGTGATGCCTCTTAATATCTGGCGAACACACTTTTCTTTCTAGTTGCTGGTCTTTTGAAACTCTTAACGATTGTAGCGTATGGTGGGTATATGCCATCTGCCAGGTAATAACCCATGTTGTAAGAGTTCCCATTTATTTCGTACTCTATAGGAGTCGTGTTTCCCTCAAGTAGCTTGTTAAACATTGTAGATTTGGCCAAGACATTCAAGTCATTACACGAACCCAGGAGCCCGAAGAAATAATGCCAAATTCACGTATCATATGAAGATACATCCTCTAGAATTAAAGTAGCACCTCCTACATGGTCACTATATTGTCCCTTCCACACGTGAGGACAATTTTGCTATTCCTAGTGCATATAGCTTCCCTATCCCGTTGTATAACCCTTCGTTCATTTATTTCTCTTAGATTGATTATATTTTGCGATATGGAAATATTTCTTTGGAATTGATTGTGCACTTGATCGAGGGTGAAAAGTATCGTGTGTAAAGATGCTAATCGTTGTTTTAGTTTCACCGCCAAAATATAAACAAACCTAAGTTACGAATACACTTGCGATAAAATTATAGCGATAAGTCGGGTATTGAATCCACAGGGAGTGTTAGACATACTTTAATCGGCTGATTAATTCAGTAATAAAAGTGTAAAAGGGTGATGTGTAAATGTAAATAAAAGAAAAGAGAGAAGTTAAGTCTAAATAAAGTAAAAGCGAGGATCGGGATATCATCCAACCATACGGCTCGAAACAACTACTAATCAAGATTCCGTCTCAAAAGCTATTTAATCGAGCATTATCATTTAATCATAAACTTCACACAAGAAGGAATTTAAGCCAAAGTTGCGAGAATAAACATTTAACCAAAAATTGGTCGCACGCGGATTAAATTCGGATTATCGCTTTAAACACTAACATTGCATGACAAAGAAAGTTAAATGCATAATAATCTGACTTTAATACACGCGGTTCAATTAAACGCAATTTTGAACAAAACCTAATTTTCGAAGCTCGGGGCCTGAAAATGGCGGAACGAAATCCCGACCCTATTTATCTAGGGGCAATACATGAATTAAACTAAATTATATTAATTAAACTAGGAAAATAAAGCAATTAAACTAACTACAAAGCATGGAAACTAATTTACAAAGCAAGGAAAAATGAAGAACAAAACTATATTAAGGGAGATGATAATGAATAGTCCAATCTTATAAAACCACATGGATGTCACACCAAGAAGAGAAGAAGATGAGATCTCCAAACCAAACCCTAACCTAAAATGTATTCTAAAACTAAGTATATCTGATATTACAACAAAATTAGGTTATATAGTAAGTTGGAATAAAAGAAAAGAAGAAAGAAAAGAAAAGAGAAATATCTGCAGAAAACAGGGGATCGATCGATCGACCCCTTTGGTCGATCGATTGATGGCTGAAATCGTGGAAAAAATCTGAAGGATCGATCGATCGATCCATTTGATTGATCGATCGATCAAGCAGGGCAGAATCAAGGCAACCTACTGCATTCTTTTCCTCCTCTTCTCCCCTCTTTTGGTTTCAATTCTTTTCTCTTCCGCCAAAAGTGTCGTAACTTCTTCGTTAGGGATCCGAATCGCGCACTGTTCACGACCATGCGAAGCACGCGAGGAGGGGTACAACTTCTGTGAGATGTCGGTCCAGGTGCCCAAACTGTGAATTGACCAAATTGCCCTTGAATGTGCGATTGCATACGGAACTTGAGCGAAATGTGTCCGAACTCCATATTTAGTACCTAAATACCCACAAAATCCCAATTATACCTCATATAGCATGTTAACAATATAAACCGAGATTGTCTGGCTAACAGGCTTAAATATAGGGATTAAGGCACCCGAGGGGGATAAAATGCGTAGGTTCGAGAGATGAAATACATAATATTTGCGTATTATCACACCCCCTAACTTACACATTGCTAGTCCCTAGCAATGAAATAGGATGCAACAATAACAACAAGTAAACCAAAATAGGAGATAATACAAAATCATGGTATAAATGCATACGGCCACTTTCGTGGGTTATTCGATTGCATTTAGCATATGTAATAAGCCGTTAAACCCTTAGGTTACCCTAGTGGACGAGTGTCGTCTCGTGAGGGTTTTCAGGTATGAAACCCATAAATATCATAAAGTTTCCTCAAAATATGCCCAATCACATGCGACAAACCTAACAATACGAACACGATTTCAACATGTTATTAGCATAGCAAACGAATTCACATGAAAAGTCTGTAGTTATTGACATTATCGAATGCACCTCAATGAATTGAAACTTTAAAATGTGGGAGGGGAGTGAGCATACGCAAAATATGATTTGGCAAAAACTTAAATAAATCGGATACTAAATGTTAAAGCATGCATATAAGTAAATCCTCACGGGCATTACACTCATCAAATGAATTCACTTGACACAGGGAGGTAACACACGGGACATGCGGTCATAAAGAGTAAATGTAAATGGAAATTAGGCCGCACACATGTCACAAATGAAGAACGCTATATATAAAATAAAAAATGCAATCTCAATGAAAGGATACTGCACATTAAAGGAGACGAAATGCATTTTCACATATTATCAAAACTATTTAAACCTTTGAATTACATCTACTTAAGATCACATAGGACTTTATAGGGTTGTAATGTAGGCTAGGCTAGGGTACTAAATGAAAGAGATGTATATACGGATTCAAATGTGTTTGGGGATGAAACTCAGGATAATGGCAAAATGCGGGCAATATCAAAATTTGACAATTGATTTCCAAACGAGCATTAGATATATCATCAGGGAGAGTAATCAAAGATTATTGAACACTATACACAATATTTACAACTTTCTCTTTCGTTTCTTTTCTTCTTTTTCTCATTTTTCTTTTGTTTTCTTTTGCTTTTTGCTTTCTATTTTTCATCACTTTTTTTCATTTCTCTTTTCTTTACTTATCAAACTCTCATATGCCTAAATTGCAACCGACATCACAACAACATCATTCAATCCCAAGTAACATTCCAAATAAAGGTATGGAAAGTGTATGTATGGTGTATAACTCCAATTTGGAGTTGGTTATGGGATTGAGTTATGAAACGAAAGGCTATATTTAGGCTCAAAGGGGTTAACGAGGGTAAACATATAAGGGTGAGGTCAAGGATAATATGGGTGATATAACAAAGAATGCCTATGATCATTTCACAAAGTTTACGCAATTCTCGAGTCAAAACAATATATCAAAATCATGATCAAGTAAAACATTTCAAGTATGAACTCAATTAATGAACGATCAAATGAAAGAATAGTGAGATTACCAGCGAATTCAACGTTTTCAATGATAAAATAATAGTGTGTACACTCACAAATGATGAAAGGTACAAATTTTACTCGGTATAAGTATATACAATGCAACAAAAGAGTACCGAGTTATAAAAATCCTAAACCAAATCAATAGAACAATAAAAGTGCATGTGCTCATGGGATTAAAGTTTAATTCATGAAGTTATTCCTAATATTAATAATGGAGGACTAAAGTCTAATAACTTCCAAAATAGAGAACATGCATCATTGGGTTGTCTATCGGATCGGGCAATTATTGAAACTTATCATCGGAAACAAAGGCAAAATGCCCAAAAAAGGAGAAAAAAGAAAAAAAAATCTTTTTGAAAATTTTCAATTTTCTAAGAAAAGCACACTTATTAACCAACATGTGAGAAAAAACATGGACACTGCCAATGAATGGATAGAATATCCCACACCCCCTAACATAAAACCTGACATTGTCCTCAATGTTAATTAAGAACCAAGTTAAAGAAGGAAAAGAGCGATATTACCCAAAATGGAGCGATCTCCGGAAAGTGCGAGTCCGATGATTCTACAAAACAAGTTAGTAACAAGCATAGCGAAAATAAATAACAAAAAGTTAACTAATTTCATTAGACTAAAATAAAAAGAAAGAAAGAATAAAAAGCTTAGTATGTACAATCTACCATTTAGACTCCTAACTAACTATACACTAGAAGTCTAAATTTTTTAGGGTCCACCCAAACAACATTTTGACTTTGGAGGATCAACAGTGGACCCTCCCATTCATGCATGCCTCCCGAAAAATAGGAATTCCGTTCAAACGACGAAAGGCATGTGGGTGGTGGAAAAGGTGAACCATCCCCAATTAAAAATTTGGCCGGGAGGATGGGGGATTTGGATAGGACGGGTGACAAATACACAAGGGGACCAAAAAAACTGAATTTCCTCCCAAAGATTTAGGAAGCGGAATGGGAGGTGGTGCACATGAGGGCAAAGATGCCTTCATGGAAAGAAACTTGAGAAAGTACTCCTCGTCGGTGAAAGGGTTAAACATTTTAAAGTTCGTTACTGATTCATCGGGTACTTGAGACGGTGTGATAACGGAGAATGAAAATGGGGAGGAAAGAAATTCAAACTCAAGAGATGAGTTATCATCGCTCAAAGTTGGAATTTCAAAGGAGATAGGATCATTTTCAATGAAACTTTATTCTTTGGGATCCAAAGAAGAAATTATCTCATTGCAAATAGATAATACATCCATTTCATCCTCGCTTTCATTCTCAATTACAATATGGGCCAAGTGACGAATGGTTTGTTCCAAAGTAGGCACAAAGTCTTCAATTGGTTCAAAACATTCCTCGACTTAAAAAGTCTCGGAAGAGAAATCTTCGTCGGATTCGAATAATAAATCCAAGTCTTGCTCCTAACAATGATGTTCTTCCCGATAATATTCTTCATACCTCTCGTTCTCAAGCATAAACAAACCCTCGCCGAAAGTCATATGACGAGGTGCAGATGCTTGAAAATGAGGAGTTTGAAAATCATTATCGGCACAAAAGTTAAACTCATTATTATAGGAGTTTTGAAAGCTATTGAAATTCGTTTCAAAATTCCTATTATAAGAGGTAAAGGCCCAAAATCATTATCATCATCCTCCAAATATACGCATTCCAAAGCTTGACTTTTGTAATACTCGCCCAAAGTCATTTTAGATGTTGCAATTTTTTGGGACTCTAAGTATTTACCAAAAGTCAAAGGAGTGTGATGATTTTGAGAATTATCATAATGATTACTGAAAGGATTGGAATAATACATGCTTAACCCAACAAAGGCTCGAGATGGCTATTTCCACAAAGATGATGCGGGCACGGCAAAATTCAAGCAGTTCTTGGCGCTCAAATGTAGAAATCCTACAAAAAAGGTTAAAAGAAAGAATACAAATACAAAAGACAGAATACTACGAACTAATAAGACAATTACAATCTATAACAAAACACTCCCCGACAACGACGCCATTTTGATAGAGGGTGAAAAGTAGCGTGTGTAAAGATGCTAATCGTTGTTTTAGTTTCACCACCTAAATACAAACAAACCTAAGTTATGAATACACTTGCGATACAAGTATAGCGGTAATTCGGGTATCAAATCCACAGGGAGTGTTAGATAGACTTTAATCGGCTTATTAATTCAAGAATAAAAGTGTAAAAGGGTGATGTGTAAATGTAAATAAAAGAAAAGAGAGAAGTTAAGTCTAAATAAAGTAAAAGCGAGGATCGGGATATCATCCAACCATACGGCTCAAAACAACTACTAATCAAGATTCCATCTCGAAAGCTATTTAATCGAGCATTATCACTTAATCATAAACTTCACACAATAAGGAATTTAAGCCAAAGTTGCGAGAATAAACATTTAACCAAAAATTGGTCACACGCGGATTAAATTCGGATTATCGCTTTAAACACTAACGTTGCATGACAAAGAAAGTTAAACGCATCATAATCTGACTTTAATACGTGCGGGTTCAATTAAACGCAATTTTGAACAAAATCTAATTTTCGGAGCTCGGGGCTCGAAAATGGCGGAACGAAATCCCGACCCTATTTATCTAGGGGAAATACATGAATTAAACTAAA
Organism: Sambucus nigra; assembly: GCA_949130495.1. NCBI lineage: Eukaryota > Viridiplantae > Streptophyta > Magnoliopsida > Dipsacales > Adoxaceae > Sambucus > Sambucus nigra. The sequence continues at coordinate 461,609,970 of OX422211.1, read as the reverse complement.
TCATATTAATTAAACTAGAAAAGCAAGAAATAAAGAAATTAAACTAACTACAAAGCATGGAAACTAATTTACAAAGCAAGGAAAAAGGAAGAACAAAACTATATTAAGGGAGATGATAATGAATAGTCCAATCTTACAAAACCACATGGATGTCACCCCAAGAAGAGAATAAGATGAGATCTCCCTTACAATAAAATTAGGTTATATAGTAAGTTGGAATAAAAGAAAAGAAGAAAGAAAAGAAAAGCAAAATATTTGTAGAAAACAGGGGATCGATCGATCGACCCCTTTGGTCGATCGATCGATGGCTGAAATCATGGAAAAAATTTGAAGGATCGATCGATCGATCCTTTTGATCGATCGATCGATCAAGCAGGGCAGAATCAAGGCAGCCTACTGCATTCTTTTCTTCCTCTTATTCCCTCTTTTGGTTTCAATGCTTTTCTTTTCCGCTAAAAGTACCGTAACTTCTTCGTTAGGGATCCGAATCGTGCACCATTCACGGCCACACGAAGCTTGCGAGGAGGAATACAACTTCCGTGTAGATGTCAGGCCAGGTGCCCAAACTGTGAATTGATCGAATTTCCCTTGAACGTGCAATTGCATACAAAACTTGAGCGGAATGCGTCTAAACTGCATACTTATTACCTAAATACCTACAAAATCCCAATTGTACCTCATATAGAATGTTAACAATATAAACCGAGGTTGTCTGGTTAACGAGCTTAAATATAGAGATTAAGGTACCGAGAGGGATAAAATGTGTAGGTTCGAGAGATGAAATACGCAATATTTGCGTATTATCAGCACTGCTGCTGCCATTGAATGTGCCCGGACACGTTGGTTGGAAGATGAAACTGCTGCAATAAATAATTCCTCCATTGGATCTTTAGACATTATACTGAAATTATAAGTCGGAATTGGTTTGACATACAAGTCGAAATTGGATATAAGTTGGTTTCGTAAATAATATTACTTGGAGGATTTATAGTTTCCTCTCTCTGAAATTTATGAAATGACGTATATCAGAAATGGAATTGTTTCCCGCCCAGCATGAAATGAAAAGATGGGAAAGACAATTATCAGAAGTGGAAGTGTTTCCCGCCTAAAGTGCCAATTATCTGAAGTTATAAGAAATGACATATGTGAGAAGTGGAATTATTTCCCGGCCCTCATAAAATGAAAAGATGGGAAAGACACTTGTCAGAAGTGGAAGTTTTCCCGCCTGAAGTGACAATTATCTGAAGTTATATGAAATGACGTATGTCAGAAGTGGAATTGTTTCCCGCCCACAATGGGTTGATTTGTGCAATATAAATAACCGCCTTCAATAAAAATTGAGTCATCGAAAAATACTTATTGCAATATAATTACTCTCCGGTAAATGAATAGCCCGTAATGCTCAACTGCCGAGGACTACTACTTGCTCAGTGAAATTATTAAGAGATACTATTCAAAATGCACTGGTGATGTTACCCCAGGAGGAATACGAGCCATTATTGGTCGATGGTAGAATATCTTAGAAATCTATTACTGTCCTAGGCTAGTATGTGATTTTGAATTATGGTGGGTGTGGATAAAGTCTACTTTAGACCTCTACCAGATGGTGCTAACAAATGGCGGATGTGGGTGGAATCCCTTAACCTTCACACTGATAGTGCAAAGTGAGGAATAGTGGGAATGATTGTGTGAGCAAGTCCCAGGGTTAAGGAGTATCCGTGAAGAGCCTTCTTATCTGTTTAGTGAATTTAGTAGCGCATTGTACATTAGTCAGAATATTTGAATTATCGACGTAGTTCCTGGTTTTATTTCGTATCGTGAAGAGCCTTCTATTATGTATTGATATACTTCCTTGTTGTATGTAAACTGAAATAAAAGTCGATGTCTTTCTCTATACTGAACATTATCAATTAAATTAATAATTCGCATTATGAAATTGTAAGTGAGAATTAAAAAAGGTAATCAATTAAAAGTTAACATTATCAATTAAAAAAAGAACGACTACATAAACATTAGAAACTGGCGTATGAGAATTAAATATCGTAAATTATCCAACGAAACGAATGAAAGAGGTAAGATGCTTCGCTACGTATCGCCCGACATCCTGGATAATTATTGCAAATAGTTTCGCATGCGCATTCAACGTAGATTACCAATTTGTAATTCTCTTCATCCCATCCACAACCACTAATATTTATAGCTTTGGCATACAAGTCAAACTTCAATTTGTACGTGAATTAGCATACAAGGATCTCATTAATTGCACGCCCTCTGTTAGCATTAGGAGGTGTCCTCCATCTCCGCTCGATGGCTATGAAAATGTTAGGCGACACTCTATAGTCAGGACTAAAAGGTAAGTCAGAATTGGTTATGGAGTTAAGAAGTTGGAATTCTTCATTTATGAGCCATGGCTGTGAATCCATTTCTCAAAAAAATGGTAATGTGAGTTCTCTTCTGCGTATGATTTATAATATTGAAGTGTTTAAATAATTAATGTGACCAATGGAAGACGATTGAATGTTTCCCGTCTGTATGTACCTGACTTGATGTGAGTCAGAAGTGGAATTGTTACCCTCCCACATTGTTATATATAATGACAATGCCAACATGTTGTACATCAGGTAATAAATATGGGAAGATTTAGTTTATTTATGGGAAAAAATTATTGGAAGAGTAATAAATTTTTGAAAGAGTAATAAATATGGTATATGAACATATTTGCTTTGTAAGTTTATGGAACTTTGCAATTTCATAATTAGAACAAATGAGTAACAAATAATAAACACAAGTCCGATAATTTTTTATGAACAAAACTTAAATAGTCTTTCAGCTTTTGCAATACAATATAATAAATCATTACCTCGACGTTCGATCGTGATATGATGGGAAACAGATAGTCATAAAGTCATCGTCGTTGTAATGGGGTTGTGGCTGAACATATGAGGACGATGGGAAATTTTGCGGAATGTAATCATCGTCGAGGTTTTGTGTAGGATAGTAAGGCTAAGAACTATCAGATCCCATATATGGTTGAGATGACTCAAATCTCGTGAACTATTGAGATGAGCTCCCAACATTACGATAATTATTTAATTCCTCCCGAAGGGCCCTTTCTCTCTCATAATGCATTCTTTCTCACTCAAAATACTGTTTCCGAATGGTTTTCATACAGTCTTCCCGTTCTATGAACATGGTTCTCCAATCCTCCTTCGTATATGAATTGGTCGGTGGTGCACAACTACGTGTAGTGGGCCTCGCCATATCAACTGCCATTGAATGACCTTCTGAATCCACGACATCTATTTCCCACCTTGCCAGAATTAAACGTTCGGATGATTATGTGGTACGTTGAATATCGTACTGAACTGTAATACCCCGTATTTTTATGCTATATTAATTTGGGGATTTATTAATATTAATGTGAATTAATTATTTAATAAAAATTCAGAAATTAATTATGTTATAATTATTAACGTGATGAGAGTTAGTAATTATGGGAAAATTTGTTGAATATTACTAATGAGCAAAGTAATATATAATAGTGTCCATATTAAATGTCACGAGTGAATAAAATGACAATTTTGGAAATTTGAGTCGGGACGCGTCCGTGTCGCGTCGGGACTAAATATTGATAAATAAAAGTAAATATTTTATAAGTTGTTCATATGTTCGTTTTGAGTACGCCAACGCGTCCGAAAGGGTCGAGATAGTCAGAAAAGTATACCCGGGAGTTTGATTTGGGTCCCGGGGCATTTTTAGGCCTAATTAGTACCCCGGGAGGGGATTTTAGTCATTGTGTATTTTTGGGTAATTAAACCCACGAAAATTAAAGGGGTTATATCAGATGTTTAGGTTATCTCCTAGGGTTAGATAACTCAAAACACTAAAACGGCCATTGGAGAGGAGAGGAGAAAGCTCTCAAGGCATTCCAAGGCTCAAAACTCACTCGTTTGCACCGCCGCCACCGCCAACACGTAGATCGCGAGACGGGGAACACAACCACACCAAATTCAACACCAAACCAGATTTCTGAAAATCCCAGGCAAGTGTTTATCTTTCTTATTTCGTTGATGCATCATCCATATTAGTTTAGGAGTTATTAGGATGAGATTTATGGAAGAAAAACCCAATTTGAGATGGGAAATTTTCATGTAGTGATGATTTATATGATATTCTGAAAACCCTTTGTCATGTAAAGGATTAAGAGTTTGATTAAGAAAAGAGTTCTAATCAGATAAAAATACTAAAAAAAATTTATTTCGGACGATCGGACCGTTAGAATTGGATGAAATTTCACAAAGAATTAGCTGAAGACGAGAGGAAGCTACAGAAAAAAATTCAGCTCGATCGGACCGTTCAATATTTTTTAATATTTTTTTTTTGCTAGACAGTTTTATGTTTTGAGGACTCTTAGAGATAATAAAAATTCAATTAAAACTCCATTTTAATTCCGATTTCGAAACCGTTTGAAATTCTCATCTTTGAAAATAAAATTCAAAATCCTTTAATGTAAGGCAAAATCTATAATTTTGGGATATTTTGCATAAGGGATAATGTAAGTATATATTAAAGGGGAGAGACACGTAAGAGAGAGTTACATTGGAACATAAATGGATATCTACTGAATTGTACATTTGGAAGAATAGAGTCCATGAGGGTTACGTAGTAAGTTGCAAAAACCCTTCGAATTAAAGTTAGAAACGAACCATTATACTTGATAAATAATAATGGGAAAATAAGGATAAATGTTGTGAATGTGGGTTATTGGATAAACCTAAATTGATATAATAAAAGTGGTATATTTATATGATTGTGTATGCATATATTATATACTTGTGAAAATCATGCCCGCGCTACTTGCTATCCCTGAGGTTTCCGCGCTGGGACGATCTTATCTCGTGTGCCTTATGGTGGATATTGACTCGTACCCTAGAAGATAAAAATCATAGGTACAGGCTATCAAATCGGTAGTCACGGTCCTATGAGACGTGAGGGTATGTACTGACCTCTTGGACTTGGAAACTATTCTTCGCCTCAATATTGTTTGTGTATGTATTTATACAGTTCGAGAGTGATTATGAACTTGTATTCCCTTTAGTACGATTGATACGGGGATTGGATAGCAGAGTATGCCCGCACCATAACTTTTAGGTGGGGTACTTATAGAATATATATATTATAAGAGTATTTAATATATATATATGAACTTCTAAAATTTGGGAAACGGCCTACTGTATTATGGTAAGTGAGACATGTATAATGACTCAAATTGGAAATACTTGTTTTGAAAAGTATAATATGATATTGAAAAACTTTATGAGTTAATAAAGTTAGAATGAGCGTTTGGGTAATAAATGAAATTATCTTTATAAACCATGATGTTGTTAAATATTAAATCTTTAGAGTCACCTAAGATAAGTTAAATCCTTGGGGAAAGATAGTGTGATATATGATGAGATAGACCATTGGGAAGGTTAGTGCGATAGGAGTGCACATTAGAAGAGAGGTGAGAATTTCTCAAGAGAGTGTCGCACTAATATGTTGTTGCATTGGCCTGTATCAATTTAAATACTTGTTAAACGAATTTTTAAGTCATATACACTATCGGGATCTGACCCGTTTCTATTCCTCTTTGTCTCTTGTATATATATGTATATATTACAGGTGCCCAGCCACAGGGGCGTCTTGTTTAGGATCCCTTGGAAGGAACGTGCTGCAGCTTTGGTGGGAGTTGCAGGCCACTTGCTTAGACGATTTCATTTACTTGATTCCACTTCTATCATTCTCCTTATTGGGCACGTGTCGCCCTTTCCACTATTTATCTGTTTTATTGGGACATTTGCATTTCAGTTATTTCTAGTACTGTTACTTTGGGATTTATTCAGCATGTATGTTTTACTTTAAGTTTTAAATGCTGGGATTGGGTTGTTAAATGTTAAATTATTGGATTGATTGTTTAATAAAATAAATAAATAAAATTGGAAAGTAATGTTTAAAAAAATGGTTTCGACACTTAGCTAAATTAAATAGGGTGTTAAATTTGGAAAAGTTATTTTTACGACAGTGATGCTAAGAATGAACCAACTTTTCACCTTGATTTTAATTTAATAAAGGAGTGATCGCCCGGTATTTAATTAGGCGGGGTGTCACAGGTGGTATCAGAGCATCAGGTTCTAGTGTCCATAGGATCTGTACGGCTTATTTTTTCTTTCAGCTTAACGTTTTTGCTATACAGCCCTATTTTTAGGATTGTTGTATTCCTGCTTTTACGTTTACGTCTCCAGCCATTTGGGATTTGATAATGACTGGGGACTAATAAACTTCTTCACATTTCAGATGCCTCCGAGACGTGCACCGAAGGATAGGCGTGCCCAGGCCGAGCAGCCAGTAGCTCTGGCACAAGGCACTATGAATGCTAATGAAGTAGCCGCCATTATTGCTCAGGCGGTGAATGTCGCGCTAGCGGTGGTTCAGTAGGCTCCACCCCAGATTCAGGCAGTCGCGCCAGTACCATCACAGCTTCCATCTGCATGGGAGAGGGTTAGGGACGCTTTTCAGAAGGCGCATCCCCCTGAGTTCTCTGGTAGCTCAGATATCGTCACAGTCAGCCAATGGAAGAAAGACATCCAGCGGCATCTTCGTATGTATGAGTGCACCGACGTGAAAAGGCAGTTATTGGCTTCCTTTAGGCTGGTGGGGGCCACTTTGCAGTGGTGGGAGTCCACTACCACCTTGGAGGAGAGGGACACGGTCCCTATTCAGTCGTTTTGGGAGCGGTTTGACCCGCAAGTACTTTCCACCCGCCGTGCAGACTGAGATGAGGCGGAAATTACTGAATTTGAAATAGGAGAACTCTACCGTTGCTGAGTATGAGGAGGAGTTCACGAGACTTCTCACCATAGTGCCAGATGAGGCACCTACTGATAGTAAGAAGATAATGTTGTTTGTGGACGGGTTAGCTTGGAGGATCCGTCAGCATCTTATAGGGAATCTATCTCTGAGTACTTTCACTGATGAACTCAATGCTGCGTTACTACATTACCAGGATCACCGCTTCCATTTGCAGGGAAGCAGGAGAGCAGGAGAGTCCAGACAGCAGGGCAGGACCGGGGGTAGTAGTGCTAGTGGGGCACCATCTCATGGACAGACTCGTCAACATGAGCAGAGTTCCCATCAGGGGGACCCTACTAAGCGATTCCGTTCAGGTGATTCCAGGCATGGATTTGGGGGTTATAGGCAGGGCCAGCCTAATCAACAGGGCCAAAAGCGTGCTAATCAGGGCCAACCGGGCCAGTGGCAGGGAGGTAACGGCCAGCAGGGCCGTGGTCAGCAGGGTCAGAGGGGAGGTAACTTCAGAGGCCGGTGTTTTGTATGCGGAAAGCATGGTCATAAGCGCCAGGATTGCCCAGAGGTTAATAGGGCCCCACAGCAGCAGGGTGCCCGTAATGAGCCACAGAGACCACTTTTTCCAGCTGCCCTCCCAGCTCCAGCCCAGGTGCCAGCCATTCCAGCAGCTCCAGTGCAGCAGGGGCAGTTACAGTACGGACGTGTCTATAACGTCCACCAGGCAGCAACTCCACAGGCACCACCCGCGATTGAGGGTATGTTTCCTATCCATGGTACTATGGGTCGAGTTTTGTTTAATACTGGGGAGATGTATTATTTTATAGCTACGCATTTTACGAAGGCCTTAGGGTTGTTAGCCATAGTAGAGAGCACAGTGACGTGTGTAGACTCACCACTGGGGAGTGGGTCGCTTATCTTCTTTATATGCCGGGGAGTGGGGGTAGAGATTGGTAGTTTGGTATTACTTGCAGACATGTTAGTCTTAGATATGCATGAGCATGATGTTATTATCGGTATGGATTGGCTCGCAGCTTATAGAGCAATGATTGATTGCTTTGGTGGGAGCATTATTTTTGCCAATCCAGGGCAAGATATGTTTGTAGTGGCGATGCCTCTCCCAGAGGGAGGTTCGACCGCTCATTTGTATTATATAGAGGAGGATGCCTCTAAGAAGGTTGTGATTCCTTTAGACTCGATCCCAGTCATTCGTGAGTATTCTGATATATTCAAAGAAATACCAGGCCTACCCCCCAGTCGAGAGATAGACTTTGTCATAGATTTATTGCCAGATACGAGACCTATAGCACGCGCTCCATACCGTATGGCTTCGACGGAGATGCAAGAGTTACGAGATCAGATAGAGCAGCTGTTAGGTCAGGGCTTCATTCGCAGGAGTACCTCACCTTGGGGCGCTCCAGTCTTGTTTGTGAAGAAGAGAGATGGTTCACTGAGGTTATGTGTGGACTACCGGGAGTTGAACAAGGTCACGATACGGAATAAGTATCCGTTGCCTCGAATCGATGATCTGTTCGACCAGCTGAGGGGAGAAACTTTCTTTTCGAAGATAGATCTGAGGTCAGGGTACCATCAGCCACGTATTAGAGAGCAGGACATTTCAAAGACTGCCTTCTTGACGAGATATGGGTCTTACGAGTTCAGAGTGATGCCATTTGGTCTCACAAATGCTCCAGCCATATTCATGGACTTAATGAACCGAGTATTCAGAGAGTTCTTAGATCAGTTGGTCATCATCTTCATAGATGACATTTTGATATATTCACACTCCGAGGAGGAGCATGCCGAGCACTTGAGGCAGGTTCTTCAGACTTTACGAGAGCATCAGTTGTATGCTAAGTACGAGAAGTGTGGATTCTGGTTGCAAGAGGTACAGTTCTTGGGGCATGTTGTTTCTAAACAGGGGATAGCCATTGACCCAAGCAAAGTGTCAGCGGTGAGGGAGTGGGGACAGCCCACGACACCGACGGAAGTGCGTAGTTTCTTGGGGTTAGCCAGATACTACAAAAGATTCATTCGGGGATTCTCCAAAATAGTGGGTCCATTGACGAACCTGACTCGCAAAGGGGTACCATATGTTTGGGATGATGCTTATCAATTGGCTTTCGACGAGATGAAAGACAAGCTTACTTCAGCACCAGTCCTTGCTTTACCGAAGTCGGGTGTGGAGTACTTGGTTTACACCGATTCCTCTTTACGGGGACTTAGGGGAGTACTTCAACAGGAAGAGAAGGCTATAGCTTTTGCCTCCCGCAAGCTTAAGCCGCATGAGAAGAATTACCCCACCCACGACCTATAGTTAGCAGCGGTCATCTTTGCATTGAGGATATGGAAACACTATTTATTGGGGGAGAAGTTCCGTTTGTTCACAGATCACAAATCACTGCAGTACCTATTCACTCAGCGAGAGCTGAATATGCGTCAGCGCAGATGGTTAGAGTTTGTGAAGGACTATCAGTTCGACATACAGTATCATCCTGGCAAAGCCAACGTAGTTGCTGATGCGTTGAGCCGTAGACCGGTAAATGAGGTAGCGAACGTCTGGAAAGCGAAGTGGAAGGAGTTGGGTCACCAGGACGCAGTAGCCTGTTCCTTCATATCTATTATGACAATCACACTCGAGATTGTTACGAGGGTAATACAGGCCCAAACCACAGACCCGTTTTTCCAGGAACAGATTGTACGACTTTTAGCCGAGGGTGCTGAGTCCTATTATGTTAGTTCTGATGGGGGTTTGAGGTTTAATGGGAGGTTAGTGATTCCAGAAGGGGAAGAATTGCGTCATGCAGTGATGACCCAATCTCACGGGTCCCGATTTGTGGTACATCCTGGAGGAGATAAGATGTACCAGGATATGAGGAGGCAATAATGGTGGAGTGGGATGAAGAAGGACATTGTTGAGTTCGTGTCCAAGTGTTCTACCTGCCAGCTGGTGAAGGTGGACCATCAGAAACCATCAGGATTGCTTCAGCCATTGAAAGTACCCGCGTGGAAGTGGGAGAGTATTTCCATAGATTTTATAACAGGGTTGCCTACATCACAGCAGGGCCACGACTCTATCTGGGTGATTGTAGACCGTTTGACCAAGGTGGCTCATTTTGTGCCGGTGCGGACAGATTATACCACAGGTCAGTATGCTCAGTTGTTCATTACTGAGATTGTTAGATTACATGGGGTGCCCCTGAATATTGTGTCAGATAGAGACAAGATTTTCGTGTCACATTTCTGGGAAAGCTTTCAAGAGGCTATGGGTACTGAGTTGAGGTTGAGTTCAGCTTATCACCCACAGACAGATGGACAGACAGAGCGTACTAATCAGATGTTAGAGGATACGCTACGCATGTGTGTTCTTGATTTTGGAGGAGGTTGGGAGCCACATCTTCCACTGGTAGAGTTTTCTTATAATAACTCTTATCAGTTTACGATTGGTATAGCTCCATTTGAGGCTTTGTATGGCCGGACTTATCGTTCTCCAACTTGTTGGCTCGAGGTGGGGGATAACAAGTTTCTAGGACCAGAGGTGATTCAGGAAACCTCCGCGAGGATTGAGATGATCAGGAGTCGCGTTCGAGTAGCCCAGGACAGGCAGAAGAGCTACGCCGATGCGAAACGGTTCTTCCGGGAGTTTAATGTGGGGGACCAAGTGTTATTGCGTGTATCTCCTATGAAGGGAGTGATGAGGTTCGGGAAGAAAGGGAAATTGGCCCCGAGGTACGTGAGACCATTTCCCATTATCGAGGGGATTGGGCCGGTAGCATACAGATTGGGACTACCAGAGCACTTACATCGCATTCACGATGTATTCCACATCTCGTCGTTGAGACGGTATCTTCGGGATGATATGGCCCATACTCACATCGCGATAGATGAGATAGACTTTCAACCTGACAGCTCTTACGAGGAGAGACCGATGGCTATCCTAGACTATAGTGTGAGGAGATTGAGGTCGAAGATAGTTCCACTTGTACGGGTCCAGTGGGAGCATCATAATGTGGAGGAATCCACTTGGGAGCGCGAGGTCGATATGCGCGAGAGATATCCAGATTTGTTCTTACCAGGTATGCCTTATTTTCCGAATTTCGGGACAAAATTCCGTTATTAAGGGGGAAGTATGTAATACCCCGTATTTTTATGCTATATTAATTTGGGGATTTATTAATATTAATGTGAATTAATTATTTAATAAAAATCTGAAATGAATTATGTTATAATTATTAACGTGATGAGAGTTAGTAATTATGGGAAAATTTTTTGAATATTACTAATGGTCAAAGTAATATATAATAGTGGCCATATTAAATGTCACGAGTGAATAAAATGACAATTTTAGAAATTTGAGTCGTCGGGACTAAATATTGATAAATAAAAGTAAATATTTTATAAGTTGTTCGTATGGTCGTTTTGAGTGCGCCAACGCGTCCGGAAGGGTCGAGATAGTCAGAAAAGTATACCCAGGAGTTTGATTTGGGTCTCGGGGCGTTTTTAGGCCTAATTAGTACCCCGGGAGGGCATTTTAGTCATTTTGTATTTTTGGGTAATTAAACCCACGAAAATTAAAGGGGTTATATCAGATGTTTAGGTTATATCCTAGGGTTAGATAACTCAAAACACTAGAACGGCCATTGGAGAGGAGAGGAGAGAGCTCTCAAGGCATTCCAAGGCTCAAAACTCACCCGTTTGCACCGCCGCCACCGCCAACGCGTAGATCGCGAGACGGGGAACACAACCACACCAAATTCGACACCAACCCAGATTTTTTAAAATCCCAGGCAAGTTTTTATCTTGCTTATTTCGTTGATGCATCATCCATATTAGTTTAGGAGTTATTAGGATGAGATTTATGGAAGAAAAACCCAATTTGAGATGGGAAATTTTCATGTAGTGATGATTTATATGATATTCTGGAAACCCTTTGTCATGTAAAGGATTAAGAGTTTGATTAAGAAAAGAGTTCTAATCATATACAAACACTAAAAAAATTTTATTCTGGACGATCGGACCATTGGAATTGGATGAAATTTTACAGAGAATTAGCTGAAGACGAGAGGAAGTTACAGAAAAAAATTCAGCTTGATCGGACAGTTCAATATTTTTTAATATTTTTTTTTGCTAGACAGTTTTATGTTTTGAGGACTCTTAGAGATAATAAAAATTCAATTAAAACTCCATTTTAATTCCGATTTCGAAACCGTTTGAAATTCTCATCTTTGAAAATAAAATTCAAAATGCTTTAATGTAAGGCGTAATCTATATTTTTGGGATATTTTTCATAAGGGATAATGTAAGTATATATTAAAGGGGAGAGACACGTAAGAGAGAGTTACATTGGAACATAAATGGATATCTACTGAATTGTACATTTGGAAGAATAGAGTCCATGAGGGTTACGTAGTAAGTTGGAAAAACCCTTCGAATTAAAGTGAGAAACGAACCATTATACTTGATAAATAATAATGAGAAAATAAGGAAAAATGTTGTGAATGTGGGTTATTGGATAAACCTAAATTGATATAATAAAAATGGTATATTTATATGATTGTGTATGCATATATTATATACCTGTGAAAATCATGCCCGCGCTACTTGCTATCCCTGAGGTTTCCGCGCTGGGACGATCTTATCTCGTGTGCCTTATGGGGTATATTGACTCGTACCCTAGAAGATAGAAATCCTAGGTACAGGCTATCGAATTGGTAGTCACGGTCCTAAGAGACGTGAGGGTATGTACTGACCTCTTGGACTTGGAAACTATGCTTCGCCTCAATATTGTTTGTGTATGTATTTATACAGTTCGAGAGTGATTCCGAACTTGTATTCCCTTTAGTACGATTGATACGGGGATTGGATAGCAGAGTATGCTCACACCATAATTTTTATGTGGGGTGCTGTTAGAATATATATATTATATGAGTATTTAATATATATATGACCTTCCGAAATTTGGGAAACTGCCTATTGTGTTATGGTAAGTGAGACATGTATAATGACTCAAATTGGAAATACTTGTTTTGAAAAGTATAATATGATATTGAAAAACTTTATGAGTTAATAAAGTTAAAATGAGCGTTTGGGTACTAAATGAAATTATCTTTATAAACCATGGTGTTGTTAAATCTTAAATCTTTAGAGTCACCTAAGATAAGTTAAATCCTTGGGAAAAGATAGTGTGATATATGATGAGATAGACCATTGGGAAGGTTAGTGCGATAGGAGTGCACATTAGAAGAGAGGTGAGAATTTCTCAAGAGAGTGTCGCACTAATATGTTGTTGCATTGGCCTGTATCAATTTAAATACTTGTTAAACGAATTTTTAAATCATATACACTATCGGTCTCTGACCCGTTTCTATTCCTCTTTCTCTCTTGTATATATATGTATATATTACAGGTGCCCAGCCACAGGGGCGTCTTGTTTAGGATCCCTTGGAAGGAACGTGTTGCAGCTTAGGTGGGAGTTGCAGGCCACTTGCTTAGACGATTTCATTTACTTGATTCCACTTCTATCATTCTCCTTATTGGGCATGTGTCGCCCTTTCCACTATTTATCTGTTTTATTGGGACATTTGTATTTCAGTTATTTCTAGTACTGTTACTTTGGGATTTATTCAGCATGTATGTTTTACTTTAAGTTTTAAATGCTGGGATTGGGTTGTTAAATGTTAAATTATTGGATTGATTGTTTAATAAAATAAATAAATAAAATTGGAAAGTAATGTTTAAAAAAATGGTTTCGACACTTAGCTAAATTAAATAGGGTGTTAAATTTGGAAAAGTTATTTTTACGACAGTGATGCTAAGAATGAACCAACTGTTCACCTTGATTTTAATTTAATAAAGGAGTGATCGCCCGGTATTTAATTAGGCGGGGTGTCACATGAACGTTCCTCGGTGTTGATGGAGGTGGAAATGGAATTCTTAAGTCCGGAGGAGCCATTGCCGCAAATCCAATACCATCGTGGTTAGCCCAACGGAAATAAGTCGGCAACATCGGACCTCGTGATGCTACGCTCCAATATAGATCCCATTCTGCTTGATTAGTAATGACTAAATCATTCCCAACAAACTCACATTCGTTGTTTCGATCAAAAAAGTGATGGCGTTCGAAATAGGACATTGGGTGTGGTGGGTCATGAGGGATCGTGATGCTACCCGTCAACTGTCTATAACATCTGTCACTTAGATACTATGTCCCCCTGAGGCATAGATCCAATAGAATGTAGCGTCGCATGCCCAATTGTCTTGCAATATTTACCACTCCTATATTATTTTGCAACAACATAATAAATGGTTGCCATGTAATAGAATCCGGGGACCGACCCTCTAATTGTTCTTGCATTACTAGCTTTAAACCTCATTTGCCCTGCAATTACTGCCCGATGATCGATCATCTAGTGCAACATTTGAGGCCAAACATTGGGCGCATTAACAATTCAGAGAGGAGCAACTGTGTGCAAGTATTCGTAGTCCAAATACTGAAACATAAATAAGTTTATTACTAAACATTTTTATTAAAATTATATAGCAAATAATGAATAAAATATCGCTTTACCTCCAAAACTTGCCAAAAACAATTCATTTGCTTGACTTCCCACCGACTAATAACATCTAAGGCATAATATATCCTCGCCATTATTGCTGAACCCCAGTCTAATCCCGCCATATTTTCAAAATTTTCCAAGTATGTAGCCCAATCAACTAAAATGATGTTTTTTAGGTTTGGGAAGAAAATAGATCCACATACGAAAATAATAAAAACTCAGGCTACTTGTAAAGCGGTAGCTGAGTGATTAACCCTATTATCCGTCCAATGAAGTAAATGCTCTTTCAAAGAAGATAAAGCAATGCTTCTATTTTGTATATGAAAATTGTTTAGATCGGGATAATATGTCGCGAGAAAATGTTCTGCCGTTCGATTTGCGTGGTTAGGAAAGGGAGGAAGTTGGTTTCCCACACCGACTGTAATGCCTGCAAAATATAATTATAATTAATATTTTAAATATAATAATAAATACAACAATATAATGAATATAGTTATAATATAAATTAAGACAATATAATAAAAGGTGCAATTATAAATGAAGTAAATAATTCGTACCGGTCAAATGAACGAAATCAAAAGGGGTAATTTCGAGCTCCACGAATGGCAAATAAATGGTGTGAGTTTCTGCCGACCAACGCGATGCTAACGCCTCGACTATTTTGTTATCGGAGTTTGAAAATCCTTCCGAAAATATATGTGAGAACCCAAATATATTGATATATGCTGTCACATTTTCGCCCACCAAAAGTTCGGAATAAACCTCCCAAGCTGAGTGGACGCTACCACGCATCGTAGTAAATTCATTGTCGGGAGAAGCAGTTTGTTCAATAATAGAGTTGGTAACATTTGACGCGCCTACTTCGTGTAAACGATGACGATCTTGATCGACCTCATCTCGGTGGGGAGATTAAGGTTGATCAACGTCACGAATTGGTTCCGCTTTTTTACGAGCAAAATAACGATTCAATCGAATATTCACCTCCATATTTTTTAAATAGAGGTATAAAAATACAGAATAAAATAAAATAATTATTTTTAATTTATAATTATGAAATTATAAATTGAAAATTAATGAGAGAAGAGTGGTGAAGAATTTAAAGAAATTGTGAGGAATAATGAATAAGAAATGGGGTATTTATAGTTAAATGAGAGGGTTTAAACTATAAATATAAAAACTATATTAATACAATGGCTAAAATTCCAATGGTAATAAATGGCAAGTGGTGGCATCATTCGGACGGACAAAAGAAACCGCCCCATTCAGATGGACAAAAGATGTTCGTCCCGTCCCACCTCTAGCGGGTGCCCATTGCGAAGACAACACTGTGTCTCCTCCCATAAACCCATAGGTTTATTGGAGCCCATTGTGGATGGACTAATGACCCAGAGGCCAAGGGTTAGAATGTCAAGGGATGTAATGCAATTATATATTAAGCATTTACATTCTTACATATTATATGTGACGATGAGTTGTACAAATTATGAGTACTATGACTCTTAATATGTTGACCCTTTACTGATCTTCTACATTTGGTCGGCCTTCTCAATACTTGGTTGGCATTCCTTGTATTGGTCGGCATTCTTTGTTAAGTTATCATCAGTTGACTGTGATTAAGGCCACGTAGGAGAACAAATGTTTATTTCTGATTGGTCAACGTAGATGGATAATTTTTTGTATCAACATAAGAACCCAATTTTCTATGTTTGATGCTTGCATCAAAGTATAGAGCATTTGATTTAGGGTATAGCTCGAGCTATTTTCATAATAATTGGTTGGCAGCCGACTTACCACACTTGTAAAATTTAACTGGTACTGTTTGAAGATGGCAATTTGCAAATAATTTGAAATTTAACGAACTGCCCAAGGGTAAATGAGTATTTTTCATCATTTGATTTGTGAAGTCATCGAAAAGTTAGTCGTTGGTACGTTTAATCATTACGTTTGTTATTTTTTAGGCAACCTATAAAAGGCGGTGAACTTTACTGATTTTGCTTTACCACCAAACTTTTGAACTGTAGCAGCTAACTTTGAACTCTTCAGTGCCCATTTGCCGTCGTTCTTCGTCTCTTTTGACAGTTCTTGCTGAATCCTTAAGTTTCTATAAGAATTATTTCCTTTTCCTTATTTTTTATTCTTAAATCATGGTTTACATAGTTCATATTAATTCTTAAGACAAATTTAGAAGGGAATGAAATATACCAGATTGGGTAGATTTAGAGTTTCCTAGTCCTCCTATTGATGTCTTCTCTTTATCTGAAGGTCATTGGATTCCTTCCTTATTCATAGCTGAGTGCGGCTTTACTTTTCCCCCAAATAGTTTTTACTTAGAGTTCTGTCAATATTTTGATGTTATACCTGTTAGAGTAGCCCCCAATACTTGGAGGATAGTTAATGGAATCCATAGGCTTAACCAAATCCATGGGACCTATATCGAAATCCCTAAAATTATGTTCTATTACAAATGGGTCACCAATGACAATACATATTATTTGAAGACTAGGTTTTGCCAATAGAGCCCTAGTTGTCAATTTGCCAGACTCCAATAAAGATTATTTTGATCATGGGGTTATTGTAAAGAACTAGCAATACACTCTTCTTCAAGGGGTGAAGTATATAATGGACCTAAATTCCCTTAAGAGGGTCATGGCATGGTTTTAATAAATATATTTTGTGTATTCATGCTGATGAAATACTTATTGATATTTCCCCTTAACATTTGTTGTTTATTTACTTGCAGTTGATAAGAAGAAGAAGGGACCCAAAGAAAGTGACATCAAGCTTGACGAGCTCAAGTTTTTGTGGGGCATTTATTAAAAGATAGGCGAGGATCATACTAGGCCGGCTTCATACTTGATGAAGTATAGAATTTTTGTAACTTCTTTTGTTGCCCGACCAACATCTTCCACCACTTCCACCATCATAGACTTGGAGAAAGATCCAATCTCTACTTCCTCTGCCACTTCATCTAGTGATGAACTTATTGTTGGAACTTCCTCCTCTTTTGATTCCGACCTTACCCTTTTTGTGAGGGTAAAAAGAAGTTTCCCAATCTCTTGGGAGATGACTCTGCTACTGGCACCACTAAGCTTATTGATATTCATGCCTCTAAGAATAAAACTAGTGTTAGAAAGAATCCCCCGTCCAACAAAAGTGATGAATCTCTTTTGAAACAGCTGAGGAAATATCCCGCTGACAAGCAGGTTGAGAAATTTATTGATGTTGACCAATAAGGCTTGGTTTGTATTTCTCCTTCTGCTATTGGCTCATCTATAACCTTTAACCCTAGCTTGGCTAGAAAATGGATGAAGTCTGGCACCCTCCCAAACCATAGAGTTGTTGCTACCTCTTTGCCTCGATTAAAACTGTTAAAAAGGTATACTTAGAGCTTAGCCTTGGTAAGTTTTTAGCTTCAAGGTTGATCGGATATTATTCATGTCTTTCTTAGCTTTTACTGACTTGTCTTTTTCTTACGATTCTTGGTCGACTATAACCAAATTTTAGAGAAGGATGATCCTCTTCGTTCTTCTTCAGATGATTTAGAAGAGGCCTTTGCAGGTCTTAGAAAATATTTGATTGATTCTCAATAAGCCTTGGAGACAGAGAAGAAGACTTGGAAAGAGAAGATCAAGATTGTTAAAGAAGGCTGACTCGACTGTTGCTCAAGCTAAACGCAAGGCAAAGGCTGCTGAAGGATAAGTGGCTAAACTATCGAAAGACCTTTCTTCTGAAAGGGCCAAGAGAAATAAGGACAGGGAAGAATACTTAAAAGAGGATTGGGACAAATCCATTTCAGCCGCCTCTGCCCAAATTGAATACGCAAAGAAGAAATTCTTTGAGGAAGGATGGTCGGCATCATTGAAAGAAGTTAACACTGCTAAGGATTCTGAAATTTTTCTGAAGCATGACCCTGGCTCTCCCCCCAGTCTTAATGATGAAGTTGAGGATGATGTTAGTTATGGGGAATCACCTTTGGTGGTTGATTCTTCTATCCCTTCTACCGACCCAGACCATAATGTTGCTGATTCAGCTATCCCTTCATTTGAACAAGATAAAACCCATGTTGATCCAGATGCCTTTTCTATCGACCAGGGTGTAAATCTTGATATTGAAAAGGATAGGAAGAATGTGTAGAATTGTTCGGCATTTGGTCTTTATATTTCGCACCTTTCTTTTGCTTTTTTTGCTTCTACTCTAATGTACTTGTAATTTTCGTTTATTTATTAATAAAAGAACCCTTTCTTTATACTGTTTGTTGTCTCTCGGTTGTTGTTATATCTTATTCTATTATTGATCAATTATTACTTTGTCTTTTTAGTTCATGAATAAGATGGAATAAATTTCTTCCAATGATTCTGATTTAATCAAGCGGTGCAATAACCTATTCAAGGTTGGTCACTTGGATTTAACTGGTGAAGAATTAGCAGGCTTGCTCGGTGCAGATGCTTCTGATCAAGACAAAGATGCATATACTTATCTCAAGTTTCTTCTTGATCGGGATGTGGCCAATAATGTTACATACTATGAAATGATCGAATAATTGTAGACAGAACATAACGAGGCTAAAGCTTTACTACATGTCGACTACGAGGCCAAATACCAAGCATTGAGTGAAGCCTAGGGGTTTGTGGAAAAATTAGAGAAATATGCTTCTACTTTTGGGAAGAAGGAATTTTTGCTGAACTGTGAAGTTAATGAGGTTAGAAAAAATTCTAAACTCTTGGAGAAAGAGAATAATAAGTTGAGATATGAATTTGGGTCTTTAAAAAGTTGAGAATAATAAGCTGAGAGATAAACTTGGGTCTTTAAAAAGTTCTTCCACTACTATTACCGATGAATGTGCTTCTTTCCTAGAGAATGAGAATTCCAAATTAAGAGAAGAACTTGAAGCTTTAAAAAAGTCCAAACCTGCCCAATCTTCCAAACAGAGAGTTGGCCGACCAAATGCTGAAGAGGTTAGGACGAAGAAGGCCACTTTGATTGATCAAGTTGCCCAGCTGAAGGCCAAGAACTGAGTTATTATCTATAAAGCTGAAAGTTAAAGACCAAGCCCTTGCTGACCAATTCTCCCAATTGAAGGAGAAATATGAGGTTTTAAACAGACTTCAACATCAAGTTGAAAGATTAACCTTCCAATTTCACTAGCAACCCAGAGAAGTATAAATGGATGGCTATAATGAAGCTTTGGGTTATATAGATGATCACCTTGCTCAATATAATCGTGAAGGTTATAAATGGGGTTAGACCAGTTGCTTAATTATGATGAAGGTTGATCATGATAGCAAACTTTGGTATTGACATGATCCCAAATTCTTAGACTGCCAACAACCTTCGTTCGAGTTGGATGTCAGCTGGAATCCTGTTGAATCAATTCCCCAATGCTTGATATCAACATACTTAAGAGGATTATCAATTACATGGTGATATTGAAATAGTTCAACCTCCTCATCTAATAAACATTGAGTAGCAGTAACAGTAGGATTCTTCAAGATTTCAACTTCATCAATTCTCCTTATACGCTAGATGATCCTCCTGATGGCATGGAAAAAGTGCAGCCATCTTCCAAAGCTGAAGGAAAACGTCCAATGGAATAATTATCTTGTAATTCATTTGAAGTACATATGATTGTAATAAAATTTATAGTAATGAAATATTCTAATTTATGGATATTCAAATCAATTAGTTAACTTGAAATTGTTGTACCATTGGTTCGACTAATACATTTAGATATATTTATCCAAATTTAGTATCAGTTACCAGTAATATTGCCATAGGTTTCACTAATGCACTTAGATTTATCACCTTAAGTTTAGCATCGGTTACCAGTGGTGTTGACGTAGGTTGTACTAATGCACTTAGATTTATTGACCTAAGTTTTGCATTAGTTACCAACGGTGACCAAGCGTATGTGGAATCTATGTTTATATTCTTATATCTAGGAATTTTTATAGGCCTTCCTCCATTTGACTTGGTTTGGGTAAAATGCATCTTTAACACTTAAGTTTTTGGCCAAGTGTTGAGGATTTTAATCGTATTTTGACTTGGATTTTTCATAGCCGACTAAGTACTGAGGCTTTTTATTTTGATCATAACGAATCGAAAATAATATCTTTGGTCAGAACTGAGATTTCTGATCTGAGGGATATATGTATATGTACCTCCATACTCCAAAAATAAATCAAAAACTAAACTGAAATAACGGAAACCGACAATTTTATTGAAAATCATATTGAAAACCTTTTAAATACAAAGCTTGCAATCTACTGAAAATACTTTCTAAAGTGTTAGGCATTCCAAGGATTCTTGAACTCTTCACCCTCCAAAGTTTCTATTCGGTATGTTGTTGTCAAATTTTAAATATTAAAATTACCGCAAGTGCACAGGCCATTGGAATATAGCGAGTGTAAGTACGAATCGAACCCACAGAGATTTCGTCAATTTTTATAAAAGGACTGGTTGTCCAACTAGACATATGAGTGTATAAATGTGATTGAGTTTCTAAAATAAAAATAAAAGTGGAATAAACGAATAAGTAAGAGTTAATATCAAATGTGGAAGAAACTAGGACGTTGGTTTCGTTTGTCAATTGTAATTAAATTTACACATTAATTAAATTCTGTAATTCAGAATAAAAATACAAAATATACCGACTCTCGCCGCGTACATTTCGGAGAATAAAACTTTACTTGCATTCAAAATATTTTAACGTCTCTTAAATTAGACACCATAAATCCCTATTCCCTCGAAAATAATTACATATGCACTTACAATGTATTTTTTGTTTTAAAGAGAAAAAAAAAATTAATAAAAGCACACTATAAGATTGGGAATATATATATATATATATATATATATATAAATACAGAGAGAGAGAGAGAGAGAGACTAGAAAAAAATTGCTATTGAAAATAAATAAAAAAATATAGTTTTTTTTTGTTTTTGTATTTTTGAGTACTTTTATGACAAAACTAGTGTTAAAAATAACTAGTTATTCATAAAAGACTTTTAAATCCGAATTCTTTTTATAAATTACAGCAGTGTTGAATTCTGAGGATTTTCAGAAAAAAAAAATAATATCGAATTTTTCAAAATTTTAGATAGTTTATGACAAAACTAGTGTAAAAAACAACTATTTTATCACAAAAAACTTGAATCTGATTTTTTTTTCCTGAAAATAATAATAAGAAAATAGGCTGCTGGAAATTTGAATGTTTGGGGAAAAAAAATTGGATTTTTTTTAAATTGGATTTTTTGGATTTTTATTATTATTTTTTTTCAGAATGAAAGAAATCTGAGAGTTTCCAGAAAAAAAAAATGTTTTTTTTGGAGTTTTCAAATTTTTATGTTCTTTTGTGACAAACTAGTGTTAAAACAACTAGTTTCTCATAAAAGACTTTAAATCTTATTTTTTGATATATTATGAAAAAAACATATACTGCTGGAATTTTTGAAATTTTGAATTTTGGGGTTTTTTCGATTTTTTTTGTGTGTTTTTGAGTACTTTTATGGCAAAAGTGTTAAAAACAACCAGTTATTTATAAAAGACTTTAAATTTATTTTTTTATTTTGAAAATAAAAAAAATGCTGCTGGAATATATATATATATATATATAGTCCGAAAATCAATATTCTTAAAATCGACCGAACTCCCCGACAACGGCGCCAAAAACTTGTTGTCAAATTATCGCAAGTGAACGGGGTATTGGAATATGACGGGTGTAAGTACGAGTCGAAGCCATAGAGATTTCGTTAATTTTTATAAAAGAACTAATTGTCCAACTAGACATATGAGTGCATAAATGTGATTGAGTTTTTAAAATAAAAATAAAAGCACAATAAACGAACAAGTAAGAGTTAATATCAAATGTAGAAGAAACTAGGACGTTGGTTCCATTTGTCAATTCTAATTAAATTTAAACATTAATTTAATTCCGTAATTCAGAATAAAAACACAAAATATACCGACTCTCGTTCCGTATATTTCGGAGAATAAAACATTACATGCGTTCAAAATATTTTAACGTCTTTTAAATTAGATACCATAAATCCCTATTCCCTCGAAAATATCATGTTCTAAATTTTTAATGTATATTTAAGCATGAGGTATCAAAATATCTAAGTGCAAGCATAACCCATCAAAAATGACAACTTAAAATTTTTGAAACATGAATTTATAATTAATTCTTGAGGTTTAAAATTACACTTTCGTGTAATTTTAAGCCAATACCACTTTTTTTCAAATTAAAACACGTCGAAATATGTACGAAATTAAATTAACATGCGTAATTTAATTAGTCATAACAAACATCAACTAAAGTCGTTGTAGTTAAATTACTCATACATCATATTTGACACACAAATATTGCAAGATGAAATAATAATTTTCATTAATAAATGTCAATTTACAAAAATTGCATCCAAGACGTGAGTTATAATACACAATATGCTCCTCCAAAGTCTTCCTTAAAAATACTCTCTACACAGATTTTTTTTATCTCTCAAACTGTGTTTATCAACATACACACTAATGTCTCTTTTTTATTGTGTCTCTTGTGTGTCCACCCTTGAGTTGCCGCAATACCTCTTTTATAATCCACGACCCTTTTCGTTTCTTGGAGGATTCTTTTTTGGTCAGTGGCTCAAATGAAATAGTGGGTTTTGGAGTAGTGGGGGTAGTGGGAAGTGGTTGGAATCGTGGGTTAAACCGGGTTAAGGGGTTGCCGGAGCTGGTCAGATTTCGGGTTGGAGTTGTGGGTATCCCAGTTTTCGAGTTATGGGTTCGATGGTTAATGGAGTAAGGAGAGAGAGAGTGTGGGTGGTTTGAGAATATGATGAATAGTGGGGTATAAGGATGTGATGATGGGTTTGTGAAGTGGAGGTGAGGTTGGTCGTTGTTGGGTATGGAGGTTGGAGAGAGAAAATCGTATGTGGGGAAGAGAATGGGTGAGATTATTAGGTGTGGTGAGGGTGTATGATCAAAGGTGTATGTGAGGGTGTAACGTAGAGTTATTTGGGTGTATGAGTGTGTAGGGTACCTAGTGTGTGTGTTTAATGTGTACACCTAATAAAACTTAACCAAATTATTTACAACTCAATTAAAAATTATAAAAATAATAAATATAAATAAATTATAACCAATAAATAATAAGGCACACAAAAAAAGAATGAAAATAAATTAATAAAACTAAAAGAATAAATCAAGAAATAATTATAAAAAATGTACAATGACTCAAATAAAATAAATAACACTAAAGCAACACCATGACATATAAAATGACACACTCTAAATAATATTCACATAAAATAATTAATCAAAAGTAAAAATAAAGACACTAAAAATAAAAATAAGATAAATTAATATGACACGCACACGAATAAAAAAAATAACATTACGCACATAATTAAAATATGAAAATGACTAAAAATATGTACATGACTCAATAAAAAAAATCTAAGAAAAATAAGTACAAACTAGATACACACCCAAGGTGTACGTGTGGGTTGGGCTCGATTCAGGGATCGGTTTTGGTTAAGGGATTGGGTTAAACTTCGGAGTTGACTTTTGACATTCTTTCGGCTTCGAATTTTTAACGGTCATAACTTCTTCATTTCAACTCCGATTGACATGTCGTTTAAACCCAGGTGTCCCTTGATTCAAGGCCTTCAATTTCCGTGTTTGGACCGAGTCCGAATTAAATCATTTGAATTTATAATTTTACCCCTGAAGTTGCGCAGGTGCCCGTTTCATGCCCAAATTGAGTCCAAACTTTGCCGCTTGCCTTATAGACCTGTCAATACTCAAAAACAACCTTGAACAAGAGATTAACAATGAATATAAGATGTGAGCGTGAAGTTCTCAAAATTGTATTATTAACCCTATTTATTCTAAAATTTGTATTGTTCATTTAAATAACAAAAATAACTCTAAAATCTCTTTATTTACAATAAATTGGGAATAACAACGCTTAGATTTGGGTGTAAATAATACAAAATAATGCACTCATCAAATACGCTCAAACCTAAACTTTGCTAGTCCTCGAGCAAAAACTAAAATTTAACTCACTTTCGTAGGAATCACGGTTTCACTTAGCATGTGCAACAAACCGTTGAACCCCTAGGTTACCCTAGTGGACGAGTTTTGTCTCGTGAGGGTTTGTAGTGAATATACCCACAAAATTCAAAAACTTGACTCTATTTACAAAAGAATGTAATATAAGCAAGGTTGAATGCAAATTTCATAAATATAGTAAAAATTCACTTTTCGATCTCAACTTATTTTGTGTGTGTGTGTGTGTGTGTGTATAGCCAATATGACCGTCCAATTCAAAAGATTTGATCGTTAAGTTTCTTACATGAAAGTTCATTTTGATTCAAATTATCACGCTCACAAATGAACACTCATAGTTGGGGAGTTTCTCTCGGTATATGTGAATAAAAGAGTAAATTCAATGAACAATTGTCACATATACATCATGAAAGACAGACATTTTATAATGGATGAATATGATCTCGTGAATGGAAAATCGATTACTTTGAAAACTTAAATCACACCATATATCTCATTCATTCTCTCCATACTATGACTAACTTCACTTGAGATCAATTAGGACTTTCTTTCGGTTGTGTTGTAGGCTCGGTTTTGGTTAGAAAGATCTGGTTTTTGGAGTTTTAAATTTTTTTGAGATTACAAAGGTTATCCGTATTTTGAATTTTCAGGCACTTTTTTCAACCTCTGATAATACGCGAATATTGCGTATTTCATCCGTCAAACCTACGCATTTTAGCCCCCTCGCGTGCCTTAATCTCTATATTTAAGCCCGTTAACCAGACAACCTCGGTTTTTACTGTTAACATGCTATATGGGGTATAATTGGGCTTTTGTAGGTATTTAGGTACCAAGTATGGGATCCGGACGCATTTCGCGCAATTTTCGTACACAACCGCACGTTCAAGGGCAATCCGGTCATTTCACAGATTGGGCACCTGGCCCGACATCTACACGGAAGTTGTAGATCTCCTCGCTAGCTTCGCGTGGCCGCGAACGGTGCGTGATTTCCGAGTCCATATGACAAAGTTACGGCAAATTGAGCGGAGATGGAAAGCATGCCAAAACAGGGGAAACAGCAGGCTGCCCTGCTTTATCGATCGATCGAGCCTTCTTATTTTTACCACGATTTACACTGTCGATCGATCGACCACAGGGGTCGATCGATCGATCCCCTATTTTTTTCCAGCAAATATTTTCTCTTCTTTTCTTTCTTCTTTTCTTTTATTCCAACTTACTACTTAAGCCAATTTTTGTTGTAATAAGGACATATTCAGTAGACAAAATGATTTTAGGTTATAATAGCTTAGGTTTTGAGGGTTTTGAAGAGTTGTTCTTCAATTGTTCTTGGATTGACACCCTTTTGGATTGATTGTTGCACTATTCATCATCCCCTCCATTTATATAGTTTGTATTTCCTTCTTTCTTACTTTGATAGTTTGATTTACATGCTTTCTTAATTAGATTCACATGCTTTCTTCACTTACTTTGTAGTATAGATTTATCGCCTTATTCCTGCTTTCCATTTACCGCATTTTTAACATGCTTTCTAGCTAATCTAAATTAGCTTGTGCTTGAATGGAACTCACTCGAGTTGACGCGTTGCTTTGCTTTGGTGATGGTGTTTACGGGTCTATTTCGGGTGCGTTGTCCTAGTTATTATGCCTAGGAGATTTGATGGGGCATATCATGTATGTCCCGTGCTTACGACCTTTCGTGCGTAATTTCCGGGATATTTGTTGACACCAAAATCTTATTAGGCTTTTATGATGATTTAGGGCGTGACAACCCTTGATTTAATTAACTGTCGAAACGAGACGCACGTGTAATAACCCGTCGATCCATGGAACCATTTTATAGAAATTAAATCGGGTGAGGGATATTCGACGCAACCTATAGTTTTACTCGCTTTCATAATCTAGTTTCAATACACTCGCCTAGATTACTCTTTACCTTTTATGCATCTTTCCCTTTTTAGTTTCTAAACACCTTTTACACTTTTATTCCTGAATTAATAATCTGTTGCGATCTATCGAACACTCCCTGTGGATTCGATACCCGACTTACCGCTGTACTCACCAGTTGAGTGTAGTCGTAACTTAGGTTTTTGTATAGAGTTGGTGAGTCGAATATAAAACGACCGGCACACAGGTGACTCTCGCGCCGCGGTGAAGCCCAGCTCCATCAAAATGGCTCCGTTGCCGGGGATGTGTTTTGTTATAGATTATAATTGTATTATTAGTTTGTAGTAATCTTTTCTTTGTATTTGTATTCTTTCTTTTAACCCTTTTTTGCAGGACTTCTACATTTGAGCGCCTAGGAACGCTTGAATTCACCACCGCACATCATTGTTGTGGAAGTCGCCCTCTCGAGCCTTCGTTGGGGTAAGCATGTCTTATTCTAACTTTTCTGGTAATCCTAATGATAATTCTCAAAATTCCGGTAAACCTTTGACTTTTGGTCAATACTTGCAATCCCAAAAAGTTACAACATCTAAAATGACATTGGGTGAGTATTACGAAAGTCAAAGTTTGGATTACAGCAATTTTGTGCATGATCATTCTGATTTTGGGTCGCAAGATCCTTATGATAAGAATTTTGAATCCAATTGTAATCATTTTCAAAATTCCTATGTTAATGATTTTGAGTGTAGTCCCGAGAACAATTTCCAAACTTCCCATTTTCAAGAATCTGCTCCTCGCCCTATGACTTTCGGTGAGGGATTGCGTATGCTTGAAAATGATAGGATTGAAGAACGTTATCGGGAAGAAAATCGTTGTTGGGAACACGAGTTGGATTTACTATTTGAATCCGACGACGACTTTTCTTCGGAGACTGCCGAAGTCGAGGACTATTTTGAACCAAATGAGGACTTTGTTCCTACTTTGGAACAAATCATCCTTGACTTGACCCACGGTATAGTAGATAATGAAAATGAGGATGAAAAAGGCATGTTATCTATTTGCAATGAATTCGTTTCTTCTTTGATTTTCAAAGAAGAAAGTTTCATTGTAAACGATCCTATTTCTCCCGAAATTCAATTCTCAAGTGATGATCACTCATTGCCTGAGATTGAATTTCTTTCATCCACGTCTTCATTATATACTGTCGTACCAATTCTAGTACCCGATGAATCGGTTCAAAACTTTTTAGTTCCAAACCTTTTCACCGACGAGGAGTACTTGCTCGAACCGCTTTCCATAACGGCATCTTTTCCCTTATGTGCGCCGTCTCCCATTCCAACTTTAAAATACTCGGGAGTTGATTCATGTTTTCTCAACCCGCATGTGTATTTGTTGCCCGTCCTATCCAAATCCCCCATCCTCCCTACCAAAGTTTCAATTGGGGATGGTTCACTTTTACCGCCTTACACATGCCTTCCGTCGTTCGAACGGAATTCCTATTTTCTGGGAGGCATGCATGTTCGGGAGGGTCCACCGTTGATCCGCCAAATTCAACTTGTGTTTTGGATGGACCCTCAAAAGTTTCAACTTTTAGTATATAGTTAATTGCACATCCTAAGTGTAGGTTGTATATACTAACTTCTTCATTTTTTTTGTTTTTCTTCATATTAGCCTAGTGTAATTAGTTAATCTCTTTTTATTTCTTTTTGTATACTTGGTTCTGACTCTTTTGTAGGTTCAACAGACTTGAATTTGAGGAGACTATGCATCCCAGCACGCATTTCTTAAGAAAACAATCAAAAAAGTCGCAAAAACATTTTTTTCCTTTGTTTTTCACACGCGCATTCTCACGCATTTGCATTTGTTTTTCTTTTTTATTTTATTTTATTTTTCATTTTGTCGTGACCATGCGTGTGTGTTGCTCATTGTGCATATTTTTATTTTTTTGTTAGCATAGGCCTTTTTGTGTGTATATTTAAGCCTATGTGTAATTAATTTTATTTTTATTTTTATATTTTTATTTCATATTTTTATATATATATATACTTATATATACTATATATATATATTTATTTTATATTTAAACCCCCCATTATCCCTGAATTGCAATCCCCCCCCCCCCCCCATTTAAAAAAGGAATGCAGTGTGCCTGGCCCTGCTCGATCAATCGATCGAAGGCCAGGCTCGATCGATCGATCGAGCAGTTAAGGCCGAGGACTGCCTACTTTTTCCCCACTTTTCTTATTCTCTCTTCTCCTCTCTCAAATTCTTTCGTGCCCTAGTTTTTTCCCACACCACATTCTCTCAATTTCTTCCAATTTCTACATATTCAAGGTATAATTCTTCCTACTTTGGCTTGTTTTTGTAGTTTTTGGTAGATTTTTGTTATAAATTCCATGTTTTTACCATTTCTTGACATTGTTTGAATGTGTTTCTTTTCCCCCTGATTTGTGTTGTTCCAACCTATTTCTTTCATAATTATTGATGTAAATCCACTCATGAACACATATATATTGCTGCATTGTTGTTTTGTTCATGAGTGGGGCGATTTCGTTGGTTCAATGTGGTATTTTCAATCCAATTTTTGACGCACACTTGGGTGATTTTCATTTCTTGTGCATTCTGACATTTTTCATCGCAATGTTGAATTTTTTCACCTCGATTTTGCGCACTTGCACCTCCATTTCAACTTGTACACTACTAACCATTAATTGTGCTTACAATTTTTTTTGTCTTGCCTAATTCTTATTTTGTAGGTTGAAATGGCACCGAAGAAATACAGCTCTACTAGGTGTGTGCCCGCCAGGGGCGTTGATGGTTTCCGCTGCAAGCAGGAGCGGGATTGGTTTCGCGCACACTTTCATACATCCGAGCGTCCGCTTGGATATCATTTTGCGTGGGTCCTTGAGGAAATACCGAGGGAGGCGCGTGTTCTGTTGCGCCGTCAGGGGTGGGAGCCCTTTCTTACTACTAACGGGCGCGTCAACGAGGAGCTGGTCCGTATTTTCTACGCGACGTTAGTAGAGGTAAAGGGCAGTGGGCCGACTACATACGAGGCTATGGTTCGTGGGGTGAGGATATCCTTCAGCCTTTCAGATTTGGTAGATTATATGGGTGTTTCAAACCCCACGGATGATGTCAGTTTCATGGATGGGACCATCTTCGGCCGGGGGACATTGATAGAGGCTCTTGCACCGGGCGAGGCGTGGAAAAAGGGTGATTTCCGCTCGGCTGCGATGGAGGACTTACCGAGGTTATTGCACTACATCAATGTCCACTCTTTCATGGTGACAAACAACCGGTCAGAGGTTCATCACAAGCATGCCGCATTGATCTACACGATGATTAATGGTTTGGGCAATAGCAGCTTGCCCAGTATCTTTCTAGACATGATGTGCGCGACAGCTAAAGAGATTGCTTGGAGGTATTCCCTTCCCTTTCCTGCCCTCATTATGAAGATATGTATATCGCACGGTTGCCCTGAGTTGGACGCTAACCGTAAGCATGAGCCACTCGGGCTTCTCTCCAAGGACAATATTTCAAAAATTCTTAAGCACGAGTGGGGGCAACCGGGAGGTAAGAGACAGAGGGCAGAGGTGGCCGATGAGCCGGACGATGAGGAGGATGAGATCAGGGATATGGAGATGGGTGAGGGTTCTCACGCGCCACACACTGATGATGATGCCCGCTTTGTGGCATTCCAGGCCGTGCAGGACCAGCGCTGGGAGGAGACCCAGCTCAGGTGGGCTATATGGGAGTCCCTCCTGGACCAGTTGCAGGCCGAGCAGCGGCAGTAGTGGGCACAGCAGCAGGCCGACCAGCGGCAGTTTCACGTCGAGCAGCGGCAGGAGTGGGCCATGCAGAGGCAGGCGAGGGCACAACACAGACACGAGTATAGGATGATGCAGCAGATGATGAGAGATCTTTATCTGCAGCGCAGTGATTCCGACACACCGTTGCCTCCTCATTTTCAGGACCCTTCTGATCCTAGTGGTTCCATCCACTAGGCTGCTGTTGTACTGGGTTATTTTTATATTCTGGGATCGGATAGTATGTTGTACTTTTTATTTTTATTTGTTTTTCTTTTATTTCACTAGTTGTAATGTATTAAGTGATTTTGTATTGAACTTATGAAATGAGAATTGAAAATGTAGTTTACGGTTGTTTATTCGATTTTGATGTGTGTGACCTTCCATTTTATAAAATCTAAAAGTTCACCATCAATTTATCTAGTATTTGCACTTCATCCCCTCTATATTATTGTGACTTGTGACATAGATTCTCTTAACTTAATACATCAGTACATATTCTTCATATGCTTTGTACTAAATTGTTTTGCAGCTTCATTTGGACTTGTACTTATGGAGATCGCTCCACATGTGGGTAATATCATTCTTTTCCTAGCTTTGTGTTGTGTTCTTTAATGGACGCATTGGGGACAATGCAACATTCAAGTTAGGGGGTGTAGGATATTCTATCCATTTTGTTGTTTAGTCCTTGGATTTGATTACAATTTAGTTACAAAGCATGTTTTTGTTAAAAATTTGAAAATTTTCAAAAATATTTTCTTTCTTTTTTCTCCTTTATTGGGCATTTTTCCCTTGTTTTCGATGATAAATTTTAATAATTGCCTGATCAAATAGACAATTCAACGATGCATGTTCTCGATTTTAGAAGTTATTAGATTTAGTCCCTAAATCATTGATATTATGAATAACTTCATGAATTAAACTTTATTCCATGAGCACATGCACCATTCTTGTTATATTGATTTGGTTTAAGATTTTTATAACTCGGTATGCTTTTGTTGCATTTTATATACTTACACCGAGTGAGATTAGAGACTTATCTTCAGTTGTGAGTGTATACACTTTTCTTTACTCTTTGAAAACGTTACAGTCGTTGGTAATCTTTTTATTCTTTCATTAACCGTTCATTAATTGAGTTCATACCTGAAATGTGTTACTTGAGCATGATTTTCATATGTTGTTTGACTCGAGAATTGTGTATACTTTGTGAAATGATCATAGGCCCTTTTTGATATATCACCCATATGACCTTGACCTCACCCTTTATATGTTCCCTAGTCAACCCACTTGAGCATAAATACTAGCCTTTCTTTTCATTACCCAAATTCCCATAACCAACTCCAAATTGGAGTTTTATACCATCCATATTACCTTACACACCCTTGTTTGGATTGTTTCTTGGGATTGAATGTTATTATTGTATTGTGGTTGCAATTTGAGTATGAAAAGAGAAAGAAAAAGAAAGAAAAAGAGTGAAAAAGAGAAAGTTGAAAACAAAAGAAAAGAAAACAAAAGAGAAAAAGTGAGAAAAAGGAAGAAAAGAAAAAGAAAGAGAAAGTTGTTTATAGTGTCTGTAGTGTTTCAATAAGCTTTGATTACTCTCTCGATTGTTATATCTAATGCTCGTTTGGACATCTTTGTCCAATTTTGAAATTGCCCACTTTTTCCATTATTCCGAGTTTCATCCCCAAACACTTTGAATCCGTATAGACATCCATTTCATTTCGTACCCTAACCTAACCTAGCCTACATTACAACCCTATACAAGTCCTATGTGATCTTAAGTTGATGTAATTCAAATGTTTAAATAGTTTTGATAATCTGTGAAAATGTGTTCCGCCTCTTTTATATGTGCGGTATCCTTTCACTGAGATTGCAATTTTTATTTCCTATATAGCGTTCTTCAATTGTGACATGTGCGCGACCTTGTTTCCCTTTACATTTACTCCTTATGCCCGCATGTCCCGAGTGCCACCTCCCTGTTTCAAGTGAATTCATTTGATGAGTGTGATGCCCGTGAGGATTGACTTTTATGCAGGCTTTGATATTTAGTATTCGAGTTATTTAAGTTTTTCGCCAAATCATACTTTGCATATGCTCACTCCCCTCCCACATGTTAGAGTTTCAATTCATTGAGGTGCATTCGATAATGTTAATAACAACGGACTTCTCACGCGAATTCGTTTGCTATGCTAATAACATGTTGAAATCTTGATCGTATTGTCGAGTTTTTCGCATGCTTGATTGGGCATATTTTGAGGAAACGATATGATGTTTGTGGGTTTCATCCCTGAAAACCCTCACGAGACGACACTCGTCCACTAGGGTAACCTAGGGGTTTAACGGCTTATTGCATACGCTAAATGCAATCGAATCACCCGCGAAAGTGGCTTTATGCTTTGATACCATATTTTTGTACTATCTCCTGTGTTGGTTTACTTGTTCTTCCTATTGCATCCTATTTTATTGCTAGGGACTAGCAATGTGTAAGTTAGGGGGTGTGATAATACGCGAATATTGTGTATTTCATCCGTCAAACCTACGCATTTTAGCCCCCTCGGGTGCCTTAATCTCTATATTTAAGTCCGTTAACCAGACAACCTCGGTTTATACTGTTAACATTCTATATGAGGTATAATTGGGCTTTTGTAGGTATTTAGGTACCAAGTATGGGATCCGAACGCATTCCGCGTAATTTTCCTACACAACCGCACGTTCAAGGGCAATCCGGTCATTTCACAGATTGGGCACCTAGCCCGACATCTACACGGAAGTTGTATCTCTCCTCGCTAGCTTCGCGTGGCCGTGAACGGTGCGTGATTCCGAGTCCGTATGACAAAGTTACGGCAAATTGAGCGGAGATGGAAAGCATGCCAAAACAGGGGAAACAGCAGGCTGCCCTGCTTGATCGATCGATCGAGCCTTCTTATTTTTTCCACGATTTACACTGTCGATCGATCGACCATAGGGGTCGATCGATCGATCCCCTAATTTTTTCCAGTAGATATTTTCTCTTCTTTTCTTCCTTCTTTTCTTTCTTCTTTTCTTTTATTCCAACTTACTACTTAAGCCAATTTTTGTTGTAATAAGGACATATTCAGTAGACAAAACGATTTTAGGTTATAATAGCTTAGGTTTTGAGGGTTTTGAAGAGTTTTTCTTCAATTGTTCTTGGATTAACACCCTTTTGGATTGATTGTTGCACTATTCATCATCCCCTCCATTTATATAGTTTGTATTTCCTTCTTTCTTGCTTTGATAGTTTGATTTACATGCTTTCTTAATTAGATTCACATGCTTTCTTCACTTGCTTTGTAGTATAGATTTATCGCCTTTATTCCCGCTTTCCATTTATCGCATTTTTAACGTGCTTTCTAACTAATCTAAATTAGGTTGTGCTTGAATGGAACTCACTCGAGTTGACGCGTTGCTTTGCTTTGGTGATGGTATTTACGGGTCTATTTCGGGTGCGTTGTCCTAGTTATTACGCCTAGGAGATTTAACAGGGCATATCATGTATGTCCCGTGCTTACGACCTTTTGTACGTAATTTCTGGGATATTTGTTAACACCAAAATCTTATTAGGCCTTTATGATGATTTAGGGCGTGACAACCCTTGATTTAATTAACTGTCGAAACGAGACGCACGTGTAATAACTCGTCGATCCATGGAACCATTTTATACAAATTAACTCGGGTGAGGGATATTCGACGCAACCTATAGTTTTACTCACTTTCATAATCTAGTTTCAATACACTCGCCTAGATTACTATTTCCCGTTTATGCATCTTTCCCTTTTTAGTTTCTAAACACCTTTTACACTTTTATTCCTGAATTAATAATCTGTTGTGATCTATCGAACACTCCCTGTGGATTCGATACCCGACTTACCGCTGTACTCACCTGTTGAGTGTAGTCGTAACTTAGGTTTTTGTATAGAGTTGGTGAGTCGAATATAAAACGACCGGCACGCAGGTGACTCTCGCACCGCGGCGAAGCCCAGCTCCATCAAACTCCATTTTCTTTTCTTTTTCGATTCACATACTCCTTTTTCTCTTTTTCATTTCAGATTCTTTCAATCTCCCCCGCCCTTTTTTTTATACATTGTTACAGCAAACATTCTTCTTTTGGCGTTTTATCCTGATATTCTGAGAAAGTGGGTATGAATTTTTGGTTTTTCAATGAAAGGCTTATTTTTTCTTTTTAGGCACAAATGGGTTTGCAAGGGTATAAGGTAGAAAACGCTGAATTTAGACTTTTATTTTTGAATTTTCAAAACGATGGCCTAATCTCATTTCTCAAATTCCGTTAAGTTACTTTTGTGTCTCAAGTCAGCTCATGAAGACATTTAGTGTGTATGATTCATATTTTGACTTTTCATTTTAAGTATTCGAACAAAACAAAGATTTTGAGATCATCGACGAATTAGGCGTTGAAGGAAAGTTTGAGTTATTCTATCTCTGATTGATTTAAATCTCTAAAAAATAATGAATGGCACAAAATCTCACCGGGTTAAAATCTCCACATTTATTCGTTAAGCATATTAACTTTCGCCTCAATATCCTTTTTCGATCATATTATATGGCTAAGTGTCAAAAATTTATAAGTTGAGAGATTTGTGAATTAATTCTATATTAAGAAATTGTTCCAAAACTCAATTATATTGACAATCTTTTTGGATTTTTGAAATTTTTCTGTTTTTTTGCTTTTCAAAAATACAATCCTTACCCCCAAACCTAAATTTTACCTTGTCCTCAATGTATGTGCAAACTAGAAATATGGACAAAGCAAATAAAGTATAGAAGTAAAAGGACGATATTTCCCGTGGCTTTCCACTTTTGTTACCAACTTTCAAACTATACAAGTGTATGTTAGCCATAGAATGATTAAAATAAAACTAAACAACGTAAAAAAATCTTAGAAGAAAAAAAAATATATATATATATAAGGTCGTGACAATTATCACCATCACCATAAATTAATAATCGAAATAGTTGTGGGCATTCCAATTAATAATTTTTATAGTACTTATTAAAGAAGTACCATAAACTTGAGAATATGACCACACAACATAAATAAAAAATTAAAATAATGGTCATAATAGTGATCACCGACATCATCAAAAATAAAGAATTTTAAATCACACGAATCATATGTCGATGTAGCATACCGGGGTAATAAATCACAATAAGGATTCACATATTTACTATCCCTATTTCTAAAATAGTCATGTAAATTTGGAGATGCATACTCCACACCTAGATGTGAGACTTTGAAAATAGTAGGAGACGAAAATGTATCACAAGGGGATACAATTTCATAGTCAAAAATTGGAGGACCGCCATAATTACTAAAATTATCAATAAAATCGGGTGACGAATCCTCAATTAAGTTTTCCCACATATAAAGTAAAATAACATTTTTCTCAATACAATTATAAAAAAAATCTTGACAAAAATCAACATTCAAATTATCAAAAGTATTACACGTGTCAATTTTGTCAATTTGTTTCTCACAAAATTGATTATCCTCAATTTTTTCATGAATATTTAAAAAAATATCGTTATTACAACGGTTATTTAACTCTTCCCGGTTGATACATTGTGGTGAACAAATAAATTAAAGGAGTTAGACTATCGTCCATGTCATCTTTAACTTCTTTAAAAATTATTACTGATTTATCCGACTCGAATCAAAATATGTAGTCATCCGAATTTTCAGTATTTTTCAGCCACACATCCAACGGATCAATATAGGAATCCGAAAAATATGACGGGATAACAATATTGGGATCACCCATTGTAATTTATTACGTCAATCTCCTTTTTTTTTAATTATTTTTTTGGTGTGCTATAGAAAAATAAGACAAAAATAAATACATAAATTATAAAGTGCGACATAAAAATATTAATTACAAATATAACTACACACGCACTTACGATGAATTTTAAGAAAAAAATTACAACAAAAAGCACATTATTGGATTTTTTTAATATATATTCTTATTTTATTTTTATTTATTTTTATTATTATTATTATTATTATTATTATTATTATTATTATTATTATTTTATGGAAAGGAAACTAAATCCGACACGGGACCACAAAATTCCTAAGCTAACACAAAGCAATTTGAGTTTATCTGAATTAGGTGAGGCGAAGTTCAATTTTTAAGATCTAATTTTTCGAGATTATTCGACAACAATGGGTCTCCGAAAGAAGCTCCCTAATTAAAGAGCTCCTAATTCTTGACAAGGGAGAATTTAAAAGACGACCAACTCAGGTCTATCGCCGCAATCACCAAATTTTTCCTCCTGTTAGGTGGTCGGTACTAAGACTCATTAAAAATCACTAATCCTAGTCAAGGTCGAAATGATATCGATTTGACAATTCTGTGTTTGGATTAGCTTTTAATCCTACCCTTGAAAAGAATATACCTATAAGCTATGTGACACCTTATGGCCAATGTCTAATAAATTTTAAATTAAAATTTTGGCTATGCTCGGGTAGCTTAATGATTTGTTGTTAAGGGAATGATGATTAAATCCCCGTCTTATATTAAAATTGGGTTTTACCCTTAAGTAAAATTATGCAATGTGCTTATTGAAATTTGTGAAAAAAGTTTCATGTAGGAGCACACAAGACTTACCTCCGGCGTGGACTTTTTATAGTCACTTGTTTACGCTGGGCGAAAGTTTTATTTGACGTCGATCGGAGGGAAACATCGCTTCCGTTTCAGTCGTCTTCGAAAGTACCTTGTGCGCGTGGCAAGATTGCACAAGTAACTTTAACGATTTTTCCACGGTTGCTTTTTTTTTTTCTTACACTTTTTTTTACTCTCTTCTTTTTGTTTTTATCTGAAAAAGAACACAAAAATCATACCAAGCGTAAAGTGCAACAAAAATTATTAAATACAAAAATAATTACATATGCACTTACATTGTATTTTTTGTTTTAAAGAGAAAAAAAATTAATAAAAGCACACTATAAAATTGGAAATATATATATATATATATAGGGAGAGAGAGAGAGCCTAGAAAAAAATTGCTATTGAAAATAAATAAAAAAATATAGTTTTTTTTTGTTTTTGTATTTTTGAGTACTTTTATGACAAAACTAGTATTAAAAATAACTAGTTATTCATAAAAGACTTTTAAATTCGATTTTTTTTTAATAATTTACAGCAGTGTTGTATTCTGAAGATTTCCAGGAAAAAAAAATCAATATCGAATTTTTTAAATTTTTAGGTAGTTTATGACAAAACTAGTGTCAAAAACAACTATTTAATCACAAAAGACTTAAATCTGATTTTTTTTTTTTTAATTTTTTTTTCTAAAATAATAATAAGAAAATAGGCTGCTGGAAATTTGAATGTTTGGAATTTTTTTTTGATTTTTTTAAATTGGATTTTTAGGATTTTTATTTTTATTTTTTTTCAGAATGTAAGAAATCTCAGAGTTTCCAGAAAAAAATGTTTTTTTTTGGAGTTTTTCAAATTTTTATGTTCTTTTGTGACAAACTAGTGTTAAAACAACTAGTTTCTCATAAAAGACTTTAAATCTTTTTTTTTGATATATTATGAAAAAAAACATATACGGCTGGAATTTTTGAATTTTTGAGATTTTTTTATTTTTTTTGTGTTTTTGAGTGCTTTTATGGCAAAAGTGTTAAAAATAACTAGTTATTCATAAAAGACTTTAAATCTGTTTTTTTATTCTGAAAATAAAAAAAATGATGTTGGAATATATATATATATATATATATATATATATATATATATATATATATATATATATATATATATATATATATATAACTAGTCCGAAAATCAATATTCTTAAAATCGACCGAACTCCCCGGCAACAGCGCCAAAAACTTGTTGTCAAATTTTAAATGTTAAAATTATCGCAAGTGCACGCGCTATTAGAATATAGTGGGTGTAAGTACGAGTCGAACCCATAGAGATTTCGTTAATTTTTATAAAAGAACTGATTGTCCAACTAAACATATGAGTGCATAAATGTGATTGAGTTTCTAAAATAAAAATAAAAGCGCAATAAACGAACAAGTAAGAGTTAATATCAAATGTGGAAGAAACTAGGACGTTGGTTCCATTTATCAATTCTAATTAAATTTACACAATAATTTAATTCCGTAATTTAGAATAAAAACACAAAATATACCGAATCTCGTCCCGTATATTTCGGAGAATAAAACATTACATGCGTTCAAAATATTTTAACGTCTTTTAAATTAGACACCATAAATCCCATTCCCTCGAAAATATCACGTTCTAAATTTTTAATGTGTATTTAAGCTTGAGGTATCAAAACATCTAAGTGCAAGCATAACCCATCAAAAATGACAACTTAAAATTTTTAAAACATGAATTTATAATTAATTCTTGAGGTTTAAAAATACACTTCCGTGTAATTTTAAGCGAATACCACTTTTTTTTTCAAATTAAAACACGTCGGAATATGTACGAAATTAAATTAACATGCATAATTAAATTAGTCATAACAAACATCACCTAAAGTCCTAGTAGTTAAACTACTCACACATCATATTTGACACACAAATATTACAAGATGAAATAATATTTTTCATTAATAAATGTCAACTTACAAAAATCGCATCCAAGATATAAGTTATAATACACAATATGTTCCTCAAAAGTCTTCTTCAAAAATACTCTCTACACACATTTTTTTTATCTCTCAAAGTGTGTCTATTAACATATACACCAGGGTCTCTTTTTTGTTGTGTCTCTTGTGTGTCCACCCTTGAATTGCCCCAATACCTCTTTTATAATCCATGACCCTTTTCATTTCTTGGAGGATTTTTTTTTTATTAGTGAGTCAAATGAAAGAGTGAGTTTTGGAGTAGTGGGTGTGCAGATAAATGATGAGGATGAGATTGAAGATGAAGATAAACATTCACATCAAACATATAAGAGACAAAAAGGTTTTTAAAGTGGTTCGGCTATGAATAAAGCCTACGTCCACTGTTATTTTATTCCCAAGGGTGTACAATTGCACAATATGGTGTAGAGAGAGAAAGAGTGGGTATCTTGTGTATGGTGTTTCTTAGTTGTGTTATCCCCCTTTGGCTAAGGTAATACATGTATTTATAGTGATGGGAGTTAAAGAGATACAATGTCTTTATACATTCAGACATTTATGTCTATATACAATGAATCTAACTGTTGGCCTTCTATGGTGGTTGGTCTTCCTTGAATTGCTTGGTATGCTATGTGTTGGTTGGTATGCCGACTAACTCTCCTCGGGTGACGAATAAGTATAAATATTGCCACGTAGGATGACATGTGTCCTTTTCTGATTGGTCCTCGTAGATGGAGAATTTTTGCGTCAACAGAAGACCCTAATGCTCCATGCTTGATGGTTCACTAAAAGGATGGAGTATTTATTCTGCAATGTTTCTCGGTGCTCGTGAAATTCTTGATCCGCCTTCTTGATTTGTTCAACATAAAGTGCACTATCTCCTGGACGACATATGATGCAGGCTGATCGATGGTTTCTAATATCTCTTTTGAGGAACTCCGTTCGTCAAGTGAACGTGTGCTATGTATCATCCCTGGGAATTTGGATGCAGCCATGCCATAGTATGCAGCTTGTAGCTTGTCATAATCTTCAAGTATGTTGATTGGTTTGCTAGCCGACCAACTGCCTCCCGTGCCGAACAACTGAGTGTTAACTTCACGTGCTTGATTTTTATGCTTTATGCTCCTTTGAATACTTTGTCGAGTAATATACTAGCTTTTGAACCCAAATCTTCAATCTGATTAGTACCAAGCTAGTGGTGGACTTCGAAATATTTTCATACAACTTCTTCTTCAATATTGGTCGGGACAGTAGTAGTAAAGATCTCAGTGTTGTAGATGCTGAATTTGACTCCTGAACTTCAATAGCATGTGCATAATAACATGGCACCTGAACTTCTGAATACGCCTCCTTAACTTCAATATCAAAACTAATTCCTGAGCAAGAAAAACAACTTCTGAATGATAATTAGTCGGGGCCCCGACTATATAAGTTTGTGGAGTTGAATTTGATGCTCGACTGCATGATGTTATGAGAATATGCCACCGAATGAACAACTTAATTTGTAATAGAACCCCCAAGTGTGGAATATGAATTTTGAATGCTTTCTCATCCTTGAAGTATGTTATTTGACAAATTTTCTTATTTTGCATAGACAATAAGATTTGCTCCACCTGCTGTCTGATGTCCGACCAGCTGGAGTTGTTATTTGATGATTGACCGACCAACCGGAATTGGTGGTGATAGATGACCGACCAACCGTAGTTGGTGGTCATAGATGCCCGACCAACCGGAGTTGGTGGTAATAAATGCCCGACCAACCGGAGTTGGCGGTATCGACCAACCGTAGTTGGTGGTAATAAATGCCCGACCAACCGGAGTTGGTGGTAATAAATGCCCGACTAACCGGAGTTGGCGGTTGCGGTACCGACCAACCGGAGTTGGTGGTAATAAATGCCTGACCAACCGGAGTTGGCGGTACCGACCAACCAGAGAGTTGGTGGTAATAAATGCCCGACCAACCGGAGTTGGCGGTACCGACCAATCGGAGTTGGTGGTAATAAATGCCTGACCAATCGAAGTTGGCGGTACCGACCAACCGGAGTTAGCGGTACCAACCAACCGGAGTTGGTGGTAATAAATTCCCGACCAACCGGAGTTGGCGGTACTGACCAACCAGAGTTGGTGGTAATAGATAATAAATGCTAGAGACTTCCTCGGAGCTGACCAACAGATTGTTGGGAATAAGATATAATAAATGCTGGAGACCTCCTCAACAGATTGTTGGCAATAAGATAACATAAATGCTGGAGACCTCCTCGGAGCTGACCAACAGATTATTGGGAATAAGATAATACATGTTAAAGACTTCCTTGAAGCTAAATATATATAGAGAGAAGAAATTTTTTGAGCTCCATGCTGAGATAAATATAAAATATGCATAGACATAAATAATGATTTAGAATAATAATAAACTGTCTTGCTGATCTGTCGAGGTAAAATTGCATAATGCCGAATAAGAATAATATTTTCCACAATATAAGAATATGGCCGAGAACTTTGCTGGGCCTGAATATAAATAAGAATTACCCCGACCAACTATCCGTTGGGGTGAAATATAATAACTGTTGTAGCTTTTCCTCGGAGCTGAATATGATAATAAGTATTTCGCTGAGCTCCATGATGAGATGAATATAGAATATGAATCCGAACGAATATATAGAATAATTCGTGCTTGAGCATAAATCAGAGCAATAATAAAATATATAGTTCCTTGTTGAGGTGAAATTTCATAATGCTGAGCAATGATAATAGTTTCCAGATTGTTTCCGAGCATTCGTCGGCGTTGAATCTTGTACCTATAAAAATTAATAACTTGCTCTACCATATGTGTAGACTGAATTGATTAGTCATGAGAATAATTTACTCATCCAATCAATATCTGATATGTATATGCTTGAGAAATAAAAATATTAATTTCAAAAAATAAAATAATATATGTTGGCTGATATGTTGAGGCAAAATTGCCTGATGTGGAGCAATAATAGTTTCCAGAGGTTTAAGATTGTGGTTGGGCTTTCGTCGGGATTGAATCTCGTCCCTATGAAATTTTAATAAGCTGCCCGAGCACCTGTCGAGACTAGATCAAATAATTAATGTCATGAGAATAATTATTCAGCCAAACAATATGTGATGTGTATCAACATAAGGCAATAAAAATTTCAAAATATG
Organism: Sambucus nigra; assembly: GCA_949130495.1. NCBI lineage: Eukaryota > Viridiplantae > Streptophyta > Magnoliopsida > Dipsacales > Adoxaceae > Sambucus > Sambucus nigra. Next base: position 461,568,018 of record OX422211.1, on the reverse strand, counting down.
AAATAATATGTTTTGTGCCAAATGTGTGTGAGATGGAAATTTTTTTATTAGATATGCGCCATAAATAAGACGAAGAATTTTTTGTAAAGTTATTTAATCTCCAATAACTAATCAGGTATAAGTTGATGTTTGAAAATTATTTATCACTTGGTTTTAAAAATATTTTTGGGGTAATCACAAGTTTAAAAAAAAAACTTAAGCCCCCTGTTTACCCCCAAGCTGAACTCGTGTTTAAAGAAATATCTGGGGTGCTCCGCATTTTTTAATACCCAAAGATTCTACTGTTGCCGAACAACGGCATGGGTGTTGCTAACCAGCATTTGGGGATGTCTCAGGTTGTAGAATATATAGTGCCGACCAAGAAGAAAATGGTCCCCGACCAGCAGAGCGATTTCTCCAATCAACAAAAATGGTGCATTGATATTGCCAACCAGGTGTTGGATGGTCACCAAACAACATCAGATGTCGCCGACCAAGAATTGGATGGTTGGATAGTTGTTGACCAGTAAATTGAACCCTCCAAACAAGACTGAGATGTCGCCGATCAAGAAGTAGATGATCGTCGACCTGCAATTGGTTCCAGCGAGCTACAATATTAGTCTCCGACCAACAATAAGATACCTCGTAGTTGGATAAAATTATTTCAACGTTGCTGATGGATCTTCACATCTTATCTTCGACAAACAAAAATGGTCTGGTTAAGTTTCCCTTTAATAAAAGATGGACCGAGATGATGACGACCAACAATATGTATGGCTGACCATAATTAGGGGCTGTAAGTGGACGATTACGAACAACCATATGAGCCGCGGTGATGAATTTTTCATGATATTGCTATGTCCCAAAATATCTCGAACCAATAGATCAGAAAAATAACATTCGATGTAAAATCCAAGCATTAAGATTGCTAATTAAATGATCCATTCTCTAATCCACTATATCGTGTGATTCCGACAAAGAAACCCTGTGATGTGATGAATGAGGAGCCAACATCTCAAATTTGTGCCCAAAGTCTTGATATGGTCATGATTGTTTAATTGATCTTTTTTTACAAGAGGTGGGTAATGATTTTTCAGGTGAGAGAAAATTATTTTTTATATTGATCCCTTCCTATTCCCTATTTGGAGAGATAAAAATATCCTGAATGATCAAAGTTATTATCAAATTTATATCAAAAATCAATCAATGAGAATTTATTGACATAGATGGAAGACGAACCAAATTAAGTATATAGTTCATAAAAATGAATACAAAGAGACTCAAACTTGAAGAGAGAGAAAGTAGATCTGGGTCATGATTTCCATGAGAAAACTTCTTATTGTTTTTAACCTTTTCCCATTCTCTGATTAAAAATATAATGGGAATTTGAATAGTCATCAAAGATCTTTCAAAAATTATTTCAAAATCAACAATGAAAATTATCAAATCTTATCATCGTCATATATATTGGTATATGTAATCATTTAAAATATTGATTTCATGAGATAAAATTGAAACTCGAGCATTAAGCAAAAAGTTATGATTTATGAAATCCACTATTTTTCAGATTTCTAAATAAGAATTAATCTAACAATTATGATTTAAAAATCATGATATGCAACATTTTGCAGATAAAAATTGAACAATTAATTTATATATATAAACATAAAAATCATGATTGAATCAAAACATGTATGTATAATTGATTATAAGTAGAGAAAATAAAAACTTAGCTTTTGATGGAGAACAATGCTTGTAACACGTTCCCACAGACGGTGCCAATCTGTTGAAGACAGAAAATGGCCTCTGCCATTTTAGTGGCGTCAACAGCAGATAAATGATGAGGATGAGATTGAAGATGAAGATGAACATTCACATCAAACTTATAAGAGACAAAAAGGTTTTTAAAGTGGTTCGGCTATGAATAAAGCCTACGTCGACTGTTATTTTATTCCCAGGAGTGTACAATAGCACAATATGGTGTAGAGAGAGAAAGAGTGGGTATCTTGTGTATGGTGTTTCTTAGTTGTGTTATCCCCCTTTGGCTAAGGGAATACATGTATTTATAGTAATGGGAGTTAAAGAGATACAATGTCTTTATACATTCAGACATTTATGTCTATATACAATGAATCTAACTGTTGGCCTTCTATCGTGGTTGGTCTTCCTTGAATTTCTTGGTATGCTATGTGTTGGTTGGTATGCCGACTAACTCTCCTCAGGTGCTGACTAACTCTCCTCGGGTGCCGACCAACTCTCATCGGGTGCCGAATAAGTATAAATATTGCCATATAGGATAACATGTGTACTTTTCTGATTGGTCCTCGTAGATGGAGAATTTTTGCGTCAACAGTGGGGTAGTGGGAAGTGGTTGGAATCGTGGGTTAAACCGGGTTAAAGGTTTGCCAAAGTTAGTCGGATTTCGGGTTGGAGTTGTGGGTATCCCGATTTTCGGGTTATGGGTTCGATGGTTAATGGAGTAAGGAGAGAGAGTGTGTGGGTCGTTTGAGAAGATGATGAATAGTGGGGTATAAGGATATGATGATGGGTTTGTGAAGTGGAGGTGAGGTTGGTTGTTTTTGGGCATGGAGGTTGGAGAGAGAGAATCATATGTGGGTAAGATGGTGGGTGAGATGATTAGGTGTGGTGAGGGTGTATGATAAGAGGTGTATGTGAGGGTGTAATGTAGAGTTGTTTGGGTGTATGAGTGTGTAGGGTACCTAGTGTGTGTGTATTTAATTTGGACACCTAATAAAACTTAACCAAATTATTTATGGCTCAATTAAAAATTATAAAAATAAATAAATTATAACCTATAAAATCATACGACACATAAAAAAGAATGAAAATAAATTAATAAAACTAAAAGAATAAATCTAGAAACAATAATAAATAATGACATTAAAAAATGCACAATGACTCAAATAAAATAAATAACGCTAAAACAACACTACGACATATAAAATGACACACTCTAAATAATATTTACATAAAATAGTTAATCAAAGTAAAAATAAAGACACTAAAAATAAAAATAAGATAAATATGTCACGCACACGAATAAAAAAAATATCATTAAGCACATAATTAAAATATAAAAATTACTAAAAATATGTACATGACTCAATAAAAAAAATCTAAGAAAAATAAGTACAAACTAGATACACACCCAAGGTGTAAGTGTGGGTTGGGCTCGGTTTAGGTGTTGGTTTTGGTTAAGGGATTGGGTTTGACTTCGGGGTTGACTTTTGACATTCTTTCGGCTTCGAACTTTGAACGGCAATAACTTCTTCATTTCAACTCCAATTGACACGTCCTTTGAACCCAGACATTCCTTGATTCAAGGACTTCAATTTTCATGTTTGGTACGAGTTCGAATTAAATCTTTTGAATTTACAATTTTACCCATGAAGTTGCGCAGGTGCTCGTTTCAAGCCCAAATTGAGTTCAAACTTTGTCGCTTGCCTTATAGACCCGTTAATACTCAAAAACAGCCTTGCACAAGAGATTAACAATGAATATAAGATGTGAGCGTGAATTTCTCAAAATTGCATTATTAACCCGATTTATTCTAAAATTTGTATTTTTCATTTAAATAACAAAAATAACTCTAAAAGCTCTTTATTTACAATAAATTGGGAATAACAACGCTTAGATTTTGGTGTAAATAATACAAAATAATGCACTCATCATATGTTGCTGATCGGACGACAATAGAAATGCGATAGGGACCGTGCTAATTAGCTTCAATCTTGTTTCTTTTCTGTATCACCTTCTTGAGAACATAATCTCCTTCTTTCAAGTTGGTCGGATTGACCCTTCTATTGTAGAAGTGAGCAGTTTTCTATTGGTAGGCAACATTTTTCATGGCAGCATCATCCCTTACTTCTTCTATCATATCAAGATCTAGTTGCCTCATTAGATCACTGACTGGGGAATTAAAGTTTAATACCCCGTGGGTTAGTAAGTCGAGCTCGATTGGTATCATTGCTTCAGTTCCAAACGCAAGCATATAAGGCGTTTCCCCTATTGTTGTTCTCGGCGTTGTTCTATAAGCCCATAGGACTGAGTGCAGCTCATTAATCCAATTTCCCTTAGTTGCGTCAAGCCGTTTCTTCAGTTCATTCAGCAAAGTTTTATTTGTTACTTATGTTTGGTCATTACTTTGAGGCTGGTCTGGTGCAGAATGCAGCTTCTGAATTTTAGATTGGACAAAGTAGGATTCAAACTCCTCATTGTCAAACTGAGTGACATAATTAATAATAAAAGCATATGGCAAACCATATCAACATCAACAACCAGGTTTCTAAACCTGTCTTTGGTGGCTGGTAATGAGTTGTCCAAGTCTATTCCCCAAATAGCGAAAGACAAAGGCGAAGTGATTGGAGTTAAAGCAGCATTGGGTGTTTTTCTAACATTAGAGAACCTCTCGCACTTAATACATTTCTTTGCAAAGGCTATGAAATCTTCCCTCATGGTTGGCCAATAGTATCCATATGTGTTAATTCATTGAAGGAATGTTCTCCCAGGTAAATGAGCCCCACAAGAACCTTCCTTAACTTCTTGGATCAAATGTTTCAATTCTATTGGGTGAACACATCTTTGCATGGAGGTCGTTAGCCCCTTTTTGTATAGTACTCCTTTGTCCAGTACATATCTTACAGCCTTATATTTGAGCTTTTTAGCTTCCATGGGATCTACTGGTAAGGTTTCGTCTTCAATATAACTTCTAATGGGATCCATCTAGGAGGCTCCCAAATCTACTGCAGTGAAATTGACCATTAGGTCTTCATTGATGCTCCGATTAGGAAGAATCTCTATTGGGATCGTCCTTTTAAGCTCAATCCTTATTGCTAATGCTATCCGAGCAAGTGCGTTTGCTCAGGCATTCCCTATTCTTGGAATTCTTTGTATTTGGACAGCAGGTAATTCGTCTACCACTTCTATAACTTTGGCGAGGTATCTTGTCATCAAATATCCTTTAACTCCTATACGAAGGACTTGATTCACTACCAGCTGTGAGTCACTATGGTCCACTACTTGCTCGGCACCTAGTGATTAGGCTAGATTCATCCCAACTATCAAGGCTTCGTATTTTGTCTCATTGTTGGACTTTTTGAATTGAAATTTGAGGGCATATTCAATATCAATATCATTAGGAGTCTTAAGGATTATACCTGCTCACAGCCAGTAGTGCATGAATATCCATCAATATATAATTTCCATATCGGCATATCGCTACTGAAATTTTCATCAGTTAACAACCCATGCATAAAGATCTTCTTACTTTCCTCAATATAATTTTGTTCCATTTTTTAGCTTTTAGGGAATCTAGGCTGCTCGATAACAACTTTATCTTGCTTTTGAGATGAACTTTCCTCTTCAGAGTTCTGCTCGATAGGTAAATTCAGTTGTCCGGGCACTTTTGGGTAAGTGAATTCGATAATAAATCTGCCAAAGATTCACCTTTCAATGAAGATATGGGCTCATAAACAATGACATATTCTCCTAACTCCACTGCCCAATACATCAATCTTTCTGACTTCTCAGGTTTATGGACTTCTTGCCCAAGAGGCAGATTTGTATATACTACTATGGTATGCTCTTGGAAATAAGGATTTATTCGCCTAGAGGCCTCAATAAGGGCTAGGGCCAATTTCTCTAAACGTGGGTACCTGATCTCAGCTCTCCTGAAGGCTTTGCTGGTGTAGTATATTAGATTTTGCACTCCATTGTCATGTCTAACTAAATCTGAGCTCACGGTTGATTTAGAAATGGTCAGGTATAGGTACAATTTCTCCCTTAAAATTGGTCGGGAGACCAGTGGTGGTGATCCTAAGTATTTCTTCAGCTCCTGGAAAGCTTGTTCACACTCTTCGTTACACTCAAAAGTCTTCCTCAATACTTTAAATAAAGGCACACACTTGGTTGTTACTCGAGCAACAAATTGATTTAAAGTTACCACTCTTCCAGTCAGCCTCTGCATATCCTTCTTGCAGACCGATGATTGCATCTCAATCAGAGATTTTATCTTCACGTTGTTAGCTTCAATTCCCCTTTGGTTGATAATGAAACTAAGGAACATCCCTTTTCAGACTCCGAACACACACTTGGTTGAGTTCAGCTTCATATGATGATTCTCCAACTAGTCAAAAGTTTGAGTTAGGTCGATAATATGATCTAAGGCTTTTTTTTCTTTTTGTCAGCATGTCATCTATATAAACCTCCATATTTTTGCCTATTTTCTCTTCAAAAATTTTTTTAACCATCCTCTGGTACGTTGCTCCTACATTTTTAAGACCAAAAGGTATCACATTATAAAAATAAGTTCCTCGGGGAGTGATAAAAGTTATACTTTCTCTATCTTCGGGCTTCATTTTTATATGGTTGTAATCAGAATAGGCATCCATAAAGATTAAAAGCTCGTGTCCCAACGTAGCATCTACCAGCTGACTAATCCTTGGCAAGGGTAAATGATTTTTTGGGAAAGCTTTATTTATATTCGTAAAATCTACGTACATCCTCCATATATCATTTTTTTTTTACCATGACAACGTTTGCCAACCAGTCTGGATACTTCACATCTTCAATAAACTGGGCTTTTTGAAGCTTCTCTACCTCCTCTTGGATGGCTTGATTCTTTTCAGGACTAAAAACTCTACGTCTTTGCTTGATCGATTTGGCATCTTTACTAACGCTGAGTTCATGACAGAGGAAACTAGGATCAATGCCAGACATATCCTCATGACTCCAAGCAAATACATTTTTTCGCTATCTCGGGAACATAATTAACTCCTGTTTGAGGGCAGGATCCAGTGTTGAGCCGATTTGCATAGTCCTTTCTGGTTTGTTGTCATCCAGAATGAAGATTTTGGTTGCTTCCATAATTTAGCCTTTCACCAACTCTATTTCATCACGTGGATATAAGGTTTCAACCTCAGATTCACTATTAGGCTCAGTGGTATCCACCTGATAAGTTGTAGTCTTTTTCTTCAATCCAATTAGGTCTTCTTGTTCAACTGAGGAGTAGTAACATTATCTGGCTACATTTTGGTCGCCTTATACCACACCTACCCCAAAATGAGTAGGGAACTTCAAGCATTGATGAACTATTAATGGAACAACCTCAAACTTCTTGATCCCTACCCTGTCGAGGATCACATTGTAAGATGATTGAACATTTTTATCCATTATGATGAAGCGTATTTTCTCTGTACGTCTTACTGTCCAGGTGTCAAACAACACTTATAACTTTATTATTCCTAAAGGATAAATCTTTTCACCAAAAAAGCCTATTAGTGGCCTGTGATATGGTTCTAATTGGCTAATTTTCAAGTCGATACTTTGAAAACAAGGATAAAACATTATGTATGTTGGGCTTCCATTATCAATGAATATTCTGGCAATGACTATATCTGGGATTCTGAATTTAACAACCAGCGGATCGTCATGAGGATAAAGTACCCAAGAGAGGTCACTTTTGGAGAAGCCAATCACCAGCTTGTCTTTGTTCACCTTCCTCGGCCGATCTTCCTCGGCTAAATTGATCCTTTGGATATAAGAACAAGCTTAGGCCTCATTCAGGTAAGCTTTTCCTTCATCCATGTGTTCTTCCCCTCCTACATCGCTACCTATAAAAATATGACAATCAACTGAACCAAAACTGAGCATAAATACCTCACGTTCTAGTTGTTTGGGCTTTTTTAACAGGTCATGATCTTCCTCGTAATCATCATCGTGATTTCTCTTATTATCTTATCTAGACTTACATGGAGAATTTAATCTTCTTCTAGACTCTCTGCTATCACATCGATCAATAAATTTATTGAGTTTTCCTCCTCGGATGAGAGATTCCATCTCATTCTGCAAAGCAATGCAACCATCAGTTGTGTGACCATAATCCTTATGGAAATTGTAGTACATGATATATCTCTTTTGTTAAGAGGGGCTCTCAACTTTCCAGGCCATCGTATCTCCTTACTATGCTTGATTTCTTCCAGGATATGGTGAATGCTAACACTCAGTGGGGTGTAGTTACCATATCTCTTGAGTTTTTCTTCCCTTTTTACCCTTTGTTCCTTCGATTCCTTATGGTCCTTTTGTTCCTTTTTCTCAGACTTTGCTTTAGACTTTGTGATCGGACTCTATTTGGCAACCATTGCTTCCTCGTCATTCATTATCTTTCTTGCCTTCGCCATGAGTTCACCCATCGTATTGGGAGGATCTTTATATAAAGCATAATGCACCTTCTCGGGAAGCAAACCACTCATAAGAGCAGCGATGACGATTTTTCCTCATAGTGAATTACCTATAACTTCTCATTGTTCAATCGAGTAATGTAGTCCCTGGTGCTTTCGCCCACTTGCTGTCTTATACTCAAAAAATGAGCCACTCTTTTTACTGGTTTAGCTCCAAAGCAAAAGTTGCTAATTAATAGCTCGACTAACTGATTAAACTTGGTGATTTGTCCTCGGGGAAAATTGTTATGCCATATTTGGGTTGAGCCCGTAATGGTGCTAGAAAATGCTATGTATCTCATCTCATCTGATACTGCATAAACATATGTTGTGGCTTGATATTGCTCAATATGGAGAATATGATCGATTTTACCATCATATTTGGGGTAACCATCAGAGCTTTAAACTTAGAAGGAGTGGGAAAGTCCATAATTGCCTGAATAAAGGAGACCCTTTAACAAATATCTGTTGTAAAGGATTCTTCACGTTCACCCTTTCACCCGACCTATCTTCCAACCTATGGATTTATCCTTTCCACAAAGTATTATCTGTATCAGATCTATGCTAAGTAGCTTGGATGTTTTGACCATTTGTCTACGCTGAACTCTCCTCCTGAGAGGTCTGCCCGTCGTGTACATATTGTCAAACACTTGATCTTGATCAGATTGAAGCCTCATGTTGGTTGGTTAGACGTTGAGTGTTCCTGGATAATGCCCTGGGAGGGTTTCTATTTCTTCTAGGTCCCAGACGATAAAAGGGTGAAGCTCTTCTTAGACTTTCCAAGACACTTGGCCTTTCAGGAGAAAAATAATGAACATCATAGGGTTCTTTAGACCTGAGTGATGAACTCACTCTTGGGCGATAAGAAGTATCGCGTGAAGTTCTGGAATAACTATGTCTGCTGGATCTTGGAGGTAAAGGCGACATTTCTCTCTGTCTGAATTGTAATGATTGGGCCAATTGTCTTATTGTGTCTTGCATGGCCTCCTGTCCTCTGGCGAGCCTAGTGGGAATTCTATTTAGATCACTGTTTGGTGGTGGAGCAAGTGGAGTTGGAGGGTTTCTTTTATTCCTGGTACTAGGCTCATTATCATTCATCTTGTTTGAACAAGGGTGTATGAGAATGAAAACGGTGATTAGACACTCATTCCCATAGACGGCCCCAATTATTGATATAAAAAACTAGTCTAGATCTAACTCTTTAATCACAAATAAAATATGTAAATAAAAAGAGAACAACACAAGATTTTAAAGTGGTTTGGCTATGTATTAAAGCCTACGTCCAGTGTTATAGTATTAGTTGTTGTAATAGCTTCTTGCTTGTGTTCTTTATTGCCTTTAATGGCAGGAGTATAATGTATTTATAATGACCTAGAGGCCAAGATATCAAGGGATGGAATGCATTTATATATTAAACATTTACATCCTTACATACTATATGTAACGATTAGTTGTACAAACTAAGAGTAATATAACTCTTGATATGTTGACTGTTTACTGATCTTCTACATTTGGCCAGCCTTCTCAGTACTTGGTCAACATTCCTTATATTGGTCAGCATTCCTTGTTAGTCTATCATTAGATGACTGGGATTAAGGCCACGCGGGAGAATAAATGTTTATTTCTAATTGGTCCACATAGATGGATAATTTTTGGTATCAACACTTATCTATATGGATAAAATCCCGAAGGTGTCGTAGTCTTTAGGGTGGTTACTCCGTCATTTGGACTATAGATGAATGCATACCTAATATATAATACATCAAGAGACGTATTATAAATCTTAGGATTCATGAGTTTTGGCTTGTATATCTCCTACATACCGAAGAGGACTTAGGATGAAAGCCTACATAGTTCCTACAAACTAGACATAGTTACTGGTATAGGCGATGGGATATCGGGTATACAATATACATCATCATGGTATTAAATGGGGCGAACTAGTCCTTAATATAGCATTTTCGTTGAGTTGGATTGATATATTTATAAGTATAAAATAATATGCTAATCAAAGGTCGATGCTTGATGAGTATTGATATGAAAACACATTTTCGGTGGTGATGTCGTAGTGACGGGCCTTATTCTCTCGGAGAAGCGGTGGGAGTAGATGGATTTTAGACTTTAGATTTGCAAAGTTTCGGGCTAACTCAACTCAGTAACACTTTTCTGAGAATGTTTTTGAAAAGAATGTTTTAGTTTTTATATTTAGTCGTTGTGGCGCTTTATTAGCTTTTATTTAACATATGAGCATGTCAATTTAATACAAAAATAGAGATTTTAGGTTAGAAATCAAACTTTTAAATATAAAAACTATAAAGTGTATACCTGGTCCCCTAAGTGGGGGCCCAGCTAAATGAGATAAACAAATATGGACAATTTATCACAACACACACACACACACACACACACATATATATATATATATATATATATGCGGTATGTCCTCGAGATTCATGCAGAGTTTTATTACCCTTGCAGCGTGAATTAAATTTTTTTGGGGGGAGTGTCCCCACTTGAGGTGCTTGAAGTGGGAAAATCTCCATTTAGTCAGGCAGAGCTTTATTTAGAAGTGCCGACTATCGCAAAATTTTCATAGAGGTTTGCTTATGTTTCTCAAAGGAAGTGACTTTTCAAAAATTCGATATTCACTCAGGAGAAGGGACTCCACAAAAGTATAATCTTTCCTTTAAGGGAAAGCAACTCTTCTGAAGTACGAACTTTTTTTGGGACTTTTCAGAATGAGCTTAAGTATCTCTCGCGCTTGAAATTGAAGAAAGTTAGAAAAATAAATCAATCTTAGGTTTTGTGGTACTTCTTAAGATTGATGGGTAGATCCTTTTATAGGGGTTAGGGTCGGGCCTTTAACCGATCGGTCATCCCTGGGCTTTGATCGATCTATCATCTCTAGTAACACGTGTAGGGTGGATGAGGATGAGGGACATGTGTATGTCTAGGAAAAGATCTTCTGATTTTTTGCATTCATTAGGGGGATGACCGATCGACCAAAGCCTTTTGGGGGCCTTTTAGTAATCGGTTAAAATACCTCCAGAGTCTTTTTAGCTTCTTTTTTGTTTTGATTTATTTGCATTTTGGTCCCCGAAATTTGGTTCTTAGGGTTTTGGGGGCTTTGGTTTTAAGGTTATCTTTATAAACGGGATAAAAAATATCCACACCTTAAGTAAAAATCGGGGTATCCATAGAGGTGGTCGACTAAGAGAGTGTGCATGCAGACAGTCTTTGTCAAAATTGAAAAGGTTTTCTAAAAATAGGTTTGCCTATTTTTTGAGAATTATGGGGGGTATGTGGGTAATCAGTATAAAGGGTGGAGGGATAAAAATGGGGCTTTTGGAAAAATTGTCAGAATGATAACCGATTGGTTATCCCAAGAGGAATGTTTGATCGATCGATTAAACTCTTAGAAATGTTTAACCGATTGGCTAAATGTTTCAATCGCCCAAATCTATAAATGACTCTTTTTAAGGCAGTTTCTTCAATGTTCCAACTATTTTCTTCTTTTCTCTTGTCCCTCTCAGTGACGCTCTCTCTCTCTCTCTCTCTCTCTCTCTCTCTCTCTCTCTCTCTCTCTCTATATATATATATATATATATATATATATATATATATATATATATATATATATATATATATATCTTAAATTCATGCACTTATGAGTCCTTTTAGGTTTATGTAGACTTTTCTTGGATATTATGGATCCTTTGGAGCCCTTTGTGTTAGATGATTAGGAGGTTCAGGTCTTGGACCTAATCCAGGCTAAGGATGGGGCCATGGATGATAGTGGGGGACCGACGGAACTAGCGGGTGCCGGGCTTTGGACGAATGTGTTTGTTCTGGGTCCACGGGGTACTAGAGTGTGCCACCACACAATGATGATTGGACGGGGATAGTATGGTGCAGAGGTGTTACTATGCCCGCGGCGCAGGTGTTTTATGACCCTCTGTTATTGACGGACGAGGAGGATATAGAGGTCCTTTTACGTTAGTGTGAGCGACATCGGGACTTGGGGTAGTGTCTCACGGTTGCTTAACATGTAGGTTTTATCGACTTTATTTTTAAACGTCTTTTATTGTTATACCATAATATGGTGTGCTCGAAAGACTATATAGAATCTCGCCAAACGTCTCTTACGGAAACATAATGTGTTCGGCTCAGGTATTAATTTTGATCGGCCCCAGAATGGGACAAGCAGAAAACTAAGTTTGACCAAGTCATAGGGCACTAATACTTAAATACAGGTGGATACTTTCTAGTGGGGTGATGTCAGCAGCTCTCCATAGATAAGCATGAGGAATCTAGGGATAATTACTTCCCCATTATTGATGGACAATGTGTACCCATCATTATTTTCCATAAAGTATGTAAAATGATTTACCTGTTTAATTTGTAAAAGTAGGCCATATGTCTCCTAACATTCTTTATTTTTATATTGCACTCTCCATCTCTAGGCCCACACATGTCAAATATAAATATCACGCATACTCCTCCAGCAAATGGGGGAATGAATGGATCTATCGATCTATATATACATTAAGAGATTAACCACTATTGCATAATTGTATTCTAGAGAGAGGGAAAAAAAGATAAACATGTAAGTATCTATCCTTCATGGCTGTAACCTCATCAATCTATTACTTCAATTGCTACACCTGCGGGCGTAGGCACTGCAATGGGCCAAACCACGTAAATCTCTTTGCTTATCTTTTCTCTCATCCCCTCTCTAGTATTATTACTTTAAACTCCATTTCACTTAAATTTATCTCTCTTTATCTGTTGCGAATCTAATATTAGTGCATCTAGCTAAGGCATAAACCCATACACCAATTTTAGGCATTAATAGATTGGAGTCGTCCATGGAAAAGTATTTAGAAGACTATTATTGCTTATTACTAATATTTTCTCCAAAAAACCCATTATTTCTTATCGACGACCTTTTTCGTTCTTTCGTTGATTCAAGTGGTATAAACACCCTTTTCCATCAACACACTACCACTTTTCTCCCCATACGTACTAGTGTCATGAGAATGAGCGAGAAACCAAAAAGCAGTATGGCCGCGGGGAAAACCTCACCTTAGAAACCTATAAGCATGAATGACCTACATGGGACATTGATGAGCTTGGCCAATGATCAAGAGGCTATGAAAAAAAGTTTCAAGAAATTGACATAAAGTATCATGACTGGACAGAGGAGGCAGGATATCTATCTAATTATCCCAACAGATGGTGGAAACCTCAAATGAAGGTGGGAAATGCTTCCTCCAACTCCACACAGAGATAGGCATCAGATGTATCGCGAAAGGGCTATTGAGAATCCTAGATGATTAGATTGGATACCATGAGGGATCTAGGGATGACGCATCATACCGTGATGATGGATATTAAAGGTCAAATGCCACATCCACTATCCAAATAGATATGTATAATGACAAGCAAACTTATTCCCTAGAGCGCATAAGTGATTTGGAAAGACCAAGCAGAGGATCCCCATATGATCGTTTAGGGATAAGGGCGGAAAGGGCACCACTACAAGGGCTCAAAGAACCCATAGATAAGACCAAATGAGTTGATACCTCGCGCAACCCAAGATTAAGCGTCCAAGGAATAACTAAAGACGAGCAGACTTCCAAGGAAGAAAGATCAACTGAGAGCCAAGGACGAGCAGGTAAGGCTATGACAGTTAGGGCTGAAAAGGACAAACATCTCTGGAGAGGATCAATCCAGCGGTTGGAAGACCTATTGGGGGAAATGATAAAGGTGAAGAACCCTCTACAAAGAGGTTTGTAGAAGGATACCCATTCACATCATCACTAGTGAGCGATCCAATGCCAGTGAAGTTTAAACTAGTAGTCATCACTCCCAAGTATGATGACACATCTGACCCAGTATTATGCATAAAGAAACACTAGGCTTCTTCAGATATTTACTTCGTCATCGATGAGATGCATTGTCGCGCTTTTTATAACATAATTACTATATTAGCTCAAATATGGATATCGGTCAGGAAGTTGTTTTGGAAACTATCAAAGGAACCACCCAGCACTATATCAGAACTACTGGCAAAGGCTAGCAATATTATGAATTCCGAAAAAGCTATGGCAGTGAAGGAGTCCATCTATTCTAAAAAGGACATCGATAAGGGTTTCCAGAAGAGTAAGGAGCACAGAGAAAGCAAAAAAACTGATTGGCCAAAGAGATTTGATGAGTATACCCCTTTAACTGTAGGGGTACACCACATCCTTGAGGAAAATCGAGGAAATAAAGATCTAAAGTGGCTGGGAAAGATGAAATATCCTCTGAACAAGAAAGATAAAATCAAATATTATGAGTTTCATAAAGACCATAGTCACAACACGGATAATTGCCTAGAGTTAAAAAATAAGATTGAGATTCTCATTAGGAGAGGAAAATTAATTAAGTTCGTTGATAATGGTGGTCGATCCAACAGACGGGACGAGAATAAACCAAGGAGATGATCAAAATCTCCTTGCAGGAAAGTTGATGAAAGGAAAAAAGGTCGAGATGATGATGAGAGGATGATCCTGACCTGCCCAAAAAACCCAAAGAGCCGATGCACTAGGTAAAAATAAACTCTTTCGAATGTAATTTTATAGCAAGAGGAGATGTCGGAGGGGGAGACAAGCCAGCAGAGAGGCAATCTTACTTGAATGAAGCCAATGCTTGCACCCACATTAGACAGCTTGGCCTAACTGGTCACACAACTTCTCGTCCCAGGAAGGTAAACAGAGAACGCCTCATAGGGGGTTTCTCCAAAGATGATTTATAAGGATTATTTTACCCACATGACGATCCTCTAGTCATCAATATAGTGGTACACAAAAGCAAGGTGGCCAAAATATTAGTGGATAATGGCAGCTCGACTGATGTCCTATTCTACAGTTGTTTTGAGAATGTAAGGCTAAGAGACAGGAAGTTGCAAGCATATCACAGACCTCTTATAACATTTTCAAGGGATAAGGTGTTACCCTTGGGCAAAATAGAGCTTCAAGTCCAGATTAGTGAATGTCCGACCTCCCGAATAGAGAAGATTCGATTCTTCATCATAGACAAGAATGTATATTCGGTATACAATATCATTTTCAAAAGGGTTGGATAAAAGAAGTTTGAGGTTGTTTCATCCACCGTACACTAATGCCTAAAAATTTTCACCAATTACGGAGTAGTCATGGTGAAAGGGAATCAAGTGGAAGCTCACAATTGTTATTACACGTCGACGGAGCAGGAAGAATAGGAAAAATTTAACACTACTTATCAGATTGAAACACTTGATCCTCGAGATGAAGATAAACTAGTCAAATGGAAAGTAATAGAGGAAATAGAGAAGGTGGTACTGGATGAAGAGCACCATGAAAGGACATCCCGGATTGGCTCGTCTCTTGATATTGCTTTCAAAAAAGAACTAATTGAGTTCTTGAGAAGGAAAAGGAATGTGTTCACCTGGGGCCAAGGATATGTCAGGCATAGATTTAGGATTCATTTGTTGTGAGCTCCGCATAATAAAACACGCCAAGCTAGTGATATAGAAATGTCATGTGTTTATAAAGGAGAAAAACATGGTGATCTAGGGAGAGGTGGACAAGCTGCAGAGAGAGAAATTCATCAAAGATGTGAAATATCTAAAATGACTTTTAATTATCGTCATGGTCAGAAAGAAGAATGATAACTGGCGTATGTGCATAGATTTCATCGACCTCAAGAAAGCTTACCCAAAGGCCACTATCCTCTACCCAGGATTGACCAAATGGTCGACGCCACAGCTGGTCACGAGCTTCTCATCATCATGGATGCTTATTCAGGATATAACCAAATAAAGATAAAGCCAAAGGACCAGGAAAAGACTTACTTCATCACCAGTCGAGGTAATACTATTAAAATGTCATGTCTTTTGGATTGAAAAATCTAGGGGCAACCTACCTAAGACTAGTGAACAAACTTTTTAAGGATCAAATTGTGGAGGTCTATGTGGATGATATGCTGACCATCGATCACATCAGGGACCTGGAGCAAACTTTCAATCAGCTGGAGAAATACCAAATGAAGTTGAATCCCACAAAATGTGTTTTTGGGGTAAAATAAGGGAAGTTACTAGGATTCATAGTCAACAAACGAGGCATAGAAGCAAAGACAAACAAAATTCAAGCACTACTTGGCATGCAATCTGATAATACCTGATTTAGTATCAACAAGTAAACTTATATGAGCTCAATCTAGAATAGCTTTGGAGGTGCAACAATGGTGTTTAAGCAAGTATATAAGTGAACAAGGATATGAGGAGAAGAGGAATAAACACTAGCATATAAGTGGTTTAGCTATTGGCATACTCCACTGTGCAGGTGAGTGTGAATTTCACTATAAAAATGGGCATTAATGGCCTAAGTGATACAATTATCATTACTTTCTCTCTCTATTATAACATAAGAAAATCTTTGGCCAAGATTTTTATATTTCGATCCCTTTCACTGATGAAGAAGGTGAGTATATATAGTTCCTGGGGTGTGTACTATACCCCCAAGCATGTATAGAATGTTCATGTCGATAAGCATCAGCTACCTGTCACTAGCACTTGTAGGTCATGATGATGAAATATTCCCTCACGTGTGAGGGATATCATGTTACATCGGTTTTATCCATGTGGGATTTGTAACCCACTAGCATTCTTCCATGCGTGCTCCATTCCATGTGCTCTTCCAAGTGTCAATTATCGATCGTCTGAACTAAGCTGATGTCGAGCTGTCAAGTTTGATATTCTACCAATAAGGTAATTGTCACACTGAATCGAGTCTTCATTCGACCACCACCTCTAGACGATGGATGAGGTCGAGGAAACTTGGGTCATAAAACTACTAATAGTGGTCTTTGTAACTGGGTTCGAAATGAGGATGAGACCTTTTGCGATGGGTTTGCGGCTGAGGATGAGACCCTTTGTGATGGGTTCATAGACAAGCCATTACTTGTTCAAACTGACAGTTTGCCATTAGTCAGCCTTGGACGAGGGAGTCCAGCCAGGGACGAGGTCATACTTGGTATATCAATCACCCGTAGCCCTTAGTATTCTATGTGAATAGAAGGCTGAGGGATAATGTACCTTTGGGAAGAAATTATTGAGCCGTCTTTGATTAACGGTTGACATGTTCTTTCATTTGTTAGGTCTAGAATGTTGAATGAGAAGCTTGGATTGACATTTAGCCGTCATCTTATGGGTTAGCATGTTACCCAAGAATGACGTTTGTAAGTGTGCCAAAGTGAGTTATGCCCTAATGATGACCGCCTTAGAAGTTGTGTCTAATGATTGACTTTATTAAAATTCTTTTCAAAATCTCATTATCTCTTTCCTACTTCTTTCCTTCTTTCGTGCTAAGACATCTCCCTCTCTCCAATAGAAATTATTTTTTCTTTCTCTCATCACCGTTCACGGCTTTCCAACGAAGTTTTAGGATTTTTCCTCTTCTTAAGGATAACTCCCTTTCTCAGGTAACCTATTTTCTTCCTTGTCCCATTCATTTCAAGGTTTCTTTGCCATTTTAGGTGCAGTTTATTTTTTTAATGAGCTTCAAGATTTTTTGGTAACCTTGAGTGGAGGTTATAGCGCTAATTGTAGGAGTTTTGTTGGTGATTTAGGGGCTAATTGGTAATCTTTGGGTTTTTAGGGCTTTCTCATCCCTCATTGTCTTCTAATTAGCCACAAAAATCACATCGTTTATCTTCTTCGACAAGCTCCGGTGAAGTGTTCTTAAATTATTCTTGATAAAAATGATTCATTATACAATTTTGATCTTTAGGTCAAGGTAGATCAAACTTCAAAGTGTTTGTGACTTTTGACGCTTTAGTCCAACCAAGTTGAATCTCAGCCACTTAAATGTTAAGAACCCTTTATGAGTTAGCATAACAATACCCCAAACTTAAAGAGAGATACTATCAGGAGATATGCAGAATTAAAACCGAGGTCGAGGAGAGTCGTATAGTCGGATCCGACCTTACTCGTCTAATCTTCTCCATCCCCTTAAAGGTTATCCAACCTTCTCCAACTGAGGTTAGTGGGGATGAGATGTCTGACTCATTATCTTCAAATCCTAGTCCCTCGATCTCTGCCCGGGACAAGAGTGGAGAGTCTTTTGACGAGGCCATGAGGTTTTCACCCTCAAATCCTAAAGGGTCGGAGGCGAGCGAGAGTTCGTCTTTATCTTCATCTTCTAACCACACCGAGTCATCCAACCGAGATGACTCTTCAATCTAGTATATCTCAAACACTAATGAGCCAAGAGTTAACGTTGACATTCTCCAACAATTGTTCTCATCTCGGCTATGATTGAGAGAGAATTATAAGAGAGATTCCCTCATGGGGCCCCGTCCACTGAAGCTCCTGCCAATGATGATGATTATGAGGTCGGGGAACCAGTTGACTACTCATATGCTCAGATATTTTCATCCACTATTAGAGAGTTTGATCTTCTTTTCTAAAGGCACTTGTATGGCATCAAGTCAGATATTGTTTTGAGGGTCCCAGTGAGGACGAGAGAGTGTTTGACGGCCAATTTGTTAATGTAAAAAATTCGACTAGGCTAATTAATTGATAACTAGATAAAGATAAGTAAAAGAGATAAAACATTTTTAAAGTGGTTTGGCTTAAAGGAAGAGCCTACGTTCATTGTTGTGTACTGTTTTGGCCTTGTTCAGTTGCCTATTGTCTCGTGTCCCTTGGATGTAGGGTTTATAATGTATTTATAGCCCCAGAGGGTGTACAAGTGTTGGAATATCAGAGGATGGAATGTCTTTATAACGTAGACATTTACACCTGTACAATCATTTATGTATATAACTGTTGGCATTTTACTGTTATTGTTGGTCGGCCTTCCTAGTGTTAGTCGGGCTTTATTAATAGGTTGGTCGGCATCCCTCAATAGCTCATAATTTCGTCCTTGCTGACGAGGGTTAACCTCTCACTATATAGCACGTGTCAGTATTCGATTGTTCCATGTAGAAGGATAATTTTTGGTATCAATATAAGCCCCCAATGTTTTATGCTTGAAGTTTTTACAAGAGTATGGAACATTTTTCTCTTAAAGTTGCTCGAGCAATAATTTTAGACTTAGTCAGCTATCGACTTCCCATACTTGTAAAAATTATGACTTATCTGTGGACATATACTTCACATGGAATTTTTGTAGTTATCTATCACTTTAATAAATCGTTTTTGGGCAAATTCGTCTTTTCTGCCTTTAGCCGCCGCCAGTTCAATCGACGCTGCCTTTTAATCATTATTTTTCTAGTTTTTGAGGCAACCTATAAAGAACGGGAAAAGCCACGATATTTTCTTACTTTAAATTTTTGAGTGTTTTTTGTTGTTGCGTCTTCAAGCTTTCTTTTTCTCTCTTGTGCGATCGTTTTATGTCCTTCAGTTCTTGTTGAATCCTTAATCTCTGTAAGAACTCTTTCTCTTTTCTTCTATTCTTAATCATGATTTACTTTATTTATTATCTTAATGAATTCATAAATGAATTTAACATTCCTTCTTGGGTTGATCTGGAACACCCAACTTTGCCTGCTAATTTTTTCTCACTTGTCGAGGGTCACTGGTTTCCGTCTATCTTTATAGCTGAGTGTGGGTTTACCTTTCCTCCAAACCCATTTTGCCTTGATTTTTGTCAATATTTTGATGTTGTCCCAACTAGGGTAGCCCCCAACACCTGAAGGGTCCTAAATGGAGTATATAGATTTAATCAAATCCATGGAACCAATCTAGGGATTCCATAAATAATGTTATGCTATAAGTGGGTGACTACTCACACCACTTTTTATTTAATTACTAGGGTTGCAAACAAAGCATTAGTAGTCAATCTTCTAAACTCCAATAGAGATTATTTTGAGCATGGAGTTGTTTTAAAAAATTAGCAATACTCCCCTTTAACTGAGAAGACTGAGTACCAGGGGCCTAGACGCCCTCTTTTTGGCAATGGGATAGGTTATTCCTCATTTAACTGTCTTACCCTGTACATGCTTGTTTAAATGTTATACTAATTATTTCAATATAAATTTTGATTGTAGTTGATCTGAAGATAAGGTTACCAAAGGAGAGTGAAGTGAACCTCAAGGAGTTGAAATTCATTTGGAGACTTCATCAGAAGATTGACGAGGAGCATATTAAGTCAGAATCCTATTTGCTGCAGTACAAGAATACAATTTATTCTTTTGTTGCTCATCCCATAATAGCCATTCCTTCTCCTGTAGTTGATCTTGATCAGGAACATCTCTCCACCTGCTCAGTTGCTACATATGGCAGTGGTGATCTTGTTGTCCACTCCCCTTCTTCCTTGGATTCAAACTTACCTCTTATCACTACTTTAGGAAAAAGGAAATTTCCTAACATTTTGGGAGACATGGCTGCCAATACCCCTTCCAAACAAGCTAATGAGGGGGTGAAAAATAAAGATGAAGTTTGGAAGAAACCTCTAACCAAGAAAAATGAAGAGAGCCCCTTGAAAAGAATAAGGAAAGGTCTTCCTTCTAATTAGCAGACAGTTCTTCTGCCCTTCCCGACCAATGATAGTTGGTCAATCTATTTTCTTCTGCCTCTCCAGTGGTCCTTGGCCCTTGATTGGTAAGACAACTAATAAGGTTCGAGACTCTACCAGACCACAGGGGTGATGTGGCTCCACTTCCTTGTTCCAAAATTTCTCACAGGCATGCTCAAATCCTTGCTCTAGTATATTCTTTTACCTTCTTTATTTTTCTATCTCTTTATCTGTTCTTCATAAAATTGACTTTCCTTATTATCTTTATGTAGTTCCTCGTTGACTTCAATAATATACTGGAGAAAGATGAGGTTTTGAGAGCTTCTTCTATGGAAGTTGAATAGGCTTTTGATGAGCTAAAAAATTTAGTGCTTGACTCCCCAAAAGTACTAGACAATGAACAGAAGAAATCGGAGGATAAGGTGAAAACTTCTGAAGAAGCTGCTGAAATTGCTCGGGGTCTAACTGATAAGTTGTAAAAAGACTTGGATGTTGAGAAAGTTAAGACCACCAAGCTACAGAAGGATTTGGATGTTTAGAAGGGGAAAAGGACTAACGTCAGGGAGGCTGGCTTCAACAGAGGTTGGGATAAGTCAATTGGAGCAGCTTCTTCACAAATTGAGTTTGCAAAGAAGAAGTAATTCAAGGATGGATAGTCTATTGCCCTGGTGGAGGTCGGCACCCCACAAGATTTTGAGATATTCTTGGGACATAATCATGGGTCCCCTCCAAACATGGATGAAGAAGTTGATGATGATGGGGGTTCTAGTGAATCCCTTATGGTGATGGAGTCTGCCGATCAACACCAAGATTTTGATTCTTCTGCCCCCTTCACAATTAATCATCCTCTTCCTTTTGCCCATGCTTTTATTTTAGCTGGTCCTGAGGCAAATAAAAAGAAGGTGTAGATCCAAGCATCTTTTCGTTTTCCTTTTTTAGCAGTTTTAATTTTTCCTTTTTCTTCTTGAATATGTACCTGTACTTCCCCCTTTTATTAATGAAAAGATAAATGTTTTCATTCCTTTGCATGTATTTTTCCATACTCTGCACATTGTTGATTGATGATTTTCTTCTTCTTAATAGTTTATGGATAAATTGGAACACGTCTTATCCACTGACTCCGAGCTACTCCAGAGGTGTAATGAGATTTTTAAAGCTGGTCACTTATCTTTGACTGAGGCTGACCTACTGAAGTTTCTTGGGGAAGGGGTATCCAAGAAAAAGAGGCCTATGTTCATCTGAAGTGTCTTCTTGATCGGGCAAAGGCTAACAATGTTGCCTACTACGAAATGATTGAAGAGCTATAGGAGGACCACATGGAAGCTACGGCACGTTTGCATGAGGACTATGAGAATAAGTTCCAGGCCTTGAGTGAAGGTTGGGGCTTTGAGAAAAAGTTGGATAAATTTTCCTCCCATTTTCGAAGGCAAGAGTTCCTGCTTAATTGTGAAGTGGAGGAAGCAAGGGCCATTGCTAATCTTCTGGCGGAAGAGAATAATAATTTGAGAGATGAACTTACTGCCTAGAAGTCATCCACTGTTATTATTGCTACTACGGATGAGGGTCATTCGATTTAGGAGGCTGAGAATGAAAGATTGAGTGAGGAGTTGGAGGCCTTTAAGAAATCAAAACTTGATTTTTCATTTTCTCGAGCTAGAATCAAACTTGGCTTAGGTACAACAGAGGAAATCAGGATCCAATAGGCCCTTACCAATTAAGCTGCACAATTAAAAGCTAAAAATCAAGCCATTGTTGCGATGTCCCCGAAGCTACAGGCCTTATCTGAGAAACTATCCACTCAATCTTATCAGTTCCAAGCTAAGGATAATTTTATCCAGTATGGGGGTTCCTCCTTCCCAATTAGCACCCAATTTATGGAGGATCATACTCAGCTCCATCTTTCTCTAGATGAACAAGTATGAGGACGATCCTTCAGTAATGCTATTCAAGGCTTGTTATAATTTCTCATCCTCAAGGACTCAACTTGGTTACTACCATTTAGGGGCCAGAAATCCCGATAAGAAAATCATCCATGTCAACCAAAGCTCTAATGACCATTGGAAGTCGAGGTTCTTTTTCATTTATGGATCCTGGGAATTCTCGACCGATGCCGATCGTTCTAAGGATAATTTGTGCTTGGTCTAACCCTTCCATGTCTGCTAAGATAGACCCGGGTCTTAGTATTACTGACAGGTAGAAGGTTAACTTTTTGAGAAATCAATGGAAGGATGGGGACCTTACTGAGTTTGAAGATTTAATGTCTCCCACCTTTTTAGAGACATCTGGTCTGGTGGTTGACCCCTAGATGAGTTATGTGAGTTGCTTAATTTTTCTGATCAATATAAGTCTTTCCTCGTCTTCTGGTTTTGTTACTAACCATTTTTCTTTCTTCTTTTCAGACCATCCACCTCATACTTCAAACGAAGTTTGTAACAAGAAGGCCTCGAGTCTTCAAAATACCTTTGGAAAGAAGGGTGGAACATGCCAAGAAGACAACCGCCAGTGGGTCGACCCGACCTGAGGTTGGTTAGAAGAGAAATGAGACGTATGGTGATGTGGATTCTGATCATGATCGCGAGAAGAGGCCGAGGTTAACTCCTCCTGAGTCTGTGTCGAGCACTTCTTCATCAGACTCGTTCGAAGCTTTTTGGTCGGCCAACATAACCTAACTTAAGTCAATACCGGTCTCGATTATACCTTCAGTACCGAGGTCGAAGGTTGCTATGCTTGTAGGACCCTCAGAGGGAGATTATGAATTAATGGGGAAGATACACCCCTTAAGGTTTATGACTTCGGTATCCATCATTTGGCACATGTATCTGCTTCGTCTTTGATTTGAACGTCATCTCATACATATTTTTACTTCTTCTTATTCTAACATATGTATATTTTATTTTTATATAGTCTGTGTGTGCATTTACCTCGATTACCAAATGGATAACTAAGAACTTCCCCAAAATTTAAGAGGTCGACAAAGCTCTTTATGCCGAGGTAGATTTTAAGAAAATGTTGAGAGACCGTAAGGTCGATTATAATAAGGCCTTCAACGCATTCAAGGTGGAGAACGATAATGCTTTAAAAGTAAAATGCAACGCTTTAAAAGATAAAGATGACACTTTTAATGCCCAATCCACCAAGCATGTGACAGATCTTACAGCTTCCATCCAAAATACCATGGAAGAGGCCCTCTCTGCGGAGGCCATAAAAAGATGCAGGACGACACCGTTGAGGCTTATATGTCATCGAATGAGTTTGGTAGCTTCGATTATGAATACCTTGAAAGAGGTATTAAGACGGCCTATTGATGGGTCGTCTTAAAATTTTCTAACTTCATATTGTCTATTTGTCCAGAGATGGAGGTCCTTGATATGGAAGATCCTCTTTTCCCCCAAGCCTTGGCTGATGTTGAATCAGCGACCGCAGTTGAAGGAGAAGGAGCCTGAGTTGAATCCCCTGTTGAAATTACTAATGCCAATGCCAATGCCATTGCCACTGCTGCTGCTAGGGATGTTCAGGCCGAGACTAGTGTCATTGATGGGTCGTCGTAAGTTGAGACCGGGGGAAATCAAGAAACTTAAATCCTCATTTTTCTATTAGGGCAACCGTATGTAGCATGATGCCCTTCGTGTAAAATTTGAACAACTAATTTTTGAATTTTGATGGTTTTACCTTGGAACAATGCATTTGTACCCTCATTTCAATTATTCTCGTCTTTAAACTTTGATAAATGTTGCTGAATGCAAATATAAGTATCTCTTATTTTTATCAACTTTTCTAATTACGTCTTGTCTGCTTACTTTGAGAACAATTAGTGTTAAGTAACCTTGCAACCTTCTGATTCTGGATATATTGTCATCCTTAATCGAGAAGTAAATCATCCCGCTCTCGTCCTTAGGCGAGAGGTTAACTAACCATCTTTAATGATTTTTCAAATTAACTATGTTTAATTACTAAGTCCCCTCTTGTCATTTTGAGAGTGTGTGGATGGGTGTCATCTCATCCTTTGCAGTCATCTCGCTGAAAGAATTTGACTCTAATACCACCAAATTAATGATGTTTAAATGAACCATAATTAAATGATTTTTAAATTTGAACAACCAAATTAATGGTGTTTAACTACAAATCCCCTCTCGTCACTTTGAGAGTGCGTGGACGAGTGTTGTCTCATCCTGCAATATCATTTTGCCGAGAGAGTTTGACTTTGATACCACCAAATTAATGATGTTTAAATGAACCATAATTAAATGATTTTTAAATTTGAACCACCAAATTAATCGTGTTTAACTACAAGTCCCCTCTCGTTGCTTTGAGAGTGTGTGGATGAGTGTCGTCTTGTCCTGCACTGTCGTTTCATCGAGAGAGTTTGGCTCTAATACCACCAAGTTAATGATGTTGAAATGAACCATAATTAAATCATTTTTAAATTTGAAAAACCAAATTAATGGTGTTTAATTACAAGTCCCCTCTCGTCATTTAGAGAGAGTGTGGATAAGTGTCGTCTTATCCTGCACTGTCGTCTCATCGAGAGAGTTTGATTCTGATACTACCAAATTAATGATGTTTAAATAAAACATAATTAAATTATTTTTCAATGCTTCAGTGTTTTTCACCATTTTAGTGATATTATCACACCATTCCCCCTCTCGGTGTTTTTGAGAATCCATAGATGAGACAAAATCTCGTTTGGTTTCTCATGTCACCGAGAGTGAGTTGATGCTATTTCACCATATGAATGATGATTTTTAGCTTAAGACGAATTGAATTATGCATTTGAACACTTCATATAAGAACAATATGAGGGAACACTTGAAATTTTTTCATTCATCACTCTGAAATATTTCTCATACAATAGTGAATTTTCCTCATACAATGGTGAAATAAAACTCATACATAATTATAGTGATAGTTTTTCTTCAAATGGTCGGAGTTCCATAGGTTTGAGAATGGCTCTCCTTTCGAATTCTAAAGTGTATAGGCATGTGGAACGACTTCTTCGGTGACTCTATACGGGCCATGCCAATTTGCATGGAAATTATTCGACTTTTGTCAGGTTTTCTTCAGAATTAGGTCCCCAATGGCTATCGGCCTAACCTTAGCCCTCCTATTGTAAAACTTCATAGTCCTCTACTGATAAACAACCTATCTAACATCTTCATCTTCATGTCTCTCTTCGATCAAGTCCAAGTTCAGGTCCAATATCCATTCCTATGTATTCTCCTTCGGGCTGTATGTTTTTACTCTATGGCTTGGCAGGATAATCTCAGTGGGTATCACGGCCTCTGAGCCATAGGTAAGAATGAAAGGGTTTTCTCCCGTTGGTGTTTTCTCTTTCATCCTTTAGTCCTATAGCATGGAATGTACTTCTTCTATCCACATACCCTTGGTGTCTTCCAATTTGTTTTTGATCCCGTCTAAGATAGTCCTGTTAGTCACCTCAGTCTGGCCATTTTCCTGAGGTCGACCCGGGGCTGAATAAAACTGTTTGATGCCAACCTTCTTCGAATAGGCCTCCATGGACAAGTTCTTAAA
The DNA here is from genome assembly GCA_949130495.1 of Sambucus nigra. NCBI lineage: Eukaryota > Viridiplantae > Streptophyta > Magnoliopsida > Dipsacales > Adoxaceae > Sambucus > Sambucus nigra. The sequence continues at coordinate 461,541,731 of OX422211.1, read as the reverse complement.
CTGTTTACCATTTTCGGTGATCAAAGTGTTGGGAACATCATACCTGCAGATGATATTCCTCCAAATAAATTTGAAAGTCTTTGTCTCGATTATAGGGATCATGGCCTCAGCCTCTACCCACTTTGAGAAATAGTCAATCGCCACTATTAGGTATCTATAGTTGCCCATAGCCCTAGGCAGAGGTTCCACCAAGTCAATCCCCTAGACTGAAAACGACCAAGGGGAAGTTATAGATGACATGGGATGATGACTTTGATAACAGATGCAGGCATATCTCTGACACTTGTCGCACCTCTTGACATAGTCGACTGTGTCTTTGGCCAAGGTCGACCACCAGTAACCCCGAGTAACTATTCTATTCACCAAAGACCTTCCTTTGATGTGGATTGAGCAGGAACACTCATACACATCCTTCAATACCTATTCCACCTTAGTAGGATGAAAACATCATAACAAAGGGAGGAGGAACGCTTTCTTGTACAAGACATCTCCTTTTATCGAGAACATTTTTTCCTTGTATCCCAACTTCTTCCTCTCAATCTTTGATTCTGGAAATTCAGCGTCTCTAGTGTATCGGATGAGGGTATCCATCCATGATACCCCCAGATTAAGGTTTAAACAAAACTCAATCTCATTATCGTCTTCTTCAATGGTCAGCCTGTATAGGATCTCTATCAGCACTGACCATTTGATCTCAATTCTTGTTGCAGATGCTAACCTTTCCAGGGAATCAACTCGACTGTTGTCTACACGAGGGATCCTTTTGAGATTTACCTCTATAAAGTTTTTCTTCATTTACTTCACCCGCACTAGGTATTTGGCCATCCTTTCATCTTTAGCCTCATATACTCCTAAGATATAATTTACCACTAATTGGGAATCACTTTGAACTAAAATTTGACCGATATTTAACGCTTTGGCAAGGGAGAGTCCTGTGAAAAGGGGTGATGGTCCCAAAATAAAAAAATAATTTCTTTCAAAATTAAATTTTTACTCCTTAAAACACAACTTCAATTCAAATTCTAAATTATGCAAATCAAACCAAACATGAATTTTCCCAGATTAATGATTTCAACTTGAATTAAAGTAAACTACAATTACCCAATTTAATTAAACACCAATCACCCCATTTTGGGGGTTAAACCAAATTTTATTTTGTTAAACCTAAGCATGCATCCAGATGAATTTGCAAGATAAAATACACACAAACACAATGCCGCGATTTATGAATATTTCACAAAACAATTGAGGGGATTTTTCTTAAAGGTTTCTCCTTTAGAAGTTGGAAAAAGTCTTGCAAAAACGTTAACTCTAGAAATACATAAATGGGTGGGAAATTCGTGAGAAGTTACAAAAGAAAAACTACGAAAAATTGTCATTTCGCACAAAAAGTTATCATGTCGTTTAAACAACAATATAGGGTCATTCGAATGACACATCACATGAGATTTCAAGCCATTAATCTAGAAAATTTCGATACGAACGCGTGGCCGCCAGTTTTATATTTTTTTGATTTTTTTTAATTAGTTATGATTTTTCTACGGAAAGGTGTTTGAGAATAAAATCTTTAGATAAAATGAATTAAAAGAAAATTGACAAAAATTCTAACACCCAATAATAAATTTCCAAGTCTTAATATAACATATGCATTCATACCGAAGAGATCTAAGAAAGTTGATGATGAACACATGGCACGAAACGTGACATATAACGTGATCTTCTTTGACTTGGCCTCTACGTCCTCAACTCAAATGTCATAGGCTTGAAAGGTCATAAACTTATGTCCTATGACTCAAATAGTTTTGTCCGGAATTAATCCAATACTTACAAATTGACTCAATTGAAAATTTATCCTTATAGATCTCCCCCTTTGACTATTCAGGGACAAAACCAAAATAAAAACCCTATAGGTTGTCAAGCTCAACTAAAAGACATAATACCAATCCAAAATAAAAAAATACTGGCACTTAACCGACACATATGTTGAGTAACTTTGCTTGAAATCTAATGCAGTGTTATGTTGGATCCAACCACAATCCACTAACACAATCCAGTGCAGTGTTGTGGTTGATAAGATCCAACCACAATCCACTAACGCAATGGTGTATCTTGTTAAAATAAAAGACTCTAGTAACTCATGTTGATGCATGGCTTGGACGATAAGATCCGTTCATATGACTAGTGAGATGGCACAAGCATGGGTAGAACCTGGGTTAGGACAACTTAGACTCGTCCAAAACTTCATGTACGACCTTGTCTTGGATAGGTCATGAACAAGAAGTCATCTCAAAGAATGGAAAATCCAATGCAGTGTCGTGGTCGACAAGATCCGACCACAATCCACTAACACAAGGATAGATCTTGTTAAATTTAACAACTCTAGTAACTCATGCTGATGCATGATCTAGACGGCAAGATTTGTTCATATGACCAGTAAGCTGACAAAAGCATGGGAAGAACCAAATAACATAAGTAAATGACAAGTTGAAAAGGCAAACATTCAGTATGATAGAATATGAACTAAGGATTAATTTAACAATAATATAATCCTAGCAAATATGTGCGAATATATTCAAAGTAAATATGTTCATCCAAATTTACAATTTCATCTGAAAAGGGGGTCAATAAGAGCTTTACAAAGTAAAACTGTTCAGAGGGATATAGATTAAGATTCGTGAAAAATAAAAACAAAGATGAGCAGATGGACTTCACGCCTGAAGAGCATGACTAGTCATGGCATCAAACGTAGGAATATCAGCGGGAGCCGATATATTGGTAGCAGCATCATCAACAGTTATCTCTTCATCATTTCCACGTGCAGCGACTAGAGCTATGGCTTTTTCATCATCTCCTTCCCAGGTTTAAATAGTTTTGGCAATCTTGGGGAAATATTTGATGACTCTCTTCTTGAGTTTGACATAACCCTCCATGAAGATGGTCACCAAATCCTCATTATGCCTATCGGAGGATTTATACTTCCTCACTCCCTCCTCATCATCTTACACTAAGCCAAAAGTGAGACTTTGTATCTCCTCTTCAGTCTCAGCCTACTTCCTCAACTTCCTAATCTCCTTTTCGGCTTAGTTGAGGGCACATATTTTTTCGACTAGCTTATCATCTCTCTCTTTCAGCTCGGTAGAGATCTTATCCTTATCGACCTTGGTATCCTTCGTCTCGGCATTCAGGATGTTATAACAATTATAAAGTTCATCATAATCAACCTTTAGCTCATCATAAGCCCCATGGTAGGAGGCCACCTACTCGCGCAAGATGGTGGCGCCCATGGCACCCTGAAATGAGAAGGCCCATTATAGTAGGAGGACCAAAAATAAGGAAATTAAAAGGTGAAATATGAAAATCAGGTTAGACACTTATCACCATCTTGTTGTGCTGCGTCATCTCCCAAAGCTCATCAGTATTGAACTGCCAAAGATGTTTAAAATCAGGGGTATAACTGTAATAGCACAAGACCTCTGTTGCATTTTCTTTATGGCATAGGATGGAGTTCTTATCTTCCCTCGGTTTCTCCACATTAATATATTTCGCAAGGAACCAAGAGAAAGGATCTACGTCACCATAGGGGAACAAAGATCCAACAGCTTGAAATTTACCACCGAGCAAGAGCTCCATCAATGGCAACCCTCTCAAATAGGACCCTAGACCTTTGTGATTTAGGAGTAGGGTGGGAGGGATTTTCAAGAGTCCTCTTCAGATGAGGATCTTCATCCTCTCGGGCAGTGTATTTCCACTTGCCCTTTGCCTTTGCAGCGATAGAGGCAGCAACCTTAGCTTGCCTCTGGGCCTCAGCTTCAGTAGTCTTTTGGGCCTCTAAAGTAGCCCCATTTGCCTACTCTACCTTATTGGCCTCAGCAGCGGAAGGATTTTTATTCTTAGCCTTAACCTCTAATTCCCTCTTTCGAATGGCCTCCATGGGTGGACGATCAAGAGCTGTATGCATAATTGAGTTGGCTATCTCATACGATCTGGAAGAGACTGCACAAGAAAAAAACAATGTCGGGTAAATTGTTCACAAAAAAATATGGTCGACTTAGATGACCAAAAGTTAAGTTACCTTCTGTGTGTGGCTCAAAGTCTCTTTGAACCTCACCACGAGTAGACAAGTTTATCTACTCATTTTGAGGAGAGGCGCCAGCTAGGGGGATGTAATATCCCAACTTGGTGAACTCCCTCAAAAGAAACGAGATCTTAAAAATTGGCAGGGGTGGGAGTGCAGGTCATCGTGATCAATTACTTCAGGATAGGAGGAAGCTTAAGAGCCTTTTTCACTGCAAAAGATGAACATAAATGTGATCAGTGAAAATACATGAAGAAGAAAAATAAGAAGCATATGCTAAGAGATGTACCAATATAGCCGAGAGAGAACCACTCGCAAGGGATACTACAGAATATATCCGTCTCCTCGGACTGAAACTCCCAATCACCTCTAAAAAATACAAACAGGCCCTTCCAGTTATGATTGCTCGTCTGGAGAACTTGGACCATTTTCTGTTCGACCTTGTGGGGGGAAAAGTAATCATATCCATTAGCCTTGGCATTGTCCTTATCATCATAAACCATATGAAAAAAAATCCCCAGTAAGGTTAAAACCAGATTTATTTTTCTTGTAGACTATGGACCCTAGTTAGAACCTACAAATGTTGGGGGGAGCTGTGTATGGGTCATACCATAGCCCCTCAGAATGGATCAAATAATGGGATGAAAAGGCAGCCAAACTCCCACCCGCAGAGCCCAAATGGGAAAATAAGTTTCCTCATCATCGGATCGTCATAAACTCTCTCTCCTCAGGCATTGGAAGATGAATAGAAATGCGAATTAGGATATTGAACCTATCCCTCAAGTCATCCAAACCATCCTCGATAATGTCACGAGGATGGTTTGTACCATTAATAGATGCTGGATCCCAGGTATCTGAGGCCCTGGACGTCCCCTCATCAGTAAGGGGTACCACCACTAGATAGGTGGAGGCCCTACATTTGTTTGGGTAAGGACGAGGAGGAGAAGGGTCAAGATCAATGATAGACATTAAAATGGTGTTTGGAAATTTCTCTTGCTCAACAAAATAACAGGCTATTGAATTATCTATAGCCACAGGATATTCAACTACAATTGAAGGAGGGTTTAAGGCGGACCCAATAGAAGAAGAAACCCTAGGTGTAAACATAGGGTTTTTGGGGTCATCTTCGGGCCGTAAAACTTGTAGTGGATGTGGAAACCTCCTGGCAGTTATACTGGGGAAAGAGGGTTCTAACTCAAATAAAATCTCAAAAACACATTGTACGTGAGGAGGATAGTTCATTAAAGATAAAAATGAAAATCCTAGAAACTACGGCCTATGCATAACAAAAAAATGCCAACAATAGCAGGCGGAGAAAGAAAAAACCCTTATTGGAAAGGGAAAAAACCAAAATCATAAGTTTGATCCAAGGCTAACTAACTCAATGGTTATCTACAACCTTCGATACTCCAGCAACCAAATTAATTTCTCAACAATCCAACTATTGTAGCAAGAAATCAGAAGAAAAAAGGGGTTTACCCCAAAAAAGCCCTAAATAAAAAAAGAGTTGTTGAAATGGGGTACCAGGAAACACCCTTCCCTAGAGGAAAAAAAGAACCTTAAAGCAAGAAGAAGATGAATGAAATTTGTAAATTTAAATTAGCAATTGCGAAAGCAAGTGGAAGATAAATTTTTTTATTTTCTCTCTGCAAATAAGATGGAGATTGAAATAAAAAAGAGGAAATAACGTTTGAATTTTTCTTTTATACTTGAAAAGAGGAGGTAGTGTTTAATCATTACTCCTGATGCCATGCCTAGAAAAGTGGAGAGACAAGATAACTAGAAGGATGTGCGTGTTGCCCAATGCGCACATGATGATTACGCTATGCGCCAAAACTAGTCGCTGACATGTGTCTAAACTAAACTTAGAATGAAAATCTGGCAAATCAATCTGCTCGGCGCGCGCCGAGAAGATTTTACAGAGATGGCCACATTCTCTTTGGATAAAAATTCACTTACTCATCAGCTCGACAGATACGTCTAAGGAACAACACTTCGCAGAATCTATCTCAATCCTCAATCGTTAGCAAATTCTTGGGGGCTTTTTTTATACCATAAATATGGTGCACTCGAAAGATTGAATAGACGCTCACCAAAGGTCTCTTGTGGGAACATAATGTGCGTCTCAAGTACCAATTCTGGTCAGCCTCAGAATGGGACAAGTAGCCAACTCAGCTTGGCCAAGTCACAGGGCACTAATACTTAAATACAAATGGATACTTTCTATAGGGGTGATGTCAACACTCAACAAACAAGCATGAGGAATATAAGGATAATTATTTCCCATTATTGATGGACAATGTGTACCCATCACTCTTTTCCATAAAGTATGTAAAAAGGTGTACCTGGATAATCTGTAAAGGCAGGTTACCTATCTCCCAACATTCTTTCTATCTTCACTGCACTCTCTATCTCTAGGTTTACACATGTCAGATATAAATATCACACATATTCCTCCAGTAAAGGGGGAATGAATGGATCTATCGATCTTACTATCCATTAAGAGATTAACAATTATTGTACAACTATATTTAGAGAGAGGGAAAGACAGATAAACTTGTAAAGATCTATCCTTCATGACTTTAACCTCCTGAATCTAATACTTCGATCGCTACACATGTGGATGTAGGCACCGCATTAGGCCGAACCCCGTATATTTTATCTCTTATCTTTTCTCTCATCACCTGTCTAGTATTATTACTTTAAACTCCATTTTACTTAGATTGATCTCTCTTTATCTGTTGCGAATCTAATATCAGTGTATCTAGCTAAGGCATAAACCCATACACCAATTTTAGGCATTAACATTTATGTTTTCTCAATTTTTTATAGGTTTATTATATTTGGAAATACCCGAACGTGTGATGATATATTTATATGCTCAGGACAAAATATATTAACTGGATATTTATTACTATCTTAAAAATGAGAATAAAATGGGAAATAACTAAAATAAAGGTAGATGAAAAAATAAAAAAGGGTAGATGACAAGCACTTTTCATTATTTTGTAAAATCTGCAAAGATCACTCTCTAACCAACGTTATGGCGAGAAGTAATATTATTGAGTCGTTTTGCAAAAGTCCCACAACTTAATGATTAACGAGTATAATGATAAGTTGGGTATCGTACCCATAGAGATTGAATATGAGAGGGCTTAGTTTGTAAGTAAATTGCTAAAAGAAGTAAGAAAAGGTGATTTTTTTAGTGGTTTTTGATTAATTCTAGAAAAGTGAACAAAAGTTGAATTTTTAGGAGTTTTTATGAAAAGGTTAATAAAGTAAAAAAGGGAGTTTTGTATTGTTGAGAAAGGTAAAGGTTGTGGATTAATACCCAGTTAGAATTGCAATTGTTATAAGTTTAATTAGTTTTGAGAATTAAGTGTGAAGTTTGAAATTTTTTAAATTGAACTATCAAATATGCAAGACAATTTGTTACATAAGGTATGAAAACTTACTAAACTTCACAAAAATAAGTCTGAAAGTATGTTGAAATATATAAACGAATCTTCAATAATAACTATGTGTGACATTAATTATGAAGTCACTGAGTATTTAATTCAACTTAATTTATATGGTTTTATTCTTAAAACATAACTTAATTCATAACAATATACAAATTCTAGGTGGGTTCTCAAATCGCAACCGCTAAGAACTTAACTACTCATAACTAAGATGATGATAATAGCAATTGTAACATAAATATAGAAATAATTCAGGCTCGTAACAATTACTGAAACAAAAGTTAAGGCTTACTTGAACGGACGATAATTATGTAAAAGAATAAGGTAGAACAAATGGTTAAAACTCTTTCAGAATCCTTGTATCATAATCATGTAGCCTTGAATGAAGTAAATTACAAAGAACGGGATTTAAATCCTCGTTTTATAATTTCTTAGTCTTTAACCTGGGTGAATTACACACAAACGAACCAGAAAATCTTTAATAACAACAGACACGGGACTGAATTCTTCTTTTATAATCTAAAAAATTATAGTACGACCAAATGGAATTATAATAATATTTTTTACTATAATTTGGGTATTACTATTCAGTATAATATGTATAATGGGACAATGAAACCCAGTGGCTCTTTTATAGGTAGAAAGAAATAGCTTGGAGGTACCATTGAATTTTACAAAATGACAGGTGAATTTAACTAAATACCAAAAAGTGGTTATGGGCAATAGAGTGTTTAATAATACATATGGGGCTACTGATCAAATGAGCATGGGAGAAGAAATATAAAATTTGGTTTCTTTTAAAAAGAAAAGGGGCAAAGAATAAAGTGTGGGGGAGGGATGAAAAAATATAAAAGAAAAGAAGTTTATAGGGCTAAATATATAATAAGGGGAAGAAGGAATTCGACAACATGGGGAAGTTCGCGCACATAGGGCATGTGTGCGTGCATGGCGCTAGGCAAGTCTGGGCATAGAACATACGGTTGTGGCTCTGCCATGTGGAACGTCAGGATGGTGCCACGTGATGTGACCCAAAAATTTTAGCAAAATTGACGAGAGACTCGAACCTGAGTCTCCCCCCAAGCAACAATCCCCGCTAACCATTTGTTCCAATGGGGTTCTTAATATATATATATATATATATATATAATCCTTATCAAAAGAGAATTTTCCATAATTACAAATAAAACACCCAAAGCTCATATCATATGCATATAACCTCAGATTTGTGCACTATAAGAATCGACTTGAACCATATTTCGGGCCCAAAAATATTTCAACTGTGCTTCGGTCATAGGTTCTGACTTCATAATGGGCCGAGGACTTTGACTTTTGACTTTCTTTCAATTTCAACTTTGCACGGTCAAAACTTCATCGTTTGAGGTCCAATTGACATCGTTTGAACCCAGACTTTCCTTGATTTGGGGTTGATAACTTCTGTGGGGAGTCTGAGTCCAAAATTAGTCATCTAAATTTATCATTTGCCCCTGAAGGTGGTTATGTAACTATTTCTTGCTCCGATTGCTTCCCGATTTTACGATTGGCATCGTAAACCATTTAAATACTCAAATAGACCTTGCAAAAGCGATTATTTTGGATGTTTAAGGTTATACAATAAATGAGTATAAAACTTGCGTTTAACGAGTATGGGACTGCAACATTGCACAGTCAAAGGGCTAATAAAATGCAATATTCGACACTAATAACATCCCCTAACTAACATGTTTCTAGTCCCTAGTGACAGAGTAAAGGATTTGTTCGTGTCAAATTCGTAAATTTATTTTAAAACTACAAAAGGATAGATATCCACTTTCGCGGGATGCACAGTTGCATTTATCTTATGAAACAATATGTTAAACCCATAGGTTACCTTAGTGGTTGAGTTTTATCTAGTGATAGTTTATAGTGATGATACTCACAAACATCATATTTTCTCAAAATAGCTTCCCATTTTCTAATCAGAAATATTTTTCACAACCGTAGATTTTAACAAGTAAATAGCAATGACCAACGGATTTCTCCAATAGTTGATTTATTATAACCATTATGTTAGATTAATTCATGAGATTTTATATTTATTAACTTAGCGTGTGGCGTGCATCACCAAATTTACAAGTGAAATCATATATAACTTTTAATGACTCGATGCTTAGAATGAAGTGTACTAGTTCTATTCTCGCAGGGCGTTACACTAAAAAAAGGAAGACACTCTTAATTCATGTTAGTCAAGCATAAAGAGTAAATGTAATTTGGAAACAAAGCCTTTCACATGTCAGTGATGAGGGACGTTTATATAAAATGATAAAATATAATCTCAAGATAGGATACTGTTTTCTAAAGAACGTGAAAATATAATCTTCTAATGTTGAATAAAATAATGTTAACCTTGTGATCATTTAAGGACATTTCAGGATGGAAATGTATGAACAAATTATAGCGTTCAGCGACTCAAAATGATTTTGTATTTTAAAAAGGTAAACTTTTAAAGCGTTACTTATATTTTCTTTTCTTTTCATTAGAATTCTTTGCTCTTGTTGAATTTTATTTTTCTTTTCTCTTTTCTTCTCTTCTTTTATTTTTTCCAAATCCTTGTTTCACTTTTCATTTCTTTTTGAATCATTTTTCAAGGTGTTGGAGAAACGGATGAAATGTGAGGTTAAAATATAACTTTTGAATGTGAGGTTAAAATATAACTATTGAATTATGTATCTTAAAAGATCATATCACCATGCTTTAATCGACAATCAAAACAAAGATATTGAGATTACCAACGATATAAATCACTTTTTACAAGAATAATGAAGAAGTGTTAACATCACTCAGAGTATGAGAGAGAACACAAATCTCACATGGTAGGTATACCCATGCATTTTTAGATTTACAGAGTCATTTACTTTTAACAATTATGCAAGTATAATTCATGTTGTGTGCCAATACATGAATCATATGAATTCATCAAGAATAATAGTGGTGGAAAATAAACTAAAGAGCTATTTAGACTCGTCAATCCTTATATAAGTTTAATATTTTTTTATTAAAAGAGTGCGGTAATTTAGAGAGAAAAATCTATATAACAAAATTAGACAAAAACCTAGAAAAGAAGAAAGAAAACATTTCTTTTATTATTTTCAAATTATAATACTTTTTTATTTAAATGTTTTTATTTATTTAAATGATTGAAGTGGGTTTCATCGATAAACTTTTGCCAATAATCACTTAAAAAATAAATACAAGCTTGGTGATAACATGTGATTATGGAAGATATATAAAGCCACCCCCTAACTAAAACTGAACAATGCGCTCAATGTTTAATTAAGAACAGTAATCATGTTAAATTACGAGGGGTAGGTTTATGAATTATAATGGAGTTATCCTTTGGATGATAGCATGATATGTTCCTAAAAAAACATGTTAATTCCAAGCATATAGATAACAAAATGAGATTAAGATAAAATCTCCCTTTTTATTTTTTATGGGGGATAAAAGAAATTTCCAATAATAACGAGTTTGGGCAATGCTCAGATTTTATTGGAAATGAGATAGTTTACAGAGTGTCCAAGATGGGATCCGTAGATAGTTCGTCTAGAGTTATTTCTTCTAACAGTGGGTTGAAACCTTCGATAAACGCTTTCATCCTTTAGTTGTTTGTAATACCCCGTATTTTCTATGATATTTATTTTTAGGGATTAATTGAATTAAATGTTTATTAATTGAAAATTAATCCGGATAAAAATATTAACGAGATGTGAGTTAGTATTTTAGTATAATGTGTATACTTGGCATTTTATGAATATTTGTAATATTGAAATTGTCACGAGATTGATATATGGCAATTTGGGAATTTTATTTGACGCGTGTGACCGCCACGTCATGGTATTTTATTAATTAAATTTAAAAGTGAATTTTAGTTCCATTAACCGTATGGTCGTTTTGAGTGCGCCAACGCGTCCGGAAGGGTCGAGATAGTCAGAAAACACTAGCCGGAAGTTTAGTTTGGGTCCCGGGGTATTTTTGGGCCATACCGGCATCATAAAGGGTATTTTGGTAAATTGCATTTTTGGGAATTAAAAAGTGACGAAAATAGAAATTACAATCTGACTATTTCCTCAACCCACTTAACCCACTAACCACACTATATGCCATTATGGGCTACGGGAGAAGTTGATATATCATTCCAACTTCCAAAAGTCATTACACACCTCCATACTCCATTATCTTCAACCTTGAGAAGAGCTTGAGAGAGAGAGAGAAGGAAACCTTGGGAAGAGCTTGAGAGAGAGAGAGAAGGAAGAGAATTCTGCAGAAAAACAGAGGGAGAATAACCTAACTTCAAGATTCTACACCAAATTCTTAGATAAATTAAGGCAAGTGATTTAAACTCTTTTGATTCAAGATATGTTTCCATGTTTAGGAATTTTCGAAATTGACTTTTGGAGATAAATTAGACCCATGAATTGAAAGTTAGAGGCCATGAATTATGTAGGAATTGCATGTAGTATATTCTGGACGAATTTATATGTTATAAACAGAACCTTGATGATCTAAAAGTGGAATTAGAAGAGGTTTGATGATGTTCTTGAATGGAAGAATTCTGGAAATTATTTTGATGTAGTTTTGATCTAAACTAAGCCTTTAAATGATGAATTATGGGACTTAGAATGTTAATACTGTTGTAGGATGTTAGTATAATGTTAGAGTAACCTTATCTTGGAGTTTCATGCTTAAAAATGGAGTTTTGGGTCGAAACTGTAACTGCAAAACGAAGCAGTCCGTAACCATACCTGTGCAATCGATCGATCGACATTCATCAGTCGATCGATCGACCACCATCGATCGATCGAAGGAAAAGGTCGATCGATCGACCTTCCCAGAATGAATAAAGTTTTTCCTTAATTGAATTTTAATGATGATAATTCTTGGATAATATTATTGGAGACATTGTGATTACCATTAACTTTAAGGAAGACCAGTAGGCATGATTATGAGATTGGACTTTAATTGGAATTTAATTTGAGGAATTATTCTAAATTAATGAAATTCGTTATGTGAGATAATATTTGGGTTAATAGTACAAATTCGAATAATTTGATGAAACAAGGTTTGGGGCAGAAGTAAAGACCTTAGGTATAAAGATGTTATATGTGGGAATTATGGGAACTTAAAAGTCTAATTGAGATAGGTTTTAAGTTTAAGAAATCACGACGTGAGACGTGTCGACTATTTAATTTATATATTACCGGGATACTTGAAATATATGAATTGGGAATAATGGGATAATAATGTAGAATATACCCTTATTAATATCGAGATATCTAAGATGTGTGAATGCTTAGTATATAATGTGTATGACATACCTACCATACTTGCTATCACGGGAGGTTTACGTTCGCTTAGGACCTTCTTATCCTTGTGTTTCCCGAATTTAGATTGGTGCCTAGAGGACATAGTTCAAGAGAACGACTTATTTGTGAGTTAATAAGCCAGCTGACTATGGAGCGTAGGTATGTACGTGACCATGGATATGTGAATTATGTTCGCCTCCATTTTTGTGTGTGGTGTTTATTCCAACAATTCCTGAGAGATTCGGAATTTGTAATCCTTATGTACGTGATGTACCGGGATGGATAGCAGAGTATGTGTGCACCGCAGCTTAGCCTTTGGGTGCTTGTATTGTATATTTATGATGCGAAAATATACGGTTAATTGAGAAGGAATCTACTATGTTAAATTGTGAGTATAGTTATGGTAATGTTTTGAAAAGAAAAAGGGGACTTTTATCAATAAATGGTTTTGTTAATAATTGAGAATCCGGGAATTAAAGTAGAACTCTCTATTTAATTATTAAGGTTGGAAATTAAACGTGAACCAAGTAGTAGTGTATAAACTCTTAGATAGTTATGAGTTAACACATGAATGGGTACAGGAACGTTAGGAGTGCACAGTAGAAGAGAGGTGAGTATCTCATGTGAGAGCACGTCCTAACATGTATTTTGCATATACTGTTTTAAATGTTTTTAAAGCACTTGCAGGTTTTTAAAATATCTCCACATTCGGGCTCTGACCCGTTTGCTTTCAAATCTATCTTTTTGTAAAACCATTTTAGGTGCCCAGCCACAAGGTCACCATGCATAGGATTCTCATTCTGATGACGAGATGTAGCTGCTTGTGGAAGCTATAGGGATTTGCTTTTAGACGCTTATATCATTTGGATTCCTTATTCAGTATTCCTCAGTTGTAGGGCATGTTGCCCAAATTCTATTAGATACATTTCCATTTCAGTTTTTTAGGCTTTGGCATGTAATCATTCAGTATTCAGTATTTCAGTATTTACTTCAGTTGTGGGATTGTGTTATGAGGAGTTTTCCTCCAGATTTATTTATATCATGTGACGGTTATTCTATTTACTTCATTATGGTGAATGGTGTTTTTATTCTTCTTTACACTTGTTGCATGTTAATCAGACTTTAATTAAAATTTGGCAACTTACTTTTTAAATACTAGGTGGTTAGTAATAATAAAATGTTTTCGACAGTGATGCTATTAACTGAGCCAACTTGGCGTTTTGATTTAATTTAATAAAGGAGTAGCTACCCGGTATTTAATTAGTCGGGGTGTCACATTGTTGACCTTTGATATGGTCCCGGTTCGTGGGCTATTTATATAAATTACTCCATAATCATAAAGACGACGAACTATGTAGAGTTCTTTCCACCGAGATTGTAATACTTCGAAGAAGAGGTGTAGGTAGGAGTCGTATAATCAAACTTTGTTTCTTACCTTAAAGTTCTTGCGCACTATCCCCTTTTCATGGAAGTATTTTGTCTTGGTCTTGAAAATACGAGGGTTTTCGTATAATTAGTTCCACAACTCATTTAGTTCAGTGAGTTGGAACTTTCAAAAATCTCATCCCCCATGTACGTCAAAGTTGAGTTTTTTTATTGCCTAATATGCCCGGCGTTCAAGCTCGACTGGTAGATGACACACTTTTCCATGCATAACGTGATAAGGGAACATACCTAAATGTGTCTTATAAGTTGTCTGATATGCCCAAAGAGCATCGGATAACTAATAAGACCAATATTTGGTCAAGGAATCAATAGTTTTCTCCAGTATGCCTTTTATCTCCCTATTTACCAACTCACCTTGGCCATTAGTTTGCGAATGGTACGTGGTGGAGACTTTGTGGGTGATGTTGTATTGAGACATCAAGGAGATGAAAATCTCGTTACAAAAGTGGACACCGTGGTTACTAGTTGTAGCTTTAGGTGTTCCGAAATGAACAAGTATATAATCTTTAATAAACTTCAACACCACTTTTTCAGTGTTCTTCCATGTTGTCACGACCTCTATCCACTTGGACACATAGTCAACAATGACTAATATGTACTCGAATGGGTTGGATTTATGGAACGGTACCATGAAGTCTATTACCCAATAATCAAGGACTTCGATCACAAGGATGGGGGACAGAGGCATCATGTTCTGTCTAGTAAACTTCCTAAGTAATTGGCAGTAAGGGAAAGTTATGCAGAACACTTGGCATCTTTGAAAAGTGTCGGCCAATAAATGCGGTATTTTGGGAATAAAAATGCCCCCACATGCTTCATTGTGGAAGAACGACAAGACACTAGGAATCTCGTCATTAAGGACACATTTTTTAAAAATTTGGTTTGGTAAATATTCAAACATATAAGGGTTATCAGAGAAGAATGACCGAGCCACTATCAAAATTCTTTCCTTATTTTTGGGACAAAATTATGGTGGATATTCCCCGTTGATAAGGAAATGGGTTGTGTCGGCATACTATGGCAAGATAAAAAAAGGACATGAGTTTTTCATCAGGAAAATAATCTCGAATGGGAATTGGGTTAATGTGATCGTGATTAAACGTTAATCAGGACAAGTGGTCCGCGACGACATTCTTAACTGCCCTTTTATTTTTATTGAGAGGTTAAATTCTAGGAGGAGTATCACCCAATGAATAAGTTTAATCTTAGAATCCTTCATAGAGAGAAGTTATTTAAGAGCAGCATGATCGGTGAAACATATAATGGGTGATCCCACTAGGTAATCTCATAATTTGTCTAATGTAAAACCTATGGCTAAAAATTCTTTCTTCATCGTGGAGTAGTTCATTTCTGCATTATCAAGAGTGCGAATAGCGTAAGTGATCACATGTGGATTCTTATCCCGTCTTTGACACATAACAGCCCTCGCGGCATAGTCACCGTTTGAGAACACTTCCAATGCTTAGACTAAAGCCAATAACGACAAGGGCAAATAAAAGGTTACTTCTGCTTAGGTACTTAAGCAAGACGTCAAATCCCTTATTGTGCATGTTGATGTCAATGCTTTTTTTTAGGAAAACCTCTGGATTTTATTAATAATTAGAGAGAAAATCCCTCTCTAGGTGGCAATACAAAAAGAATCCAAGTCAATTAGACTTTCTAATAGAAGGAAAACTATTAACATCAAGGCTTATAGCTGCCTTAATCATCCTAGGAAGGTCTTCATAACTATAGAATTAGGTAGATTTCTTGGAATTAAGGCCATGTTTAGACAAAAGATCAGCTATATGATTAGCTTCCCTGCACATGTGAGAAACCTTAATGTTACAAATAGAGATGATAGTTTGAATTTCTCCTATACAGTTTCTAGTTTTCCATGAGTCCTTTGATTTGGAATTTATTTAATTCACTACTATTTGAGAATCAGATTCCACTTCCAAGTTATGACAATAGAAAGAAACTCCATGATATATACCTTCTTTCAAAGATAAAATTTCATCCATGATCCTGGAACCTCTTGAAATAAAGGCAACAACACCCCAAATAAAATGACCCTTTTCATTTCTAAGAATAACACCAATTCCCACGTTTCCATCTTTATTACAAGAACCATCAGTGTTTAGATTTAGAATTTTTTTAGAAGGTTTAGACTAGCTAATGGGTGTCAAGAAATATAATGACGTTTAGGAGGAACAAGGTTAAGAAATTGAATGATCTGAAGGAAATATAGAGAGGAAAAAGGTTTGAAATGAATAGTGGATGCAATGTCTCTGATTCTCCTCTTAATTCTCTCTATAATCACATTCATTTGCATTGGAATTCCATCGAATAGAGCTTTATTTATCCCCAACCATAGCTCGTAGAAAATGCAGATATGAATTATCTTATGAAGCCACTTTGATAACTGACTAAAACCCATGTGCATCCACCATTTCAAAATTTGGGAATGGAGAGAAAAGTATTGTTGGATTCCCATTAAGTTCCTAAAAAGATTCCAAATTTTCCAAGAAATAGGACCTTTCAAAAAGAAATTCTCGGGGTGATCTTCTAGATTGAGACAACACAAGTATCTAGAAGTGAGGTTAATTCCAATCTTTTTAACATTGAATTTAAGAGGGATAGAATTATTAAGGATCCTCCAAGAAAAAGATGACAGGTTTGGAGGTATATGAGGATCCCAAATGAAGGTTTGGGACATAGACTGAAGCTTAGGAGATCTAACAATCTCTTATGCTGAAGAGAAAGAAAAATCTTGTGACGAAAAAGGTTTCCACACATGAATACGATTAATAACTTTAGAATTATCTTCACTAACAGACCAAGCTTGAGCAATCCTTTTAGCTGCCATAGAAGTAGCTCTCAGAGGTATAGAAGAGTACTTATTTCTCATGACAGAGGCCCACAGAGAATTGCTTGATTTAAACTCCCATGAAATCTTCAGGTTTGAGGTAAAAACAAGGGAGTTCAAGCTTCTAATCCTTAGACCTCCCTCATTCTTAGGAGAACAAATGATATTCCAGCTTGTCCAATGACATTTTTTCCTAAAAATTTTATGAAAACCCCAAATAAAGTTACTTAGGATTTTGTTTATCAGAGAAAAAAAAATTTCGGGAGGTCTTACAGAAAATATGGTATAAATGTGCATATATTGAAGGACCGCGATCATTAAGATTATCCTACCTCCCATAGAAAGGAAGTTGGATCTCTAGCTATTGATTTTAGAATTCAAAGAATGGACCATATAGTCAAAGTACATTACTTTTTTCCTACCTTTGAAGAGAGGACATCCCAAATACTTAAAAAAACCTTTTTCTTGCTTGAAACATGTAACTTCTGCTACATTCTTTACATATCTTCTCTGCAATTTGTTTCTCATGAACAAACTGCTCTTGTCCTTACTAATTTCTTGACCTGATTGGATCTGGTATTTATTGAGGAATCCCAATAAATTAGATAGACTACTCTTAGTTCCAGAGGTGAAAATAATTAAGTCATCAGCAAAACTGAGATGGCTAATTAAATTACATCCTCTTGGGTGAGAAAAAGACTTTATTGGGCCCTCAATCATCATTTGGTGCAGACCTCTACTAAGATATTCAGAAGATAAAATAAAAAGGCTTAGGGACAATGGGTCACCCTACCCCAGCTCTCTGGATGGCTTAAAAAACCTCTTCCTTGGATATTCACCACTATTGAGAACCAAGAAGATGATATACACCTTGATGATATGAGAAAATTATCCAGTTGTCGTTCTCGTACCAGCAAGTCGAGAGTAAAGTATGTAATGAACAAGTAAAGCATGTAAGGAGACATGAACACAAGATATAGAGTGGTTCAGCCTCTAAAATAGGCCTACATCCACTGTGTTGAACCGTTCTCATTGTATTCACTATTTTGTACAATATAATTATGCCTAAAGAGGCGTACAAGTGTGAGAACAAAAGGAGAGTACATGATGATTGATGATCCCGAAGTGCCGGAGAGGTCCTTGCAATATGGATCAGCAATTCCCGATTTGTATGCAGGGGAAGTGTAGAGAGAATCGGTACTGTAGAAACTGCTCCGGTCGTCTGGAATCAATCCCCTCATTTTGAGGTGTGAACCTCTATTTATAGGAGGTGTGGTCACGTGCAATGATCATGTGATGCACGGAGTTAGGATGGAGAGGAGTGCGGCTTGTACGGAAAACAACCTAGGCGCTGCATCCTGTAACTGGTCAAAAGCATAAGGCTCCGTGCCCTGGACTGTGTGGGTCTGCGGCACGTTAATTGTGACCGCAATCCTTGCTGAGGAGGCTGCACCCCGTATGAGGTTGGTCCGCACCCTGTATGAAGTTGGGTCGCCCCCTGTATGAGGTAGAGGGCCACGGCATGTAATATCCGCAGTAGGGTGTTATATTTGTATTATCAATAAGCCCCCAAGTCGTAGTTCCAAGAGAATTCGATTAGGGTTGCGGCTTAGTTTAGTCTTCTTAGATGTCGCGGTACTTCCAAAGCAACGATTCATCTTCCGCGCTCTCTTATATAAATTGTTTCGGGCCGTGGACTTCATTACGTTTCCAAAACTTTGAGAGCAAATCGAGAGCAAATCTCTGCGTGTCCAACTTCATTTATTTTTCGGCGACCCTTCGAGGCTCTGCGTGGTGGTTCCAAGGTGGTGTGAGGCCGAGCATCATTGACTTCTTCATTTCCACATAACTTTTCCACCAACCTTTGTAAATTGTTTTCGTAGCTCGTACTTCCTCTTTGACCACACAAACACACGAGTTTCTTTACTATTTGATAGAAAACTAGGGTTGAAATTGATAAATCTGCTTATATCCTTATAATCGAACACACATGCATGCTGGGCACATCAATAATTGTTAGGATTAATCTTCATATGCTGAACTGAACACGTTAGCTTTCGAGATGCCATGAAAATCATATGACTGTTCTTGTTGTTCATAAACAAACTCTTCGTATTCTGTGAATTTGATCTTAAATCGATTAAATGTTAGCTACATAACCATTTAAGAGATAGGACGCTGCATGATAAAAATTTTAGAATCTATTCCCTTGAACTATTTTGGTCCTTATCTGTGGCATACCGTCGGCGATGGTCGTGGTCCCTTAAGTTCTGAGATTTACCCTCCACGACACTTTGATGCATACCCATTTAATATGCCGCGGCAGTGGGTCTTTTAGGGCTCTAAATCCCCACACTTTAGAAATTTTAGGAATGGTCGTGGCTGGAATCTCTAAATCCATTTGAGCATGTATCCGCGGCAGTATATGTTCCCTTATTGATATAGGAGGTAGCTGCGGTTAGTAGGGCCGGAGGACGATCCCTTAGGTTCAAGTAATATAGTTGACCCATTAATAACTACGTTAGGGAAATGATTCCCAACAAAAAAATATTTACTATTTATATATAATCTTCCCGTGCCTTCTTAAAGTCTTTTCCATACCAAACAGGTTGCGACGCCTAACTGCGGACTCTGCTTTTCACGTACTGCTGCAGCCATATGAGCTTTGACCCAGACGAGTTTCTGAGAGGCTTTTGGGCAAAGCACTTTGGAACCTCTCCTCCTGAAATCACTTCCATACCCCATCTGAGATCAATAGGACCTGGCAAACTAAGGGATTGCCCCAACTACGTGATACTAGACTCAGACTCCGCGGTCTCTGCGTCTGGGAAGGATTTTAAGTCCACGCCGATGGAAGATGAAGCCAATTCAAGTAATCATACATTGGGTGCAGGAGATGATGACGCGGAAGTTAGAGATAACCCAGCTGGTACATCTGGGAGGGCTAAGAGACCCTTAGCTGCACTCGATATCCACAACACCATGACCCAAGACTGGGTTGATCAGGTGGCTGAGCCCTTCGAATTTCCTAAAAATTTGATGTGCTCGACACCTTCCGCGAACCAAAGACCTTGCACGACTCTGGATGATAACGGAGTTTGCTTACCACTTCATGCCTTTATTTATGGGCCGTGGCTTCCTGTTCTTGTTCCCATCCGTCGCCTTTTTCAAACAATGAAACTGGACCCAACCCAGTTAGATCCTAATGGTTGAAGAGCCATTCTTACTGCGGTTGTCCTTTGGGATAATCTATTCAAAAGGGACATCACTCCCGCGGAGTTATTTCATTTCTACCACCTAAAGGAGAACTCAGTGAAGTTCGCGGGGTACTACTACTTCTCTGTTCGCGGCAGGGATAAAACCCTTTACACTGGGAGGCCGACCAGTGTGAAGAACTGGAAGGGGAAGTATTTTTACATCTTCGGTGAGGGCTAGGAGATTCACCCCGAGGAGAACGAGAGGGAAAGGTTGTATAGGATGCCGCGGCAGTGGGGGTCTCCATCCAAACTAGGTATTAAGACTATAGCCGCATTCTTTCTTCATATTTTGCATATTGACTTCCACTAATATTTAAATAGACTTTTCTGCAGTTCTTGACAATTTTAATTTGAACAAGCAACAAGAGAAGAGAGTCGTTGAGGCCGCGGCAGTTCCTGCTAAACATAAAAAGTTCAGTACACTTGTGAGATCAACAACTATATTCGAAGCAGGGTTTTTTCCCAACAAATCCATTCCTCAAGTTATGGCCGCGGAAGGTAATTCCCTGCGTCATAATTTTTATTTCGCGATAACTTATGCTCATAAATTCCGTTTCCAATATTTGATGTTGCTTTTTCAGGTGAGGAGGTTGACAGGGAATTGCTGGCCGCGCAATTGGCGGAAATGGATGATGACGCGATCATTCTAAACAAGACTGCGCAGAGCAGGAAGAGGAAAAGGTCCAAAGTTAAGGCACCTATCGCGGCTCCGTCAAACGATTTGGACACTCCAGCCGTGAACTCAACTCCTGCCGCGGAGAAAACTGGTGCCGCCCATCCAACACCTAAATTTGATGACGATATATGGGCCAACCTGGCCGCGACAGGTTTGATGTCCAACGATGTCCCTCTAGATATAACTTCTCCGCCGCCTGTTGTTGCAGTAAATGCAAAATTGGCACCCCCACAGTGCCGCAGCGAAGTTTGTCCCGATGGTCATTCGTGGCCTCAATTGAGGCAACCCGACCCTGAGTCGTCATGGGACACCACTGCAAAAGCCGCCTGAAGAATAAAAAGGGCCATGGATGCTGCGGATCTGGACAGGTTGGTGGGAGAAAACCATGATGACCTGGAGGACTGCGGCCTCCATAGTCTTCTGAGGGTAAGTTCTTAGTGCTGCTTTGTTTTACTTTGGCATTCCATATGTTGCTACTAACTTTTTAATTTCAGGTCACGGACGTCATCTTAGCCTAGAAAAGAAAGTATGAGGCCGTGTACAAATTGAAAGAGGTCGAGAAGAGGGTGCATGCTGCGGATATGGAGGTTGCACAGAATACATCATTTGAGGTCGGGAAATAGTTTTCTGTTGTGGCTCTCAAGGTGGCCCAAATGGACCTGACTTCTGCAAATAATAGGAGGGAAGAGGTGGAGGAAAACTTCAAATAGGCCGCGGAATCCCTCAAGGCCTCCCAGGCTCTAATCGCGGAAGCTTCACGGACCGCGAAAATTTCAACTAATAAGCTCATACTTCTACAAAATAAGTACAAAGAGCTGGAGGCCAAGTCCGCCCAAGATGCCATAGACCATGCCACGGTAATGAAGAAGATGGAGGCAGAACATGGTGATGGCCCTCCAGCTGGCCATTGACCATGCAGTAGAGTCATTCAAAGGCTCTAGGGACTTCTTCCTCATCAATAACAGAGCCTATCTCCGTGGCTACCAGGAGTTAAGGCACAGGATTATAAAGAACTTCCCTGAGGCCAAGGAGAAGGTTCTTGCCTGTAGACTCAGTGATGCTGAACACCAAGAATGCATTGCTGAGTTAAAGGCCACGGAGGAGGAGAAAGCCAGGCTCAGGGAAGCAGCAGAGGCGGCGGAAGCAGACGAGGAAACTGAAACTGTTGAGTATAGAGAGGATGTTGATGATCAAAATGATGCAGCCTCGTGATCTTTTTTTAGTTTTGATCATTGATACAGGGTTGCGTCCCTTTTGTACTTTACTTTTGTAGTGGCTGCGGCCCATTTGCTTGTAATCTTCAGCTGATAATATCAAGGCTGCGGCCACCTTTTAAACATTATAATTGAATACTCTGCATGCCTCTCATGACTTGTTTTAACTGCCTTTTTTATCATTTGTAGAAATACGTCCGCGACACTATAACTCGAGTAATGGCAATGAACCTTCATAATTATTAGTGCGCGACCTCTTGCACCAAAGCGTGGAAGTGCTGCCTCTTGAATAAGGCCGCGGTACCTTCAAGTTTGAAACCCATCTGCAGTTTTATTTGTTTTGATGCTTGCTTATTTGATTGGACTTGTTGTGCTTGCTTATCCAAGAAGGCCGCGACCTGTTGTGCTTTGCCCTTGCACTTTTCACTTGTATTTTGCCTTGCATACTTCATAAATTTTCTACTCTGTAGGGCTATGATCCCCCAAGCTGCGGTGCCAATAGAATATGACTTTGGGGCTGCGGTTAGTCACCACCACAACAACTCTTAGTCGTTTTAATCTGGTTTCTTGAACAGGTGCGGAAGGTTTCCATCCAGTTGTGGCATATTAATAATTATGTCCGTCTTTCTCTGCAATGTCTTCTAAATGAATTAACTTAGCGGCTATAGCCATATTGATAAGGCTGCGGTGGCTGCGGTGGCTGCGATGCCTTTCTGTCCCTTGCATCTGAAGAATGGGCCTCTATAGACATACAGGATATTTTTAAGCCTTCCCCGACTGGCTTATGTTATTAAGCCACCCACAGCTAATATACGGGATACTATCATGCCTCCTCAGGCTGGGTTATGTTACTAAACCACCCACAGCTAATATACGGGATACTATCAGCCTCCCCAGGCTGGGTTATGTTATTAAGCCACCCACAGCTGATAGATATATTTAAAGCCATCTCTGACTAGATATTACAAGTCTCTCGACTTAATGAAGCATCCCGAAAGCTAAGAGCGGGCATTGGAAGCCCTTATGAGAGATGTTGCAATTCAATCTTGTATAACTGCTTCTAATATTTGCTACCACCCCTTTTAATTATTATCAACTTCCAGACAAAGAGGCGTCCTGTCGGGAGTCATTGCCCATTTAGATATTATCATTCCCAAGATTGCTTCGGATCGGGATCTGTTTAAGACAAAAATCGTCTTTTTAAGATAACATTTCATGGATAGTTCTTCAACTTTCCAATTGGCCCCACCTCCGAAATATGGCTGTAAAATTATGAAAATGCCCTTGAACTCCCCATTTCTTGCTTTCTTTCACGGTTTTGCGTTCTCATTCGCACTAATTTGCGTGAAATACCTATAAAACACATAAAAGATACACAAAATACGAAATTCTTGCCAAAAAGGGTTAGTAGCATAAATATGAGATAAATCCAACCTATTTACAATGCACGGAATCATACAAATATCGAAATTAAGGGGATAAATGTGAAGAATTTATGCCTAATCAAATCCCCCTAACTTAGAACTTTTCGCATCCCGAGCAATGTAAAAGAATAAGAGTATGAGTTAAGGACTCTTCAAAAACTTTATTGAGATAGAATACCTCTTTCGCGGGCAAGCGATTACATTTAGCGTATGTAACAAGCCTTTAAACCCCTAGGTTATTCTAGTAGGACGAGTTGTGTCTCGTGAGGGTTTGCAGTGAATATACCCACAAAATTCGACTTAGACACTAAGAAAAAATCAAAATACTTAAAAACTTTACATTTTACATTTCCTAAAAATGGTCACCGCAAATTCATACTCAAGAGTCTCAATTCGTAGTGTGTGTGTGTGTGCGCGAAGTCAAAAATTGAATCGTTAATTTCCACCGATTGATCATTACGTTACTTTTTGAAAATTCGCTTTGATTTCAAAATCTCACGGGATGCTCTCACAAACGAATCACTCGAAAATGTGACTTATTCTCTAGGTATGCGTGATAAAAAGATTAAATATAATGGATACAAATTCACGCACACTATTTTTGAAAGATTGAATATTTAGGGTGAAAATATCTCATCATCAGAATACGGTTATTGGAAAACAGAAACATCGCCTCATACTCACACATTTAATCTCTTTTATTATCTTTTGTGCCTTAACTCTCCACGCGGTATCCAATTTCGCAATTCGACTCGGTTAGGACTTTTTGGGTTTTAAGTGTATTGGGCAACATGGAAATGGTTGGGAAATTTGAAATTGAAAAATATTCTTATGATGTCCGTTAGTGCTTTTTCAGGTTTTTGCTCATTTTTTTCTATTTTTTTTCACAGTTTTCTTTTTCTTTCTATTTTTGTTGAGCATTTTTCTATTATTTCTTGCCCCTTTTTATGCAGTTTTCGGACTTTATTTGATAAATATTCGATTTTCACAATTCCGGGCTGATTGGGTTTTTCAGGTTATCAAACGAAAAGGAAAAAAATTTATTTGGCTCAACTTGGTTTTCAAAGGGGAATTTTTCACAACTTTTTATGGCCAATATTTTTGGGTAACAAACGGGAGCCTACTTCATTGTCTAAATGCGAGTTCCTTTACCATATGCGTCTCGAGATTAATTTGGTTTAGAGATATTTTAGTGCGCGTTATTCAAGATAATATCTCACACATTTCCCATAACTGATCAAAACAATAAAATAAAGATCATCAACGACTTATCAAAACGCTGAAAAGAACTTTGAGTTAATCATAAACTCAGATTTATTTAAAAACTCGAAAAATCGATGGGCTCGAAATCTCACTGGGTTGATTAATCTCCACACTTATTCGTTAAGTCGTCAATTTTCACTCAATTTCCATCTTTGGTCAATTTCGACTTTGTGGATTTTGAATTTTACAATATGAGACAGAAAAAATGTGACATTTTTGAACCTTTTAAATTCCAATTTTTATTTATTTCGAAGAAAAATATTTTTGGCTTTTTCAAACCTTTTTTTTAATTTTTAAATTTTTGAAATTTTCCAAAAAAGACACTCTTGGAAAGAACATGTGATCAAATCAATGAAACTAAACAATAAATGGGAAGAAAAAGAGTCATAGTGACTAAATATATAGTTTAGAGTTCGTTTAGGAGAGTCCCCAAAACATAAAACTCTTTTGGCTAAAAGATAAGGACAAAATAAAAATCCCGTATCTGGCAATTTGTCACACTTAGAAAGTGTGACTAATTTTATAACAGTTCTGGAGCGTGGCTAATAACCGGATCGGTCCGTTTTCCATTTAAATCGGATCGGTCCGCTATGAAAATTTAGGCTGAATCTCTGTTGGATTTCTTCTCAACTTCAAATGAGCATAATGTATTCACCGTAGCTCGGATTGAGGTGACGTTTTTTTCTTGTGTTATTTTAATTGAAAGCTCTTCAACTTTCCAGTTGGCCCCATCTCCGGAATATGGCTGTAAAATTACGAAAATGCCCTTGAACTCCCCATTTCTTACTTTCTTTCACTGTTTTGCATTCTCCTTCGAACGAATTTGCATGAAATACCTATAAAACACATAAGAGATACACAAAATACGAAATACTTGCCAAAAAGGGTTAGTAGCATAAATAGGAGATAAATCCAAGCTATTTACAATGAACGGGATCATAAAAATACTGAAATTAAGGGAATAAATGTGAAGAATTTATGCCTAATCACGTACTAGGCATCCCCGAAAGAGTCACACTTACACACATTTAAACGTATCATCAAATACTTGAGTGGAACTCTTTCGTATGGTATTTGATATTCCTTTGATACCGATGAATGGTTGTTCGCTTTTTTAGATTTCGATTAGGCCGCAGATGTTGGTTGTTGTAGGAGCACTTGGGTGGGTTTTTCTATTTTGGGTGTGGTCTTGTCTCTTTGTTAAGAAAGAAGAAAAACTCCATATCTTTGTCCATGGTGGAGGCTGAGTATATTTTCACTAGAAGTTGTTGCATGCAACTCTTATGGATGAAGTAAATGTTGGAGCATTATGGTATTTCACAAGGCACGATGACTATTTTCTTGTGATAATACGAGTTCAATTCATATTACTCGTAATTCGGTCCAGCATTCGAGCATGAATCACATTAGGATATGCGAACACTTTATACGTGACCTAGTTGAGGAGAAGGTCATGTACTTGAGTTTTGTGATCATCGATCGTCAGTTAGCCAATATATTCACGAAACCATTAGATGCACTTCGATTCGAGGATCTTAGGATATCTTTAGGTATTTGCACTATTGATTGAGTTCATATATTTTATCTAGTGGAGGATGATTATCATGCTCATAACTTATATTCCTAGTACTATATTGCATTATCATTGTGATATCATATTTTTCATTTTGATATTTTTAGAAAAACCCCAAAAAGTGTTTTGTTTTTGTGAAAAAATTTTAAAAATACAAAAAGATTTTATTTTTGATAAAATTTTTGAAAAAATCAAAAAGAGTTTTGTATTTTATTTGGGTCACCGTATATGGATAAACATTTAAGATGTTCGAATCATCCATTCATTTCATATTTCCACATGACTTTTTTGTAGTGTTTTAACACATGGCGTCATTTTTATAGTGTGCTTAATAATGTGTGGAGTCATTATGTTGATATTTGATGATTATTTTCAACATGTTTGACTCCTAGTCTCCTTTAGTTCACACATGCACGAACTTGTTTGAACATTTCACTTACTTGTCACTTATCGAATAGGATGTTCTCATCTCAATTACGCTTTATAATGAACCAAATGTGAAAAAAGATGAATTTTTGCATATAAGAACCATTACCAAAATTTCATCTATTTCCAGAAAATATTGTTAAAAGTTAAGCAATGGAAATGGGCTACGAAAGCTGAAAATATTCTTTACACGAAAATCCACCATTTGAATAAAACAGCCAAAAAAGATTAGAGACATAAAAATAGAAGTGTCGGGCCAATTTTTGTACATTGATGCTTATCTACATATGAGCATTAATTTCTTCAAAAATCATTGAGATCTTATCATTATATATGTGAGATTTTAAGGAGTTAAAGTCGAAGATCAATGGGTTTGCACAACTAAAATATCTTGGAAAAACATTACATAGTTTGTCATCATTGGTAGGAGAATCATTTTCGTTAATGACTTGTTGATTAAGTTAAGTCAAATCACTTGAGTTCACAATTTTTATACGTAAGGTAGACTTTGAGATCTTTCCTTAGAATTGTCTGAAAACTTCATGCACACATGTTATGACTATAGATGTTGATTTACCTATGGAAAATATTCACACCCCTACATTCCGTTTTCATGGTTCGGATATTTTAGTGTTATTCCAATGTTTGTTCTATTTATTCCCTTTATACTTTATATCTACAGAAAAATTGAAAATTCTCAAAAATAGTTGGTTGCTACATGCCTTTAAGATTATCATCACCTATGCTTACTTTATTATACTTGTGTTGATATCTTACTTCTTCGTGTGAAGCCGATATTTAATGCTTAGTTTTGACTTCCTTGTCTATTATGGACAAAAGGGGGAGAACAAATTGAGGGGGAGTTTTTATTTCTTTTAAAATTCTATGCATCATGGTATCTTTGGTTATCTCATGTGTGTAGGACGTTCCCCTTGGATGATGATCATTTGGACCCATGCAGGATGAAGACAATGTTTTCCAAAGGAAAAATCTAGTTTCATGATTGAAAACTTGCACATATTCAACATTCCATTTTCATTTTTAGTTTAGGAGGGTAGATTATTATATTGAGACATAGGATTCAATTTGGCTTAGGATGGTGTTTTGTACCGGAATAGCCAAAGGGTGAAATTCGTAAGAGAAAAATTTATAATTGCTCACATTTTTATTTATTTTGGTTTATCGTATCATGTTACACAAACACGACATCTAAACACATATATGTACCTACTTCTCGGTATCTGAAAACTATGTTAAAGATCGTCAAAGAATACAAGATTTGGTCTCAACAATCATGGACGAATTTTGTGTTTGGAGTGGTAAAAAGGTTCTGAGTATTTTCTAGGGTTTACTTATTTTTTATGAGGAAATCTTTTATACAAAGGAACTCAAAAATTTTTAAAGAAATTTTTTCCAAAAGTTGACACCTCATTCGAACGAGGACTATCGTTCGAACGAGTTTCTCCTCTCTTTCAATTGCCGTTCCAAGGAAGTTACAAATGAGATTTTTTTGATTATACTAACATCTCGTTAGAAGCATTCATTCTAAGCATCGTTAGAACAATTTTGATGAGGTTTCAAACTTTTAAGCACTATAATCTCGTTAGATGTCATCGTTCGATTGTCGTTCAAACGAGATGCTAGTATCGTTTGAACGACCTGACCTTTCTTTCGAACGATCGACACAGATTTTGATTTTTTATAATGTCTTCCCATTATATTTAGTGTTCATCCTTTTTATGTTCCCTTCTTATACAAAGTCTAAACGGGATGAGATATCCCAAGAACTATTTTTCATAAAAAAAAACATCTTTTGAGTTCTCTTTTGTGATCTAAACACCTCATATCATATTCCTCACCCCCAGGATATATTTAAGATCACTTTTATAAACATCAAGAAGGTTTCTTACGACACACTATTGCAGAGGCTTTTCTCTACAACTGACTTTGTGAAATAAGGTTTCACTGTTGAAGAGGAAGAAAGCTGAATCGGTGGATACCGAGGGTAGACTGCTACCTGTGGACGACTCTGGCGATGGGTCGTATATGTTGGAATTTTTGGAGTTCTACGCATTAAAATTTGTTTAGCTTGTGTTTTGTAAGTTATATGTATTCATAAACATCTAATAGTGTTGAATAAAAGGTTTTTCCCTACAAAGTGATTTTTTCTCATCTCGTGTGTTTTTGCATGTTTGGTCTGAAAATTGCAAATCTGTATTTGAACACAATTCATGTGCACACCATAATTATAATTTGATTAAAATTTGGATTTTTTTGTTAGGGCATTTACTTAAATAAATTGATCCATTTGTTCATGCGCATTCTCATGTTGCATGGCCATTATCCATGAGTGAGGATATGTATTGGTTTGGAGAGATATTGGGAGAGATGTGGTATGGTTGCAACCTCCGAACGTATGTTTATGAACACCTCCGTTGTTTGTGTATACGTTTTGGGTTCGGTGGTAAGATTTTGACCCGGTGGACCAATTGTGGTATGTGGTATGCCTATATCCTAATAACACACGAGGTATGCATCCTCGAAGCCCTACTCTAGGGATGTTGTAGATACGTATATAGTGAGTGATATATATATATATATGGGATAGTTGTGTGAATATCTAATTATATCATGTGTGTAGCAGTGTAATATTTCTGAAGATGTACCTAGTGAAGGTAGTGCAAATTAGATAATAGTGATTATTAGCGGGATTGACTATGTTAGCAATTATTGTCCTAGTTAGGTTGGGTAACATGATTACGAGAATAAAATAAATGCGTTAGGTGCGCACTGTTGATGAGAGGTGAGGAAAAGTCTCGTGTGAGTCATAATGAAGCTTAAATATGAAGGTTATACAATACACTTTTATATTTAAATCATTTAAATACTTGTAATTATTTTTCAAATGTTTTCGAGCTTTGACCCGTTGACAAATAATTTCAAAACCTCAGGTGCTCAGCGACAACAACCCTAGGGTTAGTCTTTCCATCATGCCATTGCATGATGTAGTTGTGGATGCTGCGAGATTTTATTATAGCCACCTCGGTTCCTTATATCTTGATAGGATTTCGTGTTTCAGTATTTTCCATTTGGGCATGTTGCCCATAGATTTTTAGCGCATTTCTTCTAAGACAAACATTTCCTGTTTACTTCCCCGTTGCATGTTTATATTGGTATTATTTGTGGTCACCAATGGTTTATTCGGTTTATGTTATCTATGATTATTCTCTTATCATTTCTATTGTCATTTTAGTTAGTGCGTATTTATGATGGTTGTATGTAATTGAGAAGATTAATGCTTGAAATGAAACCGGACTTAATGAGTTACTTGTATAAATTATTATGATAGTGATGCTAAGAATGAAATAATAAATTATTCACATGTAATTTTAATAAGGGCCTAATCAACCGCTATTAGAATAGATGGGGTATCACACAAACTTCCTGTCATAATGAAATATTAGACTAATTCCCTGAGCCCTATCTTTCCTTCTCTAGACTCCAGCCGCTTCCGTATTTTTCCTCTCCAATCTAAGTCATCCTCAGTTGGAAATATAAAAGAATGGTTAATGGAGTTGTTCTTCATTAGATCACCCCAATTGTTGACTCACCATTCATAGCTACTTTTGTGCAATGGTGTCATAGGCATGAACTTGCGTATTCATTATTCTAGGATGCCTTTCCACTTTGCCTTGATGAAATTAGTTGATATACCTGTGGATGATTGTTCTATAAGGTGCCAAGTTGAGGTAATTCAATGCGTATTCTCTGTTCGGTTGCTTGGCCACTAAGTTAGAATGTCCTTGTTGCAGAGAAAATGGATGCCTCATCAAAGAGCCTTTAGTAATCCCAAAACTAAGGCCTCATACTCTGCCTCATTGTTGGAAAAAAATAAGTCCAACTGAATAGACAAACAAATCTCCTCCTTTCCTCTTCAAAGGATGACCCCTGCTCCTCTTTTTCCTTGAGCTGACGAACCATTAAATTCCATAATCTGCACTTTAATATTGGATTTTAAGAAGTTATCTTGTAGATCATCACCTAGAATGTGTTCATAAAGTGGCTCAAATATTCCACAAGGAAAAATCGCAAGTAAATCTACATAAGCCTGACTCTTGATCGCGTGAGGGACCACACATTTTATATCATACTCCAAGAGGACGAGGAACCACCGTGGTTCCCTTATAATCAAAATAGTTCATTCCAGTAAAAATGTAATAAAACCACACCTTGTCATAATATGAACGGTGAAAGATAACATATACTTCATCAGCTTTTGGGAAACAAACACCAAGGCCAAACAATGTCTCTCAATACTTATGTATCTTGCCTTTGGATTGTGAATAATTATACTCAAACAGTAGACATGTCTTTCTTTCCCAATCTCTTGTGCTAATAGTGCACCGATGGACCTCGTGGTAGAGGTAAGATAAAGCCATAACGGTACTCCAGCTCTTAGAGGAATCATCGTTTGTAGGGAAGTGAGTAATTTCTTAATCTTGTCAAAATCTTCTTGGTGAGGTTTCTCCCATTTCAACTTTTCATCCTTGTGCAACAAATCCATCAAGGAATGAGTAATCTCATCCAAACTTGGGACAAATCTTCTCAGGTACAAAATCTTTTCGAGAAAGTTCTTCAGCTCTATCCTCGTTCTTGATGAAGACATATCAAGGATAGATATCTGTAACGCCTCTCAACACTTATGTATCTTGCCTATGGATCGTGAATAATTCTACTCAGATAGTAGACAGGTCTTTCTTACCCATCAATCTCTTGTGCCAATAGTGCACCGATGGACCTCGCGGTAGAGGTGAGATAAAGATCTAACGGTACTCCAGCTCTTAGCAAAACCATCATTTGTGGGGAAGTGAGTAATTTCTTAAACTTGTCACAAGCTTCTTAGTGAGGTTCTTCCCATTTTAACTTTTCAACCTTGTGTAATAAATCTATCAACGGATGAGTAATCTCAACCAAACCTGGGGACAAATATTCTGAAGTAGGAAATCTCCTCTAGAAATCTCTTCAGCTCAATCGTTGTTCTTGATTAAGACATGTTAAGGATAGAATTTTTCTTGTCTTGGTTCATCTAAACTCCATGTCGATCCACCACGAAATCTAAGAATTTCCCACTCATTACACCAAAAGCACACTTGAATTAGTTCATCTTTAATTTATATTTCTTACACTTATTGGAAGATCTTATCAGATCAACTGACTGAGATTCCTCCTTTTTGGACTTGATAACTATATCATCCACATTAAACTCCAAAATGTCCTGGAAAAAGTCATGAAAAATGACCATCATTGTTCTCTAATAAGTTACCCCCGTATTTTTCCAGATAAAGGGGATGATGTTATAAATAAAATTACCTAATGGAGTTCTAAAAGATTTTCTCTTTGCATTAGTTGGATCCATCTTGATCTGGTCATAATTCACATACCCATCTGTGAAGCTGTATATTTCACGACCTGCCGTTGAATCTGTCAAACTATCAATGGATGGTAAAAAGAAATCATCCTTGTAGAAAGCTCTATTAAGATCCCTAAAGTCAACGCAAATTCATATTTGATTTTAATCTTTCTTCCCCATTGGCATAATACTGGAAAACTAAATTTGATGTTGAATCGACTTAATGAATCTAGTTGTTAATCATCGTTGCACCTCCTCCTTGATCTTGAAATCTAACTCTAGCTTATATGTTTGGATTGCTTGCTTTGTTGGTATTACTGAAGTCATAATGTTCAACTTCTGGTAATTCACCTCCTTATGTCTCCCTGACATCTCTATGTATTTCCAAGCAAAAACGTATCTATACTCCCGAATAAGCTCAATCAACCTCCATTGCTTCTCAACATCTGGGTCTTTCAAAATGAATATAGGCCTTTGATATTCTCCACCCTTAGCCAAATTAATATTCTCCAACTCTTATACTTATGACTTTGGGAGACCGATCATGCACTATGGCTCATTTTCAATCTCCTTAACAAATTTGTGAATGTTGGAATTATCAATGGCAAGACATTAACCTTGATTATCCACCAGGAAACACTTATAGTCTTGGTCATCTTCCTCTTCAGCTACTCTCGCACACCTTTAGAGGTGATACACCACCCTTTTATTCCCCAGCTTAACTTTCTTGCATTGGAGTTTGGGCGATGTAATTGCCTTCCTCTTTCTATCTCTCTCACCTTCCTCAAACTTAGTTTAGAAAAATTGATAAGGACACTTTGTCATTTCACCTCGTGTTCCATCGAATCAATCCTTGGCCTCATTTTATCTCTCAGCTATTTATTAATTATTTGAGGTCTATGAATGACATTGTATGCTTCCCCAACCCTCTGCTCAGCATCTACCATCTCTTTATCTAGGTTGTTTATAAGTTCAAACCTTTATCTAATCCTTGGAACTCTAACTCCCTCCATGTGTCAAGTTAAGACGTGCACATCCTCAGATAGCTCAGTGTAAAATGCAGCATCCACCAAGCCTCCTCATTTGCAAAATACTTCTTGGTTGCTCAAATTACTATCTCAACCCCCTTCGCGTTGGCTTTGGTGCACTGGTGGTACATCGAAAGCACTAAATCGTGGTTGTGCATACACACTCTTATTATCAAAAGATGGTACAAAATGGCACTCTCAATCACATGAAACTTAATATGTGATGTGATATTCCCGATCAAAATGCTAAAATTAACTTACCTATTAGATTTAAGATTTGGTTATCATAAGCAGAGATGGTAAGTAGCATTGCTATCAACCTTTCTTATGAAATATTATCCTCATAAAAGTAGATAGTAGGTATGATATGATAGATGCACCTTTGTCCATTACAGATCTAGTAAATATTACACCATTCACGCTTGTTGTAATGTACAGTGACTGATTGTGTGGGAACCTTACTGCTATATCCACATCAAAGAAAGTTATCTCCAACAAAAACTTTTTCTTCAGTCTTGCTATTAGTCCCTTCCATCTCAGTGAGGGAATAATAATTTTCTTTGTAATACCTAAAATATCTTGAGTAGTCTCTATCTTGCTCTCTCAAGTCATCCTAACTTGTTCAAAGAATCACACAAACTTAGTGTATTTTCATACAACTTGATACTCCAAGCTAAGGTCAATCACGGAGTATTTCGTGTTATATACTTCCTCCATGTCTCTAACGCTAAATTCATCATAAAAAATAAATACATTTTCCATTCTTATAGTGAAATTTTCCAAGGCCAACTCAAACTCCTTCTTCCCTCTTCTAAGGTTCATCGTGTGGTTCTCAGCTTCCTCATCATAGCCACTACCATGTTCTCCCTATGCGCTAGCAATGGATTGTTGTTGACATTTCCCTAAGGTATCTGCAACGTTGCAGCTACCATGTGCTTGTTTATAATCCTTCTCGACTTAAATCATGAGTTGGTCCGGTGGAAAATATGCCAATGTATATGATAGTTTTTGGGATCAGCTTGAACTTCTGCTCTCAGTGCATATTAGGGAGGGTTCATGGGTGGGTAAATTATCCCATCATGAAACATTATGTTATAACAGTTGATAACTTCATCAATGGTGAAAGGAACTGGTAGACGGTCTTATCTTTCTCTCTCAAACTTTCTCTTTTATCATTTTTCTTCTTTGCTCTAGTTTCACCGTCTCCATCCGCATAACCCACCCGTGGAGCCTGGTGTCTTCCAGTCCCAGTTTATGGTTTGAACCTTATATTTTTCAAGATTGGGTTTGGGAAAACAACCATAGAAATGTTTTGTGTAGACTTCAAGAACGCTGCAAATATTCCCTCATGTGTCTCATTTATCGAATGAGAAATATAATTAGGGAGTAATCTTTCCCCACAAAGTTTAAGCAACTTTGACTCTTTGGCCTCCTCTCGCACGTCAAGAAACCTTTCTATAAATTTTCATATATATGCAACCACGTCCTCTCACAATCATTGTCTCTCCCATGCAAGATGGGTTAGAGTGAACTCATCATCAACCAAAAATAACTTCTAGGCAAACTAAACATGCATGTCCTCCCACATAGCCAGACTTCTTAGGGTTAAGTGGGAATACCATGTATAATCTTTGTCTGTAAGGGATTAAGAAAACTCCATTGGGCATAGACTTTTCTATTAAAGTGAGAACCCAAATGCTCCACAAATCTCTTGATATGATCCTTTAGATTCCCCCCGTTCCTGGTGTACTTCTCAAAATGGTGGGAATGTAACCCTTGGCATATGTCTCATCATTAAACTCCTCTGGATAAAGAGTGAAAAAGTCATCATAAATAGAGGCACCCTCCCTTGAAATTTTTGAAGAAGCTGCCATTATGTTAAATATCTCCTTCTTTATCTCCTTAATGGTAAAAGAGGGTGGGGTAGTTGCCCCCACGACTAAGGATATTGGATGAGAAACCATAAGTGTAATATTGGCAGCAGCAAGTGCTCTAATGATAGGTGTAATGGTAGAAGTAATATTTCTCGCTCAATGACCAACAGGTCTGGTCAAAGAGATAGGGATTCCACTCAGAGAAACTGCAAAGGGTGCCACTAGGGTAGTAAAAAAGTTGGGGTCCACCGTTACCCCAAACGTCGTCATGGTTGTTGGAATTTGTAGAAACTCCATAAATTTCTCCATAAGATGAGCCATATGAGAGGGGCCCATTACAGTACCCGTGAAAGCTTGCACGACTGTGGCATCTTTCATAATAGTTAAAACTAGAGTAACCTCCACTGGAGGAATCCTATCCCTAATAACCTATCACTCCCATTCTTCTCGTTCATATCTCCATTGGATCTCATCAAAAGAAATAGCACATTTAACATGATCATGAGCCATTGTTAAAAGAATACCTCCCCAACGGATTCGCTAAATTTAAAAGAGTAGTTCTATTTAAGTGTTAGGGTTCTTAAATATAAACTGATCTGTAACCTCTATTAATGGCTATAATTTAACAGCCACAGATCTCTCAATAATGAAGGGATAAAACCAGTTGGAATAGAACAAGCTCTTTGTATAAACTCAAACAATAATGAATATCAATAATTTTCAATAAATGAACCTCTAAAGCAATAACCTAAAGGGGGAGAGAAACAGGCACTCTAGACACACCCCAGGTAGGAAACTCAAACACTAAGGTCATCAATGATGAAGATAAATGGATATTAAATTCTTAGTGAAATCTTTACCAAAATCATTTATAGCCAAAAGATATTAAAAACTCTCGTAATAAATATGTCTCAAAATGTATATGTTTGGCACAAAACTCTTGTTTGTATATAATAAATCTCTTCCAAAAACTTTTTTTCTTTCTCTCTCTCTCTCTTCACAAAGGATAGTTTGTGGTATATATAGTCTCTAAAGTAAACCCGTATAGTCTCAGGATCATTACATACAAAACCACTATGCCTCCACATCATTGGCATTGAATGAAAAGTTATGCCATCATGCTTCCACATCACTGGCATCAAATGCTTAGAAATGGCATATGTGACTCGCTATGTGTCAAACATTAGTGCCCCAAATTTCCTGCCAATCCTTAAACCACCATAGTTTACTCAAGTTTGAATTAGACGTATGATAGGTCACGCATGACATTACGAGGATATTTATGGAAAGATCTTTGTTACCTGGGACAAAGTCCACCTATATTAACCCAGTGGATAAAGAAACTCATAATTGGTCGGATTGTGTTCCCTCAGATTATTCTCTCGTATGGGATGGTTTTTTATTTGATGTATCTAAAGAGGTTAAGTCGTGCCTTAATGTTGCCTTAATTCTCAATCCTCCAAACCAGTTCCCTCGTACCCTAAATGAGGTTGTTCGATAGAGAATGTAAGATCTCCCAAGTTCTTCCAGACTTGGCCCCTCGCGAATACCGAGTAACCTCACCAATGATTACAATATGACTCATAAATACATAACGTAGGTAAAATAAAGTATGAAGGTTGTTCTAATACCTCCCTCAGAAAAGCTTCCTCTTTGCTCCTTCTACCATTTTGACTGGTTTGCTTACTTCCTCTGTGCTTGCTCCAGCTTTCCCTATCTTTGTTCGAGCTAGCTTATGAGCAAGATTATTTGACTCCTCACACTCCTTTGTAGTGTCATTAATCTTTGTTGAATCCTTATCTAGTACCTCATATATTTTTTTAATGAGGGGAATTATCTTTAATCCTGAGTTTATCTTCAATCCCCCTACACTCATTATGCTCGCATGTCCCGTGTGCGTTACGCCCCACTCTGAGTGCTTTCATTTGTTGAGTATAATCACCAGAGAGGTTTGATGTCATGCAAAATTTAATTTTTATCCAAATTATAAAAAAATTGACAAATCATGTTTTTCTGTTGTGCTCGCTCTTCATCCCACATTTAAGGTTTCAATTGTGATGATGTTATTCTAATAATGCTAATGATTATGGATTATTGGGTAAATTATCATTTGTTGTGCTAACACCTTGCTAAAAACTTTTTCCTTATTTATGAGGTTATTGCATTGGATTGTTTAGGAAAATTTATGAGGAAATCTGATGGTTGTGGGTTTCATCCCTGAAAAATATCACAAGACAACACTCGTCCATAAGGGTAACATGGGGGGTTTAATGTCTTGTTTCATTCTCTAAATGAAACCATGCACCTATGAAAGTGGAATTTATCCATTATACATATATATTTTAATTTTTATCTCTCTGTTGAGTTAGGTCTCATTTCTTTCATCACTAGGGACTAGCAATGTCTTAGTTAGGGGGTGTGATTAGTCACGAATATTGTATATTAGCGCTCTTTATACTTGTCCATTCTAGTAAAATTATGTTCATTAATTCCTATAATTATGCTCATATATTGGTTAACATTTATTTTCATCATATATGTGATTTTCAAGATTTATTTGATATTTTGAAGGCGTTGGAATGCTTAGCGGAGCAATTGGTTGAGTTATGCAACTTGAAGGTAATTTTAGTAAATTCAAACTTCATGTCTCACTTGGAAGGAATCCATGAAAGTGTATTTCATTGAGTTATATTCACTTGGCCATATATGCCATGTAATTTCGAGTCCGGACGATGAAGTTATGGTTGTTTTTGTAATGTGGAACTTCTCCCTTTTGAATCAAAATTATGAAAAAATAGAGCATCGATCGATCAATCCTTTCGGTTGATCGATCGACCACTTCAGGTCAGTAAATATTAATGACAATATACATATTTTCCATCCATCTATTGATCGACCCCCTTGGTCGATCGATCGATCCTCTCAGTTTTTGTGAAAATTAGAGATCAGCATGGACGACTTCAGCTTCATCGATCGATCTTACCCATCAGCTTTTGAGATATTTTTTCGTTTTTGTTTCATTTCTTTGTTTAATCCACTTACGATACATAGTAAGTGGGGTTTATTTTTTCACTATCTAGTTTTTTTATCTATTATTTTAGGTTAGATTAATGTAGTATTGAGAGATTTTATCCATTCTCTCTCCTAAGGTTTGATTGTAAGTTACTATCCATTATGTTCCTTATTTATCTAAGCTTTCATAGTTAATTCCTTGCTTTATTAATTAGTTTCTTTCATTTATTTATTATTTTCTTTCTTTTATTCCATGTAATTTAAAATGCTTTCTAGCTAAGTTTAATTAGGTTGAGATTACTGAACTCAACATGAATTAATTTCTTTCTTT
The DNA here is from genome assembly GCA_949130495.1 of Sambucus nigra. Taxonomy (NCBI): domain Eukaryota; kingdom Viridiplantae; phylum Streptophyta; class Magnoliopsida; order Dipsacales; family Adoxaceae; genus Sambucus; species Sambucus nigra. The sequence goes on along the minus strand of OX422211.1, from coordinate 461,503,074 downwards.
GTTATGGTATGATGGTTTATGATAGTTTTGATGGGATAAGTTGTTCTTGGTTTTGCATCTTGGAGCCTTAATGGAGTATATCATGATTACACCATATTAATGACCTTTTTTGGGCAATTTCGTGGATATTTGTTGACACAAAGTAACGTATAATAGTACACAGGGTCTGGAAATTAAGCGTAAACATATGGAAACGTATACTCTGGGAGGAAGAAAGCTTCGAGGGAAATTCTGGTCACCTCATGGGTGGTTATCTTTCCTGGTCAGGGGGAACCAGAGGATAGGGAGATTAAGCCTAAAGTTATGGAAATCTAAACTCAGGTAAGGAGAAAGTTATGACGCCCCACCTTATTAAATACCGGGTGATCAGTCCTTTATTAAATTAAAACAGCTTTCACATTTGGTTCATTCTTAGCATCACTGTAGAAAAACTTTTTAATTACTAATCACCTATTAGTTAATTAATTCGATGTCAAAATTTTTATCTTTATTAACATGCACAAATATAAGAATTCTAAACCACATTCACCTTTTAAATAAAACCAACATAATGGAATATTAAAGTAACTAAATAAATGAAAGTAAATGGAATAAACACTCCTACCTGAAATATCAAATACGGTAATCCAAAATAAAACCAAGTCCCATCACTGGAGATGAATGAAATACAATATCTCTAAAATAAATAATGTCTAGAGTTGGAAACATGCACTGACTGAAATATCTGTATAAGGAAGATAGATGGATAGGAGTGAAAGCATTTAATATCGAGGATCTGCAACTTCCACCGCAGTTGCATCACGTCAAATCACATGGCACTACTAATCCTAGCATCCCTGTGGCTGGACACCTAAAATAATTTACATCAAGAAAATAGATTTGGAAGAAACAGGTCAGAGCCCGAGTAAAAACAATTTAAAACATTTTAGAAAATATTTAAAATGCTTAAAAGTAGATATTATATACATGTTAGTTCAAAGCTCTCACTTCACAAGTCTCACCTCTCAACTAGTGTGCACGCCTAACGTACTTCTAGACAAGTCTAATTATCGCTACTACACCTAAATAGTTCGAATATGTTAGCCTTTTTTAAACTATTACTCATGCTGTCCACTCGTATTTCTCACATAATACAATATCAAATATTTCCATATCTTTTAACTCAAGTAAGAATTTCCCAATTTACAGTTAAGTGTTCACATACTTAAGTTACTTTATATTTCCTTAAATATCTTATCTACTAAGTCCACACACACACACACACACGCATATATATATATATATATATATATATATATATATATATATATATATATATATATATTCATCACCCTATTATATATAAACTAATACGACACCCCTAGGCTCAGCTGTGGGGCATGCATACTCTGATATCAAATCCCGGTACATCTCCTACTAAATAAGGACAATCGGTTCGAGATCACCCTCGAGCCATAAAATACAATTCACACACAAATGGAGGCGAACATGGTTCTATTCATTTGGGCTATGCACATACCTACGCACCCAAATGACCATGCACACCATTATTCACGCAAATAGTGATCAAACCAAAATTCTATGCTCTGAGGTAACAAATCTAAAATACCCCATAATGGCTCATCAGGATAAGACTGTCCTCTTTTTAAAACCTCCCATGATAGCAAGTAGCGTAGGTATGTCATACACATAAGAAATCATATAATTGGTTTTTCACACAATTTACCTATTTATATTATTATACACGCAACCTATCATACATGTCCCACACGTAGTATCTCTATATTCCCCAAATATTCTACATATTAATTAATATCAATTACAATGTTCACCGTACACTTTGAGTATCCCTCGCTACTCGAAATATTCTAACTAATCATCAAACTATTCAGTTGGTCAATTGTCCCTCTATCGCTGGTCCGATCTCAAGTTCACTCGTAACCTTCGTGTTAATTTAAATATACGTAATATTTTTTAATCATTAAATAGTTTCTATAGTTAGCTCACATTCTACGTAACCCACTTAAATTCTCGTGAGGTCCAATTACACCCAAATCTACCCCAAAGTTCCAAACCTCCATTATCTCTAATTGGGAACAAATTATCAACACAAATCCTTAAGGAAATTTAAGTAAAAATGGCCTCACAGACATTCCCAAACCGGTCCGATGTTTACAACGAACTGGTCCGATGGACTGTAAATAACTGACATTCCGAACCGGTCCAGTCCGCCGGACTTGGGATTGTCTCCTTCCCTTATGCAGTTACAAAAATTCAATCACTTTCTTAACCAACACTCTATTAATCAATCCCAAACTCCCAACCAATCATATTATACGTTATACCAATATATATATATATATATATATATATATATATATATATATATATATATAATTTCTAACCTAATCGAATCAATAAATCCTTACAGAACCTTCTATATCGAATTAATTCTACCAAACTTCCAAAAACCTAGGATTCCATGTTTATTCAAAACCTCATTAAAGATTCTTGATTTCTTCACCAAGATTAAAATTAAATTCATAGGTTTCATACTACATGTAAGAGAGAATCCATCCTATATCAATTTCAACCCAAGATCATGTTTTTATGTCTTCCAAATTCATTCGAAACACCTAAACTTCATAGATTATCCATCCTAATCTAACATGTATAATATATACTTTGTAAATTACACAAGATAAACTCTTGCCTTTGTGTGTAGGTCTGAATTCCATGAAATTGTTGGTATGATTGTGTTCCTCTCTCTCCGATCTACGTAGCGGTGGTGTTTTTTGTTTAAAAATAGTGTTGGACAGTCTTGGGACTCCCTCAGGATTCTCCTCCTTCCTCCCTTGATAGCCTCTCTAGTTTTGGTTCAAGTAACCCTAACTTATATCATTCCTGATATGATTTTAACCTATTAAGTTCGTGAATCTTCCTTCCTTGAAAATACAATTGACTAAAATACCCTCCCGGGGGGTCGGTTTGGGCTAAAATTGCCCCGGGACACAAACTAAACCCCCGGGTTGCCTTTTTTTACTATCTAGATCCTTCCAAACACTTTAGCGCACTCGAAATGACCATACAGATGACTAAAAAATAAATTACTTTTTATTTCATTAAATTGAGTTTCGACACGACTGACATCCGCGTCTTGACTAAATTACTGTAACTGTCGTATTTTTCACTCGCAATAATTTCAATGTATTCGTAATCCCTTATTACTTTATTCACTAAGTAATCCTCTATATAATTCACATCAATAAATACTAACCCTTGTCTCGCTAGCTAATATTTATTTTAATCCGGATTAATTTTCAATTAATTTCTCATATTTAATTTAATTAACCTCACATTAAAAAATCAGTAAAAATACGGGGTGTTATATACTTCCCCCCTTATAATGGAATTTCGTCCCAAAATTCGGAAAAGGGAATACCTGGTAGGAATAACTCTGGATATTTTTCACGAATCTCATCCTCGCGCTCCCAAGTAGACTCCTCGACATTATGATGTTCCTACTGGACACGCACAAGTAGAACTCAACCTCAACCTCCTCTCACTATGGTCTAAGATAGCCACTTGTCTCTCCTCGTATGAACTATTGGGCTGTAAATCAATCTCCTCCAACGTGATGTGAGTGTGAGCTAACTCATCCCGGAGATATTACCTTAGCAAAAAAATATGGAACACATCATAAATCCCATGCAAGTGCTCCGATAACCCAAGTTTATATGCCACCGATCCAATCCTCACGATAATAGGAAATGGCCCCATGTACCTTGGCGCCAACTTCCCCTTCTTCCCAAATCTCATTATCCCCTTCATAGGAGATACCCACAATAATACCTGATCCCCCACTTCAAACTCTCAAAAGAACCGCTTGGCATCGACGTAGATTTTTTATTTGTCCTGGGCTACCCGTATACGACTCCGAATCATCTCAATCCTGGCCGAAGTGTCCTGAATCAACTCTAGCCCGAGTATCTTGTTGTCCCCCACTTCTAGTTAACAAGCAGAAGAAAGACAAGTACTACCGTACAACGCCTCAAATGGAGCCATGCCAATAGTGAACTGATAGGAGTTATTATACTCAAACTCCATTAGTGGAAGATACTTATCCCAACCTCCCCCAAGGTCAAGGACACACATTTATAGCATATCTTCCAACATCTTATTAGTCCTCTCTGTCGGCCCGTCCGTCTATGGGTGATAAGCCGTACTCAATCGCAACTCAGTACCCATAGCCTCCTAGAAACTCTCCCAAAACTAAGACACGAAAATCTTGTCCCTATCGAACACAATGTCTAATGTCACCCCATGCAATCTCACTATCTCGACAATAAAAATCTGGGCATACTCCCCCAGAGTATAATCAGTCCGAACTAGCAAAAATTAAGCTACTTTGGTCAACCGATCCACTATCACCCATATGGAATCATGACCTCTCTGTGAAGAAGGTAGCCCAGTAATAAAATACATGGAAATGCTCTCCCATTTCCACATACAGATCTCTAGTGGCTGACGAAACCCTGTCAGTTTTTGGTGGTCCACCTTTACCAGCTGACAGGTGGCTCAAAGGGGTTGATGAGGGTAAACATATAAGGTGAGGTCAAGGCTAATATGGATGATATAACAAAGATAGTCTATGATCATTTCTTAAAGTTTATGCAATTCTCGAGTCAAAACAATATATGAAAATTATGCTCAAGTAATACATTTCATATATGAACTCAATTAATGAACGATCAAATGAAAGAATAGAGAGATTGCCAACGAATTCAACGTTTTCAAAGAGAAAAGAAAAGTGGATAACACTCACAAATGACGAAAGGTACACAACTTACTCGGTGTAAGTATATAAGTGTAATATTGGCAGCAGCAAGTGCTCTAATGATAGGTGTAATGGTAGAAGTAATATTTCTCGCTCAATGACCAACAGGTCTGGTCAAAGAGATAGGGATTCCACTCAGAGAAACTGCAAAGGGTGCCACTAGGGTAGTAAAAAAGTTGGGGTCCACCGTTACCCCAAACGTCGTCATGGTTGTTGGCATTTGTAGAAACTCCATAAAATTCCCCATAAGATGAGCCATATGAGAGGGGCCCATTACAGTACCCGTGAAAGCTTGCACGACTGTGGCATCTTTCATAATAGTTAAAACTAGAGTAACCTCCACTGGAGGAATCCTATCCCTAATAACCTATCACTCCCATTCTTCTCGTTCATATCTCCATTGGATCTCATCAAAAGAAATAGCACATTTAACATGATCATGAGCCATTGTTAAAAGAATACCTCCCCAACGGATTCGCTAAATTTAAAAGAGTAGTTCTATTTAAGTGTTAGGGTTCTTAAATATAAACTGATTTGTAACCTCTATTAATGGCTATAATTTAACAGCCACAGATCTCTCAATAATGAAGGGATAAAACCAGTTGGAATAGAACAAGCTCTTTGTATAAACTCAAACAATAATGAATATCAATAATTTTCAATAAATGAACCTCTAAAGCAATGACCTAAAGGGGGAGAGAAGCAGGCACTCTAGACACACCCCAGGTAGGAAACTCAAACACTAAGGTCATCAATGATGAAGATAAATGGATATTAAATTCTTAGTGAAATCTTTAACAAAATCATTTATAGCCAAAAGATATTAAAAACTCTCGTAATAAATATGTCTCAAAATGTATATGTTTTGCACAAAACTCTTGTTTGTATATAATAAATCTCTTCCAAAAACTCTTTTTCTTTCTCTCTCTCTCTCTTCACAACGGATAGTTTGTGGTATATATAGTCTCTAAAGTAAACCTGTATAGTCTCAGGATCATTACATACAAAATCATACCACTATGCCTCCACATCATTGGCATTGAATGAAAAGTTATGCCATCATGCTTCCACATCACTGGCATCAAATGCTTAGAAATGGCATATGTGACTCGCTATGTGTCAAACATTAGTGCCCCAAATTTCCTGCCAATCCTTAAACCACCATAGTTTACTCTCAAGTTTGAATTAGACGTATGATAGGTCACGCATGACATTATGAGGATATTTATGGAAAGATCTTTGTTACCTGGGACAAAGTCCACCTATACTAACCCAGTGGATAAAGAAACTCATAATTGGTCGGATTGTGCTCCCTCAGATTATTCTCTCGTATGGGATGGTTTTTTATTTGATGTATCTAAAGAGGTTAAGTCGTGCCTTAATGTTGCCTTAATTCTCAATCCTCCAAACCAGTTCCCTCGTACCCTAAATGAGGTTGTTCGATAGAGAATGTAAGATCTCCCAAGTTCTTCCAGACTTGGCCCCTCGCGAATACCGAGTAACCTCACCAATGATTACAATATGACTCATAAATACATAACGTATGTAAAATAAAGTATGAAGGTTGTTCTAATATCTCCCTCTGAAAAGCTTCCTCTTTGCTCCTTCTACCATTTTGACTGGTTTGCTTACTTCCTCTGTGCTTGCTCCAGCTTTCCCTATCTTTGTTCGAGCTAGCTTATGAGCAAGATTATTTGACTCCTCACACTCCTTTGTAGTGTCATTAATCTTTGTTGAATCCTTATCTAGTACCTCATATATTTTTTTAATGAGGGGAATTATCTTTAATCCTGAGTTTATCTTCAATCCCCCTACACTCATTATGCTCGCATGTCCCGTGTGCGTTACGCCCCACTCTGAGTGCTTTCATTTGTTGAGTATAATCACCAGAGAGGTTTGATGTCATGCAAAATTTAATTTTTATCCAAATTATAAAAAAATTGACAAATCATGTTTTTCTGTTGTTCTCGCTCTTCATCCCACATTTAAGGTTTCAATTGTGATGATGTTATTCCAATAATGCTAATGATTATGGATTATTGGGTAAATTATCATTTGTTGTGCTAACACCTTGCTAAAAACTTTTTCCTTATTTATGAGGTTATTGCATTAGATTGTTTAGGAAAATTTATGAGGGAATCTGATGGTTGTGGGTTTCATCCCTGAAAAATATCACAAGACAACACTCATCCATAAGGGTAACATGGGGGTTTAATGTCTTGTTTCATTCTCTAAATGAAACCATGCATCTATGAAAGTGGAATTTATCCATTATACATATATATTTTTATTTTTATCTCTCTGTTGAGTTAGGTCTCATTTCTTTCATCACTATGGTCTAGCAATGTCTTAGTTAGGGGGTGTGATTAGTCATGAATATTGTATATTAGCGCTCTTTATACTTGTCCATTCTAGTAAAATTATGTTCATTAATTCCTATAATTATGCTCATATATTGGTTAACATTTATTTTCATCATATATGTGATTTTCAAGATTTATTTGATATTTTGAAGGCGTTGGAATGCTTAGCGGAGCAATTGGTTGAGTTATGCAACTTGAAGGTAATTTTAGTAAATTCAAACTTCATGTCTCACTTGGAAGGAATCCATGAAAGTGTATTTCATTGAGTTATATTCACTTGGCCATATATGCCATGTAATTTCGAGTCCCGACGATGAAGTTATGGTTGTTTTTGTAATGTGGAACTTCTCCCTTTTGAATCAAAATTATGAAAAAATAGAGCATCGATCGATCAATCCTTTCGGTTGATCGATCGACCACTTCAGGTCAGTAAATATTAATGACAATATACATATTTTCCATCCATCTATTGATCGACTCCCTTGGTCGATCGATCGATCCTCTCAGTTTTTGTGAAAATTAGAGATCAGCATGGACGACTTCAGCTTCATCGATCGATCTTACCCATCAGCTTTTGAGATATTTTTTCGTTTTTGTTTCATTTCTTTGTTTAATCCACTTACGATACATAGTAAGTGGGGTTTATTTTTTCACTATCTAGTTTTTTTATCTATTATTTTAGGTTAGATTAATGTAGTATTGAGAGATTTTATCCATTCTCTCTCCTAAGGTTTGATTGTAAGTTACTATCCATTATGTTCCTTATTTATCTAAGCTTTCATAGTTAATTCCTTGCTTTATTAATTAGTTTCTTTCATTTATTTATTATTTTCTTTCTTTTATTCCATGTAATTTAAAATGCTTTCTAGCTAAGTTTAATTAGGTTGAGATTACTGAACTCAACATGAATTAATTTCTTTCTTTGTTATGGTATGATGGTTTATGATAGTTTTGATGGGATAAGTTGTTCTTGGTTTTGCATCTTGGAGCCTTAATGGAGTATATCATGATTACACCATATTAATGACCTTTTTTGGGCAATTTCGTGGATATTTGTTGACACAAAGTAACGTATAATAGTACACAGGGTCTGGAAATTAAGCGTAAACATATGGAAACGTATACTCTGGGAGGAAGAAAGCTCGAGGGAAATTCTGGTCACTGTGACACCCCGACTAATTAAACACCGGGTAGCTACTCCTTTATAAAATTAATTCAAAATGCCAAGTTGGCTCAGTTAATAGCATCACTGTCGAAAACATTTTAAAGATTACTAACCACCTAGTATTTAAAAAGTAAGTGCCAAATTTTATTAAATCTGATTAACATGCAACAAAAGTAATGAAGAAATAAATAACACCATTCAACATACTGAAGTGAAACGAATAACCATCACACAATGTAAATAAAACCTGGAGGAAAAACTCCTCAATACAAATCCCACAACTGATAAGTAAACTGAAATAAATAACTAAAACTGAATACTGAGCAATACATGCTAGAGTCTGAAAACTGAAATGTAAAAATGTCTAATAGAATTGGGCAACATGACCTACAACTGATAGATGCTGAGACTGGAATCCAAATGAGAGAAGCGTCTACATGCAAATCCCTGTAGCTTCCACAAACAGCTACAGCTCGTCACCTGAATGAGAATCCTATGCTTGGTGTCCTTGTGGCTGGGCACCTAAAATGGTTTTACAAAAATATATATTTGGAAGCAAATGGGTCAGAGCCCGAAAGTGGAAGTCATTTTAAAAACCTGCAAGTGCTTTAAAAACATTTAAAACATTAAATGCAAAGTACATGTTAGGACGTGCACTCACATTAAATTCTCACCTCTCGACTAACTGTGCACTCCTAACGTAAGTACCCATCTATAACTACCCTTTCCACTAGCTAAGTGACAACGTAAACTAGCTAGACAACTAAAGGTTCTACCCATTTTACTCGGTTAATTTAACATAACAACGCTCGTAATTTAATAGAGGTTTCACGAAAACTCAGTTATTAAGTATGCCATTGATATAACTATCAGCTAACTCATTATATATCTCGAAACAATACCGGAATATTTTTACAACATTAACATGAGGATTCCCATTAATTTAATGTATATTATTCACATCATAAATATACGATACAAGCACCCCGCAATCTAAGCTATGGTGCACACATACTCTGCTATCCATCCCGGTACATCACGTACATAAGGATCACATATTCCGAATCTCTCAGGAATAGTTCAGATAACACAAATCACAAATAGTGGAGGCGAACATAGTCACCATCACATGGGTCACGCACATACCTACGCTCCCATGGTCAGCGGACTTATTAATATCACAATAAGTCTTTCTATGACCTATGTTCATCAAGGTACCAGTCTATATCCCCCCCGTAGGCACACAAGGATTAGAGGGTCCTACGCGAACGAAACCTCCCGTGATAGCAAGTATGGTAGGTATGTCATACATACAATCCATATATCAATACTAAGTAAACACACATCTTAGTAATACCGTATTATATTCGTAGTACATATTGCACTCTCGTACTAATGATAATTATCACAACTTATTTTATTCCGGTTCATAATTATACGTGCCATAATTTATCCTCACATCGTAGTAGACACTCACGTCTCAACCCAAACGGTTCATTGAATATAACTCTCGTGTATGGTTTACTTATCTCCATAACCCAAAAGTCCCAAATCAACCACTATCTCATCAAAGGGATGCTAACTCTACCCTTGAACCATCTCCCGGAACTCCAAAAGTCAAAACAGTCCAAAAAGGTCAAACTGTCAACTCGTTAGAAGTCTCGTTCGAACGAGGCTTCGAACGAGTTTGGACTGTCAGGTCGTTAGAAGTCTCGTTCGAACGAGGCTGTTCGAACGAGGTCCCAGTTCGTTCGAACGAACTGACTCTTCTAACGATATCTCGTTCGAACGAGATATCGAACGAAAATCCTACTCGTTAATAACGACTGGTCAACTCGTTAGAAGCTCGTTCGAACGAGTTCGTTCGAACGACCTGGGGCTGCTTCTAACGAGATGCCAGTTTCGGCCCAGAACTTCCCAAAAATCGTTTTTCACCATTTTTACTCCTCAAACCTCTTCTAAAATTCGTTCCCACAATATATTGAGTTCTCTAATCATCCTCAAACATGTTAAGGGGCTATACTAACATCATTAAAGGGTTTGATATCATCTAAACATCATTAAATCACAATTTCTACATTAATTCCCAATTTTCTTCAAGAACATAAACCCTAACTTTTTCTCATCATAAATTCCCAGATTTTAATTCGTTTATGCATCACCTAGATATGAAATCTTCGAAATTAAATCTCCCAACAATGTTTCTACATGCAAACCTATCCCAACATTCAATAATAACTTCAAATTTCATGGGTTTTCTTTTAATCTCTCAAGAACAATTAAGATTCTTCAATATCTAACATGGAAAAGACATTCTTCGAATTTAAATGAAATAAAGTCACTTGCCTTGGTTTGATTTCTGAATTTGGTGTGGATTCGATGTAGAATTTCTGCAGAATTCCTCTCTCTCTTTCCTTCTCCAAGCTTTCTTCTCTAAAAGGCTATGGTGGCTAGGGTTTGCTTTGAGGGAAACTTATGAAAACCTAATTTGATAAACCTCCGTAGCTAGTTGGGTTAATAAAGGTTGGTTGGGTCAATCCCTTATCAGATTACAACTCTCAATTTTCGTCACTTTTAATTACCCAAAAATATCAAATTACTAAAATACCCTTTATAGTGCCGGGATGGCCTAAAAATACCCCGGGACCCAAACTATACCCCCGGCTAGTGATTTCTGACTATCTCGACCCTTCCGGACGCGTTGGCGCACTCAAAACGACCATACGGATTATAGATTTTAAATTCACTTTTAATATCAAAATATTATACCGTGACGCGGCGGTCCCACGCGTCTCAACAAAATTTCTAAAATGCCGTATATAAATCCCACGACAAATTTTATAATACCAAGTACATATATAATCATATGTGCACATAATCAAATACCAATTCGCATCACATCAGTATTTATAACCCGGATTAATTTCCAATTAATACGCATTTAATTAATTAATCCCAAAAATAAATATAGCCAAAAGTACGGGGTATTACAGTCACCTCATGGGTGGTTATCTTTCCTGGTCAGGGGGAACCAGAGGATAGGGAGATTAAGCCTAAAGTTATGGAAATCTAAACTCAGGTAAGGAGAAAGTTATGACGCCCCACCTTATTAAATACCGGGTGATCAGTCCTTTATTAAATTAAAACAGCTTTCACATTTGGTTCATTCTTAGCATCACTGTAGAAAAACTTTTTAATTACTAATCACCTATTAGTTAATTAATTCGATGTCAAAATTTTTATCTTTATTAACATGCACAAATATAAGAATTCTAAACCACATTCACCTTTTAAATAAAACCAACATAATGGAATATTAAAGTAACTAAATAAATGAAAGTAAATGGAATAAACACTCCTACCTGAAATCTCAAATACGGTAATCCAAAATAAAACCAAGTCCCATCACTGGAGATGAATGAAATACAATATCTCTAAAATAAATAATGTCTAGAGTTGGAAACATGCACTGACTGAAATATCTGTATAAGGAAGATAGATGGATAGGAGTGAAAGCATTTAATATCGAGGACCTGCAACTTCCACCGCAGTTGCATCACGTCAAATCACATGGCACTACTAATCCTAGCATCCCTGTGGCTGGACACCTAAAATAATTTACATCAAGAAAATAGATTTGGAAGAAACAGGTCAGAGCCCGAGTAAAAACAATTTAAAACATTTTAGAAAATATTTAAAATGCTTAAAAGTAGATATTATATACATGTTAGTTCAAAGCTCTCACTTCACAAGTCTCACCTCTCAACTAGTGTGCACGCCTAACGTACTTCTAGACAAGTCTAATTATCGCTACTACACCTAAATAGTTCGAATACGTTAGCCTTTTTTAAACTATTACTCATGCTGTCCACTCGTATTTCTCACATAATACAATATCAAATATTTCCATATCTTTTAACTCAAGTAAGAATTTCCCAATTTACAGTTAAGTGTTCACATACTTAAGTTACTTTATATTTCCTTAAATATCTTATCTACTAAGTCCACACACACACACACACACACGCATATATATATATATATATATATATATATATATATATATATATATCACCCTATTATATATAAACTAATATGACACCCCTAGGCTCAGCTGTGGGGCATGCATACTCTGATATCAAATCCCGGTACATCTCCTACTAAATAAGGACAATCGGTTCGAGATCACCCTCGAGCCATAAAATACAATTCACACACAAATGGAGGCGAACATGGTTCTATTCATTTGGGCTATGCACATACCTACGCACCCAAATGACCATGCACACCATTATTCACGCAAATAGTGATCAAACCAAAATTCTATGCTCTGAGGTAACAAATCTAAAATACCCCATAATGGCTCATCAGGATAAGACTGTCCTCTTTTTAAAACCTCCCATGATAGCAAGTAGCGTAGGTATGTCATACACATAAGAAATCATATAATTGGTTTTTCACACAATTTACCTATTTATATTATTATACACGCAACCTATCATACATGTCCCACACGTAGTATCTCTATATTCCCCAAATATTCTACATATTAATTAATATCAATTACAATGTTCACCGTACACTTTGAGTATCCCTCGCTACTCGAAATATTCTAACTAATCATCAAACTATTCAGTTGGTCAATTGTCCCTCTATCGCTGGTCCGATCTCAAGTTCACTCGTAACCTTCGTGTTAATTTAAATATACGTAATATTTTTTAATCATTAAATAGTTTCTATAGTTAGCTCACATTCTACGTAACCCACTTAAATTCTCGTGAGGTCCAATTACACCCAAATCTACCCCAAAGTTCCAAACCTCCATTATCTCTAATTGGGAACAAATTATCAACACAAATCCTTAAGGAAATTTAAGTAAAAATGGCCTCACAGACATTCCCAAACCGGTCCGATGTTTACAACGAACTGGTCCGATGGACTGTAAATAACTGACATTCCGAACCGGTCCAGTCCGCCGGACTTGGGATTGTCTCCTTCCCTTATGCAGTTACAAAAATTCAATCACTTTCTTAACCAACACTCTATTAATCAATCCCAAACTCCCAACCAATCATATTACACGTTATACCAATATATATATATATATATATATATATATATATATATATATATATATATAATTTCTAACCTAATCGAATCCATAAATCCTTACAGAACCTTCTATATCGAATTAATTCTACCAAACTTCCAAAAACCTAGGATTCCATGTTTATTCAAAACCTCATTAAAGATTCCTGATTTCTTCACCAAGATTAAAATTAAATTCATAGGTTTCATACTACATGTAAGAGAGAATCCATCCTATATCAATTTCAACCCAAGATCATGTTTTTATGTCTTCCAAATTCATTCGAAACACCTAAACTTCATAGATTATCCATCCTAATCTAACATGTATAATATATACTTTGTAAATTACGCAAGATAAACTCTTGCCTTTGTGTGTAGGTCTTAATTCCATGAAATTGTTGGTATGATTGTGTTCCTCTCTCTCCGATCTACGTAGCGGTGGTGTTTTTTGTTTAAAAATAGTGTTGGACAGTCTTGGGACTCCCTCAGGATTCTCCTCCTTCCTCCCTTGATAGCCTCTCTAGTTTTGGTTCAAGTAACCCTAACTTCTATCATTCCTGATATGATTTTAACCTATTAAATTCGTGAATCTTCCTTCCTTGAAAATACAATTGACTAAAATACCCTCCCGGGTGGTCGGTTTGGGCTAAAATTGCCCCGGGACACAAACTAAACCCCCGGGTTGCCTTTTTTTACTATCTAGACCCTTCCAAACACTTTAGCGCACTCGAAATGACCATACAGATGACTAAAAACTAAATTACTTTTTATTTCATTAAATTGAGTTTCGACACGACTGACATCCGCGTCTTGACTAAATTACTGTAACTGTCGTATTTTTCACTCGCAATAATTTCAATGTATTCGTAATCCCTTATTACTTTATTCACTAAGTAATCCTCTATATAATTCACATCAATAAATACTAACCCTTGTCTCGCTAGCTAATATTTATTTTAATCCGGATTAATTTTTAATTAATTTCTCATATTTAATTTAATTAACCTCACATTAAAAAATCAGTAAAAATACGGGGTGTTATATACTTCCCCCCTTATAATGGAATTTCGTCCCAAAATTCGGAAAAGGGAATACCTGGTAGGAATAACTCTGGATATTTTTCACGAATCTCATCCTCACGATCCCAAGTAGACTCCTCGACATTATGATGTTCCTACTGGACACGCACAAGTAGAACTACCTTCAACCTCAACCTCCTCTCACTATGGTCTAAGATAGCCACTTGTCTCTCCTCGTATGAACTATTGGGCTGTAAATCAATCTCCTCCAACGTGATGTGAGTGTGAGCTAACTCATCCCGGAGATATTGCCTTAGCAAAAAAATATGGAACACATCATAAATCCCATGCAAATGCTCCGATAACCCAAGTCTATATGCCACCGATCCAATCCTCACGATAATAGGAAATGGCCCCATGTACCTTGGCGCCAACTTCCCCTTCTTCCCAAATCTCATTATCCCCTTCATAGGAGATACCCACAATAATACCTGATCCCCCACTTCAAACTCTCAAAAGAACCGCTTGGCATCGACGTAGATTTTTTATTTGTCCTGGGCTACCCGTATACGACTCCGAATCATCTCAATCCTGGCCGAAGTGTCCTGAATCAACTCTAGCCCGAGTATCTTGTTGTCCCCCACTTCTAGTTAACAAGCAGAAGAAAGACAAGTACTACCGTACAACGCCTCAAATGGAGCCATGCCAATAGTGAACTGATAGGAGTTATTATACTCAAACTCCATTAGTGGAAGATACTTATCCCAACCTCCCCCAAGGTCAAGGACACACATTTATAGCATATCTTCCAACATCTTATTAGTCCTCTCTGTCGGCCCGTCCATCTACGGGTGATAAGCCGTACTCAATCGCAACTCAGTACCCATAGCCTCCTAGAAACTCTCCCAAAATTAAGACACGAAAATCTTGTCCCTATCGAACACAATGTCTAATGTCACCCCATGCAATCTGACTATCTCGACAATAAAAATCTGGGCATACTCCCCCAGAGTATAATCAGTCCGAACTAGCAAAAATTAAGCTACTTTGGTCAACCGATCCACTATCACCCATATGGAATCATGACCTCTCTGTGAAGAAGGTAGCCCAGTAATAAAATACATGGAAATGCTCTCCCATTTCCACATACAGATCTCTAGTGGCTGACGAAACCCTGTCAGTTTTTGGTGGTGGGGTTGATGAGGGTAAACATATAAGGTGAGGTCAAGGCTAATATGGATGATATAACAAAGATAGTCTATGATCATTTCTTAAAGTTTATGCAATTCTCGAGTCAAAACAATATATGAAAATTATGCTCAAGTAATACATTTCATATATGAACTCAATTAATGAACGATCAAATGAAAGAATAGAGAGATTGCCAACGAATTCAACGTTTTCAAAGAGAAAAGAAAAGTGGATAACACTCACAAATGACGAAAGGTACACAACTTACTCGGTGTAAGTATATACAATGAAACAAAAGATTATCGAGTTATACAAATCTTAAACAAAATCAATAAAATAAGAAAAGCGCATGTGCTCGTGGGATTGAAGTTTAATTCATGAAGTTATTCATAATATCAATAATGGAGGACTAAAGTCTAATAACTTCTAAAATCGAGAACATGCATCATTGAGTTGTCAATTGGATCGGGCATTTATTAAAATTTATCGTCGGAAACAAAGGCAAAATGCCCAATAAAGGAGAAAAAAGAAAGAAAATCTTTTTGAAATTTTTAAATTTTTCTAAGAAATCATACTTAGTAACTAACATGTAATCAAATCAAAGAAACTACCAATGGATGGATAGAATATCCCACATCCCCTAACTTAAAACCTGACATTGTCCTCAATGTAAACTAGGAACCAAGTTAAAGAGAGGAAAAGAGCGATATTACCCACAATGGAGCGATCTCCAAAATGTACGAGTCCAAAGATTCTACAAAACATGTTAGTACCAAAGCATAACAAAAATAAATAAATAAAAGTTAACTAATTACACTAGACTAAATTAAAAAGGAAAGAAAAGATAAAAATAAAGAAAGAATAAAAAGCTAACTATATACAACCTACTATTTAGGCTTCACACTAACTATACACTAGAAGTCTAAATAGTTGAGGGTCCACCATGAAAATGATTTGACTTTGGAGGGTAACTGGTGTACCCTCATATACAAGCATGACCTCTGAAAAGTAAGAATTTCGTTTGAACAATGGAAGGCATGTGTAAGGTGGAAGAAATGAACCATCGCCAATTAAAAGTTTTGGGGGAACGATGGGGGATTTGGATTGAACGGGTGACAAAAACATGTGGGGACCAAGAAAAGAAGAATATCCTCCCAATGATTTTGAAATTGGAATGGGAGGTAGAGCACACAAAGGCAAAGATGCGATCATGGAAGGAGACTCGAGCAAGTACTCCTCATCGGCGAAAAGGTTTAACACATTAAAGTTTGAAACCGATTCATCGGGTACTTGTGACGGTGTGATAACAGAGAATGAAAATGGGGAGGAAAGAAATTAAAACTCAAGAGATGACTCATCATCGCTTGAAGATTGAGTTTCGAAGGAAATAAGATCATTTTCAATGAAATGTTCTTCTTTGGGGGCCAAAGAAGAAATCATTTCATTGCAAATGGATATTACATCCATTTCATCCTCACTTTCAATATCTATTATGCAAGGGGCCAAGTCAACAATGGTTTGTTCCAAAGTAGGCACAAAGACCTCATTTGGTTCAAAACATTCTTTGACTTCAAAAGTCTCAGAAGAAAAATCATCGTCGGATTCAAATAATAAATCCAACTCATGCTCCCAACAACTATTTTCTTCCCGATAACGATTTTCAAGTTTCTCATTTTCAAGCGTGTGCAAACCCTCACTGGAAGTCATAGGTCGAGGCGCGGATTATTGAAAATGCGAACTTTGAAAATTACAATCGGACTTAAACTTAAACTCATTATTATAATAATTTTGAAAACTATTGCAATTCGTTTCAAAATTACTATTATAAGGAATTAGAGGCCCAAAATCATTATCATCCTCCTCAAAATTCCAATAACCCAAGTTTTGACTTTCGTTATACTCGCCCAAAGTCATTTTTGAATTTGTAATTTTTTGGGACTCTAAGTATTGACCGAAAGTCATAGGATTACGGGCATTTTGAGAATTATAATAATGATTATGGAAAGAGTTGGAATAAGACATGCTTACCCAAAAAATGGCTCGAAGTGGTGAATTCCACAAAGTAGATGCGCGCGCGATAAATTCAAGCGGTTCTTGGCCCTCAAATGTAGAAGTCCTATAAAAAGGTTAGAAAAAATACAAATAGAAAGAAAATACTATGAAATACTAAATCAAATATATTTTAAAACAAACTCATCCCCGGCAACGGCGCCATTTTCATCGAGGATGAAAAGCAGCGTTCCGTCAAAACGCCGATCGTTGTTTTCTGTTCATCGCCTTAATATAAAAACCTAAACTTATGACCACACTCAATAGGTGAGTATAGAGGCTAAGTCCGGGTATCAAAAATCTACAGAGACGAGTTGCTAGAATTTACTTGGTTTATTACTTCTAAAATAAAAGTGTAAATGATGATTACAACAAAAAGGAAAAGATAATAAAGAAAAAAGATTAACCTAGGCGAGTGTATTGAAACTAGATTAACAAAACGAATAAAAACTATAGGTTGCGTCGAATATCCCTCACCCGAGTTAATTAGTATAAAATGGTTACATGGGTCGACGAGTTATTACGAATGCGTCTCATTTCGACAGTTAATTAAATCAAGAGTTGTCACACCCCTAAATTCGCATAAAAGTCTAATATGATTTTGGCGTCAACAAATACCCCGAAAATTACGCATGCTAGGTCATAAGCATGGAGCATACATGATATACCCCATCAAATCTCATAGGCGTAATAACTAGGGCAATGCACTCAAAATAGACCCGTAAACACCATCACCAAAGCAAAGCAAAGCAACACGTCAACCCAAAGTGAGTTCAATCCGAAACAACCTAGACTAAATTATCTAGAAAGCATATTAAAAACGCGGTAAATCAAGCAATAAATAAACATGATAAAACTACACTAGAAAGAACAGAAAGAAAGCATGTAAATCTAATTAACAAAGCAAGAATTAATGAAATACAAACTATATTAATGGAGAGGGAAGATGAATAGTTCAACTTACAAACTCAAATATTGTCACACCAAATGAGGAAGAAAAATGAGCTCTCCACCTCCAAACCCTAAACTATTATAACCTAAAACTAATTGTATCTGAAAATAGAAACCAAAATTGATTTATATAGTAAGTGGAAAAGAAATAAAGGAAAAAGAAAAGAAAAGGAGAAAGTGGCAAAATATCTGGCATACGCGGTAGACCGGTCGTAGGGGCGCGATCGACTGCGCCTTTGAGTTAAAGCCCACTGTCTCCTTTCCATGGAAAAAATCCAAACCGCGGTCGACCAGCATCAAAAGCGCGGTCGATCGGTACTCTATTTTTGGAAGTTATTTGGTTCATGACTTGGGAGGAAAGGTTCATTACAGAAATGGCCATAACTTCATCGTTCGAACTTCGAACGATGCGCCGTTTACATATTCGTGGAATTCACATGAGTTGGAGATGAAATTTGAATTGACTAAAATGCCCTTGAAGTAGCGTTCGATGATAGAACTTCTCTGAAATGCAACGGATCCTCACTTTTAGCGTTTTAATACCTACAAAAGCACAATTAACCCCTGCAAAACATGTATATGTCCAAATCCGAGGTTGTCTGTTTAACAAGCATAAATATAGGCATTAAGAACATAAAAGTGCTAGAATGCATAAAAGAATAATTTCCCTCCTCCGAATCACTATCACTAAGGTTGGCAACACTAGCTATAAGTTTATTAACATTCTTCCTTAGATTAGTCGGGCACTCAGCTATCCTATGACCATAACCCTCACAACAAAGACAACTCTCAGAGTCATCCTTTTTAACTAAAGTCTTAAGTGCGGACTTCATACGTAATTTCCAATTAGACCCTTTAAACAACTATGTTCTAAAATCATCAAACTCTTCGAAAATCATACCTAAAGACACGGGATCATAGACATAGTAAT
This sequence comes from Sambucus nigra, assembly GCA_949130495.1. Taxonomy (NCBI): domain Eukaryota; kingdom Viridiplantae; phylum Streptophyta; class Magnoliopsida; order Dipsacales; family Adoxaceae; genus Sambucus; species Sambucus nigra. Next base: position 461,483,477 of record OX422211.1, on the reverse strand, counting down.
TTGGTGTTCTAGCTCTGATACCAATTTGAGAGTGCGCAGCGATCCAAATTCCCAAATTTATTTAATTATATGTCAATCCACACCAAATTTTGATTAACCCTAAATTATGGAACTATGTGATTCAAGATACTCACCAATTAAAGCATGAAATCATCAACACAATATTTTAGGGAAAAAAACAAAGGAAAAACCCTTTTATTTCACTAAAGTTTTGTAAATTGCAACTAAAATACAATAGAAAAATACTATAATGAATTCCAGTGAGAACTAATAAAGATCGCAACTTTCAATTAACAATGATTCACTCGAGAACCACAATGACCGCAACTGACAATAATGATTCCCTAGAGAATCACAAGAACCTCATTCCTCCTCTTTAGCAATAGATAGAGGCAAGTTCTACAAGATGAACAGAGAAGAAATCTCACCACGAGAATAACTTCGATAAAAAAGTGTTTTGGTTTCAAAGATGATTCACAAAAGTATTTTGGATTATTTTGGTGAATCAAAAACAAGTTTTTCCCTATAAAAGTGAAGACTAAAAAGCAGCATGTCTGCAGTTTTTATAGATAAAAAGTCTTAACAAAAATCTTCACGAAAATAGTTTTCTATAAATAAAATATTTGAGGCGGCGAAAAGTCCTTCGAACAATATCTTGAAATCGTTTGAACGAGATTGAGATTTCTTTAGAGGTGGATTTGAACGACCTATCAAACTACCTTTAAAAAATAAAACAGTACGCCTTCATTTAATCCATATGAGTGACGTGTTAATGTCGCTTGAATGACATTATAATGTCATTTGAACAACTAAAATGATTTTTAAAACTTCTGCCTATAAGTATCTCAGAAAAAAAATTTGTATACACCATATTCTAGGACCCCCTAAGTCTCCCCTTAGGTCCCTAGCACTTCCCCATTTAACACAAACCCTAATTCATACTCCGAGTACCAATCTAGAGGTCATCGAGTTCCCAGACCACGTTTGACTCCGATCAACTTCATCGTCAGAGTCAAAGCTCAATGAAACTTAGAAAGACTCTCAATCCCCTTTCCGACGATTTTCCCTGTGCACAAATAGGCATAAAGTTCAAAGGAACGAACCATTTTATTAGCAAAAACTGATCTGGAGGCCATCGATCCCTCTCGAGCCTCGATTTGACCCCAATCAACTCCATCGTCAGGGAGAAATATTAATGCATATTTGAAGGGCACTTAACCCCTATCCAATAGTCTGCCCCGTGCATGAAACGGCATAACCGTTCGGACGAATGATCTATTTTCCCCTGAAAATTGATCTGAAGGCCATCGGGCGCTCTCGGGCTTAATTTTACCAAAGTCAACTCTTCAGATCGAATGAGATTTAATGGATCTTTAAAGGACACTGAATACCCTTTTTAATGGTCTACCTCGTATGCAAATCAGTCTTACGATACAGACAAATGATTTATTTTACTCCAAAAGGTCACTGGATGCTTTCGGGCCTCGTTTGGCCAATGTTAACTCTTCCAACTAAGCAAATCTCTTTGGAACGTCTAAGTGCCTCGCATAATATTTCCAACATTCTAACCCATGCATGATTCGGACTTACAGTTTGGATGAACAATCCATTACCGTTCAACGATATCCTATCCAAAGGACCGACGGGCGCTTCCGAGCCCCATTTGACCCAAAGTCAACTCTCGTACCTGGAAGCATCCAAAAGGGCTCTTGGAGGTCTCTGAATTACCTTTCTAACTGTATCTCCCGTGCGTGATTTGGATTTATGGAATGCGTTCTACAAATATTTTTTTGAAACAATTTGCACGAGATTGCCGATTCGCAGGTTCATTTCCCTGTCTATCGACAGTGTGTCTAGGGTCACCTACCGATTGGTGGGGATAGGGATATGCCAATCATCAGTCCCCCTACCCTATATAAGGAGGACATGATCTCACTTCCAGTCACACCTCACATCCATAAATATTAGCGATCTTAGCAACATTCTTCTGCAATCAACAATGTTTCCTTATGTGAAATTCCTTTTCTCCTTTCATTCCCATCATTCTCATACCCAATTTAGCAAAAATATCCTTCTCTCTCATCCAAGATTCATACCAACTTGCAAGGAAGCTCATCAAGGGTCAAGATCAAGCCTCAAGTCTCCAAAGAAGGTCCAAACATCCTTCTCTCTTGAAATTTCTTTATCTTCGCATTAGCTATATAAATTCTCAATTTAGCTTCTACTTTAGATCATACACATTAATACCTCATCCTTTATTAGTTATATTGCACATAAATTTATTTCTTAATAAAAATCCAAAACAAAGAAAAAGAGGGTTACACTTATAAATTCGGACAAGATTCTTCATCACATTTTCTCAATACTAAAAATATATTTTCTACACATACACAGATAATAAATTACTGTTTGAATCTATGGGATAAATCCCACCTTTGTGTTTCTTGTGAACTACGTAGACTTTGATGCCTTTATGGGCTACATAGGCGTCTCGAGTTAAAATTAGAGACTTGAGTCCAAATGTCATCTTTTCATCTTTTTCCTATTTTTATTCATATATATCATACTTGTGATTCATACTTGCGCGTCTTATCTAACACATATTATCGTTTCATCATAATGATAAATATCTCGATAAGCGCATACCTCATATTTTCTAATTATTATTTATAGAACATTCCTTTGGATGACCTCACTCTATCTTTTTCATTATATGAGTCGAGTGTTCTAGATCTCTACTTATATATACACGCGCACACACTTCACGGATAAACTAAGGAAAATAATAACATAAGCCCATGAGAGACCGAAGGGGAGGGATGGGTGACTAAAACCTTCCCATTTCGTAACTTAGCCACATAAACCTCTGAACCATTGGTTTCGTAAGCATCAATTTGTCGTTGATGCCGCTCTCTCGAGGCGATAACATGTGATTTTGCCTATTTCATACAAAATAGGCTGGTGACTCCATCTCTTTACATTACCCCACATCGACGACGGACGAAGCATTCCTAGAAAGGGAGAGAGACCTTCTCTCCCTCTCCAACCACGTGCTCCAGCGCCACCCCGAGAGAGAGGAAAGCCAAAGGTATGGCCACAATTTTAAGTTTAAAAAATTCTTCATTTTGAAAAAACAGTTTATAAAAAATATACTAATACTTAGTAAAAAATCTAAATAACACAAAACTGAATCCATACCAAAATTATGTCTCATCGTAGAACTTTGTTGAAGTAGCTTGATATTCATATCCTTTTCTTGAATGTGTGAACTTGAATTTCCGTGACGATTGGAACAGGATACGCCATACATGATGTAAATTAGGAACTAGGGACAAAGATGGGAAATATGCCCTTACAACTATCATTATTGTGGGTTTGTATGCAATTCTAGGGGATATAGGTAGGTGCTGTGTGGGGGAAGTTTCTTGATGTCAGTGCTTTGAGTACCTATATGGAGGAGATGCACAACTCAGGGCTTGATTTGGCGATGGCGAGATGGTATGCCTGATGTTCGCTTTTATTTGTTGTGTGCTTTTAAAACTGAGCAGTTCAGGTGGGATCCATTTTTTGTGGCACTCTTTCTTCATGGATTTTTCCTCAATTTTTGGGTATGCATTTGGGAGGATAGGGTTGGACGAGATGTACCAGTCCATGTCCTTTTTCTCGAGAAATCATATAGACAGTTTCATAGGTTTTGCGTATTAGTGGGAAGCATATATTTATTTAAATTCCATTCTTTCCATTTGTTTTTAGTTATATATTGTTTTTTCTTATGTTACTGAAGTCGTATTTCAGTTTTGTGTTGCCTAGATGTGGTATTTTGCTTATATGGATATGCATTTTGTGGTCCCTTGGGTCAGCACGCCGATGGATGATTTTTTCCATACTTTCAGGCGGTATGTGCAGGGAAACTTGAGCGTGGGGTCATCAATGTCGACGGAGGCTGCCTGAGCACTTTTCAACGGGATGGCCAGAGATTTAGTACTTAATTATTTCTTATGAATCACTATATCATCATTCGTGTTTTTCTTCCTTCAAGTACCTTAGGTGTTTACCCGTCATGTATCGAGGTTGGGCATCACATAGTGAGTTGTTATAGGAGGAGACTCATGAGGCCCTCTTTTATTTGGGTAAGAAGGTGACTTGCCAGCTGATTAGTCATGAATATTGTATATTGGATCCCTTTATACTTATACATTCTATCACAATTATGTTTATTAATTGTTATATTTATGCTTATAAATTGGTTAACCCTTCTTTTCATTGTATATGTGTTTTGCAAGGTTTATTTGAACTTTTGAAGGTATTAGAATGCTTAGGGGAGCAATTGGTTACATTTTGGGAAACTTACATCGCAAGATGAAACTTTAAGGGAATTTTAGTAAATTTAGTCTTCATATCATAATTTACGAAAATACATGGAAGTGTATTTCGTTGAGTTATCTTCACGTTGCCATAAATGGCTTATCATTTCGAGTCTTGACGATGAAGTTATGGTTGTTTTCGTAAAGTGGAACTTCTCCTTTTTTGAAACAAAGTTTCAAGGAAAATAGAGCACGGGTCGATAAATCATTTTAGTCGATCGATTGACCCCTTCAAGTCAACAAACATTTATGACAATATTCATATTTTTTTCCATATATCGATCGACCCCCTATTCGATTGATCGGCCCTCTCAGTTTTTGAGAAAATTGGTGATTAGTATGGGCGACTTCAGCTTCATCAATCGATCTATCCCATTAGATTTTGAGATATTTTTGTGTTCATTGCTTCTTTTCTTTGTTTAATCCACTTACTATAAATAGTAAGTGTAGTTTATTTGTTCATTATCTATTTTTTATCTCTTGTTTTAGGTTAGATTAGTGTAGTATTGAGAGCTTTTCTCCATTCTCTCTCCTAGGGTTTGATCGTAAGTTACTATTGACAATGTTCCTTATTTATCTAAGCTTTAATAGTCAATTCATTTCTTTCTTAATTAGTTTCTTTAATTTATTTATTACTTTCTTTACTTTCTTTCTTTCATTTCATGTCATTTACAATACTTTCTAGCTAAGTCGAATTAGGTTGAGATTATTGAACTCTCCATGAATTAATTGCTTTCTTTGTTATAGTATGACGATTTAGGATAGTTTTGATGGGTGTTATTCTTGGTTTTGCATTTAGGAACCTTAATGGAGTATATCATGTATGTGCCATATTTTTTACCTTTTGTGTGTAATTTCGAGGATATTTGTTGACGCCAAAATCAAAGTAAGGTTTTATGAGAATTTTGGGGGTGACAACTCTAGACTTTATTAATTGTCCAAATGAGATTTTATCTTAATAAACCTTTTAATTCCATGTATCCGTTTATAATAATTAGATTTTGGTGAGGGATATGATTCTCAACCTATAGTTTTCATCTTTGTTGATTAGTCTAGTTTCAATATTTGCCTAGTGTTAATTGTTTTTATAATTCAGATCACCTTTTACACTTTTATTCAGGAAGTAATAAATCAATAAGAGTCTAACATGCATTCTTTGTGGATTTGATACCCAGACATGTCGCTATACTCCCATAAGAGTGTAATTAAAATTTAGGTTTTTTGCATTGTAATTGTAAAACTAATTAATAATAAAGACATGTGGCCTTACACGAGCACTCGGTAATCGCCTAATTATATTGGCATTGATGATGCTAAGATTCAGCACCACCAGATTAGAGTTGTAGAGCTCAAATAGTAATAACAATGGCAGCCATGGAGTTGTATAGGTGCATAAGTATATAGAAGGGGATGAGTATAAGAGAAATGAAGACAATGATGTATAGTGGTTCATCCAATTAGGCCTACATCCACTGTGAGTGTGTGATCCACTAAATATGGGCACTAATGGCATTGGATACAATGCTCATAAGCTCACTCTCTCTCTACTGTGTATAAGCAGAGCTTTTGCTAGGGTCACAATTATCGATCCCTCTACAGGATTGAAGATGACAAGTATATATAGGGCTTGGGGGGAGTAGGGTACCCCCCAAGCATGCATGATGCATGTGAATGATGATCTAGCCAATACCTTGCTGACACCTGGATGTGCCCCTTATGATCAATGATGACATAATATTCCCTCACGTGAGGGGTTGATATTATTATAACGGTCTAGTCCACGTGCCATATGAGTCCCACGCGCACTGTTCCACGCGTCTCCCAAATCATGTGTTATGATGATGTCACCCTCGGCCTAGGATGACAGGCCGAGGCTAAATTTGATGAGGGCATTGATCCTAGATGGATGTGGACCTCGTACTGTCGTCCCCTCATAGGGTCGTCCTCACCATGATGAGGGGGTCAGTCCCTTGTAGGGTCGACTTCTCTATAATGGGGGTCGTCCCCTTGTAGGGTCATCTAGTCCATGATAGGGGTCGCCACTTGTAAGGTCGTCTGGTCTGGGATGGGGGTCGTCCCCTTATAGGGTTGTCTAGTCCTTCATGCTGGCTCATCTTGGCCGACCCTTCCTATTACGGGATTGGTAATTAGACTCGTCCTGGGCCTGAGCCTTCATCTAGATGGAGGACACCCTCGGCCTAGCCGAGGGTATATATGGGTATGTCAATCACCCCCAGCCCTTAGCCATCGATGTTGTTGAGATAGCTGAGGGATAATGTTGACTTTGAATGCCATTTGAGTGATCAGGTGGATGAGTGGCATCTGTCATGTTGTCAGGTGTCTATCGTCATTTATGCTTCCCAGGTGTGGCGGTTGCACACTGTTTGGGGCTTAGTGCCCTAATGATGCATCTCCTCGTGGGCTGTGCACTGCCTTGATTTAGGGGCCCACCAATAACACAGTATTTAAACTATTTTTAAACAATCATTTCCTTTTTCTACTTCTTCGCCCCCAAGCTTTCTCTCTCTAGCCTTTTAACATCTCAATCGTCGTTTTCTACAATTTCATCTTTTGCTTTTACATTTCAAGCTTCGTTCAGTCGTCGTCTTCGACCTCAGGTAACTCTTTGCCACAAATTCCTCTTTTAGCTTCTATTTTCATTTTTTTTTCTTGCATTTGGGTTTCTTTCCCCATTTTTCTTGGTTGTGTATTTTTTCGGTGTGCAACCGCCTTACTTTGGTGGCAATAGGGTTTAGCCTTAGGTCTTGGGCGTCTTAAGGTACTCCCCCACCTTCCAGTGGTGGTTTAGCCCTTCTTTGTGGAATTTTTTAGGTTTTCTTTATTTTCCAGCATTCGTCCCCGATGAACTGAGTTTTCTTTGTTCTTGAGTGTTCATCCACAAAATTCTTCCTTTCTTTAGGTTTGATCCAAAAATCAAACTTAGTCAACTGTGAACTTATTTGTAGTTAGCTTGAACATATTCTTGAAGTGTAGGGTCTTCCCCTTAATGCTTAAGAGACTTTATGGTTTAGCCGAGGAGTTCCCAACCTTGAGGGAGAAATTCTTCGCTGAGATCAGGCGAATAGAGGAGGAGGATGAGCGAAGATGAGGGGCCGACCCTAATTGGGTACGACCCATCTTCCTCATCCTTTTAGCCGTAATAATACCATCTAAGTCCTATGGGTCCTCCTATCATCCAGCCGAGGATCATACACATGAGGGAGAAATGAATGAGAGAGCATCGTCACCAACGGGTGCTGGTCCTTCTGGGAGGAGAGAGACATCAACTCTTAGCCCTGGCCGAGGGGACAGATCATGCGGAGGTTGTCCCTGTGATAGCCTGTCCCCTCTTTCTTTTCAAGTAGCCTTTCCAGATTGCCCTTCAATAGGCGATGAGGCTGAGGGATCCGGGGATGAGAGTTCTGATGATGATGGTCGAGTTGATACTTCTAGTACCTTGGCTTATGTATCGTCACTTCAGGATCGCGACCTCTTATTATGGAGGCATCTCTTGGGTATACAGTCTAATATAACTATGAGGGTCCCAAATTCAGATGATAGGGCCTTCCAAGGGAATGAAGGGGAAGTTGTTATTTATGAGCAGATGCTCAGGGTAGGTGTTAGGTTCCCTCTGCATCCTACAATAGTTGACATACTGTCTGCCCTTGGGGTTGCTCCTTCTCAACTTCCTCCCAACTCTTGGAGAATCATCCTCGGCTATATCTCCCCCTGGAAGAATACTTTCATTGATGAGCCCTCGGTTGATCTTTTCATAGCTTGATATAATATCACTTCCCCGTCCAAGCAACCCGGGTATTTTCATCTTGGGGCGAGGAAATCTGACAAAAGACTCCTTCATGTGGCACAAACTTTAATCCACGATTGGAAGAAGAGGTTTTTCTTCATTTATGGGGATTGGTAATTCGTTGCCGAGGTAGAGCCTTTAGAGGACGGTCCGAGGGTTCCAAGGTCATGGTCCAACCCTTCAATAAGAGCAAGGTCCGACCCCGGACTCAGCTTGGATGAGAGGGACATTGTCGACTATTTGAGGGAACAAGGGAAAGAGGGTGAACTTGACAAATTTGAAGATTTGATGACCCCTCATTTCCTCAAAGAAGCTGGTCTGAGGGTCATCCCCCTAACCGAATTATGTGAGTAGATTTTTGCTCAATTTTTAATTTTCTCCGTGTTTCCTCTTTGCCACTTTATCTTTCTGATATATCGTCTCCTTTTCAGGTCGTCCTGCAAATATATTTGATCAACTCTGGGAGATGATTGTCCCAAGTTTACTGTCTGGCTTGGGAAAGAAAAAAGTCAAAGAGCCTCAGCAGGCTCAGAAGAAGACAAGGGTCGTGGGGCCAACAAAAGTGGAGCCGACCTCCAACAATCGTAAAAGGAAGGAGCCCGAAGTTCCTGGGGGGCCTTGGCCTGACTCACGAACGAGGGTGAGGGTAGAGGTGTCTCAGGAAGACACTAAGGGGACCAACTCCTCTTCCATCATAGGCACCTATTAGTCTCAGAATCTGACTTTCCTCAAGGCTGAACCCTCATCCCTCATAGCCAACATAAGGGTGGCCAAAGCCTCCATATTTTCTGCACCCTCAGCCGCAGATTATGAATTCTTATCAAAGACGCCCCCGCCTAATGTCTATGATTACGATCTGCACACTTTGGCTCGGGTACCTCTTTCGACTTCATTCTTTTTTATTTACCAACATTTCATGAATTGTTCCCTCGGCCCCTTTTAACATGTGTTTGTCTGTGCAGTCTGTCTGCGCCTTCACCTCGACCGCCAAGTGGATGGCTAAGAATAAACAAAAGTCTCATGAAGCCGAGAGGGCTATTCAGCATGAGGCCGATTTGAAGACTGAATTGGAGACTGCGAGGGAAGAGCTATAGAGTGTGAGGACTGAGCATGCCAGGGTCCTCGATAAGCTGGTGAAACAGCACGAAGCCGACCTGAAGGTGAAGGACTCCCTCATCAAAGAAAAGGAAGAGGACTTGACCAACCAGGGGGCCCAATTCAAGGCTGAAATTGAAGAGACAGTGAAGAAGGCCGAGGCCGGTGCTATGGAGGCTTATAAGCTTTTAGACAAATTTCGGGTCTTTGTCCTTTAGTACCTAGAAAGAGGGATTAAGACGGCCTGTCGGTGGGTCATCTTAAAATTCTCTGATGCTGTGTTGTCCATCCGTCCCTCTCTTGAAGAAGTGGAGATGGAAGACCCCCTCATAGCTGAGGCTCTAGCCCATGTAGAGTCTCAAGTACATATCGAAGGCACCGACACCTCTGAGGATCGGCCTGTTTTGATCACTGAAGAAACTCCTCTGGTTGACGTTGACGCCTTTCCCACTGATGTTGCTCAATAGGGCGGCTGTCTGTAGCACATACCCTCTGTTTGTAAAAAACATTTTTGTACTTTATTTTTATTGGACAAGCATTTGTAACACTTGGTTTATAATAGAATGTCTCTTCCTGTCTTCTATGCTTGCCTCTTGCGTGATTTGTTTTAGCTTATGATATTTGAATTAACCATCCCATGAACTCCCCCCTCGTCTTTCTTGAGGGTGGACGGGAGGTCGTCCCCACCATTTACCCTCATCATAGCCGAGGGTGGTTTCCACCAAATTAATGATGTTTTTAATTATTTCAAGTCCCCCCTCGTCTTTCCTGAGGGTGAATGGGGGGTCGTCCCCACCATTTACCCTCATCATAGCCGAGGGTGGTTTCCACCAAAGTAATAATGTTTTCAATTATCTCAAGTTCTCCTCGTCTTTCTTGAGGGTGAATAGGGGGTCGTCCCCACCATTTACCCTCATCATAGCCGAGGGTGGTTTCCACCAAATTAATGATGTTTTTCAATTATTTCAAGTCCCCCCTCGTCTTTCTTGAGGGTGAATGAGGGGTCGTCCCCACCATTTACCCTTATCATAGCTGAGGGTGGTTTCCACCAAATTAAATATATTTTCAATTATCTTAAGTCCCCCCTCATCTTTCTTGAGGATGAATGGGGGGTCGTTCCCACCATTTACCCTCATCATAGCCGAGGGTGGTTTCCACCAAACTAATGATGTTTTCAATTATCTCAAGTCCCCCTCGTCTTTCTTGAGGGCGAATGGGGGGTCGTCCCCATCATTTACCCTCGTCATAGCCGAGGGTGGTTTCCACCAAATTAATGATGTTTTTCAATTATTTCAAGTCCCCCCTCGTCTTTCTTGAGGGTGGACGGGGGGTCATCCCCACCTTTTACCCTCATCATAACCGAGGGTGGTTTTCACCAAATTAATGATGTTTTCAATTATCTTAAGTCCCCCCTCATCTTTCTTGAGGGTGAATGGGGGGTCGTCCCCACCGTTTACCCTCATCATAGCCGAGGGTGGTTTCCCCTCGTCTTTTTTTAGAGTGAATAGAGGGTCGTCCCTATGATTCACCCTAGTCATAGCCGAGGGAATTTAACGAGGATAACCCTAATCATACTAGAATTAACGAACACAAGATGAGGGTCCAATATAACATTCTCATTAACATTCCAAGTGTTCTGTTGGAGCAACACATTCATTACAACTGTGGTCCGATAGGACATTACAACATTACTGATAGTATTTATTTAAATAATCTACATTCCAGGGGTTGGAAAAGGGTTCCCCTTCAAGGTTCTTTAGTCTATAGGTTCTAGGGATAACTTCATCAGTGACCTTATATGGGCCATGACAATTTAGGTGGAGCTTGTTAGGTTTTTGCCAAGTCTTTTTTAGGACTAGGTCCCCCACAGCGATTGGTTTTTACTTCACCCTCTGGTTGTAAAACCTGGCAGCCCTCTGCTGGTAGGCAGCTTGCTTATCTCAGTGTCTTCCCTCCTTTCCTCGATCAAGTCTAAGTCAAGTCTCCTTTCTTCCATATTTCTCTGGGGGTCATACATTTGGACTCTGTGAGTATGAAACCCAATCTCAGTGGGGATGACGGCTTCTGAGCCATACGCCAGCATAAACGGGGTTTCTCCGGTGGGAGTCTTTGTCGTCGTCCTGTAGGCCCACAGTACAGTGTACAACTCTTCAACCCATCTTCCTTTTGCCTCCTCGAGTTTCTTCTTGATCCCGTCTAGGATTATTCTATTTGTAACTTCAGTTTGCCCATTAGCCTGAGGTCAGCCTGGGGCTGAGAAGAATTATTTGACACCCACCCTTTCGCAGTATTTCTCCAGAGATTCATTCTTGAATTGAGTCCCGTTATCTGAGATGAGGGTGTTGAGGATACCATGTCTACATATAATGTTCTTCCAGATGAACTGAAAGGTCTTCTTCTCGGTAATCAAGACCATCGGCTCCGCCTCCACCCATTTAGAGAAATAGTCAATTTCTATGATGAAGTATCGATAGTTATTGATGGCCCTAGGCAAGGGTCCTACTAGGTCAATTCCCCATACTGCGAATGGCCCCGGGGATGTAATGGAGGTAAGAAGCTGATGGGTCTGGTGAGGGATGGTGGAAAATCTTTTACATTTATCACATTTTTTTACGTATGTCGTGACATCTTTCCCCAAGGTCGGCCACCAGTATCCCTGGGTGACTATCCTCTTTGCCAATGACTTGGCCCCAATATGGCTTGAACCTGACCCCTCATGTACATCTTGCAAGATGTGTGGGACTTCATACGGGTGCATACATCTGAGCAAGGGGAGCAAAAACCCCTTTTTGTACAAGGTGTCTCCGATGACAGTGAATTTCGCAGCTCTGTATCTCAACTTCTTCCTTTCTTATTTTGCTTCTGGCATCTCTCCCTCTTTACTGTATCTTACTAGGGTTCGATCCACGAAGCTTCCCTGCTGATATTTAGGCAAGTGCTAAGTGTTCCGTCTGCATCTTCAGTCGTTGGTCGAAGCAAGATTTCCATTGGGATTGTCTGTCCTAGTCGCTGAGGCTAGCCTAGAAAGTGCATTGGCTCGACCATTATCTATCCTAGGTATCCTCTTCAACTTTACTTCTCTGAAGCTCTTAAAAAATGCCTTTACCCTTTCAAGGTATTTGTCCATTCGCTCATCCTTATCCTCGTATGCTTCTAGTATTTAATTCACCACAGGTCTTGAATCACTATGGACCAAGATATGACCAACGCTAAGAGACCTTGTCAAAGAGAGGCCTGCTATCAGGACCTCATATTCAGATTCGTTGTTGGAGGATTTGAAGTTTAACCTCAAGGCGTACTCAATGTCTGTGCCGTCAGGTGCTGATACAATTAATTCAACCCCACTTCTGCTCTCGCAAGAAGACCCATCAACAAAGAGGTTCCACATAGCCTGTTCCTTTGAAAAGTTTCCCTCAGTGAGGGATCCCTGCCTGAAGAGATATCTTCCCTCTTCATTTTTGGCAACCTTTTCTCTAGCGGTGCTTGACTCAGCCTTATCTGTGGATGGGTCAACAATTATTCCCTACCGAGTATCCGTCTTCTCGAGGCTCTCATCTTCAGCCTCATCATCTTCCCAAGTAAATTCAGCCACAAAATCAGCTAATGCTTGCCCCTTAATGGCCACCCTAGGTTGATATACAATGTCAAACTCTCCCAGCTCTATGGACCAAGCCATTAGCCTCCCTAATTTTTCTGGCTTGTGCAGGACCTGCCTAAGAGGAGAGTCAGTGAGGATGACCATTGTATGGGACAGTAAGTACGACTTCATCTTTCTTGATGCATGGATCAAGGCATAGGATAACTTCTCCATCCTTGGGTATCTTTACTCTGCCCCCTGGAGTGCCTTACTATTGAAATACACAGGCTTCTACACCCCGTCTTCTTCTCTCACAATGGCTGCGCTGATGGCTAATTCTGAGACGGTTAGGTACACATGTAGTCGCTCACCCTGTATTGGTCGTGACAACAGCAAGGGAGACCCTAGGTATGACTTTAGTTCTTTGAAAGCCTAGTCACACTCTTCGTTCCATTCGAAGGCTTTTTTGAGAATTTTAAAGAACGATAGACACTTGTCTGTAGCTCTGGATACGAACCTATTCAAAGCAGCCACTCGTCCTCTGAGCCTCTGAACGTCTTTAATGGTCCTAGAGGTCTTCATTTTAAGGAGGTCCTTTATCTTCTTAGGATTAGCCTCAATGCCTCTTTGATTGATAAGGAAGCCCAAGAACTTCCCTGCTCTAACCCCAAAGACATATTTGGCTGGGTTGAGCTTCATCTGGTACTTGTCCATCGTGTTAAAGGTCCTCTCGAGGTCGGCCACATGATCTTCGGCCTTCAAACTCTTGGTCAACATGTCATCTACATAGACCTCCATAGACTTCCCAATTTAGTCTTCGAACATTTTATTCACGAGGCGCTGATATGTTTCCCTCACATTTTTTAGGCCAAAGGGCATGACCCTATAACAGTATGTCCCCTTGTCGGTAATAAAAGCCATCTTTTTTAGTCCTCAGGGCTCATGAAGATCTGGTTGTAGCCTGAATAGGCATCCATAAAGCTCATTATCTCATGGCCTGCGGTAGCGTCTACCATCTGATCAATGCGGGGGAGATGGAAGCTATCTTTGGGGCAATGTTTATTGAGGTCAGTGAAGTCTACACACATTCTCCATTTCCTATTAGCCTTGGGGACTATGACAGTGTTAGATAGCCATTTGGGATAAATGACCTCCCTGATGAACTCGTCATCTTCCAGCTTCTTGACATCATCCCTAATGACCTCATACTTATCTCGAGAATAAATCCTCCTTTTCTTCTTCACTGACTTTGCGTCCACTACCACGTTGAGCTTATAGCTAATAATTTTAGGGTCAATCCCCGGCATATCTGCATGACTCCATGTAAAGACGTTATGTCTTCTCCTTAGCAGCTTGATGAGGTCTTCTTTTATGTCTATCTTTAGAGCTTTTCCAACTTGGACGGTTTTTTTCTGCTCATCCTCATTGAGGATGATGGATTTTAGCTCTTCCGTGGCTTCTCCTTTCTTTAGTTTTGTCTCATCCCTGGGGTCGAGGGTATCAATATTGTAAGTAGTCGTTGCCTTCTTGTGCACCTCTTTTTCCTCGGTGGAGTTGAAGTAACACTCCCGTGCCGTCGTCTGGTCTCCCTGAACTTCCCTTACCTCGTAAGGGGTCAGTAATTTTATCATCTGGTGAATTGTGGATGGCACGGCCTCAAATTTCTTGAGGGCCACTCGTCCCAGAATAATGTTGTAGGCTGAGAAGGCTTGTTCATCCATCACAAAAAAATTGACCTTCTTGGTAAGCCATCTTGGCCACCCGTCCCCCATTCTAACATCGACCTCATACACTCCTAGAGGATGAACTTTTTCCCCACTGAAACCAATCAAGGGGTGATGGTACGGGACGAGCCTAGCATGACTGAGTCCTAGGGCCTTAAAGAATGGCCAGAACATCACATCTACAAAACTTCCCCCATCCACCAAGATCCTCGGCACCTCACACCCGTGTACCCTGGTGGTTATGATAAGAGGATCATTATGCGGGGCTAAGAGGCCCTTGAAGTCCATTCTTTAGAAACCCACTATCAAAGTATCTATATCAACCTTCTTCCTCTTTTTTGACTTTGCTTCTACAGAGGTTGAATGCATAACTTTTGTCATTGCCTTCGCTTCAGCTATATGGGTCTTCCTGTTTGTGACCTCTGATCCTCATCCTGATAGTCCCCCAAAGATCATCCTAACACCGATTGAGATTATATTAAGTCTCCTTATAGGGTCGTGGTCGTCTCTCGGTGGGAGGTCAGGGTCGTCCTCATTATCTGAAGGGTCGCCCCTTCTGTTTGAGGGATCTTCTCTGCACGTATCACCTCTCTTCTTTACGGGGTCATCCCCTCGGCCCTTGTTGAAGGCACTCTTGTCAACGTATTTCCTTAACTTCCATTCTTTTAAAAAAATTTCAATTTCGTCTTTCAGAGTAAAACACTTGTCGGTGATATAACCATGGTCTTGGTGGAATTTACACCACAGGTTTTTATTCCTCTTATGGGGAGCTGCCCTCAACTTCTCAGGCCACTTCAAGGACCGATCGCTCTTTATCTCATTCAGAATGTGCTCGTAGTTGACCGTCAAAGGGGTGTAATCAGTGAATTTGTCATCTGTAGACCTCTTCTTCCCCTCTTTATTATTTTTCTGGTACTTGCCCCCACTAGTGCCTCCTTTTTCATCTTCGTATTTTGCAGGCATTGCCTCTTCGGCGTTCATCACCTTTTTCGCTATTGACATCAATTCAACCATCATCTTTGGAGGGTCTTCTGCAAGCTTCCATAATATCTTCCCCTTCTGGAATCCTCCAATGGGGGCTGTCATGGCTATACTCTCCTCGTAATCTTCGACCTCTAACTTTTCTTTGTTAAATCTGGCAAGGTAGTCTCTTAGGCTCTCATTCTTCCCCTGCTTAACATAGAGCAAGTGTGTGGTCTTCTTCTGTAGCCTCACTCCAAAGCAAAAGTTATGGATAAACTGGTCTGCTAACTGCTTAAAGATTTCAATAGAGTTCTTTGGAAGAGACATATACCAGACATGTGCAACCCCAGTCAGAGTGCCAGAAAAGACACGACACCTCATCTCATCTGAGATAGAGTATATGTCTACCGCTGATTGGTACATATCAATATGATGGACAGGTTTAGTACTCCCGTCATACTTTGGGGTGACCACAGGTGGCTTAAACTTGGATGGCATTAGAAAGTTGACTATCTTCGCCACAAAAGGTGAGCCTATGGAGTATCCTCTCTGAAGATGGTCCCGACTCTTCAGGATATCACCAATTTTATCCTCCAGCCTCTGGATCGAGTCATTCCAAGGCCTCTTAGGGTCAGCTTGGCTGATGTTATCCCATGCCGCCTCTTTGAGGTGAACATGGGGTTCTGTTGCTGTAGGTCTGTGTCGGTTGTTTACCTCTCCCTGACCGTGATCCCGTCCGTGGGGTCGGCCCCCGTTGGGTCGACCATCTGCTTCCTCTCTTCTGGACCTCACAATACTTCTCGATCTGGACAATTTTTCCCGCAGGTCATTGACTGGGCCCAACATCTCAAAGATCGACCCCCTGCTCAGACGATCAAAATCAGAGCCCCTCGGGCGATCATTGGGATTTTTCCTTCCACACTTCCCTCTGTTTTCCTGAATAGGTCGCACGGTATTGTTTGAGACCTCATACGGCTCTCAGCATTCTACCGAAGCCTCTTCCCCCTCCATGGCATCATATCTGTCTTCTAGGAAAGGGTTTCCTTACCTCCCCAGGTGTAGACACCGGGGGTCTGCAACATCCCTCCGCCGTTGTAGAGGTGGAAAGTCTTTGCATGGTGCCTGGGGTGGTCCCCTAGCCTCATGTTGCCCTAGAGCTACTTTCGAAGTAATCATCTCCGGTGATACTCCTGGTGGTCTTAGTATATTTTGGCTAAGAGCTGTAAATTGCTCCTGCATAATCCGCTGGCTTGCTGCTAAAGACTTCAGGGCGGCTGCCACATCAACCATCTCAGACTGAGGTGGTGCATGAATGGAACTAGGGCCTACTCCACTATTCGGTGGAGGAGGAGGTGGTAATGGCATCTCCGGTGCCATATGTTTGAGCTGTGAAGAGCAGAATAATCAAAAGACTGATGAGCTTGAGAACCTCAATAGACCTCTTTCAATGGTGAGACAGCTCCACACGAAGGGGGAGAATTGGTTCACCACCAGAGTTTTCGATGAGGCCAAGTTGTATAAAGGAAGAGATATCTTCTCATTCCCACAAACGGTGCCAAACTGATGATGCTAAGATTCAGCACCACCAAATAAGAGGTGTAGAGCTCAAATAGTAATAACAATGGAAGCCATGGAGTTATAAAGGTGCATAAGTATATAGAAGGGGGTGAGTATAAGAGGAATGAAGATAATGATGTATAGTGGTTCAGCCAATTAGGCCTACATCTACTGTGAGTGTGTGATCCACTAAATATGGGCATTAATGGCCTTGGATACAATGCTCATAAGCTCACTCTCTCTCTACTGTGTATAAACAGAGCTTTTGCTAGGGTTACAATTATCGATCCCTCTACAGGGTTGAAGATGACAAGTATATATAGGGCTTTGGGGGAGTAGTTTACCCCCCAAGCATGCATGGTGCATGTGAATGATGATCTAGCCAATCCCCTACTGATACCTGGATATGCCCTTTGTGATCAATGATGACATAATATTCCCTCACGTGAGGGGATGATATTATTATAGCGGTCTAGTAACGTGCCATATGAGTACCACACGCACTGTTCCACGCGTCTCCCAAATCACGCGTTGTGATGATGTCACCCTCGGCCTAGGATGCCAGGCCGAGGCTAAATTTGATGCGGGCATTGATCCTGGCTGGATGTGGGCCTCGTACTGTCATCCCCTCATATGGTCGTCCTCACCATGATGAGGAGGTTGGTCCCTTGTAGGGTCATCTGCTCTATGATGGGGGTCGGCCCCTTGTAGGGTCATCTGGTCCGTGATGGGGGTCGGCCACTTGTAGGGTCGTCTGGTCCGAGATGGGGGTCGGCCCCTTATAGGGTCATCTAGTCCTTGATGATGGATCGTCTTGGCCGACCCTTCCTATCACGGGACTGGTAATTGGACTCTTCCTGGGCCTGAGCCCTCGTCTGGATGGAGGACACCCTCGGCCTAGCTGAGGGTATATATGGGTATATCAGGCGTCATTGTCGAGTAATTTGTTGTTTTAGATTGTGATTTATTTAGTATTTCATAATATTTTTTCTTTGCATTTGTATTCATTGTTTTAATTTTTTGTAGATTTATACATTTGAGCGCCAATAAATGCTTGAATTCTTGGTTGTGCACCACTTTATGGATTTTGTCATCTTGAGCTATTTTGGGTAAGCATGTTTTAATCTAATATTTTTAGTGATTGTAATGGTTCACAATTTTTTCCTAAAAATAATTTTCAAAGCCCTTAAAATCCTATGACATTTGATGAATATTTGCATAGTGAGGAGAATGAAAATCACAAAATTACTTTGGGCAAGTATTACAAAAGTCAACTAGAGTATGTGGGGACTTTTGAAAATTTTCTCATCATTGAAAGGCACACAATTCTCACAATAAGGAAAATGAACCTTATCGAGATAATAGTTCTCCGAACTATTATTTCAATGACTTTCAAAATTCTTATAGTAATAATTTTGAAAGTAGTTCCGTTAATAGTTCACAAGATTTTTATTTTGAATAATTCCCGCCTCCGCGTATGACATTGAGTGATGGCATTGAGAATAAAAAGCTTAAAAGTCATTTTCGGCAAGAAAATCATTGTTGGGAATAAGAGTTGTGTGCATTATTCAAATCCAAAGATGACTTTTCTTTCGAGACTTTAGAAGTTGAGGAATTTTTTGAACCAAATAAGGAATTAGATGTTCATAAGCAAAGGATGCCTACTTTGGAACAAATCATTCTCCTTTTCTCCCAAGGAATAATAGATAATGAAAATGGCAAGGATATGAAAATTGGATCCCTTTGCAATGAGATGATTTATTCTTTAAAAAAGAATGTGGAGGTTGAAATTAAATCTTCACCTAAAATATATGGGATGTCCCCCTCAGGGTTCCATTTTCTTCCCTCTTGTATGAGGCACACTGAGGGTTTAATCGAGGTGGATTGATAGATGTTTATGGATGGGTGCTCGTTGCTGACTTTCTCAGGAGGCACCTTGACTATCAGGGCTTTTAGATAGACGTGTGATGATGATGCCCCTTATCATGATTAGAGAGGTTTTGTTGGACTGAGTTAGGTTGGCTCCAGCAGAGGAGGGGCTTGAGACAGTGGGTAAAAAGTTGTTAGCTCCAGGAGTGAGCTGGGTGTAGTGTATGGAGACAGGGTTTATGGGTAATTCCTCAGGGTGATATAGGGGATTAGGATGGACCTAAGCATTATGTGGCAGGTGTTGATGGGGACATGAGTAACGAGCGGCTCGTACGGAGTGCCATAGGCAGTGGTAGGTCTAGGAGGGGTCCTATGAGTTTGAGGAGACCTTTTCTTAAGGTGCCTTCAAACTTTCTTGGATCAATAGGGTCGATGGGGGAGGGTCTGCACCTGGGGTTTGAGGTGGGGAGTACATCGATGAATGTTCCTTGGAATACGGAGACCCCTTCCACTGTGAAATACATGGATTTTTATGGGCTGGATATGGTCTCGAGTTCCAAGACGGGTGAGGAGTTTGACACTCTTCCCGATTCGGATATGGAGGATCTTAATGTTTTTTAGCAGATGGATACTGATAATAGGATGAGATCAAGGGCGTGGGAGTAGGTCCTATCCAAGGGTAGGACATAGACGGAGGATGTTTATGCCACTCATATTGCCACCCTAGAGGATAGGGTTAGGTACTTAGAGGTAGAAGTCGGGCGGAGAGATCGAGCGAGAGGCGCTGCTCAAGGGGCATCCCTTGGGAGGGTGGACCTCTTTATTTTACCGTTTTAGGTGGAGTCCTATGATCTTGGTTCCCCAACTACGTATCCTCTTACTTCATTATCCGTTCACTTAGATCGCTTGCCTCCTGGATTCAGAGAGTTTGGGAGGGGAGGGGGTCTCACCTTATTTTATGATTACTTTTTTTCTGCTTTCACTTTTTTCCTTATTTTTCTTCATGTTGATTATTTCCTTATTTTGATGTTTTTCAGAAGGTGGTGGTTTTGGCGTCTAGACTGAAGAGGGTGATGCTTCTTTAGTCCTGGGTATATCGGGTGTTTTCATATTCCATTCAGGTTTATGATACCACGTTAGTCCATAAGGGATGGAAAGTGGCTCGGATGGGGTTTTGCTCTCGCTCTCGTACTCATGTGCCCTCACGTCATGAAGAGCTATCATAGGGTCGGTGAATCTTCAAGCAACCGTTCATATGTGTCTCGGGGATCCAGATGTAGTGGGTAATGTATGTGATGCCGCTGAGAGGTCCAAGAAGGCCCGACATGAATAGGTTTTATTGTCTAGGTGGGGGCTTGTCTCCACCGATTCATACATTTGGATCTCTTTTCTTTTATTATTCCATTAGTGAATGGATATTATTCTTTATTTGGATATTAAAGATTTAATTTTTTTTATTTATATGACCTATCCTGGGATTTATGTTTATGCTCTAGTATTATGATGAAAGTTTTATTTGATTGATAGTAGATGATATGCTCTTCCCATTTACAAGATAAAGAACACCATAATATGCATGAAATAGAGCGATCCTAAGTTGAAATGGTGGCGACTGGCATATATACAATAATAAAGTATAAAGGACACATATCTATTTATATATTTGGAGACAAAAGTGCCCCGTCTTTTTTAAACTTTTTTCTTTTTGGAAAGGGATGACTTTATCTTTTTTGCGGGAGAGCCACACAACAACAAAAAAATAATAATAAATGACTAAAGTACTAGGAACAACATTTAAGTTGTCATTTAAATACGTATAAAGGACAACAAAATTTTGTTGTCCTTTATAGTAAATTTAAAAGGACAGCTTACCTTTTATACGTCCTTTATAACA
The DNA here is from genome assembly GCA_949130495.1 of Sambucus nigra. Taxonomy (NCBI): domain Eukaryota; kingdom Viridiplantae; phylum Streptophyta; class Magnoliopsida; order Dipsacales; family Adoxaceae; genus Sambucus; species Sambucus nigra. The sequence continues at coordinate 461,462,629 of OX422211.1, read as the reverse complement.
AAAGATGCATAATTTATACAAGAGTAAAAATAATTTTAAGGACATCAAAAATTCATTGTCTTTTATAATAGGTTTAAAAGAACAACACAATTGTACCATAAAAGATTTTATTTCCCCCTTTTATTTTCTATTTTCCCTTTTTTCTATAAAGATGAAATTTTTTTATCGTCCATTATATCACAATGGTAATGGAAAAAAGGACAACAAATTTAGAATGTCCTTTTGAATACTCACTTCCCCTGTTTTTATGCCCATTTTAAAAACTTTTAAAAAAGTTAGCCTAATCTCTTCCCATTCCCTACCCTTCCCACTCTCTATTCGTTCCCATGCAATCACCTTCCATTTCCCACTCTCTTAGGGCTGTAAACGGATATTCGAAAATCTGCATTCCTCCGATATCCGAATCCGAATTTGCGGATATTTATCCAAAAAACTAAAAACGGATACGAATATGGATACTCTATAAAAAATATCCGAGAAAATGGATACGGATACGGATAACACTAGTATCCGACATAAATAATCCGTATCCAATGCGAAGTATCCATTTTACCGGATATCTGTATCCGTCAAACATATGTTTAAAATATTATTAATAATATTAATATTAGTATTACTAATAAAATAATATTTTAAAAAAACTTAATAGTTTACTCCCTAAAACAAAACAAACACATACTCCACTCAAAACAAAAACACACTAAAGTTATTATTTTATTGGGCATATTATAAAATGACATGTATTATTATTTTGTTGTGTATATTATCAAGGAGTTACACTAAAGTTACAATACACTCTATCACACATAACATACACCCACTAAAGAACATGCACTCCACTCAAAACAAAAAAAATCATAATTTCATTTCATTTCTCTTTCGTACAGAACAAGAGAAAAGAAACCCTCATTTCTCTCCACAAAAAACCCTCATTTCGACACCTCCCCCTCCGCTGCATCAACCCGCCGCTGCTCATTAACACCACCACCGCTTCTCATCAACACCTCCACTGCGCACCAAGTTCGTCGCTCTGCCATTGCGCATCCCCTCCTCTTGCAACAGAAAGTTAGCAACAACAGGTACATACAAAATAAAATTACAAATATATAATTGTATTTATATATTGTTCAAGTGGTTGTTCATTAGTTTCCTTAATTATAAATAAATGTAGGAGAGAAACGAAAAATTAAAGAGATGATTTTAATTGTGATGAGAACTGAAGTTAACAACAAGTACAATTTTATATACAAAATAAAAATGTATACTTATTAAAATAAAAATATCAGTACGTCCACACCACTCGGAAGAAAGTCAACATAAATAAATTGCAAAGAACTCCTTAGCAGAAAAATTAAAGGTTTCGCCGAGATGACCCCTTGTACCCAGCGTCACCATCTCGTGCGACGTGTCAGTCGCGGCACACTTAGATCAACTGTCTTTGAACCCTGACTCTCTTCTTGGGAGTCAAGATTAAGGTTAATGAGGTTATTTCCTCAGTGATCCCCCCTGCGACAGTCGATACTTTGAAGCTCAGAGCAGTAGTAAGGTGTCAGGATTCTCCCTTCACAGGGCCACTCAAGTAACAAACTCCACTTAATTTATTTTTATAAGTATTATCTGGTCTTGTATTTTTTTTCTTTATAATGACTTCTACTTATCATATTTCTTCATTGCAGTCTGTCATTGCTCTCCAAACCTCCATCAGTGGGTCTTGGAGGTCGAGCCCAAGATCAAACTGACTGAAGAGGCTAGCTAGCTGACATAAAGAAGCAGCTGAATGACCAGAAGGCTGCCCATGAGGACAGCATGCCGAAGCTCTAGGAACGTTACGGGGTCATCTTGCTACTGTGAAGGAGAATCATAAGGTGCAAGTGATAGATCATAAAGAAACTCTGAAGCAGTAGTAGGAGTTCGAAAAGGAGCGACTGAGGCAGATATTGAGTTTAAAGAGAATCAAGAGTTTACTGGCTATGTTGTCCAATCCTTGGATACATGTGCCAAGGCAGGTTACACACGGGTTGTCAACCAATTCCCTAAACACGTACCTAAGTATCTAGAGGTGGACGAGAATCTCAATTCTTTGAGCTTGGCCAATCCAGAAAGTATTGTCACTCTAGAGGAAATTCAGGCTGAGATTAACAATGAAGGAATTGTGGGGCAGCAGTGGATGGGGATGAGTGTTAATCAATACTGTTTTGTCAATCATAAAAATCAGATATAAACCATAATGTTACATGACGTTAAAAATAGTTTTGTCACGAATTCAGAATGTTTAATCTTCATGTAATCACAAAATCATAAGTTCTTTATAACTATGATCAAAACTGACCTTTGTCCATTGCAATTGATTGGAATAAGGTGACTTGAATGCTTATGTCAAAGCGTCCTTTGAATCCCTTCTTTAATAGCCCAGAATTACTCTCTTATGTGTCCGGAATATTTGTGAGAAAATACGAATAATAAGAATTTCGGATTCTCTCTCCCTCCTTAAAAACGGTGTGTATTGAGATGACTCTAGATGGTGTAGAGGTCTCTATTTATAAGGGAAAGATGGTCGGAATTCTAGTGGTGGTGGGACTCTTTTCAAGTCTCCCACTAATGTCACTAACCATCATGTGACTAACGGATAAGGTTTACCCAATCTTTTAATATATTTATTTATCACATTCCTAATTAATTATCTGACATTTATTAAAACCACATAAATGGAAAATTCGGAATTTAATACAATTGAAATTAAATAATTAATTTCGTCACTTAACATTAATTTCCAACAGTCTCCCACTTGGTCTTAATAATTCGTATAATTAAATTAGGTATCATAAGGTGCACACTCATTGATAAATTTTTCTAAATCAAATGATTCACAGATGCGAGTCATGGCGGTTCCATGCTATTCAAGAGCATGGTTCCTTCCATGTACCACAACACCAATGTTTAATTCAACTAGCCTTTAATATTGGGTATCATAATGGCCTCATAATGTCCGTTTGAATAAGGACTATTTCTGTCAACAATAATTCATAATTATATGCATGCATTCACAAAAGACAGAAATAATAGAAATCAGAAACACTTTTATTGAATTCAAGTAATAGTGTCAAACAACTAAGCCAAAATAACAATCATAATCTAAATAATCGAGACCCGTCTCTTTGACATGTTCCATAAAGGTCTTCGGAGATAGTCCTTTCGTAAGAGGATTTGTTATGTTATCACGCGTACTAATGTGATCAATTGACACTCTTTGTTTCTGAACTTCTTCTTTAACTGATAGGTATTTCATCTCAATATACTTAGCATCCTTAGTATACCTATCGTTCTTCGAGAAGAAGACTACTGCGATATTATTACAATAAATTTCCAGCGGCTTAGATATTGACCCCATAATTCTAAGTCCTAAAATAAAGTTTCGCAACCATAATCCATGATTTGTAGCTTCGAAGAAATCTACGTATTCAGCCTCCATAGTAGATGATGCAATGACGCTTTGCGTAGCATTTTTCCATGAAACGGCTCCTCCAACCATAAGGAAGACATAACCCGAAGTGATCTTCCTACTGTCAAGGCATCCCCCAAAATCTGAGTCTAAATAACCAATCACCTCAAGGTGATCAGTCTTTCGATATGTGAGCATGTAATCCTTGGTCCCTTGCAAGTACCTCATCACTTTCTTTGCAGCTTTCCAATAGTGAATCCCCTAATTTCTTTGATATCTGCCTAGCATCCCAACGACAAAACTGATATCCGGTCTAGTGCAGACTTGTGCATACAACAAGCTCCCTACGAGCGAAGCATAAGGCATGTCTTTCATGTGCTCCCTTTCTAAATCACTTCTAGGGCATTGACTTAAGCTGAACTTGTCCCCTTTCTGAAGTGGAACATTAATGGGATTGCAACATTGCATGCTAAATATTTCTAAAACTTTGTTAATGTAAGATTTCTGAGACAAACCCAACATTCCTCGTGATCTATCCCGAGATATTCTATCCCGATCACGAAGGATGCCTCGCCTAAATCTTTCATTTCAAAGTTTTTAGAAAGGTACTTCTTCGTTTCACTAAATAACCCAAGATCACTGCTGGCGATAAGTAAGTCATCAACATATAGTACTAAAAACACAAACTTACTCCCACTGATCTTCAGGTATATACACCGATCAATAGTGTTTTCCTTAAACCCAAAGGATGTAATTGTATCGTGGAACTTAATGTACCATTGACGAGAAGCTTGCTTTAGACCATATATTGACTTCTTTAACATACAGACCATGTCTTCCTTTCCTTCCTTTATGAAGCCTTGTGGATGTGCCATGTAGACTTCTTCTTCTAAACTCCCATTTAGAAAAGTTATTTTTACGTCCATTTGGTGCAACTCCAAATCATAATGAGCCACCAATGCTAATATGATTCTCAATGAGTCCTTCTTTGAAACTGAAGAGAATGTCTCATTATAATCAATGCCTTCTCGTTGATTAAAACCTTCGACAACAAGTCTAGCTTTATGCCGTTCAATATTTCCTTTTGAGTCAAGTTTGGTCTTAAAGATCCACTTGCACCCAACTCGTTTTTGTCCTTCTAGTATTTTGACCAACTCCCAATCTTTATTGACATTTATAGATTTTATTTCTTCATTCATGGCATCAATCCATTTATCGAAATCATCACTATTTACATCTTTTTCATAAGAAACTGGATCATTAATACTCCCTATGTTAAATTCGGTCTCTTAAAGGTATACCACATAATCATCTGAAATTTCCGATCTCCTTTCTCTTTGAGATCTTCTTAATGGCACTTCCTGTGGTGCTTCAAAAGTTTCATCGGGTATAGTCTCATTATGTGGTTGTTCAGTTGGTTGATCATTCACTTGTTATTCATTGTTATTGATTGGGTCAATGACCGGTTCAACAACTACATTAGGAACAACAGGTATGTTATAAACTCTGGGTATAGGGATTTGTACCCTGACTTCTTGAATGATTACCTTCCTTTCTTTTATACTCCCATTTACTTCACCTTCTTCAATGAATTTAGCATTTCCAGTTTCTATGATTCTAGTTGTATGATTTGGATAGTAGAATTTATATCCCTTCGACTTTTCTGGATACCCGATGAAATGACAAGATAATTTCCTAGGATCCAATTTCTTTTCATAAGGGTTATAGATTCTAGCTTTCGCTGGGCAGCCCCACACACGTAAATACCTTAAATAGAGTTTCCATCCTTTCCAAAGTTCAAAAGGGGTTTTTGAAACTGACTTACTCGGAACCCTATTTAAGATGTGTACAGCGGTCTTTAATGCACGTGTCCACAAAAATGTAGACAATTGGGTCCTACTTATCATACTTCTAACCATTTCTATAAGTGTACGATTACGCCTCAGCTACACCATTCTGCCAAGGTGATCCTGGCATTGTGTATTGGGCGCAAATACCTAATTTTTTAAGGAGTTTAGCAAATGGGCCAGGGCGTTTCCCTAACTCGTCATATCTACCATAATATTCACCACCTCTATCAGACCTAGTAATTTTCACCTTTTTACCCAGTTGCCTCCCAATCTCATTAATGTATATTTCAACGACTTTCACAGACTGAGATTTATCATGCAACATATACAAAATGCAATAACGTGAAAAATCATCTATAAAGATGATGAAGTATTTTTCTCCCCCAATGGATGGAATATCGAAAGGTCCACATATGTCTGTATGTATTATTTCAAGTAGCTGGGTGCTTCTTGTGGCTCCTTTCTTCGTATATTTGGCCTGTTTTCCTTTAATACAGTCCACACATACATCATAATTGGCCCAATCCAGGTTATGGAGTATTCCATCTTTAATGAGCCTTTCAATTCTCGGCCTGGATATGAACCCTAATCTTTTATGCCACAAAAAAGCAGATTTGTCATCATTAATTGTACGTTTCGTACCAACATTAGGATGCAGGGCCATAAGGGTTTCAGAAAAACTCTTTTCAAGATTCAATTGATATAAACCATCTAATAAAAATTCAGAACCAACATTATTAGAATTTTTAATCAAACCAAAACCATTGTACTTAAATTCAATCGCAAAATCGTCTAAGGCAAGTTTGGAAACAGAAATTAAATTCCTAGAACTGCGGGAACATAAAAAGTTTCTTGTAAATCTAAAATAAATCCAATGCTTAAAATCAGGTGAAAGACTCCAATAGCTTCTATTTTAGCCTTCGCTTTATTGCCCATGTAGAGAAAATGCTCATTTGGATTTGTTTTGCAGATCGAAGTGAAGTCCTGCATTGAATTAGAAACATGACACATAGAACCAGAATCAATCCACCAAGTGTTAGAAGGAGCTTTAATAAGGTTTGATTCGAAATAAACATAAATAAAGGGCTTACCCCTTTTCTCGAACCAGGACTTTCGTTTATGACAATCCATCTGGAAATGGCCCTTTTTTTTACAGAAGTGACACTTGTCGTTCTTTTCGTTCTTCACAGTAGCAGTTGATGGTTCAGCTTGATGAGACGGCCCAGGACCTTTCTTAATTCCCTTACCGAACTTCTTCTTAAAACCAGCTCCTTTGACTGTCAGATTTTCCACCTGTCCCTTAGTCACATGGCCATTCTGTTGCTTAAGTCTTCCTTCCTCCTGTACCAACATGCTTTGCAAATCATTTACATTTCACTTATCTTTTATAGTGTTGTAATTGATTTGGAAAGGCCCATACTTAGGAGGTAGGGAGTTTAGGACGAATTGGATGAGAAAAACCTCATCCACTGTCATGCCCAAAACTCTAAGTCTAGCAGTCAGATCGGTCATCTCTATAATGTGCTCATTTATGGTTCGAGTACCATCGAACCTCATAGTGGTCAGGTCAGCCATCAGTTTCCCAGTAAGGGATTTATCAGCAGTGCAAAAGCGCTCCTTAATGTTGTTCAAATACTCTTTCGCTTTCGTAGTTTCGGGTAGGGAGGTCTTAATGTTAGCAGCAATCCACATTCGCATAAACATAAGGTCCAGCCTATTGGATCGAGACCATGCTTTATGAACAGTTATTTCATCCTCGCTACTGGCATCAGTAATAGCAGCGGGTTCATCACATATAATTGCCATGTCCAGGTCGAGAACCCCTAGGCTAAACTCAATTTGCTCATTCCATTCAGAAAAATTAGTTCCATCAAATTTAGAATAGGACTGAGCTTGCGAATACAGGTTAAGGGGAACTGCAATTAATACAATGTTCATAAATTAAATTTTCACACATAACAAAAATTACAAGGGTCGAATATTGAATTGTTGACTAAAAATTTTGGCATATTTCGTTTACAATCTGAATATCACGGAATCTGTGTTAATCATCACATAATGCTCAGATTATAAAGATATATTACCCTATAATTCATTTATCATGGTCCCATAATTTTGGCATCTGTGTTTGTTGCCTAAACCTGTAATACCATGATTAATGGACTTAATGACGACTATTCTGTTTTTCACAAAAGTTTTTCTAATGTTATTCAATTCATAAATTAGCATGTGTTGCGCCTCAATCCAATTTTATAACTAACATTGGAATAAACCTTTAATGCATGCAAGTGTATCATTCGTATATGTAGTCTCAGCCTGTGTTTGGCCTTTGACTTAACTCAAATGAATAATTTCTTACATGTCCCAATTTAAATATAGTTCATCATGCATTAAATATTAAATATAATACGTAACCTATCAGTAATTATAAAGATACCAATAGTAGCGTAAATGTCTCAAAAACATAATTGCCCGGGTATAGTAAAAACACAAAATACATGAATTTTGCCAAAAATGGCAAAAATGAGTTTTCACCATAGAATCGAAGTAAAACATGCTAGAAAACCAAAACTTTTTGCGGATCGTTAATATCAATTTTCTGTAAAGATTTATAAGCCCCAAGATTATTTCCTAAAATGGCAAAAACGTAGTTTTGAGGGCCTTAACAGACTTGAATTGCCGAAAAACACATTACATCACGGCCAAGGCCCGTGAAATTCGATCGTTGGCCCATTTCCAGTCAAGTTTCAAGTCAATCGGACACCAAAATTTTCAAAAAACACTATTCATTGCATCAAAAAAAATCTCCCGAAATCTATTTTGCTCCTAATCGCAGTTTTCACTTAATTAATCTTAAAAACAGATACGTTTTCTTATCATGATTAATAAACGTGTTTTCCAAAATGCTTACACAACTTGAAACAATAAAATAATGCTAATGTCATATTAGGGTTCCAATAACATGACAAGGGGTTGAACAACAGTGGGACAGTTATCATAATATAATATAAGGACTGTATACAGTAATTTCTTTCTTAATATCATAAATAACACTAATTCGAATTACCATATGTATGTTTACCAGATTGCATAAAAATTCCAGATTTCCAGAAAAACAAAATTTCCAGATTTCCAGATTTCCAGAAACACAAAAATTTTAGATTTCCGGAAAAACAAAATTTCCAGATTTTCGGATTTACCAAAAATTCTAGATTTCCAGATTTACCAAAATAAATTCCAGATTTCCAGATTTACCAAAAATTCCAAATTTTCAAATTTTCAAAAGGTCATAAATCAGAATTGTTATAATGGAGTTTTCATTAACGGAAAATATGAGATTATAAACCGAAAGCTCTAATACCACATGTTAATCAATAATGTTTTGTCAATCATAAAAACCAGATATAAACTATAATGTTACATCACGTTAAAAATAGTTTTGTCATGAATCCATGATGTTTAATCTTCATGTAATCACAAAATCATAAGTTCTTTATAACTATGATCAAAACTGACCTTTGTCCATTGCAATTGTTTGGAATAAGGTGACTTGAATGCTCCTGTCAAAGCGTCCTTTGAATCTCTTCTTGAATAGCCCAGAATTACTCTCTTATGTGCCCGGAATATTTGTGAGAAAATACGAATAATAAGAATTTCGGATTTTCTCTCCCTCCTTAGAAACTGTGTGTATTGAGATGACTCTAGATGGTGTAGAGGTCTCTATTTATAAGGGGAAGAGAGCCGGAATTCTAGTGGTGGTGGGACTCTTTTCAAGTCTCTCACTAATGCCACTAACCATCATGTGACTAACGGATAAGGTTTACCCAATCTTTTAATATCTTTATTTATCACATTCCTAATTAATTATCTGACATTTATTAAAACCACATAAATGGGAAATTCAGAATTTAATACAATTGAAATTAAATAATTAATTTCGTCACTTAACATTAATTTCCAGCAATGAGATTATCCAGATTGTTGATGAAGAGGACCAGGTTGTTGACCAAGATGCCACCACCACAGTCTAAGAGGAATCGACCATCCCTAAAGCCATAACTATTGATTGCTTGGCGACCGAGACTTGAGTTCTAATATTTTTGCTTCTTGGGCGACAACATGTGGTCTTTGATTCCCCACTATATTTTGTAAACATTATTCTCGTCCCATTGTTGGGGACTAATAATTGTTAACTTTAATTCTTAGCACCCCTCTATTGGGGTGTTTTTCTGAATGCTTCCTCTTTAATATACTTTGTATTCCTTATTATGTGTTCAAGTGTAGTGTCTGCACTCTTTTCCTGTCTTTCTCCAATTATTCATAGAGTTTCCATGATAGAAAGAATCTAGACTACGGGACTTATCTCATTTTTGTCAATTTATTTCTTCTGAGTAACAGTGGCCCAATGTTGTCTCAGCCAACAAACGAGATAAGACATTATATTCTGACTTTGAATTTGCTGAGAATCCTTCTTTATGGCGTTTAATCTCACCATAAAAATAATAATGTTTAGTTTCCCACCTCTCGGGGTTTTCATTGAGGTATGTTTAGGAGACAAGACTAGAAACACTCTCGTATAGCCGAGAAAGAGATTTAATTTGATTTTCAGCATAAATATAATGATGTTAAGTTTTCCCACCTCTAAGAGTTTCCATTGAGATATGCTTAGGATATGAGACTCCAAGCACTCTCGTACCGCCGAGAGAGAGATTTAATTATGAACTTTACCATGAAAATAAAGATGTTTAGTTTGGGAGATTTGGATGATACGTCTCTCCTGGTGGGCCGGAGTCTTTGTTTCACCATAATAATAATAATGTTTAGTTTTCCTACCTCTCAGGGTTTTTATTGAGATATGCTTAGGAGAAGAGACTCTAAACACTCACGTAATGTCAAGAGAGAGATTTAATTTGACTTTCACCATAAAATAAGATTTTAAGTCTTACCATAATAATAATAATGTTAAGTTTAGTATATTTGGATTATATATCTCTCCCGGTGAGCCTGAGCCTTAGTTTCACCATGATCAAAATGATGTTAAGTTTGGATATTTGGACGATACAGCTATCCCGATGGGCCTGAACCTTAGTTTCACCACAATAATAATAATGTTAAGTTTGGTATATTTGGGCGATACGTCTCGCCTGGTGGGCATGATCCTTAGTTTCACCATAACAATAATGATGTCAAGTTTGGGATGTTTTGATGATACATCTTTCCCGATGGGCCTCAGCCTTAGTCTTTCGATCTCTCGGATGATAAGACACAACTTAGAGTCGAGACTCCAATTAATCTTTGTAATTCTGGTGCATTTGCACCTCCTTTTCTTCGGCCTATAGTCTTATAATGAAGATTTTTTTCTTTTTACTCTCATCTCGACCTCCACTATTATCCACTTATTTTTCCAATTTTCCCTATTTTAATAGTTTCTCAATCTTTTCTTTCAGTGAATAACACTGATCAGTTGTATGGCCGTGATCTTTGTGAAATTCACACCATTTGTTCTTGTTCCTTTGGTGGGTCGATGCCCTAAGCTTGTTTGGCCAGTTCAAGTCCTTATCATCTTTGATCTTATTCAGTATGTGATCGGGGCTAACAGTGAGTGGAGTGTACTTGGCAAATTTTTCATCATTTGACTTCTTATTTCTATCTCGGATATGCCTATATTTATTACCGCCTAACTCCTTTTAGTCTCCTCTCTTGGTCTCCATAGCCTCCGACGTGTTCATAATCTTCCAGGCCTTAAACAAGAGTTCTATTATGGATTTTGGAGGATCTTTGGAGAGGTTTTAATAGAGTTTTCCATCTTTAAGCGCACTGATGAGGGTTGTCATCACAATGCTCTCATCATAATCTTTGACTTTCAGCTTCTCTTTATTGAACCGAGATATAAAATCTATTAATGGCTCATTATTTCCCTGTCTCACATTCAACAAATGAGTTACTCGCTTGGTAGGCTTCATGCCAAAAGAGAAATTATGGATAAACCTCTCAGCCATCTCTTTGAAATTTATTATCCTTCCCCTTGACAAACCAACATATCATACATGGGCATCACCGGTTAGAAAGCTAGAAAATGTACGGCATCTCATCTCATCTGGAGTTGTATAGATGTCAGTCGTTGATTGATACATCTCTATGTGATGAACAACGTTGATGCTTCTATTATATATGGTTGTTACAACTGGAGGTTTAAACTTTTCAGGTGTTGGGTAGACAACAATGCTTGGTACCAAAGTAGATCCCTCCATATATCCTTTGTGATCGGGGTCTGGCCTTTTAATGAGATAAACGATCTTGTCCTCCAGCCTCTAGATTGGGCTATTCTAAGGCTTCTCATCTTCAACAATGTTATCGCCCGAACCTTCCACCTCACAGATGACCCAAGAGATGGACCTTTTTGGATTCCTCTGTGCATTATTCACCTCCCTGCACTCCCTCCGATCTAGGTGGTGTCTCAAGCAAGATTAGCCGAGACAACTTGTGATCCTTATCCCACAGATGCTATTTCAGTTGATGTCTCTACTAAACTTCCCTCTTTGACTGAGATGATCAAATGCATACCCTTTACTCAGCCTGGTGAATGCACTATCCCTCTGACGACTTTGAGGGGTGTATTGAACAGTTTTACCTTGATGAGTACGAGGAGGGATGCCACCTGGCCAGTAAGACGTGTCTATCATCTCGTATCATTCGCCATAGTCCTAGCAGTGATCCTCCTCACACGCCACATCCTCTAATGCTCTTTGTACCTCTTTGCTAAGGCAAAGACAATGGGAATCTGTGATATCCCTTCTCCTTAAATTTTATTAAGCCTCTTTGGATGGAGCTGGGGGTGGTCCACCATCTATTGGTGGCGTAACATGATAAGATTCGCAGTTGGGTCCTCTCGGATCTAGCTCATATTGTCTTGACTAAACGCTAAGAACCAGTGTTGCATTTGTTGCTAACTAGCCACAAGAGACCTGAGAATCGCCACTACGTCAACCATCTCAGACTGAGGGGGTGGTTGGATGGAACCAGACCTAGCGTTTAATGGTGGATCGAAAGACATCGCCAATCAAAAGGATTAACTCCACAAACAAAAGTGCAAAAAACCCAGAAAATAAGGTGAATAGAAAATAAAGCTGGTGAACTCCTTCACCCAAGCTCTTTCAATGGTGATTTAGATCCAACAATGTTGGACTTGAATCACAAATAGAGATGAGAGAGAAATCCAAGCCAAAGATGAGGATAATAAAATCGTTCCCACAGATGTTGCCAAATTGATGATACTAATATCATGCAATGGATTCACCCAGAGTGTAAGTCTTCCACAAATATAATTAGATAGCAATTAATAAAGTAAACTAGTAGAGGATATGGGAGAAAATAGACGAACACAAGTGTTTAAGTGGTTAGACCTTGCCATACATACACTATAAAGATTATGAGACTAGTTTCACTATAATGAAGCACTAATTGCTATGTAAGACATACGTGTAAGATTTCTCTCTCTAATACAAGTTTAATAGAGTAACAGTAGGGTTTCTCGAATTCCCTCTATGTGAAGAAGATGTAGTGTGTCTTATAAAGTCTTGGGAGTGCGTAGTTTCACCCCCAAGAATGCATTCCACACCTATCTAAGGTAATGGCCAATAAGAGAGTGCCAATATTGGATGTAATCTAAGACTCAGGTTGGTCTCTACTATGATACGAGACTAGGGATCTTGGTAGGTTACCTAGGTGTAATCTAGACAAGTCCATTATTGGATGAGACTACTGTGGGACGAGACCACTCATGTGGACTAGGGTGAGAGCAATGGTCTCTTCTGAGGGATGAGTTTGTATCAATCATTCTTATTTTATGTCATGTGGACGAGACCATACTTATGTATATTAATTACCCCTAAACCTTAGCCTTTTAAGCTAGTAAAAAGATAAGGTTTAAATGTGGTCCCCTATGGTTGTAAGACGACCCTTCTGGCAATGTCATCTCTTCCTGATGTACAGTTCAAAAATTGAGACCTTGGTGTCATGGTTGTCTATTAGTTGTTAGTTGTAACTTGGGGACACAATGGTCAAACGTAACAGTCATATCACCCCTATATCGTTTAGTCTCATCCATTTATGAGATGTTGGCTAGTTGTTGAGCACTCCTTGTTTATGCTAGAGGTGACGTGACTTCCCAGGCACGTCTAGGTCACGTGCACAACCTTTGTGTTATTCCAGACCTTGGAAGTTATGTCAAATCATTGTACCCTTTTAAGTGGTTCGGCCTTGGCATATGTCCACTATAAAGAGTATGAGATTGGTTTGAATATAATGAGGCACTAATGGCTATGCAAGACGTACATGTAATCTCTCTATCTAATATAAGTTTTATAGAGTGACAATAGGGTTTTTGGAATTATCTCTTAGTGAAGAAGACATAATGTGTCTTATATAGGCTAGGGGTACGCATCCCACGCCCAACTGAGGGCATGGACAATGAGAGAGTATCAGTTGTATTTTCATAAAGTAAAGTCATCATGAAGAATATTCCCCCACATGGGTTGTTGATCTTCGATAACGATATCGTGTAGATATTCCTAGAATGCCCTTGTCATGCTTCCATGCCTGTGAAAATGTATCGTAGGTTCGAGGTCTTAGCCTAGCCTAGATCGTAGAAGGCCCTGCTCCATGTTGTAGGTTGAGACGAGATTAGGTGGCCATCTGTAACTTAAGCACCCATCTCAGACTGAAGTTGTTGTCCTCTAACATTGGTGTTGTCTAAGACCGGCACCCATATAGATGTAGGTGAGGTTGGTCTCTGCTATGAAACGAGACTAGGGAGCCTAGTAGGTTTCATTGATGTCATCCAAACGAGTCCACTGGTTGACGAGACTACTGTAGGACGAGAACACTCATGTGGGCTAAGGTGATAGCATTGGTATCTTCTGAGGGATGAGTCTATAGTGATAATTCTTCTTGAATGTCATCTGGATGAGACCATACTTGTGTATATCAATGATCACCCATTCAGTAAAGGAGGTTATTTGGGGATTAAAACCACATAATATAGAAAGCCTCCTAGTCGGTTAAATAATGAAGCATTATTAGAGAAGTTATCCCACATTCATTATATTCTTAGGAAGATCCAAAAAGTCCCTAGTAAAAAGAGAAAGGTTAGTGATGTAATTGATAGTTGTAATACATAGTTAAAGAGGCGTGGTATAAAAGGTACATTTTGTTTGATTTATAATATTGGATTTCACATCAAGTCTGACTGATGTGATTAACATAGAGAAGAATATTGCATAACACACAATTATCGATACTAAACTCAAAACAAAGGATACAGTAAATGCTCTATTGGATATGGAAAATATGCACATGCATAGTAGTCAATGGATGAAAGTAGATGAACATATTGGCAAAGAGATAAAACCCAAATCACCATTTACATTGAATAAGTAGGAGAAAAATAATTTTGTCAAATTTTGAAAGACTTGAATCTCCCTTCGAGTTTTTCATCCAACTTGATCAACATTGTCACTCTTAATCCACCAAGTTTTCACTCATTGAAGTCACATGACTATCGTGTCATAATGGAATATTTGCTACCCATTTTGTCTCAACATTCTTTCCCTAAACACCATGATTTACGAAAAGCTATCCAATAATTGAGTTTTTTCTTTAACATATGGTGCTCAAAGTTTTTAATTCGAAAGGATATCCAAATATCAAAACACATGGTTGTGGAAGAATTGTGTGTGTTGGAAAAATATTTTCCACCAACATTCTTTGATATTAGAATCCACCTTATGGTGCATCTAGCAGATGGAGCATTGATATGTAGAGGTGTATCAGATTGGTATATGCTTCTGTTCGAAAGGTAAACAACTTATCTTATATTAAATTTCAACTTGAAAATGTTAACGACTTTTTAATGTTCATTTTTTCTCATATGAATAGAGAAATGGGGGACTTTAAACATGTACTTCTTAATAAATGATGTTTTGAAGTTTCCATTATAGTGTCCTATATTGTTTTTTAGTCAGTTGTGTATTTCATGGAGTATATGAAGAAAACCCTAGATGGGAAATCATCAACGAACATGTGAGGAATTCTTAAAGGAAGATGGAGAGTTCTCTTATTAAACAACTTTACTTTGATGGTAATATTATGATGTTGTAACCAACACAATTTCAACAAGTACGTCGATGGGAACTAGTTTGTCTTAATGTCGATGTATTCGATAAATACTACAAGTTTGAGTTTCTTCACATGTTTATATTGCACGTGTATTAATATTTTAAGTTATTACTTACATTGAAACTCGTATGAACACATCGTAGTGAATATAAAGAATTATTGAAGTCCAATTCTCGTGGTAAAGAAAAAGGGATCAAAATGACAAAAGTAGAGAAGAAAACTTCTTTCATACCATGGCTATACGAAAAGGTTTGTAGTATATAATAAGGGTGACTAGATATGTCATTTATTAGGAAAGGTAATGTTGTAGTTCAATGTTATAATTATGGTTTGTTCTTCTGCACAGTTAGTTAGTTCAAGAGAGATGGAATTAAAGGAACTATTATGGCGATTAGTTCAAGGGACAATTTATAGAGTTAAGACATATAAGAAGTATCACATCAATGATTTTGTATTTTTAACTAAGTATCATGAGGATAGTGTTGTAACACAATACAACGGTGTTTACATGAATTCGTGGACAAAATTCAAAGCAAGAAAAAGTGAAAAGAATTTTGAGGATTCTTAGACTACGTCGTAAAGGGTTATCGGATAAATAATTGAGCTTGATTATAGAATAATTAAGGAGGTGATGTTTTCTTATGATTAGGTTAGAGTGGAAGATAGGACCCATGGTTGTCGACATCATCCGAATTCTAATATGGTGATGGTGAATTTTGGCAAGCTTAAGAGTGCGAGCAATGACTTGGACGAGCCTGTAATTCTTGATTTCGAGGCTAACCAAGTGTTCTATTCGAAATACCTTAAGAATCCCAATTTGTGGGTGGTTGTAAACTCACCAAGGAGACTGAGTAGACGAGTTAGATATACCAATGAACTTTCAATCTACTTTTGAAGACCAACCTCACTTGGAAAACCTGTATAAACTTCATGGTTATGTCTAGATATTGAATCACCAAACTCATTTGGAAAACCTACTTGTGAATGCCTTTTGAACGTTTAATGCCTTTTTCGTATCTTTTGTATGGTTCGAATGACATTCAATTGCTTCACATATTTATAAATATTTCTCTTTTATAAATTCTGCTAGACTCGAATTCATTTTTTTGTCTAAATACAACATGTGTCGACTTAAGTATATATAAGTTTAGAATTTCATGTTCATTTTATATGTAGATGAATTTATGATGTGATTTCATAACGGTGCCCCAAATTTATAGTGTTTCATAATAGTACCCCAAATTTATGGTGTTCTTAACGGTACCCCATATATTTAGTTAAATTTAATATTATTTGTATCAATATTGTAGAGACTATAAATTTGTACTTCTTTAGATTATTATCATGGCACTATCTCACAGCTCTTAAAGTATATGGAAATAGTAAATGATGACAGTTTGTCATCTTGGGTTATTTAGTTGATTTTGTACTTGCATTTTCTAGTTCACTTTTTTGCACACCAACGCATACAATTCAGCCAATACCCTGCAATAGTGATAGTATATCTACCTTCGCAGATGTAATTGGGAAAAGTCTAAACATTTGGTTAATAATGCATTAGTAATAATTATAGAATATTATTTTACAATTTTTTCCAAATGGTGAAACAGAAATCTTCTTGTAGTCATATACAGTAGTATATTTGTGTGTGTGTGTGTGTCTGTGTAATGTTTTCTATGGGGGAGGGGGGTCTGGCGGAAAGAAATTTCCTTGCGATGTTTTTTAGAAGCCTTTGTTATAATGATATATGTATAAAATTAATATTTCTTTATGCAAAAATTTGTACAATATACTAGTTATAAGGGTTCCACACAATATGTGGTAATGTACTTGTGAAGTTTATAATCACAGAGGTAGATAGGATTAGCCTTCACAAGTGCAATTTTATTACGTGCCAATTTTCCTTAGTAAAATACAGTTGTACTTGCCAATCAACTGATGATGATTTACTTCAAGAGGCATAAAATTAGTTTTTGATGTTGAGATGTTGTTATGAAAGTGACAATATGATTCATGAGCACTCATTTTGACCAAAACTAAAGTCCATGTTTGGTTACTCACGAGTTGTACACTCAATGATTTTTCCATACATGCTACTTTGGTTACTCAACTACCAATTTTTTTATTTAATTGACAACACTCCCCTATTGTTGTACTCTTAGTTCAATACTCAAAGTAATCATTTGCTAAAATTCTACATTTTATAATTTTGTCATTTTTGGTTTGAATTATTAAATCATTCTGGTGGTGTTTGAGAATTACTTCTTATAAGTCTCCATTTGATTGGCATTGATTTTCTTCCCATGGAAAATACTTTTGAGGTGCCTGATTTCAAGTACATTTTATGAAAGCAACAGTTAAAATTTGAAAAGTGATCCATGGAAAAATTACTTACCCACCCCTAAATCCAAAGTATTGTATTTCATGAAAATTTCCAAAAGTAAGAACAACCATTCCCATCTTTTTCCACTCATTTTTCAAATTCTCAAAACTATTTTAAAATCATTTTACAACTTTGTAATCAAACCAGCTAAGTTTTTAGTATAGAAAAAGGAAGAGACTAGCTCTACGATGTTCAGTTGAGTATTGAATATTTATGATTATAGATTAAAGGTTGTACTAACTGTTAATTACTCTTTGACTTGATTACTAATTGCCTATGCACTTATGCTATATTAATTTGTTGGTAATTTTCCTCTCGCAATTTTCAAGGAATTATGCCACAGCCTCTCCCCCAAAAGAAAAGAAAATTAAGGTAAGTAACATAGTTGAGATTTAATAAGTTATAAAATTGGATTTTACTAGGGGATGCCTGTGTTGATGACTCAGATGTACATTTACACCTTGTCTACTCATGCCTACTCACACTTTCTGCATACGACACACCCATGTTTTCATTTTTAAATTTCTCAAAACTTCTATATTGTAATTCTTAGAGTGCATTTTGTACTTTTGATGAATATTTGTTAAGATTGAGTTTGCATGTTATAGAATTTTATAGGGTTTATTTATATTTTTTAAGGTTTATAATGTAATATAAAAAAGTAAAAATCAGATTATAAAATAAATCAAATAGCTTGCAAATATTGTTAATGCGAGGTTAAAGTCACGGGTGAAGCTAAAAGTTGAATTTTAAATGCACTGGACTGAGAGGGGATTAGTCGTTTCACAAACTAATATTTATCGATTTTAGTTCGGATTGGTTTGGAGGGTGATCAGTCTCGGTTTCAGTTTTTTAATACATTGTGTTACCTGACGCACCCCAACCTAGTTACTTATTACCTTAACCAAACCATAAACACGAGTATCCTTTTTCAGTTATTAACATGAATCCATAAACTAAAACTTTTAACAATTTTTTAGGTAATTATGCTTATTCAAACTTACTGAAAAGATAGCTTGGCTTAAATTACCCCTTTACGTTTGACCAAAATCATGGTTTTATGCATCCCTTGCGAACCCCAGCAACCTCCTAGATTTGGCAGTGACATCACATTTACCTGAAACACATAACCATAGTAACCGTGAGCAAAATAGCCCAGTGAATGCATCACTACTAAACTATTGCATATAATTAAATGCAACAAATCATATCCATAACCATTTGTAATACATCTTAATCGTGAGTGATATTCAAATCATCTCCATAGCCATGTATAATACATCTTTTTTTCCAGTGAGTACACTCACCTTGGCCACTTCATGTGTTTTTCCCTTGCCTTTGTCCGTCATTTGTTCAATCGGTTCTTCTTCCCTTTCTCATATGAATTCTTACAATATTAGTATCATCGAAAGGATATTAACAATCCAAAAAATAACTTAAACTTAACCCAATTCATAAGCATCATATGATCCCATTCAAATCATTTATCATAAATGAAGTCTCATCTTATTTTATGTTAAAATATTTAACATATCCAATCCATAGCCCAAATATACTTTAATTTCTTCTTGGTAATTCAATTCTTATCATATTAGGTTCCCAATATACAATACAACACATCATTTCAACTTTTCCACAGCAAGATGTGTCCAATTCTTTATTACAAAGCA
Organism: Sambucus nigra; assembly: GCA_949130495.1. Taxonomy (NCBI): domain Eukaryota; kingdom Viridiplantae; phylum Streptophyta; class Magnoliopsida; order Dipsacales; family Adoxaceae; genus Sambucus; species Sambucus nigra. Next base: position 461,443,111 of record OX422211.1, on the reverse strand, counting down.
AATCTGCCCTATAGGCTCTTTTATCGTTTAGTCAACTTTCAGGAATTTTCATAATTTTTCTACATTATAAATTCCTGTGATATTTCACCCAACATCCATAAACATATTTAACAATACAAAATTAAAGTTTCATAATTTTTAAGATTCATTTGCTATGTCAAGCAAAACATCGAACACCTGGTGTGCATACTTACACCTTTGGGGCAGATTTTATACCTGAACTTGAAACTATCACCAAAGATTCATTTCTTGGTATTTTCACATAATTTTCGGATATATGTTATACATATATGAGTCTATTTTTATCTCCAACTTGAATTATTCAATTCCAATAATTATAAAAAAACGATATAGGAGTTTGAATACACAAGGTTTCCTATCGAATCAATATTAATGATTTACCCGTTCAACTTTGCTTAAACTCGCATCTATTCATACATATAAACCAAGCCATGAAAGTTCCATAAACAATATATGATTTATACCCTTTCAATCATTCACATAAGAAAATTAACAAGATTTACATATGGAATTACCTTAAGGACTCTTCCGTAATTTTTCACAGATTTTTCTCCAATTTCTCTCCTCAATTATTCTTCTTCGACTTCCCACTTCTCTTCCTCTCAAGCCAAATTCTTTAATGGCTGAAATATGCGGAAGGAAGAGCTTATTTCAAGCCTTTAAAGTGGGCCAAAACCCACCTCCTTCCTTAACCAATCAAAATCCACCATTTGTTAGCCTAATAAGACGAAATATCATTTAACGAATGGACAAATTTGTCCATGCTTCGTAATTCCAGCATAACTTCTTGCTCGGACCTCTGTTTTACACATTGTTTGTTGTGTTACAAACTTAACTCATATATATACAACTATCTAGTTTTCACCTCAAGTAAGTTATTATATTATAGTGGCCAAAACTAGTCCCGAACTCGAACATTCCTACCGAAGACTTCACAAATTTGTGTTTGTGACTAATTCAATATTTCATAAGTTATGAAGGTAGGATTAGACTAAACAAAATAACTTAACATTATACACTCTAAAAAAACATTATCCCTATCCCATACGGTAAAAATTATTTAAACATGGTTTATCATAATCATATCCGGATCGTCACATTACCAGTATAGGCACATTTAATGTCTTATGTGGGCATTTTATTTTAAAGTCAATTTTTTAACTATATTTGTTTCTTCCTATCTCTTTTCCTAAATTTAAAGTGTCCAAAAACACTTGGAACATATCAAAATATTCACTAAACAAGTAAGAATAAAGATGGGGGACCAAGAACATTACTGTACAGATTGTAAAAATCATTAGGGTGGTCATGACATCCTTTGTTCTGGACGTAGTTTTTCTTCTGTGGAGAGATGATACTATAATGTTTACAATTTGATGGAAAAATCCAGAGGTTGTTAGAGAAAGTATAGGATCAAATCCTAATCCTAATATGAATAGGAAACCTCCGTTGAGTGGTAGTTGAAGGAGTAGTAATAATGGAGGGTGGGATAGTTGGGATATTTTTGTAGATGGAGGGGTTAAATCATCATCGGATCTGAGGTGAAACCAGTCGACAAGGGATTTTAGGAGCGGTGGAGGTAAGGTGGTGTTCGGGGAGGGTGAAATCAACGGAGGAATCTTTCAATCCTACAGAACTAATAGCTTAACGGAAAATAGACTATAAAATAGTCTGAAGAGTACTGGATAACAAATCAACTATATTTTAAATTTATTGAGATATTCAGGAATGTTGTTCCATAGAAGAACATTCACACTCTAGACACAAGGATCATTCCAAACCAAAAAAAATCCATATTATAATAGCATGATCATGAAACAACATAAACAGAAGTTGCATATGCCATTTTCCACAAACATAATCCATTAGTCGGATGGAGAGGTGGAGAGTACATGGAATGTTACAAAAATTTCAAAACTATAAATCCTTTCTTGGCGGTGGTTGTTTAGAAAATTCCGAGTTTACTGAAAATTAAGGAAGTAGTGGTACTTTTTCTTACATTGAAAATGAAGCAATTTTGTAAGGGATTAATAAAGGTTTGGGTAATGGACGTACATACTTCCTAAGAAAATTCATGTTCTGAACGTGGATTGTTACGGTTGTTGGGATTGAAATCCTCTAATCCACCAAGGGTGCATACATATATAAATATTTTACTCTGTTAAAATCACAATACAGAACTAGGGTTAACCTTTGAACTCTCTCTACATCCAGTTCTTCTTAGTAAATATCTTAGGTTATTCTAGTGAAAATAAAGAGGATGGTGATGCTCAAAAACGACCACAAAGACTTCTACCATGTATCCATATATATTGAAATCACAAATGAAGTGTGGTTATTGACCGGACTGCATCAGACAACAGAACTTGCATAAACTTCGATATTCAGATTGGTACTAAATAAGTATCTTTAATCGAACAAAGGGAGTTGTATTCCGTCAAGGTGTTTTCTACCTCGGTATTCTTACTTGATGCGATTTCTCTCTTGTTCCAGCTAAATTTTCTTACTTGAAGCAATTTATCCCCTGCTCTCTCACATTGTGTCATAACTTTTTAAGTTCTGAGCGTAAGTATATAAAAGAAAGGCTGCAATACCTTTGAGAGAGGAGAGGTGGCATCTTATGGGATTAGAAAATGCAGCCTAGATAAAATTCCTAATACTCAAAACTACACTCCATCCGTCCTGAATTAATAGTCATGCTTTCTTTTTAGTCCATCCCAAATTAATTATGGAGTCCTGATGGATTACCATATTAGCAAGGAGGGAAGTATGTGGCATTTGGATAGGCTAACCGCCAAACCAAAGAGGAAGATTGTTGCTTGTGTTTGCGAGAAAACATGTTTGTGGTTTTCAATTTAGATCGACTTTATATTTGTAATGACGGTAGTTCTAATATTTTTCATTTACAACAAAATTAAAAAAAAATGTACTTCGGTTGAGCCTTTGACAAATATATAACTCGAAACCCATAAGGACTCGTAAATGCCCATACAACAATATCATAGTAATTGGTATATTAATTGTCTTTAAAAATTAACACAATGGGATATGTGTTATGGTTCGGAAAATTGACTCCTGAACTAAATTGGCCAGTGAATCTTATTATCATTATTTGATTTATAATGGGAGTTAAGTACGATGTTTTGTTCATAACACAAGTGTAGGAGCATCTCGATAACTATATATTTAGGGTCCGTTTGGTTCGTGGTGAAATATTTTTTACCGCGTCAAAAATGAATTCACCTAGGTAAAATATGTGTTTGGTTGGGCATTTAACACGGTGAAATAAAATGAATATGGTGAAAAGTGAGGTGAAACTTTAACCATTTTAAACTATAGGTAAAGTGAATTATTTAACAGGTGAAAATAATGGAATTTATCTTATTACAACGCTAACGTTTCTTATTTCCACTTACAACTATCACACATTCATTTCTCCCTCTCAATTAACACGATCATTAAATATTCAGTTAAAAAAAATAATTTTTTTTAAATTTCATTTTTTATTTAAAAAAAATTAAAAATTTAAATAATTTAAATAATTAAAATTTTTAAAAATAAATAAAAAATGGAATAGCTATTCCTACACCCTCTATGTCTTCCCCCACACCCTTTTCAATATTTAAATACTAAAAGATTAAAAGACCCTCTATGCATATATGATTTGAACAAATATAATCTTTTGCCCAAAAATCTATTAGTTTAAAAAAAACGTAATATTATGAAAAAAATAAAAACATAATATTTTGAAAATAAAAATCCTAATATTCTAGAAAATTAAATTTTAATATTCTAAAAATATAAAATTATAAAAGTTATTTTTTCATTTTAAAAACATTATGTTATTTATAAAAAAAATATATTATATTTTTATTTAAATGGACGTTGATAAGAAACTGTTTCGTTATTTATTTAAAAAAATGGACATTCTTTTCATCATTTCTAGTTAAAAACTGCTTCTTTTATTTATTTAAAAAAATTGGTTCGTTATTTATTTTTTTCAGTTAAAAACTGTTTTTTTACTATTTTAAAAATAATCTTTTTACTATATAAAAAAAAATGGTCCGCGTCAGCGTATGTATAAACAGTCCGACCACTTATACATACCGTTGGCGCGGACCAACATATTAGAAAAAATGTCCCGCTTTAACAGTATGTATAGGTAGTCGGACCGCCTAGACATACCGCAGCCGCGGACAATATTTTTTCAAAATAGTAAAAAGATTATTAAGAAAGGCAAATTTTATATATTTTACGTTTTATATAGAGTTTTTTAAATAAAAATAGTAAAATAGTAAAATTTGTAAATAAAAAAAACACTTTTTTAAGAAAACGGTTTCTTAAGAAAAGCAAATTTTACGTTTTATATAGAGTTTTTTAATAAAACAAATAGATAAGATTTTACGTTTTATAAACAGGGTTTTTTTATTATTTATAAAAAAACAGTTTTTTTATTGAAAATGTAATTTTTTTGTTTTTATCAAATGTATTTATTGTAGTTGGAGGTAAAAAAAATGGACATTTAGATTTTATAAATTTAAGGGCACAATTATCATTTATTATCCAAAGGGTGTGGGAGAACATATGGTGCATGGTAATGTGTTCGAAATTTTTTTACTAATTGGGACGGTTTCATAGTTGGGAACTATTTTTTTTTAATTCTTTTAATTGGAACACTTTTTTTTTCATAGTTGGGACTCTTTTTTTTAATTGGGACTCTTCTTAATAAAATTAGGTCTATTTTTTTTCAATGTTGAAAACTTTTTTTTAATTGGGACTGTTTTTTCATTGTTGAGAACTATTTTTTTTTATTATGGACTACTGTTTTTATAGTTAGCTCTTTTTTTTTAATTGTGATTGTTTTTTACAAATGACAATTTTTTTCATTGTTGGAAACTTTTTTTTTTAAATTGGGACTGTTTTCTTTTTTAATTAAGACTTTTTTTTTAATTGGTACTGTTTTTTTTACTTATTTGTCTTGCGTAGCCAAATATGACTAGTTGTGGGGGGGGGGAGATTGTGTCAAATTTGAGTTTGAGGTAAATGTGTATTTTTTAATGGTCATTGACACTTGTGTGATGAAAATCAAAATAGTTATGTGCATTTAAAGTATGAGAGTAATATGGTCATTTTATTTTTTTCACCATGTTCATCTTACCCATTCAAACAACAAATGGTGAAAAAGTTAAAATTTTCACCTACTGAAAACTCGACCATCCAAACGGATATGATGAAAACAAAATCACCAAGCTAATAATTCACTTTTTATTTTTAACACGGTGAAAAGTATTTCACCACGAACCAAACGGACCCTTAATGTAACTAAGTAAATTTTTTTCACAACAATAAGATTACTTTAGATCTTTAATCGATATAATATAAGTTTTGATGTGACCATTATTCTTTCTTTCTTCGTATCCTTCTTTGCAAATTTTATATATTTTTCTTTAACAAAGTTGTACCTATTCAAAAGCTTTATTATTACTCTATGGCACATTTGGAAATTCAGAAATAACCTCATATTTAATTGCATTGATGACTCTCCACGAGCATTTGCCCGTTTAATTATGATTAATGCAAGTTACGTTTTTGAAGCCCAGAATTATAAACGAGCAAAAGTTTGTGGAGAAAACCATTCATTACTAATTAGTGATCCGGTTTTCAATGCAGGAAAGTTCATCATCCATACTGACGGTGGCTTCGATCATAGGAGTGGTATCGGCTCATTTGGAGGGGCTACCAGGAATTAAGATGGCGACTGGATCGTGGGTTTTACCGGAAAAATTCAAGGCACCACCCGCCCCCTTCGCGCGGAATTGGAAGGGATTTATCATGGACTGAACATCGCACTCAAAAAAAAATGGAAAAGGGTCTGCCTGAAGAATGACTGTCTCGAAGCTATTAACCTTTGTAAACAGGAAGCACGTTCAACCACCCTTTGGCTAATATCATTGAAAACTGCAAGGTCCTTCTTAAAGATCCTAAGATAAATATTGTGCATATCCCAAGAGAAAATAATTTTATGGCTGACTGTATGATAAAAATTGAAAAAGAAGCGAAAAACTTATATAAGGAGTATGACGAAGCTCCTCAAAAGCTGTTTAAAATGGTGGATAAAGAGACGGAAGAAGTTTCCTCCGGTTTTTGTTGTTTTGCTTTACAGTTTCCTGTTGTCCCAAAAAAAAAAAAAAAGTTGTACCTATTTTATATTAAACCATAAAAACATAAGTAATTGATGCACGATTTACTATGATTTTGACTTAATGAGTCTGCTTCCGTTTCAAGAGCTAGAAAAGTCAAAGCTAGTCATTTTAACAGGTGATCTGAACCGTGCGCATGAAGAAATAGACATTTATAACTGCAGTAAGAAATCCAATTGTACACAAATTTTATCCTTAATGTTCTCTGAATCGTATGGAATTTGCTATCAATTTATTCCAATTAACGAATAAGGAGTTGTTCTAAACAATGGCTACTGACTTTAAAATTATTGCAACTTCTAATCCTTCTGTTATGAAATTTTGTATTCATGGTTAAGAAATTATTGAACTAGTTAATTATCTTTAGTGGATATGTTGTCAGATCCTTGGTTTGTAACAGGGATCTATCAAAATATTTTTGTATGAGTTCATTTGATCACTTTTATATAGAAGTACGTTTTATTCGATATATATATATATACTAGCGGATGCCCGTGTTGAGAGCACGGCGATAAATTTGTTTCTGTAATAAAATCAGTGTTCTAAAAAAACAGCTTAGGCTCCGCTTAGGCACGCCTAGGCTTGAAGCTTGGGAGAAACGTTCCCCTTTAAGTTTTTTACGTCTTATTCTTGGTAAAACCCTTAAGACACATTTTTTTTTAAAAACAACAATGCATTAGTGAAACAATATCGCCTTTTGAAGAATTTTTTTAATAACCATACCATTATCTCATCCAAAATAATTAAATAGTATTTTAATTTGCAAGTATTCAGACATATTTTTAGAATAAGTACAATTTTAGTATTTTAATATCCTTGTTATGGTTAAAAAATATTAAAATATATTAAAAATGCCTAAACGCCTTTTCACGTCTTTTTACGCCTAAGCCCGCCTAGGCTTCTAAGGCTTAAGGCTTGGCCTCCACGCTTTTATCACCCCTCGCGTTTTTTAGAACCTTGAATAAAACCCAGCCAATAATAACCTACCTTTTTAAAAAAAAACTATAAAAAAAATTTTAAAAATTAAAATTAAAAAAATATATATTTAATAAAAAATAATTTAATAAAATAATATGTATGTATGCATGTTAACACATGCATGTGTATTTATGTGTTTCATGCATACATGCAACTCATAAAATATCATACATGTTTAACATGCATGAAAGAGCCATACCCCATATGGCTCCATATTATATGGATATAAGGAAAGGATCAAGTGAGGTCTCAGTTTGAGGACCTTGAATGAGGTCCATTTTTTTAAAATAGTAAAAAAAATATTTTGGGGTTGATTTTTTTTTTTCTGATTTTTAAACATTTCAGTGGGACTATAAAAAAATAATCAGCTCAAAATAAATTTTTTTGCTATTTTAAAAAAAATCGATCAAACTGTGTCAGTTTTTAAGTTGTTTTTAAGCTCTTAAAAACAAACAAAGTTTGACCGATTTTTTTAAAATAGTAAAAAAAATCATTTTGAAGTGATTATTTTTTTATGATCCTACTGAAATGTTTAAAAATCATAAAAAAAATCAGTCCCCAAATATTTTTTTTACTATTTTAAAAAAATAGACTTCATTCAGGGATCTCAAACTGGGGAACCTCACTTCATTCTCTCTCTCTCTCTCTCTCTCTCTCTCTATATATATATATATATATATATCGAATGATAGAGTACATTTCTATATTCTAGAGATAAATTCGTATTGGTTTTGCAACCCATTTTGCAGTGGAAACATATTTTGATATATTAGCCCATAATTAAATTGTTTTATTGATTTGAAATATATAAAAGAAGAGCCTATTATGCACTTTTTGACTTGCTAAAAGAAATAAAAATATTGGTTGCTTCCTCAACAACCCATGTTTTTCGTAATTCAAATAACATATTAATGGAATTTATTCACCTAAATCTTAGTAATGGTGTTGATTGGATCGAAAATGGATTTGACCACACACACTACTATGCCACTCAAATAATAATTTACATTTTATTAATTCAATAAAGTAAGTCATTGTAGCTTCAAAATTTAAATGTAATAGGTATAGTTAATGTATCTTTGTTTCAAAGGAATTGTATTGTAATTGTTCACCATAAGAAAATTGGAAGATTCCACATTTAAGAATTAATGTTTTTTGAAATTATTTTGTGCTTCAATATGGCGCTCATTTAATGTTATAAAACTTAATGTTGTGTCTTGAATTTCAGTAAATTAACATTATGCTTTCAGAAGCAGATGCAACACAACAACCATCTTCTTCCCAAGCTTCATCTAGACCATCGGGTGACACAGATAAGAAGGATAAAATCCCAATCATAGCTGAAATTGATGGATCTGTTGTGATGATAATAGTAAGAAGTGGAATTCCCGTGTAAGAAATTTAATGCGAAGTCTTATTTCGGTTATCGATGATGATTGGCAAAAGGTGCCACAACACTTCAAAGATGATGTGTGGCGCACATTAATGGTAATATTCAATTTCTATTTTAGAATATAGTCGATACGTTATGTTTTTCCTTTTTAAAATACTACATAGATATACTATAACCTTTTGTAAATTTTTATTTCCTTTTTTTTTCTACAGGGTCAATATGAACATAATATTTCAGCTAAAATTGCTTGCCATTTTCTTGAGAAACCTTGCTCCCAAAGGTTTAAGACCTTTAAGTGTATCATGCAAGACCATTTAAGGAACAATGGAGGTGAAGTGCCTTAGAAAAAAAAATATTAGAAAATGAAGACAATCCAGAAGGCAGCAACAAAATATTATAAATAGTGAAAATCGATAAAAGCTTCAAATTCCTCATTGTCTTGGGCTTTGTAGTTACGCCTAGATAGCATTCAAAAAGGTAGGCATTCGTGTTTATAGTTTGGAGTCGGTAGCACTTTTTAGCCTCAGGCTTTAAGTCTGTAAGATGTGGGCTCTTTAAGTACAATTAGTATTTAGCAAGACGTAGCCCCCTTCAGAATGATGATTAATGCACGAAGAATAACGTAATAAATGAGAGCTATAACACTTATAATCAGTAGACTTTGAAGCCACAGAGTCTGTATTAAATGAGTCTTTACAACATGAATAACCTTCCAACGTAATAAATTAAATGAATCCCACAATCATCTTGATTAGAGGAAGAAAGAACAAGCACATTGGCACAATAAAGGCAAGGCAATATACCACTATGTGCAATAAATGCCAATAATTGAGAATAAAGGCTAGTTAAACTTTGGGACTGAAGAAGACAATCACTAATAATGATAAACTCGAAAAAATCTCTCATGTCTAGAGAAATGGATATCGAATATCTTTAATATGGGTGATAAGTGAAAGTATTTATATGAGGGAAAGGTCATTCAAATAACCTTACTCGCATTAAATGTCCTGATATCATTAAATGCTAAGAGTACCGTGCATTTAATACCAAGGATAGCGTATTAAATGCATGAGATATTATTTCTTGGCGAGATCATTATTTATGATGTCAACACACCATTGATTGAGACGTGACAAGTTGGCACAAAGGTTTGTTTGTGACTGTTGACGGGACATTCCCTTAAATGGTCTATTGGTTTAAGGAATAAACTTACTCTAGTGCCACTTTTCTTGAGCTCTTAAATTGTCAGAGCTCATGACATCATAAAGATAATGAATAGTGGTGTGTGAGATATGCTGTCTTATCAACCAAATATGGTCTTTTAAAGGATGGTTGTTCGGATAACCTGAAGTTATGTTTGACAGGCAAAAGATATTTGAACAAAATATTTTGGCAAGGTGCCTCGGGTGAGGTCTTTCGGCTGTGGTGTTTCGGTATGTTGTTTTAAGCCTGTTGAATAGAGGTTTTGCCCAAGTATGCCAAAGAGGTTAAGATTACTTTCCCAATGTTGCCGTGTTCCCAATCCTCCAAACAGTCCTTGTGAGATTCCCTAGATGAAGTTGTTCGATAGAGCATGAGAGCTCTCCCATATCCTGCCATACATGGTCCTTCCCAGGTACCGAACAACCTCAAAGTTATTACAAACCAGTTCCAAGTATTTGGCAATAGAAGTGAGTAAATATAAATCACTTCTCCTATTATAAGTATGTTTCCAGGATTTCTTGATCAAGCTTGTTTCTTATGGGAGGTCTCTCAAGTAGCCATTCTCCCCTTGGGGTATTTGAGTGTGTAATCAAGCTGTGGGACTTCCTGTGAATGATCTGCTTTCCAAATGATCTTGATTCTTTCATTATTACTCTTGTTGTGCGAGATTAGTCTTTTGATAAACCATTAGCTTGGACCCCCTACATTTTCCCCTTCGTAGAGATATTTGTTTATTTTTAAAGAAATTTTTGTACAAACTACCACAACCTTACTTCGAATTACCTCTGGCCTAAAAAACAATGGTTATCTTTTGTTTAAATAATTTAAAATGAGCAGGTAATTATCAATTAACATAATTTTGCATAAATGGATATGTTTTTAGAATAACCACATATATAAATTTTTTTCTTCGAATGAGATTTTGCTCAAGCGACCTCTCAAGCGTGGTCATTGGGATATCTCAAATATATGTTTTTAAAAAAATTTATTTAAATTCATTTGTATTGGGGGATTAAAATGTTTTTTTAAAGTTCCCCCCAAATCATTGAACTTCCCCAAAGAATATGAAAAGATTTACTCATCCCTCAAGCTAGGACATCATCATTGAACTCTCACATCATATTTAATGCGTTTGTCTCTCTTCCCAAGCCATTACACGTGGGGTGTTGGGGTAAGCGCTTGGCCGTCACGCGATCTACCTCGGTGACTGTTGTGTCAGAGGGTAATTATTACTTCTCCTACATACGCGCAACCATACGTGCTTGGGTTCACTCGAACTGTTTCAAGTCCACATTTTTGTCCCTTATAAAAGGGCTTCATCTCCTTTAACAAACATTTTTTCCCTATAAAACGTTTGCAAATTTTAGCCTATTAGAGAGAGACTTTTACTCCTTTGTTCTCCATTGTTAGATTGTTTAAGTTCGTTCTTATTCCCAATTTACTTCCTTCTCACTTCTAACCTCTGAAATGGCTCCCATTGTTAAAAAAACTCCCTCCTCTAGAAGTTCTTCCCCCACCACTCTTTCTCGTCAAACCAAGTCAGGCAAATACCATTGTGTCCCCTTTTTTGTGAGGCTGACAAGTTATGGGCCATGGCTGAGTCTTTCCCAAATCGTCTGACAGCCAAAATATCTCCCCACTTTCTTTTGGAGGAAAGGGAATAGGTAGAACACTTGGCATACATCCCATGTGCTAGTGTCATTTATTTCAGACTTGAGTGTGGAAATTTTCCCTATTCAAGTGTGGAATTTGAGCCTGGTGGAGGACCTTTGAGGGCTTGGTCCCATGGATCGATTATATTCATGGCAAGTATGTCAACCGTTTGTCCCAGATGGGTTTGTCTTACACCATTTGGTTCAGCAATCTGACATTGAGCAATAATTATAGTGCTATGAAATTGATCGTCTCGCGTTAGAACTACGAATCCCACACCTTTGTGGTTTCTTAGGTAGAGTTCACTATAACCTTGGAGGATGTTTGCGAACTTATGGTCTTAGATGTTGCTGGAAATGAGACCTTCTTTGAGGAATCTCTTTTGAAGGAGGAGGAGGAGGAGGCTACAAGAAAAGGACTTGAGAAGGTTTTCAAGAAATGTATTGGTAAATCGAACAAGTGTACTTTCGCTGAGCTCATTCATTACTTCCATCTTATAGAGGATAAAGCCGCTGTTAAGGAGAGGGAGCAGCTGGCCAAGAACAATCCCAAGGGAAAGCAAGTTATTGTACTTTCACTGAGCTCATTCGTTACTTCCATTTTGTGGAGGACAATGTCACTGCTAAGGTGAGGGAGCTAGCCAAGAACAATCCCAAGGGCAAGCAAGTTGCTACCTTACCTCCTACTGGTAAAGGCTTTAGGAGTGACCATGCGTTAGCTCTGTATATATTGGTATTCCTTTCAACAATTTTCCTACCTGGGTAGGCTCATGATTTCCCAAGGAGGGACTAAATCAACATGGTCATTCTTATGTCTTTGGGCATTAAGATACCTTTATCACTCTTGGATCTCTTTACACTTGGCTAAATTGAACATATGCCGCCTCCATTAGGCCCCTCGGGCTCTTTGACATTCCTATTACGCCAACCACATGCTTCTTACATCCTTCCTCTATGCCAGGTTTTCAGCATTTACCCCTAATGCTCAGTTGCTAGTATCTTATCCTGTAAAGATACCCTATGTATGTTCTTGGAATTAAAAATAAATAAGGAAGACTTTCATCACCCTAATTGACAATTTGAAAGGGTTATGTGCCAGGACTTGTACTTCCATTAACTAATTTGACTCGAATAAGCTTTTTACTAAGTCCCCTTGGTCAGTTGATGAGGTTAACGAGGCTTCTACCTATAATAGCCCTTCCACAGGTTTTCTCTTAGCTCTTACTCCCTATTATCTTTCCTCCTTTACCGAATGGGAATCCTTTTATTCCATTTACTCCACACAACATGTGGCCTTTCATTTTGGCTATGACCATGGGTGCCCCTAGTTAACCACATCTAATTTTAGCAATCCACTAACTTTTCCCTTACTTGTGTGAACTTTTTGACGAGCGTTGTTCATCCATTTCATGCCAATATATGGGAAAATTAGTGACCCCCTAAAAAAAGTCAAGGGGTTATAGATCAACCATGTTTCTTACTATATTATGGTCAAACCATCTCACTCGATTTCAAAAGGTCATCTTGCGCCAACCTTCCTACCTAGGAGTGGAGAGATTTCCTCCGACAGAGTTTGGGCTAAAATCTTGTTCGAGTGACCATTCATCGTTCAACCTAAGTAGAGTCAATGATAGCATACCCAATGATTTACCTCCTTTATCCCCAGTTAAGAAAGTCATTTTGAAAAAAAAGAAAGGAGCATTATCCTCCCAACCATTTGATAACGCTGAGGATGCCCCCATGGATTCTCACCTTGACCTTAATGATGAGACACCCTTAGGTCCTTCGGCTGGAGCAGTTTTGCAGCCCCAAAAGAAGAAGTAATAGAAAAAGAAAACCTATAGCATTCGTCATTCAATGGATGTATCTCCTGCGAAAGAGGTTGATCCTTCCATTAAGGACAAAGTGACAGATTTTTGACACCCTTATGAGAAGCTATGATCGGGTATTGTGGTTGCTCGGGTATTCATTGAAGACTAGATGGACTCCATAGGTCTTTCTTTTAATCATGTAATTGGTTCGAGCAACCATAAGACACATAGATCGGAGGTAGAGCCCTCTCGAGTGACAACAATTGATATTGAGGAAGAGAAAGTTGAGGAGAGGCTTTTTATGCATTCATCTCACAGATTAAGAAGGATGTTTAGTATTGAGAAGCCTTCTTCTCCTCCTTTAGATTATACCATTTTCGATGGTTTAATTAATTAAGAGGTAATTGTGCCACTAACTTGTGTTTTTTCATGGTTGTTCACATTTCTTTGGCCCCCTTTTTTTCGTTCTCTTATACTTTATTAGTAGTACTCAGATTGATGCCTATGTGGACACACTTGGGGCTGAACAAGAGTAACAAGAATATCAACAAGCACTACAATCACAATAATAAACTCCTTCTCATCATCAAACCCAAAAACCTTTCTTTCACCACATCAAAAATCCGAACGATTAACCCCAACCTTAGAACAAGTTCAACCATAATAACACTAATCCCCCGAGGTACCAACGGCTGCCACAAAAGATCCAAAAGTAATGGTTGATTCCCCCTTCATGTGGTTCTATTACTACAAGATATACTCATGTCTCTTCTTTCTTGCATGATCAGACTACTATTGCTCGTTCTGAGATAGAGCTAGGGGAGGATGAGGTGAGGCAACCCTTAGCAGCTGAACTAGGTACTTCTATTAGACATGTTGCAGGGTTTGAGGTATATTTAGTTTATCTTGCACAGGTTCACAGCATATTTCTATCTTCATTTGACCCATCTTTTTATCTTGGATGTAGGCTCTTCCCCTTTTTGTGCTTAAGGATTCTATTTCTGGTTAAGGTGTTTCTCAACTAACTCATGTCATTCCAATCAATACTGGCAGAGATTTACTAATTGTGCCCACGTTGAATGAGAAAATGCTTGTGAATCTCCTTGGGCCTTCTATCTTGGAAGGTGGTCCTACTAGTGATGTTGAGGTTGATGGAGGTCTTGTTGCTGGACCTGCTATTGAGTATCTAACCCGTGCAGTCCCTCTCCAGACAGAGGTATATTTTTTTTATTTCACCTATTTGATTTTCTTTGTGAGGGAAAAAAGATTTTTAAAATTTTGGGCAAGTGTGAATGTCTGAACTACCATTGGTGTTTATCATAGTACCTGCTGAAATTTTGTGCTTTTCATGGTACCTTTGGACTTTACGATCATTTAGTCAAAAAAAACTTGCTGAGTGTACTGGTCTAAGCAACCATTGGTTCTTATCCAAGTACACTGGGACTTTTCTAATTACTTGGTCAAGAAACTTTTCGAGTGTATTGGTCCGAGCAACCATTGGTTCTTATCCAAGTACACTAGGACTTTTGTGACCACTTAGTTAAGAAATTTTCCGAGTGTACTGGTCTGAGCAAGCATTGGTGCTTATCCAACTAAGTACACTGGGACTTTTCTGATCACTTATTCAAGAAACTTGTCAAGTATACTGGTCCGAGAAACCATTGGCGCTTATCCAAGTACACTGGGACTTTTATGACCACTTAGTCAAGAAACTTGCTGAGTGTATTGGTCCGAGAAACTATTTGTTCTTATCTCAGTACACTTGGACTTTTACAACCATTTGGTCAATAGGCTTTATCAACCTTCTCCCTACTTTCATGTGTTTTATCTTTTAGGTTATGTCTGATCACCCTGCTCCAATGATTGTTGAGGAGTATACTGGAATTCTTGTTTAACCTATTTTGTCTGCAGGCCAAGTGTCCCCTAAGGATGTTCACAAGGAGGCAAGTGGTAGACATATTGTTGTTAATGTTCCCTTGGATTAGCTTGCAATTCCTACAACTATCTAAAATACTGAAGTTCAATCTTACTATAGAGGGGGCCTGAAGGTAATCCTGGGATTAGGGATAATCCACCAATTAGCAACAGTGTTCTGAGGATAAGCTCAGCGAGGCAGCTCAAGCGAAGTAGCTCAGCGAGGCAGCTCAGCGTGGAAGCTTGGCGTGGCAACTCGTACTTTAGCTTATTGTTACTTTGTCATATTATAGCTTTGTTTATATTGACTACGAGTTGTAACGACTGTAATGTTGTAACGAGAATAATGAATGGGTGTGAGGTCGAACGGTACTCGCGAGAGACCAGGCTTGGCAGGGCCTGGGAGAGCTTTCATGCTCTATCGAACAACCTCACCGTGGGAACTTTAGAGGGACTTGGTTTGGAGGATTGAGAAGTGGGGCACCATTGGGGCTTGTCCTGACCATCTTAGATACACCTGGTAAAACACCGAAAGATCTTCACCGTGGAACCTAGAGCAAAGTAGCTTCGAGTTCCATCGGGAGCTTTGTTGTGAACCAAACAGCCCTCTACTTTATGTCCCATCTACTGTAGGTGATGTCACTAGCCAGCTAGACAACGTTAAGTCTGCACTTGAGTAAACCACCGTGGTATTTGGGGCTGTCAGACGGTTGGTAAGCAACCTCTGTGGCAACAGCCCCTGACACACAGTGGTTAGGCAAAAGGCATGTCTTGGCATTTAATGTTGATGGTGTAAAGACAACTAGTGCATCAGGTATTTAATACTGGTGACATAAGGTATGAGGGAGGTCTTTCACAGGAATTAATGACTTAGCTGCCTCGGGGGTGGTGTGGGGGCTATTTAAGGCCTCAACCACCTCCAAGGAAGGGCATCGATCAAAAAGTTCTAAAAAGAGTTCTTTTGGAGATATTCTCCTAAGACTTTGAGAAATTATTACTAGAGAAAGAGTTATTGAAAAACCAGAGAGTTCTTCCACCCACCATTTGTCATTTATTAGGGAGCCTTAATAACCTGACAGAAATCCTTGAAGAAGACCTTTTTCGGTGCGTGTGTTTTTACCTGCCTACTAAGGTGTATCTAGGATGCTTACTTCTCTCTCCCTCTAGTTAAGTTGTCTCGGAGTTCTTTATGATATTGTGAGTTATACACGAGAGATTTGTGAGTTTAAGTCGGGTTTCATACGTTCCAAACTGTTCTTGGTGTCTTGTGGCTAAATCACTAGTGTTTACTGATTAACCTTGTCTTCACCATACTCAAAAGGGGTTACGCCTCCATCTTATCTAAACTACCCTCCTACATTTGGCGACTCTGCTGGGGAGGCATTCTTCTAAGGAATGAGTATGGCGCAAGATAACGTTAATCGAAGGCTCAACTTTGATGATATCCAACACAGTGAAGAGCAAGCAGCGGTAGAATTGGAGGCTTTAAGGAGCGGAGCTCCTCGAATAGAAGTGCCCCCAGTTCAGACAACAACAGGCGCTCAAGGAGTGACGCAGGCTTCCACGAGCGCTGGGCTGGGACCTGCCCAGATGACCCTCCTCATGAGCAAGTTCTATGAGTTTTTGCAAACTCCTGCAACTTCAACGGTGCTGGGAGGACTCGAAGCCAATTCCTTCGTAACACCAGGGGCAGCTCCAACGGTCCCACCGGGCGCAGGTACAACGGGAGCAGCCCCAGCAAGCATACCCTCCGACGTGAATCCGGTGGTGGGAATCTCCGGAGTATCAACGGCGCCAGCTGTAACGATGGCTCCAATTGTAACGGTCATTCAGCCAACACCCCCATTGGTCGTTGCCCCATCGCCCATGGAGGAAATGAGGAGAGAAATGCAAAAGGAGATGTTGAAGTTCATGCAGGCTTCCTCACAGTCTATAGGCGAGGTAGCTTCAGTCTATGACGACTTTAGGACACCTTATCCTCAGGAATACAACGATGAGCCTTACCCGAAGGATTATATTCCCCCCATCTTTGAAAAATACACAGGGAAGGGTGGGAATCCAAAAGAGCAAATTAAACGTTTTATTGAGCACCTGGGGGCGCATTGCAACAACAAGAAGCTCAGGTTGAGGGAGTTTTCCAAATCCCTAACCGATAAAGCATACACGTGGTATTCTCATTTGGCCCCTAAAAGTGTTTCCACGTGGGAAGAGATGCATGTGTTGTTTGTCCAAAAGTTCTTTCTAGCAGAGGATGAATTCACTCTGACCCAACTAGGGAGAGAGAAGCAACGACCAGGAGAATACGTGGTGGCATATGTTCGGAGGTTCAGGGAAAGGTCTCTGGATGTGAGAGAGGAGGCCAAGGAGTCCAAACTATTACAAATCTGTGCCGAAGGACTACTCCCGGAGTATATTTGCCATCTTATCAATAAGACGCGCGAGGGAACTTTTTCGGCGTTCTTAAAATCTGCAAGGAACATCTCATTGGTCGTACGACCAAACCCGGTGGCGGTACCTATGATATTCAGGCAGCCGATACAACCTGGGGGAGGAAGGCCTCAACCCCCACGAGTGGGATACACCGAAGGAACAGATGGGGGTAAGGCGGCGAAGAAGGACAACAAAAGGAAGTTCGGAAGGGATAGAAAAGATCCACCACCATTACCATGCACGATAAAAGAGGCGGTGAGTTGTTATAACGCCATGGTCCAAGGTGGAACGGTCTACCTACCAAAAGGCGTTCCGGCGGAAGAACCCGATGACGCAACGAAGGCAGATCCTAGGTATTGTCAGGTTCATCGAAAGATCCAGCACCCGACAGAGAGCTGCTTCACACTAAGAAGAATCATTGACAAGTACAAGAAGGCAGGGACGCTGCAGATCCCCCCACAGAACATTAACAACAACCCACTTCCAGCGCATGGGGCCAACTTGGTGATGGCCTACGATGATGAGGCGGAAAGAGAAGGAGGAAGGTCAACAATGAAGCAAAGGGAATTCGAAGAAACTCTGGAACATTGCACCATAGGAATGGCTAACGTAGCCTATGATGAAGCAAGCGCTAAAGACGTGGAAGACGTATACAGCGTTGAGGGCGAGGAAAGGGAGGCAATCGTTGAATACAGTGCAGTTTTAAAATCCCCAAAGTTCGCTAGGTTCTTCGATCAAGTGGGGATACCAAAGGAGAGCAGACTGGAAATAACTCGGGCGATCCTAGACATCGCGAAGAAGGACGCGGTTCCCTCGTTGAAATGGAGGGGACCCATGGCGAGGCTGGTGAAAAAGTTCCTATCAGAGGTGACCTTCAGCGATGCAAATAGAGCTGTAAGGTTCCCTCATAACAGGCCCTTGTATGTGACGGCCAGTATTAACGGGATTAGTTTTGCAAGAACGCTTATGGATGGGGGTGCTTCCATCAACATTATGCCGATCAACTCCTTCCACGCAGCTAATATCCCAGAATAAAGGTTGGTCCCCATGCCTCTGGTAATCTCAGGGTATGACAACCAATCCTCCAAATCCATTGGGTATGTGAATGTGGGAATTGTAATGGGAAATCTAAGTTCCCACATCAAGTTCCATGTAATAGAAAGCGCAACTTCCTATCATTTACTAATAGGAAGAGTGTGGATGCACAATCAAGGTTTAGTTCCTTCAACATATCATCAATGCGCCAAGGCGAATGTCAAAGGAACAGAAGTGACCATTAGGGCTATAAAATGGCCTTTTGCTATCGAGGAAGATCACTTTGTAGATGCGGCCTTTTATACGGAGTTGGAAGAGGATGCTCGAGTCCTAACGAGAAGAATGGAGGGGGCATGGGTTCCCTCGATCAGAGATAGAATGGGGCCTCTGAACGAGCAAAGTAAAGAAGCCGCGAGTAACGAAGGGGTGAGGGCCGAAGAAACCCATCAGGTGATCCCTCGACCCCAAAGAACCACGAAGCAGCTCAAAAACAAGGTAAGGCTTAGAACGGATCCTGTGGAGCATGAGGCCCAGCGGCAAAGCGTGCTGAGTCGCTTTTCAGGGGGAAGAATCGCTGAGGCTTCGAGAGAGAGGAAGAGGAAGGCCGTGGCAATAGCTACCAACAGGCAATGCAAGAAGGGGGTCACCGAAGAGGGTAAGGTGGTATACCGTTTATAACGATGTGAGCGGGCGGCCGAAGAGACCGAGGATGGGGCTGACCCGTTATATGAGTGTTTCTTGGTGGATCAACAGGGACAGTGTATGGTGATAGACAACTCCAACATACAGGAGTTCGTGGAGGAGGTCGCCGAAGAACCAGACTACATGGCAAATCAACTAAAGCCCCAGGCACAAGAGTTGGAGCAGTTGAACCTGGCAGGAGAAGGGGAAGACCCAAGGCCCATCTTCATCGCGAAGGATCTCGGTAAGGAGAAACGAGAAGCCTTGGTCGGGCTAATCCGGGAGTTCATAGATGTCTTTGCATGGAAGTATACTGAAATCGAAGGGCTAGATGAGGAAGTGAGCCGCCACAAGCTAAACATGATGCCTTCAGCCATCCCGGTGAAGCAGGCAACAAGGACTTATAAACCTGAGTTAGACTTGAAGATTAAGGAGGAGGTTCAACGTTTGTTGGCAGCAGGATTCATCAAACCAATACAGCATCCCCTTTGTCTATCTAGCATTGTGCCAGTAGGGAAGAAGGACAAGATTCAAATAAGGATCTGTGTGGATTTTAGAGATTTGAACAGGGCTTGCCCCAAAGATGAGTTCCCTCTACCCTCCATTGATAGCTTGATAGATGCCACGGCTGGGCATGAGATGTATAGCTTCATGGATGGGTACGTAGGGTACAACCAGATCAAGATGGACCCCGCGGACGCAGAGAAAACGGCATTCAGAACCCCGTTGGGCAATTTCATGTACAAAGTAATGCCGTTTGGACTTAAGAACGCGGGAGCTACTTATCAAAGAACGATGATGGCCATTTTTCACGATTTCTTCCACAAATTTGTAGAATTCTATGTGGACGATTTGGTCATCAAATCGAAGAAGGAGGAGTCTCACCTAAACGACTTAAAGAAGGTGTTTACTCGATGTAGGAAGTATAAATTAAAGATGAACCCATTGAAGTGCGTCTTTGGAGTAACAAGCGGGAAGTTTCTAGGCTTTGTGGTTGATCGACAAGGGGTGCAGATGGACCAGGATAAACAACGCGCGATCTTAGAGATGTCGTGCCCAAAAACGGCGAAGGAGCTAAAAAGTTTCCTCGGCAAGGTCTCCTACCTCAGAAGATTTGTACTGGGATTGGCCGAGGTAACACACCCGTTGATGCAGCTGCTGCGAAAGAACACAAAGTTCAGGTGGGAAAAGGATCACCAGGAGTCTCTCTAAGAGTTGAAGAAGCTGCTCATTTCACCACAAATCATGGTTCCTCCACAGGCAGGAGTACCGTTGCAGATGTACCTCACCTCCACTACAAGGTCCGTTGGAGCTTTGCTGGCACAAGATATTGACGGGCAAGAACGGCCAGTGTATTACCTCAGCAGGATCATACATGGGCCAGAGATTAGATATAGCAGCCTAGAAAGGCATTGTTTGGCCTTAGTCTTTGTAGCACAAAAACTTAGACATTATATGTTGTCTTTTACAATTCATATTATAACTAGATGTGATCCTATTAAGTATTTGTTGGCTAGAACTATCTTAATTGGCAGGGCAGCTAGGTGGTTCCTTATTCTCTCCGAATATGATTTAAAGTGTGTGGTTCCTCGTGCTATCAAGAGCCAGGCATATGCTGATCTGTTGGCAATCTTTCCATCAGGAACGTTTGAACCACCTAAAGAAGACATTCCGGGAGACGACTTACAAGCCAACTATCTGGATGCAACCGATGAGGAATGGACGATGCAGTTTGATGGGTCTTCGGCAGAGAAAAAAGGAGGGGCAGGGGTCATCCTTTCAATAGGAACGGAGGAGATTTGCCTTTCCTACAAACTAGATTTCCCTTGCTCCAATAACGAAGCAGAATACGAAGCGTTGGTGCTAGGGTTGCTGGAGGCTCTTCGAAGGGGAATTCGTTCACTCTGCATCAAGGGTGACTCGAACTTAGTGATTCAACAAGTTAACGGAGAATATGCGTTGAAGCACATGAGTTTGGCACCGTACAGAACGATCATTCAAAGGCTCCTCAGCCAGTTCCATCGGACCAAAATCAGAAGACACCCCAGAACGATGAACCGTCATCCAGACGCTTATGCCACTATTGCTCAAAAGATGGTCATGAGGAGCGATACGACTATCGTTACGATCCAACGAAGAACAGCTCCTTCGGTGGTGCAGTCAATACTACCGATGGAGGGAGACGCGAATTGGAGAGGAGAGATCAGGAAGCAACTTGAGTCTGGCGAAGGAGCTATGGGACTAAGAGAGTTAGCCCAATACTTTACAAACCAGGGAAATCTTTACTTCAGAAATGCAGGGGGATGGTTATCAAGATGCATTGGGCCAGAGGAAGCAGAGCGGAGGTTGAAGAAAACACATGAGGAGCACTGCGAAACAACTGAGATACCTCTTTATAGGAGAATTCAAAGAGGGGGGTATTTTTGGCCTAGAATGAAACAAGATGCGGCAGAACTACAACGGAATTGTGATAAGTGTCAGCTATTTTTCGAAGCAGATGAGTGCCATTTCATCGAAGCCCAAACGGACTGGAGGCAGCCCTATATCGACTTTATTCAAGATGGAATTGTCCCAACGGAGAAAATGTATGCGATGGGACTGAAGCGAAGGGCCACGAGGTTCTATATCCAGGAGGGGCAGCTTTATCGAAGGGGGTACTTCAACAGGCCATTGCGTTGCATCACAAAGGAAGAAGCAACTGAGGTCCTCAAACAAGCCCATGACCCAGCTCACATAGGAGGGGCCAAGTTATATGATCAGCTGATGACGTTGGGGTATTATTGGCCAACGATGGAGAAAAACTCTGCCGAATTTGTTCGAAAATGCAAAGCTTGCCAACTTCATGGAAATATGATCCATGCCCCATCGGTGGAATTACACTCTCTGGCAACGCCTTATCCTTTCCACACTTGGGCGTTCGACCTCGTAGGGGCGATACATCCTTCGTCGAGGGGCAAGATATGGATACTGGTAGCAACGGAGTGCTTTACAAAATGGGCTGAAGCAATACCACTCAGAAGGGCAACGGCTGGGGTAGTGAGTAACTTCATCAGAGAGTATATCATTTGCCATTTTGGAATTCCAAAGGTTATTCTCTCAGATAATGGGACTCCCTTCGTCAACTCAGAAGTAACGATGCTCACAGACAAGTACTCCATTGTTCATCACACTTCAACGGTGGCATACCCGAAGGGGAACAGTCAGGCCGAAGCAACTAACAAAACTCTGGTTAATATCTTGGCTAAAACGATGGAGGACTTTCCAGGATCGTGGGATGACAAGATACCAGCAGTGTTGTGGGCCTATCGGACGACAAAGAGGAAGCCCACAGGGTACACTCCGTTCTCCCTTATCTACGGGGCTGAGGCAATCCTTCCAGTGGAGTTGGAAGTTCCCTCTGCTCGATACGCCTTGCGAAGTAGCATGCTTCTTCAGAACAGGCATGTGCAGTTGGAGGCATTGGATGAACACAGAGACAACGCGATGCAACATTTTCAAATGTATACAAAGCAGCTCTCTAGGGCATATGACAACCTGGTAAGACCAAGGAGGTTTGTGGAGGGAGATCTCGTTTTGAAAGCAGCGGTGAAACACATTAGGGGACTTCCTCTGCCAAAGTTCGCAGCCAATTGGGAGGGACCTTTCGTCGTGAAGGAAGCTCATGATTCAGGTTATTGTTTAATTTCTAAGTTGGAGGAAGATAAGCCATTCAAAATTAACAATAAATGGCTGAAAGTCTATCATGTATAAACAATTAAGTTTGTACCATCGATGTACCTAGTCTTTGATTATGAATACACAAGTTTTATTGATGACGTGAAGTATAGACATTGATATGAAAGCAGTCATAACTCAGAGATAAACTGGAAAATATACATTCTTTCATTCATTAAACAAGAGAGCATTACAAAAAATTGGGAACTATTGCCCAAGAATTACATGAATGGGCGAAGAAAGAAAATATATACGGGAGTTTAATACCCTAAGAGGAACCATAGGTCCGGGGAAGAGAAAAAATCCCCAGGAAGGCCCGAAGAAGTTCACGCAAAGGAGCGTTGACAGCAACCTCTAGCCTGGTTTGCACTTGTGCGCGTTCAATAAGAAGTCTCTCCCGTTTTAGCTTGGCCAAACGCAGAGCCTCTTCGGCATTCTTTACTTCTTCATCCACCGATTCCAAAAGAGGTGCCAGCTCAGCTAACTTAACCTCCTCAACCCGTTGGTCCTCCTGGTGCTTTCTCAGTAGTTCCCTCTGGTCGATCAGCTGCTGACTCTTCAAAGTTTTCAAATACGTTATAAGCCAGTCGAAACGGAAACCGTCACGACCCAATTCCTTCAGAAAACCCAGAAACTGATTAATAAGGGCTCGGGTGACACTGGAAGTGGGAGTACTGGCAATCTCAGCAACAACGATCGCCATGCCTTGCAGTCGATGACTCATCACGGGAATGTTGGACAGTAGGCAGTCCACGGTGAAGGTCTCAGGGTGATGGTTCACTAACTGCTCAATCACCAAGCGATGGCTCACAGGCATTTGGGGAGAATTGTGAAGCACCATTAGGCAAAAGGCAGGAGGAGTTAAGTCAGGAAGAGGCAATTCGCACCCAGATTCACTTTCTACCTCGGCACCAGTCGTGGAACCTTGGTCAGCATGATCAGGTTCTTCCGAAACAGCAGGTTCCTGACGAGGTGTGCCCATAAGTGAAAGAGCTGGTGAGGAATCCTCCCGAGCAACCTGAGAAGAGATATAAAAAACAGTGAGATTATATAAAAAAACTTAACAAACGTTTTCGTTGTTAAGTCACCGTTATAAGGTGGAGATTATATAAAAATCTTAACAAGCGTTTTCGTTGTTAAGTCACCGTTATAAGGTGGAGATTATATAAAAATCTTAACAAGCGTTTTCGTTGTTAAGTCACCGTTATAAGGTGGAGATTATATAAAAATCTTAACAAGCGTTTTCGTTGTTAAGTCACCGTTATACGGTGGAGACTATATATAAAAATCTTAACAAGAGTTTTCGTTGTTAAGTCACCGTTATAAGATGGAGTTATGAAAAAAAAAAATAACCCTAACATACGGTGGAGTTTATGCAGAAAATTGAGAAAGTACCTGAGTCACAACAAGGGCAAGAATGGGAGTCAACACGGAGGTTAAAGGGGCAGGAACCGTTGGGAGGGGACTTGTTACCTCATCAGCCTCAACGGGGTCTCTGGCCGCATAAACCTCAACTATCGGCAAAGTTCCCTCGCCCACATAAGGTACCAAAGCAAGCGTAGGGGGTTCATTAGGAATAGATGATGGACTCCCGAAAGAGGCCCCAGCACGAAGGGACGCAGAAAAACCACTAGGCTGCGAAGAAGCCCCAACCTTAGCCCTGTGTGCGTAAAGACTACCCAAAAAAGAGGGTGGTGAAAGATCAGGGGAAAGCTGCAATATAAAAGCCAATGTTAGTAAAGAGGAACAAGTACAGAAAAAGGGCGAAATATATCCAAGTGTTACTTGCCTCAGTCAGGACATTGAAAAGGGGCACTGTGGTCAGAGGTCTCGTCAGCACCGTTGGAAGAACAATGTTTGCTAGCAGCGAGGACACTTCGACCTAGGGCAACCAACATCCCAAATTCAGCACACAGAATGGGGTGAAAGAGAAGGAATGCCAGATCAGACAAATTAAGTATGAAATCATTACCTCAGGGTCACTTGCAGCAGCCAGAACGATGGGCAGAGCAACCTCAGGGGAGGCCAGTGAGCCAGAGGGGACTGAGGTAGTTGTCTCGGATTGCGTTGTCTCTGGTGGCAAAGAGACATCCATGGGCTCTATAACCTCACCCTCTATAGCTGCCTCCCTCGCCCGTCGTGAGATTGAACGACGGGCGTAAGTAAGCCCGGTCATGGGCGAACGGGGTGGGGTAGTATCGGATGAGAGGGCCCCACAGCGACCACCCACGAAATGGCTTATGGGGGGACTTTGGGTACTAGGAGGACGAGGCCCAGTTTCTTTAAACCCCTGCACCAAAATAATTAAGAACAATATATATAAGCAAATACAGCTTGCTTTAACTGAAGAGGAAAAGAGAACAAGATAAGTGTACATACCTCAGATCGGGAAGAAGAATGAGAAGCTTGCACCGTGGGAACTTGCTTCCTCTGGGACATGGTGCCTAAAGTCTTCCTCCTTGACTTTGTCACGTCACTGCCAATAGCTTGAGGAACCTTCGAACTTTTCCTCCTCCTTGCAGCTGGCTCAGTTGGATCGACGACGATCGTAGGGAAAGCAATCGAAGGAGGAACGACGACAGCGCGCCGTTGAAACTCTGCATTTACCCAATCTACCTCAGCCTGCGCCTCCCTCCTTAACCTCTCATCCCTTTCAGGAGACATGGGAGGAGGAACGGAGGCTATGGGAAGGGCTGCCACAGGAGTCTGGGATTTGGCCTTCTTGGTTAATGGCTGCGAAGACCCTTCATCAGCAGTGGCTCCAATCGAAGGAGCAGTCTTCCTGGATACCCCAGCACTTTTGGCTTTGGGTATGGCAGTAGGAATCATGGGGCATAACGGAGGAAGCTCTTCGGTAGGCCTTTTAGGGGTTTTGCTTAGAGGGAACTCAATCCTAAGAACGGAGTTGCCTTTAAGTCCCAGCTCCAACGCAGGAAAAGACAGAACTGGAGGATACACGGGCTCGCCATCTATGAACTCAGTAATGTCAGCCAGTTATTTCGGCCAGAACTTCGTGGCAAATAGACCGGTCACATTCCCTTGCCTTTTTTTGGAAGGAATGGTGACTCGCCCAGCCATTGATTCACTTATCCCCCACGCAGCAGTAGAGGAAAATAAGGAACATGCCTCGCTGAAGCTAACCTTTGGGTTTGAAGATTGGAAAACTGGGCGAGGAACCCCCTGATCAAACCCAAATTGACGACTACACCGATTGGGGTTATAATGTTCGCTGAAATATCCCCACTCGGTGTAGGACGACAGATACCCCGGAGAAAGGAGAAGCACCACGGCTAACTGAGGATCTTCAATGTCTGCCCCCACCTGAACCACCCTGGATTCGTGCTGGAAGAAATCACAAGTATGAAAAAAGACGTCCTCTCCATAAGGCCTCATAACAAAGTCCTCAAAACGGTCAATTGAGGCGATCAGCTCTTTTCGGCTCTGCCTCTTGTGATAAATATAAGAGCGTGGGGGTAGAATGGTTTCCCCATAAGGAGGTTGGTTGGCCTTGGCCGCTACAACAGGAAAGCGCACGTACAGGAAGCCGGTTAGAAGGACGATGTTAGCAAAATTGGCCAGGTTATAACGGCCAAGCGATCGTTCCATGTCGAACAATGTTCTGTCGAGCCAGGTGTAGAGGGACCCTAAGGCAATTGCAGCCAAAGGAAGTTTGATGCCCCGGGCCAAACGAAGGGATATGTTGATAAGGTCCCTTCGGGGCTGATCATTTGGTTTTCCCGTCAAAAGAAAACGGGAAAGAATCACAAGGATGTAAGCAGGGAGCTCTAACGAAGTACCTTGACCAGGGGCATCCGTTGAAGTTGAAGAACTGTCTTCACTAGAACCCTTAAAAAAGTAGTTAATCAGCGGAGTGAAGGTAGCTTTGTTTGAAGAACCGATGCAACTTCGGCATATTCGGTCCAACGCCAAACGGTCAGCAATCTCTTGAGCGTCGAGAGGCTCATCGGTATAAGGCTCATGGCTTGCTGCTTCGAGCCCCAGGAGCTCGCAGACATCTTCTAGGGTTATCGTAAACTCGCCCCACGCAGCGATGAATGTGTGGGTCGTCACGTTCCAACGGGAAACAAGAATGGGGAGAGCAGCATTATTTTTGGAGAGAGTAAACTCACCAAACCATTTGGCCCGTTGAAGGCCAATCTTACTCAGAATATCACCATGGGAACTCACCATGTGAGAGTTCCAAGCAGCAAAATGGGCAGGAGAACCCCTTGGTGCCTCGAAATCAATTTGGGACCATTGGAAGTCCCCTCGCTCCAGACAAAACCTGAGAGTCCCCTCTGGAGGAAGAAAGCCCCACTTCGAGGGTTCTTCGTCCTCGTCACCCAGTAATAAGGTCTCAAACTTGCATTCAAAATTGACAGTCTTGCAGGCAGCAGCAAAGCTATCATCCTCGCCAAAAATGGGAGAGCGACGATAAAACCTTAACTGTTCACGACGGGCAGCGTCCAAAGTGGCAGCAACAGTGGTAGCAACAGCGGTAGCAGGTGGTGCACTGGTTGAAGAGATGGTGGGGGAACTTGGAGACGCCATGGCAGAGTGTTAGAGCAAAATAAAAAAAAGCCTTGAGTAACAGGAGCTTGAGCACGACAATGGAGGAGAGCAACCATAGGAGGTGGCGTAGAAGATGAGAGCAAGAAAAGGAAGGCACAAGCTTGAACAGCAATGGAGGTTTCAGATGCTCAACAATGGAAGCTCTCTCTCTCTCTCTAAAAGCAAAGGAACTTTGAAGAAGGTAATGACAAAGTAAGAGAAAGGAAGGTTTTCAGTGTTTGGGGGATTTAACCGTTTGGATTTTTTAAGTTCGTCGTTTAAGTTTCCCACCATTGCACGTGTGAGGCCGCCTACAATCATTTCAAATGAACACGTGGCACTTCGGGAAGTGTTCTGACAATGGAAAAGACAATGCTACGTCATTAATGAAGTGACACCTAGGGAACCGCCATCGTTAATGAAGTGACACCTAGGGAATAGCAATCGTTACCTTCCTAAGCAAGATTGAGTTTTGGGCGCCAAGATTTTCTCAGACATATCCAATTAACCCCCCAACGAGGAAGATGTCCCAATGGTTCAAAAAAGCCACGATGTCCCCTCGTCAGAAGCTCAAACGTTGTTTAGTTATGACTCAGTTACATCATGGAGATTTTCGAACATTACTGGGAGAATATTAGCAGGTCCTTCGGGAGAATTTCAGATATTCAAGCTAGAACGGTTGAGGCTCGGCATTAGGAAAAAGTAGCAGGCCAGACAGAAAAAGGTTCATCGAATTGAGAAGTTTTCGTGAAGGCACTTCTTGTTCCCACAACAAATCCCTCCACGAAGGGGTAAATGTAGAGGGGGCCTGAAGTTAATCCTGGGATTAGGGATAATCCACCAATTAGCAACAGTGTTCTGAGGATAAGCTCAGTGAGGCAGCTCAAGCGAAGTAGCTCAGCGAGGCAGCTCAGCGTGGAAGCTTGGCGTGGCAACTCGTACTTTAGCTTATTGTTACTTTGTCATATTATAGCTTTGTTTATATTGACTATGAGTTGTAACGACTGTAATGTTGTAACAAGAATAATGAATGGGTGTGAGGTCGAACGGTACTCGCGAGAGACCAGGCTTGGCAGGGCCTGGGAGAGATTTCATGCTCTATCGAACAACCTCACCGTGGGAACTTTAGAGGGACTTGGTTTGGAGGATTGAGAAGTGGGGCACCGTTGGGGCTTGTCCTGACCATCTTAGATACACCTGGTAAAACACCGAAAGATCTTCACCGTGGAACCTAGAGCAAAGTAGCTTCGAGTTCCATCGGGAGCTTTGCTGTGAACCAAACAGCCCTCTACTTTATGTCCCATCTACTGTAGGTGATGTCACTAGCCAGCTAGACAACGTCAAGTCTGCACTTGAGTAAACCACCGTGGTATTTGGGGCTGTCAGACGGTTGGTAAGTAACCTCTGTGGCAACAGCCCCTGACACACAGTGGTTAGGCAAAAGGCATGTCTTGGCATTTAATGTTGATGGTGTAAAGACAACTAGTGCATCAGGTATTTAATGCTGGTGACATAAGGTATGAGGGAGGTCTTTCACAGGCATTAATGACTTAGCTGCCTCGGGGGTGGTGTGGGGTCCATTTAAGGCCCCAACCACCTCCAAGGAAGGGCATCGATCAAAAAGTTCTAAAAAGAGATCTTTTGGAGATATTCTCCTAAGACTTTGAGAAATTATTACTGGAGAAAGAGTTATTGAAAAACCAGAGAGTTCTTCCACCCACCATTTGTCATTTATTAGGGAGCCTTAATAACCTGACAGAAATCCTTGAAGAAGACCTTTTTCGGTGCGTGTGTTTTTACCTGCCTACTAAGGTGTATCTAGGATGCTTACTTCTCTCTCCCTCTAGTTAAGTTGTCTCGGAGTTCTTTATGATATTGTGAGTTATACACGAGAGATTTGTGAGTTTAAGTCGGGTTTCATACGTTCCAAACTGTTCTTGGTGTCTTGTGGCTAAATCACTAGTGTTTACTGATTAACCTTGTCTTCACCATACTCAAAAGGGATTATGCCTCCATCTTATCTAAACTACCCTCCTACACTTACGAACTATTCCTCTCTAGGAAGAAGAAAATAGGGCTTCAAACAATGTTGCCCTCATCTAGTGGTAGTGCCTACAACATTCACCCCTTGAGGCATCTTCAATGGACCTCATTAGGTAGGCTCTCAAAGAGTTTTCCCGCATTATCTCTACTCTGCATCGTAAGCTTTTGGAGCAATTACTT
This sequence comes from Sambucus nigra, assembly GCA_949130495.1. Classification (NCBI taxonomy): domain Eukaryota; kingdom Viridiplantae; phylum Streptophyta; class Magnoliopsida; order Dipsacales; family Adoxaceae; genus Sambucus; species Sambucus nigra. The sequence goes on along the minus strand of OX422211.1, from coordinate 461,413,305 downwards.
AACCTTCATCCTTCTACCTTTGGTCCTCGATGTATTCAGCCCATTCTTGTGATGATCGTCTGCAAGGTACTCGAGTTTTCCACAGTCCTGGGTAAAGTTTTGAATACTTCTTTGAAGTCTCTGACCTTTTTTATGATTAAAGAGTTATCGGTCGAGATTCATGTACTGACCAATGATGGCTTTACCCTGACATGGCAGATCGAGTTCATGAGGTCTTTCAAGAAAGGTGACTTACCTTCATTTTATGCGAGACTTGAAGCCAATACCAGGACTCAAGATGTTATGGCTGAGAAGATGGATAGCCTTCATCCATAGATCATCAAGGAAGAGGAAAAGGTTGTAGTCGCGTGAGAAGATTTAGCCTAAGCTGACGCAGAGTTATTGAAGCTTCAACAGGATATAGAGGAGCATGAGAGAGATATAGCTGAGCTCACGAATGAACAAATTGAGCTAGACTCTGCTCTCCTAGGTCTTCATCACAGGCTGATTAATTCCATAAAATTATGGTTTACTATAGATAATCCTAGCATTATTTAAGATCCATTTTCTTCCTTTTTTTGTTTCTCCTTCTATTCTGAGGTAGTCGTTCCTCTTACAACTTTGCTGAAGTTTGAATGAATTGTTGGTTCTACCTTTTTACTTATGTTATTTACTCATGACTACTCACAGTACAGAAAAATGCCTTTGAATGGACTATTATATAACTTCACTGTCTACAAATAGTATATTTATGCATGGGTTGTGTGAGAACAACCTCTTTACCAACCATTATAAATGTAAACTTTTCTTATCCTTACAATAAAGGAATAAAAAAAACATCTTAGACATGATAAATTTTAATCCATTTATTATTGATCTTGAATGTTATGTCATCTTCAATTTTGGAGATCTCACAGTAACCCATGTCATGTGCCTTGCGTACTATGTAGGGACCTTCCCAATTGGCTTCAAACTTTGGTAGTGAGAGACCATGTATGTGTCTTGTGCAAGACTTTAGTACTAAGTCCCTTTCTTGAACCTTCTTAGTTTCACAATTTGATCATATGACCTGAAGAGCTTCTTCTTGTACATTTGAAAATGTTTCCTTGCATTGTCCTTATGCTCATTTAGAGATTTCAGTTGCAAATGTCTACTTTAAGGAACCATCGCACTTCACAAGTTGTATCAGCCATAAGGTATTTCTAGCTTAGTCGAAAGGATGGCCTCAACATCGAACACCAAGGAGAAAGGAGTATAACTAATAGGTTTTCTTTTAGTTGTTCTATAGGCCTATATAACTTCTGTTAATTTATCATCCCACGTTCTAGGAAAATCCTCTAATATTTTTTCTAAAATTTTCACCGAGGTCTTATTACTAGTTTCCTCTCGCCAGTTGCACTTAGGTAGGCCACATTGGACTTGTGGTGGATGATGGAGTACTTGTCTGTGAGCATCTTTACCTCAGTATTTATAAAAGGAGTTTTATTATCTACAAGGAAGACTTTTGGAATGCCAAATTAGTAGATAATATACTCCTTCATGAATCAAGCTACCACACATGTAGTGGCCTTTTTAAGAGGTATTTCTCTTGCCCACTTGGTAAAGCATTAGGTGGTAACCAAGATCCAAATTTTTCTCCTAGAAAAAAGGTTAATGTCCCCCATAAGGTCAAATGCCCAAGTATGAAAAGGGAATGGGGTATAAAGTGAGTGCATGTCCCTCGAAGGAGTGTGGATCATATTACCATGGAGTTGGAATGCCCTAAATTTTCAAATAAACTCAACGAAATCATTGTCCATGGTTGGCAAGTAATACCCTAAGTTCATTAGTTGGTCATAATATTTTTCTCATCTAATGTGACTAGCTCGTGGGCCTGCTTTAGCACCTATTTTACTTCTTTTAACATGATGCATCACAGAGGTCTATCGTCATAACCCCGTCGATACATCTAGTGGTTCTGTGTATAGTACCTCGAGTTCCTTCTCTTGAGCCTTATAGCGTCATCCTTATCTGCTAAGACCACTCCTTCTGCTAGCATGTCAATATAAGGTTGCCTTTAATCAAGTGGTTTCTCGATAAAATTACATTCAACTAGTTAGCAATATAATTGACACGTATCACAACTTTTTTGTACTACTGCAATGTCTTATCTCATTGTGGTCCAAAAGTAGCCTGCCATATGGATTCTTCAATACAAAAGGATATCAATGGTTTTGTAAATGTCTTGATGGGCTTCCTCTAACCTTTTCTCAGCTTCCTTTGGGTCAACACACTTTGACAACCATCCGCCTTTATTTTTATATATAATTTGCCAGTCGCGAAAAAGTATTATGCTAATTCTACCAAGCTCAAAGGTACTTCCCCAATATCAAGCTGCCTTCTTATTTTTTCCCTCTAGTCATCACTGTCATCGGTGAGTAGTATTTCGTTTATTGTCGATAGAGTTGTCCACTTAGTAATTTGACGATCTTCGAATCACCTTTAATGGTAATCTTTAGGAAATTGTAGCGTAGGCATCTTCATGCCTATTCATCATCCCAGGGTGCCTTATTACAATTACTTCATGGAATTATCTGAACAACCTTTAGATGATCATTAGGTAAGGCTCCAGGCTCATATGTTTAATGGAATACTCCCCATTCACTTATTTCACTACAAGGTTGGAGTCCCCTTTGATTGTAAGAACCTGAATGCCCCTTCGAAAGGCCTTTAATAAACCAAGAACTAGTGACTCATACTCAACCTCATTGTTGGAGCAGCTAAAATCTAGATTGAAGGATAGACAAACTTCTTGCTCTCCTTTGCTTAAAATAACCCATGAACCTCCTTTGCCCTAGGCTGATGACCCATCGAACTCCATATTCCACTCTTACAAACTGGCTTCTAAGTAATTGGACTGAACATCATCACCTGGAAGTTCATCTCTAATGTTCCAGAGGGAAATATGGTGAGTAGATCCGCGTAAGCTTGACTTTTGATAGCTCGAGGGACCACACACTTGAGATCATATTTTGAAAGTATGAGAAACCATCTGGCTTCCTTGCCAATTAGTATAGTTATAGCTAGAAAAAACTAGATAGGTTCACATCGCATTACAATATGGACCGTGAAAGATAGCATGCAGTGCCTAAATTTTTTAGTAATGAAAATAAGGGTTGAATAATGCCTCTCAATGCTAGTATCTCTAGCCTCAGGCCCATATATGATACGTCTTAAAAAATAAATATATCTATTTTTACTCCCTCAACTTCTTGTGCTAGCAGTGCACCGATAGACCTAGTTGTGGAGGTGAGATAGAGTTGCAGTGGTATACCTACTTTGGGAGGAATCCTGGTTTATGGAGATATTAGGAGCTTCTTCAACTTGTCCAAAGCCTCTTGATATGGTCACTCCCATACAAACTTGGCTCCCTTTTGTAACAGCTCCATCAGTGGGTGAGTGATCTCAACAAGCCCTGACATAAATCTCCTCAAGTAGGATATCTTTCCCAATAATTTTTTAGTTCCTTTGTTGTCTTTGGACATAGCATGTTGAGGATGGCCTTCTACTTATCCAGATACATCTGAACTCCTTTCCTATCTACCACAAACCTAAGGTACATCCCACTAGTCACCCCAAAGGTACACTTGAGGGGGTTCATCTTTAACTTGTAATTTTGGCACCTTGTAAATACTCTTCTAAAGTCTACCAAGTGAGTAGCCTCTTTTTTTTTATTTTGTGACCAAATCATCCATGTAAAACATCACGATATTGTGCTCATCCCGAGGGGGACTAGGGGGCTTCTCCCTCCCTCTCTCTCTCTGTGCATGCGCAAGGGATTGCGCTCTTTCTTGGGGAGCTCAATCGTTGTCAATGTGGTGTAATACTCGCCTATTTTGCACAAAACACGCAAAAGAAATGTTGTCTCCTCGAGATAACGACATCAAGGACAATACAGATGCTTGAGAAACTAAATAATTCAAAGGTACGAGGACTAAGTTATGGAATGGGAAGTTGTTAGGAACCCATCCCGTCCTTTCTATATCTCATGGGAATGTGTTAATATTCTCGTGTTAGACTCCATGAAGTGTGTGCTTATGTGCATAACATAGATAAAGAATGGAATCATTCAACTCGCGTCATTGGTAAGGACGGAGTGAATTCATCCTTAGGAGTGTTCCTAAAAATAATAATTCAAAATATAATGTAAGTGTTTTTCGAATCACAAGTCGTTATAGAGGAAAGAATGTATACATAGGACAAGGCACAAGCACGCAGAAATTCTTAATATATAATAAAAAAATATGACAAATGAGAATGAGTGAGGATTCAAATCTCGAAACTTACCCAAGATGCCTACGTAGCCAAAGGGGCATCAAAGTCCACGTAACTTAAAGATAACATATGGTGGTGTTTAACCCATAAATTCAGACGAGGGATATCTCTTATGTATGTGTGTGTAGAGATAAATGTGCTTCAAGTGTGAGAATGTGTAATGAGAATCCCTAATTTGGAATTTATAGATAAACCCTCCTTTTCTTGCTTTTAGTTTTTTTATGAAAATAAAGTATGTGAAAATACTACAAATAAAAAGTTTGAGATTAAGGTATTTGATGTAATGAAGTAAAGCGCTAAAGTAGAAATGAAACAATCAATAGTAAAAATGATTCATAATTGAACCTCGTTATGAAGACTTGAAGTGGATCTTGAGTGTAGATATGATCTCGCAATGAAGTGAAGGTGGAATGAAGAGATGGGAGGGAATCTACTAAATAAAGTATGAAAAGGATGGAAGGAATGTGGCAAATGGGTTTTTTAGGAAGGGAACAACTCTGAATTCGAGAGAATGTTCTCTGAATTACAGAGAGGGATATTCAGGGGAGCCTTTTAAGGTGAGATCATGTCCTCTATTTATAGGGCCACGGAGGGTGAGGATTGACAAGGTCCTAAACCTGCCTATCGGCATAACCCCTCAGGCACACTGCCAATAGGAATGGTCCTAAAAGTTCCATTCGGTAATCTGGGATAGATTTTTCAGAAAAATGATCATAAAATACAAATCATAATTAGAATCTCGGGTTGGAAGCTCCCGTTGGTCACTGGACAGGAAGTTTTTGGAGGAAAATGGATCGTTCATCATAATTGTAAGGCCGATTCATGCACGGGATGTACCGTTGGAAAGGGTAATCGATGCCCTTCGAGATTTCATTCAGTTCAAAGAGTTGACCAAGGTCAAATGGGGCTTGAAAGCGCCCGATGATCCTTCGAAGTAAAATGGTTTGTTAATTTGTACCGTAAGGATGATTCACTTACGGGGCAGACCTTTGGAAAGGGGATTCAAATACATTTGAAGATTCATTGATCTTCACTTAAGTTAGAGAGCTGACGAGGTCAAATGGTGCCCGAGAGAGACCGGTAGCCTCCAGATCAATTTTTGAGATAAAATGGATCGTTCATACATATCGTAAGGCCTATTCGTGCATGGGGTGGACCTTTAGAAAGGGGATTCAGATAACGTCAAAGATTTATTGAGTTTTCTCTCATATGAGAAAGATGACTTAAGTCAAACGGGGCTCGGGAGTTCTCAATGGCCTTTAGATCAATTTTTAGGATAAAATGGATCGTTCATTCATACTGTAAGGCTAATTCGCGCAAGGAGTGGACCGTTAGAAAATGGATTCAGATAACTTCAAAGATTCATTGAGTTTCTGCTTGGGTGAGAAAGATAATTGGAGTCAAAAGGGGCCCAAGAGCACTCGGTGGCCTCTGAATTAGTTTTCAAAGTATGACCTAGGGTTTGCAGTGAACGAGTGAGTTCTTGGGACCTAAGGAGGTGATTAGGGGGTCCTAGGATGGGGTGTCTATAGATATCATAAAATAGATCATGGAATATACCCATCATAGTCCTCTAGTATGTAGCACCTGCATTCTTTCCCCCGAAAGGCATTACTCTATATATAAAGTTACCTAACGAAGTGCATAAGGCAGTCTTCTCAGCATCCTCTAGATCCATCTTGATCTAATTGTATCCCACATAGCCATCAATAAAGTTGAACATTTTATGAACCGCGGTTACATCTATCAGGTTGTGAATAGATGCTAATGGGACTTTATCTATTGGGCATGCTCTATTCAGGTCCCTGAAGTCCACACAGATCTTAATTTGGTTCTTATCTTTCTTCCCTACAGGCACAATGCTAGAAAACTAAATAGGATGTTGTATCGGGATATAATGAAGCCTGCTATGAGAAGCTTTTTGGACTTCTTCCTTGATCTTTACGTTAAGGAATGGCTTATATGTTCGAGTTGCCTGCTTGACTGGGATAGTTGAGGGCATCACATTCAACTTGTAGTGTCCCACCTCCTTATCAATCATGGGCATCTCAGTGTATTTCCACACGAAAACATCTTTGAATTCCCGTATCTGCTCAATTAATGCTCATCTTACTTCCCCATCCAGGTCTTTCAAGGTAAAGATGGGTTTAGGATCATCATCTTCCCTTACAAGATACACTTACACTAGTTCTTAAATTTAAGGCCTTGGCCTATCGAGCATACATTTTATCTCTCCTCCACTTCTTCCATAACCTCATCGTCTAGGCCTTCAGGTGCCTGCTCACACCTTTATAATTTGTATATGATTTTATCGTTTAGAAGCACCACTCTCTTGACTATCTAGAGGTATCATCCTTGTGTGAACTCTTTCAATAGTTATCCTTAATTTTCTCGCATAAAACCGACTAAGCACACTTTTCATTGGATGTGATGCTCAATCGGATCAATCTGCAGTGTCATCCTATCATGCAGTTACTTAGACAGGTTGGGGTTCTCACTCTCTCTATATATACCTCATGATCCTCTAGATTATCAATAAGGCTAACCATTGCACACATCCTCTCTCTAATACTATGAACTCTAGTGCCACCAGTGTGCCGGGTGAGTACCAATGCCTCTTCAGCCAACTCAGTGTAGAAGGTAGCATTCACCAAATGCGCCTCCTCCCGCGCGAACGGATTTTTCGATTCTCAAATGACCACCTCCTTACCTTTGATATTCGCCTTAGCACATTGATAATAAATAGATGTTACCAACCCATGGTTGTGCATTTATACCCTTCCCACCAGCAGCTAGTATGATGGCTCGCATTCTATTATATGGAATTTGATATGGGAGTGATATTCCCCATAGTGATTCCCTTGTTGACATAACTAATGGATTTTGAGGACTGATTGTCATATCCTGATATTGCCAAAGGATTTTTCACAATCCTTGTTTCGAAAATATTTCAAGAATAGAAAGACCCAATAGGAATGATATTAATGGAAGCTCCTCCATTTAATCAAATACGGTTAAAGTTTTACCCATTCACACTTGTTGTCACATATAACGGTCTATTATGAGGGTAACTGATCGAGCGATCTGCTTCAGAGAATGTAACCTCTGAGAGGAATATTCTCACCATCTTAGCTGCGGGCCCTTTCCAGCATAGGTTTCGGGCCATATTCTTCTTTGCGATCTCCAATATTACTCGAGTAGCCTCCAACATGGAATTCTCCGATAATTCTACCTGGTCGAAGAACCAGTTGAATTTCTATGAATGTGCTACTATGGCACACTCCATCCAAGGGTCTAAGTGAGCTTCCTCTGATAATAAACCTCCTCAATATCTCTATATGTTGATTCATCATAGGCTATTACTGCATTCATAGTACCTAACGAGTAAGCTGCCAACCATTTGCCCAAATCAATGACTGAGCACAAGTCATCCTCCAGGGTTGGGTGGGCCATTTCAATCACATATTCTTTCAAGGACTCCTCAAAAGTTTATTTGAGGAACCTCTGCTCTTTCAGGATTTCCTTTGATTCTTCATTATAGGCGCTGGCCATGTTGGCCCCATGAACAGGCAAAGGATTATCATTTACGTTGGTTTGGGGTAATTGAATGTCGCCTTACTTAACATGAATGCAAATAAGCCTTTTCAAAGAAAAAAATTTACTAGTTGGGTGGCCCAACTTATTATGGATTTGACAAAACCTTGGGTTATTTCTCTCTTCTTGAGTTAATGGCTCTGTGTTGAAGGTAATTATCCTACACATTTTCTTCCGAACCATGTGGTCATAGAGATATGGAGCTTGCTCTACGGTGAAGGTAGTACGGGTGGGTCTTCTCTACCCCCAAACTTATTTTTATTGCCTCTTCCCCCACTGCCATTGTTTCTATCTCCTCATCTTTTGTCTTCATTATCGACATAGTTCATTTGCAAGGGCATTCCCCACCCTGAGCTAGCTGATGATCTCAGGATCAAATTTAATAAGGCTAGTGGTGGTAAGGGTTTTACCACCAAGGCAATATTCCTGGAAGACTTTAGAAATTCTGTAAATGTTCCTTCCCTAGTTTCGTTGATTAGGTGGAAAATATACTCAGGTAGCAAACCTTCTGCACAAACTTGCAAAAGATTACTCTCTTACGTTTCCTCTCTCACATCCATAGATCGTTCATAAACCCTCCTGATGTATGCAACCACATCTTCCCCGAGCTTCTGATTTTCCCATGCCAACTGGGTGAGGGTAAACTCATCCTCTGCCAAAAAGAAGTTTTGAACGAACTGTGCCTTGTACAAGTGGGATTACCAAGTGTATGATTCCTCTGTTAGATATATAGAAAATTATCTCAACCTCATTTTTTTATCATTACAGTGGGTGCCAAGGTTTTCAACAAACCTTTTCCCATGTTCTTTTGTGTTCCCCCCTTTTCTCGTAAATTTCCCAAAGACGGGTGGAACATACCCTACAGGATATGGTTTATTATTATATTCCTTTGGCTACGGCGTACAAAAATCATCACATATTGAGGAACCTTATCCCCCAGTCCTAGAGGCTGCCATCATTCGCATGAACTTTTTCTTCATCTCCTTCATGCTAGCTGGAGGAGGGGTGATTTGTGTGGGAATCACCATTGGTGTAATAACCTTTGGTGGTGTGGTGGATACTAAATTTCCTATGCTAGTAGGGAGGGCTACATTGGGTAGACCCATTCGTAGAGCGGCGATATTATTAGCGTTCGTCTGTGCAATGACTCTGGGAAAAAAAGTGGCAGGCAACGCTGCCGGTGGTATCACAAAGGAATTTGATCCTACAAAAACTCTCAACGTTACCTGTGCACTTGGGGTCATGATAAACTCAAATAATAGGCTCATCAAACCTGCCATCTCTGCTGGACCTATAGTTTCCATCTGCACCGCGCTAGAAGCCGGCAACCTTGCGTCCATCTGCACCGCGCTATTAGCTTCTGACAGTACAATACGATCTTCTTCTTCCTCACGTTGTATAGCATCAAAGTCAATAATCTTCTCCACTTTATCCTTAGCAATTCTTTAAAGAGAGTACCTCCCCAGTCGATTAGCTAAATATATGATGTGGGTTCGTTCAATACAATTAGTATTTAACGAGGCATAACCACCTTCAGAATGATTAATGCACAAAGAATAATGTAATAAATGAGAACTACAAAACTTGCAATAAATAGCCTTTAAAGCCACATAGTCTGTATTAAATTAGCCATTGCAACATGAATAACCTTCCAACATAATAAATGAAATGAATCCCAATAATCAACTTAATTAGAGGGATAAAGAACAAGCACCTTGCCACAATAAAGGGAAAGTAGTAAACCTCTATGCACAATAAATTCCAATGATTGAGAATAACGGTTGGTTAAACTTTGGGAATGAAGATGATAATTAATAATCATGATAAACTCGCAAGAAGCTCTCGTGTCTAGAGAAATGGATATTTGGAGATCTTTAATAAGGGTGATAAGTGAAAGTATTTATATGAGGACAATGTCATTTGAATGACCTTTCTCACATTAAATATTTTGACTTTATTTAACGCTAAGAATCCCGTGAATTTAATACTAAGGATAGCATATAAAATGCATGAGATAATATTTTTTGGCAGGAACACTACTTATGCTATCAAAACACCTCGTTGCATTGATTAAGATGTGACAGGTTGGCACAAAGATTTGTTTGTGATAGCTGCCAATACGTTCCCTTAAATGGGCTAGTGGTCTAAGGAATAAACTTACTCTAGTGCCACATTTCTCGAGCTCCCAAATTGTCAGAGCTTGTGACATCATAAATATAGTGAATGGTGGTGTATGAGATATGATGTCTTGTCGGCCTAATATGGTCTTTCAAAGGATGGTTATTCGAATAACCTAAAGTTATCTTTGAGAGGAAAAGTACATTTCAACAAACTTTTTTGGTGTGGTACCTCGAGTGAGGTCTCTCGGTTGTGGTGTTTCGGGATGTTGTTTTAAGCCTGTTGAATAACGATTTTGCCCAAGTGTATCAAAGTGGTTGAGATTACTTTCCCAACGTTGCCTTGTTCCCAATCCTCCAAACTAAATCCTTAAGTGATTCCCTAGATGATGTCGATCGATAAACCATGTGAGCTCTCCCTTGTCCTACCAGACCATGTCCTTCGTAGGTACCGAACAACCTCAAATTTATTGTGAACCAGTACCAAGTATTTGAAAATAATATAGTATAAATATAAATCACTTCTCCTATTACAAGTGTGTTTACAAGGTTTCTTGGTCAAGCTTGTTTCCTGTGGGAGGTCTCTTGCGTGTCCATGCTCCTCTTGGGGTATTTGAGGGTGTAATGTAGTTATGGGACTTCCTACGAAACGATCTTCTTTTCGAATGATCTTGATTCTTTCATTAATCCTCTTATTTTGCAAGATTAGTCTTTCGATCACCCATTATCTTGGACCTCCCCCTATAAAGTCAAACTTATAGGGAAAGGAAGAGCCTACCAGAAAATTTAGGCGGATAGATGAGTGGATTACGAGACACGGTGATGAAAATGGGAATGTGATGGCTAGCGCTAAGGATGAATATGAGAGTACTTTACTTTTATTCATAATATTATTTTTTTCTCCTTTATTCTTTCCAATTTTTAGATCTATTTATAGTTTTATATATTTTGTTCATACTATAGGATGAGTTAATGGCTACTGAGAGTAGAAGAAAATATGGAGAAGTAAGTAGCCATGTTGAGGGAGGTATTGACACCGATGTAATTATTGAAGTATTTAGGAAGGATAAAAGGGGAAGTGTTCATGCTTATTCAAGACATCTCTCTAGGACACAACTTATTCATATTGGGATTGGGAGCGAAGAATTTGAATAGAGGAAAAAAGAAATTGCAAAAGATGCATTGAGTACTTATGAGCTCAACTCAAGATGACGCACTGTCGAGGATACCTTGAAGGTATATTTTCATATTCTTAATTTATATTATGCCATTTTATAGCTTCATTGTGTTATTCATGATCTTAACTTTCATTTTTTCTCCATTTATAGTATAGGTTATGTGTGATATTTTATTAGGCACGAAAGAAAGTGGGGCATCATTGAACGTTTTCACGAGTGATCGATCCAACTTAACCAATCGTCCTTATCCTCTAACCCAAAATGTGATATATTTTTGCATCGATTGGTGCATCTTAAATTCATCATCCTCTCCACATTCCCATGAATGAACCTAACGTCCTATTATGTAATAAGTATGGTAAAAATTTAGCAAAAGGACATGTTGTGAAATTTTCATCATGATGAATGTGTCGCTTAAACCGTCCACAAGATGGAGAAAAGATAGTTGGCATGGAGGAACTGTTCAACCCTGACTCTCATTTGTGGGGCGCTCCTCAAGATGGTTTTTATACCTAGGTTAGCTTTAAGGATGGAATATATCTTATATGGATTGATTATTAGTTGAAGTACATTTGATTCTGGTTATGGATGGATAATGACATTATTTTTGCTTATGTTTTTGTGCAAATGAACCTATTCTAGTATATTTGGATGGTTTCTTTTTTGGTATGCTTATTATAGATTATGCATATATATGCTTGTTATGGATAATGATGTGATGGTTATTGATTATGCATAACTTATTTTCTCCCTCTCGTTTTTATATATATGCCAAGTTCATTAATTCTTTAAATATTTTAACAAGCATGAGCTTTTATGAATTTATTTTGGTCAATTTGGCGGTGCCCTATCCATATATGTGGTATTTTCTAACGAGATAAAACCATTAGAAATTCCTAATTTTAACGGTTTAGATTCCTTACTAAGTAAAAGAAAAAAAATGTTAGAATACCTCCTCACATCAATAACGATTTTTATTATCTATAATGGTTATTGTTCATCATAAATACCAAATTTCAAATGATTTTAATCCATTAGAATTATTAAATTTACTAACAATTTATGTTTGTTAAAAATCGTATTTCTAGCACATTATTCCTAAGGGATATACCCGTTAGAAAATTTATTTCTAACACTTAGATTTATTTGGGCTATGCATAGGTATATTTATTCTTGAGTATAATTTGAATATCCCTACTTATTCCATGAGGAAGAATAATCTTACACGGTTGAATATCCCAGATTCTCAATCTTATTGGTGATTGTGTTATGAAAATCAATAACTGTTAGGGTCGCATCAAAAAGAGGAGGACGTTAAGGAAATTAGTAATATTGGACATTCCTACCCATTTACAATCCAAAAATTTAATTGGCAAAATATTGAAATATTTTGGAGCTGAAATACCTTTCCAAGCCCAAAACCTTATATTATATTTAGTAGCATTTTTAAAATTAGGATCTAAAAAATAATTATATATAAACTTTAGTCCATATAGAAGTTTCATTAGTTAATAAATTCCAGCGTAGTTCGAATAAAATATTTATTTAGGATTTCAAGAACTTTAAATTTTTAGCATGATTAACTGATCCCCCTTGGAGACAAATGTGTACAAGTATTAGCCCAGCATGCAAACATATTTAGTGTAAGGCCCTTTACATGTGTTTATAGTAGTTAAGTTGCCAAAAATACCCTTTGGATGGTAATCGATTAATAACAAGTTGCAAAATATATGTGATTACCATGACAAGACACATGTCCAATTCCTTTTTGGATTCATTGATTATCTCAATCATAGTATCTCAAATATTACCTCTACGGTTGTAGCCAATATATATGTTATATAAAATATTTTTATATACGTAACTCTTCATCATTTTTCAATCTTATGATTCTATTAGGGTTCTTATTATTTGAATCTTATGAGTTTAGTCTCGTTTAATAAGTTAACAATTGAATATAATTATGTTACATGTTTTGTTAAGCATGGTAAAGTGAGTGCCGCTATAATGATATCCGCAACGTGTTCTTATGAGAAATTTATTTTCAAAAATCCATGTGAAATGCTAAAAGTTGAGTTCAAAATCACTTTATATGAGTTATAAAGTCTCAGATAATCCATGTTGTATGCTAGATGATGAGATTCATATGGAGAACATGCTTGGATATTATATATATATATATATACTCACTAGAGTGACTACACATTGTATACACTAGAGTGACTACACATTGTTCAATAAGAGGAAAAAATCGGTTGGATTAATGCTTGTGGCATCTAATATTTTCATTAGTACTTTTTTTGAATTGGATAAATAATACCAAAAACTATCATTCAGAAATACATATATAGAGTTAAATCATCAATCCAAAGGTAAAATGCATGAAACTGATTATATTCCTATATTCAAAATCACAATATCTATACTAAGGAACTGGACGTATACCATGCATTAATTAGAAACTTTTAATAATCCTACGACAAAATAACCATAAATATAGATATATTTATATAATATGAACTGAGGTAAATGTGTGGTTCTCAAATGAAAAGAAATTTCATTGACTCATAAATTTAAGAAAATAATTTTAATGAGTAATTTTATAAGGAAAATTAATCAATTGACTTTTCAGGAAGCTACTTATTTAAAAACCCGATGGTTCGAATAAATTACGAATGGTGAAATTAACAAATTTTTGGGTCAATGAATTTAGTAAATAAAATAATGTAATTAGTAAATTTTTAGGATACTTGAGTTTTTAAATAAACACGACTAATTGGGTGTATTGAATATAAATTCAATTCACACAATTTTTTTTTTTAAATACATCATAGTGTATTAAATAATATGAAGCCTATATAGACTATCAATAATTTAGAGGACATTATGGGAAAAAAAACAAAAACATTCTTAAGGTTTTTGGTAACAGGGTTCATATTCTTTTCCAAGACAATTAATGGTATGACATATGAAAATAATAGTTATACAACTAACAATAAGTTGTTTTAGTAGAGAAATACTCAGATTTATTAGGGCTCTATGTAGATATATTTTTCTTGAGTACACTTTGAATATCCCTACTTATTCCACGAGGAGGAATATTATTAAAAGGTTGAATATCCCAGATTTTCAATCATTATTAGCGTTTATATTATGAAACTCATTAATCATTAGTGTCACATCATTAAGAGAAATACGTTAAGGTAATTAGAAAGATTGGACATTTTGCACGAGGACGAATAATATTAAAAGGTTGAATATTCTAAATTCATAATCATTATTAGTGTTTTTGTTTTGAAAATCATCAATTGTTAGTGTCACATCATTAAGAGAAAGACGTTAAGGTAATTAGAATATTGGAGATTCTTACGCATTTGCAATCCAAAAATTTAATTGGAAAATAAAAATAGGAATTTGAAATATTTTGGAGTTAAAATACCTTTCCAAACCCAAAACCTTTTTATTATACTTGATAGAATTTTTAAAATTAGGGTTAAGAAAATAATTATTTTTATAAACTTTGTTCCACATAGAATTTCAGTAGTTAATAAATTCCAAGCTAGTTCTTATATAATATAAATTTAGGACTTCAAGAACTTCAATTTTTTAAGCACGATTAACTGATCGCCCTTGGAGACAAACGTGTACAAGTGTTGGCTTTGGATTCAAACACGTTTAGTCTAATGCCCCTCGCATATGTTTAAAGTAGCTAAGTTGCCAAAAGTACCCTTTACATGGTAATCGGTTAATAATAAGTTGCAAAAAGTATGTGCTTATAATGACAATCCACAAGTCCATTACCCTTTTGGATTCAATGATTATCTCCATTACGTTATCTCAAAGATTACCTTTGCAATTTTAGGCGATCTATATGTTAAATAAGTTCTTATCTACATGTCCAATCCTACAATGCTATTAGTTGGGGTTCTTATTATTTGAATATTGTGAATCAAGTCTTGTTTAACAAGTTAAGAACGAAAAACTATTTTATTACATATTTTGTGTTGCTATAGTGATATTGGTAGTGTGTTTTTACGAGGAATTAGTTGAAAAAATCTTCGTGAAATGGAAAAAGTTAAGATCAACTTAATTTTATATGAGTTATGAAGTCTCGGATAATCCATGTTGTATGTTAGATGATTAGATTAATATGGAGAACATGTGTAACACCCATACCCATCGATTAATAAAAAGTAGCAGTTTTGATCATTTGTATTTAATTATTTTCAAGAGTTTTGACCATGTGTGGGTATAAATGAATTAACTCAAAAATTATTACCTAGTTGTTAAATTTATAAAATATTATGGAGCAAAAATTAAAATTCAAAAAAATAATAAAAAATAAATGAATTTCGAATCAATTCGAAATGATTCTGGATTGATCCGGCACACCTGAGACATCAGTCTGCATTTCCTTTTGAGTTTTCACCAATGAAAATAGTATGGGGTATAAAAGGCAGTCATCTAGACATATTACCTAGCTCCCTACCCCTCATTTAACATTGTGGTTTCATCATTGAATGGTGGGAGGCCATTAATTTATGTTTTGGGACATTATAAGAGAGAGAGGTGGGGGACTTCACATTCACCTCATCTCTACAGAAAGTACGAGCTTTGAGTCTTCTTACTTAATACTCTGCTAGTATTTCTCCTACTGGGTGCATCCTCATTCCCCATCATTTTCCAACCCCCTTCCAAGTGCTTCAGGAAAATATAAAAGCTAGGAAATCGTGAGAGGAAAGGAAGAGTTTATGCGCCAGTAGAGCTCTGTTTACTATTTTCTTTAAATGCAACTTATGATTGCGTTATTTGGAAGTATTTGAAATTACTTTTAATTTGGTTTATAATAAGACCAAATGATGTGGACTTTCTTTAATTATTTTTTAATGAAGTTAGCATAAATAATGCTACTTAATTAAATGGTCATCGTTTGATAAAAACAACTTAAGTATATTTTTTGACACAATTAAATAATCAAGTATTTAGAAAAAGGGATTTTCTTAAATGAAATCAAAGTAATTAGGCAGCGTGCGTACTGGTGGAAGCACCAATGAGTTACACCAAATGACTCACGCAATTAGGCAACTGGATGATTCTCTCTCTCAATAGAACTAAGGCAACGGTAGCTAGGCAGAGAGAAACATGGTGGCCACTATATTAAAAGAGTTTAGAAAACTCAACCCCTCTACGTTTAGCGATACTTCGGGGCCTTAAGAGGCCAAAGAGTGGCTGCAACACGTCATTTGTATTTTTGAGGTTGTTAAATTATCTCCTACTTATCATGTCCATGTGGCTACATTTCAATTTATGTACCGGGCCTAACAATGGTGGACGTCCTATCCAACCTGTTTGAATGGGGCAGTCCTTTGGGAAGATTTCAAGGTGACATTTCTGGACTGGTAATTTGTAAATGCTTATGGTGATGGAAAAAAGAATGAGTTATGTAACTTATTCCAAGGGAAAATGTCCATTGGTGAATATGAGGTGGAGTTTAAAATCATGTCGGATTATTACAAGTATGTATCAGGTAATGAGAAAGAAAATACTCGTTTGTTCATAAAGGGTCTTAATCTCTCCAGTCAAATACTCATAGTCAAACAAGCCATTCGTGGGTTTAGGGAAACATTTAACAAATCCATCGGGTTAGAGATGGAGTTCACGGATGCTAAACCAATCAAAGAAAAGAGAAAAGGGTTTGATGGTGGGAAAAACGGCTGTGGAAAAAAACTTCGAGACAATGGTCCAAAGGGTTCTTTGCAAAACTAAAAGAAGCAGTTCATGTCATTTATACACAAAACCAAGATAAAGCTAAAGGGTTCGTGCATCAAGACCAAAGTTATTTTGTATGTGTATCTCATGAACATTTTAAGAGAAAGTGGCCATAAAGACACAATAATCCTCAATCCAGCAATCAGGGTTCCATCTTCTAGCCAATTAGGAACTCAAATTTTAGTACACCCGCCGAGTATTCTCATCACTCTAGTGGATTCCAACAAATTAGGTACAAAAATATTGGTTCACATCCCAGTCAGGGGTATGGAAGACAAGGTCAATCAAATCAGCAGGGAAGTCAAAACAATAGGTTTAACCAAGGGCGTGCCTATGCTCTCTCACGACCAACAGCTCAAACATATGCCACTATTATGGAAGGTATGATCTTAGTTTACAATAAATGGGTCCGAACATTATTTGATTTTAGTGCATATCCAATTCTTTAGCTTGTACTTTGGGTCATAAAGTGGATTTCTTTTATCCCCTATTTTCGTGGGACTTCTTATTGGTAAAGGTATTTATCTAAACTATATTTATCGTAATTGCATTATTAGTATGGGAGAGTATGTTCTTGAGTATGACTTAATTTTCATGGGCATGGAGGGTTTTGAGGTGATCCTCGAAATAGATTGTCTACCTTTTTTTAATGCCACGATAGAATATAAGTCTCACAAAATTTTGGTGTTACTATTGGACGGGTAGAGTTAATAGTGAACAATTCATGGACCATCCTTGCAAATACACTAACAATAAGGAATAATCAAATTATTTTGGCCCAAACCATATGGTCTTGGATTATCCAATTGTGTGAGAATTTCTGATCATATTGACAGAGGAACTTCCATGGTTAGTACCACAAAGAGAGATTGATTTTGCAATAGAGATACATTCTGGTTTCTCACCCGTTTCTATTCCGTCACACCATTTGTCTCTAAATGAACTTAAAAAATTGAAGATTTAGTTAGAGTATTGATTGTCTAAGGGCTTCATTAGACCGATTGTGTCACCGTGGGGTGCACCAGTTATTATTTCCAAGAAGAAGGACAATTCACTCAGACTTTTCATTGACTACATAAAGTTGAATAGAGTCATGATGAAGAATAAATATCCTATGACCTGAATTGGTGATTTATTCGATTAGTTACAAGGCTAAGGTACATTTTCAAAGATAGACATTCGATCTAGTTACCATCAATTACTGTTTAGAACTGAGGACATCCAGAAGACAACATTATGGATAAGATACGATAACTATGAGTTCTTTTTTCTGCCGTTCGAGTTAACGAATGCACCTGTAACATTTATGGACCTGGGGAATCGAATTTACCACCCATACATGGATTGGTTTGTTATGGTGTTTGTTGATGACATCTTATTTTACTATCTTCAAGAGTGGACCACTAGGAGAATCTACGCATGAATTTACAAGAACTCCTAGAGAATCCATTGTATGGAAAGTTCATGAAATAAGATTTATGAATGGACGAGGTTAAATTTCTTGGCCATGTCATCCCAAGACATGGAATTTCTATAGATCTAGCTCAAGTTATGTTAAATTGGTAACAACCAAGGATAGTCACCTAAATAAGAAGTTTCTTAGGACTCGTCGGGTATTACAAGCATGGCATATAGGGTTTTTCTCAAATTTCCTCACACCTCACTAGGTTGATACAAAAGGAGGTTCGCTTTGAGTGGATAAACGAGTGCGAGTCATCATTTCAAAATTTAAAAGTCCGACTAAATTGAGCACTAGTACTTATCCTACAAGAATGAGGAAAATGTTACGTTGCATATTATGATGCATTAGGGGTGAGTTTCGGAGCATTATTGATGCAAGGGGAGAATGTGGTAACTTACGCATCAAGGTAGTTGAAAGTTCACGAGAAGAACTATCCAACGCACACTACACCAAATCCTATGAATGGTCACGCCCAGTTGGTCACGGCCCAAGTCCCTGACTAACTGGTCACGGACTTGGTCCATGACCATCTTAATTTTTGGCGTGATCATATTCATTACCACACTGAGTCGTGGATGATTTAGAAGTGGTCAAGGCCCAAATCCCTGACCACTATGGGTCACAAACTTGGGCCGTGACCATCTTCGTGCCGAAATTCCCTCCAAGCTTGATTGTGGGTGGATCACAGACTGGGGCTGTGACCATAGGCATGACGAAGCATAAAACACACACACTAAGGGTCACGGCTGGGGGTCATGACCATTTCCTGGTGTAGGTCACGGATATAGGTCATGACCAGTTGGCAATAAACCACGCAGCTAGCTTGATTAATGGGTTACGGTTGGTGGGTCATGGCTCTAGGCCGTGACCATGTCATTCCTAAAAAAATAAAGCAGTCGCCTCATTTTTTTTTCCCCGCCTCTCTTTGCTGATGGCATTTACCAAACACGGTTGACTTCTCTCTCTCTCTCTCGTCATAGACGAAGCTATGGTCGACCATACCTTGAATAAGCCATGGAATAACCATGGTCGACAATGGCATTTACAAAATGTTGATGACTATTGGATCATAATGAAGATACGCCTCTCTTTCATCAAAGACGAACATATCTGGGTTGAAGGAATACCCTAACTGAAATCTATGATTCAAATGTATTTTTTTAAAAATTTGGTTTTGATTCATATTTAGGTTTCTACATATCTTGGATAATGGGGTTCATATTTAGGTTTTGATTCATATATGGGTTTCAATTGGGTAAGCGGATTTCATATACAAATGTTTGGGGGTTTTTTTTTTGCACTTCTTACATTTTTTGTGGGCTTTGAGTTGTCTTCGATTTAAATTCATTTTATTTTTATGGGCTTTGATTTGTGTTTTTTCCTTTATTTCTGATTGGTGTCTCAACAAATGATAGGGTATTTTTTATAAATATTATTAATTTTATATATTATTATTGTTATTTACTCAAATGTGAATACATTACAATTGGCAGGAGTATGGTCATATGTTTGAGTTTCTATGCATTTTGACGGAATATGGACAGTGAAGATTTATTCAAATTTGAAGGAATATATGTAAAAATATCGTTCGACTGTTCCCGCCACCGCCAATGGCACCAACATCACTCGAAGACCATTTACGCCAATCATAATTCACACCGTTCACCTCAAATTTTTCAACCACAAGGTTCATCATCAACCACATAATTAGTTAGTTTTTTAATTAGCTTTTAGAGTTTCAAAATTAGGGCCTTGATACTATATTTGGTTTTTCAGTTTTAGTTATTGTTATATCATTTTGAATGAACCAGACTCTAGAATAAATTTTTGTATTTAAAGTCAGATCCATCATTTTTTTCGATTCTTTATTTGCTTGGTGTCTAGATGGTACAACATACTTTTCCCAAATCAATGTTTTTGGAATATGTGTCTAACTATCAAAGTTTTTTGCTAATGTTTTGCAGATCATACCTACAACACATATGTGCTGACATAACTAAGTCTTCTTTTTTGATGTTTCAACTTACTAATCCATGGTTTGGCTAGTTGGGTATGTTTTGAGCCTTGGAGGTTTCTAATTTGGAAGTTTATAGTATGAGATTTGTTATGCTAGATGCTTAATCGTTTTACAAATAAATGCCTTTTCCTCTTTTGGATATTTGAAGATATTAATTCATGGTTATGGAGTCAAAGACTTGAATGATTTGGTACCGAATCTTTTTCACAATACTGATCTAATGTTAGAAGTGTATAGTACGAAGATATAAAATTGAAGTTTCTAATTTCGTAGTTATTCATGTCTATGTGTAGTCAATATATATTGCAAAGTTGATCATTAATATTATCAATAAACATGGTATGCCTCTCAGGTTATCATTAATGTTTTATTGGTTTATAGGCAATGGATTGTGGTATGCCTTAGCCACTGACATAAAATCTCACAAGTATAGTTCTTTATTCGGGGTTGATAGACCTATGGTGTGACAAATCGAATATAATTATGATAAATTATATTTAAATCATGCTTACCTTGTGTGATATTAATAATGTGTTCTTAGTATATCTAATGTTAAGTGATTATGTTTAGTCTAATCCTACTTTCATAAATCACGAAATGTCGAGTTATTTACAAACACAAAATTTTGTTGTTTTTGATAGAAATGTCCCTGTTTAAGACTAGTTTTGACCTTTATAACATAACAATTGACTTGAGGTGAAAACTATAGACATGTGATTTAGGGTTGTAACACAATAAACGGTGCCTCAAACGGATGTATGAGTAAGAAGTTAGGCCAAATTTACGAACAAAGGGAAAATCTGTCAATTCCCTTTAAGTGGTAAATTGTCTTTTATTAAACCAAATGGTTTAATTTGATCGGTTGGCTTGGGAGGCAGCTTTGGCCGACTTAAAACTCTCCCGATAACTTATTTAAAAATCAAATTATGCCCTAGATTCAGTTTCAAGTGTTGTTAGCTTGAGGAAAGAGAAAGTAGAAGTTTAGGAAGAAAAAGTGTAGAAAAATCCGTAGAAATTACGTAAAAGTCCCGAAGGTAATTCTAATCGCAATTCTTGTTATTTTTCTTATATTACTGATTTAGATGATATAAATCATCAGTTTTTACTAAAGTTTCAGACCTTTATATATATGTTTGGTTAGATGAAAGTTTAAGTTAAATTGACTGTACAAACCCTTAAAATTCCTTTGTATTGAAACCCCTTGTATTCAAACTTGTATATATCTTTGTGTACTTACTGTAATTGCAAAATTCCAATTGGATATGAAAATAGACTCATATATTCATATCATATCCTAAAATTAGAATTTATCTCCTTGTGGTTAGGCCTTAATTATGATTTCAATTTGGTACATAGTTGCTGTTTGTATATTTCATTTCGGTATGTCCTGAGTTTAGTCAAGCTTTTGACATAGCAAATGAAGTCAAAAAATTATAAAACTTTAATTCTATACTATTCAGTATGTTTACTGAAAATGGGTTGAAAATCATGGGAATTTATGATTTATAAAAATTATGAAAATTCTTGGAAGTCGAAGGAACAATAGAGGAGCTTGTAAAAAAAGATTTCTTGTGTTGTAAAGAAATGGTCATAACTTGCTCTAGGAAGCTTGAAAAATTACACCGTCACTTGTACTGGAAAGTATATTCATATATGTTTTCATATTGATAAGTTTGGACACCTGTATTTATACAATTTGGGAATATAGGACGGTTGAGTATAGAAGACAATAATTTGAGGCCATATTGAATACCCCATGAAAGAATATTGTTATCTCCTCTTTCTAAAGAGTATTTTGAGTACATGTTTCATGTGTACATACATTGAGAAGTATGTTTTCATATTTACTTGGGTTTAATTATAAATCCCTTATGAGGTATTTCCTACGGTTGAATGTTCATAGCTTTATCAACATGTGTACCATTGTTTTGTCTTTACTCATGTTTCATGAAATGTGACTGAAGTGGAATTATATTGTTGTTGTATAGTCATGGAAAGTTACATAATTATGTTAGGATAATACTTATGATTGAGATTTAGTACTGATTTAGTTGGATTGACAGGTGTAAGGTGTAATCAACCATGTTCAGCTCCACCCGAAGGAAATATAAATATATAGTTGACAACCCAAGGTGAGTGTACTCACTGGAATGAGGTATTTGTATACTGTTACGAATATGATCATAATGTTATGAATATAAAATTATTCATTTCGGTTTATCGAAATGGGAGGTTACTCCTCGACCCGGAATGGGGGAGATTTGTCTATTAATGACAAGGGGTTACTCCTCGACCAGGAATGGGGGAGAATTGTCTATTTAGACAGGATATGTCAATCATGATTCAGAAAAGTTGGTCATTCATTATGAATGAGTCGGATAAGTTAATACATAATTATATGGACATGATTTATTGCATTTAAATTCATGCAGTAGTATAGTAATGATGCATTCACTGGGTTATTTTGCTCATGGTTCCTATGTTCACATTTTTTTTCAGGTAACGCGATGTCACTGCCAAATCTAGGAGGTCGGGTTGGGTTAGCTAGGAATGGGAGAAACATGGATTTTTTTGTGTGAAATGATGTAATTAAGTTTACCTTATCCTTCAAGAACGTTTTTATGGACATGACTACTCTGATATTGTAAAAAGGCTTTTAGTTATATGGATTTACAATGATGACTCTGAAATTAAAACTCATGTTTATGGTTTGGTTAGATTAATTATGGTTTGACTCACTTTGACTTTCAGACTTAATTATAAGTAACTGGGGTGGGGTGTGTCAGCTTTTGGTATCAGAGCCTAGGTTTTAGAGGTTCTGGAGTTAGAAGAGTCTAGATTTGGCAGTGAATGTTATAAATATATTTTATTTGATACTAACGATTATGTTAGGAAAGATATGTCTATATGTATGTTGTTATATCTTTGATTTATTTTAGATATAAAAGAATGGAAGGAGGAAATGTTAATGTGGGAATAGAAGATGAGACTTAAAATATGGCTGCAGAAGCGGAGGTTGATCAACCTTTTTATAGAAATGTAGAACCCGAGCTAGAACAACTGACACACATGCAAAAAATGGCACGTGCTATGACTCTAATGGCAGAGCAGCAAGCTATATTTATGGCTCAGATGGAAGAACAACAGACTAGGCAACTGGAGGCACAATCATTAGCTAGGGCTGAGGAGGTGATACACCGGGAAGAAAGGAGTACTTCACATGAGAAATTTATTAAGATGAACCCACCATCGTTCGAAGGAGCAGTTGATCCAGTAGAGGCAGAAGTCTGGGTTAAAGATATTGAACTTATCTTTGGGGTAATGAGGATGCCTAAAAATCAATGAGTGACCTTAGCGACGTATATGCTGAATGGAGAAGCTAAATATTGGTCGGATGCCACAAAACATTTGTTGATTACTCCAGGAGGTGGGAATGTGATCTCATGCGATGATTTTGTCAAAGCTTTGTATGATAAGTATTTTCCCCCAATGTATCGAAAATAAAAAGAGAAGGAATATTTCATGTTAAATCTGGGAAGCATGACTGTTAGGGAATACGAACCTAAGCTTACAGCCTTATCTCGATTTGCTTCAAGGTTTATACGAAATGAGGAAGATATGTGCAGCCGATTTCTCGATGAACTTGAGTTAGTCATTAAATCTAGATTGTCGGCTTTAGAGACTGCTAACTATTCAGCCTTGGTGAACAAAGCCATGCTAATAGAAAGGGACTTGAATGGAGATAGAGGGAATCGAGAATGAGGCGTAAAGAGAAGTAGATTCAACCCAAATTATCAAAAGGGCAGTGATACAGAATATTCGAGACTTGGAGGGTAGAAATTTCAATAGGGTAGAAGTATGGGAAGTAGTTTGCAAAGGGGTGAAGCTAGTGGTGGGAGAGGTTCAGGAGTTTCAGTGCAAGGAGATCCGAATGTTTGTTGCTTTTGTGGGACATCGGGTCATATACAGAGAAATTGCCCAAAGATACTGAATATATAATGTTTTAACTATCATCATAAGGGTCATTTGAGAAAGAATTGTCCTATGTTATCAAGAGCAGTTTCAGTTAGTAGTGTGGGGCCTCATAAAGGATCATCTCCAGGCAGTGACACTAGGGAAAGAGTTACAGAACAAGCAACTAGATCATGGGCAGGAGGAAGAGTGTTTGCGATGACGCTGCAAGATGCCCATGCTACACCAGAAGTGGTTACAGGTAAACTCTCTATTACAAATAAAGATTTATATGCACTCATTGATCCTGGATCTACGCATTCATTTGTGGAATTACATATTGTTTCATATTTGCGTATACCAAGTTCATTTCTCAATTATGCCTTATATATTTCTTCCCCAGTGGAAAGTGTGATTCTGGTTGAGCACGTTTATAAAGATTGTGTCTTACAAATGGGTGAGAGGGATTTCTTTGTTGACTTGATACTGTTAGCCATTCGGGATTTTGATATTATATTGGGGATGGATTGGTTATCATCGTATCATGCTTCCATTGATTGTTTTCGAAAAGAAGTTACATTTCATCTTCTTGGTGAACCCGAGTTCCAGTTTATAAGGGAAAGGAATGTTGTCCCTAATTATTTTATCTCAGCAATTAAGAGTAGAAAGTTATTAAGTAAAGGTTGTACAGGGTATTTAGCTTATGTTGTTGATGTTAGTAAGGAAGCACTTAAAGTTGAAAATATACCAGTAGTTAGAGAATTTTTTGATGTCTTTCCAGAGGAATTGTCAGGATTGCCACCCGATAGGGAAGTAGAGTTTTCCATTGAATTAATTCCAGGTACTGGTCCGATTTCCCTTGCTCCTTATAGAATGGCACCAATAGAGTTGAAAGAATTGAAAGTGAAATTACAAGATCTAATAAGCACAGGATTCATTCGGCCTAATGTTTCGACATGGGGAGCCCCAGTGTTATTTATGAAAAAGAAAGATGGGACAATGCGATTATGTATTGATTATCGGCAGATGAATAAGGTTACCATTAGAAATAAGTACCCTTTACCTCGTATCGATGATTTGTTTGATCAATTACAGGGGGCCACAGTATTTTCGAAGATTGATTTGAGATCGGGTTACCCCCAATTGAAGGTAAAGGGTAGCGATATTTCCAAAATTGCTTTTCGAACTCGATATGGGCAGTATGAGTTTTTGGTGATGCCATTTGGATTAACTAATGACCCAACAGTTTATATGGATTTGATGAACCGGGTATTCCACCCTTTCATTGATTCATTTGTGATTGTATTCATAGACGATGTTATGATTTACTCGTGTAGCATGGAGGAACATGAGAAACATTTGATACTTGTATTATAAATTTTGAGAAAGAATAAATTATTTGCTAAATTCAGCAAGTGTGAGTTTTGGTTGAATGAGATTGTGTTTTTAGGGCACGTTGTCTCGGGAAATAGGATATATGTTGATCCAAAGAAGGTAGAAGCAATCGTAGAATGGGAGAGTCCTAAGAATGTGACAGAAATTAGGAGTTTCCTAGGATTGGTAGGTTACTATCGCAGATTCATTAAGGGATTTTCAGCAATAGCATTACCATTGAAAAATTTGACTCGTAAAGAAGTCAAGTTTGTATTGGATGAAGAATACGAGAGGAGTTTTAAAGAATTAAAGAATCGGTTGGTTTCAGCCCCTATACTTACTATTCAATGTGGGAATGAGTCTTTTGTGATCCATACAGACGCTTCATTTCAGGGTTAGGATGTGTTCTTATGCAGAATGGGAAGGTAATAGCATATCCTTTCAGACAATTAAAGACGCATGAACGAAACTACCCTACACATGATTTGGAGCTAGCAGCCATTGTTTTTGCTTTTAAGTTGTGGAGACATTAATTGTATGGAGAAACTTGTGAGATATTTATAGATCATCAAAGTTTGAAATATTTGTTTACACAAAGAGAATTGAATTTGAGACAGAGGCATTGGATAGAGCTGATTAAAGACTATGACTGTACCATTCATCATCATCCTGGGAAGGCCAATGTAGTAGCAGATGCTTTGAGTCAAAAATCATCAGGGATTCTTGGTTGCATACGGTGTGCCCATGTTGGAAATATTCTTGACTTGGCATCGATAGGGATTGAATTAAAGTTTTCAAAAAGGGGGGGATTATTAGTACATGTCACAGTGAGACCTTTATTTGCATAACGCATACGAAATTTTCAGATTTGTGATCCATTCCTTGAGAAGAAGAAACAAGATATCCTGGATGGTAAAGAGAGTGACTTTGAGATTAAGAATGATGAATCCTTGTGTTATAAAAACAGGATTTGTGTACCGAATGATTCACCCTTAAAGAAGGATATATTAGCATAGGCACATAGTTCTATTTACTCTATGCATCCGGGAGGTACCAAAATGTACAGAGATTTGAAAGAGTATTCTTGGTGGAATAATATGAAATGTGAGATTGTAGAGTTCGTAGCTAAATGTTTAGTATGCCAGCAAGTAAAGGCAGAGCATCAGAAGCCGGTGGGATTATTACAGTCATTGCCTATTCCAGAATGGAAGTGTGAGTATATAACGATGGATTTTGTCATAGGATTACCCCGATCACCAAAGGGGCATGATTCTATTTGGGTGATTGTATACCGATTGATGAAGTCGGCCCGTTTTCTTCCAGTTAAGACCACCTACACTGTTGATAAGTATGCACGTATGTACATTGATGAGATTATCCGTTTACACGGGGCAACGGTGTCAATTGTATCAGATAGAGATCCAACGTTCACTTCTAAGTTTTGGCCTCATCTACAGAATGCCATGGGCACAAGTTTGAAGTTCAGCACTTCATTTCATCCACAAACTGATGGGCATTCAGAAAGGACGATTCAAATATTAGAAGACATGTTACTAGCTTATGTATTTGACTTCAAGGGTAGTTGGGATGATCAATTGCCATTGATGGAATTCTCGTATGATAATAGTTATCATTCCACCATTAGTATGGCTTCGTATGAAGCTTTATATGCGAGGAGATGGAGAACGCCTTTGTGTTGGGATGAAGTGGGTGAAAGGAAAATATTGGGTCCTGAATTAATAGATGTGACGAATGAAAAGATCAAAATGATTCAGGAATGGATAAAGATAGCGCAAAGTAGGCAAAAATTTTATGCAGATAAGAGGAAGTATCCATTGGAATTTCAGAAGGGAGATTTTGTATTCCTGCGTATTTCACCATGGAAAGGTGTTATGAGATTTGGGAAGAAGGGAAAACTAAGTCCAAGATACATTGGACCATATGAGGTGTTGGAAAGAATTGGGAACCTGGCATATAGATTAGCATTACCTCCAGATTTATCACATTTACATGATGTGTTTCACATATCTATGCTTCGTAAGTATTTGGCGGATCCATCTCATCAGTTGAAAACTCAACCAATTGAACAGAAGGAAGACTTGTCGTACATCGAGGAACCAATGGAAATTATTAATCGTAAGGAGAAAGTATTGAGAAATAAAGTTATTCCCTTAGTTAAAGTTATGTGGATGACTCATAGAATTAAAGAAGCAGCTTGGGAAGCGGAGGATAGCATGAAGAAACAGTATCCCATTTGTTTGGTAAGTGACCTTTATATTAAATTTCGGGGACGAAATTTTCTAAGGGGGGTGAGTTGTGACAACCCGAATATAATTATGATAAATTATATTTAAATCATGCTTACCTTATGTGATATTAATAATGTGTTATTAGTATATCTAATGTTAAGTGATTATGTTTAGTCTAATCCTACTTTCATAAATCATGAAATGTCGAATTATTTACAATCACAAAATTTTGTTGTTTTCGATAGAAATGTCCCTGTTTAAGACTAGTTTTGACCTTTATAACATAATAATTGACTTGAGGTGAAAACTATATAATTATAGACATGTGAGTTAGGGTTGTAACACAACAAACAGTGCATCAAACGGATGTACGAGTAAGAAGTTAGGCCAAATTTACGAACAAGGGGAAAATCTGTCAATTCCCTTTAAGTGGTAAATTGTCTTTTATTAAACCAAATGGTTTAATTTGATTGGTTGGCTTAGGAGGCAGCCTTGGCCGATTTAAAACTCTCACTATAACTTATTTCTTCATCAAATTATGTCCTAGGTTCAGTTTCAAGTGTTGTTAGCTTGAGGAAAGAGAAAGTAGAAGTTTATGAAGAAAAAGTGTAGAAAAATCCGTATAAATTACGTAAAAGTCCCGAAGGTAATCCTAATCGCAATTCTTGTTATTTTTCATATATTACTGATTTATATGATAAAATCATCAGTTTTTTACTAAAATTTCAGCCCTTTATATATATGTATGGTTAGATGAATGTTTAAGTTAAATTGACTGTACAAACCCTTAAAATTGCTTTGTATTGAAACCCCTTGTATTCAAACTTGTATATCTCTTTGTGTGCTTATTGTAATTGAGAAATTTCAATTGGATATGAAATTAGACTCCTTTATTCATATCATATACTAAAATTAGAATTTATCTCCTTGTGGTTAGTCCTTAATTATGATTTTAAGTTGGTACATAGTTGTTGTTTGTATATTTCATTTCGGTAGGTCCTGAGTTTAGTCAAGCTTTTGACATAGCAAATGAAGTCAAAAAATTATAAAACATTAATTCTGTATTATTCAGTATGTGTACTGAAAATGTGTTGAAAATCATGGGAATTTATGATTTATAAAGATTATGAAAATTCTTGGAAGTCGAAGGAACAATAGAGGAGCTTGTAGGGAAGATTTCTTGTTCTGTAAAGAAATGGTCATAACTTGCTCTAGGAAGCTTGAAAAATTGCACCGTCACTTGTACTGGAAAGTATATTCGTATATGTTTTCATATTGATAAATTTGGGCACCTGTATTTATACAATTTGGGAATATAGGATGGTTGAGTATAGAAGACAATAATTTGAGGCCATACTGAATACCCCATGAAAGAATATTGTTATCTCCTCTTTCTAAAGAGTATTTTGAGTACATGTTTCATGTGTACATACATTGAGAAGTATGTTTTCATATTTACTTGGGTTTAATTATAAATCCCTTATGAGGTATTTCCTACGGTTGAATGTTCATAACTTTATCAACATGTGTACCATTGTTTTGTCTTTACTCATGTTTCATGAAATGTGACTGAAGTGGAATTATATTTTTGTTGTATAGTCATGGAAAGTTACATAATTATGTTAGGATAATACTTATGATTGAGATTTAGTACTGATTTAGTTGGATTGACAGGTGTAAGGTCTAATCAACCCAGTTCAGTTCCACCCGAAGGAAATATACATAGTTGACAACCCAAGGTGAGTGTACTCACTGGAATGAGGTATTTGTATACTGTTATGAATATGATCATAATGTTATGAATATAAAATTATTCATTTCGGTATATCGAAATGGGAGGTTACTCCTCGACCCGGAATGGGGGAGATTTGTCTATTAATGATAAGGGGTTACTCCTCGACCAGGAATGGGGGAGAATTGTCTATTTAGACAGGATATGTGAATCATGATTCGAAAAAGTTGGTTATTCATTATGAATGTGCCGAATAAGTTAATACATAATTATATGGACATGATTTATTGCATTTAAATTCATGCAGTAGTATAGTAGTGATGCATTCACTGGGCTATTTTTCTCATGGTTCCTATGTTCACATTTTTTCCAGGTAATGCGATGTCACTGCCAAATCTAGGAGGTCGGGTTGGGTTAGCCAGGAATGGGAGAAACATGGATTTTTTTGTGTGAAATGATGTAATTAAGTTTAACTTATCCTTCAAGAAAGTTTTTATGGACATGACTACTCTGATGTTGTAAAAAGGCTTTTAGTTATATGGATTTACAATGATGACTCTGAAATTAAAACTCATGTTTATGGTTTGGTTAGATTAATTATGGTTTGACTCACTTTGACTTTCAGACTTAATTATAAGTAACTGGGTTGGGGTGTGTCATATGGGATGTTTAGTTTCGCTTCAAATTATTTTTCACATTATAGGCATACTTTACTGGTACATTATGGATCTATGGAGTTGATTTTTTTATTGTTACAGTTTTTAAAGAATATAACATTTTTTTAATAGAGCGGGATAAGTTCATGGGCCTGAAAAACGTAAATTTAATTAGGTTGTTTGGTTTCAACTTTGCCTATTAGCCTTGATACAAGATCAGATGTGTTCATTTCTCTTTTGAGTTAGATTCTTATATGTTCATTTCTCTCAGTACAACTCATCATTACTAATGAACTTTGATTCTAAGGGATGTAATGCACCACATATTTGAATTTGAATCCTGGTTCACAATCAAGAATGTTAACATACTCTATAAGGAAACTGTTCTTTATTCCAAATCAGTTACCAGCAAACTGTTGTTTGTCTAATTATAACTGATTAGATAGCGGCGTATGGCCCATGGAATCAACAGCCTAACAGGTGGGCATTTCTGAACAGCAGGATATTATTGAGAGTCGGAGTTCCTATTCGAGTCAGTTGCAAGGATTTTATTTCTCATATGCAAGGTAATGATATAGTCCAAGAATACAACATAGATGAATTCCTGTCCATGAATGTATTTTACGCTAGTTTCAAAGATATTTTGCTTTTAGTTTATTGTTTTGATCATGTTTTGGTTTACTCAAAGGGTGTAAGTTGCAGGCCTAAACTATATTTTGGACATTTATGTTATTTCTTTACTTTAATATTAGCGAGTTTTTTTGTGTGTGACTATTCTACTATTATTTTAATGAAATTGTATTAAACAACATAATGGTTTTCTACCATGTTCTAATGGTTATGTTCATCTATAAATGTATATTTCGAGATTTTATTTATGTCACGGCCTTGGGAATATATTGGATGCATGGATTCCTTGGGGGGGAGAATCGACATTCACACGTGTAATGAAAGAAATTCATATCCTGATTTGTGAGTTTTGTTTGATCAATGTACTTTATGCGTGTGATATTACCATGTTTCCATCACCTCTAAAGTGGCTTTTTTCTTAACAGGGGATAAAATTAATGGAGACCATGTTGCCATTACCTCTTCACAAAGAAGCTTTTTGGGAGATTTCTTAGACTTCAGTAGCGTACTCACAATAGTCGATATCTATTTCTTATCATCTTTTGTTGCAATTTGTAATCCATTTTCATGTTATTTTAGTACTCATAATAGTCGATACTTGGGACATCACCTTTATACAGTTTGTGATAGTGATGCCTAAGGTTTACCACATGATTAAAGGTCCCATTTTCTCTTCGTTTACAAAGTGTATATTATGCATAGGAATTAGGAAACATAGTTGACACAAGGAATAATATTTAAGTTTGTTTTAATTTTATGTAGGGATTGATTTTTTGTAATTAGGCCTTCTGAGATTGCAGCAGTAGTGGCAATAACTATTGCTATAGAAACTCAATCAGTAGACACTGAGAAAGCACTCTCTCTTATCACTCTCTATGTACCAAAGGTAAAGAGAGTTATGTAAAGCTTACCAAAATAAATATGAAAAAGAAATTCAGACCTTTATTTTTACAAATGACATTCAATTGAAAGACAAAAGTGGGAAGTAAAAGAGAGATTATTTAAGGTGTGTGACTCTTTTATCACATGGCGGAGTGCCACATCAGTGTGTATTAAAAATACATTTTTTCTATTGGTAGAATTTTTAAAAGTAGGAGACATAAATGATTATATAAACTTATGATGTTAGCTTTTCAATTACTGCTTTTTTATTTTTGGTTTTGTTGGAGAGTCTTCGAATGTGTTGAAGTTCGAGGAATTTTTTCTTTGAATCTGGTGGTTTGGGATATTCTAGATGGTGGTGTTAACTACTCCCGAACAATTGATAGGCATGGAAATACAATATCGAATCTTATATTGTGTCAAAAGGTGGTGTTGCCTCTGTGATTTATTATATGGTTGATCAAGTAACATTTTATTTTTGATGTTCTGCATGTTTCTTCATCCAAAAATGTTTTATATATAAAATCTTGTATGAGAATGTGTTTAATGACAAATTTTGCTTTCTTTTCGCTTTTATTACGAGTTTAGATAGATCAATTTTAATATTTCATTTCTCTTTTAGTTGCAACAGCAGCGACCCCCTTTCCTCTTCTTGACATATTTCGGTGACCGTCACCCTATCTCTCTACACACATTCCGATACATCTCTCTCTCTCTCTCTCTCTCTCTCTCTCTCTCTATATATATATATATATATATATAACAAGTAATGAGGGTGAAAAGGTAATAAGTAATAAGTAATCGTATACAAGTTAATTTAGACGGTTCTCATTATTGTTACTATATTCTAGGCAGGTGTAAATTTACTCTAAATCAACATTTATACAATTACTTATTAACTTTTCACCCTCGTTACTTGTTATATGACACTTGCTTTGAGTTGTTGTTTGGGATTCTTAAATTGTTGTTGGCCGGTGGATTTGAACATTTAGATGGCCATTGAGTTGGTTGGCCCTAGGAATTTCTAATATATTGCATTAATATTTGAATTCTTGTTGACTGGTGGACTTGAACATTTAGATGGCCATTGAGTTGGTTGGCCCTAAGAATTTCTAACATTTAGGGTTGTGATCAAATCGAATATATATAAGACATAAATAAAACATACTATAAATTTTAAAAGCTTGTTGTCAAACAATTAATAATGCAAAATAAAAATAACTATGTATAAATCATCACTATACACATTACTACCGAATAAATGATACATACTTACCATGGTCACATCAGAGGCACCAACACCTCGCACGGGACCAATGTAACTCGTAGGAACTGATCGCGTGGTCACGGGACTCCCAATTTGAGAATCGACGATAGTTTCTAAAAATCTATACTTAGGCTTAAAAACATGGCATTAGAGGGGCAAACCCCGAAACATCCCACAAACGGCCCCATGAGAGACATCGACACCTTGCACAGGACCAATGTAACTCGTAAGAACTGACCGCGTGGTCACGAGACTCCCGGTTTGAAAATATGACAATAATTTAAAATATCTAGACTTAGGCTTAAAAACATGGCGTTAGAGGGGAAACCCCAAAATAGCCGGCAAATGGCCCCGTGAGAGGCACCAAAACCTCTCACGGAACCAACGTAACTCATAGGAACTGACCGCGTAATCACATGACTCCCAATTTAAGAATATGATGAAAATTTGAAAATATCTACACTTAGGCTTAAAAATATGACGTTAAAGGTGAAAACCCCAAAATAACCCCCAAACGGCCTCGTGAGAGGCACCTACACCTCGCATGGGACCAATGTAACTCATAGGATTTGACCACGTGGTCACATGTCTCCCGATTTAGGAATATGATGATAATTTGAAAATATCTAGACTTAGGCTTAAAAACATGGCGTTAGAGGTGGAAACCCTGAAACAACCCTCAAACGGCCCATGAGAGACACCAACACCTCGAACGAGACCAATATAACTCGTAGGAATGATCGTTTGGTCACATGACTCTTGATTTCAGAATATAACGATAATTTAAAAATATCTAGACTTAGGCTTAAAATCATGGCGTTAGAGTGGCAAACGCCGAAACAGCCACCAAACAGCCCCATTAAAGGCAGTAACACCTCGCACGGGACCAATGTAACCAGAAGTGACTGACTGTGTCGTCACAAGACTCCCGTCTTGATATTCGACGACAATTAGAAAATATCTAGACTTAGGCTTAAAAACATGACGTTAGCGGCGGAAACCTAGAAATAGCCCCCAAACGGCCCCGTTAGACTCACCAACACCTCGCACGGGACCAATGTAACTCATAAGAACTGACCGCGTGGTCACGTGACTCTTGGTTTGAGAATACGATAAATATTTGAAAATATCTAGACTTAGGTTTAAAAACATAACGTAAGAGGTGGAAACCCTGAAATAGCCCCCCAAATAGCCCCGTGAGACACACCAACACCTCGTACGGGATCAATGTAACTTGTAGGACCTGATCGCGTGGTCACGGGACTCCCAATTTGAGAATAAGATGATAATTTAAAAATATCTATACTTAGACTTGAAAACATGGCGTTGGAGGGGGAAACCCTGAAGCAGCCCCCAAATGGCCCCATGAGAGGAACTGACACCTCGCACAGGACCAATGTAACTCGTAGGAACTGATCGCATGATTATGGGTCTCTCGATTCGATAATACGATAATAATTTAATATCTAGACTTAGGCTTAAAAACATGGCGGGAGAGCTGGAAACTATGAAATAGCCCCCAAACGGCTCTGTGAGAGGCACCAACACCTCGTACGGGACCGATGTAACTCGTATGAACTGACCACGTGGTCACGGGACTCTTAGTTTGAGAATACAATGAATATTTGAAATAATCTAAACTTAGGTTTAGAAGCATGGCGTTACATGGGGAAACCCTGAAATAATCCCCAAACGGCTCCATGAGAGGCACCAACATCTCACATGGGACTAATTAACTCGTAGGGACTAATCGCGTGGTCATGGGACTCCTGGTTCGAGAATACGATGGAAAATTCAAATTATCTAGACTTAGGCTTAAAAACATGGCGCTAGAGGGGGAAATCCCAAAACAGCCCCCAAACGGCCCCATAGAGGTACGGACACCAAGCACTGGACCAATATAACTCGTAGGAACTAACCACGTGGTCACGAGACTCCCGATTTGAGAATACGATGAATATTTGAAAGTATCTAGACTTAGGCTTAAAAACATGGCGTTAGAGGGGTAAACCCGAAATAGACCCCAGTGAGAGGCATCGACACTTCGCATGAGACCAATGTAACTCATAGGAAATGACCGCATGGTCACGAGACTTCTGGTTCGAGAATATGACGATAATTTGAAAATATCTTGACTTAGGCTTAAAAACATAGCGTTAGATGTGAAAACCCTGAAACAGCCCTCAAATGGCCCCATTAGAGGCACCAACACCTCTCACGGGACCAATGTAACTCGCAGGAACTGATCGTGTGGTCACGTGACTTTATAACTCATATATGCAATTTTTCAATTTGAATATGATTTTTTTAAAACTACTTTGTTACTGATATCATTTTTTTGTATTCAATTTTTTTGTAGGATAACATTGTATCGTTTGCTTTTGTCCACGTGGAACTCATGAACAAGATAATGGTTTACAACATAAAGATTGTTTATATAATGTTGTTGACATTCATGATTATATTTTTTATGTCTTATGGCCGTACAGGTTTTTATATTTTTATTGTTTGGTTTTATGGTTGTGTGACTTTTATAATTTGATTGTTAAATTATATGGCCGTGCGGGCTTTATATTAAGCAGATTTTATATTAACAGGGTTTAAAATGTCCAGAAAATAGAGAAAACTCTACCTAATTTTTTTTGGGTCTATGGATTATTAAGAATTGTAATATTTTTAAGCTTGTATTTACATTAGTTTATTAACAACATTCCCGATTCGCAATTTGTGATTTTTTTAGTTGTTTTGCCAATAATAAATATTTGTAACATCTCGTGCGCATCCAACGTAACACATAGCAACCGACCGCGCAGTCACGGGACCCCCAATTTTAGGATTAGACCCCAAATCACCCATTTTTTTATTATAGTTAAATATGGTCATGAACTTTGTCCATGACCATTTTTATTTTTTCCGTCGCGCATAAAAATGGTCATGGACAAAGTCCATGACCCTCAACCATGACGAAAAATGGTCGTGGCCAAAGTCCGTGACCCACACCACGATAAAAAAAATTTGGAAAAAATGGTCACGGTCAAAGTCCATGACGCCCAACCACGAGAGAAAATGGTCGCGGATAAAGTCCATGACCCACACCGCGACGGAAAAAAAACGGAAAAAATGGTCGCGGTATGGGTCACAAACTTTGACTGTGACCATTTTCGTCGCGATTGGGCGTCACGGACTTTGGTTGTGACCATTTTGTTCCATTTTTTTCGTCACGGTGTGGGTCACGGACTTTGGTGGGGACCATTTTTCGTCACGGTGTCACGGACTTTGGACGCGACAATTTTTTTCCTATCGTGGTGTGGGTCGCCATGTGAGTCGCGGCTCAAGTTCGCGACCATCTTTCGTGACCCCCCAATTGGTCAAGGACTTGGACCGCGACCCATAAAATTAGTCGCACCCGAAATAGTCACAGCCCAAGTCTGCGACCCACGGTCTTGGTCGGGGATTTGGGTCATGAACATTCGCCTATTTTGGTGTAGTGGCATGACCATGAACTTGGAGAAGTTGTCTTGGACCTTAAAATTTAGAGATATTACCTTTATGGGGAATGGATGGAGGTGTACTCGGATCATAGAAGTATCCAAAATATTTTCACTCAAAGAGACCTGAATCTCAGCAGGGATGATAGATAGAGCTCATGGAAGATTACGATTTTGGTCTTCATTACAACTTGGGTAAGGTCAATGTTGTATCCGACACATTAAGCAAGAACATACGGGAGTATTTTTGGCAGAAATGAAATGTTGACACTGTGTCCATCCAGAAGGCTTCTTTGGGGGTCCGGGGGAAATGTATCTACCAAGGTGGATCCCTCCTTCCTTTCCCTTTTATTAGTGTACGCGCAGGATTACATCCTTAATCGGGACGCTTGACCATCGTCGATGTGGGGCGATATGTAGAGATAGAGTCATTAGCCTATTTTGCACAAAACAGGCAAAAGAAATGTTGTTGCCTTGAGAGAACGACATTAAAGACAATATTGATTCTTACAAAACCAAGTACTTCAAAGGTCCATCAACTAAGTTACAAAATAAGAAGGTGTTAGGCACCCATCCCACCCCTTCGATCTTTCATGGGCATGTGTTAATATTCTCCAGTAGAACTCCGTGATGTGCGTGCTTATGTGAATAATATAAATGGAGGACGGAATCACTCGACTCATATCATGGATAAAGGCGTAGCGAGCTCATCCTTAGGAGTGTTCCCAAAATAGTAATTAAAAGTATAATGTAAGTGTTTGACGATTCACAAGTCGTTATAGATGAACGATTGCGTATATCGGACAAGACACAAGTAAGCAAGCATATATATATATATACATATATATATATATATATATATATATATATATATATATATATATATATGATAAGAATAAAGTAACAAGTGTATGTGGGAGGACTCGAGTCTAAGGATTTACCCAAGATGCCTACATAACCCAAGGGGCATCAAAGTCCACGTTGTTTAATGAAGTAAAATACTAAAGTGAAAATGAAGTAACTAATGCCAAAATAAGAGAATTTAAAGACAAAAGGGAAGAATTATACCTCCTTGTGAAAACTTGAAGTAGATCTTGATTGTAGATACGCTAATCTCAAAATGAGGTGATGGTGGTTTGAGGAAGTGAGTGGGAATTTACTCAATAGAGTAAGAAAAAAATGGAAGGAATGTGGAAAGTGGACTTTTAAGGAAGGAACAACTCTGAATTCAAGAGAGTTCTCTTTGAATTACTAAGAGGGATGTTCAGAGGTGCTTTTCAAAGTGAGGTCATGGCCTCTATTTATAGGAACAAGGGGGTTCCTATCGGCATGGTTCTAGACTTGCCTATTGGCATAAAAACCCAGTCACACTACCGATAGGCGGGATCCTGGGGTTGACAATCGGCAGTTTGAGGCAAGTTTTTCAAAAAAAGACCGTAAAATGCGAATCGCAAGTTAGAAGTGTACGGGGTAAACTATTGGAAAGGGTATTTAGATCCCTTTAAGAATCCATTAATCCACTCTCGGGTTCGAGAGTTGATCGAAGTCAAATGGGTCCCAAAAATGCCTGTTGGTCTCTAAAAAGGAAATTCCCGAAGGAAAATGAATTGTTTGTCTGAATCATAAGGCTGATTTGTGGACGAGATGGGTCGTTGGAAGGGTATTCAGAGCCCTTCGAGATTTCATTCAGCTTCGCTAGGTTTGGAGAGTTGACCTAGGTCAAACAATAGTCGAAAGTTCTCGATGACCCTTTGAAGTAAAATAGGTCATTCGTCTGTACCATAACGCTGATTCATGCATGGAGTGTACCGTTAAAAAGGGTACTCATAGCCCTTTACAGGTTAATTCATCTTTGTTCAGGCTGGAGAGTTAGTATGAGTCAAACAGATCTCAAGAGCGCTCGCTGGCCTCCAAATCAGTTTTTAGGTAAAACGAATCGTTCATCAGAATTGTAAGGTCAATTCGTGCACCGGGTGTACCATTGTAAAAGGGATTTAGAAACCTTCAAAGATTCAATGAGCTTTTTCTCAAGAGAGGAAGT
Organism: Sambucus nigra; assembly: GCA_949130495.1. NCBI lineage: Eukaryota > Viridiplantae > Streptophyta > Magnoliopsida > Dipsacales > Adoxaceae > Sambucus > Sambucus nigra. The sequence goes on along the minus strand of OX422211.1, from coordinate 461,374,605 downwards.
CGATTGGAGTCAAATGGGCCTGGGATCACCCGGTGGCTTCCAGATCAATTTTAATTATAAAATAGATTATTCATTCAAATCGTAAGGCCGATTCGTACACAGAGTGTACCATTGGAAAGGGGATTCAAATCCCTTCAAAGATTCATTGAGCTTTCACACAGGAGAGGAAGTAGCCCAGAGTCAAACAGGGCTCGAGAGAGCCTGGTGGCCTTTAGATCGGTACTTAGGGTATGACCTAGGTTTTGTGGTGAATGAGCGAGTACCGAGGACCTAAGGACATACTTAGTGGGTCTCAGGATGGGGTATCTACACATAGGCCCTCGATGGGCGAGCTTGGAAAAGTGAAGTTCATTGAATGATAAACACCACATCGACGTTAGGAAAGAGTATTTTAGGTTGACTCTTTGGACCTAGAGGTTGGGATTGAACTATTCTTAGGGTCAAAGTCAGTTTTGAGGACCTAAGGAAATGAAGATGACTAATTCAGTGGGTCGAGGTGGATTCTGAGGACCTAGGGAAGCGAAAAAGACCGACTTTGTGCGTCAAAGATGTGTTACAATTATTTCGAAGGGGCTAGGGAGACCAATTTGGTGGGTCGAGGTCCATTATTGGGACCTAAGGAGATAAGGATGATCGATTCAGCGGGTTGAGGTTAACTCTCACGTTATGTTGGGGATGACCAATTCAGCGGGTCGAGGCCGATTCTGAGGACTTTAAGCTGTAGTAATCAATTATGTGGGTTGAGGTCAATTCTGAGGACTTTATGTTAAGATGATCAATTCTGATGAACGAGGTCAACTCTAAGGACCTTGAGTTGGGACGACCAATTCTAAAGGTCGAGGTCAATTTTGAGGACCTAAATTTGTGATAACCAATTCTAAGGCGGAGGTTAATTATGAGGACATTAACTTAGGAGGACTAATTCTAAGGGTCCAAGTCAATTCTGAGACCTTGAGTTGGGATGACCAATTATGTGGGTCGTGATCAATTCTGAGGACCTAAAGTTAGGATGACCAATTCTTCGGGTCGAGGTCAATTTTGAGTACCTTAAGTTGGGATGACCAATTCTAAGGGCCAGGGTCAATTCTGAGGACCTAAAGCTGTGATAACTAATTTTGAGGTCCGAGGTCAATTATGAGGACCTTAAGTTATGGTGACCAATTCTGAGGGTCGAGGTCAATTTTGAGGACCTTGAGTTGTGACAACTAATTCTGAGGGTCGAGGTCAATTCTGAGGGGCTTAAATTGTGATGACCAATTTTGTGGGCCGAGGTCAATTCTGAGGACCTAAAGTTGTGACGACCAATTCTGAGGTCCAAGGTCACTTATGAAGACCTTAAGTTGGGATGACCAATTCTGAAGGCCAAGGTCAATTCTGAGGACCTTAAGTTATGGCGATAAATTCTAAGGGTTGAGGTCAATTCAGAGGACCTTAAGTAGGGATGACCAAATTTGAGGGCCGAGGTCAATTCTGAGGACCTTAAGTTGGGATTACCAATTCTGAGGTCCGAGGTCAATTCTGAGGACCGTAGGTTGTGATGACCAATTCTAAGGTCCAAGATCGATTCTGAGGACCTAGGGTTGTAGCGTATGGAATTGCTCTCCGGGGGAATTTAAGTTACTTATGGTTTCAACGGGTTCCACTGGGGGATGTTTAGTTTTGAGGTTCTAACTGGGGAATTATTGAGGATAGAGGAGTAAGATTAGTCATGGTGGGGATTTTGAGAGTTTGTAAGGGGTTTACTGCTCTAAAAAATGATTTTCTTAAGGAAATTGAGGTTCCCTATTTTTCAGGGATATTTGGGAATTTTTCGAGCAATTTTTGGATTTTTCTGGAATTTTCTAGCTTTTTTAGCAAGAAATGGGGTGCCTATAGGCAATCCTAGGAGGGTATCAATCAGTAAAGGCATGAACTCTTGGGTTTGTTTAGGAAGGGGAACAGACGACTATCGACCGACATGGTTAGGGTTTTGCCAATAGTTAGGCCCCTTAGCCTTCTATAAGAATAAGGCGAATCCTTCCTATTTTTCACACCTTCAAGTGTTTGAATATTCTGCTTTCTCTCTCTAAAAACCGTCCTAAGTACTTTTTACTTCAAGAATTCAAATTGCTGGCTCGAGCGAGGCGTACAATAATGAGTGGTTGGTCGTTGTTGACTAGGCTGGCCTGTAGTGGCAGTCTAGGATGCCCCTTGCATTGGGTAATGGAAATGCCTTTGTTTTTTTAGCCTATAGCTAATGAGTGTACTCTACTATGCGAGATGGCATACCACCATTCGTTTAGAGTAGTGGTTACATAAGTGCAGTGACTCTTGGTATTCCATTTCATTTTTCTCTTTCTTCTTTGTGCTAATAAAGGGTGTTTTATTCTTCTTCTTTTGCAAACTCACATTGCTCCTTTGGGTATTCGGTCTCGGGGGATGACAGGGTTGAAGGAGGTTTGGGAGAAGCTCCCAATTGTGGTATGTTGGATGGTTTCATATGCGGGTTTTGGATGCTTGGTGGATGATCTAGGGAAGATATGGTGGGACACCACTGATGAGTGCATTATTTTGTATATTTTATACCCGAATTTATACTTTGTTAGTCCCCTTTTAGTTTATTTAATAAGTCCTTAGGACTATTTGATTAAAAAGAGGAAAAAATGCGAGAATGGTTGAATTTGAATTAAAAATGGCAATTCTAAGTCAAAAATGGGCACTTCGATAATTTTATAATATTCTTGTGTTGATTTGTGAACAAAGTTGCCTAGTGAAAATTTTACAGGTAATGATGGAATTTGGTACAAATTGATGGTCAACTCGAAAAAGGTGCAAAAAAACTGATTTTTACGGTCGTTCGAAAAAGGCTGTTTTGACACTTCAAGATTGTTTTGTCAAATCAAGCTTTGAGATTTAAAGATAGTAATTTTTATGGATTATTATTGCACTTTGATTGTTTTGATAGTCCACTCTTAAATACATTTGCAAACTTTAAAACTTGTATTTTCTAAGGGAATAGGGATTTTCGACGTCTATTAGAGACGTTAAAAATATTTCGAACATAACTTTCATATTTTCCGAATTAAATGCGACGAGAGCCGATTTAATTTTAGGTTATAAAAAGGGAATGACAAAATTAAATAGTGTGCAAAATTAGTTACGTGATAAATGGACCCTGAATCCTAATTATTTACAAATCCCTTGTGTTACTCTCATTTATCGTAATTATTTTTATTTAGTTTAGTTCATTATTATTCTCTATCCCATTTATTCTAGTTGGACAGTTGTAATTCTTTTAAAGATTAAAATTAGCAAATCTTTGTGGGTTCGACTGTACTTACACTCGTTATTCTATAATAACCCGTGCACTTGCGGTATTTTATAAATGGACAAACAAGTTTTTGGCACCGTTGTCGTGGATTTGACATTTTTTTTTAAAAAGAAGTTGTGACTTTCGGCCTAGATTTTTTTTACGGTTACTCCCATAGATGTTCAATGGCTAACGGGAATTGATTGTGAGGGATTTCAGATAGTGGTGGATCGCATGCTGAGGGTGACACCGGAGCCTTAGGGGATGTGGGTAGGATCATATCTAGGGATTCGATCCTTACTTATGCTTTGAAGGAGACACTTCAGAAGAGGAGGGTGGTTGTGACTGACAGACGACAGGTGAGACAGACGACCCGTCTCTTTATTTTTTTTCTGTTGGGTGGCTTTTTGGTGGCGACGAGCAGTGACATGGTCCATCTCTGGTTCTTGCCCTTTTTTAGGATGATTTCAGACATTCGGTTGTATGACTGGGGGAGCCTGACCTTAGCATCCCTTTATCCTTCTTTGGATTCTTTTAGTCGATGCTACCAATAGACTTTTACATGAGCCACGTATCCTGTGGAGGTAATTTTGAATTCATTTTCCTTTATTATGCATTTCCTTACATTCTTCTGTGGTTTCTTTCTTATTGATTCCTGTCTTTTGGCAGACATGGTTTTATGAGGTGATCGGGTACAATTCGAAGTTGATAGCCATGAAGGATGAGGTTTGGGGGGACTTCTTTCAGATGTTCCAGTGGAGGAAGTCCAACCGGAGGTCAAATCAGTGTTTGTCCGTGGCGGACGTGTGACGAGCTCTGAATGCCCTAATGAGCGATCAGGCTATCTGTATGTCTTTTCTAATTCTTTTGTCATCTTCATTTCTTGAATAGATATTGATTCTCTATTGGGGAATACAGATGACCTTTTACCCCTAGGGGTGACTCCACGGGATACAGGGGTGACGGGCTTACACGTGTAGATGCAGCGGTTGATCGCGCATGAGTTTGGATACGTCTGGTACCCAGGCGAGAGAGTAGTGAGGCAGATTATGGAAGAGGAGGTGGAGGACCCACCGTCAGTGCCCCCTACGTACATGAGGCGAGTGAGGGAGATGTCGAACGATGCCCGAGTGATAGCGATGATTGGTGAGACCTATACGCATTATACGGATACAGCAATGAGCTATGATTATCTGGATTTTGTGACGAGTCGGTTGATGCCCACTTGCATCTATGATGTGGAGAACATGCCTCCACCCGCTATGGCTTCGGGAAGAGGGACTAGCACACCAGTGTGATCGTCCCACAGCACAGGTGGTGGCACGTCGACAGCGGTGTCAGAGGAGGCTCCGATCATTCAGGTTACTTAGTATTCCTACAAATTTTGGCTGAGTACTGGGGAATCACTGAGCATGCCATATCATTCTCATGCGTCAGTGTCTAGGTTGATGAGGCTTACAAATGAGTCCCTTCGTCCTGAGGTATATTCTCTCTCTTTCTCTTCTTGTTCTGTTGACTTTTCTTTGCTTCTTGACTGGTTTGCCCTTTTCTTATTGTTTCTTTGCTTGAAGTATGTTCTAGTATGAAGGATTGGATCTCCTCCATGTCCGAGTATATTAAGAATTAGGCTTCTTCATTCTTTGTGGCACCTACCACTTCTGATGAGGGCTCGGGTTCTATGACTAGAGGATCCACCGCTCGTTGTAAGAGAAATCACGTTCGTCGCGTGGGTTGAGGGTTGGAGAGAGAGAGAGTTTGAGGGTTCAGGCAAAGTTCCATTTGCTTTTCAATTTTTCCTTTCTATCTACAAAATATAACCAAGTGAAGCAAAATATATATGAAGAAATATGTATTTTATTTTCTGGAATTTTTCTTTATTTAGTGGCTTATTCTATATGCACTTTTAATTTTATACTGAGATTAGATAAGTACGAAATTGTGAATGAAAGACAAAAGGGTTTATTATTATTAGATTAATGGAGTAAAAGTAATTAACTCAGAAAAAAGATTTTTAGTGAGAGTTTATTTTGAGAATTATGATTTTTCAAGGGAAAAGATGAGTAATTGAAAATGAATGACCCGAGGGCAATTTTTCAAAATGAGGATTTTTATAAAATTGGTTTTGATAAAAGAGGAATGATGGAATTTTCCAAAATAGGGGGTTGCCGATCGGCATACCCCTTGACCTGCCTATCGGCATGGGGGTCATGTTAAATCATTCTTAGGCCTTGATTACACTTTAGGGATGAAATTTAATCGGGTTTCTAGAGATCCTGCCTTTTGCTAATGATTTTGAGTATAAAAGGAGGTGTGTGGGAGGGGTTTGGTCTACCAATACCCACATTACTTGCTTCACAATTCTTTTTCTCAAATGGCTCATCCCATGTATGCAGGATTTTATTCTTACCTTGATAGTCTAGAGGTCATCTGGATTATGATGCTTTCAACTTACACTGCATTTTTCTATGGCGTAACCGAGCTGCAGATTGGAATCTATTACCAGCAGCGACACAATTCTTGTATCCTGAGGCCCATGTCTTTCGTTTTGGCCTGGATGAGGTCTTTCCCACCTATGAGGAGTTCTTGGCCATATTGGTGGCCAGACCAAGTGTGGCAATGGCTATGCCAGATTTTTCCCATTCTTACCAGTTATTCTTGTTAGAGTTGCTTCATATTTTTCTCTCGGCGGCTCAACCATTGGTTATCGAAGGGGATATTTCTCTTCAGGTGGTTATGCTTTCATTGTGCCTGAGGGGTTTTGAGGATGTTGGTTTTGCTGGAGCTATCGCCCTAGGCCTTACTGCGAGGCTATTATTAGTGATGGGGGACTTGACAGTAACCCCCTAGGTGTCTACGATAAGGCGTGGATGTCTTACCGCCATAATCCTACGGTATTGGTGTTAGCTGAGACCCTGAACGGTCTAGATGCTTAGAAGGAGGGTCGTTCTAACTTTCTGTGGGGGATCCTAATAATGCTGTTTATGTGGCTTACGAAGAGGTTTCGTCTGATTTTTTTGTCCTGGGAACCCCTTGGCAGTTGTGCCCAATTTCTTTGTCCTTCTTTTCTTCAGCTTCAGCCCATCTGTAGAGAGTTGGGTTAACTGGTTTATAGAGCATGGATCCTGATTTCTTCGCTGGTCAGTGCCATGGTGGGGGGACTTATTGTTTGTCTTATACCTTGGAGAGTATCATTATGCGTGCTTGGTGTGCCTTCGATAGACTACCTTCTATTTTCCCTAACGGCTTTTGCGCCAAGTCATGTGGGAACAAATTGTGCCCCCTCACACAACAAACTTCTTCCCGGTGGAGGACTTGACTCAATCACTGAGGATGATGTTAGTCTCTTTATGGCAGCGTCTTCGACCGTCTACCAGTCCATCACAATCTATATGTGAGGGGCTTGGCATGTGTTTGGGGACTACTTGAAGTGGTTATGAAAGCAGATAGTAGAGAAAATTATGGCATAAGAGACCGATCAAAGATGGTTCATTGCCTTCGACAGCAAGAAGATGGTTTCGTTCCTCTGTCCCAGCTTGTCAGGGCGTACCGCTCCATGGAAGGCATAAGGAATGTCAACCAGGAGTGGGAAACTTGGGGATATCCAGGGGATGGTAACGATGATGAAGTGAGATCGTTGGTCAGTGGAAGGCAATATTTGGTGAAGCTTGAGTATTTTTTATGAAGCTATGGTGATTGGGTGTTTGTGTTTGGGAGGTTTTGGAATAAGTTTTTTGTGTATCTTGGTAAGGGTTAGTTTTATTTTAAAAATGATTTGGTCAGTGGAAAATGGTAGTTGGTTCCCTTCACTGATACTTCATGTAACAGAGTCGAATTCCTTAATAGAAATAAAAATTGATTTTAATCATATTTTATTGTGCCTCTTGATGAGTTTTGCATTTGAATGATCTATACTAATTTCTAAGGCATAAATTATCCTTTTGTTCATGAAAACGATAAATGGATCGTCGTTCTCGAAGGCTAGAAAATAATAGCATTTTGAGAAAAAGAAGGGGACCAAACCCATGTATGACGTATCGACTGCTTACTTACCTCTGGGGGTTTTAAAAATTTTCATGAGTTTCATTTTAAAAAGAAAATTTTTTTAGAGGATCGGGTCCCACATAGTTCTGGATAAGGTAAATGAAGAATTTTTTTTTTAAAATAGAAGGGGGATGAGAAGAATCATAGCGCACCAAGATTTCGGAGAGAGGGTAAAAAAATTGAGATGGTCCAGGAAGACTGGATACGTCCTTTCTTCTCCATCGAGGTCTATGAGAATAACGGTACCTCCTGATAGAATTTTCTTCAAGATGTAGGGCCCGATCCAATTTGGTTTGAATTTCCCTCTGGGAACACAAACAGGTTCTATGATCTCTTTGAAGGCAAGGTCTCCTTCCTGGTCACCACGATCCTTGACTTTTTAATTGAATGATCGCACTATCTAGCATTGGTACCCCTGTATATGATATAGAGCCTTCAGTCTCTTTTCATCCAAGAGTGATAATTCATCAAAGCGACTTTAATGCCATTCTTCTTTGTCAACTTTTCTTTCGAGTAGGACACGGGGGGAAGGTATTTCCATCTTGAAGGGCAGGACTACTTAAATATCATATACTAGAGAATAAGGGGTAGACCCAGTGGGTGTTTCGATTGTAGTGTAGTAACCCCAGAGGGCGTAAGGGATCCGATCAGCCTAATCTCTACAACTCTGAGTCATCTTACTGATTACGATTTCGAGGCTTTTAATTGGTAGCTTCGATATAACCATTGGTTTGGGGTCGGAAAGGAGAAGATATGCGTCTCTAAATCCCTAACTTGTCAACTAGTTATATAATTATACGTTGAAATGGATCCCATTATCTGAAACTAACTCGTGGGGAACTCCGTATCAGCAGATGATGATCTTTTTAATAAACATAGCCATTTTCTTGGCATTCAGCACCGCGTATGACTTGGCTTCGACCCATTTGGTGAAGTTATCAATGGCAACCAGGAAAAATTGGTGATTGTTTGAAGCTTTAGGAGTAACCTTCCGTATGATGTCAATGCCCCAGATGGAGAAAGGCCAAGGAGAGGTCATATTGTATAATTATTGGGGAGGTAAGTGTTAGAGACTGGAAAATTGTTGGCATTTGAGGCATCTTCGGGCTAAGCAGTGCAATCTTGAACCATGGTGGTCCAGCAGTATCCTTAATGGGTGATCTTTTTGGTAAGAATGTGACCGTTCATGTGGGGCCCATATTCCCCAATATGGATCTTTTGCATCATTTCTCCAACATCATCCCCCGCTAAGCAGTGTAAATGGGTTCCATCAAAGTTTCCCTAAACAGCCGTTTACCACTGATGATGTATTGGGTAGCCAGTTTGTGAAGGGTCGCACGATCTTTCGTATTGACATCTTGGGGATACCTACCATGTTTGAGGAGGCTCCAAATGTCACAGTCCCATAACCCAACCATATTCAAATCCTTGGGAACAAGTTCAATGTGGTAGCAGGGAGTAGGCTTAGCTTGTTTCTGAACCAGGAAAGGGACCGTTATTATTCCTTTAGGAATGTTGACCATGGAGTCTAGGTAGCAAGGGAATCAACTAGGTTATTCTTTGCACAAGGAATGTAATGGAAGGTGACATCTTTAAACTAGGAGGCCAGTTCTTCTAGGTGGGCATGGAAGGGTAGGAGCTTCTCATCTTTTATTTTTCATTTTCTGAGGATTTAGCCGACGATGAGGGCAGAATATCTATATACATCTAGGTGATGGATTCCTTTTTATAGGGAAATCTTAAGGCCTACGGTGCATGCATCATACTCAGTCATGTTGTTGGTGTAAGGGAAGTATAGTTTGATGGCAAAGGGGGTTTGAGAGTCATCAGGAGCGATCAAGAGTATCTCAATGTCGTATCCTTTCTTATTGGTAGCTCCATCAAAGAACATTTGCCATATGAGGTCCTCTTGAGAAGTGCAAAGAATATCTTCGTATGGGAATTCAGATACCCAAACATCAGCTTCTTCCATGGAGTAATCAGTGAGGTAGTCAGAGATGGCTCTCTCTTTCATAGATTTTTACTTGATGTACACAACATCGAATTCGGCTAGTAACATCCACCAATAGGCCATTTAGCTAGATAAATCGGGCTTCTCTAGGAAGTACTTGATGGGATCCATGCAGGATACTAGTCTGATGAGAAAAAAAAACATGTAGTGTCATAACTTCTGCGTAACCCAGACCAGGCGACACATGATTTTTCCAAATTAGTGTAATTGAATTCTTACCTTGTAAGATTTTGATTGGCGTAATAAATGGATCTTTCCTTACGAGATTATTTAATGTATTGGGCTAGCAAAGCCCCTGATGTAGTATCTGTGACAGTCAAGTACACAAGGAGGGGGAGACCTGGCCGCGAAGACATAAGCACCGGAGGTCAGGTAAGGTTCTGATTGATTCAGTCAACGGCTTCTTGGAAGGCCTCATTCCTGACTTTAGTTGAATCCTTCCTGAGAAGTTTCAAAATGGGATTGCAGATGGAAGTCAATTGATTGATGAATTGACCAATGTACTATAGTTTACCCCCAAAATCCTCATATTTCCTTCTCCGTCTATGGTGGTGGTATCTCAAGTATGGCCTTTAGCTTGGTAGGGTCTACTTTGATTCCTTTCTCACCGACCATAAATCTTAAGAGTTTTCCTTTCATGACGCTAAGAATGCATTTATGTGGGTTTGAACGCATTTGGTATTATCTTAGTCGCTCAAAGAACTTTTGGAGGGAGAGGATATGACCTTCTAGAGTCTTAAACTTGATGGTCATATCGTCCACATAGACTTCGACCTCTCTGTGAATAAGATCGTGCAGGATGGTTGTGGCATCCCTTTGGTAGCCCCTACATTCATAAGTTTGAGTGTCATGATAGTAGAGAAAAAAGTTCCCGATAGGTTATTGAAGGCGATTTTCTCCTTATGGTCAGGGTGTATCTTGATCTGGTTGTATTCGGTGAATCCATTAATAAATTACTTGAGGGCATGGCTAGCCATGTTGTCCACAATCATGTCAATGTTGGGTAATCGATAATCTTCCTTTGGGGATGCTTTATTCAAATCCCAATAATCGACGTACATGCAAACTTTTCCTCCCAAGCTCGGCATAGGGATGATATTAGCGAGCCATGTAGGATATTCGGCTATGCGAATGAAACCTATATTAAATTGATTGACCACTTCCTTATTGACTTTGAGCGACCATTCGATGCAGAGCTTCCTTAGCTTTTGTTTGATCGGTTTACATTGAGAATGTTGGGATCTCATGTTGAGCTATTTATGGGTCAATATTGGTCATGTCATCATAGGACTAGGCGAAGACATCCACGAATTCTTTCAATAGTTCTTTAAATTGCACAGGCTCATGCTCGATAAGGCTGGACCCTATCCAAATCTCGTGATAATGGCTACAAGAATCGAGATTAATAACAACAGTCTCATCATCATGAATTTGAATGTGGTTATGTTGTTTGTCATTCTCCTTATTAAGATCTGTTAAGAATTGTTCATTTATAAAAATCATCGTCGTCAAGAGTTTGATTAGAATCAACACAATTAATGTAAGGCACAACAAGATACTTGAAACCTTCATTTATTTCTTTTAGGAGAAAAAATGCATTGAGAACCTCGTCAAAAGAGGTCTCAATTACATTAGTATTAGAAAAGGGAACAAAAACATCAGGTAAAAAGATTTGGATAGGGTGAATAGTAGGTTCAGGTTGAATCTGAGCAAGTTGGACAGTCACGGCATTTTAGTTGAGGAAAGGCACGTCGACAGCTTTGATCTGAGTAGACGGGTCTGACGATGCGACATCTGAGTGGATCATGTAGAGACTCAGCCCTATTGTCTACAGGTTGAATGAGTCTTCTAAATCACTTTCCTCATAATCCTCGATAACTGTTATGGATTTCTTGGTGAGAGGTTGTACTTCATGTTGGCAGTCTTCAGCTCAAAAGTTGATGTCTTGAAAGAAGATTTCCACTCTAATTTCATCTTCGTGTCAATATGGACATACCATGGTTCAGGGAAGCCATAGAAAGGGAAGTATTCACCCTCCTTGATAAATCTTTCATTTAAAGAGTCTTTCAAAATAGTCTTTTCATCCTTTAAGCCTTTTTTCGATCTTAGTCGCTGGAGTGTTTTGAGTTCTTCTAGTGAGGGATAGTAACCCAATTCGCATGGGGGAAACGCCTCCTTCGGTACAATAGGCTCAAGGATCCCTTACTGGCATCGCCCCATCCCCATTCCTGGTATGAAGTACATGTTCTTTAACATCTGAATCACTTTGATTTTTCCATGCAGGTTGTGTTCCGTATAAACTCGATCTTTAAAATATTCTCCTACTAGAAGAGGAAGTGGATCAACTATGAATCCATAGAGGATCATGTCATTCGTCCCATACTGGATTTCCAATATCGAGTTACTAGTACTGGCAATGTTTTTACAGTCGTCATCTCCCAAGATGGTGATAACCTGGCCTTTGGAGAAGAATTTCTACTTTTTATGAAGAGAATAAAATACCCCTCAGACATTGTGGAGCCAAGGACGGTTAAGGAGAAGGTTAAAGTATACAAGTACATCAATGACTTGGAACTCAATGATAGGATTGATAAAAATAGCCCCTATTGCGAGTTTTAGGGACCATGACCTCTCGAAAGGTGTTATCGTAAGCATGCACGACAGCAGAAATGGGAGTGAGATCACTGACTTTCAATCCCAAGAAATTCAATGTTCTTAAGAGGACGAGCATTGAGGGAAGATCCGTTATCAACAAGTGAGAGTTGGGATATCTTTCCCAATACTTCAATGAAAATGTTGAGGGAGTAATTATAATCAAGGTTAATCTTCGATATCTCTTCTTCGAAAAAATAAAATGAGTCTAGAAGAGGTCAAAGACCCAATAATGTTTACGGCTTCTTCGGGAGTGGCAGAAGGAGAGATTGTAGGCTTGATGAGGAGTTTTATTAGAGCATTTTGTTGCAACTGGGAGGACATGAAAATCCCCTAGAGGGTATTATTGGCTAGGGTTTTCTAAAGCTGGTCAAGGACTTTACTTTCTGCGATGGTCAAATCTGGCATGGAAAGCTCTTTGGCAACTCCCTTTCCCTTATCTCTCACGACCACAGAGGGAATCATATCTTTATAGTGTCTCCCTAGCCTAGTTATGTGATTTACGGAGGCGGGAAAGAACAAGAATCTCGTGTCTTCATCTACATCTGGCTGAATGGTCACCTTGTTGATTTCCCCTAACAGATCTTTAAAGGATATCATTTCACATAGACTAGCAACTAGACCGATTTCTTCTCAACTTAGTGCGTTATCTGAGTTGTTAAAGGCATCCCCTATCTTATGGAGACTATATCCTCTTTCCAAGATAAATTAATGCATTTAATTACCTCGACGTCTTCATCATACAAATATTCCCACTTAGCAGGGAGGTGCAGAGGTGAAGGGACCAACTGTCCCTAAAGCTTTAAAGCAGTGAGCAGCTCATCAATGCTATAAAGTTCACTTGTCTATTGAAATGCATCGGCCATTACCTTTACCACATCATCTAGACTGACTTCTTTAATGGGTACCACCCATCCATTTGATTCCTGAGCCCGTTTTGGGGATTCTATGAACAAGACACTGAATTTGCGACAATCAACAGTCTTCTCGAGGATAATTTTACCCCAAACTCCAAGAATTTGTTCAATAAAGCTGGTAACTCCATATCCTTCCCTTCATATCAGGTACGAACAGTAATACAAGCCCTTGTAAAGAGTGACAAAGCTTGTTTAGTGAAGCATGTAGAGTGTAGGAGAAAATACGGGTAAACCTTGAGGGGTTTAGGTAAGATTATGGGTATGATGGGTGCTTTGTTGGGCACAAGTTGAGTAAATGGATCAAATTATGGGTCGCTTTCTAGAATTATGGCATTTGTATGGTTTAGAAGTGGGTTGTGAGTGGCATTGGATTTAGAATTGGCTGGTGGGGATATGATACCCCGATTAATTAAACCTTGGATCACATTCCGAAGGTGGAAGTACTGGTCAATAGTATGGCCAGCAGACTTGTGGAAATCATAGTGGGCATCGGTTTTAAAATTTTTAGGGAGTGGATTTGGCAATGGAGAGGGTCCAAGGGTGTGATAAGGTTTCAGCTCAACAGGTCCTGGTAGACTTTTAACATGGGAGCATGGATCTCATTATACTCTTTATTTGTAGGATTGGGGTAACTTTTTGGTACCCAAGGGGTTACAGGTTGGGAAATTTTGTTAATGGTTGAGACTGTAGCACTAGCGGGCATCTCATACTTTCAAGGAGTGAATTGTCCGATCACTTTCTTTGGCTCAAATTCGACTTTGATAATGCCTTCCTCAATTTCTACATCGGCCTCTCAGAGGGCTCGAAAGTGTGGGTAACATTGTCCTCCCACGGATTCTCGAATATGAGGAAAGAAGTTCTTCTTCACAATTAGGGTTGTGTTTCGGCCGGATCGGATCGGAAAAGCATGTTTCGGAAAAAATTTTGAAAAAATCAGCAAAAAAATCGACGTGCCGAAGCCGAATCCGGTTTTTTTCGGAAATGTTTTTTTTCCGAATTTGGAATTTTCGGCAAAATTCATAAATTCGACAAAATTCGGAAAATTCGGCGATTTTCCAGAAAAATACTTCGGAAATTATTTCGAAAATCATTTCGTGGTAAAATTGGAAAATGGTTCGGAAAATATTTTGGAAAAACAATCGGAAAACAGTTCGAAAAACATTTCGTGGCGAAATTGGAAAATAGTTCGGAAAAATAATCGGAAAATAGTTCGGATAATATTTCAGAAAATAATTCGGAAATTCGGATTGGAACAAATTTCGAAAATTCGGATCGGCAAAAATCGAAAATTCGAAAAATAAAAAAAATCCGATTTTCGATCCGATTTTTTTCGGAAAAAATCGGAAATCGGAAAATCGAAAATCGGCAATAAAAAAATCTTTCCAAAATCGAAAAAAAAATCGGATCGAAATTCGAAAAAATCGGAAAATCGGAAAAAAAAAAAAAAAACAGCCCTATTCACAATACTAACTTGTTCCTCCTCGAAGGGTTAGTTGGTCACGGTAGCAACTTTCTCTCTCCACCTTCATATGAAGCTACTAACTATTTCCTCAGGATTCTACTTAAGAATTCCTAAATCTTGGCACGTAACCTCTAGCTCCTCATTGTACTTGTACTGAGGGACGAGTTTCAAGGTCTGTTGGAATATCTGGACTATTATCCCTTCAGAGGCACCAAGGAGGGTCATGGCTTGGTGATAGCTTTGAAGGTGAATAATTGGGGGTTCGCTTCCCCTAAACTTCTCAATGTCTGGCATATTGAACTTCTCTGGCACTCTGGCTTTGGGATAGGGAGACATATGGGTGTAGTCCATGTTATATCTTGACTTGGTTGAATTTCTTTTATAGCAGTTTTAGGTCTTCCATGACCTTTTTCAGTTCCTCCTCCTTAGGATCTGTGGATACTCGCAGGTTAACCCCTGGTTGGGCAAGGTTTAAAATAGGTAGTTGAACTGGCGGGATTCCTTAGTTGGCGGGTCACGCGGAGCATGCTGATACTTTTCTAAGACCTAAACAGGCTCGGGAGTGGGTGGATCTATGGCACAAGGAAAGAGAACCTCAGGTTCTTTGGGAATCTGGGCTCGGTGACACTGTATCTCATGGACCTCGATTTAGAAGTTATTAATATTGACACTGAGCTGGAATAAGATAGTCATTAGATCAGGCTGCACATTCGGTACTTGGTCAGTGTTCTCCATAATGTGCTCGTGAAGATAAATACTAAACTCGAATAAGGTAGTAGAAGAACTGGCAAATCTTCAAGGCGGTTTGACGGAAGACCGAAGTCAATAGCGAGCGAGGACAAAAACTGAGTAAGCAATCGACCTGAAAGGAAAAGTGGTTCAAATTTATTTTTGAGAGAAGGAGGGAGATGTATTTTGGTATTTTGGAAGGAGGGGAAAAAGGTTTTTGGTACTTTTGGATTTTCGAAAAAGGAGGGAAAAAGAAGAAGAATCTCATCATGATTATTGTTAATATTATTATTAGGTTCTCACTTGTATTAGGTTTGCCTAAATACAGAAAAATGTCAGACAGGACCCCAGCCTAGTAAAATAGGGTTTGAAATATGTAAAACACGGTTGGACTTGTTTCCAGGGTCACAAAGGGGGTCCTGTTCTAAAAAAAGGACAAAATAGCGCGAAACTTTGGGCGGTACGTCGACTCAAAATTTTGATAGAGTTTCACATGGTAATTGGCAAACTAAATATGACTGTCCTAGGCTTGACACCTATATGAGGTTTATCTAATTATTGGGTTAGTGGAAATATTCCCCCCTTTGCTATGACTTCCGCGATATACCTCTTGCCTATAAGGGTAATCATTCATCCGTACATGTGGACAAGCCATTTCATATACCTGAGTGTACATGAATCGCCTCACTATATACCTCGTGGGAACAATACGTGTGAGAGAGAATTCGATGTACTCGGCGTACGTGCATGAGTTCCCTGCTATATACCTCTTATCGGGATTTCGATCAAGTGATGCAATACGGTGGGAACCGTTCAATATGCGTCGAAGGTACGAGGCCAATGGAAGGTGAGAGTCATGTCTCTTAGGCTAACTGCGACCCGCAGGACTAGCATCCATCACAAAGTGACCCCTAGTACAGGACAAAATTTTGGTCAATATAGCCATGCTTTTGGTGATGTGGTGTGCAAAAATGCATGAGTCGTCATTAACATATTATGGAGAGAGAGTATTTTTTATTAGCATGATGAGTAAACGGAATACTACACTAATGGGGAGCATATAAAAGTAAATCTAGCATGGAAACTATACTACCCATGGATACTTGTGAGTGAATATGTGACATGGGAATATATACAAGTGAGTGTGTGTGGTAGTGAGCCTATGCATGGATCAACTACGAATGGTGTGTGACATGTGCAAGTGAGCATATACACAAGTGTAAGAAGTGCAGTTGTGTGCTTGTGAAGCCTAAGCATGGATATTCTGAATGGTGTGTGAAGCATGTGAGTGTAAAGTGAATCTAATTGTAAGTGCGTAAGGTGTACATGGAGAGTATATACAAGTGTGTGAAGTGTATAAGTGGGTGAAAAGTGATATATAAATGAGTCAGATGTACAAAAAAGTTAAATAAAGGAGAAAAGGGAAGATACAGGTAGTTCCATATGCACACATTCAGAAAAGAATAATGTCCATGCAGAAATAGAGTCTAGTCCTCTTAAAATCTCCCCAGTGGAGTCGCCGCTGTGGCCATCCCAAGGGTTTCTCTAGGGGGTCCGGGGGAAATGCATCTTTCGAGGTGGATCCCTTCTTTCTTCCCTTTTTTTCAGCATGCGCGAGGGATTGCATCCTTTATCGGGGTGCTCGGTCGTCGTCGATGTGGGGTGATATATAGAGATAGATTCACCAGTCGATTTTGCACAAAACATGCAAAAGAATTAGGCAACCATCCCTCCCTTTTTGGTCTCTCATCTGCATGTGTTAATCTTCTCCTGAAGAACTTCGTGATGTATGTGCTTATGTGAATAATATAAATGAAGGACGGAATCACTCGACTCGTGTCATGGATAAAAGCGGAGCGAGGTCATCCTTAAGAGTGTTCCCAAAATAGTAATTAAAAGTATAATGTAAGTGTTTGCCGATTCACAGGTCATTATAGAAGAACTATTGCTTCTTTCGGATAAGACACATGAAAGAAAGCATATAAAATATATATATGAAGAATATATGATAAGAACAAATTAATAAATAAATGTAGGAGGACTCGAGTCTAAATATTTACCCAAGACGCCTACGTAGATCGGGGGCATCAAAGTCCACATAGTTTGAAGACAATACGAGATAGGGTTTAACCCACAAATCCAATCGGGCAATTTATTGGGTGTGTGTGTGTGTGTGTGTGTGTGGAAAAAGGTATTTTAGTGTGAGAAAGTGTGATGAGAAATCCACGTTTAGAATTTGCAAGTGAATCCTCTTTTTCTTATTTTGGGTTTTTTTATGAAAATAAAGTATGTGCGAATACTAATAATAAAAATTTTGAAGTTAAGATATGTGATGTAATGAAGTAAAATACTAAAGTGAAAATGAAGTAACTAACGCAAAAATAAGAGAATTTAAAGACAAATGGGAAGAATTAGGCCTCCTTGTGAAGACTTGAAGTAGATATTGATTGTATATGCAATTATCTCAAGATGAGGTGATGGTGGTTTGAGGAAGTGGATGGGAATTTACTCAAAAAAGTATGAAAATGATAGAAGGAATGTGGGAAATGGGCTTTAAAGGAAGGAACGGCTCTGAATTCGAGAGAATTCTCTCTGAATTACTGAAAGGGGTGTTCAGGGGTGATTTTTAAAGTTAGGTTATGGTCTTTATTTATAGGGAAAAGGGGGGTGTTGATCGGCATGGTCCTAGACCTAATTATTGGCATAGAACCCTAGATACACTGCTGATACGCAGGTTCCTGGGTTGCCATCCGGCAATCACGGGCATGTTTTTCAGAAAAAGGCTATAAAATGCGAATCGTAAGTTAGAATCATGCTGTAACACCCCGTATTTTTGTACATTTAATATTTAATTAATTCGGGAATTTTAAATTACTTGTGTATTGTAATTTTAATTGAATTAATTATGGCAATATATATATTTAAATATTAATCGGGGAGTGAATGGTTAATGTTTAGGGAAATTTATTTACTAAGTGAATAGTAATAATTTAATTACGTCATTTCGAGTATTAATGACAAGGTATACACTTATCCCAGTTGGGAGTCGGTATAGACTAAATTGGGTGTGAGATAAGGATTTTTATAAATTAATTCGGACGCCAATTCTGAGTGCGCGGTTGAGTCCGGATGGGTCGAGATAGTCAGAAAAGAGTATTCGGGGGTAGTAATTGGGTCTCGGGGTAATTTTGGGCATAGCCGGACCCACACGGGGTGAGTTGGGCCACTTTAATTAAACTCATTAGGCTAAAAACGGGATGGAGGGTTTTTAACCTAATTGGGAGATTAAGGAATGGCAGCCAACATAACTCTAAACCTAGGGTCTGAGAGGGGAATCAAGAGCAAATTGGAGGTTATTGGAGCCAAATTGAGGGACTACGCCAACGGACCTGACAGTACGAACACTTACAGGCAAGTGGTTAACTGTTGTGGTTTCTAAAAGTTTGATAATCAATTCATATCATAGTGATGTGTGTATGAAAATTCGTTTTGGGTGTGTCACCAAAATTTAAATTGGGTTTTTATTATATACTTTAATGAGATTAAGGGGGAGATTGATCGTGTTTATGTTCTGGAATGTAGAGAACTGAATCAGATGTTAAAATCAGTAAGAGTAGAGGGTTAATTACTGATAAAATAAATGAAATTCGTGTTGGGGATTTGAAACCCGAATAATACCCAAATCAGAAAAAAGTAGGAAATCGTGAGATTTAATTTCAGTTTGATGTTCTATAAGGTGCTTTGATCCTATTCTTATGTAGAAATAGGGTTGATTGGGCTTGGGTTAGTCCAGGGGAAAGAATGAAAGTGGAAGATTTTCGTTAATGGTGGGACTGCTTCTTGGAGAAGACGAAGTCAGGGACGATCGATCGATCGACCCAGGGGTTCGATCGATAGATGATTCGGAATTCTGGGCAGTTCACCCAGTTTGTATATAAGGGGAAAATTAATTAGAAATTTAATTCCCAAACATTAATTAGTGATAAATCAATATGAAACATATATTCCTAGCAATTATGGGAGAAGGTAATTGGGACTAGGATGAATTTATGTGGGGCCTTTAATGGATGAATTTGAGAGATATTATTCCAAAATAGTGAGATACGGATCAAGTGAGCGAATCCGGATATATTGGTCAAGTGACCCCAAGGTAGTGAATTAAGTTTGGAGATAAACTAAGTAATTTAGAGTCGGGATATAGACTCGGGAAATATTTAATTTCGGGCCAAGTGAATCGAGCCCGGGTATGTTAATAATTATAGGCAAATATAATTGGAAAAATTATAGAAATAAAGGTGTGACACATTGTAGGCGAACATGTGGGTATTATATTAGGAGATGTAAATTGGACCAAGTGAGCGGGTCCGGGGATGTTGGTTAAGTGACATCAAGGCATTAAATTAATTATTGAGAGAAAGTAATTAGTTTGGAGTCGGAACCTTGACTCGGGAAATGTTGAGGTACGGGCCAAGTGAGAGAGTCCGGGGATAATGGTTGGGTGACACCAAGTTATTAAATTAATAAATTTGATAATTAATTTAATTAGAGTCGGATTGTAGACTCGGATATGTGTTGATTAATTAATGTGTAAATTAATTAAATAAAAGTCGGATTGTAGACTCGGGTAAGTATTAAATTAATGGGTGTAATAATTAATTTAATTAAAGTTGGACGATAGACTCGGGGAGATATTAAATTAATATGTGTGTTGGTTAATTTAATTAGAGTTGGGTGATAGATTCGGGGAGATATTAAATTAATAGGTGTGTCAATTAATTTAATTGGAATCGGACCATAGACTCAGTGAAAGTATTATATAAATTGAAGTGTGAATTAAATATATTAGGGTCGGACCATAGACTCGGGGAGACGGTAAATTATTAAGTGAGAAAATTAATTACGTTGAGTCGAGCCACAGACTCAGGAAATTTCAGGCAGTATACGGGATATTTAGTACACGGTAAGGTCAGGGTTATAATATATATATACGGTGTAGTGATAGTATATATATATATATATATATATATATATATATATATATATATATATACGTGTCTATTGTGCGTGACATTTAAATTTCAGGCAGTATACGGGATTTTGAGTACATGGTAAAGCCGGAGTTTATATTATATATATATGGTGTAGTGATAGTATATATATACATGTATATATTGTGTGTGATATTAAATATCAGTGACTAGATATTTATTCAAATTATATACTCTAATGCTATCAAGGGAGGTTGCGCGATGTGGGTGAATCCCCTAGCTTGAGGAGTAGGGTGAGTATATCCCCAGGTCATAGCGTCCGGTACATGGGTGAGGAGATTATCTCACTTTCAGGAAGGAATATGACCGCCTCCATTCGTTTATGTAGTAGACCAGGTTGGTGAGCGAATCCAACTTGGAAAACTAGGTTTTGTGAGCACATCTAGTGAGATGGCATTTTAGAGTGAATCATCCGGTGAGGGTATACTCGGAAGGATGGATACACGTATGATATATGTGTGGATGTTAGTAAAGGTACGTATGATATGGTAGTAAATATTATATGTAGGTGATAATATAGTGTGTGATGTATTTACCTTATATAACTCGGGTTACGGTTATATGCTGTTAATTAATGAGAAATTAATTAAGTTATTCATTTGCTGGAATAATACAGTGTGTGACGTATTTACTTTATATAACTTGTGGGACGGTTATATGCTACTATTTAAGAGGATTTAATTAAGTTAATTGTGAGATAACTTATACTTCAAGAAATTATTATACTCGGGTTAGAGTAATATGGTAAGGGAAGGTTATATCAGAACTAGTTGGACGGGGTAGTACAACTAGGTGGGGTTAAGGTAACTGTTATGTGTGCACAATAGTGGAGGGGTGAGAATGTCCATAAGGGAGTGTGACACTAACTTAAATATGAAGCGCATTCATGCATTTTAAATTACTGCAGTTAATTCACTTGCTAAATATTTTCAAAATGTTTTGGGTTCTAACCCTTTCTATAAAACTATTTTCAAAACCTTTAAGGTGTCCAGCCATAGGGACGCCAGGATTGATATTCTATTCCAGGAACACGGAGCTGCGGCATATGTGGATGCTAGCAGGAGTTTGGATTAGACGCATCATTCATTCATTCCTAGAGTAGGAATCTTGTATTAGTCTCAGTTTTATTTAGGGCTTGCCGCCCAGACTTCTCGGTACAGTTTTCAAGTGTAATTCATTCAGGTGTTGAATATTTGTATTGGATTATTTATTTGGTGGCCGGTGATTTATTCGGCAAGTTGTGTAATTATTATTCTATTTACTTTCATTCAGTTGTGTGAATGGTTTATATTTTAATTCCGCATGTATTGTTTTGTTTAATTAAAAAGTTAAAATTGGCACCAGTTTTTGGAATACTAGGTGGTTAGTAAGTTTTAAAAAGTTTTCGACAGTGATGCTAAGGATGATCCAACTGGAATTCCTATTTTAATTTGGTATAGGACTGATCACCCGGTATTTTATTAGGCGGGGTGTCACAGATGGTATCAGAGCATCAGGTTCTAGTGTCCTTAGGATCTGTGAGGCTTTTCACGCTTCGGCTTAGCAATCTTTGATATAGAGCCCTATCATAGTATTGTTGTATTATCATACGTATGCACATATACGTTCTTCTGGGAATTTATATTGAAAGTGAACTCATACAATTTGATTCTCATTCCAGATGATGCCCAGGAGAGGGAGAGCAGCTGGGGCAGCATGGGGAGGTGAGACGAGGGAGGCTCGTCAGGAGTAAGAGTTATGGCAGCAACTGCCAAAGATAATTTTGGCAGCACAGGTAACCGAACTAATGGCGCGGGCGATTGAAACGACGGTAGTCGCAAACGACAAGGTACTTTCCACGGGATCCGCCACAAGTGTTAGTGGCGTCGGATGTTCAGAATCACGCGGGGTCGTTGGGGTGCAAATAAGAAAGAGAAGTTATTTTTAATGGGAACCCACCAGAGTTGCGAGCAGGTTCAGGTGTAGTACTAGCGTGTCAAGGAAGAGAGGTATCCAGCGTCACCTACGCATGGGAGATTGCGATGGGGTGTGAAAATAAATGCTAACCACTATTAGTTGGTGGGAGCGGCGCTATAGTGGTGGGGGTCGATCACCACAGTTGAGGAAAGGGACACACTAGCTACTGCAGAGTTTTGGGTGCGGTTCGACAGCAAGTATTTTTCCTTCAGCGGTCGAGACCGAAATGAGGAGAAAATTTTGTGAGGAGACTCAAAGGGAGACCATTTAGTGGCCGATTACGAGGAAGATTTCACTCGTTGGAAAATTTTGTACCGGATGAGGTAAGCGAGGAAAAGAGAAAGAAAGCAAAGTTTATGGATGGGTTAGTCTGGAGAATCAGACAACATTAAATTGATAATTCCGCATTAGTAGGTTATACTAATGTCATTAACGCAACACTCCGGCACTGTTGGGAATATCGCTTCCACGCGAAAGGAAGCGGGAAGGGAGTGGGGATTAACCAGTCAGATGAGGCAGAAGGGAATAATACCAGTGGGGTATCCCAGCAGCAGACTGGGGAAGATCAGGGGCAAGATTTTCGACAGGGAAATCATGCCAAACGATCTAGAACTGGAGACTATTAGCGGGATGGCCAGGAATTCCAACAAGGTTGGCATGGAAGGGATCAGTGGCAGGGTGAACACATTAGAAAGTGTTTCATTTGGGGGAAAAGAGAGACACATGAAGAGATATTGTCTTAAGCGAGGCAGGGGTCAACTACAGGATGAGGTCCTGGATGTACCGCCACTAAAGCAAGTCACGGTTGCAGTCGGGCAGGGAGAAGCTGCTCCGGAAATCGAGAACCAGCCGTTGTAGCTGGAGTATGGAAGTAATTATTTTACCCTAGGGGCATGGGGTATATTGTTGAGTGACAAAGAGGATGTCACAATATAAGACTTATTTTTCACTAGAGTTCGCAGGTGAGTCGAACTTAGTGGGTGCATTGGCGGTAGCAGCCATAGCATGTGGGTAAACTTTTCGTAGGGTAGCGGAGTTCCCTAGTGTTCTTCACGGGAGAGTGGAGGTGTACACTGAGTGATTGGTTGAATTATTAAAGGAATTACTACTTTCGAGAATTATGGGAGTAGGGCTGATAATACTTTTTTAACATCGGCTGGATAGCGATGGAATTTAACTATTGTGGATAGTGGAGTTAAATTTTGGTGTCCGCGACACCAGGGTGGTACTAGGTATCACTGGAGAGGGCGTATAGCCTATATATATGTGGATATATATGTTTTATTATGTGGTGCGATGGCACATAGTGAGGTTTTGTGTTCTCACATTTTATCCCGGTAAGTGGGGATGTTTACTGAAGTGAATGAGGGTGGTTAAATTGAATTTTCGAGCAAAGAGAGATAGCTCGGGGTTTATTTTGCGCAAGGACTAGTGATAGTAAGGGCGCGATAATTGATGTGGTCTTTGGTAACATAAGGGTAAGCGTATATTCTTTTGTGTTGAGAGATAAGTATTTATGGGGAGATAGTTGGACGTAGCATGGGTTAAGTACCCGGGCAGTAATTATATATGTATATATATATATATATATATATATATATATGTAATATGACTACGGCTTCGAAGTTATATTACGGGTTACGACTAGCATAGTCGGGTAACTTTCGTGCGATAGAGTGCGGGGATAGGGTGTACGGGCACCCGGGTTAATTAAGGCAAATTTGGTGCGGTTACGCACGGGTATAGGGTGTATGGGCGCCCTGGGTAATCTAAATGCATACTTGTGCAACGTGCTTAGAAACAGATGGGATAGATATAGCGGGCTTGGAGACACATGACTAGTGAGAAAGATGTGAATATCGGAACACTAGGTTTATCTTAATTTCGAGGGCGAAATTCCTTTGTAAGGGGGGAAGTATGTAACACCCGTATTTTTGTACATTTAATATTTAATTAATTCGGGAATTTTAAATTACTTGTGTATTGTAATTTTAATTTAATTAATTATGGAAATATATATATATTTAAATATTAATCGGGGAGTGAATGGTTAATGTTTAGGGAAATTTATTTACTAAGTGAATAGTAATAATTTATTTACGTCATTTCGAGTATTAATGACAAGGTATACACTTATCCCAGCCGGGAGTCGGTATAGACTAAATTGGGTGTGAGATAAGGATTTTTATAAATTAATTCGGACGGCAATTATGAGTGCGCGGTTGAGTCCGGATGGGTCGAGATAGTCAGAAAAGAGTACCCTGGGGTAGTAATTGGGTCTCGAGGTAATTTGGGGCATAGCCGGGCCCACA
This sequence comes from Sambucus nigra, assembly GCA_949130495.1. Taxonomy (NCBI): domain Eukaryota; kingdom Viridiplantae; phylum Streptophyta; class Magnoliopsida; order Dipsacales; family Adoxaceae; genus Sambucus; species Sambucus nigra. The sequence continues at coordinate 461,350,188 of OX422211.1, read as the reverse complement.
CGGGGTGAGTTGGGCCACTTTAATTAAGCCCATTAGGATAAAAACGGAATGGAGGGTTTTTAACCTAATTGGGAGATTAAGGAATGGCAGCCAACATAACTCTAAACCTAGGGTTTGAGAGGGGATTTGGGGAAAAACAAATCAAGAGCAAATTGGAGGTTATTGGAGCCAAATTGAGGAACTACGCCAACGGATCTGACACTACGAACACTTACAGGCAAGTGGTTAACTGTTGTGATTTCTAAAAGTTTGATAATCAATTCATATCATAGTGATGTGTGTATAAAAATTCGTTTTGGGTGTGTCACAAAAATTTAAATTGGGTTTTTGTAAATTTATATACTTTAATGAGATTAAGGGGGAGATTGATCGTGTTTATGATTCTGGAATGTAGAGAACTGAATCAGATGTTAAAATCAGTAAGAGTAGAGGGTTAATTACTGATAAAAATGGATGAAATTCGTATTGGGGATTTGAAACCCGGATTATACCCAAATCGGGAAAAAGTAGAAAATCGTGAGATTTAATTTCAGTTTGATGTTCTATAAGGTGCTTTGATCCTATTCTTATGTAGAAATAGGGTTGATTGGGCTTGGGTTAGTCCAGGGGAAAGAATGAAAGTGGAATATTTTCGTTAATGGTGGGACTGCTTCTTGGAGAAGACGAAGTCAGGGACGATCGATCGATCGACCCAGGGGTTCGATCGATCGATGATTCAGAATTCTGGGCAGTTCGCCCAGTTTGTATATAAGGGGAAAATTAATTAGAAATTTAATTCCCAAACATTAATTAGTGATAAATCAATATGAAACATATATTCCTAGCAATTATGGGAGAAAGTAATTGGGACTAGGATGAATTTATGTGGGGCCTTTAATGGATGAATTTGAGAGATATTATTCCAAAATAGTGAGATACGGATCAAGTGAGCGAATCCGGGTATATTGGTAAAGCGACCCCAAGGTAGTGAATTAAGTTTGGAGATAAACTAAGTAATTTAGAGTCGGGATATAGACTCGGGAAATATTTAATTTCGGTCCAAGTGAATCGAGTTCGGGTATGTTAATAATTATAGGCAAATATAATTGGGAAAATTATAGAAATAAAGGTGTGACACATTGTAGGCGAAAATGTGGGTATTATATTAGGAGATGTAAATTGGAACAAGTGAGCGAGTCCGGGGATGTTGGTTAAGTGACATCAAGGCATTAAATTAATTATTGAGAGAAAGTAATTAGTTTGGAGTCGAAACCTTGACTTGGGAAATGTTGAGGTACGGGCCAAGTGAGAGAGCCCGGGGATAATGGTTGGGTGACACCAATTTATTAGATTAATAAATGTGATAATTAATTTAATTAGAGTCGGATTGTAGACTCGGATATGTGTTGATTAATTAATGTGTAAATTAATTAAATAAAAGTCGGATTGTAGACTCGGGTAAGTATTAAATTAATGGGTGTAATAATTAATTTAATTGGAGTTGGACGATAGACTCGGGGAGATATTAAATTAATATGTGTGATAGTTAATTTAATTAGAGTTGGACGATAGACTCGGGGAGATATTAAATTAATATGAGTGTTAGTTAATTTAATTAGAGTTGGGTGATAGATTCAGGGAGATATTAAATTAATAGGTGTGTTAATTAATTTAATTGGAATCGGACCACAGACTCAGGGAAAGTATTATATAAATTGAAGTGTGAATTAAATATATTAGGGTCGGACCATAGACTCGGGGAGACGGTAAATTATTAAGTGAGAAAATTAATTACGTTGAGTCGAGCCACAGACTCAGGAAATTTCAGGCAGTATACGGGATATTTAGTACACGGTAAGGCCAGGGTTATAATATATATATACGGTGTAGTGATAGTATATATATATATATATATATATATATACGTGTCTATTATGCGTGACATTTAAATTTCAGGCAGTATACGGGATTTTGAGTACACGGTAAAGCCGGAGTTTATATTATATATATACGGTATAGTGATAGTATATATATACGTGTATATATTGTGTGTGATATTAAATATCAGTGACTAGATATTTATTCAAATTATATACTCTAATGCTATCAAGGGAGGTTGCGCGATGTGGGTGAATCCCCTAGCTTGAGGAGTAGGGTGAGTATATCCCCAGGTCATAGCGTCCGGTACATGGGTGAGGAGATTATCTCACTTTCAGGAAGGAATATGACCGCCTCCAATTCGTTTATGTAGTAGACCAGGTTGGTGAGCGATTCCAACTTGGAAAACTAGGTTTTGTGAGCACATCTAGTGAGATGGCATTTTAGAGTGAATCATCCGGTGAGGGTATACTCGAAAGGATGGATACACGTATGATATATGTGTGGATGTTAGTAAAGGTACGTATGATATGGTAGTAAATATTATATGTAGGTGATAATACAGTGTGTGATGTATTTACCTTATATAACTCGGGTTACGGTTATATGTTGTTAATTAATGAGAAATTAATTAAGTTATTCATTTGCTGGAATAATACAGTGTGTGAGGTATTTACTTTATATAACTTGTGGGACGGTTATATGCTACTATTTAAGAGGATTTAATTAAGTTAATTGTGAGATAACTTATACTTCAAGAAATTATTATACTCGGGTTAGAGTAATATGGTAAGGGAAGGTTATACCAGAACTAGTTGGACGGGGTAGTACAACTAGGTGGGGTTAAGGTAACCGTTAGGTGTGCACAATAGTGGAGGGGTGAGAATGTCCACAAGGGAGTGCGACACTAACTTAAATATGAAGCGCATTCATGCATTTTAAATTACTGCAGTTAATTCACTTGCTAAATATTTTCAAAATGTTTTGGGTTCTAACCCTTGCTATAAAACTATTTTCAAAACCTTTTACGTGTCCAGCCACAGGGACGCCAGGATTGATATTCTATTCCAGGAACACGGAGCTGCGGCATATGTGGATGCTAGCAAGAGTTTGGATTAGACGCATCATTCATTCATTCCTAGAGTAGAAATCTTATATTAGTCTCCGTTTTATTTAGGGCTTGTCGCCCAGACTTCTCGGTACAGTTTTCAAGTGTAATTCATTCAGGTGTTGAATATTTGTATTGGATTATTTATTTGGTGGCCGGTGATTTATTCGGCAAGTTGTGTAATTATTATTCTATTTACTTTCATTCAGTTGTGTGAATGGTTTATATTTTAATTCCGCATGTATTGTTTTGTTTAATTAAAAAGTTAAAATTGGCACCAGTTTTTGGAATACTAGGTGGTTAGTAAGTTTTAAAAAGTTTTCGACAGTGATGCTAAGGATGATCTAACTGGGATTCCTGTTTTAATTTGGTATAGGACTGATCACCCGGTATTATATTAGGTGGGGTGTCACACATGCATGGGTAAGACCATTGGAATAGTTATTCAGAGACTTTTAAGAATCCATTAATCCACTCCCGGGTTTGGGAGTTGATCGATATCAAAAGGAGCTCGAAAGCGCCCATTGGTCTCTAGACAGAAAATTATCGAAGGAAAATGGATCGTTCGTTCAAACTGTAAGGATGATTTGCGCACGGGATGGACCTTTGGAAAGGATATTTAGTGCCCTTCAAGATTTCATTCATTTTCGTTCTGGTCAGAGAGTTTACCTAGGTCAAATGGGGCCCAGAAGCGCTCGGTGACCCTTCGGAGTAAAATGGCTCATTCATCCATACCGTAAGGCTAATTAGTGCTTGGCGTGGACCGTTGGAAAGGATATTCAAATTTTTTCAAAGTTTTATTCATCTTCGTTCGAGTTAAAGAGTTGACATGAATCTAACGGAGCCTGGGAACGCTCGGTGGGCTCCTGATTAGTTTTGGGGGTAAAATAGATCGCTCATCCTAACCGTAAGGCTGATTCACGCATGGGGTGGACCGTTGGAAAGGGGATTCAGATCCCTCTAAAGATCCATTGAGCTTTCTCTCAGGCGAGGAAGTGACTAGAATCAAATGGGGCCCAAAGCGTCTAGTGGACTCTAGATTAGTTTTGATAGTAAAACAATATGTTCTTTTGAATCATAAGGCCAATTAGAGCATGGGACATACCGTTGGAAAGGGGATTCATAGTCCTTCAAAGATTCATTGAGCTTTAACTCAGGCGAGAAAGTTAACTAGAGTCAAATGGGCCCTAGGAACGCCTAGTGGCCTCTAGATTGGTACTCGGGGTATGACCTAGGTTTTGTGGTGAATGAGTGAGTACTAAGGACCTAAGGAAGTGCTTAGGGGAACCCAGAAGAGAGTGTCTACAACGATCATAAGATTACATAAGACCTTCAAAGTTACGAGTTGAGGGTTAAGCAGGGAAATCACCATGCCTACATTTATGGGATAATGTCAAGGCCTGTCATAAAGAAGAAAGGGCTTGATGCATAATATTATGATAGGGATTTGATGAACTTTAGGAACTGAATTTCTGCAGGTGAACAAATCAAGGACTTATCTCTCGATAAGGATAACGGTGTAATATTATGAGGAATGTTTGTAGTTATGAGTGTTGATACGAGAAATCGGACACATGTCATTCTCGAGCATCATATCGTGTGTCAGTAAAAGTAAAGAAAGCATCATATCAAGTGTAGAATAATAGTAAAGCAAGAAACAAGGAAAAGAACACAAAATATTTAGTGGTTCGGCTATAAAAATGAGCCTACATCCACTTTTTTTACATACTCTCATTATATGCGTTGCACAATACAATATCGTTAGGCCTAAAGAGGCATACAAGTAAGAGGGGAGAAGAGAATACATAAGTGTAATGAATCCAGGTAGGCGTAATCTGGATTGCAAGGAAGTTATGTGTTGGTTACGGCCTGATAAGCCCTCAGGTGGGTGTATCTCTGTAGAGAGATGTAGTGTACAAATTTTGGCAGGGCTTCACCAGATAATTCTCTTCTCGGTCCCCCAATTATGAGGCGAGCATCTCTATTTATGGGAGATATAAAAGTGGTGTAACGTGCTTAGGACACGTGACACACGGATATGTATGAAGAATGAGGAATCCTTCTAGAAGCTGGACATCTGGTAACTGTCGGGTATGAGTAAGGGTTTCGGCCTGTTTCAACCCGGAAGGTAGCAAGTTAAGGGTGTCGCGGCCTGTTTGATCCCAGGCAATGGCCATGCTAAAAGGTGATGTCGCGGCCTGTCTGAGTCTAAGCAGCAGCGAATACAAGCTAAGGCTAACTATATGGTTCCAAGGTCTGTCTGATCCTAGGCAACGGCTCTTGTTAAATCATTCACGGTAGTAAAGACTATATTGGCCATATCATTAATCCCCCAAGCCGCGGTGCCAAAAGCTGGCGATTTGGGGCTGCAGCTTTATTAATGTTCAAGTGTTACAACAGTCATTGCAAATTGGCGCTTCATCTTCCTGTGCTCTCTTATATAAATGGGTTATGGTCGTGCCGAGCATTACCTTTTCCAAATATTGAGAGCACAACGAGAGAGAAGTTTTGTCAGCTTCAACTTAGAGTTTTTCGGCTAGTGTTTAGCAGTGGTTCAAGGAAGTTTGAGGCAGAGTTTCTTCTGACCAACGAGTGGTTCTCCAGTTCTAGGTGATCTTTCATATTAACCTTTTCATCTTTCTATAATCTTCCATTCTAATCTAGTTTTGCAAGAACACCCTCACCGTTTATTATGTATATAATATGAATTTATATTATTGAATTTATATTGAGAACCCTTTTTGCTTCATTTCTGATTTCAGAATTTGTTGTAGAAACTTAGGGTTTGATGATATTGAACCATTTGGTAGGACTAGTAGCTTTTCACAGCATTGCAAAAACATATAGGATTTGATACGAAAACCCTGATTGTAATCCTTAATTTCTTTCTGGTGTAATTTTTGGATTTTTGGGAAGATGTTTGGACCACTTGTAGGTTGACATATGTTGGGTAACTTGAAGCGTTTGAATTGAATTGTAGGATTAGAAATTTGAATTTTCTAGGTTTTGATCCACACCTTGACCCATTTCAAAAATATTTTTGGCTAAGAGTGATGTTCTTGGACAAAACCCTAGAACCATGGGTTTTCAATCTTTGCAAACATGTACTTTATCTAAATTACCTATTTTAGTATTTGACCGTGGCTGGTAGTGTAACTTGTGCTACTTTTTTACGGTCTCTTGCCATCCCCTCTTAGTTATAGTATGCAACTTGAACTTAAAAAATTATTTGTGGTCCTTAGAGTAATTTGCAGCAGCCTTTAGGTTTTGTAGCTTTTGGCTTTAGGCGTTTAAATCAATTGGCTGCAGGCTTTTAGAATTAGTTGGTTGCAGTTGACTTTTAATTTTTCTGCACTTTCTTGTTTATGCCGCGGCCTCTAGGAGGCTTCTCTAACCATAGTGGTTGTAGCACCTAATTGTGGAGCCCTTCTGCTTTTCAGGTCTTGTTGCGGCCCTATGAGTTGGAACCTTCAAGATTTCTCAGATGACTTCTGGAATTCTCACTTCGGCATTTCTCCTCCTGAGATCCCATTTGTAAAGCCTTTGAAGGCTGTTGGGCCTTATCTACTTAAAGACTGCACCAACTGCATCACCCTTGATTCTAACTCTGAGGATTCCTTGGACTCTAAGGTACTAGAGAGGTTGAAGACTTTATGGAGGAGGATAAAAACTCCAACAACAATCTCCCTACCGAAGTAGCGATTGCGGTGACTGTTGGGACAACGGTTGTCCCACCTGAAACTAGGAATCCCCTAGCTGGCTGCGGCCCTTTGAAAAGTCCCCTGTAGCTGTCAATCACAGGTGCATTATGGACGAGGAGTGGATTGTCGATGTTGTCGCGACTTTTGAGTTCCCTGAAGGAACAATCTCCACATTTCCTTTCGCGAAACAAAGGTCATGTTCGATGGTTCCTGACAGCGTTTGCTTTCCTCTCCATGCCTTAGTTATGGGGTTGTGGCTTCCTGTTCATGTGCCTGTCAGAAGGATATTACGTGCCATGAACTTGGCCCCAGCCCAATTTGATCCCAACTACTGGTGGGCCATCCTTGCTAGTTTAGTGCTTTGGCAGAATCACTTTGATAAAGATATCACACCCGCGGAGTTCTTACAGCTTTACAGTCCAAAGGAGAACTCTAAAGAATTCTTGTGGTAGTACTATTTCATACTGCGGAGCGGTGATAGGTATTTGTACACCCACATGCCTACCAATGTGAAAAACTGGAAGGGTAAGTATTTCTTTGTGTCTGGGGACAGTCGGGAAATCTGCCCAGAAGAAACTGAAACGATAAAATCTGTTAAAATGCCACGGACTTAGGGACGTCTGTCCAAAAAGGGTATGTACTGTCTGTGTCCCATACTAATCCTTGAGACTTTAAAATCTTTAATCTCATACTAACGCCACATTTTCTTTTGCTGCAGATATTAACAACCTGAAACTTAACGACAATCAAGTGAAGAGGCTTGAGGACGCAGCCCACTTACCTGATTCAGAGAAAATGTTTTCTAAATTGGTCACTTCTACCTCCATTCTTGAACAAGGATACTTTGCATCCAAGGCGATCCCCAAGAAGATGACTGTTAAAGGTAAGATTAATATTTCTAAAGCTCTACTAATGATCTTTCCATGGGCTACTAACATCTTTTAAAAACTGCATCAGGTGAGGAGATTAACCGTGATCTTCAGGTATCCCAACTATTAGAAATGGATTAGGATATCGCGGGCATTAATTGTAGAAAAAAGAAGGGTAAAAGAAGAAGAGGGCACAAAAAGAGATAGCCCCTACAAATGAACTAACTACTGAGCATCCGCAGCAAACTGCTGCGACAGAGGCTGGGATAGTTCCTCCTACAGAGAAGTCTTTAGCCCCTGATGACGTTGTTACGGTAGAGGAGAAGTAGGTCGATGATGACATTGCAGATCAGCTTACCGCTGCAGGAATAATGTCCCCCGGGGTCTTTCAAGGTAGGCACAGCCCTTTAAATGTTTTAATTTCTAGATCTCCACTGTCGTCGTCACAAAACATTGTGGCAATCGATGCCAACTTGCCAACTCCCTAGAGCAGGCACAGAGTGGGTCCTGATAGTCGTCCATGGCCCTAACTAAGGCAAATTGATCGCAATTCTTCATGGGATACAACTTCTAGGGTAGTGCACAGAATGAGGAAAATCCTGGACCCCGTTGATCTTAATCGTCTCATTAAAAATGATCCCAAAGACTTGGAAGGAGCATCCCTCCACAATTTGCTGCGGGTAAATGCATTTCATTATTTATTTTCTATTTACAATCATTTCTTTGTGATAATAATTCTCAATTTTTAGGTCACGGGCGTTATTGTGACCCAAAGGGTAAAATATGAGGACTCTTCAAGTTGTATACGACTACGAAGTTAGTTCATAAGACTAACTTGGAGAATGTCGGGGCCTCCTCTTTTGAGGCAGGCAAAAAATCAGTTATCGCAGCACTAGATCTGGCCAAGATAAATCTGGAGGCTGCCACTAAGGCAAAAGATGAGGCCGAATTAAATTTCACTGAGGCCAAAAAATCCCTTCATATTATTGAGGCTAAGGCAGAGGAGGCAGCCAGGCAAGCCAATTCTTTTGAGAGTAAACTTAACCTTCTCCAGCATAAGTACAATCAGCTGGAGCAGAGCAGCACCTCTGCGCTTCAATAGAAAGATAACGATCATGCAGCAGTTCAAAAACAAAAAGAGGAGGCCCATGTCACACCCCTAACAAAAGTTGTAGATGATGTTGTAGTTGCGTACAAAAAATCAAGGGACTTATTCCTTACAAATAACAAAGCTTATCTCCTCAACTTCTAAGAGCTTAGGCACAAGATGGTCAAAAATTCCCTGAATCTAAAAAGCAAGTAATGTCTTGGTAGTTAAGTGATGCTGAACACTTAAAGTGGGTGGCAGAGATTAGAGCAGCTGCGGAGAAAAGAGCTAGGCGACAGATGGAGCAAGCTGCAGCTGATGAAGAAAAGGAGACAGAAACCGCAGTTGGCGAGGATGATGATGATGAAGTTGATGATGCAGCCACTTAGATATCTTCATTTTGTGTACTTTGGCCAATGGATTTTTGTAAGGCTGCAGCCATAGTTATCAGTGTTGTAATTTTTTAACTTATCCATGGTTGCAGCCATTTTGTAAACCTACCACAGCTACATTACTTATCTGCGTATTACTTATCGTCATCTTGATTTGAGTATGTTGAATGCTTAAATGTTTCACTTTGCTCCTTTTACAAGAATTTCTTTCCTAAAAATGATTTTGGCCTAAGAGGCCGGGCCGCAGTCCAAAGACTTTGATATGCATTCTTATAATATTGAACTGGTTGTAGCCATAATCATAAGGCTACGATAACCTTTCAACCGTTTTCCTCCTATTGAATGCATGTAAAATTTGAATGCCACAGCTATTAGCACTAATACGCTTTGTATACGCCGTAGTCAAATTCTTCAAATAGGAAATTTTTCAACTCAAATTCACGTTCCGTAGACAATTACGTCTTTAGCTCATCTGTTTTCTGCGAAACCTTTGAGAGAAAATAGCAGTGGCTGCTGGACTTGTTGACGATCGGGAATTCCTTCCAGAACACCAAAAAAATATATCCCTAGTTTGCGTCCCTTATTCATCATAAGTTGAAGTTTCTTGGGGAACTATCAAGCCTCCCTAGGATGGGTTCACTTTCAATCCACCAACGGCTATAATTGGATATATATTAAAACATCCCTGGCTGGGTATTATGAGCCCCCGTGGCTAATTGAAGCATCTCGAAGCTAAGAACGGGCATTGTAATCCCCCGTCGCTGATTGAAGCATCTAAATGCTAAGAAAGGGCATTATAAGCTCCGTGGCTAAATAAAGCATCCAAAACTAAGAACGGGCATTGTAAGCCCCTGTGGCTAATTGAAGCATCCAAATGCTACGAACGGCCATTGTAAGCCCCATGGCTAATTAAAGCATCCAAGAGCCCTCGTAGCTTTGTGTTGTAACGGTGCAAACTGCCAATCAAGGCTTGTCTGCATAATAGACTTTTCTTCCCAAAACAAGAAAATAATCTCTCAGGTAATTGGTTATCATGTTCCATTAAATATGTTTAAGACAAAGGTCTTTCATTAGATTTTTCAAGTAAGAAGTAATATATGACTACCGATTTCCATTCATTCCTGTGAATATATACGTATATATATCTTTTGACTTTAACTAAATACAAAAGTTTGGGAGATATAGCTACAACGATCTTCACAGATAGAGTTCAAGAAGAGGAAAATGGGAATAAGTAGAAAATAAGGCTAGAATCTGGTAAGCGGTCTCTCAGGTATCGGTTGCACCCTATAAGCATCCGTCAGGAATCACTGAAGCGCTCATTTCCTGGCCAGCCTCTCAATCTCGTTCTTTAGGGAGTGGCAATTGTTCGTGTCGTGACCATGATCGTTGTGGAAGCTCAACTATTTGGATCGATCCCTCTTATGAGGAGGGAACTTCAACTTCTCAGGCCAACAGATCAATTTGCCTTCTCTAATGATCTCCAAAATGTCCTCAATTTGGTAAATCAGTCAGGTGTAGGTCTCATAGCCTTTTTCAGTCTTTGGTTGCTCCAACTTCCTCTTTTAAACTATGGCAACAGCCAATGTTGCTTCTGTCGTGGCATTTTTTCATGGAAGTGAAGGTTGCAGATTCTGTTGCTACGGCCTATGTAGAGGTGAAGGCCGCAGCCTCCAATGTCAGAACTCTCTGCGTCAAAAAGTTAACCTAGTCATGGAGTGTGGGTTGACAGTCATTCAGGTAATCAATGTAGCTCAACAACTAGGAAACTTCTTCACTTTGCTATGTGCTTGTCTTTGAGTTTCCTTCCATGGCTTATACTGTGTTAGTCTTTTAGAAATATATACTCTGAGATCAACCAAACAATGGTGAGAAGCCAAGGAATTCAGGAAAACCCAAATATAATAATAGGCATGTAGACTTTTGCTATCTGTAATGTTATTCTCTTGTGGCAGAGGCTTGGGGTAGATATGGAAGTCATGTCGTGGTCATATCAAAGGGAACTGTTGAAACTGTACAGACCAACTGCCTTAGGAATCTTGCAGTATTCTCGTAATAAAACTGCCCGGTCGCATCCTTCTTGTGGCAGTGGAGGGTGTGACCCCAAAAATAAGCTCAAAACATGAGATCAGTTCACAGAATATACACAGGATGGGCCTACTAGGATTTTACCAAGGGCAAAACAGCCTCTAGGCGTGAAAGTTTCACTAATTTGGTAAAAAGGGCCAAGATCATATGCGTAAAAGACAGAAATAAGTAAATATAACCCTCCCTTAATTACCCACCTTTAAGAGGACACCACCTTTTGTGTTTTTCAACACTATTTAGGTAAGGAAACGTCACTGGAGTGTAGAAAACAGGTCTACAGTCACAAAAAGAAGACCGATAAACAGATGTGAAAAAGATTAATCCCCTTTATCGAGTTATAAGGGTTCGATAACCAAAATCTCACCCATGGGATCATGACTTAGGAGTCCCCGTAGGTGAAATAAGGCATTTGGAACCCTAAATAAGAAGAAATACCTCATTCCCACAGACGACGCCAAAATGATGAAATGAGAAATCAGACACATGTCGTTCTCGAGCATCATATCAAGTGTAAAATAAGAGTAAAGCAAGCCTTAAGGAAAAGAACACAAAATATAGAGTGGTTTGGCTATAAAAATGAGCTTACATCCAATTTGTTGCCATGCTCTCATTATATGCGTTGCATAATACAATATGGTTGGGCCTATAGAGGCATACAAGTAAGAGGGGAGAAGAGAGCACATGAGTGTAATGGATCCAGGTAGGCGTAATTTGAATTGTAAGTCAGTTATGTGTTATCTACGACCTGATAATCCCCCAGGTGTGTGTATCTCTATAGAGAGATGTAGTGTAGAAAGTTTAGTAGGGCTTCGTCGGGTAATTTCCTTCTCAGCCCCCTAATGATGAGGTGAGCATCTCTATTTATAGGAGATATAAATATGGTGTCACGTGCTTAGGACACGTGACACACAGATAAATATGAAGAATGAGGAATCCTTCTAGAAGCTGGACAGCTGGAAACTGTCGTGTATGAGTAAAAGTTGTGGCCTGTTTGAACCCAGGCAGCTGCAAGTCAAGGGAGTCGCGACCTGTTTGATCCCAGGTAGCGCCCATGCTAAAAGGGGATGTCGCGGCCTGTCTGAGTCTAGGTAGCAGCGAATGAAAGCCAAGGATAATTGTATGGTGCTAAGGCCTGTCTGATCTCAGGCAACGTCTCCTGTTAAATCATTCACGGTAGTAGAGACTACATTGGCCATATCATTAAGACCCCAAGGCATGGTGCCGAAAGCAGGCGAGTTGGGGTTACAGCTTTATTAATGTTCAAGCATTACAGCAGTCATTGCAAAGTGGCACTTCATCTTCCCATGCTCCCTTATATAAATGGGTTATGGCATGTCTGATCCCAAGCAGCAACTCTTGTTAAATCATCTGCGATAGTAGAGACTATATTGGCCATATCAATGAGTATCAAGGATCTCAGGGAAGAAATAATTGCAAAAACGCACCATTCTCGTTTCAGCATTCACACAGGCATTACAAAGATATAGAGGGATTTATACAGAAACTACTAGTTGTCAGGAATGAAAAAGAATGTCACGCTTTTTATGGCAAAGTGTCTCACTTGTCAAAAAGTAAAGTACAAACACCAAAGTCTAGCTGAATTGTTGTAACCACTACCAGTATCATAATGGAAGTGGAATCATATAACGATGGACTTCGTCGCAACTTTGCCTAGGAATCAGGTAGCGCATGATGCGATGTGGGTTATGGTTAATCAACTCACTAATTCAACGCATTTTCTTCCTATCAAAGTCATGGATAACGTGTTCAAGCTTTCTAAACTCTACATTCGAGAGATTCTGAGGTTACATGGTGCACCTTTGTCAATTATTTTATATAGGGATCCACAGTTTGTGTCCAAGTTCTGGAAGAAGAAACTGTAACAGGAGTTCAGAAAGAATCTAAATCTTAATACAACCTATTATCCACAAACGGATGGATAGTTCGAGAGGACTATTTAGATTCTCAAATATATGTTACAGGCACATGCTCTAGAATTTCAAGGTAGTTGTGTTTATCATCTACCAATAGTATATTTTTCCTACAACAATAGTTAACAGGCAAGTATTAACATAGCACCCTTTAAAACCTTATACATAAGATCGTGTCGCTCACCAAGTTATTGGGCAGAGGTTGGTAAGAAACACATCTTAGGGTTCAAAATGATTGAGGAACTACTAAGAAAATTTAGGTCAAACGATCTAGGCTTAAAATTGCTCAGAACCGTGAGAAGAACTACGTCGATACTCGTCGTTTTGACTTGGAGTTTAGCGTGGGTGATCATTTGTTTCTAAAAATCAAAGATACACTGGGAGTTACGTGGTTTGGAATAATGGGAAAGTTAGCACCAAGTTATACTGGACCATTTAAGATCTTAGAGAGGATCGATCCAGCCCAACCACCTCAGTTATCTCAATTACATAATGTTTTCATCTATTGATGTTTAGAAAGTATATTCCAAATCCATCTCACATTATCAATTGGAGCCAGCTAAGCCTCTAAAATGTTGTTTCCTATAAGACCAGACCAATGGCGATAGTAGACCGCAAGCAAAAGATGCTTCACAAGAAGTCAATTTCCCTAGTCAAAATTGTATAAGATAACAATGGCATTGAAGGAGAAACTTGGGAGTTAAGTCTATGATGAGGAAACATTACCCCGAGTTAGTTGTCTGAGTTTAATTATGTAATATGATTTTCAGGGATGAAAGTTCCCACGATGGGGAGATTGTAACACTTGTACCTATCGTTTAATAAAAAGAAGTAGTTTTTGGTCACCCATATTTAATTATTTTCGTAAGTTTTGACCATGTGTGGCCGTAAATGAATTTATTCAAGAATTATTAACTAGTTGTTAAAGTTACAAAGATCATGGGGTAAAAGTAAAAATTCAGAAAAATGAGAAAATATATGAATTTCGGATGGATCCAAAATGATTCTTGATTGATCCGGCGCACTTAAGACAGCAATTTGCTTTTCCTTTAGAGATTCCACCTTGTGCAATAGTATGAGGTGTAAAAGGCAATCATTTATCCAAAGTTTCTAGCCATATTACCTAGCTCCCTTCCCTACCCCATTTAACATGATGGTTTCATCTTTGAGTGATTGGGGGCAATTAGTTTATGTTTTGGGACATTACAAGAGAGGGGTGAGGGAATTTACTTTCATATTCACCTCATCTTTGAAAAAAGTAAAACATCCCCTAAACCAAGACCTTTGAGTCTTTTCCCTCACCCATTTCAATAGCTTAAATCCTCATAATTATCTCCATACATCAATCTTGTAAGACCATCATCGCACCTTTCCATTATCAAGGTATGACGAGGGTGTTTAAGGTGTTAATTTAGAGAAGAATCTTACAAGGAGCTAGGAGATTATTGGAATTTATTTATATCTCTTCATCAAAGGATTTAGTATCTTTATAAGGTAGGGTTATACACTATTTTCTAGTTTAAAATTCAAGCATACTAGATATATGTATATATATATGATTTACATGAATACTTATTTTTATAATCACTACCTATGAATATATGTTGAGAAATATGTGATAAAAATGGTTAAAAGTTAAAGTTGGAATTAAGTTGAAATCTCATAATGTTTTTAATAGTTATTCATTATAAAAAATCATGTTTAAACTAGTTATTTCATGACAAATATTAAGTTAAACAAGAAATGTTAGTATGCATATATGGGTTTTATTTGTGTAAATCCCCTTATTCATGAACAAAATCATATGTGGTTATGGAAAACAAGCTTAATATGTTGAAATTGCATCTAAATAAGTCGTTGAACATGAAATAATAACTTTAGAAAATTAGCGTATTACTCACATAAAAGGACACTACTTTATGTCGAGAAAGTTTAAGAAGTTTAAGGATCAATGGGCTAAAAGTGAAAATAGTAAAATGTTGAGGTTAAAACATAAAATATAGTAAGATTTACACATAAAATGACAAGAATACAAAGTCGAACATGTAAAGTTATCAAATGGTAAGAATAGTCTTGAAAATCTTAAAGTAAGGTTTTTGCCCAAAAATGTCATTTTATGTAAAGTATGGATTTAAATATAAAATTCTTAAACTAAATTGGACACTAACTAGAAAGTTAGTTTTAAAGAATGTGATGAAATTCATAATTTATAAAGTGAAGATGAAAAGTAGTATTCTGGAAAGTAAAGGTGAAAACTAGTATTTTAGAAAGTAAAGGTGAAGAGTAATATTTTGGGAAGTAAAGACCAAAAAGTGTATTTTTTACAAAGTAATGAGAAAGAAGGTTTACTAGTATTCATGAATAATGAAAATGAAAGTGAAAAGTACACAAAAATGGAGTTGAAAATAAAGTGTTAAGTCTCACCAAGAGTTGCAAAATGAAGTTTGTTTTCTAAAGTAAGACATCAAGTTTGATCATAATATGAAAACTGGTACTTTGAAAAAATGTGAAACTTAGAAATAAAGTGTCAAGACTAGTCTCATTTCGGGTATTGTGGCCTAATCTGCCAAGGTGTAGAATAAAGGATAAAAGGAAAAATGAAAAGAAAGGGAAAGGAAAAGGAAAAGAAAAAGGTTACAAAGACGTAACAACTAAAATATACTCAGAGCAAACGGGGACATTTAAAAAGCACCCGAAGCCCTAGAGCGTGGCTTCATCTTAGACGTAAAATTACTGGCCAATTAGCATAGTGAAGAATTCTTTGTAGTCTGTAAAAGTCCGTAAATACAAATGGGATTGGTGACCTCCGTTAAGAAAGTGAAAAGATGATTTTGAGAGTGGCGCTCATTAATGTAAAAGGAAGTTTATGAAACAACTTGAAAAATGAGAAAGTAAGTTAATGCTTAAACTAACGGGGTATGGGTAATAGTAAAGGAAAGATTAATTGTTAATGGTCTCATTACCCGGGTTACATAGTCAAATTTTTAATTGCATGGTTACAATACAACTTGCATGAGACCACCTAAGAAAATGAAAGATGATTTCATAATTCCTAAAAGGTGCTACATATATATACAGATATTATTTGTACATAATACTCTGCTAGTATTTATTCCACTGGGCATATGCTCATACCCCACTATTTTGCACCCCCACCCCCACGGTCCCCGATACTTCAGGAAAAGATAAAGGCAAGAAATTCGTGAGAAGTAAGGATGGATTTACGCGCTAGTAAAGTTTTGTTTACTATTTGATTTAGATGTAGTTTCTATGCAACTTTTGATTGTGTTATTTGAAAGTATTTTAAATTTGGTTTATAATAAGACAGGATGAGGTGGACTTTCCTTAATTATCATTTATTCTATTAAATTGGTAAAACTCTTTTATCATAAACAATGCAACCTAAATAAATGGTCACAAATTGGTAAAAACAAGTTAAGTATGTTTTGCGATACAATTCAATAATCAAATATATACAAAAAAGGATATTCTATAATGAAATCAAAGTAAAAAAGGTTTTCTGCATTGACAACCAAAATCGGAGCATCACAATATATATATATATATATATATATATATATATATATATATATAGAGAGAGAGAGAGAGAGAGAGAGAGAGAGAGAGGGAGAGAGAGAGTTTATCACACACACAATAAAAGCAATATTATAGTTTGTCCTACAAAATATGAATGTAATAAACATAGGACACAGTTTGTACGTGGCTCGAAAAATCGTCCTACCGACGTCCATGTGGAAGGGAGGAAGAGTTTTTTTATTTCCTTGGAAGAACAAAGGACGATTTGAATGCTTGGGTTGCTAGCTGAGATTCCAAGTCTTCGTGATCTAGATACAAATTAATTCCCTTAGATTAGGTGAGATCACCCTTATTTATTGTACAAGGTACCTAAGAATCTAGTTATGTCGGCTTTGAGTTTATCCTTGGGTGATATAGTCACATTACAACTACTCATCCATGATGTGTGAAGATCTTTCTAGATTATAACTTATCTTCATTTAACTATTCGAATGAATATGTCCGTTGGGTTTTGAGAGCCACATGTCAGTCCACGTGGTGTGATCGGCCATATTCCTTTCAACTACCCCCAAGGATGGGGTGATTGGTTTAGTCTTATTATTTGAGTGGACGCGTTTCATCATATATTTCTCAACATTCATTTCCCATCTTCACACATGCCCACTTCCGGAAGTGGGCCAAAATTGATATGCATGATTCCCACTCCTGGGATGTCTGAACTATCAGCAGCCTTTTTAATCATTCATTGCGTGTGGTAGCATGGGGTGTGCTACCATCGAGGAAGGCTCCTTACCCAATAACCAAATGCCGATTGATTTTATTTTGGTGGAGGAAGGTATAAGGTCTCATAGATAATATACCTTAGCTATTTCACAACTTCATAAGGTATTTTGCATTACTTTCTCTCTCTTGAACCCATCAAAACTAGAGCATTTTCATTACCTTCTATCTTTGTCTCTTTCCTCGGGATATTTTTTCCATGTATAGGCATGGGAGGAAGTATGAAGTGTCTTCCACCAATGATTTTGAGGAGTTTCGTACCAAATATTTCATTCCTAAAAATGTCCATACTAGGACTTCACCGAAAGATAAATATGTGTTCAATCTTGACGGTGAAATTACTTTTATAGTGGTGGCAATAATGGAGGGGGTGAGTTCACTTTCCCCTCTGACATTGTTGGTAGAAGTACTCTGTTATTATGGAATACTTAAAATCCAGTCAAATGGTAGTTTCTACTGGATTTCTATGGGTATAGTTTCCATAAACCATATTTGTGGGACAAACCTTAACCTTAATGAAATCAGGTATTGTTATAACCTGCGATGTTCCCCGGGGACTGACATAGACCATTTCCAAGATAGGGATAAGTCTCACAGTCTGGTTATATGGCTTCCCAGATCGTAAAAGGATACTGAGAAGAATATCATTATTTTTCATGGGTCATTATATTATGAGAACTGTGAAGGTCTCTGAGTCCCCTCAATGATCGAAAAACCTGGTAGGTCATCCAGTATTATACTGTTATACTTGTGATTTTTACTCGAAAACTGATCGGCATTGCTTTATGTTCAGATCGCTCCCTTAATAGAAATTCACAGGACTATCAAGTCAATCAACGAGACCTTTAAGCTATCTGGAAAAGAACTTCGATCGGCATGAGATCCCATTAATGGGTGGTCCATATTTTTCTTGGTTAAAAGTTGAGCATCACATCAGCTAAAATACCACTACTGATTATTATGTGGTCGGCGACGAATACATTCCTCTATATACGTTGTCTCAATCGATTCCAATGACGTTCATGAGGATACTAAAGAGTAAGAGGAGGCAAAAGAGGGAGAAGATCCCTTATTTGATGATCTTGACCCACTTTTCTCATATGGAGAGATCAGTATTTCAGATCATCTTAGGGAAGAGGTATATGCGGAAGAAAACTTCCTCTTTAAAGACTTTACTTTTCCTTCCCTCCCAGAAAACATCGCAGAGATGATAAATTATTTGAGAATATTGGTCGATTTAGCAGTCGTTAGGGCTAATCAAAAGAAGCTGGACAGTCAAGACAGTCGGATCACCCAGAATGGTGTCTGGCAGTAGAAGAAAATGCTTGTTACCCTCAGGGAAAAAGGAAGCCCTAGAACTTGAGCCGAAAAGGGAGAGGGAGAAATGTAATAACCCCTATTTTCTACATAAAATTCGGTCAGGCTAATATAACGAAGATAGGGCTTGTTAACCAATTTATATCATTCTCAGAATCAAATAATAATTAAGTACAAGTGAACTTAAAATCATTCGTAGCATGCGATAACTAAAAAGATAAATAACTCCAAATAAATAATATCTCAAAACATCCAGCAATAAAATAGTCCAAACAACTCAACTGAAAAGTGAAAACCAATTAACTGAATAAATAATTGGGACTCAAGGTCCATACAAATATTTGAAATAAAACTAGACTGAAAGGAAATAAAGTAGCAACTTGTTCTAGAATCAAAGAACTAAAACTTATAAATGAGTGGAACCGCGAGTTTGAATCTACTCAACCCTGTTGATCTTGTCTAAGCATGCCTGGAAAGTAGCTTTATATAATTTGGGTCAGATTCCTAAAATCGGAAGAAATATCTATAATATCAACGATGTAAATCATGAGACTCATTTACAATAAACATGCCACCCCGTCAGCCCTCACATACAATAAGTACCTCACCCCCCCCCCCCCCCCCCTCAACTAAGTGTCATACTATGAGCATGTCCCAACCGCTGGCATAACTATGCTAACAAGTCTTTATTTCTAAAACAATGAGTGAATACTAATAATCCAAATGCAATAGGGATGTGACTAGACTTGGAAACGTGTCGTTTTGAGTCGTGTTCATGGCAGGTCTTAACGAATTCCTGTGAAATTATGCTAAACCCGAACACGATTCTTTAACTTAACAAATCATGAATTCGATATTCGTACATGATTCATTTTCCTAACAGTTACACGATATGAACTCGTTTAACCCATTAAGGTAACGAATCTTGTCATTTACCCGATACGAACCAATAGACCCATTAAATTAATTGATTATTTTGGGTTAAGTAACACATTAGGTACGAATAAGACCCATTATCTACCAATAAGACCAATTATCTTAGCAAAATTACATATCTAACCCTCTCAGACTAAAAATATTATTTTTAGTTTTTCCCACATATCTTAACGGGTAATAATGGTTACTAATGAGTCACACGACCCGGTACGACATGAACAGTATTCTGGACTTGACGAATTGTTATCGGGTGAAGCAAATTTAACAAACCTGATTCGTTATTTTTAACAGGTTTATACACACAATATGGGTCGTAACTAACTATACGTGTGAGAATACAGCCCAAATACCAGCCCCCACAATGTCACCCACAAAAGATTATACACACAATATAGTAATGTATTTAGCGTAAAATAGGGATTATTAATAAATTTTCCATCACTAGACTAATGCATCTCTTTCATATATAATCAGACAAATGCAACAACCTTCGGGGACACTCCCATGCCTCTATTGGTAAATTCATAGGAATCCCTGACCTATCGGATTCAAAATACAGTATTACACACCCATGAGAATGGGGGATTAATACGTAATCACACTACCGAGTAGTCGCATATCAAAACTCAACTGATGGATCAGATCGTCCACCTCTCTCATCACGAAGTCTAGACTGACTGAACATATGATCAAAACATAAGACCTCCACAACGTCTTGCATCAACAACCGGGTGTGCGGTACATAGTCATAACCTCCAAGCAACCCTGATCGATAGATTCACCGCGAGTAACGGTATGTTCACACAAATCACGTGTGTGTGTGTGTGTGTGTGTGTGTGTGTGTGAATAACACAACATATGTATACCACTACAGGATATCTCCCCTTCACGCGTCTAACTAAGCCAACCCAATGTCGGATTGTGTTAACAAAAGTGAGGTTTTTACTCGAAACCTACATCAAATATTTTTTACATTATTCTTTAGTTTAATTGTCATCTTAATTTGCATAAAAGTTTATGAATTTACCTTGAATAAATTATACCAAGAAAACTCTAGTAATAGAAATTAAGCAAAACTAATGATGTTCGTCGATCTCATTCGAATGACCTCCAACCTCGTTCGAACGGAACCCCTGATCTTGCTCGGATGAGATAGCAATATCATTCGAACGAGAGGTTGACCAAGCCAATCTCGCTCGAACAAGAAAGACGTAATTCTTCACCTTCATCCAAGAAAATATGATTTTGACCAAAACCTCTATTAACGAGTTTTAAGCTTTAAACCAGAAACCTAAAAACCAAAATCAAAATTAAGTACGGGTTTCTAATCCTATATGATTCCCAATAATTAATTATGATTTAAAATATTAATTAAGGTTTAATTCCTCAAAATTCACAGATTTAAACTTAGTTTTTCACTAATACGGATAGAACCTAATTACTTCTATAATTTCAAATCCAATACTCATATTAACATGGGGATTCAAATTATAAATAACATAAAATTCTGAAACATGAATTGTAATTACATATCCAAACACCAAAACTATTAAATTCTGATTTCTCTCTAAAAGTACATGCTTCAATGCAGAGTTAATTATTATCAGTCCGAATTAATCCAATTAAACCAACATGATTAAGATAATTAGTTTCAATCCTAAACAGACGATCTAAATCCTGAAATTAAACATATAACATGAAAGTATAAACAAGTTACAGATTAACAACTGATATAGTAAGAGATTTCTTGCCTAAAATAATGAATGGTGAATCTCTACACGTTGATTCTTTGTTCCTCTTCTCCCAAAGTCTCCTTAAGTTCTCCCGCGAGTCTAAGGCTGCTAGGTTTTGCCTCTTATATGTAAATTAATTAATAAACGAGGTTAATCTCCTTTAAATACTCTTTAATCCCGTTAGGTTTATAATTGGCTTATTTTCTGGTCCCTAAATGAGCCTAAAAGATTACCCATAATAACCCAAAACTTAGTATAAGGGTATACCTACCCCCTGGCCCAACTTAAGATGATAAAAATGCATACACAAGTCTCTATATCACTATAGAGTATGTTCTAATTGGTAGTACCTCGTAACTCATGGTAATACCTCACAACGTAAAATAAAACATCTCATTATTTATTTTACGCGTAACTGCATATATTTCGAGCTAATTAATTACACTGATTAATTAAACATAACATGAAGCGAAAATAAATCACATACATGCAAATTTAATCATTATTAAAATATGCATCAACTTATTACTAATTTTCTCAAGTAATAATTAGTTCTAAATTATTAACTTATTCTCACAACTAACAATCATTTACATAAAACAAAAAATGTGGGGTATTACAAGAAGTAGGGCAAGTAAACCAAAAAGAGTAAGTTTGATAAATCTCCTTTCAACATTTTCCTTCCTCATCCACCATCATCGAACTGACCTGTGGTTATAAGCCCATAAACATAGAGTCGTGATAGGACACCCCTCCATACACACCCCTAACACCAAGATCTGTCCTTGAGAGATCAGTTTTATGGAAGTCAAGGAGTCGGTCACATCTATTGACTCGGCTCATAGAGACTTGGAGGTTGCATACTCAGTTACTTAGGATTCTATGTTACCTTCTAACACAGTTGACCTGAGATCATTTTTTATGAAGAGCCTACACAAAAAAGGGATCTACCACAATGTATTGGTAAGGCTTCAATTTTGAATCAAAGATTTTTGATTACTTTTTCTTAACTTTTCCTATCTAACTATCACTTTTCTTTGCACAGGCTATGTAGGTTATACAGGAGCTCATCCACCAGCTTGACCACCTGAGGAAGAGCAATGATGTTCTCCTAAATGATATAACATTCGTAAGAATGCATTGACAAATAGGAAAAAAAAAGGTAACCAACCTCAATAATAAACTAAAGAAGGAGTCGATCGCTTAGGACAAGGTGGTAGAGGAGGTTGAGCGAACTCAACTAGAGTTCATCCAGTTTAATACCAAGTTGGTCGACTCTCCAAAAGTTGATCTTTTAGAGGCAAAAGTTCATTTTAGAGAGTAAGACAGAGGATGGCCATAACAAATCCTTTTTTAAGGCTTTGAGGCAGTGGTCCCAGAGGTTTCTTTGCAACTAGACTAGCATGAGTCTTTTGCATTTAGCAAAGGAAGGTTAGATGGACACCAGAGGGTAAAGATCCCTGAGCGAGATCTGGCCTATGCCAAACAACCTCCCTTGAAAAATCCCATGGGAGGAGGAGAGGAAGATCCTTGGGTTTTGGCCTCTAATAACCTGATCATCATCAACCCTACTACCCTAACTAAGGGGGTGGCCAGTGCTGTGGAGAACACACGTTCAGTAGGTCAAGGGGAGGTCTCCTCTAAACCTTAATTTAGTTTTTTTTTTATTTTAAACTTTTGTAGACCTAATGGTCATTTATTTTGTATCCCCATGGCCATTTTTTATTTTAATGAATGAAATTAAGTGTCCTTCATTATCTCTTTCTATTTTTTCTTTTACTCGTGACATGTTTAGTTCTTTATTGACCTAATTTTTCCTTTGTAAAAAATACGCTAGCTTAACTTATAGGTAATATTAATCATAAGTTAATTTAGTCGTCTATCTTAGAGGGAGATCAACAAATTTGAGCATCCAAACTTTTTTTGTCGGTAGAGGGACGACCAGTCCTCTTGGGTTATTCGTCGTTTTCAAATGGACTAAGGGCCAAGTGTAGGCACCTGACTTGTTCTAAGTCATACCACCCAAATCTTAAGTGGGTTTATGCCTCTTCTAGGCCAACCAGTCATCCTAAGTTATACCACCATTTTCAGGTGGGTTTTTTGTCAAATTCTCAAGCGATCGACTTGTTATAAGTCGTACTAGTACTTGAGTGAGTTTGATACCAAATGTAGGCAATAGATTTTTTCTAAGTTGTACCACCCAATTCTTAGGTGGGTTTATGAATCTTCTAGGTCGGCCATACCTCTTACGTTGTACAACCATTTTCAGGTGGGTTTAGTGCCAGATTTTTTGGTGATCAACTTATTATAAGGCATACCACTACTTGAGTGGGTTTAAAATGTAGGCCATTGAATTTTTTTAAGTCATATTAACCAATTTTAGGTGGGTTTATGACTTTTCTAGACCGACCATCCCTCTTGGGTTATACCACCATTTTCAGGTGGGTTTAGTGCCATATTCTTAGGCAAATGATTTGGTATAAGTCGTATCACTACTTTAGTGGGTTTGATACCAAACATAGGTGACCAACTTGTTCTAGGTCTTACCACTAAGTTCTTAGGTGGGTTTATGCCTCCTTTATGTCGACCATCCCTCTTGGGTTATACCACCATTTTCAGGCAGGTTTAGTGCCAGATTCTCAGACAACCGACTTATTATAAGTCGTACCACTACTTGAGTGTGTTTAATGCCAAATGTAGGTTACTAACTTGTTCTAAGTTGTACCACCCAACTCTTAGGTGGGTTTATGCTGCTTCTTGGACGACCATCCCTTTTGGGTTGTACCACCACTTTCAAGTGGGTTTAGTGCTAGATTCTCAGGCAATCGAATTGTTATAAGTCGTACCACTATTCGATTGGGTATGATGTTGAACGTAGGTGACCACCGTGTTCTAAGTTAAACCACGTAATTCTTAGGTGGCTTTATGCCTCTTTTAGGCCTGCCATGCCTATTTGGTTATAACACTATTTTCAGGTGGGTTTAGTATAAGATTCTCAAACGATCAACTTGTTATAAGTCATATCATTGCTTGAGTGGGTTTATTTCCAAACGTCAGCGATCGATTTTTTCTTACTAATAAAACTCAATCCATATGTGGGTTTAATGGTTTAAATAAGTTTACCAAGAATACAGCAATAAAGAAATAACTTTATTGATCACAAGCTGATTTAAAATTTTGCAAAAATAAAATCCAATTTAATGATAACTTTCCTAACGTACATGGCATTCCATGATCTTGGCATTAATGTGCCATCTATTTCCTCTAAGTGATAGGATCTGCTACCTCCCTTTAATGTTATACTCTATGGTCCTTCCTAGTTTCGTGCAAACTTTCTGTTTGAAGGCTTTTTCACTATAGATAGGAGCTTCCTTATGACCAGATCGTCGACCTGAAATTCCTTGACTTTGAATTTTTATCATGCCCATTTTCCATCTCTTGTTAGTATGGGACCAGGTGTATAGGAGATTGTTCTATTCATTCTTCCACTAGATCCAACTCCTGAGCAAGTCGATTTCCATTCTGAGCATCTTTAAAAAAATCTCCGATTTGAGAGTTGGTAATCCGATATCCAAAGGTATGACCACCTTCATTTTTAAGCAAAAGATTAGGGGGTTTCCTTATCCATCCTTCATGGCGTTGTCTTGTATACCTAAAGGACATAAGGGAGCTCATCCACCCATCATCCTTATATGTTTTCCAGTTGGCGTTTGATTCTTGATAGTAGAGTTTTGTTGCCAATCTTGTCCTGGTCATTGCATTATGGAAATATGATTGATACGTAATGGATTTCGATACCATGTTTTTTACAAAAATCCTTGAAGATGTCGTTGTCAAACTGTGTCCCATTATTGGTGACCAATGCTCTTAGAATTCTAAATCTTGTAATGTCGTTCCTCTATATGAATTGCCTAGTATTTACTTCTCTAATATGGGTGAATAAATTTGCTTCCACCCATTTCGTGTAGTAGTTGGTGGCTACTATCACATACTATTAGTTTTCGGGTGCTACAGGTAGAGGTCCCACGATATCCATGCCCCATTGACAAAAGGACCAAGGACTCGTGCTGAGATTCTGATTTCTGACCGCCGAATTGGTAACTAGGGGAAATTATTAATATTTGATACACTTTAAGGCCAACCGCAAAGCATATTTTTGTATGAAATGCCACCAGTATCCCTGAGTGATCCCTATATAAGAGAGTGGCATTCCTCCATGTGAGCTCCACAAATTCCTTCATGCATGTTGTCGAGGATTCCTTCCACTTGGTCTAGATGGATGCACTTGAGTAGAGGAACAGTGAATGAGCATCGGTAAAGTTTTCCTTCAGAGTTCCGTAGGTAACTCTTTAATTAAAAGTCAGTGATTGGATCCATCCATATTGGTGCTAACTGATTCTTCATGATGTCCAAAACTTGTTATGTCTCATCAATGCTGGGTTAATCTATGTACTCAACTTCAGTTGTTCTCTTTAGGTTAGTGTCAATGGCTGATGCCAAAGTGGCTAGTGCATCTACATGACTGTAGTTATTCTTGAGTAGCGGCTCCACTGAGGATGATGACCAAAAGAATTGAAGAAGATGCCTTGCTTTGTCACTATAAGCGAGAATCATGGGATCCCTACATTCATATTCATCGCTAAGCTAGTTTGTGTTCAAGCGAGAGTCATAATGTACTGCTATATGATGGGCTCCTAGACCGATTGCCCTTTGTGTAAAATGGACCATGGCTTCATATTCGTCCTCATTATTGGAGCCTTTAAACCCCACTCAGGTAATTTTTATATGAAGAAACCTTGTATCGTGACAGTGAAAATGACAATCCTTACTCCAATTCCACATTCAGTGGATGACCCATCAATGAACAGTTTCCATCTTTGATTATGTTCTCTAATAATTAGTGATTCCGCGATTGGATTTGGCTTGTCCTCCTTTCTTGGTTGCGATTATGAGAATTTGGCAATAAATTTGGCCCAAATTTCCCCTTTAAAGGAAGTTTGTGTCGAATTATGTTAACTCCAAGGAACACTTTGTCATTCTGTTGGAGAGATCTTCATTCCTGAGCCTCCTTCAATGGATAAATCGTGGGGATGACTATCGTGTAGATGTCAAAATAGTGTCGCAACTCCTGGCCACTGTCACTAATGCCAGGATCATCTTATTAATAAGTATTTATCTCATTTTTGCCTCAAGGAGAGTACGGATGACATAGTAGATCAGCCTTTACGATTGCATCAGTGATACACTGGTCGCATGATGTGACCGCAAATCTACATACATTTATATACTATGGACTGAGGTAAATGTATAGTTCTGAAATGAAAAGAAATTTCGTTTGCTTGATAGTTTTAAAAAAATATTTTTAATTGAGTAATTTTATAAGGAAAATCAATTAATTAAGGATGCTAGTTATTTAAAAACCCAATCGATAGACTGTAAAACCCCAAATGAGTTATGAGTGGTGAAATTAACAAATATTTAGGTTAATGAATTTACTAAATAATAGAATAAATTAGTAACTTTCTAGACTACTAGAGTATTAAATAAACTCCATTAATTGGGCATTTTGAATGTAAATTCAATTCACACGTATTTATTTAAAAACATATGGCATAGTGTATTAAACAAGATGATGCCTATATAGAATATCAACAATTGTTAGGTCATTATGAAAAGAAATAAATAATACATTAAGATTTTTGGTTTCAGGGTTCATATTCTATTCCAAGAAATTTAAGAGTGCAAAAAATGAAAATAATAGTTATACAACCGGTAATAAGTGGTTCTACTAGTGAAATACTTTAATTTATTAGTGGTCAATGTAGGAATATTTTTCTTGAATATACTTTGGATATCCCTACTTATTCCACGAGGATGAATAATCTTAAAAAGTTGAATATCCTAGATTCTAAATCATAAGTAGTGCTTTTGTTACGAAAATCATTAACATTGGAGTTGCATAATTGAGAGAAATACGTTAAGGTAATTAAAAATATTGAACATTTTTCACGAGGATGAATAATCTTAAACAATTGAATATCCCAGACTCTCAATCGTTATTACTATTTTTTTATGAAAATCATTAACTGTTAATGTTGCATCTCTAACAGAAAGATGCTAAGGTAATGAGAAAGATTGGACATTCCTACCCAATTGTAGTCCAAAAATTTAATTGGCCAATACAAAAGGGAATTTGAAATATTTTAGAGCTGAAATACCTTTCCAAGCCCAAAGCCTTCTATTTATATTGAGTAGAATTTTTAATTTTAGGATCCATAAAATTATTATTTTTATAAACTTTCGTCCATATTAAATTTCATTAATTAATAAATTCCAAACAGATTCATATAAAATATTTATTTAGGATTTCAAGAACTTTAAATTTTTAAGCCTGATTAATTGATCTCCATTGGAGGCAAAGGTGTACAAGTACTATTCCGCCATTCAAACATGTTTAGTCTAAGGCCCCTTGTACGTGTTTCTAGTAATTAAGTTGCAAAAAATACCCTTTGCATGGTAATCAGTTAATAATAAGTTGAAAAATCCTTCTGATTATAATGTCAAGCCACGTGTCAAATACCGTTATGCATTTAGTGATCATCTCAAAGATTACCTCCGTGATTTTAGGCGATCTATATATTATATAAGATCTCCATATATACATAACTCTTCATCATTTTCCAATCTTAAAATTCTATTAAGGTTCTTATTATTTGAATTTTATGAATTCATTCTTGTTTAACAAGTTAATTACTGAAAATAATTATGTTATATGTGTTTTCTAATCATGGTAAATTGAATGCTATTATAGTGATATCTGTAGCGTATTCTTAGGCAGAAGTTATTGAAAAAATTCATGTGAAATAGAAAAAGTTGAGATCAACATCATTTTAAATGAGTTATGAAGTCTTAGGTAATCCATGATGTATGTTAGATGTTGAGATTGATATATATATATATATATATATATATATTATATTTGGATAGGGTTAATATAACATTGACTCTTGAAAGACATGACTCTGAGTTTGGATCTGATGAGGCTAATAACTCATCTCACAATGAACTACATAATTATGTTGAAATTGATAGAGAAATACATTCCAACTATTATACATTGCCGAATAGGACATTAAAGTAAGTTGGTTAGATATTTGAATGTGGTGCAAGAAAATTCATAATGGATTTTGTACAAATAAGCTATTCAAGTTGGATTTGACTTTGATTATTTAACGATTGAACATACTATAGTGACCGTACAGTGTTCCACAAAAGCAAAAGTCAGTTGGATTAATGCTTATGATATCCAAAATTTTCTATTTTACTTTTTAAAATTGGCAAAAACATACTAGAAATTATCATTTATTTATACATTTATAGAGATGAATCATTATTCCAAAGGGAAAATGCATGAAACTAATTATGTTCCTCTATTAACAATCATAATCTCTATATTAAAAAATTCATTGTATACCCTGCATGAATTAGAAACTTGGAATTATCCTAGGGCTAAATGACCACAAATCTACATATATTTATATACTATGAATTGAGGTAAATGTGTGGTTATCAAATGAAAATACATTTTGTTTGCTTCATAGTTTAAAAATATATTTTTAATTGAGTAATTTTATAAGGAAAATTAATTAATTAACTTTTTAGGAAGCCACTCTTTTAAGACCCCGATGGATAGACTGTAAAACTCCGAATGAGTTACAAGTGATGAAATCAATAAATTTTTAGGTTAATGAAATTAGTAAATAAAAGTATAAAATTATTAAACTTTCAGAATACTGAAGTTATTAAATAAACTCCACTAACTGGGTGCATTAAATATCCGTTCACATCGATTTATTTAAAAAAATATATCATAGTGTACTAAATATGACGCATATATAGAATATCAACAATTGGGAGAGCATTATAAAAAATAAAATGAAATAAATATCAAGATTTTTGGTTATAGGGTTCATATTGTATCCCAATAAATTTAATGGTATGATAGAAAAAAAATGGCTATACAACCAATAATAAGTGGTTTTAGTAGCAAAATACTTAGATTTATTAGTGGCCCGCATAGGTATTGTTTTTCTTGAGTCTACTTTGAATATTCCTACTTACTCCACAAGGACGACGAATAATCTTAAAAGATTGAGTATCCCAGATTCTCAATCATTATTAGAATTTTTGTGATGAAAATCATTAATCATTGGTGTTACATCATTACAAGAAAGACGTTAAGGTAATTAGAAAGATTGGACATTTTTCCCGAGGATGAATAATCTTAAAAGGTTGTATATCCCATATTCGCGATCATTATTACTATGTTTGTTATGTAAATTATTAAATGTTAGTGTTGCATCATTAAGAGAAATACATAAGGTAATTAGAAAGATAAGGAATTCCTACCCATTTGATGTCCAAAAATTTAATTGGAAAATACAAATATGAATTTAAAATATTTTGAAGCGGAAATACCTTTCCAAGTCCAAAGCCTTATATTATACTTTATAGAATTTTTAAAATTAGGATCCAAAAAATAATTACTTTTGTAAACTTTGATCCATATAGAATTTCAGTAGCTAATAAATTCCGAGCTAGTTCATATAAATTATAGGATTTACAGAACTTTAATTTTTAATGCATTATTAACTGATCCCCCTTAGAAATAAACTGTAATACCCCGTATTTCTGAATATTCCATTTAATCAGACTGGAGAATTAAATGAGAAAATGTCGGCTTAATTTAAATTACGTAAGAGTAGTAATTTAGAGAGTTTTATTTAATATTGTAACTTTGGTATATTAATCGAGAGATAGATACCGATATATATTGCCTCATTTTATTTACTTAGTGCGAGTGGTAAATAGTTACTTAACGCGTGTAGACCGAGTTGGGTGAGAACGAGTAATACTTGTTAAGTGACTCAAATGATAATTTAGAGGTCACCAATGAGTCTGGAAGGGTCAAATTAGTCAAAATAGTATACCCGGGGGTACTAGTTGAGTCCCAGAGTAATTTTGGACTAAACCGAGACCGTTCGGGGGCGTTTTGGTCTTTTAACATATGAGGGTATGATGACCTACGAAATTGAGAGTTTTATATCAGCCGTATGATAGAGGAATTAGGGTTAGAACACCCATGACAACACCAATACCATTAGAGAGAGGAGAGGCACAACTTTCTAAAGCAAAAAGAAGATTTGGGAAGAATTCAAAGGGATTTTTACCATCAACTTGTTGGGGAAGAAGGATTGAAGGATGAAGATCATCAATCATCAACAAGAACCACGAAATCAGACCCTACTGATCATAAGGCAAGTTGTTTATTGCAAAAATCTTAAATTTATAATACCCATGTGTAGGGTTTTTTCAATAGTTTTGCTAAATCATTATTTTGATTGGAGAAAGATGATATTTATGCATGTTGGGATAGGAATCGCATGTAGAATGATTTAACCTATGTAGAGGATTAATATTCAGATTAAACTTGTTGATTTTTCGGATTAAAATCTGGATTTGTAATGAATATATGGGAAGAACACCATAACTAGGGTTTCAAGAAATTTTGGGGTTTAATTCATTATTTCTTTAAAGGAATTGGAGTTTTGATGTACTTGATACGTTAGAAACTGTCCTAGTATATGTGGAAACATGTTAGGATCATTGGGTCGAAGTTTGGTGGTCAATAAAGGAGTTTGGAAATTTGTTAATGGAGGAGAGGATCAACGAAGAAGACAGACTGCGTCTGTCCCTGTTCGATCGATCGATCGATCTTGAACTATCGATCGATCGACTATGTCGATCGATCGAACCCAGCCGTCGATCGATCGACGCAAGCTGTTTCCCGAAAATTTTGTGTTTAATTCTTCGTTGAGTTCGGGAATGAATGAGTATTCTAGGATTTACATTATACTTATATGGGAGTGAGAATAAGACCAGTAGGTATATTGTCGAGTCCAATAAAGCCATTGGGTGTAGGGCTTGGATTACGGACCGAGGAGAATAATCTGATTTAGTAGAGTATCGGGGAATTTGGAAATTGAGTTACGGGGCGAAGTAAATTCAATTTAAGTAATAGACCAGTAGGGTAAGCAATAACTACTGAAATTATATGTAAGGGGTAACTAGGACCCTTAGAGTTGTGTGAATACTCAAATAAATACGATTAATGAGATAAATCGTAAAGCGAATATTGTACGGTAAATATATGAGATTAAAATATTACGTACGTATATGATTAATAGGTCGGGCGTGTACCTACTGAATTATGTGATCTTTTAGGTAGGGAGATTATACCTAAATTAATTATGTTAGGGTCGATGAGACATTTCGAACTAACATAAAGTTATTATATGTTTGGGGTCGATGAGAAATACCGAACCAAACTTTGAACTGGTGTCGCGATGAGAGAGTCCCGAACCAGAATATGTGTATATATATATTTTTAAAATAATTGGGGTCGATGTATCATTCCGAACCAATTCTTACTTGGGGTCGATGAATCATTCCGAACCAAGAGTCCTTTACGTGTATAAAAAGGACAAAATAGAAATGACTGATAGTTAGTATATATTGTGTGTGAAATATATATACTTGATAATATTCTACTTCCGTGTGTTAGAAGATTGATATATGTATTTGAAGATACATACTGAATTGGTAAGTTAAGTAGTGAAACTTAATTACGAAATGAACCTTTAGATAGAGAAAATCTATTTAGTAATTCAAGTAGCGAAACTTAATTACATAAGTGGGAAAGTTAACAATTGTGAGAATTGTAGTAATTTTAGTAGTGAAACTAAATGGGAAGTCTTGAAAAATAACATAGAGGAAATGTTACTTGAGAATTAATTAACATACGCGAGATGTTAGTGAAACGGTTGTACTGTATGGGCGGTACTGGAACTTGGGTATAGATAAGTTCAGTTGACTACTTTGGTTTTAGTTAGCTTGGGAGGTATGGCTAGATAAACTAAGTGTATAACGTTAGGTGTGCACAAAAGATGAGGGGTGAGTTAACTCAAGAGAGTGTACGAGAACCTAACATGTGTAATCAATAACAGCATTTTATATTGTGATAAACGCTTGCTAAATATTTTTAAAATGTTTTGAGTACTAACTCTTGCTATAAAATATTTTCAAAACCTTTTAGGTGTCCAGCCACAGGGATGCCATGTATGATGATTCCATTCCAGACTCGGAGCTGTAGCACAGTGGATGCTTACAGGATTTGACTAGACGATATCTCTCATTCAGATCTAGCACAGGATCTCGCACTCTTCTATGTATGGACTTGTCGTCCGGTATTAGTCTCAGATGTTAGTTTCAGACTAGTGGTTATTCCATTGTTGTTTGGGATTTTTAGCCGATGGTTTATTCGGTAATACTTTTGTTATGTTGTACTTTTACTTTGTTGTTTGAATATTAGTACATGATTATTTGTACTTTGTTCCGCATGGTTGATTTATCTGTTTTAAGAAAGATAAAATTTGGCACCGGTCTAATTTTACTTAGGGGATTAGTAATTAAAAAGTTTTCGACAGTGATGCTAAGAATGAACCATTTGAGAAACCTGTTTTAATTTAATAAAGGCCTGGTCACCCGATGTTTAATTAGGCGGGGTGTCACAGATAGTATCAGAGCATCAGGTTCTAGTGTCCATAGGATCTGTACGGCTTACTACGTTTTCAGCGTATCGTTTGATTGATATAGAGCCCTATCTTAGGATGATTGTACTCCTCTACGTACGTAGTTTACGTTCTCCTGCTATTTGGTAGACGTAGTGTGGTATATACGAGTCCGTTTGGGCACGGTACGTCGAATATGGTGGTAGGACCAGCATTGGCGTTAGAAGGACTACAGGAGGGAGGAGCTCGGCATAAAGCATGGGGTGTTCGAAGATGGCAATTATAGGAGAGATGACCGTGGTCGAGGACACTCCTAGCGTGTAATGGAAGTAAATGCTGCAAGGGTTGTTGAGGCATAGTAGACATTTTCCAAGTGTCGCGACGGCAAGAGGGATGCTAGTCTAGACCGCCCAATGCAGTGATAGTGGGAGTAGGTCTGAAGAAAATTTGATGAGAACGAGCCGTAAATGTGATAAAACGGCGACTGTGCATGTTAACCAATGGAAGTAGTATGTCCAGAGATTTTGGCAGTTAGGACTAAGTAGAAATACTCAGAAGTGAAAATTTGAGTAAATTTTTCAGACAACGTGGCGGGGATACCAGTCACTACATTCGGACCGAGGGTCCGTATATATAAATAGAATAACTTTACGTATAGTTTAACCGCAAAGTTCTCCAATGATGATTCAGAAGCGTAGTGAATGGGAATATATGAACCCCTCACATGGAAGCCTGGTGGAGGCCAATCGTGGGAGAGAAATTTATCCTGTGAAGTGAACTTGTACCGGTGAGATAGGTATAAGGGAAAAGAGCCCTTGAGAAAATGGACTCCCGAGTTATAGCTCGCAATTTTTGGTAAAACTCTTCTTGAACGACTTATGTATATGTAGACACTATGGTACTTCCTACAAGGTTGAGGTTAATGCTCCTGGGTGGGTGGAGCTAAGGGAGTTTAGAGATTTAGTCAAAGAGTAAGACTGAATGTAATGGGGCTGGTGCAAGCCATAAGTGGAAACCCACTAGAGGATTTAATGATTAGATCCTAAGTCGGGACTGTTAAGCCCCATAGTGCGTTCCTCTTGGTCAGCAGAACTAAGGGAACCAAGATGATAGTGTTCAGGATCGAGACTACCCAGTCCGAGAGGAGGGGTACCCAAACCGGTCAGCATGGCCTGGAGTCAGAAATTTTTGAAAAGATGTCTAGTGTGGATTTTAGGGCCACGCATTTTATTTTTTTAGCTGGAAGTTATTTGAAGAAATAATAACTCCAATAAGTTTTGCATTCCGGAGAGGACAAGCGTGTTATGTCCGGGAACCATCTAAATCACCAGAGCGATGGATAAGTAAGTATATGAGTTTTAGCCTCGAGTGAATGGGGTATATGACGACTCCTCACCTGAAAAAGGGTCGAGATGTCATTATTCATCAAAATGTGAGAAACTTCGGAGGTTATGAACATCTCTTAGTAATTGATTTCGGTGTGTGGGAACCTAAATGATGTGAGTCAAGATATGTAGTATTACCGCTGAGCGGAGAGATCGAGCTCGCCGTTGTATTTAGTGCTTAAGACTTCGTGATAGCATAAGCGCGGTGCCACTTGACTCCGTTAGAAACATTGGAGTATGGTTGCACATATTGTCGAGGAATCGAATTTGAGTATCTTGACTATGTGGTGTTCCGACAATGCTCAGTAAGAATACATGGGGAGAAGTCCCTTGTTTAAGTTCGGTTGCGAAAGGGAATACGACTGAATTTTTTCACGTCAGGAGAAGTGGCATTGTTAGATGCTAGGGCATCAGTGGAGCCGGTAGTGTTGAAGAGAAACACTGAAAGGCTTACCTCACCACGAAGGGATAAGTGGGACTTTGTGGGCAAGGATTTGATTTTTGGCCTATAGGGTATTGAGAATACCCACAAGATTGTAGTCACATCGTGTAGACTAGGCAGGAGTTGAAGAAAAGCATGATACGGGTGCGACATTTGCAATGTTTTCGTAAATGTGCACGGAGAAAAGGGTGTATGGGCGCCCTAATCAATTGGATTCCTTAAACATCCGAGATAGAGGGATGCGGAATATTTTTGGTACGACGGTGGGGAAAATAGGAAACAAGTCGTATCGATGAAATGGGTTGAACGTCATGGGAGATAGACGATGATCCAAGATTATATGTGCTGAGAGATCCAGCACACCCTATGGGATGAAAGTCGGTGGGAAACCGTTCAAAGGTTATCTCTTGATATGGGAGACCTAATTGTGGTGAAGAAGTAGCGCAAGGTGCTACTTGACTGAGTGTTGTGAGTGACTTATGTGTTACTAAAATGTTGATCCTTATAAAGTAACCAACCCAAAAAGTGCGCCAATTGCGAAGAGTGCACGGATGGTAAAGTATAATAAACCCGAAGAGAAAGGGGAATAGAGTACCACTTCAGGAAAGATGACATAAGTGGGAAGCGATGTTGAGGAGAGACGTAGTGAGATTGTCTCTAGATACACCTCTAGTTAATAAACAAGATAGACTCTAAATGAACAACCGGAATGTGGTAGTGAACCCACATTTCCAATGATAGAATGAGGAGACAGACTTATAAATTATTGATGGGTTGTGAACATCATAATTAAGCCAACATTTCGTTGGGGGTAGCGAAATGGGGTGACCGGGATGGATTAGTATGTAGTTGAAAAGGGAGAGTGCACAGTGCCGCTCTACATGATTGTGAATCAGGATGAAATCCTAAAATTCCACCCTGTGAGAGATGGTCAGGAAGGAATAGCGATAAAGTTTTATTTTGAGTATGTTGTGTTACCTACGACTCAAAACTAGTGAGAAAGAATGATGATACGCCCTTACGATAAGTGGAATTTTGGAGAAGCCCACTGATCAATTCATAGGTTGAATGTATGCCTATATGAGCATATTTATAGGTAGTGTGAGTGCCTATATGGACTGTACATGAGGATTAGTTTCGTGGGTACCGATTACGAACAATACATGTACTTTGGGTGTGGTTCGAGGAGACATTTCGAACCTTTAGTCCTTAACGCGTGATATGAGGACATTCTATTGGAGTGTGACATTTTAAAGTATATGAAATGTGAAATATATGGCTCACAATTGTCTACTCATGTGCGATGAGATATATATACACATATTGGTGCTCGAGATGTGATCCCGAGACAAGTAATTAATAACTATTGGTGATCGAGGTGGAATTCCGAGTCAATAACCCCAAAAGTGTTATAGAAGGGGGGGTGATTATAAAATAAGTGTTGGTAATATATGTTATGTGTAAGATATATGTACCTACTGATTTTTACTACTTATGTGCGATAGTAAGTGTGCTTAATCTCTGTATTGGGGTCGATGATGTTCCGGACCAATACATGGGGGATCGATTTGGGGCCGATATTTTTTCGAACCAAATCAATGATAAATATTGGGATCGACGAAAGGTCTGAACCAACATGTGCATTACATTTACCTTGGGGTCGATGGATTCCCAGACCAATGTAAATGATAGGATTATTGGGACCGATGATTTTGCCGGACCAATTTTTCCTAAAGTATATATTGTGTGTGATATATATACCCTATAATATTCTACTTATGAGTGATAGTAGGCACTTAGATGTTATATAGAGATATACATTGAATGGGTAAATTAAGTAGAGAGAAACTTTATTTCAAGAATTAACGTTGGATTGGGAAATCTATAAGAAATTAAGTAGTGAGACTTAATTATGATATATGCGGCATGGGTAACGTGCGATAAGAATTTATTATGAAGCAAGGTATGTACTTGGGGCGACCGTTAGGATGTGATGATTTGACACTGGGTATTAGAGGATCCAATTATGTCTAGGGTCCTTAGCCTTAATACCAGCCTTATCCTAATTTCGAGGACGAAATTCCTTTGCAATGGGGGAAGTATGTAATACCCCGTATTTCTGAATATTCCATTTAATCAGATTGGAGAATTAAATGAGAAAATGTCGGCTTAATTTAAATTACGTAAGAGTAGTAATTTAGAGAGTTTTATTTAATATTGTAATTTTGGTATATTAATCGAGAGATAGATAACGATATATATTGCCTCATTTTATTTACTTAGTGCGAGTGGTAAATAGTTACTTAACGCGTGTAGACCGTGTTAGGGTGAGAACGAGTAATACTTGTTAAGCAACTCAAATGATAATTTAGAGGTCACCAATGAGTCCGGAAGGGTCAAATTAGTCAAAATAGTATACCCGGGGGTACTAGTTGAGTCCCGGGGTAATTTTGGACTAAACCGAGACCGTTCGGGGGCGTTTTGGTCTTTTAACATATGAGGATATGATGACCTACGAAATTGAGATTTTTATATCAGCCGTATGATAGAGGAATTAGGGTTAGAACACCCATGACAACACCAATACCATTAGAGAGAGGAGAGGCACAACTTTCTAAAGCAAAAAGAAGATTTGGGAAGAATTCAAAGGGATTTTTACCATCAACTTGTTGGGGAAGAAGGATTGAAGGATGAAGATCATCAATCATCAACAAGAACCACAAAATCAGACCCTACTGATCATAAGGCAAGTTGTTTATTGCAAAAATCTTAAAGTTATAATACCCATGTGTAGGGTTTTTTGAATAGTTTTGTTAAATCATTATTTTGATTGGAGAAAGATGATATTTATGCATGTTGGGATAGGAATCGCATGTAGAATGATTTAACCTATGTAGAGGATTAATATTCAGATTAAACTTGTTGATTTTTCGGGTTAAAATCTGGCTTTTGAATGAATATATGGGAAGAACACCATAACTAGGGTTTCAAGAAATTTTGGGGTTTAATTCATTATTTCTTTAAAGGAATTGGAGTTTTAATGTACTTGATACGTTAGAAACTGTCCTAGTATATGTGGAAACATGTTAGGATCATTGGGTCGAAGTTTGGTGGTCAATAATGGAGTTTGGAAATTTGTTAATGGAGGAGAGGATCAACGAAGAAGACAGACTGCGTCTGTCCCTGTTCGATCGATCGATCGATCTTGAACTATCGATCGATCGACTATGTCGATCGATCGAACCCAGCCGTCGATCGATCGACGCAAGCTGTTTCCCGAAAATTTTGTGTTTAATTCTTCGTTGAGTTCGGGAATGAATGAGTATTCTAGGATTTACATTATACTTATATGGGAGTGAGAATAAGACCAGTAGGTATATTGTCGAGGTCCAATAAAGCCATTGGGTGTAGGGCTTGGATTACGGACCGAGAAGAATAATCCGATTTAGTAGAGTATCGGGGAATTTGGAAATTGAGTTACGGGGCGAAGTAAATTCAATTTAAGTAATAGACCAGTAGGGTAAGCAATAACTACTGAAATTATATGTAAGGGGTAACTAGGACCCTTAGAGTTGTGTGAATACTCAAATAAATACGATTAATGAGATAAATCGTAAAGCGAATATTGTACGGTAAATATATGAGATTAAAATATTACGTACGTATATGATTAATAGGTCGGGCGTGTACCTATTGAATTATGTGATCTTTTAGGTAGGGAGATTATACCTAAATTAATTATGTTAGGGTCGATGAGACATTTCGAACTAACATAAAGTTATTATATGTTTGGGGTCGATGAGAAATACCGAACCAAACTTTGAACTGGTGTCGCGATGAGAGAGTCCCGAACCAGAATATGTGTATATATATATTTTTAAAATAATTGGGGTCGATGTATCATTCCGAACCAATTCTTACTTGGGGTCGATGAATCATTCCGAACCAAGAGTCCTTTACGTGTATAAAAAGGACAAAATAGAAATGACTGATAGTTAGTATATATTGTGTGTGAAATATATATACTTGATAATATTCTACTTCCGTGTGTTAGAAGATTGATATATGTATTTGAAGATACATACTGAATTGGTAAGTTAAGTAGTGAAACTTAATTACGAAATGAACCTTTAGATAGAGAAAATCTATTTAGTAATTCAAGTAGCGAAACTTAATTACATAAGTGGGAAAGTTAACAATTGTGAGAATTGTAGTAATTTTAGTAGTGAAACTAAATGGGAAGTCTTGAAAAATAACATAGAGGAAATGTTAATTGAGAATTAATTAACATACGCGAGATGTTAGTGAAACGGTTGTACTGTATGGGCGGTACTGGAACTTTGGGAATAGATAAGTTCAGTTGACTACTTTGGTTTTAGTTAGCTTGGGAGGTATGGCTAGATAAACTAAGTTTAGAACGTTAGGTGTGCACAAAAGATGAGGGGTGAGTTAACTCAAGAGAGTGTACGAGAACCTAACATGTGTAATCAATAACCGCATTTTATATTGTGATAAACGCTTGCTAAATATTTTTAAAATGTTTTGAGTACTAACTCTTGCTATAAAATATTTTCAAAACCTTTTAGGTGTCCAGCCACAGGGATGCCATGTATGATGATTCCATTCCAGACTCGGAGCTGTAGCACAATGGATGCTTACAGGATTTGACTAGACGATATCTCTCATTCAGATCTAGCACAGGATCTCGCACTCTTCTATGTATGGACTTGTCGTCCGGTATTAGTCTCAGATGTTAGTTTCAGACTAGTGGTTATTCTATTGTTGTTTGGGATTTTTAGCCGATGGTTTATTCGGTAATACTTTTGTTATGTTGTACTTTTACTTTGTTGTTTGAATATTAGTACATGATTATTTGTACTTTGTTCCGCATGGTTGATTTATCTGTTTTAAGAAAGATAAAATTTGGCACCGGTCTAATTTTACTTAGGGGATTAGTAATTAAAAAGTTTTCGACAGTGATGCTAAGAATGAACCATTTGAGAAACCTGTTTTAATTTAATAAAGGCCTGATCACCCGATGTTTAATTAGGCGGGGTGTCACATAAACGTGTACAAGAATTGACCCAAAATGCAAACATGTTTAGTCTAAGACCATTTACACGTTTTTATATTAGTTAAGTTTCCAAAAATACCCTTTGCATGGTAATCAATTAATAACAAGTTGAAAAATGCATGTGATTATAATGATAAGCCACATGTCCAATTCCATTTTGGATTCATAGATCATATGAATTATGGTATCTCGGAGATTACCTCCGTAATTTTAGGCGATTTATATGTTACATAAGATCTTCTTATATACATAAATCTTCATGATTTTCCAATCTTACAATTCTATTATGGTTCTTATTATTTGAATCTTGTGAATTCAGTCTTGTTTAACAAGTCAATTATGGAAAATAAGTATGTTACACATATTGTTTATCATGGTAAATTGAGTGTTGCTATAGCGATATCTCCAAAGTGTTCTTTGAGGAATTTATTGAAAAAATTTGTTTGAAATGGAGAAAGTTGAGATAACGATCATTTTATATGAGTTATGAAGTCTCGATCAATCCATATTGTATGCTAAATTATGAGATTGGTATGGGGAACTTTCTTTTATATATATATATATATATATATATATATATATATATATATATATATATTGGTTTGGATAGGGTTGATATAACATTGAGTCGTGAAAGGCATAAGTCTGAGTCTATATCTGATGAAGCGTATAACTCCTCTGACGATGAATTACACTATATTGAAATTGACAGAGAAATGTAATCCAACTATTATACGCTGTAGAATAGGAAATTAATGTAAGTTAGATGGTCACAGAAAATTGTAGGAGTTGGTCAGATATTTGAAGATAGTGAAAGACAATTCATAATGGATTTGTACAAATATGTTGTTGAAGTTGAATTCTACTTTTGATTATTTAAATAATGCATAAGTAGAGTGACTTCACAATGTTCAATAAAAAAAACTGGTTGGATTAACGCTTATGATATCCAAAATTTTCTTTTGTACTTTTTTGAATTGGCGAAATAATACCAAGAATTATCATCCATTTATACATTTATAGAGTTAAATCATTAATCCAAAGGAAAAATGCATGAAACTAATTATATTCCTCTATTGACAATCATAATATCAATAGTAAGGAATTCAACGTATACCATGCATGATTTAGTAACTTTTAATGATCCTATGACCAAATGAACACAAATCTATAGATATTTATATAATATAAACTAAGGTAAATACGTGGTTCTCAAATGAAAAGAAATTTTGTTTGCTTCATAGTTTTAAAAAAATAATAATAATTTAGTAATTTTATATGAAAATTTAATTAATTAACTTTTAAAGAACTTACTTAAAACCTCGATGGATGGGCTGTAAAATCGGAATGAGTTATGAGTGATGAACATACTAGAGTGATGGCAAAGTGTTCAATAAAAGCAAAAATTTGGTCATAAATGGCAAATTCACGCTTCAATTGAACATTGTAATGGTTTTTTTGCTATAAGGACTTTCAAAAGTGATCATTCTTGTGGTTATGTTGTGCGCACTAGAAACAATTGCAGGGTTGCAACAGAGCAAGTTTCAAAGTTTATTGTGGATGAAATACGTTAAAAAATTTTAACTAGACCTTATGATGTAATTCATGAGTTAAAGTCAAATTATCGAATACAAATGCCTTATCATCTGCTTGATTAGGTGTTGAAAATGCAAGGGCACAATTATGTTGTAACAACCCACAATTAAAAAATAAGTTTGGATAAATTATTTTCTTGGAAACAAATTTTTTGTCGAAACAAAGAGTAAGTTGTATAAAGTAGAGATAGTATATTATACCAAGGACCCGTAAAAACTATTAAGTTCTTCATATTAAAAACCTTTAGTACCAAATATAAATTCTTTTAAATATTTAGGACACATTTAAATTATCATTGTATGCATATTAGTGGCAAAACATTCCTTTAGTAAGTGAATATTAACCAATCATGAAATTGGTGGCAATCTAAAGAGTTATAGAAAGTATATGGTGGAAAGTATAATTTGGTTTGAAACTTAAGGGGTCAAAACTATAAATAACAAGAGTTAAATAAAATATCTAGACACTTATTTCCATATAATATTATTGTAATCAAAATATCTAAGATGTTTATATATAATATTATTTCATTATTGGATATTTTCATTTGAAAAGCTATAAATAGGAAGCAAGTTTAACCATTTTTCTCACACCTTCGTCGCCCTCACGACCAGTTTGTTCTAACCATGGCACATACTAGTGTTTGTGTTACGATGGAAAAAAGGCCAGAGTTAAGTTCTTAGTAGGTGTTTTGCCAGAAAAGATGGGTTCTTTATTTTAAAGCTAAATGCAAATACTTTTAAAGTACATATTAAAAAGGCCATCGTTTTAGTCTTTAAACATTCATATCATTTAAACCATTATTCAGAAAAATACACGGAATGTACCGTTGGGTTCGCAGTGCCAAACAGGACAATTTTGTATAGAAATATTTTATAAATGACACTATTTTCAACAAAGCCAAATTTAGGCCATTGGGTCAATTCAGGGTCCCAAATTACTCGTCTCAAAAGCATTTTTTTTTTATCCTATAAAGTTTATACGATAAATTTTCCTCCATTATTTAGCGTGTTTTACTACAAACCAAATTATCCATTTACTAGTTCCAAAACCTTATATTATCACTTTTCCCCAAAAAGTTATTTTGACAAAATTATACCATGGACTCGGTTCCTATATAAAATTGTGTATAAATTAATCCACTGCCTGAATATCCACATCATTTTAATTTAATTATGAATCAAGCTACGTATATTGTAAAGCTTTCACCACCATACGAAAATAACAAATATTATATACACATAAAGTAGAAATATGCTTGTTTTGAACTATCCGTAGTAACCTTGCATTAAAAATCAAAGCCAGAGACATCAGATGCAACTTGTATCAAGTCAGTCAACAATGTCATAGAAATATTGGTAGGTGATTCTATTTTACTATTAAATTCGAACTTATACCTTTGAAATTACTACATTATTTATATCACTATGTGATAGTCCTTGAACTCGTGTTCTCATTTATGACCTCTTTTGTGTTGTTCACAATTTACCGTGAATATTTTTTTCAAACTTTATCTAATTAATACTCTAGCCAGCCAAACCCTGATAGCCTTGATTTCAGTAAACCCACTGATTTCAAATTATTTTATTTGAATTCCAGTACACCCTGCATCCTATTAAAACCATGATTTTAATTATTTTACCCTGACTGCAGTACCCCTGTAATTTAAAACCATTATTAGTGAAACCCCTAGTAGCATACCTTACGATTCAGGAATTAGACCCCGGTATACCACGGCAGTTCTAATTGGCATGTAGGACTCAGATGGTGAGTGCCTAATTTTTATTTACTACATGCATATGAGTGCCACTCCAGCTAAGTGTGCCAAGCTATTTTAT
The DNA here is from genome assembly GCA_949130495.1 of Sambucus nigra. Taxonomy (NCBI): domain Eukaryota; kingdom Viridiplantae; phylum Streptophyta; class Magnoliopsida; order Dipsacales; family Adoxaceae; genus Sambucus; species Sambucus nigra. The sequence continues at coordinate 461,306,887 of OX422211.1, read as the reverse complement.
TGTTCGTCAATTATTGGTAATGCCTATCCAAAGGTTTTGAACGATATTGTAGTGGTATGTCTACGCATTTTAATCCCCTATAGCCGATAATTTATGAGTTATCTAGTTATAGTCTGAACCCTTATATTTATAACTCAATAAGCAACATATCCAGTTATTATCACCACACTACTCTTTTATATATCACAGACCTCTCAGTACTTTTGATATTTCCTTTTGCTTCAGATTAAAATAAACTGTGTTATATTACCAGCATTTCAGTCCAAGTTATGTTATAAAAACAAACTCTTGTATATACCTGGTTATAGAATTACAATTATCTACTTAGCAAAGTTTTGCTTATTCTTTTCCTTCCAGTTATTTTAAACAGGTACCTATAAGAGAAGATGAGCAATTCAAGCTAGGATATATGAAGATCGGGAATTGTTTTGTTAAACGAATAGTCATATGAAATAGTTGTTAGCCAGCCAACGAGATATGTATATAGCATTGTATCATTGAAACTATGGATTGTAACACCGTGAAATATCAATAAAATTTCTTCTTTTGAAAGAAATGATGGTTTTAATTACGCTTTAGTATTTATTATGATAAACCTCACACTCGAGAAATCGGGATGTGACAACGTAGTATCAGAGATCAACTAGATTAAGTAGCTTATACGGGACATAAGTTGAGCATTATTATTAAGTGAGTGATTCAGATCATAAGGATCGTGAGGATAAAAAGTTTAGACTTGAGTAAGGAAATCGATCTGAAAATTACATACGAGATACCAAGATTTTAGTTAGGCTAGGGTATAAGTGGTAATTAGTAAGGTGAATATATTTATATAGACGGATTACGAGATTAAATACTTGAACTACAATTGGGAGATATATAATTAATTTCAATAATTAGATTTTATGTGGCTGAAAGAATCATTATGAAGTTTGGATTGTAAACGATGTGATTGAGGATTGGAGGCATACTAAGAAAGTTATGTTAGGAAGGGATTGTATACAATATACTCCATAAGTCTGTACGTACAGCACAGTTCTTTTGTCTAAACTATTCAATTGTTACTCCCCTTCAAAATGAATTCCTTCATTTGGAATTCCAAAATCTTTCATCTTTGAAAGTTATCACATTTATCTATTGACCTTTTGATATCGTCTTTCGCATTGTACTCTTGTTATACTGTCTACTATTCCCATTAGATTACGAGAAGAAGTGACTTATGTTAGAATGGTACCGATTCAGGATTAGATCAGAAGCTATTAAAAAAGTTCCTTAGTGAATATTGGGAATTTCTTTAGAAGAAAGTTAAAGGCATTAGAAATGTTACGATTAACCATTCTACTCTTTAGAACGTAACGATGTTAGTACTGGATCACATCCCATGATTATAATTTTTCAAATCTTACGCAAGCCTAGTTATGAATTCCGATTATTTAATCAATACCATATGCCTTATAACCAATATTCATCACTTATCAAGTTCACCATAATTTAGTATATTACTGAATATTCAGTATCCCCTGAAATATTACAAGTTCTATAGTGAAACATTATTCTTACTCCTAAACAACTAGAATAGGTGTGATCAGATGAAACCTTACTAAATCCCCCTACATGACCTTGATACCCAGTTGTATTTCCATTATAAACCATTTTTCCAAAACAGAAACCCCAATATGAAACCAAGATAATCTTGTTAATAAATAGTGTGCCTTTTCTCTTGTGGCGGGATAAGGATAAAACTAATCTTTGTTATTTTAAGTTAAATGTGAATAACCTATGTAAATACAAAAAACCTGTGACAGTGAATTTTATCAAGACTTCCTAAGTCCTTATCCAAAATAGTAGTTGTTTATCTTACTCAACGGGACCTTTTATACCATATCTTGTATTGTTTGAAACCCTTAGCCTCTGATTACTCGTCACTTTACTTATTAAGCTACTATAAATCATCAGAAAATTTCTAGTTAACAGCAAATCGATTTAGAGATACCTACTTTAATCTCATGCTTTTATTAAAAAGAACCCCTTGACCACATCCGACAACTTACTTTTTTACACATACAATTCTCCCTAAAACTTAAGTTTCCGTTATTTCATAAATAAATGTTACATTAGCCTGCACCTTGCTTCGTGCAGCTCATTTGCTTTCAGAGCATGTAAGATCCTTCAGAAGATATGTTGAATAATAGTCTATTAATTTTAGAACACCATTATAAGTAGATCTACAAATGTACCCCAATAAAATTATTTAATTATAGTATCCCCATGACCCTATTCTAAGCACCGACTTATTAGGAATAGCCATAAAAATCAAGGTTAGAATCGGTTCGAAACCCATCCCAACTACTTACATCCACCCTATTACCCGTTTCTCAGATATCCAGTTAGTACCCATTTAAATGTAATTCCTACTTTTCAAATTGATGCTATCTCCTACATAAATATAGGAAGCCACAATCTTTTATTATATTGTGAAGAGTTTCAAGTAAACTCATATCACATAAGTTTGAAATACATCGTCACCCAAAAGGACTTGAATTTGATACAAAGATGTTGAATGGAATTCTTGAAAGATTACAGATACAAGTTAAACTACCATTCAAAAAAAGGAAATGTTATAGCTGACACCTTAAGAAATAACCCTCTTAAAAGACTTAACAACCTAGTTTCCTAGGATGTTGCTACTACCATAGAGCAATATGATCTTTAGCTAACCTGACTATTTCAAAATTCACCAATACTGTTGCTTATCCGAACCTGAGAAAGAAAACCTTAGAATAATAGACTCCAAGATCCCTTTGTGACGAAACACAAGACTAGAAGTAAGACCTAAGAATTATCATACGATAGGGAAATAGGCCTATGATTTAGATATATATTGCATAAACCGGATGAATCATCACTACATTAAGAGGTATCACAAGAAGCTCGTCATTCTAGCTTCATGATACCCCCCAGAAGCTTAAGAATATATCATGTACGAAAGGAATAGAGGTACTAGCCCGATATGAGATTAATATGAAGAATTTGTGAGAAGATGTCTTAATTATCACCAAGTCCAAAATAGTACACCAGTGTCCCGGTGAACTCCTCCAACTACTTATAATCCCGGTACGAAAATAGAATCATATCATAAGAGAGTTGTAAGTGGACTCTCTTGTTCATCCTAAGGATACAATTCGGTATGAATAATAGTAGATCAAATCACCAAACCTACATATTCCTTCAAATGTAAACTATTTGATTATTTCCAAAAGCATAGTACTAGGATTTATAATAAGATGATTAACATGAATAATTCAGTAGCTCACTTAAATAGATAAAGAGACGTACCTAAAAGCTCATACTACATCGAATATTAGAATAAGAAAATTCCCTTTTAGATGGTACAAACCACCCTAAGTGAATGAGTTTGGATTGAACATCATTATGGCTTAACATTATCCTACCTTGATTATACAAATCATTTTCTAGTAAGATTTCAAACATTAGTGGCTACAACTTCATACACGTCAGTACCTACATTAATTTAGTTTAGTATACTCCTATAAACATACTCCCAACAGTAGTCTTTTTATATTGAATGATATTATTGTCAGCTACTTTATTTACATTGCAATTAAGAAAACCATTTTGAATCTCATTAGTACACCCTAGATTACGTAAACCCCATCCATCTATAAGGTCCAAATTTTTTAAATTTATAGGGTATATCTATAATAGCCCCGATATACCTTAAAGAATCCTTTTGCCTTTGTATGACTATGGTAGATTCCAAGAGTTTATTTCTATAATATTAAACGTCATAATCGTAGTAATCCTTAGTAAAACCATGCAAACCTGATAATTAATCGAATCAAACAAGCCTATTTGAAATATTCAAATTGATCAGACATTACCTTCTGCCCCAGTTATTGGCTTACTAGAAGTCAAATCCTATAGATGTATTATTCTGGTATTTAGGAAGTTAAGTAAACACCACCCCAAGATTCTAAGTACAACTTCCCTTAGTATGTAAAATTTCTCACAAGGTTATCACTTATAATAAACCATCGATGTATTCTCCCCAATTACCTGAAAAGTGATTTCCATAGACAGTAAAACCATCTAGTAGTACCTTAAAGTGTCCGTTATCAATAGATATGCCAGCTTAAGAAACAAGTGTAAAGTAATGTACCACAAGAATGGGGATTGGAATTCTTATAGTAAACTTGGTAGTTCTGGATAGAAAATGGATTCGATTTAGTTATCGAAACAAAATTTTTATCATCAAACTTTGTTCGCAATTACTATCATTAGTAAGGTCAGAAAGTCCTTAGACATTTTGGCCATTTTTAAAATAGTTCCAAATTAATATTTCCCAATTTCAAGAACAAATGCCCTTATCATTTATTACTTTTAACGGATAGCACATCTAAAATTAGAAAAATTCGAACCAAACTTGACGAATTATTCGAAAAGAACTTCATTCAACCTTACGGATTAGCAGTTTTGATTGTGAAAACGAAGGTTGGAACATTTCATTTATATATCAACTATCGAAATATAAATCTTTAGCCTAAAATACGAGATCTCTTTTTATTAATTATGAAAATCCTAATTCCTTTTGAAAAACATGATTTAGGGTTCGATTATCATCAACTTTGTGTTGGTCAAATTTAGGAAGCCTGCCTTTAACGATTCAAGTATAAACTGTCGAACCCCTAACCTATACCTCCATATACCTATTGAGCAAACAGATGTAAAATATCGTTATTACGAAACCGATGTTCAACCTCTGGTATCCTCCTACCGATATTCCCTTTTTCATCATGAATTAATGATGTGTGAAATGAACTTCAAACCACAGGATCATATCAAGTTTTTTATAAACACTAACTTTTATTCCTTTTATGTCCTTGGCTATACAAAACATGTTAGAGAAACCTTGTTACATAAACCCCTGTTACAAAAATCTCGGTTACGATACCTGCAAAGCTTGTAAAAATGTCGATCAATTATTTGAAACACCATTTGCTTTTAATCCTCGTTACATCATTATCCTTTATATAATTTTATTGTAAAACTAATCACAAAAGGAACAACTTTGGTAAAGCCGTCATAGTTATGTGATAGACCAACAAAACCTCGAAACTAATAAGTTAATAAGTTTTATTTCGAATACACTGTGTACTTTAGATGATGTTAGCTCCATGAGAATCAGAAACTTCGAGAATGTAGTAAATTTTGTGGACGAAATTCTTTTAAAGGGGGTAGGATGTAACAACCCGCAATTAAAATATAAGTTTGGGTGTATTTTTTTCTCGAGAAATAAGTTTTTATCAAAGCAAAGAGTTAGCTGTATAAAGTAGAGATACTATGTTATACCGAGGACCCGTAACAGCTATTAAGTTCTTCGCACAAAAAACCTTTAGTACTAAATATATTTTTTTCTAAATATTAGGACACATTTAAATTGTCATTGTATGCTTATTAGTGGTGTTTTACTAAGTGAATACTAACTAATCATAAAATTGGTGACAGTCCAAAGAGTTATAGAAAGTATATAGTGGAAAGTATAATTTTGTTCGAAACATAAGGGGTCAAAACTATGAATAACAAGAGTTAAATAAAATATCTAGATAATTATTTACATATAATATTATTTTAATCAAAATTTATAAGATATTTATATATAATATTATTTAATTATTGGATATTTTCATTTGAAAATCTATAACTCGAAAGCTAGCCTAACCATTTTTCTCACACCTTCCTCTCCCTCGCGACCCGTTTGTTCTAATCGTGTACCTACGGACGTATGACAACTAAATCATCAATATTATTTCTATTGTATATGGAGTATTGATATAAGATTCGTGTGTGTGTGTGTGTGTGTGTTTATATGTGTTTGTACGTGCACCGGTGTGTGTGTGTGTGTGTGTGTGTGTGTGTGTGTGTGTGTGTGTGTGTGTGTGTGTTACGATGGAAAAAGGGCGGGAGTTAAGTTCCCAGTAGGTGTTTGGCCAGAAAAGACGGGTTCTTTATTTTAAAACCAAACGCAAATGGTTTTAAAGTACATATTAAAAATGCCACCATTTAGTATTTAAACATTCATATCTTTTAAACGGTTATTCAAAAAATATACGAACTGTACTGTTGGGTTCGTAGTGTCAAATAGAACATTTTAATAAATAAACAATTTATAAATGATATAATTTTCAACAAAGCCAAATTTAGGGCATTGTGTCAATTAAGGATCCCAAATTACTAGTCACAAAAGCATTTTTTTTATCCTATAAAGTTTGTACCATAAATTTTCTTCCATTATTTAATGTGTTTTACTACAAACCAAGTTATCCATTTACCACTTCGAAAACCTTATATTATCACTTTTTCCCAAAAGTTATTTTGACAAAATTATATCATTGGATTCGGTTCCTATATGAAAATTGTATATAAATATTAATTCACTACCCAAATATCCATGTTAATTTAATTCAATTACGAACCAAGCTACGTATAGTGTAAAGCTTTCACCACTATATGAAAATAACAAATATTATATACACATATAAACTAGAAAGATGTCTGCTTTGAACTATCCATAGTAACCTTGCATTAAAAATCACAGCCAGAGACATCAGTAGTTGATTCTATTTCACTATTAAATTCGAACTTATACCTTTAAAATTAGTGCATTGTTTATATCACTTTGTGATAGCCCCTGAACGCATGTTCTCAGTTATGAACTCTTTATTATGTTCATAATTTACCGTGAATATTGATTCAATCTTTATCTAATTAATACTCTAGCCTACCAAACCCTAACAGCCTATGATTTTAATAAACCCACTGGTTTCAAATTATTTTATTCGGATTGCGGTACACCCATGCATCCTATTAAAACCATAATTTTAGTTATTTTACCCTAACTACAATTCACTCCAGTAATTTATAACCATTATCAGTGATTAGACCCCGGTATACCATGACAGTTCTTATTAGCCTGTAGGACTCAAATGGTGAGTGCCTAGTTTTTATTCGCTACACATGTATGAGTGTCACTCTAGCTAAATGTGCCAAGACATTTTATTATTCCCCAATTATTGGAATTTCTTATCCAAAGGTTTGCGCGATATTACGATATTGAAGGGTATGTCTACACATTTTAAGCCCCTATAGCCAATAATTTATGGGTTATCTGGTTATAGTTTGAACACTTATATTTATAACTCGATAAACAACATATCCAGTTACAATCACCATACTACTCTTTTATATATCACAGACCTCGGTATACCCTTGTTCACTATTGTTGATATTTCCTTTTCCTTCAGATTACTATAAACTGTGTTATATTACCAGGATTTTCATCCCAGTTATGTTATCAAAACAAACTCATGTATATACCTTGTTATATAATTAGAATTATCTACTTGGCAAAGTTTTGCTTATTCTTTTCCTTCCAGTTATTTAGATAGATACCTATAAGAGATGAAGAGCAATTCAATCTAGGATATAAGAAGATCGGGAATTGTTTTGTTTAGCGAATAGTCATATGAAATTAGTTGTTAGCCAAGCAACGAGATATGTATATAGCATTGTACCATTGAAACTACAGATTGTAACACTTTGGAATATCAATAAAGTTTCCTCATTTAAAATAAATGATGGTTTTCATTATGTTTTAGTATTTATTAAGATAAACCTCACACTCGAAAAATTTGGATGTGACATATGTGGTGATGCCCATCTTTTATTTAATCAACTTAGGTGGTACGTTGATGCTGTGAGGACAAAAAATCCTAGAAGTGTCTTTAACTTAAGTCGTCAAAAAAGAGGCTCAAAGGGGTTTTTTTTGTATCTTTTGTCGTAAGTATTACTCGTTCCAAATTTCGACAACCAATGATATTCTTAGATGGTGCATTTTTAAAAATTTGATACAATGGAAATGTACTTGATATTACTGGAAAGAATGAAAACTAAGGTATGATGTGTGTGCTTTTTGGAATTCATATTTCAGAGTTCTATATTGATGTAATTTCGCATTTAGATTTCCTAATACAAAATGGTACATTATGCGAAATTAGATTGCAAAATCTCAATGCATAATATGATTAAATGTGAAATGCATTGCAAAGTTAAAATGTGAAATATTAAAATCGAGTTTCAAAGATGAAATAAAACTCTACAATATATCAGTTAGAAATAAAACTAAAAATTTTTATTATAAATGTGTTGACCAAAAACTAAAACTTTGTTGCAATATATAGTTGAGAATATACAAATTTAACAGATATTTTATAGAATGATTCATTTTTTGTTAAATTCCTCGCTAGAGGAATTTACATTATTATTCAACGATGAAGCTATTGCATATCCTAATGGGATTTCATGTTCCTTTCGATCTTCAAAATCGAAATATGTGCATTGTGTTCTTACATAGGATAGGAACCATTTTTGGTTCCTATGGACTTATTCGAAGAAGAAATGAATCATCAATTCCATACTAAATACACCATAATTTTCCAGTCCAGCCACGTAGATTTGCTCAATTCTTTTTACAATCCCTTTAGCTTTTCATGTATTAATGACATTAGGATCGAATCTGTATCAGATGTCTTTTTACAAGTGGTAAAAACCTAACAATTCCCGAGCCTTATAATTTAGTCGAAGAAGAAATTCAATAGCGTCGACATTAGTTAATGTAGTTTACACACTATATTACTTAAGGTGTTTTATTATACTTTCAACATGAGATTGAAATGTGTGGAATTTGCGGGAAAATATTTAAGAAGTTGAAATTACACATGGGCACAAAAAATGTGATTGAATAATTTCGCATTGTGAATTTTATCTTTTCTCAATGCTAAATAGGTTAATTCTCACTAAGAAATATATCATTTCGCAATGCGAAATGGAATTAAAATTTCTTTAGCTGGGACAAATTGCATGTATGTTCTGTCTTGCAGTTGTTGTAGTAGTTGCTAAAGATGAGAAAAACTGGCCATGGTTCTTAAACCAGTGTCGTTGTGTTGTTGGTTATAACAGAGATCTAACATTCATTTTTTATCATAATTATGGCCTGATAGAAGCTCTGGCAAATTTTTCCCTCGAACTCCCCATATTTTTCTATGAATTATTACATTTAATGAAATTAATTTTGTGTACTTGTTGTGATTGGAGATGTCACCAATTATATGTTTATGTGCTATTTAATTCGAATTTTAAATTTGGATTTAAGACACGGTGATTAATTTAATAAATTAATAAGTATTTAGACTCGTATCAGGTAATCATTAAATAACAGAGTTGAAAGTTACTTGGTTTGGTATATTTGTGTATTGGGTTAGTGGGACGCATATCATATTCGTTTTTAGTTTAAACTAGTTAGATTTCGGCCTATTAAGTTAATATATGTCTTGGATAGATTTTTGGGCTATTTGGAGTTTTATTTGGACACTTTGGGTTGGGACTTATTTTGGGCCGAAGTCCAATTTCGTGGAAACCATATTATAAAGTTGGAAGTCTATACCTAAAACACCCATTTTGTCATTTGGAAGACATCTTAAGGCCACAAAGAGAAGTCACCAATAGGAAAAGAGAATTCGGGGATTGATTTTGTATGTGTGTCAATATTGTATCTACTCATTTGAAATCTAAATCAAATTATGTTATAAATCAGTAGATAATTAATTTGTTAATTTTTGTAATTAACCTAATTTATATGTTAATTAGGTTTATTTTTCTCTTTTATAGTGATTGATTTCTTCATGAATGTGTATTAAAACTAATGAATAATGATTCTTATTTGTATTATATTGAGAATCATATAAAAACCCTATGTTTAATTGGATAAATCCAAAGAATTTTGTACAATTGGGTAGATTTAGGGTTCTTGAATAGAAATTGTTTTCTTTCTTTAAATCTTGGTGTAGATTTGGAATTTGATCATGGAAATTGAAGATGGAGAATCCCGTAACAAGGGAAATTGGGGTTGTTTTGGGTTAATCGATCGATCAACCATTGGGCATTGATCCATTTCGAGTACCAGATTTGGCCCAATTTGGGGCTTTTGTCTATTTGGTTGGAGATTTTGGTTTGGGGACGTAGGTTGAGCTTTTGTTAGCTTATAGTTTTCATGTGCTTATAATTAAAGATATATTCTCATAATTTGAAATATTGGAGGTTGATATTTGGGGGTATTCGGATATTAGAGAAATCGTTGATTTAAATGATCTAAATTGAGGATTGGGCATTTGAATGTAAATCTGAGAGTGGGTTGGATTGGTAATTGGGAATTTAGAAGCTTAAAGGATTTTAGCTTATTGGTTGGGATTATTAGAGTCGATGTGATTGACTAGTTGGGTCTTTTTCCCTTGGGTGAGATTAGGAGTTTAGTTTTTAAAAAAAACTACAAAAGGGTAGTTATCATAGTCGATGGTTTTATATAAATCGGGTATGGACTGATACCTAGACGCGATGCCTTAGGAGATTGAACTAGTGCTAATTGTGATTGAATATAATTGAAGTATGGATTTTAGGGTATGGGACTATGACTAGATTCAGGAACCCGTGAGGTTAGGGTTAATGTATTAGGGGATGAATACAAGGTTATAAATGTGTTATACCTTTTTATGATAGCAATGATAATATGACCTACTAGCGTTGGGGTTAGTATGTGTATGTGATTTACCTTAACCCATTTGTTAGGGTTATGCATGTGTTTGCATTAACCCGTTAATGAGGGTTGTGATTACTTGTGAGTTTTATGTGCAATGCATATCGTGTGTGAGTTCTCATTTTCATACGTACTAGGAGGGATTCCATGATGGGTCATGTACGACACGAACCACGCTAATACCCTAGTGAGTAGACGAGCTCTTCCTTAGTCATATATATCCCTGCGTCACATGTCTAGGTACTCGCGACGAAGATTGTCTATGGGGATATTTCTTTCATAAGTCTTGGGATTATGACTTATGGGTAGACGTTATGATTTATCCCTTGCCGTGATGAGGTCTTAGGACCTAAGACTATAATAGTACATGCGAGATATCCTCGAAGGCAATAAGAGTAGGTCCTCATTATGTGACGGCGTGCGAGTAACCCATTTATTTGTTAATGTCGGGGGCTATACCTTTGTATGGACGTTAGACATGAGTAGAGTCTTTCTCCTATCATATGTGATTAATACGTAGGGGTGACGGATATAATTATATCAGTTTATATGTTATACTAGAGATGTGTATGACTTATAGTAAGGATGCCCACCGACATACTTATGTTTCAGATTTTTGAATTTCCTATACCAGAGATGTGTGCATTGAATTATTGGTGGGAGATAGCCCAATGTGAATAGATTTGAGATGTGAGCATGTTACTGGTATCGTGATTATTTTGTGAGAATTACCTTATGGTTTGAGACCTTAGTACATCATGTGATTCCTATTGAAAGATGTTAACCTATTACAATTAACGATAAAGATTAAACAATGATATTATAAGACTTTAATCACATGGGTTACATGTGGGTTTGAAATTTAGAATCGCATGATATTTTAGGTTGTTGGGTTGGGTAACTAATAACTTGAAATATGTTAAACATGAGAGAAAGATGTGTAGTTATAATGTGGCCCAGATTAAATTATAATCCTATTCTATATAGACTTGTTCTTTATGTTTTCTTTTAAAAATTATTTTTACATGTCCATGTTGCGGTAGTTCCTATAAATGTGGGTTCGTTGAAGGATCATCTCTAACGACGTCCTATTTCTTACTCCTAGGATTGTAGGAGTCGATCAAGTATTGCTCATTCTTTTATTGCACTCTTTTATTTTTAGTCTGGTTGTACATGTATACTTATATTAGGAGTTGAACTTTTGTGTGGGCACATTTTATATTCAAAGATGGCTTATGTTGTATTGGCAGTGATTGGTATCAGAGTTGGTTTTGTGTTGATTCAGTGTTTCATTATCTTATCATTGTTCATTCAGTTTTGATTATTTCTTATGCTAAGAATGTTAACAAAAAAATTTAATTACCGTGATTTTTATATTAGACTTGATCATTCTATTTATGGATTTTACGGGGTGTCGCATTTAGTATCAGAGCATTCCATGTTCTAGTATCTTAGGGATCTTGAGTGAGTTCGTCAATTTTTGGCGTTGCATTCTTTGACTAATTTAGAAACTTGTCATTTAGGGTTTGTATTCTCTATAATGATGATCGTTCGGGCAATTTTGCACCATTGTTTCCAAACGAACGACTTGGATAGACCAAGTGTGTCGGGAGGGTTCCTTGTTTGGATTTCACTTTCAAGATGTCCCATACATGAGGTCGACTTCGGTCGGGATTTAAGGTCTTTTAGACGTGGGGGATTTAGAAGGTGCTTAGTGTATGATTTGAGGGTAAATGTTTTAACGCACCATCTGTAACAGCATAGGAATAAGTTTTTGAAGACCTCGTCTATGCAACCATGTGGTATCCAGTATGAGGAGTTCAACTACCTTTCTCCTTATGCCCTACGAAGGCAAAGGAGGATGTTCGCGTTATGAGTTAGTACGAGAAAGATTTTTTGAGTTGGCTGAAACATTATGTGAAGGGGTTGACAGGTTTTACTAGGTAACTAGTTGTTCACCACTTGCGCCCAGGTGGTCAAAATAACCCTCTTATATCAATAAGAGCCTTATAACTATTATGGGGATAGAGTCCCCAATATTTTAAAGACTGAGCCCAAGTTGGCCCAATAAGTTGAGATAGTGTAGTGTTGACCCGAGTAAGGAGACCTCACTAGCAGAAGGAACCGCGTAGGGGGAATGAACCCTAAGAGGTTTCCAAGAGTAAACGATGTGATCTATTTTGGCCAGCAGGGCGAGGGGAATTATGTCCACTGGAGCCACGACATATGAGAGCAGGGCAAACTATGCAAATTGTAGCAAAAAAAATTACCAAAGAAGTAAGGTCGACACGGCCGCCAGTGGGGACGCCATTTTGATAGTTCCTTTAGAGGGAGGTGTTATTCTCGTGGCGAGTGAGGCCACCTAGTTATTTGATGCCTTAGTGGCGACCAAATTTTTGGGGCTCATCAGGGGATGGTTATGGGTATGTTTATGGCTCATGCATATGAATTTGGCTTAGACATCGATGATTTATCATTATTTATTAGTAGTGTATGTGAACTACAAATATGGCGTATATTTACTTTTATCTCTGAGTTTTACCTACATGTGGACAACCTGGTGAGTAAGGTTTACTTTACGTAGTGACTATAAGAGATGTGGCAGTTTATTTAGTCGGCTTGGTTTTTCATCCGCTTTGTGGGCTTATGGATGAGATATTATCGTATTATTAGGGAGCTTGTGTGCATAGCTATGTTTTACGTTTATACTAATTATCAGGGGTAGGCTTTTATGCCCTTTTTGTGCCATGATTACTTTAGGTGGTTATGCTTAAGCTTGGGAGAAAGGCTAGCTCTCTTGTATATGTATGGATTTTGGTACATTATGGTGGATTACAGTTGCATATAGATGTCACCGATAGTCCAGGGGTTTTCTAGTATTTAGTTGTTTAGGGTGTTGAGTTATCACCTACACAAGCGTTTAATTGTGCCTTGGAGATTGACAATAGCTTTGGATCCGTCGCGAGGGCATTTTACAGGATCAATGTCATTAGTGATAATAGAGGTGTCGAGGGAGTATACACCACAGTTTAAAGTCAGTAGCGTATTCTGGGATGGCGTTACCATAAGAAAACTCCAAACGAGGATGGTTCACTAAGAGGATGTGTGAACCACCAGGAAAAGGATAAGGTCTAGATTCGAGACGAGTGTTTTGTTGGCACGTAGCAATGACATATCGTAACAATTAAGGAGAGTGTTTCCCTCCAAGAAAGTGGAACAGGAGCGAGTCTTCAACAGTGTGTAATCGGTTAGGGAATACACCGAAGGCAACTTTCTAGCACGATATGGAACGGGCGCATCACTAGTGGATTTTAACTACACGAAGGGGTAGTTCGGTGTGATTTGAGACAATATTTTGGTGAAAAGGGAATGGCATGGTAGTAGTGTATGCTACACCCAAATTTGTAATTAGGGTTGTTTCATGCCAGCATTGAAGTCTACTGAGAGTGAGGTATACAAATAAGTATTGGGAATAGGTCCCTCTCTCCATAGGATGATAGGAGAGGGTTACATTTTTCAAGGAAATTTTTTTACCGGGGGAGTTCCGAACTACAAGAAAAAAGTTTGACCAAGGTGCGTGTTTTGTGGCTTGCTATACATTCCAAAAGTGATTGGGCGTACAGAATTAAGGAAAGTCGATACGATTGATAAGATGAAGTAATTGTTTGAATGGTTTTGGTCGAGAGGGTGTTCTTGTAAGTCAAGATGGTAAAACACCATAGACATTTGAGGGTTTACAATGTTTGAAATCCCAACATAAAAGTAAGAGAGTAAACCAATTTAATTTTATGGGAATCGGGAGTTCCAAGGAGAGCACGATACCATTTGGGGTCAAAAAACTAAGATTTATTCAGTTTATTAGGGCTAAGAGTTAGCTAGTACTTCGAGTGGGGATGTGTTCAGGCACTCCTAGGGAAGTGGTATTCACTGTTGAATGTGTGGACTTTGTCGGAGCAGACAAAAGAAAGGAAGACAAGTAAGAGTTTGGTTTGGGGCTTTAAGAGGGAGAACGAGTGCTAGAATCAATCCCTCTAGTGAGAGAATTATGGAGTTTGGGTACCAAGAGAGGGGAGGCAACCCGATGGAAAGTTCATTTATAAGTCCTAAATAGGGAGAGGTCATTGTCATTTGTCCTCACCTTATCATTGTTAGTGTGCAGGATGTTTCCAAATTCAGGATAAAGAGAGTTCTTGAGGGACCAGTTGGTGTTCAACGGTTAGACTAGTCGGTTTAGAGTATGACCAAATGAAAATTATGACGAGAGATGCCTAGGTGTGTATAATATCATAGTGAATAGATTCATTTATAAGTAGTGGGAGTACGCTACGAGTGAGATATTATTAGATTTCTGACTAGGAATATAATTATGAAATTCCCTGTCTAAGGTAGGGGAGGAATGTAATACCCAGTATTTTTTGTGAATTATTAAATTTAACGAAATTAATCACATGTGCTTGTTGTGACTTGATATCTCACTAATTATATGCTTATGTGTTATTTAATTCGGATTTGAATTTGGATTTAAAACAAGTTGACTAATTAATTTAATTACTTAGTTTTTACACTCGTACCGGGTAATTATTAAATAATTAAGTTTTTAGTTACTAGGTTTGGTATATTTGTGTATTGGGCTAGTGGTACCCGTATAATGTCCGTTTTCAGTTTAAAAGGGTGGGGTTTATGCCTATTGAGTTAATATATGGCTTGGATACATTTTGGGGATATTTGGAATGTTATTTGGACACTTGGGCTTGGGATTTATTTTGGGGCCAAGGCCAATTTCGTGGGAACCATGTTATAAAGTTAGGAGTTTAAACCTAAAACACTCATTTTGTCCTTTGGAAGGCATCATAAGGCTAAAGAGAGAAAGCACCAAGAGGAAAAGAGGATTTGGGGGATTTGCAGATCGATTTGCCATAAATTCGTAAGGCAAGTTTATATAAAATATGATTATGATTATATGTGTGTCAATATTGTATCTATTCATTGAAAATATAAATTAAACTATGTTGTAAATCTGATTTTAGATAATTAATTAGTTAATTTTTGTAATTAACATAATCTAGATGTTAATTAAGTTGATTTTCCCTTTTATAATGATTCATTTTTGCATGAAATTGGATTAAAACTAATAGGTAATTATTTTAATATGTTTTATATTGAGAATCATATAAACCCATATGTTTAATTGAATCAATCCAATAGATCTAGGGTTCTTGAATATAAATTGGGGTTTCTTTCAAATCTTAGTGTATATTTGGAATTTGATGATGAAAATAGGTTCCAATTATGTTGATGATGTATTTTTATCATTTAAATGTTGGTTGGGTGTTTGGATGAAGTTTTTAGGTTCAATAATGGAGGTTCAAGAGAGAAAATTTTGGATGAAGATGGAGAATTCCATAATAAAGGAAATTGGGGTTATTCTGGGTTGAGCGATCGATCAATCGTAGGGAATTGATCGATCAAAAGTAGAACATTTGGACCAGTTTGGGATTTTGTCTATTTGGTTGGAGACTTTGGTTTTGGGACATAGGTGGAGCTTTTGTTGGCCTGTAGTGTTTATGTACTCATAGAAAAGAGATATATTCTCATAATTTGAAATATTGAAGGTTGATATTTGGGGGTATTTGGATATTAGAGAAATCGTTGATTTACATGATCTAAATTGAGGATTGGGCATTTGAATGTAAATCTGAGAGTGGGATGGATTGGTAATTGGGAATTTGGAAGCTTAGAGGATTGGGGCTTGTTGGTCGGAATTATTAGAGTCGTTTTGATTTACTAGCTGGGCGTTTGTCCCTTGGGTGGGATTAGGAATTTGGATAAAGCCTCTACAGAAGGGTACACTACACCAAAATGACAAAATTATCACATTTTAGCCGGCCACCTTAGTCAAGGTCATTAACCGTGACACAAATCTCGCATTTTGTGTCACGGTCATTGACCTTGACACGACCGTGACAAAGAATTGTCACGGTCATTGACCGTGACAAGGCCGTGACAAATGTAGTTGTCACGGTCGTGTCACGGTCAATGACCGTGACAATTCTTTAAATAATTGTCACGGTCAATGACCTTGACATGACCGTGACAACTTCTTCAGCAAAAACCCTTACCCCTTCTTTTTTTCCTCGCGTCGTTTCCTCCCTCTCTCTCTACGCTGCTCTCTCTCTCTCTACTTTCAGGTTTATTTCTCTCTCTCTCTTCCATTTATATATATGTTTGTGTGTATATATATGTGTGTGTGTATATATATATGTATGTGTGTGTGTGTGTGCATGTGTGTGTGTGTGCGTGTGTGGGGGGTGGGGCAGGGTGGGGGTAGGGGGTGGGGCAGGGGGGCTATTGTGTGTGTGTGTGTGTGTGTGTATATGTGTGGTGGGTGGGGGTGTGGAGGGAGGTGGGGCAGGGTGGGGTGGGGGTGGGGGTGGGGTTGTGTGTATGTGGTGAGTGGGGGGTGTGGAGGGAGGTGGGGTGGGGGTGGGTGGGTGGGTGTATTTGAATTAACCCATGAATTTGTATTTTTGTATTTGAATTAACCCATGAATTTGTATTTTTGTATTTGAATTAACCCATGAATTTGTCAATTTGTTTGTGGGGGGTGGGGGTGGGGGTGGGGGTGGGGAGGCGGGGTAAGTCAAGGTACCATTGTAATTCTCTTAATATCGTGCAAGTACCATATGAAAGTAGGATTTCCCCTCAGTGTAAATTAGTAAATTAATAATTATATACGTTAATTGTTAGTGTAATTGATGAATTGAATTAATTGAGTAGATGAATTAGGAGTACGGGATACACATTTGTTGTTGACATTGTTGTTGGATTATTTTGTTTAGTAAATGTTTGGTTGGTTAGTTTTAAAAGTCGCATGACCACTGGATTATTGTATATATGGGGGTGGGAATTTTCAACTTTTTTTGAAAATTACTCTGTATATCGAATAATATATATATAATATAATAATTAAATGAAACATACTTGAAATTAAATATAGTGCGCATAGATACTAGCCTTCTAGTTCTTATGTGTACGCATTCAATAGCCCTTAGACCCGTTCGAGAGTCATTACCCCTGTAATGAGATCTCTCGAATTGTCCCGTTTGGACAGTTTGAGACTGTATAATTTCTGTATAATATTCTTATTGATTTACAGTTGTTACTTTTGGAGGAAGTTCTGCAGTCGTATCTTAATGTTCTCTAGGTACATACTAGATTGACAAGTGTGACTGTTTTTCAATTGATCAATTGAAATAACACTCACACCTGCCAATCTACGTCGTGTACTTGGAGAACTACGTGGATATGCTGTCGAATTTTTTTCAAATCGTAACAATGTGCATGATCTGTTAAGTATATTACAGAAAAATGCAGTCTTGAATGGGATAGGACCACTCACCCTTTAATAGGATAATTAAATGATGGGATAATTAAATAAAACATACTATAAATATAAGTTTTGTTTACCTTTAATAGGTGTTTAGTTGTGGTAGCTGTGATGGGATATCTGAAATACAAAGAGTGGATGGGTGAGACTAATAGAATGGGGGATGTGTTTCGCAGAGGTGCTAACGAATTTGTGAAATGTGCAAAGAGATGTCATAATGATGAAGAGTTTCCGTGTCCGTGTGCTAGGTGTAAGAATGGTAAGGTGTTTGACTTACTATGGTGTAATCCAAAATATATTTGAATTGGATTATATAAGCTTCAAAGAGGTTGTATTTTACTGTGACTGGGTAAGAGTTGAGGATAAAAATGCTTGTAAAGTTGATCCTGCCACCAATTTGATCATGGTTGACTTGTCCAAGTTGAAGAGCAACGACCACGTGAGCGATGAGCCGTTTGTTTGTGCATTTCAAAAGGTTAAGCAAGTGTTTTATTCGGAGTATATCAACAACGAGTCGTGGTCAATTGTCCAACACGCTCCAAGGCGTCTAAATAGTAGTGTGGATGACTTGGCTGCTCCTACCAAATATCAATCCATTTTTTATGATAACCCGAATTTGAAACAATTTTTCAATTTGTAATAAATATTTCAATTTGTACTGAAACATCCATTTTTAATGCTTTTAATTTATTTGCACTTTATCGTTTTCACTCTTGTGTGGTGTGCGTGTGTGGAGAGGAGACTAATACATAAATATTCCAACTACATCTAAGCTTTCTTTATACTAATCCATGGATATACGCTTCTTACCTTTAATAGGTGATTAGTACATAGTTATTTGGGGTGTCCTATTTGTGGATAGGAGATTGAATCTCTTCGCCTATCCGAACACTAAGAAATGCCATAATCCTATGGAGTATGTTCTGCAAATTCGTCCCAACCGTTATGTAGGCAAACATCACCGGTTGAAGTTGTCAATTCCACTTTCCATACCCCACCACTTGGAACCTCTAGCAAAACATGGGAGACCATTGAAAGGTGGAATTGACAACTTCAACTGCTGATATTTGGCTACACAACGGTTGGAAGGAATTTGCAGCGCATAACTCCATAGGATTATGGCATTTCTTAGTGTTTAGATATGAAGAGAATTATATTTGACACGATTGCCCGGGGTACATTAGTTGGAAGGAGGTGTCATATGAGCTCAAGTTAGCTGTTTGGGTGACACTACAGGTAATGTATTTATATTTATATGTCAATTTCGATTTCAATTTCAATTTCGATTTATATTTATCTATATTTGCGGGACGGATACTAATTTTACTTTATTTCAATTCAGAGGACAAGGAGTGGCCCTGAGGGTAGGCCACATATGCTCGGTAGTTATGTGGCTATTCAGACGAGAATGGAAGGATAAGGAGGTGTCCCCGAGTGTCGCGGTACAAAATCTCTTTTCCAGCTAAATAGTTTGTAGATTTGAGATAATTGATGGTGATGTTGTTTCTTCTTAAATAGTTTCTATTTTGAATATATACTTGCATTATCTTTAGTTTGTTTGGATATATGATGTTTGAACAGGTACAACGTTGCTATAACAGGTACAAATATACTGCTGGGCAGTGGCAGTGGCCATACTGCCCAGCAGATTTTTTTTCAATTCTACCCAGAATTGTCACGGTCAATGACCGTGACAATTTTTTTAAAAGGGGGCAAGGATTTGTCACGGTTATTAACCGTGACTAAACGTGTCGCGGTCATGGACCGTGGCACGACCGTGACAATTCTAACGAACTTGTCAAGGTCAATGACCGTGACACGTCCGTGACAATAAAAGTTGTCTCGCCCCGAATTGTCACGGTCATTGACCTTGACAAGTCCAACTTGTCAAGGTCAATGACCGTGACAATAGTGCAGATTTGGTGTAGTGGTAGTTATCATAGTCGATGGTTTTATATAAATTAGATATGGATTGATACCTAGACGTGATGCCTTGGAAGATTGGACTAGGGCAATTTAAAATTGAATATAATTGATGTATGGATTTTTGGGTATGGTATGGTAAGATTATGCCTAGATTCAAGAACTCGGGAGGTTAGAATTAATGTATTAGGGAATGAATATAAGGCTATAGATGTGTTATACCTTTTTATGATATTGATGACAATATGACCTGGTAGCATTGGGGTCGGTATATGTATGTGATTTACTTTAACCCATTTGTGAGGGTTATGTATGTGTTTGCTTTTACCCGTTAGTGAGGGTTGTGATTACTTGGGTGTTTTGTGTGTAATTCATACCATGTGTGAGTTCATGTTGGCATACGTATTAGGAAAGATTCCATGATGGGGCGCGTGCGACGCGAACCGTGCTAGTACCTCGATGAGTAGATGGGCTCTTCCTTGGTTATATTTTCCCATAAATCCCACGTCTAGGTATCCACAACCGAGATGGTTTACGAGGATATTTCATTCATAAGTCTTGGGCTTATGACTGATGGGTAGACGTTGTGATTTATACATTGCCGTGATGAGGTTTTGCGTTTGGGATGACCTAAGACTATACTAGTACATGCGAGAAATCCCCAAAGGCAATAAGAGTATGTCTTCGTTATGTATGGGCGAATGAGTATCTCATTTATTTGTACAAGTTGGGGGTTGTACCTTTGTATGGACGTTAGACGTGAGTAGAGTCTTTCTCCTACCATATGTGATTAATGTGTTGTGGTACCAGAGATAGTTGTACTGGTTTATATGCTACACTACATATGTATATGAGTTGTGGTAGGGATGCCCACCTACATACTTATGTTTTGATTTGTTTATTACCTATACTAGGTATGTGTACATTGAATTATTGGTGGGAGATAGCCAATGTGAATAGATTTGAGATATGAGTATGTTATTGGTATCATGGTTATTTTATGATAAGTACCTTAGGGTTTGAGACCTTAGTACATCATGTGGTTCCTATTAAAAGATATTAATCAAGTGCAGTTAATGGTAAAGATTAAAGAATGATGTTGTGAGACTTTAATAACATGGATTACATGTGGGATCGGGATTTAGAAGCGCATGATATTTTAGGCTATTGGGTTGGGTAATTAATAACTTAAATATGTTAAAACACAAGAGGAAAATGTGTAATTATAATGTGACCCAAATTCGATTATAATCCTATTCTACAGACTTATTTTTTATGTTTTCTTTTGAAAACTATTTTTACAGGTCCTTACTGTAGTTCCTGTAGGCGCGGGTTCGTTGGAGGAGCATCTTTAGCGACATCCCATTTATACCTCCAAGGATTGTAGGAGTCGATCATATGTAGATCATTAGTTTATTGTACTCTTTTATTTTTAATCTGGATGTACATGTATACTTATATTCAGAGTTGGAATTTTGTGTGGGCACATTTTATACTCAAAGATGGCTTATAGTGTATTGACAGTGATTGGTATCAGAGTCACTCTTGTGTTGATTCAGTATTTCATTATCTTATCATTACTCATTGGGTTTGGATTATTTCTAACATTGAGAATGTTACCAAAAAAAAATTATTCCTTTTTTTATATTAGACTTGATGAATCTATTTATGGATTTTATTGGGTGCAACATGATCAATCATACTGTATACCACGTGTCAAGGGAAATTTAAGGAATTTATTAGTGGTGGTCATCAATACTCCAATATTCTACATGCAACAATTGTGAGCAAGTTCAAAGCTATTGCTTATGAAAGTAAAATAGAGGTATATGATAATATATTGGATTAAGAAAGAAATTATGGGGTGAGAAGATTCAAAATTTCTTGAGGACTGTGACCCAAAACATTAGGCAACTGTAGAGTTCACTAGTAATGTGGATGAATATTTTAATTCATGGATTTGGGATGCTCGTAATTTACCGGTTACCATAGTTGTTAACAATATAAGAATAAATATGATGAGCATTATGTCAAAAAAAACGCACACATTCGAGAGAATGGACCGGTGTGTGGTGTCATGACATGAAAAAGAGAACGCAATTTAGTATAAAATTATATGATGTGTATCCCAGTCAACAGATGGCATATATGAGGTGATTTTCACTTCTTTTTATGTGTCGATCAACATCGACAATAAGGCTTGATCATGTGGTAATTGGAAAATACAAGGATTTCCTTGTGCTCAACCTGCTACAGCCATGTAAAAGGGAAGAAAAAAATTCTATAACTATGTGGACAGATATTTCTATGCCGTTACATTTAGAAATGCTTATTGAGATTACATTGCGTTAATACCTATCATTAACAAACATGAATTCAAGCTAAAACATGCGCTCATTATACCACCAAATATAAAGAAACAACCTGGTTGTCCAAGAAAGAAGAGGATATCATCCAAAGGAGAGGCTAGAAGGTTGACTAAATGTGGTAGATGTAAAAAAAAAATTCACCTCATAACTATAGGGCATGTAAGGAGGAAATAATGGAGAGTGGAATTAATGAGAATTAAAAATTGTGATTAAGATGTTCACTGATTTTAAGTATTTTGTCCATATTTTATTTTCGCACTGAGAATTATTAAATTTCTCATTGCGAGATATGACAGCTCGCATTGCGAATTATTACACTTTGCAGTGCAAAATATAATTATGCTCAATCTGAAATACATATATCATAATTATAATATGTGTAAGAGTATTCATATACTCATTTGTGCCCTCATGGGTAGTTGTCTTATTTTGATCGTCCAAAACACTATTGGTTCTTAATTTACCTCTCTAGAAAGCTTCATCAACAATCAAAATCTTGAATCCGATTTTGATCATCCTCATTGTCTCATATATCACACTATTGGATGAAAGGCATATTGGATAATTGCCTCACACATGTCAGGTGTTTTTACAAATCGTTTTCAAAACATTTTTGTAAAAACTGTTTTATGTGCAAATCTTGTGGTTTTATTCTCTTGATCTTGCTTGCAATGACATATTGCATCGCTGAAGCGAGAATGAAAAGTCTTTTTAGCAAAATCATCTGAATCTTCATTGAAGCGTCACCACATCGACGCCTTTCGCTACAGTGATATTTCCCTCGTTCAAGTTGTACTACACCCAAAACATCAATTTGGACACCTGGATATTAAAAATCTGGCACGGTTTAAAGATGTGTCAGATTTTGGCACGGTTTAATAATAATCTGGCACACTTTAAACAGTGCCAAAATTTGGCACTGTTTAAAAGTGTGCCAAAATTGAGGACACTTCACTAAAATATAAATAGCTAAAAACAATTAACCCCCTCAAATTTTTCAATCTCCCGCTCTCTCTCTCCCTCTCACACGCTCAAGAAAATCCCATCTAGGTTTTATCAATTGAAGATTCGTGAGGATACCCATGGATCAGGACTGAGCTAAACATATACTTACTCTCTCTACAGCTGGATGATTTATAGTAACCAAACCCTAGCTCTGCTCTCCAGACCACCATTGTTTGGTCTCGGAGCTCTCAAGATACAGAGTAACCTTCAAGAAATTTCTTGAAGGTTCCGTCAAAAATATCTAAACGAACACATGATTTTCCTAGCAGAAGGTTCGTCCCAGCGACGCTGGTTCTCACAACAATGATACCTCTGGTGACGCGTACAGATCTGCAAATCTGTCATAAAGATCTTTGAGTATCTTCTAGATTTTTGTGCAAAAAGTGCCTTTAGGTTTGTTGATTGGACTACTAGCCCCTAACCACTCTTTCACTAATGCTTTGTGTAGGAGATATGTCATTTGGCTTATCTTGGTACCCATTTGTAAGGTTGCCCTTAGTTAAACCTTCATCGCTCTTCATTTCAAAATATCTATCATATCTTTTAATAGCAAAATAATTAAAGAGATTTTTGTGCATTTTTTTCTTCTTCCTTTCTAAGGAGATAAAAACATACTAATGAAAGATAACGAACCCATTTTCTAAGTCTAGTTCATTTGTTTCTCCTTCTCTTCTTTGCATTTAATCACCTCTCTTTTTAGAGGTTGATTAATTCAAAAGTTTGGGTCTTATGTAGAATGCAATGATATGAAATTATTAGCTTACTTTGTCTTTTGCTATAAATTTTCTTTTCTCATTAGTTTCTTTAGAAAATGAATTACAATGAGATGTTGAATATTATTTGTGAAAAAAGGTTTGAACATGTTTCTTTTCATTCGAATTTATTTTATCTAGGAACGGTTATACTCAAATTTATAAACCCTAACGGGTTGGGTGGTTAAAGGAATTTCAACCCAATAGTGTGGATTTGATAAAAATGGAAGTATAAAAAGAAATTGTGAGCTAAAATAAAAACACCCAAAAAACAACATTTTTTAAGTTACAATCGATGCCTTTACGCGCATCAAAAAAATGCGTAAATAAAAATTAAAAGTATAATTTTTTCATAATTTATCAGATGGGCATCTTGAAATTAAAAAAAAAAAACTGCTAATTCAAAACTCAAAAATTAAAAGTAGAATGTTTTCATATTTTCTCAGATGGACATCTTGAAATTATTGATAAGGGTATAGTAATAAAACATCTCATGAAGGGCTTATTTAGCCCTATAAGTAATAATAGACTTCACCAAATGAGTCATTCAGATATAGTTTAAAAAATCATCACGTTCCTAACTTCAATACATCAAAGCCAATATAAATAGCTATGAGGCTACATAGAGACACCATATAAAAATATAAAGAATGGCATTAATATCAATATACAAACATATATAAAATATTTTTCATCAAATTATTAGTTATTGTATTAAAAATGAGGTGGCAAGGAATTTAACACAAAATAATTCTCATTTCACACTCTTATGGAATATAGAGGATCAAACTCAATTAGAAAATTTAACTTCTTTAAGAAAACTAAGTGCCCAAAAAGACAATTCAAAAAATACATTAGAAAAATTAAAAGTCACTTTTTGAATTACCATCATTTACCATCACCGTTTGATTTTTCCACTCTTTTCACCAATCATTTAACTATACCTTATAAGAATATACCACGTTGATTATTAAAGTGTTGTTAATATTAAAAAAAACACTTTAATCAAACAGTATTTGAAAAACTTGTTTCTTATAATCAGATGAAAAAAAATTAATAATCCAAAATCAAATTGTAAAAAAGTCTAGATCCACATCAAAACCCGATAGAAAGTGAAAACACGAACATTAAAAAATCACAAATATAATTATTTTGTATATTTTTTTGAGTGAACATGAAAAATGACACATTACCCTGTTCCATCAAATTATAATTGTTTTATCTAAATTCACCCCAAACTCGAATGGGAAATCAAGATCAGCGCCATCTACGATCAGATCTGTTGATTATGTGACAATAACAAAACTACATATCACGAACCATATGTGATTATCACAAAAAAAAAAAAAACATATGTGAGATTCAGACAATTTATTTCTCTATGTTTCTGTTTTTCCATACGAGCTACATTATAAATTATAGCGACTATTTTCTCAAATAACATATGCAACCTCATATAATTAAGATTCATTTACAATAATAGATATATCGTTCATCTGAATATAATGATTCCTCGTCAGATATGGTCGCTAACAACCACTGTGTATAGAACTTCATATCTTTTAAAAGCAACTCCTCTTATATTATGACCAAGAGAAGAAGCATTCTTTATTACCTAGTCTCATATGAATCGTACAAAGAGTGGGGAACCTTATTTTGTAGATCCAAATCAAGTGTAAGGACTAAAGTAAAAAAATCTTACTACAATTTGAAAACGAAGATAGTTTCCATCACAATAGCCCAGTTCTTAAACCAGCAATCAATTAGAAAACACAATAGAATAATACCCAGGAATTTTTATCAATTAGAAAGAAAATAAGTACAACCATTTTTAGAAATACAAGGATGCGTGAACAAATAGTATATAGCTCTAACTTGTAGAAAAAATGGAACCTATTTTTAGTGTAACCATATCCATACTCAATTAAGTCACTCCAACTTAGTAGAGAGATCGATAAAGAGAAAGATTTGAGACGGTATGTAAATGAAGACCTATTTATATAACGGTTTGGGAAGGGCAGGAGGCAGGCTTAAGGCCGTAGGGGAAGATGAAGAGAGATTGACGGATGGTTATGGGTGGGAGGGTAGTTGGAGAAAAAGATGTAGTAAAAATTGATGTATGACAACAGTCATATCTTATGAATGGTATATTAGGAATTCATTTGTACTTAAGGGTTATAATTGTCAAAAATGACACATAGTTTTAGATACTTTTTAAGTTATTTGTGGACATACCATATGTACGTATTTGACTCGTGGGGAATTTATCAATTGGGGTTGTGGATACCGCGCCCTTGGCTGATGAGCAGGGTGTGGGAAGATCGGTATTTTAATGGTATGTTTATTTGGTCTTTGTCTCAAAACGGGAGATGTGGATGACCTGATCCATCGGATGGTTTGGTATGTGAGTACACATGGTGTGATTGCATAGCGATCCCCATTCTTTTGTTTGTGTATCTTCTAATCCAGTTAGGTGCGGGACCCTACGGATGTACCGATAGAGGCACGAGTATGTCACCAAACGTTAAATCCTCAGTGTTGTTTATAAGTATTATATCTTTTAATTAGTCCAATGATGGATATGTTATGAGGAGATTGTGCGATGTTATTGTGCTCATTATGATATTTTGTATATTGTCCGGTCGACACGTGCAGGCAATGCTAATTGTATCCTTGTATGCGTAGGGATATCGTTTTGTTGTAGTCTTATGATAGTATGATGTAGCTTACTCGTTAGTCTTAGAGTTGGGACTTATAAGTTATAGTTGGGATTTAGTATGAGCTACTATTATTAGTGGGATATTTTCACTTATTGGTTATGAAGTAGTGTATGGGTACTACGCACAGTTCATTACTCTTGTTACATAGATAGAGTTATGATACTATGACAATTTTTAGAGTGTTGTCATGTAGATAGCTTAATGGATCTTAATGGATACTTGTATAGTGAATTGTTGGATATCTAGGCCACTAATGGACTACGTTGTGTGGGTATCGTATATCATATAGTTAAGCTAGTGCTAGATACAATGTACCATGATATTTGGTAGTATCATAGTTAGCCTAGTGATGAGTAAAGCTTACATGGGTACTGTGTGGGATAGTTGTTAGCCTTATTGAAGGACTTAATTCATTTCCACATTACATGGGGTGAGAATATTGTTAGTGGATAGTAGTCTTGGTGTATTATTATTAATGATGATATTATATGGTATTGCGAGTTATTTGATATGAAGGTTACACGGTTAGTCTTGGGACTTAGATGCTTACGTTTTTAGTTATGCATTGAGTAAGATGGGAGAGTATGGCTAAAACTACCTTAGGACAGGTGGAGAGATGTATTTAAATGTGTGTGTGTGTGTCGGTAGGACGGCATTAGACGTAAATGAGTCGCATTTAATACTGTTACATAAGGTAATTTATTTCTTGCGTATTTGTGGGATCTAACCCAGATCATTTCTCAAAAATTATTTCACAAGTGTTCGGCATTTATAGGAGCATGGATGAGCAAATCAATTGCAAAGTCAGCCTCATCCAGTTATTAGAGCAGGAGCAATGGTGTTGTTTCTCATCGTATTTATGATGTAGTTGGACTTTCTTCATTTTGATTTGTTGTTCGGAGACATTTGTATAGTTAACTTTACTTTATTCAGTTACGAGTGGTTTTCATTCTTATTGATTCAGTTATTAGAGATTCTTATCCAAATTTTGTTTGATTCGCATCTTTTACATACTATCATGAATGGTTTTAGTTTTCGTCACTATTCATTAATGCTTAGAATGATATAAATTGTTCAACATCCCATATCTTTTGCATTGAGGTCTGGTCACCCAATGTGTGGAAAATAAGGGGTGTTGCAACCATTAAGGCGGAAAAATACTCAAATGTTCTAGAGATTGTCTTACGATTAAACTAAACCATTACATAAGACCACTTATAGTAAAAACTATATAAAATACTACTCTGAGCCGACCATTTTACTCATTTTGGTCCTCCGGAGCATTGAGAAAAATGATTAAGTGTTCTAAATAAGCAAATTTAAGAAGCAAAATGCTCCAAAAAAAATTGTTATGGCGAAATAAAGTAACGGTTGATGCGGCAAACCAATTGTAGTGGGGAGATAACGGGTGTCGGTTGGAATGTCACGGGAGACATATAATTTTAGTAATTGTTTGATTTAGTTTTATTTTTTGTCAAATTCAATTCATTGTAATACTGTTTAGATTCAATTTTAATTATATTTAATTAATTTCAAAAAAAACGAAGCCAAAATTTTAAACGAAAACACATGCATTAAAACTGTGATATTTAGAACAAACATAAAAAATTATTGTTTGTGACACATCATTGATTTACAAAAGAGAAAAATTAATTTATAAAAACTACAGTATGCTACATTGATTACTCTTACCCAATCTACGCCGTCTCGGATGGGATGATAGCTCGAGTTCGTCATGAGTGGCATCATTTGCCTCGGACATCTATTATAGGGCATCATGTTCCATCTGGATTGCATTATGATCAATATGCGTTCCATCAAAATTCTACATACTTTGCCTCAATGTGCTTTGCGGCTGCCGAAGATGGTGGTGCTAATCCTACTTCTAAAGGTATAACGCCTCTCTCACTCTATGATTGACCCGAATAAAGTGACTCAAAAGCCTCTGGTATTCATCCTTCATTAATGATATAACTTGATAAAGTAGAAAAAATTTGATCAACCAAACATATATTAGCTCCAGTAACTAGTAGAAAGCTAACATACTCAGAGTAACCTCCCTAGCGACATACGACATGGCGATGTTATCGTTCGTCCCATGCACCCTCACTAATCGCTCTATAAACCATCGGCACTACCAGCCCATGCATGTACTTCCTCCAGCACGTGTCCTAGTCTAAGTACATATCCACGTAACTCATGGAATTAGAACATCATTTGGAGTCTCTATAATGTATGATCTACTGTGTTGCAACTGTTGGCATTCCATTTTGCTCAGCGGGGTATAGGACTATTAAAATCCGACGTGTTGTCACCGACACTGATCC
The DNA here is from genome assembly GCA_949130495.1 of Sambucus nigra. Taxonomy (NCBI): domain Eukaryota; kingdom Viridiplantae; phylum Streptophyta; class Magnoliopsida; order Dipsacales; family Adoxaceae; genus Sambucus; species Sambucus nigra. The sequence continues at coordinate 461,277,738 of OX422211.1, read as the reverse complement.
CTTAAATAGCAGACATGGATACCGTCCCGGGGAGATAAAATAGCCCTTTTATCCAGTAATGATCTAGGATTGCACCACCCCATCCCTCTTTAAGTGTTGACTCATGCCCCATGGTGGCCACACCAACCTCATTATCATCTGCAACCCCAACTAATTACAAGCCACAATAATGTTATTATGGAAACCACCCCTGTAGTGACCTCTCTGTTATACTGCCCCCGTCATAGAATTTGTCGATATACATGTAATACCAGATATATTTGGGGATTAATTAAATGATTCTTTAATTATTAATTAATATTTACTCGGTGAATTAACGAGTAAATTATTGGGTTCAATGGGTTTGTATTATTAACAGAAATTTAAAATGAGAATTTTAAACAATTTGTAGACGAATCATATATTAAATTATCTCGATTGTAATTAATTTGATACTTCAGGTTGGTGCGTTTGGGACGGGACTCTAAGGGTGTAAAGAGGCCCCAAATGGTATTTTTAATGTTACAAATAGGGTGTCGATGGAAGGTATACCTTTTGGTCAAATTTTAAGAATATTCGGTTAGTATTTTGGTCCTATTTGGGGGTCCAAAAGTGGGCCCATAATGGTCGTGTGGATTTGGGGTTTTAAATATGTCTATAACCCTCATTAAACAAAGTAATACTACAAAATTAAAACCCTAGTTTCAAAGGCAAGCTTTGGGAGATAAGGAAGAACATTCAAGAGGAACTAATCAAGAATCAAGATTCAAGCTTTGATAAGGCAAGAAATACTATCTTTCTTAGTGTGTTAATATGTAATCAATTTATGACTTCTATTGTTGCTTTTGAACTAGTGGATTTAGAAGCATGTTCTTAAGATATAAAATTTGTTTTAGAATCATATAGTCTAAACTCATTTAATGTTGAATCGATTGATAAATTGCTTAGCTCCATGTTTAGGTTAAATCACATGTTTAACTTAAAATCATATGATTCATTGGTGAGAATACCCTTGACTGCTGTATTGTGAATCGTTCTGTGTTGTTTAAATTGTTGATTTATGTGTAATTTTGTGTTAAAAGAAAGGATTAATGATTATCACATGTTAATTGGACTTATTTAAATGAAGAAGATGAACTATTGTGTGTATGTCACGATATTGATAATTAAGCCCTTTAATTGATTAAGAATCATGTTTAGAATCGTTGGAAACTTGTTATATACGTTAGAGTGTGACTTTAAAGTATGAAAATATGGGTTTTAGTTCTTGTAGAAAACCCTAGGTTAAGTTGAGTATTTTTAGGGCCGTCGTGAATTCGCAACTGGGCAAAGCATGGAACACTGGTCCCGTCAAATCGATATGACCCTGTAGAGTTCGGTTGGTTGGGTTTTTGAGTGGTTTTTCGGGTGTTTTGCATGGGCTTCGGGTATATTAGTGTATAGTATATCCTATGTGCAATTCAGATTGTGTATATGTTTGTGTTATACGTGGTGGGATTTAGTTCCTCGGAGTGAGCACAAAAATTGGATGGGGTGGTTCGAGTGTGGTTGGTTTCATTTGGGTGTTGTACCTTATACTTCGGTTTGTAAATATATGTATATATAGGTGGGTATATATGTGTATGAATATTCTTAGATTACGGATTAGTCTCGGCTATACATATGTGTGTGTGTGAGTGTGTGTGTGTGTGTGTGTGTGTGTGTGTGTGGATATTTATTGGACTATGGGGATTAGTCGCAACTATACATATATGAGCGTGTATATATATGTGTGGTTATTTAGTCTGGTTGTGAGGGCAATGCATGACTATTAAATACATATGCGTCGGGATTATGGGTAGTTTAACATATATTGAATATTGTGTATTTTGGTGGTTATGGTTACTTTGATATAGGTATTATATACGCGTATGGGTATACTTGGGATTTAACTAATGCTTTGACGCTAATTTGGAAATATATTGGTAAATGTAAAAACCCAATTAATGGAGGTGTAACCAACTAGTGAAAATGTTAAGATACAGCAAGGATGGGTTAATCATAATGAGTATAAAATGATGAACAATATGTGAGTTAGTATAGACTTTGCAATTGGATCCAGTCAGAGTAGTGACACTCTTGTTATAGATTTTATGCGGGGCCTGAGTTGGAATGTCGCTTGGCCATTGGATATTTATATTTTAGGTCTATCCGTGAGATTGATAAGTTGTATGAGTTATGTGAATACTCTTTGTTATGGTCTATTGGTTTGAAGATAGACGTTATGAGTTGGCTGAATACTCTTTGTCGTGGTCGGTTCAGGATGGTTGATTTGCATGGGCCGGCATGTTATATGTATAAATTAATACATACATACATACATACATACATACATACATACATACATATATATATATATATATATATATGTGTGTGTGTGTGTGTGTGTGTGTGTTGGATGTTGGATATTTTCCTAGGGAGTCTCGTACCATTGTCTCAGACTAACGATTTGGCTAGACGAAAGTATATCGAGGGGGGTCTTATTCGGATTTTGCTTGCGAGGAGATATTGGGTGTGAGTTCCTTACGACTTACTTGTTATACATTATTAACTTATATGGATGTTGCTTGTGAGTCTTAGGCTAATGGATCTTAGCAACCACCTAAGCTAAGTAGAAGTGTATCGAGGGATTCCTTGTTTGGAATTCCCTTGCGGGACGTTCCACGCATAGAGCTTAATGACGTTGGAAGTTAGGAGATGGTAAGGTAGTAGACTATTAGTATTCGTGTTGTACTTATTTTCTGTTGATGTTGATAATGATATAAATTGCCTAGGGCTCCTTGTGTTCAGCGTACAACATTATCAACTCGTCGTGGAAAACAAGGGGTGTTACAATGCATCGGCATTAATATCTCTCATCCGCCAAAGGGTCATTGCAACGCAAGTACTCGAACCACCAAAACTTTAGATGGGCATAATATAAATGAAATTAATAACAATAATTGAATTTAATGAAATTATTAAGGGTGAACATAAAAATAAAAAATAACTAAATGAAATATACCTAAATAATTTGGGTCCATCCGTTCAACTACGACAACTAATGTGGAATGCTATATAGGTTGTTCTGCCAGCACATCATGCCCAACCTTATATGCAGATGCGCCATGATGACCTCGGCCCAATCAAAGTCACACAAATGGCACAATCCAATTAATGCGGCAACTAAACCAATTTAATACAACTATTATCAGTTGTGAAGAACTAACCTAGAATGTGAAACAAAAATGCTCGAAAATATTCCAAATGATCATTGAGTACCTTATTTTGTCACCATAAGCCTTACCTTCGCAAAATATATCGATTGAGCCGTACTCGATGAGATATGATGTTCCTCAAGCTCAGGAAAAATATTATATGACATACTCGTAGGTCTCGTGGTCACCATCAAATAGGATAATTTGTCCCGGTCAACCCCCAAACTCGTTCAACATGGTAAAGTAAAGATTATAAACCATATCCTCCCGCATAGGAAGTGAAATGTGTAGGTCGTATCACACCACCTCAAAAGCAAGACCAAAATAAGGTCCTAGTCAGGTTGAAGAGTATAGTAATTATCTTAACGAAAACACTAGCATAAATTTATTGAACATTAAAAGCTCAACAGACACCCCACTCTAACCTAGCATATCACCATGAGTAGACGATCTCATCGCATTTAATCTATGTCATTGGTTAACTACAATTATAAAAAGCGATATTTTAGTAATTATTAAATTATTCAACTAAAAAATTATTGTTTATATATTAACTTACAAATTTATTAGATGATGTAATACTTCAATAAATTAATTCATTAAATTTTTACTAACTTGTGAATATATAAATTACAAATTATCACTATACAAATTTAAAATATTTCACAACTTTTTAATTAATAAAATAATTAAAACAGACAATGTAAAATAATATATAATCAAAATAATTAAATTAAACGATGTACGTACCCCGTTGTACATGCCCTATGCAACCGATGCATCTCCAGCGTTACCAACGTCTGGAACCGAAATCCACAATCACACGATGACAACGTAACATGCAAGTTGGTGCACTGTCGGCATACAAACCTCCTAACTCGGTTTATTTTAAAGTCGGGTGAGAAAATGAGAAGAAATTGCTCAAGAGAAGTTTGGGCAACTGTTGAAATGCCGCTTAAACTTAGGAATAAGTATTGAAACTTCTAGTGTGGTTTTTTTTACTCAAAAAGACAAGGTATAGCCAATGCCTTGTATAGACAATGCCTCAATAGATGGTCTAGCATGAATACCACAATATAATAAAGGGTGGTGATATTCGCACCCCAAAAAGATCTCCTTAACACCAAAAAGAAAAAAAAGTCATTATTTTTACTATTCAAATCAATAAAATCTCACGGCTAACCTTAACCGTGGTATCCATTTTCACGGTCAACCTTGGTCGTGGTACTCATTTTCACGGCTAACCCTGACTGTGGTATCATTTTCATGGCTAACATTTGCCGTAATACTCATTTTCACGACCAACCCTGGTCGTAATACTCATTTTAACGGCCAACCTTGACCGTAGTATCCATTTTTACGGTCTGTGGTGTTAAAGGAGATAAAAATGAATTTTTTGTGATGTTTTTGAGTAAATGGTGTTTTGAATAACTTTTCAGGGTACGAATATCACCACCCATAAATAAAAGGGATACAAACATTACTTACATGAACAACATGTTTTTACAATCTCTCTTAATTTTTGTAAATAAAAAATAATAATTTGTATCTATTTTTAATCAAATTAATATTTTTTCAGTGATTCCAATAAAAGTTGTATGTTTTCATCAAGATTTACAAAATAGAATCCATATTAAATTTTATATATCTAAAAAATGGTGATACAAACCCACTATACATGTACTTGTATGACATTTGACCACATTTAAAATTGATTATTTACAAAATATTAAAAAGTCATTTTGACTTTTACCATCCATTTAATTTTCATAATTATACTTTAGTTACTAGTTTGGATTGCTTAATACTTTGAAAAAAAAAAAGAATTAGAAAAAACATTAATTTACCTTTAAATCCAATTGGTTTTTCGTTTTAAAAGAATTTCTGAAAACATTTTTTCCTATTATAAAAAATGGTTTTTCCATTTTTTATTTATAAGAATAGTTTTTATAAATAATGTACACTTTTTTAGATAAACAACGTATATTTTTTCAAAAATAAAAAATATTTAAAAATACCTAAAGTTACTTGTAATAAAGCAGGTAAGAGCATCTCCAGCCCTAATACACGTTTTAATATTTAAATATGATGTGTCAAACTAATTTTCACAATAAAATATTTTAGGATAAATTACACCAAATCCCCCTTAACTTTGTTGGGTTTACGGGTCACCTCCTCAATTAAAATACCCGACAAACTCACCCCCTTAAACTATCAACCTGTTACACATAACCCCGAAAATCGGGTTCCCGCATATTTTGAGTCTAAAATGACAAAAATACCCCTCAAATCAAATTTTGAACCTAAAACTAAAACATAAATTTTTTTTAAAAAAAATCACACATTCATTTCAACCAAAAAAAGGCCTTAAAATCAAAACCAATACTCCTCCACCACCACACCACCCATGAGCCTAGCACTCCAAGACTAAAACCTGAAATCATAACCTAAAAATTAGTGGAGTTAATTAGCCATGCATGTCGAAATAGATTGGCATGGAACCAAAAATCAGTCACCGGAGGTTCATCCCAACATCAAACCACCAAACCAACTCAGCACCAGAGGTTCATCCCAACATCAAACCTCCAAACCAACCCAGCACCGAAGGTTCATCCCGACTCCAAACCAACCCAGCACCGAAGGTTCATCCCGACTCCAAACCAGCCCAGCAAACAACTACCACCAATTTCAAAACTTAGCACCACTACCTCAAAACCAACCCAACAAAACCCTTCAGAACCCACTTCTCTCTCATGGAGTTTAGAACCAATTAAAAAAAAACAAAGAAGATTCAGATCTGCAAAAAGATTAAGCAAAAAAAAGCCGAAAAGTTTTGTTTGGGGGTTTTGATTTTGCCTTCAGAGGTGTGGAGAGAGAGTGTGTTGGCCGTTTTGATGGTGCCTCCATTGACCATTGAGTGGTCCGGCATGTGGATGGTGGGAGACGGAGGGAGGCAGTGGGAGGAGGTAAGTTGATGGTGATAAAAGTGTGCAAGTTGTTAAATGATGGTGATGAAGGTGTGCAGGTGGTAGGATGGTGTGCGCGCGCTAGAGAGAGAGAGAGAGAGAGAGAGAGGTTTGAGTTTTGAGTTTTGAGTTTGTTTTTGTTTTTGTTTCTTGTTTTTTCTATGTTTGAATTTAGGTTTAAAATTTGATTTGAAGGGTATTTTGTCATTTTAGACGCACAATAAGCGGGAACTTACGTGTAACAGGTTCATACTTTAGGGGCGAGTTTGTCAGGTATTTTAATTCAGAAATACTAGGCCGACACGGAGTTTTGACACAGAATGGTGCGACAGAGTGACGTGTCGCACCGGGATTGGCTATTGTCTTGTGGATGTAAGTCCGCGCCAGCGGCACTAGCCAAGGCCGATGCGACACGTCACTGTGTCGCATCAAATGTGTCTCAAAACTGTATCGGTATAGGACTCATTTTAATTGGGGGGAAATTCGTAAACTCAAGATAGTTGAAGGGGGGCTTGTAGTAATTTACCCATTATTTTAAGCTCCAATAGGACCCTGTTTGTATTCAATGTGTACAACCACTTGGACAAAGATATAGATAGCATGAGCCTTGAAGAACTGAATATAGGAGAGGGTTGAGGAGAGAGAAAATGGTGAGTGAAAAATCCTATGTGGTTGTGTAAATTTAGTGTGCAAAATACACAACTATATTACACATTGTTGAGTTTTAACATATTGCTAGAGTGCGACACAATGTATATACTTAACAAACATTGCAAGTTAAGACACTGCTGGAGATGCTCTAAGAATAACAAACAGTTCTTATTCATAAATAAAGTATTCGCGTAAATCTTTTTATATTAAAAAATAGGGTAAATTTTTTAAATAACATACAATTTTTTTAATAAAAGAACAATTAGAAATAGTTTTTTATAACATATAGTTTTTTATGAAAAACAGTTAAAAATAAAGAGTTTTTTTTTAATTAAAAACAGCTTTTAAAAACATACAGTTTTTTATATAAAAAAACTGATAAAAATAATGGTAGTTTTTTATTACTTAACAAGCGTACAGTTTTTAATATTTAATAACTCACTTCTTTTAAAATTATTTTTAAAAAATTCCTATTTATAAAACAGTTTTTCCAACCTTAAAAAAGAAATGGGTTGTGCATTTAATGATGTACACATCTGGAAATTTTGGCTTTTCATAGGAAAGATTACAGTTTGGCTTGTTAACTAACAGCTTTCATCCCTTTTGGTGGCAAAATCTAAAGAAAAACAAAATAGTGGGCAAAACCATATTATGAAAACTAAATTGGTTTTGCCCCAAATATTAACAAAGGATGTTTAGAAAATAAAGTAATATGTGCAATCTTGAAGATGCTATAAACGAAGACGTTTTATTTTGACCTCAAACGTTAGTGTGAAGAGTAGTAGTGGCAAAATGGATCCCAAATAATAAATCAACCCATATTAGCCCATACATTCAAATTCAGGGCCCATATTTAAAAGTAGTAGGGGTAAAATGTGCCCAAATAATAAATCAACCCATATTCACCCATATATTTAAAGATGAGACCCATATTTAAAAGTTATGAATCAAATATAGGGCCCATATTTAAAAGTTATGATTCAAATATGGAGCCTATTAATTAAAAAAAAATATGAGTAAAATATATTTAAAAGTTATGAGTAAAATATTTTTTTTTTTACATTTACTTGAAATTGTAATACTTACTTGGATAGGGAAAAAAATTGGGTTGGTCCAGCCCATACTTGACTCAACCCATATTTAGCCCAACCCATAATTTTGCCACTACTAGTAAAGAGTGACATCTAGAGTTCTCATGTATTTACAAACAAGTGTCTCCAAGCCAAACTCAAATTTATTCAAACAATAAAATACTGGGTTTTACTACTAATATACTGTTTACCATATGATACAAAAGCCATGGATGACTTTTTTCTCCTCAGAAGAGAGGAGAGAAGAGAATTGAAATTACTAAATGGCCCTGGCTTAACATATTAATTTTGTATGTTTCATACAAGTACAATAACATTAAATATATAATCTATAGATGCAAAGTAGTTTACTGGTTTGCCAAATGAAAACTAATCAATGACAATGAGAGATAAAATTTAATTGAGAACAGATTTACAAACACATACAAAAATGTGGATAGTTAAACAAGCTATACCTCTAGGTGGTGCAAACCATCTGAGGATTGGTTCGGTTTAGGGCATGAACGAACAATTTGGGATGTCGTGCTCTCCAAATGTTGAAGGAAATCCATCACGACAGGATCAGTCCAAGGAGCTCCCCAGGGAGCGTCCGCACCTGCAACCCAACCTAAATGCCCACCTTTGGGTGTAACTATCAACAAACAGTGAGGGTTCTCCTGCAAAATTATAGGTAATATGTGATAAGGGAACAGCATTTCAATAACCTCGTCATTATAGGCAGCAACTGAATTGAACTCTTTTACTTTGAAGAAAGGCATTGCAACTTTAGCCCCATAATATATTATTGTAAACCAAACCATTATCCTCGTTGTAAACCAATCATACAGGTGTGGCTAACCTATCATGCAGAGGGTGTTTTGGGTTGGGGTTGGGCTTTAGCGTTGCCTGCTTAGCCCAAAAGGCAGTAGTTTATATAAGCACTAAAAAAATAAGAAATAAAAAGGCTTTTGAAACCAAGTGGTTGGAAAGCTTCATCAAAAACAAAAATCATGAATATCGAGCTATAGATTATATTTGGCAGGTAAATGATGTATACGAGAACCCGAAAATTAACATTATTCATCTATTTTTATTTTACAGTCTTCATGATAGTAGAATAAGGAATATCCTATTGAAACTATTCATTAGGTAGTTAAGGTAGGTAAGTCTTTTAGTGCCTATTATCGTGCCCTAACTTGGTTTTCAAGCTAGGTCTATATATGGCTGAACTGGCCTCCTTTTGTACTCATTAGTTCCTTTTTTTCATTTTTGACAATAGTACTCTTTAGTTACTTAAAATCAAATGAATGGGAATGAGCTGACACTCGAGCCATTATTTCTTTTAGATGTGTGTAAGTCTTCCTTTTAGATGTGGTCATCATTATTGTTTTGTGTGAGAGCCATGGGTAGGGCCCAAAGGTGCCATTGTCGGACCACTCCATCAAACTCAACCCCAACCGTCAGTAGTCAAGTGGCACCACCTCTATCACCGCCTCTTGTTTTACGGATTCAGCCAATCAACCTAGCCATTAGCGGACAGCCCTCACTAAAGTCCTGTCCATCAATGCTCCCCAAATCCCTGCACAAAACAGCCATGGCAAGTTTCCTAAACTCTCCGGCTCCCCCACCCAACCAGGTACGAGATCCAATTGTCCACAGCAAGAACTGCCAACAGACCTGACTTTATCCGGATCTAAATCTGAACTCAATACATCTGGTAAGATATGGATTTTTGTCTTAAAATCTGATAATATTTTGTATTAAAATCTGATAATATTGTAATCAGATAACCGGATAATCCGAGAAATAAATGGATTGGCTATGGATTTAATAGCGTCCCTTTAAAAAATACCCCCATCTCACTTCATCTTCTTCCCCAAACCAAAACCCTACTTTTTCATCAAACCCTAAACTCTAACTAACAAATAAGGTTCAAATTGAAAAACCATTTGCTACATACATCACCACCACTTGCTACCTTCATTGCTACCACCGACATTACAAACATCCTCAGCCCCTCCCCCCCCTGCATTAACAAATAAGGATCCTTAATTTTAGTTTGATCCTGAATTTTGATGAAAAATTAGGGTGGGGAAGAAGATGAAGTGAGATGGGAAAAAAAATTAAAAGCTAAATGTATGGGTATTTTGGTCAAAAAAAATATTTAAGGGGTTAAGTCTATTTAGTAGAAAAGGAATTTTTAACAGAACTCTAGCAGTGTTAAAAGTTAGGGAGTTATATCAAATAGATTAGTGAAATGGGGGATAAGTCAAATAATGCATTAAAAGGTGGTGGTTTAAGTCCAAAAAGCCCATATATATACAAAGAGGCTCTCCAACATACATAAATAACATACCTCCATTTTTTAGGGGTAAATGAATAGTTTTCTTATGAAATTTGATATACATGATCTCTTTATTATTGTTTTAATATCTTGGTACTGTAATAACTTGGTTTTGTAAGGTTACTTTAGTTATATTGTCATTATGTTACTTAATAGGCATGTCTTGTAAAGCCTATATATAAGCCTCTCTAGTAACATTGAAAACGCACCTTTTAATATGCAAGTTATTTCCTTTCTGTAATTTCTAGTTGCTATCAGAGCCTAAAGTTTTAGGGCTTTCTTCATCTTGTTCCGCCTTCTCCGGCGAGCGGCCTAGGCCGCCCATCGGGTCAAAGGGTTCTTTGTGTTTCTCCTCATTTTTTGTGCCCTAGCTACTGGAGAATACCCATTGATACCTGTTGCTGTTCTATTCAGCCCTACTGCCCTACCTACCGAGGCTCAAGTGGGGCTCGTTTCTGTCTGGCGATGGTCGCCTGGGTCCGGCGACACTGGTGGAGGCCTGAACAAAGGTTGAGGGGTGTTTTACTGAGGTTCGAGCCTCTGATTCGACATAAGCCAAGCTTTGGGAGTTCACGAGCTGGTCTTCAGGCAATCGATGGCACCGGACAGGTCGTCGGACCCTCACAACTGAGAAGCAATTCTGGGATGGCGTTGGCTAGCCCTCGAACTATGATGTCGTGCCTCATAGGATTCCGATCTAAGTTTTCTAGTCTCTCTTTGCACCTCCTGGTCATTGCGACCCCTTCCCGCCATTGTTAGTCGACAGAGATGACCACTGGTCACCGGCGAGTTGCAGCTGTATGCCGATCCGAGCTTCAGTGGTTGGTTTGGGTGTTCCCTTGCAGCGAATCTAGGGCTTTGTGGTGGGCGCGTGAGTTCCAATCCCAGGTTTCATATTTTCAGACTTTCTCCAGGCCCATCTTATCTAACCAGCCTAGATATGGTTCGAAATAAAGGATGCCCGAGTTGAATCTATTTTTGCGGGAGAGAGCCAAGGCAATTTATTACTGTTGGCCAAGACTTAGTATTTGAAGTTGGGCCTGTTTTTAAGATTTACTTTTTCGCCCAGCTTCATTCTTCTTCTTTTACGAGCTCCAAGTGCCACCAAGAAGCTGAGTTCATTCCTCCAGTACCCGTTTTTCCAGTTCATTATCCTTGTGGTGGCTGTGGACCCATAGAGGGTGTGAACTCTTCTTCCTCCTAGGGCTTCTTCTATATGGTCTAGGGTTTGATCACTTTGGAAGCTACTTCTGCATTCTTTGGGTAGAATTTTCCCTTGAATAAAGGGACTCTTCTAATCTAGGTGTGATCCGGTAAATTGTTGATACATATTCTATCCATTTGAAGCGACGGTATTCTTGAGGGTATGTAAAGTTGTTTTCTTCACATTCTTCACTCATTCGTGATCTAGAGATTTATATTTGTTCTTCCTAGAGTTTCTTCTATGGCCTAGGGTTTGATCATTTTGGATGTTACTTCTGCATTTTTTGGGTAGAGTTTTCCCTTGAATAAAAGGACTCTTCTGATGTAGGTGTGATCTGGTAAATTGTTGATGCGTTTTCTATCCATTTGGAGCAACAATACTTTTCAGGGTATGTGAAATTGTTATCTTCATTGATTATATGTAATTAAAGGTATTCTTCACTCATTTCCATCTCTCGTGATCTAGAGATTTATTTGTTGTCGCTCCGTGACATTTATTGGTGGTCAATCAATAACTATGTGTGGACTGAATTGAGTTATTCTTTCGTTCATAGTAATCGATTGCTCCTTTACATCTGTTGGTGGCCAATTGTAACCTGGCAGGCCGTTTTGGGAGGATTCTATTTGTTACTCGGTTTGTGGTCTGGTTTGAGTTGTTCGGTGGCATTTTATTGGCCGGATCTGCCTGTTTTGTCTTGAGATCAACTTTATTCATGTGGGTGTCATTTTTGGCACATTTTGGGGTGGATGTTGCTCTCTCCTTTCGTGTTGCATTTTAGAGAGCAAAATGATCTCGGTTTCACACCCCTATTTGAGGGGGAGTGTTGAAATATTTTTTCGCTAGGTGTTGTGATCTCTAGAGAAGGCTTGTTATGTTCTGCATTGTTGGGGAGATTTTTACCAAGCATGTTAGCCGTTCTCTTCTTCGCGCAAGCTTGGCTTAATTAATATTTGCACGCCAACTTCAGGGGGAGTGATGTAATAACTAAGTCTTGTAAGGTTACTTTAGTCATTTAGTCATTAGGTTACTTGATTGCCATGTTTTGTAAAGCCGGTATACAGGCCTCTCTTCTAACATAGAAAAACACATCGTTTGAATACAAGTTATTTCTTTTATATAATTTCTAGTATTATAAATATCATCTCCACAAAATTCCATTAAGAAAAGTCAATCATTTAGCAAGTAGGTAGGATGATGATATAAAGTTTCAAAAGCTAAAAATAACATATGTATATATATATATATATATATATAGAGAGAGAGAGAGAGAGGGGCTCTCATGCATACCAAGTTTACATACTTGCTGGCGCAAACCTATTTTAATACTTTTTTTATGTGATATTTAAACATTTCAAGGGATCCATATAAAAAAAATCAACTCAAAATGACTTTTTTTGCTATTTTTAAAAAACCGGTCAAACTTTCACAATTTAAAAGTTGTGAAAGTTTGACCGATTTTTTGAAAATAGCAAAAAAGGTAATTTTGAGCTGATTTTTTTATATGGATCCATTGAAATGTTCAAATATATATATATATGATGAGGAGATAATCTCCATCGAACTTCACAAAAAAATTCATTACCTTACACGCAAATATTGGAGGTCTATTAAATGAGGTGTGTCAGAGGGACTCTCTCTCTCTCTCTCTCTCTCTCTCTCTCTCTCTCTCTCTCTCTCTATATATATATATATATATATATATATATATATAATATTTTAATAGATACCAATATATATTAATATGTACATCATTAAAAACTAGTTCGTCTTGACCTTTATGTCTCAAAACTTCTCTATTATTGTTGCGTCTCCCTCGTCGTCTCATGCTCTCTCTCTCTCTCTCTCTCTCTCTCTCATCAAAATGTTGTTGAGGCATATGGGTATGTTGATTCTCGTAGACGGTTTGATGATAATGAGCTTTAACACTCCAATGAATTTAAGATGTGATTCGTGGTTGATTATGTCAAGGAGATAAAGTCCCCGCGAACATTAAAGCTTTGCACCAATGTATACATTGTCCCATCCACTTATTGCCAATTGGTTTTGGGTTGGATGCTCCAATATTAAGCATGGCATCAATGTATGGCCCAACAGCCCAATTACTCCATGTCACCCAATATAAATATGTCACATGTTATACTCAAGTCACGCTACAAGTGAGGGGGCGTGTTGAGAATACAAAGTCTCACATTGGAAAATTATAGCCTTGGACTAGACTACAATATATAAGATCATGGGCATAGTTATTGGGAACGCCAACGCCCTAACGATTTACGTATTGGTACGCACATTCCGAAACATGGTACACTTTCGTTTCAATACATTAAAATTAGAGATCCGAATAATATTATCATAATTTCTTCACTCATATACTTTTTTAGGATATAAATTTTAATTATAGAGCAAATTTATAATGTGCTAGAGTCTGATAATAAATAGATTATGCGTTTTCATGATTTTTTTCTCGAAGGTGAATAATTATTATATTCACCTTCGAGATTCTGCATATAATGTATTTTAAGATATTTATTATTTTAACTTGTTAATGACTAGGTCTTCAAAAGAGCCCGACTCATTTTAGCAAAAATGATTTGCATAAGCCTACTGCCGCCGTACCATATTTAAAAGGATATGGCGTAACACTTTCCCGTACCCGTTCCACATACCCAAACAATCCGCGTTTTAGGTAACATTGATCCTAGGCCCCTCCAACCATTTGCCGATTGGGGTTGGATGATCCAAGATTCAACACGCACGCATTACACATATACAAATAAATTTAGACTACAACATACATATTCCAGGAAATGAAATTTGTGGATAGGCAAGATGAAGATAAGGAAATTGTAGCCAGAACTGGGTTAAATTAATAATAAATATAAAATTAAATTAAAAAGACAATTTTGTTGGCTTCAGATTTTATGTGAATGGTAAGATAAGTATAATTATGTTGAAAATAAACTCGGTCAATGGTGGGGAAAAAGAATAAAAAGGTAGGTACATTGGAGGGGCCAGACAAAAGGATTCAATTCCAGTTTTCCTTGTTTTTGTAGGAAAAAATAGAGGCCGAAATGTCAAACATTTTTTGTTCATGGTTTCTCAAATAATCAATAGGGGAAACATATGAAAATAATTATTATTTCATTTCAATAGTTCCTTTTAGCATTACTGCCTGATGGCTAAGTCGTCAAAGAGAAGTATATAAAAATTTATATCTCTCACCATCTCCCACAAAATGGGGATTTTATAGTCAAAATAGATATCTAGAAACAGTGCCAGGAGGAATTTTTAAAGGTAAAATGCCTTGAGACGACAAGAGCCACATACCTCAATATCTTGAAGAGGGATTCCCCTAGATGGAGCAATTGGATCATTTGCAGCCTATAAACCATTAAAAACATATATTCAATATTATTATGTGTCTGAAATGAAAACAAAATGATTATAAGGAAGATAAAGTTTTTGTAATGAAGGCATTCAATGTTCTGCAATTATCTCCTTGCAAAACCACAACCTAGGTGGAATGATACCCCCCCCCCCCCAAAACACCGTTTTTTTAGCAAAATGGTTACTTGACTGAGAAGTCACTGATGACCAGCAAACATGAATGGGTGACACTATGGTTCAAAGTCGCGGTATCGGTCTATGACTCGGATGCTCAATTTTTGACTCGGTTATCGGTATCGATCTCGGGCGATACGCACTATACACTATTTAGAGAACTCAAAAAAAATTGAAAACAATATAGAAAAGTCTAGAAAAATAAGAATAATAGCATGGCTCAATTAGACAAGTACAAAATCATCGTTTAGTATGCATAACATTGTGTAATTGTTTATTCTGAATCATTATTTAGTATGTATAACATTGTGTAATTGTGTATATTGACTCGTCATGTAGTATGCATAATATTGTCTAAATCAATATATATTTAGTAATTTATTCTTCGTGAATGTTATAATAGTACCTATTACTAATTAAGGATATATATAATATAAATAATCATATACTTTAAGGATAGATGAATAATGATACATTTTAATACAAATTAAGTAAATACAAATAGAATGTTAAATGGGAGATAACCCCCCTAGTAACACTACAAGAAAAGAAATGAGAGATTCAACCAAAAAAATCCGATTTGCGACCATGAAACATCATATAACCTCTACTAATTGAAAGTGATTGCTCCGATTGTGACATGGATGCAAAATCGAGACTCACTTGAGTGAGTTAGAAATTGAGATAGATATATCGATGCTTAGTAACTTATACCATCTCGGCCGATATATCACCGATATGGGTCGATACTACCGTGATATCGTCGATATTGGCCGATTCTACCGCGATATCGCCGATATGGACCAGGATATCACTGATACTACCGAGAAATTACCGATATAAGGTCGATTCACACCAATAATTGAAAACTCAACTCAGAACTCGGAATCGGATCGGTGGGTACCGATACCTAGTCAACTCAACCGTAACGTCGCGGTATCGGCCTTGACTTTGAACCATAGGTGACACTTTTTTGTGAAGAACATCTATTGCAGATCAAAAATTCACTACAAGGCTATAAATTTCCGTATGTGCGGCACCCTAACTAAATGCTAAACATATCTTATATAATTACAGAATATATAACTACATTCTCGACATAAATAGTCTCTTATAACAACTGTACGGGGAAAATCCAAGCACGGAACAGAATATCGAAATAACTCAACCAAGAAAGGTATTGTATGGGGAAAAATCCACGCACAAAATAATATATCGAATAACTCATCCAAGAAAGATAAATCAAGCACAAAATAAACCAACAAGTACGAGAATGTGACATTTACGTATTTCAGCAACTTTAATATATCCCCAAGGGGTATATATTTCCCCTCTTATTGATAAAATACTCCTAGTACAATTTGACAGAGCATCGTTGCTCCAAGAATATGTATGGCTAAGGGGTCCCTAGACGTTTATGTATAGGAGTAGAGTTGTCAGGGAGTAGCACTAAGAGTACGGGTAGGTAGGACATCATTCTCATGGAGTAATCTATATCTTGGGAAAGGTAGCTTCTTGGAAGAGTGTTTCTTAAATATGTCGTGCCTCGGCATTACTTAATGTTGGCGGATTGGGCTTGAGGAGTGTCTAGTGCATTTGGGTTGGCCCAGTTATGTGGTTTCTACCCACAACTACCCAAGTCTTTTCCTTGGCAACAAGGCAAGGGAAGACTAATGCGGGCAACTCGTTCTTTCCATCTTCATTAATGGTTTCTGCCCCTTCGTCCCTTCCTGGCCAGATGGCATTCGCTAAGAGGGAGTATCTCCCACACTAACAAGTTTGTTCCCCAATTAAGGGCTTATGATTACTGTCAGTTGCCGGTTCGAGTTCGAGTTCTCAATATAAGCGACGTCACCTTTGCTTTCGTACACCACCTTTGACGTTTTGCTTTTTGTATCTGCTAACGGCTAATTGATGACTTTTGAGATCAGATCATTATCACTTTCCCATTTCCATCCTTGAAACTTTAAGTTCTCTCTACGAGCTCTTTACATCTCTTTTACTTCTTCAAATAGTCAACATATTTCAATAAAAGGTTAATATTAACTCTTTTCTTTAAAGATAAGACAAAATGGGACAACATTCCACAATGGGTAACTCTAGACTTTTCCAATCAGTTAACTAGTTCCCTCAATTAAGGTGAGAACCTTCATCCATACCTTGTGATGCTTCGAACCCACTAGCATTTTGGAAAATGTTGCCCTATCCTATTCAATATGTCAAACGACATCCACCATTTGAAAGAGATGCTGCATGCAATATCAACATTGAATAGATCATGCATTTTTATATGTTACGGACACATAAAGACGAGCTTTACTATTTGAAGACGAGGCCAAAAAAGCATGCCATAGTCATAAATCTCCCTAATCCAGATAGAGATTATTCATCAAAACAGATTGATTTCCCAAAAATGGGTGCGCGCACACACTCCACCCCACCCACCCCCATCCCCACACACTGGCAGTGGTGAACGCTACAAGTGCCCGAGATGCCCTAGGTCGGCTGGGGTTAGTTACCATGCCAAATCATCATCCCCCATCTTCTTGACGTTTAATTTTTTGGTTGAGTTGTGTCATAATCTTACTGTTGACATTTGAATTCTTTTCTTGTGGACAAATTCAAAGTGAAGCGTCCCACCCACAACTTGTAGGTACAATATGATAATTGACCAATTCATCCTAAGTGCTATGCAGAAATAGTAAATCAACGCAAGGATGTACTTAGTTCAGCAAGTCTTTCTTGCCAACGTCCACGGAAAATGAGGGAGAGAGTGATCTTCCCGAGTGTGCTGAGAGTCCAACCTACTAGTTGCGGTTCGATTGTGTATCTCTATATGAATGTGCCCTTCCTCATAATGGTGGTCTTATTTATAATAAAAAGAGTCCTATCAATCAACAACTATAACGAGTTACAATAATCTTTAAGCTTTACTATTTGAAGATGAGGGCATAAAAGCATGCCCTAGTCATAAATTTCCCTAATCTAGATAGAGATTATCCATCCAAAAATAGGTGCCCCCATCCCCACACACTGGCGGTGGTGAACGCTACAAGTGCCCGAGATGCCCTAGGTCGGCTGGGGTTAGTCACCGTGCCAAATCTTCATCCCCCGTCTTCTTGATGTTTAAATTTTTGGTTGAGTTGTGTCATAATCTTACTGCTGACATTTGAATTCTTTTCTTTTGGACAAATTCAAAGTGAGGCGACCCACCCACGACTTGTAGGTACAATATGATAATTGACCAATTCGTCTCAAGTGTTATGCACAAATAGTAAATCGACGCAAGGATGTACTTAGTTCAGCAAGTCTTTCTTGCCAACGTCCATGGAAGAAAGAGGGAGAGTGATCTTCCCGAGAGTGCTGAGAGTTCATTGTGTATCTCTATATGAATGTGCCCTCCTCATAATGGCGGTCCTTTTTATAATACCAAAGAGTCCTATCAATCTACAACTATAATGAGTCACAATAATCTTGGTAATCCGCCACTGTTGTGTCTATCTTGACTTTTCTAGTTGAGTTGCGATACAACTGTAGCCTCTAAGATGCTTATTCCTAAGGATCTTCCTAGATTCTTGGGATTTGGCTTAATGTTGTCCCTCTGCATGTGGTCGGTCACGCTGCATGGGGTCAGTCACGTATTGGTGAATGACCATGTCGATGGCCGATCAGGAATAAGGCTAACTTAGCGAGCTTTTTGCCACCTGGCCTCATATGTGGGTCAACCAATTTGATCTTCCTTTGCCCCCGACTAGGCAGAGTCAGCCTTAGGATCGTGCTCGGCATTATTTTGTACCTTACTGAAGACATGTGTTACTGTGGCACGCTTGGGAACTGACTCGTGTCCAACCTGTGCAAAGTGGGACTGCACTGATGGGTATCTTCACGTAATCCCTAGGCCACCAGGGTTACGTGTGTCATCACTGACGCGTCCCCACGCAATCATGATGTGTGCCCTGGGGTGCGTGAAGGCTAACACCACAAATGAGATGTGTCCCATCAATTTAGGGAGCCTCGATAACAAGGGTTTCAAAACCCTTTCACTTCTTTTTTCCTCTTCATTTTCTCTTCATGTATTCCCCCTCTTTTCATTTCCTCCATCTCTTTCTTTGGGCTTAAGCTTTTCCCTCTTATTTTTCATCAAATATCTAAGGGTCCGTTTGATAAAAAAAGTGGGCAAATAGAGAGCATGGCAAATTTTTCCATAATAAAATTTGTCATGGCAAAATTTGTGAGGGCAAATCCTATAATTTGCCACATAAGGTTGTTTGATAGGATTAATTTTCTAGGTGGCAAAATTGGGTTGTTTGATAGCATTAATGGAAAATAAAAACAAAAAACAGTTTAGAACAAAAAAACAGTTTATGAATAAAAAACAGTTTTTAATAAAATAAAAAGCTTTAACAAAAAACAGTTTTTTAAGAAAAAAAATTAACAAAAACAAAAATGTTTTAACAAAAAAAACAGTTTAAACAGAAAAAAAAAAACACTTTTAACAGAAAAAAAAAACATTAATTTAGAAAAACAGTTTTAACAATAAAAACACTTGGAACAAAAAAACACAATTTAGAACGATTTCTTTTTTAAAGAAAAACAGTTGTAACAAAAAAATAGTTTTTAACAAAAAAAGCAGTTTCAATGAAAAAAACAGTTTTTAACAAAATAAAAACGGTTTTAACAAACAAACAGTTTAAAAAAAAACGATTTTAACAAAATAAAAACATTTTTTTAACGGAAAAACAGTTTTTAACAACAAAAAAATAATTTTTACGGAAAAAAAACATTTATTTAGAAAAACAGTTTTTAACAATAAAAACACTATTAACAAAAAAACAGTTTAGAACGATTTTTTTAAAGAAAAAACACTTGTAACAAAAATACAGTTTTTAACAAAAAAAACAGTTTCGATGAAAAAAACAGTTTTTAGCAAAATAAAAATGATTTTAACAAACAAACAAACAATTTTAAAAAAACGATTTTAACAAAAAAAAAACAATTTTTAAGGAAAAAAAACATTTCTTTTAAAAAAAAAGTATTAACAAACAAAAAATAGTTTTTTTAAAAAGGATGGCAAATTTGTGGGGAAATTTGCTTTGCTATATAGGTAAGTAAATTTTGCCAACAAAAGTGGGAAAATGATGGCAAATTTGTATGTGAACATGGGTATCCATGAAAAAATTTCCATGGCAAATAATGGTCATCAAACACACAAAATAGTGTCCAAATTTGTGATTTGCCACCATTTGCCATGGCAAATGTGGCCTATCAAACAGACCCTTGTGTCTTCATATCTCTTTATGATGAAAATGGTTAGAAAGTACGAAGTCTTGTATGCTGATGATTTCAGGGACCGAGTACATTATGACTAACAGTGTGAAAATCAAAATCCCAAATCCTCGTGAGAATCTGGGTGGTCTTTAGAGCGGGAAGAGTGTGATGTTTAACATCGCAATCATAGGAGGGGTTCGTTTCCCCCTCCTATGATTTGCCCCTCCAAGTAAACGACAGTTTCTTCTATATGATTATGGAACGGTAGTCAATAACCATATTTGGGTCAGCAATCTAGGCTTAATGAAATCGGATATTGTTATGGTATCTCTACCAACAAATAATCTGAATTATATATCATATGAAATGATGCAAATACAACCAATTGGATCCAAAGAAGAGAGAAAAACACAAGCACAAATCTGAATTTTATTAACAAGCCAAAACACCAAAACCCTCGAGAAGTCCCAAAACCCTCGAGAGGTCCCAAAATTTGGAAAACGCATCTGTTTTGCTATATTAATTAGATCTTTTTCAGAGACAACAGATATGTTTTGCTATAATCCATAAGAGGACCTCAACAAATGAAGAAAACAGATTTGAAGATGGAGAAATCTCCCTATCTCTCATGGGGAAACGTCTTTGTCTTTGAAAAAGATCGAACAGCCCTGCAGTCCCTGCAATTTGATCGAGAGAAGAAGCTGATTCATCCTTTTAATTCCCTGAACACGGCCTTCTATCTGTTTAGCTTCACAATCACTTTCAGTCCCGACAGAGCAATGGAATCGGTGGGAGCCTCAGCAATCCCCATCCGAAGAGGTTTCAGAAATCGTGAAGATAAAGATCACTGTTGGTAGCCGGAGAGATGATCGGGGATTCTACAATTGGTGAGAAATTGGGACCCAACCACACCCACCGGACTCAACGCCCTAATAACTCACCACAGCCTTACCGGCAGTCCCACCAACTGAATCCGATTACCGGTTGCTTCTCCTCGGGTTGTTCTTTTTACATGGGGTGAATAAAATTTAGGGAGTTAAATAGGTGATTTGTGCCTTAGTTATTAATTGGGGGGAGAGATAAGGGCGGACGGAGGAAGTAATTAGAATGGGGGATAAGGAAGATGTGGGAAGCTATAGGAATAGGAACAGACTTCTTAGGAAAATGAAAGGTTTTTTTAAAAATGAATAAATTACATTAAAATGGTAGTCACTTTACAAGGCCAGGCTTCAAATTAGGAGGAAGCGTGTCCACATGGACACCTTAGAATTGAGGAGGTTTAAATGCTTGTAGAGCATTTTATAGTATTAGTATAGATTCACTTTTAATGTATTACGCCCGTATATAATTAACCATACTATTATATACGTAAGTTATACTACAACAAACACACATATGTCGCGTATAGTTGCCATCCCCCGAGTACTAACTCATTAAATGTCATCCCTCGAGTACTAACTCATTGGATGCCTTTCTCTACGATGCTATCATAATCCAGGGCATACTCTCTTCATCCCGATTACCGACAGTCGGACTCACACTGACTCGGTAAAAATCGCAAACGTATTGGAGGCGGTTATAATCCTTCGATAGTGAGTCCCAACCATACCCTAACCATCTCACTTCGAATTAAACATCACACAATGTATAAACACGGTGCTATAACCTGCGGTCGATACTTAGCCTGTAGTGTTTCGCCAGGAAAGGCGACCCACATCGCGCAACTTCCACTGATAGCACTAGAGGGGTATGTTTCACATAAATATCATGCACACAAATATTATTTTTATTCGTATATATAAACTATCTCTATACCCGTATATATTTATTTGTAATATCCCAGCTAACTGTGCCTCTCACCCGTAGGACTAGCCTATTGTTCCGAGTCTAAACCCGACCCCTTATTATCAGATATTCACACTACACTAATAATTACCCTATAGCTGCCTCAAAAGCATTAATCCCTACTTATCCTATATTGATAGTTATCCCACATGTAAATCATTAAATGGTCCCTCTTTTGAGAATTGACATTAACCATCTAGTAAATTTAGTCCTCATCCGACAATGGCGACACATATCAACGTTTAATAAATTCCACGAATGCCAAAACACGATCCTACTAACTCGTTTGAGCTTCTAAAAATCACCCAGATCCATCCCCGGTCCCAACTCAGCCTGACCCAGGCGCCGAATCGATTCGCCTTTTGGGCCGAATCGATTCGCTCAAGAGACCAAATAATTTCGGATATGAGGGTAGAAGCCCTGATCTGCTTACGATGACGGGATTCCATCTATTTTCTTCAACCACAAGTTAGGTACATATATTCACAACCCAATTTCCCATCCTCCATTGATCTTATACATGAAATTAATCTCTTTTCATATATAAATCCATCCCAACACATTTAAAGCAAGGGATCTAATCTAGATTTAAGAATTGCATGATTGCTTAATTTATTCTCAAGATTACTCTAATCCTCAACTTTCTCATTCAAGATTCAATCTTTATGTTTGGATTAATTTTCAGAATATATATTGAGCAATGAGTACACTACTTATCACCCAAAATCCCATCTTTTAACATAGATCCCATTCCCAAAAGTCTTTCAAAAACATAATATATCACCTACTATGATACGAACTGAACTTACATGCACAAAAATATCTAGCAAGTTAATTACTTACGTTAATCAGTACGTAAAGTCTGATTTTTCCTTCGATGTGTGATGATTTTAGCCCCAAAAAATCCTTCAATCCTCTCACTTTTCTCCCTCTTAGGTCTCCCTTAGCTTTTTCCTTCTCTATTCTCTCTTTCTCTCTCTTAGAATGTTTAGAATAGTCAGATAACTTCCTCTTAGCACTTACCCACTCCTAATAGAAGTCTAATCCCGAAATTAGGTAAAATGTTGAAGTAAAATGACCGGTTTACTTTTTACGGGCCCCGACTAGTCTTGAAAACCCCCGGAACTCAATTACTACCCCTGGGCACTTAATTTTTACTATTTCAACCCATTCGGAACCAACCGTGAACTCGAAATTGCCATCCGAGTCACTATACATACATTTCACATCTTAATTTTTAAAATAATCTACTCGCAAGCCCCGATTGAGATACCATCGCAATCCCGCCGTTCTTATTCACTACGACGTACTAACAATTTACCGTATTTCATTTACTAGACACACTTTGTAAATTTACCACATAAATATTAATCTTAATCTCTCCCAATTAACATTTAATAAATACGCAATATTCTATTTTAATTAAATCACTGCACGCATGTAATTTAAAAATACCAAAAATAATTATATTTCAATTTATTCAAAAATACGTGATGTTACATAATAGGAGGACAAATGGGGATGTGGTGAAATTGGAGGATCAAGAGATACATAAAAATAATCATTTTCGTTATTTAGGCTCGATTATCAAAAAAGATGGAGATATTAATGATGATGTTACTCATAGGGTTAAAGCAACCTGGGTTAAGTGGAGAAGTGTTATCTGCGTATTGTGTGCGTATACCTTTGAAGTTAAAAAGGAAAATTCTATAGAACGGCCATTAGACCCGCCATATTATATGGGATGAATGTTAGGCAACTTAAAAACAAAATGTGCAGAAAATGAGTGTGGCGGAGATGCGCATGCTAAGATGGATTTATGGTGAAACTCGAAAGGATAAAATTAGAAATGAACAAATTCGTAAAACGGTATAGTAGCTCCTATAGAAAATAAATTGAGAGAAAATCGACTTAGATGATTTGAACACGTCAAGCAAAGACCAATAGATGTCCCAATAAGGAAAAGTGATTTAATTAGTATTAATGGTAACGCAAGGGGTAGAGGTAGTTCTAAATTAACTTGGTGGGATATTGTAAAAAAGGTCATGATATCATGTGGTTTAACTGAAGATATTGCACTAAACAGAATGGAAAAATTGGATTCATGTAAGCGACCCCAAATAATTGGAAAAATGCTTTGTTGAGTTGAGTATAGTAAATAATTTAGTACTTGATGATTACACACTAATATATGTGGATGAAGCTGATTTTAGACTTTTTTTAATGTTAGTATTATTAATTATGGATCTTTTGGTGATATTTATTATAAAACATTATTTTTGTGATTTATTGGAATTTTTTTATAATGTTTGTTGATTTTTTTTGAGCAATTTACAATTAGGTCTCTCGCAAATAAGTTTTAAACGCTAAAGGAATTTTGACAAATTTTAAACACTTAGGTCCACTAATTCTCCTTTTGTGAAAGTCTACGCTAGTGGCATAACAAGTGGACCTAATAGTAAATTGTCCTTAAATGTTTAAAATTTGTTTGCGAAGGATCTAAGAGTACTTTCCCCATTTTTTTTTAAGTTGAGGCTTACCCCTCAATCCACCTCGAGGCTTTCTAAACATTGCTCGAGAGAGATAGTCATGTTCTAGGGCGTTGATTAAAGCTCTAGCCTTAGGGACTAGCTCCTTGTGTGATCATCTACATTATTACTTGGATAATCTGTCGAATATTATTAATGTTTTTTACTGAAAATTTGCTTTCATGAACTTTTTAGAGTTGTCAATTTATGTTGGCATACTATCTCTTTTTGGGGTGGACTATAGCTCAGATGAACTTTTTAGAGTTCTCGAATGGTTCTTGATTGGCCCCATTGCTCGTATGAACTATAAAGCGGTGCTAGAGGGTCTCGCACATGGTTCAAAGTCTCAATATCGGTTCCGGTATCGGCCACTCGATTTTCAACTCGGTCGCGGTATCGGTTACGGTATCGAGCGATAAGCAAAGATACACTATTTAGAGAGCGCAAAAAATTCCGAAAAAAATCTAGAAAATATTAAGAAAATACGATTAACAATGTGGACCAATCAGATAAGTTTAAAACTATACTTTAATATGCATAAAATTGTACAATTGATTATATTGACGTGCTGCGAACTTGCCAGATTTAATGTTCCATAATAAATCAATGTTTTATTTCACGGATGATACAAATATTATGTTTTTACAAAGAAAAACAAATGTTACTTTTTTAGTAAGAGGATAATTTTTTTTTTTTTTTACAAAGAGGATACAACTATTATATTCTTAGTATTATTTTTAGTAAGAGGATACAAATGTGTTTTTTAAGTATGTTAATTTATCTAAAAAGAATAGAAATGTTTCTTTTTTAGTATTGTTATTTTTTTACAAAGAGGATACAAATAGTGATTTTGACAAAACACTAAATTTTTTTACAAAAAGAATGCAAATGTTATTTTCTTACAAAAAATGATGCAAATGTTATTTTTTTATAAAAGGAATGTAAATGTTTTTTTTGTTGTTGTTGTTGGGTTGCAAATGTTTTTTTTTTAAATTGATGGAAATTTTATTTTTTTACAAAGAGGATGCAAAAAAAAAAATTATTTGTGTTGCAAATGTAATTTTTACATAAAGGATGCAAATATTATTTTTACAAATGTTTAGAGGTTACAAATATTATTTTTACAATAATTACAGTTATATATTTGTTTCTAAAAGAATATTTACGTTTTTTTATAAATAATAACATAATATAAAATAACATTGGGAACATTATTATAAAAAACAATAAATAACATTTGGATCATTTGCATTCTTTAAAAAAACAAAACTGGCACATATACAACGCATTAAGTTAAACCCACACGATGACCAAATAACCCACACACAGCACAATAAATTAAAAAAACAATTAGCATTTCGTAACCCCCCAAAAAAACCACGCTTACCAACATAACACTGTGGAGAGAGAGAGAGAGAGAGAGAGAGAGAGAGAGATTGATGCTTAGTAACTTATACCATATCGGCCGATATATCATCGATATGGGCCGATTCTACTGCGATATCGCCGATATGGGCCGATTATACCGCTATATCACCGATACTACCGAGAAATAACCGATATAGGGTCGATTCACATTAATAATTGAAAACTCAACTCGTAACTCGGAATCGGATCGGTGGGCACCGATACCTAGTCAACTCGGTCGTATCGTCGCGGTATCGGCCTTGACTTTGAACCATGGTCTCGCATGATAATTATACTAGGATGAACTATCGACTACCGTCAGGGATCCTTGGTTGAATTTTATTGCTACTCGGTCATATCGTTACCCTTCGAGTGTTAGGTTTTCGGGAATACCCTATCATAGATATTATACATTACATACATTACTACATACAATCTTCGTTTACTCTTCCATATTAGAATATGTTATTCTTGACAAATACATGATTATAATGCTAAAAGAACCCAAACAAGAGTTTTAAAGTGCCCCATAATCCTTAATAGTGAACCAATTAAGCCTACCCCTATCTTATTATGTACCGGCTAAAGCAACGTACTACGTATCAATACCTGTACCACGCATAGTTGTCAAAATCTTACGATTCGATTCTATTCTCACATAAAACGATTCGAATC
This sequence comes from Sambucus nigra, assembly GCA_949130495.1. Classification (NCBI taxonomy): domain Eukaryota; kingdom Viridiplantae; phylum Streptophyta; class Magnoliopsida; order Dipsacales; family Adoxaceae; genus Sambucus; species Sambucus nigra. The sequence goes on along the minus strand of OX422211.1, from coordinate 461,251,004 downwards.
GAGTTATCGCAAATGTCTAAAGAATCGGACTGAATCGGCGATTCACGATTCGAATCTTCCGATTCAGGTCCGATTCCCGATTCGATTCCGATTCAATTTTTTTTTTTTTTTCTCGCAATTTTTTTTACCTTATAACCATACGTGTGTTTTAATAAAACAAATAAAAATAGAAGCAAACAACAAAGGATACCGTTAAGATACTGAGTTTTAGAGAAAAACATGTTCTCATGGCTCGGTTATTTTCAGCCGGCTTTTCTTGTCTATTCTCTTGGCTGAGCGTCTTCTATCTTTTGTTTTTTTTTTTGTTATAAAACTTTTGTATTTGTTATAAAATCTTTGAAGGTATATTTGTTTTGTTGCTTTAAATTAATATGAATGCTGTTTTAAATTAATATTGTTTTATAGTTAATCTTAGCATATGTTTTATTGTTTTAAATTAATATGGTTTACTATGTTAAATTAATATTGTTGTAATTTTGTAGGCTGTTTTAAATTAATATTGTTAATCTTAGTAGGTAGGCCTGTTTAAAATTTTTGGAAGTATTTGTTTTACAGTTTTATTGTTTTAAATTAACCTTTGTATTTATTTTATTGTTTTAAATTAATATGTAGGATGTTTTAAATTAATATGTAGGTTGTTTTATGATATATTTTTGTTTTTTACATTTTTAATCTTAAAATGAATGAGAACATACGCTATGGTTAATTTGCGATATATTTTGGTATATTATCATGTGCTACGATTAGTTTTTTGTCATATTACGCTTAATTACCAATTGTATAGTATTAAATCCCATGTACTTATGTTTTACTACGTTTTTATCATTTGGTTCCGATTCGACCGATTCGATTCATGATTCGATTCACGATTCGCGATTCGGGAGGTAAACGATTTGCGATTTGACAACTATGGTACCACGTATTAGAGCGACCAACATTACAGGTAACAATGAACCAAACCACCTACATACAGCCAACCCACCATCACCACACAATAACCGAATTCAGATTTGGGTACTTTAATGATCTATAGAGCCTAGAAGCAGGTCATCATCAGTGGACGTTTATCTTACCTGAATTAATGTCGTTTAAGAGATTAAGGGGAGAAGGCGTTGCAGCGTACAGGGGGCTGAGGGGAAAAAGGGATTTTGTGCAGGGGGGTGGGTTACTAATTTGACAATTTGGTTTCAAGTTTTAGGCTTTTTCATTTCCTTAAAAAAAGATATTCGAGTTGTATTTTTTTTAAATATAATTATTCTATTAATTGATTCCAGTCTTTTTGTTTTGTTTTTTTCCCCCTAGTTTTCACATTTTTTTTTGTTTTTCATTTTTTTTTTTCTGGGTTTTTTTTAATATAATAACTAGCATGTCCCAATGTTGTCAGTGTCATCAATTTTAAAAATTGGGTCGTGTAACATGTCCATGTTCTTGCTTATATTATTACTACAGAAGTGGACAATGCGACCCTATTCTATTTAGTGCACACCATTTAAGTGGAGTGTACTCCAATGCCACTTGGTAAATCTGTAACGAGGATCACACCTAATATGCGAATAAAAAATGAGGATCACAGTGACTACATAGAATTAGATCTGATTTAAAGGGACGAGACTAATTAATCAATAAACCATAATATTCCACGGGGAAAAAGGCCATGGCGTACACTTTTTAAAAGCATTATAAACTATAAAATTGATGGAAATGGGTCCTTTTTTAGGGTTTTATTGTTTTTTCTTTTATTTTTGTTATTTTCTCTTATTTTATTTTGGCATTGTATTTTCCTTTTATTTTAGTATTTAGAGGTAAGGAGTAGTAATGGCATTTTTGTAATTAGGGCTTTAGCTTATAGCCTCCTCTCCTTTAAATACTCCCATGTAAGCCTCATTTGAGGGAGACTTGATTTTGGAATTGAAAAGAGTATTTCTCTCTCTAAAAGTGTGTTAGATATTTTTAGGAGCTTTTTGACGTGTAGTTTACGTCAAATTGATATCAAAGCGGGGGTCGCTCCAACAATGGTTTTTGGTTTATCGGTGTGTTTTTTATCAAATCTTACACTACTCTCAATGGCTCCAAGAATATCCAAACGACAACAAGAGATTAAGCAATATTTGAGGAAGCAAATTGAAGAGCTGGCAAGAAAACAAGAAAATTTTGAACCCCAAATGCAACAATTTTTCAAGTTGCAAAACCCTAGCCAACCTATTGAAAACCGTAACCCTACCCTCTATCCTACCCCCTAGCAACCTCCACCCTTATCCCGCCTCCATTTCCCCACCCCACTGGCCTAAACCCTAGCCCTCACCCCCCCCCCCCCAAACTCTAGCAGCCCCTGATGGAGGAAGCCACCCCGGTCACTGCCGAAGGCAGGTCGACCCAAGGCAACCGCCAGAAGCCTTCCACGGCTTGGTCGACCACGCCGCACACATCCTGGCCCACTGCTCCACCTCCGATCTTTTCCCCGACCCCAAAACCCCCTATTCCAGCCATTATCCACACCCTCCGGCCCTAAAAATAGCCCCTAGCCCGAAACCCTATACCCCTGATCCATAAAATCCACACTCAGCTGCCCAAAAAAACACCGACCGACCTCCCAAACACCTCCTTTGTTGTTGCCACACCATAAAACCTCAATCCGACTCCATTTCAGCCCCCGAACCCCTTCAACCCACCTACTGGCCACTTTTCCTCTTCCACACACATGGTTTTTTATACGGGTGGAAGTTTTTAGGGTTGCCTTGGGTGAAGAAAGAGAGAAAAAGAAGAAATGAGAAGAAATATGTGGAATGTGCATGCCTCAACTTTCATAAATTAATTTTGGCCCCCGCAAGTTTTTGGCACATTTTTTTTTTATTTTCCTCACGAGTCCCCAAATTTTTTTGAGCACTTGAGGACGAGCTTGGTCTTATGAAGGGGAGAGTGATGGAAATGGGTCCTTTTTTAGGGTTTTATTGCTTTTTCTTTTATTTTTGTTATTTTATTTTGGCATTGTATTTTCTTTATTTTTGTAATTAGAGCCTTAGCTTAGAGCCTAAACTACTCCTCTCCTTTAAATACCCCATGTAAGCCTCATTTGAGACAGACTTGATTTTAGATAGAAAATAATATTTATCTCTCAAAAAGTGTGTTAGATATTTTTAGGAGCCTTTTGGCTTGTAGTTTATGTCAAAACGCGTGCTTGTAACAGTATACTTGAGCCAACTCAACTTGAAAGCATCCAATGTGAGATGAGAAAGCATTTATATTCCTCTTGCTCTTGCTGAAAAAGTAAGTGTTGGCATACTGAACAAAGGAGAATTGGTGTTTTGACTCGGAAAAACCACAAACGACACCTCATTTGTAGTAAGGATTCTAGACGAGACAGTTGTAATATCTTCAGAGACAAAAATATTCAATCAAGATGTACAAAGATTTACACTTCATTGATTGCAAGCATAGTTGTCAAAGGCGAAAGGCCCACCAAGGCGCCGAGGTTCTGTGGAGCCTAGGCATAAGGCGAGCAACACGCATGATCAAAGTGAGACGCAAAGTCTATAAAACATGCAAAAGTTGAAAATTTATAACAATATCATTTATTATCTAAAATTTGAGTTATATAACATATATTACGACTATACACGGTCACGAAGAGACGCATCAAAAGAAGATAGAAGATAGAGCTTAAACCACCATATGAAAAATATATATATTTAACTATCAAATTTATGTAACAATTTAATTATCCAATAATCAACAAAAAAAAGATATTGATATATATATATGGGGAAAAAAAGACACTCCAATGTGTGAATAAAAATCAAAATCAACATATAAATTGTTAAATAATACAACACTCTAGGAGTTTAATTTTGTTTGTTTCTTTTTCCCAGGTAGGGACTACTGAGAAAGATAAAGTTTCACTATGAATAAATGACTTACTTTGGTTAGTTTTGGGGTGGGGAATTGTTTAATCTTCCATATTCTATCCGAAAATATGTAAAATCAACATGTTATTTGGTTCAATCTTGTATTAGAGGAGTTATCCAAAAAAAAATTGATGAGGCGCGCCAAAGCCGTGCCTTGAACCTAGAGCATGGGCTCATAAGGCGCGCGCCTTATTGAAGGAGCCTTGCCTAAACAAGGCGCCGATGTTGCGCCTAGGCGAGCCTGGAGCTTAGGCGCACACATAGGCGCGCCTTGAACAACAGTGATTACAAGCTTCAAAATTACCTCCGGATAATAAGAGAAATGGTAAAGAAATATTGCCTGGATGCAAAGCAAAGGTGTGCGCACATGCTTTATGGAGTCTGAACTGCTTGACTTAGAGTAGTAGTCATCCACTGAATTGAAACCAAATGAAACTGCAAGGTGTCACAATAAGTGCAATTAAGCAGTCAACATAAAGGAAAATTTTGCTTGCAATAATTAAAATTAGACCAAGTTACACTAAACTCCCTTTCAACTACGAGCTGCCCACTTAAACTATATAAACTGACATTAAACACCCCTCAACTTTAATCAGTTAACAAGTGTAAATAATCTGTCAAAAAATGTAAAAGAACCATTAACACATGATTTATAATGACAAATATACCTTTTACATTAAAATCTTAACATACCCCAAATTTATATTTAATCAAGCCAATTTCAAATCCTAGACAATCTCAACCAATTAACAAACACTACAATTCTAAATTAATACAAGCTCAGCCAAATTGCCAAACAAGCTATTAATATTCTTTTACATTGTTTTATTCATTCCTATCGACACCCCTTCAACTAAATTACATCGTCTCTCCCAATTCTACGTAGATGAAAATGGTGCAAAAGGATCTATTATAAGTGTGCCAGGTGTTGCGGAAGTTTTCAAACAACCTGCAGACACTTGAAAAGATGCGGAAGTGGGATCCACATGTTGTTGGGCCCAAGTTAGGATTTCGTTATGACTGACACGGAGGGCTAATACAAAAGAAAAAATATCAAAATAACACAAAATCCAACATATACAAGTTTTAGAGAATTAAAAGGCCAAAACTAAAAGATTACTCAATAATGATACAACGGGCCTTATATAAAGCAAAAAATATAATAAAACCAAAACAAACACGGGATCCAACGCACTTATCAAAAAAAGGATTCTACCACTCCCCTCAAGTTGGAGCGAAGATGTTAATCAAACTCAGCTTGACAAGAAGACCAGAAAAAGAGAAGGCCTAACCAATTTGATGAAGAGTTCAGCGATCTGCTCTGAAGAAGAAACAACAGATGTGGGATGAAAGATATCAGACCTAACTTTGTCCTAAATAAAGTGAACATTCACCCCCACATGCTTAGTCCTCTCATGAAGTACAGTATAAAAGCAATCATGATGGCATACTTATTGTCTTATAGACGATCCTTTCTCCACAAAACCCAACTCTCCTGGAATCGATAGAATTCATGGAAACTCACAAATACTTGAGCCTTAAAGCGTTACTCGGCTTCTGCTAAAGAGCGTGAAACAACTACGTGCTCTTTGCTCTTCCATAAAACTTTATGGCAAACCACAAAATGTGAAGCTCGAAGTGAAACGCCTATTTGTCTTAAACCCCAGGACTGTACACATCGGTGGAAAAGGAGAGGCCCTTCTAACTCCTTGAGGCATTACATAACCCAAGTTTTGCACAACTCGAGGTATCTCAAAATATGATAACGCGCATCTAAGTGACCGGTATGCTCAGCAAAAATCAGATTTGGCCTCATGTTGGTCAAGTAACTAGGCGACCAACCAACTTATGGTAAACCAAAGGACCAGTAAGTAATCACCAATCTCGAATGAGAGCTTAAGGTTAGATTCCATAGGATTAGAGGCAAGATGACAACCTAACATCCCATCTCGTGAAGTATATTCAGAGTATACTTATGTCAGAATAAAGAGATCCCATCATGAAGAAGATTCAGAGTTGATACAGAGATCTCAACATGAAAGCTAGCCACCTCAATTCCAACTGAGAGGACCTAAATTTCACATCAAACGCCTCCCCAACGCTTTACTTGAGTAGTCACATCCGCATCATCCCTTTAATGATGATATCATCAACATAAACCAACAAAATAATGCATCGTCCGATAACGAATAATACATTTAGTCGGAATGACAATCTAAGGGATTGCTTAAGGCCATAAAGTGGTTTTCGGAGACAAAAAACTTTCCCCTTATACTCCCCCTCTACCTGAATCGAAATGTAATTGGGCGGAGATCATTTAGAAGAAAAAAATAAATACATTGTTTTGTGAACGCTTTTTTAAGATTTTAAACTCTTTCGTTAATTTTGTTTAGCCAAAGGAAATTATGAGTATTTTGTTTTATATAACAACTAGTCGAAATAAAGTTTGACCACTAATGAGTATTCTTGAAACTTTTAACGGAACGGCCCCATTTTTTGGATTCAACATTTAAAAGATTTCGTCAGAATTTTAGTTAGGTAGGTAACCCGTAGGCACGAAATAGTTGGAAGGGTTTACTATAATTTATGCTATAAATTATATACCTCGAGTCAATCCTTCATCAAATTCCCGAACAGACCTAGCATTGGCAACCAATGGGATATTATATTCACCTCCCATGTCCTCAAACAAAAGAGCATGCCTATAAAAAACAAGAGGTTGTTATTATTATATCAAATGTGTATCTACATTCGAATTCTAGGCTCAAAAAACTGAAAGATAAGAAAATCAAATCACCGCAATCTTACCTCTTAAAGATTTTGCAGAGAGAATTTACAAGAGCTTTATCATAAATAATATTAAAGCCCTTACGGAAGTCCTCATCTGCAATGATCAAATTGAAAGGATTACACAAGGACACAGCACCAGAAAGAGGGCAAGTATGAGACTCCTGCAAGAACATGTCGATTTTATAAAGAAATTGATGTGGTGATGTGATGAACAGAGTTTTTATGAACAAAGTTTTCAAGAACAAGAACATTGTCTACTAAAAATAATTTCCAAATTAAAAGAAACAATTATCTTTCCAAATATCTGATGTTTTAATAACATTTCCATACAAGTTTAAGAATATGCATAATGGAATGCAAATAGATGTTCAATGTTTATCAACTATTTTATTCTTTGTAAATTTGTGTAAAATGTTTTACAAACAACTAGATGCTAGAGATTTTGTACAAAAGATTTTGAACATGTTTGAAGAGGATGAGTTTGGAATTAGAGTTGAGAACAGACGAGGAGTTGGGGGATCTCGGAGCTGACGAAGGCGAAAAAGAGGTGACAGGGGGATCGGAGGGATTGGATATAGCTTCAGTAAGGAATTAGGCTTACGGCTTACAAATTTAATTTAGCTTTATTCTACAATTTAGGGTTTATGACTTAATTAGGGTTTATTTTAAACGGTTTTCTTCGATTTAGGGGTTTGAGTTAGGTTAATTTTATTTATTTTTTTGGACTTATCTATTTAAAGGCATATCATATAAAGGATAGCAAAGCTTTTGAAGAATTGAAGAATTGATTACATATTCCTCCCCTAGTTCTCTTCTCCTTTGCTCTCATTTTTCTTCCACCATTCTTCCCATTTTTAACTTCTTACCTCTAACTTTCCTTCTTCCCTCTTTCTCTTCTTTATATACACATCAAGAGGGCGGAGATGAAAGAATGTGAAAAATTAATTTCTATAAGAGCTTGAGGTATTGAGTGTTAATGGTGATTTGGGTATTGCTAGATGAATTAATGTAAACAAGAGAGAGAGAGAGAGAGAGAGAGAGAGAGAGAGAGAGAGAGAATTCGTTAAAAGGATTGAGTTTGTTTATAAATAGATATAAGATTATTTGGATTCAAAAACAGGGTATTTAATAGTAAGAGTAATGTGTTTTGAGATAAGCAGTAAGGATATTATAGGATATGTGAAATTGTGTCTTTTTGCATATTTGGTTTCTTCGGCATTAATATGTTAAAGACGGATATATCATGATAAAGTTGACAATTCTTATTGACAATCAAAATAGTAGAAGAAACTAGACTACAATATTTACTTTTGTCAATAAAATAGTAAATGTTTACTGTTGTCAATAAAAGATGTCCTAAAAATAGTAGAAGAACTGCACTACAAAAAAGGTGGGTGCAAAACTTATTGGCTGACTTGGCTAATCCTTGAACTACTAAAGTTGACAATTCTCGAGAGTAGTTGTAGAGTTGTAGCAGCATAGTTGGGTTCGTGGCATCGGAGTACTTTTCTGAGAGTTGTTGTCGATGAATTTATTCTGGGAATGTTTGTAGTGGCTTTGAACTGCATTGTGTTGTGAAAAAGGATGTATTTATTTTATTAAAGAATTAAGGTAAAGGTCATGTTCCTACCTATATTTGGATTTTTAGGACAATGCTTTTCAAGTTTATAAATCTAGTCCCTGTGGTATAATAGCATTTATAAATCTAGTCCCTGTAGTACAACTGCCTTTATTTTTTTGGTCCGCGCCAGCGGCACCATTTTTCACAACTTTTCAGGGTATGGTGTTTTTAGTACAGGGACTAAATTTATAAAATTATATGGAGTGTCCTATTTTTATACGTTTTAAGCATTATAAGGACCTTTTCCCAAAACCCCCTATTTTATTGAAGTGCATAGCATTACAAGAAATGAAAATACCAATTTATGTAATTATTTACTATTGTCACAGAGTTTCTATGATATCTTTGTCAAACAGATTAAAGGCAATGAAAATTATTTTCCAGTTAAAAATTATTAGTTTGTTAAAATCAGACACTTAAGTAATTTACTTGTCATGCCTTAAAATAAAAGAGTTGGTGTACCTGGGCGAGATATCGAACGAGAATATTAGCTCCCAGAGACCAACCAACAGCATATAAATTGGCTTGTGGGTATCGAGTGGCAACATGTGCCACTACTTGACGGAGATCTTCGGTAAAGGAAGCCGAAAAGAACTGCAAAAAGTGTAATTGTAGTTGTAATTGTTGACAAGTTGAAATGCCCAATTCATTGTAACATAATTTGATACCTGGGATGTGATAACAGGGCTGTGACCACAGCCACGGCTGTTGAAGACAACAACTCGCCAGCCTTCACGTCTGGCTCTAACCAACATGTGCCTCACGTAAGTATCCTGACTGCCACCTGTCAGACCTGGCTGCACTGCAGTTATCCCTTATAAGTGATCCTATCTGTAAATGCATTCCAATTTGTTTTTAAAAGGATGGTCGCACACACCAGCAAAATGAGGAGGGGGGAGTTGGAGGGTAGGCGGCGGTCGTCTCCGGAAACCCAATCGAGGGATACGACGGCGCCATCCTTGGTAGTAAGACACTGACGCCGGAACCTGACATCGGGAAGAGAGCGGAAGAAGGCGGCGAATATGGTCTCCAGGTGTCGGTTCCAACCAATCACCGGGTACGGATCGTAGGCGCGATCCAATGGGGGGAACGCCAGTGTTTGGGTGGCCGATGCCGACGACGGACACGATAGGGCCCTTATGTGGTGGAACTGGAAGGATGTTAGACCACCTACCCACCCTAAACTTCTTGCCATTGCTGGATTCTGCCCGCCTCAAAACCAAATCCTTTTTTGTTGTCTTTGTGCGGACATTCTCCACGTCTGTTTTTGTAACACCTCATGTTTTATTGGGTGTTAATTATTATTATTAAATTATTTATCGAAAATATTTTTGAGGTTTTATCCATATTTTATTGGATAATTTTTATTTTAATCATATTTATTTAGTCAACTCTTATTTAAATATTATTAACTTTTATTTAACTAATTAGTTCTATTTTTATAATATCTTAAATTAAAATATCAATTTGAAACGACATGCTGATTACGCGTGAAGGGTGTGTTCGTGTAAGGACACAATCGTTGTTTTCGTTTCACCGCGACAATACAAACAAACCTAAATTACGACTACACTCAACGGGTGAGTACAGCGGTAAGCCCCGGTATCGAAAATCCACAGGGACGAGATGCAAGAATTTATATGATTTAATATTCCGAACTAAAAGTGTAAAAGATGATTACAAATTAAAAAGGAAAAGATGCATAAAAGAGAAATATTAATCTTGGCGATTGTATTTAAACTAGATTAACAAAGCGGTAAAAATTATAGGTTGCGTCGAATATCCCTCACCCGAGTTAATTTGTATAAAATGGATACATGGGTCGACGAGTTATTACAAATGCGTCTTGTTTCGACAGTTAATTGAACCAATGGTTGTCACGCCCATAAACACGCATAAAAGCCTAATAAGATTTTGGCGTCAACAAATGCCCCGGATATTGCGCACGCAAGGTCGTAAGCACGGGACATACATGATATGTCCCGTCAAATCTCCTAGGCGCAATAACTAGGACAACGCATCTGAAATAGACCAATAAACACCATCACCAAAGTCAAGCAACGCATCAACTCGAGTGAGTTCCATTCAAACACAACCTAATTTAAATTAGCTAGAAAGCATGGTAAAAACGCGGTAAAGAAAAGCGATAAATAAACACGGTAAAGTTACACTAGAAAGCAAGTAAATTAAAGCATGCAAACTAATTAACAAAGCATGTAAATCTAATTAATCAAAACAAGAAATAAGTAAATACACACTATATTAATAGAGAGGATGATGAATAGTGCAACATTCAACCCAAATGGGGTGTCAAACCAAGAACAATTGAAGAAGAACTCTCCAAAACCCTCAAACCCTAAGTTATTCTAAGCTAAAATCTATCACAAAACTTGAATATCTGATTATTACAACAAAAATTGGTATTTATAGTAAGTTGGAATAAGTGAAGAAAAGAAAAGGAAAAAGAAAGTATAAGGCAAAATATCAGCTGGAAACAGGGGATCGATCGATCGATCCCAATGATCGATCGATCGATCATGAAAATATCATCCCACTGTCTCCCACGATTTGGCAAAAACTGAAGGATCGATCGATCCTTTTAATCGATCGATCGATTAAGCAGGTATGAGCCAAGTTGCATGCTGTTTGGGGATGTTTGGATTTCTCGTCCGCTGAAATCGTCGTAACTTCTTTGTTTGGAATCGAAATCGCGCACCGTTCACGGCCACGCAAAGCTTGTGAGGAGGGATACAACTTCCGTGAAGATGATGGGTCAGGTGCCCAAAATGTGAATTGAATAAATTGCCCTTGAACGTGCGATCGTGTACGAAAATCGAGCGGAATGCTCCCGAACTTCACACTTAGCATCCAAATACCTATAAAAGCTCAATTAACCCCTGCAAAACATGTTAACGCAGAAATCTGAGGTTGTCTGGTTAACGAGCATAAATATAGGGAATAAGATATCCGAAGAGGCTAAAATGCGTAGGTTTGACGGATGAAATACACAATATTTGCGTATTATCACACACCGTCACTTTTCATTTCTCCATATCCGGCTCACTATTTTCTCTCTTCTCTTTCTCTCCGATCATAATATCAATCTCTGATTTGTTGTGTGCGTGTGCGTGCGAGTACGTGTGTGTATATATATATATATATATATATATGTGTGTGTGTGTGTGTGTGTGTGTGTGTGTGTGTGTGTACGTGTGTGTGTGTGTACAATTTATGTATACATGTGTGCGATTGTGTGTATATGTGTGTGTGTGTGTGTGTGTTCGTGTGCGTATATAATTGTGTGTGTGTGTGTGTGTGTGTGTTCGTGTTCGTGTGCGTATATAATTGTGTGTGAGTGCGTATGTGCGCGTATATTTGTATGCGTGTGTGTATTATGAGACCGAATACAACACTCATGGTTGATGATCATACTGTGTGGAGGTCGATGTTTTGATTGCGCATTTAGTTAGTTGTCATCTCCGATGTGGATACATAGATGACTTGATCTTTAAGGTGGTTGGGAATATGATTATACGATATCGTGATTGGGTATTAATCTCCTTATTTTGGTGTGTATACATGTATTAAATTCGTTAGGTACGGGACTCCTATGGATTTACCAATTGAGGCACAATAATGTCCCTAAAGGTTGATGCCTTCTTATGGTTTATGAGATCTATATATATTGTTTGGCCCATCAATGGACATGTATATATATACATTTTGTCACATTGTTGTGTTTATTATGATTCCACGTATATCTTATTGTTCGGGTAACACAAGTAGGGATTGTATTGGGTTGTATAATTAGCTTATAGTTGGGCTTACAATATGATGTTGTTGCAAGATAATGTGATAACTTAATTAATAGTCTATGACTTGGGACTTACACACATTAGTTGGAACTTATTTTAATGTGCAACACTTGTATTAAATTTTCTTCATTCACTACACCAAAAAGGCTAAATTGCACTTTTTTCCCGGCCACCCATGTCACGGTCAAAGACCGTTATAAAAAAAATACGCATTTTTTCTTACGGCCTTTGACCGTGATAATTGTTTGTCGTGGACTTTTCACGATCAAATAACGTGATAACCTTGGTAACCGTGACACGTCCGTGACCATATTAAAAATATTAAACATAGTCGCTTCAGTTTTTCTTTCCCTCTTTCGTTTCCCTCGTTTACTTCTCTCTCTCTCTCTCTTATTTCCTTTGTGTGCGCGCGCCCGTGTGAGTTTGTATGTGTGCGTCAGTGTGTGTATGTGTGTGTATGTGTATGTATGGAGATTTGAGGTTGGTGTGCATGTGTGTGTATGTGTATGTGTATGTAGTCAGTGGGTGTGTGTGTGTGTGTGTGTGTATGGGTCAGTGTGTGTGTCTGTGCATGGGTATATAGGTCTGTGGGGGGGGGTCAGTGGGGGGGGTCACCGTGTGGGCGTGTATGTGGGTATTGATTTTTGTAAGGACATTTTGTCCATCATATATTATTGTTATGTCGTACGCCGTTACACCGTTGAAGAAATTCAAGATTCATATCGTCACCAACGGATCCGAATATCAAAGAAGAGGAGGAACCAAAAGTCTGGCAGGGCGGACCGGTCCGCCCAAAGAAAAAGAATCGATCCGCCTGCGGACCGGTCCGCCCCTGTACCGGACCGATCCGCTTGCTGAAAAGCCAGTACACCCCGGACCGATAGCGAATCGATAAAGCCAAAAATAAAAAGAACCGGTCCGCCCTGGATAAAATCGAACAGATCGTGTTCAGATTTTTAAGGTCCAGGACTTCTTATTTAATCCCACTATGGGGAGTTGGTTTAGCAAGACTTCTACACGATTTTCAGAGTACAAAAAAAAAACTCTAAGTCTTCACCTGTTGAGTCCCAAGACTCTAGTTTTTTTTTATTCACACAACCTTTCATACATTTGTGAATCTGTTTGTAACCCTAGAACACAATCCTTTGTTGTTAAACCCGTGTGAAGAAGATCGCTCTGTAATACCCCGTAATTTTGAATGACTTTTAAAATGGGTTATATTTTAAATTAATGGATTAATTAGATTTTATTATTAATTAATTCATTCGGGTTTTATCCAGACGGTGGATATTAAAATGGATGATTCTGAATATTACTTAAAGATATTTAGGTAATATATGAATGTGATGTCATTGATATGACTGTATGATATAAATTCGGTAATTTATATTTTTAGACAGACGCGGTATGGGACGTGTCGGGACTAGTTTATTAAATTAAAAAGGAAATTTATTTCCTATCGATCTAATAGTCATTTCGATTGCGCCGTTGCGTCCGGAAGGTTCGAAATAGTCAGAAAGTCTATTTGGATGATAATTTTGAGTCTCGGGTCATTTGGGAATGAATAGACAACCTGAAAGGACATTTTGGTAATTTTTCTAGAGGGTGAATAGTGATTTCGGATTTGGAACTATTATAAGTATTGGTAGATTAAGTGTATGGGGGTTATTCATCTCCTCTTCACAAATAAGAGCAGCCATCTTCCTAGAGAGAGTGTAAGAGTGCTTGGGAAGGGAAAAGCCCACTTGGGAAGGAGAAGAACAAAAACCAAGGTTCACCACCACCAACCACCACCGGAGTTTGACCGGAGAAGGGACAACCAACTGAGATATACTACACCAAAGGATCAGACCTACAGTAAAGGCAAGTGTTTGATAATGGCAATTTAAGTTTGTATATTGTCCATGTTAGAATAGTATGAAAAGAGAAGATTATTCATGTTTGGAAGAAATAATGGAGTATTAAATGGATTTCTGGAAAACTGAAATGATATAGGAATTAAACTCATGTTTTAGGTTGATAATAATCCACGAAATAGTCATGAATCTGTTGAAGAATCTATGAAAACCATTGATGTGTTCTTGAAGATGATATGTTGATAAATTTCTGGAAATAAGGAGATAAACATGCTTTTTAATCCAATCCCTTGATGATTCTAGGATGTTTAGAGTACTGGAAATCGTTCATATATGTTGGCATATCATGTAGTAATAATTATAACTCATTTTGGAGGTTAATATGAAGGTTTGAATGAGTAAAAATGGTGAAACCCGTAGTTGCTGAAATGCAGAAAAACCAGGCTTGGACCTGAGGGATCGATCGATCGACCCCTACCTTCGATCGATCGACCTCCCCAGATTATGTAAAGTTGTTTCTTTTTAAATATTGATTCTTAACCCAAACCTTTTATGGATCTTTGGTGATTATTATTTGGATATTATGGGACCTAGAAAATATCAGTGAACCCTTGATAAGATTTGGAATTAATTTGATTTGGATTCGAGTGATTTAAATGATGAAAATTATATTGAATGGAATTTCGGTTGCTAGATTCATTTGTTAAATTTCAAATGGGGATGTATGAGGATTCAAGATAGGACCAGCAGGGGTGATTGAATATAACACCTGGGTATCCTTAAGTTTACAAGAGGGTTTAATCCTAAGTGAAAGAATATGTGTTTATAAGAGATTTGAAACTATCGGCTTTAACCTTAATTAAAAAGGAGAACTAAACTCGTAGTAATTCGGGAGAAATGATGTTATGGACCAGTAGGATATTAGTGACTTCTTACTGAATATATGTTGAGGAAAAACCTATTTGAATCTTGTGTATTGAGTGAGGGTAGCCTTAGGGTTACAATTTGAACATCAAGGACTGAGTTTAAGCTCATTATTGATTACGCAAGGACTGAGTGTAGTACAAGAGCGTAGTGGTATGACTCCTGGATAGAGATGGGAGTTTAGAACACTTTTGGTTGAAAGAGGTATGAGGATTATCCCGATCGCATAGTTGTAGTTATCGGACCTCCTCGGTCGACAAAGTTAAGTAGTAGTGTATTGGAGGGGTTCCTTGTTTGGATTTCGCTTTGCGAGACGCTCCGCGCATGAACCTTAACGACGTCGGGAGTGGAGGGATGTTATAGGATGCGAGGATAATTAAATTATGAAGTAAAGATATGATATTTTAATGCTACGTATGGGAAATATCTTAGGGTAGTGATAATTACCTTATTGATATTATATTATAGGTATGATAATACCTATTTGATTGATTGATGATTTATGTGTATGACATACCTAGCTTACTTGCTATCGGTGGGAGGTTTGCGCGTGAGGGCAGTTATATCCTGATGAATCCATGGGATCTTTGATTTGTCGCTCGAGAACATAGGTCTATGAAAGACTTATCGGGGAGTTAATAAGTCCGCTGACTGTGGGTGCGTAGGTATGTGCGTGACCCATGGATACGAGAACTATGTTCGCCTCCAATTTGTTTGTTGTTGTTTGTGGTTCGTGGAATCTCACCGAACCTTTAGTCCCCTATTCGGCGACCTGCAATGATGGGACATGATAGCAGAGTAATGCATTGCACCGCAGCAGTGACTGGGAGTGCTGTATTATATATGAATATATATATATATATATATATATATATATATAATGGATTAAATGATTGAATGGATATATTGTGGTTAAATCTATCTACGGTGATAATTGTAGATAACGGTGAATAGAAAAAGATAAATGGAATTAAGTTAATGAATGTTTATGCTTATAGAATTGAAAAGTTTAACTCATGTTAATGAGAAATGATTCATATTAATGAGTAATGATTCATGTTAATGAGAAACTAATCATATAAAGGAGAAATGTAAATGAATAATAATGAGACGTATGGTATGGGACATACGGGGATTATGATATGGGAATTGAATTATAATATGAAGACTAGAAAGATGAACCATTAACTAGAAGGTTAATAGGAAACGTTAAGTGTGCACTCTAGTTGAGAGGTGAGAATAGCAAGTGAGAGTTGGATCTAACATGTACATAATAAATGCTTTATTGCACTTGTTAAATACTTGTTATTTTAAAAATAATCTACACATTCGGGCTCTGACCCGTTTCCTTGCATATTTTCTCTTCTATTGTATCTCTATATCAGGTGTCCAGCAACAGGGACGCCAACCTTAGCGGATTATGACAGGCTATGGATTTATGGAGTTTTGCTTAGACGCTTATCATCTTTTGATTCACAGTATTCTTATTTAGGGCATGTCGCCCAAAGGATTCAGTTATCTTTTCTATCAGGGTTAAATACTATTGTATTTGTGTCTTTTTAATACAGTTGACATTGTTGGGATTATTGTAAAGGATTTATATTATTTGGGAATGTTTATTCCAATTGCAATTAAATTCTTTTGTGTTATTTATTGTGTTACCAGTTTTGTAGAATAAAAATGTGTAGTGTTATTCTTAAACTAAAAAATGGTTTTGTTGAAATTTAAAATTTGGAAAGTTTTTAACACCAGCTTAATTGGGTATTGGGTGAGTTGTAAACTTTTTCGACGGTGATGCTAAGAATGAGCCAACTGTATATTCTGTTTTAATTTGGTATGGGACTGGCCACCCGGTATTTAATTAGGCGGGGTGTTACAGGTGGTATCAGAGCATCAGGTTCTAGTGTCCTTTAGGATCTGTACGGCTTACTGTGTTTTCAGCTTAGCGTTCTTTGATGTAGAGCCCTATGAGTAGGATTATTGCTTTTCTATCTACGCCCACTAAGGTACGATGGCTGCGGCCGAAGTTGCTGCAATAGTCGCTCAGGCAGTCAATGCGGCTTTAGCTGCTGTTCAGCAGGCTCCAGCACTGGCACCGGTTGTGCCACCCGCGCAAGGGCAAGTGTTTCCTACTACATGGGAACGAACGAGGGATGCCTTTCAGAAAGCGCACCCACCTGAGTTTCAGGGAGGATCAGATGTTGTGACTGCTAGCCAGTGGAAGAAAGATATCCAACGGCACTTGAGAATGATTGAATGTACTGAGGTTCAACGTCAAATACTAGCCACATTCAAGCTAGTTGAGGCAGCTTTGCAATGGTGGGAAGCTACGACCACTATGGAGGAGAGGGACACAATGACTATCCAAGACTTTTGGATACGGTTTGATGGGAAGTATTTTCCTTCCGCCATCCAGACGGAGATGAGGCGGAAGCTACTTGATTTAAAGCAGGGAGAGAAAACTGTGGCGGAATATGAGGAAGAGTTTACGAAATTAACTAATTTGGTACCAGCTGAAGTACCTACTGAGGAGAGGAGAGTCCTAATGTTCACTGATGGGTTGAACTATAAAATTCGCCAATATTTATTGGGGAATCTTTCATTACGTACGTATGGCAAATGAGGGCCATTGGACGGATAGCGGAGATCGTACTTAGGAGGTTATGAAGTATGTTCGAGTATGATGACCGTAGTCGAGGTCACCCCTATTATGGAAAAAAAATGAGGGGAGTCATCAGTAGAAGTTCTTGAAATGCGTGAATTGTGTATGTTCCCTAATGAAGGCAATATATTGAAAGGCTTGGGTATATAGTGGAGTGTGGTTAACTAGAACTGAAAATTTGGGGTAAAAAATTTTCTTGACTCATCGAAGCAAAGTTATAATATTGGTATTCAACAACCATCACCCGCAAATGAGGGTATGTTTCCTATCTAAGGAAGTATGAAGCGTATATTGATTTTGTTATGATTAATGTTGTGTGGGCAAAAGGGTTGCTAAACTTAGCCTATAGCACTGCTATTTATGTAGACTCACTGAGGGGTGTGGGACACCTTTATATTACATGTTATCACGTGGGTTTGATTTGTATCATGGGATTACTTACCTTGAGCATGTCCGAGTGTGATTTAACTATTGGCGTGCATTGACTTGTGGTATATGAGGGCTTATGTCTGCATCTTGTCTTCTATAAGAGAGTAGGTGCGTAGACTCTATTTGAAAAAAAAAAACCAAACTTTTGTTTTAAATCAATAAACCTGATATTTTTTTTATATAAACCAAAATTTTATATTATTGACTAAGGACCTTAGGAGTTTCGATGACCGACTACTTTAGGAAGTAGTGTATCGGGGTGGTTCCTTGTTTGGATTTCGCTTGCGAGACACCCCACGCATGAAACTAATAATCGTTGGAAGTCGAGATAAGTTAGGTCTTTGGAAAACGAGTTTATAACCTTTGCGAAAATTTTAATTTTGAAAGAGGCACGAGAGGGTGTATGGGCGCCCTGGATGATTGAATTGTCGTATTTTTCATAATTGTGAAAAAGGTAAGTAATTGTGACTTCAGGATTTATTTGTTCACTATGAGAGGATCATTTTTCCCAAAGTTTGTCACGAGGACGGTATAGGGAAGATTGGGTAAAGTTTAAATTTGATTTAGTTGAAACTATATGGTGAGGCTTGGCGTATAACATCGATGGGGATTTTTGTTAATGTACTGTATGGGCGGGACGTGTTGGATTTCTCGCGATGTGAGATTTATACTCGGAGTTGACCTTACCGGTATGACTTATATTCCTGAATTTCGGGACGAAATTCTGTTATAAGGGGGGAAGTATGTAATACCCCGTAATTTTGAATGACTTTTAAAATGGGTTATATTTTAAATTAATGGATTAATTAGATTTTATTATTAATTAATTCATTCGGGTTTTATCCGGACGGTGGATATTAAAATGGATGATTCTGAATATTACTTAAAGATATTTAGGTAATATATGAATGTGATGTCATTGATATGACTGTATGATATAAATTCGGTAATTTATATTTTTAGTCAGACGCGGTATGGGACGTGTCGGGACTAGTTTATTAAATTAAAAAGGAAATTTATTTCCTATCGATCTAATAGTCATTTCGATTGCGCCGTTGCGTCCGGAAGGTTCGAAATAGTCAGAAAGTCTATTTGGATGATAATTTTGAGTCTCGGGTCATTTGGGAATGAATAGACAACCTGAAAGGACATTTTGGTAATTTTTCTAGAGGGTGAATAGTGATTTCGGATTTGGAACTATTATAAGTATTGGTAGATTAAGTGTATGGGGGTTATTCATCTCCTCTTCACAAATAAGAGCAGCCATCTTCCTAGAGAGAGTGTAAGAGTGCTTGGGAAGGGAAAAGCCCACTTGGGAAGGAGAAGAACAAAAACCAAGGTTCACCACCACCAACCACCACCGGAGTTTGACCGGAGAAGGGACAACCAACTGAGATATACTACACCAAAGGATCAGACCTACAGTAAAGGCAAGTGTTTGATAATGGCAATTTAAGTTTGTATATTGTCCATGTTAGAATAGTATGAAAAGAGAAGATTATTCATGTTTGGAAGAAATAATGGAGTATTAAATGGATTTCTGGAAAACTGAAATGATATAGGAATTAAACTCATGTTTTAGGTTGATAATAATCCACGAAATAGTCATGAATCTGTTGAAGAATCTATGAAAACCATTGATGTGTTCTTGAAGATGATATGTTGATAAATTTCTGGAAATAAGGAGATAAACATGCTTTTTAATCCAATCCCTTGATGATTCTAGGATGTTTAGAGTACTGGAAATCGTTCATATATGTTGGCATATCATGTAGTAATAATTATAACTCATTTTGGAGGTTAATATGAAGGTTTGAATGAGTAAAAATGGTGAAACCCGTAGTTGCTGAAATGCAGAAAAACCAGGCTTGGACCTGAGGGATCGATCGATCGACCCCTACCTTCGATCGATCGACCTCCCCAGATTATGTAAAGTTGTTTCTTTTTAAATATTGATTCTTAACCCAAACCTTTTATGGATCTTTGGTGATTATTATTTGGATATTATGGGACCTAGAAAATATCAGTGAACCCTTGATAAGATTTGGAATTAATTTGATTTGGATTCGAGTGATTTAAATGATGAAAATTATATTGAATGGAATTTCGGTTGCTAGATTCATTTGTTAAATTTCAAATGGGGATGTATGAGGATTTAAGATAGGACCAGCAGGGGTGATTGAATATAACACCTGGGTATCCTTAAGTTTACAAGAGGGTTTAATCCTAAGTGAAAGAATATGTGTTTATAAGAGATTTGAAACTATCGGCTTTAACCTTAATTAAAAAGGAGAACTAAACTCGTAGTAATTCGGGAGAAATGATGTTATGGACCAGTAGGATATTAGTGACTTCTTACTGAATATATGTTGAGGAAAAACCTATTTGAATCTTGTGTATTGAGTGAGGGTAGCCTTAGGGTTACAATTTGAACATCAAGGACTGAGTTTAAGCTCATTATTGATTACGCAAGGACTGAGTGTAGTACAAGAGCGTAGTGGTATGACTCCTGGATAGAGATGGGAGTTTAGAACACTTTTGGTTGAAAGAGGTATGAGGATTATCCCGATCGCATAGTTGTAGTTGTCGGACCTCCTCGGTCGACAAAGTTAAGTAGTAGTGTATTGGAGGGGTTCCTTGTTTGGATTTCGCTTTGCGAGACGCTCCGCGCATGAACCTTAACGACGTCGGGAGTGGAGGGATGTTATAGGATGCGAGGATAATTAAATTATGAAGTAAAGATATGATATTTTAATGCTACGTATGGGAAATATCTTAGGGTAGTGATAATTACCTTATTGATATTATATTATAGGTATGATAGTACCTATCTGATTGATTGATGATTTATGTGTATGACATACCTAGCTTACTTGCTATCGGTGGGAGGTTTGCACGTGAGGGCAGTCATATCCTGATGAATCCATGGGATCTTTGATTTGTCGCTCGAGAACATAGGTCTATGAAAGACTTATCAGGGAGTTGATAAGTCCGCTGACTGTGGGTGCGTAGGTATGTGCGTGATCCATGGATACGAGAACTATGTTCGCCTACAATTTATTTGTTGTTGTTTGTGGTTCGTGGAATCTCACCGAACCTTTAGTCCCCTATTCGGCGACCTGCGATGATGGGACATGATAACAGAGTAATGCATTGCACCGCAGCAGTGACTCGGAGTGCTGTATTATATATGAATATATATATATATATATATAATGGATTAAATGATTGAATGGATATATTGTGGTTAAATCTATCTACGGTGATAATTGTAGATAACGGTGAATAGAAAAAGATAAATGGAATTAAGTTAAAGAATGTTTATGCTTATAGAATTGAAAAGTTTAACTCATGTTAATGAGAAATTATTCATATTAATGAGTAATGATTCATGTTAATGAGAAACTAATCATATAAAGGAGAAATGTAAATGAATAATAATGAGACGTATGGTATGGGACATACGGGGATTATGATATGGGAATGGAATTATAATATGGAGACTAGAAAGATGAACCATTAACTAGAAGGTTAATAGGAAACGTTAAGTGTGCACTCTAGTTGAGAGGTGAGAATAGCAAGTGAGAGTTGGATCTAACATGTACATAATAAATGCTTTATTTCACTTGTTAAATACTTGCTGTTTTAAAAATAATCTACACATTCGGGCTCTGACCCGTTTCCTTGCATATTTTCTCTTCTATTGTATCTCTATATCAGGTGTCCAGCAACAGGGACGCCAACCTTAGCGGATTATGACAGGCTATGGATTTATGGAGTTTTGCTTAGACGCTTATCATCTTTTGATTCACAGTATTCTTATTTAGGGCATGTCGCCCAAAGGATTCAGTTATCTTTTCTATCAGGGTTAAATACTATTGTATTTGTGTCTTTTTAATACAGTTGACATTGTTGGGATTATTGTAAAGGATTTATATTATTTGGGAATGTTTATTCCAATTGCAATTAAATTCTTTTGTGTTATTTATTGTGTTACCAGTTTTGTAGAATAAAAATGTGTAGTGTTATTCTTAAACTAAAAAATAGTTTTGTTGAAATTTCAAATTTGGAAAGTTTTTAACACCAGCTTAATTGGGTATTGGGTGAGTTGTAAACTTTTTCGATGGTGATGCTAAGAATGAGCCAACTGTATATTCTGTTTTAATTTGGTATGGGACTGGCCACCCGGTATTTAATTAGGCGGGGTGTTACAGGTGGTATCAGAGCATCAGGTTCTAGTGTCCTTTAGGATCTGTACGGCTTACTGTGTTTTCAGCTTAGCGTTCTTTGATGTAGAGCCCTATGAGTAGGATTATTGCTTTTCTATCTACGCCCACTAAGGTACGATGGCTGCGGCCGAAGTTGCTGCAATAGTCACTCAGGCAGTCAATGCTGATTTAGCTGCTGTTCAGCAGGCTCCAGCACTGGCACCGGTTGTGCCACCCGCGCAAGGGCAAGTGTTTCCTACTACATGGGAACGAACGAGGGATGCCTTTCAGAAAGCGCACCCACCTGAGTTTCAGGGAGGATCAGATGTTGTGACTGCTAGACAGTGGAAGAAAGATATCCAACGGCACTTGAGAATGATTGAATGTACTGAGGTTCAATGTCAAATACTAGCCACATTCAAGCTAGTTGAGGCAGCTTTGCAATGGTGGGAAGCTACGACCACTATGGAGGAGAGGGACACAATGACTATCCAAGACTTTTGGATACGGTTTGATGGGAAGTATTTTCCTTCCGCCATCCAGACAGAGATGAGGCGGAAGCTACTTGATTTAAAGCAGGGAGAGAAAACTGTGGCGGAATATGAGGAAGAGTTTACGAAATTAACTAATTTGGTACCAGCTGAAGTACCTACTGAGGAGAGGAGAGTACTAATGTTCACTGATGGGTTGAACTATAAAATTCACCAATATTTATTGGGGAATCTTTCATTACGTACGTATGGCAGATGAGGGCCATTGGACGGATAACGGAGATCGTACTTAGGAGGTTATGAAGTATGTTCGAGTATGATGACCGTAGTCGAGGTCACCCCTATTATGGAAAAAAATTGAGGAGAGTCATCAGTAGAAGTTCTTGAAATGCGTGAATTGTGTATGTTCCCTAATGAAGGCAATATATTGAAAGGCTTGGGTATATAGTGGAGTGTGGTTAACTAGAACTGAAAATTTGGGGTAAAAATTTTTCTTGACTCATCGGAGCAAAGTTATAATATTGGTATTCAACAACCATCACCCGCAAATGAGGGTATGTTTCCTATCTAAGGAAGTATGAAGCGTATATTGATTTTGTTATGATTAATGTTGTGTGGGCAAAAGGGTTGCTAAACTTAGCCCATAGCACTGCTATTTATGTAGACTCACTGAGGGGTGTGGGACACCTTTATATTACATGTTATCACGTGGGTTTGATTTGTATCTTGGGATTACTTACCTTGAGCATGTTCGAGTGTGATTTGACTATCGGCGTGCATTGACTTGTGGTATATGAGGGCTTATGTCTGCATCTTGTCTTCTATAAGAGAGTAGATGCGTAGACTCTATTTGAAAAAAAAAAAACCAAACTTTTGTTTTAAATCAATAAACCTGATATTTTTTTTTATATAAACCAAAATTTTATATTATTGACTAAGGACCTTAGGAGTTTCGATGACCGACTACTTTAGGAAGTAGTGTATCGGGGTGGTTCCTTGTTTGGATTTCGCTTGCGAGACACCCCACGCATGAAACTAATAATCGTTGGAAGTCGAGATAAGTTAGGTCTTTGGAAAACGAGTTTATAACCTTTGCGAAAATTTTAATTTTGAAAGAGGCACGAGAGGGTGTATAGGGGCCCTGGATGATTGAATTGTCGTATTTTTCATAATTGTGAAAAAGGTAAGTAATTGTGACTTCAGGATTTATTTGTTCACTATGAGAGGATCATTTTTCCCAAAGTTTGTCACGAGGACGGTATAGGGAAGATTGGGTAAAGTTTAAATTTGATTTAGTTGAAACTATATGGTGAGGCTTGGCGTATAACATCGATGGGGATTTTTGTTAATGTACTGTATGGGCGGTACGTCTTGGATTTCTCGCGATGTGAGATTTATACTCGGAGTTGACCTTACCGGTATGACTTATATTCCTGAATTTCGGGACGAAATTCTGTTATAAGGGGGGAAGTATGTAATACCCCGTAATTTTGAATGACTTTTAAAATGGGTTATATTTTAAATTAATGGATTAATTAGATTTTATTATTAATTAATTCATTCGGGTTTTATCCGGACGGTGGATATTAAAATGGATGATTCTGAATATTACTTAAAGATATTTAGGTAATATATGAATGTGATGTCAATGATATGACTGTATGATATAAATTCGGTAATTTATATTTTTAGTCAGACGCGGTATGGGACGTGTCGGGACTAGTTTATTAAATTAAAAAGGAAATTTATTTTCTATCGATCTAATAGTCATTTCGACTGCGTCGTTGCGTCCGAAAGGTTCGAAATAGTCAGAAAAGTCTATTTGGATGTTAATTTTGAGTCTCGGGTCATTTGGGAATGAATAGACAACCCGAAAGGACATTTTGGTCATTTTTCTAGGGGGGTGAATAGTGATTTCGGATTTGGAACTATTATAAGTATTGGTAGATTAAGTGTATGGGGGTTATTCATCTCCTCTTCACAAATAAGAGCAGCCATCTTCCTAGAGAGAGTGCAAGAGTGCTTGGGAAGGGAAAATCCCACTTGGAAGGAGAAGAACAAAAACCAAGGTTCACCACCACCAACCACCACCGGAGTTTGACCGGAGAAGGGACAACCAACTGAGATATACTACACCAAAGGATCAGACCTACAGTAAAGGCAAGTGTTTGATAATGGAAATTTAAGTTTGTATATTGTCCATGTTAGAATAGTATGAAAAGAGAAGATTATTCATGTTTGGAAGAAATAATGGAGTATTAAATGGATTTCTGGAAAAATGAAATGATATAGGAATTAAACTCATGTTTTAGGTTGATAATAATCCACGAAATAGTCATGAAACTGTTGAAGAATCTATGAAAACCATTGACGTGTTCTTGAAGATGATATGTTGATAAATTTCTGGAAATAAGGAGATAAACATGCTTTTTAATCCAATCCCTTGATGATTATAGGATGTTTAGAGTACTGGAAATCGTTCATATATGTTGGCATATCATGTAGTAATAATTATAACTCATTTTGGAGGTTAATATGAAGGTTTGAATGAGTAAAAATGGTGAAACCCGTAGTTGCTGAAATGCAGAAAAACCAGGCTTGGACCTGAGGGATCGATCGATCGACCCCTACCTTCGATCGATCGACCTCCCCAGATTATGTAAAGTTATTTCTTTTTAAATGTTGATTCTTAACCCAAACCTTTTATGGATCTTTGGTGATTATTATTTGGATATTATGGGACCTAGAAAATATCAGTGAACCCTTGATAAGATTTGGAATTAATTTGATTTGGATTCTAGTGATTTAAATGATGAAAATTATATTGAATGGAATTTCGGTTGCTAGATTCATTTGTTAAATTTCAAATGGGGATGTATGAGGATTTAAGATAGGACCAGCAGGGGTGATTGAATATAACACCTGGGTATCCTTAAGTTTACAAGAGGGTTTAATCCTAAGTGAAAGAATATGTGTTTATAAGAGATTTGAAACTATCGGCTTTAACCTTAATTAAAAAGGAGAACTAAACTCGTAGTAATTCGGGAGAAATGATGTTATGGACCAGTAGGATATTAGTGACTTCTTACTGAATATATGTTGTGGAAAAACCTATTTGAATCTTGTGTATTGAGTGAGGGTAGCCTTAGGGTTACAATTTGAACATCAAGGACTGAGTTTAAGCTCATTATTGATTACGCAAGGACTGAGTGTAGTACAAGAACGTAGTGGTATGACTCCTGGATAGATATGGGAGTTTAGAACACTTTTGGTTGAAAGAGGTATGAGGATTATCCCGATCGCATAGTTGTAGTTGTCGGACCTCCTCTGTCGACAAAGTTAAGTAGTAGTGTATTGGAGGGGTTCCTTGTTTGGATTTCGCTTTGCGAGACGCTCCGCGCATGAACCTTAACGACGTCGGGAGTGGAGGGATGTTATAGGATGCGAGGATAATTAAATTATGAAGTAAAGATATGATATTTTAATGCTACGTATGGGAAATATCTTAGGGTAGTGATAATTACCTTATTGATATTATATTATAGGTATGATAATACCTATTTGATTGATTGGTGATTTATGTGTATGACATACCTAGCTTACTTGCTATCGGTGGGAGGTTTGCGCGTGAGGGCAGTCATATCCTGATGAATCCATGGGATCTTTGATTTGTCGCTCGAGAACATAGGTCTATGAAAGACTTATCGGGGAGTTGATAAGTCCGCTGACTGTGGGTGCGTAGGTATGTGCGTGACCCATGGATACGAGAACTATGTTCGCCTCCAATTTGTATGTTGTTGTTTGTGGTTCGTGGAATCTCACCGAACCTTTAGTCCCCTATTCGGCGACCTGCGATGATGGGACATGATAACAGAGTAATGCATTGCACCGCATCAGTGACTCGGAGTGTTGTATTATATATGAATATATTTATATATATAATGGATTAAATGATTGAATGGATATATTGTGGTTAAATCTATCTACGGTGATAATTGTAGATAACGGTGAATAGAAAAAGATAAATGGAATTAAGTTAATGAATGTTTATGCTTATAGAATTGAAAAGTTTAACTCATGTTAATGAGAAATGATTCATATTAATGAGTAATGATTCATGTTAATGAGAAACTAATCATATAAAGGAGAAATGTAAATGAATAATAATGAGACGTATGGTATGGGACATACGGGGATTATGATATGGGAATGGAATTATAATATGGAGACTAGAAAGATGAACCATTAACTAGAAGGTTAATAGGAAACGTTAAGTGTGCACTCTAGTTGAGAGGTGAGAATAGCAAGTGAGAGTTGGATCTAACATGTACATAATAAATGCTTTATTGCACTTGTTAAATACTTGCTGTTTTAAAAATAATCTACACATTCGGGCTCTGACCCGTTTCCTTGCATATTTTCTCTTCTATTGTATCTCTATATCAGGTGTCCAGCAACAGGGACGCCAACCTTAGCGGATTATGACAGGCTATGGATTTATGGAGTTTTGCTTAGACGCTTATCATCTTTTGATTCACAGTATTCTTATTTAGGGCATGTCGCCCAAAGGATTCAGTTATCTTTTCTATCAGGGTTAAATACTATTGTATTTGTGTCTTTTTAATACAGTTGACATTGTTGGGATTATTGTAAAGGATTTATATTATTTGGGAATGTTTATTCCAATTGCAATTAAATTCTTTTGTGTTATTTATTGTGTTACCAGTTTTGTAGAATAAAAATGTGTAGTGTTATTCTTAAACTAAAAAATAGTTTTGTTGAAATTTAAAATTTGGAAAGTTTTTAACACCAGCTTAATTGGGTATTGGGTGAGTTGTAAACTTTTTCGACGGTGATGCGAAGAATGAGCCAACTGTATATTCTGTTTTAATTTGGTATGGGACTGGCCACCCGGTATTTAATTAGGCGGGGTGTTACAGGTGGTATCAGAGCATCAGGTTCTAGTGTCCTTTAGGATCTGTACGGCTTACTGTGTTTTCAGCTTAGCGTTCTTTGATGTAGAGCCCTATGAGTAGGATTATTGCTTTTCTATCTACGCCCACTAAGGTACGATGGCTGCGGCCGAAGTTGCTGCAATAGTCGCTCAGGCAGTCAATGCGGCTTTAGCTGCTGTTCAGCAGGCTCCAGCACTGGCACCGGTTGTGCCACCCGCGCAAGGGCAAGTGTTTCCTACTACATGGGAACGAACGAGGGATGCCTTTCAGAAAGCGCACCCACCTGAGTTTCAGGGAGGATCAGATGTTGTGACTGCTAGCCAGTGGAAGAAAGATATCCAACGGCACTTGAGAATGATTGAATGTACTGAGGTTCAACGTCAAATACTAGCCACATTCAAGCTAGTTGAGGCAGCTTTGCAATGGTGGGAAGCTACGACCACTATGGAGGAGAGGGACACAATGACTATCCAAGACTTTTGGATACGGTTTGATGGGAAGTATTTTCCTTCCGCCATCCAGACAGAGATGAGGCGGAAGCTACTTGATTTAAAGCAGGGAGAGAAAACTGTGGCGGAATATGAGGAAGAGTTTACGAAATTAACTAATTTGGTACCAGCTGAAGTACCTACTGAGGAGAGGAGAGTCCTAATGTTCACTGATGGGTTGAACTGTAAAATTCGCCAACATTTATTGGGGAATCTTTCATTACGTACGTATGGCAGATGAGGGCCATTGGACGGATAGCGGAGATCGTACTTAGGAGGTTATGAAGTATGTTCGAGTATGATGACCGTAGTCGAGGTCACTCCTATTATGGAAAAAAATTGAGGAGAGTCATCAGTAGAAGTTCTTGAAATGCGTGAATTGTGTATGTTCCCTAATGAAGGCAATATATTGAAAGGCTTGGGTATATAGTGGAGTGTGGTTAACTAGAACTGAAAATTTGGGGTAAAAATTTTTCTTGACTCATCGGAGCAAAGTTATAATATTGGTATTCAACAACCATCACCCGCAAATGAGGGTATGTTTCCTATCTAAGGAAGTATGAAGCGTATATTGATTTTGTTATGATTAATGTTGTGTGGGCTAAAGGGTTGCTAAACTTAGCCCATAGCACTGCTATTTATGTAGACTCACTGAGGGGTGTGGGACACCTTTATATTACATGTTATCACGTGGGTTTGATTTGTATCTTGGGATTACTTACCTTGAGCATGTCCGAGTGTGATTTGACTATCGGCGTGCATTGACTTGTGGTATATGAGGGCTTATGTCTGCATCTTGTCTTCTATAAGAGAGTAGATGCGTAGACTCTATTTGAAAAAAAAAAACCAAACTTTTGTTTTAAATCAATAAACCTGATATTTTTTTTATATAAACCAAAATTTTATATTATTGACTAAGGACCTTAGGAGTTTCGATGACCGACTACTTTAGGAAGTAGTGTATCGGGGTGGTTCCTTGTTTGGATTTCGCTTGCGAGACACCCCACGCATAAAACTAATAATCGTTGGAAGTCGAGATAAGTTAGGTCTTTGGAAAACGAGTTTATAACCTTTGCGAAAATTTTAATTTTGAAAGAGGCACGAGAGGGTGTATGGGGGCCCTGGATGATTGAATTGTCGTATTTTTCATAATTGTGAAAAAGGTAAGTAATTGTGACTTCAGGATTTATTTGTTCACTATGAGAGGATCATTTTTCCCAAAGTTTGTCACGAGGACGGTATAGGGAAGATTGGGTAAAGTTTAAATTTGATTTAGTTGAAACTATATGGTGAGGCTTGGCGTATAACATCGATGGGGATTTTTGTTAATGTACTGTATGGGCGGTACGTCTTGGATTTCTCGCGATGTGAGATTTATACTCGGAGTTGACCTTACCGGTATGACTTATATTCCTGAATTTCGGGACGAAATTCTGTTATAAGGGGGGAAGTATGTAATACCCCGTAATTTTGAATGACTTTTAAAATGGGTTATATTTTAAATTAATGGATTAATTAGATTTTATTATTAATTAATTCATTCGGGTTTTATCCGGACGGTGGATATTAAAATGGATGATTCTGAATATTACTTAAAGATATTTAGGTAATATATGAATGTGATGTCATTGATATGACTGTATGATATAAATTCGGTAATTTATATTTTTAGTCAGACGCGGTATGGGACGTGTCGGGACTAGTTTATTAAATTAAAAAGGAAATTTATTTTCTATCGATCTAATAGTCATTTCGACTGTGTCGTTGCGTCCGGAAGGTTCGAAATAGTCAGAAAAGTCTAATTGGAAATTAATTTTGAGTCTCGGGTCATTTGGGAATGAATAGACAACCCGAAAGGACATTTTGGTCATTTTTCTAGGGGGTGAATAGTGATTTCGGATTTGGAACTATTATAAGTATTGGTAGATTAAGTGTATGGGGGTTATTCATCTCCTCTTCACAAATAAGAGCAGCCATCTTCCTAGAGAGAGTGTAAGAGTGCTTGGGAAGGGAAAAGCCCACTTGGGAAGGAGAAGAACAAAAACCAAGGTTCACCACCACCAACCACCACCGGAGTTTGACCGGAGAAGGGACAACCAACTGAGATATACTACACCAAAGGATCAGACCTATAGTAAAGGCAAGTGTTTGATAATGGAAATTTAAGTTTGTATATTGTCCATGTTAGAATAGTATGAAAAGAGAATATTATTCATGTTTGGAAGAAATAATGGAGTATTAAATGGATTTCTGGAAAACTGAAATGATATAGGAATTAAACTCATGTTTTAGGTTGATAATAATCCACGAAATAGTCATGAATCTGTTGAAGAATCTATGAAAACCATTGATGTGTTCTTGAAGATGATATGTTGATAAATTTCTGGAAATAAGGAGATAAACATGCTTTTTAATCCAATCCCTTGATGATTCTAGGATGTTTAGAGTACTGGAAATCGTTCATATATGTTGGCATATCATGTAGTAATAATTATAACTCATTTTGGAGGTTAATATGAAGGTTTGAATGAGTAAAAATGGTGAAACCCGTAGTTGCTGAAATGCAGAAAAACCAGGCTTGGACCTGAGGGATCGATCGATCGACCCCTACCTTCGATCGATCGACCTCCCCAGATTATGTAAAGTTATTTCTTTTTAAATGTTGATTCTTAACCCAAACCTTTTATGGATCTTTGGTGATTATTATTTGGATATTATGGGACCTAGAAAATATCAGTGAACCCTTGATAAGATTTGGAATTAATTTGATTTGGATTCTAGTGATTTAAATGATGAAAATTATATTGAATGGAATTTCGGTTGCTAGATTCATTTGTTAAATTTCAAATGGGGATGTATGAGGATTTAAGATAGGACCAGCAGGGGTGATTGAATATAACACCTGGGTATCCTTAAGTTTACAAGAGGGTTTAATCCTAAGTGAAAGAATATGTGTTTATAAGAGATTTGAAACTATCGGCTTTAACCTTAATTAAAAAGGAGAACTAAACTCGTAGTAATTCGGGAGAAATGATGTTATGGACCAGTAGGATATTAGTGACTTCTTACTGAATATATGTTGAGGAAAAACCTATTTGAATCTTGTGTATTGAGTGAGGGTAGCCTTAGGGTTACAATTTGAACATCAAGGACTGAGTTTAAGCTCATTATTGATTACGCAAGGACTGAGTGTAGTACAAGAGCGTAGTGGTATGACTCCTGGATAGAGATGGGAGTTTAGAACACTTTTGGTTGAAAGAGGTATGAGGATTATCCCGATCGCATAGTTGTAGTTGTCGGACCTCCTCTGTCGACAAAGTTAAGTAGTAGTGTATTGGAGGGGTTCCTTGTTTGGATTTCGCTTTGCGAGACGATCCGCGCATGAACCTTAACGACGTCGGGAGCGGAGGGATGTTATAGGATGCGAGGATAATTAAATTATGAAGTAAAGACTTGATATTTTAATGCTACGTATGGGAAATATTTAAGGGTAGTGATAATTACCTTATTGATATTATATTATAGGTATGATAATACCTATTTGATTGATTGGTGATTTATGTGTATGACATACCTAGCTTACTTGCTATCGGTGGGAGGTTTGCGCGTGAGGGCAGTCATATCCTGATGAATCCATGGGATCTTTGATTTGTCGCTCGAGAACATAGGTCTATGAAAGACTTATCGAGGAGTTGATAAGTCCGCCGACTGTGGGTGCGTAGGTATGTGCGTGACCCATGGATACGAGAACTATGTTCGCCTCCAATTTCTATGTTGTTGTTTGTGGTTCGTGGAATCTCACCGAACCTTTAGTTCCCTATTCGGCGACCTGCGATGATGGGACATGATAACAGAGTAATGCATTGCACCGCAGCAGTGACTCGGAGTGCTGTATTATATATGAATATATATATAATGGATTAAATGATTGAATGGATATATTGTGGTTAAATCTATCTACGGTGATAATTGTAGATAACGGTGAATAGAAAAAGATAAATGGAATTAAGTTAATGAATGTTTATGCTTATAGAATTGAAAAGTTTAACTCATGTTAATGAGAAATGATTCATATTAATGAGTAATGATTCATGTTAATGAGAAGCTAATCATATAAAGGAGAAATGTAAATGAATAATAATGAGACGTATGGTATGGGACATACGGGGATTATGATATGGGAATGGAATTATAATATGGAGACTAGAAAGATGAACCATTAACTAGAAGGTTAATAGGAAACGTTAAGTGTGCACTCTAGTTGAGAGGTGAGAATAGCAAGTGAGAGTTGGATCTAACATGTACATAATAAATGCTTTATTGCACTTGTTAAATACTTGTTGTTTTAAAAATAATCTACACATTCGGGCTCTGACCCGTTTCCTTGCATATTTTCTCTTCTATTGTATCTCTATATCAGGTGTCCAGCAACAGGGACGCCAACCTTAGCGGATTATGACAGGCTATGGATTTATGGAGTTTTGCTTAGACGCTTATCATCTTTTGATTCACAGTATTCTTATTTAGGGCATGTCGCCCAAAGGATTCAGTTATCTTTTCTATCAGGGTTAAATACTATTGTATTTGTGTCTTTTTAATACAGTTGACATTGTTGGGATTATTGTAAAGGATTTATATTATTTGGGAATGTTTATTTCAATTGCAATTAAATTCTTTTTTGTTATTTATTGTGTTACCAGTTTTGTAGAATAAAAATGTGTAGTGTTATTCTTAAACTAAAAAATAGTTTTGTTGAAATTTAAAATTTGGAAAGTTTTTAACACCAGCTTAATTGGGTATTGGGTGAGTTGTAAACTTTTTCGACGGTGATGCTAAGAATGAGCCAACTGTATATTCTGTTTTAATTTGGTATGGGACTGGCCACCCGGTATTTAATTAGGCGGGGTGTTACAGGTGGTATCAGAGCATCAGGTTCTAGTGTCATTTAGGATCTGTACGGCTTACTGTGTTTTCAGCTTAGCGTTCTTTGATGTAGAGCCCTATGAGTAGGATTATTGCTTTTCTATCTACGCCCACTAAGGTACGATGGCTGCGGCCGAAGTTGCTGCAATAGTCGCTCAGGCAGTCAATGTGGCTTTAGCTGCTGTTCAGCAGGCTCCAGCACTGGCACCGGTTGTGCCACCCGCGCAAGGGCAAGTGTTTCCTACTACATGGGAACGAACGAGGGATGCCTTTCAGAAGCGCACCCACCTGAGTTTCAGGGAGGATCAGATGTTGTGACTGCTAGCCAGTGGAAGAAAGATATCCAACGGCACTTGAGAATGATTGAATGTACTGAGGTTCAACGTCAAATACTAGCCACATTCAAGCTAGTTGAGGCAGCTTTGCAATGGTGGGAAGCTACGACCACTATGGAGGAGAGGGACACAATGACTATCCAAGACTTTTGGATACGGTTTGATGGGAAGTATTTTCCTTCCGCCATCCAGACAGAGATGAGGCGGAAGCTACTTGATTTAAAGCAGGGAGAGAAAACTGTGGCGAAATATGAGGAAGAGTTTACGAAATTAACTAATTTGGTACCAGCTGAAGTACCTACTGAGGAGAGGAGAGTCCTAATGTTCACTGATAGGTTGAACTGTAAAATTCGCCAACATTTATTGGGGAATCTTTCATTACGTACGTATGGCAGATGAGGGCCATTGGACGGATAGCGGAGATCGTACTTAGGAGGTTATGAAGTATGTTCGAGTATGATGACCGTAGTCGAGGTCACCCCTATTATGGAAAAAAATTGAGGAGAGTCATCAGTAGAAGTTCTTGAAATGCGTGAATTGTGTATGTTCCCTAATGAAGGCAATATATTGAAAGGCTTGGGTATATAGTGGAGTGTGGTTAACTAGAACTGAAAATTTGGGGTAAAAATTTTTCTTGACTCATCGGAGCAAAGTTATAATATTGGTATTCAACAACCATCACCCGCAAATGAGGGTATGTTTCCTATCTTAGGAAGTATGAAGCGTATATTGATTTTGTTATGATTAATGTTGTGTGGGCAAAAGGGTTGCTAAACTTAGCCTATAGCACTGCTATTTATGTAGACTCACTGAGGGGTGTGGGACACCTTTATATTACATGTTATCACGTGGGTTGGATTTGTATCATGGGATTACTTACCTTGAGCATGTCCGAGTGTGATTTGACTATCGGCGTGCATTGACTTGTGGTATATGAGGGCTTATGTCTGCATCTTGTCTTCTATAAGAGAGTAGATGCGTAGACTCTATTTGAAAAAAAAAACCAAACTTTTGTTTTAAATCAATAAACCTGATATTTTTTTTATATAAACCAAATTTTTATATTATTGACTAAGGACCTTAGGAGTTTCGATGACCGACTACTTTAGGAAGTAGTGTATCGGGGTGGTTCCTTGTTTGGATTTCGCTTGCGAGACACCCCACGCATGAAACTAATAATCGTTGGAAGTCGAGATAAGTTAGGTCTTTGGAAAACGAGTTTATAACCTTTGCGAAAATTTTAATTTTGAAAGAGGCACGAGAGGGTGTATGGGGGCCCTGGATGATTGAATTGTCGTATTTTTCATAATTGTGAAAAAGGTAAGTAATTGTGACTTCAGGATTTATTTTTTCACTATGAGAGGATCATTTTTCCCAAAGTTTGTCACGAGGACGGTATAGGGAAGATTGGGTAAAGTTTAAATTTGATTTAGTTGAAACTATATGGTGAGGCTTGGCGTATAACATCGATGGGGATTTTTGTTAATGTACTGTATGGGCGATACGTCTTGGATTTCTCGCGATGTGAGATTTATACTCGGAGTTGACCTTACCGGTATGACTTATATTCCTGAATTTCGGGACGAAATTCTGTTATAAGGGGGGAAGTATGTAATACCCCGTAATTTTGAATGACTTTTAAAATGGGTTATATTTTAAATTAATGGATTAATTAGATTTTATTATTAATTAATTCATTCGGGTTTTATCCGGACGGTGGATATTAAAATGGATGATTCTGAATATTACTTAAAGATATTTAGGTAATATATGAATGTGATGTCATTGATATGACTGTATGATATAAATTCGGTAATTTATATTTTTAGTCAGACGCGGTATGGGACGTGTCGGGACTAGTTTATTAAATTAAAAAGGAAATTTATTTCCATATATCTAATAGTCATTTCGACTGCGTCGTTGCGTCCGGAAGGTTCGAAATAGTCAGAAAAGTCTATTTGGATGTTAATTTTGAGTCTCGGGTCTTTTGGGAATGAATAGACAACCCGAAAGGACCTTTTGGTCATTTTTCTAGGAGGGTGAATAGTGATTTCGGATTTGGAACTATTATAAGTATTGGTAGATTAAGTGTATGGGGGTTATTCATCTCCTCTTCACAAATAAGAGCAGCCATCTTCCTAGAGAGAGTGTAAGAGTGCTTGGGAAGGGAAAAGCCCACTTGGGAAGGAGAAGAACAAAAACCAAGGTTCACCACCACCAACCACCACCGGAGTTTGACCGGAGAAGGGACAACCAACTGAGATATACTACACCAAAGGATCAGACCTACAGTAAAGGCAAGTGTTTGATAATGGCAATTTAAGTTTGTATATTGTCCATGTTAGAATAGTATGAAAAGAGAAGATTATTCATGTTTGGAAGAAATAATGGAGTATTAAATGGATTTCTGAAAAACTGAAATGATATAGGAATTAAACTCATGTTTTGGGTGAGTTGTAAACTTTTTCGACCGTGATGCTAAGAATGATCCAACTGTATATTCTGTTTTAATTTGGTATGGGACTGGCCACCCGGTATTTAATTAGGCGGGGTGTTACACGCTCTTCTTCTTCATTGCTGCCCTACTGGAAAGGGATATCTCCAGCCGCTGAGTACAGAATCCGACTCCTGAGGGTAATTCTTAGTCACTTGTATTTTCATTGTAATCCGAAATTGTACGTTATAATATTATAATGGAAATAAATAATTTTGCCCCTTTGGGGGATTTTTCCTCACTTGTGTGTGCTTGAATAACTATTGCATGATCTCATCTTGTTTCAATCACACCTAGTTGCATGTTTGGGGTTTGTTTGAGTTAAACTGAATTTAAATGTATTATTTCTTATTTGAACACAAGCGCGTACTCTTTCAAATTGGTATCAGAGCAGGTTACGCCATTTTATTGCGTATTCCTAATTTTTCGCAATAAAATGCGTGTTCAATGGAGAAATCATATAATAAAATGTCAGTTTTTGACGAAACTAACTATGCATATTGGAAAGCCCGCATGAGGTATGGTTTAAAAGCCATAGATGAATGTGTTTGGATTCTATTTGAAAGAGGGTGGACACCTCCCTCCGTCACTATTTAAAACTTGACCAGTTTAAAACCTGTCACTTTATGGACTGAAGATGAATTTAAATAGTCTTCTTTTAATTCTAAGGGTTTGAGTGCTATTTCCGGATCCATCACTCCTGATGAGTTCCGACGTATCATGACGTGCACCACGTCAAAAGATGCATGGGATGTTTTACAACTCACCCATGAAGCAACTAATGCTGTGAAAGAGTCTAAATTGCAAAATTTGACAACTCAATTTGAAACCATCACCATGCATGAGACTGAATGTTTTGATGAATTTTATGCTAGGCTTTATGACATTGTTAATACTAGCTTTAATCTTGGTGAACATATTCCTAATACTAGAGTTGTTAAAAAAATTATCCGTTCTCTGCCTAAGCGTTTTATCCCTAAAGTCACTGTGCTAAATTCTATGGGTAATTTAAATACGCTAAAATTGGAAGAACTTGTAGGAGATTTGCAAACATTTGAAATTGATATGTTCCCTAAAACTGCTAAGTCTAAAGATAAGGGAATTGCACTTAATGCTCAAGAGAGAAAAAGTGAGGGGACGGTAAGAAAGATAGTAGAGTCATCTAGAAAGAAAGAGAGTGAAACTTCTGATTCTGAGTGTGATTTTGACTTAGATGACTTGGCTCTATTTGCTAAAAACTTTAAGAAAATTCTCAAATTTAAGAAAAGTGGAAATTTTAAAGATAAGAAGAATTTTCAGAAAAATAAATTTGAAAAGAAAAATGAGAAAGATGCTAAAAACCCTCCTAAGAAAGAAAGTGAGAGATGTTTTGAGTGCGACGGTAAGGGCCACAGAGCGTTTGAGTGTGCCACTCGTCTTAATAGAGAAAAGGGAAAAGCTGTCCTAAATGCTACCCTTAGTGACGACACTGAGGTCGAGTCGGTGGACTCGGGAGATGAGTCACCGCATGAGCGTAACTTCACCGCGTTCATGGCTAGTCATGTGAGTACTCCTAGTGCACCTCACGACTATGAGGATGCTGATTCACAGGGACACCTCGACAGTGAGAGCGATGTGAGTGAGGGGGAGGAAGACGCAAGTGAGAGCGAGAGTAATCTTCAACGCGCCTACGCTGAGTTATATAATGAATCATTCAAAACTAATAAGCGAAACAAAGCGTTAGTTCTTAGGATCACCGCGTTAGAAGAAGATCTAGAAGAAGCGAGAGAAAGAGAGAGAGAGAGAGTCCTCCACCTGCACCGCTATGAGAGAGAAAGAGAGAGTCTGCCTGTGTTAAGAAAGAGAGTTTGTTTAGAGATAGAGAGAGTTGTTTTGAGAAAAAGAAAGCGGACTTGACTATACAAGTGGCTAGTCTTACGAGTGAGCTCCATTCCTCCCTGGAGACTCGAAAGAAACTTGAAGACCGTATTGCCCATCTTACTCATGATCTTGAGAGAGCTCGGGAAGTCAAGGTTCAAATCGAGGACAGATCTGGGAAGATGGGAAAGATGCTCCTCAGTCCAGCTTTAGGTTTTGGTGATAGGCAGGGAATAGGTTTTAATGGGGCCTCCACGTCCCAAATTGCACCTGGACCAATTCCTGAGTTTACCACGACTCCATATGGCCGTCACCAAAAACCTCGAAGGAGAGTTCGACCAAGAAAAGCAAACCAAGGTCCGCCTTTGACTGTGTTCTTTTGTACTTATTGCAAAAGAAAAGACCACCTCAGGGAGTT
This sequence comes from Sambucus nigra, assembly GCA_949130495.1. Lineage (NCBI taxonomy): Eukaryota > Viridiplantae > Streptophyta > Magnoliopsida > Dipsacales > Adoxaceae > Sambucus > Sambucus nigra. The sequence continues at coordinate 461,212,836 of OX422211.1, read as the reverse complement.
TTACTATAGCATGGGTCGGACACGACGTACTACTGCTCCACCACGTCATACTGATGAGTTTTCTAGTCTGAGAGAGCGAGTTGAGTTCTTAGCTGCTACATCTCAGAGTTTGATGAAAGAATTCTGATGGATGGCTTTGTCGTTAGTAAATGCTTCTCACATTCCAGCTAAAACCAACAACAACAAGGGAAATCAAAAGGTATCCTTCTCTTGGGTACCTAGGAAAGATAAAAAGGCCCTAGTTGTTCATGTTGCTCTCAAGACACGTAATACCTTACAGTGGTATTTTGACAGTGGATGCTACAGACACATGACAGGTGATGTCTCTATTTTTACTCACATTAAGGATTATGATGATGGGAGAGTTACCTTTGGAGATGGGAGTAAGTCTAGCATTGTAAGACGAGGTACAGTAGAGTTACCAGGATTTCCTAAGCTAGAAAATGTCTTGTACGTCAAAGGATTAAAAGTAAACCTTCTCAGCATTAGCCAGCTGTGCGATGATAACTTTGCAGTAAAGTTTGACCGGGAAGCTTGTAAGGTCTATAATCAAGTCGGGAAACTTTTAGTGCAAGGGGTGAGAATAGAGGATAACTGCTATGGGACTGAGCCCACATCCTCACTTGTTTGCAACAGCGCCACGATCTCTCCTATGGATCTGTGGCACCAACGTCTAGGTCATGTGAACGTTAGAGAATTATCTCGTTTAGTTAAAAAGGATATAGTACGTGGCTTACCATCGCTTGGAAAGTCAACTTCCACGGTTTGTGGACCCTGTCAATTGGGAAAGCAAATCCGTAGTCCTCATAGGAAGTTGCATTCCATTACCACCTCCCATGTTCTTGAGTTGATTCACATGGATCTTATGGGTCCTACTCGTATGGAAAGTCTGGGTGGTAAGAGATACATTCTCGTGATGGTGGACGATTTCTCTAGATAATCTATCGTAGGTTTTCTGAGAGAGAAATCCGATGCTGTAGAATTTTTAACGACCAAGTGCCGTGTCCTGCAAAATCAACACGGTGTCACTATTAACAGAATGCGTAGTGACAATGGCACTGACTTCACAGAAGCAAAGGTAGATCTTTACTGTGATAGCCACAGGATCAAACATGAGTTTTCTACTGTGAGAACTCCTCAGCAAAATGGGATTGTTGAGAGAAAGAATAGAACGATCCAGGAAATGGCTAGGTTTATGCTTCTAGGTCGTAAGGTCTCTAGGAGATTTTGGGCAGAGGCAGTGTCTACTGCATGCCACACGGTGAATAGGGCTTACCTGCATCCACACACACTTAAAACGCCTTATGAATTGTGGACTGGCAAGAAACCTAACCTTGCATATTTCCGTGTCTTTGGGAGTAAATGCTACATCCTTCGGGATAGAGAGCAATTAGGAAAGTTTGACTCCCGGAGCGACGAGGGAATATTACTAGGATATTCATCGAATAGCAAAGCGTACTGGGTTTTTAACCTGAAGAGCTCCAAGGTTATGGAATCAATAAACGTCACCGTGCAAGATGACGAACCTTCGACGTCTATTGATCTTAACCTACAGTGTGAGGATGAGGACTTCTCTGGGAGTGAATTACTTGTCCCTCACCCACACTATGTGGACCCTATTCCTGTTTTAGGGGACACACCTGCTTGAGTTCGCAAGAGTCATGATCCTTCAGCCATTGTTGGCGATCCCACTCTAGGGGTCAAGACTCGTGCTCAACCAGAGAACATTGTTAGTTATCTTTGCTACACGTCCAAAGTCGAGCCCAAGAATCACAAAGAATCACTCAAGGATGAACACTGGATATCTGCCATGCAGGATGAGTTGCTTCAGTTTAAAAAGAACAATGTCTGGGAACTTGTTCCCCGACCTAGTGACACTAATGTGATAGGTATCAGGTGGATTTTCAAGAATAAAATGGATGAAAATGGTACCATAACCAGAAATAAAGCTAGGTTGGTCGCTCAAGGCTACACATAGATAGAGGGTGTAGACTTTAGGGAGACATTTGCTCCTGTTGCGAGGCTTGAGTCCGTCCGCTTACTACTCGCCATCGCATGTCATCTACACTTCAAGTTATATCATATGGATGTCAAGAGTACCTTTCTGAATGGCATTCTATAAGAGGAGGTTTATGTGGAACAACCAAAAGGGTTTGAAGACCCTAAGCATCCGGATCACGTCTACTATCTGGGGAAAGCCTTGTATGGTTTGAAGCAAGCACCATGTACTTGATACGAGAGGCTTACTTCATATCTCTTAGCTCGTGGCTTCAAGAGAGGGGGAGTTGATATGACGTTGTTTGTCAGGAGAGATGACGGTGCTATTTTGGTTGCCCAGGTCTATGTGGACGACATAGTCTTTGGATCCACATGCTCCCAGCATGCTCACCACTTTGAGGAGGAGATGAAAAGTGAGTTTGATATGAGCATGGTAGGTGAGCTTACTTTCTTCCTTGGTCTCCAGGTTCGTCAGCTAGAGGATGGGATGTTCATCTCCCAATCCAAGTATGATAGAGACCTAGTGAAGAAATTTGGTTTAGACTCCGCTAAGCATGCACGTACACCTATGAGTACTTCTACCAAGCTTAGTAAGGACACTTCAGGCAAGGACGTAGAGCAAACCTTGTATCGGAGTATGATAGGCAGTCTTCTCTATTTGACTGCTAGTCGTCTCAACATAGCCTTTAGTGTTGGAGTCTGTGCGCGATATTAGGCGTCTCCAAAAAAGTCACACTTGCTCACTCTAAAATGTATTATCAAATACGTGAGTGGGACTCTCTCATGCGGTATTTGGTATTCCTTTGATACCGATGACCATTTGTCCGCCTTTTCGGATGCCGATTGGGCCGGGGATGCAGATGGTTGTAGGAGCACTTCTGGTGGATGTTTCTATTTTGGTTCTGCTCTTATCTCTTGGTTGAGCAAGAAGCAAAACTCCATCTCTTTGTCCACTGCGGAGGCTGAGTACATTGCCGTCGGGAGTTGTTGCACGCAACTCTTGTGGATGAAGCAAATGTTGGAGGATTATGGGATTTCACAGGACACCATGATCATTTCCTGTGATAACACGAGCGCGATACACATATCCCGCAATCCCGTCCAATATTCGCCCACAAAGCACATCAGGTTACGCGAGCACTTCATACGTCAGTTAGTTGAGGAGAAGGTCGTATCCCTCAGTTTTGTTCCCATCGACCGTCAGTTAGCCGATATTTTCACGAAACCTTTTAATGCCATTAGATTTGAGTGTCTTAGGAAGTCTTTGGGTATTTTCACAGTTGACTGAGGGGTTGGTCCGTGTCTAGCATAGGTTGATTTGTCATTTTCATATCATCTGTTTCCTATTGCTAGATTGTATCATTAGTTTGCTTTTTATTATTTTTTTGATTTTTTTTTAGAAAAGCACAAAAAGATTTTATTTTGATAAAATTTTGAAAAATCCAAAAAGATTTTTTATTTTTGCACTTTTTTATGGATGAGCATTTAAGATAGCCAAGTCACAACTTCATTCCATATATCCATGTGACTGTTTGATAGAGATTTGAGAGGCTACATCATTTCATCCATGTGCTTTACATTGTATGGAGTCTTTGAGATGTAATTAGTGATATTTTCCTACATGTTTGACTCCTATCTCCTTTATTGCACACATGCACGGCTTTATTTGATTATTGTACTTGTCTATCACATGTTGACTTGAGTGTTTCCATCTCAATTCTGTCTATACAACTTGCAATATGCGATAAAACTTGACAAGATTGGAATGCATGTCAAAACCATTTTTTGTGAGACTGAGTGTTTGTTTAAGAACGGGGAGGGGCTGCGAAAGGTAATTCTCTTCTTTGCGCAAAAGCCACCGTTCAAAAAGACCTAAAAAATGGAGGAATTTTATTATCCGGGGTCCAAAGAGGTTATAAGAGCCCGAAAAAATTTAAAGGCAATAAAAAGCAATTCATGCCAAATATGGGCCACTTAGGTTTCACCTTCAATTCTCCAAAGTTTGAGAATTTAGAAAGCCTCTATTCAAAATAAAAATCTGAGGGAGTTTGGCTGGAGAATTCAAACGGGTTTGCACTTCCTTGAAAGTCCTGAAAAAGCATGAAAACATTTTGGACGTTATTGGTGTGGAAATCACTTTGAGCTTTGATTTGTTTATTTGAATTAAGTCAATGTCTTATATTGTCATTCTTTTATGTAATACCCCACATTTTTTATGATTTAAATAATTAAGGGAATATTTATTACAACGGGATTGATTAAATTTAAATGTGAAGAATTAAATTGTTAATTAATTCGGATCCAATAAAAATAAATATTAACTAGAGTGCTAAGGGTTAATACTTATTAGTTTAATATTACTGTGCGATATGTAATATTGAACTATACACTGTGATAAATTGTCGAGAGATAATAATACGACAGTTTAGTAAATTAGGTCAGACGCGCGTGTGAGTCGTGTCGGGACTAAATTGGTGGAATAAATATATCAATTATTTTTAGTAACTCGTATGATGATTTCGAGTGTACCGTTGAGTCCAGAATGGTCGAGATAGTTGAAATAGTATACTCGGGTGTTTAGTTTGGGTCCCGGGGCAATTTTAGACCTAACCGGAACCTCAAAAGGGCATTATGGCAAATTGGATTTTTAGGCCTAATTAATGGACGAAAATTAGGACTTAATTTATCAGCCAAAACATTTGCATTAGGGTTAGAAAGCTAGAGAAAGCAAGAACGGCCATAGGAAGTGTGAGGGAAAACCTTTGCCAAGAGAAGAGGGCTAAATCCACATAACTGTGCACAACCACCACCACCACCGTGTAGATCGGGACGAGGGGAACACACCTATACCAACAACATCCAGAAATCAGACTACTCACTCAAGGTAAGTGTTAATAACTTGCTGTATTTCGGTATTAATTTGATTCATGTTAGTGTAGGGTTGTTAGGATTATGTTATAGGTTATCAAAATGGTGAAATTGATGAACTTGAATGTAGAAATAAGTTCTGTGATATATTAGATTGAAACCCTTAATGTATGAAGACTGGAAATCACTTTTTAAGGAATTGATATGTAGAACAAATATGGAAATAATGGCTTCTTGAACATGTATTGGAAGAACTAGGGTTTTGATAAAATTAAATTGGGGATTTCACATTTTATGAATGATTCGTAATAAATTGATGATCCTAGGATGTTAGAAATCATGTGTTATTGATGGGGTTCAATGTAGAACTATTTATTTGGAGTTTGGGGTGTTGATTGAGAAGGTTTGAGGTTAAAAATGGTGGAAAACGTTGAAAAACCAAGGTAGGGGACGAACAGCGAATTCTCGCGCGAAGTCGTTCGAAGTCGTTCGAGCGAGATTGCTATCTCGCGCGAAGTCGTTCGAGCGATATGTGGCAGTCGTTCAAACGACTTGCCACCTCGTTCGAGCGACAGAGTGGAATTTTGAAAATTTCTTTTAGGACCCAGTTTTGAGTTATCAGTTCAGAAATGAGAGAAATATTTTCCAAATAATAAATTTATGTAAGGCAGGATTTCGAAAGAAGTACGGGGAACTAAATACTTTAATAAACTAGGTACGGAGAGAACACACCGTAGAGATTTCGAGAGGGATAATAATCCAAATAACTAGTGAGGAATGTTGAAATCAATATGCGTTAGAGAAGCATATATGTAGGTGAGGGGAAATACCTATCTATTATAATAGGATGCGTGTATACCTATTATGTATTATTACTATTAAAAGCACTAATGGGTGATAACCCGGGGGTGTGAAAATCTTATTTTTTATAAGTGTACTAATGGGTGATAGCCCGGGGGTACAAAAGCATATTGTAAGTGTACTAATGGGTGATAACCCGGGGATACAAGATTATCTAAATAAGTGTACTAAAGGGTGATAACTCGGGGGTACAATATGTTGACTAGGTGCACTAATGGGATATAACCCGGGGGTGCAGTATCATGTTACATTTATATATATATAGGGAAGAAATGACTATATGTATATATATATGAGAATTGTAAATTAATCTAGTGGGAATATTAATGAATGTTGGCATGGAAATTTGTTAAGAAAATTCTAATCGAATATTTGGCTTATTATGGAAACGGAAAATGTATTAATTAGCATTTCGATATAGGCTAATTGGTTAACGTATTGTATGGGCGATACGGGCGTACTCATAGTAAGGGTAAATACTATTAGGATGGATTCAGACTAGTTATATTGGGAGGTATATCTAAGGAGAAAATTTAGATGCGTGTTAGGCGTGCACATTAGAAGAGGGGTGAGAATCTCAAGAGAGAGTTCGAACTAACATGTACTTGATACTTGCTTTACTGCAAATTTTAAATACTTGCTTAAACAAATATTTTTACACATCAGGCTTTGACCCGTTTCTTGCATCTTCTCTCTCTCTTGCTATATATATGTATTATATCAGGTGCTCAGCCGCAGGGACATCAGGCTTAGAGTTTTGGATTGCGTGGTATGTTGTAGCTGATGTGGGAGCTACATGACTTTGTTTAGACGCTTCGACTATTTCATTCCTATTCATTATGACATTAATTTAGGGCACGTGTCGCTCCTTCCTTAGATAGTTTCAGAGATTATGTTTACTCTATTTCTCATTTACTTTCATTTGGATTGTTGGCTACTGTTGTTTTGGTTTAGAGTTTTGAACTGGGATGTTTATCCAGTCTTATTTATTTCAGCATGTGATTCAAATGCAGTATTTGTATTAATTAATTGTGCATGGATGTTTCATATTAAATTACTTGGTTTGGTAATTAAATGGTTATAAAAAAAATGTTTTGACACTTAGCTTAATTATATTAGGTGATTAAATAAGTTATTGCGTTTTCGACAGTGGTGCTAAGAATGAACCAACCGAACATTCTGTTTTAAATTTTATAAAGGACTGATCACCCGATATTTAATTGGGCGGGGTGTCACAGGTGGTATCAGAGCATCAGGTTCTAGTGTCCATTAGGATCTGTACGGCTTACTATGTCTTGAGCTTTGCGTCCTTTGATATAGAGCCCTATTTTTAGGACTGTTGTGATCTTATATTTGTCGGTTACGTCTTCAGCTATTTAAGATTTTGAAATAACTGTGGACTAATAATATTCTTTCTTGTCTCAGATGCCTCCTCGACGTGCACCAAGAGACCGACAGGCCCAGCCAGAACAGCCGGCAATACAGACACAGGGGACAATGAACGCAACAGAAGTTGCCGCGAACGTTGCACAAGCGGTAAATGCAACCTTAGCGGTGGTGCAATAGGCCCCACCTCAGGTTCAGGCAGTAGCGCTAGTTCCAGTGCATCCGTTTCCCACTGCATGGGAGAGAGTCCTTTCAGAGGGCTTGTCCCCCAGAGTTCTTGGGCAGTTTCGATGTGGTTACCGCGAGTCAGTGGAAGAAGGACATACTGAGGCATCTTCGTATGTATGAGTGCACAGAGGTTCAAAGGCAGGTTTTGGCTACCTTCAAGCTGAAAGGGGCAACCTTACAGTGGTGGGAATCCACTACTACTCCCGAGGAGCGAGATGTGATGACTATCAACGATTTCTGGGTGCGGTTTGATCGTAAGTATTTTCCTTCCGCCGTCATGACTGAGATGAGACGGAGACTTTTAGACCTCACCCAGGAAGGGAAGACCGTTGCGGAATACGAGGAAGAGTTTACACGCTTGACAAACATGGTACCGGAGAAGGTGTCTACCGAGGAGAAGCGCATTCAGATATTCATGGATGGCTTGACTTGGAAGATACGACAACACTTATTGGGTAACCTTTCTCTACACTCATATACCGACGTTCTGAATGCAGCCTTATTGCATTGTCAGGACAATCGCTTTCATGCTAAGGGAAGCAAGCGAGGGGGAAATCCCAACCAGTTGGGAAAGACAGGGGGAGGAAATTCCAGTGGAGTACCAGTTGAGCAGAGTCAGAGGCAGGGTTCCCAACAGGGGGAGTCTGCTAAGAGGTTTCGTTCTGGAGGGTTCAGGCATGGTCATGGGGGTTGGAGACAGGGCCACCAGGGCCAACCATAGGGCCGGCACTAGGGCCAGCCACAAAATCAGCAGCAGGGAGGACAACAGGGCCAGCAGGGCCAAGGTAGAGGTGGTAACGGCCAACCGGGCCGAGGCTACCAGGGGCAGAGAGGAGGAAACTTCATTGGGAAATGTTATACTTATGGCAAGACTGGCCATAAGAAACAGGAGTGCCCGGATAGGGACAGAGTTCCTCGACAGCAGGGTGCTCACCAGGAGCCCCAGAGACCCATTTTTCCCGCCGCCCTACCAGCGCCGGCTCCAGTTCCAGCTTTACCCGCAGTTCCTATGCAGCAGGGACAGTTGCAGTATGGACGTGTCTATAACGTCCACCAGGCCGCAGTTCTGCAGGCATCGCCCGCAGTGGAGGGTAAGTTTTCTATCCATGGAACTCTGGGTCGCATCTTATTTGACACGGGGGCATCACACTCTTTTATAGCCACTAGCTTTACAAAAGCCACAGGGTTGTTAAGCACGACAGAGAGTACAGTGACTTGTGTAGACTCACCACTGGGTAATGGGTCATTGATTTTCTTTATATGCCGGGGAGTAGGCATAGAGATTGGTAGTTTAATCTTACCGGCTGATATGCTAGTATAAGATATGTCTGAGTACGATGCCATTATTGGTATGGATTAGTTAGTCGAGTATAGGGCCATGATTGATTGCTTCAGTAGGAGTATAGTGTTTGCCATTCTGGGCCAGGAGATGTTCTTGGTGGCGATGCCTCGCTCGGAGGGAGGGTCGTCCACCCACTTATTTTATATAGAGGATGAGACCTCTGCAGTCGTGGTTCCACTTGATTCGATTTCGATCGTCTGCGAGTTTGCTGATGTATTTCAGGATACGTCGGGGTTGCCTCCGAGTAGGGAGATCGAGTTTATGATAGACTTAGCACCAGGCACTCGTGCAATAGCACGTGCACCTTACCGTATGGCTCCACTAGAGATGAGGGAGTTACGGGATCAGATAGAATAGTTATTGGGACAGGGCTTCATCCGTAGGAGTACCTCGCCTTGGGGTGCCCCAGTTCTGTTTGTAAAGAAAAGGGATGGGTCCCTACGACTTGTATTGATTATCGGGAGCTTAACAAAATCATAATACGGAATAAGTATCCGTTGTCTCGGATCGATGACCTGTTTGATCAGCTGAGAGGGGCGACCCACTTCTGGAAGATAGATTTGAGATTCGGGTACCATCAACTACGCATCAGGGAGCAAGACGTGGCCAAGACTGCCTTTCTGACGAGGTATGGATCGTACAAATTCAGGGTTATGCCATTTGGGCTAACCAATGCCCCAGCAGTATTCATGGACTTAATGAACAGAGTATTCAGAGAGTTCCTAGATTAGTTCATCATCGTCTTCATAGATGACATCCTGATTTATTACCGCACTGAAGAAGAACATGCCGAGCATTTACGTATGGTCTTACAGACCCTACAAGAGTATGAGTTGTATGCCAAATATGAGAAGTGCGAGTTTTGGCAGCGGGAGGTACAGTTTCTGGGACACATTGTGTCAGAAAAAGGGGTATCTGTAGACCCTAGTAAGGTGTCAGCGGTGAGGGAGTGGGGACAGCCCACGACACCGACGGAGGTGCGAAGTTTTCTAGGATTGGCCGGATACTACAGACGGTTTATTCGGGGATTCTCGAAGATTGTCGGTCCGATGACAAATTTGACTCGAAAAGGCGTACCGTTTGTTTGGGACGATGCATGTCAGTTGGCATTTGATGAGCTGAAGGACAAGTTACCTTCAACACCTGTTCTAGCACTTCCCAGAGCGGGAGTGGAATACCTGGTCTATACGGACGCATTATTACAGGGGTTTAGGGGAGTACTCCAGCATGAGGAGAAGGCCATAGCTTTTGCTTCCCGAAAGCTTAAGCCTCATGAAAAGAATTACCCCACCCACGACTTAGAGCTGACAGTAGTTGTGTTTGCACTTCGAATTTGGAGGCATTACTTGTTGGGGGAACAGTTTCACTTATTTACAGACCACAAGTCACTACAGTACTTGTTCACGCAGAAGGAGTTGAATATGCATCAACGCTGATGGCTTGAGTTTGTAAAGGATTACCAGTTCGAAATACACTATAACCCGGGGAAGGCTAATGTGGTTGCTGATGCATTGAGCCGCATGCCGGTCGATGAGGCGGCCGAGGTGTGGAAAGCTAAATGGAAGGAATTGGGACATCAGGATGCTGTGGCCCGGTCATTCATGCCGGCGATGACAGTTACACCTCAAATCATTACGTAAATAGTACAGGCACAGGCAGCGGATTCGTTCTGTCAAGATCGGGTTAGGCAGCTTTTGGTCGGGGAGTCGAGTCTTATTCAGTAAGTTCTGAGGGTGGGTTGCGCTTCAATGGGAGGCTCGTTGTTCCAGAGGGGGAGGACCTTCGATATGCAGTAATGACGGAGTCGCATGGGTCCCGATTTGCGGTACATCTCAGTGGGGATAAAATGTACCAGGATATGAGGCGGCAGTATTGGTGGAGCGGGATGAAAAAGGATATCGCAGAGTTCGTATCCAAGTGTACCACTTGTTAGCTAGTGAAAGTAGACCATCAGAGACCACCAGGTTTACTCCAGCCAATGGAGATTCCTACCTGGAAATGGGAGGGCATTTATATGGATTTTATTATCGGGTTGCCCACTTCGCAGAGGGGGGATGATTCTATATGGGTTATTGTAGATCGATTGACGAAGGTCCACTTCTTGCCCGTTAGGACAGACTACACAGCGGGACAGTATGCTCAGTTATTTATTGCAGAGATAGTGAGACTGCATGGTGTACCTCTTAACATCGTGTCAGATAGAGACAAGACATTTGTATCTCATTTTTGGGAAAGCTTCCAGGAAGCTATGGGTACCGAGTTGCGATTGAGTACAGCGTATCACCCGCAGACCGATGGGCAGACTGAACGCACTAATCAGATGCTCGAGGATATGTTGCGCATGTGTATCCTTGATTTCGGGGGAGGTTGGGAACAATATCTTCCACTAGTAGAGTTTGCTTATAAAAACTCCTATCAGTTTACGATTGGAATGGCCCCGTTCGAAGCATTGTATGGTAGACCTTGTCGTTCCTCAGTTTGTTGGCTAGAGGTAGGAGACAACAAGCTACTCGGGCCAGAAGTAATTCAGGACACGTCGAGCAGGATCGAAATGATTCGAAATCGCATACGGGTAGCCCATGACAGGCAGAAAAGCTACGCCAATGCAAAAAGGTTCTTCCGTGAGTTCACAGTGGGAGACCAGGTTTTATTGAGAGTATCTCCGATGAAGGGGGTAATGAGATTTGGGAAGAAAGGGAAGTTGGCTCCGAGATATATGGGACCATTTCCTATTATAGAGAGGGTCGGACCAGTGGCATACAGATTGGGATTACCGGAGCACTTGCATCGTATCCATGATGTGTTCCACATTTCGTCACTGAGGCGATACCTTCGAGATGAGTTTGCACACACTCACATTACAATTGAGGAGATTGAACTACAGCCAGATAGTTCATATGACAAGAGACCGGTAGCTATTCTAGATTACAGTGAGAGGAGGCTAAGATCAAAGATAGTTCCACTTGTTCGGGTGCAGTGGCAGCATCACAATGTGGAAGACTCTACTTGGGAGCGTGAGGCAGATATGCGTGAGAAATATCCAGACTTATTCCTACCAGGTATGCCTTATTTTTCCAAATTTCGGGACGAAATTCCTTTGTTAGGGGGGGAGTATGTAATACCCCACATTTTTGATGATTTAAATAATTAAGGGATTATATATTACAACGGGATTAATTAAATTTAAATGTGAAGAATTAAATTGTTAATTAATCCGGATCCAATAAAAATAAATATTAACTAGCGTGCTAAGGGTTAATACTTATTAGTTTAATATTACTGTGCGATATGTAATATGGAACTATACACTTTGATAAATTGTCAAGAGATAATAATACGACAATTTAGTAAATTAAGTGAGACGCGCGTGTGAGTCGTGTCGGGACTAAATTGGTGGAATAAATATATCAATTATTTTTAGTAACTCGTATGATGATTTCGAGTGTACCGTTGAGTCTGGAAGGGTCGAGATAGTCGAAATAGTATACTCGGGTGTTTAGTTTGGGTCCCGGCGCAATTTTAGACCTAACCGGCACCCCAAAAGGACATTATGACAAATTGAATTTTTAGGCCTACTTAATGGACGAAAATTAGGACTTAATTTATCAGCCAAAACATTTTCATTAGGGTTTGAAAGCTGGAGAAAGCAAGAACGGCCATAGGAAGTGTGAGGGAAAACCTTTGCCAAGAGAAGAGGGCTAAATCCACATAACCGTGCACAACCACCACCACCACCGTGTAGATCGGGACGAAGGGAACACACCTATACCAACAACATCCCGAAATCAGACTACTCACTCAAGGTAAGTGTTAATAACTTGCTGTATTTCGGTATTAATTTGATTCATGTTAGTGTAGGGTTGTTAGGATTATGTTATAGGTTAACAAAATGGTGAAATTGATGAACTTGAATGTAGAAATAAGTTCTGTGATATATTAGATTGAAACCCTTAATGTATGAAGACTGGAAATCACGTTTTAAGGAATTGATATGTAGAACAAATCTGGAAATAATGGCTTCTTGAACATGTATTGGAAGAACTAGGGTTTTAATAAAATTAAATTGGGGATTTCACATTTTATGAATGATTCGTAATAAATTGATGATCCTAGGATGTTAGAAATCATGTGTTATTGATGGGGTTCAGTGTAGAACTATTTATTTGGAGTTTGGGGTGTTGATTGAGAAGGTTTGAGGTTAAAAATGGTGGAAAACGTTGAAAAATCAAGGTAGGGGACGAACAGCGAATTCTCGCTCGAAGTCGCTCGAAGTCGTTCGAGCGACATTTGCGAGTCGTTCAAACGACTTGCCACCTCGTTCGAGCGACAGAGTGAAATTTTGAAAATTTCTTTTAGGAACCAATTTTGAGTTATCAGTTCAGAAATGAGAGAGATATTTTCAAAATAATAAACTTATGTAAGGCAGGATTTCGAAAAAAGTATGGGGAATTAAATACTTTAATAAACTCGGTACGGAGAGAACACACCGTAGAGATTTCGAGAGGGATAATAATCCAAATAACTAGTGAGGAATGTTGAAATCAATATGCGTTAGAGAAGCATATATGTAGGTGAGGGGAAATACCTATCTATTATAATAGGATGTGTGTATACCTATTATGTATTATTACTATTAAAAGCACTAATGGGTGATAACCCGGGGGTGTGAAAATCTTATTTTTTATAAGTGTACTAATGGGTGATAGCCCGGGAGTACAAAAGCATATTGTAAGTGTACTAATGGGTGATAACCCGGGGATACAAGATTATCTAAATAAGTGTACTAAAGGGTGATAACCCGGGGGTACAGTATGTTGACTAGGTGCACTAATGGGATATAGCCCGGGGGTGCAGTATCATGTTACATATATATATATAGGGAAGAAGTGACTATATGTATATATGTATGAGAATTGTAAATTAATCTAGTGGGAATATTATTGAATGTGGGCATGGAAATTTGTTAAGAAAATTCTAATCGAATATTTGACTTATTATGGAAACGGAAAATGTATTAATTAGCTTTTCGATATAGGCTAATTGATTAACGTATTGTATGGGCGATACGGGCGTACTCATATTAAGGGTAAATACTATTAGGATGGATTCCGACTAGTTATATTGGGAGGTATAGCTAAGGAGAAAATTTAGATGCGTGTTAGGCGTGCACATTACAAAAGGGGTGAGAATCTCAAGAGAGAGTTCGAACTAACATGTACTTGATACTTGCTTTACTGCAAATTTTAAATACTTGTTTAAACAAATATTTTTACACATCGGGCTCTGACCCGTTTCTTGCATCTTCTCTCTCTCTTGCTATATATATGTATTATATCAGGTGCTCAGCCGCAGGGACATCAGGCTTAGAGTTTTGGATTGCGTGGTATGCTGTAACTGATGTGGGAGCTACAGGACTTTGTTTAGACGCTTCGACTATTTCATTCCTATTCATTATGACATTAATTTAAGGCATGTGTCGCTCCTTCCTTAGACAGTTTCAGAGATTATGTTTACTCTATTTCTCGTTTACTTTCATTTGGATTGTTGGCTACTGTTGTTTTGGTTTAGAGTTTTGAACTGGGATGTTTATCCAGTCTTATTTATTTCAGCATGCGATTCAGATGCAGTATTTGTATTAATTAATTGTGCATGGATGTTTCATATTAAATTACTTGGTTTGGTAATTAAATGGTTATAAAAAAAATGTTCTGACACTTAGCTTAATTATATTAGGTGATTAAATAAGTTATTGCGTTTTCGACAGTGGTGCTAAGAATGAACCAACCGAACATTATGTTTTAAATTTTATAAAGGACTGATCACCTGATATTTAATTGGGCGGGGTGTCACATTTTACACCAAAGGAAGCATTTGAGTTCATTCGCTAGGAATATCCAATATTCATCGTGCACATATGCCATGTTTGTATGCATTGATCTTCCTATCGAATATTGATCACACCCATTCATTAACGCTATCATCGACTTGGTTGCTTTGTGTTCATTCATGGTGTGATTTTGTTTGAAAAATTTTGAAAAATTCAAAAATAGTTGTGTATTTCCTTGTGACACCCCGTCATTGCTTGTTTGTATTTTTTCTCTCATTTGTCTATTTGGGGACATCATAAAAATGGGGAGAAAGAAATATCATATTATGGGGGAGTTTTGAGTTTTTGAGATTTGATAACGTATGCTTTCATCATAAATTGGTATCTCTATTTATCTCATTTCAAACTCGATATGTCACTTGGTATGCTTTGTCTCATGTGTGTAGGCACTTCATTAATGATCTCTTTTTACACACCCTGATGAGAAAAGCGTTGAAGATTCCTGAAGAGTTGAAGAACAAACGATGAAGTCTTATTCAATTGTACCTTTTCAGTTTTTGGGTTCATGGAAGGGTAGATTTGTATAGGCATTTTTTGTAAGTTTGATAATTTGGATTGTTATTGGTTATGTATGTACCGGTATGGACATAGGGGGAGATTTGTAAGGACATTTTGTCCATCATATATTATTGTTATGTCGTACGCCGTTACACCGTTGAAGAGATTCAAGATTCATATCGTCATCAACGGATCCGAATATCAAAGAAGAGGAGGAACCAAAAGTCTGGCAGACCGGACCGGTCCGCCCAAAGAAAAAGAACCGATTCGCTTGCTGAAAAGCCAGTACACCCCGGACCGATAGCGAACCAATAAAGCCAAAAATAAAAAGAACCGGTCCGCCTACCCGGATCGGTCCGCCCTGGATAAACTCGAACAGATCATGTTCAGATTTTTAAGGTCTAATACTTCTTATTTAATCCCACTACGGGGAGTTGGTTTAGCAAGACTTCTACACGATTTTCAGAGTATAAAAAAAAACTATAAGTCTTCATCTGTCGAGTCCCAAGACTCTAGTTTTTTTTTATTCACACAACCTTTCATACATTTGTGAATCTGTTTGTAACCCTAGAACACAATCCTTTATTGTTCAACCCGTGTGAAGAAGACCGCTCTTCTTCTTCATTGCTGCCCTACTGGAAAGGGATATCTTCAGCCGCCGACTACAGAATCTGACACCTGAGGGTAATTCTTAGTCACTTGTATTTTCATTGTAATCCGAAATTGTACGTTACAATATTATAATGGAAATAAATGGTTTTACCCCTTTAGGGGATTTTTCCTCACTTGTGTGTGCTTGAATAACTATTGCATGATCTCATCTTATTTCAATCACACCTAGTTGCATGTTTAGGGTTTGTTTGAGTTAAACTGAATTTAATTATATTATTTCTTATTTGAACACAAGCGCATACTCTTTCAATTTTGTTTTTTATAAAATTGAATTTGGTAATGTAATTGTGTGTGTGTGTGTGTGTGTTGGGTTCACTGTCTGTGTGTGTGTGTGCTATTGAATTTTTTTATAAAATTGAAATTGGTAATGTAACTGTGTGTGTTTTGGGGTCATTGTGTGTAATTGTTGAATTGTTTAGGATTCTTGAATTGTTGTTGACGGGTGGATTTGAACATTCAGGTGGCCATTGAGTTGGTTGAACCTGGGAATTTCAAATATATCGCATTATTATTTGCATTGTTGTTTGGGATTCTTGAATTGTTATTAACTGGTGGATTTGAGTTGGTTGGCCATATGCATTTCTAACATTTAGGGTTGTGACTAAACCGAATATAAATAAGTAATCATGCATTCACGTGAGAATACATGCATGCAAGTATCCCGTAAAGCAAGTGCTATATAACAAGTAATGAGGGTAAAAGGTAATAATGGAAACCGTAATAGATAGCCATTGGCTATGTATTGCAGTTCTTGTTACTATAATCTATGTAAGCATGCGTAAATTTACATTAAGTCAACTTGTTATATAACACTTGCTTTGGGGGGTCCATGTTAGTGGCATAAAGTTGTTACTTTTAGGGGAAGTTCTGTTACCTTATCTTAATATTCTCTCGGTACATACTAGATGATGCGATGTTAAGTGTTATTTCGATTGATAAATTGAAATAACACTTACAAATGTGAATCTATGTCGTGTACTTGGAGAACTATAGGGATATGCTGCCGAATTTTTCTCAAATTGGAACAATGTGCATGAGTTGTTAAGTATATTACAGAAATATGTGGTCTTGAATCGGATAGGACCACTCACCCTTTGGATGATATGGAGGAAACAGGAATTATATTGTTTTTATAATATAACGCCGAAAAATGAAATGTCAATCTTGTAGTAAATTATTTAATGGGAACTAAATGTTCACACTTTTATGTATATTAATCCATGAATATACGCTTCTTACCCATAATAAGTGATTATTTGTAGTAGTTGTGATGGGATATCCTAAATACATAGAATGGATGGATGAGACAAATAGATTAGGGGATGTGTTTTGCAGAGGTGCTAATGAATTTTTGAAAAACGCAAAGAGATGTCATAATAATGAAGAGTTCCAGTGTCCGTGTGCTAAGTGTAAGAATGGTAAGGTGTTTGAGTGGAAAACGGTTAAACTACATTTGTTAAGACGGGGTATGCAAGATAGTTATTAATTTTTTATTTTTCACGAGGACTTAAAACTTCTTTTTCTCCCCGAGAAACCTTCACAACAACCTCCAACAAGTAGGATAGATGTACAAGGGAAGGAGGACAATGTAGATCATAATATGCTAGAGGATTTAGTTGATGACACGTATGGAGTTCATGAAGTGGAAGAAAATGAGGTCACCGATGTTGTACAAGGTTCAAGTGCTCATGAAGATATCGGGATAAACCTTAATAATGACTAATAAAGTTTAAAATTTAAGGCGACCCAAACTTTGTACTCTGGCTGTGAGAAAGATCAAACAACTTTACATGCCATATTTGGTTTACATAGTTTGAAGACCCAATATGATTTGTTTGGAAATAGCGTGAGAGGAATTTTGAATTGGGTGAAGGGCTTACTACCCAAGAAGAATGCGCTTCCAATAGTTACCCTACTATGAATAACAGTCTAAAAGGTTTGGGACTGAAGTATAAATTAATTCATGCTCATATGTATGACCGCATATTATACCGAAAGGAGTATGAAAATCTCGATCGGTGTCCGGTATGCGATGAACCTAGAGATGTCCAATCTACTGGCAAGGAATGCATGTTCTCAAAAGTACCTCAAAAAGTGTAGAAATATTTTCTCGTTGGCCTGGATTAAAGCGGTTTTTCACAGTACCATGGATAGCGGAGGCAATGACTTGGTATGCTAGGGCAGAAGTAGGGGATAATCTCTTGCATCACCCTGTTGATTCTATAGCTGGGAAGAAGATGAGTTTTGAGTATCCCAATTTTGCTCAAGAACAACGTAAAATTCGTTCGGTAATATCAATAGATGGTTTCAATCCATTTGAAAATCTAAGCGCCAATCGGAGTGCATGACCAGTGATCCTATCCCCACTCGACATCCCTCATTCATAGTGTATGAGACCTTAATTTTCAATGTTCTCTTTATTGATACCTGGGCCAAAGGAACCAAATGACGACATCAATGTCTACCTGGTGTGACACCCCGCCCAATAAAATACCGGGTGATCGGTCCTATATCAAATTAAAATAGTAATCTCATCTGGTTCGTTCTTAGCATCACTGTCGAAAACTTTTTAAAACTTACTAACCACCTAGTATTCAAAAGCTGATGTCAAAAATTTAATATGTTTATTTAACAACAACAACCATATAAATATCAATAAGAACCATTCACACAAACCATGAATCTAAAGCAATACTGAATATATCAATAAATGATCGATCGAATAAACCGTCGATAGAAAACCAGCATCCACTAATATATTCCAACAAAGAATAGTAACCAATACAAAGTTCGACTGAAATGAAAATAGCTCGGGTAACATGCTCGAAAGAAATACCGAGTTGCATCATACTCTAGGAATGAAATGACTGAAGCGTGTATGTCCAAATCCTGCAACATCCACACCTGTTGCAGCTACGCATCCCTGGAACATATTTTCAAGTTTTACATCCCTGTGGCTGGATACCTAAAAGGTTTTGAAAATATTTTGCAAGTATGGGTCAGAGCCCAAAGTCCTTTTGAAAATATTTTTCAAGTGAATTAAAAGACAACAAATAAAATTTATGAATGCTCTTCATATTTAAGTTAGTGTCGCACTCCCTTGAGATACATCTCACCCCTCCTCTAAAGTGCACACCTAACGCTTTCTTCCTGACCCTCCTAGTTAGACCACCCCGTCTAACTAGCCTTGTTATGAAACTCCTTGAACTCTACTCTAACCCGAGTAATTTGTATCTTTACTTCGTAAGTTATTTATCGCATTAACTTAATTAATCATTTCTTAAAAGTCATATAACATTCACTAGTTATATAAGTAATACAAATTCTCTTAATTTATTTAATTACCCGTATATAATTATTTACTCCATTATATATGTAAGGACACAATTCTCCAATTGAGTCTCATTGTAGTTTTGGCTCAATTTCGGACAAAAACGTTTAAGTTATAGGATAGTGGTAAAGTGTATCCATTCAAACCTATGACGAAAAAGTTGAAGACGTAGCGGCCAAGAGTATAAAGCTTCATCGTATTGTCGTGTTTAATGTGCCTTGTTTCTACGTCATCAACATAGTTCCAATTTCTCCCAAGGTATGAATGCATTACATATATATATAGGAGCTTGGAACATTTTATATTGGGTGAATTTTATTTAAAACTGTTGTTTATTTTTCAGAAAGATTTCTATTAAAACTTTTATATAAAGTATATAAAGTTTCTGGGTTAAAACTCATATTTTTAGCTTTCTACTTTTTCGTTCGATACCGTCGTTCGAACGAGAATGTCGTTCTAACGAAGTCTGCCAACGAGTTCCCTTATTAGCCTCTGTAACATCGTTCGAATTGTCATTCGAACGAGATGGCTATTCGAATGAGATTTTTAATGAGTTCATTTTTTAATTCACCGGAACTTCGATAGAAAGCTCGTTCGAACGAGACTTCATTCGAATGAAAATCTCGTTCGAACGAGATTTGGCGGGAACAGTTAATTGACAGTTTTTGAGCAGTTTTTTCCACTTCCCCACTACTTTTTCCACTAACTCTTTTCCTGAATATCTAAGTGTGGGAACCAAGTTTTTTAACTTAAATTTTTCATACCCTACAACCTCTAAGAGAATGTTTGAGAGAGAAATTCAAAGTAGAAAAAGTTCAATGTTTGAGTGTTTAATATTTCAAAGAAAAATCTTTACAACACTTATGTTTTTACACCCATAGTTTATTTATTCCAAGCTTCAATATATGTATCTTTGCTTGGAGTTTTGGCACCGGTTTACTCTACCTATTGAAGAGTTCGTTTGGGTTTCCTTCTACATCCCTTAAAGAAGAAGTTCGTGTTTTTGGCTGCGGCATTCTCACATGGTGAAAGGCACCATGTGTGGTTGACAGTGTACCTATTGTCTCATTGCTGAAGTCCAAGATTTCGGTGGAACTCCAGGGTTGTCTACTAGGCGGAGGTGTTTACAATAAGACGCATCAAGGCTTGAAAGGGGTCAAGTCGAGGAAGTAAGTCATATGTCTTGTAATTTGTAAAACCATACTTAGTGGACTTAAGGCTAGGGTCGTCCGAGGTTTTTTCCTATTGTGCGTTTTTCCTCGTACATCGCGACGTAGTGATTCATTGTTTAATTTTATCTTGCTATATCACCTAGAACGCATGCTTAGGTAAAAAGATAAAAGTTGGTTTAATCACTACTTGTTTATTTTGGTGCTAAATTAAATTTGTGTAATGTGCAATTAATTCAAGTCATTAATTTAATGTGTCAAAATTTGGTTTGACCTAATCTGATTAAATGAAAAATATGACTTAGGAAAATTTCTAGGACTTGGGTGTTCCATCATATTTCACTTGGGTTTAATTTCAATTTGAATAGAAATTGAAATTTATTTTATTTGAACCATCATCTCGCTTTCGCATATTTAAAAAGGAATTTGTTTTTACTCTTTGATAAGTGAATTTAAAAACTGGGGGTCCACGCATTTTCAAATTGGTATAAGAGCCAAAATGATAAATTATTTCGTTAAAGATCCTTTAAATATTATTGGCTAAAATGGAATTTTTCCCATTCTCAAAATTTCCTATTTTCGATGGTTCCAATTACGCGTACTGGAAAGCGCGAATGAAATCGGCACTTAAATCTATCGACAAGAGGGTTTGGTTATCTGTAGTTAACCGGTGGTCTCCACCAACTCATTTAGTTGATAATGAACGTGTTCCCAAACCGACCGATAGGTGGAGTGAGAATGAATTTAAACTTTCTAATTTTAATTTTCGAGGTTTAAATGCCTTGTTTAGCACGATCACACCAGATAAATTTCAACGCAATATGACGTGTGAAACCGCTAAAGAAGCTTGGTATATTTTACAACTCACCCATGAAGGTACTAGTGTCGTTAAAGCTTCAAAACTCCAAAACCTCACCACTCAATTTGAAACCATCAAAATGAATGAAAAAGAAACCTTTGATGAATTTTATGCTAGACTTTCCGATATTATTAATTCATCTTTTAATTTGTGAGAGAAAATACCCAATAACCGAGTAGTAAAGAAAATTTTAAGGTCCCTACCCGATAGATTTATTCCAAAAGTGATCGTTTTAAATTCTTTACCAACTTTAGCCTCTATGAAATTAGAAGAGCTCGTAGGTGATTTACAAACCTATGAACTGGACATGTTTCCCTCTATAACTGAAAATAAAATAAAAAGGGCGTTGCTTTAAAAGCCCGAAAAGAGTAAAAATAAGTAGTAAAGAGTGAAAGTGATAGTGACTCGGAAGATATGGTCTTGTTTGCTAGGAAATTTCGAAAATTTCTAAAATTTAACAAAGATAAATTTAAAAATGATTTTAAGAAATTTGAAAAATCTACGCATGACAAAGCCGAGAAGATCCCTAAAACTATTAATGAACATTTAAATAGGGACGAGTCAAATAGGTGTTATGGTTGTGAAGGGTATGACCATAGGGAAAAAGAGTATCCCACTAAACTAAGGAGAGAGGGTAAGCAACCAATTTCTTTTAATGCAACCCTTAGTGATAGTGATAATGAAGAGGGACCCGATTCCCCCAGTGAGCCCAATTTTGTGGCTTTTATGGCTAGTCATGTGAGTGATAGTGAGCACTCTTCTATTGATGAAATTTTAACACATGACACTTCCGTGGTCAAAGTTTATGATTCCCTTATTTTTTATGGTAGTGGGAGTGAAAAAGAAAGAGAAAGTGAAAATGAAGAAGAGGTTGATGTGAGTGAACTTCAAAATATTTTTCAAGAACTTTATGAAGAATTTATTAAATTAAAAAGAGCTAATTTGAAGTTAGAAGCAAGTTTAAGAGAGAGTGTCAAGGTCGTTGATAGGGAGTTGGTTGAAGACCTTAGGACACGAGAGAGATCTCTTCGAGAGAATCTTGAATATGTAGAAGGCGAGAGAAATAGCCTTAGAGGTTTAATGAAATCCTTGAAAAAGGAGATTCTTGAGTTTGAGAAGAGAAATGTTTTGTTAGAGTCTAAAATTTTATAATTAGAAAATAAATTAAAAGACTCTACTAAAGTCAAATTTGATTTGGAATGTAGGTCCGAAAAACTAGATAAAATCTTAGGCACGGTCCAAATAAAAAATGACACTTGTGGTTTAGGCTTCGAAACTTGTAATGAATCAAATCATAAAGCCAAAAATAATATTTCAGGAGAATCACCTAGGAAATCCTTTAGAGATCACTCCTTAGGTAAATCTTCTCGCCGTGTCTTTAGGTGTTCACATTGTGGTCGAAAAGGTCTTCTTAGGAAATTTTGTTTTGATCTTAAACGAGTTCCTATAAAATCCAAAGGTAAGGCAACCGAGGTAGCCAAGATTCCTACACCCCGAAATCGTTATTCGTCATTAGTTTGGGTTAGGAGATCCGACTTGATAGCTTTACAAGATAGGGTTTTTGATTGTCATTTGCTTTCACATGCTTCCTCCCTTGCGAAATCTAAAGGTTGAATGTGTTAGTTTTATGTTCATACTTTAGCTTTTGTACTTCATGATAAATGTATGCTTGTTTAGTCATTTTCTAGTCTATGCTCCATGCTTAATCACATGCTAGAATTATGACCTTTGTTTATCTTTTGTATTTTACTTCTTTCTTTTTTGTTTGCATTAAATGAAAAATACAAAATATTTTTGTTTATCATTTGAATTTTATCTCTTGGTAATTTATGCTTAATGAAAAATTCAAATGATTTTGTTTGCCTTTTGAGTAAATATTGTTTATTTTTGGTTAAAAATGTCAAAAACTCAGAAAGATTTTTTTTATGTGTATTTTAGTTTGACACACTTTATGTGGCATATACTTGTGTTTGAATCCCATCTTTTATGCTCCCATGTGGCTAAAACTTTTGGTTTAGATTTTCAATCCTTATTATGTTCTTTACCATGCTTACATGGAGTAGTTGGATTTTGTGTTAATTAAATGGTTCTATTATTATATGCCTTAATTCACACATGCACGAGCTTTTTTGAAATTTAACTTCATATGTATATTTGAGCTTTGTGAGGTGTCTTTTTTTTTAAGGTTCAAGTCTTGGGGAGGGGGAGGGGGTAAGACTTGAACCCCCAACCTCTTGCAAAGCAAGGTATGGTGGTAACCATTGGGACAATCTTGTCATCTACATATTTGTGACCTAGGAGGACTAGTGCATGTCAAAATACGTTGCACGTGAGATTTGTGAGATATAAAAATAATATATATGAATGTGCACGGGGAAGGGATCCGGAAGGATTTATTATCCTTTGCGAATAGTAAGCCACCGTTTGTTTGGACCTAAAAGAAATACGTGGTCCAAAGGCCTAGAAATAAAATATGGCACTAAAAGGAAAAATAATTGCCAAGGCCTATGTTTAATTGATATATTCATTCAAAAAGAATAATATATATATGCTTATTGTGGGAGATTGGATGGTATATCAACGGTTTGCACAATGTCCGTTTATCCTAGTTGCGTTTTCAATGTCATGACTCTATTGGTTTGTAGAATCATCAATGTGCTAGGCTTATATGCATTGTGTATGTTTGTTCATTGAGTTCATCTTATATTGTCACGTGTGATTATATTCAAATGTGTTGAAGTTTGCAATCAATTGAGAACTCCGTGAACATGTTTGAAGTGATTGAGTCTAAATTTAATCGTTATTAGTTCACACCCCAACACTTTCGTTTCCATATGACACATTTTTGCCATACAAGTGTGAAAAGCTTATCTTATTTTGTGTCATTTATGTGTTTATATCTATATGTGTGTCCTTATGCTTTGCTTGTATCTATTGTGTATACATATATATGATATTTTGTTTAAGTCTTTGCCATATTTAGCTAGTCCATCTATGTTTTTAATTCATTTTTGGTATCTATCTAGTTGCATTCTTTGTTGATATCACATGCTTAATACTTTATGTATCATATTGGTATCATTTTCTTACATCTTAGTTGGTATCCGTTATTATTTGTTGGATTAATTATGATTTTGTTGCCCATGTGCTTTAATATTCTCATCACTTTCGCACTATTGCATGTTTAGCTTGTTATCCCATTCTATTCATCCCTTATACAATTTAGGCGGTGTATATGCTTTAATTGGGGAGATAAGTTAATTTATGATTCTTTAGCCTTTGTCTATTCCTGAACAAAAAGGGGAGAATGATAGGGGTAGAAATGGTATCTAATCCTATTATAATCGTATCTTAGTTTGGGAGATTTAACTTAGGGGGAGTCGCGACCTTCTTACGTAGATCATAGTTAAAGGGGAGAATTAATTAAGGGGGAGTATTTATTTATATTGCATATTGCATTTAATATTTTACTATTTCCTATGCGTTTAATGTGTTTACTTAAGTGTGCAAGAATTCTTCTATATATGGCAACTTTCTTCACCGGCAAAGATTTTGATCCTTGGGTCTTGTGCCAAGTATTGGGTGGGATGTTTTTGAGTCTAGTGAGCTTGACGGCCCTTTAGGATTTTTGTTGGTTTTTGTCCCGGATTAGCCAAAGGGGGAGATTTGTAAGGACACAATTCTCCAATTGAGTCTCATTGTAGTCTTGGCTCACTTCCGGACAAAAACATTTAAGTTATAGGATAGTGGTAAAGTGTATCCATTCAAGCCTATGGCAAAAGAGTTGAAGACATAGCGTCCAAGAGTATAAAGCTTCATCATATTTCCGTGTTTAATGGCCTTGTTTCTACGTCATCAACATAGTTCTAATTGCTCCCAAGGTATGAATGCATTACATATATATATAGGAGCTTGGAAC
The DNA here is from genome assembly GCA_949130495.1 of Sambucus nigra. Classification (NCBI taxonomy): domain Eukaryota; kingdom Viridiplantae; phylum Streptophyta; class Magnoliopsida; order Dipsacales; family Adoxaceae; genus Sambucus; species Sambucus nigra. The sequence continues at coordinate 461,187,818 of OX422211.1, read as the reverse complement.
ATTTTATATTGGGTGAATTTTATTTAAAACTGTTGTTTATTTTTCAGAAATATTTCTATTAAAACTTTTATATAAAGTATATAAGGTTCTTAGGCTAAAACTCATATTTTCAGCTTTCTGTTTTTTCGTTCGATATTATCATTCGAACGAGTTTATCGTTCGAACGAGAATGTCGTTCGAGCGAAGTTTGCCAATGAGTTCCCTTATTGGCCTCTGTAACATCGTTCGAATTGTCATTTGAACAAGATGTTGTTCGAACGAGACCTCGAACGAGATTTCTAACGAGTTCATTTTCTAATTCACTGGAACTTTGTTAGAAAGCTCATTCGAACGAGATTTGGCGGGAACAGTTAATTGGCAGTTTTTGAGCAGTTTTTCCCACTTTCCCACTACTTTTTCCACTAAGTCTTTTCCTGAATATCTAAGTGCGGGAACTAAGTTTTTAACTTAACTTTTTCATATCCTACAACCTCTAAGAGAGTGTTTAAGAGAGAAATTCAAAGTAGAAAAAGTTCAATGTTTGAGTGTTTAATATATCAATGAAAAATCTTTACAACACTTATGTTTTTACACCCATAGTTTATTTATTACAAGCTTCAATATATATATCTTTGCTTGGAGTTTTGGCACCGGTTTACTCTACCTTTGAAGAGTTCGTTTGGGTTTCCTTCTACATCCCATAAAGAAGAAGTTCGTGTTTTTGGCTGCGGCATTCTCACATGGTGAAAGGCACCATGTGTGGTCGACGATGTACCTATTGTCTCATTGGTGAAGTCCAAGATTCCGGTGGAGCTCCGGGGTTGTCTACTAGGCGGAGGAATTTATAAGAAGACGCGTTAAGGCTTAAAAGGGGTTGAGTCAAGGAAGTAAGTCATCTGACTTGTAATTTGTAAAACCATACTTAGTGGACTTAAGTCTAGGGCCGCCCGAGGTTTTTTTCCCATTGTGGGTTTTTCCTCGTATATCGCGGCGTAGTGATTCATTGTTTAAATTTATCTTGCTATATCACCTAGAACGGATGCTTAGGTAAAAAGATAAAATTTGGTTTAATCACTACTTGTTTATTTTGGTGCTAAATTAAATTTGGGTAATGTGTAGTTAATTCAAGTCATTAATTTAATCTGTTAAAATTTGTTTTGGCCTAATCTGATGAAATGAAAAATATGACTTAGGCGAATTTCTAGGACTTGGGTGTTCCATCATATTTCACTTGGGTTTAATTTTAATTTGAACCATCATCTCGCTTCTGCATATTTAAAAAGGAAATTGTTTATACTCTTTGATAAGTGAATTTAAAAATTGGGGGTCCACGCTTTTTCAATATACGTAGAACTATATTCCACAATTATACATATGTTGAATATAAATAAAACCGCTCTTAAAATCCATATAACATTCACTAGTTAAATAAGTAATACAAATTCTCTTCATGTATTTGATTACCCGTATATAATTATCTACTCCATTATATACGTAGAACTATATTCCACAATCACACATATGTTGAATATAATTAAAACCATCCTTCCGAGTAATACCTCATCGGATGCATTCTCTAAAGTGCTATCTTCCCAAGTCTACTCAGTCCCACCTGGATTTATGAGATAGCTAGCCACTGCCGAATCAGAATATAGAAATATAAACGTATTGGAGGTGGTCATATTCCCCCGAGTGTAAAGACAATCATCTCAATGCCCACCTCTATTTGGATGCTATGACCTGGGGATATACTCGCCCTATTCCTCAAGTTAGGGGATTCACCCTCATCGCGCAACCTCTCCCGATAGCACTAGAGCATATAATTCTAAATAAATACCTAGCCACCAGTATTTATGAGCACACAATATATATACTATCACACTACCGTATATGTATATATATATATATATATATATATAATTTAATCCCGGCTTTACCGTGTACAAAGTCCGTAACACTAGCCAACATATTTCCGAGTCTATGGTCCAACTCTAATTTAATTAATTTACCCATTAGTTAAGTTAATATCTCCCTGAGTCTATGGTCCGACTCTAATTTAATTAATATGCCCATTAACTAACTTAATATCTCCCCGAGTCTATGGTTCGACTCTAATTTAATTAATATATCTCTCTGGTGTCACACAACCAATGTACCTGGACTCGCTCACCTGACCCGAATTTCCATCTCTTATAACGTACTTCTCAAAATTCCATTATAAAGAGAATGCTCCTAATTAAATAATATTTAACAATTTATTATATCATCCTATAATAAATTATTCCAGCTATCAGCTTTAATTAATTAATCCCCTATTAATTAATCAATTATCATGGCATCACTCGACCAAAATATCCGGACACCCCCTTGGTCCATAATACAATATCCCAATTAATTATTCAAAATTCTCCTCTATAAAGTTTGCACAATTATTAATATGAGGTTTTCAATTTACTCAATCTGCCCAGATTTTTAAAATGCCGTTTTGGGGCCGTTTTGGGAAAAGCGTATTAGAGAACGAAAGTTAAAAAATGCCATTTTCTAGAGGACAACTCGGACATAATCGCCATTAACAGCTTGTGTGAAGCTTTTTACCCAGAATTATCCACTAAAATTCTTATGAATCAAAACCAGTCCCAATAACTAGATTTGTAACTTCCCCAAATCAAAACCCAATCTGTATTAACCCAATCCAAATAACATTTGTAAAACACTTACTATGATATGAATTGAATATCACCAATTTACATTGAAGCAATCTAACCAATTGCCTTATAAATTAGTAGTGTCTGATTATCCTTTGGTGTAGAGATCGTTGTGTGATGAAGAAGACCTTCCTTGTTCTTCCTCTTTGGCTCTCAAGAGTCCTCCCTCTTGCTCCCTTATGTTCTCAAATTTCTCCCAAATGAGTTATAGTTGCCCACAACTCCAAAACGTAGATTTTTATCTCCAAATCCCATTTTTAATCATATGGGCCTAATTAAAATGCCCAAATATCCCCGAGTGGGCTCGATTATGCCTAAAAATATTCCTTGACCCATTTACCACCCCGAGTACACTTTTCTGACTATCTCGGCCCATTCGGACTCAATCGCGCACTCAGAATTGACATCCGAATTAATTTATAAAAAGTTCCTGTCTCACACCCAACTTAGTCTATATCCGACTTTCAGCTGAGTTAAATAAATACCACGTCACTTATACACGTTATGATGTAAATAAATTATTTCTATTCACTTAGTAATTTAATTTCCATAAATATTAACCATCTTCTCTCCGATTAATACTTAAATAAATATTAATATAACTAATTAAATTAAATTACGACACACAAGTAATTTAAAATTTTCCCGTATTAATTAGATATTAAATGCACATAAATACGGGGGGTTACATATGCCCCCCTTACAAAGAAATTTCGTCCCCAAAATTTGGTCATAACTGTGGCGAATAACTCTGGAAACTGCTCTCACATATCCTACTACCGCTCCCACGTATACTCATCAATACTGTGATGACCCCACTCCACTCCACTCTAACTGGTGCTACTACGTTAAACTGCAGCTTGCGCTCACATAGCTACTACTCTCTCCTCATATGAGGTGTCTTATTGCAAGTCATTCTCCTCGAGTGGAACGTTCCCAAAAATCCCTATCGTTCCTCCTGTATCTCTCCAGCTATGCCACGTGGGACACATCACGTATCCACTGAAGATGTTCTGGAAAACCCAGTCGATAAGCCACCGGTCCCACCCTCTCAAAGATAGGGAAAGGACCCACATACCTCAATGATAGCTTCCCTTTCTTGTCAAACTTCACCACTCCTTTCATAGGAGACACCCGAACTAATACCTGGTCACAAAGCTTTAACTCAATGGACCCTAACAATATAGTGCCCCAAAAGATGAGCCTATACTCCACCGACTCCATTATCTTTACGTTAGGAAATTCCCCTCCTTACGTCTCTGAACTATACGAAATGACACAACTTACTCAATTCCTGTTGCTGGACCATAACCCATTTCGGGTCCTAGCAGCTTGTTATTTCCCCACCTCTTATCAACTAAAGGTGGATAATGAAACATTTCCTGTAAATTCTCCCAAGGTGTCACTCAGATACTAAACTGTTACGAGGCATCACACGTAACTCTGCATGTGGTAATTACTACTTCTGAATTAGCCAAAAATCTAGAATGCACAATCCTCACTTCCCGTCTACCCATAAACTTATGGGCAACACGTTCAACCCAATATGTAATTCTGTCTCTATCGCCTCCTGACACTTTTTACCAGAGGTAGGACTGAAAGGTCTCACCTAAATTCCCAACAATATTAAATGACACCTTGTTTTGTTTCACTCCTTCCCATTAATAGTAAAGTTGAGCCTACTACTCGATAGTATAACCCATTTCGAGACAACAATTCGTGTTCAGGTCAATCCATTCAACAACCCGATGGAAATCTTGACCCCTCCACGATTTTTACCAACCTGAGCATTAATTCCATCTCTAGAACCATAAAATTTCAAAACTTCTTGGTTGATACCCTCAAATCAACCTTTTTTCTATTCATAAATGGTCTATCCGGAGACAAATTCACTATGTCTCACTTAACACCAATTCCCATGCTCAAGAACTATATTCCTTGTGTAGTTTTTGTCAGATAGGAATCTACACCTTGTTATGCGTAAGACCATTCCAAGCATATAACTAAGTGATAATCTTTTCTATTTTTCCAGAAACGTGACTTCTTTCTCGCCTTAAGCAATTTTGTTACATGCGCATCCACCGTCTTTACACTCCTCACGGTCGAGATAGTTCACCTTGATACGCATATAGTTGGATTATTTCCTCTTTCAAATGGATTTCAGTTCACTGCACTTTCCCACTTATTTTCTGGCCGCCCTGCAGGCATACATTCAATATATTCATTCACACATCCCTTTATTTAAGACGGCTCTGAAATCACACTAACCAGGGCGCCCATACATCCTAAATCCCATGCATATTTGCAAAACATCATAGACGTCACATACGTATCCCACATATCTTATATCATATGATTACATTCTATATTTCCCCAAATCGCAATTTAATCTTCTCGATGTTGCCTCGCCCATTAACTTGCGGTGCACAAGTTTTCTCAGTGCTTCTTTCGCAGCACTACCCGGCTATACTGGCCTTATAGCGTAATAGCTTTCACCTCAAAGTGTAACTCCACACGTTTAAAAATCACCCTTTAAACTGGTGTCCTAGCATCATATAATGTCTTTCCATTACTGACGTTTATTAGGTCTTATGCGCGTAACATTTCACAACAAAGCCCAAAAAAACTTTCCCTAATGCATTAAATACTAGCATTATCGTTCGTTAATTTTCGTAGACCCGAGCATATAACCGGGACACCCAAAGCTCTGTCCCTGTACTCAAAGGTCTAATTGTCGACTCCCACGTCTGTAAAGGAGTTATATAATGCCGTGCACACACTATCACTAAGTTCTCAGCGCTAAGTCACTAACGAGCTAAATCTCTTTGTTCCATGGCCCATCCGCCATGCCCCGAATCACATCAGTAAAAATCCCTACGCACTGGGATATAATATACTAGACAACCCTACTCTCTGAATTCTATTTTATAAATTATTTCCGCGAGCCCAACCTTCTTTCAGGTGGAACCTCGCAAAGAATACACATTCTGCCCTGGAATAGCGAACACGATAGTCTTACTGTAACGACCCACTATCGCTTACCCGTCGCTAACCAATCTGTACCCAGGATAAAATCATGCTCGCATAGCCCTTCTCAAAAGGAGTTAACCTTATAAAATGTCCCATCTCAGTGTTCACACCTTCTCCTCTGCAGGTAAAACAAAAGAGATCCTCGTTACCCCGCGGTAAACATATACTTAATAGTCACACTACGGTACACCCACTAAACTCGTCTCCCTTGCAAGTATAGTGTTAAGAAGAATACCGTGACTAATCGTGTCACAAAGTTTACCCCATCTATCCGATGATAAAACTCATACTCGTACTCGCCTATACACCAGTGGCCCAAATGGTTCCTGAACATAATATTCTCATCCAGCCGAACCAAAACTTCATAATTGTTTTCCCTACTAGGCATCCCACTCCTACCCCCTGATTCACTGTGGACATAATCAATTGTTGTGGTCCCACTTTCCACACATAAGACACTTCCCTGTGTCAATACCCTGTCTCTGGCCCCACTGGCCATACGGGGTTGTCCTTCTCGCGTACTTGGCAGACTTTATCTTGATTGCTACCCCCGTTGTCCCTTTGGCTTCGCTGGCCTCAATGACCCTAATTGAATCCATCGTCACTCGGTAGGAATTTCACTTATCTAAATCATATAAATGGGTTCCTTTACTGGGTATCCCCTTGTGGTGCCTCACTAGCACTGCTAAATACGATCTTGCCTTTTGGTCAGATATTCCACCTCCCTTGGCTTCTTTCTCACATAAGTATTGATATCAAATCGAAAACATGCTACCTTGATGACTATATCCCCAGTCATCCTAGCCGGAGTTTTCCATCCACGCTTGTGTATTACCCACGAGTCCATTATTAACCCATCGACCCCTTATTGACCTCCACATCCACCTCGTTGGGTATGAAGTTTGTTGCATAATTCAACTTTCCCTTATGTTCGGCCACTGTCCGACCCTTCTGAAGTAAGTACTGAAATCTCGTTTGCCTACTGGTTCAAACGGATGATGCGAATATTTGTGGTCAAACCGCACCCTAAATTTCTTATTATTTATGGTGTTTTTCCATGGTTGTGGTGACTGACTCCTACCACTACAATACCGCCCCACTGGGCCAAAAATTTCATTCAAAATTTAGTCCTGGGTGCCACCATACATCACCCTACACAATTGTCTTTGGGTTATTTCCTTCCATTGACTTATCGCCCTACTCTGCTACTCGAATCCTTATAGATAGCCCTTCCAAATGGTTCCTTCCACACTTTCCTCACCTTTTGCTGACTACGGCGGGTGAGACTGAAATTGTACCACTGTTATCTACAACAGTGCTTTGGGAGACTATCGCTCCCTGCTGATTATTCTATCCCCACTGGCCTGAACAAAAATCAAGGTGATTCCTATCACGATCACCATTTCCAAAATACCCTATGTCTTCTGTTGAGCCTCTCCTCCTATAATTCTCCTATGGACCTCGTTGGTCATCCCAAAGAATGTGTAGTATACAAAGCCCAACCGAACTTGTGTATGAATCACCTCACTATACTTGATAGTTGGAGAACGTAACTCGCATATGTAGAGGAATACAACCATCCTATCATAAGGCTTTATATCAAAGAACGCTAAGCTGAAACGTAAAAATTCGCACAGATCCTAAGGACATTAGAACCTGATGCTGTGATACCATCTGTGACACCCCGCCCAATAAAATACCGGGTGATCAGTCCTATATCAAATTAAAACATGAATCTTATCTGATTCATTCTTAGCATCACTGTCGAAAACTTTTTAAAACTTACTAACCACCTAGTATTCAAAATCTGATGTCAAAATTTTAATCTGTTTATTTAACAACAACAACCATATAAATATCAATACGAACCATTAACACAAATCATGAATCTAAAGCAATACTGAATAAATCAATAAATGACCGACCGAATAAACCATCGGCAGAAAACCAACATCCACTTATATAATCCAACCAAGAATAGTAACCAAAACAAAGTCCGACTGAAATGAAAATAGTTGGGGCAACATGCCCGAAAGAAATATCAAGCTGCATCCTACTCTAGGAATGAAATAACTCAAGCGTCTATGTCCAAATCCTGAAACATCTACACCTGTTGCAGCTACGCATCCCTGGAACAGATCTTCATGTTTGGCATCCCTGTGGCCGGATACCTAAAAGGTTTTGAAAATATTTTGCAAGTATGAGTCAAAGCCCAGTGTCCTTTTGAAAATATTTTGCAAGTGAATTAAAAGGCAACAATTAAAATATATGAATGCTCTTCATATTTAATTTAGTGTCACACTCCCTTGAGATACATCTCACCCCTCCTCTAAAGTTCACACTTAACGCTTTCTTCCTGACCCTCCTAGTTACACCACCCCGTCTAACTAGCCTTGTCGTGAAACTCCTTGAACTCTACTCTAACCCGAGTAATTTGTATCTTTACTTCGTAAGTTATTTATTGCATTAACTTAATTAATCATTTCTTAAAAGTCATATAACATTCACTAGTTATATAAGTAATACAAATTCTCTTCATGTATTTAATTACCCGTATATAATTATTTACTCCATTATATACGTAGAACTATATTCCACAATTATACATATGTTGAATATAAATAAAACCGCTTTTAAAAGCCATATAACATTCACTAGTTATATAAGTAATACAAATTCTCTTCATGTATTTAATTACCCGAATGTAATTATCTACTCCATTATATATACGTATAACTATATTCCACAATCACACATATGTTGAATATAATTAAAACCATCCTTTCGAGTAATACCTCATCGGATGCATTCTCTAAAGTGCTATCTTCCCAGGCTACTCAGTCCCACTTGGATTTCTGAGACACCTAGCCACCGCCGAATCAGAACATAGAAATATAAACGTATTGGAGGCGGTCATATTCCCCCGAGTGTAAAGAAAATCATCTCAATGCCCACCTCTATTTGGATGCTATGACCTGGGGATATACTCGCCCTACTCCTCAAGTTAGGGGATTCACCCTCATCGCGCAACTTCCCCCCAATAGCACTAGAGCATATAATTCTATATAAATACCTAGCCACCGGTATTTATGAACACACAATATGTATACTATCACATTACCGTATATATATATAATTTAATCCCGGCTTTACCGTGTACAAAGTCCGTAACACTAGCCAACATATTCCCGAGTCTATGATCCGACTCTAATTTAATTAATTTACCCATTAATGAAGTTAATATCTCCCTGAGTCTATGGTGCGACTCTAATGTAATTAATATGCCCATTAATTAACTTGATATCTCCCCGAGTTTATGGTCCGACTCTAATTTAATTAATATACTTATTAATTAATTTAATATCTCCCCGGTGTCACACAACCAATGCACCCAGTCTCGCTCACCTGGCCCAAATTTCCATCTCTTAGAACGTACTCCTCAAAATTCCATTATAAAGAGAACGCTCTTAATTAAATAATATTTAACAATTTATTATATCACCCTATAATAAATTATTCCAGCTATAAGCTTTAATTAATTAATTCCCCAATAATTAATCTATTATCATGGCATCACTCAACCAAAATATCCGGACACCCCCTTGGTCCATAATACAATATCCCTAATTAATTATTCAAAATTCTCCTCAATAAAGTTTGCATAATTATTAATCTGAGGTTTTCAAAATTCTCCTGAATAAAGTTAGAAAACACCATTTTCTAGAGGGATTTGCGGACATAATCGCCATTAACAGCTTGTGTGAAGCTTTTTACCGAGAATTATCCACTAAAATCCTTATGAATCAAAACCAGTCCCAATAACTTGATTTGTAACTTCTCCAAATCAAAACCTAATTTGTATTAACCCAATCCAAAAATTATTTGTATAACACCTACTATGATATGAATTGAATATCACCAACTTACATTGAACCAATCTAACCACTTGCCTTATTAATTCGTAGTGTATGATTATCCTTTGGTGTAGAGATCGTTGTGTGATGAATAACACCTTCCTTGTTCTTCCCCTTTGGTTCTCAAGAGTCCTCCCTCTTTGTCCCATATGTTCTCAAATTTCTCCCAAATGAGTTATGTCTGCCTACGACTCCAAAACTTAGGTTTTTATCTCCAAATCCCATTTTTAATCATACGGGCCTAATTAAAATGGCCCAAATACCCCTGAGTGGACTCGGTTATGCCCAAAAATATCTCGTGACCCATTACCACCCCCGAGTAAACTTTTCTGACTATCTTAGCCCATCCGGACTCAACCATGCACTCGAAATTGACATCCGAATAAATTTATAAAAAGTCCCTGTCTCACACCCAACTTAGTCTATATTCGACTTCCGGCTGAGATAAATAAATGTCATGTCACTTATACACATTATGACGTAAATAAATTATTACTATTCACTTAGTAATTTAATTTCCGTAAATATTAACCATCTTCTCTCAGATTAATATATAAATAAATATTAACATAACTAATTCAATTAAATTACGACACACAAGTAATTTAAAATTTTCCCAAATTAATTATACATTAAATGCATAGAAATACGAGGTGTTACACCTGGCTCCTTTAGTAGAAGAATCAAATGAGTGGTAGGAAGAGGGTGTGCAAGCATTTGACTCTTTTAAAAAAGAAGAGTTTACGCTAAAAGCTATGTTGATGTGGGAAATTCATGATTTTCCAACTTATGGGACATTATCCGACTGCGTAGTACACGGTTATTTGGGGTGCCCTATTTGTGGAGAGGAGACTAATCTCTTCATCTCCACGCTAGCTCAAGAATGTATACCATTGCCATAGGAGGTTTTTACCCTTCGCACATAGTTTTAGATTTGAGAAACGTTCTAATTTTTTTACCGTGCGGGGTTGAACATAGGCTATATGAAACCCCGCCTAATTTAAATACTGAGTGATCAGTCATCTATTAAATTAAAACAAAATATCCAATTGGTCCATCCTTAGCATCACTGTCATAATTATTAATTACTAACCACCTAATAGTTAATTAAGCCGGTGTCAAAATTTTATATTTCATTTAACAGCCCATGAATATGCGAAACTAAAGTAAACCATTCACATCATAATATAATCCAAGCCATCAAGAGATAATAATAAATCAATGTTATGCCGAATAACTCGTCGGCGAAAATCCAAATCCAAATAAATAATCTACACAAGTGATAAATAAAACTAATGCAAGTCAAAATCTGAATAACTGAAATAAGTACTGAAGGATAACATGTCGATAATGAAATACTAAACTGAAATCCTACACTAGATCTGAAGGAAGAAATCGTCTAATCAAGATCCTACAAGCCTCTACAACGCTGCAGCCCTGGGTCCCTGGCATGAATCGTCAAGTCTGGCGTCCCTGTGGTTGGACACCTAAAAGGTTTTGAAAAATATTTTATAGCAAGGGTTAGAACCCAAAACATTTTAAAAATATTTTGCAAGTATTTATCACAGTTTAAAAATCAGTTATTGATTACACATGTTATGTTCGCGTACACTCTCTTGAGTTTCCTCACCTCTCATCTATTGCGCACGCCCAATGTCTCTACTTAGCCTACCTAGCTATCCTACCCAAGCGAACTAGACATAAGTATTATCTTTTACGACTAACACTTCCAAGTCCCTCTATCGCCCATACAGTGCATATCTTATTAACATCGCTCGTATGTTATAATCATTCTAACTAACATTTTTCACATGTTATCATTTAATCATGTAATTAAGTTTATCTACTTAAATTATTTTTTAATTATTTATCATATAGCAGTCTACTATCACACATAAGTAGGTTATTCATACGGTATATATTTCACACACAATATATACTATAAGTACAAACTTTGCTATCCTGTCCTCGTATCACACATGGAGGACTATTAGTTCGGAATGTTACCTCGACTCCCATATCTATTTCATATATTAGTTCGAAATGTTACCTCGACCCCAATATCTATTTCAAGTATTGGTTCAGAATGTTACCTCGACCCCAATATCTATTTTATGTATTGGTTCGGAATGTTACCTCAACCCCAATATCTATTTCATATAATGGAAGTGCACATACATAAATATCATAACTTCGTATGTAGTATATATATCTCACATACTCACCGTACTTGTAATTTTACGATTTTCTCACTATCGTATTTATTCGAATATCAATCACTAGTTTAAGGGCCCTAGTTACCCCTTTATTTCTTTTCGAAGTTAACCCTATTTCACACTACAAATCTACATACAAAAGTCACTCGAAATTCTCATAAATTATTATCTTTCACTCCGATAAATTTCATCACAAATTTAGGTTCGTTCAATAAAAATTTCCTTCCTGAAAAGTCGTTCGAACGACACTGGAATCTCGTTCGAATGAGATATCCGGTTCGTTCAAACGAACTACAAATGACTTCTTATTTTAATGCTCTAAAATCTCGTTGGATGTTCGTTATAAACCTCGTTATAACATGGCCGTTCGAATGACATCTGCCCAGATCGTACCCTACCTTTGAAAAGTGGATTTTTCACCATTTTTACTCACCCAACTCACACGATACTATACCAAACTTATTTCCAATGATCCTAAACGTCACCAACATGTGTTAGGATGATTACCAACGTAATTAACTCCTCAAAACATTAAGATTTCCACTCAAGAACGAATCAAATCCATTTATTAACCAAAACCCTAGATTTTTGTGTTCTTCATGCATGCTCAACAAAAACCCAGATTTTTTCCATCTAAATCAACACCCATTTACTGATTCCGTGTTCTCTATATAAATCAATCCAGTTTACATGCAAATCCTACACATAACATGGATTTAATTCAAGTTACATCAACATCATCAACCCTATTTTCCCATGGGTATTATAATTTCAAATAAAAACCATAAATAAACACTTGTAATGTATATATGATGGATTGATGATCTCCTCTTACAATCCTCTCTCCCAAGTTATTTGTGGTGCAAAATCAAGATGAAATCTCCAAGATTTCCTTCAAAACCTCCAAAAACTCTTTCATTTTTCTTCTTTAATGGCCTCTCTCAGGTTTTCAAACTCCTAACCCTAGCCTCACTCTCTTCTTATCAAATATAAGACTTATAATTTCATAGGTCTCTTAACCCTAACATTTCAAGTGACTAAAACGCCCTCAATAGGTGCTGATTTGGTCTAAGATTGACCCTGGATGATATGCCCAAGTGTCACCTCGGGTCAGAAACTACAACCTCGGCCAAGACATTGTCGAGGTTGGGAATGCCTTGGTTCCGTGAGAACACACCTCAGACATGGCAAGGTCAGCCCTAGCTGACACTACCACCAAACTCATCAAGGGGACAAAGAGTGTATCATAAGGGTCAGCAGCTCTTCAGTTCACCTGGGAATGACAACCTTTGCCAGGGGTAGGCCGAGGTAGCGAGGATCCATACTTCCACAAAAGGTCGACCTCATAAGTAAATCAGTCGATGTTCCACGCACATGCCATCTTAACCTCGGCCTAGGCCGACCCTAACTCCTTATCTCGGCTTCACTTAAGCCGAGACCTTAGTGACTCATCTCGGATTATATGGATAATCGGACCTTACCAGCCTCGGCCTCTTCCAGGCCGAGGTCAGGACTAAGCATCGAGGCCGAGCTCTTATTGGCATATGTGTGGATAAGGACACGTGGACACAATTCAGTTATAACAAATCATTACCCTTACCTGAGGGGAATATTTTATCACCATTATCTACTTGTGACAGTGATAGATGTCTTCATCAGATTGGCTAGATCAACACACACATGCTCATTGCATGCATAGGGGGTACATTACACCCCCAGGCACTATATATAGAGGTCATCCTCTACCTTGCAAAGGATCCCCGAAATTAGTAACCCTAGCTGAAACTCTGTTCAAATACACAATAGAGAGAGAAAGCTTGAGAGATTGTATCTATGGCCATTAGTGCCCTCACAAATTGATTCACATCATACACTTACATAGTGGACGTAGGCCTAATTGGGTGAACCACTTATATTCCGGTGTAAATTCTCTTCTCCTCATCTCCTTCTACTATATGTGTATATACCCTATGCTGCCATTGTTAACATTGAGTTGAGCTCACAAACACCTTGGAGGGTGGTGCTATTTCCAGCATCATCATTTTGGCGCCGTCTGTGGGAACTAGAAGCTGTCTCTTCCTCTTCTTCAGCTTAGCCTCACCGAAGACTCTGGTTGTGAACCAGGCACCACCCCTTGTGTGGAGCTGTTTCACCATTGAAAGAAGTACTTTAAGGTATTAAGATCACCTGCTACTCAAGCTCTTATTTGCTAACACATGGCACCAGAATTACCACCGCCTCTTTCACCGCCTGGTGGGGGAGGGCCTAGTTCCAGCCAGGCACCGCCTCAGTCCGAAATGGCGGAGGTAGCTGCCGCCTTGAGGTTTTTGGCTGTAACACAACAAGCTATGTAGGAGCAGTTTGCACAGCTCAGCCAAACTATGATGAGGCCACCTGGAGTATCACCGGAGATGATCACTCCAGCGGCTGTCCAGCCTCATCCTGACGCCAGGGGACCACCCCATGCACCAATGAAGGACCATCCTGCACCCCAGCGGAGGAGGGACGTTATCGACCCTAGGCATAAGGAAACACTTGTCCGGAGGACAGGTATGACGATCTAGAGGCGGAAGAGGTCCCGGAGGATTATTGGGAGCCGTATGAGGTTTTGAATAATACGGTACGTCCTTTTCAGCAGAGCCGAGGCTGTATCAACCGAAGAGGTGAAGAGGCCCAACAAAGAGGATCAACTTTTGATCGATTGAGCAGAGGGTCAGCCTTTGAGAGGTTGGGCCCAGTGAATGACCTAAGACAGAGGTTATCAAGGTCGAGAAGCGCAACCGGCTCGTAAAGAGGAGACAGACAGGGTCGGCCTGATCAAGTCCAACCCCGTGAAGGAAGGGGCAAAGACCAGGAAGAGGTCAATAGCCGACATAGTGCTGCGGCAGGGGAACCCTCAGTCCATACCTTGGAGGTGGATGGGGACAACCTCGGCCAAGCCGATGGTAGGAGACCATGGAATGACTCTATCCAACATCTTGAGGAGAAGATAGGAGACCTCATCAAAAGTAGGGATCCACTGCAAAGGGGTTACTCAGAGGGCTCTCCATTCGTAGCTAAGATAGTGAGCTTCCCGACCCCTGCTAAGTTCAAACCACCAGTGGTGTCTCCCAAGTATGATGGTAGCACCAACCCTGTACATCACATTGAGATGTATTAGTCGGCGGCGGATATCTACTCGATACCGGATGAGATGAAGTGTAGGGCCTTCTCTGGGACCTTGACAGGAGCGACGCACAGCTGGTTCACCTCTGTTCCAAAGAATTCAAATGAGAACTTCAAGGGCTTGGCCGAACGATTCATTCACAACTTCTGCTTTGGGGTAAGACCTCAAAAGAAGACCACTCATCTACTGTATGTTAAGCAAGGCAAGGACGAGAGCCTAAGGGACTACATCGCCAGGTTCAACAAAGAGAAACATGAGGTTGAAGATTACGAAGAGAATATAGCCATGACAGCCCTCATAGGAGGTCTTTAGAAAGGGAAGTTATTGTGGAAACTCGCGGAAGACCCTCCCACGTCCATGGCAGAGTTACTGGCAACTGCGGGAAAAGTCATGAATGCCGAAGAGGCAATGGCCGCCAAGTATGAGGATGAGAACTGCGGTAGTAACGGGAAGTCCCAAAGAAAGAAAGATGGAAAGAAGAGGTCACCCGATGACAAGTTTGCTCACTATACTCCTCTAACCGTGAGCTGTGAGCATATCCTCAACAAGATTAAGAATGATAGGACTCTAAGATGTCCAGAGAAACTGAAGGCCCCTCCGCATAAGAGGAATAAAAACTTATGGTGTGAGTTCCACCGGGACCATGGCCATGTTACAGACAGATGCTTCGCCTTGAAGGATGAGATTGAGAAGATGTTAAAATTCAAAAAGCTGAGGAAGTATGTTGATGGCAAAGCTCCTAAGGGGGGAAGAGATGACCCTAAGAAAAGGAGAAATGATAGATGCCGTGACGATGCCCCAGCTAGAGGAGGCAATGACTCGGAAGATGACGATGAAGACGATCCGGACCTTCCGCCGAAAGATGATAACACCCCAGTGAAGAGTGTTGGCATGATCTCCTTTGGTGTTGACACTATATGCGGAGGACTTGCGGGAGGTGGTTTTGAAGTGGCTAACAGGAAAGCTCATGTAGCAGAGGCCAAGTCGGTGGCCAAACTTGAGGTTGTAAATCTAACATCTTTCGATACATCGCAGAAGAGAAAGAAGGTGGACATGGACACCCTTATAGTCGGGTTCTCCCGACTCGACTTCAAAGGTATCTTAGCCCCGCATGATGACCGTTTGGTAATAACAACAAGAGTGCATGGGTACGAGGTGCAGAGGATCCTCATGGACGGAGGGAGTTCAGCAGACATAATGTTTTGGCCTTGCTTGAAGAGCCTAGGTCTTAGCAGAGCTAGGCTGGTACCCTATCATCATCCCTTGCTTCAGCGGCGAAAAGGTCCACCCATTGGGCATGTATGAGATGGACGTACGGATGGGTGACGAGTGGCCTAAGAGGTTGACCCGGAAGATAATTTTTTTCTTAATGGATAAAAACGTCTTCTCGGCCTATAACCTCATCATAGGAAGAGTGGCCCTTAAGGAGTTTGAAGCTGTGCCGTCGACGGTCCACCAGATGCTAAAATCTTCGACCCCCTATGGGATAGGGGAAGTGCAGGGTGACCAGACCATAGCACGAGAATGTTACTTCAACTCGGCCGAAGAGAGGGAGGCCCGTAAGAGGGCAACCACCACCTATAGCATTGATACATTGGACCCGAGAGATAAAATAAAGTTAAAGAAGGGAGAGGCCGCGGAAGAGGTAGAATCCACCGTCCTTAATGAGGACGAACCGGAAAAAACCATCCAGGTCGGCAAAGCCCTAAAGACAAAAATCAAGGAAGAGCTGATGAACTTCCTCAGGAAGAGACAGAGTGTCTTCGCTTGGATTCACGCAGACATGCCCGGTATCAACCCTGAAGTTATGAGTCACAAGCTCAATGTGACCAAAGAGGCCAAGCCTATCAAACAAAGATGAAGAGTCTACTCCAGATAGATGTACTACGTTATCCGAGAAGAGGTCAAAAAATTAGAAGAGGCTGAGTTTATAAGAGAAGTCATATACCCGGAGTGGTTGTTAAATGCAGTCATCGTGCCCAAAGCCAATGGGAAGTGGAGAATGTGCGTTGATTTCACTGACCTGAACAGGTCTTGCCCAAAAGACAGCTATCTCTTACCTCGAATAGATCAGATGGTAGATGCTACTACAGGGCATGAGCTCATGAGCTTTATGAACGCGTATTCAGGCTACAATCAGATCTTCATGGATACAGAAGACTCAGAGAAGACAACCTTCATTACCGATAAAGGGACATACTGCTACAAGGTGATGCCCTTCGATCTAAAAAATACAGGGGTGACATACCAACGTCTTGTGAATAAGATGTTCGAACACCAAATAGGCAAAACCATGGAAGTGTATGTAGAGGATATGCTGACAAAGAGCTTAAAGGCCAGCACTCATGTGGCAGACCTTGAAAAGACCTTTGATACTATGGACTTATATAGAATGAAACTCAACCTGGCGAAGTGTGTCTTCGGGGTAGGAACTGGGAAGTTTCTGGGATTCATTATCAATCAAAGAGGAATAGAAGCGAACCCTGAGAAAATCAAGGCTTTGATTGACATGAAGACACCGAGAAGCATCAAGGACGTCCAAAGACTCACGGGGAGAGTGGCCGCACTCAACAGGTTTATTTCCAGAGCAACAGATAAGTGTCTTCTGTTCTTTAAAGTGCTTAGAAAGGCCTTCCAGTGGGACGAAGAGTACGAAGAAGCATTTAATCAACTCAAGTCATACCTTGGGTCTCCCTTGTTGTTATCTCGGCCCATAGTAGGAGAGAAATTGTATGTGTATCTAGCAGTCTCTGAATCGGCTATCAGTGCAGCCATAGTATGAGAAGACGGTGGAATCCAAAGGCCTATGTACTTCAATAGTAAAGCCCTTCAAGGGTCTGAACAAAATTACCCTCATATGGAAAGGTTAGCCTACGCCCTAATATATGCTTCAAGGAAGATGAAGCCCTACTTCCAAGCCCATTTCATGGTAGTCCTCATCGACTCCCCACTAAGATATGCATAAACCTGATAAATCTGGAAGGTTGATGACTTGGGCCATTAAGTTGGGGGAGTATGGCCTTACCTACCAACCTAGGACAACCATCAAAGGGCAGGCCCTCGCAGACTTTGTTGCTGAGTTCACATAGGAAGAGGCTGAGAATGACCTGATTGGTGCTGAAGGGTCAAACGACAGTGTTTTCTGAGAGCAGGAAGAGACGACACCAAACGTCTTCCGAGAACAGGAAGAGATGGCACCAAACGTCTTCCAGGGCCAGAAAGAGGTCGTATCCAAAAAGATCAAGGGTAGAATGATGGAGAACGAGGAGGATGGTACCTCTTCAGGCAAGGAATTATGTCGGAAGGGGCTTTCTCATCAGATACAAACATTTGGAATCTCTTTGTTGATGGTTCCTCCTGTGACAGTGGAAGCGGCGCAGGGCTGATACTTTCAGCTCCAGATGGTGCCAACATTGAATACGCTTTGAGGTTCAACTTCAAGGCATCTAACAACGAGTCGGAATATGAAGCTATGATAACAGGTCTCTCGTTGGCAAAGACTATGGGTGTAAGACGACTCCTACTTCATAGCGACTCAAGGTTGGTTGTCAATCAAGTGTTGGGAGTCTATGAGGCCAAAGATGAAAGGATGGCCAAGTATCTGAAGAGGGTGAGAACGATGTTAAAATACTTCGAAGAGACAAAACTGAAGAGGCTACCTCGATAAAGTAACAGCCACGCAGACGCGTTGGTAAGGTTGGCCTCAGCGATGAAGACAGACGTCAGAAGGACAGTTCCGGTCGAGGTCTTAGGAAAAATGACCATTGAGGAAGAAGAGGTATGTAACCCTTGTCTCAATTTGAACCTAGGAGACTCATGGATGGACCGCCTTGTCAGATATATCAAAGAGGGAGAGCTACCCGAAGCCAAGCTAGAAAGGGGAAAGTTGAGATATAGGGCCGATAAGTTCTCGATAGTAGGAGACGTCCTGTACAAGAAGGGATTTCTATTACCTCTCCTTAGATGTGTGCATCCCACCAAAGTTCCCCAAGTCTTACAGGAAGTTCATGAGGGTTCTTGCTCCAGTCACATAGGAGGAAGACCCTTGACCAAGAGAATCATTACACAGGGATACTGGTGGCCAACCTTGGCCAAAGATGCTGCATCTTACGTAAAGAGGTACTATAAATGTCAGAGATTTGCCACTATTACTCATCAACCTCATCAACTTATGACATCCATCACCTCTCCATGGCCATTTGCAGTATGGGGGATTGACTTAGTATGACCCCTACCGAGAGCCGCCAACAGTTATCGGTTCCTGATAGTTGCCATTGACTACTTCTCAAAATGGGTGGAGGCAGAGCCGATGATAATGATCACAGAACAGAAGACCTTCCAATTTATTTGGAGGAACATCATATACAAACATAACCTCCCAAATACTCTCATCTCAGTCAATGGGACCCAGTTCAAGAACCCCTCTTTAGAGAAGTATTGCGTAAGAGTTGGGATAAAGCCGTTCTTCTTATCTCCTGGCCGACCTCAGGCAAACGGTCAGACCGAGTTCACTAACAGAACAATCCTCAACGGAATCAAGAAGAGGTTAGAAGAAGTGAAGGGAAGGTGGACTGAAGAGGTTTACGCTGTGCTATGGGCCTACAGAACCACAACAAGGACACCAACAGGAGAAACCCCGTTCATGCTTGCACATGGCTCAGAGACCATCATACCAATGGAAGTGGGACTCCATACTCACAGGGTTCAGACCTATGACCCTGATAAAAATGGGGAAGATAGGAGACTAGACCTAGATCTGATTGATGAGAGAAGAGAAGACGCAGAAATTAGGCAAGCAGTTTACCAGCAGAGAGCAGCAAAATTCTACAATCAGAGGGTGAAGTCAAGACCCATTGCTGTGGGAGACTTGGTACTAAAGAAGACCTTACAGAAAATAAACAAACTCCACCCAAAGTGGCATGGCCATTACAAAGTAACAGAAGAGGTTGTACCCGGGACCTACAGGCTAGAAAATCTAGAAGGAGAACCTTTTGCCAATCCCTGGAATGCTGATCATCTGAAGAAGTATTACATATGATGTTGCAAAAAGTTATGTAAATGTACTATCTTATGAAGAGTTTATTAATAAGAGATCAGTTTCCATGACGCTTCTTGCTTCATTGTGCTCTAATGGTAGGAATTAGGAGGGTAACATCCTAGGTGATGACCTCAGACCCTTACAACATCATTAAGTGGTGACAAGGTCTGAAGTCAGACACCATAATTGGACGACCTCAAACCCTTAACATCATGAATTTGGTGAGATTAATTATGAGGGTAACATCCTAGGTGATGACCTCAGACCCTTACAACATCATTAAGTGGTGACAAGGTCTGAAGTCAGACACAATAATTGGACGACCTCAGACCCTTAACATCATTAATTTGGTGAGATTAATTATGAGGGTAACATCCTAGTTGATGACCTCAGACCCTTACAACATCATTAAGTGGTGACAAGGTCTGAAGTCAGACACCATAATTGGACGACCTCAGACCCTTAACATCATTAATTTAGTGAGATTAATTATGAGGGTAACATCCTAGGTGATGACCTCAGACCCTTACAACACCATTAAGTGGTGACAAGGTCTGAAGTCAGACACCATAATTGGACGACCTCAGACCCTTAACATCATTAATTTGGTGAGATTAATTATGAGGGTAACATCCTAGGTGATGACCTCAGACCCTTACAACATCATTAAGTGGTGACAAGGTCTGAAGTCAGACACCATAATTGGACGACCTTAGACCCTTAACATCATTAATTTGGTGAGATTAATTATGAGGGTAACATCCTAGGTGATGACCTCAGACCCTTACAACATCATTAAGTGGTGACAAGGTCTAAAGTCAGACACCATAATTGGACGACCTCAAACCCTTAACATCATTAATTTGGTGAGATTAATTATGAGGGTAACATCCTAGGTGATGACCTTAGACCCTTACAACATCATTACGTGGTGACAAGGTCTGAAGTCAGACACCATAATTGGACTACCTCAAACCCTTAACATCACTAATTTTGTGAGATTAATTATGAGGGTAACATCCTAGGTGGTGATGACCTCAGACCCTTACAACATCATTAAGTGGTGATAAGGTCCGAAGTAAGACTATTGATTAAGTTTAAACATACATCATTGCAATAAGACTTCAGAGCTAAAACATCACATGACAAAGAAGCATTCAACAAAACAAGTGAAGTGAAAATCCTCCTCAGAGGTTGTCATACAATTGTAAGATTCCAAAAAATATGAGTTAATGATATTCCTCAGAGATTAGAAACAGTCAGGGTTTACAAAATAAAGCTTCGCAATTAAGCCTAAGGATTAGAAGATAGAGTGCTGGCATCCTCGACCTGATTTTCTTGGCCAATGTTTGTCACCTCGGCCTCATCATCTCCATGATTATCTCTTCCTGTCTCTGTACTATCCAGGGGCACAGTATTTGCAGGGGCAACGACCTCCTCTTCAACCTCCTTAAGTGCTTTGGCAAACTGAGGGTCAGCAAAACCCAGACCTACGAAGTCAGAGGCCTTCAGACTCCCTGCCTCCTTCTCTTTGGCAGCCGCCCATTTGACAGTAGCCTTGATACCTCTTTCAAGGTATTCGAAGCCAAAGCTCATGAACTCGTCCGAGACTTTGTAGTCTACCAAAATCTTCTCAGAGGCATTTTTAAGGGCTGCCTTCACTGCAGAGTCGACCTTTTACTGGAGCACATCATCCTTGGCCTTCAGAGCCACAGCATGGTCCTTTTTAAGCTTGGAGATCTCTTTCTCCAGCTCATTCACCTTCTTGTCAGACCCATCAAATGCAGACTTCAGGCGGTCAACCTCTGCATTCAGAGAGTTCTGCACCTTCTCGGCCTCTTGACCCTTCTGGATGAGGGGCAAAGTTCTAAAAAATGCGGGTCGTGATCGAGGCGTGGAGGTCAAGCGTTAAGCCTTAGAAGCCTAGATGGGCTTAGGTGTAAAAAGGCGTGAAAAGGCGTTTAGGCCTTCTTAATATATTTTAATATTTTTTAACCATAACAAGGCTATTAAAATACTAAAATTGTACGTATCATAAAAATATGTCTGAATATATGCAAATTAAAATACTATTTGATTATTTTGGATGAGATAATGGTTCAGTTTGTAAAAAAATTCTTTAAAAGGGGACATCGTTTCACTAAATCATTGTTGTTTTTAGAAAAAAGTGTGCCTTAAGGGTTTTACCAAGAATAAGGCGTAAAAAGTGTAAGGCGGGGCGTTTCTTCCAAGCCTCAAGCCTAGGCGTGCCTAGGCGGAGCCTAGGCGGGTTTTTGAGAACAGTGATGAGGGGTAACTTCCTCAGAGTCCAATTGGTAAGATGATGCATGGCAGCCAGGCCCTGCAAACAATGTGGTCATGTATATGAGTTGAAATTCAAATCAGAGGTTACACTTTGAAGCTATACAGAAACCTGAAGTCATACCTGAATTGACCTGTGGAGGACGAACTCAATTAACAGAGGTGTGTCCATGGACCTGCAAAAATGCTTGTCAGCCTCGATCATGGCAGAGCCGATAGCATCCAGAGCCTGCAGACTGTGGCTTATGATGCTGTCATTGATCTTTAGTTGCTCTATACGAGCCGCCAACTCATCTGCAGAGGATATGGGGATGGTAGAATCCCCGCCTTTCTTCTTCTGCCTCTGATCTTCAGGGGAAGGGTCGCTAGCACCTCTTTTTTTTATGGCCTGAGCCTTTGAGGTTGGAGGAGGAGGAGGAGCATTCAGACCTGCCTTCTTAGCAAGCTTAGTCAGACTCGGTGCTGCTATTTCCCAGAGTTCGTCTGATATGCCCTTTGGACGCTCTGTAAAATTAAAAGGTCTGAGTTAGTGAGTCAGACATGCATAAACTCAGAGGTATAACTTGAATAAAAACACTTACCAAGCTCTGTAAGAGGACTACCCCCAAACCAGTCTCAGAGAGGTAGTGGGGGGTCATCAGATGTTCAAACTTAATGAGCAGACCATGCACCCCTAGTTCTGAAGGTCCTTGACCTTCTTAAGGTTTTACAGACTAAGACCAGGGTCAGCCTTAGCAGACATCATTACCTTACCCCATCTTATGGGCATCCTCATCTCTAGCAGGGAAGAGGGAGCACATGGACCAAATTCCCATGGCCCTAAAGCAAAGAAATATCGAGGCTTCCAGTTATGGTTGGAGGTCTGAGTTATTTGGAGCATCTTCTTCTCAGGCTTCTGAGCTATAAAATGATAGTAACTCGGATGGTTTTTGGCAGATGAAGGGACGTAACATCCTATAAAGACCTGGACTGGAAGGTTTGAGTGGTGAACAACCCTCCATATGACTATGTCCCCAATTATGACCTTCCAAGCATTAGGTGACAATTGGGAAGGGGACAAATTGATGTAGGCTAGGATAGACCTAATGATGGGATGGATGGGCAAATGAAACCCTAACTTGAACATCTGCTCATACAAGCAGATCTCACCATCTCGGCCATGGTAAGACCTCTCCTCCCTCAGAGGTCTCCTGAGCTTTATGGAGGGGCTGATGGAGTATAGATATCTGAAGCAAATAAGGTCTACCTCAGTAACTAAACTCTCAATCTCGACCGCCGCAGAGACATCGACATCACTCTCGACGTCATCATTGCCTAACTCAACGTCGGCCTGGGCAGACGTCGAGGGATTACTTGGGAACCTCTGAGCGAACTCAGCCCCGGTGATGGCTGACAGAGGAATGACATCAAGTATTGGTGGAATAGCCACACTCGGTGTAACAATATCAACCTCTGAGGAAGAGGACGATGTGCTTGAATTTTTATGGGATGAGGCCCGACTAGAGACCCCGGCTTGATCATGGGGCTGATCTTGTTGAGTTGTGAAGTCCATGGCCTCTTGGAAGGAATCCACACACATAGGGTCTGATGTGGAAGACTTAGACTCAGACATCGGTATGGGTTCAGCAGGGACCTCTGCTGGGATACCTGGTTCCAATGGTTCGAGGTATACTACCTTCAGAGGAGGTGGAAAGATAGGTCTGAGGGGGAATTCCTGCGACCTACGAGCCTCCTCCTGTGCTCTTTCTATTTGCCTAATTTTCTCTAGGGTCTTCTCCCTCAGAGAAGGGAACTCCCCTAAAAGTTGGTAAAGGTGTCTGAGCATCAGAGGCCGACCCTACACTTGCAACTCTCCTAAAACTACAAACAGGACTGGATAATGAAATGATTCACCTAAGGATCAAACTATAAAAATTTAAAGGCCTACTATGAAGAACACCAATAACAGTTCGCCTGAAAATATGGAGACCTCGTCGAAAAACTCCCAAACTCACCGAAAAACACAAAAGTAAGGGGAAAATAGGGAAAATGAAGAGAAAAGGATGGTAGAGGATACCTGAAGAATAAATAGTAGGAGGGAATGAAGAGACTGCAAGGAATCACCCACCAAAATACCTCGAACCAAAGCTTTTCCAGAGAGAGAAAGCTGCAGAAATGAATCGTGCCAGAAATGAGAGAAGTGGAGAAGAAAGAGAGAAAATGGGGGTTTAAACCCTTAAATATGGGGGCACAATTCCCAAGGCCCATAATTGCCTTGGGATCCCCAAAGGATGGCTGACAACACATGCTTGCCAGGCAAGCCATACTTCAGTAATGGACAAGTGTCAAATGAACATTGACACATAGGAGAAAGACCTCGAAGGTGTAGAGATCCCCCAGTCACTTGCTCTCACATGTAACTAAGGGTTGGGGGGTGATTGATATGCCCCAAGTGTCACCTCGGCTCAGAAACTACAACCTCGGCCAAGACATTGCCGAGGTTGGGAATGCCTTGGTTCCGTGAGAACAGACCTCGAGCATGGCAAGGTCGGCCCTAGTCGACACTACCACCAAACTCATCAAGGGGACACAGCATGTATCATAAGGGTCAACAGCTCTTCAGTTCACCTAGGAATGACAACCTCGGCCAGGGGTAGGCCGAGGTAGCGAGGAGCCATACTTCCACAAAAGGTCAACCTCATCAGTAAATCAACCGATGTTCCACGCACATGCCAGCTTAACCTCGACCTAGGCCGACCCTAACTCCTTATCTCGGCTTCACTTAAGCCGAGACCTTAGTGACTCATCTCGGATTATATGGATAATCGGACCTTACCAGCCTCGGCCTCTTCCAGGCTGAGGTTAGGACTAAGCATCGAGACCGAGCTCTTATTGGCATATGTGTGGATAAGTATCGATTGACATGTTATTATATAATTGGTTCCTCTATTGTTTATGCACTGTTTTTCCAGACACAAGGATTTGTGGAGGGCTATTATGCAAATTAGTATCTGCTTCTCACTTTTATGTGAGAAGGTAGTCAATCGAGATCACATTATGGCCGTAAAATTGGCGGTGATCGAAACGATTTATGTGTTAAAGAAGTATTTTCCCCCATTATTCTTCGTCATAAGTGTTCACTTGTTGGTACATTTATGCAACTAGGCACTTCTTTGTGGCCCAATTAGATATCGGTGGATGTATCCATTTGAAAGATTGATGAAAGTTTTACGATACATTAAAGGATCAATTGCAAAGTAATACATCACCGTGAAGTCATCAATCTACACTCGGGAATATAGGCCTAACCCGAGCAGCATGGATGATAGTGATAAGTTCGTTGATGAGGGTGGTCATGTGATGAGAAAACGAGTGAAATTAACAAGTTTACAACATAAACAAGTTGCTCATTATCTATTTGACACACACAAATATTTCAAAGAATGGAAAAAAAAGTTTATACTATTTAACTTTTACATTATTTTAATTTTTATACATGATTGATTTTGTAATACGTTCGTCACGATCAATGCAGAAAATATTAATCGTGTGGGAGCAATAAAAGACGGAAAATAATGGCACAATCAGACAGTGAATTCAGGTTGTGGTTGTCACACAAGGTAATTATAATGAAAATGCCTCTTATTAAATGTCACATTATAAGAAAGCTTTACAACTAACCTAATTAATTTATCTATATTTTTAACTCTTAAATACGGGTAATGCGATATTAAGGCTTGCTAGTCAAGACACTAGACTTTTGTTCATGGCACAAGAGTACAAAAAGTATCGATTGAATGATTACGTATTCGGTGCAAGGGTGTAGGAGGAAAATATAAATGTACAGAACTCGAGTAACTCATACAAGGCTCTTACTTATTTTCGAGCGAGCGCGAAAGATAAAAACCTCATTGAAGCTGAATTGACTTACTATGGTGTAATTCGAAATATATTTGAATTGGACTATATAAACTTCAAAGAGGTTTCTTTTTACTGTGATTGGGTAAGAGTTGAGGATAAAAATGCTTGTAAAGTTGATCCTGACACCAATTTGATCATAGTTGACTTGTCCAAGTTAAAGAGCAACGAAGATATGAGTGATGAGTCGTTTGTTTGTACTTTTTAAAAGGTCAAGCAAGTGTTTTACTCGGAGTATATCAACAACGATTCGTGGTTAATCGTCCTACATGCGCCAAAGCGTCTAAACACTAGTGTGGATGATTTGGCTTCTCTTACCGAATATTAATGTATTTTTTATGATAAACCCAAATTTGAAACAATTTTTAGATTTGTAATAAGTATTCCAATTATTTGTAATGACCAGTGGGTGTATTATTCTAGTACTTTATTATCATCGGACGACAGTTTAATACTTTTAATTCATTTGTACTTGATTAGATTACTTCTTGTAATAACCAGTGGGTGTATTCTACTAGTGCTTTGTTATAATTGATTTTTTTGATTTTTTGGTTAGTGAATATATTAATTTGGATTTTAATTAAATTAAGCATTAATTCAAAGTCCATGACATAACCCGATATTGAAACAATATTTAGATTTATAATGTCTTAACTTGTATTCTTGTATTCTTGTAGTGCTTTGTTATTATCGGATCTGAATCAAAATTAGTTTTTTGGTCAGTGAATATGTTAATTTGAATTTTAATTAAATTAAGCATTAATTCAAAGTCCATGACATGACCTGATATTGAAACAATATTTAGATTTATAATTTCGTTAACTTATATTCTTCTAGTGCTTTGTTATTATTGAATTTGAATCAAAATTGGTTTTTGGTTAGTGAATATGTTAATTTGGATTTAAATTAAATTGAGCATTAACTCAAAGTCCATGACCCGATATTGAAACAACATTTAGATTTATAATGTCGTTAACTTATATTCTTCTAATACTTTGTTATTATAGGATTTGAATCAAAATTGTTTTTTTGGTTAGTGAATATGTTAATTTGAATTTTAATCAATTTAAGCACTAATTAAAAGTCCATGACATGACCCGATATTGAAATAATAATTTTAGATTTATGATGTCGTTAACTCGTACAATATTCTAATTCATTTGGATTTGATCATTTTGTCATATACATATTTGTACTAATAACAATAATTTTTGCAGAAAATATCTTCACCGTGGAGGCAACGAAGGCTCCTCAACCACTAGGCCACCAAATGGGGAAAATTGGGGTCTGTCATAGAGAACAAGACGACATTACTGGCTAGATCCTTGGTGTTGCTGAAGGCGATCATTGGCCAGGGGTACACTGATTGGAGAAAGGCGCTAAATGACCTCAAGATCGCCATCTGGGGGGCACTACCGGTAGTGTATTTATATTTATATTTTATAATTTAAATATAACTAACACTTACTTTATTTTTGGTTTGTATTCATTTGTAGGGGTGGAAAAAAAAAGACCAACCCGATTAACTCGATTGGACCGGACCGGACCAGACCCATTTTTATAGGCTTTTTTATAAATCGGTCTTAATTCGGTCCTAAATCAAGAGACCCGAAATATTCGGTTCAGTCCAAAATATTTATTTTAAAATCGGTCTAAGGACCGGACCGTTTAATTTAATATTATATAATATATATTAATTTTATATAAATACATCATATATGTTTTTTTAGAGTTATAGTAAATAACTAAACAAACACTAAAAACACCCCCCGCTCCTACACAACCTCACTTTTCTTTTTCTCTCTCTCACTACACGACCGCTCCTCACTTCACTTATCTCTCTAAAAAAAACACAGTCGCTCCTCAACTCCACCACGAACACAAGATTCGGCAGCCCAACACAAGATCCAGTGAACTATTCCGACACCGACGACTAAAGATCCAATGGTATTTTTTTTCTTGATTTTTCTTGTGATTTTCGGTTCTACTATGGTATGAAAGAAACCCAAATTGCCAAACTGTTGTATTTTCTACTATGGTATGAAAGAAACCGTCATTTTCTTGTGATTGATATCAAATACCCCATACATACAAACTGTTAACAAGTTTGTTAAGGAATAGTTAAGTAGCAGTGATTGTTTAGGGGATTTATTTCCATTACCCAGCATACTAAAACAAAAGTAGCAGTGATTGTTTATGGCATTTATCTTTCACACCTTTTTCCAGATTGTCTGTAATACCAAAGGCTCACTTGATTTCCTTTTTTTTTTACTGAGAATCTATAAACCAAAGAACAAATGCCGAGTATACCAATAGTAAAAAAAATAGAGAATAATGAATAATTGAAAGAAGAATCTACGAATTTAGGTGACTATCACCTGTTTGGTATATAACCTTTATAGTTAACATTTTCAAATTCAGTAAACACTCCTACCAAGTCTGTCCATTATATTTCCCGTGTAGATGGATTTTACAGTTTGATATTTTTTTTCTATTTGTGGACCGATTATTAACCGAACCGGACGGAAAATAACCTAGACCTATTAAATAGGCAAAATCGATTAAATCGGTCCGAATTTGGTCTTCTCAAATATAGGACCGAATGATTCGGTCCGAGACCTAAAATGACCAAAAATGGGACCAGATCAGACTGGACCGGACCGGACCGTGCCCACCCCTATTCATTTGACATGATCAATTAGGCCTGCCCCCGTATGTCCGCGACTCTACGTTGGAACAGTTGAGATATTAGTATAAGATGTGAAGGAAAAACATACGGGTACAGTACTTTCGACAGACTCGGGAGTCCATTATGAGAGTGTGCGACACTGTCCCATCGAAGGAGTCGATCTCATTGGCACAGTGGCAGCAGTTTTGCGATAATGAGATCAAGGAGAGGCAATCTACATCTCATCAATCAGGGAGGGAAAACCGGGCGAAAGTGGTGGACGTGCACTACTCTAGGCTGACGTCTTACGCCGAGGTGAGCACAAGATGGTGAGTTTTTATTTTTCTTTAATTTTAGTTTTATGCTATTCTAATTTAGCATTACTTACTAATTCTGCATTATTTTATTTCGGGAGATGGGGAGTGGCCCTGGGGGTGTGCCACATAGACTCGATGCCTATGTACCAATCCGGACGAAGAAGGGCAAGGATGTGGAGGTCTCCCCGAGCGTGGCAGCTACGATTGTAAGTTATAATTATTTAATTTTTTAAATACGTTATAATTTTTTTATTAACTTAATTAACTAATCGTGTACTTTTTATCGTTTGAGGCAAAGCTTAAAGAAGTGTATGAAAATAAGTTTGATGCCGACAAAACATCTTTGGCTATGGACGCATTCAACTAAGTGCTCGGGGTGGATCACAAAAGGAGGACTAGGGGGTGAGCTCTCGAATGGGGAAGTTAAGGATCATCGAGATAGAGACGAGCAACATCGAGTTGTCTCTTAAGCTGGACACCCATTACGAGAAGCTATAAAGGTTGGAGGCGACGGTCCTAGATATGTACGCCTTCATGAAGCGTCAGTGGGGGTCCACCTCTGATAAGGGCACCTCCGATAAGGGCAAGGGAAATGGGAAGGAGGTAGATGAGGATGCCACTGCTCCATCGCCGATACACACGGATTTGCCTACCTTATATGATTATTTTCCCATCTTGATTCCCGTCGAACAACCTCTGTCAACAATCGATTGGTCGAGCATGTTTTTAATAGACGTATTTGGTGGCATGCCGATAGCGAGGGGGTTGAGGGATCCAGACACCCTCCCGGTATGTTGGTTCATGGACGTGCCATGCAAGACTTTGAGGTAAAGGATCTCGTCACGCATATTTTGACTTAAAAGGAGAATGCACCTTTGTGGTTGCAAGAACAATGCCGCGTTCGACGAATTGATGGGTGTCTCAATTCATATGTTGTGTGGCCTTTCTTCCTCCTCCGATCTACTGTAGAACCTACTCTATGACATTATTTGTATTTATTTTATTTGGATATTGGATATTATTTGTATTTTTTTATTTGGTTATGGATATTTATATGTGAATTTGGTTTTGGTTATGGATATTTACATGTTGGTTTGGTTTCGGTTATGGATATTTATATTTATTTGTATTGGTTATTATATATTGAATGTTGCTTGATATATAAGCTATTTTGACAGGCAAAAATTTGCTACAACAAGTATAAATATACTGTTGGGCAGTGGCACTGGCCATACTGCCGAGTAGTTTTTTTATAAAATCTGTTCAGATTTGTCACGGACTTTAATCGTGACAAAGGAAAATTATCATAGACTTATCGCGGTCATAGTTTGTGATAATTTTTTATTTGTCATGGACTTTGACCGTGACAAGTTTAACCCTTTATCACGGATTTGTCACGACCATAGTTCGTGATAAATCTAACAAATTTGTCACGGTCTTTGACCGTGATAGGTGTATTTGTCACTCGAAACTTGTCACGGTCAAAGACCCTGACAAGCTTGACTTATCAAGGTTTTTGACCGTGACAAGTTGGCAGTTTGGGTGTAGTGATTTAAATTGAGGGGTGAAGTATTCTTTGTATGTGAGTGTCGATGGATTGGCTTGATTATGTAAATGAATCGCATGATTATTAGTGCATGGATATAATAAGTTATTTGTTGCAACTTTCAGATTTTGGCCCATTTATTATTAAAAAAGTTTTTCCCTGTATTCATAAGACGGTGCAGCATGGTTGAGGAGTCACACTTGTTTTCTTCAGTTTTTCAGTCTTTCCACTCCTAGTTTATGATGCTATTTATTTTTAGTATTTTAATCTAGACTTGTGTATTCATTTTATTCAAAGAGTTGTTAAGGATCCGTAGTGGTTCTTGAGTTATTTATATTTGGTTTTGAGATTTTTAACTATTTCCACTTGGTTTCTAGAGATTGGTTATTACTAAGGTTTACGTTTGAGACGGTTGATATTTATCTCAGTTGTTATTTTATTCACCAAGTTATCATGGATGGTTTATATTATGTCATTACATGTTTATTTAATCATTTAATGTTGAGAATGATATTAATTTATTGATATGTTATATCTTTGGCATATCAACTGACACATGCAAAATAAGAGGTGTTACAGTTGGTATCGGATCATCCCAGGTTCTGTGGAATTTTCGTTACATTCCTTGCTGTGTTTTATTTATTTATTAGAGCCCAATATTTATTATCTGTTGTATTCATATTTCTGAATCGTTAGCTGAAACAAGTTATTGGTTTGCTTTCAAATGGTAAGCATGTGAGGGAGGAGAGGACGAGCAACTAACAACGAGTCTGCCAATCGGGATGCTCAATCGGGGCATAAGCCACAAAAATAATAGGTACCGCAAGTAGCACCAATAGTTGACATGGCTACCATAATTTCTCAGGCAGTCACCACTACCACTGCAAGCTAAACTGCATATATCAACTTGGTAGAGGGAACGTGGGGCCTTTGCTAAAGCTAACCATAGTTTGCAGTGACCGTTAATATTTTGGTGGCACATCAATGGAGGAAAGATATTCAGAGGTATATGAGGATGAAAGAGTGCTCAGAACTTCAGATGCTAATGTTTGCCATATTTAAGTTGGTGCTTGGGGCGTTGCATTGGTGGGTAGGGATGGTGATAGGGCATTTTTTCGCAGGTACAAAACCTTTAATAGGGGAATTTGGGGAGGAATAAACGGGCCGGGGTAGAATTTAAAAAAAATTGAGGTCGAGTCTACTGCATGAAAACCCCGACCCTGGCCCGTTTAGAGTTGTGATTATATATATACACACATGTGTGTGTGTGTGTGTGTGTGTGTGTGTGTGTGTGTGTTAGGGTTGCATTGTTTCAGCATCCGCTTTCACTCTCACCACACACCATAAAATATGTTGCCTCTCTCTCTCAGCTCTCACGATTCACATTATCAAAATCCTCACAGTCAATCAACAGTCAAAGATTTCCTCACCTTCAGCCAAGTGCCCAAACTCTCCTCACTGCCGACCAAAACTTTCCCTTAAACTCCCCTTTTCATCTTTGACTTCACAAACAAGAAGCAAAGAAACATTAATAATTTCACAAAATATAGTGAGAGCAAATCTCAACATTTATAGCTTCTCAAAATTAAAGGACCTCGTTTCTCTCTCTTAATAGATTTTCTCGACCTTTAACGACACAACAAATCAAATATAAGCCAGTCAAAATTTGATCCCAAAAACATTTGTGGTTATTCAAATATAAGAAATTCTTTTTTTATGCTCTCTTGCAAAAAAGTATTTGTTGTTATTTAATATTTGATTTGTTATTTGTTATTTTTTTTTAGAACACACGGTTATTTGCTTTATTTTATTTTATTATTTTTTTATTTTTAGCACACTATTATTTATTGTTAAGTATTTTTTTAAGTACACGTTTATTTGTTGAAATTTATGTCAACGCACTTTTAAGAAAATATGTTACTGAAGTATCTTTTCGAGGTCGGGACCCCCGCGGGTTTTTAAACGGGGAGGGTCGCAGGTTTGGGGTTGAGGAGGGAAAACCCCGACGCTAACCCACCCCATTGCGATCCCTAGTGGTGGGAGTTTACCATCATGATAGAGGAAAGGAGCAACATGACCATACTCGAGTTCTTAAGGAAATTTGATGGGAACTTATTCCCAACAAATGTTACGAGTCAAAGAAGAGGGAGTTATTAAGTGACACCAGGGAGCCACGCTATTACAGAATATAAGCATAAGTTTACTATCCTTTCACTGTTCACACTAGAGGAGGTGGGTACTAAGGCCAAGAGGATGGATTGTTTTATCCATGGGTTGACATGATGTAATAAGAAAATACTATTAGGGAACCCGAATTACACCACTTATACACAAGTGGTGAATGCTACATTACTACAATATTATGATCACGGGGAGTTTCAAAAATTAAAGGGTGAGAAGAGGCCCAATGGGGACGCGTCTAGTCAGTTTGAAAAGATAAAAGGCAGTACGGGAGAGTCTTATTGTGTACAAGGGGGCCACGAGTCTATGGGTACACAATTTAGAGTTTAACCTCTCAAGAGGCACATGGGTTATAATTACTATAACCATTAGAGTCAATACCAACAGTCCTACCATGCCCAAGGATAATTGGTTAGAGGCCAACAGAGCCACCAACATCCGGATAGAGTCTAGTACAGCCAGCAGATGGGCAAGTGCCAATATGAGATGTTTCTCGGCACTTTTTTCACATGTGATGAGGTGGAGCATATGGATAAGTGGTTACCTAAGGTCAATCACAGTACCCAGGGCCAGAAAGGTCGACATAGCTATTAGTAGGGGTGGCAATTCGTGTTAGGCGTGTCATTTTCGGGTTGTGTTAATTTTTATTTGAGTACGAGTTTTAAGTAATATTAAATCTATACAAGTTAATCGTGTCATATTCGGCTCATTTCGGATTATTACAATAAACGGGTTATCGTGTCAAAAATTGCCAACCCTAGCTATCAGAACCAGAGGACACACGATAGTAGTTCCTGGCCCACCAGTGATTATGGTGCCATCTTTACCATCGCCATTACCGGCTCAGCCTTGAGTCCGACCGCAGTTGCAGTATAGGAGTGTATACCACTTCACTCCTAGATATGCTCAAATGTTAGTTTAGGTGGGCGAGGATATGTTTCATATTCATGGGTATGTAGGGAGTGTTTCATTTGATACCAGTTCATCGTATTCTTTTGTTAGTAGAGCCTTTGCTTAGTCGGCAATGATATTAGATTTAGCGTCAACCACCGTATTGCACATAGATTCATCGTTGGGTTAGGGTGTACCTACTCATTCCATGTGTCATAGTATAGGTGTGTATATTGGGAGGTTACATTTTATAGTTGATATGTTAATTTTATAAATGTCCTCGTACGACGTAATCCTAGGTAAACCTGTCAAAATGCAACATGACACAACAAAAAATTAAATGTTAATGGGCTTAGGCTTATCGGCTCAACATGATAAACTCGGTAAGATAACGGTTCAGGTTTGGTAATTTTGATGCAACTGATTAGACCCGTTTACACCCATTAAAACGACCCTAAGATTTGAAATTACGTTTAATACAATATGCAAGATTTGAAATATTTATAACTTTGGGTAAGGAACATTTTATTTTTCTAATAACATTTATAATTCAGGATGTAGGAACTAATTTGTAAGGACATTTTTTTGTCCATTATCAATGTATTATGTCACACGCCGTTAAACCCGTTGAAGAAATTCAGATTCAAGATTCAACGAATCTGAATATCAAAAGAAGTAGAGGAATCATAGTCTGACAGCCGGACCGATCCGCTGAAACAAAAGAACCGATCCGGCTAACCGGACCGATCCGCTTGTTTATCAGAAGGCCAGTATACCCCGGACCGCAAGCGAACCGATGAAGCCTGGAAGCGAACCGATCCGATCATCAACGGACCGATCCGCCTCAGAATAAAAGAACCGATCCGGTCAAATCGGACCGATCCGCCTCAGACCCGGATCGGTCCGCCTGGGATAAACTCAAACAGATCGTGTTCAGATCGTGTTCAGTTTTTTAAGGCCCGAGCCTTCTTATTTAATCCCACTACGGGAAGTGTTTTTTTTAGAGAAGACTTCCACACGATTTTCTGAGTTCTAAAAACTCTAAAGTCTTCATGGTATTTGAGTCCATTGCTTCATACCCTTGATTCACACAAATTCCATACCTTCGTGAATCACCTTTTGGCAACCCAAGAACGCACTTTTGCTGTTCAACCCTTGTGGAGGAGACCGTTCTTCTTCTCCATTGCAGCCCTACTGGACAGGGATATCTCCAGCCGCCGACTACAGAATCCGATACCTGAGGGTAATTCTTAGTCACTTGTATTTTCATTGTAATCCGATTGTAAGCCGTTTTCTTACAAAGTATAGTGAAAATAAATGGTTTTGCCCCTTTGGGGGATTTTTCCTCAATTGCATGTGTTTGAATGTTCTTTCTTAGATTATCATCTTATTCAATCACATACTGTTGCATGTTTAGGGTTTGTTTTGGGTTAAAAGGGATTAATATATAATTTGCTCATTTGAACGCAAGCACACACGTTCTCAAATTGGTATCAGAGCAGGTTACGCTAATCTATCGCGTATTCCTATTTTCCGCAAAATTTTTCTAAGATATCAATTTTCTAATAAAATTGATTTTTGAAAAAGTGCGTGTTCAAATGGAGAAATTATATAATAAAATGCCTATTTTTGACGAGACAAATTATGCTTATTGGAAAGCCCGAATGAAGTCGGCTTTAAAAGCCATTGATGAACGTGTCTGGATTTTAGTAGAAAGAGGGTGGACTCCTCCCTTCGTGACTGTTGATAATGTGATTAGTTTGAAACCTGACACTTCTTGGACTGATGAAGAATTTAAATGGTTATCTTTTAATTCTAAGGGTCTAAGTGCTATTTCTGGGTCTGTCACACCTGATGAGTTCAAACGCATAATGACGTGCACCACGTCAAAAGAGGCATGGGATGTTTTACAACTCACCCATGAAGGAACTAATGCTGTGAAAGAATCTAAGTTGCAAAATTTGACAACTCAATTTGAAACCATCACCATGCATGAATCTGAATGCTTTGATGAATTTTATGCTAGACTTTCTGACATTGTGAATACTAGCTTTAATCTTGGTGAACATATTCCTAATGCTAGAGTTGTTAAAAAGATTATTCGTTCTTTACCTAAGCGTTTTATCCCTAAAGTCACTGTGCTAAATTCTATGGGTAATTTAAATACGCTAAAATTGTAAGAACATGTAGGAGATTTGCAAACTTATGAAATTGATATGTTCCCTAAAACTGCTAAATCTAAAGATAAGGGAACTGCACTTAAAGCCCAAGAGATAAGGAGTGAGGGGTCGGTTAGAAAAAGGGTAGAGTCGTCTAGAAAGAGAGAGACTGACACGTCAGATTCTGAGTGTGATTTTGACCTAGAAGATTTAGCTCTTTTTGCAAAAAATTTCAAGAGAATTCTCAAATTTAAGAAAAATGGCAATTTTAAAGATAAAAAGAAATTTGAGAAAAATAAGTTTGCAAAGAAAAATGAAAAAGACTCCAAAAATCATCCTAAGAAAGAAAGTGAGAGATGCTTTGAGTGCGATGGTAGGGGTCATAGAGCCTTTGAGTGTGCCAATCGTTTGAATAGAGAGAAAGGGAAAGCTGTCCTTAATGCTACCCTTAGTGACGATAGTGAGGTCGAGACGGTGGATTCAGGAGGTGAGTCACCGCATGAGTGTAACTTCACCGCATTCATGGCCAGTCAAGTGAGCACTCCTATTTCTCTTCACGACGATGAAGATAATGCCTCACAGGGACACCTCGACACTGAGATCGATAAGAGCGAGGGGGAGGATGACTCAAGTGAGAGCAAGAGTGATATTCAACGCGCCTACACTGAGTTATATTCTGAGTCGTTTAAAACTAAAAAATGTAACAAAGTGCTAGTTCTTAAGATCACCGGCTTAGAGGAAGATTTAAGAAAGGCGAGAGAAAGAGAGTCCTCCACCGTCACCGCTCTGAGAGAGAGAGAATTTGCATGTGTCGAGAAAGAGATTCTGTTTAAAGAGAGAGAGAGTGTTTCTGAGAAAGAGAAGGGGGACTTGAATAAACAACTGGCTAGCCTTACGAGTCAGCTCCATTCCTCCGTGGAGACTCGGAAGAAACTTGAAGCCCTTGTTGCCCAGCTGACTCATGATCTTGAGAAAGCACGGGAAGTCAAGGTACAAATCGAGGACAGATCTGGGAAGCTGGGAAAGATCCTCCTCGGCCCCGCTTTAGGTTTTGGTGATCGGAAAGGAATTGGATATGATGGTGCCTCCACGTCCCAAATTGCACCTGGACCAGTTCCTGAGTTTACTACCACTCCTTATGGTCACCGACAAAAACCTCGAAGGAGAGTTCGACCAAGAAAGGCAAACCAAGGTCCGCCTTTGACTGTACTCTTTTGTACTTATTGCAAAAGAAAAGGCCACCTTAGGGAGTCTTGCTATAGCAAGGGTCGAACACGACATACTATTGCTCCACCACGACGTACTGATGAGTTTTCTAGTCTGAGAGAGAGAGTTGAGTTCTTAGCTGCCACGACTCAGAGTTTAATGGAAGAATTCCGACGGATGTCTTTGCCGTTAGTGAACGCTTCTCACATTCCAGCTAAAACCAACAACAACAAAGGCAAACAAAAGGTCATACCTGTTTGGGTACCTAAGAAAGATAAAAAGGCCTTCGTTGTTCATGTTGCTCTCAAAGCACATACTACCTCACAGTGGTATTTTGATAGTGGATGTTCCAGACACATGACAGGTGATGCCTCATTTTGTACGACTCTTGAGGACTATCAGGATGGCAGAGTCACCTTTGGAGATGGGAGCAAGTCTAGCATTATAGGACGTGGTACTGTCGAGTCACCTGGATTTCCTAAGCTAGAAAATATTTTGTACGTCAAAGGTTTGAAAGCAAACCTTCTCAGCATTAGCCAGCTGTGCGACACTGACTTTGCAGTAAAGTTTGACCGGGACGCGTGTAAAGTCTATAATCAAGCCGGTAAACTTTTGATGCAAGGGGTGAGGACCAAGGATAATTGCTATGGGACTGAGCCCACATCCTCACTTGTCTGCAACAGCGCCACGATCACTCCTATGGATCTGTGGCACCAACGTCTAGGTCACGTGAACGTTAGAGATCTTAATCGATTAGCTAAAAAGGACCTAGTACGTGGCTTACCATATCTTGGAAAGTCAACTTCGACCGTTTGTGGACCCTGTCAGTTGGGAAAACAAATTCGTAGTCCTCATAGGAAGCTGCATTCCATTACCACCTCGCGTGTTCTTGAGTTGATTCACATGGATCTTATGGGTCCCACTCGTACTGAGAGTCTAGGTGGTAAGAGGTACATCCTCGTGATGGTAGAGGATTTCTCCAGGTACTCCATTGTAGGTTTTCTGAGAGAGAAATCCGATGCTGTAGAATTTTTAACGACCAAGTGTCGTGTCCTGCAAAATCAACACGGTGTCACTTTTAATAGGATGCGTAGTGACAATGGCACTGAATTCACAGAAGCAAAGGTAGACCTTTACTGTGATAGCCTCGGGATCAAACATGAGTTTTTTGCTGTGAGAACTCCTCAGCAAAATGGGATTGTTGAGAGAAATAATAGAACGATCCAAGAGATGGCTAGATCTATGCTTCTAGGTCGTAAAACTTCTAGGAGATTTTGGGCAGAGGCAGTGTCTACTGCATGCCACACGATGAATAGGGTGTATTTGCGTCCACACACACTTCAGACTCCTTATGAGTTGTGGACCGGTAAGAAGCCCAACCTGGTATATTTCCGTGTTTTTGGGAGTAAATGCTACATCCTACGGGATAGAGAGCAATTAGGAAAGTTCGACTCTCGGAGCGACGAGGGAATATTTCTAGGATATTCATCGACTAGCAGAGCATACCGGGTTTTTAACCTGAAGAGCTCTAAGGTTATGGAATCAATAAACGTCACTGTGCAAGATGACGAACCTTTGACGGTTATTGATCCTAACCTTCAGTGTGAGGATGAGAATTGTTCTGACAGTGATTTACCTGTTCCTCTCTCACCTTCTGTGGACCCTACTCCTGTGTTAGGGGACACACCTGCTTGGGTTCGCAAGAGTCATGACCCGTCTGCCATTGTTGGCGATCCCACTCTAGGGGTCAAGACTCGTGCTCAGCTAGAGAACGTTGTTAGCCATCTTTGCTACACGTCCAAAGTCGAGCCCAAGAACCATAAAGAAGCACTCAAGGATGAACACTGGATATCTACTATACAGGATGAGTTGCTTCAGTTTAAAAAGAA
Source organism: Sambucus nigra (assembly GCA_949130495.1). Classification (NCBI taxonomy): domain Eukaryota; kingdom Viridiplantae; phylum Streptophyta; class Magnoliopsida; order Dipsacales; family Adoxaceae; genus Sambucus; species Sambucus nigra. Next base: position 461,148,715 of record OX422211.1, on the reverse strand, counting down.
TAATGTCTGGGAATTAGTCCCCCGACCTAGCGAGACTAATGTCATAGGTACCCGGTGGATTTTCAAGAACAAAATGGATGAAAATGGTACCATAATCAGAAATAAGGCTAGGTTGGTCGCTCAAGGCTACACACAGATAGAGGGTGTAGACTTTGGGGAAACATTTGCTCCTGTTGCGAGGCTTGAGTCCGTCCGTCTTCTGCTCGCCATCGCATGTCATCTGCACTTCAAGGTATATCAGATGGATGTTAAGAGTGCCTTTCTGAATGGCATTCTACAGGAGGAGGTTTATGTGGAACAACCAAAAGGGTTTGAAGACCCTCAGCACCCAGAGCACGTCTACTATCTTAGAAAAGCCTTGTATGGTTTGAAGCAAGCACCCCATGATTGGTACGAGAGGCTTACTTCCTATCTCTTAGCTCGTGGCTTCAAGAGAGGGGGAGTAGATATGACGTTGTTTGTCAGGAGAGATGACGGTTCTTTTTTAGTTGCCCAGGTCTATGTGGACGACATAGTCTTTGGATCCACATGCTCCCAGCATGCTCACCACTTTGAGGAGGAGATGAAAAGTGAGTTTGAGATGAGCATGGTTGGTGAGCTTACATTCTTCCTTGGTCTCTAGGTTCGTCAGCTAGAGGATGGGATGTTCATCTCCCAATCCAAGTATGCTAGAGACCTAGTGAAGAAATGTGGTTTAGACTCCGCTAAGCATGCACGTACACCTATGAGTACCACTACCAAGCTTAGTAAGGACACTACAGGCAAGGACGTAGAACAAACCTTGTATCGGAGTATGATAGGTAGTCTTCTCTACTTCACTTCCAGTCGTCCCGACATAGCCTTTAGTGTTGGAGTATGTGCGCGATATCAGGCGTCTCCGAAAGAGTCACATTTACTTGCTCTAAAACGTATCATTAAATACGTGAGTGGGACTCTCTCATACGGTATTTGGTATTCCTTTGATACCGATGACCGTTTGTCCGCCTATTCGGATGCCGATTGGGCCGGGGATGTAGATGGTTGTAGGAGCACTTCTGGTGGGTGTTTCTATTTTGGTTCTGCTCTTGTCTCCTGATTGAGCAAGAAATAAAATTCCATCTCTTTGCCCACTGCGGAGGCTGAGTACATAGCCGTAGGGAGTTGTTGCACACAACTCTTGTGGATGAAGCTGAAGCACCTTATACCTTTGACTTGCTTAAGTTTATACTCTATAAGTGTTCAACTAGTTTGGAAATAGTGACAAAATTGGTTGTCTATCCTAGAATCCAAAAAGCCTCAGATCTTATCTCTCTAATTCTCTTCAATGATCCATGAAGGTATAAATTGAATCACACTACACACAATTAGAAGTGCATACATGTGTTCATATTGCTTAAAATTGAGTGTGTGTTTAATTCCCCTTGAATTGGAGCTTTAATAATTTTTTGGGAATTTTTAAATATTTTTAAACATTTTTTAAATAAATGTTTTCATTAATAAAATTTGGTTATAAAGTTTGTGGGGTTAATATTCTATTTTGGAAACTTCAGTTTTCACTCGAATGTTTGGTTGGGTAGAATCTCAAAGCGCTAGAGACTTCAGGGTACCTTCTGTAATTATTTTAGACGCGCGTGTGAGAGCCACTCACAAGCCAACACTTGTCATCCTCCGGGTGTACCTATTTGTGTTTCTTTTGTGAGAAGGTTGGATGGTTGATTGCTGATCGTTGGATCATTCCTAATCGAGGGTCTGCATGTGTTCTTAGTTAATCCCGGTGCTATCCATATGAACCAATCACAATCATTTTTAATCACCGCTGTTTTATAACCTTTGGATCAAGTCAAAGTTTGCAAGACTTGATCTCAGCCCTTGATTTCCCTCGAACATCCAGAACCTTCCCTCAGCCCTATAAATACCCTCCACTTCTCAGCCTTAGAAGACTTTTGGGCATTCGTCTTTCTGAGAGAAAAAAATAAGAGAGAAGAGAGAAGTGAGAGAGAAGAGAGAAGAGAAAAGAGAGAAGAGAGAGAAAGGGAAACTGTTAGCCAAACCCTAACCCTAACCCTAAATACTTTACCTCTGAAACAAACCTTCGTATATTCAACCCCAAACACAACCTTGAGTGTTTGAGAGAGAGAGTGGTTTGTTCATATCGAAGCTGTAACCTCCTTGGCTTTGATCTTGTTCACAACTTAAACATCCGAGTGAAGATCTTGTTTCTTTTTTCATAGAAACGTTAGATCTATACTCTGCATGTTACATTTTCACTAGATCTGCATATTTTTTACTGGATTTAAGAAAATATTTATTCATTTGGTTTTGAAAATGTTTTGTGGTTTCTATTCTTACGAAACTTAACCCTGACCTAGTTGGATTCACACTTGGAGATTTTCAATCTCACAAATGCTTTCAAAAAGAGATTGATTAAGATCTTGACCGATTTTAAAAGCGAGATATCCGTGGAATCTGGGATAGAATAAAGGTAAAAAAGGGTTGAAGTTCTGTGAGAAAGAAATAAACTAAAATCACTGCATATAGACTTTATATGTAATTTACTAGGACTGTCTGTAAATCTAAGTGTGTGTGAGTTCATGCATGTGAATAGGAATCACTACACAAACACTTAACACACTACTACACTGGAAGTGTTGTGTTTAAGATCAAAGATCATTGAGTCGACGTTTTTCAATTGGTATCAGAGCCCTGTTAACTTTTATTTCAAAAGATCTTGTGTTTCTGAAATCGTTTTCTGAAAAACCTAACTATGGACGAGAATAATGAAAGGTTTGGTAATCTATCCAGACCTCCACTCTTTGATGGAAACAACTTTGCTTACTGGAAAGTAAGAATGGTTGCCTTCATCCAAGGGACTTTAGGAGATGGTGTCTGGGACATTATTGAAAATGGATACACTTATCCTACTAAACCAGCCACTGAAGGAAGTGATGAGAGGGTAAAGAAAATCTTAAGTGAGTTTACCCAAGAAGAGAAAACCATTTCTCGAAATAACAATAAAGGTAAGAATGTCATTTTTATGTCTATTAATGAGTATGAGTTCAAAAGAATCTCATCTTGTGCCACTTCTAAGGAAGCATGGGACACATTAATCACTGCCCATGAAGGAGACTCAAGAGTTAAAGCTGCTAAAACTCAAATGCTTATCCAGCAGTACAACTCTTTGATCATGTCTGATTCTGAGTCTTTTGATGATTTTTACATGAACTTGACTGATATAGTCACTAAGTTGCATGCTAATGGTATTACTTATGATAGAAATGAAATTGTTTCTAAAATTCTAAGGTCATTACCACAAAAGTTTGACAGTAAGAGGTATGCTATTGAGGAAATGAATGACCAAAACCTTACCCCTGAGTTACTCAGTAGCAAACTTAGGACTGTGGAAATGGAATTAGACTTTAAGAAACAATTAAATCATTCTCAAAGAAAACAGCCAAACTCTAACTTGAGTTTTGCCTCTAAGATACCCAAACTTGAGTCTAATTTGACCAACTCTGACTCTGATGAGGAGTGCAATATAGATAAACTAGATAATCAGATTGCCTTGATGTCTAAACAATTTAAGAAAATTGTCAAATTTCGAAACAAACAGGCATCTAAACAAGGCAAGCCTAATTATCCTACTCTGACTAATTCCAAACCTCATGAGAGAGGACTTGACAAGTATCCTAAGGATAACAACTCCAGACCCACTAGAGACCTTAAAAAAATTGAATGTTTTAGATGTGGTAAACTAGGTCACATTGCTCACGATTGCAGAGTTAATCTGAATAAAGCCAACACACACAATAGAGCTAATGTCTGTAAAACTTGGAATGATTCAAGTGACTCTGATGAAGAGGAACTTGAGTCTTCAAATGAACTTGACCCTTGCATGTCCTTTTATGCTAAGATCATTTACAATGATGATATGCCTGTGTGTGATAATGATGCTCCTACTCTTGCTTGTGTGAATACTGTTTTGACTGGCCTAGATGCCTTATTATCTGAAAATGTTGCTAGTTCTACTACCGTGTGTGTGAGTCAAAGTGATCTCGATAATGACGATGAAAATGGGTGCGTGAGTACTAAAACTGAATCGTTAGGGGTCACTACACACACTTCACTTAGCGACTCAGACACAGATGACCTCCCTGATATCCATACTTTGTATGCTAAAACTCTCAAAAAAGGCACTAGATTGGAGAAGACTATTAGAGACCTGACTAAGAAATTAGATGATCTAAGTCTTATTGTGAAGTTGAATGATGAAGAGTACACTAACCAGTGTCTGACTCATCAATCTGAAATTGAAACTTTTGATCAAAAATTAAAAGAGTTAACTAAAACTAATGAAACCCTGGAAATGAAATACAAGGGAACATTATTAGAACTGGAGGAAGCAAAAACAAAGACAGCTACTGTTTTCAAAATTTTTTCTAAGTTTGAAAACAATTCAAATTATTTTACTGACTTTGTTGTTGACTCCAAGACCAATTCTGATGATAGAACCGGTATTGGATTTTGCCCTAAGAACAAACCACAAACTACAAATCTTGAACCTATTAAGTTTGTGTCGGGGGCAAAAGACCAATTGAAACATGTCCAGACTTTCATTTTATTAAAAAGGAATTTGATCAAAAGCAACAAGAGAAAGACATTGGAGAGTCTAGTAATTCTAAGGCTGACACCACACTTAAGACTAAATACGTCTGCCCTTTGATCAGAAAGGCTGAATCTACCTTTAAGACCATACCTCCTAGGAATAGGACTTCTGAACAGAATGCTGTCAAACCCATTTTTAGAAGTTTTCCTAAGGAAATTCATCCCTCAAGCAATCAATATTGCTCCTACTGTGACATTTATGGTCATTCCTTTGAAGGTTGTTATGCTAGGCGTCTAAACACCCCTGTGTACAACACTTCTGTCTACAAGAACTTTAACTATTCTAGGCAAAATCGTAACCATTATGTCCTTCCAAGACAACCTGATAAGAACTCTAACTACAGAAATAGAAAGACCAAAACTAAGAGTTCATTTAAGAGAAAGGCTCCCAGAAACTTTCCTAAACCAAAAGCTCAAATTTTCCACAATAATCAGTTTGCTGCTCCAAATGTTTTTCGACAAAAAGATGTTTCTCGAAAATTTTATCAAATGAGGGAAAACTTGCGTAAAATTAAAACTAGAGCTATTTGGGTTAGAAAAGATGATCTTTTACCCCAAATGAAGTGTAACATTGTCATCACTGCCTTAAAAGCTGAACACACTTCATTTGGTTGGTATTTAGATTCAGGATGCTCCAAACATATGACAGGAGATGAAACCAAACTTTTAAACAAAACCAGATTTGCTGGTGGGAAAGTAGTTTTTGGTGATGGAGTTTCATCTCAGATCATAGGTAAAGGAACCCTAAAAGAAGAAGGAATGCCTATTCTCGAAAATGTTCTATTAGTTAAAGGCCTTAAAGCCAACCTCCTAAGTATATCACAATTTTGTGACTCTGACCATACAGTCACCTTTTCAAAGAACAATTGTAAAATTCTAAATGATAAAGATGAATGCATTATTACAGGATTTAGAACACCTGACAATTGTTATACTGTCAAGACTAGTTCTGAAACCTGTAACATTGTCAGAATGGATGACAATGAGATCTGGCATAATCGTATGGGTCACCTAAGTTATGATATCCTTGGTAGATTGTCTAGTCAAGAGATTGTTAGAGGAATTCCTAAAATTAAACCTATTTCAAGTGTTGTCTGTGGTCATTGCCAGGAAGGAAAAATAGTTAAGACTTCGCATAAAAAGGTTCAAGACATTCTCACCTCTAGACCTTTAGATCTCATCCATATGGACCTTATTGGTCCCTCTAGAACTGTTAGTCTTTGTGGACACAGTTATATCCTTGTCATGGTTGATGATTTCACACGATTCACTTGGGTTGCCTGCTTGAAACAAAAATCTGACACGTTTCAGAATTTTTTGAAAATTTTACTAAGAATTGAAAATGAGAAGGACACACAAGTCAATCGCATTCGTAGTGATAGAGGATGATAGTTCATAGACACAGGAATAGTTGAATATTGTGACTACAACGGTTACAAACATGAATTTAGTGCCCCTAAAACTCCTCAGCAGAATGGTATTGCTGAAAGGAAAAACCGAACTCTTCAAGAGATGGCACGTGTCATGTTGCATGCCAAATCTCTACCTAAATACTTCTGGGTATAATCTATTAGAACTGCATGTCATATCATTAATAGGGTTTACCTTAGGAAAAACTCTAAACAAACCCCTTATGAGTTGTGGTAAGGTAAGAAGCCTAATCTGAAATATCTAAGAACCTTCGGAAGTCAGTGTTATGTCTGTAAAGACAGAGAACATCTGTCTAAATTCGAAACGCGTGGTGATAAAGCCATCTTCTTAGGATACTCTCCAAACAGTCGTGCTTATCGTATATACAATCTGCGTACTAAGGCCCTTATGGAATCCATAAATGTAATTGTAAGCGACACTATTGTCGAAAATAAGATATCTGAATCACCTATTGTGGTTGAATCTAAAAATGATTTCAAAACTGATTCACCAGAAATAGATGACTCATTACCTACTGAAAGTCCAGAAGTACCTGGCTGGGTCTCTAAAGACCATCCCATTGACAACGTGGTCGGTAATCCTAATGAGCCAGTTCGTACTAGATCCCAGTTAAGAAATTATGCTAATTATGCATGTTTCGTCTCCCTTGTGGAACCAAAAAATGTAAATGAAGCATTGAATGACACACACTGGATTTCTGTTATGCAGGAAGAACTTTTACAATTTGTCATTCACGATGTCTGGTATCTTGTACCTCGGCCTCAAAACAAAAATGTTATTGGAACACGTTGGATCTTTAAGAACAAATCTGATGAAAATGGGGTGATTCTTAGAAACAAAGCTAGACTTGTTGCTCAAGGTTACTCTCAAATAGAAGGGATAGATTTCAGCGAGACATTTGCCCCTGTCACTCGTCTTGAATCTGTTCGACTTCTTTTCGCCATAGCGTGTCACTTAAAATTCACACTTTATCAAATGGACGTCAAATCTGCTTTCCTAAATGGAATTCTATCCGAAGAAACATATGTAGAACAACCCAAAGGGTTCATTGACCCTAAATACCCTAACCATGTCTTTCGTCTAAAAAAGGCTTTGTATGGCTTAAAACAAGCTCCTAGAGCTTGGTATAAACGCCTTTCCAACTTTTTGTTGGATAAGGGTTTTAAGAGAGGAGGAAATGACCAGACTCTCTTTGTCAAAAATTTTGACAAAAACATTATTATAGCCCAAGTCTATGTAGACGACATCATTTTCGGGTCAACTTCAAACTCTGAAGTTAAATCTTTTTCTGCTATTATGCATATGGAATTTCACATGACCCTTATGGGGGAGCGACAACTTTTCTTAGGATTTCAAGTGAAACAGAATTCTGATGGACTATTTGTCTCTCAAACTAAGTATGCCTTCGATCTTGTTAAGAAATTTGGTTTAGATAATGCTAAAGTTGCCAAAACGCCTATGAGTACTACTGCTAAATTATGTAAAGATGAAAATGGTAAGTCAGTTGATTCCACACTTTATCGTAGTATGATTGGTAGTCTACTCTATCTAACTGCCTCGCGACTAGACATAATGTATGCTGTATGTCTGTGTGCTCGTTACCAGAATAACCCTAAAGAGAGCCATTTATTGAGTGTAAAACGTATAATAAAGTACATAAAGGGCACTCTCAATCTTGGACTTAGGTATACTAAGGATACCTGTAGCACCATCATAGGGTATACTGATGCTGATTGGGCCGGGTGTACTGATGATAGTAAAAGTACATCAGGTGCCTGTTATTATGTCGACAATAATTTAGTTGGTTGGAGTAGTAAAAAACAGAATTGCACATCTTTATCTACGGCTGAGTCCTAATATATAGCAGCAGGAAGTTGTTGTGCTCAATTATTATGGATAAAACAGATGTTAAGCGATTATGGGATTAAAGAAGATCAGTTACAATTGTATTGTGACAATCAAAGCGCCATTAACATATCTAAAAACCCGGTTCAACACTCGCGAACTAAGCATATTAAAATAAGACATCATTTTATACGCGAACTTGTTGAAACTAAGGAATTAGAAATTCATTACCTGCCTACTGATCTGCAACTTGCAGACATGTTCACTAAACCTTTAGACTATAACAGATTTCTATATTTGCGAAATTCTATAGGCATGGTATGCGCTGATTAAACTCTTAAGACCTTAAGTTTTACCCTTTGTCCATTTGAGACAAAATGGGGGAGAAATTTGAGTTTTATGAGTTCAATATTTTGTTCACATTTCATCTAAACTGCTTGATCTTAGTGTGTATATTTGCAGGAATCTCTTCTACTGATTCCCTACCTTTTCTAGTGTAAAAATTTGTAAATAGTTGAGTTATGTAATTTTTGACTTTCTAGGAAATGGGTAGATAGTATTTTTTGTATAGGACTAGGTTTTATTTATTTTTGGTTCCCTACGAGTTTTAAGCTAACTCAAAGGAGATTTTGTCTCATATATCCAAAGGGGGAGATTGAAGCACCTTATACCTTTGACTTGCTTAAGTCTATATTGTATAAGTGTTCAACTAGTTTGGAAATAGTGACAAAATTGGTTGTCTATCCTAGAATCCAAAAAGCCTCAGATCTTATCTCTCTAATTCTCTTCAATGATCCATGAAGGTATAAATTGAATCACACTACACACAATTAGAAGTGCATACATGTGTTCATATTGCTTAAAATTGAGTGTGTGTTTAATTCCCCTTGAATTGGAGCTTTAATAATTTTTTGGGAATTTTTAAATATTTTTTAAACATTTTTAAACATTTTTTAAATAAAATTTTTCATTAATAAAATTTGGTTATAAAGTTTGTGGGGTTAATATTCTATTTTGGAAACTTCAGTTTTCACTCGAATGTTTGGTTGGGTAGAATCTCAAAGCGCTAGAGACTTCAGGGTACCTTCTGTAATTATTTTAGACGCGCGTGTTAGAGCCACTCACAAGCCAACACTTGTCATCCTCCGGGTGTACCTATTTGTGTTTCTTTTGTGAGAAGGTTGGATGGTTGATTGCTGATCGTTGGATCATTCCTAATCGAGGGTCTGCATGTGTTCTTAGTTAATCCCGGTGCTATCCATATGAACCAATCACAATCATTTTTAATCACCGTTATTTTATAACCTTTGGATCAAGTCAAAGTTTGCAAGACTTGATCTCAGCCCTTGATTTCCCTCGAACATCCAGAACCTTCCCTCGGCCCTATAAATACCCTCCACTTAGAAGACTTTTGGGCATTCGTCTTTCTGAGAGAAAAAAATAAGAGAGAAGAGAGAAGTGAGAGAGAAGAGAGAAAAGAAAAGAGAGAAGAGAGAGAAAGGGAAACTGTTAGCCAAACCCTAACCCTAACCCTAACCCTAAATACTTTACCTCTGAAATAAACCTTTGTATATTCAACCCCAAACACAACCTTGAGTGTTTGAGAGAGAGAGTGGTTTGTTCATATCGAAGCTGTAACCTCCTTGGCTTTGATCTTGTTCACAACTTAAACATCCGAGTGAAGATCTTGTTTCTTTTTTCATAGAAACGTTAGATCTATACTCTGCATGTTACATTTTCACTAGATCTGCATATTTTTTACTGGATTTAAGAAAATCTTTATTCATTTGGTTTTGAAAATGTTTTGTGGTTTCTATTCTTACGAAACTTAACCCTGACCTAGTTGGATTCACACTTGGAGATTTTCAATCTCACAAATGCTTTCAAAAAGAGATTGATTAAGATCTTGACCGATTTTAAAAGCGAGATATCCGTGGAATCTGGGATAGAATAAAGGACAAAAAGGGTTGAAGTTCTGTGAGAAAGAAATAAACTAAAATCACTGCATATAGACTTTATATGTAATTTACTAGGACTGTCTGTAAATCTAAGTGTGTGTGAGTTCATGCATGTGAATAGGAATCACTACACAAACACTTAACACACTACTACACTGGAAGTGTTGTGTTTAAGATCAAAGATCATTGAGTCGACGTTTTTCAGAAGCAAATGCTGGAGGATTATGGGATATCACAGGACACCATGATCATTTCCTGTGATAACACGAGCGCGATACACATATCCCGTAATCCAGTTCAGCATTCGCGCACCAAGCACATCAGGATACGTGAGCACTTTATACGTCAACTTGTTGAGGAGAAAGTCGTATCCCTGAGTTTTGTTCCTACCGACCGTCAGTTAGCCGATATTTTCACGAAACCTTTAGATGCCCTTAGATTTGAGAGTCTTAGGAAGTCTTTGGGGATTTGCACAGTTGACTGAGGGGTTGGTCTATGTCTAGAATAGGATGCTTCTTCATGTTCATATCATATGCTTCTTATTGCTAGTCTGTTTTATATGTACCATTGCTTAGTTGTACAACTTTTATTTATTCTTTTTGCTTTTTATTTTTTTTTTAAAAATACAAAAAGATTTTCCTTTAAGAAATTTTTTGAAAAGCACAAAAAGATTTTATTTTGATAAAATTTTTGAAAAAGATCAAAAAGATTTTTCTGTTTTTCTTCCTTTTGTGGATGAGCATTTAAGATAGCCAAGTCACAACTTCATTCCATATCTCCATGTGACTGTTTGATAGAGTTTTGAGAGGCTACATCATTTCATCCATGTGCTTTACATTGTATGGAGTCTTTGAGATGTAATTCGTGATATCTTCCTACATGTTTGACTCCTATATCCTTTATTGCACACATGCACGGCCATATTTGATTATTGCACTTGTCTATCTCATATTGTCTTAAGTGTTTCCATCTCAATCCTGTCTATACAATGTATAATATGCGATAAAACTTGACAAGATTGGAATGCAGGTAAAAAAACGTTTTGGTGAGACTGTGTGTTTTTGTATAACGGGGAGGGGCTGCGAAAGGTAATCATCTATCCTTTGCACAAAAGCCACCGTTAAAAAGGACCTAAAAAATGGAGGAATTTTAATAACCGAGGTCCAAAGAGGTTAAAAGAGCCCGAAAAAAATTTAAAAGCAATAAAAAGCTTTTCATTCCAAATATGGGCCACTTAGGTTTCACCATCAATTCTCCAAAGTTCGAGAATTTAGAATGCCTCTATTCAAAATAATATCTGAGGGAGTTTGGTTGGAGAATATAAACGGGTTTGCACTTCCTTGAACGTCCTGAAAAAGCATAAAATCATTTTGGACGTTATTGGTGTGAAAATCATTTTTGAGCTTTGATTTGTTGATTTGATTGAGTCAATATCTTATATTGTCATTCTTTTACACCAAAGGAAGCATTTGAGTTCATTCGCTAGGAATATCCAATATTCATCGTGCACATATGTCATGTTTGTCTGCTTTGATTTTCCTATCGAAATTGATCACACCTCTTCATTTACGCTATCATCGACTTGGTTGCTTTGTGTTCATTCATGGTATGATTTTATACTTGTGACACCCCGCACTTGCTTATTTTATATATTTCTCTCATTTGTCTATTTGGGGACATCATAAAAAGGGGGAGAAAGAATTATCTTATTATGGGGGAGTTTTGAAAGTTTGAGAGTTTGATTTTGCTCATAAATTGGTATATATGTTCTCATTTCAAACTCGATATGTCACTTGGTATTTTGCTTTGTCTCATGTGTATAGGTACTACATGGATTATCATTTATCATTGAATTGCACACCCTGATGAGAAAAGCATTGAGATTCCTGCAGAATTGAAGAGCAACCGCTGTAGTCTTATTCAATTGTATCTTTCCAGTTTTGGGTTCATGGAAGGGTAGATTTGTATAGGCATTTTTTAGTTGTTTTGATAATTCGGAAGTTTATTTTTATGTTTGTACCGGCATAGACATAGGGGGAGATTTGTAAGGACATTTTTTTGTCCATTATCAATGTATTATGTCACACGCCGTTACACCCGTTGAAGAAATTCAGATTCAAGATTCAACGAATCCGAATATCAAAAGAAGTAGAGGAATCATAGTCTGACAGCCGGACCGATCCACTGAAATAAAAGAACCGATCCGGCTAACCGGACCGATTCGCTTGTTTATCAGAAGGCCAGTATACCCCGGACCGCAAGCGAACCGATGAAGCCTGGAAGATAATCGATCCGATCATCAATGGACCGATCCGCCTCAGAATAAAAGAACCGATCCGGTCAAATCGAACCGATTCGCCTCAGACCCAGACCGGTCCGCCTGGGATAAACTCAAACAGATCGTGTTCAGATCATGTTCAGTTTTTCAAGGCCCGAGCCTTCTTATTTAATCCCACTACGGGAAGTGTTTTTTTTAGAGAAGACTTCCACACGATTTTCTGAGTTCTAAAAACTCTAAAGTCTTCATGGTATTTGAGTCCATTGATTCATACCCTTGATTCACACAAATTCCATACCTTCGTGAATCACCTTTTGGCAACCCAAGAACGCACTTTTGCTGTTCAACCCTTGTGGAGGAGACCGTTCTTCTTCTCCATTGCAGCCCTACTGGACAGGGATATCTCCAGCCGCCGACTACAGAATCCGATACCTGAGGGTAATTCTTAGTCACTTGTATTTTCATTGTAATCCGATTGTAAGCCGTTTTCTTACAAATTATAGTGAAAATAAATGGTTTTGCCCCTTTGGGGGATTTTTCCTCAATTGCATGTGTTTGAATGTTCTTGTTTAGATTATCATCTTATTCAATCACATACTGTTGTATGTTTAGGGTTTGTTTTGGGTTAAAAGGGTTTAATATATAATTTGCTCATTTGAACGCAAGCACACACGTTCTCATAATTACATTATATTTTAATGGAAAATTATAGTTACTTAACAGATGTTAACAGTTTGGGTTATGTGACCCGCTAACACTAACGATTCGGATTTGGATTTATTTTTTGGAACAGATTTATTAGTGGGTCGTGTATGGATTTGGTATTTTTTCACACGAACTCGATATGACATAACACAAACACAACCCAACACGACCCGTTGACAGGTCTAATACTAGGTGTAGATTGATTATTTGTGTATCATGCTAGTGTGAATTATTTTGGTAAGTCCATTATTTTTCCATTATGGGGCAGGATATGTACTTGGTAGCGATATCGCGTCATTAAGGAGTGTTGAGCACACATTTATTTTACATCAAGGAGGATACTTCAAAGGGAGTAACTATGTCATTAGATTAAATTTGTGTAGTTAGTGAGTTTCTTGATTTTTTTCAGGAGATTTTGGGTTACCACCGAGTAGGGAAATAGACTTTGAGAATGATTTATCTCCGGGAACTAAGCCGATAGCCCGAGAACCTTATCGTATGGATCCATTAGAGATGAGAGAGGGTGGAGAACATATTCAATAATTACTTGGACACGAATTTATCAGAAGGAGTAATTCACCTTGGGGAGCTCTGATCCTTTTCGTGAAGAAGAATGATGGACCATTAGGACTATGTGTGGATTATTGAGAGTTGAATAAGGTCACCATATGGAATAAGTATTCGTTACCCCGTATCAATGACTTGATTGACCAGTTGAAGGGTGATTCATACTTATCAAATATTTATTTGAGATCGGGGAACCATCAATCGAGGATTTAGCAGTAGGACGTCCTGAATATGACATTCCTGGCATGATGTGAATGGTATGAGTTTATGGTTATGCACTTTTTAGTCTGACCGATGCACCCGTAGTGTTCGTGAACTCAATGAAACCATGTGTCTAAAGAGTATTTTTATCAGTTCGTCATCGTGTTCATTGATGACATTTAGATTTATTCTCAGACGGTAGATAATTATGACCACCATTTGCGGATAGTCTTATATACGTTACGAGATCACCATTTTTATGCTAAGTTCAAGAAATGTGGGTTCTGGTTGAGAGAGGTGGAGTTTCTGGGCAACATTATGACAGCGAGGGTGATTTTAGTGGACCCGAGTTAGGTGTTAACAATGTTAGAGTGGGGATAACCCACGACACCTATGGAGGTGCATAGTTTCAAGTTTGTCAAGGTATTATCATAGATTTATGCAGGGCTTCTCAAAGATAGCGGGCCTATGACGAACCTGATAAAAAAGGAGGTACCATTTCTTGAAGATGAGTTTGCCAGCAGGCTTTCAATGAGTTGAAAACCAAGTTGACTTCAACTTCGATATTTATCTTACCACGTAATGGAATGGACTAGATGGTTTTTATTGATGCCTCACTACAGGGACTTATAAGTGATTTAATGCAGGAGGAAAGGCTTATAACTTATGCATTTCGAAAGCTTAAGACTCATGAGGGAAATTTTCCCACCCATGACTTGGAGTTAGTAGTAATAGTATTTTCTCTACAAGTGTGGAGGCGTTATTTGTTGGGAAAGAAGTTCCATTTGTTCATGGATCATAAGAGTTTGGAGTATATGTTCACCCATAAGGAGCTCAACATCAACGATATTGGTTGGAGTTCATGAAGGATTATCAATTTGATAAATAGTATCACCCGAACAAGGCAAAAGTAGTAGAAAATTCCTTGAGCCACATACCGACTGTTACGTTATCGACCCTTTGAAAGTTAAAGTGGGTTCTCTTCGCACAACAAATGAGTTGACGCCTAAATTTTTGCCAATACTTACCATTACACCCGAGATCATAATTAGGGTTATGAATATGGAGGCATATATATATTTCTTGCATAAATAAGGTTAGGGAATTATTAACTTAAAGGGAGCCACCATATTCGATTGGATCAGATAGGGACTTACTAGCTCAGGGTAGACTAATGGTACCAGACGAAGAGGAGTTATGGCGAGCAGTCTTCATTTAGGCACATGGGTCACGATTTATAGTACATCCCATAGGGGATAAGACATATTAGGATATGGGGCGCTAGTATTGATGGGCATGCATGAAGATGGACATTGTGTTATTTGTGTCCAAATGTACAAATTTCCAAACAGTGAAGCTAGATCACTAGAGGACATCGAGTGTTCTACAACCTCTTAAGATATTAGTGTGGAAATAAGAGAGAATTTACATGGACTTTATTATTACGTTGCTTAGGAGCAATGGGGATATGATTTCATCTGGGTGATTGTGGACCGTTTAACTAAGGTAACACATTTTCTTCTAGTTTGTACATATTTCACTTTAGAATAATACGCCAGGCTTTTCATATCAGAGATTGTGAGACTAAAATGTGTGCCACTCAATATTATGTCTAGTAGGGACAAGACCTTTGTGTCCCGTTCTTTTGCAGAGTTTTCAGCAGGCGAGGTTACGATGTTCTGATTGATTATCTTGTATCACCCAAATTCTCACGGACAAACATATCGGGTGAACGATGTGCTAGAGGATATTTTATAGGCTTGTAGTTCATACTCCAATGGTAGTTGGGAGCAGTACTTAATATTGGTGTAGGTTTTTACAACAACAATCATCATCAGATCGTTGACATGACACTATTTCAGAAATTGTATGAGAGACCTATCCATTCTCCCATTTATTGGAAATAGGTGGGGAAGAATAAGCTTCTTAGGCCTGAGTTCATTCTGGACACTTCAGAGAAGGTGACACTTATTAAGACTGGATTAGGACTGCCCAAGTCCCTGAGTAGGCATAAGGTCATGCATACAGAGGATGAGGTACATATAGTTCCTAATTAGGGATTAAGTGTTACTAAAGGTATCTCACAAGAAGAGAGTGAAGCGATTCGAGAAGAATGGAAAGTTGGTTCCTCGATATGCGGGGCCATTCACTATCATCTATTGGGTACGACCAGTTGCGTATCGTTTAGCCTTACCGGATCACTTACAATAGGTGCACGATATATTACATGTCTCTACGCTACGAAGTTTCCTTAGATACGACTTAGCGTGCCATCACATTGATCTCGGTGAGATAGATATTTAGCCAGATCAGAGTTACGAGGATAAATCAGTTGCTATTCTGGATCGTAGGGAGAAAACTTTTCACTCTAAGGTTATTCCATTGGTACGTGTTCAATGGAGGCACCACAATGAGGGAGAGTCTATGCGAGAGAGGGAGAGTGACATGCAAGAGATATATCTGAAACTATTCTAATAAAGTGAGTATCGAATTACAAGGGCGTAATTCCTTAATTAGGGGAGTGAATGTAATGCCCCACATTTTATTTGGTATTAATTATTATTAATTTGAATATTTATTATTAAATTGGGATTAATTGATTAAATGTGAATAATTATTACTTGTGTTAATCATAAAAATTTGTGCATAATTTATGTGGCATTTAAATTATCGTGTTCTGTGACATTTAAACTGGATGTTAATAATTTATTAATCGGTGGAATTAGTTATGTGAGGTTAACTTGTAAAAATATTCAAGTCATGTATTTTTTTTTTGTTTGGTATTATTGTTGGACTGGACTCTAGGATGGTATAGACGTCCGAGAGGCATTTTCAATGCATTAAGTTGGACCCCATGGGTAAGTATACTTTTGGTAAGTTTTGGGTCATTCATGCTACCAATTTGGGGACAAATGGGTCCAAAATTAGGGATTTATAAACCCATGAGATTAATAATATTTATGTAGCATTAACCCTCACTAGTTATTCACTTAAACCCTAAGCAAATAAACGCCAACAACATAGAAAATTTGGTAGAGCTAAGGAAGGCTTTTGGGGAAGAACTTGGAGGTCTTAAGAGTAAATCAAGCTACAATATTCAACCAACATTAATAGGCAAGAACTATCTTGCTTAATCACATTTGAGATGCAATTATTTATGTTTTCATTATCGTATTGAACCTATTTGGATTTAGACGCATGCTATCTTTATATCCATTTCATTTATGGGTTTTACTTTAGTTATTATGATGATTTTATATTAAAAGCCCAAATCTAATGCATTAATGGGTTGTACCTTAATCAATATAATGAATATGTGCTTATAACTTGCTAAGATATATATCAAATATGTTTAGGATTAATGAATCATATGTTTAAAATAGACCTTAATGATGTATGAAGCTTTTTTATTGATCAAAACCAAAATCATTGTGAACCTTAATCACCTTCATGTTAGACTTGATGACGTAAACCCTATTTTGATGTTTTAAATTATACATGATGACCAAAGATTGTTGGAATCATGTTGGTAATCACTAGATATGGATGTTTGAAGGTGTTTGGTGACTTATTTAAGGTTAGGATGATGATTTGAGGCAAAAAAGATCGAGTTTTGTGGTTTTGGGCATTTATGGTGTTACAGCCCCATCATTTAAATGCCTGGGCTACGAATAGGATTCGTGTGCATAACTGTAAAAGAGCACCATGCACACAGATTTTGACAAAACTATAGGATGTAGACCCCATTCGTACGATTGTATAATATCCCTGTACGCACGAATTTTGGTAGAACGTCGAGGCCTCGTTTATTCATCTAGGACCTTAGTTTTTCCTTAAGGTTTGCACTAGAGGTTTTGAGTGGAAATTTGGGGACCCAATATTATTAAGTTATCAGGAATATCTAATTTTGAGATTTAGGGTTAATACTGAGGATGTGTTCATCCATTAGGTTCGTTTAACGAAGTATAACGTATATATTTCACAAGGTTAGAAGAAAGTACCGTCTTAGTATATGTGTATATATATATGCCCTGTGTGGACATACAATGATTACATGTTGACTCATGGGTAATCTATCGATGATGGTTGTGGATTTATATGGATTATGGGACCGAATACCGCATCCTTAGATGATGAGCAGGTTGGGTGTGTTGAGGTCAATGTTTTGATTGCATATTTAATTTTTCATCGTCTTACGACACGGAGACGTAGATGACGTGACCCATCAGATGGGTTTGGTATATGACTAGTGTGGGGAAAGAATATTACCACTCAAGCTTGTTTAGTCCTTTATGGAAGGCTCGCGATTAATTGATGAAGAATGGAATAAATTAATATGCAATAATGAGAAGATAATTTCGAGAAAAATCATACAACACACAAGAAAACAACATACGTGGTTCGAAAAATTATGCCTGCTTCCATAGGTGATGGTGGTCTCTATTTTTTCATTAAGTAATCAAGACCGCGGATTACAAGTACTCAGAATTTTATTTTTTCTCTCGAAAGAAAAATATTCCAAACTCACAACTTTTCTCTCAAAAGATAAAATACCCAAACTCACTATTTTAAACACTCTTTGTTTTCTTTCAGATGATTCATTTGATTCCTTTACTTCGGTATATAAAATACCAACACACACCAACACCCATTAATGGTGTATTGACTTACCCCATTATACATATCCTACCAAACAAGGGCAAGAAGACAGGAATCCACCCAAATAAATCCATGGATGCACTTCTTAAAAGAGTTGGGATCATTTATGAGTAATGTTTTGCATGAAAATCAAGCAATCGATTCCCATAAATCTCCACCTTGAGAGAATTTCATCCTCTCTACTCATGATCCTTCATTTTTGGGCATAACAATTTTTATGCACATTTTTAAGAAGATATGACCATCATCACAAATCACCCTTAAGGGTATCAACAAAATAGGTAATTGATCATGTTTGAGAAGTGATCAAACTTGACCCTGGTACCACTTTTGTCATCATGGTCGTTGGAATAACCTTGGTGTTAATATTCTGTAGAAGAATTTCACTATCTTCGATAATATACCTAATGAAATTAAAACGGACGACAATGTTATTGGTCTTTCCATGATGAACTTGGTTATTTGTTAAGTGAATAGCACTATGGATATCACAATGCACCTTTACACCGTCTTCAGTGATCCTTAAATCACTAATAAAACCTCGAATCCATAGAGCCTCATTTTTACCTCTGTCACTCCCATATACTCTGCCTCCGTGGCAGACAAAGCCATTGTTGACTGTAATAGATACATTCAACTGACTAGACCACGGGCTAATGTAAATATATACCCCATAATAAACTGTCACTTATCCGAGTCACTTGCATAATCATATTCAACATAAATACATACCATAGAATATATTAAGCTAACAATGACACTCACATAAGTAACCAAAGACATAAACTCATACTCCTCTTTGGCACTTTGAGACATAGTCCCTGAAAGTTTAAAGTGTGCAGCTAATACTCACTTGTTTTGAATTTTTCATTCAAAAATGTGTGACCACCTTCCTCAAATATTGTCTATAATAAAGACTCAACTAACCCTTATTCCTTTCCTTGGAAATATTCATCCCTAATATTTTCTTTGCTCTGACCAAGTTTTTCACCTCATTCCTTATGCAATTGAAATTTTAATGTGTCAATCTCCACTATGCTCTTAGAAGCAATATGCATATCATCTTTATATTAAAGAAGATGAATAAAATATTCATCTTCTAACTTTTTGAAATACACACAATGATTTAATGACTATGTGTATACTTTTGACTCATCATGAATGCATCAAACCTCTTACACCATTGTCTATGCGATTATTTTATCCCATGTAATGGTTTATTCATCTTCCAAAGATAATTCTCCATACTAAAAACCTTTAATCCTTTTGGTTATGACATATAAATGTCCTCCTCCAAGTCTCCATGCCAGAATGAAATTTTGACGTCTAGTTGCTTAATCTCTAAGTCAAACTGTGCCACCATAACCAATAAGGGTTGTTACACAATATTAGTTTAACCTTAAGGTGTTCATATGTGTATAAATGCTTGTGTAACAACTCGTAGATTTTAATCTTAAGGTTGATCAATTATTAACATCAAAATATACAAATTGAAAAATCAACTTAAATATCATTCTCATCATGAAAGGAACATATGAAACATATGACAAATATAAGGATGGTGTAACACTCAGAATAATATTAATTAAGGTGGACATACTTAAATAATAAATACAATTCGAACTAACTGAAATATCTTTCTTAGCATGTGACAGATATATGAGATAATTTAAAACATCTTCAAGAATATAATAAATAAGAGATAAAATTATGAACAACTCATCAACAATGAAGTCCAATTACAACATATTAAACTATTACTCATATTTAAGCAAAGTAACAACATAAAGAGAGTAAGTGAGGATAAATGGATTAAGGATTTTTACGTGGTTTGACATTGCCTACATCCACACTGAGATGGTACTCGAGAAGCTCCATTACCTTCGGTTCTCTTAGACGAAACAAAAAAGTCACAATTAATTATCACACCTTTAAAATCACAACCAATAAGGACTCTATACCCTTCCTTTCCCAAGCGATACATGAAAGGGTCCAAGGTCTTATAACGCCTCGACTCCCAACAACAAAGGCAATAATACCCCGTATTTTCCTTGCATTTTAAATTAATTGTGTAGTTAATTATTTAATTACCTGTTGTGACATGCGATATGTCACTTAGTATAATTATAAATTTTATTGGGTGATTCTAATAGGTGCTTCGTGAATTCACATATTTTATAAATCAACAAAACACATTGTAATTCACTAGTAAATATTTAAAGTGACTTAGTATTATGGGCGACTGTGGAATGACCAGGGACTAGGTGTCAGGGGTTTTCCTATTTAGATTATTCCCCTGGTATCGAGTTCCACCGATCGTGAAGTAGTTTCTTATAATGTTAAATCACACTTAACTAATTAATAATTAAGTTTCAACTTAATCAACTTGTACGATCTTATAATTTAGTTTTAATGCGACAACTAAAATATTAAAATATGTTACTTTTGAGATCGAACCTTTGGGATGTTTAGAAATTCCGTTTTTGGCTTAAGTAGTGGAACTTTAGTCCCTTGGGTTAGTACATAGTTTGAGCCATGTTTCAGACCATTTGGAGCATGTTTTGCACTCATTGGGTTAAGATTATATTTGGGCCTGGGATTAATTTGGAAATTAAAGCCTTTAATAACTTAATTTAGAAAACTTAAAACACATATATCACATTAGAGAACAACCCTAGAAGCCGAGGAGTTTGAGGGAGTAGCACGAGATTAAAGAAATTAAGGATTTGGGATTCGATTCGTATAATCGGTCTAAGGAAAATTTACTTTTAGTAATAATTAATTAAGTATGGGTTAGAATAATAGTAGTTCGTTGAAATTTGAACTTAATTCATGAAAATCTTATTTTAATCATATTATAACCTAATTTCGTAGTTATATTAATTGTATGTTTAAGTCTCAATTACATATAGATGGACTATGATAGGTTTGATGTTGAATACTTTAATTGAACCACATAATCATGTAATCCGAATATAAATACATTAAATATGAATCATAAGAGTATAAATTGGTAAAAGACCTCATCTTTCATTAATTATTGAATCGAATCTATGAATATATTTGATAAATCTTGTTTAAACCTTAAACTTAGGGTTCAATTATTATAATATGTAATTCTATCATTAATCGCAAACTTAATCATTTAAAACTTGTTGTTATAGGTTAGTAATGTTGTTACACATGCTAGACTAGAAGAAGAATGTGTATTATGATGCTTAGAGGCTTAATATTAGGTTTTCGTATTCGTTATGGTCGTTTCTGCACAAGGTAGAAGAAAGCTCCCGCGTTTTTCTCTTTCAAACGACATTAGGTTCTCATTGGAACAAGAAAGGCTATCTCGTTCGTATGACAAGCATTTTGGTTCGAACAACATATGCTTCTGGTTTGAACGACTTGGGAATTTGGGTCGAACGACATTGGATTTTCGTTCAAACGACTTTAAGGTTTTTAACTCGCTCAAAATATTATATAACGCAAGTGCACGCAAATCGCGAGAGTAGTAAAAACACGATAAGACCGAAGTCGATTTCCATAAGGAATTATACAAAGCAACGAAGATATTACGTCAACAAACAAGAATTAAAGATAAAAGAAAAGATGATTTAGGTTTTGACAATTATAGCGGACCAAATCTAACCACAATCACTACACCAAATATACTGAATTGTCACGGTCATTGACCTTGACAAGTTCAACTTGTCAAGGTCAATGACCGTGACAATTCTGGGAGAGAAAACTTTTTTTGTCACGGACTTGTCACGGTCATTGACTGTGATAAGTTCGTTAGAATTGTCACCGTCGTGTCAGGGGACTTGACTGCGATAAGTTTTGTCACGATCAAGGACTGTGACAACGCCCGTGATAATGCTAAAAAAATTATCACGGTCAATGACCGGGACAAGTCCGTGACAACAATCCTTTGTCACGGTAAATGACCGTGACAATTCTGGGCAGCATTGGAAAAAAATCTGTTGGGCATTATACCTGTTATAGCAATGTTGTACCTGTTCAAGCATCATATATCCAAATAAAATAGAGATAATGCAAATATACATTCAAAATAGAGACAATATGCATCACGATATAATCCAAATATAATTCAAATGCACCAACTTAAAATCATTTCAATTCAAATAATGTCACTACATGTCTTGGGTAAGGTTAAATCCGAGGAGGTGAGTAGGCCACACGATATACGAATTGACACACCCACTGATATACATCGTGCCGCATTGTTCGCGCAACCATAACGGGGAGTTCTCCTTCCCGGGTATCACATGCGTGACGAGCACCTTGGACTCGATGTCTTGAAGCTCACATCCATGAACTAGTCCACCCTGGACGATATTTGGGTCCCTCAACCCCGCCCTATCCACTGGCCATCAAATATGTCCAGTATAAACACGCTCGACCAACCAAGTGTCAACATCGATCGGTCGAAGGGAGCCAAATAGGGAAGTGGATCGTCAAAGTCCGCAAACAGCTAACTTGAGATCATATGGCACCTCCTTCCAACTAATGTACCTCGGGCCGATGATCGTCTTTACCAGCTCCAGGGATCTCGCTAATAGCCCCGACTTGTTCTCAATGGCCATCCCCAATTTGCCATATTTGGGGAGCCTAGGGGCCGAGGAGCCCTCGTCGCCTCCACTACCACCGAGCCCAGACGACATCATCATAACAAGCATCATCATCCTCGCCTTAATACCTAAAGGATATATTTGCTTTAAAAAATGTTATTAGTACATATCAAACTGAATTAAAAGAAGACATGCAAATATGTCAATTACTACAAATAAAAATGAATTGTTACTGTCAAACACCTCAATTCTGAATTCCAAAATAACAGCATCTAGCTCATAATATGTACAATTACTAAAAATCCGAAACATCTCCACCCCCACCCCTACTTCCCACACACACACAAACTACACAAGAGTGAAAATGATAAAATGCAAATCAATTAAAAGCATTAAAAATGGATGTTTTGGTACAAATTGGAATATATATTACAAATTGAAAAATTATTTAAAATTCGAGTTATCATAAAAAAAGGATTGATATTCGGTAGGAGCAGCCAAGTCATCCACACTACTATTTAGATATTTTGGCGCGTGTTGGACAACTGAACACGGCTCGTTGTTGATATACTCCGAGTAAAACACTAGGTTAACCTTTTAAAATACACAAACAAACGGCTCATCGCTCACGTGGTCGTTGCTCTTCAACTTGGACAAGTCAACCATGATCAAATTGGTGACAGGATCAACTATACAAGCATTTTTATCCTCAACTCTAACCAGTCACAGTAAAATACAACCTCTTAGAAGCTTATATAATCCAATTCAAATATATTTCGGATTACACCATAGTAAGTCATTTCAGCTTCAACGAGGTTTTTATCTTTTGCGCTCGCTCGAAAGAAAGTAAGAGCCTTGTATGAAATGCCCGAGTTCTGTACATTTGTACTTTCCTCATACACTTTAGCACCGAAAATGTAACCGTTCAATCGATACTTTTTGTACTCTTGTACCACGAACAAGGGTCCAGTGGCTAGATGAGCAAGCCTTGATGTTGCATCACCCGTCTTTAAGAGCTGAGAATATAAATAAATGAATTATATTAGTTGTAAAATTTGAGTGTAATGTAACGTTATATAACAACCATTTTCATTATAACTACCTCTTGTGTCAACCACAACCTCAATTCCCTGTCTGATTGTACCATTATTTTTCGTCTTTTATTGTTCTCACAGGCTTCATATTTTCTGCATATTACAAAATTAATCATGTATAAAATAATCTAAAATAATGTTAAACATTATAATAATCGAAACTTACTTTTTCCATTCTTCGACATCTTCATGTGTGTCAAATAGATAACGAGCTACTTGTTCATGTTGCAAACTCGTTAATTTCACTCGTTTTCCCATCACATGACCACCATCATCGACGAACTCATCAGTGTCATCAACGCTTGTCGAGTCAGGCATATATTCCTGAGTATATATTGATGACTCTACGGTGATGTATTCCTCTGCAATTGATCCTGCAATGAATCGCGTATTCTTGACGTAATCTTTAAAAACTTTCATCAATCTTTCAAACGGATACATCCACCGATATCTAACCGGACCACAAAGAAGTGCCTCATCGCATAGGTGTACCAACAAGTGAACACTTATGTCAAAGAATGTTGGGGGAAAGTACTTCTCCAACACACAAATCACATCGGTCACCGCCAATTTTGCGGCCATTATGTGTTCTCGATTGGCTACCTTCTCACACAAGAGTGAGAAGGTAATACTAATTTACATAATAGCCCTCCGCAAATCCTTGTGCTTGGAGAAACAGTGCTTAAACAATAGATGAACCAATTGCATGATCACATGCCAAACGTGGGACTTACTTTTGTGTAAATCATGAGTAGCATAATTCACAATCCTTTGCAAGTTGGACGAAAAAGTAGATGGGCCATTCAGATTATATATTATGTCTAAAAGCACCTTCCTTTCCCCACTCGTCAAAGTAAACGCACTAGGGGGAATTCTTGTCCTTCCCCTACTATCTTGTTTCAACCATAGTTGTGGCTTAAGTTTCAACGATTTAAGGTCTTTTCGTGCATTTTTACCACCCTTCGAATGACTCCCCCCAAAGAAAGTGCCCACAATATGTTCAACGAATTTCTTCTCTGCATGCATCATATCCAATACATGGCGCACCAGGTTATTCTTTCAATAAGGCAAGTTAAATAAAATTGACCTCCTAGACCATGCCTTTCTTGTCTCAGTTTCATTCCCAGTTGGGGTCTTCTTATGCTTGACTTTCTTAAATTTGGGAATCTTACCTGGCATATTAGGGCAACATTCAGAAGATTTACTTTCAATTTCTGAACTCGAAAGTTATCTCGGCGGTAGTCTATGTTCAACCCCACCCAATAAAAAATTGAAACCTTTCTCAAATCTGAAACTATGAGCCGAGGGTAAAAACCTCTTGTGGAAATGATATACATTTTTTGAGCTAAAGGATAGACAAAGAGATTCCGTCTACTCTCCTCAAATAGGACACCCCAAATAACCATGTACTACACAACCGGATAATGTCCCATAAGCTGGAAAATCATGAATTGCCCACATCAACATAGCTTTCAACGTAAACTCTTCTTTTCTAAAAGAGTCAAATGATTACACACCCTCTTCCTAAAACTCATTTAATTATTCTACCAAAGGATCCAGCTAGACGTCGATGTCATCATTTGGTGCCTTTGGCCCAGGTATCAACAAAGCCACCATCGAAAATTCAGGTCTCATACACTGTGAAGGAGGGAGGTTGAGTGGGGCTAGGATCACTGGCTATACACTCTGATTGGTGCTTAGATTTCCAAATGGATTGAAACCATATGTTGATATAGCCAAACGAATGTTGCGTTGTTCTCAAGTAAAATCGGGATACTCATAATTCATCCTCCTCCAAGCCGTAGAATCAATAGGATAATGCGTGATATTATCCCTACTTCTGCCCTAGCATGCCAAGTCATTGCCTCCGCTATCCATGGTACCGTGAAAAATTGCTTTAATCTAGGTCCAATGGGAAAATATTTCAATACTTTTTGAGGCACTTTTGAGCTTGTACCTTCCTTACTAGTAGATCGGATATATCTAGGTTCTTCGCATACTGGACAAAGATCGAGATTTTCATACTCCTTTCGGTATAGTATGCAGTCATACACACAAGCATGAATCGATTTATACTTCATTCCCAAACCTTTCAAACTATTCT
This sequence comes from Sambucus nigra, assembly GCA_949130495.1. Taxonomy (NCBI): domain Eukaryota; kingdom Viridiplantae; phylum Streptophyta; class Magnoliopsida; order Dipsacales; family Adoxaceae; genus Sambucus; species Sambucus nigra. The sequence continues at coordinate 461,122,649 of OX422211.1, read as the reverse complement.
TCATAACCGGATATCTATTTGGAAGTGTATTCTCCTTGGGTAATAAGCCCTTCACCCATTTCAGAATTCCTGTCACGTTATTGCTAGACAAACCGTATTGCATATTTAAACTGTGCAAACCAACCATGGCATGTAAAGTTGTTTGATCTTTCTCACAGCCAGAGTATAACGGTTGGGTCGCCTTAAATTTTAAACTTTGGTAGTCATCATCAAGTTTTATCGTGATATCTTCACGAGCACTTGAACCTTCTACATCATCAGTAACTTCATTCTCTTCTGCTTCATAGACTTCGTACGCATCATCAACTAAATCCTCTAACATATTATGATCTACGTCGTCCCCTTCTACATCTATCCAACTTGTTTAAGGTGGTTGTGAAGGTTGGTCGGGAACGAAAGGAACTTTCAATTCACCGTGAAAACTCCAAAATCGATAACTATCTTGCATACCCAATCTTAACAAATGTAGTTCAACTATTTTCCACTCAAACAGCTTACCATTCTTATACCTAGTACACGGACACGAAAACTCTTCATCATTATGACATCTCTTTGCATATTTCACAAATTTGTTAGCAACTCTGCGAAACACATTCCCCATTCTATTTGTCTTACCCATTCACTTTTTGTATTTCGGATATCCCATCATAGTTACCACAACTAATCACCTATTAAAGGTATGAAGCGTATATTCATGGATTATTATAAACAAAACATAGATTTATAGTATGTTTCATTTAATTATGTCTTATTTATATTCAAATTCAATTTATAATAAAAAATTCTATTTCCTCCATCTCCTCTAAAGCGTGAGTGGTCCTATCCCATTCAAGATTGTATTTTTCTGTAATATACTTAACAGCTCATGCACATTGTTACGATTTGAAAAAAATTCGACAGCATATCCCCGTAGTTCTCCAAGTACACGACGTAGATTGGTAACAGTCACACTTGTCAATTTAGTATGTACCCAGAGAACATTAGGATACGACTACAGAACTTCCTCCAAAAGTAACAACTTTAAGCCACTAAGAATATTATACATAAATTATGCAGTCCCAAACTGTCCAAACGGGACGATTCGAGAGATCTCATTACAGGGGTAATGACTCTCGAACGGGTCTAAGGGCTATTGAATGCGTACGCATAAGAACTAGAAAGCTAGTATCTATGCTCACTATATGTAATTTCAAGTATGTTTCATTTAATTATCATACTATATATATATTGTTCAATATACAAAGTAATTTTAAAAAAAAATTGAAAAATTCCACCCCCATATGGACAATAATCCAGTGGTCGTGCCACTTTTAATATTAACCAACCCAATATCGATCCACTATAATCCAACAACAATGTCAAGAACAAATGTGTATCCCGTACTCCTTCTAATTCATCTACTCAATTAATTATTTTCATCAATTAAACTAACAATTAAAGTATACAATTATTAATTTACTAATTTACAATAAGAGGCAATCCTACTTTCATAATTAATCATATATTAATTTACTAATTTATAATGAGGGGCAATTATATATTAATTTACTAAAAAAATTAATAACCAATTAATTCATTTACAAGGGACATTACGCACACACACCCATACACACGCGCTACACACACATATACACACCCGCGCACATTCACACACGCACACGCAACCCCCCACCCACCCATACCTGCCCCTCCCCCCCACCCTGTCCCACCCCCTTCCCCCTTCCCCCACCCTGCTCTACCCCCTTCCCCCACCACACACACACACACACAAATAGCCCCCCCTCCCTGCCCCCTCCCCCCCTTCCCCACCCCCACCCACCACACACACGCACACACACACATATATATATGAATGGGAGAGAGAGAGAGATAAATTATCTTGAAAGTAGAGAGAGAGAGAGAGAGAGAGAGAGAGAGAGAGAGAGAGAGAGGGAAGAAGTCGGTGGGGAAAAAAAGGAGGGAAAAGGGTTTTTTGCTGTAACATTTATCACAAACGTGTCACGGTCCTTTACCGTGACAATATTATAAGGATTGTCACGGTCATTGACCGTGATAAGTCTGTGACAACTGTACTTATCACGGTCTAGTCACGGTCAATGACCGTGATAAAAAATGAGTGTTTTTTTGTCACGGTCATTGACCGTGATAAGGCTAGCCGCTGGAAGGGTGCCAATTTACCCATTTTGGTGTAGTGAATTACTGGAATACTTAACTAAAAGATTAAATAGAAGCAAGCGAGATTTATAAAACGAATGATAAAACTGATTCTTAACAAAAGGTTGAGGACCATTACCCCACCTTGTATGATCACAACCCAAATGGTTCTAATAATTGAATAAGAATCAAATGGGAATAAGGCGTTGCTCTCAATAACCCCATATGAAAGGTGTCATCCCAACAACACGAGATGAAGGTTTCAACATATTATAGAACAAATGCGTTGATATTGGAGTTAAGTCTTAAAGACGACTCTTACATGATAAGAGGGGTTTGAATCCTATGAAACTTTAATATCAACACATACACCTATTTATTGGATTCAAACATTAAACTTATCAAGAAGTGGAACCATCCAAGGTGGGTTTATGCTCCCAACCTAAGGAAATTATCCACTCATAGCACTAACTACGCATACGCACAACATGGGGTTAATTAAAAGGGGAATAAACAATACAAAAGAAAGCATTCAATACAAAACCACTATATTAATTAACGGACTAATGTCAATAGCCAAAAGGTACAACTAAAACGGAACTAGGTAACTTACAATCATGAAGTAGAGAATGGAAAGCAAGAAAAAATTCACAAGCACTAGGAGAATGAAGAGAGAACAAATCCAATAAATATCTATTTCCTCTTCTTTGTCTTACAAGATTTTTGTACCAATTCCCTAACTACTACAAACCACTTGTTGTAAGGACATAAATTTCTAATTGAGTCCCTGTATTATTTTGACTTAATTCCGTGAACAAAACTGTGTTTGTAATATGTCATAGGGAGATTTTATTTTGTCACGATCCCACTTGGTCTATGACGTATTGAAGACGTTGCGGCAAAGCTTCAAAGAATTAATCACTCTGAAGTTTAATTGGTTCAAGTTTATTCGTCTTCAAGTTAATTGCATTCCGAGATCACACAGGTATGAATGCATATTGTTAATGCGATTAAGAATTATTTTTATAAAAGATAAGGATGTAATTTTATAAAGAATATTTCAAAATGTTTTTAAATTATTTTAAATGTTTTACACTACATTTTATTCTGATAATCTTGAAATAGAGTTAGACTTAATTGGATCTCTTTTGAAGAAACGTTTTAAAGAAAAAATCAAACTGACACGCGCGTCGTTCAAACGACAACTCGGCTCGTTCAAGCGAGATAACTATGTCGCGCGAACGACTGACCAATCTCGTTCGAGCGACACAGTTTTTTAGGCTGTGAACTTTTCCTATTTAAAGCGTAGTTTCGTCAGAGTTTACGTAAGGGGCAATCTGGAAAATAATTTTCAATCCATTACGAGTTTTGCACATGTTTTTCTAAGGTTTCAAAGAAAAAACACATCCTTAAAGTTTGCAAAGATCCGAGTTATCATTACTATATGTTTCTGTGATCTTACTGCACTAAGAAGGTTTGTTCTATAGTTGAACATCTGGGTTTTACGGTGAAGAAAAGAGAAGGACTTCTTGTTCGACATCGTAGACGTATCAAAGCCCTACGGTGAACACCGAGACATACGTGGACGCGTGTGTTGTGGACAGGTATCGTAGAAGAAGAACTTTCTGCGTGGGCACTATGAGAGGAGTGGTTGAAGATCAGAAGAGCATCAAGGCCCATGGGGATCGAGTCGTTGAGTGAGTCTTTTATCTGTTTGTTGTAATTCCACATTCATAGTGATTGTCTGGGCCGTCCGAGGTTTTTTCCCGTCTTGGGTTTTTCCTCGTACATCATTCTTTGTAAGTATTCTCTACTTTATTTTACTTGCTTTAATCACTAGATGCATGTTTAGGATTAATCAAGATAAAATTTGGTTTAAAGTAAAAATTGTTTTTTCACAATTTGGTTTGGTGCTAATTGGTTTGATTTGAAACACACGTGTAGGACCACCCCTTTTCACTTGTTATTTATAGTGAATGGAAATAAACCACCAAACAATATTATTAAAAACTAAAACAAAAAATGGAAACTAAAACAACTAACTTAAAGATCCATAGATCTGAGGGGGCGGTCGACGGCGGGTCTGGGCTCGGTCGATCGGGGCTTCGAAAATCCTCCTGACTTGGCTCTTGAGAAAAACTTGAAAAATTGATCGACCGTGGATTTAGGGTCGATCGACCGGGGCCTTGATTTTTAGGGCTTTTCCTTCCTTTTTGTTCCACACAAAGGTCCTCAAAGAAAAATGACCATAACTTGGTCGTTAAGAATTGGATTGACGCGACGTTGGTGGCTATGCGAAGTTCACTCGAAGAGATACAACTTTTGTGAGAGTTCGGGCACGAAGCTCTAACGCATAAATGATTAAATTGCCCCTGAAGTTGCGTAATGCGTTGTAACTTTCTCGAAAAGCGCACACTTACACTATTTAGCATTCCAATCCTTACAAAAGCTCAAATAAACCTTGCAATATATATATATATATATATTGAACCCAAATGTTATACAGTATGAGAACTTAAATGCGGGAATTAACAGGCATAATTGTTCGTGCATGCAAAAGTAACGGGAGCAAATATGCAATATTCGCGACTAATCACACCCACTAACTTAGACATTGCTAGTCTCTAGTGATGAAACAAAATAAGAACCGACACATAAAGTGGTAAGAATAACAAAATTAGGTACACGGGAAAAGTGCCACTTTTGCGGGTGCATGGTTGCATTTAGTGAATGCAACAAGCCGCTGAACCCCCAGATTACCCTAGTGACGAGCGTTGTCTCGTGAGGATTTTCAGGGATGAAACCCACAAACATCAAAGCTTTCTCAAAATATGTCCAACAACTAATATACCAAGCTCAACAACAACTAAATATTTCAGCTTATTACCAATAAAGCAAACAAGAATGTTGCTAAATAATTGAAAACCATTAACATTAAAAGCCTAACTACATGGAATTAAAACCTCAAATGTGAGTGGTGTTCATGAACATGCAAAAACTTTGATTCGGTAAAAATGGCTATAACCTGGATAAAAATTAGAGCATGAGTCCACTCAATCCTCTCCGAATATTACACTCAATAAATAGATGCACTCGGAATGGGGTGTAAAACACGAGACATGTGGGAATAATGAGTAAATGTAATGGAAAACTAGGACACGTACATGTCATCAATGAAGAAGGTTATATATAAAATGAAAAATGTGCAATCTCATGAAAGGATACCATTCATTAAAGGAGATGAAAAGCACACTAACATATTATCGCAACTATTCTGACTATTGAATTAAATTCATCTTAAGATCACATTGGACTATAAAGGGTTGTAATATTGGTGTGGGGTTGATGTTGTGAAAAAAGGGGATATGTACGGATTCAAAGGTGTTTGGAGATGAAACACTTGGGGTACTGGAAAATTGTGCACAATTTTAAAATGTAATACGATTTCCATAGCAAGCATTGGATATAATAATGAAGAGAGTGAACAAAGCTTATTGAACACTATGTACAATATGGAAATACTTTATCTTTCTTTTTCTCTTCTTTTATTTTTATTCACCTTTTCTCTTTTTCTTTTCTTTTTTTTTCTCGTTTTCTTTTCTTTTCACGCTTACCTGCTTAATTGCAACCACATAATAAAAGCATCATTCAATACCAAGTATCGCTCCAAACAAAGGCATGAACAGTGATATATCTATGGTTTATAACTCCAATTCGGAGTTGATAATGGGATTTTGGGTTTTGAAATGAAAGGTTATTATATAGGCTCAAAGAGGTTGACTAGGGAAATGCATAAGGTGAGGTTAAGGTCAATATGGGTGATATAACAAAGATGGCCTATGATTATTTCCTAAAGATTACACAATTCATGAGTCAAAATAACTTTAAAAATCATGCTTACATGACAATATTCATAATACAGTCAATTAACGAACAATCAATGAAAGAAAAGTGAGATTACCAACAAATTTAACGTTTCAACGATGGAAGAGTAGCATATAAACACTTATAAAAAAAGAAAAGAACAAAGCTCGCTAGGTTTTTAGTGTATATAAAGCAACAAACATATACCAAGTTATAATTGTCATCCCGAACCGTTTATAAAATATGCTCAAGTGCTCATGGGTTTTCAAGGTTTAATTCATGCATTTATTCCCAATATTGAATAATTTGAGGACTAGAATTTAATAATATGAAAGAAATAGAAAATGAATCATTGAATTAGCAATTGGGTGGGGAAATTATTGAATTTATCATAGGAAGTAGGGATAGGAGGCCCAAGAAAGAGAACAGGAATAAAGAAAATTATTTTTGAATTTTTGATTTTTTTCATTAAATAAATATACGCATGGCTCACAATGAATAAAAAGAAATTGAGATGCCTAATCACACCCCTAATTTGAATCTCACAATGTCCTCTATGTAATTGAAGACATTATGAAAAATAGAGGGATAGAAAGAAATCAACCCAATTTGGAGCTATCCCCGAGGTAGTCAACATGCGCCCTATACAAACATAAGAAAAACAAAAATATGTACCACAAGGATTCAGTTAAAATGAATCATGTCGTAAGTCACAATAGTCTAAAGGGGATTAATTGCAAATACTAGATAATTGATGGTGGACATTTGATTTTATAAAAGTGTATACTCATCAAAATCTAATCTCTAAAAAACTACTAAATTATCATTCCAAATTTCATAAAATTCACAAAAACAACTTAATAAATAAAGTAAGTAAAATAAAGTTTCATCCCACAACCGACCCAAAATAACTGCATCAACACAAAAATGACCCCAAAATACAACTTCTCTAGAGACCGGAACCACCATAGGGTCCTAGGGTAGTCGAATCATATGGACTCCTAAAATGGGTCGGGAGCATTGCGTCCATGGCCTGCTGCTGCATATAAAAATCTCTCATTATAGCCTGCATAATCAGGAACTCCTGGCGCTTCTCTGCACGGTCCCTGTTAAGGAGGGACTCCAATATATCCCACCTCAACTGAGTATCCTCCCACCTCTGATCTTGAAGTGCCTCGAATAACGCAAAGCGGGTGTCAAAAAATGTGGGAGATTGCTCGGCATGCTGCTTTGACCCCTGCTCAGCTCTCCTCAGCTCTATCTCATCATATTCGTCCTTAATCACTACCCTCGGCCGCTTCTGGACCGCTGACTCCCCCCAGAAATGTCCCAAACATCTCCTGATATTATCTCTAGTTAGAAGACTCTTTGGCTTTACGATTCTTTCAGTCAAAAGCTCTGGAAATTTGGCCAGACGGTAGATATGAGTGACAACTTGGGGCAAAGGAAGGGAAAAATTCCACGCCTTCTCCTTTATCGCTAAGTACATATGGTCCATAAACTAGGCGGGAAGGTTGATGTCCCCTGACTGCTTGAGAAAGGCATAAAGGAAGATGATATGCCTGTGACGAACCTCAGAGTCACCATCAAGCAATGCACGTTGATATAGTGCGAGAGCCTCGGTAGGTTTTGCATACGGGCCGACTTGAACATCTTTTGGGTCTGAACTTCTCCCGGCGCTAGAAACTCCATAAGTGTGTCCACGTCAAAGTTAATCTCATCAGACAGGCTCAATTAAGGGGTCGGGTCCGCCACATTGCCCATCCAGTGGGCCAAATCCTTCCGCTGAAAAGTGATCCGCACTCCCCAAACAAAGAACTCAAAGAATTTATTCTCCACCTTGCATTGGATCAATAAGGCGTAGAACATTCGAACCAAGTCCTCGTTGATCGGTCTTTGTTGTGCCATGAAGGAGTCCCAATTATACCTTTTGAGCAGGGTCATCGCCCTAGAGGAACGTATTCCATTTTCCATGTCAGTTTATGGGCTAACGGGCACTTCGAATTAGAAAAGCATGCCTCGTACCATTCTTTCTCTTGTTGGCTTCGAAACCCCTCAAAACCCTTCGAAGAGTTGCATCGAGATTGGTTGTATTTTTTGACTTCACCCATGAATACTTGCAAAATAGAAATTATTACAACAATGCAATTGAAAACTAAATTTCATAATGATAAGGCAAAGACGGAATAATAACATCCAATGTGATGAAACGAGTGAAACTCACGCAAAAATATGTCCAAAGTTTGAAGTAAAAAAAGTTAGGCATTTAGACATACACTTGGCGTGCAAAGTCGAAAAAAAATGGTGCGGGGCACATTTGAACCAACAAGAAGCCCCCCATTCATGGAAATGTGATTAGGCATCTCAATTTCTTTTTATTCATCATGAGCCATGCATATATTTATTTAATTAAAAAAAATTCAAAAATTCGAATAATATTTTCTTTATCCCTTTTTCTCTTTCTTGGCCCTCTTGCCCAATTTCCTATGATAAATTCAATAATTACCCCACCCACTTGCTAATTCAATAATTCATTTTCTATTTCTTCCATGTTATTAATTTTTAGTTCTCAAATTATTCAATATTGGGAATAAATGCATGAAATTAAACCTTGAAAACCCATGGGCACTTGAGCATATTTAATAAACGATTCGGTAGGACAATTATAACTTGGTATCTCTTTGTTGCTTTGTATACACTAAAAACCTAGCGAGTTTTGTGCTTTTCTTTGTCTGCTAGTGTTTATACGCTACTCTTCCATCCTTGAAACATTAAATTCGTTGGTAACCTCACTTTTCTTTTATTGATCGTTCATTAATTGACTGTATAATGAACGTTGTCGCCCGAGCATGATTTTTAAAGTTATTTTGATTGACGAATTGTGTAAACTTTAGGAAATGATCACAGGCCATCTTTGTTATTTCACCCATATTAACCTTGACCTCACCTTATGTATTTCCCTAATCAACCCCTTTGAGCACATATAATAACGTTTCATTTCAAAAACCCCAAACCCATAACCAACCCCGAATTGGAGTTATAAACCATAGATGTATCACCTTCCATACATTTGTTTGGAGCAATACTTGGGATTGAATGATGCTTTTATTATGTGGTTGCAATTAAGCAGGTGAGAGTTAAAAGAAAAGAAACAGAGGAAAAATGAAGAAAAATAAAAGGTTGAGAAGCATTCCCCCACGTCGGATGATCACAACCCAAACGGTTCTTATGATTGAATCACAATGAAATGGGAATAAGATATTGTTCTCAATAATCCCACATAAAAGGTGCCATCCCAATAATATGAGATGAAGGTTTCAACATATTATCGAACAAATGCATTGATGTTGGAGTTAAGTCTTAAAGATAACTCTTACATGATAAGATGGGTTAGAATCATGTGCAACTCCAACATCAACACATACACCCATTTATTGGATTCAAACATTAAACTAATCAATAAGTGGAACCATCCAAGGTGGTTTATGCTCCCAAGCTAAGTAAACTAGCTACTCATAGCATTAACTATGCATATACACAATATGGGTTTAATTAAATGGGGAAAAACATTACACAAGAAAGCATTCAATACAAAACAACCATATTAATTAACCAACTAATGTTAATAGCCAAAAAAGTACAACTAAAATGGAACTAGGTAACTTACAATCAATGAAGTACAAAATGGAAAGCAAGAAGTAATGCACAAGCCATAGGAGAGAGAAGAGAGAACAAATCCAACAAATATCAATTTCCTCTTTTTTGTCTTATAGGATTGAACCAACTCCCTAACTACTACAAATCACTTGTTATTTATAGTAATTGGAAATAAATACCAAACAAGATTATTAAAAACCAAAACCAAAAATGTAAACCAAAATAACTAAGTTAAAGATTCGCAGGTCTGAGGGGACCGTTCGACCGTGGGTTTGGGTCCTGTCGACCGGGGCTTTGATTTTTAGGGCTTTTACTTCCCTTTTGTCCCACACAAAGGTCCTTAGAGAAAAATGAACATAACTTGGTCGTTACGAATCGAATTGACGCGGCGTCGGTGGCTACGCGAAGTTGAGTCAGAGAGATACTTCCATGAGAGTTCGGGCACAAAGCTCGAACGTAGAAATGATTAAATTGCCCCCGAAGTTGCATAATGCGTTATAAGTTTTTCGAAAAGCGCACACTTGCACCGTTTAGCATTTTACGCCCTACAAAAGCTCAAATAAACCTTGCGAAACCTATATATATATATATCAAAACCAAAGGTTATAAGTATGAGAGCTTAGATACGAGAATTGACGGACGCAATTGTGCGTGTGCATGCATAAGTAACGGGAGCAAATATGCAATATTTGCGACTAATTAGTTTCGTTTGAACGACTTTGGGACAGTTTAATACTTAACTTTTATTTAATGTGAGATTAATAACCCTAGACTTAAGACATTATTTTTGTAATCCTTAGAGTAGGATTGACTGTTGTTAACTTGATTTTGTGCAAGAATACTGAGGGTGTGTATGTGCTCATGGGGGGAATAGTAGGAGGGATTTGATGGGCCGCGTACCCCAGTGATTGAGATTGGATTTACCTTGGTCCTATTTTTCTCGATCCTATTGCTGACATGCCCATATCCCGAGTAGGACAAATGGGAGAATCCAATTATATAGCCTTGGGTATGGGGTCGTACGAGTGGCGGGAAGGCGTAGTAATTTTCCTGGTTGATACTTTGAGGTTATGGGGTTAGGACGACCAATAAATATACCTAGTATGGTACGAATAATCTCCGAAGGCAGTAAGGATATGCCTTTGTGCTTTTATTTGGGTGCTTGAGCATTGCGTGTGAGTGGGGCATACTCACCTGGTTATTAGATTTATGTGAATATATTCCATTACACTTGAGATTACATTGTATGCGTATAGATGATATACTAGCTTTGGGGAACCATGAAAATAATAAACACTTGAGAAGATATATAAATTATGTAATATGGGTTCACTTGGACTTAGGATTATACCTACATGTTATATTTAGGTTATTTGGGTTGAGTTAACTTAAAAATAACTAAAAGAGAGGAGGAAGATTCATTATTATTATTGTGGCTCAAATTTAGTTATATTCTTACACGATGTAGACTTGTTAGGTTCTATCCTGTTTGTGGAAATGTTTTTCAGGTTTTAAGCGGCAGCAGCGGCCTCTGCCTTCCTTTAAGCATTCCCGTTTCCTTTTCTAACTTTTTATTTTAGGATGTAGGTGCCGAGCCTGCGTATTATTTATCACATTCTTTTCAGTATTTAGATTACCATTTGAGTTAATGTCGAGTAGGGTTATTGTATTTGGGATTATTTATATTGGAATCACTTTATTTATTCAGAGTTGTATATTCTTATTGTTGGGACCTTTTATTCCATTGTAAAATTTTATTCATTTTGGTTTTGATATGAGTGTCAAAGTTGTTTAGTGTGTTATTTCATTTTATTACTGTCATCATATTTATCGTTTATTTTATTTCAGCCATGTAACGAATGTTACAAATTATTTTGACTCTCGTACTATTTATGTTTAAAACTGGTCAATTTAGGTATGGATTTTTTGGGGTGTCAAAAAGGAACTATTGTCCGTGAAAGATACAACTTCATCATATTTTTCTCTGGTTGCCATAGATTGAGGCTTCGTGGATCACCATAGATGACTACAATGTTGATTTTAGTTTTCTTATAGCTTGAACACTTATACAATGATTTTTCTCCACAATGAGTAAATAAATACATTGTATCGCACATCAATCTCATTGTTGAGTAAATACACCAATATTTTCTTCTTGGTTCATGATGAAGCTTTGTGGGTGTAGCTTCATTATTGTTGCCATTAATGCGCTGTTGTTTAAACACCCTTGATATTAGTGTTTGTTCATATGATCTTTCTCTCTATTCTTTGGGTGGGAAAAGGGTATTTGGTTTGGAGTGTTTTATTGCTAAAAAATAATCTTATGAAATGGGTGGAATTTTCTCTCTAGAAATTTATCATTTTTAGTAATCATAAATACTTTGGCTAGAGTGGGTATTTGGATTTAATTTTGTTTTAGGTGCATTTGGAGTTTGAATCTCTAAACACGAATGTGATTTTGGTTTTCTTAGCACGAATGAGATTTTGGATTTAAATCTCTTTCAAGCTTAAATGGGATTTTGGCTTAAAACTTTTTCAAATGGATAATATTGGCTTTGAAACTTCCACATTTGAAGTGAGAATTGTTTTTTCTTACAAGAAATCATAATGGTTTGGGTTTGGAACTTTCTCTTTTGAAATGCATATTGACTTCTCTCTGGAAATCTCTATGTTTTGGTTTACGTTTGATTCATTCGATTAAGTGGGTATTGGATTTAGAACTTGGCAAAAGAGAGTTTGCAGTTTGAATCTTTAGTTAAATGGGTTTTGGGTTTGAATATTTGCTTTAATGGAGTTTCTTAGATTTAAAACTCACACCTTTGGAAATGGGTATTGATTTCTCTTACTAGAAATCACAATGGGTGAGGACACAACCTTGTGATGAGCTTGGTTTTGTTTGTAATGGAGCTTTGAAGGTCCATTTATATGTTAAAAAAATTAGCCATTGGAGGGTATTTCACTAAATTTTTGGGCTTTGGTTTTCTTAAAATTGAAAACTAGTCGTTAGAAATATGCTAGCTTGACCAGTTTGAGTCGACTTAACGTGGGAAGATCAAGTTGCATTGTTTGAGTTGACTTAAAATTACTTTAAGTTTACTTAAAGTGTGTACTTTGATATATTTTATTTTTCTAGGATAAGGGGTTGGTATAGAGTTAGTTTAGTTGTGTTGTTGGGCATATTTTGATCATTCTTTATGTGTTACTTTTTCACATTCATTCTCTAACCACTCAACATTCTGGGATGTACATATGGAGCTTTGAAAACTTGTTTAGGCTTCTTACATAGATCTTTTACACCTTCTTGTGATTGTTTTGGCTATACATTACTTTGGAAGAAACATTTTAAAAATACTGATAATGTTCCCTTGTGTCATTTCAATTTCCGCACTTTACTTTCTCACGAAAGCTAGTATGTGTGTATGTGTAAACAAAATTACTCATTGGGCCACCACCTCACTCCTTCCATATCTGCTGCATCCATGATTTCTTTATCAGTCCGATTCCTACCACATTCTTCGTCGTCTGATATTCGATCCCATCTCATATCCACAAGAGAACAATAGCTGCTCGATTCAATTTCCACTCTACCGTGTCCACCCTTTTTGTCCCTCCGCACTAACCAACCTATTCTTATACTACATAATTCCCTCAACATCTTCTCCTCCCCAAAAGCGGCCGAATCAGAATAAATTTTGAACTCATCAATCTCCAATAAGTTTCAATTGATGAAAATACAAAATAACATCTCTCGGATATTCGAAACCGCTAGTCAGATTTTAAAGGCAATGTCTTTAATAGTCGCCATCGCTCATTCTACTCAAACCCTCAACACATATTGTTGTCTTGTATCTATTAGGTTGCTATGAATTTACGAAGTCAGACTGTGGGCTTACTAGCATCCACAATGTTGACGCAAATCTGTCGGTAATGAGCTCTTAGTTTTTTTCGTGATGTCAATCAAATCCCTTTAGTTATTTTCAGTTTTTTTACGTTGACCACAAGATAATGTCGTAATTATTCTTTAAAACTAGAATTAATCCCTTAGGTGTGCATCATTTCGCCTGTACCTTGCATATGAACTCGCTTGTACTTTATGCATACAAGGGTAAGTCTATTATTGAACATCTACGAGTATTTATAAATTCAACATCATTCCATGGGATAAAGTCATTAAAATCCATTATTTTACTATTTTTATTATTTGAGTCATTTTACACTTTGGTACTCACTCTTTATAATAATATAAGATTGCTCTCTATATTGGATTAAAACCATCCAATCAAAGCTTTAACTTTTAAATGACGTCACAATATTACCTATAACCCGAAATTCCTTATAAATATAAGTATTTTTTTCTTATACTATAGTTTTGGTCCCAGATTATGCTTTTTAAACCAAAATTAATGAGAAACAAAAATTATACCTATTTTGCAAATAGAAATATTTTTCTTATTAAATTCGCTAATTTTTTGTTTTCATTTGAATTTTGCACATTAAGCAAATTCTCATTTTCAGTAGTTTTCAAATTCCAAATAAACAAACATTACAAACAAAATATATACGTACGATTTCTGACTCGTTGTTTTCTAATATTATGTGCTTTGCGTAAAAGGATCCCTTTTTAAACCTTTCCATTTAGTTAGTTATAAATTACCAAAATGAGAGTAAGAATATCACAACGTGCATATATAATGTGGGATAAGACATTCTACAAATTAAATGAATGCAACAATTGTCTGTGTTTTGTGCAGTTATGCGTGTACATCAGTAAATGTTATAAAGAATATTTTTATAATCTAACTTTTTATATTTAAAATTATTGCTTATAGACATTTTTAATCAATTTCGAATTGTAAAGGACGTTAATAATGTTTACAAGATTTAGTCACTCATTATGGAATTTGATTAATATGATTAACCTAATAAAAATAACATAGTGAGAGAAAGTTATAAGATGTAAAGTTTATATAGTGCTTTGTAAACGAAATAAGTTTGTCTGGTTTTTATTATATGGAATTAAAATTTAATGTTATGCTTGGTGTGTCATAGACACATGTATAAATAGAATTATAATCATGTCATTGACATAGGCGAGATCTAGTATTTACGTATAACATACACATAATTGTTAAAAGTTAAAAGGGATTGCAAAGATATATTATTGCTTTTGTTAAAAATAAAGGTAATTTTGAATTTTAACCAAAAAGAAATGGAAGATAACAATTTAATCTTTGACCTAACAATTTCCATTCAAAATGGGACCAGTAATGAAAAAAGAGTGGATGTCGAAGAAATAAATGTGATAAAAAAGTCAAGCAACCGGCGTTATTTTAGAGTGACGGGCGAGTAAGAAAACTAATAGTGCACTTAGACATGCTCTTGATTCTCTTAAAAATTCCACCCGCTCCCTTCACTCTTACTCCGCCCTTTATGGAGTTGGTGATGCGCGTGAGGATGTGATTATTACTGCCTCTGGTGAAGTCGTTGCTAGTTTCAATCTTAATGTATAGCTTTTGCAAGAACTCGATGAAGAAAAGAATGTCTACCTTCATGTGTTAAAAAATGGTTTGCCTGATTGTGAACTTAAAATTGACATAATTAGATTCTTTTTATATTATACATCTAATACGATAGGCTGAGAAAAAAAAAAGAACAAAAGTACGACTGATATAAAATCTACGATTAGATTAAAAAAAGCATAGGCCTCGGATAATTTGACAAATAAAAGACTACTCGAATAAATGACAGAATTAAGACATATACAAATCAAAGTAAAGATATTAAATTAAGCACAACAGACTTTTTTTCTTGAAGATAATTGCATCTTGATTATTATTATAAGAGTTAATGAACATTTAATATTTGCTTGAATACACTGCCTTTGCAGATTCAGTTGCAATCCAATATATAGAAAGGTATTTTGAGAAGATGAGAGGCTTCTTTCTTTTGATTCCCTAAAATCTTTCTTGAATGCTCTGAAACGATTAAATATTCTAGTATATGATCCTCCCAAAGCTAGGTAGGCGTGTGGATAACTTTGAAGAAGAAGAATCTTGATTTTGAGTGAGATATGGACCTATCTCTCTTGACCTCTTCACAAAAATATGAATAGTATTTCCTTTCCCAACTCTCAAATCCTAATATTGAATTACGCAGCTTAAAACCTTAACTTAAACCAATATATATCAGTATAAGTGGTGGGAACATTGTGTTTTTTCAAATTAAAAAAAATGAATAAATAAATAAAAAATTAAAAACTAAAAAGATGATCCATTTTAGACTTCATTAATTAATCTCTCGATTCAACACAATCTAGATTCAATTAATCATTTTTTCATCATTCTTCACTAAAATCACATTATGTAATGCTACTAATACTACTACATCTATATAACGTTTTTATTTCTAGAAAAAAAAGTTAAAAAAAGTTTTCCAAATCTCAAACTTATTTTTTATATAAATAAAAAAAGTTTTTGGTTATAAAAACATTTTTATCGTTGTATTTATAGAGAAAACTTTAAGTTTTTATTTATAAATAACATAAAGTTTTTAAAATTAAAAACAAATAAAAATATGTATAGTTTTTTTATACAAAATACATACATTTTTTTTGAAGTTCTTGTTTAGAAAAAATAGTTTTTAAGTTAAAAAAAAGTTTTCATAATTTTAAAATTGTTTCTAATATAATTAAAAAAAGTTTTTTACAAAAATATTTTTTAACATTTTATTTATAGAAAAAACTTTAAGTTTGTATCTATAAATTACATACAATTTTCTAACTAAAAACAAATAAAACGAGGGGTTCAATTAAGGGAGGGTAAAGGTGGGTTTAAGACTTGGTTTGAATCGAGTTCGAATTGGAGATTGTTGGAGGGTTTTTTGAGATCGGTGGGTTTTTGTTTTTGAAGATTTTTTTTTTTAAATTCATGGATTTTTTTAGATTTTTGGTTTGAATCCAAATTATCAAAAAAAAAATTAAGATTGTTGGATGACTTTTTTTTTGTTTTTTTTTTCTTCGATATTTGATGATAGTTTTTTTATCTATTAAAAGCACTTTTTTTAATCTAAAAATCATTTTTTTTTAAATCATTTTTGTTTTGCTTGAAAACATTTTTTGGGGGATGAAAACAGATTAAATTTTTTATTTCAGGACATTGTTTGCATTTTTCGGAATATTAGCCAAACTATTAAATGGTTTTTCAATACTTTTCTTAGAATTTTTTTTGTAATTTCAAAACCATTAACTGTTTTTCTATCAATTTTAGATTTTTCAATTATTTATTAAAATTTTCAAATATTTATTAAATTTTTCTTTGTAATTTTGAATTTCTTTTTAAATGTTGAAATTGTTTTTTTTCATGAGATCTTTTTCTTTCTTGAAAATCTCCATTCTTTTCTGGAGATTATTTTTATGTTTTTTTTTTGGATTTTTTTGCTGGAATTTTTTTTCCGTGTTTTACAAAAAAATTTAAAGTTTTTTTCAATTTTTTTTTATATCCTTTATAAGTTTCTCTGAATTTCAAAACATTTTCAATATTTTAAACCTTTTTTTATAATTTCTAATTTTTTTTTGTAATTTCCAGTTTTTAAAATTTTTCCTGTAATTTTCAAATTTTTGTTTTTGTAATTATAAGATTTTGTAAATATTTTTCTGATTTTTGTAATATTTTAAACTGGCTTGGACCAAAATACCCTCATGTGCAATATATGTGCCATGCCCAACTTTCTTTTAAATAATTGGGGTATATACCAAATAGTCCCTCGAACATTTTTTAATACACATTTAATTTAAGCGTTTTTATTTGTTCCAAAAAATCCCTCAACATGCTGCTACCGCGAACTTAAAAAATAAGAAAATATTGTTTAAATGGGTGTTTGAGGGACTTTTTGGAACAGAATAAAAAAAAATTGGACTAAATGTGTATTAAAAAAAGTTTGAGGGACTTTTTATATTTGATCCTAAACAATTTAACACCTTCAGCTTTTGGGGCAAAGTTAATGGGGTGAAGTGTGAGTGGCCAAAGTTCAGGAGGCCCAAATATAATTAACATTTTTATATATGTTCTTCATTGCTATGTTTGAGGTTGTGTGGTTGAAATAGATGCATGGCTCTGTACATGTTTGTGGAATAATTCTTCATGAACCGCATAAGGAAACCAAATTGAAACCGCTTATATAGGTGCCAATCAAGTGCGGTTCTCATTTTCCCATAATATGTGGAGACATCGGGTGTCCTTTAACTTGCAGTTGACGCATGGTAATGCGGTCTCGATTTGGTCTGATTTTGGGGTCTGAAGAGGTGCTCATGTTTTCCGTGTACAATAGTGCATCATGAGTAAATGACTCTTTTCTAAGGGGGGTGGAGTCGGAAGGTGTGTTTGTATCTTTAGCGAGCAGAGGTTCAAGTCTCAAGTGTTAGTTAAAAGTGGGTTTTGATGACTTTCTATTATGATTGGTTGAAATATTAAAATAATAAATAAATTTTTACATTATGTCTTAATTTTTTAATATATTAATCAATCATGTGGAAGGATCAACCAGATTCACTTTTACAGTAAATCAACAGATCTGGACTCAGCTCATTATTTTGTGTTCTTCCTCATTTGAAATTAGGACTGCAAACTAACCGAGTCGAGCCGAGTTTGAGCTGAACTTAACTAAACTCATTTATTAAACGATCTTGAAATTGTGCTCGTACTCGGTTTATTTACTAAACAAACGAACCAAACATGAGCCGAGCTTGAGCAACACGGTTTTAATAAGCCAAATCGAGCTCGTTTATGCCTTAAGATCCAAAAACGAGCCGATCTCAACGATCGCATTTTTTTAACGAGCTCAATCGTGTTCAAGCTCGGCTCGTTTGCTTAACAAATGAGCTGGGCTCGAGCTTTAATCGAGCCGAGCTCAAGTTGTTCATGAACAACTCGGTTCGTTTGCAGCCCTATTTGAAAGCAACTTTACTACATGAAGACAAATTTTAACAGTAAACATGAAATTTTATGACCAAACTGTTTGCTAGCCTCTTTCTTTCCGTTTGGGATTATTTCTGCACTTTCATTACCAAACTTTGTCCTGTCAGGCATATACATAAGAGCGCACAAGAGAATAAGGAGCAATTTGGTGGATCTTGAAGATGGGAGATTATCTCCTTATGAGATATTGTAGTTGGACGGTCTCCCTAATTTTTTCCCACGTGAGGGGCCGGATTCCAAAGACCCCAATTTTGTTTATGTTCTTAATTGGGGGTTTAAACTTTAGATTTAGAATTGACAGAATCCATCTTCATGTCTATCACCACTTGATACCAAAACAAGAATCTGCCACGGATGGGAAAATATTGGCACAAAATGCAGTACCAAGGCTCAACTCCCAAGGAAGGGGGGTAGAGATGTTGGGTTGATCTAACCACTATCTTTTATACATTCAAATGGGTTCACATTATAAGACTGTTTATCCAACGAGTGGACAATAGCAAAAGGCAATCGATTTGAGCGTGTCTAATCATTAAAAAAATTGCACAGAACTAAAACAATGGAAGCTAAATTACATACCAAATTGCCAAAACTTGGGAGGAATAGAAAACTACAACATGAATGTGACACTTTCTAAATATAATTGAAGTCAACTTGAGACAACAAATAGCCTATTAATGACTATACAAGTTCCTTCTTTTTGGGTGTAAGAATAGGAGGATCGACATCAATGCCCATGTTAGCAGCCGTACCTGCTATAATTCTCATTGCTGATTCGATGTTAGAACAATTTAGGTCTGGTAACTTTTCTGTTGCGATCACGCGCAACTGATCAACTGTTACTTTCCCCACTTTCTCCAGCTTTGGGTCTTTGGAACCTTTCTCCACTCCTAAATAATCGCTCAGCTTTGTTAGGCAGCTATCATTTTACAATGTCACGGCAATACAACTTCAAACACTAAAAACAAGAAAATACACACATATAGCTCCACAAATTTATGTGCTTCAAGGTCATCACATTGAACAAATCATCACCGGCATTTTATTTGGCCCGCTGGGTTGTCCATTTGTGAATGTTTGGGGTTTGCATGGGGTCTACAAATATCAATGCAATACTCACAAAACTCAGCAGGTTAAATAAAAATGTCAGATTTTTTTGGGTCCATGTAGAATTATTATTAATGTTTTTGGCATACCATCCATAAGAATTATTCTTAATTTTTTGGAGGATCCATGTAGAATTATTCTTGAAGCCCGCCTACTTGAAAATTTATTGCATTTTCCATTTCCAATGCAGTTCCTGGAAGCCAATTTCTGCTTAGGTACTACCAACTTTCCAACATGTTTCAATTATAAGCCAAAACCACTGTATCCAAGTACTCATCGGACCAATTTGGTGTTGAAATGTCATCTATACATGCATATCTAAAGCCTCGGTGGCTACACTCAACAATGGGCGGAGGAACCCAAACAACCCCCTCTTCAAGAAATTTTGTTACTGTTCAAAATTCGAATTAAAATAATAAAATTAGGGTCAAATTACAGCTAATACTCAAATTTGACCGCTTTATTTCTCGTAAAAAATGTCTGTTCTTTAACAAAAATCTATTTTATCATTCAAGTAATGCTTGACCAAAATTAACAAAGCTAAACAAAATTGGTTTATCATTTGTATGAACAATTTTTTTATTGAAAGTCTAAGCTTGTATAGGTTCTTTTGTACCCTTTACGTGTATACATGTGTATTTTTATTTTGGTATTTTTTTTAATACATATACTTTATAATAAATACTGTAATTTATAGTACAAACGGATATCCTTTAAAAAAAATCTGGCTCCACCCCTGAACTGAACCCTGTATTGCCTGCTTAAAAATAAAAACAATATGCATTTGTTCAAACAGATCGATTGCAGCTAAATATCTCACGAATGAGTTAGCAACAAATTAACACAGATACCTGGGTACTCCTAGATGTGCTATTATAGTGGACACTATCAAAGTTTATGAATCAGTAAGTTAGCAGTATCTTCAGAATTGAGACAATTCAATGGATTATGGATATGGAATGTACCCAAATTATACAAAACTAAATGGCCCCTCCAATAATAAGAGGTAAAAGAGGAGGAAAATTGAAAACTTAAGCCCCTATTTTCAAAAACCAAAGGCCCACCATCAGAAGCAATCCAAACTGAAGTGTGTGAACTTGCCTCAATGATAAAACGACATGGATTGCTCGCAGATATGTAAAACCAAGAAACCAAAGTGGGAATGACAACTTATTCAGAAAAAACGTGAGCAGTAATTCCATTGTCAGATATCATATAGATATGATTTGAAAGCATGGTTATGTTTGACTTCTCTCCCTTTTTGGCCATGTTTGACTTGGACATCACACGTTCCTATCTTTCATCGTTACTTTAGCAGATCCAAATGTCGCACCTTATTTATTTACCTCCTTACTCGCCTTTCACGATCCTTCGGCTATGCTGAGCCGAAAGGTGGATTTCTTGCTTTAGGTAGAGGGATCCTATCGGCCTTATCATCTTTTATCCACAACTCTCCCTTATTCTGAACGAAGGAAAACGAGGGCCTTTTTCCCTCATCACTCGTAATTTAATAAGATCCCCAAAATTAAGCCTTAATTAATATAAATCAAGAATAACAATATGCCTATTGGTAATTAAGCCTAAAATAGCAAAACATCTCATCATTCAAATAGACAACGTTGTCGAGCCACATGGGCTTGTAGAATGCATGAAGATGCGAAATTCATATCGATTATGAATTTAAAGCAAGACTACACTCAAAGCAACATTTATCCCATCCATGCCTACTTTCACATAATCAAGTGTATGCATTATTTTTGGTTAACCTTTGGCTAAGGCTTTCAAACTCGGAGTTAAATCTGCACAAGTAGCCTTTTTGAACGAATAAAGCAGGAGTAAAGAATAAGTTTAACCCCATGGGATTGGTTAGTGGTTCGCCTAAGACAAAACATAATTTGGATGTCTTGGGTTCAAAACTTGGCTCATGGGGCCAGACTGTGGGTTGAGTTGATGTGCCCCCGTGATTCTGCTGATTCTGAGGTAGATATCCTGTTTTGACAAGACTGGGGAGAGAACTTAGTGATCCAAATGCAGCGAAATGTATAAACATACATTAAAGGAAGAAATAATCCAAATATATCTCTCACTCGTTCTCATCATTCATTCGTCATAATTGGTTGGTACCAGCTGAGACTTTACATGGGTATTTATAAGCCCCCAATATTTGGTGGCAAGCTAAGTGTGATGTGCCGAAAGTTTGGTAATGGTACTGGTGAACTCTGGGCGAGAATGCTAGGAATGACAGCCATGGGGCAGCCCCGGACAACGAAGTTGTTCACTGCAAAAGTAAAAACTTGGTTCGCATCACGGGGGGTTGAGAGCGGCGACAAGGTTTTGGGGTGTGATGGGACAATTGCTCATCATGAAAGTTGATGGTAGAACACTGGAGGCACGTCAGCAAAGTTTAAGTAGAAAATAGGTTTGAGCCAACGCACTCAACATAGTTTGATCAACTAAGTTCTCCATGGAAACGAGAATGTCTCCCCCCCAAAAGTCGGCATATGTAGGAGAGTATTGATCCTCGAAAGAGGGTAGGGATAATTATTCCTTAAGATCCAAACAGATCTTAAAGAACCATGTGTCACAATACTTCAAAAAACACGACAATATTGATGCGATGGGTAAGAGAATGGGCAATTAGTCACAGATATAAACAAAGAAAGATGTTAATGCTGCTATTTAATTAAAATAATAGCACAGAATTCTGAATAATAATAATTACAGAAATTAAAAAACGAAATTACAGAAAATAATACTTGTATTTGCAAAAATAATTATTAGAAAGAAAAAAGAATCCGAGCCCTGTGTGATACTACAGTGTCCTTAAGATAATTTTATTCTCTCCTTAGTGCTTTAGGTTAATGAATAATTGCCTCCCAAGATAGAACGGATTTCCGAATTAATTCAAGTACCACACCAATGAATTAATTCCATCGAACGCAAATTTCTGTGTTTAATACTCAACCATTGAACACAAATATGCAGAAGAACAAAATTTTCTGGAATGCAGAAAGACAGTCTAAATAAATGGAGTGGAGAAATATTTTCTGAAAACAGAAAAACGAATTTTTTCATTAGTTAAAAACTGGAGGGACTGATTTGTATTTATAGCTTTGGTATTGACTGTTGGGAACAATCAAAACCGAAAACATTTAATTTCGTTAACTGTTGACCTTTGGCAATTAACTGACAAACAGTTAATTAATAATTAATTAATTAATAAAAGCTCAGAAAATTAATTAAACTCGGCCCAAAAGGAAAGATATTTTTTATAAGCCCGAGCCCGCCGGACGGTACGCGCGTATGGGCTTTTGGCCCAAGCTCAACACATGCATAGTGTAGGCCATCTCCCCTTCAAAGAGTTGGGATACCCCAAGGCATCCACGCCTTAGTCCATCATTTGGGTTTTATTAACTCATCATTTTTCCACTACTCTTTCAATATGGGACAAGAGTTAAAACATACCCAATTCATTAACTTTTATTGCTTTGTGAATCACTTTGGGGACATATTTATCATTCAAAACTTAATGAAATTGGACATGTGAATATACTACGTTAATCTCCTTGTGAAGGAGAACACGTTCGTATATGGTCCCACAATTATCGTGGTGTGGGTCCCACCTAAATTTGAGCTCAAAGTTGATCAAAATTCTGTCTAGATTTTGGACAACTTTTAAGTCGAGTCCAATTTTTCCAACAAGAGACAGCCTTGGCACAACTGCACAGGGTACTTAGTTTGTGGAGGAGCTGATCCCTAGTCTTTAATAGTGAAGGCTGAGGTTCAGAGAATGTAGAGAACGTTCTACCTTAAATGGAGGAATGAGGTAAATTCTGGGTAGATGGGAAGTCTAAATAAATGAGGTTGATTGTGGTATTTATAGTGGTTTAGGGAATGAAATGCGCCACTAACCTCAAGAATGAACACTGTCATGAATTCAATAAGGCGTCAGAAGCTATTATATAAGCACACAAGGGAGACAAAGTTGTAGGCTGATTTGAGATAGAAGTGATAGGTACCTTCGCATCAGTAGAGGCTAGTATGATAGAGAGTTTTATCTTGATGGGGGTTGATGATTATTGAGACTTGCTTCCCTTATGATTAGTAAGGGGAATTTTGCAATTTCTCATGTGATAAGGTGGTCGGCTAATGCAAGCCCAATGAACCCTTATTCTCTAACCTCGAAACCCCATAATATTGAATCTTCCCTCAGAGATATTGACTAGACCCTTGACCCCTTAATTTCTGCCTGACTTAAGCCATTTCGAGAAACTGTAGCCTAGAGATCTCAAATTGAGAGTGTAAAAATACATACCTGAAACTTCCCTTCCATGAAGACTGTGTCAACCCAAGATACATATCTAGAGGATTGAGAAGAATGGAGATTTGAGGGATGTACGAATTACCGGATTCTACCCGCATCATATATGATACACAGTTGGGTCCTAGAAGCATCTTCAGAAGCCCGAACAATGTTGCAAGATGCATTTTCACATAAAAATATCAGGCAAAATACCTCCCAGCGTGTACGCAAAGTGCCACATGGTATATTTACTATATAAAGCTGTTTCCAATATGGCCAATCCGTAGAGTTGAATGGTTTAATAGGTTTATGAAAGTAGCAAATAGTAGAACACAAGGTCAACTAAGGTGAAGTCATTTGAGCAATGTTGAATATGAAAAGAGCCAGCAAGAGAAATGGTGAGAATACCTGCAGCCTTAAGGAGAAGAACTGAAGCAGGTGGTGTCTTCAAGATAAATGTGAAGCTTCTATCCTGAAATATTGAAGTAAAGAAATAGTTATAAAAAAAAAAGATTTGTGTGGGTTTGGGAGAAATTGGTGAAAGGAAAAGAAGAACTGACATCATAAACGGTGATTTCAACAGGAATAACGTAACCGGGTTTGTCAGCTGTCCTGGCATTGTAATCCTTACAGAATGCCATAATGTTCACACCCTTTGAACCAAGAGCTGGTCCTACCGGAGGCGCAGGTGTCGCCTTCCCTGCCTCCAGGGCCAGCTTTATCACTCCCGTCACTGCACACATACATTCACTAAATAAACACCTACTACGTACTATATTCACTAAATAAATATTACCTTTCTTGGCTTTTCCGCCAGGCTTAGGGGGAGCCATGGAGATGACAGTCAGAGGCCTTGGAGATGAAGTGAGGGATAGGGCTAGGGCTTGCTTATTGTTGCGAAGGAATTGAAGAGAGACGCGTTGGTTTGAAGATAAATTGAGTGATGAACTCACTAACAGAGAAGATGAGAGCTTTCCCCTACTCTTCACACAGACGGGATGGCCACTACTGTAGGCGGTTACAGAAGACGCCATTGTTAGTTATTTTGATTCGACAAACCCAAACTCCGGGAAAGTGGATAGAATAAGCCCTCTATCTATCCAATCCGTCTTTGGTTTATCCCCACTCTCAATCTTTGGTCATTTGCACCTACCCACTCAATACTTATTCATCTTTCGAGATTCACCCTCCAATAAATATAATGCTCAATTGGCCTCCAATTTTAGGAAGATTTAGTTAGTACACTACTTTCACTCATACTCAATATTTTCTTCTTCCTAAAACTCAAAAATACCCTTGTCCATAACCGTTAACCCCACTCTCCTCATCCTCCTCTCTCTCCCCCCCATCTTTCTTTTCTTTCGTTATGGATGTACTTAGGGGTGACAATGAGTTGTGTCGGATCTAATCAGACTTGTGTCAAAATCATCTATATTCAAACTTGACCCAGTAAGCCTTTTGTGTGTACCGTATCGTGTCTTATCGGGTTTGTATCGTGTTTACGCCGTGCCTTAACGAGTTGTGTTAGGTATTTACACTAAATGGCTAAATCCAAACCCGATCCGTTAAGTTATTGTGTTTAGCGAGTCCACGCGTTAAGCACCCATATTCGTAAAGGTTTCACCCATACTCGCTAAAAAATCGTGTAGGTCATATCGTGTTATCAGATTGTGTGGCAATTTGTCACCCCTACATGTACTGCAAATTACAAAAAAATAATAATAAAAATCTCATGACCAAAACAAAAATTAATGGGGTGTTAAATTATTATTTTTATTTCTTTATAAGATTTTATGCAATCTTGTTATGGCTAAACTGTGGGCTACTGATAATAGTTGACGTTATATGAGTGAAATGTAATATATGGTATATATGTGTTTACACGTTTATTGTTCAAAACCATATAAAAGGTTCATATTAAACTAAAAAAATAAAATTAATGGCCGAAATTAATTTAAGCACAAATCGACACACCAAATCAGACCGATCTTATCAAAATCACATATTAAATATGGTTTTTTTAAAACGTAATTAATAATTTTTTTAAAAAACATAAAATCAAATAATAATAATTGGAATTTCAAAAATCAAATAAGATCAATAAATTTTCAAATTATTTTCTAATGCTTATAAGTAAGTTTTAAAAACTAAAGATATAACAGCTACAATTATTTATTTATTTAGTTAAAAAATAATTATAATTGGAATTTAATTAAGGATTCATCAAATAATGACGAATTTAAAAATGCCAACACGCCTCATTAAACATGATGATACCATATTTAACTATTGATATTCCAAGGATCCTCAAGCCCTCCAACTTCACTCACTCGGTAACAAAGGTTATGAGGTCAAACTCTAACCTCTGTCATACCATTACCAAGATCCCAAGATCTCTGTTGTCTTCAAGGAAGGACCACAATAATGATGCAAGTCTCAACCACTCCTTAATCTCTTATACTGCGCAATCATCCTAGCATACCTCCATGACCAAGCGTAGAGAACTTAACACTAACACCCCGTTGTCTCTAGGGGTCATTTAGCCCTCGGCCCAGAAAGGTGTTATTGCACATACCTCAAGTCATTCCTATGGCTAGCCAATCACAATTCCAGACTACCTAGCCTTCTGGATCTCTGTAACTTATCTCATGGGCAGGTAAAAAGGGCAATATTATTTTACCTACCACCACCACTCGGCTCCACTTATAATGATGACTCTCATTTGCATTAAATGCACACATCAACTACCTTACACCAACTATAAGCCTTTCTGCCACACTCCTCGGTGGTGTTGTATTCATCAGGCCTCAAAAGAACCCCGGTCATGCTGCCGCAGTCCACTCATTCTCTCCCTAAGGGAATGCATAGAAGGCTTGCAAGTAGTTAAAGACATGTTCAAACCATCACACTTGTTCAAGAACCCATGTAAAGTTCATCTTTACTGCAGATTTGTGGAGCAAAGGCTCTACTGCTGAAGAAGAAGGTTGATCTATAGATACCGAGGGAAGACTGCTTCTTGTGGACGGTGGTGAACTGTGCATTGAAGACATGAAAAACTGGGCGTTATACTTAAAGGGATAAGTAATATGTAAGTCGCAATGTATCTGTCAAATCTTGTGCAATGCTGAAATAAAGGTTTTATCCGAAAGGGATTCTTCCTACTTTTTCGCATATTTGTCTGCTTGTAGCCCTGTAAATTGAGTTGAGCAAGCTCGTAGCCCACCCGTTCGGCCAACTAAATTTCGATCGAGCTTTAAGCGAGTTTTGTAACAACCCAAATTTTTTAAAAGGGTATTTTTAAATTAATTTTGGAAAATTTGAGGAAAATAAATTTCTGGATTTATATATGTTTAATAATTAAATATGTTGAGTTTTACTTTTGAAAAATGGAATTTCAATCTGTTTTGAATTTGGATTTAAAATGAAGTTTGTAAAGAGGTTTTAGTGATAACGTTTTTATTTTAACCTACTGGTAGAGTCATTTTTCCTGAAGGGTCGATAGATCGACCCAGGGAGTCGATCGATCGACTATGCTCAGATTTGAGTCGGCAGATCTGTTTTGAAGAGCTGAAACCTTTACAAATTATTTCTTCCTTTATAAAAAGAGGTCGTGGGTAGGAGTTTTTAACCAACTTTTTATCACCTCAAAAATGCAGTAAACCCTTTATATTTCCTCTCCATTTTTATACAAACCCTAGCCCCTAGTTTATTCAATGTCCAACCTTGAATTTGGAGGCCTATTAGGGGTTATCGCGTGTTGGAGCTAAAACGTGATTTGACTATTTTTTACGAGATGAACGTGATGGTGCAATCAGATTTTGAGGCTGAAATTATGTGATGATTTTGAGGTACGGGACTTACCAATATGCTCCTAAATTCTCTCGAGAGTATTCCGTTTATTTTCTATGTCGATTGCACTCATGATTGAATTGTGATATTCATTTGAAATCTGAAAATTATTGGAATCTATAATATTATGATATATTATATTGTGATTTGAGCATTGTGTCATGAGATTTTAATATGACATGAAGAATGGACACCCGCTAATAGTCCCACAAATCGGTATATGGCTTTGAGATACCTAGGTGAGGTGAGGTGAGACCTGGTGACTCGTTGATGTGTTATTGAAAAAAGAATATTGATATATTGCTTGAGTTATGCATTTGATTTGTATATGCGATTCGTATTGTTGAGATTTATTCATCATGTTAATTATTTTTTAGCATCTATTCCTGTCATATTGTGTACTTCCTCATATTTTCTTTTAGTGGCAGGTTAGCATGGATTGGAACATTATGGACTATTTTGGAGAATTATTTTAGAGCATGGATTTGGAAGATATATTTTGATGTATAAATTAGTGGTGTAATTTTAGTTGGAGAATTTTGTAATTTAGAGACATTATTGTAATCATTATTGTGGAAATAGAAGAATTGTGGATTTGTTATATTTAAATTGCAAAAATTTAGATACTCTATACTCATTATTGATGGTTTTAGTTTAGTTTTATCGTAGTAGAACGTCGTGTGTCTCTTTTCGGGTACGCGAGGTGTTACAAGTTTGATCCAAGTCGAGCTTAAGCCAAATTTTGAAGCTCGAATGTAATTTGGGTCGAGCTTGAGCATAGCAGTGTCAAGTCCGATCTTAGCTCGACCCGAACTCAAATATTATATATATATATATAGTAAGTTAAGATTATATATATAATTATAGGTATATTTACCATGTAGCCCTTTTGTACTAGTTAGTAGAGTTATTGGTTTTGGACCATTTTGTCAATTTACAACAACAAAAAAAGAAACAAAAATCTCTCATTTTTATACCCGCGCGGGAACAAAAGTTTCAACTAAAAGAAAAGAGGTTCAAACTCGCTTACCCTCTCGTCTTTAACAGTGGTATCTGATCTGGACCCCCAGTTTTTTAGCCTGTTGTCGTCTAGCGCTGCTCCACCCTAATCTGGTATTATTTTGCTGCTCTGATTTGTGTATTTTTGTATTTAACAAAAGGGGTTTTGTACATTTTTATGGTTATGTGGATTTACTGCTTTAGGTATGTTTTTTTACATTGCTATGCTAGATTAGATGGTTATGGCTTAGGTTTTGTTACTTCTGTAATATAATTGAATGTTACTTGCCTTAATTTATAATTACATAATCTTTATGGTATAAATTCTAATAATATTATTATATATACTTGATTTTGTAGATGTCGGATGCAAAACCATTGCAAATAATTCTAATACCAAGCCTAGCGATCCGCCTGATTCATGTATGGGTAATAAGCGAAAAAAGAAGTGAAGACAAGATCTAAAGTGTGGTTGCATTTCACAAAGGTTCCACCTAAGCCCGGTAAACGTGAAGAACATAAGTGCAATTACTATAATAAGTTATTTTATTGTCCAACCAAGGGTGGAACCACCTATTTGCGTCGTCATATTATTAATAGATTGTGAAGGAGATGTGTCCCTAAGTATTCTCAAGCTTGAAAAGGGAAATTGGGGGAAGATTGTTCTCTTATCCCATGAAAATTTGACCAATAACGTTCTAGTAAAGACTTGAGTGAGCTTTTCATATATCCGGAGCTATCCTTTAGTTTTGTGGAACATCCTCGTTTTCAAAAGTATATTCGTGGTATATGCCTAGTATCAGTTTAAATCTCGAGCCACGGTGAAAAGCAATTGTCATACTATAAAAAATGGATTTTATGGAAGCGTTTTACAAGTTTAATGAAGAGGAAGATATGTCACATAGTAAGTCAGAGTTGTATGTCAATTTGGAAGAAAAGCTTCACTATATCAAAAATAAAAATTATGATTTTAATGTTTTATAATGGTGGAAGCATAGATCTTCCAAGTTTCCTTTTTTATCGAGGATGGAAGGTGTTATTCTAGCTAGTCCCATATCTTCTGTAACATCGGAGAGTGCATTTAGCACTGGGGGCGTGTTGTTAGCCCATTTCGTAGTTCTGTACTTCTTTCTATGACTGAAGCATTGATTTTCATGCAAGATTTGATTTAAAATGCACCCGTGTAAACTGAATTTGAGGTGGAAGTTGACTCTTCCTTTTTTGGTACGTTTATGATTCGATACATTTATTTTAACAAGTTTTTTTTATTGATAACTATTTTTTATTATCTGTTTAGCTTTTACTTATTTTTATTTATTGACAACTATTTTTTATCATATTTTCAGATTTAATTATCTGTGAATCAACATGTTTCGTGTGGTGTGAGTTGGACATTGTTTTGGACATTTTGGAACCGGGAACAACATGAGACTCACTCTGTTTTATGTATCATGTGAATCAACATGTTTTTTTTTATGTAAAAACATGCCACTGTTTTGGACACACTATATAAGGTTGTTTTGGTGCTGATGTACACATGAATTTGGTATTGTTTTTGACACTCTTTTGGATACGAATTTGGTACTATTTTGGACACTCTTTTGTATTTTGTTGCAGTTTTTTTAGTCATTTTCTCTATAGACTAGATTGAGTTGTTTGTTCATTTGGGCATCAATTTGGTATTGTGTTTTGGCTGTTTGACTAAAATGTTTGGTACTATATCTTGGATACTCTTTTGTACGAATTTGATACTGTATTTTGACTACTTGGCTGAAATGTTTTAGCTACTGATAATTGATATCACACTGAAAAATGTGGGAAATTAACTTGGTAAAATAGATATCTACTGTAAAGTTTCTAACTCTAACACCCCGTATTTCTGAGGATTTAGAATTTAATTAATTCGGTGATATAGGAATTAATTTATCCGGAGGGTTTAATTAAACTAGTGAAGATTTAATTAATTCGGGTTAGTTTTTTAAATGACAAGTGTCATAATTTGAGGTCGAGATTGGAGAATTTTAGTAGAGTGACTCGGCGAACGATTCTGAGTGCATGGTTGATTCCGGATAGGTCAAGGTAGTAAAAAAAGAGTACTTATGAGTAGTAATTGGGCCTCGGGTGATTTTTAGGCATAACCGGGCTCACACGAGGGTGTTCGGGTCTTGAGCGGCTTAATTTCAAAATTAGTAATATAAAAACCTATATTAGGGAGTTTGTGGTAGACACAACTCAAATAGAAAAATCCTAGTTTTGTAGAGGAGAAAAGTGAGAGAAATTGGGAGAGCTTTGGGGGAGCCAAATCAAGAAGAGGAGCGTGTTCTTCGTCGAATCTCCATCTACAATAATGGAAATCAGACCTTATGAATTTATCCATCCTAGTGGTTAACTTGCTTTCAATTAAATTGCTGTTTCCGATTCATATCACGGTGGGTGTATTTGAAATTCTATTTTTGGGTGGGTTATTACATTAAAATGGGTTTTGAGAAATTTTTACACGTGATGTAGGTTAAGAGGTTAAATTGATGATATGACATATGTCAAAATCTTTTGGAACCAAACTATGAAGAAACCTAGTGGCAGAATAGGTAGAGAATAAATTAATGAAATTTAGAGAAAAATCAAATCTGGAGTTTAGAGGAATTGTGATATGAAATCAGTCTTATGTATTGATTAAATCCGTAAATGAAATATGATTAAAGGAAGGATTTGTTATAATTGTTAAATAGAAATCTTGGCAGCATTTTTAAGGCTTGAAGAAATTGTCCATAGCGGAAGTGTAGCAGAAAGATGAAGGGTAAAAAAACCCAGGTGGTTGTTCGAGAGACTTGGGAATCGTTCGAGCGACATGCACCAGTAGTTCAAACGATATGGTGAGTCGTTCGAGCGACGTGGGAAAACAGAGGGCAGTGCGACTTATTTTCTTTTTGGCCTGGGATGCTTTGGTGGGAAAAAAGGGGTTATCGGTAATGGAACTTTATTTCTCATACTTAGGGATTTAAAAGGGGGAGAATATAAACAACTGTGCAGAAGGATATAAAGTGTGAGATTTAGATTCTGAATTTGGGGTGATAAATTCTAAAGTATAAATTTCGGACAAAGTTAGGGAGTCCGGGCGGTTTGGTTGTGTGACGCCATTTAGATAAAATTTACTTGAGGTGAAATTCATTAAATTAAGAGTTGGGATTTTGACTCGGATATTTTTAGACTGAGTGCTGCGGGAGTTTGGCACGGGGCAGCCGATTTTATTTATTATGGAGTTATATAATAAATTATCGAATATTAAATTTGACGAGAGGTGTCAACCTTAATAGTGGAATTATGTGTAATAAATTCTCAGAGATGAAGATACATACCAAATGAGTGAGTCCGAATATTGTAGTTGGGTGACACGACTGAAAGGAAAAATAATTAATGTGTGATTAATTAAATTTCAAGTCAGGATATAGACTTGGATACACTACAAGAAAATTGAATATTAGGGACGGGAGTATTTGGGACGGCCATGTCATTTTATCCCTTATGATATACCAAAAGGGACGGTTTTAATTACCTTCCTTTTTTATAGTAGGAAAAGGGACGGTTTTTAAAAACCGTTCTTTATGGTATGTATAAAAAATTACGGTAATTAAAATCGTCCCTTAAAGTATATGAGAATTTTTTACACTGATTTTTCGCGGGCTAATAATATAAGGGACGGATTTTTAAACCGTCTATTTTATTATACCAAATGGGACGGATTTTAAAAATTCGTCCTATTTAATATAGTAAAAGAGACGGTTTAAAAATCCGTCCCTTTTGGTATATCTCAAACTTTCAGCTTTTTTACAAACAAATATAAGGAACGGATTTTAAAACCGTCCCTTTTGGTATAGCAAAGGGGGGGGGGGGGGGGTTCTAAAATCCATCCCCTTAGATATACAAAAAGGACGGTTTTTTCCGACCGTTTCGGTATTTTCCCTCATTTTTCCATACAGTTTTCCAACCCTTACGAAATTGAAGTCGGACTCTCTCATTTGCGCGCGACCTAGGTCTCAGGGCCTTCTCTCTATCTCTCGTGATCTCTCTTCCCTCCCACTCTCCCCACTGCGCTCCCTCCTATCCCTCTCCCTCTCACTGTTACAACTCTCTCTCGCTCTCTCTCTCCGTCGTGCTCCCTGTGCTGCCCCACCCCTGGCCCTGGGGTAGGTATGACCATAGATGGCTCGCGATCGGAGCTTGGGTCGGATTTAGGCAGGTGGGTCCGGAGATTCGGGTATGGCAGGGGCTTGGGTTCGTAGGCTGGAAGTATGAGTGGGTCTGGCCGAAGGTGGGAGTAGGATAGAGGTTCTGGGTCACCGCCGTTTATGGTTTGCTGGAAATCTAGTTTGGGTCATTGTGGGTATGGGGTTCGTTATTTGCGATTTAATCCGGTGTGGGTTTGGAGGTTGGTTTGTACCGGATTTGGTTATGGCAGGAGCTGCTATGGAGGTCGACAGGAGTTGCGGTGGAGATCGAGTTGGGGGTTAGAAGCAATAAATAGTCACTTAAGAATTCTGTAAGTGTTAATTTTGTTCTTGGCCTTGGTATTTTCAATTTGGTTTTAGATTTATACTTGTGAAAAAAAAGGAATAGATATATACCTGGTTCAATTAGACTGGTGTTGGTTATATTATGATATACCTATTATGCCATTTTATATTGTTGTTGAAATTGAATAAGTATTGGATTTTGAAATGTAATCAAAATCAATTGTAATCTTCTCAATATATGTGCATCTTATTTTTTTCTCAGCTGTAATCCTTATATGCGTGAAAGAAAATATCAACAGTTTTGAATCATATTTTGTTTGCCCAATTTTTTTTGCTCCAACTTGCTCATCATCTCCTACATAGAGCAAAATTGATACAAATAATACCTTAATAAGGCAACGATTCACATCATAGGCAATACACACTTGGAGGGGGGTGGACAAGAAAGTTGGCGATTTCGTATAGCCTCTTGGAACTTTGATAATTCTGGCCCATGCATGTGGTAAGGTTTTCATTTTGTCGACGATGAAGTGAAATTGCTATAAGTCCCTGTTATATTTCTTCTCCAATTTATATAAAATCCCATTTATTTTAGTGTCTTATTTCGTATGTGAACTTTTTTTTATACTAATCTATAGTTGAGTGAGTTTTAAATTGATATAAAATTCTTTGTTCTTGAAGATGTACTAATCTCAACGAGCATTCTTTGCGAGTACTCGCACCAGAGCTTGCGAAACTCACTCACTTAAGAACTTTGTAAGTGTTGATTTGCATAGAAATTAAAAATATTTATACACAGTAATCTTCTGGATTAAATGTTTTATGTTCTAAAATCTCTCTTTTGAAGTTATTTTTTGCCTCAATTGAATGACTAATATAGTAAATGTGTTAATACCTTCTCTCCCGATGCCTCTTTGTTTCTAGTTGATTATGATGTGGAAGTGAAAGTAACCTACTATTGTTCTAAACATTTTTTCTAATGAAAATATTATGTCATAATTTATGCGGCTTTAAATTATTTTTACTGGTTATGTGAATGATTTGCCTTAGATTTGATCTTTAGTTGTTTGATTTGTTGGATATTGCAGATAACGATGACCACATTTGAATGATACCAGTTGATTATAACTTTTGAAGGCTGAATTCGTAGATCATTTTCCTCATTTTAGTCATATATTAGTTCAAATATCAAATAATCACCTTTGAATTTACCTTGAGAAAGTTACCCCAAATTACATCTCACCTTTTTCATACTTTTTGGATCTAGGTAAGATTTTTAGATGAAAAATCAGAAGAATAATGGTACTTCAATTTCCCTATATTATTTCTTGTTCAATATTATTTGCAGGTTGATCTGCAGTCTAAAGAAAATCCTTAGTGGTTACCTCATTGATGGATCGTGGTAATCTCGTTTGACACGTCCATGAATTTTTTTATAATCTCTTTCAGCTTATGTGGATCAAATTTGTTTATAATAAAATTCATCAATAGTTTTGGGATGTAATTTTTTTGATTATGTTTACACCTAGAGGTTGCCCATGCGCAGTGGCATTTTCCACCCCAATATGATCTATTATGTAATTAAGGGCAACTACTAGATTATATTGGTTATAGTTTTGCTAATTATTGTGTTCTGCTAAAACTTAAGCATAAGTTAGTTGCCACATATTGTTATAGGACTTTTAAAGATGCATATTGCTGAATCATTTTTTAAGTTAAACACTTTGATAGTATAATTGATGTCACATATAATAAGTGTGTTCTTTGCAAATATTTACAATTATGGTGAGTTTTAATGTGGTGGTAAGCAAGATACACATTATAATACATAGTAAGTGTGACAAATGGGGTGAAAATGATGCTTTCATGGAGTTCTTCATTTTTTCCAGTTCTGTTTATAGTTCACACATCCATTTTCTTAGAAGTACTACGATATTTAGCCCTTAATGTGTGATAATTTCTCATTACCTGATTCTTTTAGGCATCATTTATCACCTATTAATCTCTTTTCTTATTTTTCATGGTTTTTGGCAGGGGATAACAACTGATTTAGGCAAAAATGTGATGAAGGGCTGAAAAGGTAAGTAATCTGTATCAGTAGCACGCATATAATATGATTCGTACAATTTCTAAGTTTTTACATATTTTTTTTTATCACATCACTCACAGAATAATCTTTTAGATTAATTAATGCAATTCAAGCTCTTCAAGATCTTTAGAGATCTATAAATAATAAATTCACGTGTTATTTGTTGTAGGATCCACTTGTAATTGGATGAGTTATGGTATATTTTTTCGTCAAAAGGTGAAAACATAAAACAACCACCAAATGGTCCCGTAAGAGGCATGAGTACCTCGCACGAATCGGCTGCGTTGTCACTGGACTCCCGGTTTGAGTATATACAATGAGAATTTGCAAAAATTTAGACTTATACTTACAAACATGACGTCAAAGGGTGAAAACGTAAAACAACCACAAACGGTCCCGTAAGATGCAAGAGAACCTCACACGGGACCAATGTAACTCGTGGAAAATGATCATGCAGTCACCGGACTCCCCGTTTGAGTATACGACGAGAATTTACAAACGGTAAAACTTAGACTTAAAAATATGCTGTTAAAGGGTGAAAATGTATAACAGTAAAAAAATGTCCCATAAGATGCATGAGCACCTCTTACAGGACCATTGTAACTCATAGGAACCGACCGCGTAGTTACCGGACTTCCGATTTGAGTATACGATGAGAATTAACAAAAAGTTAGACTTGGGCATAAAAACATGTCGTCAAACTGTGAAAATGTAAAACAACCACAAAAGGGTCCCTAAGAGGCACGATCACCTC
Source organism: Sambucus nigra (assembly GCA_949130495.1). NCBI lineage: Eukaryota > Viridiplantae > Streptophyta > Magnoliopsida > Dipsacales > Adoxaceae > Sambucus > Sambucus nigra. The sequence continues at coordinate 461,086,390 of OX422211.1, read as the reverse complement.
GCACGGGACCAATATAACTTGTAGAAATTGAACCCGTAGTCATCGGCCTCCCATTTTGAGTATACGACGAGAATTTGCAAAATTTAGACTTAAGCTTAAAAACACGGTGTCAGGGTGAAAATGTTAAATAGCCACAAAACGGTCCCATAAGAGGCATGAGCACCTCGCACGGGACCAATGTAACTCGTAGGGACCCTCCCGGTTTGAGTATACGATGAGAGTTTGTAAAATTCAGACATATGCTTAAACACATGGTGTGAAGGGGTGAAAACGTAAAACAGCCGCAAAACGGTCTGGTAAGAGATACGAGCACCTCACACGAGACCAATGTAACTCGTAGGAAACGACCGCGTAGTCACCGAACTCCCGGTTTGAGTATATACAATGAGAATTTGCAAAAATTTAGACTTATGCTTAGAAACATGACGTCAAAGGGTGAAAACGTAAAACAGTCACAAAACGGTCCCATAAAATGCACTAACACCACACACGGGACCAATGTAACTCGTAAAAAATGATCGTGTATACGACGAGAATTTACAAACAGTTAGACTTAGGCTTAAAAACATACCGTCAAAGGGTAAAAATGTAAAATAGCTAAAAACGGTTCCGTAAGATACACGAGCACCTCGCATGGGACCAATGTAACTCATAGGAACCGACTGCGTAGTTACCAGATTCCCAATTTGAGTATACGATGAGAATTAGCAAAAGGTTAGACTTAGGCATAAAAACATGTCGTCAAAGGGTGAAAATATAAAACAACCACAAAACGATCTCGTAAGAGGCACGAGTACCTTTCACGGGACCAATACAACTTGTAGGAACCGTCCGCGTTGTTATCGAACTCCCGATTTGAGTATACGATGAGAATTAGCAAACGGTTAGACTTAGGCTTAAAAACATGCCGTCAAAGGGTGAAAACGTAAAATAGCCGAAAAACGGTCCCGTAAGATGCACGAGCACCTCGTACGGGAAAAATGTAACTCGAAGAAACCGATCGCGTAGTTACCGAACTCTCGGTTTGAGTATACGATGAGAATTTGTAAAATTCAGACTTGGGCTTAAAAATATGGCGTCGAGGGGTGAAAACGTAAAACATCCACAAAACGGTCCCATGAGAGGCACGAGCACCTCGCACGGGACCAATGTAACCCGTACGAACCGACCACATAGTCCCCGACTCCCATTTTGAGTATACAATGAGAATTTATAAAATTTAGACTTTTAGGCCTAAAAACATGGCGTCGAATGGTGAAAATCTAAAACAACCACAAAACGATCCCGTAAGAGGCATGAGCACCTCGCACGGGACAATTATAACTCGTAGGGACCGATCGCATAGTCCCCGACCTCCCAGTTTGAGTATACGACGAGAATTTATCAGACTTAGGCTTAAGAACATGGTGTCAAGGGGTGAAGACGTAAAATAACCACAAAACGGCCCTGTAAGAGGCACGAACACCTCGTACGGGACCAATGTAACTCTTACGAACCGACGGTGTAGTCCTCGCCCTCCCAGTTTGAGTATACGATGAGAATTTACAAAATTTAGACTTTTAGGCCTAAAATCGGGGCATCGAATGGTGAAAATGTAAAATAGCCACAAAACGGTCCCGTAAGAGGCATGAGCACCTCGTACGTGACCAATGTAACTCGTAGGGAGTGACCGCGTAGTCCCCGGCTTCTCGATTTAAGTATACGATGAGAATTCGTAAAATTCAGACTTGGGCTTAAAAACATGGCATCAAGGGGTGAAAATGTAAAACAAGCACAAAATGGTCCCATTAGTGGCACGATCACCTCGCACGGGACCAATGTAACTCGTATGAACCGACCCCGTAGTCGTCGGCCTCCCGATTTGAGTGTACGATGAAAATTTGCAAAAATTTAGACTTAGGCTTGAAAACATGACGTCAAAGGGTGAAAACATAAAACAACCACAAAACGGTCCCACTAGAGGCACAATCACCTCGCACGGGACCAATATAACTCGTACGAACCGACCACGTAGTCACCAGCCTCCCGATTTGAGTATACGACTAGAAATTGCAAAAAGTTAGACTTGGACTTAAAAACATGGCGTCAACGGGTGAAAATGTAAAACAGCCACAAAACGGTATTGTGAGAGGTAAGAGGACCTCGCACGGGACCAATGTAACTCGTACGAACCGATCACGTAGTCATCGGCTTCCCGATTTGAGTATACGACGAGAATTTGTAAAAAATTAGACTTAGGCTTAAAAATATGTCGTCAAAGGGTGAAAACCTAAAACCACCATAAAATGGTCCCGTGAGAGGCTCGAGCACCTCGCACGGGACCAATGTAACTCGTATGAACCGACCGCGTAGTCCCCGGCCTCTCGGTTTGAGTATACGACGAGAATTTGCAAAATTTAGACTTAGGGTTAAAAGTATGGCTTTAAAGGGCGAAAACCTAAAATAACCACAAAATGGTCCCGTTAGAGGCACGATCACCTCGTACGGGACCAATGTAACTCGTACGAACCGACCCCGTAGTCATCGGCCTCACGGTTTGAGTACAGCGAGAATTTGTAAAAATTTAGACTTAGGCTTAAAAGCATGACATAAAAGTATAAAAATGTAAAAGAGTCACAAAACGGTCCTATAAGAGGCACAATCACCTCGCACGGGACCAATGTAACTCATACAAACCGTCCGCGTAGTTTTTGGCCTCTCGGTTTGAGTATACGACGAGAATTTATAAAATTTAGACTTAGGCTTGAAAACATGACGTCAAAGGGAAAAAACGTAAAATAACCACAAAATGGTCCCATTAGAGACACGATCACCTCGCACGGGACCAATGTAACTCGTACGAACCGACCCCACAGTCATCGACCTCCCGATTTGAGTATACTACGAGAATTTGTAAAAATTTAGACTTAGGCTTAAAAACATGACATAAAAGTGTAAAAACGTAAAACAGTCACAAAACGGTCCTGTAAGAGGCACGATCACCTCGCACGGGACCAATGTAACTCGTACGAACTGATCACGTAGTTCTCGGCCTCTCGGTTTGAGTATACGATGAGAATTTGTAAAATTTAAACTTAGGCTTGAAACATGACGTCAAAGGGTGAAAACGTAAAATAATCACAAAACGATCCCGTTAGAGGCACAATCACCTCGCACGGAACCAATGTAACTCGTACGAACTGATCGCGAAGTCACCAGCCTCCCGATTTGAGTATACGACTAGAATTTATAAAAATTTAGACTTGGACTTAAAAACATGGCATCAATGGGTGAAAACGTAAAACAACCACAAAATGGTACCGTGAGAGGTAAGAGCACCTCGTACGGGACCAATGTAATTCGTACGAACCGACCGCATAGTCCCCGACCTCCCAATTTGAGTATACGGTGAGAATTTACAAAAAATTTAACTTGGACTTAAAAACACTGCGTCAACAGGTGAAAACATAAAACAGTCGCAAAACCGTCCGGTGAGAGGCACGAGCACCTCGTACGGGACAAATGTAACTCGCACAAACTGATCGCGTAGTCTCTGACCTCCCGGTTTGAGTATACGACGAGAATTTACAAAATTTAGACTTAGGCTTAAAACATGGCGTCAAAGGATGAAAACCTAAAACCACCACAAAATGGTCCCGTGAGAGCACGAGCACCTCGTACGGGACCAATGTAATTCGTACGAACCGACTGTGTAGTCCCCGCCCTATCGGTTTGAGTATACGACGAGAATTTATAAAATTTAGACTTATGCTTAAATGCATGGCATCAAGGGATGAAAGCGTAAAACAATCACAAAACGGTCTAGTGAGAGGCTCGAGCACCTCGCATGGGAGAAATGTAACTCATACAAACCGACCGCGTAGTCAAGGAACTCCCGATTTGAGTATACGACGAGAATTTGCAACATTTAGACTCTTAGGTTTAAACATTATTTGGTCACTTATATCTTTTTTGTTTTGTTTCTTATATTTTTTTGCAGGATAACATTTTAGGGTTATATTTAATTCGCATGGAACACAAGAACAAGGCAATGGTTTGCGACAGGTAGATTGCTTATTTATTATTGTTGTTGATATGCGAGATTGTTGTTTTAATTTTTTTTCTGACCGTGTGGGCTTTTGTGTTGATTGAACAGCTTGGTTTTCATCCATAAACAAAGGAGATTCTCTCAAATTTTTTTAAAAATTGTAAAGAATTGTTGATATGGGAGATTTTTCAATTTTTTTATGGTCGTGCGGGCTTTTGTGTTGATTAAACAGGTTGATTTTCGCATATAAACAAAGCAGACTGTTGAATTTTTTAAAAAAATTGTAAAGAATTGTTGATGTGCGAGATTCTTAGTTTCAATTTTTTGTTTGGCCGTACGCCTTTTTGTATTGATTAAACAGGTTGGTTTTCATGTATAAACAAAGGAGACTGTCAAAATTTTCTAAAAATTGTAAAAAGTATACGATTAACTAATATATTTGGATATTTTATTTTACTATAATATTATTTTGATAAAATGATTATTTATTGATTCCAGGTTGTGCACAAGAAGTTGAAGAGACGTGTTTTTGAGTGTGTCTACTATATGTGACACTAAGAGAAGTTTTTGAAGCGTGACAACCATATTTATCATCTTAATTTATAGAGGATATTTTTTTTACAATTGTATATCTTATTAATTAGTATGATTATGTACTCATTTAAATATTTCGACTTGAAATTAGTTTAATGGAAGAAATTGTTATTGGATACGTGCTTCAATGAATGGGTTGATATATTGCGTCTATGATCGGATGATTTGATTTATAATGCAAATTAGACGTTATTTATTATTATAACATAAAACATATAATAGTATAACTATTTACAATAATTTTTTATTTATCAATTGGGACAGTGACAAACCGTCCCTAATACTTATTTGTATTAATTGAGAATACCTTTTGGGACGATTTTTACTGTCCCTAATACCCATTTTTACATCAATTGAAATTACCTTTTGGGACAGTTTTTACCGTTCTAATTGGGTTGCCATGATCTGAGTAGTATTAGGGATGGTTTATCCGTCCCTAATACTATTGGTGGGAGCGGAAATTTTTTCGCGGGAACACAATTTGGGACGGAAAACCCCGTCCCTAAACTATTTGCGACGCCTAATATAAGGGACGAATTTCTGCCTTTGCAAAATCCGTCCCTAATGCTCTTTGCGATGGATTTCTGCCTAGCACTACCTTTGCTAGTGCTACGAATGTTAGGCACGGGTTGGCCGGAATTTTATTAAAAATATATATACGGTAGTGTGATGGTGTGTGTGTGTGTGCTCTTTATAGATATCAATGTGAATGATATTTATAGAAATACATACCCCTCTAGTGCTATCATAGGAGGTTGCGCGATGTAGGTGAATCCCCTGGCTTGAGGAGTAGGGAGAGTATAATCCCCAGGTCATAGCATCCACTATTTATATGTTGTGATTCTTTTTAGGGTGAGACGTCTTGGGTATGATTCTATCTCACTCCTGGGTAACTATGACCAACTCCGCTACGATTATTTTATTTTTTTGATTCAGTGAGTTAACTGTCTCGGGGTATCCGGGTGGATTGAGTATACCTAAGATGATAGCATTTTAGAGAAAATATCTAGTGAGTCCTTACTCGGAAGGATGAATATATACTTGACATGTGTGTGAATGTTGTAGTATATTGGTAAGTTTATAATATGAGTAGATATTAATATTCGGGATTAACATATAAGTGTGAATGTATTTCTTATGCAACTGGTGTGAAAGTTATATGATTTAAAAAGGAGATTTCTTATATAACTAGTGTGAAAGTTATATGACTAAAAAGGTGTTTCTTATATGACTCGTGTTAATGTTATGTAATTCAATATAACTTAATGAGAATATAACTTAATTGAACCGATTAATAAGTTAATGAGAAGATAACTTATTAATCAAAGTAAGAATACTCGGATTAGAGTATTATGGTAGAAAGAGGTGTCATACAGCTAGTTAGGTGGGATCGATTAACTAGGAAGGTAGAAGGCAAGCGTTAGGTGTGCACATTAGATGAGGAATGAGTTATACCTCAAGAGAGTGCGACACAAGCTTAAATGTAAAATGTGTGCATGCATATTTAATTATTGTAATTTAACTGCTTGATAAATATTTTCAAAATGTTTTACTTGGGCTCTGACCCGTGTCAAAATATTTTCAAAAGCATTTTAGATGTCCAGCCATATGGACGCCCAGCCTGAGGATTCTATCCAGGAATGCGTAGCTGCAGCTTGCGTGGAAGTTACAGAACCTTCCTATAGACACTTCGTTCATTTATTCCTAGTGTAGGAACTTTATTTAGTACTCATTTGGGCATGTCGCCCTCAGGTCTTGTATTCAGTTATTTATTTGAGCTCGTGTATCCAGCTTATTGTTTCAGTTGATTATTGTATTTTATTATTGAACCGATAGGTTATTTGGTCGTCTTTATTTGTATTATTCATCTATGTTGGATTTCAGTTACCAGTTTGTGTTAATGGTGTAATTATTAGTTAATTTCGCATGTTGTTAATTAATGAAATATAAAATTTGGCATCAGTTTAATTAAATTACTAGGTGGTTAGTAACTTTAAAAAGTTTTCGACAGTGATGCTAAGAATGAGCCATATGAGACCAACTTTTTATTTTGATCACGGGTTGGTCACCTGGTATTTTAGTAGGCGGGGTGTCACACTAACTTACTGTGTGAAGCATCACAAATTCTAATGTCATGTCATGGCATTAAAATTTGATGACTGAGATATCACATGTATAGTTATATTTATATAGATTCCGTATCATTTTTAAAAAGCAGTACACTACACTAAATCTGCCAAATTGTCACGGTCATAGACCTTGACAAGTTCAGCTTGTCAAGGTCAATGGCAGTGACAATTCCTGGGGTGATAACTTTTTTTGTCACGGTCATTGACCGTGATAAGTTCATTAGAATTATCACGGTCCTTGACCTTGACAAGTTTGTCACGATTAAGGACCATGATAAACCCGTGACATTTAATAAAAAATTATCACGGTCATTGATTGTGACAAGTCTGTGACAAGTTTCTTTGTCACGGACTTCTCACGGTCAATGACCGTGACAATTCTAGGCAGAATTGAAAAAAAATCTGCTGGGCAATTTGGCCACTGCCACTGCCCAGCAGTATATTTGTACCTATTATAGCAACGTTGTACCTGTTCAAGTATCATATATCCAAGTAAAATAGAGATAATGCAAATATACATTCAAAATAAAGACAATATGCATAACGATATAATCCAAATATAATTCAAATGTACCAACTTAAAAGCAGTTCAATTCAAATAATGTCACTACATGTCTTGGGTAAGGTTAACCCTGAGGAGGTGAGTAAGCCACACGATATACGAATTGACACGCCCACTAATATACATCGTGTCGCATTGTTCGCGTAACCACAATGGGGAGTTCTCCTTCCCGGTGACTCGATGTCCTGAAGCTCACGTCCATGAACTAATGCACCCTGGACGATATTTGGGTCCCTCAACCCCCGCCCTATCCGCTAACCATCAAATATGTCCAGTATAAACATGCTCGACCAACCAAGTGTCGACATCGGTTGATCGAAGGGAGCCAAATAGGGAAGTGGATCATCAAAGTCCGCACGTGTCAGCGATGAAGCAGCGAGGTCCACATCCTCATCATCCTGCACCTCGTCCTCCTGCACCTCCTCCTCCACCACCTTCTCCTTCTCCTTCCTTTTCCCCTTACGATTTCCTCCCAACGAACGCTTCATGAATGAGAACATATCTTGGACCATCGCCTCCAAATGGGATAACTTTACATCATGAGAGTCCACCGTTAGAGCCAACCCAGTGTCGCTCGTCTCTAATCCGATGATCCTAGATTTGGCCACCCACGAGCTCACCCCCTTGTCCTCCCCTTGCGACCAGCGCCAAGCACTTGGCTGAGTGCGTCAGTGGATAAAGATGCCTTGTCAGCACCATACTGCGACTCATGCACTTCCTTAAGCTTTGCCCGAAACGATAAAAAATACATGATTAGTAAAATAAGTAAATTAAAAAATTGTAACGTAATTAATAAATAGTAAGCTGTTAGATTACTTACAATCGTGGCCGCGACACTCGGGGACACCTCCTTATCCTTCCTCTTCTTCGTCCGAAGAGCAACATAAGTATCGGGCCTATGTGGCCTATCCTCAGGGCCACTCCCTGTCCCCTAAAATAAAACAAAGTAAAATTAGTATCGGCCCGCAAAGTAAAATAATGTAGAATAATATATTTCTGTAGTTATAGAAAAATTAAATCTTACCATCATCCTATGCTCCACCTCGACATAAGACGTCCGACCGGAGTAGTGCACGTCCGTCTTTTTTACCTGATTTTCCCTCCCCGATTGGCGAGATGCCAATTATCGCTCCCCGATCTCATTGTCAATGAACTTTTGCCATTGTGCCAATGAGATCGGCTCCTTCAGCGGGACGGATTTACGCATTTAGATAACAAACTCTCGTATCTTCCCAAAGTACCGGGTCCATATATTTTTCTTCCGTGTCTTGTGTTGCTCCCTCAACTACTCCAAGACAGAATCGCATTGCTTTGGATCCAGGATGAATTATTCCTGTCCAATAAATACAATATTAGTTGCGAATAAATATAAAATAAAATTGAAATCGAAATCAAAATCAAAATCGAAATTGAAATTGAAATATTCATATAAATATAAATATAAATATAAATATAAATATAAATACATTACATGTAGTGCCACCCAAACAGCTAACTTGAGCTCATATGGAACCTCCTTCCAACTAATGTACCCCGAGCCGATGATCGTCTTTACCAACTCGAGGGATCTCACAATAACACCGACTTGTTCTCGATGGTCATCCCCAATTTATCGTATTTGGGGAGCCTAGGGGCCCTCCGCTAGCACCGAGCCCAGACGACACCATCATAACCAGCATCATCATCCTCGCCTTAATACCTGAAGGAGACATTTGCTGTAACAAAATGCTATTAGTACAAATCAAAATGAATTAGAAATGGAAGAGAGAGAGAGAGAGATATAAACCAATATCACTGTTAAACATCCCCACCCTCACCCCTACTGCCCACACACGCTCACACTACACAAGAGTGAAAATGATAAAGTGCAAATCAATTAAAAGCATTAAAAATTTATTTTTGGTACAAATTGGAATATTTATTACAAATTGAAAAATTGTTTAAAATTTGGGTTATCATTAAAAATGGATTGATATTCGGTAGGAGCAGCCAAGTCATCCACACTACTATTTAGACGCTTTAGCGCGTGTTGGACAATTTACCATGACTCGTTGTTGGTTAACCTTTTGAAATGCACAAACAAATGGCTCATCGCTCACGTGGTCGTTGCTCTTTAATTTGGACAAGACAACCATGATCAAATTGCTGACAGGATTAGCTTTACAAGCATTTTTATCCTCAACTCTTACCTAGTCACAGTAAAATACAACCTCTTTGAAACTTATATAATCCAAATCAAATATATTTCGGATTACACCATTGCAAGTCATTTCAGCTTCAACGAGGTTTTTATCTTTTGCGCTCGCTAGAAAGAAAGTAAGAGCCTTGTATGAAATGCTCGAGTTTTATACATTTGTACTTTCCTAATACACTTTAGCGCCGAAAACGTAACCGTTCAATCGATACTTTTTGTACTCTTGTGCCACGAATAAGGGTCCAGTGGCTAGACGAGCAAGCCATGATGTCGCATCACCCGTCTTTAAGAGCTGAGAATATAGAGAAATTAATTATATTAGTTGTAAAATTTGAGTGTAATGTAACGTTATATAACGACCATTTTCATTATAATTATCTCTTGTGTCAACCACAACCTAAATTCGTTGTCTGATTGTACCATTATTTTTCGTCTTTTATTGTTCTCACGGGCATCATATTTTTTACATATTACAAAATTAATCATGAATAAAATAATCTAAAATAATGTTAAACATTATACTAATCGAAACTTACTTTTTCCATTCTTCGACATCTTCATGTGTGTCAAATAGATAACGAGCTACTTGTTCATGTTGCAAACTCGTTAATTTCACTCTTTTTCCCATCACATGACCACCATCATCGACGAACTCATCAGTGTCATCAACGCTGGTCGAGTCAGGCATATATTCCCGAGTATATATTGATGACTCCACGGTGATGTATTCCTCTACAATTGATCCTGCAATGTATCGTGTATTCTTGACGTAATCTTTAAAAACTTTCATCAATATTTTAAATGGATACATCCACCGATATCTGACTGGACCACAAAGAAGTGCCTCGTCGCATAGGTGTACCAACAAGTGAACACTTATGTCAAATAATACTGGGGGAAAGTACTTCTCCAACACACAAATCGCTTCGATCGCCGCCAATTTTGCGGCCACTATGTTTTCTCAATTGACTACCTTCTCATAGAAGAGTTAGAAGGTAATACTAATTTGCATAATAACCCTCCTTAAATCCTTGTGCTTGGAGAAACAGTGGTTAAATAATAGAGGAACCAATTGCATGATCACATGCCAATCGTGGGACTTACACTTATGTAAATCATGAGTAGCATAATTCAGAATCCTTTGTAAGTTGGACAAAAAATTAGATGGGCCCTTCAAATTATATATTGTGTCTAAAAGCACCTTCCTTTCCCCACTCGTCAAAGTAAACGCACCATGGGGAATTATTGTCCTTCCCCTACTATCTTCTTTCAACTATAGTTATGGATTAAGTTTCAATGATTTAAGGTCTTTTCGTGCATTTTCTTCATCCTTCGAATGACTCCCCCCAAGGAAAGTGCCCACAATATATTCAGCGAAGTTATTCTCTGCATGCATCACATCCAATACATGGAGCACCGGGTTATTCTTCCAATAAGGTAAGTCAAATAAAATTGACCTCCTAGACCATTTCTTTCTTGTCTCAGTTTCATTCCCAGTTGGGGTCTTCTTATGCTTGACATTCTTAAATTTGGGATTCTTTCCTGGCATATTAGGGCCACATTCAGAAGATTTACTTTCAATTTCTGAACCCGAAAGTTGTCTCGGCGGTAGTCTATGTTCAACCCTGCCCAATAAAAAATTGGAACCTTTCTCAAATCTGAAACTATGAGTCGGGGGTAAAAACCTCCTCTGGCAATGGTATATATTTTTTGAGCTAAAGGATAGACAAAGAGATTCAGTCTCCTCTCCATAAATAGGACACCCTAAATAACCATGTACTACACAATCAGATAATGTCCCATAAGCTGGAAAATCATGAATTGCCCACATCAACATAACTTTCAGCGTAAACAATTCTTTTCTAAAAGAGTCAAATGATTGCACACCCTCTTCCCACAACTCATTTAATTCTTCTACCAAAGGATCCAGGTAGACGTCGATGTCATCACTTAATGCCTTTGGCCCAGGTATCAACAAAGCCATCATCGAAAATTCAGGTCTCATACACTATGAAGGAGGGAGGTTGAGTGGGGCTAGGATTACTGGCCATACACTCTAATTGGTGCTTAGATTTCTGTGGTGACAATTATATTCAACACAAATAAATGAGAGAAGCATAATCACCAAGGAAAATAAAGAAGATAAAACGCCAATCACACAACACAGTATGTACGTGGTTCAGCAAGAATGCCTATGTCTACGGTGCTGCAGTCAGTATTATTTCTATATACTCCGGGGAGCGTTTACAGAGAATACAGTGCGTGTCCTTTGCCCCAGACTTAGGGTTTATTATATACATGTCTGTCCTCGTGGAGTAGGGGTGTTGGACTCCCCCACGTTTACCATCTTCTCCTGGAACATCTCTGTACGAGAACATGGGAGAAGATTAAGTCGTAATTTTATTTAGTTAAGGCGAGGGGTCCGAATTTTGAGCCGTTTCTATTAGGCTACTCGTCCGGGCCCATAATGCTAAATTCGGGTACCCACAATTGCCCCTAAAGTTATTGGGTCACAAGTTAGGCTCAATTAATTTAAATGATTTTCCATAATGACACTTTTGTGCATCGTGTAACTCTTCCCAAAGTCGAGAACTGATTTAGGCGGCAGTTGCTTCGTTTCCTGTGCGCGATGATTGGGAGCATTTAAAAACTATTTGGAGCAGCGTTCCACAGTTGTCTTTTCAAATTTCTTTGCGTTTATTCACCTTCTGCGAGTTTCAGATGTTGTGTCTTCTTCTCTGGGCCTTCATTTTCTTCGCTTTCACTCTCTCTCGTGAGCTTTTCATCTCGTAAGTCCTCTTTACTCTTTTTTGTGCTTCTTTTGCAGAGTTTTCTCTGAATTTGTTATTTTTAGGGTTTACAAATGTCGAAGATAGGTAATAGGTCATTGTCTGAGTTCACGAAGTTCTATAATATCCCAGAATGGGTAGAGATTGAGTGCGCCTCTCTCCCTAAGAATGTTAGAGAGATAGAGGGTGCTCATTGGATTCATGTCCTGTTACTTTCTCAAGGGGGGCTTACTTTTCCTCCAAACAATTTGTACCTTCATTTCTTTGGTTATTTCAACATTGTCCCTGCACAGTGTTCGCCCAATGTATGGAAGATAATTATTGGTGTCCATAAAATAAATCAACTTTATGGCACTAAATTAGGGCTTGCCGAAGTTTGATTTTGTTATTGCTTATCTTGAACTAGCTCTGGTCTTCTTTACCTCAAGGCCAGGAGTCCTGACAGGGCATTGGTAGTAAATTTACCTGATTCCCACAAAGACTACTGGCAAGATGGATTTCTTACTAGGAATTGGCAGTTCTCCCCCCATACTGAGGGGTCGAGGTCTGATAGATTCACTGTCCCCTTTTATGGGGAAGAGTACATAGGTAGTCCTTGCTCTGCCCTTTCGATTTCTTTGTTAATGTGTGATTTTTGTGACACTTTCCTGTTTTCTTTTCAGCGAGGATAAAGAACTTGGAGCCTGCCCTCAGCGAGGTTTAAACTTCAGAGCTGATTAAAGCTTGGAATATCAGGGAATCCTTGGTTGACGGTGAACATCCCCGGTCTGTTGCTTTCCTGCTTGAGTACTAAAACATTGGGTCCAGTTTTTTGCAAGACCCGTGGATAGCATTCGTGAGTTTGATACTTCAGAAGAAGCTGCTGCTGATCCCATTCAGTTGGACGAGGAAGAGAGTAGTTCTGAGAGTGATATCAGAGGAGGTGCTGAAGGTGGTTCCGGCGAGGAGAGATTCAGCAGTGACAGTTCTTATAGCTCAGAGGAGGTTTCTGAAGCCCAAGAACCTTCAAGTACATCCAGAAGCTCTAGTGAGGAAATGGTTCCCCCAAGAAAAAACTTGATCCGTGATGATGATGATGATGTGCTCCTCGCTCAAAGGTCGAAGAAGCAGAAGTCCAGCAGTGGGGATGTTGCTATTGGTTCTCGATCTACTGCTCAGGAGCAGGAGAAGAAGAGAAAGGAAGAAGAGCAGGTGAGAGAGAGAGAGAGAGAGAGAGGAAGAGGGAAGAGGAGAAGCTGAAGGCTGAGGAAAATAAGAAGGCTGAGGAGAAGAAGAGGGTAGAGAAGGAGAAGGAAAGGGAGGAGGAGAGGAGAAAAATAGAAGTGAAGATGAAGGTTGGGTAGGCCATAGTGCCTATCTCCGCATTGCCAAAGGGGGCCTCGATTGCCACTTCTCCTCAGCTGGCCCCTGCACTGCTCGAGAGAGCAGTCCTTCCTGCTGATCGCCAAAGGGAGATGGGGACTGACCAGTTAGCCTTGCAAGCGAGTCAGAGGCTAGCCTTGGTAAGTCTGTTTCTCTTTTTTGATGCTCTTCAAATTCTGTCCGATTCTTTCTTCTAATATCTTCTTTTACTTGCAGTTTGTGACTAATTTTGTTGTGCTCTATCGTTCTCGCGATGAGCTGATCAATAAGAATGGCGAGATGGATAAGCAGAATGCTGATTTGAGAGTAAAGAGTGTCGAGCTCAACACTAGCTTGAAGGTTGTTGATGTTGCCCGTACGTCCTCTGACCTGGCCCTTATCAAAGACAATCGAGAAAGAGAGGCGATGGACAAAGAACTGAGCGAGCTGCGGCAGGCCTATGATTTGGTCTGTTTGAGCAAGCTGGCGATCGTGGAGGAGAACAAGGTGTTGAACGGGAAGCTGAAGGAGAAGGAGTTTGAGGCAGCCACCGTTAAGGAAGACTCCTATAACTCTAGGTGGGCTGTTGCATACGAAGATGCCGAGGTTCAGATAGGCTATATCAGTCGTCTGAACTTCAAAAAAGGATGGAACAAAGCCCTCTTGTCTACCGGTGTGGATGTTGCCTCTCCCTTATTCGATGAGAACGATCCAAGCCCAAATCCAATTATGGATGAACTCCTGCCCCAGCAGTCGAAGGTGTTGACCCTGCCTCCCAGTCAGCTCCTGCTGATTCCCTTCCTGTTCGGGTGGCAAAAGTTATCCCTGCTGAGGGAGGTGCTCCTACTACTACTGACAAGGGGAAGCAGCCAGCTTCTTCTGAGCAACCCGAGGTCGCCAGCTGATTTATCCTTAGGGTTCCTTTTGTATTTTTGTTTGTAATGTTCCTTTCTGTTTCTCTATGTACTCTGACCCTTTTAAGTATTAATGAAATGATAAGGTTTCTTCCCTCTGCGTACTGATTTATTTTATCCTTTACTGCTCTTTTATGGCCTGTAGTTGATTGATGTAGATGACTATATACTAGCCACTTCTCAATTAGGAAGAATGCTTGGTTCTGATGTGAGTTTCGAAGTTCATCATACCTGCGTGAGAATTTATAAATCGCTGTGATTGAGGAACAAGCGTTTCATAGAGCAGACTGAGCTCGTTGTTAAACTGAAAGACAGGCTTCAAGAGATGGAAGAGGTTGGAGCTTCTGTTCAAGAGGAGGTGAATACTCTTTGAGCAAGACTCCTCGATGCTACCGAGATTAACTAAGTTAGAAAAATCCTGCAACATGAAAATGAGTCTTTGAGGAGAGAAGTGTTTCTCTTCAGGGAGCACTGCACCTCGCGTTTTAAGGGGTTCCTCCTCATCGCGAGGTGGCGCAGGACCTAGTGACATTCCTCCGGTAATACGAGGCTCTACCCTATCGACTATTTCGCGAGCTGGTACAAATACAAGAAGCTCAGCTAAGGAAATGGATGAGCTTCGTGAAGATGTTCGTCGGGCTTACGTTATTACTGTTGGGCTTTAAATGGATGTCACAAGGCTGAGGCATCTGTTTAAGAGAGGGACTTGGCGAGTATGGGCTGATGGTTACGACTAAAGTTGGGTGGATTCTCCGACGAGGGTGACAGAGTTTGAAGAGCTCGCTTTTATTAGGGGATAGTTGAGAGCCCTAAGGGAGCTACAAGTTCCAAGTAACTCAATACTCTGGTACCGTCATGAGATATCCACTTCCACTATAAGGCCTAATCCCTTCAAGAGGAATGATCAGTGGATCCCCATCGATGCCATCCCTCGGTAGCTGTTGGAGTCAGATACGAAAGAGGCCAAGGAGGGACTAGCTCCTCATCCGGACGACGGTCAAAGAGCACAAGTTTCTGATCATCTTATATAGAGGCCTCGGCCTCATTAAGATTTTGCTAGTTGTAACTCTGTACACATATGTAATGAAGCAATGTAGTATTGATGCTTTGAGCGATTTCTCCTATTATACATAGGTTGTTTGTTTTTGTTGTGACGAAGTAATATAAAATTTATGTTTTGGGCGAACTTGTCGACTAAACAAGTGCTCTATATTTCTTGCATCATTTATTTTTTGCTTAATAATCTTGGGCCTCTCTTGGCCGACTAGATTGGTGAGTTTACATTGTCGCGTAAATGTCCCTCCTATCCAGTATGCTTATGGGATACCATTCTGCCTTACTTTACCTTTTAGGTCATGTCGTCACATTCCCTTAGGCCTAAGTGTGGCATTTAGCGAGGACACACCTGGTGTTGGATGTTCTATCCGATCAGGGTTTTACTAACCAAACATTATTTGGCGACCAATTTGACTTGGCCGAATTGCCTAAGGATCTCCTGTAGGGCTTCATATATTGCCAGGGGCAATGCTAAGAGGTTGTTCATGTTTCATAACGAAAACCTGAGGAGGGTGTTTTCCCTGCTATAGCGTACTGAGTAGTATGCCTGTTACTTGGAAAGGGTGGGCAAGTTAGAAAGTTCATTTATTAGTTAACTAACACCTCATAGAATGCAACTGCCAAAAAACTTTTATTAATCATAAGTAAATGAGCTGCCAAAATCTGGTAAAAAAGCGAAAGAAAAAAAACTAAAAATAGAATTTCTTAAGATTTGCTGCATTCCATGCTCGGGGTATCTCTCTGCCCTCCAACGTTTCTAAGTGATAAGCTCCTTGCAGGTCATCTCTTGTTATCTTGAATGGTCCTTCCTAGTTTGGCCCTAACTTGCCATCTGATGGTTTTACTGCGCTACCAAGGACTTTTCTTAGGACATAGTCACCAACTTGGAATGCCCTTGGATTGACCTTCTTGTTATCGTGTTTTGCGATTTGTTGCTCATAGCTCGCTAATTTCACTAAGGCAAGTTCTCTGCGTTCGTCGGCTAGGTCGAGTTCAGTGAGCAATGCTGCATCATTCTGGCCCTGGTCGACAAGGGTGGACCTCATAATTGGTAGGTCGGCTTCTAATAGGATGACCGCTTTCATTCCATATGTTAGTGAGAATGGGGTCTCACCCGTTGCCCGATGTGGGGTAGTACGGTGAGCCCACAAAATATGTGGCAGTTCGTTTACCCATGCGCCTTTGGATTGCTCTAATCATTTCTTTAGCCCATCGATCACTATTTTATTGGAAGCCTCGACTTGACCGTTGCTCTGAGGATACGCCACTGAGCTGAAATAGTGCATAATCCCGTGTTCATTACAGAAGCTTTGGAAAGGGCCACTTTCGAACTGTGTTCCGTTGCCAGTGATGATGGTTCTGGGGATTCCAAAATGATTAATTATGTTTTTCCATATGAATCTTATCATATCTGTATCTCGAATGTTTGCGAGTGGCTCTACCTCGATCCATTTGGTGATGTAATTAGTTGCGACCAACAGATACTTGCGGTTGCCGGCGACGGTAGGAAGTGGTCCTACGATGTCCATTCCCCATTGGGCGAAGGGCCAGGGGCTGGTGAGTGATCTTAGGTCGCTGGCAGGTTGGTGAACCATAGGGGTGTATAGTTGACATTTCTTGCACTTACGAGCGTAAACTTCTGAATCTTTTTACATATATGGCCACCAATAGCCTTCCTTCATAGCTCGAAAAGCAAGTGATCTTCCTCCAATATGGCTCCCATAGATTCCTTCGTGGAGCTCGTGTAGAATCTTTTCGACATCCCTTGGGTGAACACACTATAGGTAAGGGCCGAAGAACGATCTCTTATACAGCTTTCCCTCAGGAGATAAGTGAAAGCGAGCAGCTTTGACTCTTATCTGATGAGCGGTCTTCCTATCGCTTGGAAGTGCACCATACCTCAAATAGTCCCTTAAAGTTTCCATCCAACTGGGTGCTAACTCGATCTGGAGTGCATGTCCCCCGCCTGGCAGCTCATCGCTCTGATTAATGCTCAGATAAGCGAGGAAGTCGATGGGGATCGTTCTTTTTAAATCGGAGTTGATTACCGAACTTAGGGCTACCAAGGCGTCAGCATGGCTGTTCTGTTATATGGGAAATTGTTGGACACTGACTTCTTCGAAGCTGACCATCAGCCTCTTGGCCAAGGAGAGATAGGATGCCATTCGTTTATCTCTTGCGTTGTAGTCCCCGCTTATCTGATTGGAGACTAATTGTGAGTCACCGAACACCTCTAACTGCTTTGCTCCCAAAGTGTGTGCTTTCTGGAGGTCGGCTATCAGAGCTTCATATTCCACCTCATTATTGGAGGCTTCAAATCTAAGCCTGATTCCCTATTAGAGGGTTGTACCTTCTGGAGTAACAAGCACAATGCCCACTCCTGCCCCTTTGAATTTGAGGCTCCATCAACAAATAATATCCAAACTCCCTCTGTTGCGTGGTTCTCTCCTTGCTTCACGGGTTGAAGTTGGTCTAGAGGATGCTCGCTTGTAAATTTAGTTATGAAATCAGCAAGGACTTGTCCCTTGATTGCATCCCTTAGTTGAAATTGGATGTCAAATCGTTCAAGCTCGAACGACCATTTAGTTAGTCTGCCTGACAGATCCGCTTTTCTCCGGATTGCTTTAAGGGGGTGCGATGTAAGAACAATGATTGCGTGAGCTTAAAATTAGTGTTTCAACTTCCTTGAAGCTACTACTAGCTCAAAGGTGAGCTTATCTAGTAGTAGGTACCATTGTTCAGCCTCTAACAGAGTTTTTGGTCGCGTAATAAACGGGGTGCTGAATTCCTGCTTTCTCGCATACCAGCGCCGAACTCACAACGTGGTTGGAAACGACGAGGTATAAGTACAAGGAATCTCTTTCTTGAGGTATGACGAGCAGGGGGGTGAGCTGAGGTAGTCCTTGAGCTTATTCAATGATTGCAAGTAATATTGATTCCATTCTACTGTCTTGTTTCCCTTCAAGTGCTGGAAGAATGGTTTGCATTTCTCGGAGGACTTCGAGATGAAACGGTTCAAGGCAGCGAGCATGTCGGTGAGCTTCTGTACGTCTCGTATTGTGCGAGGGAGCTGTACTCTATTGATTGTGTCGATCTGATCCGAGTTAACCTCGATGCCTCTCTTACTGACCAAGTATCCGAGAAATTTTCCTGACTCGACACCAAAAGAACTCTTGCTCGTGTTGAGCTTCATTCGGTATTTCCTGAGGATCTCGAAGGTTCTCGATAGGTCTGAGAGGTGGTCTTCTTTGCTTCTGCTCTTGACGAGCACATCATCTATGTAGACCTCCATGGTTTCTCCCATTTGGACTTTGAACAACTTGGTGACTAGTCGCTGGTAGGTTGCCCCTGCATTTTTTAGCCCAAAGGGCATGACTTTGTAACAGTATAATCCGACTGTGGTGATGAACGCTGTCTTGTTCTGGTCTTGTGCATACATAGGGGTCTGATGATACCCCGAATATGCATCCAGAAAACTCATTCTTTCGTGAGCTGATGTGGCATCCACCAATTGGTCAATTTTTGGGAGGAGAAACTGTCCTTAGGGCAAGCTCTGTTAAGTTCAGTGAAGTCGATGCAGACTTTCCATTCCCCGTTATTCTTTGGAACTACTACGGGGTTGCATAACCATTTGGGGAATTGGACCTCCCGTATGGATCCTGCATCCAGTAATTTTTCTACTTCTTTCTCTACGGCTTTTGCCTTTTCGGGCACAGTTCGCCGTGCCTTGTGGGTGCTAGGTTTGAAAAGTGGGTTCGACATGCAACCGATGATAAACCACACTGGGATCAATTCCAGGCAGCTCGTATGGTTCCCATGTAAAAACGTCCATGTTGCTTCTCAATAAAATCATCAATTCCTTTTTTTCTTGATCTATGAGGGAAGCTCCAATCAAAAATACCCTGTCCTTTTCGCTACCACCGGATGTAACTTCCACCAGGTTTTCCACGACCCGCTCATAAGGGAGGAGCCTGATCTCCTCCACTCTGGGTCTTTCATACCTTAACTGCTATTTTGAAGGTATCAGACCTTCATGTTCCTCGACCTGCTCATTGGGCTTCTCGGCCTTCTTTTCTGGTCTAGGGTGGATGGATACTATGAAGCACCTTCTTCCCATCGCTTGATCGTCATGGATCTCCATTACTCCTCGCTCAGTCACATACTTGAGTTTCTGATGGTAGGTCGAGGGGACTACCTTCATCGCATGTAGCCATCCTCTCCCGAGGATGGCTTGATATGGCGAGTCAATGTCGACTACCAGAAACTCAATCATCTTGGAGATACTTCCTTCCCTTACCGGTAGCACAATCTTTCCCAGTGGGATGGTCACTTTTCCAGCGAAGCCAACTAGAGGGACAGTAGCTTCCTTTAAGTCGTTGACGCTCAACTTCAATTTTCTGAACAGATCGAGATACATTACCTCGGATGAGCTTTCTTGGTCGACGAACAACTTGTCGACGTCATAGTTGGCAATCCTGAGCGTAATGATCAAGGCGTCATGGTGTGGGATTTTTACTCCAACCAGATCTTCATCTGTAAACACGATATGTTTGCTATACTCAACATCATCTGATCGTCGATGTTTTCCCGATTGGGTCTTTGCTGGATCGATCTGAAAATCGTGCATTACTGCTGTAAGCTTTTTTACCTCCATCCGAGCTGAATTCCCCTGAATTTTCTTCATATCATATGCCCCATGAATTACTGCGAATTCATAGCCAGCATCATCTTCGAGTATGTTGTCAGGTCTTACTTCTCCATTGGCAGCGACTTTCTCTGCCTTCTTCTCCACAAACTCGTTCAGATGCCCAAACTGGGCCAGTTCTTCGAGGTGGGACTTAAGGGCTTTGCAATGCTCAGTCTTATGTCCTCCCTCTTTATGAAAAGCGCATCTCAGTGCGTTGTTTCTCTTTGAGGGATCTCCTCCTATCTTTTTGGGCCACTTAATAAATAACTCGTCTTTGATTTTTACGAGAATCTTATAAATTGGTTCTCTGAAGACAGTGTTGACTGCCTGAAATTATTTTACCACATCGTTCATGCCTCTGTTCTTGGAGCCATTCTTGCCCCCATTCTTTCCTCCCTTCTTCTGGTTCTCAACTTTGTTATTGCCCTTGGCAGCGAGCTTAGTTCGACCTTTCTCCCCTGTGCTGAGGCGGGTCACATCCTCCACCTTGGCGTATTTCTTGATGCGAGCCATCAGGTCGTCAATGCTTGTGGCCTCTTTCTTTATCAGGGACTGGTATAGAAGGGAAGAGTTGGGTAGCCCAATTTTATAGGAGGCCACTGCTACCTGCTCCGATCAGTCCTCGACCTCGTTGAATAACTCCCAGTACCTATTCGCATAGTCTCGGAGGGTCTCTTGAGATGTCTTCTTCATTGTTAGCAAATTATCCATCCTTTTGGTATGGGAGCTACTAGTAATGAAGCGGGCCGTTAAAAGCTCGGCCAGGGACTCAAAGCTCCTGATATACAGCCTTTCGAACCATTTCTGTGCCACGCCATGCTGGTTCGAGGGAAAAATTCGGCACATCAACGCATCTCGGTAGTTCCAGAGGGTCATGGCTTGCCTGTACTGCTTAACGTGATCAATGGGATCAGTTTTTCCATCACAAATCTTGAATCTTGGAATAACGAATTTCTTGGGGGCTTCCTCTTCCTCTATTTCCCTCGAGAAAGGGGACTTCATCTGGATCTTAAGAGCTCGTCTAGCAAGCTCCCTGGTCGATCTTGCGTCGCGATGTGCTGGGTGTTGGTCCATCTCTATTCGGACCAAATTTCGTATGTTCTCATTACTGCGAGTTGGGCTCCTGTAACGGCGAGTCGGTCGCTGGTGCTCAAGTGAGTCGTTGCTTGACTAGTGACTCATGCAAGCTCGATTGCGAGACTTGCTCGCCTGAGGGTTAGGAGTGCGGTATGGACGTCGCTTAGTTCTGTGATGGAGCTCTTTCTCTATCCTCTCTAATTTCCTTTTGATTCGAGCATTCTCAGCCTCCTGCTTACGAGAGGACTCCCTTTGCTCTTGGAGCCTTGTCTCATAAGCATCAATCAGTTGGAGATTTGCGTGGACCTCGTTGGTCCTTGGCTTTCCTCTGAGGCTGGCCTCTCTGGGTGAGCCCTCTGATCTGAACGCCGAACTTCAGATCTGATCCTGCGAGGAGCAAGTTATTCTTAGATATCTCCTGCCCGAGGAGCGTTACTGCTGTGACCAGACATTTTGAACTTCTTTGTTGGTGTGGGCTTTCTCAGGGAAGACAAATGTTCCCACAGACGGAGCCAATTGTGGTGACAATTATATTCAACACAAATAAATGAGAGAAGCGCAATCACCAAGGAAAATAAAGAAGATAAAACGCCAATCACACAACACAGTATGTACGTGATTCAACAAGAATGCCTACGTTCACGGTGGTGCAGTCAGTATTATTTATATATACTCCGGGGAGCGTTTATAGAGAATACAGTGCGTGTCCTTTGCCCCAGACTTAAGGTTTATTATATACATGTCTGTCCTCGGGGAGTGGGGGTGTTGGACTCCCCCATGTTTACCATCTTCTCCTGGAACATCTCTGTACGAGAATATAGGAGGAGATTAAGTCGTAATTCTATTTAGTTAAGGCGAGGGGTCTGGATTTTGGGCCATTTTTATTAGGCTACTCGTTCGGGCCCATAATGTTAAATTCAGGTACCCACAATTTCCAAATGGATTGGAACTATCTGTTGATATAGCCAAACGAATGTTGCGCTGTTCTTGAGAATAATTGGGATACTCATAATTCATCCTCCTCCAGGCTGTAGAATCAATAGGATGACGCATGATATTACCCCTACTTCTGCCCTAGCATGCCAAATCATTGCCTCCGCTATCCATGGTACTGTGAAAAATCGCTTTAATCTAGGCCCAACGGGAAAATATTTTAACACTTTTTGAGGCACTTTTGAGCTTGTGCCTTCCTTACTGGTAGATTGGACATATCTAGGTTCATCTCATTCTGGACAACAATTGATATTTTCATATCCTTTCGGTATAGTATGCAGTCATACACACAAGCATGAATCGATTTATACTACATTCCCAAACCTTTCAAACTGTTCTTCATAACATGATAGCTATTTGGAAGCGTATTCTCCTTAGTTAGTAAGCCCTTCACCCATTTCAGAATTCCTGTCACGTTATTGCCAAACAAACTGTCTGCGTCTTCAAACTGTGCAAACCAACCATGGCATATAAAGTTATTTGATATTTCTCATAGCCAGTGTATAACAGTTGGGTTGCCTTAAATTTTAAACTTTGGTAGTCATCGTCAAGGTTTATCATGATATATTCATGACCACTTGAACCTTGTACATCATCAGTAACCTCATTCTCCTCTGCTTCATAAACTCCGTATGCATCATCAACTAAATCCTCTAACATATTATGATCTACATCGTCCCCTTCTACATCTATCCTACTTGTTGAAGGTTGTTGTGAAGATTGGTCGGAGACAAAGGGAACATTCAATTCACCATGAAAACTTCAAAATCGATAACTATCTTGTATACCCGATCTTAACAAATGTAATTCAACTATTTTCCACTCAAACACCTTACCATTCTTACACCTAGCACACGGACATGAAAACTCTTCATCATTATGACATCTCTTTATGTATTTCACAAGTTCATTACCGCCTCTACGAAACACATCCCCCATTCTATTTGTCTCACCCTTCCACTCTTTGTATTTTGGATATCCCATCACAGCTACCACAACTAATCACCTATTAAACGTAAGAAGCGTATATTCATGTATTAGTATAAATAAAACTTAGATTTATAGTATGTTTCATTTAATTATGTCTTATTTATATTCAATTTTTAAATTGCAAATTCAAATTCAATTTATAATAGAAATTTATATTTCCTCCATCTCCTCTAAAGGGTGAGTGGTCCTATCCCATTCAAGATCGTATTTTTCTGTAATATACTTAACAACTCATGCACATTGTTACGATTTGAGAAAAATTCGGCAGCATATCCCCATAGTTATCCAAGTACACGACGTAGATTGGAAAGTGTGAGTGTTATTTCAATTGATCAATTGAAATAACAGTCACACTTGTTAATCTAGTATGTACCCAGAGAACATTAGGATACGAATGCAAAACTTCCTCCAAAAGTAACAACTTTAAGCCACTAAGAATATTATTATACAGAAATTATGCAGTCCCAAACTGTCCAAACGGGGCAATTCGAGAGATCTCATTACGGGGGTAATGACTCTCGAACGGGTCTAAGGGCTATTGAATGCGTATGCATAAGAACTAGAAGACTAGTATCTACGTGCACTATATGTAATTTCAAGTATGTTTCATTTAATTATCATACTATATATATATTGTTCGTTATACAAAGTAATTTTCAAAAAAAATTGAAAAATTCCACCCCCATATGGACAATAATTCAGTGGTCATGCCACTTTTAAAATTAACCAACCCAACATCAATCCACTATAATCCAACCGCAATATCAACAACAAATGTGTATCCCGTACTCCTTCTAATTCATCTACTCAATTAATTATTTTCATCAATTAAACTAACAATTAAATTATACAATTATTAATTTACTAGTTTACAATGAAGGGCAATCCTACTTTCATATATTAATTTACTAAAAAAATGAATAATTAATCAATTCATTTACAAGGGACACTACTTGCATATGAGGGAAAATATCTAATAAACCAATCAAAATTTAATAAAAAAAATTAACAAGCCCCCCCTCCCCCCTCCCCACCCACGCGCACACACACACACACACACGCGCACGCAGCCCCACCCCTCGTCACACCCCCCGCATCCTTTACCTCTCTTGCAAACATGCACAAACACACACACTATACACACACATACACACATGCGCACATACACACACACGCAGCCCCACCCCCATCCCTACCCCCTACCCCCTGTCCCACCCCCTTCCACCACCACACACACACATAAATAGCCCCACCCCCTCCCCACCACCCACCACACACACACCCTGCCCCACCCCCCACCACACACACACACACACACACACACACATACACGCACACACGCACATATATATGCACACACACACACGTATATAAATGGAAGAGAGACAGAGAGAGAGAACCAACCTGAAAGTAGAGAGAAAGAGTGAGAGCAGCGCATAGAGAGAGATAAATTGGAGGGAACAATGCGATGAAGAAAAAAGGAGGGGAATGGGTTTTTGCTGACAGATTTATTACGGTCATAGAATTGTCACGGTCAATGACCGTGACAAGGCTAGCCGCTGAAATGGTGCTAATTTTCCCATTTTGGTGTAGTGGTATAAGATATGGATATCAGTGACATGAGTCCTAAACATTTATATCAATGCTTGAATATGTGTTTATATGTAATGCCATGAGTCCTAAACATTTTTAAACTAAAAGTGTGATGATTTTTTTAAAACTAAAAAGTGTGATGATTTTTTTAAAACTAAAAAGTGTGATGATTTTTTTAAAACTAAAAGCACTGTTTTAAACTAAAATATCGCATATTCACTCAATAACCAACCAAAAAAATGGGTGATGATTTTTTTAAACTAAAAGTGTGATGTTATATCTCACAACACTTTTATGTTGTGGAGCACTGTTATAAATATTATCAAACTAAAGTGTGATGATTTTTTTAAACTACATGTGGCGCATACTAAAAGCATTGTTCTAGACATTTTTCAGATTTGAAATCGGGGTTGTTCGAAAATTGGTCCAAAGCCCGTGAGTTTGGTGAGTCGAGCCCAAGTATATGGTTCATATTTCAATTCAGGCTAAGCTTGGGTTTGGGAAATGTCTAGGAAATTTATGGTCGAATTTGAGCAATCCAAAACCTGGCTCACCATGCCCGATTTATAGGCCTACCTGCTTGGTTTGCTATATTTAATTTGGACTACAACACTACATGCACACAAAATTTATTCAAGATACAATCTGCTAAAATTTGAATTTGTATGTTTGGCCTAATATATTAATCAATCCATAGAATCCCCGCTATTTTTGATGATTTTTATATTGGGATCAATTAAATTAAAATAGAAATTAATAGGAAATTAATTCGGATTAAAATAAATATTAATTAGCGAGACAAGTGTTAATATTTATTTGTATGAATTATAGTGAGTATTACTTAGTGAACGAGTAATAAAGTAGTAAGAATGCAATATGATTGTTGAAAGGTGAGAAATATAGTGGTTATGGTAATGTAATCGGGACGCGCGTGTTAGTTATGTCGGGACTTAAATTTATGAGATAAAATATGATTTATTTATGGATCATCCAAATGGTCATTTCGAGTACACCAGTGTGTCCGAAAGGGTCGAAATAGTTAAAAAAGTGTACTCGGAGGTTTGGATTGGATCATTTGTAGGTCAAACCGGCACCCCGGAAGGGTATTTTCGTCTTTTAACTTTTTAGAGTAGAGAGAACAAATAATTTACTAGGGTTATATCATCATGTGTGTTGAGGGTGCTAGGGTTAGCAGTTAGAAAAACAAAGAGGCCACCAGAAGAGAAAGGTGAAGGATTTCAAGACTCCCCACACCACTTTTGCACCACCGCCACCACCGGAGTTTAGGTCGGAAGGAGAGGAAGACAACTCCACCATTTTTCTGCACAAATCAGACCTATAAACTCAAGGCAAGTGTATATCTTGCAAAATTTTGAGTATATATACTATATATGTTAGTGTAGGATTTAATATTTTCATGAATAATTGATTATTATCTTTACATTGGGGATTAAATTTATGTTTATGGGTAGAAATCATGATAAATATAATTCACTCATGTTTTAACACGAATCTAATAATTTAGTGACATGAGAATGTGGAGAAATCTGGGTTTGTTGATGTTCCTTAACAAAGAAAGAATAATTTAGGATTTTGGGATTAAACTGTAGAGAGATGTTATGACTACTGAAATAATTTAAGGGGTAATTAGGATCCTTTGAGTAGTGGGAAATACTCGAAAATATACGATGAGAAGTATAATGGTAAATTGATAATACATAGGATATTCGAGAGTTATATTGTGACAACCCGGATATAATTATGATATATCATGTTTAAATCCTTCTTATCTTATGGGATGGGGATAATGTGTCATTGGTAGGGATGGTAAACGGATGGATACGTATCGGATACCATGTTTTTCATATCTGTATCCGCTATATAGATGCACTATCCATATCCGCTCAATAGTTAAAACAACTATCCATATTCATATCCACTCGGATACCTCGGATTCGAATAATATCCGTATCTGTTTACGTTATTTAGCCATCGCAAAAAATAACTATTAAAATATCCAATCCAATGAAATTTAATCCAATTAAATAAATATATAACCAAATTACTACCTCTTGGCTTCCATAATAATAGTAGTATTTCATAATGATAATATGGCCTAAAGCCATCCATACTTTACAAACATATAAGTTTCAAGCCATCCACAAAAATATAACAGTAAAATTCTATAACAGTAGAAATACATATGCACCTTTTAGATTAAATTAAATTTTATTGAGAATGATAACCTCATGGACGTTTTAGTCTTCAAAACATACTGATATATTTATTTTAATAAGTATACATTTTTATTTTGTATATAATATACATGTTGTTAACTTCAGTTCTCATTACAATCAAAACCATCACTTTACTTTTTTGTTTCTCTCTTAAATTTATTTATAATTAAGGAAACTAATGAACAATCACATAAACAATATATAAATATAATTATATATTTTTATTTTGTATATACCTGTTGTTGCTAATTTTCTGTTGCAAGATGAGGGAATGTGGAGCGGCGGAGCGACAAAGTTGATGCGCAGTTGAGGGGTTGATGAGAAGAGGTGGCGGGGTTGATGAGCAGCGGCGGGAAGATGCGGCGGAGGTAGAGGATTGAGGTTTTTTTGTGTAGTGAAATGAGAGTTTATTTTCTCTTGTTTTGTACGAAAGAGAAATAATATGAAATTAGTTTTTTATTTTATTTTTAAGTGGAGTATATGTTCTTTAGTGGGTGTATGTTGTATGTGATAAGATGTATTGTAACTTCAGTGTAACTCCATGATAATATACCCAATAAAATAATACATGGAATTTTATAATGTACCCAATAAAATAATAACTGTAGGGTGTTTTTTATTTTGAGTGGAGTATTGTGTTTGTTTTATTTTAGGGAATAAATGATTAAGTTTTTTTTTAATATTATTTTATTAGTAATACTAATACTAATACTAATATTTTAAACATATGTTTGACGGATACGGATATACGGTAAAACGGATATCCGGTAAAATGGATACTCCGCATCGAATATAGATTATCCGTGTCAGATACTAGTACAATTCGTATCCGTATCTATTTTCTCGGATATTTTTATAGAGTATGCATATTCGTATTTGTTTCCATTTTTTCGGATAAGTATTCGCAAATTCGGATTCGGTTATCGGATGGATGCGAATTTTCGAATATCCATTTACAGCCCTAGTCATTGGTTAATATAGCATTAAGTTATTATGTTTAGTCAAATCTTACCTTCAGAACTCACGAGGTATCGAATTAGTTACAAACACAAAGTTTTGAAGTTTTCGGTAGGAAGGTTCAAGTTGGAGATTAGTTTTGACCCTTATAATATAATAATTGACTTGAGGTGAAAACTAAATAGTTGTAGATATATGAGTTAAGTTTGTAACACAACGAATGGTGTGTAAAATAGAGTCTCGAGTAAGGAGTTATGATGAAATTACGAAACAAGGGCAAATCTGTCCATCCGTTTAAATGGTATTTTGTCTTTTGTGTACAACAAATGTCTTAAATTGATTGGTTGGAATGTGGGGGAAAGCTTGGCCGACTGATACAATTTTAAATAACCTCCTCCTTCAGCCAAATGCATCTATTAAAGAGTTTGGGCTGAAGAGAGAGAACCATAAGGCTTAGGAAGAGAAGGACGAGGAGAAGTTGGAGAAAAATCCTTTAAAAATTACGTAAACGTCCTTAGGTAATTCTATCCATAAATCTTGTTTCTTTTTTTATATTACATACTGAAAGGATATAAATCATCAATTGTTTATTAAACTTTCATTCCTTTATGGGTATGCATGCATGGATACACGTTTAAAGAAAGTCGAAGGCGTAAATCATTTATATGGCCTTATTTAGAACCCTTATGTCTTCAAACTTCTATATCGTTTTATATAATTACTTGAATTGAATAATTATAATTGGAGATGAAAATAGACTCATATATGTATAACATATACGAAAATTATATGAAAATACCAAGAAATGAATCTTTGGTGATAGTTTGAAGTTCATGTACAAAATCGGCCCCAAAAGTGTAAGTATGCACACCATAAAAGGTTATGCATGTGATCTGAATATCACTTATTGGTAAGATGTATTATACATGGTTATATATATGATCAGAATAATATTGAATATGAATTTATTCATTTCGGTTTACCGAATTGTGAGGTTACTCCCCGACCCAGAATGGGGGGGATTTGTCTATTAAAGACAGGGGGTAACTCCTCGATCAGGAATGGGGGAGAATTGTCTATTGCATACAGGATATGTGAATCATGATTTAGATAAGTTGGTCATTCTTTATGAATGAGCCGGATAAGTATATAATTGGTCATTCTTTATGAATGATCCGGATGAGTTCATAATTGGTCATTCTTTATGAATGCGCCGGATGAGTTATATATAATTGGTCATTCTTTATGAATGAGTCGGATAAATATACAATTGATCATAATTTATGAATGGGCCGGATAAGTATGCATATATCATCACGGGAATATGATCTATTGCATTTAATTTTATGCAATTGTGTAGTAGTGGTGCATTTGCTGAGCTATTTTGCTCATGGTTCCTATGTTTATGTTTTTCAGGTATTGTGATATCACTGCCAAATCTAGGAGGTCAGTGGGATTAGCAAGGGATGCATAAAACCATGATTTTGGTCAAACATAAATGGGGTAATTTAAGCCCACTTATCTTTTTAGTATGTTCGAATAAGCATGATTACCTTAAAGTTGTCAAAAGTTTTAGTTTTATTGATTCATGTTAATAATTGAAAAAAAAGTTTACTCACGATTATAGTTTGGTTAAGTGAATTATGATTTGACTCACTCTGACTTTCAAACTTAATTATAAGTAATTGGGTTGGGATGTGTCAACTTTGTTATCAGAGCCTAGGTTTTAGAGGTTCTGGGGTGAGGAGCGCCTAGATTTGACAGTGGAAGTAGAAATTATTTTGAGTCATAAGTAAATTGGCGTTATTAACTAACATCTATTAGTTATACATATATATTGTTGTATGGAATATGAAATGTAAGGATCTTGAAGGAAAGAAAATGAGATGTTAAGGTTTATTCGGGGATGAAAATAAATACAAGTATTTTAATATGAATCATTGCTTTGTTTTATTTGTGGTATGGACAAACATGTCCTTGAAGGAAACTTTTTAAAGATAAAATGTGGTATACAAAAATTGTGAAGTATTGGAAGTGATATCTTTTTATACTGGTATATGTGGACTCGAGTTGTGTCACTTATTAAGCCATGGTTTGCGGTGAGCCCCATTTATGAGGGAGAGTGAGGTAAGGGAACCATATTCTATTAAAGGATAAGATGTGAGGAGAATTACCATTACATGATTATGGTGAGACTTAAATTGTTAGAGTGTGAATAAAATGAATATTCACATGGTAAAGGTGAAGTGAGAAGATTAATATTTGTATATGTTTAAATTTAATATGTGAAATTGTATGAAATTCAATTACTAGTCAATATATCACAATTGATCCGAATATGGGTTCATACAAAATTATGATAAGTAGAAGAAAAGAGTAATAAGAGTTGAGATGTATTTTGTAATAGTATGAGTATATGTAGTGAATATTACTCTTGGGATGTTTTGAAATGCTTATATGAATCGAGGGGTTAAAGAGTTGGAAGTTTAAAAATACTGTGGAGCCCTTTTAAGAGTATGTGTTGTGTATGAGTATGGGAAAGATTCTAATTGGGTTGGAATATCGACAACTGATTTAGGTGGATATTGAGTTGTATTTGTCATGGTACGTACGTTTTATCACTAAAAGTATAACATATAATGAAAATGATTAACATTTTACAGAGTCACCGAGAAGTATATGTAAGGATAATGTGCTATGTGAGATATCGTAAGGGGATATAATAAGGTATTTGTATAGGTTGTTTGAAAGAAATATGACATATAATAGCCAGAGAAGTATTATGGGGTTGGTAAGTATGGTTAAAGTTTTAAGTGGTAATGGTGCGTTTAACATCCATGTTACCAAACGGGTAAGATGACTGTATTAATGATATTGCATAAGAATATCACGTTAATAAACATTGGGATAAAATTATGATTGTAAAGTTATTGTGTTGGATAAATGACTTGCTAAGATAATTGTATGTTTAGTTAAAGAATAATCAAATGATACTAAAAAAGGGAATATAGTGAGAAGTTAAATTGAGTTCATAGTGCATGACTGCATAATATACATGAAGGTGAATATGAAATCTTGGTTAAGAATAAACATTTAGTGAATGATTGTTCAGTTTCGATATATGAATAGTAGTGAGGATATATTTAAATTAAGAAATTGTAAGGTTGATATTTAACATACTCTTAAACTTCAGAAATGATACAAAAAGTAGTTAAGGTCAAACATATGTATTTGGTGTTGGATGGAAGATGGAAATGTGATGTGTAATAAGCTAGTATGAAAATATGATATTTATGATTTGAAATATTACACGATAATAAGGATAGACTATATGAATGAAGGGAGAAAGGTAAAGAATGATACTAGGTTTGTTAAGAATGTTCACTCGATGTGAATATATGCTGATACAACTGATAATCTATTATATGTGAATGTTCGACATACATATATAAAGGCATAAAGTAATATATGTGTTGGGAATTGATTTTCAATCATAAGAAATCATTAAATGATTATCCTTACGTGTAAATGATAAGGAAACTGAAGATAGTATGAAAGAAGATTTGTCGTACATCGAGGAATCAGTGGAAATTATTGATCGAAAGGAGCAAGTACTAAGGAATAAAGTTAGTCCTGTAGTTAAAATGTTGTGGAGGATCCATTAAAAATTAAAGAAGCAACTTGGGAAAGGGAATATAGCATGAGGAAATAGTATCCTCAATTGCTTGGTAAGTGAAATTCATACTAAATATCGGGGACTAAATTTTCTAAGGAGGGAAAATTATGAGAACCCGGATATAATTATGATATATCATGTTTAAATCATACTTATGTTATGGGATGGGAATAATGTGTTATTGGGGTATATAACATTAAGTTATTATGTTTAGTCTAATCTTACCTTCATAACTCATGAGGTGTCGAATTAGTTATAAACCCAAAGTTTTGATGTTTTTGGTAGGATTATTCAAGTTGGAGACTAGTTTTGACCCTTATAATATAATAATTGACTTGAGGTGAAAACTAAATAGTTGTATATATATGAGTTAAGCTTATAACACAACAAATGGTGTGTAAAATAGAGTCTCGAGTAAGGAGTTATGATGAAATTACGAAATAGTGGCAAGTCTGTCCATTCGTTTAAATGGTATTTTATCTTTTATGTACAACAAAGGTCTTAAATTGATTGGTTGGAATGTGGGCGAAAGCTTGGACGACTTATACACTTTTAAATAACCTCCTCCTTCAGCCAAATGCAGCCATTAAAGAGTTTGGACTGAAGAGAGAGAACCGTAAGGCTTAGGAAGAGAAGGACGAGGATAAGTTGGAGAAAAATCCTTAGAAAATTACATAAACGCCCTTAGGTAATTCTATCCATAAATCTTGTTTCTTTTTTTTTTAATATTACTGATTGAAAGGATATAAATCATCAATTGTTTATTAAGCTTTCATGCCTTTTTGGATATGCATGGATGGATACACGTTTAAAGAAAGTCTAAGGCGCAAATCATTTATATGGCCTTATTTAGAACCCTTATCTGTTCAAAATTCTATATCGTTTTATATACTTACTCGAATTGAGTAATTACAATTGGAGATAAAAATAGACTCATATATGTATAACATATATGAAAATTTTATGAAAATACCAGGATGTGAATCTTTGGTTATAGTTTGAAATTCAGGTATAAAATCTGCCCCAAAAGTGTAAGTATGCGCACCATGTGTTCGATATTTTGCTTGACATAGCAAATGAACCTTAAAAATTATGAAACTTTAACTTTGTATTTTTCAATACGGTTATTGATGTTGGGTGAAATATCATAGAAAATTATGATACAAAAAAATTAATAAAATTTCTGGAAGTTAACTGAACAATAGAGGAGCCTATAGGGAAAATTTGCTATGTAGTAAAGAAATGGGCATATCTTGCTCTAGAAAACTTGAAATTATATGTCGTCTTTTGGATTTGGAGCCCAATATGTTAAGGATGAAACTACTAAGAAGAAATTGAAATATATTTGGACTATGATTTGGGTATGGTAAATATCTTACCATGAAGTTATATTGAACTTTAATTACAATATATGATTTGAATGGGATGATATGATGCTTATGAATTGGGTTAAGTTTAAGTTATTCTTTGGATTGTTAATATCCTTGTGATGATACTAATATTGTAAGAATTTATATGTGAAAGGAAAGAAGAATCGGTTGAATAAGTTCCAAACAAAGGCAAGGGAAAACACATGAAGTAGCCAAGGTGAGTGTACTCACTCGAAAGAGATGTATTATACATATTTATGGATACGATATGAATATCACTCACTGGTAAGATGTACAATACATAGTTATGGATATGATATCAATATCACTTATTGGTAAGATGTATTATACATGGTTACGAATATGATCAGAATAATATTGAATATGAATTTGTTCATTTCGGTTTACCGAAATGGGAGGTTACTCCCCGACCCGAAATGGGGGTGATTTGTCTATTAAAGACAATGGGTTACTCCTCGATCAGGAATGTGGGAGAATTGTCTATTGCATACAAGATATGTGAATCATGATTCGGATAAGTTAGTTATTCTTTATGAATGAGCCGGATAAGTATATAATTGATCATTCTTTATGAATGAGTCATAAACAATTGGTTATTCTTTATGAATAGTCCGGATAAGTATGCATATATCATCACGGCGATATAATTTATTGCATTTAATTTTATACAATAGTATAGTAATGATGCATTTGCTGAGTTATTTTGCTCATGGCTCCAATGTTTATATTTTTCAAGTATTGTGATATCACTGCCAAATCTAGGAGGTCGGTGGGATTGGCAAGGGATTCATAAAAGCATGATTTTGATCAAACATCAATGGGGTAATTTAAGCCCACTTATCTTTTTAGTATGTTTGAATAAGCAGGATTACCTTCAAGTTGTCAAAAGTTTTAGTTTTATTGATTCATGTTAATAATTGAAAAAAAAGGATACTCATGATTATGGTTTGGTTAAGGGAATTATGATTTGACTCACTTTGACTTTCAAACTTAATTATAAGTAACTGGGTTGGGCTGTGTCATACATATATATAGGTTGTGTGACTACCTATTGTGTGAATATACCTACGCTAGTTTATATCACGGGAGGTTCCGCGTCGTTGACAGTCTTATCATGATGAGCTCATTTGGGGGAATTGTAGACTTGTGCCTCAGAACATAGAACTTAGGGTTGAGCACTACTTGTGTGTATGATAGTGTGACCGGTCATTTGAGTGCGTTAGGTGCGTGCGTAGCCCAAAGGCTTGGAACTATGTTCGCATCCAAATTTTGTGAATCGTAAATTTATGGTTCGAGAGTGATTCCGAACCAGAGGTCCTTTGCTTAGTATGTGATGTACCAGGACTCGATACCAGAGTTTGCACGCATCGCGGACCTTCATCCAGAGAGATGTCATATTCGTATATAATACAAGAGTGGTGTATGCATATATATAAGTGATTTATTCTAATGTGTGTGCATTAATAGATAAGATAGATAGTGATATCTAAAGTAACCTGGGTATGTGGAATCTTAATACTTACTTGGTGATTTTTACTGGCTAAATGGGTTTGAAAATTCGGTAACATATTGTATGGGCAATACGGGTGGGCACAACGAGTTAGTAGGCAGGGAGAAACTTAGTTCAAAATAGTTAGGCGAGCTAGCATAATTAGGTTGGTTTAGGAGAATACGTAAGGCGTTCATAATAGTTAGGAGGTGAGGATCTCAAGCGAGGGCACGTGAAGTTAATATATATACAATATCTGCTCTTACTGCATTTTAAATACTTGCAAATATTTTTTAAATGTTCTCGGTCTCTGACCCGTTTCAAATCTATTTTTGTAAAAACCTTTTATGTGCCCATCCACAAGGACGCCAAGCTTATGAGTCCATTCTTATTTTACGTGATCCAGTTGCTATGGATGTTGCAGGACCTCGGTAGTAGATGCTTCAACTTTTTTCAGTTCATTTTCGTCATTCAGTTATCTCAGTCGGGCATGTCGTCCATCTTTAGTTAGTGGTTATTTCAGATCTATTGCATGTCCTTTTATTTCCAGGTTGGGTTGGTTTTTATTATGGACTATTGTATGTTGACTTCAATTTGGAGTGTCTACTCACGTCACATATATTTAGTCAGTTGTTTTATCATTTATTACGTTGTTTACTAATATGGTGAATATGGTTTAATACTTTAAATTATTGCATGTTAATAAAAAGATTAAAATTTTGACACCGGGCCATTAGGGTATTAGCAATATAATTAAGTTTTGACAATGATGCTAAAAATGAAACCATTAATGATTCCAGTTTAATTTAATAATGGACTGATCACCCAGGATTAGAATAGGCGGAGTGTCACAAAGCAGTGTCCAAGTACAGATTCATCTAACAGACTATATAGATTCCTTTTATAGAAAACCCCCTCATAATGAAGATTCAATTCTATAAAAATCAAACCATCCATCCAAAAACATTAACTTTCCACTTAACACCACAATCCAATCACAATTTTTGAAAACCTAAAGAAACCAAATCTAAATTTTTTTACAAAAAACCTAGTGCATTCACCACCACCAATATACATAGAAAGAACAAAGTTGTTCGAGGGTAAGAAAAAATACGAATTGAGAAAACACACGTGTATTGGAGATTGACCAACAGATTAAATAAATTGAAAATAGAGTTGTAGATCCTTCATCGTTGGAAAGCGAAAATCTAGGAAAAGAGTAGTTGTTGAGGAGGTTCGGGCGTTTATTGATGTGTTAACGGCCAGGGACGGAGCTACTTAGGGGTGAGTGGGGCTTGTGCCCCCACATATTTATTTTTTTTTATATAAAATTAGGACAAATATTTGGGATAAAAGTTAAATTAGGAAAGTTTTGGGGGCTTTTTTTACAAACAGACTAAACCAACCCATTTTTAAAACCTAATCGATTAACAACAAAACAAAACAGCAAAAAACAGAGTTTATTTGTGCTTCTATTTTTTAGCGTTTAAAATTTTTAATCAATAAAAAATTATTTCTCTTTTCAGTAGATTAAATATATTTTTTAGTAAGTATTTGGTAAATACTAAAAAATTCGACTCTAGGGCTTCCACCCTCGACCCCCCGAAAATTACCATTAAATTAGCCCCCACTCTCGAGAAATCCTATCTATGTCCCTACTAGCGGCGGTGGTGTTTGGGTGAGATGGTAGACGAAAGAATGAAGTAGGGAAGGAGATGCTGAGAGAGATCGAGAGAAAGAAAGTAAGGAGAATGGTGGATCCGATTGTAAGTTTAGAGAGAGATAAAGACTAAAAAGAGAAAATGAGGAATGAGATAAATAGATGAATAAGCTCATTTTCTTGTCCCATAGAGAAATCCTTCATACGATCAGTTGATTAATTCTTTTATTTTATTTTTCGAGACAAACACATTTGAAAAGTTAATTTTTTATAAATTCTTTATTTTATTTTTGAAGACTTCAATTTTTCCTCTTAAATGTATTAATGTGTTTTAAAAAAATCTTCACATTTTGTAAAAATAGAAGTATACTTTGATCTTAAAAAATATGTTTGTCTTACAAAAGTTTTAACGTTTCATATAGATCATTAAAAGCATTCATAAACGAGCATACTATATTATCTCAACCACATTCATAACTACAGTGTAACTCACTCTATTTAGCCATACGGCAAGGCTTTTATCTCTCCCTCACAATGCCTTAGGAGATGATTTATTGAGTATAATCTACATAACTTTCGAAGAATAATCTTGCAATTAACTATAAGTATGCCATAAGTTCTTTTAGAGTTGACTTCGATTACAATTTTGAAAACTTGACTTAATTGGTGTGATATTTTTATGAACAACACTAGACATACACGGTTCGCTACCCAAATCTCCTACCCGTCGTATAAGACAAAAAAGAATGCCCCACCACAAAACCAAAAGTTAAACTTAAAAAGAAAAAGAAAAAACATAAGGAACCAAATTTAAAAGAAAAAAAAAGAAAGCAGTTATTCTACTCTCTCTCTCTCATATCAGTACACACTTTTGGCGCCAAACCTCACACAGCAACAAAACCCACAAGTGATCTCTCTATTTTGTGCCAATCTTTGATCAAACTGGTCAAACTCTCCTCCAAAATTTTCAGCAATTAATAGGTACTATCCCTCTCTTTATGTGTATATATATCACTAATTTTGTAGCTCCAATAAATCTGTAAAAAAATATTGTGATTAATATTAATTTGCTATTAATGTGAGTGGTGTTAATTTACTATTAAATCCTTGCTATTAATGTGAGTGGTGTTAATTTACTATTAAATCTTTATATAAGCATTGTTATTGGTATTTTTGTTATTAATGTTATTGGTAATTTTATTCTTATTGTTATGAAAAAAATTGTAGGACCACAAATGATTTCGTCTGGTGATGAAATGGATGATGCTTTTGCTAATGACGAGGAAATTGAAAATGAAACAGCCGAGGCCAATAAAATAAGAGATCCCGAAGTCGGAATGAAGTTTGATACATTTGAACTATTTTTTGACTACCATAAAAAATATGGCAATGAAAAGGGATTTCCAGTTAAAAGAAGATCATCGGGAAAAAGTCAAAATGGAGGGTCCACCTTTGTTGTAGTGGCATGCTCTCATGCCGGAAAACCAGAAAGCAACACAAAAAATATTTTTAAAAAGTGCCCTGTTGCGAGAACTGATTGCAAGGCAAGAGTAAGAATTTTACTTTGTGCTGATGAAAAGTGGCGGGTGTCGGTTGTAAACTTGGAACATAATCATAGGGTGATCCCCGAAAAAACAAGATTTTATAAAAATAATCGGGTCGTAAGTTCTTTTGTTAAACGAAGGCTTGAAATGAATGACAAAGCGGGCATCCTACCATGCAAGAATTTTACTTCATTGGCAATTGAAGCGTATGGGCACGAGAATTTTCCTTTTTTAGATAAAGATTGCTACAATTTTATTGATAAGGTGAGGCGGTTAAGACTCAGGGAAAGCGACGCTATGGCTCTTCAATGCTACTTCATGAAAATGCAAACTAACAATGCCAACTTTTTTAATCTGATGGATTTCGATGTCGAGTGTCGGATAAAAAATGTATTTTGGGCAGATGCACGGAGTAGGGCTGCATATGAAGAGTTTGGGGATACTATCACATTCGACACTACGTACTTAACAAATAGATATGACATGCCATTTGCTCCTTTTGTGGGTGTAAATCATCATGGTTGTGGACATCCCCCGATCCCCCCGTAGGAGGGAGGAAGGGATCCTTCGGGTCCCGCGCGTCCCCTCTCGGGAGAGCGCTTCGGCCGGCGTCGATTTTGTGAGGTGTGAAGAATGTAGAGAGATTCAGAGTCGCCAGTCTATTTTACTCAAAACAGACAAAAGAAAAAGGGGAAGCCACCCCTAAGGATGGCATCCAAAGACATACTGGTACGTACGAAACCAAAATGATTCGGAAAGGGTTCGGAGGCTTAGTTACAAAATGGGAAGGTGTTAGGCACCCATTCCGCCCTTTCGGTCTCTCATGAATATTTGCTATTTTCCTTTATGTTTCCCTCCGTGAGATATGTGCATGTGTATATATATAGAATGGAGGTAGGAATCTTCGACTTGTATCATGGAAAAGATAAAGCGAGTCATCCGTAGGAAGATATAAGAGTAATATTAGAAAAATAAGATTTACGCGATTACCCCTACGTTGATCGTTATAAGGGAACGATAACGCATATGAGATAATGCATCACTAAGAACAAATATATGTATAATATAAGAAAAATGGATTTTAGAGAAGATAGAAAATGAGAGAAAAAGTGAGAGAAAGGACTCGAGTCTCGAATTTTACACCGAGACGCCTACCTAGCCTATAAAGGCATCAAAGTCCACATAGTTAGCAAATAAACGAAGGGTGGGGTTTAACCCATAAATTCAAATGGAGAAATCTCTTATTTGTAAGTGTGTGTGTGTGTATGTGTGTAGAAAAGGTGTTTTAGTTGTGAGAAAAATGTGGAAAAAGTGTGAGAATACCTACTTGGAATTTATGAGCAAACCCTCTTTTTCTTGTTTTTTGGGTTTTTATTTATATGAAAATAAGAGATGTGCAATAATACGAGGTAAAAAGTATATTAGGATGTGTGAGATGAGAAGATAAAAGTGCTAAGTAATAAAAAATAAGTTATTGAGAATTTAAGAGAATTCAAGAGAAAGTTGAGAAAGTTGGACCTTCTTGAAGATCTTGAGCTTGATCTTGGATGTTGGAGAGAAGCCCTTGCACTTGGATGATGATGGAGAGTGGTTAATGATATACCCGTATATATCCTCGGCCCGGCTGAGGGCTCCCACCAACCGGATGACCCCTCAGGGCCAACCCTTCATCAGGCTTCGGATGACCCCTCAGGGGGCCGACCCTTCATCAGGCTCCGGACGACCCTTTGAGGGTACGACAGTACGAGGCCAGAATTGGGCCAGGCTAACGACCGGAAGGAACTTTTCCCTCGGCCTCATATCATAGGCCGAGGGTGACATCATCACAACGCGTGGTTTGGGAGACGCGTGGAACAGTGCGCGTGAGGCTCATATGGCACGTGGCAGACCGTTATAACCAAATCACACCCTCACATGAGGGAATATTCTGTCATCATTTGGCATCTACAGGTGTCAACAGGAGATTGGTTAGATCATCATTCACATGCACCATGAATACTTGGGGGGTACGCTACACCCCCTAAGACCTATATATACTTGTCACCTACAACCCTACAAGGG
Organism: Sambucus nigra; assembly: GCA_949130495.1. NCBI lineage: Eukaryota > Viridiplantae > Streptophyta > Magnoliopsida > Dipsacales > Adoxaceae > Sambucus > Sambucus nigra. The sequence goes on along the minus strand of OX422211.1, from coordinate 461,046,429 downwards.
GATCAATCAATGAATGGATAATTGTAACCCTAACAGAAACTCTGCTTGTACACACAGTAGAGAGAGAAAGTGAGCTTATGTGCATTGTATCCAAGGCTATTAGTGCCCATACTTAGTGGATCACACACTCACAGTGGATGTATGCTTAATTGGCTGAACCACTATACACCATTGTCTTACTCCTCTTATCCTCATCTACTTCTATATACTTATATACTTATATAATTACATCTCTATGGCTGCCATGGTTACTATTGTTTGAGCTCATCATCACTTACCTGGTGGTGCTAGATTTCAGCATCATCAGTTTGGCACCGTCTGTGGGAACGAGAAGACATATCTTCCTTTGTACAACTTGACCTCACTGAGCACTCTGGTGGTGAACCAGCTCTCCCCCTGTGCGGAGACGTTTCACCATTGAAAGAGACCCATTAAGATTCTCAAGCTCACCAGTCTTTTTTCCAGATTTCGCTGCTCGCAGCTCAAATAAATGGCACCAGAGATGCCACCACCACCGCTTCCCCCACCGGATGATGGGGGAGGGCCCAGTTCCAGTCAGCCACCACCCCAGTCTGAGATGGCAGATGTGGAGGCAGCCTTGAAGTCTCTGGCAGCAAGCCAGCGGATCACGCAAGAGCAGTTCGCAGCTCTGAGCCAAAGCATACTAAGACCACCAGAGGTCTCACCTGAGATGATTACTCCGGCAGCAACTCCAGGACAGCATGAGGCCAGGGGACCACCCCAGGCACCACGCAAAGACCTGCCACCCCCTCAGTGGCGTAGGGATGTTGCTGACCCCCGGCATCTACGCCTGGGGAGGCAAGGAAACCCTTGCCCTGAAGACAGGTATGATGATCTGGAGGGAGAGGAGGCCCCCATAGAATGCTGGGAGTCGTATGAGGTCTCCAACAATACTGTACGGCCCCTCCAGGAGAGTAGAGGGAAGTGCGTGAGACCAAATCTTGAAGATCGCCCAAGAGGCTCCGCTTTTGATCGCTTGAGTAGGGGGCCAGCCTTTGAGAGGCTGGGCCCAGTAAGTGACCTGCGGGAGAAATTGTCCAGATCAAGGAGCACCGCGAGGTCTAGGCGGGAGGCAGCAGATGACCGACCCCACAGGGGAAGGCCCCTGGGACGAGACGAAGGCCAGGGGGAAGTAAACAGCCAACATAGGCCAGCAGCGGCAGGACCCTCCGTCCACCTCAAAGAGGCGGCAGGGGATAACATCGGCCAAGCCGACCCTACGAGGCCCTGGAATGACTTGATCCAGCGATTGGAGGATAAGATTGGCGATATACTGAAGAGCCGTGACTCTTTCCAGAGGGGATACACCATAGGCTCACCCTTTGTGGCGAAGATAGTCAACTTCCCTATGCCATCGAAGTTCAAGCCACCTGTGGTCACCCCAAGATATGACGGGAGCACCAACCCCGTCCACCATGTGGAGATGTATCAATCAGCAGCAGATATATACTCTATCTCAGACGAGATAAGGTGTCGTGCCTTCTCTGGTACCCTGATCGGGGATGCACATGTCTGGTACACGTCTCTCCCAAAAAACTCCATTGAAAACTTTAAGCAGTTGGCAGACCGGTTCATCCACAATTTCTGCTTCGGGATCAGGCCACAAAAGAAAACCACCCACCTGCTCTATGTTAAGCAGGGGAAGAATGAGAGTCTGAGAGACTACATAGCCAGATTCAACAAAGAGAAGCTGGAGGTAGAGGATTATGAGGAAAGCATAGCGATGACAGCCCTGATTGGAGGGCTCCAAAAGGGGAAGCTATTGTGGAAGCTTGCTGAAGACCCTCTGAGGACGATGGCTGAACTGCTGTCAACAGCAGGAAAGGTGATGAACGCCGAAGTGGCGATGGCTACGAAATACGAAGGCGAAAAAGGAGGCACTAGTGGGGGTAAATACCCTAAGAAGAATAAAGAAGGGAAGAAGAGGTCTATGGACGATAAGTTCGCTGATTACACCCCTTTAACGGTCAGCTGTGAGCATATTCTCAATGAGATAAAGAATGATCGGTCTCTGAAGTGGCCTGAGAAGTTGAGGGCAGCCCCCAACAAGAGGAATAAAAACCTGTGGTGTGAATTTCATCAAGACCACGGCCATATGACAGACAAATGCTTTGCTCTGAAAGACGAGATTGAAAGGATGCTGAAAGAAGGGAAGCTCAGAAAGTACGTGGACAAAGGTGACTTCAAAAGGGGCCGGGGGGACGACCCCAGGAAAAAGCGTGTTGATGCATGTAAAGAAGGTCCTCAAAAAAGAGCGGACGACCCTTCTGATGATGAGAACGACCCTGACCTCCCGCCGAGAGACGACCACGACCCTGTCAAAAGGCTCAATATAATCTCGCTTGGAGTGGGAATGATATACGGGGGTCTGGCAGGAGGAGGGTCTGAGGTCGCAGATAGGAAGGCCCACGTGGCGGAAGCCAGGGCAGTGACGAAGACAGTACACTCGGCTTCTCTGGAGGTCAAGTCAGAAAAGAGGAAGAAGGTTGATATGGACACTCTGATAGTAGGGTTCTCAAGAATGGACTTCAAAGGCCTCTTAGCTCCGCATGATGACCCTCTCGTCATCACTACCAGGGCGCATGGGTGCGAGGTACCGAGGATCGTGGTAGATGGGGGCTCGTCTGCAGATGTAATGTTTTGGCCATGTTTCAAAGCCCTAGGTCTCATCCGTGCTAGACTCATCCCATACCATCACCCATTGATTGGGTTCAGTGGGGAAAAGGTTCATCCCCTTGGCGTGTATGAGGCCGATGTCAGGATGGGGGACGAGTGGCCGAGGTGGCTTACCAAGAAGGTCAGTTTCTTTGTGATGGATGAACATGTGTTTTCAGCCTACAACATCATATTGGGGCGAGTGGCCCTCAAGGGGTTTGAAGTTGTGCCATCTACGGTCCATCAGATGATTAAATTTCCTACCCTCTATGGGGTGGGGGAGGTTCAAGGAGACCAGACGACAGCGCGTGAATGTTACTACAACTCCGCTGAAGAAAGAGAAGCACACAAGAGGGCTACAACCACTTACAATATTGACACCCTAGACCCAGGGATGAGACGAAGTTGAAGAAAGGAGAGGCCGTGAAAGAGGTAGAATACATCATCCTCAATGAGGGTGACCCGAAAAAACCGTCCAAGTCGGCAAGTCTCTGAAGCCCAATATCAAGGAAGACCTCGTTAGATTGTTGAGGAGAAGACGAAGCATCTTTGCGTGGAGTCATGAGGATATGTCGGGGATCGACCCTGAAATCATGTGCCACAAGCTCAATGTGGTAGAGGGAGCAAAGCCGGTGAAGCAGAAGAGGAGAATTTACTCTAGAGAAAAGTATGAGGTCATAAGGGATGAGGTCAAAAAATTAGAAGATGCTGAATTTATCAGAGAGGTCATCTACCCTGAATGGTTCTCCAATGCAGTCATTGTCCCAAAGGCCAACGGGAAGTGGAGAATGTGTGTGGACTTCACCGACCTCAACAAGCACTGTCCCAAAGACTGCTTCCCTCTCCCCCGCATTGACCAGATGGTAGACGCTACCGCAGGCCACGAGCTCATGAGCTTTATGGATGCCTATTCAGGGTACAACCAGATCTTCATGCACCCAGAAGATGCGGAGAAGACAGCCTTCATTACTGATAAGGGGACATATTGCTATAGGGTCATGCCCTTTGGCCTAAAAAATGCAGGGGCAACGTATCAGCGCCTTGTAAATAAAATGTTTGAATACCAAATTGGGAAATCTATGGAGGTTTATATAGATGACATGCTGACTAAGAGTTTGAAGGCAGAGGGTCATGTGGCAGACCTGGAGAGGACCTTTAACACGATGGACAAATACCAGATGAAGCTCAACCCAGCCAAGTGTGTCTTCGGGGTCGGAGCAGGGAAGTTCCTGGGGTTCATTGTCAACCAAAGAGGCATCGAGGCCAATCCCGAAAAGATAAAAGCCCTTGTTGAGATGAAGACCCCCAAGTCCATTAAAGACGTTCAGAGACTCACGGGGAGAGTTGCTGCCTTGAACAGATTTGTGTCCAGGGTCACAGACAGGTGTCTACCATTCTTCAAGATCCTCAGGAAGGCCTTCGAATGGAGTGAAGAGTATGATGAGGATTTCAAGGAGCTAAAATCATATCTGGGGTCTCCCTTGCTGCTGTCACGCCCCGCGCAGGGTGAACGACTTTATGTGTAACTCGCCGTCTCAGGGTCAGCCATTAGTGCAGCCATTGTGAGAGACGAAGACGGGATACAGAAGCCTGTGTATTTTAACAGCAAGGCACTCCAGGGGGCAGAGCAAAGATATCCAAGGATGGAGAAGTTGGCCTACGCCTTGATCCATGCATAGAGAAAGATGAAGCCATATTTCCAGTCCCATACCATGGTCATCCTCACTGACTCTCCTCTTAGGTAGGTCTTGCACAAGCCTGAAAAATTAGGAAGGATAATGGCCTGGGCTATAGAGCTGGGGGAGTTTGACATTGTGTATCAACCCAAGACGGCCATTAAGGGGCAAGCATTGGCAGATTTTGTGGCCGGGTTTACTTGGGAAGACGTTGAAGCCGAGGGTGAGAGACTTGTGAAGACAGATACCCAACAAGGTAGACTCACCAACCCTTCTGCAGATAACACTGAGACAAGCACCACCAGGAGGAAGGTGGTTGAAAACGAAGAGGGAAGATACCTTTTTAGACAAGGGGTCACTTATCGAGGGAAATTTCTTGAAAGAAGATGCTGTGTGGAGCCTCTTCGTCGACGGGTCTTCTTGCGAAAGCGGGAGTGGAGCTGGATTAATAGTATCAGCGCCCGATGGAACAGACATTGAGTACGCCCTGAGGTTCAAATTCAAGGCCTCCAACAACGAGGCCGAATATGAGGCCTTGATAGCAGGCCTCTCCTTGGCCAGATCCCTTAGTGTCGGCCATATTTTAGTTCATAGTGATTCGAGGCTAGTGGTGAATCAGATACTGGGAGCCTGCGAGGCCAAGGACGAGAGGATGGCTAGATACCTTGAGAAGGTGCGGTCATTATTGAAGAGCTTCAAAGAAGTAAGGTTAAAGAGGATACCTAGACTCGATAATGGTCGAGCCGACGCCCTCGCTAGGTTGGCCTTAGCGACTAGGACAGACATAAGGAGGACAGTCCCGGTGGAAATTTTGCTTCAACTAACTATTGAAGATGCCGAGGGAACACTTAGCAATTGCCTGAATGTTTCTCAGGAAGCTTCATGGATGGACCCTCTGATCAGATACATTAAAGAGGGAGAGATGCCATAAGCAAGGCAAGAAAGGAAGAAGCTGAGATACAGGGTTGTAAAATTCACTGTCATCGAAGACACTTTGTACGAAAAGGGGTTTTTGCTCCCCTTACTTAGGTGTGTGCATACCTCAGAGGTCCCTTCCATTTTGCAAGATGTGCATGAAGGATCGTGCTCAAGCCACGTTGGGGGTAGATCCTTAGCGAAGAGGGTGATCACCCAAGGCTACTGGTGGCAGAATTTGGGGAAAGATACCGCAGCATATGTAAAAAAGTGTGATAAATGCCAAAGATTTGCTACCATCCCTCATCAACCTCATCAGCCTCTTACCTCCATTACATCCCCATGGCCGTTTGCAGTGTGGGGGATCGACCTGGTAGGACCCTTACTGAGAGTAGTCAATAACTATCGGTTCCTCATCGTAGCGATTGACTATTTCTCAAAGTGGGTGGAGGCCGAACCAATGGTCACGATTATAGAGCAGAAGACCTTCCAGTTCATCTGGAAAAATGTTATATGCACATATGGTCTCCCCAACACCCTCATCTCGGATAACGGGACCCAGTTCAAAAATACCTCTCTACAGAAGTACTGTGAGAGGATGAGTATCAAACAATTATTCTCCACCCCGAGCCGACCTCAGGCTAATGGGAAGACAGGGGTTACAAACTGGACAATCCTAGATGGAATCAAGAAGAGGCTTGAGGAGGCAAAAGGAAGATGGGTCAAGGAGTTATACGCCGTGCTGTGGGCCTACAGGACGACAGTGAGGACCTCTACCAGAGAGACTCCATTCATGCTAGCTTATGGTTCAGAAGCCGTCATCCCCACTGAGATTGGGTTTCCTACTCATAGGGTCCAAATGTATGACCCCCAGAGAAATGCAGAAGAGAGGAGACTTGACTTGGACCAAATTGAGGAAAGGAGGGAAGATGCTAAGATAAGGCAAGCCACCTACTAGCAGAGGACTGCAAGGTTTTACAATCAGAGGGTGAAACAGAGACCAATTGCGGTAGGGGACTTGGTCCTCAAAAAGACTTGGCAGAAGCCCAACAAGCTCCAACCTAATTGGCATGGCCCGTATAGGGTCATCGATGAAGTCGTCCCAGGGACTTATAGGCTAGAAAACCTAGAGGGGGAACCCTTTTCCAAACCCTGGAATGCAGATCATTTGAAAAAATACTATCAGTAGTGTTGTAAGGTCTTGATGGGCCATAATTGTAATAGGTACTGCTTCGATAGAACACATTGAAAATTAATGAGAAATATCAGTGTTTCCCCTCATCATGTGTTTGTCAGCTCTAGTGCGCATGGAAACATCTTTAAGAATCAACCCTCGGCTATAATGAGGGCCAGTGGAGGGGACGACCCCACCACTGTCCTTAAGAAAGACGAGGGAAAACTTCGTTAAAACCATTAGTTTGGTAATTTGATCCCTCGGCTATAATGAGGGCCAGTGGAGGGGACGACCCCACCACTGTCCTCAAGAAAGACGAGGAAAACTTCATTAAAACCATTAGTTTGGTAATTTGATCCCTCGGCTATAATGAGGGCCAGTGGAGGGGACGACCCCACCACTGTCCTCAAGAAAGACGAGGGAAAACTTCATTAAAATGATTAGTTTGGTAATTTAATCCCTCGGCTATAATGAGGGCCAGTGGAGGGGACGACCCCACCCCTGTCCTCAAGAAAGACGAGGGAAAACTTCGTTAAAACCATTAGTTTCGTAATTTGATCCCTCGGCTATAATGAGGGCCAGTGGAGGGGACGACCCCACCACTGTCCTCAAGAAAGACGAGGGAAAACTTTATTAAACCATTAGTTTGGTAATTTGATCCCTCGGCTATAATGAGGGCCAGTGGAGGGGACGACCCCACCACTGTCCTCAAGAAAGACGAGGAAAATTTTTATTAAACCATTAGTTTGGTAATTTGATCCCTCGACTATAATGAGGGCCAGTGGAGGGGACGACCCCACCACTGTCCTCAAGAAAGACGAGGGAAAGGTTAGTGATTATATAAAAAATTCACAGCACGAACCATACAAAAGGCAAATATGGAAGACAGTAAAGGAAATGATAGTATAAATGAAATGCCAAGTGTTATACAGGGTAGAGTACAAAAATGATAATTACATCAAGAGGGTAAGGGCTATAGACAGCCACCCTATGAGACAATATCGGAGGGCAGGGCCTCAACATCCACCAGAGGGGTTTCCTCAATGACCACAACCGACTGATCCTCAGATGTGCCGACATCCTAGACTTGTGATTCCACCTAAGTCAGAGCCTCGGCGATCAGAGGGTCGTCCAGTCTGACTGCTTCAATTGACGGGCGGACCGAGGAGACGACGTCACCAAATCTGAGGACGACCCATCGGCAGGCCGTCCTGATTCCTCTCTCCAAGTACTCAAGGCCGAAACCTTGGAACTCATCTGAGATTTTATAGGCCTCCACAATGTCTACCTCGCCCTTATTCATAGCCTCAGATAGTTAAATCTTAAACTGGGCCTCCCGATGGGTCATGGCTTCATCCTTCTCCTTCAGGAGCAGGTTTTTGGCCTTCAAGTCCTCGTCGTGTTGCCTCGTCAGCTGATCCAGGATCCTTGTATGCTCTGTCCTGGTACTCTCCAACTCGGCCCTTACAGTATCAAGCTCCGATTGAAGATCTGCCTCATGCTGGATGGCCCTCTCGGCCTCATGAAACTTCTCTTGATTCTCAGCCATCCACTTGGTGGCCGAGGTAAAGGCGCACACAGACTGCACAGTAAAAATAAATAGATGTTATGAGGCCGAGGAAACATTTAGTGAGAATGAAATTAAAGGAATGGTTCAAGACCAATACCTGAGCAAGGGCATGCAGTCCGTAGTCGTACACTTTGGCAGGAGGCATCTTCGATAGGAATTCGTAATCAGCAGCCGAGGGAGCAGAAAACATTGAGGCCTTGGCTGCCCTCAAGTTTGCGATCAGTGATGAGGGCTCGGCCCTCAAATGTGCCAGGTTCTGGGACCATAAGGCCCCCATGCTGGACGAAGAAGAAGTCCCTTCAGATGCTTCGACCCTAGCCCTCGTTCGAGAATCCGGCCAAGGGTCAACAGGAGTCTCATGCTCCTTTCTTTTGTGGCTATCGGCGGTCGGCTCAACAACCGTCGGCCCAACGACCTTCGTCTTCCTCGGAGCCTGCTGAGGCTCCTTACCCTTCTTCTTAGCCAAACCGAATAGTAAGCTGGGAGCAGTCATTTCCCAAAGGTAGTCTGATACACCTGCAGGACGACCTGAAAAGGGTACAACACGTGAGAAAAGTATAGAGATAAAGAGGAAACACTTGAAGAAAGTAAAGAATGGGAAACGTTCAGTATAACTCACATAGTTCTGTCAGAGGGCCGACCCTCAGACCAGCTTCTTTGAGGAACCGAGGGGTCATCAAATCTTCAAATTTTGCAATCTCACCCCCTCTCCCTCGTCCTCTCAGATACTCAACGATGTCCTTTTCTTCCAGACTAAGTCTGAGGTCTGACATGGCCTTCATTGAAGGGTTAGACCATCTTCTGGGGACCCTCGGACAATCGGCAGCAGGGGATGCCTCGGCGGAGAACTCCCACTCCCCAGAGACGAAGAAGAATCTTTTTTTCCAATCGTGGTTGGAGGTTTGCGCCACGTGGAGAAGTTTCTTCTCAGACCTCCTCGCCCCCCAGATGATAGTACCCGGGCTGTTTGGACGAGGAGGTGATATTATAGCAGGCCAAAAATATGTCAGCCGAGGGCTCATCGGTGAAAGCGTTCTTCCACAGGGAGATGTAACCTAGTAATGTCCTCCAGGAGTTGGGAGTAAGTTGAGAGGGGGCAACGCCAAGGGCCGATAAAATGTCTACGATGGCAGGATGTAAAGGGAGTCTGACACCTACCTTGAACATTTGTTCATACACAGCAACCTCTCCCTCATCACCCTCAAAAACCCTCTCGTCCTCAGAAGGAACCCTCATGGTTATGCTAGGGGGCACTCCATAGGCATGTCTCCACAATAAGAGGTCACGATCCCTAACTGAGGAGGTATAGGACGAGGCATAGGATGTATCAACCTGGTCATCTAAATCATCGCCCTCGTCCTCAGTCCCCTGTCCCTCAGCCTCATCATTTGCTAGAGGTCCCTGGGGAAAGGCCATCTGGAAGGCATGTAGAGATAGGGTTGTCTCAAGGACAGCCTCGGAGGGAACCATACCCTCGGCCTGTTGGCTCGGGCTTAGGTCAGATGTATCTACTCTACCAGAAGGACCAGCGCCAGTTGGCGAGGATACTCTCTCGTCCATCTCACTTGACTGACACTCGGCTGGACGATAAGACGACCCGCAAGACTCAGACGGCTCAAATGGTTTTATTATGGATAGTGGAATAGGAAAGATGGGTCGTACCCAATTAGGGTCGGCCCCTCGTCTTCTCTCCTCCTCTTCCTCTATTCGTCTGATCTCTGCAAAGAGCTTCTCTCTCAAGGGTGGAAATTCAGATACTAAACTATAAAGCCTCTTAAGCATTAAAGGGGGAGACCCTAGACTTGGAGGAATTTGGGGAACTTAGCTACAAACAAGTGTCCAGTTGACCAAATTAGACTTTTGGATTAAAACAAAGGGAATTGATGGTTTTCACTCAAGAACACCCAAGAAATTCAAGAACACTCAAAAAGACAGTCGCCGAAAAAGTTGTGAAACAACCCAAATCAAGCCCTACAAGCCTAAAACAGAAAAGCAAAAAAGAAATGAAAGTGAAGAGGGCGTTGGTGGTGTGAGATTACCTGAAGAGAAAGGGCGAAGCTGCTAAGTCGAAGGCTCGAAAGCTGCAAAAATGGCAGGAAGGTTGGATACTTGAGAGAGAGAAAACTTGGGCGCGAAGAAGAAGAAGAGAGAGAGTTCAAAAATCCCTTAAATACCTTAGTAATGAGTGGGCCCATTAGCCAAGAAGGGCATCATTAGGACACAAAGCCCCAGGCAAAGTGTGCAGCCGCCATGCCTAGGAAACTGAAGTGGCAATGAGTGCCCATCCAGGTGTCACTCACCTAACTGACCATACACGCATCACAATTACAATACTATCCCTCAGCCATCTCAACAATATCTATGGCTAAGGGCTGGGGGTGATTGATATACCCGTATATATCCTCAGCCCGGCTGAGGGCTCCCACCAACCGGACGACCCCTCAGGGCCAACCCTTCATCAGGCTCCGGACGACCCCTCAGGTGGCCGACCCTTCATCATACTCCGGACGACCCCTCAGGGGACCGACCCTTCATCAGGCTCCGAACGAACCCTTTGAGGGTACGACAGTACGAGGCCAGAATTGGGACAGGCTAACGATCGGAAGGAACTTTGCCCTCGGCCTCATATCATAGGCCGAGGGTGACATCATCACAGCGCGTGGTTTGGGAGACGCGTGGCACAGTGCACGTGAGGCTCATATGGCACGTGGCAGACCGTTATAACCAAATCACACCCTCACGTGAGGGAATATTCTGTCATCATTTGGCATCTACAGGTGTCAATAGGAGATTGGCTAGATCATCATTCACATGCACCATGCATATTTGGGGGGTACGCTACACCCCCTAAGACCTATATATACTTGTCACCTACAACCCTACAAGGGGATCGATCAATGAATGGATAATTGTAACCCTAAAAGAAACTCTGCTCGTACACACAGTAGAGAGAGAAAGTGAGCTTATGTGCATTGTATCCAAGGCTATTAGTGCCCATACTTAGTGGATCACACACTCACAGTGGATGTAGGCTTAATTGGCTGAACCACTATACACCATTGTCTTACTCCTCTTATCCTCATCTCCTTCTATATACTTATATACTTACATCTCTATGGCTGCCATGGTTACTATTGTTTGAGCTCATCATCACTTACCTGGTGGTGCTAGATTTCAGCATCATCAGTTAATTCCCCAAGTTTGATGAAGAGGATGATGGAAAGTGGAAGTAAAAAGGGGATTTGGAAATTGAAATCACGCTGCCTCGAGAGAGGTTTCTGGGATTCGTTCAGAGAGATTTTTATCAGATCTGGGTTCCTCTTGCAAATGAGGCCAAGGACTCCTTTTATAGCCCCAGGGGACTACCAATCGTCTCTATCATGGCACTGCCTATCGGCAGGTGCAGATAGGCAGGATCTGGGACCTGCCATTTGGCAGTGCGCCTCAGGATTTTTCAGAAAATTGGCCGCCGAGGGCAAACCGTTGGTCAGAATCGCGCACGGGGCATTCCGTTGGAAAGGTAATTCAGAGACCTTTGAAAGTCCTTTGGATCGTTCCCGAGTTCGGGAGTTGACTTTGGTTTAAATGTGGCTCGGAAGCGTTTGTCGATCCATTGGACGGGGAATCGTGCGGACGCAAACGGATCGTTCGTCCGCATGGTAAGTCCGAATCGCGCACGGGGCATACCGTTAGAAAGGTCGGGAGATGTACTTTCACATTCCAAAGAGTTTAACCCGGTTTAGAGAGTTGACTTTGGTCAACCGGACCCAGGAAGCGCTCGGTGGATTCTCGGAGTCAAACGGATAGTTCGTCCGCATGGAAAGTCAGAATTGCGCACGGGATGGACCGTTGGAAAGGGTATTCAGTGACCTTCAAATATTCATTTAGCCTCGGTCGAGATGAAGAGTTGACTTAGGTCAAACAGAGCCCGGGAGCGCCCAGTGGCCTCTGGGTCAGGTTTCGGACGCAAACGGCGCGTTCGTCCTCATGGTAAGTCAAAATCGCGCACGGGGTGGACCGTTGGAAAGGGTATTCAGTGACCTTCGAAGATTCATTAAGTCTCGGTCGAGATGATGAGTTTGACTTTTGGGTCAAACTGAGCCGGGGGGTGCCCGATGGCTTCCAGGTCAGTACTCGGGATGTTACCTGGGTTTACAGTGATGAGTGGAGGTACTAGGGACCTAAGGAGAGTTAGGGGGTAACGGAATGAGGTGTCTACAGAGCCCCTTGACGGGTGAGTTTGGAACAAATGATAGTCGTCGATTATATGCCGCATGATGCCTTTTGAGGGAGGATGGCCGATTTAGAGGGCCGCGGTCGATTCTGAGGACCTAAGAAGTACGCTGGGGATGGTCAATTCCATGGATCAAAGCCGAATCTGTGGGCTTATGGAGGCGAGGGTGACCAATTCAGCGGATCGAGGTCGGTTTTGAGGACTTAAGGAAATAAGGATGACCAATTTAGAGGGTCGAGGTTAGTTCTGACCTAAGAGTGGTGACGATCGAGGACCGAGGTCAATTCTGACCTAATTGAGGCAACGATCCAAGATCGGGGTCAATTCTGACCCAAGAGTGGTGACGACCGAGGACCGAGGTCAATTCTGACCTAACTAAGGTGACGATCCAAGATCGGGGCCAATTCTGACCCAAGAGTGGCGACGACCGAGGATCGAGGTCAATTATGACCTAGCTAAGGTGACGATCCAAGACCGGAGCTAATTCTGACCTAAGAGTGGTGACGCCCGAGGACCGAGGTCAATTCTGACCTAACTAAGGTGACGATCCAAGACCGGGGCCAATTTGACCCAAGAGTGGTGACGACCGAGGACCGAGGTCAATTCTGACCTAACTAAGGTGACGATCCAAGACCAGGGCCAATTCTGACCCAAGAGTGGTGACGACCGAGGACCGAGGTCAATTCTGACCTCACTAAGGTGACAATCCAAGATCGGGGCCAATTCTGACCCAAGAATGGTGACGACCGAGGACCGAGGTCAATTCTGACCTAGCTAAGGTGACGATCCAAGACCGGGGCCAATTCTGACCCAAGAGTGGATAAAGATTGTATTTTGATTCTGCTAGAGAAAGAGCTTTGTGATTCCGATTTAAGCTGGGGAGCTGATAGCTGGGGGAAGCTTGATAGGAGACCTCGCAGGGGGAACAACCTATTTTGGGTACTGTGAGAGAATTCCGCTGGGGAAGTGATCAGGTGATCCTTAGGGATTTTTCGGAGCTTTGCCGGGAGGAGTTTTCACTTAGCTTTTGGGGATTCCGCTGGGGGAAAAGGGGGTCCGTTTGAGGGATAAGAATTGGATTTGAGGTTCCGCTGGGGAACGATAAATGAGCCGGGGAAAATTTGGATTGCCTTTTGGGAGAGATCACTTGGGGCGAGTGTATCTTTTGGTTTCTGCTGGGAAAAATACCCTATGATAATGTATCGCACCAGGTAGCCGATGGACGGGGAGGCCTTTTGTAAAGTCTGATGAGGGGGTGATTAGGTGGTCTGGGCGCCTTGCCCGAGAGGTCATTCGTTTGGGTTTTGAGAGGTCCGTAGGGGAAAACGGTGTGTCGCCTGAAGGTGTGTAAAATTTCTTGGCGGAAATGTTCTTAATCCCTCCTGGGATTTTTCATGGGGGCGTCGAGCGGCGACGTCATCCATTTGTGGTTTCTGCAGTACTTGAGGATGTTTTCGAACATCCCTTTCAATGATTGGGGGAGTCTGACCTTGGCGACCCTTTACTCTTCTTTGGATACATTCAGTCGGTGCTGCCGGTAGACTTTTACTGGAGCCACGTATCTCCTGTAGGTATCCTCTACTTTGTGCATTTTCCTTTCATGTATTCGCATTTTCCTTTCATGCATTCGCATTTTCTTTATGCGTCTCTTTTTACTTGTGGATTCAAACGTGGTTTTATGAGGTGATTGGGTGCAACACCCCGCTGATTGCTTTGAAGGATGACACTGTTGGCGACTTCTGTCGCCTGTACCGGTGGCGTAAGGCCAACCGGCAGTCGAAGGGATCCCTTTCCTTGGAGGCGGTGCGTCGGGTCTTGAATGACCTGACCAGTGGTCGGGTAAGGTCTTTTCCTTTCAGTCTTAATTTTTTCACATTCTGATTTTGTATTGACTTATGCCTGCTTGGGGATTTTCAGGTGACCTTTTATCCTTGGGGTGAACGCGCAGATGAGGCATTTTTTGGCGTATGAGTTTGGCCATTCCTGGTACCTCGGGGAGAGGGTGATCCGTCAGATTGCTAAGGAGGAGGTCGTGGTGCCTCCCGCACAACCTCCAACTTCTATGAGGCGGGAGCGACAGTTGCTGGAGGATGAGAGGATCACGGCGATGATTGGCGAGTCCTACGCATTGTATACTGATCCGGCCGCGCCGTATAATTATATGGACTTTGTGACGAGCTGGTTGCTGGCGCTCAACATACATGATGCCTTGCCTTTACCTCCTGCTGGTTCGAGTCGGGCGGTGGGGTCTTCCCACAGTGGTGGTGGTCCGTCGGCACCTGCGGCGGCGACGACCTCAGAGGTCCCTTTTGTTCGTCTGCACACTCCTTCGTACAACATCCGGCGGGCAGATGGAGGGATAGTGCCGATGCTGCACCGTCCTCTTGCGATGGATTCGGAGGAGCTGGGTTTGACAGAGGAGGTTCTTCGTCCTACGGTAAACCTTTTGGTCCTTTTCCTCTTTTTGATCCCCTTTGCCTGATACTGATTTTGTCATTTTCCTTGCAGCAAATTCAAGTGTCGACCACTTGGCTGAGAGACATCATGGATTGGATATCATCGGCGACTGCCCATATTCGGGATGCTGTCCCTGTTCCTTCTCGTTTGGTGCCGTCAGCCTCATCTGGGGGAGACTCTGGCTCGGGTAGTGGGGGTGCGTCATCTCTCCGTAGGGGGAAGAGAACACGCCGCATGGGTAGAAGCTCTTGAGAGAGAGAGAGAGAGTGTGGGTTCGGGCTGAGCCAGTTGTTTTTGGCTTTTTCTTTATTTCCTGCAAAAATGATGTAACACAGAAAACATATATATATGCAATGCAATGTAGTTTTTTGGCTATCTTTTATTTTAATGATGAATGAATTCATGCACATGCACCCTTTAATTTGTTACTGAGACCATAAAAACGAATATTTTTGGAATTTTTCGAAGGAAATTTTTTTTATTTAAAAGGGGAATACCATAAGGAGAAAACAAGATTCTTGAAATTCATTTGAGAATGTCAATTTATTTTTATGGAGTTTTCTGATTTGACAAAAGAGGAAAGGAGGAGATTTCCAAAAATCGGGGGTTGCCGATCGACAAGCACCCCGGCCTGCCTATCGGAAGTTCAGTCCAGTCCCATCATTTGAAGGCTTTGATTGGTACCCTCTTCAGCCTTTTGTACCTTGTGGGGTAGGATACCCTCCAATTTTTGCAGGGTTTATGTCCCTTGTGGAGGATTTTTAAGTGTAAAAAGGGAGAAGGGTGGAGTATTTTTCTCACACCTTTTGCATCCTTACATACCCACCCATCATCCTTTAGTCTTGTGAGATGGCTCTCCCTAGTAGCATTGAGTTTTTCAATTACCTCGAAGCCTTGGAAGCTATGTGCTCTTATAATGTTGACTATGATGCTTTCAACATGCGTTGAGTCTCCTTGTGGCGTAATCGACCTTTTGAGTGGAATATGCTGATGGCGGCAGTACAATTTTGGTACCTCGAAGACCATGTATTCCGCTTTGGGTTGGAAGAAGTTTGTCCTACCTACGAGGAATTTTCTGCCATACTGGGCGTGAATCCCAGTGTTGCCACGGCTTTACCCGAATTTTTCCGTTCCCCTAGGGATTTGTTGGCTGGGCTTCTTCATATCTCGCCCTCGGAGGCTAGGTCGTTGGTTTCTGGAGGAATGATCTCCCTCCCGACGGTGTTGCAGTCCGTGCATTTGCGGGAAGTAGGTGATGCTGGCTATATTGGAGCCATTGTTCTAGGTCTGGTTTCAAAATTATTGTTGGTGACCGGGGAGGTGCGGGTGGAGCCACAACTTACAGCTATTACTTCATGGATGTCATACCATCGTAATCCTACGGCGGTAATATTGGCGGAGATTGTGAATGGCCTGGATGCTTGGAGAGAAGGTCGTTCCGACTTTTTAAGGGGTAGCCCTGTGATGCTGTTTATGTGGTTGTCTAAAAGATTTCGCTTGTCAACTCCTCCAGAATATCCTTTGTCGGCTGTATCCAACTTCTTTTCACGCTACTTCATCCGCATGGGCTTGTATATTGAGAATTGGGAGAATTGGTTTGTGGATTATGGGGCTCGTGGGCTGTATTGGTCAGTGCCTTGGTGGGGGCAGTTGTAGCCTGTTCTGGAGCTAGGAGAATATTCATATGTGCGGCTGGTTGGTCTCAGGCAAACATCTTTTTATTTCCCTTGGCGACTTTTGTGCCAATTTGGCTGGGCGCAGGTCGTGCCCCCTCGGACCTCAAATTTCTTTCTGGTAGAAGATTTGACTGAGCTCCTGCGTCTTCAGCTTGGGTCTCTGTGGGAAAATCGGCGTTCGTGGACCTTTCCTTCTCAGTCTGTTGGGAAGGTTTATCATGTCCCCAAAGATTATATGAAGTGGTTGTGGAGGAAAGTAGTCAGCAAGATGTTGGCAGTAGAGACTGGTCAGAGGTGGTTTATTTTATCTGACTCCATGGAAGGGGGTGTTGTGGTCTTTTCAAAGATGGTTAAGGCTCATCGGTCCATGGAGTGTTTGAGGCACTCCATTTAGGCAGGAGAAACTTGGGGTCCTTACGATGTTGATGATGAGGGTGCAGGCTCCTCGGGTAGCTCTGGGTAGGACTCCTGGGGAGTGTATTTATGTAATAGGGAATGTATGTGGGGATTTTATCTGGTTTTTAAGGTAGTAAGGGGGAAGGGAGTTACCCGTTCCTTTTTCTTATGTAATATGTGTTGTAGTGTCTTATTAATGAAATAAATAAGTTTCTGATCATCCAGCTGTGCCTTTCGATGAATTTTGTATTTTGAATTATCTATACCAATCGCTAAGGCATACATAATCCTTTTGTTCAAGTAGATGTTTAGAATGAACTGTCGTTCTCGGGGATAAGAAAGTAATATAAAAAAGAAGGGGTCGTGCTCATGTGGGAGTATGAGCTGCCTACGTACCTTTGGGATTTTTGAAAAAGTTCTTATCTGTTTGAAAATAGTTTTTGCAGAGGATCAGGCCCACGTAGTTCTGGGTAGAGGGAAATGGAATTTTTTTTTTAGAACAGAAGGGAGATGAGAAGAGTCGTAGCGCGCCGAGATTTCGAACTAGGGGTAGAATTTCTTGAGACGGTCCAGATTGACTGGATGAGCCATCTCTTCACCATCCAGGTCAGTGAGCAAGGCGGCACCGCCGGATAACATTTTCTTCACAATGTACGGGCCGCTCCAATTGGGCTTGAACTTTCCTCTGGGGTCCCAAATGGGTTCTATTATCTCCTTGAGGGCTAAATCTCCCTCCCGGACACCGCGGTCCTTGACTTTCTTGTTGAACGAACGCGCTATTCGGCGATGATACCCTTGTATGTGGTAAAGAGATTTTAATCTCCGTTCATCTAGGAGGGTTAGCTCATCACGACGGCCTTGGCACCAGTCTTCTTCACTAACCTTGCTTTCGAGCATGACGCGTAGCGAGGGTATTTCCAGCTCCATAGGTAGGACTGCTTCCATGTCGTAGACCAGGGAGTAAGGGGTAGCCCCGGTAGAGGCTCGGATTGAGGTTCGATAGCCCCAGAGGGCGTACGGGATCCGATCAGCCCAATCCCTACAACTTTCAATCATCTTGCTGATGATGGTTTTGAGGTTTTTGTTGGCGGCTTCAAACGCACCATTGGTCTGAGGTCGGTAGGGAGAAGATTTGTGTCGCTGAATCCCGTACTCGTTGACTACTTCTATGACTTCTACCTCGAAGTGCAAACCGTTATCTATAACTAGCTCTTGCGGGACCCCATATCGGCAGATGATATTTTTCTTGATGAATTTGGCCACCTTCTTGGCATTTAATACTGCGTATGACTCAGCTTCGACCCATTTGGTGAAGTAATCGATGGCAACCAGGATGAACTCATGCCCGTTTGACGCTTTTGGCGTAACCTTTCCTATGATGTCGATACCCCAGGTGGAGAACGGCCAGGGAGAAGTCATGTTGTATAATTCCCTCGGAGGCAAGTGTTGAAGATTGGAGAACTGTTGGCATTTAGGGAATCTCCGAACATAGGCGGTGCAATCCTAGGCCATGGTGGTCCAGTAGTAGCCCTGACGGATGATCTTCTTGGCAAGCATGTGACCATTCATGTGGAGCCTGCATTCCCCGCTATGGATTTTCTGCATTATCTTTTTAGTGTCAACCCCTGCGATACAGTGCGAATGAGTTCCATCAAAATTTCTCTTGAGTAGTGCTTTATGACAGATGATGTACTGAGCGGCCAGCCTTCGGAGGGTAGCTCGGTCGTTCTTGTTGGAACCCTCGGGATACCTACCGTACCGGAGGAGGCACCAAATATCATAGTACCAGTAATTGACTAGTTCAGTATCTTCTGAGGTGGCAACCTCAATATGGTAGCAATGAGTACGTTTGTCTCGCTTTTGAACTAGGAAGGGGGTCATTGTTATTCCCTCGGGCATGTCGACCATGGAGGCCAAAGTGGCGAGAGCATCGGCTAGGTTATTCTTTGCTCGGGGCAGGTAATGGAAGGTGATATTTTGAAATTGGGAGGCCAACTCTTCCAATTGGGCATTAAAGGGTTGAAGCTTTTTGTCCTTAACTTTCCACTTTCTGAGCACTTGACCGATGATGAGGGCAGAATCCCCGTAGACATCAAGGTGTTGAATACCCTTTTCGAGAGAAACTTTGAGGCCCACTGTGCATGCCTCGTACTCCGTCATGTTGTTGGTGCAAGGGAAATCCAATTTTATAGTGATGGGAGTATGAGAGTCATCTGGGGCGACCAGAAGTATCCCAATGCCATATCCCTTTTTATTGGCAACTCCATCGAAGAACATTTTCCATCGGGGGCAGTCTTGAGTGGTGCAGAGGACATTTTCATCTGGGAATTCGGAGATCCAGACATCTGCTTCTTCTACGGGGTAATCCGCGAGGTATTCAGAGATGGCTCTTCCTTTAACGGCTTTTTGTGTGGCGTACACGATATCGAACTCGGTTAGGAGCATCAACCATCGGGCCATTTGGCTGGACAAGGTGGGTTTTTCGAGCAGGTATTTGATGGGATCCATTCGGGATATAAGTTTGATAGGGAAGGCGAGCATGTAGTGCCGCAACTTTTGGGTGACCCAGACAAGCGCGACGCATGATTTTTCTAAAGCAGTGTAGTTGACCTCGTACCCGACCAATTTGCGACTGGCATAATTGATGGCTCTTTCTTTGCGGGAGTCCTCAAGGTACTGGGCTAGAAAAGCCCCAGCTGCAATGTCGTTTATGGTTAGGTATAGGAGCAAAAGGAGACCAGGCTTAGGTGGCATGAGAACTGGAGGTTGGGTCAGGTATTGTTTGATTCGATCAAAAGCTTCTTGGCAGGACTCGTTCCAAACCTTGGTTGAATCTTTTCGGAGGATCTTGAAGATTGGTTCACAGATGGAGGTTAGCTGGCTGATGAACCGACTAATATATTGTAATTTCCCCAGGAAACCTCGGACTTTCTTCTCTGTTTGGGGAGGTGGCATCTCAAGTATGGCCTTCAGCTTGGCGGGATCTGCTTCTATCCCCTTCTCACTGATCATGAATCCTAAGAGTTTTCCCTTTGTAACGTCGAAGACGCATTTCTGTGGATTAAGTCGCATCTCATACTGTCGCAGTCATTCGAAGAACTTTCGTAGAGCAGGAGCATGACCTTCTCTAGTTTTGGACTTGATAATCATATAATCCACGTAAACCTCTACCTCCTTGTGAATCAAATCGTGCAGGATGGTTGTGGTGGCCCTTTGGTAGGTAGCCCCAGCATTCTTGAGACCGAATGGCATAACGGTGTAGCAAAAGGTTCCCCATGGGGTGATGAATGCGATTTTCTCTTGATGGTCAGGATGCATCTTGATTTGGTTGTATCCGGCAAACCCGTCGACGAATGACTTGAGAGCATGACTAGCTGTGTTGTCCACGATCATGTCGATGTTGGGTAGCGGATAATCATCCTTCGGAGAGGCTTTGTTTAAATCTTGGTAATCCACACACATTCGAACCTTTCCTCCTGATTTCGGTACAAGTATAATGTTGGCGAGCCACGTGGGATATTCGATTACTCTAATGAAACCCAACTTAACTGTTTGATCACCTCTTCTTTGACCTTGAGCGACCATTCGGTGAGGAGTTTCCTCAATTTTTGTTTAACTGGCTTGGCATCTGGGAGAGTGGGGATCTCGTGCTGAGCTATTTCGGGATCAATACCGGGCATATCGTCATAGGACCATGCGAAGACATCTACGAACTCCTTTAGCAATTCTTTGAGTTGTGCGTGCTCATGCTCGTCAAGGGTGGCCCCTATCCTAATCTCGCGCAGTTGGCTACTAGAACCGAGATTGATAACAACAGTCTCTTCTTCATTAACTTGAACGTGGTTATGTTGTTTATTATTAACCTTATTTAGATTAGTTAAGAATTGTTCATTTGCAAAATCATCATCATCAAAAGTTTGATTAGAATCTACACAATTAATGTAAGGCACAGCAAGATACTCAAAATCTTCGTTTATTTCATTGATAGGAAAAATAGCATTGAGAAGCTCATCAAAAGAGGTCTCGATTACATTTGAGCAAGGATGGACAACAGTAGAAGAAATAGGGTAAACATTGGGGTTAGGGGAGATTTTAAGAGGTAGAACTGGCGTAGCATGCCAGTTGAGGAGAGGTGTATTCGCAGCTTTGATTAGACGGGATGGGTCCCTTGATGTAGTGTCTGAATGAACCATACAGAGTGCCAGCCCGAGTGTCTGCAGGTTGAAGGAATCTTCGGGGTCACTTTCTTCAGTCTCTTTAGTATCTTTGATAAGTGGTTGTACGAGGTGCTGGAAACTTTCGGCCCATGGGTAGCTATCTTGGAAAAAGATCTCCATTCCAGGCTTCATTTTCTTGTCTGTGTGGTCGTACTAAGGTTCTGGAAAATCGCAAAAAGGGAAATCCTCGCCCTCTTTGATGAATCGTCCATTTAAGGAATCACCTGAGAGAGTTCGGATACAATTTAATCCTCTTTTTGATCGAGTCTGGCGGATCATTCTGAGCTCTTGTTCTGATGGTTGATACCCCAAGCCGCATGGAGGGAAAGCTTTCTTTAGTTCGATGGGCTCAAGTACCCCCTGCTGTCTCTGTCCTAGCCCCAGTCCGGGCATGAAATGCATGCTTCTGAACATCTGAATCACATTGACATTACCATGAAGGTCATATTCTGGACAAACCCTTTCTTTGAAACCGTCCCCTGTCGGGAGTAGGGATGACTCGATTCGAAAACCTGATAGGACCATATCATTTGACCTATGCTGTATCTCGAGAATTGGACTGCTGGTGCTTGCACCCTCGACATTACCGTCATCACCCAAGATGGTGATGACTCTCCCGCCGGCGAAGAACTTCAATTTCTGATGGAGTGAGGAAGACACACCCTTTATACCGTGGAGCCAGGGGCATCCGAGCAACAGGTTGAAACAAGCTGGGATGTCTATGACTTGGAATTCAACGACAGGGTTTATAGGTCCAACCCCTATTGTAAGTTTTATGGATCCCATCACCTCACGACGGGTATTATCGTAGGCACGCACATCGACGGAGGTTGGAGCGAGGTCGTTTTCTTTCAGGCCTAAACACTTGAAGGTTCTCAATGGGCAAATATTCAAGGCGGATCCATTATCGACAAGAGAGAGTGGCACGGCCCTTCCCATAACTTCGACGGAAATATTGAGTGCATGATTGTGATTCGACCCAATTCTGGGGATTTCTTCTTCAGAAAATGATAGCATTCGGGTGGAGGTCAAGGATCCGACTAGGTTTACCGCCTCTTCTGGCGTGGTAGAAGGAGGAACTACAGGTCCAGCGAGTAATTTGATTAAAGCATTTCTGTGCAGCTGGGAAGACATGAAAAGCCCCCATAGGGTGATGTTAGCTTGAGTTTTCTTCAGTTGATCGAGGATCTTGCTTTCCTCAATGGTCATCTCTGGCATAGGAAGGTTTTCAACGCCCTTCCCCTTGTCATTTACTGGTAGTGAGTTGGGAACTTGGTAATGTCTCCCCGATCTGGTCATGTGATTCACTGAAGAAGGGAAAAACTTAAATCCAGTTTCCTCATCAATCTCAGGTTGTTATGCCACCTTATCTATTTCTCCGAGGAGTTCTTCAAATGATATCATCCCACATAAGTCAGCTACTGGGCCAGCTCTTTCTGAAACTGGTTTTTCGCTCGAATCTTCGAATTCTTCGCCCCATCTGGTGGCAACAATTCTATTTTCCCCTGTAAAATCAATGCATTCCACGACTTCAACGGCTTCTTCGTATAGGTTTTCCCAATCTGTGGGGATGTGTAAGGGTGAAGGGACCAGGTGCCCTTATAGCTTCAAAGTGTCAAGTAACTCGATGATACTGCAAATGTTGTTAGTTTGCCTGAATGATTCCGCCATGATCCGGACAACATCATCTAAGCTGACTTCGTCGATTAGTACCACCCACCTATCTGATTCTCGGGACCATTTTTGTGCTTCCAAAAATAATGTACTGAACCTCTGGCAGTCGATAATCATCTGTGAGGGAAATTTCAGCCCGAACTCTAGGAGTTGATTCAACACATCTGATAATTCCATACTTCCACTTTCAGAATAGGTCCGGACAGCGATGCACGCTCTGGTAAGGAGTGACAGTGCCTGATCAGCGGGGTTAGTAGGGTGTAGGAGGAAATATGGGCAAATTGGAAGAGGTTTAGGACAGTATAGGGGTGTGATTTGAGTTAATGGATCAAAATTAGGGTTTTCTTCCAAGAAGATGGCATTGGTGTGGTTTGGGAGGGGGTTATGAGTAGTGTTTGGCTTAGGATTGGCTGGTGGGGCGATGGTACCCCGGTCAATGAGATTTTGGATTATGTTTCGAAGGTGGAAGCATTGGTCGGTGGTATGGCCACCTGTTTGGTGAAAGGCGCAATGAGCATCGGTCTTGAAATTTCTGGGAAGTGGATTGGGTAATGGACGTGGATCCAGGGGCTTTATAAGGTTTCGGCTTAACAAGGCTTGGTAAACTTTGGAGAGGGGAGCATGAAGCTCAGTGTATTCCCTTCGAACGGGAGCAGGACGGCTTTTTGGTGCCCATGACATGGTTGGTTGATAGATGTTGTTGATGGTTGAGACCATAGCACTGACAGGCTTGTCATATTTTCTGGGGGTAAACTGTCCGGACACCTTCTTCTGTTCAACTTCTATTTTGGCAAGACTTTCCTCGATTTCTACCCATGCTTCTCTGAGAGCTAGACAATGAGGGTAGTACTGTCCTCCCATGGTCGTTCGGACATGGGGTAAGAAATTCTTCTTCACTATGCTGACTTGTTCTTCTTCAGATGGCCGATTAGTCATGGTAGCTGCTTTTTCCCTCCATCGGGCTATGAAGTTACTGACTGATTCTCCAGAGTTTTGTTTGAGCAGCTCTAAATCCCGACGGGTGACCTCGAGCTCTTCGTTGTTTTTTTATTGCGATATAAATTCTCGGGCTACATTCTCCCAGCTACGGATTCTGGATTCCTTAAGAGATAAAAACCATCGGAGAGCACTGTCTTTCAAAGTTTGCTGAAACAGTTGGGTCATCACCTCTTCAAAAGCCCCTAGTAGAGTCATGGAACGATGATAACTGCGAAGATGGACAATAAGGGGACCACTCCCTCCAAATATCTCGACATTCGGCATTTTGAACTTCTCGGGTAACCTTGCTTTAGGATAAGGAGACATATGGGTGTAGTCCATGTAATTTCCAGAGATCCTGACTTGGTCAAACTTCTTGGTGAGCATCTTAAGATCTTCTTTGACTTTGTTCAACTCCTCCTCCTTTGGATCAGCAACCACAGGCAAGTTAGCCATAGACTGGGCAATATTTGGCATTGGAAGCTAGGCAGGCGGCGACCCATTAGCAGGAGGGGCACGCGGAGCGTGCTGATATTCTTTCGGGACCCAGATGGGCTCGGGTGGACCCATGGCACGAGGGAACAGGGCCTCGGGATCTTGAGGAATAGGACCTTGGTTTCGTTGCATTTCTCGAACCTCAGCTTGGAGGTTGTCAATCTTGGCCACGAGCTGAGCTAGGACTGTCGGAAGATCCGGTTGTATGACTAGTGCTTGATCTGCATTCTCTATGGAGGATGGATCGATTCCGGATTTGGAAGAAGTAGTAGAGGAACGGATGAAACTCCGGGGTGATTTGACTGAAGACCTAAGCCAATAGGGAGCCAGGCCAAGGGCGTGCGATCAACCTGAGAAGGCGCAGGATGAGATTTATTTTTTTGAAAAAAGGGAAGAAACTATTTTTGGATTTTTTATAAAAAGGGAGAAATGTTTTTGGATTTTTGATAATGAAGGAATAAATGTTTTTGGATTTTTGATAAAGAAGGGAGAAATATTTTTGGATTTTTGATAAAGAAGGGAGAAATGTTTTTGGATTTTTGGAACTCAGCATGATTATTATGATTTTTATGTTCTCACTTGTATTTAATTCTCCTAAATGCAATGCCGGACGGGACCCGAGCCTGGAAAAGTGGGGGTCTTAATATATGCAAAGCTACGTTTGGACTTGTAACCAGGCTCGTGGATAGAGTCTCGTTTTAAAAATGCGCGAAAGTTGGGCGGAAGATCGACCCGAAATTTTGACAGAGTTTCGGGTCGAAACCGGCAATCTAAAGTGCGTGTCCTAGGTTTGACACCTATATGCGGGTATGCAGTTGGTTGGGTGAATCGGCATGGGTTCCCCCCTTTGGCGTGGCTTCCACGATATACGTCTTGCTCTTGCGGGCAATCGGTACGTGTGGACAAGCCATTTGATATACCTGAGTGTACGTGAATTGCCTCACCATATACCTCGTGGGGATGGTACGTGTGAGAGCGAATTCGATATACTCGGTGTACATGAACGAATTCCCTGCGATATACCTCCCTTCATGACTTCAGTCAAGTGGTACGATGCGGGGGAACCGTTCGATATATGTCGAAGGTACTTAGCCAATGGAAGGTGAGAGTCATATCGCTTAGGCTAACTGCGACCTACCGGATCAGCGCCCATCACGAAGTGACCCTCCAGTTACTAGGTAAAATTTGGTCAATAACAATGCTCTTTGGTGATATCGTGTGAATCATGCATGATTCTCTTATTAGTATCTTATGATGAGAATGCCTTTCTTGATTATGCCAAAACAGGGAGCCAAGTGCAAGTACCCCAAAAGGTACACCAAGTATGGATGGGTGATGCGTGCAACATGGGGATATACATGTGATCCTAGGTGCACGTGGTGTGAAGTGTACATAGAGAATTTTCTACAAGTGTGTGAACATAAGCATAAGCATGGGATACATATGAAAAAGGGGAACATGCGGATATGGGGGAAAACATAAACAAATATAGCATCCATGTAAATAGAGTCAAGCCCACAAAATAAATAGAGTCCCCAACAGAGTCGCCACTGTGGGATGCCCCCGATCCCCATCGCGGAGGGAGGAAAGGATTCTTCGGGTCCCGCGCGTCCCCTCTCGGGAGAGCGCTTCGGCCGGCGTCGATTTTGTGAGGTGTGAAGAATGTAGAGAGATTCAGAGTCGCCAGTCTATTTTACTCAAAACATACAAAAGAAAAAGGGGAAGCCACCCCGAAGGATGGCATCCAAAGACATACTGGTGCGTGCGAAATCAAAATGATTCGGAAAGGGTTCAGAGGCTTAGTTACGAAATGAGAAGGTGTTAGGCACCCATTCCGCCCTTTCGGTCTCTCATGAATATTTGTTATTTTCCTTTATATTTCCCCCCGTGAGATGTGTGCATGTGTATATATATAGAATGGAGGTAGGAATCTTCGACTTGTATCATGGAAAAGATAAAGCGAGTCATCCGTAGGAAGATATAAGAGTAATATTAGAAAAATAAGATTTACGCGATTACCCCTACTTTGATCGTTATAAGGGAACGATAACGCATATGAGATAATGCGTCACTAAGAACAAATATATGCATAATATAAGAAAATTGGATTTTAGAGAAGATAGAAAATGAGAGAAAAAGTGAGAAAAAGGACTCGAGTCTCGGGTTTTACACCGAGATGCCTACGTAGCCTATAAAGGCATCAAAGTCCACGTAGTTCGCAAGTAAAACGAGGGGTGGGGTTTAACCCATAAAACCAAATGGAAAAATCTCTTATTTGTAAGTGTGTGTGTGTATGTGGGTAAAAAAGGTGTTTTAGTTGTGAGAAAAATGTGGAAAAAGTGTAAGAATCCCTATTTGGAATTTATGAGCAAACCCTCTTTTTCTTGTTTTTTGGGTTTTTATTTATATGAAAATAAGATATGTGCAATAATACTAGGTAAAAAGTATATTAGGATGTGTGAGATGAGAAGATAAAAGTGCTAAGTAATAAAAAACAAGTTATTGAGAATTTAAGAGAAAGTTGAGAAAGTTATACCTTCTTGAAGATCTTGAGCTTGATCTTGGATGTTGGAGAGCAGCCCTTGCACTTGGATGATGATGGAGAGTGGTTAATTCCCCAAGTTTGATGAAGAGGATGGTGGAAAGTGGAAGTAAAAAGGGAATTTGGAAGTTGAAATCACGTTGCCTTCGAGAGAGGTTTCTAGGATTCGTTCAGAGATATTTCTATCAGATCTGGGCTCCTCTTGCGAATGAGGCCAAGGCCTCCTTTTATAGACCCAGGGGACTGCCAATTGGCTCTATCATGGAACTGCCTATCGGCAGGTGCCGATAGGCAGGATCTGGGACCTGCCATTTGGCAGTGCGCCTCAAGCTTTTTTGGAAAATTGGCCGCCGAGGGCAAACTGTTGGTCAGAATCGTGCACGGGGCATACCATTGGAAAGGTAATTTGGAGACCTTTGAAAGTCCTTTGGACCGTTCCCGAGTTCGGGAGTTGACTTTGGGTTAAATGTGGCTCGGAAGCGTTTGTCGGTCCATTGGACGGGGAATCGTGCGGACGCAAACGGATCGTTAGTCCGCATGATAAGTCCGAATCGCTCACGGGGCATACCGTTGGAAAGTTAGGGAGATGTACTTTGACATTCCAAAGAGTTTGACCCGGTTTGGAGAGTTGACTTTGGTCAACCGGGCCTGGGAAGCGCTCGGTGGCTTCCCGGAGTCAAACGGATAGTTCGTCCGCATGGAAAGTTGGAATTGCGCACGGGATGGACCGCTGGAAAGGGTATTCAGTGCCCTTCTAAGATTCATTTAGCCTCGGTCGAGATGAAGATTTGACTTAGGTCAAACAGAGCCCGGGAGCGCCCGATGGCCTCTAGGTCAGGTTTCGGACGCAAACGGCGCGTTCGTCCTCATGGTAAGTCAGAATCGCGCACGGGGCAGACCGTTGGAAAGGGTATTTAGTGACCTTCGAAGATTCATTGAGTCTCGGTCGAGACGAAGAGTTTAACTTTTGGCTCAAACTGAGCCGGGGGGTGCCTGATGGCTTCCAGGTCAGTACTCGGGACGTGACCTGGGTTTACAATGATGAGTGGAGGTACTAGGGACCTAAGGAGAGTCAGGGGGATAACGGAATGAGGTGTCTACAATGGTCATTCAACATTATTTGGGTGTGGATTAATATCTAATGAGGATGTTAAGACATTTACTTGGATTTTTAAAGCATGGCTAACATGTATGAATAACCGTCCTCCCTCCGCAATTATTAACGATCAAGACAAAGTAATGAAAAAAGCTATTGAAGTTGTCTTCCCGGATATACGACATAGATTGTGTTTGTGGCACATAATGAAAAAATTACCCGAAAAATTGCGAGGTTATAATCAATATGAATCAATGAAGTATGCAATACAAAATGTCGTTTATGATTCATTGACGCACGTGGAATTTGAAGAACGTTGGAAAATATTCATTGAAAAATTTCAACTTCGTGATAATGAGTGGTTGAGTGACTTGTATGAAGAGAGGAACCGTTGGGTCCCTACATTTTTGAAGAATACTTTTTGGGCGGGAATGTCATCGACTCAAAGAAGTGAGAGCATAAATGCGTTCTTCGATGGTTATGTGAACTAAAAAACGACACTAAAGCAATTTGCCGAACAATATTAAAAAGCAACTTCAAGATGCTTACACAAAAGCAATTTGCGAAGTAAAGTACAAAAGGAGGAACAAAGTGACTACAACTCCTTCATCCCATGTATTACACGTTATGCAATTAAAAAGCACCTTCAAGATGCTTACACAACTTCAAAATTTAGAGAATTCCAAAACGAGTTGACCGGGAAGCTTTATTGTGAAATATGTCGTATTAGAGAGGAATGTGATTGTGTTAGATATGACATTTATGAGGATATGGTTGGAGAGACAAATCGACGTGCAAACTATTCTGTGTGGTTTAAGGAGGATGATTGCGATATAAAGTGCACTTGCCAATTATTTGAATTTAGAGGAATCTTATGCAGACATGCTATTACCGTGTTGATTAACAAAAAGGTTGAAGTTATACCCGATAAGTACATTCTTCGTAGATGGCGGAAAGATGTTAAGAGGAAGCACACAAAAGTGAAAATCGTATACTCCAATTGGGTGTTCCACCCAGAAAATGAGCGCTTTGACAAGATGTGCAATACCTTTTATGAAACTGCTAACTTGGCAACCGATAATGAAGACAAGACAAAAGTGGTAATGATTTGTGTTAACGATTTGATCAATAAATTAAATAATTTTAATGTCACGTGTGATACTAGTGAACAGAGGCTCGTGAAAGTTGACCAAATGTCAGTTCCAATCAATATTCATAGTCCCGTGGCCATTCGTGGTAAAGGTCGAGCGCCCTATGAAAGGAAACAGTCTACGGTAGAGCAAGTTATTAGAAAGAGGAAGGAAAAGAAGAAAATAGAAAATAATGTCAACATTAATTTGGATTTGCAAACGGTTAGTAGCTTTTATTTTTTATTGTAGTAATATATTTCAGATCATGAATTAATTTGAAAATTTCTAAATATATTTATTCTTGTGTAGGCTTCAGAAGCATTGAATGTGTGCAATATTGATGTAAATGTTGGGAATTTGGGACAGCCAACAGGGGACTACCTCACACTTGGTTCACATCATCCACATCTGGGAAACAATTTTGAAGCATATCAATATCAATCCATTGTTTCTCAGATTCAGAATCCTTTTTGGGACAAGGCATTTGAACAACATTCACAAAATATTTGATGTCCTTGTAACTGTTTTGACATCCACTGAATTGCTCACTGTTTTGTAACTATTTTTTGGGATGTAATTATGTATATGTTGTAACATCCAGTGTATTTTTTGGGATGTAATTTTATTTTTTTGGAATGTAAGTTTGTATCTAAATATGTTTAACATCCACTGATGTCTTGTGTATTTTTTGGGATGTAATTCTGTTTTGTAACTGTTATGACATCTAATGTATTTTTTGGGATGTAATTATGTTTTGTAACTGTTGTGAAATGCTAATATTTTTTATGATGTCTTATGTATCAAGTTTATTTTGCATTGTTAATAAAACTTCAGTAATCTCAATGGATTGGAACAATAAAAATGGAATGAAGCAGAGAAGTAGAACACGGTTGAGCTGAAATGGATGAGTTCAGGTCTTTTTTTTTTTCTCTTTAGTTTGAGGCTTGATGGTTCTTGATTTTTTTCTTTTCCTTTTTAAGTTTAACTTTTGGTTTTGTGGTGGGGCATTCTTTTTTGTCTTATACGGCGGGTAGGAGATTTGGGTAGCAAACCGTGTATGTCTAGTGCTGTTCTATTTTTATTATTCAATGATTTGCATTAAGGGTCTGTTTGAAAACCCCAATTCTATGCATTTAAATTGAAATTGAAAAATTTTCAGTTCAAATTTTAAAAAAATTTAATTGAAATTTTTTAATTTTTAATCCAAGACATGAAATTGAAGTTCCCACAGATACTCTTAGATTGAAGCAAGTTTTTTTTTTTTTTTACTTTAATACATTACTAATTTTCGATTTAGACTTTAATATAACTTTATCAGTTTATTAGACTTTACTACATTTTTCGTCGCTAAATGTGAAAATTTTGCTATTAAAAGTGATTTTTTGTGACATATGACGACGAAAAAAATAATTTAGTAACGGAAAATGTACTAAAATCTAATAAATTGATAAAATTGTATTAAAGTCTAAAATCAATAATTATTAATGTATTAAAGTAACAAAAAAAAACTCAAAAAAGTAATTACGTATATCTCATATAATCTAACGGTGCGAATAAATGTATACTATACCTTAGACATTCCATACAATTATTCATAATAGAAACCTTAGTGAGCAAACAGAAACTAACGAAATAAACATTTCACCAAAATTAACCTTTTCATTAATTAAGGACTAGTTTCTTGAATCTTGCTCACTAAACTTGCATCCAAGTTGTTTGTAATTTGGTAGGTGCACAAACAAAGAGAGCAAAACGACTACAAATTTGAGGCCACCCAAATCAGAGTTAACATGATCCTCATTGACATATGAATGAGTAGGTGTTCATTTTTAACCAATGGCGTTAAAGAGTTATGTTAACTTTTCATAATGAGAATTGAACTCGGACCAAAATTCTCTAATCTTATTAGAAAAACCTAAGAATTAATTGTGGACGTTGTCATTCTCTCATCTTGTTTTTTTGGATCCACAAAAAAGTGAATAGCATTGGTTGTCATTCCATTAGGTAATACCAAACTGCGTAGAGTTATCCCTAATTTAAAATGAAATCTAATGTGCAGCTATTACCAGAGCATTTAGTTGTTAATTGTGCATCAAATACCCACACTGGTAAACTATCAAACCATGTCTTCTATTCCATTAAGATACCAACTTACAGTTTTAAGTAACAGAAAGCAAATATCAAACTTGAACGAGCATATTCATAAAATTATGAGGAAAAAGATAGTGGATGAGCTAGCTACAAATGGGGCAAAGCACTAAACCATTTTCATTACAATCAGCACACCTGGTCACAACATTCCCACGCCCACCTTGTTTTGGGCCGCCTCTGATAATCTTACAACTCCCATTGCACTTAAAACAGGGTAAAAATCTGAAACCGCCACAACCTTCGCACATACGGCCATAGCCAGCCCTAATTTTAGGCAACCCTTGGAGGCATTCTTGGAAACGGTCCTGTTGGAGGATGTCTAAAACCTGTTGGGCACCGCCCAAGTACCTCCCTTTAACAAACACTCTTGGAGGGGAACTGTTTTTGCCCTTCAATAGGTGTGATAGCTCCTCTCTGAACCCCCTGTCCATAGAAATGTCCCTCTCGCAAACCAACACCCCGAGGCCTTCCATGGCCGCACGCACCGCGTTGCACGCCTCAAACGTGTCCCGTATGCCTCTGAGCGTGGTCGTATAGATGACCACTTTGTTCTCACCGTTGGGTGGGCATAGCTCTTCAAACCCATCCCCCAGTTTGTTATTATCAGTGGTGACTGGGTCGGGGTCGAGGCCGGCCATGAGCTCCCAAGAGTTGATGACCTCCGGTTCGGAGGATTCGGCAGAGGGAGGGTCAGTCTCAGGGTTAGGGTCGAGGGTTAAGAACCCATATGTGGAAGAGGTCAGAGATACAATGTGGTGACCCACCCCGATCTGCCTCAATTCCCCATCATTGTTCAGCAGACTCGACGAAACACAACCCATTTTTCCAAAGATCAAACCTTGCCTACGCCTTCCACTTCATTTCATACTTTATTAGTTTATTCAATTTTCAAACCTGGTGCGTGAGGTTCGCACGTCTGCTTTTAGCGCCCAAATTCATTCAATTTCGAATACAGAGAACAGGAGCCTCTTTAGTAGTTCCCCTTGTTCGTGATTCAACTAAATCTAATTTTAGGTTCTATATATCTAACATTTTTTTATTAATTAGTCCGTTTCTTAATTATACAGTACAATAGATCCTATCATTTTTTTTTTCAGCAACTCTATAAAAAAAATTTGGATTTAATAAGTTATATTTGTAAACATACAGTGAATATTCACTATATGTTAAAATGTCTTATATATATGGAACTTATGTGTCAAGCTCCCATCTAAAACCTTCATAAATAAATGTTCGGTAAATTAATAATCTCATTTAAATAATAAAATCTTTCGGTTGTATTTCGGGTCACTATATTAAATTAATAACCTCGCTAAATGTATAAACTATTTTTTTAATTCTTTATGGTCCAACAAGTGTATAAACTAATAATTGATCTAATATAAATAGAAATAACATATTAAAATTCATAATATTACTGAACTTTTTTACTTAGAGCTTCTATTTTATCAATTCAACTCTTTCTCAAAATATACTTTTAGAGTAATTTATCTTTTTTGTACCAAAATCGAACTCAATCTCATCCTAATCTTTTGCAATGCTGACAGCATATTTGGTCTAGTTTTTTTTCATATTATAGCAAGTAGTTATTTAAGGTTACTATTGTTTGAAAGCAAGGTTGACCCTTGCTATAGGAGTACAAATGAGAATTATAGAGTACGAGTTTCAATAGTAAGTAGGCAACATAATGGGAAGCTCCTCTCTAAAAATTTAAGAAGGGCAAGGCTGATGTCGTTTAACCTCACCTTATCACCATTAGTATGCATGATACAGTTCCACAGGGGCACAACGGAGTGAGTCCTTGAGGGACAAGTTGATGTTTCAACGGATAAATTACTTTGATTGGTGATATAACCGAAAGAAATTTTACGATGAGAGAGACCATAGGATATGATAGGTCATGGATGAAATAAATTCTTTTACAATAGTAAGAGGATGCTACGAGTGAGATATTCATAGACTTTTGACTAGGGACATATTGAATTCAAATTTCGAGGACAAAATTCCTTGTGTAAGGGGTGAAGAATGTAATACTCCGTATTTTATGTGAATTATTAAACTAAAAGAAAATAATTACGTGTGCTTGTTGTGACTCGAGATGTCACTATTTATATTTTTATGGGTTACTTAATTCGAATTTGAAAATGAATTTAAGACACGAAAATTCATTAATTAAATATTTGGTTTTTAGCCTCGTACCAGTTAATTAGTAAAACAACTGGGTTATTAATTAATTTTTTCGATATATTGTGTATCGGGCTAGTTGGATGCGAAGATCATTCGTTTTTAGTTTAAAATGGTATAATTTAGGCCTACTGGATTATTATAAGTCCTAGGTGGGTGGGGGAGGGGGGGAGGGTTATTTTGGTCCAAAATGCCACCTAGGGCCATTTAGCCCAAAATAGCCCCTTAGAACCATTTTGGGCTATTTTAGGCTAGGTGGCATTTTAAACTAAATGGTCCTATGGGCATTTTGGGCTATTTAGGATATTTTGGTCCTAGGGGGCATTTTAAACTAAATGTTACAATTTAGGCCTACTAGGTTATTATAAGTCCTAGGGGGCATTTTGGGCTATTTTGGTCAATTTTGGGCTAGTTTAAAATGGTGTAATTTAGGTCTATTTTGGACTATTTAGTTAGGGGGCATTTTGGGCTGAAGCCCAATTTCGTAAATTAAAGAACTAAATGAACCATTAGGAGCTCATTATTCACAAAACACAATTTAAAAAATTCTATAAGCTTGGAGAAAGAAGAAGTCTCAAAGGAGAAAAGAGAACGAAAGAATCTTGGCTTTGTTTTCATCAAAATCATTCAGGCAAGTATATTTAGAATGATTGTATGATTGTTTTTTGGTTTATATTATACCTATTCATATGAATCTAAACCTATTTTTGTTAGAAATCTGAACTTAATGATCAAAATTGAATGACTTCATAATTAACCTAAATTAGTATAATTAGGTTGAATTTTCCCTTAATTTGATGGATTTCATAATATATCTGGATTGGATTGATTAGATAATGATTACTAGTTGATTATTATTGAAAATCATATAAAATTCCTTTGATTACATGTATAAATCACAAAAATCATGCACTAATTAAGAGAAATTGAAATTTTAGGGATGAGTATGAAAGTGGGTTTCATTTGAATCTTGTGTTAGATTTGAGTTTTTGATACTAGGTCCATGATTCAATTATGTATTATATGTGGATTTAATGTTTATATGTAGGATGAATCACGAATGAAGGTTTTTGACTCATCCATGAGGGTTTGGGGTGTGAAATGGTGATTTGGAGATGTTGATTTTCGTAAGGGGAAGAATTCGATTTATCGGATGATCGATCAATCAATCCTGGGTTATCAATCGTTAGATGGTCTCAAATTAGGCCAGCTTTTGTTTATTTGGTTGGATTTTTGGGTGATGGGGCACATGGCTATGATTAGCTAGCTCATAGATGTTATATATTTATAGAATGGAGATAAATTCTTATGATTCGAAATGTTGTACATCGAGTATTTGGGTTATTTTTTATATTTGGGAAAATGTTTGGTTTTAAGGATTAATCTGAGTATGGGGAATTATAATGCAAATTCAAGGGGTAAGATGATTTGTTGAATTGGGATTTTGGAAGTTTTAGAGGTAGAGGCTTGTCATTCGGGGTTAATTTAAGTCATTGTGATGTACGAGCGAGGTGTATATCCTTTGTGTGAGGTTAGGAATGGGTTATAACTCCTTAGAGTTAAGTAGTTATCATGTTTGGTGATTTAATGTAAATTAGGTGTGGGTTAATACCCACACGCAATGCCTTGAGATATTGGACTAGGGCTAATGAAGTTTGAATACAATTGATGTATGAGAAAGTGGGATGTCATACCAATTTGAGATTTCGCAATATTTCAATAGATTAACTTGTTTAACTTGATGTTAATCTCAAACAAATCAAATTCCATTTTTTACTAACTCTAAACATGCAACTAGGTGATTGGAATCAAACATGCAAAGCAAACAATCACAAAAGAAATTTCAGGAAAAATCCCAGCAGGGCAAAAACTTTATTTCAATCATGTTTGCAAATCGCAACTTACACAACACTAGAAAAATCTGCAATGAATTTCTGCAAGAACTCACATAGACCGCAGCCTAGAACCAACAATGACTCCCTCGAGAATCATAAGAACCACCGTTTCTCCGTCAGCAGTGAATGACCTGAAGTATTCCCAAGTTTGCACTCCACAAGAATAAACTTCGTGACAGAAGTGTTTGGGTTCCAAAGATGATTCATAAAAGTAATTGGGATGTATTTGTGTGAATCAAAAAGGGTTTTAGCCCTAAAAAGTGAAGACTT
The DNA here is from genome assembly GCA_949130495.1 of Sambucus nigra. Classification (NCBI taxonomy): domain Eukaryota; kingdom Viridiplantae; phylum Streptophyta; class Magnoliopsida; order Dipsacales; family Adoxaceae; genus Sambucus; species Sambucus nigra. The sequence continues at coordinate 461,011,023 of OX422211.1, read as the reverse complement.
AATTGCAACAGTTCCGCAGTTTGCGTAAAGGAAACGTCTTAATTGAAAAGCTTCACGAAACAGGTATTTATTAGTTAATAATTTTTTTAGGCGATGCAGGTCATTAGAACGATTTCACTATGTCGTTCGAACGACATTGGGATGTCGTTTGATCGACCTAAGAAATGACCTATTAAAATTCATTCCAGTACGTGGTTGTTTGATGTACAAAAGAAACGAGGTATCGTGCGACCTATCTAACGACATATGAACATCGTTTAATCATGTCATTTGAACAATAAAGCTATGTTGTTTGAACGACTGGAGTGGAAAATAATATTTTTCAAAGTCCGCCTACTCATCTTTCAGAAAACATTTTAAGTTAGAAAAATGTCTCATTTTGATTTAAAATAATTTATAAAAATATCCCAATATTTAGTAAAAAAATATAAGTAGCACAAAACAAAATCTATACCAAAGTATACCTCATGTCATGAAAATATTGAAGATGCGTGATATTCGGATCCGTCTTATTGAACGAGTGAACGTGAATTGCTTCAACGGTCGTAGCGGAATACGAAATACTCAATGTAAACTAGGGACTATAGAAAATATGCATTTACAAATCTCCCCCTATGTTTATGCCGGTACAAAATAAAAACATCAGAATTATCAACAAATGTCCTATACAAATATAACACCCTCCCATGAACCCCAAAGTGAAAAGATACTAAATATGCACGTCTTCAAAAATCTTCAACTTTCAATCTTTAAATTTCTTTGACTTTTGCTTTCCTCGATCTTCTTTTTGTGTTCTTTCCAAATCATCATCAAAGTCCTACACACAATACAAAGCAAATACCTTCGTGACATATCGAGTTTGAAATGAGATAGACATAATCAAATATTAAATCTCCCCTTTAATTCAAACTCTCACTCTCCCATAATTTATAATTCGTTCTTCCCCTTTTTATTTGTCCTAATTAAACAAGGAAAAGAAAGAAACAAAGTAAATACGGAGTGTCACGACATGCATAGAAAATATCACAATCATATATCAAATAAGCTCATGCAAGGATATACTCAAAAGGTTCCATAAAATATTTTTGTTTTTCAAAATTTTTCAAGCAAAAATAATTTACAAAAATAACACACACCATGAACTAACACTAAACTAACCAAATCGTGGAAACGGAATGAATGGGTGTGAACAAATTCGATAGAAAAATCAACTTAAACATTCATAACTTATGTGCACGATGAACATGGATATTCCTAACGAATGAACTTAAAATCGTCCTTAGATGTAAAAATGTGAATTTATATGAAATTGACTTAATCTAATCAACACATCAAAGTCTAAAATGATTTGCACACCAATAACGTCTAGAACTATATAATGTTTTTTCAAGACTTTGTCAGGACGTGCAAACCCGTCGTTTTATTTCTATCCAAACTCCCTCATAAATAATAATTCTTTTTATTTTTCTATTGAGGTGATCAAACTAAACTATTTCCCCCATTTTTGGCATATTTTCTTTTTATTGCCTTAACTTTTTCTTAGGCTCATTTCAAACGGTGACTTTCACGACAAATTTATTATACTCTCGTAGCCCATTTCTTTGTACACTCATCAATTTTCAATTTTAAACAAATCCTCACGGGCAACGGTTCTTACATGCACTACTTTCATTGTCTAGTTTTATCGCATTTGGTTCGTTTTAAAGACTGAATTGAGATGAAAATATTTCGACCAATATGTGATAGACAAGTAAAATAATCAAATAAATCCATGCATGTGTGCGTTAAAGGAAATTACGAGTCAAATATGTAGGAAGTAATAACTAATCACATCTCAATGACTCCAAACATTGTAAAGTATATGGATGAAATGATGTAGCATCTCAAAACACTACCAAACAGTCACATGGATAATGGAATGAATTTGTGACTTGGTCATCTTAAATGTCCATCCATATATGGTGTAAAACGAAATATAAAAATCTTTTTGTGTTTTTCAAAAAAATTTATCAAAAATAAAATCTTTTTGTATTTTTCAATTTTTTTCTCAAAAAAATAGAAAATCGTTTTGTATTTTCCCAAAAAAATTCAAAAATAAAAATCTTTTTGGATTTTTCTAAAAATATATCAAAATGAAAAATGCTAAAATACAATGGTAGTACACACAAGAAATAGACATAAAATATCATTATGTAAATCATCATATGCTAGCAAACAAGTCTAAACCTCAATCATTAAGTCCTGAGGAGTTTTTCAAAGGTGGTGACATCTTATGAAAAGCATCCATCAAATCATGTGAAGTCCTGACTAAATACTCAATGTGCTCTCAAAAATGCTCAAAATCTCTCATGTGATGTGTAGGAGCATGTGGAGTAACATGTGTGAGAGTGCGTGTAGGAACACGGGTAGTAGCATGATGAGGTAAATACCAATAAAACACACTACCTAACTTAAAGCAAAATTCCCTAAGGTGCGCTCTTTTCTTGTAATGGAAACAAACATAAAACAACCTGGGAACACCTCTCTCAAAACCTATAGGATGCGCTCTCCTATAAAGAACGGGCACTTAGGTGGGTTAGGTTGAGAGCCATATGGATCTATCACAAACTCGAGAACCAACTCAGGTGTAACATTGGAAGCAGACGTATCGTCACAACTTATTCCTAGTCTCTCAACATTACCCAAAGCGAGATTGAGGAACATATTTCCAATCTTCTTAGATGTGTCCTCTATAGTGACCTTAGCCTCCCGAGCATGTTCGAGATCTCTCTCAAGTTGGTATACACAGGCTTCAAGTTTCTCACGAGTCTCCAATGAGGATTGAAGATCTCACGTAAGAATTCACTCTTTTTTCGACCTAAGACGATTAACTGCTCACATAAAGAAACTCTCACCTTCTCGAGTTGACTCACTGATGCCTCACACACCCTCAAAACTTCTATCTCTGTCTCCAAATCTAACACCTTATTTAACTTCTTTGTCTTTAAAGTCTCGGTGTACAAATCCCCTAAAGCTTTTCACTTGCGGTCTCACTCTCACACTCACAATCCCCCGAATGGCTCGAAACGTCATCGAGGCTCTCATGTATACAAGTGTCCTCATCGTCGTAGGACAAATTGGATGTGCTCACGTGACTTGCCATGAAAGCAACGCAATTTCCATGTGATGATTCATCCCCCAAATCAATCAGCTCAATGTCACTATCGCTAAGAGTGGCAGTGTTAGCAATTTCTTGCCATTTCTCTTTATCACAATGAGACACTCAAAAGCTTTGTGCCCTTTTCCCTCGCATTCATAACATCTCACCTCTTCCTCTTTTTCATCGCTCTCTTTGGACTCATCTTTCTTTTTGTTTTTCTCAAAATTCTTTTTATTGGAAGAATTTTTTTTGGAAAAATTGAGAAACTTTTTAAAATTTATATCAAACAAAGCTAAGTCATCTAAATCAACCCCACCCTCAGAATCAGACTTACAAACTCTCTATTTTTTCTTTTTCTTAACCTAAGTATTTAAAGTTGTCCCTCTATCCTTAGACTTAACAGTTTTGGGAAACATGTCGATCTCATAAGTTTAAAGGTCTCCTATGAGTTCTTGTAACCTAAGTGTATCTAATATCCCCTAATGAATTTAAAATAGTGACCTTAGGAATAAAACGGGATGGGAGTGACCTCGAAATCTTTTTAACAACTCTCGACTCATAAATTTCCTCACCTAAATTAAAACTCATGTTAACTATGTCCAACAACTTAGCATAAAACTCATAAAAATACTCGAACTCTAACATAGTGATAGTCTCAAACTGGGTGGTCAAAATTTTCAATTTCTACGTCTTAACCGTGTTGGTACCCTAATGTGTTAATTAAAGGATATCCCATGCCTCTTTAGACGTGGTGCACGTCATGATACGATGAAACTTGTTAGGGATGATGGCTTTATAAATAGAACTAAGACCTCGAGAGTTATAGGTACTCCATTTATAATCATCTTCATTCCAATAAGACACAGGTTTGGGATAAATGACATTATTCGCAGTGACAATGGGAGGAGTCCCCCCCCCCCCCCCCCTTTCACATACAAGTCAAACTCTTTCATCAATAGCTTTCAAACAAGATCTCAAGTGGACTTTCCAATAGGCATAATTTGTGACTTCAAAGAGGGTCATCCGATTATATAAGTTATCAATCGAAAAAATTACGATTTTTCAAAAAAATTCAAAATGATTGATATCACAAAAAAAATTTGTCGAAAAAGGATCACTCGATAATTTGGAGTAACCTGCTCTTATGACAATTTGAGCTTTCGCAATATTTCAATAGATTAACTTATTTAACTAAATGTCAATCTCAAACAAATCAAATTTCAATTTTAATTAACCCTAAATATGCAACTAGGTGATTGGAATCAAGCATGCAAAGAAAACAATCACAAAAGCATTTTCAGAAGAAAAAAATCCCCGCAGGGCAAAACCTTTATTTTAATAATGTTTGCAAATTTCAACTTACAACACACTAGAGAAATATCCAATGAATTTTCGCAAGAACTCTCATAGACCTCAGCGTAGAACTAGAATCAACAATGACTCCCTCGAGAATCACAAGAATCTCAGTTCCTCCTTCAGCAGTGAATACCCTCGAGTATCCCAAAGTCAGTAGTAGAGATAACACTCCACAAGAATAAAATTTGTGACAGAAGTCTTTGGGTTCCAAAAATGATTCACAAAAGTAATTGGGATGTGTTTGTGTGAATTAAAAAGGTTTTTAGCCCTAAAAGTGAAGACTTAATTGCTGCAGTTCTGCAGTTGGCGTAAAGGAAAGTCTTAATTGAAATGCTTCACGAAACTGGTATTTATAGGCTTATAAAATTTTTTGAGGCGGCACAGGTCATTAGAACGACTTCACCATGTCGTTCCAATGACAGTGGGATGTCGTTTGATAGACCCAAGAAATGACCTATTAAAATTTAGTCCAGTACATGGACGTTTGATGTACAAAAGAAACGAGGTATCGCGCGACCTATCTAACGACATATGAACGTCATTTGAATGGCAAAAGCATGTCGTTTGAGCGACTGGAACAAAAAAAATTATTTTTTAAGTTCGCCTACAGGTCTTTCAAAAATCATTTTAAGTTAGAAAAATGCGTCATTTTGATTTAAAACAGTTTAGAAAAATATCTCAATACTTAGTAAAAAAAATCTAAGTAACACAAAACAAAACTATACCAAAGTATACCTCATGTCGCGCATACGTTGATGATGCGTGATATTCGGATCCGTCTTCTCAAAGGTGTGGAGGTGAATTGCTTTAACGGTTATAATGGGAGACGACATACTCAATGTAAACTAGGACCTATAGAAAATATGCCCTTACAATGTACATGTTTTAGAAGATGGTAGAGTAAGACTATATCTAGATTCGAAACCCCGAGGGTTCGGGTTATTTATATTAGGTGATGAATATAAGGTCAAAGATGTGTTGTAACTTTTATGATAGCAATGCTAGTATGACCCGATAACGTTGGGTCAGTAAGTGTATATGAATTACCTTAATCCGTTAATGAGGATTATTTGTATTTTTGCTTTAGCCCCTTAGCGAGGATTGGAATTTCTTGCGCGTTTTAATTATGAACTGCTTACTATGTGATTGCTCGTGGATACCGTACTAGGGGGATTCCATTATGGGGGCACGTAAGATGTCGACCGCGATAGTTCCTCAGTAAGTAGACGAGTTTTTCATGGTCACTTTTACCCCTGGATCCTACGTTTAGGTACCCCTGTCTGGGATGGTTTCACAAGGATATTTCATCGTGTGCTCTCGGGTATGGCATACACTACACCAAAAACAGCAATCTGGCACACCCTGATGTTAAAAATCTGGCACAGTTTAAAAGCGTGCCAAATTCTGGCACAGTTTAATTAGAATCTGACACATTTTAAAACCGTGCCAAAATTTGGCACTGTTTAAAAGTGCCAAAATTGAGCACAATTACTAAATTATAAATACTCTAAAAAATACTAGTTCCTCTCTCCTAAACCCATTCCCTCTCAAACCCATTCCACCCATTCCCGCTCAAACCCATTCCCGTATGCCCAAACGAAAGATATTAACTCCAAATCGGCATAAGAAATTTGCCTTACATGGTTATCAAATCCATCGATGTATAACTTCCATTTCAAACTCCGTCGTTGTACCAATCGCTATCAAAATCTTGACCTAGGGTTTCTCAGAATCATGGAATTCACGATTTTGGTAAGCTTCTTCTGATAAGTAGTGATAGATTTTGTGTGTTGTTCACCTCTTAATCTGATGTAGTGATGGATTTTCTTATGTTTTTGGTGTAGTGATAGATTTATTCTGAAGTATATTCTATTTTGGTACCAAACCTTACTGTATTTGCTCCATTGGCAAGCGTAAAGCATAACTGTTAGTCTTTCTCATATGATTTGTCATTGATTAGAAAGCTCGTACGTATAACAGTAGCTTATGCTATATATGATAACTCAATTATTCGGGTTTGTATCTTACGGTTCATATTCTTAATTAATCCTCGGAGTCTAAAGATTTGTTAGTCACATAGTTGAAGTTTTTTTTGCTTAATTCTATTTTTCTTTGTTACACTTATTTTTGCACATAATTTTTTCCTAATATATTTGGTGTATTGACAACTCTTTTCCGTCGAGTAACTTGATTCTGATTGGAAGTTGATATTGTACCAGTATTTAAATAGATTAGTGATTGTTTTTCTATTCCATATTTGTGTTCTTAACATATTTAAGTAGTTGGTACATTTAAACTCATTTGACGATAATAATAAGTTTGTTTGTCACTTAAACATTCTGCCCAAAGCAGGGGTACTGTAAAGACTAGAGTTCGAGCTTCAAATCGACTTTGATTAAGGTAAACTAAGGTTGTTTACCATTTTCATAGCGTGAGTTATATATGTTAAAGAGACCTAAAAGTACTAAGTACACTCTATAGACATGCATCTTGCAATATAGTTAAAAAATAATAGCTAATTATAGTTAAAAAAAATTGAACCAGAAGCATCTTTGGAAGTTCTCTACAATTAGAAAATGACAATGTGCTTAAGGTGATTGATGGTTTTAATAAGGGATCAAATATATATATTTTTTAGCCTTTACACCTGTACTCGAAATTGCAAAATATAATATAAAACTCATATCACCTCTGTACGGTTTATTAAAGGTTCCAATATATAAGCATTTATGGTCGTTTGTGCAAAAAGAACATTTGTTTTTCATATTCGGCTTCATCCCTTATACGCATGTTTTTTGTTTACAGATATTTGATAGGGAGCTACTACTTGCATGATAGAAGTAGCTAATCCCGCACATTCAAGTTCCAACATTGAATTGAGACGGATAAGAGGTAATTACAATTCTTAATTATTGATCTATATCATTATTTTTTTACATATTATTTGTAGTGGTCATATGAAGTTGAGGGCGAAAGCCAATTGAAAACCTGGATTGATATCTAGTGGTGATATGAGGTTGAGGGTGAGCTAATTGAAAACTCGGATTGTCAATTGGTTGTTATAGTATAATTTTTAGATTAACATATCAAAATATTTGTTTACTAGTTTATGTTAATTTTAGTTAGATTATTGATGTTGATACCAAATTTAGTCTGCTGACATGGATCAATGAAGTGAAGACACGTGGCAGTCTACGTGGCAATAACAAACACTTCCGAGGAATTCACACGCTTCGAGGAACCATACTACAACGAGGAACACTGTTTCCCCGAGGAACAAGAACTCTCCGAGAAACTCTTGAGCACCGAGAAGCTCAGGCGGTCCGAGCTGCACCTCTAACAAAGCATTAATAGCGGGATAACCAAGAGTTTGACTGTTTATTAAATGCTTATCATTCAGACGCATACACTTAAGGAGCATTGAATGTATCACCCTTTCATATGTACATCATTTAATGTATTACCCTTTCACATTACAGCCCCAGGGCTATAAATACATTGTAAAATCCTCATTATAAGGGACCAAAATTTCTTGAGATAATTTGTAATCGAGAATTCCATACAATGAGCAATACCATAACAGTGGACGTAGGCCATTCTTATAAGGCTGAACCACTTTAAAAATTCTTTGTCTCATTTATTTATCTGTGATTGAATAATTAGATATGATCTAATTTTTTACATCAACAGATTAGCGCCGTCTGTGGGAAACGACTGGTAATATCGTTTTTCATCAAAAACAATCCGTCACAAATGGCTGACATTCCAGAATCTAGCAATCGAAACGCTGGAAGCCCTCCAAATCCATCTGCTCCGCCAAATATTCCAGATCTGGCTGGAATAATTACAAATCTGGCTCAAGGCCAGACCGTCATGCAGGAAACTATGCGTCAACTCATACAAACCCTCCATGGCAGTGCACCAACCTATTCAAGACCACGAAGTATTCATAGAAATATCCGTACATCTTCTTCACGTACTAGGCGTACCAATTCATATCGCAATGAGGAGTCTGAAGATTTTTCTTATCAACCTGGACGAACTTCGTTAGTGCAAGCCACAGATACTGAACAACGTATCACTCTTTCCCCAGAAAGGACCAGTGCGCTAGAAAGATTAAGCAGAGTATCTCCTTTCGATCGATTAGGTCCTAGGAGGAGAAAAAGTCCTCCTAAAGCCCCATCGAGAATTTTTCGACGACCCTCAGATTTAAGGGAAGGATCTGCCTAGTCGCGACCAGCTGCTCGTCAAGATAGATCTTAGGAAGCCACCTTAACGCGATCAGCTGTTCGAACTAACAGGCCCGAGGAAGGAAATGATGCATGGAAAGGCTCTATTCAAAGGCTGGAGGATAGATTGGGGGAAATGGTTAAAGCTAAGAACCCTCTACAACGAACCTTTGTTCGAGGAACACCTTTTGTCCAGGCTATTGTATATTTTCCAACACCATCAAAATTCAAAGCACCTGTTGTGACCCCCAAATATGATGGAAAGACTGTCCCCGTCCTTCATATAGAACAATACCAAGCCGCAGCCGACATCTATGCTGTTCCAGATGAGATGAGATGCAGAACATTCTCGGGAACTCTTACCGGATCTGCTCAAATATGGTATAATAATCTTCCTCGGGGTAAGATTTCAAATTTTCTTCAACTGGCTGAGTTATTTATTGGGAATTTCTATTTTGGGGCAAAGCCAGTTAAACGAGTAGCACATTTGTTAAGTGTTAGACAAAAAGCTGGTGAGAGCACCAGAGATTATATAACTCGTTTTAATAACGAGAAACTTGAAGTCATTGATTATGAGGAGAAGACAGTGATTACTGCTTTGATGAGTGGACTACTGCCCAACAAGTTGTACTACACTTTGGCCAAAGATCCACCTAGAACCATGTCAGACCTGATGGGAAAAGCGTCCAAGATTATGAATGCCGAGGAGGCTATGACTGCAAAGAAGAATATGGATGCCAAAGAAACCAAGGTGGAAGGCGATAAAGCTAAGAAAAAAGAGCATAAGAACAATAGTAATGACAAAAATTCAAAAAATAGGTCGGTATGGGACGTGAAGAAGAAATATGATAATTATACTCCTTTGAAGAAGGATATCAACCATGATCTAGAGGAAATCAAGAACAACGAGGAACTAAACTGGCCAGAGAAAATGAAGGCAGACCCTGACAAGAGGAATAAGGCGAAGTATTGCGAGTTTCATAAAGATCATGGCCATATGACCAAAAATTGCATAGCTCTTCAGAATGAGATTGAAACACTTATCAGACGAGGAAAACTGGCAAAGTACGTTGATCGGGGAGGCGAAAGAAGGAACAACGACCGAACAAGAGAGAGGTCTAGATCTCCTCGTCGAGCAAAGGAGAACAAGAAAAGAAACCATGAAGTTGATCCCGAAGACGACCCCGATCTTCCCAAGAGACCAAGGCAGCCAAAACGTGAGGTATTTTCAATACGCTTTGGGTCATTTGACTGTAATGTTATAACAGGTGGAGATGCAGGAGGATGAGACCTTACTACCGAGAGAAAAGCTTACCTCTGTGAGGCTCAAGCTTGCTCGTACATTCAACGAATAAATCTAGCTGAGGAGGATCGCCTGAGAAAGGCGAATAAAGAGAAATTGGTCATTAATTTCTCAAAGAATGACCTTGCAGGTGTTATATATCCTCATGAAGACCCACTGGTGATCAAGATGAGAATTAAGGAGGTTATAATTTCAAGAGTATTGGTCGACAATGGTAGCTCGGCAGACATCATGTTCTACTCGTGCTTCGATAGTTTAAATCTAAAACTATCTCAACTGGAGCCTTATCATAGACCCCTCCTCGGTTTTGCTGGAGAGAAAGTTTTTCCACTTGGGACGATCAAGTTGGATATATTCATTGGTACGTGGCCTGCTTGTCCAACAGAAAGAATACGCTTCTTCGTGATGGATAAGAATGTTCAGTCATCATACAATATCATCATGGGAAGAGTAGGATTGAAGAAGTTCGAGGCTGTACCATCTACGGTACATCAATGCCTGAAATTTCCAACAAGTTTTGGAGTAGGAGTTGTTAAAGGTGATCAGAAAGTAGCTCGGGAATGCTATTATTCATCCGCCGAGCAAGAAGGACTGGAGGAATCAAGGAAAAAGACTACTACTTATCAAGTGGAAGAAGGGGCAGAAATTGAAACATTGGATCCTAGTGATGAGTCACAACTCGTGAAGGGTCAAGTGGTGGAAGCTACTAAAAACATCATTCTGGACGAAAACAGGAATTGATTACTTTCCTTAGATGCAGAAAGCAAACTTTTGCGTGGAGTCATGAGGATATGCCAGGAATAGATCCAAATTTCTTATGTCACGAACTCAATGTGAATAAGGAGATCAAGCCAGTAAAGCAGAGAAGAAGAGTGTTCAACCCCGAGAAGAATAAAGCTATACAGGAGGAAGTCGAGAAGCTCCAGAAAGATTGCTTCATTGAAGATGTTAAATACCCAGACTGGTTAGCCAATGTGGTGATGGTAAAGAAGAAGAACAACAAATGGAGGATGTGTGTAGACTTCACCGACCTCAACAAAGCATGCCCAAAGGATCACTTTCCATTACCCCGAATTGATCAACTAGTCGATGCTACCTCGGGACACGAGATGTTGAGTTTCATGGATGCTTATTCTGGCTACAATTAGATTAAAATGAAACCTGAAGACAGGGAGAGTACTTCTTTCATTACCCCTAGGGGAACTTATTATTATAATGTTATGCCTTTTGGTTTGAAAAATGCAGGTGCGACATATTAGAGGCTGATGAACAAAGTCTTTGCTGAACAAATCAGTTACAATATGGAAGTCTATGTTGACGATATGCTGACAGAGAGCAAGAAAGCTGCCGATCATCTAGTTGACTTAAGTCAGACTTTTGATCAACTGAATAAATATCAAATGAAGCTGAACCCGACGAAGTGCATATTTGGAGTACGAGAAGGCATGTTTCTCGGGTACATTGTCAATCAATGAGGCATTGAGGCAAATTCTGAAAAGATCAAAGCTCTATTAGGGCTACGATCTCCAACGACGAAGAAGGAAGTACAGAGTCTCACAGGACGAGTAGCAGCACTCAACATATTTGTATCGCGAGCAACTGATCGATGTTTCCCATTCTTCAAGACACTCCAAAAGACTTTCGAGTGGAATGATGAATGTGAGAAGGCTTTTCAAGACTTGAAGAAATACTTGGGAGCACCTTCATTGTTATCCAGGCCAATAATGGGAGAAAAATTGTACTTGTATCTAGCAGTATCGGAGAATGCAGTCAGCTCGGCGTTGATAAGAGTGGAGAATGGAGTACAAAAACCAATCTATTACACAAGTAAGGCCTTCCGAGGAGCAGAAATCAGATATCCAAGGCTGGAAAAATTGGCATTGGAGCTGATTGAGGCGAGTAGGAGAATGAGGCCATACTTCTAGGCTCATACCATAGTAGTATATACTAATATGCCATTGAGGCAAGCCCTTCATAAACCAGAAAAATCAGGGAGATTGATGTACTGGGCAATAGATCTCGGTGAATATGATATAGTTTATGAACCCAGATCATCGCTAAAAGGGCAGGCTGTAGCAGATTTCATAGCAGATTTCACCTATCCTGATACCCCCGAGGAGCAAAAGTTGCTCGCTGATCAACCTGTGGATGTTACAGGATCATCAAAAATAAGCTCAGACCAACTCCGGTTGGTAAAAGGGCAAGTGGATGTTACAGGATCATCAAATTCGAGCTCAGACCAACTCCGGTTGGTAAAAGGGCAAGAAAAGATGGTCGATGAAGAGCGAGAAGTATCAGGGGACAATGAAAGGAAGCAACAAATATTTCACCGAGGAACTCTGTCAGATCAGAAGTTTGAAGACGAGTTACCCATATGAAGGCTATATGTAGATGGCTCATCTTGCACAACAGGCAGTGGGGCAGGAATAGTTTTGAGCACTCCGGACGAGGTCGACATAGAATATGCCCTACGTTTCCAATTCAAAGCTTCTAATAATGAGGCTGAGTATGAGGCCATGATTGCTGGTCTTAATTTGGCAAAACTTATGGAGGCGCAGCAAATTATTGTCTTCAGCGATTCTCAATTAATTGTAAATTAAATGTTGGGAATATATGCAGCCAAAGGAGAATTAATGATCAAATACCATGCAAAGGTGATGGAGTTGGTGTCAGGATTTGCTGCTATTCAGCTGGTCAGAATACCAAGAATGGAGAATGCAAGAGCAGATGCCTAGCTCGATTAGCATCAGCTACTCGTACCGAGTTACGAAGAATAATCCCAATTGAAGTTTTAGATGGTCGGAGTATAGATGAAGATTTGGCGATGAACTTTATCACCCTTGATTTAGGACCATCTTGGATGGATCCCATCAGGGCATATATTTAGGAGGGAGAATTGTCAATTGACAAGCTCGCAGCTAAGAAATTGAAGTTTAAAGCTGCTCGGTATGTATTAACTAACGATATTTTATATAGACGAGGAATTATGGAAGGTTTGCAAAGATGTGTACATCCCTCCGAGGTGAAAGACTTGATTGAAGAAATTCATGAAGGGTCCTGTGGAGCCCATGTAGCAGGTCAGACGCTTTTACAAAGGATGATGATGCAGGGATATTACTGGCCGACGATGAGGGCTGATTGTGTAGCCTATGCCAAGAAATGTGTCAAGTGCCAGCGTTTTTCCTCCATCCGAAGAACTCCACAAGCATTATTGACACCCATCACTTCCCCTTGGCCATTTGCCATGTGGGGAATAGATTTGGTTGGACCACTGCCAACGACTAGAGGAAGGTTCAAATACCTCGTCGTCGCAGTGGATTATTTTACTAAATGGGTGGAAGCTGAGCCTCTCATTTATATGACGTACGAGACGGTGTACTAATTTATTTGGAAGAACATCATTTATCGATATGGTATTCCTCATGCTTTCATCACAGACCATGGAACACAATTCGATAACGAGGAGTTCGCTGCCTATTGTCATCAATCAAATGTGTTGAAGATCCACTCAGCACCAGGCCACCCTCAAAGCAATGGACAAACCGAAGTGACAAACAGAACACTGCTGAATGGTTTGAAGAAAAGGCTGGACGATGCGAAAGAAAATTGGATCCACGAGTTACAGTCAGTACTGTGGGCTTATCGAACTACTCCTCGAGTAGAAACTGGAGAATCTCCATATATGCTAGCGTTTGGAAGTGAAGCTTTTATACCTGCCGAGTTGGGCCTCCCAACACACAGAGTACTGAATTTTAATTCCCCTGTCAGCGACTTAATGAGAAGATTGGATTTAGACATGCTCGAGGAAGTTAGAGAAGAAGAAGCCATAAGAAATGTTGCATACCAACAACGAACAACTCTATTCTACAATAAGAGGGTGAAGAAGTGCGATCTGAAAGAAGGAGACTATGTGCTGAAGAAAGTAATTCAAAAGCACAACAAACTGGAGGCAAACTGGCATGGGCCATACCGAGTTACAGAAGTTGTTCGACCAGGAACTTACCGAATAGCAACTTTAGAAGGGGAGGAGTTCAAGAATGCATGGAACGCAGAGCACCTACGCAAGTATTATCAGTGATGAATAAAATGAAGATATTCTGCCAAATTCTTTCTTTTTATTGAAAGTTTTTCGGGGAATACTAGTGCTATACACTACTCGGCAAAGCTCAGGCTACTCAAATTTTCTTCTCGAAAATGCCAACTAAGGTTGGTCGAGAAACCTATATTCCTCCGGGAAGTAAAGCTACCTATATTCCTCCGGGAAGTAAAGCTACCAATATTCCTCCGGGAAGTAAAGCTACCTGTATTCCTTCGGGAAGTAAAGCTACTTGTATTCCTTCGGGAAGTAAAGCTACCTGTATTCCTCCGGGAAGTAAAGCTACTTGTATTCCTCCGGGAAGTAAAGCTACTTGTATTCCTTCGGAAAGTAAAATTTGTATTCCTAAGGGAAATAAAACTATATGTTTCTCGAGAAATAAAAGTATTCCAAAAAATGCCAACTTGAGTTGGTCGGGAGGTAAAATTATCTCAAAAAGACTAACTATGGCTGGTCGAGGATACAAACCCACTAACTGTAGTTGGTCGACAAGGAAAATTTAAAGTGATCGAGCAACATTTTTTATACTCGTAACTTTTTAATTATTACTAAGTTGGTCGAGAAACAAAATATTATTTTTACCAAATGACTACAACAAGTTCAAACTACTCGACAATAAGTTGATCGACAAACTACACAATATTGTTATCTTTTTATCAGATACACATGCACAAATATAAAGTGTTTTACAAGACAATAGCAGTTAAAATTGCGAACAAAAATGAAAGTCTTTCATTAAATCCAAAATAAAATACATTGATATTGAAACGTATACTAACTATTACATCAAAATTCCTACTCTACTGCTCTTTTCCCCTCTGCTTTTGACACAGGTTCCTCGCCAGCAGGCGGATCATTTAAAGCCAGGGGGAATTTATGAAGTTGAGATCCTTTAACATCCTGATATTCATCACGGATGGTCGATCTAAGAGGTGCTCGGGATGAGATATCTCGGCATTTGAATGGAGATTGTAGTCACCGAGATATTTGGAAATCAAGCATCGAGGAATGGCCCGAGCAGGAATCCAACTCGTATCCAGTTTGTATGGTGGCACAGGTAGGTCGAGCAGCCCAGGATCATGATAGTCCCACAGGTAATGACCCTGTTCGAGTTGCAGCACACCTAAGGCATTCAACCAGCCTTGCTTGTAGCCCTCATTATTGGCATTCTGGATACGATCGTCCAAGTGATAGAGAGCTTAGTTGTATCCAGCCATCCAGAACTCCCTGGGTTATTTGTGGAATTGATATGTTAGTCTTTCCAGCTGCTTGTGGAGATTTTTGATGAATAGCTCATTATTATCCAAAACTGATTCCTGCGCTGAGAGCTGCTCTTCCAGGTCCCTGATCTTCTTTGACATTTCAGCCAAAGCCTAGTTCTTTGCCATTAATTGGAAGGACTGGTTCTCTAAGGCAGACTGAGTCCTCTATTCCTCGACAGGAATTCGAGCTGCTCTTGCTCATCCCCGAGGAGCTCTTGCTCGACTATGGGAAGATGTAGAGGGACCATCTCTCTTCAAGGTCTCTAATTCGTCCCTCAATTTGGCATTCTCGACCTCCAATAATGAGAATCCCTCATCATTCACTGGGATTAAGGCGTTTGAAGTAGAAGCTGCAGACTTCAACTGTGACAACTCTCTTTGAAGATTGTTCTTCTCTTGCTCTAACAATTCAGCTATTTGCCTGCATTCCTCAACCTCACCCTTCAGAGTTCTCTCCCTCACATCGTAGCCAACAAAAAGTTTCTCGTAACCCTTGTCGGTAATGATTTGCTGGTACTTATTCTCGTAACCCTCGTGCAAGAAGGCAGTGGACTCTTTGTATTGTTGCTGAGGATCTTTGAGGGTGCCTTGGAGAGCCTCGATCATGTCGTAATAAGCCACATTATTGGCCACTGCTCGATCAAGTAGACACTTCAGATATTAGTATGCTTCAACTGCTTATTCAGAAGCATCTTGACCGAGGATGTCGACGACTTGTGCTGCACTCAGATCTGTGTGACCAACTTTAAAATAATCATTGCATTGTCTCAGCAGCTTGGTATCGTGAGCAGATAATAATTCCATTATGGCCAGAAACTAGCAGAGGAAGAAAATCAATAATCAATAAGAATCAAGACAGAAGTATGAAGAAGAGACAACAGTATGAATAAACACAAGTTCAAGTTTTATTATATCATAAAGGTCAGAAGTACAAGATTCAGAATTACATATTCAGGATTACATTTGTTAAAGAAAAATAAAATAGAATTCTGAACAACTCTACACCTTTTCCTTGTCTCCCAAAACCTTCTCGGGAGGCTGGGACGAGGAAGTAGGTTGCTCGGATGGAGAAGATAGTAATTAGGGAGGTACTGGAGGTTGCTCGGAGGAAGTTGCAGGTAGTTGAAGTTCCTCGTCAACAGGCTGGATAGTCGGGGGAAGAGAAATCTGGTCTCCCATCACCATGGAAGACTCTTCGGAGGCAACTTCGTCCTCTTCTAAATCTTCAGGAGTTGGAGGAGGACCATGGATGTGTCATTGAAAGAGTTCAAAATTTTCATCCACTTTCATCTCCTGTAGAGCAGCGGCCCATCCATCCCTAAAGTACTTGAGGCTGCCATATTCTACTTGCGACACCATGGCAGCCAATCCCTTGTTCCACCCCTTATCCCAGCCAGCACTGAAGGACTTCTTCACTGCCGTTTTCCTCTTCAACTTCTCCGAGGAAAGCTTCTCGGATAGTAGGTTATCAGCAGCTTTCAACTTTCTCTCAGCCTCCTCCTTCTGCCGATTTACCTCCCGAAGTTGAGCCAACTCCTCTTCAGCAACCTTGAGCTTATTCTCAAGCTCTCCAGGTTTTTGGAGCTTCTCGTCGAGCTCTTTATTTCTCCCTTCCAAGTCCTTTATTCTCTTCTCCAACTCCTTGGAGACTTCAACAACCTGAGCTTTTTCCTGCTCGGTGGAGGCAAGTTTCTTCTCCCAGATTGCCTTCTCATTATCATATTTCTGGCGAGAATCTTCCAAAGACTTCGTCAGGCCCGCCAGAGCTTCCTCCACCCCGAATGAGGAGCTTGAAGCTTTAATTGCTTCATCCTTCTTCAAAATTATATTGAAGCAACTCGTCAACTATAAAAAAGAAAATGAAAGCAAGTCAGAAACAGAAATGACAAGGGAAATATGAAAAGTTCAAAGTAATAAGACTTACTGAAGCAATATGGCGAGCAGCTAACGAAGTGACCATGTCCCGAGTAAGGTTTTCTTCAGTACCTTGGACCTCGGGAATGATCCAAGACTTTACCGAGCTCATGGCAGAGCTCGGAGGAACAAAAGTTGGAACACCGGTTCCAGTAACTGGGGGCTGAGTGATGGTGTCAGCCAAATTGACCGAGGAGCTCTTCTTCAGTTTCCTCGGGGGAACAGGGATTGATTTAACCAAGGAGGAGCCCTTAGTCGGTGATATGACAATCACCTCGCCTGGAGCAGCAACCTTGCTCGGGGCCACTGGAGGCTTCTCGGCAACCTTCACAACAGCAGCTGAGGAAGGTGCATCAACTTTCTTTGTCCCTTCTGCGACATCAATCTTACTTCTTTTAGCCTCTCCAGCACCAGAGGCAGGCTTCTCGAAGAGGGTGGGAGGTCTTCTCTTCTTCATCCTTTCACTTAAAGGAACGTGTGACTCAGGTGAAGAGCTGGTAGAAGCTGGTACTGGCTCTGCGTCGCTTATTACTGGACGAGCAGTAAAAGAGGTAGTGTAGCTCTTGTACTGTAGCAGATATGAGGCTGACCTAATGTGCTCATCGGCAACACTCTGATGCAGACTCCAGATAAGTTTCAAATGTCTTATATTAACATCTGCTTCCTTTGGACACTTTCTTTTGCTATCAACTGCAAATAAATCAAAATTAAAATATCAGTGGCACATTTTATCAAACACAAAAGAAGCATGATTTCAAAATAAGTAAAATGAAATAAAAATAACCTATCCCATTACCATAGGGAGGGCTTCTGGGACCCTGATAAACTTCATCTCCAGATAAAGGAGCATGTTGCCAATTTTTTATGATAACCCCGTGCTCAAAATAGTCCCTATTGGCATCCGAGAGATTGACCACTAAAGCCCTATTTAAAAATCTAGTTTTTAAATAAAAGGTGTTATCACCAACTGCCCATCTATAGCAAAACATGATTTCTGGAATCCCTATGCGAGTTCCATGGATTTGATTTA
Organism: Sambucus nigra; assembly: GCA_949130495.1. NCBI lineage: Eukaryota > Viridiplantae > Streptophyta > Magnoliopsida > Dipsacales > Adoxaceae > Sambucus > Sambucus nigra. The sequence goes on along the minus strand of OX422211.1, from coordinate 460,992,694 downwards.
ACCTATGCACCCCATTAACTATTCTACATGTATTGGGGGCTATTCTTGCAGGAACAACGTCAAAGTATTGACAGAATTCCAGACATAAGGGATTGGGTGGAAAAGAAAATCCACACTCAGCGATAAAGAGGCTGGGGAACCAATGCCCCTCAGCCAAACAGAAATAATCAGAAGGCTCAGAAAGCTCTTCCAGAACAACCCAGGAGGGAATAAAAAAATCAGAGAGAAACTTATCAAGAGATTCTACAGGATAAACCATGATGAAAGAAGGAAATGAAGAATAAGGAAGAAGATCTTACAGAAAAAGAGTGGATCTGTTGGCAACGAACGGTGAAAAGGATGAATGCACAAGAGAGTAAGGTAATGGAAAACTCGAAAATACAAATTTGAAAAGGTAGAAGATAATGGGAGTTTCTGTGAAGTTTAAATACTCTGCCTTGGGAAATGGTAAAGTAATGATTACAAAAAGAAACAATTACACTATCGGCGGCTAGAGGAACGAAAAGGGTGCGAAAATCGAAGCGAGAATAAACGATTACACTACCGGCGATTAAAAGGACAAAAAGTATGCGGAGATCGAGGCGGTTATAAAATTAAGACGGTTTTAGAGAGGCCATTTATATCCGTTGGTATAAGGAATGAAATTAAGACGGTTTTATTGTGTAAATGAAATAGACAAAAAAAGTTGGGTGAGTGATAAGTAGATAATCTTTCGAAAATAATTAAATGTGATTGAATTGAAAGGAGGTACCTATCTAGAATTAGGATCTCGGGAAAGCAATCTAAAGTTCCATTTTCAAATAAAAATAGGCTCGGAGAAGTGGTCCAATGTGTGTGTGTGTTGTTTATATATATATATATATATATATATATATATATATATATATATATGTGTGTGTGTGTGTGTGTGTGTAACGCTCCGATCTGGATTTATGGGTTACTCGTTGTCAACTCGGTCCGACCCGAGCATTAGGTGTGAAGTGCAATGAAACAAATTTTAATGAATGTTTTACTTGTTTAGCATGCAATTCCAATTTCAGATTAAACTACGTGAGGTATCCATGGGGAGAACCCCGGAGTCAAAGCATATAGAGCTACTAACATAATATAAAAGAAAGTACTTACCTGTATAACGCTCTCAAAATACGAAACCTCACCTAGCCTGCCGTAACAAAACGAATGAATGAGTTGAATGCTCAGTGGGAAATATATAAATGCAGTATAGAATCGGACAACAGAAAGAAGACTCTAACACGTTATACTTACGTGCACATGCAAATATCTTGTATATATATATATATATACATATACTTCTGCATGAAAGAGTTTACTTTTGAAAACCTTATTTATCCAAATTAATTCACCTTGATCTTGTAAAAGACTTCCTTTTTCTCATTTTGACATTCATCCCTTTATTTAATACACACGGTTAAATATTTGGAACAACTCCACTTGAATTAGCCGAAAACCATTTCTTTATCGAAATTTCCCTTTTTATTTTAACCAATCCACATTAGTGTTTTCATTGGAAATGACCCTTTCAACACAGGCCAACATCGTGTTAGAAAATACTTACTTAATCTTTGAAAACCTTTTACAAGACATTCTTGTGTTAATTATGGGTTGAACCACTCAGGTTGCTTAACCACCCATTTACCCACTCACTTTACCTTTTTCATTACTTTATGGACATTAATCAACTTCACACTTACTCGTCCGTTTTAATCATTACTAGAACATTTATTAATTCATTAAAGTTAGGATGTCTTAACACATTTTCACCACACAACTTATTTCTTGACATGTTCCTTAATCATTTATCTTTTTCTTGAAATTTTTCGATAACCGCATACTTCAACGGGCTCTACACTACCAGTTATGTGCACTATATGCCTTGGCCAGTTATTTTGGGTCTTTCATTCCAGGGTTCTGGTCCCACATTAATTATCCCCGCGTCATCCGATTTTCTTTACATGTGTTTTAATATTTTACAAATGTCCACATTATTCCTTCTTTCCCTTTTTTCCCGGCTAAAGGCAAACTCCGGGTTTTCGTGTTACACTTTGAAACTATCATTTCATGTCCTCTATCCTTTAACTTTGCTTTTATTCCTCAATTAGGACCAATTTGTGTAACACCTTTTCCAGTATTTTTATTTCATAAAAATGTTCCACTTTAAGTAAAATTAACATTTTACCCAATTATTTCTAAACTCTACTTTTACTCAATTCTCACAAGTGTAAATTTCTCAAAACACCATTAAGTTACTAACACTAACTTCTTAAGTGTTTTTAGACACCTTAACACATTTCAACCTTTTTGGAGTAATTTTCTTTTCAATTCGAAACATCTTCATTCCATTATTTCCCTTCTAATTTCATAAGTGTTAATCTTTCAAAGCATTATGGAGTTACACACATTAGCTTTCCAATTTTTACCCATTAACACTTATCCAACACTTTTACTGGCCATATTTGCAAATTAGACATTTCTTTACTATTTTATTCAAGAAATCTAACTACACTCAAAGATTACTTTTATAAGAAACTGTCATTTCCTGTTTATCATTACATGTAGCCTTGCAACCTTACATTCATCACACCTTTAATCATTTTTTTACACACTTTGAAAACTAGAATTTATACTTTTCTTATTTCTTATTTAAACCCATCAAAAACTCCTTTAAACTTGTTCACATATTTATTATCAAAATACTACAAGTTTAAATGTATGAAAATATGGATTTTAAATCCGAAAATCCTATTAAATGGGTTAAACATACATTTTATTCTAAAGATTCATAGTACTTGCAAAATTATTATTTTCAAAACATAAAGACATTTTTAATTTTTTCAAACTTAGCAAATGTCCATTTTTCCCCAAACCTCCATCTTTTACATGAAACTTTAGGATGTCATTTCGCCCAATTTAATGTTTAACATCAAATCTCTAGAAAATACACCATTTTCATAAATTACCAACTTTAATGTTCCAAAACTTCGAAATATTTCCTCATCCTCTATTTTCTGATAAAAAAATATTTTACCAACATTTTTATTCCATAAAAATGTTTAACATTAATCTACTAGAAACTACTATTTATTCTTGTGCATCCTACTCATGTAATCCAACAACAAAACTACTAATAATGAAAATAGAGTCTTATATAGATATTTCCACCTCTAATGGAGCTCCAACAATGGTAGGCATGAAGGGTCTAAGAAGATGGCAACCTCCCACCTCCTAAGGTGGCTTCAAGGAGGTTGTCCCACTCCCAAAATCATGCTCCATCAAGTTTTTATGAAAAAACTCCTTTAGAACTCCATAAATCTTTCATTTTTATCCTCAAAGCCCCCAACAATAACTCCATAAATTCGTAGCTCTCCTAATCCATTGTGCAATATACTAAGAAAATAGTGGTTTATGGAGGTGGAATGGGGGTAAAATGTGGATAGAAGCTCGTCCATGGCAGAAGACCACCTCTCTCTCTCTCCCATCTTCTTCTAACTTCAGATGATCAAAATGAGCTAAACAAACCCTTATAAAAACCTTAAAACACCCCTTTTGCCCATTTTGGGCTCATAAGAGCTCGACAGCTCACCAAATCAAGGGCCAAGAATGTGACAGCACACAAGGGTAAACTGATTTATACATTTTCGAGGGGCGTCGTTCGAACCATATGAGGCTCGTTCGAGCGACATGTTTATCTCGTTCGATACCTGGCTTCGCGCGACCTGAAACTGTAATGCAGTGGGACCTCGCACGAAGGTCATCTTAACCTTGCTTCAAATGACACGTATATCTTGTTCGAACGACCCTACTGTCGTTCGAACTCTCCAAATTCCAATTTCTTTATTTTCTTAAATTTGGCCCACAATTTTCCTTTAATTATCATCAACGTAAAAATTTAAATGAAATATTAAATTGGGATATTACAGTGTGTGTGTGTGTGTAGAGAGGGAAAAATTGATAAAATTGAGTGTTCAAAGTGGGTGTTGATTTAGACAAAGCACCCATTTTTTTAGTTTCATTAAATAGGTTTTATTATTTTTCTTAGAAATGGAAGAGATTTCATATGTTTATAGCTTAGAACTGGAGATTTATATAATTTCCCAAATAATTTATAGGTTTAATTATTTCTTTCATTATATAGGAAATAAATTAACCTATCTCTTTTCATTTCCTTATATCATGTTTTCATATCAATTTTTTCTTTTCCTTACATCAGTTTTACTTCTCAAGTTTAACAACAACAATTTAATTTTTCTAGTTGTAATTTTAATATTATAAATGGAAAATATTTTATTCAAGCAAGAAAATGATCTTGATTCATGCTTGCCTGTGTATTTTTAATGATCGTGCTTGTTCCCTTACATTGCTTTGTTATATAATTATATGTCAGAACTTATGTTTCTTGTTATTTCACAAAAGAGGTGTGGTGAGGCTGCTAGGATTATGTAGAAGTACCAAGATGGATTCCAGTGAGACTTAAAAATTGTTTTGATCTCAATCATATATTGGCTAAAATTTTATGCAACTGATCAGTTAAATTCTTTTACATGATTTTTTTCTTGGGAGTTGCTACTAATGTTCCCTTTATAACTTCTTGTGTTATTAATTATGAGTTCATGGATATTAGAAAATGTATGGGTGGTGGAGTGGAAAGAGTTAGGTTATTAAGAGGCTATAAGTGTTTAATTATTTTGTCCTTGTTTAAGTTCGGAAGTTTTGAATTTTGTAGCTTTCATGGTAAATTATGTGATCTTCTTGTTAGGTGTTTTAATGGAATTTTTTTTCGCATACTTTCATAACATTATCGTATGGAAAATTGTCGCATACTTTCTTAACATTCACATTTAGGATAAATTGACGGATGTTCTTAAATCCGTTGAAGTGTTTGCGATACCCTATAAAATTCATAAATAGATTGATCAGGTCTACCATAACAATCATGGGAATCAAAACTTTTGGTAACATTCTTAGCATAAGAAATAAACAGGAATCGAAATGACAAATACAATATAATGTAATATTGGATCCACACAAAACCAACTCTGATACCATTCACCAATGCAATAACAAAATCCATCTCTAAATGTAAATATACATGTACGACTAAACTTAAATTAAAAGAGTACAATAAAAGGATGATCTACACTTGCTTGAGTCCTACAATCCTAGGAGTAAGAAATGGGATATTGCTTGAGGTGTTCCTCCAACAATCCCATATCAATAAAATCTACTGCAATCGATACTTGTAAAAATAGTTTTTAAAAGAAATGTAAACAACAAGCTTATGTAAAATATGATTATAATTGAATCTGTGTCATTTCATAACTACACATCTTCCTCTCGTGTTTTAACATATTTCAAGTTATTAGTTACCCCACCTAACACCCTAAAATACCATGCAATTCTAAACCCTGAACCCATGTATAACTCATGTGATTAAAGTTTTACATCATCCTTCTTTAACCTTTAGTTTCTCATCTTTAGATTCATCTCTTACATTATAAAACATACGTTGTGTTATAGTTTCAAACCTACGGCTAGTCTCATAAAATAACTAATATAACAATAATAGGCTTATATCTCAAGTCTATACTCATTGGACTATCCCATGCCAATAATATAATATACACCTCTCTAGTATATGTAATACACAAATTCGAATCATAAGCTTATAAGTAGACATGCCTATTATAAGTCATATACATCTCTAGTATAACATATAAACCTGTACAATTATCTCTGGTACCTCCATATAATAATCACATATTATATGAGAAAGACTCCATTAACGTTTAATGCCCATACAAAGGTACAATCTTTGGCTTGTAAAAATTAATGAGCATCTCTCGCGCCCACACAAAACGAATGCCTACTCTTATTGCCTTCGAGGATCTCTCACACATACTAGGTACAGTCTTAGGTCTTCCTAAACTTAAGACTTCTGGACAATCAAGGGATAAATCATGTCTACCCATCAGTCATAAAGCCTACTATACCCAAGACTTATGAAAGAAATATCCTCGAAAACTCTCTCGGTCGCGGGTACCTATATGTGTGACCCAGGGGTAAAAATATGACCAGGAAGATCTCGTATACTCACCGGGATACCAGCCCTATCTGCATCGCACATGACCTATTATGGAATCCCTCATGGTACGATACTCTATAAGCACTCACGCATGGTATGCATTGCATATAAAACACGCAAGTAATTTCCACCCTCAGTAATAAGCTAAAGAATACACATACCTAACCCTCACAAACTAGTTCAGGAAATGCACATACACATTTTGGCATTCCTCAGATCATCATAGAAGACAATGAGAGCCAATTCAAGAGTGTCTCCTTCCAAATATTTTTCAACGAGCATAATATCGTACATTACCACACCTCGGTGGCATACTCTCAAGGCAACAAGAAGACTGAGGCTTTCAATAAGATGGTCTTTGATGGAATAAATAAGTGATTGAAAAAAATAAAAGGCTCTTGGGCCAACCACCCCCCTATGTTCTCTAGGCATTTCGTACAACACCCAAGCAATCAAGGGAGGAAACACCTTACACCTTGGCTTATGGAATGGAATCAGTAATACCATAAGAAATAGGTATGTTAACCATCAAGTCCACCTTGGTCAAACAAAACATTAATAACGAAGCGATCAGAGCAGAGATTAACTTGGCTGATGAAAGAAGGGAACTGGCTCTTATAAAGCTATCCTCTTACCAATAGCAATTGGCTAAGCAGTACAGGGGAAAAATAAGAGGATTTAAGTTCGGGGACTATATTTTGAGGAAAATTATGAGTAGTGAAGAGAAGCACTCACGCGAGAAACTGGGTCCCAATTAGGAAGGTCCCTTAAAGATCATTCGTGATGACCTAATGAAAGCTTAATACTTGGAAACAATAGAAGGCAAGGAGGTTCCCAAAGCCTGGAATGCATCCAACCTTAAGTGATTTTATTTTGGATGTTCCAATCTTTTATCTTTCAATCCTTCCCTTGTTCCAATGTTTGAAGTTTCTTTATCTAATTTTAGTAATTCTTTAAGAAGTTATTTATGAATTCTCACACTTAAAAAAGAGGATCAATTATTTGAATGATTTATCCTTGACATATAACTCACAACTATTGTCTTCTCTTAAGAAGGTCTTCTTCAAGACCAAGCAGTTGGGTTATTAAAAACCAATTTTGGAGTCTGGTCAGTCAACACAAAAAGTTTTGATGAATAGCAAAATCTGAACAACGGTTTACTACCGATGAAAAGCCTACTGGGAAACCATAATCACCTCAACCAACTAAGTCATAAAAAAATTCTAGCTGGGGAACTGACGCGACTGAAAATATGTCTCTAGTGTGTGATAATTTCAGTTCAAGTGCAAATCGATCGCATAAGTAATAAACCCGATAAGACGGGGTCGAATCCGTAGGGAAATAGGACGTGGAACGTAAAGATGATAGGTAAGACGGTTAACCCTAAACTGACTCTAGAAAAAGAAAAGAAAAGGTGATGAATTTTTGAGTTTGATATCTACTAACTAAATGAAAATTAAATTAAACTACGTGAGCAGAAGTAAACTTAATGTCATTAACTAATTATGAATTGAGAAAAATAGGTTGGTCTACAATTCTCTGAACCCTAGTACGTTTACCAAATATAAAACTAGTTGGAATTAGATTGTTGATTAAATCCAGTCTTTATTAATCTCAAGCATTACATATATACGGATATTATCCCGCATCATACATAATCAAGAGTAAGAATAAAGCGATGCCGAAATAGCTAACACGCGCGTCATACGCTTAAACACCTCGATTACCTGGGGCAAACGAGGTTAGAAGTCCTACGACGGTTGTGACTACTACACAACATGATTCAATCATTTATTTAATTCAGGGAACTAATTTTATATTCATGCAAACTGCATCGAGTTGGGTTCATGCATCCCAACCCTTAGAAATCTAGCCTAACATGGTGAAATTAGTTAAAATGATGTTTTCAATTGTGCGTGTAATCAAAACCATTATGAAATTAAACCTAGATAAGAAAGAGAATCTAAGAACTTTTGTAAATAAACAAACCATACAATAATTAATCAATTCAAACACTAAGGAATAGGAAGAAACAAACTTTACTCTAGAAATATGAAATTAAAAATCATAAAGTTGTAAAGTTGAGCTCTTAGGGTTCTTAACTTCTTTCTCTCTCCAAAACTATGCAAAAAGGAACTCCCTTAAGTCTGCAACATGTTGGAATAAAAAGACTACATTTTTCAAGAGTTTGATCCATGCAAAACTCTAATTTTGTAGAAGGATAATTCAAAAATTCGACAGCCGAACCGATTCGGGCCAGGGGCATCGGTTCGGTTTGCCTTATACATAGGATTTTGCACTACCGAACCGGTTCTTTTTTCTCATCATCGGTTCAGTTCGTCATTTATAGAAGATTCACCAAGCACTGGATAGGTTCTTTTTCCACTTCATCGGTTCGGTTTGGTTTTTTCAGAACATATTTCTTCCTTGTGATTTTCTCTCAACTTCGAAGCTTCATAACTTTAGATTCGGGACTCGAATTTGGATGCCGTTTCTTCCTATGTTCTTGCAAACTCGGGGTCTTCAACTTCTATTTAGTATTATCGTCCAAATTCCATATGTAAAATTACTCTTTTACCCTTTGACGTTTCTTCATTTCTCTTCTTTCTTTCTTCCGATTTATTTCATTCTTTGTGTACACTAGATAGTCGCAAAACCGATAAAAAATACACGAAACTTGGCGTACTCGTTAGAAAATATTTGTAGCAATGACATGAGATAAATCAACTTGAATTACATCTCACATAGTGTTAAAAGACTCTAAATTATGGGGATAAATATGAAGAATTTATGTCTAATCAAACCCCCTTAACTTAGAACTTTGATCGTCCCAAATAATGTAAAAGAATTAAGACAAGGTCAAACTCTTAAAATGCACTTTATTGGGATATAATACCTCTTTCTCGAGCAAGCTATTGCATTTAGCGTATGCAACAAGCCTTTAAACCCCTGGGTTACCCTAGTAGGACGAGTTGTGTCTCGTGAGGGTTTGCAGTGAATATACCCACAAAATTCGTTTTTCGACTCAAAGAAAAATAAAAATACTTAAAAATTGTACAATTTAAACTCCCAAAAAATGATCTCCGTAAAGTCATATTCACAAGTCTTAAATCAGTGTGTGTGTGTGTGTGTGTGCGAAGCCGAAAATAAAACAGCCAATTTCCACCAATTGATCATTACGTTACTTTCCGAAAATTCGCTTTGATTCAAATACTCACGAGATGCTCTCACAAATGAATCACTCGGAATGTGGCTATTCCTCTCGGTATGCGTGATTTATAAGAGTAAATGTAATGGGCACAAGGTCCCGCACACAAATTTGAAAGACAAAATTTTTATGGCGAAAAGATCTCTTCATCGGAATACGGTCATTTGAAAAACGGGAAACATCATCTCTTATTCACACAAATTAATCTCTCTTATTATCTTTTCGTGTCTTAGCTCTCTACGCAGTAATTAATTTCAAAATTCGGACTCGGTTAGGACTTTCTCGGGTTATAAGGTGTATTGGGTAAAGTTGGGAATGGTTGGACATTTCGGAATTGGAAAATATTCTTATGTTGTCCTTTGACACTTTTTTGGGCATTTTCCCCTTTTCTCTTATGTTTCAATTTTTTCTATTTGCTATTTTTGTTGTTCATTATTCTATTTTTCTTGCCCCTTTTTGGACTTAATTTCTTAATCTTCCATTTTTTTTCACAATTCCGAGCTATTTGGGTTGTTCCGGTTACAAATGAAATTGGGAAAATTATATTAGGCTTAAATTGGGTTGCAAAGGAAAAATTTTCACAACTCTTAATGGATAATGTTTTTGGGTAAACAAACGATGGCCTAACTTCATTGTCCGAATCACTCATTAATTTTACCATACGCGCCTTGAGATTAACTTAGTTTAGAGATATGTTAGCGCGCTTTTCAAGATAAGAGCTCACACGTTTCCCTTAACCAATCAAAATAAAGGATTTAAGATCCTCAACGACTTATTTAGAGCTAAATTGTACTTTGAGTTAACCATTAACCCGAATTGATTTAATTACTCGCAAAAGTGAAAAGCTCGAAATCTCACCAGTTAGATTAATCTCCACACTTGTTCGTAAAGTCGTTAATTTTATTTCAATTTCCATCTTTGGTCAATTTCACCTTTGTGCATATGAAAATTTACAATTTGACACTTAAAAAATTCTGACATTTTTGAAGCTTTTAAATTCCAATTTTTATTTATTTTGAAGAAAATATTTTCTAGCTTTTTCAGATTTTTTTGGGGTATTTTGGAATTTGTGAAATTTTGAAGTGCATGCGTACCCCCCCCCCCCCCCCTAACTTAGACTTTTCCAAAGTCCCTATGCAAAAGGACTAAAATCTAAATTAAAAGGAGTGTACATAAAAAAATAAACAAAGGACAAAATGCAACATTGTATTAATAAGAGCAAGTACAAGAAAGGAAAGGAAATAAATTACATAGTTCTTCATTACCAAAAATAATTACAAGCAAGTAAGTACCCAAAAGTTGAAGAATTACATATTACCAACAACAACACAAACATCGAGCTACTGAGGGGGTGGGTTTGACTGGCCGGGGGTAGTGGGGGTCATACGCGTCATAAAAGTATGTCGACGGTGGAACACCCATATGAAGGCGATAAAGCTCAGCTTGGAGGCGATGCAGCATGCTTGCATCACGCTGGTTCGCTTGGCGGTCAGCACGGTATTCATTAATGAACCCGTCAAAGCACATTTCCAGGGCAGAAATGCGACGATCGAGCTTCGCACCCACCGACTCGTAATCTGAATCAGATTCTTCATCATATTCCTCTTTCGTGCCCTCAACTATCTCAATATCCTCGACCTCTTCCTCCTCCTCGTCATCTTCATAATCATCCTCATCCTCATCCTCATCCTCATCCTCATCATCCATCCTCACTGCTCGTATCACATCCCTTTATTTTGCGCTCCTTAAGCAGGATTCCTTCCCAATGGGCTTTGGAAGACGGGGAAATGCTCGGGGTGTCTCAATACCAACATCGACGAGGATCGAGGTGATGAGGCGGGGATATGGGAGAGGGGTTGTACCCTTTTGATCCAAGGTTGCATAAAGAATATCAGTGTAGAATATTCGGGCAAGATGGATAGTGGTATCGGGATTGAAAAGGTGGTAGACAAGGTTAGCTTAGCGAGGGCGCATTGTCAAATCATTGGAAGTTTGTAGGATATTGGCGCAGATGATGTGGAAAATGATACGGGCTTTATCATTAATATTTCCCACCGAAAAATTCTCCCGAACCCAATTTTCATCGGGTGCAAGGCGGGCGATGCACGTACTTTTGGGAATTAGGGCGGCATTAGTGGGGTAGCTCTACCGGTCAGGGATAGAAACCCCCATTGCTTCTAGCTTCCGGGATAGAATCTCCAATGAAAAGGGGATGGGAGTCGCGTCGACATAATCTTGGGCTTCAAACTCGACCATGCGGACGAGAAAGTCATAAAAATAGTGTATTTTGTCCCCCAACACCACTTCATGGGTCTCGTTGAAGAAACGACACAACCTCCTTGGAAGTAAAAGGCTCATGACGGAGGGAGGTAACTCGTTCCATTTTACTTGGCACTCAATGTGTAATTTGTGGGAAGGACTGAAAAAGCGCTCGGACCATATGCGCTCAATTGGCGAATGGAACTCCCCATTACCATCGGGGAGGATTTCAATGGAGGTGTACTTGGCGGGGAGAGCCCTATTTGCCATGGGAAATAACGTGGTGCTGTTGGAGAGAGAGAGAGAGAGATAGAGTATGGGAGGGAAGTGGATAGTGTGTGGAGAAAAGGGTGGGATATGGTGTGTATTTATAGATGGTGTGTGGAGAGTGAGGGGAGGTATTTTTAGGGAAAAAGGGGTGACTAATAGAGGAAAAAGGGGGGAAGAATGGGGAGAATTCTGAATTGGAGGGAAATGAAGAGATTGGGGGGAAGGGGGAAGAACCTAAGGAAGTAAAAAAGTTCTACACAGGGCGAACTAATTCCCATGATTTTTATGGCACCAAAGAAGTTGGAGGCAGACCATGGCGATGCTCTTCAGCTGGCCATTGATCATACTGTGGAGTCATTCAAAGGCTCTAGGAACTTCTTCCTTATCAATAATAGGACCTACCTCCGCGGCTACCAGGAGCTAAGGCATAGGATTATAAAGAACTTCCCTGAGACGACGGAGAAGGTTCTTGCCTGGAGACTGAGTGATGCTGAAAACCAAGAATGGATTGCTGAGCTAAAGTCCGCGGAGGAGGAGAAAGCTAGGCTCAGAGAAACAGCTGAGGCGGCAGTAGAGGACGAGGAAACTGAGATTTCCGCGGATGGAGAGGAGGGTGATTATCAAGATAATGCAGCCTCATGATCTCATTGATACAGGGCTACGTCCCTTCTGTTACTTTACTTTTGTAGTGGCTGCAGCCAATTTGCTTGTAATCTTAACTGATAACATCAAGGCTGCGGACACTTTTACATGATTTATACTTAAGTAAATGTTTCTATACTTGCATGCTTTTTCTTTTGCTGACCGAATACATAACTTAAGCTTTGAGATTTGCTTGCTTTATTGAATGAGCCTTCTGCGGCACCAGTATATAAATGTTGTGTAGACATGTGGCTGCGGCCACTCTTCTTCGATTTTTCTATTCCTTCCATCTTTATTATTGAAGGCTTGGGGTGCCGTGGCGCTTTAGCCAAAGCATCACTTTTTTTTATCTACAGCCATACTCATTGGGATGTGGCGTATTTGTACTCTGGCTAGCACTGTGGACCATTGGGTCACTGATATGGTCACTGATTGCTTCAATGCTTTAATGACTGTTTGAATACAACTGCTTTATATTTAAAAGATCCGCGGCGCCATAGCATACATATTTCTGCCGCGGCTATGTCTATAATGGTACCTATACACGGGATGTGGACCTTTGCCCCTTTCACCAACGGTTGGAAGTGCTGCAGCTTGAATAGGGCCGCGATCGTTTGATAAAGGTTGCCTTCATATTTAAAAGTGGTAGCTACATATTTAGGTTTTCACTCATGGGCCGCAGCACCTTTTAGTGTTTATAACCCATCTTTTATAGCTTTGTTTGTTTTCATCCCATAACCAATATAGATCATATAGAGTAGGCTATATTTTTTCCCATGGCTTCCCCTTTAGTCGCTTTAACTGTCTGAAGCTTTTCAAAGGTCGCTTTTAACGGTTGCAGCTATATTAATAAGACTATTGTAGATTTTAGGCCCCTTCATTTGAACATGAGCCTTTGTATATATACGGGATACTTTCAATCCTCCCCAGGCTGGGTTATGCTATCAAGCCACCCAGAGCTAACATATAGGATATTTTCAAGTCTCCTCAGGCTGGGTTATGTTATTAAGCCACACGCAACTACCATATAGGATATTTTCAAGCCTCCTCAGGCTGGGTTATGTTATTAAGCCACCCACAGCTAAGATATAGGATATTTTCAAGCCTCCTTAGGGTGGGTTATGTTATTAAGCCACCCACGGCTAACATATAGGATACTTTCAAGCCTCCTTAGGCTAGGTTATGTTATTAAGCCACCCACAGCTAACATATAGGATATTTTTAAGCCTCCTCAGGCTGGGTTATGTTATTAAGCCACTCGCAGCTTTGGATATATATAAAGCCACCCCTGGCCAGATATTACAAATCTCTCGACTTAACGACGCATCCGAAAGCCAAGAGCGGGCATTGGAAGCCCTTATGAGTGATGTTGTTATCCAACCTGTATAACTGCTTCTAATATTCGCTATTGCCACTTTTAATTATCATCAACTTTTGAACAATCAGGCGTCTTGTCGGGCATCATTGCCCATTTAGATATTATCATTCCCGATATAACATATTGCTTCGGATCGGGATCTGTTTAAGACAAAAATGGTCTTTATAAGATAACATTTCATGATAATGAGAATCAAAATATGACACTATGAAAGTGAACGTGATTTTATAACTATTCATATATACATGACTTTGTAAGGATAACACAAAATTTTAGTTTAAAACAACATAAGTGGAGTTGTCACTATAAAGTAGACAGATGGCATATAAGGGATAAGCATGGAAAATGAGCACGTGGTAGGTGAGATAAGGCTGCATCCCCTAAACATCTTTGAGGAACCTCCACAGCATACCTTGCCAAATTAGCCTTTCAACTTCATCCTTCAGAGCATAGCATTGCTCAGTGTCATGGCCATGGTCCTGATGGAATCTACCCCACGTAGTTGTGTTCCTCTTATGGGGTGGAGCTCTCAGCTTTTCTGGCCACTTCAACAGCTTGTCTTCTTTGATGAACTCAAAGATCTCTTCAATTGGGAAGGACAACGGAGTGTAGGCCCCAGATTTCTTCTCTTCCCTCTCCAGCCTCCTTTTTTGGCACATGCTAACTGCTTCTGTGTCCAGATCCTCTTGAACTGTCACGGTATCAAAGGCAGTTGGAGCTATCTTCTTGGGTGACGCGCCCACGTTGGGTGAGGCCGCGGCCTCTAGCATTAGTACCCTCTGAGTCAAATAGTTGACCCGGGTCTGGAGTGAAGCATGACTATCGTAGAGGTGGTTGAGGTGATTGTACAACTGCACAATCTCGTCTTTGATTTATGTGCTCTGGATGGACTCTCCTTCCATTTTCTGCTTTTGTTAGTCTTTACAAAGTATATATATAATCTGGGACAAAACCAGAGAAGTGAGTAATCACAGAAACATTGGAGCAACTAAGTAGGAAATGGGGATGCAGCGTTATACTGCTGCATTGTTGAAGGGTGCCTCGTCCAGTATAGCACATAGGTGCACTGCCGTGGCCTTTGTATGACATTCACCAAGGTTGAGCTGGAGACCTCCTGAGTCCGTTCCTTGATATTTTGAAGGTTCTGTAACATAACCGCACTAGCACAGGCTGCGGCATGAAGGTGTTTAAACTACCTGCCGCATCCCTTGCTAGGCAGGGGGGAAGCAATCCCAAAATCGAAACCTAGAAACTGAGTTTTTCTCCCAAAACATGGGGAGAGCATGCTTACTAGGGTCTATCCATGAGAGAATAACCGCTCAGTGTACACAATGGAACAATTCGAATGATAAACCCTAGATCATAGGCAAAGAACAACAAAAATGGGCGTAAACATAATTCTTCCCTAAACATTCATCTTTTTGGGGGTATAGCCCATCATGCTTTTCAGCACTATCTAGATGAAATGATATCACAGGGGCATGTAAGATAGATCCAAGGTCATAAAAGAGAGACCAGAACAGATCTGAATATACAAATTACCCATTTAAGGGTGTGAATATAAAATAGAGCGCAATAACCAGAATATACTCGTGAGACAATGATCCAAAGGATCCCCACGAATAAAATAAGGTGTTGAAGAACTCAAAATATAGAGAAACAAGATTGAAATATCTCAGTTCCCACAGACGGCGCCAAACTGATGATACGAGAAATCAGTCATAAGACGTTCTCATACCAGCAAGTCAACAGTAAAGTGTGTAATAAGTAATAAAGCAAGTAAATATAGAGAAGACAAGACGTAGAGTGGTTCAGCCCCTAAAATAGTCCTACGTCCACTGTGTTTCTCCATTCTCATTATATGCGTTACATTATACAATATAATCATGCCTAAGGAGGCGTACAAGTATGAGAATAAAGGAGAGTACATGATGACTGATGATTCCGGTGTGCCGGAGAGGTAGCTGTGATATGGATGAGTAATTCTCGAGTTGTATATAGGGGAGGTGTAGAGAGAATCATTACTGTAGAAACTGCTCCGGTTGTGTGGAATCGATCCTCCCATTTTGAGGTGTGGACCTCTATTTATAAGAGATATGCTCACGTGCAATGAGCACGTGACGCACGAAGTCTGGAGTTAGGATGGAGAGGGATGCGGCTTGTAAAGCAAACAACCTAAGCGCCATATCCTGTAACTAGCGAAAGATAAAGGTGCTACGCTATGGACTGTGTGGGTTCGCGGCACGTTGATTGTGACCGCACCCCTTGATGAGGGGTCGCGCCCTGTATGAGGTAGGGTCACGCCCTGTATGAGGTATAGGTCGCGACATGTAATCATGTGAAGAATAACATACCATCCGCAGCAGGGTGCTATATTTGTACTATCAATATGCCCCCAAGTCGTAGTGCCAAGAGAATTCGATTGGGGCTGTGGCTTAGTTTAGTTTCCTTATGTGCTGTGGTAGTTTTCAAGGCGACAATTCGTCTTCCGTGCTCTCTTATATAAATTGTTTCAGGTCGTGGACTTCATTACATTTCCAAAACTTTGAGAGAAAATCGAGAGAGAATTTATGTGTGTTCATCTTCTTTCATTTCCCAGCAAACCTTCGAGGTTGTGCGTGGCAGTTCCAAGGTGGCGTGAGGCTGAGCATTGTTGGTTTCTTCATTTTTAGGTAATTTTTCAACCAATCTTTGTAAATAATTTCGTAGCTCGTACTTCCTCTTTGAATATACAAACATATGAGCTTCTGCATTGCTTGATAGAAAACTAGGGTTTCAATTGAATACTCTGTTATTACCCTAGAATCGAACATACAAGAACGCTGAGCACATCAATAATTGTTAGGATCAATCTTCATATGTTGTACTTGACCCCTGATCTACCAAACGCCATGAAAATCATATAGTTGTTCTTGTTGCTTGGGAGAATGGATGACTCCTCGTCCCAAATGACAAAATCTACCGGGAAGTAGAAAGTGTCAATTTGGACAATTACATCCTCAATAATTCCCCGAGGCATCTTCACAAAGTGACCCATGAGTTGGAGAGTCATATTCGTAGGCTTAAGGCCCCCCAGGTCTAGTTGCTTATAGATGGAATAGGGGAGAATTTTAACACTCGCCCCTAAATCTATTAGCTCTCTTTCTATTCAATTCTTCTCCATGATGCACAAAATGGTGGGTGCACCCGGATATTTACATTTTAATGGAAGGTCACTCAACAGTACCGAGTCGACGTTCTGTGTCAAAAACACATTTTTCTTTACCTTTAGCCTACGTTTCACCGTGATTAAGTCCTTAAGAATCTTAGCATATGCGGGAATTTGCTTGATGGTCTCGAGGAAAGGTAAATTGATCTTTACTTGCTTAAGAACGTCCAAAACATCGCCACGGGAGCTCCCTTTTTGAGATGGAACAAACCGTTGAGGGAACAGCGCAACAGTGGGTGGTTTCACTATGACTTTGTCCCCACTAATGTTGTCTTCATCATCACTCTCATTCAAGGGGTCATCTTTGACCTCTTTCATGGCGGGCGAAACTTCCTTATCTTTGGGTTCGTCATGTGGGAGAGGTGATAAATCAACAATTCCCCCACTACGTAGAGTGGTAATCAGACTACATTGCTCTGGATGGTCGTGGGATGTAGCGCTAACACTAGATTAACCTTGGGGAGGTCTTTCTCCTTGGGCTAGAAACTTACCCCATTCAGGACACGTTACCCTTTTCTTCGAATCCATGCCGTGAAACTTGTGAAGAATTTGTATCATCCCATTACAAAAGTGGAATTGTCTTGTATTGTATGGAAGTAGAATGCACTTAGGGGTGACAGTTCACTTAGGATATAAGAGTTCTTTCATGGGACGATACAGTAGATCTCCCTCACCTAGACCAAAACTAGCATTTTCTTACATATCTCTTTCTCCAAATGACTCGAAATCCTCACTCGGTGCTCTAGAAGTTTAACTCGAGGTGTGACTCATAATGGAGTTAGGTGGTGTAGGAGATGGAACCTAAAACTGTGGTATGTTAGGAGTATCTGGACTATTGGGGTTGTACTCAAATATGGGATTTTCGTGAAAGCGAGTGGGAGTTGCTTGAGGAGTTTGTTACGGATTTTGCATGAATAGACCTTGAGAGATGTTAATATTTTTTTTTGCTTTTCTTCTATTCTGATTTTTTTTTTGTCTTTTTAAGATTTGGAATCAATTTTTGGATTAAATCGACTTAACCTAAAAGTCTACCTAAATCCCTGGAAACGGCGCCAAAAACTTGACACGGCATAAAATGTGTCTCTAGTGTGATAATTTCAGTTCAAGTTCAAGTGCAAACTGATCGTGTAAGTAATAAACCCAGTAAGACGAGTTCAAATCCTCAGGGAAATAGGACGTGGAACGTAATGACGATAGGTAAGACTGTTAACCCTAAACTGACTCTAGAAAAGGAAAAAAAAAGGTGATGAATTTTGGAGTTTGATTTCTACTAACTAAATGCAAATTAAATTAAACTCCATGAGCATAAGTAAACTTAATGTGATTAACTAACTATGAATTGAGAAAAGTAGGCTGGTCTACAATCCCCCGAACCCTAGTACATTTATCGGATATAAAACTAGTTGGAATTAGATTGTTGATTAAATCCAGTATTTATTAATCTCAAGCATTACATATATGAGGTACTAGTCCGCATCATAAATAATCAAGAGTAAGAATAAAGCGATGTCGAAATAACTAACACGCGCGTTACACTCTTAAACACCTCAGTTACCTAGGGCAAACGAGGTTTAAAGTCCTATGACGGTTGTGACTACTACACAATACGATTCAAAACCATTATGAAATTAAACCTAGATAAGAAATAGAATCTAAGAACTTTTGGAAACAAATAAACCATATACAAATTAATCAATTCAAACACTAAGGAAGAAGAAGAAACAACCTTTACTGTAGAAATCTGAAATTGAAAAACATAAAGTTGTAAAGTTGAGCTCTTAGGGTTCTTAACTTCTTTCTCTCTTTAAAACTATGCAAAAAGGAACTCCCTTAAGTCTCGAAACATGTTGGAATAAAAAGACTACGATTTTTTTAAGAGTTTGATCCATGCAAAACTCTAATTTTGCTGAAGGATAATTTAAAAGTTTGACAACCGAACCGAACCGATCCAATCCGGGCTAGGGGCATCGGTTCGGTTTGCCTTATACATTGGATTTTGCACCACCGGACCAGTTCTTTTTTTCTCATAATCAGTTCAGTTTATCATTTACAGAAGATCACCAAGCACCGGACCGATTCTTTTTCCACTTCATCGGTTCGGTTTGGTTCTTTTAGAACATATTTCTTCCTTGTGATTTTCTCTCAACTTCGAAGCTTCACAACTTTAGATTCGGGGCTCGAATTTGAATGTCATTTATTCCTATGTGTTTGCAGACTCGAGGTCTTCAACTTCTCTTAGGCTTCTCATCCGAATTTCAGATGAAAAATTACTCTTTTGCCCTTTGACTTTTCTTTATTTCTCTTCTTTCTTTCTTCCGGTTTCTTTCTTTCTTTGCGTGCACTAGACACCTGCAAAATCGATGAAAAATACACGAAACTTAGCGTCCTAGTTATAAAATGTCAGTTGAAATGATATGATATCAATAAACTCGAATTACAATGCATGGAGTGTTAAAAGACTCTAAATTATGGGGAGAAATACGAAGAATTTATTCCTAATCAGGAACGACCCCACAATAGGTACATTTTTGCTTTTTTGGTTCCAAGCCTAAGGTTAAATGTGAAGACATCACTTTAAAGGTAAGACCAAAATACTGCACATCACTTAGGAAACGAAGAATGTAAAATTTTCCATTAATACTTATAAGTCAATATTGGGAAAATAAAAAGCAAAAGATTTACAAAAAGAATGATAAATGTGACCAAATTAACCACATGATCACGGCTGCTCATTTATCGGAATTCTAACTCTTGTGGGAGGCCTATCCAATTATGTGGGAATGGCGGTCGGAGTCATATCTCTGATCCTTGATGGCCCTCTAAGACTCACCCTATCAACTAAGTGTTAAGGTCGGTAAAGTTTCTCATCACCGTCAAATCTAAAATTGTCAGGATATTTGCATATCATGCAGACTGTAATGGCATCTATTAGAGTCCATGACATATCGGGCATGAAAGAAGGGCTGGGATGCTCCAAGTAACCTGGGTCATATTAGTAACATAACTCTGAATCTCGTGGGACCTTCGCCACTACAAGGTCATTACGCTAACCGTTCTTATAACTAACGCTCCGAGCATCATTATAGAAAGAATCCATTTTTATAAGAGCCTCATCATAACCATCCACCCAAACCTGGAGAGGTTGTTTATGGAATAAGAATATGAGGCGATCAACCTTCTCAGTCAGATTCTTAATAGTTAATGTTGGTTGAGCAGGGTTATCTTTTTTTTCTCCAACTCGTCATCTTGATGATTCCATTTCTTCCGTTGAGAGGAATATTGGCCCTCGGTCTTTTTTTTTTCCAGCTCCTCCATCAAACAGGTGTTTTCCTTTTTAAAAAATAAATCACCCTCCTCATTCTGCTCGACCGATTTGGGCTTTTTAAGTCCCTCAAGCTCAGCCCTCAAAGTGTTGTTCTCTTTTTATGTATCGTGGTGACCTACATAGCGCCCAAAAGATGAGAATGGAGAACATACTCCTTCTTTGAATAAACAGTTATTATGGAAACTAAATTATAATCAAATCCACTTCTCTCCTGTAAATCGGTTAGCTTTCCTTTATAGTCGGGTTTAAGACTCAACAATAATTCTTTGTGATTATGTTGGGCAACACAGATCATGTCATGGTAAGTAGCATTGACTGCAACTACTTAATGAAAGAGGTAGCATAGGCCTAAGTATGCCTTTTTGGCTTGGACAGACACATCAAGGCCTAATAACTCATCAAGTTCCTCATCATTGGCTTCGTTATGAGCAGTAGCGAACAACCTACTGTGCCTTTGCTAAAAATCTCTTCAAATAGTGACCGGTGCTGCTAATATTATATTAAACTATATGGACATATGGTCGGACATATGAGCTTACTAAGGAAGAAACTCGTGAAAAACTAAACGAAACATCAATGATTGGTACAAGTTATTAATTTCATTGAAAGGGTTACAATGGGGGCACACCCCTACATCGATGAAAATAAAATGAGAAAGAAAAAATAAAAGAAGAGTACGATATCCCTAACATCCCAAGGAGCCTATTTCTCGACTTTCTCCTTATCGGTTCCATGTTCGGCCTCCATTTAATTAGGGTCACTGACTGGCTCAATAGTAGCCAGTGCTTGATTTGTAGCCCGCTCCTCCGCGCTGACCTCATCCTCATCATCAACATCCTTATCAAATTATGGATGGGAGTCTGGAAGATGCTGGTTGAAGAAGTCGGACTCCTCCACAGTGCTATATCTTTATCCTATCCATTCTCGAAGAACACATTTTTGAGGTAGGCGATCTAAATAACAGTATCTGTAAAGGACTTGTCCTAGCCCCGGGTGAAGGCGTCTTCCTTAACATTCGCTATAGTATCCAAGACTTCTTCTACATTGACCTTAGCCTCAGTTATTATCATTTTAACAAGGTCAACCGCAATCTTTACACCATTAGACTCCTTTTTTTCCTGCTCGGCAGTGGCCATGGCTACATCAGATTCTTTTATCTTGTTTTAGAGATTTACCTTTTCTGTCTCCAGTCTTTAAACCCTATTATCCAATTTCTATTTCTCAACCATCTGGGCCTCGTTAGCACGCTTCAAAAACCTTGAATGAGGAAGGGCAGAGGAAACTGATCTGTGTGTGGGGAAAACCCCAGATTTGATGAAGTCCATGGGGGAGATTGGGAAGAGTAATCATAAATTGGGTAACACCTTTACCCTTTTTAATAGTCTTCCTCCCCACGATTTCTAGTTAGGGAGGTTTCTCATTTCTTGTCCTCTAAGAAAGAGGTTCGTGTTACCTCATATGGGAGTTATCAAGATCTAAGGAGTTGAAAGACCCCCCCAACATTAACTTTCTTGATCACTGGCCGAGCAGGTGGAGGAGACTTGGTACCAGCATGTACAGTACACACATTTTCAATGATCAAGTTGGTAATCTTCCTCTTCACCATGCCACTTGAAGAGATAGTGGAGGGGGCTAAAGACATGTCTAGGGGTTTTAAAGAGGATGGAGTTATTTCCTTTATTAAATCATCCCCTTCTAAATGTTGAGGGAGCATTCTTTCTTTGGAACTTTGGTCACTTTTCGAATCAGAAGTAGAGGCCTTCATATCGTTCAAAGTGATATGGATGATGGACCTTTTCTCTATTAGCCTTGTGACAGAGGAGGTGGTAGTGCTCTTGTAATCGAGTAAAAATGTGGTCGACCTTGGATGCTCGGTAGTCCTCGCTCTTTACTGGATGGACGAAATAATCTTAAGATTAGTAAAATTGACGTTGATATCTTGAGGGATCTTGTTCTTTCTCTTCACTATAAAAAAGAACAAAAGATTAGCATTGATAAAAAAAGGAATCTTATAGTCAACATAAAAACTTTCCAACATATTCCTTGCCCATCCTGAGAGCATCTCGACCCTTATAAGGACATTTTTCTTCCATTATCAATTATATGTCGTACGTCGTTACACCATTGAAGATATTCAAGCTTGCATCGTCATCCATGGATCCGAATATCAAAGAAATCAAGGAATCAATGTTTTATATAGCCGAACCGGTCCGCCTATTTAAAAAAGGAATAGGTCTTCCACGGACCGATCCTCTCCATTTGGAAAAAGAACCGGTCCGCCCCTCCGGACCGATCCGCCTCAATCTGAATCGATCCGCTTTGTTCAGAAACCAGTAGACCCCGGATCGAATGCGAACCAAAGTATCTCCTTGAGAAAACAAACCGATCCGACCCCGGATCGATCCGTATCCATACCGGATCGGTCTGCCTGGGATAAATTCGAGCAGATCGTGCAGAGATTTTTCAGGCCCAGTTTTTCCTTTATAAACCATCTTTGGGGATGTGTTTAGCAAGACTTTTATAGGCGATTTTTAGAGTCCAAAAACTCTAAGTCTTCACCTTTGTGAGTCCCAAGACTCATGTTTTAATTCACACAATTTTCCAAACCCTTGTGAATCCGTTTGCAACCCAAGAACACAACCGTGTGTCTGTTCATACCCTTGTGGAGAAGACCGTACTTCTTCTTCATTGTTTCCCTCCTGGAAAGGGAAACTTCCAGCCGCCGACTAGAGATCCGACGCCTGCGGGTAATTCTTTGTCTCTGTATTTTCATTGTAATCCGAGAAATTGTATGTTACAATATTATAATGAAAATAAATGGTTTTGCCCCTTTGGGGGATTTTTCCTCAAATATGTGTGTTTGAATGTTCTTGCATGTTTCATCATCTTGTTCAATAACATATAGCTGCATGTTTAGGACTTAACTGATAAAACTGAGTTTAATTAAACAATATTTCTATTTGGACGCACGTGCACTCTTTTAAATTGGTATCAGAGCCAATTACACAACTTTACCGTGTAATTTTCCCCAAATTTTTTCTAAGATATCAATTTTCAGAAAAATTGATTTTTGAAAACAAGTGTGTTCATAATGGAAAAATTATATAATAAAATGACAGCTTTTTACGGGACAAACTATGCATACTGGAAAGTCCGCATGAGATCTGCTTTAAAAGCCATTGATGAACGTGTCTGCATCTTGGTTGAAAGAGGGTGGACACCTCCCTCCGTCACCATTGATAATGTGATCAATTTAAAACCCGTCACTTCTTGGACTGGAGAAGAATTTAAATGGTCATCATTCAATTCTAAAGGGTTAAGTGCCATTTCTGTATCCGTCACACCTGACGAGTTCCGACGTATAATGACGTGCACCACGTCAAAAGAGGCATGGGATGTTTTGCAACTTACCCATGGAGATACGAATGCTGTGAAAGAGTCTAAACTTCAAATTTTAGCAACTCAATTTGAGACCATCACCATGCATGAAACTGGATGTTTTGGTGATTTTTATGCTAGGCTTTCAGACATTGTTAATACTAGCTTTAATCTCGGTGAACATATTCCTAATGCTAGAGTTGTTAAAAAGATTCTTCGTTCTCTGCCTAGGCTTTTTATCCCTAAAGTCACTGTGCTAAATTCTATGGATAATTTAAATACGCTAAAATTGGAAGAACTTGTAGGCGACTTGAAAACATATGAAATTGATATGTTTCCTAAAACTGCTAAGCGTAAAGATAAGGGAATTGCACTTAATGCCCAAGAAAGAAAGAGTGAGGGGTCTGCAAGAAAGAGGGGATAGTCAACTAGAAAAAGAGAGACAGATACGTCTAATTCTAAGTGTGATTTTGACTTAGATGATTTGGCCCTTTTTGCTAAAAATTTCAAGAGAATTCTCAAATTCAAGAAAAATGGTAATTTTAAAGATAAAAAGAAGTTTGAGAAAAATAAGTTTGAAAAGAAAAATGAAAAAGTTTTTAAAGATCCTCCTAAGAAAGAAAGTGAGAGATGCTTTGAGTGCGATGGTAGGGTCCATAGAGCTTTTGAGTGTGCTACTAGGCTAAACAGAGAAAAGGGCAAAGCTGTCCTCAATGCTACCCTTAGTGACGATAGTGAGATCGAGTCGGTGGATTCTGGAGACGAGTCACCGCATGATTATAACTTCACCGCATTCATGGCTAGTCATGTGAGCACTTCTAGTTCTCCTCACGATGATGAGGATGTTGCTTCACAGGGACACCTCGACTGTGAGATCGATGTGAGTGAGGGGGAGGATGACTCAAGTGAGAGCGAGAGTGGTCTTCAACGCGCCTACTCCGAGCTATATTCTGAGTCTTTTAAAACTAAAAAGCGTAACAAAGCATTAGTTCTTAGGATCACCGCTTTAGAGGAAGATTTAGGAAAATCGAGAGAAAGAGATTCATCCATGTGCACTACTTTAAGAGAGAGAGAGAGTCTGCCTGTGTTGAGAAAGAGAGTTTGTTTAGAGAAAGAGAGAGCTTGTTTAGAGAGAGAGAGTTATTTTGAGAAAGAGAGAGGGGACTTGACTAAACAAGTGGCTAGTCTTACGAGTGAACTCCATTCCTCCGTGGAAACTCGGAAAAAACTTGAAGCCCTTGTTGCCCAGCTTACTCATGATCTTAAGAGAGCACGGGAAGTCAAGGTACAAATCAATGACAGATCTGGGAAGATGGGAAAGATGCTCCTCGACCCCGCTTTAGGTTTTGGTGATCGGCAAGGAATTAGTTTTGATGGTGCCTCCACGTCCCAAATTGCACCTGGACCAGTCTTTGAGTTTACTACTACTCCTTATGGTCATCGCCAAAATCCACGAAGGAGAGTTCGACCAAGAAAATCAAACCAAGGTCCGCCTAAGACTGTGTTCTTTTGTACATGTTGCAAAAGAAAAGGCCACTTGAGGGGGTTTTGCTATAGTTTGGGTCGAACACAACGTACTTCTGCTCCACCTCGTCATACTAATGAGTTTGCCAGTCTGAGAGAGCACGTTGAGTTTTTAGCCACCACGTCACAGAGTTTGATGGAGGAATTCCGACGAATGTCTTTGTCGTTAGTGAATGCTTCTGACATCCGGCAAAAACCAACAACAACAAGGGTAAACAAATGGTTACTACTTCTTGGGTGCCTAAGAAAGATAAGAAAGCCCTTGTTGTTCATGTTGCTCTCAAAGCACATAATACCTCACAGTGGTATTTTGATAGTGGGTGCTCTAGACACATGACATATGATGTCTTATTTTTTACCTACCTAGAGGAATATAAGGAAGGAAGAGTCACCTTTGGAGATGGGAGAAAATCTATCATTGTAGGAAGAGGTACTGTAGAGTTACCAGGATTTCCTAAGCTAGAGAATGTTTTATACGTCAAAGATTTGAAAGCAAACCTTCTCATCATTATCCATTTGTGCGACGCTGACTTCGCAGTAAAGTCTGATCGGGACGCTTGTAATGTCTACAATAAATTCGAAAAAAATTTAGTGCAAGGGGTGAGGACCGAGGATAATTGCTATGGGACTATGCCCACTTCCTCACTTGTATGCAACAGCGCCACAATCACTCCTATGGATTTGTGACACCAACGTCTAGGTCACGTGAACGTGAGAGATTTGACTCGTTTAGCTAAAAAGGACCTAGTACGTGGCTTACCATCTCTTGGAAAGTCAACTTCCACGATTTGTGGACCCTGTCAGTTGGGAAAGCAATTTCGAAGCCCCCATCGAACGTTGCATTCCATTACCACCTCCCGTGTACTTGAGCTGATTCACATGGATCTTATGGGTCCTACTCGTATTGAGAGTTTGGGTGGTAAGAGGTATATCCTTGTGATGGTAGATGATTTCTCCAGATATTCTATTGTAGGTTTTCTGAGGGAGAAATTTGATGCTGTTGAGTTTATAACGACCAAGTGTCGTGTCCTAAAAAATCAACAGGGAGTTTCGATTAATAGGATCCGTAGTGATATCGGCACAGAATTTAAGGAAGCAAAAGCAGATTTGTACTGTGATAGCCTTGGGATCAAACATGAGTTTTTTACTGTGAAGACTCCTCAACAAAATGGGATTGTTGAGAGAAAGAATAGGACGATCCAGGAAATGGCTAGATCTATGCTTCTAGGTCGTAATGTTTCTAGGAAATTTTGGGCAGAGGCAGTGTCTACTGCATGCCACACGGTGAATAGGGTTTATCTGCGTCCACACACACTTAAGACGCCTTATGAATTGTAGATCGACAAGAAACCCAAACTTGCATATTTCCGTGTTTTTGGGAGTAAGTGCTACATCCTAAGGGATCGATAGCAATTAGGAAAGTTTGACTCCCGAAGCGACTAAGGAATCTTACTAGGATATTCATCAAATAGTAGAGCATATCGGGTTTTTAACCTGAAGAGCTCTAAGGTTATGGAATCAATAAACGTCACCGTGCAAGATGACGAACCTCTGACGGTTATTGATCCTAACCTTCAGTGTGAGGATGAGGACTTTTCTGGTAGTGACTTACTTGTCCTTCACCCACACTCAGTGGACCCTACTCCTGTGCTAGGGGACAACTCTGCTTGGGTTCGCAAGAATCATGACCCTTCTGTTATTATTGGTGATTCCACTCTAGGGGTCAAGACTCGTGCTCAGCTAGAGAACGTCGTTAGCCACTTTTGCTACACATCCAAAGTCGAGCCCAAGAATCACAAGGAAGAACTCAAGGATGAACACTGGATATCTGCTATGTAGGATGAGTTGCTTCAGTTTAAAAAGAACAATGTCTGGGAACTTGTCCCCCGACCTAGTGAGACTAATGTGATAGGTACCAGGTGGATATTCAAGAATAAAATGGATAAAGATGGTACCATAATCAGAAACAAGGCTAGGTTGGTCGCTCAAGGCTACACACAGATAGAGGGTGTAGAATTTGGGGAGACATTTGCTCCTGTTGCAAGGCTTGAGTCCGTCCGCTTACTACTTGCCTTCACATGTCATCTGCGCTTTAAGTTATATCAGATGGATGTCAAGAGTGCCTTTATGAATGGCATTCTACAGGAGGAAGTTTATGTGGAATAACCAAAAGGGTTTGAAGACCCTAAGCACCCTGAGCACGTTTATTATCTGAGGAAAGCCTTGTATGGGTTGAAATAATCACCCCTTCCTGGGTGCGAAAGGCTTACTTCCTATCTCTTAGCTCGTGGATTCAAGAGAGGGGGAGTTGATATGACGCTGTTTGTCAGGAGAGATGACGGTGTTATTTTGGTTGTCCAGGTCTATGTGGACGACATAGTCTTTGGATCCACTTGCTCCCAACATGCTCATCACTTTGAGGAGGAAATGAAAAGTGAGTTTGAGATGAGCATGGTTGGTGAGCTTACTTTCTTCCTTGGTCTCCAGGTTAGTCAGCTAGAGGATGGGATGTTCATCTCCCAATCCAAGTATGCGCGGGACCTAGTGAAGAAATTTGGTTTAGACTCCGCTAAGCATGAACGTACACCTATGAGTACTTCTATCAAGCTTAGTAAGGACACTTCAGGTAAGGACGTAGAGCAAACCTTGTATCGGAGTATGATCGGTAGTCTTCTCTACCTGACTGCCAGTCGTCCCGACATAACCTTTAGTGTTGGAGTTTGTGCGCGATATCAGGCGTCCCCAAAAGAGTCACACTTACTCGCTTTAAAACGTATTATTAAATACGTGAGTGGGACTCTCTCATATGGTATTTGGTATTCCTTTAATACCAATGACCGTTTGTCTGCCTATTCAAATGCTGATTGGGCTGGGGATGTAGATGGTTGTAGGAGCACTTCTGGTAGGTGTTTCTATTTTGGTTATGCTCTTGTCTCCTGGATGGGCAAGAAGCAAACCTCCATCTCTTTGTCCACTGTGGAGGCTGAGTACATCGTCGCCGGGAGTTATTGCACGCAACTCTTATGGATGAAGCAAATGCTGGAGGATTATGGGATTTCACAGGATACCGTGATCATTTCCTGTGATAACACGAGCGAGATACATATATCCCGCAATCCAGTACAACATTCGCGCACAAAACACATCAGGATACGCGAGCACTTTATACATCAGTTAGTTGAGGAGAAAGTCGTATGCCTGAGTTTCGTACCCACCGACCGTCAGTTAGCCGATATTTTCACGAAACCTTTAGATTCCCTTAGATTTGAGAGTCTTAGGAAGTCTTTGGGAATTTGTACAGTTGACTGAGGGGTTGGTCTATGTCAAGGATAGGATGTTTTTTTTTCATGTTCATATCATATGCTTCCTATTGCTAGTTTGTTTTATATGTACTATTACTTGTTGTACATTATTTATTGTTTATTTTTTTGAAAAAATCCAAAAAAGATTTTCATTTTATAAAATTCTTCAAAAAAGCACAAAAATATTTTTTGGCACCTTTTATGGATGAACATTTAAGATAGCCAAGTCGCAATTTCATTCCATTTCTCCATGTGACTGTTTGATAGATATTAGAGACACTACATCATTTCAGCCATGTGCTTTACATTGGTTGGAGTCTTTGAGATGTGATTAGTGATATCTTTCTACATGTTTGACTCCTATCTCCTTTATTGCACACATGCACGTCTATATTTAATTATTGTACTTGTTTATCACATATTGGCTAGAGTGTTTCCATCTCAATTATGTTTATACAACGTACAATATGTGATAAAACTTGACAAGATTGGAATTCATGTAAAAACCGTTTTGGTGAGACTGTGTGATTATTTGAAAAATGGGGAAGGGATATGAAAGGTTCATTTAGCCTTTGTGATTCTAAGCCACCGTTAAAAAGGACCTAAAAAATGGAGGAATTTTATTATCCGAGGTCCAAAGAGGTTAAAAATGCCCGAAAATTTTTATAGGCAATCAAAAGAAATACATGCCAAGTATGGGCCATTAGATTTCACCATCAATTCTCCAAAGTTTGAGAATTTAGATTACCTCTATTCAAAATATAAATCTGAGGGAGCTTGGTTGGAGAATTAAACGGGTTTGCACTTCCTTGACAGTCCTGACAAAGCATGAAATCGTTTTGGACGTTATTGGTGTATAAATCACTTTAAGCTTTGATTTGTTGATTTGATTTAGTCAATGTCTCATATTTCCATTTTTTTACACCAAAGGAAGATTTTGAGTTCTTTCGTTAGGAGTATCCGATATTCATCTTGCACGCATGTCATGTTTGTATGCATTGATTTTCCTATCGAATTTTATCACACCCATTCTTTTACGCTATCATCGACTTGGTTGTTTTGTGTTTGTTCATGGTGTGATTTTTGTTTGTTATGTCTGAAAAATATGAAAATTTTCAAAAATAGTAATTTATTCCTTCTGACACCCCGACTTGTTTGTTTGATTTATTCTTCTCATTTGTCTATTTGGGGACATCATAAAACAGGGGGAGAAAGAATTATCATATTATGGGAGAGGTTCGAGTTTTTGAGATTTGATAAAGTATGCTTTCGTCATATATTGGTATCTATGGTATCTATATTTATCCCATTTCAAACTCGATACGTCACTTGGTATTGGCTTTGTCTCATGTGTGTAGGTACTACTTTGATGATCTCTGAATCGCACACCCTGATGAGGAAAGCCTTAAGATTCCTGAAGAGTTGAAGAACAAACGATGAAGTCTTAGTCATTTGTACCTTTTCAGTTTTGTGTTCATGAAAGGGTAGATTTGTATAGGCATTCTGATATTTGATAATTCGGATGTTTGTTTTTATGTATGTACCGGCATAGATATAGGGGGAGATTTGTAAGGACATTTTTGTCCATTATCAATTATATGTCGTACACCGTTACACCATTGAAGATATTCAAGCTTACATCGTCATCAATGGATCCGAATATCAAAAAAATCAAGGAATCAATGCTTTATACAGCCAGACCGGTCCTCCTGTTTAAAAAAAGAACCGATCCGCTCCTTTTGGAAAAAGAACCGGTCCGCCCCTCCGGACCGATCCGCCTCCATTCAGACCGATTCGCTTTGTTCAGAAACCAGTAGACCCCGGATCGAATGAGAACCGAAGTAGCTCCTTGAGAAAACAAATCGGTTCGACCCTGGACCGATCCGCATCCATACCGGACCGGTCCGCCGGGATAAATTCGAGCAGATCATGCAGAGATTTTTCAGGCTCAGTTTTTCCTTTATAAACCATCTTCGGGGATGTGTTTAGCAAGACTTTTATAGATGATTTTCACAGTCCAAAAACTCTAAGTCTTCACCTTTGTGACTCCCAAGACTCGTGTTTTGATTCACACAAATTTCCAAACCCTTGTGAATCCGTTTGCAACCCAAGAACACAATCGTGTGTCAGTTCATACCCTTGTGGAGAAGACCGTTCTTCTTCTTCATTACTTCCCTCCTGGAAAGGGAAAATTCTAGACGCCGACTACAGATCTGATGCCTGTGGGTAATTCTGTGTCACTGTATTTTCATTGTAATTCGAGAAATTGTATGTT
This sequence comes from Sambucus nigra, assembly GCA_949130495.1. Taxonomy (NCBI): domain Eukaryota; kingdom Viridiplantae; phylum Streptophyta; class Magnoliopsida; order Dipsacales; family Adoxaceae; genus Sambucus; species Sambucus nigra. The sequence goes on along the minus strand of OX422211.1, from coordinate 460,961,825 downwards.
ACAATATTATAATGAAAATAAATGGTTTTGCCCCTTTGGGGGATTTTTCCTCAAATATGTGTGTTTGAATGTTCTTGCATGTTTCATCATCTTGTTTAATCACATATAGCTGCATGTTTAGGACTTAACTGATAAAATTGAGTTTAATTAAATAATATTTCTATTTGGACGCACGCGCACTCTTTCAACCCTTATATTCCACACCCTCAGGAAGGGGGAATAATGGTTATTTTTCACAATAAGACCATAATCCTAATAATCCTTATTGGATTCAGGAAGATTCACGACCATGGCTCTTTTAGTTGCCCTCATCTTCATATAATTAATGTTTTCAGTCGTTGTAACCCACTTGTAATAATACATGATCTCGATTATGCCGAGATGGGTCCCGTATAACTCATTGATATGGTTAACCCCATTGATAATCCTCCAGGATTTTGGTAAAACTTGGTCTGGAACCACATCAAAGTATTGGAAAAATTTAAAAAATAAACGATTTAAAAAAAAAGTAACCCCATACTCTGCAATAAAAATCGAAGGCAACCAGTGGCTCTCAGTAAGGGCACAAAGGTCACAAGGACCATTAACTAGCTCTGTTTTCACCCATTGAGGGATTCGATACTCTATTTTAAATTCTTCGAACGATTTTTCATTAATAACATACACCATATCTAAAGCTCGAAGAAGGAACTAAACTAATAAAGAGGAGAAGAATGAAGTGAACACAGAGTTTCAAAAGAAATTCTTATAGTGAAATGAAGGAAGTGGCAAGCTTTCCTTTGAAAGGTTGTGAAATGAAGGAAATGATGAGATTTTCAAATGAGCAAAAGGATGGGAACCATCACTTTGTAGCTAAAAGCGTCCTCACGATTCCCCAGGAAAAAATAATAATTAAACGTACATGATGGTTGATAAAGCGGCAGTTCACTGCCAACAAGAAATATTTACCGGCATATCCCTCGAGTGTTTGGCTCTTAAAGTATTGCATGTATTCACAAAACTACCCTTACCTTAAATAGGCAAAAGCTCTAGTACGCTAACTTGTTGAAGTCGCCACTCGATCACATCACAACAAATACCAATGACCTCAGAGCGACAGTGAATTTTAGGGATAATTGTGGGGACCAAAATTACGGAGTCACATGGTCCTCATATGCTCAATGCAGGCCTATAAGATCAAGATTGATTGAGAGTCCACATAACAAAAAATTCTCATAAACGAATCCTATAGACCGACTTGCTTTGATAAAGGATAGGTCCAAACTTTTGGTGAAAAGTGAGGGCTTATCTCAATCATTGCTCCGATACCACTTGTTGGAACACGAATCCCCTAATTTTAAACACTTATTACAAAAGGTAATTTCAATCTCCTTTTTATAGAAGCTGAAGAGAGATGGTTCAATTAAACAAATTGATTAATTTTAATTTCTTTACACATTAAAATTGAACAAACTCAAAGTGAAACTAAATTAGATAACAAATACATTTTTCACTTAAACCAATTTAACCCATGTCCTAGAAATTTTCCTAAGTCATATTTTCAATATTGCCAAATTAGGCCAAATCAATTTTAACAAATTAAATGATGACTTGAATTAAATTACTATATACCCAAATATAAATTCACACCAATTTAAGTAAGTAGTGATTTAAACCAAATTTTATCTTTTTAGCTAAGCATGCATCTAGGTGATATATCAAGATAAAATAAACACAAACCACTACGCCGCGATGTACGAGGAAAAACCCACAACGGGAAAAAACCTCGGACGACCCTAGCCTTAAGTCCACTAAGTATGGTTTTACAATTACAAGACATATGATTTACTTCCTCGATTTGACGCGTCTTCTTGTAAACACCTCCGCTTGGTCGACAACCCCAGAACTCCACCGGAACCTTGGACTTCACCAATGGGACATTAGGAACACCATCAACCACACATGGTGCCTTTCACCATGTGAGAATGCCGCAGCAAAACAACGAGACTTCTTCTTTGAGGGATGTAGAAGTAAACCCAAACTTCTCTTCTTCAAGGTGTAGAGATAAACCGGTGCCAAACACTCCAAGCAAGATATTTATATGGAAGCTTGGAATAAACAAACTATGGGTGTAAAACAGAAGTGTTTTAAAGGTTTTTCTTTGAAAAAATAAACACTAAAACATGAACTTTTTCTTTTTTGAATTTTGCTCTCAAACTCTCTCTTGGAGATGGAAGGATATGAAAAAGTTGATCCAAAAGTGTTGGTTCCCGCACTAATAAAATCTGGCAAAAGGTAGTGGGGTAAAGTAGTGGGAAAAGTGGAAAAACTGTCAAAAACTGCCTAAATAACTGTTTTCGCCAAATCTCGTTCGAACGAGATTTTCATTCGAACGATACTTCTAACGAAGTTCCAGAGGCAGGTCTTTAGCAAACCTCGTTCGAATGAAAAACACGTTCGAACGACTTTCCAGAATGTATAAAAATTCAGTTTTAGCCTAGAAACTTTATTTTAAAGTTTTGAAGAAACTTTCTCAAAATAAACAACAGTTTAAACAAAACTTACACCCAATACAAATTGTTCCAAGCTCCTATATAAATAGGTAGTGCATTCATACCTTAGGAGTAAACGGAACAAATGTTGTTGACGTAGAAACGAGGCACAATAAACTTGACATTTTGATGCAGCTTTAAAATTGGTCGCTACATCTTCAACTCTAGTATGTCATAGGCTTGAAGGATGGTCAAGAACTCTATCCTATGACTCAAACATTTTTGTCCGGAATTGAGCCAAAACAACAAAGGACTCAATTGGAAATTTGTGTCCTTACATTTTGGGATATCTATTAATTGAGTTGGGAATCTCCCAAGATCATCTATAAATGTAAACTCATCCCCATGAGGGATGGGCTTATGAAATTCTAACGTTGAGCATAAATAAAACTCTATCGACCAACTTTCTAAGTTAATAAAAGTAAATCCCTAAACCTCGTAGACGTAGGCAATTTTCCTTACCACGTGAATTTTGTGTTATGTGTCATTTGATCCTTTTTATTGAGTGCTTTCTATTGTTCAAGCTTGTGTGCATCCGCCATTAATACTGTACTAAATAAGCATCTACAGTAACGGTAATATACCGTTATTGAAATTGTATTTTGGTGTAGTGTCCCAACTAAAAGCCATACACAACTGTGGATACGAATGACCCACCAAATCCCAATACAAATATCTTATAAATAAAAGTGATTGGAAATAAAACTAAACTATGCAATAAAGTTAACTGTAATACCCCATATTTTTATGCTTTATTAATTTGGGGATTTATTAAATTTAATGTGAGTTATTAATTTAATATAAATCCGAAAATTAATTATTTTATAATTATTAACGTGATGTGAGTTAGTAATTATGGGAAACTTGTTGAATATTACAAATGAGTAAAGTAATAAAATATTGGTTCTATTAAATGTCAAGAGTGAATAAAATAACAATTTTGGAATTTTGAGTCGGGACGCGCCCGCGTCGTGTCGGGACTAAGTATTGATTAATAAAAGTGAATAAATTATAAGTTACTCATATGGTCGTTTTGAGTGCGCCAAAGTGTTCGAAAGGGTCGAGATAGTCAGAAAAGTGTACCCGATGGTTTAGTTTGGGTCTTGGGGCGTTTTTAGGCTTATTTAGCGCCCCGGGAGGGAATTTTGGACATTTTGTAATTTTGGGCAATTAAACCCACGAATTTTCAAGGGTTATATCAGATGTCTAAGGTTGCCTTCTAGGGTTAACACAACAAAATACAAGTGACGACCATAGGAGAGGGAAGGGGAGAGTTTACCAAGGTGTTCTAGGCCGAAAATTTATCCGGTTGCACCGCCACCACCACCAACGCGTAGATCGCGTGACGGGGAACGTAACCACACCAAATTCGTCCACAAATCAGAACTCTGAAATTTCCAGGCAAGTGTTTATCTTGATTATTTTCGTTAATGCATCACTCATGTTAGTTTAGGGTTGATTAGGATGAGTTTCATGGAAGAAAAATCATGTTGGAGATAGGAAATTGCATGTAGTAATGATATAAATGGAAATCTAGAAATCCCCTTTCATATGTAGAGGTTGAACCACGGATTTATGATGTTTTAGAAGAAGAAATTCTGGAAAAAGATTGATTAGAACAAAGTTAAATAAATTTCTAGGGTTCATAAGGTTTATATAAGTTTTGCCCCTTTTAATCCATGGTTATTGATGAAAATTTACATGCTTTACGTAGAAGATGTTTAATTTGGGTTTATAATGATTGTAGTACGAATTTTTGGGAGTTTGGGTATGAAAAATCTGGATTTGTTTGATGTTGGATGATAGAACCCGTAACTGTTAAACTGCAGAATTCGCCATACCTGTTTGATCGATCGATCGAACCAGGAGTGTCGATCGATCGACGCATCGATCGATCGAGCCCCTGCCATCGATCGATCGACCCCTTCTGGTAGACTCATATTTCCCCTTTTTAAATAGTTAAATTCAAATTAAATGAGTAAAAATATTTGGACATCCTTATTAAATATTTTGGGAGATAAAGGAGACCAGTAGGACTTATCAATAATTATGAGACCTTTAATGTAAGACGAGATTTGCATTTTTGGGATGTTTACATATAAGGGACGATAGAATTACGTATTAAAGGGAGAGACGCGTAATATAGTTATGATGGAAAATAGATGAGTACCTACTGAATTCTACACTTGGGAGGATAGAGTCCATGAGTGTTACGTAGTAAGTTGGAATAATCCCTCAAACTAAAAGTAAGAGACGAACCGTTATAAGTGATAACTAAATAATGAGAAATAAGGATAAATGTTATAATTATGGGTTATGAGATGAACCTAAAATTTGATATAGAAAAAAGTAGTATATTTATATGACTGTGTTTATGCATATACTATATACGTGTGAAAATCATGCTCGCGCTACTTTCTATCCCTGAGGTTACCGCGCTGGGACAGTCTTATCTCGATGGGACCTTTATGGGGGATATAGATTTGTACCCAAGAAGATAGGAATCCTAGGTACAGGCTATCGAATCGTTAGTCACGGTCCTAAGAGACGCGAGGGTATGTGCTGACCTCTTGTACTTGGAAACTATGCTTCGCCTCAATATTGTTTGTGTATGTATTAATACAGTTCGAGAGTGATTCCGAACTTATATTTCCCTTAGAACGAGTGATACGGGGATTGGATAGCAGAGTATGCCCACACCATAATCTTTATGTGGGGTGCTGTTAGAATATATATATTATATGAGTATTTAATATATATATATATATATATATATATATATATATATATATATGAAATTTTAAAATTTGGAACTGCTTACTGTGTTATGGTAAGTAAGAAATGAATAATGACTTCAAATTGGAAATACTTGTTTTGAAAAGTATAATATGACACTGGGGAAATTTTATTGGCAAATAAGGTTTAAATGAGAACTTTGTGATCAATTGAAATTATCCTCTTAAATAATTAAATTGTCCAGCTTTAGATCTTACGAGTAACCTAAGATAAGTTAAACCGCTGGGAAGGTTAGTACGATAGGCGTGCACATTAGAAGAGAGGTGAGAATTTCTCAAGGGAGTGCCGCACTAATATGTTGTTGCATTGGCCTGTAAAAATTTTATATACTTGCTAAACAAATTTTAAATCTTTTTACAATCGGGATCTGACCTGTTTCTATTTTCCTTCCTCTCTTGTATATATATTTATATATTACAGGTGCCCAGCCACAGGGGCGTCTTGCATAGGATCGTTTGGAAGGAACGTGCTGCAGCTTAGGTGGGAGTTGCAGGCCTCTTGCTTAGACGATCTCATTCATTTGATTCTACTCTTAGCATTATTTATTTTAGTTGGGCTTGTGTCGCCCTTTCCATTATTCAGTTGTTTTATTGGATATTGTAATCCATTTATTTCCAGTACTTGCACTTTGGGATTTATTATTGCCAGGATGTTTTCATTTAAAGTATTATATGTTGGATTCAATTAGTTGAATGTTGATTATTTGGATTGTATGTTCCAGGATAGTTGTGGTGTGACTATTAAATTGTGAATTATGAAAAGTTTTAAATGTTGGTTTATATAAAATAAAATTTGGAAAGTAAAGTCTAAAATGGTTTTGACACTTAGCTTAATTATTTAGGGTGTTTAAATTGGAAAAGTATTTTTCGACAGTGATGCTAAGAATTAACCAACTGTTCACTTTGATTTTAATTTAATAATGGAGTGATCGCCCGGTATTTAATTAGGCGGGGTGTCACATGTGGTATCAGAGCATCAGGTTCTAGTGTCCTTAGGATCTGTACGGCTTATTTCGCTTTCAGCTTAGCATTTTTTGTTATAGAGCCCTATGTTAGGATTGTTGTACTCTTACTTTTACGATTATGTCTTCAGCTATTTAAGATTTGATAATAACTGTAGACTAATAAAATTCTTCACGTGCACCAAAGGATAGGCGTGCCCAAGCCGAGCAGCCAATATCTCCGGCTCAAGGAACGATGAATGCTAATGAGGTAGCCGCTATTGTTGCTCTGGTGGTGAATGCCGCGTTAGCAGTAGTACAGCAGGCTCCACCCCAGATTCAGGCAGTGGCGCCAGTACCTGCACAGCTTCCATCAACATGGGAGCGGGTTAGGGATGACTTTCAGAAGGCGCATCCCCCTGAGTTCTCGGGTTGTTCAGATATCATCATCGTCAGCCAATGGAAGAAAGATATCCAGTGGCATCTTCGTATGTATGAGTGCACAGACGTGCAGAAACAGTTGTTGGCTTCCTTTAAATTAGTGGGGACCACTTTGCAGTGGTGGGAATCCACCACCACATTAAGGGAGAGGATACTATCCCGATTCAGTCGTTCTGGGAGCGGTTTGACCGCAAGTACTTTCCACCCGCCATGCAAACTGAGATGAGTCAGAAATTACTGAACTTGAAGTAGGAGAATTCTACTGTTGCTGAGTATGAGGAGGAGTTCACGAGACTTCTCACCATAGTGCCAGATGAGGCACCTACTGAGGGTAAGAAGATATTGTTGTTTGTAGACGGGTTAGCTTGGAGGATCCGTCAACATCTTATAGGGAATTTGTCTCGGAGTACCTTCACAGATGTACTCAATGCTGCCTTACTACACTGCCAGGATCACCGCTTCCATCTGCAGGGGAGCAAGCGAGCAGGAGAGTCCGACCAACAGGTCAAGACAGGGGTTAGTGGTGCTGGTGGAGCACCGACATCCCAGGGACAGACTCGTCAGCATGAGCAGAGTTCCCATCAGGGGGACCCTGCCAAGCGCTTCCGATCAGGTGATTCCAGGCAGAGATTTGGGGGTTATAGGCAGGGTCAGCAGGGCCAGCAAGTCCAACACCGACTGCAGTAAGGTCAGCATCAGGGCCAACAAGGCCAACAACGTTTTCATCAGGGCCAACAGGGCCAGTGGCGGGGTGGTAACGGGCAGCAGGGTTGTGGTCAGCAAGGTCAGAGGGGAGGTAACTTCAGAGGCCGATGTTTTGTGTGCGGAAAGCATGGCCATATGCGTCAGGATTGCCCAGAGGGTGATAGGGTCCCACAGCAGCAGGGTGCCGTAATGAGCCACAGAGGCCACTTTTTCCAGCCGCCCTCCCAACACCAGCCTAGGTACCAGCCCTACCAGCTATTCCAACAGCTCCAGTGCAGCAGGGGCAGTTACCGTATGGACGTGTCTATAACGTCCACCAGGCAGCAGCTCCACAGGCACCGCCCGCGATTGAGGGTATGTTTCCTATCCATGGTACTATGGGTCGAGTTTTATTTGATACTGGGGCGACGCACTGTTTTATAGCTACTCATTTTGCGAAGGCCTTAGGGTTATTAACCACAGCAGAGAGCGCTGTGACGTGTGTAAACTCACCATTGGGAAATGGTTTGCTTATTTTCTTTATATGCTGGGGTGTGGGGGTAGAGATTGGTAGCTTGGTATTACCTGCAGACATGTTAGTCTTAGATATGCATGAGCATGATGTTATTATCGGTATGGATTGGCTCGCTGCTTACAGGGCCATGATAGATTATTTTGGTAGGAGTATTATTTTTGCCATTCCGGGGCAAGAGATGTTTGTAGTGGCGATGCCTCGCCCAGAGGGAGGCTCGACCGCTCATTTGTATTACATAGAGGAGGATACCTCTAAGGAGGTTGTGGTTCCCTAAGACTCGATCCCAGTTGTTCGTGAGTATTCTGATGTATTTCAGGAGATACCAGGCCTACCCCCCAGTCGAGAGATAGACTTTATCATAGATTTATTACCGGATACTAGACCTATAGCACGCGCTCCATACCGTATGGCTCCGGCAGAGATGCGAGAGTTACGAGACCAGATAGAGTAGCTGTTAGGTCAGGGCTTCATTCGAAGGAGTACCTCACCTTGGGGCGCTCCAGTTTTGTTTGTGAAGAAGAGAGATGGTTCACTGAGGCTATGTGTGGACTACAGGGAGTTGAACAAGGTCACGATACGGAACAAGTATTCATTGCCATGAATCGATGATCTGTTCGACCAGCTAAGGGGCAACTTTCTTTTCGAAGATATATCTGAGGCCGGGGTACCGTCAGCTACGTATTAGGGAGCAGGATGTTCCAAAGACTGCTTTCTTGACGAGATATGGGTTCTATAAGTTCATGGTGATGCCATTCGGACTCATAAATGCTCCAACCGTATTCATGGACTTGATGAACCAAGTGTTCAGAGAGTTCTTGGACCAATTATCATTATTTTCATAGATGACATTCTGATATATTCACACTCCGAGGAGGAGCATGCCGAGCATTTAAGGCAGGTTCTTCAGAATCTACGAGAGCATCAGTTGTATGCTAAGTACGAGAAGTGCGGATTCTGATTGCGAGAATTACAGTTCTTGGGACATGTTATTTCTGAACAGGGGATAGCAGTTGACCCAAGTAAAGTGTCAGCGGTGAGGGAGTGGGGACAGCCCATGACACCAACGAAAGTGCGTAGTTTCTTGGGATTAGCGGGATACTACAGGAGATTCATTCGGGGGTTCTCCAAAATAGCGTGGCCGTTGACGAACCTTACTCTCAAAGGGGTTCAATATGTTTGGGATGATGCTTGCCAATTGGCTTTCGACGAGTTGAAAGACAAGCTTACTTCAGCACCGGTCCTTGCTTTACCTAAATCGGGTGTGGAGTACCTGGTTTACACCGATGCCTCTTTACGGGGACTTTGGGGAGTACTTCAGCAGGAGGAAAAGGCTATAACTTTTGCCTCCCTCAAGCTTAAGCTGCATGAGAAGAATTACCCCACCCACCACCTGGAGTTAGCATCGGTCATTTTTGCATTGAGGATATGGAGGCACTATTTATTGGGGGAGAGATTCCTCTTGTTCACAGACCACAAGTCATTGCAGTACCTGTTCACTCAGTGAGAGCTGAATATGCGTCAACGCAGATGGTTATAGTTTGTGAAGGAATATCAGTTCGACATACAATACCATCCGTGGAAGGCCAACGTAGTTGCTGATGCGTTGAGCCGTAGATCGGTAGACGATGTAGCGGACATCTGGAAAGTAAAGTGGAAAGAGTTGGGTCATCAGGATGCAGTAGCTCGTTCTTTCGTATCTGTCATGAAAATGACACCCGAGATTGTTACGAGGGTGATACAGGCACAGACCGCAGACCCATTTTGCCAGGAGCAGATTGTACGACTTTTAGCCGAGGGTGCTGAGTCCTATTCTGTTAGTTCTGATGGGGGTTTGAGTTTTAATGGGAGATTGGTGGTCCCAGAAGGATCAGAATTACGTCATGCAGTGATGACCCAGTCTCACGGGTCCCGATTTGCAGTACATCTTGGGGGAGATAAGATGTACCAGGATATAAGATGACAGTACTGGTGGAGTGGGATGAAAAAGGATATTGCTGAGTTCGTGTCCAAGTGTTCTACCTGCCAGCTGGTAAAGGTGGACCATCAGAAATCATCAGGGTTACTTAAGCCATTGGAAATACCCGCGTGGAAGTGGGAGAGTATTTCCATGGATTTTATTACAGGATTGCCTACATCACAGCGGGGCCACGAATCCATCTGGGTGATTGTGGATCGTTTGACCAAGGTGGCTCATTTTCTGCCAGTGCGGACAGATTATACCACGGGTCAATATGCTCAGTTGTTTATTGCTGAGATTGTCAGATTACATGGGGTGCCCCTGAATATTGTGTCAGATAGAGACAAGATTTTCGTGTCACGTTTTTGGGAAAGCTTTTAGGAGGCTATGGGTACTGAGTTGAGGTTGAGTTCAGCTTATCACCCACAGACAGATGGACAAATAGAGCGTACTAATCAGATGCTGGAGGATATGCTATGCATGTGTGTCCTTGATTTTGGAGGAGGTTGGGAGCCACATCTTCCACTGGTAGAGTTCGCTTATAATAGCTCTTATCAGTTCACGATTGGCATGGCTCCATTCGAGGCTTTGTATGGAAGTCCTTGTCGTTCCCCAAATTGTTGGCTAGAGGTGGGGGATAACAAGTTGCTAGGACCAGAGGTGATTCAGGAAACCTTCGCTAGGATTGAGATGATCAGGAGTCGCATTCGAGTATCTCAGGACAGACAGAAAAGCTACGCCGATGCGAAACGGTTCTTCCGAGAGTTTAATGTGGGGGACCAAGTATTACTACGTGTATCTCCTATGAAAGGAGTGATGAGGTTCGAGAAGAAAGGGAAATTGGCCCCGAGGTACGTGGGACCATTTCCCATTATCGAGAGGATTGGGCCGGTGGCATACAGATTGGGTCTGCCAGAGCATTTGCATCGCATCCATGATGTATTCCACATCTCGACGTTGAGACGATACCTTCGGGATGATATGGCCCATACTCACATCGCGATAGATGAGATAGACTTACAGCCTGATAGCTCTTACGAGGAGAGACCAGTGGCTATCCTAGACCATAGCGAGAGGAGATTGAGGTCGAATGTAGTTCCACTTGTACGGGTCCAGTGGGAGCATCATAATGTGGAGGAATCCACCTGGGAGCGCGAGGCAGATATGCGCGAGAGATACTCAGATTTATTCTTACCAGGTATGCCTTATTTTTCGAATTTCGGGACGAAATTCCGTTATTACTGGGGGAGTATGTAATACCCCGTATTTTTATGCTTTATTAATTTGGGGATTTATTAAATTTAATGTGAGTTATTAATTTAATATAAATCCGAAAATTAATTATTTTATAATTATTAACGTGATGTGAGTTAGTAATTATGGGAAACTTGTTGAATATTACAAATGAGTAAAGTAAAAAAATATTGGTTCTATTAAATGTCAAGAGTGAATAAAATGACAATTTTGGAAATTTGAGTCGGGACGCGTCCATGTCGCGTCGGAACTAAATATTGATTAATAAAAGTGAATAAATTATAAGTTGCTCGTATGGTCGTTTTGAGTGCGCCAAAGTGTCCGGAAGGGTCGAGATAGTCAGAAAAGTGTACCTGAGGGTTTAGTTTGGGTCTCGGGGCATTTTTAGGCTTATTTAGCGCCCCGGGAGGGCATTTTGGACATTTTACATTTTTGGACATTTTGGGCAATTAAACCCACGAATTTTCAATCATATGTCTAAGGTTGCCTTCTAGGGTTAACACAACAAAAGACAAGTGACGGCCATAGGAGAGGGAAGGAGAGAGTTTACCAAGGTGTTCTAGGCCGAAAATTTATCCGGTTGCACCGCCACCACCACCAACGCGTAGATCGCGCGACGGGGAACGCAACCACACCAAATTCGTCCACAAATAAGACTCTGAAATTTCTAGGCAAGTGTTTATCTTGCTTATTTTTGTTAATGCATCACTCATGTTAGTTTAGGGTTGATTAGGATGAGTTTCATGGAAGAAAAATCATGTTGGAGATAGGAAATTGCATGTAGTAATGATATAAATGAAAATCTGGAAATCCCCCTTCATATGTAGAGGTTGAACCACGGATTTATGATGTTTTAGAAGAAGAAATTCTGGAAAAAGATTGATTCGAACAAAGTTAAATAAATTTCTAGGGTTCATAAGGTTTATATAAGTTTTGCCCCTTTTAATCCATGGTTATTGATGAAAATTTACATGCTTTATATAGAAGATGTTTAATTTGGGTTTATAATGATTGTAGTACGAATTTTTGGGAGTTTGGGTATAAAAAATCTGGATTTGGTTGATGTTGGATGATAGAACCCGTAACTGTTAAACTGCAGAATTCGCCATACCGGTTTGATCGATCGATCGAACCAGGAGTGTCGATCGATCGACGCATCGATCGATCGAGCCCCTGCCATTGATCGATCGACCCCTTTTGGCAGACTCATATTTCCCCTTTTTAAATAGTTAAATTCAAATTAAATGAGTAAAAATATTTGGACATCCTTATTAAAATATTTTGGGAGATAAAGGAGACCAGTAGGACTTATCAATAATTATGAGACCTTTAATGTAAGACGAGATTTGCATTTTTGGGATGTTTACATATAAGGGACGATAGAATTACGTATTAAAGGGAGAGACGCGTAAGATAGTTATGATGGAAAATAGATGAGTACCTACTGAATTCTTCACTTGGGAGGATACAGTCCATGAGTGTTACGTAGTAAGTTGGAATAATCCCTCAAACTAAAAGTAAGAGACGAACCGTTATAAGTGATAACTAAATAATGAGAAATAAGGATAAATGTTATAATTATGGGTTATGAGATGAACCTAAAATTTGATATAGAAAAAAGTAGTATATTTATATGACTGTGTTTATGCATATACTATATACGTGTGAAAATCATGCTCGCGCTACTTTCTATCCCTGAGGTTACCGCGCTGGGACAGTCTTATCTCGATGGGACCTTTATGGGGGATATAGATTTGTACCCAAGAAGATAGGAATCCTAGGTACAGGCTATCGAATCGTTAGTCACGGTCCTAAGAGACGCGAGGGTATGTGCTGACCTCTTGTACTTGGAAACTATGCTTCGCCTCAATATTGTTTGTGTATGTATTAATACAGTTCGAGAGTGATTCCGAACTTATATTTCCCTTAGTACGAGTGATACGGGGATTGGATAGCAGAGTATGCCCACACCATAATCTTTATGTGGGGTGCTGTTAGAATATATATATTATATGAGTATTTAATATATATATATATATATATATATGAAATTTTAAAATTTGGAACTGCTTACTGTGTTATGGTAAGTAAGAAATGAATAATGACTTCAAATTGGAAATACTTGTTTTGAAAAGTATAATATGACACTGGGGAAACTTTATTGGCAAATAAGGTTTAAATGAGAACTTTGTGATCAGTTGAAATTATCCTCTTAAACAATTAAATTGTTCAGCTTTAAATCTTACGAGCAACCTAAGATAAGTTAAACCGTTGGGAAGGTTAGTACGATAGGCGTGCACACTAGAAGAGAGGTGAGAATTTCTCAAGGGAGTGCCGCACTAATATGTTGTTGCATTGGCCTGTAAACATTTTATATACTTGCTAAACAAATTTTAAATCTTTTTACAATTGGGCTCTGACCTGTTTCTATTTTCCTTCCTCTCTTGTATATATATGTATATATTACAGGTGCCCAGCCACAGGGTCGTCTTGCATAGGATCCTTTGGAAGGAACGTGCTGCAGCTTAGGTGGGAGTTGCAGGCCTCTTGCTTAGACGACCTCATTCATTTGATTTTACTCTTAGCATTATTTATTTCAGTTGGGCTTGTGTCGCCCTTTCCATTATTTAGTTGTTTTATTGGATATTGTAATCCATTTATTTCCAGTACTTGCACTTTGGGATTTATTATTGCCAGGATGTTTTCATTTAAAGTATTAAATGTTGGATTCAATTAGTTGAATGTTGATTATTTGGATTGTATGTTCCAGGATAGTTGTGGTGTGACTATTAAATTGTGAATTATGCAAAGTTTTAAATGTTGGTTTATATAAAATAAAATTTGGAAAGTAAAGTCTAAAATGGTTTTGACACTTAGCTTAATTATTTAGGGTGTTTAAATTGGAATATTATTTTTCGACAGTGATGCTAAGAATGAACCAACTGTTCACTTTGATTTTAATTTAATAAAGGAGTGATCACCTGGTATTTAATTAGGCGGGGTGTCACATTAACTCCGGTTGCAAGTCCGATAATCTGCAAAACTATACAACTAACCAGCAAGGTATCTTGGAAGATTGGTCAATAGCTATGGATTAGGGCCTATCGCAGGAATATAGACTTCTTTTCCCCAATAGAATCTAAAAATTTAGTCATAAGCACTATAAGAGATAAATATCACAATAAAATATTTTAATTGACGAAGCAATAGTAATAACGAAGCCAGTAATGTAAAACTATAATAGCTACCCACATATAAAAAACCACCTCACTACCCAAGTCTAATTATGTTATTTGACTATTAATTAAATCTCATTCCATTAAATTATCTTTCTCAATATTAATCGTATTTTCGATGCAATACCGTTATAGCCTGTTTGCCTTTTTATTAGCCCTCCACATACTCGTGGCACGCCTAATATCTCATCTTATAAAAAATACACAAACATTATTATAGCCCGTCAGCCCAATTTTAGTTAGCCAGCACATAACGTAATTGTGACACCTCGACTAATTAAATACCGGGTAGCTACTCCTTTATTAAATTAATACAAAATGCCAAGTTGGTTCAGCTCATAGCATCACTTTCGCAAACATTTTTAATATTAACTAACCACCTAGTATTTAAAAAGTGAGTTGTCCATTTTAATTAAATCCGATTAACATGCAATAAATGAATTATGAAAAGTTACCGTAACCAACAATATAGTCACAATAGAATAACCATCCAATGATAATGCGTCTGGAGGAAAACTCCTCACAACAAACCAAATTCCAAAATAAATAAATACAAATTCTGCATCACTAAAATTTATTTACAAACCAAAGTTTAAAATAACTGAATAAGTAAAGCGTCTCTAAGATGAATGGGCGACATGCCCAACAGATGATAAAAACTGATAATGGAGTCAAGATCAGAAATGGAGGCGTCTACTATCAAGGTCCTGTAACTTCCACAGCATCTACAGCACGTCACGTGAATAAAATTCCTATGCATGGTGTCCTTGTGGCTGGGCACCAAAAAAGGTTTTTACAAAAGTAGATTTGAAAGCAAACGGGTCAGATCCCGAATGTGAAAATAATTTAAAAATATGCAAGTGTTTAATATCATTAAACAGTGAATATAAAGTACATGATAGTGTGTGCACTCGCATGAGTTCCTCACCTCTCAACTAATTGTGCACTCCTATCGTACCCGTACCCATTTCTAGTTGCTCCCATATCTATCTAGTTCAATGCTAAATCTAAAATTTCTATATGATAATCAATTCAAACTCCAACATCTTATATTTAATAGAATATTGTACCTTAATACACGGTTTCCCCACTTTAGCAATACAATTTATTAAAAATCTTACATTTTCACTTTACGACCGTTGCTATTATTCATACTCACAATTATTCGCGATTATTCATTTCAATCAACAGTATATTATTCTCACAAAAAATATACAATACTAGCACCCCGAGGCTAAGCTGCGGTTCTCACATACTCTCCTATCAAATCCCGAGACATCACGTACATGAGGACCACGTATTCCGAATCTCTCAGGAAACGTTTCATTAACAACAATCACAAATAGTGGAGGCGAACATAGTTCACATCACATGGGTCACGCACATACCTACGCTCCCATGATCAGCAGACTTATTAACTTCTCAATAAGTCCTTCTCTGACCTATGTCCTCGAGGTACCAATCTAAATCCCCCCCGTAGGCACACAAAGATTAGATGGCCCTAAACGAACGCCAACCTCCCACGATAGCAAGTACGGTAGGTATGTCATACACAGATAATTACATATACTAAGCATTATCACATCTTAGATATTACAATATTTTTATTAGTGGTATACTTCTTGTTCTTATACCAATTCTTAGTGTTATACAAATCACAGATCCCCGGTTTATATGCATTTAATTCATCAATTATCCTCACTTCGTGATTAGTCACTCGCGTCCGAATCCACAAATGTTATCCGATTCAAGGCACTATTCTAAATTTTACTCCTCAATATACCCCGAATCTCCCAACTACACCCACTAGTTAATAAGGGAAAGATATCTCACCATTTAAATAAGACTACGGGATATTAGAAATCAAATCAGGCCAAAAAGGCCATTCTGTCAACTCGTTAGAAGTCTCGTTCGAACGAGTTCGTTCGAACGAAGGGCTTCGAACGAAATACCAACTCGTTAGAATTCATACTGTCATCTCGTTAGAAGTTCGTTCGAACGACCTGGGCAGGTCTTCTAACGAGATGGCAGTTTCAACCCAAAAAATTCCAATTCCGTTTTTCTCAATTCTTCTCTTCTCTAAATCTACCCTAAGACCATCCAAATTGTATTTTAACATATATAAACCATTTCTAATCACCCTAGATCATTCCTCAACACATTTAAGGGGTCAATTCTTACAAATTATCATGGGATTGACATGAATCTTCAAATATTTTCCCAAACCCTATGAACATGAACTCCCAATTTTCTTATGGCTAATTATTCATCATAAATCCATTTTTTAATTCATCATATACAATTTTTCAATTATTAACTCAGTCCATTATCATACTACATGGAAATCCTAACCCAATTTCAAAGTTTCTCCAACAAATTTCATGGGTTTTCTTCACAAAGATCAATTTAAGGTAATTCCTACACTAAGCGTGGAAGACATATTCAATGCATTAAAAATACTAAATCACTTGCCTTAGATTGTTCTTAAGAATTTGATGTCGAAGGTTGAAGGTTGATCTCTCCCCTTTCTCTACAGATTTCTCCCAAGGTTGAAGATGGTGGTTATGGGTTTTCTTTTGGGAACCTCTTCCAACTCTTCTTATAACTCCCTTAGCCCTCTAACTTGTCAAATGCTGGTAATGGGCTTAGTGGGTTACTAATAATGTATAATTAACTCTTAAAATTCGTAGGCTTTAATTCCCAAAATTTCAAAATTACCAAAATACCCTTTTAAGTTTCCGGTATGGCCCAAAAATGCTCCGGGACCCAAACTAAATCCCCGGCTAGTGTTTTATGACTATTTCGACCCTTCCGGACTCGTTGACGCACTCAAAATGACCATTAGGTTGATAAAAATAAAATTCACTTTTTAATTCAAATAATTACATTCCTGACGCGACTGACACGCGCGTCCCAACTAAATTTCCCAAATTGTCGTATTTCAGTCTCGCGATAATTTTAATATTTTCAATATTCATATATTGCCATATATACACAACATAATCAAATACCAACTCACATCTCGTTAGTATTTATATCCGGATTAATTCTCAATTAATTCACATTTAATTTAATTTATCCCTTTTATAAATATCAATAAAAATACGGGGTATTACATACTTCCCCCCTAATAACAGAATTTTGTCCCGAAATTCGAAACTAAAAAGTACCTGATAAAAAAAACTCTGGATAACGTTCGCACATCTCATCCTCGCGCTCCCATGTGGATTCCTCAGCATTATGATGCCGCCACTGAACACGTACTAACGGTACTATCTTCGACCTCAGTTTCTGCTCGCTTCGGTCCAAAATAGCAATCGGCCCCTCCTCGTAGGAACTATCGAGCTGGAGATCGATGTCCTACAAAGAAATATGAGTATGGCCAAATCGTCCCTAAGATATTTCCTTAGCGAGTAAATATGGAACACATCATGAATCCTATGCAAGTGTTCCGATAACCCAAGTCTATACGCAACTGGCCCAATCCGCTCGATGATAGGAAATGGCCCCATATATCTCGGTGACAGCTTCCCCTTCTTCCCAAAACGCATAATACCTTTCATAGGAGACACTCTGAGTAAAACCTGGTCCCCCACTTTGAATTCTCCGAAGAATCTCTTGGCATCATCATAGCTCTTCTGTCGGTCCTGACCTACCCGAATGCGACTCCGTATCAATTCTATCCTTGTCGAAGTATCCTGTATCACCTCCGGCCCAAGTAATTTGTTATCCCCCACTTCTAACCAACATGCTGGGGAACGACAAGGTCTACCATAAAACGCCTCAAATGGATCCATGCCAATGGTGAACTGGTAGGAGTTATTATAAGCAAACTCCACCAGTGGAAGGTACTGCTCCCATCCACCCCCAAAGTCTATGATGCACATACGCAACATGTCCTCCAACATCTGATTTGTTCGTTCGGTCTGCCCATCGGTCTGCGGGTGATAACCCATACTCAACCGCAATTCAGTGCCCATAACCTCCTGGAAACTCTCCCAAAACCGTGAAATAAATATCTTGTCTCGGTCAGACACGATATTTAGGGGCACACCGTGAAGTCTCACTATTTCCGCAATGAAAATCTGGGCATACCGTCCCGTAGTGTAGTCTGTCCTCACGGGTAGGAAATGAGCAACTTTGGTCAACCGGTCCACAATTACCCAAATGGAGTCGTGACCCCTCTGTGACGTAGGTAACCCAGTGATAAAGTCCATGGATATCCACGACGGAACCTCTAATGGCTGTAGAAGTCTTGCCGATCTCTGATGATCCACTTTTACCAACTGACAAGTGGCGCATTTAGAAAAAAACACGGTAATATCTCTCTTCATCCCGCTCCACCAATACTGACGTCTCATGTCTTGGTACATTTTGTCCCCACCAGGGTGTACCGCGAATCGTGAGCCGTGCGACTCTGCCATAACCTCGTGTCGCAAGTCTTCCCCTCCCGGAACGACCAGTCTCCCATTGAAGCGTAATCCCCCGTCTGAGCCAACGGTATAGGACTTGGCTCCCTCTGCTAGTAATCAAACTATCTTCTCCTGACAGAACGAGTCATTTGCCTGGGCCTTTACCACTCTCATAACAATCTGTGGTGTAACAGTCATCACAGACATGAACGATCGGGCCACTGCATCCTGGTGTCCTAACTCCTTCTATTTTGCTTTCCACACCTCGGACACTTCATCTACTGGCCTACGGCTCAACGCGTCTGCTACCACGTTAGGCTTTCCTGGGTGATATTGGATATCAAACTGATAATCCTTCACAAACTCAAGCCACCGTCTTTGACGCATATTCAACTCCTTCTGCGTGAAGAGGTACTGTAGGGACTTGTGGTCCGTGAACAACCGAAACTTCTCCCCCAGGAGGTAATGTCTCCAAATCCGAAGGGCAAATACAACTTCCGCTAACTCCAAGTCATGGGTGGGGTAATTTCTCTCGTGAGGCTTAAGCTTACGGAAAGCATAAGCTATGGCCTGACTCTCCTACTGCAATACACCTCCAAGTCCTTGTAAGGACGCATCGGTGTAGATTAGATACTCAACTCCCAGTCTTGACAATACTAACACAGGTGCTGAGGTCAACTTGTCCTTCAACTCATCGAATGCCAACTGACAGGCATCGCTCCAGATGAATGGCACACCCTTACGAGTCAGATGTGTCAAAGGGCCCGCTATCTTTGAGAAACCCCGAATATACCTCCTGTAGTATCCTACTAGGCCCAAGAAACTACGGATCTCAGTCAGTGTCGTGGGCTGTCCCCACTCCCTCACCGAGGATACCTTCCCCGGATCTACCGATATCCCCCGGTCTGAAATGATATGCCCCAAAAACTGAACCTCCTTCAACCAAAACCCACACTTCTCATACTTTGCATACAGCTCGTTCTGACGTAGTGTATGCAAAACCTGTCTCAAATGCTCGGCGTGCTCCTCTTTTGTCTGGGAGTAAACCAGAATGTCATCAATAAATACAATGATGAACTGGTCTAAGAACTCTCTGAACACCCTATTCATTAAGTCCATAAACACGGTTGGAGCGTTGGTCAAGCCAAAAGGCATAACCCGAAACTCGTAGGAACCATATCTCGTTAAGAAATCAGTCTTCGAGACATCTTGCTCCCTGATACGCAACTGATGATATCCCGATCTCAAATCAATCTTTGAGAAGAATGAAGATCCTCTCAGTTGGTCGAATAAGTCATCGATTCGGGGCAACGGATACTTATTCCGTATCGTAACCTTATTCAACTCTCGGTAATCTACACATAACCTCAATGATCCATCCCTCTTCTTTATGAACAACACAGGGGCACCTCACGGCGAAGTACTCCTCCGGATAAACCCTTGACCCAACAACTGCTCAATCTGATCCCGTAACTCTCTCATCTCTGCTGGAGCCATACGGTAAGGTACGCGGGCAATAGGCCGAGTGCCCGACGTCAAATCAATCACAAAATCTATCTCTCTACTCGGAGGTAGTCCAGGTATATCCTGAAATACATCAGCAAACTCCCTCACAACTGGAATCGCATCGAGTGGTATCACCATTTTCTTAGAGGTATCCTCCTCTATATAGTACAAGTGAGTGGACAATCCTCCCTCAGGGCGAGGCATCGCCACTAAAAACATCTCCTGTCCGGGAATAGCAAAAATAATACTCCTACTAAAACAGTCAATCATGGATCGGTACACAACTAGCCAATCCATACCAATAATCGCATCGTACTCAGTCATCTCTAACACTAACATATCAGCGGGTAAAGTAAACCTCCCGATCTCTATACCCACACCTCACATATAAGGGAAATCACGGAACCCCTACTCCACGGTGAATCTACACAAGTAACCGTGCTCTCGGCGGTGTCTAATAGCCCAATAGTGCGTGCAAATCTCATGGAAATGAAACAATGTGTGGCCCCCGTATCAAATAAAATACGCCCATAGTCCCCTGAATAGAGAACATACCCTTAATGGCCGGTGGATCCTGTGGGGCTGCGGCATGCTGGAGCTGATACACTCTCCCATACTGAAGTTGTCCCTGCTGGACTGGGACCGCTGGAATGGGTGGTAGTGCTGCCATTTGTGGTGGTGCTGGGAGGGAGGCGGGAAATATAGGCCTCCGTGGCTCATATCGGGCACCCTGCTGCTGCTGCTGCTGTGGGACCCTGCCCCTGTCAGGACAATCCTGGAATTTGTGGCCAGTCTTGCCACAAATAAAACACTTCCCCAGAAAGTTTCCCCCTCGCTGTCCCTGCTGTCCTCGGCCCTGGTAGTCGTTACCATTCCTCCCCTGGCCATGCTGGCCCTGCTGAAACTGCTGCTGCTGACCATTCTGACCCTGCTGGCCCTGATGGCCGTTCTAACCCTGATGGCACTATCTGAAACCTCCCTGTCCACTTCTGAAACCCCGGGATCTGAATCTCTTATGATCCCCCTGTTGGAAACCCTGGTCACCTTGCCTGTGCTGTCCCTGAGCAGATTGTGCCCCGCTGGCACCATTTCCCCCGGTCTTGCCCTGTTGGCTGGACTCCCCTGATCTCTTGCTCTCGAACATGTGGAACCGATGATCCTGGCAGTGAAGTAATGCAGCGTTAACCACATCAGAATAAGTGGCCAACGAGAGATTCCTTAACAAATGTTGACGGATCCTCCAAGTCAATCCATCTGTGAACTTATGAATCTTCTTCTCCTCAGTCGGTATCTCATCGAGAATAATGTTCAAGAGATTAGTGAATTCGGCCTCATATTCGGCCACATTCTTTCCCTCCTGCTTGAGGTTCATCAATTTCCTCCTCATCTCCGTGTGAACAGCTGACGAAAAATATTTGCGGTCGAACCGCACCCAGAACTCCTGTATAGTGAGGGTGTCCCTCTCCTATGTGGTGGTAATGGACTCCCACCACTGCAATGCAGATCCTACTAGCTTGAAAGTAGCCAATATCTGCTTATGAACATCTGTGCACTCGTACATCCTTAAGTGCCTCTGAATATCCTTCCTCCACTGACTGGATACCACAACATCGGAGCTACCTGTAAACTCCGGAGGGTGTGCTTTCTGAAAATCATCACGAACGTGTTCCCAAGCAGACCGGAATGCATGAGCCTGAACTGGAGCAACTACCGGCGCCTAGGGTGGTGCCTGCTATACAACGGCTAGGGTGGCATTTATCGCTTGGGCTACAATAGCTGCAACCTCTGCGGCATTCATAGTGCCCTGAACTGGTGCAGGTTGTGGCTCTGGCTGTGCATCCCTAGGAACTCGTTGCGCACGTCGTGGAGGCATCTGAAATGAGAGTAAATTCTTATAAGTTCACAGTTATTAACTCAAAATAGCTGAAGAGCGAAGCATACGCAAAAGAATACAACAGTCCTACAATATAGGGCTATACATCAAAGAAAGCTCAGCGGAAACATAACAAGTCTTACAGATCCTAAGGACACTAGAACCTGATGCTCTGATACCACCTGTGACACCCCGACTAATTAAATGCCGGGTAGCTACTCCTTTATTAAATTAATACAAAATGCCAAGTTGATTCAGTTCATAGCATCACTGTCGAAAACATTTTTAATAGTTACTAACCACCTAGTATTTAAAAAGTGAGTTGTCCATTTTAATTAAATCCGATTAACATGCCATAAATGAATTATGAAAAGTTAACGTAACCAACAATATAGTCACAATAGAATAACCATCCAATAATAATGCGTCTGGAGGAAAACTCCTCACAACAAACCAAATTCCAAAATAAATAAATACAAATTCTGCATCACTAAAATTTATTTACAACCCAAAGTTTAATATAACTGAATAACTAAAGCGTCTCTAAGACGAATGGGCGACACGCCCAACAGATGATAAAAACTGATAATGGAGTCAAGATCAGAAATGGAGGCGTCTACTATCAAGGTCCTGTAACTTCCACAGCGGCTACAGCACGTCACATGAATAAAATTCCTATGCATGGTGTCCTTGTGGCTGGGCACCTAAAAAGGTTTTTACAAAAATAGATTTGAAAGCAAACGGGTCAGAGCCCGAATGTGAAAATAATTTAAAAATATGCAAGTGTTTAATATCATTAAACAGTGAATATAAAGTACATGATAGTGTGTGCACTCACATGAGTTCCTCACCTCTCAACTAATTGTGCACTCCTATCGTATCCGTACCCATTTGTAGTTGCTCCCATATCTATCTAGTTCAATGCTAAATCTAACATTTCTATATGGTAATCAACTCAAACTCCAACATCTTCTATTTAATAGAGTATTGTACCTTAAAACACAGTTTCCCCACTTTAGCAATACAATTCATTAGAAATCTTGCATTTTCACTTTACGACCGTTGCTATTATTCATACTCAAAATTATTCGCGATTATTCATTTCAATCAACAGTATATTATTCTCACCAAAATATACAATACTAGCACCCCGAGGCTAAGCTGCGGTGCTCACATACTCTCCTATCAAATCCCGATACATCACGTACATGAGGACCACGTATTTCGAATCTCTCACGAAACGTTTCATTAACAATAATCACAAATAGTGGAGGCGAACATAGTTCACATCACATGGGTCACGCACATACCTACGCTCTCATGATCAGCAGACTTATTAACTTCTCAATAAGTCCTTCTCTGACTTATGTCCTCGAGGTACCAATCTAAATCCCCCTCGTAGGCACCCAAAGATTAGATGGCCCTAAACGAACGCCAACCTCCCACGATAGCAAGTACGGTAGGTATGTCATACACAGATAATTACATATACTAAGCATTCTCACATCTTAGATATTACAATATTTTTATTAGTGGTATACTTCTTGTTCTTATACTAATTCTTAGTGTTATACAAATCACATATCCCTGTTTATATGCATTTAACTCATCAATTATCCTCACTTCGTGATTACTCACTCGCGTCCGAATCCACAAATGTTATCCGGTTCAAGGCACTATTTTAAATTTTACTCCTCAATATACCCCGAATCTCCCAACTACACCCACTAGTTAATAAGGGAAAGTTATCTCACCATTTAAATAAGACTCCGGGATATTAGAAATCAAATCAGGCCAAAAAGGCTATTCTGTCAACTCGTTAGAAGTCTCGTTCGAACGAGGACGTTCGAACAAAGGGCTTCGAACGAAATACCAACTCGTTAGAAGTCATACTGTCATCTCGTTAGAAGTTCGTTCGAACGAGGTCGTTCGAACGACCTGGGCAGGTCTTCTAACGAGATGGCAGTTTCAACCCAGAAAATTCCAATTCCGTTTTTCTCAATTCTTCTCTTCTATAAATCCACCCTAAGACCATCCAAATTGTATTTTAACATATATAAACCATTTCTAATCACCCTAGATCATTCCTCAACACATTTAAGGGGTCAATTCTTACAAATTATCACGGGATTGACATGAATCTTCAAATATTTTCCCAAACCCTATGAACATGAACTCCCAATTTTCTTATGCCTAATTATTCATCATAAATCCATTTTTTAATTCATCATATACAATTTTTCAAGTATTAACTCAGTTCATTATCATACTACATGCAAATCCTAACCCAATTTCAAAGTTTCTCCAACAAATTTCACGGGTTTTCTTCATAAAGATCAATTTGAGGTAATTCCTACACTAAGCATGGAAGAGATATTCAATGCATTAAAAATACTAAATCACTTGTCTTAGATTGTTCTTAAGAATTTGATGTCGAAGGTTGAAGGTTGATCTCTCCCCTTTCTCTACACATTTCTCCCAAGGTTGAAGATGGTGGTTATGGGTTTTCTTTTGGGAACCTCTTCCAACTCTTCCTATAACTCCCGTAGCCCTCTAACTTGTCAAATGATGGTAATGGGCTTAGTGGGTTACTAATAATGTATAATTAACTCTTAAAATTCATAGGTTTTAATTCCCAAAATTTCAAAATTACCAAAATACCCTTTTAAGTTGCCGGTATGGCCCAAAAATGCCCCGAGACCCAAGCTAAACCCCCGACTAGTGTTTTTTGACTATTTTGACCCTTTCGGACTCGTTGACGCACTCAAAATGACCATTCGATTGATAAAAATAAAATTCACTTTTTAATTCAAATAATTACATTCTTGACGCGACTGACACGCGCGTCCCAACTAAATTTCCCAAATTGTTGTATTTCAGTCTCGCGATAATTTTAATATTTTCAATATTCATATATTGCCATATATACACAACATAATAAAATACCAACTCACATCTCGTTAGTATTTATATCCGGATTAATTCTCAATTAATTCACATTTAATTTAATTAATCCCTTTTATAAATATCAATAAAAATACGGGGTATTACAATAATGTTCACCACACAAGACATGTACTCATCAAATCTACAAATATCTCTGTAGCCTACCGACCCAATTTTAGTTGTCCCGCACATACCATGATATTTTCCACACAAGACATGTCACTATAGCCAATTAGCCTAGGTTTCGCAATCATCGTAATGGCCGACTCACCCTAGACACTGCACGTACTCGTGATACCAACACAAATCGTGAAAGTAGCCAAGACAATATAAGTCCCATAATCATAGTAACGGTTAGGATACTCACACCCGCACATACCATAACGAACAATCAATCCGTCTATAATACCCACTTGTTATAATAGGTATTAATTATCTTTTCATTATATTATTTTCATTATTTGAAACTTGTCTCCAAATATAATCCGAGCATTCAACCACAATCCAACACTAGTCTCATATCTAGAGATCACCAAGCCATAAGTATCACCCAGTGCCTCACTTAGGAAGAGTGCTTAAAACATAAACATCACCCAACCTCACTTTTAAGATACGACAACATAACAACGTACTATCTAGTCACATACCTAGAAAATACCCAAACATACAAGTGCACACTCCCTAGTCCTATACTTAGAAATCATCAATAATAATTAATATGCCTACTTGCTAGTCTCATAAGTAGAAAGTAACATACTAATACGACGGTGAAAGTATAACCATCGCGTAAATCCCAACGTCCCGACGGTGTAATTTTATTAACACACACAATTTTTATATTTATAATACTCTCAATCCAGTATTATAATTCTTTCTTTAGCAAGTATACATGTTTGATTTCATGCACACTAACCCAATTATATCATGCGATCAACATATTATACAAAATATCCCAACAAGTTGTCCAAATTCAATATTTCAATACGAGTGATAATTTATCAAACTAACACGTAAACCGGTCAAACATGCATATTAACAACTTTCAGTAATAAATTAATACATTACATATCATATAAATCGTTTACATGATTTTATAACTCAACACATATCTTCAAATTACATATCTTAATTAACATGCAATTCGTCCCAACAACCCAATATAATAAACTAAAATCATCCAAGCATGCGGTATTTTAAATATTAAATTCATATTCAAAAGTTAATAAAAATATGTCTATAATTAGGTTATCAGTTTTTCCAATTAAGTTACTAATCGTATTAAGAAAGCACATGAATTTAATATTTAGGAAACATTTAAATCAAATAATACTTAAGAGAACAATATTGATTTTCTTATTTGAAAATGAGTAATCGTGAAAATTCAAGTGTTCCACTGCGTTTGTCTTGCGAAAATAATCAACTTTGCTTTTATGGCCTTCTTAAAAATATGTGTTTAAAGCATCCCAAAATTTAGTTGAAGTTTTACTTATTGGAGATTTAGGGTTTAAATAATGGGGTCTATAACTTTGTGCTTTGTATTTGTGACAGTCAGAAAAAAAAAAACAAGTCCACAACTCCCTTTTAAAAAATAACTTGCAAGAAAAGAGCCCTCGAAAAAGAACAAGCACACGGGCACAAATAAGTAAACCAACCACAAACCTGTTGCACAACCACACGCATCCATTTATGCACTTTTAATCTCATTAACTTTTCTTTCAAAAGATCAATTAACTCTCAAAATAAAGGAAAAAATCACAAACATGGATATACAATTTCAATCAAACACCACTGCAAAAACGAATTCTAAAGGTTTAGTTAAAAAATAATATAAATATTTCTTTTTTTTCCCTTGGTATGTATATGTTTTTTTAAACAAAGGCTAGTTAAACTGGGTTTCCTACCAATTTGAAGCTCTTTTAAAAAGCCATGATTTTACTCAACTCAAAATCTTTTTTTGGAGTTTAAGCAATTACAAAAAGAGTCAAATAACCCCTAGGTTTAAACCAAAATTACAATTTACCAAAAAATCAATTAAAAGCAAAAAATAATCATTTAATTCATCAAACTTCACTAAATTCAATTTAAATCAAAACCTTTTAATTTAATTCATATTCCAACAAGATAAGTCTTTTAATTAATTAACACATTCAATGAACTAATCCGGTTATCCAAAAGCACAGGATATTACAGTTAGCTGTATTGCAACAAGGAGACATAACGAAGATAAAAAGTTATATATAATATTATAAAATTTAATTTCAATTTTGTTAGATATGAAATATTACCCAACGGCGCTGCAGTTCCACTCTGCCCTCCCATCATAAAAAACAAATAAAAACTAAATCCTATTCCGGTGAGCTATCCTTCCTCATTTTATCCTCAAAACTTAAAAAAAAATTAAAATGGCGCAAGTTCAGGTTCAGCATCAGATTCCATTGACTAGTGAAACTTCGAGTGGTGTGGCGGCCAATGTTAATGCTAACAACCAGTTCATAACGATGTCATTGTACGTCGGATACCTTGACTGGAACGTGATAGACTCCCAGCTCCACGAACTGTTCCATCAAATCAGGCAGGTTGTGTGGTTAGGGTCTGTAGGGATTTCGGCACTAAGAGATCTCTCAGTTACGACTACGTTAACTATACCAATCCTCAAGATGCGTCAAAGGATATTAATGTGTTGAACTTCACTCCACTCAACGAAAAGTTAATCAGGATCATGTATTCTCATTGAGATCCCAGTATCCGTAGAAGCGGAGCATTAAATATATTTATTAAGAATTTGGACAAGGCAATTGACAACAAAGAATTACACGATACCTTTTTAAGCTTTGGCAATATTTTATCTTGCAAGATAGCCCCTGATCCTTCTGGACAATCTAAAGGTTATGGATTTGTATAACTTGATAATGAAGAATCTGCTAAAAATGCCATTGATAAGTTAAATGGCATGCTGATGAATGATAAATAAGTATACGTCGGATATTTCCTTCGTAAGCAGGAAAGAGAAACTAGGACGAGTCAAACAATTTTTAAAAACATTTTTGTGAAATTTTTTGCTGACTTTGTTACTAAAGAAGATCTAAAGAACAATTTTGGTGAATACAGGACAATTACTAGTGTATTAGTAATGAGGGATGGTGATGGAAAATCAAAGCGTTTTGGATTTGTTAACTTCCAGGATCCAGATGCTGCTGCTAAAGCTGTTGATGCTTTAAATGGAAAAAAAAAATTATGATAAGGAGTGGTATGTTGGAAAAGCGATGAAGAAATCTTAAAGCGAGCTTGAAATAAAAAGTTGTCTTAAACAAAATACTAAGGAAGGTGTCAATAAATATCAAGGGGGGAATTTGTGCATCAGAAACTTGGATGAGAGTGTTGACGATGAAAAACTCAAGGAACTGTTATAAGAATTTGGTACAATTACATCAAGCAAGGTTATGCGTGACTATAGTAGAATCAACCGAGGTTCCGAATTTATTGCATTCTCAACTCCTGATGAAGCCTCCCGCGATCTTGTTGAGATGAACGGGAATTTGGTGGTCAGTAAACCACTATATGTTTCACTTGCCCAACGAAAAGAAGAGAGAAGAGTAAGATTGCAGCAACAGTTTTCGCAATCGAGACCAATTGGAATGGTGGCATCTATTGGTCATCGTATGCCATTGTACCCTTCTGGTGGTCCAGGAATGGGACAACAACTCTGTTTTGGTCCACCCCCCGCGATGATTCCTCCTCAGGCAGGATTTGGTTACTAGCAATAACTAGTTCCTGTAATGAGGCCAAGTTTTATGCCAATTTTCTTCGCACCAATGGGCCAGCGCCCTGGTGGAAGATGTCCTGTTTAACAGAACCCGCAGCCTATGCCATTGATCCAGTAACAGATGTTTCCAAGATGACGTGTATATCGTTACCCACCTGGTCGGAATATGCCAGATGTGGGCATGCTTCATGTTACATATGAGTTTTTGTGTTTCTCTACAAGTCCTAATAAATAATTTCACATATGAAGTCCTATAATGTATGTTAAGAGTTGAAATATTAGGATGCCAATTATTTTGCTAAAGCTCAAACTTTATATGTGAATTTACCAATTTGAGATCTCAAGTAAGGACAAAAACTCGAACATGTTAGGGTAGAGGTTATTGCATTTCCCAAATATACTCACACACTCACCATATATATGATCTGATTAACTAAATAGAAAACACCAATTATACGTATTAGTCTATTCTCTTATAAACGTAACCCCTCACTTTGGTAAACAATATTACATGTAAGAGTGCCTATATTTATAAAACAACTCATCTACTCCATCAATTCAAGTGGTCACATGCTCAGTTGCAAGGAGGTTAGGTGTTTAGTGTTTTGGGGAGTTACCCACAAAATTATGAGCAATAAACAATAGCTCCGAGTATTTGCTATCCATTTTGTCTAACCTATTCGTGGTTAGTTACGAGTTATAACTTTATATAGCTTATAATGTATCATCTTCACATCAATGACCTTCAAATAAGATGGTTTATAATATGAGCAAACATTTGTTTTAATATTCAAACTTTATTAAATCATCTGATCACCATCACTTGACGTTATTGCACGATTGTGATAAAATGAACTTTGGAATTGATGGATTCAAACCATAAAACCATAAATTGATAAATGTAAGAGTAAGAACGATATAACTTTGGAATCTAGATTTTTATGACTAAATTGAATAAGATTGCAACGTTCCCTTAATTATGCAATTACATATCCAACTATTTTCAATGTACGCGATACACTAATTTTTTTTCTTTAGGGTCCGTTTGGCAACTCAATTCCAAGCCATGAAAATAGAATTGGAAGGCCAATTTTAATTCCACGGAATTGAAATTGGCCTTTCAATTCCAATTCCAAGCCTTGGAATTGGATTGCCAAACACACTCTTAATATGTTTATAATTATCCGATTTTTAAACATGACAATTCCGAGAGTATTATATCTCTATTTCTACTACTTAAAAAGAGAGAAGTTCTTCTTCAAATCACAAAGTACTAAACTACCCTCGGTAAATTAACATTTTCTATCATACCCTTAATATTAGTCTCACACATTCATTAAATTAAAATCATTCCATAAATCTTAACTTGATACGTTCTCTCTCCTAATACATTCATCTAACAAAACTTCCAAATACATTCATCTCGAAACCCTAGAAACCAAAAGTCAACTCCCCAAATTCCTTCATCTTCCCAACAGATTCATATTTTGCCATCAAAAGTATGCATTTGTTAATTTCAAAGCAAATACATATTTTTTGTAATTATATCTATCTCATTCATGAATGTTGTCTCTCTTTTGCTCAAATTTTATATTTCCAATTTTATTATTGCTCTATTCATGTTTATGATAGTTTTAAAAACTCTTTTTTATTTAATAAATTGTTATGATACTTTTATAGAAGTTTTTTTTTAAGATAAATTTAAAACTGTTTTTTTTTCAAAAAAAATATTTTTTTACTTAAAATTGGCAAAAAAATGAACAAATAAAAAATTATTTTTTAAATTGGAAATTGTTTTTATAAACGAGCATGATTCAAATAAAAGCAACTCGACACAACACGACACGATAATTTTTTTTTTAACCAAACATGAATATGATTCTAATAAAAGTGACACGACACAACATGAAATATTATTTTTTTTACAAAACACTAACACGACCCAAGTAAAAGTGTCACGCCACAATATATGTTATTTTTTTAACCAAACACGAACCCAACCAAAATAAAAATGACACGACACACCTCAAAATCTTATTTTTACCTATAAAGATAATATGACACAACACGAAATCTCATTTTTTTACCAAATACTAACACAATCCACTTAAAATGCAACACGACAAGTGGGTCGTGTTTGCATTTCGTAAAAGAAGGAATTTTGTGTCGTGACATGTCACTTTCATATGCGTTATATTCATTTTACATAAAATTAAAGATTTTGAGGTGTGTCATGCCATGTCGTGTTAATTTTATTTGAGTGGTGTATTATAAAACATTTTAAATAAAATGTACAAAAAAACAGTTTTAAACATTTTTTTAAGTGCCTAAAGATTTTATTTAAAAAAATTATGATTATAATAGTTACTGTTTTGGAACTACTGGCTTTTAATTGTTATAAAATAATTTTTGTAACTATTAGAATTTTTGTTACAATTTTTGTAACTATTAGAATTTTTGAAACAATTTTCTTAAAACACTCCCACGCTTGGATTTTACATAAAACAATTTTTTTAAATAAAATCTTGAGGCACTTGAAAAATTGTTTAAAACTATTTTTTTTGTACTTTTAAAAAAAAAATGTTTTATAATACCGCCTATACATATCGCTGCCGCGTACTAACATACTAAAAAAATGGTCATCGCCGGTGGTATGTATAGTTGGTTGGACCCCCTATGCATACCGCTGACGCGGACTATTTTTTTAAATAGTAAAAATATTATTTTTGAAATAATAAATAATGGTCCTCGCCACCGGTATAAAAAAAATACGACTCCATGTCACGTCGTGTTTTATTTGGGTCGTGATCGTGTTACTTAAAAAATTAAAAAAATTGTTTTCAAAATAAAGAACAATTTTTTTATTTGTTAATTTTTTTCCCAATTTTATGTAAAAAATATTTTTTTTAAAAGAAAAAGTTTTTAAATCTATCTTAAAAAAAATTAAACTATCGTAATAGTTTTTTAAATAAAAAAAGGTTTTAAACTATCATAACAATTTTGATAAAAAAAACATTTATTTTTTAATTTTAAAAATAAAAAAATATTTTAAAATATTATTCTTTATTGAAAAAAAAATAACAAATAAAAAAGTATTAGCCTAATATATGTTTTTTTAACCTAAATTTTTCAAACTATTTTCATTATCTCATAATTGTTGGATTCATATATATGGAAGACTAGATGGATATGTATATATAGAGAACGAAAATGAGTTTGTAATTGGTTTTATAGGTTGCGACCTAAATTGTTGGGTATAATGAAGATGGTGGCACATATTGTCCCATTTATTTAGTCCTTCAAATTTAGCACTTGGCAAAACACTATCGTCTTTCGCCTACATCAGAGAGAATATTTTTTTCCCACGTGATTAGTGTAGGATACATCCGATTGGTAAGTTATAAAAATGGTGAATAACATTTTAATTTTTTATGGTAGTAAGAAAAAGAGACAAGTGATTAGGCACACAATTAATAAAGCCAATGACGAGAATCTTATTTCTTTGGTACGGTAGAAAAGTAGACCAATATCAAGTCGAAAGCGTTAGAAAACAATCCACCAACTTAACGGAAAATAATGCGACCGGTGGTTTCGACTGTAACATTTGCCTAGACATGGTTCAAGACCCCGTAACCACTTCTATTGTCACCCCTGTATTTATAAATGAATTAATTACCCAAGTGTATCTGCTGAAATCCAAGATCACTAACAACCTCAATGCCTTGTGTGTATGGCTGAAATTACAGAATAAACCTTAGTACCACTCTACGCCCACGGTCAAACAGAAAAGCATCCGAAAACAAAGTCCCACACGCGGATTTAGTCATACCACGAAGGCATTCTAGTTCTAAATAGGATTTAGTTATCAGTCGATATCGTCCACATGCATGACAGGCTGGCAACAGCAGCAGCTGCTGCTGTTGCTTACAGATACCTTGGTTGGCACAGAGGAGTAAGAACTGATGAATGACTAAGCAAGAACATGAATATCTTGCATAGTTTAGAGTTGAATGGATGTTTGGTTTTGGGGGTAATGATTAATGCTTCGTAATAGGTACTTTATGTTATATTCAAACAAAACAGATTCTACATAATATGTTGCAAGTATTTTTATTACTTTGTTCTTTACAGATTTACAGTAAAAAATTAATATCTGAAAACTGCCACACGTCAAGGCACGTGGCACAACTAGTTAAAAAAAAGGGGGTTTTGGGAAAAGGTCCTCATAGTGCTCAAAGTGTATAAAAATAGGACACTCCAAATAATTTTATAAATTTAGTCCCTGTACTAAAAATACCATGAAAAATGGTGAAAAATAATGCCGCTGGCGCGGACCAAAAAAATAAAGGTATTGTACCACAGGAACTAGATTTATAAATGCTATTGTGCCACAGGGACTAGATTTATAAACTTGAAAAGTAATGTCCTAAAAATCCAAATATAGGAAGGAACATGACCTTTACCTTAATTCTCTATAAAAAAAAAAGGGGGGGATAATATGGGGTAGGTGTTGTGAATTTGTGATGCTTCTATTTAAGGAGCTAAAAATGGGTTACCCGTGATGACGATAGTCCGCCCGATACCTTATTCATTTCCCTCCAACAGATTGATGGATCGACTATGGTTTGCGCTCCCCCTCTCTTATCCATGCCTATCTTCTCGTTCTTAAGCGTTTACATCTCTTCTACTACTCTGTCTCTGTTTATTACCGTCATACCGGGGGCTTGATTGTTAGGGTCTGCTGCCCTAAATCTTGCCCCCCCCCCCCCCCCCCCCCCCCTTTTTTTCTTTGAATTGAAAATCTGAAGCCACATAGGGATCTCGATGGGCATATTTGATGAGGCTATCTAGTTTGCTTAGAAAAGAAATTGGTGGTGACATGAATTTCAATTCAACGGGGAATCTATGTCAGCTTGGATCAGCCAACGATTCTTATTCTGTTGCTTGTGAGGCATTTTCTGAACATTAATGCCGATTTCGTTTGCTAGTTTTTTATTCATTCTTCTCTTCCTTGGTGTTCGTTTGTTGGGATCGGAATCCGCTTATTTTCTGGCGATGGAATCTGGAGTAGGAAAATTAGAATCCAAATCAAAGTCTGAGATTGATGAGGCTGATGTGGTAGAAAAATGCCCTAACAATCGATACATTCGGGTAATATTAACATTACAATACCTACAAATTAGTTCTTAATTTGGACTAAAACAAATGAAGCCACATCAATAATATATTATGCTGTTATCTTATTCTTTATGCCAATTAAGAATTATGTGTTGCTTCATATGTTTATGTCTCATTTGCTTTATTGGGTTTAGTGATATCATCACAATTTTCTTTGTTTTCCCTCAGTGTAATGAAATCTTGGGGAGAGGAGCATTCAAAACTGTGTATGATTCCTCCTAGACACATCTTCTCTTTCTTTGTGTGCACATTGTCTAATTTATTTATCAACAGAAAATATTTTTATCTTCTATTTATAACTATTTGGGATTTATAGGCTTTCGTACCTCGCTAATGGCCTTAATTTGAATTAGGCACGTAGTTTAATTTTTTTGTTAACCGTTAAATATGTCGATGCCAACGAATATTTTCATCTCTATAATTGACGTCGAGCAATGACAAATTAATTGTTGCACTAAAAGACCTCAGCAATGGAATGTTTTGTTGTCAGTAGAATCTTTTGCTACTAAAACCTTTGGCACAACTAAGAGTTCATGGATGATGATGTACCTAACTCTACAAAATAAGAAGACATGTGCTTATGCTAATTAAGGCCATTCCTGAGATATCTAAATCTAAAAAACCTACATATCATTTTAAAATTGATTTGTATTTCTTTGTTTTGTGTAGGTATAAGGGTTTTGATGAGATTGATGGAATAGAAGTTGCTTGGAACCAAGTGAGCATTGAGGATGCACTTCAGTCACCAGAAAATCTGGAAAGATTATATTCTGAGGTTCACCTGTTGAGGACATTGAAACATGAAAACATTATGAAGTCCTACTTCTCTTGGGTGGACCAGGAGAAGAAAACTATTAACATGATTACTGAATTATTCACTTCGGGGAGTTTGAGGCAGTGAGTTTCATTACCGCCCACTTCTTATTTTTCTTTCTTCCTTTCTTTTTAGGATTTTATATGAATTTTACTTATTGGGTTTTATCTTGGGATTTAGATATCGTAAGAAGCATAAGAGCGTTGACATGACGGCCATCAAGAACTGGGCCAGGCAGATTCTCCGAGGTTTAGACTATCTCCATACGCACAATCCACCTATTATTCATAGAGATTTAAAATGTGACAATATTTTTGTCAATGGAAACCATGGAGAAGTCAAAATCGGAGATCTAGGATTTGCAACAATAATGCAACAGTCTACTGCTCGAAGTGTTATTGGTAATTGGTTTTAAAACTCTTTAGAAACTATTACCACTTTTAAGTAAGCCAAAATTGATCGTGCATCCCCCCCCCCCCCCCCCCCCCCCCCCCCCCTCTCTCTCTCTCTCTCTCTCTCTCTCACTCACAGGTACTCCTGAATTCATGGCTCCAGAACTTTATGAAGAAGAATATAATGAACTTGTTGACATATATTCTTTTGGCATGTGCATGTTAGAATTGATTACTTGTGAATACCCTTATAGTGAGTGCAAAAATCAAGCACAAATATACAAAAAGGTCACTTCAGTAAGTTTACCAATCATCGATATAACATCTACTGATTTACCCTTTACTATTTAGGGTTATTTTGCCTTTGGCTTTCGTTTATCAAAATGATTTGGATAAATTCAAAATAACCCTACAATGTGTGAAGTAATTTTATTTAGAATCCTCTTAATCATATTCTCTTGCCAGGGTATAAAGCCAGCTGCACTTGGTAATGTGAAAGACCCCCAACTAAAGCAGTTTGTGGAGCAGTGTCTCGTTCC
Source organism: Sambucus nigra (assembly GCA_949130495.1). Taxonomy (NCBI): domain Eukaryota; kingdom Viridiplantae; phylum Streptophyta; class Magnoliopsida; order Dipsacales; family Adoxaceae; genus Sambucus; species Sambucus nigra. The sequence continues at coordinate 460,926,028 of OX422211.1, read as the reverse complement.
AGCAACTCGGAGGTTGCCTGCAGTTGAGCTCTTGAAAGATCCATTTCTTTCAACTGACAATTTAAAAGAGCTGATTCCATGTCATCCTTCGCTACAGTTACCACTCAATTTCATGCCTAAATCAATAAACTTGTTAGAGCCTAATTCTCCTTGTCCTACCATGGACATTGACCAATGTGACTCTAAGAACCACAACAATGTCAGTTTGGGTGGTAGCATTTATGCGAAAAGTACGATTGAAGCTCCTCCTTACGTTTCATCTTTTGAAATTCAGAGATTCAATGGGAGAAACGAATTCAGATTAAGAGGGGAGACGGAGAGAAGTGATGATAGCTCAATTTCATTAACGTTGCGCATTGCTGACTTGATTGGTTAGTAATTTATTGCAAATGATGCAGGTTTTTAAAGGGTTGGTAGTGCATCATCATCTCTAAGTATTGTTTGTTTGTTTGTGGTTCTAATAGGGCGGGTGAGGAACATTCATTTTATATTTTATCTTGATGCTGATACTGCACTTTCAATAGCTGGTGAGATGGTTGAACAACTTGATTTGTTGAATGAAGATGTGGCCTTCATAGCTGAGATGATTGATAGCTTAATTCTAAAACTCGTGCCGACATGGGAACTTTCATTAGTAAATTCTAGTGGTGGGGAATTAAAAAAGAGTTCATGTAAATATGCCATGGAGTCTCAATTGGCTGAAAGAGTCGAAGATTCCATAAGAAAATCAGCCAATCATTATTCAAGATATAATAACAAAGCCTTGAGAGGTGTTGATGAGGGAAACAAGGGTGGTAGTATTGATGATAGGGTGTTGATGAGTGAATGCACAAAGGATTCAGGGATCACTTATCTGGATTCATGCACTGCCATATCTAATGATATGAACATCTCTCATCTCTCTCTGTCTCTTGCCAACAAAGATAACAACAACAATGATCTAAGGCTAGAGCTTGACGCAATTGACACCCAATATCACGAGTGCTGTCATCAACTTGCAAGGATGAGAGAGGAGGCAATTGAACATGCCAGGAAGAGATGGATCTAAAGAAGATGTCGACTTTAACCTCCTCATGTAATTACGTTATCATACTCTGCCTAATAAACAAAAAGGAGCTTATTTACATGCGACTTGTCACTGTATGAAGGAAACAATAATTTCTTACCCAGTGGTTGGTGGTGGTGGTTGTTATTATTATTATTATTATTATTATTATTATTATTATTTGTTGTTGCAAGTGTAGAGTCTATATGCGGGTGACAAGAATTTGTTCAAGTTTATTTGAACTTTTGTTTCTACTGATGGCTCCCTTCAGTAAGTAATTGTTATAGGAGCACATCTATGTAGATGTCCTTTTGGGGGCCTTTACATCTTCTCAATTATTACAGGTCAAGCATGCTTTATATTTGTGCATATATTAAAATCATTCAATGTTAAACCTTGGACAATGACTATTTTTAGTTTGATGTTGATTTTTTATTTTAGACTTGTGTATAATTGATGATGCCATGTGAATGGCTAATCCAATAAAAAGAAACAACCATCAACTCATTATATGCATATATATATAGAGAGAGAGAGTGCTCCTACGGTCAAACCGTGCATATAACTGGATTAGCCATTATATAACAGCCCAGGGCAAAGCTCATTTACATACCAACCCTCACATCCCATGCAAAAGTATCAAACCTGACAATCCTCACATCCACCCATATAAAAGTATAAAACTGTTGTATAAATACACTTGTAAAAAATGGAATAAAAAAGTCACTTTTTAATGTAAAAAATAACTCTTATTTATAAAAGATATAAAATAGAAGTTTCTAAAAATATGTTACAATTTTTTTTTTTGTAAAAAATTTACAAAGATTGTTTCATTAGAGAAAGAAAAGGAAAAAAAAACTTGACGTCATTTTTATATTTTTAAAAAAACTCGAAGTAATTTTTATTAAAAAATGAGAAATTGGACATTATTTTTTAAAACAATTAGTTGGACGTAACCTTCTTTAAAAACTGTATATTTAATATAGCATTTTTATAAAATAAAGTTTTATTAAAAGGGAAATAACATTTAAAAAAAATAGTTGTACGTTATTTATAACACTTTTTCGCTATTTAAAATAAAACTGGATGTTATTTCTATAAAAAAACTGCAAATTAATTTTTTAACAAGTTGTCTTTCGTTTAAACTTGTTATTTTAAAAGTTTTTTATTAATTTGTTTTTATACTTATTTCTCTTTTTAAGCATAAAAACTATAATTTGTAAAAATGTTTTATTTAAACTGCTTTTTAATTGTTTTTTTTAAACAAATACTCTTTTGTTGAAACTGTTTTTAGCGGTTTTGGTTTTAAAAAATATTTTATTATTATTTCCTTTTTATAAAAATAATTGTGCAATTCTATAAAAAAATGTTATATAAAAAATTATTTCCCTTTATATAAAACTTTTTCCTATAAATATGTCATATAAAAAATACGGTTTTATAAAGAGTTACGCCCAACTATTTTTTTTAATAATGCCTAATTTTTTAAAAATAAAAATAACGTCTAATTTTTCTTCTTCTTTTCTTAATCAATTTTTTTTAATAAATTTAAAAAAACAGTTTTTTAACATATTTTTAAATTTTATTTTATTTTATATCTTTTATAAATAAAAGATATTTAAAAAAAATAAAAACTAACCTTTTTATTTCATTTTTTTATAAGGGAATAGCTATCCCCTCGCCCTCTATGTCTTCCCCCACACCCTTTGGATAGTAAATGATAATTGTGCCTTTAGGTTTATAAAATTTAAATGTCCAATTTTTTCACTTCCAACTAAAATAAATACATTTGATAAAAAACAAAAAATTATATTTTCAATAAAAAACTCCTTTTTTATAAAAAAAACTATTTATAAAACGTACAATCTTATCTATTTTTTATTTATTAAAAAACTGTTTATAAAATGTAAAATTTGTTTTCTTAAGAAACCGTTTTCTTAATAAAGTGTTTTTTTACAAAGTTTATTTTCCACGAACACACACATAATTAGGGGTGGACAAAAAAAAGACCGACCCGAATGGACCGATTGGACCGGTCCGGACCGAACCGAAAATTAAGGCTATTTTGAAACCGGTCCAAAAATCGGTTCACAAAAACTAAAAACCGATTAAACCGGTCCGGTCCGCGGTCCACTATATTAAAAGACCGATTTGGACCGGACCGGACTGATTCCCATATATATATAATAAAAATAATGTTATTGTGTTTCTTATGTATAGTTTTTGAATTAATGTATATAACTTATGAATTTAATTTGGAACATTTTATATATGTATAGACATTTTTTTATTTGGGTTAAAAAAACCTATGTAAATATCACTTGGAGTTTCGAGTATTATTTTTTTGTATATATATTTGTGAGAAATAGATAAAAACATTCATAAAATGTACGTATATATAAAATAGGGTCAGGACCGAATTTTACCCCGGACCGGACCGAAAAAAGCCTGGACCGAATTAATAGGTTAACCGAATTAATCGGTCCGGTCTCGGTTCAAAAAAATTGAGGACCGAATATTCGGTCCGGTCCAAAAAATAGGCAAAACCCGGACCAGACCGGACCGTGCCCACCCCTACACATAATATGCAAAGCACATATATATGCTCAGTATATCTAACCTGATACCGTATAAAAACAAATGGTACCAAACTTGCTAAAGACATCCCGAGTATAATCTCAACTCCCGAAACTAAAATTCCTCAAAATACTTTAATAAGATCCACACGTTAATGTCCCAAACTAAGGAGTAACCAAGTATCCAAGTCAAAAATTAAAATTTAAAATAAAAACCCAACAAAAAGGAAAACAATTCATTGACTATCTGCCTCCCCCGTAATCATGGCATGGTAGGGGAGATTACGGGTGTTGTATGTAAAAATTACTCTCCTACGTGGACCAATGATGAATATACACCTGTCCTCCTATGTGGCCGACCAACCACAATGATCGGCTTTAGAAACACTTAGTCGGCAAGGAGGCCGACCAACTTCAGAAGGCTAATCAACATGAATACCAATAGTTACTAGCATGGGATGCCAATCAACACTGAATTCCAAGAGTTTTATTTATTGAACACAAATATAAATGCCTGTCAAGATAAAAGTGCTCCATCTCTAAGGTTTTAGACCCATATAAATACAAACTACTCCCTAGCTCAACGGACAATTCGAACAACTCATATGTACACGATACTGAGCTATTATAAACCTTACTAAATAGAATCAATGGTGGACGTAGGCTATTTTATAGGTGAACCACCCTAAAAATCTTCTCTCTTATGCGTGTGATTTGAGTTACTATATTATTATCTGTGATTATAAATTTGAGTTCGGTCCATTTTTAGACATCAACAGATTGACGCCGTCTGTGAAAAATGTTTTTCTGTCATTGTTCTCTACCATTTTTTTTCGTTTCTTTACTTTTAAAGAAATGACTGACCCATAAAATAGTGCTAGAAATGAAGGCAATGCCGTCATTCCATTTGCTCCTCCTAGTGTGGGAGATCTACAGGGAATTCTGCTCAACCTTACTATAGGGCAAGAAGCTATGCAAGAGTCTGTTAAGCAATTGGCCCGCACTATCGAAGCTAAGTCTTCCAGTTCTAGAAGGGATATGCCACCACCACCTGTTAGAAATGAAAGGAGTTATAATTCTCGTTCTTCTCATGATAGCTCATACCGTCCTAGGGTAACTTCTTCATTTCGATCAATGGATTACTATGATGGTAGATCTTTTTCCAAAGAAAGAAAAAGTATATTGGAGAGGCTAACCAGGGAGTCTGCCTTTGTTCGTTTAGGCTCCCGAGTAACTAGAGGACCTCAGAGGGAGCCAGAGCGTTGTCGTGAATACAAAGAAGGGTCCTCAAGATCTAGGGCAATTATGAGGGGCTCTGTGCGTGCCGAGCAGACCTCTTAGGAGGAGAGTTTAGCACATAGACACAGTAAAGCTCCTAAATCTACCTTGGCCAAATCTAAGCTAGAAGAATAGCCCTGGAACGGATCCATGCAGCTGTTGGAAGATTGGCTAGGTGAAATGGCCAAAACCAAAAATCCATTGCAAAGGAGTTTTATTAAAGGCTCACCTTTCATTTAGGTAATTATGGAATACCCTACACCTTTCAAGTTCAAGCCACTAGTGGTCACTCCCAAGTATGATGGAAAAAATGATCAAGTCCTTTACATAGAGGAATATCAAGCTCAACCGACATCTACTCAGTGCCCGGCAAAATGAGATGTAGAGCTTTCTCCAGTTTCATCACCGAGCCAACCCAAATATGGTATAATAATCTCCCAAAAGGTAAAATCTCTAGTTTCCATGAGTTAGCTGAATTATTCACAGATAACTTTTATTTTGGGGATAAGCCGATCAAGAGTGTCACTCATTTCTTGACCGTACGACAATAGCCGAGAGAACGCACTAGAGAATATATTACACGTTTTAACAATGAAAAACTAGAGGTGGTAGACTATGAGGAGAAAACAACCATTACATCACTTATGAGTGGGTTGCTCACCGAAGATCTCTATTATGCTTTACCGAAGAATTCACCCAAAACCATGATAGAACTAATGGCTAAAGCTGGAAAAATAATAAATGTCGAGGAAGCTATGGAAGCCAAGGAAGCTCCTGAGACCAAGGATGAAGGTTAGAAAAAATTCTAATTCTTTCAAGAAGGATCATAAAGACAAGAAGATGAATCGGATCAAGAAGTATGATGAATATACGATAGAAAGGAATAAAGAATTGAATTGGCCTAAAAAGTTGAAGACACCCCCCAACATGAGGGATAAGTCCAAGTACTGTGATTTCCACAGGGATTATGGGCACAACACCAACAACTGCATTGCACTAAAGAATGAGATTGAAAACCTTATTCGACGGGGAAAGCTGAGCAAGTTTATTGATCGAAATGGCAAATGAAATGATTGGAGGAGGTTTGAATCTCCAGCCCGAGCAAGGAAAGATAACAAAAGGGCAAGAAATGATGATTTTGAAGAAGATACAGACTTGCCAAAGATGCCTGATGAGCCTGAGGTGGAGGCCGACATGATATCCTTTGGATGCCATTTCATCGCAGGAGGGGATACTGGAGGAGGAGACGCAATAGCAGAAAGAAAAGCTTATTTGAATGAAGTCAAGGCCCGTGCAACTGTTAGACAAATTGATATGGCTGAATCCAGTGATTGTCGACTAAGGAAAGTCAATAGAGATAGGCTGGTGATTGGATTTTCCAAAAATGATCTGAGTGGGGTCCTTTATCCTGACAACGATCCGTTAGTTATCACGTGTAGAGTTCATCTTGGCAGAGTTGCAAGGATATTGGTTGAGTGAGAATAAAGCAGTTAAAGGCTGTGCCATCTACAATGCATTAATGCATGAAATTTCTAATAAATTATGGAGTTGGTATAGTAAATGGCAATAAAAAATAAGCCAGTGAATGTTATTATACATCGGCCGACCAACATGAGATACAAATTAAGGGCACAATCACTTTCCACATTGACACTCTGAATTCTCGAGAAGAAGAAAAGCTGGTAAAGGGGAAAGTTATGGAAAAACATAAGCTGTTGTGCTGGACGACGAGAAGCCAGAAAGAACCACACAGATTGATTCCAGGTTATCTCCTTCTCTCAAACAAGATTCAATTACATTATTTAGAGAAAGAAAAAATATGTTTGCTTGGAGCCACGAAGATATGCTGGGAAGTGATCTGAACTTCAAGTGCCATGAGCTTAATATTTATCCAGGATCTAAGTCGAATAAGAAAAAACAAAGAGTCTTCATCCCCGAGAAGAGTACGACAATCTAGGAGGAAGTGGAGAAATTACAACGATCATAGTTCATTGAAGACGTTAAGTACCCTAGTTAGTTGGATAATGTGGTAATGGTCAAGAAGAAAAATAATAAATGACGCATGTGTGTAAATTTCGCATATCTTAACAAGGCATGTCCAAAAGATAATTTTCCTTTACTAAGGATTGATTAATTAGTCGATGCTATAGCAGGCCATGAGTTACTCAGTTTTATGGATGCTTATTCTGATTATAATTATATTAAGATGAAACCTGAAGATAAGGGAAGCGCTTCCTTCATTACCAGTCGAGGAACTTATTGTTACAATGTCATGCCCTTTGGGTTGAAGAATGTTAGAGCTACTTATCAGTGACTAGTAAACAAGGTTTTTGAAGACCATATCGACAAAAATATGGAGGTATATGTAGATGATATACTTACTTAGAGCAAATATGCTGCCGACTATATTATAGACTTGGCTCAAACCTTTGATCAACTGGAAAAGCACCAAATGAAGCTCAACTCAACAAAATGTATTTTTGAAGTACATAAAGGAATGTTCCTAGGGTATATTATCAATTAAAGAGGAGTAGAAGCTAACCCAACCAAATTTAAAGCCTTGCTTGAAATGCAGTCCCCGACCAACAAGAAAGAAGTTCAAAAACTGATGGGAAGAGTAACTGCATTGAACCGTTTTGTCTCCTGAGCAACTGATAAATATTTTCCATTCTTTAAGGTGCGTAGAAAGACCTTTGAGTGGAATGACAAATGTGATAATTCTTTCCTGGAGTTAAAGAAGTACTTGGGTTCTCCCTCATTCCTTTCCCGACCAGTTCTGGGAGAAAAACTATATTTATACTTGGCTGTTTCAGAGTTAGCTGTCAGTTTAACTTTGATCCGACTAAATGGAGGAATTTAAAAGCCAGTAGATTATACTAGAAAGGCATTCTAAGGAGCGAAAATTAGATATTCACGCCTGAAAAAGTTAACATTAGCTCTCATCGAAGCTTGAAGGAGGACGAGGTCATACTTCAAAGCCCACACCATTATCGTCTAAATGAATTTACCTTTATTACAAGCACTGCATATACCAGAAAAGTCTAAAAGGTTAATGTCTTGGGCAGTTGAATTGGGAGAGTATGAAATTGTTTATGAACCCAGAGTTATAATAAAAGGCCAAGCAGTGACAAACTTTGTTGCCCAATTCACATGAGCAGAGGAGCAACATAATCTATGTTTGCCTGCCGAGCAGACTTTTACGAAAGATAAATTAGCTCAAAAGAAAATAGAGATTGTGGTCGATCAACCTGACTTGTCGGATGCTCAAAATAGGATTCCATAGAACAGGAAGATTTTCAATCATGGAGTGGTGGAAGAAGACGAGTTCTCTGATGATATATCAATCTGGCAGTTATTTGTATATGGATCCTCACGTGCTACTGAAAGTGGGGTCGACCTCATCATCAATACTCCAGATAACTTAGGTGGAATATTCTCTGAGATTCCAATTTCAAGCTTCCAATAATGATGCCGAATATGAAGCATTGATCACAGGATTAGAATTAGCTTCATCACTGGGCGCTAACCAAGTATTGGTATATATGATTCTCAGATGATTGTTAATCAAATGCAGTAAATTTATATTTTTAAAGGGGAAACTATGATGAAATATCATAAAAAGCTATGGAGGTTTTTTCTTTATTCACGTCAGTCAAAATGGTGAGGATTCCCAGACTAGAGAATGCCCGAGCAGATGCTCTTGCTCGGCTTGCTTCAGCAACTCAAATATAACTCATATGAACAATTTTAGTGGAGATTCTTTCCCATACAAGCATTGATGGGATGGAAATCAATGCCATCTCTGTGCATTTAGGTCCCTCATAGATGGACCCGATTAGAGAGTATATTAAAAGAGGAACATTTCCATCTGATCAGATGAAGCCCGAATAATGAGGTACAAAGCAGCCAGTTATATGTTAGCAAAAGATGTACCGTACAGGCGAGAATACACTATTTCTTTACTTCGTTATGTTCATCCAAACGAAGTGAATGATTTGGTCAAAGAGGTGCATGAAGGCTTATATAGAGCTCACGCAGTCGAGAGGTCTCTAAGATAATGAATAACTATGTAAGGTTACTACTAGCCGATGATGAGAACATATTATGTTGCTTTCACCAAGAAGTGTGATAAATGCCAGAAGTTTGCTACCATCCACAAAGGACCAGAAGCAAGTTTAACACCCATCAAGTCTCCATGGCCTTTTGTAATATGGGAAATTGACCTGGTCGAACCACTGCCGACTACCAAAGGAAGATTCAAGTACCAAGTTATAGTTGTTTATTATTTCACCAAATGGGTGAAGCCTGAGCCCTTGGTTGATATGGCTTATCAAAGGGTTTTCCAGTTCATATGGAAATAGATCATTTACAGGTATGGCATGCCCTGTGCCTTCATCACCGACCATGGTACTCAATTTTATAATGAAGAATTTAAAGAGTACTGTATTCGGCCAGGCATCTAGAAACTTCATTCGGCACCTGGGCATCCACAATGCAATGGCTAGACATAGATCACCAATAAAACCTTGCAAGGTGGTTTGAAGAAAAGGTTGGATGAATATAAAGGCAACTGGATTAATAAACTTCACGATGTTATTTGGGCATATATGACTACTCTCAGAATAGAAACAGAAGAAACCCCATACATGCTAGCTTTTAGCACCGAAGTAGTAGTACCAGTGGAAATAGGTTTGCCGACTCACAGGGTATTAAAATTTGATTCACCCATGAGTGAACTTATGAAGCGACTAAATATGGATATGATAGAAGAAGTTCGAGAAGATGCTGCTATCCGAATGGCTGCCGACCAACAATGGAGTGTAAGGTTTTATAATCGAAGGGTCAAGTTGACCAACCTAAAGCAAGGGATCTGGTACCCAAGAAAGTAATCCAGAAGAGAAAAAAGTTGGAGCTTAATTGGCATAATCTATACCGTATCTCGGTGGTTATCCAACCAGGAACTTATCATTTGAAAACTTTTTAAGGGGAGGAATTCAAGAATCCTTGGAAAGCGACCATCTGCACAAGTATTATCAGTAATTCAGTTTTAAAAATTCTGTCGTCATTGTAATTGGTTATTCAAGTTAATGAAATTTTAGATTTTTATCCATTATACATACTTTTTGTGTCTTATTTTTCGGAGTATGGTGGCTACACCTTAACCATAATTTATGAGCAATTTTAATTCAAACTTTTCCAACTTCATACAAGTTTCCAAAAAGTTCCTCGCCGAAAAGAGCATGGTTCAAACTTTTCCAACTTCAAAAAAGTTTTCGAAAAGTTCCTCATCAAGGAGCATGGTTCAAACTTTTCCATCTTAAAAAAAGTTAAGCTTCTTATATGATTTGTCCTTGACAAGTCATGAATGAGAAGTCAGTAAATTTTTTTAATTAGAGGTTTTACCCGACCAGGTTAAAATAGTGGAATAAGTATACATTCCTAATACACTTGGTCGCCGCTGGTAACTAATTCTACAACTTAGTACAATAAAGCTATTTACACTTTTATCTAAGTGCATTAGTCAAATTTAAGGCCCTATAAATGATTCAAACATGAATCGAATATAAAACATTTGAGCAGGTTATTTAGTCTATAAGCCGATTAACTAATTATTAAACAGGTTATCTAGTCGGAAAAAAGATTAATATAAACCATAATCTTGAATAATGAGAACTCAATAAAAAATAACTTCATTTTATTGATCAAAAGTATCACGATTCGTATCGAATATTGCATTTAATTACCCTCGAACCTATGCATTTTAGCCCCATCGGGTACCGTAATTGCTATAATTATGCTTGATAATCAGACAACCTCCGTTTTATATGCTAACATGTTATTTGAGGTATTATTGAGATTTTATGGGTGTTACGGTGCTTAGTATGAAGTTTGAGCGCATTCTGGTTAAGTTCCATCGCGATTCGCACGTTCGGGGGCATTTCGGTAATTTTACACTTTAGGATTTTTTCCCGAAGTCTTCATGAAAGTTGTATCCCTCTGGCCAAGCTTCGCGTATTCGCTAACGGTAGTCGAATCGGAGTCCGAACGAAGGAAACACGGACCTTTAATCGAAAAAGAATTAAAAGAAAAATAATAATTTAATTAATTACCCTTGTGTCCCTTTTCTCTTTTAATAACAAAACCATTAATTCCATCCTTGTCCTCACTTAGTTTTTGGAAAGTAAACTCCATGGGCGATTTTGGTTCTTGGCCCGGGTTTGGCTCGGGTTTTGATTTCGCCCAAAATTCGGAGCTTTCGTCTGAAATTCAGTATGGATTTTGAATGTATATCGTTTTAGGACACGGATTTGCATTTCGGGGTATACCCATTTTTGAGTTTTGTCCATTAATGGAGGTGTGGTGGGTCTTTGGCAATGGAAGGTGTTTGGGGCTGCTTTTGACTTGGGTAACCCATTTTGCGGCGGGGTTGTGCTCGATTCTTGGCATGGCTGCCCCATGTGTGTGCAGGTTGCAATGTGATGCCCATTTGTGGCTTTGGTTGACAAGGGCTTTGGTTTGGTGTTGGTAGCAGCGAAGTTTTGATCCGCGGTCGACCGGTGTTTTGGTTTTTGCCTTTGAAGTTTGGCAGTGTGCCCTCCCCTGTTTCACTGTCGACCGACCCAAGCCGCGGTCGACCGCCCCTTTCTCTTTTTGTGCCGATTTTTGCTGCTACTACCCTTTTTCATTTTTTTTTAATTTAACTTTCTCTTTTTCTTTTTGTCTTAAATTAGAACTTATCCCCTTTTCTTTTCTTTTCTCTTCTCTTTTTCTTTATTTCTTTTTTGGCAAATTAGTATAAATAGAACACTTTGTTTATTTTTGTAGTAAGATTCATTTTACTTAGTTTTTAGTTTAGGGTTTGAGAGCTAATTTGGGGATTTTGTGGAAAACACCCCTCTCCTCCATTTTCTTGGTGGTTTAACACACATTAATGTAAGCGGGCACTATTTATTCTCTTCTCTCTTATTTTTATGCTTTGTAACCTAGATTTCCTTGCTTAGTTATTTATTTCATGCCTAGATAATTTAAGTTGTTAATTTATTTATTGTTTCTTTAATTAATTAGTTGCTTTAATTAATTAGTCAATTTATTTAATGTCATTTAATATGCTTAGGGGCTAAATTAATCTAGGTTGTGTCGGATTGAACTCACCTAGGGTTGACGTGTTGCTTTGCTTTGGTGATGGAGTTTACGTATTTATTTCGAGTGTGTTGTCTTAGTTATTATTTCTAGGAGATTTAACGGGGTATATCATGTATGCTCCGTATTTACGACCTTGCGTGCGTAATTTTCGGGGTATTTGTTGATGCCAAAATCTTATTAATCTTTTATGCAAATTTACGGGTGTGACAACTCTTGATTTAATTAATTGTCGAAACGAGACGCGATCTTAATAACTCGTCGACCCATGTAACCATTTTATACTAATTAACTCAGGGTGAGTGATATTCGACGCAACCTATAATTTTTATTCTCTTGTTAATTTTAGTTTAAATACACTCATGACTAGTTTATCTTTTATTTCTTTTTAGTTAACAAATTACCTTTTACACTTTTATTTAGAAGCATTAAACCAATTAAATTCTAACAACTCGTCTCTGTGAATTTTTGATACCCGGACTTGGCCGCTATACTCACCTGTTGAGTGTAGTCATAAGTTTAGGTTTTTGTATTAAGGCGGTGAATAGAAAACAACGATCAACGTTTGACACGCGCTACTTTTCACGCTTAATCAAAATGGCACTGTTGTCGGGGCCTTGATGTTTTAGTATTTATTTGATTTATTATTTCGTAGTATTTTTTTTCTATTTGTATTTTTTGCCTAACATTTTTGTGGGACTTATACATTTGAGCGCCAAGAACCGCTTGAATTTTTCGCACGCACATCACTTTGTGAAATTCGCCACTTCGAGCTATCTTTGGGTTAAGCATATCCTATTCCAATATTTTCGGTAATCATTATGTTAATTCTCAAAATCCCCGTAAACCTATGATTTTGGTCAATACTTTGAGCCCCAAAAAATTACAAATTCAAAAATGACTTTGGGTGAGTATTACAAAAGTCAAGATTTGGAGTGCGTGTATTTTGAGGAGGATGATAACGGTTTTGGGCCTCTAATTCCTTATAATTGGAACTTTGAAACAAATTGCAATAGTTTTCAAAATTCTTATAATAATGAGTTTGAGTATAGTTTCGAAAATAATTTTCAAACTTCTCATTTCCAAGAATCCGCACCCCGACCTATGACTTTCGGTGAGGGTTTTCTCATGCTTGAGAATGAGAGGTATGAAGACCGTTATCGGGAAGAAAATCGTTTGTGGGAACATGAATTGGATTTATTATTTGAATCCGATGACGATTTTTCTTTCAAAGCTTTTGAAGCCGAGGAATGTTTTGAACCAAATGAGGATTTTTTTCCTAATTTGGAACAAACCATTCTTGACTTGGCCCATAGTTTAATACAGAATGAAAGTGAGGATGAAATGGATGTAGTATCCATTTGCAATGAAAGGATTTCGTCTTTGGATCCCAAAGAAGAAAGTTTCATTGAAAATAATCCCATCTCCTTTGAAATTCCAACTTTGAGCGATGATAACTCATCTCTTGAGTTTGAATTTCTTTCCTCCCCCTTTTCATTCTACGTTATCACACCATCACAAGTACCTGATGAATCGATGCCGAACTTTAAAACGTTTAACCCATTCACCAACGAGGAGTACTTGCTTGAGTTGATTTCTATGAAGGCATCTTTGCCTCCTGTGCTCCCCCTCCCATTCCAATTTCAAAATACTTGGGAGATAATTCAATTTTTCTTGGCCCCCATGTGTATTTGTCACCCGTCTTATCCAAAACCCCCATCCTCCCGCCAAATTTTTTAATTGGGGATGGTTCATTTCTTACGCCTTACACATGGCTTCTGTTGTTGAAACGGAATTATTATTTTCCAGGAGGCATACATGAATGGGAGGGTCTGCCGTGGATCTTTCAAAGTCAAATCATTTTCGTGGTGAACCCTCAACTATTTAGACTTCTAGTGTATAGTTGGTGTGAAGCCTAAATAGTAGGTTGTATATAGTTAGCTTTTTATTCTTTCTTTCTTTTTATCTTTTCTTTCCTTTTTAATTTAGTCTAGTGTAATTAGTTAACTTTTTTTTATTTTTTTTGTTATGCTTGTTACTAACATGTTTTGTAGAATCATTGGACTTGTACTTTCGTGAGATCGCTCAATTGTGGGTAATATCGCTCTTTTACTCTTTTTAACTTGGTTCTTAATTTATATTGAGGACAATGTTAGGTTTTTAGTTAGGGGGTGTGGGATATTCTATCCATCCATTGGTAGTTTCTTTTATTTGATTACATGTTAGTTACTAAGTATGCTTTCTTAGTAAAATTTGAAAATTTTCAAAAAGATTTTCTTTCTTTTTTCTCCTTTGTTGGGAATTTTGCCTTTGTTTTCGATGATAAATTTTAATAAATGCTCGATCCAATAGACAATTCAATGATGCATGTTCTAGATTTTAGAAGTTATTAGACTTTAGTCATAATTATTGATATTATGAATATCTTCATGAATTAAACTCTAATCCCATGAGCACATGCGTTTTTCTTGTTTTATTGATTTGGTTTAAGATTTTTATAACTCGGTAATCTTTTGTTGCATTGTACATACTTACACCGAGTAAGCTTTGTACCTTTCATCATTTGTGAGTGTTATACACTATTCTTTCCTCTTTGAAAATGTTACAGTCATTGGTATTCTCTCTATTCCTTCATTTGATCGTTCATTAATTGAGTTCATATATGAAATGTATTACTTGAGCATAGTTTTTAAAGTTTGTTTTGACTCGAGAATTGCTAAACTTTAGAAAATGATCATAGGCAATCTTAGTTATATCACCCATATTATCCTTGACCTCACCTTATATGTTTACCCTCGTCAACCCCTTTGAGCCTTAATATAGCCTTTATTTTCATTAACAAAAAAATCCCATAACCAACTCCAAATTGGAGTTTTAAACCATACTTATTACCTTACATACCTTTGTTTGGAATGTTAGTTGGGATTTAATAATGTTGTTGTGTTGCGTTTGTAATTTAGGCATGTGAGAGTGTGAAAAGTAAAGAAAAGAAAGAAGTGAAAAAGAGAGGAAAAAGAGAAAGTAGAAAACAAAAGAAAAGAAAACAAAACAAAAGAAAAGAAGAAAAGAAATTTTTTTTTTTTTTATATGTTGTGTATAGTGTTAAATAAGCTTTGATTGCTCTTCAAATGATATATCCAATGCCTTTTATGGAACTTATTTTCCAATTTTTGATATTGCCCGCACTATTTCCCATTATTCCAAGTTTTCCATTTCGAACACATTGAATCCGTACATACATCCCTTTCATTTCGGACCCTAGCCTACCTTACATTATAACCCTATCAAAGTCCTATGTGATCTTAAGTAGATGTAATTTAAAAGTTAAAATAGTTTTGATAATCTGTGAAAATGCATTTCACCTCCTTTAATGTGCGGTATCTTTTATTGAGATTACAATTTTTAATTTCCTATATAGCGCTCTTCATTTGTGACATGTGTGCAGCCTAGTTTCCATTTACATTTACACTTTATGCCCGCATGTTCTGTGTGTTAACTCCCTGTGTCGAGTGAATTCATTTGATGAGTGTAATGAACGTGAGGATTGCATACATGCTTGCTTAAATTTTTATTCGGTTTATTTAAGTTTTTGCCAAATCACACTTTGCATGTGCTCACTCCCCTTCCACTTTTTAAGGTTTCAATTTAATGAAGTTCATTCTATAATGTTAATAATACGGACTTTTGTGTGAATTCATTCACTGTGTTAATAATGTGTATGAAATCTTTTTCGTATTTTTGGGCTTGTCGCTATTGTGATTGGGCATATTTTGAGGAAACCCTATGATGTTTGTGGGTTTCATCCCTGAAAACCCTCACGAGACGACACTCGTCCACCAGGATAACCTAGGGGCTTAACGGCTTATTGCATATGCTAAATGCAACCATGTTCCCTATGAAAGTGGCATTTATATTTCGAAGCATATATACATGTTGTGTTTTTCTTATAATTATTTTTGCTTTGAATTTCATTACTAGGGACTAGCAATGTGTAAGTTAGGGGGTGTGATTCGTATCGAATATTGCATTTAATTACTCTCGAGCCTATGCATTTTAGCCCCCTCGAGTACCGTAATTGCTATAATTATGCTCGATAATCAGACAACCTTCGTTTTATATGCTAACATGTTATTTGAGGTATTATTGAGATTTTATGGGTGTTACAGTGCTTAGTATGAAGTTTGAGCGAGTTCTGGTTAAGTTCCGTCGCAATTTGCACGTTCGGGGGCATTTTGATAATTTTACACTTTGGGATTTTTTTACGAAGTCTTCACGGAAGTTGTAGACCTCGAGCCAAGCTTCGCGTGTTCGTGAACAGTACTCGAATCTGAGTCCGAACGAAGGAAACACGGACCTTTAATCGAAAAAGAATTAAAAGAAAAATAATAATTTAATTAATTACCCTTGTGTCCCTTTTTCTCTTTTAATAACAAATCCATTAATTCCATCCTTGTCCTCACTTCGTTTTTGGCAGGAAACTCCCTGGGCGATTTTGGTTCTTGGCCCGAGTTTGGCTCGGGTTTTGGTTTCTCCCAAAATTCGTAGCTTTCGTCCGAAATTGAGCATGGATTTTGAATGTATATCGTTTTGGGACACGGGTTTATGTTTCAGGGTATACCCATTTTTGAGTTTTGTCCATTAATGGAGGTGTGGTGGGTCTTTGGCAATGGGAGGTGTTTGGGGATGCTTTTGAGTTGGATAACCCATTTTGCAGCGGGGTTGTGCTCGATTCTTGGCATGGCCGCCCCATGTGTGTGCAGGTTGCAGCGTGACGCCCATTTGTGGCTTTGGTTGGCAAGGGCTTTGGTTTGGTGTTGGTAGCAACGAAGTTTTGATCCACGGTCGATCGGCCATGCTCCGGCGGTCGACCGGTGTTTTGGCTTTTGCCTTCGAAGTTTGGTAGTGTGCCCTCCCTTGTTTCACTGTAGACCGACCCAAGCCGCGGTCGACCGCCCCTTTCTCTTTTTATGCCAATTTTTACTGCTACTTCCCTTTTTCCTTTTTTTTTTAAATTTTATTTTCTCTTTTTCTTTTTGTCTTAAATTAGAACTTATCCCCTTTTCTTTTCTTTTCTCTTTTCTCTTCTCTTTTTCTTTATTTATTTTTTGAAAAATTAGTATAAATAGAACACTTTGTTTATTTTTGTAGTAAGATTCATTTTACTTAGTTTTTAGTTTAGGGTTTGAGAGCTAATTTGGGGATTTTGTGGAGAACACCCCTCTCCTCCATTTTATTGGTGGTTTGACACACATTAATGTAAGTGGGCAGTATTTATTCTCCTTTCTCTTATTTTTATGCTTTGTAACCTAGATTTCTATGCTTAGTTATTTATTTCATGCCTAGATAATTTTAGTATAATTTATTTATTGTTGGTTTAATTAATTAGTTGTCCTTTAATTAATTAGTTAATTTATTTAATGTCATTTAATATGCTTAGGGGCTAATTTAATCTAGGTTGTGTCGGATTGAACTCACATAGGGTTGACGTGTTGCTTTGCTTTGGTGATGTAGTTTATGTATTTATTTCGAGTGTGTTGTCCTACTTATTACGCCTAGCAGATTTAACGGGGTATATCATGTATGCTTCGTATTTACGACCTTGCGTGCGTAATTTTCGGGGTATTTGTTGACGCCAAAATCTTATTAATCTTTTATGTGAATTTAGGGGGATGACAACTCTTGATTTCATGAATTGACGAAACGAGAAGCGATCTTAATAACTCGTCGACCCATGTAACCATTTTATAATAATTAACTCGGGGTGAGTGATATTCGACGCAACCTATAATTTTTATTCGCTTTGTTAATTTTAGTTTGAAACGACCCTTTAGTGTACTTAGGTAAAAAACAACTTTGTTCGAATTTTTAGTTAAAACCAATTTTTAACTTCTTAAACCCTAACCATGCATCTAAGTGATTAAATCCAATCGATGAATAAAACATGCGATAACAGAAATAATTTCAGGAAAAAATCCCCGAAGGGCAAAACCTTTTATTTTCACAATAATTTTGTAAGAGTACGGCTTACACGGATTATAATGAAAATATAGTGTGACATACGAAATACCCGCAGGTGTCGGTTTCGATGTCTTGGCTGGAACTTTCCCTTTCCAGGAGGGCAGCAGTGAAGAAAAGAACGGTTTCTTCACAAGATACTTCGTAAGGTCTCCTTCTACAATAACATGCAGCTCTTCGGTTGTAGAGTTCTCCTCATAAAGTGCAACACGATGTGGTGAATGAATTATCTTCTGGTAAACACGTTCAAGATCACCTAACTTTGAAATCGAGTAATACGATCTTGAATAAACACCGAAAGATGAAAAAACTTGTATGGGAATAAGTTTTTCTAAACTGTTCTTCCTGTGAAAACGTTAGCAAATATATTTTATTTATAACTGAGCTGCACAGAGTCCAAGAAAACGAAAATATGAAAATCGAGGCGGCAGGATGTTCGAGCGAGATGCCATGTCGTTCGAGCGAGATGAGATCTCGTTCGCGCGACATGCAATGTCGTTTGAACGATACTCAATCTCGTTCGAGCGAGACACAGTAAAAATATTATTTTCTTTTTAATTTGATCCTCGAATTTTCTTAGACTGTTTGCAACTCAGAAATAAATTTTTTAAGACGATAAAACGATTTTAATTCCCAAAGAGATAAATCACCCAGTATTTAATCAATATACACATTACTCAACTACACATAAGTATTCATACCTGAGTGATCTTAAACATATGAAACAGTCTTGACATGTAATCTTCTTGAAATCTCTGATTGATCTATCTTGGACTTTGAACTAAGTTTAAGGCTTTTAAATAGACTCCATAAATAACTAGCCTAGACTTAATTTATTTTGTCCGGAATTAAGATAATTAAACCAAATGAATATACTAAGAATTATGTTCTTACATTGTTTAAATACACTTAGCATAGTTTATCTTTTATTTCTTTTTAGTTAACAAATTACCTTTTACACTTTTATTTAGAAGCATTAAACTAATTAAATTCTAACAACTCGTCTCTGTGGATTTTCGATACCCGGACTTGGCCGTTATACTCACCTTTTGAGTGTAGTCATAAGTTTAGATTTTTTTATTAAGGCGGTGAATAAAAAACAACGATCATCGTTTGACACGCGCTACTTTTCACGCTTAATCAAAGCACAATAACATGAATTGATTAAAATGCAGTATAATAAGTATAAATTTATTTTGCTGGATGCTTTCCTTGTGCCTTGTCCATTCCAGCAGGAGGATCATCAAGGGTATATGGAGAGGTTATTTTGTTGAAATATCTTAGCATATGCCTATTGCTGGTTCTTAGCCTATTAAGCAAGTGGGGAGTACGAACTATCTCACACTCATCATGGAGGCCATACTCCCCTAAACATTTACTTATTATACATTGAAGAATGGCATCAAGAGAATCCGTCTCGTATCCAATTTGAAAGGAGGCTTGTCATAGTCCAAGAAACTTGGGTCATTCTAGTGCCACAAGTCGTTGTTTTAATCATACTTCAGTAAAATCAATAAGTTGGTCCTACCCTATTTATAGCTTTCATGATTGCTTTAACCAAGATGATCAGTCATGTGAGATAGGACCTCATTATAACCCTCCATACAAACTTCCCTTGGTTTCTTGTGAAAGTGGTATGTTAGCCTGTCTACTTGATCTTTAAGTTTCTTAAGGACAATATCTTTGGATTTCAACAGGGTAGCCTGGTCGGCAATAGTTTTCTTAGTCCTCTCTTCCTTAATGGTTGTTAGAACAACTATATTTCGCCTGGAAGTTTGCCCAGGTTTGGTATTTTTCTTTTGTAATGCTTCAATCTCTTCCAACAGTCTTGCATTTTTAGTCTCTAAAAAAGAAGCACCCTCATCTGAACCAGTTGTGGCTGATCTCTACAGGCTGTCGAGTTCATCCCTTAGGGCATTATTTTTTTCTCTCTAGCATTGCAACAATTAATCGGGAACTTTCTAAATATTGTTTCAAAGATAATTCTCTCTTGTGCAGAGCAGAAGTAATATCTTTCAATTTTTGGTCAAAGCCAAAACTTTCACTCAATGCCTTATATTTAGCCTCATAGTCAACATGAAGTAGTGCTTTGGACGTTTTGTGATCTTCCTGCATTTTGTCAATCATCTCAGAGTAACTAGCATTATTTGCCACTGTTTTATCCAAAATACAATGGAGGTGGATGTAAGACTCTTTCACTTGAGCAAACACATCTGGGCCGACCAACCCTGATAATTCTTCCCCGGACAAAGGAATATAGCCTTCCTAAAAGAGATACCAGCACCGCCTAAGTAGGTCCGATTCAGTGGAAACAATGGCCTTCTTCCTAACATCAAACTGGAAAGTCACAAATATACGAGTTTATAATACAAATCTAGGGAAATAGACAACACAGTTCAATACGAAATCAAAATCATTCCAAGGCATAAATAACAGTTGAAGAGAAAAAGTTATTCTTTCATTGATTAATAATTAAAGTACAAGAGTTGATACATCATTAAAAAAGGAAAAATAAAAAGCATACTTGTTGAAAAGGAGCTATACCTTGTCCTTAGCCTGGTCTTGGTTGGCAGCAAGTTGATCGACACTAGCATTTGGCACCAGTGAAGACTCAAGGGGAATTATATAATATTCTCGAGATCCTTCCTCTTTATAAAACTCCTCATCCAGATTAGGAGGAGTAATGGGGCTATGCCTTTAGAAGAGTTCGTAATTTTCTTACGTGCCGACCATTTTCAAAGCCTCAGTCCAGCCTTCCTTGAAGGATAATTTTCTGGCATACTTAATTTGAGCAGGGGCCATAAAATTAGCCTTATCTTAACCTTTATCAAAGGCAGCTTTGCCTTTGTCCTTTAAGGAAATCACCTCAGAGGATAAGCCATCCACCTTGTCTTCACTAACTTGCGCTCGAGATGTGGCATCCGAAATCTTATCCTCTATAGCATTGGCCCTGCCTTCATCATCATTCAATTTCTTCTCGATAGCTTTGGCTCTCTCCTCAACAACATTTATTTGACCTTCAGCCTTAGTATCCCAATCATTGGCCTTCTTCAAATCCTCATCCTAAGATTTCTGCTTTGCTCCAAAGCTCACCGGGAATCCTCCAAAGATTATTTTAGACCTTCAAAGGCCTCTTCAACTTCACCATAAGAGGACCTCGGTTGGTCATACTTCTCCATCATTTGGTTAAAGTCAACCAAAAACTACAACAAGAGTAAAATACCAGATGTCAGAAAGAGTTCATCAACATGGAGAAAAGAGAAGAAAATGAGAAAATTACCAGTGTCAAGTTATGGAAAGCTCTCTCAGTCATCCTGGACTTGGACATGGGGGCTAATGCAACTATATCAGTAGTGTACCAGACTTAAACCCCTGGCCAGTCCAAGGTTAATAGCAATAGAGGCTGACCCAATATCAAGGTCAACCTGAATTCTCCTTACCAAATCTTTCTAGTTGGCAGTCTTCTTTACACCCAATGCTTACTGGTCGAAAGATATTTTTTGGGACTATTTTTGAGGATCAGGCAAACCTCTCCTCAACCTCTTCAATTGATGCTCAATAGTCTGAGTCTCATTAGCACCAATAAACCTCTTATCACTGACTTCTTTTCGACTGGCTTCTTACCATCATCAATATTTTTCTTGGGGGTAGGAGATAATGACCCACCCATCAAGTTAGGCATATTCCTCTTGTTCATGTCTGTTGAAGGAGAGAGGGGGATCTCAGATATATCGTATGATTAATATGAGGAAGAAGTATCCCCTGGATGAATTTAGCACTAGCAGATTCTGTGGCTAAGGAATGAGGTACAAGGTCTTCTTCTAAGTTGATTGCAATTTGGGGTAGCAAGAACATTGGTTGGGAAATAAAAGATATGATAGAACTTTTGTACTCTAATAACAAAGAAGTTGACCAAGACTGTTCCTCTCCAATATTTTGATTTAATCCCCACAGGAATTTAAGATCGTTAATGTTGATTTTCGCTTCCTTAGAGCATCTCTTCTTGCTTTCCTCTGCATAAAAAAATAAATAACCAAGTTAGTCGGCAAACATCAGAAGTGCATAACAAAAGTGGAAAAACAATCAATAGAGTTACAACTTATGCCATGTATTGATTGAGGATATCTAGGAACATTATAGGATACTCTAGTAGGGAGGGGAACATGTTGCTAGTTCTTTACAACTACCCCATAATCCTAGTAATCCTTTTTAAAATCTGGTAGGTTTAGTACTAAAGCCCCATTGTCTTTACTAGTTTTCAACTAATAGGTATTTTCTCTAATAACACCCCATTTATAACAGAACATGAACTCCAAGACTCTAATACGGGTCCCATAAAGTTCATTCAACCTATGTACACCATTTACAACCCTACAAGTATTGGGTGCCACACTCAGCTATGACTAAGGCGGGAATCTAGTGACCCTTAGGGAGAGAATAAACATCTATGGGATCCTAGTATATCTCTAAATCGACCCAACCCGGGATTTTCCTTGTCTCCCTAAACTCATCTCATGAACTCTCATCTACGATGTGAACCATGGTGGAAATAAAGAAAAAAATGCTAAAATATAGAAAAAGGAAAATAAGGCTTAGAGGGCAAATAGGTGATTGCAAGAACTGAAAAAAATAAAGCAACAACAACGAGCTATCGCCCAAAGAAATCTTGAAGACAAAAGAAAACTTTTGAGTACAAAAGATTTGAGGTAAAAAGAAAGGAGGGAAATTTCTCTGTATTTATAGGTTGCCTCGATAAATGGGAATGAAATGATTAACGGAACGAACTGTATAGCTACCGTCGACTGCACGCCTCCCGAAGCATAAAAAAACTATTGTATCCTTTGGTTGTTCAAAAAAGTTTGAATTATTTACAAAAATGCCATTATTAAACAGTGCCAGTTGGAATTTTTACAAGTGTGGGAGGTCGGCTGCCGACTAAACACTCAAAACAGTTCGTCGAGCAACTTCTTAGGCTAAATGATCCATACTTTCAATCAAGCATCAAGCATGGATCATTGGGGACTTTTGTTGTATGTAAAAATTACTCTTCTATGTAGACCAATGATGAATATACACTTGTCCTCCTATGTGGACGGCCATCTACCTTGATCGGTTTCCGAAACACTTAGTCGGCAAGGAGGCCGACGAACTCTAGAAGGCCATTCAATAGGAATACTAATAGTTACTCGGATGGGATGCCAACCAATGCTGAATTCCCAGACTTTTATTAATTGTACACAAATGTAAATGCCTATCAATATAAAGGTGCTCCATCTCTAGGTTTTTATATCCATATAAATACAAACTACTCCCTTATCTCAAGGGATAAATCGAATCACTCATATGCACACCATACTGAGCTATTGTAGATCCTAGTAAATAAAACCATCAGTGGACGTCGGTTATTTTACAACTGAACCACTCTAAAAATCTTCTCTCTTATGTGTGTGGTTTGATTTACTTATTATATTATTATCTATGATTATAAATTTGGATTTAGTCAATTTTTAGATATCAACAACGGGCCTTAGACCTGTGATGGCGGGATTCTTTCACGTCCTTGCGATTTTCTTCCAAAACCTAAACTATTAGATAAAACCCAATTTCAAAAACTGTACCCATAAGTTCTTCTATGATGGCTATCAAACCTTTAAAATCAACCCAAAATGTTTCCAATTATCTCTTAAGGTTCCTAATTAAACAACAGATGAATGGAATTAACAAGTAATTGGGTTTAACCTTTTAAAATATATTTGTATCAGCAAAATTTCTCCTAACCACATGATTTGTCCTAATAAATCAATTATGCTAAATTATAATCCGATTAATAGGAGACAAACAATTCTAATGATTAAAATCAAATTTAGCGCAAATCTATTAAGGTGTAATCATGCAATCATTTATATAACCAATATACAACATGATAAAGCATCACATGCTAGACTAATGTAAGCCAAAATTGTTTGTAATTTAATGAAAAATCATGTTATGTGAAATTATGTAATTAATTTTATTAGAATAATCTTGTAATTGAAATTAAGAAGAAAAATCCAAAAAATGTCGCGTACTGCGTAAAGCATGTTAAATTGAGCTACCCTTTTTAAATAAAAGATTATTATATAAAATAAATTATGTAATCACACTTATAACTATGTTATAATATCAAAAGGATAAACGAAGAAAATTCAAATTCAAATTCAAATAATAATAGTAATAATAATAATTAAAAATATAAAAAATGATTTAAAAAAAAAAGAAATGTCTAGAAAATTCTAAAAACATCCAAATTGATTTAAAATTTAATTTTAAACAACCTTCATGTTTACATTTTCTAAAAAAAAATCATTTAAGGGTTGTTTTGCTGAATTTTCATTTCGGGCCAAACGATTTATGCAAGTTTGTGGGGTTATTTTTCCCTAGGATTTTGACCATTTTCTAGCACCCTTTAGGTAGTAGGCTAGCAACCCTTGATGAGTAGGATCCATGGGAGATGGATAGGGTATATGTAAATGGCTTGTAGGGGGCTATTTACCCCAGTTTCTTCCTTTTATGTTGAATGAAAATCTGCATTTATTCCAATCCAAAAATACACATTTT
The DNA here is from genome assembly GCA_949130495.1 of Sambucus nigra. Lineage (NCBI taxonomy): Eukaryota > Viridiplantae > Streptophyta > Magnoliopsida > Dipsacales > Adoxaceae > Sambucus > Sambucus nigra. Next base: position 460,901,377 of record OX422211.1, on the reverse strand, counting down.
CTTCTTCATTTTTACTCAGTAAGGGGTTGTTTATTCTATCTATAGTTCACTCATACCCTACCCTACACTTTTCCCTTCCACAATCAAGGTTTTTCAAGTGTTATAGAGTTGTTATTTTGGGTTAAAAGAGGATTACTAGAGAACTAAAATTCAGAATGTTTGGAGCTTATTGAGTTTTCTTTTCATCATCTTATTCAAAGTTATTATCTTCAAGAGGTAGGAGTTATACACTATTTTCAAGTTGAAAATAGAGCATGCTAGTTATATGTATACATATGTATTACATGACTATTTATGCATATTATCACTATATATGAATATATGTTGATAAATATGTGATCAAAATGGTGAAAAGTTAAAGTTTGAATTATGTTAAGATTTTATGTTTAAGGAAGTTATTCCTTGTGAAAATCATGTTTAAACTAGTTATTTCATGACAAATGATAAGATGGATTTGGTGAAGAAATGTAGGATGCATATATGGGTTTACTTGGTATAAATCCTTTCATTTATGAAAAACATCATATGTAGTTATGGGAAATGGGTTTAATATATTGGACATATATTTGAATATGCCTTGTAATTTGAAATAATAATGTTGGAAAAATCGCACATTAGTCACATAAAGTGACTCTACTTTATGTGAAGAAATTTTAAGAAGTTTAAAGTTTAAGGGACTAAAAGTGAAAATAATAAAATATTGAGGTTAAAACAGTAAATATAATAATATTTACACATAAAATGACAAGGATACAAATGTTTAAAAATAAATATTCTCAATTTGTTAGAATAAATCTTGAAATGTTAAAAATATAGTTTTTAGGCCAAAAGTGTCATTTTATGAAAAAAATGGATTTAATAGTAATCTTTGCAACCATGAGTGTTATTTTGGAAAGTTGATTTTAATAGAATAATATGAACAAATAAAATGATAAGAGTTAACAAATTGGAAATATAAGTCTTGAAATGACAAAAGTAATGTTTTAGTGCAAAAGTGTAATTTTATTTAAAAATTTGGGCTTATGAGTAAATTTTTAAAGTAACTGACTATAGTTAAAATAGTTTGATTTTATGTGGTGGAACTCATACTTTGTAAAGGAAAGATGAAAATGAGCATTTTCAACTTAAAAATGCAAGTTTATAAGTGTGCGTAAATAATAAAAAACGCATTAAAGTGTAAAACGGAGTATTTTGAATCAACGGTTAAGTTTCATAAGAAATGATAAATAAAGTTAGTTTCAAAGATAAAACACCGAGTTAAAGGTGAAATAAAAATGGACTTTTCATAAAGTGTGAAACTTGAAAATCAAGTGTTGAGAATAATCTCGTCCAAGGTATTTGGCCTCATCGGCCATTAAAAGGGAAATAAAGGATAAAGGCTAATAAATTGAGAAGAATTAAAGAAAGGAAAAAGGGATACAATGATGTAACATGTAAAAGACACTCAGCGGTAATCGAAAAATTTAAGGAGGACCCAGATCCCTAGGGTGTGGCTTAATGCTTAAGTCTAAAACCACCGATTAGTAGCATATTTCGGCATGGTGGGAGTCAATGAAAAGCCGTATACCACTCATGGATTGGTATCCCGATTAATCAAGTGAAAATATGATTTTGTGCAGGACGCTCATTAATGTAAAGACAATTTTATGAAATAGCTTGAAAAATGTGAAAGTACATTAATGATTAAATTAAAGGGATACGGGTGGTATTAAAAGAAAGATTAAGTGTGAGTGGGCTCATCGTTTGGATTACATGGTCAAAACGTAATATGCATGTTATGTTGCATTTTTCATGAGAACACTTAATCAAATGATGGGTGATTTCATAATTTCTAAATATACTTTATATGTATAGATATTCTTTGCATGTATTACTCTGCTAGTATTCCTTCTCCCGGGCTCATGCTCATACCCCACTATTGCCAACCCCCACAGGTACTTTAGGAAAAGATAAAGGAAAGGAACCCGTAAAAGGCGAAAAAGAATTTGTGCGTCATTAGAGTTCTGTTTACTCTTTACTTTTGATACGTAATTTAAATGGAACTTTTATTTGGAATTATTTGAAAGTATTTTAAATTCGATTTGCATTAAGAAAGGATGACGTCGACTTTGTTAAATTGTTATTTATTCTATGAGCTTGGCAAAATTCTTTCATTTCAAGTGTTATTATAAATTTCATAAACTATATATCATTTCATTAATTAAATTAAAGGAATTTTATGACACAAAAATGTGAAAGAAAGATTTTACTTTAAAAGAGGATTTTCTCAAATGAAATCAAAGTATAAAAGATTTTTCGCAATTGACCACCAAAAATCAGGGCGTCATAACTTGGTATCAGAACATAGGTTACGTGTGCGTCGAAGAGTACACTTACATTTCGTTTTTATTTTTATAATAGCTATCTATATTCTATATACGCTAAGGTATTAGTTCATTTTGGCTACGCTAAGGGTAAGTATAATATTTTCTTATTAAAAGGGGATTTGATCCTTTGATGACTCGAGTATAAGTTGGAAGATAATTCGTAAAGTGAATTTGTGATTATGTAAATGTGTATATACACGAGTAAGGCATCAAGATGATGATGTTTCTCACGTTAAGTAAAAACAAGTTCAGGTTATAGAAGATTATACGATCGATGGTTGTATATGAGATAAGTAATGATATTAAAAGTTGTTAGTGCCAAGTATATATGACACAATAGAAAAAGTCAGGTGGACAGATAAAAAAATGTTAATACGAGGATCCAACATGATAATTGTGTTAGTCTAAAACACAAGTTTTTATATGCTAGTGTATGAATTTTCAATACTTAGAATGATGTTAGATATATGACATAAGAATAAGAATTTAAGTTGTAGCTAGTCATTATGACTCGTGGGGCATGTTGAGACGTGAAGGCACTCCTTTTCACCGTAATAAGTATCGAAAAAATATTGGTTTTGTTCTTAGGTAGAATGATTGAGTTTCATTGGAGACATATGATTAGTCAATCAATGGTGTCTAATGACAAATAAATTTAATTGGAGTTTAAAAGTAAACTTTCATGATTTTTATCCTTTTCAAAATAACTAGTAGTCGTTGATGAAAGTGTAATGATGAAATTAATCTAGTATCAAATATACCTTATTGTAGAGAGTTTAGTATACAAAGTTAAGGCACGAATTACCCTTTAGAGAAAATTTTGTGAATGTTTGGGATGAAACAAATGATTTGTAGTAAAATAACATTGTGTCAAGACTTAAGGAAAGGCTTTTGAACAGTTATAGTCATTAAAGAGTAGACTTGTGAACATCATATAATGGTTTGATATTTTTAATAGTACCTTGGTTTAGTGGGGAAAAAATTAACAAGATCTCTTATATTAGAATATACAACTCATAGAAATTGTAGTAATATAACAACATGGGTAAAAATCAAGTGCCGGGTCAACGTACACGTTAGCAAGTCAGGCCTCGGGTATAGATTCATGCCATGAATAGACTTTGAGATAGATTGGTTTGATAAATCTATTAATTGATGCTAGTAGCGATGTTTGGAGAAAAATATATTATGGTTATATTTTGGTATATTTATTCCCCAAGGTAGTAAAGGTTAGCTAGTGCAAGTTGACACGTAGCCATAGTAAGGGAAGAATGACATTAACCTTACGGAAATGGTATCCTAAGTAATTTAAGCATATCCTAATACACTAAAAAATGATAGTGCTCAATAGGAAAGTGTTAGTAGTGTCGTAGGATAATGACTATAAGTTCAAGTATGAACTCTTGGATAGAGAGTTAAGACATGCAATACTCATGGGAGTTAGTGGATAATTATTAGTGTTCATTTTATTTTTTTAGCGTACTAAGATCATTAAAGATAAATGAGTAGGTATGACCTATAAATCATTATAGTGCTTGGTGGTAATATCCCTTTGTTCTAAAGCTTATCATGTCACTGTTCGACTTAGGTTGGTGATCTAGGTGGTGGATCTCGGTTCAATTGGGAAAATACATCGACATAGGTAAAGGATTTAAGTAATAATGTAGGTAGAGATATAATTACGAGGTATTGTAGTGGATAAAACTAGGATGTGTAGTATATAAGTCACATGTTTAAACATTATACAAGATTTTTGCGATTGTAAATAACAATTGTAATTTTGTTGTCTATAGTGGTAAAGATAATGTTGGACCAATGTTAATTACGGAATGGTTTATGAATAATTACACATTAAAGTATTTTTGATGGTATAGGGTGATGGGTTATATATGTATTAAAATACTTAGAATGCGTAAAAAAATAACTTTCCATTACACTTGGTTTGTTGGTTAACTTTTGTAAAATGTTATGCGATGTTTGAGTTGGTAGAATTTTTCATAGTTTCTCCTAAGGTTTATATTTGATAACGAATTAGTATTCACACTAAATTATAAATTGTTATTTTAGTAGGGTAAATGAATGATCATGATTTCTAAAATGGAATATATAGTAACCATACAAATTCATAGTTTTAGTTTAGGAGGCAATTAATAGGCCTTGATGATTAACTGATTTTTTGACACGAGGAATTTTAATGTATTGGCAAGTAGGAATTACATGGTTTTATGCTATCAATATGTAGGCAATAGTTCACCTAAGTTTAAAATCGTGTAAAGTCAAGAACTTAGTATATTAAAATTTATAACACATTGGTGATAAGAGCCTATCAAGAACATATGAAATTTATCGGTGTAAACAAATTAAGTAAAGGGACGTTGAGAAATTGATAACAACTGGTATATTATCGATCAGTGAGTGGATTATAATTCCTGATGGGAAATTAGAAAAGACTTGTTTGTTAGTGACACAAAATATGATAAACGTTAAACCATGAAAGTATCTTATGGTCATATGGATAAATTGAATTTCTAGGCATATGATTGATTAGGGTTACCATCATGATCTGAAAGGATAATTATTATGACGAGCAGGGGTTCACGAAAATATTCACGAAGTGACTATTTGATTATAAGTAAAAAAATGGTTCCATGTTTTGTAGGAACTAGAGGCATAGTTGTACATGCGAGGAACCGCATAGATGTTTAAATTTTGGGTGAAGTAAGTTCAAATTGCATAACTTAGTAAAAAAGACGTAATGAGGTACAAAGGATCAAGCGGGGATTCTGACGATTGTGTGCTCGTTAAAGATAAGTCTGGACTTAGAATTGATAGTTTGACAAGAGTGTCAAACCTAGAGTTTATAAGACATTGTTTGCTACCTAGTAGGTTAAGATTTATGAAGGAAGTTATGGAAGCCAATTTGTGACTTGATAGTTTTCTTGATGACTAAATGATAAAAAAACATGTCGTACACTATCGTATATAATGTAACTCGATTATAAGATAAAAGATTAACCGTGAGTCGAGTTCATAAGGTGAACCGATGGGTTTTAAAATCAATAGAGGGTATTTGAATAAATTTTGGATCCTAACTAAAGTTGCATAAAATATTTAAGGCATGAAAGAGGGTATGTCAAAGTTAATATCTCAATGAGGATTGAGGAGTCAAAAGTAATGTATGGATAGATATTTGATCCGTGAGCATAAGTATGAGCTTCAATGTAAAATGGTGAAAACTAAATCTTCTTGTGTACTATTTTTATTTCGGGGACAAAAATTCCAAAGGTGGGAAGGCTGTAACACCCAAATTTTTTTATTTAATGAAATATTATGGAATTAATTTTATTATAATAATCTTGTAATTAAAATTAAGAAGAAATATCCAAAAAAAATGTCGCGTACCGCGTTAAGCGTATTAAATTGAGCTACGCTTTTTAAATCAAAGATTATTGTATATCATAAGGATAAGAGAAGAAAATTCAAATAATAATAATAATAATAAAATATAAAAATTAGTTTTTGTGAAAAAAAAATAAAAAGCTCAGAAAATTCTAAAAATCTCCATGTCGATTTAAAATTTAATTTGAACAACTTTCATGTTTTACATTTTCTCAAAAAATAAGGGATGTTTTGGTGAATTTTTAATTCGAGCAGAATGATTTACGCATGTTTGTGAGGTTGTTTTAGAAGGCTTCCCTTGTATTTTGATAACTTTATAGTCATCTTTGGACTCTTTAGGTAGTAGGATAGCAATCCCTAATGAGTAGGGGCCATGAGAGATGGATAGGAAGCATTTAGGATGACTTGAAGGGGGCTACCTACCCCATTTCCTCCCTTATATGCTGAGTGAAAATCATTATTTATTCCAATCCTAAAATACACATTTTTTCCCTTTATTTTAACTCAGGAAGGGGTTGTTTATTTTCTCTATATTTCACTCAAGCTATCCTACACACTTATTCTTTCATAATCAAGGGTTTCCAAGTGTTATAAAGGTGTTATTTTGGGCGTAAAAGAGGATCACTAGAAGAACTAAAGTTTAGAACATTTGGATCTTATTGGATTTTCTTTTCAACATCTTCTTAAAAGTTATTTTCTTCAAGAGGTAGGAGTTCTACACTATTTTCAAGTTTAAAATCAAGTATGCTAGTTATATTTATACATATGTATGATTTACATGACTATTTATATTTATTATCACCATATATGGACATATGCTGATAAATTTGTGATAAAAATGGTGAAAAGTTAAAGTTTGAATTATGTTAAAATTTTAGAACATTTAAGGAAGTTATTGTTTATGAGAATCATATTTAAACTAGTTTTTTCATGACAAATGATAAGATAAATTTGGTGAAGAAATGTAGGATGTATATATGGGTTTATTTGATTTAAATCCTTTCATTTATGAACAAAATGACATATAGTTATGGGAAATGGGTTTAATATATTGCAAATACATTTGAACATGAACTGGAATATGAAATAATAATTTTAGAAAAATCACTCATTAGTCACATAAAATGACGCTACTTTATGTGAAGAAAGTTTAAGAAGTTTAAAGTTTAAGTGAAAATAATAAAGCATTGATGTTAAAATAGTAAATACAATAATATTTGCACATAAAATGACAAGGATACAAATGTCTAAAATGAAGGGTTCTCAGTTTGTAAGAATAAGTCTTGAAAAATGTGAAAGTACGTTATGGTTAAATTAACGGGATACGGGTGGTATTAAAAGAAAGATTTAGTGTGAGTGGGCTCATCGTCTGGATTACATGGTCAAAATGTAATTTTCATGCCATGTTGTATTTTGCATGAGAACACTTAATCAAATGATGGATGATTTCATAATTGCTAAAATATACTTTATATGTATTGATATTGTTTGTACGTATTACTCTACTAGTATTCCTCCTATTGGATCCACGCTCATACTCCACCATTGCCACTCCAAGGTACTTCAGGAAAAGATAAGGAAAGGACCTGTAGGAGGCAAAGAAGAATATGTGTGTCAATAGAGCTCTGTTTACTCTTGACTTTTGATATGTAATTTATATGAAACTTTTATTTGGAACTATTTTAAATTTGATTTGTAATAAGACAGAATGACGTCGACTTTTTTAAATTGTTATTTATTATATGAAGTTGGCAAAATTCTTTCATTTCAAGTATTCTTGTAAATTTCATAAGCTAGACATCATTTCATTTTTTAAATTAAAGGGATTTTACAACACAAAATGTGAAAGAAAGATTTTTCTTTAGAAGAGGAGTGTGACACCCCGACTAATTAAATACCGGGTAGCTACTCCTTTATTAAATTAATTCAAAATGCCAAGCTGGCTCAGTTAATAGCATCACTGTCGAAAACATTTTATTTTTACTAACCACCTAGTATTTAAAAGGTAAGTTGCCAATATTTTAATTTAAGTCTGATTAACATGCAACAAGTGAAATGAAGAAATAAATAAAACCATTCACCATACTGAAGTAAAAAGAATAACCACCACATAAGGTAATTAAAGTCTGGAGGAAAACTCCTCATAACATCCTACAACTGAAATAAGTAAACCGAATACTGAAACAATACATGCTAAAGTCTGAAAACTGAAATGTAAAAGATGACTCTAATGGAAATGGGCAACATGCCCTACAACTGATAAATAATGAATATGGAATCCAAGTGATAGAAGCGTCTACAAGAAAATCCCTGTAGCTTCCACAAACAGCTACAGCTCGTCATCAGAATGAGAATCCTATACTTGGTGTCCCTGTGGCTGGGCACCTAAAATGGTTTTTACAAGAAAAAGATTTGAAAAGCAAACGGGTCAGAGCCCGAATGTGGAGATATTTTAAAAACCTGGAAGTGCTTTAAAAACATTTAAAACATTAAATGCAAAGTACATGTTAGGACGTGCACTCACATGAAATTTCTCACCTTTCGTCTAACTGTGCACTCCTAACGCAAGTACCCATCTAAATACATTAATACCTAACTAAGTGACATACTATCTAGCTAGACCGTTGTAAATTCTACCCTTTCTTTACTCGGTTCCCATTAACAGTATAACGTTAACAATTAAATAGGGGCTTAACGTAAATTCAGGTTCTCATATAAAAGTAATACAACTCGTTATAGAATATCCCTGTTTATTTTATTCCATAGTTTTACACACAATACCATATGCAAATTCCCATTTTACTAAGTGTATATTAATCACGTCATAATATATAATACAAGCACCCCGAGCCTAAGCTGTGGTACACACATACTCTGCTATCCATCCCGGTACATCACGTACATAAAGGATTACAAATTCCGAATCTCTCAGGAATTATAAAATTTTACACCACACACAAAAATGGAGGGTAACATAATTCAACATATCCATGGTCACGCACATACCTACGCTCCATAGTCAGCTGACTCAATAACTCACAATCAAGTCATTCTCTTGAATTATGTCCTCTAGGTACCAATCTAAATCCGGGCACACAAGGATTAGAAGGTCCTAAGCGAACGTAAACCTCCCGTGATAGCAAGTATGGTAGGTATGTCATACAAGTCATATATCAATACTAAGCAAACACACACCCTAGTAATCACCGTAGTTTAATTGCAGTACTTTTCTCAGTCTAGTACTAATATATAATATATATAATTTATACGATTCCGATTTATAATCATACGCGCCATAATTTATTCTCACGTCGTAGTAGACACTCACGTCTCAACCCAACTATCTATTATTTAAATCACTTGTATATAATTCACTCCTCATAATAACCCAAACGTCCCAAATCTACCAATACATCATCAAGAGAAGGTTATCTATATCCTCGAACAAGTTTACGGGACTCCAAAAATCAAAACAGGCCAAAAAGGTCTAAACTGCCAGCTCGTTAGAAGTCTCGTTCGAACGAGACTGTTCGAACGAGATTCCTCTATCAACTCGTTAGAAGTCTCGTTCGAACGAGGATGTTTGAACGAGATTCCAGTTCGTTCGAAAGAACTGTCCCTTCTAACGAGATCTCGTTCGAACGAAGTTATCGAACGAGGCTCCCTTTCGTTAGAACGACTGGTCAATTCGTTAGAAGCTCATTCGAACGACCTGGGTAGGGGCTTCTAACGACCTGCCAGTTTCGTCCCAGATTTTCTTAGTTACATTTCTCACCATTTTTAACACCTCAAGTCTTCTCCAAAGTTCGTTCTAACAATGTTTTAAGTCCTCTAATCATACTAAAACATGCTTAGGTCATAAACTAACATCTTTTAAGGCATTAATGCATCCTAAACATCATTCAATCACAAGATTTTATACTTATCCCCAATTTTATCAAGAACATGAATCCTAAATTTATATCATCATCAAATCCCAGAATTTAATGCGTTTTAATTTCTTCTAATCACAATTATCATGAGAATAATCACCTACCTATCATTCTACATGCAATTCTCTTCAAAATATTCAAGTTCTAAACTCCAAACTACATGGGTTTTCATATTTCACCAAGAACAAGCACAAAATTCGAATTTTTCTAACATGGAAAGAACATTCTTTGAAATTAAATGGAATTAAGTCACTTGCCTTGGTTGTCTCTGAGTTTGGGGTAGGTTTGATGAAGCTTTTCTGCAGAATTCCCTCTTTCCAAGCTTCTTCTCCAATGGTGGCTTAAGGTGGCTAGGGTTTTGATTTGGGAAACTTAGAAAACTCTTCTAATAACCTACGTAGCCTTCTAGGTTAATATGGTTTGGTTAATGGGCTTAGTGGGTTAAATCCACATCAGATTAAAACTCCCAATTTTCGTCACTTTTAATTCCTAAAAATGTAAAATTACCAAAATACCCTTTAAGTTGCCGGTATGGCCTAAAAATACCCCGGAATCCAAACTACACCCCGGGTAGTGTTTTCTGACTATCTCGACCCTTCCGGACGCGTTGGCGCACTCCAAACGACCACAAGGTTTATAGATTTTAAATTCACTTTTATAATTAACATAATATACCATGACGCGGCGGTCACACGCGTCTCAACAAAATTTCTAAAATGCCGTATATAAATCTCACGACAAATTTCATAATTTCAAATTCATATAACAACATGTATGCACATAATCAAATACCAACTCGCATCTCGTTAGTATTTATAACCCGGATTAATTTCCAATTAATACGCATTTAATTAATTAATCCCAAAAATAAACATAGTCAAAAGTACGGGGTATTACATACTTCCCCCTAATAACTGAATTTCGTCCCGAAATTCGAAACTAGAAAGTACCTGGTATGAACAACTCTGGATAACGTTCGCGCATCTCATCCTCGCGCTCCCATGTGGATTCCTCGACATTGTGATGTCGCCACTGAACAGGCACTAACGGAACTATTTTTGACCACAGTTTCCTCTCGCTTCGGTCCAAAATAGCAATTGGCCCCTCCTCGTAGGAGCTATCCGGCTGGAGATCGATGTCCTCCACAGCAATGTGAGAATGAGCTAAATCATCTCTGAGATATTTCCTTAGCGAGGAAATATGAAATACATCGTGAATCCGATGTAAATGCTCCGGTAACCCAAGTCTATACGCAACCGGTCCGATCCGCTCAATAATAGGAAACAACCCCACATACCTCGATGCCAACTTCCCCTTCTTCCCGAAACGCATAATCCCCTTCATAGGCGATACTCTGAGCAAAACCTGGTCCCCCACTTGGAACTCCCTGAAAAATCTCTTCGCATCAGCATAACTCTTCTGCCGGTCTTGAGCTACCCGAATGCGATTTCGAATCAACTCAATCCTTGCCGAAGTATCCTGAATCACCTTCGGCCCAAGTAGTTTGTTGTCCCCCACCTCCAATCAACATGCTGGGGAACGACAAGGCCTACCGTACAATGCCTCAAACGGAGCCATGCCAATAGTGAACTGATAGGAGTTGTTGTAAGCAACTCCACCAGTGGAAGGTACTGCTCCCATCCACCCCCAAAGTCAATAATGCACATGCGTAGGATGTCCTCCAACATCTGGTTTGTGCGCTCAGTCTGCCCATCAGTCTGCGGATGATAAGCCGTACTCAACCGCAATTCTGTGCCCATGGCCTCCTGGAAACTCTCCCAAAACCTCGAAACAAATATCTTGTCTCTGTCAGACACGATATTTAGGGCACACCGTGAAGTCTCACAATCTCTGAAATGAAGAGCTGGGCATACTGTCCCGCAGTGTAGTCAGTCCTCACGGGTAAAAAGTGAGCGACCTTGGACAACCTGTCCACAATTACCCAAACGGAGTCGTGACCCCTCTGCGACGTAGGTAACCCCGTGATAAAGTCCATGGATATGCTCTCCCACATCCACACCGGGACCTCCAACGGCTGTAGAAGTCCTGCCGGTCTCTGATGATCCACTTTTACAAGCTGACAAGTGGCGCATTTCGAAACAAACTCAGCGATGTCTCTCTTCATACCGCTCCACCAATACTTCCGTCTCATGTCCTGATACATTTTATCCCCTCCGGGATGTACCGCGAACCGTGAGCCGTGCGACTCTGCCATCACATCGTGTCGTAATTCCTCCCCTTCCGGAACTACCAATCTTCCATTGAAGCGTAATCCCCCGTCTGAGCTAACGGTATAGGACTCGGATCCCTCTGCTAGTAACCGAACTATCTGCTCCTGACAGAACGAGTCATTGGCCTGTGCCCGTACTACCTTCGTGACAATTTGCGGTGTAACGGTCATCACAGACATGAAAGATCGGGCCACTGCATCCTGGTGTCCCAATTCCTTCCACTTAGCCTTCCACACCTCTGACACCTCATCTGCTGGCCTACGGCTCAACGCGTCTGCTACCACGTTAGCCTTACCTGGGTGATACTGGATGTCGAATTGGTAGTCTTTCACAAACTCAAGCCACCTACGCTGCCGCATATTCAACTCCTTCTGTGTGAACAGGTACTGTAGGGACTTGTGGTCCGTGAACAATTGGAATTTCTCCCCCAAAAGATAGTGTCTCCAAATCCTTAGGGCAAATACCACTGCCGCCAACTGCAAATCATGTGTGGGGTAATTCTTCTCATGAGGCTTAAGCTTACGGGAAGCATAAGTTATGGCCTGTCTCTCCTGCTGCAATACACCTCCAAGTCTTTGCAAATACGCGTCGGTGTACACCAAATACTCAACTCCCGGTCTCGGCAATGCTAACACAGGTGCTGAGGTTAATTTGTCCTTCAATTCGTCAAATGCCAAATGACAGGCATCACTCCAAATGAATGGCACACCTTTACGAGTAAGATGTGTCAAAGGACCTGCTATCTTCGAAAATTCCCGAATGAATCTCCTGTAGTATCCTGCCAGGCCCAAGAAACTACGAATATCAGTCGGTGTCGTGGGCTGTCCCCACTCCCTCACCGCGGATACTTTCCCCGGATCAACAGATATCCCTCGGTCGGAAATAATGTGACCCAAGAACTGAACCTCCTTCAGCCAAAACCCGCACTTCTCGTATTTTGCATACAAATCGTTCTGACGAAGCGTCTGCAAAACCTGCCTCAAATGCTCGGCGTGTTCCTCCTCTGTCTGGGAGTAAACCAGAATGTCATCAATGAAAACAATGACAAACTGATCTAGGAAATCCCTGAACACTCTGTTCATCAAATCCATAAACACGGCTGGAGCATTGGTCAACCCAAAAGGCATAACCCGAAACTCGTAAGAGCCATATCTCGACAAGAACGCAGTCTTTGAGACATCCTCCTCCCTGATACGCAACTGAAGGTATCCCGATCTCAAATCAATCTTTGAGAAGGAGGACGCTCCTCTCAACTGATTGAATAGGTCATCGATTCGAGGCAATGGATACTTATTCCGTATCGTGACCTTGTTCAACTTTCGATAGTCCACACACAATCTCAGTGAACCGTCTCTCTTCTTCACAAACAAAACTGGAGCGCCCCAAGGTGAGGTACTCCTACGAATAAAGCCCTGACCTAACAGCTGCTCTATCTGATCCCGTAACTCCCTCATCTCAGCTTGAGCCATACGGTACGGTGCGCGTGCTATAGGTCTCGTACCCGGTAGCAAATCTATAACAAAGTCTATCTCTCGACTGGGTGGTAAGCCTGGTATCTCCTGAAACACATTCGAATACTCCCTGACAACCTGAATCGAATCTAAAGGAATCACAACCTCCTTAGAGGTATCCTCCTCTATGTAATACAGATGAGCGGTCGATCCTCCCTCTGGGCGAGGCATCGCCACTACGAACATCTCTTGCCCCGGAATGGCAAAAACAATGCTTCCGCTGAAGCAATCAATCATGGCCCTATATGTAACGAGCCAATCCATACCGATGATCACATCGTGAACATGCATATCTAATACCAACATATCTGCAGGTAATACCAACATATCTAATACCATTCTGTAACACCCCGCCCGCTCGGGGAGAGCGAACGGAGCGCTACTCATCTATAAAACTAAACTAATCCACAATATAACAAGGTATAGAGCATCTAAATCCCACAATATAAAACAAGAAACCACTATTCTCATCTTCAAATTAATACAACAAATCTCTCAAAATAATTACAACAATCTAACTATCTCGAAAATAAAATAAATCTCCAAATGCTCTATACATCAAAATAAAAACAAGTCTTCTCTACTTGTATTAAAATCTTTCCAAAAATAATCCTCGCAATAAATCATTCCAATCAAATCCAAAGCGCCCAAAAATCCGCGCTAACCTGCCACTAAAAGAAAATATGGGGAAGTACACAATACGACAGGAAAGATGCTCAACACATATTAGCGGTGAATAAAGCGTAACAATACGAGTACGGATATTCAAATCAAAAGAAAATCTCAATAGCATTTTATCAATAAATTTCTCAACAACACATTAACCGGGTCACCAGGCCTCACCCCATCCGCATATGCTTTATCAAGTCATAGCCCTTGGAAGCAGAAATTTTGGCGGGTGCCCAACGTCCGTGCCCTATTAAAATCTCATGACAACGTGCTCAACAACAACATGAATAATACCACATGAATCAAAATAATTCCAACAATTTTTTTTCCAGATTTCAATGAATTTAACAATTCAAAATATGAGCTCAATTAACAAGAATTCAACGGAATAAACACTCGCGAGATTTAGGAGCATATTGTGTAAAACCCCATACCTCAAAATCACGACATGAATCATCACATAATTTTAGCCTCAAAATCTATCACACCATCACGTTCCTCTCGCAAAAATAATCAAATCTCATTCTAGCCCAAACTCGAGAAAACACCAAATAAGCCTTCTAAACTAAGGTTGAAATCTTGAATAAGTTTGGGGCTATGGTTTGTATATGAAAGGGAGTAATTTTGGAGAGGTCCTCTGGTTGAGAAGTTTGAGAAAAAGTGATTTGAAAAGTCCATCCACGAATTATTTGATATATAAAGGGTTAAGAGTTTGATTAAGAAAAAAGTTCTAATTATATACAAACACTAAAAAAATTATTCCGGATGATCGGACCATTGGAATCGCTTGAAATTTTAGTATGTAGTAGCGAACGGCAAGACAGGACCGCTGACAAAAATTCAGCTTGATCGAACGGTCGAATTTCTAAAAATATTATTTTTACTAGAGAGTTTTATGTTTTAAGGTCTCTTAGAGAGTTTTATATTTTGAGGACTCTTCTAAATAATAAAAATTCAATTAAATCTCCATTTTAATTCCGATTTCGAAACCGTTTGAAATTCTTGACCTTAAAAATAATAACCAACATATTTGAGTAATAAAAATAATTTTCTGTCAAAATTTATTTTTCCTCTTAATTTCGAAAATACCCCAAAAATTACGCGGGTTGTTACACTTCCCCACTAACAATGGAATTTCGCCCTCGAAATTCGCCAAATGCCTAACTCTAAAAAAATCAGGCCAACAATCTCCAAAAATAATTTCGTCACCAAAAATAAATTCCTCACATCTAATCTAGATGCCTAACACAAAACGATTCTCTAAAAAATTTCTATCTCCAAATTCGCGCCACAAAAACGCAACAGACCCAAAACCCAAGACCCGAGGGTTGTCGTATACCTAAGCTCTGAGTTCATCATTCAAATAAACAAATCGCGGAAGTACGAATTCCCAAAGTATAGAGATGAACACAACATTCCTAATATTTAGGGCTCTACATCAAAGAAAGCTCAGCGGAAACATAATAAGCCGTACAGATCCTAAAGGACACTAGAACCTGATGCTCTGATACCACCTGTGACACCCTGACTAATTAAATACCGGGTAGCTACTCCTTTATTAAATTAATTCAAAATGCCAAGCTGGCTCAGTTAATAGCATCACTGTCGAAAACATTTTATTTTTACTAACCACCTAGTATTTAAAAAGTAAGTTGCCAATATTTTAATTTAAGTCTGATTAACATGCAACAAGTGAAATGAAGAAATAAATAAAACCATTCACCATACTGAAGTAAAAAGAATAACCATCACATAAGGTAATTAAAGTCTGGAGGAAAACTCCTCATAACAATCCTACAACTGAAATAAGTAAACCGAATACTGAAAGAATACATGCTAAAGTCTGAAAACTAAAATGTAAAAGATGACTCTAATGGAAATGGGCAACATGCCCTACAACTGATAAATAATGAATCTGGAATCCAAGTGATAGAAGCGTCTACAAGCAAATCCCTGTAGCTTCCACAAACAACTACAGCTCGTCATCAGAATGAGAATCCTATACTTGGTGTCCTTGTGGCTGGGCACCTAAAATGGTTTTTACAAGAAAAAGATTTGAAAAGCAAACGGGTCAGAGCCCGAATGTGGAGATATTTTAAAAACCTGGAAGTGCTTTAAAAACATTTAAAACATTAAATGCAAAGTACATGTTAGGACGTGCACTCACATGAAATTTCTCACCTCTCGTCTAACTGTGCACTCCTAACGCAAGTACCCATCTAAATACATTAATACCTAGCTAAGTGACATACTATCTAGCTAGACCGTTGTAAATTCTACCCTTTCTTTACTTGGTTCCCATTAACAGTATAACGTTAACAATTAAATAGGGGCTTAACGTAAATTCAGGTTCTCATATAAAAGTAATACAACTCGTTATAGAATATCCCTGTTTATTTTATTCCATAGTTTTACACACAATACCATATGCAAATTCCAATTTTACTAAGTGTATATTAATCACGTCATAATATATAATACAAGCACCCCGAGCCTAAGCTGTGGTACACACATACTCTGCTATCCATCCCGGAACATCACGTACATAAAGGACTACAAATTCCGAATCTCTCAGGAATTATAAAATTTTACACCACACACAAAAATGGAGGCGAACATAATTCAACATATCCATGGTCTCACGCAGATACCTACGCTCCATAGTCAGCTGACTCAATAACTCACAATCAAGTCATTCTCTTGAATTATGTCCTCTAGGTACCAATCTAAATCCGGGCACACAAGGATTAGAAGGTCCTAAGCGAACGTAAACCTCCCGTGATAGCAAGTATGGTAGGTATGTCATACACACAAGTCATATATCAATACTAAGCAAACACACACCCTAGTAATCACCGTAGTTTAATTGCAGTACTTTTCTCAATCTAGTACTAATATATAATATATACAATTTATACGATTCCGATTTATAATCATACGCGCCATAATTTATTCTCACGTCGTAGTAGACACTCACGTCTCAACCCAACTATCTATTATTTAAATCACTTGTATATAATTCACTCCTCATAATAACCCAAACGTCCCAAATCTACCAATACATCATCAATAGAAGGTTATCTATATCCTCGAACAAGTTTACGGGACTCCAAAAATCAAAACAGGCCAAAAAGGTCTAAACTGCCAGCTCGTTAGAAGTCTCTTTCGAACGAGACTGTTCGAACGAGATTCCTCTGTCAACTCGTTAGAAGTCTCGTTCGAACGAGGATGTTCGAACGAGATTCCAGTTCGTTCGAATGAACTGTCCCTTCTAACGAGATCTCATTCGAACGAAGTTATCGAACGAGGCTCCCTTTCGTTAGAACGACTGGTCAATTCGTTAGAAGCTCGTTCGAACGAGTTCGTTCGAACGACCTGGGTAGGGGCTTCTAACGACCTGCCAGTTTCGTCCCAGATTTTCTTAGTTACATTTCTCACCATTTTTAACACCTCAAGTCTTCTCCAAAGTTCGTTCTAACAATGTTTTAAGTCCTCTAATCATACTAAAACATGCTTAGGTCATAAACTAACATCTTTTAAGGCATTAATGCATCCTAAACATCATTCAATCACAAGATTTTATACTTATCCCCAATTTTATCAAGAACATGAATCCTAAATTTATATCATCATCAAATCCCAGAATTTAATGCATTTTAATTTCTTCTAATCACGATTATCATGAGAATAATCACCTACCTATCATTCTACATGCAATTCTCTTCAAAATATTCAAGTTCTAAACTCCAAACTACATGGGTTTTCATATTTCACCAAGAACAAACACAAAATTCGACTTTTTCTAACATGGAAAGAACATTCTTTGAAATTAAATGGAATTAAGTCACTTGCCTTGGTTGTCTCTGAGTTTGGGGTAGGTTTGATGAAGCTTTTCTGCAGAATTCCCTCTCTCCAAGCTTCTTCTCCAATGGTGGCTTAAGGTGGCTAGGGTTTTGATTTGGGAAACTTAGAAAACTCTTCTAATAACCTACGTAGCCTTCTAGGTTAATATGGTTTGGTTAATGGGCTTAGTGGGTTAAATCCACATCAGATTAAAACTCCCAATTTTCGTCACTTTTAATTCCTAAAAATGTAAAATTACCAAAATACCCTTTAAGTTGCCGGTATGGCCTAAAAATACTCCGGAATCCAAACTACACCCCGGGTAGTGTTTTCTGACTATCTCGACCCTTCCGGACGCGTTGGCGCACTCCAAACGACCACACGGTTTATAAATTTTAAATTCACTTTTATAATTAACATAATATACCATGACGCGGCGGTCACACGCGTCTCAACAAAATTTCTAAAATGCCGTATATAAATCTCACGACAAATTTCATAATTTCAAATTCATATAACAACATGTATGCACATAATCAAATACCAACTCGCATCTCGTTAGTATTTATAACCCGGATTAATTTCCAATTAATACGCATTTAATTAATTAATCCCAAAAATAAACATAGTCAAAAGTACGGGGTATTACATACTTCCCCCTAATAACTGAATTTCGTCCCGAAATTCGAAACTAGAAAGTACCTGGTATGAACAACTCTGGATAACGTTCGCGCATCTCATCCTCGCGCTCCCATGTGGATTCCTCGACATTGTGATGTCGCCACTGAACACGCACTAACGGAACTATCTTTGACCGCAGTTTCCTCTCGCTTCGGTCCAAAATAGCAATTGGCCCCTCCTCGTAGGAGCTATCCGGCTGGAGATCGATGTCCTCCACAGCAATGTGAGAATGAGCTAAATCATCTCTGAGATATTTCCTTAGCGAGGAAATATGAAATACATCGTGAATCCGATGTAAATGCTCCGGTAACCCAAGTCTATACGCAACCGGTCCGATCCGCTCAATAATAGGAAACGACCCCACATACCTCGATGCCAACTTCCCCTTCTTCCCGAAATGCATAATCCCCTTCATAGGCGATACTCTGAGCAAAACCTGGTCCCCCACTTGGAACTCCCTGAAAAATCTCTTCGCATCAGCATAACTCTTCTGCCGGTCTTGAGCTACCCGAATGCGATTTCGAATCAACTCAATCCTTGCCGAAGTATCCTGAATCACCTTCGGCCCAAGTAGTTTATTGTCCCCCACCTCCAACCAACATGCTGGGGAACGACAAGGCCTACCGTACAATGCCTCAAACGGAGCCATGCCAATAGTGAACTGATAGGAGTTGTTGTAAGCAACTCCACCAGTGGAAGGTACGTCTCCCATCCACCCCCAAAGTCAATAATGCACATGCGTAGCATGTCCTCCAACATCTGGTTTGTGCGCTCAGTCTGACCATCAGTCTGCTGATGATAATCCGTACTCAATCGCAATTCTGTGCCCATGGCCTCCTGGAAACTCTCCCAAAACCTCGAAACAAATATCTTGTCTCTGTCAGACACGATATTTAGGGCACACCGTGAAGTCTCACAATCTCTGAAATGAAGAGCTGGGCATACTGTCCCGCAGTGTAGTCAGTCCTCATGGGTAAAAAGTGAGCGACCTTGGACAACCTGTCCACAATTACCCAAACGGAGTCGTGAACCCTCTGCGACGTAGGTAACCCCGTGATAAAGTCCATGGATATGCTCTCCCACATCCACACCGGGACCTCCAACGGCTGTAGAAGTCCTGCCGGTCTCTGATGATCCACTTTTACAAGCTGACAAGTGGCGCATTTCGAAACAAACTCAGCGATGTCTCTCTTCATACCGCTCCACCAATACTGCCGTCTCATGTCCTGATACATTTTATCCCCTCCGGGATGTACCGCGAACCGTGAGCCGTGCGACTCTGCCATCACATCGTGTCGCAATTCCTCCCCTTTCGGAACTACCAATCTTCCATTGAAGCGTAATCCCCCATCTGAGCTAACGGTATAGGACTCGGATCCCTCTGCTAGTAATCGAACTATCTGCTCCTGACAGAACGAGTCATTGGCCTGTGCCCGTACTACCTTCGTGACAATCTGCGGTGTAACGGTCATCACAGACATGAAAGATCGGGCCACTGCATCCTGGTGTCCCAATTCCTTCCACTTAGCCTTCCACACCTCTGCCACCTCATCTGCTGGCCTACGACTCAACGCGTATGCTACCACATTAGCCTTACCTGGGTGATACTGGATGTCGAACTGGTAGTCTTTCACAAACTCAAGCCACCTACGCTGCCGCATATTCAACTCCTTCTGTGTGAACAGGTACTGTAGGGACTTGTGGTCCGTGAACAATTGGAATTTCTCCCCCAAAAGATAGTGTCTCCAAATCCTTAGGGCAAATACCACTGCCGCCAACTCCAAATCATGTATGGGGTAATTCTTCTCATGAGGCTTAAGCTTACGGGAAGCATAAGCTATGGCCTGTCTCTCCTGCTGCAATACACCTCCAAGTCTTTGCAAAGACGCGTCGGTGTACACCAAATACTCAACTACCGGTCTCGGCAATGCTAACACAGGTGCTGAGGTTAATTTGTCCTTCAATTCGTCAAATGCCAACTGACAGGCATCACTCCAAATGAACGGCACACCTTTACGAGTAAGATGTGTCAAAGGACCTGCTATCTTCGAAAATTCCCGAATGAATCTCCTGTAGTATCCTGCCAGGCCCAAGAAACTACGAATATCAATTGGTGTCGTGGGCTGTCCCCACTCCCTCACCGCGGATACTTTCCCCGGATCAACAGATATCCCTCGGTCGGAAATAATGTGACCCAAGAACTGAACCTCCTTCAGCCAAAACCCGCACTTCTCATATTTTGCATACAAATCGTTCTGACGAAGCGTCTGCAAAACCTGCCTCAAATGCTCGGCGTGTTCCTCCTCTGTCTGGGAGTAAACCAGAATGTCATCAATGAAAACAATGACAAACTGATCTAGGAAATCCCTGAACACTCTGTTCATCAAATCCATAAACACGACTGGAGCATTGGTCAACCCAAAAGGCATAACCCGAAACTCGTAAGAGCCATATCTCGATAAGAACGCAGTCTTTGAGGCATCCTCCTCCCTGATACGCAACTAAAGGTATCCTGATCTCAAATCAATCTTTAAGAAGGAGGACGCTCCTCTCAACTGATTGAATAGGTCATCGATTCGAGGCAACGGATACTTATTCCGTATCGTGACCTTGTTCAACTTTCGATAGTCCACACACAATCTCAGTGAACCGTCTCTCTTCTTCACAAACAAAACTGGAGCGCCCCAAGGTGAGGTACTCCTGCGAATAAATCCCTGACCTAACATCTGCTCTATCTGATCCCGTAACTCCCTCATCTCAGCTGGAGCCATACGGTACGGTGCGCGTGCTATAGGTCTCGTACCCGATAGCAAATCTATAACAAAGTCTATCTCTCGACTGGGTGGTAAGCCTGGTATCTCCTGAAACATATCCGAATACTCCCTGACAACCGGAATCGAATCTAAAGGAATCACAACCTCCTTAGAGGTATCCTCCTCTATGTAATACAGATGAGCGGTCGATCCTCCCTCTGGGTGAGGCATCGCCACTACGAACATCTCTTTCCCCAGAATGGCAAAAACAATGCTTCCGCTGAAGCAATCAATCATGGCCCTATATGTAACGAGCCAATCCATACCGATGATCACATCGTGAACATGCATATCTAATACCAACATATTTTCAGGTAATACCAGACTACCAATCCCTACTCCCACTCCCCGGCATATAAAGAAGATAAGTGACCCACTTCCCAATGGTGAGTCGACACACGTCATTGTGATCTCTGCCGTAGCTAACAATCCTAAAGTTTTCGCGAAGTGTGTAGCTATAAAACAATGCATAGCACCCGTATCAAATAATACCCGACCCATAGTGCCATGGATAGGAAACGTACCCTCAATCGCGGGCGGTGCCTATGGAACTGCTACCTGGTGGACGTTATAGACACATCCATACTGTAATCGTCCCTGCTGCCCAGGAGCTGCTGGAATAGCTGGTAATACTGGCACCTGGGCTGGAGCTGGAAGAGCAGGTGGGAAAAGCGGCCTCTGTGGCTCATGTCGGGCACCCTGCTGCTGCTGCGGTGGTACTCTGCTCTTATCAGGACAATCCTGACGTTTGTGGTCAATCTTATCACATTTGAAACACTTCCCTAGGAAGTTTCCTCCTCGCTGTCAATGCTGACCACGGCCCCGGTGAGCGTTATCATTTCTGCCCTGGCATTGCTGGCCCTGTTGAAACTGTTGTTGACCATTCTGCCCCTGCTGCACTGGAGCTACTGGAAAGGTTGGTAGGGCTAGTACCTGAGCTGGTGCTGGGACAGCGATTGTAAACAGTGGCCCTGATGGATCATTACGGGCACCCCGCTGCTGGGGGGCCCTAACATCCTCTGGGCAATCCCGGCGTTTATGGCCATGCGTGCCACACACAAAACATCGGCCTTTGAAGTCACTTCCCCTCTGACACTGCTGCTGACGGTGTCGTCCTTGCAGACTGGGAACTTTATTCCTCATTCGAAAATGCTTCATTTTTCCACGTTGTTGATTAGAATCGACTCGGTCTTGGGTAGTTGGTTGTAGAATTTTCGGGGTCTTCGCGCCTTTGTCAGCGTTATTTACATGCATTTGGTTAACCTCTCTAGGTATTTTGTCTTCTTTAAGTTGTATGCTGTGTTCTTGGTATTGTAAAACTGCAGTGGTAACTTCTTGTGCCACGATACCTGCTAACTTGGCGGTTGATATTCTTTCCGGGGATACCCGAGGTGTGAGTCGATTTTGCCCGTTGATTCCCTTAACCGTTTTAGCTAGTCCTTCTTGCCGGTCCATCTGAAATTTTAAGTAAATTTGGATGAGGTCATCATTCAAATAAACAAATCGCGGAAGTACGAATTCCCAAAGTATAGAGATGAACACAACATTCCTAATATTTAGGGCTCTACATCAAAGAAAGCTCAGCGGAAACATAATAAGCCGTACAGATCCTAAAGGACACTAGAACCTGATGTTCTGATACCACCTGTGACACCCCGACTTATTAAATACCGGGTAGCTACTCCTTTATTAAATTAATTCAAAATGCCAAGCTGGCTCAGTTAATAGCATCACTGTCGAAAACATTTTATTTTTACTAACCACCTAGTATTTGAAAAGTAAGTTGCCAATATTTTAATTTAAGTCTGATTAACATGCAACAAGTGAAATGAAGAAATAAATAAAACCATTCACCATACTGAAGTAAAAAGAATAACCATCACATAAGGTAATTAAAGTCTGGAGGAAAACTCCTCATAACAATCCTACAACTGAAATAAGTAAACCGAATACTGAAACAATACATGCTAAAGTCTGAAAACTGAAATGTAAAAGATGACTCTAATGGAAATGGGCAACATGCCCTACAACTGATAAATAATGAATCTGGAATCCAAGTGATAGAAGCGTCTACAAGCAAATCCCTGTAGCTTCCACAAACAGCTACAGCTCGTCATCAGAATGAGAATCCTATACTTGGTGTCCCTGTGGCTGGGCACCTAAAATGGTTTTTACAAGAAAAAGATTTGAAAAGCAAACGGGTCAGAGCCCGAATGTGGAGATATTTTAAAAACCTGCAAGTGCTTTAAAAACATTTAAAACATTAAATGCAAAGTACATGTTAGGACGTGCACTCACATGAAATTTCTCACCTCTCGTCTAACTGTGCACTCCTAACGCAAGTACCCATCTAAATACATTAATACCTAGCTAAGTGACATACTATCTAGCTAGACCGTTGTAAATTCTACCCTTTCTTTACTTGGTTCCCATTAACAGTATAACGTTAACAATTAAATAGGGGCTTAACGTAAATTCAGGTTCTCATATAAAAGTAATACAACTCGTTATAGAATATCCCTGTTTATTTTATTCCATAGTTTTACACACAATACCATATGCAAATTCCCATTTTACTAAGTGTATATTAATCACGTCATAATATATAATACAAGCACCCCGAGCCTAAGCTGTGGTACACACATACTCTGCTATCCATCCCGGTACATCACGTACATAAAGGATTACAAATTCCGAATCTCTCAGGAATTATAAAATTTTACACCACACACAAAAATGGAGGCGAACATAATTCAACATATCCATGGTCACGCACATACCTACGCTCCATAGTCAGCTGACTCAATAACTCACAATCAAGTCATTCTCTTGAATTATGTCCTCTAGGTACCAATCTAAATCCGGGCACACAAGGATTAGAAGGTCCTAAGCGAACGTAAACCTCCCGTGATAGCAAGTATGGTAGGTATGTCATACACACAAGTCATATATCAATACTAAGCAAACACACATCCTAGTAATCACCGTAGTTTAATTGCAGTACTTTTCTCAATCTAGTACTAATATATAATATATACAATTTATACGATTCCGATTTATAATCATACGCGCCATAATTTATTCTCACGTCGTAGTAGACACTCATGTCTCAACCCAACTATCCATTATTTAAATCACTTGTATATAATTCACTCCTCATAATAACCCAAACGTCCCAAATCTACCAATACATCATCAAGAGAAGGTTATCTATATCCTCGAACAAGTTTACGGGACTCCAAAAATCAAAACAGGCCAAAAAGGTCTAAACTGCCAGCTCGTTAGAAGTCTCGTTCGAACGAGACTCCTCTGTCAACTCGTTAGAAGTCTCGTTCGAACGAGGATGTTCGAACGAGATTCCAGTTCGTTCGAACGAACTGTCCCTTCTAACGAGATCTCATTTGAACGAAGTTATCGAACGAGGCTCCCTTTCGTTATAACGACTGGTCAATTCGTTAGAAGCTCGTTCGAACGACCTGGGTAGGGGCTTCTAACGACCTGCCAGTTTCGTCCCAGATTTTCTTAGTTACGTTTCTCACCATTTTTAACACCTCAAGTCTTCTCCAAAGTTCGTTCTAACAATTTTTTAAGTCCTCTAATCATACTAAAACATGCTTAGGTCATAAACTAACATCTTTTAAGGCATTAATGCATCCTAAACATCATTAAATCACAAGATTTTATACTTATCCCCAATTTTATCAAGAACATGAATCCTAAATTTATATCATCATCAAATACCAGAATTTAATGCGTTTTAATTTCTTCTAATCACAATTATCATGAGAATAATCACCTACCTATCATTCTACATGCAATTCTCTTCAAAATATTCAAGTTCTAAACTCCAAACTACATGGGTTTTCATATTTCACCAAGAACAAGCACAAAATTCGAATTTTTCTAACATGGAAAGAACATTCTTTGAAATTAAATGGAATTAAGTCACTTGCCTTGGTTGTCTCTGAGTTTGGGGTAGGCTTGATGAAGCTTTTCTGCAGAATTCCCTCTCTCCAAGCTTCTTCTCCAATGGTGGCTTAAGGTGGCTAGGGTTTTGATTTGGGAAACTTAGAAAACTCTTCTAATAACCTACGTAGCCTTCTAGGTTAATATGGTTTGGTTAATGGGCTTAGTGGGTTAAATCCACATCAGATTAAAACTCCCAATTTTCGTCACTTTTAATTCCTAAAAATGTAAAATTACCAAAATACCCTTTAAGTTGCCGGTATGGCCTAAAAATACCCCGGAATCCAAACTACACCCCCGGCTAGTGTTTTCTGACTATCTCGACCCTTCCGGACGCGTTGGCGCACTCCAAACGACCATACGGTTTATAGATTTTAAATTCACTTTTATAATTAACATAATATACCATGACGCGGCGGTCACACGCGTCTCAACAAAATTTCTAAAATTTCGTATATAAATCTCACGACAAATTTCATAATTTCAAATTCATATAACAACATGTATGCACATAATCAAATACCAACTCGCATCTCGTTAGTATTTATAACCCGGATTAATTTCCAATTAATACGCATTTAATTAATTAATCCCAAAAATAAACATAGTCAAAAGTACGGGGTATTACAAGGAGCTTCTCAAATGAAATCAAAGTATAAAAGGTTTTCCGCAATTGACCCCCGAAAATGAGGGTATCACAACTAACATGCATCTAATCCCCATAATAGATTATTAAAACAATCAAAAATAGATATATTACGTAAAACACTCTAGCAAAACAAGTTAACTCTTGCGTGAATGAAGAACATGAATTCCCTTTAATTCTTCTTCTAAGTGATCCTCTAGTTCTCGCAAAAGTCCATCCTTTAGGTTTCTTCAAAAGCTCTGTCTTACCTTGGGTTTGTGATTGTGTTTATTGCAAGTTATTAATCTGGTTTAGTTCTCAATATAAACTCTTAGCCACACAGGTATTCTATGGACATAAGTTTGGACCTCTCAATGATCCTAAAACACTACTCAAACACTATTTAAAATTCAGCCCAAAGGGGTACATATCCCTAGACCCAAATCGACAAAAAAAATCATCTCTTCGGCCTCCGTATACCCATAGAGTCTAGTCCAAAGACACTAACTTGCAATATAAATATAAATCGCAATGTTATTATATACTTACGATTCATATACATACAATTTAATTTCACCGTATTAAATGACTTATATCGTATTAATTAAATACCACATTAATTCACATAATTATTATGCATACACAATTGGCATGCACACAAGGAGTACAAATTCACATAATATGATTACTTATAATAATAAAAAATACTCTGTATTACATTCTCCTTTCCTAGTCAGAATTAGATACATACCTGAATAGAAGAGTTCCCATTATTTCTCTCGTATGTCACTTTTCGGCTTCTACGTCCACTCTGCTTCATTGTGGTCCCCCACTGAACGCGAACCAACGGAACGACTTTGGAACGAAGAATATTCTACCTATGATCCAAAATAGCAAAAGGTCTCTCCTTGTAACTCACATGAGGATAAATATTTATCGAACCCACTTAAATATGATGGTAAACTATATCGTCTTTAAGGATTCTTCGCAACATAGAAACGTGGAACACATCGTGTACCTTCTGGAGATGATATGGTAAGGCTAACTGATAAACAACTGGTCCCACTCATTTAATCATAGTGAATGGACCGATATATTGGGGTGATAACTTACTTTTTCTCCCAGACTTCATCATTCCCTTCATGGGAGACACATTAAATAACATCTAGTCTCCAACTGCGAAATCTAGGCGTCTCTTTCCCCTGCTTACATAACTCTTCTCCCTATTGCTCGCAGTCCTCATCCTGTCCCTAATAAGATCCACCTTTTTTGAGGTGTCTTGAATAAACTATGACCCAAGTATCTTGTTTCCCCCCCCCCCCTCTATCCTGCAAATGGTAGAACGACAAGGCCTCATATATAATGCCTAATTCGTTTTCATGCCAATAGTCTACTAATGATTGTTATTGTAAGAAAACTGCACCAATGGTAACTACTGCTTCCAACTTCCTTTAAAGTCCAATAGACATTCTAAAACCATATCCTCTAATACATGGTTCACTTGCTCAATTTGACCGTTAGTCCGTCGGTGATATGAGGTACTCAATCAAAAATCAACCTCCATCGCCTATTGGAAACTCTACTAAAAGTGGGACACAAAAGTCTTGTCCTTTTTAGACACGATATCAAGTGATATTCCATCTAGCATCACAACCTATATAATGAAGAGGCTGGCATATCTCTTTATTTCAAAGCTTGTTTGAACTCAAAGAAAATGAGCTAGCTTTGTTAACCTGTCTATGATAACCCAGATGGAATCGTAACCCCGCTGTGATGTAGGCGACATCATAATTAAGTCCATGGTGATACTACCATCATCTAGCACATATCACACTTGGACACATATAATGAAATGTCCCTTTTCGTGCCTACCCACCAATATTGTTGTGTCTATCCTAACCCATTTGCACGCATGAAGCAGCGCTTGAAGGCAAAAGACATAAATGATCATCATTGGTGTGCGAGGTTTGTGAATGTGTAGAGATCAGAGTCGCCAACCTATTTTACTCGAAAAGGGAAAAAGAAGGATACACCTAAAAAGATATAGTTAAAATATAACCAATGTAAGAGAAAACAAATGGTATATGGGCCCAGAGACTATATTATGGAGTGGAAAGGTGTTAGGCACCCACTCTGTCCTTTCGATCTCTTATAGGCTCTACATTATGCTCTCTCCTTAATGCATGAATGTGTGTGTGTGACAAATTTGTTATGCTTTAAAGTGGACAAAGGTGGAGTAAATATGAATATGTACATGGATGTGCATGTGTGTGTGTGCAAGAAGAGCGGAGTCGACATATCCATATCGTGAGAAATATGGGTACATATTCTCCTAAGGAGACATAATATGAGCAGAATTCCAAAATCGTAACCTCACTGTAGAAGGAGTGAGTATGCATGAACAAGACCATTATAAACATGAGTAATCTGATAAAAAATATAAAATGACTATAAATGTGAGCAATGCCTCAAAATCGTAATCTTGCTACGAGAAACAAGTACGCATAAGTGGGATTGCTAAAAGAGTGATAAAAATGAGAAACTAACTACATGGATAAAATATACCAACTACACGACTGAAATGATAAAATATGGAATAAAATAAATAAATGAATAAAAATGGACTTGAATCCCATTTCGGGATGCCTACGTAGCCAAAAAGGGCATCAAAGTTCTTGTAATTCACTAATAAAACAAGGGTGGGTCTAAATCGTAGTCCCAAGTTGTGGTGTCTCTTTTGATTTATGAAAAGAAGATGAAATGTGTTGAAAGGGTTACATGGTGAGAACAATCCAAATTAGATATATGTATTAAACCCAAATTTTAGTTTTTTTATTTACGAAAATAAATTTGAGAGTCTATATGATACTAAAAGGGTAGAATTGTCATAGATAACTATAGAGTATAGATACTTTAATGAGAAAGAAACACTAAAATTTGCAAAGTAGAATTTATGAAAATAGTAAATGTAAATGGATTTTGGACCTTTAAGCTCTTACAAAATATGATTATGAACACTTGGTTTGTTAATTTTGGGTGTATGAATAATTGTGGTGGAGTGGTAATTAATAGGGGTGGCCATGGCCTGGGCCTAGGCGACCAAGTTTGGCTCGGGCCGGGCCTACAAAAATTTGAGCTATTCCCATACCTGAGTCGAGCCTCATTGTGTAATCCCAAGCCTACTCAAATTCTAAAGATACTTGTACAATCCCTAAAACAATTGTATTTTGGCTAAATTTTATCGCTTAGCAAATTTATGACCAATTTTATTATTTAGCAATTTTATTTTAGAATGTAGTCAACAAAATAAGAGTAAATAAAGCCTAAAATTGATATTTCTAAAACTTCCCCATTTGTATTCTTTTTATACTGTTAACCTTAAAGGAATAAAGACTAAACTACTAATATACATATATATAATCAATATTATATATAATTCTCGGGTCTCGAGCCGGGGTTCAAGTGAGCCTAAGAATACATGCCCAAGCATGCCCAAAATAAATCGTGCGTATTAAAGTTTGCCAAGACCGATTGCGAATCTATTGACCTTACCCAAGCCCTATTTTCTCGGGCAGGCCTCGGGCCTATGGACACCCCATAGTGGTTAATGGGATGATAGGATGTTGTAAGGGAATGTATAAGAGAATGTATGGGGAAACTATATATGCTAAATTCAAAATTTCTACTACACTGAAATCGAGGTCTTATGGGAGTGAGGTCAGGGTTTCCTTAAATAGAAAATCCTAAATTGAAAATGGATAAGTCTGCCCTTGGGGGCCTATCGATCGACAGGGTTCCTGGCCTGCCTATAGGATTTATACATGTCATGTTGATAGGATTTATACATGTTCATCAAAATATATTTAAACTTAGGACATGTCATTCTTAGGCGATTTTGTGGTTATTTATGAATTTCATCGAGAGTGAAATCAAGATAACTTTTTAATTAGTTTAAGGAAACCTTATTGATTGTATGATCATGGCATCGGTCTTTTAAAAATATCTAAGGACGTGATCTATTCCCATTTGTTGGGTGGCCTGACAAGTTGACACGATGATTTAATCACATCACATTCTTAAAATACCCATAAAGATCATGACGTTTATGCTAAAAAATGATGTATAGGCACCGAGGACCTCTGTAATGTCGAAGAGAATCTCAATACACTGATGTCATGATCGAACGATCAATAAGGTTTCCTTGAACCAACTATAAAGTTATCTAGATTTCCCCTTGATGAAATTTGTAAAGAATCACACGCCCATAAAATCTCCTAAGAATTATATGACCTAAGTTTTAAAAGATTTTGATGAACATGTATAAATTATAACATGACTGGTACTAACCCTAATCTATGGACTAACAATGATGATAGGATTTATACATGTTATGATGTGAGGAACGATGGGGTATTAACATTTAGTTATGGATTGGTCGTGGTGACGTATATTGTATTACTGTGGGGACTATAACTATGCCAGCACGTGCTTGAGGCTACGTGTGCTCAAAGGTAATAGAGAGTTCAAGTCATGGAAGATCCCTATACATCTATCACTTGGAACGATTGAAGTTGATAAAGGATATGTTTGAAATCTTAGGAATAACTATTAATGAAGTTTATAACTCTTCTAAGCTCCCTGTAAATGTAAACTCGTTTCCATTGAGGGGAAATATGATATTATAACATCGAGCAGTATTAAAACTCTATCGACCAGTTCTCTAAAGTAATAAAGAGCAAACCATAATCCCCGTGGATGCAGACACATTATCAAGCCACATACATCTTTTGTTGTGTGTAATTTCATTACTTTCTGTCATATTTACTCATATTTGGCGTGTGTGCATTATATACTATCATATGTAGAAAATTACCACATACGATTTGCGCCAACCATGGGAACAATTTGAGTTTTTTTCTACTAAATAATTTTTTTAAATGTCTCACTCGCCTAACCAAGATCACCAAAATCTCTATGACCCTGAGGTCCATCAACAACACGATTATGTGGAACAAAAAGAATATACCCTAGACTATGAAGACCATGATGACCAGGAGGGATGTAAGTCATCTCCTCCATCTCAAATGGTTAAATATAAAATCATCAATTACTATCAATACTCTGATGCACATTACCATACTCATGAGGAGAATACGGTAAAAAATGATGAGATCAAATGACCTAACTAAATATCAAGGATCATTGACAATTATGAAAAGAACCTTCGAGATGAGAGGGCCACTAACAAGAGCAGAATGCTGCACTCTAACGATGCCTAAGGAGAAACAAAAGTGTGGGCACAAATTGAAAACTCCTATCCCTCTGGAGAGTAGGGATCGCAGTCGAAGAAGGAGCGCATAACAACATATAAAATCCTCTCCTCACCAGTCATGTGGAAGTAGACCACGCTCTGACAAGCGATAAGGAGACAAAGAGCTCTATAATTTCATCATAAGAGAAGTAAAGAGGCACCCAAACCACCAAGGCTCAAGCATGATCAAGGAGTTTGTGACAAGATATCTTATTTTTCAAATGAATTTCTCCTTCGGTATGGCTATAGAGGAGTTTGAGCCTCCTAAGAAGTTTACTCTCCCAAAAATAAGATTTATAATGAAAAAGTGACCCTACCAATCATGTCAGATAGTATCCCCAAAGGATGACAATATGAAATACCAACAAAGGATTGATGTTTTGAGTATTTCCCTCCAATCTTGGGGACACTTCCTAGAAGTGGTTTGAAACTTATCCATACCGATCGATTGCCTCCTTCAAGTAGATTTTCAAGGCCTTCATGATAAGATTCATTATTAGCATCACTCATTCTACACGGATGGATTCACTTATGATGATGAAGAAGAAGCCTATGAAAACACTCTGCGAGTACGCCATAAGGTATGGGGAGGTGCATAACTAGGTGGAGGATTACACCGAGCAAGTTGAAGTGGCATCCTTTAAAATTGGCCCATCGAGCAGCTTCTTTCTTGACCAGTCCCTCACTAAGATAGAGGCCACTAAGATCAACTGTCTTATGGAGAGGATCGATAAGTATGTAAAGGTTGAAGATATAGTTACTCGAATTGGTCAGGGAGGAGATCGATAGAATTAGTCCAAGAACTGGGATAAGGAGAGGGCAAAGAAGAAATGAGGGATGAAGAAAAATGTAAAGCAAAAGGGAGATAAGAAGAAATATCTCAAGAAAGTATTCAAAGCCATTAATAATATTTTCTTTGAATCGATTTACAAGGTCTTCCACTAGATCAGAGGTAAAAAATACTTTAAGTGGACCAAAAAGATGTTCTACGACCCCAAAAAGAGAAACCAGGCACTACAGTGTGCATATCACAAAGATCACGATCACCAGACTGAAAATTATAAGGCAATCAAGTCTCGCCTCGAGGAACTGGTCTAGGATGGGCACCTAAACGATTTTATGGAGAAGAAAGAAAGTGTAGCAAAGCTTTAGCGCGACTAGAGAAGAGATAATGTACTAGACAATTATATGGGATAATTGTTCGAAATAATCGATGGGGATCGGAGACCAGAAAACATCTTGGACAATTATTTGGGTCACGAATTCGTAGCGACACATAGGTTCTCAAGCCCAAAGCAGATTAAAGGGAATGCCCTCAGGATGGAAGTAAAGTGACTCACAACAGTTATAGAGACCTTTCAGATTAACCCGACCAAGCACATTACGAGCAAATTTCGACGACCTAGAGGTAGTAATTACTCGAAGAACATTGTGTTCACCGATAATGATTTACTTGGAGTAAGAACTACCCATTATGATGCTCTTATAATAACTCTCAGGGTTACTAACTAGAATGTGGACAAACTATTGGTGGATTATGGGATATCCGGGGAGGTAATGTACCTCAAGATGTTCAACCGATTGAACATGTGCATAGAAGACATGTAATAAGCCATTATGCCTCTGGTCAGATTTATAAGAAGGATGATTTTTCTCCTGTGGAAGGTTTTTCTTACCATCCAAGAAGGAGGAATATCTAAGCTTATTAAGTTCTTCATTGTTGATATAGATTCTCCATACAATTCCATATTTGGTAGAGGATCTTTTCATGCCATTATGGTAGTACCATCCACTTACCACTAGAAGGTAAACTGCATCACTAATAAGGGGGTCATGAAAATTTGGGGGAGCCAAGCCTTGGACCGAATGTGCTTTATATCTCCTAGAAGTTTTATAGGAGAAGGTTGAGGATATATTGTAGGGTTCCATACCCTCCAAATAACAACTAAAGTATGGGTGACCTAGTGTTAAGGAAACCAGGGATGCTCCTGCTGATCAGGTCATAGAATCGCTTTATGAGGTAGCCTTTAACAACGATAATCCTAAGAAGAAGTTTTTAATCAACAACTCACTTATCGATGAAGAGAGAAAAGAACTGGTTGCTTTCGCTAAATCCAATCAAGATGTTTTTCCCTAGAAACTATACGATATGTTAGGAGTAAATTTAGAAATAATGTGCCATAAGCTCTACATAGATGCATGACATCCACCTGTGATATAAAAGATACAACGAACAACGCCTAAGAAAACCAGGGCAGTCGAAGAAGTAGTGAGGAAACTTCTTGAGGCGCAGTCCATCAAGGAAATTGAATTCTCCGAGTGGCTATCAAATTCGATGTTTGTAAAGAAAATTAACGTGAAGTGGAAATCATGTATAGACTTCACCAATTTGAACCGAGCATGTCCAAAGGATATTTTTCCTCTGCCTAAGATAAACCATTAGATCGATGTAACATCCAACCATGAGTGCATGGGATTCCTTGATGCCTACTCAGGGAACTATCATATCCTACTATTTAAAGTGACCAGGAAAAGAGTTCCTTCATTACCATGCTCGGGCTATACTGCTATAAGGTGATGTCGTTCAAATTAAACAATGCAGGGGAAACTTACTAGAGTCTTTTGATTAAGATGTTTAATGAGAAATTAAGAGATACTATGGAGGTGTACAAAAAGGATATGCTTGCGAAAATATGAAAGAAGGAACACCACCTCATGGACTTTGCGAAAACTTTTAAAGTTGTTTTCTATTACATGATGAAGTTAAAAACTTTTGGGGTGCAATCGGGAAATTTCCTCAGATACCTAGTTAGTCAAGAAGTCATGAAGGCAAACTTTAATTAGATTGAAGCCATAAAGAAAGTGAAAACCCCGAGTATTGTGCCCGAGTTACAAAAGTTGATCGACATGCTCGTTGCACTCAACCAATTCATATCAAGATCTTCGAAGAAATTTTGAACTTTCCATCTAGCACTCTAGAAATAAAAGAAGGAAATATAAAATAATGAATGCACCAAGGCACTTGAAGAGGAACAACGTATTTGAGCTGACCATCACTATTGACCATCCTTGATGATGAGGGACCTTTGAACTTAGATCTGGTAGTTTCTAGCAACGTAGTTAGCTCAGACTTAGTTTATGAGATGAACAGGATTCAAACTCCCATTTATTATGCGAGCAAAAACTTTCTCGACGTCTTGAAGAGTTACCTCCGTTGGAAAAACTTCCGTATGCACTTGTGATAACTTTCAGAAAGTTAAAACAGTAATTTATGGCACACAATATCATTGTTATAACCTTATTCCCTCTGAAGGCGATGGTCAAGATGGACAACCTATCTAGATGGATGTCCAAATGGTCAGTGTATCTTGGGAGGTTCGACATCCAGTTTCAGTCTAGGACCTCAGTTAAGGGGAAGGTCCTAACAGAATTCAACGCTAAATTTTTCAGTGACCACAAATCAGTGGAGAGTAGCACTAAAAATGATGAATCTGTCCAACATTAGATCGAAGATAGGGAGAGATGGACTCTTCATGTTAAAGCCTCAAATATAAAGGGGGATGGAGTTGATATAATACCCGTATCCTTAAAGGAAATTATTTTTTATCAAGCAATTCGCTTGGGATTCTAAGCTTCTAACAACAAGGAAGAATATGAGGCACTGATTAATGGATTGAAAAAGGCACTCTCTTTAGGCGCACATTATTTTGACATCATTTATGACTCATGGATGGTATCCTATTGGATATCAGGAAACTATAATGCTAGGGATGAACGTATGACTTCATACCGTAAAGAGGCACAACACTTGATCACCCAGTTCAAGCATATACAAGTGAAACACTTCCTAGGGGGGACAACAGTCACGTAGATGCATTTTACACACTTGCATCATCTTTCAATGGAGATATGAAGTGAACTATCCTAGTAGATTACCTTGATTGGACCAACATCAACAAAGGAAAAAGAATCGAGCAGGTTATGGCCATTGATAAGGCTTTAAGTTGTATGAATCCGATAATGCATTACTTAAAACAATACGCACTGTCAGACGATAGGAAAAAACAGCGAGATTCGAGTGGAAGTTGCTCGCTTCCATTTATCTACAAAATAAAATCTTTATCAATGCTCTTTTTCAGGGCCTTACCTCTAGTGTACCCATCCATACGATGTTGATTAGACTATTAATGAGTTACACAGGAGGATATGTGGAATCCATTTCGAGGGCAGGTCATTAGCATTAAGGGACAAAAAGGAAGGGTACTAGTGGCCATATATGTTACATGACGCAATCACTTACATTCAAAAGTGTAAATAATGTCAACTATTCTCTCCTTTAGTGCATCAGCCTTCCAGCAACCTCATGTCCCTCATAATTCCTTGGCCTTTTGCCCCATAAAGGTCTGACATCATAGATCCATTGCCCCTCATCCCTAGTTGCAGGGAATATTTATTGGTCGACACAAACTACTTTTCTAAATGGATTTAAGGAGAGTCCTTAAAAACATACAATATGTAGACATGACCAGTTCACATGGAAGAACATTATAAATCGGTTTGGCATTCCTTGGATCTTCATCACAGATAATAAAACTCAATTTAATAGCAACATATTCCAAAGCTTGTGCAAAGAGCATACCAATAAGCACTACTACAGTTCATTGACATATACTTAAAGCAACGGGAAAGCAAAATCTTCTAATAAGATAGTCCTTGAAGGAATAAGGAAGATATTGAAAAAAGCAAAGGGCGCATGGGCTGACTAACTCCCCCATGTACTCTGGGCATTTCAAAATATGCCTTGAAGATAAACGGTGGAAATACCCTTTACCTTAGATTATGTAATGGAGGTAGTCATTCCACTGGAAGCAGGTCCACCGACCATGAGGTCCTCCTTAGTTGACTAAGACATTAATAGCGAAGCAATCAAAGCTGATCTTGACTTAGCCGATAAAAAAAGAATTACCCTTATAAAGATTGCCTCCTACTAGAAACATTTGTCTAAAAAATACATCGGGTACTTCAAAGTGAGGAGCTTTAAGGTCAAAAAGATTATGGGCAGTGTTAAGAATCCCTTAGACGGGAAACTAGGGCCTAATTAGGAAGTCCCATTTAACGTCATTCGAGATGACTTGATGGGAGCCTACCACTTAGAAACAATGAAGTATAGAGAGGTTCCCCGAACATGGAATGCAACCAATTTGAAGAAGTTTTAGTTTTAAAAACTAAATTTATTTAGTTTATTTTAATTTTGAATTAAATTTCCTTTAGATCTCTCGCGCATATTTATGTATATTCGAATTTATCTTTATGCACTATTCCAAGTGACATGAAAGTGAGTATTTAATAAAGAAGATTAATTACTCAAGCAAACTTTCCTTTATCATGTTACCCATCAATATGATGATTATTATCTTTAAAATGTCTTCTTTTAAGACTGATTAGCTGGTCGACCAAGGACCATCTTTGAACTAAAATCTCTACGTATGAATTAACTGGTTGATTGGATAATGATCAACTAAACTCATAATATTTTGATGATTAACGAAAATGGACAATAACTTACAACTGTTGAAAGGCCTCCTGGAAAACCTTAGATGCCCATGACCAACTAAGTCACAAAAATGCTTGCCAGGGAATGACCCCACGAACATATGCATTCTTTCTTTTCTGGATCTAGGCCTAAGGTTTGATGTGACGACATAACCTAGAGGGTAATACCAGAAGACCAAATAACACAAAGGGAAGCAAAATACAATAATTTAAATTAATACTTTAAGCTATTAAAAGGAAATTAGAAAAAGCAAGTAATCTAAACAAAATAGTAAATACAATTGTATCAATTGTGCGATCGGATGACTCATTCACTGAATTCCCAACTCCAGTGGGAAAACATCTAAAACATAAGGAGTAACGGTCTTAGACATATCTTTGATTATTGAAGGGTCACCTAAATTCACCCTATTAACTAAATGTAGAGATAGGTAGATTCCATTGCCTCCATCAAGGTTGTAATCACCAAGGTACTTCTTTATCCAGTTAACTAAAATGGCGTTAGTTGGAATCCATGAACTGTCAAGCTTATAAGTGGAATTTTATTGATAAAGACAACCAGGGTCATACCAGGACCACTATTTAGAGTCCTTTGGCATCTTTGCCACTATGAGGGAATTGAGCCAACAATTCTTATAGCCAACATTCTGAGCATCGTTAAAAGCAACATCATGATTAAAATATTCTCATTATAGCTATACATCTATACTTAGTGGGGTTGATTGTTAAACTAGAGTGTGAGAGATCGAACTCCTCGAATAAAATCTTAAGTCCCTCAATTTTTCATGCAGAGACTTTTTGGTTTTCTCTAGAACTTCTGTTAAACGACTATATTTTTCTCCCTATAGGAGGACAAACCCTTAATGTTCGTTACCTTATCATTAAAAGACTTTTGAGTCTTTTCCATCTCCTATCTCAGCTGTTCGTTCTCCTCTTCTAGAAAGGAAGTTCCTTCTCCAACCTTTTCGCTTGGTTTGGATTTATTAAGTCTTTCAAGCTCAACTATTAATTTATTGTTCTCCTTCTCAAGAAGAGTATTGACCTCCCTATCACCCATAAGGCCAACATGTACAGATAAATTCTCTCTTGCATAAGCAGAATCAGTGATAGCCAACTTCTCATCAAATGCTCATTCTCTTCTCAT
The DNA here is from genome assembly GCA_949130495.1 of Sambucus nigra. Classification (NCBI taxonomy): domain Eukaryota; kingdom Viridiplantae; phylum Streptophyta; class Magnoliopsida; order Dipsacales; family Adoxaceae; genus Sambucus; species Sambucus nigra. The sequence goes on along the minus strand of OX422211.1, from coordinate 460,863,333 downwards.
CTTGGTAACCTTACACTCGAAGTCAGCCCTCAGACTGGCTAAAAAAAACCTCATGACTACTTTGAGAAATAAAAATCATGTCATGACGGACATTTTTTTCTACCACAACTTGATGAAAAAGGTAACAAAGATCCAAGTAAGCCTCCTTTATTCGAACAAACACATCAAGACTCAAGTGCTAGTCAATATCATCATCCTCATCATCTTCGTCTTGACTAGCAGTGAACAATCTTTCACATCTGTCCTGAAAGTCATTTTGAATAGCAAACAGTGCTGCAAGTCATGAAATAAACTGCATAAATAAGTGGTCAGATATATAATTTTGGTAAATAGAAAAAAACATGTGAGAAATAATAGAGCAGACAAAAAGGAACCAGGTCAATCAAATTCAAAATTTCGTTAATGGAAAACAAATGGAAAAAGTCCACTACATCTTTCATTGAAGTAAAAAGAAATACAATGTTTCCTAAATAATATTAAGGAGCATTCTCACTGACATTCTCCTTCTAGGCAGCTTGGAAAATGTCTATCATCTCTAGTTGGCCAGCTCCGATTGTGACAACTTATTCAACCTGAACCAAATCATTAGCGACGCCTTGATCTCCAGCCACCACCTCATCTTCATCCTCTTCCTCAATCTGATGATGGGAACCCCTGTTGTGCTCCTTGAAGAGGTCAAAATCCTCAATATTGTTGATCTTTACAAGAGCCTCATCCCAGCCATTCTTAAGGAATTATTCCTAAAGTATGTAATATGGTTCTTGGCAATGGTAAAGGCTTTGTCCCGGCCACGAGTAAAGGCCCTTAAAACACTGGATAAGGACTCCTGGGCTTCACTAGCCCGTGTCTTGGCAAATTAACCTCGACCTTAAGCTTCTCGGCCTCCTTCTTGGACTATTCGACAACAACCACTAGTAAAATATTATCATTAATCTTATTCTGAAGCTTTATTTTTTCTTCCTCCAGACTCTTGACCTTTTTACTGAGCTTTAATTTCTCCTTTGCCTCAGAATCATTAGCATCTGAGTTGACTTTAATGACTTGCCCAACTCATCAAAAGCCTCCTCCATGTCAGCAGAGGATTTATTTAATCCGTCGTTCCTCTCCAACAGCTAATGGTAATCGATCAAAGACTTCTAGACAATGAAAAAACATAGATAAGCAAAACACGAGTAAAGGTAAACACATAAAGAAAAATATAGGTGAACAAAAACTTACAAGGGAGAGATTGTGTTTGGCACAATCCAACACTCGAGAATGGGGTAAGATAGAAGCAGCCTAACTATCAGTAGGAAACACTCCCAATCGAATAAAATCTCGAGCCATCTCTAGGTGAGAAGCCATAGGGAGGGAAACACCATTTTCCTTTTCAACATACTTTTCCCCACAATATCTAATGGGTGAGGAGAAATGTGATAATTATTTTGCCTCTTCTAAAGGGTCTCATTATCATTAGAGGGGGAATAATGTACATGTGGTTTGTAGAACCCCCAACTTCACTTTTATTACTTGCCGTCCGAGCAAGATCTATCTATTTTCCTGGCTGACGAGCAGGGGAGGAGACCTAGTACCAAAATTTATGACGATTGATTTCATAACCTTCCTCTTGGCCACGCCACTAGTAGAAGGAACTGGAGAAACATCTAATGCTTCAAAGGAAGATGATGTCCCTTCCTCATTTGACCCCGCCCATTCTGAATTCTTAGAGGTTGAAGATTATATATTTCAAAGAAATGGGAATGGCCAGTGTTTATCCTTTTATACTCGTAATAAAAAAGATAGTAGAACTCTTATAGCCGAGCAGAAATGTCTCCAACCTAGGGTGATAAATAATTCTCTCTCTCTTTTGATTAGCCTAAATTATCCAGAGATCTATAAAATTATTGTCATGATCACAAGGAGATTTTTTCTTGGATTTTTATGCAAATAAAAAAAAAATCACTCAACATTAGCCTAAATCACAAGAGGATTGAAAAGTTCGAGATTTAATTACTTTCTAACCAATGCCTCGCCCTTATTGAGAGAATCTTGGCCCTACGTACGCCACACCCTTATGAAGGGGAAAATGTTTCCAATTATTTATAATCAACCCATAATTGCAGTAATCCTTAATGGAGCCTGGAGATTCATGACCAGGGTGCAACTGGACACTCTCATCTTCATGTAATAGATATTCTCATTGGTTGTTACCTATTGATAACATTACATAAGTTTAGTAATGCCAAGATGGGTCCCATAAACCTCGTTAATGTGGTGAACCCCATTAATGATCCTCTAATTACTTGGTGTGATATGGATGGGGACCACGTCAAAATGTTAGAAAACGTCTAAGAATAAATGATGTGGGGGGGGGGGGGGGAAGTGATCCCACATTCAACAATAAAAATAGATGGTAACCAATTATCCTTTGGGAGGTCACATAGGTCACAGGGACCCCTAACTAATTCTACCTTTACCTAGTGTGGGATTTAGAAGTGAAGTTTGAATTTTTCAACAGTGTCTTTATTAATTATGTAAACTATCATTAAAGACAACAACTCAAGCAAGAATCGAAAAGAGAAAGTGAAGAAGTGCATAAAAGTGATTGAAATGAAGTGAGAGTTTTGAGAGTTCTTACAGATAAAGTGATGACAGTGAAAAGCTCCCCTTAACAGTTTGTGGTTTTTGAAATCAACTAGAAAGCAAGGAAAGAGTGTGAACCATTATATTTTGGTGAGAAACTCCCTCACAGTTCCCCCAAAGCATAATGATCACATGCGCATGTGACATTTATCGAAGTGACGGTTCACCACCAAGAAAAGAGGCTATATTTACCAGCATGCCACGAGGGTACTTAACGAATAGAAACTTTAAACTCTTTAGGGGATTTACTAAATTACCCTCCGACCAACCAATGAGGATTCCATGTAACAATCAACTTATGAGGAGAGAGTATTTCTATTTACTTAGGTGTGAAGACTTGCCAAAATCAACTGTCAATTTATATACAATAAAGCCCAGTCATCTCAAATAGACCCTAAGGTTTGGGGGAAATTTTGCGGACCATAACTACGTCAACACATGCTCGGCACAAACACCCACGCTACCGGTGCTAAAAGTTAATGGAGAATAAGAGTCAGAGAAGACTGCCATATATCTATCACTTGGAATGACTAAAGTTACTAAATGATAGGTCTGAGCTCGTAGGGATAGCTATTGATGGAGGTTAGGACTCTCCTAATCTCAGCTATAAAGGTAAACCTATTTCCCCTTGAGGGGGGCCTATGCTATTATAATGGAGATAGTACTACAATTTTTCGATCAATTATGTAAAGTAATAAAAACCAAACCCTAAACAACTTGGATGTAAGCACGTTGTCAAACAATGTACACCTTATGTTGTGTGTGTGATTTAATTCCTCTCATCATATTTACTCATATTTGGCTTGTGTGCATTGGATATTATCTTTTGTAAGAAATTACCATCTACAATTACATATATCAATAGATTAGTGATGGATAGTCCATTAAATATAATAACAACTATGATTATTTATTTTAATACCTCTTTTATTTTGGATTACGTAGCTATAGTTCTTGTTGTGCACACTTTTTTGATTATTCAGAGTTATTGTAGTGCACCTCCTAGAGATAGTGCTCGGTAGCTATTTGGATATCAGTATTTCAATATTTTGATATCTCACCTGAATTAGGGTCATTTACTTTTATTTTTCTAAGGAATTAATATTGTTATACTTATGTTTTGGTTTATGGTTTGGGGTTCTAGTTGGTTTAGGGTTTCTCTGTTATTGGAGATAATACATTGATATTGATTTTTCCAATTAAGTTATTCCATATTTATTTTTTGTTGTTTGCGTATCTGTTATGTGCGTATATTATTTTTAGATGTTGATAATGATATTTTATTATGTGACATTTATATTCTTTATATTTAATTTTGGACATCTCAAATATGGAAATTAAAAGTTGTCGCTTTGTCCATTACTCTAAGACATACATTATACAGTTTCATGATCCTGTCCTCCTCATCTATTACCTTTGCCTCACCATTCTCCTTCATTATGTTTTCCTCATCGTAAGAAGACATAACTACATTTTCATGAGATGGTAATGGATTTTTGGTGATTTTTTTGACAATGTAATTTTGGGATTATTTTTCTCAATCTGGATCTATATAATTTATTTTTCAATGGTTAATCTTCTAGTGGATGTTTTGGCATCTTGGATTATCTTGTTCTGTTACTGTTAGTGTTTTTTTGATAGGTTATTTGATGGGTATGCAAACCCTCAATTTAATATTTTCTTAGAGCAATCCACTACTTCTTCAACAAATCATTACAATGGTGGTGGTGTTTATCCATCAAACACTATTATGGATTCTTTGTTTATACTTTGAATTAAAGTTGTTAATTTTGGGATCAACCTTTAAGGTCTGTAAAACTGGTTCCACCCAATGTTGTAGGGAAAATGTTTGGTCTTAACCATTACGAAAATATTATGAAATGACTTGGTGATAACTTAAATGATCCTTCTTTTGTTTCGTTAATCAAATGGTATATTTACTCAGGTCGCAAGCCTTCCGTACATATTTTTAAAAAACATTTCTTTTATTGGGTTCGTCTCTCACATCCATGTAACAACCCGCGTAATTTTTGGGGTATTTTCAAAATAAAGAGGAAAAATAAATTTTGAGATAAAATTATTTTTCTTGCTCAATTATGTTGAGTATTATTTTTGAACATGAGATTTTCAAACGGTTTCGAAATCAGAGTTAAAACGGATTTTAAAATAATTTTTAAATATTTATCCCTTATAAAAAAATTTAGGCCGAAGTGCCAAAATACCTGGGCGGTCGATTGATCGACTCCCTCAGGTTTTGTGCGCAACAGGTTTTGTTAAGAGTTTTTTTGTTTTAAACTCTTTTGGTTTTTGACTTATAAAATAAGGTCTTGGGTGACCCTTTGAGGTATAACTTTTTGGCAGCAAACATATTTTTGTCTCCTCTTCTTTTTATATACACATAGGCCCTTTGATTTATGCATTAAACCCTTAGTTTTTGGAGGTTTTATTGGGGCTATTTTGATGTTGATCTTGGAGGAGTTTTTGATGATATTTGGGGAGATGAGATCGATGGATTATTCTGAATTTTCTGGGCAGATTGTTGTTGGTTATTTTTGGTGGTTTAAGGTATGGGGTTTTACACAATATGCTCCTTAATCTCGCGAGTGTTATTCCCATTATTTTCTTGTGATTTTTGAACTCATATTTGAATTGATAAATTCTTGGAAATATGGAAAAATAATTGTTGGAATTATTTTGATTCATGTGGTATTATTCATGTTGTTATTGAGCACGTTGTCATGAGATTTTAATATGGCACGGAGGTTGGGCACCTGTCAAAATTCCTGCTTCCGAGGGCTATGTCTTGATAAAGGATATGCAGATGGGGTGAGGCCTGGTGACCCATTGATGCGTTGTTGAAAAATTATATTGATAAATACTTGAGATTTGTGTTTTGATTTGAATATTCGTACTTGTATTGTTACATTTTATTCACCGCTAATATTTTTGTTGATCATCTTTACTATCGTATTGTGTACTTCCCCATATTTTCTTTTAGTGGCACGTTAGCGCGAATTTGGGCGCGTTGGAGATGGATTTTAGAGTGAATTATTTTTGGGAAGAATTATTCGAGAATACATATGAGAAGATTGTATTTATTTTTGTTATATAGAGCATTTTATTCGAGAAAGATAGTTGTATTATTTCGAGAGACAATTAGTTGCATTCAATTTGAAGATTGAGATTAGTGAATTCTCTTATATTATTGTGGATTTTTATTTAAGATGCTCCACACCTTGTTATTTGTGGATTTAGTTTAGTTTTATCGCATGTATCACTCTGCTCCGCTCTCCCGGGGCGCGGGCGGGGTGTTACATTCCAAATATATTTCTCTAAGAGATTTTGATTATTGATTATCATGAAAAATACGGGTGACAGTGAGATAATCTCCGTGCAAGAAAAACTTTTGTAAAATCGTATGTGCATTTGCCAAGTTGGTATGCTTCTTGGATCTTAGGTGAAAGTACTATATACAAGACTTATTGTTTTAATACTGAGAAAATTATCTCAAGCTTATATTATTGTCATTATAGGGACTTCCAAGTGTTCATTCCTCAAAATTTCCTCCTTTTCACTAATTGTTTTGAATTTAGGATGAATATAACCAATGAATTAGGGATAACTATTGTAAATGTCAAGGTAAGATCATAACAAGAAATTAAAGATTATATATTAGGAGATATCTCATCATTATCTTTCATCTCCTTCTTCATAAATTCAAAAGTGAACCATTAGAAGAAACTATAGTTGAAGGTGTAGAACTAGAAAGAGTTTGATTGAAAATTGCCCTATAAATAGGATGAATGTGTGGAGAACATTCATAAGTGGACATCCATTTTCTTCAATTCCAGGTACCCCTTATGGGGGTACTCCATCCCCAACTCGTGGAGTAATAAGATTTAATATTTGGTGTGGGTTATTAGTCTTCATAGGTTATTAGATTAAATACACACAAGCTCAAAGACAATAATGATTGTAAAAGATAAGGACACACATACAACATAAGATGTACGTGGTTCAGCAACTTGCCTACGCCCATATGTACTAGAGTTTGTTCTTTATTAGTTGAGAACTCAAGCAGGTAGAGTTTCAATACTTCTCGATGTTATATGCCATGCACGTACGAGGTGGTTTTTATTTTTAGAAGGTAGTTTAGGAGAGTCCAAAGACCCACTAACAACTATCCCTAAGAGTTCGACCGTATATCTTGATTGTAGCCAACCGTTATGCATAGTTGAGTTGTACCGTTCTTCTTATTTTGATCGATTGACTTATTTGGTTATGGGCCCATGTGGCCAAGAACGTTTTAATAATACAGTTGACCCCACAATTTCCCTAAAGACTAGGGGCTCATGGATGCTGCTAGGATTTGATCTTTAGGTGGCTGCAATATTTGATAAGTCCTTTTTCTTATCAGGGATGAAAGAATTCCTCCCTTGGTCAGAGGTCGATAATAGTTTGATATCTCTGCACATTAATCAGAGGGAAATATTGTAAATGCCCCAAGAATTGAATTTTTTTTTCCCGTTGAGTGCCTCAGGGGAACGTTCATAATCTGGTCCTACCATTTAGCCTCGAGGGGACATAATCATCATTATGGTAGTTGGAATATGTTGTTTCGATTATCGTACATGCAACGGAAATTTTGGGGAATCATGAGGCCTCCTTCCCTCACTACATAAATTATCAATGCGTACATGATAACTGAAATGACAGATTACGATTACTGAAATGACGGTTGTTTCCTCCCCATAAAGGCCATTCCATCTCCCCCCCTCATTTTAAAATTGAAGCCCTCTGACACACTCCACTTCTTTATAAGCAATCTATCTTCAACTCTTTTATTTTAAAACCACTACATTTCTGAGGGTACAAAATATTAAGGGCCAAGTTGTCTACGGGGAAGGATAGGAATAGGCTAGACCGTCTTTCATATTTTTTTCTTTTTCATTGTATTTTCCTTATTATAATTATTTTTTATTTGCTTCTTGATATCCAAAGAAAAGAATAATCCTCCTCGTGAGAAAGAAGTCAACTTTGTCGATATCCAAAAATCTGGTGAGTAAAGAAAAGGCTTGGAGAAAGTGGTCACCTGAGGTCGACTACATTTCTTCTCGACTACATGAGTTCAATTAATTCCTTTGTTATGAAGATAATTTATCAGACTAAATATATCCTGATCGATTTGATGACCTGGAGGCTTCTATATCTTATGGATCAGACGAGGAGACACCACCCTCCTTATTCGGGCCATTAGATCTCTAATCCGTACATGTTGTCAACCTTTCTACTGCGCGAAAGAAATAAGAACTTTCTCAACCGGTGAGAAGAAAAGATGAGGATGGGGGACGGATAATTTCCTAGTGATTGGGAACTCCCTAATTAAGGCAATGTCGCCCCTCCCTAAGAAAAGTAAAAAAGGATAAACTCTAGCCCCCTCCTATTACTGTGGGGGATATTGCGATGTATAAGGGTAATGTTGCTATTGACTTTGTCATACTTTGCCCTGATTAAGGGAGTAATTTGATTAGGTTGGCCTGCCCTTTTGTAGATACGGTAGTGGCCGCCAGTTTGCCTCATTATCGGATAGTGGAACGGGACACCCAAACCCTATCTCTTGTTAGTTTTCCTTCTAACATATCTACTTGTCTTCACATAACATGTCTTATTATCTTTTCTTTCTTATGCGCTTTGTAGTTTTTGGTTGACCATAATATGTTGATGGAAAGAAATTATTCCTTGAGTAAGTCCTCCTACGACCTAGGGGTAGCCTAGGGGGGTGATTAAGGCCTTGACTTTAGCCAGGAAATCTAATGATGGTGAGTTTGCCAAGGTAAAAAATCTTGAAGAGAAAGTTATGAAGTTGGAGACTGCTAGTTATAAACTTAGTAAAATGATAAAGGAGTCTTCTGACCTAGTATCTCATGCCAAGAAGGTAGGGTATCTGCTAAAAAGGTCAAATTTGAGCCCAAGATGCCATGGCTAAAGCCGAAGAGAGGAAGGCCAAAATTAAGGAGGCCAAAGTCGAAGTTGTGCAAACTAAATCTATCGCTCTTAATCACAACTGGTATAAGGACCTAGTTAAAGACAAAAATCATATCAAATACCTCAAGAAGGTATCCTTCATGAATGTCTAGGACGAAGCCCTTATCAAGGCTGACATATCAGAGGACGCTGTGTTATTAAAATAGAGTGATGTAGGCTTACTTCTTCTAATCGACGCCGATAAAGATGAAGATGAGGAAAGATCATTCGACGACCAGCCTATTGGTGTTCAGGTGGATAACATTGATATCGACTAGCAAAAGCACGTTGGAGCTTACCAAGATGCTGATAACGCTGAGGATAACTCTAACTCTACCAATGTCTTGAAACAAATTAGTGACACTTACTCATAATGGGTTTGGCCGGGCTAATCAAGAATGCTTCCATTGCAGCTGTGAGTTTGTCCACATCCATTATGATGTCATTACCCTTGATCTGATTCATAGATTATTTCAAATTCATGGCCATTCTCCTCATTCAGCATATTATCTAGTCTTAGTTGCTCACAAGTTATTCTCGACCTCCCTTCCTTTTAACAAACTCATTAAGGTCTCCAGCCTGGGCCAGTTCATTAAGATAATATTTTAAATCCTTGCAATTCTCGGTCTTGTTGCCATGATCCTTATGGTATGCGAATGTTAGCATCATGTTCCTCCTCTTGGACTCACCTGGCCTTTTCTCATGCCATCTGTAATACTTTTGACTTTTGAGCTTGTAAAATATTTTATAGACCGACTCAGTAAAAACTATATTGATGGCTTTTTACACCTTCTCTGGTTCCTTCTTATCATTCCTTTTCTTCTTTACATTATATCTGTTACCTCCTCTTTTTGAGTGCTCCCCCATTTCTCTCTATTTTTTATTTGTTTTGGCCGATCACTTTCCTGGGCAACTGCAACCACAGTATTTCCAACTTTGGCATACTTTTTAATTCTCTCCATGAGGTCGTCAATAGTGATAGCCTCCCTATGGTGAGACACTATTGGATCATGAAGATGATCAACAACTTGATCTTTAAGGAGGTCCCCGTAACTTTATCGGTGCAGTCCTCCACTTCATTATATACTTCCTAATATCTTCTGGAATATTTTTGAGTGTTTTTTGAGTATTATTTTTCAGCATAAGAAGCAAGTCCATCCTTTTGTGATAGGACCGTAACTTTATCGGTGCAGTTCTCCACTTCATTATATACTTCCTAATATCTTTTGGAATATTTTTGAGTGTTTTTTGAGGATTATTTTTTAGCATAAGAAGCAAGTCCATCCTTTTGTAATGGGTGCTACTCATAATGAACCTAGTCGTGAAGGCCTATATAATCTCCTTAGAACACGTGATCGACCTATGTGATAGCTTTTTTTACCAATCTTGAGAAACATTTCCAAGGAGGGAGGAAAATTTACGAGACTTCAAACTCAAAATGTTATTCTACAATGTCATAGCCTGGTAATATTACCTGACATGGTTAGTGGGATTCGTCTTCCCATTCTAAATCTTGAACCGTGGAACAACGAACTTCTTAAGACGCTCAAACTCCTAAATAGTTTAACTGACAAGGGCTCTCTAGTAATCTACTTAGTTGTACGTGATCCTTGATAAGCAGTGTGCCTATCTACTTCTCTCGTAATTAAATTATAGAGGTATCTATATCCTCATCAATCATTGGAGCAAGGTCTCCATTCTAGAGAATTTTTATGAGGGGAATTTTTTTGGGGATTGGGCACTCCTCCCTCGGCCACGATCTCTACTCGCCTAAGGATTAGGAGTGTATAACCAATGGCTATAGTAACGCTTGTCCATTAGAACTTCTCTCAATAACTTATCCAGACATCTTTGGAGAGCAGCATTCTGCTCCTGCTGATATCTGGTAGCATCATTATCATCTCAAAGGTGCTTTACAAAAATATTAATGATCATTGAGATACGGTTAGATCATGAGGGTTCTTCATTCTCTCCTCCTGAGGATGGTAACATGAATAAGGCAATTAGTGATGGCCCCTAATATTTTATGTAGATTTTGAGGGTAAAAAAAATAGGATGATGACCCTCCTAGTCATCGTAGCTATCATAATCTTGATGATGACCCTCCTAGTCTGTATGGTGTGGCTAGTTATGACCTTTCTGGTTATCATGACTTCGTTTATCTTTGTTGGGTGAATGATACATCATAAAAAGTCAGTTAGTATAAATAAATATCATATCATTCCCATAAATGATGCCAATTGGTGGTGATAAATTCCTAAAAGCTGTTAAATTCAATGAACACAAGCCCACGAATAATAATGACTGTAAAATAAATTTATATCGCACACACACAACATAAGATATACGTGGTTCAAAAACTTTCCTACATCCACAGGGAGTCGGGGTTTTCTTTATTAGTTGGGAACTTAAGTCGATAGAGTTTTAGTATTGCTCGATGTTACATTTCACTCACATACGGGGTGAATTATTGTTTATAAGGCATCTTAGGTGAGTCCTAAGCCCCGCTAACAACTATCCTTAAGAGTTGGGACTCGTCTCTTAATTGTAGCCAACCATTATGTGTAGTTGAGTTGAGTTGTTCTTATTTTTACTGAATGACGTCTTTGGTTATGTTACATGTGTTCAAGCACGTACCAATAAAGTGCCACATATGGCGAAGATGGATATTATATTTTAGGTTGGGTCGATGTTTATCCCATCTATGTTTGTTGCTTGGACAAAATATATGAACTTGTTCATGATGGTCATCATATGAGTTAAACCGACAATAGATGTTGTTAAGGTATGGTTTATCTAAACCCCAATGATAGTGGGTATTTATCCCCCGTCTGCAGGGGTATTATGTTCCACATTGCCCACCTCATTTTATATTTATTCAACTAGAATCTTTTGATATTTTTACCAACCATTGTTACAAGAATGCATCCCCAATGCCATAACATGTTAGAAGGTAGTGTGAGATGGGGTGTTTTAGAGTAATGTGTGGATCACATCCCTTTTAATGGAAAATTATTTATTAAATACAATTAATATAACAATAAGGTAGAAAAATATAGATAATAAATCTTTTTGATAAGTAAGGATCAACGAAGAGAGTTGGGTTAAAGGGGGGAATTAACACTTTAAGTATAATGAGATGGAAGGATGGAGCACCAGTGTATAATCGATGATCGATGTATGAAATTATACTATTTTATATGATATAAAGAACCTTTAAATATCAAAAGCATATAGCTCTCAACAAAACAATAAAAGCTTGGCATCTGTTCTTAGTTCCGTAATAAAGTCTCATTATATCTCTATATCGCTCTCTCTTTACATATTTATAGGTCAATGAGTGATATTATGAAAAGTTTGTGTGTTAAATACTAAAAAGGAATGTTTATATAGGTATTGGGTTAGAGTAAGTGTAAAGAAATAATTTAATGCACATATATATCTCAAGTGCATTGCTTTAGCTTTTCATTAAATGCGATGGAAATCTCTGACTAAAGTTGGGCAGAAAGGACAACCCTGAATTTAATTTCTGACTAAAGTTGTATGATTGTTTCCTTTATCATTCGATGTAGGCCTGCATGTGGTATGTTGTATACGGTAGGTGTTGGTGTGACATTTTAAATATTTATGAAAATGCTATTACGAATATATTACAAAATAATGTATGTTGGTGAAGTAACTCGATTAACCAATGTGAGCTCGCTCAAGATACCTAGGTGCTCATTATCTTCTTATACTTAAAATGGTTATGTATTTGACTTAACGATGCCTAGCTACATATCTTCTAATATAATTCCCTCGAAAGTCCCAAAACAAGCTTCCTAAATAGAGTTTAAAATCTTCTAAACCCAAGTTGACTTAATAATACTGAGGAATCTCATATACTTGGATACTTGTTTAGCTAACTCTAACTTGTTTGTCTAAGAACTATTTTTCGGTTCTTTATGATTTACTCCTCATAAGAATTCACCTCATGCACACACACACACACACACACACACACACAGATGATTCTTAATGACATGGTCCTTTGACTGATCTCATATAGCTTGATTATGAGTTATTTAAAATTTGTTAACCCAAAATGATGTTGATTGAGGTTTGTCCCAATAAACCTACTACTGTACAATAGGCTTGTATTGGTTCGTACATATATAATAAAATTGAATGGCAAAAAATAAAATAATTAGAGAGAGGGAGAGAGAGAGAGAGTAAGGGTTGGATTTGATCATCATGATGTTGTTTGAGTCATAATTGCAACACCCCATAATTTTGAGAATCTAATATTTAATTATTTTAGGAGTTATAAAAGTAATTAGATTTGAGAAACTTAAATTTATGATTTGGAGAAATTATTAGAGTGGAAAGAATTATTTATTTTGGCGACTTTTAAGTTTAATTGTCCGAATTAAATGTGTGTCGCATCTTGAGATCGAAATTTGGAAATGTCTAAAAATATTTCGGATGACAATTCTGAGTGTGCGGTTGAGTCCGGATGGGTCGAGATAGTAAAAAAAGAGTACCCGGGGATAGCAATTGAGTCTCGGGGTATTTTTGGGCTAAATCGGGCCCAAACGAGGGCATTCTGGCCTTTCTACATTTTAGGGTGAGGAGAACCATGAATTTAAGAACTCTAAGTCAGATTATAAGAGTTGGAGGCTAGTGTTAGGGATAAGAACAACACACTATAGCCATTAGAGAGAAGAGAGAAACAATTCCAAGGCAAAAATGAAGAAGTGGGAAGGATTCAAAGGAGACTTTCACCACAAACTCATTGGGAAGAAAGATTGAAGGAGAAAGATCATCAATCACCAACTACAATCATGAAATCAAACCTACTGGACATACGACAAGTGTTTATTGCAATCAAATTCAAGTTATAATACCCATGTGTAGGGAGTTTTAAGAATTGGTTGATTCTATTGAAAACCTTGAATTAAATGTTTGAATTGATCACATGTTTGGGTAGGATTGCATGTAGAAATAATCCCTAAGTAAATATAAAATTAAATTTGAATATATTTGATGATTAACATGGAATATTTATGGTTTATTGGTTGAAGAACATGAATCTTGAATGACTTAAGGTTTAATTGATGAACACAAGATGTCAATCTGCCAGAATTTTTGACACAAGTTTAAACGTATTCCATTTGAGTTTTACTTCGAATTAGAGTGTGAACCATACATGTATGGAAAGTTATTTCTCTTATCTATCCAATGAACTTGGAATCAGGTCAATCGGAGTTCGGTAGAGGGAGTAATCGACATTTTACTACAGGGTGTTTGATCTATCAACATAGTAATCTGCCAGAATTTTGACGTGATTTTAAACGTGTGCGATTTTAATTTTACTTCGAATTAGAGTTTTAACCATACATGAATGTAAATATATTTCTCTTATCTATCCAATGAACTTGGAATCAGGTCAATCGGAGTTCTATAGAGGGATAAATCAAAATTTTACTAGAGGGTGTTTAATCTGTCAGAAAATTTCAAATCTCATTTTATCGGGAAAGTGTTTGGGACCTTGATGAAATATATTGATGGAATAATGATATCGCAGTAGGTCTATGATTGAGTGTTGGACTTTAATTTTGTGAGAGAGTTAAAGTGGAGATTCAAAGGCTTGATTGTGACGTACTCTAATTCGAGATGATAAGAATATAATTACGGAAAACCATGAGCGAGCTTAAATTCATTAAGTCAGTGGGTTAACAAGGGTAACTAATAAATTGATATAACAAGGGGTAACTAGGACCCTTAGAGTTGTGTGAATACTCAAATCAATACGAAAGTGAAATAAATTCGTAAAGCAAACAAGTACGGTGAATATTAGAGAGAAATATATTACGTACAAGTATGAATAATTGGGTTGTGTAAATACCTACTGTTTTATAGGATTACTTGGGTTGTGAATGCCTATTGTGTGTTTCCTTGTGATAGTATTGGTAAGTTCGATGAGAAAATCCTAACTATACTCGATGAGATATTTCGAGCCAGGTTCGAAGGGATATTCCGAACCATGTTCGAGGAGACATTCCGAACATTACTCGATGAGACATTTCGAGGAAGGTTGAAGGAGACATTTCGAAGATTACTCGACGAGAAATTTCCGAGCAATGTTCGAGGACACATTCCGAACATTACTCGAGGAGACATTTTGTGCAAGGTTCGAGGAGACATTCTGAACATTACTCGAGGAGACATTCTGAGCAAGGTTCAAAGAGACATTCCGAATCATTTATCCTTAATGTGTGAAATAGGACCGATACTAGGATATGCTGTACTAGGTATATGTGTGTGTGAAAGATATACCGTCTGAATAACCTACTTATGTGTGATAGGAGTAAGATTATGTGGGGTATACCTAATTATTGTTTTCAATATATACTCAGGCGTAATAGTAGTGAGAACTATTAGTGCATAACTAAAATTGTATAAACTATATATGGGTAAGAGTGGCTGGAACATAAGTGGACAGATAGAATATATATAAAATCTACTTGAGTGTGATTAGTAGAGAATGTAGGTAGTATTTACCTAAAATTTGATTAAGTATGAGAACTTGATTTTAAAGTATTAAACTAATCATTGAGAGAGTAAATTAATTTAGAGTCGCAACATAGACTCAAAAAATATTAAGTTACGGGCCAAGTGAGCGAGTCCAGATATAATGGTTGGGCGACACCAAGTAATAGATTAATTGATGTGTTGATTAATTAAATTAGAGTCGGACTGTAGATTCGGGAAAGTATTAAATTAATTAATGTGTAGTTAATTAAATTAGAGTCGGACCATATACTCGGGAAAGTATTAAATTAATTAATGTGTAATTAATTAAATTAGAGTCGAACTGTAGACTCGAGAAGGTAATAAATTAATTAATGTGTAAATTAATTAAACTAGAGTCGAATCATAGACTCGGGCAATTATTATATAAATTAATGTGTAAAGTATTTATATTAGAGTTGGGCTATAGACTCGGGAAAAATATCATATTAATTAATGTGTGAATTAAATAAATTAGAGTCGGACCATAGACTCGGGACAATGATAATTTAATAAGTGAGAAAATTTATTTAGTTGAGTCAGGCCAGAGACTCAGGAAATTTCAGGCTAGTGTTTCGGGTTGTGAGTACACGGCGAAGCCGGGGTTTATTTTTTATATATATATATATATATATATATATATATATATATATATATATATATATATACACGGTGTAATGATAGTATATATATATGTGTATATATTGTGTGTGCTATTAAATATCAGTGATTAGATATTTATTTAATTATACTCTAGTGCTATCAAGGGAGGTTACGCGATGTGGGTGAATCCCCTAGCTTGAGGAGTAGGGTGAGTATATCCCCAGGTCATAGCGTCCGGTATATGGGTGAGGGGCTTATCTCACTTTCAAGGAAGGAATATGATCGCCTCCACTTCATTTATGTTTTGGGCCAGGTTGGTGAGCGATCCCAACCTGGGTAACTAGGTTATGTCAACACACCTGGTGAGATGGCACTTTAGAGGGAATCATCCGTTGAGGGTATACTCGGAAGGATGGACATAAGTATGATATATGTGTGGATGTTTTAGTAAAGGCACGTATATAATGGTATTAAATATTATATGCGGTTAATAATACAGTGTGTGACGTACTCACTTTATATAACTTGTGTCACAGTTATATGCTATTATTTAAGAAGGAATTAAGTGAGTTAATTGGTGAAATAGCTTATAATTCTTGAATAATTATACTCGGGTTAGAGTAGTATGGCAAGGGGTGGTTATGCCAGGACTAGTTGGGAGGGGTAGTACAACTAGGTGGGGGTTAAGGTAACCGTTAGGTGTGCACGATAGACGAGAGGTGAGAAAACTCAAGAGAGTGTGCGTGATCCTAGCATGTGTAATCAATAAATGATATTTGTTGCGATAAATTACTTGCTAAATATTTTCAAAAAGTTTTGTGTACTAACACTTGCTATATAACATTTTTAAAACCTTTTAGGTGTACAGCCACAGGGACGCCAGGATTGATATTCTATTCCAGGGACACGGGTCTGCGGCATATGTGGATGCTAGCAGGAGCTTGGATTAGACGCATCGTTTATTCTTTCCTAGAGTAAGAATCTTCTATCAGTTTCAGTTTTATTTAGGGTTTGTCGCCCAGACTTCTCAGTACAATTTTCAGGTGTTGGATATTTGTATTGAATTTCACTTTGGTGGACGATGGTTTATACGACAAATTGTTTAATTACTTATTTAGTTGTTTTAATTCAGATGTGTGAATGGTTTATTTTTATTCCGCATGTACTAGTTTGTTTAATTAAAAAGATAAAATTTGGCACCAGCTTTTTGTAATACTAGGTGTTTAGTAAGATTTAAAAAGTTTTCAACAGTGATGCTAAGGATGAACCAACTCGGATTCCTGTTTTAATTTGGTATAGGACTGATCAGTCGGTATTTTATTAGGCGGGGTGTCACAGATGGTATTAGAGCATCAGGTTATAGTGTGCTTAGGATCTGTGCGGATTTTCACGTTTAGGCTTAGCAATCTTTGATATGAAATTGTATTATAGGATTATTGTATTCTTATACATATGCGCATCTACGTTCTTCTGCCAAATTTATATTTGAGGGTGAACTCATACGATTCGATTCTCATTTCAGATGCCGCCCAGGAGAGAGAGAGAGCAGCTAGGGCAGCAGGGGGAGATGAGACTAGAGAGGCTCATCAGGAGCAAGAGTTATACCCCTAGAGTTCGCAGGTAAGTCAAATTTAGTGGGTACGCTGACTGTAGCAACCATAGTATGTAGATAAACTTTCCGTGGGGTAGCGGGGTTCTTTGGTGTTCTTCACGGGAGAGTGGAGGTGTACACTGAGAGAAGATTCTAACTATTGTGGGGTTACTACTTTTGAGAATTATGGGAATAGGGTTAATAATATTTCTCAAATATCAGCTGTATAGTGATGGATTTGAACTATTGTGGATAGTGGGGTTAAGTTTTGGTGTTCGCAACATGAGGGTATGATTTGTACTAGGTATCACCTGGGAGGGGGTCTAGCTTATATATATATGTGTGTATATATGTTGTATTGTGCGGCGCGATAGACACAAAGTGAGGTCTTCTATTCTCACATTTTATCCCGGGGAGTAGGGGTGGTTATCGAAGTGAATCAGGGTTCCTTATTTGGATTTCGCTTTGCGAGACGTCTCACGCGTGAAACTTACTGCAACGTTGTAAGTGGGGATATGTTTGGTCGTTAGTACATGGATTGGGTACCCCGGGTAGTATATATATATATATGTGTGTGATATGAATACGGGATGGAAGTTATATAACGAGTTACGACTAGCATAGTCGGGTAACTTTCGTGCGGTAAAGCACGGGGATAGGGTGTATGGTGATAAAGGGTGAAAAGTAGCGTCGCGTCAAAACACTAATCGTTGTTTTCGTTTCACCTCCTCAATACAAAAACCTAAATTACGACTGCACTTGCGATACAAGTATAGCGGTAAGTCAGGTATCGAATCCACAGAGAATGTTAAATATATCGTAACAGATTACTAATTCGGGAATAAAAGTGAAAAAGGGTGATGTATAAATGTAAATGAAAGAAAAGAGAAGTTAAGTATAAATAAAGTAAAGCGAGGATCGGGATATCATCCAACCATACGGATTGAAACAACTACTAATCAAGATTCCGGCTCGAAAGCAATTTAATCGAGCATTATCAATTACACATAAACTTCACACAATAAGGAATTTAAGCCAAAGTTACGAGAATAAACACATAACCGAAAATTGGTCGCACTCGGATTAAACTCGGATTATCGCTTTAAACACTAACGATGCATGACATAGGAAGTTAAACGCATAATAATCCGACTTTAATTCGCGCGGGTTCAATTAAACGCAATTTTACACAAAACCTAATTTTTGGAGCCCGGGACCCCAAAATGGCGGAAATGAAATCCCGACCCTATTGTTCTAAGGGTGCATGATGAATTAAACTAAATTAAGTTAATTAAACTAGGAAAGAAAGAATTAAAGCATGTAAACTAGTTAAAAAGCATGGAAACTAAATTACAAAGCAAAGAAAGAATGAAGAAAAAAGCTATATTAAAGGAGATGGCAATGAATAGTTCAATCTTACAAAATCCATGGGTTGTCAGTCCAAAAAGAAGAGAAAATGAACTCTCCAAACCAAACCCTAACCTAAAATCTATCCTCTAACTATATATATCAGAATATGAGAGTCTATTTTATTACAACCAAAAATTGGCTTAAGTAGTAAGTTGGAATAAAAGAAAAGAAGAAAGAAAATCCAACAAAATATCTGCAAAAAAATAGGGTATCGATTGATCGACCCTTTTTGTCGATCGATCGACTATTAAAATCATGGCAAAAATATGAAGGGTCGATCGATCGACCCCCAAGCAGGGCAGCCTGCAGTTTCCCCTGTTTTGGCATGCAATTCTTCTTCGCTCAAATCGTCGTAACTTCGTCATACGGGCTCAGAATCGTGCACCATTCATGGCCATGCGAAACTAGCGAGGAGGGATACAACTTTCGTGTAGATATCGGGCCAGGTGCCCAAGCTGTGAAATGACCGGATTGCCCTTGAACGTGCGGTTGCGTACGAAAATTGCGCGAAATGCGTCCGAATCCCATACTTGGTACCTAAATACCTACAAAAGCCCAATTATACCTCATATAGCATGTTAACAATATAAAACGTTGTTGTCTGGTTAACAGTATTAAATATAGAGATTAAGGCACCCGAGGGGGCTAAAATGCGCATGTTCGACGGATGAAAGACGCAATATTTGCGTATTATCACACCCCCTAACTTACACATTGCTACTCCCTAGCAATGAAATAGGATGCAGCAAGAAGAACAAGTAAATCAAAACAGGAGAAAGTACAAAAGTATGGTATAAAAGCAATAAAAAGATAAGGCCACTTTCGCGGGCACGATTGCATTTAGCGTATGCAATAAGCCGTTAAACCCCTAGCTCACCGTAGTGGACGAGTGTCGTCTCTTGAGGGTTTTTAGGGATGGTACCCACAAACATCACATGGTTTCCTCAAAATATTCTCAACCCAACATGCGACAAACCCAACAAAAGCGAAAAGGATTTCATACCCATTATTAGCACATTGAATGAATTCAAACAAAAGTCAAAATCATTAACATTATAGAATGCACCTCATAGAATTGAAAACTTAAAATGTGGGAGGGGGACGAACACATGAAAAGTGTGATTTGGCAAAAAACTTAAATAAACCGGATACTAAATTAAAGCAAGCATACATTGAATCCTCATGGGTATTACACTCATCTAATGAAATTCACTTGAAACAGGGATGTAACACACGGGACATGCGTGCATAAGGAGTAAATGTAAATGGAAACTAGGCCACACACATGTCACAAATGAAGAACGCTATATATAAACCGAAAAACTATAATCTCAATGAAAGGATACCACACACTAAAAGTGGCGAAATGTATTTTCACAGATTATCAAAACTATTATGACTTTTAAATTACATCAACCTAAGATCACATAGGACTTTAATAGGGTTATGATGTAGGTATGGCTAGGGTATGAAATGAAGGAATGTATGTACGGATTCAAAATGTTCGGAATGAAAATTCGGGATAATGGGAAAATGCGGGCAATATCAAAATTGGAAAAACAAGTTCCAAAACGGCATTAGATATATCATCGGGGAGAGTAATCAAAGGTTATTGAATTCTATACAATAATTACAACTTTCTCTTTCTTTTTCTTTTCTTCTTTTTCTCATTTTTCTTTTGTTTTCTTTTGCTTTTTTGCTTTCTTTTTTTCTTCACTTTTTCACTACTTTCTTTTCTTTACTTTTCATACTCTCATATGCCTAAATTGCAACCGACAGAATAACAATATCATTCAATCCCAGGTAAACAATCCAAACAAGGGTATGTAAGGTAATATGTATGGTATAAAACTCCAATTTGGAGTTGGTTATGGGATTTTGGGTAATGAAACGAAAGGCTAGTGTTTAGGATCAAGTGGGTTGACTAGGGAACATATAAAGGGTGAGGTCAAGGTCATATGGGTGATATACAAAAATGGCCTATGATCATTTCAAAAGGTTTACACAATTCTCGAGTCAAAACAATATATGAAAATCATGCTCAAGTAACACATTTCAAGTATGAACTCAATTAATGAACGGTCATTGAAAGAATAAAGAGATTACCAACGACTGTAACATTTTCAAAGAGGAAAGAAAAGTCTATACACTCACAAATGAAGATAAGTCTCTAATCTCACTCGGTGTAAGTATATACAATGCAACAAAAGCATACCGAGTTATAAAAATCTTAAACCAAATCAATATAACAAGAATGGTGCATGTGCTCACGGGATAAAGTTTAATTCATGAAGTTATTCATAATATTAATGATTTAGGACTAAAGTCTATTAACTTCTAAAATCGAGATCATGCATCGTTGAATTGTCAATTTGATCGGGTAATTATTAAAATTTATCATCGAAAACAAGGGTAAAATGCCCAATAAAGGAGAAAAAAGAAAGAAAATAATTTTGAAAATTTTCAAATTTTTAACAAAAACATGCTTTGGAACTAAATTGTAATCAAATTCAAGGACTACACATGAAAATGGATAGAATATCCTATAATCTGTAATACCCCGTAATTTTAAATGACTTTTAAAATGGGTTATATTTTAAATTAATGGATTAATTAGATTTTATTATTAATTAATTCATTCGGGTTTTATCCAGACGGTGGATATTTAAATGGATGATTCTGAATATTACTTAAAGATATTTAGGTAATATATGAATGTGATGTCATTGATATGACTGTATGATATAATTTCGGTAATTTGGATTTTTAGTCAGACGCGGTATGGGACATGTCGGGACTAGTTTATTAAATTAAAAAGGAAATTTATTTTCTATCGACCTTATAGTCATTTCGACTGCGTCATTGCGTCCGAAAGGTTCGAAATAGTCAGAAAAGTCTATTTGGATGTTAATTTTGGTTCTCGGGTCATTTGGAAATGAATAGACAACCCGAAAGGGCATTTTGGTCATTTTTCTAGGGGGCATGAATAGTGATTTCGGATTTTGTCCTATTATAAATATTGGTAGATTAAGTGTATGTGGGTTATTCATCTCATCTACACAAATTAGAGAAGTCATCTTCCTAGAAAGAGTGAAAGGGTGCTTGGGAAGGGAAAAGCCTACTTGGGAAGGAGAAGAACAAGAACCAAGGTTCACCACCACCAACCACGACCGGAGTTTGACTGGAGAAGGGAAAACCAACTGAGATATACTAAACCAAAGGATCAGACCTTCAGTAAAGGCAAGTGTTTGATAATGGCAATTTAAGTTCGTATATTGTCCATGTTAGAATAGTATGAAAAGAGAAGATTATTCATGTTTGGAAGAAATAATGGAGTGATTAAATGGATTTCTGGAAACTGAAATGATATAGTAATTTAACTCATGTTGTAGGATGAAAATAATCACGAAATAATCATATATATATGGAAGAAAAATCTGAAAACCATTGAAGTGTTCTTGAAGTTAATATGTGAAGATTTTCTGGAAAATGAGGAGATAAACATGCTTTTTAATCCAATCCCTTGATGATTCTAGGATGTTTAGAGTATTGGAAATCGTTCATATATGTTGATATATCATGTAGTAAAGATTATAAGTCATTTGGGATGTTTAGATGAAGGTTTAAATGATCATAAGTTGCTAAACCCGTAGTTGCTGAAATGCAGAAAAACCAGGCTGTGACCTGAGGGATCGATCGATCGACCCCTGCCTTCGATCGATCAACCTCCCCAGAATATGTAAAGTTGTTTCTTTTTAAATATTTATTCTTATCCCAAACCTTTTGTGGATCTTTGGTGATTATTATTTGGATATTATGGGACTTAGAAAATATCAGTAAACCCTTGATAAGATTTGAAATAATTTGATTTGGATTTAAGTGATTAAAATGATGAAAATTATATTGAATGGAATTTTGGTTGCTAGATTCATTTGTTAAATTCCAAATGGGGATGTATGAGGATTTAAGATAGGACCAGTAGGGGTGATTTAATATAACACCTGGGTATCCTTAAGTTTATAAGAGGGTTTAATCTTAAGTGAAAGAAGATGTGTTTATAAGAGATTCGAAACTATCGATTTTAACCTTAATTAAAAAGGAGAACTAAACTCGTAGTAATTCGGGAGAAATGATGTTATGGACCAGTAGGATATTAGTGACTTCTTACTGAATATATGTTCAGGAAAAACCTATTTGAATCATGTGTTTTAAGTGAGGGTAGCCTTAGGGTTACAATTTGAACATCAAGGACTGAGTTTAAGCTCAATAGTGATTTCGTAAGGATGGAGTGTAATACAAGAGCGTAGTGGTGTGTCTCCTGGATAGAGATGGGAGTTTAAAACACATTTGGTTGAAAGAAGGTATGAGGTTATCCCGATCGCATAGTTGAAGTTGTCGGACCTCCTCGATCGACAAAGTTAAGTAGTAGTGTATTGGAGGGGTTCCTTGTTTGGATTTCGCTTTGCGAGACGCTCCGCGCATGAACCTTAACGACGTCGGGAGTGGAGAGATGTTATAGGATGCGAGGATAATTAAATTATGAAGTAAAGATATGATATTTTAATACATGGAATTTAAAAGGGTTATAATGCTACGTATGGGAAATATCTTAGGGTAGTGATAATTACCTTATTGATATTATATTATAGGTATGATAATACCTATTTGATTGATTGATGGTTTATGTGTATGACATACCTAGCTTACTTGCTATCGGTGGGGGGTTTGCGCGTGAGGGCAGTCATATCCTGATGAATCCATGGGATCTTTGATTTGTCGCTCAAGAACATAGGTCTATGAAAGACTTATCGGGGAGTTGATAAGTCCGCTGACTGTGGGTACGTAGGTATGTGCGTGACCCATGGATACGAGAACTATGTTCGCCTCCAATTTGTTTGTTGTTGTTTGTGGTTCGTGGAATCTTACCGAACCTTTAGTCCCCTATTCGGAGACCTGCGATGATGGGACATGATAGCAGAGTAATGCATTGCACCACAGCTGTGACTCGGGGTGCCGTATTATATATGAATATATATATATATATATATATATATATATATATAATGGATTAAATGATTAAATGGATATATTGTGGTTAAATCTATCTACGATGATAATTGTAGATAACAGTGAATAGAGAAAGATAATGGAATTAAGTTAATGAATGTTTATGCTTATAGAATTGAAAAGCTTAACTCATGTTAATGAGAAACAATTCATATTAATGAGTAATGATTCATGTTAATGAGAAACTAATCATATAAAGGAGAAATGTAAATGAATAATAATGTGATGTATGGGACATACGGGGATTATGATATGGGAATGGAATTTATAATATGGAGACTAGAAAAGAGGAACCATTAACTAGGAGGTTAATAGGAAACATTAAGTGTGCACTCTAGTTGAGAGGTGATAATAGCAAGTGAGAGTTGGATCTAACATGTACATAATAAATCCTTTATTGCACTTGTTAAATACTTGTTGTTTTAAAAATCATCTACACATTCGGGCTCTGACCCGTTTCCTTGCATATTTTCTTTTCTATTATATCTCTATATCAGGTGTCCAGCAACAGGGACGCCAACCATAGTTGATTGTGATGAGCTATGGAGTTTTGCTTAGACGCCTATCATCCTTTTGATTCACAGTATTCTTAGTTAGGGCATGTCGCCCAAAGGATTTCAGTTATTATTTTCTGTCGGAGTTAAATACTATTGTATTCGGGACTTTTTAATACATTTAACATTGTTGGGATTATTGTAAAGGATTTATATTATTTGGGAATGTTTATTCCAGTTGCATTTAAATTCTTTTGAGTTATTTATTGTGTTATCTGTGTTGTAGAATAAAATGTGTAGTGTTATTCTTAAAATGGAAATAGATTTTGTTAAATTTAAATTTGGAAATTTTTTAACACCAGCTTAATTGGGTATTGGGTGAGTTGTAAATGTTTTCGAAAGTGATGCTAAGAATGAGCCAATTGTATATTCTGTTTTAATTTGGTATGGGACTGGCCACCCGGTATTAAATAGGCGGGGTGTTACAGGTGGTATCAGAGCATCAGGTTCTAGTGTCCTTTAGGATCCGTACGACTTACTGTGTTTTCAGCTTAGCGTTCTTTGATGTAGAGCCCTATGAGTAGGATTATTTCTTTTCTATTTACGCCTACAAACTTAAGCTATTTTTGAGATATCAAATACTGATAGTGTTCTCTCGTTTCAGATGCCTCCTCGACGTGTACCTCAACCCGCCCCAGCTCAGGGTACGAAGACTACGGCCGAAGTAGCTGCAATTATCGCTCAGGCAGTCAATGCTGCTGTAGCTGCTGTTCAGCAGGCTCCCGTACCGGCACCGATTATGACACCCGCGCAAGGGCAAGTGTTTCCTACTGCATGGGAACGAGCGAGGGATGCCTTTAAGAAAGTGCACACCCCTGAGTTTCAGGGAGGATCAGATGTTGTGACTGCTAGCCAATGGAAGAAAGATATCCAATGACACTTGAGAATGATTGAATGCACTGAGGTTCAACGTCAAATACTATCCACATTCAAGCTAGTAGGGGAAGCTTTGCAATGGTGGGAAGCTACGACCAATATGGAAGAGAGGGACACAATGACTATCCAAGACTTTTGGATACGGTTTGATGGGAAGTATTTTCCTTCCGCCATCCAGACAGAGATGAGGCGGAAGCTACTTGATTTGAAACAGGGAGAGAAAACTGTGGCGGAATATGAGGAAGAGTTTACAAGATTAACTAATTTGGTACCAGTTGAAGTACCTACTGAGGAGAGGAGAGTCCTAATGTTCACTGATGGGTTGAACTATAAAATTCGCCAACATTTATTGGGGAATCTTTCACTACGTACGTATGCAGATGTTCTTAATGTTGTAATGCTACACTGCCAAGATAATCTCTTCCATAATCAGGGTGTCAAGCGGGGGTTTGGGTCAGGCCTGCAAGGCAAGACTACTAGGGGAAGTTTTAGTGGGACTCTGTCAGGGCAGAGTCATCAGCGTCAGAGTGAGCAGGGTTCCCAGACAGGGGACTATGCTAAGCGTTTGCGATCTGGAGATTCTCGATCTGAGGATAGAGGTATTGGGCAAGGACAACAGGGCCAACAGGGCCAGAGACGTGCTCATCAGGTCCAAGGGAAGGGAGGTAATGGCCAGCAGGTTCGGGGTCAACAGGGGCAAGGTGGTGGAAAGTTTATGGGAAAATGTTTCGTGTGTGTCAAGTATGGCCATAAACGTCAAGATTGTCTTGAGAAAGACAAATTCCCTCAGCAATAACATGCTCGACAGGAGACACAGGTACCAGTGTTTCCACCAGCTGCTCTTCCATCTCCAGCTCCGGTGCTAGCACTACCTCCCATTCCAGCAGCACCCGCGCAACAGGGTCAGTACGGGCGTGTATATAACGTCCATCAGGCAGTGAATCAACAACCACCACCCGCGAATGAGGGTATGTTTTCTATCTAAGGATTATGAAGCGTATATTGATTTTGTTACGATTAATGTTGTGTGGGCAAAAGGGTTGCTAAACTTAGCCTATAGAACTGTTATTTACATAGACTCACTGAGGGGTGTGGGACACCTTTATATTACATGTTATCACGTGGGTTTGATTTTTATCATGGGATTACTTACCTTGAGCATGTCCGAGTGTGATTTGACTATCGACGTGCATTGACCAGTGGTATATGAGAGTATATGTCTGCATCTTGTCTCCTATAAGAGAGTAGATGCGTAGACCCTATTTGAAATCGATAAAACCTAATTTTTGTTTTAACTCGATAAACCTGATTTTTTTTATATAAACCAAATTTTTATATATTATTGACTAAGGACCTTAGGAGTTTCGATGACCGACTACTTTAGGAAGTAGTGTATCGGGGTGGTTCCTTGTTTGGATTTTGGTTGCGAGATACCCCACGCATGAAACTAATAACCTTTGGGAGTCGAAATAAGTTAGGTCTTTGGGAAACGAGTTTATAACCTTTGCGAAACTTTTAATATTGAAAACGGTACGAGAGGGTGTATGGGCGCCCTGGATGATTGGATTGTAGTATTTTTCATAATTGTGAAAAAGGTAAGTAATTGTGACTTCAGGATTTATTTGTTCACTACGAGAGGATCATTTTTCCCAAAGTTGGTCACGAGGACGGTATAGGGAAGATTAGGTAAAGTCTAAATTTGATTCAGTTGAAACTATATGGTGAGGCTTGGCGTATAACATCGATAGGGATTTTGTTAATGTACTGTATGGGCGGTACATCTTGGATTTCTTGCGATGTGAGATTTATACTCGGAGTTGACCTTACCGGTATAACTTATATTCCTGCATTTCGGGACGAAATTCTGTTATAAGGGGGGAAGTATGTAATACCCCGTAAATTTAAATGACTTTTAAAATGGGTTATATTTTAAATTAATGGATTAATTAGATTTTATTATTAATTAATTCATTCGGGTTTTATCCAGACGGTGGATATTTAAATGGATGATTCTGAATATTACTTAAAGATATTTAGGTAATATATGAATGTGATGTCATTGATATGACTGTATGATATAATTTCGATAATTTGGATTTTTAGTCAGACGCGGTATGGGACGTGTCGGGACTAGTTTATTAAATTATAAAGGAAATTTATTTTCTATCGACCTTATAGTCATTTAGACTGCGTCATTGCGTCCGGAAGGTTCGAAATAGTCAGAAAAGTCTATTTGGATGTTAATTTTGGTTCTCGGGTCATTTGGAAATGAATAGACAACCCGAAAGGGCATTTTGGTCATTTTTCTAGGGGGCATGAATAGTGATTTCGGATTTTGTCCTATTATAAATATTGGTAGATTAAGTGTATGTGGGTTATTCATCTCCTCTACAAAAATTAGAGAAGTCATCTTCCTAGAGAGAGTGAAAGGGTGCTTGGGAAGGGAAAAGCCTACTTGGGAAGGAGAAGAACAAGAACCAAGATTCACCACCACCAACCACCACCGGAGTTTGACCGGAGAAGGGACAACCAACTGAGATATACTACACCAAAGGATCAGACCTTCAGTAAAGGCAAGTGTTTGATAATGGCAATTTAAGTTCGTATATTGTCCATGTTAGAATAGTATGAAAAGAGAAGAATATTCATGTTTGGAAGAAATAACGGAGTGATTAAATGGATTTCTGGAAACTGAAATGATATAGGAATTTAACTCATGTTGTAGGATGAAAATAATCATGAAATAATCATATATATATGGAAGAAAAATCTGAAAACCATTGAAGTGTTCTTGAAGTTAATATGTGAAGGTTTTTTGGAAAATGAGGAGATAAACATGCTTTTTAATCCAATCCCTTGATGATTCTAGGATGTTTAGAGTATTGGAAATCGTTCATATATGTTGATATATCATGTAGTAAAGATTATAAGTCATTTGTTATGTTTAGATGAAGGTTTAAATGATCATAAGTTGCTAAACCCGTAGTTGCTGAAATGTAGAAAAACCAGGCTGTGACCTGAGGGATCGATCGATCAACCCCTGCCTTCGATCGATCGACCTCCCCAGAATATGTAAAGTTGTTTCTTTTTAAATATTGATTCTTATCCCAAAATTTTTGTGGATCTTTGGTGATTATTATTTGGATATTATGGGACTTAGAAAATATCAGTAAACCCTTGATAAGATTTGAATTAATTTGATTTGGATTTAAGTGATTAAAATGATGAAAATTATATTGAATGGGGTTTCGGTTGCGAGATTCATTTGTTAAATTCCAAATGGGGATGTATGAGGATTTAAGATAGGACCAGTAGGGGTGATTTAATATAACACCTGGGTATCCTTAAGTTTATAAGAGGGTTTAATCTTAAGTGAAAGAAGATGTGTTTATAAGAGATTCGAAACTATCGGTTTTAACCTTAATTAAAAAGGAGAACTAAACTCGTAGTAATTCGGGAGAAATGATGTTATGGATGAGTAGGATATTAGTGACTTCTTACTGAATATATGTTGAGGAAAAACCTATTTGAATCATGTGTTTTAAGTGAGGGTACCCATAAGGTTACAATTTGAACATCAAGGACTGAGTTTAAGCTCAATAGTGATTTCGTAAGGACGGAGTGTAATACAAGAGCGTAGTGGTGTGTCTCCTAGATAGAGATGGGAGTTTAAAACACATTTGGTTGAAATAAGGTATGAGGTTATCCCGATCGCATAGTTGAAGTTGTCGGACCTCCTCGATCGACAAAGTTAAGTAGTAGTGTATTGGAGGGGTTCCTTGTTTGGATTTCGCTTTGCGAGACGCTCCGCGCATGAACCTTAACGACGTCGGGAGTGGAGAGGTGTTATAGGATGCGAGGATAATTAAATTATGAAGTAAAGATATGATATTTTAATACGTAGAATTTAAAAGGGTTATAATGCTACGTATGGGAAATATCTTAGGGTAGTGATAATTACCTTATTGATATTATATTATAGGTATGATAATACCTATTTGATTGATTGATGGTTTATGTGTATGACATACCTAGCTTACTTGCTATCGGTGGGGGGTTTGCGCGTGAGGGCAGTCATATCCTGATGAATCCATGGGAACTTTGATTTGTCGCTCGAGAACATAGGTCTATGAAAGACTTATCGGGGAGTTGATAAGTCCGCTGACTGTGGGTACGTAGGTATGTACGTGACCCATGGATATGAGAACTATGTTCGCCTCCAATTTGTTTGTTGTTGTTTGTGGTTCGTGGAATCTTACCGAACCTTTAGTCCCCTATTCGGCGACCTGCGATGATGGGACATGATAGCAGAGTAATGCATTGCACCACAGCTGTGACTCGGGGTGCCGTATTATATATGAATATATATATAATGGATTAAATGATTAAATGGATATATTGTGGTTAAATCTATCTACGATGATAATTGTAGATAACGGTGAATAGAGAAAGATAATGGAATTAAGTTAATGAATGTTTATGCTTATAGAATTGAAAAGCTTAACTCATGTTAATGAGAAACAATTCATATTAATGAGTAATGATTCATGTTAATGAGAAACTAATCATATAAAGGAGAAATGTAAATGAATAATAATGTGATGTATGGGACATACGGGGATTATGATATGGGAATGGAATTTATAATATGGAGACTAGAAAAGAGGAACCATTAACTAGGAGGTTAATAGGAAACGTTAAGTGTGCACTCTAGTTGAGAGGTGAGAATAGCAAGTGAGAGTTGGATCTAACATGTACATAATAAATCCTTTATTGCACTTGTTAAATACTTGCTGTTTTAAAAATCATCTACACATTCGGGCTCTGACCCGTTTCCTTGCATATTTTCTTTTCTATTACATCTCTATATCAGGTGTCCAGCAACAGGGACGCCAACCATAGTTGATTGTGATGAGCTATGGAGTTTTGCTTAGACGCCTATCATCCTTTTGATTCACAGTATTCTTAGTTAGGGCATGTCGCCCAAAGGATTTCAGTTATTATTTTCTGTCGGAGTTAAATACTATTGTATTCGGGACTTTTTAATACATTTAACATTATTGGGATTATTGTAAAGGATTTATATTATTTGGGAATGTTTATTCCAGTTGCATTTAAATTCTTTTGAGTTATTTATTGTGTTATCTGTGTTGTAGAATAAAATGTGTAGTGTTATTCTTAAAATGGAAATAGATTTTGTTAAATTTAAATTTGGAAAGTTTTTAACACCAGCTTAATTGGGTATTGGGTGAGTGGTAAATGTTTTCGACAGTGATGCTAAGAATGAGCCAACTGTATATTCTGTTTTAATTTGGTATGGGACTGGCTACCCGGTATTTAATTAGGCGGGGTGTTACACAATCCTAACTTAAATGTTGCATTGTCCCCAATGTGTCCATTAAAGAACACAACACAAAGCTAGGAAAAGAATGATATTACCCAAATGTGGAGCGATCTCCATAAGTACAAGTCCAAATGAATCTGCAAAGCAAGTTAGTACAAAGCATAGGAAGAATATGTACCGATGTGTTAAGTTAAGAGAATCTATGTCACAAGTCACAATAATATAGAGGGGTTGAAGTGCAAATACTAAATAAATTGATGGTGAACTTTTTGATTTTATAAAATGGAAGGTCACACACATCAAAATCCAATAAACAACCACAAACTACATTTTCATTTCCCATTTCATAAGTTCAATACAAAATCACTTAATACATTACAACTACTGAAATGAAAGAAATACAAATAAAAATAAAAATAAAAAGTATAATATAATATCCGACCCCATAATGCCAAAAATGACCCAGTACAACAGTAGCTTAGTGGCTGGAACCACTAGGATCAGAAGGGTCCTGCAAATGAGGAGGTAGCAGTGTGTCGGAATCACTACGCTGTAAATAAAGATCTCTCATCATTTGCTGCATCATCTGATACTCATGTCTGTATTGCGCTCGAGCCTCCCTCTGCTGGGCCCACTCCTGTCGCTGCTCGGCCTGATACCGCCGTTGCTCGGCCTGATATTGCCACATCTTGGCCTGCTGCTGATCCAGGTGGGACTCCCATATGTAGCCCACCTGAGCTGGGTCTCCTCCCAGCGCTGGTCCTGCACGGCCTGAAATGCCTCAAAGCGGGCATCGTAATCAGTGTGAGGCGCGTGAGAACCCTCACCCTGCTCCATCTCCCGAATCTCATCCTACTCAGCATCAGGCTCATCAGCCACCTTTGCCCTTTGTCTTTTGCTTCCTAGTTGCCCCCACTCGTGCTTTAGCATCTTTGGGATATTGTCCTCGGAGAGAAGCCCGAGTGGCTCGTGCTTGCGGTCAGCGTCAAACTCTGGGCAACTGTGCGATAAACATATCCTCGTAATGAGGGCAGGAAAGGGAAGAGAAAACCTCCAGCCTATGTCCTTAGCCGTTGCGCACATCATATCCAGAAAGATATTGGGCAAGCTGATATTGCCCAAATTATTAATCAGCGCATAGATCAATGCGGCGTGCTTGTGATGAACCTCTAACCGGTTGTTCATCACCATAAAAGAGTGGACATTGATATAGTGTAGTAACCTTGATAAGTCCTCCATTGCAGCCGAGCGAAAAGCACCCTTTTTCCATGCCTCCCCATATGCAAGAGCCTCTATTAATGTCCCACGGCCGAAGATGTTCCCATCCATAAAACTGATCAAGTTCGCGGGGTTTAGCACACCCATGTAGTCTGCCAAATCTGAAATGCTGAAAGGTATCCTCACCCCACGGACCATAGCCTCATAAGTAGTCAGCCCTCCCCCCTTCACCTCTACCAACGTCGCATAGAAAATACGAACCATCTCTTCGTTGATGCGCCCGTTGGTAGAGAAAAAGGGCTCCCATCCCTGATGGTGCAAAATAACACGTGCCTCCCTCGGTATATGATCAATGGTCCATGCGAAATGATAACCAAGCGGATGCTCGGATGTGTGAAAATGGGCGTGGAACCAATCTCTCTCTTGATCGCAGCGAAACCCATCAACACCCCCGACGATCAAACACCGGGTAAACTTGTATTTCTTTAACTGTGCCATTTCAACCTACAAAACAAGAATTAAGCAATACAAAAAGGATTGTAAGCACAATTAATGCTTAGTTAGTGTACAAGTTGAAATGGAGGTGTAAGTGCGCAAAACCGAGGTAACAAAATGCAACATTGCGATAAAAAATGTCGAAATGCGACAAGAAATGAAAATCACCCAAGTGGGCGCTAAAATGGGATTGAAAACTGTTTGGGGCATTTTAGCGAACACTTGGCGTGCGCAATGTGCATCAAGGTTGAAAAATACCGTTTTGAACCAACC
This sequence comes from Sambucus nigra, assembly GCA_949130495.1. NCBI lineage: Eukaryota > Viridiplantae > Streptophyta > Magnoliopsida > Dipsacales > Adoxaceae > Sambucus > Sambucus nigra. The sequence continues at coordinate 460,830,704 of OX422211.1, read as the reverse complement.
AAATTGCCCCACTCATGAACAAAACAACAATGCAGCAATATACAAGTGTTCATGAGTGGATATTCAACAATAATCATGAATGAAATGGGTTGGGACAACACAAATCAGGGATAAGGGGAACACATCCAGAAATTGTCAAATAATGGATAAAACATGGACTTTGTGACAAAAATCAACCCAAATGTACAAAACAATAATAAAGTAGGAAGAATTATACCTTGTAAGTGTAGAAAAAGGGTTGAAATCAAGGAAATGTGTTGGGAGAAAAATAAGGGCACGAAACAGTTTAGAGAGGAGAAAAGAGAATAAGGAGAAAGAGGAAAAAAATAGCAGACTTCGGCCTAATACTGTTCGATCGATTGATCGAGCCAGGGCCTTCGATTGATCGATTGGGCAGCAACCAACACACTGCTTTGGTGTTTTAAAAAGGGGGGATTTTACAATTATGGGAAAATTAGGGGGTTTAAGTATAATATAAATATATATATATAGTAAATATAAGTATATATATATAAAAATATGAAATAAAAATATAAAAATAAAAATAAAAATAAAATTAAAATTAAATAGACATTGGCTAAAATATACACATGCATAGGCCTATTCTATCCAAGAAATAGAAAATATGCACAACGAGCAACACACACGCATGTTCACGACAAAATGTATAATAAAATAAAAGAAAAAAGAAAAACAAATGTGAGAATGAGTGTGTGAAAAATAAAAGAAAAAATGTTTTTGGGACTTTTTTTTTTATCGTTTTCTTAACAAATGTGTGCCGGGGCGCATAGTCTCCGCAAATTCAAGTCCGTTGAACCTACAAAAGAGTTAGAACCAAGCATACAAAAAGAAATAAAAAGAGATTAACTAATTACACTAGACTAAATTATGAAAAGATGAAAATTAAGAAGTTAACTATATACAACTACATTTAGAACTCTAATTAGCTATATACTAAAAGTTGAAATTTTTGAGAGTCCATCCAAAACACAATTTGAATTTGGCGGATCAACGGTGGACCCTCCCGAACATGCATGACTCCCGAAAAATAGGAATTTCGTTCGAACGACGGAAGGCATGTGAAAGGCGGTAAAAGTGAACCATCCCAAATTGAAACTTTGGGAGGGAGGATGGGGGATTTGGATAGGACGGGTGACGAATACATTGGGGGACCCAAAAAAACTTAATTTCCTCCCAAATATTTAGCAAGCGGAATGGGAGGTGGCACACATGAGGGCAAAGATGCCTTCATGGAAAGCAAATCGAGCAAGTACTTCTCGTCGGTGAGATATTTCGAGCAACACCCCGTAATTTTGAGTATTTAATATTTAATTATTTTAGGAGTTATAAAAGTAATTAAATTGGAGAAACTTAAATTTATGATTTGGAGAAATTATTTGAGTGGAAAGAATTATTTATTTTGGCGACTTTTAAGTTTAATTGTCCGAATTAAATGTGTGTCGCATCTTGAGGTCGAAATTTAGAAATGTCAAAAAATATTTCGAATGACAATTCTGAGTGTGCGGTTGAGTCTAGATGGGTTGAGATAGTCAGAAAAGAGTACCCGGGGATAACAATTGAGTCTCGGGGCATTTTTGGGCTAAACCGGGCCCAAAGGAGGGCATTCTAGCCTTTTTACATTTTAGGATGAGGAGACCCACGAATTTTAGAACTTTAAGTCAGATTATAAGAGTTAGAGGCTAGGGTCAGGGAGAAGAAAAACACACTATAGCCATTAGGGAGAAGAGAGAAACAATTCCAAGGCAAAAAGGAAGAAGTGGGAAGGATTCAAAGGAGACTTTCACCACAAACTAATTGGGAAGAAAGATTGAAAGAGAAAGATCATCAATCACCAACCACAATTACAAAATCAGACCTACTGGACATACGACAAGTTTTTATTGCAAATCAAATTCAAGTTATAATACCCATGTGTATGGAGTTTTAAGAATTGGTTGATTCTAGTGAAAACCTTGAATTAAATGTTTGAATTGATCACATGTTTGGGTAGGATTGCATGTAGAAAGAATCCCTAAGTAAAGATAAAATTTAAATTTGAATATATTTGATGATTAACAAGTAATATTTATGAGTTCTTGGTTGAAGAACATGAATCTTGAATGACTTACGGTTTAATTGATGAACACAAGATGTTAATCTGCCAGAATTTTTGACACAAGTTTAAACGTATTCCATTTGAGTTTTACTTCTAATTAGAGTGTGAACCATAAATGTATGGAAAGGTATTTCTCTTAGCTATCCAATGAACTTAGAATCAGGTCAATCGGAGTTCTTTAGAGGGAGTAATCGACATTTTACTATAGGGTGTTTGATCTGTCAACATAGTAATCTCCCAGAATTTTGACGTGATTTTAAACGTGTGTGATTTGAATTTTATTTCGAATTAGAGTGTAAACCATATATGAATGGAAAGGTATTTCTCTTATCTATTCAGTGAACTTAGAATCAGGTCAATCGGAGTTCTGTAGATGGAGAAATCAAAATTTTACTAGAGGGGAAAAATTTGAGATTTTTCTTTTTAATCCCTAAATGTCATTTTATCGGGAAAGTGTTTGGGACCTTGATGAAATATATTGATGGAATAATGATATGTAAGTAGGTCTATGATTGAGTGTTGGACTTTAATTTTGTGAGAGAGTTAAAGTGGAGATTCATAGGCTTGATTGTGACGTACTCTAATTTGAGATGATAAGAATATAATTACGAAAAAGCATGAGCGAGCTTAAGTTCATTAAGTCAGTGGGTTAACAAGGGTAACTACTGAATTAATATAACAAGGGATAACTAGGAACCTTAGAGTTGTGTGAATACTCGAATTAATACGAAAGTGATATAAATTCGTAAAGCAAATAAGTACGGTGAATATTAGAGAGAAATATATTACGTACAAGTATGAATAATTGGGTTGTGTAAATACCTACTGTTTTATAGGATTACTTGGGTTGTGAATTGCCTATTGCGTGTTTCCTTGTGATAGGATTGTTAAGTTTGATGAGACAATTCTAACTATACTCGATGATATATTTCGATCCATATTCGAGGGGACATTCCGAACCATGTTCGAGGAGACATTCCGAACATTACTCGAGGAGACATTTCGAGCAAGGTTCGAGGAGACATTCCGAACATTACTCGAGGTAATATTTTTGAGCAATGTTCGAGGAGACATTCCGAACATTACTCGAGGAGACATTTCGAGCAAGGTTCGAGGATACATTCCGGACATTACTCAAGGAAACATTCCGAGCAAGGTTCGAGGTGACATTCCGAATCATTTGTCCTTAATGTGTGAAATAGGACCGATACTAGGATATGCTGTAGTAGGTATATGTGTGTGTGAAAGATATACCATATGAATAACCTACTTATGTGTGATTGGAGTAAGATTAGGTGGGGTATACCTAATTATTGTTTTCAATATATACTTAGGCGTAATAGTAGTGAGAACTATTAGTGCATAACTAAAATTGTATAAACTACATATGGGTAAGAGTGGATGGAACATAAGTGGAAAGCTAGAATATATATAAAATCTACTTGAGTGTGATTAGTAGAGAAGGTAGGTAGTATTTACTTAGAATTTGATTAAGTATGAGAACTTGATTTTAAAGTATTAAACTAATCATTGAGAGAGTAAATTAATTTAGAGTCGGAACATAGACTCAGGAAATATTAAGTTACGGGCCAAGTGAGCGAGTCCGGGTATAATGGTTGGGCGACCCCAAGTATTAGATTAATTGATGTGTTGAATTATTAAATTAGAGTCGGACTGTAGACTCGGGAAAGTATTAAATTAATTAATGTGTAATTAATTAAATTAGAGTCGGACCATAGACTCGGGAAAGTATTAAATTAGTTAATGTGTAATTAATTAAATTAGAGTCGGACTGTAGACTCGGGAAGGTAATAAATTAATTAATTTGTAAATTAATTAAACTAGAGTCGAATCATAGACTTGGGCAATTATTATATAAATTAATGTGTAAAGTATTTATATTAGAGTTGGGCTATAGACTCGGGAAAAATATCATATTAATTAATGTGTGAATTAAATAAATTAGAGTCGGACCATAGACTCGGGACAATGATAATTTAATAAGTGAAAATATTTATTTAGTTGAGTCAGGCCAGACACTCAGGAAATTTCAGGCTAGTGTTTCGAGTTGTGAGTACACGGTGAAGCCGGGATTTATTTTATATATATATATATATATATACACGATGTAGTGATAGTATATATATGTGTGTATATATTGTGTGTGCTATTCAATATCAGTGATTAGATATTTATTTAATTATACTCTAGTGCTATGAAGGGGGTTGCGCGATGTGGGTGAATCCCCTAGCTTGAGGAGTAGGGTGAGTATTTCCCCAGGTCATAGCGTCCGGTATATGGGTGAGGGGCTTATCTCACTTTCAGGGAAGGAATATGACCGCCTCCACTTCGTTTATGTTTTGGGCCAGGTTGGTGAACGATCCCAACCTGGGTAACTAGGTTACGTCAGCACACCTAGTGAGATGGCACTTTAGAGGGAATCATCCGTTGAGGGTATACTCGGAAGGATGGACATAAGTATGATATATATGTGTGGATGTTTTAGTAAAGTCACGTGTATAATGGTATTAAATATTATATGCGGTTAATAATACAGTGTGTGATGTACTTACTTTATATAACTTGTGTCACAATTATATGCTATTATTTAAGAAGGAATTAATTGAGTTAATAGGTGAAATAACTTATAATTCTTGAATAATTATACTCGGGTTAGAGTAGTATGGCAAGGGGAGGTTATGCCAGGACTAGTTGGATGGGGTAGTACAACTAGGTGGGGGTTAAGGTAACTGTTAGGTGTGCATGATAGACGAGAGGTGAGGAAACTCAAGAGAGTGTGCGTGATCCTAACATGTGTAATCAATAACTGATATTTATTGCGATAAATTAATTGCAAAATATTTTCAAAACGTTGTGTGTACTAAGACTTGCTATACAACATTTTAAAAAACTTTTAAGTGTCCAGCCACAGGGATGCCAGGATTGGTATTCTATTCCAGGGACACGGAGCTGCGGCATATGTGGATGCTAGTAGGAGCTTGGATTAGACGCATCGTTTATTCTTTCCTAGAGTAGGAATCTTCTATCAGTTTCAGTTTTATTTAGGTCTTGTCGCCCAAACTTCTCAGTACGGTTTTCAGATGTATTTATTCAGGTGTTGGATATTTGTATTGAATTTCACTTTGGTGGCCGATGATTTATTCGGCAAATTGTTTAATTAATTATTTTGTTGTTTTAATTCAGAGGTGTGAATGGTTTATTTTTATTCCGCATGTACTAGTTTGTTTAATTAAAAAGATAAAATTTGGCACCAGCTTTTTGGAATACTAGGTGGTTAGTAAGATTTAAAAATCTTTTGAAAGTGATGCTAAGGATGAACCAACTGAGATTCCTGTCTTAATTTGGTATAGGACTGATCACCCGGTATTTTATTAGGCGGGGTGTCACAGATGGTATCAAAGCATCAGGTTCTAGTGTCCTTAGGATCTGTGCGGCTTTTCACGTTTCGGCTTAGCAATCTTTGATATAGAACCCTATTATAGGATTGCTGTATTCTTATACATATGCGCATCTACGTTCTTCTGCCAAATTTATATTTGAGGGTGAACTCATATGATTCGACTCTCATTTCAGATGCCTCCCAGGAGAGAGAGAGAGCAGCTAGGGCAGCAGGGGGAGATGAGACTAGAGAGGCTCATCGGGAGCAAGAGTTATACCCCTAGAGTTCGCGGTTAAGTCAAATTTAGTGGGTACGCTGGCTGTAGCAGCCATAGTATGTAGATAAACTTTCTGTGGGGTAGCGGAGTTCTTTGGTGTTCTTCACGGGTGAGTGGAGGTGTACACTGAGAGAAGATTTGAATTATGCGAGGGGTTACTACTTTCGAGAATTATGGGAATAGGGTTGATAATATTTCTCAAATATCGACTGGATAGTGATGGATTTGAACTATTGTGGGTAGTGGGCTTAAGTTTTGGTGTTCGCAACACTGGGTTATGATTTGTACTAGGTATCACTTGGGAGGGGGTATAGCCTATATATATATGTGTGTATATATGTTGTATTGTGCGGTGCGATAGACACAAAGTGAGGTATTCTATTCTCACATTTTATCCCGGGGAGTAGGGGTGGTTACCGAAGTGAATCAGGGTGGTTAAATTTATTTTCGAGCAGGGAGAGATACCTCGGGGTTTATTTTTGCGCAAGAACTAGTGATAGTAAAGACACGGTATTTTATGTTGTCTTTGGTAGCATAAGGGTAGGCGTATATACTGTTGTGTTAAGAGACAAGTATTTAGGGGTACGTGCTATGAACGGAGGGTCTAACGGATCTCAACGACTGACAATGTTAGGTAGTAGTATATCGGGGGGTTCCTTGTTTGGATTTCGCTTTGCGAGACATCTCACGCATGAAACTTAGTGCAACGTTGGAAGTGGGGAGATGTTTGGTCATTAGCACATGGATTGGGTACCCCGGGCAATATATATATATATATATATATATATATATATATATATATATATATATATATATATATATATATATATATATATATATATATATATATATATATATGTGTGTGTGTGTGTGTGTGTGTGTGTGTGTGTGTGTGTGTGTGATATGACTACGGGATGGAAGTTATATTGCGAGTTACGACTAGCATAGTCGGGTAACTTTCGTGCGGTAAAGAATGGGGATAGGGTGTATGGGCACCCGGGTTAATTAAGACAATTTTGTGCGGTTAGGAACGGGTATAGGGTGTATGGGCACCCTGGTTAAATTAATGCATATGTGTGTAAGTTGTGGTTAGAAGTGGGAGAGATAGATATAGCGAGCTTATAAGCACGTGACTAGAGAGTAATATTCGAAGCTTGGAACGCTAGGCTTATCTTAATTTCAATGACTAAATTCCTTTGTAAGGGGGAAAGTGTGTAACACCCCGTAATTTTGAGTATTTAATATTTAATTATTTTAGGAGTTATAAAAGTAATTAAATTGGAGAAACTTAAATTTATGATTTGGAGAAATTATTTGAGTGGATTTGTATAAAAGTAACACCCCGTAATTTTGTTTGCTTGATCCATCCCGTATGGGCTTTTAAGTTTACATGTCTTTTTTCTTGGGATTTTGGTGTATTGATTTCAGGGTGAAGAAAAAGGATAGTTTCAGTTGTTTGTAAATACATTTGATTAGCTGTTGTAGAGCCCTTTATGTCAGTTAAGGGAAGGAATGTGTTAACGAATAATAATTATGTATACTAGAATTTAATTTGAGTGTATATGAAACATGTTTACTCTGTATGGTTTCACATATACCATTGAACCAAGAGGAAATGTGCATCCCCCTCTACCCATGTAAATGAACTACACGAATCATTAATGTTTACTAATATATAAATGTTACATTTAATATATACATGTACTAAAAGGATAAATATGTGTATAACTTAATGCAAATACGAGTAATATGTGAAACATTCATATGTATTGATGTAAAAAGCGTCACCTTTTGAATATGTATGTATATGAGAAAGAGAAAAATCCACTAACATGTTGTTTCAATTTCAATGTTATATTTTTTTACCCATAATAGGGTTCTTAAAATTTTCACAACTTTTTTTATACTAATCCATGAATATATGCTTCTTACTCATAATAGGTGATCGTTTATAGTAGTTGTGATGGGATATCCTCTATATAAATAATGGATGGATGATATGAATAGATAAGGGATGAATATCGTAGAGGTGCTAATGAATTTGTAAAATTCGCAAAGAGATGGCTCAATGATAAAGAGTTCCCGTATCCGTGTGCACGGTGTAGGAATAGTAAGGTGTTTAAGTGAAAAATTATTAAATTACAAGTGTTAAGATGGGGCATGCAAGATAGTTATCAATCGTGGGTTTTTCACGACGAATTTACATATTCCCTTTGTCCCTGAGAAACCTTCATAATAATCATCAAGTTGGATAGATATATAAGGCCAAAAGGACAATATATATCATAATATAATAAAGGAATTAGTTGATGACGCTTATAGAGTTCATGAAGTGGAAGAAATGAGGCCACTGACGATGTAGAAGGTTTAGGTGCTCATGAAGATATTGGGATAAACCTTGACGACGATTATCAAAGTTTGAAATTTAAGGCGATCCAACGGTTGTACCCTCGTAGTGGAAAAGATAAAACAACTTTGCATGCCATGTTTGGTTTTCATAGTTTGAAGACCCAATATGGTTGGTCTGGTAATAGCGTGATATGAATTCTGAATTAGGTGAAGGGCTTGCTATCTAAGCAAAACACGTTTCCAAATAGCTATCCTTGTATGAAGAATAGTTTAAAAGGTTTTCATATGAAGTATAAATCAATTCATGCTTGTAGGTATGATCGAAAGGAGTATGCAAATCTCAATCAATGTTCGGTATACGAGGAACCTAGATATGTTCAATCTAATGGCAAGGAAGGCACACTCTCAAAAGTGCCTAAAAAAGTATTGAATTATTTTCCCATTAGGCCTAGAATGAAGAGGTTTTTCATAGTACCATGGATAGAGAAGGTAATGACTTGGCATGCTAGGGCAGAAGTAGGGGATAATCTCATGTGTCATCCTATTAATTCTACAATTTGGAAGATGATAAATTATGAATACCCTAATTTTCTTGAGAATAATGTAACATTCATTTGACAATATCAGCAGATGGTTTCAATCCATTTTGAAATCTAAGCCCCAATCAGAGTGTATGGACAGTGATCCTAGCACCACTCAACCTCCCTTTTTAGAGTGTATGAGACCTGAATATTCGATGTTGTCTTTATTGATACCTAGGATAAAGGAACCAAGTGAAGACATCAATGTCTATTTGGCTCCTTTGGTAGAATAATAAAATGAGTTACGGTAAGAGGGCATCAAAGTATTTGACTGTTGTAAAAAAGAAGAGTTTACGCTAAAAGCTATGTTGATTTGGGAAATTCATGATTTCCTAGCGTATGGGTCATTATCCGATTGTGTGGTACATGGTTATTTAGGGTGTCCTATTTGTGGAGAGGAGACTGAATCTGAACATCTCAACGCTTGTGGAAAAATTATATACCATTCCTATAGGACGTTTTTACCCCTCGATCATAGTTTTAGATTTAGAAAGTTTTTAATTTTTTATCGGGCGGGGTTGAACATAGGCTAGCGCCGAGGAAACTTCCAGGTTCATAAGGTGAGATAAATCTTCTAATTGTGGACCTAATATGCTAGGTAAGAATCCTAACTTGAATAATGTCAAGAATAAGATGACCCTAATTGGGAATGAAACTGAGATAAGAAAGGCATGGTCTTGGAGGTTAATTTTATTTGACTTGCCTTATTGGAAGGGTAACTCGATGTGTTATCTATCAGATATAATTCATGCAGAGAAGAACATCACCGAACATATTATGGGCACATGCTTTGGGGGGAGTCATTCGAAGGATGAAAAAAATACACGACAAGGCCTTAAATCGTTGAAACTTTTGCCACTGCTATGGTTGAAAGAAGATAGTAGCGAAAGGAACATAATTCTTCCTAGTGCATTTACTTTGACGAGTGAGGAAATAAAGGTTCTTTTAGACTCCATATATAATTTGAAAGTTCCCTATAATTTTTCATCATACTTGCAAAGGATTATTAATTATGCTACCCATGATTTATATAAGTGCAAGTTTCGCGATTGGCATGTGATAATACAATTGGTTCATTTGTTGTTTAAGCACTATTTCTCTAAGCATAAGGATTTACGAGGTCCATAATGCAAATTAGCATTTTCTTCACACTTTTATGTGAAAAGGTAGTCAATCAAAAGCACATAGTGTGTTGGAGAAGTACTTTCCCCCACATAGTGTGAAAAGGTAGTCAATCAAAAGCACATAGTCAATCAAAAGCACATGTAATCAAAAGTATCTATAGCTGAAGCGATTTGTGTGTTGGAGAAGTACTTTCCCCCACCATTTTTGACATAGGTGTTCAATGTTGGTACACTTATGCGACGAGGCACTTCTTTATGGACCAGTTAGATATCGATGGATGTACTCGTTTGGAAGATTGATGAAAGTTTTCAAAGATTACGTCAAGAATACACGATACGTTGAAGGATAAATTGCGGAGGAATACATCACCATGGAGTCATCAATCTTCGCTCGAGAATATATAACCGAGCCAAGCAGTGTAGATAATAGTTATGAGTTCGTCGATGAGGGTGGTCATGCGATGGGCATGCAAGTGAAATTAACATGTTTACATCATGCACAAGTAGCTCGTTATTTATTTGAAAATTATGAAGATGTCGAAAAATTGAAAAAGTAAGTTTATGTTGCCTTTTTATATTATTTTAACTTTTATAGTTGATCCACTTCGTAATATGTTCATCACGGTAAATGTAGGAAACTTGATGAGTGGGGGAATAATAAAAGACGAAGAATGTTGGCACAATCAGACAACGAATTTAGGCTATGGGTGTACCACAAGATAATTACAATGAGAATGTCTTTTATTGAAAGTCATATTACAAGAAAGCTTTAAAACTATCCTAATTAATTTATCTATTATCTCATCTCTTAAAGATTGATGATGCGACATCAAAGCTTGCTCATCTAGCCAATGGGCCCATTTTCATGGGACATGAGTACAAAAATATCGATTGAACGATTATGTATTCGGTGCAAGGGTGTACGAAAAAATACAAATGTACAGAATTGGGAATTTTATATAAGGCTCTTACTTATTTCAAGCGAGTGCAAAAGATAAAAGCCTCGTTGAAGCTGAAATGAATTACTATGGTGTCATTCAAAATATATTTCAATCAGACTATATAATCATCAAAGAGTTTTTGCTTTACTATGATTGGGTAAGATTTGAGGATAAAATGCTTTTAAAGTTGATACGCATACCAATTTGATCATGGTTGACTTGTCCAAGATGAGGATAAATGAGCATGTGAGCAATGAGTCATTTGTTTGTGTTTTTCAAAAGTTCAATCAAGTGTTTTAATAGAAGTATATCAACAACGAGCCGTGGTCGATCGTCCTACATGCGCCAAAACGTCTAACCAGTTTCGTAAATGACTTGGTTGCTCTTACCGAATATCAATCCATTTTGGATGATAAATGAATTTGAAATAATTTTTAGATTTGTAATAAGTATTTCAATTATTTGAAACAATTCTTAGTTTTGTTTATGATATGGGTTTGTATTCTTCTAATGTCGTTAACTTTTATTCTTCTAGTGCTTTATTATTATCGAATGACAGTTTAATGCTCTATTCATTTGGATTTGATCGGTTTTGGGTGATTTAAATCATATGGCGTTGCTTACTTAGTGAAAATATTAATTTGGATTTTAATCCGTTTAAGTATTATTTCAAAATCCGTGACATAAACCAAATATGAAATAGTTCTTGGACTTGTAACAAGTATTCCAGTTATTTGAAACAATTCTTAGTTTCCTTTTTGATATGGATTTATATTCTTCTAATGTCGTTAATTTTTACTCTTCTAGTGCTTTATTATTATTATTATTATTATTATTATTATTATTATTATTATTATTATTATTATTATTATTGTTATTATTGTTATTATTATTATTATTATTATTATTATTATTATTATTATTATTATTATTATTATTATCATCAGATGACTATTTAATGCTTTATTCGTTTGAATTTAATCAGTTTTTGGGGATTTGAATCAAACTTTGTTGGTTAGTTAGTGAATATATTAATTTGGATTTTAATCATTTTAAGCATTATTTCAAAGTTCGTGACATAATCCGAATATGAAATAATTCGTGGGTTTGTAACAAGTATTCCAATTATTTGAAATAGTTCTTAGTTTGGTTTACGATATGGATTTGTATTCTTCTAATGTTGTTAGTTTATATTCTTCTAATGGTTTATTATTATCGAATGACAGTTTAATGCTCTATTCATTTAGATTTGATCAGTTTCGGGGATTTGGATCAATCTTTTTGGTTATTTGGTGAAAATGTTAATTTTGATTTTAATCACTTTAAGCATTATTTCAAATTTCATTACATAACCCGAATTTGAAACAATTCTTAAATTTGTAATAAGTATTCAAAATATTTAAAATAATTCTTAGTTTTGTTTATGATGTGGATTTGTATTCTTCTAATGTCATTAAATAGCAAGTTTATGATTTGGATTTGTCCCCTCGTGAATGGAGGAGGGCAAACCGGGCCAAGAAGGTTGACATGCACTACTTCGGGCGTAAATTTTACGCCAAGGTGGAGCGAGGAATGATAAGTTTTGAATGTTATTTAATTTTACTTTTATTTTATTCTATTTAGTGGTAATAATATACTAATTCACTAATTTTGCATTATTTTATTTTCTGGAGACGAGGAGTAGTCGTGGAGGAAAGCCACATAGGCTCGATGCCTATGCGGAAATTTGAACGAAGAAAGGGAGATATAAGGAGGTCAATCCGACCGTGGCTAGCATTTTAATCACATACTTTTTTATTATTTCATCTAATCGTTCATTTTTTTGTTGTTTCAGGAAATACTGAAAGAAATCCACTGCTCACAGAGTGATGCCGACAAGGCATCTCTGAGTACGGATGCACTGAGCCAAGTGCTTGGGCGGGATCATAAAGGCCGTAATCGGGGTTTTAGATTTCGGATAGGGAAGTCAAGTCTCTTCGGGATTGTGTCAAGCAACACTAGACTGGCACACAAGGTCGGCTAAATGAAGAGTAATACTGACGAAAAGTTTGAAAACCTAGAAAAAATGTTGAATAAAGTGTTTTCGTTTGTTAAGAAAGCTCTTCAAGGTCTAGCTGGGTGCAGAACAGGGAAGGGCAAGGAGAAAGTAGTGGATAAAGGGGCCACTCCTCCGTATTTCTCACCCTTACCCTTATCGATACGCCCCATCTCCATTTAACTTATTCGCCACCCTCACCCTGGTTCCAACTGTCTAGACTCCATTTACAATTAGTTGGGATAAAGTATATTTAGTAGACTTACGAGTCATCGATAAAATAGCCAGGGGTTAATGGACCCAAATATACATCAAGGTTCCTTAGTGCATAACTGTCCGTTGTAGACTCAGGAGGCTCGGGTCCACATAACTGAAGTATTTGTGGAAAAAGAGAATGAAGCCGTGTGGTTGAATAAACAGTGCGATGTAACAACCCGAGGTCTTGGAGACGAGGATTTATTTATTTTGGGAGAAATAAATAATATTTTATTGGAGAAATAATTAAATTGACAATTGAGGTCAAAATTTGAAGTTGTTAGAAAGAGTGTCGAATGTCGATTCTGAGGGTACCATAGTGTCCGGAAGGGTCGAGAAAGTCGAAATGACTGTACTTGGGGTTTATTTAGGTTCCGAAATAAATTAGGACCGTTTGACTCGAATTAAAGTTATCGAGTCATTTAAAGTGTGTATTATCATTTAAAGATGTGTACCTTGGGATTTAGGGCTTAAAAAAGCCTACGGGAGATTTATTCTCCAAAGAGAGAAATAGAAATAGAAAGAAAGAAAGAGAGAAGAAGAAAGAAGAAGAAAAGGAAGGAGAAAGGAGAGAGAAAGTGGAGATTTTCCGGAATCCACGCGATCTCAAGGCGAATTCAGACCCTACGCACCCTAGGCAAGTGATTAAACTTGCTAAATAATTCTTATGTACCATTTATTGCATGATTTGTGGATGAAATTTATGGGTTTTAGGGTTAGTTTAACAAAACCTTACTTTTGGGTCTAATCTTAGATTTGATATGTAGATCTTTGATTTGAGGATAGAAATTGGTTTAAATGTATTCTAGAATGAATATTGATGATATATATGTGATTGGGTTGAAAAGAAATGGAGAGAAAATGATAAATATGAATTTTGGGATTTTTGGCTTACTAAAAAGTAGCCATTTTCGAGCCTCCAGGTAGGCCGAATCGATTTTCCCCCCTTGCCGAATCGATTAGAAAATATGCAGGTGCCCAGGTCTGAGTGATCAAATCAATTCGGATTCAGCCGAATCGATTCGGCCTGAGATAGAGTCCCAGGTCTGATGACCCGAATCGATTCGCCTTCCTGGCCGAATCGATTCGCTGGGCCGAATCGATTCGGAATTGGCCCGAATCGATTCGGAAACAGGGCTTTTGGCGGATTATTTTTCTAAAGAAGAATTTCATCCCATTTTTTTCGATGTTATCGATTAGGGATCTCTATAGGAGATATTTGGAGTATGTTTTGGAGAATTTTAGCGAGTTTCCCTTATAAGAAATTTTGGAGTCATACCGACTAAATTTGAGGAATACTGATTAGAGATTTTGGTATTTTTCTAAGTGGGGAATCCCACTTTTATGGGGGATTTTATTTGGAGATAATAATGATTTCATGTTTAAAGAATGAGAATAACTTAGTGATAATGGATCTTAGGATCCAATCCCAAATGGGATAACTTTAAAGGTTCATAAAATGAATTGAACCATATTATGGATGGAGAGTTAGTACTGTAAATTGAGGATTTTAGGATCAAGAATATCCTTAACTTAAATAGAATTGAGAGACAATTCATAATTATAAGCGACATGTGAGCTTCAAGCGATAAATAGTATAGCGTATACTAAGTGGGGAAGATGTGTGAGAATTGACGATTAGTATATCTTGAGGGAAATATACTAAACAATGATGTTAATGAAATTGCGCCTATGAGCGTATAATAAATAAGAAAATGATGATGCAGGTATACCTTATATAATGGTGTATCTTTATTATGTGGGACGTATGTATACCTTATATGATGGTATAGATACATGTTAGGCATACCCTCTCCTTTCTATCATTGGGAGGTTTCGTGCGTAGAGGGTGAGCATCCTGGCTCAAGGAGCAGGATGTGGATATTCCCCAGGTCGTAGTCGTCCATGATGGTTAGCAAATGACATATATATACATTTATTTATTTTGGGGGTGAGAGGTCGTGGGTATGTGTCGCTCTCACTTGCCGGTTAGGAGCTATAACCGCTTCTCGGATTGTTGTGTGTGAGTTGATCACGAGGTGGGTGTCGTTGAACCCCACCAGGTGACCCCAGTTAGCTACGTATATGGGCTGCTGGAAGATGATAGCGTGTGAGCCTGCGTCCTTCGAGTTATAGCTCGGTTGGATGGTTATTATTGCTTGTGTTTGTACTTGGGTATCGAGGGCATAATGGACCTCAACGACCTACATTGCCATGATTAGTGTATCGGGGGGGTTCCTTGTTTGGATTTCGCCTCGGCGAGATGTCCCACGCACGAACCGCAGTGTAATGTTGGAACTTGGGGGTAAGTTAGTCCTTAATGCTCATACTTTTATATTTATATATATATATATATATATATATATATATATCACATATCCCGATAATCGACAGTGCCAGAAGTAGTGTAATGGGGGGGTTCCTTGTTTGGATTTCGCTTCGGCGAGACGTCCCACGCATGAAATGCCGTGTACTGTTGAGAATTGGGAATATATTAATTAATTAAAATTTGGATAATTACTTGGGTTACATGCATCTTGCATTGAGGGAATAATGAACCTCGAGGATCGATACGGTCAGGAGTAGTGTAACGGGGGGATTCCTTGTTTGGATTTCGCCTCGGCGAGACGTCCCATGCACGAAACGCAGTGCCGTGTTGAGAATCAGGATGAGTTTAGTCCTTAACTCTTGATGCTAATAACTCATATATAAATACTTATATACTGTTTATATGCCAAATGAGGGCATAACTAGAATACATAAAATTCTAGTAAATGAGAATGTTGATGTATTGTGATGATGTGGTTATGAGATGGATCATGTAACTTTATATGTTCAACAAATGAACATTATAAAGATAACTATAACTATTACATTAAAGTTAATGTATATAACTTATAGATTATAGAAATAAGTGTAGATTGGGAGATAGGTTAGATGGCTTCACTTAAATACTTCAATTGGGTCTAAGTTAGAATCCTCTTACCTAATTAGAATCGGGCATCCATTTGGAGATCACGTGCATACGCTTAGTGCGCGCTTTAGTTGAGAGGTAAGTTGAATTAGTATGGAGAGTTCGATTCCACCTTAATCTTGTAATAATGCATTTATAATTATTATGCATTTTAATACACTTGGTATAAAATGTTTTTTTCAACTCGGGCTCTGACCCATTTATATTTTCTCTTCCATGTATATATATTGTATTATTTTAGGTGTTCCTCCGCAAGGACGCCAATGATGTTCATCCATCCGGTATTCGTGGAGCTGTGGCAGTAGCGGACTGTTGCGGCACTTTGTTTTAGTCGATTCCTATCTTTGTATATCTAGATTAGGATTCAGCTTGTAATTGAGTTAGCATTCAAGTGTTGTAGATTAACACTTTCATATTTCATTTCTCGGATTATTGTATTGTCTGTTACCTGACAGCATATTCTGGTATTTTATTGTTGAGATTTTGTTGTACCGTGCATTGCACTCTTGTATATATTGGAGTTTGCACTTATTTCTCATCATAGTTAGATGTATGCTGTTGGTTATGTTACATTAATGGTTTTGTTGTTATCATTAAATAAAAGTTTTAAATTTTTTACAATTCGCTTTGAATAGTTTCGGGTAGTTAGCCTTATATTATTAGCATTGTCAGTTGATGTTGAGACTGTGCCATTTGGGATACCTGATTTATTGTAGTATAGGGCTGGCCACCCATTATTATTTTGAGCGGGTTGTCACATGTGACGTACGCCATATTGAGGGTTGTGTTGGTTCGTATATTGTATGGACTAGCTTTCGCCTCCAAGTTGATAATTAATGAACACTATGTAATAATTTGCATTAAACATTCAAATTTGGGTTTATATATCTCGTTTCTTATTTATATTTGTTTAGTGTTGGTTATTATGAATATTTATGTCGATTGCTGTTAATAATTGAGAAAATGTATCATATATTGTTGCTACAAGTGATAATATATTGCTGGGCAATGTTAGTGGCCGTGACCCTATTGCCCAGCTGTGTTTTTTATACTGTAGCCCAGAATTGTCATGGACTTTGACCATGAGAAGTCCATGATAAGAGAAACTTGCCACAAACTTTGATCCTGAAATGTTCGTGACAAGTTCATTGTTGTCACGAAATTATCACGATCAAAGTTCGTGACAAGTTTTCCTTATCACGGACTTGTCATGATCAAAGTCCGTGACAAGTTTCAATTGTCAAGGTTTTAAACCGTGACGAGTCCATGACAAAGAAAAACTAGTCACGGACTTTGATCACGACATGTCCGTGACAAATTAGTTGTCACCCCCATTCCTGTCATAGTCTTTGACCATGATAAGGCCGACTTGTTAAGGTTGATGACCGTGACAAATGGCCTATTTTGGTGTACTGGGGGAATTTATGGTTAGACATTTTCCATCTTCTCCTAAAGCGTGTGTGTGTAAAAGAAATTTAGGTTTTGATACCATTTTTAAACCAACCATTTTTCCCAATATGATTTCACTTGGGGAAAGTTGACGCTATTCAATGGCACGTGAAAAAAGTCTATGTAAAAGATACAATTTTAAACTACAATTAACAAGAAAATTTATCACCCTTAGATTTAGCCAAAAAAAAATCCTACATGTGGGTTGCAAATCCTAACGGTCCAAATATTCGACAGCCTAAATAGGCCCAATCCAGAGTAATAAAACATATTGCTTTAGTTAGTGTCACGTGGATAATTATGGAGGCTCAGTCTTGTTATCTACAATCTCAGAGGAGATAAACGTGGATATACCAACGAGCCAGTCAGCAGCTGGAAGAGTTTGAGCATGGCTCAACCACTCTTATCATTATAACTAAAATCCTTATCTCAGGGCAATGGGGCATATAATTCACAGAATCTTAAAGAATTAATAAAAAAAGAAACCCTCTGTGGATGCAGGCAGTTGACGCACCACATAAATTTTGTGTGTCATGATATTATTCGCTCTTTAATTTCTTTACTACCCGAATCAGTAATTGTGATTATTTACACTCATAATTGGCGCCATCTGTGGGAAGCGATTCTCCCTTTCCAAAAGCAACTTGAAACCAACGAGTGAAATAATGTATCACCTTCATAGTGCACCCATTGATGGATACCTACGAGATGGGTTGTCCTTACAAAGAGTCGGATCTGAGGTACATCAGGATAAAAATCCATAATTTTTCTTGCAAGAGCAGCCTTTTGAGTAGAGCAACGAGCATCCCAGGTCAACACAAATCTCACGGCTGGTCGATGCTTATGAGGAACGAATCCATAAATAAGACGAAGCTACATGCATTCAGGTGGAGGAAAATTCATGTCTCTAATAATGCTTGGAAAATATGGAGAGAGATCTCCGTGGAAGAAATAGCAAGAGCCGTGGTCGGACGCCTAATCCTCAAGCAGGCAAAACTCGCAATCGAGGAAGGAGTTCAGTACGTGAACATGATTGTTCAGAGCATGGAATTTATTTGACATGGAGAAACCAAGATGAAGAACACCATTAGCTAAATATAAAATGTTTGGTCTGGAGAGAAATGGATCAACATCCAGTCCATCGACGGACTCGATCCACAAAAGAAATGGTAAGGAGGGCCCTTATCACTCAGATGAAGTATTAAGGAAGAGGAGCCTCTAAAGAAGTTTGCAACCCCGAGGTTTAAGACATAAGATGGAAAAACTATTGCAATACCCTGGATTTTTGTAGGATTAATTTATGGTTAATAAACCATAAATTGGGAAAATAGTTAATGGTTATAACATGAAATTGGTAATTTTTCTAAAATGTAAAATTCGGATATTTTTGGACTTATAAAAATGTGAAATCGTGTAAACATGTCAATTTGGACTAAGGTATTAAATAAGATAATTTTTTATTTTGTGGGGTTATAAAAGTATTTTGAGAATTGAATTTAAACTATTTTGATGAAAATAAAATATTGAATATGTGAGGTGAATATCCCTAAGTTATGATAACAATTTGCCAAAAACTTTGACGTTAGTTCATACGCATGCCATATAAATTATACTTTGAATTAGGATATGATCCATATATGTAAGGAAATGTGTTAATCTTAGCTATCCAATGAGCTTTGAATCACATCATTTGGACTTCTTTGGAGAGATTAATAGTTGTTTTTAGTAAAAATGTGTTTAATATATCAGAATATTTGATTTGTGAGAATTTGTGATTTTTAAGAATTCTAATGGAAGATAGGGGAGGATTCTAATATTTTTACCTATTTAAAGGAGGATAAGGGAGGAATTTTTCAAACTCATATTATCCTATCCCCAAGAGACTTTCTCTCCAAAAATATCTTCCCTCTTTATAAAAATTCTAACTTACATTAAAGAAGATTTTTAAGTTTATTTTTGAAGTTGAAGGGCCTGTTTTCTTAAGATCATCCAGAGACTTTTTTTTGTGAACCTCTCAAGTGGAACACCACAATATCAACGGATTTTCTATATGACAACTTTGATCAGGAATGAATATCTCTATTGTTCGCCATAAGTGTTATATGTTTTTAGTGTTGCCTAAACCTTACTTAATCATATTTTCTTAAAAATAACTAGGAAAATTAATTAGGGAAATTCAAAGTAAATTCGAGGATGTTTTTATTCAGTCTGAAAATATGATTTAAGACTTGAAACAATCGCATGCTTAACTTAGTGTTTTGGGTTATGGTAGATTTGTGGGACGAATCGTTTGTTAGAATTAGGATATGAACTTGGAATAAATTTTTGACTTGTAAATCATGATTTTATATGTGTATATTGTAGAATGAAAATTATTATTGTGTAACTTTGTTAATACACGTGTTGGAATTGAATTATGTGTTGAATCACTAAAATATCACTCATATTAAAATTATGGAATTTGACAACTTGTATGAGTATTTGGTTATTACATGATTAAATAAACGTGATTTTAATGAAATAGTTTTCATAAGATTAATTAGAGGATTGTAGTGTTAAACTAAAATATAAATTACATTGAGATTGTTCGTGTTAATATTTTGATATCGTGGAACGTTGGGATTTTGGGATTAGTTTCACTTTCACTTGTTTTATAGGTTGCTTTCTAGGTATGGGACTAGTAGGTAGACTTATCGTTGCTGGCAATTTTGAGATATGGGACTAGTGAGGATAAACATGTACGATCGGGTATTTCCCTGGGTGGGGCTAGGTTGTGCGCTATTACATTATTTCCTTTACCTAGGTGCGAGACTAGGTAATGATTGTTAGGAGGTAATCTTTATAGGTGATAGGCTAGGTAATACTTTTGGTTTGGTGATCTCAAGGTATGGGACTATGTATGGTTTTAGGTTGTGAGACCCAAATTAAGGGTGGATTTAATTGAGAATAAGAGAATTAGAAATTTGTAATTAATGCCTAAGATAATAATAGAGTATTAAAAATGGATTTTGCATGACCAATATGTGCAGGACTAAGGACAATTGGGTCGGCTAGCTATAGTGATGTGTGTGTTTATTTATATCGCCAATATGTGCAGTAGTAATGATAATTGTGTTGTCTGGCTATAGTGACGTGTCATGCATGGAACATCACCAATATGTTCAGGGCTAACGAAATTGGGCCATCTGGCTATAGTGATGGGAATGAGTGTGATGTGTTGATAATTATGTGCTTGTTCGAATATGTTCAGGATCAATAGAAAAGTTGTCTGGCTATAGTAGTATCGCTTTAATAATACTTGGTTAATTGTATTAAATTAAGTTGATGTATTTAACATAATTAAATATTGATATAAAATAATTGGACTTGAATAATGAGGTGGTTTAGCTATGTGGGTAGTTAGTGTTAGTTTACTTTAGTCGCGTGTTCTCATATCGCGTAAATTTTAAAATACACTATTGTAATATTTACTTAGTATGATGCTCTTGTATGGATTAATGGATCATATTTGGGAGAAGTAGCTGGTATTTATTCGTTGGACTCTAATCTAATCAGTTGACTAACATTTCAGTTATAGTTGCTGGAGTAGCTGCACTGAAGATTCGTGGAGTGCAATTGCATTTATTTTATTGTTTTATTCGTTTAAATTTTTCCATTTGGTTTTTTTATTTATGAAACAATTGTTCATGGATTTGGTGGGCCATTTGGTGCCACAGTTGTTTAATGTTTCTTTTCAGTTGGATAATTTCATTTAAATATTAATTTATCTTTTAGAGATGAGTTTTATTCTAGAGTTACAATGGCGATGGAATTTATTGTGTAGATTCTTATATTATTGGATTAAATTTGGATTATATCTCGTGAAAATAGTTTTTAATGTCTCATATTTTGGTCACATGCTAATAATGGTATTTTAATTATGATGCCCGGCGTAGTTTGGTAGCGGGGACTGACCACCTACAATGTCAAAATATGCAGGGTGTCACAATTATTATTACAACATGGTCTTAGTTCTCTTAGGTTGTGAGTCCATTAAGATTCCTCATTGCCGATATTTATTCCCTTTGTTGATTGGTACTCTCTATGATATTGGGTCTAGCATACATATTAATTGTGTTTCTTAGAGATAGGGAGTATAATGTTAAGGTCGTTGTAAGAATTGATGTTTGAAATAGTAATCTTGATGTGAGGGTACTTAGATTTAATTTTTGAAGATAGTTAGTACAAATGTTAGGTCTCTGGTATTGATGTGGTGATGTGATTTGATTTGAGGACTTAAGAATTACAATGGCTTTTTTAGATAGAATCGAGTATTGACTTTTGAAAGAAAGTGATATTCGTTGTTTTCACAGTTATGCTTATATATAGTTCAGATATATATTATACCTTTTTTCGTGGGGTAGGTGCATGTGGAATTAGGTGTATGGGCAGCCAATCATGGCATTGTACGGGTGGGCATATGCTAGCCTTATTTTATTTGCGCGAGTTTACATGTTACGTTTATGCTTCGTCGAATTTTGAGGACAAAACTTTTGTGTTAGTGGGGGAAAATGTAATTGCCTAGGTTTTTTATGATTAATTTGAGGTTAATAAATCATAAATTATGAAAATAGTTTATGTTTATAACTTAAAATTTGTAATTTTGCTAAAATATGAAATTTTAATGTTTTCGAATTTGTAAAAATGTAGAATCGTGTAAACATGTCAATTGTGACTTAATTATTAAATAAGGTAATTTTTTATTTGGTGTGGTTATAAAATTATTTTGAGAATTCATTTTAAATCATTTTGATGAATATAATATATTGAATCTATGAGGTTAATATCTACGTTATGATGACAAACTGCCAGAAATTTTGACGTCACTTCAAATTCATGCCATTTCATTAGTATTTTGAATTAGACTATGACCCATATTAGTAAGAAAAGGTATTGATATTAGATTTCCAATGAGCATTAAATCAGGTCATTTGGAATTTAAGGAGGGAGTAATAGTTGTTTTAGTAAAATGTGTTTAATCTATCAGAATATTTGATTTGTGCGAAATGTCATTTTTATGAATTCTAACGGAATAAGGACTCTTATATTTTTACCCATTTAAATGGATATTGGGGGAGTAACTTTTTAAACTTATATTAGCCTTTTTCTAAGATACTTCCTCTCCTAAAATATCTCCCCTCTTTCACAAAAACTCCGAACCTCCATTAAAGAAAGATTTTCAAGTTTATTTTTGAAGAAGAAGGACCTATTTTATCAAGATCACTCAAGAGGCTTTCTTTGTTAACTTTTTGAGTGGAAAACAACCATATCAATGCAGTTTCTATACAATAACTTTTATAAGGCATGAATATCTCTATTGTTCCCTTAAAGTGTTATACGTTTTAAATGTTTCCTACGCCTTAATTTATCACGTTTTCTTAAAAATAATTGGGAAGATTAATTAGGAAAAGTGAAAGTAAATACGGGGTTATTTTTATTCAATCTAAAAATATGATTTAAGACTTGAAACATTGCATGTTTAGCTTAGTGTTTTGGGTTACAGTAGATTTGTGGGACGAATCGCTTGTTAAAATTAGAATATGAACTTGGAATAATGTTTTGACATGTTAATCATATTTTTATTTGTGTATGTTTTGGAATGGAAATTATTATCGTGTAAAGATGTTAATACCCATGATGAAAGTGGATTATGTGTTGAATCTAATGTGTTTAGTGATCCATTGTGACACATGGCTCATGGTTCTCTCGGGAGAAGACCATATTAATTGTCATTTTTAATATTTTTTATTAGTCTTTCTTTTATTTTCTTTTAACCCTTTAATTGTCCCATGTAGTCTTCATTTGAAGACACTTGTTCATTCATAAAATATAAGACATCTTTTTATTCTCTCTCCAAAAGTTAGGGTTTGATTTTTTTTAACCATTGATGTGTAATTTATGTCAAAATCATTAAATATCACTCGTATTGAAATTATAAAACTTGACAACTTGTGTGACTATTTGGTGGAATTTAGTTATTCCATGATTAAATGAATGTTGTTGGAATTGAATCGAATTCGTAAGATTAATTAGAGGATTGTAGTGTTAAATTAAAATATAATTTACGTGGAGATTGTTCATGTTAATATTTTGATATCGTGGGAACATTGGAATTTTAAGAGTTATTGTACTTTCACTTGTTTTATAGGTTGCTTGTTAGGTATGGGACTAATAGGTAGACTTGTTGTCATTGGCACTTTCTAGGTATGTGACTAGTGAGTGTATGCTTGTACGATTGTGTATTTTTTGGATGGGGCTAAGTAGTAGGCCGTTAAATTATTTCCTTAGCCTAGATGCAAGACTAGGTGATGATTATTGGGAGATATTCTTCCTAGGTAATACTTATGGTTTGGTGATCTCTAGTTATGGGACAAGGGATGGTTTTAGGTTGTGATAGCCGAACTAAGGGTGGGGTTAGTTGAGAATAAGATAATTAACATATATTAAAAATGGATTTGGCACCACCAATATGTGCAGGACTAATGATAGTTAGGTCCGATCGCTATAGGGATTTGGGTGTTTCCTTGCATTGCTAATATTTTCATAACTAACAATAATCGAATTGGATGGATATAACGATGTGGGTGTGTGTTGCATCACCAATATGCGCAGGGCTACGATAATTCGATTGTCCGGCTATAGCCACGTGTCATGCATGGAACGTCACCAGTATATGCAGGGCTAACGAAATTGGGTTGTCTGGCTATAATGATGAGAATGAGTGTGATATGTTGATAATTTCAGGCATGCCCGAATATGTGCAGGATCAATAGTAAGGTTGAATGGCTATAGTGGTGTCGCTTTAATAATAATTAGCTAATTGTGTTAAATCAAGTTAACGACTTTAACATAATTAAATTTTGAAATAAAATAATTGGAATTTAATAATGGGGTGGTTTAACTATGTGGGTTGTTAGTGTTGTTTTACTTCCCTCTCATATTCTTATATCGCATAAATTTTAAAATACTCTATTGTAATATTAATTTCATATGATGCTTATGTTTGGATTAACGAATCCTAATTAGGAGGAGTAGATGGTATTAACGCATTGGGTTGTGATCTATTTAGTTGACTAACATTTTAGGTATACTTGTTGGAGTAGCTGCATAGATTGGATTGGAGATTTGTGGAGTGCGGCTGGAATTATTTTATTGCTTTAGTAGTTTATATTTTTTCATTCTGTCACTTTATTTATGAGGCAGTTGTTCATGGATTTGGAGGACTATTCGATTCCATAGTTGTTTACGGGTTCTTTTTAGTTGGAGTTACAGTTGGATGATTTTGTTTAAGTATTAATTTATCTTTTGGAGTTGAGTTTTATTCTGGAGTTATCATGGTGATGGAACTTATTGTGTGTATGTTTATATTCGTTAGATTAAATTCATATTATATCTTGTGGAAAAAGTTTTTAATGTCTTATATTTATGTCACATGCTAAGAACGATATGTTAACTATGACACCTGACATAATTTGACAGTGGGGAATGGATGCTTCCAATGTCATATATATGGGGGGTCACAATCGTCCCCATAGATCAGTGCTAGTTTAGACAAGCGTTGACTCTGTGGAACCACGACGACGCTCTCATGTGTCGTATATTCCCAGTAAACCTAGCAGAAGTCTCTCAAAAGTGGTTCGAAAGGCTTCCTCATTGGATGATCAAGAGATTCAAGTCAGTTACTGAGGCTATTATAGCTCGTTTTACAATAAGCATTTCACACCCAAAGAGGATGGATTCTCTCCTCGCCATGAGGAAGAAACCGTAAGAGACTTTATGAGATTATTCTAGGCGCTATTGGGAAACCTTTAATGAGGTAAAAGATTGTTTAGAGCAAGTTACTGTAGCATCGTTCAAGATAGGCTTGCCCCAAAACTCCATGTTGCATCAGTACCTCACTAAGAAGGAAGCTGACATCATCGATGATCTTATATCAAATATTGAGAAGTATGCCAAGGTGAAAAATATGGTCACCCTCAACCAAAGAGAGAATGGTCATGCAAAAGTGATTAAGGGAAATGATAAAGAGAATAACCCTAGGAAAAGGAGTAAAAAGCAGAACAGATGATCCAAAAATCGGAGCAAAGAAGACCCATCCAAGGCATTCTAGGCAGTCAAAACCATTTTCATAGAGCCAATCTACAAGTTCTTCAGCAAGATCAAGGACTAACAGTTCCTCAAGTGGCCGAAAAGTATGGGCGGTGATCTGAGCAAGAGGAACAATGCAGTCAAATGCACCTACAGTAAGGAAAGATGACACAAGATAGACAATTACAAGGTCCTCAAGTCCTATATGGAGGAGATATCCCAGGTGGGCATTTGAACAAATACATAAAAAAGAAAGTTGACCAAGCCATCACTAGAGATAACCGAAAGCCAGATATCATTCTAGATGACGAAGTGGGGAAATATTTTTCTATTATTCACAGAGCTTCAGATCTAGGGAAATTTAGTTCAAATGGAACTCAAGAAGGTCATGGCAGTAATGGAGGCATCTAAATTGACCCCGCTAAAATTCAAGTTAACAAACGCAAGTGACCAGTGGATATGGACTACAACAAGAACATAGACTTTACAAAAGAAGATTTATCAAAATGAGGACCCCACAGTATGATGCACAAGTAATATCTCTAAGGATTACAAATTTGGATGTGAATAAGCTACTAGTGGATCAAGGGAGTTCCTCCGTCGTAAGATACCAGGAACTCTTTCATAAACTCAAACTGAGAGTGTGCTTCGGTTCAAAGTCTAAACTTATTCAATTAAATTCCAATTTTAACTCCAATTTTAATTCAACCCTAAACATGCATCTAAAGTGATTGGAATTAATAAAAACTGACTAGCATGTAGCCCAAATAATCAAGCACAGATTCAGGAAAAATCCCTAAAAGGGGAAAAACCATTTATTTCACTATATATTGTAAACCTCGACTTACATATAC
Organism: Sambucus nigra; assembly: GCA_949130495.1. NCBI lineage: Eukaryota > Viridiplantae > Streptophyta > Magnoliopsida > Dipsacales > Adoxaceae > Sambucus > Sambucus nigra. The sequence continues at coordinate 460,804,222 of OX422211.1, read as the reverse complement.
ATAGAGAAATACAACGTGTTTGATAGACGAATACCCGCAGGCGTCAGGTCATTATCTTCAGCAAGAGATCCCGTAAGAGCTCCAAGAGTGAGCAATAGAGACATGCTTCCTTCTCCACAAGATGTGCTCCAAGAATGGTAATATGATTAAAAGGGTTTAACAATGATTCACATATATGATTTTGGAATATTGGGTTAATCAAAATAGGTTTTAACCTAAAAGATTTAAGTTTTAAATTGCAATAGTTTTGCAGAAAACGGAGTTGTAAAAGACTTAGAAAAACCTGATTTTAGAGCAGGTATTTATACCAACAAAAAATAAGAAGGCGGTGCAATGTCATTCGAATGACACTAGATGTCGTTAGATACCTCAAGAAACAACCCTAAAAATGAAGTATTAAAACCCAAAACAGTACATGGTTATTAGATGCATTTAAGAAATGAGGTATCGTGCGACCTAAGAAACGACAAGTACTGTCGTTTGATCAGGTCGTTAGAACGACATACAAATGTCCTTTGAACGACGCTATAATGTCCTTTGAATGGTTTAAACAAAAACATTTTTATTTTTTATTTTTTAAACAGCCAACCTTGTTTTAATAAAAGAACTATCAGGTATAAAACCATATAAAAAGTCTCCCAAATATAAATGTGAATATTATTAACTCCAATTAAACATTATACCTTTAACGAAGTGAAGTTAATGGAGATCGGTTGAAGATGCATGACGCACGTTGAGGATGATGGGTGCGTGTTGATGATGATGGATGTGTGATGATGGTGCGTGCGGCTAAAGATTCGTATGATGGACATCAAGGATAAATGTATGAAGACGTGCAAAATGAAGCGGTATGTAGTGGTGTACGACATATCAACTGTGATATAGGACAACTAAAAAAATTCTAGATTCTAGATGGACATTTATGAAATCATGTCCTTATAAATCTCCCCCTATGTCTATGCCGGTACATATATAAAAAATTCGAATTATGCATCCAAAAATTAAAACTAAGGCATGCAATCTAATATCCCCCCAAACCCATAAATGGAAATATCAAAGTACATGTTTTTAAAATCTTCAACATCTTCAAAGCTTCAATTCTCCAACGTTTCTTTGTCATCACCAGGTGTGCAAAAAAAAATGATCTCCAATTTGTACCTACACACATGAGACAAGAAACAAATACCCGTGATGCAAAAAAGTTTGAAATATAATGATAATCATAAAGTCAATATCAATTAAGCATAAGCAAATCATTAAATCAAACACTTCTACTCCCCTATAATTCGTTCTCCCCCTTTTTCTGATGTCCCCAAATAGACAAATAAGAAGAAATATAGCAATGTATACGGAGAGTGTCACAAGGTAATAAACTTCTCTTTTTTAATTTTATAAACTTTTTCTTACAGAAAAATATATAACAAAGAATCACATCATGAAAGAACACTAAGATAACCAAGTCGATGATAGCATAAATGTAGGGGTGTAAACAAATTTGATAGGAGAATCAATGCAAACATTCATAACATATGTGCAAGATGAATTTTGGACACACCTAACGAATGAACTCAAAATCATCCTTAAGTTTAAAAATGTTGAATTTAAATGACACTGACTCAATTTAAACAACAAATCAAAGTCTGAAATGATTTTCACACCAATAACGTCTAAAACTATGAAATGCTTTTTCAATACTTTGTCAGGACGTGCAAACCCGTTGATTTCCAACAAAATTCCCTCATAAATAACAATGATCATATTTTTCTATTCTATTCTTTTCTTTTGAATGATCATATGAAAATAAACTAGTTTGGCCTTGGCTACTTTTTACAATGCCACACTTTTTTGATTCTTTTTAAACTCTTGGGCCCTTGGCTATTTTTTACAACGCCACACTTATTTTAGCCCATTTTTAATGGTGGATTTATCGTAAAGGATAACGGTGCCTTTCATATCCCTTTCCCATGAGTATTCATTATTTTTCACATTAAATAAATTCCTCATGGGCAACAGTTCTTACGTGAACTACTTTCATTGTCAACTTTTATCGCATTTGGTTCATTTTAAAGACAGGAGTGAGATTAAAACACGTCGACCAACATGTGATAGACAAGTGCATTAAACAAAAGAATTCGTGCATGTGTGCATTATAGGATATAAGGAGCCAAACATGTAGAAAGATATCGCTAATCACATCGAAATGACTCCAAACATTATAAAGCACATGGATGAAATGATGTGGTGTCTCAAATCACTGTAAAAAAGTCACGTGGAATATGGAAATGATACTGTGACTTTGGCCATCCTAAATGTTCATCCATGAAAGGTGTAAAAAGAAATACAAAAATCTTTTTGACCGTTTCCAAAATTTTTATCAAAAATAATTTTTTTTTGGCTTTTTAAATTTTTTCTCATAAAATAGAAAATCTTTTTGTATTTTTCTAAAAATATGAATAAATAAAAAAATATAATACACAATAGAATGGTACAAATGATACATTCTAGCAAAAGGAACCATATGATATGAGCATGAAAAATATATCCTATATAAGACATGGTAATCACCCCTCAGTCAACTGTGCATATTCCTATATACTTCATAAGACACTTGAATCTAAGGTCATCTAAAGGCTTCGTGAAAATATTGGCAAACTGGAGGTCGGCGGACACAAAACTCAAGGACATGACTTTTTCTTCTACAAACTCTCAGATAAAGTGCTCACGTATCCTAATGTGCTTTGTGTGAAATGCTGGACAGGATTGCAGGATATGTGTATTGCGCTCGTGTTATCACAAGAAATAGTCGTCCTATGAAATCTCATAATCCTTTAGCATCTGCTTCATCCACAGAAGTTGCATGCAATAACTCCTTATGGCTATGTACTCATCCTCTGCAGTGGACAAGGAGATGGAGTTTTGCTTCTTGCTCAACCAAGAGACGAGCATAACTAAAATAGAAACACCCACCAGAAGTGTTCCTACATCCATCTACATCCCCGGCCCATTCGACATCTGAATAAGCAGATAAATGGTTGTCGGTATCAAAGGAATATCAAATTATCTATGAGAGAGTCCCACTCACGTATTTGATAATACGTTTAAGAGCGAGTAAGTGTGACTCTTTCGGGGATGCCTCATATCGTGCACATACTCCAACACTAAAAGCGATGTCACGACGACTGGAAGTCAAGTAGAGAAGACTACCTATCACACTTCGATACAAGGTTTGCTCTACGTCCTTACCTGAAGTGTCCTTGCTAAGTTTAGTTGAGGTACTCATTAGGGTACATGCGTTCTTAACGGAGTCTAAACCAAATTTCTTCACAAGGTCTCTTTCATACTTGGATTGAGAGATGAACAACCCATCCTCTAGCTGACAAACCCGAAGACCAAGGAAGAATGCAAGATCACTAACACGATCATCTCGAACTCACTCTTCATCTCCTCCTCAAAGTTGTGTGCTTAGCGAAAAAACGTGGATCCAAACACTATATTGTCCACATTGACCTGGGCAACCAAAATAACACATTTTCCTCTCCTAAAGCCACGGTCCAAGAGATAGAAAGTAAGAATCTCGTACTAAGCACGTGGTGCTTACTTCAAACCATACAGAGCTTTTCTCAAATAGATGTGTTGAGGGTGTTGAGGGTCTTCTAACCCTTTCAGTTGTTCCATGTAAACCTCCTCCCATAAAATGCCATTAAGAAAGACACTCTTGACATCCATGTGACATAACTTGAAGCAAAAATGACATGCGATGGCGAGTAGTAAACGGATAAACTCGAGCCTCACAATAGGAGAAAATGTCTCCTCAAAGTATGCATCCTCAATCTGTGTGTAGCCATGAGAGACAAACCTAGCCTCATTAAGTATAATGGTACCATTCTCATCCATCTTATTCTTGAAGATCCACTTAGTACCAATTACATTCTTCTTACTAGGTCGGAGATAAGTTCCCAGACATCATTCTTTCTAAACTGAAGCAACTTATCCTGCATTGTGGATATCCAGTTTTTATCTTTGAGACATTCTTTAACATTCTTGGGCTTGACTTTTAACGTGTAGCACTTAAATCTAACAACGTTTTCTAGATGAGCGTGAGTCTTGACCCCTAAAGTAAGATCTCCTAGGATGGTGAAAAGGTCATGAATCTTGTAAATCCAAGCATGTGTGTCCTCAGAATCAAGAGTAGGGTCCACCATGGGTGTGCGAGGGACAATGGGATTGTGGCCATCCCGAGATATATCCCCCCTCACGGCGCGGTGGGAGGGGATACCTCTATGTCTCGCGCGTCCCTCTCGGGAGTGCTTCGGCCGACGTCGGTGAATGAGGTGAAAAATGTAGAGAGATAGAGTCGCCAGTCTATTTTACTCAAAACAGACAAAAGAAAAGGGAGCCATCCTGAAGGACATCATACAAAGACATACTGATACATACGAAACCAAAATGATTCGAAAAGGGTTCGGAGGCTAAGTTACGAAATGGGAAGGTGTTAGGCACCCATTCTGCCCTTATGGTCTCTCATGGGTTATCGTTGTTTTCCTTTATTTTCCCCGTGATATGTGTGCATGTGTATATGTAGCAGAGATAGAAATCATCGACTTGTATCATGGAAGAGATAAAGCGAGTCATCCATAGGAATGTTCCTAAAAAATAATATTAAAAAATAGGATTTATGCGATTATCCTAGCATCGATCATTATAAGGGAATAATAACGTATGTGGAATAATACCCCACTATGAACAAATATATGTATATGTAAATATATAGAATCTACGAGATTTAAGTGTAAAACATGGAAAAAGTAGGAAAAGGACTCGAGTCTTAGGTTTTACCCCGAGACGCCTGCATAGCCTATAGAGGCATCAAAGTCCACATAGTTTGTATACAAAATGAGGGGTGGGATTTATCCCATTAATCCAATCGAGAACTTCTCTTATGTGTGTGTGTGTGTAAAAAAGTGTTTTAGTTGTGAGAATTCCCATTTGGAATTTATGAGCAAATCCTCTTTTTCTAAATTTTTTTGAGTTTTTATTTATATGAAAATAAGACATGTGCAATAATACTAGATAAAAAGTATATTAAGATATGTGATGAGAGAATAAAAGTGCTAAGTAATAACACAAGTTAATGCGAATTTATGAGAATTTAAGGAGAGAGTTGAAAGAGTTGGACATTCTTGGAGATCTTGAGCTTGATCTTGAATGTTGGAGAGCAGCCCTTGCACTTGGATGATGATGGAGGGTACTTAATTCACCAAGTTTGATGAAAAGGATGGTGAAAAGAGAAGGTTGGAAAGGTATTTGGATGTGGAAATCACGCTGACTTCGAGAGAGGTTTTCTGGATTCGCTGAGAGTGATGTATTTCAGATCTGGGCTCCCCCTTGCAATGAGGTCAAGCTTAAATTTTTATAGGCCCAAGGAATTGCCGATCGTCATAGCCCTGGTCCTGCCAATCGACAGGTGCATTTAGGCACACTGCCAATAGGCTGGGTCTGGGACCTGCCATTTAGTAGTCTCTTTCAGGCTCCTTCGGAAAATCAGTCGCTGAGCGCAAACCGTTGATCCGAACAAGCACGGGGAAAACTGATGGAAAGTTAACTTAGATACCTTCAAAAGTCCTTTGGACTGATCCCGAGTTCGATAGTTGACTTTGGGTCAAATATGGATCGAAAGTGCTCATTGGTTCTTTGGACGAGGAAACTTCGGAGGCAAACGGATCGTTCGTCCGTATGGTAAGTCAGAATCACGCACGGGGTCGACCATTGGAAAGGTTAGGAGATTTACTTTGACATTCCAAAAAGTTTGACCCAGTTTGGGGAGTTGACTTGGTCAACCGGGCCCTGAAGCATTCGATGACCTCTCAGAGTAAAATAGATTATTCGTCCGTACCGTAAATCAGAATCGCAAACGGGGTGGACCGTTGGAAAGGGGTTTTAGTGCCCTTTGAAGATTCATTTAGTCTCGGTCGATTTAAAGATTCTACTTTTGTCAAACGGGTCCCGGGAGTGCTCATCGGTCCTTTGGACGGGGAAACATTGGACGCAAACTAATCGTTCGTCCGTATGGTAAGTCAGAATCACCCACGGGGAAAACTGTTGGAAAGGTTAGGAGATGTACTTTGATATTCCAAAGAGTTTGACCTGGTTTGGGGAGTTGACTTTAGTCAATCGGTCCCTGAAGCATTCGATGACCTCTCGGAGTAAAAAGGATCGTTCGTCCGTACCGTAAGTCGGAATCGCACACGGGGCGGACCGCTGGAAAGGGGTTTATTACCCTTCAAAGATTTATTCAGTCTCGATCAAGTCCCTCGACGAGTTTGGGTTTGAAATGATGAAGGGTTGACTTTGGGTTTGGGTTTGGGTTTTGGTTTGAAGAGTTGACTTTGGGTTTGAAATGATTAAGGGAGGTGATAGGGACCTTAGGAGAAGTTAGGGGGTATTAGAATGGGGTGTCTACAGAGCCCCTCGACGGGTGAATTTGGAACAAACGATAGCCATCGAATAGACACCACATGATGCCTTTGAAAGAGGATGACCGAAGGGTCGATGTCGATTCTGAGGACCTAAGGATGAGACGACCAATTCCGCGGGCTTAAGGAGAGATGACCAATTCTGTGAGTTGAAGCCAATTATGTGGGCTTAAGGTGAGGTGACCAATTCTGCGGGTTTATAGGTGATGATCTAGGACCGAGGTCAATTCTGACCTGACTAAGGTGTACATTTCCTTCGGGAAAATCAGGGATTTTGCTAGGGATAAAGATTGGATTTTAGGTTCCACTGGGGAATAACGAATGAGCTGGGGAAAATTTATAGCGTCCTTTAGAGACATTGATGGGGAGAATGATTCTCTGGAATTCCGTCGGGAAAATTACCTCGTGATTTTTATTTTTGAGCTAGGGAGCCGATTACTGGGGAAATCCTTGTGTCTTTTGGAGACTTTACGGAGGAAAGTCAAATTTGATGATGTAAACTCCAGTGGGGAAGTGATTAGGTGGTCAAGGTATTGGACATATTTCTTGGGGAGATTTGAGACCTTTGGGAAATAGGATATGATCCTTCAGTTTTGGATATTTTGGAGGTCCTCTGGAGACGTTTTCGGGGAGAGATTCGCTTGGCTTTTGAGAGTTATGTTAGGAAATAGTGATTCTGCTTGATGGAGTGTGAAATTTTCTGGCTGAAAATGTTCTAAATCCTTCCTAGGGTTTTTAGGAATTTTTTGAGGATTTTTCAGGGTTTCTTGATATTTTTGTACAAAATTTTAAGGGGGTGCCGATCGGCATGGTGTAGAGGATGCCATTCGGCAGTGGTACGGACTTTTAGACTGCCTCGAGAAGGTAAAGGGGTAGTGTCGATCGGTATATGGGGGGTCAGTGTCGATCGGCATGACCCTTGGCATCCTATATAAAGGGGGAAATTCCCTTCATTTTTCACAGCTTCTTGCCTTCTCTCTTTCTTCGATTTTCCTCTGCGAATCGTTCTATCATTCCGTGATCTAAAAATGGCCACTTTTCTAAGCACTGCAGTGCATCGGGAATGGTTGGCTGTTGATGACTGGGAAATGTGGAGTGGAGGGACAGGGCATCTCTTGCTTTGGGGAGCGAGAACTCCTTTGATGCATTCGAGTCAGTCGCAGATGAGCGAGCCTTGCTGCGGGAGCTATCGCATCATCGCTCTTCGAGGGGGGTGAACCCTGGGGGGTATGTAAGTAAAATGACTTTTGGAATTCTCTTTTTTGTGTTTTCCTCTTTTGTTCGATTCTGACAAGGTTTTTCCCTTTTGGCAGTCTGATGTTTCTTTGAAGAATATGCGTGTCCGCAAAATGATGGGGCTTAAGGATGTCTGGGAGCATCTTCCACCTGTGGTGCATTGGGTGGTATCATCAGTGGGTTTTGGGAGGTTGGCGTCTGCGCTGGATGAGACGCCTCGTTCAACAGCGGTCTTGTGCGCTCTGGGGGAGAGATGGTGGGATATTACCCACACCTTCCATTTTGGTTTCGGGGAGATGACTGTGAATCCCATAGATGTGGAGCAGCTGCAGGGGCTGGATTGCGATGGGGAGCAGATAGAGGTGGATCTCTCCCTGGGGGTGAGATCGGAGGCGGTGGGGGCGGCGCTCGGTGACGTGGGGAGGATAGTATCTGGGGATTCGATTCGGATGTCCCTATTGAAGGAAGTTTTGTTGGGTAGGGTGGTTGACGTGGAGGACGAGCTGCAGGTGAGGCAGATGGATCGGTTATTTATCTTGCTAGTGTTGGGGGGATTTATGGTGGCTTCGAGTGACGACGTCGTCCACTTGTGGTTCTTACCGTACTTGAGGGTGTTTTCGAAAATTCCTTTCTATTATTGGGGAGCCTGACTTTGACGACCTTTTATTTTTTTCTGGATTCATTCAGCCGATGCTATCGGTAGACTTTTACTGGAGCCATATATCTACTTGAGGTATTCTTTAATTTGAGCATTTTCCTTTCATGCATTCCCACGTTCCTTATGAGTATCATTTTTTTTATTGCAAGTTCTTATCCTTGGAAGATGTGGTTCTATGAGGTGATTGGGTGTAATACCCAGCTGATCGCTCTGAAGGATGAGACTATTGGGGACTTCTGCTAGTTGTATCGACGGCACAAGGCCAATCGGCAATCGAGGGGATATCTTTCTCTAAGGCGGTGCGTCAGGTCTTGAATGGCCTGACTACTGGCAGGGTCTGACTTTTCCTTCTTCAGTTATGTTCCTTGTATGATCTGATTCCATATTGGCTCATGTCTACTGGGGATTTTTCATGTGACTTTTTACCTTTGGGGGATTGCTATTCAGGATACAGGGTTGACTGGGATGAATGCACAGTTGCGTCACTTACTGGCGCATAAGTTTGGTCACTCTTGGTATCTCAGGGAGAGGGTGGTTCGGCAGATTGCTGAGGAGGAGGTGGTGGTGCCACCTGTGCGGCTTCTATGTCTACGAGACGGGAGCGGCTGCTGTCGGAGGATGCGAGGATCGCGACGATGATTAGCGAGCCCTACCTGTTTTATATCGATACAGCTATGTCGTATGATTACATAGACTTTGTGACGAGTTGGATGATGGCTCCCAGCATATATGATGCCTTGCCTTTGCCTCCTACAGGTTCGAGTCGGCCAGTGGGGTCCTCCCACAGCGATGGTGGTCCGTCGACGTCTACGGCGGCGACGACTTCAGAGGTTCCCTTCGTGCGATTGCATACCCCTTCGTACAACATTCGAGGGGTTGATGGAGGGATGGTGCCTATGCTGCATTGTCCTCATGCGATAGATCCAGAGGAGTTGGAATTGACAGAGGAGGTCCTTCATCCTATGGTATACCTTTCTGTTCCTCTATTTCTTTCTTTTTGATTTCTTTTCTGCTTTGATACTAATTCCGTCCTTTTCTTGCAGCAAGTCTGGGTGTCGACTACTTGGCTGAGGGACACCAAGGATTGGATATCTTCGACAACTTCCCATATTCGGGATGCGGTTCCAATTCCTTCTTGCTTGGTGTTGTCTGCTTCGTCCGGGGAAGAGCCTGGATCGGGTAGTGGTGGTGTGTCGTCTCATCGCAGGGGAAAGAGAATGCGTCGCAGGGGTGAAGTCTATTCGGGATCGTTGTTTTTTCTTTTCTTTATTTCCTGCAAAATTTGATGTAACACAAAAACATATATATGCAATGCAATGGGATTTTTTATTTATTATTTTCTGTTAATGATGAATGTATGCATGCACATGCGCTTTTTTACTTTGCTGCTTTTTGGGATTTTGAAGGAAAGTTTTAAGGGTGAGAAATTATACGAGGGATTTTTGAAATTCTGTTGAGAATATCAATTTATTTTAAATGATTTTATAATTTTGACAAAAGAGGAAAAAGGGAAATTTCCAAAAATAGCGGGTTGCCGATCGGCAAGCCCCTTGTCCTGCCTCTCGGCAATCAAGTCCATTCCCATCAATTAAAAGTTTTAATGGGCATCCCCTTCAGCCTTTTGTATTTTGTGGGGCAGGATTCCCTCTGATTTCTGGAGGGGTTATGTCTTTTGTCAGGGTTTGCAAGTACAAAGAGGGGTAAAAGTGGAGTGTTTTCCTCACACCTTCACATCTTAACTTTCTTATTATGTGAGATGGCTCTCCCTGGTAGTGTTGAGTTTGCCAACTACCTCGATACTTTGGAGGCGATGTTCTCCTATAATGTCGACTATGATGCTTACAACAAGCGTCGAGTTTCTTTATGGCGTACTCGGCCCATAGAGTGGAACATGCTGATGGCGGCGGTATAATTCTGGTACCCTGAAGACCATGTATTTCTCTTTGGCTTGGAAGAAGTATGTCCAACCTACGAGGAAATTTTTGCCATATTAGGGATAAATCTCGGCATTGTTACGGCTTTGCCCGAGTTTTCCCATTCTCCTCGAGAGTTATTAGCCGCCCTTCTTTGTATTTCGCACTCGGTGGCCAGATCATTGGTGGCTATAGGTATGATCTCTCTTCCGGTGGTGTTTCAGTCCGTGCATTTGTAGAAGGTTGGTGATGCTAGATATGCTGGAGCTGTCGTTCTAGGCTTGGTTTTAAAATTATTGCTGGTGACCGGGGAGCTGCTGGTGGACCCACAACTTGTAGGTGTTACTTCATAGATGTCATACCGTCGCAATCCTGCGGCGATGATACTGGAGGAGACTCTAAATGGCCTGGATACCTGGCGAGAAGGTCATTCTGACTTTCTGAGGGGTAGCCCTGTGATGCTATTCATGTGGTTGTCTGAAAGATTTCGCCTGGTGACTCCTCCAGAATACCCTTTGTCGCCTGTACCTTATTTCTTCTCGCGTTGGCTTGTATATTGAGAGCTAGGAGAACTGGTTTGTGGAGCATGGGGATCTAAATCTGTACTGGTCAGTTCCTTGGTGGGGACAGTTGCTGCCTATTCTGGAGCTGGGAGAATATCCGTACGTTCGGCTGGTTGGTCTCAGACAGATCTCTTTTTATTTCTTTTGGCGGCTTCTGCACCAATTTGGTTGGGATCAGATCATGCCACCTCGGACACTAGATTTCTTTTCGGTAGAAGATTTGACTGAGCATCTGTGCATGTGGCTAGGCTCTTTGTGGGAGAGTCGGCGTCCGTCGAACCGTCCCTCTCAGTTTGTTGGGAGAGTTTCGCACATCCCTGGTGATTATATGAAGTGGTTGTGGAGGAGAGTAGTTATCAAGATGTTGGTAGTGGAGACTGGATAAAGATGGCTTGCCTTATCGAATATCGTGGAGGGAGGTGTGGTAGTTTTTTCGAAGTTGGTTGGAGCTTATCGTATTTGGAACGTCTGCGACACTCCATTCAGGCAGGGGAAGCTTGGGGACCCCAGGATGTAGATGACGATGACGGAGGAGGCTCCTCTGGTAGCTGCGGGTAGGACTCCTGGGGATTTTATTTTGTAATGGGGGATAAATTTGGGAATTTATTTGTCTTTGAAGGTAGGGGAGGGAATTATCCGTTCCTTTTCTTATGTAATTGTACCGTAATTTCTTATTAGTGAAATAAATAAGCTTTTGATTATCCAGTTGTGCCTTTTTGATGAGTTTTGTATTTTTGTTGAATTATCTATACCGATCGCTAAGGTATACATAATCCTTTTGTTCAAGTATATGTTAAAGTTCATGTAAGACGTATGAGCTGCCTACGTACCTCTGGGGTTTTTTGAAAGTTCTAATTTTTTTGAAAATGGTTTTGCATAGGATCAGGCCCACGTAGTTCTGGGTAGAGGGAAATTAATATTTTTTTTAGAATAAAGGGAGATGAGAAGAGTCATAGCGCGCCGAGATTTAGGACTAGGGGTAGAATTTCTTGAGATGGTCCAGGTTGACTGGATGAACCATCCCTTCTCCATCTAGATCGGTAAGCATGGCGGCACCACCGGATAAGATCTTCTTGACAATGTATGGGCCGATCCAATTGGGCTTGAATTTACCTCTGGGGTCCCAGATGGGTTCTTTTATTTCTTTGAGAGATAAGTACCCCTCTCAGACACCACGGTCCTTGACTCTCTTATTTAATGATCGGGCTATTCGGCGATGGTATCCTTGTATGTGGTATAACACCTTCAGCCTCCTTTCGTCCAAGAGAATTCCTGTCTTCCTCACTGACCTTGCTTTCAAGCATGGTACATAACGAGGGTATTTCTAGCTCCCCGGGTAAGACTGCTTCCATACCGTACACTAGAGAGTAAGGGGTGGCCCCAGTAGAGGTTCGTATTGAGGTCCGGTAGCCCCAGAGGGCATAATGGATTAGGTCAGACCAATCTCGATAGCTTTCAATCATCTTGCTAATGATGTCTTTGAGGTTCTTATTGGCGGCTTCGACTGCACCATTGGTTTGAGGTCGGTAGGTAGAAGACTTGTGTCTCTGTATCCCATACTCGTTGACCACTTTTGTGACTTCTGTCTCAAAATGCAACCCGTTATCTGACACTAGTTCGTGAGGGACCCCATATCGGCAGATGATGTTTTTCTTGATGAATTTCGCCACTTTCTTGGCATTCATAACTGCGTATGACTCAGTTTCGACTCATTTGGTGAAGTAATCAATGGCAACCAGGATGAACTCATGCCCGTTGGAGGCCTTGGGTGTAACTTTCCCTATGATGTCGATACCCTAGGTGGAGAACGGCCAGGGAGAAGTCATGTTATATAATTCATTCGGAGGCAAGTGTTGAAGGTTGGAGAACTGTTGGCATTTGAGGCATCTCCGGACATAGGCGGTGGAATCCTGGATCATAGTGGTCTAGTAGTAGCCTTGTCGTATGATCTTCTTAGCAAGCATGTGACCATTTATGTGGGGTTCGCATTCCCCGCTGTGGATTCTTTGCATCACCTCTTCAATGTCAGCCCTTGCGATGCATTATAGATGGGTTCCATCGAAGTTTCTTTTGAACAGTGCTTTGTGACAGATGATGTACTGGGCGGCCAGCCTTCGGAGGGTTGCTCTATCTTTCTTGTTTGAACCCTCGGGATACTTACCACGCTTGAGGACGTGCCAGGTATCATAATACCAGTAATTGGATATCTCGGGATCTTCTTTAGCGATGAGCTCAATGTGGTAGTAGTGGGTTGGTTTATCTTTCTTTTGGACTAGGAAGGGGGCATTGTTATTCCTTCAGGCATATCAACCATGAAGGCCAAGGTAGCAAGGTCGTCGGCTAGATTATTCTTTGCTCGAGGTAGGTAGTGGAAGGTGATATCCTGGAATTAGGAGGTTAGTTCTTCTAAGTGGGCATGGAAGGGTTGGAGTTTCTCGTCCTAGTCTTTCCATTTTCTGAGCACTTGACCAATGATGAGGGCAGAATCCCCATAGACATTTAAATATTGAACTCCATTCTTGAGAAAAACTTTGAGGCCTACCGTACATGCCTTATATTCAGTCATGTTGTTGGTGCAAGGGAAATCCAACTTGATGGAGATGGGAGTGTGGGAGTCATCTGGGGCGATCAGAAGTATCACAATGCCATATCCCTTTTTATTGGCAGCACCGTTAAAGAACATCTGCCATCGGAGATTGTCCTGGGTAGTGCAGAGGATGTTTTCATCTGGGAATTTGGAGATCCAGACATCAGCTTCGTCCATGGGGTAATCAGCGAGGTAGTCAGATATGGCTCTTCCTTTCATGGATTTCTGCGTGACGTACATGATGTCAAACTCGGCTTGGAGCATTAACCACCGGGTCATTCGACTTGATAAGGCGAGTTTCTCAAGAAGGTATTTGATGGGGTCCATTCGGGATATAAGTTTAATGGAGAAGACGAGTATGTAGTGTCGCAACTTTTGGGTGACCCAAATAAGCGCGATATATGCCTTTTCTAAAGCAGTGTAGTTAACTTCGTATCCGACCAATTTGCGATTGGCATAATATATGGCTCTTTCTTTGCTGGAATCTCCAAGGTATTCGTCTAGCAAATCCCCAACTGCAGTGTCGGTTATGGTTAGATATAAGAGTAAAGGGAGACCAGGCTGTGGTGGCATGAGTACCGGGGGTTAGGTCAGATATCGCCTGATTCGGTCAAAATCTTCTTAGCAGGCCTCGTTCCAAACCTTGGTTAAATCCTTTCGGAGTAGTTTGAAAATGGGTTCACAGATGGAGGTTAACTGGCAGATGAACCGACTGATGTATTGTAATTTCCCAAGGTAACCTTAAACTTCTTTCTCCGTTCGGGGAGGTGGCATCTCAAGTATGGCTTTCAGCTTGGAAGGATCTGCTTCTATCCCATTCTCACTGATCATGAATCCCAAGAGTTTTCCCTTTGTAACCCCGAAGACGCATTTCTGTGGATTGAGTCTCATCTGATACTGTCGCGGTCGTTCAAAGAACTTTCGGAGAGTGGGGACATGTCCTTCTCTAGTCTTGGATTTAATAATCATATCATCCAGATAGACCTCAACTTCTTTGTGAATCAGATCGTGCAGGGTGGTTGTGGCAACCCTCTAGTAGGTAGCCCCAACGTTCTTGAGACCAAATGGCATGACAGTGTATCAAAAGGTTCCCCATGGTGCGATGAGCGTGGTTTTTTCTTAGTGATCTGGTTGCATTTTAATTTGGTTATATTCGACAAACTCGTCGATGAATGACTTGAGAGCATGACTGGCCGTGTTGTCCACAATCATGTCAAATTAGGTAGCGGATAATCATCTTTTGGAGAGGCTTTGTTCAAATTAGGGTAGTCTACACACATCCGAACCTACCCTCCTGATTTCAGCACAGGCACTACGTTGGCCAGCCATGTGGGATATTTGATCACACGCATGAAGCTTACATTCAGTTGTTTGACCACCTCTTCTTTGACTTTGAGTGACCATTCGTTGTGGAGCTTTCTCAACCTTTGTTTAACCTAATTGTAATCTAGAAGAGTGAGGATATCATGTTGAGCTATTTCGGGGTCAATGCCGAGCATATTGTCATAGGACCATGCGAAGACATCCATAAATTCCTTCAGTAATTCTTCGAGTTGTGCGCGCTTATGATCGTCAAGGGTAGCCCCTATCCTAATCTCACATTATTGGCTACTAGAACCGATGTTAATAATTACAGTCTCTTCTTCATTAACTTGAACATAATTATGTTGTTTATTATTAACCTTATTTAGATCAGTTAAGAATTTTTCATTTGCAAAATCATCATTATCAAAAGTTTGATTAGAATCTAAACATTTAATGTAAGGCACAATAAGATACTAAAAAATCTTCGTTTATTTCATTGATAGGAAAAACAACATTGAGAACCTCATCAAAGGAGGACTTGATTACATTTTATCAAGGATAGACAACAAAAGAAGAAATAGGGTACACATTGGGATCAGGTGGGATTCCAACAGGTAGAATCGGAGCAACATGCCAGTTGAGGAGAGATGTATCAGCAGCTTTAATCAAGTGGGATGGATCCAGTGATGTAGTGCTTGAATGAACCATGCAAAGTGCCATCCCCAGTGTATGCAAGTTGAACGAGTCCTCGGAGACACTTTCTTTGGTATCTTTGATGAGTGGTTGTACACGGTGTTGGGAATTTTTGGCCCATGGGTAGCTGTCTTGGAAAAATATCTCCATTCCAGGCTTCATCTTCTTATCTGTATGGTCATACCATGGTTCTGGAAAGCCCAAAAAGGGGAAGTCCTTGCCCTCTTTGATGAATCGTCCATTCAAGGAGTCACCTGGGATAGTCTGGATGCAGCCTAGTCTTCTCTTTGGTCGAGATTGGCGGATCATTACGAGCTCTTGTTATGATGAATGATACCCCAAATCACAAGGAGGGAAATCTTTCTTCAGTTCAATGGGATCAAGTATCCCTTTTTATCTTTGTCCTAGCCCGGGCATGAAGTGTATGTTTTTAAACATCTGAATCACGTTGACGTTGCCATGAGGGCCATATTCTGGACAAACCCTTTCTTTGAAATTGTCCCCTGCGAGGAGTAGGAGTGGCTCAACTCGAAATCCTGATAGGAGCATATCATTTGACCCGTGTTGTATCTCAAGGATCAGACTGTTGGTACTTGCACCCTCGGCATTATCGTTGTCACCCAAAATGGTGATGACTCGGCCATCGGCAAAGAACTTCAATTTCTGATGGAGTGAGGAAGACACACCCTTGATATTGTGGATCCAATGTCATCCGAGCAACAGGTTAAAATAAGCTGGGATGTCAATAACTTGGAATTCAACAACAGGGTTTATAGGGCTAGACCCTATTACAAGTTTTATGGACCCCATCACCTCCCGACGGGTATTATCGTAGGCACATACATCAGCGGAGGTTGGAGAGAGGTCACTTTCTTTCAGTCCTAAGCATTTGAAGGTTCTTAATGGGCAAACATTCAAGGGGGATCCATTATCGACAAGAGAGAGTGGTACGATTTTCCCCATAACTTCAACGAAAATGTTGAGTGCATGATTGTGGTTTGGCCTAATTCTGAGGATTTTTTCTTCGAAAAAGGATAGCATTCGGGTAGAGGTCAAGGATTTGACTAAATTTACTGGTTCTTCTAGTGTAGTAGAGGGAGGAACTGTGGGTCTAGTGAGCAACTTGATCAAAGCGTTTTTGTGTAGCTGAGAAGACATGAAAATCCCCCATAGAGTGATATTATCTTGAGTTTTCTTTAGTTGATCGAGGATCTTGCTCTCCTCGAGCGTCATCTCTGGCATACGAAGGTTTTCAACACCATTCCCCTTGACATTGGCTGGTAATGAGCTTGGGATCTAGTAATGCCTCCCTGATCTGGTCATGTGATTTACTGAAGAAGGGAAAAATATAGAACCTGTTTCTTCATCGATCTCGAGTTGTTCTGCTATCTTGTTTATTTCTTTGAGGATATCCTCAAATGATATCATCCCACACATGTCGGCTACTGGGCCAGCCTTCTCGAAAGCTTGTTCTTTATTCAAATATCTGAATTCTTCCCCCATATGGTGGCAACAATTCTATCTTTCCATGTAAAGTCGATGCATTCCACAACTTCAATGGCTTCTTCATACAAGTCTTCCTATTCTGTGGTTATATGTGAGGGTGAAGGGACCAGGTGCCCTTGTAGCTTCAGAGTATCAAGCAACTCGATTATACTGCAAATATCATTGGTTTGCTTGAATAATTCTGCCATAATCTAGATGACATCATCTGGACTGACTTCATCGGACAGTACTACCCAAAGGTCTGACTCTCGAGCCCATTTTCGTGCTTCCAAGAATAGCATACTGAACCTATGGAAATCAATGATCACCTGTGAGGGAAATTTCAGCCCGAACTCTAGGAGTTGGTTTAACACTTCTGATAATTCCGTACTTCTATTTTTGGAACAAGTATGGACAACAATGCATGCTCTGGTAAGGAGTGGAAGCGCCTGATCAGCGAGGCTAGTAGGGTGTAGGAGGAAATATGGGCAGGTTTAGATATTTTTGAGAGACTGTATGGATGTGATTTGAGTTGAGGGATCAAATTCTGGGTTTTCTTCTGAGAAGATGGCATTGGCATGATTTGAGAGTGGGTTGTGAGTAGTGTTTGGCTTAGGATTGGCTGGTGGGGTAATAGTACCCCGGTCAATTAGACCTTGGATTATATTTCGAAGGTGAAAGCATTGGTCGGTGGTGTGACCAGCGACTTGGTGAAAGGTGCAATGGGCATCTGCCTTGAAGTTTCTTGGGAGTGGATTTGACAATGGGCGGGGATCCAAGGGTTTGATAAGGTTTCGGCTTAACAGGGCTTGATAAACTTTGGAGAGGGAATCATGGAGCTCGGTGTATTCCTTTCAAACTAGGACATGGCAGATTTTTGATGCCCATGAAGTGGTTGGTTGAGAGATATTATTGATGGTTGAGACTGCAGTACTGGCAGGTTTGTCACATTTTTTGGGGGTGAACTGTCCAGACACATTCTTTCGTTCAACCTCTATTTTAGAAAGACCTTCCTCGATTTCTACTCCTGCTTCTCTGAGAGCTCGAAAGTGGGGATAGTATTGTCCTCCTATCATTGCTCGGACATGGGGTAAGAAGTTCTTCTTCACTATGCTGACTTATTCTTCCTCGGAAGGTCGATTGGTCATAGTAGCTGCTTTTTCCCTTCATCGGGCTATAAAGTTATTAACTGATTCCCCAAAGTTCTGTTTGACCAGCTCTAAATCACGACGGGTGACCTCAAGCTCTTCGTTATACTTGTACTACGACATGAATTCTCGATCTACATCCTCCTAGCTACGGATTCTGGACTCCTCAAGAGACAAAAACCATAGAAGAGCACTATCCTTTAAAATTTGCTGAAATAGTTGGGCCATAACCTCTTCAGAATCCCCTAGGAGAGTCATGGCACGGTGATAACCGCGAAGAAGGACAATCGAGGGTCCCCTTCCTCCGAATTTCTCAATATTCGTCATCTTAAACTTCTCGGGTAACCTTACTTTAGGATAAGGAGACATGTGGGTGTAGTCCATGTAATTCCCAGATATTCTGACTTGGTCCAACTTCTTAGTTTGCATCTTGAGATATTCTTTGACTTTGTTCAACTCCTCCCCTCTCGAATCAACGATCATAGGCAAGTTAGCCCCAGACTGGGCAAGGTTTAGCATAGGAAGCTAGGCAGGTGGCGGCCCATTAATAGGAGGGACACCAGGAGCGTGATGATACTCTTTGGGAATCTAGATAGGCTCGGGTGGACCTATAGCGCTAAGGAACACGGCCTCGAGTTCTTGAGGAATAGGAACCTGGTTTCGTTATATCTCCCGAACCTCAGTTTGAAGGTTGTCATTCTTGGACACGAGCTGAGCTAAAACTTCCGTCAGATCTGGTTGCGCAACTGGTGCTTGATCTGTGTTCTCAATGGAAAGCGGATGGATACCGGACTCAAAAGAAGTAATAGGGGAATGGACAGAACTTCGGGGTGATTAGACTAAATACCGAAGCCAATAAGGAGCCAGGCTAAGGGCGTGCGATCGACGTGAGGAGGCGTAAAATGGGATTTATTTTTTAGAAAAGGAATGAGAATATTTCTGACACGTTTTATTTTTCTTTTTGAGATTGCAAGATAAAATATTTTTTGATTTTTGAGAAATAAGGGAGAAATACTTTTAGATTTTTGATAAAGAAGGGAGAAATGTTTTTGGGGTTTTGATAAAGAAAGGAGAAATGTTTTTTTTTGGATTTTTGATAAAGAAAGGAGGGTTGTTTTTGGATTTTTGATAAAGAAAGGAGAAATGTTTTTTTTTTTTTTTTTTTGGGAGACGGTCTCAGGATGATTATTATGTTCTCACTTGTATTAAATTCTCCTAAATGCAAAATGAGGAATGCAAAATGCAAAATGATTATTATAAGTTTGCACACTTGTATGGCAAAAATGTGTCATATGGAAACGAAAGTGTAGGGGTGTGAACCAGCAACAATTAAATTTAGACCCAAACACTTAATACATGTTCACGGAGTTCTCAATTGATTGCAAACTTCATCACATTTAAATATAACCTCATGTGACAATATGAAGATTGAACTAAATGAACAAACATGCACAATGCATACAAGCCTAGCATGATGATGATTCTACAAACCAAATAGAGTCATGACATTAAATACGCAACTAGGATAAACGGACATTGTGCAAACCGTTGATATACCATCCAATTCTCACTCAATAAGAATATATATTAAATTTGAATGAATAGATCAATCAAACATAGGCCTTGGCAATTTATTTTCTTTTTAATGCCATATATTCTTTTTTAGGCCTTTGGATCACGTATTTCTTTTAGATCCAATAAACGGTGGCTTACTATCGCAAAGGATTTAATTCATCCTTTCGGAGCCCTTCACCGTGCACATTTACATATATAATTTTTTATCTCACAAAGCTCACGTGCAACGGATTGTGACATGCACTAGTCCTCTGAGGTCATAGATACGTAGATGACTAGATTGGTAGGAGAACACCTCAACAAGCTCAAATATATCATGTGACATTAAGATTTCAAAAGAGCTCGTGCATGTGTGAAAAGAGGCATATAGAAAAATAGAATCCATTTAAACAATACAAAATTCAACTGCTCCATATAAAACATGGTAAAGAACATTGTAAGGATTGAAAATATAAACCAAAAGTTCTAGTCACGTGGGAGCGTAAAAGATGGAATTCAAACACAAGTATATGCCACTTAAAGTGTGTCAAACTAAGATACACACATAAAAAATCTTTTTGAGTTTTTAACATTTTTCACCAAAAATAAATATATATACTCAAAAGAATAAACAAAAATCATTTGTATTTTTCATTAAGCTTAAATGAAATAAATAAAACACAAATGATAAACAAAAATCTTTTTATATTTTTCAATTAACTCAAACACAAAATATAATACAAAAAGATAAACAAGTCATAATTTCTAGCATATGATATGAAATGAGGCAAAGACTAGAAAATGACTAAACATGCATACATCTAGCAATGATATATAATATGAAACACAAAAAGCTAGAGTATGCATAAAACACTAACATGTGACACCCCGACTAATTAAATACCGGGTAGCTACTCCTTTATTAAATTAATTCAAAATGCCAAGTTGGCTCAGTTAATAGCATCACTGTCGAAAACATTTTATTATTACTAACCACCTAGTATTTAAAAAGTAAGTTGCCAAATTTTAATTTAAGTCTGATTAACATACAACAAGTATAATGAAGAAATAAATAACACCATACACCATACTGAAGTAAAACGAATAACCATCACAATAGAGTAAATAAAGTCTGGAGGAAAACTCCTCACTACAATTCCACAACTGATAAGTAAAACGAATACTGAAACAATACATGCTAAAGTCTGAAACTGAAATGTAAAAGATGTCTCTAAATAGAAATGGGCAACATGCCCTACAACTGATAGATAGTGACTCTGGAATCCAAAAGATAGAAGCGTCTACATGCAAATCCCTGTAGCTCCCACAAACCGCTACAGCTCGTCACCTGAATGAATAACCTATGCTTGGTGTCCTTGTGGCTGGGCACCTAAAATGGTTTTACAAGAAAAAGATTTGAAAAGCAAACGGGTCAGAGCCCGAATGTGGGGTTATATTTTAAAAACCTGCAAGTGCTTTAAAAACATTTAAAATATTAAATGCAAAGTACATGTTAGGACGTACACTCACATAATATTCTCACCTCTCGTCTAACTGTGCACTCCTAACGTAAGTACCCATCTACAACGATATAAACCACTAGCTAAGTGACGACATATCTAGCTAGCCTGCCAAAGGTCCTACCCATCATACTTGGTTCCATTAACATAATAACGCCCGAAATTAAATAGGGTTTAACGTAAACTCAGATACTCAATATGCAATATATTTCTCTATCAGCTAACTCATTATATTTCTCGAAACAGTATCGTAATATATTTACAACATTAACATGAGGATTCTCATTAATTAAATGTATACTAATCACATCGTAAATATACAATATAAGCACCCCGAGAACTAAGCGGCGGTGCACACATACTCTGCTATCCCTCCCGGTACATCACGTACATAAGGATCACATATTCCGAATCTCTCAGGAATAGTTCAGATAACATAAATCACAAATAGTGGAGGCGAACACAGTCACCATCACGTGGGTCACGCACATACCTACGCTCCCACGGTCAGCGGACTTATTAATATCCCAATAAGTCTTTCTATGACCTATGTTCATCGAGGTACCAGTCTATATCCCCCCCGTAGGCACACAAGGATTAGAGGGTCCTAAGCGAACGCAACCTCCCGTGATAGCAAGTATGGTAGGTATGTCATACACACAGTCATATACCAATACTAAGTAAACACACGTCTTAGTAATACCGTATTTTAAATCGTAGTACATATTGCATTCTCGTACTAACTTATAACTATCACAATTCATACTATTCCGGTTTGTAATTATACGCGCCATAATTCATCCTCACGTCGTAGTAGACACTCACGTCTCACCTAAACGGTTCATTCTAATTTAACTCTTTTGTATATAATTTCCTTCTCATATATACCCAAATGTCCCAATCCTATCACTACGTCATCATTGGAAGGTTAACTATATCCTCGAACAAGTTTACGGGACTCCAAAATTCAAAACAGTTCAAAATAACCCAAATTGTCAGCTCGTTAGGAGTCTCGTTCGAACGAGTGTTCGAACGAGTTTGGGCTGTCAGCTCGTTAGAAGTCTCGTTCGAACGAGGCTGTTCGAACGAGATTCCAGTTCGTTCGAACGAACTGTACCTTCTAACGATATCTCGTTCGAACGAGATATCGAACGAAACTACCCTTCGTTAGAAGAGACTGGTCAACTCGTTAGAAGCTCGTTCGAACGAGCTCGTTAGAACGACCTGGAGGCTGCTTCTAACGACTGGCCAGTTTCGGCCCAAATTTTTCCCCAAATCGTTTTTCATCCATTTTAACACCTCAAATCTTCTAAACTAAGTCCCAACAATCGTTTAAAGGTCTATAATCAATACTAAACATATTTAGTCACATCCTAACATGTTTTTAAGGGATCAATCCATCCTAACATCAATTAAATTTACAACTTTCTACACTTTTTCCAAATATCTCAAGAACATGAACCCTAACTACATATCATCATCAAATCCCAGAATTTAATTCGTTTTTCTTTCACCCAATCATGTATTAACATCAGATTAATCGTCTCCAAACTATTCTACATGCAATTTATCCTCAATATTCAGAACCTAAGTCCAATTAATCATGGGTTTTCATTCATCTTCCAATGACAATTATAAATCTTCAATTTTCTAACATGGAAAGAACATTTGCTGAAGTTAAACATAATTAAACCACTTGCCTTGTTTGTTTCCGGATTTGGTGTTGATTTGGTGAAGGATATCTGCAGAATTTTCTCTCTTTCTATCCTTCTCCAAGCTTCTTCTCCAACGGTGGCTTAAGGTGGCTAGGGTTTTGATTTGGGAACTTAGAAAACCTAAATGATAACCTACGTATCTTTCTAGGTTAATATGGTTTGGTTAATGGGCTTAATGGGTTAAATCCACATCAGATTTACATCTCTAATTTTCGTCACTTTTAATTCCTAAAAACGTAAAATTACCAAAATACCCTTTAAGTTGCCGGTATGGCCTAAAAATACCCTGGGACCCAAACTATACCCCCGGCTAGTGGAACATACCTCGGCCGAGATGAGAGCCGAGACGTTAGCCGACCCACCGGTGCAGGGGGGGCCCACGATATCATCCCTCGGCCAAGGCTACCTCGGCCCAGGCCGACACTAAGACATGCACTCCCCCCGGAACACTTCTCATATCACAGATAACATCAACTCCAGGTGCCAAGGAATAGTAACCCCGGTCCACAGTAGGCCAAGATAACAAGAAGCTAAACACACCTTCAGCATGAACCCTACCTCGTAGGAGGCCGAGGTTACCAGGGATCGCTTATCATCAGCACGCTAAATGGCTCGTCCCAGGCCGATATAGGTGTTTACCTCGGCTGACATAAAGCCGAGACAGTGCATGACACATCACGAATGGATTGAACGACCTACCCTTATAGCTCGGCCTCTCCTAGGCCGAGGCCATTCACCAGCACAACTGTCAAAGTATCCGCAAGCATTTGGATAAGGACACCTGGGCCAAGATCAGTTACAACAAGATTATTCCCCACATGTGGGGGGAATATTTCATCATCATCACTTACATGTGGACCTGACAGCTGGCACACCCTCATTGGTGAGGAAACTACACACATGCACATTACATGCATAGGGGGTACATTACACCCCCTAGGCATTATATAAAGGGATCATCCCCTACCTTGCAAAGGGGGACAGATATTGAAACCCTAGCTGAAATTCTGTCTAAAGTTTACACTGTAGAGGGAGAAAGAGCTTGAGAGGTTGTATCCTTGGCCATTAGTGCCTTCTTTCAGTGATATTATTCACACACACTCACAGTGGACGTAGGCCAGTTTGGCTGAACCACTTATGTTCCTGCATTCATTCCTCTTCTCCTCACCTCATTCTTGCCTTATTCATACAACTGTGCTGCCATTGTTACACCTGTGTCGAGCTAGCAAACTCCTCACCTGGTGGTGCTGATTTTCGGCATCATCAGGTATGGCCTAAAAATACCCTGGGACCCAAACTATACCCCCGGCTAGTGTTTTCTGACTATCTCGACCCTTCCGGACGCGTTGGCGCACTCAAAACGACCATACGGATTATAGATTTTAAATTCACTTTTATTATCAAAATATTATACCGTGACGTGGCGGTCCCACGCGTCTCAACAAAATTTCTAAAATGCCGTATATAAATCTCACGACAAATTTTATAATACCAAATACATATATAATCATATATGCACATAATCAAATACCAATTCGCATCACATTAGTATTTATAACCCGGATTAATTATCAATTAATACGCATTTAATTAATTAATCCCAAAAATAAATATAGTCAAAAGTACGGGGTATTACATAACACATTCAACCTTTAAATTTAGCAAGGGAGGTTTCATGTGATAGTAAATGAGAATCAACAAATCTTGTATCTAGCGCATTTAATAATGATTTCCTAACCCATATAGATTTATATTTAACATGATGGGGATTAGGAAATAATGAAATGCTAGATAAAGATTTCCTTGGACTTCTTTTAAGATCAAAACAGAATAACCTAAGGTGACCTTTCCTACCACAATGCAAATATGTGTAAACACGAGAATTGTTACCTAAGGTGTGACCCTTTTTAAAGACCTTGGACAAAATTGACCCTCTAAAACAAACAGTGGTTTTAGCTTTAGCAATGGAAGAATTTGAGCATGATGTGCTAGAAGCATTAGAACTACTACTAGAGTCTTGAAAATCATTTTTCATTTTTAAAATTTCGGACTCAAGTAATAAATTAGACTCCTCAAAATTATGGGACTCCTTCTTTAAATTATCAATAATTCCTAGAAGGTAAACACGCTCTCCCTCAATATGAGCAAACTTGTCCCTAAGAGTCTTTTCACGATTTTCACTCTCTTTCTTGGACTTTTCTAAAATATCAAAATTAGAATGTAAGTCCATGAGCTTTTCACGAAAAATATCTTTTTGAGATAAGGAGATTTGCAAAGACTTAATGTGAGCTTTAAAACAAGAATTTTCATTTTCAAGAAATTTAATTCTTTTTACAAATCTCAAATTTAATTCCTTTAAATTTTCGTTACATTTGTTAATCCCATTTAATTCCTCTCGAAAATCAAAAATTTTATTTTCATTAAAATTTGACAAATTTTCATTAAGACGTCCCATTGAGAAGAAAAAAATATGAGAGTGATAAAAAATTGAACCACCTAAAAAGGTAAGGAAATACAAAAAGCCGAAAAACGGATCTTTAACGCGATAACTTAGCGCTCCGGCTCTGATACCAATTTGAAAGTGCGTCTAAATCAAAGCTCTGATACCAATTTGTAGTAGAACCCCGGATGTTGAATTTTTGCAATTAAAACATTATTAATAATTTCCTTGTACATAGAAACTCGAGATGATGCGGAAGCGTTGTGATGGTTCAACTTTAAAACAACAAATTTTAATTTCTTAAACAAATTAAAATTACACCAAGTGAAGTAAAATTAATCAATTAATATATTCACTTAAACCAATTAATTAATCCAAGTCCTAGAATTTGCCTAACTCATATTTATCAATATTAGCAAATTAGGCGAAACCAAATTTTAGCAAATGACTTGAATTAAATAAATTTTACCCAATATTTAATTTAGTCCCAATTAAAGTGAGTGTGATGATTTAAACCGAATTTTATCTTGAATTATCCTAAGCATGCGTTCTAAATTATTTATGCAAGATAAAATAAATCAATCACACTACGCCGCGATGTACGAGGGAAAACCCAAGACGGGAAACAACCTCGGACGACCCTAGCCACAAATCCACTAGATACGGAATTACAAGTACAAGACAAAAGACTTACAACACACGAATTGATCCCTCTCAAGCCCCGACGCTACTTCTTGTAGACACCTCTTCCTAGCGGATAACCTTGGAACACCACCGCGGTCTCGGAATCCACCGATAGGACTTTATATGGTCACCGTCACCCGAGCAAGGAGCCTTTATCCAAGTGGGTAGAATCGCAACAAAACGTCTTCTTCTTTGATGGATGTAGAAGCAAACCAAAACTTCTCTTTGAAACGGAAGAGATAAACCGGTGCCAAACTCCAAGCAATTTGATATGTATATAAGAACTTGGATAAACAATATGGGTGTAAAACACTAGAGTGATGGATATTTTTCTCTAAAAATCTCACTCAAAACATGAACATTTTCCTTAAAACAATTTCCTCTCAAACTCTCTCTAAGAGATGGAAAAGTTAGGAAAAGTTAGATTGGAAAATGTTCTTCCCGCACATATTAAAGTCTGAAAAAGTTGGTCAAAAACTAAGTGGGGAAGTGGGTGCAAAACTGCCAAAAAACTGCCAAAAACTGTTCCTGCCTGGCATCTCGTTCGAACGACATTTCGTTCGAACGAGACTTCTAACGTCGTTCCAGATTGGACTCATTAGAAACTCATTGGAAATCTCGTTAGAACGAACAATCTCGTTCGAACGACATTTCGAACGACGGACCAGTATACTTTGGTGGGAACTCGTTGGCAGGTTCGTTCGAACGACATTTTCGTTCGAACGACAATCTCGTTCGAACAACTCTATCGAACGAAAAACCAGAAAGTTTGAATATTCTTGTTAAAGCCCAGAAAACTTTATAAACATTTATTTAAAGTTTTAATTAATTCTTTCTTAAAACAAAACGATGTTTTTATAAAACCTAACACCCAATAAAACTTGTTCCAAGCTCCTATATATCTAATATTGCATTCATACCTTGGGAGCATGGAACTATGGTTGATGACATAGAAACGAGGCACGCAAACCGGCATATTTGATGAGGCTTTATACTCTTTGCCGCTACGTCTTCAGCAAACACTTCATAGGCTTGAGAATATTACAATTAAATACTATCCTATGAATAAATGTTTTTGTCCGGAATTGAGCCAAAACTATATATGGACTCAATTGGAAATTTGTGTCCTTACAAATCTCCCCCTTTGGCTATTCCGGGACAAAAACCAAACAAAAATCCTAAAGGGCCGTCAAGCTCTACTAGACTCAAAACATAACCCACCCAAACTTGACTCAACCCAAGGATCAAACGCTTTGCCATTGAAAGATGCCGCTTTAGAATAATTCCTGCACACTTAAGCAAACTCATCAAATGCATAGGGAATATCAAAGTATTAAATGAAATTTTAATTAATTACTCCCCCTAAATTAATTCTCCCCTTTATCAAACACATGAACTACTTAGAAAGACGTTTCCCCCTAAGATAAATCTCCCCCAAACTAAGATACGATAATAATAGGATTAGATACCATTTTTCCCCCTATCATTTCTTCTCCCCCTTTTTGTTCAGGAATAGGCAAAGGATAAAGAACTAATAAACACGTTGAAGCTTAAAGTGTTAAGACATTAAAGCATATGGTCAATAAAAGCAAGGCAAAGACAAACAAATATCATATATATATATATATATATATATACTATAAATATACCAATAAGTACTTACATATATATATAGATATAAACACACACATGACACAAAATACAATAAGTTTGCACACTTGTATGGCAAAAATGTGTCATATGGAAACGAAAGTGTAGGGGTGTGAACCAACAACAATTAAATTTAGACCCAAACACTTAATACATGTTCACGGAGTTCTCAATTGATTGCAAACTTCATCACATTTAAATATAACCTCATGTGACAATATGAAGATTGAACTCAATGAACAAACATACACAATGCATACAAGCCTAACATGATGATGATTCTACAAACCAAATAGATTCATGACATTAAATACGCAACTAGGATAAACGGACATTGTGCAAACCGTTGATACACCATCCAATTCTCCCTCAATAAGCATATATATTAAATTTGAATGAATAGATCAATCAAACATAGGCCTTGGCAATTTATTTTCTTTTTAATCCCATATATTCTTTTTTAGGCCTTTGGATCCCGTATTTCTTTTAGATCCAATAAACGGTGGCTTACTATCGCCAAGGATTTAATTCATCCTTTCAGAGCCCTTCCCCGTGCACATTTAGATATATAATTTTTTATCTCACAAAGCTAACGTGCAACGGATTGTGACATGCACTAGTCCTCCTAGGTCATAGATATGTAGATGACTAGATTGGTAGGAGAACACCTCAACAAGCTCAAATATATCATGTGACATTAAGATTTCAAAAGAGCTCGTGCATGTGTGAAAAGAGGCATATAGAAAAATAGAATCCATTTAAACAATACAAAATCCAACTGCTCCATATAAAACATGGTAAAGAACATTGTAAGGATTGAAAATCTAAACCAAAAGTTCTAGCCACGTGGGAGCATAAAAGATGGAATTCAAACACAAGTATATGCCACTTAAAGTGTGTCAAACTAAAATACACACATAAAAAATCTTTTTGAGTTTTTAACATTTTTCACCAAAAATAAATATATATACTCAAAAGAATAAACAAAAATCATTTGTATTTTTCATTAAGCTTAAATGAAATAAATAAAACACAAATGATAAACAAAAATCTTTTTATATTTTTCAATTAATTCAAACACAAAATATAATACAAAAAGATAAACAAGTCATAATTTCTAGCATATGATATGAAATGAGGCAATGACTAGAAAATGACTAAACATGCATACATCTAGCAATGATATATAATATGAAGCACAAAAAGCTAGAGTATGCATAAAACACTAACACATTCAACCTTTAAATTTAGCAAGGGAGGTTTCATGTGATAGTAAATGAGAATCAACAAATCTTGTATCTAGCGCATTTAATAATGATTTCCTAACCCATATAGATTTATATTTAACATGATGGGGATTAGGAAATAATGAAATTCTAGATAAAGATTTCCTTGGACTTATTTTAAGATCAAAACAAAATGACCTAAGGTGACCTTTCCTACCACAATGCAAGCATGTGTAAACATGAGAATTGTTACCTAAGGTGTGACCCTTTTTAAAGACCTTGGACAAAATTGACCCTCTAAAACAAACAGTGGTTTTAGCTTTAGCAATGGAAGAATTTGAGCATGATGTGCTAGAACCATTAGAACTACTACTAGAGTCTTGAAAATCATTTTTCATTTTTAAAATTTCGGACTCAAGTAATAAATTAGACTCCTCAAAATTATGGGACTCCTTCTTTAAATTATCAATAATTCCTAGAAGGTTAACACGCTCTCCCTCAATATGAGCAAACTTGTCCCTAAGAGTCTTTTCACGATTTTCACTCTCTTT
The DNA here is from genome assembly GCA_949130495.1 of Sambucus nigra. Lineage (NCBI taxonomy): Eukaryota > Viridiplantae > Streptophyta > Magnoliopsida > Dipsacales > Adoxaceae > Sambucus > Sambucus nigra. The sequence continues at coordinate 460,774,821 of OX422211.1, read as the reverse complement.
CTTGGACTTTTCTAAAATATCAAAATTAGAATGTAAGTCCATGAGCTTTTCACGAAAAATATCTTTTTGAGATAAGGAGATTTTCAAAGACTCAATGTGAGCTTTAAAACAAGAATTTTCATTTTCAAGAAATTTAATTCTTTTTACAAATCTCAAATTTAATTCCTTTAAATTTTCGTTACATTTGTTAAGCCCATTTAATTCCTCTCGAAAATCAAAAATTTTATTTTCATTAAAATTTGACAAATTTTCATTAAGACGTCCCATTGAGAAGAAAAAAATATGAGAGTGATAAAAAATTGAACCACCTAAAAAGGTAAGGAAATACAAAAAAGCCGAAAAACGGATCTTTAACGCGATAACTTAGCGCTCCGGCTCTGATACCAATTTGAAAGTGCGTCTAAATCAAAGCTCTGATACCAATTTGTAGTAGAACCCCGGATGTTGAATTTTTGCAATTAAAACATTATTAATAATTTCCTTGTACATAGAAACTCGAGATGATGCGGAAGCGTTGTGATGGTTCAACTTTAAAACAACAAATTTTAATTTCTTAAACAAATTAAAATTACACCAAGTGAAGTAAAATTAATCAATTAATATATTCACTTAAACCAATTAATTAATCCAAGTCCTAGAATTTGCCTAACTCATATTTATCAATATTAGCAAATTAGGCGAAACCAAATTTTAGCAAATGACTTGAATTAAATAAATTTTACCCAATATTTAATTTAGTCCCAATTAAAGTGAGTGTGATGATTTAAACCGAATTTTATCTTGAATTATCCTAAGCATGCGTTCTAAATTATTTATGCAAGATAAAATAAATCAATCACACTACGCCGCGATGTACGAGGGAAAACCCAAGACGGGAAACAACCTCGGACGACCCTAGCCACAAATCCACTAGATACGGAATTACAAGTACAAGACAAAAGACTTACAACACACGAATCAATCCCTCTCAAGCCCCGACGCTTCTTCTTGTAGACACCTCTTCCTAGCGGATAACCTTGGAACACCACCGCGGTCTCGGAATCCACCGATAGGACTTTATATGGTCACCGTCACCCGAGCAAGGAGCCTTTATCCAAGTGGGTAGAATCGCAACAAAACGTCTTCTTCTTTGATGGATGTAGAAGCAAACCAAAACTTCTCTTTGAAACGGAAGAGATAAACCGGTGCCAAACTCCAAGCAATTTGATATGTATATAAGAACTTGGATAAACAATATGGGTGTAAAACACTAGAGTGATGGATATTTTTCTCTAAAAATCTCACTCAAAACATGAACATTTTCCTTAAAACAATTTCCTCTCAAACTCTCTCTAAGAGATGGAAAAGTTAGGAAAAGTTAGATTGGAAAATGTTCTTCCCGCACATATTAAAGTCTGAAAAAGTTGGTCAAAAACTAAGTGGGGAAGTGGGTGAAAAACTGCCAAAAAACTGCCAAAAACTGTTCTTGCCTGGCATCTCGTTCGAACGACATTTCGTTCGAACGAGACTTCTAACGTCGTTCCAGATTGGACTCATTAGAAACTCGTTGGAAATCTCGTTAGAACGAACAATCTCGTTCGAACGACATTTCGAACGACGGACCAGTATACTTTGGTGGGAACTCGTTGGCAGGTTCGTTCAAACGACATTTTCGTTCGAACGACAATCTCGTTCGAACAACTCAATCGAACGAAAAACCAGAAAGTTTGAATATTCTTGTTAAAGCCCAGAAAACTTTATAAACATTTATTTAAAGTTTTAATTAATTCTTTCTTAAAACAAAACGATGTTTTTATAAAACCTAACACCCAATAAAACTTGTTCCAAGCTCCTATATATCTAATATTGCATTCATACCTTGGGAGCATGGAACTATGGTTGATGACATAGAAACGAGGCACGCAAACCGGCATATTTGATGAGGCTTTATACTCTTTGCCGCTACGTCTTCAGTAAACACTTCATAGGCTTGAGAATATTACAATTAAATACTATCCTATGAATAAATGTTTTTGTCCGGAATTGAGCCAAAACTATATATGGACTCAATTGGAAATTTGTGTCCTTACAAATCTCCCCCTTTGGCTATTCCGGGACAAAAACCAAACAAAAATCCTAAAGGGCCGTCAAGCTCTACTAGACTCAAAACATAACCCACCCAAACTTGACTCAACCCAAGGATCAAACGCTTTGCCATTGAAAGATGCCGCTTTAGAATAATTCCTGCACACTTAAGCAAACTCATCAAATGCATAGGGAATATCAAAGTATTAAATGAAATTTTAATTAATTACTCCCCCTAAATTAATTCTCCCCTTTATCAAACACATAAACTACTTAGAAAGACGTTTCCCCCTAAGATAAATCTCCCCCAAACTAAGATACGATAATAATAGGATTAGATACCATTTTTCCCCCTATCATTTCTTCTCCCCCTTTTTGTTCAGGAATAGGCAAAGGATAAAGAACTAATAAACACGTTGAAGCTTAAAGTGTTAAGACATTAAAGCATATGGTCAATAAAAGCAAGGCAAAGACAAACAAATATCATATATATATATATATATATATATATATATATATATATATATATATATATATATATATATATATATATATATATATATATATATATATATATATATACTATAAATATACCAATAAGTACTTACATATATATATAGATATAAACACACACATGACACAAAATACAATAAGTTTGCACACTTGTATGGCAAAAATGTGTCATATGGAAACGAAAGTGTAGGGGTGTGAACCAACAACAATTAAATTTAGACCCAAACACTTAATACATGTTCACGGAGTTCTCAATTGATTGCAAACTTCATCACATTTAAATATAACCTCATGTGACAATATGAAGATTGAACTCAATGAACAAACATACACAATGCATACAAGCCTAACATGATGATGATTCTACAAACCAAATAGATTCATGACATTAAATACGCAACTAGGATAAACGGACATTGTGCAAACCGTTGATACACCATCCAATTCTCCCTCAATAAGCATATATATTAAATTTGAATGAATAGATCAATCAAACATAGGCCTTGGCAATTTATTTTCTTTTTAATCCCATATATTCTTTTTTAGGCCTTTGGATCACGTATTTCTTTTAGATCCAATAAACGGTGGCTTACTATCGCAAAGGATTTAATTCATCCTTTCAGAGCCCTTCCCCGTGCACATTTAGATATATAATTTTTTATCTCACAAAGCTAACGTGCAACGGATTGTGACATGCACTAGTCCTCCTAGGTCATAGATATGTAGATGACTAGATTGGTAGGAGAACACCTCAACAAGCTCAAATATATCATGTGACATTAAGATTTCAAAAGAGCTCGTGCATGTGTGAAAAGAGGCATATAGAAAAATAGAATCCATTTAAACAATACAAAATCCAACTGCTCCATATAAAACATGGTAAAGAACATTGTAAGGATTGAAAATCTAAACCAAAAGTTCTAGCCACGTGGGAGCATAAAAGATGGAATTCAAACACAAGTATATGCCACTTAAAGTGTGTCATACTAAAATACACACATAAAAAATCTTTTTGAGTTTTTAACATTTTTCACCAAAAATAAATATATATACTCAAAAGAATAAACAAAAATCATTTGTATTTTTCATTAAGCTTAAATGAAATAAATAAAACACAAATGATAAATAAAAATCTTTTTATATTTTTCAATTAATTCAAACACAAAATATAATACAAAAAGATAAACAAGTCATAATTTCTAGCATATGATATGAAATGAGGCAATGACTAGAAAATGACTAAACATGCATACATCTAGCAATGATATATAATATGAAGCACAAAAAGCTAGAGTATGCATAAAACACTAACACATTCAACCTTTAAATTTAGCAAGGGAGGTTTCATGTGATAGTAAATGAGAATCAACAAATCTTGTATCTAACGCATTTAATAATGATTTCCTAACCCATATAGATTTATATTTAACATGATGGGGATTAGGAAATAATGAAATGCTAGATAAAGATTTCCTTGGACTTATTTTAAGATCAAAACAAAATGACCTAAGGTGACCTTTCCTACCACAATGCAAGCATGTGTAAACATGAGAATTGTTACCTAAGGTGTGACCCTTTTTAAAGACCTTGGACAAAATTGACCCTCTAAAACAAACAGTGGTTTTAGCTTTAGCAATGGAAGAATTTGAGCATGATGTGCTAGAACCATTAGAACTACTACTAGAGTCTTGAAAATCATTTTTCATTTTTAAAATTTCGGACTCAAGTAATAAATTAGACTCCTCAAAATTATGGGACTCCTTCTTTAAATTATCAATAATTCCTAGAAGGTTAACACGCTCTCCCTCAATATGAGCAAACTTGTCCCTAAGAGTCTTTTCACGATTTTCACTCTCTTTCTTGGACTTTTCTAAAATATCAAAATTAGAATGTAAGTCCATGAGCTTTTCACGAAAAATATCTTTTTGAGATAAGGAGATTTTCAAAGACTCAATGTGAGCTTTAAAACAAGAATTTTCATTTTCAAGAAATTTAATTCTTTTTACAAATCTCAAATTTAATTCCTTTAAATTTTCGTTACATTTGTTAAGCCCATTTAATTCCTCTCGAAAATCAAAAATTTTATTTTCATTAAAATTTGACAAATTTTCATTAAGACGTCCCATTGAGAAGAAAAAAATATGAGAGTGATAAAAAATTGAACCACCTAAAAAGGTAAGGAAATACAAAAAAGCCGAAAAACGGATCTTTAACGCGATAACTTAGCGCTCCGGCTCTGATACCAATTTGAAAGTGCGTCTAAATCAAAGCTCTGATACCAATTTTTAGTAGAACCCCGGATGTTGAATTTTTGCAATTAAAACATTATTAATAATTTCCTTGTACATAGAAACTCGAGATGATGCGGAAGCGTTGTGATGGTTCAACTTTAAAACAACAAATTTTAATTTCTTAAACAAATTAAAATTACACCAAGTGAAGTAAAATTAATCAATTAATATATTCACTTAAACCAATTAATTAATCCAAGTCCTAGAATTTGCCTAACTCATATTTATCAATATTAGCAAATTAGGCGAAACCAAATTTTAGCAAATGACTTGAATTAAATAAATTTTACCCAATATTTAATTTAGTCCCAATTAAAGTGAGTGTGATGATTTAAACCGAATTTTATCTTGAATTATCCTAAGCATGCGTTCTAAATTATTTATGCAAGATAAAATAAATCAATCACACTACGCCGCGATGTACGAGGGAAAACCCAAGACGGGAAACAACCTCGGACGACCCTAGCCACAAATCCACTAGATACGGAATTACAAGTACAAGACAAAAGACTTACAACACACGAATCGATCCCTCTCAAGCCCCGACGCTTCTTCTTGTAGACACCTTTTCCTAGCGGATAACCTTGGAACACCACCGCGGTCTCGGAATCCACCGATAGGACTTTATATGGTCACCGTCACCCGAGCAAGGAGCCTTTATCCAAGTGGGTAGAATCGCAACAAAACGTCTTCTTCTTTGATGGATGTAGAAGCAAACCAAAACTTCTCTTTGAAACGGAAGAGATAAACCGGTGCCAAACTCCAAGCAATTTGATATGTATATAAGAACTTGGATAAACAATATGGGTGTAAAACACTAGAGTGATGGATATTTTTCTCTAAAAATCTCACTCAAAACATGAACATTTTCCTTAAAACAATTTCCTCTCAAACTCTCTCTAAGAGATGGAAAAGTTAGGAAAAGTTAGATTGGAAAATGTTCTTCCCGCACATATTAAAGTCTGAAAAAGTTGGTCAAAAACTAAGTGGGGAAGTGGGTGCAAAACTGCCAAAAAACTGCCAAAAACTGTTCCTTCCTGGCATCTCGTTCGAACGACATTTCGTTCGAACGAGACTTCTAACGTCGTTCCAGATTGGACTCATTAGAAACTCGTTGGAAATCTCGTTAGAACGAACAATCTCGTTCGAACGACATTTCGAACGACGGACCAGTATACTTTGGTGGGAACTCGTTGGCAGGTTCGTTCGAACGACATTTTCGTTCGAACGACTCTATCGAACGAAAAACCAGAAAGTTTGAATATTCTTGTTAAAGCCCAGAAAACTTTATAAACATTTATTTAAAGTTTTAATTAATTCTTTCTTAAAACAAAACGATGTTTTTATAAAACCTAACACTCAATAAAACTTGTTCCAAGCTCCTATATATCTAATATTGCATTCATACCTTGGGAGCATGGAACTATGGTTGATGACATAGAAACGAGACACGCAAACCGGCATATTTGATGAGGCTTTATACTCTTTGCCGCTACGTCTTCAGCAAACACTTCATAGGCTTGAGAATATTACAATTAAATACTATCCTATGAATAAATGTTTTTGTCCGGAATTGAGCCAAAACTATATATGGACTCAATTGGAAATTTGTGTCCTTACAAATCTCCCCCTTTGGCTATTCCGGGACAAAAACCAAACAAAAATCCTAAAGGTCCGTCAAGCTCTACTAGACTCAAAACATAACCCACCCAAACTTGACTCAACCCAAGGATCAAACGCTTTGCCATTGAAAGATGCCGCTTTAGAATAATTCCTGCACACTTAAGCAAACTCATCAAATGCATAGGGAATATCAAAGTATTAAATGAAATTTTAATTAATTACTCCCCCTAAATTAATTCTCCCCTTTATCAAACACATGAACTACTTAGAAAGACGTTTCCCCCTAAGATAAATCTCCCCCAAACTAAGATACGATAATAATAGGATTAGATACCATTTTTCCCCCTATCATTTCTTCTCCCCCTTTTTGTTCAGGAATAGGCAAAGGATAAAGAACTAATAAACACGTTGAAGCTTAAAGTGTTAAGACATTAAAGCATATGGTCAATAAAAGCAAGGCAAAGACAAACAAATATCATATATATATATATATATATATATATATATACTATAAATATACCAATAAGTACTTACATATATATATAGATATAAACACACACATGACACAAAATACAATAAGTTTGCACACTTGTATGGCAAAAATATGTCATATGGAAACGAAAGTGTAGGGGTGTGAACCAACAACAATTAAATTAAGACCCAAACACTTAATACATGTTCACGGAGTTCTCAATTGATTGCAAACTTCATCACATTTAAATATAACCTCATGTGACAATATGAAGATTGAACTCAATGAACAAACATACACAATGCATACAAGCCTAGCATGATGATGATTCTACAAACCAAATAGATTCATGACATTAAATACGCAACTAGGATAAACGGACATTGTGCAAACCGTTGATACACCATCCAATTCTCCCTCAATAAGCATATATATTAAATTTGAATGAATAGATCAATCAAACATAGGCCTTGGCAATTTATTTTCTTTTTAATGCCATATATTCTTTTTTAGGCCTTTGGATCACGTATTTCTTTTAGATCCAATAAACGGTGGCTTACTATCGCAAAGGATTTAATTCATCCTTTCAGAGCCCTTACCCGTGCACATTTAGATATATAATTTTTTATCTCACAAAGCTAACGTGCAACGGATTGTGACATGCACTAGTCCTCCTAGGTCATAGATATGTAGATGACTAGATTGGTAGGAGAACACCTCAACAAGCTCAAATATATCATGTGACATTAAGATTTCAAAAGAGCTCGTGCATGTGTGAAAAGAGGCATATAGAAAAATAAAATCCATTTAAACAATACAAAATCCAACTGCTCCATATAAAACATGGTAAAGAACATTGTAAGGATTGAAAATCTAAACCAAAAGTTCTAGCCACGTGGGAGCATAAAAGATGGAATTCAAACACAAGTATATGCCACTTAAAGTGTGTCAAACTAAAATACACACATAAAAAATCTTTTTGAGTTTTTAACATTTTTCACCAAAAATAAATATATATACTCAAAAGAATAAACAAAAATCATTTGTATTTTTCATTAAGCTTAAATGAAATAAATAAAACACAAATGATAAACAAAAATCTTTTTATATTTTTCAATTAATTCAAACACAAAATATAATACAAAAAGATAAACAAGTCATAATTTCTAGCATATGATATGAAATGAGGCAATGACTAGAAAATGACTAAACATGCATACATCTAGCAATGATATATAATATGAAGCACAAAAAGCTAGAGTATGCATAAAACACTAACACATTCAACCTTTAAATTTAGCAAGGGAGGTTTCATGGGATAGTAAATGAGAATCAACAAATCTTGTATCTAGCGCATTTAATAATGATTTCCTAACCCATATAGATTTATATTTAACATGATGGGGATTAGGAAATAATGAAATGCTAGATAAAGATTTCCTTGGACTTATTTTAAGATCAAAACAAAATGACCTAAGGTGACCTTTCCTACCACAATGCAAGCATGTGTAAACACGAGAATTGTTACCTAAGGTGTGACCCTTTTTAAAGACCTTGGACAAAATTGACCCTCTAAAACAAACAATGGTTTTAGCTTTAGCAATGGAAGAATTTGAGCATGATGTGCTAGAACCATTAGAACTACTACTAGAGTCTTGAAAATCATTTTTCATTTTTAAAATTTCGGACTCAAGTAATAAATTAGACTCCTCAAAATTATGGGACTCCTTCTTTAAATTATCAATAATTCCTAGAAGGTTAACACGCTCTCCCTCAATATGAGCAAACTTGTCCCTAAGAGTCTTTTCACGATTTTCACTCTCTTTCTTGGACTTTTCTAAAATATCAAAATTAGAATGTAAGTCCATGAGCTTTTCACGAAAAATATCTTTTTGAGATAAGGAGATTTGCAAAGACTCAATGTGAGCTTTAAAACAAGAATTTTCATTTTCAAGAAATTTAATTCTTTTTACAAATCTCAAATTTAATTCCTTTAAATTTTCGTTACATTTGTTAAGCCCATTTAATTCCTCTCGAAAATCAAAAATTTTATTTTCATTAAAATTTGACAAATTTTCATTAAGACGTCCCATTGAGAAGAAAAAAATATGAGAGTGATAAAAAATTGAACCACCTAAAAAGGTAAGGAAATACAAAAAGCCAAAAAACGGATCTTTAACACGATAACTTAGCGCTCCGGCTCTGATACCAATTTGAAAGTGCGTCTAAATCAAAGCTCTGATACCAATTTGTAGTAGAACCCCGGATGTTGAATTTTTGCAATTAAAACATTATTAATAATTTCCTTGTATATAGAAACTCGAGATGATGCGGAAGCGTTGTGATGGTTCAACTTTAAAACAACAAATTTTAATTTCTTAAACAAATTAAAATTACACCAAGTGAAGTAAAATTAATCAATTAATATATTCACTTAAACCAATTAATTAATCCAAGTCCTAGAATTTGCCTAACTCATATTTATCAATATTAGAAAATTAGGCGAAACCAAATTTTAGCAAATGACTTGAATTAAATAAATTTTACCCAATATTTAATTTAGTCCCAATTAAAGTGAGTGTGATGATTTAAACCGAATTTTATCTTGAATTATCCTAAGCATGCGTTCTAAATTATTTATGCAAGATAAAATAAATCAATCACACTACGCCGCGATGTACGAGGAAAAACCCAAGACGGGAAACAACCTCGGACGGCCCAAGCCACAAATCCACTAGATACGAAATTACAAGTACAAGACAAAAGACTTACAACACACGACTCGATCCCTCTCAAGCCCCGACGCTTCTTCTTGTAGACACCTCTTCCTAGCGGATAACCTTGGAACACCCCGCGGTCTCGGAATCCACCGATAGGACTTTATATGGTCACCGTCACCCGAGCAAGGAGCCTTTCTCCAAGTGGGTAGAATCGCAACAAAACGTCTTCTTCTTTGATGGATGTAGAAGCAAACCAAAACTTCTCTTTGAAAGGGAAGAGATAAACTGGTGCCAAACTCCAAGCAATTTGATATGTATATAAGAACTTGGATAAACAATATGGATGTAAAACACTAGAGTGATGGATATTTTTCTCTAAAAATCTCACTCAAAATATGAACATTTTCCTTAAAACAATTTGATCTCAAACTCTCTCTAAGAGATGGAAAAGTTAGGAAAAGTTAGATTGGAAAATGTTCTTCCAGCACATATTAAAGTCTGAAAAAGTTGGTTAAAAACTAAGTGGGGAAGTGGGTGCAAAACTGCCAAAAAACTGCCAAAAATTGTTCCTGCCTGGCATCTCGTTCGAACGAGACTTCTAACGACGTTCGAGATTGGACTCGTTAGAAACTCGTTAGAAATCTCGTTAGAACGAACAATCTCGTTCGAACGACATTTCGAACGACATTTTCGTTCGAACGACAATCTTGTTCGAACGACTCTATCGAACGAAAAACCAAAAAGTTTGAATATTCTTGTTTAAGCCCAGAAAACTTTATAAACATTTATTTAAAGTTTTAATTAATTCTTTCTTAAAACAAAACGTAGTTTTTATAAAACCTAACACCCAATAAAACTTGTTCCAAGCTCCTATATATCTAATATTGCATTCATACCTTGGGAGCATGGAACTATGGTTGATGACGTAGAAACGAGGCACGCAAACCGGCATATTTGATGAGGCTTTATACTCTTTGCCGCTACTTCTTCAGCAAACACTTCATAGGCTTGAGAATATTACAATTAAATACTATCCTATGAATAAATGTTTTTGTCCAGAATTGAGCCAAAACTATATATGGACTCAATTGGAAATTTGTGTCCTTACAAATCTCCCCCTTTGGCTATTCCGGGACAAAAACCAAACAAAAATCCTAAAGGGCCGTCAAGCTCTACTAGACTCAAAACATAACCCACCCAAACTTGACTCAACCCAAGGATCAAACGCTTTGCCATTGAAATATGCCGCTTTAGAATAATTCCTGCACACTTAAGCAAACTCAACAAATGCATAGGGAATATCAAAGTATTAAATGCAATTTTAATTAATTACTCCCCTTAAATTAATTCTCCCCTTTATCAAACACATGACCCACTTAGAAAGGCGTCTCCCCCGAAGATAAATCTCCCCCAAACTAAGATACGATAATAATAGGATTAGATACCATTTCTCCCCCTATCATTTCTTCTCTCCCTTTTTGTTCAGGAATAGGCAAAGGATAAAGAACTAATAAACACGTTGAAGCTTAAAGTGTTAAGACATTAAAGCATATGGGCAATAAAAGCAAGGCAAAGACAAACAAATATCATATATATATATATATATATATATATATATATATATATATATATATATATATATATATATATATATATATATATACCAATAAGTACTTGCATATATATATATAGATATAAACACACACATGACACAAAATACAATAAGTTTGCACACTTGTATGGCAAAAATATGTCATATGGAAACGAAAGTGTAGGGGTGTGAACCAACAACAATTAAATTTAGACCCAAACACTTAATACATGTTCACGGAGTTCTCAATTGATTGCAAACTTCATCACATTTAAATATAACCTCATGTGACAATATGAAGATTGAACTCAATGAACAAACATACACAATGCATACAAGCCTAGCATGATGATGATTCTACAAACCAAATAGAGTCAGGACATTAAATACGCAACTAGGATAAACGGACATTGTGCAAATCGTTGGTATACCATCCAATTCTCCCTCAATAAGCATATATATTAAATTTGAATGAATAGATCAATCAAACATAGGCCTTGGCAATTTATTTTCTTTTTAATCCCATATATTCTTTTTTAGGCCTTTGGATCACGTATTTCTTTTAGATCCAATAAACGGTGGCTTACTATCGCAAAGGATTTAATTCATCCTTTCGGAGCCCTTCCTCGTGCACATTTAGATATATAATTTTTTATCTCACAAAGCTCACGTGCAACGGATTGTGACATGCACTAGTCCTCCTAGGTCATAGATATGTAGATGACTAGATTGGTGGGAGAACACCTCAACAAGCTCAAATATATCATGTGACATTAAGATTTCAAAAGAGCTCGTGCATGTGTGAAAAGAGGCATATAGAAAAATAGAATCCATTTAAACAATACAAAATCCAACTGCTCCATATAAAACATGGTAAAGAACATTGTAAGGATTGAAAATATAAACCAAAAGTTCTAGCCATGTGGGAGCGAAAAAGATGGAATTCAAACACAAGTATATGCCACTTAAAGTGTGTCAAACTAAAATACACACATAAAAAATCTTTTTGAGTTTTTAACATTTTCACCAAAAATAAATATATATACTCAAAAGAATAAACAAAAATCATTTGTATTTTTCATTAAGCTTAAATGAAATAAATAAAACACAAATGATAAACAAAAATCTTTTTATATTTTTTAATTAATTCAAACACAAAATATAATACAAAAAGATAAACAAGTCATAATTTCTAGCATATGATATGAAATGAGGCAATGACTAGAAAATGACTAAACATGCATACATCTAGCAATGATATATAATATGAAGCACAAAAAGCTAGAGTATGCATAAAACACTAACACATTCAACCTTTAAATTTAGCAAGGGAGGTTTCATGTGATAGTAAATGAGAATCAACAAATCTTGTATCTATCGCATTTAATAATGATTTCCTAACCCATATAGATTTATATTTAACATGATGGGGATTAGGAAATAATTAAATGCTAGATAAAGATTTCCTTGGACTTCTTTTAAGATCAAAACAAAATGACCTAAGGTGACCTTTCCTACCACAATGCAAGCATGTGTAAACACGAGAATTGTGACCTAAGGTGTGACCCTTTTTAAAGACCTTGGACAAAATTGACCCTCTAAAACAAACAATGGTTTTAGCTTTAGCAATGGAAGAATTTGAGCATGATGTGCTAGAACCATTAGAACTACTACTAGAGTCTTGAAAATCATTTTTCATTTTTAAAATTTCGGACTCAGGTAATAAATTAGACTCCTCAAAATTATGGGACTCCTTCTTTAAATTATCAATAATTCCTAGAAGGTTAACACGCTCTCCCTCAATATGAGCAAACTTGTCCCTAAGATTCTTTTCACGATTTTCACTCTCTTTCTTGGACTTTTCTAAAATATCAAAATTAGAATGTAAGTCCATGAGCTTTTCACGAAAAATATCTTTTTGAGATAAGGAGATTTGCAAAGACTCAATGTGAGCTTTAAAACAAGAATTTTCATTTTCAAGAAATTTAATTCTTTTTACAAATCTCAAATTTAATTCCTTTAAATTTTCGTTACATTTGTTAAGCCCATTTAATTCCTCTCGAAAATCAAAAATTTTATTTTCATTAAAATTTGACAAATTTTCATTAAGACGTCCCATTGAGAAGAAAAAAATATGAGAGTGATAAAAAATTGAACCACCTAAAAAGGTAAGGAAATACAAAAAGCCAAAAAACGGATCTTTAACACGATAACTTAGCGCTCCGGCTCTGATACCAATTTGAAAGTGCGTCTAAATCAAAGCTCTGATACCAATTTGTAGTAGAACCCCGGATGTTGAATTTTTGCAATTAAAACATTATTAATAATTTCCTTGTATATAGAAACTCGAGATGAAGCGGAAGCGTTGTGATGGTTCAACTTTAAAACAACAAATTTTAATTTCTTAAACAAATTAAAATTACACCAAGTGAAGTAAAATTAATCAATTAATATATTCACTTAAACCAATTAATTAATCCAAGTCCTAGAATTTGCCTAACTCATATTTATCAATATTAGCAAATTAGGCGAAACCAAATTTTAGCAAATGACTTGAATTAAATAAATTTTACCCAATATTTAATTTAGTCCCAATTAAAGTGAGTGTGATGATTTAAACCGAATTTTATCTTGAATTATCCTAAGCATGCGTTCTAAATTATTTATGCAAGATAAAATAAATCAATCACACTACGCCGCGATGTACGAGGAAAAACCCAAGACGGGAAACAACCTCGGACGGCCCAAGCCACAAATCCACTAGATACGAAATTACAAGTACAAGACAAAAGACTTACAACACACGACTCGATCCCTCTCAAGCCCCGACGCTTCTTCTTGTAGACACCTCTTCCTAGCGGATAACCTTGGAACACCCCGCGGTCTCGGAATCCACCGATAGGACTTTATATGGTCACCGTCACCCGAGCAAGGAGCCTTTCTCCAAGTGGGTAGAATCGCAACAAAACGTCTTCTTCTTTGATGGATGTAGAAGCAAACCAAAACTTCTCTTTGAAAGGGAAGAGATAAACCGGTGCCAAACTCCAAGCAATTTGATATGTATATAAGAACTTGGATAAACAATATGGATGTAAAACACTAGAGTGATGGATATTTTTCTCTAAAAATCTCACTCAAAATATGAACATTTTCCTTAAAACAATTTGATCTCAAACTCTCTCTAAGAGATGGAAAAGTTAGGAAAAGTTAGATTGGAAAATGTTCTTCCAGCACATATTAAAGTCTGAAAAAGTTGGTTAAAAACTAAGTGGGGAAGTGGGTGCAAAACTGCCAAAAAACTGCCAAAAATTGTTCCTGCCTGGCATCTCGTTCGAACGAGACTTCTAACGACGTTCGAGATTGGACTCGTTAGAAACTCGTTAGAAATCTCGTTAGAACGAACAATCTCGTTCGAACGACATTTCGAACGACATTTTCGTTCGAACGACAATCTTGTTCGAACGACTCTATCGAACGAAAAACCAAAAAGTTTGAATATTCTTGTTTAAGCCCAGAAAACTTTATAAACATTTATTTAAAGTTTTAATTAATTCTTTCTTAAAACAAAACGTAGTTTTTATAAAACCTAACACCCAATAAAACTTGTTCCAAGCTCCTATATATCTAATATTGCATTCATACCTTGGGAGCATGGAACTATGGTTGATGACGTAGAAACGAGGCACGCAAACCGGCATATTTGATGAGGCTTTATACTCTTTGCCGCTACGTCTTCAACAAACACTTCAGAGGCTTGAGAATATTACAATTAAATACTATCCTATGAATAAATGTTTTTGTCCGGAATTGAGCCAAAACTATATATGGACTCAATTGGAAATTTGTGTCCTTACATCCACGTAGTTCGTATGCAAAAATGAGAGGTGGGATTTATCCCATAAATCCAATCGGGGACTTCTCTTGTATGTGTGTGTGTAAAAAAGTGTTTTAGTTGTGAGAAAAGTGTGAGAATCGTTGGGAATTTATGAGCAAATCCTCTTTTTCTAATTTTTTTGAGTTTTTGTTTATATGAAAATAAGAGATGTGCAATAATACTAGATAAAAATTATATTAAGATATGTGATGAGAGAATAAAAGTGCTAAGTAATAAAACAAGTTAATGCGGATTTATAAGAATTTAAGGAGAGAGTTGAAAGAGTTGGACCTTCTTGGAGATCTTAAGCTTGATATTGGATGTTGGAGAGCAGCCCTTGCACTTGGATGATGATGGAGGGTAATTTATTCACCAAGTTTGATGAAAAGGATGATGAAAAGTGAAGGTTGGAAAGGGATTTGGATGTGGAAATCACGCTGACTTCGAGAGAGGTTTTCTGGATTCGTTGAGAGTGATGTATTTCAGATCCGGGCTCCCCCTTGAAATGAGGTCAAGGCTACCTTTGTATAGGCCTAGGACATTGCTTATCGGCATAGCCCTGGTTCTTCCAATCGGAAGGTGTGTTCAGGCACACTGCCGATAGGCAGGGTCTGGGAGTTGCCGTTTGGGAGTCTCTCTCAGGCTCCTTCGGAAAATTGCTCTCTAAGCGCAAACCGTTGATCTAAATAATTCACGGGGTGAACTGTTAGAAAGATAATGCAGAGAGCTTCGAAAGTCCTTTGGACTGCTCCTGGGTTCAGGAGTTGACTTTGGGTCAAATGTGGCTTCGAAGCGCTCAACGATCCTTTGGACAGGGAAACTTCGAACGCAAATGGATCGTTCATCAATATGGTAAGTCCGAATCTCGCATGGGGTAGACCATTGGAAAGGTTGGGATATGTACTTCAACATTCCAAAGAGTTTGACCCAGTTTGGGGAGTTGACTTTGGTCAACCGGGCCCTGAAGCATTCAATGACCTCTCGGAGTAAAACAGATTGTTCGTCCGTACCGTAAGTCAGAATCATGCACGGGGTAGACCGTTGGAAAGGGGTTTTAGTACCCTTTGAAGATTCATTCAGTATCGATCGAGCTGAAGAGTTAACTTTGGTCAAACGAAGCCCGAGAGCGCTCATCGATCCTTTGGACGGGGAAACTTCGAACGCAAACGGATCGATCGTCCGTATGGTAAGTCAGAATCGCACACGGGGCAAACTGTTGGATAGGTTAGGATATGTAATTAAACATTCCAAAGAGTTTGACCTAGTTTGGGGAGTTGACTTTGGTCAACCGGGCCCTGAAGCATTCGATGACCTCTCAGAGTAAAACGGATCGTTCGTCCGTACCGTAAGTCATAATCGTGCACGGGGTGGATCGTTGGAAAGGGGTTTCAGTGCCCTTCGAAGATTCATTCAGTCTTGATCAAGTTGAAGATTTAACTTTTGTCAAACGGAGCCCGGGAGTGCTCGGTGGCCTTCTGATCGGGTTTCAGGGGAAAACGGCTGGTTTATCCACGTGGTAAGTCAGAATCGCGCACGGGACAGACCGTTAAAAAGGGGATTCAGTGCCCTTAGAATATTCATTCAGTCTCGGTCGAGCTGAAAAGTTTAACTTTTTAGTCAAACGAAGCCTGGGAGCATCCGATGGCCTCTAGGTCAGTACCCAGGGTATGATTTGGGTTTGAAACGATGAAGGGAGGTGCTAGGGACCTTAGGAGAAGTTAGGGGGGGTATTAGAATGGGGTGTCCACAGGGATCATCATATGGAAGTGCATCATCCTCACACAAAAGGATAGGATCAACAAATGTCGACGGTTTGTCATCTTGCATGGTCTCGTTTAATGACTCCATAACCTTATAACCGCTCAGGTTAAAAACTCGGTATTCCCTACTTGTCTATGAATAATCTAAAAGAATTTTCTCATCGCTCCGAGAGTCGAACATTCCTAATTGATCTCTATCCCTATCGAAAAATTATATAACGTCTGAAGTGTGTTTGGACGAAGATATACCCTATTCATCGTGTGACACGCGGTAGACACCACCGCTACCTAAAACGTCCAAGGCACTCTACGAACTAGACGCATGGATCTAGACATTTCTTGAATCGTTTAATTCTTCCTCTCCACAATCCCATTTTGCTAAAGAGTTTTCATGGCCAAAAATTCATGTTTTATTCCAAGGCTATCACAGTAAATATCCACTTTTACTTCCTTAATTCAGTGTCGTTGTCACTGTGCATTCTTTTGATTGTGGCACTATGTTGATTTTGCAGGACACGACATTTGGTCGTAAGAAACTCTACAACATCGAATTTCTCTTTTAGGAAACCTACTATGAAATAACGAGAGAAATCATCTACCATCACGAGGATATACCTCTTACCACCCAAAATCTAAGTTCGAATCGGACCCATAAGATCCATGTGAACCAAGTCAAGCACGCGTGTAGTGGTAATGGAGTTCAACTTTCGATGGGGACTACAAACTTATTTTCCCAGCTTTCAGGGTCCACAAATAGCAAAAGTTGGCTTTCAAAATGATGGCAAGCTACGAACTAGGTCCTTTTTAACTAAACGCTCCAAATCTTTAAAATTAACGTGACCCAGGCCTTGATACCATAGATCCACAGAGGAGATCGTGGTAATGTTACAGATAAATGAGGACTTGGGTACAATCCTATAATAGTTATCTTCTGTCCTCACCCCTTGCAATAGAAATTTACTGGCTTTGATTATAAACTTTACACTCCTTCCGGTCAAACTTTACTATAAAGTCACCATCACACAACTGGCTAATACTGAGAAGGTTTGCTTTCAACCCTTTGATGTACAAAATGTTCTCGAGCTTAGGAAACTTGAGTATCTCTACTGTACCTCGTTCTTCTATGCTATATTTACTCCTATCTCCAAAGGTGACTTTGCCTTCCTTTTTATCCTCAAGGTAGGTAAAAAATGAGACATCACCTATCATATGCTTGGAGCACCCACTATTAAAATACCACTGTGAGGTATTATGAGCTTTAAGAGCAACATGAACAACAAGGGCTTTTACGTCATGCTTAGGCACCCAAGAAGGGGTAACCTTGTGTTTTCCCTTGTCATTTGTTGGTTCTAGTTGGGATGTTAGAAGTAACCACTAACGATAAAGACATTCGTTGCAACTCTTCCATCAAACTATGAGAAGTGGCGACTAAAAACTCAAACTGCTCTCTAAGACTCGTAAGAACACTAGTGTGGTTTGACGGAGAATGTGTACGCCGATTCCAACCCATACTATAACAATACTCTCTAAGGTGGCCTTTTCTCTTGTAATAAATACAAAAGTACAAGCTTAGGCCGACCTTGGTTTGATTTTCTTACTTGAACTCTTCTTTGGGGATTTGATTGACAGTCAAGTGGATTCATTTTGAACTTAGGAACCGATTCTGGTGCGATATGAGACGTGAAAGAACCGTGAAAATATATTACATGCCTTTCACCAAACCCTAAAACGTGGCTGAGGAGCATCTTTCCTATATTTCTAGATCTGTCATCAATGTTTACCTTGACCTCCCGAGCTCTCTCAAGATCATAAGTGAGTTGGGCTACAAGGGATTCAAGTTTCCTCTGAGCCTCCAAGGATCTAAGGAGCTCACTCGTAAGACTAGCCACTTGTTTGGTCATGCCCCATTTCTCTTTTTCAAAAACACCCTCTCTTTCTCCAAACGCTCTCTCTCTCTTTTTATACATAAACTCTCTCTCTCTTTATACACAAACTCTCTCTCTCTCTCTCTCTCTCTCTCTCTCTCTCTCAAAATCACTCTAACTATGGACTCTTTCTCTATCGCCTCTCTTAAATCTTTCTCTAACACGATGATCCTAAGAGCTAACCCTTTGGTTTTCTTTTTAGTTTTAAAAGACTCAGTAGATAAATCGGCGTGCGCGCATTGTTGGTCACACTAGCTCTCACTTCCATCATCCTCACCCTCACTCGCATCGTTTTCACTATCTAGGTGTCCTTGTGAAGTAACATCCTCATCATCATGAGATGCCCTAGACTTACTCACATGACTAGCCATGAATGCGGTGAAGTTATATTCATGTGGTGATTCATCTCCTGAATCCACCGACTCGACCTCTCTATCATCACTAAGGTTTTCATTTAAAGCAGTTTTTCCTTTGCCTTGATGCTTGAATCTAGTTGGACACTCAAAGGCTTCATGACCTCTCCCATCACACTCGTAGCACCTCTTATCTCTCTTAGGAGTGTCCGTGTTATCTTTTTCAAATTTCTTTTTGGATTTACTTTTCTCAAAACATTTTTGTCTTTATAATTGCCATTATTTTTTAGTTTGAGAAACTTCTTGAAATTTTTAGCAAACAGGGCCAACTTATCTAACTCAAAATCATATTCAGGATCTAACGTTTCTTTTTCTCTTCTTTTAGATGTCTCTTATCTCTTTCTAGACAGTCACCTTTCCTAGACTGGGCTTTAAGAGAAATCCTTTTCTCTATAGGTTTAAATATTTTAGGAAACATATAATTTTCATATTTCATAGGTCTGGAGGTGTCCTATGAGTTCTTCTAACCTAGGAGAGTCTAACATTCTTAATTAGTTCAACACATTGACTTTAGGGATGAAACGCTTTGGGAGTGACCTTAAAATATTTTTAACTACTCTTGTCTCAAGTATTTTTCACCAAGATTAAAGTTAATATTGACAATATCTGACATACTTGCATAGAAGTCATCAAAACTTTCAGATTTAATCATGGTTATTGTTTCAAACTGAGTAGTTAAATTTTGCAGTTTAGTTACCTTAACGGAATTTGTACCGTCACATGTAAGCTGTAGGATGTCCCATGCCTCTTTTGACATGGTACACATCATGATATGTCAGAACTCGCTGGGTGAGACGGCTCCTGAAATTGGACTAAGGCCATGTGAATTATATGTGCTCCATTTAAATTCATACTTAGTCCAGTTAGAGATAGGTTTTAGATTTGTCTCATTATCTACGATGACAGTGGGAGGATTCCACCCACTTTCACAAATTAGCCAGACACATTCATCTAAAAATTTTAGAGTATATTTCATGTGAGCTTTCCAATAAGCATAGTTTATCCCATCAAAAACTGGTATCTGATTATATAAGTTTTCCATTGAACTTAAGCTTTTCAAAAATCATTTTTTCTTTAAAAAAAAATCATATCCAGAAAAATTTTGTGGAAAAATTACACAATATAATTGTGTAATTGGATCTGATACCAATTAGAGAGTGCGCTTTCGTTCAAAGTCTAAACTTATTTAATTAAATTCCAATTTTAACTTTAGTTTTAATCAAACCCTAAACATTCATAAGATGCGCTTGGAATCAATAAAAATAACTAGTACGCAATCCAACCAATCACAAGTAGATTCAGGAAAAATCCCCCAAAGGGGCAAAACCATTAATTTCACTATATATTGTAAACCTCGACTTAGATATGCATAGAGAAATATAACATGTTTGACAGACAAATACCCACAAGTGTCTGTTCATCGTCTCCAGGAAGATTTCCCTCAATAACTCCAATGGTCAGCAAGAGATTCCTCAAGAGCTCCAATAATCAGCAGTGGAGATAGGCTTCCTTCTTCACAAGATGTACTACAAGAATGGGTAATATGATCAAAAGGGTTTGACAATAATTCACATATATGATTTTGGAATATTTGGGTGAATCAAATAGGTTTTAACCTAAAAGATTTAAGTCTTAAACCGTAGTAGTTCTGCAGAAAACAGAGTTGTAAAAGACTTACAAAAACCTGATTTTAGAGCAGGCCAGCAAAAAATAAAAAGGCGGTGCAATATCTTTTGAACGACATCTAGAAGGTCGTTCGAATGACACTAGACGCCGTTGAATACCTTAAGAAAAGACCCTAAAAATGAAGTATCAAAAACCAAAACAGTATGTGGTCATTAGATGCATTTAAGAAAAGAGGTATCTCACGACCTAAGAAATGACAAGTACTGTCGTTTGATAAGGTCGTTAGAGCGACATACAAATGTCGTTTGAATGACACCGTGATGCCATTTGAACGATTTAAACAAAAACATTTTTTTAAAACATCCAGCCTTTTTTTAATAGAAGAAGTATTAGGTATAAAACGATATAAAAAGTCTCCCAAATATAAACGTGAATATTATTAACTCTAATTAAACATTATACCTTTAACGAAGTGGAGTTAGTGGAGATCGGTTGAATATGCCTGACGCACATTGAGGATGATGGGTGCGTGTTGTTGATGATGGATGTGTGATGATGGTGCGTGCTGCTAAAGATTTGGATGATGGACGTCAAGGATGAAAGTATAAAGACGTGCAAAATGAAGCGATATACGACATATCAACTATGATCTAGGACAACTCAGAAATTCCTAGTTCTAAAAGGAATTTTATAAAATCATGTCCTTACACAAACTGATGATGACAAATCTGAAAGAAGCAACTATCATAGTTGATTTTGCTGGAAAAATTGCTATGACGTTGGTGAAGGTGATCCTGCTAGTTAAGGAAGGAAACAACTCTAAACTAATTGAGTTTTTAGTGGTAGACATCGACTCGCCCTACCAAGACATCCTTAGAAGGGTATGGCTACACATCATGAGGGAAGTACCCTCAACCTATCACAAAAAATTCAATGCATTTCAAAATAAGGATTAATGGAGATCAGGGACGATCAGGCCATCACTTAAAAGTGTTTCATCACTGCTATCAGGCCTAAACAAGAAAAGAAAAAAAAAAGGAATTCATGCCTGAAATTTCTCAAAACGTATTTGGGTTATCTGAATAGCAATTAAAGTACGGGAGAGTAGAGGTGGAAGAGACAAGAGTTAACCCCGAAGATAGAGTCATAGAAAAACTAGGGGAAATAGTTTTCGGTGGAATCGACTAGAAAGAAAATTTTTGATCTCTACCACACTGTCCGAGGAGGAAAGGAAGGAATGAACTGCTTTGCTGAACCAAAATTAAGATGTGTTCATATGGGAACCGTATGATATGCCTCGGATTGATTCCAAAATCATGTGCCACAAACTTCACATTGACCCAATATGTCCATCGATCACACAAAAGGCTCGTCGCAATATCCCAGAAAATGCCAAGGCAGTAGAGACTGAGATGGGGAAACTTCTGGAGGCAAGGTCCATCAGAGAATTCAATTCTCAAAATGGATCTCAAATCATGTGGTGGTACGAAAAAGAAACGGTAATTGGAGAGTGTGCGTAGACTTCACCGACCTTAACAAGGCTTGTCCCAAATACAATTTCCCTATGCCAAATATAGATCAGTTTGTCAACGCCATAGCAACCCACGAGCTGACGAGCTCGCTGTATGAATACGCAGGGTTCCACCAGATTCCCTCATTTGATCTAGACCAAGGCAAAACTTCATTCATACCCCCTTAGGCCTGTATTGTTATATGATCATGCCTTTTGGCCTAAACAATGTAGGGGTCAAGTACCAAAGATTGGTCACCAATGTTCAAGAAACATTTGGGAGAAATAATGGAGGTGTACATTGGCGATATGCTTGTCAAAAGAAAACTGAAAGCTGATTACTTGAAGTGATTTTCAAAAACCTTTGAATTCCATAGACATTACCAAATGAAGCTCAATGCAAGAAAATTCTCCTCTTGGGTTCAGTCTAAAAAATTCCTAGGATACTTGGTCAGCAAAAGGGAGATTAAGGAAAACCCTGACCAATTAGTCACGACCAATAACATTCAGCCTCCAAAGATGCTACACGAAAATTAAAAGATAACAGGGATGCTAGTAGCCACAAACCATTCCATCTCAGTGTCTTATGAATGATGCCAACCATTTTTTTAATTACTGAAGAAAGATGAAGGCCTCACCTGGAACAAAGAATACTCAAAGGCCCTTGAGGAAATCAAATAGTATCTGAGAAAACCTCCTCTGCTGACTATCCCAGAGCCATGAGATTCTTTTTATCTCTACCTAGTAGTTTTAATCCATATAGTTAGTTCGCCCTTAGTTTGAAAGAAGGAATGACAACATTCACCCGTTTACTATATTAGCAAGATTCTCCCAAACACCGAGGAAACTACCTCCCGCTGGAGAAATTAGACTACTCTTTGGTAATTGCATCTCACAAACTAAAACATGACTTTGAAGCTAATTCAATTATAGTCATCACATCTTTTACCTTCAAAGTTGTTCTTTGAAAGGCCAACCTATGTGGATGGGTGTCCAGATTGTCGATCGAACTTGGGAGGTTTGATATACACTACCGACCAAGAACAATCATTAAGGTACAAGTGTTGGCTTCTTTTATCACAGAATCTATGGGGACAGATTCACCTAGCAACCAACTTGTTGCAGATCGGTTGAAATTCTATGAGATTGACCAATTCAAAAAATGGATACTGCGTATGGATGGCTCCTCTAACTCTAAGGGGCCTAGAGTAGGAATTGTGTCCGTTACACCAGATAATGCCATAATCGAGAAAGGAATCAGTCTTGGATTTGAATCATCCAATAAATGAAGCTGAATACATAGCCTTCATAGCTAGACTACGTAATGATCAATCGTTGGGAGAAAATAATCTTGACGTATATTGCGATTCAAAGCTAGTATCCAACTAAGTAATCGTAGATTTAAATATCCAAGGATGAAAGTATGGAGACATACCTACAGGTGGCTCATAATTTGATATCAAATTTGGAGAAAGTATATATGCAACGTTCCCCCGAGGGCATAAAAGCCTTATCGACAGCTAAGTAGCCCAATGCTCGGCAGTGGACTCTAATCTAAGAAGAACAATTGAAGTGGAATTGCTTGCCAAGCCAAACATTATAAGGCCAGAGGTCACCGAGCATGTTCTCACCGTGTAAAATAGTCCTAGCTGGATGGACCCAATAATTATTTATCTACCAAACAACATCCTGTCGACCGATAAAAAAGATAGCCCACCAAGTCAGGGTTAAAGTTATGCCATTTTACGTGGCGCTCGAAGGAAAACTTTATAAAAGTTCCTTTATATGTCCTTGCCTCCAATTTAAGCATCCAAGTGACGTCGACCAACTTCTTTATGAATTGCACGATGGGATCTATGGAAACCACGCATGAGGGAGGTCTCTTACCTTACGAGCAATCAAAGAAGAGTACCAGTGGCTATGTATACAGAAAGATGGAACCACATATGTCCAGAAGTGTGAAAAGTGCCAAAAGTTCTTCCCCGTGCCTAATCAGCTAGCCAGTGACTTAAAGTCACTAACTAGTCCATGGTCGTTCGCCTAGTGGGAGTTAAATATTGTAAGTCCACTCTAAATAGCAACAAAAAATTGCAAGTATATTGTTCGGCACGGATTACTTCAAAAAATGGATTGAAGAAGAGACACTACATAATATCAGGGCATCGATATGTTCAAGTCCATTTGGAGAAATATCATAACACATTTTGGGGTACCTGATCGTGTGGAAAACCGAGCGTCCGTGTAATACGCTAGTCATTGTTATCGGCTTCCAACCGCGATACAAAAAACCTAAACTATAGCTACACTCTTGTGGAGTATAGTGGTTAGTCTGGGTATCGAATCCTCAGGGAACTAGGACGAGTGAACGTAACGACGTTGGATAGACAGAGAATTCCTAACTTTGACTCTAAAGAAAAAGGAAAATTGATTTGGTTTTGAGATTGATTAAGCTAAATGCGATAATGAAAATGAGCAAAGATGCAACTAAATTACTCTACTGAAATGGAGGATGACTGATGTTTTCAACAACTTTTTATTTTAAATGATGAGAGAAACAGGTCGGGAATACAATCCCCCAACCCTAGTGTAGTGCGGTGATAATATTAATCGTAAATTTATCTGATTGATCTGACCCGGAATTTAGTACTCCCAAGCATTATGTGTACGAGGTTCAAGCCCGCGTCATACCTAATCTGAGGATGAGTAAATCGGTATCGCGATAGTGACACTCAAATTGTACTCTAAATCATCACGAGTACCCAGAGGCAAACGAGATATAAAGATCTACAATTGTTGTGTAACTACGCAATACGGTCATAATCAATCACTAAATTCAGAGGACTAATTTTATACACATGCAACTACCACATCAGGTTGGGTTCATGCATTCCAACCTTTAAAATCCTAGCCTAACATGGTGAATAATAATAAAAGTGATGAAAATAAAAGTTACCAGGATTGAAGAACAAGAACATGCAAGAAGAAATCAAAGATTGAAGAAAAACTCGAAAAGCTCTTGAATTAATGGTGCAAAATATGTGAATCTTTCTCCTAGATGTTCCTACTTGTTATGGAGCTTTTACATCAATGAAATCCTGTTAAAAAGAGTCCTAAGGACTAAATATATAGGCTAGAGGTCGTTTAGAAGAGTCCCCAAAACATAAAACTCTTTTGGCTAAAAGATAAGCACAAAATAAAAATCCCGTATCTGCCAATTTGTCACACTTAGAAAGCGTGACTAATTTTGTAACGGATCTGGGGCGTGACAAATGGGTGAGCCGGTTCGGGTTATGGGTGTACCGGTTCGGGTGAATTCGCTGGTTTCTGGGCCTCTTTTAACACTTAGAATATTTTCCAACTTTCTTCTTTTCTTCCTTGGATTTTTTTCTCAACTTCAAATGATCATAACTCCTTCACCGTAGCTCGGATTTGGGTGCCGTTTTTTTCTAGTATTCTCATTGTTCCAAGATCTTCAACTTTCCATAAGGGCCCATCTCTGGAATCGGGCTAAAGAATTACGAAAATTCCCTTGAACTTGCCTTCCTAGCCTTTCTTCTATGATTTTTCCGCAACTTCAAGGGATCGTAACTCTTTCACCGTAGCTCGGATTTGGGTGCCGTTTTTTCCAGTGTTCTTATAATTGAAAGATATTCAACTTTATACTCGGCCCCACCTCCGGACTAAGGCTGCAAAATTACAAAAATGCCCTTCAACTCCCCGATTCTTGGTTTCTTTCACTATTTTGAGTTCTCTTTTCCATATTTCTTGCATGAAATATCTGTAAAACACATAATAGATACATAAAATACGAAATTCTTGCCAAAAAGGGTTAGTATCATAGATATTAGATAAATCCAAGCTATTTACACCGCACGGGATCATAAAAATACTGAAATTAAGGGGATAAATGTGAAGAATTTATGCCTAATCAAACCCCCCTAACTTAGAACTTTGCGCGTCCTGAGCGATGTAAAAGAATGAGAGTATGAGTCAAGGAACCTTCAAAAACTTTATTGGGATAGAATACCTCTTTCGCGGGCAAGCGATTGCATTTAGCGCATGCAGCAAGCCTTTAAACCTCTAGGTTACCCTAGTAGGACGAGTGGTGTCTCGTGAGGGTTTGCAGAGAATATACCCACAAAATTCAACTCAAAGAAATTTCAAAATATGCAAAAATTGTGTAATTCAAACTTTCCAGAAAATAGTCATCATCAAGTCATATTTACGAGTCTCAAACCTTAGTGCGTGTGTGCGAAGCCGGAAATATAACCGCTAATTTCCACCGATTGATCATTACTTTACTTATTCAAAAATTCGTTTTGATTTCAATTTCCCAAGGAACGCTCTCACAAACGAATCTCTCGGATTATGGCTATTCTCTCGGCATGCGTGATATAAAGAGTAAATGTAATGGAAGCAAATTCACGCCTGCAATTAGAAAGACGAAAACTTTATGGTGAAAGGATCTCATCAACGGATTACGATTTTAAAAATGGGAACATTGATTCTATTTTGCGCACTTAACCTCTTATATTATCTTTTGGTGTCTTAACTCTCCACGCCGTAATCAATTTTCGCAATTTGGACTCGGTTAGGACTTTTTCGGGTTGAAGGTTGCATTGGGTAAAATGAAGGATGTATGGAAGGTTGGAATTGGAAAAGTCATTAATGATGTCCAATTGTGCTTTTTCCGGACTATTGCTCATTTTTTCTTCTTTTTCTATTTTTTTTTTCTGTTTTTTCATTTCTTTTCTTGTTGTTTTTGTTGAGCATACTATTTTGTTTCTTGCCCCTTTATATGCACTTTTTGGACTTAAAATCTGAATTTTCTCATTTTTCACAATTCCGGCTATTTTGGGTTTTTCGGGTTGTCAAACGAAAGCGAAAATTATTCAGCTCAATTTGGGTTGCAAAGGGTGATTTTTTGCTACTTTTTCTGGCCAAAATTTTGGGTGAGAAACGAGGGCCTACTTCATTGTCCAAAATGCCAATTGCGTTACTACATGCGTTTCGAGGTGAATTTAAGTTTAGAGGCTAATTTGGCACGTTTTTCAAGGCAATATTGCACACATTTTTTAAAACCGATCAAAATGAAAAGACTGAGATCCTTGACAACTTATTAAGCGCTAAAAAGAACTTTGAGTTAATAATTAACTCAGATTGATTTAAAAACTCGCAAAACGTGATAGGGTAGAATCTCACCGGGTTTGTTAATCTCCACATTCGTTCGTTAAGTCGTCAATTTTCGCTCAATTTCCATCTTTGGTCAATTTCGGCTTTGTGTATGTTGGATGTTTACAATTTGAGACTCCAATTCGACTTTTAATGATATTTTTGAAAAATTTGAATTCCAATTTTTATTTATTTTGAACAAAAATATTTTTGGATTTTTCAAAATTTTATGATTTTTTTGGAAATTTCTGGGCATTTTTAAAAATTTGTGAAGTTTTAGAAATACACACTTGTGACCCCCCCTAACTTAGACTTTTGCATTGTCCTCAAGCAAAAAGGACGAAAATCTAACTCAAGGCGAATGAAAAGTGCGGAAAAATAAAACAAACAAATATTAAAATGCAACAAGACACTATATGACACTCATGCATGACTCAAAAATACAACAATAATCACCCCATACACGTCGGGGGTGTGATGACCTCTCATCTCTCCACAAACTCACCCGACCCCTTGCACGGGGAATGATGCTCTCCTTGTCACCCCCGTCTTCCTATCATATACTAACAACCGGAATAAGTTGGGACCTCGCCCATAGATAAAGGATAGAGCGGGAGACTCATCGTGACTAATTGGAAAGGGATCCTCATGATGCTGACTCAAAGCGTAGTCTACGTGCGCTGACTCGGAGGGAACACCTAAGTTTCGTTCAATTTTTAAGACACATGGATCGGGCTCTAAGTCGGATGGACCACAACTTTTCTCCTCACTCGCCTTCGGGACCTCTAGTGGTATGGGTGGATGGTGACAAAGAAGGAATTTATCAATTTTACCTTTCCATTCGCTTTCTTCTAGGTGACGAAATGAATCCAATAGAGTTTGGACTTCGTCGTTAAGGCTCTCATCCACCGGACCGAATTCTTTTTCAAAGTCTTCAAGACTTATATCTCCTAATTCTCTTTCTCGAGTGTGTTTTGAACAATTTCGTTCACTCTCTTCTGAAGACTTCTGTGATGTGGATGGTTGGTCATTACGAAGGAATTCATCTATTGTATCTTGCCATTCGCTCTCATCCAGCATCTCCCTCGTAATACTCATCAAATATATATATATATATATATATATATATATATATATATATATATATATATATATATATATATTTTGGGCAAAGTTTTAGATTAACTCGATCTATACCTAAGTCTACCTAATTCCCCGGCAACGGCGCTATTTTGATCGTGTGGAAAACCGAGTGTCCGTGTAATACGCTATTCGTTATTATCGACTTCCAACCGCGATACAAAAAACCTAAACTATAATTACACTCTTGTGGAGTATAGTGGCTAGTCTGGGTATCGAATCCTCAGGGAACTAGGACGAGTGAACGTAATGACGTTGGATAGACAGAGAAATCCTAACTTTGACTCTAAAGAAAAAGGAAAATTGATTTGGTTTTGAGATTGATTAAGCTAAATGCGATAATGAAAATGAGCAAAGATGCAACTAAACTACTCTACTGAAATGGAGGATGACTGATGTTTTCAACAACTTTTTATTTTAAATGATGAGAGAAACAGGTCGGGAATACAATCCCCCAACCC
The DNA here is from genome assembly GCA_949130495.1 of Sambucus nigra. Taxonomy (NCBI): domain Eukaryota; kingdom Viridiplantae; phylum Streptophyta; class Magnoliopsida; order Dipsacales; family Adoxaceae; genus Sambucus; species Sambucus nigra. The sequence goes on along the minus strand of OX422211.1, from coordinate 460,745,666 downwards.
TAGTGTAGTGCGGTGATAATATTAATCGTAAATTTATCTGATTGATCTGACCCGGAATTTAGTTCTCCCAAGCATTATGTATACGAGGTTCAAGCCCGCGTCATACCTAATCTGAGGATGAGTAAATCGGTATCGCGATAGTGACACTCAAATTGTACTCTAAATCATCACGAGTACCCAGAGGCAAACGAGATATAAAGATCTAAAATTGTTGTGTAACTACGCAATACGGTCATAACCAATCACTAAATTCAGAGGACTAATTTTATACACATGCTACTACCACATCAGGTTGGGTTCATGCATTCCAACCTTTAAAATCCTAGCCTAACATGGTGAATAATAATAAAAGTGATGAAAATAAAAGTTACCAGGATTGAAGAACAAGAACATGCAAGAAGAAATCAAAGATTGAAGAAAAACTCGAAAAGCTCTTGAATTAATGGTGCAAAATATGTGAATCTTTCTCCTAGATGTTCCTACTTGTTATGGAGCTTTTACATCAATGAAATCCTCTTAAAAAGAGTCTTAAGGACTAAATATATAGGCTAGAGGTCGTTTAGAAGAGTCCCCAAAACATAAAACTCTTTTGGCTAAAAGATAAGCACAAAATAAAAATGGGCGAACCGGTTCGGGTTATGGGTGTACCGGTTCGGGTGAATTCGCTGGTTTCTGGGCCTCTTTCAACACTTAGAATATTTTCCCACTTTCTTCTTTTCTTCCTTGGATTCTTTTCTCAGCTTCAAATGATCATAACTCCTTCACCGTAGCTCGGATTTGGGTGACGTTTTTTCCAGTATTCTCATTGTTACGAGATCTTCAACTTTCCAGAAGGCCCCACCTCCGGAATCGGGCTAAAGAATTACGAAAATGCCCTTGAACTTGCCTTCCTAGCTTTTCTTCTATGATTTTTTCGCAACTTCAAGGGATCGTAACTCTTTCACCGTAGCTCGGAATTGGGTGCCGTTTTTTCCAGTGTTCTTATAATTGAAAGATATTCAAATTTATACTCGGCCCCACCTCCGGACTAAGGCTGGAAAATTACAAAAATTCCCTTCAACTCCCCGATTCTTGGTTTCTTTCACTATTTTGAGTTCTCTTTTCCATCTTTCTTGCATGAAATATCTGTAAAACACATAAGAGATACACAAAATACGAAATTCTTGCCAAAAAGGGTTAGTATCATAGATATGAGATAAATCCAAGCTATTTACACCGCACGGGATCATAAAAATACTGAAATTAAGGGGATAAATATGAAGAATTTATGCATAATCAGTACCCTAGACAATCATCACAAACAACAGGACACGTTTTAAAAGTGGACCCTTCTAGGGTTTTTGCCATAATTATGGCATAAAATACCATTTAAGCTCTATGGACTACCCCCAAAACAATAGGCAATAAGAGGTTTACAAAAAAATAATGCTCGATGGAATGATGAAGAGATTAGAGAAAGCAAAGGGAGCTTGGGTGAGCTTTCCCATATTTTGTGGGCATATCGCATTATGCTAAGAACGAATATAGGGGAAATGCCCTTCGCTCTATATAGGATGAAGGTCGTCATTCCTCTAAAAGCTAGTCTGCCAAATATAAGAACCACTATTACCGAACAGGGTACAAACGGTGAAGCACTGAGGACTTAACTAGATGTAGCCGAGAGCGAAAGGTATTGGACATGATAAAATTGGCCTCCTACCAAAAACAGCCAGCAAAGCATTACAATAAGGGTGTTAATCCTAGGAAATTCAAGATCGGCGACTACATCCTCAGAAAAGTCCTCGACAATGCTAAAAATCCTTTGAGCGGTAAGTTGGGGCCAAATTGGGAAGGACCATTCAAAGTCATCAGGAACGCTTTTCCAGGACCCTACCACTTAGAAATAATAGAGGGAAGAGAGATACCAAGAGCATGGAATGAAGCCAAGATTAAGAAATTGTACTTTTAAATTTTCCCTTTTTGCTCTTACCTAAACTATTCTAGGATATTTTTAGCTTGTCTAGTTTTATTAGTTTTATGAAGTATTTCATTCAGAACTTATGATGCCCGCAGACTGTTTTTTCAATAAAGACTAAATAGCTCATTTGGCTACTCAACATTCTTCCAAAATGGCAGGCTTACATTTTAATTAACGGTTAAAGCATTGATCAACATTAACTTAGTGTATTACAATTGAAAGTTGTTTAATTACAATTAAACTCAAGTTAAAAAAAACATGAAAACCTTATGAATTGACCAAACAAATAAAAGACTTACATGGGATCGTTAGGCACTAAATAAACCCGACATTTGTCGGATAAAGTTTTTAAACGGGTAGATGGCCCTAAAACGAGGTGCATTTTTTGCATAATTTTTTCTAGGCCTAAGGTGATGTGACAACATAAACTAAAAGGTAAGACACAATAATAAAATATATGGTCGACATAATGAAATGAAAAAAATGAAAAATAACGATATTATATAACCAACTTTTTGTTACAAAAAAGTTATAATTGACAAAAACTCCATATACAATGACGAAATGACAAAATAAATAATAATTACCATTAGCGAGCAAGTATTGCATCAATAACTCGCCTTCGATTATCATCTAGATTCGATAGGAACTCATCATCACTCTTATACGAGGACAAATAACTCTTGGCCAACTGAAGAAGGATGATATCTATTGGATATGCTGGACAAATAGCCTGTTACCAGTACCAGAGCACAGAGTCCTTAGGACCTTTTAGTAACCCCAGGCATTCAATCAACCATGCTTGTAATCCCTTTACTTTGCCTCATCTAACTTAATGGGGACATCCATCCATCCTTCCTCATATCCACCAGACCACACTGCCCCAGGACCCATTCTAAAAAGGTAACACAACTTAAGTATGTAGTAGCTAAGACCCATTGTCATAATAGCAACCCTTCTTCGATTATCTTCTACCTCATTAATCTGTTTTTTGAAGGAATCATTCCTAGATTGTAGAAGAACCCCAACATCTCCGATGTCTTTGGCTTCAGTGAGCTACTTTATTAAGGAGTAACTTCGTCCTTCATGAGGGTAACTACATCACCCAAGTCCTTCACATAGTCTTTCAGTTTCTCCACGAAGGCAGACAACACTTTATAAGCTTCAATTATCTTTTTAAGAGATTTTTTAGAAGAAATAAAAGCATGGAGAGCTTGGGCACTAGACTCCCAAACAAGAATGGCATCTAGACTACCTGTAATAAAAGGGATTTCTTTGGGAACAATGATATGCTATAGAAAGTAAGAATCAAAAGGGAAAATTCAGCAATAACATAAGATATAATTAATAGTTAAAATGACCAGGGCCCTTACAAACGAAGATCAATAGAAAATACAAGTATTCACAGGCTAAATATTTTTAATTAGTCTCCGTGTCCTTCATCTGCTCTTACATATCTAGATGAACTCTTGGTCAGTAGGAGCATCTATTTAATCCACTCATCTGCCTTCAGTGGGGAACCAAGATTTTGCTCTCCAAAGAGTTCAGAATTGCCCGTGACATTTACCCTCACTAGCTCAGCATACCTCCCTTCTTGAAGTTGGACTTCTTAATGAAATCCAACTAACATTTAACATCTTCACAAGCCTCAGTGTAGCCTTTATCATAGCAGGCCTCCTTAGTCGCAGCAAGCTGATCATATTCCTTATGCATACAATTACGTTCGATCACAAGTTGATCACCTTCGACCTTCAGTTGGTTGTGAGCAAACTTTAGTTGGTCGCGTTCGTCTTTCGTCATGTTTATGGCCGCATTGGTGGAATTCTTCTCATCATTATATTCCCTTTTGGTAGCATCAAGAGCATCCTTGGACTTATCCAAGTCCATTGTCCAGTCAATTTTAATTTTGGACTTCTCAGAGCAATTTTCCATAATGGCGACGAAGCCCGCCATAAAATGTAAGCAGGGAAATAAGGATTATTGCCTTAGATAAACACGCCCACATTTATATTAATGTATACAATGGTATGTTTAGAATATTTTTAATAATATATAATACTTTCCCCCATAATTTCAATCATAGATTTGAAATTTGAAGTCGAATAGAATTTTATTTACTACCTCGATTATCAACCTCCAAAGGCTTTGTTTTTCCTTTGAAGTACAATGACTTTAGCGCATAAAACCATGTGCTATTACATTAATGTTTATTTGGACCAACACATATGGCCATTTAGAATGTAAACATTTTTTCATTCTAAATAAAAGTTAGTTGAGATAAGTTTCTCGACTTTAGTAATTTCTACATTTAATTGTACATTCCTTATCATTCTATATGCCCACAAATGCACTTCTGACATTGTGGATGAACCTTAAAAGGAGCATTGACTAAATAACTTTCTCTTAGTGGCGCCATTCTAAGACACATTCGTCTTTAGTTATCTTAAATTCAATGATCAAAGTGAGAATAATTTGATTTGACCTTCTTTAAAGCAGTCGTGAAACCACTCGGCTCTGAATCCCTTAATTATTTCTGTGGATTTATAATTTAATTTTACCATCTTTAAAGCAATTGTTGAACCACTCGATTCTGAATTTCAGATTATAAATCCAATGAATAGATCTATAATCACAATACATAATTTATACCTAATTTCACTTTACAACTTCACATACCTCTCCCTTCTCTCCCACGTAAGCCTACCCTAGGGTTTGCACGGCAGCTACCAATCCCCCACCTCATAATTATCCTAAACCACCAGATATTCCCAATGTTTGTTCAAGGTCATTTTCTTCTGTTGTTGCAGTTCAAATGAACCTAACCTTGTTTTGAAAAAAATCAACATCTTTTAGAGGAGAACTAGCATTAATGTTTTCTATGGAGGATATTGAATCTTTAGACAAACCCTTTGAACATGCATTGGTATGGAAGTTCTCGCATTGGAGGCCATCAATGGAGGTATTAAGGAAGGTATTTCAGACATTCTCTCTTAAAACTAGATTCAATATTGGTCTACTGGATCAAAAGCATATCCTCATCAGGTTGAATAGTGAAGAGGATTATGCGAGATTGTGGATGAGAGAATCTTGGTCCATGAAGAGATATCATATACGTACATTCAAGTGGACACTTGATTTTAGGCCTGATATTAAAGTAGTACCCTCCTATCTTGATAAGTTTTCTTCATCTACCAATTCATTTTTTCTTAAATTCATCCCTATACTCAATTTCTCAATTGATTGGCAAACCCCGAAGATTAGTCTCTCTAAGGATGAAATGAATAGGCCAAATTTGGATATAGTTTGTGTGGAAGTGGATCTTTTGAAATCAATACCTCGAAGAGTGTTGATTGACTGTGGTCCAGGAGGATTTTGGCAAGATGTTAGTATTTAGTATCTTCCCAAGTACTTCTCGTATTGTTAAAAGAAAGGGTATGATATCAGCAACTGTATAATAAAAGATCCAACCATAAAGACAACAGTTAAGAATAAGGCAAATGGAAAGAAGATGATTGAAAGTAGATAGAAGCAAAAGTAGGTGGACCAAGAAGATCAGAAGGAGAACCAAGAAATGGATAGAGATGATGACAATAATGGTGTAAAAGTGACCAGTAATCAGATTGAAGGAGCCCAGTCAGATCATGGAGGAAATGAAGAAACAAATTTAGAGAAATGTGGAATTGAAATATTGAAGGAGAGATTAATGTATCATAGTGATAGCAAACTAATTATTAAGTGGACAAGACAAAGACAGATCAAGGATCATATCAAGAGAATTCAAAATGAAGATTTAAGTGCCCATAAAGTGATCATGGTTGATAACTATGCATTGTACCCTAGAGCAACTGAGATCCCAAGTTATGACAGTAATGCAGCTGATGATCATTTATATGGATGTAATGAATAACCAACCATTTAACATTCACATAAACACTATCATAGGAATAATTAGTAGAAAGAAATAACAGAGTCTAGAGTAGCACTCTAACTATAGTCTCAATGCCAAACAATCCCAATACAAAAGTCTGAACATCTAAATAAATCCAACAACTGAAATGAAAGTTTGAAACTGCTATCTCTAAATGAAAAGGGGCTCCATGCCCTAACTGATGTAGATAACTCTGTAATAATTAAAGATATATGGTGGTGGCGTATAATACCAAGATCGTGTAACTTCCACAGCAGCTATAACACGTTAATAAAATGGAACTCCTATGCTTGGCGTCCCTGTGGCTGGGCTCCTAAAAGATTTTTACAAAACAAAATAGATTTGGAAGAAAACGGGTCAGAGCCCGATGTGAAAAAATATAGTTTAAAAACATCAAGTATTTAAATTGCATTAAACAGTAAATATCATATACATGTTAGTCACGTGCTCTCACTTGAAATTCTCACCCCTCAACTATTGTGCATGCCTAACGCATATTTATTACCCATACTAGCTGCGCTACCCACCTATTTTGTTGGTACAAAATCTTTGTATATAGGGATTACTATATTGAGCCACCCATATTACTCAAATACCATGAAATTCCATTACCATTATTTATTAGTCATTTTGAAGTAACTTAATACTCATTATGAATTTCCACAAGTTTACATTATTCTATAGGTCTCATCCTAACTCATCTACCAAGCAACGAAGTAGAACAATCTCAAGCATATATTTATATCACTCTAAGTACATATATACACCTATGGAACCCTTAAGCTGAGCTGCAGTGCATGCATACTCTGCTATCGAATCACGATACATCACATACGTAAGGATCACGAGTTTTGAATCACTCAGGAACCGTATCAATACAAATCACACATATTGAAGGCAAATATAGTTCACATACCTATGGGTCACGCACATACTTACGCTCCCATAGCCATCTGACTTATCAACTCACAAAAAAGCCTTCACAGTCCTATGTTCTCGAGGTACCAAATCTAAATCCCCCCTCAGGCACACAAGACAAGATTGTCCTCTTCCTACAACCTCCAGTGATAGCAAGTATGAGAGGTATGTCATACACATAATAATCCATATGCTAGGTAATCACATAACCTAAGTAATCATAATTTCAATATAGGTATACTCCTATCCTATATTACAAGTCTCATACGTAGTATAGTATCATCCCGATTATTCTACATAATATATTTAGCACGATAACTCTTGCCGTCTAAATCCAAGTGCTTAAACCTATCCCAAAAGGTTACTAAGTCTCCCACTTGTCTCTAAGGAAATTTCGATAATTTAAAGTCCCCCTACTACTGTCTCTAACCTTAAGTTATTGTTTATCCAAATTCAATTCAAGTTCCCCAAATTTCCAACCGTAACTCACTCGTCGGACACTCGTAAGTTTATCATTTAATCCCAAACCAAACTAATATTTTTCGGGCCTCAAATACACCCCTACTGATCTTCCCTAAGTCCCAATATGTTAAAATAGTACGCACTAATAATTCTTAAAAGACGAGATTGGTTAAACCTTAAAAGGAAATTTTATCACAAATACAGGTGAAGTCGATTGATCGAAAGGAAGGGTCATTCGATCAAACCAGCCGATCGATCGACATTCATGGTCGATTGATCGATCCATCAGGTATGGCTGTCATTCTGCATAATATAACCTACGGGTTTCTTCAATTTCATACCTCCAATCCTCTATTTTAATGTTATAAACTCCCAAATACTTATACTAAAGGTTACACCAACATAAATACATAATTTCTAACGTCTGAGAATCATAAAATTATCATGGGGCGTAATTATCTTGGATCAAAACATGTGTTTTCATAAAAAAACTTGTTCATCAATTTTTCTTCAACATAAAATATCTCAACATTAACTCGTGAATTTCTATACATGAATCATGATTTCATTGTCTCGACATATCAGAAGTTCAACTACATGCAAAACCTACCTATATTCTAGATTAAATTCTCCTAATTCATGAAATTATCATTATTTCAAGTTTAGTCTCTAATTCTAAACTACCATGGATAATATATTTGCTGAATCATAACAAGTTAAATCACTTGCCTAAAATGGAAGTTATGATCCTTAGGAGAAGATGATACCGTCGATTCTCTCTTTCCAATCATAAATTCGACGGTGATGGTGGTGTAAGGTGGTTGTTTGGCCCTAGTGACCTTTGGAAATCCTTCCTTGCTCTCTACTTCTCTCTCTCAAGTTTGTATCAACTAATAAACCTAATGATCCTAAGGGTTGGCTGATATATTTAACCTAAATTTCATAGGTCACTATTCATCAATTAGTAAAATGACTAAAATACCCTCTTGGGTTGCCAATTTGGCCTAAAAATGCTCCGGGACCTAAACTAAACCCCTAAGTAGTGTTTTCTGACTATATCGACCCTTCCGGACACATTGGCTCACTCAAAATGACCATAATGGTGACATAAAATAAACTTCTTTATAATCCATTAAATTGGTCTCGACACGACTCACACGCGCGTCCCAATTTTATCGAAATTGTCGTGTATTTCACTCGTGACAATTCTAATAAGTTCATAATCATATATTACTATACTCGCTCTGTATTATTCAACATAATTACTATAATCAAATACTAACTCTCTTATCTCTAGTATTTAAATCCAGATTAATTACCAATTAATTTCCCATTTTTAATTCAATTAATCCTATAATTAAAATCAGTGAAATCATACTTCCCCCCTGATAATGGAATTTCGCCCAAAATTCAGAAATAAAGGTATACCTGGTAAAAATAATTCTGGATATTTATCGGGCATCTCATCCTCGCGCTCCTAGGTAGACTCTTCGGCATTATGATGCCTCCACTTAACACGTACTAGCGGTACTAGCTTCGATCTCAATTTCCTCTCGCTACGATCTAGGATAGCAACCCCCGCCTCCTCGTAGGAATTATTAAGCTGCAAATCAATCTCCTCCAAAGGAATGTGAGTATGGGTCAACTCATCCCGAAGATAGCTACTCAGTGAAGAAATATGGAACATGTCATGAATCCTATGCAAGTGCTCCGGTACCCCAAGATGCTTGTTTAGAAAATATGAAAAAATGTAAAGACTAATTTATCTAAAAACCTACATATTCAGGTATGTTCTCATTTGCCTCAGCTATGACCCTTTGTAAGATTCACTACTCCACCTTCATTATTTTGTCTCAGATTTGGGATGCTAATATTACTCAGAAAATATCCATTAATTCATGGAGAATTCTGAATTGTTGCTTGCCTCTTGATGATGTGATTTAAGAGTTAGGAATTAAATTATTGCTTAGATTCCATGTCTGCCAAAACTAGTGTGAGTCTTCTTATCACTTCTTTTTGCAGTTCAGGTAAACAAAGCATATTTGGATTTTTTCAATGATCTAATGGGAGCTAAAATTGATAGAAACTCAATTTCTACCATGTTTGATGAGCTTGTGGTACAATGATAAGACAATAGATTAGTTGTATTTTCAGGGAAAAGCAATTCCAAATATTATTTGTTAGGAAATTTGATAGGGGATAAACTATGGTATTTATGAGTCCAAAAAATTTAACTATCTTCGTGTCATTAATTAAGCCATTTCCCCCATTTCAAATATGTGCAAAGGTATCACATTAGAAAGTCGTGTCAAAAACTTTGATTATAGGATTATAAAAGTGTTTGATTTGGCCATTGACCCTCCCAATAGGATTCCCAAAGTTATCCATTGGCTCCCTCAAATGCAAAACTAGTTTAAGTTGAATATTGATGGTGCTTTTAAAGGAACTCCAAGGCATAGTGGTTATGGGGGCATTATTATAGATTATAAATCTCAGTTTGTCTTTAGGTTTGAAAACTCAAATGGCCTTGGAACTAACACTGAAGTGGAGATATTGGCTTTGAAGATGGTCATTCAAGTTTAGATTAACAACAACATTATTGAAGAAATTGAAGAAATTGGTATAGACTTGTTCACCAACTCCAACGACAACATTAATTATTGAAGATGGTCGTTAATTCATTATGATTGAAGATGGTCGTTAATTAATGTTGTCGTTAATTATTGAAGAAAATTATTCAAGTCTATACCAATTTCTTTAACGGATCAAAACATCAATTCAAGGCAAGTGTTTATTAATTGCTTTCCTTAGCAATATTTGTGTTCATGTTACTCTAGTTAATTCCTCCATTGCTATGAAAGTTGAATTTGGTGACAAATTTGGGAGAATTAGTCATAAATTAGAACTGATTTGATTAAAGTTTGATTTCCTCATGTAGATAGGACTATGTCCACGAATATATGATAATTTTATGATTTAATCTGGGTTTAACTTAGAGTTTTACATATAAATTTGAGAAGTAGGGTTCTTGATATTTAAATTTGGTGATTTTGAATTTATTGATGATTAGTGATGATTTAATTATGATATACTATTGGAAATCATATATAAATGTTGGGTAGCTGATTGGAATTGAATTATTGGTGTTTGAGTTGATTATTTTAGAGGTTTTAAGTTTGAAAATGGTGGAAAACAAAACTATTAAGGGTGTAAAACGTAGCAGGTCTGCTGGGGAGGGGAAATGCTTAATCTCTTTCGAACGATATTTAGCCTAGTTCGAAAGAGAATCGCTCTCGCGAGATGTCATTCAGACGACATCAAACCTGGTTCAAACGATAGGTCCAAAATCTGGAAAATTCCATTTTTGCCCAATTAGATTTGCACAGTTATTTTAAGAGAGGAAAACTGTCATTTGATGATTTTACCAAATTGCATAATCACTAGGGAATATTCATAGAGTAATACCCTAAATATTTGGAAAGCTGAATTGACCTTGGAAATTTCTAGAGAGGAAATAATCAAAATAATTATATTATAAGTAGTAATGAGAAAATACTACGTATGGAAAATACATGTAAGGGTTGGGTGAATACCTTGAATTTTAATGGGATGTGGGAATGCCTATTATATGATGATGATTATTGTGTGTATAACATACCTACACTGCTTGCTATCGGGAGGAGGTTTTCACGCAGTGGACAGTCTTATCTTAGGTGACCCAATGGGTGGATATTTTACTTGTATTCAGAGTATATTAACTTTGTTTGTGCTATCTGAGATGTAGGATAGTTTTGACGGCTGAATGGAGACGTAGGTATGTGCGTGACCCATTTAGCTCAGGAATATACTCGCCTCCAATATTTTTGCTTTGAATTTATGGTTTGAGAGAGATTGAACCAGTAGTCCTCCATGCAGTGCGTGATTCCCCGGGACATGATAGCAGAGTATGCATTATACCAAGTGGTCTTAACCTAAGGGTGCAGGATTAATATATGTATATGTATAGGGATGATGTGACTATATATATATATATATATATATATGCACTTGTGGAAAAATTCTACTGTGTGAAATTAGTAGATATAATATTGTTGATAATTGAAACAATCTCAGTAGGTAAAATATTTACTAACAGAACAGTGAATATGAAAGGTGGTTATCTGGATTAAATTATTCTAATAACGTATTGTATGGGCGATACGGGTGACCCCTACGGAATATAATTTAAAATGTAAGTTTATTATTTAGTTGGATACATTATATATTACTAGGTTAGGATAGACGTACGTTAGGCGTGCACAATAGTGGAGATGTGAGAATCTCATGTGAGAGTTCGAAACTAACATGCACATAATACTTGCATCATTGAAGTTTTAAATACTTGGTAAAACAAATATTTTTACAACTCGGGCTCTGAACTATTTCTTGCTATTCTCCTCTCTTTTTCTATATTTATATTATGTATCAGGTGCCCACCCAGAGGGTTACCAGACTTAGACGCGTGGATCGTTTAGCGAGATGCGGAAGTTGTGTGAGTTGTAGGTCCTTATACTTAGGCGCCTCTATCAGTTCCTTCTCTTCCATTCAGACACTTCATTTAGGGCATGCTTCTCACATTCTCAGTCGTTTCATTAGAGATTGTACTCAGTTTACTTTAGTAGTTTATTTCTGTTGAACTTGTGGATTTTATGGTTTGTTGGTTTGAGACTTTGAACTAGAATGTTTTATCCATACTGATTTATTTTAGTACTTGATTTATGTCTAGTATTTATTATATTTATGTGGAATGTGGATAGCTTATAACTTAAAGAGGGGAAATTTATTAATGGATTATTTGAGTATAATTAAAATTAAATGTTTTGACACTTAGCTTAATTATTTATTAGATGATAAATTAAGAAATTATTTTTCAACAGTGATGCTAAGAATGAACCGCCCGGTCACTTCAGTTTAATTTAATAAAGGACTGATCACATGTTACTTAATTAGGCGGGGTGTCACATCATAGTGGGTACGAATTGGCAGGAAATGGGCCACTTTGGTCAGTCGATCCACTATCACCCAAATGAAATCGTGACCTCGCTGCGACGTCAACAGCCCTGTAATAAAATTCACTGGGACACTTTCTCACTTCCACATGGGAATCTCCAGTGGCTGTAGCATCCTTGAAGGCCTCTGATGGTTAACTTTCACCAGTTGACAAGTAACACACATCGAGACAAACTCTTCTATGTCTTGCTTTATCCCTGACCACCAGTATTGTCACCTCATGTCCTGGTACATCTTATCCGCACTAGGATGTACCGCAAACCTCAAACCGTGGGACTCAGTCATCACTGCATGTCTCATATCCTCATCCTTTGGCACTATAAATCTCCCATTAAAACGTAGACCACCCTCTGAGCTAACCGAATAGGACTCTGTATCCTCAGCTAATAACTGACATACTCGGTCCTAACAAAATTGATCCTAACAAAATCTTCAATTAATGAAAATTTTAATTAATTATTGAATATGGTCGTTAATTAATTAATTAATGTTATCGTTAATTAAATATCAATAATTTTCTTCAATAATTAACGACAACATTTCAATCTGAACAAAATTGATGTTGTCGTTAATTAATTAATGTTGTCATTAATTAAAGCATCCGTTGAAGATGGTTCTTAATTATTGAAGAAATTGATAAAGACTTGTTCCTCGTCTTTCGATCTATGCTTTGGTGGGATTTGTGTGTGAGTTCTTGGGTTTTGCACCAAGAATACCTACGGACTCTCTCCTTCTTCCTTTGTGGTTCTCTCTTTCTCTCTCATAGGTTTAGAAACTGGCAGACACCCTCTCACCCTCGTACCCTCTATTTTATTTTTCTAATTTTCGTCCATATTATTTACCCAAAATCCAAAGGATAAAAAATTCCTCTGTGGGGTGCCGGTTAGGCCTAAAAATATTCTCGAGTCCAAATAAAATACCCGAGTAGAGTTTTTTTACTATCTCAATCCTTTTGGACTCCATGGCACACTCGAAATGACCACACGAGTTACTTAAAAATAATTTATCTTTTTATTCCATTCAATTAGTCCTGACACAACTCACACACGCGTCCTGACTTAAAAATACCAAACTGTCATATTTCACAATCCGACAATTTATAAAATTTCAAAATTCCAAATTACATATCCACACAGTAATATTCAATAATTTTAATCAATAAGTATTAACCCTTGGCATGCTAGTTAATAATTATTTTAATCTGAATTAATTAATAAATAAATTTTTCTCACCTTTTAATTAATCCAACAATCATAATTAATCTCCTGATTATTTAATATCATAAAAATACGGGGTGTTACATACTCCCCCCTTACAACAAAATTTCATCCCGAAATTCGAAAGAAGTATTCTAGGTACAAACAACGTTGTGGATATGTTTTGCATCGCATCATTGCGCTCATAATTAAACTAATCCATACCACCCATATAGTACACTATTAAATACCCTTAATAACAAGCACCCCACATTTGTTCGTTTTCACGTAGGTTCTTGCCCAAGCCGTATCATTTAAGTTTCACGACTTAAACTTAATTTTAGATATTTACTATCTAGCCTTCTACTATTCTCACCTTAGTCGATTAATTATCCTTTAGATACATAAGTTCTCGTCTCGTGATGATCGAACATAAGTAGGTTATTTGAGCAGTATATTGCACACATTATATACTATAAGTATTAAATCATCTCCGATCTTCGCAATAGTACCTGGTACCCCACCTTTAACTCACAAGCATGAGAACAATAAGGCTTTATGTGCCATACCTCAACTTGCACCTTGCCCAAAAGTGAACTTATATGAGTTATTGTACACAAACTCCACTAGTGGAAGGGACTGCTCTCGCCCTCCCCTGAGATTTAAAGGTACACATATAATTTATTCTTCAACATTTGACTAGTTTGCTTGTTCTACCCATTTGTCTGCGGATGATAGGTCATACTCAATCACAACTCGTATCCAAAGCCTCGTGAACACTTTTCCAAAATCGAAAGACAAAGATTTTATCCCAATCGGACATGATATCAAGCGGTACCCCATATAACCTCACTATATCGATTATAAAGATCTGCGCATATTGTCCCGCAGTATGACCAGTCCTAACTGGCATAACGTGACCTACTTCGATCAGCCGATACATTATCACCCATATTGGATCGTAACCCCCTTAGCAATAAAATCCTTGGGAGTACTCTCCCATTCCTATTTTGAAATCCCTAACGATTGAAGAAACCCTTACCGGTCTCGGGTGGTCCGCCCTTTCCAATGGACAGGTGACCTATTACAAAATGAATTAAGAAATATTTCTCTTCATTAAATCCCATCACTACTGTCATTAATAAAATTATATCTCAAATTTACCTCTAATCATGATCCGTGTGACTTTGCCTCACCGCGTGTCATTGCTCCTTCCCCCACTCTAAAAATCAGTTTCTCGTGAAACGAACGCCTCCGACAAATCTTAAGGAATAAACTTCGAATCCCCGGGATAAATGTTGTTGAATTCACATGACAATCGCAATTTACTGCTTAATACCATACCATTCTCGTGAGCATATAATCAAGTCCTGATATCTCCACTTATATCTTCATTTACCTTATCCCATACGTTCCGAACGAAAACAAGATCAAGATTCAATTACCTAGGGCGCCCATACACCCCATGCCTCACGCATTATTGTATCAATGGAATATATCCTCACATCATAGTGGAATTATTAACTCTCAAATATACTCATATATGTACAATTACTAAGGTACGAATCCCATGCACTATTATCCAAACTTCTCTCCAACCGATGTTCGTTAGTTTCATGCGTGGGATGCCCCGCCAAGCGAAATCCAAATAAGGAACCCCCCGATACACTACTACCGAACATTATCAGTTGTTGAGATACGTAAGATCCTCAGACCACAGTATGTACCTTCCCACAATCTTCGTATGTTTCCATATTAATCTACGTATGTCCTTAAAAATAACATAAAACATGGCGCTCTCACTATCCCAAGTTTTCGGCGCTATATATAACAAGTTATATTTCGTTGCTTGATAAAAAACAAAAATTATCCTGAGTCACATCAGTAATTAAATGCCTATGCACCGGGATCACATCTGACGAGACAACAAACTCATTGAAGTCTACGATATCATGAAGTTTTCATATATATATATATATATATATATATATATATATATGTGTGTGTGTGTGTGTGTGTGTGTGTGTGTATGTGTGTGTGTGTGTGTATGTATATGGAGGCCCAACCCTATTTGGGATGACGCCTTACCAAAATAATATTACTCCCCCGGAGTACCCAACGCGATAGTCTATCACTCCATCTACTATCGTTCAAACATTGTAATTTTCACTACACATTACAATAATAAGATGTACTTTACTAACTCAATGCAGTAGTAAAATTATGACAATAAAATATGCTTTTAGTGCCCACCCGGCATACTCACGGGTGACATCTAAAGAGTACCTTTACACATGATTAATACATTTATAACCAGACTGTCCAAAACTAATGTACCCACTAAACTCTTTTAGTGTTAAAAATTCATATATGTATTGTGACACACCCATGTCACTTGACCTAAACCTTTTCTCACAAGGATGAAACAAAACTTCATCAATCTCTCCTAATCGTATGGTTCTTACATGCACTTCTCACGGCCAAAATAACTCATAATCAATTGCACTCGTCATACATCAGGAATTTCATCCAATAGTTTCCCCCTCCTCGTTGTGGGCAAATTATCTTGTTCTATGGCTTACACAACCATCACTGAAATGTTGGCCTAACGTCTCTAGGCCTCACTTATGGATTTACTGGCCACCCATTTCTTCTTGGGCCCCACTGACCCTGAGGATTAATATGCTACTGTTACCGAGGACTCCACTGGTCCTGCCTAAGCCTACCACTCTCGAGTTATAACTTCTTGGGCTCAATTCTCTTGACCCAATTCCTTCTCTGAAAATCACACTCCTCCGTTTATTATGCTTAAATGGCATGGTTTACCATCCTCAAATCTTATTGGTTGCACTGCTCAACGTGGACACATCCAACACTGGTATTCCCATTCCCTACACATAGGGAAACTTCACGAGCCATTTTGGAATATCCTTCCCTTGGACTGGCAATCTTAGCTCCAACTGGAGCCATACTGTAGGGTGCACGGGCTATTAGTCGAGTGCCCGGCATCAAATCTATAACACAATCTATCTCTCGACTAGGTGGTAGTCCCGTTATATCTTGGAACACATTAGAAAGCTCGCGAACTATAGAAGTCGAATCAATGGGAATTTTTATCTCCTTAGAGGTCCCCTCCTCTATGTAATATAAGTAGGTGGACGATCCTCCCTCAGGACGAGGCATCGCCACCAGAAATATCTTCGACCCAGGATAGTAAAATAATGCTCCTACTGAAACAGTTTATCATGGCTCTATTAGCAATAATCCAATACATGCCAATAATGGCGTCATGCTCGTGCATATCTAGGACTAGCATATTTGCAGGCAGGATCAGACTCCCAATCTCTATACCTACTCCCCGGCATATAAAGAAAATCAATGACCCATTATCTAGTGGTGATTCAACACATGTAATCATACTAATGGTCGTGTCTAACAATCCTGGGGCCCATGAAAATCTTACGACTATGAACGAATGTGAAGCCATATTAAACAAAATATAACCCATAATTCCCAGAAATAGAGAATATACCTTCGATGGCGGTTTGTGGCTGCTAAACAGTTGCCTGCTGAACGTTGATCACACATCCATATGGTATCTTCCCCTGCTGTTGGGGATCTTGCCCTTTTCTAGACAATCCTGCCTGTTATGACCCATCCTTCCACAATTGAAGCATCTACCAACAAATTATATCACATTACGACTCTGTTGATTTCGGCCCTGTTACTCAATTCTACCTCTTCTTTGGCCCTGTTGAGCATCTTGATGATAGACAATATCAGGTTGAGGACAGTCCCTCTACTTGTGACCCTATTGTTCACACTTATAGCAGAGTTCTAAAAGTCTTCACTTTCTTTGGCCTTTTCGTCCTTATTGGTCGGGTCAGGGCTTTTCCCCAGCCTAATCTGGACAAGTTTGATGCTTATGGTCGTCTTTTTCGCATTTGAAACACCTTTTTATGACATCATTATGTCCCTGGCAATGTTGGCCCTGATGCTTTTGGCTTTTCATGCAATTCCTATTACCTTTGAGGTCTTTACGACCCTGAGGAACTTGTTGTTGCGATATTGGTGCCTTCCCACAATTGCTAACCCTAGTCATGTCAGATTGACTATTTTCCCTTATTCTTTTGCGTCCTATAATCCGCATACTATGATCTAGGTACTGTAAGACTGCAGTGGTATCTCCCTGTGCCACAATACCTGCTGTTTCGGCGATTGATACTCTCTCCAGGGGTACCTAAGGTATCAGCTGACCTTGCTCAATGACTCCCCCAGCAGTGTTAGCTTGTTCTTCTTAACGTGCCATCTAAAAGTTAAAATGGACTGAATAAGTTCAACATTTATACAAATAAATTGCAGAAGTACGAATTTCCAACGTGTAAGGATGAATACAACATTCCTAATATTAGGACTCTAAATCAAAGGACGCTAAGCAGAAAGCATAATAAGCCGTACAGATCCTAAGGACACTAGAACCTGATGCACTAATACCACTTGTGACACCTCACCTAATTAAATACCAAGTGATCAGTACTTTATAAAATTAAACCGAAGTGATCGGTTGGTTCATTCTTAGCATCACTATCGAAAAACAATTTCTTTATTTATCACCTAATAAATAATTAACCTAAGTGTCAAAATATTTAATTTTAATTATACTCAAATAATCCATTAATAAATTTTACTCTTCAAGATATAAGCTATCAATATTCCACATAAATATAATAAATCCTGGACATGAATCAACTACTGAAATAAATCAGACTGGATAAAACATTCAAGAAAGTCTCAAACCAACAAACCATAAAATTCGCAAATGCAACGTAAATAAACTACTCTAGTAAACTGAGTACAATCTCTAATAAAACGACTGAGAATGGGCGAAACATACCCTAAATGAAGTGTCTGAATGGAACAGAAGGAATTGATAGAGGCACCTAAGTACAAGGACCTACAGCTCCCACAACTGTTGCAGCTCGCCAAAGATCCACGCGTCTAAGTCTGGTAACTTTGTGGCTGGGCACCTGATATATAATATAGCAAAAGAAAGGAGAATATCAAGAAATGGGTCAGATCCCGAGTTGTAAAAATATTTGTTTTAGCAAGTATTTAAAACTGCAATAATGCAAGTATTATGTGCATGTTAGTTTCGAACTCTCACATAAGATTCTCACCTCTCCACTATTGTGCACGCCTAACGTACGTCTATCCTAACCTAGTTATATAAAATGTATCCAACTAGGTCATAGACTTACAGTTCTAATTATATTCCTTAGGGTTTGCCCGTATCGCCCATACAATACGCTATTAGAATAATTTAACCCAGATAACCACCTTTTCATATTCACTGTTCTGTTAGTAAATTTTTTACACATTGAGATTATTTTAATTATCAACAATACTATATCTACTAATTTCACACAGTAGAATTTTTCCACAAGTACATACATACATACATATATATATATGTATATATATATATATATGTATATATATATATATATATATGTACATACATAGTCACATCATCCCTATACATATACATATATTAATCTTGCACCCTTAGGTTAAGACCACTTGGTTCAATGCATACTTTGTTATCACGTCCCAATGCATCACGCACTGTATGGAGGATTACTGGTTCAATCTCTCTCGAACCATAAATTTAAAGTACAAATATTGGAGGCGAGTATATTACTGAGCCAAATGGGTCACGCACATACCTACACTCCCATTCAACCGTCGAAACAATCCTACATCTCAGATAGCACGTAACCAAGTTAATATACTCTCGGGAAAAGGCAAATATCCCCCCATTGGGTCACCCAGGATAAGACTGTCCACTTCATGAAAACCTCCTCCCGATAGCAAGCAGCGTAGGTATGCTATACACACAATAATAATAATCATATAATAAGCATTCTTACATCCTATTAAAATTCAAGGAATTCACCCAACCCATACATCTATTTTCCATATGTAGTATTCTCTCATTACTAATTAAAATATAATTATTTCAATTATTTCCTCTCTCGAAATTTCAAAGGTTAATTCACCTTTCCAAATATTTAGGGTATTACTCTACGAATATTCCCTAGCAATTCTGCACTATGCTAAAATCATCAAATGATAGTTTTCCGCTCTCAAAATAAGTGTGCATATCTAATTGGGCAAAACTGGAATTTTCCAGATTTTGGACTTGTCGTTCGAACCAGGTCTAATGTCGTTTGAACGATATCTCGCGAGAACGATTCTCGTTCGAGCGACCCAGTAGACCTGCTACGTTTTACACCCTTAACAGTTTCGTTTTCCACCATTTTCGAACTTAAAACGTCTAAAATAATCAACCCAAACACCAATCATTCAATTCCAATTAACTACCCAACATCTATATATGATTTTCAACAGTATATCATAATTAAATCATCATTAATAATCAATAAATTCGAAATCTCCAAATTTAAATATCAAGAACCCTAGTTCTCAAATCTATATGTAAAACTCTAAGTTAAATCCAGATTAAATCATAAAATTATCATCAATTTGTGGACATAATCCTATCAACATGTGGGAATCAAACTTTATTCAAATCAGTTCTAATTTATGACTAATTCTCCCAAATTTTTCACCAAATTAAACTTTCATAGCAATGGAGGAATTACCTAGACTAACATGAACACAAATATTGCTAAGGAAAGAAAGTAATAAACATTTGCCTCGAATTGATGTTCTGATCCGTTGAAGAAATTGGTATAGACATGTTCCTCGTCTTCCGATCTACGCTTTAGTGGGATTTGTGGTGTGAGTTCTTGAGTTTTGCACCAAGAATACCTACAGGCTCTCTCGTTCTTCCTCTTTGGTTCTCTCTTTCTCTCTCGTAGGTTTAGAAACTGACAACCACCCTCTCACCCACATACCCGCTATTTTATTTTTCTTATTTTCATCCATATTATTTCCCCAAAATCCAAAGGACAAAAAATACCCCTATGGGGTGCCGGTTAGGCCTAAAAATATTCCGGAGTCCAAATAAAATACTTGAGTAGAGTTTTTTGACTATCTAGACCCTTCTGGAGTCAATGGCGCACTTGAAATGACCATACAAGTTACTTAAAAATAATTTATCTTTTAATCCATTAAATTAGTCCCCGCACGACTCACACGCGCGTCTTGACTTAAAAATACCAAACTATCATATTTCATAATCCGACAATTTATAAAATTTCAAAATTCCATATTACATATCCACACAATAATATTCAATAATTTTCATCAATAATTTACCCTTGGCACGCTAGTTAATAATTATTTTAATCTGGATTAATTAATAAATAAATTTTCTCACCGTTTAATTTAATTAATCCAACAATCATAATTAATCTCCTAATTATTTAATATCATAAAAATACGAGGTGTTACATATGAGACCATGCAGTATGCACACCTATTCATCTCGGAGATTGTTAAGTTGCACGGGGTACCGAGAAGATGGACTATAAGCCCAAATATCCTACTACATATTTTAAACATTGTAATACATTGTATTTTTGCGTAGTAAAAATTTAATTAATTCAAAAATTAATTTGAAAATTTGTTTTTGTTAAATTACACGAGTTTCATAATTTAATGGGATTAAATAATAAATGTGATTTGTAAATATTAATTGAGAGATTGATACTGATTAATATTATGAAATGAAATTTACTAAGTGTGAATAGTAAATAATGAATGATTATTAAATTACGTAATAGCAAGTGATATGGGCGTATTTGATTATATCTCAATCGGGAGTCGCGTGTAGACTAAATTGAGGTCGAGATGGGAAATATATTTTAGGTGACTCGGATGATAATATATAGGTCACTAATGATTCCAAAATGGTCAAAATAGTTGGAATAGTATACTCGGAGGTATAGTTTGGGTCCTGGGTCAGTTTTAGGCCAAACTGGCATCTATTGGGGGCATTTCGATCATTTGACATAAGGAGGTTTAGATACCTACGAAATTTACAAACCTATATCATATATTAGATACAAGGGTTTAGGGTTAACAATGTTGAAAACAAAGAGATGACATTAGGGAAGAAGAGGGGAAGAATTTCGGAGCTTTGAGGATTTGAAGCCCTTTACCTTGTTCTTGAAACACAATCAATTGGAGAGTGAGAATTGGAAGAGAAGAACACAAATCCATCATAACCTTCACTATATTAGACCCCATATATTAAGGCAAGTGTTTATATATAGATTTCTTGAAGTTATAATACCCATGTGCTTAGGGTTTGATTTATTTGTGAATAAATTGATGATCGTGAAAGGAAACCATGAAACAACTCATGTTAAGGGTAGGATTTCCATGTAGTTTAATTTGATTCTTGTAGATGACTCATAACTAGTAGGAATATGATTATCTCTATGAAATAAATCTGGGTTATGTTGAAATATAGAGGAAGAACATGAAAACCTTGGGCTTTTGATGATTTGATGATTTAATCTATTCTTGATCATGAATCGTAATGTTTCGATATGAGATTTACGTTAGAAATATTCTTAAGACATGTAGAAATGGTTCGGGATATTTGGTTATGATTTTGGTGAAGTATTATGTAAGTTTGACAAATGAAAATGGTGAAAAAAATGCACAAACTGGACGAAGAAGACAAAGAGTACCATTTTGAAACGATTTGTCCCGGAGGCGAATCAATTCGGAAAGCGAATCGATTCGGTTTCCCAAAAAACAAAAGATTTATCCTTTTAACCCTAGAATTCCTAAATTTTGTCCGAGGAAGCTTTCGGGACTTATTAATATAACAATGAGGGACTTATTATATTGTAGTAGGCCTATGACAAGATGGTAATTTAGTCTTATTAAGAGGATTAAGATGAGGAATAATTTGGGTAAATTATGTCGTTATTTATTAGAGAGAGAAAGATAACGAATTACGGGAATTTCAAATGAATGAATAAGTAGACCAGTAGGGCAAATATTTATTTAACTACTAAAATTTAACGAAGGGGTAAGTAGGACCCTTAGAGTCGTGTGAATACTCGAATAAATACGATAGTGAGGTAAATCGTAAAGTAGTATGTACGGTGAGTATTCGAGAGAAATATACTGCATACGAACATGAATAATTAGGTTTTGTGTATACCTACTGATTTAATTATAAGAGGATTGAATACCTGTTATATACATGATTGATAAGTTCGATGAGACGTTCCGAACCAAGTTCGATGAGACATTCTGAACCATATTCGATGAGACATTCCAAACCAATTTCGAGGGGACATTCCAAACTATTATTACCTACTGTGTGATACGGGGATGTTATAGCAAATTATGTGATTATAGTACATGTTGTGTGTGAAATATATACAGTATGAATAGTCTACTTGTGTGTAATGGTAGGCCATTAGATGATATGTATTTGAATAGCGAATTAAATAAAGAGACTTAATTAAATTATAAAAAGATAACATGTGAGAAATGATACTTAAAATGATTATAACATGCGAGAGATGTCAAATCGATTTGCGTGCTGTATGGGTTGTTTGGGAACTTATGATGGAAAATAGTCCAGTTAGATACTTATGTCTAGTTAGCATGGGTAGAACGGCTGGGTAGGCTAAGTAAAGACGTTAGGCGTGCACAATAGCTGAGAGGTGAGGAAAACTCAAGAGAGTGTACGATAACCTAACATGTGTAATAAATAACTAAGTTTTTGAGCTATTATAAACTCTTGCTAAATATTTTCTAAATGTTTTGAGTTCTAACTCTTTGCTATAATATATTTTTTTAAACCTTTTAGGTGTCCAGCCACAGGGGCACCAGACTTGATATTCCGTTCTAAGGAGATGCAACTGTGATATAGGTGGATGTTCGCAGGACTTTGCCTACATGATTCCATTATTCATTCTGATTTAGTGTAGGATTTCAGTTTAGTATTTCATCATGGACATGTTATCCTTCAGTACTTATTCAGTTTCAGTTCAGATATTAGTTCGTTTTCATTTTTGGATTATCAGTTGGTCTTGGATTTTTATGGTCGATGATTATATCGGCATGGCATTTATTTATGATATGTTATCATGGTTTGGATTCTATATATTGTGGATGGTTTAAGTTAGTTTGTTTACGTTTATTATTGTTGTATTTATTGCATGATAAAACTTAACACCGACTTAATTAACTAATAGGTCATTATTAATTAATTTGATTTTCGACACTGATGCTAAGAATGGACCATTTTGTAAATCCTATTTTAATTTAATAAAGACCTGATCATCCAGAATTTGATTAGGAGGGGTGTCACAAATATCTATATCATTATGTAAATCATTATACTTGTAAAAATACATTTTAAGGCACAAAGACATCTTTATTCCTTCTATCTTAACTAATGTCTATTTTCATAAAATTTTGACTTTGCAAAAATTTGAAATATTATTATTTCACCAAATATTTCCCAAAGTAGTCATTATTTTCAAACATTTTATTTCCTAAAATGTTTAACACCAATATTTCTAGAAATACCCATTTTCATAAAATTTCCATCTTCAATATTCCAAAACCATAAAATATATATTTATTCTTTAATTTCAATAAAATATCATTTTAAAACATTTTATTTCCTAAAATGTTTTTCATCAAAATTACTAGAAAATGCACTATTTTCATAAACACCCACTTTTACTATCTCAAATCGTTGAAATAATTATCCATTCTTTATTTTTAATAGAAATAATATTTTCCAACATTTTTATTCCGTAAAATTGTTTATTCTCTTCTACACGATAATTATATCATTTAACTAATTACACCCTACTCAAATAGTCAAAATACAAGACTACAATGAAAAAATAGCATTCTTACACTAAGAGAAATGTTTACCCACTTCTAATGGATTTAATGGTAGTGTTGGTGTAGGAGGAGCAACCCTCACCTCCAAAGGCAGCCTCAAGGGGTTACCAATTGCATCCTCCTAAGCTCCAAAGCAAGACTCACTTCAACTCCAATAAAAAATACTTCATCTTATCCAAGAAAAGTCCCAAATATAACTCCAAAATGCTCAAATCTTCCTTATCAATGGTGGAAATGGGTGTATGTAACACCCCACCTAATTAAATATCGGATGATCAGTACTTTTATTAAATAAAAAGATGTTTCTCATTTGGTTCATTCTTATCATCACTCTCAAAAACTTTTCATAACTTTCTAACCACCTAGTATTCAAAAAGCCGATGTCAGATTTTTATCTTTTTATTAAGCAAAAACAACATGCGAAAATATAATTTAACCATTGGCACAATCAAAGAGTTTAAATCAATATTGCATAAATAAATAAAAGACTGGCCGAATAAACCATCGGCTAAAAATATCAAATCCAACAGAATAATAAAACTAAGTACAAAGTTTGACGGAAATAAAATAGCTGGAGCAACATGCCCAAATGAAATAATCGAGTTGCATCCTACCCTATGAATGAAATAACCAAAGCGTTTAAGTCTAAATCCTGTAAGCATCCAAACCTACTGCAGCTATGCATCCCTGGAACCACTGTTCTAAAAAACCCACATGGGCTCCTCCTAGGCTTGAGTCTTGGGAGAAATGCCCCGCCTTAAGTTTTTATGCCTTATTCTAGGTAAAACCCTTAAGGCACACTTTTTTCTTAAAACAACAATGCTTTAGTGAAGCGATATCGCCTTTTAAAGAATATTTTTGCAAACCGGACCATTATCTCATCCAAAATAATCAAATACTATTTTAATTGGCATATATTCAGACATATTTTTATGATATGTACAATTTTAATATTTTAATAACCTTGTTATGTTTAAAAATATTAAAATACATTAAGAAGGCCTAAATGCCTTTTCATGCCTTTTTACGCCTAAGGCCCGCTTAGACTTTTAAGGCTTAAGGCTTGGCCTCCACGCCACGATCACGCCCCGCATTTTTTTGAACCTTTCCTGGAACAGATCGACAAGTTTGGCATCCCTATGGTCGGACACCTAAAAGGTTTTGAAAATATTTTTTTGCAAGTACAGGCCAGAGCCCAAATCCTTTTGAAAAGATTTTGCAAGTGAATTAAAATGCATGAATGCTCTTCATATTTAAGTTAGTCTCGCACTCACTTGAGATACTACTCATCCCTCAATAATTTTTCACACTTAACGCTTCTTTCTAACCCTCCTAGTTACACTACCTCGTCTAACTAACCTTGTCCTGAAACTCCTTGACACTCTACTCTAGATCGAGTGATTTGAACTTTTACTTCTTAAGTTATTTATCACATTAACTTAATTAATCCTCTTTAAATCCACTATATAAAAGCCTAACAAGTTATATACAAGTAATCCCTAGTTTTCTTCATTTAATTTGTCCATATATCAATATCTACACTCTTATATACGTACCTATTTAATACAATTGCACTTCATGTATTACACTCGTATATAAATACTTACACCATTATATACGTATCATATATTACAACATTCACGCACATGTTGTATATATATCCATCCTCCCGAGTAGACACTTAATGAATGTTCTCTAAAATGCTATCACCCCAGGTATACTAATCCACATGGACACCCCGACTCGGCCTGCTCCTCGAATCAGTGAAACAAAAATAAGTGTAGTAGAGGCGGACATAGTTCCTTCACCGAAAGTGAAACCGAATCATACCCAAAGTGGTTCACCTCTGGAGAATCACACAATAAAATCATGGACGACTATGACCTGGGGAATATACTCACCCTGCATTCACTAGCTAGGATTCTCCTACATCACGCAACCTCCTGTGATAGAAGTAGAGGGGTATGTCTTTCTATAAATACTATTCACACCAATATTAATAATGCACACAAATATATATATATATATATATATATATATATATATATATATATATATATATATATATATATATATATATATATATATATATAGACACACACACATACACATTACACAATCACCTCCTATATATATTTAATTTAAACCTAGTTAATCCGTGCCCAAAGCCCGTAGCACTAGCCTAAACATATCCAAGTCAATTTTTCGATACTAACTTTCTTAATTTTCACTATTAATATATTTTATTAAAATGGCATCACTCAACCAATAAGCAGGCACTCTCCCTTGGCCCGTAATTCACTCCTTGGAATTTCTCACCCCAAATTCCAAAATCTAGGTTTCACTATTTTGTCTCCATATAAATTATTATACTCACCTTCATTTTTCCTTTAAATCTCTAAACATAAAAGGATAAAAATAACTTATTGGAACTCCCTTTGAACCCAAAAGCTTCTTCGGCACAACAGAAAACAAGCCAAGTGGCTCCTGTCTTTTCCACGTCATTCGAAAGATAGATGAGGTCACACGAACAAGGCCCAGGGTCGTTCGAACGACGCCTGGGTTTTCTCTTTCTCTTTCCTTCTACTACTGGTTGTCTGCCATAAATAAACCTTCAACCATTTTTACCTAGAAATCCCTTCTGCCATTCAGTCTCATACTAACACGATTTCTACCAGATTGTTAAATCTCAATTCCATGTCTGACTAACATCCCAAGTTTGATATATATATTTATAAAAGTTTCTCCTTTACAGATTTCAAATTTCTCTCCAAAGATTTTATAACTCAAAATACAAAGAATTTACAAAGCTTCTACCTAAATTTGATTTCACTGATCATAAATATACGACGATCAATTATCAGGGTTTAACTAACAAACCTAAATCCCCAAAAAAAATTCTGAGATATCCATCTTCCCTCAAAACTTATACGTAATGTCCCATAAATAGAAAACCCAATTTATATGCCAACCCAAACCCAAAAAAAAAATAATTGATTTTATCACACCCATTATGATATGAATTGATTATCACAAATGTATATTGAAGCACATTAATCATTTGCTTATATGTATATTGAATCACATTAATCATTTGCTTGTATATGATTTGTAGAGTCTCATTCCTTTGATGAAGATAATGTATCTGTCTCCCAAAAAGCTCCCCAAAGTTAGCCCTCTTTTCTTCTCTGCAGAACTAGGTTTTCTCTTTGAGTTGTGTCTCTCATAATTCCTCTAATTTGGGTTTTTTGATATTTTTCTTTTAGAGTTGTGCTCACCCCAAACTCCCAAACTTAGGTTTTTATGTGTTAATCCAGAAATTATGCTTGTGGGCGAAGTTAAAATGGCCCAAACACCACCATGCGAGCCCGGTTATGCCTAAAAATGCCCCAAGATCCAATTACTATCTCCGGGTACTCTTTTCCTACTATCTCGACCTCTCTGAAATCAATCGTGCACTCAGAATTGTCATCCGAATTACTTTATAACATTCTCCAATTTCGACCTCAAGATGTGACACATGTGAAATCTAAAAATGATCCGAATAAATTAAATCTCAATTCACCAAATTAAATAAATCTTCCAATTTAAATAAATTCTCCAATTCATAAATTTGACTTTCTCCAAATTTAAAAATAAGTTATATTTCTCCCCAAAAAAATTAAATTCCAAGTCCTCTAAATTACGGGGTGTTACATACTTCCCCCTTACAAAGGAATTTCATCCTCGAAATTAAGATAAGCCTGGTAGTCCAAACCTCGACTAGTTACCAAATCACCTACCCTTAAGATCGCTACACATATCTCTCACACTTTTAATCGCAAATTAGTTTAAATTTAAATTTAATTAACCAGGGCGCCCATACACCATGTACCCATGCTTAACCGCACAAATGATGCTCGGCTCTACCAGCCTTAAATTGTAATATGAATTTCAACTCACAGTTATAACTATATACATATATAATAACCGAGGTACTAAACCTATGTACTAATGACCAAACATCTCCCCACTTCCAACGTCGCACTAAGTTTCATGCGTGGGGCATCTCGCAGGTGATACCTAAAAAAAATAATCCATACCTTGGTACAGTGAACACTACGTCTTACTATAATTACCCATTATAGCTCTAAACCATCGCTAACCAGCCGAAACATGGAAAATCGTCCACCCTGCTCCCATAATTCTCGAAATTAGTAACCTCTCGTGTAATGCAAACATCCTCTTAGTGTATACCCCATTCTCTCGTGGTTAACACCAAAGAACCCCGCTACCCCACGGTAGTTATATATACATAATATGGCTATTATAGCCAACGAACCCACTAAATATGTCTCACTCGCGAATCCTCGTGATAAAAATCTTACCTTGTGAAGTCCCCAATGTCACTCAAAATATACACCACGCTCGTAGGATAAAAAGACAATTTACCTCCATACTCTAGATGCTTTGTCTGGTCCTTGGGTTCTTGGTCAAAATTCTCTCATCTGAACTGACCCATGAACTATTGTAGTGGTTGTACATCCAGAAACTCGTTTCCCCCTGCATCCCTTAGGGAAATCTCTCTTCATGAGACCTACCTCTCCACAAAATAAACACTTCCTAAAAATCCTCCCTGCCACTGATCTTGTCTCTGCTGCCCCCCCCCCCCCCCCACACACACATTCCCTTGGCCCTGACGGCCCTGAGGAGCAAAGTGTTGCTGTTGATCGGGACACTACTGGCCCTATAAAAAATCATGGTCATCCGGTCGATAGCCCTAAGATCTAAATCTCTTTGTAAAATTCCCCTGCTGGGAGTCCTACCCCTGCTGTCCGCCATCTTGCTGATGTGCTCGGCTAACAGTACCCCCACTAACTTTTCCGTACTGGCTGGGCTCACCTCCTCTCTTGTCTCCCTTTGCGTGGAAGCGATAGTCTAGGCACTGTAATAATGCTTCATGGATGACATTAGCATACGTCACTAATGTTGGGTTACTAATCAAGTGTTGCCTAATCCTCCAGGATAATCCATCTATAAACCTCGCCTTATTCCGCTCCTCGCTACTCACCTCGTCTGTCATAAAATT
Source organism: Sambucus nigra (assembly GCA_949130495.1). Taxonomy (NCBI): domain Eukaryota; kingdom Viridiplantae; phylum Streptophyta; class Magnoliopsida; order Dipsacales; family Adoxaceae; genus Sambucus; species Sambucus nigra. The sequence continues at coordinate 460,716,231 of OX422211.1, read as the reverse complement.
AGATTAACGGGTGAACTCCACCTCATACTCCGCTATGGAACGATCACCCTAGTTCCCCTCACTAAACTTCTTTGGCATCTCGGTCTCCACTACTAGCGAAAAATACTTCCGGTCAAATCAAAACCAAAACTCAGTAATCGTCATCATATCTTTCTCCTCATTGGTGGTAACTTACTCCCACCACTATAATGTTGCTCCAGCAAGTCTGAAAGTAACTAAAATATCCTTCTTCATCTCACTACATTCCATCATACGAACGTGGCGCTAAATATTTTTCTTCCACAAACATGCCTCAACTACATCAGAATTGCCCCGAAACACCCTATAAAAATGACTCTCTGACTCTCTGCTTGCCAAGTAGATGGCCCTGGCTCGGTTGGATATCCAGTGACATTGGCGGCTACGACTGGGCCTGTGGGAAATGAATGGCCATAGCATTCATAGCTGCGTTAACTACCTGGGCGACAATCTCTGCCACCTCTGCAGTCCTCATCCTCCCTGGTGGTGGTGGGGGTGTTGCGGTTGCGAAACCGCTGGTCCTAATGAGTTTCCCTCCCCTCATCACTTGTTGTTTCTCTAATAGATAAGTCAACTATGGCATCCCTGTGGCTGGACACCTGTTAATATACATATACATAGACAAGAGAGAAGAAGTACAAGAAACGGGTCAGAGCCCGATTTATAAAAATGTTTAGCAATCATTTTATTGCAATAAATGAAATGCGTAGTATATAATGTTCATAATTGATTTTATGGTCGCACTCTCTTCAGGAAAATCTCACCTCTCTTCTATAGTGCACACCTATCGCATTCCTCCTAGTCGTTTCTCTATCCAGCTAGTCCATAACAGCTATATAACTAGCCCGCTAATCCTCCCGTCGCAAGTTAAGCGTACTTTTATGATCAGAATCACGTATGTAAATTCTCAGCTTTATGAATACTTTTATATATTACCTCAATACTGCCAATACTTAGTTACATACTCTCTCTCTCTCTCTCTCTATATATATATATATATATATATATATATATATATATATATATATATATATATATATATATATATATATATATATATATATATATATACACCCTAAATATGACATTAGTTCAACCCAGTGTTATTACTACCTACATTCACTCTAGAATACCCATATCACCCATACGATACGATGTCAAAATAGTTTGTACCGAAAATTCAATTACGTTCATTATTTGTATAGTTAACACTTTTCTCACTAAGATTATTTTACTTATCATGACATTCACCTCTACTAATTACACACAGTAGAATTGTTTACCGGTGTATATATTTAATCACTCCACATATATATATTCTAATCCTGCACCACTAAATTAAGACCTCTTGGCGCAATGTATACTCTATTATCATGTCCCGGTGCATTACTCACTGCATGGAGGACTACTATTCATTTTAGATTTTATTATTATTCATGTCTACTTAACTCACACAGTAGATATCATCACAAGGACATGTATATATATAAGCACACTATCTTATAGAAATATACTATACTATACCCCGAGACAAAGTTGTGGTGCCTGCATACTCTGCTATCATGTCCCGTTGCATCACTCATTGCATAAAGGACTATAGATTCAATCTCTCACGAACCATCAAAACAAAGCACACATATTGGAGGAGAACATAGTTCCAAGCCGATGGGCTACGCACATACCTACGCACCCATACGACCCTCATCACTATCGTTCTCACAGATAGCCCGTACCTCGATTCTATGCTCTAGTGGTGCAATTCAATATCCCACTCGAAGGATCCTCAAGGCATGATTGTCCATAATGTGCAACCTCCACTCGATAGCAAGCAGCGTAGGTATGTCATACACATAATAAAACAATCAAATAGGTATTCACGCACCCTATTAAAATCTTAGGTAATCACACAACCTTTCATTGTTTTAGGTATTCACACAACCTATCATTGTTTAGGTATTCAGGTAACCTATTATCATTTTTCTATTGGATTATGTATTCCCATATTTATATATATAGTTCCCACATTCATATATATATATATATATATATACATATTCCGATTATTAACGAGGTCGTTCGTATTAAATATGATCCAATACTAAAAAAGATACCTCCCGCTATTTAATATAATTCATGTGATGGTATATTCCACCTCATATATACCCTATTAAGTTCATATTAATCTCACAAAGGTCTAAAAAAATTTGGTTCCAATTCGAGAAAGTTTCATCCCTAAATAAAACTCCAAGGGCATTTTAGACATTTCACACCTTATGCCTAAATAATAATTTCTATATAGCAGCGTACTACTCTCCGTTAGCTACGCATGGCCCCAAATGGCACGTAAATCTGAATTCATATGACAAAATTATGCTCATTCAAAGTTATGCTAAAATCAAATAACTCGTTCCGTCTTCAAGGGTATTTTAGACCTTTCATTTTTTGCGTCTAATTAAAAACATTCCCAGAACAGCGTAATACTCATTGCTATCTACGTGTAGCCGCAAATGGTGCACTAATCTGAGTCCATATGCCAAAAGTTAGGGCATTATAAAGATTCACCTAAAAGAAGATTTAAAAAAAAAAAACTTTCTTAAAAATTTTCACCACATTCTGCCCAGATTAATAAATTGTTGTTTTGAGGCATTTTGGAGCAGTTTTGGAGGAAGCCCGTGAGAGAATAAAATGTAGAAAACGCGATTTTCTACAGGGCTACTCGAACATAATCGCCGTTAAAGCTCCAAAACCTGTGATTATGCCCAGATCTTTTCCCCCCAAAACCTCCCAAGATTCATCCTAAATCCACCCAAACTTCCTCATGAACAACTTCTCCCAACAATATCACTAATGGAGATTCAAAAACCAAGATCTAATCATGTTGTTCACTTCCCAAATTAAGTTATAATCTCACTATTAACCCAATTTCTCACAAAATTAGAAATCCCCCATTAATGGTTATTCTTCATCTTCTTCACCATAAATCCAAAAATTTTAATTCAAATTCCTACTTCCAAATTTCCAGAATTAATTGACATAATTACAACTATTTACATCATTAACTACAACTCAAATTAAAGCAATAAAACACTTGCCTTGGTGGATTAAATCCGACGATACCATGTCGATATTCTTGCCCGGATTACTCTCGTCATCATTCTTTCCTTCTTCTTCTTTCTCCTTTCTCTCCTCTCTCAACCCTTTGTGTTTTGGAATGACTCATGGTTGCCCAACACACTTAAAATTCCCCAATTCCGTAATTAAGCTTATTGGCCAATTAAAAATGACTTAAATGCCCTCGTATGGGCTCGGTCATGTCTAAAAATGCCCCGAGACACATTTACTACCCTCAGGTACTCCTTTTCGACTATCTCAATCCTTCCGGAATCAACCGTGCACTCAGAATTGTCATCCGAGATACTTTATAAAATTTTCCAATTTCAACCTCAAAATGCGACACATGTGAAAAATATCAATAACCCGAATTAATATAAATTTCCAAATCCCCAAATATAAATGAAAGTTCTAAATATCCAATTTCAATAATTTCTCCAATTTAAATAAATTAAATCACCAAATTAAATTAATTTCAAATCACTAATTTAATTGATTTATATATCCTCTAAAATATGGGGTGTTACAACAAAGTCTGAGTGAAATAAAATAGTTGGGGCAACATGCCCAAATGAAATAACTGAGCTGCAAGCTACTCTAGGAATGAAAGAACCGAAGCGTCTAACTCCAAATCCTGTAAGCATCCACACCTACAACAGCTACGCATCCCTAAAATACATCGTCAAGTTTGGCGTCCTTGTGGCTGGACACCTAAAAGGTTTTGAAAATATTTTTTTGCAAGTACGGGCCAGAGCCCAAATCCTTTTGAAAATACTTTGTAAGTGAATTAAAATGCAAAAATTAAAATGCATGAATGCTCTTCAAATTTAAGTTAGTGTCACATTCACTTGAGATATTACTCAACCCATAACTATTGGGCAAACCTAACGCTTCTTCCTAACCCTCATAGTTACACTACCCTGTCTAACTAGCCTTGTCCTGAAACTCCTTGACACTCTACTCTAGCCGAGTAATTTGCACTTTTACTTCTTAAGTTATTTATCACATTAACTTAATTAATCCTCTTTAAATGCACTACATAACAGTCTCACTAGTTATATACAAGTAATCCCTTTTTTCTTTATGTAATTTGCCCATATATAAATATCTACACTCTTATATATGTACCTATTTAATACAATTTCACTTCATGTATTCCACCCATATATAAATATCTACACCATTATATATGTATCATATATTACAACATTTACGTACATGTTGTATATATATCTATCCTCTCGAGTAGACACTCACCGAATGTCACCCGGGTATACTCATCCACGCAGACACCCATACTCGGTCAGCTCCCCGAATCAGTGAAACAAAAATAAATGTGGCAGAGGCGGCCATAGTTTCTTCACCGAAAGTGAAACCGAATCATACCGAAAGTGGTTCACCTCTGAAAAATCACAAAATAAAATCCTGGAAGACAATGACCTGGGGACTATACTCACCCTGCAGTCACTAGCCAGGGGATTCACCCACATCGCGCAACCTCCTATGATAGAACTAGAGGGGAATTCTTCCTATAATTATTATTCACACTAATATTTATAAAGCTCACACACACACACACACACATATATATATATATATATACTACACAATCAGCGCATATATATATTTAATTTAAACCTGGCTAATCCGTGCCCAACACCCGTAGCACTAGCCTAAAAATATCCAAGTCAATTTTCTGACTCTAACTTAATTCATTTACACTATTAATTTATTTTATTAAAATGGTGTCACTAAACCAAAATACCCAGACACTCTCCCTTGGCCATAATTTACTCCGAATTTATCGCCCCAAATTCAAAAATCAAGGTTTCACTCTTTTGTCTCCATATAATTAATTATACTCACCTTCTTTTTTCCTTTAAATATCTAAACATAAAAGGATACAAATACCCTACTGGAACTCCCTTTGAACCCAAAAACTTCTCCGGCCCAACAGAAAACAAGCCAGGTGGAGCTTGGCTTTTCCACGTCGTTCGAACGACTCACCCTATCATTCGAACAACAGGTGAGGTCACGTGGACGAGGCCCTGGGTCGTTCGAAAGATTCCTAGGTTTTCTCTTTCTTCTTCCTTCTGCTACTATTCATCCACCATAAATAAAACTTCCACCATTTTTACCCAAAAATCCCTCCTGCCATTCACTCTCACACTAACATGATTTCTGCCAGATTGTTAAATCTCAATTCCAGGTTTGACTAACATCGCAAGTTTGATATATATATTTATAAACATTTATCCTTTACAAATTTCAAATTTCTCTCGAAAGATTTTATAACTCTAAACACACAGAAGTTACAAAGCTTCTACCCCAATTTGATTTCACTAATCATAAATATACAGAGATCAATTTTTTGGGTTTAACTAACAAATCTAAATCCCCAAACAAAATTTTAAGATATCCACCTTCCTGCAAAATTTACACGTAATGTCCTATAAATTGAAAACCCTTTATATGCCAACCTTAACCCAAAAAAATAATTGATTTTATCACACCCATTATGATATGAATTAATTATCACAAATTTACATTGAAGCACATTAACCACTTGCCTATATATGATTTGTAGATTCTGATTCCTTTGATGAACATGATGTATCTATCTCCCAAAAATTTCCCCAAAGTAAGCCCTCTTTTCTTCTCTGCAGAACTAGGTTTTTTCTTTGAGTTGTGTCTATCACAATTCCTCTAATTTGGGTTTTATGATATTTTTCTTTTAGATTTGTGCTAACCTCAAACTCTCAAACTTACGTTTTTATGTTTTAATCCTAAAATTATGCTTGTGGGACAAGTTAAAATGGCCCAAACACCCCCGTGTGTGCCCGGTTATGCCTAAAAAAGTCCAGAAACCAAATTACTACCTCCGGGTACTCTTTTCTGACTATCTCGACTTCTCCGAAATCAAACGTGCACTCAGAATTGTCATTAAAATTACTTTATAACATTCTCCAATTTTGACCTCAAAGTGTGACACATGTGAAATCTAAAAATGATCCGAATAAATTAAATGTCAATTCACCAAATTAAATAAATCTTCCAATTTAAATAAATTCTCCAAATCATAAATTTGACTTTCTCCAAATTTAAAAATAAGTTATATTTCTCCCCAAAATAATTAAATTCCATGTCCTCGAAATTATGGGGTGTTACATACTTCCCCCATACAAAGAAATTTCGTCCTCAAAATTATGATAAGCCTCGTACTCCAAACATCGACTAGCTCCCAAATCATCTACACTTAAGATAGATAAGCATATCTCTCACACTTCTAATCGCGAATTAGTTTAAATTTAAATTTACTTAACCAGGGCGCCCATACACCCTTTACCCGTGCTTAACAGCACAAATGATGCTCGACTCTACAAACCTTAAACCGGAATATAACTTTCAACTCAGAGTTAATTATATACAAGTATAATAACTGAGGTACCAAACCTATGTACTAATGACCAAACATCTCCCCACTTCCAACGTTGCGCTAAGTTTCATGCGTGGGACGTCTCTCAAAGAAAAATCCAAACAAAGAACCTCCCCGATACACTACTACCTAACATTGTCGGTCGTTGAGATCCGTTCGAGCCTCAGTCCATAATATGTAGACACCAAAGTATACATGCCCACTCTTATGCTACCAGAGACAACATACAATACTGCACCCTTACTATCACTAGTTTCTTAGCGTGAAATAAATCCCCAACTATATCTCCCTGCTTGAAAATAAGCCTATCCACCCTGAATCACATCAGTAAGCGTCCCTACTCCCCTGGATTATATTTAACAATATGGACATATTATTATAAGTCTATTATATAACATATCTTATCATGTATACTTGTATATATAGGCTAAACCCTACCTCAGGTGATACCTATCAGATATAATCCATACCCTGGTATAGTGAACACAAATTCATACTATAATTATCCATTATAGCTCCAAACCATCGCTAACCAGCCAAAACTTGAAAAATCCACCACCCTACCCCCATAATTCTCGAAAGTAGTAACCTCTCACGTAATGCAAACATCCTCTTAGTTTACACCCCCACTCTCTCGTGGTTAACACCAAAGAACCCCGCTACCCTATGGTAGTTATATATACATAATATGGCTATTACGGCCAACGCACCTACTAAATACAACTCACTCGCGAATCCTCATGATAAAAATCTTACGTTGTGACATCCCCAATGTAACTCAAAACATACCCCATGTTCGTAGGATAAAAAGATAATTTACCTCAATACTCTAGCTTCTTTGTCTGTTCATTGGGTTCCTGGTCAAAATTATCTCGTCCGAACTGACCCATGAACTGCTGTAGTGGTTGTACATCCAGAACCCCATCCTGTAGTTGCCCCTTGCCTCACTTAGGGCAATCTCTCTTCATGTGACCTACCTCTCCCCAAAAGAAACACTTCCTAGAAAATCCTCCCTACCACTGATCATGTCTCTGCTGGCCTCCCCCGCCATTCCCTTGGCCCTAGTGGCCCTAAGGAGCAAAGTGTTGCTACTGATCGGGACCTGCTGGCCCTGTCGAAAATCCTGGCCATCCGGTCGATAGCCCCCAGATCTAAATCTCTTGGCAGAATTCCCTTATTAGGAGTCCTGCCTTTACTATCTGCCATCCTGCTATTGTGCTCCGCTAACAGTACCCCCACGTACCTTGCCCTACTGGCTGGGCTCACCTCCTCTCTTGCCTCCTTTTGCGTGGAAGCGATAATCATGGCAGTGTAATAATACTGCATGGACGACATTAGTATACTTCACTAGTGTTGGGTTGCCAATCAAATTCTGCCTAATCCTCTAGGCTAATCCGTCTATAAACCTCGCCTTCTTCCACTCCTCATTACTCACCTCATCTCGTAAAAAATTAGATAAATGGGTGAACTCCTCCTCATACTCTGCTACGGAGTGATCACCCTGATTAACCTCACTGAACTTCTTTCGCATCTCGGTCTCCACTACTGGCAGAAAATACTTGCGGTCAAATCGCATCCAAAACTCAGTAATCGTCATCATATTTATCTCCTCAGCGGTGGTAACTAACTCCCACCACTGTAATGCTGCTCCGGGAAGTCTGAAATTGGCTAACATTTGCTTCTGCATCTCACTACATTCCACCATGCGCAGGTGGAGCTGAATATTCTTCTTCCACTGACATGCCTCAATTACATCACAACTGCCCCAAAACTTGGGCGGGTGGCCCTTCTAAAGAAACTCTCTAACTCTCTGCCAAGTAGATGTCCTTGGTTGGTCTTGGATATCCGGTGCCATTGACGACTGTGGTTGGGTCTGCGAGAAATGAATGGCCATAGCTGTCATAGCTGCATTGATTGCCTGGCCGACTATCTTTGCTACCTATGCAAACATCATCCTCACTGGTGGTGGTTGCGGCTGTGGAATCGCTAGTTCATGAAGAGTTTCCCTCTCCTCATAACTTATTGTTCATTATCTAGTCTACATATCCTAGGCGTCATCTAAAATTTCAAAACGAGTTGTATGAGTTCACCATCTGTACATCTATAATTAGAAGAAGAACGTAAATGCGCATACGTGAAAGAATACAACAATCCTATCATAAGGCTCTACATCAAAGAATGCTAAGTTGAAACGTGAAAATCCGCACATATCTATTGGGTCCGAGAACCTAATGCTCTGATACCATCTGTGACACCTTACCTAATTAAATATCGGGTGATCTGTCCTTTATTGAATTAAAAAAGGTTTCTTATTTGGTTCATCCTTAATATCGAAGTCAAAAACTTTTTAAAACTTACTAACCACCTAGTATTCAAAAAGTCGATGTTAAGTTTATTTCTTTTTATTAAGTAACACCAACATGCAAAAAATATAATTTAAACCATTCACACAATTAATGGCATGGCCCCACTGGTGGAGTTTTCTTATAATAACTCTTATCAATTCACGATCGGCATAGCCCCATTTGAGGCATTGTATGGAAGGCCTTGGCGTTCTCCCGCTTGTTGGCTAGAGGTGGGGGGAAACAAGTTACTAGGGCCAGAGGTGATTCATGAGACTTCAGCTAGGATTGAACTTATTAAGATTTGCAATCGTGTAGCCCAGGACCGACAGAAAACCTATGTCGATGCAAAACGGTCTTTCCGAGAGTTTAGCGTGGGGGACCAAGTATTACTGTGTGTGTCTCTTATGAGAGGAGTGATGAGGTTTGGAAATAAAGGGAAGTTGGATCTGAGATACGTGGGATCATTTCCCATTATCGAGAGGATTAAGCCGGTGGCATACAAATTGGGGTTGCTAGAGCACTTGCACCGCATTCACGATGTATTCCACATCTCATCGTTGAGACGATATCTTCGGGATGATATGGCCCACACCCATATCACGATAGAGGATATTGACTTACCGCCCGACAGCTCTTATGAGGAGAGAGTAGTGGCTATCCTAGACCATAGCGAGTGGAAATTGAGGTCGAAGGTAGTCCCACTTGTACGGGTCCAGTGGGAGCATCATAATGTGGAGGAATCCACTTAGGAGCACGAGGCAGATATGCGCGAAAAATATCCAGATCTATTCTTACGAGGTATGCCTTATTTTTTGAATTTTGGGATGAAATTCCGTTATTAGGGGGAAGTATGTAATACTCCGTATTTTTATGGCTTTCAATTCTGGGATTTATTAAATTTAAATTGAGATATTAATTTAATATAAATCCGAAAATTATTTTAAATATTTACTAACGTGACGAGAGTTAGTAATTATTGAGAATTTGTTGAATATTACTAGATGAGTAAAGTAATATATAATATTGATTTTCTTAAAATTGTCACAAGTGAATAAAATGACAATTATGGAAATTTAAGTCGGGATGCGCCTATGTCGTGACGGGACTAAATTATTATTATTAAAAGTGAATATATTATAAGTCACCCGTATGGTCATTTCGAGTGCACCAATGTGTGCGGAAGGGTCGATATAGTCATAAAAGTATATCCGGGGGTTTAGTTTGGGCCTCGGGGTCCCGGGAGGGTATTTTATACATTTTGTATTTTTGGGTAATTAAACCCACTAATTTCCCTAAGGTATATCATCCATTTGAGTTAGGCTTTTAGGGTTAACAATCACAAAACTTAAGAACGGCCATTAGAGAAGAAGGTAAGAAGCTTTCCAAGCAATCCAAGGTCAAGAACTTATCCGTTTACACCACCACTACCACCAAAACGTAGATCGCACGAAGAGGAACGCAACCATACCTTTTCCATCCACAGACCCTTGAATTTCCAAGAAAGTATATATCTTGCTTTTCTTTTAGTTTGTTAGATTAGGACTATTACACGCATGTTTCATAAAAGAATTTGAGGAATTTGAGGATTTAATCACATGTCTTGGTAGAAATAGTTATATATTCTAGACATCCCAATCATATGTAGAGGATAACCCACGAAATTGTATGAGCTTAAAAGCAAGAAATCTGGAAAAGAATTTAAAGGAATAAAAATTTTATGAAATTAGGGTTCTTGTTGAATATAATGATTTACCCCCATTAATTTCATACCTTTGATGAATTTGGACATGTTTCACGTAGGAAATCATGTATATAGGTATATGTAACTAGTAGTAATGTTGTTTGGGAGTGTGAGAATCGTTAATGGCGTTTTGAAGAAATTTGGAAGATGAAACCCGTAGGTTAAAATTGCAGTTTCTGGGCAAGAATTGCTTGATCGATCGATTGACCCCTCCTGAAAAATTGCATATTTGTCCCCTTTTTGTTTAATCCGTTTTAAATACGTGGGAACCCTTGATTATTATTTATAGAGTATAATGGGTCGTGAGGAGGACCAGTAGGGTCTAAATAGACTCCATTGAATGAAATTTAATATGGGATGAAATTATGGGCTAACAGGGAATTTCGTTACACATTAGAGATTGTGTGTAAGTTCGTTAATGAATTGAGGGACTCGTGAAAGACTTAGAGTAGAAGGTTAAAGAGGGTATACCTACTGAAATTATATTTAGAAAGAGAGAATACTTCGAGAGATGATAAGTAAGTATGAAATAAATTATGAGTGGGAATAAAACAGATAAATTCCTTATGCGAAATAATTGGATAGAATTGTACTAAATACGGTTAATAATAATTATGGGTCGTGGGTGAACCTTATTGGAAATTGTGTATCTATATATGGCCGTGTGACTGTGTACATATATGAAATACTTTATTTGTGAATAATCATACCCGCGTTACTTGTTATCATGGGGGTTACTGCGCCGGGACAGTCATATCTCGATGGGACCTTTATGGGGGGATATTGACTTGTACCCTAGAACATAGGATTCCTTGGTATATGATATCTGAGTGATAGTCAGACGGTCCTAAGAGACGTGAGGGGTATGTGATGACCTGTTAGTGACTTGAAACTATGTTTCGCCTCCATTTTGTGTGTATTGTGTTAATACAGTTCGAGAGCGATTTCGAACTAGTATTTCCCTTAATACGAGTGATACGGGGACTTGATATCAGAGTATGCCAGCACTATAGAATTTATGTGGGGTTCCGATAGTATATATAATATATGAGTGACTGATATATATATATATATATATATATATGGAAACTTTCTACTGAGCGTATAAGTAGTTAAGTAATGAATAAATGCACCAACTTTATAATAAGTGTCCGGGAACTTTTTAACAGTACGATGTTGCTCTAAGTAACGTAATAAATTTTGAAGAGAATGACTTTCTAAAACTAAATACTATAACTTTCTACTCCTCGGGATAAAACTTTATGGAAATAAGAGATAAGCTTATGAGTTTAGTAGTACGGTAGGCGTGCACACTAGATGAGAGGCGAGAATTCTCAAGAGAGTGTCGCATACTAACACGGTTGTTACATTAGCCGGTAAGCATTTTAAATACTTACTAAACTATTAAAAACTGTTTTACACTCGAGCTCTGGCGAGTTTCTATCATCTTCTCTCTCTCTCGGGTATATATATATGTATTACAGGTGCCCAGTCATAGGGGCGTTATGCTTAGATTTTTTGGATTGGACGTGTTGAAGCTTCTGTGGAAGTTGCAGGCTCTTGCTTAGATGACCTCTTCATTGATTCAGTTTCTATTTTAGTTTTCATAGTTAGGGCATGTGTCACCCGATTTCCTATCCCGTTGGATTTGTCAGATATTTATGTTTATGTTATTTTCAGTATTTTGTACTCATTGGGAGTTAACTCTTGTCAGGATGATTTCATTTATAGTTCATAACTTGGTTTGGTTGATCTAGATGGTTTAATTCTTGTATGGTGATTGTCATCCTTATTATATATGTGATTCTTAAATTGTTGTTTATTAAAAAGGTTTTCATATTGGAATTTAAATAATGTAAATAAGATTTTGAATTATTTTGACACTTAGCTTAATTATTTAGGGTGTTTAAATTGGAAATTTTATTTTGCGATAGTGATGCTAGGAATGAACCAACCGTTCACCTTGATTTTAATTTATTAAAAGACTGATCACCTGGTATTTAATTAGGCGGGGTGTCACATATACTCACCCTTCATTCACTAGCCAGGAGATTCACCCATATCGTGCAACCTCATGTGATAGCACTAGAGGGGTAGGTCTTCCGATAAATATTATTCATACCAATATTTATAAAGCGCACACACACACACACACACACACACACACACATATATATATATATATATATATATATATATATATATATATATATATATATATATATATATATATATATATATATATATATATATATATATATATATATATAATTTAAGCCCGGCTAATCCGTGCCCAACACCTGTAGCACTAGCCAAAAAATATCCGCGATAATTTTTTGACTCTAACTTAATTAATGTGTACTATTAATTTATTTTATTAAAATGTCATCACTCAACCAAAATACTCCGACACTCACCCTTGGCCTGTTATTTACTCCTTAGAATTTATTGCCCCCAATTCAAAAATCTAGGTTTCACTCTTTTATCTCCATATATTTAATCATACTCACCTTCTTTTTTTCTTTAAATCTCTAAACATAAAAGGATACAAATACCTTACTCGAACTCCCTTTGAACCCAAAAGCTTCTCCGACGAACTCCCTTTGAACCCAAAAGCTTCTTCAGCCCAGTAGAAAACAAGTCAGGTGGCGCTTGGCTTTTGCACATCATTCGAAAGACTAACTCTATCATTCGAACGACAGGTGAGGTAGCGCGAACTACGCCCTGGGTCGTTCGAACGATGTCTGGGTTTTGTCTTTCTTCTTCCTTCTGCTATAGTTCGTCCGTCATAAATAAACCTTCCACCATTTTTACCCAGAAATCCCTTCTGCCATTCACTCTCATACGATTTCTATCAGATTGTTAAATCTCAATTCCATGTTTGACTAACATCCCAAGTTTGATATATATTTATAAACGTTTCCACTTTACAAATTTCAAATTTCTCTCCAACGATTTTATAACTCTAAATACACAAAATTTACAAAGCTTCTACCCCAATTTGATTTCACTTATCATAAATATACGGAAATCATTTTTCTGGGTTTAACTAACAAATCTAAATCCCCCAATAAAATTCTGCGATATCCATCTTCCCTCAAAATTTACATATAATGTCCCATAAATTGAAAACCCAATTTATATGCCAACCCTAAGCCAAAAAAAATAATTGATTTTATCACACCCATTATGATATGAATTGATTATCACAAATTTACATTGAAGCACATTAACCACTTGCCTATATATGATTTGTAAAGTATGATTCCTTTGATGAAGATGGCGCATTTTTTTCCCAAAAATCTCCCCAAAGTTAACCCTCTTTTCTTCTAGAGAACTATGTTTTCTCTTTGAGTTGTGTCTGTCAGAATTCCTCTAATTTGGATTTTATGATATTTTTCTTTTAGAGTTATGCTCACCCCAAACTCTCAAACATAGGTTTTTATGTGTTAATCCTAAAATTATGCTTGTGGGCCAAGTTAAAATGGCCCACACACATCCATGTGAGCTCGATTATGCCTAAAAATGCCCCGAGACCCAGTTACTAGTTTTGGGTACTCTTTTTCGACTATCTCGACCTCTTCGGAATCAACTGTGTATCAAAATTATCAGTCAAATTACTTTATAACATTCTCCAATTTCGACCTCAAAATGTGACATGTGTAAAATCTAAAAATGTTCCAAATCAAATAAATCTAAATTCACCGAATTAAATAAATCCTCCAATTTAAATAAATTCTCGAAATCATAAATATGATTTTCTCCAAATTTAAAAATAAGTTATATTTCTCCCCAAAATAATTAAATTCTAAGCCTTCGAAATTACGGGGTCTTTCAATGTACAAGGCTTATATATGGTGGAACACTAGTAAAATATAATGGCACAAGGTGGTGGAATGGTGGTGTAGGGTGGTTTGTGGTGGTTGAATGGTGGGAGAGCTCTCAAGGCTAGAGAGAAGGAGGGAAAATCTGATCCATAATGCCCGAATGGGCTAACTTACACTTATATACTCGTTAAAACCCTAAGGGGTTAAATTCCCTAAATACCTCCACATCCAACTCTTTAAGCCAAGGATAATCTTGTCATTAACCCCACACCTAGTTTGGGTCGTTGAGTAGTTGACACATCATCAAATCCGAAGGACCATGCCTTGACAGTACATTAAAAGAATAAAATTTTCAAATATGGTATTGTTTATTCGAACAACCTTGTTCAAACGACTCTACCAACGAGATTTCAGCATACTTCAAAACCCAGGTCGTTAGATGCCTTGTTCAAACGAGAATGCCCTTCGTTTGAACGACATCCAAATCTTTTGAATAAAATTTGAGTTATGACAACTTCGATTCGGCAAGTACAAAGAATACGAAGCTACCCATATTTGACCCGAGATCCATCTAAACATGTCCAAGTCGTACTAGATTATTGAATTCTATGATTACGGTTAAAATTATATAGCGGGGTATTATAGGACTTAAGAACGGTTTTTAGAGAGAGAAAGCAGAAGATTTAAACACTTGAAGGTGTGAAAATGGGGAAGTACCGCGTCTATTTATAGAAGGTTAAAGGGCCTGTCAATCGATAGCCCCCAACCCATACCGATCGATAGTCGCCTTTTCTTCTTCTCAAGGAAGCCCAAGAGTTCGTGCCATTACCGATTGGCACCCCGTCAAGCCCGCCTATCAACAGCTCCTTTTAAAACTTGTAAAAAAAAATACCAGAAATTACTCAAAAATTCCCAAAAATAATTGGAAATATGGAACATTATTTTCCTCAAGAAAATCATTCTTAGAGCACTAATCCTCTTACAAACTCTTAAAATCCCAAGAAGGGTTAATCTTATACTCTTATACTCAGCATGCTCCACAATGAAACCAATGATACGCTTGCATCTAAGTTTACTACAATTCCAAAATTGGAACCTCAAAACTAAACATCCCCCGGTGGAGTTTCAAGACAACACAATCCCCAGCAAAACCACAAGTACACCTACACCCCCAAAATAATTTAAATTTCCTCAGGAGAGTTATTCCTCGTGTTAGAACTTTAGGTCCTTATAATTAACCTCGGCTTGCAGAATTGATCGCCCCAACTTTAGAATTAACCTCGGCCCTCATAATTGGTCGTCACAACTTTAGGTCCTCATAATTGACCTCGTCCCATAGAACTGATCGCCCCAACTTTATAATGAACCTCGAACCTTGGAATTAGTTGTCATAACGTTAGGTCCTCATAAATGACCTCGACTATCAGAATTGATCATCACAACTCAAGGTTCTCATAATTGATCTCGGCCCTTAAAATTGGTCGTCTTAACTTTAGATCCTCAGAATTAATTTCAGCCCTCATAATTGGTCGTCACAACTTTTGCTCCTCAGAATTGACCTCGACACTCAAAATTAGTCGTCACAACTTTAGGTCCTCAGAATTGACCTCGGCCCTCAGAATTGGTCGTCACAACTTTAGATCCTCAAAATTAACCTCGTACCTCATAATCGATCATCACAACTTTAGGTCCTCAGAAATGACCTCGACCCTCAGGATTGGTCGTCATAACTTTAGGTCCTCAGAATTGACCTCGACCCTCAAAATTGGTCCTCACAACTCAAGGTCCTCACAACTGACCTCAACCCTCAGAATATGTCGTCACAAATCAAGGTCCTCAGAATTGACCTCGACCCTCAGAATTGATCACCCTAACTTTAGGTCCTCAAAATTGACCTCAGTCCACAAAATTGATTATCCCCAGCACAACCTTAGGTCCTCAAAATTGACCTCGACCCATTGAATTTGTCACCTAGCCACTTAAAATCAATATTAACACCTCTTCAACCGTTGAATCGGTCATCCTCATCCCTTAGGACTTTAGAATTAGCCTCGATCCTATAAATCGATCACCCTCATACTCTAGATCCACACAATTAATATAAAATCCTCTTCCCCAACGTCGACGTGGTGTCTATCATTCGATGACCTTCACTTATTCTAATCTTTCTCATCGAGCGGATCTCTATAGACAACCCATCCTAGGACCCCTTAAGCACCTCCTTAGGTACCTAACACTCACTCCTTCACCACAAATACTACGTCATACTCTGAGTATCGTTCTAAAGGCCACCGAGATCGATCAGGCCCTATTTGAATCCAATTAACTTCCTCATCTGAGAGGACGATGAACTAATCTTTAAAGGGATCTGAAATCCCTTTTCCAATGGTTTGCTCTATGCAAGAATCGGGCTTACAGTTCGAACAAACAGTCTGTTTTACGATCAAAAACTAATCTGGAAGCTTCCGAGCACTCCCAAGCCCCATTTGTCATCTTTCTTTCCCAAGAAGAAGCTCAATGAATCTTTGAATGTCTCTGAATCCTCTTTCCAATAATTTTCACTATGCATAAATCAGCCTTATGGTACAGACAAACGATCCTTTTTACCTCAAAAACTAATCTAGAGGCCACTGAGCACTCCCGATCCCCGTTTGACTTTGGTCACCTCTGTAGCTTGAGCGAAACTCAATGAATCTTATAACGTCTCTGAATCTCCTTTCCAACAGTTTACCCTATGAATTAATCGGCCTTACGATACACACGAACAAACCATTTTACTTAGAAGGGTCACTAGGCGCTTTCGGGCACCGTTTGACCTTAGTTAACTCCTCGAACCGAACAAAGCTGAATAAAATCTTGAAGGGCATTGAATACCCTTTCCAATGGTCCATCCCGTGCACGAATCGGTCTTGTGGTTCGAACGAACGATCCTTTTTCTTTAAAAATTACATATCTAGTGACTAGTGAGTGCTTCCGGGCCCCATTTGACCTCGGTCAACTCTCGGACCTGGAAGTGTACAGATGGGTTCTTAAAGGGATATGAACACACTTTCGAACAGTTTGCCCCATACATTTTTTGACATATGGTTTGCATTTTATGACCATTTTTCCAAAAAATTCTCCCATGCTGTCGAATGACACTTTCAGAACCATGCCAATCGGTAGTGCGTCTGGATTTCTATATCAATAGGAAGGTCCAGGACCCTTTCGATCGGCACCCCCTTTGGAACTATAAATAGAGGCCATGACCTCACTTTGAAAAACACCCCTGAACATCCCTCTCAGCAATTTAGAGAACATTCTCTCGAATTCATAGTTGTTCCCTTCCAAAAAATTGATCTCTCACATTCCATTCCATCCTTTTCACACTTCATTTAGTAAATTCCCCCCATATCTTCGTACCACCTTCATCCCATTATATGATCAGTGTATCTACACTCAAGATCCACTTCAAGTATCCATAAGGAGGTCCAATTCTCCATCCGTTTTTCTAAATTCTCTTATTTTAGTATTTGTTATTTTAATTCTACTTTAGCACTTTATTTCTTTACATCACATACATTAATCTAAAACTTTATTAGTAGTATTTGCACATATTATATTTTCATAAAAAAACAAAACAAGAAAAATAGGGTATATATATATATATATATATATATATATATATATATATATATATATATATATATATATATATAAATTTCAAAAGAGGGATTCCCATTACACATTCGCATTCTAAAAGCACGTTTGTCTCTAAACACATATATAAGAGAAATCCCCCATTTGGATTTGTGGATTAAACCCCACCCTATGTTATATTCTAACTACATAGACTTTGATGCCCCTTGGGCTACGTAGGCGTCTTGGGTAAATCTCGAGATTTGAGTTCTCTCTTATTCACATTTGTTATATTGTTTTTATTCTTAATGGATGTCATATTTTTGCATGCTTGTGTCATGTTCAATGTATACATTCGTTCTTACATAACGACTTGTGATTTGGAAAACACTTACATTATATTTTCAATTATTACTTTTTAAGAGCACTCCTAAGAAAAATTCACTCCGTCCTTTTTCATGATGCGAGTGAAACGATTCCATTATCCATCTATATTATGCACATAAGCACAAACTTCACGGAGTCTAACAGGAGAAGATTAACACATGCCCATAAGAGACTGAAAGGATGGGATGGGTGTCTAACACCTTCTTATTTCGTAACTTAGTCCTCGAACCTTTGAACTGCTTGATTTTGCAAGCATTAGTATTGTCAGTGTCGTTCTCTCGAAGCAGCAATATTTCTTATTCCTGTGTTTGTGCAAAATATTTGGTGAATCTATCTTTACACATTACCCCCACATTGGCAATGGTCGGTCACCCTAATAAAGGACACAATCCTTCTCGCACGCCAAAGGGAAGCCTTCTAGCCCCCCGGGATGGGCACATTAGACAATTTTTTATCTTTAATTAAGTGAGTTGCCGGTCAAATTTTAATTACTCCATTGGTGAGAAAAACACAAAGTGTTATACATCAACTTTAAAAAATGCGTGTTCCTAATTTCTTCACAAGACAACTAGAGGCTTGCCACATAGATTCTCCGCAAATCTACTACGACAAAACGAATGGCTGGTACAATGTTGGGGATAGCACAAACCCATTTTACTAGGCAGCTGCACTTAAAACATACTTCTTTGACACTAACGTGCCTCACAGAAAACCGACCGAGGTTTTTGGGGGTGGAGAGGACTCTACGATTTGTCCTATATGTTAAATTATTCATAAAGGTTCCTGTGAACACCGTATCCTATGGGGCTAGCTAGTTAATTGCTTTTTAATTTTAGTGATAGCTAGGGCTGCGCACAATGGATAAATGATTGAGTTGAGTGATGAAATACCTTCTCGTTTCATTGTAGGTCTTAAGTCCAATTAATTCATTAAGAAATTAAAAGTTAGACTATGCATAAAATAAAGTCACATAGGATCAAATAGTCAAATAATAAATGGACTCATTAATTGGAAATGTGAGAGTGATAAAGAAATGTACCTCCCACGGCTTTTACACACGTAGGGTGAAGACCGAGTTGAATCCACCAATGGAAAGTTTGCGTAACTTTAGTCATCCCTAGGATTCCTACAAACCCAAAATATAGTGGATTCTAATCCATTCCAACGATGCTCTCTCTGTTTTATCTCGTTTTCCTTTTTCCTTTTTATTTTATTATATTATTATAAACAATTGGTGTCCAATTCACTACAAATAAATATGCAAAGCCTCAATAACCAAATACTATCAGTCTAAGAAAAAATAAAAAAAAGGTTATATATATATATATATATATAAATGTACAAGTCTTCAAAATGCTCTTCCACTTGAAAATCCAGTAATGACACGTAGTGAAAAATCAATTGCCAAAAATTGAGCAAAGTCCAATGCTTAAAAATTTGGTAATGGCTCCATTTGATAACTATGTCTTTTATGTATATCTATGTTGTAAAGACTAGTTAATAAAAAATCTCGTTAGATCTACAAAAACACTAAAACATGTATCTAACAAGTAAGGGGTATCAATCTAACTTCTTAACATGGAAAAGTGCAAAGTTAAGACTTAATATGATTTTTTAAAATAATGTTTTAAGGGATGTTTATATTAACTAATGATGTGCTAATATTTAAACTAAACTAATAGATAAAAACTAAAATAAGATATAAGGGAGGTGAATAAATGTGAGAACAAACAAGAGATGAGACATTACCACATGTATTAATTATGTTAATTAATTGATTAATTAATTTAAAATGGCCCAAGATAATAATAAAGTTACAAGCCAACTCTCGACACAAATGTAATTTCAATATTACCCTTTTAGAGAATTAATTTTAAAACTTTCACAAACTCTCAAAAAATTAGAATTAAACCTTGTTTAATGGATCAACCACTAGGACAGTCCTACTAAAATGATTTAATACTTGGAAAAAATAATTTTTTAGAGTTGAAATTTAACATATAATATTACGCTTGAGAAAAACCTATCTCCAGTTTGATTCTAATAAGAACATTATATCTCAAATTTGATTTTCTCTAAAAAAATCATTTACCCTTTCTAAAGGCGAAAATTGAAAAGTGAAAGTTCAAAACTAATTTTCAAAGAAACATAATAAATAATAATAATAATAATAATAATAATAATAATAATAATAATAATAATAAACTAATAAAATTAATATCAACATGGGTTTTATCTCACCCCTCGAATGGGGGATTTAGCCTAACATGTGAGGTACATTTACATATAAAATGTAAAAACACTCCATTAGAGGCATTAAAAAAAGAATAAAAGATAGAAGAGAATAATATTAAACCAAGTCTCCTTTCATTTCCACCGGTTATGAGGAATACCCACAAATGTGAGTTTTAGAAAAATATTTGAGTCCGAATCTTAACTCATAAACTTACAATTTGTATCTTAAAACATAAATTCCCTCACACAATTCTCTAAAAAGATACAAAAGAAAGAAATAAAAGATTAATACTAAACTAACCTAAAATTACCAAAAGAAATAAAAGATTAATACAAAAATACCCTAAAATTATCCTACAAAGATGAATTGAAAATAATGTCTTCTAACTACGTAATTGGATGTTAATAATAAACACAAATGGATCCTTTATATGTAGAAAGAATAACTTAAGGATACCTTTGGAATTTTACAAAAGTGATTGGCGATTTTAATTAAATGATAAAAATGAGGTGATGGGCAAAGTATTCGTACCAGAGTGAATATTATTGTGATTCATATGAGGAGAAAAAGGTATATGATGATCAAATCCTTGCTTCCCTCAAAGGTATTCGAAAAACCTTGATTAAACCTTCTATACACGAGGATCTTCTAGCATATGATACTACCCAAAGGAATGTATGTGGGTGAACACCTTCTGAGATGAAAATTCTTCCTTAAGAGTGAGATGTGGTCCTCTCTCTATATGCCTCTTCACAAAAATGTGAATAGTATTTTATCTCACCCCCCTCAAATCCTAATGAAGCATAATTATCATTAAAATTTCTTTCCACACCATTATATTCATGTACAACAGGTGGGCTTAGGCCAATTTGGGTTTCTTAAGAGTATGGGCCTAACTACATGGGTATATGGACTACATAAGGGACCCAAGACAAATAATTAAATTTGCTCCAAATATATACTTGAATATCTAATAACAATTACTGTAATTATTTTCTTTATTTTTTTAATCATGAATTAACTCCACAAAATAATCACGATTGCACATCGATTTAATTATCTAAGACAACACTGTGATTTAATGAGGTCTTATTTAAAAATTTCATTGTGGTACATAATATTATTCTTCACGTTAAATTTTTTATACCCTTTGGTCAAATCAATTTTATGTTAATCAATTCAACCAATCTCTAATCAATTCTTTAATTCTCAGACTTAAATTATTTTCTACTCCACCAGGATTATAAAATAATCCACATGTCATGTTTTTACTTGGTCAAAATAAAATTTGTAATTCTATCAAGGGGTATCCCAATTTGCGTTATCCCATGGATGTGGATTCCGCTGAATTATGATCTAAAATCTACTTACACAACTCTTACGAGATCATTTGACCCGGTATAAATCATATTGCACCCATATCGATCAAAGGACATTGGTGCCAGTATTCCATTCCTCAAAATTCTTGAAATTAAGAATCTAAGCACCATTTGCAAATGATGTGATATTTTTTTAGTCTAATTAAGACATCACTTAGACTCAAATCTTATAATGACATTTTTCAATACATTCCTATGATATACCGATCACAATCCTCTGTCGAACTGTTGAATAAGTTCTCAAACCATCATACAAGTTCCCGTATATTAAGATAAACTACTAAGATTGCATTGCAATTGTTTTGATAGGATGGTAACTACCTATCTAGATTATGAACTTTTCGATAATGCTAGAGCCGAAATCTCAATCTCCTGATGATCAACCCGAAATTGACTCACCGGAATTCTTATTGAGATCTATTAACCAATATGTCTAATATATATTTAAAATAAAATATAAGGCATTCTCATAACCATGATCCTTATTTCACAATGAATTGTCATACCCTTATTTAAAAAAAGCGCCAAACATGGTTTTCGGAATAAAATGCCAACATAGTCATTAAGAGAAAATAACTACCCTACCATCATTCTTAAATATCAAGGAATCTAACTCGAAACATCAATAACATTTTATTCAAAAACTACATCAAATTCAGTTCATTACATCCTCAATCGCATATTAAGCAAAAACCATAACAAATTCACTTTATTACAATTCCACTCATTTACTTTTAAGGCACTTCATGCATTTCCTTAATATATTATAATTCGTAATTAAATTGTACTAAAAATTACACATCTCTTCACTCACCCATTACTCATAACCTTAACCCCTAAAATTTCTCACCTGATGTACCAAGCCTACTCCCAACCTCTACATTCTCTATACATCATGCTTGGGATGTATAATAAATAAAATCTAAATAAGAAACCCAATTATACACTTTTATCTAGATTAGGTAATTATCGAGCATTAACAAACACTTAACCTAAGCTTCTATACCCACTACCTTCACTTCATTAAATACAATACGCATTATTCACATGAAACTCATAGATCCCTCTATGATTACCAATGCACCTCATTCCATGTCATATCCTCAGACTCCCAAGAATTCAAATCAATCTCAAATACCACACCCACCTCAACCATACCTTTGTATCAACACCATTTATTTTAAGAATCCATACATAAATTTATACATTAAATTATGTGGTCAACACTTTATGCTAAACCAATTATCCTCAACATCATTCTCACGTTTATCTCCAAATATATAAGTACATATCCCATATGTTATAACCTAAATTCAATAATATGTAGCCCCAAGTGTCATAGCTCCTAAAGATAAAACATCATAAGACAATATCATCCACACCTCTTCAATTTTATATAATAAACAATATAGACCAAATTCGCAATCATCATTATCTAGTGATCAAAATCTCACCAACAATAATAATTACCCAACAAATAGAAGTCCCATTAATCAAATTACATCAACGACCTACCAACCCAAAACCTCTATTTGACAATACCAAATATCCTAATTTCACAATATCACACCCAAATATTCATTAATCGTGCAAAGGGAATAAAAGCCAATATTATACCATAAATATGGAGCACCTCGTGGACTAATCAAAAGAAGACAAATGGGTTTGTACACATCAGTAAATGAGGTCGACTTAGCTATAAACCTCGTTGGCCTCAAATATAAGGTCGACCAGACAATGCTAACAGTTTCGTTAAACGCTGCCAGCCATTGTTCTTAACACTACTAACTCACGCCATTACAACACGCGTGTATATTGTGATCAAGTGATATCCACAATATTTAATTCACATGCACTTGTGGGGGATATGAAAACATTCCCAAACATGTCATGATTTTAATTTCACACTCATATAAAGTGTGTACTTGCATCACCTATAAAGACAGGTTATCTAGCACTCACTTTTATCTCTTTTCCAACAACCTATAAAATAGAACACTATACCCACCTAGTAAGGATCCGAACTTTACTTATTATTTTTCTACCCAATTCTAAAGACAACTCGAGAGATTACTTATATTCATCAATGGCGATCGCCCAGTGATCTTATTTTAATTGTACTTTAGAGTGAACGTAGGTTATTTCTAGCCGAAACACATACATGCTAATTTCATTCTTTTTTATCTCATCTCTTTTTTTCTACTACTTTATCTACATTAGCATTGTTGCTATTGGTTTGTTTATCTATTATT
Source organism: Sambucus nigra (assembly GCA_949130495.1). NCBI lineage: Eukaryota > Viridiplantae > Streptophyta > Magnoliopsida > Dipsacales > Adoxaceae > Sambucus > Sambucus nigra. Next base: position 460,691,881 of record OX422211.1, on the reverse strand, counting down.
TGTTTATAATTATTAAACGATAATAGATTGACACCGTATGTGGGAGCAACTTGGCGTGTGTCGTTCTCTCCCTTATTCATTTGCTTAAGATATGGGATACCCAGATTTAGTTTAGTTAGCAATTTTCAATTCAATTTGGTTCACTTTAGTTGGGTTAAAGCTAGGGTTGTGTTTTTTTTTCGAACTTTCCGATTTTTCCGATTTCCGATCCGATTTTTTCCGAATTTGGAATGAAATTTTAGTTTGCTGATTTTCGATTTTCCGATTTCCGATTTTTCTGAAAAAAATCGGAAATAATTCTGAATTTCCGATTTTCCGATTTTTCCGATCCGAATTTTCCGAAACTATGCCGATCCGATTTTTCCGATTTTTTTCCTATTTTTTTGGAATTATTTTTCGATTTCCGATTTTTTGAAAGTTTCCCATATCCCACATCGGTTGGGAGAGGGAGAGGGCTCCAAAATATGCTATATAAAAGGAGAGTATCCTCATAACTTCTACACAAATGAAAAATGAGCCAAATCCTCATGTGTTTACATGTTGGGTTAAGCCATTTTCATTGTTTCTTTAAAATGAGAATTTCGAGTAATCGAAAATCCATAATTTATTTTTTTGAAATTTTGGAATTTCCGAAATTTCTGGATTTTTAATATATTTTGTGAATTTCCGATTTTTTCCGATTTTCCGATTTTTCCGAATTCGGAGTTTTTTTTAATTTTTCGAAAAAATCGGATTGGAAATCGGAATAGTTATTTTATTTCCGAAAAAATCGGAATTTTTTCCGAATAGGCATTTTTCGATTCGATCTGGCCGAAACACAGCCCTAGTTAAAGCTCTTTACAGTCGATTTCCATTTTGAAATATGTTGATTCCTTGAATCCATTACTCTACTTTCATTTTCCTGCTTGTGATTCGTACTTTCATGTGATTTCGCCAACGTTCATGTCATACTCTGTTTTTTCAATTACTGTACTCTGTTTTGTTCCATTTTTTGCAAATACCGCAAAAACCCCTAAAACGTAGTAGAACATGAGAGGGGTTCCACCCTCCACACCGGTCAAAATGCGATATCTCCAAGGGATCTTACAAGGCCTGGCTAGATGCCAGGAGATGCATCTGATCACCCTTGCTAGAGAGAAAACTCTGATAGGAGAAGCGAGATGCGTCTACCAGCTCCTTACAGAGATAAAAGGCGATCTCACCATAAGAAGGCAATTGAGAAGCCCAGGAGGTTAGAATTAGATTCTCGCAGAGAGGCGAGCAGATCTAGGTACATTGGCGAAAAGGGTAAATCCAGGTTTACTGCAGAGAGGAACGAGTCTAGATACATAGTGTCTAGATGGGATGATATATCTTACAAACCTAGGGCCACCTCAACCATTCGGTCAACTGGATATGATGATCAGCTGACTCATCTATGGAGTGTCCAATTATTTTTAATAGACTCAGCAGGGGATCAATCTTTAACCGCTTAGGCATAAGACCTAGAAGAGAACAATATGGGGGCTAAAGAGAAGAGTCTAGAAGAACTGGGATTAAAAAAGACAATTTATCAACCCGCTCTCGATACGGTGTAAGGGGTTTGACTAGGGGTGAGCAAACTGCTAAGGAGGAGGAGACTATGGCTGAGGCGAGATGACGATGAAGGCTAATTAAGAAGACCAACCATGGAAATGGTCCATTCAGTGCCTTGAGGGACCATCCGGGAGATTTCTGTTATATGGATATACGGGAAAATAAATAAGATAATAATAAATTGAAATAATTTAATTGGACGTTGAGGTGTGTATTAGACACGCATTTAAGACAAAAATATTATCCGTACATTAATCAATGATGCTTCGAGCCTCAGATAACTGTTCCCAGGATTCAACAACACAGTTCATTCGATTAGAGCACTCCATGGATGACTTTAAAACCACAAGAAATTATGTCAGAATTGGAGTATGAAGAAGAAGGTTTTGAGAGAGATATAGATTGAAAAAAGTGATTAGAAATTAATCTGCATATCCCTTTAATAAAGGAATGCATAAACCACCCACTCTCCCAAAACGTGGATGACAACTTCTCCCACTAAACCACTCACAACCGCTAATTAAGAAAAACGTGTTTTAATTTTACTTATAAAACAATTTTTAATTAATTAAATAAAATGATTTTTAATTTTAATTAAAATTGAATTAAATAAAATTATTTAAAGACGAAATTAAAATTAACTGACTATTAGGATCCAAGACCCAAGGCCAAGCCCAAGTCCTCAAGTTCTAAGTCCCAAGTCTTGATATATAATATAATAATTATATATTTATTTAGGTATAAATAACCCAAATCCTCTTAAATCCCCTTAGTGGGACTTGAACACATGGTTTCCCCTAAAGGGGTCACAAAAGTTACCACTAGGTTACAAGGTCTTATGGTGAGTATATCATTCACACCAATAGTTATACACACACACACAACAACAATCCCCCACATGAATGAGATACGAGAAGAAGGAATAAAGAAAGTTTTGGGTAATAAAAATGTCATTAATAAGGAGAGGTGTCTTTTGAACTTGAACCTTGCTTAGTGTATGTCCATTGGGCTTACAAATTATTCAGTGAATTACATATCTTGAACTGACCAGTTATTTTGGTAAACCAGTTCAATAGACTACACACATGACACTTTAATACACTTGTGGTTCACAACAGTTTTGCTCATTAAGGCCATGAGCTATATCCCAGTATCATGAGTGCTATAGAGAATTCAATCACAATTCTCATAGGTAGTGGCCCCACTACCACACTCACTTAGGTGATTCTATCAAGAATGTCCTGTCACATCCCACTTGAAAATCCAAGTCATAGATTCATTAAGAGTTTAACTCAACATTTCTCATTACAGGTATCACTACTATTATTATTATTATTATTATTATTATTATTATTATTATTATTATTATTATTATTATTATTATTAAAACCATAGGGATAAGACAATGATAAGTCTTTGTAGCTCTCACATATAATCATCCACAATTAGTTTTCCCATGGAACCTATATCTTAGGATCTCCATTCAGATAGTTTGGGTATCCATCATGATGATTTTACTAATTAGGCTTTAAGCCCATCCCCCTCGATAGTTTGGGTATCCATTCAGATAGTTTGTCTCACATTGTTATGCGTGCGATGAATATGTCTTGACTTTCCATTATAGGACTTGTTGCTTGCTTTTGCTATTGCCGCTTGGCAATCACAATGTATAAGTACCGCAGGTACAGGTTTAGGCCACATTGGAAAGTCTGCCAGAAATGTCCTCAACCACTCGACTTCTTCACCTGCTTTGTCTAAAGCTATAAATTCAGACTCCATTGTTGATCTCGCAATGCATGTCTGTTTTGAGGATTTCCACGATACGGCAGCCCCGCCTAATGTGAATACATATCCACTTGTAGATTTGGATTCCTCTGAGTCTGAAATCCAATTAGCATCAGTATAACCTTCAATCACAGCAGGATATGAGACATAATATAAAGCATAATCCAAATTAAATTTCAGATATCTCAAAACTGTAATAAGTGCATTCCAGTGATAATTATTAGGATTACAAGTATATTTACTCAATCTCCCTACTGCATATGCAATATCAGGTCTGGTGCAGTTCATAATGTACATTAATAATTCTTGAATATTCCAGTTGTGGCGCAGGTTTTCCTTTGTTTTTCTTTAGTTATTTGGATCATAACGAGTTCTAACAGGAGTAGATTCATATTGATTGAATTTCCTTAACACACTTTCTATATAATGTGATTGTGATAATTTGATTCCCACAGAATCTCGTATTATTTTAATTCCCAAAATGAAATCTGCAACTCCCAAGTCTTTCATATCAAATTATTCACATAACATCTTCTTAGTGGTTTTTATAATACTCATATGTGATCCAAATATTAACATATCATCAACGTATAGACAAACAATCACACAAGCATCTCTATGGGCACTTAAAATACACATATTTATCAGATTCATTTATTTTAAATCCACCATTAATCATTACTTGATCAAAATTTTCATGCCACTACTTAGGGGCTTGTTTTAGTCCATATAAGGATTTAACTAGCTTGCAAACTTTGTTTTCTAATCCTTTTACAATAAATCCTTCCTGTTGATCCATATAAATTTCCTCTTCTAATTCCCCATTTAAAAAGGCAATTTTAACATCCATTTGATGAATTTCCAGTTTATAGATAGATGAGAGGGAAATTAGAATTCTAATAGAAGTAATTCGCGTAATCGGAGAATAAGTGTCAAAGAAATCGATTTCCTCCTTTTGTTTATATCCTTTCACTACTAACCTAGCCTTATATTTTTCTATGGATCCATCAGGTTTCATTTTTCTTTTAAAAATCCATTTACACCCTATGATTTTACAACCTGGTGGCAAGCTAACCAAATTTCAAGTGTGATTTTGCACAATAGATTCTATTTCACTATTAAGAGCCTCTTTCCAAAATGGAGCTTCGGGAGAGATAAGAGCATCGTGATAAGATTGAGGATCTCCCTCAGACAAAAATGAAATATAATCAGGCCCAAAAGATTTATCTATTTTACGTCTTTTACTTTTCCTAAGTTCCTGTATTTCCATATCATTCTCTTGCCTATAACTAAATGGCATATAAATATCCGAAGGAGCATCCTCAATTCTAATAGTGGGATTATGAGGAAAAATATGTTCAAAAAATTCTACATCATGAGATTCAATAATATTATTTGCAAATACACTATCTACATCTGCTTTAAACATAAGGAACCTATATGAACTACTATTTTGAGCATTTCCTATAAATACACAATCAACAGTTTTAGGTCCGAGTTTAGTTCGTTTAGGTGGAGGTAGGACTACTTTAGCTAAACACCCCCACACTTTTAAGTATTTATATTAAGTCTTTCTTCCTTTCCATAATTTATAAGGAGATTTATCAGATTTCTTAGGGGAAATTTTGTTTAAAATATAACAGGCTAAAAGTACCGCTTCACCCCATAAATTGTGAAGAAGACCCGAGCTGTCATAGCATTTACCATATCCTTTAGCGTTTGATTTTTACGTTTCGCCACACCATTTTGTTGTGGACAATATGGTGTCGTAGTTTGATGAATTATGCCATGTATTTTACAAAAATCATTAAAAGGGTCAGAATATTCTCCTCCTCTATCTGATCTCACAATTTTAATTTTTTTGATTTAGTTTATTTTCAACTTCTGTTTTATATAGTTTGAATTTCTCAAGTGCTTCATCCTTAGATCTCAAAAGATACACATAACAAAATTTCATGTGATCATCTATAAAGGTGATAAAATATTTTTTCCCACCCCTTGTTTGAATTCCTTTTAAGTTACACAAATCGGTATGAATTAATCCCAAAATTTCAGTAGAGCGTTGTATACTTTGTGTGGGTACCCGAAAATTAGTATTATAGGCCTGGACGAGTAGCCCAACCCTAGCGGTCCAAAGTCCAGGCCCCTCATCTTTTGCATTGATCCGATTTCCCCACGATCCCATGAAGGGAAGTTATAGGGGAGCACGATCCCATGGAGGGAAAATATAGGGAAGATGGCTAATAAGGAGGAACCCATCATCTCCACTAACTAACATACACATATATAAATTAAACCCTAGGTCCGGGGCAAAGGACAAGTTGTATTCTCTGTACTCATTCTCCCAAATATTGAGAAATAATACTAACTGCACCACCGTGGACGTAGGCACATCTTTGCTGAACCACGTACATCCGTTGTTGTGTGATTGGCGTTTTATTTTCTTTGTTCTTTCTTGGTCATTACTTCTCTCATATTTATTTGTGTTGCACAATCATTGTCTCCACAATTGGCGCCGTCTGTGGGAAACATTCATCTTTCCCTGAGAAGAGCCCACGCCAAGAAAAGAATCTAAGATGTCTGGTCACAGCAGCAACGCTCCTCAAGCAGGAGATATTCAAGAACCACCTGCTCCTCGTAGGATTAGGTCTGATGTCCGATGTTCAGATCGTGGGGCTCGCTTGGAAAGGTCAGCCTCAGAAGAAGGTCAAGGACCAGCAAGGTCCACGCAGATATCCAGATTGATTGATGCATACGAGACAAGGCTCCACGAGCAGAGGGAGTCTTCTCGCAGATACGAGGCTGAGAATGCTCGCTTGAAAAGAAGACTGGAGAAGGAACTACGTCCTCATACCAGGACACACCCCTATCGCACTCCTAGGCCTCAGGCGAGCAAATCTCGCAGCCGAGGAAGGAGCCCTAGGCAGGAATATCAAGGGGTCGAAGGTGGTGACTCAGACGACGACCTCCGCGAATAACTAAGAAGAGTTTGCCGCTACCAGAGCCCTGCTCGCAGCGACAAAAACATACGGAACCTGGTCCATAGAGAAATGGACCAACATCCAGCTCACCGCAGCACCAGGTCGACCAGAGAACTCGCCAGGAGAGCCCTCAAGACCCATATGAAGTCACCCTTCACGAGGGAAATTGAAGAGGAAGAGGCTCCCAAGAAATTTGCCATTCCAAGGTTCAAGATTTACGACGGGAAGACTGATCCCATTGATCATGTCAGGCAGTACCGGTAGGCCATGACCCTCTGGAATCACCGAGATGCACTGATGTGCCGTATTTTTCCCTCGAGCCTCCATGACGTGGCCCAGAAATGGTTCGAAAAACTCCCTCACCGATCCATCAGAAATTTCAAATCCCTGGCTGAGCTCTTTACGGTCCGGTTCATCACCAGCAGCTCCCATCCCAAAAGGATGGATGCTCTATTAACAATAAAGAAAACGCCTCAAGAAACACTTCGAGACTATGTGAAGAGGTACTGGGAGTTATTCAACGAGATCGAGGACTGTGCGGAAGAGGTGGCAGTGGCTTCCTTCAAAATTGGGCTACCTAGCTCTTCCCTCCTTTACCAGTCCTTAACGAAGAAAGAAGCTATGACCATTGACGACCTGATGGCCCGGATTGAGAAATACGCAAAAGGTGGAAGATGTCACCCGCCTTAGTGTAGGAGAAAACGGTCGAGCCAAGCTCACTACCACGGGAAGTGAGAAAGTTGAGAACCAGAAGAAAGGAGGAAAGAGTGGGGGCAAGAATGGCTCCAAAAACGGAGGGAACCCTGACGTAACAAAATCGTTCCAGGCGGTCAACACCGTCTTCAAAGAGCCAATTTACAAAATTCTCGCGAAGATCAAGGATGAGCCGTTCATCAAATGGCCCCGGAAAATGGGAGGAGACCCCTCGAAAAGAAACAATGCATTAAGATGCGCTTTCAACAAAGAGGGAGGGCATAAGACCGAGCACTGCAAGGCTCTTAAGTCTCACCTCGAGGAGTTGGCCCAGTTTGGACATTTGAATGACTTTGTGGAAAAGAAGGTAGAGAAAGTGGCTGCCCACAGAGAGGCGAAACCCGACAACGTGCTGGAGGATGATGTCAGACATGAATTTGCAGTAATCCACGGAGTATCTGACGTCAAGCAAATAAAAGGGAACTCAGCTCGAATGGAGGTAAAGAAACTGACAGCGGTAATGCAAGCTTTTCAGATTGATCCAGCAAAATCACAGTCAGGAAAACGTCGGCGAGCAGAGGACATCAACTACAATAAGCATATTATTTTCACGGATGAAGACCTAGTGGGAGTAAGGACCCCACATCATGATGCCTTGGTCATTACACTCAGGATAGCCAACTTGACATCGACAGGATGCTCGTTGATCAGGGAAGCTCATCCGAAGTAATGTACATCGACCTGTTCAGGAAATTGAAGTTGAGCGTCGCCGACCTAAAGGGAGCTACTGTCCCTCTGGTCGGCTTCGCTGGAAAAATGACCATGCTCCTGGGCAAAATAGTACTGCCAGTGCGCACTGGAAATGTTTCCAAGATGATCGAGTTTTTGGTGGTCAACATTGATTCATCGTATCAGGCCATCCTCGGCAGGGGATGGCTTCATGCGATGAAGGCAGTCTCCTCGACCTACCATCGGAAGCTCAAATATGTTACCGAGCGAGGAGTAATGGAGATACACGGTGACCAGGCGATGGCAAGGAAGTGCTTCATAGCGGCCATCCGACCAAAGCCAGAGAAAAAAGCTGATCAACCCAGTAAGAAAGTGGAGGAAGGTGCAATTCCTTCCAAATAGCAATTAAAATATGGAAGTCCTGGAGTAGAAGAGACCAGGCTCCTCCCCTCCGAGCGTGTCGTCGAGGACCTGGTAGAAGTGGCGGCTAGGGAAGGCGACAATAACAAAGTCTTCCTGATCGGAGCGTCACTCACCGACCAAGAGCAAAAGGTGTTGTCAACCTTACTCAGAAGCAACATAGATGTTTTTGCTTGGGAACCTTATGAGCTGCCAGGAATTGATCCCAATATGGTCTACCACCAGTTACACGTCGATCCCATATTCAAGACGATAACGCAGAAGGCACGGCGAACTGCTCCCGAGAAGGCCAGAGCAATAGAAAAAGAAGTCGAAAAACTGTTGGATGCAGGATCCATACCGGAAGTGCAATTCCCTAAATGGTTATGCAACCCAGTGGTAGTTCCGAAAAGCAACAAAAAGTGGAGAGTTTGCATAGACTTCACTGACCTCAACAAAGCCTGCCCCAAGGATAGCTTCCCTCTTCCAAAAATAGACCAACTAGTAGATGCCACCGCAACTCACGAACGAATGAGTTTCCTGGACGCATACTTAGGGTATCACTAAATTCCCTTGTATGCCCCAGATCAGGACAAAATGGCGTTTATCACGACGGTTGGTTTATATTGTTACAAGGTCATGCCTTTTGGGCTCAAAAATGCAGGGGCAACCTATCAGCGGCTAGTTACTAAAATGTTCAAGAATCAAATGGGAGACACAATGGAGGTCTACATCGACGACATGCTCGTCAAGAGCAAGGAGAAGGAGAATCACCTCTCGGACATGTCAAGTACCTTCGAAATCCTCAGGAAGTACCGAATGAAACTTAATGCGAGCAAGTGTTCCTTCGGTGTCCAGTCAGGGAAGTTTCTTGGGTATTTGGTCAGCAAGCGAGGCATAGAGGCTAATCTGGACCAGATTGATACAATCAACAAAGTGCAACCTCCTCACACAATCCGGGATGTACAGAAGCTCACTGGAATGCTCGCTGCTCTAAATCGTTTTATTTCTAAATCCTCCGAGAGATGCAAGCCTTTCTTCCAACTCTTAAAGGGCAGAAAAAGCAGTAGAGTGGAGCCCAGATTGCTCGCGAGCATTGGACGAGCTCAAGTCCTACCTAAGCACTCCACCACTGCTTGTCATACCACAGCAAATGGACTCTTTGTACCTCTACCTCTCTGTATCCAAGCATACTATCAGCTCAGAGCTAATGTACGAAGTTACAGGAATCCAACATCCCGTCTATTACGCGAGTAAAACCTTATTAGATGCCGAGCAGCGCTACCTACCATTGGAAAATCTCGCATTAGCCCTAGTAATAGCCTCGAGAAAGCTGAAGCATTACTTCGAAGCTCATACGATCATCGTCCTTACATCACACCCCCTCAAGGCTATCCTAAGGATGACGAATTTGTCAGGCAGACTGTCTAAATGGTCAGTCGAGCTCGGCCGGTTTAACATCAAATTTCAACCAAGTACAACTATCAAGGGTCAAATCCTCGCTGATTTCATAGCTGAATTCACAGGCGAAGAACCCTCCGACCAGCCTAAGCCAACAAAGCAAAACAACCAAGCTACAGTGGAAAGCTGGAAACTATTCGTTGATGGAGCCTCCAACTCAAAGGGGGCAGGGGTAGGAATTGTTCTCATCACTTCAGAAAACACAGTCCTTGAGCAAGGAATCAGGCTGGGATTTGCAGCCTCCAACAACGAAGCAGAATACGAATCCCTAATAGCAGGTCTCCAAAAAGCGCAAACTCTGGGAGCAAAGCGTTTACAGGTATTCGACGATTCGCAACTAGTTTCCAACCAGATAAGTGGAGACTATAACGCAAAGGATGAAAGAATGGCAGCCTACCTCTCCTTGGTGAAAAACTTAAAGACGAGCTTTGAAGAGATCAACATCCATTAGTTTCCCAGGGGGCAAAACATCCACGCTGATGCGTTAGCAGCCCTGAGTTCGACAGTTGATTCTAGCCTTAAAAGGGTTATCCCTATCGATTTCCTCAGTTTCCCAAGCATTTACCCCAACTGCGAGCTGCCAAACGCGGAACCAATACTCCAATTGGAATCAGCCCCCAGCTGGATGGATCCCTTGAAGGACTATTTAAAATGCGGAACGCTTCCAGAGGACAAGAGAACTGCCCACCAGATAAGGGTCAAAGTTGCTCGCTTTCACTTATCCACAGGAGGCGACTTGTATAAAAGATCTTTCTCCGGTCCCTACCTTAGATGCATCCACCCAGGCGATGTCAAGGCAGTGCTTCACGAAGGAATCTGTGGAAGTCATGTCGGAGGAAGGTCTCTAGCCTTCCGAGCAATGAAGGAAGGCTATTGGTGTCCATACATGCAAAAGGACTCCGCAGTATATGTCCGCAAATGCTTGAAATGCCAACTTCACGCTCCTATGGTCCACCAGCCCGCCAGCGAATTAAAATCCCTGACCAGCCCTTGGCCTTTCGTCCAATGGGGAATGGACATCGTGGGACCACTGCCCACCGCTGCCGGCAATCGCAAATACCTGTTGGTTGCAACTGACTACTTTACCAAGTGGATTGAGGCAGAACCACTGGCGAACATCCCAGATGCTGACATGATAAGGTTCGTATGGAGGAATATAATCACTCGATTCGGAATCCCCAGAACCATCATCACTGACAATGGAACACAGTTCGAGAGTGGACCTTTTCAGGACTTCTGCAACGAACACGGGATCAGGCACCACTTCATCTCGGTGGTTACCCTCAAAGCAACGGACAAGCTGAAGCTTCCAACAAAACAGTGATCGTTAGATTGAAGAAGCGGTTAGAGAGAGCCAAAGGCGCATGGCAACCGTGCTACCGTATATCCTATGGGCATACAGAACGACTCCTAGGCGAGCAACAGGAGAAACGCCATTCTCACTAACATATGGTATGGAGGCAATAATCCTACTAGAAGCGGGATTGCCAATAATGAGATCCGACCTTGTGGAACAAGGCCAGAACGATGAGGCTTTGCTCGCTGAACTCGACCTGGACGACGAGCGCAGGGAACTTGCCCTAGTGAAACTAGCGAGCTATCAGCAACAGCTCGCGAAGCACTACAGCAAAATGGTCAACCCGAGGAGATTCAAAGTTGGGGACTATGTTCTAAGAAAGGTCCTGGGCAACACAGTGAAGCCATCAGACGGTAAGCTGGGCCCAAACTGGGAAAGACCTTATAAGATAATTAGAGACGACCTGTAAGGTGCCTATCATTTGGAAATGATGGAGGGCAGGGAGATACCACGAGCATGGAACGCAGCTAATCTCAAGAAATTCTATTTTTAAGAATTCTATTATTAAATCTTTTATTGTATTCGTTATGTGAAAGGACAGTTCATTTCCCATTTCACTAATGAAAATCTCTCAGTTGATCACTCCCTAATTAGTAACAGTTATATTTTATTACACATCCCTTCCAAATCACAGGCATAATGGTCGACATAGCAGGAGAACACCCCTCCTCAGGTCATCGTCATGAAGCACGACAGACCTCTTAGCATTGCCCCTGGCAATATATGAAGCCCTACAGAGTATTCTTAGGCATCAAACCTACTTTGGTTAAACAAAATCCTGATCAGATGAAGACATCCAATACCAGGTGTGTCCTCGCCAATTGCCCTACTTAGGCCTAAGGGAGTGTGACGACACAACCTAAAAGGTAAAGTGAGGGAACAATGGTATTCTTGCATTATACTGGACTGGGGGGGGACACTCGTATGACAAAATAAAAAGGATTATGAAGCAGCGAAAATATAAAAAGATTGGATGAACACGTTTAGTTGGCAAAATTGCCCAAAATGCAAACTTTTCGTTAATCCTTTATATTTACAAACAATGATAATACATGTTCAGTCGGCGAAGCTCGCCCAAAGCATTTACATTATCAAAAAGAAAAAGAATAACAAAATCTCAAGGAGGTGGAATCCTCTGAGCAAGATAATTAGCAACTTTAGCTCTCCTTCCATCATCAGGAGCGGGGGCTAGCTCTTCCACGACCTCATTTGCATCCAACTCCAATAGTTGCCGGGGAATAGCATCAATGGGGATCCATCGATCATCCCTCCTGAATGGATTGGGCATCAGAGTGGAGAAAGACATCTCGTGTCGATACCATAACACCGAGTTTCTCGGGACCTGCAGCTCTCTCAGGGCACTCAACCACCCTCTGATGAAAGAAAGTTCTTCGAACTCTGATAGTCTCATGGGAGCATCCAGCCAGCCCTGATCGTAGCCATCAGACCACACTTGGCGAGGGCCCTTCTTGAATAGATGCCGCAGTCGGGAAACATCCCTCTGGAGCCCAACAGCAATTACATAAGCTCGCCGAACATCGTCGCGCAGCTCCCCAATCTCCCGCTGTTCGACGGCTTCCCTGTTCCTACCCCTGGCACTCCTGCCAGCACGCGGGAGGGGAGGCCGAGTAGCTCACGACGAAGAAGATCCTTGCAGGACTATTGGAACGATGCTCGGCGAATGCTCCTTAAGCTTCGAGACCTCCCGCCTCAGGTCTTCGTTCTCCTGCTGTAGGAACTCCCCAACTTGGTTAATCTCGGTGGCCTCCAGTAACTTTGCTCTCAGTGCACTAACTACTTCTTGTACCGAGGCACCGATTTCTTCCATTTCCTGGAGCCTGTCCTTCAGCTTAGCCACCAGCTCGGATTGCTCCTTATATTTCTGATTCCTAGACCTAAGTGACTTACAAAGTCTAATAAAGGCCTGATGAACAGCAGGGCTTGCATTAGGACCAAGAGTCCTACCCATTTGGGAGGTATCAGGAATATAGTCATCAACATCAACCAACTACAAGTAAAAGAAAGAGAAGAGAAAGAGATCAGCATAAACAAAAATGAAGTCTTTTCATTAATAAGGAACGAGGTTACATCAGATTGAAAAAGAAAAAATTACAAAGCAGCCTTATCAATTAGCAACCTCGGGTGGCCCAGAGGTGGATGGTACCTTGTCCTTATCAGCATTAGAAGGGGCATTACCCTCTGCAGGGGTGTCCTCTGTCCTCTCAACCAAAGGAGCGTCAGCAGGAGTCGCCTGAGAGACAGGATCAGTGCCTTCAGCAGTTGGGGCAGGGTCCTCATCTACGACTGGCCTCGGCCCTGGATCGTGCTCGTCAAAGAGTGGGGATGCAACGTCCACCCCAGCAGCCACGAGAGCCTTATTCCACCCTTTCTTGAAGTTCAGACGGATGATATAGCCTATCTGTACTTCAGCGTCCTCATACGCAGCAACCCAGCCAGAGTTGTACGAGCCCTCCTTAAGGGTAGCTGTCTGAGCTTTCTCCGCCTCCAGTTGCTCGGCCAGAACTCTGTTCTTCTCTGTAAGGTCCAGTTTGCTTGTTCACACCATATCATAAGCCTTCCTCAGCTCGCCCAGCTCCCTGACTGCATCATCTCTCTCGCGAGCAGAATTGACAAGATCCAGGTCAGATGAAACTCGAGCTGCATCAGCAGCCTTCAGGTCGGCCTCCAGCTGAGAGCCCCTGGCTTCCAGAGCAGATTTTTGCTGTTCCAACTCACCATTCCTCCTCACCAGCTCGTCGCGAGAGCGATAGAGCACAGCGAAGTCGGTCACAAATTGCAAAGAATAAAGAAAAAATCAAGAAGAAGAAACCATCAAGACTTGTTAAAAGAAATTGAGAATTAGAAGAGAACTTTACCAAGGCAAGCCTCTGGCTAGCTTGCAGAGCCAGTTGATCGGACCCCAACGCCCTCTGGCGATCTGCGGGAAGGACTGCTCTCTCGAGCAGCGTAGGGGCTAGCTGAGGAGAAGTGGCCACCGAAGCCCCCTCAGGCAAAGCAGATACTGGGACCAGGGCTTAACCTATTTTGTTCCTCGATTCCATCTTCCTCCTTTCCTCCACTTTCTTCTTCTCCTCCACCTTTCTCCTCTCCTCCTCCTTTTTCCTCTCCCTCTCTCTCGCCTGCTCCTCCTCTCTCCTCTTCTTCTCTTGCTCCTGAGAAGAAGGCCGAGAACCAGTAGCTATGACCCCAGGTGCAGACTTCAGTTTCTTGGACCCTTGTGCAAGGAGCACGTCATCATCATCGTCATCATCTCTGATCAAATTCTTCCTGGGAGGCATCTCTTCACCAGAACTGTTGGAAGTGCTCGACGATCCTTGAGCTTCAGAATTCTCCTCAGAATTAGAAGAACTACTACCGACAGAGATCCCTCCACCAAGATTACCGATAGGCTTACTTTCAGAGCTCCTCTCCTCTTCGTCCAACTGGATTAGCTCGGCAGTAGTCTCTTCGAGGGAAGCAAACTCTGGAACACTGTCTACAGGTCGTGCTATGAAGCTGGAGCCTACGTTCTTATACTCTAACAAGAAAGCGGAAGATCTGGGATGCTCGTCGTCACCTAAAGGCTCTCTGATGTTCCAAGCTTTAACCAACTCAGAAATTCGGACCTCGCTAAGAGCAGGCTCCACGTTCCTTGACCTCGCTGTAAAAGAAAAACGCAGAAAGGAGTTAGAAAAGTCATAAGTCAGCAGAGATTGAAGCAACATTACAAATATCTACCTATATATTCTTCCCCATAAAAGGGAACAGTGAATCTTTCAGACCTTGACCCTTCAGATTGGGGAGAGAACGGCCAATTCCTAACAAGAAAACCTTCCTGCCAGTAGTCCTTATGGGAATCAGGTAGATTTACTACCAATACCCTATCAGGGCTCCTAGCTTTGAGATACAGGACACCTGAACTAGTTCGAGAGAAGGAGTAAAAAAAGCAGACCTCGGCAAGCCCTAACCTTGTGTCATACAATTGATTTATCCTATACACGCCGTTCACTATTTTCCATACATTGGGCGAACATTGTGTAGGTACAATACTAAAATAGCTAAAAAATGCAAAAACAGATCATTTGGGGGAAAAGTAAGTCCCCCCTGGGAAAGCAACAAAGCATGAATCCAATGGGCATCCTCTATATCCCTAACGTTCCTAGGAGGCGAGGCACAACACTCAATCTCCACCCACTCAGGAATGCTGTAGAATTTTCTAAATTCCGAGATTGACCTATTTCCAATCTTCGCCATTGGAAAGTACAAGAAAAGCTACAAACCAAATAGAAAATGCAAAGGGCACGAGAGACTTACAAGACAGAAGATCATGTCAAATGACGAAGAAACAACGAGAATGGAGATCGAAAGTAGAAGGTACGAAGCGCAAGAGTTCTCAGAAGATAGAAGAGTGCTGGAAAAGCTGAAACGACGAAAAGAAATGAGCCTTATTCCAACAAACCTTCAAAATATAATCATATCTCACAGTAAGCGAAGCGGCTGCCGCCAGAAATCGACTCTACAGCTCCTGAGGAATTTCAACACGGCTATTATGGATAATCATTTAAATCTGTTGGGCCCACATGCATGGCACAACAAATTTAGGGACAATTGTGGGTACCCGAAAATTAGTATTATAGGCCTGGACAAGTAGCCCAGCCCTAGCGGCCCAAAGTCCAGGCCCCTCATTTTTTGTATTGATCCGATTTCCCCACGATCCCATGAAGGGAAGTTATAGGGGAGCACGATCCCATGGAGGGAAGTTATAGGGAAGATGGCTAATAAGGAGGAACCCATCATCTCCACTAACTAACATACACATATATAAATTAAACCCTAGGTCCGGGGCAAAGGACAAGTTGTATTCTCGGTACTCATTCTCCAAAATATTGAGAAATAATACTGACTGCACCACCGTGGACGTAGGCACATCTTTGCTGAACCACGTACATCCGTTGTTGTGTGATTGGCATTTTATTTTCTTTATTCTTTCTTGGTCATTACTTCTCCCATATTTATTTGTGTTGCACAATCATTGTCTCCACAATTTGAAAAGGTTTTCTTTTGAATTTTGATTCAACACATATTTCACATTTGTGTTCGACATTTACAGGCAGTTTAGGAATATCTCCTAAATTCATTAATCTTCTAAGTGAAGCAAAATTAACATGTCCAAGTCTACTATGACATAAATATAAGGAATCGGAGAGATAAGCATAAGAATTAACTACATTAAAAACAGAGTCAACAATTATATTTAATTTGAATAATCCCTCACACATGTAACCCTTTCCCACAAACACCCCATTTTTAGATAAAACAAACTGATCAGATTCAAAAATCATTTAAAAACCCTTTTTACTCAATAGCGAGCCTGAGACCAAATTTTTCCAAATGTCGGTCACGTGCAACACCTCGTTCAACGTCGGGACTTTTCCAGAAGTGAATTTTAATCCACCTTCCCTTTTCCAGCAACAGCAGCTACTGAAGAATTGCCCAGTAAAGCTTTTCATCACTTCCCACCACCTCGTTGTGGGAAAAAACACTCCTGTCTTCACATATGTGTCGGGTGGCCCCAATGTCCACCCACCAGTCCTTAATGTTGCTAACTAGGTGTGCCTCTGAAATAACAATAGAAAAATTATCAGTTTCAACAATTGAAGCTTGTGCACCCCCATTAGGTTTTTTGAAATTATCATTATTTTTCCTTTTGAAGCAGTCTTGGGCTTGATGTCCAAGTTTACCACAAACAAAACAGTCTCCCCCGAATTTTTTAATCCCACCTTCAGGTTTCGTAGCATTATTTGGTGCTTTTTCTTTTCCCTTAAATTTATGTTGGTACTTATTTGGCTTAAACTGATTTTTGGTCCCCCCACTATTTTCAGCAATGTTTGCTTTGGCAGCCATAGCCGTGGCAACGTCTCTTTTTTCCTTAAGGCAATTATCCTCTTCAATTCTAAGTCTAACAGTGAGATCTTCCACAGTCATATCTTTACGTTTATGTTTAAGGCCATTTTTAAATTCTTTCCAGGAAAGGGGAAGTTTCTCAATAACAGATGCGACTTGAAAACCCTCACTAATTGACATACCCTCAGCATGGATTTCATGAATAATGACTTGAAGTTCTTCTAATTGTGACAAAATAGATTTTTCGTCAACCATTTAAAATCTAAAAAACGACTAACAACAAATTTCTTACTTCCAGCATCTTCAGTTTTATATTTCTTATCTAACATCAACCATAACTCTCTAGCAGTGGGGACAGAAAAATAAATATCATACAGGGCATCATCCAAATTGTTCAGAATATGATTTTTGCACATAAAATCAGATTTTTTCAAAGTTGATTAACAGTAGTTTTTGCAGGTTCGGTCTCTTCAGAATTATCTTCCTTAACTTCTAACGTGTGATCGAGTTCCAACAGGTTCAGATAAAATTGCATTTTTTGTTGCCAACGTTTAAAATTCAAACCAACAAATTTTTCAGGCCTAGCAGAGGCAATAGCTGCAGGATCAAATTTTTCCATTGTACGAATATAAAATTTTATTTATGTCTTAGATTGTTATATGCATATACGGGAAAACAAAAAAGATAATAATAAATTGGAGCGACTTATCTGGATGCTGAGGTGTGTGTTAGACACACAGTCCTAAGAAAGAAATATCGCCCGCACATTAATCCGTGATGCTTCGAGCCTCAGATAACCGTCCCTTGGATTCAACAACACAGTTCATCCGATTGAAGCACTCAATGGATGACTTTAAAACCACAAGAGATTATGCCCAAAATTGGAGTATGAAGAAGGACTTTTTTTTAAAGAGAGAGAGATTGAAAAAAATGATTAGAAACTGATCTGCATATCCCTTTAATAAAGGAATGCATAAACCATCCACTCCCCCAAAATGTGGATAACCACTTCTCCCACTAAATCACTCCCAGCGGCTAATTAAGAAAAACGTGTTTTAATTTTAATCATAAACCAATTTTTAATTAATTAAATAAAATAATTTTTAATATTAATTAAAATTGAATTAAATAAAATTATTTAAAAACGAAATTAAAATTAATTGACTATTAGGATCCAAGACCCAAGCCCAAGTCCTAAGTCTTGATATATAATATAATAATTATATATCTATTTAGGTATAAATACCCCAAATCCTCTTAAATCCTCTTAGTGGGACTTGAACACATGACCTCCCCTAAAGGGGACACAAAAGTTACCACTAGGCTACAAGATCTTATTGTGAGTATATCATTCACACCAATAGTTATACACACACACACACACAATAATTTCATCAAGACTAAAAATCCTTTGCAAATGGGATATGTTTAAGGATATCCTTTTCCAACTTCAATTGTGAGCCACCCCATACCGGTAAAGTTCAAGCCACCAAGTATCACCCCCAAATATATAGGCAAGTAAAACCTCATGCTGCATTTCGAATAGCTACAATTTGCTTCAGACACTCACAACTTTTTTGGGAGTTTTTTAGAGGAAGGAAATGAAAGGAAAGTTTTATTAGGAGAGAAAAGAAAAGAAAAGAAAATTTATAAGAGAGAAAAGAAAGGAAGAGAAGAGAAGAGAAAGGATTTAGGAAGGAAGATAAAATAATTTTCTTTTCTAGTGTTTGGGAGTTAGAAGGAAAATAATTTTTTTTTAAGGGAAATAAGGTACATTCTTTAGAAAACTTTCCTTTCTCTCCACTTCTTTCTGATTTGGAAGGAAAGTTTTGGAAAGAAATGAAGGGAAATTCTTTAAAAAATTTCCTCTTTTCTCTCCTTTTAAATTTCCAAACGATGGAAAATGGCAAAAAAACACTTTCTCTCCTATGTAAACTCCTAAACGACAGAAAGAAAACATAATTTCCCTTCCTTTCCCTTCTTTTCTCTCCAAAATAAAACTCCCAAGTTGTTACCCAATTCCAAATGAGATGCATTCCAGAGAAATCTCCATCAAACTTATTAGATCATCTTAGATCTGGTATAATGGACTCCTGACAACGTGGAAGAAATCGCGGTGCAAGTGTATAATGATATATGCCAGTCGTTATGCTCGGCTCCCACATCTATGCAAAAACCTAGACTATTGACTACACTCTTTTAAGGGAGTACAGTGGGCAGTCCGGGTATCGAAAATCCACATAGAATAGTTGTTAGAATTATATTGATTTAATACTTCAGGAATAAAAGTGTAAAAGATAAATTTTTAACAATAAGAAAAGATAATCTAGGCGTGTATTTAAACTAAGATTAACAAAGGAAACAAAAACTATAGGTTGTGACTAATATCCCTCACCTCGAGTTCATTGGTATAAATGATTACATTGGAATATGAGTGTTGATACCAAAATTAATATGCTGATGTGGACGAATAATACGAAGACACGTGTCAATCTACGTGGCACAATAGCAGCGAGGAAGTTCATTTCCCGACCAACCATGATTCTTTCCGAGCAACGAGGATACACCGAGGAACTCTAGCGCACCGAGGAACTCTAGCGCTCCGAGGTACTCTAGTGCTCCGAGGAACTCCTGATCAACGAGCAACTATGGCTGTCCGAGCTGCACCTCGGTCGTATCATTAATTGCCAGATAATCAACAGTTCAAATATTCATTGAATGCTTATATTCTTGATGCGCACGCTGCATTAAATGTATTACCCTTTCACATGTATATCATTTAATGTATCGAACCTTTCATGTACAGCCTCAAGGCTATAAATACCTTGTATCAACCCCATTCAAGGGGACCGGAATTTCTTGAGAGAACTTGTAATCAAGAATTCTGCAAACACTCAGCAATAACATAACAGTGGACGTAGGCTTTATTCCTAGCCGAACCACTTTAAAAATCTTTGTCTTATTTATTTATCTGTGATTGAATAATTAGAGTAATCTAGTTTTTTACATCAACAGATTGGCGCCGTCTGTGGGAAACGACTGTTACTATCGTTTTTCGCAAAAATCAGTTATTATCAATGGCAGATAATCCAAAATCCAGTAATCGAAATGCTGGAAATACTGGAAATCTTCCAAATCCATCTGCACCTCCAGATCTGACTGGAATTATGACAAATCTGGCTCAAGGACAAACCGCCATGCAAGAATCTATGAGGCAACTCATTCAAACTCTTCAAGGCGGTGCACCTACCTATTCAGGACAACGGAGTGATCATGGCCAATCACGATCCAGACGTACTGCGTCATATCGCAATGGGGAGTCTAATGATTCTTCTTATCAACCTGGGCGAACTTCATCAATACAGGCTACAGATACAGATCAACGTATCACTCTCTCTCCGGAGAGAACTAGCGCTTTAGAAAGATTAAGCAGGGTGTCTCCTTTCACTCGATTAGGACCAAGGAGGAATATGAGTCCACCTAGAGCTCCATCGAGAAGTTTTCGACGACCATCAGGTTTGAGAGAAGGATCAGCACAATCACGACCAGCTACTCGTCGAGATAAATCTCAGGAAGCTACGTCAGAACAATCAATTGCTCGGACTAAGCGGCCTGAGGAAGGAAATGAAGCATGGAAAGGTTCCATTCAGTGGTTGGAGGATAGACTGGGCGAAATGGCTAAGGCAAGAAACCCCTTACAGAGAACTTTCGTTCAAGGGACACCTTTTGTGCAAGCCATTGTGGATTTTCCTACACCATCGAAATTCAAAGCACCTGTGGTGACCCCCAAGTACGATGGAAAGACAGATCATGTACTTCATATAGAACAATACCAAGCTGCTGTCGATATTTATGCCGTCCCCGACGAGATGAGGTGTAGAGCATTCTCAGGAACTCTTACCGGATCTGCACAGATATGGTATAATAATCTTCCTCGGGTAAGATTTCAACTTTTATTCAATTAGCCGAGTTGTTCATTGGCAATTTTTGTTTTGGGGCAAAGCCGGTAAAGCGAGTAGCACACTTGCTAAGTGTTAGACAAAAATCAGGTGAAAGTACTAGAGATTACATAACTCGTTTTAATAACGAGAAGTTGGAAGTCATAGATTACGAAGAAAAGACAGCGATCACTGCTTTGATGAGTGGATTATTGCCTAACAAGTTATACTACACTTTGGCCAAAGACCCACCTAAAACTATGTTGGAGTTGATGGAAAAAGCGGCCAAAATCATGAATGCCGAGGAGGCTATGGCTGCAAAGAAGAATATGGATAAAGAAACCAAGGTGGAGGTCGACAAGTCTAAGAAGAAAGACCAGAAAGGTAATTGTGGTGACAAGCATTCCAGAAATAATAGGACGACATGGGAAGTCCTAAAGAAGTACGATAATTATACTCCATTGAAAATGGGTATTAATCATGTTTTGGAAGAAATCAAGAATAGCGAGGAAATCAAGTGGCCAGAGAAATTGAGGACAAATCCCGATCTGAGGAATAAGGCCAAATATTGCGAGTTTCACAAAGATCATGGCCATATGACCAAAAATTGCATAGCCCTTCAGAACGAGATTAAAACGCTCATCCGAAGAGGAAAATTGTCAAAATATGTAGACCGCAGGGGTGAGAGGAAGAATGATGATAGAACTAGAGAAAGATCTAGATCTCCTCGTCGTGCCGAGGAGAAAAAGAAGAGGGACCATGAAGATGATCCAGATGATGACCCCGATCTTCCCAAGAAGCCAAGGCAGCCTGAACGAGAGGTATTTTCCATACGTTTTGGGTCATTTGATTGTAATGTTATTACAGGAGGAGATGGAGGAGGAGGAGACCTTACTGCAGAAAGAAAAGCTTACCTCGGAGAGGCTCAAGCTTATTCATATATTCAGCGAATAAATCTGGCCGAGGATGATCGTCCGAGGAAGGTAAACAAAGAGAAGTTAGTGATTGGTTTTTCAAAAAACGACCTGGCAGGTGTTCTTTACCCTCATGATGATCCTTTGGTGATCAAAATGAGGATGAAGGACGTGGTCATTTCAAGGGTGTTAGTAGACAACGGTAGTTCGGCAGACATCATGTATTACTCATGCTTTGATAGCTTGAATTTGAAATTATCTCAATTGGAACCTTATCATAGACCCCTTCTGGGTTTTGCTGGCGAGAAAGTTTTTCCACTTGGGACGATCAAGTTGGATATACTCATTGGAACTTGGCCTGCTTGTCGAATAGAAAGAATACGCTTCTTTGTTATGGATAAGAATGTGCAGTCAGCCTACAACATCATCATGGGAAGAGTTGGATTGAAGAAGTTCGAGGCAGTTCCATCTACAGTACATCAGTGTTTGAAATTCCCAATGAATTTTGGAGTCGGAATTATGAAAGGTGATCAAAAAGTAGCTCGGGAATGCTATTATTCGTCTGCCGAGCAAGAGGAACTTGAAGAGTCAAGGAAAAAGACTACTACTTACCAAGTGGAGGAAGGTACAGAAATTGAAACTCTTGACCCTAGGGATGAATCTCAACTCGTAAAGGGGCAAGTGGTGGAATCTACAGAAAATGTTATTCTGGACGACGAGCATCCTGAACGAGTAACCCAGATAGGATCGTCGTTGGATGTTTTAATAAAACATGAGTTGATAACTTTCTTGAGAAACAGGAAGAATACTTTTGCTTGGAGTCATGAAGACATGCCAGGAATAGATCCAAACTTCTTATGTCATGAACTCAATGTGAATAAGGAGATCAAGCCTGTGAAGCAGAGAAGAAGAGTGTTTAGTCCCGAGAAGAACCAGACCATACAAGAGGAGGTCGAGAAACTCCAGAAAGCCCAATTCATTGAAGATGTGAAATATCCAGATTGGTTGGCAAATGTGGTGATGGTAAAGAAGAAGAACAACAAATGGAGAATGTGTGTTGATTTTACCGATCTTAACAAGGCATGCCCAAAAGATCATTTTCCATTGCCCAGAATTGATCAGCTAGTGGATGCTACCTCGGGACATGAGCTCCTCAGCTTCATGGATGCATATTCTGGCTACAATCAGATCAAAATGAAGCCTGAAGACAGGGAAAGTACTTCTTTTATTACCCCAAGGGGAACTTATTGTTATAATGTTATGCCTTTTGGTTTAAAAAATGCAGGTGCAACATATCAGCGGCTGATGAACAAGGTTTTTGCCGAATAAATCAGTTGCAATATGGAAGTCTATGTCGACGACATGCTCACCAAAAGCAAGAGAGATACTGATCATCTAGTTGACTTAGGCCAGACCTTTGATCAACTGGATAAATACCAAATGAAGCTCAACCCGACGAAGTGTACCTTTGGAGTACGAGAAGGAATGTTCTTCGGATACATCGTCAATCAACGAGGTATTGAGGCAAATCCAGAAAAGATTAAAGCTCTTTTAGGGCTGCGATCTCCAACGACGAGGAAAGAAGTACAGAGTCTTACCGGACGAGTTACAGCGCTCAACAGATTTGTATCCCTAGCAACTGATAAATGCCTCCCATTCTTCAAAACACTACGAAAAAGTTTTGAGTGGACTGATGAATGTGAGAAGGCCTTTCAAGATTTGAAGAAGTATTTGGGAGCCCCACCATTGTTGTCTAGGCCAATAACAGGAGAAAAGTTGTACTTGTATCTGGCAGTATCAGAGAATGCAGTCAGCTCGGCGTTGATCAGATTGGAGAATGGAGTCCAGAAGCCAATTTATTACACAAGTAAGGCTTTCCGAGGTGCAGAAATCAGGTACCCAAAGCTAGAAAAATTGGCACTGGCATTAATTGAAGCAAGTAGAAGAATGAGGCCATACTTCCAGGCCCATACAATCATTGTATATACTGACATGCCATTAAGACAAGCCCTTCACAAGCCAGAAAAATCAGGAAGATTGATGTATTGGGCAATAGAACTCGGTGAATATGATATTGTGTACGAACCCAGATCTTCATTAAAGGGGCAAGCTGTAGCAGATTTTATAGGAGAATTCACATACCCTGATACCCCCGAGGAACAAAAGGTACTTGCTGACCTACCTGTGGACGATACAGGATCAACAGACACAGGTCCAGACCAACCAAGGTTGGTAAAAGGACTTGTGGATGTAAAAAAATCATCATATTCAAACCCAGACCAACTCCGGTTGGTAAAAGGGCGCGAACAGATGACCGACGAGGAACGAAGGATACCCGGGGATGATGAAAGAAAACATATGATATTTTACCAAGGAACTCTAACAGATAAGAAATTTGAAGACGAGTTACCTACATGGAGATTATATGTAGATGGATCATCTTGCACAGCTGGTTGTGGAGCAGGGATTGTTTTAAACACCCCTGATGATGTTGACATGGAGTATGCCTTGCGATTCCAATTCAAGGCTTCCAATAATGAAGCTGAGTATGAGGCCATGATAGCAGGTTTTCATTTGGCAAAAGTTATGGAAGCACGACAAGTAATTGCTTTCAGTGATTCTCAATTAATTGTGAATCAAATGATGGGAGTATATGCAGTTAAGGGAGAATTAATGGTGAAGTACCATGCGAAGGTGATGGAGTTATTGGTAGAATTTGATGCTATTCAATTGGTGAGAATACCGAGGATGGAGAATGCTAGAGCAGACGCATTGGCCCGCTTAGCGTCAGCTACGCGCACCGAGCTGCGAAGAACGATACCAATTGAAGTATTAGAAAGTCGGAGCATAGAAGAAGACCTGATGGTGAATATAATAACCCTTGATTTAGGACCATCTTGGATGGATCCTATCAAGGCATACATTGAAGAAGTAGAATTACCAGAGGACAAGCTAACTGCAAAGAAATTGAAGTATAAAGTTGCTCGGTATGTGTTAACTAATGGTGTTTTGTATAGACGAGGAATTATGGCAGGTTTGCAGAGATGTGTGCATCCATCAGAAGTCAAAGAATTGGTTGAAGAAATCCATGAAGGATCTTGTGGAGCTCATGTAGCAGGTCGGACACTTTTGCAAAGGGTAATGACACAGGGATATTACTGGCCGACGATGAGGGCTGATTGTATAGCCTATGCCAAGAAGTGTGACAAGTGCCAACGTTTTTCCTCCATCCGAAGAACTCCACAAGAATTGTTGACACCTATAACCTCACCTTGGCCATTTGCCATGTGGGGGGTTGATCTGGTTGGACCATTGTCGACGACCCGAGGAAGGTTCAAGTATCTCGTCGTGGCAGTGGATTATTTTACTAAGTGGGTGGAAGCTGAACCACTAATTGATATGACGTACGAGAAGGTATATCAATTCATTTGGAAGAACATCATTTGTCGATATGGTCTCCCCCATGCTTTCATCACAGACCATGGAACACAATTCGATAATGAAGAATTTGCTGCCTATTGTCATCAGTCGAACATTTTGAAGTATCATTCAGCACCAGTCCATCCCCAAAGCAATGGACAGACTGAGGTGACAAACAGAACATTACTAAATGGTTTGAAGAAGAGGTTAAGTGAAGCTAAAGCAAATTGGATCAATGAGCTCCAATCAGTACTATGGGCTTACCGAACAACTCCCCGAGCAGCAACTGGAGAATCACCATATATGCTAGCATTTGGAAGTGAGGCTGTGATACCTGCCGAGTTGGGTCTCCCAACGCATAGAGTACTGAATTTTAATTCCCCAGTCAGCGATTTGATGAGAAGACTGGATTTGGATATGCTCGAGGAGGTTAGAGAAGAGGCAGCCATTAGGAATGCTGCTTACCAACAACGTACAGCTCTGTGCTACAACAAAAGGGTGAAGAAATGTGATTTAAAAGAAGGGGATTATGTGCTAAAGAGAGTCATTCAGAAGCAAAATAAGTTGGAAGCAAACTGGCATGGACCTTACCGAATTACAGAGGTTGTTCGTCCAGGAACTTACAGAATAGCAACTCTAGAGGGAGAAGAATTTAAGAATGCATGGAATGCTGAACACTTGCGCAAGTATTATCAGTAATGTAACATGTAAAGCATTTCCTTCATTATGAATAAAATGAGGATGTTTCACCATTTTCTTTCTGTTGAAAGTTTTTCGGGGAATACTAGTGTTGTACACTACGCTGCTTGATAATAATAAGAAGACTATAGTTCAGACCCACGATCAATTCCGGTTGATAAAAGGGCGAGAACAATTTAAATACTCCTTTGGTTAGGAGGCGACACTAGTGTGACCAACTACGGTTGGTAAGATATCTAGTGGACAGCTCGTATGAGCCAAAAAATACTCCTTTGGTTAGGAGGCGACACTAGTGTGACCAACTACGGTTGGTAAGATATCTAGTGGACAGCTCGTATGAGCCAAAAAATACTCCTTTGGTTAGGAGGCGACACTAGTGTGACCAACTACGGTTGGTAAGATATCTAGTGGACAGCTCGTATGAGCCAAAAAATACTCCTTTGGTTAGGAGGCGACACTAGTGTGACCAACTACGGTTGGTAAGATATCTAGTGGACAGCTCGAAAGAGCTAAAAAGCTCGTATGAGCCAAAAAACTACTCCTTTGGTTAGGAGGCGACACTAGGGTGACCAACTACGGTTGGTAAGATATCTAGTGGACAGCTCAACGAGCCAAAAAGTTCGAAAGAACCACTACTACTCCTTTGGTTAGGAGGTGTACACCAGCATGATCAATTACGGTGTTGGTAAGATACAAATATACTCTCAAATTACAACTTATGTTGGTCGGGAGGTAAGATTATTACAAAAAGTTCTTTGAAGAACAAAATATTCCAAAATATACCAAGTATAGCTGGTCGGGAATAAAAACCCACTAACTGTAGTTGGTCGACGAGGATAAATTATTGGCCTTGGTTGGTCGGACACATTTTATGAAAATATTTGAAATTGAACCAAGTATGGCTGGTCGGGGATAAAGACCCATCAACTGTAGTTGGTCGACAAACATTATTCATCCATCATGGTTGGTTGAAAACAGTTTGAACATTTTATACTCATTACTTTGATACTTGTAACTTTTTATTTCTAAGTTGGTTGATGGACAACACAATATTGTTATCTTTTTAACAGATACATATGCACAAATATAAAGGTGTTTGATAAACACAAGACAACAACAAAATTTACAGAAAATGAAAGTCTTTTCATTAAAATTCAAAATAAATTACAGATTACATGAATGTACTAACTACTACATTGATAGTCCTATTCTATTGGTTTCTTGCCCTTTGCTTTAGAAATAGGTTCTTCGCCGGCAGGAGGATCTTCCAGGCAAAGGGGAGAATTAATAAAGTTCAAGTCCTTCAACATTCTGACATTCATTATTGAAGGTGTATCCATTAGATGCTCTGGACGAGATACTTCGATTTGGGAATGAAGGCTATAATCACCGAGGTATTTTGAAATTAGGCTACGAGGAATGGAACGAGCTGGGATCCAAGCCATATCCAATTTGAAAGGTGGCACGGGAAAGTCTAGTAATCCTGGAGCATGATAATCCCATAAAAAATGCCCTCGCTCTAATTTTAACACGCCCAGTGCGTTCAACCACCCTTGCTTATAACCTTCATTGTTGGCATGTTCAATGCGAGCATCCAAGTGAACAAGAGCTTCATTATATCCTGCCATCCAGAATTCCCTGGGTTGCTTATGAAATTGAAAGGTTAATCTATCCAACTGTTCGAGAAGGTTTTTGGCAAAGAGATCCTTAGTATGTAGAGCAGACTTCGTTGCAGTAAGTTGATCCTCCAAGGATAGATTTTTCTTGGACATTTCTGATAGAGCCCGATCTTTGACGTTTAATTGGAATGCTTGAGTTTCCAAAGTAGATTGGGTACGAGCCTCTTCAACATTGCGACTAAGAACTCTTGATCGGCTACGAGAAGCGACTGGAGAACTTTGCTCCTCGGTAACATTTTGAGCAGCTCTTCCTCGCCCCCGAGAACCTCTTCCTCGTCCACGAGCAGTCCCAGAAACAGAAGATCTTCTTAAATCATCCAGTTCTTGCCTTAATTTGGCATTTTCGACCTCTAAGAAAGAGAAACCTTCATCAGTAACGGGCACTAGAGCAGTGGAAGATGACGCTGCAGATTCATATTGAGCCAACTTTTTCTGTAAATTATTATTTTCTTGTTCCAGGATCTCGGCAATCTGCCTGCAAGCTTCAACTTCACCTTTTAGGGTCCTTTCCCTAATATCATATCCAGCAATGATCTTCTTATGGCCTGTTTCAGAAGAGAGCTGCTGGTATCTATTTTCATAATCCTTGTGCAACGAAGCCATTGATGCATTGTGTTGATTTTGAAGATCCTCTATGGAACCATGAAGTTCCTCGATCAATTCGTAGTATGCCACATTATTGGCCACAGATCTATCAAGTAAATCCTTCAGGTACCGGTAAGCCTCAACTGCTTGTTCTGAGGCATCGTGACCAAGGATGTCGACAATCTCTGATACACTTAGGTCTGTATGACCAGCTTTATAATATCCATTGCATTGTCGCATCAACTCGGTATCAGGAGCAGATATCAATTCCATTCTGGCCAAAAACTAATAAAGAAGAGGAAGCAGGAGTTAATAAATAAAAGCAGACAGAGTATCAATAAAGAAGAGGAACGAAGATGTATTTTATTAGATCATCAAAAGGTTACATTGTTCGATTACAAGTAATGAAATATAGAAATGATACCGAACAACTTCACACCTTTTCCTTGTCCCCCAAGACTTTCTTGGGAGGCTGGGACGAGGAGCTCGGTTGCTCGGTGGTAACAACGGTTTGATCAGCAGGAATCTTCTCGGCAGGAGGAGGCATAGAAGAAATGTCCTCGATGACAGAGGGTTGAGAAGCAGAGACTGGGTCACCCATAGCCATAGAAGATTCATCTGAGACAGGCTCATCTTCTTCTTCTTCCACAATTGCTGGAGGAGGACCAGGGAGGTGTTGTTGGAATAACTCAGAATCGTCTTTGACCTTCAACTCTTGCAGTGCATCTACCCAACCATCGTGGAAGTATTTCAACTTCCCATATTGGACTTGGGAAGTCATAGCAGCAATCCCCTTATCCCATCATTTCTCCTAGCCAGCGCTGAAGGATTTTTTGACCGCGGCTTTTCTTCTTAATTTCTCCGAGGAGAGTTTTACATCCAATTTTTCTTTTTGGACCTTGATATCTCGCAGGGTAGATAAATCTTCCTCTGCCTTTTTCAGCTTGTCGTCACATTTTTGATGTTCGACTTCTAAGCCTGTCATTTTATCCTCCAAATTCTTGGAGGTTTCAGCCATCTTCACCTTCTCAGCTTCAGCCACAGCCAACTTTTTCTCCCAAACAGCTTTTTCCTCAACATACTGTTGACGAGATTCCTTTAAAGATTGGGTCAAACCCAACAGAGCATCCTCTACACCTGACGAGGAGCTTGAAGCTTTAATAGCTTCATCCTTCTTCACAATATTATTGAAACAGTTCACCAGCTGAAAGATGAGAGAAATAGTAAAGTCAATACAAAATGCAAGTATTCAGAGAAAGAAAGAAAAACCAGAAGTATGAGAAATTTACTGAAGAAAGGTGACGAGCAGCTAAGGATGTCAGCATATCCCTAGGAATTTTTTCATCAATACCATGGACCTCGGGTACGACCGAGCTCATTGCAGAACTTGGAAGAATGATGTTTGGAACATCAGTACCGCCAGCAGGTAGAGAGGAGGCAATTTCAGCCGGAGTAACTGAGGATGATTTCCTCAATCTCCTCAACGGGAGTTCATAACTTTCAACCAAAGAAGTCTTGGTCGGAGAGATTGTAATTACATCTACAGGAGCACTTTTCTTGCTCGGAACCACTGGGGGCTTCTCGGTAGATTTAGAAGACCCAGCATCCACCTTTTTAGTCCCCTCTGGGACATCAGCTTTGCTTTTCTTGGCCCCAGCAACAGAAGTAACATCATCAAAGAGAGCAGGAGGAGCTCTTTTCTTACCCATCCTTT
The DNA here is from genome assembly GCA_949130495.1 of Sambucus nigra. Lineage (NCBI taxonomy): Eukaryota > Viridiplantae > Streptophyta > Magnoliopsida > Dipsacales > Adoxaceae > Sambucus > Sambucus nigra. Next base: position 460,662,048 of record OX422211.1, on the reverse strand, counting down.
GACTTAAAGGAAGATGAGAATCTGAAGAAGAGTCCTCTGGAGTGGAAGCTGGCTCAACAGGGCGAGCAGTATAAGAGGTTGTATAACTCTTATAATGTAGCAAATATGATGCAGACCTAATGTGCTCGTCTGCAATGTTCTTATGCAAACCCCAGATAAGTTTCAGATGCTTGATATTAACTTCTGATTCCTTTGGAGTTTTTCTTTTGCTATCAACTGCAAATAAATACATAACGAGATATCAATCATACATTTTGTCAAACATGATGAAAGCATAATTTCATAAGTAAAATAAAATGAAAAACAAACCTATCCCGTTGCCATATGGGGGGCATCTGGGACCATTGTATACTCCATCACCAACTAAAGGGGCATATTGCCAATTTTTTTATAACCAACCCATGTTCAAAATAATCTCTATTTGAGTCAGGGAGGTTAACTACAAGAGCCCTATTCAGAAACCTAGTTTTTAAGTAATAAATATTATCTAGAGTGGCCCACTTATAGCAGTACATAATCTCAGGGATCCCAATACGAGTCCCATGAGTTAGATTTAATTTGTGCACCCCATTAATTATTCTCCATGAATTGGGGGCTATTTTTGCAGGGACAAGATCAAAATATTGACAAAACTCAAGACACAATGGATTTGGTGGAAACGAAAAACCACATTCAGCAATAAAAAGACTGGGGAACCAATGTCCATCAGCCAGACGAAAATAATTTTGAGGTTCAGAAAGTTCCTCCAAGATTACCCAAGATGGGATGGAAAAGTCGGAGCGGAACTTTTCAAGAGATTCAATAATGTAAACCATGATGAATAAAAGAAGAAGGAAGAAAATCTTACAGGAAGGAAGGAGGTCTGCTGACAACTAACGAAGGAAAAGATGAACGCACAAGAGAGAAGGAGAGAATAGAAAGCTTGAAGGCAGAAAATTGGAAAACGTAGAAGACGGTATGGTTACCTAAGAAGTTTAAATACTTTGCATTGGGAAACGACGAAAGAAATGATTACCAAAAAGAAACTACTGAACTTCCGGCGGCTAAAAGGACAAAAACTGCACGGAGATCGAAGCGCTTATAAAAAATTCAAAAAAAAGGCGGAAGCTGCGAAATGAGAAGGAAATTTGAACACAATGTTCCTGAAACCCAGGAAAGTCATTTAATATTGCCATATACCGAGAAAGAATGTTCCATACTCCTCAAAGTTCGAAATATGAAACATTGGGGGCTTCTGTTGATACCAAAATTAATATGCTGATGTGGACGAATAATACGAAGACACGTGTCAATCTACGTGGCACAATAGCAGCGAGGAAGTTCATTTCCCGACCAACCATGATTCTTTCCGAGCAACGAGGATACACCGAGGAACTCTAGCGCACCGAGGAACTCTAGCGCTCCGAGGTACTCTAGTGCTCCGAGGAACTCCTGATCAACGAGCAACTATGGCGGTCCGAGCTGCACCTCGGTCGTATCATTAATTGCCAGATAATCAACAGTTCAAATATTCATTGAATGCTTATATTCTTGACGCGCACGCTGCATTAAATGTATTAACCTTTCACATGTATATCATTTAATGTATCGAACCTTTCATGTACAGCCTCAAGGCTATAAATACCTTGTATCAACCCCATTCAAGGGGACCGGAATTTCTTGAGAGAACTTGTAATCAAGAATTCTGCAAACACTCAGCAATAACATAACAGTGGACGTAGGCTTTATTCCTAGCCGAACCACTTTAAAAATCTTTGTCTTATTTATTTATCTGTGATTGAATAATTAGAGCAATCTAGTTTTTTACATCAACAATGAGTTTATCAAGATTGAATATCATTTCAATAATTAATTAAATCTAGAGTTGCCACCCCCTAAATCGTCATAAAACCCTACTATGACTTTGGCGTCAACAAATACATCGAAAATTATACACGCAAGGTCGTAAATACGGAGCATACATGATATACCCCGTTAAATCTCCTAGGAGTAATAACAGGGATAACCCAATCGAATTAAACTCATAAACTCCATCACCAAAGCAAAGCAACCAAATCAACCCAAGGTAAGTTCAATCAATCTCAACCTAAACTAAATTAGCTACAAAGAATAATGAAAGATATAAATTAAATGCAAGAAATAAATGAAAGCAATAAATGAAAGAAACTAAATCTATACTAAAAAGCAAGGAAATAAACAACACAAGGCTTAAAAAAAGAAAATAAAATCAATATAAATGGAGAAGACAATGAATAGTGGCACCTACAACCCAAATGGGGGAAACCCTAAAGAAGGAAAACTACACCACCAAAACCCCTCTCCTCTAACCTAAACCTAATAAAAACTAGATAAAATGAAAGATGTCTTACTAAATGAGGAGGAAACATATATATACCAAACCCTAAATGGCACATTTGTAATAAAAGAAAAAAGAGAAAACAAGGCCGAATCGATTTGGTGCCAAACCGAATCGATTCGGAAAAGGTAAACTTCGAAGCTGAACAAAATTGAATTGATTCGGAATTGGACCGAATCGATTTGAAAAGGGAAAAAATGTCATGTTCTGTGCGTAGGACAAATCTACAATCACCGGACGACTGGGGGATCAGGGTTGGTCGACCAGTCCCCTGTTTTTTAGTGTCTTTTGGTCATCACATGGGAGGAAAAGTCCATAACGGAATCGACCATAACTTATTCGTACGAACACAAAACGACCTGCCGTTTATGGCCATGCGAACTAAATCAACGAACTACGTTTCCATAAAATTACACTGAGCCAAAAATGAAGTGTGAAATGACTAAATTGCCCTTGAAACTGGGTCCAACGATGAAACTTCTCTAAAATGCAACCAATTCTCACTTTAAGCATTCCAATACATACAAAAGCTCAATTAAGCCCTGAAACACACACACACACACACACACACACACACACACACACACACACACACACACATATATATATATATATATATATATATATATATATATATATATATATCAAGGTTCTAAAAAACGCGAGGCGTGACCAAGGAGTAGAGGCCAAGCCTTAAGCCTTAGAAGCCTAAGCGGGCCTTGGCGTAAAAAGGAGTGAAAAGGCGTTTAGGCCTTTTTAATATATTTTAATATTTTTTAATTATAACAAGGCTAATAAAAAATACTGAAAATGGTACATACCCAATAAAAATAAATAATACTGAAATGGTACATACCTGAAAAATATGTCCGTATATTTGCAATTAGGACGCCTTTTCCATATGCATGCTCCATAAGTCCTCATCATGTTATCACCCAATTCCATGCAATCAAAATTCAAAGCAGTCAATAAAATAATTTAAATAAATAATATTAATCAATAAGAATAAAATCAAAATAACCCCTTATAAAATAGAAAATGATACATACCTTGAAATTGAATACCAATATATGCATTGTGAGCCCTTTTCCATGTGCACAAGTCCACATCACCGTACTAAACTTACACTACGATAATCCATTAGTTAGTACAACCCAAGTTTCAACCAAACAACACATCTCTCAAATAAGGTCATAAATATTACAATCTTTTAAACTTAAACAAACATGTTTAATCATTTAATTCCTTATCGGACTCTAATTCAAAATCATCTTCTTCATCCATTCCATCTTCTGTGCCATCCGATACAAAATCCTCTTCATCGGGTTCCCTTATTTCACTTTCATCACGGGCATTTCTACCGCTTCTTCTAGGTTGTAAAATCTCATTTGCCGCTTCTACATCCGCATCCCATGTAAGTTCAGAACCCGCCTCCACGCCATCCACACTCTCATCATCATCATCACAACCATCAACAATCCATGATTGTGCATTAGTAGCATCACTTGCTAGCAATTTATCCTTCTTCTTTTTCTTATCATTCTTATTCTTCAACCTTGCATTGAATTGCACAAATACTAGATTATTCATTCTCGTGGTATCTAATCTATTCCTCTTCTTGGTGTGTATCTACATTAAGAAAACAAAATATCAGGATATTAGTATACTTGAAATTAAATTACAAAACTAATAACAAAAAGCAACTAAACAAGATATTTATGTAACTTACTCCTTCAAAGACACTCCAATTTCGTTCACACCCCGATGAACTAGAAGTCAAACCAAGTATCCTTTTGGCCATTCTCTTCAAATTTGGAGTTCCACTTCCATAAAATTCCCACCAACCAACTAGTCAATGTTAAATGAATAGAATAAGTGGGTGAGAACAATGTAAAGAGTGTGACTAATGTAAATGTACAAAAATAAAAAAGAGGAATAGTAACATACCAGGGTTATAATTATCATCATTGTTCTCACATCCACTAATCGCTTGCTTTTTGTTGAATGCACCCTCCTTCTGGAAATACTTATGCAACTCAATATTTAGCACATGATTTTGGATTGCATCATCATTAGGAAAGAACTTCTCAACACAAGTAATCGAATTATCTTTAATCATTGGATCATCTTTGATACTCAAATTTTTGTAATAATAAAACGGATTCAACAAATAACCCGTTGTGTGAAGTGGACTATCAATGCGACCCTTGCCTTTGGTATCAATAATGTCCAAGATCGGTTTATAATCACGCTCTTTCTTCAATGCATTTCTGATTTCCTCCATAGCCTTTACTACCTCCCCAAACACAAACCCCATTGCAGGCTTAACATCACAATCAACAAGTTTAAGCACCTTTACTAATGGAGTGAACACTCTCAAGCATAACTCAATCAAATTCCAAAACTCATTTGGAACAACAATAGCAAAAGCCTCCTTCCCCTTTTTGCTCTTAGACCATTTAGTCTCATCCCACTCATTGTTAGTCATCATATTTCTCAACTCCTATTTTTTGTCAAGCAAACTTTGTAAAGTTAAGAAAGAAGTAGCAAACCTTGTGACTCCCGGTCTAACTATCTCCTTCTTTGTAAATTTTCTCATCAATGACAAAGTCTTGTGATGTGCATAGATGAAAATAGTGAATGACCTTGCCTTTTGGATCACATTTTTAAAGGTTGGAAGCTTAGAAATCCCCTCAAGCATGAGGTTAATAGTGTGGGTAGCACATGAGGTCCAAAAGATGTTTGGCCTTTCTAAATCCAATAAATTCGCCGCCGTCATATTGTTAGTTGCATTATCAGTCACCACCTAAATCACATTTTCTGGCCCAACATCTTTAATACACCCATTCACATACTCAAATATGTAAGTACCAGTGTGAGCATCACCCGACGCTTCCTTTGAAGAAAGAAAGGTGGTACCTAACTTACAATTCACGCACAAATTCATTATACTTCTACGTTTTCTATCACTCCAAGCATCAGTCATGATTGAACACCCATTCGCTTTCCACTCCTCCTCTTGCTTTTTAAGTTCTTTTTTGGTGGACTCCATCTCCCCCTTTAAAAGAGGCTCCCTCAGTTGGTACTGTGAAGGGGGTTGGTAACCCGGGCCATATAACCCAACCGCATCAACAAAATTCTTGAAGCTATCATTGTCGATTGCATTAAAAGGTACCCCCGCTTCATATATCCACTTCGCCAAATATTGATGAACCACTAATGCCCTTTTCTTGTCAACAGCATCATTTATATTTTGTTGCTTCTTCTCCATGCAAGTAGATAAATATGAGTCATCCAACCTAATTTCCCTCGTAAATTAATCCATGGGACCACGAAAAGCCCTTTTACGACTCCCACCTTTAAGACTTTCAATTTCTTCTTTATCCTCCTCCTCATTCGTTAAACTTACCTCACTCCTCCTACTTTTATCACTCACTAATTTTTGGACTTTCTTGTTTTTCGCCTCTTCAAGCGCCTCAATACATTTGGCCTTTTGCTCTTCATTAGCCTTACTACATGGTGCAACACCCAACCCCTTGATTCCAGACACATGAATTTTATGTCTATATATTCCTGCTTTAGTAATTTTTCCACACAATGTGCACTTGATATCATTATTGTCGTTTGGATTCGCACGAATCGCAGTTTCCCATCCAACATCACTAAGATCTTTCTTTGATGACGCCTCATTAGATGCCATCGACGAAGATTCATTTGGATCCATTAACCTATATTGAAAACAGAAATAGGTTCTAAAAGCATGTATTTCTAGACCATTGAAAGCATGTATTTCAGCAGTTGAAAAAAACTATTACAGTTTACAGTGGTCTTCAACTGCTACAAAACTATTACAGCATTACAGTTCAACTATTTCAGCATTACAGCAGTTGAAGAAAACCATTTCAGCATTTCAGCATTACAGAAATTACAACACATATCTTAGCAGAACATTGAGTCAACAAAGTGTATTATTCTAAAACAGATGTAGGCACAACATTCCTTTCCTAGTATGATCATTGCCAAAATTGGGTATACTAAAACAACAGTCGGTGTAATTAGCTGTAATGCAGGAAGAATACACGGTAGTATGAAAATCAGATAAACGCAAATTAAAGCAAAACAAACTTGTTTGGAAAACAAATTAAAAGTCATGTAAAAAATTGATTGTAAAGTATTCAAAGTATATATATAAGTAAAAATAGATCGTGAAAAACAGGACCGATCGTGAAAAAAAGGAACTAATCTTGAAAAGGGTTTAAAAGTCAGGACCGATCGTGAAAAACGAAAACAGGACCGATCGTGAAAAACAGGGAACTGATCTTGAAAAGGGTTTAAAAGTCATGACCGATCGTGAAAAATAAAAAACGAAAGTGAATAACTCACCTTTAGAACAGGGCCGATCGTGAAAAACGATTAGGGTTTTATTTCTTGTTGACAAAACGAAAGTGAAGAGCTCACTTTCTTTAGAACAAAGTGAAAAACGAAAAGGGTTTTGTTTCTTTAGAATAAAACGGCAGAACTCAGTCAACCAAACAAAAATTAGGTTGTTTTTTTTGGTTTAAAAGCAACCAAAACAACGTCGTTTTGGTTACCCCCGAAAATGAAAATAAAAAAACGCCGCCTGAGGTGCGTTTTATCTCCAAAAAAACGCGTTTTTTTACGCCTTTTTGAAAAAAAACGTTGACCAATGTTGACCACGCCTAGGCCCTAAACGGGGCGTATCAAAAAAGCCTCGCGCCTAGGCGCGTTTTTTAGAACACTGATATATATATATACAAAAAGTGTTAGAATGCATAAAGATAATAGACGCGATATGCAATATTCATGACTAATCATCTCCCGAGGGGGAAATTACAGACTTCGAATAGCAGGCCGATCTATTTATGAGAAACTTCCGCTTTGATACTAAACCTGATAAATGTATATACCTCATTTGTTAGGTATCACGAAAAGGGGGATGAAATGGTAAGGGAATACATTACTTAGTTTAATACGGAAAATCTGGAAGTCATAGACTGTGATGAGAAGATTGCGATCATAGCGATAATGAGTAAGATGCTTCCAGGGATACTTTACTGGGCACCGTCGACCGTAATGGTCGACTCTTGGCCAAAGCAAGAAAGATCATGAATGAGGAAGATGCCATGGTAAGAGAAGATTTCAGTCATGCAAAGTTTGATAGAAGAAAGACAAGTCAAAGAAGTCTAATAAGACGACAAGTCGAAGAGCTTTAATGTGTATACTCCGCTCACTATAAGCGTCCACCACATCCTCGATGATATCCGAGGAAGTGGCGACCTCAAGTGTCCAGCAAAATTGAAGGCACCTGCTGGCAGAAGGGATAAGATTAAGTATTATGAGTTCCAAAAAGAATGTATGTACACAAGATGGAGAACTATATAGCCCCGAACAATGATATTGAAAATCTGATACGAAAAGGAAAGTCACTAAAGTTTATTGATAAGTCAATCCGAGCCCAATTGAAAGACGAGCATAAACCTAGGAGACGGTCAAGGTCTCCTAATAAAGGCAAGGATGAGAAGAAGTTTAATAAGACAATCAAGTATTATTCGCATCATATGAATACAACATCAAATTGTAGGCCGCATATTACATATTGTTCAGGAGATATAACTTGCTAGATTCTTGAATTCTTACTTAACGTCCAAAAAATATTATAGTATATTTGGCTTTAGTCTCATTCTCTAAAATTTGTTAGACTTCCATCCCATGTGTTTTTAAAATTGTATGGAATTTTACAATCACTCAAAATTGTACATAATTACTCTTTAATCATCACTCTTCATTTATGCAAAGAATGGCAATTGTCTCATAGTGATTAAAATATGACCAACAACTAAAAAAATAAAAATATATGAACAATTATACATAAATTTTTAAAAGAGTAGTACTACTCTTACCGATCTATCCCCGAATCCAAACCGAAGGCTGAGCTGGTCCAATTAGGCAGGTATGAGGTAAAATTGATCATCAAATTGCAACCACTATTATGTCCAAGCACAACCCCTTTTATGTAGTAATTTTTTTAGATAATAATTTTTTAGGTATTAATTTTTTTTGTTAAAATCAGTTTTATATCTTTTTAGGTAGCAATTTTTTTTTTTGTTAAAATTAGTTTCATGTCATATCTCATGTCAATTAAATTGTGTTATGTAAGGCAAGACACGAATTTTTTTTAGAGTAATTCTACAGCGACGCATAAATCCGACTCATTTTATGCGACGCACTGACATGTCGGGCTGTATTGCTTCATTTTTAAGCCCTGACGTGACCCTCAAAACGAACCAATGTAGACATGACACGTCAGTGAATCGCACAAATTGAATCGAGTTCGTGAGTCGGCCTAGAATTACTGTTTTTTTTATCAAATACGACATAATTAAGATGCGACACCACATAGTACAAAATTTTATTTTTTGCCTAACGCGAGCACGACCCAAAAAAGCACGACACTAATTGAATGTGTTTTTTCATTTTTTTATATACCAAATCCAAAATAACCCAATTAAATATTAATTTACTATAAAGTTTATTTAACTTTAAAATAGTTGGAGCGTATAACAAATAGTCACTCGAATATTTTTTTTAATACACGTTTATTCCAAGCCTTTTAATTTTGTTCCAAAACGTCCCTCACCACATAAAACATTCAAAAAAAGGATCTTCGCTTAGTGTGTCGGAGCTCCGATAATAGGGGGTGGGGTAGAAGTGTCGCTGACGCAGACCTTTAAGAATAATAGAATATATATAGATTAAATGGGTGTTTGAATGAATTTTTGTAACAAAATAAAAAGACTTAAACTATATATGTATAAAAAAACATTTGTGCCACTTTTTGATAATTGATTCTAAAATAAATCATAACTTTAATTATTTACCAATTTAAAATATTTTTTTAAAAAAATAAAAGAATATCTTTAATTTTGTTTTGGCACTTTATTAGTTAACGCATTATTGCTAAAAAACTTTGAGAGGCATAATAGATTGTATTTTTAAAAGAGACTAACATGTACCTCGCGCGATGAGCGGGCGTATTATAAAATTTATTAAAAATACGACTAAAAAGTTAAGAATTTATCAAATTCAAAACGAAGTGCAAATAGATATTTTGGCACCATAAGAATATTTATTGGCGATAAGTAAATTACAAATTTAAAACACATGGTGAACAAATATTAAATGAAAGTGAAAAATTAAGTTGTTTAAAAGATCGACATAATTAAACAGTATACAATAATTTTTTAAATAATCACAAAAGGGATAAATATTATACAAAAAAGTTCTTTTATTTTATTTGAAATTAAAAATAAAAGTATCTATACATCAAAATTTTAAATATGTGACAAACCGTGTTAATATGTGGCTTATAATCCTAACAAAATTAATAAATTTTCATTTTGTAAAACAATATATAATTGCATTTGAAAAGCAAGAAAATTCCATCTATGTTTGAGTAATATAAGAACCCAAAATCCAATCCATACATTGCGAATGTACAAAATTTTAATTAATTTCATAACGAAAACATTTCTAACCATTGACATGTAAATAAATCAATCGATCATGTGAGAACATAGTTTGAATGTGTAAGGGAACTTAGTGTTTCATGCCTCATTAAAAACCAAATGTGTTAACTGAACAATAACTAAGAAATATAGTAAACTTATAATTCAAAAGCTGGAGGCCAAAAAAAAAATACCACAAACACAATCACACCAGGTAATTCAACCCTTTGAAAAATTAGTTTCCTCCTTATATATATATATATATATATACTGTAAACCAGAGAAAATGTCCCCCGATCGAAAACACATATTTTAAGAAATTACAACAATCATTCTACATGAACCATATACATGAAACTTGTAGAGAATTAGTCAAACACATAAAATTGAGTAATTAAAAACTTATCATACATAAAACAAACTTGATATACTTCATCTATACGCAATGTATTACTCATCTGGTGTCATATATTTCTATCCAAATAAAAGTAACTAAAACCTCCAAATGAACTCAAACCCTCTCTACTTCACTTCACCTATAACATTTTTGAGGCATTTTCTCACTTCTTTCACAAAATCGAAAAGCATGAAACAATATGAGAATCAGTTTTCGATCATGTCAATACCGTTCTCCCGTGCTTATCCAACCTACTCTATGGTGAGGATTCAAGCATATATTCTGGCGAATTTTCAAAATGTTCATCGAACATCGAATCTCTACCCAAAATTTATGAATCAATCATACTATTCATTACACCTCTCACACCCACAATATAAAAAATTAATCCCAAACATTCAACACTCCACATATCACTTTCTCAACTTACTATAATCAAATCATGAAATTAAAAGAAACAAAAGTTTTAAAAAAAATCATCTAATTCCATAAATCTGACATTATTTTAGTCTACATGTAACTCTGGGAAGTTGGGTACCACTTTGAACATAGGAAAAACCACAATAAAGAAACTAACTAAACAAAAATTAGTAGATGTTTGATTTAACTACAAATGACTTTACTTTCAAAATTCATCATGTTAGACCACACCTAAAATAATAGGAAACCACCGATTAAAATAAAATAGACTGAAATTGAACAAAAAAAAACTATGATGATCCTTCACGAAACCACCACCCAAACAATCACCACTGATCCTCATAACCAGAAACAATCCTCGCCACAGTCACACTCCACCGACATCACCAACGACATCTTCAACCCAAAATTTGTGGCTGAACCAAAATAGAAGTTATAATACAATCCACATACTGAGTTAAATTTTTACAAACACAATTACCTTCCCCAAATATATATATATATATATATATATAAAGAAAATGAAAATGATTGCTATAGAAAGGGAAAAAAGTGCTTTCATGAACTTCTCTTCAAGAAAGTTACCACTTTAAACCAAGTTGTTGGGGGGAAAAAGAAGTTAAAAGAATTCATAAAAAATTGCATAAAACATCAAACTGGAAAAATAGCTACAAAAGTAAGCACAACAAAAACAATCAACCCCCTAAAAATATATAGCACGAACATAACAACGGATGAAATCAAATTGAAGCCCTATAACTTAAGTGCAATCTAAAGACCACAAACAATAGAAACTAAAAAAAATCTAACATGTGAGAAAATTGAACTTGTATATTAACATATTCGATTAGGAGTTATGTCAAACACCTAACATGCAACAAAGAAATGTAAATGTAAAAATCCTCCAAATGGCATTCAATTACTGAATGAAGTTTTCAACAAAATAATTACGTACACATTATATCCAATTGTATCTAGTGGAACAAAGGAAATATGGAGAAAGACATAAACAAAATTTAATTTATGAAAAAAATAAAGAAAACCCTCCTTTGTGTGGTAAAGTAAAATTCTCTTAATGAATACCAAAGAAGCTACAAAGGTAAAACAATAAAACTCACAATTCTTGTAGTCGTCACATGAGGATAACCCTCAATGTTGTCGAACAGTAAAACTTATCATTCCGAAAATCAAAAAAATCATCACACTGAACAAACCCCCAAATATCTGATACAACACAAACCTTTACCCCTAATCAATGCATTTTTGTGATTTTGCTCTTTTTGTGAAACATCTAGGATACTTAAGAGAGTTTTGGAAGCATAATCGATTATGGAAAATAGAAAAGAGAATATTGATTATGATAGAGAGATGGGCGGGAGACGGAGTGACGGGTGAAAGAGAAAAAATGAGGCGGTGAGAAAAAACAGATTGAATCTTATATTGCAAGTGAATTTAAATGACACGTTAAGATGCATTAATTGTTATTAAAACTCTAATACTATCTTATTAGAGTTATAATATAAATTAAGGATTAGAATTGATTTGGATATTGAATCGGTTGCTATTGTTTTGGAAAGTATATTATTTTATTTTTAAAAATACGAGTAAATACTTAAAGATGTCACACATATATTATTTTTAGATTAAAACATAGGCGACACGTGCAATGGAGCTGTTCCTTGTTTAGGAAAAAAATTCCTTGCAAAAATACAAGAAATTACTTGTTAGTTGAAATACAGAATTGATTTTGATTCTTTTATAGTGAAGTTTTGAACAAAAATTGTATTCCTTCCCAAAGGTCGTGTAGAGTTAGCAGAGCAGGATGATGGCAACCCTTAGTAGTAGTCGTTGTTGTTCTTCTTCTTGGACTTCCTTTTCAACCCTCTACTCGTGTCCCTCCAAAACCCTACTCCACCTTTTTCCCACAACCACTACCGGCTTCTCAAAACTAAAAATCCGAAAAGCCGCTTCACCGTCGATCAGATTCAAAGTTCGATCCAGCTTGTCGAGTGCCCCTGAAACCCTGAAATCTCGTCTGAAGAATGGCGACATCCTGTACGGGCTCTTTCTCCTGAGCTTCTCCCCAACCTTGGCCGAGATCGCCGGGCTCGCCGGCTACGATTTCGTGGTGGTGGACATGGAACATGGCCACGGCGGAGTGTCGGATGCCCTCCCTTGCCTACGCGCTCTGGCGGCTACCCGTACTCCGGGCATCCTCCGCCTCCCAGAGTCGAACGCCACCTGGGCCAAGAAGGCCCTCGATCTGGGTCCACAGGGCATCATGTTCCCCATGATCGACTCTCCGAAATCCGCCCGAAAGGCCGTCTCCTACTGCCGCTTTCCGCCAAACGGAGTCCGCGGATCGGCGCACACAATAGTTAGGGGTTCTGATTACGGGATAGACGCTGGCTACCTCACCAATTACGAGGACGATTTGTTGATAATGTGCCAGGTGGAGTCGGAAGAGGGAGTGAAGAAAATGGATGAGATAGCGGAGGTGGATGGGGTGGATTGCATCCAAATGGGGCCCTTGGATCTGAGCGCCAGCATGGGCTACTTATGGGACCCGGGGAACAAAAAGGTCAGGGACCTCATGAAGGTCGCCGAGAAGGCAGTCAAGAAAAGCGGGACCTATTTGGGTGGTTTTGCGATGCCACACGATCCCCCTCTTCATCTCAGGGAGAGAGGGTATCACATGGTGTCTGGTACTGTCGATATTGCTCTCTTTAGGACTGCTGCACTTCAGGATGTCAACAACTTCAACAACATCACTTTGGAGGAGGACGGGGACGACAAAGCAAATGCTGATGACAAGTACTGGAGTGAGTGAGTGAGACTGAGCGACTCGTTTATTTTCAACTTGCACCACTATTTGAGTCTGTTTTTGGTTCATAAATGGCCTCAAAATCTACCCTTTTTTTTGTTGTTGTTGGTACATTCTTAGGTTGCGTTTGTTTTTTTATCTGAATCTGAAATCTGAATCTGAATCTGAATCTGAATCTGAAATCTGAAATCTGAAATCTGAAATCTGAAATCTGAAATCTGAAGACTGAATCTGAAGCCTGAAATCTGAATCTGAAAAATATGTTTGATTTTATGTCAGAATGTACTTCTGAATGAATGTATTTAGACTGATTCAGACTTCAGATTCAGACTTCAGACGTAACTCTACCTCTTAATCATTAAAAGTCAAATATAGCCGTTAGCCTCTTAATCACTTAAAAAAATAAACACTTTTTTGTACCTCTTAAGTCTGAATGGTTCAGATTCAGACTTAAGAGGTAAAAACAAACACACCCTTAGTGTACTCTCTCTCTTACAAGATAGATCTAAATGTTTATCCAATCACTCAAGAGTGCAGGCGCCGCCTAGGCAAAACTAATAAATGAGTTGATTTTCAGTGAGGTTAATCCATCTTCCTCTTACCCTGTTCCCCACTTCAATAGGCTCATATGCATACTGCTGTTCACGGTTTCCTCAATTTCACAAGTTGGGCCTTACTACACGTACAGGGACAGGGCGGGCCTATGCTTTTGAAAAAATAAGACTTACCCCCCCTGTTCAACAGAACTTGTTACACCAACAAATAACATCCATAATTGATAATTACACTCTACTCCTCATATGTTAAAAGAACACTAAACTTGTTTAATCACTCTTTCTTCTTTCTTGAACGACAAACTTGCAGGCTTAATTTGAAGACACGGACCAATTACAAAACACAAATAGAGCTCTATTGATTTTTTAAGCAGTGTTGCTTTTTGTTTGACCAAATTTATGTATATCAAATGGCCGTTATATTTTTTCTCTTGCCATTTGTTATGAGAATTCGTTGCTATTCAATTACCGTTTGTTTGCATAAATCTCTATTTCTTTTTCTGAATTGCGTTCAATTACAACGAAAACTTATGGTTCTCAAAATGATAATCAACACCGAGTCTGAAACGGTTTCATGTGGGTGTCCATGATGATGAAAATAAAATTAATTAGATTGATTGTGTGTTTAATAAATACTCAACAAAATAAGGGTTTTATTATTGTGTGTGATTTGATTTGTGTTACTTTTGTGTGTTTTGTAATTGATTTGGGTTCTCAACAGCTTTGACCCAAACCTCAAAACCCGAAACCCAACAGACTGCCACATTCCTCTGAACCAACCACCATACACAAACCTCCCGTCATTTCCAACTAACCCACAACCCGATCTACCCTAAAACAGAGTAAACCAACTGCCATAGCCATGGCAGCTCCAACCTGATCAAAATCCGACGATCTCAGGCAGCCCCCCCATCAAATCCGACGCACTTCGATTTCTTAACCCGAGAATCCATTGTCGTGTGTGTGTGTGTGTGTGTGTATTAAAAAACACGCGTATCATACGCGTGTTCGTTGTCGTTGACACGAATCAATTAGAACCAGAAATTAAGGGTTACTTTTTAATGTCTTATTAGGTTCATTTAAAAGTTCATTATTTTGGTTCACTTAAGACATCACTAGAGAGAGAGAGAGGGGGGTACGATCATGTGCACACTAAGTTTGCACACGTACTAGCACACCTATTTTTCTTAAATATTAAAAAAAAAATTGAGTTGATTTTTTTATGTGATATTTAAATATTTCAAGCGACCTATATAAAATAAATCAGATCAAAAAAATATTTTTTGTTATTTTAAAAAAATCGGTTCAACTTTCAAAGTTTTAAAGTGCTTTAAATGAGTGAAAGTTTGATCGATTTTTTAAAATAGCAAAAAATATTTTTTTGATCTGATTTTTTTATATAGCTCTCTTGAAATGTTTAAATATTACAGAAAAAAATCAGCTCAAAAATATTTTTTTGCTATTGTAAAAAAGTGATGTACTTTCTCAGTGTTCTGTATCTCTTACAAGATAGATGTAGGCCCAGTTTGGTTGCGCAAATAGTTTGATTATGTAAATTGGTTCATTATGAATTATTGAATTGTAAATGAGTGAATTTGAAATGAGTTAAATCCAATTTTACACAATGTTTGGTAATTTAAAATTGATGTTAAAGTTCTATGAAAAAATGATAAAAACAAATCAAGAGAGAGAAGGGGAGGGAAAGAGAGGAAGAGGAGGAGTGGAAGAGGAAGAGGGAGATGAGACATGCACTTTATGTGACTCCTATTTCAAATGGATTCATTTCAACTTTTTTGTGAAATGATCCAATTTCAGATTTTGTACATGGGCTAAAATGGAGCAATTAATGAATCATTTCATTAATGAAACCAAACACTATTAATGGATCAATTTGTAAATGAATCAATTTATTAATGATCCAATTTACAATTTTGGGACAACCAAACGGAGCCGTAATGTTTATCCAATCACTCGAGTGTAGGGCCTAGGCAAAACAAATAAATGAGCTGATTTTCAGTGAGATTTGTCCATCTTCACCTTCCTCTTACCCTGCATGCGATCCACTTCAATAGGCTCATATGCATACAGCCATTCACGGTTTCCACAATTTCACAAAGACTAATGCTAAATTTACATGTAGTTAGTACCACACAAGTTTTATTATTGCATGTGTGATTTGATTTGTGTTACTTTTGTGTGTTTTGTAATTTATTAGGGTTCTCAACAGCTTTGACCCAAACCTCAAAACCCGAAACCCAACAAACTGCCACATTGCTCTAAACCAACCACCATACCACAAACCTCTTGCCATTTCCAACTAACCCACAACCCGATCTATCCTAAAACAGAGTAAACCAACTGCCATAGCCATGGCAACTCCAACCCGATCTAAATCCGATGATCTCAGGCAACCCCCCATCAAATCCGGCCCACTTCAATTTCTTAACCCGAGAACCCATTGTCATGTGTGTGTCTAGATTAAAAAATACACGTGTCATACGTGTGTCTGTTCCCGCTGGCGCGAACCAATTACAATAAGGAATTAAGGGTTACTTTTTAATGTCTTATTAGGTTCATTTAAAAGTTCATTATTTTTGTTCACTTAAGACCTCTCTCTCTCTCTCTCTCTCTCTCTCTCTCTCTATATATATATATATATATATATATATATATATATATATATATATATATATATATATATATATATATTAGTACGGCAAATAAAAACCTGATCCCTATAATTAATAAAAAAAAAATCCCCTTGATATTCACGCCCGTACTACTTCCACCCGCGTCTTCTGTCCTCTTGTCCAAACTCATATTTCTAATTTCACAAAACCCCTCAAATTCCCATCCAAATCTCAATTTAAACTTGCTACATCTTCTAAGAACCTTCCTCTTTTACT
Organism: Sambucus nigra; assembly: GCA_949130495.1. NCBI lineage: Eukaryota > Viridiplantae > Streptophyta > Magnoliopsida > Dipsacales > Adoxaceae > Sambucus > Sambucus nigra. Next base: position 460,645,065 of record OX422211.1, on the reverse strand, counting down.
CTCTCACACAAACATACACAAAAAAAACATACTTTATTATTATAATATATATATATATATATATATATATATATATATATATATATATATATATATATATATATATATATATATATATATATATATATATATATATATAATGCTCTTGTGCGGATTGTATATGTGAAAATTATCGGCTAAATTATAGGCAGACGCTCTCTTTTTTGAGCTCATCGCCAGGTGACACATGTCCAGTCTAAACTGTTAAAATGCGGGATAGTCCGCACAAGAACAGTATATATATATATACAGTCCTGCTCTTGTACGGACTAGTCTGCATTTTAAAATTGCGGACCGGACATGTGTCACCTGGCGGTGAGCTCAACAAAGAGAGAGAGTGTGCCTATAATTTAGGCGATAATTTCTAGACACACCGCCAGATGACACATGTTCGGTCCGCATTCTTAAAATGCGGACTAGTCCGCACAAGAGCATTATTATTATTATATATATTTGTGTGGATCAATCCGCATTTTAAAAGTGCGAACCGGATATGTGTCACCTTGCGGTGAACCCAGAAAAAAGAGTGAGTGTGCCTATAATTTAGCCGATAACTTCTACGCTCACCGTCAAGCAACACATGTCTATATATATATACAGGAAAATGATCAAGTGAGATCCCAGTTTGAGGATCCTGAATGAGGACCATTTTTTTAAAATAGTAAAAAAAATATTTTTGGACTGATTTTTTTTTCATGATTTTTAAACATTTCAATAGAACCATAAAAGAATAATCAACTCAAAGTGATTTTTTTTGCTATTTTAAAAAAATAAGTCAAACTTTGTCAGTTTTTAAGTTGTTTTTAAATTGTTAAAAACTGACAAAGTTTGACCGATTTTTTTAAAATAGTAAAAAAAATTATTTTGACCTGATTTTTTTTGTATGACCCTACTGAAATGTTTAAAAACTATATAAAAAAAATTAGCGCAAAAATATTTTTTTTACTATTTTATCAAAATTGGTCTGCGCCAGCGGTATGCAAACAGAGGTCCTCATGAGATTCGCTCTCTCTCTCTCTCTCTCTCTCTCTCTATATATATATATATATATATATATATATATACACCTTATTCTTAGTAAAACCCTTAAGGCGTACTTTTTTTCTAAAAACAACAATGTTTTAGTGAAACGATATCGCCTTTTAAAGAATTTTTTTACCAACTGGATTATTATCTCATCCAAATTAATCAAATAGTATTTTAGTTTGCAAATATTCAGACATATTTTTGTGATATGTACGATTTTAGTATTTTAAATGCCTTGTTATGGTTAAAAAAATATTAAAATATATTAAGAAGGCCTAAACGCCTTTTCACACCTAAGGTCCGCCTAAGTTTCTAAGGCTTAAGGCTTGACCTCCACGCCTCGATCAGCCTCCACGTTTTTTAGAACCTTGATATATATATATAGAGCGAGAGAGAGAGGGGCAGGCTTCCTTGCTCACTAAATTTGCACACGTACTGGCTCACCTATTTTTTTTAATATTAAAAAAAATATTTTTGAATTAACTTTTTATGTGATATTTAAACATTTCAAGACGCCTATAAAAAATTCGCTCAAAATTATTTTTTTTGCTATTTTAAAAAATCGGTCAAATTTTAAAGTTTTTAAGGTGCTTTAAAGCGGTGAAAGTTTGATCGATTTTTTTAAAATAGCAAAAAACGTTTTTTTGAGCTATTTTTTTATATTGGTCTCTTAAAATGTTTAAATATCATAGAAAAAAATCAGCTAAATTTTTATTTCTATTTAAAAAAAATGATATTCAAACTTTGTGTGCACAGGAGTCTCTCTCTCTCTCTCTCTCTATATATATATATATATATATATATATATATATATATACAGTCCTGCTCTTGTGCGGACTAGTCAGCATTTTAAGAATGCGGACCGGACATTTGTCACCTGGCGGTGAGCCTAGAAAAGAGAGAGAGTGTGCCTATAATTTAGGCGATAGTTTCTAGGCGCATCGTTAGGTGACACATGTCCGGTCCGCATTCTTAAAATGCGGTCTAGTCCGCATAGGAGCATTATTATATATATATATATATATATATATATATATATATATATATATATATATATATATATATACACACAAAAAGTGTCCTCTAAAGACTATTTATAATGCAGACTCTAGTACATACTATTTTTCTAAAATAGTAAAAAAATGATTTTTTTAATGAAACTTCATGGGCGTCTTCAAAAAAATTCATAAAAAAATCAATAAAGAAACCTTTGAGATGAACTGATATGTAAAAAAATGGTATAAATATTCATTTTCAACCGTTGAAATGTTGGGTCGGCACCAGGTACTTTATTGATTGAATTTTTTGATAAAACTTCATGGATATGATCTTCTCACCGTCGAGATCATATCTATAAAGTTTCATCAAAAAATTCAATTAAAAAGTGAGTGAGATGATCGTTAACATTTCAACGGTCGAAAATACATATTTATACCATTTTTTTATATATCATCTCATATCAACGTTTTTTTTATAGAAATTTTTAATGAAAAAAATTGGAGATGATCTTCTCACCGTGGAGATCATATCCATGAAGTTTCGCAAAAAATTTATTTTCTTACTATTTAAAAAAAATTGTATGTACCGGGGTCTGCACCATAAGGAGTCCTTACAGGAGCGGGTCTCTCTCTCTCTCTCTCTCTCTCTCTCTCTCTCTATCTATCTATCTATCTATCTGTCTCTCTCTCTCTCTCTCTCTCTCTCTCTCTCTCTCTATATATATATATATATATATATATATATATATATATATATATATATATATATATATGAACACTTTTATATATAAACTTTTTAAAAAAATACTTTTATATAACAACATATTATTGTAAATGAAAACGTTTAAATACGGCTTTTAATAAATGATAACGTTTTTTTTTGTTCAATGGCAAACAACTAGAAAAAAAATGAAAAAAGCTATTTTTTATGAATAATAACGTTATTAAGTTTTTAAAGCATTTTTTTTAATAAAAATAACGATAAAACATGTATGTTATACATAAAACAGTTTATATATTAAAAAAATTAGTTTTAATGTTTTTGTATATAAAAAACACTGTATATACATTTTATATATAAAAAAGATTAAAACAACTGTTTTTATAAGCTATTTAATGTTTTTATACATAATAAACGTTAAAAGAATATTTTTTTCTAAATTTTATAACGTTTTTTTTGTTCAATAGCAAAAAAGCAGAAAAATTGAAAACAATATTTTTTTAATGAATTATAATGTTATTAACTTTTTAAAACATTTTTTTTTAAAAGTAGCATTAAAACCTATATGTTATACATAAAACAATTTATGTATTAAATAATTATTTTTTAGCGATTTTGTATATAAAAACAACTTATATACATTTTGATATGGCCATTATAGTCACTGTAAGCCACAAAAGAATTAATAATAGGTCGTTGCCTAGGGACAGACATGCCGCAACCATATACATTTATCAGGCATACCAAATAGGCCACTGCCAGCACTGATCACTGCCGGGCTCAAATAGGTCGCTGCACTACTCAAGAACTGGCCGCTGCTTGGGTTCAAACAGGTCGCGGCCCCTACTCTCACATCTGACACGTGTGAGAGTTGTCCAACTTCTTAAAGGATTCCGTATTTGTACAACTTATCCACATGTCACATGCTCTGGGAACGTGAGGACCTTTATGACTTCTATAAATAGAAGTCCTCACCTCACTATTGAGGGGATGAAACACTTGGCGAAGCCCTACCAAAACTCTCCTCTCTCTCTCTAGAGATCACCACACTTGGGGGCTCACCCCTCGCCGCAGCCCCGTCGGTCAACCTTCACAGGCCACATCCGGAGTTGCCTCCTTAGCCAACTTATGTATTCTCTTACCTTCTCTATCTTGTATGCCTCTAATGGCACCATAACTTTGTATCATACAATGCCTATAAGGAGAGTATAGCACCAAAGTGGACGTAGACTCATTTTTATTGCCGAATCACTCTATATTTTGTGTATTTTCCCTTCTTGCTTGCTTAATTTCTACTTCACACTTGATATGATGGTTGAGATTAGGGTTGTATTTCGGTCGGATCGGAAATAACCCTTTCGAAAAAAAAATCGACAAAAAATCAATTTCCAAAGCCAATTTCGATTTTTATCGGAATAATTTTTTGGTGCCGTTTTCGAAAAAATCGGCAAAATCGAAAATTTCGGAATTTTGTAAAAATTGGAAATATCCGAAAAATTTATAATTTTTAAAATTTAGAAATTGTTTTTTTGTTAATTTATAATTTTTTAAAATTTAGAAACTATTTTTTTAAAGTTAGGAACTTTTATTATAACTAAATGTCTAAAATTCAAAATGTCTAGAGTAAAATTCAAATTGTTAATCAAACTCTTATTTAGACTAAAATTCCCAACGCTTTCATGTTGAACCATAATTTTAACTGTCAATTTGTTTCAACTGTTATTTAAATTATTTCAACTATTATTTAGACTAAAATTTAGAAACTCTGAATGGTTTGAAAGGGTTTTGGGTTATAACTGTTATTATAACTGTCGTTTGGTAAAAGAATGTCTATCACAACAAAGTGACGATCCACAAAATATAACTGTTAAATATAACTAAATGACATTTAGACTCTAAATGTCCAATAACATAATTCAAAATGACCATCCACAACATGGTTCAAACTGTCAAAATGTCCAACAACATAATTCAAAATGTCCAACAACAACCAAATACAATCCCATATTGTTCAAAATTTTAATTAATTGAGCATTCAAGATGCTTGGACCAAGCATGACCATCCACCAAGCATCCAAATTTCAATTAATTGATATTGTTCCCAATGACAATGCTTTCATATCCCCGTTCACAATTAGAATCAAAACAATAGAAAATAGCGAGAATGAATACATAATAAGAAATTGAAAAAAATGAATCCAAATAAATTAATATTGTAATACAAAATTGCAATAAAATATACCTTCTTCAATAGATTCTAGAACTTCTATTATATCTTCAATACTAATAGAAAGCATAGGATTTCTAAGCCAATCTTATGTGCATAACAAAGCTTCCACAATAGTAGGTGTCAAAAACTTCGAAATTGATCAAGGACTCTACCGACCATACTAAAAGCGGACTCGGATGTAACCGATGTCACCAGAATAGGTAAAATATCACGGGCCATTATTGCAAGTGCACGGTATGTTGGAAGCTTTCCTTTCCACCAGCAACAACGTCAAAATGACGATCATCAATCTCCACAACACTATCGGTCAAATATTTATCCAAGTCATTAGAAACTTCACTACATTCCAATCTCTTCAAAACTCCTATAAACAAGTCTTTTGACTTCGGTTTTTTGATCATTTTGTCTACAAAATTAGAATCATTGACTTGATCCCGTGGGGTTAAAAACCAAGTTCCAAATAAGGACTCTCTCCCTCTTCATAGTAACTATAAAGTCTATGTAACACCCCGTGTTTTAATTATTGTTCTTTAATTAATTTGGAGTAAAATAAATTTTTGGAGTTTATGGCCTTTAAGTATTTAACTTGGTTTTGTTAGTAAAATTTTCAATTGGGAACTAATTCGGGTCTTTTATAAAATTTATAAGATTTTTATTTAATTATTTAATTGGCAGGTGTGTATTTGTTCAGCTAATATATTTTTATCAGATAATTATGTCGGATTTTAAAAGATTTGATTTTGGGATTGTGGGGCTCGTTCGAATGACAGGGCATGTCGTTCGAACGATGTCGCATTGTCGTTTGAACGACATGCATTCTCGTTTGAACGACAAGCGGTGGATGGATGGATTAGACTCCTAATTGCTTTCCAACTCTTAAACCCTTTATAAACTAAACTAATACGGGGATGGGATTTCACAAATCACTTTGCTGTCAAACTTTCTCCAGAAAGCTTTTCGTAAACATATTTCTCTCATCTTCAACCCCTAGCCCCTACCTTTCACAAGTTTTGAAGCTTCAATTGGTGTTTTCTCAAGAAAAGTTCAACCTTCTATTCAGATTTTGATCCAACGAATTTCAGGCATGAATACTCTATTCTTTTCCTTTAGTATTATGCGTTTTAAGTGTTGCCTAAACCTTAATTCAATGTCTTTTTAAAAATCAATTAGCAATCTAATTAGAGGAAGTGGACACATAAAACTTGGGACTGTTTTTTGTGACACCCCGCCTAATTAAACATCGGGTGATCAGGTCTTTATTAAATTAAAACAGGTTTCTCAAACGGTTCATTCTTAGCATCACTGTCGAAAACTTTTTAATTACTAATCACCTAAGTGAAAATTAGACCGGTGCCAAAATTTTATCTTTCTTAAATAGAAAAATCAACCATGCGAAAAAAGTAAAATAATTACCATGTACTAAAACCCAAACGAACAAAGTATAAGTACAACAGAACAAAAGTATTACCGAATAAAACATTGGCTAAAAATCCCAAACAACAATAGAACGACTACTAGTCTGAAACTGACATCTCAGACTGATTCCGGACTACAAGTCCATATGTAGAATAGTGTGAGATCCTGTACTAGATCTGAATGAGAGATATCGTCTAGTCAAAATCCTGTAAGCATCCGTTGTGCTACAGCTTCGAGTCCCTAGAATATAATCACCATCCATGGCGTCCCTGTGGCTGGACACCTAAAAGGTTTTGAAAATATTTTATAGCAAGAGTGAGTACTCAAAATATTTTGAAAATATTTAGCAAGCGTTTATCACAATATAAAATGCGGTTATTGATTACACATGTTAGGTTCTCGTACACTCTCTTGAGTTTACTCACTCCTCATCTATTTTGCACACCTAACGTTCTACACTTAGCTTACCTAGCCATACTTCCCAAGCTAACTAACTAAGGTAATCAACTTCACTTAGGTAATCAACTTCACTTAGCCATTTGTATCTAAGTTCTCGTACTGCCCATACAATAAAAATCCACTTCACTAACATCTCGCGTATGTTAATTAACTATCAAGTAACATTTCACCTATGTTATACTTCAAGACTTCTCATTTAGTTTCACTACTAAAATTATTACAATTCTTACAATTTCTATATTCCCACTTTTGTAATTAAGTTTCACTACTTAAATTACTAAATAGATATTCTCTATCTAACGTTATGTTTCGTAATTAAGTTTCACTACTTAACTTACCAGTTTGATATGTATCTTTAAATACATAAAATATATCAATCTACTAATACAAAGAAGTAAAATATCATTAAGTATATATTTCACACACAATATATACTAAATATCAGTCATTACCATTTTTTCCTTTTTACACACGTAAAGGACTCTTGGTTCAGAATGATTCATCGACCCCAAGTAAGAATTGGTTCGAAATGATACACCGACCCCAATTATTTATATACACAAATTCTGGCTCGGACTCTTTCATCACGTCACCAGTTCAAAGGTTTGGTTCGGCATTTTACATCGACCCCAAACATATAATAACCCTATGTTAGTTCGAAATACTCCATCGACCCTAACATATAATAACCCTACGTTAGTTCGGAATACTTCAACGACCCTAACGTAGTTAATTTAGGTATACATATCTCAACCTACTAGTTCATACAATTTAGTAGGTACACACTCGACCCATCAATCATACTTGTACGTAATATAGTATTCTCTTATACTAACCATAATTGTTTGCTTTACAAATTTATTTCACTTTCATATTAATTTGAGTATTCACACAACTCTAAGGGTCCTAGTTACCCCTTGTTATATCAATTCAGTAGTTATCCTTGTTAACCTACTGACTCAATAAATTTAAGCTCGCTCACGCTTTTCCGTAATTATATTCTTATCATCTCGAATTAGAATACGTCACAATCAAGCCTATGAATTTCCACTTTAATTCTCTCACAAAATTAAAGTCCAACACTCAATCATAGACCTAATTCCATATCATTATTACAGAAATATATTTTATCAAGGTCCCAAACACTTCCCCGATAAAATTTTAGGCATTTGAGTCTTAAAAAGAAAATCATACATTTTCTCGCAGTCGAAACGAATTGTAAATTTTCTGGCTGATTAAACACCCTCTAGTAAAATTTTGATTCCTCCCTCTATAGAACTCCGATTTACCTGATTACAAGTTCATTGGAAAGCTAAGAGATAGACCTTTCCATACATCTATGATGCACACTCTAATTCGAAGTACAACTCAAATCTTACACAATTAAAGTCACATCAAAATTCTGGCAGATTACTATGTTGGCAGATCAAACACCCTGTAGTAACATGTCGATTACTCCCTCTACAGAACTCCGATTGACCTGATTCCAACGTAATTGGATAGCTAAGAGATATACCTTTCCATAAATGTATAGTTCACACTCTAATTCGAAGTAAAATTCAGATAGCATACATTTAAAGTTATGTAAAAAATTCTTGCAGATTGACATCTCGTGTTCCTCAATTAAACCCTAAGTCATTCAAGATTCATGTTCTTTAACCAAGAACTCATAAAGATTATATGTTAATCATCAAATATATTCAAATGGATTCATTCTACATGCAATCCTACCCAAACATATGATCGATTCATACATTTAATTCAAGGTTTTTCAATAAAATTAACCAATTCTTAAAACTCCCTACACATGGGTATTATAACTTGAATTTGATTTGTAATAAATACTTGCCTTGATAGAGGGGTTCTGATTTTGTGATTTTATTGATTATTGATTGTTTTTATCCTTCAATCTTCCTTCCCCACAAGTTTGTGGTGAAAGTCTCATTTGAATCCTTCCCAATTCTTCCTTTTGCCTTGAGAATTGTTTCTCTCTTCTCTCTAATGGAAATGGTGTGTTTTTTTTCTCTCTAACCCTAGCCTACAACTCTTATAATCTGACTTAGAGTTATTAAATTCGTAGGTCTTCTCACTCCTACATTTTAAAAGACTAAAACGCCCCTGAACGGTCCCGGCTTAGCCCAAAAACGTCCCGGAACCTAACTAGTACCCCTAGGTATACTATTTTGACTATTTCGACCCTTTCGGGGTTAACCGTGACCTCTAAATTGTCATTTGAGTCACTTAAAAATATATTACTCGTTCTCACCTCAAAACGGTCTACACGCGTTAAGTAACTATTTACTACTCGCACTAAGTAAATAGAATGAGGCAATATTAATCGGTATCTATCTTTTGTTTAATACTCCATAATCACAATTTTTAGTAAATCTCATGAAATTACTTCTCTTACGTAATTTAAATTAAACCGTATTTTCTCATTTAATTCTCCAATTTAATTAAATATAAATATCCAGAATTACGGGGTATTATATTTTTATGAAATCTTTGAATACGAATAACATTCATAACCTTTGGGTACGTATGATTCAAGAGTGGATTTTGGGTTTTGTTGGTGTAGGTTGCATGTAGAAAACTCTAGTTTTGAATTAAATAAATTTGGGGGCATATAACTCACGTAGTTTGTGTACAGATAATGAAATTGGAATTTTGATATTTTTATAATGACAAAATCAGTATATGTAATTGAAATAATTAAATGAAATTATTTGGGTATTTATGACGTGGTGATAATTAAATTAAAGTTTTAATGGAATTGGTCTATCATGCGTAGTTTAGTACTTTAATTAATTGTTTCATGTGACTCGTTAGTATTCATTAACTGCCGTGTGACAACGGGTTGTTGGGTATTTGGCTCTCCCTATATTTTAGGATGCCTTCTAGGTATGGGACTAGTGGGGTAGATTATTACGACTTGGTATGTCGGGGGTGGGGTGATTTTTAATACGTTATCGTCGTTACGCTAGTCTAGGCTTGAGACTAGGTTTAGGCTTATGTTAGAAATTCATCCTATACATATGGTAGGACGTATTGATAACTTGGGGACCCTTAGGTATGGTACTAAGGGGTATTTTGAGGATCTCACATCGATAAAAAGGGTGGGAGAATTTTATAAATTGTGAAATTGAGAATTGAGAATCAATACCTAAGATAATAAGACGGGTATTAAAATATACTGGCAACATAATCAGCGAGGGCCGATAGTTTAAACGGGTCAGCTGGTATTTTATGTCGTGTCGTGTGTGGAACCTCGTCAATCAGCGAGGGCCGACAGTTTAAACGGGCCAGCCGGCGTTTTGACGAGGGGACGTGTATTTTGGTGGTGAAATCACCCGAAGCGGGAGGACCGCTATTTTTAGTATAATAAAATGAGGACAATAATGGAATTGAGTTAATTTAATAAAAGATTAACTTCATTGGACATGGAAATTTAAAAATTATATTGGTGTGCCTTTATAAATGGGGATCTCTGCGGGTAGTTAGTGATTTATATATCGCCTTTAATTATCCCACTTAATTTAAAATATTCTATTGTGATATTTATTGCATATAATGCTACTGTCTGGATTCAAGGATCCTATTTGAGGGGAGCAGTGTGTATTCTTACTAGGAGCTCTGACCTCGTGCATTGACTAACTTTTTCAGGATAGTATTTGGAGAAGCTGCATAGAATTATTTGGAGATTTGCTTGGAGGTGCAGTTGGAGTTTCTCTACCTTATGCGTATTGATTTAGTTTAGTTTTCCATTCCTTCATATTTATTTTGAGACACAGTTTATGATTGTGATTGGGCCATTCGGTTCCAAAGTTGTAAGGGTTTTATTCAGCTATTTCCATTAAATTCAGTTGGAGAATATTCAGTTTCATATTATAGAGATTGGATTTACTTTGAGTTTTAGCATGGAGATGTATCTTTTATTGCTTAGTTGGATGGTTTATCTTTTGGGATTGATTATCAATTATCTTGTCGATTAATTTTATATATCTCATCTCTTTCTTATGCTAAGAATTGGATTTTTTAACTCGCGCCCGACTTAGTTTTGGTGGCGGCCGACGCTATAATTAAGCGGGATGTGACAGTCTACTCATTAAATCTTTCAACCTTTCAACTAGGACTTCCATTTTGTAAGTTTTTTCAACATCGAAAATATCGGGACATTTCTCCAAATATCAGGAATACCAAAACTTGACAAATTGCAATTTATAACGCGAATCCAACACTATTGCAACAACTAATATCGGATTAAGAGAATCAAAATTGCAATACTTGTCAAACTTGGCATCCATTTTAATGACCTTCGAACGGAAAAATAAATCATCACTATATAAATGCTCAAGGAGAAGGTCCTTAACTTGGTCAAGTTCATCAAAATAAGTATTGGAAGTGATATATTGAGAACCCTACACACGCTTTGTTAGTTCAAAGAATTTTTCTAAAAACTTGTGCTAAGATTTTAATTTTTCCGATCATATTCATCGAATAAACCTTCCCCTTTCACTTTATACTCGATTTTATACTTGGGATCAACCTCGTCTAAACGATCAAATACCCTCTCAAACTCTAATGCCACATTTATCATTAGGTAAGTTGAGTTCCAACGCGTCTTTACATCCAAGCATACTGCCCTCTTTGTTTCCAACATTTCATCGACCACACAATTTTTGAAAAGTTGCATGTGAGATGGGCCACTTCGCACATATTTGACACTACGCCTAATGTGCTTGATTGTGTATTTAACTTCCACAATTCCATCTCTCATAAAAAGGTTTATTATATGTGCAAAGCATCTAATATGAAAAACTCACCTCCCAGCAACAATCCATTTCTTTTATTTAACCTTTTTCTTAAATACACAACACGTGTCATTATTTTTAGCATTGTCAAATGTTATAGTTGTGACCTTTTCTAATCCCCACTCCATCAAACAACCCTCCACGGCCCTGGCAATCACCTCACCTTTATGTGGATAAGGAAGGAATCTAAAATTTATTATTTTCTTATGTAGAACCCAATCTCTATCAATAAAGTGGGCGGTCAAGGCCATATACCCAAGGTTTTATAATGAAGTCCACATGTCTGTTGTGAGGCATACCCCTATATTAAAACATTTGAAGTAATCTTTCAACTTTATCCTTTCCTCGTGGCACATATTTAAACAATCCTTAGTGAGTGTGGTTCTACATATCACATGAAAATAAGGTTGTAAATCATCACATAATATTTTAAAATCTTCTTTTTCCAAATGATTAAAAGGGAGTTGATTAATAATAGTATATTTAGTTAAAGACCTTCAACACCTCTCTTGATCAAATCGCCAAGTAGAAGGTTGGGATCCTACCATAGAAATAATTGTTTGTGTTGTGTTATCTCCTTAATAACCGGGAAACTCTTTACACTTTTTAAGGTGATTCAATAATTTGTTTGTTTCCCCGGTAGAAGGTGATAAAATTTATACATTACAATAATTACAAGTGACTCCAGTGCTTTCATCCATTGTCGACGACATACAATTAATAATGGAGTGGACAGAATATACTTCACATTGAAGAGCTAAATTTTTTGTGTGGGGAATCTGACTCTCACAATATATTAAATATGCATAAAACAAATCAAGTTAAATCCACAATCAGTACAAACAATTTAAAACCGTGATCTATATGAACGGTAATATATATATATATATATATATATATATATATATATATATATATATATATATTCTAAAACATTTATATGAACAGTGATCTACAAAGAGACTTGAAGAGATCTGTAATCTACAAACATTGATCTATATGAACAGTGATCTACAAACATTTATATGAACATTTAAAACACATAAACATAACTCAAAATAAATAAGTAAAGAGGCTTGAAGAAACCTACACTTCCTCGTCACAAATATGTCTACAAAGAGACTTGACGAAATCAAAATATTTATTTAATGTGTTGTTTGTCAACAAAACATATCTATCAATTTTTTATAAACCCATATAAATCTATCAATGTGTTTTTTGTCAACAAAACAGAAATATACAGAATAGATCTATCAATTTTTTTTACATTTAAAAGATAATTGTTAGCTTCGTTCGAATAGAGGTGATAGAGATAATTGTTAGCTTTGTAAACCTAAACATAACTCAAAACAAAAAGAAATTAAACCTAAAAATAAACAGATCTTACCTTCGTTCGAATAGAGATGAGAGAGCGGTGAATCGTCGAGAAAGGGACGAGAGTAAAGAGATAGGTGTGAGAGGTAGAGAAAGATATGTTAAGGTTTGGTTAACCCTAGCTCAATACTAAGTATATATATGGGGTAAATGAAGGGTTGAGATTAAATTGATCTAATATAAGGGTTATATAATTATATTACATTCTAATTGTACACATTGTTATTAGATAAGGGAATGTAAGGTAAAAAAATATATATAAATATTCGGAATATTAATCGAAAGTAATATTCAAAAAATTAATCGAAAATTATTTCAGAAAATAGGATTGGCTAAAAAATCGGAAAATTGGATCAAAAAAATCAAAAAATCGGAATTTAAAACATAGTTCCAAGTTCCTATACAATTTAATTCGAAAAAATTAGAAATCGAAAAACCTATATACGTTGCAAAATCAAAAAATATCGGATCGGAAAAATTGGAATGTTCAGAAAAAAGCACAGCCCTTGTTGAAATGGATTTATATCAAATTTCTCATACCAACATTTTGGCGGCGTCTATGGGAACGAACTATTTCTATCTTGTTTCTTCTTATTCAAGGCTCTAAATGCCTTATTTGATCTATGGGGATCCCCGGGTCATCATCCTATGGGTGAGATTTTGGTTATTGAGCTCGTATATATGTTAATCCCATGAGGGTTCTTTGTTCTTAGATATGCTTTAAGGTCCTTTTATAAGACCTTATATCTATTTTTTATACCCCAATGATGTTGCGCTACCTAGTTAGTTTAAAAAACACAAAAGGCGATAGCCTCATGAAGGTGGGTAGCCGGGGAAGAGTTTTATTTACTCATTTTCTACTCTTTACACCCATGATCTAGAGTTTACTACCAGATTTGTGCATTTTTTGTACCTAAAGGCTATTGTGCCCTTGGTAAACTCCTACTAGGACTATTCTATACATCTTCTATGAGCTAATCTCAAATTCTAGGACCAATTTTAGGATCGTATCCTTCACTACCTCAAGCAGGATGCTGTTTGGCAGATTGATTGCCTGAACGCCGCAGCCCTCTTAGGGTAGTTAGTCTACACAACTTCTACAATTCACCTGGAAAAAAGGGACTTATTATAAAGTGTCCTCAGACTCAGTTACGAGGGGATCCCCTTGACAAAGCCACGATAATATCTACATGTGTACCTCAGGCCGCGACCACAGTAGTGTAATTATGCAGATTAATAAAGACTGTATCCTTGTTATTATACTTGGTTCCCTCTCTGTATATCTTGATTTCTCACCATTGTTCAATTGATCTCAGAATTATATTTCTAAAGATTATCATTCGAAAGCGATGGAAGGAAGCTCCGGATCAGGTTCACAGTAGAATGAAGAGATAACCTAGCTGTTGAACTTCATCAACCACTTGTATGACATCCAGGTGACTCTCCATGGCCAAGTCAACCTCCTGGCATAGAAGGTTCTGATATTGGAGTCTGCAGCCTTCACCTCAATGCAAAAGGCCGCATCATCAGATGCCATAGAGGATAAGGCTGCAACCACAGCTCCCAAGAAGATCCTTAGCCAGAAAGGTCTTATGAAAAGTACACCCAATTAATCACAAGTTCAGAGGACATCCTTGAAAGCATCAAGGAGGACAAGTTGCTGAAATGGCCACAAAAGCTGAGATCCCCTCCCCACAAGGGAGATCGGGCTAAGTGTGTATAGTTCATCAAGACCATGCCATAACACCAACAACTGCTTCACATTACAAGATGAAATTAAGAGTCTTGTGAGGTAGGGAATGCTACAACGATTCCTAAAGGATGCATAAGGGACGCAACCCTAAATTGATAGGCCACGTGCTTAACTTATGCCTTAGTTTTTACTTTCTGTTAAAATCTCTAAAGTATACCTTTTACACGTATGCTTTGTATTTTCCTTACAAAAACCATATATATATATATATATATATATATATATATATATATATATATGTATATATGTATGTATGTGTGTATGTATGTGTGTGTGTGTGTGTGTGTGTGTGTGTGTGTGTGTGTGATGGTTTTAATCATATATAAACTCTTAGTCTCCTCGTTTATAACCTTGTGAAAAATCTTTGTCTTAACAGATTTCGAAAGGAAACCTAATGACCAATTATCTCGAGAGATTTTTATTATAGAAGAAGGAGTATATTGAGGAAAAGGGGTGATAGCCATAATGGCCTATTATATCCCTCATCTTACAAAAGCATTTGAAGATTTAAGATGCTTCTATTAGCCTTGAGGGCTCATAATTCATATCATTAGCTTTCAGGATGCTTCTATTCGTCCCGGGGGCTCAAGATACCCTCACTCAGCATTCGAGATGTGTCAATTAGCCTTGAGGGCTCATAATACTCATTATTAGCCGTTGGTGGATTTATTTACAACCTAGTCTATGGAGTCTTAAAACTACCTAGCTTGGGGAATCTTGATAATACCTACCCTAGGGAGGCTTGAAAATACCTATCCAGCCGTGGGTGGCTTATTGACAACCCATCTCGTGGAGGCTTAAAAATGCCCCAAGATAAAAGAAAGGAGCTGCAGTTAATTGAAGTGGGACAAAGACTTAATTGTCTGCGGCAAAGGTAGTAATTGCTCAGAGTCCACCATTACAGCAATTATGTGGCAACACTATTCTTAAGGTCGACAAAGGCTTAATTATTTGCGACAAAGGATGTAGTTTCTATCCATCATTACAGTAATTCTGCAGCAGGATTCCATCTTCTGAGCCAAGGACTTAATCGTCCTTGACAAGGGAAATAGTTCCCCATGACCACATCCAACATTGTTAGCCGCGACTCACACAAGCAACGAATCAAAAGTTACTATAAAATCAATACTGATGCAGTCTATGAGGAGTTGCAGCCAGCATCTAAAGTTCAAGAAAATATTTAAGACTACAGTATTAAGGGAGAAAAGAAGTTGTAATAAATTGAAAAGTTGGCCAAAGACTTAATTGTCCGCGTCAAGGGAAGTTGTTCCCCATAATCCACATTCTCAACATTTCTGCTGCAGCATTTCTAATCCTAGTGATTGAGCCATTTGAAGCTTATGGTCACATCTTCTCGGGCCGCAGTCAATTTTTAACAAAGTATAACACAATAGCTACAGCCTATCACTAGAATGCAAGCCATATCACATGTTCTATTACAAATAAATACAAACATTCAAGCGTTCAGCACAATATAGAAAATAGTGAAAGGCCGAAGCCTGTTCAAAATAATTTCAGAACGAGATGATGAAAGATAGAAGAAATGACATTCAAGAAAAATATGGCTACAACCCAATATAAATTAAAGTAAAAGGAGGGGTTAATGTTCAGATACATCAAAAAGTGGTTGCAACCCTGTATAAGTTAAACATATCAATGTTTCACAAATTTCAAGTATAGTCAATATGATCGCAACCTTACAAAATATGGTTGTAGCCCAAAATGTTACAAAAAGACCAGTATGGTCAACTATGAGGATGCATCATCTTCATCCCCATCTTCTGCATTATCGGTCTCAGTCTCAGTTTTCTCAGCATCAGTGGCATCTTATAGAAGTTTTTTAGCTCTCTCCTCAGTCACAACCCTCAATTATGCCACACATTCCATATGCTCAACATCGTTGAGCTTACAGGAAAAGACCTTGTCCTTTGCCTCAGGAAAGTTTTTGATAATCTTGTGCCTGAGCTCCTGGAAGACATGTAGGTAGGCCATGTTATTAGTAGAGAAGAATTATATCGAAGTTTTATAAGTAACCACATCATCATCTGTAACTCTATTCAATGTTGTGGCATGATCCTCATCCCTTTGTTTGAGTGCTGCAACATGATCTTTATCCTTTTGTTGAAGGTAAGCATAGTGTCTTTGCTCCAGTTCATCATATTTCTACTGGATAAGGTTGCACTTTTGATCAGAGGCCGCAACATTTCTGGCAGCTTCTAGGGCCTTTGCCTCAATAATTTTTAAAGCGTTCGCAGCTTGATTAAACTTTTCCTCTGCATTCTTCTGGGCTTCAGCTACATCCTGGATATGAGAATTCCCAGTCATCTTATGTAATACCCCGTAATTTTAATGACTTTTAAAATGAGTTAAATTAAAAGTTAATGGAATTAATTATAAATTAATTCATTGGGATTAATCCGGATTTTATATTACTTGTGGATATTGAAATATATGGTTCTGAATATTACTTAGTGATATTTAAGTAATATATGAATATGATGTTATTCATATTGCTGTGAGTTACTAATACGGTAATTATGAAACTTTAGTTGCGATGCGGTATGGGATGTGTCGGGACTAATTTAAATAAATAAAAAACGAAGCATTATTTTATATCAACCTTATGGTCGTCTATTCGGGTGTTGGATTTGGGTCTCAAGTCAATTAGGAGATTAAAGGACACCCCTAAGGGGCATTTTAGTCATTTTATTTGGGAGATGAATAGTAATTTCGAGATTTGTCTTATTATAAAGGTGATGGATTAGAGGAACGTAGGTTCATTTCATTTGATCATAAAACACTTGAGAGGTATTAGTGCGAGAGAAAGTGAAGAGTTTCTTGGGAGGAGAAGAGGTTGCTTAGGATGGAGGAAAGACTTTTGGGGCAGGCCAAAGGGGATTAACCACCTTCTACCACCAGCACCACCACCGAAAATTCACCAAAAAATAAGGAAAGGATTCTAAACCATCATCACCAAAGGTTTAGACCTATATAATTAAGGCAAGTGTAATTCTTGCTTTATTTTATTGCTTACAATATCCATGCTAGATAGGTTAAGTAAGAAGTATGAACTTACATGATTTAAGGATGAACTATAAAGTTTTTGGTATTTGTTCTTGATATGAAAATTAGATAGAATAAATCTCTTTCTGTTTAAATGATTTAATCCACAAATTTTGGATTTCAAATGATAGAAGAAGTATGAGTTATTATGATTTTTGGAGAAATAAGAACCTATGAGAATTCTGGGAATAATAGGATTTAATCCAAACTATTTGATGATTTTAGTTTGTTTGATTATTAGAATCTGATCATATATCTTGCTATATCAATTGGGATTAATTAGGAGAAGTTTTGGATTGATTTGTGTTGGTTTTGATGAGAAAGAAAATTGATATCACGCATGAAAAAAATTGTTGAAAAGGACGAACATTATATGATAATTTTAGGTTTGTTTTAAGAGGAAATTGACAGTGTGCACGTGAGTTTTGGTATAAAATCACGTTCTCCACAACTTTACAGTTTTAAGTATTTTCAAAATCCGAGCAGAAAAGCCTCAAAATTGTAATTTTACATTTCTGGCACAATGTACCTTTATCAGGAAAAAAAATAATTGGAAAATGGTAATTTAGTCTATGGTGATATTTTATTAATTTTGGTACGTTAACAAGGAGCGGGGGACTTGGGTTAATGTTGAAAAATTATTTGGATTTGAGGATTAAATTTTTGTGAGAGATATCTACATACAATTTAGAGGAGAATAATCGTTATATCAAGTAAGGGTAATATTGATGATATATTTACGGGTACATGGGTCAGATAAAATATTATGTGAGTGATAACTACATAAAAAAATATGATGATTGTTGATGCAAAAAACTGGACCGAATCCCATTTTTATGATCACAGATAAATAGATGAAAGCAATCCAATCAAGCACATAAGAGACAAAGATTTTTAAAGTGGTTCGGCTATGAATAAAGCCTACGTCCACTGTTATTTTATTTCCAGGGGTTTACAATAGCACCATAGGGTGTAGAGAGAGAAAGGATGTGTATCTTGTGTATGGGGTTTCTAGGTTCTCTTGGATCTCTCTCTTCTTTTTGGCTAAGGGGATACATGTATTTATAGTGATGGGAGATAAATAGATTCATTGTATGTAGACATTTATACATTATGTCTACATTCAACGAATCTAATTGTTGAATTGCTTGGTATACTATGTGTTGTCATCTATTAATACAGTATAAATGTACATTAAGGCTCATTAAATGCGCTGTCATCTTCATTAATGCACATTAAATGCATAGTTATCCTTTGATCTTCCTGGTTGGTATGCCGACCAACTCTCCTCGGGTGCCGACTAACTCTCCTCGGGTGCCGACTAACTCTCCTCGGGGGCCGACCAACTCTCCTTGGGTGCCGACTAATTCTCCTCGGGTGCCGACCAACTCTCCTCAGATGCCGACTAACTCTCCTCGGGTGTCGAATATTGTCACATAGGATGACATGTGTCCTTTTCTGATTGGTCCTCGTAGATGGAGAATTTTTTCATTAACAGAAGCCCCCAATGCTCAATGCTTGATGGTTTACTTGAAAGGATGGAGTATTTATTCTGCAGTGTTGCTCGGTGCTCGTGAAATTCTTGATCTACCTTCTTGATTTGTTCAACATAAAGTGCATTATCTCCTGTACGACATATGATGCAGGCTAATCGACGGTTGCTAATCTTTCTTTTGAGGAACTCCGTGTGCTATGTATCACCCCTGGGAATTTGGATGCAGCCATGCCATAGTATGCAACTTGTAGCTTGTCATAATCTTCAAGTATGCTGATTGGTTCGCTAGCCGACCAACTGCCTCCTGTGCCGAGCCACTGAGTGCTAATTTCACGTGCTTGATTCTTCTGATTTATGATCCTCTGAATACTTTTTCGAGTAACATACTATCTTTTGAACCCAACTCTTCAATCTGATTAGTACCAAGCTAGTGGTGGACTTCGAAACATTTTTATACAACTTCTTCTTCAATATTGGTCGGGATAGTAGTAGTAAAGATCTCAGTGCTGTAGATGCTAAATTTGACTTCTGAACTTCAATAGTATGTGCATAATAACTCCTGAATATGCCTCCTGAACTTCTGAATGTACTTCCTGAACTTCTGAATACGCCTCCGTGTGAGTTTGTGAAGTTGAATTTGGTGCTTAACTGCATGATGTTATAAGAATGTGCCACCAAATGAACAAATATATCTGTAATAGAAGCCCCCAAATGAACAAATACTTTATCGAGCACCTCCTAGATCGACCATCCGTGATGAATATCAGGATGCTCAAAGATCTTAACTTCATAAATTCTCCTCTTGCTTTAAATGATCCACCTGCTGGCGAGGAACCTGTTTCAAAAGCAGAGGGGAAGAAACCAATAGAATGGGAATATTGATGTAATAAATTTGTATTTCATTCCTGATGTATTTTATTTTTGATTTTAATGAAAGACTTTCATTTTTGTTCACAATCTTAATTGCTATTGTCTTGTAAAATACTTTACATCTGTGCATATGTATCTGTTAAAAAGATAACAGAATTGTGTTGTTTATCGATCAACTTATTGTCGACTAGTTTGAATTTGTGGTAACCATTTGATAAAAAATGATGTTTTGTTTGTCGACCAACTTAGTAAAAAAGTTACGAGTATAAAAAATGTTGCTCGATCACTTTCTCGTTTTCATAAAATGTTTCCGACCAACCAAGGTCGATAAATTTTCCTTTTCGACCAACTACAGTTAGTGGGTTTTTATCCCCGACCAGCCATAGTTAGTGGATTTTTCCTCTACGAGCAACTTTGGCGCTTTCTGGAATAATCTTACCTCCCGACCAACATAAGTTGGCATTTCCGAGAATATATTTACCTCCCGACCAACATAAGTTGGCATTTTCGAGAATATATGTACTTCCTAACCAACATAAGTTGGCATTTTTAGGAACATTTTGTTTCCTAGCCAAACAGGTTGGCATTTTTAGGAATATTTTGTTTCCTAGCCAAACAGGTTGGCATTTTTAGCAATATTTTGTTTCCTAACCAACCGAGGCTGGCATTTTTAGGAATATTTTGTTTTCTAACCAGCCGAGGTTGGCATTTTTAGGAATATTTTTGCTGAGTAGTCTGAGCTTTGCCGAGTTTTACCGAGTAGTGTGTAGCACTAGTATTCCCCGAAAATTTTTCAATAAAAGGAGTAGGTATAACAGCTTCACTTCCAAAAGCCAGCATATATGGTGATTCTCCAGTTGCTGCTCGGGGAGTAATACGATAAGCCCACAGTACTGACTGTAACTCATTGATCCAGTTTACTTTTGCATCACTTAGTCTTTTCTTCAATCCATTTAGCAGTGTTCTGTTCGTCACTTTAGTCTGTCCGCTGCTTTGAGGATGTCCTGGTGCCGAGTGGATCTTTAAGATATTGGACTGATGGCAATAGGCAGCGAACTCCTCGTTGTCAAATTGTGTTCCATGGTCTGTGATGAAGGCATGAGGAAGACCATATCGACAGATGATATTCTTCCAGATAAATTGGTACACCTTGTCGTACGTCATATCAATGAGAGGCTCTGCTTCTACCCACTTAGTAAAATAATCCACTGCGACGACGAGGTATTTGAACCTTCCCCTGGTCGTTGGCAGTGGCCCGACCAGATCTATTCCCCACATGGAAAATGGCCAAGGGGAAGTGATGGGTGTCAACAATGCTTGTGGAGTTATTCGGATGGAGGAAAAGAGCTGGCACTTGTCACATTTCTTGGTATAGGCTATACAATCAGCTCTCATCGTTGGCCAGTAGTATCCCTGCGTCATCATCCTTTACAAAAGTGTCCAACCTGCTACATGGGCTCCACAAGACCCTTCATGGAACTCTTCAATCAAATCTTTCACCTCGGTGGGATGCACACACCTTTGCAAACCTGCCATAATTCCTCGTCTATATAGAATACCGTTAATTAATACATACCGAGCAGCTTTAAACTTTAATTTCTTGGCTGCGAGCTTGTCAATTGGTAATTCTACCTCCTCAATATATGCCCTGATGGGATCCATCCAAGATGGTCCTAAATCAAGGGTAATAAAATTCATCGTCAGATCTTCATCTATACTCCGACCAACTAAAACTTCAATTGGGATTGTTCTTCGTAGCTCGGTACGAGTAGCTGATGCTAATCGAGCTAAGGCGTCTACTCTCGCATTCTCTATTCTTGGTATTCTGACCAGTTGAATAGCAATAAATTCTGATACCAACTCCATCACCTTTGCATGATACCTAATCATTGATTCTCCTTTGGCTGCATATATTCCCAACATTTGACTTACGATCAATTGAGAATCACTGAAGACAATAACCTGCTGCGCCTCCATAATTTTTGCCAAATTAAGACCTGCAATCATGGACTCATACTCAACCTCATTATTGGAAGCTTTGAATTGGAATCGTAGGGCGTATTCAATATCGACCTCGTCCGGGCTGTTCAAAACGATCCCTGCCCCACCGCATGTTGTGCAAGATGAGCCATCTACATATAGCCTCCATATAGGTAACTCGTCTTCAAATTTCTGATCTGACAGAGTTCCTCGGTGAAATATTTGTTGCTTCCTTTCATCCTCCCCCGATATTTCTTGCTCCTCGTCGAGCCCTTTTACCAACCGGAGTTGGTCTGAGCTCGAAATTGATGATCCTGTAACATCCACTCGCCCTTTTACCAACCGGAGTTGGTCTGAGCTTGTGTCTGTTGATTCTGTAACATCCACAGGTTGATCATCAAGCAACTTTTGCTCCTCGGGGGTATCAGGATAAGTGAACTCTGCTATAAAATCTGCTACAGCCTGCCCTTTTAGCGATGATCTGGGTTTATAAACTATATCATATTCACCGAGCTCTATTGCCCAATACATCAATCTTCCTGATTTTTCTGGTTTATGAAGGGCTTGCCTCAACGATATATCAGTATATACTCCTATGGTATGAGCTTGGAAGTATGGCCTCATTCTCCTACTTGCCTCAATCAACGCCAGTGCCAATTTTTCCAGCCTCGGATATCTGATTTCTGCTCCTCGGAAGGCCTTACTCGTGTAATAAATTGGTTTTTGCACTCCATTCTCCACTCTGATCAACGCCGAGCTAACTGCATTCTTTGATACTGCTAGATACAAGTACAATTTTTTCCATCACCGGCCTGGACAACAGTGGAGGTGCTCCTAGGTATTTCTTCAAGTCTTGAAAGGCCTTCCCACATTCATCATTCCACTCAAAAGTCTTTCGGAGCGTTGTGAAGAATGGGAGACATCTATCAGTTGCTCGCGATACAAATCTGTTGAGTGCTGCTACTCGTCCTGTGAGACTCTGTACTTCTTTCTTCGTCGTTGGACATCGCATCCCTAATAGGGCTTTGATCTTTTCAGGATTTGCTTCAAGACCTTGTTGATTGACAATGTACCCGAGAAACATGCCTTCTCGAACTCCAAATATGCACTTCGCCGGGTTCAACTTCATTTGATATTTATCCAGTTGATCAAAGGTCTGGCCTAAGTCAACTAGATGATCGGCAACTTTCTTGCTCTTTGTCAGCATATCGTCAACATAGACTTCCATATTGCAACTGATTTGTTCAGCAAAGACCTTGTTCATCAGCCGCTGATATGTCGCACCTGTATTTTTCAAACCAAAAGGCATAACATTATAACAATAAGTTCCCCTAGGGGTAGTGAAAGAAGTACTCTCCCGGTCTTCAGGTTTCATTTTAATCTGGTTGTAACCAGAATAAGCATCCATGAAGCTCAGCAGCTCGTGTCCCGAGGTAGCATCGACTAGTTGATCAATTCGGGGCAGCGGAAAGTGATCCGTTGTGCATGCTTTATTGAGGTCGGTGAAGTCTACACACATCCTCCACTTGTTATTCTTCCTTTTTACCATCACCTGGATATTTAACATCTTCAATGAAACAAGATTTCTGGAGCTTCTCGACTTCCTCCTGTATAGCTTGATTCTTCTCGGGACTGAATACTCTTCTTCTCTGCTTCACAGGCTTGATCTCCTTATTCACATTGAGTTCGTGACATAAGAAGTTTGGGTCTATCCCTGGAATATCTTCATGACTCCATGAAAAAGTTTGTCTTCTGCTTCTAAGGAAAGTTATCAATTCTTGTTTTAATTAGGCTTCCAACGACGAACATATTTGAGTAGTTCGTTCAGGGTGCTCGTCGTCCAGAATGATATTTTCAGTAGCTTCCACCACTTGACCCTTCACGAGTTGCGACTCATCTCTAGGATCCAATGTTTCAATTTCTGCACCTTCATCCACTTGATAAGTAGTAGTCTTTTTCCTTGACTCCTCCATCTCCTCTTGCTGGGCAGATGAATAATAACATTCCCGGGCTACTTTTTGATCACCTTTCACAACTCCTACTCCAAAATTTGTTGGAAATTTTAGGCACTGATGTACTGTAGATGGCACTACCTCGAACTTCTTCAATCCTACTCTTAACTCGATTAAGTCAAGTATGAAGCTCTATGCCCAGGATTGGGGCATGTATGAAATGAATCTGATGGTGCCAATTGAATTGTTATTTGCAGTCTTGCTGCTGTGTTTTGTGCAGTCTAGCTGCGTTGTTTTTGTTCGGTATTGACCTTTTAAGGTCTTTATGTGCTGTTAATGAGCATCCAAGAATAGTACTGGGCAGATAATTTTTCCTGAGCACCTGTTGAGGCTGAATCATATAAAAATTACGATTAGAATAATTATTCAGCCGACCAATATATAGTGTGCATTGGCTTCAGTATTGGACAATTTAAATTTCCAGATAATAATATGAGAGATAACAATCAAAATATCTCGTGTTCTCATAAAAATATGATGTACAACGGACTTGTGATTATGAAATTTTCGTTTATTCATATTTGAAATAAAAACCGATCCACTAAATTAATAAAATCGTGATTTGCAATATTTTGCAGATTTGATAAATGAAAAATTGGACAACTAATTTATGTTTATAATCATAAAAAGCATGACTGAATAAAAATATGTATGTATGTATGTACAACATATAATTGATTATTCATATATTGATAAAATTGATCGTATCAACACAATTTCATAATATGATTATTTGTGCAGAGAACATAGTTTTCTTGAAGAGAGAGAAAATGGGTCTGATTCAATTCATGTTAATATCGGAATGGAAAATACATAATCGTTCTTAATGCTTATCCATATCCTAACATATTTGTTCAGAAAATCTTCAAGTGGATCCATAGATGTAAGGATTTGTATAATATTTATGAGTCTAAAATTCACCAGATCCCCAAATTGAAATCGATCACACAGTTAGTGCATATAAAAATTATGACTAAATTAAAAGATTTCCAAATGAATCAAATTTGTATATACTCATATAAAAGAGATTTATGAATATAGAGAAATTATTTTATCTCCTTAAAGAAGAAATAATATAATATGTACACAAATTTCTCAAACTTTGTGATTATGAAATGTACATTTATGCAGATTTGTAAAATTAGATTCAACAATTTGTGAATATAAAATCATGATTGAATTAAAAGATGTATGCACAATATATAATTGATTTGATCTCTAATTTTATGGATATAAACATATAAGAATCATGATTTGAACAAAAATATAATGGGAATTTGAATAATCATCAAAGATCTTTCACAAATTATTTCAAAATCAACAAAGAAAATTATCAAATCTTATCATC
This sequence comes from Sambucus nigra, assembly GCA_949130495.1. Classification (NCBI taxonomy): domain Eukaryota; kingdom Viridiplantae; phylum Streptophyta; class Magnoliopsida; order Dipsacales; family Adoxaceae; genus Sambucus; species Sambucus nigra. The sequence continues at coordinate 460,619,470 of OX422211.1, read as the reverse complement.
ATCGTATATATTGGTATATTTAATCATTTAAAATATTTATTCCATGATATAAAATTGAAACTTGAGAATCAAGAAAAAAGTTATGATTTATGAAATCCACTATTTTTCAAATATCTAAATAAGAATTAATCTAGCAGTTATGATTTAAAAATCATGATATGTAACATTTTGCAGATAAAAATTGGACAATTAATTTATGTATATAAACATAAAAATAATGATTGAATCAAAAGATGTATGTATAATATATAATTGATTATACATATAGAAAATAAAAACTTAGCTTTTGATGGAGAACAATGCTTGTAACACGTTCCCACAGACGGCGCCAATCTGTTGATTCAAAAAACTGGACCGAATCCCATTTTTATGATCACAGATAAATAGATGAAAGCAATCCAATCAAGCACATAAGAGACAAAGATTTTTAAAGTGGTTCGGCTATGAATAAAGCCTACGTCCACTGTTATTTTATTCCCAGGGGTTTACAATAGCACCATAGGGTGTAGAGAGAGAAAGGATGTGTATCTTGTGTATGGGGTTTCTAGGTTCTCTTGGATCTCTCTCTTCTTTTTGGCTAAGGGGATACATGTATTTATAGTGATGGGAGATAAAGAGATTCATTGTATGTAGACATTTATACATTATGTCTACATTCAACGAATCTAATTGTTGAATTGCTTGGTATGCTATGTGTTGTCATCTATTAATACAGTATAAATGTACATTAAGGGTCATTAAATGCGATGTCATCTTCATTAATGCACATTAAATGCATAGTTATCCTTTGATCTTCCTGGTTGGTATGCCGACCAACTCTCCTCGGGTGCCGACTAACTCTCCTCGGGTGCCGACCAACTCTCCTCGGGGGCCGAACAACTCTCCTCGGGTGCCGACCCACTCTCCTCGGATGCCGACTAACTCTCCTCACGTGTCGAATATTGTCATGTAGGATGACATGTGTCCTTTTCTGATTGGTCCTCGTCGATGGAGAATTTTTGCGTTAACAATGATAATCATGATTACAAGTGTGGATAGTATTCAATAAATACGACGGGTACTTGTGATAGGATAAATTCCTAATATGATAGAGGTAGTGTAAGTACCTAATTTTATATAGGTAGATGATAATGCCTATTTGATTGATAATTTATGTGTATGACATACCTAGCTTACTTTCTATCAACGAGAGGTTTGCGTGTGAGAGCAGTCATATCCCGATGAATCCATGGGATTTTTGACTTGTCGCTCGAGAACATAGGACTTAGGTCGATTACCATTAGTGAGAACATTGGTATAGAACGGTCATTTGGGTGCGTAGGTATGTGCGTAGACCAAAGGCTTAGGACTATGTTCGCCTCCATTATTTATGATTTGATATTTGTGGTTCGAGGAATCTTTACCGAACCTGTAGTCCCCTATACGGAGACAAGCTATACTGGGACATGATAGCAGAGTAATGCATGCACCGCAGCTGTGTCTCGGGGTGTCGTATTGTATTATATATATGTATATATATATAATGAATTGAATGAATATGTATATACTGGTTAGATCTATCTTTGTGTGAATTGAGTAAAAATGAAAGATAATAGTATGTAATTAATTAAGTATGATAATGCTTAATTATCTTGAATAAATAAAAAGGCTTATCCATGTTGAATCTTATTGGATATATGTAAATTATGCGGGATAGATATGGGCTATGATTAGTTGATACAGTTATGAAGTAGTTAGAATGGAGAATAGTAACTAGTATGATTTAGAGGTACGTTAGGTGTGCACTCTAAATGAGAGGTGAGAATCTCAAGAGAGAGTCTGATAATCAAACATGTATATTATAAGTGATAAATATTGCAATTATTCACTTGCTGTTTTTGACACTATTTTTACCATCGGGCTCTGACCCGTTTCCTTGCATATTCTCTTTTCTCTCTTGTATCTTCTATATCAGGTGTCCATCCGCAGGGACACCAGCCATAGAGGATTATGATGGTTGACGAGCTATAGAGATATGCAGTATTGTTTATACGCCTTCATTTATTTGATTCATACTCTGTAGTGATCTTTCATTTAGGGCATGTCGCCCTAGAGGATTTCAGTTGTTTCTTTTCTACTTGAGTCAGGATTTTATACTCGTGTCGTTGTGTTACACTTACTATTGTTGGGATTTATGTATTGAGATATTTTCTGGAAAGTTTATTCCAGTTACATTTAAATTCTATTGTGATATCTATTCAGTTTATTGTTGTTGCGGAATGGAATGTGTAGAATTGTTCGAAATGGTAAAATAAATTTTTATTGGAAATTTTTTAACACCAGCTTAATTGAGTATTAGGTGATAGGAAAATATTTTCGACAGTGATGATAAGAATGAACCAACTGTATATTCTGATTTAATTGGGTATGGGACTGATCACCCGGTATTTAATTAGGCGGGGTGTTACATATTATAGTCTTCAAGTGCCACGGTAGAAGACTACTTCCTAGCCTTAAAGGATGAAACTCTGCGTTCTGCATGTCAATCATGTATGTAGACTCCGTAGCCCTATGAATCTTGAACAATGCCTCATACATGGCCCTTTGGGAAATGACCACCTCTGCAGACTAAAAAAGAGAAAAAAATCTAACTTAATATCTAAAAATAACGTGAAAAGAAGAAGAAAAGTTAGAAGTAAACTTACCCTCAACAAGTTGTGGAGGGCATATTCCTCCAATTCCTCAGCATCCCCATCCACTAAACGGTTGAGATAAAAAACGTCCACAGCCTTTCTCATTTTAAGACAAACCTAGCAGTTGTATCCCAGGAGGATTTCGGATCAGGCTGCCTTAGCCTAGGTCCCAGACGATCATTAGGATATCTATCAGCCCTACTTGGGGGGTGTGGTGGCCAAGTTAGCATTAACCACCATAATATTCCACGAAGGAGAATCAGTGGTCGAGACATAGATGGGGATAAGTTCACCTTGGAAGTTCCCACCAGAAAAATGTTATGCCTATCGTGGCCAGTTACAGCCCTATGTTATCACCAATTGGAGCATCATTTTGCTTCTCCCCAGCCCTGGCATCAACAACAGGGGCTATGTCCGTCGCAATCAAAGGATTGACCTCCTCAATCCCAGCAGCAGTAGTTGGCTCCGCCGCGGGAGCTGTCCCTTTAGGCGCCCTCTTTCTCTTCTTTCCCATCTTCTCGAGGGCTTGGTTTAGGGCAACTGCATCCTCATCCATCTCAACAAATTGGGGGACAAAGAGTTCACGGTCAATCTCATCCCCTGAGGAAAAAATCAATTAAGACAAGTCCAAAATAGAAGATGTAGAAAAATATATTAGCCAAAATAGAAGCAAGGTAGTAAGAATTACGTTCCGTAGTCAATTTATTTGGTTGGTCCTTGGAAGTAAAATAACCTTGCTTAAAAATTGACGCGAAGGTGACCAGCACAATAACTCTTTTTCTTGATCACTCAAGCCCGCCACGTTCGCAATTATCTTTTTTTGCGTGCTAATAAGCTTTAGGTTGTTAAGAGTTGTACAAGTGTGTTAGTATAGGCCGCAGAAAATGAAACAACAAAAAAATTATTGGCAAGCAGAAAGTCTGCAGCGGGTGATCACCTATTTTGGTGGGACGCCCCCACGTCCGCGACATCCTATAAGTTCCCTCTCTCTGAGTTTTCTAAGGATAGATTACCCAGCTCTCCCAAGAAATGAAGAAAAAATTGTCTTTCTAGTTTTTAACACTGGTAGGCGTCTCACTATATAGATATTTATCTTTATTCCGCAGAGTGAAGTAATAATACCACAAAAAATCCACATAGTTATCCTTTAGTCCATAGAAATGGAAAAACTCCACTGGAGTAATGTCCTTGCTGAATTTTTTTTGCCACGGCACTGTAGCGTCAAGAATGGACCTCCAGCCATTTATGTCTAGTTGGGTTAGGGCCAGATTCATATCATTAATTATTTTCCTAACTGGGATAGCCGCAGCCCTAGGAGAAAGGCCTGTAAAGGAAAATAAATACCCTCATTATGGACTGCGAAACATGAACTTTGTTCTATACTAGGAAGTGTACAGATGATTCCTTGGGAGAATTCAAAGGCAACAGCAACATCATTGATCCAGTCTTCATCCATGATGCGACGAATGTTCAGTACCACAGGAGCTTTTTTAGTTTCTTGGCTAGAGGGTCCACATGGAGTATTTCTGGCCTCTGGTGGGATAGCCAAAGTCCCAGTAGCTGAACAGTCGTCATTTCAGCGAGGGGATTATTGCTAGAGTCTCTGTTATGTTCACATCATCTCTAGTATCCCTACAATTAAAGGAGTGCGCAGAGTCAGAATCAATAGTGACACAATTTGGGTTGTCCCTAAGTTAGTAGGGCTCAATAGCCTTCAAAGGCATTACAAGCGGCATTTTTGAAGGAGGAATGCCAAAGTAAGTTTGCCATCCAAAGTAAGTTTGCCATAAGTCTTATAGGAACTCTGAAGGGTTCCAACTCATAGAGCCGAGGCAAAAACTTGAAAAGCATAAGGCTCTACAGTTAGGTGACGCAAACACTATAATCAGAGAAGCCTCTTAGAGGCCGCAACAGATACAAGCAATATAATAAAGAAAAATATGGAGTCAAAGGCTACAGTCAATCAATCCCAGGACTAACTACAACCAGTAAGAATTTCCTAACTTCAGATTAATGGAAGCAATAATATGTGGAGTGCAGCCATAAAAAGGAATTAACAGAGTACATCATATAGTAATTTTAAAGCCACAACCAAGCAGTTTACTAAAGAATGTAGCCAAATAGAATAAATTATACTACCAGTCGCGGCTAAATGCACAAAAAGGTAAATGACTGGATTACAGATTCTCAAAGATTGAAAATAAAAAACTCTAGGGTTTTGGCCAAGAACACGTTCTTGGTGTTCGTGGCCAAAATAAAAATCTGAAATGGGGACAAGGAATAATTCAACCCAAAAAAATTAAAAATTCCAATCCTAACCTAATTCAGTTTCCAATCCCAAGCCCAATTGTATCTATGTGCCAAAAATCCAAGAAAATCCCAAATCCTCCAAAATAAGTTACCCGGAAATTCAAACACCAGAAAAGCCCAAAATTACAACTCTAAATTCGACAAACGCCAATTTATTCCAAGCCAAAAAATGCTTACTATCGGTTCAAACGAAAGGGGATATGCAGAACATGGGTTTAAAGAGCATGAATTTACGAAATATGTGTTCAAACGAATTTATAGAAAATGAAAGGATGGAGAAGATGATTACCTGGAAAAAGATGGAGTCTGTGAAGAACAACCATAAATCTTTATTGTCCAGCCTCAAACCGCCACAAACTGCATGGAAAGTCGCCAAAAAATGCAAAGGGAAAATTAACATGAATTTTCTCTCGATTTGATCTCAAGGTATGGATAACATAATGAAGGCCACTGCCAAATAATATTTATAAAAGAGGGTGCTGAAAAGTGAAGCGTTGCCTTGGATTGACCAACACTGATTCAAAACCATGATCCAATACACCACGACAAGGTTAAAGAATACAGCCGCAACACCAACTCGCCACTTCTTGGCACTACATAGTAGGGGCTTATTGATATGCACAATATAGACACATAGTTGCTGCCTGGGCTTAAACAGGTGTAATACCCCGCATTTTTTGATTGAATTGATATTGAAAAAAAAGACTATTCTAGTGTATATATTCGAAATGTTTGAAAATGAAACTATGTCAGTATATATATTCAAAATGATTGGAAATAAAAATTTAAAATGAATTCATTGAGATACGAATGTGAGACTTAAATAATTAACGCGTTAAAGAATCGAGAGGGTTAAATTTAGGGCAATGGCATTTTCGTAAATAAACTAACCCTAGGTATAAATAGAAAAGAAGAGAAGAAGTCTTCATTTTATCATTTCACAAAGGGGGGCTAGGGTTTGGTAGAGAGAGAGAGTAAGAAGAGAAGAAAACTAAGAGGATTTCAAGAAGATTCAACTTCTCCATACAATCCAAGGCAAGTTAATAACCTATATGTGTATAATATGTATCTATAATGAAATTTCACATGAACATGTATTTGGATCCCTAAATTAATATGAAATTGATGTTAAAAATGATATGCAATGTATTAGGATCATCCTCCATGTAGATTCAAATGCAATAACATCAATATAGGGATTGAATTGTTGAACAAACTCTTGAATTTGAGAAATCTATGAAATTGAGTAAATCATCATATTAAAAGCTGTTTTGAGCCATTTTAGTTCCGAAAATGGATGTTTCGTCCACGTTACCCGGTGTAAAATCATATTCTGGACAACTTTGTAGTTTTAAGTTTTTTCAAAAACGGATCAAAAAATCCTCGAATATGCGTTTTAAAATTCTGCGCAGAAAGTTGTCGTGAACAGGTCCGAACTGTATATGTTAGTTTTGGGTCTGTTTTAATCTGGCTACGGTAGCGTGCTCACGTGTCCTTATATAAAATCATGTTCTGAACAACTTTGTAGTTTTAAGTTTTTCCAAAAACGGATCGAAAAAGCCTCAAATCGGCGTTTTAAAATTCTGGGCAGAAAGTTACCGAAAACAAGGGTGAATATTATATATTAGTTTCGGGTCTGTTTTATGGAGGCTATGGAAACGTGCTTGTGTGTCCTTACAGAAAATCACGTTCCAAACAACTTTTTAGTTTTAAATTTTTCCAAAAACGGATCGGAAGAGCCTCGAATCTGCATTTTAAATTCTGGGCAGCATGTTGATGAAATAAGAGTGATAATATTTTTCATGTTGTTAGTAAGATAATTGTGGTGTTGTGCTTAATATCCTAACTTGATCACATACTTATGGTTATTAGGGATATATAACCTTGAAATGATTTGATGTTAAATTAGTAAATTAATGATGTAAATTATGTTATTTTATAAATAATGACTATTGTATAACTCGAGTAAGAGACTTGACACGATTGTATATATACATAAGCGTGACATTGTTTAACATGTATATTGTCGAGTATACACTAGACTAGTCCTCCGGTCGACGTAGACACATGTTGAATGCGATTTTTTGTGATTGATCCAATTAGGTTCCGCTCGAGTGCCGTGTCGAAGATAAACCACCGGAACCGGACACATGGTTGTAATGCGGGTTGGATAGAAAGACTTTGAAACGCCATGTGATTTAGGACTTAGTACGATTGCCCTTGCGACGTAATATTGGGGAGTATTCGTGTGTAGGCCTAGTGTTATGACTTGTTCCCCCGGGTAACGATAGTAACCCGATATGACTTGTTGTGTGAGATATTATGCTTGTGTCTTAAAATAATATCCCGAATCGATGCATTTGATAGTATACTTGAAGGAAATATTTTGATAAATGAGATTAATAATGATTAATCATGATACGATATGAGACTACATGTTACTCGAGTTTGGGTTGGGTAGTCATGACATAGGAACATTGGTTGGGTAATTAAACAACTTAATTACTGGAGACGAGTAATGACTAGTGTGCTTTCATTATAAGTACACCTTATAATCTTATAGCTTGTTTTCTTGCTTTGACATTCGTATATCTTGCTTCTTGCTCCTATCCTATATATATAATATATGACAGGTCCTCATCCCGATGGACAATAGACTATGGAGCTTGATGAGATCATATCAATCTTAGGATTCCTGTAGCTGTGGAGTTATTCTATTTTAATTTATGTCGCTTGTTTCCCTTTTCTTGAGGGTGATTTCAAAGATTAATATCACGTTGTTTATACTTGGTATTTGAGAGAATTGTTATATGATTCTTTCCCGTTTTATGTTGGGCCGCATGTATTAGCATTTTATATTTTCAGTTTGAGATTACTGATAGATTATTGCAGTTAATAGTTATGAGTTGGTTTCACTTGTTATAGTTGTTATTATATGATTTGGTTACACATATGAGAGTGTACATGTTTACTTTACTGTATTTATTTAAATTTTGTTTCTAATGCCAACATATTGACGCTCCGCTTTAATTTAATTGGGCGTAGCTAATCGAATTAGATATAAAAAGCGGGGTTGTCACAGTTGGTATCAGAGCACGATTTTAGAGCCTTTAGGGATCTGAGGGCGTCCGTTACGTTTTCCGCGCATCGTTTCCTTGATATGTAGAGCCTTACGATTAGGTATTGTATTCGATGACTTGGAAGATCTTCACGCTACGATTTTGATGGGCGATTCGGAGCTAGCCTTGTGTATAAGGAGGGTTCCTTGTTTGGATTTAATTCGTGAGACGTCCCACGCATGAGGTGAATCTTCGATCGACCACAGGATAGTACGCTTGAGGTCTGTGTGTGAGTACTTGTTGTAATTATGACTAGTGGTCCACTTGAATAAATTTTTTTTAGGATACGTGTTTACTTACTATATTTTAAGATGGTGATTTGATGAGACGTGGACTCTGGGATGGCGAAGGGTCCAAGAATTTTAAAAGACCACAATTCGTGTGCAACTATCGTAGTTTCATCGCCCACTAGTAGGCGAGAAAACCGATGTTGAACTCAATGATTGAGTTGACTTTTGGTGCTTTAGGGGGAGGAAACACCCATATATTTGCTGTACATTATCAACTTTGAATATCGTCGCTCTTATGGCTGTAAAGAAGTTGGTATAAGTTATAGCCCACCCTATAGTACCACTGAGTTGTTGGTACCACTTACGCTTGTTGTTGTTTGAAGTTGTTTCCAATGTGGAAGGGTAGAGCTTTAGATATGTCACACCTCAAAATGATGTGGTCCAGTTGTTGTTGTGACATTTTCCTAAGAATAAATTATCGCGCTCCACCCGTAATGGACAGACTGTTGAGGCATTCGATGACGTATTAGTATGTGAATGGTTAACGAAGTAAGTCTTGTGATAATAAGAGTACATTGTTACTCATGGACATGTAAAGGAAGGGTTGTGATTTGAGAGAGGACTACTCCAAATCGGTGTATGTCCCATACCATCAAAGGATGACCCGAGGGGTCCAATTTTGGTGTACACAAGAGTGTTATCATACTTGTGAAAAGCACGAACTAGATTCATCCGTTTGATGATGTTTAATAGGAGATTCATGAGTCTGAATCTGGAATGGATAAGTGATTATCCTTGAAAAATTGTGTTGGTATCAGGGAAGTTTGGTAGGCGTGTAAACCTACACGTTTTCCACACAAGCGATAGATGTCGCATTGGGGTTGCATAGTGATTTTTAGTGTTCTGATCGTATAAAATCCGTAATGGAATCAACTTAAGGACGATTAGGTGTGTGTTCGGTCATGCACAAGATATATTAGTGGGACGGGTGCTCACTTGTTCAGAGTGGAATGTTTCGCGAGTTATCCCGAACAAGTTCATGAGAATGTATCAGTAATGTTACGATATCTTGGCCATGGACACTAGGGATGAGGAAGTCCGTATCGCAAGGTCACACGAGGATTGACATTGGAGAAGTCCAAAAAAATTTTTAGGTAGTTTTCTTTCCGTATTTGGTAATGAATGGAGTTCAGTGTTCTTCGTAAATCCCTAGATTAGAATTGGTGTTCAATAAGATGTGGTTATCTTGCTTTGTAGCAGCAGTATATTTGTTAAAAGCTGTCGAGAGAGGAACGTGAATATGGGTGTGCTAATGGATGGACTTGAGCTGGAGTTACCAGTTATGAGCCCTACGATGAGTAGAGAATCTCCAAGGGACGAGTTGTCGAGTGAGAACATCATGAGGGAGTGTTCAATAGGCGTTTCATTTTATGCGAGTGTGATCGCTTGAGTTGGTGATATATCCATGAGTTAGGTTTTATGTTATCGCCCGGTGATTGGGGGTACTAATTTGTTGCACCTTGATAATGGTGGTGCTTGATTTTGAATCCATCAGATATGGGAATGTGGCTATGTTGTATCACTCGTTATGTATTAATGTGAATTAGAGCACGAGTGAGTAGTTAGTGACGTGATGTTTACTTAGATCGTGTGTGATTAAACATGCGTTCCGAAATTAAGTGTAAGATGTTCGATTTTGGTGATGTCAAGACTAGTGAATAGTCATAGAATGGTCTTGATGGTCGTTTGATAATGGTAGAGTCGTGTGTAAATCTGTCAGTTTTCGGTTGACTGATGATAGTGTTACCAACTGAGTGTTATCATTAATGGCAAGGATTGAGACATTTTGGGATTCCAAATGTCGGACCATTCATTGAAATGGTTGTCATAACCTCCACTGCAAGGGGACAATAATAGAGTGTTTCGACCGTTGTTGAGAAGTTTTGTAAGGAGGGTGTGTACTCTTGGGCAAACACCCGCGAATGGGTTTGTAAGATATTTAATTTTTACTCCAGTTATGTGTGGATTGCTGAGTGTTAATTGGGGTCACGGTACGTGAAGGTACCCGCTACCTTATATTTACGACCTTTGACGTGTTGGATAGCACACCGTTCTTCATAAAGATCAGGTAGCATTGGTGTGCTGGAAGATGAGTATTCGGATGGTGAGTGTGCCAAATCCTATATTCTGATTTGTTAGGATAAGTGGGAATTTTTTGTCTTACCTCATTGCTTGGAAAATGTACAAGCCTTATTCGTGGTTTGAAGAACCAATTTCATTTCACGTTTGGTGAGAAAATTCTAATATACTCACAGTCCAAGGTAAATCTTGTCGGATAGGTTGAATTCCTATACGTATTTATAACAAAAGAGCGGTATGTTGAATCTAGCGAGGGTCTATAACCTCTGGTTACAGCTACCAAACCGTGAGAAGTGGGGGTGTGCATGGGGGAATATTGCATATTGGGTTAGTTCGAAACCTTTGTGTGAAGGATCGTTGACCGCCGAGAATGCAACTTTGTCGGTGTTGTCTTGTTCGAGAGAGTATGAACCTTGTTGATATTATTTAACTAAGTCTAGACTTGGAAAGATGGAACAATATTTGCACGTGCATAGAAGTTGTATGCTTATGCACATGTGCAACCTTAGTGGATCCTAAGGGTTGCCATATCGGTTAACTCACCATCAATATAAGTGCAAGGCAAGTGTTATTGACAACTCAGAGTAAAGTTGGCTTTTGAGCTTTCAGTACCATCTGTTAGTCAATTCTGAATTGAGTATCGAGGCATGATTGATGAATAGTGACATCTTTATTGAATAGGGTAAGTTGGATTAATTGTTGTGTGATGAACCGTTGAGTCTAAAGATAAGTGGTTTTTGGAGTTAGATGATTCTTGTATCACTAGTGGTCTTGATTTGATAAATTCCTTATCTCGATAAGCTGACAATAGTGTATCGGAGGGGTTCCTTGTTTGGATTTTTCTTGCGAGACACTCCACGCATGAAACTTAGTGAGTCGGGACTTGGGGGTATTGATTTATGGATCATCTTAGTAGTTCAGTTATGTTAGACTTCATGGTGAGAGTTCGGTTGTACAGTTAGAAATGGGAAAGTATCTCCATGGATTTCATTATTGGGTTGCCAAGATCGCAGCGCGATCATGATTCTATTGAAGTCATTGTCGACATACTGACAAAGGTGGCTCATTTCCTTCCAGTGAGGATGGATTATACGACATCATAGTACTCCACAGTGTTTATTAACGAGATTGTGAAGTTTCATGGGGTACCGTGTGATATCATGTCCGACCGTGGCAGTGTCTTTATCTCTCACTTTTGGGGCGATCTTTAGGAGGCGATGGGAGTTCAGTTGTGTTTGAGTACTGCGTTCCACCCTCAGTTTGATGGTCAGACGGAACGGGTAAACAAATTTTGGAGGACATGTTACAAGTTTGTGTGTTGCACTTCAAAGGTGGTTGGGTTACACATTTTCCACTGGGGGAGTTCACATACAATAATAATTATCAGCAAACTATTGGCATTGAACCATAAGAGGCTTTTTACGGCAGGCCTTGTCGATCCCCTACATATTGGTTGGAGTTCGGAGAGCACCGGATGTTGGGTCCGAATATTATTAGGGAGACCTCGGAGAAGGTTGACTTGATTCGTGCACGGATGAAGACCGCGCAAGATCGTTAAAAGACTTATGTTAACATAAGGCAGAGGAAGTTAGAGTTCGCTGTTGGGGACCAAGTGTTGATGAGGGTCTCACCCATGAGAGGCGTTGTTCATTTTGGTGCCAAAAGGAAGCTTCCAACTTGATACGTGGGTTCGTTTATAGTGTTGGGTAGGGTGGGATCAATTGCCTACCGTTTAGCCCTACCCTACCATCTCCAGCGGGTACAGGATATTTGTTTATGTATCCATGTTGAGGAAGTTATTATGTCCCGAGGACTCACACCTACACATAGATTTAGATAAGGTTGAGTTGCAGCCCAATGGGAGCTATGAGGAGAGGCCGATCAGGATCCGAGATCGTCGTGAGCAGCAGTTGAGGTCAAAAGTTATTCCTCTTGTTCGTGTTATGTGGAGTAATCATGATGAGTCTGAGGCCACTTGGGAGAGAGAGGATGACTTGCGAATTAGTCACCCATATCTCTTCATTGAAGGTACGTGCGAAACTACCTTACTTGACTTGAGTTGATTTGTTTTAATTTGGATTTCGAGGACGAAATCCCGTTCGTAAAGGGGGAGAATGTAATACCCCGCATTTTTTGATTGAATTGAAATTGAAAAAAAAACTATTCTATTGTATATATTCGAAATGTTTGAAAATGAAACTATGTTAGTATATATATTCAAAATGATTGGAAATGAAAAGTTAAAATGAATTCATTGAGATACGAATGTGCGACTCAAATATTAGAAGCGAATTAACACGTAAAAGAATCGAGAGGGTGTGTTAGTATAGGCCGCAGAAAATGAAACATCAAAAAAATTATTGGCAAGCGTAAAGGCTGCAGCAGGTGATCACCTATTTTGGTGGGACGCCCCCACGTCCGCGACATCCTATAAGTTCTCTCTCTCTGAGTTTCCTAAGGATAGATTTCCCAACTCTCCCAAGAAATGAAGAAAAAATTGTCTTTCTAGTTTTTAACACTGGTAGGCCTCTCACTATATAGATATTTATCTTTATTCCGCAGAGTGAAGTAATAATACCACAAAAAATACACAGAGTTCTCCTTTAGTCCATAGAAATGGAAAAACTCCACCGGAGTAATGTCCTTGCTGAATTTCTTTTGCCACGGCACTTTAGCGTCAAGAATGGACCTCCATCCATTTATGTCTAGTTGGGCTAGGGCCAGATTCATAGCATTAAATATTTTCCTAACTGGGATAGGAGATGGTAGCCGCAGCCCTAGGAGAAAGGCATGTAAAGGAAAATAAATACCCTCATTATGGACTGCGAAACATGAACTTTATTCTACAATAGGAAGTGTACAGATGATTCCTTGGGAAAATTCAAAGGCTGCAGCAACATCATTGATCCAGTCTTCATCCATGATGCGACGAATGTTCAGTGTCGCGGGAGCTTTTTCGTTTCTTGGCTAAAGGGTCCACATGGAGTATTTCTGGCCTCTGGTGGGATAGCCAAAGTCCCAGTAGCTGAACAGTCATCATTTCAGTGAGGGGATTATTGCTAGAGTTTGTATCTTCCTCTGTTATGTTCACATCATCTCTAGTATCCCTACAATTAAAGGAGTGCGCAGAGTCAGAATCAATAGTGACAAATTTTGGGTTGTCCCTAAGTTGGTAAGGCTCAATAGCCTTCAAAGGCATTACAAGGAGAATTTTTGAAGGAGGAATGCCAAAGTAAGTTTGCCATAAGTCTTATAGGAACTCTGAAGGGTTCCAACTCATAGAGCCGAGGCAAAAACTTGAAAATCATAAGGGCTCCACAGTTAGGTGACGCAAACACTATAATCAGAGAAGCTTCTTAGAGGCCGCGACAGATACAAGCAATATAATAAAGAAAAATATGGGGTCAAAGGCTACAGTCAATCAATCCCAGGACTAACTACAACCAGTAAGAATTACCTAACTTCAGAATAATGGAAGCAATAATATGTGGAGTGCAACCATCAAAAGGAATTAACAAACTACATCATATAGTAATTTTGAAGCCACAACCAAGGAGTTTAAGAACTAAAGACTGCAGCCAAATAACATAAATTATACTACCAGCCGCGGCTAAATACACAAAAAGGTAAATGATTGGATTACAGATTCTCAAAGATTGAAAATAAAAAACCCTAGGGTTTTGGCCAAGAACACGTTCTTGGTGTTCGTGGCCAAAATAAAAATCTGAAATGGGGACAGGGAATAATTCAACCCAAAAAAATTAAAAATTCCAATCCTAACCTACTAATTCAATTTCCAATCCCAATCCCAATTTGTAGCTATGTGCCAAAAATTCAAGAAAATCCCAAATCCTCCAAAATAAGTTACCCCGAAATTCAAACACCAGAAAAGCCCAAAATTACTACTCTAAATTCGACATACGCCAATTTATTCCATGCCAGAAAATGCTTACTATCAGTTCAAACGAAAGAGGATATGCAGAACATGGGTTTAAAGAGCATGAATTTACGAAATATGTGTTCAAACGAATTTATAGAAAATGAAAGGATGGAGAAGATGATTACCTGGAAAAAGATGGAGTCTGTGAAGAACAACCATAAATCTTTATTGTCCAGCCTCAAACTGCCACAAACTGCATGGAAAGTCGCCAAAAAATGCAAAGGGCAAATTAACATGAATTTTCTCTCGATTTGATCTCAAGGTATGGCTAACACAATGAAGGCCACTGCCAAATAATATTTAAAAAAAAGGGTGCTGGAAAGTGAAGCGTCGCCTTGGATTGACCAACACTGATTCAAAACCATGATCCAATACTCCACGACAAGGTTAAAGAATACAGCAGCAACACCAACTCGCCACTTCTTGGCACTACAGTGTAGGGGCTTATTGATATGCACAATATAGACACATAGTTGCTGTCTGGGCTTAAACAGGTGTAATACCCCGCATTTTTTGATTGAATTGATATTAAAAAAAAAAACTATTCTAGTGTATATATTCGAAATGTTTGAAAATGAAACTATGTCAGTATATATATTCAAAATGATTGGAAATGAAAAGTTGAAATGAATTCATTGAGATACGAATGTGCGACTTAAATATTAGAAGCGAATTAACGCGTAAAAGAATCAAGAGGGTTAAATTTAGGGCAATGGCATTTTCGTAAATAAACTAACCCTAAGTATAAATAGAAAAGAAGACAAGAAGTCTTCATTTTATCATTTCACAAAGGGGGGCTAGGGTTTGGTAGAGAGAGAGAGTAAGAAGAGAAGAAAGCTAAGAGGATTTCAAGAAGATTCAACTTCTCCATACAATCCAAGGCAAGTTAATAACCTATATGTGTATAATATGTATCTATAATGAAATTTCACATGAACATGTATTTGGATACCTAAATTAATATGAAATTGATGTTAAAAATGATATGTAATGTATTAGGATCATCCTCCATGTAGATTAAAATGCAATAACATCATTATAGGGATTGAATTGTTGAACAAACTCTTGAATTTGAGAAATCTATGAAATTGAGTAAATCATCATATTAAAAGCTGTTTTGAGCCATTTTAGTTCCGAAAATGGATGTTTCGTCCACGTTACCCGGTGTAAAATCATATTCTGGACAACTTTGTAGTTTTAAGTTTTTTCAAAAACGGATCAAAAAATCCTCGAATATGCGTTTTAAAATTCTGCGCAGAAAGTTGTCGTGAACAGGTCCGAACTGTATATGTTAGTTTTGGGTCTGTTTTAATCTGTCTACGGTAGCGTGCTCACGTGTCCTTATATAAAATCATGTTCTGAACAACTTTGTAGTTTTAAGTTTTTCCAAAAACGGATCGAAAAAGCCTCAAATCGGCGTTTTAAAATTCTGGGCAGAAAGTTACCGAAAACAAGGGTGAATATTATATATTAGTTTCGGGTCTGTTTTATGGAGGCTATGGAAACGTGCTTGTGTGTCCTTACAGAAAAACACGTTCCAAACAACTTTGTAGTTTTAAGTTTTTCCAAAAACGGATCGGAAGAGCCTCGAATCTGCATTTTAAATTCTGGGCAGCATGTTGTTGAAATAAGAGTGATAATATTTTTCATGTTGTTAGTAAGATAATTGTGGTGGTGTGCCTAATATCCTAACTTGATCACATACTTATGGTTATTAGGGATATATAACCTTGAAATTATTTGATGTTAAATTAGTAAATTAATGATGTAAATTATGTTATATTATAAATAATGACTATTTAATAACTCGAGTAAGAGACTTGACACGATTGTATATATACATAAGCGTGAAATTGTTTTACATGTATATTGTCGAGTATACACTAGACTAGTCCTCCGGTCGACGTAGGCACATGTTGAATGCGATTTTTTGTGATTGATCCAATTAGGTTCCGCTTGAGTGCCGTGTCGGAGATAAACCACCGGAACCGGACACATGGTTGTAATGCGGGTTGAATTGAAAGACCTTAAAATGCCATGTGATTTAGGACTTAGTACGATTTCCCTTGCGACGTAATATTGGGGAGTATTCGTGTGTAGGCCTAGTGTTATGACTTGTTCCCTCGGGTAACGATAGTGACCCGATATGACTTGTTGTGTGAGATATTATGCTTGTGTCTTAAAATAATATCCCAAATCGATGCATTTTATAGTATACTTGAAGGAAATATTTTGATACGTTAAATACTAAAATGAGATTAATAATGATTAATCATGATACGATATGAGACTACACATTACTCGAGTTTGGGTTGGGTAGTCATGACATAGGAATATTGGTTGGGTAATTGAACAACTTAATTACTGGAGACGAGTAATGACTAGTGTGCTTTCTTTAGAAGTACACCTTATAATCTTATAGCTTGTTTTCTTGCTTTGACGTTCGTATATCTTGCTTCTTGCTCCTCTCCTATATATATAATATATGACAGGTCCTCGTCCTGATGGACAATAGACTATGGAGCTTGATGAGATCATATCAATCTTAGAATTCCTGTAGCTGTGGAGTTATTCTATTTTAATTTATGTTGCTTGTTTCCCTTTTCTTGAGGGTGGGATCAGAGATTAATATCATGTTGTTTATACTTGGTATTTGAGAGAATTGTTGTATTATTCTTTTCCATTTTGTGTTGGGCCGCATGTATTGGCATTTTATATTTTCAGTTTGAGATTACTGATGGATTATTGCAGTTAATAGTTATGAGTTGGTTTCACTTGTTATAGTTGTTATTATATGATTTGGTTACACATATGAGAGTGTACATGTTTACTTTACTACATTTATTTAAATTTTGTTTCTAGTGCCAACATATTGACGCTCCGCTTTAATTTAATTGGGCATAGCTAACCGAATTAGATATAAAAAGAAGGGTTGTCACAAAAGGTCGCAACCCTCTTTGAAGACTAGACGAATAATGACACCGTGATAAGGTCTTAGAATACAACCGCATCACCACCTCTTGGCACTACGTCTTGGGGGCTTATTGATATGCCCATTATAGTTACTATAAGTTGCGAAATAATTTATAACAGGCCGCCGCTTCCTGGGGATAGATAAGCCATATCCATATACACTTATCAGGCATACCAAATAGGCCATTGCCAGCACTGACCGTTGCGTGGGCTCAAATAGGCCATGACACTACTCAATAACTGGCCGCTGTGTGTATTCAAACAGGTTGTGGCCCCTACTCTCATAGCTAACATGTGGTAGCTATCCAGCTTCAAAAAGGATTCCATATTCATAGAACTTATTCACATATCACGTGCTCCGGGCATGTGACATCACCTTTATGACTTCTATAAATAAAAGTCCTCTCCTCACTATTGGAGGGACAAAACACTTGGTGAAGCCCTGTCAAACTCTCAGATCTCTCTTTCTCTAGAGATCACCACACTTGGGGGCTCACCCCCAGCCGCAACCACATTGGTCTACCTTCACAGGACACATCCGGAGCTGCCTGCTTAGCCAATATCATGTATTCTCTCACCTTCTTTATCGTGTATGCCTCTAATGGCACATTAACTTTGTATCATACTATGCATATAATGAGAGTATAGCACCAAAGTGGACGTAGGCTCATTTTTATAGCCAAACCACTCTATATTTTATGTATTTTCCCTTCTTGCTTTCTTTATTTCTACTTCACACTTGATATGACGGTTGAGATGGATTTATGTCCAATTTCTCGTACCAATGCATTTTATATATATAAAAAAGTTAAAAACAACTGTTTTTATAGGCTATATCACTTTTTTATACATAAAAAAAATTAAGAATCTTTTTTTCGATGTTTTATAACGTTTTTATATTTAAAAAAACTATGTTTAAGTGTTTTCATTTTACAAAAAAATGTAGTTAAAAAAATAATTAAAAAAACTGCATGATTTTTTCAAGATAAATAGTAAAGAAAATTCAGAAAAAATTGTTTTGGTTTGTTAAGTAATTTTTGTATAGAGGTTTTGAAAAAATGTGTTTTTTATATATAAATAATGTTATTTACAAGGAAATAATTAAAGGTTATAATAAATTTTTGTTCCACATTAAATGGAGTGAGATAATATCTCTTAATGGAAGCAAAGAACTCTAATTGAACGACATCAAACTTGTTGTTGTTGAAGACAACAATTTTTTTTCCAGATATAGCATATCACGGAAAAAACACATCAATTATTGTTTTGTCACTATTAAATAAGTGATTCCAGCCCTCTCCCTTAACATAATTTCTAAACCCGTGACTTTACTCAATTTTCAATACATGTAATCAATACAATCACTGTCTAACAACTTAGCTCGTTGTTAGATCCCACCCATTCCAACCATGTGCCATGAGTCATGTTCCCAATACAACTCTGTTACATTTATCAACCATGGTAAAAACGATGCTCGAAAATTTTGCATATACCTTTTTTAGTTTATTATACTTATAAAAAAGTACACATAAATTCCAATATTCTAAAGACTCTAGTGTATAAAATGAGCTACCCCCGCCACTTCATAAGGCGATGATGTTTTGTGTATAATTGGCAATTTGGGAGTGTCGCGCTATGTTCAAGTCACGTCTTTTAGATTTGTAAAAAAAATCAACTCCAACTTTTTTTGTGAAATATAATTATATTAAACCAAAAGGCGAACCGCCAGAGATATACAAATAAGTTCAAGATACATAAACAAAACAAAGATCACAAAGGCTCGAACAACATGTACAAAACAAACCGGACAAAGACCTTAAAATAACCCCATAAACCTATCAAAACAATCTGCATCCAACAGGGCACGCAGACCACAAACCAATCATGACTGTAAGTTGAATATTTAATATAAAATCGCATTATCGCAACACTCTTCATAAATAAATTTGCAATAAAATGATGATACACTACCAAGCACTGCCAAATGACGCAACTTTAGATCTAACACCAAACGAGACCTCCAATGAGGGGATGAAAAAATACCGTCTCAGCGTCCAATTCAAAATAAATCCCAAGCCAAAAAAAATCCCATCGCCATTACCAACCAAAAAATATCGGAGAGGGCCTACCATCGCCTGACGTAAAGCACACACGAAAATAGTAGCGGTACCAAGTTAACCCTTCATAGACAAGAGATAAGAACGGTAGGAGACAACTAGGTCTCTAACCGTGCGATGCCACCGGGGTTAGAAAAAATCCAACCGAAACATATAAAGACATAGACAAGCCTAATAGATGACCACCCATCTTGATTTGACATGAAACATGCACGAAAAGATTACGACCAAGAAAAAGGGGTGGGATCCAGCAATAGACGAGTTGTGACAAGATGGAGTTTGGGGAGGCTTTTCTACAAGGATGGGAATGGGACAACACACTGAAGAGGGAGGAATAGGAGGCTGAGCGGCTGGATGATGTCTTTTTTATACTCTCGGTGATTGATCACTTCCCGAAAACACCCACACACTTCTCCACAACATGGAAGATTGCAAACAAAATACGCAACCAAAAAACCAAAGTATTGGATAAAAATATTCCAAATGCAATAAAAACACGTGGCAGAAGACCCCCACCAGAGTGGGCAGAGCCAGCTAAGAACATCACCACCACCAAAGCATTAAAACCTAACGAACATCCGATAAGAAACACATCAGGTAATCAATCCAAAAGAAATCAAGCTTAAAGCAGACCAAATCAACTCACCAAAAACCACTACTCATAATCACCAACATCTATTCACACCACATCACACATTCACCACCAGCAATGACGATATACCAAAAATAGTGAACCTATCTGATATGACATGAATCTCATCAATGGAGTGGCGATCCAAGGTCGACACAATTTATGGCGAGGCATGGGGAGGTAGGGGCAAGGCGACACCTAGTCATGTGTAACCTCCAAGACGGGATGGAGATTGTAATACCCCTTATTTATGAGTAATTATTTTTATATTATTTGCCATGCGGGTTAATTATATAAAATAATGGAAGTTGGAGTAAATATTACTTTAAGTGATGTAAGAGATAATATTTACTCAATTTTGATATTTACAGTTAAGTGAATATAAATCGCATCGCATTATGTTTTATTGCGTTGTCGTGCTTTATGCGACGGTTGTGATTTAAAAAGACGTTGGAACATGAAATTATTTATGATATCCCGGATGCCGATTTAGAGGGCGCGATTATCCCGGAAATGGTTGAAATAGTCAAAATAAGTACCAAGTTGTATTTTTGGGTTCCGGGTACTTTTGACCGGTTATGACTTAATTAAGTTGTTACGAGTCATTTTAATTATGTAGTAGCAATTAAAGTTGGACTTTATGTAAGTTGGGTATTTTAGTCTTATTAGAACACTATTTTTCATTTATTCCTAAACCTAAAAGAGAGTTAAAGAGAGATATCGAATTTGGGAGAAAAAGGAGAGAAAATAGAGAGAATTGAAGATTTGAGCTTGGAATTGTTGCTAGCGGAAGATAATCCGAGACTACGATCTTAAGGAAAGTTTTTAACTTGCATATGTATGATTTTGTGTGGATAATTTGTATCGATAGTTGTGTTTTTTGAGATTTGAACCATTTGTGGACTTTGATGACTTTTGGTGTTTAAACCCTTAGATTTTGATGTATATATGTTTTGGGTTGATTATGTTAGCTTGTTGTCATGTAGAAATGTTAAGGTAAAATTATTAGATGACGAGGTTGAGAGAAGTAGAGGAAAATAGGGTTAGGGATTTAGGTTTTGTACGTTAGAAAAGGGGTTGGCCGTGAGATCTCGTGAGGCCGGTTGATCGCGATCCAGGGCCCGGTCGACCGAGCCTAAAGAGAAAAGCCCACTGCTTCTCTCGATAGGAATAATTTTGAAGCGCGATCGATCGAGATCAAAGGACCGATCGATCGGGCCTTGAGGGAGGGGCTTACAGCTTTTCTTACAAGGCAAAACTCTATAAATGCGGTCGATTGGGGCCGGTTAACCGGTCCCCTATTTTTTTAACCCCGAAAACTTAGATCTTTTTTTACTCTTTTCTTTTTAGGTTTAAGGTGTAGACCTTTTTGTATGAAGTAAAATTAGAGTATTAGAGTCTTGTAATAAGGGAATCAAGAACCTAGGTTAGATAATGAGTGTTCGGGTTGGGTCTGGAATTAATTAGTTAGCTGTTAGAAGGAGGTAAGTGTCCTTTTCATATAGTGAGCTTGTCTAGGACTAGGGGAAAGTAAGGTTATATAATTTGTGACTTTTGAGATTGGGATGAGGTAATATTACACTTGACGGCTTATAGGGTTGTCATTAATTCATGGAGACTAATACGAAGATAATTAAATGTTGTGTTTTATGTCGTTAAACACATATAGTTTCGGATATAATGTAATGTACTTTTAATTGGCATATCTTGTGAATATTGACTTGCTTATGCATACCTCTCTAAATGCTATCATAAGGGAAGTTACGCGAATGAGGTGAAGTCCCCTGGCTAGTGAATGCAGGGTGAATATAGTCCTGGGCCATAGGACCGGTGGTTATATTGTGATATTATTTTATTCGAATTAAGGTAATTATAGGTATGGTTATGACTCACCGTCGAAGGTATATGACCGCTTCCCACGCGACTCGATTTAGGATGCCCAGGTGGTCTTGGTTATAGGCCCTGGAAGATGATAGATATTTAGGGGCGTATCCAGTGGGGTGACTCCCGGATGGATGGTCTTAGAATCGTTATATATTGATTATATATTCTCTCGAATGGGGCATTTCATAAATGGCAAATGCATTTATAAATCAATTGTACGGACTGAGTTTACTAAAGAGGAATGGATTTGTGAAGTTGTATTTTATCAAACTGCAATTTAGGCTTATTAAAATGGATTTTAGTTAATTCTCTTGCATTGATGAATAGTTAACACTATAAATGGCATTGCGCTAGGATGTGCACTTAGATGAGAGGTGATGATTATTATTATTGTAAGAGCGAGTTAAGCTTGTTTATGATGTGAACAATTCTTATCTGTCATGCATTTTATTCACATGTATGTCATATCAAACCGAGCCCAGACCCATTTATATTTCTTTGTTTTGTATGGATCCTATTTATGCTCAGGTTCTCCGCCGTAAGAATGCCCGTGTTAATCTCTCATTCTCAGTGTCAGGGAGCTACAACATTTTTGTGGATATTGGAGGATTTTTGTTATAGACGCATCTATCTTTTGTATACTCTAGTTATGATCGATCTGCACTTTTGGGCGTGTTGCTCAAGTTTTGTACTTGCTTATATACTATGATAATTATTTGTAATACTTGGTGTAACCTGTTTGTATTGGTCTGTTAACTGACATCTTATTCAATTATTATTTTGAGGAATGGTTGTAATTCATTATATGTCTTTATATGTTTATTTATCATCTTTTATAATTGGATTGTCTAAATGGTTTTTATTAAACTCACAAATTTATTTGAGATTCGTTTTCTAAAAAAATTGGTGGTTATCTCGAACTATTATTTTTATGATAGTGATGCTAAGAATGAACCATCTATGATTTCTGTATTTATTGGAGTATCGGGCTGGCCACCTCTTATTTTAATAAGCGGGGTGTTACAGATGGTATCAGAGCATCAGGTTCTAGAGTCCTTAGAATCTATGCGGACTTATCACATTCTACCGTAGCGTTCTTTGATACAGAGCCCTATTGTTAGGACTGTTTTGTTTGTCATGCTTGCGATCTTCTGTAAAGATAAATTGTTTTATATTGTAATTACTTTTTGTCTCAGATGCCGCCCAGAAGAGGTCGCCCAACAAAGAGAAATCGAGTTGTAGAAGATAATATTGAACCCCCACCACCGTAAGGAACGATTAATGCTGCGGAGGTGGGTAATATTGTTACCCAGACAGTCAATGTTGTAATGACTGTTATGGACCAACAGTTTCCCCAAGCCCAACAACCGGTAGTACCGAAGGTGCAAGCCCATGTGGGTCCCTCCCTATGGTAGAGAGTTAGAGAATCTTTCTTTAAAGGTTACCCCTAGAATTTCAGGGTGGTGCTGATGTGATAGTAGCAAACCACTGGAAGAAAGATATGCAACGTCATCTCCGAATGGTAGAGTGTAGTGGGGAACAAAAATAGATCCTTTCCACTTTCAAATTGGTAGGAGCAGCTCTACATTAGTGGGAGTCGGTGACAACATCGGAGCAGATGGATACCATGTCTATATCAGACTTATGGGTTTTGTTTGATCGAAAGTATTTTCCTCCCGCAGTCCAAAAGGAGATGAAGAGGAAACTCTAGGGTGTGGTTCAAGGGGAACGGTCAGTTATGGAACATGAAGAGGAATTTACTCGTCTAGCGAGTTTTGTGCCGAATGAAGTAATTTCGGAGGAAAGGAGAATATTAAAATTTATTGGGGGTTTGAATTGGAGAATAAGCCAACACTTATTGGGAAATCCATCTTTGCAAATATTTGGGGACGTGATGAATCCAACCTTGCTTCATTGCCAAGATCACCGTCTGCATGTGAAAGGGAGTAAGAATATTTCGGATTCGGGTCAATCTAGTAAGCAAGGAGGTAATGGTTCCGGTGGAGTACCACCCTCATCACAACAGTCGGGAAGTAAACAGAAAGAGAGGGACACCCAACAGGGGGATTCGTCTAAGAAACAACGTTTTGGGGGTTTTAATTTTAGCGGAGGTGGTTTTAGGCATGGTCAGGGTGCCTAGCAGCAGCAGCAGGTGGGCCAACAAGGCCAAGCAGGCAGAGGAAATAATGGAGGCAGAGGCCATCTGGGCCAAGGCATTGGGTAGTTTTGAAATAATAATCGGGGAAGTTATCCGGAGAATTTGGCGGACCGCTACTTTCAGTGTGGGGAACAGGGTCACTTTAAGAAAGCTTATCCACAGTTGATCAGGGGACAGTTGCCTAGGGGTCCTCAGCATCAGCAGGCACATTTATAGCCTTCAGCGCCTATTCCATCCATCCCTCTACAACAGGGGCAACTTTAGTACGTGCGTGTGTATCATATTCAGGATGATTTACTTCCTCCAGCCCCGCCCACACCGTCAACTATTAAGGGTAAGTTTCCCATTCACGAGTATGTGTGTCGAGTGTTATTTGATACAGGTGCAACGCATTCGTTTATTGCTAGGCACTTTGCCCATTCGACAGGGTTGATTAAGTCTGTAGAGAGTACTTTTACTAGTGTGGAATCTTCCATGGGTGATGGTTCGCTTATATTCTTTATTTGTAAACGAGTAGGAATAGACCTTGGTAATTTATGTTTTGAGGCCGATTTACTCGTCCTGGATATGGTCGGGTATGATGTTATTTTGGGTATGGATTGGTTAGTGAATACCGAGCCATAATAAATTATTATGGGATGAGTATAGTCTTTGCCATTCCGGGGCAAGAAATGTTTCTATGTCTATTCCTCTTTTAGAGGGAGGTTCGAGAACTTATTTATATTGTATTATGGAGGAGACTTCACAGGATATAGTCGTTTCCTTGGACTCGATTCCCCTTGTTAGAGAATTTGAGGATGTTTTTCGGGAGATTCCGAGTTTACCTCCAAGTTGTGAGATCGAGTTTGTAATTGATTTAGCGCCGGGAACTCGACCGATTGCTAGAGATCCATACCATATGGCTCCTATGGAAATGAGGTAGTTAAGGGATCAAATTCAGCAATTGTTAGAGCAAGGGTTTATTCAGCGTAGCACGTCTCCACGGGGTGCTCCTATTTTGTTTGTGATGAAAATAGATGGTTCCCTCCGGTTATGCGTTGATTACCGGGAACTGAATAAGGTTACCTTCAGGAACAAATACCCGTTACCTCGGATCGATGATTTGTTTGATCAATTAAGGGGAATGTCGTACTTCTCTAAGATAGATTTGAGGACTGGGTATCATCGGCTGCGGATTCGAGAGAAGAACGTGTCAAAGACTTCATTCTTGACTAGATATGGGTCCTATGAGTTTTTGGTCATGCCTTTTGGGCTCACCAATGCTCCTGCAGTATTTATGGCCTTATGAATAGAGTATTTCGAGACTTCCTAGACCAGTTTATCATAGTGTTTATTGATGACATTCTAGTCTATTCTCGAACTGAAGCCGATCATGATGAACATCTACGATTGGTCATGTAAATGCTACGAGATCATCAACTGTATGCCAAGTTCGAGAAGTGTGGTTTTTGGTTATAGGAGGTGCAGGTTTTGGGTCACATTGTGACAACTAAGGGAATTTCGATAGACCCGAGTAAAGTTACCGTGGTGAGGGAATGAGGTCAGCCCATGACGCCCACATAGATTCGTAGTTTTCTGGGTCTAGCGGGTTATTATCGCCGTTTCATTAAGGGTTTTTCCAAGATTGCCAGCCCTTTGACGAATCTGACCCGAAAGGGAGTGAAGTTTGTTTGGGATGATTCCTTTCAACTAGCGTTCGATGAATTGAAGGACAAGTTGACTTCTGCTCCTGTACTCGCGTTACCAAGACCAGGAGTGGACTATTTAGTCTTTACTGACGCGTCTCTACAAGGATTGGGAGGTGTGTTGCAACAGGAGCATCGGGCCATTGCTTATTATCTCGCAAGCTAAAGACCCATGAGAAGAATTATCCCGTGCATGATCTGGAACTTGCTGCTGTAGTGTTCTCCTTGAAGATATGGAGACATTACCTCCTGGGTAAGAAGTTCAATCTTTTCATGGACCACAAATCATTGCAATATTTATTCTCATAGAAGGATCTGAATATACGACAACATCGGTGGTTGGAGTTCGTGAAGGACTATCAATTTGATATTCATTATCACCCGGGCAAGGCAAACGTGGTAGCGGATGCACTGAGTCGAAAACTCGTGGGGGAATTAGTGAAGGTATGGAAAGCTAAATGAAAAGAGCTTAGCCAGGAGGACGTTGTTGCAAGGGAATTTATGTTAGTGTTGACCGTTACGCCTACTATTGTGATGAGAGTCATGGAAGCGCAAGGAAGGGATAAAGATTGCCAAGACCGAATACGCCAATTGTTAACCGAGGGAGCGGAGTACTACTCTATAAGTTCTGAGGGTGGGTTACGTTTCCATGGGAGACTTGGAGTCCATGACGAGGGAGATTTGAGACGTGCCGTTCGTACTGAATCTCATGGGTTCAGATTCGCAGTACATCCAGGTGGAGACAAAATGTACCAAGACATGCGCCGTTAATATTAGTGGGCGGGTATAAAAAGGGACATCTCTTAATTGGTTTCCCAATGTACTACTTGTCAATTAGTGAAGGTAGACCATCAGAGACCAACAGGATTGTTACGACCATTAGAAATACCGGTATGGAAATGGGAGAGTATCTCGATGGATTTCATCACGGGATTGCCAACATCACAAAGCGGTCATGATTCCATTTGGGTTATTATCGATTATCTAACCAAGTTGGAACATTTCTTACCAGTATGGACGGATTACACTACGGCACGTTACGCTTGTCTCTTTATTGCAGAGATTGTGAGACTCCATGGGGTGCCCATCAATATAGTCTCCGATCGAGACAAGATTTTTGTGTCCCATTTTTGGCAAAGTTTTCATGAAGTAATAGGGACCGAATTAAAGTTGAGTACCTCCTACCACCCACAAATGGATAAACAAACGGAAAGAGTTAACCAAATGTTGGAAGACATGCTTCGAATGTGCGTGCTTGACTTTAAAGGAGGATGGGATAAATACCTTCCCTTGGTCGAATTTGCTTATAATAATTCGTACCAGTTCATAATAGGTATGGCACCTTATGAATAATTGTATGGACGACCGTGTAGATCACCTACTTGTTGGTTGGAAGTAGGATATAATAAGCTTCTTGGACCTGAAATGATCCAAGACACCTCTTCGAAGATTGAGCTTATTCAAAACCGCATCCAAATCGCCCAAAACCTTCAGAAAAGCTATGTCGATGCGAATATAAGTCATGTAGAATTGGAGGTAGGAGACCAAGTTTTAGTACGGGTGTCACCAATGAAGGGTATAACGTGATTTGGGAAGAAAGGCAAGCTTGCGCATCGCTATGTAGGCCCTTTTCCCGTTATTGCAAAGGTAGGCCCTATAGCATATCAACTAGCTTTGCCAGAACGCCTACAAAAGATTCACGACGTATTTCATGTTTCATCCTTGAATAAGTACAAAAGGTGTGACGGAGCTCATTGGCACATTCCTTTGGATGATATCGAGTTACAACCAGATATTTCATACGAGGAACAACCAGTTGCAATCTTAGATCACGGAGAGCATAGGCTAAGGTCGAAGGTGGTGCCCTTGGTTCGTGTCCAATGGGGACATCACAATACCGAGGAGTGGACATAGGAGCGTGAGGAAGATATTCGATAGAAGTATCCACACCTCTTTTTACAAGGTACACCTGAATTTTGAGGGAAAAATTCCCTTGTAGGGGGGAGGGAGTATGTAATACCCCTTATTTATGAGTAATTATTTTTATATTATTTTCCATACGGGTTAATTATATAAGATAAAGGAAGTTGGAGTAAATATTACTTTAAGTGATGTAAGAGATAATATTTACTGAATTTTGCATATTTACTGTTAAGTGAATGTAAATAGCATCGCATTATGTTTTATTGCGTCGTCGTGATTTAACCAACGGTTGTAATTTAAAATGACGTTGGAACATGAAATAATTTATGATATCCTGGATGCCGATTTAGAGGGCGCGGTTAGCCAGGAAATGGTTGAAATAGTTAAAATAGGTACCAAGTTGTATTTTTGGGTTCCGGGTACTTTTGACCGGTTATGACTTAATTAATTTGTTACGAGTCATTTTAATTGTGTAATAGCATTTAAAGTCGGACTTTATGTAAGTTGGGTATTTTAGTCTTATTAGAACACTATTTCTCATTTATTCCTAAACCTGAAAGAGAGTTACAGAGAGATAGAAAATTTGGGAGAAAAAGAAGAGAAAAGAGAGAGAATTGAAGATTTGACCCTGGAATTGTTGCTACCGGAAGATAATCCGAGACTAAGATCTTAAGGCAAGTTTTTAACTTGCATATGTACGATTTTGTGTGGATAATTTGTATTGATAGTTGTGTTTTTGGAGATTTGAACCATTTGTGGGTTGTGATGACTTTTGGTGTTTAAACCCTTAGATTTTGATGTATATATGTTTTGAGTTGATTATGTTAGCTTGTTGTTGTGTAGAAATGTTGGGGTAAAGTTATTAGATAATGAGGTCGAGATAAGTGGAGGAAAAAAGGGCTAGGGATTTAGGTTTTGTATGTTAGAAAAGGGGTTTGCTGTGAGATCTGGTGAGGCCAGTTGACCGCGGTCCAGTGCCCAATCGACCGGGCCTTGAGGTAGGGGCTTACTGCTTTTCTTACAAGGCAAAACTCTTAAGACGCGGTCGACCTGGGGTTAGGGACCGATCGACCGGTCCCCTGTTTTTTTAAACCCCGAAAACTTAGATCTTTTTTTACTCTTTTCTTTTTAGATTTAAGGCCTAGGAACCTTCTTGGATGAAGTAAAATTAGAGTATTAGAGTCTTGTAATAAGGGAATCAAGAACCTAGGTTAGAAAATGAGTGTTAGGGCTTAGGCCGGGAATTAATTAATTAGCTGTTAGAAGGAGGTAAGTGCCCTTTTCATATAGTGAGCTAGTCTAGGACTAGGGGAAAGCAGGGTTATATAATTTGTGACTTTTGAGATTGGGATGAGGTAATATTACACTTGACGGCTTATAGGGTTGTCATTAATTAATGGAGACTAATACGAAGATAATTAAATGTTGTGTTTTATGTCGTTAAACACATATAGTTCCGGATGTAATGTAATGTACTTTTAATTGGCATATCTTGTGAATATTGACTTGCTTATGCATACCTCTCTAAATGCTATCATAAGGGAAGTTACGCGAATGAGGTGTAGTCCACTGGCTAGTGAATGCAGGGTGAATATAGCCTTGGGCCCTAGGACCGGTGGTTATAGTGTGATGTTATTTTATTCGAAGCAAGGTAATTCCAGGTATGGTTATGACTCACCATCGAAGGTATATGGCCCCTTCCCACTCGACGCGATTTAGGATGCCCAGGTGGTCTTGGTTATAGGCCCTGGAAGATGATAGATATTTAGGGGCGCATCCAGTGGGGTGACTCCCGGATGGATGGTCTTAGAATCGTTATATGTTGATTGTAACTATTCTCTCGAACAAGGCATTTCATAAATGGCTAATGCATTTATAAATCAATTGTACGGACTGAGTTTACTAAAGAGGAATGGATTTGTGAATTTGTATTTTATCAAACTGCAATTTAGGCTTATTAAAATGGATTTTATTTAATTCTCTTGCATTGATGAATAGTTAACACTATAAATGACATTGCACTAGGATGTGCACTTAGATGAGAAGTGAGGATTATTATTATTGTAAGAGAGAGTTAAGCTTGCTTATAATGTGAGAAACTCTTAACCGTTATGCATTTTATTCACATGTATATCATATCAAACCGGGCCCTTACCCGTTTATATTTCTTTGTTTTGTATGGATCTTATTTATGCTCAGGTGCTCCGCCGCAAGGATGCCCGTGTTAATCTCTCATTCTCAGTGTCAGTGAGCTACAACATTTTTGCGGATGTTGTAGGATTTTTGTTATAGACGCATCTATCTTTTGTATACTCTAGTTATGGTCGGTCTGCACTTTCGGGCGTGTTACCCAAGTTTTGTACTTGCTTATATACTGTGATAATTATTTGTAATACTTGGTGTAACCTATTTGTATTGGTCTGTTAACCGATAGCTTATTCGGTTATTATTTTGAGGAATGGTTGTAATTCGTTATATGTCTTTATATGTTTATCCACCATCTTTTATAATTGGATTGTCTAAATGTTTTTTATTAAACTCACAAATTTATTTGACATTTGTTTTCTAAAATAATTGGTGGTTATCTCGTACTATTATTTTTACAATAGTGATGCTAAGAATGGACCATCTATGATTCCTGTATTTATTGGAGTATCGGGCTGGCCACCTCTTATCTTAATAAGTGAGGTGTCACAGAAATGTCCCAACTACCACACGACCCCTAGAAAAACTCCGACACTGTCAAGAACAACATGGCTTAACCTCACATAAAGATCAGATTCGTCGAAGGTCAGTGGTGGAAACCACCACAAGAGAGGATCGCATCCCAGACCATATCTGACATGAAGAACGTTTGGAGAAGATGCCACTAAGGATAGGGAGAGGAATCATCCTCTTAGTGAGTGGAGGAATCAGGATGAGGAGGGGAAAAGAATGGAGAACGATTATGTTCAGGGTTTCATTTCTAGAGCAAGAATCTTTCACCATCTGAAAATGAGGCCATCAACTCCAACTTGCTGTATTTAGCTTATTGTATTAAGTGACTTAATACTAACTTGACATGTTTATTAATTATGTTATGTTCGGATTAGCTCATATATCCCCGTTAGTCAGACCATAAACTAGTATATTCTATTTTATCCAATCAACCCACTCATACTCTCATCATAAACTAAAGAAATCATTAATTTTAAATGTTACGACAAGGAAAATAAATTTTTATCCAATTCTTGAATGTTGTTATGTTATTGAAAATCAAGAAAAATACTATATGTAAACCCGTGCGATGCACGGGCTAAGAAATTATGATAGACATTTTTCACGTTTAATTGTTTTCTTTGTGTAGCAACTACATTTTCATAGTACGCTAGAAAAAGAAGAAAGTGAAGGAGGAGGAGGAGGAGGACCTCCTTCAAGTTCCCCTGATACGAACAAACCCAATTCCATTATCAACACCATCTAGTTTTTACTACTAT
This sequence comes from Sambucus nigra, assembly GCA_949130495.1. Lineage (NCBI taxonomy): Eukaryota > Viridiplantae > Streptophyta > Magnoliopsida > Dipsacales > Adoxaceae > Sambucus > Sambucus nigra. The sequence continues at coordinate 460,588,213 of OX422211.1, read as the reverse complement.
AATGTCATTAGATATTTTGTTAAAAAATAATATTACACATGCCATAATGAGTAAAGGTCATAAAATTTTCATTAGAAAATTTTCAAGCTAATGCCCAAAATTCAAATGAAAGATACTATATATAAAACAACTACATTGAACATTATTACTATATACAAATGATACTCTATTTACGCAACCGCTACCACTACATTAAAATTGACGACATCAATTAAGTAACTACCACTACCTAAAGACACAATACATAAATAAAATTTTTGACAGACATAGAAGATAAACCAAGTGTTGAATTTATATTAATTATAGTGAAAGTTTAAAAAATATTGTTTAATATTTGAAAGTAATCAATTACACTAATGACCTTAAAACTCCCCCAAAACTGCAAAAAAGTACTCTATATTGTCAATGTATGTAGAATTTTAATAATTCCAAGCTTGTCCTCATGTTCAAATGCAAACATAACCTTAATTGCCTCATTCCATAGATCAAAAACATCTTTAGTCTCCATAATTTGTCCCCGCACATTAATAATAAAACCAAAGATATAGATTATGGAATTAAAGTTTTCAATGAAATTTTGATGACGGTTTCGCTAAAGAAGACAAAATACAAACTTAGCTCGAATTTTGTTTAAGATGATAAGCCAGTTTTGTTTTTTTAATCTTCTCACAACCTAAGTACATATATAAAATAAAAGAACATCCAGTTAACAAATCTTAAAATTACAAATGTGTGTGTGTGTGTGTATATATATGGCAAACAAGCAATTATATTCATAATTACAAATAAACTCGCCCAAAAATGCAACAATGAACATAATTAAGTAAGTTAAACTGCCTAATCATAATCAAACTACACAATCGACCTATGTTTATAACATCCAATTTTTCTATCGTACCCTATAAATTCGATACCCTTTAATGCAAAACTATTGTACCTACACCAATAATTAACATTCAAAAACGGAAATTAGAATAGAGAGATAAAGATGAATAAAATTAAAAAAGAATAAAAAATTTACAATGAAAAAGTTTCTTTAACATATACAAATATGTTAATAAAGCAAAATAAAAAGTTTGTTCATATGATTAGACCTGGTCACTCCACCCATGTTAAACATTATATTTAAGGAACCACCTTTAAATACTACCCACATATTAGGTTCACTTATGTTATATATGAATATTATTAGGAATTGATTTTTTTTTGTTAAGAAGAACTTTCTTAATAAGTCACAATTCATATAACAAGAGCAAAACTAGACATGATAATTTACATATGATCCCTACTGACTACTGTCTATTAAGAAATAACACAAACATCTTTGGTGGAATTCTTTTCAAACCATGTGTAGGACCCAGGCCTATCCGACCAACCCCAGCAACGGTTGGGGAACACCTGGCCCAATTTACTGATAACGAGGATGAATACCAACATTTATCACATAGATAATTAGAAGGCGGTTAATATTTGTAATTAACTCACAACGCTTACCCAAAATCTTAGACGAGATATTTAGAAAATCATCACACGAGCCTAGCTTAAGCCAAGGGAGTTCCTTGATCAATTCAACATTCTAGTTCTAAGAAATTATCAATATCGCCCATACCCCTAGAGCAAGGGGGTATAATTTTCATACTTTGAGAGAAACTAATAGACATCATGTGTCCTCTCCATGGTTATATGAAATTTTCTTAACCACATATATTTGTGCGTTGTGTGACCTTTTCATGCTTTTCTTTTGATTTTTTTCTAAATTCCATCCATTATGAATATCTGCACTCACAATTGGCGTCGTCTGTGGGAAGCAATTTCCTTTCTACGAAAGCAATCCCTACAAGAGAATAGCTATGATGTCTCACCACCCAAACAGTGCACCCCAACCTGGAGATGTGCGAGTTGACGTAGCTCTACTGAGTGTCAGGTCTGAGGTTCGTCAAGATGAGAATCCAAATTTTAACTGGAGGAATAGCCTTCTAAGGAGAGCCTCGGGCATCCTAGATATACCCATATCTCATGACTAGTCGATGCATATAGAGCAAAGCTTTAGCAGCAGGAGGCAACTCACCTCCAGATTGAGGATAATTCTCATCTCCCGTGACAATTAGAAGAAATGGAGATAGAATTATGTCAGGATCATAAACATCGTGATCGGACTCCTAGTGCTTAGGCGAGCAAGACTCACAGCCAAGGGAGGAGCATTATACACAACCAAGAGAATTTAGAATATGGAAGTCATCTAGGGAGGCACTGATGATACAATGGGCACTATAGGGATAATATAAGGAGTTTGGTCGAAAAGGAAATGGACCAACGTCCAACTCATCGAGGAGCTAGATCCACAAAGGAGTTGAAAAGGAGAGATCTAATTACCCAAATTAAGTCTCCTTTCTCAAGGGCTATCGAGGAGGAATAACACCCGTAAAAGTTTGCAATATTCGGGTTTAAAATCTATGATGGCAAAACAAACCCCATAGATCATGTTCGGTAGTATAGGTAGGCTATGAATTTATAGAGTCGTATTTTTCCTTTCATATTGGGACACGTTACCCAGAAGTGGTTCGAACAACTAGCTCATAGATTCATCAAGAGGTTCAAGGTACTCATCGAGTCCTTCACCGCTCACTTCATCACTAATAGCTATCATCCGAAGAGAATGGATTCGTTTCTCATGATGAGAAATAAGCTACAGAAGTCCCTCTATGAATACACTAAGTGTTACTGAGAAGTCTTCAATGTGGTGGAAGATTTCTCATAGCAAGTTATCGTAGTATCCTTCTAGATAGGTCTACTTCCTATAGCCATATTGTACTAGTCCTTCACCAAGAAGGAGACATATATTATTAGAGATCTTATATCACAGATTGAAAGATATGCCATGGTGGAGGAAGTGGTCCATAGTAGTCAGACTGAGACTGGTAGTGCTAAGCAAACAAAAGGAATGACAAGGAGAAAATTCCTATTAGGAGAAATAAGAAGAAAATTGGTGCTAAGAATGGGGTCAGAGCGGCTTCATCAAAAGCTTTTCAATCCATCAACACGATTTTAAAGAATTAATTTATAAGATTTTGGGGAAAATAAAGGATCAACAGTTCCTCAAGTGGTCGAAGAAGATAGAAGGAGATTCGATAAAAAGTAACAACACACTTCGATGTGCCTTTGGCATTGAAAATAGCCACAAGACTGAGAATGGTAAGGTGCTGAAATCTCACCTAGAGGAGTTAGTCCATGTGGGCATTTAAATGAATACATAGAAAAGAAGTCTGATCAAGTCATCACTAACGAAGACCAGGCAACGTACTGGATGATAAAACATGACACGAGTTTGCGGTAATACATGGGGCATCTGACCTCAAGTAAATTCAAGGATATACAGTTCAAATGGAACTCAAGAAGGTCACAACTGTAATGGAAGCCTTCCAAACTAATCCTGCCAAAATCCAGGCTGGCAAGCAGCGATGACTATAGGACGTAGACTCCAATAAACATATCATTTTCATAGAGGAGTTGATCGAAGTAAGAACCCTACACCACCATGCGATAGTTATCACTCTCATAATTATAAACTAAGATGTGGATAAGTTACTAGTGGACCAGGGGATCTCCTCGGAGGTGATGTACCCAGAGCTCTTCCATAATCTCAAGCTCAAGATGTCGGATCTAAAGGAAACACGCATCCCTCTGGTCGGTTTTGCAGGAAAGATGATAATATCGTTAGGGAAGGTGGCCTTGCCAGTGAGGTATGGGAATATTTCAAAGCTCATAGAATTATTGGTGGTGGATATCGATTCGCCCTATCACACCATTCTCGACAAGGGTTAGCTTCATGACATGCGAGCCATTCCTTTTACGTACCACCAAAAGCTAAAGTGTATCACAGATCGGGGTGTAATGGAGATAAGAGGCCACCAAGCCATTGTTCAAAAATGCTATATCGCCGCCACTAGACACAAGAATGAAAAGAAGAAGAGAAAGAATATATTTCGGATGGGGCTACTCCATCAAAATAGCAGCTACGTCACGACCGACCGGAGGTGGAGGAGATTAGATCCACCCCACTGACAAGGTCGGTGAAAACCTAGAGGAGGTTTTTTTTATGAAAGTCATCTAGAGAGGAAGTTTTTTATTAGAACAACACTGACCGACCACGAGAGAAGGGAGATGATTGCTAATTCGTCTCGAATTATTGCACATATACCCTCAAAACTTATGCATTTTAGGCCCCTCGGTTAATTTAATTCCTATTATTATGCTCGTCAACCATAAAACCTCTATTTCACATGTTTACATGTCATTTGAGGTATTATTGAGTGTTTGTAGGTGTTATGGTGCTTCGTGTGAAGTTTGCATGCATTCCGATAAAGTTCAGTCGAAATTTGCACGTTCAGGGGAATTTTTATCCTTTCACACTTTGGAATTTTTTACCAAAGTCTTCACAGAAGTTGAGGTCATCTAAACAAGATTCGCATGGTCGGGAACGGTGCACAAATTTGAGTCTAAATGAAGAAGTTACGAATTTTTGTTCGGGGAAGAAATATAAGAAATTCACAAGACAAAACAATTAAATAAATTCCACTTGTGTCCTTCTCCCCAAGATTGCAACAACAGTTCTTGAATAAAAATGGCGATTTGGGCCACACTTGGAAAGGAAGCTCGGGTCTTGGGTTTTGTTGGTTTTGTCTAGTGCAGCTTTAACATTGGCAAAACAAAACAAATTGGAGGTCTTGGGCGATTTGAGCGGGTCTAATCGCGGGTCTTTGGCTATGGGTTTGAGCTCGGGTCTCCACCACACACTAATTAGGGCATCTCGGGTTTTGGTTTTTTTCCATTGGTGGCTTCGATCATAGCATCAAATTGGTTTATGGAGCTTGTATATTAGTTAAAATTTGTAGTAGGTCCAAAATTGCAGGTCGCGGGTCTGTGATCGGGTCTTAATGATAAGCCATTTGGTGGTTGTATCTTTAGCGGAAGAATTGCATGGGTTGTGCTGATACTACCGGTCGATCGTCCCTTCATCAACGGTCTACCGGTCTTTCCTATTTTTTCCTACATCAAATGCATTAGCCTCTTCCCTCTTTGTGCGGTCGATCGGCCTGATCGCGGTCGATCGGCCTGATCGCGGTCGATCGGTCCCCTGTTCTCATTTTGGCCCACATTTGCTGCTACTTTTTCCTTTCTTATTTTGTTTTTTTCCTTTTTTTCCTTTTCTCTTTTCTTTTCTTTTTCGTTTTGTTTTATTTTATTCCCCACTTTGTAACTTAGTATATAAAGCAAGACTTTGTTTATTTGTAAGATATCTCTCATCATATCTTATTTACTCTTCTATTTTAATTTAGGAGCTAGGGTTAGAGAACTTTGGAGGTTTATTTGTGGAGACCATCCCTCTCCTCCATTTTTGTTTCATAATACCCATTAATGTAAGTCTTTTTCATTATTGATCGTCTTTTTCGCTAGTGATCGTCTTTTTCACTATTGATCTTCTCCTCTCTTATTTTAAGCTTTGTGCCCTAGTTTATTTGCTTACTAATTAAGTTTTCATGCTTTATTATTTATTTCACGCCTAGCTAATTTGTGTAGTTAATTTAATTAGTATTTACTTTAATTAATTAGGTGCTTTAATTTATGTAATTCATTATGTTTAGTGGCTAATTTAATTTAGGCTGTATTGGATTGAACTCACCTAGTGTTAATGGGTTGCTTTGCTATGGTGATGGTTTTTACTCGTTTATTTCGATTGGGTTGTCCTTGTTGTTATGCCTAGGAAAATTAACGGGGTATATCATGTATGCCCCGTATTTACGACCTTGCATATGTAATTTTTGGGGTATTTGTTGACGCCAAGAAAATAGTAGTCTTTTATGCGAATTTAGGGGCATCACAACTCTTGATTCGATTAATTGACGAAACAAGACGCAATCTTAGTAACTTGTGAACCCATATAACCATTTATACCAATTAACTCGGGGTGAGGGATATCTAGCGCAACCTATATTTTTTTCCTTTTGTTTATCTAGTTTAAATACACTCGCCTAGATTACCTTTTACATTTTTATAACTTTTACCTTTTACACTTTTTTTTATGCATTAAATCTATATAATTCTAGCAACTTCTCTCTCTGGATTTTTGATACCTGGACTGGCCGCTATACTCCCTTAAAAGAGTGTAGTCATATTTTAGGTTTTTGTATAGAGGAGGTCAATCAAAAACAACGATGAGCATACTAACTCTGTGCTACTTTTCACCCTCTGTTAAAATGGTGTCGTTGCCTTGGAATTGTTGTTTTAGAATTCAATTGATTTAGTATTTCGTAGTAGTTTCTTTCTATTATTATTTTTTGAACAATTTTTGTAGAACTTCTACATTTTAGCGCCATTAAACGCTTGAATTTTTTCATCGCACATCACTTTGCGGAATTTGCCATATCGAGCCTTCTTTGGTGTAAGCATGTCTTATTCCATTTTTTTCAATAATCGTAATGATAATTCTCAAAGTCCCCCTACGCCTATGACTTTTGGTCAATACATACAAACCCAAAAAATTGAAACATCTAAAATGTCTTTGGTTGAGTATTACCAACATTAAGCAATGGATTACGGGAAGTTTGAGAATGATTATTCCGATATTGGGCCTCAAGATACTTATGATAAGAATGTTGAAACGATTTGCAATAGCTTTCAAAATTCTTATAGTAATGATTTTCATTGTTGTTCCGAGGATAATTTCCACACTTTTCATTATCAAGAATTCGCGCCTCAGCCTATGACTTTCAGCGAAGGCTTACACATGCTTGAAAATGAAAAATTTAAAAAGAGTTATCGAAAAGAGAATCGTTGTTGGGAGCATAAGTTGGATTTATTATTTGAATCCAACGACGATTTTTCTTCCAAGAATTTTGAAGTCGAGGAATGCTTTGAACTAAATGAGGAATTTTTGTCTGCTTTGGAACAAACCATTCTTGACTTGGCCCATGTATTAATAGATAATGAAAGTGAGTATAAAATAGACGTAGTATCCATTTGCAATGAAATTATTTCTTCTTTGGCCCATAAAGAAGAATATTTCGTTGAAAATGATCTTATTTCCTTCGAAACTCAATTTTCAAGCGATGATGAGCCATGTCTTGAGTTTGAATTTCATTCCTCCCCCTTTTCATTCTCTATTATCGAACCGATACAAGTACCCGATGAATCGGTGCCAAACTTTGAAACATTAACCCTTTCACCGATGAGGAGTGCTTGCTCGAGTTGCTTTCTATGAAGGCATATTGGCCTCCATGAGCGCCACCTCCCATTCCAATTGCAAAATTTTTGGGAGAAAATTTATTTTTTTTACCCCCTTGTGTATTTGTCACCCGTTTTATCCAAATCCCCCATCATCCCTCATAAATTTTTAATTGGTGATGGTTCATTTATTTCGCCTACACATGCCTTACGTTGTTTGAACGAAAAATTCAATTTTTCGGAAGGTATGCATGAAAGGGGGTCCCCCCGTTACTCCTCCAAAGTCAAATCGTATTTTGAGTGGACCCTTAAAAATTTCAACTTCTAGTGTATAGTTAGTGAGAAGTTAAAATTGTAGGTCGTATATAGTTAGTTTTTATTTTTCTTATTTTTCTTTATGTCTTACTTATTATCTAGTGTAGTTAGTTAAGTTTTTGTCATTTTTTTTGCTATGCTTGGTACTAACATGTTTGTAGAATCATTGGACTTGTACTTTCACGAGATCGCTCAATTTTGGGTAATATCATTCTTTTCCTCTCTTTAACTTGGTTCTTAATTCACATTGAGGACAATGTCAGGTTTTAAGATAGGGGGTGTGGGATATTCTATCCATTCATTGGTAGTTTCTTTGATTTGATTGTATGTTCTTTCCAAGCATGCTTTTCTTGTAAAACTTTAAAATTTTCAAAAAGATTTTATTTCTTTTTTCTCCTTTGTTGGGCATATTGCCTTTGTTTTCAATGATAAATTTTAATAATTGCCCGATCCAATAGACAATTCAACGATGCATGTTCTTGATTTTCGAAGTTATTACACTTTAGTCCTCAATTATTGATATTATGAATAACTTCATGAAATAAACTTTAATCCCATGAGCACATGCACTTTCCCTGATTTGTTGATTTGGTTTAAGATTTTATAACTCGATAATCTTTTATTGCATTGTATATACTTGCACCGAGTGAACTTTGGGCTTTTCTTCGTTTGTGAGTGTTATACACTTATCTTTCCTCTTTGAAAACGTTAAATTTGTTGGTAATCTCACTATTATTTCATTGATCGTTCATTAATTGAGTTCATATCTTAAAATGTGTTACTTGAGCATGATTTTCAAAGTTTGTCTTGACCCGAGAATTGCGTGAACTTTAGGAAATGATCATAGTCCCTCTTTGTTATATCACCCATATTGGCCTTGACCTCACCTTAAATGTTTCCCTCGTCAACCCCTTTGAGCCTTAATATAGCCTTTCGTTTCATTACCCAAATCCCATAACCAACTCCATATTCGGGCAATAAACAATACATATTACCTTTCGTACCTTTGTTTGTAATGATACTTGGGATTGAATAATGTTCATATTATGTGGTTGAAATTGAGCATGTGAGAGTGAGAAAAGTAAAGAAAAGATATAAGTGAAAAAGAGAAGAAAAAGAGAAAGTAGAAAACAAAAGAAAACGTGAGAAAAAGAAGAAAAGAAAGAGAAAGAGAAATTTGTATATGTTGTGTTTAGTGTTCAATATGCTTTGTTTTCTCTCCCCGTTGTTATATTCAATGCCTTTTATGGAAGTTATTTTTCAACTTTGAAATTACCCGCAATTTACCCATCATCTCGAGTTTTCGTCCCCGAACACAATGAATTCGTACATAGTCCTTTCATTTCATAACCTAACCCCAAACCTATATTACAACCCTATAAAGTCCTATGTGATCCTAGGGTGAATTCAATTTAAAAGTTTTACCCGTTTTGATAATCTGTGAAAATGCATTTCACTCCTTTAATGATTGTTTCTTTCATTGAGATTACATGTTTTTCAATTTATAAATAGCGTTCTTCATTGATGACATGTGTGCGGCCTAGTTTCCTTTCATAGTGATTTTATTTTTTGAGTGTAATGCCCGGTGAGGATTGATTTATATGCACGCTTTAATGTTTATTACCCGATTTATATAAGTTTTTCCAAATCATACTTTATATGTGCTTTCACCCATCCCACATTTTAATGTTTCAATTTTACGAAGTTCATTTTATAATGTTAATAATATGGACTTTTGTGTGAATTCATTCACTTTGCTAATAACATGTTTGAAATCTTTTTCGATATTGTTAGGTTTGTTGCATATTGATTGGGCATATTTTGAGGAAACCATATGATGTTTGCGGGTTTCATGCCTGAAAACGCTCACGAGACAACACTCTTCCACTAGGGTAACCTAGGGGGTTAACGATTTATTGCATATGCTAAATGCAATCGTTCGCCCGCAAATGTGGCTTTTTATCCCTTTTGTATATTTCTCCTATTTTGTGGTTTTCTTATAGTTCTTCTTGCATTTAATTTCATTGCTAGGGACTAGCAGTGTGAAAGATAGGGGGGGTTTATTTATCCCAAATCATTGCATATATACTCTCAAAACTTATGCATTTTAGGCCCCTCGGGTACTTTAGCTCCTATTATTATGCTCATTAACTAGACAACCTCTATTTTATATGTTTACATGTTATTTTAGGTATTATTGAGTGTTTGAGGTATTACAATGCCTAGTGTGAAGTTTGGGCGCATTCCAATAAAGTTCAGTCAAAATTCGCACGTTCCGGGGCATTTTTATCATTTCACACTTTGGGATTTTTTATCAAAGTCTTCACAAAAGTTGAGGTCCTCTAAAAAATCTTTGCCTGTATGTAAACGGAGCACAAATCTGATTCCAAATGAAGAAGTTATGGATTTTTGTTCGGGGAAGACATATAAGAAATTCACAACACAAAACAATTAAATAGTTTCCACATGTGTCCTTCTCCCCAAAATTGCAGCAACAGTTCTCGAATAAAAATGGCTATTTTGGCCACACTTGGAAAGGCTTCTTGGGCCTCGGGTTTTGTTGGTTTTGTCTAATATAGCTTTGACCTTGGTAAAACAAAATGAATTGGAGGCCTTGGACGATTTGAGCGGGTCTAATCGCGGGTCTTTGCCTACGGGTTTGAGCTCGAGTTTCCACCACACACGAATTGGGGGAGCTCGGTTTTTGTTTTTTTCCATTGGTGGCTTTGATCATAGAAGCAAATTGGTTTACAGAGCTTGGATGTTAGTTAAAATTTGTAGCAGGTCCAAAATTACAGGTCGTGGGTCCGTGATCGGGTCTTGATGATAAGCCATTTGGTGGTTGTGTCTTTTGCGGTAGAATTGCGTGGGTTGTGATGATATCACCGGTCAACCGTCCCTTCATCGGTGGTCGAGCGATCTTTCCTAATTTTTCATATGTCGGATGCAGTAGCCTCTTCCCTTTTTGCGTGGTCGACCGGCCTGATCGCGGTCGACTGGTTCCCTGTTCTCATTTTGGCCCGTGCTTGCTGCTACTCTTTATTTTCTTATTTATTTTCTTTTTGTTTTTGTTTTATTTTATTCCCACTTTGTAACTTATTATATAAAGTAAGATTTTGTTTATTTGTAAGATATCTCTCATCATATCTTATTTTCTCTTCTCTTTTAATTTATGAGCTAGGGTTAGAGAACTATGGGGGTTTATTTGTGGAGACCTCCCCTCTCCTCCATTTTTTTTTGTGTAATACCCATTAATGTAAGTCTTTTTCACTATTCATCTTCTTCTATCTTATTTGAAGCTTTGTGCCCTAGTTTATTTTCTTTCTAATTTAGGTTTTCATACTTTATTATATATTTCAAGCCTAAATAATTTGTGCAGTTAATTTAATTAGTGTTTACTTTAATTAATTTGGTGCTTTAATTTATATAGTTCATTATGTTTAGTGACTAATTTCATTTGGCTTGTGTTGGATTGAACTCACCTAGGGTTAATGGTTTGTTTTTCTATGGTGATGGTTTTTACTCGTTTATTTCGATTGGATTGTCCTTGTTGTTACGCCTAGGAAATTTAACGGGGTATATCACGAATGCCCCGTATTTATGACCTTGCGTGTGTAATTTCCGGGGTATTTATTGACGCCAAAATCATAGTAGTCTTTTATGCAAATTTAGGAGTGTGATAACTCTTAATTTAATTAATTGAGGAAACGAGACGCAATCTTAATAACCCGTGTAACCATTTATACCAATTAACTCGGGGTGAGGGATATCTAGCGCAACCTGTAGTTTTTATTCCTTTTGTTTATATTGTTTAAATACACTCACCTAGATTACCTTTTACATTTTGTTAACTTTTACCTTTTATACTTTTATTTTCGAAGTATTAAACAAATACAATTTTGGAAACTTGTCTCTGTGGTTTTTCGATACCCGAACATGATGCTATACTCCCTTAAAAGAGTGTAGTAATAGTTTAGGTTTTCCTATAGAGGAGGCGAATAAAAAAAATGATAAGCATATTAACTCTGCACTACTTTTCACCCTCTATCAGTTTCCCTTTTGAAATGAGATTTATACGTGTTTGCCTGGGAGCCATGCGACATGCCTAGGATTGTTTCTACCGTCGCCTGTCACTATCTCCACGTGGACCCAACTTTCAAACCAATCACACAAAAGGCACATCGAACAGCCCCAGATAAGGCAAAATCAGTAGAAAAGGAGTTCAGGAAATTTCTGAAGGCGGGGGCCGTCAGATAAGTTCATCTCCCTAAGTGGCTCTCCAACCCAGTCGTAGTCCGCAAGAGCAACGATAGCTGGAAAGTCTATATAGACTTCATTGACCTCAACCGTGTGTGTCCCAAGGATAGTTTTCCCCTGCTAAAGATTGAATGGTCCTGTTCTATGAGAAAGAGGCAAGGCAATTTCCTATTTACCATCCAATAAAACACTCGTGGACTCCGAGCAACGCTACTTGCCTTTGGAAAAACTAACTTATGCATTGGTGATTGCTTCTTGCATGCTTAAGCATTACTTTGAGACTCACTCCGTCACTGTAATTACCTCTTTCCTCCTTAAGGTTGTTCTTCAAAAAGTCGGCCTTTCTAGACGAATGTCAAAATGATCGATTGAACATGGGAGGTTTGATATTCACTTTCAACCAAGTACAGGAATTAAGGAGCATATTTTGGCTGACTTTCTTACAGAATTCACAAGAGATAGTCATGTCGACCAATAGTTGGCCGATCAATCAAAGATGAATGAGCAAATTTAAGCTGAAATCTGGATTTTATATATTGATGGTGCCTCCAATTCCAAAGGAGCAGGCGTAGGAATTGCCCTCATATTTCTCAAAGATACAATGATCAAGCAGGGGATAAGATTAGGCTTTGAAGCCTCCAACAACGAGGCTGACTATGAAGCGCTTAAAGCTGGCATGTGGAAGGCCCATCTGCTGGGAGCAAGTCAACTTAATGTTTATTGTGACTCCAAACTAGTGTCCAATCAATTCAGTGGGGAGTTTAATGCCAAGGATGATAAGATGGAAGCCTACCTAGTAGTGGTTCGCGACCTGATCATGCAATTTGAGGAAGTCCACGTTTAATAGTTCCCCCGGTGGAATAGCAATCACGTCGACACTTTAGCAACCCTAAGCTCAGTAGTAGACTCCGATCTCAGGAGAACAATAAAAGTGAATTCCTCGCTAAGCCTAGTATTGAAAAAATGATGATCATTGAGCACATGGCCTCCGAGCACATTCTTTCTATTGAGAAGGGCCCCTACTGGATGGATCCAATCATCGCATACTTGCGGAATGAGATACTGTCGATCGACAAGAAATTAGCCACCAAGTCAGAGGTAAAGTCGCTTATTTCTACCTAGACCTTGGCGGTAAACTTTACAAAAGATCCTTCATATGCCCTTTACTCTAGTGCGTACACCCAAAGGGAGTCAAGCAAGTTATTTATGAACTTCATGATCGAATTTCTGGAAGCCATGTAGTATGAAGGTCCCTAGCATTCCGAGCAATCAAAGAAGGATGCTAGTGGTCATACATGCAATAAGACGCAACTGTTTACATTCAAAAGTACAAAAAATGCTAAAAATTATCTCCCATGTCGGCCAACATCCTGAGGCCTTTGACCAATCCATAATCGTTTACACAATGGGGGTAGATATCGTGGGACCATTACTTATTACGCCAAAAAATTTCAAATACTTACTAGTCGGCACAGACTACTTCACTAAGTGGATTGAGGTAGAACCACTGGCAAATATCAGAGACGCAAATATGATAAGTTTTATTTGGAGGAACATCATAACTTTCTTTGGTATACTAAGGGACATCATCATTGATAATGACACACACCATGAAAGTGGTCCTTTTAAGGTTTCTGCAATGAGTACGGAGTCAAGCACCACTTCAGTTCTATGTCTTATCCCCAAAGCAATGGATAGGTAGAGGCCTATAACAAAATAATGCTTGATAGCCTAAAGAAGTGGTTGGAAAGGTGAAAAAGCACTCGGGTAGACGATCTTCCATAGGTCCGCTGGGCGTATCGCACTGTTCTGAGAAGGATAACAGGGGATATACCCTTCGCCCTTACGCACGAAATTGAAACTATTATTCCACTTGAAGCTGGCCTCCCGACCGTGAAAACCAAGGTTGCCAATCAAGGATTGAACAGCAATGCCATTTGCGTTAAACTTAGCCTAGCTAAAGAACGAAGAGAGCAAGCCGTGATTAAGATGGCCTCATACCAGCAGTAGTTGGTAAGGCAATACAATAAAAGGTTCAATTCGAGGAAGTTCCAAGTGGGGACTATGTCCTCAGAAAGGTTCTCAGAATCACCGTGTAGATATTAAACGACAAGCTAGAACCTAACTAGGAGGTACCATTCAATGCAATCAGAGATGATCTACATGGAGCCTATCATTTAGAAATAATGGAGGGCAGAGAGATACTAAGAGCGTGGAATGCGACCAACTTCAAGAAGTTTTATTTTTAGTTTTATCTTTCAGCACTTAGCCTTTACAAATTTTCATTTCAAAACTCATATTGCTCGTAGTTTATTATTTCAATTATGAATAAAGTCCTTTCTTCCATTCACTCAGTCTTTTAGTTATTCAATTGATGTACATTATTTCTAAAGTAACATGCTCAAAATTGGTAGTTATCTTTAGGAGTGCCGATCAGGCTTTAACTTAATTACAATGTCAATTTGGCTTATTACAAATAAAATTAAAGTCCTCGGGTCCTTATCATGATAAACACAGGCAACCTCAGGACTTGACCAGGTAAGTTAAAGCCCTACGGAGGATCCCTAGGTAGTAAACCAACTTTTTTTGGTCGTATATAATCTTGAACGGGTGAATTGCCCATAGACCATGTGCATTTTTGCCATTGTCTCTTTTATGCCTAAGAGAATGTGACGACACAACCTAAAAGATAAGATAGACAGATGTAACACATGCTTAGCATAAAGAACTGGAAAAATACATAAAAATTGGTATTAAATTAATTCTTCAACAAATGCCCGACTAGAAAATATGCCAATCAAAATAATTACAAAAAGAACAAAAATTATGACAACATTATATGGTCGGATGGCCAAAAACTTCTTTATCGGCTTTATTTGTCTATCGTAAGGATAAGTTCGGTATTCATCACTGATATCATGACCTTCTAAGTAAATCTCAATAAGCATAAGGGGAATGGCATCCAAGGGGACCCACATCTCATCTCGCCCAAAGAGAGGTCGTCGGTATTGTTGATACCAAATTTAGTCTGCTGACGTGGACCGATTATGTGGAGACACGTGCCAATCTACATGGCACCCACAAACATTTTTGAACAACACCTTGACTCCGAGGAACTCAACCTCTAAGACCAACTCAGGCGCTCCGAGTAATAAGTCTTCTTCGAGGAACACTACTGTATCGAACAACTCATGTATACCGAGCTACTTAGGCGGTCCGAGCAGCTTAGGCGGTCCGAGCTGCATCTCGTACAGAGCATTCATATCCGAATAATCAAGAGGATGACTGTGCATTAAATGCTCATTATTGTCACACAGACGCATACACCTATAAGACAGCTATGTATTATTCTTTCATTTGTACCGCCTCAAGGCTATAAATACATTGTAACCTCCTCATTAGCAGGGGACTCGGAATTTCTTGGTAAACCCATTATCGAGAATTCTGCAAACAGTCAGCAATAACACAAACAGTGGATGTAGGCCATTCCTTCTAGGCTGAACCACTTTAAAAATCTTTTGTCTTGTTTATTTTTATCTGTGATTAAAGAATTAGGTTAAATCTAGTTTTTTACATCAACAGATTGGCACCGTCTGTGGAAAACGACTGTAATTATCGTTTTTTACTAAAACAATTCATCACCAATGACTGATAATCCTGAATCCAGTAATCGAAATGCTGGAAACCCCCCAAATCCATCCACTCCTCCAAGTGTCCAAGATCTGGCTGGAATAATGGCTAATTTGGCTTAGGGCCAGACCGCCATGCAAGAAACCATGCGACAACTCATGCAAACTATCGAGGGTGGAGCACCCGCCCAGTCAGGGCAATGAAGCATTCAGAGAAATACTCGATTGCCTTCTTCACGAACTAGACGAACGTCAGTCCCAGAAGAATCTTATTCTAGACGCACCGATTCATATCGTACTGAGAGAACTAATGATCCTTCTTATCATCCTGGAAAGACTTCCTCGGTACGAGCTACAAACACTCAATAAAATGCCACTCTGTCTCCAGAAAGGACCAGTGCTCTTGAAAGATTGAGTAGAGTTTCTCCCTTTGATCGTTTGGGTCCTAAGAGGAATAAAAGTCCCCCTAGGATGGTGTCGAGGAACTCTCAACGATCCTGTGATTTAAAGAAAGGTTCTGCCCAATCCCGACCAGCTGCTCGTCGTGAAAGATCCCAGGAGGCAAATTCAACACGATCAGTTTCTCGGACCAACAGGCCCGAGGAGGGAAATGATGCACATTCAGAGGTTGGAGGATAGACTAGGGGAAATGGCTAAGGCCAAAAATCCTCTACAAAAAACTTTTGTCCAAGGGAAACCTTTTATCCAAGCAATTATGGATTTTCCCACACCATCAAAGTTCAAAGAACCTGTTGTAACTCCTAAATATGATGGAAAAACTGACCCTGTCCTTCATATAGAACAATACCAAGCTGCTGCCGATATCTATGCTGTTCCAGACGAGATGCGATGCAGGGCATTTTCAGGGATTCTCACTGGATCTGCTCAAATATGGTACAACAATCTTCCTCGAGGAAAAATTGCAACTTTCTTTCAACTGGCCGAGCTCTTTATTGGAAACTTCTGTTTTGGAGCAAAACCAGTTAAACGAGTAGCACACTTGTTAAGTGTTAGATAAAAAGCAGGTGAGAGCACCAGGGATTATATTACTCGTTTCAATAACGAGAAGCTCGAAGTTATTGATTACGAGGAAAAGATAGCAATTACTACTTTGATGAGTGGACTATTGCCAAATAAATTATACTACACTTTGGCCAAAGATCCACCTAGAACCATGTCAGAATTAATGGAAAAAGCAGCCAAAATTATGAATGTCGAGGAAACTATGGCTGCAAAGAAGAGCATGGACACTAAGGACACCAAAGTTGAGGCCGAGAAGATTGAGAAGAAGGATCAGAAGAATAATGGTGGTAACAAGCAGTCAAAAGCAAAGCAAGTATTAGAACAGTTGAAGAAATTTAGAAACTATACTCCTTTAAAGGTAGATATAAACCACGTTCTGGAAGAGATCAAGAATAGCGAGGAGTTAAACTGGCCTGAAAAAATGAAGACAGATCCTGATAAAAGGGATAAATCCAAATATTGCGAGTTCCATAAGGATCATAGTCATATGACCAAAAATTGTATAGCTCTCCAGAATGAAATTTAAGAGCTCATCAGGCGAGGAAAATTAAACAAGTATGTGGATCGCTGAAATGGTGGAAAAAGCAACGACTGAGCAAGACAGAGGTCTAGATCTCCTCAACGAACAAAAGAAGATAAGAAGAGAAATCATGAAGAAGGCCTGGATGAAGATCAAGACGACCCCGATCTCCCCAAAAGACCAAAATAGCCAGAACGTGAGGTATTTTCTATACATTTTGGATCATTTGATTGCAATGTTATTACTGGTGGAGATGCAGGAGGTGGAGACCTTACTGCAGAGAGGAAATCTTACCTCAATGATGCTCAAGCTTGTTCATATATTCAAAGGATGAATCTAGCTGAGGATGATCGCCCGAGGAAGGTAAATAAAGATAAACTGGTCATTAGTTTCTCTAAGAATGACCTCACAGGTGTGTTATATCCTCATGATGACCCATTGGTGATCAAAATGAGGATGAAGGAAGTAGTGATTTCGCGAGTCTTGGTGGATAATGGAAGCTCGATATATATTATGTTCTACCCATGTTTTGATAGTTTGAACCTAAAGCTATCCCAGTTGGAGCCATATCATCGGCCCCTCCTCGGTTTTACTGGCGAGAAAGTTTTTTCACTTGGGACGATCAAATTGGATATGTTCATCGGTACATGGCCTGCTTGTAGAACATAAAGAATGCGCTTTTTTGTGATGGATAAAAATGTCCAATCAACTTATAATATCATCATGGGAAGGGTAGGTTTGAAGAAGTTCGAAGCAGTCCCATCTACTGTACATCAATGCCTAAAGTTTCTAACCAACTTTGGAGTAGGAATTGTGAAGGGTGACCAAAAAGTAGCTCGGGAATGCTACTATTCGTCTGCCGAGCAAGAAGAGCGTGAAGAATCCAGAAAGAAGACTACTACTTATCAGGTTGATGAGATAGAAGACGCAAAGATTGAGACTTTAGACCCAATATATGAGTCTCATCTCGTTAAGGGTTAGGTCATGGAGGTTACTGAAATTATTGTTCTGGACGACGAGCATCCAGAATGAACAACTCAAATTGGTTCCTCACTAGATGTATCAATAAAACAAGAGCTGATAGCGTTTCTAAAAAGCAAAAAACAAACTTTTGCATGGAGCCACGAAGACATGTCAGGGATAGACCCCAATTTCTTATGTCATGAACTTAATGTGAACAAAGAAATCAAACCTGTGAAGCAGCGAAGAAGAGTGTTCAGCCCCGAGAAGAACCAAGTTATACAAGAGGAGGTCGAGAAGCTCCAAAAAACTTGCTTTATTGAAGATGTCAAATATCCAGACTGGTTAGCTAATGTGGTGATGGTGAAGAAGAAGAACAACAAGTGGAGGATGTGTGTAGACTTCACCGACCTCAACAAGGCATGCCCAAAGGATCATTTTCCTTTGCCCCAAATTGATCAATTAGTGGACGCTACCTCGGGACACGAGCTGTTGAGCTTCATGGATGCTTATTTTGGTTATAACCAGATTAAAATAAAACCTGAAGAGAGGGAGAGTACCTCTTTTATTACCCCTAGAGGAACTTACTGTTATAATATTATGCCTTTTGGTTTAAAAAATGCAGGTGCAACATATCAGCGGCTGATGAACAAGGTGTTTGCAGAGCAAATCAGTCACAACATGGAGGTTTATGTTGATGATATGCTGACGAAGAGCAAGAAAGCTGCTGACCATATAATTGGTCTAGGTCAAGCCTTTTATCAATTAGATAAATATCAAATGAAGTTAAACCCTACCAAGTGCATATTCGGAGTACGAGAAGGCATGTTCCTCGGGTATATTATCAACCAACGAGGTATTGAAGCAAATCCAGAAAAGATCAAGGCTCTATTGGGGCTACATTCTCCAATGACGAAGAAGCAAGTGCAAAGTCTCACAGGGCGAGTTGCAGCACTTAATAGATTTATATCACGAGCAACTGATAGATGCCTCCCATTCTTCAAAACACTCCGAAAAATGTTTGAATGGAATGATGAATGTGAGAAGGCCTTTCAAGAGTTAAAGAAATACTTGGGAGCACCCCCACTATTATCCAGGCCGGTGATGGGAGAAAGATTATACTTGTATCTGGCAATTTTGGAGAATGCAGTTAGCTCGGCATTGATAAGAATAGAGGATGGAGTGCAAAAACCAATTTATTACACTAGCAAAGCCTCCGAGGAGAAGAGATCAGATATCCAAGACTGGAAAAGTTAGCACTAGCGTTGATCGAAGCGAGTAGAAGAATGAGGCCATACTTCCAGGCTCATACCATAGTTGTGTATACCGATATTCCGTTGAGTCAAGCTCTTCATAAACTGGAGAAATCAGGGAGATTGATGTACTGGGCAGTAGAACTTGGTGAATATGACATAGTTTATGAGCCTAGATCATCACTTAAAGGGCAAGTAGTAGCAGATTTTATCGCAGAATTCACTTATCCTGACACCTCCGAGGAGCAAAAGCTGAATACCGACCAGCTTGTGGATGTTACAGGATCATCAAATTTAAACCCCGACGAACTTAAGTCGATTGACGATCAAGAGGAGATGGTCGACGAGCAACAGGAAGTTCTTGGGGAGGATTTGAAGAAGCAACAAATATTCCACTGAGGAACTCTATCCAATAAAAAATTTGAGGTTGAGGTACCTGTATAGAATCTGTATGTGGATGGCTCATCTTGTAGTATAGGGGTTGTGGGACAGGGATTATCTTAAACAGCCCAGATGAAATCGATATGGAGTATGCTCTGCGCTTTCAATTCAAGGCTTCTAATAATGAGGCTGAATATGAAGCTATGATTGCAGGACTTGGCCTGGCAAAAACCATGGAGGCGGAGTAGGTTATCGTATTCAGTGACTCGTAATTGATCGTAAATCAAATGCTGGGAGTATATGCAGCCAAAGGAGAATTAATGATCAGGTATCGTGCAAAAGCGATGGAGGTTTTATCAAGCCTGATCGCAATACAGATAATTAGAATACCAAGATTGGAGAATGAAAGAGCGGATGCCTTAGCTCGGTTAGCTTCAGGCACACGCACCAAGATACGAAGAACAATTCCAATAGAAGTCTTGGCTAGTCGAAGCATAGATGAAGATCTGATGATGAACTTTATTACCCTTGATTTAGGACCATCTTGGATGGATCCCATCAGGGCATATATTGAGGAAAGGAAATTACCAACCCACAAACTCGCAACCAAGAAACTGAAGTTTAAAGCTGCTCGTTATGTATTGACTAATGGTATTCTATATAGATGAGGAATTATAGCAGGTCTGCAAACATGTGTGCACCCTTCCGAGGTGAAAGACTTGATTGAAGAGGTCCATGAAGGGTCCTGTGGAGCTCATGTAGCAGGTCGGACGCTTTTGTAAAGAGTAATGATGTAGGGATATTATTGGCCAACGATGAGGGATGATTGTATAGCCTATGCCAAAAAATGTGACAAATGTCAACGCTTCTCCTCTATCAGAAGAGCTCCCCAAGCATTGCTGACACCCATTACTTCCCCTTGGCCATTTGCCATGTGGGGAATAGACTTGGTCGGGCCACTCCTAATGACCAAAGGAAGGTTCAAGTACCTCGTAGTCGTCGTGGATTATTTTACTAAATGGGTAGAAGCTGAACCCCTTATTGATATGACATATGACAAGGTGTATCAATTTATATGGAAGAACATCATTTGTAAATATGGTCTTCCTCATGCATTCATCATAGACCATGGAACTCAATTTGATAACGAGGAGTTCGCTGCATATTGTCATCAGTCAAACATATTGAAAACCCACTCTGCACCAGGCCATCCTTAGAGCAATGGGAAAACTGAGGTGACGAACAGAACACTACTGAATGGTTTAAAAAAATGACTGGATGATGCGAAGGCAAACTGGATTAACGAGCTACATTCTGTGCTGTGGGCTTATCGATCTACACCACGAGCAACAACAGGAGAATCTCCATACATGCTGGCATTTGGAAGTGAAGCTGTTATACCTGCCGAGCTAGGCCTCCCCACACACAGAGTGCTGAATTTCAATTCTCCTATCAGTGACTTGATGAGAAGATTAGACTTGGATATGCTCGAGGAAGTTAGAGAAGAAGCAACAATCAGGAATGCTGCATACCAACAATGAACATATCTGTTCTATAATAAGAGGGTAAAAAAGTGTGATTTGAAGGAAGGAGACTATGTGCTAAAGAAAGTAATTCAAAAGCACAATAAATTGGAAGCTAACTGGCATGGACCCTACAGAGTAACAGAAGTTGTTCGCCCAGAAACTTACAGGATTGAAACCTTGGAGGGGGAAGAATTTAAGAATGCATGGAATGAAGAACATCGACGGAAGTATTATCAGTAGTAGGGATTCCTATGTAAATGAAGTTTTCTTCAGTATGAATAAAGTGTTGAAGTTTGTAGCCAATTCTCTCCTTTTGATGAATTTTTTT
Organism: Sambucus nigra; assembly: GCA_949130495.1. Classification (NCBI taxonomy): domain Eukaryota; kingdom Viridiplantae; phylum Streptophyta; class Magnoliopsida; order Dipsacales; family Adoxaceae; genus Sambucus; species Sambucus nigra. The sequence goes on along the minus strand of OX422211.1, from coordinate 460,566,800 downwards.
TGGAGTATTAGTGCTACACACTACGCATCAAGTTCAGAACAAAAATCTTACTAATTACGGTTGGTCGGTAAAATAAACCCTCCCAACTACGATTGGTCGGTCCACCAACTACGGTTGGTCAGTAAAACAAACCCTGCCAACTACGGTTGGTCGGTAAAATAAAATCCCTCCAACTACGGTTGGTCGGTCCACCAACTGCGGTTGGTCGGTAAAATAAATCCCCCCAACTACGGTTGGTCGGTCCATCAACTACGGTTGGTCGGTAAAATAAAATCCCTCCAACTACGGTTGTTCGGTCCATCAACTACGGTTGGTAGGTAAAATAAATCCCTCCAACTACGGTTGGTCAGTCCATCAACTACGGTTGGTCGGTAAAATAAAATCCCCCCAACTATGGTTGGTCGGTCCATCAACTACGACGCATCAAGTTCAGAACAAAAATCCTACCAATTACGGTTTGTCGGTCCACCAACTATGGTTGGTCGGTAAAATAAAATCCTCCTACTGCGGTTGGTCGGGGAATAAAAGTTCACCAACTCCGGTTGGTCGAAAATAAAAATCTCAACCCTCTAGTTGGTCGGTAAGCCAATTTCAATCAACTCCGGTTGTTTAAATTATCCAATACCATGAAGTGTAAATTGTTCTATTATTTAGAATTAAAAATTGATAAATCACTGCAATGAGATCTGTATGTCACTAGCATATATATATATTTACCGACCAACAAGCAAAAACATCTATAAATTATTTAGAAGAAAATGAAATGACAAAAGACAAATTTTCATTCATACTAAGTAAAATTACAAATGACGTGAGAAATGTATTTCCAAAATTTTTCATTCAAAACAAGAAGGATTATATATGCTGTGAAAAGCAGAAATTATTACATAAAATCCTATTCTATTGGTATCTTCCCTTCTGCCTTTGAAACAGGTTCTACTCCAGCAGGAGGATCGTGTAAGGCATAAGGGGAATTTATAAAATTCTGATCTCGAAGCATTCGAACATTCATCACTGATGGCCGATCAAGCTGATGCTCAGGGCGAGAAATATCAACATTAGAATGAAGACTGTAGTCACCGAGATATTTAGAGATTAAGCACTGAGGGATTGCTCGAGTAGGAATCCAACTCATATCAAGTTTAAAAGGTGGCACGGGCAACTCGAGCAATCCAGGGTTATGATAATCCCATAGATAATGGCCCTGCTCCAATTTTAATACACCCAGTGCATTCATCCATCCTTGTTTATAACCCTCATTATTCGCTTGCTGGATTCTATCATCAAGATGGTAGAGGGCTTCATTATAGCCAGCCATCCAAAACTCTCTAGGCTGTTTGTGGAATTGGTAAGTCAACCTTTCCAGCTGCTCATGGAGATTCTTCACAAAAATTTCTTTATTCTTCAAGGCGGATCCTTGTGTGGAAAGTTGCTCGTTGAGGTACATAATCTTCTTGGACATCTCTGCTAGCGCTTTATTCTTCGCAACCAACTAAACTGCTTGATTTTCCAAAGATGCTTGAGTTCTCGCCTCTTTAATAGTAACCCGAGCCGCTCTTGCTCGTCCCCGAGAAACTCTTGCTCGTGCGCGAGCAAATGTAGAGGGTCCAATTCTCTTTAAAGTTTCCAATTTGTCTCTCAAATTGGCATTTTCAATCTCTAGAAACGAGAAACCTTCGTTATTGACAGAGACCAAGGCTCCCAAGGTAGATGCTGCAGATTTCAGTTGGGATATCTCTCCTCACAAGTTATTATTTTCCTGCTCCAGCAGTTTCGCGATCTGCCTATGCTCTTCAACCTCGGTCTTCAAAGTCCTCTCCTTAATATCATAAGCAGCGACTAACTTATCATATCCTTTGTCAGCATTTAGTTGCTGATACTTTTTCTCATACCCCTGATGCAAAAAGGCAGAAGATTCCTTGTATTGTTGCTGAAGTTACTCGATGATACCCTGGAGATCTTCAATCATCTCATAATATACCACATTATTGGCAACTGCACGGTCGAGCAAGCATTTCAAATATTGATAGGCTTCGACAGCTCGTTCCGAAGTGCCTGAACCAAGGATGTCGATGATTTGAGCTTCAATCAAGTCAGCATGGCCAGCCTTGAAGTACTCATTACATTTTTTCATCAGTTCAGTATCGTGGGCTGACAAGAGATCCGTTCTAGCCATAAACTAGCAAAAAGAGGAGATAGAAAGAACCAATAAGAAAGCAGACAGAGCAAAAAAAAGGGATTTAAGATGCACAACCAAAACTTTAAATTTTAGTACATCACAAAAAGAGGTACATGGCTCATAATTACATTCAACAACAAAATAAAAAGCAAAGAGAGAGGTTCGAAAAACTCTACACCTTCTCCTTTCTTCCTAAGACTTCCTCGGGAGTCTTAGACAAAGACGTAGGTTACTCGGAGGGCAGAGAAAGCTGATCGATAGACATGTTGGTTGGTTGGGGCTGCTCGTAGCGAAGTTCAACAGTAGGAAACTAATCCCCAGTTATCATCGAAGACTCTTCTGAGGCAGCTTCATCCTCTTCTTCTTCTCCAGGAGAGGGAGGAGGACCATGAACATGGCGCTGAAAAAGTTCAGAACTCTCTGAGACCTTTAACTCCTGCAGAGCAGCAATCCATCCGTCCCTGAAGAATTTGAGGCTTGCAAATTCCATTTGAGAGGACATGGCATCTAGGCCTTTGTTCCAACCCTTGTCCCAGCTAGCGCTGAAGGACTTCTTAACAGCTAGTTTTCTCTTTGATTTCTCTGAGGAAATCCTCTCAGTATGAAGTTCCTCGGCAGCCTTCATTTTTCTTTCTAGCTCCTGCCTCTGACGATCAGCTTCATGGAGTCAGCCAAGTTCCTCTTAAGCAGTTTTGATCTTAGTCTCAAGCTCTCCAGTATTTTTAAGCTTTTCCTCAAGCTCAGTATTCTTCTTCTCAAATTCTTTCATTTTCCTCTCCAACTCCTGAGAGGCCTCCACAGTTTTCTCTCTCTCTCTCTTGCTCGATGGATTTTAGTTGCTTCTCCCAGGCAACCTTATATTCGTCATATTTTAACGAGAATCCTTTAAGGACTGTGTCAGACCCACAAAAGCTTCCTCTACACCTCCCGAGGAGCTCGAGGCCTTGATGGCCTCATCCTTTTTCAGAATAGTGTTGAAACAGGTTACCAACTGGAAAAAGAAAATAATTATAAGTCAGTACAGGGACATTACATTGAAAAATGAATGTTTAGATTAGTAATACTTACTGAGGCAATATGTTGAGCTGCCAAGGTGGTAACCCTATCCCGAGAAATACTGTCTTCAATACCTTAAATCTCGGGGATAATCCAAGACTTCACCGAGCTCATGACAGAGCTCGGAGCAACAAAAGTGGGAACACCACTTCTCGCAGTTAGAGGCTAAGAGATAGATTGAGCCACTTTGTCCGAGGAAATTTTCTTCAACCTCCTCGTAGGAGCAGGAACATTCTCAACTAAGGATGATGTCTTGGTCGGTGATATAACTATAACCTCACTGGGACGAGAGATAGCAACAACCTTGCTCAGAGCCACTAGGGGCTTTTCGGCAACCTTTTTAACAGCTACTGGAAGGGTTGCATCAATTTTTCTTGTCCCTTCTTTTGGGACATCTTTCTTACTTCTCTTTGCCTCTACAGAGGCAGAATCTGATTTGTCAAAATATGAGGGAGCTTTTCGTCTCTTCATTCTGATACTGAGGGGAAGATTTGATTCAGGAGAGGAACCTTCAGAGGCTGGTAATGGGTCGATGTCACCTACTACTGGATGAGCAGTAAAGGATGAAGTGTAACTCTTGTACTACAACAAATAAGAAGTTGATCTAATGTGTTCGTCAGCAACAGTTTGGTGCAAACTCCAGATAAGTTTCAAGTGCCTCAAATTGACATCAGTCTCATTGGGGGATTTTCTTTTGCTATCAACTATAAATTAACAAAAAAACTAAAATGTCAAAGACGCATTTTATCAAACATAAAGAAAACATAATTTCAAAAATAAAATAAAAACAACCTATCCCATTGCCGTAAGGGGGACACTTAGGACCCTGATATACATCATCTCCATGTAATAGAGCATGTTGCCAATTTTTCATAACAACCCCATGCTCGAAGTAATCCCTGTTGGCATCTGGGAGATTGACAACTAAAGCCCTATTTAAAAACTTAGTTTTTAAATAAAATGTGCTATCACTAACAACCCATCTATAGCAAAACATAATTTCTGGAATTCCTAAACGAGTTCCATGAATTTGGTTTAACCTATGAACTCCATTAACTATTCTCCAAGTGTTTGGTGCTATTTTCGCAGGAACAACATCAAAAAACTGACAGAACTCCAAACATAAGGGATTTGGAGGAAAAGAAAGGCCACATTCAGCTACAAAGAGACTGGGGAACCAATGTCCCTCAGCCAAACAAAAATAATCAGAAGGTTCAGAAAGCTCTTCCAATATGACCCAGGAAGGAATAGAAAAATCAGAACGAAATTTATCAAGCGACTCAACAAGGTAAACCATGATGAGCAAAAGAAATAAAAGAGAAGGAAGAAGATCTTACAGGAAAAAGATGAATCAGGTGATAACGAACAATGGAAGAAACGAACGCACAAGACAGAGAAGAAGTGAAGAAGTTCTAAAGATGCAGATTTGAAAAAGTAAAAGATGATCGAATTTTTTGAAGCGTTTAAATACTTTACCTCGAGAATGGAGAAAAGCAATGATTACCAGGATGGACAATTGCGTATTCAACGGCTAAAAAGAAGAAAAAAGCACGAAACACGAAGCGGTTATTGAAATTCGAAATACTTTAAAAAGCCTGATACTATGCACTCAAAAAGGGTTGTAAATAACGAACGTTTATCTAAAATCCATAAAGTTTAGGTAGCGTAATGTTCCATACTTTTCTTCAACATCAAATTATGAAATATTGGGGGCTTTTATTGATACCAAATTTAGTCTGCTGACGTGGACCGATTATGTGGAGACACATGTCAATCTACATGGCACCCGCAAATATTTTTGAACAACACCTTGACTCCGAGGATCTCAACCTCCCCGACTAACTCAGGCGCTCCGAGCAACAAGTGTTCTCCGATGAACACTACTGTATCGAACAACTCATTTATACCGAGCTACTTAGGTGGTCCGAGCATCTTAGACTGTCCGAGATGCATCTCGTACAGAGCATTTATATCCGGATAATCAAGAGGATGACTCGCATTAAATGCTCATTATTATCACACAGACGCATACACCTATAGGACAGTTGTGTATTATTCTTTCATTTGTACCGCCTCAAGGCTATAAATACATTGTAACCTCCTCATTAGCAGGGGACTCGGAATTTCTTGGTAAACTCATTATCGAGAATTCTGCAAACAGTCAGAAATAACACAAACAGTTGATGTAGGCCATTCTTTCTAGGCTGAACCACTTTAAAAATCTTTTGTCTTGTTTATTTTTATATGTGATTAAAGAATTAGGTTAAATCTTGTTTTTTACATCAACAGGTATGATGGACATTTAACACGGTACATATACCAGAGCTGAAATCATTGGGTTCTTTGACAAATTTGAGGGAATTCTGCCAACCATTCTTATAGGTCACGTCTTGAGCATCCTATAGCCTTACAAGGTAATCTTTCCACCCCTCTTCAAAGCCTATCGACCAGGCAAATCGAGGGCCCATTTTGAAGAGATATCTCAGCTTTTTCATGTCACAATTGAGTCCTATAAACATGGCATTTTGACTAGAGTTCCGACCTCCCCCGTGTCCTTATTTTTTACAAGTCCAAGTCATTTATCTCCTTTCGTATGGAGGGCCCCACATTTTCCAAGTCCTTTAGGCTGTCCTTCAGTTTGGAAACCAAGATGGATTGGTCCTTGTAAGCCTCAGTCCTTTTTTAAGGCTCTGCAAGGAATTAAAAATGCTCAGCGAGCTTCCTCGCTTGATTCCCGCTCAAGCCCATTGTTTATGTTGTTAGAAAAGGAGGGAATGTCCACGATAACATGCTACAATAAAAAAGCAGACAAGAAAGGAAAAAATTTAGCAAAGATATTCTGTATAGTGCAAATAATCTATTTAAGGGAATAAATTCTTCATTAATTCATAAACAGAATGGGTTGAGTCCTTACAGTCCAACAAAAAAAGAGAATACAAAGTATAAGCTAAAATTCTAAAACTAAGGGTCTCATTTCTTCACCTGCTGCTCGGCCTCAGCTTCCTTCCCCTTCGTCTCCACCTCCTTGGCTTTCTCAGCAAAGTTGCCAGTGGATGGACCCTCATCAACATTAGGAGGGGAGAAAGGATGATGCTCACTGAGCATCTTGGACTCAGCAAGAACTCTAGCTTTCACTAGTGCTTGATCCTAGCCTTTTGAGCACAGTCTATCTGGATCCTGGCATCATCATAGGCCTTGTCCCAGCCTTGTCCAAAGCTGGCATCCTTATCTGTAGGGTAGACCACGTCCTAATCCACCTTTAAATCCTTTGAGATCCTAACTGCACCATGCTAGATTCTAGAAAACTCTGCCACAAACTGCAAATCAGTGTGGCTAATATTAGTAACATTCCCAAGTAATAATTTTGGCCACCAAAATGAGATAAAGAAAAAAAAATCCTCATGAGTGATAGAGTTTGGGAAGCACAAAAATAAGGCTAGTTAGGTCCTAGAATTCTCATCCGCTCGTGATCAACGACGAGAACTACTCCCCTTACTGGACATAGACCACGGAGGGATTTTAGGCCACAGACGTGGTCTGGGAGGATTTAGAGAGAGGTGGAGGGATGTCACTTCTCTTGGAAGAAAGAGGAGGCATAAGGGCCTTTATTTTCTTCTTTTCCTCTTCCTTCTTCTTCTTCTTCTCCTTGATAGTCAGGCCTTAGTGTCCAACATTAAAGGAATCAGTTTTTATCCTCCTCTGGGATTTAGCCCTGGGGGAAGAGGGACATCATCATCATCACTTAGAAAAAGAACCCTATTTTTAGGAGGAGCCATGGAATCTTCTTCATCTAGAAGAATGGAGCTGGCATCGAAGGATTCGAAGGAGGATGAGAATTTCTCATCAAAGATGGTAAGATTAAGAATGTCAGCTACCGAGCGAGAAATGGAGTAGCTGGTAATATTGGTGTACTCCAAAGAAAGGAGGCAGATCTTGGGTGTTCACAATAAGGAAGTTAGTTTTTCACCTTCCAATCCTTCAACAGATCGTCACAATTGATGTCGTTTGGGGAAAGCTCTTTGTTTTTCCTGCGATCTTTTCAAGAACACAACACAAGGCATTATGAGAAACAATAAAACAAAATGATAAAAAATAGAAATAATTAGAGGATCAAGCATCAACCTATGTTACCCCCTAGTCTTGGCACATAAACCTTGTATATTCTTCACCCTTTAGGAGCGGTGGATGTTTCCAATTTATGGTAATAAACCCCTGATCCTAGTACCCCTTAGTGAAATCAAGAAGGTTTATGACCAACATCATGTTATCCTTCCTCGCCTTCAAGTAAAGAAGGCCATTTGTGGTGTAAGACAAGGTGTAATAATACGTGATCACTGGGATACCAAGGTTGGTCCCGAGAAGCTCATTTCTCCTGTTCACCCCATTTACAATACACCAGGTATTAGGGGCACATTGAGTTGGGACCATCTCGAAGAACTAAAAAAATTTGAGGAAAATAGGGTTTGGGGGGAAATTCAATCCCCCCTTACCATAGCAAGGGTGTGAATTTAGTGTCCCCCATTGATGGATATAACGTCTTTGGGCATAAGAACACAGTCGAAAGAGGGAACGGAGTAAATTTTCCTAAATTCATCTACACTTTTGCCACGAAGAATATTTAACATTTTTAGGAGATTTAAATACCATAACTGAAGAAAACAGAGGAGGGAAAGAATGAAGCTACGAAAATAATGTACGATGAAGAAGAAGATAGAGACGTACAAAAAAGAATAAATACAAATGAAGAACTCTGGAGTCTTTTATGAGCAGAAGATCAGTAGCAGGGATGATGATTTGGTGTCAAGAATAGAAGCGATAAAAAGTTGGAAAGTACATGTACAATCATAAGGTATGGGAACCAAACTAGTTTTGGTGCTTCACTTTCTTGTCAGACGAGCATACCCTTACAATTACACCTTATTTGCGGGTTTATCATGCCGATTCAAATTTATTGAAAATGGATGAAAACAAATGGGCCTTCGACAAGAATAAAATCCTCTGGACCAATATCTTTTGGCTAGGAATTTTAGGGGCAATTGTGGGGACCAAACTCTAATTTGACCCCACCCAGGCCTATCCAACCAAGCCCACCAGCGGTTAGGGCAGGCCTAGCCCAGTTTACTAATAAAGAGGATGAATACTTACATTTGTCATGTGGATAATTACAAGGCAATCAATATTTGCAATTAGCTCACAACGGTTACCCAAAATCTCAGACAAGATATTCAGGGAATCACGACATGATCCTATCTCAAGCCAAGGAAGTTCCATGATCAATTCAACAACTGTTGTTTAAAAAAAGTATAAATATCTCCCACGCCCTAGGGGCAAGGGGATGTAATTTTCGTAATTTGAGAGAAACTAGTAGAAATCAAGTGACCTCTCTGTGGACGTAGGCAATTTGCCGAACTATATATATTTGTGTGTTGTGTGACCTTTTCGTGCTTTTCTTTTGATTGCTTTCTAGATTCCATTTATTGTGAATATTTTCACACACACCATGCAATAATAAAATAAAGAGTGAATTTAAATAAAATATAAGACATTATATGGCATATTACAATATTTTCTTACATTTGTGTCAAGTCTATACTAATATGTTGTACTCAGGTTAGAGTACTTGTCGAAGGGCTCAATGCGAAGAAATTTATTGACTTAAATGGCAAAAAGTTTAGGCCTGTGAAAAATTGTCTTCATAAATGTTGCATCATGATCCTCCATGGTACTGAAATGGGATATAATGACGATATAATTTGCAATGTAAAAAAGAAGAGAAAGAGAGAAAAACAAATGGACTTTTATGTACTGTTAGAATATATATATATATATATATATATATATATATATATATATATATATATATATATATTCATAGTTAACCACCAGGGAGTAAATCGAATATATGTGGAAGGGGGGAGACGAATAGATTTATTCATTGATATCTCACAAAATGCCCTCGATAAACTCACAACTAGTCATATTTGTAACTATACAAATGTGAACAATCAAATGAGTCGGAGATAAATACATATGTCTCATGCGGAGAAGAATGTGTAAAGTTATTAATGGGTAATGGAAGGGTTAGGGAGATGAGTAGAGAGATAGAGAGAGTTGATGGAGGCGTGTGAGGGAGATGGACTAGTGGGGTTTAAAATTTAGGAGAAAGATTCGCATGTGGATGGTTTTATTGAAGAGTAAAGGTAAATGATATACTCCATTTTGTAATATAAGTATTGATAAATACTCGATTTGTCCCAACAAAGTATTAGTTAAATAAGTTTATTCATGTTATCCGAAGGATAAATTTTAATTGAGTCAATTTGAATGTATTGACTTAATTTCAGACAAAATATTTTGAGTCATAGGTAAAGCTTTGAGTTGTTGATCTTTCAAGCCTATGACTTGTTTGGATGAAGACGTAGTGACATAACTTCAGAGATTACATAGTGTCATTTTTTGTGCCACACTTCATCTTCTTATTTTTTAGGATCACTCGGGTATGAATGCATATGATTTTAATCCTTGAAAATATAGTTTTGGGTGTTTGTTTCTACAATATTGTTTTGAGCTATTTTTTAAAAGAAATTTTGTTTTAGGTTCTTTTGAAGGAGTTTAAGTGTTCGTTCGAACGAGATATAGAGTTCGTTAGAACAACCTTCCAGCGAACATCAAATGGGGTACTCTTGTTTATCAGAGGTATATACGTTCTAAGCTCATTGGAAATTTATTCGAACAAGATCATGTGTTCTTTCAAATGGGGTTTAACTTCATTTGAACGAACCTTATTTTTTCATGCAAAGGAGTTGCCTAAAAAACTATATCCTTGATTTTTGTGTTTCTACGTAATGGGGGTAATGCATTAGTTTTAAGAGAGACTTATGGCGAGATATATATTTAAATACATATCCAAAAGCTCCCAAACACTTTGAAGATCCAAGTTTCAATCTTTATATGCTTTGAGATCTTGTTTTATGGGAACTAAAAAAGTTTTACTCATCTCTGTTGAGTACATTTCATAAGGTGGATTCTTCTTTGTTGTTTACACGTGGTGGAGTCTATGTTGTAGTGGTGAGGTTAAGAAGTAGTGGATTCCATGTTCATATTCGTAGACGGTACCTGGGCATATTCGGTGGATACTGAGACTTGTGTGGATTCACACGTTATGGAATCTTGCATGGGTGGATTTTTGCGTTGCATTGTAGAGGAGTGGTTAAAGATCAAATACGAATCAAGGCTTACAAGGGCTTCGAGTCTGTGTAGTAAGTCACCTGTGGACTTTGTAATTCCTCATCATAGTGATTTGTGTGGATCGATTGACAAGGTTTTTCTAGCTGTGGATTTTTCTCGTACATCGACATGTTCTGCAATTGATTTATTTATTTACCTGTTATCACCTAGATGCATTTTTAGGCTAATAAGATAAAATTTGCAAAATTGTTTTATCACAACAATTCACCTTAAAACTGGTACAAAAGTTTTAATTGGATGATTTTTTTTTAATTTGAAAAAGTTAAAATTGACTTTATTTGTTTTAAATATCTCTTTGAAATCTGCTTATGGAGTTTTCAAATTAGTATCAGAGTAAGCACATTAAGTTATCGTGTTGATACTTGTTTCGTGTTGTTGAGAGTTGTCTCTCTCTCTCTCTCTCTCTTTCTCTCTCTCCCCCCTATTTGTCCCCTTATTTTCTCTCGATAAGTCAACATTGTGATAAGTTTTTTAATATGTTTAGTGATGACGATGACTTTGATATTCGATATGAGCATAATAAGCTTAATAACCATGTTGAAACATTAGCTCTTAGAAATTCAAAGTTTGCAAAAATAATTAAAATTCTTGAAAAAGAAACTTTTCGTTCTAAAGCTGAAATTTATTTTTTACAAAATGTTCAGACTAAAGGAGATATCCTACATGAGAAGCTCATATACATGAATCGGGATTTTAAAACATTAGAAGTGTCTAAAAAGAGAGTGAGTATAGAATCCAATTTTTAGAGAAATAATTAGAGGACTCTAAAATTTCTAGGTTAGTGTACGTGTCATTAAGTATAATGATAATTATTAATGATTTAAGGTCAAGTGAGAAGACTATTAGGTATAAGTTTATGAATATTGAGGGGGAACGAGATATCCTTCTAGGAATGATTGAAAATTTGAAGAAGGATCCCCTAACGTTTCAGGAGTCTAAAATTATGCTTAAATCTAGAGTTTTGGAATTAAAATATGATCTAAGAGACTCGAGTAGTATTGGTAGTGATGGTACTAACTTCCATGGTTAAATTCTTTTGTTGCTAAAGCGAAGAACATTGTTTATTTTAAAAGGTCAATCACATCTCAGGGTGTTAGAAAAGGTTAACCCAAAGGTTCCATTCCTTGTCGCATCTACACGTGCACACACTGCGACAGGAAAGATTACCCTAGGAGTTTTTGCTATGATCTTAGAAAAGACCCTAGAAAGTTGAAGTCCAGTGTCCCCTTAGTTCCCAAAATCCGATGCGTTAAGTATTCATCTATTTGGGTTAGGAAATCGATTTTTGAGACATTAAACATTGGACTAGTCACATGCTTGCACATGACTCTTCACATGTCATATCTTAGGTGATTGCTCGTATGTTTTTCATAAACTAGATTTTGTACTTCATGATACACACACACACACACACACACACACACACACACACACATATACACACACACACACACACACACACATATATATATATATATATGATTTCTAGTTATATGCTATATATATATGCTTTCTAGTTATATGATGTTGATCCTTTTTTTCATTTTGATTTTTCTTTTATTGGGTCACAATGGAAAATACCAAAAGATTTTGTTTGTCTTTTGAGTTTTTTTATATTAGCATCATTTTGAAAAAAAATTAAAAACTAAAAAAAATGGTTCATGTGATGTTTTAGTTTTACACATTTGTTACGGCATATTGGCGTATTTGAATCCACTGTACTCCATGTGACTAGGATATTTTATTATGATTTTCAATGCTTAATTTGTTCTTAATCATCCTTGTATGGAGTTGTTCAATTTTGATTTGCTTAATGTATTCATTTTGTACATGCCTCCACACACACATGCACGAGCTTTTTTGAATTTTAACTTCACATGTTATATTTTAGCTAAATGGGGTGTTCTCCCATCAATCTTTTCATCTACATATCTGTTAAATATGGTGGATTTGTGCATGTAAGAACCTTCAGCCATGAGTTTGTTTGAATTTTATTGAAATATGAGGATGCACATAAAAGGGCTACGAAAAGAGCAAACCTCCTTCACTAAAAGCCACCGCTGACAAGCGCCTAAAAGTAAAAGGCAAAAATTAAAAAGATTAAAGGCCAACTTTGTTTGTATGTTTGATTTCAAAAATGGTATCTTCAAAAGAATTTAGTGAAAAAATATATGATATATGTTTATCTTTCGAGGGTGTTATAGTTGAAGATCCACGGGTTTGCATAATGAATTCTAGTTATGCTTATCATCTCATGGCGCTATTGATTTATAGAATTATTAAAATTCTAGGCTTGTATGCATTTTGCTTGTTTGTTCATTGAGTTCACTTTATCTTGTCACTTGAGGCCAAATCTTAGTTTGATAAAGTTTTTTGGTCAAATAGAACTCATTAGACATTTTTCAATTGGATCATGATTAATTTGTTTTTAGTTCACACCCTCTCATTCCATCCCATATGTCTAAATCCATCGATACTATGCTAGTGTGGAAAGCTTATGTATTTTGTGTCAGTTTGTGGTCGTTTATGCCCATATATACATGCTTGTGTATCATTGGTATATTTTGCATATTCATATATGTGGTATCATTTTGTTTTGAGCCTTTGCGCTTGCATTTAATCTATGTTTGCCATGTGCTTTATCTTTGGATAAAATTGGCATGGTATATGATCATATTGGTATCTCTTGTTGCTTATTTACATTGGTATCTCATGCTTCATTGTTCTTCTATTGTCATTTTGTGTTCATTGCACTTCACATCATTGCATGAGATTATTCCTTCCTTCTTCCATTTAAATAGTGTCACGTGTTCTCACATTTAGGGGGATAAATGGTTAATGGAGTAGAAATAGTTTTGTGTATTCTATCTTTGTCTATTCGTGAACAAAAAGGGGGGAAATGGTACCTTTTACTTTAGTTTTAGAAGATCTTTATCTTAGGGGAGGCGTATTACCTAGGTTGGAATTGTTAGATATAGGGGGAGTTTATTTATATGTATGCAGATTTATATTATTTATATATTCTCTTTGTATTTGAAGGTGTGTTTAAAAGTGTAGGTTTGCAACATACGAAAAAGTTTTCAAGCAACAAAAGCTACTCAAAGTATGTGTCTCTCTAGGATGTACATTATTACTTTTGGGTTTGGGGATTGAGTCTTTTAAATAGCTTGATGGCCCATAGGGTTTTTTATTTTTTGGTTTTATTATAAGTAAAAATTTTCAATTAAATCAATTTGTATATATTAGCTTAATACCAGACAAAACATTTGGAGTCATAGGATTGGCTTTGAATTGTTGATCTTACAAGCCTATAACGTGTTTCGATGAAGACGTAGAGAAAAAGCCTTAGATCATACATATCATGTTGTATTTCGTGCCACGTTTCATCTTCGTATTTTCGAGGATCTTTCAGATATGCATGCATATGATTTTTACTCAAAAATTTAGTTTTGGGTGTTTGTTTCGACAAAATTGTTTATAGATATTTTTTAAAAGAAATTTTTTTTTTGGGTTCTTTTGAATGAGTTTAAGCATTCGTTCGAACGAGATATGGTTTTCGTTAGAACGAACTTGATAGATAAGCTTTTAGTATGTCATTGTGTAAGATCCTCTAATCAAAGATCTCAATTACCAACAAAAATATATAACAAAACTAGAATAGTGGTAAGTGAGGTATCAATCCAAATCAAAGGAGTGAAATGAGAGGAAAATTAATGTAATTCATTTTTTATTTATTTTCTTTTTGGATTTTTTGCTTTTTCTATTTTTTTTAGCTTTTTCAATATTAAAACATTTTTTAGGAGTGGTGAAATAAGACTAAACTAAATCCAAATATCTAAATACTAACTAAAAACTATGATGAAAATGAAGTGAACTCTAACTAAATGAACATGTAAAATATGAGATAGTGAGAAAATCGAAGTGACAAAAAACTAGAGATGAGATTACACCATAAATTCTAGTTAATTTTATTAATTTGTTTATTTAAATTAAACATCCCAAGTTAGTATCAAAATTACAAATCAACTCTCGTTGCAAATGTAATTTTAATAATAAAAATTTAGAGAATTATATTTAACACTCTTACAACTCTTGAAACGTAGATTCAAACATCTTCTAACAAATCACCTGTTAGGATAGATTGGCTAAATTAGTTAAAATCATAAAAATAATCTTAGAGTTGAAATTCAAAGAAATAATTTCACATTTTAAAAAACATATATATAGTTTGATTCGAAAATGGAAATTAACACTAGAATCTCGATTTTCTCTCGAAAATCATTTACCCTCTCTCGAGGCGTAAATCAAAAGTAAGAGTGCCAAGTTAATTATCAAAGGGAAATTTAATGTAATTAAACTAATTAAAACGAATTAACATCAAATTATGGGTTCATTCCACCCCTTAAAAGTTTTTTTTAACCTAACATAATATGAATCATGATAATCAAATAAACAAGGCAATAAGATAAGAGTAGAGAAGAGAACAATCAAATAAAATCTATTTGCATCCAATTGAACTCAAATCCTTGAATGAGAAGCGTACAATCCCCCAATTGAGCATCCAAGTGATTTTCACTAAAATATATACACTCAATTGAATCTCTCACAAATTGATCACTCACTAATCTAAAAAAAATAAAAAATAAAAAAACTATTTACAAGTTGTTTGTCTCCCTCTAGTCTCCTCTCTCAAAACCCACTTAGGGTTTCTAGGTGATATTTACAAGGGGTAGTTTGGGTAGAGATAAGAGTGTGCATGGGGTGTGAGGTAAGGGTGAGGAAAAAATCATATTTGTTAAAAGGGTATTTTGGGTATTGGGGTAAAAGGAGTTAGTTGGGGGTAATTTTGGAATGTGAGGTAAAATGGGTTTAAAACATGTGGGACTTTTGTTTTTGGCTTTGCTATTATGCAGGAGGTAAAAATCGGGTAGAAGTGGGTATGGCTTTGACAGGGGGTGGACGATTGGACTAAAATTGATTGGGTTTTGCAGCGGGTTCAACCAGGTTCAGGTGGGTCTCGGATTATTGGGTCAATGGATGGTGGCGGGTTTGGTTTAGGGAAACGGATCGTAGCAGGTGGTGAGAGCAAGTCTGCCTTGAGTGGTTCGGTTTGAGGATGCGGGTTGGTGGCAGGCATGGTGTGGAGGTCGGATATGGGGGTTCTGATTTTGGTTCTAGGTAGAGGTTGAAAGGCGGGTTGTATTTTCAGCATCCGGGTTTAGGGGTCGTGATTTGACTCGAGTTCACAAGTAGGTTGGATTCAATCTTCGTGGGTATTCGGGTTTTGTGAGCAGGGTGGATGGGTTTAGGTTAAGGTGGAATAAGGATGGTGATGGATATGGGTGTTGAGTTGTTAATGGAGGTAAGAGAATGTGTGAGAGAGAAGATGATGAATAGTGGATGAGGGTGTGTTTGTGTGTGGGTGAGGGGTATGGGATAAGGGTGTGTGGGTGAAGGATATTGTTTGGGTGTATGAGTGGTGTATGGTAGGTGGTGTGTTTGTGCTTAACTTGTGACCCTAAAAAAAATAAACTAAGACACAAAATAAAAATAATAATAAAAAATGAAAATAAAAATATGTAAGATAAAAAATAAATAAATAAAAATAAACTAAACTAAAAATAAAAATTAAATAAGAACTCACTAAAATAAAAAATAAAACGACATACGATAAAAACTCTAATATATACAACTATGAACAAATAAATAATCACAACACAAATAAAAACATAAAAATAAAACAAATAAAAATAAAATAATGGAAAATATAACAACTACTCCTCGACCAATAATAAAATATAAAAATTGCAAAAAATATATACATTCAAAACAAAATATAACATATAAAATAAATACAAACGACATAAATAAAATCTAAAAAAATAAAATAAAATAAATAAAAGGGGACAAACCAAACACACACGGGGCTCGGGTGATGGTTTTGGGACAGGATAGAGAGGGACTGGCTAGGTTAAGGTTAGGGGACTCTTGATTTTAGCTCTATTCAACAGGCATTTGCCTTGAAATAAGAATTTGAACTCCGTAAACGGCGATTAACCTGCACATTCAACAATTAAGCATATAACACCCAATTTACCGAGAATTAATAATTAAAAAAATCTGTTCGGGGTATTATTTGAACACTTTTGTGTTCTTATCAGAACTTCCAACCAACATCAAACAAGGCACTTCTGTTTATCATAGGTATATACGTTTGAAGCTCATTCGAAATTAGTTTGAACGATATCCTACGTTTGTTCAAACGGGGTTTAAATTTATTCGAATAACTTAAGGTTTTCATTTGAATGAACCTTATATTTTCATTCGATCGAGTTGCCTCAAAAATTATGCTGCCTCGATTTTCGTATTTTCTGTAAAAAGGGGTTCAAGCTTCAGTTTTAGGAGAGACTTTTGGAGAGATTTATTTTCCAATAAATTTCCAAAAGCTCTACCCTAGTTTTACCCAAACACTTTAAATATCAAAGTTTAAATATTTTTATGCTTTGAGATCATGATTTTTGAGAACCAAGAAGGCTTTACTCATCTCTGCTAAGTACTTTTCATATGGTGGATTCTGTGTTTGTTTTTTTACATGTGGTGGACTTTGTAGCGTGGTGTTATATTGAAGAAGCAGTGGATACCATGTTTATATCCGTAGACGGTAACTGAGCTTGTTTGGTGAATACCGAGACGTGCGTGGACTCACACATTGTGGCAGCTTGCGTCGGTGGATTTATGCGTTGCACTGTGGAGAAGAGGTTGAATATCGAAGATTCGTCAAGGCTTGTAGGGCATCGAGTATGTGTAGTAAGTCATCTGATGACTTTTGTAATTCCTCGTCACAATGATTAGTCTGGTGGGGTCGTCCGAGGTTTTCCCCATTATGGGTTTTCCTCGTACATCGACGTGTTGTACGATTTATTTATTTACTTTATCTGATATCACCTGAATGAATTTTTTAGGTTAAGAAAATAAAATTTGATAAATCAGTTTATGACAATAATTCGGCTTAAAATTGATGTAAAATTTTTATTTAGGTTATTTCAGCTTACATTTTATATTTAATTTGAAAAAATTAAAAATTTACTTTATTTGTTTAGACCATTTCTTCGTAATCCGATTCATGTCTGACTCTAACCCGACTTGTCATTTTTTGAATTCTTATCGATAAGTGTTCAACCTTAACCCACTGTCTTAGTGTCAGGTTGAAATCGTGTTTTTGTGTCATGTAAAAAATTGTCACCCTAAGTATTGTAGCATCACAATGCATAATAAAAATAGATTTTTTGCACTGGACATCTACTAACACACTTTTATCTAATCTTAAACACACCCACCTCAAAGAATCTTCATGCACACAAAAATAAACACTTGAACTTGCTAATATGATGCCATCCATAATCACGAGGGGCAAAATCTCCCACTAACATTACTTCATTACTACCCTCAAACTTAAACACCTTATCTAATTCAAGTCCAACACTTTTCTATTATTTCCAATCCTCCCATTCAATTTCATCTTGCAATATCCCAATCTTGTATGGTGTAACAACTAGTAGCAAGTTGTTATATTCCAAGGAATTTTATTTTTTAGGTTCAATGTGGTATTTCTTTTTGTTTAGAGGCATTGATAGGGTAGGGGAGACTCCACATATAATGGGAGGATGACATTCAATTGCATTTTCTAATAAGAAGTTATCTACCTAACATCTAACCCGTGCATTGCTCCATCCAACAGTAAAAAATTGCAATTCCAGCGAGCTCAAAAACAATTGTTGTTTAATAAAGACAAATGATACAACTCAACCACAAGATTATTTTTTACCAACTCGTGTCCCTACAAATTCCTGGGTTTCCCAAATGAATTTTCAAATTATTTTTAAAGTATTTATAGTACTTTTAAAAAATATAGAGATCTTAGTATAATGTTAGAAATTAAAAGATGAACTAAAATTAGTTTTTATACCATATGAGGGTGAAAGACATAAACTAGTTCTACTTCACTCCCTACATATTCACTTTTTTTATGAGAAAAGATTTAATTTTTCTTATCAAAGGTAAGTTTCATTTCAATACAATATTGCATTTTACTTGGTGTGTGCAATATTATTTTTTCAACCTTCCCAAAGCAAACAAGACAACAAACAAAAGGCATAACAAACTCAAAGCTGTAATACCCCGTATTTTTGACGATATTTATTTTTGGGATTAATTAATTAAATGAGAATTAATTGGGAATTAATCCGGATAAAATACTAGCGAGATGTGAGTTGGTATTTAACTATATTGAGTATATATGATGATATATGAATATTGTATTATGAAATTTGTCGTGAGATTGATATACGGTAATTTGGACATTTTATTGGGTCGCGTGAGACAGTCGCGTCAGGATATAATTATTTTTAATTATAAAAGTGAATTTAAATTCTATTAACCGTATGGTCATTTTGAGTGCGCCAACGCGTCCGGAAGGGTCGAGATAGTCAGAAAACACTAGTCGGGGGTTTAGTTTGGGTCCCGGGGTATTTTTAGGCCATACCGACAACATAAAGGGTATTTTGGTAATTTTGTATTTTTGGGAATTAAAAGTGACGAAAATTAGTAAATTATATCTGATTCAGGAAACCAACCACTAAACCCACTACCAACCATATTGACCCATAAGACTACGGGGAGTTTTAGAATTAGGTTTTCTAAGTTCCCAAAACAAACCCTAGCCACCCTAGTCATTGGAGAAGAAAGCTTGGAGAGAGAGAGATAAAAGGGAATTCTGCAGGAAGAGAGAAGGAACTTCTTCAAATCGTCATCAAAATCAGAGATTGATTCAAGGCAAGTGGTTTAATTTCAATTATTATAGAGAATGCTTCTTCCATGCGTAGGAATTTACATAAATCAAATTGTTCTTGGGAGTTTAATAAAAACCCATTTTAATTGGACTTAGAACTTAAATTTTGAGAAGAAATTGCATGTAGAATCGTATAGAGATGATTACCCTAATGTTAATATATGTTGGATGTAACAAAAATGGATCTAATTTGAGTAAATTGATGATTATAAATTCTAGGGTTTATGTTCTTGAAAATTTTGGGGAAAAGTGAAGAGACTTGATGATTTAATGATGTTTAGGATGAACTGATTCCTTAAAACACGTTAGTATGTGACCTTAGTATGTTTAGGATTGATTAGAGACCTTAAAACATTGTTGGGACGAATTTTAGAGGAGATTTGAGGAGTAGAAATTGGTGAAAAACGAAAGTAGGAATTCTGGGCTTGAATCTGGCCACTCGTTAGAAGACCTACCCAGGTCGTTCGAACGAGCTCGTTCGAACGAGCTTCTAACGAGTTGACCATTGACTTCTAACGAGGGTGAAGTTAGTTCGATAAGATCGTTCGAACGAGATCTCGTTAGAAAGCCCACTTCGTTCGAACGAGATCTCGTTAGAAGACTCAGTTCGTTCGAACGAAGTCTCGTTTGAACAGCCTCGTTCGAACGAGACTTCGAACGAGTTGACAGTTTAGGCTTTTTAGCCTGTTTTGATCCCGAGTGCCCAGTAACCTTGTGTATAGGTAGAGACAACCTTTCCTTGATGAGTAATTGATATATTTGGGATGTTTGGGATATAATGAGGAGTCAAACCTAGAAGTGTAGTTTGAACCTAAGGGAAAATGTGAAGTAGGACGTGAGTGTCTATTACGATGTGAGCTATTGACGACCTAATTAATTATATTAACCGTGAACATATAAATGGTGTAGTATTATATGTCAGTACGAGAAGAGATATGTACCAATATATAATATGGTGATTACTAAGACATGTGCATACTTAGTATATAGGTATTGATTTTATGTGTATGACATACCTACCATACTTGCTATCACGGGAGGTTTGCGTTCGCTTAGGGCCCTCTAATCCTTGTGTTGCCCGGATTTAGACTGGTTACCTCGATGAACATAGGTCAGAGAAGGATTTATTGGGATGTTAATAAGTCTGCTGATCGTGGGAGCGCGGGTATGTGCGTGACCCATGTGATGTGACTGTGTTCGCCTCCATTATTTGTGATGTTGTTATCTGTGAACTATTCCTGAGAGATTCGGAATATGTGATCCTTATATACGTTATGTACCTGGATGGATAACAGAGTATGTGTGCACCGCAGCTAGTCTCGGGGTGCTTGTATTGTATATTTATGATGTGAATAATATACACTTAATTGATGGGAACTTAATGTTAATATTGTGAATAAAATTATGGTATTGTTTTGAGAAAACATAACGGGATAACCAATTGTGAAATATATTACATATCGAAAATCTGAATTTACGTTAAGCCCCTATTTAAATGAGATCGTTATAATGTAAATGGGAACCGAGTAATAAGAGTAGAACCTATGACAGTCTAGCTAGATATGATGTCACTTAGCAAGGGATTAGTGTCATTTTAGATGGGTACTTACGTTAGGAGTGCACATTTAGTCAAGAGGTGAGAATTTCATGTGAGTTCACGTCCTAACATGTACTTTGCATTTAATGTTTTAAATGTTTTTAAAGCACTTGCAGGTTTTTACAATATCTCCACATTCGGGCTCTGACCCGTTTGCTTTCAAATCTATTTTCTTGTAAAACCATTTTAGGTGCCCAGCCACAAGGACACCACGCATAGGATTCTCATTCCGATAACGAGCTGTAGCTGTTTGTGGAAGTTACAGGGATTTGCTTTTAGACGCTTCTATCATTTGGATTCCATGTTCAGTATTCTTCAGTTGTAGGGCATGTTGCCCAAATTCTATTAGAGACTTTTCCATTTCAGTTTTTCAGACTTTGGCATGTATTGATTCAGTATTCAGTATTTCGTTACTTATTTCAGTTGTGGGATTTGTTGTGAGGAGTTTTTCCTCCAGATTTATTTATATCATGTGATGGTTATTCTATTATTTCGTTATGGTGAATGGTGATATTATTCTTGCTTTAAATCTTTTACAGCATGTTAATCAGACTTCAATTAAAATTTGACAACTTACTTTTTAAATACTAGGTGGTTAGTAATAATAAAATGTTTTCGACAGTGATGCTATTAACTGAGCCAACTTGGCATTTTGATTTAATTTAATAAAGGAGTAGCTACCCGGTATTTAATTAGTCGGGGTGTCACAGGTGGTATCAGAGCCAGGTTCTAGTGTCCTTTAGGATTTGTACGGCTATTATGTTTCCGCTAAGTTTTCTTTGATATAGAGCCCTATATTTTAGGACTGTTGTATTCTTGTGTGTATGCTTCGTTCTTCAGCTATTTTAAGTTTATAACTGAGAACTTATAAACTTCATTCTTATTTCAGATGCCTCCACGACGTGCACGACGAGTTCCCAGGGATGCAACGCCCGAACCCCAGCCCGCTCCAGTTCAGGGCATGATGAACGCCGCTGAGTTTGCAGCCATTGTAGCCCAAGCGGTAAATTCCGCAATTGCCGTAGTTCAACAGGCACCACCTCAGGCGCCGGTTGCCGTGCCAGTACAGGCAAATGCATTCCCGTCTGCTTGGGAACGTGTACGTGACGCTTTTCAGAAAGCGCATCCGCCAGAGTTTGCAGGTAGCTCAGATGTGGTAGTCTCGAGCCAGTGGAGGAAGGATATGCAAAGGCACTTGAGGATGTATGAGTGCACGGACGTTCAGAAGAAGGTGCTAGCTACTTTCAAGCTAGTTGGATCTGCACTGCAGTGGTGGGAGTCTATTACCACCGTGGAGGAGAGGGATACTCTCACTATTCAGGACTTTTGGGTGCGGTTCGACCGCAAGTACTTTCCGTCAGCTGTTCACACGGAAATGAGGAGGAAACTGATCAATCTGAAGCAAGAAGGTAAGACCGTGGCCGAGTATGAGGCCGAGTTCACGAATCTGTTGAATAACGTTCCGGATGAGATACCGACAGAAAAGAATAAGATTGAGAAATTCACCGACGGGTTGACATGGAGGATCCGTCAGCATCTGATAGGGAACCTTTCGTTGGCCACTTATTCTGATGTGGTTAACGCTGCTTTGTTACACTGCCAGGATCACCGCTTTCATATGGCTGAGGGCAAGAGATCGGGAGAGTCAAGCCATCAAGGCAGGACTGGAGGACATGATGCCGGTGGGGCACAATCTGTTCAGGAGCAGAGACAGGGTGAGCAGGGTTCCCAGCAGGGGGATCAGAAGAGGTTCAGATCAGGGAATTACAGGCACGGACAGGGAGGTTTCCGTCAGGGCCATCAGGGTCCAAACGGCCATCAGGGCCAACAGGGGCAGAATGGGCAGCAGTTTCAGCAGGGCCAGCAGGGCCAAGGGAGGAACGGTAACGGCCACCAGAGCCGGGGACCACAGGGGCAGAGAGGAGGGAACTTCCCAGGGAAGTGTTTTGTTTGTGGCAAGACTGGCCATAAACGACAGGATTGTCCTGATAGGGGCAGGGCTCCACAGCAGCAGCAGCAGGGTGCTCGCCAGGAGCCGCAGAGGCCTATGTTTCCCGCCGCTCTCCCCGCACCGCCACAGATGGAAGCATTGCCACCCATTCCAGCAGTCCCAGCTCAGCAGGGGCAGCTACAGTATGGACGTGTCTATAACGTCCACCAGGTAGCAGTTCCACAGGCAACGCCTGCGATTGAGGATACGTTTCCTATCCATGGCACTATGGGTCGGGTATTGTTTGATACGGGGGCTACACATTGTTTTATAGCTACATTTCGCGAAAGCCTTAGGGTTGTTAGCTACGGCAGAGAGCACAGTGCCGTGTGTCGACTCACCATTGGGGAATGGGTCACTTATATTCTTTATATGCCGGGGAGTGGGGGTAGAGATTGGTAGTCTGGTATTACCTGCAGATATGTTGGT
The DNA here is from genome assembly GCA_949130495.1 of Sambucus nigra. NCBI lineage: Eukaryota > Viridiplantae > Streptophyta > Magnoliopsida > Dipsacales > Adoxaceae > Sambucus > Sambucus nigra. Next base: position 460,543,453 of record OX422211.1, on the reverse strand, counting down.
ATTAGATATGCATGTTCACGATGTGATTATCGGTATGGATTGGCTCGTAGCTTATAGGGCCATGATTGATTGCTTCAGCGGGAGCATTGTTTTTGCCATTCCGGGGCAAGAGATGTTTGTAGTGGCGATGCCTCGCCCAGAGGAAGGTTCGACCGCTCATCTGTATTACATAGAGGAGGATACCTCCAAGGAGGTTGTGATTCCTTTAGATTCGATCCCAGTTGTCAGAGAGTATTCGGATGTGTTTCAGGAGATACCAGGCCTACCCCCCAGTCGAGAGATAGACTTTGTTATAGACCTATTGCCAGATACGAGACCTATAGCATGCGCACCGTACCGTTTGGATCCGGCAGAGATGCGAGAGCTACGAGATCAGATAGAGCAGCTGTTAGGTCAGGGCTTTATTCGCAGGAGTACCTCACCTTGGGGCGCTCCAGTTTTGTTTGTGAAGAAGAGGGACGGTTCACTGAGATTGTGTGTGGACTACCGGGAGTTGAACAAGGTCACGATACGGAATAAGTATCCGTTGCCTCGAATCGATGACCTATTTGACCAGTTGAGAGGAGCTTCTTTATTCTTGAAGTTTGATTTGAGATCGGGATACCATCAGTTGCGTATCAGGGATGAGGATGTCTCGAAGACTGCGTTCTTGTCGAGATATGGTTCTTACGAGTTTCGGGTTATGCCTTTTGGTTTGACCAACGCTCCAGCAGTGTTTATGGACTTGATGAACAGAGTGTTCAGGGATTTCCTAGATCAGTTTATCATTGTCTTCATCAATGATATTCTTGTTTACTCCCAGACAGAGGAGGAGCACGCCGAGCATTTGAGGTAAGTTTTGCAGACACTACGTCAGAACGAGTTGTATGCAAAATATGAGAAATGCGGGTTTTGGCTGAAGGAGGTCCAGTTTTTGGGACACATTATTTCCGACCGGGGGATATCTGTTGATCCGTGGAAGGTATCGGCGGTGAGGGAGTGGGGACAGCCCACGACACTGACTGAGATTCGTAGTTTCTTGGGCCTAGCAGGATACTACAGGAGGTTCATTCGGGGATTTTCGAAGATAGCGGGTCCTTTGACACATCTGACTCGTAAGGGTGTGCCATTCATCTGGAGTGATGCCTGTCAGTTGGCATTTGATGAGTTAAAGGACAAATTGACCTCAGCACCTGTGTAAGCATTGCCGAGACCGGGAGTTGAGTATTTGGTTTACACCGATGCGTCTTTGCAAGGACTTGGAGGTGTATTGCAGCAGGAGAGACAGGCCATAGCTTATGCTTCCCGTAAGCTTAAACCTCATGAGAAGAATTACCCCACGCATGATTTGGAGTTGGTGGCAGTAGTATTTGCCCTACGGATTTGGAGGCACTATCTTTTTGGGGAGAAGTTCCAATTGTTCACGGACCACAAGTCCCTACAGTAGCTGTTCACGTAGAAGGAGTTGAACATGCGGCAAAGGAGGTGGCTTGAGTTTGTGAAGGACTACCAGTTCGATATCCAGTATCACCCAGGTAAGGCTAACGTGGTAGCAGACGCGTTGAGCCGTAGGCCAGCAGATGAGGTGGCAGGGGTGTGGAAGGCAAAGTGGAAGGAGTTGGGACACCAGGATGCAGTGGCTCGATCTTTCATGTCTGTGATGATCGTTACACCGCAGATTGTCACGAAGGTAGTACGGGCACAGGCTAATGACTCGTTCTGTCAGGAGCAGATAGTTCGATTACTAGCAGAGGGAGCCGAGTCCTATACCGTCAGCTCAGACGGGGGATTACGCTTCAATAGGAGATTGGTGGTTCCGGAAGGGGAAGAATTGCGACACGAGGTGATGGCAGAGTCGCACGGCTCACGGTTCGCGGTACATCCCGAAGGGGATAAAATGTACCAAGACATGAGACGCCAGTATTGGTGGAGCGGTATGAAGAGAGATATCGCTGTGTTTGTTTCAAAATGCACCACTTGTCAACTAGTAAAAGTGGATCATCAGAGACCGACAGGACTTCTACAGCCGTTGGAGGTCCCGGTGTGGATGTGGGAGAGCATATCCATGGACTTTATCACGGGGTTGCCTACGTCGCAGAGGGGTCACGACTCCGTTTGGGTAATTGTGGACAGGTTGTCCAAAGTCGCTGACTTTTTACCCGTAAGGACTGACTACACTACGGGACAGTATGCCCATCTCTTCATTTCAGAGATTATGAGACTCCACGGTGTGCCCCTAAATATCGTGTCTGACAGAGACAAGATATTTGTTTCGCGGTTTTGGGAGAGTTTCCAGGAGGCCATGGGCACGGAATTGCGGTTGAGTACGGCTTATCATCCGCAGACCGATGGGTAGACCGAGCGCACAAATCAGATGTTGGAGGACATGCTGCGCATGTGCATTATTGACTTTGGAGGTGGATGGGAGCAATACCTTCCACTGGTAGAGTTTGCGTATAATAACTCCTATCAGTTCACTATTGGCATGGCTCCATTTGAGGTGTTGTACGGTAGGCCTTGTCATTCCCCAGCATGTTGGTTAGAGGTGGGGGACAACAAACTACTTGGGCCGGAAGTGATTCAGGATACTTCGGCAAGGATTGAGTTGATTCGGAGTCGCATTCGGGTAGCTCAAGACCGGCAGAAGAGTTATGCTGATGCGAAGAGATCTTTCAGGGAGTTCCAAGTGGGGGACCAGGTTTTGCTCAGAGTATCTCCTATGAAGGGGATTGTGCGTTTCGGGAAGAAGGGGAAGTTGGCACCGAGGTATGTGGGGTCGTTTCCTATTATTGAGCGGATTGGACCAGTTGCGTATAGACTCGGGTTACCGGAGAATTTACACCGGATTCACGATGTGTTTCATATTTCCTCGCTAAGGAAATATCTCAGGGACGATTTGGCTCATTCTCACATCGCTTTGGAGGAGATTGATCTACAGCCTGATAGCTCCTACGAGGAGGGGCCGATTGCTATTTTGGACCGAAGTGAGAGGAAGCTGCGGTCAAAGATAGTACCGTTAGTGCGTGTTCAGTGGCGATATCACAATGTCGAGGAGTCCACATGGGAACGCGAGGATAAGATGCGCGAACGTTATCCAGAGTTGTTTTTATCAGGTACTTTCTAGTTCCGGATTTCGGGACGAAATTCTGTTATTAGGGGGGACGTATGTAATACCCCGTATTTTTGGCGATATTTATTTTTGGGATTAATTAATTAAATGAGAATTAATTGGGAATTAATCCGGATAAAATACTAGCGAGATGTGAGTTGGTATTTGACTATATTGAGTATATATGATGATATATGAATATTGTATTATGAAATTTGTCATGAGATTGATATACGGCAATTTGAACATTTTATTGGGACGCGTGAGACAGTCGCGTCAGGATATAATTATTTTTAATTATAAAAGTGAATTTAAATTCTATTAATCGTATGGTCGTTTTGAGTGCGCCAACGTGTCCGGATGGGTCTAGATAGTCAGAAAACACTAGCCAGGGGTTTAGTTTGGGTCCCGGGGTATTTTTAGGTCATACCGGCAACATAAAGGGTATTTTGGTAATTTTGTATTTTTGGGAATTAAAAGTGACGAAAATTAGTAAATTATATCTGATTCAGGAAACCAACCACTAAACCCACTACCAACCATATTGACCCATAAGACTACGGGGAGTTTTAGAATTAGGTTTTCTAAGTTCCCAAAACAAACCCTAGCCACCATAGCCATTGGAGAAGAAAGCTTGGAGAGAGAGAGATAGAAGGGAATTCTGCAGGAAGAGAGAAGGAACTTCTTCAAATCGTCATCAAAATCAGAGATTGAATCAAGGCAAGTGGTTTAATTTCAATTATTATAGAGAATGCTTCTTCCATGCGTAGGAATTTACATAAATCAAATTGTTCTTGGGAGTTTAATAAAAACCCATTTTAATTGGACTTAGAACTTAAATTTTGAGAAGAAATTGCATGTAGAATCGTATAGAGATGATTACCCTGATGTTAATATATGTTGGATGTAACAAAAACGGATCTAATTTGAGTAAATTGATGATTATAAATTCTAGGGTTTATGTTCTTGAAAATTTTGGGGAAAAGTGAAGAGACTTGATGATTTAATGATGTTTAGGATGAATTAATTCCTTAAAACACGTTAGTATGTGACCTTAGTATGTTTAGGATTGATTAGAGACCTTAAAACATTGTTGGGACGAATTTTAGAGGAGATTTGAGGAGTAGAAATTGGTGAAAAACAAAAGTAGGAATTTTGGGCTTGAATCTGGCCACTCGTTAGAAGACCTACCCAGGTCGTTCGAACGAGCTCGTTCGAACGAGCTTCTAACGAGTTGACCATTGACTTCTAACGAGGGTGAAGTTCGTTCGATAAGATCGTTCGAACGAGATCTCGTTAGAAAGCCCACTTCGTTCGAACGAGATCTCGTTAGAAGACTCAGTTCGTTCGAACGAAGTCTCGTTTGAACAGCCTCGTTCGAACGAGACTTCGAACGAGTTGACAGTTTAGGATTTTTAGCCTGTTTTGATCCCGAGTGCCTAGTAACCTTGTGTATAGGTAGAGCCAGCCTTTCCTTGATGAGTAATTGATATATTTGGGATATAATGAGGAGTCAAACCTAGAAGTGTAGTTTGAACCTAAGGGAAAATGTGAAGTAGGACGTGAGTGTCTATTACGATGTGAGATATTGACGGCCTAATTAATTATATTAACCGTGAACATATAAATGGTGTAGTATTATATGTCAGTACGAGAAGAGATATGTACCAATATATAATATGGTGATTACTAAGACGTGTGCATATTTAGTATATATGTATTGATTTTATGTGTATGACATACCTACCATACTTGCTATCACGGGAGGTTTGCGTTCGCTTAGGGCCCTCTAATCCTTGTGTTGCCCGGATTTAGACTGGTTACCTCGATGAACATAGGTCAGAGAAGGACTTATTGGGATGTTAATAAGTCTGCTGATCGTGGGAGCGCAGGTATGTGCGTGACCCATGTGATGTGACTCTGTTCGCCTCCATTATTTGTGATGTTGTTATCTGTGAACTATTCTTGAGAGATTCGGAATATGTGATCCTTATGTACGTGATGTACCGGGATGGATAGCAGAGTATGTGTGCACCGCAGCTAGTCTCGGGGTGCTTGTATTGTATATTTATGATGTGAATAATATACACTTAATTGATGGGAACTTAATGTTAATATTGTGAATAAAATTATGGTATTGTTTTGAGAAAACATAACGGGCTAACCAATTGTGAAATATATTACATATCGAAAATCTGAATTTACGTTAAGCCCCTATTTAAATGAGATCGTTATAATGTAAATGGGAACCGAGTAATAAGAGTAGAACATATGACAGTCTAGCTAGATATGATGTCACTTAGCTAGGGATTAGTGTCATTTTAGATGGGTACTTACGTTAAGAATGCACATTTAGTCGAGAGGTGAGAATTTCATGTGAGTGCACGTCCTAACATGTACTTTGCATTTAATGTTTTAAATGTTTTTAAAGCACTTGCAGGTTTTTACAATATCTCCACATTCGGGCTCTGACCCGTTTGCTTTCAAATCTATTTTCTTGTAAAACCATTTTAGGTGCCCAGCCACAAGGACACCACGCATAGGATTCTCATTCCGATAACGAGCTGTAGCTGTTTGTGGAAGTTACAGGGATTTGCTTTTAGACGCTTCTATCATTTGGATTCCATGTTCAGTATTCTTCAGTTATAGGGCATGTTGCCCAAATTCTATTAGAGACTTTTCCATTTCAGTTTTTCAGACTTTGGCATGTATTGATTCAGTATTCAGTATTTCGTTACTTATTTCAGTTGTGGGATTTGTTGTGAGGAGTTTTTCCTCCGGATTTATTTATATCATGTGATGGTTATTCTATTATTTCGTTATGGTGAATGGTGATATTATTCTTGCTTTAAATCTTTTACTGCATGTTAATCAGACTTCAATTAAAATTTGACAACTTACTTTTTAAATACTAGGTGGTTAGTAATAATAAAATGTTTTCGACAGTGATGCTATTAACTGAGCCAACTTGGCATTTTGATTTAATTTAATAAAGGAGTAGCTACCCGGTATTTAATTAGTCGGGGTGTCACAAAAGCTACCTAACTTGTACTAAGATTTTTTTCCAATCAAAGAAAAAATTTAAGATCGTTTGGATTATTGACTATCTAATCTTGGGATGCTTCTCTATATTTATAGCAAGAGCAACCCAATCATTAACATCCAATAAGAAAATTGTGTTCATATCCATAAGTTGAACTCAATCTTAAATTACGATCTTGGAGTCTTTTACCTAATTTGGAGATTTATAGATCAAGGTCTTAACAAAAATAAGGGCATAAGGCTGGAGCATTACCTTGAACTTATTTTCCATGTTCAAACGACTCAAGTCTTCGTATATTTCTCATTAGAACCTTATTGTGCCTCGTAAATCCAGGTGAGCCTCGTAGAATGAAAAATAAAAAGATCCATGATAATTGCACTTCACAAAAGTAGTTATATGAGGTGATCACACACTAGAATTTGCAATCGGGGAAGGTTATAATATGCAGTTACATACTTTGACTGGGAATAGTCCAAAGCCAAGAAATTGGTGTTGGAAAATATTATGTTTTTATACAAATTAATATTTTGACCAAATTGAAATATTGATCAACTTTAAGACATTATAAAGTAAGACCTGCACTTTAAACGAGGTGGTATCAAGTACGTACGGATTCCTTGTAGCAGGACGAGTCACGTGATATATTCATTTGTTAAAAAATACCAACTGTTGAATAAGAAATTTGGTTTCAAAGTTACCCATTTATGTATGAAAATTATTGGGAACTTTTTTAGTTTTTTGGGACTAATTTTTTGAACTGTCGCTAATGGTTGTGACTGTTCGCTATACAGTGACTATTTTTCAAAACCGTTCCAAAAGGACATGACCATCCACCATTAGGTGTGATAGCTCATAAAAACATTCCTAAAGTGACTGTTAATAAAAAGACACATCTTTTCATGAAAGAACATTTTGTTTCATATAATTACAAGATGTGTCTTCATTTTAAAAAAGAGGGAAAATATGTTTTTTAATACTTTCCATTCACAATTGATTTGGAGAGAGTATAAAATATAATTGGTTTGTGGGACACGCACATTGAAGTTCTTCTTACACGTGTTGAGACCATTTCATCATGGGAGGCAGACTCTCATGGTTCATTAGCGTACCGAGAGCACATTTTGTCTTAAGGCGAGAGTATCCAACACTCGACTCGGTCATATTATTCGTTTGTAAGTTTCCTATTGATCGTAATTTTATTACACAAATATTATTTATTTTATATTTTAAATTGATAAAACACAAAGGCACAAAAATTATGCACAATAATCTTAAGTATTGTATTTTATTAGATTTATTCTGAAAATACCATTGTAGAAGTACCATAAATGTGGGGGTGTTTGTCAAGGGAAATAATTCTTATCCACGAGTAACAAGACATAATTCCTATGGAAAATAGGAAAAAGAGCATTTAATGTGTATTTATTGGTTGCATAAGTGAATTTAATATAGTGTAGTATTTCCAATGTACATTTTTTTTTATTAATATCTCATAAACGAGACTATGATTATTGAGACTCGCAGTTCCAAGTTGATATATTAGCACAATTAGGTTCCTTTGGCAATTTTAAACAGGATGATTCTAGATAACAATTCTAATGCATGTTGTTGTGATTGAGAATCATTGTTTGAAAATGCATAAAATAATCTGGCAAGTTATGACTTATTAGTCATGACATAAGACCATACAGAAGGTGCTCTCTTTTAGTGATAATATTAGGCCTAATAAGACAATTGTGGATCCGCTAAAGAGAGAGTATGAGAAGTTCATCAAGGAGAATGGTATTAAAGACAGTTAAATTTAAAATAATTTCCATAATGGAAACCCAACGTAAATGACTGGAGATCCCAATAATTAGATTCAACAAGACAACCTAATTATGTGCGATGCAGTTAGCAATGAGAAGAAAATAAATTATTCCTCCAATTACTAGGATGAGTCAGTGCACTATATGCCGTGTGTAACACGATAAATTTATTTTAATAATTTCTATATCTTGAACATACGAGTCAAGTGGGGTATTAACAGGATATTCTCTATAGAAATTGCCTATATTGGTAATGAGGGACACATCTACGAGAACTAACGGTTACATTACTAAATTCTCTAACATACTCATGAAACCAGGAGGTTTCCAAGGCCAAAACGGAAATAACAACGAGGACCAAGAATGTTAGGAGAAGGACTATGTGAATTTTTTCGTCTCGATTTATACAAAAAAGTTTATCAATTCAAGACATCGTGTTCATTCATTGGCTAGTAAACCTGATAATCTCTCACTAGGAAAGCTTCAAGGCCAAAAGCTATCTTTACCGATGCAACTCTTTTTCATTAATACTCTCTCTAATTTATCTTCATCTTCGCTTGATTCTTCATCCAAATTTCATTCATGTGGGGGACTGTTAGAAAATATTATGTTTTTACACAAATTAATATTATGACCAAATTTATATATTGGTCAACTTCGTGACATTATAAAAGTAGGACCCGCACTTTAAACTAGGTGGGACCAAGTACGTACCCAATAATTGTAGAGGAATGAGTCACGTGACATATTCATTTGTTAAAAACAACGAAATGATGAATGATTCGTATCGAATCCTGCACATTATTACTCTCGAACTTAGGCATTTTAGCCCCCTCGGGTACCGTAATTGCTATAATTATGCTCGATAACCAGACAACCTCCATTTTGTATGATAACAGGTTATTTGAGGTATTATTGAGCCTTTATAGGTGTTACAGTGCTTAGTATGAAGTTTGAGCGCGTTCCGGTTAAGTTCCATCGCGATTCGCACGTTCGAGGGCATTTCGATAATTTTACACTTCGTGTTTTCGACCGAAGTCTTCACGGAAGTTGTAGCCCTTATGCTAAGCTTCGCATGGTCGTGAATGGTGCACGAATCGGAGTCCAAACGAAGGAAACAAGGACCTTTAATCGGAAGAAGAATTAAAAGAAAAATAACAATTTCATTATTTCCCCTTGTATGCTTTTTCTTCTTTAATAACAATTTCATAAATGAAATCTTTGTCTCTAACACGTTTTTTTGTAGGAAACTCCCTGGGTGATTTTGGTTCCTAGTTCGAGTTTGGCTCGGGTTTTGGTTTTGTCCAAAATTCAAAACTTTCATCCGAAATTGAGCATGGATTTTGAATGTATATCATTTTGGGACACGGATTTACGTTTTGGGGTATACCCATTTGAGTTTTATTCATAAATGGAGGTATTTGGGTATGGAGGTTTTTAGCACCCCACGAGGGTCTCGGCTTTGGAAGCTTTTGTTGGGTCTCCACCACGCACTGCATATGCAGCATTTTTTGTGCTCTCGGGTTCTCTCACATAGCTGCTGCGATGTGGGAAATTTTCTAGCGCCACCGGTCGACCGACCACCATGCGCGGTCGACCAATTTTTCAAGTTTTGCCGTGGTTCCTTTCCAGTGGGCTGCTTCCCTTTGGCGCCTCGACCGACCACCATGCGCGGTCAACCGGTGATCTGTAATTTGGTCCGACCTTTGTTGCCAGCTAACCCAATTCTATTTTTATTTTTATTTTCCCTTTTTCTTTTCTCTTTTCTCTCTTAATTAAGAGACTTATTATTTTTTTTTTATTCCTTAATGTAACTTAGTATAAAGGGGGTCTTTGTTTATTTTTGGGAGATATCTCTTAATTTCTATCACTTTTAGTTTAGTTAGGTTTTAGAGAAACTTTGGGATATTTTTATGAGACTACCCCTCTCCTCATTTTGCTTTGGCTATTTGCCCATTAATGTAAGTTTCACTTAATTTAATCTTTGTTCTTGCTATATATCTATTTTCTTGCCTAGTTAATTATTGTTGTGCATTTATTTCTTGTTTTAATTATTAATTAGTTTAGTTTAATTAATTCTTGTTTTATTTATTAATTAGTTGTTTAATTAGTTTAATCATGTGTGTTGAGTAGTTAAATAGGCTTTGGGTCGTGTCTCCGCCATTGATGGGTGTCGAGCTCCGAAAACGGGATTTTGTGTAAAATTACATTTAATTGAAATCACGCGTATTAAAATGGGATTATTACGCGTTTAACTTTCTTTGTCACGCAACAGTAGTATTTATTGCGATAATCCGATTTTAAGACGCGTGTGACCAGTTTGAATTAAATATTTAATCTCGGATCATTGGATAAAATCCCTTCACGTGGGAGGTTTATGTTTAACTAAAAATGCTCGGTTAAATATTTTCAAACCAAAATTCTATTTCCGGTTGTTTAGCCCATTGCGGGTATGCGATCCCGACCCTCATTTTTATTAATTCCTATTTAGACTAAACTTCTTATTTTTTCCCTTTTGTTTAAAACAACCCATCATCTTTTACAGTTTTATTCTTGAAATAATAAATCGATTACGAGTTATACTAACATTGCCTGTGGATTCTCGATACCCGACTTACCACTATACTTGTATCGTAAGTGCAGTCGCAATTTTGGTTTTTGTATTAACGCAGTGAAACAAATTTAATGATTAGCATTTTGACGCGATACTACTTTTCACGCGTGATCAATGAATATGAAATTTTCCTTCAAAGTGCCCCATTTATGTATGAACATTGTTGGGAACATTATTTAATTTTCTCGTACAAATTTTCTAAACTGTCCTTAAAGGTTGTGATTGTTCGCTATATTGTGACTGTTTTTTAAAACCACCCCTAAAGGTCATGAATGTTCACCATTAGTTGTGAATGTTCATGAAAAAAATTCCTAAAGTGATTGTTAACAAAAGGACGCATATTTTTATGAAAGAACACTTTGTTTCCTATAAATACAAGACTTGTATTCATTTTAAAAAAGTGAGAAAATATGTTTTTCAATACTTTCCAATCCTAATCGAGTCTGAGAGAGTATCAAACGTAATTAGTTCATGGGACATGCACATTGAAGTGCTACTTGCGCGTGTCGGGACCATTTCATCCTAGAGACTGACCCTCGTTGTTCATTGTCATAAGCACTATAACGGGAGAGCATTTTGTCTTAAGGAGAGGTTGTCGAACACTCAACTTGATCATCTTATTGGTTTGTAAGTTTCATTGTTATGAATTTTATTGCACACATATGATTTATTTCATATTTTAAATTGAAAAAAAACAAAAATACATAAATTATAAACAACAATCTTCAGATTTTTTTTTTTAAGTTTCTTTGAGTTTTTGTGTTAACCGATACCAAATAGTATTTAAAATATTTTTTGCTGGAAACAATTAATATTGGGTTTTACAAACATAATTATTGTATTATATTACTTCTCTTTTGTGTTTCACTCTTAAGGAGTATTTTGCAAAGTTCTATAAATATGGCATGGCATATGTAGAATACATATAATATATTGGGTTTAATAAAATTCTCTTCACTATTCAATCAGTGATCTCAAAAATCTGTGTGCATTCTTTTGTTTATATATATTCGTGTGTGGATGTGGGTGTGGGTGTGGGTGAGGGTGAGGGTGTTGGTCTTTCTGACCAAATGTGTGTGAGGATATACCATTTTGAATCAGTTTGATTAATTCTTTAACATGAGAATGTGTGGATTTGAGTTCAAACATAAAAATAGGTCAGATTTCTTAATGCATTTTATATCACAAATGGACACACACATATAACATCATCGAATGAAACACAAATGCATGTTATAAACTTTCACATGAATAAAAGGCCACTTGAGTCTACTTGCCAATGTCAGTGTCTTTTTAATTTGTTTTGGACACATCAGGATCATGTTATACACACTTGAATTGCTACATATGTCTTATGACGTAAAGTTATTTTGGAAACTTTTTCTGTATGATAGGAAGGGTGCATTAGTTTAGAAGGCTTAGTATAATCATACTCTATCGCAATATTTAGTATAAAGAGTATACAAATTAATGTCAAATTGTCATTATATTTGAATCATATAGTGCATAAGGAAACGGACATAGCATTTTCGAAAATAAAAATTGAAGATATGAAGTTTATTTAATTCCTTATTAAATATTTAAGATGTCCCTCTCTATCATGGTGTCAAACTGTGAATTTTTTTAACTTGGGGCAATTTAAATAAATTCCATGAGTATAGTACCAATATAATCCATTTCATGACTTAAATGTGACTAACTAACCAACCAACAAAACTACTTGTTATAAATATAATCTTGTTGTTGCATCAAAACATATAAATGTTTACTAATATGACTAACATTGAACTTGGGAAAATGAATAGGTTGAATAATTGAAGATTTGAAAAATGAGGCTTCGAAATAATTTTTCTTTATTTTTTGGACTTGTGGAAATTAGCATAAATGTCTCCCTCTCTTGCACTATCTCTACTCATAATTGAGTGATTATTGGGTAGGACATTCGAGCCAATGTATGTGGCTTAAGTAAAAAAATAGAAAAATATTATAATCATGGTGGCACAGTTTAGATTCGAAAGATAGATTTCATATTTGATTACCTTTAAATGGTGAATGAAATGTTTTGTACCTGTTATAATTACCAAATAATAAATACTTAAATTTTAGCTACTTGAATGATCAAATATTTTTTTTCATGGCCTAAAGCACACTAATTAGAAACTACAAAGATAAATATTTCAAAAATCATGTTTTGATGTATTTTTTATCATTAAATGCCTCTTCAAATGGGAAATAGCCATACATAATTATAACTGATGTATAAAAGTTTTTGTTTTGTTGTCACCGCTGTCATTGTTACGGTGTATATACTTGGCCATCGGTGAAGAGGTGTGTTCCTTTCATAAGGTTTAGCGTGAATCGTTATCAATGAGAGCATTGTAATGTTATGAAAATTATTTATTTTTTTAGGGTGTATTGCACTAATGTTATTAAAATCAAAGAACACCATATTTTTTGGTATCTCTTGATTTTTGACAAAAAAATCTCTTATGGGATTTTATATTATTATATTATTTAAAGTCATGAAGAATTTTTTTTAATTATTAAAAATACTATAATAAGTGATATGGTGGGTATGTGATAGTTAATGGCTTGACCTAACATATTTAACAATAAGATAATAATTGGGGGGGGGGGGGGGGAGGCTAGTGAAATAGTACTGTGTGTAATAAATGTTAACTATGGCCATGTGTATATATAACATGTTGATTAGTTGTGGCATGACTCTATGCTTTTGATCATATATTTGTCATATGACCTTTTTAGTTATAGTAGTAGTGAATACACCTACTACTATATTGGGATCCATTTCATGATATAATATGATAGCCTGACTATTTATATAAATTTTAAAATATGGCATAAATGAGTTCTATGTTACTAGTGGCAAACTTGTTGAAATTGGTAATATATAAGGTATTGTGATTAATAATTTGTAAATAGTGCATTATCGAACGCTTTAATTTGACTGTTAGACATACTATATCATTTCACGTAGTTATTATTTTTAAAATGTATTTTATTCGTGCATCGTAATTATTATTGTAGAACCTTATGTATTGAGAATTGATATATAATGTAATGTGTATTATTGTACCTACGCCCATTTTTCATAAGGAAATGTTTGAAAAATTCAATAGTATTTATTTCAAGAGTGGACAATATATATGCTGATACACCTCAGTGTATAGATTTTATCAAAATTTCCACATGAAAAAAAGGTCTCCTCATTTAATAGAGGAGCCTTTGAACGACATATGATAAACACAAGAAATGGGTAAATACATACATACTTCTAATCTTACCAAGTGTTACACTCTCTATAAGGTGAAATATGCCTTTTTGCAAGGAACAAATTCACTTCGGAAGAATTTTAAACTTCTAAGTAATGCATTTGCATATGTGATTGTCAAATGTACTCTTCAACAACGACAAAATCTTGTGGTATTTTTTTTGTAGAGAAGAGGTATGGAAGCCCCACACATTTTATTGCGAATAAGCGAAATAGCCTTAAGTAGACTTACAAGCTCAAAATAAAATTAATTCTGTGGGAAGCCAATGACCAAAGTGATAAGCTAATGAAAATAAATTTGGGCCTTTATAATAGACTCATTACAAGAATTTAAGAAAACTACTTAGATAATCTAATATATTTACAGCCTATCTTATCTAATTTCAATGCTCTTTTGACCTTCTTAGGAACATCATTCAAGTCATTATATATCCTCATGTCAGAAAAGTGAACACCTTTATTTTCCAAACAGTCAACCACCATATTCGATTCTCTATAGCAATGAATCAAGGTGATATTAATTCTTTGGAGGTTTGAGGTGACATCTTTTGAGCTTTCTTTAAATCTCTATAAAGTTGTCCAACCCTTATTGATGATATTTACTACCATTAAAGCATCCATTTCAATATGAACAAAATTAATGTTGTTGTTAATTAATGTTGTCGTTAATTATTGAAGAAAATTATTCAACTCTATACCAATTTCTTCAACGGACCAGAACATCAATTTGAGGCAAATGTTTATTACTTGCTTTCCTTAGCAATATTTGTGTTCATGGTAGTCTAGGTAATTCCTCCATTGCTATGAAAGTTGAAATTTGGTGAAAATTTTGGGAGAATTAGTCATAAATTAGAACTGATTTGATTAAAGTTTGATTCCTTCATATAGATAGGATTATGTCCATGCACATATGATAATTTTATGATTTAATCTAGGTTTAACTTAGAGTTTTACATATAAATTTGAGAACTAGGGTTCTTGATATTTAAATTTGGGGATTTTGAATTTATTGATGATTAGTGATGACTTAATTATGATATAATGTTGGAAATCATATATAGATGTCGGGTAGTTGATTGGAATTTAATGATTGGTGTTTGAGTTGGTTATTTTAGAGGTTTTAAGTTTGAAAATGGTGGAAAACAAAAGTGTTAAGGGTGTAAAATGTAGCAGGTCTGCTGGGGAGGGGAAATTCCTAATCTCGTTCGAACGAGATTGAGCCTGGTTCAAATGAGAATCGTTCTCGCTAGATGTCGTTCAAACGACATCAAACCTAGTTCGAACGATAGGTCCAAAATCTGGAAAATTCCATTTTTGCCCAATTAGATTTGCACATTTATTTTGAGAGAGGAAAACTGTCATTTGATGGTTTTATCATAGTGGAGAATCTCTAGGGAATATTCATAGAGTAATACCCTAAATATTTGGAAAGGTGAATTAACCTTGGAAATTTCTAGAGAGGAAATAATCGAAATAATTATATTATAAGTAGTAATGAGAGAATACTACGTATGGAAAATACATGTAAGGGTTGGGTGGATACCTTGAATTTTAATGGGATGTGGGAATGTCTATTGCTTGCTATTGGGAGGAGATTTTCATGCAGTGGACGGTCTTATCCTGGGTGACCCAATGGGGGGGATATTTGACTTGTACCTAGAGTATATTAACTTGGTTATATGCTATGTGAGATGTAGGATAGTTTCGACGGCTGAATGGGAGCGTAGGTATGTGCATGACCCATTTGGCTGGGGAATATACTCGCCTCCAATATTTTTGCTTTGAATTTATGGTTCGAGAGAGATTGAACCAGTAGTCCTCCATGTAGTGCGTGATGCACCAGGACATGATAACAGAGTATGCATTACACCAAATGGTCTTAACCTAAGGGTGCATGATTAATATATGTATATGCATAGGGATGATGTGACTATATATATATATATATAAAAATAAATGTGCACTTGTGGAAAAATTCTACTGTGTGAAATTAGTAGATATAATATTGTTGATAATTGAAACAATCTCAGTGGGTAAAATATTTACTAATAACACAGTGAATATGAAAATGTGGTTAACTAGGTTAAATTATTCTAATAACGTATTGTATGGGCGATACGACCCCTACGGAATATAATTAGAAATGTAAGTCTATGATTTAGTTGGATACATTATATATAACTAGGTTAGGATAGACGTACGTTAGGCGTGCACAATAGTGGAGAGGTGAGAATCTCATGTGAGAGTTCGAAACTAACATGCACATAATACTTGCATTATTGAAGTTTTAAATACTTGGTAAAACAAATATTTTTACAACTCGGGCTCTGACCCATTTCTTGCTATTATCCTCTCTTTTGCTATATTTATATTATATATCAGGTGCCCACCCAGAGGGTTACCAGACTTAGACGCGTGGATCGTTTAGCGAGCGACAGCAGTTGTGGGAGTTGCAGGTCCTTATACTTAGGTGCCTCTATCAGTTCCTTCTGTTCCATTAAGACACTTCATTTAGGGCATGTTTCTCCCATTCTCAGTCATTTAATTAGAGAATGTACTCACTTTACTTTAGTAATTTATTTCTTTTGCACTTGCGGATTTTATTGTTTGTTGGTTTGAGACTTTGAACTAGAATGTTTTATCCAGTCTGATTTATTTTAGTACTTGATTTATGTCCAGTATTTATTATATTTATGTGGAATGTGGATATATTATAACTTAAAGAGCGGAAATTTATTAATGGATTATTTGAGTATACTTAAAATTAAATGTTTTGACTCTTATCTTAATTATTTATTAGGTGATAAATAAAGAAATTGTTTTTCAACAGTGATGCTAAGAATGAACCAACCGGTCACTTCAGTTTAATTTAATAAGGAACTGATCACCTGGTATTTAATTAGGTGAGGTGTCACATCATAGTCGGTACGAACTGGCAGGAAATGGGCCACTTTGTTCAGTCAATCCACTATCACCCAAATGGAATCGTAACCTTGCTGCGACGTCAGAATCCCTGTAATAAAATGCATTGGGATGCTTTCCCACTTCCACACGGGAATCTCTAGTGGTTGTAGCATCCTAGAAGGCCTCTTATGGCCAACTTTCACCAGTTGGCAAATAACACACTTCGAGATGAACTCTTCTATGTCTTGCTTCATCCCTGACCACCAATACTATCTCCTCATGTCTTGGTACATCTTATTCCCACTAGGATCTATCGCAAAGCTCAAATCGTGGGACTCACTCATCACTGTATGTCTCATACCCTCATCCTTTGGCACTATAAGTCTCCCATTAAAATGTAGACCACCCTCTGATCTAACCGAATAGGACTCCGTACACACGGCTAATAACTGACATACTCGGTCTTAATAAAACCGATCTTCTGCCTGAGCTTTCACTACCCTCATCATAATCTTGGAAGTTATAGTCAAAACTACCATATATGCTCTGGCGATCTCATCATCGTGTCAAAGTTCACTCCACTTTGCCTTTCAGACCTCTGCTAACTCCCCCGTAGACAGTCAGCTCAATGCATCTGCCACCACCTTAGACTTACCAGGATGTCACTACATATCAAACTGATAGTCCTTCATGAATTCTAGCCACCGCCTCTGCCTCATATTCAGATCCTTCTGTGTGAAGAGATACTAAAGTGACTTATGATCCGTGAACAATGTGAACTGATCTCCTAGTAAATAATGTCTCCATATCCTCAAAGCAAAAATGATCGTTGCCAACTCAAGGTCATGGGTGGGGTAATTCTTCTCATGGGGCTTAAGATTTTAGGACGCATAAGCTATAGCCCTCTCCTCTTACTGTAATACACCCCCAAGTCCTTGCAAAGATGCATCCATAAAGACCCGATACTCCACCCCACTTCTAGGAAATGCAAGTACCGGCACTGACGTCAACTTATCCTTCAGCTCGATAAAGGCTAGCTAATAGTGATCACTCTATAAAAATGGCACTCCCTTACGAGTCGGGTTCGTCAAAGGACCCACAATATTTGAGAGCCCTTTAATGAATCAGCGATAGTACCTAGCCAACCCCAAGAAACTATGAATCTTCGTCGGTCCCATGGGTTGTCCCCACTCCCTCACCGCCGATACCTTACTCAGATCTACTATAATATCCCTGTCCGATATGATGTGTTCGAGAAATTGTACCTCTCGTAGCCAAAATCCACACTTCCTGAATTTTGCATCAACTAATGGTCCCAAAATGTTTACAAGACCCTACATAAATGCTCCTCGTGTTCATAGACGACATTATGGTCTACTCGTATGACCCATACCGCGACAGGAAATTGGTCTTGGGAATATCCTCCTCACGAATACATAGCTGGTGGTAACCCGATCTCAAATCATTCTTTGGGAAGTAGGCAGCCCCTCTCAACTGATAACCTAGGTCATCGATCCTTGGTAATGATTACTTATTCCATATCGTGACTTTGTTCAACTCCCTATAATCCACACACAAGCGAAGCAAACCATCCCTCTTTTTCACAAACAACACCGGCGCACCCCACGGTGATGTGCTCTGCCGAATGAAACCCTAACCCAAGAGTCGTTGAATCTTCTCCCTTAACTCCCGCATCTTTGAAGGGTCCATATAGTACTGTGCTCTGGCAATTGGTCTCTCCCCCGGTGCTAGATCGATGACAAATTCTATTCCTTAGCCCAGTGGTAACCCGAGTATCTTCTGAAATACGTCCTCGAACTCCCTCACTACACGAATCGAGTCTAATGGTACTACTATCTTCTATGAGGTTTCCTCCTTAATGTAATATAAGTGGGTGTGTGATCCACCCTCGAGCAGAGGCATCACCACCAGGAACATTTCCTTCCCCGAAATAGAGTACACTGTGGTCCTCTCATAGCAATCTACTATCGCTCTGTAGCTGGCTAACCAGTATATCCCTAGAATAACATCATACTCTCCATATCTAACACTAGGAGGTATGCTGCTAGACTCAGTCTCCCAATCAAGATATATACCCCTCTACATACTAAGTGAATGAGTGACCCGCTACCCAATAGTGACTCCACACATATAAGGCGAGTGTCGAGTGTTTCTAAAAGACTGGAAACTCGAGTAAATTTAGTGGCAATAAAAGAGTATGATGCTACCATATTAAAAATTACCCTACCCTTAGGCCCGTGGATAGGAAATATATCGTCTACTGCTGGCGGAGCTTGAGGTACTAGAGGCATAGGTACATTTCGGTCGTTATACACGTGCCTATAGTGCATCTGACCTTACTATTGATGCGGGGTCGGTGCTGGTGCTGGAGGTAAAGGAGCCTATTGCCCCTAATGGGCACATTATTGTGGGCAATGTCTCCTCTTGTGACCTTGCTAGACACATATAAAGCACTGTCCCGAAAAAGGTCTCGTCTGACCCTGCTGGCCCTTTTGTTGTCCTTAATAACCACGACCCTGTTGTCACCTTTATTTTTCCCTTGGCCCTGATATCCCTGAGGAACCTGATGGTGCTGATTTGGACCCTACTGATCCTGCCTAAATCCCTAACCCTCTGGTTGTTGGTCCCCATATCTTAATCTCTTATTCTAACTCCCCTATCGATAATCCTTTCCCTAGTGTCTCACTGCCTGCTGTTGTGGGGGTGACCTACCGGTACTACTGCTCTTTGACCTACTAGGATGAATCGTCTCCCCTGATCTCTCGCTCCCCCTCAAATGGAAGCGATGGTCCTGACAGTGTAATAATGCATCATTAACAACATCCATATAAGTCGCCAATGCAGGATTACCGATCAAATGATGCCTGATCCACGTTGCTCACCTCATCTGGCATAAAATTTTCCAAGCGGGTGATCTCCTTCTCATATATTGCTACCGAGCGATCTCCCTATGATACCTCCCCAAATTTCCTTCGCATATCTTCCTCCACTGGTGGTGGGAATATTTGCGCTCAAACCGCACCCAAAACTCTATGATAGTCATATGGTCTCTCTCATCGGCGGTGGTAACTGACTCCCACCTTTACAAAGCGGCTCCAGACAGCCTGGACATTACTAACATCTGCTTTTGCATATGCATACAATCCACCATGCGCAGGTGGCGCTGTATATTCTTTTTCCACTGGAAAGCCTCAATAACATCCTAATTTCCCTGAAACTCAGGCGGATGTCCCTTCTGAATGGTCTCTCTAACTCTCTGCCAAGTGAACGGCCCTGCTTGGGAAAGGATCTCTACTGCCACTGGTTGCTGTGCTTGGGGATGAGGGAAATGGGCTTCCATAGCTCTCATGCCTGTGTCGACCGCCTAGGCCACTATCACTAACACGTGTTCAGTCCAAGTCATCTTTGGTGGTGGATGTGGTGGCGGCACCTGTGGCTCCTGATGAGCCTCCCTCGTCTCATCCTTGGACCCTGCCCTCTCAAATCGCTGTCTCCTTGGTGGCATCTAAAAACAAATCAAATTTGTATAAGTACACAATTTATGCAAAAATCTAGTAGCGGAAGCACGATATCTCAAACACGCAAGGATAAAACAACAATCCTAATAATAGGGCTCTATATCAAAAGAACAAAATGTTGAAATCGTAGTAAGTCATACAGATCTTATTGGACACTAGAACCTGATGCACTAATACCATCGGTGACGCCCCGCCTAATCAAATACCGGGTGATCATGCCCTTATTAAATTAATATAGGATTTACAAAATGGTCCATTCTTAGCATTACTGTCGAAAATAAAATTAATTACTAATCACCTATTAGTTAATTAAGCCAATGCCAAATTTTATCTTACATTAAATATAATAATAATAAATGTTAACAAACTAACTTAAACCATCCACAATATATAGAATCCAAACCATGATAAGATATCATAAATGAATGCCATGTCGATATAATCATCAACCATAAAAATCCAAAACCAACTGATAATCCAAAAATGAAAATGAACTAATGTCTGAACTGAAACTGAATAAGTACTGAAGGACAATATGTCCATGATGAAATACTAAACTGAAATCCTACACTAGCTCATAATGAATAATGGGAGCGTCTAGGCAAAGTCCTACGAACATCCACCTGTATCGCAGTTGCGTCTCCTTGGAACGAAATATCAAGTCCGACGCCCTTGTGGCTGGACACCTAAAAGGTTTTAAAAATATATATTATAGCAAGGAGTTAGAACTCAAAACATTTAGAAAATATTTAGCAAGAGTTTATAATAGCTCAAAAATTAGTTATTGATTACACATGTTAGGTTAACGTATACTTTCTTGAGTTTTCCTCACCTCTCAGCTATTGTGCATGCCTAATGTTTCTACTTAGCCTACCCAGCCATACTACCCAAGCTAGTTAGACATAAGTATCTAAATGGACTACTTTCCATCTATAAGTCCCCTTACTGCCTATATAGTATGCAAATCGATTTGACATCTCTAGTATGTTATAATCATTTTAATTATCATTTCTCACATGTTATCTTTTTATAATTTAATTAAGTCTCTCTACTTAATTCGCTATTCAAATACATATCATCTAATGGCCTACCATTACACATAAGAAGATTATTCATACGGTATATATTTCACACACAACATATACTATAAGCATATACTTTGATATAACGTCCTTGTATCACACATTTGGGAATAATAGTTCGGAATTTCTCCTCTAACCTGGTTCGGAATGTCAACATGGTTCGGAATGTATCATCGAACTTGGTTCGTAATGTTTCATCGAACTTTTCAATCGGGTATATAATAAGTATTCACTCCACCTATAATTAAATCATTAGGTATACACACAACCTAATTATTCATGTTCGTACATAGTATATTTCTCTTGAATACTCACCGTACATATTACTTTACGATTTACCTCACTATCGTATTTATTTGTGTATTCACACGACTCTTAGGGTCCTAGTTACCCCTTTATTAAATTTTAGTAGTTAAATAAATATTTACCATACTGGTCTACTTATTAATTGATTTGAAATTCTCATAATTTGTTATCTTTCACTCCGATAAAATACGACATAATTTAACCCAAATTCATCCTCATCTTAATTCTCTCAATAAAACTAAATTACCACCTTATCACAGGCCTACTGCAATATAATAAATCCCTCATTATTATATTAATAAGTCCCAAAAGTTTCCCCAGACAAAATTTAGGAATTCTAGGCTTAAAAGGATAAATCTTTTATTTTCTGGGAAACCGAATCGATTCGCTAGGAGGTCGAATCGTTTCGAAATGGTACTGTTCGTCTTCTTCGTCCAGTTCGTGCGTTTTCCACCATTTTCATTTATCAAACTTACATAATACTTCACCAAAATCACAACCAAATTTCCTAAACCAATTATACATGTCTTAGGAAGATTTATAACGTAAATCTCACATCAAAACATTACGATTCAAGATTAAGAATAGATTAAATCATCAAATCATTAAAATCCCTAGGTTTTCATGTTATTCCTCTATATTTCAACATAACCCAAATATATTTCGTAGAGATAATCATATTCCTACTGATTTTAAATCATCTACAAGCATCAAATTAAACTACATGGAAATCCTACCCTTAACATGAGTTTAATTAATTATTTACTTTCAAGATCATCAATTTATTCACAAATAAATCAAACCCTAAGCACATGGGTATTATAACTTCAAGAAATCTGTATATAAACACTTGCCTTAACATATGGGGTATGATATTGTGAAGTTGATGATGTATTTGTGTTCCGCTCTTCCAATTCTCACTCTCTAATTGATTGTGTTGCAAGAATAAGGTGAAGGGCTTCAAAATTTTCCTCAAAAGCTCCAAAATTCCGCTCCTCTTATTCGCTAATGTTCTCTCTGTGTTTTCAGCATTGTTAACCTTAACCCCTTCTATCTAATATCTTATATAGGGTTGTAAATTTCGTAGGTCTCTAAACCTCCTTATGTCAAATGATCGAAATGCCCCCAATTGGTGCCGATTTGGCCTAAAATTCACCCGGGACCCAAACTATACCCTTGGGCATACTATTCTGACTATTTTGACTGTTTAGGAATCATTAGTGACCTATATATTATCATCCGAGTCACCTAAAATATATTTCTCATCTCGACCTCAATTTAGTCTACACGCGACTCCCGGATGAGATATACTCAAATACACCCATATCACTTGCTATGACATAATTCAATAATCTTTAATTATTTAATATTCACACTTTGTAAATTTCATTTCATAATATTAATTAGTATCTATCTCTCGATTAATATTTACAAATCACATTTATTATTTAATCACATTAAATTACAACACACATGTAATTTAACTAAAATGTATGTTTTAATTAATTCCCAAATTAATTAAATTTTAAATACATAGAATTATGGGGTATTACAATGTTTAAACCATGTAGTAGGATTTTAGGGCTTAAAATACATCTTCTCGTGCATATAAACCTGTAGTATTTTGATGTTAAACGTATAAACAAGTTTAGACAAGGTTTTGTTGGGTTTAAACAAGAAATAACATAAGTTAAAATTTTAGTCTTCAAAATGTGTGTGATTGGGACTAAGAGATATAATGAGAATGATGTTAAAAGACTACATGCCAAGTAAAAAGAAATGGCAATTTTCTTATAAAAGTACTCTCAAGGGTGAACATGGAAAAGTTAGCATGCAACTTAGTAACGTTGAAAATGATTAACACTTATGGAGCTAAATAAGAATCAATGATGTAAAAGTATTTCCAACATTGATCCAAGTGTAAAAAGGTGTCAAAAGGGTTAAAACACTTAAGAAGTTGGTATGAATAACTTAGTAGTGTTCTTGGTCAAATTAATACCTGTAAAAATAGAGTAAAAGGTGATTTTGAAAACAATTGGGTAAAATGACAATTTTACTTAAAGGGGAACATTTTCATGAAATAAAAATGTTTGAAAGGGTGTTACACAAAGTGGTCCTAAATGAATATGATTTTTGGAATAAAAATCGAGGTTAAAGTGTAAAGGATATGAAATGGTAAATTTTCAGTGTAACACAAATTGGGGCGATAAAGTTCTGGGTTTTGGTTTTGACCGGGTAAAAGGAAAAGTGGAATAAAGTGAAAATGTTGAAAATATTGAACACATTGGTAAGATAATGATAGTGGATAATGACGGGTTAAATAATTAAGCAAGTCTATGCTGTCCCTAGGGTGAAAACCCTAAAAAGCTACTGCAGTTTACTTGGCGCTCGGTGTCGGGGGGTGAAATTTTGTGAAACCGTGGGTATACGTGTGCTGTGACGGGTGTATGTCGATGGAATCCCTAAACAAAATGCTAAGTGATGAATTGAATATTTATTAAAGAAGCATGAATGAATGATATTGATTCATTGATATCTTAATGCAAGAATATAGCATTAACTGTTTAATGTTCACGTGGTAACATGGGATTATTAAATAAGATGACTAAATGATGTTTAAGATACTTAATAGAGTTTGAATCATAATAAACACAAGAACGTGTTTTAAAGGATTTTCAAGGACTAAATGAGTGTTTTCTAACACGATGAATGCGTGTGTTGAAATGATGTTTTTCAATGAAGATACCAAAATATGTTTGCATGAATAAAAAGGGTGATTTTGGTAAATGAATGGGTTTGAATAAATTAAGTGCATAGGTTTCAAGTGTTGAAGAGGGTGTGTTAAATAAAGTGAGAAATGCTAAATATGAATAAAAGACTTTTTTATAAGGTTAAGGTAAATTAACCTGGATAAGTAAGGCTTTCGAAAGTAAAATGGTTAATGCATTGGAATATGTAATTTTTCAAAGGTGTATATATATATATATATATTTTCATGCATGTGAATCTAGTGTGTGAGTATCCTTTTTGTTATTTGTTTCTATACTGCTTTATAAATTCCCACTAGGCATAGGCTCACATCCTTGCTTTGTTATGGCAGGTTGGGTGCGGTTTCATATTTTGAGGGCGTTATAGAGGCAAGTACATTATTTATATTTACGTTAGTAGTTGTGTTTACTTGGACTTTGGGGTGCTTCCCATGGGTCCGCCATGTAGGTTATTTTGAAACTGGAATCGCATGCTAACAAGTAAAACGTTAACTGAAATAAAACTGAAATAACAATATTATACAGGTTGTTCCATTGCACTTCATATCTAACGCTCGGGTCAGATCAGGTTCACTCACGGGTAACCCATAAATCTGGGTCGAGGCTTTATAAGTCCTTTCTGATTCAAGACTTCAAATGGATGGTTCTTCAAGTGAGGTGTACAACAGTGAGTGGTTAGCTGTTGATGAGTGGGTTGTTCTGAAGTGGCTATCTATGGTGCCCCTTGCATTGGGCAATGAGAATTCTGTTGATTTGTTTGAGCATGTAGCTAATGAGCGTATCTTATTATGCAATCCCACATATCACCATTCGTCTAGGGTGAATAAACCTAATGGCTATGTAAGTACGACGAATTTTGGTATTCCAATGTATTTTTCTCTTTCTTCCTTATGCTAATGAAGGGTTTTTCTTCTGTTTTCTTGCAGACTGACATAGCTCCTTTGAGCACTCGGTCTCAGACGACAACTGGGTTGAAGTAAGTTTGGGAGAATATCCCTATTATTGTGCTCCATATGGTATTTTACGTTGGGTTTGGCCCATTGGCACAAGCTTTGGTTGAGATACTGTGTTCCACTATGTTGTTATGTGCTATTGGGGAGAAGTTGAGGGACACTACCCACACATTCCATCTTGGATTCGGGGGGGGGGGGGGGGGGGGAGGACCATTACTCCCATTGACGTCCAGTAGCTGTTGGGGATAGATTGTGAAGGATTCCAGATAGTAGTGGATCGGATATTGAGCGTGACACCGAACGCGGTGCAGGAAAATTTGGGAGACGTGGGTAGAATCATATCGAAGGATTCTATTCGTATTTCTATTGTAGGAGGGTAGTGAGACTGGGGTCTATGAATAACTGGAAAGGGTGAGGCGTGACCTACTCCAATGGACGCTGCCTTCAAGGTCTTCAAGGTCTCCTAGTGCAACTTCTGAAGAAAACTTCTCCTTCTGGTAACAATGGAACTCAAGCTTCAACTCACTCCCTGCAAGAAGATGAACTTTCCAGAAAAAATAGCAATTTTCTCAAGGGAAACACCTGAGAGTGATGGCTGTCAGTGGGGAGTGAAGGAACAAGGCACTCAGCACTATGAGAATGAGCAGGGAGAGAATACTTAGGTAGGTCTGGTGATATTTTGGCAGAGTAACAGTGCAACTTCTATTTTCTCTCTATTGACCTTGCCCAGAGGTCTATTTATACATGGGCGTTAGGGGTGAGCTGGCATTTTTTGGGCTCCAAAATTGAGAGAGTTGGTGGGGAACAATGTATGAAGTGTACCATTTGTCCCTACCTGTGGCAGCCTACCTGTCCCCTCTGCAGGCGCCACCTGGCACCGACCAAAGGTCAAAAAGCACATATGTCCCCTAACGGAGACAAAATATCAGATTTGGTAATTATCCTTTGAAACGGTAACTTGTGGTGAAATTTTGCAAATCTTGAGAGAGGGAACCTTAAGGACTCCTTTCCTCTAAAAAATGTTGTTTTTCTTGAGAGGGACCTTGAGGACCCCCTCTTCCGGAAAATTCATTTCTTTGTAAAGAGTTTATTTCTTGTGAGTAGACAGCTCTTTGGCTGCTCACTTCACTTGTGACTAAGTGTGCAGTGTGTGTAGTCTCGAGTGACTTCTGGGTCTTCCTACTAGTATTCTCTCAATCCTATAGTGCTAAGTAGTTGAGCTTGCTCAACATACCTTGTCCCTCAGCCACCAAGCCAAAACTCCCAGGAGGTCCCAACGCGCCTGTTCGAGCCCTGCTTGCTCGACTAGGCAACCTGTACAAGAATGTAAAGTGTTAGTGCTGTTGTTCATTTAGAGACTGATGTTTCATGCTGAGGAGTTGTTCGTGATAACTTCTCTCTCAATATGAGTTTCCGTCGAGACCCCTGTAGCAGCACTTCTTGAATAACATTTCTGCAGTGACCCTTGCAGTGGCACTGAGCCTTGCAGTGACGGTGACTCTCTCGACTGTCATTACTGCAGTGACATTTGAATGTTATTGCTGTAGTGACCCTTGTTGTAGTGGCGCTAACGCTTGAAGCGGCGTCGACACTTGCAGTGGCGCGGACACTTGCAGCGATGCCGGCACTCGAAGCGGCGCTGACCTTTGCGGCGGCGCTGACACTTGCAGCGGCGCAGACACTTGAAGCGGCGCTGACACTTGAAGTGGCGCCGACACTTGCAGCGGTGCGGACACTTGCGGCGGCGCTGACACTTGCAGCGGCGCTGGCACTTGAAGTGGCGCCGACCCTTGCAGCGTCATTGACACTTGCGCTGACCCTTGCAATGGCGCAGACACTTGCAACGACGCTGGCACTTGAAGCGGCGCCGACCCTTGCAGCGGCGCGGACACTTGCAGCAGCGTAGACACCTGCAGCGGCGCTGACACTTGTAGCGGCGCAGGGACTTGGAGCGGTGTTGGCGCTTGCAACGGCACCGACACTTGCGGCGGTGCTGACCCTTGCAGCGGCGCTGGTACTTGAAGCGGCGTCGATACTTGCAGCGGCGCGGACACTTGCGGCGACGCTGGCACTTGAAGCGGCGCCGATCGTTGCAGTGGCGTAGACACTTGCGGCGACGCTGGCACTTGAAGCGGCGCCGACCTTGCGGCGGTGTAGACACTTAAAGCGGCGCCGGCACTTGCAGCGGCGCGTCTCACTTGCGACAGCGCTGGCACTTGCAGCGGCGCTGGCACTTGAAGTGGCGCCGAACTTTGCAGCGACGTAGACACTTGCGACGGCGCTGGCACCTGAAGCAGTGCTGACCCTTGCGGCGGCGTAGACAGTTAAAGCGGCGCCAGCACTTGCAGCGACGCGTCTCACTTACGACGGTGCAGGCACTTGCAGCGGCGCGGACACTTGTGGCGGCGCTGACACTTGAAGCGACGTCGACCCTTGCAGCGACGTAGATACTTGAAGCGGCGCTGGCACCTGAAGCGGGGTCGGCCCTTGAAGCGGCGCTGACCCTCGCAGCGGCGCACAACCTTGCGATGTCTTTTGGACTTCTGGGTGACCCTCGCGGGCGCCTCTCGGATGTCATTAATAAAAGAGGCATTTTTATTTTATTTTATTTGGTTTTTTTTATTGATAGACACCCATCTACATTAGCCCCTCGTGCAAAGATTTTTTAGTTGGGTAGACTAAAAAAACATTGTACGCTATAAATCTGATTTCAACAATTATATATATATATATATATGTTTTTTTTCTGAGGGACCCTAGGATCATTAACTGCGATGTCCCTTTATCCGAGGTTTTTAATTTTTTGAAAACCCACGCGTTAGTGTGGGAATTGTTATCTCGTCATTTGGAAAAAAAGGTCATCACCTTTTTGCCTTCCTGCACGTTTTCCCATTTTGGTGCAAAAAAACATAAGCCCCTCTTCTTGGGCTCTTTCATCTTCTTCAAAAAACATAAGACACTTTTGGGTTTGTAGTGAGAGAGAGTGAGAAAGGGATTTTTTCAAACACCATAGCCACCCATTCCCTCATTTTTTTTTCAGCTTTTCCAACCACCATAGCCTCTCATCCATGGATTCTAATCCAAGCAATAATTCTTCAAATGTAGACCCCTCCAAAACCTCCATGGTTTTAAGTTCTATACCTTCTTCCTTGCCCATCTCAACGGTTCCGGCCGTCCCTATTACAGCCGTCGACGCCTCCGTGCTACCTGCCCTCTTTCCATCGGTTGGAGGTTCGAGAACCTTCATGGGTTCCTCGCGATTTACTTCTGCGGACCATGTTCAAATCTCGGGTATCTCGAGCAGCGGAGCTTAGTTGGAGATCGGTATCTCGCCCGCCCCCTTTGACATGGCTGTTGACGAGGGCCCGGAGCGAATGGACCTCTCGTCCGAGGGTCTCTCGCCCGTTGTCTTGGGTTCCGATAAGCAAATCAGTTGCATTGGGAGGGGTATCTCGACCTCGGTTCACGAAATTTATCCATTTGGTTTGGATAAGGGTATCTCGAGCAGCGGAGCTCAGTTGGAGATCGGTATCTCGCCCGCCCCCTTTGATATGGCTGTTGACGAGTGCCCAGAGTGAACGGACCTCTCGCCCGAGGGTCTCTCGCCTGTTGTCTTGGGTTCCGATAAGCAAATCAGTTGCGTTGGGAGGGGTATCTCGACCTCAGTTCACGAAATTTATCTATTTGGTTTGGATAAGGGTGTCTCGGAAATGTCTGGCGCCAACAGCGGTTCCTCGCACGTTGAGCTAGGCGCGGGGAGTTCTTTGTCCAATGAGCTTGGGGGGAGGGGGGGTCTCAATGCCCGTGAACTTTTCTAAATCAGATGGGGTTTCGACCCCCTTTTTTCGCGAGGGAACCCTTGCAACGAGAGAAGCGTCTCGACGCCTGGTTTAGTGCCTACGGGTTTCTCGTCCGTGCAAGGGGGTGTCTCAACAGGTATTAGTGCTGGCGCAAGCATCTCGACCTCGGGTGTCTCGATGCCTTTGACTGTTTCTGAAATGGGTATTTCAGCTTATGGCAGCATGGTGACCTCTCGTCAGCAGTCGGGGGCCTCGCGACTTGGCCTCGCGTCCATGGGTCTCTCGTTCGTGCAAGGGGGTGTCTCGACATTTTGTCACCTCGAGGGTTCCGTGACCCAGGGTGTCTCGCCGATTATTGGTGTTACGGAGAGCATGCCGCTGACCGGGGGCTTTTCACATGATTTTGCTCGGGTTTCTGCCTCCACTTCTTTTTTTGCGACAGGGGACCCACAGGGTCCCTCGCTCGGAGTCCCCACTAGGATGAGTTCTTTTCTCTAGCCAATGGCTCTTGGTGGTTCATCAGCTACGCCAACCTCTTCTCAGGCATGGAAGGACTATATGCATATTCGCCAAGGGCGAGACTTTGGTATTTATCGTCGTGCTCCTTTTTTTGGTCCTGCTGACAGTTTCATGATTTCACTTTCTGATTTTGGGGAAAAAATTTCGGGTGCTGTTCTCAAACGTTCTCATGTGGTGTTAAGTGAGTATGCTGACCTTCCTACTATTTCTCCAGATTCC
This sequence comes from Sambucus nigra, assembly GCA_949130495.1. Lineage (NCBI taxonomy): Eukaryota > Viridiplantae > Streptophyta > Magnoliopsida > Dipsacales > Adoxaceae > Sambucus > Sambucus nigra. Next base: position 460,513,518 of record OX422211.1, on the reverse strand, counting down.
ATTCTCCCAGTCCGCGTTGACCGCGGTGACTTTCCTTATTCCAACGTTGAAGTTAAAACCCCGGGTGGACCCACAGAGGAGTGGGCCAGCTGGGTTGATTGTGTTCTGAGCGTTCCTGATTATGTGGCTATTCTTAGGGAGGTGGGACTCTTTACCGCCGTTAGCAGCCTAAAGTCTTGCACCATATTTAAGCATGGTTCTTCGCTCAATCTCTTATTGTCTCGGTGGAGTATGGAGTCTCACACCTTTGTCACAGGCTGGGGGGAATTTACCCTTACCCTAGAAGATATATGTGAATTGTACGCCCTTCCTTTCTTTGGGCAGCAGGTCTTTTTTGATGACTGCGAGGACTCCTTAGAGCAGGAGATGGTGGGGGAGTTACGGTCAGCTCTCGGAGAGTGCTCGAGGTATGTGGCCATAAATATAACTGGTCATTCCAAGCATTCCTTTGCCAAATGGCAAAGATACTGGTTCAGAGATTTTGAGCAGTTGCAGAAGGGGGAGACTTCTCGTGCAGCCCCCAGATCCCAGGATGGTCCTAAGCTTCACTCTCCTTGCACATTTAGCCTCTTTCCTCGTTACGTTTCTGGCTCGGTTCCTTCTACCAGGTAAGCCCGAAGACTGTCCTCGCGAACTTCTTTTTAGATTGGCTGTACGGTTGTCTCGCGGTAGGTCGGTACCCATGGCTGCCCTGACCTTAGGTTCTCTTTACACCTGGATGGACCGAGCACACATAGATGTAGAGAGGTCCTGCGGTCGGTATGATGTTGCTAATCATGCCAACGCCCCTCTCTTGATGGCCTTTTTGTTTGAGCATTTCCCCCACTTTACTTCAGGGGCTCACGCTTGTCATAGCGACGTTGCGAGTCTTCTTCGGTGGCATAAGAAAACTCCCAAGCAGTCTCTGGGAATGTTGATTGATGATATCAAGGAGTTTCAGTTTCGGCCTTACACCAGGCGCCCTGGGGGTACTTTCAGCTGGCTTTCTATCCCCGACGACATCGGGACCTTCTATTTCCCTTCAGCAGTGGGGTCGGTTTCCACGTATCCTCATATTAATGTGGTGACGATGCTCTTACCATGTCACCTCCCTTCTTGGACCGAGTTAGGTCCGCGTGCTGAATCTTATCATTTCGAGAGGGCAAGACGACAGTTCGGTTATGATCAGGGCGTTCACGCCCCTCCTATTCCTACCTACAACAGTCATTCTGAGGCATTTTCAGAGGCGTGTGCTGGCTTTACTCTTCAGGGATTATTCCATAGGGTCAGTGGTTTGGGTGGCCTCTATGTGCCTCCCTCCGATTATCATCCTTCATTCACTTCATCTTGGTTCCTTCTTTGGCAGCAGCAGGTCCGTCTTATCCAAGAATGTGTAGTTGGCCCTCCTCATGAGACTAACCCCATTAAATATACCAGAGCTCAGTTTTTGGTATCCTTGGTTTCTCAGCACCACCTCCACGCCGCCCTTGGAGCATGCCATTCCCATTTTAGTGAAACCTCTCATTGACGAGTCACTTCCGTCTCCGCCGGCTGAGTTTCCCCCTGTGAAGTCTAGAAACCAACCGAAAAGCAGAGGGAAAACGAGCACCTCTACTACAAGCAAAAGGAAACACCCTGACGCCGACGTATCCAATTTTGTTCCTGCTACTACTGCTTCTCCTCCTTCTTCTCCTGTGAGGACCCAGTCTGCGAAGAAAAAGAAAGGAGATGGCGCTGGCATGGCTGCTTCCTCTATAGTGGATCAAGAGTCTGATACTGGCAATCTTGGGGCGGGGAAGACTTCCCAAGTAGTGAGAGGGAAAGGCTACTCTTCACCGAGCCTTGCTTCCCAAGAGGCGCGGGTCGCGTCTATTCCCATTGCGGAAGGTACTATATCACGACATTCTTTACTTAGTGGAACTGGTTCTCTCGGAGTTTCTTTATCTCGCTCCCCTTCATTGGAAGAGGATCTAGTTGATTATGGGAGCACCCATTCCTATGACGACCATAGTTCTTCTTCGGGTGATATGGGCGGCCTGGGTTTCCATAGAGAAAGCACTACTGACACTTATGCTTTGTTATCAGTCTCCAGAGAGTCTTCTAGTGATGATGAGGCCTCCCATTCTCCTGGGGGGGTTAGCCCCACCCATCTCCCCTATAGCCAGACTACGTGCCCTGCTACTGTAAGCGTTCTCCCTTTACTTGTCTATATTTTTTTTGCATATGATTTTCTTTCTTCCCCTCATTATATATTTTTTTATTTGTCAATCAAAGCATTCTGTTATATTTGTGCAGGTCATTTCCGTAGAGGCAAGTAGTTCTCCTCTTCCCCCACTACGACCGACGCCCTTTCAGCGGGAGAGGAACTCCATGCTCATTTCTTCCCGAGGCCTGTTTAGAGAGTTTTGCTGTCTTCTTAATTCTTTTACCATCTGTTGTAATTTATTCGTCTTCTAACTGCCTTTTGGTTGCGTACACTGTCATTTCCCCGCAGCTTTCATCCGTGCACTTTATTGTCACCAGGACCACCCCTGTGGCTTCCCCTTCTCCTCAGGTATGCCTCGCTATTTTCAAAACTTTCATTGTGCCATTTTCTTTTTTAATTCTTCCTTTTATTTACCCATTTATCATGCGTAGAGAGTTGTGTCTTCGGGCGTTGTCACCCCATCTTCTCTTGTCTCGACGGTGGGCGCTTCTGCAGCTGAGCCCCTGGAGGCCTCTTCACCTGAGGTACGCATTTTTTACTTTTGAATATTTATTTCTTTTTAATAGGAGTCCTAATGGATCTTGGACTTTCTTCTCAGGGAGGGGCTCCTTCCTTACCTGGCGTTACCGTCCCGGGTTTATCCTCTTCAGGGAGAATTTCTATCCCCAGGATCCGTGGATCTATGGACGGTAGACCTTTGGTTCAGGCGATCTCTCATGGCTCGATATTTACTGTGGCTTCAACCAGCGAGCCTACGCTTCAGGTCAAGGCCTTTTCGCTGAAACATGGAATCTCTTACTCCTCGATCACACGATGAATAACATACTTTCATTCTTTGGAGGCTATCAACACAGCCCCTACTGCACCGACCGTCTTTTTTCGCACTTCCCCTTGGATGGGGTTCAGGTACTCTCTTATTTTATTAGTTCTATATTTCTTTTTTATTCAGACTGTGCTTATCGTATCCCTCTTTTACTTTATCGCAGTTATCCCTTGGCGCTGTTTCGAATGCGGCTCCTGCCACTATCTCTTCAGCAGCCTTTATACATGGGCCAGTTTGTCCTGTTATCGTGCCCCTTCAGGTAGGTGTCCCTGTGGTGCTTTTTTTTAGAAGTTTCCCTCTCCCTCTTTTTTTTCAGTTGAAGTATTCATCATTCATGGAATAACTGATTTGTTAACTCTCGCCCTTTCTTGTCACTCGCAGCCTCGCCTACCCCTCGCGCCCTCCGTCGCTGAGATCGTTCTTTCGGAAGTGCCTGAGGTTGATGTAGCTTCTTCACTGGTCACTGAGACAACCCCTTCTGGAGCATCGATCAGTGTTGCTACCCTTATGGTAGCCCCTGCTCCTCCTTCTATGACCGTTATGGAGGGCGTTATTCAGGTACCGTGTATAAGAGTATCTACTTCTCTCGTGTCATTCTTATGTTTCTCTTATTTTGTTTGAATTGCGCAAGCATTCCCCTCTTCACCTTTGTTACATTGTCTCCAGGTGAGCGAGGTTGCTCTGATGACTAAGGAGCCGGATGATTTTGCTCCAATACTAGTGGAGTTAGAGAATGAGATGGCTGCGAGAGAGGTATTAAACTATCATACTCTCTTTTTACTATTTCCCTTCTTTTCTTCTTGCGTGTACTCTGCAAGCGTTCTCATTTCCCCTTTGTTTTATTGTTTCCAGGTGTATGAAAGTACTCCGTTGACTGTGGAGTCTGGCAGTGGGGCAACTGCGAGAGAGGTATTAAACTGGCATACCCTCTCTTTTTACTATTCCCCTATTCTCTTCTTGCGTATACTGTGCAAGCATTCTCATTTCACCCTTGTCTCATTGTTTCTAGGTGCATGAGAGTACTCCGTTGACTGTGGAGTCTGGCAGTGGGGCAAATGCGAGAGAGGTATTAGACTGGCATACCCTCTCTTTTTACTATTCCCCTCTTTTCTTCTTGCGTATACTGTGCAAGCATTCTCATTTCACCCTTGTCTCATTGTTTCCAGGTGCATGAGAGTACTCCTATGCTTGTGGAGTCTGGCAGTGGGGCAACTGCGAGAGAGGTATTAGACTGGCATACCCCCTCTTTTTACTATTCCCCTCTTTTCTTCTTGTGTATACTGTGCAAGCATTCCCATTTCAACCTTGTCTTATTGTTTCCAGGTGCATGAGAGTACTCCGGTGACTGTGGAGTCTGGCAGTGGGGCAACTGCGAGAGAGGTATTAGACTGGCATACCCCCTTTTTTTACTATTCCCCTATTTTCTTCTTGCGTATACTGTGCAAGCATTCTCATTTCGCCATTGTCTCATTGTTTCTAGGTGTATGAGGGTACTCCGATGACTGTGGAGACTGGTAGTGGGGCAACTGTGGAGGGAGATCATAGTTCTGAGTTCACTCCTTTGGTCGGTGACGCTGATTCTGGTGGGGAGTCTTCTTTTCTTTCTTCTGAGGCGGGGTCTCGTCACTCCGATGGCGATGATGAAGCAGAGGATGCTGCGACTATTTCTAGTAGGCTATGGCGTAAGGAGTTACCAGGCCGATTCAGGGTACATGAGCGTCAGCTCTTGGATCTCATCTTGGAGCACCATCCCGAGACGTTCACTTCTCAGAGTGTACTTCAGGTTGACAGTCTTACGGCCTTCAACCTAAGGGCTCTTGCCAGCCATGTTCATGAGTTCTTGGCTACCTCCCCCGCTAAGCTGACTAGCTCTTCTATTTTGCTATTCTTGGATGCCCTCCGCGACTTACAGCAGTTCTATCACTTTCGTTTGGATTGGCTTGACGCAGGGGTTCGCCCCTTTCCGAGTGTTCCTTTTCGAAAGATAGTGAGGTTTCACACTTCCCGACAGTCTAGAGTTGAGCAACGGCACGCTGAGGCTACGAGGATCCGGAATCAGATCGCCCTACTGTAGGTGAAGCTTGCCAGACTCGAGTCCGGCGATGAGGAGGATGAGGCTAAATTCGTCAGGTTGGAGGAAGAGTTTCTGCGGGAGGCTGGTCCGTCATACGATGGCGCCATCGCGCATGATGATTTATTTTTTGTGGTTTCTAGCAGATAGGCTACTTCTTGCTTTGTAGTGCTCAGAATTCTATGTGTGCATCACTTATCATTCCTGTATGAGACACTTTGTTTCTTCTGCACTTTATTTTTCCTTTGTTCTCCCTTTATACTGTGGGTGTTTGTTTTATATGACTTGCTCTAATTTCTATAAGCATTTAGTCTACTGGTGGCTACCCCATATACTGCGGGGTATTTGCATTGATATGAAAAGTTATGTATTATCATATTGTATATATTTTTGAAAATGCACCTCTTGTAGCTGTGAGGTGTTGGCATGTGACTTTCTTGGGTTGCCCCTCCTGTCTGTGGGGTAATTCCTGCACATTACTGCTTATAGTCGTAGAGGCTAGGTTGGAGAGGAGGGTGACCCCTGCCCCTTTCCGGAAGCCTGATTTTATTATAAAAAACTGTATTAATTTATGTCTGGGGGACTTTGCTCAGTATACTTTCTCTTAGGATGGACTTACCTCCCAAGTGTAGTGAGCAAAGTTCCTGATCTTTTTTTTGTACTCTCTTCTAACTTAATAGGGAGTGTATATGTATGTATAAATGAGCAAGCAAAGCAAATGTCAACAATGATCAAAAGTGTTGCTATTTCATTTCTTTACCTTTGTGCGCTGTTTACAGTGTAGTATTGCTCTTAAAAAAAAAATTACAAAAAACTTTTCTGGTATTGGAGCAATCCTCGAAATCCACTACAGACATGCAAAACACAAACAAAACTTGTTAGTTGTTACTAAACATAGTACCTCTTCAGCCACTTGAAGTTGATGGACTGGAAGCAATCACTCTCTGGTTCTGATATTTGGCAGTAGCCCGACTTCCCCACTCCTCTAACAACAAAAGGGCCTTCCCACTTAGGTTTGAATTTTGATGCCGACATGCTATGGAGATGGTGACTTGATGCTCGCAGGACTAGATCTCCCACCTGAAATTCCCTAGGCTTAACCAAGTTTATGTAGGCCCTGGACAGTTACTGAGTGTAGACTTTGAAATTCTCTCTCGCCTTGTCTCTGTGCTCGTCCAGCGCCTCCAGTTGCACATACCTTGGGTCTGGGATGAGCCCATTGCTAAGAGAAATTCTGGCTGAAGGTACCGCCAGTTCCACTGGTAGGACAACTTCGGTCCCATATACTAGAGATATGGGAGTGAACCCTGTTGGCTTTCTTTTCGAAGTACGGTAGGCCCATAACACCATAGGCAACTTCTCATCCCATGCTCCCGGCATGTCCTCTAGTATTTTCTTCAAAATATTTATCAGGGTCTTATTAGTAGCTTCTGCTTGGCCATTGCCCTTGGGGTAGGATATGGTTGAGCTATTATGCACAATCTTATACCTGTCCGTGAGAAGGGCCATCTCTTTGCATACAAATTGCTTCCCATTATCCGTTAGGATTACTTTGGGTATACTGAATCTACATATAATATACTCCTTTATAAACTGGGTTACCACTTGGGCGGTGACTCTCCTTAAAGGAATGGCCTCCGCCCATTTGGTGTACAATTCTGTAGCCACAATGATAAAAGCCTTGCCGTGAGATGCTGGGGCGATCTTTCCCACCAGGTCGAACGCCCATATGTGGAAGGGATAGGGGGCTGCCAAGCTTTATAGACTGACGGAGGGAGCGTGCACCATGTTTCCATTCACCTGGCATGCTCTACACTTTTTCACATATCCAATGGAGTCAGCCTCCATGGTCGGACAGTAGTATCCCAGCGTCATCAGTTGATCATACATCTTGGCGCCTCCCATGTGGGAGGGCTCATGAGCTTCTTTCAGCACCCTTTCCACTTCCTCTTTGGCTACGCACCTTAGCGCCTTCTCATTGTACCCTTTCCTATATAACTCTCCTTTGACCAAGTAGAAACGTGCTATCCTTTTTCTAAGGTAAATTTCATCCGCTCTCTCGGCGGGCAGCTCTTCATCTTTTAGATATGCTAGGTACGACTGTCTCCAATCTTCGAAGGCTTCCACGAAGTTAACCTCCGTCGGCTTTTCAAAATTAGCTTGGCACTTTAAACAACTTTGTTGCAAGCGGGCCGCTTCTACGCTCATGGCGGGCCAAAAATACCCGCTTCGCTGTAGTCGTCTGTAAAGGGGGATATCCGTATCTCCACAGTGCTTCTGGTGCATTTCTATTAACCTCTCCTTGGCTTCTTGCTCCCCTACGCACCTTGCCAGAAACCCTCCAGGACTCTTAAAGTAGAGAGTTCCCTGCAGCACATGATAGTTGGCTAACTCTAATATTTTCACTGTCCCTTCCCTCGTTTCAAGTTGCTTCTCTACCAGACGCCTCCAATCTTTCGGCTCGTTACTTGGGAATAAGGACTTTACGGTAGTAGGTACCGTTCTCCGCCTCACTGTGATGGTTGCTTCTGACTCCTCCATGTCCAACTTTTATGCTACGGTGGCGAGCGCGTCAAGGTGCCTATTCATCGTTCGCGCCTGCCTCTCCACAGTTACTTCCAAGAACAGTCCCATCAGTCGTTGGATGATGTGTCTGTACGGCGCTAAGTTGGCATGTTTAAGGGAAAACTCTCTATTGACCTTCCTTACTACCAGATTGGAGTCCCCTCGTATACACAGTGCCCTGATCCCTCTTCTGAGTGTTTCCAACATCCCTAGAATAAGGGCTTCGTACTCAGCTTCATTATTTGAGCATTTAAAATCTAACTTGAAAGAGAGGGTAATCTTCTCCTTCCCATCTGACAGTATGACGCCGGCCCCACCTGTTCCTTGAGCACTGGAACCATCAAACTCCATAAACCACTTCTTCACCTCCTCTGCCATGCATGCTTGGAAACTTTTTCCGGGTAGCTCTTCACTAGGTGGTTCTAAAACCCACTCGGGAAGTGGGCCAGCAGATCTGCTACTGCCTGGCTCTTAATGGCTTTAGGCACTACGCATTTTAGATCGTATTCTGACAAGATAAAAAACCACCTTGCTGCTCGTCCCACGAGTATAGTCCGCGCGAGGAGGTACTTAATGGGATCACACTTGGTGACTATGTGAACGGTGAAGGCTAGAAGATAGTGTCTCAACTTCTAGGCTACAAATACCAGCGCCAGGCAGTGTCTCTCAACGCTGGTGTATCTCAATTTTGTTTCGGATATTACTCTTGACAGGTAGTAGACCGACTTTTCCACTCCTTCCTTCTCTTGCGCCAAGAGGGCCCCTATCGACCTCTCTGTAGAAGTGAGGTAGAGCAGCAGTGGCGCTCTGGCTTCGGGGGGAATCATCGTGGATGGAGAGGCTATGATTTCTTTAATCTTCTTGAACGCACTCTCTTTCCTCTCTCCCCAAACCCACTTGGCTTTGTCTTTTAGTAGAGGTGCGAACGGATGAGTTACTTCTGCCAACGCAGGTATAAACGTCCGCAGGTAGGATACCTTTCCCAGGAAGCTCTTAAGTTGTCTCTGACTCTTGGGCGGTGGCATCATCACAATGGCTTTCATCTTCTTTGCATCCACTTGCACCCCTTGTCTATTTACCACAAAACCTAAGAATTTCCCTGCAGTAACCCCAAAGGCACACTTTGAGGGGTTCATTCTCATCTTATACCGACGACACCTTTCGAATACTCTCCTAAGATCCTGAATATGCTTGTTTTCTTTCCTAGACTTCACCACCAAATCATCCACATAGAATTATAGTATATCATGAAACAAGTCATGAAAAATTGCCATCATGGTTCGCTGGTATGTGGCTCCAGCGTTCTTCAGTCTGAAGGGCATGACTGTATAGTGAAAGTTCCCTAACGGTGTGCGGAAAGCAGTCTTCTCTACGTCGGCGGGGTCCATTTTAATCTGGTTATAGCCAACATACCCGTCCATGAAGCTATACATCTCATGTCCCGCGGTGGTATCCACTAAGCTGTCTATGCTGGGTAGTGGGAATTCACCCTTAGGACACGCCCTGTTCAAGTCGCGAAAATCTACACAGATTCTGATTTGGGTCTTATCTTTCTTTGCCACTGGCACTATGCTGGACAGCCATATGGGGTGCTGAATAGGCTTGATGAACCCTGCCGCTAATAACTTCTCCACCTCAGCTTTTATTTTCAAATCAAGGTCTGCTTTGTATGTGCGTGTGGCTTGCCTTACCGGAAGGGCATTGGGAAGGATGTTCAATCTATGAAAGCTCACTTCTGCGTCTAATCCTGGCATCTCCGTGTACTTCCAAGCAAATACATCAGTGAACTTCTTAAGTAGCTCAATGATCTCTTCCTTCTGCTTCGGTTCCAGGCACTTGGAGATTATAATGGGTCTACTCTCGCCCTCTTCTAACCCCAACTTGATTTCCTCTAATTCCTGCAGCTGCTCTCTGGGCCCGTCTTGCATGCACTCTGGTGCTTCTTCTGGTTCTTCAACATGCTCAACAATATGGGATTCATCAACAATAAAACACTCGGGCGTCGGGTCGATGCTCTCGTCCCAGAACACCTCCCGCGCAGACCGTTATAAACGGTAGATGATTTTTCCATTGGGCAAGACCACTTTCTTGCAAGTTCGAGGGGGTCTAGCTACCTCCTCTGCTTTCCTCTTGCCTTTTGCCATATGGGATATTATCCTCTCCCCTAGACGGTCATGAACGGATTTTTTCTGTGGGACCCTTCCCTCAGCTACCTTGATTCCTGCTAGTTTTCTTGTAGAGACCTTTCTTTCCTCATCTAACTCGGTGTAAAAGGTAGCATCTACCAGGTGGGTCTCCTCAACGGCGAAGGGTCTCTGCGTGGCCTTGATCACTATCTCTATACCTCTAATATTTGCCTTCGCGCATTGATGGTAGATGGAAGGCACTACGCCATGAGTGTGCATCCATACCCTTCCAATGAGTAATTGGTAGCTGGTGTTAGCGTTAATAACATGAAATTTGATGTGGGAGGTGAAATTTCCCAACTTAATTCCCACATTCACGTATCCAATAGACTGCATTCCGGCGTTGTCGAATCCGGAAATTACTAGCGGTACCGGAACCACCTTCTCCTGGTCAATTCCTGTTTCATATAATGTACTGATGGGCATGATGTTAATGGATGCTCCTCCATCCATCAACGCCCTAGGAAATGAGACCCCATTAATTATGGCTGTGACGTACGACGGGCGGTTGTGGAAGTAGGGCACCACCCTATCTGCTTCTGAAAACACCACTTCAGAGGTATACTTCTTAATCATCCTTCCGATTGGCCCCTGCCAATTTAGCGAAGGGTCTCCCTGCTGCTGCACTACCTCCAAGACTTTTTTCGTGATGGACACCCCCGTGTCGTACTTCACCCCTATCTGGTCTAAAAACCACTTGAACTTGGGGCTCCTCGCTATGGACTCACATTCAGAATCTAAGTCTACCTCGTACGTCTAGGCACTGCAAAAATACTCCGCTTCAGAGGTCCCTCCCTTGTCTAGAGCGAGGATGACGTCTACCTCACCTTCTGAAAGAGCGACTTCCTCAACTTCCCCACATCCATTTTCATGTTCCGGAGTGAAGAACCACTCCTCTTGCTTTCTTTCTAGCTCATGTCTGCTCAGTGATAAATTTTCTAACTCCTCGCATGACTGCTCGCCACTCTCCCGCTTCACAAGACTTCTCGTAGTTTCTTCGTCGTAGGCAACTACCATGTTGGCGGTGCCAAAGTGATGCGCAGGAAGTGGGTTTTCGTTAACGTCCACAGGGGTTATCTGTAAGGTACCGCTGGCCATCTGCTCACCAATGATCCTTCTCAAGTAGTAACAATCCTTAGTAGAGTGCTGCACTCGTTAGTGCAATTCGTAATACTTTAGATTGGCCTTGTCAGCTGAAGTGGGGGTTTCACCTTTTAGGTGGGGAGGTTCTGCTATGCCTTCTCGCACTAAGGTGCGGTAACAATCCATAGCCTACGCTACGCTGCACGATAGTGGCGGCGGGGCATCTTCCCCAAATTTTCTCTTGTTGCCGGGACTGTCAGTCTTGGCCCCAGAGCCTCCCCTCTTCCCTTTGTTACTCCCGTCCACATAGTTAACCGCTTGCCTCCTCGCAACTTGAAACCTCCCGGGAGTCAGTGGAACTTGTGTCCTCCAACCCGGGGCTCTTGGTTTGATTATCATAGCTATGTTGCTGGCGGCCCTGGTGAATTCTCTGAAAGTTCCATCTCTAGTCTCGTTGATCAAGAGCAACTTGTACTCTTCCAAGAGTCCTTCCACACATATCTGTAGCAACCTGGCCTCCGCCACGTCCTCGTGAACATCTAAGGCCCTCTCGCGAAATCGCTTGATGTAGTGCATCAACTCTTCTCCTGGCTTCTGGACCTCTTGCTCCAGGTGCCTCAGTGTAAATTCATCCTCCGCTGCAAAAAACTTCAGAAGGAACTGCCTGTGCATCTCTTCCCAAGTAGGGACGCTGTTAGGCGCCAAGTGGGAATACCATGTATAAGCCTTCCCAGTGAGAGTTTTAGAGAACTCCCTCAACCTCAGGTTCTTGTCGCCAGCGTGTGCTCCCAGGTACTCGACGAACCTCTTCACGTGCTCTCTTGGGTTCTCCCCCCTATCGCCAAACTTGATAAATTTTGGTGGAACATACCCCTCAGGGTATGGCTTCGCACTTACTTCCTGTAGATAGGGGTCTTATAACTCCTCGTATAGGTGGGAACCCTCTCTTTGAGAGGAGTAGAGGAGCTTCCTCACTTCTTCCATAGTAACAGTCTTAGAGGGTGACTCCTCCAAACATGTGCTTTTAGGAGCTGGAGAACCTGTTGGCGCCAGGACCTGCTCCGGCGCCGCCTTCCAAGACGGAATCGTCTCTGCCGGAATCATAATAGGAGTGGCTACCCCTCCGGAAGGGGCAGCAGCAGGTGTCACATAACCTTGACCCAAGTTTGATAGATCCACATTATTTTGCTTTAAAAAGTCAAAAAACATTGCCATAAGGTTCATACCAGCCATTGGAGCCACTGCCAACGAACTGGTCTGACCTGCCTGAGGCGCTGGCGCCTTGGCTCCGATCACCACCACTTCTTCCTGAGTAGTCTGGTCACTGTGAGCTCCATTACTAGACGGAATGTCCTCAAAAACCAACTGCTTAGAGACATTGAAACCTTCGTTGTCCATGGAAATGAGGATACCTCCCCAGCAGAGTCGCCAAATGTTGGAGGGTAGTGAGACTGGGGTCTATGAATAACTAGAAAGGGTGAGGCGTGACCCACTCCAATGGACGCTGCCTGCAAGGTCTTCAAGGTCTCCTAGTGCAACTTCTGAAGAAAACTTCTCCTTCTGGTAACAATGGAACTCAAGCTTCAACTCACTCCCTATAAGAAGATGAACTTTCACAGCAAAAATAGCAATTTTCTCAAGGGAAACACCTGAGAGTGATGGCTGTAAGTGGGGAGTGAAGGAACAAGGCACTCAGCACTATGAGAATGAGCAGGGATAGAATACTTAGGTAGGTCTGGTGATATTTTAGCAGAGTAACAATGCAACTTCTATTGTCTCTCTATTGACCTTGCCCAGAGGTCTATTTATACATGGGCGTTAGGGGTGAGCTGGCATTTTTTGGGCGCCAAAATTGAGAGAGTTGGTGGGGAACAATGTTTGAAGTGTACCATTTGTCCCTACCTGTGGCAGCCTACCTGTCCCCTCTGCAGGCGCCACCTGGCGCCGACCAAAGGTCAAAAAGCACATATGTCCCCTAACGGAGACAAAATATCAGATTTGGTAATTATCCTTTGAAACGGTAACTTGTGGTGCAATTTTGCAAATCTTGAGAGAGGGGGACCTTAAGGACTCCTTTCCTCTAAAAAAATGTTGTTTTTCTTGAGAGGGACCTTGAGGACCCCCTCTTCCGGAAAAGTTATTTCTTTGTAAAGAGTTTATTTCTTGTGAGTAGACAGCTCTTTGGCTGCTCACTTCAATTGTGACTAAGTGTGCAGTGTGTGTAGTCTCGAGTGACTTCTGGGTCTTCCTACTAGTATTCTCTCAATCCTATAGTGCTAAGTAGTTGAGCTTTCTCAACATACCTTGTCCCTCAGCCGCCAAGCCAAAACTCCCAGAAGGTCCCAACGCGCCTGTTCGAGCCCTGCTTGCTCGACTAGGCAACCTCTACAAGAAAGTAAAGTGTTAGTGCTGTTGTTCATTTAGAGACTGATGTTTCATGCTGAGGAGTTGTTCGTGATAACTACTCTCTCAATATGAGTTTCCGTCGAGACCCCTGTAGCAGCACTTCTTGAATAACATTTCTGCAGTGACCCTTGCAGTGGCACTGAGCCTTGCAGTGATGGTGACTCTCTCGACTGTCATTACTGCAGTGACCCTTGCAGCGACGCCGACCCTTGCAGTGGTACTTCTTAATTTTGGACTTCTGTGGTGACTCTCGCGGGCACCTCTCGAATGTTATTGTTGTAGTGACCCTTGTTGTAGTGGCGCTGACGCTTGAAGCGGCGTCGACACTTGTAGCGGTGCAGACACTTGCAGTGGTGCCGGCACTCGAAGCAGCGCTGACCCTTACGGCGGCACTGACACTTGCAGCGGCGCTGACACTTATAGCGGCGCTGGCACTTGAAGCGGCGCCGACCCTTGCAACACAGTAGACACTAGCGCTGACCCTTGCAATGGCGCAGACACTTGCAACGGCGCTGGCACTTGAAGCGGCGCCGACCCTTGCAGCGGCACGGACACTTGCAGCGGTGTAGACACCTGCGGCGGCGCTGACACTTGTAGCGGCGCAGGGACTTGGAGCAATGTTGGCACTTGCAACGGCGCCGACACTTGCTGCGGCGCTGACCCTTGCAGCGGCGCTGGTACTTGAAGCGGCACTGATACTTGCAGCGGCGCTGGCACTTGAAGCGGCGCCGACCGGTGCAGTGGCGTAGACACTTGCGACGACGCTGGCACCTTAAGCGGCGCCGACCCTTGCGGTGGCGTAGACACTTAAAGCGGCGCCGGCACTTGCAGCGGTGAGTCTCACTTGCGATGGCGCTGGCACTTGAAGTGGCGCCGACCTTTGCAGTGACGTAGACACTTGCGGCAGCGCTGGCACCTGAAGCGGCGTCGACCCTTGCGACGGCGTAAACACTTAAAGCGGCGTCGGCACTTGCAGTGGTGCGTCTCACTTGCGACGGCGCTGGCATTTGCGGCGGCGCTGACACTTGAAGCGGTGCCGACCCTTGCAGCGACGTAGATACTTGAAGCGGCGCTGGCACCTGAAGCGGGGCCAGCCCTTGAAGCGGCGCTAACCCTTGCAGCGGCGCACAACCTTGCGATGTCTTTTGGACTTCTGGGTGACCCTCGCGGGCGCCTCTCGGATGTCATTAATAAAAGAGGCATTTTTATTTTATTTTATTTGCTTTTTTTTTTATTGATAGACACCCATCTACATCTATTTTGAGGGAGACTCTCTTAAGGAGGAGTGTGGACGTGACTGACAGGCGATAGGTGAGATATATGACCCATCTATTTATTTTTCTTTTGTTTGGAGATTTCTTGGTGGCGACGAGTGGAGACGTCGTCCATCTTTGGTTATTATCGTATCTAAGGACGATTTCTAACGTCCAACTATATGACCGGGGGAGCCTGAATTTGGCATCCCTTTATTCCTATTTGAATGATTTTAGTGGGTGCTTTTAATAGACTTTTTCAGGATCCATGTACCTTATGGAGATAACTTTGGATTCATTTTCCTTTTTATGCATTTCCTTGCATTATTCTTTTGTTCTTTTTTGTTGATTCATGTCTTTTGCAGATGTGGTTCTTTGAGGTCATTGGGAAAAATATGGGTTTGATGGCCCTGAAGGATGGGGATTTGGGGGACTTCTGGCAGGTGTTCCAGTGATGGAAGTCTAACCGGTGATCGAATCAATGATTATCTTTGGCGAACGTGCAGTGGGTTCTAAATGCCCTGACGAGCGACCGGGTTATCTTTCATCTTCTTTGAGTTCTTCTTAGAATCTTTATTTCTTGAAAAAATATTGATTCTCTATTGAGTATTGCAGGTGACCTTCTACCCCTAGGGGTGACTCAGCGGGATGAGGGGTGATGGGCATGCATGCGCAGATGCAGAGGTTCATTGCGCACGAGTTTGGGTACGTCTAGTACCTGGGAGAGAGGGTGGTGAGGCAGATTGTGGAGGAGGTGGTGGTTCTACCATCGGTGCCCCTATGTACACGTAGCGGGTGAGAGAGATCTGACGAGGCGATGGCGACAGTGATGATAGTCGATCCCTATATGTATTACATGGATATGGTGGCAAGATATGATTGTTTGAACTTCGTGACAAGATTATTGATGCCGTCTTATATCTATGACGTAGAGAACATGGCTCCACCCACCATGACTTTGGGTAGGGGTATTAGTACATCAGTGGTATCGGATCACACAAGTGGTGGTATATCGGTGGCGGTGGTGGAGGAGGCTTTGATTATTCAGATTAATCCCCCTTTCTATAATTTTCATTCGAGTAGTGGGGAATCACTAAGCGTGTCGAACCATCCCAGTGCGTCGACATCTGGGTTAACGGGGCTTATGGATGAGGCACTACGGCCTGAAGTATATTATTTTTCTTTTTCTCTTCCGTTTCCATTATTTTTTTTCTTGCACTTTACTAATTGATTCATCTTTTGTGTTGCTTCTTTTTCTCATAGCATGTTCAGGTTCCAACCAACTGGTTGTGGGATATCAAGGACTTGATGACCTCTTTGTCTAATTATATCAAAAATCCCACTCTAACCTGGTTTCTGCCACCTGCCACTTGAGATTAGGGTTTTGGTTTCAGGAGTGGAGGGTCCACTACTCATCGTCGGGAAAAGCGTGTCCACTGCGAAGGTTAAGGGCTTGAGGGGAAGGTTGAGGGATTGGGCAGAGTCTCGTTTGCATTTTTTGTTTTTCTTTTTATCTGCAAAATGTAATCATGTGAAGCAAGAATATATACGAAAATATTCATTTTGTTTTTGGTATTTTTCTTGATTTAGTGACTGATCCTATATGCACCTTTGAATTTCTAGTGAGATTGTTTATTTTATACAAAGATAAAGATAAGTATAAATGATAATGAAAGACAAAATGTTTATTTCTTTTAGAAAAGAGGAATAAAAGTAATTAACTCAAGAAAAATATTTCTGAGTAAGAATTTATTTTGGGAATGAAAATTTTTTTTGAGCAAAATGTTCATTAAATAAATATAAAAGAGGAGTAATTTTAAAAAGGAATAACGGGTATTTTTTCAAAATAAGGATTTTTTGGAAATTGATTTTGCCAAAAGAGGAAAGATGGAATTTTCCAAAATAAAGGGGGTGCCAATCAGCATACCCCTTGACTTGCCTATCGGCATGGGGGTCAAGTCAAATCATGCCTAGGATTTGATTGCACTTTCCTACACATCAGTTTACTTCTGTAGGGCTGAGAATTAATCGGTTTTCTAGAATTTTTATTTTTTTGCCAAGGATTTTGGGTATAAAAGGAGGGGTAGGGGTGTGTTTTCTTCACCAATACCCACATTTATTTTCTTTTTTCTCATTTCCTATTCCCCAAATGGATTTTCCCATGTATGAAGAATTTTTCTCTTATCTTGAAGGTCCGAAGGTCATGTGCCTTTATAATGTTGACTATGATACTTCCTCTATGGTCTCATTAGGCATAATCGAGCCATAGACTAGAACTTGCTAGCAATGACGGTACAAGTTTGGTACTCTGAGGATACGCTGAGAACCATGTTTTTCATTTTAGCCGAACAATGTATGTCCTACCTATGAGGAATTCACAGTAATATTAGGGCTAGCCCCCGTGTTGTGATGACTATGCTTGGGGATTCTCATTCTCCCCAGGTATTTCTAGCATAGTTGCTCCATATTCCTTCGACTGCTCGATCATTGGTTACTGGACGGGTTATTTCTCTATAGGCAGTTATGTATTCAGTGCACCTGGGGGGCTTGAAGGATTCTATCTTTACCAGAGCGGTTGCTTTAGGCCTTACTATGAGGCTTTTAATGATGACATGGGACTTGATAGTTGATCCCCAAGTGGTTGCCATAGCGATACAGACATCTTACCGACATAATCTTGTGGCGGTGGTACTGACTGAGACCCTAAATGACCTTGATGCTTCGAAAAAGGGTCATTCCAATTTTTTAGGGGGAGGCCAGTAATGTTGTTCATATGGATTTCATAGATATTTCGTATGGAATCACCTCCTGAATATCCCTTGGCGGTTGTGCTTAATTTCTTTATTCGACCTTTCTTTAGTTTCGGCCCATCGGTAGAGAACTAGGTCAACTAGTTTGTGGAGGACGGAGTCTGATGTCTTCGTTGGTTAGTGACATGGTGGGGAGACTTGTAACCTGTTTTGTACCTAAGAGAGTACCGGTATGTGCAGTTGGTTGGCCTTCGTCAGGCATCCTTTTATTTCCCCTGGTGGCTTCTGTGCCAAGTCAAATATGAATAAATAGTTCCTCCTTGCATAACGAACTTCTTTTTGGTGGAGG
The DNA here is from genome assembly GCA_949130495.1 of Sambucus nigra. Taxonomy (NCBI): domain Eukaryota; kingdom Viridiplantae; phylum Streptophyta; class Magnoliopsida; order Dipsacales; family Adoxaceae; genus Sambucus; species Sambucus nigra. The sequence goes on along the minus strand of OX422211.1, from coordinate 460,495,847 downwards.
ACCTGAATGAATCATTACGGATGATTCTAGGATCCTTGTGGTAGCATTATCGACCATTAACTCATCCATCACAATCTATAGGAGGGGCTTAACATGTTTATGGGGACGACCTAAAGTGATTATGGAAGCGGGTAGTAGAAAAGATCATGAAGGAAGAGACTATACAAAGGTGTCTTATCGCCTTTGACACCATAGAGGAAGGTGTTGTGGTTTTGTCCAGGCTTCTTAGGGCATATCGCTCCATAGAGCGCATACATACAGAATGTTAACCATGATTGAGAGAGATGAGGACCTTCGAGGGTCGGGAATGACGATGAAGTGGGGCAGTCGAGTAGTTGAGGATAATGTCTTGTAAAGCTGGGGTAATATTTTGTGAAACTATGGTGATTTTGGTGTTTTGGGTAATTTTGGATTAGGTTTATTTAAAGATGGTTTAATCAGGGGAAGGGGATGGTTTGTTTAGCTCCCTTCACTAATACTTCATTTAACAAAGATGTATTTCTTCATTAAAAATAAAAATAATTTTGATCATATTTTGTTGTGCCACTTGATGATTTTTGCATTTAAATTATCAATACGAATTGCTAAAGCATACATAATCCTTTTGTTCATGTAAATGATAAAATGGACCGTCAGTCTCGACAGTTTAGAAAAGAATAGCATTTTATAAAAATGAAGGGGACCGTGCCCATGTTTGGCGTATGGGTGGCCTATGTACCTCTAGGGTTTTTGAAAATTTTCATGAGTCTCATTTTGAAAAGAAATATTTTTGAGAGGATCAGGTCCCACGTAGTTCTAGGTAAGGGAAATGAAGATTTTTTTTATAATAGAAGGGGAATGAAAAGAGTCATAGCACCCTGAGATTTTGAACTAAGGATAAAATTTCTTGAGATGGTCCAGGTTGACTGGATGTGCCATTTGTTCTCTGTCGAGGTCTGTGAGCATAGAGGTGCCACCTAACAAAATTTTCTTCATAATGTAGGGGACTCTCTAATTCAATTTAAATTTCCCTCTTGGTTCCCAGACGTATTCTATGATCTCCTTGAGGGTAAGGTCTCTTTTCTGGACACCGCGGTCCTTGGCTATTAGTTTAAATGATCGTCCTATTCGATGATGGTAACCCTGTATAAGGTATAGAGCCTTAAGTCTCTTTTCATACAAGAGTGACAGTTCATCAAAGCGAATCTGGTGCCAGTTTTCTTTACTAACTTTGCTCTTGAGTATGATGCGAAGGGATGCTATTTTTTTCTCAATGGGTAGGACTGCTTCCATATCGTACACTAGAGAATAAGGGGTATCCCCAGTAAGTATTTTGATTGAAGTGCATTAGCCCCAGAGGGCATAGGGGGTTCGATTGTCCTAATCTCTGGAACTCTCAGTCATTTTACTGATTATGGTTTTGAGGCTTTTATTGGCAGCTTTGACAACACCATTGGTTTAGGTTTGGTAGGGAGAAGATTTGTGCTCTGAATCTTATATTCGTCGACTAGTTATGTGACCTTGACTTCGAAGTGGAGTCCATTATCTGAATCTAACTCATGGGGAACTCTGTGTCGATAAATGATGTTCTTTCGGATAAATTTGGTCACTTTCTTAGCATTCAATACTGCGTATGACTCGAATTCGACCCACTGGGAGAAGTAATCAATGGTGAATAGGATGAATTTGTGACCATTTAAAGATTTGGGAGTAGCCTTCCCTATGATGTCATTGCCCCAAGTGGAGAAACACCAGGGAGAGTTCATGGTATAGTTCTCGAGGAGGTAGGTGTTGGAGATTGGCAAACTTCTGGAATTTAAGACATCTTTGAACATAGGCAATGCAATCTTGAACCATGGTGGTCCAATAGTATCTTTAACGAATGATCTTCTTAGAGAGAATATGACCGTTCATGTGGGCCCTGCATTCCCTACTGTGAATCTTCTGCATCATTTCTTCAATATCAGCCCCTACTATGTAGTGCAAATGGGTCCTATCAAAGTTTCTTTTAAAAATAATTTTATCCCATATGATATATTGGGTAGCTTATTTGCGAAGGGTCACACAGTATTTCTTGTCTATGTCTTGGGGATACCTATTATTACCGAGGAGGCACCAAATGTTATATAACCATAACTCGACCATATCGGAGTCTTCCTCAGTGATGAGCTTAATGTGATAGGCATAGCTTTTATTCGAACCATGAAATAGGCCATTATTATTCCCTTAGGCATGTCGACCATAGAGGCCAGGGTAGCAAGGTCTTCAGTTAGACTGTTCTTTGACGAGGATGGGATTGGAAAGTGATAACTTTAAACTGGAAGGCCAACTCTTTTAGGTGGCCATAGAAGGGTTGGAGCTTCTCGTCTTTGACTTTCCAATTCTTGAGGATTTAATCGACGATGAGAGCAGAGTCTCCGTAGATATCTAGGTATTGAATTCCTTTCTTGAGGTTTATTTAAGGCCTACAATGCATGCCTCATAACCAGTCATGTTGTTGGTACAAGAGAAGTCTAATTTAATGGGAACGGGGGTGTAAAAGTCATCAAGGGCGATCAAGATTATCCCAATGTCATATCCTTTTTTGTTGGCAGTTCCGTTAAGGAACAATTACCATCTAAGGTCCTCTTGAGAGGTTCAGAGAATATTTTCTTCTGGGAATTCAAAGACCCAAACATCAGTTCCTTCCACGGGGTATTAGCAAGGTAGTCAAAAATGGCTTTCCCTTTCATAGCTTTCTGTGTGATGTACACAATATCGAACTCGGCTAGCAACATCAACCAACTGGTCATTCAGCTGGACATAGCATGTTTCTCTAGAAAGTATTTTATGGGATCCATCGAGATAATAGTTTGATGGGGAAGGAAGGCATGTAGTGCCATAACTCCTGTGTGACCCGGACTAGGTCGACACATGCTTTCTCCAAAGTAGTTTATTTGACTTCGTAACTGGTTAGTTTCTAACTGGAGTAATAAATGGATCTTTACTCGTAGGATTCTTCAATGTATTGGGCTAGCAAATCCCCTATTGCAGTATCTATGATGATCAAGTATAAGAGGAGAGGGATACTTGGCTACAAAGGCATGAGAACCGAAGGTTGGGTGAGGTATCTCTTGATTCGATCAAAGGCTTATTGGCAGGCTTCATTCCAGTCTTTGGTTGAGTCTTTTGGAGAAGTTTTAAATTTGGTTCACAAGTTGAAGTCAGTTGGTTGATGAACTAACTAATGTACTGTAGTTTACCCACGAGTCCTCGAACTTCCTTCTACGTCTGTGGTAGTGGCATCGTAAGTATGGCTTTTAGCTTGGAAGGGTCCTCTTCGATTCCCTTCTCACTAACCATAATTCCTAAGAGTTTTCCTTTAATGACATCAAAAACACATTTATATGGGTTTAGCCGCAGCTAGTATTGTCGTAGTCACTTGAAGAACTTTCGGAGGTCAGAAATATGACTTTCCCATGTCTCAGACTTAATGATCATGCCCTTCACATAGATTCTGACCTTTTTATGAATAAGGCCATGTATAATAGTTATGAGATCCCTTTGGTATATTCCCCCAACTTTCTTGATCCCAAATGGCATGGAAGTATAGCAAAAGGTTCCCCATGGGGTGATGAAGGTGGTTTTCTCCTGATAGTTGAAGTGCATCTTAATTTAGTTTATCCGTCGAATCCATCGACAAATGATTTGAGGATGTGTCTAGCTGTGTTATCCACGATCATGTCGATGTTGGGTAGTGATAATCGTCATTTGGGGATACTTTATTCAAATCCTGGTTGTCGATGCACATGTGAAATTTTCCTCCCGACTTCGGCATGAGGACAATGTTAGCAAGCCATGTTGGGTATTCGACCACACGAATGAAACCCATGTTCATTTATTTGACCACACCCTCTTTGAATTTAAGCGACCATTTGGTGCAGAGTTTTCATAACATCTGTTTGATCGTCTTGCATTCTGAGAATGTCGGGATCTCATGATGAGCTACTTTTGAGTCAATGTTTGGCATGTCATCTTGGGACCATGTGATGGCGTACATGAATTATTTTAGTAATTCTTTAAATTGGGCATGCGTATGCTCATTAAGGGTGGACCCTATCCTATCTCATGCTGGTGGCTACTAGAACTGAGATTAATAATAATAGTCTCGTCATCATTAATTTGAATGAGGCTATGTTATTTGTTATTCACCTTATTAGGATTAGTTGAGAATTATTCATTTGCAAAATCATCATCATCAAAGGTTTGATTAGAATAAAAACAATTAATGTAAGGCACAAGAAGATACTCAAAATTCTCATTTATTTTATTTTTAGGAAAAATAACATTGAGAACCTCATCAAAAGAGGTCTCAATTACATTGATATCTATGTCATTCTAGTTGAGAAGAGGCATATCAACTGCTTTTTATTTTAGCGGATGGGTTCGACGGTGAGGTATCTGAGTGGATCATGCGGGGACTCATCCCCAATGTCTGTAGGTCAAATGAGTTTTCAAAATCACTTTACTTTGTAATTATCATGGCTTGCTCAGTTAGAGGGTGTACTTTATGTTTACAATATTCGGTCCAAAAGTTACTGTCTTGAAAGAAGCTTTCAAACCCGATTTAATCTTCTTGTCAACATAGTCATACCACGATTCAGGAAATCCACAGAAGGGGAAGTCTTCACACTCCTTAAAAAATCTTCCATTCAAAGAGTCCCTTGAAACAGTCTTTTCATCTTCCAATCTTCTTTTCGATCTTGGTCTAAGGAGCGCTCGAAGTTCATCTGATGAAGGTTTGTAACCCAAGACACATGGGGGAAAAGACTTCTTAAGGACTATAGGCTCAAGGATCTTTTGCTGGCATCTCCCTAGCCCCATTTCGATCATGAAATGAATGTTCTTGAACAAATCACATTAACATTGCCATAGGGTTATGTTTTGAACAGACTCAGTCTTTGAAGTTGTCCCCTGTTGGGAGGGGAAGTGTATCAATGCTGAAAATAGAAAAGAGCATGTCATTTGTCTCGTGATGGATCTCCAAATAGTGGATTGCTAGTTCTGGCATTATTTTTACTATCGTCCCCCAATATAGTGATAACCTGACCTTTGCCGAAGAACTTTCAGTTTTTTAATAAGGGAAGAGGATACTCCTTGGATGTTGTGAATCCATGGATGGAAAAGTTGAGGATTAAAGCATACAAGTATGTCAATGACTTAAAATTCGATGATAGGATTGATAAGGATAGCCCCTAGTGTGAGTTTTATGGACCCCATAACGTCTTGGTGGGTATTGTTATAAGTACGCACGACTACATAAGTGGGAGTGAGATCACTGACTCTAAGTCCCAAATAGTTAAAGGTTCTGAGATGATAGACATTGAGAGAAAATTTATTGCCAACAAGTGAAAGTGGGATTATCTTTCCCAAGACTTCAATGAAGATGTTCAGGGAATAATCTTGATCAGGTATGAACTTTGGTATCTTTTCTTTAAAAAAGGAGAGAAGTCTGGAAAAGGTCAGGGACCTAGCTTTATTTACATCTTCTTTGGGAGTAGTAGAAGGAGGGACTGTAGGCCTGATGATGAGCTTTATTAGGGTATTCCCGTGCAATTGAGAGGACATAAAAATCCCCCATAGGGTGGTATTGGCGTGGGTCTTCTTGAGTTGATCAAGGGCTTTGATCTCTTCAATGGTCCTTTCTAGCATGGAAATTTCTTTAATAACTCCCTTTCATTTATCTATTTTGGTTGCACGAGGAATCAAATTTCTTTAGTGTCTCCTTGACCTGATCATTTTATTCACAGAAGCGAAAAAGAATAAGAATCCCATGGCTTCATTTACTTAGGGCTGAATGGACACCTTATTGATTTCCCCCAAAATATATTTAAAGGATATTATTCCACATAGGTTGGATGTTAGACTGACTTCTTCCTGACTTGGTTCTTTATGCGAGTTATCAAAATCATCGCCCATCCGATGGCGATAATATATTCTTTCCAAGAGTAATCAATATACTCGATCGCGTCAATGGCTTCATTGGATAAATCTTCCCACTCAGCAGGGAGGTGAAAGAGTGAAGGGACCAACCGTCCCTGGAGCTTCAAAGTGGTGAGCAACTCATCATACTGTAGATTTCACTTGTCTATCGAAACATATTGTCCATGGTCTGTACCACATCATTTAGACTGACTTTTTAACCGATACTACCCATTCATCTTATTCTCGAGCCCACTTTTGAGCTTCCTTAAATAAGCTACTAGATATCTGACAATTGATGATCATCTCCGCAAGTAATTTCAGCCCAAACTCTAAGAGTTTGGTTCAACATAGCTGATAAATCCATGCCTCCCCCCAGATCTGGTGTGGACGACGATGCAGGCCCTCATAAGAAGCAAGAAGCTTAATCGATGAAGCATGTTGGGTGTAGGAGAAAATATAGGCAAACTATAAAAGGTTTGAGTGAGACTGTAGGGATGATGGGTGCTTTACTAGGCATGATTTGAGTAGATGGGTTAATTTCTTGGTCACTTTCTAGAAAGATGGAATTTGTATGTGTTGAAAGTGGGTTACAAATGATATTGGGTTTAGGATTAGTTGGTAGGGAGATGACAACCCAGTTAATTAGCCCTTGGATCATATTTTTAAGGTGGAAGCATTGGTCAGTGGTATAACCTACGGATTAGTGAAAATAACAATGGGCATCGGGTTTGAAGTTTTTAAGGAGTGGATTTGATAATAGATGGGGGTCCAAAGGTTTGATGAGATTTCAGCTTAACTACACTTGGTAGACTTCGGACAGGAGAGCATAAAGCTCATTTTTTTATTTCTTAGCAGGATTAGGGAAACTTTCAGGGACCAAGAGATAGCAGTTGGGAAATGTTGTTCATGGTTGAGACTGTAGCATTGACAGGCTTCTTATACTTTCGGGGAGTGAAATGTTCAGTCACTTTCTTTGGTTCAGATTCCACTTTGGTAATGTCTTACTTAATTTCTACACCAGCCTCTTAAAGGACTCGAAAGTGTGGTTAATAATGTCCTCCTTTGGATGCTCGGATATGAGGCAAGAATTTCTTCTTTATAATATTGACTTGTGCCTCCTCGGAGGGTTTGTTGGTCATGGAAGAAGATTTTTGTCTCCACCTTCCTATGAATCTATTAACCTTTTCCTAGGGTTTTGCTTAAGAGTCTCTAGATCTCGACGTGTAACCTCTAGCTCCTTATTGTACTTGTACTGGGACATGAATTCTCGAGTGACGTTCTCCCAACTACGGATCTTGGATTCTTCAAGGGACAGAAACCAATGGAGGGCACTTTCTTTCAAGGTCTACAGAATTATTTGGGCCATTATCTTTTCGAAGGCACCAATGATGGTCATGTCTTGGTGATTGCTTTAGAGGTGAACAATTAGGGGTTCGATTCCCTCGAACTTTTTGATGTCTGACATCTTGAACTTCTCTAGTAGTCTAACTTTGGTATAGGGAGACATATGGATGTAATCCATGTAGTTCCCTAATATCATAACTTGGTCAAAATTCTTTGAGCGCAGTTTGACTTCTTCCTTGACCTTGTTCAGTTCCTCCTCTTTAGGATCCATGGGTACTGGCAGATTATCCCCTAGTTGGGCATGATTCAAAATTGGGATTTTAGCTGGTCGAGCAACTCATTGGCAGGTGGGCACACGGAGCATACGGGTACTCTTCTGGAACCCAAACAGGCTAGAGAGCGAGTGTACCCATGGCACAAGGAAAGAGAACCTCAGTTTCTTTAAAAATATGGGCCCGATGTCATTGTATTTCATAGACCTCGATTTAAAGGTTTTCAATATTGGTACTGAGTTAGGATAGAATGGCCATCAGATCTGGCTAGACATTTGGCACTTGGTTAGTGTTCTTTATAAAGAGATCATGGAGGTAAATCCCAAATTAGGAGTAAGTAGCAGAAGAGGCAGTGAAGCTTCGGGGAGATTTGACTGAAGATCGAAGCTAATAGGGAGCCATGCCAAAATAGGGTATGCGATCAACCTGAGAGGGAAAATGGTTTGAATTTATTTTTGAAATAAGGAGGGAGAAAATTTTCGGTATTCTGGAAGGAGGAGAAAAAATTATTTTTGGTATTTTTGGTTTTAAAAAAAGGAAGGAAAAAGGAGAGGAATCTCAGCATTATTATTATTATTAATGTTATTATTTGGTTATCACTTGTATTAGGTTTGTCTAAATGCAAGAAAAATGTTGGACAGGACCAAGCCTGGGAAAATAGGGTTTAAAAATATGTAAGATATGGTTTAACTTGTTTTAAGGCTCACAGACGGGGTCCTATTTTGAAAAAAGGTGAAATAGCTTGAAAAATTAAGTTGTATATCGACCCAAAGTTTTGGCAGAGTTCGCTCTTTGTAACCGGCAAACTGAATATAAATTCCTAGGTTTGACACTTATACGAGGTTTATACAATTATTGGGTTAGGGGAAGTGTTCCCCCATTTGGCATGACTTTAGCGATAAAGCTCTTGCCTATAAGGGCAATCATTCATTGGTCAGTGTGGCTAAGCCATTTGATATACTGGGGTGCACGTGAATTGCCTCACTATATACCTCGTGGAAGAGTACGTGTGAGAGTGAGTTTGATATACTCGACGTACGTAAATGAGTTCCCTGATATATACCTCATGTCGTGAGTTTGGTCAAGCGGTACGATGCAGGGGGAACCGTTTGATATACATCAAAGGTACGAGGCCAATGGAAGGTGAGAGTTATATCGCTTAGGCTAACCACGCCCCATAGGCCAGTGCCCATCACAAAGTGGCCCCTAGTAGGGGAATTATTTTGGTCAATATTTCCATGATCTTGATGATGTAGTGTGCAAAAATGCATGTGTCTTAATTAGTATATTATGAACAGAGTATATTTTTTATTTACATAATGAGTAAACGGAGTACTATACTAATGAAGGATTATATACAAGTTTTATGAAAAGTAAATATAGCATGAAGTATGGAGATTATACTACACATGATGATGGGAACATATACATCTGAGTGAATGACATGTGAATATAATGAGTGTGTGTGGTAGTGAGCCTATACATGGATCAACTATAAGTGGTGTGTGATATGTGTAGGTGAGCATAGAGATATATTTAAGTGTGGGAAGTGTGAGTGTGTGCTAGTAAACCCTAAACATGGACATTTGAAGTGGTGTGTGAAGCATTTGAGTAAAACTAAATCTAAGTGTAAGTGTGTGAAGTGTACATGGAGAGTATATAAAAGTGTATAAGTGAGCGAAAAGTGATATATACATGAGGTAGATATACATAGAAAGTGGATAGAAGAGAAAATAGAACATACAGGTAGGTGCATACGCACACATGCAGAAATAAAGTCTAGTCCTCTTAAAAAGTCCTCGGCAGAGTCGCCATTGTGGCCATCTTTGGGGGACTAGAGGATTTTCCTTTGGCGTGCGGGCATGATTGCGTCCTTTTTCGAGGTTCTTGACTATCGCTAATGTGAGGATAATGTGTAGTGATAGAGTCGCCAGCCTATTTTGCACAAAACAGGGAAAAGAAATGTTGCTGCTTCGAGACAACGGCATCAAGGATAATATTAATGCTTGTGAAACCATGTAGTTCAATGGTTCGGGAACTAAGTTATGAAATGAGAAGGTGTTAGGAAACCATCCCGACCTTTTGATCTCTCACGGGCATGTGTTAATCTTCTCTTGTTAAACTCTATGAAGTGTGTTCTTATGTGCATATTATAGATGGAGAATGTAATCATTCAAATCGCATCATGGAAAAGGACGAAGTAAATTCATCCTTAGGAGTGTTCGCAAAAAGTAATAAGTCAAAATATAGTGTAAGTGTTTGTCGAATCACAAGTCGTTATGGAAGAACGAATGTATACATCGGACAAGACACAAGCATGCAAAAATATGACATCCATTAAGAATAAAAATATTATAACAAATGTGCATCAGAGAGGACTCGAATCTCGATATTTTTCAAGATTCCTACGTAGTCTTAGGGGAATTAAAGTTCACGTAGTTCGAATATAACATAGGGTGGGGTTTAATACATAAATATGAATGGGATATTTCTCTTATATGTGTGTGTAGAGATAAACATGCTTCAAGAGGGACGATGTATAGTGAGAATCCCTCGTTTAGAATTTATAGATACCCTTTTCTGCTTTTTTTATATAAAAATATAGTATATGCAAATACTATTAATAAAGGTTCGAGATTAATGTATGTGATGTCAGTAAATAAAGCATTAATGTAGAAATAAAACAATTAATACTAAAATAAAAGAATTTAGAGAAAAAGATGGAGAATTGGACCTCCTTATGAATACTTGAAGTGGATTTTGATTGTAGATACGTTGATCTTGCAATAGGATGAAGGTGGTATGAGCATATGGGGGCATTTACTAAATGAAGTATGAAAAGTTTGGGATGGAATGTGGGAGATGGGCCTTTTAGGAAGGGAACAACTCTGAATTCGAAACAATGTTCTCTGAATTGCTGAGAGCGAAGTTCGGGGGCGCTTCTTAAATTGAGGTTATGGACTCTATTTATAGGTCCCAGGGGGTGTCGATCGACAGGGTCCTGGACCTTCATATTGATATAGAACCCTAGACACACTGTCGATAGGCAAGGTCCTGAGGGTGCCATTTAGCAGTCTTGGACAAATTGTTCGAAAAAAATGGTCATAAAATGCGAACTGTAAGTCAGAATCGAGTACGAGGCAGACCTTTGGAAAGGGTATTTAGAGACCTTTAAGAATTCGTGGCACTTTGGGGTCTGGGAGTTAATCTAGGTTAGATAGAGATCTGAAGTTCCCAATGGTCACTAGACATGAAGTTTTCAGAAGAAAACGAATCATTCATTCGAATCGTAATGACGATTCTTGCATGGAACAAATTTTTGGAAAGATTATTCAATGCCCTTTGAGATTTCATTTAACTTCGTTCGGTTCAAAGAGTTAACTAGGGTCAAATGGGGCCTGAAAGTGTCTGGTGATCCTTTGGACTAAAATAGGTAGTTTGTCCGTACCATAAGGCTGATTAGCTCACGGGGTAGATCCTTGGAAAGGGAATTCAAAAACCTTCGATGATTCATTGAGCTTTGCATAAGATGGATAGTTGACTGGAGTAAAACGGGTACCGAGTTTACCCGGTGGCCTTCGGATCAATTTTTGGGGTAAAACGAACCATTATTCCGTATTACAAGGCTGATTTGTGCACGGGGTGGACCTTTAGAAAGGGGATTCAGAGCCCTTCTAAATTTATTGGGCTTCTGCTCAGGCGAGAAAGTTAAACGGAGTCAAATGGGGCACGAGAGCGCCCGATAGCCTCTAGATCAGTTTTTGATAGTGAAATGGATTGTTCATCAGAACAGTAAGGCCGATTCGTGAAAGTGGAGGACGGTTGGAAAGGGGTTTCAGAGCCTTTCGAAGTTCATTGAGTTTCTACTCAGACAAGGAAGTTTATAGGAGTCAAATAGGGCCCAGGAACGCTCGATGGCCTCTAGATTGGTACTCAATGTATAACCAAAGAAACGCTCGGTGGCCTCTAGATTGGTACTCAATGTATAACCTAAGATTTTTGGTGAATGAGTGAGTGCTAGAGACCTAAGGAGGTGCTTAGAGGGTCCTAGGATGGGATAACTACAACTATGTGTCAATTAGGGTTTTTCCTTGCTTGTATGTGTTTAATTCGAATCCTTTGGTAGTCGATTTTATATGCTCTGTCCTTGTGTATTTTAAAGCGACTTCATTTTTATCCCTTTTCAAAAATCCAAAAATATTTTTCATTCTTTTTATTATTTTTGATAATACAAAAACATTTTTCATGAGCTTTCTTACATTAAAAAAATGCTAAAAGCATTTTTCTTCTTTTTTAAAAATTCGCAACCCCAAATAGATTTTCTTTCTTTTTTAAAAATTTAAAAAGACAAAAATATTTTTGTAGAATCCTTTTTATCCCACTATCCATCCCGTCATATCCGAAGAACATCGTTTAAGGTACCCCTTTGTCCATTTCCCATCTTCGTTATGCACTATTACTATTAAGCTTATCACTTATCCTATGCATACCCATACCTTACTTATTCATCTGAATCAACCATGGACCTAGTGTATCCATATGACACAATTTTGAAATCCACTTTGGCCTATTATCATGGCATATCCAATATCGAGTGGTGTGAGCAACTAAGCTATTCGTGGAGGCTTGATCACCCTCCTACGTAATATGAATCTTAACTCCATGTTATGGATCCTCACATTTTTCGACAGTTTTCATGGAAACCAAGTACACCCCATCCTAACCAATCTCTTGGCTATACCCCCCATGATTAACAACATTTTGTATCTCACAGAGGCCGTCCTATAATGTATGACGAACTTGACCCCATTCCCCACACTTCATATAAGTATTATTAACTTAGTCATGCTAATAGAAATTTGTGTCTACCTCAACCATTCACCATTATATTACCACCCATGACTTCCCCACCACCATCCACATCCGCTCTTTAAAGCCTCTTGTAAAAGTTCATCCTCGAATAAGAGCAAGCTACTCAATATCAAAATCAATCCCTTCAAAGGCTTAAATAATGCTTAAATGAATTTGAGTGTGCGAGAGATTTGGATTCTCCCCCAAGTCAACCCATTATTGCACCCACATTGAATGATGATGAGACATATTGTGACATGAATTTTGAGTATGACCAATCCTATCACCCTAAGAATCTTGAAGTTGAGACCACCTCGTGGTCCGGGCCCCAAGTTTACAATTTAATTGACTTAACTCGAGAATGTGAGACTGATCCATAACTAGAAAATTCAAAAGAACCCATATTTGAGGTTCCTCCACCCATCATATCGAAAAATATGCTAGAGTTTACACCTATTGAGATCACTTTGTAAGTTCCCGAGTCACCTCTTCCTTATAGATTAACTCCAGCTACGAGTTTGACCCATTTCACTGAGATTAAAGTAGAGATGTTTCCCACCTCTCATCAAATGGATCCTCCCTAGAAATGTTTATCTCACTTTGATTCTGATATTAATGAAAATTTAGATATCTCGGATATTAATGCCTCGTTAGACCCTTTCACCACCATGAATGGTGACATATTGGTGTCTAAGTTGATCTCTCCATTATTTAACACCACACTCCATGTTTCTAGTATCCTTGGGGATCCATTTACTCCTCCTAATGAGTATGTGTCCCCTACTCTAAAGTTTTGATCATCTTCCCCCAACCATTATCCCACCCGACCTTCCACCATGTTTAGACCTTTTTCCTGTACCTCTCCCATTATCAATATCTCTTTAGGTCTTTATTTGCACCCATTCTCCATCCTCAAACTACACGAGCTATCTCGTGAGATCTTTTTTCATACCGCCATCCATGAGAGTGTTTGTGGTGATACCCCCACTTCCCGTGACAATGATCTTGTTCTCACTTGCATAAAAATCGACCATCGTGTTCATTTTGTTGATCGCCAGCTCATCGATGTGTCACAACATGACCATTACCATTGCCCATTTATATAACAGTTGTGCGATTTTTATGAGTTCTATCCAATATTAATTTCCACACCTTTTACCTTCCTCACCAACTAGAGTACCATGCTTATAAGGCCCTTGTTTCCCTCATTTTTAGGCTCAATAAGGCCCGTGATCATTTCCTATTCACCATCAACCTTGACTTTCTTATTTATACCCTTCACCCCACCCACCTTTGGTCCATTGATGCTTTGCATCATGTGAAGCACTTTATTATGCAAGTGCATTGATAAAAAAATACTTTCTTTTCAATCTTGTTTTGGGGTGATTCCATTACCCATACCTTCCGTCGCCCCATCTTATCGTAATTTATATCTTTAGGGGTGAGTTACTTAGGTTTCGCTGAAGACGTTAAACTTAGTTCTACTAGGAGGCAACCCCTCTTATCCATGATTTTGAGTATGAGTCTTATCGTATTTTGGGGTGGTGTTCTATCCACTCCCTTATGCTTTATATATATTTTTTATAGACTTTTACCTATTTGTTCTGCCATTATTCCTTAGGTTTACCGTTTGATTTTAAACATCAAGGACGATGTTCTCTTTTGTTTGGGGGTGGGGTATTTATCAAAATCATACCTCTTTTAATTTTTTTTGTCATAAACAAGCCATTTTCCCAACTTTTTATGATGTTTTATCTCGTTTTTAATGTGATTTATCAATCATCCATCGTCCAAGTCTAGAATACTCTAAATTAAACTTTAAGTCAATCTTTAAAACTTAAGTAATACTTTGTAAGGCATATTGCACCAAGAATTCCTCGACTCGACACTATTTCACGCAATTATCATCTGACGACAATCTAAAGTTGAAGAGTGTGAAAATTTTCAAGAAAACCATAAGGATCACTAATAGAGACTTGAAACCATGAGTTTTGAGATTTTCTCCCTTTTTGAGGGATTCTTTGCAAACTTTGAGGCACAAGTTAACTCAAATTTATTTATACGAAAAGTCGTTGCATGATCTCATGATTCTTTTCATTTGGCTTAATCACTAAGAATGATATCACTCTCGAGTTATAAAGAACATGTGTCTTATAATTTGTTCCGAGCACTAAACTGGTACCCATTTCATTAATACATTTACCATTTCCCCCATTCATTTTTTTTTCATATTACCATGTATCCATTTATAATCCCCCACATCATCCATATATCATTTCCTCATTATCACCCTTAATTTTAAGAAAAAAAGTGGTTGAAATTATAAATGTACAAATATCTCCATTGGTGTTTCACAAGTAAAATGCATATATATAAAGAGATGCGATCAAAATTTTATGAAATCGAGACTTAAATTATTCAAGTTGCCATCAACTTTTCTAAAAAATCCTGAAATCATTGTATCATCGATGTTACCCATCTCATTTCCCCCAATCCTTTACATCAACCCAATTTTTACCTTTGATGAACTGTTTGGGCGAATGAAAAATTTACTTGGTGAATAACTCGACATTCTCAAATATAGTGCTTTGTATTTCTTTCATGAGATAAAATTAATTCTAGTGCCTGTTTTTTCATATATATGTGTGAGACGTTTGACCTCGTTTATATTTACTCTTTTGCTCATGCACAAGAGAGATACACTTAACCAGATCTCAAAATTTTCATTCAGAGAGATATATCTAGTGAGATTTGAAGTTGAAGCATTGATTCTAAAACGAAATCTAAGACTTACTCTTATGATACTTGAAATCATTTGACTAATTCACATTACACATATTGAGTTCTAGGAAGGATTGGCCTTGTTTATTAAGTAAGTTTAACTTTTCATAGACTTCGTAGTTCTATGTTGTATTTTTTGTCACGTATTATAGATTGTATGATTTTTCTATCTCTATGAAGAGATTAACCTCACTTTTAATAAATTGTTTCCAATAAAATGTTTTGAATTTTATATGTATATTCACTCCAAACCCTCACGAGACAACACTCATCCTCTAAGGCAACCTAGAGGTTTAACGTCTTGTTGCACATGCTAAGTGCAATCGCAAGTACCAATGAAAGTGGCACACTTTTGGTTTCTTATTTTTCTTTCTCTATATTTTTTTTTCGAGGACTAGCAATGTTCTATTTGGGTGTGGGTGGATAAGCACCCACAAGTGTTAAATTTATACCCCAAATAGACTCATTTTAATTGCTAGTTCTTGGGTAAAATTGGCCTTGTGTGGATATTTGTTTATCTTGTAGGTCAAAATGTATTTGCGGATTTAAACACTCTATTTCAGGGTAATGTGGGCAAGAAATAGTCATATACGCACTTTTAAGGACAAAATGGAAATTTCAAATGACAAATTTCGGACTTAATATGTTCATGAAAGTTGTCGGCCTCAAATCAAGGAACGTATGAGTTCAAACAGTGTGTCAATTCCATCTCAAATGAAGAAGTTAGAAGCTTTATGGTGAAAAATATAATATAAATAATGGGGTTGAGCAGATTGTGAAACGTGGTAGCGCCAGATCTTGACACATGGTGCTATATGATGATGACACATGGCACCATAGGATGATAACACATGACACCACATGATGGTGACATGTGGAGCCATCATATCATGACAAGTTGCAACATTGGATGATGACATATGGCATTACATAAAGGTTCCACGTGGCAGAATAGGATGATGACATGTGGAACCATAAGATCATAACAAGTGGCACCATCCTAGTCTCTTTTCTCCATCTTTTTCCACCCACTCTCTCTCCACCTTCTTCTTTCTTTCTCCCATTTTTTATTCTTCTCCTAAAATATTTCTATCAACTCTCATATGCCCTTATATAAAAATTATTTCCACCCACTCTCCCTCCTATCTTCTTCTTTCTTTCCCTATTTTTTATTCTTCTCCCATAATATTCTCATCAACGACCACATGCCTACCCTAAATAAGCCATTTGCCCATCATTTCCTTTTTATTATTTAGTTAAAATCACCCATCACTTTTTTGAAATTCCAAAGGAACTATTAAGCCATTCTTTCTATCTATAAAAGGGGCCATTTGTGTTCATTATTAACACCCAATTTCGTAGTTAGAAGACATCATTTCTAGTTCATCTTTGTAGGGTAATTTTAGGGTAGTTTAGTATTAGTATTTTATTTGTTTCTTTTGTATCTTTTTAGAGAATTGTGTGAGAGAATTTATATTTCGAGATACAAATTATGAGTTTATGAGATAAAATTAGGATTCAAATATTGTTGTAAAACTAATATTTGTGGCTATTATTCATAATCAAAACTTAGAGGTTCAATGGAACTATAGGGAGACATGGTTTGATTTGTTCTCCTTTATCTTTTATTCTATCTTTTACGCCTCTAATGGAGTTTTTTTACATTTTATATGTAAAAGTACTTCACATGTCAGGCTAAAAACCCCATTCGAGTGGTGAGATGAAACCCATGTTGATATTAGGTTATTAGTTTATATTAACTATTTATTGTGTTCCTTTGAAAATTAGTTTTGAACTTTTACTTTTTAATGTATGCCTCGAGAGAGGGTATATGATTTTCGATAGAATAACAAACCTGAGATATAATGTTCATTTTATAATCAAATTGGAGATAGTTTTTTCTCAATTTTATCTTAAATTTCAAATCTAAATAATTAATTTTTCTAAGGATTAAATCATTTTTAATAGGTTTGTCCTAACGGGTGATTTATTAAAGATGTTTTAATTCTAATTTGTTGAAATTTGTGAAAGTTTAAAAATTAATTCTCTAAAAGGGTACTATTAAAATTACATATGTGGCGAGAGTTGACTTGGAACTTTATTATTACTTTGGGCCATTTTAAATTAATTAATTAATTAAAATAATTAATATATGTGGTAAAGTCTCATCCCTTATTTTTTTACATTTATTCACCTCACTCATATATTATTTTATTTATTAGTTTAGTTTAAATATTAGCACATCATTAGTTAAAATAAACATCCATTTAAAAATTATTTTAAAAATCATACTAAGTCTCCACTTTGCTCTTGTCCATATTAAAAAGTTGGATTGATACCCTTTATTTTCCATATACATGTTTTAGTGTATTTATAGGTCCGAAGGGATTTTTTATTGACAAGACTTTGTAAAAACGTTATACACATAAGGCTAGTTATCAATTTGATATGGATTGTTTGTGCATCACACAATGGAGTAAAAATTTAGCACTACATAGCGGACATATATGGTTGCTTTAACACTGTGAAGCAGGTGGTTATGGTTGGGTGATGGTTTTTCATGGGTTATGATTTTATGTTGACTTTTGGTGCCAACATGATATGTGATGAGATGTTTGTGCGTCACATCAGTGATGGAAATCTTGCACTGCATACCAGGGTGGTGACAGTATCTTCTGCATTTTGAAGCAGGTGAATACGATTTTTTTAACGATTTTATATGGGCATACCACATATTTCTTTAGATGACTTGGGATAAGGGGAGCACGTAGGTTACATTATAATTAATTAATAGTCTAATTAATTTTATGAAACTTATGTGTTAATTGAATGTAGTGTGACACTTGGGTGCTTGAAAGAGGCAGGATCATTATAATGAATTAAGATAAAGATAGTATACATGAAATAAGAAATAGGTAAGTTATTAATGTTTTTTTATGTGTAATATAAGTAAGGCTGCTCGACTGGAATATAATTGAGATATGAAATGATAGTATGTAATGAAGGTGAAATGATGAAATTAACAAAATTGGAAATTGGAAAGCACATATAAACTTGTCAAGATATTTGTAAGTTGAACATTATGGGTTGTTTGTATTGGTTGATAAACCGATGATGGTCAAGATCTTATTATATAAAGATATGTTATTAAGATTGATTAACGAGTATATAGTTTTGATTGATTCAAGATTATATAATTAGTTAGTATACCCTATGTAGATTTGGATAGCTCTTTATACTCTCGATGTTATGAAACATTGAAGAACTTTGTTGTTGTTCATTTAGTTGAACCTGCTATATTATCTAACGAACATTGATATATATATATATATATATATATATATATATATATATATTAAGATTAATTGATAACGTTATATAAATAGTATCATATTTATTTCATTTAGTATTATTGATTGGGTTATGTTACCCTTTTTGGGATACATACCTAGTAATCTTCTAGTGAGCCCTGACTCGTTACATTGACTAACTTCTTAGGTTAGGTTGAGATTTTAGGAGAGGTTTGGATCTTGGAAGAGCAGGCTAGATTTTGGAGATTTACTTTATATACACTTTAGTTTCTGTTTCATTGTGTATTTCATATGAGAAAGCTTTTATATCTATGAGTCGCTTGTGAATTCACAGTTGTATTTGGGATATTGTACTAAGACTTTAGTATCTTTGTGGGATTATTGGGGGATGTTGTAAATGGACTTCATATTTGGTGTTCATTCAAATTGTTATTTCTCATACCTTTTATTGTTATAAAAAGTTTTAAATGTCTCATATTTCTATCACACGCTAAGAAGGACATTTTAAATTATAAAAATTTGTATATCTTAATATTTGAACTATGTCAATCTTAATATTAAAATATTTCAGTTGTTACAGCTGGTATTTTAAGCATGATAACCTTATATAAAAGACTATATTGTGGTATTTAGTTCATTTGGTACTATTAGTTGGGTTATGTTACCCTTTTTGGGAGACGTACCTAGTAATCTTCGAGTGATACCTAACTCATTGCGTTGAAAAATTTCTCAGGTTAGTTTGATCTTTTAGGAATGGTTTGGATATTAGAAGATCAGGCTAGATTTTGGAGACTTGCTTTATATGTAGTTTAGTTTCCTTTTCGTTGTGTATTTCTTATGAGAAAGATTTTGGATTTATGAATCACTTGTGAATCCACATATGTATTTGGGATATTGTACTGAGACTTTTGTATATTGTTGGATTATCAGGGGATCTTGTAAATGGACTTTATATTTAATGTTCATTCGTATTGTTATTGGTCATATCTTTTATTGTTGTAAAAGGTTTTAAATGTAACATATTTTTGTCACGTGCTAAGAATGAAATATTGAATTATTAAAGTTTGTATATCTTAATATTTGGACTATGTCAATCTTAATAATAAAATACGCAAGTTGTTATGTTTGGTATTAAAGCATGGTAATAGGTTTTGAGGGTTATAGGTCTGTGTAATTTTTCGTGTGTTGTTCTACGATACATATTATTAATTTGTATTCTCTTTGGGATGGAGTTTTATATACGTCTTGTTACCGACTTTTAATATAATGAACATGAGGATGAGAAGAACTATGAAAGCCCGTGGATGAATGTGATGGCAGATTCCTTAAGTCATGCACGATATGGTCACTTCTTTTATGAAGTCGAGGTGTTGGCAACGATCATTAAGGAGGCTACAATGGTTGGGGTTAAGATATGTATTTAAAGTTACAGAGTCTAGATGGTTTGGTAATTGGGATCACCCACATC
Source organism: Sambucus nigra (assembly GCA_949130495.1). Taxonomy (NCBI): domain Eukaryota; kingdom Viridiplantae; phylum Streptophyta; class Magnoliopsida; order Dipsacales; family Adoxaceae; genus Sambucus; species Sambucus nigra. The sequence continues at coordinate 460,475,877 of OX422211.1, read as the reverse complement.
AGTTTAGGATAAGGTGATGCTTTGCAGTAGCGGGATAATGTGACCACACCCGAATAGAGGGATAATTTAATTAATGGAGAGTTTATGAAGAATTTTTAAAAAAATGTACATTCCGTATGTTATTAGGTTTGAGATAAAGAGGAATTTTCTCACTTTGGATCAATGTTCACATAATGTGGCTGAGTATTATCAAGAGTTCATGAATTTATTTATGTTTGTCACAGAGGAAGGGAGCACCGAGGAGAAAAAGAAGAAATGCTTTATCTATGGCTTGGCTTGGTTAATTAAATAGGATTTGTTGGGGAATCTAACATTGCTTATGCTCATGTGGTGAATGCCTTTTTGAGATTTTGTGACACCATGTGAACTATCAAAAGAGTTTTGGCAAGAGGGGATAAGCAAGTGGTTTAAATGTGGCCAAGGTAGTGTTAAGAAATAGGGCCAGAAGGACCCACATGGACAATAGTATGGGAATAGTACCTAGTGTCAAGGATCGTATCAAGGAAGAGTGATCTCCAATTATGTGACTAGGCCATGTTGGAGTTGTTTATTATGCATGTGGGGTGAAAGGACACAAGGCTAGGAGGTGCCCTAGGACTTAATGTCATCAGGACTGGAGAATTTTAGTTTAGTATATACGAGAGGTTATACACCATTGGAGGCTGAAATGGGACCTCTTCTTTTAGGGCTTAGTTGTGTTTAGTTGAGTTAGTGCGATATGTTCTCTAATTTGGGGTCATGTTTCGTATATATATATATATATCAGTTATGTTATTGTTACTTATGCATATGTGCTTGATGGATTTTGGGTGTCTGGGCACCCAACTATGGTATACTATTATCGGTATACGTGAGCCCTACTTTTATGTTGAATTGATACATGGGTATATGTTGAATATAGTATAATTTGACTAGTTGGCATAAATGATCCCTTAGTAATGATACTATTCACATTATTATGATATTTTTTTTGCTAATACTGAGGACGGAATTCATATTGTAGAGGGGAAGATTGTAATACCCCAAATTTTAAGTGGGTTTTAAATGATTTATGATTTAATTGAGAATATATGTATCATGTTAATTATAATGAGAGAAATTAGATTAAAGGATAAATGTTGAATTTATAAAAAAATTAGTAGTTTAATATTAATTAATTTGTTGTTATTTAATTCGATTATATATTGGGTGAGTGAAAATAATAAGAACTAATAAGTCTAAGAAATTTAAATTCATACTAGAAGTAAAACAATCCCACAACTGAAAGGATTTATGTGTTCCGGCAACTGCCTGCATTCACGGGGTGTCTTTCTGTGTATTAATTCTTTCCAACTTGTAAGCAGAGAATTAAATATCCCAATCTCCCGGGGTGAGGGTTCTATTTATAGCAATAAAAGTGGGTGGGTTATGTTCAAAGTCTTTGAACTGTTAGTTGGCTCATTTGCTAATCCATGTTAAACTCTTTCAAGATTAAAGATAATAAAATTGGGCTCTCTATGTTTATTCCATGTAACATTAATCTTAACTAGAGTGTCACGCTTTATATTTCTGGGTTGGTTCTACTTGGGCCGCTGAAATTTGGGCTATTACGATTTACACCCCACAATTTTCCCTAAAACTCTTCGGCAAAAATGGGCGGAAGAATTTTATATGCTTGCTTGGCCCAAATGATTATTCAGCCCATGACAATTTAACATTGGGTTTCTACTGGGCCATACTTCGTAATTAATCAGTTGTAATGAGGAGTACACTAGTCTCGAGTTAAAAAACATATCGATAGTTGCATTGATGACCTTGGAATTTGTTCCATATGATTAGACTTTTGGGATTTTACTTCTGTTTAATAAAAAACTTTTCACCTTCATTTTGCATACTTTCCTTCATTCAAAGAGAACATTTGGAGTGTCCATATTTGTAATCTTTCTGTAAGTTCTCTTTGTATTTGCTTATTTTTCTTGCGACTATACTGACTTTTAAAACTTCTTCTGATCCTCTCTATTTTCGCTGAGTAGTCCGTTCTTCCTTTTCTTCCATAAAAATAGTTTATGCTATTAGTGAGAGGACTGTGGGGGAGTTTAGGAAAATATAATCAATTCGTCCTTGGATAATGGCGGAGTGTTCCTCTGTCCCTAGAAATTGCTTTGCCATTGAGGGTAGTTATTGGATTCATACCCTCTCAGTGGCTAAAGGAGGAATTACATTTCCCCCAAATCAACTACTCCTGGAATTTTGTGAGTTTTTTTAAGTGGTTCACGCCCAATGTGCCCAAAACACATGGCATTTTATCAATGGAGTCCATCCAATTAAAGAGCTATATGGGACTAAAATAAGAAATCTAGAGATCAAATACTGTTATTCTTAGTCCCACACCATGAATGGGACCTTATGTTTGAAGACACGGTATCTGAGGTTCCTCTTCTTTTTGTAAGAAATGAGTCTTCTACTTCCTCCTCCTTTGAGTCTTTGAACGTCGATTCCATTCCTATAGCTGAGGATGAGATAATGGCTCCTAAGAGAATGATCCTTCTGGTGGATAATGATGACATAATTCTTGTTTCTCATAGGGCTAAGGTTCCCAAGAGGACTGATCCTGAGGGTCCCTCTACCCCCATATTTGTGTCAAACGTCTCCGTTTGAGAGAAGAATAAGAAGGAGAAGACATCTTCTTCTTCAGTTTCTCTTTTTCCCTCCAAGAGGGGTGATATTCATGGTCATGGGAAGGTCCACCAAGTAATGTCAGTGGCCAAAAATCCTTCCGTGGACCCAAGTTTACTAAAGGGGATGTGCTCGCCCTTGATCGTGAGCAGGGTGAGAAGATGACCCACGATCAAATATCTTCTCATGCTGCTCAGGCACTATTTCTAGTAAGATTGACTTTTCATTTGCATATTTCTTTTTTTCTCTAGTGTTGATATTTGTCCACCTTTTCCTTTATGAAGTTTGTGGCTGACTTTATCGCCATTATAGAGAAGAGCTCCGAGCAGACCAAGGTGGATGATTTAATCATTGTTATGAATAATTTTGATCCTAATTTGGCTATTGCTTAGAAGGCATAGGATTCAAAGAAGACATCCATTAGCTTGGCGATGAATGGATTAAAGAATGAGCTTTCTCAGCTGAAGGTTCAATATAACAAGATGAAGACTGATCACAAATAAGAGATGGTCGAGCTTGATCAGTTAAAAGAAGAACAACCCAATGATATTGTTGTTGTCAAGGATGAGGGCTACCAAACTAGGTATGAATAGGCCTTTGATGATTCCAAGCATCAGTTGGCCTTCATCAGGAAGTCTAACTTTAAAAAGGGTTAGAACTGCCTGACATAGGCTAACGTCCTATCCGAGTCAAAGATTTTTAGAGAGCACAATTTGGGTTCCCTTTCAAGGGCCGAGGAAAAAGTCCAAGTAGCCCGCATAACTGACTTGGGCAGTTCTGAAGCAAGTCGGGGCAAGTCTCCTGAGATCTTGGAGTAGGTGTTAGAGAAGGAAATCGAGAACTAGTTAAGAATACATAGTTCTAGGGTTCTTTTGTATCTTTCATTTTTTTCATTTGGAAATTCCTTACCCTATTTTGATATTCAATAAAAGAACTTTCCAATATCTTAACTTCATTATTTACTATTACTGAGCGCCATTCCTTTTATTCTTGTAGCCTACCAATGTTCATATGGAGGCCTTACTTGTTAGTGACTTAAATTACATCCTTCTTCATGTGCCCAGTGTCCAAGGTCGACGTGCCTTTATCTCTATTTAGAAGGAGCTTAAAAAGATGATCAGGGCCTATACGGAGGAGTCTGTCTTTGTGGCTAAGTTAAAAGATGACGTGAAGTACCTTGATGATGTTGGTACACTAACGCAAGAAGAAGTGAACACTTTAAAAAGACGTCTTATTGAGAATAAAAATATTGGTGACGTTGGGGTGTTTTCACAAACTAAAAATGATTCTCTCAGGTTGCAACTCATTGAAACCAAAGAGGATCTAGAGAGGGAAGGATTGGTGAAGATGAGGTTGAGCTATGAGATAATCAAGCTCTGTTACCTCTTCAGAAAGGGTCCTCGTATGTCGTGGTCTATTAGCTATGATGAGGGGTGGATGGATGCCCCTATTAAGCTGGACAAGGAAAAGCAGCTATCCTACAATAATGGTTAGTGAAACTCTTTAGGGGTCCTAAAAGTTCAAAATGACTATGAACTTTAGTACTAGTACCAAGATGATTGTTCGACATATCACCATCCCCCTTCGAAAGTTAAGGTAGTTGGGTTCCTCTAGATGTATTTCCTCTTCAGCTAGCTAAGGATTATTTGTCACAACATGAAAGTGATGACGAATTCAGACCAAGTCCCCATGATTATTAAATAGCATCCATTGCAAAGATGATTGCTTATAGGAGATAACAATTATATTGGTTTTTTTTCTTTTTATCCCTGTCATAACATGTCGTCATTTATTTATCCCTGGCATTAAAATCTCTCATAACCTGATTGGATTCTAACTTTGAACCATTCTATATATTGAGGCGGATTGATCCAAGTGAATGAGCATTGCATACTCCGACGATCAGGGCTTCATACTCAGATTCATTATTATATACCTCAAAGACAAGTTTGATTCCTTACTCGATCATGGCATTCTCTAGGGAGACGAGTATAATTCCTACTCCTTTACCCTTAGAGTTGAAGGTGCCATCTACATAAAGTGTCCGTTTTCTAGATTGGTCAATCCCCTTGCTCTTTTACTGTTCATCTATATGTTGGTCGCTAGGCTCATTTCCCCCTGCAAATTCTATAATGAAATATGCCAACACTTGATACTTAATCACCGTTCTTGGTTGATAGTGTATATCAAATCATTTAGGTTCGATCAACCATTTGGACATTCGCCTAGATAAGTCGGCCTTTCAAATGATGGCTTTGAGGGGAAAATAAGTGATGATTGTGATTGAGCGAGCTTCAAAGTAGTTCTTAAACTTAAGACGTGACTACCTAATAAAGGCTAATTTTTCCAATGGGAGATAGCATCGCTTGGCGTCTAGCAGTGTTTTGCTGACATATTAAATGGGGGATTAACACCCTTCTTTCCCGCAAATTAAGGTCGAACTAACTTCATGAAATAAAACTGCTAGGTAGAGCTAGAGGGGACCTCTTGGATCTGGAATGGTCAGTAGAGGAGATTTGCTTAGATAGAATTTGGTTTCTTCAAGAGCCTTTAAGCATTCCTCATTCCAGATGAGGCTTTTTTTCCTTCTTAAATAGTTGAAAAAATGGTTGGCATCATACAAAAGACTTTGAGATGAAATGGTTAAGGGCTGCTAACATCCTTGTTAACTTTTGAATCTTGTGCAGGGTAGTTGGAGGCAGGACGTTATTGATCGCAACTGTCTGGTCAGGGTTGGCCTCAATATTCCCGTTACTAATCAAGTACCCTAGGAATTTTTCAGATTGAACCCCAAAAGAACATTTGGCCATGTTAACCTTTATTCAATAATGCCGGAGGATTTAAAAAGTCCCCGTTAAATCCTTTAGATGGACAACTCTCATAACGAGCATGTCATCTATATACATCTCCATCATCTATTCTAATTAATGATCGAACATCCTTGTAACTAGTTTTTGGTATGTGAATCCTGCATTTTTTAGGCCAAAAGGCAACATTTTTTAACAACATCAGTCTTAATTGCTTATAAATGATATTTTGTCATGGTCGAAACCGAACAAAAGGATTTAATGATGCTATATATGGAAAACTCATCCGCTCATGACTGACGATTTCATCGACCAACTGATTGACAGAGGAAAACTATCCTTGGGGAATTTCTTATTGAGATAAATGAAGTCCAAGCACACTTTCTACTTACCATTACTCTTTTTTTCCACTACCGAGTTTAAGAGCCATTTTGGGAGTTGAACTTCTCTAATGGACCTTGCCTTCAGAAGTTTTCCTACCTTTGTTTTAACTGCTTTTTCTTTCTCTTGGGTAGTTCAAGAAGCTTTTTGTGTAATTGACGGATATTTGGGATTAACATGAATTTGATGGCATGCGACTTCAATATCTATCCCAGGCATATTGTGTGTCTATTATGCAAATATATATTGATTCTTTTTCATAAAAGACATTAACTCTTCTTTCTCATTCTCATGTAGTGTAGTGTTAATCATTAATTTTCTTTCCATTCGTGCCTCAACAAAAGCTATCTCCTTTAATTTGTTCATGGCCCTATCTGCGAGGTTGACTCTTCTCTCTTTCACTTTCGGTCTTCATTACTATTTGGACAATGTAACTTCGTCTTGAGACGTTTTAAGAATTACCTCCCTTTCTATCTTCTTTTCTTATTTAGGTCTGATGGTAGAGATAAAACACTTTCGAGAAATGTCTTAGTCATCTCTGATTTCCATTATTCTTTGCTATGTGATGCATCTGAGTTTTTGGTGGTAAGTTGAGGGAACAACCTGCGTGGCGTGCAACCAACCTCTTCTAATAATGGCGTGATAAGGTGAGTCAATATATACTACTAAGAACTTGATCAGCTTTGAGAAATTTTTTTCCCTAACTGGTTGGACAAACTTTTCGAATGGAATAGTCATTCTTCTAGCGAAGCTGACTAGAGGGATGGCTACTTCCTTCAAGTCGTCCATCTTTATTTTGAACTTGTGAAAAATATCCAAGTATATGACTTCAGAGGAACTTCCTTGATCGACTAGTAACTTAGAAACCTCCCAGTTGGCAATATAGAGGGTGATTACTAGCTGTGTGTGAAGTCCTCACTTCGATCAAATCATCTTTCATGAATACTAAATGCTTATTATAGTCTATGTCTTCTAGTCGCATGCGCTTACCGACTGGGCTTTTGGCAGGGTCAATTTGAAAGGCCTCCATAACTGAAGTGACCTTTTTATGTTCCATTCAAACTAAGTGTAACACCCCATACTTTTGGAGAATATAGATTTCAATTAAGATTGGAGATTTAGAAATTATTTAATTCTGTGATTTAAATTTAATTAAATTGGTTTAAGGTTTAACCGTACGAGCGCGTAATTCAAGGTGGGAATGAAATAATTTTTTAGTGACTCGAATGATAATTTAGAGGTCACATATGATTCCAAAAGGGTTGAATTAGTCAAAATAGTATACTCGGGGTACTAGTCGAGTGCCGGGACATTTTTTGGCTAAACCGGGCCCATTCGAGGGGACTCTGGCCTTTTTACAGTTTAGGGTGAGGAGACCCACGAATTTTAGAACTCTAACTCAGATTATAAGAGTTGGAGGCTAGGGTTAGAGAGAAGAAAAACACACTATATGCACTAGATAGAAAAGAAAAAAATTCCAAGGCAAAAAGGAAGAAGTTGGAAGGATTCAAAGGAGACTTTCACCACGAACTCATTGGGAAAAAAGATTGAAGGAGAAAGATCATCAGTCACCAACAACAATCACGAAATCAGACCTACTGGACATAAGGCAAGTGGTTTATTGCAAATTTATGAGATTATAATACCCATGTGTAGGGCTTTTTAAATAACTTGTTTTTATTAAATGTTCTTGGAGAAAAAGAATGGACTGATTACATATTGGAGTAGGATTGCATGTAGTTGGCATTTACATTTGTAGAGGATTAATAACAAATGAATTTACATTGGAAATTACGAATCTAAACCTGGATTTACAATGTATAACCATGAAGAACTAAATTATCTAGGGTTTTGAGAAAAGTTAGATTGGGATAGTTCTTGGATGGATTTATTGAGGATTTGATGATATATTTACGTTGAGAATGATCCCTAAACATTTATAAGGTGATTGGTGATGTTGGAAAGAACATTCATAAGGTGTATTGGAATATGGGATCGGACAGACATAGTGAAACAAGGAAGAAGAAGACCTGCACATGTTCGATCGATGGAGTCGATCGATCGAAGCCTTTGGTCGATCGATCGACCAAAGCTGATTTTGGGCTATTTGTGTTGATTAAGTTTTCTTTGAATTCCAACGATGAAGGAAAATATTAGAGATGTTATTATACCTATTAGGGACTTGATAAAGACAAGTAGGGAGTATAACTAAGGTCCATTACAGCCGTGGAGTGTAAGGCTTGGAATATGGGCCGACGGGGATAAACCGATCAAGTCGCGCATCAGAAATGTGAGAAATGAGTTACGGGCAGAGTCGACGTCAATATAAGGTGTATATCAGTAGGATAGAGATAGTTTAACTATTGTTATAAACAAAGAGGATCGAAAAATCTCAGAGTTTTGCGAATACTCTAATATGTACGATAGTGAGATAAATCGTTGATTAATAAGTACGGTAAGTATACGAGAGAAAACTACTACGTACACATGGGAATAATTTGGTTGTGTGAATACCTATTGTTCTATAGTATTACTTGGATTGTGAATTCCTATTGTATGTTTCCTTGTGATAGGATTTATAAGTTCGATGAGACATTCTGAACTATGCTCGATGAGACATTCCGAGATAGGTTCGAGGGGACATTCTGAACCAGGTTCGAGGAGACATTTCGAACATTTCTCGAGGAGACATTTCGAGCCAGGTTCGAGGAGACATTCCGAACCATTTGTCCTTAATGTGTAAAATAGGACTGATGATAGGGTATGTTGTATGGGGTATATGTGTGAATGGAAGATATACCATCTGAATAATCTACTTATGTGTGATAGTAGTAAGATTAGGTGGGGCGTACCTAAATATTGTTTTCAATATACTGAGGCGTGATAGTAGTGAGAATTATTAGTGCATAACTAAGATTGTATAAACTACTTATGAGTAAGGGTGGATGGAACATATAAGTGTGCAGCTAGAATAGATATAAAATCTACTTGAGTGTGATTAGTAGAAAAGGTAGGTAGTGTGTACCTAAGATTTGATTAAGTGTGAGGACTTAAATTTTAAAGTATTGATAATAAAGTAAGAGTAATGATAATTACTATTCATTCGGACACATATTGTATGGGCGGTATGGGAAGGTTATAGTGAAACTTAACTAATGACTTAATGTAAATTAAGGGTAGCATGTAGCGTACAGTATGGGCGGTACTGATGAGCTAAAGTGTTTGAGGTGTGGATACGTTGGAGACCTAGTTAAAGTGGGTTACGAGACTAGGTAGGAACGTTAGGTGCGCACGATAGATGAGAGGTGAGGAGACTCAAGAGAGTGTGCGTGATCCTAACATGTGTAATCAATAACTGATATTTATTGCGATAAATTACTTGATTAATATTTTCAAAACGTTTTGTGCACTAACACTTGCTATAAAATATTTTTAAAACCTTTTTGGTGTCCAGCAACAGGGACGCCAAGCTTGACTCCATTCTAAGGATTTCGGAGTTGTAGCATAGGTGGGTGTTGCAGGGCATTGATTAGACGTTTCCTTTATCCTTCCGGATCTAGTGTAGGAACTCAGTTTTAGTACTCTCATTTTGGGACATGTTATCCACGCGTTACATTTGCAGTTATGTGTTGGATTTTGATTTGGTTTTATTTCAGCCGTGGTTTTCGGCAAGACTTTATTTTATTCAGTCATTTATGATGGTTGGTTTTAGTACTACTTAATTTATATTGTTCCGCATGAGTTGTATCTGTTTTAATAAAGATAAAATTTGGAACCAGCTTAATTTCACTTAGGTGTCTATTAAAAAGGTTTTCGATAGTGATGCTAAGAATGAACCATTTAATAAACCTGTTTTAAATGAAATTAAGGCTTGATCACCCAAGGTTTGATTAGGTGGGGTGTCATAGATGGTATCAGAGCATCAGGTTCTAGTGTCCTTAGGATCTGTGCAGCTTACTACGATTCCAGCGTATCGTTATATTGATATAGAGCCCTATTGATAGGACCGTTGAATTATCTTTGTGTGCTTGCAATAATGCTCTTCTGCTATTATAATTTTGTATAAGTTATGTACTTATACAAACTTGAATTTTATTTTAGAATGCCGCCAAGGAGGGAGCGAGCCGAGAGGGCAGACGCCGGAGATGAGGCTAGGAAGGGCCCTCAGGACCAGTAGGGACCCCCACCCCCACCACCCGAGATGATTTCCGCTACTCAGGTGGCGGTGATAGTGTCACAGGCCGTGGAGACAGCTATGAGGGTCATGGAAGTCCATTTCACTTAGCCCCATGAATAGCATCCCGCAGCTCCAATTATTCAGGCACATCTAGCGCATCCCACTTGGCATAGCATTAGAGAAATCTTTCAGAAAGGTCACCTACCAGAGTTCCAGGGCGTCAAGGATATAGTGACGGCATGCCAATGGAAGAGAAACATTCAGCGCCACCTACGCATGTTGGATTATAGCGAGGTTCAAAAGCAGATGTTAGCTACCTTCATATTAGCTGGGGCAGGACTACAGTGGTGGGAGTCGGTGACCACTACTGAGGAGAGAGATCTAATGACAATTTCTGAGTTCTGGGTGCGGTTTGACCACAAGTGCTTTCGGCCGGAAGTGGAGTCAGAAATGAGGATGAAATTTAATGAAGTTGCTCAAGGTGATAGTTTGGTAGAAGACTACGAGGAAAAATTAACCCGCCTGGCTAATTTTGTTCCAGATGAGGTAAGCAATGAAGAAAGGAAGAAAGCAAAGTTCATGGGAGGTTTGGCCTGGAGGATCAGGCAGCATTTGATAGGTAACCCTGCACTAGTGACATACACTAATGTCGTTCATGCAGCCTTACTACACTATGAGGACCATCGCTTCCATACGAAAGGGGGCAAGAGAGGGGAGCCAAGTCAGTCAGACAAGGCCAATGGGGGTAGTGCCGGTGAAGCACCGCAACAGTAGTTAAGTAGTCAGCAGGGGAAAAATTTCTCGACAGGGGAACTTTGCCAAGAGGTTCAAGTCCGGAAGTTACCAACCTGGAGGGGGAGTTAGGTAAGGACAGTAGGGCCAAAGGAGACCATTTCCAGGATAGTGTTTTATATGTGGCCAGCAGGTTCATAGACAGAGATAATGTCCATAGCAGGACGGGGTTCAGCTGCAGAATGCCCATCAGGAATATTGGGATTTGATAGCTCCATCACCAGCACCATCCCCACAGCAGTAAGGCCAGATGCACCATGGGCGTGTGTATAACGTCCGGGACGTACCGATGCCTCTAGCTCCTCAGGCACCGCCCGCGATAGAGGGTATATTTTCTATTTACTCACTTTAGAGTTGGATTTTGTTTGATACTGGGCCTTCAAATTATTTATTAGGGCTAGTTTTGCACGAGCAGTTGGCATATTAGAGATTCCCGGTAGTCCCCTTGTGAGTGAGGAGTCACTAGTGAATTGTGGCACATTGAGTTATTCGATCTGAAGAGGAGTCGATATTATAATTGGGAGATTCAATCTTGCATCAGGATGATAGACTAGAATGCGGAGTAATTTATTTTATGTTATCCATGAGTATGGAAAGTTATTAAGTGATTTGGATACTTCGTAGATGAGACTGTTAACACTCTAACTCATGAGAGAGTCAGGATTAGTGAGTTCGGTAGCAGTAGTAACCTTACTGGGTACGTACACGATTAGTTACTGGAGGGTATCGGAACTTTTATATCGCATGAGAGAGAATGGAGGCGTACACCAAGAGTGGTTGCATGGTGTGATAGTCTACAACCTTTGAGAATTATGAGAATTAAGTAGACTACTCACTGAGTTTTGGACCGGTTAGCAATGGTTTAGGCTATAGTGGTAGTTATAGCAAGATTTCGGGTCCGCTATTCCAGCATAAGATTTATTTTGATAGGTAACATGTGAAAGAGTTTTTGACCTAGGTATGTGTGTATACATGTTATTATGTGTGGCATAATAAACTAATACGAATATGTGATTGTATAGTTATATTTTATCCCATGAAGTAGGGATGTCTACTGAGGTGATTCAGGACAGTCAGAGTTATTTTTGAGTGGGGAGAGATAGCTCAAGGTTATTTTATGCAAGAACTAATGATAGTAAGGGCGCAGTATTTTATGTTGTCTCTTGTAACGTAAGAGTGGTCTTGTGTGCTTTTGTGTTAAGCGACAGGTATTTGGGGGTACGTACTATGAATTGAGGGTCTAACAGATCCCAGCGACGGACAATGTTAGGTAGTAGTATATCGGGGGGGTTCCTTGTTTGGATTTTGCTTTGCGAGACGTCCCACATATGAAACTTAGCGCAACGTTGGAAGTGGAGAGATGTTTGGTCGTTAGTACATGGGTTGGGTAACCCAGTTATTAATTATACATGTGATATGACTACGAGTTAGAAGTTATCTTACGATTCACGGCTAGTATAGTCAGGTGATTTTCGTGCAGTTAAGCACGAGTATAGGGTGTATGGGCACCCTAGGTAGTTAAATAATTGTAATATTATTCGCGATTAGGGAGGACAGAAATAAATACGTAGTGACCTTAAGAGTAAAGGGTTAAGACAGGGTAGAGAACTTGGAGTGAGAACATCATCCGAATTTCGAGGATGAAATTCCTTTGTAAGGAGAGAAGTATGTAACACCCCGTACTTTTGGAGAATATAGAAGTTATTTAAGATTGGGTATTTAGAAATTATTCAATTCGGTGATTTAAATTTAATTAAATTGGTTTAAGGTTTAACCGTACAAGTGTCATAATTCAAGGCGGGACTGAAATGATTTTTTAGTGACTCGAATGATAATTTAGAGGTCACAGATGATTCCAAAAGGGTCGAATTAGTCAAAATATTATACCCGGGGGTACTAGTCGAGTGCTGGGACATTTTTGGGCTAAATCGAGCCCATACAAGGGCATTCTGGCCTTTTTACAGTTTAGGGTGAGGAGACCCACGAATTTTAGAACTCTAACTCAGATTATAAGAGTTGGAGGCTAGGGTTAGAGAGAAGAAAAACACACCATAGCCACTAGAGAGAAGAGAGAAACAATTCCAAGGGAAAAAAGGAAGAAGTGGGAAGGATTCAAAGGAGACTTTCACCACAAACTCATTGGGAAGAAAGATTGAAGGATAAAGATCATCAATCACCATCAACAATCACGAAATCAGACCTACTACACATAAGGTAAGTGGTTTATTGCAAATTTATGAAGTTATAATACCCATGTGTAGGGCTTGTTAAATAAATTGTTTTTATTGAATGTTCTTGGAGAAAAAGAATGGATTGATTACATATTGGAGTAGGATTGCATGAAGTTGGCATTTACATTTGTAGAGGACTAATAACAAATGAATTTACATTGGAAATTACGAATCTAAATCTGGGTTTATGATGTATAACCATGAAGAACTAAATTATCTAGGGTTTTGAGAAAAGTTATATTGGGATAGTTCTTGGATGGATTTGATGATATATTTACGTTGAGAATGATCCCTAAACATTTATAAGATGATTGGTGATGTTGGGAAGAACTTTCATAAGGTGTAATGGAGTGTGGGATCAGACAGACATGGTGAAACAAGGAAGAAGACGACCTGCACCTGTCCGATCGATCGATCGACTCAAGAACGTCTATCGATCGATGGAGTTGATCAATCGAAGCCTTTGGTCGATCGATCGACCAAAACTGATTTTGGGCTATTTGTGTTGATTAAGTTTTCTTTGAATTCCAATGATGAAAGAAAATATTAGAGATGTTATTATACCTATTAGGGACTTGATAAAGAACAGTAGGGAGTATAACTAAGGTCCGTTATAGCCGTGGAGTGTAAGGCTTGGAATATTGACCGACGGAGATAAACCGATCAAGTCGCACATCGAAAATGTGACAATTGAGTTACGGGGAGAGTCGACGTCAATATAAGGTGTATATCAGTAGGATAGAAATAGTTTAACTATTGTTATAAATAAAGAGGATCAAGAAATCTTAGAGTTGTGTGAATACTCTAATATGTACGATAGTGAGATAAATCGTTAATTAATAAGTACGGTAAGTATACGAGAGAAAACTACTACGTACACATGGAAATAATTTGGTTGTGTGAATACCTATTGTTCTATAGTATTACTTGGACTGTAAATGCCTATTGTATGTTTACTTGTGATAGGATTTATAAGTTCGATGAGACATTCCGAACTATGCTCGATGAGATATTCTGAGCCAGGTTCGAGGTGACATTTCGAACCATGTTCGAGGAGACATTCCGAGCCAGGTTCGAGGAGACATTCCGAACCATTTGTCCTTAATGTGTAAAATAGGACCGATGATAGGGTATGTTGTATGGGGTATATATGTGTATGGAAGATATACCGTCTGAATAATCTACTTATGTGTGATAGTAGTAATAATAGGTGGGGCGTACCTAAATATTGTTTTCAATATACTCAGGCGTGATAGTAGTGAGAATTATTAGTGCATAACTAAGATTGTATAAACTACTTATGAGTAAGGGTGCCTGGAACATATAAGTGTGCAGCTAGAATAGATGTAAAATCTACTTGAGTGTGATTAGTAGAAAAGGTAGGTCATGTGTACCTAAGATTTGATTAAGTGTGAGGACTTAAATTTTAAAGTATTAATAATAAAGTAAAAGTAATGATAATTACTAGACGTTCGGACACGTACTGTATGGGCGGTATGGGAAGGTTATAGTGAAACTTAACTAATTGACTTAATGTAAATTAAGGGTAGCATGTAGCGTACAGTATGGGGGTACTGATGAGCTAAAGTGTCTGAGGTGTGTAGACGTTGAAGACCTAGTTAAAGTGGGTAGCGAGACTAGGTAGGAACGTTAGGTGCGCACAATAGATGAGAGGTGAGGAGACTCAATACAGTGTGCGTGATCCTAACATGTGTAATCAATAACTAATATTTATTGCGATAAATTACTTGCTAAATATTTTCAAAACGTTTTGTGTACTAACACTTGCTATAAAATATTTTTAAAACCTTTTAGGTGTCCAGCCACTGTGACGCCAAGCTTGGCTCCATTCCAAGGATTTCGGAGCTGCACCATTGGTGGGTGTTGCAAGGCATTGATTATATGTTTCCTTTATCCTTCCGGATCTAGTGTAGGAACTCAGTTTTAGTACTCTCATTTTGGGACATGTTGTCCACTCGTTACATTTGCAGTTATTTTAGCTGTGGTTTTCGGCAAGACTTTATTTTATTCAGTCATTTATGATGGTTGGTTTTTGTACGGCTTAATTTATATTGTTCCGCATGAGTTGTATCTGTTTTAATAAAGATAAAATTTGGCACCAGCTTAATTTCACTGAGGTGTCTAGTGATTAAAAAGGTTTTCGAAAGTGATGCTAAGAATGAACCATTTAAGAAACCTGTTTGAAATTAAATTAAGGCTTGATCACCCAGTATTTAATTAGGCGGGGTGTCACACTACATTTCCTTGAATTTATTTTGGATTCGAAGCACCGTGGAACAATAAACTCATGCCCAGCTCGTCCTCCAAAACATTATCTGATTTTGGATCGACGCTAGCGATGACCTTTTTCTCTTTCTTCTCAATGTATTCGTTCGAGTGCCTCGTGGTCTAACTCTTTCAGATGGGATTTAAAGCCCTTGAAATTCTCTATCTTTTTCCCGTTCTCCTTATGGTAGGCGCATCTGAGGGCATAATTTCTCTTGCTTGGATTACCTCCCATCTTGTTCTCCACTTGAGGAACTACTAGTCTTTGATCTTACCTAAGATCTTATCTATTGGTACTTTGAAAACCATGTTGATCACCTAAAAAGCATTGGATGGGTCTTTCTTTTCCTCGTTCTTAGATTCTTCCTTCAGCGTTTTGCCCCCTTTCTTGGGGTTGATCTCTTTATCGTTTCGTTTAGTCGCCTTAGCACGACCGTTCTCACCTTAGCTGAGGGTGACCATATATTCCACCTTGGCATATTTTTTATGTGTGACATAAGATCATCGATAGTGTAGGACCCCGATCCTAGTACCCCTTAAATACCTCCTTAGGTCCCTAACACTTCTCCCCCCCCACCATAAGTCCCAAGATCCTATCCCTAATCTAGAGGCCATTAGACACTCCCAAGACCCATTTGACCTTAGTCAATTTTCAACCTTGAGTGAAGCACATTGAAACCTTATAGGGCACTAAATCAGCTTTTGAATGGTCCATGCTAATCATACTCATGGTTCGTCCTTACTCATCTTTTTACTCTAAACCCTTATCCAAAGGCCACCGGGCGGTCTCGTGCCCCATTTGACCTAATTCAGTTCCCCACCTTAATCTAAGCTCATTGAACTCTCATTGGGTTCTAAGTCCTCTTTCCAACTGTCCATACTGTGCACGAATCGGCCTCACTGTTCACGCGTAGTAACCTTTTTGCTCTAAATCCTGTTCCAAAGGCCATCGGGAGCTCCCGAGCCCCGATGACCTCAGTCAGCTCTCCACTTTGAGATAATCTTATTCAACTCTCATAGTGCTCCGAATCCTCTTTCCAATGGTCCATACCGTGCATGAATCAGTCTCATAATTCGTGCATACTCACAATTTTACTAAAAACCCTATTCTAGAGGCCATCGGGTGCTCCAGAGCCCCGTTTGACATCGGTTAACTCTCCAACTCGAGCAAAGCTCTAAATTCCTTTTCTAATGGCCCATACCATGCGTGAATCGACCTCACGTTTCACGTGTACTTACCTTTTTACTTCGAGAACCACCTGTCTAGAGGTCGTTGGGTGCTTCTAGGCCCTATTTAACTTTAGTCAACTATCAAACCCGGGAGTGGTCCAATTGATTTTTATAGTTCTCTAAATACCCTTTTCTAAAGGTCCCGACCATGCACGATTCAGACTTACAGTTCACTTTTTATGCCCTTTTTTTTGAAAAAGTTCGTTTTGGACTGCCTTTAGGCACCCCAGACCTCATGCCTATAGGCATGGTGTACTTTTCTTTGCTAATAAGGCAGGGATATCCTGATAGGCAGGCGAGAGTATATGTCGATCGGTATCCCCCTAAAATTCTATTTTTTTACTATTTAAGGAGACCATGACTCTATTCCCGAGGGTCCCTTTATGAAGTCAGAACATTCTCCTCGAAATCAATGCCCCGAAATTTCACTTTTCAAAACATTCTCTCCATTTTGAAACATCATTCTCATCCATATATCACCACACTTTTTACTCTTACCTCTCCATCATCCAACCACCTAAAAATCAACCTCTACTACTACAAAATCAGAATTAAGGTTCTATAGAAGGTCTACTCTTATCCCTTTACAACTCATTTAATTAGTATTAGTGATTTGCTTTTTTTTTCGACTTTTGATATATCTTTTGTTTCATTTCTTCAATTCAAAACTAATCTCCTTTTTTATTATTTATTACACACAAAACTTATATTCACAAAATATAAAAAAGTTAAAAAGGGGGTTTCCTATAAATCCTAAACTAGAATTTCCTCATTTTCTACACTCCCTAAACTTGTGCACATTTTCTACTAAAAAACAAATGAAGTACTAATTTTGAATATATGGGTAAAACCCCACCCTTGTGCGTTATCGAACTACATGGACTTTGATGCCTTTTGGCTACGTCGGCATCCCGAGCAAATCTTGGGATTCGAATCCTATTTTCTCATTTATTCATTTTATGCTTCCTCATGTTTAGTAGTATTACGGATATGTGTGCTCCTATATATTATAGTGTTCCCTCTCAATGCGCACATTCACTTATTCATAGTGATTTGTGATTTGATGGAAACTCACATGAGATTTTTATGATTTTCTTTTGTACACTCGTTAGAATGTTTTCATTCCGTCTTTTCCATGACGTGAGTCAAATGATTTATTTCTCTCATTATTCACACCACACACATGTATCACATTTTATATAAAAGGAGAACATTATCATATCCCATGAGAGACCGAAAGGGCGGAATGAGTTCCCAACACCTTCCCATTCCATAACTTAGTCCCCGAACCTCGGACTCATTTGGTTTCGTACGCACCATTTTGCCTTTTGATGCCATTCTCTCGGGACGAATACATTCTTTTGCATGTTTAGAGCAAAATAGGTTGGCAACTCCATTTTTACATTTTCTCCCTTTTGACAACGACTGATTTATATCTGTGGCATCCTGCGAAGATCAGTGCAAGTGGTGGAAGGAGTATTTCTCATCCTCGAATCCTCGCAAGCGCGAAGAGAGAGATTTCTCTAATTTTCTCTCCCCTCCAATTTCAAGGTCGGCTCACGCTGGAGGAATCTGACAAAGATGGCCACAGTGGTGAATTTACTGGGGATTTTTTCAGAGGACTAGACTCTATTTCAGATGGATTTGTTTCCTTTGTTCTCCCCTCTCTCTACTTTTCTACATGTGTATATATGCCTACACTTGTATGTTCTTTATACCATCATACTTACATATTGTATAATATGCCTTGTTCATATCATGATGTTTATATCTACTATCCTATTTTCTCATCACATGTATATACCACCTTCTTATCACATGTTTCACTATTTACCCACTTGTATATATTCGCCATGTTTTACCCTTTACTCACTTGTATATATTCACGTGTTTCACCTTTTACTCACTTGTATATAATAACCATGCTTTACTCCGTACACTCTCACTTTCACTTGATCCACATCACTTGTTTTTATCCATGCTTAGTCACACTAGCACACACTCTCACATTCTTCTCACTCATATATATAGTTTCATGCTCACTCACATGTTTCACACACCCCTTGTCGATATCCATTCTTAGTCACACTAGCACAAACTTCCAAATTTATATCACTTGTATATATCCATATGTTCTCTTCACTCACATGTCTTCACATGTCACTTTCTCACTTTGCACTTATTTCTCACTCACTTGCGTAAATCCACATGCCTCAATTTTTTTATTTATCACCATCCTTTATATAGTCTCCGCGCTTGTTTTACTCTCCATGTTTATCCCCTATGATACTTGTACACTCTCCTTCATAGTGGTAGTATTTCTCTTATTTAGCATACATTAAATTCTCCATAAAAATTAATTAAGACTCATGCGTTCTTGCACACTACGTCACTTGAGCATTGAACTTGTGACAAAAATTATGTCCTCTACTAAGGGTTACTTCATGATGGGTGCCAGTCCTGTAGGACTCTATTTACCTAAGCGATATGATTCTCACCTTCCATTGTCCTTGTACCTTCGATGTATATTGAATGGTTCCCCCCACATCGTATCGCTTGGCTGATGAATGATTTCCCTTATAGTAAAGATAGGGCTTTTCGATTCTAGGATACTCATACCTAGTTTTTCAATTCTAACGTAAAACTCTATCAAAATTTTAGGTCGCCTTACCACCCGAATTTTCACACTATTTTGCCCATTTTTAAAACGGGATCCTATCCGTGAGTTTAGAAACAAGTCAAATTGTGTCTTGCATAATGTACCCTATCTCTCTCCCAGACTTGGATCATGTTCGGGATTTTTCTTGCATCCTAGGTAAAACCTAATATAAGTGGAAGCTAATAATAATAACCATGCTGAGGAATTTCCGTTTTTCCCTATTTTTATAAAATTCCACAAATATTTTCTTTCTTTTCAAAGAGAAAAAAATATTCCTCTTTCCTTCCAAATAAAACCCAAAATCATTTTTCCTCCCTGGTGTGATCGCGTACCCCGATTTTGAGCTTGGCTCCCTATTGGCTCTAGCCTTCCTTTAAACCACCCCGAATCTACACCGCTTCCTCTGATGCTTCTACAAATCTTGATATATCCATCCGAAGGTTATTTATAGAGAACATTGACTAGGCTGGGAATGCCCAACCAGATCCGATGACCATCCTTGCTCTGATCAGTACTAAGATTTATAACCTCCAAGCAGAAGTCTAGGAAATGCAATGACACTACATTCAGACTCCCGAGGATACCAATCACAAAATCCTCTTTCCCTATGCCATGTGTCCATCTGCTCCTGAACCAGTTTGGGTTCCAAAAGAGTATTAGCATTCCAAGTGTGCCCCACCTACCAATGGGCCACCACTAGCTCAACTTCTAATACCGAATCTTTCCTAGCCAATGGGTAATCTACTAGTGCCAGTTGATCCTAAGTAGAAGGAATTAAAAAAGGTCAAGGAAGACCTTAGGTTATTGTCTTAGAGATTCGACTGGGGTAAGATCTTAGGGGAACTACATATACAACACCCACATGTCTCCCTTTCCCAAGGCCCAAATATCAAAAGAATTCAAAATATAGTACATTAAGAAGTTTGGAGGCATCGGGCTTTCAATTGTGCACATGTATATTTATTATTGTGCCATGACTCTCCTTGGCGTGTCCGAGGAGGTAATGGCCCAAATTTTCCAACAAGCCCTCAAGGAAGGTGCCCTCTGACGTTTTATGTCCCTCGAAGAGTCTAGAATGTGCAGTTAGGAAGATGTAGCCAGAGAGTTCGTGATACAGTATAACTATAATAAAGAGTTGAAAGTCACCCATCGAGACTTAGATATACTCAAATAAAACCAAGGGAAATCAGTTAGTAGCTTTATCAGAAGGTGGAGAGAAAAACAACTACCAAGACAAACCGATCATCAGAGGAAGAACAAGTGAGCATAGTGAAAAAAACTTCTTGCCTCAAGTTTGTTCTTCAAAGGGAGGTCAGTACTACCCTCACTCCAGAGCCCTCCGAGAGGCTGGCTAGAAATTGAAGAAGGGGTTATAAGTCATAAAGCAGAATTTGAACCAAAAAGGCTGACTGAACAGTTCGCACCGTAAAAGTATGATAAGCCAGCCAACACCTCAATCTCAACCATCAATAACATATTCCAACCTGCCACTTCTTGGACACTCGAAATTCATCCTAATATTACCAAAAGGAGTATACTTAACTTCATGATCCTCTATAAAAAAATATATCAAGCTCTTCTTGCTTGAAACCTCATTAAACCTTTATAACCCCGACCATTTCTAGATTCTCTTCCCAAAAACTTTAAACATGATGCCCATTGAGATTTTCACCATATGACTGGGCATACCATTGATAAATGCTTCCATCTCAAAATTGTTATCTAGAGTCTCACAGATAGGGGATCATGTCCCCACCAGCCAATCCTAAGTTCAATACCACCCAAAATCCTCTCTCAGGGCACAGAACTGGGGTGAATGCCATCCTTTTAGATGGAGATCCAGAATTTGACCCTTGAAACCCATTAAAACAATTAATCTACCTTTCATCTCACATAAACCCATCAAAAATTTTCCTTCCCTTTCTTCTTCATCCTGACGAACCTTATCGATAAATCCCTATCATTTCTTACTAGAGCCTATATTATGATTCGTACCCACTCAAAATGGGAAGGCATAGAGTTGCCTAGGGTTCTAGATTTGCTTCAGAAGTTCAAGCTGAAATTTCCCTTAGAGATGACCATTGACTGTGAAAGGATTATTCACCTATTTATAGATGCTCAGAGGTGGGCCCAATAATCTGATGAATGGGTTATACCAACGATAGAATTCATCCTAGATAACATTGTGTAGGTTATGTCAGCTATGTTCCTCTAAAAGCGAGAAATATGCATTATCTCCAAGTTGCTACGATTCCAAAATTCCAAGGGCTCTTAGTCCCTTAATTCAATAATGTCCCCATTGAATGGGAAGATCTGTATGATAAATCCATAAAGGTAGTGGAGTGCATTGGCTTCTCATAGAAATATGACATCATTGCCACCGGATGGGGGATAATTTTGATAGTTGAAATGATGAATCAAATTATAGGGAAGCCAGCTAAGTTACTTCTTTGTGTGGGATGATTTCCTTTGAGGAATTTCTAGGAGGGGTCAATAAGTTATCCATTGCACCCGAAGTTAATGAAGATACGGGGTTCTTATTCTTACCTGCCTTCGTGAACCACATGACTTGATCCAAGCAACAATGTAAGGATCCAATTCCTCCATCAGTCAAAATAGATAAGGGAAAGGAGTCGCTGAATAACTCTTGATGCCAGCGATGACAGTTGAAGAAAGAAGGATCCTTGAATAGATCAAAAAGACTCAGGCCAACATCACGCTATGAGGGCTCTTCATATGGGACCCATAGTTCCTCCCACTACTACTCCTAAAGAATCAGTGTATATGGTTGGATCCCTGACTACTTCCAGACTCTTCTCCTTCTCTAAAAAGGAAATTCTAAAACTCGGTTATGATCATAACTACTCCTCAACATCTCTCTTGAAGTCATGGGGAAGATGGTTCCATTAATATTTGTAGATAAGGGGTACGCCCTCATTGTTTGCCCACTCAGAACCCTTTATTGTCTGGGGATAAAAGTCAGTGATTGCACTCCCACATCTATAGTTGTGTATGCATATGACAATACTCACCGAAAAGTTATGGGTTCCATAAAGCTTACATTAGGGTATGGCCCTATACACCCTTAGATAGAATTCCAAGTCTTCATACCCGCTTGCTTCAACCTACTCCTTGGACGCTTGTGGATCCACAGCATACGGGGGTTATTTTTTTCTCTCCACTAGAAATTGGATTTCTTTGCCAATGGCCAAGTCAATAAAATTATTGAGGATGACGCAATTCAGATGGTACCAGAACCGTTAACCTAATGATAGAGATTCACTACAGAGCCAATGATATGTTTTTCTCCGATTTTAAGATCGACCACTTCCTATCCCAACTAGTCAAAATTTTAAATATCGAGTGTGTCCAGAGCACAACCCTCATGGAAATGTAAATGTAATTCAGATGTTCAAAAACATGCACTTCATAACCAAAATGGGACTGGGTCGATCCTGATAGGTAATTCTCAAGCCAATATTTCTAAAGGAAGCCTTTCCTCCATGCTTCTTGGGCTACCAACCATCACTAACTAAACTCAAGGTACTTCTCTGGACATATCAAAAAAGAAGGTTTGAATGTAAGAAGACAATCTCAGTCACCTCCTTGAATGGGAAGTTTGTTAAGGAAGGTGAGGACATCCCATTTCAGAGAAAATATGAAATCGAGGATGGAGATCTTCTTCAGAGATAAAGTCGCTTAGGATGAAGGGAAGAAGCATGCAGTAGAGCCTCTAATAAAAAAAGTCGTGGAAAGAACTGAGAATGCTCAGTCCAGTGACACTGATCGATCCTTTTCCTGCATACACTGAGACTGGATCTCTACTTGGTCCACCAGAAATCCATGCTATCTGACCCGTCCGATAAGATTATCATTGCTAATGCATCCCTCTTCAATTGGGGTGCCATTCTTGTCCAACTTGCATAAGTCAACCTAAACCTTATTGTTCATCCTCGCCAAGAAATACAAGAGTCTACTTTTTCTTCTATTACTGATGTAAGTATGAATGAGGCTTCCTTTGATTAGATTTTCACCCCTGTAGTCCCTTGAAACATTTTCAATTAAATAAATAGTGATTTCAAGTATCTTATTGTTCCTTATATTGACTGCTTTGTATCTAATCAAAGTTTTAATGAATATGATTTAATAAATGAAGAATTCTTAACTGATAAACAACATAACTTCATTCAAACTAATTACGATGAGATTATTGTTATTCATCTTGTATTCTAGTATCTGTCTGCGTGAGATTAGGATAGGGTCCACCCTCAACGAGCAAGAGAAGTCAAAGTTTGAAGATCTTCTGAAAGAGTTCATGGACATCTTTGCATGGTCCTATGATGACATGCTTGGCATTAACCTGGAAATAAAGCAGCATGAGATCCCTACCTTCCCAGAAAGCAAACTTATCAACCAGAAATTGAGAAAACTTCAAATAGAGTGGTCCCTCAAAGTCATAGACAAAGTGGTGAACAGTTAAATATAAGCTTTATTCGCGCGGTCAAATATTCCACGAGGCTTGCAAACATTATCCATGTGCTAAATTCGGGAGGGAAAGTTTTCATCTGCATCGGCTTTCGAGATTTGAACAAAGCATCCCCAAAGGATGATTATCCTCTGACTAACATCGACATGATCATAGTTAACACTACTAGTCAGGACCTTAAGTAGTTGTCAATAGTTTCGTCAGGTATAATCCAATTAAGATGTATATTGACTATCAGGAAAATACCTCTTATACCACCCCGTAACGTTTTGCTACACGGTAATGTCATTCGATCTCAAGAATACTGAGGCTACCTACCAAAGGTCTGCTACAACCATCCTGCATGATCTTATCCTCAAGGAAGTAAAAGTCTATGTCGATGATATGATCATCAAATCTAAGCCTTGAGATGGTCACATTCATGCCTTATGGAAATTATTTGAACGACTACGAAAGTACCTTGTGCGACTCAGCCTGCAGAAATACGTCGTTGGTGTCACCAAGGGTAAGCTCCTCAGATTCATAGTCAGCAAAAAGGGGATTTAGGTAGACCCTACCAAACTAAAAGTAATACTCGAGATGACACCACCCTGGATGGAGAAAGAAGTGCATGTATTACTAGGTAAAATCCAATACATTAGTCAGTTCATCATCCAATTGATTTCTATCTGCGAGCCCATTTTAATATTTTTAGGAAGGATTCAACTAAAGTTTGGAACGAGGCATGTCAAGAATATTTTGATCAGATCAAAAGATACCTCACCGACCTCTGATACTCATGACTATACAACGAGGTATCCCCTTCCTCCTATACTTGACTATCACTAACACCGTGATTGGGGCTATGATAGACCAGTACATTGAGGAATCTTATAAGGAGAGATCAATCTACTATGCTAATTGAAAACTAATTGGGTATGAAGTAAACTATACCACAACACAATTGGCGTGTGTCTCCTTGGTCTGGGTGATGCAGAAGCTCCATAACTACATGCTTGTACTCCTTATCAAACCGGTATCCCAAATGGATCAATTAAATACTTATTAGAAAAGCCCACCTTGTCTAGCCACATGGCCCGCTAGCTGATGTTACTAGCCAAATTTGACATCACATATGTCACATAAAAGGCTATCAAATGGAGATCCATTTCCTCTTACCATGCCGACAATCCCATAGAGGGAACTGAGATTTGGATTTCTGAATTCCCAATTAAATACATCCTCTTCACCTCTCACAAGGACCTCGGATGGTAGACGTTCTTCTACAAATAATAAAGGGTATGGTATTGGGATACTCTTAATCACCCCCGACGATTCCCACACTCTTATTTCCATCAACTTGGACTTCCCTTACACTAATAACATGATAGAAGATGAGGCATGCAGCGTCAGGCTCAAGATCTCCCTTCAAAAAGGAATCAAAGGCATGGATGCTTATAGATACTTCACTCCCATCGTGGGGAAAATGCTTAGGAAATGAAAAATCAAAGATGAAAAGCTCCGACCAGTCAATGCTCAACTAGAAAAGATCGCCTTCTAATTTAAATATGTCACCTTGCATTACCTTTTTCACTTGAGGAACATCCTGGCTAATGCACTAGATACATTTGGCCTCCATGGTTGACATGCCTGATGGGATAATCATAGCCCCCTTCTAGTCTAAAAATAGACTGCACCCATTTACTTCTACCACATTGAGCTCATTATAGAAGAAAATCCATACATGGAAGGACCATGGTATTATCATATTTGGTGCCTCCTTAAGCATGGTAAGTATCCTCGGGATGCTGATAAGAAAGACCATACGACCCTTTGCAAGTTAGTTACTCAGTACATCATCTACGATAAGGAACTCTTCAAGAGGAATTTTAATGGAACCCACTTTCATTGCATGGCAAGGGCTAAGATCGAAGATATGATGCAAAAGATATACAGTAGGGAATGTGGGCCTTATATGAAAGGTCACGTACTTGCTAAGAAGATCATCCATCAAGGATATTACTGGACCACCATAATTCAACACTACACAGCTTATGTCCAAAGATGCCTCAAAAACCAATAGTTAGGTAACCTTCAGCACCTGCTTCCTCAGGAATTATACAACATGACTTATCCTTAGCCCTTGTCTATTTAGGGCATAAACATCATCAGGAAAGCCACTCCCAAGTCTTCAATTGGTCATGAATTCATCCTGGTTGCTATTGACAACTTCACGAACTGTCAAATCCAAGTCATAAACGATACTAACTGTAAAAAAAGTATCCAAGCCCAATTGGAGTGGCCCCTACATCGTAAAGAAGATATTGTCTGGTGTCATCTCTATGCTCTCGGACCTTGATGGAGAAGAAACGGCGTGTCTAGTCAACTTGGACCATCTTAAGAAATTTTATTCCTATTCTCAACTCTCGTTGCCCTATGAATCTTCTCACATGCCTTCTATTCTTAAAAATAAACTTCCATTCTCCCCACTCAAAACTATGTAGCACCTGATCCTCTCTCAGTTCACCCCTTTTAAAAAAAGATAAGCTCGCAATTTCAAACCTCACAAAGGTACCTACTCAGCCCATAAGTCAAATATGGGCACGACACTTTTTCTCTCACAAAGCACCCTTCTCTTTTCCCTCCTAGAATGATGGTCTCTCTTGTCATTTAAACAAACAAAAGGATTATGTATGAATTATCGATTGGTATAGATAGTTCAAATAAAAGAATTCATCAAATGAGATATCAGTGAAGGGATTAAAAAATAACTCACTCCCTTACAAGCTTCACAAAAATATCAAAACGGAAACAACCCTCATCATTAGAAGATTCACAAGAATAAAAATGCCTCCAAACCTAAACAACCTTCTCACAAACATCTCAGAACCTACATAACTTTGTCACACACATATCAAAACCTACACATCCTTCTCACAAGCTCCACATTACCACACCACCCCCTCTCATACCTAAGACCTGCCTTAAATTTTGGGACAGACCCTCTTTATTGTCATTGCCTATCCTCGAAGGGCCCCAAGAATCACAATCTTAGTTGCGAATCCATATTCTCTCCACATGGTAATAATCCTTAATTTGCTTGGATGAGACCAGAACACCTTCCTCTAAAGTGTCTAACATCATAAGCCATCTCTAACCCGTCTCTTCCGTAAGAATATTTACAACCAACTGCTTCTATAAGCACTTCAGATAATCCCCGAATAAGAACCCAGCCTCCCCAACAGACTGAGACATAGGGTTAGACAATCGACGACATTGCCATAAAGTCCCTAATATCATTCTTGGAAACTCAGTTAGGTCCTCCACAGGAAAGAAGTTAGTTATGCGCAGATGAATGATTTTCTCCCTTACCTCTTGGTACAGAAGTCGCCATGCAAGATAGAAAGAGGTCTGGTGAAGGCCCACTAACCGCCCATATTGATAATCACCTAGTTGAAAGACATGATGTAGATTATCCCACCATGATACGAACACACAAAGACTCATGACCCCATGCTCTATAAGCCAATTAACCCAATTCTCTTTTGATGGGCCAAAATAGAAGAGAGACAGGGGAAAAATTAGGAATGCCCGACATAGGGTACTAGGAGGGGTTGCTAGGGGCAGTCTCTCAGATAACCACATGAACAACATAATTGGGCTCCCTCTCAAGAAATTAGCTCGAACCTCCTTCCAGGCATCTAGTCCATTCAGAATCTTTGCCATTATTACAGCAGTTGGACTACAGTGGTAAGATATTCACAATGCTATCGTGGTTACCTGAGGGTCAGCCATCATGTCACCTGTTACCAAAACAAATCTAACACTCAATCCCAGGGCCACAACACCAATAAAGCCATTATCAATTAAATTTCTCTGGCACACTAAGTTTAATATCGTCAGGGGGACAATACTCCCTTCGTGCACCAACGGCCAGGAAACTGAAGGAAAGATATGGAGTAACTTGGCTAATAATATCCAAGGATAACAAGACAAATTCGGCATAGTTGCCACAACACTTGATACCTAACATAGTAGAAAATTCTAGATAAGTAGGGAACATTTCATCGAGGTCGGATCGAAAGACATGCTCTTCGGGATACCAGAATTGCACCACCACTTCCAAAAGATTCCAATCTATAAGCACATGACCTTTAAGACTTTGAGATAAGTCGAGAAAATTTTAGACATCAAAAGCGCCATTTCAGAAGAAGAAGAAGAAGAAGAAGAAGAAGAAGAAGAAGAAGAAGAAGAAGAAGAAGAAGAAGAAGAAATATTGCAAAAGAAAGAGGATCGAATTATGGTGATGAACCCCCCCCCCCCCCCCCCACCCCCACCCCACACACACACACAACAAAGTCCCCTCTTATACCCACAAACACCCACAAAAGACAAGAAATTTGAGTTGCTTCTAGCCCTCCGATTCTAAGTACTTAAAAGTACATAGGTTTGGTTTGGACCTGACCCTTATGCCAATAGGCAGGCCAAGGGGTATACCAATCGGCTCCCCTATTTTTGAAATTATTTTACTTTCCTCTTTTGTATATGTCGTTACCAAAATAAATACTTTTATTTGAAAAAATCAGCCTGTTGGTAAAAAGACCTTTTCGAGTCATTTTTCGATTCATACTTTATTTTATCTTTACAATAAATGAAACCTTAGCAGAAAATTAAAGTGCATGTAAAGTAATCCACTCAATCAAGATAATCAAACAAAAAATGCATCTTATGTATAAACTTGTCAAAAACGATTATATTTTTCTCCAGGTACAGAAAAGTAGAAAAAGATAAAGAAAAGATAAGTCGGGACATAACCCGAACACTCGAGAAAACCTAAAAAGCCCTAAAAACCTCCGTATTAGGCGCCCCGACGAACATGCTTCCCCCGGTAATTATGATAAAACCCTACTCTCGGAATTGAAACTCTTCTTAGATGTAATTAGGGAACCATACAGGAACTGTCGACTTCCTCACATAGTTTAGACACTGACGCCATCCAATCCTAAATATCCCACAGCCATGTCATTGATATGCAAATAGTTTGCAAAAAGAATCAAACCACTAAAAGCAAGCAACCCAATAATTAGGAGAAGAAAATCATAAATAAGAAATATGAAATATGAAAAAGAAGTCATACATCTCTCTGGAGAACCTCCTTAGGATGACCTGCGAGGACTTTTATCTCTTTAGCCCGAGGGTGATGAGGTACGGAGACCACTTCCCCACTGCGCACCCAAATATGATATGAAATGGTGGAAATGTGGTAGAAAGGAACCTACTCCATTGTCACCGTCGCACCTCCCCCGTGTTATGGGACGATTCCACTGGTATACTAGTACCCCTCCTAAATCCTAATACATGTGGAGGTATACCCTCCATATCATATATACACGATGACATCAACCAGCTGGTTGTACAGTCTAGATAGTCATAGTCTATCGTCATGTCAGGATAGTGAATATAGGGCTCACCCTTCATCTCCGCCACCCTTTCCTCGTCGGACATCTCCTTCACGTTCCTCATATACTCCGAGGGTGCCTATGGTGGTACCTCCACCTCACCCTTCATCACCTACCTCACAAACCTCTTTCCTTGTAAGAACATTGTTCGTTATAATTTAGTATATCGTATATCGCTACAAGTCGTCAAAAGATTGAGAAGATTACATCTACAAGAGACAAATATGAATTTCAAGAAAACTTCAACACTCAATCCCAACAAGGATGAATTTGGTAAAATGTGTTTAAGTTTCATTTACATTTCACATTAAAAGTGTTGGGATATTTTTTATAAAAGTTAAAATGAGTTTTAGATTTTTTAATAAATGGTTTTTATTTTCAAGAATACTTTATCATAAGAAGTCTTGGATAAATATCTCCTGATCCCGCGAACAGTTTTAAGATTTGAGGATTCCAAGCTATTTAAAACTTTAAAAGTCTTTAACTGGATTAGTGACTGTTTTTCTAACGACGTCACATCTCGTTCGAACGAGATGGATGTTTGCTCTAACGATGTCGTCTCTCGTTCGAATGACATAGGTTTTTACTGACACGTCACAAACTTGATTTTTATTATAAATAAGGGTGTCAGACTTCTGATTTTCATGTGGAGAAACACTGGTTTTAAACAGAATATGATTTTGAGTGTTTTGGTTTGTTCTCCAACCATTTGAGGGTTCATAACTTTTGTTTTACAATTCACAATCCCAATAGCTTTTGTGTGAGTTGTTTGTGTGGAACCCAAAGCATACTTTTGCTATTGTTCATACTTTGTGGGGAGATATCTACAACCGAGGGTTGCGTGCTATTGTGGAGAGAATATCGACAGATTTTTGTGACTGTGTGTCATAAGGGAGTGCTGCGGTGTTCCTGGGTTGAAGACTGGATAGCGGTTCATGTAGGTTCGCTGAGTGTGGACTTATTGTTGACGACATCGAGTGACGCAATCGGGTATTTGAGTGTCAAACTATATTTCATTGTAACTGTGTAAGGTGCAATTTATAATTAAAGTGAAATAAAAAGGTTTTTACCTGAAGGGATTTTTCCTAAACTTTATGTTCCACACTTTATTTATATCGGTTTGACACTGCAAGCACGTTGCTATTTGAGTTTGAGGGCTGAATTGATTTGATTCATAAACTGACTCCAATTAAATAAGTCTGTAATTGGAATTTTTGCATCTATTGAAATCAGTATCGCATGTAAGGTTTTTCAAATTGGTATCAGAGAAGGTTACGCTAATTTATCGTGTATTCCTATTTTCCACACAAAAATTTTGTGATATTGATTTTTTTTAAAGAATCTGATTTTTCAAAGTTTGTCACAATGTTTCCAAATAAAAACTTATATAGTCGGTTGCCAGTTTTTGACGGGTTATGCTTACTGAAAAGCCCGAATGAAATCCCATTTAAAGCAATTGACGAGATCGTTTGGTTAACTAGTGAAAGAGGTTGGACTCCTCCCACTGTCACCGCAAATAATGTCACGAATTTAAAATTTGTGTCACACTGGACTGGGGAAGAGTTTAGGTGGAGCACTTACAATTCGCGAGGGCTTATAGTGCAATTTTTAGACACGTCACCCCTGACGAGTTTCGACGTATTATGATGTGCACCACGTCTAAAGAAGTGTGGAATATTCTACAACTCACCCACGAAGTCACTAACGTAGTCAAAAAGTCTAAAATTCAAAATTTGACTACTCAATTTGAGATGATCACTATGTTAGAGACTGAGTGTTTTGACCAGTTTTATGCATATTTGTCTGATATTATCAACACTATTTTTAACCTAGGTGAGCCTATACCTGATGCACGAATAGTTAAAAATATTTTAAGATCGCTGCCCAAACGATTTATCCTTAAGTGACTGTTTTGAATACCTTAGGAAATTTGAATCGTCTGAAATTAGAAGAATTGGTTGGAGACCTACAGACATACAAAATTGACATGTTTCCCGACACTATCAAACCTAGGGATAGGACTTAAGGACCAAGCTAAGGAAAAAAAAGTGAGTTTTTGTGAGTTCGAGTCTCAGGACAAGTCTGATTTTGACATGGACCTGCTTGTAAAGAATTTTAAAAAAATTCTCTAGTTTTTGAAACAAAATTCTTCGAATAAATTTTTTTTGGAGAAAAACCAAAAGAAAGACAAGGCCAAAGAAAGGGGTGAAAAAGTGAAAGAGGGAGAAGAAAAGTTTGAAAATTTAAAATGTTTTGAGTGTGAGGGGAAAGGTCATAAGTCGTTTGAGTGTCCCACTAGGCTTAGGAGAGAGGGGAAGAAAGTTGCCATACCCACCACACTTAGTGATAGTGAGGGAGATAAGGAAGATGAGGGAGATGAGTCCACTAAAGGTTTAGGACATGGAATGTGTGTAACTTTTTTGAGTCGTGTGGGCACACACACTTTACCTCATGATGATAGTGGTCATGAGAGCGACGATGATAACTCGAGTATTTCTAGTGGAGATGAGAGCGAGTTTGATAGTGGAGATCAAAGTGAGCTCCAAAAATCTTTTAGGGATTTGTACACCGAGACCTTGAAAATAAAGAAGTATAATAGAGATTTAGGTCATCGGGTTTTAGATTTGGAGAGAGATAAGGATGTTTTAAGGGGGGAAAGTGTGACTTAACCGACACGGTGTCTAGTCTAACCACACATGTATCCCAACTCGAGAGTGATATCGAACGTGCTCGGAAGGTCAAAGTCCCTTTCGAAACGCGTCTAAGAAAGTTAAAAAGATGGTTCTTAATCCCGTTTTGGGTGGTGGTGAGAATTTAGGAAAAGGTAATGATGGTGTAACCACTTCTACTATTGCACCCGAGCCAATTCCCACTTTAATGACTCGACCCAACCCACCTAGGCATCCCGTACCTATTCGGAGAGCACGTCGTAGAGTTATTGAGAGAGGTGTATCTAGGCATGTTCATTTTTTCTTCTATTGCAAAAGTAGAGGACACCTTAGGGAGTTTTGTTTTATGTTGGGTATTGTGTCACGCTTTGTTTCTACACATGTTCGAACAGATGCACCTACCCATGAGACTTTGCTTGCACATAATGATAGAGAGTTTGCACATATTCGAGAGCAAGTAAAGTTTTTGTACAAGATTCCTCATGATTTTATGGAGTTGTTTCAAAATATGTCACCGTCTTTGGAAAACTCCATCGTACCTATTGGATGAGGTCTAGACATTTGTGCTAGCATAGGTTAATTTGCATGTTGTCTATTACCAGTATGTATCATTTGTTTTATATTTTGTTAGCATTATTGTTTGCTTTTCTTATTTTTTGTACTATTTTAGAACTGTTTTGGATCTGTTTGCGCATTCCAGGAACAATTTTTTTTTTAAATTTCCCACTGGACAAAAGTGCTGACATTCTGAATGATCTGGGAAATTTTACTATTCTCGTTCTAACGAGAATCCATCTCGCGAGATCACCTGTCGTTCAAACGACATGGAGTCTCGTTCGAACGACCCCTAGACTTACTCCTATTTGCACTCCTATGGTTCATATTAATATTTTTGTGGTACTAATGGGTTATTTATGAACAGTGTTCGAAAAATACAAAAATATTTTCCTTTTTTTAAGAATTTTTTTTTAAAATCCAAAAAGAGTTTTGTATTTTGTTTGCACCTTATATGAATTGACATTTAGGATGACCTAGTCACAACTTCATGCCATATCCACGTGACTATTTGATAGTGTTTTGAGACAATATATTGTGCTATTCATATGCTTTACAAAGTTTGGAGTCTTTGAGATGATATAGTGTTGCTACCAATATAATTGACTCTATTTTTTTTCTTTTGCGATAAAACCACCGTTTAAATGGACCTAAAAAAGTGAGGAATTGAAGATTGTCCGGGGTCCAATGAGGTTAAAAGAGCCCCAAAAAATTGAAAGGCAATAAAAAGAAAATTATGCCAAAAATGGGCCAATAAGGTTTTTTTTAGTTTCATCACCTCATAAGAAAAATAAAAAAGTATTATCTTTTAATAAGGGAGTTTGGATGGAATTTTCAACGGTTTGCACGTCCTCGAAAGTCATGAAAAAGCATTACATAGTTTTGGACGTTATTGGTGTGGGAATCATATATACTTTGATTTGTTTATATGATTAAGACGATGTCATCTAAATTCAATAATTTTACACCAAAGGACTATTTTTTATGTTCATTCGTTAGGAGTACACTTATGCATCTTGCACATATGATATGATTGAGTTTATTTTCCTATCAAATTTGTTCACAACTATTCATTCTGTATCCACAATTTGGTTATCTTAGTATAAATTCATGGTGTGTGATTATTGTAACATCATTTTTGCATTTTTTTTATAAAAATTTGAAAAATCAAAAATAGTTTGTTATCCTTGGTCTATCGTGACACCTCAATTTGATTTATATGATTTATTCTTTTCCTTGTCTATTTCGGGCAAATAAAAAAGGGGAGAACGAATTATGATTTTATGGAGAAGTTTATGTTTGGGGGAGAATTGATTATGCTTTCATGTTTATTCTTTATATCATTTCAAACTCTATACGTCACAAGGTTTTTTCTTTGTCTCATGTGTGTAGGTACAATTAAAGATTTTTGGATTGCAGAGCCTGATGAGAAAAGCTTTGAGTTTTGAAGAATTGATTGTTTAAGCATCGTTTGAAAAGTTTGAAGACTTGACAGTTTATCTTTCCACGTTTGAGTTTATGGGAGGGTAGATTTGTATAGGTCATTTGAGATTGATAATTAGGATATTTTTATTTTGTACCGTCATAGACATCGATGGAGATTTGCAAGAACATTGTTCGTTACAATTTAGTATGTCGTACACCGCTGCAAGTCGTTGCAAGATTGAGAAGATTACATCTATAAGAGACAAATCTGAATTTCAAGAAGACTTCAACACTCAAGCCCAACAAGGATGAATTTGGTAAAATATGTTTAAGTTTCATTTACATTTCACATTAAAAGTGTTAGGATATTTTTTATAAAAGTTAAAATGATTTTTAGAATTTTTAATAAATGGTTTTTATTTTTAAAAATACTTTATCATAAGAAGTCTTGGATAAATATCTCCTGATCCCGAGAACAGTTTTAATATTTGAGGATTCCAAGTTATTTAAAACTTTAAAAGTTTTTAATTGGATCAGTGACTGTTGTTCAAACGACGTCACATCTCGTTCGAACAAGATGGATGTTCGCTCTAACGACGTCGTCTCTCGTTCGAATGACATAGGTTTTTACTGACACGTCACAAACTTGATTTTTATTATAAATAAGGTACTGATTTTCATGTGGAGAAACACTAATTTTAAACAGAATACGATTTTGAGGGTTTTTTTTATTCTCCAACCATTTTAGGGTTCATAACTTTTGTTTTACAATTCACAATCCCAATAGCTTTTGTGTGAGTTGTTTTTGTGGAACCCAAAGCATAGTTTTGCTATTGTTCATACTTTGTGGGGAGATATATACAACCGAGGGTTGCGTGCTATTGTGGAGTGAGTCTTGATGAAGTTTTGTGACTGCGTGTCATAAAGGAGTGATGCGGTGTTCCTAGATTGAAGACTGGACTGCGATTCATGTAGGTTCGCTGAGTGTGGACTAATTGATGACGACATCGACAGACGCCTGTGGGTATTCGAGTGTCAAACTATATTTCATCGTAACCGTATAAGTTGTGATTTACAATTACAGTGAAATAAAAAGGTTTTGCCCTGAGGGTATTTTTCCTGAACTTTATGTCGCATACTTTATTTATGTTGGTTTGACAATGCACGCACATTGCTATTTGAGTTTAAGTATGGATTGCTTTGATTCATAAACTGACTCCAATTAAATAAGTCTGTAATTTGAATTTGCGCATCTATTAAATCAGTATCGCACATAGGTTTTTCACTCTTAGGTACCAGATGTACTAAAACTTGTGTGCCAGTAGCCTCCTCATCTAGGCATGCATGCCCGTTATCTCCAAGGTCCTCGAAGATAAACACCAGGGGTAGAAGGTCACCTATTTCCCTAGTAAGAGTTATTAATCCAATAAATTACAAATAGAGTAATGAATCCACAAAAAAGACAGAAGTATAAGCCTAACATAATTGCTCATCAGGGCATTCGGCACCACCCTCACATCCTCTAAAGACATGGACTAGTTCAATCACTTGTTTGACTTCCTTCACCTATACATGTTGGAGAAATCCTCACGATCTCTTGCCTTCAGGAATATCAACCCAATATTTTGCCCGATCAACTCATAAAACCATGTCTACAGAAAGCAATACATGATGTCAAAAAAATGAAAATGGAAAGACGGTAAGAAAATAAGAGGAAATTGAATCTAATGATTACTTTAAAAAGATATATGGGTCCCGTGAAAGTTTTTCGACAACACCGATTGAAAGCATCCAGATAAGCATAGAGGGACATCAGCATAAACCTCCCTTAGTCATACTGTTGGATCTTCTAGATGATCCTTAGGAATGGACGAAACCAAAGGAGGATGACATCACAACTTCTCGCCACCACAAACCCTCCCAAAAGAAGCAAAATAAATAAGTGGGCCACTTGCCTCACTTGTTGGCCACCGATTTCATCAATATTCTTATACAATAAGGTCTTCTTCAGCACCGATATGAGGACAAAATTTCCCTACACAATCCTCCCTATGTCTCTCAGGGCAGCCCGTATTTCCACCTCAAAAACATGCAGGTTGTGATCCACCACTATTTACTATCCATATCACTCTATTCCCATCAACTGATGATTGTTCAGGGGAGTGATTGTCATCTCCTCAAAGCCCAAATGGAGTGTATGGGTAGTTTCTCATGACCTCTTTCCCAAGTCGCATACTATCGCTATAGAATCCGGTGTCTCATCCAAATCCCCAACCAAAGGGACAAATTGGGTAGCCTCTACCATCAACTGAACAGCCGCAATAAGTTGTTCCTACACGTTTTTCATCCTAATCGACCCACAGGAGCGAATGCACGACGAAGTTATGTTAACTTACACAAAAGACAAGAAAACCCTTTAACATCCCAAGGATAAGAAGAAAAAGAAAAACGATAAAATGGAAATAAAGAGCAAACATTTATAATGCAATTAGGGTTCTTCACCCTTGTCTAGAGATGAAGTTCCGACCCCCACAACAAAACCCTCTCATTAATAATGGGTTCAAAGTTGTCATAAACATTATCATTCCCCAAAACTAGAGGCGCAGCCCCACACCATTCTAACCTTCCCAATCATCAGTTTCCATCCAGTTATTGTCGGAGGCACCCTTCATAAGTTATTTTGAGAAAATAAACTTGAAATGGATTGCTGGAGAGAGAAAGTAAGAGATTCACTCAAATGGCAATGTGAAAAAATTAGGAGCATCTCCCCCTTTTCATAAGGGACTAAGAGGTATGTCGATCGATAGTCCCCTAGACCTGCCTATCGACAGTGAATTTTCACCTCCCCCAAGAAGCCCAAGAGTTCGTGATATATGCCGATAGGCACCCTTTGGCTATGCCTATCGGCATTCCCCCCCCCCCCCCCCCCCAAAAAAAAAAAAATTCATTATAAAAATTCTAGAAAAATACAAATATTGCCCCAAAAATTCACAAAACATTCCAAGAGAGTTTTGCTAGGGGTGGACAAAAAAAAGACCAACCTGAATGGACCGATTGGATCGAACCGGACCGAATCGAAAACTAAGGCTATTTTGAAACCTGTCCGAAAATCGGTTCACAAAAAATAAAAAACTGATTAAATCGGTCCGGTCCGCAGTCCACTATATTAAAAGATCGATTTGGATCGGAACGGACCGATTCCCATATATATATAATAAAAATAATGTTAATGTGTTTCTTATATATAGTTTTTGAATTAATGTATATAACTTATGAATTTAATTTGGAACATTTTATATATGTATAGACATTTTTTTATTTAGGTTAAGAAAACCCATGTAAATATCACTTAGAGTTTTGAATATTATTATTTTTAAAATTTTTGTATATATATTTGTGAGAATAATAGATAAAAACATTCATAAAAAGTATATATATATATATATATATATATATGAAATATGGTCGGACCGAATTTTATCGCGGATCGAACTGAAAAAAGCTTGGACTAAATTAGTAGGTTAACTGAATTAATCGATCGAGTCTCGATCCAAAAAAATTGAGGACCGAATATTTGGTCCAGTCCAAAAAAATAAGCAAAACCCGGATCGTGCCCACCCCCAGTTCCCACAAGGTCAAATGCATCATAACTCTAAGAAAACTCATTAAAAAGCATTGATCCACTTAAAGATCTCTCATCACCAGCATAATCCCCAATAAGATCAGAACAAAATGCATCAACACTTCAAAAGCTCTCATCACCAGCACATTCCCCAATAGGATCACAACAAAATGTATCAGGACTTACAAAGCTCTCATCACTAGTATACTCCTCGGTGGAACCAAAATCCAGGTGTCTACACTCACAATACCAACACTTTCCCAAACAGAACCAAAATCTAAGTGCGTTTATACTCGCAATACCAATACCCT
This sequence comes from Sambucus nigra, assembly GCA_949130495.1. NCBI lineage: Eukaryota > Viridiplantae > Streptophyta > Magnoliopsida > Dipsacales > Adoxaceae > Sambucus > Sambucus nigra. The sequence continues at coordinate 460,438,153 of OX422211.1, read as the reverse complement.
CCCCCACGGAGTCAGAATTAAAGAATGCTCCTCGTGAGCAACTATGTAGGTCTGTAGAATCGACCTCAACCCTCTAAATTGATTATCTTAACTCCTTAGGTCCACAAAATCGATATCAACCCTCTGAATCAATTTTCCCAACTCTTAGATTCATATATTTAACCCCGACCCCCCTGAATCGGCCATCCCAACTCTTCTAGTCTATAGAATCAACCTTGACCCTCTGAATTGGTCATCCCAATACTTTAAGTTCGCAGAATTGACCTCCACCCTCTAAATTGATCATCTCAAATTTTTAGGGTCGCGGAATTGACCTCGACCCTCTGGATCGGTCATATCAACTCTTTAGGTCCATATAATCGACCTCGACCCTCTGAATCGGCATTCTTAACTCTTTAGGTCTGCAGAATTGACCTTGACCCTATGAATCGATCGTCCAAATTCTTAGGTCCCAAAATCTACCTCAACCCTCTAAATTGATTACCTTAACTCCTAGGTTTGTAAAATCGACCTCAACTTTCTGAATTAGACGTCTCAACTCTTAGGTCAAACAAAATTGAACTCGACCCTGTGAATCGGTCATCTCAACTCTTAGGTCCTTAGAATCAATCTCGATCCTCTGAATTGGTCACCTTGACTCTTTAGGTCCTTAGAATTGACCTCAACCCTTTAATTAACCATATTTTAACCCCTCCTCATCCCTTAAACATCGATGAGGTGTCTATTTTTTTATGACCTCCCCTTATTCCAAGATCTTCCGTCAAGGATCTCTGTAGACACCCCATCCTTAGGTCCCAAATACTTTTCCCCCACCATAAGACCCTAGGTCCTACTCTAAACCCAAATCTAGAGGCCATTGGGTCCTCCCGAGCCCCATTTGACCTCTGTTATCTCTCCATATTGAGCAAAACACATTGAAACCTCATAAGGATCTGAATCACCTTTCCAATGGTCCATACGGTGCGCAAATCGACTTCACGATCGTACATACTCACCTTTTACTATAAACCCTAATCTAGAGATCACTGGGTGCATTCGATCCCGCTTTGACCTCGATAAACTCTCCACATTGAGAGAACCTCATTGAACTCTCATAGGGATCTGAATTCCCTATCTAGTGATCCATAGCATATGCGAATCGGCCTCACGGTTTCTAGCGTACTCACCCATTTACCCTAAACACTATTCTAGAGTCCACTGGGTTCTCCCGAGCCCCATTTGACCTTGGTTAACTCTTCACCTTGAGCAAAGATAATTAAACTCTCATAGGTATCCGAATTCCCTTTCCAATGGTCCATACAATGCATGAATCAGCCTCAAAGTTCGCACTTACTCACCTTATGACTCTAAACCCTATTTAAGAAGCCACAGGGCGCTCTCGAGCCCATGTTTGATCTTGGTCAACTCTCTAACTTGAGTGAATCTCGTCGAACTCTTATAAGTCTTTGAATCCCCTTTTCAACGGTCGATATCAAGCTCAAACTGGCCTCACAGTTTGTGCATACTCAACTTTTTACTCTAAACCCTATTCTAGAGGCCATCGGCCGCTTCAGAGCCCCGTTTGGCCTTTGTCAACTCTCTAACTCGATTGAAACTCATTGAAATCTCACAGGACTCTAAATTCCCTTCCCAATGGTCTATACCATGCATGAATCGGCCTCACGGTTTGTGTGGTCTTACCTTTTTACTCCAAGAACCCCCCGTTTAGAGGTCGTCGGGTGCTTATGTGACCTGTTTGACTTTGTCAACTCTCGATCCTTGGAGTGGCTTAATAGATTCTTTTAGTCTCTGAATAAATTTATCAACGGTCATAATCGTGCACAATTAAGACTTACGGTTTGCATTGTATACCTATTTTTTTGAAAAAGTCCGTTCTGAAACTGCTTATAGGCACGGCCTATCGGTAGGGTGTACTTTTCTTCGCTAGGACGGCACGGGTATGCCGATAGGCAGGCCAGGGTATATGCCGATCGGCACTCCCTGAAACCCTGATTTTTTACTATTTAAGGAGACCATGAACCCATTACCAAGGGTCCCTTTATGAAGTCAGAACATTCTCCTCGAAATCAGTGCGCCAAAATTCGACTTTTCCAAACATTCTCTCCATTTTCTTACATCATTCTCATTTATATATCACCACACTTTTTACTCTTACCTTACCATCATCCAACCACCAAAAAATCAGCCTCTACTACTACAAAATCATAATTAAGGTCCTATAGAAGGTCTACTCTTATCCTTTTATAACTCATTTAATTAGTACTAGTGAATTACTTTTCTTTCCACATTCGATATATCTTTTAATTTATTTCTTCACTTCAAAACTAATCTCCCTCGTGAATAAGTTTTAGTACACAGAAAAATTATCTTTATAAAATATAAAAAAGCCAAAAAGAGGGTTTGGCTATAAATCCTAAACTATAATTTCCTCATTTTCCACTCTCCCTACACTTGTGCACATTTTCCAAAAAAAACTAAAGGAAGTACTAATTTCGGATTTATGGGTAAAACCCCACCCTTATGTGTTATCGAACAGTGTGAACTTTGATTCCTTTTGGATAGATTGGAGTCTCAAGAAAATCTTAGGATTCGAGTCCTATTTTATCATTTTTTGTTTTTATGATTTCTTGTGTTTAGTAGTATTGTGAATACGAGTACACCTATATATTAGTGTTCTCGCTTAATGTACACATTCACTTCTTTGTAGTGATTTATGATTTGATGGACACTTACATGATATTTTTATGATTTTTTATTGTACACTCCTTAGAATGATTTCATTCTGTCTTTCCAATGACGTGATTTGGATGATTTCTTTCTTCCATTATTCACACCGAACACATGTACTCACGTATCATATTTTAGAGAAAAAGAGAATGTTATCATAGTCTGTGAGAGATCGAAAGGGTGGAATAGGTGCCTAATACCTTCCCATTCCATAACTTAGTCCTCGGACCTCCGACTCATTTGAATTCGTACGCATCAGTATGTCTTTTGATGTCGTTATCTCAAGACAGCTACATTATTTTGTCTGTTTTGAGCAAAATAGGCTGGCGACTCCATTTCTGCATTTTTCCCCTTTTACGATGACTGATTTATGTCCACTATAGACTATGAGGATCAGTGCGAGATTTGGAAAGAGGATTCCTCATCCTCGAATCCACACATGCACAGAAATAGAGATTTCTCCATTTTTCTATCCTCTCAAATTTTAGGGTTGGCCCGCACTGGAGAACTTCGACCCGGATGGCCATAGATGATGTTTGACTCCTTTTTTCTATGGGCTGATGCAATATGGAGTTGTGGGGTAGGCCTATCTTGAACGATGCAACAGAATCTTGGTCTGATCTATATTCAACTTCATTAAAGGTTTCCTAAGTTTCTTCCTCACGGTGAGTATAGAATCCATTATCTTCAGTTGTGAAGGCCTTCGAGAGTGACTTGAAGTTATTGATCGACCTATGGGGTAACTTATCAAACCACTTTTGTGCCACATATCCTAGGCCATGGGGTAATATACGACAAATAAGGGCATCGTTATGATTCCACAAGGTCATGGCTTACCCGTAGTGATGCACATGGTCTATAGGATCGATCTTCCTATCATATATATTAAAACTTGGGGTTGCTAACTTATTTGGGGTCTCTTCCTCCTCAATTGTCCTAAAAATGGGGACTATATCTGAGTGATGATTACCCTTCTTGCCAAATCCGATCTAGCCCCACGACTAGTTGGATATTGATCCATCCCATTTCGAACCAGACTGTGGATATCATGTCTACGATTTCGTTCTTCCTGGTTTTGACGTGTGAGGTGGCTTTCTGCTTTGAATTCTCCTGTTCATGGTGTGAACTCCTTTTTCGACTGAGATTTTTACTCGCCCGAGGGCTAGGCGTCTGACTATGACGCTTGCATTTATCTCTATGAAGCCCTCACTCTATTTTTCTTGGCATCGTTAAAGACGCGCATTTTCCTCCACCTAAAGGCATGTTGCCACCTTTTCTTGATAGAATTATTCCTAATAAGAGTTGACCACTCGTGAGATCTGTGTTGATGTGGGCTACTAATTACTCTACTCAGAAAGCTTCTCTTGTGGGCAAGATCATGGATGGTCATTGGCTTGATTTTTATCCAGGTGAATTTCACACCTGACTATTTTTAGTGAGAGTATGCCTTGTTGATCACTCGCAACAAGCGCAGTATGAGGGTGAGATGTTGCTTAACTTGTTGGTTTCAATTTGCTAATGGGAAAGAATCATTTTTCACAGACGGCGTCACTTGTGAGTGCAAATAACCACAACTAATAAATTTAAAAAATTTAGAACCGAACTAAAAGTAAAACAATCCCACAACCAAAAGAATTTATGTGGTTCAACAACTATCTACATCCATCAATCTTTCTCTCTACATATTAATTCTTTATAACTTGTAAGCATATAATTACATCCCCCCATGCCCTCGTGTGAGGGTTCAATTTATAGCGATAGGAGATGTTGAGTTGTGTTCAAACTCTCCCAGCTATTGATTGGATCCTTGCTAATCCATGTTAATCTCCTCTGAGATTGTAGATAACAAGATTGAGCTCTCCATGTTGACATTTTCGGGTTGGGCCTACTTGCGCTAGTAGAATTTTGGCCATTAAGGTTTGCACCCCATATAGTCGTATTTGAGTTAAAATTAGGGGCATATGGGTCTTTTATTATATCTTGGTGACTAAGAAAAGTTTTGAGGAATAGAGTTATAATGTATGATGTTGGATTAATTTTAGTTAGGAGGAGAAACTAAAGAGAAAAGAATAACTAGAGAGAAGTGAAATGGGAAAAAATAAAAGAGTAGCTCCTCTTATTGTAAATATCCAACTAGTACTGGAATTAGATTTTGATTCAAGGTTACTCTAACTAAAATCACTGTGTCCTTTTAATTTATATGGATACCCTAAATAATGGAAGTCGTAATCCATAGTCTTCTTCAGGTATCTAAGTACTATAGAAACTACATCCAATATTCTCATCCTCAACTACTTATAAAGCTACATGGTTTTTCTACCGCATAGGCAATGTCTAGTCTAGTGCTATGCATTACATATACAAGACTTCTAATGACGTTTCCATATTTAGATTGATACATAGTATGTCTAGTACTTTTCATCAATTTGATATTAGTATCCACTGGTGTGGTTGCTAGCTTAAGTTCAAAATGATTATAGTTCTTAATAAACTTTTCAATATAGTAAGATTGAGATAATGTTACTGTATTATATGTCCTTACTATTTTGATTCCTAGAATCACATCAGATTCCCCATGATCCTTTATATCAAAGTTTGATGATAAATACCTTTTAATTTCTTCCACATATTTGAGACTTTACCCAAATATAAGCATATCATCAACATATAAGCAAATGATGACATCAACACCATTTTCAAAGTTACTATAAATACATTTATGGCATCATTTACTTTCAAACCATGGGATCTTATGATCTTATCAAACTTTTCATGCCATTGAATAGGAGATTGTTTAAAGCCATAAAGATATTTAATTAATTTATATACTTTCTTTTCTTGGCCAGGCAAAACAAACCCTTTAGGTTATTCCATGCAAATTTCTTCTTCTAAATCACCATTTAAAAAAGTTATTTTTATGTCCATTTGATGAATCATTAAATTATGAATAGAAGTAAGATATATTAAAATCCCAACGAAAGTGCTACTTGCAATGGGTGCATACGTGTCAAAATAATCAATTACTGCACTGGGACCAACTACTGGCAATGGGTGCTTGCAATGGGACCAACTACTTGCAATGGGTGCAATGGGTGCATACGTGTCAAAATAATCTGACAAAATTGAGTTCATTTCATCATTAATTACTTCTTTCCAGAAGACATCATCTCAAAATGTCACCACTTCATTAAATGTCATCTGTTGATTCCAAAGGTGATATTGGTGTGAAAAACATTAGAAGGTGGGATGTCAATGATTGTATTATTATTTTCCAATCATTGATTGAAAGTACTTGACTCTATTAGATGTTCAAAAAAGTTCACTTCCACTGGCTCAATAATTTCTTGAGTTTTAAGATTCGAAAATATATAAGTCGTATTATTGTTACCATATCCAATAAAAACACATTTATATGTCCTATTTCCTAACTTGGGTCTCTTAGTTTCGGACTTTCTTACATAATAAAGACAACACCAAACTATAACACCCCGCGCACCCGGAGAGACACACGATGTGCTATTACGATAAAAACTAAACTAATTCCACAATAACAATGTGTATAAAGAATCTAAAAAATCCCACAATATAAATGAACCCACTAATCTCAATTCTTCAAATTAAATACAAAAAGTCTCCTGAAATAATATAAATCACCAATGCTCTATACATCAAAATAAATAAATACAAGTCTTCTCATCTTGTATTAAAAATTCTTCCCAAATAATCCACGCTAAAAATCATCTCAATTGGTCCATAGCGTCCTAATCCAAGTTAACTTGCCAACTAAAGAAAATATGGGGAAGTACACAATACGACATGAAAGATGCTCAATAATATATGTTAGTGATGAATAAAGCGTAACAACACGAGTACGAAATATTCAAATCAAATGCGAATCTCAATAGCATTTATCAATAAATTTCTCAACAACACATCAATGGGTCACCAGGCCTCACCCCACCTGCATATGCTTTATCAAGTCATAGCCCTGGGAAGTAGGAATTTTGGCGGGTGTCCAACCTCCGTGCCATATTAAAATCTCATGAAAATGTGCTCAACAACAATATAATGCGTGAATCAAAATAATTCAACGATTATTTTTCCAGATTTCAATTAATTTAACAATTCAAATATGAGTTCAATTAAACATGAAATCAACGGAATAACTCTCGAGAGATTTAAAGAGCATATTGTGTAAAATCCCATACCTTAAAATCATTGCATGAATCACCACATAAATATCATCCTCAAAATCTGATCGCACCATCACGTTCCTCCCACAAAAATAATTAAATCATATTCTAGCCCCAACACGAGATAACCCCAAATAGTTTAATTTTAAAAATCCAGAAAAACCATATCCAAAAATTAATCGAATCGCCAATCCGACTTCAAATTTGGATTCTACACGAAAAATTGAGTCAGGTATGTGTTTTGAGTTTTTCTCAAATCTCATTCGAATGTACTCAAAAAGAAGATCTAAACATTCCAAATTAGCTCTTCTCATTCCACTCGTTTTTGCCATATCTTTTTCATCTCCCTTTACTTATAATCACCCATAATATTTCTTATATAACCCCTCTCTTAAACCCTAGCTTGGAGCCTAAGCTAACTCATATTACTATATTGCCCTTTAATTCAAAATTGTCAACTTTATATATTTAAACTATTATAAAATGTCCAAAAGCCAATTAAATTTAAATTTAAATATTCGATATTTGAAATACTAATAAATATAATATCAATATCCCAATTAATAAAATAATAATATTATTAAAATTATATACCATATTCATAAATAAAGCCCTCAAAATTACGGGGTATTACACAAACTTTGAGACATTTAAGATTATGTTTATGATTGAATCACAATTCATATGGTGTAATTACCTTGTTTTTCAATGGAATTCTATTTAGAATAAAACACGCGGATAAAACTTCTTCACCCCATATAGATAGGCAACTCAGAACTGATTAACGTTGCATTTATCATTTCGACCAAAGTCCTATTTTTCTTTTCTGCAGTTCCATTTTCTTGTGGTGTGTACGATAACATAACTTGATGGATTACTCGATGAGTATTAAAAAGTTAAACAAAATCATTTGGGTTGTAATCATAACCTCATCGCATCGTAGGACTTCGATTTTCAATTTTATTCAGTTTCAACTTCTGCTTTAAAAAATCAGAAATTTCTTGAATAATTCATCTTTACTTTTAAGTAAATATGTGTATGCATTTAGAGTAATCATCAATAAAAGTTAAAAAAAATTATCTCCTCCATGAGTGACGTTACTCTTCATATTACATATATCACTATATATAAGATCAAGCATTTTAGATGTCCTCTCAATAAATTTAAATGATTTTCTAGTTAATTTAGATTGAGCACAAATTTCACATTTATCATAATCGTCAATTTTATAATAAAAATTAATCCTAGATTAGTAATATTTTTAATACTTCTATAATTAACATGACCTAATCTATAATTAACATGACCAAAGTCCATAAATGAAACTAATATTATTATTATATTAAACTTGATCCTGCTATTACAAAAGTACCTTTTGTCGATAAACTGACCATTATTGGATTGGACAAACTTATCCATCTTATACACAAGTTTAAAACCTCTCTTATTGAGACGGTCTCCAGACATAAGATTTTTACACATTTTTGGTATATGAATTACATCAATCAACGTAAGAACCTTCCCAAACGTCATTTTCAACTCCACTGTGCTCTTTCCAACTCATTTGTTGCATAGGCTATTTGACATTTTTACTTCTTTTTCATTGGCCTTTAGATATGTTTTGAAAACAGAACGATCGTTGCAAATTTGAATGGTTGCACCTGAATCCAACCATCATCCACTTTCATTATCCACATAATATTCTTCACACACCATCGCAATTACGTCTTCAGCATTGTTGCTTTCCTTTGGCACTTGTTTTCCCTTCAATGTCTTCTTTTTAAGTTGGCCTTCTCCAGTAAAATGACCCCGTTTGTTACAAAAGTAGTATTTACCCTTCTTCCTTTTATTTACACTTTGGTTTTTGAAATTTGAACCATTTCTTTCTTTACGTTTGAAATCTTTGGTATCTTTGGATTTTTGATCCTCAATTATATTTTCCTTAGAATGATTATCACTTTGATCATCCTTCTTCTCCCGCATATGAGAATCTTCTTCAATACAAAGATGGAGAAGAAGGGATTCCCTTGTGTGTGGCTTTTAATCATGATTCGTTTTCTAATTGAAGCCATTCCTATCATAAGGAAGTTTGGAAACAATCACCCCTACTTGAAATTCATCTTAAAGGTTTATTCTAGTGGCTTGAAGATCCCCAACTAAGAGTATGCTATCTCGATCTTAATGGATAGCTTCTATAATTTAGTGTCCAACACACAAGAGTCTAGATTTTATCTTATTGACCTAAATATGCATCTAGGTGATAAGGATGATAAATAAACCATACATTCAACAATGGCAAATTAAGAAAATAGAACCTTTCGGGTAAAACCTTCTTCATTCATCACTTTAGAGAGTTTACAAGACTACCGGCTTATAGAATACTTTATAACTTTCATAAGTATAATACATATTGCCTAGAAAATATCTAAAAGAATATGGCTCCATTTAGAGTCATCCACACGTGTCCTTTCACGCTCAGTATCCACTGATCAACCTTCGTTGTTAGTAGTGAATTCCCCTGAGTATCATAAGATCAGTCGTGAAGAAAATCTCTCCACAAGAGTAGTATGCTAGATACAAGCTATATGGTTTGAACTTGATTCACTCAAATAAATTATGCGGATGATGATTTATGAATCAAAAGGGTTCTTCAAACTCAAAAGATTGAAAACTTTTACTAAAGATATGCAGAATCTGTTCTAGCAAAAGTCTTAACAAAATAAAACATGAAACAAGTATTCATAGGATGTTCACAAATTTTGAGGCGGTGGCATCGTTCAAATGAAATTGCCATGTCATTCTAACGAGATCATCATCTCGTTCGAATGAGATATGTCTCATTTCTATTGAAATTAAAAAATCAAAATAGTAAGCCCTCATTTAAACCTCGTTTGATAAATGCTTCAAACGACCTTTGGATGAGACTCAAAGTCGTTATAATGAGATTTTCATCTCGTTTGAATGAAGAAGGCAAAAAATAAAATATTTTTTATGTTCGAAAAACAGCGTCAATAAAGAAAAATTCTTGTTTCCAGTTTTACTAAAAACGAACATCCCAAAATAAATTTAAGGAAAATTCAAACACTAATGCATTATACCTTCAAAGTATAGAGATGCTTGAACGTTGGAGATGTTGGATCTTTGTCTTCATCTCAGATCGAATCAAACGGTAGCGGGATATGCCAAAAACTTATGCAAGCCCAAGCTATTTGAGCAGTGAGAGAAAATATGCTCTTACAAATTTCCCCCCTTTGGCTATTCTGGTACAAACATAAATCGAAATCCAAATTATAAAATAATCTCCTAAGACGAATACATATTCTAATACCCTCTTAAACCCTAAAATGGATAGGTACAAAGATAATGTTATCTTTAAATCAAAGTCTTCAAATCTCCACTTCTTCTTTGACTTCTCTTAGTCTCTTTGTCTTCATCGAGTGTAATCCAAATATGATCTTTCAAAATACCTACACACATGAAACAAATAAAATACCCCGTGATGCATTGAGTTTGACATATATCAAATAAATTTATAAAGATATGAAAATCTCCCCCATAAATCAAACTCAACCCCATAATTTATTCTCCCCCTTTTATTTTGTCCGAAATAGACAAAGAGTAAAAGTTGATCATGAAACATATAGGGAACATCACTAATCATAGAAAGATATCATTACAAAAAGATATGAATGAATAATCATACAATGATAATATCAAAAGGACACCAAAAACTATTTCTGATTTTTTAATTTTTTTCAAGTAAAAATAAGTTTACAAAAATAACTCACCATGGAGAAACACAAAAATAACTGAATCCTCGAAACGTAATTTAGGGGTGTAAACACATTATATAGAAAAATCAATGTAGCAAACATAACATATGTGCACAAAGGAATAAGACATTACTAACACAAGATTTCAGAGTCTACCTTAGGTGTAAAAATGGTGAACTCAAGTGAAATCGACTTAACCTATTCAACTAATCAAAATTATGAATGATTTTCACACCAATAACACCCAAAACTATGTAATGTTTTTATGAGAATTTTTCAGGACATGCAAACCCCTTGATCTTCGACTAAATTACCTCAAAACTCACATATTGATTTTTTTCTCTCAAATATTTTGTTTTGAAGAAATCAATGCCCATATCTAACGAAGCATCAATGTTCTTTGAAATTAGCCTGGCACTAGATATTTTTTCTTTTATGTGCCTTCGATCTTTTAGGCTCTTTTCTTTTTAAAAATGGTGGATATTCTCGCAAAGACAACCTGTCTTTCGTAGCTCGGCTCCATTGCTATAAATATAACACATTTACCGGAGATATGATTTTTAATTTTTCCAATCTGAGCAATGGTTCTTACAAGACTACTTTCATTATCTCGTTTTATCGCATTTGGTTCATTTTAAAAGCTAGATTGAGATTAAAACACTATAAACGACACGTGAAAGGTAAGTTCAGTACTTAAATAAGCTCATGCACGTGTTCATTAAAGGTGACAATGACTCAAACATATAGAAAGTAGTCACCATATCATATCTTAATGACTCCACATATTATAAAGCATAAAATGAAATGATGTCACGTCTCAAAATACTACAAAATGGTCACATGGATATGGAATGAATGGGAGACTCAGACATCTTTAATTTTCATCCACATATGGTGTAAAAAAAAGATAAAACTCTTTTAGGATTTTTTAAAATTTTATCAAAAATAAAATATTTTTTCTTTTTCACTCTTTCTAAAAAGAAACTGAAAATCTATTTGTATTTTTCCAAAAAATTTCAAGAAAATCAAAAATCTTTTTGGATTTTTTCAAACATATATCAAAATGATAAATGATAAATACAATGAAAATATAATGGTAGTACATACTAGCAATAGGCATGTAAATATGAACATGAAAGGCATCATTTGCTAGCAAATAAGTCTAAACCTCAATCATTAGGCCCGACAGAGTTCTTCAAAGGGGATGACATCCTATGAAAAACATCCATCAAATCATGTGAAGTTTTGACCAAATACTTAAGTTCGAAAACTCTATAAATCTCTCATGTGATGTGAGGGAGCATATAGAGTAATATGTGTGGGAGTGCGTGCGGGAACACGTGTAATAGCATATCGTGGAAGATACCTATGTGACACTTGTCATACCTTTTATTTTGGTATGAATGAATAAGAAGTACATATAAAGCAATGAATTAAATTTAAGGCGTAATAACATAACTTTATTCATTATTAAGTAGTTTTACATGTGTTGTACCACTGCAGGGGTGAGTTACATTTTTTAGTACAAACTATAATATAGAACATTGAAAAGAGCCACTATTTGCTCCCATCTGGCTTATTCTCTACCCACACAGTCACATATGCGAACAGGTGATCGGTATCTATCTATAATAGGAAAGAGATATTATCCAATTTCTCTAAGTTCATCTAGAGGAAAAAGAAATTAACACAAATTTTCTAAGCAGGTTCTACGAGTTCTATAAGATATATATGTATAGATGAGAGTTGAATGTATAGAATCAGTGTTCAGCGATGATAAAGAAATAAAGGTGATAATCCCATACTTATCAGTTTATAAATAACATTAAGGTTATGGAACTAATAATACCATACTTACCTGTTCATTAAGAAAATAAAGTTAGTTACCAGTTCATTAAGGATCATGTAAAGAAAATCAAGGATTCTTGAACTAATAATCCCATACTTAGCAGTTCACTAAAGGGTATAGAAATAATTAAGCCATCAGTAAAACCAAAATAATAATAATAATTAACCCAAAACCTTTGGGAAAAGGTAATCGGCTAGGCACACAATTAAAGTGGTACTCATATGTATGTAGCAATAAATCCAGTCTCTCAATCATATGAGACCCTTAGGCCAAGAAGAAAGTTTTGTGGGATAACACGTCAGTCTACTTCCTAGTTAATACTGATGCTTTTAATATAATGTCACAAAAGAATAGGGTCAAACTGAATCAACAAGGAATGTGATACCAGTTATTAGGTGAGAATGGTTAAAATTCATCTACAGTAAAATTCAAATTTCAATGATAAATTCAAATACCGATGATATGTAATAAAATATATAGTATGGAAGTATTATAACATGCACATACTAAAAATAAATAGGAGCTATCACATAGTGATATCAATAGCAGTATGCCAAATACACAAAAGTTCACTATTCAAAAGGTAGGAAATAACCTACTTGCTTAGTATATCGATCGACTTTATATATCACAAGAGGATATCGGGAGGGGATGGTACTTGTTTTATATATATAATGTTTGGGTATGTAAGTATTTGGGATTAGGACAGTGAGTTTGTACTAAATTGTATCTTTTAAATTCCAGGCGGTTTAATTGTAAATATTGTGGGACATGAAAATACTCGGACTTAAAAATACTGGAATTAAGATCTTTTTTGAATTTGGGTGCAAGAGACTTTTGTATTTTAAAATAGTTTGAAGTATTCATAGTCAAAATTTTGGGATCAAATTCATAAGTTGAAAAAGTCAGGAGGGGTCAATTTGTAATTTAAAAAAAATATTATGTAGAAACATCATTTTTTCATATCTCAGGCTACGTTGATCCCAACATGGCCTTACCTTATACCATTTTTAACTAGAAAAATAAAATAAGAATATTTAAAAAAAAATCCAGAATTTTCTGATTGGCCACACTCCCTCACGCGCTAGGTCAATGTTTTGGGGAAAAAAGTTCATTTTCTTCCCCCTCGACAGTTGACTTTAGGGTTTCTAATTTTCAAGCTTGAATAACTCCTTCATTTCTAAACCATTTGAGATGATCTCTAACAAACTGAACCTAATTTTTAACAAGGATTCTGAATATATAAGTTTTACGAATTGAGATGCAGTATATCTTAAGCTTTAAAACTATGTGTTTTTCTGAAATTTTAACTTAACATTCGTATATTTTAAGAATATGGCAAGGATTCTTATAGCCGACCCCGTGTGATGGGATTAAGGCAATGATGATGATAATGCAACGATTCTTATAAACATGGATTGTTTTCTGCTATGTATAGGAGTAGTTTAATTTTGATTTCAAAGGTTGAGATGGATTATACATATATAATTTCAAATTTTCAATTTTCATGTTCAAAACACACTTTTAATCGATTCGAGCTTAGTAGACACATTCATGGCCTTTGATCATTACACTCGATTTCCTTAGGCTGTAATGAAGTTATAGATAGCTTCAAATCAAAGTTTGGAGCTTTATATCAAAATTCACCATTGAAGCTCAAGCTTTAATGGTGTAATTTCACATTTTTTCTATTCTACATTGTTACACATGTAAAATCTTGCATATTATGATTGTTCTAAGCATACTAACTACATATAAAGTAATTGGAATTGAAAGAACTGGAAATAACCCACAAAGTTGTGGTGTACCTAGTTTAAGTGAAATTTTGAGTTTTTGAACTGAAGTTTGAGGGTGTTTTAACTACTAATATGGTGGGATATTTATAGTACATACTCAGGGGATTCGATTAATGGAATGGGGTGATGGATTTGAGCTATTTATATGAAGTTTTTAAGGTTGGTAAATGTAACTCACACGTGGGCATAGTGTACACATGTGCCTTTTAACTTCTTGAGCTGATGGCGGGCAATAGGTGGAGGGGATTTACTTAAATTAATAGAACTTGTTATTTGGTCCTTGGTTGGTCTTGTAATTACATATATAGCCTTAAAAGTACACTTTTCATAAAGTATACGTGTATTTTTGTAATTTTAAAATGTTTCAAGGGCTAAAATTGTGATTTTATGTTAGTTGAAGTCTAAATGATTAATTTGATATAAAGTTGAGGTTTATGAGTGAAATATAAGTTAAGCTATGTTACTTTGATGTTTTTAAGGGGCTATTTTACAATTACTAAACTTCAGGGGTCTAGGTCAATTAGTAAAATTATATGGTATCGAATATAATTTCTTTCTTCTTTAGAGGACTATGAATTTGAATATTTCTTAAGGGTTACAAAAGTGTCCATAGGTATTTATGGTCGGTTTTGAAACTTCCAGTTATTATAGTCTATCTACCTAAAAAAAAATTATCCTTGAATTTACCTTGAAATAATTCCTGGTGTTGATCCTTCATCACTTGTTCTGGTTCCCATATAGCTTCTTGCTAATTTTGATTTTTCCCAAAGTAGTTTAACTTAGGGAATTTCCTTGTTTCTGAGGTACTTTACTTGGTAATCCAAAATTTGAATAGGGCGTACTTCAAATTAATGGTTTGGTTCGATAGAAATGTCTTACCATGTAATGGTATGAGATGGATCAAAAATATAGTGGCATAACTGTGACACCTAAAATACATTGTGAATATTAGATAATTCCAAAGGTAAGTCTAATTGACCATTAACTTGAAATTCTAAGGGTTTCTGTCGTTGGTCTGCATAACTTTTCTATAGATCCTGGGATGTCTTCAACCTCTCTCGAATTTGTTATACTCTTTAAATGGTTTCCTGGATTATTTCGGGACCAAATTATTTACTAATTTCGAATTCTATCCATAATACAAGTGATCTCCAAGGTCTTTCATAAAATGCTTCAAACAGAGCAACTTTAGTACTGGTCTGATGACTATTGTTATATGAAAATTCGACAAGGGGTAAATGTATATTCCAGTTGTTAAACATATCTAACGTACAAGCGTGTAGCATATCTGATTACTCTTGACTTCTGTCTTCCTTTGGATACTGATTTGGAATGTCGTTGCGGAAAAACTTCGAGTATCAAAATTCCCTTGAAATGTACAAAACTTGTTAAAAATTTAGTATCATGGTAAATTCGGGTATCAATCCAATTTCAAGTGTTGAAACTGTAATCGTGAAAACTTGAAACTTTAATTTTTATAAAAATAATCTTTTTGTGTTTTTAATTTTAAATTTTTTTATTTATAATTAAAAACAATTTCAAGGGAGGAAATGAAAATTTATGCAATTAAAATGACTACGAAAAATTAAAAAGATAATATAGTTTAGAATTTATGAGAAGAAACAAGAGGTGGGATTACACCGCATAGTCAATTTAATTTAATATCCTAATTATTCAATAGAGTAATTCGAAATAATATTGAATTTAAAACTTAACTCTCATTACAATCCTAAATTCAATTTTATCCTTTTCAGCAATTAAATTAGGAATTGTCACTACATAAAAAAATTATGATTCATACTTGTTTTTACAAATTATCTGCTAAGATCAATTATTAAAAATTTGTACGAATCTTTGAATTGCACACAAAGAATTAATACTTGAATTTAATAATAGGACCTATCTCTAAGTCAAATCCTAAATCAAATATCAATTTTCAAAATTAATTTATTAACTCTCGTTACATAAATTAATTTAGTGATTATCCCCAATTTAATTAGCTTAAAACAAATCAATGAACAATTAATTCATTAAATTAATAACCTACGCATTTCATCCCACCCCTTGAATGGGGTGTTTAGCCAGACATAATAATAATTTCAGTACAAACACAATTAACGAACAAGAAACTAAAGAGAAAGAGAGAGAAATACGATACGCAATAATTCCCTGTGTTAACTGTGAATGAACACGCATTCCAAACTTGTCATAAAAACTCGACTGTATTACAAAACTAAAAGTAAAAACTGAACCTACAATTTTTTCTCAACCTAAACTATATTTTTTTCCTTTTTTTTACTCTTTTTCTACCCTCTCCAGTCTCTCTTTTTTATCTTATCTCTCTCTCGTTGCTTTCTATATGCCGATATGAGACTCTTCCCCTCTTTTTTTTTATATCCCACGATGCTGCTTTGTGGATGAGAGATTTTGGGGATTGCATTTGGCTAAGTCAAATTTTTGGCTTGGGTTTTGTTGGCATCGGATAAGATTCCGATTTTGTTCAGGTTCAAAGCTAGGCAGGTGGTTTATAAGTGGTTCTGGGTTTGGGGATCGAGCAAGTCGGCGATTTATGGTCTGCTCGGGTTTGGTTTCGGGGTTTATCGCGAGTTTGGTTGGAGGTTGAATCAGGTTAAACCCATTTGGGTTTTCTTGGTCGAGATGGGACAGGTGGGTCGCGGTAGGAGCGTTAAGTTTAAGAGATTAAATCGGGTAGGAGCTGGGTAGGGGGTAGGGTAAAAGCGGGTTTGGTTGGTTTGGTTTATTAATGGAGGAGATATTTAATGGTGTAGGAGTTGGTTTATGGCGTTTTGGAAGATGGGTTTGTGTGTTAATGGTGGGTGATGTGTGTATGAGGGTGTATGTTTGCTAGGGTGTAAGTGGGTGAGGATGGGTGAGTTCGTTTAGGTGTATGTGAGTGTGCATGGTATTGGGGTGTGGGTGTGTTGTGTGTGTTTAAGTTGGCCCTTAAATAAAATAACACTACCGGAAAAAAAAAACTAGACTAAAATAAAAAATTAAACTCTAAAAATAAAATTTTAATCTATTACTAAGAAACTCAAAAAAATAAAAAGAAATAAAAATTAAAACTAAGAACTAAAGAAAAATAAAATAAATTCCTGAAAACTAATCCTTAGAAAAATAATAAAATAAAGATTAAAAACTAATAAAAATCAAAATAAAGAAATATAAGAATAGAAAATAAATCCTAGAAGATACTAAATAAATCTAAAATAAATCCTAAAAATAAAACGACTCAAAAATAAAAATCTAGAAAAATAATAAAGGTACAAACTCAACACATACAGACTCGGGTGATAGACTGGGATCGATTTAGGCTTAGATTTGGTTCGGAAACAGGGTTTAGGACATCAGAACTCATCAGGGCATGCTCAATGGGACTTTTGACTTTGCGGTCTCTTTAATTTCTTCGATGCATGCTTTTGACCGCTATTGTATCGCAATTATCCTGATTTAGCATTATTTGTACTGCAACTGCGTATTGACCTGAGAAATAAACAAATACGAACATAAGGCCAATTTTATTTAAAACGAGTGACTAAAATGCATTTATTCGGGGTATAAAATAGATAATTTTTGGTGCTTATCAATATCCTCCAAAGTTTGGATTATACGTTCTCATTGTCCATCCGTTTGTGGGTGGACTACGGTACTTCTATGAAGTTTAGTACCCATTGTGGCTTGCAATACCTGCCAAAACTTTCCAATAAAATGGGAATCTCTGTCTGATATGATGGATAAAGGAATTCCAGGTAATTTAATAATTTCTCGAATGTAGAGATTACTAAGCTTTTGGAATGAATCGGTGGTCTTTAAAGGTAAAAAATGAGCAGATTTGGTGAGTCGATCTACTATTACCCAAATAGAATTATATCCTTGCGATGTATGAGGTAGTCTACTGACAAACTCCATGGTAATATGATCCCATTTCCACTCGAGAATCGGTAAAGGTTGGAGGAGTCCACCAGGGTGTTGGTATTCTATCTTTACTTGTTGACAAGTAAGATTACTTATTTACAAGTAAGACATTTACTTACAAAACTCTTGATATCATTTCTCATATTTGGTCACTAGTATTGCTTCTTCAAAGCATGGTACATTTTTTAACTTTTGGGATGAATCTTAAATTTTGAACGATGGGCTTCTTGCAATATTTCTTCTCGAAGAGATGCATCATCAGGTACATACAATCTATTTTTAAATCGTAAACCTGTTTCCTTATCGTATGAGAAGTTAGGACTTTTATTTGAAAAGGTTTGTACAAAATAATCCTAGGTTTGTTGAACAAAGATTTTATCTCTTAACTCAGGATAAGTAATAAGGTTAAAGAATTTCACAAATGGAGATATCAAGTGCAGGTCATATTTCGCTATGGTAACAAAAATATTATAGGAAATTAAAGTGTGGAGTCTTCCTACTAGATTTCAATTTAAAGATTCGGCAACTATATTACCTTTTCCTGGATGGTAATTTAATTTTAATCTATAATCTTCCAAAAATTCCATCTAGTATCATTGTCTTAAATTCAAGTTCTTTTGAGTAAAAATATATTTAAAACTTTTGTGATCAGAAAAAACTTGGAAACTTACACTATAAAGGTAAAAATACCAAATTTTTAATGCAAAAACTACAACAGCTAATTCAAGGTCATGGAAAGAGTAATTACGTTCATGAGTTTTGATTTGGCGTGACCCATATTCTATCACTTTCTCATTATTCATTAACACACATCCCAACCCTTGTAATGAAGCGTCAGTATATATATCATAGCTTACGTCACTAAAAGGAATAGTGAGGATATGAGCAGAAGTTAACTTTTCCTTCAACACTTGAAATGCTTAGTTATATTCTTTAGTTCATACAAATGGAACTTCCTTCCTAGTTAGTTTTAAAAGTGGAAGAACAATGCAAGAAAATCCTTCTACAAAACGATGGTAATATCCAACTAATCCTAAAAAACTTTTTATTTCAGTCATATTGGTAGGATTTTTCCATCCAAAATGGTTGAAATTTTGGCTGGATTGATTTGGATTCTATTTTCAGAAATCACATGTCCTAAAAATTTTATTTCCTTCATTAAAATATCACATTTGCTCTTTTTAGCATATAACTGATAGTTTCTAAGATAACTTAAGATCGCGTCTAATTGTGGGGCATATTTTACTGGATTTTGAGAATAAACGAGAATATCATCGATAAAAACGATAATGAATTGGTCAAGATAAGGCCTGAAAATCCTATGCATTAGATCCATAAATACTGCGGCTGCATTAGTTAATCCAAATGACATTACAGTAAACTCAAAATGATAATAACGAGTTCGAAAAGCAGTTTTCGAAATATCTTCCTCTCTAACACATAATTGATGATAATCAGATCGTAAATATATTTTAGAAAAGGCCTTTGCTCCTCGAAGTTGATCACATAGATCTCCTATTTGGGGTAAAGGATGCTTATTCTTAATAGTTATTGAGTTCAGTTTATGATAGTCTATGCATAATCTAAAACTTCCATCATGTTTCTTAAAAAATAATACCGAAGCTCCCCATTGTGATGAACTTAGTCAAATAAAACCTTTCTCCAAAAGATCATCTAATTAGGTACAAAGATCTCTAAGTTTTAAAGGATCCATTCGATACAAGAGTATCGAAATAAGAAGTGCATTAGGATAAATATTGATACTAAACTCGATCTCTCTGTAAGGGGGTAATATTTGTAAATCATTGAGAAAAACATTGCTGAATTATTCCAACTGTTTTGGAATTGAGGAAGAGATCTAGATTTGGAAACTTGAGGATTCAGATGGACCTGGTCCTTGAAATATAAAAGAACAATTATCTTCATTTCGAAAATAAATTTCTTTTGCATAATAATAGATATAAACATGATGTCTTGATAAAACATCCATTCCGATAATAATATTGAAACCATAAATATATAAAATTATCAAATTAGCAAGAAGTGTTCCTAGACCATGCTGAATTTTACAATTGTTATAGCCTTGCATTGGTGTATTGATTTCACCTGTCGGTAATTCAATAGCCAATAGAGAAAAAGATGTAGGTAATACTTTTAATAATTTATATACTCTAAGACTAATAAAAGAATTTGTTGAACCTAAATCAAATAAAATATGTGTAGGAAAATGTTTAAAGAGTATCATACCTTCTATCACATTATTTCGTGTAGCCAGTATGGCGTAGTTCTTTCCTCGACTCGACATTGGCACAATTATTTTAGCAGAATTTGACTTAGGTTAATTTTGGATAGGACGGGATTTTGGATTTTGTGAGGGTTTGTTTAAATGATGATGGATTAGAACAGATTTTAACCTAAGACACTTTGGTCGAATATGTCCTACATCATGACACTTATGACAACGGATTGTTGAACGTGTTGTGTTATGATGAATCTGGGAATAAGCATGTCCACTTGAGTTTGAATATGGGTGAGGTCTAGAATGATATGGGCTTCTAATAAAATGATTTTTCTAGTAATAGGGGAGAAGATCATATTACGATAGAAGAATTGCATTCCATAATTACCGCATCGTGGATAAGTTGAGAATACTCACAGATTTATAAAGGAGCGATCAAATTCTTTACTCTCAGATGTAATCCTCTTTCAAATTAGTTGCACTTCTTTAACTCAGTATCTATATATTCAAGTGCGTAACAAAACAATTTGGTAAATTTGGCCTCGTATTGGGCTACCGATAGTTTAACTTGTTGTAATTTTAAGAAATTAATAGTTCGTTAATCTCGCTCAGCCTCTGAAAAATACTTTTTAAAGAAAATCTCCTCAAATTACTCCCAAGTAAATTTAGCAACATTCTAGTTACATGACACTGCTTGCCACTAGAAATTAGCTTCACCTTCGAACATATAGGTTTCCTCGAAGATTAATAGTTATACATACTCCATTCAAAATTTTCACAATCTGATGTATCCAATTCTCATCTTCATTAGCACCTGACTTTCTAAGAAAAGATGGAAGGTGTTTCCTCGGGAATTCTTTAAGAGCGTTCATCATACAAATTTCTTTAGAAATGTCCTCCAGAGTAAAATGAGTTATTTGTTGCTCTCGGGCTAAAGAAATAAGTTCTTGAAGATATCACATGATTCCTTCAGTTTGAGTCTGTTCAGTTTGAGTTCCAACAGAGGGAATTCTAGTACTAACCATCCTGAAATATGATAGAGTAATTTTAATCATAAGAATCATAAACAAATATATGTCACGAGCCTATTATATTACACATGATAAGTTATAGGATACATTGGAGTTATATACCACAACCTATATTAGTGAAGCTATGGTAGTTATCTCCTCTACTAAGTTTTAGTATAACACACTATCTACAATACTTTACTATATATATATATAAGAGACAACTTCTAACTTTGGATTATTTAAGTAGGGACAACGACTTCATCACTAGAACTGGACTCTGGACTGACTAAATAATCTCCCTGGTCTGAACCATCAGTTAAGTCATCAGTAGTACCAGGAGAATAGTCACCATGTATTTCACCATTTGACATGGCATAGGGGTACATCGATGGAGTCGGCGTCCCATCTGCAAGTGCAAGATTTATGGCTTCTTAAAAAATTACTAGACCATTCAAATATTCATTAACTTTCCTCATGACTTGCATATCACCCAAAACTCGATTTGTCATCACTAGTCTTTTAACATCACGAATCATTACTCGTGCTTTCCTAGTCTTCCTCGACCACACGAATCATTTCTCTTAATTTTGCTAATGCCTCTTCTCTAACTCTGATTTCCCAGCGATTGTTTTGTTCGACGTCTACATTGAATAAGAATGTGTCCCATATATCCATCCTGTAAAATGGATTTACCATATAATAATAATAATAATAATAATAATAATAATAATAATAATAATAATAATAATAATAATAATAATAATAATAATAATAATAATAATAATAATAATAATAATAAAAGAAGTTACGAAAAAGATAAAATATATAATATCGTATTTCTTTTCCCGTATAGAATACTAACCCGACGATATGTTTAAATTTAAAACATGCTCTGATACCAACTTTTCACACCCTGCTTTTTAGTACGAATGAACAAGATGTACATATAAAGAAATGAAATAAAGTTAAAGGGGAATAACATAACTTTATTCAATATTAAGTAGTTTTATATAGAGTTGTACCATGACAGGAGTGAGTTACTTTTTTTTAGTACAAACTATAATATAGAAAATCGAAAAGCGCCACTCCTTGCTCCCATCTAGTTTATTCTCTGCCCACACAGTCACATATGCGAACAGGTGACCAATATCTGTCTTTAATAGGAAAGATATATTATCCTCTTTCTTCGGATTCATCTGTAGGAAAAAGGAATTAGCACAAATATGCTAAGCAGATACTACCAGTTCTATAAAAAATATATGTATAAATGAGCGTTGGAGTATGTATAGAACTAGTGTTTAGCAACACTAAAGAAATAAAGGTGATAATCCCATACTTATCAGTTTATAAAGAACATTAAGGTTCTGGAACTAATAATCCCATACTTACTGTTCATTAAGAAACTAAAATTCGTTACCAGCTCATTAAGGATCATGTAAAGAAAATCAAGGATTCTTGAACTAATAATACCATACTTACCAGTTCACTAAGGGGTATAGAAATAATTAAGCCAATAGAAAAACCAAAATAACAATAATAATCAACCCAAAACCTCTGTAGAAAAGTAACCGGCTAGGTAGACATTTAAAGTGGCACTCATACGTATGTAGCAATGAATGAGACCTTTAGGCTAAGTAAAAAATTATGTGGGATAACACGTAAATTTACTTCCTAGTTAATACTTATGCTTATAATATAATGGCACAAAAGTGTAGGGGCAAACTAAATCAATAAGGAACATGATACCAGTTATTAGGTGCGAAGGGTTAAAATTGATTTATAGTCAAATCCAAATTCCAATGATAAATTCAAATACCGATGATATGTAATAAAATATGTAATATGGCATTATTATAACATGCACATAGTAAGAATAAATAGGAGCTATCACATAGTGATATCAATAGCAATATGCCAAATACACAAAGTTTATTATTGAAAGAGGTAGAAAAAAACATACTTTCTCGGTATATCAGTCAGCTTTATGTACCACAAGACGATATCGGGAGCAGCTAGTAGTTGTTTTTCTATATATAATGTTTGGGTATGTAAGTATTGGGATTAGGATAGTCAATTTGTACAAAAACTGTATCTTTTAAATTTGGGGGGATTTAATTATAAATATTTTGGGACTTTAAAATATTAGACTTAAAGATCTTTCTGAATTTGGGTGAAAGAGACTTTTTCTCTTAAAATAGTTTGAAGTATTTATAAACTAAATTTGTGGATCAAATTCATAAGTTGAAAAAGTCAAGAGGGGTCAATTTGCAATTTTGGAAAAATATTCTTATTTTCAAACCTCATTTTTCCATAACTCAGGCTAGGTTAATTTAAACATGGCCTTACATTATACCATTTTAACAAAAAAAATAAGAATATTTGAAAAATACCAGAATTTTCTGATTGGTCATGCACCCTCACACGCCTGGTTAATGCTTCTGATCAAAAAGTGCATCTTCCCCTCGACAGTTGACTTTAGGGTTTCTGATTTTTAACCTTGAATAGCTCCTTCATTTATAAACCATTTGAGATTATTTCTAAACAAATTGGACCTAATTTTTCACAAGGATTCCGAATATATAAGTTTTGTGGTAGCATATCTCAAGTTCTAAAACTGTATGTTTTTCGGAAATTTTGACTTAACATTCGAGGATTTTAAAGACATGGCAAGGATTCTTATAAACATCGTTTGTTTTATGCTATGTATAGGATTATTTTGGTTTTGATTTCAAACGTTGAGGTGGATTATACATAGAGAATTTTAAATTTTCAGTTTTCTTGTTCAAAACACACTTTCAATTGATTCGAGCTTCGTAGACATATTCATGGCTTTTGATCATTACACGCGTGTTTCTTAGGTTGTAATGAAGTTATCGATAGCTTCAAATGAAAGTTTGGAGCTTTGTCTCAAAATTCACCATTGAAGCTCAAGCTATAATGGTGGAATTTCATATTTTCTACTATTCTACACTGTTCTACACATAAAAGCTTGCATATTATGATTGTTTAAAGTAGCCTAACTACACATAAAGTAATTGGAATTGAAAGAACTTAAAATAACTTCTAAAAATATGGTATACCTACTTTAAGTGAAATTTTGAGTTTTTGAACTAAAGTTTGAGGTGTCTTTTAACTACTGAGATGGTGGGATATTTATAGTACATACTCAAGGGATTCGATTGGTGGAATGGGGTGGTGGATTTGAGTTGTTTATATGTAGTTTTCAAGGTTGGTAATTGAATTCACATGTGTTCATGGTGTACACATGTGCTTTTTAACTTCTCGTGATGATGTTGTGCATTACGTGGACAGGGGGTTTACTGAAATTAATAAAACTTTGATGTTTGGTCCTTGGTTGGTCTTGTAATTGCATATATAGCCATAAAAGTACACTTTTTATTAAGTAAAGGGATGCTTTTGTTATTTTAGAAAGTTTCAATAGCTAAAATTGTGATTTTATGTTAGTTGAAGTCTAAGGGATTAATTTGATATAAAGTTGAGGTTTAAGGGTGAAATATAAGTCAAGATATGTTACTTTGAAGTTTTTAAGGGGCTATTATGTAATTACTAAAACTTCAGGGGTCTAGTTCAATTTAGAAAAATTGTTGGGTACCAAATATAATTTCTTTATTCTTAGAGGAAGTTTGAATTTATATACTTTATAAGGGTTCAAACAGTGACCGTAGGTATTTAGGGTCGATTTTGAAAATCTGGGTTATTACAACAGACCTTACTTAAAATAAAATTTCATATGGTGACCTCTTTGCTTGCAATGGGAACAAACATACTCGGGATTAGGTACACCTCTTTCAAAACGTTTAGGATGCGCTCTCCTATGTGGAATCGGATGCCTAGGTGGGTTAGGTCGAGCGCCATAAGAATCTAACCCAAACTTGGGAATAGTCGTGGTTGCAACATGAGAAGTGGACGCACCATCATAACCTATTCCTGGACTCTCAACATTATCCAAAGTGGGACCAATGATCATCCTTCAAACCTTCTTAGATGTGTTCTCTAAAGTAACTTTGACCTCCCGAGCACGTTCGAGATCTCTCTTGAGTTGGGATACATGGGCTTCAAGTTTCTCACAAGTCTCCAATGAAGATTGAAGATCTCATGTAGGACTAGACACGGTGTTGGTCAATTCACTCTTTTCCCGACCTAAGACGATCAACTGCTCATGCGAAGAAATCTTCACCGTCTCAAGTTGACTCCCCGACGCCTCACACACCCTCAGAGCTTTTACCACTTTTTCTAAATCCAACGCCCTAAGAGATAACTCCTTATTAATCGTTTTTGTCTTCAACGCCTCGATATACAAATCACTAAAGGCTTATTCGATATCTCCTTCTCCCTCACTCAAAGTACCATCCTCGCTCTCACTATCTCTAGAATGAGTCGAAACATCATCGAGGTTCTCATTTTTAGATATGTCCTCATCGGCGTGGGAAAAATGGAAGTGCTCACATGACTAGCTATGAAAACAACGCATTTTTCATATTGTGATTCTCTCCCTTAATGAAATGACTCGATGTCACTATTGCTAAGAGTGGCTTTATTTGTAATCTCTTTGCGTTTTCTCTTCAGCCTAGTGGGACACTCATTTGACTTATGCCCTTTACCCTCGCACTCATAACACCTTATATCTTCCTCTTTCCCACCGCTATCCTTGACCTCATTCTTCTTGTTGTTTTTATCAAAAATCTTTTTATTGGAAGAATTATTTTTGGAAAACTTGAGCACCCAGTCATCAAAATCAACCTCGCCCTCAGATTCAGGCTCAGAAAGTCTCTCATTTTTCTTCTTCTTAGCTTGAGTCTTTAAACCTATCCCTACTTCTTTAGGTTTAATTGTTTTAGGGAACATATTTAACTTGTAAGTCTAAAGATCTCTTATGAGTTCTTCTAAACTGAAAGTGTCTAAAATACCTAACGAAACAAGCACGGTAACCTTAAGAATAAAACGGGTGGGGAGTGAGCTCAAAATCTTTTTCACAACTCTCATTTTGGGAATTTTCTCACCCAAATTAAAACTCGAATTGACAATGTTTGATAAACACGCATCAAACTCACCAAATGACTCGAACTCTAACATAGTGAGGGTCTCAAATTGGGTGGTCAAATTCTGAATCTTTGACGCTTTTACATCGTTGGTATCCTCGTGAATGAGTTGGAGGGAATCCCATGCTTTCTTAGACATAGTTCACGTCATAATGCGATGGAACTCGTCAGGGGTGATGACTCCCGAGATGGCACTCAAACTGCAAGAATTGAAATTTCTCCACTTAAAATCTTCTTCTGTCCTCTGTGAGACAGATTTAGAGCCAGTGACATTATCAATAATGAAATTGTGAGGTGTCCACCCTCTTTCACAGATAGTCCAAAAGCGTTCATCTGTGGCCTTTAAGGTATACCTCATCATAGCCTTCTAGTATGAATAATTAGTACCATCGAAGATGGCCACTCAATTATACAAATTCTCCATTAAAATCAAATTTTTCAATGACTAAAAATTTTCAAAAAAATTGATATCAAGAGAAAAATATTCTTCAAAAAAGTTCACACAGTAAATTTGTGCAACATGCTCTGATACCAATTTGAGAGTGAACTATCTCGATCTTAGTGGATAATTTCTATAATTTAGTGTCCAACACACAAAATTCCAAATTTTATCTTATAAACCTAAATAGCTGATAAAATAAACCATGCATTCAACAAAAGAAAATTAAGGAAAAAGCCGCTTTCAGGTAAAACATTTTTCATTAAGCACTTTAGAGAGTTTACAAGACTATCAACTAACATACTACTTGATAACTGCCACTAGTATAATGCGCAATGCCAAGAAAATCTCTAAAGAATACGCCTTCGCCCAGAGTCCTCCACACATGGCCTTCTATGCTCGGTATCCACCGATTAACCTTCGTTGTCAGCAGTGAATTCCCTCAAGTATCACAAGATCAGCTGTGAAGAAACTCTCTCCAAAAGAGTTGTATGTTAGATACAAGCTATAGGTTTTAAACTTGATTCACTCAAATAAATTTTTGGGAGAACGATTTTTGAATCAAAAAGGTTTTTCAAACTCAAAAGGTTGAAAACTTTTGCTAAAGATATGCCCAATCAACTCTGGCAAAAGTCTTAATGAAATCAAACACGAAATTGTTGTTTATCGGGCATTCACAAATTTCAAGGTGTTGGCATCGTTCGAACAAAATTTCCCTATCATTTTAACAGGATCATCATCTCATTAGAACGAGACAGGTCTCATTTCTAACGACATCAAAAAAATCATAACAGTAAGCCCTCGTTCCAACCTCGTTTGATAAATGCTTCAAACGACCTTTGAACGAGACTCAAAGTTATTCTAACAAGATTTCCATCTCGTTTGAACGAAGCAGGCAAAAAATAAAATAATTTTTAAGTTCGAAAAATAGCCTCGATAAAGAAAAAATCATGTTTCCAGTTTTCATAAAAACGAACAACCCAAAATAAATTTAAGGAATAAATTTAAACACTAAAACATTGTGCCTTAAAAGTATGGGGATGCTTGAACGTTGGAGATGTTGGATCTTGGACTTCAGGCAAAAAATAAAATAATTTTTAAGTTCGAAAAATAGCCTCGATAAAGAAAAAATCATGTTTCCAGTTTTCATAAAAACGAACATCCCAAAATAAATTTAAGGAATAAATTTAAACACTAAAACATTGTGCCTTAAAAGAATGGAGATGCTTGAACGTTGGAGATGTTGGATCTTGGACTTCGTCACGGCTCGAATCAAACGATAGAGGGATATGCCAAAAACTTATGTAAGCCTAAGCAATTTGATCAATGAGAGCAAATATGATCTTACATCAACTATTGGAGTTCAGGGACTGTTGCAGCGACATATTTATCATTAGACATTTTATAATTCATACAGATAAAAATAAGAAACTTACAGTCAATCGCTTCCTCTTTTTGATATTTATTCCCTAGTGCCATCCAAAATTCTTTTGCCGTAGGAATCATCTAATGTTCCCTGTAGACGAATTGAGATAATATAATAAGAATGTGTCCTCGACACATAGCTTCATCTTATTTCCTGTTCATACATTTTTGCTTGATATTTTTGGTACTTTCGGGTGTGGGTTCGGGGATAGGTTTAAGTCAATCATCAAGAGTATACTCAAGTTTGAGAGATTTAAGAAATAACATGATTTTATCTTGCCAACGGGTGAAAGTTTTGTCATCAAAATGATATACTCGAACAAATTCTTGACTCATAACCAGGATAAATTGTGCCACTATTCCTTCCATTTCATTTTTTGTACATTATTGCCTAAAACTGTTGGAAATTTATGAAAGGAATATAGAAAATTGAATCCATGTTACTACAAGGTACATTGCAGGAATGTTATCTTTTAGGCAATATTTCTCCCCTTTTGGTTGAAGCCATGAGTACACAACGGAATTTTTAATATAAATTTTCCTTCGGGATACAATAAAGAAATGTCACTTGTTTGATACAAACTATGTGTGGTTTTATCAAATCAATAATCCTCTAAAATGTTAACATGATAATGGAAAAGGGTAGAGGATGGAGAGAGGATAACTAAGAAATTTTTGGTGATTGTTTATAAACAGTCACATCCTTTCAAGTGTGCAACCTAAAAACGGTTGGATCATGTATATTCGGAATTCTTTCGATCGCACGAACTAGATTCAGCATCTCATTATTTCCGAATGGGCGCACCCTATATGAATGGTCACGAGTCATTCCTACGGTTTAGATCAACCCTTTTAGACTGTAACATCCTTTGATTAGATCTATTAAACATAAACGTCGATCTGATTAACCAAACTTTATGCTCTCACACTCCGAGCGACGTTTCACTTGCCTAGTGTGCCATTAGAGCACCCAATCTCCCTTTCATGTGATGTGTGTTGCGATTTATGGTGCATTGAACCATCGCAAATCACCATATTATAGCCTCTTTGACTATAAAACTAATAGTCATGTTTTGTCTTTTTTGTTATATACCCTTTCACTTTTGAGTAAAATTTCGATGTGGAACTTTGAATCTGTACCCGCATCATTTACACCCATTTTCTTAAGTTCTCTTTATATAAGAAGCCCCAAAATAACCCCCTCCCCCAAAAAATAATTCACTTACAAAATATTGATATCCAATTATATTTTGAAAATTCCAGCAATTATAATAGAGTGTTCAGTGATACTTACTGCGTATTTTTTTCTCTTTTATATTGTTTTATTTTGTTTTATTATTCTACTATTTAATATAAAATTTAATTTTTTAGGTTTAATTTGCAAATGAAATATGGTAGATTAAATGATGAATGCAAACTAAAAAATGAAATATAGTCAAAAAGTAGTATATATAGCCAAGAATTGAAAATATATGTTTCTAAAGATAAATAATATATAGGTTAATGTATCATTTGATGACTGTATCTTTTAAGCAACCGTAAAAAATATTTTTTCAAAATAGAAACAAGGAAACTTATTCGATACTTAAGCTTCAATCTTCTCAATAATTTCACTATATTTTGCATAGGGGTGACAATTCATGTTTTTAGGTTATGTTATTAGGAAATTTGTGTTCTTGAAAAACATGACACAATAACATGAGTGACACAAGTCATAATGTAAATTTTGTATCGTGTCTAAAATTATCACACCCCATATTCTCCCCCCCCCCCCCCCCCCCCCCCCACACACACACACACAAAAAAAAAATATCCTTGATTTTCTATTGTCTAGGGTCCTTAATACCATGAGAAATTATGATGTTAAATTAGTGAAATTCAATTGGATACTGGACATAGTCACGTGCATGTAATTACGGGAATTTTTTTGATGAGTTAAGTAATGTTGTTTACATTAGATATTTTTTTGTTGAAATTTTAACTCATTATTGGAATACCTTTAGGAATGACGTGTTGATGGTTGAAGGTGCTCCTTTTGATATATAAGGTGATTTATTAAGTAAAATTTAATTATTCCTTAATAATTGGTACCTCCTGAAAAATTATTTTGAATATAATGAGATCTCACCTTTACATTGCTATGATGAAATTTAAATCTTCCATCATTTTATAGTAACAAACGGAAAAATTTGCCATTTTTCAATTTTATTAACCATCATGCCCGTGGTTTCCTTTTACATTAGATATGTTTTCTTCTTAACATGACTAGAGTTTATTGTCTTTCAAAAACTAATATTTCTTTATTTTCTAAGACCAATGGTGCTTGTACCTTTTGGATTCTTCACCCATCTACTCGATTGTAGATAGCAGATTAAGTTCGTGGACCAAAAAATAAATACCATCAGTTACACACATAAGCAAGTTCTTGGATTTCCCACATTTGCTTCATTAGTATTGAAAAATTTACATTCAACTTCGTGATCAAATAATTAAATACCATTCTGAGACAGGGAAGTTATGCTTAGGGTTACATCAAATCCAAAATTAAATTCCAATTAAATTAACCCAGTGAGTAATTAATCCAATTTTAATTCAAGCACCAATGGAACACGTTGTGTTAAATAATGATCTAATTTTATCATGCCTAAAACATACATCTAGGTGAATAGAAAGAATAAAACAAACAATCACACCCAACGCTATGATGTATGAGGAAATCCACAATGGGAAAAACCTTGAATGACCTAGCCTACACAAATTCACTATGATATAGGGTTTATATAATAGTGATAAACATACTTACTTCATAGGACTCGATGCCTTTAAGCCTGATGCAGTCTTCACTATTTAAACCTTCTTCATAGAAACACTACAGGAACCCACTAATAGTCGTCACAATGAATTCCTATGCGTCTCAGTGTCTGAAGAGGTATAAATCCCGAGCAAAAGCTCTGATACCAATTTGTGAATGTAAAGTGATACCGATTACTTGTGAATTCAAAATTTTCCAATTTAGAACTTATTTAATTAGATGACAATTTTGATCCTAATTAATTAAACCCTAAAACATGCATCTATGTCATCATAAAAAATCACAAAATGCACAACACACTAATTTCAGGAAAAATCCCTCGAAAGGGAAAAACCTTTTTATTTCACTATGAACAGCAAATCGCAACTTACAAAGTGCAAAATGAAATCTACAATGAATTTACTGCAACAAACTCACATAAGTCGTAACCTAGAAATCAACAATGAACTCCCTCAAGAGCCCATAAGAACCGCAATTCTGTCTCCAGCAAGGAACACTCTCAAGTCTTTTCCAGTGATCATAATCGCCAGCCAACACCTTCCTCAAAAGATACCAAATCAACGGTAGAGATGTAGTCTCTACAAGAGAAACTTCAACAAGGTTGAATCTTGGGCTCACAAATGATTCACTAAAGTCTATGGGATAATTTGTGAATAAAAAAACAAAGGCTTTGTAACCTAAAAGAGAAATCTAAAAAATTTGCAGATTGCAGTTTCGTTTTTGTTAAATTCTTTAGTATTTTAAATGAAAAAGGTTTACGAAATAACTATCTATAAAAACCTTGAGCCGACGGGTCGTTCGAACGACATTTGCATGTCGTTTGAATGACATATACAGGTTGTTTGAATGCATCTCATGTCCTTAGATCCAGGAAGGAACAACCAGATGAAAAACAAAACAGTATGCGTTCGTTAGATGAAAATATTAAATGAGCTTCTGACGACCTATCGACTGACATGCAATGTCGTTTGAAGCTATCATTTGAACAACTTCTTCCTGTCATTGGAACGATATCTCAATGTCGTTTGAACGACTGAAGCAAAAAATATTTTCTTTTAGAACTCAGCCTATAGGTCTTAGAAAAATTATTTTGACTCAATTAAAACTCCTCAGGTTGAGAAAAACATTTTAGAAAAAAATATCCCAACACTTAAATGAAACATTAATGAACTTTAAACATAACCTTACAAAAATAATTCTTGCAAAGGCTTATTACTGAATAGTGTTGATATTCAAATCCGTCTAGTTGAGTATATGATCTTGAACTTCCTTCGATGGGTGTAACAGTATACGACATACGCAATGTAAATACGGACTATGTAAAATATGTCCTTATAAATCTCCCCCTATATCTACGCCGGTACAAACTAAAAAAAATCTAAATTATGAAATCAAAAATCCTATACAAATCTAATACCCTCCCATGCAACCCAGAAGACGGAAAGATACTAAAAATGCAAGTCTTAAAAATCTTCAACTTTGAAATCTCTTCAAATATCTTCGCTTTCCTTGCGCTTCTTTTGTGAGCTTTCCAAATAATCATCAAAGTCCTACACACAATAAAAAAAATATAAGCATAAATCAAATCAATCAAAGATCAAATCTGAAATCTCCCTCATAATTCAAACTCTCACTTTTTATTTGTCTGAAATAGATAAGGACAAGAATAAACAAAAATAAGCACAGAGTGTCATGACTAGCATAGCAAACCAGCACAAATAAATCAACTATGCTCATGCAAGAATAAACTCAAAAGATTTTCATAATCACTCTTTGATTTTTTCAAAAAAAAAATTAAGAAAATAAAATTTACAAAAATAACACACATTATGAATTTACCCTAAGATAACTAAATTGTGGAAAAGGAATGAATGGGTGTGAACATATTCATTAGGTTAATCAACTCAAACATACATGAAATATGTCCACGATAAATACAAAAAACTTCTAACGAATGAACTCAATATCGTCCTTAGATAAAAATTGTTGAATTCAAATGGCATCGACTCAATCTATTCAACACATCAAAGTCTAAAATGATTTCCGCACCGATAACGTCTAAAACTATGTAATGTTTTATCAAGACTTCGTCAGGACGTGTAAACCCATTGATATATTTCCAACCAAACAACTTCATAAATAATAAATCTTTTATTTTTCTATTGAGGTGATCTAAATCCTAATGGCCCCTATTTGGCATATTTATCTTTTTATTGCCCCCATTTTGTTTTGGGCTCTTTTCAAATGGTGTCTTTGACGACAAGAGTGTTATTATTTCGCAGCCCTTTCTAGTGTTCACTCATCATTTTTTCAAATTTTAAATAAATCCTCACGGGCAACAGTTCTTATATGCACTACTTTCACTGTCACGCATATGGCTCATTTTAAAGACAAGAATGAGATGAAAATATTTCGATCAATATGTGATTGACAAGCACAATAATCAAATAAATTCTTGCACGTGTGCATTAAAGGAGACTAAGAGTCAAAAATGTAGAAAGTAATCTCAAATCTCATCTTAATGTAACACCCCGCATTTTTCATGCATTAAATATTTAATTAATTCGGGAATTGAAAATTACTTGTGAGTCGTAATTTAATTGAATTAATTAGGGATATTTTATTTAAATATTAATCGAGGAGTAAATGGTTAATATTTACGGAAAGTTATTTACTAAGTGAATAGTAATTATTTATTTAAGTCATTTCGAGTATTAATGACAGGGTATGCACTTATCTCAACCGGGAGTCGGTATAGACTAAAGGGGTGAGGGGATAAATATTTTTATTTAATTAATTGAAAGATAAAAATTGGCACCAGTCTACGTTTCTCACTTAGGTGGTTAGTAATTAAAAAGACGACAGTGATGCTAAGAATGGATCAACTGAGAAACCTTTTCTAACTTGATTTAGGACTTATCACCCGGGATTAATTAGGCGGGGTGTCACAGATGGTATCAGAGCATTGGGTTCTAGTGTCCTTAGGATCTGTGCAGCTTTCTACGTTTCAGTGTAGCACTCGTTGTTATAGAGCCCTATTATTAGGACTGTTGATTCATTTTCCGCTTGTGAGATATCGTATTTTTGCTGTGTATATTTTCATGTAAACTGTGTACTTATGCGATTTAATCTATTTTAGATGCCACCGAAGAGGCAGAGAGCGGAGTGGACTGAGACTAGGGATGAAATCAGGGAGGCTCATCAGGAGCCACAGGTACCGCTACCAACACCCCCACCCGAGTTGATTTCCACTACTCAGGTGGCAGTGATAGTGGCCCAGGCAGTCGAAACAGCAATGAGAGCTATGGCAGCTCACTTTCCACAGCCCCAGGCACCGCCTCCAGTGGCACCAACAGTTCAGGCTCCAGTGGGGCCACCGTCTTGGCAGAGAGTTAGGGAGACCTTTCAGAAGGGTCACCCACCTGAGTTTCGGGGTAGTACAGATGTGGCAGAGTCTTGTGACTGGAAGAAGAACATTCAGCGCCATCTGCGCATGCTAGAGTGTACCGAGGTACAGAAGCAGATGCTTGCTACCTTTCGTCTATCAGGGGCAGCCTTACAATGGTGGGAGTCAGTTACCATTGCCGGGGAGTGAGACTTGATGCCGATAGCAGAGTTTTGGGTGCGGTTCGACCGCAAATACTTTCCACCAGCAGTAGAGACTAAGATGAGGAAGAAATTCAGTGATTTAGTTCAGGGTGACCGATCAGTGGCAGACTACGAGGAAGAGTTCACCCGTTTGGCAAACTTTGTGCCAAATGAGGTGAGCGATGAGGAGCGGAAGAAATTGAGGTTTATGGATGGTTTAGCCTGGCGAATCAGGCAACACTTGATTGGGAATCTGGCGTTAGTAACGTATACAGACATCGTTAATGTCGCACTTGTACACTGCCAGGACCATCGCTTCCATGCGAAGGGGAATAAGCGAACAGGGGAGCCGAGCCAACAGGGCAAGGCTGATACTAGTAGTGAGACAAGTGGTACTCAGCAGCAGGCGGGTAGTCAGCAAGGGAATCAGGCTAAGAAGTTTAAGCCTGGTGGTTTCCGACAGGGAGGACAGGGGTTCAGGCAGGGTCAGCCGGGCCCGAACAAACAACAGCAGGTTCCTCAGGGCCGTCAGGGCCAAGGGAACAACGGGGGAGGCCAGCAGGGCTAGGGCCAGCCACGTCAGGGCCAATAAGGCCAACGACAGGGGGATGGTCAGAGATGCTGTTTTGTGTGTGGCCATCCAGGACATTTCAAGAGGGAATGCCCACAGAGGGGCAGAGGTCAACATCAGGAGGCCCAACAGGGGCAACGGGGGCAATTACCACCAACAGCACCAGCCCCACCTCAGCAGGGGCAGATGCACTACGGACGTGTGTATAACTTTCGGGATGTTCCTAATCCCCCGGCGCAGCAGGCACCACCAACAGTTGAGGGTATGTTTCTCATTCATGGTTATGAGGGTAGTATTATCTTTGATACGGGAGCATCACATTCATTCATTAAATTAAATTTTGCTAAACGGGTCGGACTACTAGAGACCGCGAGAGGTCTTAGGATGTGTGTAGAGTCACCACTTGGCAGTGGGGCTACGATTCACTCGATTTGTCGGGGTGTAGACATTTTGATCGGGAGACTTAGTTTAGCATCGGACCTACTAGTGTTAGATATGGAGGGGTGCGATGTCATCTTGGGTATGGATTGGTTGGCAGGTTATCGGGCGACGGTGGATTGCTACGAAAGGACTATCGTGTTCTCCATTCTAGGGCAGGAGATGTTCTTAATAGCAATGACACTACCCGAGGGAGGGTCACGCACACACTTGTATTACATTGAGGAGGAAACCTCACAGGAGGTGGCTATTCCATTGGATTCAATCCTAGTGGTGAGAGACTTTGAGGATGTGTTTCAGGAGATACCAGGGTTGCCACCTAGCAGGGAAATCAAATTTGTGATCGATTTAGCACTGGGGACGAGGCCAATTGCTCGGGCCCCATATCGTATGGCCCCTTCAGAGATGCGTGAGTTGAGGGAGCAGATTCAGCAGCTTCTGGGTCAGGGTTTCATACGACGGAGTACATCGCCGTGGGGTGCACCGGTGTTATTTGTGAAAAAGCGAGATGGATCACTAAGGTTATGCGTGGACTATAGAGAGCTGAATAAGGCCACGATACGGAATAAGTATCTGTTGCCTAGGATTGACGACCTATTTGACCAGTTGAGAGGGGCGTCTTATTTCTCTAAGGTCGACTTAAGGTCAGGATATCATCAACTACGTATCTGAGAGGAAGATGTTCCGAAGACCGCTTTTCTGTAACGGTATGGATCTTACGAGTTCAGGATGATGCCATTCGGACTCACCAATGCACTAGCAGTGTTCATGGACCTCATGAACAGAGTATTCAGGGAGTTTCTCGATCAATTTGTTATCGTGTTCATTGATGACATCCTGATCTACTCGCGTACCGAGGAGGAGCACGCAGAGCACCTACGTATAGTGTTACAGACATTACGGGATCACCAACTCTATGCCAAATTCGGTAAGTGTGGATTTTGGCTACGGGAGGTTCAGTTCCTTGGCCACGTGGTGTCAGACCAGGGTATTGCGGTGGATCCAAGTAAAGTATCGGCGGTGAGGGAGTGGGGACAGCCCACGACACCGACAAAAGTGCCCAGTTTCCTGGGGTTGGCCGGTTATTACAGACGGTTCATCAAAGGATTCTCGAAGATTGCGGGCCCTTTGACAAATCTTACCCGGAAAGGGGTACCTTTCACTTGGAATGATCACTGTCAATTAGCCTTCGACGAGTTAAAGGACAAGTTGACATCTGCACCCGTGCTTGCATTGCCAAAAGGAGGATTAGAGTATCGGGTTTACACTGATGCATCCTTACAGGGACTTGGGGGTGTGCTTCAATAGGAGGAAAGGGCTCTAGCTTATGCGTCCAGGAAGCTAAAGCCCCACGAGAGGAATTACCCCACTCATGACCTGGAGTTAGCAGCAGTCGTTTTTGCTTTGAGGATATGGAGACAGTATATCCTGGGGGAGCAGTTCACGCTATTCACGAATCACAAATCACTTCAGTATCTCTTCACTCAGAAGGATTTGAATATGAGACAGAGGCGATGGCTAGAATTCGTGAAAGACTATCAGTTTGATATTCAATATCATCCTGGTAAGGCTAATGTGGTGGCAGATGCATTGAGTCGAAGACCGACTGGGGAAATATCAGAAGTCTGGAAAGCGAAGTGGAGAGAACTTCGATACAAGGATGATGTAGCCAGGGCTTGCATGTCAGCATTATCCATCACACCCGAGATCATTATGCGGGTTGTGAGGGATCAGGCAGAGGATCAGACCTGCCGGGATAGGGTGAGCCAGTTGCTAGCTGAGGGAGCAAAGGGCTACTCGATCAGCTCGGAGGGAGGCTTACGTCATAATGGGAGGTTGATTGTGCCAGAGGATGCGGAATTGAGGCACGTTGTTATGACGGAGTCTCATGGGTCGAGATTCGCGGTACATCCCGGTGGGGATAAGATGTATCAAGATATGAGAAGGCATTATTGGTGGGCAGGGATGAAACGGGACATAGCAGAATTTGTTTCAAAATGTGCCACGTGTCAGCTTGTGAAAGTTGACCATCAGAGACCATCAGGGATGCTACAGCCACTTGAAATTCCTGTGTGGAAGTGGGAGAGCGTCTCTATGGACTTCATTACAGGGTTACCGACATCACAGAAGGGTCACGATTCCATATGGGTTATTGTGGATCGGTTGACCAAAGTGGCCCACTTCCTACCGGTTCGCACAGACTTTGAGACGATGCGTTATGTACAGCTATTCATAGCGAAGATTGTTAAACTGCACGGGGTACCGATTAATATTGTGTCAGATAGGGACAAGATCTTTGTGGCCCATTTTTGGCAGAGTTTTCAGGAGGCCATGGGCACGGAGTTACGTTTGAGTACGGCCTATCACCCACAGACTGATGGGCAGACCGAGAGAGTCAATCAGATGTTGGAAGATATGCTCAGAATATGTATACTAGACTTTAGGGGAGGTTGGGAGAAATATCTTCCTCTGGTAGAGTTTGCGTATAATAACTCTTACCAATTCACGATCGGCATGGCACCATTCGAGGCATTATACGGGAGACCTTGTCGTTCACCCGCTTGTTGGCTAGAGGTGGGGGACAACAAACTGTTAGGGACGGAGATTGTTCAAGAGACATCTTCCAAGATAGAGCTGATCCGAGGGAGGATTCGGATAGCTCAGGATAGGCAGAAAAGTTACGCTGATGCTTCACGGAGACACGTGGAGTTAGAGGTTGGGGATCAGGTATTGGTCAAGGTGTCCCCCATGAAAGGGGTGATGAGGTTCGGCAAAAAGGGTAAGCTAGCACCGAGGTACGTGGGACCTTTCCCTATTATCGAGAGGGTGGGGCCTGTAGCCTATAGGCTGGGATTATCGGAGCATCTTCAGCGGACACACGACGTGTTTCATGTAGCATCGCTGAAGAAATATCGCAGGAGTGAGAGGGCCTTCTGGCACATTCCACTAGAAGAAATTGAATTACAGCCAGACATCTCATATGAGGAGAGGCCGGTGGCTATCCTAGACCGTAGCGAGCGGAAATTACGATCCAAGATTGTTCCACTAGTTAGAGTACAGTGGGGTCATCACAACATCGAAGAGTCTACCTGGGAGCGGGAGGAGGATATGCAGGAGCATTATCCAGAGCTTTTCATCACAGGTATGACCTAATTTCGGGGACGAAATTCCTTTATAAGGGGGGGAGTATGTAACACCCCGCATTTTTCATGCATTAAATATTTAATTAATTCGAGAATTGAAAATTACTTGTGAGTCGTAATTTAATTGAATTAATTAGGGAAATTTTATTTAAATATTAATCGAGGAGTAAATGGCTGATATTTACGGAAAGTTATTTACTAAGTGAATAGTAATTATTTATTTAAGTCATTTCGAGTATTAATGACAGGGTATGCACTTATCTCAACCGGGAGTCGGTATAGACTAAAGGGGTGAGGGGATAAATATTTTTATCAATTAATTCGGATGCCAATTCTGAGTGTAAAGTTGAGTCCGAATGGGCCGAGATAGTCGAAAAAGTGTACCCGGGGATAGTAAACGGATCACGGGGCATTTTTAGACATAGTCGGGCCCACACGGGGGCATTTGGGTCACTTGGGCTTGACCCATTAGGCAAAAAACGGGATTAGGTAAATTAAGGAATTGGGAGGAATGATAAAACGGCTGATAGAGTTTTAGAAAAGGCTAAGTGTATTAAGAACCCTAATAGCAGTTAAAGGCATCTTTGGGATCACTAGAGAGCCAACAAGGATCGTCTTCAACCTTGGAAATTCATCTCTGAATCAGACACTACGAAACCTAAGGCAAGTGGATAACTTGCAATAGTATTGAATTTGTTTTTGAAATTCATATTCATGTGATGTGTTTGATAAAAATTCGTTTTGGGTGTTCTTGGCATAAACATGAGGTTTTGAAAAATAATAATCTGATTTACGAACTTGAATGAGGATTCTTGTAGAAATCTGATATTATAAATTGATACATATCTGGTAGGATGATATCTGGATAATTAGAAACGAATTTGGTGAAGGGATTTGGGATGTAAATGTGTAAAGAATTAAAGATGGATATTTCCCCAAATTCAGAAGTTGTAGTTAATGGACGAATTAATGATGTTGGTGGATATTCTGGAGGTCCCTAATAAGGTTTCTAACCTGTATTAATGCTAAGAGGGCTTGAGGTTACTGGTAGAAGGAATTAGGGTTTGAAAATTTTCATCCATGGCTGATTCTGTCTTCGCGAGGAAGACGAAGACCTGCTCGATCGATCGATCGAAGGTCTGGGGTCGATCGATCGAAGGTCGGCAGATTTCGACAATTCTGCCCACTTATGTATATAAAAGAAAATTTATATAATAAATCTTTATGTAATTAATTATGGGGAAATTAATACATGAGTTTAAACCTAATTAATCATGAGTAAAGTTAATTAGGATTTGAGGAATTTTTGGGTGTCACGTCATGATTAAAAATTCGGGAGTCGGGAATTTAGACTCGGGTGAGGTGATTTCGGACTACGAGAGTAAGTCCAAATTTTATGGTGGGGGCGACACCAAAGGTGATTTAATTAATTAATGTGCGAATTAATTAATAATTAGGGTTGGGCCATAACTCTAAATTTTAAATAGGCTTGTGTCACAGATTTAGTACATGGTGTAGCCGGGACATTTTATATCTTTTTATACATATATATATATATATACGGAGTGTGATAGTATATATATATATATATATATAGTGCGGGCATTAATATCAGTGAATGAATATTATTAGTGTATACTCTAGTGCTATAGGGGGAGGTTGCGCGCAGTAGATGAATCCCCTAGCTTGAGGAGTAGGGCGAGTATAATCCCAGGTCATAGCGTCTGTTGTATGGGTGAGGGGTATCTCACTTTCAGGGAAGGAATATGACCGCCTCCAATTCGTATGTTAAACTAAGTTAGTGAGAGAATCTAACTTGGATAACTAGGTTAAGTGAATACACCTAGTGAGATAGCACTTGGGAAAATTTATATTTTGTGAGTATTCTTACTCGGTTGAAAGTTTGTATTAAATGTTGTTTCAGTATGTTTGTGAATACTGTAATAGGATTAAATATATAATTAGGTAAATAATTATATAGGGGATAATTAATAAATATTGAAAAATGTATTATGTGCATAACAGGTGTGAATGTTATATGAAGTTAAAAAGAGTAATGATTCAATTAAGTTGACGTTTATAATAACTTAAAAATCATGAATTAAGGCATACTCGATTAGAGTAGGTAAAATTCAAGGGTTAAAATAAGCATTGGGTCAGGAGCGTAGGACCTAGTAAATTAAATGGAAGCGTTAGTAGTGCACATTAGAGGAGGGGTGAGGAAGTCCTCAAGAGAGTGCGGCACTAACTAAAATATGAAGAGCATGCATATTTATTTATTACTGCAAGTTAATCATTTGTTAAATGTTTTCAAATGTTTTTGGGTACTAACCCTTGCTATAAAAAAATTTAAAAACCTTTTAGGTGTCCAACCACAAGGGCGCCAAGCTTGACTCTATTCCAGGTATCCTTGCTGCAGCACATGTGGATGTTGCAGGGTTTTGCTAGACGCCTCCTTCTTCCATTCTTGTAGAGACTCTCTAGTAGTTATCTGAGCTTGTCGCTCACAGTTCATTTATCAGTAGTAGACTTTTTGAGATGTTTTCTGATATTTACTTGTATTGGATATTTGGACCGATGGTTTATTCGGTTAAGTGTTTTTAATTGTGGATGGTTATTTTAATTAACTGCGATTGTGTATTATTGTATGTTCCGCACGAGTTTTATTTAATTAATTGAAAGATAAAAATTGGCACCAGTCTACTTTTCTCACTTAGGTGGTTAGTAATTAAAAAGACGACAGTGATGCTAAGAATGGACCAACTGAGAAACCTTTTCTAACTTGATTTAGGACTGATCACCCGGGATTAATTAGGCGGGGTGTCACACTTAATTACTCCAAACATTATAAAGCACATGGATGAAGTGATGTACCATATCAAAACACTATCAAATAGTCACATAGATATGTAATGATGTTGTGACTTGGTCATCCTAAATGTCCATCCATAAATGGTGTAAAACGAAATATAAAAAATCTTTTTATCTTTTTCCAAAAAATTTACCAAAATAAAATCTTTTCGTTTTTTCAATTTTTCTACAAATAATAAAAAAATCTTTTTGTATTTTTCAATTATGACTTAATAAAGGAAAATATAATATGAAACGTACACATGTCATAACACTAGCAAGAATATATCAACAATCACAACTAGCGTATGACAAACATGCAAACACAATCATCTATAAAATATAGCAAGAGAAGAATCATGTGCAAGCAAACGAGATTCAATAAGTCTACCATCTAATGCCGCTAAAAGTGATTTTCTAACCCAAACCTATGTGTATCTAATGTGATGGGTTTCGGGAACCAAGGGAACACTAGACTTCAACCTCCTAAGAACTCTTCGAAGATCATAACAAAAATGCCTAGGGTGACCTTTCCAATCACAATGTGAGCATGTGAAGTGCAAGGAATGTTACCTAAGGTGTGACCTTTTCTAACGTCCTTGGAATTGGTTGAACTTCTAAAATAAACAATGATTTTGGCTTTTGCAACGGAAGCATTAAAAACGATAAGCCACTACCATCACAACTTGAATCTTTTAAATCATTATTTAACTTCAAAATTTTAGATTCAAGTAAAGAATTAGACTTTTCCAATATTAGGGACTCCTTCTTTAAATTATCAATCAAACCTAGAAGCTTATCTCACCCCCCCCCCCCCCCAATGAAAGTACACTTTTTCCTAAGAGTCTTTTCACGTGCCTTAAAATCATTTATCAATTTATTTTTATCCTTATTGGCGCAATCACAAACCCTAGAATTTTTCAAATCCTCCAAAACTTTTTCTAAAAATAGGACTCTATCATCACTCTCTTTCCTGGAAAATTTTAGATCAATAAAGTCATGGTCTAAGGAGGAAAACTTCTCATGAAAAAAATCTCTTTGATTTTGAACCGTTTGCAAAAGATCCATAGCGGTTTTCAAATGAGAATTCTTTTTTCCAAAAATTTAATTCTTCTAGTAAACATCATATTCAAACGATTTAAGCCGTTAAAACTAGGAGACTCCATCGAGAGAAAAACAAACAAACAAGAGTGATAAACAAATAATCACCAAACAAGCACAAAACAAGAATCTATACACAAATTAAATGCGACCTGCACAGATACCACTTTGTAGAGACAAAAGGGATTAGCCAAAAAAAAATTTGAACCCTAGGATCAAGCACAATAACTAAGTATAACAGGCTCTGATACCAATTTGAAGAGGTAAAAATCCTGAGCTAAAGCTCTAATACCAATTTGTGAATGTAAAGTGATACCGATTACTTGTGAATTCACAAATTTCCAATTTAGAACTTATTTAATTAGATGCCAATTTTTTATACCAATTGATTAAACCCTAAAACATGCATCTATGTCATCACAAATAATCACAAAATGCTGAACACACTAATTTCAGGAAAAATCCCTCGAAACGGTAAAATATTTTTATTTCACTATGAATAGTAAATTGTCACTTATAAAGTGCACATTGAAATCTCCAATGAATTTACCGCAGCAAACTCACAAATTCTGCAACCTAAAAATCAACAATGAACTCCCTCAAGAGCCCACAAGAATCGCAGCTCTGTCTTCAGTAAGGAATACCCTTAAGTCTTTTCCAGTGATCATAATTGTCAGCTAGTACGTTCCTCAAAAGATACCAAATCAGCAGTAGAGATGTAGTCTCTACAAGAGAAACTTCAACAAGGTTAAATCTCGGGCTCACAAATGATTCACTAAAGTATTTGGGATGATTTTTGAATAAAAAACAAAGGTTTTGTAACCTAAAAGAGAAGACTAAAAATTCTGCAAATTGCAGTTTCATTTTCGTCAAATTCTGTAGTCTTTTAAATGAAAAAGGTTTACGAAATAACTATTTATAAAAACCTTGAGTCGGCGGGTCATTCGAACGACATCTGCAGGTCATTTGAATGACATATGCAGGTTTTTTGAATGACATCTCATGTCGTTAGACCCAGGAAGGAACAACCAAATGAAAAACAAAATAGTATACCTTCGTTAGATGAAAATATCAAACGAGCTTCTGACGACCTATCGACCGACATGCAATGTCGTTTGAAGCTGTCGTTTGAACAACTTATTCTTGTCATTTGAATGGCATCTCAATGTCATTTGAACGACTGAAGTGAAAAATAGAAAAATTATTTTGACTCAATTAAAACTCCTCAGGTTGAGAAAAACATATTAGAAAAAAATATCCTAACACTTAAATGAAACATTAATGAACTTTAAACGCAACCTTACCAAAATCCATCTTGCAAAGGCTTGTTGTTGAAGAATGTTGATATTCGGATCCATCTAGTTCAGCATATGATCTTGAAATTACTTCAATGAGTGTAACGGTATACGACATATACAATGTAAATACGAACTACGTAAAATATGTCCTTAGAGTGTCCAAGAATCTTTGGTTGGCAATCCGTCACCACAGTAACACGGAATCCACCATTCCAAATAAAATCGCTCTATAAAATAGGGTAAACACCTTTGTGCTCAAAACTTGAGATCTAAAATTATCGTGTCATGTATATTCTTGCATTTGGAACTTTAGGGTGTAAACGGGATTAAAGAGGCTTTTAGATTTGTTTAAAAAAATTGTTTTCGAAATAACTTATTCATCAAATAAATTTTCCAGACCTTATATTTTTAGAATGTGATAAGGAAGTGACA
Source organism: Sambucus nigra (assembly GCA_949130495.1). Taxonomy (NCBI): domain Eukaryota; kingdom Viridiplantae; phylum Streptophyta; class Magnoliopsida; order Dipsacales; family Adoxaceae; genus Sambucus; species Sambucus nigra. The sequence goes on along the minus strand of OX422211.1, from coordinate 460,393,470 downwards.
CAAAATTTCTTCAAATAAAAAGGACATCTCGTTCGAACAGCATTATCCATCTCGTTTGATCTAAACATTGTCGTTCAAATGAAATTGCTAATATCATTTGAACGAGGATCCAACGGCATCCTAACAGCTCCATTCTTCCTAAATATAAAGTTCTTCCTCAATGATCATTAGAACTTGTTATAATGAAATCAAATTTTACGCGACTTTGTTGGCTCGAAAATGTACCTAAGAGGGGGGTGAATTGGGTATAAGTGTTTATTATAAATTTAAATCTTTATTAAATTAATATGTAATGATTCATTGAAATATGATAATCCTAATTATAATCAATCCATTAATAAATAATTATAAGTAGTTAAGGGAGAGAGATAAATGAAACTTTTGTAAATCGATATTTTAATGTGCTTCGACCTCTGCCTACGTTCAGGCTTGAAACGGTACTCGGGAACTTCACTATCGTTGGTTCACTTAAGGATGATCCAGGAACTCATAAGGAACACTACCTTGTAACAATTCAATAACAATACACTAAACTTGTCCTTTCCCAATCGGTACCCATGCAATAGCCCAAGTTCTTTAAATTTCTTGACTATTTGGAACTAAGGGCACTACCGATCGTGAAGATACAATATGTAACCAAAATTAAGAAAAAAAGTTGATTTATGAAAATAATGGAGTAATATTATAAGACTTTAATAAAGGGAGAAAAGATTAACATTGATAAAGGGAGTAAAGATTAACATTCAAGTGTTTCTTTTTCTTGAATATTTTTCTATAATGTAGGTTTCAATTTGAATATTCTAAAATGGGTTTTCTTGTGAACTTTAGGAGGGAAAGAAACAAGCTAGGATATAAGACTTTAATTAAGAGGAATGTGATAGAAAGATTGTGTATTTTGGAATAGAAGAGGAGGTGGGTACTTACATGGTTAGGATGAGGATTAGGGTAGTTATATATTGGTAAATAGGTTGGTAAAGTTTAGGAAATTATGTGATAATAGGTAAAAAGGTTGGAACAAGCTACCAATATTTAAATGTATTTTACTGGCGCTTTGAGTCAACTCAACGTCCAGACGAGTCGACTATATTATCTTTAATTGGAATTAGAAAATATTATATGACTTAAAGTGAATATGGGATGCCTCAAAGTGAAAGCTTGGATGTTTAGTCAACTCATCTCTCGGGTTGAGTCGACTGAAACCACCTTTCTTGATTAAAAAAAAAAGGTTTTTTGGGGGGTCCAAGGCTTAGGAAAGGTGCATGGTAAGTTTAGGTGAGTGGTAATGATATTATACATGATCAAAAAAAGTTTCTTTTCTTTTATACATTGGTTCCTAAAGTACAACAAAATAAAGTAACAATTGTCTTTGAGCCATTTTTATTTTATTTTTTATTTTTTTGACATCAATGAGAGGCTCGTGATGTATTGCTTGAATGTCTTGGGTAATAGGTTGTGTTTAAATCATATGTCATGTTCACTAGATATTGTTTGATGACTTACTGGTTAATATTGATTGTTAATATGTTCATAATCTTGTGAACTTCATTATTTCAGGTTAGGTGATCATCAATGTTTCATGGTTGAAGACTTTATTGACTTGCATGGGATGGTTAATTAATTGATTGAGGACTCTATTGACTTACATGGGATGGTTTCATAGTTGCCTGGATGAAATGTTCCTGGTTTCATAGTTGCCTGGATGAAGTGTTCCTGGTTTCATATGACATAATGTATTGAGTACTTGTTTTAATCTCAAATACATTAGAGAGAAAATACTGAAGTTATGTTCTTAATATAAATTGAATTGTCATCATACAAAACCTTTTTGTTTTAAATACATATTGGTTTCATAATCTCCCCCTTTAAATGATGATAACACATTTGATATAGTTTTGAGAAAATGGTTTACTCCCCGCCCCCCCTTTGTTTGAGACTTGGATTTGGAAAAGCTTTGTTTTTGAGAAAATGTGGTTTTCACCGCCTTAATTGTTGCATTATGTTTTTATATCAAATTTCTCTATTTTTGTCATTATCAAAAAGGAAGGGGGTTTAGAGAGGGGACAGGTGATCAAATCTGACATGTCTTGGATAATATTTAAGAATTGTCAGGAGAATCATACAAACAAACGAAACGACATAGGGAGGAATAGACTTCATTAGAGGAGTTCTCCCCCCCCCCCCCAAAAAAAAAATGAATTATATTATATCTAAAAGACTTGTTATTCCAAGTTCATGGCAAATGGAGAAAAAATGATCTTAGAAAAGTGGTTTGAAAAAAATATCCGCAAGTTATTTATCGATAGAAATAAATTAGAGTACCACATACCCCTTTTAAACACAATATCGTAAAAATTGATGTTTGATAACAATATGCTTAGTTCTTGTGTTATCTCAAAGAATTGGTATTTTGGAAAATATAATTTGAAAATCCATCAATTTGTGTTTAATGTCAAAACTTTGAGTCCAATAATAACCAACGATAATGTATTCGGATTCTACTGTGGATAAAGAAACTAATTGTTGTTTCTTACTAGACCAAGATACAAGGGAATGCCCAATAAAGTTACGTGATCCACTTGTACATTTTTTACTTATCTGAATACCGGCCTAATCAATGTCAGAATAACTTATGTCATCAACACATGTATGTTTAGGATACCACAATCCTAAGTTATAGGTGCCTAGGAGACAACAAAATATTCATTTAACAACAATGAGATGATATTCTTTTTGATGGGATTGAAATCTAGCGCATAGGCAAACACTAAACATTATGTCAGGACAAGTAGCGATTAAATATAGTAAGCTATCAATCATGACACTCAATAGTTTCTTATTAACATCTTTCCCAAATTCATCACCATAAATTTTAGTGGAGGTAATCATGGGTGGGTTGAGGGGTTTTGCAAGATTAAGACCAAATTTTTTGGTTAAGTCTTTAACGTATTTTGATTGGTTTATAAAAAAATTCGTGTTAGTTTGTTTGACTTGTAGACCAAAGAAAAAGGTTAGTTTACCCATTAGAATCATTTTAAATACTTTGTGCATGCATGAGGTAAAATTTTCACACATTTCTTTATTCATGGATCTGAAAATGATATCATCAACATAGAGTTATATAAGGAGAACGTCATGTTTTTGAGTTTTAATAAACAAGATAGTATCTATTAAACCTCTTCTAAAACTATGTGAGATGAGGAAGTTTCTTAGACGTTCGTGCCAAGCACGAGGATCTTGTTTTAGACCATAAAGTGCTTTTGTAAGTTAGAAGCCATGATTAGTTTATTGGTGGTTTTCAAACCCGGGGCCTATTTTACATAAACTTATCCATTGATATAACCGTTTAAAAAGGTTCTTTTTACATCCATTTGAAATTTTTTGAAATCTTTGTAACTCGTAAAATCAAGTAACATTCGTATGGCTTCTAGTCAGGATACAGGGAATTTGTTTTTGTCGTAATCAATATCTTTTTCTTTTTTATATCCTTGAGCAAATAGACGAGCTTTGTTACGAACGATAGAGCCAAATTCAACTCTTTTATTTTTGAGAATCCATTTTGTACCGAAGATGGTGTGATTTTTTGGTGGAGGTACAAGTGTACAAACTTGGTTCATTTCAAATTGGACTATTTCTTCTTGAATAGCTAGAATCCCGATTTATCGTGTTCTTCTTCTGTTATAGTTTTGGCTACTATTTGAGTGACAAAGGCAAAATTCTTGCACGAATTTTTAAGTTTAAAGCGACTATACTTTAGGATGATTCTCCAATGATTTGGTTTTTAAGATGATCGGTGTTGAATTTCCATATTTTTGGTAGATTATGATATGTTTCATCTTTTGTATTCAAAGTTTGTTTTACTGGTTCTTCAGGGTTGTTAATAAAAAGAGTTTGCATCTTTTATTTTTAAATGTTGTAGTTGTCTTCATCGTCATCTATTTTGTATGGATAAAAGGGCTTAATTTCATCAATAGTGCACGAATACTTTATGAATGACAAAGCTTCATTTGTTGAAAATCCTATAGGCTTATCCTAGAAAAAATCCTTCGTCACATTTTGGATCAAATTTACTTAAGCTTTCCCGATCATTTAAAATAAAGCATTCGCATCTAGAAATTTAAAGTTCACGATGTTAGGTTTCTTCCAATTCCATATTTCGTTAAGGGTTTTGCTTATAATTTTTCAAATAGTTACAAGATTGAATACATAGCAAGCGGTGTTAACGGCTTCTGCCCAAAATTATTCAGGGAGTTTGTGTCCATTAAGCATGGTGTGAGACATTTCTTGTAATGGTCGGTTCTTTTTTACGACAACACCGTTTTGTTGAGGAATCCTAAGGGATAATAAGTTATGACTACATCCATGACAATAGAAAATTCGATATCTTTGTTACTAAATTCTCTCCCACTATCACTCTAAATATATTTTAGGGTTATCTTTGTTGAGGCATCCTAAGTATCTAAGGTTTCAGTTTTGTTTGAAAGAAAGAATACACAAAAACGTCTAAAACAACCATCAATGATAACAAATGCATACACCTTTTTGCTTAAACATGAAATATGGTAAGCACTAAATATCTCGAGGTGGATAAGGTCAAGGGGTCTAGTTGAGGTGATGTCCCCTTTTTCCTTTTAAAAAAAGTTTTGTGTTGTTTACCTTATTGACATGCATCACAAATTCTATCTTTAGTGTATTTAGCTTTTGGGAGTCCTTTAGGAGATTTTAATACATAATTTATGAATAAGTTCCATATGAGTATGGTCGAGTCTTCTATGCTATAACCATGATCAATCGTCTATAGTGGTGAGACATTTTATTTTTTGATCGGTTGGGTTGTCAATTTCTAATGTGTAAACATTTTAGTATCTAGAGTAACAAAACATATTTCGTTATCAGAGGGAGTTTTAACTAAATAATGTTTTGATTCGAAGATAACTTGGTATCCTTTATTACGAAGTTTAGTAATGCTAATTAAGTTATGTTTAATACCATCCATAAGTAATACATTACCAATATAGGTATAGGTTGAGGTATATATTTTTCCTTCATTGATGATTCTACATTTTTATTTGTCACCAAAGTTTACTTATCCTCCTTTACGAGGAACTAGGTTAATGAATTTTGATTTGTCATCGATTATGTGTCGAGAGCATCCACTGTCAAGGTACCACTTTCCTTCATTCGCGGATCCCTTCATGAAAAACTAAACGAGTTTAATAAAAAGTTTTGATTTTAGATCCTTTTGAGATTTGGGTCCTTAGAGGTTAGTATATGATGATTGGCATCTAAACTCCCATAGTAGTAATTCAATACATTAGGGGTTTAAGAATTCTATGGGAGGGAATCTAGTATTTTAGTGAGAATGGTGTGATTTAGATCTTTTCTATTTATAGTAAGAGTATTTAATAATTGCTCTGTTTTTAGAGAAATATCGTTGTTTTTCAATAGGTGGGTTTAAAGAAGTTTTCAGTAACTTTACATCATCTTTCAGTTTCTTTGTTTCGTTTTTAAGAAGAGATATCTTATGATATTTTTTTTAATGTGAGAGAATTTCATTTTAAGTAAATCGTTTTCTTTCTTCATCCTATATATCTCCTTTAAAGCCTTCTTATATTTGATAAATGAGTTTTGATTTTATTGTTCAAACTCATAATCCATTATTTTGCAATTTTCACTAAGAGTTTCAAAAAAAAAATCATGATCACAACAAGAGTTTTGATACGAATATACCTCATTATCTAGTCCCATAAGATATAGGTTTGATTCCCTATATCCACTTGATTCACTACTTTAATGAGAATTATTGTATTCACTCCGTAATGCGTTTGTGGCTTTCTTACCATGTCGTTCTTTCTTTTCACTTATCCTTTATATTCGTCTTTTTGTACATTCCGCAATGAAATGGACGTATTCATTGAATCTAAAACATTTGGATTTTTCTTTGGATTGATGATCGTCAGATGGTTGTCTATTGTAGTTTGACCTTTTGTGTTCATCTTTATGTTGATATTATAGGAAATTCCAAAAGTCTTTTTGTAAAAAAAGACATCATTTCATTTGTGGAAAATTCTCCTTGTTCTTGATTTCCTTGGAGGGATGGGATTTTATTCTATTCATTTTTATCTCTTTCTTCTCTCACCTTGATCTCCATTTCGTATGCGATGAGAGAACTAATGAGTTCTTCAAATGATACATCTCCCATTTGAATTTGATATTTATAAACTATTTTATTTAAATTCCATTTGTTTGGCATGGACCTTAGAAGCTTTCTAGCATTTTCATTATTAATAAATTTTCTGCCAAGCGTACAAAGTTTGTTTATAATTGCACTAAATCTATCATATATTTTAGTAACATATTCTTCCTTTTTTATTTGAACTTATTCATAACTATGCATGGCGGTGCTAATTTTATCTTTCCTAACAAGTGGCGTGCCTTCGAGCATAATTATAAGAGCTTACTGCATATGTTCAATGGATCTGCAACAAGAGACTCCATTATACTCATTCAGGGAGAGTGAACATATAAGAGCATTTACTTCTTTTAAATTGACTTGAATTTTTCAAAAATATTCTTTCATAAATTCAAAGTTAAGTTTAAAAATGAAAACATTATCAACAATTTTAATAAGTATATAGTGATTGTTGACTATAAATCTCCAGGTTTTAAAGTCATGGACCTGAATAAACCATTACATTTTATTTTTCAAAAACTATAGTCTGTTCCATAAAAAATGAAGGTCAGTTAATTGATTGCCCTTCCGTAATGGAGACATTAGGTAAAAATGCCATTTTGATCTTTATACTAAAAAATATAGTTTTTAAAAAATAAGTATCTATGGGATAGGCTATGATACCAATTGTTGACCCATAAATATATCTAAGAGGGGGGTTGAATTGGGTATAAAAGGGTTTGATGGGAAATTTAAAATTAATTTAAATATTTCTTAAGTTTAGATGTAAGGATTAATTGCAATAGGATAATTCTAATTATAAGCAAAAAATTAATCAATAATTATAAGTAGTAAAAAGAGAGGGATAAATAAAAATAATATTTTAACGTGGTTCGACCTCAGCCTACATCCACACTCCTGAACTTTAATATATTTTGTTCACATACGGCGAAACCAAAACCTCACAAGGAACGCTACCTTACAACACTACAACAACCAAGACGCTAAAATCAACTTTTCCCAAACGATACCCACACAATATCCCAATGCCGTAAAATGCCTTGACTATTTGTAACTAGGGTACTACCGGACATGAAGATACAATTATGCTAACCGTGTGTCACAACAAAGTTTAGGAATGGAAGAGGAGGTGGGTATTTATAGGATTACAATGATAATTAGAGAAGTTAGACGTTGGTAAAAGTTTAGGAACTTATATGATAATAGGTAGAATGGCTGGAATGAGTATTAAGGTTTAAATATAATTTTCTGGCACTTTGAGTCGACTCAAAGTCAAGATGAGTCAACTAAAACCTATTTGTTTGGCATTGTAAAAGATGAGATGGCTCAAAGTATAAATAAGATGACTAATAGTGATAGATGGGACTTTTAGTCGATTCATCTCTCAGTTGGAGTCGACTAAGAGATAGTTTATTTAATGAGCTCTACTACATGGACCCTCAAAGTGTACCCCATTTTTGTACCCTTATAATAAGACAAAATTTATAAAGCAATAACATGTTGTACTTAATGCCCTGGCGGGACCCAAAATAATAAGGTATAATCAGTTAATGCACAGGGTATGGGTAAGGGTACACTTTGAGGGTTCATATAACTTTTCTCTTATTTAATGGCCTCATAACCATGCTCACAAACATTTTGAAGATTCTCTTTAATATCAAAGGTATCGGGATAAAAAATTTGATCTACTAAGGCAGCAGAGCCAATGGCTTTGGTTGCTTGTCTCTTTTTCCTAGCTGCTTGAGTTTCAATTGTAGGTAGGGGTGAAAAAAACCCACCAATATCACCAGGAACATAATTAGAAACACCAATGTCTAGATGTTTCCTCTTAGAAGAAGTTTTTACTTTTCTTTTGCTTTTATCCTTTGTTAGCTTGGCATTTTCTCTCCGGCTCTTTGAATAAATGTTCTCCACATAGAGAGGGATTACCAAGATGAGAGTAACTTTATCAAAGTGAGCCCTCACAACTTAGTTATTATGTTATGCCTCTTTGTGTAGGCATTTAGTCAGATATTTATTAGACGAGGGAATTGCATCAATGAATGACTCATAAGGCATATCTTTAATGCAAGATTTGATGAGTTAAACCTGACGTTGCCAAAGCATGAATCACGAGCGAATGATGGATTTCAAGTAATCACAATCATTTATGTTAAAATTCTTAAACCGAGAAGTTCTGTGGACGATAACTTCTAGAATGAAATTGGATTTATACTCCAAGTATAATTGCGTGTGGGAAAGATCGATGCTACACTCAAATGCAAAGACATTTTGACCATACCCGTATTGTCTTCTCACTCAATCGGAATGGTATAACTCCACTCATTACCCCAACTCAGTCAAATAGGGGAGTATGCAAGGCAAAATAAAGTCCATAGATGATATGTGGTAACAAGAAAGAAACACCAAGAAAATATACCTCTTAGTCCCTTTGAGTACAGACAAAAGGAGAATTCATCAATATTATCTAAGAACGAACTCAATGAATGTTAGGTGTTTTCCCGTGCCACCTACTAATCCAAGCAGTGCTACCTGGAAGTGAGCAGGCTCTAGACCCCAATTTGGTAATCGCTCAAATAAAATCCTATAAGACTGAAATAATTGGTAAAGTTGAAAACATGATAACGCCCATGGTATCTTTCCATGTCTGTGTGCGTCTGATCCGACCAGGTATATATAGAACCAAAAGTTAAAGTGATGAGTGGTACATTTCTGGAACGAGTAAGTCCAACACAGAGATAAAACAACAATTCATGAGGGGAGTCATTGAGCCTCCCCTGGAATAAAATCCTAATAGAAAAGTAATAAAAAAAAGGCAGTTATATGACCTTTGGACTTCGATTTTGGACCATCTTAGCTTTTGGGAACTTGCTTGTGGCTTTATATTTAAACAAAGTCTCAAAGTTTGTGAATCAATACCCTTTCCATTTAAAAAAGGAGTTCTTGCATGTTCCAATACGAGTATGCCCCATGTGATAAATGCAATCTTGAGCGTCTTGTGCAAGTCCTTGCACATTAATTTTACGTCAACATCCTCATCACCATCAGTAAAGATATGTTTTCCTGAAATGGGAATGATTTTAATCTTGCAAATGTCCTCAAAAGTGATGGAAAAGTCACCCCAACCAGTAACAAAGGGATGTGGGGGGGGGGGGGGGGGGCTATACTCCAAAGAGACACAAAGTTATTGAGGGTGATCGTTCTCTTACTAATGGTAAATCTCTTAAAACTATAGATATTCCTCTCCAAACCAACCCCCACGATGGTGGTAGGTAGGCATCTATAAACAAATAAGATGTACTCAACCCAGAGTTCCCACTCCTCGGAGGCACCACTGCAAACATCAAAGTTAATATTTGAAAAGGGGAAATCTCCCATATCCACTCGATTCCTCAAAATTATATCAGGCCAGAGAACTGAGGCATCTTTAAAATATGGAAATACCAAGAGTGGTTACTCGACCACCATAGCTATGAACCCAACTTCAAATCCCTTGAGCACAGTCAAAAAGTTATTATCACTCCCAAATAATGGGGCACATCTATAAATTAAGAAATTTTTTTCGTTCATACTTCCAAATACATCTTGTGCATATGGGTAATAGATGAAGAGCCATTGGCTCCGCCTTGACGAACACTAACATTGGTGGTAGAGGCAGTGAGTGGGATAACAATCATCACCGTTGTAATGGATAAAACCCTAGTATATAAGATAAATTTAAATGGATATGTAACCCATTATCACCTTAGTTACAGTAGTAGAAACAATAAATGAAACAATATTAAAGAGAAAAGGCCACTGAAATAAATTAATAGGCAAAGAAAGTAGAAATGGAAAAAGTGAAAACTCTCAAGAAATTTCACTCTCTAGAACTTTTAAAATGAAAGGAGGGGTTTGAGAAGAAAGCCTTGGGATATTTATACTTTGGGGAGAAAAAAGGGCATTAATGGTTCAAAAGTGGGGTTAATTATTACCCAAATCATGAGCATCCTTCCTCAACATGACACGTGAGTTCTCAAGGTACTAGGATATGTGTCCCACAAAACCAAATGTGTTTGAGCATTAAATGCAATGAAAAAGTAATAATGATAATTTTCCTTTCAAAATCACCAAAAGTAACTTTTCGTGCACAACTCTACCTTTTCAAATTAAATAAGAGTCTTTTACATAAGGGTACTAATATAGATGGGTAAATGAGAAATTAGGTTTACATTAATTAGTACATTATTATTTATTCTTTTTATCCTTTATTTACTTGATTTAATTTTCCTTTCTTTTATTTACTACATTTATTTCAATTCAAAATAGGTTGTAAGTTAGACGCTAACTTTCTTTTAAGTTTATTAAGAAAAATTGCCTTTGCATTTGGTTCTTTTACTTCCTTGCCTTAAATTTCATAGTGTAATCCTTTACTTTCAAGCAATAACTTTTATTTAATTTCAAATATCTAATTTAGTTTATGCACTTTACAACTTCTTTTGTTCTAGTTATTCATAGTAGTTTAACACTCACGTCAAAGTCTTCCCTGAGGGAAGCACAAGTATTCTTAATTAAAGCATCAAACAGTACACAATTATCTGATATAATCACAAGGCTAAGATCTTTTGGTTGGCAAAACTATAAACTTGCCTAGCACACTCGCAATTAAAGAGAAACATATTAATCAATTCAAGTGAAAACTAAATAAACAACATGAGAAATTAGGTTTACATTAATTAGTAATGGATTTTACCCTAGCTTGTTTTATGAACCCATACATTTCATTTTCATTTAACTTGTGAGATTACCACTTAATAAGATGCATAGATACAATACATGTAGTACATACCTAATAATATATTATTGTATTTTCTCATATATTACTTCAAAATTAGATACAACACTTAATTCAATAAACACAGGGTTCATTTACAAACATGTTTTCAAATTCTAAAGAATAGTGTGGAAAATATTTTATTATTTTAGAATCCAATGAGGTATCTCTAAAGTCAAGCAATGTGAAAATTTTCAGATCAGATGGTATTTAATAAGTGACCCTCCATCTCTACGAGGACGAAATCTACAAATGTTCTTTTGAAGAGCTAGTATTTAAGTGGTTCCCTTATGACCCTCCAAACCTACTGAGAAGTGATTGATTAGGAATAACTATAAATTGAATTCTTAAATTTTAAACTACCAATAATAAAGTTAAAATTTTGTCAAATGGTTCACTATAAGTTGTTACTTGTCACGTGTCCATATAGTCGAAACTAAATAAAGTAACAATGAGGATAAACTTTTTTCAAATTATTTACGCCAACCCTATCACAAGTTTCTCAGTTATTAAATCAACACTTACTTGAGAGTAGTTACCACTTTTAATATTTATGCCACCTCTTGCATAATAAAAGAACCTTTTCTAGTTACGAAATTATCAAAAGACATTATTTTAAATTCAAAAAACTTACCAAATCCCAAGTTACATTTTTTAGGTGTGTATACACACACACACACACACACACACATGAGTGGAAAAATATAGTTATACTTTAATTTACTTTAGTGTGAAGCAATAATGTAATATTTTTCGTTAATTAGCAAGTAGGTCAAAAATTTAGAAAGATACTCACATTTACAATCAAGTAATTTTATTTGGATTAAAATAATTTATGGATATATAAACTTATATTACACCTAGTATTTTTATAAAGACATGCCTTTTATGCTCTTGTAACATTACATTATTCCGTATAAATAACTCTAAATATATAACTTAGATTGAGCATATTTACAACTTAGCAGTGTGTTTGAATCCTATCTTGACTACACAAATCATCTTTTACAAACAAAGTTTAGTTCCAATATTATTAACTATGACTTTATAAATTTGTGTATTTTGTCTTTAACGAATCATTGGATTTCATAACTCCTTCTATACGTACTTCGAATGGTTTATTACCATTTTAAATTAGATAAATGTTAATTACGCTAATTTCATAAGTGTGTAAATATACTTATATATGATCAACTGCCCTTTATTTGCATTAGTACATGTTAGACTATGTAACTCCATACTTATTTCATATGGAAATTTATCCAATTTGTTTTATTGTGTATCTAGAGAAAACATCAATAAAATTTTACAATCTTCCTATTATTTTAACATCTATGCTAGATTCCATGATATTTTTTCAAGTCATTTTAAATAAACTATATTGTGTTCCTTGTATAACCTTACAATTCTGAGATCAATCGATGTAAAGATCCTAGTTTAAAGTACCTAAAAAATTAAATGCTACCTTTCACCCCAAAATATTAGTTCAACAAAATCTAAGCACTATATATGTATTATTTTTATATTCCAAAATTTAGGGATTTGAGTAACTTCCCATCAAGATGAAAGATACATTTGTGAAGATTATTATAACTAAGATATGCCCTTAAGAGTATATGTTTATATCAAAATTTCCAAAGCAACACTCCAATCATAAAAGTATTTTATTCTATAAACATTATTTTTTATGAGTTAATGATATCTCTTTACCAACCTTAGACACACTTTTATACAACTCCCTGAACATTCTAAAGAGCCCTCTTCGTCGAATTATCAATCATAACAAAAAATTTGTTTAAAGAGATTCCTTAGGAAAAGTTTATTTGAGGTATCCAACGTAAGAAGATTTAAGAAAATCTAGCAAGTAAATAATTTATGTAGCATCTCATGTTTTTTTACTTCATTATTAAATTCTCAAGTACAACTGTAAATGTCATCATAGAGATAACAACTTATGATATCCTCTTAAAATTTGAAACATATCATCCATTTTCTTAATATACATCTTATATAATATGGATATTTCAAATCTTAAATAGCTACATGTAAACTAAGACTTTATGTCTCTAATCATAATAAATTATTAGTTGTTTAAAACATTAGGTTAGCTTGAATCGGTTTAAATTTTTATAGAAACAACATAAGAATCTGAGCGATGCCTTAACATTACCTAATATCCTAGAAATTTTGGAGTATTCTGAAAAAAAGTAATATCTTGGAAGATCATATACATTAACCAATAACACCATATAAATTTAGAACTCTAAGGATAAAGTTAATTTTAAGGACAAAATTCTTTTAAGGTGCGATGTATGTAACATCGCATATTTTAGGTATCATTTTTAATCTGGTAAAGTTGTCTCGAATTCCAAAACTAATATTTTGTAACTTGGAAATATCTAAATCCTTATAAGAGTTTTATAAAGCACACATGCCTTATAAATAGAAACAATGATTATTTTTAAAATATTTTAAGGCCCCATATTGTTTTTTTGGTTCGAAACTAGGTGATAACACTTTTAAAAACAAACATATATAATACTTGATACCTCAATTTTAATTTCCATTTATGAATTATTTTATTTTTTAAATACTCTTTAAATATTAGAATTAAGAAAATAATTATTTCTTATATGGGATACTTTGGTTCGTAATAGAATTATATACTTTGAGAGGTTAATTTAACATATTAAGGGAAAAATTGAAAATTCTTCAAAATTTATTTTCTTTTGTAGTAGGTTTGAAGAAGATGCATGCCCCATATCCATGAGTCCCATTACCCTTCTTATTTTCTATCCTTATCCCTCTGAATAAAACCACCTCCTGCCCTCATTTTTCTACATATATGAGACCTCGGTAGTAGTGTAAGTAATGACACCATGTGTTAGATGTTTTGCTTAACATAGCAAAAGAACCTTAAAAATTATGAAACTTTAACTTTTTATTTTTCAATACATTTATTGATGTTGAGTGAAATATCATAGAAATTTATGATACAAAAAAATTATGAAAATTCCAGAAAGTTGACTGAACGATAGAGGAGCCTATAGGGCAGATTTGCTATGTAGCAAAGAAATTGGCATATCTTGCTCTAGGAACTTGAAATGATATGTCGTCTTTTGGATTTTGAACCCAATACGTTAAGGATTAAACTACTAAGAAGAAATTAAAATACATTTGGCCTATGATTTAGGTATGGTAAATATCTTACCATGAAGTTAGATTGGACTTCATTTACGATATATGATTTGAATGGGATTATATGATGCTTATGAATTGAGTTAAGTTTAATTTATTCTTTGGAATGTTAGTATACTTATGATCATACTAATATTATAAGAATTTATATGTGAAAGGGAAGAAGAACTGGTTGAACAAGTTCCAGACAAAGGCAACGGGAAAACACATGAAGTGGCTAAGGTGAGTGTACTCACTGGAAAGGGATGTATTATACATGGTTATGGAGATGATTTTAATATCAATCACGGGTAAGATGTATTACACATGGTTATAGATACAATCTGAATATCACTCACGGGTAGGATGTATTACACATAGTTATGGATACGATCTGAATATCACTCACTGGTAAGATGTATTATACATGGTTATGGATATGATCTGAATATCACTTATTAGTAAGATGTATTATACATGGTTATAAATATGATCAAAATAATATTGAATATGAATTTATTCATTTTCGTTTAATGAAATGGGAGGTTACTCCCCGATCCAAAATGGGGGAGATTTGTCCATTAAAGCCAAGGAGTTACTCCTCGACTAGGAATGGGGGAGAATTGTCTATTGGAGACAGGATATGTGAATCATGATTCGGATAAGTTGGTCATTATTTATGAATGAGACGGATAAGTAAATAATTAATCATTCTTTATGAATGAGCCGAATAAGTATATAATTAGTCATTCTTTATGAATGAGCCGGATAAGTATATAATTAGCAATTCTTTATAAATGGGTCTGATAAGTATGCATATATCATCATGGGGATATGATTTATTGCATTTAATTTTATGCAATAGTGTAGTAGTGATGCATTTGCTGAGCTATTTTGCTCATGCTTCCTATGTTTATGTTTTCCAGGTATTGTGATATCACTGCCAAATCTCGGAGGTCGGTGGGGTTAGTAAGGGATGCATAAAACCATGATTTTGGTCAAACTTAAATGGGGTAATTTAAGCCCACTTATATTTTCAGTAAGTTTGAATAAGCATGATTACCTTAAAGTTGTCAAAAGTTTTAGTTTTATTCGTTCTTGTTAATAACTGGAAAAGGATACTCGTGTTTATGGTTTGCTTAAGGTAATTAGGATTTGGCTCACTTTAACTTTCAAACTTAGTTATAAGTAACTGGGTTGGGGTGTGTCACTAAGGCTCTCTCTCTCCCATAATGTACTCTAGCTTCTCTTTAAGAGTCATCTCACGTGCCCTAAGATCCTCAATCAATTTACCATTATCATCCCTTATAGAACATTCCTTCACCTTAGATCTAAATGCAAGTTGGCCTTTTTTAATTTCAACATCTCGGTGTATAACTCTCGAAAGGTTAATTTAATCTCACTCTCCTCCTCATATTCTCCTTCTCATCTTTCTTCTCTTAACTCTCTTGGGAACCTAAAGATCTAGCTTCAAAACTGTCATGCAGATGGTCATCTTCATCGAGGGAAGACACCTCACTTAAGCCCGCAGGACTGGCCATGAACGCGATGAAGTTGCGATCACTTGGGGAATTAACATCCTCTTCTGACTCACTATCACTAAAGGTGGTATTGAATATCACCGGTTTCTTACCCTCCTTCTTTATTCTAGTAGGAATCTTGTAAGAATAATACTAAAAACCTTAGCATTCAAAACACCTGTCCCGATCATCCACCTTCTTAGGATCCATATTCTTCCTATCACGATCGACGAAGTTCTTAGGTTTTTTTATTAAACTCTTCTTAAATCTCTTCTCATATTTAACCTTAAGAAACTTCTTGAACTTCCTAGCAAACCTATATATATATATATTCAGCATCTAGTTCATCGTCACTATCAAAATCCGACACGTCCTCTTTTCAGGCTTTCAAAGCAATGCCCTTATTTTTATTCTTCCTCAGAGGATATTCATCTCATAGGTATGAAGGTTACTTAGAAGCTCTTAGGCTCTCATAGTGTCGACACCACATAGGGAACCTACGATCATGACTTTAGCGTTAAATCTTTCAGGCAACCACATTAAAAAAAAATCACATAAGTCTAGACTCGAGGATCAACTTACTTAAGCTAAACTAGGAGTTGACAATATCCAATGACTTAGCATAAAACTCATCAGAAGACTCATTCTCTAATATATTAATCGTCTGAAACTTAGCCATCATATTTTATAGCTTGGAAACCCTAACAGTTTTACTTCCCTTATGTGTGGATTATAAAATATCCCAAGCAGCCTTAATGCTCCCACAAGTCATAATGCGACTAAGTACTTCAGCGGTGATAATGTAAAAAATAACATTCACGCCCATAGAATTAAAAGTCTAAGCCTTCTTCGCAGTCGTTGTCCAGGAGGCGTACATTTTAGGAGCACCACCTTCAGTAGGAGGAGTCCACCAAAACTCAATCGAGTTCCAAACATTCTTATCTATCAATTTTAAGAAAACTCGCATATGAGCCTTCGAATAGGGATAGTTAGACCCATCAAAAAATGGAGGTCATCCAACGTAATAACCCTCACGGTTAAAATCCATTTAAACCCTAAACA
The DNA here is from genome assembly GCA_949130495.1 of Sambucus nigra. Taxonomy (NCBI): domain Eukaryota; kingdom Viridiplantae; phylum Streptophyta; class Magnoliopsida; order Dipsacales; family Adoxaceae; genus Sambucus; species Sambucus nigra. The sequence goes on along the minus strand of OX422211.1, from coordinate 460,376,708 downwards.
AGCACACAAACAATGATCTAACATAATAAGCTAGTGAAACCTTCTCTGATACTAAATTGAAAAAGCTAGTGCACCCTACGGTTTGTATGAAATGCCACCAATTTAATTTATAATTTTTCACAGTTTTAATAAAATTTTGACCATTAAAACCATGAGTGTTGTGTGAAATAGTTTTACCAATTTTAATCTTAATCAAAGCACGCATTTAGGTGAGAATAAGCAAGAATAAAATAAGGAATACGATAATATGACGATGTGTAAGGAAAATCACAAAGGGGAAAACCTCGGATATCCCAACCACACAAGTTCACTATGATATAGGTAGTTAATAAGAACAACTTAGATTAACTCACAAACTTGACACCTTCCAACATTGATGAGCTTTCTCATTCCTTGTAGTATTCTTCACAGATACTCTTAGACACCTTAGGCGCATTCCCACATCTTGATATCCCCCCGATCTTACTTGTCTCTTGACCAGTCCAGCCTTCAATCAACACAAGCACGATCTCCACCGCTCAAAACGATCATAGTATGAAGAGAAAACATATATGATGCAACACGAAAAAGAGATGTCAAACAGACATATAGATGTAGGATTCTTGGATCTACAACTTGGGTGTAAACTAGGTTTTCAGGCACAGAAAATTATTTTCGTAAAAGAGCTCTCAGAAAATTAATGTTAGCCTGATTATGTATATGTAATAAGAATTTTGAGGCGACGCATTTTTCGAGGCAACTCATTTTAACAAAACCAGAGGGTTCGTTCGAATAAAAACCTTATCTCATTCGTTCGAACGAACATGTGATCTCGTTCGAACCAACTGCTAACGCGATTCAAACGAATATGCTTTTTATTAACAAAAGTACCCCATTTGATATTCATTGGAAGGCCGTTCTAATGAGCTCCACATCTCATTAGAACGAACCAAAATAAAAAATATTTTTTCTTTCAAAAAAATATTTTAAGAAAAGGACTCAAACAAGTTTTTTAAAACAACACCCAAAATGTATCTATGGATCAAGCACATATATGTATTCATACCCTCAATGAGATCCCTCAGACATTAAAGACAAAAAATAGGCAAGCAATTCAATGTATTATCCATGTAGCTTTAGCTTTGTTACATAGTCTTTAATCACACATCATAGGCTTGAAGGACAAACAACTCAAGTATTAACCTATTACTCAAATAAGTTTTGTCCAAACATGGAATGAAGCCAATACTTACAAATTTACTCGATTTGAATTTTTTTTTACATAGAATCATAAAATAAAAGAGAGTTAGAATCCATGAAAGCATCATGTATAAGTAAAATCATGAGTAATTTGTAAGATATAATATCATCAATATATAAATTCAAAAAGAAAGAAAATAAGATATGATTTTTTGGACAACAATGGTCATTCGGCATCAAAAACCCGAAATATCATAATTTACTCACGGTATACACAACAAAGGATGGAATCAAATTCATTATTCTTATACCAAATGGAATTTTAGACAAGCAAAAAAAAATTGGCTTCGATTCGGTGTTTGTACACCAAAAGAAATGAATTAACTTAATATCTTCATAACAAATTAATCTTTTGCACAGAAAAAAACTCATTCATTAAGTTTATGAGGACAAAACACATCTTCTTCAGTATCCAGATACCAAACGACTGTTAACAATTATTTTCGAAGGTTAAGCTTTTCAAAGTTTGCAAAAAATTAAAAAAAACTATTGGTGTCCACAAAATTACCTCATATTGATTATTTTCACTCATTTTTGTAGTATTTGGGATCACCAAAATCGTCTTCAACATCATGTCCACCTTCCAGGAAGTCTAATGGTAAAAAAATGATTGAAAAAATTGATTTTGAATGTATATAGGGGTAGTTTAAATGTATTCTGAGTGATAACGTAAAGATTCAAGATAGTTTGATAGGGAACTTAAGGTAGGGTTTGCGAGAGAAATTTTTTTGAGAGGGAAATGGTAGTTGGGTCCATTTTGTGTGTGCAATTTTTTTTTATAACATGTGGTGGCCCTGAGCAAATATTTCTAAAAAGGTTGTTTGATATTAAGGAGTAATTTTTTTGGTGCCCTTAGCGACCACCTAAAATGGATTTTTTTACTTAACCCCACTTCTTAATGTTTTATTTGACCTAACCCCCCTTTCTTAATGTCTTTGACGTAATCCCCAAATTTTTTAAAACCATTACACCACTTTAAAAAAAAATTCTTAACTCAAAAAAATACTCCCTCTCACTTCATATTTTTCACCAATTTAAAACCCTAATTTTTAATCACCCTAAAATATTCTCCTCGTCTTCCTCATTCACCTCGTACTCTTTCATTTACCCCTAAAACTACCAAAACCACTCTAATTTGGAACCTGTTCTTTCTTATTATGTGAAACTATTTATTCTATAAACGATATTTTATTCTTGTCTCTCTTTGGCAATCATATCTTCATAAACCATAGTTTTATAGTCATTTGTATTCACTAAAATAATATCACTATTTTCCTTTTCATCTAGTTAACATATGTTCCATTTCCTTCCTATGAAATAGTGATAAAGATAGATCAAGTGTGCGTGTTTTTGTTCGTCGGTCAGCTGTATTTTATTGTATTTTATAGGAGGAATCTGAAAGTATGAGGAGGTTTATCAGAGTTACTAAATGTGGACTAAATTTTAGGGTATGAAAAATCATATTTTTAATTTGGGAAGGATGAAGTAAGAAGGAATATTGTTTTAAGTTAAGGATATTTTGATTAAAAATTTAATTTGGTGGTTAAGTCTAATTTGGATATGGAGTTTTTATTTGAATGCACTTATTTTTTTTAACCACCCCAATTTTTACTACACCCCTATTGTTGGGATGACTTTCTATTTACCCATACTACCTCATGTGGTGGTTTAAATGAAAATCAAAATATGCTTTAAACACACATGCAAACACTTTAAATGAATTTATTTTTTCTTCTTTTGTTTTTATATGTTTTCACCTTCTTTGATACTATTTGTTTTTTAGTAATACTAAGGAAATGCGGTTCTTGTAGTTACAATTCTTTCTTTTTTTGAATCAAGGTTGGGTTGGTGTTCAATGTACCACTCCTATACTAATTTAGGTATTGAAAATAATTTTTTACATTCCAAGTGAGATATCCAATAGAACCTTTCGACTGCTATTCACTCCTCCAACGCCAACATATTTAATGTCACTTGGTATTGGATCCTTCCTAAATGCATTTGCAGTGGATCAGGGATCTTTCCCTCTGAAATTGATGATTCTTGGGTACTTTATTAAGCAATTTCATCTCCCAAACTAGAACTTTAGCTTAGAAAAGCTCCTTAGTTCTAGAGTTCACTTGAATAAAGAGGGCCCTTAGAGAGCGCATTGAAGAGATAAGTCAACATGTAGATCATTCTAATGTGTCGTCGTAAATGTTGCTCATCCATCTCTAGCCATCTGCTAAACTTTTTTTGTGGCCCAACTGATATGTTAAACACACATTAAGTAATGTTTGTAATTTACATGGGTCCACTTGAAACATTACCCATTGTGTGGGTTTTTTGGCAAACAAAGATTTTATTAGAAAATAGAGAGACAACCCTTAACAAATAGCTTACAAGACATAAAGAAAACAATCAATGAGAGACTCTAATGAAAGGACATCTATTTATGTCTAGCTTGATTGCACCTCTAACGGGCTTTGGAGTAGACTGGATATCTTTATAGAACTTGGAAAATATGTTGAGCAGCCCCTCCTTTGATAACATATCAGCAATAGCATTGGCTTCTCTAAAATAATGAGAAAAGAAAATATTGATTTTATCTTTCGTAGCATATATTTCCTTGACCAATGATCTAATTCTTCAAAGGAATTTTCAAATATTTTAGATTTAGGCAACCTATGAGCAATTTAGAATCTAATTCAACTTCCACTTTTAAGAAACCCTCCTTAATACATTGAACAATACCATTTATAATTTCAGAGGCCTTAACTAGTTATTTGACCCTTCCTTATAATAAGAAGACAAGCCCCAAATGCAATTGCCTTACTGATGTCTCGCTAAGGCACCAATTCCCATGTTTCCATTCACCTCACAAGCACCATCTGTGTTAACCTTCTCTGGATGAAGAGTAGGTTTATTCTAAAAAATAATAGAGAAATATTGACTAGAGATACACGAAAGCTTTAGATTGAAAAGTTTCACTGTCTCCATTGGAAAAGAATGAATGGGGATTTTACGAGAATAGGATTGGATGATATCTTTCACTCTAGATATGGAATTTGAGAAAATGATATGACTATTCATTTTTTACTTTCAAAAATACATTTATTCCTACTCAACCAAATTTCCTAAAGAATACAAAAGGAATGGATTTGTGAATACATTTAGAGATTTCAGATTTAGCTGAATGTGTCCACCATTTTATAATAGCTCCTTTAGGAGATTGAGAACAAAAAGAGTAGCTAAAAGAAGAACATACCAGAGACCAAACTTTTGAAGCTATTGGACTTGAAGAAAATAGATAAGAAGAGGATTAAATATGATTATGGTAGCAAGGGCATCTGGAAGCTGTAAAGACTCTCTTTGAATTTTTTGGTCAATAGGCTCATAGTTAGAGAGGATTTTCCAAGAAAAAATTGATTTTGGGGGGGGGGAGGAAAAGGTTCGAAATAAATTTAAAACATAGAGAATGTAGTTTGGAAGACCTAACAATGTCATATGTAGAGGAGAATGAGAAAGAACTATATGTATAATTCATTCAAATTAAGTATCCTTCCACTTCTTGAGAATCAATCTGTAAATCAGACCAAGATAAACAAATTCTCTTGAATGTCATTAATCCCCACTTATTTGTAACATTTGGTTCTTTTGATCTCATAAATTGTGCCTATAAGGAATCTCCAGCCTTGAAATCCATGCTAATTTTAGATTTGAGGCCAAGACAATTTCTGAGAGATTCTTTATCCCCAAACCACCTTCTGCTAAGGGGAGACAGATGTAAGTCCACTTAACCCAATGATATTTCTTACCAAAATCTTTATTAACACCCCAAATAAAGAGATAAACAACTTCTCCAACAACCACACTAACTTTTTAGGGGCATTTAATGCAAAGAATATGTATAAAGGTTAGAGGTTAGGACTGATTTAATTAAAGTTAGTCTGCCAGCGAAGCTCAGAACTAATGATTGCCACTTTTGAATTTTATCTACCACACTGCTAATTATGCCTTCGAAGTGAATAGGTTTTGAATTACCTTTTAAGAGAGGGCAGCCTAAATAAATTAGAGGGCCTCTATGATGTTAAATTTAGTAACTGCTCCAATTATTGATATTCTGCGTTTGATGGTCTTCTTTCCCACTAAGAAGTAATATTTGTCATAGCTTAGACTCTGACCTGACTAAGATTCAAACTTGGAAAGAAGGTTCATAAGGATCTTCAGACTTTGATTGCTACCATTTGAGAAGATAATGAAACCATCTGCATAACTAAGGCGGCTAATAAGAGGAGATCTTCTAAGGTGAGAGAAAGCTTTAAAATTAGATTTTACCATACATTTGTGGATATTCCTTGAAAGAGCTTCTACAAATAAAATAAATAGTCTAGGGATAGGGGATCCCCTTGACTAATGCCTCTACATATTTGAAGAAACCATTTACTATGATAGAGAACCAGGGGAGGAAACACATCTATAATTAATGTCTATGAAGGTTTTTGAGAACCCAAAAGCTCTTAGGATTTTGATGAGGAATTCCCATGAAACTCTGTTACATGCTTTTGATAAGTCCAATTTGAGAACCATGTTACTTCCTTGAATTTTCCTATCAATCAACTGGAACATCTCTTGGACAAGAAGATTGTTCTCTTGAATACACCTGCCTTAAATAAAGCCTGATTGTGAAGGGGATACTAGAGAAGGTAATTTTTACAAGAACTTTGTAGAAAAAATTACACAAATTGATTGGTTTGAAGTTTGAGCAGGAAGAAGGATTTATTTATTTAGTAATGAGGCAAATAATGGTGAAGGACTACGATTTAGGGATATTTTCTCCTAAGAAAAAGGCTTGAATATCATTGACCATATCCTTCTTGATTATGTCCCGACAATTCATAAAGAACTGCCCATTATACTCGTCTACCCATGATAAACTATTCATATTGATGTACTTAGTAGCTGTAGGTACCCAGAATTTAGGACCATGGGCCTGGACGAGTAGCCCAGTTCTGGCGGCCCAAAATCCAGGCCCTCTATCTTTCATATTGACCCGGTCTCTCCCCACGATCCCATGAAGAGAAGTTATAGGGGAGCACAATCCCATGAAGGGAAAGGATAGGGAAGATGGCTAATATGAAGGAACCCATCATCTCCACTAACGAACATACACATGTATAAATTAAACCCTAGGTCCGGGGCAAAGGACAAGTTGTATTCTCTGTACCTATTCTTCAGAATATAGAGAAATAATACTGACTGCACCATCGTGGACGTAGGCACATCTTTGCTGAACCACGTACACATGTTGTTGTGTGATCACCATTTTATTTATTCTTTCTTGGTTATTACCTCTTTCATATTTATTTGTGTTGCATAATAATTGTCACCACAATTGGCGCCGTCTGTGGGAAACGTTCATCTTTCCCTGAGAAGAACTCACGCCAAGAAAAAATCTAAGATGTCTGGTCACAGCAGCAACGCTCCTCAAGCAGGAGATATTTAGGAGCCACCTGCTCCTCGCAGGATTAGATCTGAAGTCCGATGTTCAGATCAAGGGGGTCGCTTAGAAAGGCCGGCCTCAGAAGAAAGTCAAGGACCAGCAAGGTCCACGCAGATATCCAGATTAATCGATGCATACGAGGCAAAGCTCCACGAGCAGAAGGAGTCTTCTCGCAGATATGAGGCTGAGAATGCTCGCTTGAAGAGAAGACTGGAAAAACTGGAGAAGGAACTACATCCTGATACCAGGAGACGCCCCTATCGCACTCCTAGCCCTCAGGCGAGCAAATCTCGCAGCTGAGGAAGGATCCCTAGGCGGCAATATCAAGGGGGCGAAGGTGGCGACTCAGACGACGACCTCCGCGAACAACTGAGAAAAGCTCGCCGCTACCAGAGCCCTGCTCGCAGCGACGACAACATACGGAACCTGGTCCGCATAGAAATGGACCAACATCCAGCTCACTGCGGCACCAGGTCGACCAGAGAACTCGCCAGGAGAGCCCTCAAGACCCAGATGAAATCACCCTTCACGAGGGAAATTGAAGAGGAAGAGGCTCCCAAGAAGTTTGCCATTCCAAGGTTCAAGATTTACGACGGAAAGACTGATCCCATTGATCATGTCAGGCAGTACCGACGGGCCATGACCCTCTGGAATCACCGAGATGCACTGATGTGCCGTATTTTCCCCTCGAGCCTCCATGACGTGGCCCAGAAATGGTTCGAGAAACTCCCTCACCGATCCATCAGAAATTTCAAATCCCTGGCCGAGCTCTTTACGGCCCGGTTCATCACCAGTAGCTCCCATCCCAAAAGGATGGATGCTCTATTAACAATGAAGAAAATGCCTCAGGAGACACTCCGAGACTACGCGAAGAGGTACTGGGAGTTATTCAACGAGGTCGAGGACTGCGCGGAAGAAGTGGCAGCGTCTTCATTCAAAATTGGGCTACCTAGCTCTTCCCTCCTTTACCAGTCCTTGAAAGGAAGCTACGACCATTGACGACCTGATGGCCCGGATTGAGAAATACGCAAAGGTGGAAGATGTCACCCGCCTTAATGTAGGAGAAAACGGTCGAGCCAAGCTCACTACCAAGGGAAGTGAGAAAGTTGAGAACCAGAAAAAAGGAGGAAAGAGTGGGGGCAAGAATGGCTCCAAAAACGGAGGGAACCCTGACGTTACAAAATCGTTCCAGGCGGTCAACACCGTCTTCAAAGAACCAATTTACAAAATTCTCGCGAAGATCAAGGATGAGCCGTTCGTCAAATGGCCCCGGAAAATGGGAGGAGACCCCTCGAAAAGAAACAATGCATTAAGATGCACTTTCCACAAAGAGGGAGGGCATAAGACCGAGCATTGCAAGGCTCTTAAGTCCCACCTCGAGGAGTTGGCCCAATCCGGACATTTGAATGACTTTGTGGAAAAGAAGGTAGAGAGAGTGACTGCCCACAAGGAGGCGAAACCCGACAACGTATTGGAAGATGACGCCGGACACGAATTCGCAGTAATCCACGGAGTATCTGATGTTAAGAAAATCCAGGGTAACTCAGCTCGAATGGAGGTAAAGAAGCTGACAGCGGTAATGCAAGCTTTTCAGATTGATCCAGCAAAATCACAGTCAGGAAAACGTCGGCGAGCAGAGGACATCAACTACAACAAGCATATTTTTTTCACGGATGAAGATCTTGTGGGAGTAAGGACCCCACATCACGATGCCTTAGTCATTACACTCAGGATAGCCAACTTTGATATCGACAGGCTGCTCGTCGATCAAGGAAGCTCATCCGAAGTAATGTACATCGACCTGTTCCAGAAATTGAAGTTGAACATCGCCGACCTAAAGGGAACTATTGTCCCTCTGGTCGGCTTCGCTGGGAAGATGACCATGCCTCTGGGCAAAATAGTACTGCCAGTGCGCGCTGGAAATGTTTCCAAGATGATCGAATTCTTGGGGTCGACATCGATTCACCGTATCAAGCCATCCTCGGCAGGGGATGGCTTCATGCAATGAAGGCAGTCTCCTCGACCTACCACCAGAAACTCAAATATGTCACCGAACGGGGAGTAATGGAGATACATGGAGACCAGGCGATGGCAAGGAAGTGCTTCATAGCGGCCATCCGACCAAAGCCAGAGAAAAGAGCCGTTCAAACCAGCGAGAAAGTGGAGGAAGGTGAAATCCCTTCCAAATAGAAATTAAAATATGGAAGGCCTGGAGTGTAAGAGACCAGGCTCCTCCCCTCCGAGCGTGTTGTAGAGGACCTGGTAGAAGTGACGGCTAAAGAAGGCGACAACAGCAGAATCTTCCTGATCGGGACCTCACTCACTGACCAAGAGCAAAAGGATTTGTCAACCTTACTCAGAAGCAACATAGACGTTTTCGCTTGGGAACCCTATGAGCTTCCAGGAATCGATCCCAATATGGTCTGCCATCAGTTGCACGTCGATCCCACATTCAAGCCGATATCGCAGAAGGCACGACGAACTGCTCCCAAGAAGGCAAAAGCAATAGAAAAAGAAGTCAAAAAATTGATGGATGCAGGGTCCATATGGGAAGTGCAATTCCCCAAATGGTTATCCAACCCAGTGGTAGTTCCGAAAAGCAACGGGAAGTGGAGAGTTTGCATAGACTTCACTGACCTCAACAAAGCCTGCCCCAAGGATAGCTTCCCTCTTCCGAAAATAGACCAACTAGTAGATGCCAGCGCAGCTCACGAACGAATGAGTTTCCTGGACGCATACTCAGGATATCACCAGATCCCCCTGTATGCCCCAGATCAGGACAAAACGGCGTTTATCACAACGGTTGGTTTATACTGTTACAAGGTCATGCCTTTTGGGCTAAAAAATGCAGGGGCAACCTATCAGCGGCTAGTTACTAAAATGTTCAAGAATCAAATGGGAGACACAATGGAGGTCTACATTGACGACATGCTCGTCAAGAGCAAGGAGAAGGAAAATCACCTCTCGGACCTGTCAAGTACCTTCTAAATCCTCAGGAAGTACCGAATGAAACTCAACGCGAGCAAGTGTTCCTTCGGTGTCCAGTCAGGAAAGTTTCTTGGGTATTTAGTCAGCAAGCGAGGCATAGAGGCTAATCCGGACCAGATTGATGCAATCAAAAGAGTGCAACCTCCTCGCACAGTCCGAGATGTACAGAAGCTCACTGGAATGCTCGCTGCTCTAAATCATTTCATTTCTAAATCCTCCGAGAGATGCAAGCCCTTCTTCCAACTCTTAAAAGGCAGCAAAACAGTAGAATGGACCCCAGGTTGCTCACGAGCATTAGACGAGCTCAAGTCCTACCTAAGCTCTCCACCACTGCTTGTTATACCACAGCAAAAGGACTCTTTGTACCTTTACCTCTCTGTATCCAGTCATGCTGTCAGCTCAGCGCTAATGTGTGAAGTTACCGGAATCCAACATCCAGTCTATTACGCGAGCAAAACCTTATTAGATGCCGAGCAGCGCTACCTACCATTGGAAAAGCTCGCATTCGCCCTAGTAATGGCCTCGAGGAAACTGAAGCATTACTTCGAAGCTCATACGATCATCGTCCTTACATCACACCCCCTCAAGGCTGTCCTAAGGAAGGCGGATTTGTCGGGCAGACTGTCTAAATGGTCAGTCGAGCTCGGCCAATTTGACATCCAATGTCAACCAAGGACAGCTATTAAGGGTCAAATCCTTGCTGATTTCATAGCTGAATTCACAGGCGAAGAACCCTTCGACCAGCCTAAGCCAACAGAACAAAACAACCAGGCTACAGGGGAAAGCTGGAAACTATTCATTGATGGAGCCTCCAACTCAAAGGGGGAAGGGGTAAGAATTGTTCTCATCACTCCAGAAAATACAGTCCTTGAGCAAGGAATCAGGCTGGGACTTGCAGCCTCCAACAACGAAGCAGAATACGAAGCCTTAATAGCAGGTCTCCAAAAGGCACAAACTCTGGGAGAAAAGCATTTGCAGGTATTCAGAGATTCGCAACTAGTTTCCAGTCAGATAAGTGGAGACTGTAACGCAAAAGATGAGAGAATGGCAGCCTACCTCTCCTTGGTAAAAAACTTAATGACAAGCTTTGAAGAGATCAACATCCAACAGTTTCCCAGGGGGCAAAACAGCCACGCTGACGCCTTAGCAGCCCTGAGCTCGGCAGTTGATTCTAGCCTTAAAAGGATCATCCCTATCGATTTCCTCAGTTGCCCAAGCATCTACCCCAACTGCGAGCTGACAAAAGCGAAACCAATACTCCAATTGGAATCAACCCCCAGCTGGATGGATACCTTGAAAGACAATTTAAAGAACGGAACGCTCCCAGAGGACAAGAGAACTGCCCACCAGATAAGAGTCAAAGTTGCTCGCTTTCACTTATCCACAGGAGGCGACTTGTATAAAAGATCTTTCTCCGATCCTTACCTTAGATGCGTCCACCCAGGCGATGTCGAGGCAGTGCTTCACGAGCTTCACGACGGAATCTGTGGAAGTCACGTCGGAGGAAGGTCTCTAGCCTTCCGAGCAATGAAGGAAGGTTATTGGTGGCCGTACATGCAAAAGGAATCCGCAATATATGTCCGCAAATGCCTAAAATGCCAACTTCACGCTCCCATGGTCCACCAGCCCGCCAGCGAATTAAAATCCCTGACCAGTCCCTGGCCCTTCGCCCAATGGGGAATGGACATCGTGGGACCACTGCCCACCGCTGCCAGCAATCGCAAATACCTGTTGGTTGCAACTGATTACTTTACCAAGTGGATCGAGGCAGAACCACTGGCGAACATCCGAGATGCTGACATGATGAGGTTCATATGGAAAAATATAATCACTAGATTCGGAATCCCCAGAACCATCATCACTGACAATGGAACACAGTTCGAGAGTGGCCCTTTTCAGGACTTCTGCGACAAACATGGGATCAGGCACCACTTCAGCTCGGTGGCCTACCCTCAAAGCAACGGACAAGTTGAAGCTTCCAATAAGACAGTGATCGCTGGATTGAAGAAGCGGTTAGAGCGGGCCAAAGGCGCATGGACAACCGAACTACCGCATATCCTATGGGCATACAGAATGACTCCTAGGCGAGCCACAGGAGAAACACCATTCTCACTAGCATATGGTATGGAGGCGGTTATCCCACTAGAAGCAGGATTGCCTAAAATGAGATCCGACCTTGTCGAGCAAGGCCAGAACGATCAGGCTTTGCTCGCTGAACTCGACCTGGCCGACGAGCGCAGGGAACTTGCCCTAGTAAACCTAGCAAGCTATCAGCAACAGCTCGCGAAGCACTACAGCAAAAGGGTCAATCCGAGGAAATTCAAAGTTGGGGACTATGTTCTAAGAAAGGTCCTGGGCAACACAGTGAAGCCATCAGACGGTAAACTGGGCCCGAACTGGGAAGTACCTTATAAGATAATTAGAGACGACCTGCGAGGTGCCTATCATTTGAAAACGATGGAGGGCAGAGAGATACCACAAGCATGGAACGCAGCTAATCTCAAGAAATTCTATTTTTAGGAGTTCTATTATTAGATCTTTTATTGTACTCATTATGTGAAAGGACAGTTCATTTCTCAATTCACCAATGAAAATCTCTCAGTTGATCACTCTCTAACTAGTAACAATTATATCTTATTACACATCCCTTCCAAATCACAGGCATAATGGATGACATAGCAGGGGAACACCCCTCCTCAGGTCATCGTCATAAAGCACGACAGACCTCTTAGCATTGCCCATGGCAATATATGAAGCCCTACCGAGTATTCTTAGGCATCAAACCTACTTTGGTTAAATAAAACCCTGACCGGATGAAGACATCCAATACCAGGTGTGTCCTCGCCAATTGCCCTACTTAGGCCTAAGGGAGTGTGACGACACGACCTAAAAGGTAAAGGGAGGGCACAATGGTATTCTTATACTGGACTGGGCGGACACTCACATGAAAAAATACAAAGGATTGTAAAGCTGCAAAAATATAAAAGGATTGGATGAACACGTTTAGTCGGCAAAATCGCCCAACACTCAAACTTTTCATTAATCTTTTATATTTACAAACAATGATAGTACATGCTTAGTCGGCGAAGCTCGCCCAAACATTTACAATTATTAAAAACAAAATCTCAAGAAGGTGGAAGCCTCCGAGCAAGATAATCAGCAATTTTAGCTCTCCTTCCATCATCAGGAGCAGGGGCGAGCTCCTCCACGACCTCATTTACGTCCAATTCCAATAATCGCCGGGGAATAGCATCAATGGGGATCCATCGATCATCCCGCCTGAATGGATTGGGCATCAGAGTAGAGGAGGACATCTCGTGTCGATACCACAGCGTCGAGTTCCTCGGGACCTGCAGCTCTTTAAGGGCACTCAACCACCCCCTGATGAAGGATAGCTCCTCGAACTCTGATAGTCTCATCAGAGCTTCCAGCCAGCCTTGATCGTAGCCATCGGACCACACTTGTCGAGGACCGTTCTTGAACAAATGCCGTAGACGGTTGACGTCCCTCTGGAGCCCAGCAGCAGTCACATAAGCTCGCCGAACATCGTCGCGCAGCTCCTCAATTTCCCTCTCACGCTGTTCCTCGGCTTCCCTATTCCTACCCCTGGCACTCCTACCAGCACGCGGGAGGGGAGGCCGAGCAGCTCGCGACGAAGAAGAGCCTTGTAGGACTGCCGAAACGATGCTCGGCGAATGCTCCTTAAGCCTTAGGACTTCCCTCCTCAAGTCTTCATTCTCCTGCTGCAGGAACTCCCCAACCTGGTTAATCTCAGTGGCCTCCAGCAACCTTGCTCTCAATGCACTGACTTCTTCTTGCACTGAAGCACCGATTTCTTCCATCTCCTGGAGCCTGTCCTTCAACTTGGCCACTAGCTCGGACTGATCCTTATATTTCTGGTTCCTTGACTTAGCAAACCTGCAAAGTCTAGCAAAGACCTGGCGAACTGCAGGGCTTGCATTAGGACCGAGAGTCCTACCTAGTTGGGAGGTAACAGGAATATAATCATCCACATCAACCAACTACAAGTAAAAGAAAGAGAAAAGAAAGAGATCAGCATAAACAAAAATGAAGCCTTTTCATTAATAAGGAACGAGGTTACATCAGATTGAAAAAGAAAAAATTACAAAGCAGCCCTATCAATTAGCAACCTCGGGTGGCCCAGAGGTGGATGGTCCCTTGTCTTTATCAGCATCAGCAGGGGCATTACCCTCTGCAGGGGTGTCCTCTGTCCTCTCGACCAAAGGAGCGTCAGTAGAAGTCGCCTGAAAGACAGGATCAGTGCCTTCAGTAGTTGGGGCTGGGTCCTCATCTACGACTGGCTTTGGCCCAGGATCGTGCTCGTCAAAGAGTGGGGGTGCAACGTCCACCCCAGTAGCCACGAGAGCCTTATTCCACCCTTTCTTGAAGTTCAGACGGCTGATATAGCCTATCTGAACCTCAGCGTCCTCATACGCAGCAGCCCAGCCAGAGTTGTACGAGTCTTCCTTAAGGGTAGATGCCTGGGATTTCTCCGCCTTCAGTTGCTCGGCCAGAACCCTGTTCTTCTCTGCAAGGTCTAGCTTGCTCGAGCACACCAGGTCATAAGCCTTCCTCAGCTCGCCAAGCTCCCTGACCGCGTCATCTCTCTCGCGAGCAGAATTAACAAGAGCCAGGTCAGATGAAACTCGAGCTGCATCAGCAGCCTTCAGGTCGGCCTCCAGCTGAGAACCCCTGGCTACGAGAGCAGATTTTTGCTGTTCCAGCTCACCATTCCTTCTCACCAGCTCGTCACGAGAGCGATAAAGCACGGCGAAGTCGGTCAGAAACTGCAAAGAACACGGGAGGGATCAAGAAGAAGAAACCATCAAAACTTGTTAAAAGAAATTGAGAATTAGAAGAGAACTTTACCAAGGCAAGCCTCTGGCTAGCTTGCAGAGCCAGTTGATCGGACCCCAACGCCCTCTCGTGATCTGCAGGGAGGACTGCTCTCTCGAGCAGCGCAGTGGCAAGCTGAGGAGAGGCGGCCACCGAAGCCCCCTCAGGCAAGGCAGACACTGGGACCAGGGCTTAACCAGTTTTGGTCCTCAATTCCATCTTCCTCCTCTTCTCCTCTTTTTCTCTCTCCCTTCTCTTTCTCTCCTCCACTTTCTTCTTCTCTTCCACCTTCTTCCTCTCCTGCTCCTTTTTCCTCTCTCTCTCTCTCGCCTGCTCCTCCTCTCTCTTTTTCTTCTCTTGCTCCTGAGAAGAAGGCCGAGAACCAGTAGCTATGGCCCCAGAGGCAGTCTTCGATTTCTTGGACCTCTGTGCAAGGAGCACGTCATCATCATCATCGTCATCTCTGATCAAATTCTTCCTAGGAGGCATCTCTTCACCAGAACTGCTGGAAGTGCTCGATGATTCTTGAGCTTCAGAATTCTCCTCAGAATTAGAAGAACTGCTACCAACAGAGCTCCCTCCACCAAGATTACCGACAGGCTCACTTTCAGAACTCCTCTCCTCTTCGTCCAACTGGATTAGCTCGACAGTAGTCTCTTCGAGAGAAGCAAACTCTGGAATACTGTCCACAGGTCGTGCTAGAAAGCTGGAACCCACATTCTTATACTCTAACAAGAAAGCGGCAGATCTGGGATGCTCGCCGTCACCCAAGGGCTCTCTGATGTTCCAAGCTTTAACCAACTCAGAAATTCGGACCTCGCTGAGAGCAGGTTCCACGTTCTTTGACCTCGCTGTAACAGAAAATGCAGAAAGGGGTTAGAAAATCCATAAGTCAGCAAAGTTTGAAGCAACAGTACCAATATCTACCTATATATTCTTCCCCATAAAAGGGAATAGTGAATCTTTCAGATCTTGACCCTTCAGATTGGGGAGAGAACTGCCAATTCCTAACAAGAAAACCCTCCTGCCAGTAGTCCTTATGGGAATCAGGTAGATTTACTACCAATACCCTATCAGAGCTCCTAGCTTTGAGGTACAGGACACCTGAACTAGTTCGAGAGAAGGAGTAACAAAAGCAGACCTCGGCAATACCTAACCTTGTGTCGTACAATTGATTTATCCTATGCACGCCATTCACTATTTTCCATACATTGGGCGAACATTGTGCAGGTACAATACCAAAATAGCTAAAGAAATGCAGAAACAGATCATTAGGGGGAAAGGTAAGTCCCCCCTGGGAGAGCAACAAAACGTGAATCCAATGTGCATCCTCTATATCCCTAACGTTCCTAGGAGGCGAGGCACAACACTCAATCTCTACCCACTCAGGAATGTTATAAAATTTTCTAAACTCCGTGACTGACCTATTTCCAATCTTCGCCATTGGAAAAATACAAGAAAAATGACAAACCAAAGAGAAAATGCAAAGAGCACGAGAGACTTACAAGACAGAAGATCAGGTCAAATGGCGAAGAAGCAACGAGAGTAGAGATCGAAAGCAGAAGGTACAAAGCGTAAGAGTTCTCAGAAGATAGAAGATTGCTGGAAAAGCTGAAGCGACGAAGAGAAATGTGCCTTATCCCAGCAAGCCTTCAATTCTAATCATAGCGCACGGATAGGAAAGCGGGTGCCGCCAAAGCAACTTCACAGTTTTCAAAGGATCACAAATCAGCCATAATGGCCGATCATTTAAATTCATTGGACCCATAAACGTGGCCCAACAAATTTAGGGGCAATTGTAGGTACCCAGAATTTAGGACCATGGGCCTGGACGAGTAGCCCAGTTCTGGCGGCCCAAAATCCAGGCCCTCTATCTTTCATATTGACCCGGTCTCTCCCCACGATCCCATGAAGAGACGTTATAGGGGAGCACAATCCCATGAAGGGAAAGGATAGGGAAGATGGCTAATATGAAGGAACCCATCATCTCCACTAACGAACATACACATGTATAAATTAAACCCTAGGTCCGGGGCAAAGGACAAGTTGTATTCTCTGTACCTATTCTTCAGAATATAGAGAAATAATACTGACTGCACCATCGTGGACGTAGGCACATCTTTGCTGAACCACGTACACCTGTTGTTGTGTGATCGCCATTTTATTTATTCTTTCTTGGTTATTACCTCTTTCATATTTATTTGTGTTGCATAATAATTGTCACCACAGTAGCTTTAAAGATTTCTTCTTCAGGAATAGCAGCTAAGGAGCTATTCATTTACTCAATAACCATCTTTGGAATAGCTTCAATCAACTCATCTATCCTCTATAGCTACTTGCAGAAGAAAAAAAATCAAAATAAAAGACAAAATGTTTGTAATCTCCTGCTTTGAGTCCACTTTGATGCCTTTCTCATTTTTTAAAGAGTGAATCCACAATTTCCTTATGTTTTTCTAGACTTGAGAATGGTAAAATCTAGTGTTTCTTTCCCCATCTTTGATCCACCGAGCTTTGGACTTTTGAAACCAAAATTGTTCTGTATTAAGAAGGGCCAAAATTGAGATTAGCTTTAATATTTGAAGTTATCGCTCTATTGGCATCTGATTGATCTCATTTAAAATTCATCTCAGCTCTGATAAGACTATCTTCATGGTCTGAATAAAAGAGAAAATATATTTGAATTCAATTCTAATCCACTCCCTTAAGGTTTTTTTACCCTTTTAAATTTGAAAGTTAGGAAATCCATCTTCCTCCCTACTGGTTGGTTCCAAGAGGCTATTGCTATTTCTGTAAAGGAATCCTTATCACCCGATATATTCAGGTATTTAAAAGGTTTAGCAATGAAGTCTGTAGGTCTTTGAATGAAACTAGTAATGGAGAGTGATCAGAATAATTTATATTTAGGTGGGAGAGTTTTGTAATTGGAAAAAAGTTAAGCCAAAGAGAATTTATGACACCCCCCCCCCCCCAACACACACACCATGAAGCCCTTCATATATCATCTTGTCATGAATCTTTTTTGACCAGGTAAATTTAGACACATTGTACCCTAACTCATGCAAAGAATATGAACCTATGCAGTCTAAAAAGTCAGTGGCAGACCTAAGATCAATTGGATTTCCTCCAATCCTTTCTTCATTATAGTAAACAACATTAAAATCTCCTATAATGATGGATGCCATATTGCTACAAAGATTTTATTTGAAGCTAAAGAGTCCCATAGAAAGACTCTTTCAGTTTTAATGCACATAGCATATACAACATTAATGCTAATAGGCCTGGGTAAAAGAGGATGCTCAATAAAAACAAGAAGATTTTGAATGTTGTCACATTTAACAGTGTCATTATTTCCATGTTTCCACATAATCTAAATTTTGCAAAATGTGTTTGACACACAACCTTCAAAGTATAAAAATCTGCAGAGATCTGCCAACTTTTCTTGATCAATTAAAGGCTCTAAAATAGCTAAAAAGGAAATATTATGAACCTTAACTTAATTTATTCAGTCTTCTTCTCTAAGGCTTATTGCCAACATCCCTCACATTCCTTACAATGGCATTAATCATTGTAATGAGGTAAACCCACATTATTGGAACCCTAAGTAATAGATCTGGTATTTCTCTTGGAACTTGAAATCATAGGGTTGCTCTTATTTTTAGCACTCTTATTCTGGATCACCTTTTTATCGAACTCTTCCACTGCACTTTTCTGCATGTTTAAGATACTTCTTTGGACTTCTTGTATTCCTCTAGTTTTGCTGACAGTTGATTGAAAAAATTTAAACTGTTGAAATAGGGCTTTTGAGGGAATTGCAGACTCCTCTAAGTCCGAGACTACACCTCTAGGATTAGCACACCACATAGGTTTCTTCTTGACCTTGGAATTTGACTTTTGATTAGTTTCATCTTCCTCCTTATTATTATTCTTCTTATTGAGAAGAATCTATATGTTTAGGTCGTCAATGATCCCTTCTTCTTCCATCTCAGGAAGAATTTATCCATCCTCTTCACTATCTCAAAGATTTTCTTCATTTATTAGAAGAACAATACATATATTATTGACTGGCTTCTCTGGAACAGTTGCTTCAATAGACACTTGATCAGGTTGAGGTTTTTGAGGATTATCTTTGGACCATTGTTTATTGATCTCTTTGGCTCTATAGATTTGCTTCATGTTTGGAGTATTCCTTTCTTGTAATGTTATCCTAGATTCTTGAACAACTTCTTTGGAAATTATTTCTTGATTGTCTATAGTAATTATCTCCTCTTCTTATTTTCCCATATCCCACCCTTTAATCAAACAATCTATATTTTTTTGGCCTAATTTGTGACAACTAAAACAATAGTATAGGATTTCTTCATAGCTTATTGATAGCCAAAAAAACTCTTCACTACCTATCCAACTTCTCTTAGGTTTTGGAACCAAAATGTGAGTTTCAACACATATTCTAGGAACACTTGGTCTATTGACACTAGCTATGGTGGCTCTATTTTTAAAGGAGTTCTAACTGCTTGGGCAATTAACAAAATGGTTGATTTGTTAAATAAATTAACTGGCAGACCTGGTACACATATCCAAATAGGCACTATTGAACTTTCTTGGTCGGGTTTAAAGTTTGGGGACCATTTGAATATGCGCATTAGGTATCTTCCCACATACCATTGGCTCTTCATCCAAAGCCTTTTAAAATCTTCTTCACATGATACTTTAATCAAGATATATTTGTTGTCTAGGAGCCCAATATGAAAAGTTGCCTTTAAGCCAAACGATTCAAAAAATTTACATATGAAATCTATAATTTGTTTGCCGTGTGAAAACTTACCAACAATGGCATGTTTGTAGGGTTGGGCAAGATGGTTCCATTATACCTTAGTGAATAGCACTGCAGGTTCTCATCAATATTTTGTAAGAAATTTGATTTGCATTACATGGGCTTCTTGAGGATCTTTTAAAAGACTCGCAAAGAATTTCTTACAAGGATTATTTAGGTCAGGAGGTTTGGGTGAAATGAGGTAGAGGACGTAGGGTTGGTGGCTGCCTTTCAACCCTAGCCAGGGTTTAGAGAGAGAGAGAGAGTTGTAAGATTTTATATTCCCCACCCAATTCTCCAATGTGTGTTTGACACGTCAATGATATCACTAAAAAAATGTCATAAAAAAGGGTTTCCCTAATATTACTCTTTTTTTTTCAACAAACTTGTTTTCTTTATTTATGATTTTTTGTTTTTTCACTTCCTTTTGGTTTCTTTCTTATTTCTTAGTAAATTAGAGTCTAAATCAAATATTTCAAAATTCTAATAATAACAATCATAATTATACAAAAAAATTACATATAAATATATATGTGCATTATTATATACTAACAAAAGTAGGGGTGTTCAGAAAATCGAATGGACCGGTGGATCGAACCGGACCGAACCGAACCGTCCTAATTTTACCGGTTATTTTTTTTAATCGGTCCGGTCCAGTTTTTTTTTCCAGACCGGTCTAACCGGTCCGATCCTCGGTCTCCCTTATTAAATATTCAGTCTGGACCGACCCGGACCGGTTACTATTAATATATATGCAATTAATTATATTTATACATTTCCACATATTTATTAATAAAACTTGGGGTACGCTCGTCTTAAAACAATGAAAGGAAACCCTAAATCTAAAACACACGCACACTTCTCTCTCTCATATCTCAACACAAGCCAACAAAATACCACTTCTGCTCTTCTCTCTCTCAGTTAGAGACGATCACAATCACGATCACGAGTCAAGGTTGAAGTCACCTTCTTCTCTTCTCTCTCTCATCTCATTTGTGCCGCCGCTGTTGTTACGCTGCCGCTGCCCTCATTTTCACGAGCTAAGCTTGAAGCTCGACCTGCTCTCATTCCTTACCATTGTTCCGTCACCGCTGCTGTCATTCCTTCCCATTGTTCCGTCGCCGCTGCTCAATTTTCACTCAGGTATTCCTTCCCAAAGTTGTTTTTTGTTACTCTATGAAAAATCAAAGTTTATACCATTTACAGAGATTGCCCAAACTATGTCAACCTTCATAATATGCTACAATTTTGCCTTCATTTTTTCATCTCTGATTATGGATTTTAAGTGCATTGGATACATTTCTGATTATGGGTTTTAAGTGCTTCTGATTATGCTTCTGATTAGGGGATGTTGATTTAATGGGTAAGTATTGATGTATGTTAGTTGATGAGCAATTTAGATACTATGAAGCTATATTTATGTTATATAAGACGTTAAGCTGTTGATTCAGTGATATATTTTTTTTGTCTTGCTTTAAATATTTTGAAAAGATTAGGACCGACAAGTTAGACCGGACCGACCATACAAAAAACCGGATCGACTAAGCCCGAAAAATCGGTTTAATCGGTCCGATCTTGGTCCTTTTTTTTAGGACCGGTTTAATCGGTCCAATCCTTAAATTTACTAAAAACCGGATCGGACCGGACCGCGAACACCTCTAAACAAAAGTCATATATAAAATAAAATATAAGTGTGTTTTATAGTAGACAAAATACATACAAACATATACATTGGCCCTTCTAAATATATATTTTTGTAAAAATGGTACCCTATAAAAAATGATAATAGCAATATATTTCCATTTATCCTATGTGGCAAGTAGTCTAAATTTCAAGATGAATGTTAAAGACTTTTTACTGTCTTTTTATTTTATTTTATTTCTATGAGAGTTACTTTAGTCACATGCATTATAATGATTAGTTTATATATATATATATATATATATATATATATATATATATATATATATATATATATATTTATACTATATATATCTACTACTATAAAGGATGGGATTTGTTGTTTAACTATCAAATCTCTAAAATACCCTCATTATTATTAAAATCCCTATCCTACCCCCTGATACCCCCTCATAGAAAGAATGCTACCCCTGATACTCTTCATACAACGAATGTTCTTTCCAAAAAGAATGCTACCCTCTGATACTCCTCATACAACGAATGTTCTCTCGAAAACCCTCATAGCTCGGTTGCTTATCCGAAATTAATGAAAGCACCTTGATACCCGACATTCATCCATTGTATCTATTAATTGATTTTCTACATTCATTCATACTCTGAAATGGAATTGGAATCATCAACTATCAGGAGTCCGGTAGTTTGTTCATATATAAGCTACCTCTATTTGATTCAAATGTCATCCTCTATTTCCTTCATCATTGGTTTCGATTCTTCTTGCCAAAAAAGGTCAGTTCTATTACTTCCCTCTATAATTTTTGGTTGCATGCTGTTTTCCATGCTTTTAATCGACATCTATTTTACATAAAGTTTAACATCTAAGATTTAATTTAACGAGAGTTAAATTGCAAAAAATTTAATTTGTGAAACATTGATGATCCATACTGTATAATACCTGACTTTTTGGTGTGTAATTGTAAGGCACCAAACTTATTGGATTTCCTAATTTTTTCATTGGCAGAAAATGTAGCTTTTTTATTTTATTTTTGTCACGAAAATTTATTTTGCAAAAACTTAGTGATCTAAATGTAATTTTAAAAAATACATAGATTATATTTTCAATTTTTCAAATAAACAGTTCATTCAACTGAACATTACAACTTCAATAAACTTCAGAGGCCTAATTGCATGCAATGAAATAATTCCAATACTGTAACTGTCTTCGATTCCGTTTATTTATGTTCTGTGTTTATCTCTTGTAGGTTTTTTCTGGAGGACAGTTGCGGTACTATAAAATTGATTACATATCAGGTATTTCATCATCTTTGCATGAATTTGTGTCAATTTCATCCAAAAATATAGATTGTGATAGATGCCAAAAGTAATGCCAAAATATTTCCTACGAAAACAAGTGAGTTAAAAAATTATTTTTCCATTGTCGAGACACCTTTTCTGCCATTCTAATATCTTTACCGGGACACATATGAGAGGTTTATAGGGTCTGTTTCGACCGCCTTTCAGTTTAAATCAATTGAGTTAAAAAAAATATTTACGTCGTCGAGATGTTGAGACACTTTTTCAGCCATTCTAATACCTTTCCTGCGACACATATGATAGTGTGGCAGGGTCTTTTTCGACTGTATTTGAGTTTATATCAAAATTGACACATTTTCAGCCATTGTAATATCTTTCTCGGGACACATATGATAGTGCGACAGGATCGTATTTCACTGCATTTCAGTTTATATGAAAAGCATTCTCCTCCTCTGCTATGTCCTCGGTGGTTATCAAAATCGGCTTCTTCTTCCCTTTAGGGGTATCGGTCATCTTGTGGCCAAATTGGCCACATTTATACCACTTTATTAGAACGGGAGGGGTTGAATTGTCATTTGTTTTGGGGTGGCAGCCATGTTGAGAGGAGATTTTTCGTTACGGAGTTGAGATTCCACTCGCCGAGCATATTCGGCGGCGTTTTGGAAAGTTATAACCTCTCTGAAAGCAAGCTCATACTTGATCGGAGCTTGCAAACCGTGAATGTATCGACCGATTTTATTCTCTTTGGTCTCCCTCAAACCGGCCCGGGTACAAACGTTG
Organism: Sambucus nigra; assembly: GCA_949130495.1. Classification (NCBI taxonomy): domain Eukaryota; kingdom Viridiplantae; phylum Streptophyta; class Magnoliopsida; order Dipsacales; family Adoxaceae; genus Sambucus; species Sambucus nigra. The sequence goes on along the minus strand of OX422211.1, from coordinate 460,353,600 downwards.
CTTTCATATGAAGATGGCAAAGATTTCACCATCCTGCCTTCTTTCATCTCTGGCCATGTATGAATTGGAAGTTCATCATAGAGGCTTCTTTCTCGCATGAGGTCCACCATAGTTTGGCAAAGCCTTGGAGCTTAGCTGCTGTTAGTTTAATACACTTGGGCCTGAATAATTCAGGAGTCCATTTATAGTTACTAACACTAAAAACAACAATAATAATCTTGTAGATTCAGTTGTCTGAGGATTTCCTCTTCAATGCATTTTACTTTGATTCTGAAGAAAATTAAGACAAATGCATATTTGCTCAATTAATTTTTGTAATTTTAGAACAGTGAGGCAAGTGAACTTGAAGAGAAGAAACCTTATATCATTCTTGGAGCATCAATTAAAGAATGACAAGGCGAATTATGTTTTCATAGGGTATTTTTTGGACTCTGTTATCCTGTTTCCACCAAAAATGCTGAATGTCATTAACATTTGCTGGGGTCTTTTTCTGGGTGAGTATAAACCACAAGTTTACTAGGTTTTCAGATCATGTCTTATGTTCAGTTTGATTTTTGGTGTGTTTATGTACTTCATGCTTCCATTTGCATTTAGCTCTTCAACACCATCTCCGTACAGTTTTGAGGCGGTATGTAAGGTTGTAAGGCTTCAAGTGTCGCATGGTGCCAACGTGCTAGAAGGTGCTAGGCGGTTTTTATTTATATTTTAAAAATAAATACTACTAAAATCAACTATTATCATCTTTAAAGCTATTTAATACAATGATATGATATTTACAGGACAATAATCACTAATAGGACCATATAATAGTTGTTACATGTAAAGGGGAAATGGTGTTCTCATGTACTAATCCATGCCTCTATTAGATATGGTATTTCGAGTGCGTATGATCTCTGCTATACAAAGGACTACAGATATATTTGAGAAATGTGCATAATGTGCATACTGTCAAATGTGCATATAGTTATACGATTGTACTGTCAAATGTGCATGCAGTTATACAATTATACTGTCAAATGTGCATACACCTATACTATCAAATGTGCATATTGTCAAATGTGCATAATGTGCCCTTAATCATGGTTTTAGTTTACCCGATTATGAACAGTGTATACAAGTTTCATGCTCTTTTCAAACAGTTCATATCTCATTTTGGTGGTCACTTCTGAGTGTTGTTGAACATTACAACTTCAATTTTCCCTTATTTCCAAACTAGCCTTTGTTCTTTCATTAATGCATACCTATAAAATAACATTTACAGTAGTTTAACTGAATTTATAAATTCTTGAAGAGAAGTTTGAACCGCCCTACATGGGCGAATGTGAGATATTAATAAAATTACATGGGCTTAGCCCAAATGCAGTATTCGCCCACTAAGTGTTTGGTTGAATCCGTTAGATATTAAAATGCACATCCAGCTAACATCATTTTAATTGGATGTCAAATTTTTCCACGCTACTTTATATGATTGTCTTCAATTTAATTTAATTAATTTCAGGGTGTATCTTTCGTAGGTTTTTCTCGAGGATAGTTGAGGTACTACCAAATTCATTACATATCAGGTATTTTATCATATTCACATCAATTTGCTTTAATTTTATCCGCAATTATACAATAAGCTACTGCACCACTATTTTAAATTCTCTCCATGCATTTAACAATTCTTATTTAATACAATGATTTGATTTCCTCTACGATTCAGTATTTTATTTTTCTCTAAAATCTTAGGTTTACGATATATGTGTGCCATTTGCACAATGTTAATTAAGTTTAAATATGTATTTCCTTACATATATTTTCACCATTCCTATATTTAATTAAAATTTTGTTTGAAATTATAAAATCATTAAATTACATTTCTCATGCTCCTTTCTTACTGAACTTATTAAATAATCTTTCAGACACATCATTTCCCAAATAGTTAGAAATGTCATCCATTCAACCATCCGAAAATCTATCTGCGAAATCAAATACAAGGAAAAGACAGAGAATCACTTGGTTACTTCGAGCCCAATTAAATTATTATCAATATCAAGGTTAGCTAAAAATAACTAAAATATAGTTTACGCTTAAGTAGATCGTGTTACACTTACGAAATGGATATTTAATTGTACGATTGCTCTGATGTTAGGAGAAACCATATATGAACCACTCTGCTCTACGTTGCTAGAACTAGAAGAAACTCCTGATTGCCATCACTGCAATGCAAAAAGATTCCAATATGAAACACCAACATTTTGTTGTCAAAAAGGTCAAATCTCCCTCGCTGAAACTTCGGTCCCTGAGGTTCTATTTGATTTTTTCACATCTAATTCTTCTGAATCAAGGGAATTTCGTGCTAATATCAGAGCTTACAATAGCATATTTGCCTTCACTTCATTTGGTGTTACTCTTGACAACCACCTAGATTCATCAAGATGTGGTGTATACACGTTTCGAGCTCAAGGCCAAGTTTATCATCATTTACCCTCATTACAACCCACCAACAACCCCTGTTATTTCCAACTCTACTTCCAGGACACCAGCAATGAGGTTCAAAACCGAATGGGAATCTTACCAGCGTTATCCTTAAACGTTGATATAGTTGAAAAACTCTTGAATGTACTAAATGAAAATCCGTACACTCAATTTCTACAACGGTTAAAGGATTACCCTTCACTCGATGCACTTCAAGTTAAAATCAGTAAACATGTTAACCTTGATCAACGTGTTTACAATGCTCCTACATCCGATGAAGTTGCTGCAATATGGATTGAAGGAAACAATGCAAATATTCCTTACGAACGAGACATCATCATCGTGTCTCACTCCGGTCAACGACACCAAATAAAGCACTACTTTGGATGTTACGACCCATTACAGTACCCCTTGCTTTTTCCAAAAGGAGAGGTTGGATTGCATCAAGACATAAGACGCCGAAATGATACCTCGACTACCACCTCTACAAACATCCAAGCGTCCATACCTCCAATCACATGTACAGAGGATATACTCTCATCAGAGCAAGAAGGTATAAATTTAACATAAAATCTATTTTAGAAATATCATTCTTAAATTCAAATTTGTTTAGAAATATCATTCTTAAATTCAAATTTGTTTACATTAAACAATTATTCTTCTTTTCCAATTTCCATAACCATACACTCTTCTAGGTGTTCATCGAGAGAACTCATCTAAAGTATCATGTCGAGAATACTACGCACACAAATTGCAAATCCGAAATAACGGACAATCAACGTTATTATTCGCTGGCAAGCTACTACAACAGTATTCTGTCGACATGTACATAAAGTTAGAAACAACCCGACTTGACTTCTATCGTACGCAACAAAAAAAAATCAGAGGTGAATTATACCAAGGGTTGGTCGACGGCGTCACAGCAGGTGAAACAAGAGCCAGCAAAGTCGGTCAAAGAATTATTCTCCCAGCATCTTTCATTGGTGGACCTCGAGATATGCGTCGTAGATACTTGGATGCAATGGCTTTAGTTCAAAGATATGGAAAACCAAATTTATTCATCACAATGACTTGCAACCCTGAATGGAAAGAAATCCTTAATAATCTTCATCCAGGTCAGGTACCTCAAGATCGTCCTGATCTAACATCGAGAGTATTTCGAGCTAAATTAAAGGACCTAAAGGATCAACATTTTAAAAAAGAAATATTTGGAAAGGTAGCAGCGCATGTACATGTAATCGAATTCCAAAAGAGAGGATTGCCACATGCTCATATTTTGGTAATTCTGAAGAAAGATTACAAACTCAATACTCCAGATAGTTATGATAAATTCATTTCGGCAGAGATACCGGATGTCCATGAATACCCATTTCTTCATTCATTAGTCAACAAGCACATGATGCATGGTCCCTGTGGAGAATTGAATAAAAATAACCCCTGTATGATAAATGGGAATTGCAAATTTCATTACCCTCGCGAATTCGCATCTTCTACCTGTCAAGGCCAAGACTCATATCCTATTTATCGACGCCGAAATAATGGAAGACAAGTACACGTGCGCAATTATTAGACAATCGATGGGTTATTCCTTACAATCCATATCTCCTTACAAGATATAATTGTCATATTAATGTTGAAGTCTGATCGGGGTTAAAAGTCGTGAAGTACCTTTACAAGTACATTTACAAAGGGCATGATAAAGTGGCTGTTCATGTTTCATTCGATGAAAATAACAAAACCATTATTAACGAGATCAAACAATTTGAAGATGCAAGATAGGTATCAGCACAAGAAGCCATTTGGAGAATTTTTGAATTCGAGCTAAATGAAATCAAGCCAGCGGTGATAAACCTTCAACTCCACTTGCCCAATAAGCATACTGTCACTTACGGGGAGAACCAAAACTTAAATAATGTGCTTGACACCCCCAACATTAGCAAGACGATGCTAACTGAATTCTTCAGTATGTGTTCAAGATTCAACGAAGCACGTCAATATCTGTACAGGGAATTCCCTGAGCACTACGTATGGGATAATAAAGCAAAGATTTGGTCTAAGAGGAAGAATAAACTCAATGCAATTGGCCGTGTGAATGGTGAAAATCCAGTAGAAGGAGAACGATATTACTTAAGACTTCTTCTAAATCGCATTCGGGGGCCAACATCATTTGAAGACCTTCTAACTTATGATGGAATCACTAACTTGACATTTAAAGAAGCCGCGCAAAAATGTGGACTGCTAGAATCAGATGATAGCATTGCAGATTGCCTCTCCGAAGCTGCCACTTTCCAAATGCCTGAAGCACTAAGAAGATTGTTCGCAATTATTTTAGTTTATTGTGAGCCCTCCGATGTGAGAAAATTATGGCAAACAAGCTTTGAATTCTTGTCCGAAGATTTTAAAAGACTCCACCCAAATTCGTTAGCTGCACAAAAAGATTGCACATTAAATAGCATCAGCTTCTTTCTAGATTCAATGGGAAGATCGATTAAATACTTTAACCTGCCTCCAATTAACAGTACACAATTATCAACCAATATCACAAATTGAAGAGAAATTACAGATGAACTCCACATCGAGACACCAGAAGAAGACTACAATTTATGTACGCATTTAAACGCAGATCAAAGACATGCGTATTTGGTTATACTCGAGAGGGTGATGGCTGGAAATTCGGGTTCCTTCTTCGTTGATGGGCCGAGTGGAACTGGAAAGACATATCTTTATAGAGCATTACTTGCTGACATTAGAAAGAAAGGTATGATTGCACTAGCTACAGCAACATCAGGAGTAGCAACATCATTATTACCTGGAGGTAGAACTGCCCATTCTCGCTTCAAAATACCTATTCTAGCCACCGAGACAAGCTTATGCAACATTCCCAAGCAAAGTGGCACAGCAGAACTCATACGGCAAGCAAGGATCATAATTTGGGACGAAGCACCAATGGCAAAGCGATTCTCGATTGAAACTCTTGATAGAGCATTAAGGGATTTAATGGACAGTGTTGAACCTTTCGGGGGCAAGGTCATTGTCTTTGGTGGAGATTTCAGACAAGTACTGCCAGTGGTACGTCGAGGGTCAAGATTAGAAACAGTAAACTCTAGCATTGTCATGTCACCGCTTTGGAATACAATGCATGTATTACCTTTGACATTAAATATGCGTGCCAGAAATAATCAACAATTCAGCGAATTCCTTTTAAGAATTGGCAATGGGACGGAATCATCAACACATGATGATCTGATAACTCTTCCGAATGAAATGGTCATAAATCCACTAGAAAATAATGGTCCCGAACAATCTCTCATTGACTTTATCTTTCCATCATTAAATATCAATGCGACCTTGCCAAATTTCTTCACAGATAGAGCAATTCTTGCCACAACAAACGAGCACGTTGACTCCATTAATGATATGATGATTGATATGTTCCCTGGAGAGTTGAAGAACTTAAATAGCTTTGATGAAGCTATAGATGACACGCACAACTATTACCAAGAAGAATTTTTAAATTCTTTAATGCCGAATGGATTACCACCACACACATTGAAACTTAAACCTAATTGTCCAATCATTCTTCTACGGAACATAAATCCTTCAATTGGATTATGTAATGGAACAAGAATGTTGTACAAAGGTTCTTCAAATAATGTCATACATGTGGAAATTTCAGTGGGCCAGTATAAGGGAAGAAAATTTATGTTGCCACGCATTCCATTATCACTAGCGGAAAATGAGGGATACCCTTTCTAGTTCAAAAGGAAACAATTTCCTATTCGTTCATGTTTCGCTATGAAAATAAACAAATCCCAAGGACAAACAATAGCTAATGTTGGTGTCTACTTACCTACAAACGTCTTCTCACATGGCCAACTGTACGTTGCTTTATCGAGAGGAACTTCAATGGCAACCACAAAAGTACTTCTCCAATCTGAAAAAGCAAGCCAAAGTAATGTGACAAAAAATATCGTTTACCAAGAAATTCTATTGGCATCAAGGTACAAATGAATTTATTATCCCACTCATTCACTAAAACATTGCTTACTTGAGTTGTTTCTTATTCATCATAAATTCATTTATTATCACTTTACATTAATATACTATACATACTGTCATCATCTTTTAATAGGCCAAAATCTTACTAATTCCATGGGCTCAACGGAAGATGAAATTGAGGACTACAAAATGATCAACAATCTACAACGACTCGAAACAAAGTGGCAAATTGTTGCTCAAGTCGTGCGAAGAAGCAATATAGACTCTTATAGCAATTCCAAAGGAGCTGGAAATATTTTAAAAATAATATTGATGGATGAAGAGGTACAAAATTATCGACCTACATTATTTAAAATCATTTATATTATTATTTTCTGTATCGTAAATTAACTCTACTAAAAAAATATACAGGGCACAAAGATTCAAGCAGTCGTATGGAATGAAGACATACAATGACTGGAAGGGTTGCTTCAAATTCAAAAACAATATTCCATTACTAATGGTTTGGTCAAGGGAGTGAATGATGCTTACACAACAGTTCACGACAAAATGGAGCTTTCATTCAATAAATACACAGAGATCGTTGAACGAGACCGTAATTTCAAATTCCCGTCATCATTCTACAAATTCACCTCTTTTGATGATTTGCTCTCTCAGACAGAGGACGATAAAGCATATGGTATTTATAACTAATAAAAATATTTCGATAAATCAATGGTACAATTTTTTATATTATCTTATTTCTAATACTCAACCATACATATGTCATAGCATTTGTTATAAATGTGAAACAAATGAAGACAATTACAAAAGCATCAAACTCGACGAAAATGAAGCTGCGTGATATCACACTTCGAGATACAAAGTATGCAATCTATACTTCAAAATATCGATTCAAAAACAAACTTACTTAAACTTTACTCTCATATTTCTCATCTTTATGCATCGTCATTAATATTAAATAAAATATTACTATTTCTTATTTATGACAGCTTTCAATTAATCAAATTCACTCTATGGGGAGACTTAGCAGAGAATGAAGGCGAAAAACTAAGCGAATTAACAACAAAATTTCCTATAGTAGCAATTTCTCAAGCCAAACGTTCATCCTACGAAGGTAAAATAATATTTATCATCTCGCAAACAATTAATTAAAAGACTACTAACTCAAAATTAAAAAAAAAAATCCTTTACAGGGGAGTATACCTTGAGCAGTGTATGAAAGACTACAATTCAGATTGACCCCGATATCATACAAGCTACCGAATTAAAGGAGTGGTTAGACAATTTCTTTAAACAAAAATATTAATTCTCCCTTACATGTATTAATATCCAAAATGTCAATTACAGGTTGTCAACCTCATCATCTTCCACACATTTCAACAAATTTTCTTCACCTCACCAAAAAATAATTAACAATGCGGACACGGTTTCTATTCGTGATATTATTAATGGAATCCCATCAACTACTGAGGTAATGATTCAATTACTATGATTCCTTTTACGTTTCAAATATCCTTAATTTAATAAAATAACATATCCATTTTTTGACGAACCACAGAATCTATTATGTTCTTTCGTTGGAATGATTATGGAGGTTAGAAACAAAGAAAATCCATGGTATGATGCCTGCAATATATGCAACAAAAAAGTCACAGTTCAAAATGGAATTGGCACATGCTTAAATTGTGGTTCTTCAAATACAAATTACACAACAAGGTAAATTAATAAGTTCAAGAATCTTTCAATATTAATGATAAATCTCATATATAAAACTTTACTAATACATTATTCAAAAAAATATAAGGTACTTACTTCAGTTTGTCGTCCAAGACGAAGATGAAAGAGCATCAGTGACACTATTCGAGGAAGCAGAAGCATTCATTGGCTGCAACATTACAAATTTCATCGCTTCTAAAGATAAGGTATTATCATTCTTATTTACAATTCAAATTCATACATTTATTCAATTACATCGATAACATGTATATTTACTTAAGATTCATATAAATTATATGGTTTACAGAGGGAATTCTACACTCAGAATATGTTCGAAACTTATATACGTGCATTGGCAAAATATACAGATTCTACATTAAAGGGAAAGCGCTTAAAGCAAACGATCGAAGACTTGCACGTTTTGTAGCTCGGAAGGTTGAAGAAAAAGAAGAACCACAGAATCCTAACAAACGTCAAAAGCAACAGATTTGACGATTACATTTCAATTTCTTACCCTTATGCAGTTTACATTTCATAGAACTTTGATTTATGGATATTGATTACATAACTACATGGTTCGTTACTTAATTTAATTAACTATCCTTAATTTTAAAAGGAAAATTGTAATTCATACATTATTATTCAAGATTTAATTCATATAGACAACTATGGGAACTCACCCACACGTGCAACGCACGTGGGCACATCTAGTATTACTTAAAAAGAAGCAACATCTTTAAAAGTGATCATATGACCAAATTATCCTCATAAGGTATGAAATTCCGCTTCTGACCTCAAACTTAATTTCATCCACTACTTTTCTCTGTCATAACCATGTTTTTACCCTCTTCCTATATCCCCACAATCAATTACCCTCCTTTTTTTCTCTTCTCTCTCATCAAAACACTTTTGTCTTCCTCTCTCTCCCCCAAACCCGACATCACATGTATTTACTTTCCATAATTTTCCCCCAACTTCATCTCCTCCGAAAGCTTCCATCTTCCCCCACCCATCAAACGACTATAATCCATCGAAAAGCCCATCAATAATTTTTAAATGGTACAAAACCCTAGAATCATATCTAATCCCCATTAAATTATCACCTTCTCAGTCATATGCATCCACTCATAAAAGCACCCGTATAACTTTTTCTCTCTTTAATGGGTACTCCCCCTAACGCCATTCTCCTTCAAGCCTTTATGTCACCACTCTTTCCTATTCCCCAACATTTGATGTCTTATCTCCCAGATGGTCGATGAAATATTGTGGAGCAACGATTGCGGATGGTGAGAATAGAACAAATCTTGTAGATGAAAACATTTCAACTACGGCATATGGCAGACCGAATATCTGGGTATTCTCCTCCTTATTTTCTCATTTATGTAGACTACCTCTACAAATCCCCATTTATAGATGGTTATCTCGCCTCAAGAGAGGCAACAACAATGTTGGTTCAAGTATTTCTCCCCTTATAATTTCAGTTAGATTAGAAAATATAAATTTCAACTCTTTATATATATATATATATATATACAAGCATTAATGTCGTCTGATTCCTCTTCTTTTTTTTTAAGATTCATCTGATTTCTCTCATAATTGTATGATTTGTTGTAGTTTTTAAGTGTGGGATATAGAGAATCTGAGTTCACACTACGGTATTCTTCTCAGGTACCTTCTATCAATACCTTATAATAAACTATATTAATTTATTTGAGATATCATTGATAATTTAAATTGTGTTTTACATGTAATTTCATTATTATTTCCCAATCAAATCAATAATAATATTCTTATATGTTTAGTAATTAATTTTGGTCTCATATGTACTTACATTACAAGATGTTAACAAATTAAATACACGAAGGGTTCTTTGAAACTCATAGTCATGGTCAAGTAAAGGCCATGAACCCTAGCTTGGCTATAATGTTTTGGATATTTGGTGCTTAATTCTAATTAGGATAAGCTTGAGGTTATTAGATTTTGAACTATAATATATTTTTTTTTGGATACCATTCAATTGTACATATACATGTATATAGTACACCATGCATACTCAATTTTTTAGTTCATTCAAGTAAGGGTGTATCATTTCTTTGGTTTTCCTTTTTCTGTTCAGGTAGTTTTATTTCTGTTGTTCTTTTTGTGATTGCTCATTTTATCTAATTTTTTGTCATACATAATACACCGACAACAATCTTTGATAATATCTGTACCAACCAGTGGACTGAAATGTCTCATTTTTATGCTATATATATATCAATCCCCAAGTTCTCAAATTTCCTCTGCATCAATTTCCCAAATATAGAACTAATATATGTTGGTTATAATTTTACTTATAATGCAATAGATGAAAGATTTAATGTCAACAATGAATAAAAGTAATGGTCAGTTTGGTATAACATATTTCTTTAGCATATTGATTTTACCCCATTGATTATACAATAAAGGATAACTATTTTGGTTTCGAAATTAACGTTGAGGCACGTTGGTTCTTATCAAGTTTAGTAAAAGGTTGATTTCTGGCCGGGGAAAATAGCACAAATATAGAAGTCTTCGTATTATATGTAGGGAAACATTATTATTTAAATATGAATGACATATTTGTTTGTTCAACTTTGCTTATATACTCAAGTATCTTTATATTTCATTTGAGAACATTCAACTTGTTAGAGGTTTCTATGGACGTATTGTTGATGCCTGCAAAATCGTATTTAACCGGACTTAATAAATGATTAAGTATAACAGGGCACATCCTAAATGTAACATTTGATCAACTAAATAAACATTATAGAAATAATAAAATTAATGCTTCCAAATTTATAGAGAAGAGGAAAAATGATTGCCACCAACCAAACAATTTTAATTGTTGTTATATTTGTGATAACTAGTTTTTTTTGAAAATGTGTACTTTTTTACATATGCAATCATAAAGATTTTGTTTAGTTTGTATTGGTGAGTATGAATGACTAATAAGAATGTAGCAGTTGTTCACATCTTAAATTATTCTGGTGGGAAGGCCACAAAGTTATTATTTTTTGTGAGTGATTTCTATGTTGAATGACTCTATGATTAGTTAAAACATACTCCCTCTATCCTAAATTAGTAGTCCTGCTTTCCTTTTTAGGTTGTCCCAAATTAATAGTTTACTTTTGTTTTTTGGACATAATCAACGGGTCAAATTTTACGATAATGAGCAAGGCTTGATCGTAGATATCGATTGAGCGTATTCTTAAAATTTGGGATTTTCAAATGACGACAATTGATTTGTGATGCAGGTAGTAGTATTTTTTCAAGTGATTTATATTACATATAGGACTTTTCTTTTGCTCTCACGCATAGATGTGTTTATCAATATGTGAGATCTTGGGTTTAGTTTGCCTTTTTGTATTGCTGAGTATGAATGACTAATAAGAATATAGCGATTGTTACCATCTTAATATTATTCTGGTTGGAAAGACAATGAATTATTGTTTTTAGTGAGTAATTTATATGTTGAATGTCTCTACCCCATTGGTTAAAACATAATATTTTTTCAAGTGATTTATATTATATTTTGGACTTTTCTTTTGCTCTCATGCATACATGTGTTTATCAGTATAGGAGCACAAATGTTATGTCGCTTTATTTTCTATATGATTAGTTGACACAATAGTTTTGAGTGATTGTATGTTTAACTCATTCAAAATTGTACTTTTATCATAGAAAAGTTTCTCAGGTTCTTTTTAGATTATTGCGAAAAATTATTTTACGATAAAAGGTGTGATATTGACATGCTAATAATAACAACCTTGAGATATTGTATTAGTTAATTATCTTATACTCTTCGATTTCATTACCTATTTCTAGGTGAGATTGGTGAAAATTTAAATTGGATGAAATGATTAATTTAGAATAATTTTGTGATATTTAAAATTCTATATAAATTTAGGATAATTTTTTGATATTTGAACTTCTCTCGACTTTTGGATCTTAGTTGAATTGTCTAATTACCATGAAAAGTGGGGAATGGGTAGGAAATTAACCTTGGTAGACAAAGTTCATGATTACTTTTTTTTATTTTTACCTCAATAATTTATTTGTAAATGTTGGTCCACGATAAGTACCATCAAGCAATTGTCACACTTTTTTATGGGGCAAAATTTATTGATAGGGGTGTTTAGTTGGAACTTTCATCAATTACAAAAAAGAGTAACAATGGTTCTTACTCAAAATTGGTCTTGGTTTAACTAACTTTTATTCATAATTTATTATATTCGTATTCTTATCATCACTAATTGTTAACTTTTTCCATAGGCTATTATGCATTCTTGGCACATTTGAGGGCTATATATTTGCATTACAAAATTGTTCAAGTTCTACATGAAATGCAACGCATTGAAGGATTCTGATCGCAAGGTTGAACATTTCATTGCACACAAAGTAGAAGAAGCTAATGAAACAAGCCTAGGTAATAAACATTAAAAATAACAAATTTGAGCTCCTGAATTGGACTGCTATGAAATCCATGGTTTATCACATGCGTTCTTGGATTTTTAATAGTTTTTTACTGCCTAAGTTTTGGAATTTTATTGTGTTAAAACTATATTTTTATTCAGTCGGACATTTCTTTTTATTACAATCTTTTGAACGTATTTATCGAAACAAAATATCATTGGTATATATTTTTTAGGTGGTAATGAATGTGAGTCCTTAAGATGCTTTTTTTTGCTTTCTATATTTAAATTGACTATCCAAATTTGATTACTCGTGCAACGCACGTGGGCACACCTAGTATATATATAAATGTGTGTGTGTGTGTGTGTGTGTGTGTGTGTGTGTTGATGACAATAGTATATGCACATGGTATTGATCATGGTAGTCACATATTGAAGCCCTGGATTTTGCTAAGAACGAAAAATCTTCCACTCATAATATATTTTCGAAATATGATTGCGGTTAGGATTCTACAATCAGGGGAGTTAAATTAGGCAAATTTGTCTTTTTGTATTTAAAAAAATCTGAGGGCCTATTTCATTAGCAACTATAATTTTGTCTTTCGTGTTTAAACATAATTCTGATAAGAATTTGCATTTGACACAACAGTTTTTAAATACCGAATTATAATTTTTATGTGTTATAATAAAAATATTCATAAAACAATAAAATAGTGTTTTCTAAATTACGTTTGTTATTTTTCAATTCAGAATTATTCATTCTTAATATTTGTATGCATTTATACCTTAATATATAATATTCATACATAATGCATTAATATGTGTGTAAATCTAATAATTAAAAAACATATATATGTACACAAAATTACACACACACACACACACACACACACACACACACACACACATATATATATATATATATATATATATATATGAGTGCAAGAAATCACAAATAATAATTCTAAAGAGCAAAGGCATTAAAAGAGTAAGAAATGGCCACAACACACAATATTTACGGGGTTAGACAACTGCCCATGTCTAGTGAGGATCTCTCATTTTTTATTAATTCTTCAGAGGTTCAAAATTGCATGCCCCATTGCCCCAGGAGGAGGGTCCTATTTATTGTAATAGAAGTAATTGAACATTACACAAACTATTCTAACTCCTTATTGGCTTGTTGGTGATTCTTGTTTATCTCCTCTAAGAATGTAGGTAACTAAGATGAGTGTTCATAATTATCTACGTGATATATTCTCGTATTTATCCAAGCGATATTAAATTTAATTTGGCAATCACATTAGGCATGTTTGGACTACCGAAAGTTAGGCCTTTATGGTTTTGCAGCCATATTAACCCATGAAATTCTTTATCAAAGATGGACCGATGAATTTTATATCCTTTGTTGGCCCAAGTTGAGCACAAAGCTCGATGTGTACTCGAACATATCCGTAATTATTCTAAACATCAAGGGCATACTGGTCCTATGCAGAAAAATGAACTGGCAAATTTGATCTTGAGTCCTGTTCCTTAAGATTGAACACTTAGAATTCGATCTTCACTCTTTCCAAACTTTGTATCGTCAATTTTATTCATTCTTCTCTTGCTCAAAAAAACTTTCTGCAACTCATGTTTTCTCGATTCATTTTGTAAGTTTTCTTTGTCCTTGCTTGCTATTTCCATCTTCGTAATTCCTTCTGTTTATATTCATTACGTAGTCTTCTTTCACTCTTTTCTTCTTTGAAAATGGTCTACACTATCAATAAGAGGACCTTGTGAGAGTATAGGAAAACTTACTCAATTCCACCTTAGGTTATGATCAAATTTTCCACCGTGCCTAGAAATTGCATCGCTATTGAGGGTGTCCATTGGATCCATACTATCTTAGTACCGAGAGGGGAATAACATTTCCTTCCAAACCAACTTTTTTTAAAATTTTGTGAGTTTTTTTATGTCTCTCCTGCCCAATGTGCCCAAAATACATGGAAGATTATAAATGGAGTTCACAAAATAAACGAATTGTATGTGACCAACATAGGGATCGCTAAAATTGGATTTTGTTATTCTTGATCCCACACAACAGATGTTATTTTATGCCTGAAGGCAAGGAAGGCTAACACAGCTTTAGTAGTTAACCTTCCTAATTCCAACAAAGAGTATTGGGATTGGGGTTTTATTGCCTGAAATTGATAGTATCCTCTTCTCCCAGATGGCGAGTAATACCAAGGGTTTTTGTTCTCAGAATGAGGGAGTGATATAAGTTAATACTTTATTTTTTATGCTTTTGAATTCTCTCTTGATTGCATGGTTGCTGATAAAATTTCTTCTTTTTTTCAAGCAACTCGATCGAAGGAAAAAAAACTCTCTTACCCATATTAAGTTCTTCTTGAGTTCATGAATTCTACTCGAAGTTTTATAGCTCGTCCAGTAGACACAATTCTTGACCTTTCACTTCCTTCGACAAGTGAGGAAGCTTCTACCTCATTCTCTTTAAAATCTTTAAACGTTAAGCTCATTTTTTCCGAGGAAGGAGACTCAATGGCTCCTAATAGAAGAATATTATTGATTGATGATGAAGATGTCAATCCCCCCCCCCCCCCCCACCCCCCACCCCCAAACACCAAGTACTTAAAGAGGATCGAACAAGAGGGCTCTTCTGCCACTTAATCAGATTTATCAGTCCGAGAGAAAGGAAAGAATAACAAGTCCCCTTCTTCTATGATTTTTCATCCCTCTAGGAAGGGTAACCACCACACCTCTATGAGAATTTCGCAGGTGATGTCGGTGAAGAGGGCAATGCTCGCCTCTGATCGTGAGCAGATCAAATAGTTGTCATATAACTAGCTTCCATCCCATGCTACTCGAGCGTTATCTTTGGTAAGACAATAAATTCTATTTATTCTATTGTGAAGTCATTGGATTCTATTTGTTGTGTTTCTAACATGCCTTATGTTTACCTATTTATAGTTTGTGGCAGACTTTGTCTCCATCTTAGATAGCCACTTAGATCAATAAAAAATAAATCATGATCTGATGGTGGCCTTGACAAGTCCAAGGAGGCCCTCACTACTTCTAAGAGGATCAATGATGAGGAGAAGAAGTCCACCGACAATGTTATGTGCACACTGAAGAGAGGTCATGACAAGATTAAGGTCGCCAACGACCAACTTGTGGTCGAACGTGATCAATTTGAGGAAAGACCATGAATATCTTTTAGCGACCAAGGAGGCCAGCCATAATAAAGGTTACACCAAAGCCTTCGAGGATGATAAGTGCCAAGTTTAGTACATCAAAAAGTCCAGCTTTAAGAAGGTCTGCCTTGTTAAGGGCAAATGTCCCTGCTGACTCTGAGCTTTTTGTGCACATAACCCTGGTTTAACTCCATAAGTTAATGAGGAGGCTACCACGGATGCTCCAGTCGACCATACTTCTTCTAGAGTTGCCAACAGCAAAGCCCTAGAGACCTAAGAGCAGGTGAAGAGAAAGGAAACTTAGTTAGGAATTATTAGCTAAAATACTTTTGTATTTTTCCTTTGGTCTCTGTTAGTAAGGGTTTTGCCCATTTTGATTATTAGTGAAAGAATTTTATAAATTTCAATTCTGTTTTGAATTATTGTTGAATACTCCTTATTTATTCTTACTTCTGTAGTCTACCAACATTTCTGATGATACTCCCTTTTTTTCTAGCAATCTCGACGGCATCCTTGGTCGGGATCCAAGTGCTCAATCTCGTTATGAATTTATATTTACTCGCAAGGATCCGAAGAAGATGAATGATGCCTAAAAAGACCAATTTACCCTAGTGGTTAAGCTAAAAGATGATGTAAAAGATGATATATGGTCACTCTCACAGAGGATGAAGTGAATTCCTTGAAAGAGCAACTTATTGAGGTGGAGGATATTAGGGGCGTTGGGGACCTTATCGAAACTAAAAATGACCCCTAAGAGGAAACTTATTGAGGCAGAGGATGGCTGCCAAAGGTCTCATGGCATAATGATGGGCCTCTTTTGCGACATCATCAAACTGCGCAATCTTTTCAGGATAGGTCCACGAACTGCATGGTATGCTAGTTATGAGGAAGGGTGGATGGACGCATGCATCAGGTTAGATGAGGCAAAGCAACTAGCTTGTAAGCATGGTTGGATAAATACCTTGGGACTCTCAGTTTTTATATGTGTACCAAGTTAATTGTCCGGCTTACAGGCATCCACCCTTTGGAAGTAAAGAAAGTTGGGTCTTGTTAGATGTCATTCCTCTCCAATTGTCCAAGGACTACTTTTTTTCTCATGAGAGTGATGATGAGTTCAGACCAAACCCCGATGATACCTAAAAAAGAGTTATCTTTGCTGCTCTTGCCAGCTGATAATAATTTGAGTCTCCTTTTTTGTACCTTTATTGTTGTGAAGGATCTTCTTGTAACTTATAACTTTTTGTAACAAATTGTTTATTTAATATCATCATTTTTCATTTCCCCATTCCATTATGGAAAGCATGTATTTTATTGTCTTGTCGTACCTTTTAGGTTGTCTCGTCACACTACCTTAGGCCTAGAAAAGACTATAGAAAAAATTCACCTGGTTTTAGGGCCATCTCGTCACACTATTCAGTGCCCCTTTGGTTTTTTGTTTGCCTAGGCAATTCATTAGGTCTTTGTGTTTTTCATGATGAAGACCTGGAGACCATATGTTTGATTGTAATTAACCAATTCGCAATTGTAATTAAGCTAAGGTAATGTTGATTGATACTATGATCGTTAATATAAAATGTAATTGTTCCATTTTGGAACAATGTTAAGCATCTAACTGAACCACTTGGGCATTTATTAAAAATGTTGCATCAAACCGCGAGCATCGTAAGTTCTGAAATAAAAATTTGCAAAAACTAATTAAGCTAGAAATATCTTAAGCAAGTGTGAACTCAAAAATAAAACTTCTCGAGATTAATTGCATTCCAAGCCCTCTCCCTGCCCTCCATTATTTCCAAATGATAGGCTCCTTGCAGATCATTTTTTATCACCTTAAATAGTCCTTCCCAATTAGGTCCCAACTTGTGATCTGAAGGTTTTTTTACTCTGTCGAGGGCTTTTCTGAGGACATAGTCGACATAAAATTTTCTCAGATTGACACCCTTCTTGTATTACTTAACTAATTGTTGTTGGTAGGAGGATAGTTTTATCATGACATGTTCCCTTCGTTCTTCTACTAGGTCAAGTCCAGCACTCATAGCTTCGTTATTCAAACCTTTCTAGACAATGGTGGACCTCATGGTTGACAGACCAGCTTCCAGAGGGATCACAACATACATCCCACATATAGGACTATAAATCAGGATAGCTGAGCCGAACTTGAGATTGTGGAGGCTCGGCCCGAATTACCTTATCCATTCTTAAGTCCGAGCTCATCCCGGACTAAACTTTTCCACCTTAGCCCGAACTCAGCTAAAAAATATTACAGGCTTCGAGCACGATTTCGGGCAGGCCCAGTTTTAATTTTTTTATTAAAAAAAAGTTTGAATTAGTATTTTTTTTCTTGTATTTCTATCATAGAGAAAATGTACATACTAAAATCTAATTGATATTTCATAAAATAAAATATATAATTATAAAAGGTAATAAATTAAAATAACGGAAGTAAGAATCAAAACCTACAAAGGCCAATTAAATTTCAGACATATAAAGTTAGTTAACATAATATGTTATATTGTATAAAATTATTTATTTATATATTCAAAGTTTGAGCATTGAGCCCAATTCGGGCTTGGCAAAGTTCGGCTCAAGCTAGGCCCAAAATCTATTCGGGCTTGAAATTTTGGCCCAGGATTAGCTTGGCTCAAAATCAAATAAAGCTTAACTCAAAAATAGCGGGTCGAACGGGCGAGCTTCAGGCTTGCCCAACACAATTTATAGGCCTACCCATACGTTAAAGTAAAGGGTGTTTCCCTAATAGGCCTCTTAGGTGTAGTACGATATGCCCACATAACGTGGGGAATCTCATCCACCAAGCTCCCTTTACCTTTTATATTCTCTTTTTCATATCGTCAAGCATAGTTTTGTTGGAAGCCTCTGCATAGCCATTGCTTTTGGGGTAGACCATAAAACTGAAATGTTGTTTAATGCCATGGTCATCCCAGAAACCTTGGAAAGGTTCACTTTAAAACTGTATGTAATTGTCCTTGATGATTGTCTTGGGTAGCCCAAAGCGTGTTATAATGTTCCTCCAGATGAATTTGATCATATCGGTATCTTTGATGTTTGCTAGTGGCTCTGCTTCAATGCACTTTGTGAAGTAATCTGTGTCGACCACTAGATACTTGGGATTTCCTGGTGCTGTTGGGAGAACATCTAACCCCCACTAGGCGAACAACCACGGACTAGTTAGTGACTTCAAGTTACTGATTGGTTGATGAATCATGGGGGAAAACTTTTGACAATTTTCGTACTACTGAATATAAGTTCTTGTGTCTTTCTGCATATATATCCACCAATACCCTTCTTTGATTTCTCAAAAATCAAGAGAACTTACTCTCGCGTGGTTTTCACAAATCCCATTGTATAGTTCATAAATAACTTAGTCGACATCATTTAAATACACGCATTGGAGGTAAGGTCATGTGAACGACCTTCTATAAAGTTTTCCTTCAGGACCTAGATAAAATCACTTAGCTTTTACCTAGACTTTATGGGCATTCTTTTTGTTGATCGGCAAGATATCATTCTACAGATAGGTAATTATCGAATCAATCCAGTTCGGGATTTTTTTCGCGACAAGAATGTGCTTAGAGACCATTGGCTTCATTATGCTAGGTTTGTCGATTAATTCCACTACAATGTTCTCCATATATTGGAGTCCATTATTGATCTTAGGGTTGTTAAGGAATCAGCATGGTTATTATGCCCCCGGAGAAATTGTTAAATATTCAGCTCCTTAAATTTTGACATCAAGTCATGAGCCCCCTGATGGTATGCCACTATCCTGTCATCCTTAGTGTTGAAGTCCCCAGTTACATGGTTGGGCACAAGCTTTGAATCGTAATATACATCAAGGTGACTTACTACCAATAAATGAGCCTTACGTATTCCGATGATGAGGGTTTCGTACTCATTCATTTTGGATGCTTCAAAGCATAACCTTATTCTTTTATTGATCATGACGATGGTGTGACGAGCACAATCCCTACTCCTTTTAGAGTAAAAGGTGCCATCTACGTACAATGATCATTTTCTGGATTGGTTAATCTTATATAAATTTAGTTGATCATCAATTTGCTGGTCACTAGGTGCTTCTTTAACCACAAATTCTACAATAAATTCAACTAATACTTGCCCCTTAATCATTGTTTTTGGTTAAAATTGTATGTCGAACCTCCCAAGTTCAATTGACCATTTGGACATATGTCCAGATATGTCGACTTTACGAAGAATAACTTTGAGGTAAAATTATATGACGACTATAATTGAATGATCCTCAAAGTAGTGTTTTAACTTATGCGACGCGATAACCACAGAATATGCCAGTATTTCTAATGGGAGGTAGCATCTGGTGTAGTAAACTAGGGACTGTCGTCCTTCCTTTTCATAAACTATGGCTAAACTGATCGTGTGACTTGAAACTTCTAGGCAGAGATATAGAGGGTCTCTCTAATTAGGTATGACTAGCAGAGGAGCTCTACTCAGATAGGATTTAATTTCTTTAATGGCCTTTGAGCATTCACAATTCCAGGTGAGGCCTTTGTCCTTCTTTAGTTGTTCAAAGAATGGTCGACACTGCTCTGATGACTCGAGATGAAACGGTTTAAAGCTTCCAACATCCCAGTTAGCTATTGAATCTCGGGCAGTGTCCTTAGAGGCTGAATGTCGTTGATCGCGATAATTTTTTCATAGTTATCCTCAATCCCTCTTTTGCTGACCAGGTAGTTAAGAAACTTTTGGACTGGACACCAAAGGAGCATTTGCTCGCATTAATCTTCATTTGGTAGTGCCTGAGAATTCTAAATATCTCTGTTATGTCATTAACATGATCATCTTTGCACCTACTTTTGACGAGCATATTGTCAATGTACACTTTCATTGTTTTACCTAACTATTTTTTAAACATCTTGGTGACCAATCTCTGGTACGTGGTCCCAATGTTTTCAGGCCAAAAGGCATGACCTTGTGACAGTACAAGTCCAGGGAAGTTATAAATGGAGTATAATCTTTGTCGGGAACGTATAGTAGAATCTGGTGGTACCCTGAGTAGGCATCCAGAAAGCTCACCCGCTCATGGGTTACTGTGGTAATGCCCAATTGATCTATCTTCGATAGAAGGAAGCTGTCTTTGGGACAAGTCATACTAAGGTCAGTGAAATCCACACATACTCTTTAGTTGTTGTTGCTCTTTCATACCCCCACCGAATTTGAGAGTCATTTTGGGAATTAAACTTCTCTAATGGACCTTGCCTCCAAAAGTTTCCATACCTCGTTTTCCACTCAGATGAGCCTTTTATGTGATCGATAAAAATGTTGGGTCAACGTGTAGTTAATGGCATGTGACTCTGGGGTTAATCCTCAGCATGTCATACGATTCTTGTGCAAATACATCTAGGTTTTTCTTTAGAAAAGTAATCAATTCCTTCCTTTCTTGGCCAAACATTATTTTGCAGATTAGAAATTTCCTTTCTGGCCGTCTCTCATTAAAAGCTACTTCATCTAGTCTTTCCACGACTTTATCTATGGGGTTAACTCTTGTCTCTTTTACCCCTAGTCTACCATACTTTAGTTGTTATTTGGATTGAGTGGCTCCATTCTGAGATGTTTAGGGGATGACTTCCTTCTCTTTATTCTTTTTGCTTAGTCCTAATGGCAATAATGTAACACTTTCGAGCAATGGCTTGATCGCCCCTGATTTCCATTATTCCCCGCTCTGTAATACACTTGAGTTCTTTATGGTAGGTTGAGGGCACTGCCCTCATGGCGTGCATCCACTCTCTTCCAAGTTTGGCATGGTAGGGTGAATCAATGTCCACCATCTTTCCAGCGAAGCTGACAAGTGGAACGATGGCTTCTTATAGGCCTGCTAACTTTAGTTTAAGCTTGTGAAAAATCTCCAAGTACATTATTAAAAAAGAGCTACCTTGATCCACTTCCACATCCCAGCATTCAATCTTGAAAGTGATTACTAGTGCAACATGGTGGGGGCCTCACCCCAACCAAATCGTCTTCCGTGAAGACTATGTGCCTGTTGCTATCCACATCATCTGGTCGCCTATTTTTGCTAGCAAGGCATATGGCGGGGTCAATCTAAAAGGCCTCGATTACTGTCCTGACCATCTTGAGTTCCATCTGAACTGTGTTGCCTGGATCTGCTTAGGGTCAGATGCCCCATGAATAACGAAAAACTCGTTCCCTACTTCATTGTTCAAAATGTAATCCGATTTTAGGCCACCGTTGGTAGCGACCTGATCAACTTTCTTTTCAATGTACTCACCCAAATGCCCCACATGGGCTAACTCCTACAGATGGAATTTTAAAGCCTTGCAATTCTCTGTCTTCTGTCCGTTCTCCTTGTAATGGGCACACCTGAGCGTTATTCCTCTTGTTCGGATCACCTTCCATCTTCTTCGGACACTTAAAGAATTATTGGTCCTTGATCTTGCTTAGGAATTCATAGATTGGTTCCTTAAAACTATATTAACGGTCTGAAAAGCCCTCGATGAGTCTGCCTTGTTCCACTTTCTGTCTCCTCCGTCTTACTTTTTGTTCCCCTTCTTCGGGGTATTTTTGTTATCGATTTCTTTGGTCGCCTTTGCGCTGCTTGTTTTTTCCTGGTTGAGGTTGACCACGCCTTCCACTTGTGAGACCCCGCCTAATTAAATACCGAGTGATAAGGCCTTCATTAAATTAAAACAAAATTTACAAATTGGTTCACTCTTAACATCACTGTCGAAACCAAATAAATTACTAATCACCAATTTATTAATTGAGCCGGCACCAAATTTTATCTCGCATTAAACAAACAAATAATAATATGCGAAAAAATTGAATTGCAACATTCACACAATACTAGAGTCCAAAACATCTCAAGTAAATAAATAAATAAAGTCTTGCCGAATAAACCATCGGCTAAAAATCCCAAACCAAATAATGAATCCAACTGAGAAAAATCTGAATACAAGTCTGAACAGAAATATTGAATGAATAAAGTCTAACTGGGCCAACACACCTAAATGAAATATTGAAATACTGTTAAGAGTTCCTACACTAGGAATGAAGGAATAATGCCTCTAATCAAAACCCTGCAAGCCTCCACAGTGCTGCATCCATACATCCCTATACAGAATTATCAAGTTTGGCATCCCTATCGTAGGAGACCTAAAAGTTTTTGAAGAGATTTTATAGCAAGGGTTAGCACCCAAAACAATTTAAAAATATTTTGCAAGTATTTATCATAATTAAAAATCAGTTATTGATTACACATGTTAGGTTTACGTACACTCTCTTGAGTCACCTCACCTCTCAACTATTGTCCACATCTCTACTTAGCCCACCAAGCTATTTGACAAAGCTAACTATACTTAAGTATTTCTCAAAATGAACACGTCTATTTTCCCGTACCATCCATACAGTGCTTTACCCGATAGTTAATGTTTCTAATGTGTTATAATAGTTGAAATTATCATTTCACTTATCATATCTTTATTCAATTAATTAAGTTTTGCTACTTAATTCGTTCGTTAGATATGCACTGTCTAACTATTTACTGTCACCCGTAAGTAGAATATTCACAATGGTTCATATATATTTATCTTGATAATATATATATCATTACGGCGTCTCTCAAAAGGACCACCGTGAAACATGGGCGTACTCTGCTATAAGTTCAATTACCTCTCGTACTGAATGGGGACAAATGATTTGGTACATCTCTTCGAACCAAATAATCAAATAACAAGCAGTGGAGGCAGACATAGTTCTAAGCTTTTAGGCTATACACATACCTAACGTACCTAAATGACCTGCCGGACACACTAATACATGACACATAGTGAGCCACCTTAAGTTTTATGTCCTGGAGCACAAATCCAGACCTCCTTGGAATCGACATGGTAGGATCGCCCACTGCGCGAGAACCATCTGTAATAGCAGGTAGCGTAGGTATGTTAACGTATATCATCAATCATATAATAGGTACACACACAACCTATATATATTCAGCAAGTATTCACACACCCAATTATCATCATTTGTACGTAGTATATATCACTCGAATACTCACCGTACTTTTAATTTACGATTGTTCTCGCTATCGTATTTAATTGAGTATTATTATCTACTCTAAGGGCCCCAGTTACCCCTTATTCCATTTCCGTAGCTAAGTCTTCCTTACTCTGTTGGTTAATATAAAAGCTCACTCACGCTTTCCCGTAATTATATTCTCATTCTTAAGAATTAATTATGTTATCGTTTAATCCCGTTTAATCATCGTCTTAATTCTCTCGGCAAGACTTATTCCCATCACCCTATCATGGCCCACTGTAATATAATAAATCCCTCATTATATTCTAACAGTGTCCCAAAAGTTTTTCTGACAACAATTTAGGAGTTCTAGGCTTAA
Organism: Sambucus nigra; assembly: GCA_949130495.1. Lineage (NCBI taxonomy): Eukaryota > Viridiplantae > Streptophyta > Magnoliopsida > Dipsacales > Adoxaceae > Sambucus > Sambucus nigra. The sequence goes on along the minus strand of OX422211.1, from coordinate 460,329,400 downwards.
AAGGAAAACTTTCATGTTCTCTGGGAAACCGAATCGACTCGCGCAGGAGGCCGAATTGATTCTCCTTTCCGAATCGATTCGACTCTTGGCCGAATCGATTCGGAAACCTTCTGTTTCATCTTCTTCCTTACGCAAGTGCACTTTTCACCATTTTTACTCCCATAACTTCCATATTTCTTCACCAAACTTGAAACCAATTATCCCTAACCATTTCTACTTGCATTAGCATGATTTCTAACGTAAACACAACATCAAAACCTTATAAATTTCATTCAAGAAGGGATTTAATCATCTAATCCTCAAGAACCCTAGGTTTTCATATTCTGCATTAACATTCAACATAAAACCAAATTAAATTCGTGGATAATAACACATAATCGCTAATTTATTATCCTCTACTGATATTAAATCCTTATACATGCGATTCCTATCCAAACATGTATTTAAATCATTATTTTCTTCCAAAAATTAACAATTTCATCACAACATAGGTATTATAACTTCAAAATATTTGCAAATAAACACTTGCCTTTTATCTGTATGGTTTGATTTTGTGTCTTGTAGTTGGGTTTGATTATTTCCTCTTGTAATCTTCCTTCCCAAGATGTTTGTGGTGCAAGAGCCCACTTTGATTCTTCAAGAACTCTCCAAAAGCCCTAAGAATGGTCTCTCCTTATTCTCTAAGGACTGCTATTTGTTCTTGGTATTTCTAACTCTAGCCCCTTCTATCTAACATCTAATATAAGATTACAAAATTCGTAGGTCTCTTTACCCTATTTTACAAAATGACCAAAATGATCCCGTAGGGTGCTGGTTTAGTCCAAATATGCCCCAGTATCAAATTACCACCTCCAGGTATACTTTTTTTACTATTTCATCCCTTTTGGAATCATTTGTGACCTCGAAATCATCATCTAAGTCACTCTACATAATCATTCCTTCTCGACCTCAAATTAGTCTACACGTTACTCCCAGCTGAGATAATTCTAATTACGCCAATATCGCTCACTAATAATTTCCATACGTTATTTACTATTCACTTAGTAAATTTACTTCCTAATATTAATCATTATCTCTCTCTTGAATAATATTTAATAGACACATTATTACTCAATTCAATTAAATTACTTTTTTCGCGTAATTTAAAATAAAACTAATTAATTACCGACTTACTTGGATTCAAATACACAGATATATGAGGTATTACATACTTCCCCTTTACAAAGGAATATCGTACCCGAAATTAGGTCATATATGTGGTAAACAACTTTGGTTACTGCTCTCGCATGTCATCCTCCCACTCCCAAGTAGACTCATCAACACTATGGTGTCCCCACTGAACCCTGACTAGTGGCACCACTTTGGATCACAGTTTATGTTCACTACGATGTAGAATAGCCATAGGTCTCTTCTCATACGATACGTCTGGATGTAAATCAATCTCCATGAGTGGAATGTGCCAGAAAGCTCTCTCTCTCCTCTTGTACTTCTTCAGCGACGCTACGTGGAACACATCATGTATTAACTGAAGATCCTCCACTAAACCAAATCTATATGCTACCGGTCCACTCTCTCTATGATAGGGAAAGGGCCCACATACCTCGGCGCTAACTTCCCCTTCTTACCGAACCTCATGACCCCATTCATGGGAAAAACACGAACCAACACCTGTTCCCCAACCGCTAACTCCACTTGCCTCCGATCGACATTTGCATAACTTTTTTGCCTATCTTGAGCAATCTGAATACGTCCCTGAATTAGCTCGATCTTGACAGTCGTCTCTTGTATCATCTTTATCCCCAATAACTTGTTGTCTCACACCTTTATCAAGCAAGAAGGCGAACGAAAATATCCCCCATAAAATGCCTCAAACGGTGCCATGCCAATAGTAAATTAGTATGAGTTATTATATATAAACTCTACGAATGGATGCTATCGCTCCCAACCTCCCCCGAAATTCACATCCTCAACATGTCCTCCAATATCTGATTAACCCGCTTAGTCTGACCGCCTATCTGTGGATGATAAGCGGTACTCAACCGCAAGTCTGTACCCATGGCCTCCTGGAAGCTCTGATAGAAGTGAGACACGAAGATCTTGTCTTTATCAGACGCAATGTTAATCGGCACCCCCTGCAACTTAACTATCTCATCAATGAACAATTGCGTGTACAGACTTGTCTCATAGTCGGTGATAGCCGACAAGAAGTGGCCCACCTTAGTCAACGATCAACTATCACCCAAATGGTATCATGACCCATCTTTAATGTCGACAACCCTATAATAAAATCCATTGAGATTCTCTCCCACTTCCACACGGGAATATCCAATGGCTTAATCATCCCTAAAGGTCTCTGATGGTCATCTTTCACAAGTTGATCAGTAACATACTTTGAGACAAACTCTGCTATCTCTCTCTTCATCCTAGTCCACCAATACTGTCTCCTCATATCCTAATATATCTTATCCCAACTGAGATGTATTCCAAACCTCAAACCATGGGACTCGGTCATCACGGCATACCTCAAATCCTCATCCTCGGGCACAACCAATATCCTATTAAAATGTAGACCTCCCTTTGAGCTGATCGAGTAAGACTCTGCACCTTCAGCTAATAACTGTTGCACTCTATCCTGGCAGTACTGATCCTATGCATGTGCCTTCACTACCCGCATCACAATCTCGAGAGTGATAGCTAACACCGTCATACATGCTCTGGAAACCTCATCCTCATGTTGGAGCTCACTCCACTTCGCATTCGAGACCTCCGTTAGCTCTATAGTAGGTCGTCGTCTCAATGCGTTTACTACCACGTTAGCCTTACCAAAATGATATTTTATATCAAACTGGTAATCCTTCATGAACTCTAGCCACCGCCTCTACCTCATGTTCAGATGCTTTTACGTGAAGAGATTCTGAAGTGACTTATGGTCCTTGAATAATGTAAACTACTCCCCCAGCAAATAGTGCCTCCATATCCTCAAAGAAAAAAAGACCGTTGCCAACTCAAGATCATGGGTGGGGTAATTCTTCTCATGGGGCTTAAGATTTCGAGACACATAAGATATAGCCTTCTCCTCCGGCTATAATACATCCCCAAGTTCCTGGAAGGATGCATTAATATAGACCCGGTACTCATCCCCACTCCCAGGCAATGCAAGTACTGGCGCTGACGTTAACTTATCCTTTAGCTCATCGAAGGCTAGGTGATAGTGATCACTCCACACGAACGATACTCCCTTGTGAGTCAGGTTCATCAACAGACCCGCAGTCTTCGATAATCCCTTAATGAAGCGACGATAATACCCGACTAACCCCCAAAAGTAATGAATCTCTGTCGGTGTCGTGGGTTGTCCCCACTCCCTCACCGTCGATACCTTACTCGGATCAACTGCAATACCCCTGTCAGATACGATGTGTTTGAGAAACTGTACCTCCCATAGCCAAAATCCACACTTCTCGATTTTAGCATACAGCTAGTGCTCCCGTAGGGTCTATAGAACGATGCACAAATGCTCAGCGTGCTCCTCCTCGGTGCAAGAGTAGACTAGAATATCATCTATGAACACGATCACAAACTGGCCTAAAAACTCCTTGAATACTCTATTAATGAGATCCATAAACATTGTTGGTGCATTAGTGAGCCCAAACGGCATCACCCTGGACTCGTATGACCCGTACCGCGATAAGAAATTGATCTTGGGCACATCCTCCTCCCAAATGCGCAACCGGTGATAATCCGATCTCAAGTCAATCTTTAAGAAGTACGCCGCCCCTATCAACTGGTAACATAGTTCATCGATCCTCGACAATGGATACTTATTCCGTATCATGACCTTATTCATCTCCCTGTAATCCACACACAAGCGAATTGTTCCTCTTCTTCACAAATAACACTGGTGCACCCCACGATGATGTACTCCGCTGAATGAAATCCTGACCCAAGAGCTGCTGAATTTGCTCTCTCAACTCATGCATCTCTGAGGGGACCATACGGTAAAGTGCTTGGGCAATCCTTCAATACACCGATGGTAAATTGATCAAAACTCTATCTCTTGGCTAGGTGGTAACCCTGTTATCTCCTAAAATACATCCTTGAAATCCCTCACAACTGGAATCGAGTTTAACGAAATGACTATCTCTTTTGAGGTCTCCTCCTCAATATAATATAAATGTGTGTGTTACCCTCCCTCAAGAAGAGGTATCACCACAAGGAATATCTCCTCTCCTGGGATGAAGAACTATAGTCCTTTCATAACACTCTACCATCGCCTTATACCCTGCTAACCAATCCATACCCATAATCACATTGTAACCTTCCATATCTAGCACTAGAAGGTTTATCGCTAAGCTCAGTGTCCCTATAATGATATCGACCTCTCTAAAAATTGAGTGTATCAGTGAGCCACTACCAATCGGTGATACTACACACATAAAGAGACTACCGGCAGTCTTTTATAAACAGGCAACTTTAGCAAATCTGGTCTTAATAAACAAATGTGATGCCCCAGTATAAAAAAAATCCTACCCTCAAGCCCATGAATAGGAAATGTACCCTCTACTACTGGCGGTTCCTAAAGTGCTGGTGGCATTGGTATATCCCGGACGTTATACACATGCTCGTAGTGCATATGTCCCTACTGCTGCTGAGGGGCTGGTGGTACTAGTGCTCCAGGGGGTAAAGGAGATTGTTGTCCCTGCTAGGCACCCTGTTGCTATGCCCTGCCCTGCTGTGGGCAATCTCTCCTCTTGTGACCCTGCATGCCAGAAATGAAGCACAACCCCAGGAACTCTCTCTGTCTTTGGCCCTGACGCTGCTGGCCCTGATGGCCTCGGACCTGCTGGCCTCCCCCTGATTCCCTAAACCCTGACGGCCCTAAGGAAACTGTTGCTAATTTGATCCATATTGACCCTATCGGTAACCCTACCCCTCAGTTCGGTACCCTCTGTCTTGACATTGTTCCCCTATCGAGAATCCTGCCCTTCCAGACTGATTGTCTGTTGTTGTGGCACCTCATTGGTACCACCCCCATTTGCCTTGCCCGATTGGCTAAGATCTACTCCTCTCTTTCTCCCCTTTAGATAGAAGCAATGATCTTGATAGTGTACAAGAGCAGCGTTGATGACATCAGTGTATGTCACCAACACGGGCTTACCTATCAAGTGCTGCCTGATCCTCCAGGCCAAACTGTCCATTAACTTTGCATTTCTTTATCTCATCATTGTTCACCTCGTTTGGAACAAAGTTAGCCAAATGGTGTGACACCCCGCCTAATTAAATATCGGGTGATCAGTCCTTTATTAAATTAAAATCAAAGTGTCCGGTAGGTTCATTCTTAGCATCACTGTCGAAAAGCAATTTTCATTATTAATCACCTAATAATTAATTAAGCAAAGTGTCAAAACATTTTCAAAATTAATCCATTAATAAAATTCCACGCTTTAAGATATAAGCCATTCCCATTCCACAAGAATAAATATTGAACATGAATTAAATACTGAAATAATTGAGACTGGATAAAACGTTACTGTTCAAAGTCTAAAACCAATAGAATCATAATACTCAATCCAATAGGAAAAGAAAAGCTAAAAGAAAATACAATCTCTGAAATAACTAAGTTGGAAATGGGCGACACATGCCTTACTGAAATGTCTGAACTAAGAACCGAATGAAATGAGAGAAGCGTCTAATATCAATAACCTACAGCTTTCACAACAGATGCAGCTCGTCGAATGATCCATGCATCTAAGTCTGGTGGTGACCCTGTGGCTGGACACCTGGTATAATATATATAGCAAAAGAGAAGAGAATGGCAAGAAACGGGTCAAAGACCGATTTGTAAAAATATTTATTTTAGCATGTATTTAAAACTGCATTAATGAAACTATTATGTGCATATTAGTTTTGAACTCTCCCCTGAGATCCTCACCCCTCTACTAATGTGCACACCTAACGTATGGCTACACCAACTTAGTTATCTATAATATCCCCAACTAGGTTATTGACCTGAGCTCCTAATTATATCTCAAGGGAGTAACCCGTATTGCCCATAGAATACGCTAATAATATTCTTATATGCTAGTTACCCATTTTATATTCACTGTTTTGATAGGAAGTCTTTTATCCACTAGAATTTCTTTACTTATCTTTACTTATACATTTTCTAATTTCACACATTAGAATCATCCATTCTCAAGTATATTTATATACATATATATTATATATATAACCTGCGCCCCTTGGTTAGGACCACTTGACACAATACATACTCTGCTATCATGTCCCGGTGCATCGCTCGCTGCATAAAGGACAATTGGTTCGGCGTCTCTACCGAACCGTAAATCTCATAACACAAATATTGGAGGCGAACATACTCACCAGCAAAATAGTTCACGTACATACCTACGCACCCATTCAACCATCGAAACTATCCTACGTAACATATAGCACGTATCCAAGTTCATATGCTCTGGGTACAAGTCAAATATCCCCCCATCGGGTCACCCAAGATAAGACTATCCACTGTGCGAAACCTCCGCTCGATAGCAAGCAGCGTAGGTATGATATACACACAATAATGATAACATATAATAATAGGCATTCCCAAAGCCTTACAACAATTTAGGTATTCACCCAACCCATATTTATATTTCTTCACGAAGTATATTTCTCTTTACTAATTACGCAATTTACTCGATTATTCACACTCTCGAATTTCCCAATATTCACCTATTCAAGACTTAAGGTTTCATTCTAGAATTAATTCCCAAATAATTATGCACTAAGTTAATATGAGTAAATGGCAGTATCCCTAACATAATTAACTGGGTAGCATGATGTGGGCAAAATGGAGTTTTTGAGCTTTTTGGGATCTGTCGTTTAAACAAGTTAGCAGGTCGTTTGAACGACTCTGACTTCTCGTTCGAACGAGATGGGGTCTTTTTCTGCTTTGGCCAGACCTGTTACGTTTTACTGTTCATACTTCGTCTGCCCCAAAAATTCAGTCCTAAAACCTCTAAATTTATCAACCCCAAGACCAAAACATCAATCCTAATTAATGTTCTAACATACATAATTGATTTCTCTTAACTTTGAACCATTAATTCCTCATAAAATAGTTACAAATTCCAAAATCCCCAATTTAACAATTTAAAACCCTAGTTCGTCAAATTTCTAAACATGAACTCCAATTCAGATTCGTCCATTACAATTAATCAACAATTTGGGATTCCTAAACTATCTACATGAGGAATTTATCCTAATTCGTTTTTCAGATTTCAATTCATAACTTTAAATCTCCAATTTCATCAAAACCCAAAAATCAAAAGTGAACATAATCTACCTACACCAGTTTGAACATATTTATTACTATGAATCGCAAGTAATAAACACTTACCTTAATTTCGACGGTTTGATCCACTGTTGATATGGGTATGAGTGTGTTCCTCGTCTCGCGATATACAATTTGGTATAGTTTTTGGTGTGTGTTCTTATGTTAGGCACCAAGAACACCAATAGCCTCTTCTTCCTTCCTCTGTGCCTTTCTCTTTTCTCTCACGTAGGTTTAGAGCTGATATCTACCCACTAATCCATGTACATATATCTTTTATATCCCAATTTTCGTCCATATTATTACTTTAAAATTTCAAAGGACAAAAATACCCCTACTGGGTGCCGGTTAGGCCTAAAATTACCCCGGAGTCCAAATAAAATGCCCTGGTAGAGTTTTATGACTATCTCGGCCCTTTTGAGATCAATGGCGCACTCAAAATAAGCATATGAGATATAAAAAAATAATTTATCTTTTTATTCCATACAATTAGTCCCGACACGACTCACACGCGCGTCCTGACTTAAAATACCAAACTGTCGTATTTCGCACTCCAACAACTTGTAAAAATTATATAATTCCATATTACATATACCCACAGTAATAATCAATGATTTCCACCAATAAGTATTAACCCTTAGCACAGTAGTTAATAATTATTTTAAATTCGGATTAATTAACAATTAAATTTCCCGGCTTTTTTAATTTAACTAATCCAACAATAATAATTAATCCCATAATTATTCAACATCATAAAAATATGGGGTATTACATACTTCCCCCCTACAACCGAATTTCGTCCCGAAATTCGGAAAAAGTATATCAGGTATAAACAACGTTGTATATATATTGTGCATCACATCGTAGCGCTCCCAAGTAAACTACTTTGTACCGCCCATATAACATGCTATTGAATACCTTTATTAATGAACACTTCACATATGTTCGTTTTAGACTCTAGGTTACCCTGTCACGTAGGTTCTTGCCCAAGTCTTATCATTTAAGTTCCATTGGGAAATAAATCATTATTTAGATACATTCGATCTCGTCTCGCGACGATCGTACACAAGTAGGTTATTTGCGCCGTATATATCTTGCACACATTATATACGATAAGCATTAACTCATCTCCGATCTCAAAAATAATACCTGGTCCCCTATCTTTAACTAACAAGAAGGAGAACAACAAGGCTTATTGTGCCATACTTCACTTGCACCATGCCCAAAAGTGAACTTATATGAGTGATTATACACAAACTCCTCTAGTGGAAGGGACTGCTCTCATCCTCCCCTGAGATTTAAGGGTACACATGTAATTTATTCTCTAAAATCTGATCGATCCTCTTATTCTGCCCATTCGTCTGTGGACGATAGGTCGTATTCAACCACAACTTGGTATCCAAAGCCTCGTAAGCACTTTTCCAAAATTGAAAGGCAAAGGTCTTGTTCCAATTGGACCTAATATTAAGCGGTACCCCACATAACCTCATTATCTCGATTAATAAGGTATGCGCATACTGTGTCGTAGTATGACCAGTCCCAACTGGCATAACGTGAGCTACTACGGTCAATCGACCCATTACCACCCATCTAAGATCGTAATTCCCTTCTCGATAAAATCCTTGGGAATACTCTCCCATTACTTATCTCTAACGGTTGGAGAAACTTCTACTCGTTTCGGGTAGTCCACCCTTTTTCAACGGATAAGTGACCCACTGTAAAGAAAAATGAGTTTAGCCATATTTTTCTTCATTAAATCCCATCACCACTCTTGTTTACAACATGGTACATCTTATATTCTCTCAATTGTACCTCTAATCGTGATCCATGTGACCTTGCTTCACCGCGTGTTACTGGACCTTCCCCCATTCTAGCATCAGTTTCTCATGAAACGTAAGCCTCTAACAAATTTTACGAAATAAACTTCAACTCCCTTGGCTAAGTGTTGTCGAATTTCCACTATAATCATGATCTACTGCCTAATACAATACCATTATCGTGAGCGTACAATCAAGTCATGATGTCTCCACTCCTATCTTCATTTACCTTATCACATACGTTCCGAGTGGAAACAAAATCAAGATTTAATTACCTAGGGCGCCTATACACCCTATGCCTTGTGCATTTTTTCACAAATGAAATATATTCTCACATCCTAGTGGAATTAACCTATCTTAATTATACTCTCATAGATGTATAATTACTAAGGTACGAATCCCATGTACTATCATCCAAACTTCTCTCCAACTCCCGACTTTCATTAGTTTCATGCGTGGGATGTTTCACAAAGCGAAATCTAAACAAGGAACCCTCCTGATACACTACTACCTAACATTATCGATCGTCGAGATCCGTAAGGCCCGTAGTCCATTACATGTACCTTCCCATAATCTCCGTATGCTGACATAAAAGTCTACTTATGTTTGTAAAAATATCATGAAACATGGCACTATCGTTATCCCAAGTTTTGGCGCTACATATAATAAGTTATATCTCATTGCTTGATAAAGAACACAATACACCCTGAGTCACGTCAGTAATTAAATACCTACACACCGGGTTCACATCTACGAACAATATACGCACGAACGTCTACGATCACATGAAATTTTCATATATATATATATAGGCCCAACTCCATTTCAGGGGCGTCTTACCAAATTAATATTACTCTCCCCGAAGTATCCAGTGAGATTTTCTATCATTCAATCTATTATCGTTCAAACATTCGGTAATTCTCATTATATATTACCATAGTAAGCTTTACTTCCCTAACTCGTTGCAGTAGTAAAATAAGATAATCTTTTAGTGCCCACCTAACTTACTCATCGGGGACATATCAAAAGTATTATTACCCATGATCGATACATTTATAACCAAATTGTCCAAAACTAACGTACCCACCAAACTTGACTCGCATGCAGGTTTTAGTGTTACTCGTTCATATGTATAAGTTGTGACACACTATTGTCATGTAATTGCATCCGTTACTCACAAGAATGAAATAACCTCGTCATTCTCTCCTAATCATATGTTCCTTACGTACACTTCTTATTATCTAAAACCCATGGTTACTTGCACTAGTTATATATCTAGGATTTCGTCCCATAGTTGCCCCCTCCTCGTTGTGGGCAAATTATTCTGTCCTGCGGCTTACACACCCATCCATGAAACGTCTAGCATCTCTAGGCCTCACTTATGGCTTTACTCGCCACCCTATTTCTTCTTGGGCCCCAAATTACCCTAAGGATTAATATGCTATTGTTTGTTACTGAGGACTCCACTGGTCCTGCCTAAATCCACTACTCTCGGGTTGCACTTCTCAAATACATTCAACACTGGTGGTCCCATTCCCTACACATATAGGAACTTCTGGAGCCATTTCCTGTCACTGGTCCCCTGACCATTTTGGAATGTCCTTCCCTCGGACTAGCAGTCATAGCTCCCATATGTTCTCCTGTCGTCCCCTTGGCTATGCAGGCCTTTAGGAACTATTGTTGGCCTCAACAGCCCTGTTTGACTTAATCGTTACTTTATAGAAAGTTAATTAATCAAAAAAAATTAAATGAGTTCCCCATTGCTTATACTCCCATATGGTGTTTCTCTAACACCGTTAAGTTCAGTTTTGCTCTTCGACCAGATTCTCTAACCCTCCTGGATCACTTATTTTGGAACACATCGGATAATTTGTGAATTATGGGAATCGAATTAATTATAATCATTTTCTTCTTAAAGGTCTCCTCCACTATATAATATAAATGGGTGGACGGTACTTCCTCCGAACGAGGTATCGCCGCCTGAAACATCTCCCAACTCGGTATAGCAGAATAATACACCTACTAAATCTATCTATTATGGCCCTATACACAATAAGCCAACCAATACCAATAATCGCCTCTCACTCTGACATATCTAATACATGCATGTGGCAAGTAAAATAAGTTTCCCATTCTCTATCCCTATTTCCTGGCATAAAAGAAAATCAATGACCCATTACCCCACGATGAGTCTTCACATGTAATAATCTTGTTGGTCGTGTTAAAAATAAAAATATCCCGTGGACCGTGCAATTATAGCGACTATGAACGAATGTGAGGCCCTTGTATTAAACAGAATATATATCCTACAACCTCCTAAATAGAGAACATGCCCTCAATAGCGGGTAGTGGCTGCTGAACGGTTGCCTGTTGGATATTGGACACACGCCCACACGATATTTCCCCCTGTTGCTGGGGTATTTTGCCCTTACCTGGCCAATCCTGCCTCTTATGACCCATCCTGCCACAGTTGAAGCATTCACCAGCAAACTGTGCCACATTACCACTCTGTTGATTTCGGCCCTGTTGCTCAGTTCCACTTATTCCTTGGCCATGTTGGTCCTGCTATGCATCTTGATGAAAAATAATATCAGGTTGAGGATAGTCCTTCCACTTGTGACCCTATTGTACACACTTATAGCAGAGCCCTGAATGTCCTTGCCTTCTTTGGCCTTGTTGTCATTGTTGGTCGAGTTGGGGTTTCTCTCCAGCCTAATCTGAATAAGTTTGACATTTATGGCCATCTCTTCCTCATTTGAAACGTCTTTTGTGACATCACTCCATCCCTGACTATGTTGGCCCTGACGCTTTTGGCTCTTCACGCAAGGTCTATTACCTTTGTGGTCTTTACGACCCTGAGGAACTTGTTACTGTGGTATTGGAGTCTTCCCACAATTGTTAACCCTAGTCATGTCCGGTTGACTATCTTCTCTTATTCTTTTACCACCTTTAAGCTGCATATTGGGATCATGGTATTGTAAGACAGCAGTGGTAACTCCCTGTGCCACAATACCTGCGATTTTGGCGATTGATACTCTCCCCGGGGATACCTGAGGTATCGGCTGACCTTTCTCATTGACTCCCCCAGCAGCGTTAGCTTGCTCTCCTTATCATGCCATCTGAAAATTGGAATGGACCGTATGAGTTCAACATTCATAGAATTAAATCGCAAAAATACGAATTTCCAACGCGTAAGAATGAAAACAACATTCCTAATATTAGGGCTCTAAATCAAATAACGCTAAGCATAAAGCATAATAAGCCGTACAGATCCAAAGGACACTAGAACCTGATGCTCGGATACCACCAGTGACACCCCGCCTAATTAAATACCGGGTGATCAGTCCTTTATTAAATTAAAATCAAAGTGTCTAGTTGGTTTATTCTTAGCATCACTGTCGAAAAATAATTTTCATTATTAATCACCTAATAATTAATTAAGCTAAGTGTCAAAACATTTTCCAAATTAATCCATTAATAAAATTCCATGCTTTAAGATATAAGCTATTCCCATTCCGCAAGAATAAGTACTGAACATGAATTAAATACTGAAATAATTGAGACTGGATAAAACGTTACAGTTCAAAGTCTAAAACCAATAGAATCATAGTACTCAATCCAACAGGAAAAGAAAAGCTAAAAGAAAATACAATCTCTGAAATAACTAAGCTGGAAACGGGCGACACATGCCCTACTGAAATGTCTGAAATAAGAACCGAATGAAATGTGTGAAGCGTCTAATATCAATAACCTACAACTTCCACAACAGATGCAGCTCGTCGAATGATCCACGCATCTAAGTCTGGTGGTGACCCTGTGGCTGGACACCTGGCATAATATATATAGCAAAAGAGAAGAGAAATGGCAAGAAACGGGTCGAAGACCGATTTGTAAAAATATTTATTTTAGCAAGTATATAAAACTGCATTAATGAAACTATTATGTGCATATTAGTTTTGAACTCTCGCATGAGATCCTCACCCCTCTACTGATGTGCACACCTAACGTACGGCTACACCAACTTAGTCATCTATAATATCCCCAACTAGGTTATTGACCTGAACTCCGAATTATATCTCAAGGGAGTAACCCATATCGCCCATACAATACGCTAATAATATTCTTATATGCTAATTACCCATTTTATATTCACTGTTTTGATAGGAAGTCTTTTATCTACTGGAATTTCTTTACTTATCTATACTTATACATTTTCTAATTTCACACATTAGAATCATCCATTCTCAAGTATATTTATATACATATATATTATATATATAACCTGCGCCCCTTGGTTAGGACCATTTAGCGCAATAAATACTCTGCTATCGTGTCCCGGTGCATCACTCGCTGCATAAAGGACAATTGGTTCGGCGTATCTCCCGAACCGTAAATCTCATAACACAAATATTGGAGGCGAGCATACTCACCAGCAAAATGGGTCACGCACATACCTACGCTCCCATTCAACTGTCGAAACTATCATACGTAACAGATAACACGTATCCCAATTCATATGCTCTGGGTACAAGTCAAATATCCCCCCATCGGGTCACCCAAGATAAGACTATGTACTGCGCAAAATCTCTGCTCGATAACAAGCAGCGTAGGTATGCTATATACACAATAATGATAACATATAATAATAGGCATTCCTAAAGCCTTATAACAATTTAGGTATTCACCCAACCTATATTTATAATTATTCACGTAGTATATTTCTCTTTACTAATTACGCGATTTACTCGATTATTCACACTCGAATTTCCCAATATTCTCCTATTTAAGACTTAGGGTTTCATTCTAGGATTAATTCCCAAATAATTTTGCACTAAGTTAATATGAGTAAATGGCAGTATCCCTATCATATTTAACAGGGTAGCATGATCTGGGAAAAATGGAATTTTTAGGCTTTTTGGGACCTGTCATTCGAACAAGTTAGCAGGTCGTTTGAACGACTTTGACTTCTCGTTCGAACGAGATGGGGTATTTTTCTGCTTTGGCCAGACCTGTTACATTTTACTATTCATACTTCGTCTTCCCCAAAATTTCAGTCCTAAAACTTCTAAATTTATCAACCCCAACACCAAAACATCAATCCTAATTAATGTTCTAACATATATAAATGATTTCTCTTAACTTTGAACCATTAATTCATCATAAAACAGTTATAAATTCTAAAATCCCCAATTTAACAATTCAAAACCCTAATTCGTCAAATTTCTAAACATGAACTCCAATTCAGATTCGTCCATTACAATTAATCAACAATTTGGGATTCCTAAACTATCTACATGAGGAATTTATCCTAATTCGTTTTTCAGATTTCAATTCATAACTTTAAATCTGCAATTTCATCAAAACCCAAAAATCAAAAGTGAACATAATCTACCTACACCAATATGAACATATTTATTGCTATGAATCACAAGTAATAAACACTTGCCTTAATTTCAACGGTCTGATCCGCTGTTGATATGGGTATGAGTGTGTTCCTCGTCTCGCGATCTACAATTTGGTATAGTTTTTTGTGTGTGTTCTTGAGTTAGGCACCAAGAACACCAATAGCTTCTTCTTCCTTCCTCTGTGCCTTTCTCTTTTCTCTCACATAGGTTTAGAGTTGATAACTACCCACTAACTCGTGTACATCTATCTTTTATTTCCCAATTTTCGTCCTTACTATTACTCTAAAATTCCAAAGGACAAAAATACCCCTACAGGGTGCCGGTTAGGCCTAAAATTACCCCAGAGTCCAAATAAAATACCCGGGTAGAGTCTTTTGACTATCTCGACCCTTCCGAGCTCAATGGCGCGCTCAAAATTACCATACGAGTTATACAAAAATAATGTATCTTTTTATTCCATACAATTAGTCCCGACACGACTCACACGCGCGTCCTGACTTAAAATACCAAACTATCATATTTCGCACTCCGACAATTTATAAAAATTATATAATTACATATTACATATACCCACAGTAATAATCAATGATTTTCACCAATAAGTATTAACCCTTGGCACACTAGTTAATAATTATTTTAAATTCGGATTAATTAACAATTAAATTTCCCGGCCTTTTTAATTTAACTAATCCAACAATAATAATTAATTCCATAATTATTTAGCATCATAAAAATACGGGGTATTACAAGTGGGTGAACTCCTCCTCATACTCAGTTACAGAGCAATAACCCTGTGCTACTTCCCCAAAATTAATGTGCATCTCTAACTCTACTGCAGGTGAAAAGTATTTGCGATCGAACCGCACCCAGAACTCGGTAATGGTCATCATATCTCTCTCATCGACTGTGGTCACCAACTCCCACCACTGTAAGGCCACTCTGGCCGGTCTGAAAGTATCCGGTTTCTGTTTATGTGCCTCAGTACACTCCACCGTGCACAAATGGTGCTGAATATTTTTCTTCCACTGATATGCTGCAACCACATCTGTACCGCCCTAAAACTCAGGCGGGTGACCTTTTTGGAAGGTCTTTGTGACTCTCTTCCAGGTAGATGAACCTGGATGGGCTGGATCATAGGTGCCACTAGCGGTCGTGCCTAGGGCTGAGGGAAGTGAACTGTCATGGCTATCATCGCTGTATTGACGTCCTGGGCCACATCTTTGCCACCTGTGCAGTCAAAATCATCTCTGGTTGTGGTTGTGGTGGTCACACTTGTGGCTCCTGGTGAGCCTCCCTCGCCTCATCCCTAGACTCTGCCCTCACCGCTCGCTCTCTCCTTGGTGGCATCTGAGAACATATCGAATTGTATAAGTACACAATTTATACAAACTAATAGCAGAAGCAAAATATCTCAAAAATGTGAAGATAAAAGCAATAATCCTAATAATAAGGCTATATAACAAAGGAACACTGCACTGAAATCGTAGTAAGCCATACAAATTCTACAGACACTAGAGCCTGATGCTCTGATACCATCTGTGACACCCCGCTTAATTACATACCGGGTGATCAGGCATTTATTAAATTAAAACATGATTTACAAATTGGTTCATTCTCGGCATAATGTCGAAACCAAATAAATTATTAATCACCTATTCATTAATTAACCTGGTGCCAAATTTTATCTTGCATTAAACAGACAAATAGTAATATGCGAAAAAACTGAATTACAACATTCACACAATACTAGAGTCCAAAACATCTCAAACAAATAATAAATAAAGTCTTGCTGGATAAACCATCGGCTAAAAATCTCAAACCAAACAATGAATCCAACTGATAAAAATCTGAATATAAGTCTAAACTGAAATACTGAATGAATAAAGTGTAACTGGGGCAACACTCCCAAACGAAATACTGAAATACTGCTGAGAGGTCTTACACTAGGGATGAAGAAATGATGCGTCTAATCAAAACCCTGCAAGCCTCTACAGTGCTGCAGCTATACATCCTTGTACAGAATCATCAAGCTTGGCGTCCCTATGGCTGGACACCTAAAATGTTTTGAAAAGATTTTATAATAAGGGTTGGCACCCAAAATATTTTGAAAATATTTTGCAAGTCTTTATCGCAATAAAAAATCAGTTATTGATTACACATGTTAGGTTTACGTACATTCTCTTGAGTCACCTCACCTCTCAACTATTGTGCAAGTTTAACATCTCTACTTAACCTGCCTAGCTATTCTACCCAAGCTAACTAGACTTAAGTATATCTCAAAGTGAACCCGTCTCCGTTCCCGTATCGCCCATACAGTACTCTACCCGATAATTAACGTACTTTACCCGACAGCTAACGTTTCTCCCACGTTATAATAGTTGAAATTAACATTTCACTTATCATCTCATTATTCAATAAATTAAGTTTCACTACTTAATTCATTCGTTAGATATGCACTATCTAACTATCTATTGTGTCACACGTATGTATATATATATATATATATATATATATATATATATATATATCAATCATTACGGCGTCTCTCAAAAGGATCACCGTGAAACATGGGCATACTCTGCTGTAAGTCCAAGTACCTCTCGTACTAAATGAGGACAAATGGTTTCGTACATGTCCTCGAACCCAAAATCGAATAACAAATAGTGGAGGCGAACATAGTTCTAAGCCTTTGGGATACGCACATATCTAACGAACCCAAACGACCTGTCGGGCACACTAATACACGACACATAGTGAGCCTCCCTAAGTTCTATGTCCTAGGGCACAAATTCGGACCTCCCTGGAATCGGTAAGGTGGGATCGCCCACTGCGCAGGAACCTCCGTGATAGCAGGTAGCATAGGTACGTTAACGTATATCATCAATAATATAATAGGTACACACACAACCTATATATATATTCAGCAGGTATTCACTGTGACACCCCGCCTAATT
Organism: Sambucus nigra; assembly: GCA_949130495.1. Classification (NCBI taxonomy): domain Eukaryota; kingdom Viridiplantae; phylum Streptophyta; class Magnoliopsida; order Dipsacales; family Adoxaceae; genus Sambucus; species Sambucus nigra. The sequence continues at coordinate 460,311,894 of OX422211.1, read as the reverse complement.
AAATACCGGGCGATCACTCCTTTATTAAATTAAAATCAAGGTGAACAGTTGGTTCATTCTTAGCATCACTGTCGTGAAAATAAATTTTCCAAATTAACACCCTAATTAATTAAGCTAAGTGTCAAAACCATTTTTAAACATTACCTTCCAAGTTTTATTTTTAAAGAAAATCAATTATTTAATTATTAACACCATTAACAATAAGTAAGAATCATACCACAATTATCCTGGAACATAATCCAGTTAATTTAAAAATTCAATATTCAAAGTCCCAACATTTAAAACTTAAAGTAAAACATTCATGCTGAATAAATCCCAACGTAACAGTACTAGAAATAACTGAAATACAAATGTCCCAATAAAACAGATAAATAGTGGAAAGGGCGACACATGCCCAGTAACTGAGAATGATAGAAGAGGAATCAAGTAAATGAGATCGTCTAAGCAAGTGGCCTGCAACTCCCACCTAAGCTGCAGCACGCTTCTTCCAAGGGATCCTAAGCAAGACGCCCCTGTGGCTGGGCACCTGTAATACGTACATATATATACAAGAGAGAGGAAGAGAAAAAGAAACGGGTCAGATCCCGATAGTGTGTTTGATTTAAAATTCGTTTAGCAAGTATTTAAATTGATACATGCCAATGCAACAACATATTAGTGCGACACTCTCTTGAGAAATTCTCACCTCTCTTCTAACGTGCACACCTATCGCACTAACCTTCCCAATAGTCTATCTCGTCATATACCACACTATCTTTTCCCAATGGTTTAACTTATCTTAGGTTATTCGCAGGATTCAAAATTTAACGATTCAATTGTTTGAAAAGAATATTTCAATTAGTAACCAAAGTTCTCATATTAACTTTATTAATCAATAAAGTTTTCCAGTGTCATATTATACTTTCTCAAAACAAGTATTTACAATTTGAGTCATCAACCATGTCCTACATATCAAATCACAGTAGGCAGTTCCAGATTTCAGAATTTCATATATATATTAACTACTCGTAAAATATATATATCATAACGGCACCCCAAATAAAAACTATGGTGCGGGCATACTCTACTATCCAATCCCCATATCACTCGTACTAAGGGAAATACAAATTCGGAATCACTCTCGAACTGTATTAACACATACTCAAATAATATTGAGGCGAAGCATAGATTCCAAGTCTCTAAGAGGATGGCATATACCTGCGTCTCTTAGGACCGTCTGAACTATCACTGCGATAGCCAGTACCAAGGATATCTATACACAAACAATATGAGGCGAAGCATAGATTCTAAGTCTCTAAGAGGATGGCACATGCCTGCATCTCTTAGGACCGTCTGAACTATTACATCGATAGCCTGTACCAAGGATATCTATCTTCTAGGGTACAAGTCAATATCCCCCATAAAGGTCCCATCGAGATAAGACTGTCCCAACGCGGAAACCTCAGGGATAGCAAGTAGCGTGGGCATGATTTTCACACATAGATAGTATATGCATACACAATCATATAACTATACTAATATTACCATATCAATAATAGGTATATTCTCAAATCCCATAGTTACGACTTTTATCCATATTATCATATTTTAGTAAACACTTATAACGGTTCGTTTCTAACCTTAATTCGGTATTATTCCAACGTACCACACAACTCTAATGGCTTTATTCTCCAAATTATAAAATTCAGTAGGTATACACATTTGTCCCAAAGTAACTCCCTTACGTGCCTCTTTCTTTAAATCATAAATTCATCGACCCTTATGTAAATATCCCAAAATACAACATTTGCCCGACATCAAGGGTCTCAAAATTTATTCACATGTCCTACTGGTCTTCCCTATCTCCCAAAACATTTTATTAAGGATGCCCAAGAATTATTCCACAATAAATTGAACTTAACTAATTTAGAAAGGGAAATAGGAGTCTGCCAGGAGGGTCGATCGATCGAGGTCTAGTGCTCGATCTATCGAACCTTCGATCGATCGAAGCGCTGGGCTCGATCGATCGATCAAGGAGGTATTGCGATTTCTGCAGTTTTGCAGTTACGGGTTCTAACACATATCTTCATCCAAATTTAAGTTTTTCATTCCCAAACGTCCAAGGATTCATACTACTAACATTATATCATCATACTAGGTATTTCCAACGTAAGGCATGTGGATTTCTATCACTAAACATGGATTAATAACCCAAAAATTTATATAATTATCAAGAACCCTAGAATTCTCTTAAACATGGTTTCAACAAGTATTTCCAGAAATTTCTTCTTATAAACATCATAATTTCGTAGGTAATTCCTCTACATGGCAAGGGTTTCCAGAATTATCATTTTATCCATCATTACATGCGATTTCCTATCTCATATCTTAGGTTTTCATCCATAAAACTCATCCTAATCATTCCTACACTAATATGAAAGATGCATCAACGAAATAAGCAAGATAAACACTTGCCTGGTATTTTTGGTGTTCTGATTTGCAGATGATTTTGGTGTGGTTGCGTTCCCCGTCGCGCGATCTACGCGTTGGTGGTGGTGGCGGTGCAAATGGATGGATTTTTAGCCTTGGATTGCCTTGGAAGATCTCTTCTTCCCTCTCCTATGGCCGTCACTTGTCTTTGGTTGTTCTAACCCTAGAAGACAACCTTAGACATCTGATAAGGTTTAATTACCCATAATTGCGAAATGTCCAAAACGCCCTCCCGGGGTACTAATTAGACCTAAAACGCCCCGAGACCCAAACTAAACCCCCCGGTACACTTTTCTGACTATCTCGACCCTTCCGGACGCGTTGGCGTACTCAAAACGACCATACGAACAACCTATAAAATATTCACTTTTATTAACCCACATTTAGTCCCGACACGACACAAGCGCGTCCCGACCTAAATTTTCATAATTGTCATTTTATTCACACGTGACAATATTATAAAAATAAATCTCATATATTACTATACTCATCCATTAATATGCAACAAATGATATATTCCCCATAATTACTAACTCTTGTCACGCTAGTAAATATTTAAAACAACATTTCGGATTAAAATTAAATTAATTTATCTTAATTAAATTTAATAAATTCTTAAATTTAAAAACCATGAAAATATGGGGTATTACATACTTCCCCCCTAATAACGGAATTTCGTCCCGAAATTCGGAAAATAAGGCCTACTAGGTGTGCTCAATCACTATAGCTTTTTCCTCGCAGCAACATTGTTTTACGTTCTCATATGAGACACTTCACATTGCACTCTCAACTGACAACATTTGAATAGGTTACGTCTATACTTTATAAATTCCATTATCTCACTATCATTAGGAGGCCGCACCTCACTACATGACAACTACTCGGATTTATTCATACACAAAACTCCCATTTTGAGAAGATCATACGAACATTTTACCACTCTTGACTGCCTAAAACAGTCGTGAAATTCCACCATAGTTATCAGATATTTTCTCGATCGATCCAAAAATTCTGATTATCTACTCTCCTCTAAACATACGGAAGGAGAATAGTCGAGGTTCTTCCATAACAAAACCTTAATAAGTACCTCGTACGCGACAAACAGGTACGAGTGCTTCTACAGAGCATTCTTGAAATCATCGTACCAAGATTCCAAAACCTCCTTCACGTGGCTCCACTAATCTTTAATCACCATGCGCTTATTCCCTGGCTAAGGGTGATACATCCTACTCGAAACGAAATCTTATCTCCGCTGGTTCCTGAAATCCCATATCAAAGGTGGGATTCACCAATCTCATCCTGATTCAGAAATTTATACTGCGCCGGACCATGCACTGGCGCGATCCTTCCTTTCAAAGGAAGTCTGGGGCATACTAGTTAATATTGTAAGCCAGCCCAAAGGAATATCAATCAATTCCTTCTCGGTGACTTAATTCACATGTTCGGGATAAACCCTTGATCTTGTTTTGAGGATGGCAACCCATCCAAGAACTTTACCGACTTTACCAACCTCTTCCAATTTCAGGAATTTTCGATAAACACAAAATTCTTTGGTTGATTCTCCTCTTTCAACCAAACCTTACCTATGGGCAGTGCATGTAGAGACTACTCACTACGTCTCGGGTTCCCTTGAAATGTCTCACATTAAATGACACGTAATACTCCCCTTCCTTCCTTGGAGTATGTCGAAAGTTCCGACCCGTGCTCTTCTCTCCACGAAGCGCACTTCTGGATCTCTTATACTATACTAACATCATTACTCTTTGTATGCGCAAGTCGCTCTCACACTTGACTAATAACAACTCCGCTCCGGATGTGCTTCATAACAATTAAATTCTACTCTATTCAAGGAATACCAATTCTTGAATGGCTTCCCACAGCCTTCCAATCAAGTTAGGGCGTGCTATTTTAATTGCACACTTATGTATGGATTATCGCCCCTCATGTGACGTTTAATCCACTCTATCACTTCCACTTCGTTATACTAGTCCCACAAACATATATTTCACACGTCTATTACCACGTCCCTTCGACTCGGACTATTTTAACTGTAGTTAACCAAGATGCCCACATTTTTGTAACACTCCGACCGCCCTGGGAGAGTGAACGGCGTGCTACTCATCTGTAGGACTAACTAAATTCAACGGAATAGAAGGAATAGGGCATTCAAATTCCATGACAATAAAAGAGGAATAATAATTCTCAACCTTCCTCAGATAAGTACAACAATTTTCCCAAATAGGTACAACAATCAAAATAAATCACTAACGCTCTATTCATCAAAATAATTACAGGTCATCTCTTTTGTATAATATAAAGTTCTTTCCAGATAATCCATGCTAAAAATCATTCCAACTCTTTATTCACCTTGTGTTCTGTACGCGGTTATGACATTTGGGTACTCTCAATCACCCTAGAAATCAAAATTCTTAAATTCTCCTTATCATCGTTCCATCCCTCAACTCGTGGAGATAACTTTCAATGCTTTCCTACCACAAAAATCCGTCTCCAATGACCTTAAAACAAAATTCAACTTCCAACTTACATACATAATTACTTGATCCCATTTCGACCAGGGTACCGAACTCATGGAATAGTGACCAAATGTCTCCCTATTTCCAACCTTACGCTAAGTTTCATGCGTGGGATGTCTCGCAAAGCGAAATCCAAACAAGGAACCCCCCCGATACACTACTACCTAGCATTGTCGGTTATCGAAATCCGTTAGGTCCTCCGTCCATAGTATATACCCCTTTATTCTGTCCCTTGACATAAAAGTTACAATTTCTCCCGTAATTATGCTTAACAAAGAACGTTTCACCAATTTCACTATCGTCCCGTATTGGTTGATGGTAATTACATTCTATAAACCTTGGATACATACGATCGAAATTCTCTAAATTTCCTTTTTCTAACATTAGGGGTATAACTCTTAACTCCCACATCTCTTAAGGATAAATATAACACTGCACTCTTCCTATCACTAAGTCCGGAGTGCAAAACATAATACCGAGTCAAGTCTTTTCGCTCAACGGTAAATCCCGGTACATACTGAATCATATTGACAAAGTCTATACATACATTGGTATCAAATATCTCGAGCCCACTATCTCCTCCGAAGTCTCTAGGATAAATAATATAAGTGCGAGTCCAACCTTCTTACAGGTAAAGCCTCGCCAAAACGAAACGTGTTGCACTAATGTAACTACTCCGATAGCCTTGCAATAAATGCCCACTATCATACTACCCATTTCTATAACATTTTAACAAAGATAATATCATACTCGTGTATCGCATCACTACAACGAGTAACCTCAATAAAGTAGAAAACACTGTTAATATACTCATTCATCCCCCGCGGATAGCACCAAAGAAAAATCCCGCTATACTAAGGAAAAATATACACGTAATGGTAACATTTATAATGATATGCATTAAACTCGTCTCACATGCTAATCTAGCAATGAACAAAATGTGGTGACTCGCTCGTGTCACATAAACACGCCGCATCCTCTAAGGATACAACTTATACTTCCATCCTGGCAATCGTCTTGACTGCACAAATGGTTTTCGGACGTAACACGTCTGCCCAAACCAAAACAAAATTATTTTTAATCGTCGTCCTTTACTAGGCACCGTATTCTTGTCCCTTTTTCTCACTTTGGAACATATTATCGCGAGAAATTTCACTCCGCACCAAAATACCTCAACACATAATCCACTTATCACCTGTCCTACTAACCAGGTTAGGATTGTCCTTCTCTCGGACTTTAGTAGACTCGATTCCTGTTAGCCATCCCGGTTGTCCCCTTAGCTTTTTAGGCCATAAAGATCATGTTACTATCTATAATAGTACTTACTGAATTTACCATCACTTGGTAAGAATTTAACTATCTGAAGCATTTGAATAGTTTTCCTGATGTGTATCCACATCCTTTTGTGGTGCTATACCACCACCGTTGTATTCAGTCTTATTCTCGACTAAATTCTTCGATTCCTTTAACTTCCACCACAAAGAAGCGTTATCATCTATATTGACAAAATATGAGATTGTCAACCTCTGAATCGGTCGTCCATCAGAATTTCCTCCTCGAGTATTATGAACTATTATTACAAGTTGGTCTCCCACTTGGAGTCGTTTCCTCCACTAGTATCTACCTCTTCCGATACAAAATTCGCTAACGGTTAAGATTCATATTCACGAATGGACCCCTGACATGCCCTCTCTCGATGAGTTCAGAACCACATTTGCCTCTAATCCTGAACAGTTAAGGAAGGAACATACGGTCAACACTGTACCTAAGGTTCTCCTATAGGCATAGCATTCCACTTCTAAAACTGGTGGTTGACTCCAACCATTATAATTTCGTCCCTAAAGCCAAGAAAATTTTCTCTAAATTTTCACTTTCAGTTTGCCACACTCCGTCCTATATTTAAGCCTTTGGATACTTTACCTCCTTTGGTAAACACATACAATTTTCGCGTTTCTAAAATTTCCCACTGACAGTCTCTACACGTTTTTGTAATACGTTGGGTCAGTTTACCCTCGCACCTCATTTAACTATAACAGCATTTGAAAATCATTACTGCACCTTAGTCGCCTTTCTAGTCGTGGCTTCTCGTGCCATAATGGAGGTGACCTCGACTACGGTCATCATCCTCGGATATATTTCATAATCTCAACTGAGCCCTGCCTCCTGATGTAAGCTTAACGGTCCTCTTCTGACATCCGTCATCGCTCGGCACACGCACACATCCGAATGAAATTAGAATTCACTAGTGTATACACATTATAGCAGGAGAACGAAATCTCGTCAAAGGAATCGACAATCCTAAACATAGGGCTCTATAATAAACAAATCAACACTGAAAGCATAATAAGACGTACAGATCCTAAGGACAATAGAACATGATGCTCTGATACCACCTGTGACACCCCGCCTAATTAAATACCGGGCGATCACTCCTTTATTAAATTAAAATCAAGGTGAACAGTTGGTTCATTCTTAGCATCACTGTCGTGAAAATAAATTTTCCAAATTAACACCCTAATTAATTAAGCTAAGTGTCAAAACCATTTTTAAACATTACCTTCCAAGTTTTATTTTTAAAGAAAATCAATTATTTAATTATTAACACCATTAATAATAAGTAAGAATCATACCACAATTATCCTGGAACATAATCCAGTTAATTTAAAAATTCAATATTCAAAGTCCCAACATTTAAAACTTAAAGTAAAACATTCATGCTGAATAAATCCCAACGTAACAGTACTAGAAATAACTGAAATACAAATGTCCCAATAAAACAGATAAATAGTGGAAAGGGCGACACATGCCCAGTAACTGAGAATGATAGAAGAGGAATCAAGTAAATGAGATCGTCTAAGCAAGTGGCCTGTAACTCCCACCTAAGTTGCAGCACGCTTCTTCCAAGGGATCCTAAGCAAGACGCCCCTGTGGCTGGGCACCTGTAATACGTACATATATATACAAGAGAGAGGAAGAGAAAAAGAAACGGGTCAGAGCCCGATAGTGTGTTTGATTTAAAATTCATTTAGCAAGTATTTAAATTGATACATGCCAATGCAACAACATATTAGTGCGACACTCTCTTGAGAAATTCTCACCTCTCTTCTAACGTGCACACCTATCGCACTAACCTTCCCAATAGTCTATCTCGTCATATACCACACTATCCTTTCCCAATGGTTTAACTTATCTTAGGTTATTCGCAGGATTCAAAATTTAACGATTCAATTGTTTGAAAAGAATATTTCAATTAGTAACCAAAGTTCTCATATTAACTTTATTAATCAATAAAGTTTTTCAGTGTCATATTATACTTTCTCAAAACAAGTATTTACAATTTGAGTCATCAACCATGTCCTACATATCAAATCACAGTAGGCAGTTCCAGATTTCAGAATTTCATATATATATTAACTACTCGTAAAATATATATATCATAACGGCACCCCAAATAAAAACTATGGTGCGGGCATACTCTACTATCCAATCCCCGTATCACTCGTACTAAGGGAAATACAAATTCGGAATCACTCTCGAACTGTATTAACACATACTCAAATAATATTGAGGCGAAGCATAGATTCCAAGTCTCTAAGAGGATGGCATATACCTGCGTCTCTTAGGACCGTCTGAACTATCACTGCAATAGCATGTACCAAGGATATCTATACACAAACAATATGAGGCGAAGCATAGATTCCATGTCTCTAAGAGGATGGCACATGCCTGCGTCTCTTAGGACCGTCTGAACTATTACATCGATAGCCTGTACCAAGGATATCTATCTTCTAGGGTACAAGTCAATATCCCCCATAAAGGTCCCATCGAGATAAGACTGTCCCAGCGCGGAAACCTCAGGGATAGCAAGTAGCGTGGGCATGATTTTCACACATAGATAGTATATGCATACACAATCATATAACTATACTAATATTACCATATCAATAATGGGTATATTCTCAAATCCCATAGTTACGACTTTTATCCATATTATCATATTTTAGTAAACACTTATAACGGTTCGTTTCTAACCTTAATTCGGTATTATTCCAACGTACCACACAACTCTAATGGCTTTATTCTCCAAATTATAAAATTCAGTAGGTATACACATTTGTCCCAAAGTAACTCCCTTACGTTCCTCTTTCTTTAAATCATAAATTCACCGACCCTTATGTAATTGTCCCAAAATACAATCTTTGCCCGACATCGAGGGTCTCAAAATTTATTCACATGTCCTACTGGTCTTCCCTATCTCCCAAAATATTTTATTAAGGATGCCCAAGAATTATTCCACAATAAATTGAACTTAACTAATTTAGAAAGGGAAATAGGAGTCTGCCAGGAGGGGTCGATCGATCGAGATCTGGTGCTCGATCTATCGAACCTTCGATCGATCGAAGCTCTGGGCTCGATCGATCGATCAAGCAGGTATTGCGATTTCTGCAATTTTGCAGTTACGGGTTCTAACACATATCTTCATCCAAATTTAAGATTTTCATTTCCAAACGTCCAAGGATTCATACTACTAACATTATATCATCATACTAGGTATTTCCAACGTAAAGCATGTGGATTTCTATCACTAAACATGGATTAATAACCCAAAAATTAATATAATTATCAAGAACCCTGGAATTCTCTTAAACATAGTTTCAACAAGTATTTCCAGAAATTTCTTCTTATAAACATTATAATTTCGTGGGTAATTCCTCTACATGGCAAGGGTTTCCAGAATTATCATTTTATCCATCATTACATGCGATTTCCTATCTCATATCTTAGGTTTTCTTCCATAAAACTCATCCTAATCATTCCTACACTAATATGAAAGATGCATCAACGAAATAAGCAAGATAAACACTTGCATGGTATTTTTGGTGTTCTGATTTGCAGATGATTTTGGTGTGGTTGCGTTCCCCGTCGCGCGATCTACGCGTTGGTGGTGGTGGCGGTGCAAATGGATGGATTTTTAGCCTTGAATTGCCTTGGAAGCTCTCTTCTTCCCTCTCCTATGTCCGTCACTTGTCTTTGGTTGTTCTAACCCTAGAAGACAACCTTTGACATCTGATATAACCCTTAGAATTTCGTGGGTTTAATTACCCATAATTGCGAAATGTCCAAAACGCCCTCCCGGGGTACTAATTAGACCTAAAACGCCCCGAGACCCAAACTAAACCCCCAGGTACACTTTTCTGACTATATCGACCCTTCCGAATTCGTTGGTGTACTCAAAACGACCATACGAACAACCTATAAAATATTCACTTTTATTAACCCACATTTAGTCCCGACACGACACAGGCGCGTCCCGACCTAAATTTCCATAGTTGTCATTTTATTCACACGTGACAATATTATAAAAATAAATCTCATATATTACTATACTCATCCAGTAATATGCAACAAATAATATATTCCCAATAATTACTAACTCTTGTCACGCTAGTAAATATTTAAAACAACATTTCGGATTAAAATTAAATTAATTTATCTCAATTAAATTTAATAAATCCTTAATTTTAAAAGCCATGAAAATACGGGGTATTACATTCACACACCTAATTATCATCATTCGTACATAGTATATATCACCCGAATACTCACCGTACTTTCAATATACGATTATTCTCGCTATCGTATTTAATTGAGTATTATTATCTACTCTAAGGGCCCTAGTTACCCCTTATTCCATTTCAGTAGCTAAGTCCTCCTTACTTTATTGGTTTATATAATAAGCTCACTCATGTTTTTCCGTAATTATATTCTCATTCTCATGAATTAATTATGTTATTATTTAATCATCGTCTTAATTCTCTCGGTAATACATAATCCCGTCACCCTATCATGGCCTACTGTAATATAATAAATCCCTCTTTATATTCTAACAATATTTCAAAAGTTTTCCCGACAAAAATTTAGGAATTCTAGGCTCAAAAAGAAAATTTTCATGTTTTCTGGGAAACTGAATCGATTCGCCCGGAGGCCGAATAAATTCGAAAACCTTTTGTATCATCTTCTTCCTTACGCAAGTGCATTTTTCACCATTTTTACTCCCAAAACTTCCATATTTCTTCACCAAACTTGAAACCAATTATCCTTAACCATTTCTACATGCATTAGGGTGATTTCTAACGTAAGCACAACATCAAAATCTTATAATTTTCATTCAATAAGGGATTTAATTATCTAATCCTCAAGAACTCTAGGTTTTCATATTCTCCATTAACCTTCAACATAAACCCAGATTAAATTTCTAGATAATAACACATAATCTCTAATTTATTATACTCTACTGATATCAAATCCTTCCACATGCAATTCCTACCCAAATATATATTTAAATCATTCTTTTCTTCCAAGAATTAACAATTTCATCAAATTAGTTTGAAAACCTAACAACATGGGTATTATAACTTCAAAATAATTGCAAATAAACACTTGCCTTTAATCAGAAGGGTCTGATTTCGTGCCTTGTAGTTGGGTTTGATTGTTTCCTCCTCTAATCTTCCTTCCCAAGATGTTTGTGGTGCAAGAACCCACTTTGATTATTCAAGAACTCTCTGAAAGCCCCAAGAATGGTTTATCCTTCTTCTATAAGGACTCCTCTTTATTCTTGGTGTTTCTAATATAAGGCTACAAAATGTGTAGGTTTCTTTACCCTGTTTTACAAAATGACCAAAATGACCCCACAGGGGGCTGGTTTAGTTCAAAAATGCCCCGGAATCAAAATAACACCCCCGGGTATACTGTTCCGACTATTTCGGCCGTTTAGAAATCATCAGTGACCTCAAAATCATCATTCGAGTCACTCTACATAATTATTCCATTTCGACCTCAAATTAGTCTACATGCGACTCCCGATTGAGATAATTCTAATTACGCCAATATCACTCACTAATAATTTTCATGTGCTATTTACTATTCACTTATTAAATATACTTCATAATATTAATCCTTATCTCTCTCTTGATTAATATTTAATATACACATTATTACTCAATTCAATTAAATTACTTCTCTCTCATAATTTAAAATAAAACTAATTAGTTACCGAATTACTTGAATTCAAATACGCAAAAATACGGGGTATTACATCACTTTGGCATATTTCTCAATAGTGGTGATCTGTGCGATACACGGTTGGGTGTAACATGTTTTGAAATATATTATTCTAATATGTAATCTAATATATAATTAATATCAGTATTTAAAGAAATGATCGTAACCACAACCATAGACATATAAATTTAACTAATATGATAGGAAACGCATATTAATTGAAATAAATATAAGGAAATGAATTAGACTATATTTTGTAGACTAACACGTTACCTCATTGCGTATTATTTCACTGTCTATATGGAAATCTCAATTATATAAAAAAAGACTGTGTTATTTTGTGCTGCTTTTATTTAGTTCTTGTGTGCCTGTGCCGATAACACAGTAAAAATAATAATCTAGTTAAAATTTATCCAAATATATGTGATTTATAATGATAAAATTAATATAAGTCAATTTTTTTCTCTTAATCATATTTTATCACGATTTGTTCATTTCGGGGCTTATTTATTCAAGCCCAAAAGAGCAGTTGATCGACCCAGCATACATAGCAGATTGCAGGGCCTAACTCAGATATTTATTTAAACCCGTGTATTTAACATATGCTTGAATGCATGGAGATATATTCAAATCGAATACCAACAATATCGGAGAAGATATTCAGGGACACCTACGAGTTATCTACAAGTTAATTGAGTTACTTGTAAAATCCAATCACTTATTTCTATGACTATAAATTGTAAACCCGGAATCGAGGCAAAGGGATGTAACTACGATTATTAAGAGTCACTTATAAAAACAGTAACCTATCCACGGACGTAGACAAGTAGCCTTCGTACATCCGTTATTGTGTGTGTGATTATTCTCTTTCCCTTCGATTTTGCTTAATAGATTTTTTATTGTAATAATTCTTGCACTCACAGTTCAACATTAAACTTAAACATTTAATAAAAATTCTAATATTTTAATATTTGGTAGACATTGTAATATATACATTGTGATACCTCATTAGCAGTAGAAAATATTATAATACTTGGTGAGGTTCATATTTTACTTCAAACCACATATGGAAGAATAGATCTTTGAAGACTAAACACAATAGCAAATGGATCTCCTATTACAACCATAAATGATAATTCATCTTCAAAATAAGGTTGACTAACAAATGAAAATTCACAGTTCATAGTTAAAAAAAAATCACCTTAATGGAGAAGGATAAATCTACCCAATTACATACTCTTGAACTTCCAACATTTTAAGGTTATTAATAGTGTACATGCTATTTAGTTATGTTAAGTAAAACAAAACATATAAAACTTATTGTTAAAAATTATTTTTCAAGAAGTTGAATTTAAAGCATTTTCTTACAAGACCCCGTGTCTAAATTATATAGGTTGTGCACCTTTTAAAATCAATTGTTGACATTGAGTAAATCTTTCACGCGTGATAAAATTAAATTGTCCTTCCAAATATGCATATGTCTATACCCTTTTATTTTTTTGCATTGAGTCTAGTGATTTGTCCTTTTAATTTAAGTCTGCACGTGTCAGACTTCAAACACTCATGGACTAGTAGCTTACCTAAATGAACCATTCCATTATTCATATGCCACATGCTACACCTGGTTTGTATTCAACTTGTAATAGTGACTTCACTTGCAATGATTAAATATAACTTTAATCTTTTCATAAATTAAAAAAATCACTAAATTTCTTATTAGGTTAAGAAACAAAATCAAAAATCAATACTATTTATATTGACCAAACCCTAACGTAGCAACTTCAGCATAACCACGATAAAGAATAACAAAATTTCGTGGGTACTTTTTTGACAGATGTTCAAAGTTCAATACTCACCCAAAAAATTGTATGATCAAATTTGTGCACCAAATTGAGAGACCCGCATAGGAAAGAATATTATTATGATATGCATGAAAAAATGGAGGTACATTCATGACATTCAATCCAAAGCTGGAAGTCAACCCCCCACAATCCAAAGTTGGTATCCATTCCCAAATGAAATATTGATTGCATTGGTCTGAGAAATCAATAAAAATGTTTGATAAAAGTGGTAAGGTTTTCAATACTCCTCATTTCTTACAAAAAACATAATTAAAAAAATCCATTCGATGAACAAGTAGAAAATCGAAAAATAAAAAAAAAAAATTCTAATAACATCCTCAAACTTATGTAATAAAAATTGCAACTCATAGTTGATCATACTACTGTTATTATAAAAATAGATAAACCAAATTAAAATTATAGAATAGAGCCTTAGAAATACCAAATCAGGAAACAAACATAGTGATTCTGTTCTCGAAACAACAGTAAAATTTCATAACAAACTTTTGTAAAAAAAGACATCCTCCCCTAATCCAAAACATTTAAAACCTATTATGAATAAGTAACATGCACACCTGCCCTACACCACAACATTTCAATACAAACTTACACATGCAACCATAAATTAGAATCCAATAAATACTAAATGGGTTCGTAGTCGATTTTAAGGAGGGTCGACTTAGACAAATGAGACAATAAAGTGTTGTAAAGATTCTGGGAAATAAAAAAATTGAAATAAAGATTGCACCTATCTCCATGTACCGAGGACATTAAAATTTCACACAGTTGGGGCTGAGTGTAGACACATTAAAAAAAGAAACAGAACACGTACAAAAGACATTAAAAAAATGCAAAAAGGAAAAGAGAAAGCACAAGCGCACACTAAGCTTTAACCAAATTTTTTTCCAACATCCTTTATATTTACAATAAACGGGTGGATGGGTTATGAGTGTGTACATGTGGGTATAAGAGAAAGAGAACCCACCAAAGAAACTTTATATCTGATGGGTCTAACATAGAAAACTTTCAATCCGACCAACCATCAACAACACCATATATTAAACCTATAAAATCCAAATCAAATTCAAATTGGTCTTCTCTAACCTATAAAACAACAAAAAAAAAATCGGTCTAACTAATGAAAAAAATAAGTACCATTAATGTGTTCTTATAAAATAAATGGGTACAGAACATAAATGAAACTTAATCAGAGATTGAGCACAACCTCACAACATAAACTTGAAAGCCACAAATTCTCGTGGAGAGAGAAACATGAAAAACTTGAAAAGCCACAAATTCAAACAATTAACATTAATGAGTCACAGATCAAACAACCTTTCCTGCAATGATAAAGAAAATAACACATGTTTTGTTATTAGATCATTGAGAATAAAAAATTAAACATCAAGTCTAAAAAAAAAATTCATAAATGAATCAAAACCTTGACAAAGGTTTAGTTCCCCTTTTTTACCCCAGGAGAGAGGTGTATAAAGAGATTTTCTAGATGAGTGGTTTATGCTATATTGCACATACCTCAAATAAGCGGGTACACACTCAAATAACCAAAAATAATAAATGGGTTATGTGAACTAAAAGAGAAAGAGAGAACATAACTCTTTTCTCTTTTTAGTTCAAATGGGGAGTTCAAATGGGGGAATAAATAGATTCTCTCGAGCCTTGTGTTATTTTAAGGTGGTTGGGAAGGGGTAATTAATAATGATTTGTTGTAATCTATATCTGGAGATACACGTGAGGGGTGGTTGTTGTACTCTAGTTTTAAGGAGAAGATTGCACATGCATTTATTAGGGTTTTAAAACATTTAAAAATCTGAGAAATTTTAGTTCAAGAATTGGAGGCTTATTGTTAAAAATACTACACACGTATATATAATAAGATATGCGACATGATATCGTCGATGGTATCTGCCTCCTTCTTGGTGAGGGACTGGAGCAACATGGAGTCAAGGGGCAAGCCAATCTCGTATGATGCTACAACAACATTATCCAAGAAATATTCAACCTCGTCGAAGGTTTCCCAATGGTGTTTGGCATACTCCCATAATGTCTTTTGTGGTTTCTTCCTCACGGTGAGGAGAAAGTCCATCGTCTTCGGATGCGAGCTGCTGGTTATAAAGTGAGTTATGAATGCCTCTACATAGGACATAAAGCTTATAACCGACTTGTGGGACGACCTCTTGAACCACTTCTGGGCGACATCTCCTAGGCTGGATGGGAATATTTGACACATAATAGCATTGTCGTGTTTCCATAGAGTCATCTCTTGTCGATACTTGCACACATTATTTATGGGGTTATACTTTCCATCATATATTTTGAACCTTGGGGCTGTGAAATTCTTTGGAGGCTCTTCCTTCTCAATTGCCCTTGAGAAGGGGGACTATATATGTGTGATAAGGGCCCTTCTTACCACCTCTTTTATGGATCTAGCCCCATAATGAGTTGGTTTTTGATCCATTTCTCTTCGGACCAAGCTTTACATATCTTACTTGTGATGTTCTTCATCCCAATTTCGTCTCTTCAGACGACTCTCATGCCCTGAACGATCTGACTCTTAGTTAGTAATCCTTCCTCGGTTGAGAGTTTTGCTCGCCTGAGGACTAGGCGTCCACCCACGACGCTTGCGGTTTTATCAAAGAATTATTTCTCCATCCTCTCCAGTCATCGCTGGAGACGTGCATTATCTTCCATTTGGAGGTGTGTTGCCTCCTCTTGCTGGTGGAGTCGTTCCTCATAAGTATCGAGCAGCGGTGAGATCTGTGTTGATCTGGGTTGCTCGTTGCTTTAATCTAAATCGGGGATTTTTGTCTCGATGAACCTCAAATTTGACTCTGAGTAAAGACAAGTCAACCCGTAAGTCATTAACGATGGATGCACTGTGCAGGTGATAAGAAGTTTTTTTTCACTATTTGGTTTCAAGTTGCCTTTTAGAAAAGAGAATCGTTCCCATAAATGGCGCCAATTGTGAGTACAAGAAATAACAATTAATAATTTTAAAAAGGAAAGGGATTAAAAGAATAAGAAATGGTCATAACATACAATATTTACATGGTCCTATGTCGAAGAATTAATTCTTCAGATGTTCATAATTACATGCTCCATTGCCCTAGGGTGATGGTCTTATTTATAGTGATAAAAGAATTTGAGTTGTACGCAAACTCTTCTAACTCCTTATTGGCTCGTTGGTGGTTCATATTTATCTCCTCATAGAATATAGGTAATCAAGGCAAGTCTTCATAATTATCCACGTGATATATTCTCGTATTTATCCATGTGGTATTAAATTTAACTTGGGTAGCATGTTGTGCCTGTTTGGACTACAAAAAGTTGCGCCTTTATGATTTTGCACCTACATTATATATTATTAAGTTACATAATATACTAAGATCCATACGTTAAATAATATTATCAATACATACATGGTACTTATATATAGTTTTATACATGTATTACAAACGTATAGAATAATATAAAATATACAAATAGTACATACATATTAAATAATATTATCAATTTATGTATGTATATAATTTAATTGTGGACTATATATATATATATATATATATATATATATATATATATATATATATATATTTGTCAAATTTATTAAAATTTTAAAATAATGTATTTAAAAATATATTTATTAAACACACACTAATATTTATAAACATTAAAACTGAATTTTAAAAGTTTATTTAAAAATAGTCTTTAAATGGAACTAGGTTTAAACCCGCGCGTTGCACGAAATAGGCTATTATGATAATCATTTCATTTACTTCGCGTCATCTACATTTATAAAATCCTATATATTCATTAAAATTATATTTTAAGAACTCTAAAACATTACGTTAATGGACTAAACGAAAACTGATGCATAACATAAATATACATGAAATAAGCATATTTGTAAACTATACAAAGCTCATAAAAACCATGCACATCTACCCAACCTTAGTAGCTCATATATAAACCCATCTAAAAAATACTTAACAAACCACTGTGATAGAGAACAAACAAATAAAAAATATTATAGAGGGTAACATAATGAAATTAACTAATGTTTATTCCAAGAAACTAATATAATGACACAATTTGAAATTTTAACCAGAAAAGGTATATGAGCTACATAATTGGGAACAAATAATGAAAGTGTGTAGGTATATATAATATTAAAAGTATGTAGGTATGTATAATCCACCCCAAATCTTTTGATTCGGTCAACACTGAAAGTATGTAAATATATGTGGTTTTGTAAAAAAAAAAAACTCAATCAAGACCTTGCAAATGAATCAGTTGTCGAAAGAATAGTAATCAGAGGTTTGGGTGGAAAGGGTTTAGCTGCTTAAATCAGTAGTCAGAGAGGTTTTGATTAGGATTTGAAAGAAAAAGGGTTGGGGTTGAGAGTATTACCTAGAGACCACAAAATAACAGGGGTACGGTTGAACATATTTGTTATGTACAATGATATTAGTTTAGGCAAAACCAACTTCATTTATAAAGTATCACCCTCGATCTCTCAATATCTCTATCTTTATCCGAATGTAGCTCCAAATGGGGGTAGGTGGGGATTTTAAAGAAGCGTGAAGAGGGAGGGAGTGTAATGGATGGTAGCAAGAGAGTTAAGCAATGCGGTGAGGGTAGATTAAGGAGGATGAATAGTGCACAGAACACTATATTATGGAGAAATGAAAAGACTTGATTTAAGAGAGTAAAGTACAATAGAGAAAGTAATGAAAGTGGAAGAATTTGAGCTTAATTATTATGTGTAAAGTCACATGGACAATCTAAGAGAAGATTATAATTGATGCTCTATAAATCATTTTATAACAATATATAAAGGATTTTTTTAATGCAACCAAATGAGCTTGGAGATATTTGGGGAGGCAACTTTGACAATTAAGACTACGATAGCTAAATGCATTGTCGTGCGCATCAAACATATTATGTTTGATGAAATAAAACATTTGCAATTATGTAGATCACCGAATGATTTGGTACCGAATCGAAATCCCTAATTAGTTGTGAGTCTGAATAGTGGTAATAGAGTAAGAGACTATTTTTGGAATTATTAGCAGTATTATACCATTACTATTTCTTACAATACATTACCGTTAGTAATATGAGATAAGTGTTATTAATATTAGTTCAATATTTTAAGAGTAATTATTTTTCTTAACAAATAGGTTAATTTTTCCCTTCCCTAAGAATATGCCCCGACTCTTTCGAAAACCTCATATATGCTTTAACATCTCCCAAACGGTGCTAGGGTTCTTTCTCCAAAATGGTGATTTAACACCTCCGAAGCTCTCCAAATCGCGACATGTTCTTTCTCAAAATCGCATCGCGACTTGTTCTTTCTCCCAATCGCATTGCGACCTAGGGTTATTTCTCCAAATCGCGACATGTTCAGCCAAGTGTTTAGAAGAACTACGTATGTTTCTCTCTCTCTCTCTCTCTCTCTCTCTCTCTCTCTCTCTCTATATATATATATATATATATATATATATATATATATACACACACGCACGCCCACACACACACACACATACTTAGATATAATGTTATCATCTCAATTTGCTTCCTATTCTAACTTTCGATCTGACATGCAGTTATTTATATGAATATTTTAACTTCTATATTAGTTTTTTTCTCATTTATTAAAATTTATTTAGGAATTTCAGGGTTTCTACTCATGTACTAAATGATTTAATTCATGTTTGTATTTTAGGGTTTTAATTTTGCAATTCATACTTTTATTTTAAGATTTTTAACGGTGGAATTAAAAAAAATGAAGCATGAAGCTTACTTTTGGAGTTTAGTTCTTTTTAAATCCCATTTTTTTATTTTGTTTAATCAACTATGATTGTTTGAGTGTATACGTATATATTGATTGTGGCAGATTGTAGGATTTTAGTTTGGAAAGGGTGAAATGCGATATTATGTTTTTTGTTGAAAATTTTGCTTTGATCAATTGGAGTTTTTTTTTAGTTCACATATTGAAAAGTTTTTTTTCAATAGATATGCAACGTTGTTGTAGTTGCTAGATTACTAGGCACAACTCTTGGTCTTTGACAAAACTAAATAAATATGTCTCTAACGCATGTAACTAGGACTAAACTGCAAGTCAGTCGATCAAGTAATAATTCGGTAAACCGGGTGTCGAAATTAGGGACTAAGACGATCGCTCGTGATCACTACTAAGCAAGAAGAATAACCTTAACGAGTGACTCACGAAATAGAAAAAGAAAAAATGATTGTTGTTGCGATATGTGTACTACTTCTAATTCAAGCAATGAAATCCAATTTGACTTAACTATGCATGCAATACAAGAGACAAACTGATTAATTAATATGAAAGAAATATAAGGTCGGAATACAATCCCCCAACCCCTAGTAATTTCACCGGATACAAGGCTAGTCGAGAATTAAACACTTAATTGAAATGAAGACTATATTTATTTCAAGCATTACATATACGAAGGAATCAACCCACACAATACGTAATCAAGAATAAAAATAAAGTACGTGACGAAATTGTTAACACGAGCGTCGCATTCTTAAACACTTTGGTTACCTAGGGAAAATATAGTGAAAAGTCCTATGACGGTTGTATTGACAAAATATCACGTTATCAATTAATTATTTAACTCAAGAACGTGTTTTATATCCATGCGAAATACATAGGGTTGGGTTCATGCATTGTCACCCTAGGAAACCTTGCCAGACATGATGTTAATAATTAAAGACATAATATTAACCTTGCATGTAATCACATTCATCATTGAAATATATCCAAGCATGCAAAATAATGATATAGAACTAAGACAATTCAAGAACATGCAAAAGCGATGGAAAAATTAAGAACAAGATGAGAGAAGCAAACTTTTATTAAGAAAGACTTGAATTTAAACCACGATAAAGATGAAGACTAGATTGCCCCATGTTTTTCTTCTTTTTTTTCCTCTCAAAAATTGTGTTTCTAGCCTTCTAACTAACCCTAGAATAATGTGGGAATAAATCCCTCACGTTTTTACAAGAGTTTAAACCATGCACAACTCTAAAAATTAAGTGGATAAATAAAATAAATTTCTTTCACAGATAATCGAACGAGTTCTACTTCATAACCGAATCGGTTCATTTTTCCAGTATAGCCAAGCCTTATGAGAAATAGTTCCCCTTTGGAACTGAACCGGTTCTCTTCTCAAAAACCTTCAAGCTTGATCTTTTAATTTTTCTTATCTTCATATGCCTGTACCTTTCCAACCGTAGCTTGGATTTGGATTCCATTTCTTTCAATATACTCGTGACTCAATGTCTTTGAATCATCTTTAGGTTTCGTATTTGGATTATAGATGTATAATTACTTTAATACCCTTGAGTTTCTTTCCTTGATTTTCAATTTGTATTCCAATTTCTCTCTTGCTTTCTCGTGCATTAAGTACCTGTAATTATAAGAGAAATACATTAAATACGACGTACTTGCAGGAAGAGGTTAGTAGCAATGATATGAGATAAATAAATTTCAATGGCATTGCACGGGATGATAAAATTGCCTAAATTAGGGGATAAATGTGAAGAATTGACGCCGAATCAAAGCCCTTGAACTTAGAATTTTGCTCATCCCGCCCAGTGCAAAAGAATCATATCATGGTCTAAACACTCATAACACATCTTATTGGGATAGAATACATTTTTCATGGGAAATCTATTGCATTTAGCGTATGCAATAAGTCGTTAAACCCCTAGGTTACCCTAGTAGGACAAGTGGTGTCTCGCGAGGGTTTGCAGTGAATATACCCACAAATTCATTTTTCAAATGACTCAAAGAAAATATCAAAATACTTAAAAATTGTATAATTTAAATTCCCCAAAAATAATCATCTTAAATTCATATTCAAGAGTCTTAATTCGTAGTGTGTGTATGCAAAATCGAGAATAAAACAGCTAACTTCAACAGATTGATCAATACGTTATTTTTTTAAAATTTGTTTTGATTCAAATTCTCACGGGATGCTATCATAAATGAATCTCTCGGCATATGGATATTTCTCTTAGTGTGCGTAATAGAAATAGTAAATGTAATGGAACACGAATTTATGCACACAACTTGAAAGACAAAATATTTTAGGTGAATAGATCTCATCATCGGATTACGGTTATTGAAAAACGAAAAACATAGACTCCTATCTGCACCAATTAATCTTGTTTATTATCTTTTCATGTCATATCTCTCCATGTGGTAATTAATTTCGTTGTTCGACTCAGTTGGGACTTTTTTGGGTTATAAGGTGTATTGGGAGATATAGGAATGGCTGGGAAATTCGGATTTGGAATTTTTTTCTTGCGATGTCCGTTTACACTTTTCTGGTCATTTACTCTTTTTTTTCTTTCTATTTTTCGATTTCATGCTATTTTTTTTAGCATTTTGCTATTTTTTTCTTGCCCCTTTTTACTGCACCATTTGTACTTAATTAACAAATTTTTATTTTCCCTACTTCGGCCTAAATAATTTTTTTCGAGTTGTCAAACAAAAAAGGAAAATTGATTAGGCTCAATTGGGTTTGCAAATGGATATTTTTCACACTTTCTATGGCTAATATTTTTATGTAACAAACAATGGCCTAACATCATTTATCCAAATTATTAATTTTTTTACCATATGGGTCTCGAAATTATACTTAATTTAGAGATATTTTTAGTACGTTTTCAAGATGACATCTCACTCATTTCTCATAACCGATCAAAACAAAGAAATAGAGATCTTCAACGACTTATTCAATGCTAAATTGAACTTTGAGTTAACCATTTTCTTGGATTGATTTAATTACTCGCAAAAGATGATAGGATCGAAATCTCGTTGGGTTAATAATCTTCACACTCGTTTGTTAAGTTATCAATTTTCGCTCAATTTTCATTTTGGTCAATTTCGGCTTAGTGAATTAATTTTTACATATTGAGGCTTCAAACAAAAATTTAATGATATTTTTGAAGATTTTAAATTCCAATTTTTATTTATTTTGAAGAAAAATATTTTGGCCATTTTTTTTTAAATTTTCAATTTTTTTGGCATTTTGAAATTTGTGGACTTATAAAAGAACGCTAGTGTACCCCCTTAACGCAATGTCCTCATGCAGAAAAACTAGAATCTAATAAAAAGAAGAGTGCATAGAAGGAGAAATGACCAAAATGCATATTTTTGTATTAATACCAAGTGATTCAGTTACAATGCGATAGAAAAGGATAGCTTTACATAGTTCTTTAAAACGATAAGAAAAAATGAAACATGATAAGAACTATATGTCACACCCCGCAAAATCCGGCAGACGGGGTGGCCAGCCACCGCCGCCGAACTATGCCGGGCGTGAACTAAATCAATACCATTCTTAGCATGAGACAGATATGAGACATAAATAATCAGTCCATAAGATAAATAATTGAATCAAACTCAAATGATCATAAACCACTAAGCGATAAAAGATCCATCACATGCTAACTCCGAATAAATCCAATCACCAAAATGATTAAATAAAACCTGAATAATAAAGATCTGAATAATCCAACATAATCCTTTAAAGAACTTTGGAACCGAATGGCCCAATAAAACTCCAATGAAGTCTCATAGTGAAATATGACTGGAAAAGAAAGTCTAAACTAAAACAAAGCGATAAAGTAAATCAGCTCCGGCTGCACCTCCAAATGATAACTCCGATAAACTTATGCAGCTTCTCCAATTCTAATCCTGAAAAAGATTAGTCAACGCATGGGTCAAAACCAAATCCCCGAGCAAGAATACGCACTACTCTCCTCAAATAGGATCCTTGAATCCAGACAGTAGCATTATACGCAATAAATATCACGATAGAATATTTTAAATTAAACGCGATAATTATGAAATACTAACTACTCGCAAAATCCCCATTTATAAAGGCACGCCAATATGATTTTAAATTCCCAAGTTCCACGATGTTAATTTAATTAAATTAACCAGCTTTTATTATAGTTATCACTTTTTATTAAAGTGTCACACTTCCCCTTGTCAATCGCTCTCTGACCCGTTTAAACTGTCAGCCCCGACACATGACAAGGTTCCCCTTGTCAATCTCCCTCTGACCCGTTTAACTGTCGGCCCCGACACATGACAAGGTTCCACATACGACACGACATAAATCACCCTCTGGCCCGTTAAAACTGTCGGCGCCGACACATTATGACGCCACAAATTTTAATACCCGTTTTTATCTTAGGCATTAATTCTCAATTTCTCAATTTATAATCACCCCACCCTTTTAATCGATGTGAGTTCCTCAAAATACCCCTTAGTCCCATACCTAAGGGTCCCCAGGTTATTAATACGTCCTAACCTATGTATAGGAGGATTTTCTAACATAAATCTTAACTTAGTCTCGTACTTAGACTACCGTAATGATGATTAAGTAACAAAAATCAGCCCACCCTCAAGGTGATAAAAGCGCAATAATCTACCCTCACTAGTCCCATACCTAGAAGGCGTAAATCATAAAAGGTCTACCCGCTAGTCCCATACCTAGAAGGCATCCTAAAGTATAGGGAGAGCAAAATTACCCATCCACCCATCGTCACAAAGGCAATATAATAATACCAAAAAGTCACACAAATAAGTATAATTAATCAACGTATAAAACTACGCATGATAGTCCAAATCAATTAAACCTTTAATTAAATTATCACCTCGACAATAATACCCAAATAATCTCATTTAATTATTTTAAATTAAATATACCAAGTTTTCATCATATATACCTCAAAAAAAAAGTACTATCTCTACATGTATTACATGAGTTATACGCAGCCAAAAAAATTATTTATTCTAAAACTAAAGTTTTTCTACATGCAACCTACACCAATAAAACCCAAAACCACTCATGAATCCTACGTACCCAAAGGGTTATGAATATTATTCACATTAAAAGATTTTATAAAAATAGCCCCATAATTAGTGTCCACTTTTTCTAATTAAGTTACTAATTATTTTTAGGAAAATATGTAATTAAGTGTTTTGGCGACACTTAAAACGCATAATACTAAAGGAAAAGAATAGAGTATTCATGCCTATAAAGATCGTGTTGAAAATCTGATTAGAAATTTGAATTCCTTGTGAAAAATTAGCAAAAGAGTGCTCTTGAACAAACTTAATTAAAACCCCAATTAAGCCTCCCAAAACTTGTGCCAAAAAACTTGATTATGAAGAAGGTTGATGATTAGGGGTGAGAGGAAAAATATTTGGAAGTGTTCTCTGGTGAAAAACTAGAGAAAAAGTGATTATGAGAAGTCCCCCCACGGATTAACAAGGTTATATAATGATTAGGAGTCCTAATCCTACACAAATTCTGCTTAAAAAAAGACTTACAGCGCACGATAACTGATGGCATCGATCGATCGATCGATGCCCAGGCGTCGATCGATCGATCGCCTCGAAAATCTGACCGTTTTGCTTAAAAAATTATAAGGGAGAAATATTTCAAAAATCATATAAAATCCATTTTAACTCCTATTTCAATTCCACTTGAAGTTTTATTATTAGAAAATCATAATCAACATATTTAGCCAATAAAAATTATTAAATTCAAAATTTTCTTTTTCTCGAAAATTCCAATTAATTAATTAAATAATAAAATAAAAACACGGGGTGTTACATACTTCCCCACTAGCAAAGAATTTCGTCCTCATAATTAGACGAAGTATACATATCATCATGCAAATCTTCCACCAAAAAATAAGGCTCACATATGCCTACCCATAGAATATTTCAATTAGGCACCCATACACCCAATCTACCCAAACGTAATCCTTAACAAAAAATACAATATATAAATCCTACATATATAGGTATCTAAGAAAGTATCACGTACCGCGATATCCCACTAGCCACGCAGCCTATTCTGTTCTGACTGAACCTGTGGCACATAGCACCTCCCATAACTGAGATTGGTTGGTGCAGTGACCACCCCCTGCGCACCTGACGCTGTTGGTGCTGCTGGTGCTGTTGGCGCCCCCTGAACGCTGGCTGCTGCTAAGACTGGAGGCCTCAGTCCTAGTTGCCCCTGAACTCCTTGCCCTTGTTGACCTTGCGTACCTTGACCTTGTTGGGTTGGTTCTCCTTGGTTTTGTTGGCCCGCTCTCTTGTAACACTTCACCGCTGGATGTCCTACTTTTCCACATACAAAGCATTCACCCTTAAAAGGTCCGAAACGCCTAGTATTGGCTTGATCCTCTCCTTGACTTTGTTGTTCCTGATTGATCCTCTGCCTCTTCCATGTTTGATCATTGCGACCTTTATTCTCACATGCCTGTCCATTAGACTTTTGTCTCTTTCCTAACTTCTTTTGATAACTGGCCTTCTCTTGCCATAACAACATTGCGACATCCACCACCTGAGCATAAGTAGTGTATGCCGGATTCCCCAACACCATTTGCCTAATCGACCAAGACAATCCCTTAATGAAACACTCCATCTTCTTAAACTCAGTGCTAACCTCCTCTGGTACAAACATAGATAGATTGGTGAACTCCTATTCATACTCGATAATTGATTTTGAACCTTGCTCCAAATCCATAAATTCTCGCTTCTTTGCGTTCCTAATTGCATACGGAAAGTACTTATTATTGAACTTGATCAGAAACTCTGCATATCCCAACTGATCTCTCTCCTCTGATGTGGTGGCACTCTCCCACCATTGTAACGCATCCCCTGTCAGCTTAAAAGTTGCTAACATCTGCTTCTGCACATCCGTGCAGTCCACCATCTTCAAATGCCTCTCTGTATCCCTCCTTCACTGGTGAGCAACCGTTGGGTCAGATTCCCCTCCAAAGGTGGGAGGATTGCCCTTAAAGAGACTGGTCCTCACCCTATCCCAAGTTGAGACGGGTGTACCCCGCTGCTGTGCCTCTAAAGTCACCCATCTCTGTCTACCCATCTCCAAACCAGCCGTTGTGGCCTCACGAATGATAGCCGCTAACTCCTCGACCTCCAAAGTAATCTGACGTCGCCTCTCCTGAGTCGCGGGGCCAGAAACCGACTCCTCTCTCCTACTCCCATTTCTCCTTGTGTTCGCCATCTGAAAAGATAGGAACAAAACAACATCAGACTCGGAATGACTAAGAGTACAAATCATCAAAATGGAATCAAAGATAAGCAACGCGGAAGCTAAACGAACTCATAACCTACGAGACCTAAGACCATGATCTGATACCATCTGTCACACCCCGCAAAATCCGGCAGACGGGGTGGCCAGCCATCGCCGCCGAACTATGCCGGGCGTGAACTAAATCAATACCATTCTTAGCATGAGACAGATATGAGACGTAAATAATCAGTCCATAAGATAAATAATTGAATCAAACTCAAATGATCATAAACCACTAAGCGATAAAAGATCCATCACATGCTAACTCCGAATAAATCCAATCACCAAAATGATTAAATAAAACCTGAATAATAAAGATCTGAATAATCCAACATAAATCCTTTAAAGAACTTTGGAACCGAATGGCCCAATAAAACTCCAATGAAGTCTCATAGTGAAATATGACTGGAAAAGAAAGTCTAAACTAAAACAAAGTGATAAAGTAAATCCGCTCCAGCTGCACCTCCAAATGATAACTCCGATAAACTTATGCAGCTTCTCCAATTCTAATCCTGAAAAAGATTAGTTAACGCATGGGTCAGAACCAAAGTCCCGAGCAAGAATACACACTACTCTCCTCAAATAAGATCCTTGAATCCAGACAGTAGCATTATACGCAATAAATATCACGATAGAATATTTTAAATTAAATGGGATAATTAAACGCGATAATTATGAAATACTAACTACTCGCAACATCCCCATTTATAAAGGCACGCAAATATGATTTTAAATTCCCAAGTCCCACGATGTTAATTTAATTAAATTAACCAGCTTTTATTATAGTTATCACTTTTTATTAAAGTGTCACACTTCCCCTTGTCAATCGCCCTCGGACCCGTTTAAACTGTCGGCCCCGATACATGACAAGGTTCCCCTTGTCAATCGCCCTCGGACCCGTTTAACTGTCGGCCCCGACACATGACAAGGTTCCACACACGACATGACATAAATCGCCCTTTGGCCCGTTTAAACTGTCAGCGCCGACACATTATGACGCCACAAATTTTAATACCTGTTTTTATCTTAGGCATTAATTCTCAATTTCTCAATTTATAATCACCCCACCCTTTTAATCGATGTGAGTTCCTCAAAATACCCCTTAGTCCCATACCTAAGGGTACCCAGGTTATTATTACGTTCTAACGTATGTATAGGAGGATTTTCTAACATAAATCTTAACTTAGTCTCGTACTTAGACTACCATAATGACGATTAAGTAACAAAAATCAGCCCACCCTCAAGGTGATAAAAGCGCAATAATCTACCCTCACTAGTCCCATACCTAGAAGGCGTAAATCATAAAAGGTCTACCCGCTAGTCCCATACCTAGAAGGCATCCTAAAGTATAGGGAGAGCAAAATTACCCGTCCACCCATCGTCACAGAGGCAATATAATAATACCAGAAAGTCACACAAATAAGTATAATTAATCAACGTATAAAACTACGCATGATAGTCCAATTCAATTAAACCTTTAATTAAATTATCACCTCGTCAATAATACCCAAATAATCTCATTTAATTATTTTAAATTAAATATACCAAGTTTTCATCATATATACCTCAAAAATAAAATTTTATTATCTCTACATGTATTACATGAGTTATACGCAGCCAAAAAAATTATTTATTCTAAAACTAGGGTTTTTCTACATGCAACCTACACCAATAAAACCCAAAATCACTCATGAATCCTACGTACCCAAAGGGTTATGAATATTATTCAGATTAAAAGATTTTATAAAAATAGCCCCATAATTAGTGTCCACTTTTTCTAATTAAGTTACTAATTATTTTTAAGAAAACATGTAATTAAGTGTTTTGGCGACACTTAAAACGCATAATACTAAAGGAAAAGAATAGAGTATTCATGCCTGTAAAGATCGTGTTGAAAATCTAATTATAAATCTGGATTCCTTGCGAAAAATTAGCAAAAGAGTGCTCTTGAACAAACTTAATTAAACCCCAATTAAGCCTCCCAAAACTTGTGCCAAAAAACTTGATTATAAAGAAGGTTGATGATTACGGATGAGAGGAAAAATATTTGGAAGTGCTCTCTGGTGAAAAACTGGAGAAAAAGTGATTATGAGAAGTCCCCCCACGGATTAAAAAGGTTATATAGTGATTAGGAGTCCTAATCCTACACAAATTCTGCTTAAAAAAAGACTTACAGCGCACGATAACTGATGGCATCGATCGATCGATGCCCAGGCGTCGATCGATCAATCGCCTCGAAAATCTGACAGTTTTGCTTAAAAATTATAAGGGACAAATATTTCAAAAATCATATAAAATCCATTTTAACTCCGATTTCAATTCCGCTTGAAGTTTTATTCTTATAAAATCATAATCAACATATTTAGCCAATAAAAATTATTAAATTCAAAAATTTATTTTTCTCAAAAATTCCAATTAATTAATTAAATAATAAAATAAAAACACGGGGTGTTACACTATATAAAGAGATAAACACCAAACACAACAAGATGTGACCTATTGTGGGGTGCATTGGGATCATGGGCATATGGATCATAAAAGTAACTCGAGAGAGAGATGCTCGGTCCCAATTGCAATAGGTACATCTTCGCTTGGAGCCTAAGCATCATGCTTGTGTCGCAATGATAATATCATATAAAATTATCGACCCAAGCCTCTAAATCATCCATGCGATGACATAGCCCCTCCGAATCGGGCTCAAAATTGGGAGGATCCTCCTCGTTGTACTCCTCTTCCTCACCTTCCCTTAATTGAATGTTTTCCTCCACTTGTGTCGCCGGTGCGTGAGGAGAGACAACCCCTATTTGGTGAGCACTCCTTATAAAGGAGGTTTGCCCAATTGGCTACGGAAGGTAGGGCTGTATCAGCGATTTCCCAATCCCGCCATCTTGGAGGGTGGATGTGATGAA
Organism: Sambucus nigra; assembly: GCA_949130495.1. Lineage (NCBI taxonomy): Eukaryota > Viridiplantae > Streptophyta > Magnoliopsida > Dipsacales > Adoxaceae > Sambucus > Sambucus nigra. The sequence goes on along the minus strand of OX422211.1, from coordinate 460,281,898 downwards.
CCGGGCGTAAGGAAGAGCGAACTTGTCGCTCCTGTCATAGGAGGCATGCGTAATTTCTTTGTCAAAGGAGCAGGTAAGGTGGATGGTGGTACCCTCATCAAGGAGGTTATATAGGAAGATGGCTTGGTGAATTCAGAGAGAGAGGAGTTAGTGGAAGTTTGCAAAATAGAGCCGCAAATGATAAAAAATGTCAATCGGGCTCGCTCATCGTGATTGCCCACGAGAAGAGTACCGCGAGCCCAATTGTGATAGGGTGCGATTCAGGCAATGCACTAGGCCTCGGTGATTGGGTGGACCATAGTGGGGTAACCATATTGTTGGGGGTTGGGTTACCATTTTCCCCTCATTTTACGGATCACGAGGCCTAAAGAAAAGGCACCCTAATTTCATCATCAAAGGCCTCGCACTCCGTGCAGGATAATTTGACAAGAGTGTCGTAAAAGGTGCGGACCTCGTCGACCCAAATACCATCATAGGGTTGCTCAAATAATCGGCACCACCCCCGATGGCGAAACAAGGCATGACCGCCGGAGGTATCTCCCCCCAAATCACTTGTCGCTCGAATTGGGTGGTGCGGGTGGCGAAGAAGAAAGCCTCGCACTAATCATGCTCTTGGCTGGAGCGGTAGTTTTGGTCGCCTTTGTGGAGAACCTTAAACTCAATGTATTTCTTGATTTGTGTTGTCCATGGGAAGAGAGAGCTTGGTATGTTAAGGAAGACAATAATTTGGAAGATTTGGAAGTTGTGGGAGGAATGGTGGGGATGGATTGGTATTTATAGTGGATGAGTGGTGGATTGTTTATGGGAATGGGGGATGGTTGAGTGGGAAAAGGTGGGGGGATATAAAAAATGGGGAATGTATTGGGTGGATGAATATTTTGGAGGGTAAACTTAAGATGGAATTGGGGGAATGAACGTAGGGAATTGGAAAGGAGGGATGAATTTTGGCTGCCAGAATTTCGAACCACTCAGCCCTGTAGTATACCTAGGGCAAACAGGTTTACATAGTCCCTTAGCTTACTGGAATTTCGAACCGACACTACCCTGTAATATCCCCAGGGCGAACTGATTCATTTTTCTGGAATTAAGGCTCGAACTTTTTTTCCCCTCTCAAAATATAAGTGACATAAACCCCCATACGCAATTCTCCACATATTTCCAAGGCTCCTTCATCTATGTTGCTACTTTAGGGCACCTTAAAATCTCACTGCAGTGCAACATAACCTCCATCGTATTGCGCATCAGTGTTCCCAACCTTTCTAAATCGCGACTCACGGACCTCAAACTAACATAACCTAACTTAAATCCCTATGATACAATAATATTCATCCCATAAGCGTCGGGGGTGTGACGACCTCTAAACTTACTCATTTTACCCCGTAAACGGTGTCCAACAACCATATATTGTCGGCTTCCTCAACACACACCTCGAGATGTTGCTTTAGGCGCTATCCATTAACCTTAAACGTCTCCCTACCCTTCAGATTTTCTAGCTCTATCGTACCGTGGGTAAACGCTTCCTTAATGACAAACAAATCGGTCCACCTTGAACGCAACTTATCGGGAAACAATCGTTGATTGAGTTGCAGAAAATCACCTTTTGACTGGGGAAAAATTCCTTTTAATGGATAGTGCCCTCATGCGCAAGTTTCATGCTTTCTTTGGATATACGAGCACTCTCATACGCATCGCTACGTATTTCTTCTAACTCATGCAATTGGAGTTTTTTAACTTCACCGGTTTTATCTAATTTATAATTTAACCTCTTGATTTCTCAATATGCTATGTGCTCGAGCTCAATGGGGAGATGGAAAAGCTTGCCATAGACAAAGCGTAATGGGGACACCACGGGGTGGGGAGTGGGGGTGGTCTTATAAGCAGTCCAGTAGGTCCATAGCGCATCGTTCAATCGCATAGATCAATCCTTTCAGTTAGGATTGACGGTCTTTTCAAGAATGTTCTTTAGCTGACAATTCGCTAACTCGGCTTGCCCATTTGTTTGTGGATAATAAGTCATCCCAACCTTGTGGACAACTCCATACTTCCTCATCAACTTCTCAAACGGCCTATTACAAAAGTTCTTTCCATTGTCATTAATAATTGCCTTCTGAGCACTGAAGTAAGAAAGTATGTGTTCTTGGATGAACTTTATCGTCAAATTGTTGTCATTTGTCCTAGAAACTATGGCCTCAACCCATTTCGACATATAATCTATCGCGACGGGGATGTGTAAGAAATCGAAGAAGGGAGGGAAAGTTCCCATAAAGTCGATGCCCCAATAATCGAATATCTCGATAACGAGAATAGGGTCAACAACATCATGTCTCGTTGAGTGATGGCTCCCATCCTTTGGCATCTATCACATAATTTTCAACGAGTGTTAACATCCCAAAAGATTATGGGTCAATAGAGACCGCTTTGAAGGATTTTAGATGTCGTCTTATTCGTGGAAAACTGACCTCCACATGCTTTTGTGTGACAAAAGCGGATGACACTAGGAATCTCATCATCCGACACACATCTCTGGATGATTTGGTCCTCGTAATATTTGAATAAATAGGGATCGTCATAAAAAAAATGCACAACTAAGTAAGGAACCCCCTCTTCTCTTGCGATGTCCAATCGGGGGGAACGGACCCCGTGACAAGATAATTCACTATATTCGCAAAATAGAGGAGAGAAGAAATGGCAAATAATTACTCATCCGAAAAATATTCGTCTATGGATATAGGATCGCTAGGTACGTCGGGTGAAAGCCTCAATAAATAATCGGCAATGACATTTTATACCCTTTTTTATCTTTAATGGAAATATCAAATTCTTGGAGGAGTATGATTCGCCTAATGTCACATCCTTTTCTGAAAGGAAATATTTGAGATCCACGTGGTCGGTGAAGTAAGTAATGGGTGAACCGATGAGGCAGGAGCGAAGTTTATCTAAGGCCAAGACTACAGTATGCAACTATTTCTCCGTGGTGGAGTGGTTAATTCGGGGTCCAATTAAGGTTCGTCTAGCATAATAGATGACGTGGGCTTTCTTATTCTTTCTTTGCCCAAAAATAATCCCAATCGCACAATCATTTGTATCACACATAACTCAAATGGAATGGACCATTTCGGAGCTTGCATGATGGTAGCAGAGATTAACATGCTTTTTAATTTTTCAAAAGCTCCTTGACATTCTTCGTTCCACCTAAAGGGGGAATATTTTACTAGCAACTTGCTTAAGGACTTAGCGATGGCATTAAAATCCTTAATAAACCTATGGTAGAAACCCGCGTGCCGAAGAAAGAGAACATGTCCTTTAATGACTTAGGTGGGGGAAGATCGGTAATGACGCTAATTTTCACCCTATCTACTTCAATACCTTTGGACGAAACGATGTGGCCAAGAACTATGCTTTTGATAACTATGAAAAATCACTTCTCCCAATTCAGTACCAAGTTCTTTTCAACACATCGAGTTAACATCTTCTCAAGATCAGCGAGGCAATGGTCAAAACAGGGGTTGAAAACAGTGAAATCATCCATGAAAACCTCTAGTCCTCTCTCGACCATATCACTAAAAAGACTAAGCACGCACAGTTGATAGGTCGCGGGGGCATTATATAATCCAAATGGCATACGTTTGTAGGCAAACGTGCCAAAAATACATGTGAACGTCATCTTTTCTTGATCCACTAAGTCCACTTCGATTTGGTTATATCGAGAATAGCCATCTAAAAATCTATAAAATGCATGGACACCTACTCTCTCTAGCATTTGATTAATAAACGATAAGAGGGACTGATATTTTCTAGTGTTGGCAATGAGCTTCCGGTAGTCAATGCAAATTTATCACACGTGGCGGTACATATTGGGATAAGTTCGCCCTTAACATTCTCAACCACAATCATCCTTAGTTTCTTCGAGATGACTTGGATATGACTAGCCCATTTGCAATCTGAGATAGGATATATGATGCCCGCATCTAATAATTTTATAATTTCCACTCTCACGACATCTTTTATCATGGGATTCAAACGCCTCTGCATCTCCCTTTAAGGCTTCTCGTCCTCCTCGAGGTGGGTTTTATGGGTCAAAATTAGGGGACTTATACGCTTCAAATCCGCAATGCTCCCACCAAAATCACTTTGATGCTTCCTCAAAATATTCATAAGCTTTCCCTCTTGCTCTTTAATTAGGATCAATGAGATAATAACAAGAAATTTCTCATCCTCTACAAAATATGTATATTTAACATTCGAAGGAAGCTTTTTCAATTTGAGGGTAGGAAAATTCTCATCAGAGGGAACTGTGCACGACTTCGTCGGTGGAAGTTCCTCAAATTGAGATACCCAACTAATATCTCTCACATCCTCTCGCTCTCACTCCCGTCTAACAACTCTCCTATATCCATCACCTCTCTCTCGAACTCGGTGTACGCACTATCCCCCTCTCTCACAGTAATAAGGCACGCCTTTAACGGATCCCTCGTGTGATTACCCTCAAAATGTTCTTGTACTACCTCCTCAATAAGATTCTTTTCGCACAACTCGTCCTCATCACCCATTTTCATGGTGATGATAAAGATATTAGTCTCGAGCGTCATGTTCTCGAATATGAGTTGTATTTGCCCATTTTTCATGTTAATCAAAGCATTAGTCGTAGCGAAGAATGGGTGGCCAAGGATCACGGGAATATATTGGATTGAGGGAGAGGAGGACTCCATGTCCTAAATGATAAAATCTATTGGGAAGTAGAAAGTGTCGACTCGAAAGATCACGTCCTCAACAATACCCCGAGGTATCTTCACGAAATCCATGAGTTGGAAAGTAATTTTCGTGGGCTTAAAGTCCCCCAAATTGCATTGTATATAGACGAAGTAAGGGAGAATATTAACACTTTCCCCTAAATCTAATAGCTCTCTCTCAATTTTTCTCTCTCCGCTGGTGTATGAAAATGGTGGGTGCACCCGGATCTTTATACTTTAGAGGGAGGTCGCTCAAAAGTACCGAACTTATATTTTGCACTAAGAATACTTTCTTCTTTACCTTTAGTCTATGTTTCACCATTAACAATTCCTTAAGAAACTCTGCATAAGAGGGAATTTGGTTTATTGCCTTGATAAAAGGTAAGTTAAGCTTTACTTGTTTGAGTACTTCTAAGATATCATCACGGGTGGCCCCTTTAGGGGAAGGAACCAACCGTTGAGGGTAAGGTTTGGTGTTAGGGGGTTCCACTACCACCTCATACCTAATTATGTCCTCCTTATCACTCTCCTCTAAGGGGGCATCTTCGGCCTCTTTTGTGCCGGGCAAAACCTCCTTGTCGTTATGCTCGTCGTGTGGGGGAGATGACAAGTCAACAACCCTCCCATTACGTAGAGTGGTGATCACTTAACATTGCTCTTTATTCTCGTCGGTATTAGAGCTAACACAATTTTGACCATGGGGAGGTCTTTATCCTTGGGCGAAAAATTTGCCCTTCCCTTGGACACTTATGGAAGATTGCAACTTAGACAACGACATCTTTAAGTCAACATAATTTGGGGCATTTTGAACGTTTATCTTGACTGAGATTGCATGAATTGATTTAAAGTGTACTTGAGACTACTTAGTTGTAGGGTGATATAAGGCACGGGATGTGGTGCTTGTATGGATGGGGCTTGTTGGAAAGGCGGGAGTGGTGGCGGGTGTTGGGAAACCATTGAATATGGATTCAATGCATCATTTGGTTGATCGTAACTAAAACTCGAATGGTTTCACCACAAAGGGTAATAAGAATTATCATGCGGGGCTTTAAAAGTTACCCTTAAAAGCTCCTACCACTTCCATTTGCTCTTGGAGCATCACTTTGTAGGCAGGAATCGTCGACTATTCCTTCGTTGAATGTCCCGCCTCACAAATAGCATACACCTTCTCTCTCAATGCTCGAGTGGAGTTGGATACGTCTCTACCCTAGCTTCGACTACGTCCTCTAGCCTCTTTTCTAGTTGATTAATTTTGAGTTTTAATTTGGCTTCCTTATCCAATTGATATAGTTCGAATGTGAAAGGAGCCATAGACGTTTATCTACGCTTCAGTTAGTTACTTGGGTCCGATGTGACCCACACTTGAGTATTCTCAGTGACGTACTTAAAGTAGGCCTCCGTATTATTCGCATCTAATCCTAAGAACTCTCCCTCACACATAATCTGAATGAATTGTTTGGAAATTAAGCTTAGCCAGTGATGGAAGTAGGAGATGAGTCTCCACTTCTAAAAATCGTGGTGTGGGCACATGTTGACTAACTCATTGAAATGATCCAGCTCCTAACAACAATTAAAGGGATAATTCTCATTTTGTCTAAATGTTTGAATTTAATCCCTAATCGCATTGGTTCTATGTGCTGGAAAGAACTTTTGGAGAAACTTAGCCTGCATATCCATCAAAGTGGCTATCAAGTTCGGTGCTAATGATCAAAGCCATGTCTTAGCCTTATCCTTTAAGGAGAAGGGGAAAAGCGTGAGACGCACTAAATCTTGAGTGCATGCTTATTTTGTGAAAGTCTCGCACGCCTCCTGGAACTCTCGGATGTGGAGGTAGGGCTTTTTTCGACTCCAAACCATGAAATGTTGGGAGAATTTGAATCATCCTACTTTTAAATCGAAATAACCCTGCGTTATACGGGATTATAATACATCTCGGAGTGACGATTTACTCGGGATATAAGAGGTCTCTTATAGGGAGATACGACAACTTACCCTCACCCGTACCATAACTAGCGTTGTCTGACATCTTGCTCTCTCTTAATGACTCAATATCCTCACTGGACATCCTAGATGTGTAACACGCAATGTGACTCATGATGGAGTTAGGCGGTGTAGGAGGTTGAATCCAGAAATTTCGAGCATTTAAGCTTTATCGTAGGATTCTCATGTACTTTACGAATGATGGGATTATGAGGAGTGTTTTGCATTTAAGGATGGAGAGAATATTTTTGGAAAATTTTAGATTTTTTTTCTGGATTTTTTATTTTATTTTATGAATGTTTTTGGCCTTTTGGATTTTTATTTTTATTTTTTTAACAAGTGGAGTCAAATTATATGATTATTTTGACCTAACCTAGTATATCTACCTAGTTCCCCGATAACGGTGTCAAAAAACTTGGCGCGACTAAATAAATGTGTCTCTAACGCATGTAACTACGACTCAAGTGCAAGTCGTTCGTTCAAGTAATAATTCGGTAAACTGGGTGTCGAAATCAGGGACTAAGACTATTGATGTAAAAAATTAGATCATATCTAATTATTCAATCACAGATAAATAAATGAGACAAAGAGTTTTTAAAGTGGTTCAGCCATATAAGAATGGCCTACGTCCACTGTTATGTTATTGCTGAGTGTTTTGGAATTCTCGATTACAAGTTCTATCAAGAAATTCCGGTCCCCTTATGATGAGGATTGTACAATGTATTTATAGCCCTGAGGCTATAATGTGAAAGGGTAATACATTAAATGATGTACATATGAAAGGGTAATACATTCAATGCCCCTTAAACGTGTGCGTCTGAATGATAAGCATTTAATGAATCAGTCGAACTGTTGGTTATCCAGCTATTAATGCTTTGTTCGAGGTGCAGCTCGGACCGCCTAAGCTTCTCGGTACTCAAGAGTTCCTCGGAGAGGTCTTGTTCCTCGGAGTGTATGAGTTCCTCGGAGAGGTCTTGTTTCTCGGAACGTGTGAGTTCCTCGGAGAGTTCTTCGGAGTTGTATGGTTCCTCGGAGCGTATGAGTTCCTCGAAAATGTTTGTTTTTGCCACGTAGATTGCCATGTGTCTTCATTCAATTGAGCCATGTCAGCAGACTAAATTTGGTATCAACAAAGACGATCACTCGTGAAGACAACTAAGCAAGAAGACTAGCCCTAACAAGTGACTCACGAAAAGGAAAATAAAAGATGATTATTGTTGAGATAATTATACTACTTATAATTTAAGCAATGAAATCCTATTTGACTTAACTATGCATGTAATACAAGAGATGAACTAATTATTTAATATGAAAGAAATATAAGGTAGGAATACAATCCCCCAACCCCTAGTGACTTCACCGGATACGTGACTAGTCAAGAATTAAACACTAAACTGAAACGAAGACTATATTTATTTCAAGCATTACATATACGAAGGAATCAACCCACACAATATGTAATCAATAATAAAAATAAAGTACACGACGAAATTATTAACACGCGCGTCGCATTCTTAAACACGTCGGTTACCTAGGGCAAACGAAGTTAAAAGTCCTACTATGGTTGTATTAACAAAACATCACGTTATCAATTAATTATTTAACTCAAGAACGTGTTTTATATCCATGCGAAACACAGAGGGTTGGGTTCACGCATTCCCATCCTATGACACCTAGCCAAACATGATATTACTAATTAAAGACATAATCTTAACATTGCATGTAATCACATTCATCTTTGAAATATATCTAAGCATGCATAAGAATGATATAGAACTAAGACAATTCAAGAACATGCAAAAGAGATGGAAAAATTAAGAACAAGATGAGAGAAGTAAACTTTTATTAAGAAAGACTTGAATTCAAACCACAATAATGGTGAAGACTAGATTGCCCCTTATTTTTTTCTCTTTTTTCCCTCTAAAAATTTGTGTTTTTAGCCTTCTAACTAACCCTGGAATGATGTGGGAATAAAGCCCCTGTGTTTTTACAAGAGTTTAAACCGTGCACAGATCTAAAAATTAAGTGGATAAACAAAACAAATTTCACGCACAGATAATCGAACCGGTTCTACTTCAGAATCGAACCGGTTCATTTTTCCAGTATAGCCAAGCCTTATGCGAATCGGTTACCCTTTGGAACCGAACCGATTCTCTTCTCATAAATCTTCAAGATTGGTGTTTTGATTCTTCTTATCTTCATATGCTCGTATCTTTTCAACCGTAACTCGAATTTAGGTATCGTTTCTTTGAATATACTCGTGAACACAATGTCTCCAACTTCTCCTCAATTTTCGCATCTGGATTTCGATTGTATAAATACTTTAATACCCTTGACTTTCCTTCTTTGCTTTTCGGTTCTTATTCTAGTTGCGCTCTTGCTTTCACACGCATGAAATACCTGTAAAATATAAAATAAATACAGAAACACAATGTACTTGTTGGAAAAGGTCATTAGCAATAATATGAGATAAATTCGTTTCAATTACATCACACAAGATGATAAAATTTGCTAAATTATGGGGATACATGTAAAGGCTTATATAAATTGTAAATGTTAAATATAATGCCCTTATTTATGTGGACTATTTTTGTATATGTTCTTAGGATTTGAATAGTGTGGTAAGAATAATTGAATTTGTTTAAATTCAGGATATTAGATCTTGAAAAATATATACATTTTAAATATGTATTAATATTACTAACGGACCTTTAACATTACAAAATCTAACAAAAGTGTTATAAAAATGGTGTAATAGGGTTAAAATAGTAACACAAAAGTTCATTACTAAATCATAATTAGTAACGGTACAATACTGTTGGTAAAAGCAGAATTAAAATATAATTTTACCGTTACTAATTGTAACGGCAAAATTATGTTACTAATTTTGTTCTCCACGCCTTTTTCCTAACGAAAATTTTTCGTTACTAATATTTTTAATAATGGTAAAATACCATTACTAAAGGCGCATTTTGGTGTAGTGTGTGTATTAAGTAATATTATCAAATTATGTACGTATATAATTTTATTGTGGATTATACATACATCATCATATCATAACACACACGCACACACGCACACACACACACACACACACATATATGTGTATAAATTTTATTAAGTATGTATATATCAAATTGTGTATGTATGTATATGTATGTATGTGTATAAATTTTATTAAGTATATATATATATATATATATACACACACACACACACACATAAAACTTTCATGCATACATGATACATGAATGTATATATACATGTATATATCATAAATGCATAAATACATATGTGTTATTTATGTATATTTAATGAGGTATATTGAGAAGTTTGATTGTATATACATAAACATACATACTTAATACAAATGTTAACATGCATATATATATATATATATATTTGTCAAGTTTATCAATTTTTAAGAAAATTATATTTAAAAATAAATTTATTAAACACACACTAGTATTTATAAATATAAAAAACTTAATTTTAAAAGTGTATTTAAAAATAGTCTTTAGATGGAACTAGGCGTAAACCCGCGCGATGCGCGAGATGGACAATTATGATAATCGTTTCATTTACTTCGCGTTATCTACATTTATCAAATCTTATATATCCACTAAGATGATATTTTAAGAACTCTAAAACATTAAGTTACTGGATTAAACAAAAAATGATGCATAAAATAAATCTACATAAAAAAGTATATCTGTAAACTATACAAAGTTCATAAAAATCATGAACATCTATCCAACTTTAGTAGGTCATATATAAATCCATTTGAAAAAATTTAACAATCCACTGTGATAGAGAACGAACAAATAAAAAAATATTATAGAGGATAGTTTGATGAAATTAACTAATGGATTATTGCAAGAAACTAATTCAATAGCACAATTTAAAATTTTAACCTAAAAAGGTACATGAATAACATAAGTGGGAACAAATAATGAAAGTATGTAGGCATATATAATATTGAAAGTATGTAGGTATATATATTCCACCCCAAATCTTTTGATTTGGTCAATACTGAAAGTATGCAAATATCTGTGGTTTTGTAAAAAAAAAACTCAATCAAGACCTTACAAATGAATCAGTTGTCGGAAGAACAGTAATAAGAGGTTTGGGTAGAGAGGGTTTAGCTGTCGAAATCAGTAGTCAGAGAGGTTTTGATTAGGATTTGAAAGAAAAAGGGTTGTGTGGAGAGTATTACCTAAAGACCACAAAACAACAGGGGTAAGGTTCAACATATTTGTTATGTACAATGATATTAGTTAAGGAAAAACCCACTTCATTTATAAAGTCCGACACCCCTCCTAATTAATTACCGGGTGATCAGTCCTTAATTAATTAATTTCAGAATATCAAGTTGGTTCAGATCACGCATCACTGTCGAAAACTCAAATTTTAATTTAATAAAAGCTAATCACCTAATATTTACAAAGGTCGCTGTCAAAATTTTATCTTGTTATTAACCATAAAAAAAAATTCAATCACCACCATACAACACAATAAGAAGAAGAAAGGCTAACTGAATTTACATAAAGAACTGGAGTAAACATTTCCAGTCAAAAACCCATACAATAATCCGAAATACATGAAATTCAAATAATAAAATCAACCAAATCTAATTCCCTGAATATAAGAAAGGAGGACGAAAAGTCCAACTGAAATAAAAGACTGATAGATAAGAGGAAATAGGCTCAGAAGCGTCTACTAGCAATATCCCGTAACTTTCACAACAGCTACAACTCGGCAAATGAATGGAATCTCCTAAGTCTGGTGTTCCTGTGGCTGGGCACCTAAAATAATAGAACAAGAAAATAGATTTGCAGAAAAATGGGTCAGAGCCCGAGTAGAAAACAGTTTAAATATAGCAAGTGATTAAATTGATTTGAACAGCACATGTTTTATCCATGTTAACTTAGCGTACTCATTTGAGATGCTCACCTCTCATCTAATGTGCACACCTAGAGAGTCTAACTACCTATACTAGTCTCGTCACTCTACCTGACTAAATGTAGGATAATCACTGTGCTGGGTACACCATCTAATAACCCAGAACCAATATACTATTATTATTTAGGAATAGGTTTAAGGATATCATAACTCATTCTCATAGTATTCTTTATTCCCAATGGATGACCCAATAGGTATATACTTTAATAAAGTAGCCAACGGGAAACAAAGAGTAGGAACTTAGTATACACATATAAAATCTCACTATGTATACATACAATTATATCTATACAGCAACCATGGTTAAAAAAACTGGTGCTAGGCATACTCGGTTATCTAGTCCCATCCGATTGCAACGCTCACGCATAAAGGACAGCGGGTTCAATCTCTCAATAACTAGTGAAACATATACACATATTAGAGCCGAACATAGTCCCAAGTCGATGGGCTACGCACATCCCTAGGCACCCATACGACCGTCAACACTATCGTTCTCACAGATAGCCCGTACCTAGGTTCCATGCTCTAGTGATACGACACGAAATCCCCCAAAGTCACACAAGATATGGTCGTCCACAACGCGTTAACCCCCGTTCGATTACACATGATATTCCAAGTAATAAGCATGCACACAACTTATATACATTAGTAGGTAATCACGTAACCCAAATACTAAAATCTGTAAGTAATATTAACGCCATTACTCTCCACGATATCCGTAGATATATATAGCCTCTCCACGACTTACATTATCTCCTAGGTTTTCACACAAATTCGATACCCCGAGGACCATTATACCTTTAATTCCCTAACGCTTTGGAATTTAAGCCACCCGTTACTCACGTAGGTTAATACACTCGCTTGGATAACCCTAGGATGGTTTTTAACTCGAACGGACCCTAAAAGCTCAATCTGGAATCTCGTTGGAAGTTTCAGGATTCTTGTTCGAACGAGTTCGTACAAACGAAGTTCCCACTTCGAACGAACTCATCAACTCGTTAGAAAGGTCGTTAGAAATCTCGTTAGAAGGTTCGTTCGAACGACCTGGTCAGGTCTTCTAACAAAAATTCCGGACAGGCCCAGTTCTTCCCCAACTTCGATTTTTCTCAACTTTTAATCCTAAAAAACCTACCAATACTCAACCCAATCCAAATTAAATGTTCCTACACTAATCCTAATCACCCCAAGATACTTTCTAACACGAATTAAAGGTTAAATCCTTATAAAATCAATCGGAATTCAACAATCTCTTAAATTTCTAATAAGTCTCTTAATTATGAACCCAAAATTTTAATTATCCAAAACGCTTATTATAATTCGTGATTAAGACATAAAATTCCCAGATTTTATTAGTCTAATAAGGGGCAAAACCTCTACATTCATACCCATCTCCAATTTATAAGTATCATTCACAATTTAGTTTAATTAAACCTAAGTTTTTACTGCACTAAATTTATATCAACAAACCTAAATTAACAGGAAAAATATATGCTAAAAGAGGAGCAAGATAAACACTTACCTCGGAATGAACTTCTGATTCTTGGGCTGAAATTGGTATGGGAAAGATCCTCTTGACACGATCTATGCGCTGGTGTAATTTTTGGTGTGAAAGTTCGAGTTCTTGGCTTAGGGCTCTAATGGAGTCTTCTTCTTCTTCCTTAGTTCTCTCTATTTTTCTCTCTTTCTCACGTAAGTTGAAACTCACAGACCACTAACCCTCAATGCTTTTAATTAAACCCAATTTTCATCCATTTAATTACCCAAAAATCCCAAAAGGCCAAAATACCCCCCGTGGTGTCGTTTTGGACTAAAATGTCCCGGACTCCAAATAAAATACCCGAGTAGTGTTCTCTGACAATTTTTACCCTTCCAGACACTCTGGCGTACTCAAAATAGTCATTTGAGTTATATAAAAATAATTTACATTTTTAACCCCTAAATACATATCGGTGACGCGACTCATACGCGCATCCCAAATAATTATGACATGGCTGCCGTGTATCTCATCCCGGCCATAATATTACTTCAATAACTACTAACTCTCGTCATGCTAGTAATTATTACCATTAAATCGGATTAATTATAAATTAAATTTTCTCCCTTTAAATTAATTAATCCTCATTTTTCATAATTCCATAAAAATAAATATGCGTAAAAATGCGGGGGATTACATACATCCCCCCTAATAATAGAATTTTGTCCCGAAATTCGGAAATAGAAATATACATGGCAAGAATAACTCTGAATAACATTCGCGCATGTCGTCATCTCGCTCCTAGGTTGATTCCTCAACCTTATGGTGTCGCCATTGAACACGGACTAGTGGTACTATCTTCGACCTCAACTTCCTCTCACTATGGTCTAGGATAGCAACCGTCCCCTCCTCTTAGGAGCTATCAGGCTGTAAGTCGATCTCTTCCAACGCAATGTGAGTATGTGCCAAATCATCTCGAAGCAAACTCCTTAGCGACATCATGGACCCTATGCAAGTGCTCCGGTAACCCCAGTCTATAAGCAACTGGCCCAATCATCTCGATAACGGTGAATGGCCCTACATACATAGGCGCCAACTTTCCCTTCTTCCCAAAACGCATAACTCCTTTCATAGGAGACACCCGAAGTAACACTTGATCCCCAATATTGAACTCTCGAAAATACCGTTTAGCGTCAGCGTAACTCTTCTGTCGATCCTGAGTAACCCTAATACGACTACGTATCAACTCTATCCTTGTCAAGGTGTCCTGAATCACCTCCAGACCAAGTAGCTTATTGTCCCCCGCCTCTAACCAACATGTTGGGGAACGACAAGGTCTGCCGTATAGTGCCTCAAATGGAGCCATACCGATAGTGAACTGGTAGGAGTTATTATAGGAAAACTCCACCGGTGGAAGGTACTGTTCCCAGCCTCCACCAAAATCAATAATGCACATACGCAACATGTCCTCTAACATCTGGTTTGTTTGCTCGGTCTGACCATCCATCTACGGGTGATAGGCTGTGCTCAGTCGCAATTCCATACCCATCGCCTCCTGAAATCTCTCCCAAAATCGAGACACGAACACCCTATCTCTGTGAGACACGATATTGAGAGGCACTCCGTGGAGTCTCACTATCTATGCTATGAATATTTGGGCGTACGGACCCGTGGTGTAGTGTGTACTGGATGGCAGAAAATGGGCTACCTTGGTCAGCCGACCCACTATCACCCATATCAAATCGTGGGCCCTCTACGATGTAGGTAATCTTGTTACGAAGTCCACGGAAATGCTCTCCCATTTCCACATAGGAACCTCTAATGGCTGTATAAATCCCGTCGGTCTCTGATGGTCCACCTTTACCAACTGACAAGTGGCACATTTTGAGAGGAACTTGACAATATCATTCTTCATCCCGCTCCACCAGCACTGTCTACGCATATCCTGGTACATCTTATCCCCATCAGGATGTATCGCAAATCATGAACCGTGCGACTCTGTCATCACCTCATGTCGCAAGTCTTCACCTTGAGGAATAACCAATCTTCCATTGAAACGTAGACCCCCATCTGAACCCACGGTATAAGACTCGCCCCCCTTTGTTAGAAGCTGCACTATCTGACTTTGGCAGAACGGATTAGCTGCCTGAGCCTGTACTACTCTCGTAATAATTTAGGGCGTAACCATCATCACGGACATGAATGATCGAGCCACCGCATCCTGGTGCCCTAACTCCTTCCATTTCACTTTCCACACTTCGACCACCTCCCCTACCGGCCTACGGCTCAACGTGTCTGCTACCACGTTAGCCTTTTTGAGGTGGTATTGGATATCAAAATGATAATCCTTCACAAACTCAAGCCACCAACGTTGACGCATATTCAGCTCCTTCTGTGTGAAGAGATACTGTAATGACTTGTGATATGTGAACAAGCGAAATTTCTCCCCCAGGAGGTAATATCTCCAAATTCGAAGTGCAAACACCACCAGCTTTCGGGAAGCATAAGCAATTGCCTGATCCTCCTGTTGAAGTACACCTCCAAGTCCTAATTAGGACTCATTAGTGTAGAATAGATACTCCACTCCCCATCTGGGTATTGCTAACACTGGTGCTGAGGTTAGCTTATTTTTCAACTCATCAAAGGCTAACTGACAGGCGTCACTCCAGATAAATGGCCCCCCTTTACGAGTCAGGTGTGTCAACGGACCCACTATCTTCGAAAACCCTGAATGAACCTCCTGTAATATCCGGCTAAGCCCAAGAAATTGCGTATCTCGGTCGGTGTCGTGGGCTGTCCCCACTCCCTTACTGTGGACACCTTCCCCGAATCCACTGATATCCCTCTGTCAGAGATGATATTCCCCAAAAACTGGACCTCCTTCAGCCAAAACCCATATTTCTCGTATTTTGCGTACAACTCATGCCGATGCAATGTCTGTAAAACCTGCCTTAAGTGCTCGGCATGCTCTTCCTCGATCTGCGAGTAAACTAAAATGTCATCAATGAAGACGATGATGAACTGGTCCAGGAACTCTCTCAACACCCTGTTCATCAAGTCCATAAATACAGCTGGGGCGTTGGTTAGCTCGAAAGGCATAACCCTGAATTTATAGGAACCATATCTCGTTAAGAAGGCAATCTTCGACACGTTCTACTCCCTGATACGCAACTGATGGTATTCCAATCTCAAGTCGATCTTCGAAAAGAAGGCCGCTCCTCTTAATTGGTCGAATAAGTCATCGATTCGAGGTAACAGATACTTATTACGTATCGTGACTTTGTCAACTCCCGGTAATTAACACATAACCTCAACGATCCATTTATCTTCTTAACGAACAGTACGGGGGCACCCCAAGGTGAAGTACTCCTACGGATAAATCCCTGCCCCAACAACTGTTCAATTTGGTCACGTAACTCCCTCGGCTCTACTGGGGACATATGATAAGGCGCGCGGGCTATCAATCGAGTGTCTGGCGATAAATTAATGACTAGGTCTATCTCTCTACTCGGCGGTAACCTCGAAATCTCTTGAAACACATCGATAAACTCTTGAACAATAGGAATCGAATCAAGCGGTACCACCACCTTCGTAGAGGTCTCCTCCTCTATATAGTATAAATGAATGGACGATCCTCTCTCGGAGCGAGGCATCGCCACTAGGAACATCTCATGATCGGGTATGGAAAAAACTATACTCTTACTAAAACAACCAATCATGGCCCTAAACCTGACAGGCCAATCCATACATACAATCGCGTCATACTCAGATATATCCAATACGAGCATGTCAGCGGGTAAGATAAACCTCCCAATATCTATACCCACTTCCCGATAAATAAAAGAAATAACGAAACCCGTACTCAATGGTGAATCCACACAAGTGACCGTACTCTCTATTGTATCAATTAATCCCATAGTACGTGCAAACTCTGTGGTAATAAAACAGTGTGTGACCCCCGTGTCAAATAAAATGTGCCCCAAAGTCCTCTGGATAGAAAATATACCCTCGATCGCGGGTGGATCCTGCAGGACTGCGGCCTGGTAAATATTATAGACTCGTCTATACTGAAGCTGTCCCTGCTGAACCGGGATGGCTGAAATGGGTGGCAGTGCTGGCATCTGTGGGGGTGCTGGGAGAGCTGCTGGAAATAATGGTCTCTGGGGCTCCTAGCGAGCGCCCTACTGCTGCTGGCCTCTAGCCTTCCGAGGGCAGTCTTGACGCTTGTGGCCAGTATTACCACAAGTGAAACATCTCCCTAGGAAGGGTCCTCCCATTTATCTCTGCTGTCCCCGACCCTGACGTCCGTTACTACCCCTTCCTTGGCCATTCTGGCCCTGCTGAACCTGCTACTGGCCCGACTGGACCTGATGGCCGTGCTGACCGTGCTGGCCTTATCGGAAACCTCCCTGTCTATGTATAAAACCTCATGACCTAAACCTCTTAGGATCCCCATGCTAGGAACCCTGGTTACTGTGCCTATGCTGACCCTGAACTGTTTGTGCCCCACTGGCACTATTTCCTCCTGTCCTGCCCTGCTGGATGGACTCTCCTACTCGCTTAACCTCTGTCAGATGAAAATGGTGGTCCTGGCAGTGGAGTAGTGTTGCATTAACCACGTCCGAATAAGTGGCCAAAGAAAGATTGCCTACCAAGTGCTGGCGGATCCTCCATGTCAACCTATCCATAAAATGTTGAATCTTCTTCTCCTCAGTCGGGATTTCATCCAGTATAATGTTCAAAAAGTTGATAAACTCTGCCTCATATTTCGCCACGGTCTTTCCCTCATGTTTCAAGTTCACCAATTTCCATCTCATCTCTGTCTGGACGGCCGAAGGGAAATATTTGCGATCGAACCGCACCCAAAAGTGTCGAATAGTGAGTGTGTTGTAATACCCCGTATTTTCGGCTATATTTATTTTTGGGATTAATTAATTAAATGTGTATTAATTGATAATTAATCCGGGTTATAAATACTAATGAGATGCGAATTGGTATTTGATTATGTGCATATATGATTATATATGTATTTGGTATTATAAAATTTGTCGTGAGATTTATATACGGCATTTTAGAAATTTTGTTGAGACGCGTGGGACCGCCGCGTCACGGTATAATATTTTGATAATATAAAAGTGAATTTAAAATCTATAATCCGTATGGTCGTTTTGAGTGCGCCAACGCGTCTGGAAGGGTCGAGATAGTCAGAAAATACTAACCGGGGGTATAGTTTGGGTCCCGGGGTATTTTTAGGCCATACCGGTAACTTAAAGGGTATTTTGGTAATTTTACATTTTGAGGAATTAAAAGTGACGAAAATTGGTTAATTAAATCTGATGTGGATATTGACCCACTAAGCCCATAACCAACCCATATTAACCCTTTAAGCTACGGAGGCTAACATTAGGTTTACAATCTTCCCCAAATCAAACCCTAGCCACCTTGAGCCACCATTGGAGAAGGAACTTAGAGAGAGAGGAAACTCTGCAGAATCTTCACCAAACCTACACCAAATCAGAAATCAAACCAAGGCAATTGGTTTAATTATGTTTAACTTCAGCAAATGTTCTTTCCATGTTAGAAAATTCGGATTTATGGTTTGTTCTTGATAAATATGAAAACCCATATAGTTTAGATCATTGAGCTTGAGAAATTGTGAAGAGAATTGCATGTAGAATAGTTGGAGACAATTAATCTGATGTTAATACATGATTGGGTGAAAGAAAAACGAATTAAAATTCTGGAATTTGATGTTGATATATATCTAGGGTTCATGTTCTTGATGATATTGGGGAAAGGTATAAAATCTTGGGATTTAATGATGTTTAGGATGCCTTATTGCCTTAAAAGACGTTAGTTTATGACCTAAGCATGTTTTAGTATGATTAGAGGACTTAAATCATTGTTTGAACGAACTTTGGAGAAGGATTGAAGTGATAAAAATGGTGAAAAACGAGATGGAAAAAAATCTGGGCCGAAACTGGTAGCTCGTTAGAAGCAGCCCCCAGGTCGTTCGAACGAACTCGTTCGAACGAGCTTCTAACGAGTTGACCAGTCGTTACTAACGAGAAGGGATCTCGTTCGATATCTCGTTCGAACGAGATATCGTTAGAAGGAACAGTTCGTTCGAACGAACTGGGATCTCGTTCGAACATCCTCGTTCGAACGAGACTTCTAACGAGTTGACAGAAGGATCTCGTTCGAACATCCTCGTTCGAACGAAACTTCTAACGAGTTGACAGTTTGGTCCTTTTAGAACTGTTTTGACTTTTGGAGTCCCGGAAACTGGTTCAAGGGTAGAGTTAGCATTCCTTTGATGCTATAGTGATAGAATTGGGACTTTTGGGCAATTATGAGAAGTAGATTATATACGAGAGTTGTATTACATGGACGGTTTGGGATGAGACGTGAGTGTCTATTACGACGTGAGAAATTATAGCGCGTGTAATCACAAATCGGATTAGTATAAATTTTTATAATTATGGTTAGTACGAGAATGCGATACGTACTACGATTAAAATACGGTATTACTAAGATGTGTGTTTACTTAGTATTAGTATATGGATTGTGTGTATGACATACCTACCATACTTGCTATCACGGGAGGTTGCGTTCGCTTAGGACCCTCTAATCCTTGTGTGCCTACGGGGGGGATATAGACTGGTACCTCGATGAACATAGGTCATAGAAAGACTTATTGTGATATTAATAAGTCCGCTGATCATGGGAGCGTAGGTATGTGCGTGACCCATGTGATGGTGACTGTGTTCGCCTCCATTATTTGTGATGTTGTTATCGGTAAACTATTCCTGAGAGATTCGGAATATGTAATCCTTATGTACGTGATGTACCGGGATGGATAGCAGAGTATGTGTGCACTACAGCTTAGATTGCGGGGTGCTTGTATTGTATATTTATGATATGAATAATATACATTATATTAATGGGAATCCTCATGTTAATGTTGTAAAAATATTACGGTATTGTTTCGAGATATATAATGAGTTAACTGATAGTTACATCAATGGCATATTTAGTAACTGAGTTTACGGTAAACCTCTATTTAATTACGAGCGTTGTTATGATAAATGGAACCGAGTAATATGGGTAGAACCTTTGGCAGTCTAGCTAGTTATGTTGTCAGTTAGCTAGTAGTATGGGTCGTTATAGATGGGTACTTACGTTAGGAGTGCACAGCTAGACGAGAGGTGAGGATATCATGCGAGTGTACGTCCTAACATGTACTTTGCATTTAATGTTTTAAATGTTTTTAAAGCACTTGCAGGTTTTTAAAATATAACTCCACATTCGGGCTCTGACCCGTTTGCTTTTCAAATCTCTTTTTCTTTGTAAAACCATTTTAGGTGCCCAGCCACAAGGACACCAAGCATAGGATACTCATTCAGGTGACGAGCTGTAGCTGCTTGTGGAAGCTACAGGGATTTGCATGTAGACGCCTCCATCTTTTGGATTCCAGAGTCACCATCTATCAGTTGTAGGGCATGTTGCCCATTTCTTTAGAGACATCTTTTATATTTCAGTTTTCAGACTTTAGCATGTTTTATTTCAGTTTCGGTTATTCATTTCAGTTATGGGATTGTAGTGAGGAGTTTTCCTCCAGACTTTATTTACTCTATTGTGATGGTTATTCGTTTTACTTCAGTATGGTAAATGGTGTTATTTATTTCTTCATTACACTTGTTGCATGATAATCAGACTTAAATTAAAATTTGGCAACTTGCTTTTTAAATACTAGGTGGTTAGTAATATTAAAATGTTTTCGACAGTGATGCTATTAACTGAGCCAACTTGGCATTTTGAATTAATTTAATAAAGGAGTAGCTACCCGGTATTTAATTAGTCGGGGTGTCACAGGTGGTATCAGAGCATCAGGTTCTAGTGTCCTTTAGGATCTGTACGGCTATTATGTTTCCGCTACGTTTTCTTTGATATAGAGCCCTATATTTTAGGACTGTTGTACTCTTTTTGTGTATGCTTCGTTCTTCAGCTATTTTAAGTTTATAAACTGCGAACTTATAAACTTTGTTCTTATTTCAGATGCCTCCACGACGTGCACGACGAGTTCCCAGGAATGCAATGCCCGAACCCTAGCCCGCTCCAGTTCAGGGCATGATGAACGCCGCTGAGGTTGCTGCTATAGTAGCCCAAGCGGTAAATGCCGCGATTGCCGTGATTCAGCAGGCACCGCCTCAGGCGCCGGTTGCCGCGCCAGCACAGGTTAATGCATTCCCGTCTGCTTGGGAGCGTGTACGAGACGCTTTTCAGAAAGCGCATCCGCCAGAGTTTGCAGGTAGCTCAGACGTGGTAGTCTCGAGCCAATGGAGGAAGGACATACAGAGGCATTTGAGGATGCATGAGTGCACTGGTGTTCAGAAACAGGTGCTAGCTACTTTCAAGCTAGTGGGATCTGCACTACAGTGGTGGGAGTCTATTA
Source organism: Sambucus nigra (assembly GCA_949130495.1). Classification (NCBI taxonomy): domain Eukaryota; kingdom Viridiplantae; phylum Streptophyta; class Magnoliopsida; order Dipsacales; family Adoxaceae; genus Sambucus; species Sambucus nigra. The sequence continues at coordinate 460,260,297 of OX422211.1, read as the reverse complement.
CCACCGCGGAAGAGAGGGATACCCTCACGATTCAGGAGTTCTGGGTGCGGTTCGACCGCAAGTACTTTCCGTCCGCAGTTCATACAGAGATGAGGAGGAAGCTGATGAGTTTGAAGCAAGAGGGCAAGACAGTGGCCGAGTATGAGGCCGAGTTTACTAACCTGTTGAATATCGTTCCAGACGAGATTCCAACAGAGAAGAAGAAGATAGAGAAGTTCACCGACGGGTTGAATTGGAGAATCCGTCAGCATCTGCTAGGGAACCTATCGTTGGCCACGTATTCTGATGTGGTTAACGCTGCATTATTGCACTGCCAGGACCACCGTTTTCATATGGCCGAGGGCAAGCGGTCGGGGGAGTCTAGCCATTAGGGCAGGACTGGAGGACATGGTGCCAGCGGGGCACAACCCGGTCAGGGGCAGAGACAGAATGAGCAGGGTACCCAGCAGGGGGATAATAAGAGGTTCCGGTCAGGGAACTACAGGCAGGGTCAGGGAGGTTTCCGCCAGGGCCATCAGGGTCCAAACGGCCATCAGGGCCAACAGGAACAGAATGGGCAGCAGTTTCATCAGGGCCAGCAGGGCCAAGGGAGGAATGGTAACGGCCACCAGGGCCGGGGACAGCAGGGGCAGAGGGGAGGGAACTTCCCAGGGAAGTGCTTTACTTGTGGCAAGACTGGCCATAAGAAGCAGGATTGTCCTGATAGGGGCAGGGCCCCACAGCAGCAGCAGCAGGGTACTCGCCAGGAGCCACAGAGACCTATGTTTCCCGCCGCTCTTCCTGCACCACCACAGATGGCAGCATTGCCACCCATTCCAGCAGTCCCAGTTCAGCAGGGGCAGCTACAGTATGGACGTGTCTACAACGTTCACCAAGCTGCAGTTCCACAGGCACCGCCCGCGATCGAGGGTACGTTTCCTATCCATGGCACTATGGGTCGGGTGTTATTTGATACGGGTGCTACACACTGTTTTATAGCTACACACTTCGCGAAAGCTTTAGGATTGTTAGCTACGGCAGAGAGCACAGTGACGTGTGTCGACTCACCATTAGGGAGTGGGTCACTTATTTTCTTTATATGCCGGGGAGTGGGGGTAGAGGTTGGTGGTTTGGTATTACCTGCGGACATGTTAGTGTTAGACATGCATGTTCACGATGTGATCATCGGTATGGATTGGCTCGTAGCATATAGGGCCATGATTGATTGCTTCAGCGGGAGCATTGTTTTTGCCATTCCGGGGCAAGAGATGTTTATAGTGGCGATGCCTCGCCCAGAGGGAGGATCGACCGCTCATCTGTATTACATAGAGGAGGATACCTCTAAGGAGGTTGTGATTCCTTTGGATTTGATCCCGGTTGTCAGGGAGTATTCAGATGTGTTTCAGGAGATACCAGGCTTACCACCCAGTCGGGAGATAGACTTCGTTATAGATTTGCTACCGGGTACGAGACCTATAGCACGTGCACCGTACCGTATGGCTCCAGCTGAGATGCGAGAGCTACGGGATCAGATAGAGCAGCTGTTAGGGCAGGGCTTTATTCGCAGGAGTACCTCACCTTGGGGCGCTCCAGTTTTGTTTGTGAAGAAGAGGGATGGTTCACTGAGATTGTGCGTGGACTACCGAGAGTTGAATAAGGTCACGATACGGAATAAGTATCCGTTGCCTCGAATCGATGACTTATTCGACCAGTTGAGAGGAGCTTCTTTCTTCTCGAAGATTGACTTGAGATCGGGATACCATCAGTTGCGTATCAGGGAGGAGGATGTCTCGAAGACCGCATTCTTGTCGAGATATGGTTCTTACGAGTTTCGGGTTATGCCTTTCGGCTTGACCAACGCTCCAGCAGTGTTTATGGACTTGATGAACAGAGTGTTCAGGGATTTCCTAGACCAGTTTGTCATTGTCTTCATTGATGATATTCTGGTTTACTCTCAGACAGAGGAGGAGCACGCCGAGCATTTGAGGTAGGTTTTGCAGACACTTCGTCAGAACGAGCTGTATGCAAAATATGAGAAGTGCGGGTTTTGGCTGAAGGAAGTCCAGTTCTTGGGTCACATTATTTCCGACCAGGGAATATCTGTCGATCCGGGAAAGGTATCAGCGGTGAGGGAGTGGGGACAGCCCACGACACCAACGGAGATTCGTAGTTTCTTGGGCTTAGCAGGATACTACATGAGATTTATTCGGGGTTTCTCGGAGATAACAGGTCCTTTGACACATCTTACTCGTAAGGGTGTGCCATATATCTGGAGTGATGCCTGTCAGTTGGCATTCGATGAGTTGAAGGACAAATTGACCTCAACACCTGTGTTAGCATTGCCGAGACCGGGAGTTGAGTATTTGGTTTACACCGATGCGTCTTTGCAAGGACTGGGAGGTGTATTGCAGCAGGAGAGACAGGCCATAGCTTATGCTTCCCGTAAGCTTAAGCCTCATGAGAAAAATTACCCCACGCATGATTTGGAGTTGGCAGCAGTGGTATTTGCCTTACGGATTTGGAGGCACTACCTTTTGGGGGAGAAGTTCCAGCTGTTCACGGACCACAAGTCACTACAGTATCTGTTCACGCAGAAGGAATTGAATATGCGGCAGCGTAGGTGGCTTGAATTTGTGAAGGACTACCAGTTCGACATCCAATACCACCCGGGTAAGGCTAACGTGGTAGCAGATGCGTTGAGCCGTAGGCCAGTAGATGAGGTGGCAGAGGTGTGGAAGGCTAAGTGGAAGGAATTGGGACACCAGGATGCAGTGGCCCGATCTTTCATGTCTGTGATGACCGTTACACCGCAGATTGTCACAAAGGTAGTACGGGCACAGGCTAATGACTCGTTCTGTCAGGAGCAGATAGTTCGATTGCTAGCAGAGGGAGCCGAGTCCTATACCGTTAGCTCAGACGGGGGATTGCGCTTCAATGGGAGATTGGTAGTTTCGGAAGGGGATAAGTTGCGGCACGATGTGATGGCAGAGTCGCACGGCTCACGATTCGCGGTACATCCCGGAGGGGACAAAATGTACCAAGACATGAGACGGCAATATTGGTGGAGCGGTATGAAGAGAGATATCGTTGAGTTTGTCTCGAAATGCGCCACTTGTCAGCTTGTAAAAGTGGATCATCAGAGACCAGCAGGATTGCTACAGCCGTTGGAGGTTCCGGTGTGGATGTGGGAGAGCATATCCATGGATTTTGTCACGGGGTTGCCTACGTCGCATAGGGGTCACGACTCCGTTTGGGTAATTGTGGACAGGTTGTCCAAGGTCGCTCACTTCTTACCCGTAAGGACCGACTACACTACGGGACAGTATGCCCAGCTCTTCATTTCAGAGATTGTGAGACTTCACAGTGTGCCCCTAAATATCGTGTCTGACAGAGACAAGATATTTGTTTCGAGGTTTTGGGAGAGTTTCCAGGAGGCCATGGGCACGGAATTGCGGTTGAGTACGGCTTATCATCCGCAGACTGATGGGCAGACAGAGCGCACCAATCAGATGTTGGAGGACATGCTACGCATGTGCATTATTGATTTCGGGGGTGGATGGGAGCAGTACCTTCCACTGGTAGAGTTTGCTTACAACAACTCCTATCAGTTCACGATTGGCATGGCTCCGTTTGAGGCATTGTACGGTAGGCCTTGTCGTTCCCCAGCATGTTGGTTGGAGGTGGGGGACAACAAACTACTTGGGCCGGAAGTGATTCAGGATACTTCGGCAAGGATTGAGTTGATTCGGAGTCGCATTCGGATAGCTCAAGACAGGCAGAAGAGTTATGCTGATGCGAAGAGGTTTTTCAGGGAATTCCAAGTGGGGGACCAGGTTTTGCTCAGGGTATCTCCGATGAAGGGGATTATGCGATTCGGGAAGAAGGGGAAGTTGGCACCGAGGTATGTGGGGCCGTTTCCTATTATTGAGCGGATCGGACCCGTTGCATATAGACTTGGACTACCGGAGCACTTGCATCGGATTCACGACGTGTTCCATATTTCCTCGCTGAGGAAATACCTTAGAGATAATTTGTCTCATTCTCACATTGTTGTGGAGGACATCGATCTCCAGCCGGATAGCTCCTACGAGGAGGGGCCAATTGCTATTTTGGACCGAAGCGAGAGGAAACTGCGGTCAAAGATAGTCCCGTTAGTGCGTGTTCAGTGGCAACATCACAATGTCGAGGAGTCCACATGGGAGCGCGAGGATGAGATGCGCGAGCGTTATCCAGAGCTATTTTTAGCAGGTACTTTCTAGTTTTGAATTTCGGGACGAAATTCAGTTATTAGGGGGGAAGTATGTAATACCCCGTATTTTCGGCTATATTTATTTTTAGGATTAATTAATTAAATGTGTATTAATTGATAATTAATCCGGGTTATAAATACTAATGAGATGCGAATTGGTATTTGATTATGTGCATATATGATTATATATGTATTTGGTATTATAAAATTTGTCGTGAGATTTATATACGGCATTTTAGAAATTTTGTTGAGACGCGTGGGACTGCCGCGTCACGGTATAATATTTTGATAATATAAAAGTGAATTTAAAATCTATAATCCGTATGGTCGTTTTGAGTGCGCCAACGCGTCCGGAAGGGTCGAGATAGTCAGAAAACACTAGCCGGGGGTATAGTTTGGGTCCCGGGGTATTTTTAGGCCATACCGGTAACTTAAAGGGTATTTTGGTAATTTTACATTTTGAGGAATTAAAAGTGACGAAAATTGGTTAATTAAATCTGATGTGGATATTGACCCACTAAGCCCATAACCAACCCATATTAACCCTTTAAGCTACGGAGGCTAACATTAGGTTTACAATCTTCCCCAAATCAAACCCTAGCCACCTTGAGCCACCATTGGAGAAGGAACTTAGAGAGATAGGAAACTCTGCAGAATCTTCACCAAACCTACACCAAATCAGAAATCAAACCAAGGCAAGTGGTTTAATTATGTTTAACTTCAGCAAATGTTCTTTCCATGTTAGAAAATTCGGATTTATGATTTGTTCTTGATAAATATGAAAACCCATATAGTTTAGATCATTGAACTTGAGAAATTGTGAAGAGAATTGCATGTAGAATAGTTGGAGACAATTAATCTGATGTTAATACATGATTGGGTGAAAGAAAAACGAATTAAAATTCTGGAATTTGATGTTGATATATATCTAGGGTTCATGTTCTTGATGATATTGGGGAAAGGTATAAAATCTTGGGATTTAATGATGTTTAGGATGCCTTATTGCCTTAAAAGACGTTAGTTTATGACCTAAGCATGTTTTAGTATGATTAGAGGACTTAAATCATTGTTTGAACGAACTTTGGAGAAGGATTGAAGTGATAAAAATGGTGAAAAACGAGATGGAAAAAATCTGGGCCGAAACTGGTAGCTCGTTAGAAGCAGCCCCCAGGTCGTTCGAACAAACTCGTTCGAACGAGCTTCTAACGAGTTGACCAGTCGTTACTAACGAGAAGGGATCTCGTTCGATATCTCGTTCGAACGAGATATCGTTAGAAGGAACAGTTCGTTCGAACGAACTGGGATCTCGTTCGAACATCCTCGTTCGAACGAGACTTCTAACGAGTTAACAGAAGGATCTCGTTCGAACATCCTCGTTCGAACGAAACTTCTAACGAGTTGACAGTTTGGTCCTTTTAGAACTGTTTTGACTTTTGGAGTCCCGGAAACTGGTTCAAGGGTAGAGTTAGCATTCCTTTGATGTTATAGTGATAGAATTGGGACTTTTGGGCAATTATGAGAAGTAGATTATATACGAGAGTTGTATTACATGGACGGTTTGGGATGAGACGTGAGTGTCTATTACGACGTGAGAAATTATAGCGCGTGTAATCACAAATCGGATTAGTATAAATTTTTATAATTATGGTTAGTACGAGAATGCGATACGTACTACGATTAAAATACGGTATTACTAAGATGTGTGTTTACTTAGTATTAGTATATGGATTGTGTGTATGACATACCTACCATACTTGCTATCACGGGAGGTTGCGTTCGCTTAGGACCCTCTAATCCTTGTGTGCCTACGGGGGGGATATAGACTGGTACCTCGATGAACATAGGTCATAGAAAGACTTATTGTGATATTAATAAGTCCGCTGATCATGGGAGCGTAGGTATGTGCGTGACCCATGTGATGGTGACTGTGTTCGCCTCCATTATTTGTGATGTTGTTATCGGTAAACTATTCCTGAGAGATTCGGAATATGTAATCCTTATGTACGTGATGTACCGGGATGGATAGCAGAGTATGTGTGCACTACAGCTTAGATTGCGGGGTGCTTGTATTGTATATTTATGATATGAATAATATACATTATATTAATGGGAATCCTCATGTTAATGTTGTAAAAATATTACGGTATTGTTTCGAGATATATAATGAGTTAACTGATAGTTACATCAATGGCATATTTAGTAACTGAGTTTACGGTAAACCTCTATTTAATTACGAGCGTTGTTATGATAAATGGAACCGAGTAATATGGGTAGAACCTTTGGCAGTCTAGCTAGTTATGTTGTCAGTTAGCTAGTAGTATGGGTCGTTATAGATGGGTACTTACGTTAGGAGTGCACAGCTAGACGAGAGGTGAGGATATCATGCGAGTGTACGTCCTAACATGTACTTTGCATTTAATGTTTTAAATGTTTTTAAAGCACTTGCAGGTTTTTAAAATATAACTCCACATTCGGGCTCTGACCCGTTTGCTTTTCAAATCTCTTTTTCTTTGTAAAACCATTTTAGGTGCCCAGCCACAAGGACACCAAGCATAGGATACTCATTCAGGTGACGAGCTGTAGCTGCTTGTGGAAGCTACAGGGATTTGCATGTAGACGCCTCCATCTTTTGGATTCCAGAGTCACCATCTATCAGTTGTAGGGCATGTTGCCCATTTCTTTAGAGACATCTTTTATATTTCAGTTTTCAGACTTTAGCATGTTTTATTTCAGTTTCGGTTATTCATTTCAGTTATGGGATTGTAGTGAGGAGTTTTCCTCCAGACTTTATTTACTCTATTGTGATGGTTATTCGTTTTACTTCAGTATGGTAAATGGTGTTATTTATTTCTTCATTACACTTGTTGCATGATAATCAGACTTAAATTAAAATTTGGCAACTTGCTTTTTAAATACTAGGTGGTTAGTAATATTAAAATGTTTTCGACAGTGATGCTATTAACTGAGCCAACTTGGCATTTTGAATTAATTTAATAAAGGAGTAGCTACCCGGTATTTAATTAGTCGGGGTGTCACATGTGTCTCTCTCCTCAGCGGTGGTAATAGACTCCCACCACTGCAGTGCTGCTCCCACTAACTTGAACGTGGCCAGTATCAAACTCTGCACCTCTGTGCACTCATGCATCCTCAAGTGCCTCTGGATATCCTTCTTCCATTGGCTCTCTACCACCACATCGGAGCTCCCTGTAAACTCCGGAGGATGCGCCTTCTGAAAGGCATCCCTAACACGTTCCCAAGCAGACGGGAAGGCCTGGGCCTGAACTGGAGCCACTATCGGTGGCTGAGATGGTGCCTGTTGCACAACTGCCAATGCGACATTCACCGCCTAAGCTACAATGGCAGTGACTTCAGTGGCATTCATCGTACCCTGAGCTAAAGTAGGCTGAGGCTCGAGGTGGGCATCCCTGGGAACTCTCCGTGCACATCGAGGAGGCATTTGAAAGGAGAGAAAAATTTCATAAGTCTACAGTTATCAACTCAAATTAGCTGAAGAACATAAAATGCATAAAGAGTACAACAATCCTAACATATAGGGATCTATATCGAAGGACGCTACGCGAAAACATAACAACTCGTACAGATCCTAAGGACACTAGAATCTGATGCTCTGATACCACCTGTGACACCCTTCCTAATTAATTACCGGGTGATCAGTCCTTAATTAATTAATTTCAGAATATCAAGTTGGTTCAGATAATGCATCACTGTCGAAAACTCAAATTTTAATTTAATCAAAGCTAATCACCTAATATTTAAAAAGGTTAGTGTCAAAATTTTATCTTGTTATTAACCATAAAAAAAAATTCAATCACCACCATACGACACAATAATAAGAAGAAAGGCTAAATGAATTTAAATAAAGAACTGGAGTAAACATTTCTAGTAAAAAACCCATACAATAATTCGAATACATGAAATTCAAATAATAGAATCCATCAAATCTAATTCTCTGAATATAAGAAAGGAGGACGATAAGTCCAACTGAAATAAAAGACTGATAGATAAGAAGAAATAGGCTCAGAAGCGTCTACTAGCAATATCCCGTAACTTCGACATCAGCTACAGCTCGACAAATGAATGGAATCTCCTAAGTCTAGTGTCCCTGTGACTGGGAACCTAAAATAATATAACAAGAAAAGAGATTTGCAAAAAAACGGGTTAGAGCCTGAGTAGAAAATAGTTTAAATATAGGAAGTGATCAAATTGATTGAATAACACATATTTTATCCATGTTGACTTAGCGTACTCATTTGAGATGCTTACCTCTCATCTAATGTACACACCTAGTGAGTCTAACTACCCATACTAGTCTCGTCACTCTACCTAACTATATGTAGGATAATCACTGTGTCGGGTACATCATCTAATAACCCGAAACCAATATACTATTATTATTTAAGAATAGGTTTAAGGATATCATAACTCATTCTCATAGTATTCTTTATTCCCAATGGATGACCCAATAGGTATATACTTTAATCAAGTAGCCAACAAGAAACAAAGAGTAGGAACTGATCATACACATATAAAATCTCACTATGTATACATACAATTATATCTATACAACACCCATGGTTAAAAAAAACCTGGTGCTAGGCATACTCGGCTATCTTGTCCCATTGCAATGCTCACGCATAAAGGACAGCAGGTCCAATCTCTCAATAACCAATCAAACATATACACATATTCGAAGCGAACATAGTCCCAAGCCGATGGGCTACGCACATACCTACGCACCCATACGACCGTCAACACTATCATTCTCACAGATAGCCCATACCTAGGTTCTATGCTCTAGTGATACGATACGAAATCCCCCGAAGGCACACAAGATATGGTCGTCCACAACGCGTTAACCCCCGTTCGATAGCCAATAGCTAGGCATGTCATACACATAATATTCTAAGTAATAAGCATGCACACAACTTATATACATTAGTAGATAATCACGTAACCCAAATAATAAAATCCATAAGTAATATTAACGCCATTACTATCCACGATATCCGAATATATATGGCCTCTCCACGACTTACATTATCTCTTAGGTTTTCACACAAATTCGATACCCCAAGGACCATTATACCTTTAATTCCCTAACACTTTGGAATTTAAGCCACCCGTTACTCACGTAGGTTAATACACTCGCTTGGATAACCATAGGATGGTTTTAACTCGAACGGATCCTAAAAGCTCAATCTTGAATCTCGTTACAAGTTTCAAAATTCTCGTTCGAACGAGGTCGTTCGAACGAAGTTCTCACTTCGAATGAACTCATCAACTCGTTAGAAAGGTCGTTGGAAATCTCGTTAGAAGGTTCGTTCGAACGACCTGATCAGGTGTTCTAACGAAAATTCCGGACAGGCCCAGTTCTTCCCCAACTTCGATTTTTCTCAACTTTTAATCCTTAAAAACCTACGAATACTCAACCCAATCCAAATTAAATGTTCCTACACTAACCCCAATCACCCCGAGACACTTTCTAACACGAATTAAAGGTTAAATCCTTATAAAATCAATCGGAATTCAACAATCTCTTAAATTTCCAATAAGTCTCTTAATTATGAACCAAGAATTTAAATTGTCCAAGACCCTTATTATAATTCGTGATCAAGACATAAAATTCCCATATTTTATTTATCTAATCAGGGAAAAAACCTCTACATGCATACCCATCTCTAATTCATAAGTTTTCCTCACAATTTAGTCTAATTAAACCTAAGTTTTTACTGCACCAAATTTATTTCATCAAACCTAAATTAACAGGAACAATATATGCTAAAAGAGGAGCAAGATAAACACTTATCTCGTAATAAACTTTTGATTCTTGGGCTGAAATTGGTATAGGAACGATCCTTTTGACACGATCTATGCGCTGGTGTAATTTTTGGTGTGAAAGTTCGAGTTCTTGACTTAGGGCTCTAATGGAGTCTTCTTCTTCTTCCTTGATTCTCTCTCTCTTTTTCTCTCTTTCTCACGTAAGTTGAAATTGACAGACCACTAACCCTCAATGCTTTTAATTAAACCCAATTTTCGTCCATTTAATTACTCAAAAATCCCAAAAGACCAAAATACCCCTTAAGGGTGTCGTTTTGGGTTAAAATGTTTCGGACACCAAATAAAATACTCGAGTAGTGTTTTCTGACTATTTTTACCCTTCCGGACACTCTGGCGCACTCAAAATAGTCATTCGAGTTATATAAAAATAATTTACGTTTTTTAACCCCCCCAATACATACCCGTGACGCGACTCATACGCGCGTCCCAAATAATTATGACATGACTTCCGTGTATCTCATCCCGACCATAATATTATTTCGATAACTACTAACTCTTGTCACGCTAGTAATTATTATCATTAAATCGAATTAATTATAAATTAAATTTTCTCCCTTTAAATTAATTAATCCCTATTTTCCATAATTTCATAAAAATAAATACGCGTAAAAATACGGGGTATTATATAAAGTATCACGATTGATCTCTCCATCATTCTTTCGTTATCCGAATGTACCTCACAATGGGGGTAGGTGGGGATTTTAAATAAGCGCGAAGAGAGGAGTCTAACGGACAGTAGCAGGAGAATCAAACAAGTCGGTGAAGGTGAATTAGGGTGGATGAATAGTGCACAAAAGACTATAACATGGAGAAATGAAAAGATATGGTTGGAGAGTGTAAAGTACAATAGTTAATAATGAAAGTGGAAGAATTTGGGCTTAATTATTACGTGTAAAGTAACATGGACAATCTAAGGTTGTATTTATTTTTTAATCTAAATCTGAAGTCTGTTGAAATCTGAATCGAAAAATACGTTTGTTTTTATATGTGAATTACCTCTAAATGAATATATTTAGAGTGATTTAGATTTTAAATTCAAATATCAGATATAACTCTACCTCTTAATCATTTAGCTATAAATATAGCTATTAGTTTCTTAATCATTTTGAAAAATAAATGCTATTTATTATATCTTAGGTATAAACGGATGAGATTGAAAATTAAAAGGAAAAAACAAAAAACACATTAGACAAGATTAGAATTAATGGTCTCTAAATCATTTTAAGATAATATATAAAGGATTTTCTTACGCAACCAAACGAGCTCGGAGATATCTGTGCAGGCGACTTTGACACTTGAGACTACGATAGCTAAATGCGTTGTTGTGAGCAACAAACATTTTATCGTTGATGAAACAGGACAATTGCGATTATGAAGACCAGCGGCGAATGATTTGGTACCGAACCGAAAGCTCTAATTAGTCGCGTCTCTGAATAGTGTAACAGAGTGAGAGCGATAGAAGAATGGAAGAAGACAGAGAAAGAGAGGTCCTCGAGAGGGTGAGCGCGAACCATCTGTTCTTAGGTCAATTCGAAGCCTTCCGAGGCATTCTGGTGAGACTGTCGTCCCGCCATCCGGAGCTGGCTCGAGCAATCCTCCAAACCATCGTTGCCCGCGGCGGCCGATTCGACTCATCCATTCTCTGGTCCCTCTCTTGCCCCTCCCCACCTCTCCTCACCTACCTATCCACTCTACACCTTCTCCAATTCAACGACCCCACTTCTTCTTTCTGGACCTTTCATCCCCACACCTTGCGATTACGCGCCGAGTTCCTACTCTTCATCCAAGCCATCACTTCCAGAGTCTCCCACACTCTTAGGAAAACAGTGGATTTGGAGTCCATCGAAAACGAACTTACTAATTCTGATTCGCAAGAGGACTTGTTTGCGCAAAACGAGGACCTCAGGGACTGTTTACGCCTCCTCGATCAAATTTCCGAGTTGGGCTTCAACCTGTTGAGGCCAGATTCGGATTCAAATTTAATTGTGGAAGAGTTGGAAGTGATTAGTTTGAGGAGAGTGGTTCTTGAAAATCCCGACCTCTTTGACGCCCTGTGTAGGAATATACGCAATCAGCTCGAGGGAGACAATGCTGATACTGATGTGAGGAAGGTTTTTAACTTGTTACATAGGACAGTTCAAATTGCACATTTGGATGCCATGAAAGAATGCTTCCACAACAACGATGACGATGGGGCCATTTCTCATATTCGTTTTCTTCACATCGATTCTGTATATGGAGTGGACGACATTGAGTATCGGTATGCTTTTGGTTTAATGTTCTTCATTTTCAACAAGTATTGTGTTCTCAATCTCTTGCATATTATTGCTTGACTAATCCCACGACTTCATCATCTTATCTACACCTTTTTAGTTGTAGGTTGTTAGTCCAATTTCACAAGTTTAAATATACACCAATCCCTCCCTAGCCTTCAACCACCTCTATTATCTATTTTCATGCTCTTCACCATAAGAGAGTGACAAGTGTCGCATCTTTTGTTAATATAGGACTCATAACTAAAAACATAAAAACACGGGAATAACTTCAAATGAATTTTTATAATTTAGACTAATTACTTGTGCTCGTTTATTTCTACCGATTTCGTTAACAGCCATTTTGATTTACAACCACAGGTTTAGGGGTTCTTTGTTTTTACCCAAGTTTGATTCTAAACCATTTAGTCTTAAGATTTACCGAATAGTGTTTGTTTTGATAAGTGATTAAGAGACTAACGACTATATTTGCCTCTGAATGGTTAAGAGGTAAAATTACCTCTAAATCTGGATCCGTCTAAATACATTCATTTAGACATAAAAACAAACATATTTTTTTATTCCGATTTTAGACTTCAGATGGACAAATAAATGCAACAAACGAAGCCTTATTTTATCCGCTGTTTTTTCATAAAGTTTACTTGAGTCTAGCAACCTATTGGAAGTGTATATGAGTTTTGAAAAAAATCAAAATCAAACTTATATCAAGTTGAAGTTTGAAAATTATCAATGAAGCTTTTAAGTATAACATCACATTTGGTGGTTGTAATTAATGAACATGGTCTTTCCTTACCCGAAGCTTCGATCCATGCTTCCGTATTGGATTTGTTAACAACTTACAAATATCATTTGGGGAAAGAAATGTCAATAAACTATAAAAGTATATAAGGGATCACTTTAGCTTGCTTTAAATAGTTAATCTAATTGTGATGGAATATAAAGTTTGTGGAAAAAAATACTAGTTTTGATGCATACGTTTTTGAATGTCACTTGAACTTGTTAAGTGGAGTTACCACTCAAAAGTAAGCATCATATCAAATTATTGATAAAAGGGCGGTTAATTGCTAAGAAGGGATAAGAACGGAAGTAGCTTTTATTTGCTTTCATTTGAATGTATGTTGTGTAGTTTTACTTATTTAAGGACTCGCTAACATCTTGCAGACACAATGGTGTAAAACGAGACAAATCATTTTTTAGTCACAAATTAGTCACAAACAAAGGTTTCTATTGATATATTGCAGTGTGCAAGGGAGGGTGGACAGGGACTCCATCTAGTGCGACAATAAAAAACGTAACTTAATTAAAAGTCAAACAAACAACTCCCAAAACTCAGTCACCCACAGGTATATAAGGAATATATGGAATGTTGGGCACTGTTTTTAAAGGCGGGCCTAGGCTCAAGGTTCTGCTTAGGCATGCATCGTTAAAATTTCTTGAAAGCGCACCCAATACAAGAATGGATTAATTCATATGCTGTTTTTACGTATCTTTTGATGAAATATGGAGCATTGGACAATTCCTTCCCCAAAACTAAGTGATTTTCTCTGTCACTAGGCAAATGAAACAAACAAACAAAAAACCCTCCAACAATACTGCGTTTTGAAATAATTAAAATGTTGATTTCGAATTTCTTTTCACACATTGGAGTATAGCTGCTTTAAATATAAATATCTTTGCAATTTTTGATTGTTGGATAATAATTTGTTAAATAAATTTTGATATCTGAATATATAATTTTTTTCATATGGTGGTATCAAGTCTATCATTTTGTGTCTCTTCGTTGCCGCATATAATAGTGATTTGTGCTATATATTTAAAATTTTTATATCATAAAATAATCTTATTATTACCTACATATAGCTTTTGTATGTTTTTATAGACCGTGAGCCTCACTTTGATCTGGTGCTCGCTTTGTCTTGTGCTTAGGCTCCGGGGAGAAGTTGGCGCCTTGGTGCACCTTGTGCCTTAAATAACTATGATATTGGGATATTTGAAAGTAGATTTGGTGGGTTTTTTTCATTGAGTTTAACAAGTGTTTTTCGTACGGGGTGGTGAATGGTTGTGTCAATGAAACTTACATTTGTCGTATTTCAAGAAAATAAATGTAATAAATGTCACTACGATGGAAGATATTTGAACGATTAGTTTGGTCACACGCATCTATTTTGTGTGTGTGTGGAGGTGTCACATTTGCAATTGGTGAGTTGAATAGAAGCAAGAGAATTTTATTACAATAAAAAGGAGAGATTACAAAGGAAAAGTGGACTAGCAGTGCAAAATTAGTATAATATTACGAAAGAAAACTATGCGGAAAATGACAACACACTCGAGCCGACAAAGACCGAGAATTCGCTACAAAAATATCACTGAATGACTCATCACAACACAAAAGCAGCCCTCAGAAGCCATAGTTGAAGCTACTTTCAGAAGATACTTCAAACTTCACAGATCCTCATTTTCTCATTCAAGTTATTAGTTGAATTATTACTTCCGTTGGCACTGACAATTTTATGAAAGAGTTTTGAATTACTGTCCCATTCTTTGATCCATTTGACTTACCTTTTTGAAGCAAAGAATATACTCTTTTAGAATATTTTTTTCAAATTCTTTTTTTACTCCCACCTTTCTTTTTCTGAAGGACTCATTTATGATGTTTTCTTCCTCCTTATCAATTATTTTAGTTCTTTCCAAAATTGCATTTTTTCAAGTCTAACATCTCCAAAAGTTTTATTATTCCCAAATTTTAAATTCTTTTTTACCTTCCTCAGTTTGTTTACAAATTTAAAACCGTCCCACCCTTGGATTTTACACTCCTTCCAACAAATTTTGAATTTCTCCGTAAAGTTCTTATGATATAACCATATACTTTCGAATGGATGCAACTCTATGCCTAATTTCTTGCCTCGCAATGGATACAATAAATCCCACTCAGAAGAAAATATTACTCTATTAGACGAAGTAATTCTCCCAGTACTTAGTCTAACATCTCTCAAATTCTAATCTCAAAACATTAAGTAGTCCTCCCATGCACCATTTGGGGCATCATAAACCATACAGCCTAGACAATTCTTCCCAGAGCTCTTACCTCTCTAGACCTTTCCCCGAAAACCATTGCCTTCAAGAATTAGAATCTTATCTTGTCTATCCTTCTGTTTTGTGAGGTTCAGGCTTGAAAGTGACCTTATCCAAGAGCAAAGTGGTGGGGATCGATGTGGAGTGTTGGGAGGTGGCGGACATAGCTAATAATATAGGGTGCAATTTTAGATTAATTAATAAGAGGTTAGATGAGTGGGAAAAAGGGTGGTTTGTCAATGGGTGGGAGATCGACTTTGATTTCAATTGTTAAGTGGTATTTTGACGTATTATATGCGTGTCTTTGAACTTCTATTAAAACTCACAAAATTAATTAAAAAAAAAGAATGAGAAATTTATTTTGGAAAGGAAGGCAAAGTGGTAACAAGACCAAACGATAATTGGTAAATAAATCCTAACAACAAGGCTTTGTTATTTTATCTGTAGCATCTGTGTTAGCTAAGTGGTTGTGGAGGTTCCCTAAATAGAAAGAGTCCTTTGGTGCACCATCATTAGGCAAAATTATGGAAAAAATGTAAACGTGTCGAACTTGAATTTTGAGAAGTTTGTGGAATTTTATTGTCCATGGAATCGATTCCTTTATTAGGTGTTTTTCTTTGAACTCTTTTTTGAGTGGACGCTTGGAGGGATGGGTCCTCCACTTTTCGATATCTCTTTTTTGGATTATATCACCTTTCTTTAGAAAATAACTATTTCTTTGCCTTGTTAGCCTTGTTGGATTCAATTCGCTTGCCTCTTAGAATTTATTGTTTTAAAGGTATTTGAATGATGCTGAAGTTGAGTTCGTATCTTTGTCCGACATAATAAATGAGGTATACTTCATTCACGTGTAGAAGATAGTAGGAGGTGGAAGTTGGATGGTCAATGGTTTTCTTGTAAATCTTATTTCAATCATCATTTGAGGTTTCCAAATCTTAAAGGGAAGAGAGATGCAAACATAACCCACTATCTCGAGAGGATCAATAGAAGCCGTCATACCTACTAGCCACTTCGATGATCCTTCAATGCCAATGCCGAGGCACGTTGACAAGGTCGCATAATATTGTCACTTGTTATGTCAAAACTAGCTAGCGAGATCCACATCGGGTTCAATGAGGTACCCCAACGTGTTTTCATTTAAAAATCAAAGAAGAAAAAGTAAGTGTGAAGACTTAGTGGTTACAATCATGTCTTGGAAGAACATCTTATAACAAGAGGCTATGGATCCCTAATGTATGCCTCATTCAAATGTCGAATGCTACGTGGTTGATCCCGCCGTTAGTCATATGCTTGTCTAAAAGATATTCATGCGTAAGTATGAACTAATTCTGACTATGAAACTGCGAATGGCTTATTAAATCAGTTATAGCTTGTTTGAGATACAAACTTTACAATTGAAAGAAACCTACACTCTTCAAACTGCAATCGTGCTATGCTAACTCTGTGGTACCACATAAATAAAACCTGGAAAAATGATAACGACAAAACGTCATTCAGGCCCACAACAAGGAATCATCTCCACAATCCCAATCAGATATAAGAATCAACTATATATAAACCACGCCGTCCTCACAATGAATCACATGTAATAATAATCAGCCCATCAATCCCAAATCAAATGATTATATGTCAACTCCAAGCAAGGTGAAAGATTACGGTCTGAAATCCCAATAAGAATGTTAAGCTCTAACCCGAATGATGCTAACTAAGAAAATCCCCAATTATAGATATTCTGCTTATATACGTAGCTATTAGGACTATCACTAAATATCTACGTCTATTCCAATGCTACTAAGTTTGACACTAAACATCCGATTGTCCGTCAACTCCCAACCAAAAATAAACCTCATGCGTGGAACGAAAATCCGAACGAGGAAATCCTTCTATACACATCGGTCTAGCCTAACCGGTTGCTTAGATCTAATGGGCATAGTACCACAAATATAATCATATAAACACATCGCAGGTACTTCTAGTAACCACAATTATTAATCTCAACTGAGGTGCTAAAATTTATTCCACCCCTTGTTCCTTAGGGAGTCAAATTGCAACTCACTATCATAATGAATGACTAATGGTCTCACACTCCTTATTAGCGAGAGAACTTATTGAGCACATAATACATATACCATGTATTAGTAGGATAAACACATCTCTTACGTGCTATAGGCTAATGAACCTGACTCTTGATTGCTAGTAGGGCCCGATACGTCGAACGACTAATCCAAACACGGGAACCTCCATATATACCTCAGACTCTATCTAGTTGAGGGTTTGTTCAATAACTTATTAGTTCTTCACATGCACACCAAGCCTTATATTCATTTTTATATGGAACGACGTCAATCTACCGCTAAGACCACATCCTTTTGAGTCCCGAGTTACTCATTATCATCGCATTCACTTCCATATGTGTGTTGCGTCATCGGTTGGACCATAACTTAGTGAATACCTTGAGCCATACTTATGCGAATTGCATCAACAACCAATGCAAATATATATAGACCTGGCCAAATTAACCATGCCCCCGTGGCGTATGAAATTGTGTCAACAACCAACACATACACAGTGCTCCAGATACAATGAACCGCGTCCTAGCCCATTATATCCACATTTGAGAGACTGCGTCATCATCGAGCCTTACATCACAACATGCAATAAGCACTCACACTACCCATACATTCACATACCACAAGCCATATGTACTCACACGACCCATTCAGCAACATCGCATCACAAAATAGGCATACTCTAAGCCCATATACATATACTATGACTACTCACGTATGCAATGATAGTTACTCATACCCACCTATCAGCATCAGGCTTTGGGTTCGCATGCACCCCCCACACCCTAGATCTAAATATTATATGTAGTCATAACAAGCAACAAATAAATCATTCGAGGTCATCACACTACCGAAGCAGAAAAAGGGATCAACACTGTGACACGAAAGATGGAAATCAAAAACTCGAAATGAATTTAACAAGTTGGACAGAATTCAAAACATACCTTCATTCACTTACGGTTACACGTGCTTCTCCCTAGTTACAACGTGGTCATCATAACCATATTAAAATTGCGGCTGACTCCCTGGTGCAGGTGGTAGTGCTAACAGTGGTAGAATTATCTGCAACGGCTCAATCATCAATGATTCCTGTTCGTATTGTTCCGAAATCGCACTCATACATGTCCTTAAAACCCTTCTTGGAAGTTACCTTGCGGATCCTCCTATTGTCTCGTAGCGTTTCTCTTTTGCCTCTTCCACCTCCTCTAATGTGGCCTCCTCTAATGTGGATACTCTTGGTTTTCTTCTTGTGAATTTGCCCTCGGTCAAATACGTTAACCTTCTGGCAATTCTGGAACTCTCATCTCCTAACAGTGCATAGGCTCTAAGTATTTGCGCATTAGACGTGCAAGCAGAGTCACCAATAATAATCACATAATGGTCAACTCAACCCAACAACAAAATTAATCTTCTTTTCGTCGGTATCGACCCCTCAGGTGTAAATAGAGACAATCTCGGACACTTCAACTCATATTTGACAACCGTGCGGTGACCGTGCTCTAAGGTAAAAAACTCTCTTTTCTTAGCTACGCGAATCGCATATGGAAAATACTTGTCATTAAACTTAGCTCGAAACCAAACATATGTCAAAGTCATCCTCTCATCGGAACTAATCACACTCTCCCACTAGATCATAACATCTCCAACAAGCTGAAAAGGGACGAGCAACAATTTCTGCACCCCGGTGCACTCAATTATATAAAGGTGTCTCCGTATCTCCTTTTGCCATTACAACGCAACCATACCATCTGTAGAAACCGTAAACTCTGTAAACTCTGATGTGTTCCCGTTAAGAAAAGAACTATGGACCTTCTCCCATCCCTAAGTCGGTGCAACTGTCTGTGCTTAAAGTGCGGTTGGAACCCCAGCTAAAACAACTTGTCCCCAATGTGTGGCAGAAAACCTTACTGAACCATTTGATCCATCCTAAGCCCTTAATTCCCAATCCTCTGCGCTCCACCACTCCTTGTGTTCTACATTTTCCAGGACAAGAACAAACAATGTCAATATATATGTACCATAGAAACCTTAGCGGAAAACGGAACGGGATCACACACTAGACCATGATACCAACTCTGGCACCCTAAATATGGAATTTACGGGGTATCACAGTGCTTTGAAATCAAAGGGGCTGTTTTGTTCAGTGCTTCCCAAAGTTCTTGGTGATGTTGATGAACTAGAAAGAAATGTTTGGGAATAAGGCCGGGGTTCACGAAAGTTTGAAGGAGGTTGGGTCTGTGTTTGTTTTCTGGCTATAAAAGGGCTATATGCATTAACATCCAATTCATGATAGCATTTTATGGGCATATTTGTTTGGTTGCAAAAATGGGCAAAGAATTACCTTAAGCCCTTTTAAGGCACATATGCTCATAAATAGAAGTTGATTCTAGTGAGTGGCTACTGTACACTCCGTTGACACAAACCAAGTGTTTTGGGCATTAAGTAGCGGTGAAATTTTCAAACCCAATCTTTAACGTCTTCAATTCTCTGCTGCAAGCCTAATGAGATTAAAATCCCCCCAAACATCAACCAGGATGTACAATCCATATATATCCAATAACTTCTTTCAAAATCCTTTCTGTGTAACCACAACTTCTTTTAAGGATCTACTTGATCTAGACTCAGCAAGTTTTTTGTTATTGTGCGATATTTTTATTGAGACTTTTCTTCAGTTATGCAGCTGAAATTAGATTTACTGAATCATGAAATATCATGGATAAAAATTAGAGAGTACACTTGTTAAAATTTTTGCTTGAAAGGTATTTTATGTAAATTTACTGACGGAGGACTTCTTAACTTTCTTTTGAAACAATATTGTCACCTGTAACTGCATATCCCATAATCCTTTGTGTAAAAGAATTTAGTTGTATTGTATTTAATTTGCTGAGGATCTTTTGTCGGCCAAAAGAAAAAAGTGATGAGTATGATGAACTAATATGTGATGAGTACTTGCTTCATTTTCCTGCTTTCTTCCCCTCGTAAAAGTTTGGCGAACATGTTCTTTCATATAGTTATTTCTTGTTATTTCGCCGCTCTTTTTATTTATTCCAGCTTCCTTGTGATGTTTTTAATAGCATGGTTTTGCGAGATCTCCTCGAGAGAGTTTTATCAGTGAAAAACAAATTTGGAGACACCTGGATGGCTATGCGACATAAATTGTTGTCAATCTATGGAGAAGCTGTTTCATCAGACTGCACACGTCTTGTTCAAACGGTTCAGGTGGGGATTTCATTTCTTCCTATTGAGCAATACCAATGGTAGAATTCTTAGCTAAAAAGTCTTATTGAATATTTTTCTTCTGATATTTGTCGAAGATGACCGAACCTTATTTAAATCCATTGATGCATATATCTATGGTAATCTTTTTTGACGAGAATGTATGTATACTATATATGTTGGGAAAACACCCTCTTAGTGTTCCATCCTGTTGAAATCCACAACATGTTTTTTCACCTCCCAAACCATCTAATTTGTGAAATGGTATTGTATATATTCTTTCCCTTGGGGACAATTGAAACTTCTATTAAAGGCTAACTTTGTGTGTAGTTGTGAGAAAGTGGGAACGAAGAGTTAAAAACAAGTGTACGAAAATCTTTAAATCTTGAAAAAAGGGAAAAAGTCAACGGAAGAAGGAATTTGCAAATATAATGGTTCTTTATGTGAAAAAAATATTATACAGAAAACAATGCAAATTTTATAATCTATGCTCGCTTTATAACCCTAAGTTAGTGATTTTTCTCATGCAGTGATCGTTCAAGTGTGTTCCTCTAATGCATAATCTTCTTACTTCATCATTGTTCATTCTTCTCTAGGCATGGTTTAAAGACTTGGTTGGAACGTTACAGAATCGGCTTAGCTGCTTTGTTTTTCGCACCCAACATTTTGAAACTGCTACTTGTAATGAAATGAACTAAACCTGGGTGACATGTTAAGTTTTTTAGTGAAATGGTAAAATTATCAGTAGATGGCAATGACGAGTAAGGTGGTCAAGTGTACCACTTGAGGCCTAATTTCCTAGTTAAATCATATGAGGATTTGGAGGCCACGGTTAGGCAACAACTCTCGTGGAAGGAGAGTTCATGGGAGGCCGCGGTCACGAATCTGCGAATCGAGCGAGCTCCCCTTGCATGCAATGATGTGGTGTCATAAAGCAAGTCCATGAAGATCGAGAAGTCTGTACCACCCTATCTTGTCCTGTTGATACACGAGGCACAGCTTGCCAGGCCAACCTGACCCAACCTGCTCCGTGGTCAAGCTCCATTCAAATTATGTTAGGGGTCTTTCGCTGTTGTCAGATCTAGAGAGACACTACAAGTCCTCCGTTGTGCATTTTTGCAATCATATTTGAGGACTTTTGACCAAGGATATCTTATTTAAAGAAACACCACTGGGATTTATGAAATGTACCAATGAGGCTATTACTTGGAAGTCTCAGTTCTTATAGATTTAGGAGAAGGATTTATGGTTTGACATTTAGGAAACCCTAGGTTCCCTCCCTTATAACTAGGAAGTTTGGGCACACTTCCCAAAATTAATACCCATTTGAGAGAGAGCCTTAGAGAGAGAAAGCAAGTTTTTTTCTTGCCATAAAGAGTCCGCATTCCAGGAAGAGCATAGGCGGAGCTTGGGCGGAGGAAGATGTCTGGGTTCACCCTAGGAGCTGTAGAAACCCCTTCTTGAGATTTTAGGCTTTCGGACTTGGTCCACTTTGATGTTAAATCTGATTTCCACACTATCTCTAGGTTTTAAGCCATGGATATTTACAATTTTATTTTATCCTTTGTATATGTTAGTTATCTCAAACCATTGAATTTATATCATGTCTTATCTGGGTGTGATATGAAGATTTGAATGGTTAGAGTTCTTATGGTGTTCATAGGGATCTTGAGGTATTCTAGTAGGGTTCGGGTTTTTTATCTTTAAAAGTGTCAATAAAAGTTGTCAAAACTATCATTTTACAAATTTATCCCTTGGTGTTGGCTGGAAAGAAGTTCTAACTACTTATTTGAGGCTGCAGACTAAGGTAATATAATATTGTGCCTTACTTTCTTTCCGTACTCCTTCATACTCTTAGGGTATCATTGTAGCGGCATCTAGAATTTTAAGGTCGGGGGAAAGGCTTGACAGGTTAGCTTAAAAGTGTCAATGTCATAGGTATTGTATTTATGATGGCAGGGCTAGCATGAGGTTTAAGCCCTGAGGAGTTCGACCAGGACAAGAGGGTTGACGGCAGGCCACGCATGGCTTATCTTGGAAGTGCACAGGAAAGAAGACCGTGGATAGTTGCACGATTGGACGAAGATCCTGGAACAATGCTGTGGTTAGTAGTACCAAGGCAATAAGAGGCCTCGGAAGGCATATGGTTTGGGAAGTCTTGAAAGAGACTGGGGTCTTGATTCTAGACCTTGGTTTGAATTCGTTTGGATACTTGGGGATTTGAGGCTGAGGGTTGGGAACTTACATTCTCCTATATGGAATTCCCTTCCTATCTCATTGGAGATTATTACTTTCCATCTTTAACTGATGTCATTTCATTGAGATGTATGTATGTTGGATTCTTGGTGACAGGTTGGGGAGATTTGAATTATAACTTGCTGAACAATCTGAATGCTCATCCCTTTACATCCTTTGGTTAAGGGTTATATATATATATATGATGAATGTAATGACTTAGTTATGACGTTTATTGAAATGGAGTTTGAGACATGTTATTTGCATACCGTAAACTTATAAATTATTGAAGGGTGATTCATTCACTCAATTATGCATTTCGTGAACGAATTATGGATTAATGTGATTGATAGGTTGAGGCCATTAAGGAGGCCACAACATATTGTAAGATTGCCCTAAAATACTATATTAATTTTGGTTAACTGTGCATGTGATGTGAAAGCATTAGGCCACGACTTGATAGGGTAGGGTCGCGGGGCGTGATTGCAAGCTACTTGCGCCTGTTTGGTATGATCGTTTGGTGGTTCTTTTTACGTGACACTAGAATGTAAGTAGAAAACATCCTCCGGATCCACTTTTTGTACTAAAATTCCAACACTTAAATTCTGGTGTCGAGAGACGTGGCTCAAAAGCCCTTTGGGTTAAAATTCCACATGCTAGGTTTGTGTTTGGCTTAAGTAACTGAGTAGTTGAGCATTTGGCAAGCTCAAACCCGTCATTTCAAATGGAATTTGTTCCCACCTGAGGAGCAATGTTGGCCTGATCTTAACATAGTTATGCTTTCAAACCACTGAACCTGTTCACATAAATGTTCTAACATAAAGTGGAATCGAACATTGAAAAGATTAGTGGGGCTTAATGGTTGCCGTAACAATAATGACAGCTGTCAAATGCCACCATTTGTCTACTAAGACCATCATAAATCATCAATGCGTGCGTACCATTATTGCTGAAATATTCCTCCATGGCATGCCCAGAATATGGGCTTGGAAATTGCAGCAAAGGAGGATCTGAAGTGGTGGCTACTACAAGAAAGGAACATTCCAAAGCACACTTTCTAAGAAATTTGAGCAGATTGTGCCACAATAGAGCGTGTCTTTCCAATTATTTCAGACACTATAATGTCTCACTATTAGAGGTGCTCCTTGAATTCATTTACTTTCGGTTTAATATAGTTACGGGAGCGATAACTCTTCTTGTTTATCTGTCACACCCCGACCTTGCCCTATTAAGCCGCGACATCTCACCACGTACACACACTTAGCCAAATTCTACTTGGTATAGGGCAAGCTAAAACAAGGCCGCGACCTCTTATAAATCTGTGTTTTCGGCCACACAGCAGAGATGGAGAGTGACATAGAGATGGAGCTGAGAGAGGGATAGAGACAAGGGGAGTGAAATATGGGGAAAAATGCTTGATACCTGTGACGCGTGGTTGTGCAGAGTGTAGTGTGCGATGTAAAAACAAAAGTTGGGTTTGTGAACTATAAATTGGAGATGAAGGAAGAATCAATGCATGTTTATGCTTCTATATATTGTTCAATGAATTTCCTTACCATCTAGTGTTAAAAAAGAAACATCTCTAGTGATGAGCAAGCCTTTAAGTCATAATCAATCACAAAAATATAGCTATCTAAAGAATACTTACAAAGGATAAGATGTACTTTTCAAGGTCGTAGTCTATAAAAATGCATAAATCCATGGAAAACAAATTTAAACACACATACAAATGGAATTGTACAATATATACCTGTGCAATGGCCAATTCTGCAGAAAAGGCATTAAAGAAAAAATAATTAAAATTTTCAAACAAACTGACATCTCGTGAGCGCCCCCCGCTCCCCCCCCAACACACACACACACCAAAAAAAAAAAAAAAAAAGCATACAAAGTGTAACATCCATGGTAAAACATAAAACCCTTAAATCACCCAAAACGCTCAGATCTGAAAACTCATCAACCAAATAAACCCTCAAGTCCGAGGGAGAGGGAGGGGGACCCTTACCTGTTTGGCGAAGAAGATTAGAGATAGAGCGAGTCGTGTGAGAGGGGTACAGGTAAGTAAATGAAAAGGGGAGAAATGAATTTGTGGAGGTAATGAGAGTTCATGGGGCGGAAATAAAAAAACTCAAAATTTGAATGAACGTAGAAGGGTTAATCTAAACCCCTTCATTTTTGGTGGGTGAGGTGGCACAATCTCAACCCTTACTGTGCTTATACAATTAAAAAATATCTCTACTTAATTATATGGATACTTTTCTGCAGGTTATCCAGGACGAATTGCTCTCTGAAGAGATAGAGATGTACAGAGCTTCTGATAGCAACCAGATTCCACCCCCTCTTGAGCGTCTTCAAGGATATATTTCAGAATTGAAACCTGAGATTGCAGGCGACACATCAT
This sequence comes from Sambucus nigra, assembly GCA_949130495.1. Classification (NCBI taxonomy): domain Eukaryota; kingdom Viridiplantae; phylum Streptophyta; class Magnoliopsida; order Dipsacales; family Adoxaceae; genus Sambucus; species Sambucus nigra. The sequence continues at coordinate 460,234,944 of OX422211.1, read as the reverse complement.
CCTCCTTGAAGATGGGAACCTCTTCAAGCATGAGAGAGATGTACCATTATGCTCGTGTTTCTGGATTGCATGCACTTGAATGCGTCATGGAAATTGCACTGTCTGCTGTCAAGAGGGAGCAGCTTCGAGATGCTAACAATGTACATGTCCTGTATTGCATTTAAAATGTTATTTTTTCAAAAATAAAATAAAAAATGAGTACACGTGTAACATAGTAATATTCTTCTGATGAAAAAATAGTTTACATTCTCCTTGTTTATGTCTCGTTTAATAATGTCTTTTATTTATCTATGTGATAGGTTCTCTCATTATTTCCCCAACTTCAACCTCTGGTAGCTGTTATGGGTTGGGATATGTTGTCTGGCAAAACAGCTGTGCGAAGAAAGCTTATGCAGCTTTTGTGGACTAGTAAGTCACAAGTTTTTCGTCTCGAAGAGTCTTCTCTCTATGGTAATAGATCAGATGAGGTAATCATATTGTTTTCAAAAACTGCTTATGATTATTATATTCTCGTGCGATATGCTTGTACATCTGCACAATAACCAGTAATATCTGACTTGCACTTATTCCTCGTGTTTAACAGGTATCTTGCATCGAACACCTTTGTGATTTTCTATGTTATCAGCTTGATCTTGCTTCTTTTGTTGCCTGTGTCAATTCTGGCCACTCATGGAGTTCAGCATCCTCGTTACTGTTGTCTGGAAAAGAACTCGTAGGACGTGAAACTAAAGATGCCTATTTGGATCCTTTTGTTGAAAATTTTGTTCTAGAAAGACTATCTGTTCATAGTCCCCTTCGGGTAAGATTGTGGAATTCATTTCCATTTAGAATGTATGACTTGTGAGAGGCTATGAACTGCAATTTACGTGCTAGAAGGAATTTGTACTTCATTTTGCAAAGTTTTCGTTGCACATGGAGTATTACTGTTTGTTTTTATGCATTGATCATCATTCTTTTGTTTCTTAGAATATCTGTATGGTCCATCCTTTCTGGTCATGGTTTCAACACTCTGTTTACTGGGTAGAACATCAAAATTCCATATTTGCACGAGTAAAGGATTTACCGATGGTCATGAAAGTACTGTTGACCCTTACTGAACCTCCAAGATAAACTGACAGTAAAAAATTAAAAACCGAGACATGAAAACAAAACTGGAAGTATAGTGTGCAAGCCTTCTCTTGACCTACACTTTTGATTTAATCCCAAGGAGGTGTCCAAAATATCTTCTTTGTCCTGATTCGTGTGTTTAATGCTGCATTTTGATGAAGACTTGAACCACATGTTGCTCCATTGCAATATAGCCTCATTTATTTGGTATAAATTGAAGAGGACGTTCTGGATTGTGGGAGTACTTCCTATAAAATCAAAGGAATTATTCTTTTTGGAAAAGATGTCAACTAGAAATAGGAAAAGGCGTAAACATCTGTGGAGGTGGATCTTTATGGCCTTTTTATTGCATAATTTGGAATGAGAAACTCTAGAATCTTCAAGGGCAAGCGACTTGTAAAGGATAGCATTTAGGAGAAGATCAAGTTTTCATCAACTTCATTTGCTCTTTATCACCTTGTTATAACGGATCTTCTTTTCGTTTACATTTGAGTTGCAATGATAATATATTGTGTGCCTAATTTTTTGTAAGCTCGCGGTTGATCAAGACTCTTCCATGTAATATTGGGAAAAGGTTTTGTTGAGTTGTCCTATTTGTTTTTCCTATGAATTATTTATTTCTAGTAAACACTAAAACAATTTGAATGTAATATCAATCCTCTTGAATTAACTCCTCAATTCAAGCTCGACATCCCTTTAGAAGATATCATTGGGATCTTGAGCTGTAAAAAATCAATTACTATGAAGGTGTGGGGGGGAATGAAATAAAAATGAACAAAAATGTTCATGTGGATACTCTGGTATTAAAATGTATGCAACTAATTAATATTCAAGAAGGAAATAGTCTTGTATATGATTAGTAAAATAGATTTGGAGGCGAAGAATTCTAGAAAATATTGGTTAATATTTATGCATGTCGGTGGACATATTGATGCGAATTATATTGGGGAGATCAAATATATTCTGATAAATATCCCAGCATGTCAAAACGATGTTTAAAGGTTCTAGACTATTGAGATTAAATTTTGAACATATATCGTTACCCTATGATTAGAATCAATGTCGGGTATTTGATGCGTTGACAATGTTCTAAGCACCTCTTAGGGTTATGGAGCAATTATGACTGAATGCAGCAATACCCCCAAGTCTCTTTGAAAAGGAGTGGCATCAAGGGAAAAGAAAAGAAAAGGGAAGGAAGCAAAGAAGGACATATGAGCAAGTTGTAATCATTGGCTGATTATTTTGTATACCGGCCTTGCTAGGTGGGCTCCAAACATTTCAGGTTTGAAAGTATGTGGCCTAAACATAGGGAATTCCTTGCAAAATTCTAAATGATGGGAGCAAATGTTGGAAAAAGACGGGAATGATTCAAGTTAATGAAAAAATTGGGAAATGTCTTAGAGAAGGATAAAATGTGGAATAATGAGGTGTTTGGGGATAGTAGGCTTGAAAAGATGGCCGTCGTTGAAAGCATTAAGGTGTTAACCCCCAATGTTCCACATATAAGGTGGCTTGCCTTATACGCTGAAAATAGTGAGTGTCAAACAATTTATATCTTTATAAGAATTATTGAATAATAGATAAGATTACACTCTCAACAATAAATAATAATAGATATGAGACGAGACAATAAAATAAATCCGAATGCAATTGGATAACCGAATTAAACAAATCTCCACCATACAAGTTCTGAATAAAAGTCAAGCGAATAAAGTACAACTCTGAACCCTCACGGGCCGATGAAATGAATAACTATAATATACAAGTTGGCCTAATAAGATATATAGTAAGGGATAATTTTGCATCTCCTACTCTGATAACTATTAGATGATACTGACTTTGCAATTGCTTTGTTCATCCCTGTTCCTGTGACTATGTGATACCTGGAAAATATTTGTTTATAAAACGTGGGTTAGGCACCACATTTACGAGAAATATCTAACTTTAACTTGAAACATTATCAAATGCGACTTATCTACGTATCATACCATCCTTGCTGGCTCTCACTCCCAACTTCCCAAGGTATCTTACTTCACCTCTATAGGAAGGAATCCTAGTCATACATACCCGTACTACTATAGGCACAGTTAGGGTGGTGACGGGTTGGGCTTGGGTGGGATCAGGTTAGGCCTGAAAATGTTTGCCCATGACCGCTTTGCTTGTAAAACCATGAAACCCAAGCCCACCCATATATTCATATTATATATATTAAAAAATTATTATCTCTCTCTCTCTCTCTCTATATATATATATATATATATGTAATTTATGAAAATGATATTCAAACAATTTGCGTGGGAAAAATCATGTATATTTGAATGAAAAATCATATATATTTGAATGAAAAATCATATATATTTGAATAAGTTAAAGACTTAATTATTAATTTATAAAACGTATATCTGTACAATAAAAAATATCTATTTTTATATTCGGGCCTCCGGTTGGGTTGAGCCTAGTCGGGATTGAAAGTATGTGCCCAAGCACATCCCAAATTTTATTGGGCTGGAAAAATTCACCAAGCCCGATATACAATCGTACTTTACTTGATCGAGCAGTATAAAATAGTGGTTGGGTGGGCCTTTCGGGCTTGGCGGGCAGTGGGCCTATATCCATTCCTAGGCATAGCTAACAACGCAAAACTACTCGTGTACCCTACGCAACTCCTAAATCGCGCTACATTATAATATCGTCATGGATAATTATATACAGCGGCTAATGCCAACTCGTATTACTCACCCCACAATTTTCAAATAGATTAAGTTTTTCAATACGGACTAATAACTATCCTACACCATACCCATAAAAGCTTTACTCATCGCAAGGCTAACTACGATACTACCCAAATATCTTGGTAAATTATACCCATCACTAGTCTAAATGCTATGATATACGATATTTGTACAACCTAGTCCCTCACATGCTTAGCTAATATACTCATCAATCTCTAAGTTGGTTATGTCCATCATTGGCTAACTACCCTACTATACACAATACAATTACCTATTAAGCTCCACAAGACTAGCTACATTTCTATCTAGTTCCACAACACAATATCATAATTACTTAAAGTGTTAAACTTATTCGTAGTACCCATATTCTACACCTTATCCTATAAAGCTAGCATATCAAAGTTTTCACCATAGCACAATCCAATCTCCTTGTATATATATATGTACATAATCGGTCCGGTTATACATATAAACATAACACGAAGGCAACAATCATTTAAGGACAAATTAAGACTCCAATGTCAAGTCTCCCGAACTAATCCTCATTCCCATATATATATATATATATATATATATATATATATATATATATATATCCTCTACGTAATCACGAAAGGTAACACTTATATTCTGACCAAAACTCTCCAGAAACTCTCATTCGAACGAAAGGGCTCTCGTTCGAACCAGGGTTACCCTCTTTTGAATGAAAGGTCGATCATCCTTACCTAGCGAACCCAAAGCGATGTCGTGATATTAATTTCAGTCTAGAATTCAGTTTTCTCGATTTTCTTCATATTAGATTGCAATCAAAGGTTTTCTTAACCTAGAATTAGTCCCAAAACAATCATAATATGATTTGTAAGGCATCCTAATATGATTAATCAATGAATACAATTAGTTCTACATGATTTATAATATGATTTCAACCCTATCATATGATTAAGCCTAACTTCAGATTATATAGCATTAGAACGTAAACAAGTTACAAGTAATATGTAAGAAAGCTAGTTGTTTCTTGCGTGGAATCTTGGTGTTTAATATCCATTGATGAATCTCCATTGTTGGTATTTCATTGCTCCAATCATCCTCTCCCATGGCAAGCGTTTTGGTATTTTATTTTGGTATGTTAACTATGAGGGTTAAACGCATTTAAAATTCTTTAATTTTGTGGGTCCCCTACCGGCTGAATTTAAATCCCCAGATAAACCCAAAACACTAACCACATGCTTCCAAAACTTAGCTTGAAGGGTTACCCAACCCTGGTCCAACTTAAACATGTTGCCAACACCATTTCGTGTCTCTATACTCTTGATCCCAATTTAGTGGTAGATGAAATAACAAAAACTTCCAAGTTAAAATTTCGCCATAAACATAAACACACACTTATTCAAATCAAATCCTTAGCATTTAATTATTTATTTCTGAATTCACAAGGCATTACATTCTCCTCTTAATGACGGATTTTCATCGTCGGAATTTGACTCATTCCAAATTCGAAGAGTCGTGGATGCATTTCTTGCATGCCACTTTCTCTCCCATGTTTGCTTCAAATACCAAATCGTCTAAATCGATATGTTAATACACCATGTCATCTTTATGGAACTTCCAGTGACCGGCTCCTCTCGGTCAAATCTCGTGCTTATTCTAAGTAGTCCTCCAATAAAGGCACCTTCTTCGAGTTATGCTCAACTTTTGACCCAAGTAACATTTTCCCCTACCTCACATCCAACAGATGAGGAAACGACAAGGCCACTAATCTAATACCTCAAACGGTGCCAGGCCAAAAAGTGTAATACAAACGCTTCGTCCATGTCGGACACAAATAATGCTATGTCCCTCTTCATGTCTTCCCACCATTATTGGCACCTCATATCCAAAGTATGCCCTATCCCCCTTTGGGATATACAACGATTCTAGACCGATGCGCCTCTGTTAAAATGGCTCCTAGAAACCACTGCTAATTACCAAGCCATCTCTAGCCAATCGTATATGTCAAGGTATTAATGACGGACATCGTACGCCAACACGTCACAACACCACATCATCTCCCAAATTCCAACCATAATTAGACTCCATGCCTGGGACGTGAAAATCCAAATAAGGAAACACCCGAATAACTTTTGTCTAGCCCAACTAGTTGTGGGTGCCAAGCTTACAATCTCAAGTACACAAATCCTTCACACCAAGATAAGACATTACCACAATTACCATTTTCAAAGACCATTATTATAGCCTGTGCGTCTCTATACTTTTTAGGGAGTGATCTAAATACTCCGTGCCATAACAAAAACCAAGGATCCCCCAAATCCTCTCAATTTAGAGCGTTTGATTACCCATATACCACATACACTGCCCCAATGGAGATACAACACCCATTCCAAAAGTGATACTTCCAACTCCATTCGCCTATCCAATCCAATAACGCCCGGAATACCATGTGTTCATAATAACCAATGGGGCATAGCTCAACCCATCCCTAATCCAATAGCAACCTAGTTTTCAGAACAACCCAATTGATAATATTACAACTACTTGCTATCACGCGCATTTGCGTGCACTAAGCGAAAGTGTCACTAACTAATCAAGTCATATAGCTAATCTACCAAGTATGCAATTATTAGTATATCACCAACCCGAGGACATTCGACTCATGGTTACAACCAAGAGGCACACTTACGGCCTATAAGTTAACCTTATTATTACTATCACATCCACCACGTGAGTCCACGATAGGGCACCACCACACATAAGTAAATAACATAGAATATAGGGCACTCACAGGGCCCACCAATCACCAACGCTAGGGCTCTTCTACGCTAACACAATATATAGGGCACTCACTCAATCCACAAATGACATAGTATATAGGGCACTCACATACAATCTAACAAGTGAGAAACGGTGGCTGTTAGATCTAATAGGAACTCATATGTTGAATGAATAATCCAAACAAGGTAAAACTCTCGTATATACTTGTAACCTACCTATTTGAGCACTGGTCTAAATAGCTTACGGAATCTCGAACATATATATCAAGCCTCGTATTCACTTCCATATGGACTGTCGTCACTAAACGTCAAAATCATATCCTAGTGAATCTCGAGCTCATCACAATCATCATCATATTCACTCCCATACGAGCCTGTATCATAAGCCAAGCCATATAACATCGAATAACACTAGCCATAACCATACAACTGCGTCAACAATCAATTCACACATATAAGTATTTTGGGCAACCATTCTACGCCTGTCAATGGGTCTGGACCTGGACCCGATCCGTATAATAGGGTCTGAGCATATTTTTTTGGACCCGAGATCCGAAGACCCGTTTATTACACTGGTAGGGCCTGGATCTTGTACAAAATCCGGACCCGAAGACCCGACCTGACTTGTACATTATTATTTTTGAAATATATATGTATATATACTATAAATTTATATATATTTATAAATATATCTTATTAATATAACATGCAAGTATTATATATAAAAATATATATTTATGTATATAATAAATATAATTAATATATGTTTTATTTATACTAATCATATACTATAATACATTACAAAATATTTTAATTTAAGATTAAAAAATAAAGAAAAGGGATAAAATAAAAATAAATGTATATATCTGGCCGGACCCGGACCCGAACCCGAAGACCCGTCGGATCCGGATCTAGATATAATATTGTAGACCTGATGAAGACCGGAACCCGAACACGATGAAAACCCGATTAAACGGATCTAAATCTCCTTAAACCCGACCCGGCTCCGACCCGTTGACAAGCCTAAACCATTCCCATGTCGTGTATGAAACTGCCTCATCAGTTAGTACACACACACGTCTCGATATATTGAATCGTGCGCTTCATTGTATCCTTGATGAAAGATTTGCGTTATCTGCTATCTCAACATGCCATTGGTGCTCCTACAAGGAATATCAGAAAATAGGCATACTCTTAGATCATATATATATATATATATATATATATATAAAGCCATACAATAGCTATACACATCAAGCTATATATACTTATACCATAGGCTCGCATCTTGACCTACGCAACAATAAGTACTTATACCAACTTATCGACACCGGGATGTGGATTCGTACACTTCCACACTCTAGCCCAAACTATAATATAATAACTCGTCCTGGGTTAACACAACCTAGATGGACACATATTCCCACAATGGCACGAATGATAGGAATCTAAAGCTGACGATGACTTTGACAAGCCATATAGAGTTTAATCATTTTAGTTCACTCACGGTTGCACTCCCTCTCAACGGTATCTATGCGATCAACAAAATCAGGTGAAACCTACGACTACCCCTCGGGTTTCGGTAGTAACGCCAATGACTATATATTTATAGGCAATATCTTAATCATCATCGGTTCCCTCCCGTATTGTCTCGAAGCTATATTTTAACACCTGCCAATTACATGGCTATACTCTATGCGTTTATATAACTATTCGTGAAGTCTTTTGGACGCTCTCTCTCGTTACTCCTCTTGCTATCTCGTAGCCTTCCCTTGTCGTTTCTCCCACTGCCTTTTGTAGGGATGCTATCGTTCGTACTTTCGTGATTATGAGCCTCGGTCGAATCGTGCTCCTCTCTTTAGCTTTTGGAACTCTCTCGCTCCTTAACATTTTATGTAACTGGTGCGTCCACTATTTATGCTTAAGACGGGTAAGCAAACCTATCTCACAACACCCTCTTATCGACGCAACTCAACCCAATCAACAAAAACATCACTCTCTCATTTTGGGTTTCCACCTCCTTAGGTGTACTTACCGTCCAATTTAATAATCTCCCGCTCATACTCCGGAAATGTGCGGTGACCCTGCTCTAGGGCTAGAAATTCTCTCCTCTTTGCTACCCAAGTCGCATACGAGTGCTACTCTATATCTAAACTTTGCTCAAATTCGGCGCAACGCAAATCTGCTCTCTCATCTGGATTAGCCACACTTATTCTCATCACCACAACCTTATTATGTTAAAACGTCGTAATCAACTGCATTTGTGCCTCGGTGTACTCAATCATATGAAGGCGTCTCTTTATCCTCAATTGTCATTGCAACACCATTATAACGCATGTAAAACTTAAAACTTTAATGGGTTACCTCAAAATTTGAACATTCTCTTGTTCTCGAAGTCGACACAACATGAGGCACATAAATTGTCCGTGCCAACGAAAATCTCTCAATTGCAGTTTTCGTTCCAACGACAACTTACGTAATTAGTTTCATAGTTATGGCAAGCACGCTTGTCCAACCAGTCGGTCCATCCTCGACCACGTACTCATACATGGTCTTCATCATCTTGACCACTCTACATTTCACTGCTTCTAAAGTCTCACCAACTCCCAAGCTATAACAAATGATGTGGCTGTACACGTCATCGCGACACTAGAGTACAAAATCCCGTGACAAGCTCCAAACGTATCAATGAAAGCTCTTCGGAAAAGAGAACGGGTTCACATAGACCCAAAGACTCTAGACCATGCTTTGATACGTGCTGTGACACTCCGGTTTTCTACGTATAAGGTGGCAAGACTTATACGCCGAGAATATGGATCGTCAAATAGTTTATGTCAATCGAAGCATTAATGAATAACAAATAAGATCACAATCTCAATGATAAATGGTATGAAAATAGACGATAAAATAAATACGAATGAAACCGGATAACTGAATAAGATAAATCTCCATAATACAAATCCTGAATAAAAAGCTAGACGAATAATGAACAACTCTAGAACTCCTATGGGCCCATTAATGAATAAACCCCAATATATAAATGATGTGTAGTTGGGGTGAAAGGGATTTTAATTAAACTACACAACATCAACAATAACAACATTTAAAGGATAAGGGCCAAATTGTCTATTCCTCATTCATCTCTTGAAGTAAAGTAGTGAACACAAAAGAAATGGAGCTCCCGTAAAGAAGTGATGTTGCAAGCAAGTGGAGCTTAAAGGCGACATCATCATTCTAAAAAGGTGATGTCATAAGATAGTAGAGAGGCTTCTAGAAGGGGGAGCTTAAAGGTTATATCGTTATTCTAGAAGGCTCTCATAATATCTAAGGACAAAAGTACAAAAATGGCCCAGAATGCTCCCGCATCAATATTACCCTTAACTACCTATACTAACTAAATAAGAGAAAATTACTAAACTAGACATGAAAATAAAAAAATTCAATTAATATCCCGAGCCGCCCATATACATCATTCTCCCCAACCTGAAAAAGCCCGTCCCGAGCATAGGTCGGCGGAATGGGAACAAAAAAACCATCAACGGATTCCCTCACTTGAAAGGGAAACCGTCCTTATTAACGCCTCATGTATCGGCTAGCAGAATGGCAATGGGGAAGAGTCATGAAGCCAACCACGACTGATAACCAAGAACGCGACCGTGGACTTTGCCACGTTGAAAATTATCAAACCAAGGCCTCGACGAGGACCAATGGTTCCAAATGTGGTCCGAGTCTACCATAATGAGCACATGTAAGGCTAAGTGCTTCATCTCGAGCTCCGAACGCGCCACAAATGCCTCCCAAAGATCTACATACACCCGTTCAATCTCAGCCATGCAAAGCAAAATCTCTTCCTCCAGAGAAACCATCGGCAAACTGGCCCTAACAAAATCATCATTATGGAGTCATCCAACCACCCTCAACAAAAATATCGAAGAAAGCTCCAATGGACAACACAACCTTTTCTCCCCCGAAGATGAGAAAGAAGTCCCTAGGCTCAAAAACCTCCAAATCTTGAAATCAGGTAGGAGTGATCCATCCACCCTCCTAAAAAATAGGAATGGAATCACAAGCAAAGACGGGGACATCCTTGGATAAGCCACCATCATGCGTGATAGGGAAGTGGGCATCACCGCCGTACACAAAAACAATGTCGGCCGGAGGGGAGATCACACTTGCGAACAAGTAGTCAAAATATTGGCCCAAACGCTTGCCCGCTCGCGTATTCAATGATCACGAGCTGCATTTATCTCGAAGAACTATGTGCGATATTGATTTAAGAGGTAGTGGTGCTCCTCCTACTCATATAAATATGTCCATCATCGAACCGATTATACATATAATCATGACATGAAGGAAACAATGCTTCAGGGATCTTTCCTGCCTCTATTAGGTCACCTCGTAAGAAGTCCCTCTCTTAACGGATTACAAACAGAATACATAAATGGAGTAATCACTACGTCGTCACACCACCGTATAATCACATAACAAGATTACACGACAGATCAAGACTCTTATGTCACGTCCCTGGAACTAATCCTTATTCCCATATATATATATCCTCCACGTAATCACATAGGATCATAAAACTTATATCCTAACCAAAACTCTCTCGAAGCTCTCGTTCGAACCAAAGGGCTCTTGTTCGAACTAGGATTACCCTCGTTCGAATGAGTGGTCGATCATCCTTAATCAACTAACCCAAAACGACTCCGTAATATAAATTTCAGTGTAGAATTTCGTTTTCTCGATTTTCTTCATTTCAGATTGTAACCAAAGGCTTTCCAAACCTATAATCTGCCCTAAAACAATCCTAATATGATGTCTAACGGATCCTAAACATGTTTCTAACAATATAGATTCATTAACATGATTAAATTTTACATTATAAAGGCATATTCATTAATATCCTCATGTTCTTTATATGGGTTTAACTTGATTATAAATATTCTCGTAAACCACAAATTTATATCATGATCTTGAACCTAAGCATGTGAATCATCATTTTATAACATTCCTTCAATGAATTCCAAACATTAATCAATGGATATAAATAGTTCTTCATGATTTATAATATGATTTCGACCATAACATATGATTTAAGCCTAGATTTAGATTATGCAATGATGGTACCCTAGTTCACACTTGTATTTCACCGTCTCATAGGCCCTTCGACTACCCTCAGGAAAGAACAGAGGTCCCAAGGCTGATATCTGACCTAACACAAACCACTGTTTGGTCCCAAAACCATCGCTACTCTCAAGAAAAAGCTACAGTCCTATAGCAAACCTCGGTCATCCTACCTACCTCCTAGAAGGGCCAGTCGTTCCAATATTCTCCCTCAGGAACACAACACCAAAGTTGTGCCACCATGACTGACGGTCAGAACAGACCTCTGTCAAGATAAAGATAACCTTCTAAGGTCACCGACCTCTGACTAGAGAAAGATGACCTTCTAAGGTCACCTTACCCTCAGTATTAAGTTATATCATCACATGGTACCTATAGGTCAACATATGGCAGTGCCAACCAGTTTGGCGGAGGAGGTGGAAGGCAGAACACTATTCCACCTACCGCCACCACTCAAGCCCGTTTACAACCATCAACTGCCTTACACCACCTGCAAATCCTTTGACCAACACTTCACCTTGCTGACACCGTTAGACCTCAGAGGCTCTTTACCCTTTCTGTGGCATTCCACTCATTCTCTCTCCTAGAGTTCGCATATAAAAGGAGGGCAGATGAACAATTTAACAACAATTAATCTCGAGCAATCTAAGAGATTAAGACATTCAGAAGCTCATACTTCCAGATAACTAAGAGTTTTAACATTCGTAAGTTGCTATTCCTTGTTCCATACTCGCTTTACCCACTGTTGAGAGCATATACTTGTAACCTGGATCATTTCCAGTTATTCTATACTTTGTATATCTTATTGAGCCCAAAATCAATACTTAGGCGTCCATCAGTTACTTCCTAAGGTCCTTTGAATTGTTGACTCAGCCTCTCTTGACCAAAGCTCAAGAGGTCTCCTAGATTGTAATAACTATTTTTTTGATCTAATAAACCGTATAACACCTTTGACTGTGGTCATAGGACTCTCAGCTAAGGTCCAAACCACTTTAAACAATTATCTCACACTTTGACACTCCTTTCCTCTAAGAGGTCCAGAGGTACGATTTCTACACCCATCATATATCATTAAATCATAAACAAGTTACAAGTAATACGTAAGAAAACTAGTTATTTCTTGTCTGGAATCCTGGTGTTGAATCTCCATTGTTGAATTTCCATTGTTAGGGTTTTGTTATTTTATTTTGTTATATTAATTATAAGGGTTAAACACTGGGTATTACATTATATGAGAAGGAAGGCAATGCATGTTTAGTGACACTTTGAGTGAGGACAAGAGAAGCAAGGGAAACAAAATGGAATAACAGTTTCCTCGATTTAAATAACTTGCATTACTTTGGGCTTTCTCTTTTAAGTAATTCCGCGATTATAACTCTTATATGATTCTCATTGGGGGAGATACGATTGCAATTTTTTTTTAGTGAACTTTCTTTTTGTTATCTTTTCTTCTCTTGCTTTCTTGGTCTACAACTGCCCTCCTTTTATTTTAAATTCGATTCCTTTTTCTTTTTGAATCTAAAATAATTTTATTCTAAATACAAACAAGCTATAACTCCGTATTTCGACAGCTCCACGAGTGACTCTGGGTTTGGAGATTGAGAGATCGATCCTAGAATATGGTATGTTTAAGAGCTATTTTCCTTAGGTTCTTGTATATATGAATAAACCTCCTCCACAAAAGAATTAACAGTAAAAACTACTCAAAATGAAGTGAAGAATCAATCCAACTATGGGAGAATGCACACGAGTTTAGGGCATAAGGGTTAGTACACCCCTCTGACGAGTGAGAAGTTGTGGGAAATCCCAATGATGGTTTAATCGTGTAATTGAAAAAAGAGTGTTTAATCTTCCTTAATTTACTTCAATTCAGGCTACTCCAACATTAACACAGAAACATGACACAGATGCTTGGCAGATGAGGCCGAAAGCTACTCCTCATAGGAGGGACATGGAGATGATGGGATGCTTCAGTAGTAACAATGCATAATTTTTTACAAGAGGATTTGCATCTTTCCTTTTTTCCCCTTAAAAAAAACCCATGGGGAATCATGGGTCCTTTCTATGAATTATGGACATTAATGTCTTTGACAGTATACTTGCAATTCTCCAACTTCCAATTTCTTTGCTTCATCTTTTAGGAAATAGTGTTCATGATCCCTGACATTCTTTTTTCCGGGTTTTATACAGTTGATGCATTTGTTTACATTTTGATTTTGCCATGTTGATAGTGAATTGAATAATTTTTTTGGCCAGGTTTTGTTTGATGTTGTGCCAAGCATAAAATTTCAAGATGCTATTGAGCTGATTAGCATGCAGCCAATTACTTCTACTCTAGCAGCCTGGAAGAGGTGTGGAAACAAGTTTCTCTATGTATTATAGCTTTTTCTGGGTACTTGCACTTCGTTAAATCTTTATTTTTGGGTTTAAAGATTGGCTAATTTTTCGTACATGGTTGTGGACCTTGTGCTGTGCGCTTTTTGAGTTGGCATCCTATGTAGTCTTAGTAGTTATCGGTGGAGAATTGGAATGGCTCATTTTACATGTATTAGTGGGCGATCAATCATGGCTGTAACTTGAGACACTTTACATAGCTCTGTCTAATTATGGATTCTAAATCCATCATCTTTCTCTCTTTCCTTTGTAAATATGTTGTTTACTTGTAACTTTAGATTGATACATGGTGGTACGAGCTTCAGCTTGTGTATTTTCCAATGATGAATGTTACTCGATTTTTAACACCGATGGTCCATATTTTCTGTTGCATGTAATAGTTGATTATTGAAATTTGTAGCTTTTAAGTTATAAAATGCACACATTACAACAATTTATGATGAAGCCTCTTTTGTAACTCTTGGCTACATGCTATTTATGTGTAATATCTTTGTCATGCTAATAATCTCCACGAAATGTTTTGATAGGATGCAAGATGTTGAACTTATGCACATGCGTTATGCTCTGGAGTATGCTGTTCTTGCGCTGGGAGTTATGGGGAGGAGTATGACTGATGAAAGAGGACGACATCAAATGGCCTTGTGTTATTTAAAAGATTTGAGGAACCATCTGGAGGCTATTAAAAACATTCCTAGAAAGGTTTGACATGCATAGCATTCTTTGACTTCTTGCAAACTGATCAAATGTACCTTATAAATACATCCTGCTCCACTCCTAACATTCCCAAAGGGGGATTGGACTGGGGGAGATGGCAATGTGTGACGTCCAAGAAAATGTGCCCTCGGCCTAGTGGCTTTGGGTGCAACTTGCGTAAAAAAACTCGATGGTTCACGGGATTCTGGTTGGTGTATCGCATTTCGCTATGTTTTTCATCGATGCGAGACAATGTTACGTTGATTATGAGTCATCCCGTACGGGGTACAAATACACGCACGGGGTATGTTGGTTTAGCGTATGCGGTCCGATGGGGGTATGCTTTGTTGTTCCACTACTTCAATTCATTATGATCATGTATTTTGTCAAGATTCATGTACTCCACCAATATTAAAAGTTCCTTGAGAATGTATGTAGTGGATAATCTCGATATTCTATAATATATTAATAATAAATATAAAGCATTATGTATATATATTGATTGAGAAGCCTATTTTCTATCTATATATTCTATTTTTGTACTCCAAAAGTTGCCTTGAACCTAATAATAACTAAAGTAGCTAATGTTAACTTTGGGAACACCACTTTTGGAGATCTGGATCGAGAACCCACTATATTTCGGGTCGTACGATCCCGGATTGCGCTACGGAAGGGGATGTAGTGATCCCGGTTACTATGATGCGAGAGCCCAGATGTCCGTTGCCAAGAGTTGTTTCTGTTTCAAAATCCATATGCCATGGGTAGCAAACAAGTTGAGCATAGTGAAGCCAAGCCAATATTTAGGCTGTTCAGGCTTGGATGTTTTGAAATATGCTCGAACTTGTGTTCGTATGATTCTGAGATAACTCAACTTGATCTGTGAGATTGCTTAAAGTGCCTTAAGGTTCTCTTCAAATTATATTAAAGGGAATAAACGTTTAAGAATGTTACATTTTATCCTCTAAATATTCGTGTTTGTGAACTGCGATTATGAGAGCTAAGTTAACCGTTGTGCATATTGGGCTCGCTAAGTTACGAGCTTAGAGTCTTAAGTTGCACATTCAGTAATTAACGAGCAAAATGCTATCGACCCGAGTCTCAAGCTGGTCATGATCAACTTAGTTCATTTGCAGCCCTCGTCATACGCAGTTGGAGGTTTTTATTACCCAGTCATTAGCTTGAATGAGTAGTTATTGATCCTAGTCAGCATTGAAGTGGGCTTTAGAAGTACGAGGGGCTTTTTTAGCAGTTCTTTTACTGCTCCTTAGTGAAGCGATAAAAGTTATGCCTTTACTTCCTGCCATGTAGAACATTCCAATGCATCAAACATGTTTAGTGATTAATCTCCAATGAGGTGAGGCAAGTGCTCTGAAACAAGGAAATATATATGTTCCAAAGGTGGATTAAGATAGTGGAAAATCTAATTCATATGTGGACCAGAACGATGTGTCAAAATATATATAGAATTTGTGGAGACTTTTATTTTGGAAATAGATGAGAACATAGAGGAACTGTTTATTCTCTGCGAAGCTAAAAGTCAAAGGGAATGATAATGGGTTTATACAAGCAAGAATTCAGAACAATAAAGGTCGGTTTTCTTGGCCAAATTGAAGATTATTTCAAAATTTGATGTTGGTTGCCAAAAAATTGGAGACTACATGTAACATGGAGAGGAGTCCAAAGGAAATCACACCCGATTATGAGATTCAAAGGTTCAATTATAGATGGATTAGATATGTTATTGGGTATCCAAGAGGGTCTAAATTATCATATGGCTCAAAAGGAACAATTGCCTAGAGAGCCCAATTTAAAAGTTAACAGGAGCCTTATTAGAAGGTTTTAGGGAGATTTGTTTGGTTATTT
The DNA here is from genome assembly GCA_949130495.1 of Sambucus nigra. Classification (NCBI taxonomy): domain Eukaryota; kingdom Viridiplantae; phylum Streptophyta; class Magnoliopsida; order Dipsacales; family Adoxaceae; genus Sambucus; species Sambucus nigra. The sequence goes on along the minus strand of OX422211.1, from coordinate 460,218,260 downwards.
TAAATCCCAAGCTAAGGAGTCTTTCCTTATCTCTTGAGGATTGTTCTTGTCTGAGCATTGAGGAATAAATGAGGAAAAGTAAAATCATCCACGACAATATATAAAAGATGCAAATCAAACAAGATATAGATACAAGTCGCCAATAACTGAATATTATAAATCTCTATAATAGAGGTCCTGAATAAGAGGCCAATAACTAAATAATAACTCTAGAAAGTAGAACCTATCGTAACCCCTAGTAAAAATCTGTGAATAATATACCGAAATGTACAAGGTCCAACTATATAATAAATATGGTGAGTAACTCCACTAATCACTAATCCATGAAGATTTCTGCATGATATCACTATAAGAATACAACAGGGTAATGTCACTCTAACTATGCAATAAGAGTAATAAACCGTACATGGTACCGATATACTACCTCATAACCAATAAGCAATATCACAATAAGAAAAGTAGCACAATTCAAATCCAAACATGAATGGGTCCATCGCCAGATTAGCTACATATATATATTACCACATTAAGGCTCTACTATTCCGGAACTTCTCTCGTACCTTTATCGGGTCAATTCGTAGAAAGTCCCTCCCCAACAGATTGCATAACATCCACACATAAAGATAAAGGGAAATCACTACGTAATCACACCAAAGCGTAACCACTTACCAAGATCCGCATGATGGATTAATCATCCTTTATCTCCCACTCGCGAGACGATGACTAATTGAACGTAGGATCGGGATATATATCTATACACGACCTGCGTTATTTGCCATAGTGGTAGTCTGTGGTCCCGCAACACAATCCTATCAAATATCCTCTTATAGATTTTTCACAAATACACACACCTATGATATGTATACAAATGGCACACAAAACATTTATATCACCCACACATATATACAAATGCGGTATTTCACTCTAATCGTCTACACAAATACCTTATACCATCCTAAAATGTACATATCAAATTATACGTCCTCGGACTTAACCTCAATCTCATAACCATAATCTCCATGAAAACAAGCAAGATTAGAATCCCTAATAACATCCTAATATAAGCCTTATAGGGAAGTCTAAGGCAAAAACAAAGGTCTTACAAAACACTAACGGATTGACCCTTCTGCCTGACTCCGTGCACACAGGGTTGTTTTACAGCCGTGTACAAGGGACCTATTCAGGGTGCACTTTGCCAGCGAACAAAAAATGAGGCTGAACTATTTAATCTTGCCCATAACTTATCCAACTTGACTTTTTCCACACCAAATTGTCATTAAACATTATCCTACCCCAAGATCAGTCCCAAAACACCTTAAATGTGATCTTTACGTGTTTCCAAACATGTTTATAACAATCTATAATCATTACCTAGATCAACTCATCAAAATAACTTAAATCATAAATTTAAGATTAGAGTCAATAGGGTTCATCTAATTTTGGGTTTAATAAATAAAATAGGTATTTTAATCATTAAAGTCTCTTTTAAATGCATGATTAATCAATCCCAATTAGGTTTATAATAAATCTAAACAAGTTTTAAGCAAATAATCATCATAAAAACCAAGGTACAACCCATTAAAGCATCAAATTTAAGCCTAGCATGTGTCTAATCCTAAAATAGATGATGAAGGCAATTAATCATAAGTAAGTTACATAAAATACGTAATAAAGCAAGTTATTTCTGAATAGTAAAAGATGAAGCCTCCTTCATTGAACTCTTGGTGCTTGTAACTTGAGACCTCTAAATAAGCCTAGAATGCTATCCAAACACTCCCAAAACTTAGCCCAAAAGGGTATCTACCATTGGGGTCCAAACCAACATATTAAAAATACTACCCTGTGCTACTGTATCTCCGGAGCCTAGTCCAATAACATTAACTCGCAACATAAAAATAAAACAATACATTATCAAATTTATGAGTCATCAACGTATATTTAATATTACTGATTAAATTAATTAGGCGTTTCTACAGTTTAGTCCCGGATAAATAATTTTTAGACACTAAGCCACACTCGAACAATTTCGAGATATTTAAGGATGCACACAAACCCATTTACCCATTTCCCTCTCTTCACCTTTATAAATCCTTCCCCTCTTTCTCCCACCCCCACTGCCGGAGCTCCGATGGGGGCTGCCGGAGCACCGTCGCCGGCAGGGTTGGTGGGTGCCGCTAGCGCGGACCTTTAAAAATTAGAGAGTATTGGGTAAATGGGTGTTTGAGGGACCTGGGTGTTTAAAGAATTGGTGTCCTTGTTTTTAGAGTCCAAAAATCGCATACCATGGACTAAACAGTTGAAATAGCAATTAATTATAACAGGCGATATCAATGTCATGGTAGTTCACGTTATCGATATAAATTCACTAATTATAGAAAACCAAAAATTCCTATAAATTCCATGATGAGTAATTTGAAATAATTATTTAATAACGATCTATTTAATTACTTAAAAATACGGGGTGTTACATTCTTCCCCATAATAATGGAATGCCATCCTAGGAATTAGACTCATTCCCAATTCAAAGAGTCTCAGATGCATCTCCCGCATGTCTTTCTCCCACGTAGCTCGCATCGTGATGAAATCCTATATTGTCCAAGTTGATATACTCTGTCATCTCGTAAGAAGCTTCTACTGATCAACTCCACTCGATCGAATCTCCGACTTACTATCATTAGTTCTTTTATTGCCCCTAATGATGGTCACCTCCTCCTAGGTTTCTCTACTCTTGCCAAGTAACTTGTTTTCTCTTACCTCACCTCCAACAAATGAGGAAACGAAAAAGCCACCCATCCACTACCTCAAAGGGTGCCATGCCAAAAAGTGCGATATAACGTCTCCTCCCTATCGGACATCGATAACACTATGCCCTTCTTCATGTCTGCCCACTAATACGGCATCGCATATCCTATTATGTCCCATCATCTTTCGGGATATATTGCCAATTCGAACCCGTGTGCCCTCGTCAAAATGACTCACGGTAACCTTACTAATTACCAAGCCATCTTTTAGCTAAGTAAATCTATTATGGTATTAACGACGACCATCGTATGTCAACATGTCAAAGCACCACATCATCCCCCAACTTCCAACCTGAATTAGTGACGTAGTGGAAAACGATGAAATAAAGGAATCAAACCCTTGACTCCACAAGGTAGAAGCCTCACAAGACCTCCAAAGAGTGAATAAACTCCAAATTGTATTGATAATATGAATAATTTGATTACAAGCTTACACTTCTTGCCTAGGCAAGTAAAAACGAAACAAAACTTTAAAATCATTCACACTTAACCCACTAAATAAAGCAATGGAGATGAGCTAACACCTAAACCACCCATTTAGAGAAATCTTTAAAAATGATAGAAGTGGTTTTGTGGTTTATCACATCACATAGTGCATAGTGAGGTTTACCACTTATCATATTGCAAGAGGCACTTGATTTATATTAATTAAGCCGGAACAGTGCCCTCGGTTACTGTTCATATGAACAGTGTTGTTCCACAAGAATCCCCTCTACTTGGACAAAACTCATCCTCGAGTTAAGGTAAAGCAACTTTTTTGGAGGGCCGTGTTCTAAAAGGCGTGCCTAGGCTTGAGAGAAACACCCCGCCTACGCCTTATTATTGGTAAAAACATTAAGGCACGCCTTTTTTCTAAACAAAAATGCCTTAGTGAAACGATATCGCATTTTATAGATTTTTTTCTACAAATCAGACTCATATCTCGTCCATAACAATCAAAAGACAAATGGTATCCCAAATCTCTCTAGCTCTTTTTACACCTCGTCCAAAAAAACCCAACAATGCCGACCGACTTCCGACCAAAAGTCTAAATGATTCTTTTGAAAGTTGAAAAATACTTTTCTTATATTAAATCGTTTTGTAATGATTATTGATTATTGAATATTGATTATTTAATTATTATTGATATTGATTATTGAATTTTCAAAAATACATTTTGTATATGGCTTATTAAATGTTGAGAAATACATTTTATAGATTGATTATGGAGCATGAATATGAGAAAGATGGCTACCAAACATACGGATATATTTTTATAATTCAAGGTATGTATTATTTTATTATATTACTAGTCTTAAAATAATTTAAATAATTAAAAAAGAAAAAATGCCTTTTTATGCCTACGCTTCACCTAGCCGCGCCCAGGCTCCGTAGGCTTGAGGCTTGATCTTTACACCTTGACCACGCATCACACCTTTTAGTTACTCGCTGGAGGGTGATACTTAAAAAGGTCAATAACGTTAAAGGTGGATGAAATAATTATGTGATCTGGTAGTTCAACCACATATAACGTTAATCTTCCTGGATATTGAAAATGGCTCATACTTCTTATCTTTTGTTTATAATAAGTACCTACAAGAAATTTGTTCCTGCGCAAATAAGCCATGTCTAAATCTCCAACCTCAAAAACTTTGATCATCCGATGTTTGTCTGCATCTTCCTTATACTTTGCATTATCCTGCTCCAAATTTTGTTTCACTTCGGCATGTATTTTCTGGACCCTCTCCGCCATATTCTTTGCTGCAATGCTAAACCCTGGCAACCGTGTTAATGGGACCAGATCCAAAGCTTGTTGTGGGGGTTTCCAGTACCCGGTCTCAAAAGGATTTTTGCCAGTCAACCGGTTCATCATGCTGTTGTATGCGAACTCGATCTTAGGAAGAACTGCATCGTATATTATGGGTCTATCTCCACACGTGCAACGAATCAAGTTACCAAAAGTACGATTCGTAACTTTTGTTTGGGCCGTCGGTCTGGGGTGTGTTGTGCTGTTGTACTTCAAGTACTATCAAACTTCCCCGATAAAGTCTTTCAGAAGTGACTAAGGAATTTCACATCACGGTTAGACACAATGAATTTGGGCACCCCATGCAAACGAACGTCGTCTTCTTGCAGGGAATGATACGTGCCATTTTTGAAAATCTGCCAACCACCACAAATACATAATCCATCCTGCGTTGGTTTTGTGACTGTCCCAACATAAAGTCCATGGACTGAGCCTCCTAAATATGCTCTGGCTCTAGTAATGGTGTATAAATCCCTGTATTTTGTACCTGTCCTTTCGTAGCTTGACATATGGGACATTTCATTATGTATCTGTTCGCGTCCCGCTTCAACTGTGGCAAGAAATAACATTATTTAACCAAGGTAATGGTTTTCTCCTTACCTAGGTGACCTCCAGATCCTCCGCTAGGCACCTCTCTAAGAAGGGATGTCCTTTGAATGCACAAACGGTTAGCCCGAAAGAGGAAACCCTCGCGGACGTGAAAATCTCCAAAATCCAGCTTTACCAGACACTTCTCCTAAATGTCTTGGAAGTCTTCGTCGTCCACATACTGCTCCTTTAAGCAATCAAATCCCACGATCCCGGCACTAAGAATAGTAAGTAAAGATGCTGTCTTGCTTAGGGCTACCTTGTTCATCTGCCCTGATTTCTGACTATTCACACACTTCAAGGCCTGGTGATCACTGTATAGAGAGAAAACGTAAACTTCTGCAGGAAAGTGATCCAACGAGCATGCATTCTGTTAATAGTTTTCTGACTATTCACAAACTTCAAGGCCTGGTGATCACTGTAGATCATCGTTGAGTACAAACTCGCACCGGATAAGATAATGTTCCCAATGCCGTAAGGCACGAAACACAACAAAGAATTCCAGTGCATAAGTGGTCCATTGCTTCCTCGCCTTGTTCATCTTCTCATTGAAATACTCTATTGGTCTTCCTTCTTGAGACAAAACTACCCCAATCCCAATAATTGACTTCAAATAGTTTATCAAAGTTTGGTAAGGCCAATACTGGTGCAGAGCAAAATTTTTCCTTCAATAACGCAAAGCTAGCCTCCTGCTTCGTTTTCCACTAGAACTGCCCCTTCTTTATAGAGGGAGTCACCGGTGCAACTATGGTGCTGAAAATTCGGATAAATCTTTGATAGAATGTTGCAAGTCCATGGAAACTGCATCCGTCGATCACTGTCTTAGGCATGGGCCAATCTCTTATGGCTCACACCTTTTTTTGTCAACCTGAATGCCGTTCGATCCCACAACAAAGCGTAAAAATAACAATTGGCTTGTCATAAAGCTGCACTTTTTCAAGTTTGTATACAACTTGTGGGCACGCAAAGTCAACAAAACCCCTCTCAAGTGTTCTATACTATCCGCCTCATTACGACTATATACATAAATGTCGTTGAAATAAACAACCGATTTACCGATGAATGGTTTGAGAACGTGATTCATAAGTTGCATGAAGGTACTAGAAGCAGTTGACACCCCGAACGACATAACCATTCACTCGTACAATCCTTTTTTGGTCTTGAAGGCTGTCCTCCATTCATTTCCAGACCAGATCCGAGTTTGGGGATAACCACCACGTAGGTCTTTTTTGGTGAAGGCCTTAGATCCTTCCAGCATATCCAGCATGCCATCTAGCCTTGGAATCTAAAATCTTTATTTCATTGTGATCTTGTTGAAGTCGCGGCTATCCACGCACATCCTCCAACTTTCGTTCTTCTTTGGCACTAACAAAGCAGATACAGTACAAGGACTCATACTTTCCTTCCTTCAGGATAAGTTTGGTAGACTGGCTACGGGCACCAAATCAATTTGATGTTTTATGTCACGCATTGGTGGCAAGTGATCGGGTAACTCTGCGGGAATCAGATCCTGAAATTCTGCTATAATTAGTTGCAGAATCTCAGGGATTGATATAGCTTCTCCAATCGCTCCCTTCACAACCAGTGCTATTCCCTATTTCTCTTCCTTTATCAACTCTCGAAACTGTTTCTCCTCCAACATTAGGAAAGGTTGCCCCTCCACGTTCGAATCATTAGGTAGAGTTTCTCTTCCATTGATTGGAACAAGGGCAACCTTCTTCTCATACCACACAAATTGGTACATGTTATCTTTTTGCCCTTATGAGGGGAGTCTACGTCATATTAGGGGTGGCAATTTGTGTGCGTCGTGTCGTGTTCGGGTCGTGTCATGTCGGGTTCGTGTCAAGTATTAGTCAACCCTAACCTGACCCATTTAACTAATCGTGTCAGATGAGCAAACACTAACCCGACCTATTTATTATCGTGTCGTGTTCGGGTTGACCCGCATAACCCATTAAGTAAAATATAAAATAACTTTTTTCTTCTCTCTTAACCAATCATACCAATCATAGGCCTACAATAACTTAAATTTAATTAATTTCAACTTCTTTCAACACATAAATAATTTATCATCCGATTCTCCATGAATTTTATAGAATGTCTATCAAGATATATAAATTATCTAATATATTCTCCATAAAATACGAGTTAATCGAGTCTATTCGTGTCATTTTCGACTTATACGTGTTTGACACTAACCCAACCCGTTTATTATTCGTGTTGGCGGGTCGTGTCATATTAGGGTTCGTGTCAAGAAATCGTCAACCCTAACCCGCTAATTTCGTGTCGAGTTCGTGTCGGGTTACCGTGTCGTGTCAAAAATTGCCACCCCTACGTCATATTGCCACGGCCTTCCAAGTAATACATGACAAGCATCCATGTTTACGACATCGCAAATGATCTCATCTTTATAGTGCTTTCCAATTGAGAAATTTTCGATCCTTTCTTGATCCAATCAATTCTATACGGCGATGGGCGTTTCCCAGTCTGCAGCTGTAGGGCCTTAACTAATGCTTTGGACATAATATTCTCGCTGCTTTCACTATTTACTATTACGTTATACACTTTCTTGTTGATCGTGCAAGGAGTTTTTAATATGTTGTGTCATTGATAATTACTTCCTTCCTTGGGCCAGTAATAATCTCTGCACCACAAGACGCACGTTTCCCATCATCAGGCTTTGTGATCTCTCGTCATACTCGTCTTCAACTGGTTCATATTCTTCCCCTTCTTCCACCATGTTCATTCGCGGCCTCATAGGACATTCGTTAAACTTGTGCCCTGCTTGTTGACAACGTTAACATTTAATCCTTCCAGAATAAGCGTACTGGCCAAGGATAGGTCAGTTCTGTTGCGTATGAGGATTCTATTGACCACCTTGGGTACGGCTGGTATCCGTTCCTGGATCATGAACGTTGGCTTAAGATTGAAATTGGGTTGTTGGTATAAACTTCCCTTTGTCTACTATTGGTCCTGCATATGACGCTTTAGTGATGGTGGGCGTCTGCTTTGTTGATCTTGTCAACTGAACCTCCAATTTAGCTGTAATAATTGTTGTTTTCGATAAACTCCACATGGTGCGGAAGCTAATCGAATCACGAATCTCATATCGCAGTCCTTCTATGAATCTGGCAATATGTTAGCTCTTTGTCTTAGTCAAATTGTTCCGTGCGTTCAGTCTGTAAAACTCCTACGTATAATCGATGACTTAGCGCGTTCCCTGCTAACAGGTGCTAACAGGTCAGATATTGTTGATATAACATCTGTTCATAGTCTGGAGGTAAAAGGATTGCCTGCATTAGTCTTTTCATCTTCACCCATGTTTTAACAAGTTGTTTTCCTTGGCGCCTCTTGTTGCACTGCAAATACTAAGCTTACACGCTTACTTTTAGTTTGTAGGTCGCTAATTTCACTTGCCTATCTTTAGAAATATTCATGATATCAAAGAAACTTTCCACCGTAATCATCCAATCAAGAAAACCCTCAATGTGAAGATGTCCATTGAAATGTGGAATATCATTTTTCATCTTATATTTAGTAACATCAACTTTCTTATAGTCGCGACGATCCCTCCTACCGCGATCGTTCAAGGTATTTTCTTCAAACTCTTCTGAGTCTGAATCTGCACCACCTCTACCCATGATTTGGCGGCCATGAGCAACCTTACGGGCTGACCCCTACCTGGGTTTTGTTGTGCGTTGCCGCCAAGAGCAAGTATAGAGAGTGTTCGTTGTATGTCTTGTACCATTTGATTAACACCTTGAACAGTCTGATGCATATCTTCCACCCGTCGTTCTTGAACCTGCATGGTTGCCCAAATTCACCCCAATCTTTATAATAATTAAACTTTAGTGAATAAATTATCGAATAAACTCTATAATTTCAAATTATTTGTATACTTTAAATCCTCATAAATGATTTTTAATTCTCACTCTCAATCATGTAATAAATCCCGCTTGCCATTAATTATTAATTCTCTTAAAAATATGGGGTATTACAGATTATGAGGTTCTATAGAGAAGGCCGCGAAATATAAGGTGTGGTTAACCAAGGAAATTGAAGGCTTAGCATATCGGGTTATATTTAATAGTATCTACATTTTTATGAATAAAGTTCCTTTGAACTGGGTTTCTATTGATATTGTGTGTTGGAAAATGACGTCTCTCTTTACTTGAGGCTCCCCTAGTTTTGCCTAATCAAATCCCTATTGTTGTTGCCGAATTCGATAAATCATAAAGATATTTGGTTATTGCACATGTCAACATTTTAGCAAGTTCAACCGAGGAGACTTAGTATAATCCTTACTGAGCCATTTAAGAATTCATCCCTTTATTCTTTGATTCCTGAGGAGGATAGGCCGAGGATCGGTTGGGATCATCAGAGGCTGTGGCCTTGTGAATAGACTTAAACAGTTTTCACACATTTTATTTTTCAGTTGTAGTTAGGGCCATCATGTTAGGCCGCAGACTTATTATGTATTCAGAACGGTGATGAGACGGTCTTGTTACTTCATTTAATGGACTTGTGATCATATAATGCATGAATTAATGTGCTATGTGGTGATTGCGACCGAGGCCCATAAGGGTCCGCAGTCTAATTTAAGTTTGCCCTAAGAAACTTAAAAACACGAGTAGAGACTATCAATGCAATTTCGTAACTAGTTGGTGCGTCGTAATTATAAAAAAAAGTTCGGTTTATATACCCCTATATTTGTTTGATTTGGTTACGTCAAGTGAATACAATTAAATACAATCAAGCGGAATCATATTTTGATGCAACGAAAAAAAATGAAATAGAAAAGATACAAATTCAATATCAATAAAAGAAGAGTATGAGCCTTGGGAGCCCAAGAAGGGCAGTGTCGGGGCGTGACACTCAAGAAATTGAGGTGGAAGATCTACGATAGGGAACCAAATATCTAATAAACTGAAAATCTTGTCCATTGATTTCGTTAATCTCATTGATGATTCATTTTTAGAGAATCTATTGAGTGTTGATGAAAGAGGAAATACCCTGAACTATCGTGCCAAATCAAGTATCAAGGAAAACAACTTTTCTGAAAATTGTGAGAAGTTTATTTTTTAATAACCAATTCTTTTATAGGAGATTAATTCATGAAAGAAGGGAGCAGAAAAGGGGAATGGGGAATGGAAAGAGCATTTCAAGATTTAAATTTGGAATAAATTATGACAAAAAATAATCCAAATGATCTCTTCTCTCTTTTCAATATTATAATTGTTGTTTTTGGGGTCGGGAGATCAGATTCTATAATGAAGATCTTGTCATGGAACATTAGACTTGTAAAGAAAATGGTGATCAAAGAAAATCCTGATATGCTGGTTCTTTAAGAAACAAAAATGGAAATTGTTGAGACTGAAATTGTTGAGGACTTTCTTGAAAAATTGAACACAAATGGTAGAAGGGAAGATTTCAGGATAGAAGGTTTGGAGTAAGGAAGAAGCCACATGAGTGACTGTTTGAAGAGAAAGAAATTAAGTAGCCAATTTTGGAGTGGTGCCCCAGGTTGACGCCATGACCAATATTTATGTTGAAAAAATCTCATCAAACTTCCAAAAAGGCTTCTGCAAAATTAGTTGCTGCCCTATCATCCCTTGGTATATCAAAATTTCTCTCCAATTGTTAACAATAAAAGCCACCTCAACCCTCAATACACTCTTTAAGTCTATGATGTTGATGCCCAAAGAGAAGCTATATATTTGATTCTATCCCATCTTTCCCTCCTTGGCTGTTTCTTCTCGTAAAAAATCCTTTTATGTCTCTCATTTCAAACATTCCAAGCTAGGGCCAACATTATACATTAATGGATAATGCATGCAATAATGAGGCTTATATTTGCTTGATTCCTAAAAAGGTTAGTAACAAGTTTCTTTAAAATCTTGGTTGTGTTGCCTTTGAGAATACAAGAGGCGCTGTGTGAAACAATTTCAAGATCACAACGACATTTTTTGAAGGGAGATAAATTTTTGATCTAGTCTTATAGCTAATGAGACGGTGGAGGAATATCGAGCAACAAAGAAAGGTATGGAATGTTTTGATGCTTGTGCTCGAGACAAGGGAAAATGTTGGATTGTCGGCTCCTAAATGTAGGCCAAAGATGTTGCGAAAGATCAGAATCGATGAGGAGAAGGGAGTAGTTGAATTCTAAGGTTTGTCCCACCAACAAAATCGAAATCCAGGGAACTGAGGTCGACTGTGACGCGATCGATGGGAGCCCCCTTCATCTATTGAGAGTGTGACCTTCGACAATATTCCGGTGACAACCATCGGTAAGGGAGGCTAGAACAACGATGAAGTGAGAGGTGACTAATAGGGATATCGACGGAGAGGATCAGGCAGCTGCGAAGTGTGGGCTCATCGAAGGTCTCTCCGGCAAGATCCTGTCGTTCTCCATATTGCAGGCGAAGGAAGGAGCTGCGAGTTGGAGGCCAAAACGGCTAGGGCTTGCTTCCAAAATCTTAAAGCCTTGTTTGGCAATAGGGTTGTGTCTGAACTTTGGGGGTGCTTTGTTAGAGGGCTTATTTGGGCCCGTTTGATGATGTTTTTTATTTGGGGCATGAAGAGGAAAATATGGGTTGTGGCCTTAGTGAGGGGCAATCTTGGAATTAAGTTTGCAATATTTAAAAATTATTTGGGTAAAGGCTATGAAGTGGAGAGGGTGTCAATTGGGCCTTGCCTATTTTGGGCCCAATTGCTATCAAGGATTTGTTTTAAATTTAGTGGGTCCAGCGGTTGATTTTATTGTGTTTGAAGGAATTTAATGGTTGAGAATTATTGTTGATTATTTCCTCTTTTAGTGTGGGTAAGTATTCTTCTGCTTTTACATCATTAACACTTGTGATTTCTTGCAAGACAGGAGGCTAAATAAATGAATTTTCACCCCATTGTTGCATCCTTTGCAAGGCAGAGGGTGAGTGTTCTGATCATTTGCTTCGACATTGTAGTTGCGCTTCGTTCTTGTAGAGTAAAGTGTTTTATGAGCTGAATATTATATGTATTTTGGTGGGAAAGATTCAAGACCATTTGACCATGGAGGCAATTAGTTAACAAGCAGACTTCCAGTCAAAACCTTTGTGGAGATGTGTATTTCTTGAACTGTTTTGGGCACTGTAGCAGGAAAGGAACAATAGGATTTTTGAACAAGCGGATTCTAAGGAATTGGTATGAAAAAAGTGAGATTCGTGGTTTCTTTATTGGCATTTGGGATGAAAGCTTTCAAAGACATTCCGCTGTCTTGTATGCTATTGCTGGGACAAGGTTAGAAAGTGATGCAGAGGTTTCCTAATTGTGTTTTCCTGTAGATGAAAGCGTACCTTGGTGGTGGAGTGAGCTGTAGTTTGGAGGCTGGGGCAGTCATGACATTGATTCATTCTGTTTATTTTTTCTGCTTTGCTCTTTTTTCTTTCTTGTAATTTATTAATGGACATCTTGTCCGTTTTTTCTGGTTAGTCCAGCAGCAAAGGGCGAATGGAAAAAGACAATAGGTCTCGAGTTTGAATCCCCCCAAAGGATACCAGACTTTAAGCGGTGTGTGTGTTAGGGTGGCTCTGGCACAGCGTCCCCTCTGTTTAGCTCGCATGGGGAGTCCAAAGGGCTTGTTTGTGCTGAGGTTCAGGGCTATCAAAAAAAATATTTGTTTATCAATACAAGCGTCTTTTTCTGATATGATTTTTTTTTGACTTTGGTACCTCACAAAAGGTCGTTTTTGAACTTCGGTACCTCACTGTTTAAGTATGGTGTATCTTTCGTTAATGTTTTGTTAGACAGCTAATGGAGGATACACCAAAATCTAAAAAAATTATATCATTATTCAAGTCGAAAAGAACCATTATCGAGCTACCCATGTAAAAAACCTTTAAGTAATAGAATTTTTTTTTTTACCAATTAGTCCCGTTTATTAAGTATGTAGTTCAATAGGTCCTACCATATTTTTTTTGCTCCAACAGGTCCCGTGAAAAAATAATTTTGTTCCAATAGGTCCTATATGTAAACATATAGTTAATATTCACTTGATGTATAAATAGGGACCTATTGGGAAAGAAATGTTGTGATAGGACCTATTAGGAAATGTCTTATGTAAATAGGACTTATTTGCCAAGCTCCCTAGAAAGGCTGAAAATTTAAGAAAAACAGAGAAATGTCTAGGGAAAGTTTAAGGTCTCTAAATCTGTATAAATGTATCCTAAAGTGGGATTCAACCGCCGTTGGTTGGGATTTTGAATCTAAAATTTTGAGCTACTTAGGTGAACCCAATAGATGTAATGTATCTATACACAAAATATAAATGCTCAATACAAACCAAATTTATTTCACGCTGAATTAAGCCAACCCACTAAATTATACAGTTACACTTTTGATATAAGGAATGTCTCTGAGCTACTTAGTTGAACGTTGTGCATGTCTCATACCTATGTTAGTCCCCGGTATATCACATAATTGAAGAGTACAGTTAGCATATAATTTCTTATTAGAACGACTATATCTAAATTTAGGTCAGTCACTAAGTGAAATTTAGTTTGATAGGTAGGGGAGGTCTAAGAAGTTCATTTTAATGACGAGCTCATGTATATGGTATTACCATTGCATTGGGGGATTTCTGTGATTAAGAGTTTTTTCTTTTCTTTTGTTTTGATTTTTAATTTTTAATTTTTTTTTTGAGTTTTTGTATTATATTCTTAAAAGAGTATCTTTTGACTTGGGCACCTCGCTAATGGTTGTTTTTAAACTTTGGTACCTCGCTTTTTTTTTTTCCGAATTTTGGTGTATCCTTTCGTTAGTTCTCTAACGGACCATTAATAAAGGGTACACCAAGTCTAAAAAAAAGTCTAAACCAACAAATAGATAGGCACCCAAGTCAAATAAACCCAAAAAAGTGGTTTGTAAGCTGTAGTATAGCTTTGTAGCTTTGCCAGAATGTCCTATAAGATCCATCAAAGAGTTGAGACATTACAATCATATTTTCTATTTTTTTTTCATATGTAGTAATAGATAGCACAGGCACGAAAGCAATCTTATCTACTCGGTGCAATTTATTTGTGAATTTCTTTTAGTGCAACAATAGTTGACGTTATTGGTGAAGCATTCTGCATGGGAAACAAAAAATGGTACGCTAGCAGTAATAACATTGGTCCATCAGGGAGTAACAAAGACAAAAACACTTGTTGGGCATGATAGGTCTCCAGCAGGCAGTAGGAAATTGGAGACAACTGTCATGTATGTAATTTCTCGATAGCGTGGTCAGTAGTATTATAAAAATATAGATTGGTTAGCATTCGTGTAAAGTTATTGAAACTAGGGAAGTGTTGGAACCAAAGCATCATCTTTAAAAAACTTTTGTCATAGTAATGGATTTGAAAACGGCAGGACCTTGATAGTCATTTTTTAGAATCACGGCGGTTGCTCAAGTGTGGCCACCGTTTCCCTAAACTGACATGTGCTTTTATATATTAGGTCAACATACAATATGATAGAGAAGTATCTGAGATGCATATATCCTTATAATATACTTCAGGTCATAGAAATTCAATTTATGACATTGTTTTTACTCCTAAGTAGGTTATATCTGTTGAGCTTGGATTCTAGGCAGTCTCTCCCTTTGAACTTGTCACAGTGGCATGAAGAATCTGAAGTGTGTTATTTCCTTTTGTTCTCATTAATCCTGTTCTGCAATGTTGAATCATTCGTGTGACACAGATATTGATGGTGAACATCATTATATCATTTCTTCATATGGATGATGTCTCTCTCAATTTGGCACCTTGTCCATCACAATGGAGCCACTCAGAATCATCTAATACGTTTGATGGAGAACATGCTGATGTTACGAATTATGAAGGAGGGAATAAGATGGTTGTATCTTTCACAGGGAGACTACTTGAGATATTGCAGCAAAATCTACCGTCAGCTATTCTTGAACAGGAAAACGGAATGAATGGAAATACATCGGCCGATGGAAGACAAGCCTTAGAGTGGAGAATCTTGAATGCTAAACGTTTTATTGATGATTGGGAATGGCGTTTGTCTATTTTGCAACGCCTTCTGCCATTATCTGAACGTCAATGGAGCTGGAAGGAGGCATTGACTGTATTACGTGCAGCCCCATCTAAGCTACTGAATCTGTGAGTTTTCTGTACTGTCCAACTTTCTTCATGATTTGCATACAAATTTCTTATTTACTTCATGCTACTCTATCAAATCGTAGTTTTATGTGTCTAGTTCCTTCTAAGTGCCAGGGATGCTTTTATTCTAATGAGAATGCGTAACTTTGTCTTCTCATGCAATCAACTTTTGAAAGCAGGAATAAAACAAGGAGGATGGTTTTTCTGTAGGTAAAGAACTATATCTGATTGCTTGGGGACACGATAATGGGGTTTTGTGCAGAAAAGCATGAAAAGAAAGTGGAAATGTAATCGGTGATCTTCCCATTTGATGTAAAGCGAAAGCAATTTAATCTTTCAACAACAACAAGAACAACAACAAATGAAGGAGAAGCTCTCTCTCTAAACATTCTTTATAATTCTCCAAAGTCGAATTACAATATGAGTCCAAATTCCTTATATATAGAAGAAGTTAGAGAGAGTTTCCCACAATCTGATATTCTTTTTGTTGAGTTTTTAGAGGTTCAAGCCTAGCGGGGTGATGTATATGTTTTTGTGTAGGGTGGGTGTTTTGGTATACTAAAGGCTTTACATCATTAATAAAAGTACAAATAAGCATGAACTCATAAATGCACCAGAGAGGAAAAAAATATCCACTACCACTTTCCACTAACGAAAATGACAACTCATCACAAAAATTGCAAGCACTCAAATTTGCCCCAAAATTTGGACCGATTTCATCACCATTATTTCCAAATCCATGGGTAATATGGACGTTAGCCCCTGAATCTTGGAGTGGATCAAGTTAATTTATTAATGTATGTAAGGCCTATGACATTGTCTGGTCCTAGCTGTCTTCTAGCCAATTTTGAGCTCTAATTTTTTGTCTTTATGGTCCCGTTAAACTAGACATGTGAGAGGTATTCGTGGCAATTGAGGTGCCAAGACACCATTTATGAGGAATCCGTTGCCATGATTTAATTTCTTCTAACGGCATATGTTGTTGCTAGGTTGTTGGGGAAAGAGGATGAGAAGAATCTGAAAGAGGGTTTTGAGATGGAAAGAGAAAGTAAGGGTGTCTCGTTTACATTGGTGGATGACTAATTTTTCATGTCTAATAATGAGGATTAGATTAGCTAATGTAGGTGTTGTGGGATCAGGTCTTGGTCCTTGAGCTGTTTGGGCTTTTCCTTGGATGGTAATCCTTGTAGAGGGATGTTTTGTTATCTAATGGTCGAAAATATTACCAAAAGATTAGAAGAGTGGACGGTGGGATGTTTTCCACGAGTGGGGAAGTTTGTTATATCAATACTATGTGCTATTTCCATTTAATTTTTGTTTATCTTTACATTTCTAATTTGTGTGCCCAAAAAATTGAATAATTGATGAAAAGTTCTCTTTTGGAAGGTTATGGGGAAGGGAAAAGAGAGCATCTTTTTTAATTGGACATTGCTGAAGTGGAAAATGGAAGGCTGGGTGTGGGTAGCTTGATCAAAAGAAATCTTTCCTAGGCAAATGGCTACGGAGGTTTCCTCTAGACCCTGGTTGGTTTTTGGTGAATTTGGATGAAAATTGTTTCCATTGCTGCAACATTTCTGAGAAATTGCTTGATTGATACGTCTTGTTGGAGATTAAATGACTTGGATTGTGGGCCCGAGAGAACCAGATTACTTAGTTTGTGGGGGAAGTGGGTGGATTCTGAATCCAACTAAAAGCTTGGGGATTCTTACTTTTCTATGAGAATCCTTAATTTAATTTTTTTATAAATAAAATGAAATTAATTATATAACTTTGATGGATTCTAAATTTCCCATGTCACTTTTCCATGTTATATATATGACGAAATACCAGATTTTTGTTGCAGCTAATAATCAACTCATGAACGGGGCAGGTGGATTAAAATATGAGATCAAATGTTACCTTCTAATCACAATGCTGGTAAGAACGATCCACCCAAAATATTTTTTCAAATCAAATGGAGCTGTACATTCATTTCAGTGTCTGACTTCCTTGTGATGGTTGTCAGCTGATGTCCAAGTTCCATAGTTAACCTTTCCACGCGTCTTCCTGCTCAAAATATATACAGTAATGTGATTCATATTCATGGAAAAATTTATAGTTAGTTAACCTTGACATGTCTTCCTGCTCCAAATCTATACAGTAACGTGCTTCATATTCATCAAACAGTGAAAATTGATAGTGATAATTTGATATGAAGATATCAACTTTTAGGGATTTCGTGCATGATTCATAATAGGACTCATGGAATTATGCAAAAATAAACATACGAATTTGAACCGAAGATATAGACACCTCATTCATTGGCTGAGTAGGGATGTGAATGCAGTGTAATCAAAAGCATGAATGACTCCAATACCAAATTTGATGTTAAGAAGGTAGCTTGTTCACCATTTAGACTAATATCGAAGCGCAAGTTGTGAGTTCTTAGAGAAGTACACTATCGTGTACTACAACTACTTGTTATTTTCATTTTTTTATATTCCTTTAATTCTGATGGAGGTTGCATATTTTTCTGTCCTATTTTTTTTACCCTCTTTGAAATTCTCACCATAGTAATATGTGTTAACAAAATGATGTATTCAAAGTCACTGAGTTTTAATTATTGTGGGTGCAGTTGCATGCAAAGGGCGAAGTATGACATTGGAGAAGAGGCTATTCATCGTTTTTCCTTACCTCCAGAAGATAAAGCAACACTTGAATTAGCTGAATGGGTAGATGGCGCCTTTAGGAGAGCATCTGTATGTGTCTAACTCGTTACTATTCATCTGATATATTTATTTTTTGAGGCAAATACTTTTGCAGTTATGATTCAAAGTTTGCTGGATAGTATTGTAATTATTAGTGATGCTGGAGCATGAAATTATTGTACATTTCTATATAGATATTGTTGGAGGGATCTTAATAGTCTCTGAAGATGTCATGGTTGAGACCTACTTCACGTGACATAATCCAATTCTAGGACCTTTGTATCCTATGTAGGCCATTCAATGGGTTGGGTCTGGACCTGGACCCGGACCCGATTTGGATCTGCACTTTTTTAGCGGGTCTGTGCAAATTTTTAATACTTGTTACGCCTATGCATGGGTAGGGTTGCGTACATCTACACCCCCCCCTCTCCGTGTACCCTGCAGTGGCGGGAGCCTCGTGCACTGGGTTTGCTCTTTTTTTTGTTACCCCTATATCAGATGGACCGCGTATGGTTTATATTGCCTCCGACGCAATTAGGATCCAATCCGACCCGACCCGACCCGACCCGATTACATTTATATAAATAAATATTAATATTTTAAATTTTATATGAGGAATTATATTGACCACCTGTTATTTTTGTCTAACATTCCTCATATCACCAAAAATCAAACTAACCATTGATCATTTATATTTTGATTTGGATTAAGACTTATGGTTTTATATTTGGAAGAACAATGATTTGTATATTTTTTTAGTTTTATTTTTTATTCTTTATTACTTTTTAGTTTTTTTTAGTTTAGTTTATTAAATTCTCAAATTTGGTGGGACACTATTTTCTCACTTTGGTAATGATTTGGAGAGGAGAAATAATTTTTGCACTATATTTTGAGGATGTTATAAAGACCAAAATGATGTGTTTTGTGATACGACACGTAGCGCGTGGTTGTTCTCCAGAGAGAAGATTATCATTTATTTTGTATTTTAGATGTAATAATATTGTCTTTTCTTTTTATTCTAGTCTTTAGTTGGTCTCCAGGCATGTTTGAGTCTAATTAGTCATTTTTAATTATTAGTTTTCCTTTTTAGTCTTTGGGGTCATTACTTGGTTACCAAGTGATTTTTCTCCTATAAATAGTCCCTTGACATTCATTTGTAATTACACTTGAATGTTGAGAAAGAGAATAGAGAGAGAGAAAGAAACCCATTTCCTTAGTTTAGTTTTATTTGTTGTTGTTGGTGTTGTGTAGTTAGTAGTTGTTGTGTAGTTGTAATAATAATGCTTTCGCATTTATAGATTTTTTGGTATTTTTTTGATAAATATGTAATAGTAAACGGTCAGGTAAATGGTCTGTGTCTCGAGTCTTTAACGGATATGGGTCCAGTCTAAATATTTAAGGACCCGTCGTGTAATCGACTAGGACCCAATCCGGCCCAAAAATTAAATTGTTTGAACACGATTTATGGTATATCCAACCCGTTTACATGCCTAAGCCCATATATACAGTGAGAAACCTCATTTGGGAGGACACTATATTTTTATAGAGAGATGATTATATGAGAATGAGTGAGAGCTATATCTAATTATTTCCCTTTATATACTCCAGCGTGTGTAAATATTCGACTGGGTATACATCAAATTGGTACACAACAGTGATGCTCTGGGATACCGCTAATGGTTTTAAACGGTTGAAAGGTCGGGTGAAGTCACCTGAATGAGGTAGGACAACCCGCCTTACATGGAAGCTGCTACAATATGGGATCACCTTTTATGTCGCAAGCAGAGCGTCTACTGACGGCGACGAAGGCTGCTCCGGCTCCCACCATCATCTCAAGGCTCTAGATTACCCATGCGACGCCGGTGTCGGCTATGGCGGTCCGCCTTGCCTATACATTAGTACTGAACACTGACCCACCTCTTGCGATCCCATCGTGCAAGCCACTCCAACCTACAACCATACCAAACCCTAATCGTTCATCCTCCCTCAACGTTTCTCTTGTCGAATTTGCTAATCCTCGACCTCTTGAACTACCTTCCGACCCCATCAACCTTTGCTTGCTAGTGGAGTACCAACATCGCCTACAATAAATGACCATCGACTCGCCAGCTGCTCCCATGGGCATTGCCATTGAGCCGCGAGGTGCCCCTAATTTGGGCATCATCCCAATCCCCCCAAACACCATTTGACTTGAAGCCGTGTCTATCTTGCATTTGGGCAAACCTTCCAACCCCCTCCCCCTCCCCCTCCCCCTCCATGCAAACCATAAAGGAGTCAAAGAACCACCAAACTACCAAATTAACTCTTGCCGACGATCAACTGAAGAAGGCAAAAAACGCACTGTGGAAGAGGCTTACGTTTCAATGGGTAAAGGCATTGCGCCTCATTGCTGTTTTAGGCGGGAAGTGTAAAAGTGTACGTAGTGTTTAATTGAAACTGTGAAGAAATTGAAGGCTTATTCCAAATTAAGATAACTTCTCTATAACCTTCTACTAATTCTATAACCTTCTACAACTTCATTTACCCTCTTTCATGTGACCTTCTACAACTCCAGATTGAATATAGATTGTCGCAATGTGTTTTCGTATGATGAGCCCCTGAATTAAATGACGATAAACCTCATCAGTAATGTGTGGATGAGTATGATACATAACAACCTCCCCAAGTTTGTAAGATCTCACATGATCCATTGCATCAAATATACCACGTCTAAGCCTATGATTGGCTTCAATAAGAGAATAAATAGGTTTGTAGTCTAAAATGCGTTTATCTCTAAGGACATTATATCAAGCGAATATTTCCCTTATGAAATAAATATTTGGCTGATCTTCAACCCTCTACCCCAAAAAATGCTTAAATGACCTCAAAGTTTTTGACTTCAATTTTTTTTTTTGACAAATGAGCCTTATGATGCTTAATTTCCCCCTTGTCATTGCTTGTCACCACTATGTCCTCTACATATATAAGATTTGGTTATGGTGGCAAATAAGGTGGTCTAAATTTAAGAAAAAAAGGGCGTGGTTTGTAAATTGAAAAAGCATATGACCATATTTATTGAGAATTTTTAGATTTTGTCTTTTTGAATATAAGGGCTTCAAGGAAAATGAAGGAAATGAATAAGAGGTTTCATGGAATCAGTGAAGTATTAGAGATCGTTAATGGGAAACCTAGAGGAAGAGTTTTTGCTTTCAGGCTATTTAGATGAGGAGATCCACTTTACATTAGTGGCATATGGTCTTAGTAGGTTGCTAAATAGATCTTTGGAGTGGAGACATCTCACCTATTTGGAGGGCGAAGATAATTACCTTGACAAATTCTAATGTTATATCTCTTTGAAGAAGTCTCGAGCCACAATGGGATGCTAAACTGATCTTCAGAGGGGATTGATAGAAGGCTTTATGGTAGGTGGACATAGAATGGAGATATCTCACCCATGTCAAACGATAATTGCCTAGAGAATCTTCTTATGTTGATAGATCTCTTTGGATACATCTTTGGACTTAAAGATCCACCTTAACGAAAGTGTAATTTTGGGGATTAATGTGAATGAGGGATGGCCAAAAGAAAAATCTAGAGAGATAGGTTACTTTGTGTGAGATTGGCTTATGAAATATATTGAACTTCCTTTGGAGGGCGGCCTTTGTGTCAAGAATTTCGGGTGCAGGTAATAGAGAAAGTCAATCGAAGGTTGGACAAAGAGGGGGGAGACTTAATGTAATTAGAACGATGCTTAGTAGTCTACCAATTTACTTTATGTTAATATTCAAAGTCCCAAAGCATTTGGTAGTTCTAATTAGTAAAAGAACTCTTTTTTTCCCCGGCTAGAATTAGATGAAAGATATCATTTAATAAAATGGGATTAAGTGAAAAGACCAAAATAAATTGCGGGGTTAGGGATTGGGAGTCGTAGAACCAAAATCAAGTCTCCAAGGGAAATGACTTTGGCATTTTCCACTAATGAAGATTCTTTTTGGCATGCCGTGGTGTTCAACGTGCTTTGTGAATAACAAAACCATGGGTAATTTATTTAAACATTGTCCGATTGCTTTTTTATTTTTATTTCTTTATGGAATAAGTTGATGTGGTAATTTGACTTCCAATATACCGTGACAACCCACCTATTTTAATACTAGGTGGTCAATCCTCTACTAAAATAATACAGAAATCTTAATATTGTTTCATTCTCAGCATCACTGTTGCAACAAGCGATATAAAATAATACGAATAAAAACTATACAACTAAATGAATAGAATAAATCATCATGCATTAATAAATAAATGTGAATTGAATAAACCATCGGTTACCAAATAGTAATAATCCAACCGACTCAAACTGATAATAACTGAATACTGAAATAATATCCTGAGATAAATAAACTCCTATCCAACTACGGGCAACACACCCAAAATGAAAACTGGAATGAAATAAGATCCAATCTAGATAGAACGGTTGAGGCGGCTAAGTCAAATCCTGTAGCGTCCATAGCTACTGCAACGACAAGAACGGATCTGTCCTTGCGATCACGGCTGCTATTGCTGATGCACACCTGTGGTTTTAAAATAAATATAAAAACAATTTGGCCACGGGTCAAAGCCCGAAAAGTTTGAAAATATTTTGCAAGTAATTAATTGTTTTAAATCGATGAAACTTGTAGTGTATTACTTTGATAATTAATTACTCGGTTACACTCACATGAGATAAAACCTCGCCTCTCATCTACCGTGCGCACCTAACGCATTCATTTTATTATCCTAATTAACTACCCAGTCTAACTAGAATATATAACCGCTATCTAAGCCCAATCCCGCCAACACTCTCTGTTAGCTAAGTATAATTACCTTCACTAGGTTTATGTTCATAAACAATATTGTAGCGACACAATTATTATGGATATATATTCACATAATAATTATATCATAGCATCACTCGTGCTATCCGTAGAATATACACTATATCATATAAGCATACATATATATCACTCATTATATACGTATAATCGTATCTCAAGAGCATGGACAATGCGGATACATTCATCGTGTGGTATCGGCTCCAGGATTCACGCATCACACTGAGCCACCGGGTTGGAATCTCACCACCGATCCCAAACATAAACTGATGTAGAAATGGGTGCGGAAGCGTAAAAGATAAGAAGTTAACTACACTACACATCAACAACAACAACAACAACTACAATGAAACTCATGGGAGTTCTCTTATTTCTCTCTCTAGTCTCTCAATATCAAATGGTTAAAAGTGATACAATGAGGGCATCTTTAGTTATTTATATTAAGGGGTTAAAAAAGGAAAATAAATGATAAATGCTAAAAAGACGACTAAATGCCTATGCTCATACATCATTCTCCTCCCTTGAGAGGAATCCATATATGCAGAATACTGTCGAAAGAAATTGGGATCAATATGCTGCAATGTCGCCTCAGTAATCCAAGAGTCCTCAGCTGCAGTGTGGCCAACCCAACGGACCAAATAACGTGTGTAATCTCCCGAGGCGGAGGGGACAGAAGCGGAGTCAAGTATGCCCTCGATACGATCAACATGAGAGCGGACTGACTGAGCTGGTGAAGATGGAAGTTGAACGGGAGGAGGATGGGTACCCCGAAAAGGAGAAAGATCCGCCACATTAAATGTACGATGCATTCGAAACTTCGGAGGAAGGCCGACCTCATATGCATTCGGCCCACAAGCGTGAACAATAGGAAACGGCCCAAAACGGCGCATAAGAAGCTTGTTGCCTTTGTGGAAGGCATCTCGAAGGTCTTGGGTTTGGTTCTGCCATTCTTTTTTGTCCTTGAGTTACTGCAGCAGCCCCTAGGGTTTTGGGCTGGTTTGGAGGGTTCACAGTGGTCGCCGACCCCTTGTGTCTGCCCATCGGTGGTCGATCGAAGGAGGGGGCTGCCTCAGGGGTGGTTCCGGCCTGTTCTGGTTGATCCGGGGTTGCGGTATGGTGTTTTGGAGGATCTGGTAGGCTGTCCGGGCAAGGGGAAAACCGCCCAGGGTAGGTGGGCTGATTTCCGAGCGTAAAAGATAAGAAGTTAACTACACTACACAACAACAACAAACAACTACAATGAAAATCATGGGAGTTCTCATATTTCTCTCTCTAGTCTCTCAATATCAAATGGTTATAAGTGATACAATGAGGGCCTCCTTAGCTATTTATACTAAGGGGTTAAAAAGGAAAATAAATGCTAAATGCTAAAAAGACAACTAAATGCCTATGCTCCTGCATCATAAACACATACAGTGAAGGCGGTCATAAACATATGTTCGGGGTTCGCGACCATAACACATCGCACCTCACCGGTATCCAAACTAACACCTATCCTCACACATGGATAGTGATCATGCAACAATATTATGACCTGGGGAATCAATCCCACACCTGTTGGTCAACGTCAAGGTGGATTGTCCACTACGCGCAACCTCCAACGATAGTACTGACGAGTAGGTATGTTCAATATAAACAAGTAGCATACACACATACATATATATACACGTCACCATAGTTATCAAAATCGTACGATTCGCGATTTCAATTGTATGATTCGATTCGATTCTCACATAAAACGATTCGAATAGAGTTGAGAATCGTATAGGGTTAAAAAATCGGACTGAATCGGCGATTCACGATTCAAATCTTACGATTCGGATCCGATTCCCGATTCATGCCCAATTCACTTTTTTTTCCTTATAACCATACGTCTGTTTGAATAAAACAAATAAAAAAGAAGCAAACAACAAAGGATACCGTTAAGAAACTGAGTTTTAGAGAAAAACATGTTCTCTTAGCTCGGTTATTATCAGTTGACTTTTCTTGTCTATTCTCTTGGCTGAGTGTCTTCTATCTTTTACTTTTTTTTTTTGTTATAAAACCTTTGTATTTGTTATAAAATCTTTGAAGGTATATTTGTTTTGTTGCTTTAAATTAATATTGTTTTATAGTTAATCTTAGTATTTGTCACTGTTCTAAAAAAACCCGCCTGGGCTCCGCCTAGGCTTGAGGCTTGGGAGGAACGCCACGCCTTAAGCTTTTTACGCCTTATTCTTGGTAAACCCCTTAAGGCACACTTTTTTCTAAAAACAACAATGCTTTAGTGAAACGATATCGCTTTTTAAAGAATGTTTTTACAAATCGAACCATTATCTCATCCAAAATAATCAAATAGTATTTTAATTTGCAATTATTCGGACATATTTTTATGATATGTACAATTTTAGTATTTTAATAGCCCTGTTATGGTTAAAAAATATTAAAATATATTAAGAAGGCCTAAACGCCTTTTCACGCCTAAGGCCCGCCTAGGCTTCTAAGGCTTAAGGCTTGTCCTCCACGCCTCGATCACGCCCCGTGTTTTTTAGAACATTGGTATTTGTTTTATTGTTTTAAATTAATAGGGTTTACTGTTTTAAATTAATAATGTTGTAATTTTGAAGGCTGTTTTAAATTAATATTGTTAATCTTAGTAGGTAGGCTGTTTAAATTTTTTGGAAGTATTTGTTTTACAGTTTTACTGTTTTAAATTAGTCTTAGTATTTATTTTATTGTTTTAAATTAATATGTAGGATGTTTTAAATTAATATGTAGGTTGTTTTATGATATATTTTTGTTTTTTACATTTTTAAGCTTCAAATGAATGAGAACATGTGCTACAGTGAATTTTTGTGATATATTTGGTATATTATCATGTGTTACGATTAGTTTTTTATCAAATTATGCTTAATTACTAATTCTATAGTGTTAAATCCCATTTACGTATGTTTCACTACATTTTTATCATTTGGTTCCGATTCAATTCACGATTCGCGATTCGGGGGGTAAACGATTCACGATACGATTCGCGATTTGACAACTATGCACGTCACTCTAATATTTATATATATAAAGTATCGAGCTCGTACACATATTCGACAGTGCACTGGTCCCCCATTCCCGAAGTTCGAACCAACTTTCTGATTAAATATCTAATTGTTCACCCCCTTGAATTTCCGGTTCTCGTCACCCGAACCCATCTATTCGTTGGCCTATCACACCTACCAAACCCTGGAAAGCGTTCCTTTGTAATCCCACACTACCCCGGAAGCCCCTATGTCCATTCCCCAAGCTCTAACGGGTCAAAACAACACACGAACAAAAACTGGGCAGGCCAGCGAACCGAACCGAGCCGGTTCGCTAGCAGACCGAACCAGTTCAATTGAGCGAATTGGTTCGGTCCCCCAGCGAACCGGTTCAGTTCTCTTGTCAAAACCCTAGGATTCTAAATCAAACATCAATTCTATCTAACTCAGAATTTTCCCAAACTGGATTTTCATGAATTCAACCTTCCTATCAGTGTTTTGCATGCTCAACATAATAAATCCAGATTTAATTTCAAAATTCTTCCAAAATTAACATCAACTAATTATTAATTCGAATCAGAGATTAATTATCATCTACATCTCGAAATCAATTAATCAAATTTCCAATCTTTAAGCCATTTAAATCGCAGATTTTCAAACCATTAACTGTGAAAATAATTAACTACCTAATCATGCAATTTGAACCAAGTGACTACTTGTCTTTGTGGATTTAGATCCGAAGTCTTTACGTTTGTGATGGGTTGAATTCGGAGATAGCCTCCTTCTTCTCTTCTCCAAGTTTTTCTCTTCCTTTCTTCCTCTTTTTCTCTTCTCTTGAAGTCTCTCTCAACCTCAATTGTGCAGAATGTTAAAGATGGGCAGCCATCCACTTCCCCTACCTTTAAATACCTCCTAATTATACCCTAATCCCGTTTTTCCACTAAACCCTATGTGTAAAAAGACCATTTTACTCTTATGCGGGTCCTGCTTTGTCTAAAAGCCCCTTGAATCCAATCATAACACCTGGGTACCTATTCTGAACTATTTCAACCCTTCTCGGATCACCGGTGCACTCGGAAAGGTCATCCGGGTCACCCAACTACGAATATGGTAACATTTCATTAACTGGGCCCGACACGTGTGTACCGTACGTGTCGCCCATAATATATACCGATCTGCCGATGTAATACTCTATCGACATATGATAATAAACCGTCGCTTTCACTCATACGCAACATATAATAAATCACATATCTATTTACTTATTACATGCAAGTAAATAATAATAATAATAAGTATTAATCCTTAACTCACTAATAAATATTTACCGAAACCCAATTTAATTTTTTCCAATTATATTAATAATTATAAGCACACGAAAATTAAATAATCATAAAAGTAAAAGTATGGGGTATTACATATACTATCCCCTAACATGCCTTGCATATGTTCCTTATCGAATACGTGAAGCATGGGAGGAAGAATAGATAGGGACGAATTTAGAGATGTGGTCTTGATTTTGTTTTGGACACATTTCGAGTGGTAAATTCTCAATTTTTTGTAGGTTGACATTAGCACTAGTGTAGTACGATTACCTTTCCACAAAGCAATGATACGAGATGTTTACAACTATGGCTACCTTTCCACAAAGCAATAAACATGTCTGACATGAGAAGGGGGTGCGACCTAACTAGAATTACACATTGGTTGGGAAGCAGAAGCTCATGTGACTACATCACCCAGGCACAAAATAGAACGGAGACTGCCCAAAAAGGTGACATTAGCACTAGTGTAGTACCGACAAGACACGAGATCGTGAACATCGATAACCTTTTTGAGTATGGGCGTATCCCAAGAAAAAACACTTTATATATAACAAAGGGATAATTCAACACGACCAGGATCGAGACAATGAACAAAGGCAACACAATCAAAGACTCGAGGAGTTGACTGAAAGGAGGAATACCGGGATAAAGAAGTGAAAAAGGAGACATGGGCTAGGATAGAAGATGGCATACGGTTAATAAGATAAGTAGCAGTAAGCATCGCATCCGCCCAATATGACTTAGGCACATTCATATTAAACATTAAAGTCCGGGCAACATTTGGTAAATAATGGTGTTTGCGTTCTGTAATGCCATTTCGTTGAGATGTATATGCATGTTGTTCGATGAATGACGCCATGAGCACTGTAGAACCTGTTAATAAAAGATTGAATATACTCGAGCATTATCAGAACGAAGAATTATAATCTTTTCAAATTGAACCAAAATTTTATAATAAAATGTAATAAAATTTTAGGCAACTTACAATGAGTTCTCATGAAAAATAACCATGTCATTTGAAAATAATCATTCACAAATATTACAAACTATAGCTAACCAGAGACACTTTATACTCTTGATGGACCCCAAATGTCTGAATGACCAATATTAAAAGGATTCGACTGATGACTACGAGGACTCCTAGGAAATGAACACCTTGTTTTGTGTTAAACATGCAGCAAAAAATCTCAAATATTCGAGAGACATTATATTACTGGGAATTCATCTCTGCAAGTGAGTTCCAAATTTTATTAGCAGTATCAAGAAGCTGAACATTGGAGGCAAGATGAGGTTCCATAATAAGCCACAACCAAGTCATTATCAAGGAATTTTCATTCCCCCAATCTTCAGAATTTTTTGTCGTCTTCCGGTGGAGAATTCTCAATTAGTTATTTCGTCGTCGTCTTCGCACCTAAAACACCTTGAATGCATGTGACCATGTGTGATAGTTCTGCCCATTTAATTTAACAGAGGTAAATAATTGCGGGGAATCATCAATACCACGAATTTTGGCATCATCTACGGAGGCATAGTGAAGAAAACAGAATCACAAGAGTGAAAAAACGCTCGAACAAGTGAACTACACTTTAATAAGCACCCAATAGCAGCTGCCACAGTTCAAAAACTGATCCAGAACACCTAGAAAGAAAACCACAGTCTGCACCACCAAGTACACCTCACAAACAAACAACTATAAACCCAACAAATTACATCAAACCATTATAAAGTGCTACAAACTCCCTTCAATGAGTCTAGTTGTAGTGCCACTACATTGGCTGGCTGATCCATGCATTGGAAACACCCAGAGATTTTTAAATAAAGAAATCAGAAAAATCGACCCTATTTTAACGGAAGTCATTAAAATTTTGTAAAAACCATGTATGACTTCAAAAAATTCTGGAAAAATCACCATGGACTCTTGGAGGCTTGGGCGACCAAAACCCTACTCTCAAAGTTCCCAGAAAAATGATGTCATGCTGATGTCAATATGATGCCATCCTACATGGCATGCACCTTTCCCTGGTCAGCGACGTTCTTGAAGTTCTGATCTTTTGGCTTCCATTGATGCTCTGCTACCAAGTGAACAGGTTTGATTATTGTAGAAGGTTTCAACAAGAAAGTAAACGAAAAGGATGGGAATGTAGGTTGTGTTTCTTACGATAAGCACAACCCACCAAATATATACTTAATGAGATAAGTTATAGAATATTACAATATTGCCCTAACTTATATGTAAGTAGGAACTCTAACATGGATATTTCAGCCAATTCACTTCGGATATGTGTGGAGTATGCTAATTTTTAATGAGCGAGAGTTCTGGTTTGCACATTCCCAGGTGTATAAAAAAGTGGTGGTGTCTGATAGGTATGAACATTGACTTGACTCCTAGGCAAAGAACAATTGGAATTTTGACACTGACTTCTCCCAATCAAGGGAGATTCTGTTAAATATAACTCAGTGAGTAGAAGAGAACTCAGTGATTTTAAAATCTATAGATATTGGAAGAAAATAAGTATTTTTAAAATGGGCACGAAGATTCCCAATCATTTTGCTAGAAATGTGAATCCCATGAAGATTAGATATGCATGCATGACCTATGTTTTCTTGTAGAGTTGTTAGGGGTTTGAAAATATCTTGGCCTGTTCCGGATCTGGGCTTGTAGCTTCCTTTTCAATCGGTGCATTTGGTTTAGGTGGTTCTTTGCTTCTAACTTCACTAAATGCTTCAAAATAATTGGTTCTCCTATCTACAATAGTGCTTATTTTTTGTTTCTTTATTACAACTGGCTTAAAATGAGGTGGCTTGTTTAGACATACACTCTGTGCTGAATTAGAACATGATTGCTTATTGGCGAGGGGCAGGGTAGTCCAGAAACAATGAGATTAACCTTTCACAAATAGCCTTAGAAAACCAATATGATTATGAGAATGTCAAAATATTACAACTTCAAAATAGACAGGTGTGTTACGTTTATATTTGAAATTTTATTTTCGTTTACTTTATTGGGGTGATTTCTAAATGCTCTTTGTTTTCACACTAGTGAGTGGAGGTGTATCCTAGAATTTCTTTTCTCTTGGTGTAGAGCTTCCTGTCATGCTTTCCTCCTAAAATGGATTTATGATCTTAGGAATTCAGTTTTTTCTTAATCTAATTTGATGCAGGTTTGTTCTCTTATTTTGTTCTTTCCCAGGTGGAGGATGCAGTTTCTCGTGCAGCTGATGGAACTTGTGTGTCCCAAGAACTGAATGTCTCCTCATTGCGCAGCCAGTTAGGTCCACTAGCAGCAGTAAGTTGTTATTTCTCCTCTCTCATTTTCAATATACTTTAGTGCAAGGGAACTTACCCTTATCCTGTTTGTGGATATTATTGACCGCTAACGTGCTTGAATTTCTTCTAGATTCTTCTCTGTATTGACGTTGCTGCAACTTCTTCAAAGTGTGCAAATATGTCCCAAAAGCTTCTGGATCAGGCAATGTAACTTACTTATTATTGTGGGACACTCTCTCTCTCTCTCTATTTATCTGAGACGTGGAGACTGTACTTCTGAGTTTAGTATTATTATACTCATTCCTTTTTCTTGATTGGCTTTATCTATGTGTTACTCAAAACTAAAGGGATTTTTTTTTCTCGGGTAGAATGTTGAAGCAGCTATTTACTATATTTCCTGTGGCGAGATAGTGATGCTTGAAGGCCAACAGATACCACAGAGTGAACAGTTTGTTATATGGGCTTAATTATCCATAGCAAGTGATAGATTGTTGTTGATATTGCTCTCAGAATTAGATCATGTTGGGTCAAATGGAGAATTTCTACTAGCATATTATGTGCATAGTTGTCAAATCGCGAATCGTTTACCCCCCGAATCGCGAATCGTGAATCGAACCGGTCGAATCGGAATCAAATGATAAAAATGAAATAAAACATACGTAAATGGGATTTGACACTATAGAACTGGTAATTAAGCATAATATGACAAAAAACTAATCGTAGCACATGATAATATACCAAAATATGGCACACAAATTAACCATAGCACATGTTCATGTTCGTTTTAAGCTTAATAAACAACTCAAACAATAAGATTAATTTAAAACATCAAAAACTTCAGGAAAAATTACACTACTTCAAAAGAATTTAAGCAAATAAGCAAAAAAAAAAAAAAAACAGCAAAAGAACTTCAACAAAACAGCAAGAGAATTTCAAAAAAACAAACAGCAAATGAACTTAAAAAAAACAGCCCTAAGAATACATATGTTAAATGAAAAACAGCAAAATAACTCAAAAAAACAGAGCAAAATAACTTAAAAAAAAAGTAAAATAACTAAAAAAAAAAAGTATGAGAAATGAAAGAAGCAGCAACGAAACATATGAGAATACTTGCCTTTGAACTTGATTCAACGAAACAACAACGGAATAGGGTTACGAAGAGGAGCAGCAACGAAATAGGGTTACGAAATAGGTTTTGGCTCCGAAAACAGCAACGAAATAGGGTTACGAAGGCTTACGAGAAGAAGTTTTGGGTTTTTAGTTCTATTTGTTTTTGTTTTGTAAGTTTAAAAAAAAAACACTTGCGCTGCAACTGGTTCAAAAAGACCCTTTATTTAGAATCGTTAAAGCTACCGATTCAGGATTCTGAATCATATCGTCCGATTCGGTCTCGAGTCGCACGATTCTTTAGGCATTTCCGATTCTAAGGCAGATTCATATCGTTTTGGTATGGAATCGAATCGAATCGTCCGATTCGATTCGGGAATTGGACGATTTTGATGACTATGATTATGTGAATGACTTATATCTGAAGTTGAAGGGCCATTGTTGTGCGGGAGGCTATAAGACCATCTATGCTTTATGGGATAGAATGTTGGATAATTAAGAAACTAGACGTAAGAGACTGTTGCAGTAATGAGGATGCTAATATGGGTGCTGGGCTTAATTAAAAAGGATATAACTAGAAAGGATCAATTTCTTGATGGGGGTAGAAGTAGCTATGTAAGAGATAAATTGGGAGAAAATAATGTAGATAGTTTGGTCATATCCATTGTAGACCAATGAGGGCTTTTGAATAAAGAGTGATTTGATTAATATTACGGATAATGTTAAAAAAATATGTAGGCTTAAATTTACTCGCATAGAGATACTAAATAAAGATATGGTAGGTTGTGGGTTGAAATAAGATTTTATGCTTGATAGACAGAGTGTAGGTGGAAGATTTATATAAGCCAACCTTAGCAATTGGGGCAAGGCTTTGTTGATTTCAATTGAATGTACATGGATTGTGCGCCTTTGACTCTTTTTATGGAGATTTGAGCTATAAAAGGTAAAAGAATTACAAAAAGGAAATAAGGTTAAAAGATTTGGAAAAAGATGTTATAAAATGAACAATTCCGTATACATTAATAATTAATTGGTAAACTGACGTTTTCCAAGAATGTCAAGTCATATCATTAAAACTGAAAAGATTTTTTTTTTTTTAAATTTGATAAACGGACAATCAGGAGCATGGTTCAAAGTTTCGGTATCGGCCACTCGATTTTCAACTCGGTCGCGGTATCGGTCACGGTACGCAAAGATACATTATTTAGAGAGCGCAAAATATTCCGAAAAAAATCTACAAAATTTTAAAAAAATACGATTAACAATGTGGACCAATCAGATAAGTTTAAAACTATCCTTTAATATGCATAATATTGTACAATTGATTATATTGACCTGCTGCGAACTTGCCTGATTGTTCCATAATAAATCAATATTTTTTTTTCCAGAGGATACAAATATTATGTTTTTACAAAGAAAAACAAATGTTACTTTTTTAGTAAGAGGATAATTTTTTTTACAAAGAGGATACACCTATTATATTCTTAGTAAGAGGATACAAATGTGTTTTTTATGTATGTTATATTTTTCTAAAAAGGATAGAAATGTTTCTTTTTTAGTATTGTTATTTTTTTACAAAGAGGATAAAAATAGTGAGTTTGACAAAACACTACATTTTTTTTACAATCGTTTTTTACAAAAAGGATGCGAATGTTATTTTCTTACAAAAAATGATGCAAATGTTATTTTTTTATAAAAGGAATGTAAATTTTATTTTTTTTGTTGTTGGGTTGCAAATGTTTTTTTATAAATTGATGGAAATGTTATTTTTTTACAAAGAGGATGCAAATATTTTTTTTTTTGCTTGTGTTGCAAATGTTATTTTTACATAAAGGATGCAAATATAATTTTTACAAATGTTTAGAGGATACAAATATTATTTTTACAATAATTACAGTTGTTTATTTGTTTGTAAAAGAATAACATTTACATTTTTTTTATAAATAATAACCTATTAAAATATAACATTGGGAACATTATTATAAAAAATAATAACAATAACATTCGGATCATTTGCTTTCTTTAAAAAAAAAAACTGCCACATATACAATGCACTAAATTAAACTCACACGATGACCAAATAACCCACACACACGCACAATTAGCATTTCGTAACCGCCCCAAAAATCCACGCTTACCAACACAACACTGGAGAGAGAGAGAGAGAGAGAGAGAGAGAGAGAGAGAGATTCTTAGTAACTTATGGCATCTTGGTCGATATATCACCGATATGGGTCGATGCTATTGTGATATCGCCGATATGGGCCGATTCTATTGCGGTATCGTCGATATGGGTCGATTATACCGCTATATCACCGATACTACCGAGAAATTACCGATATAGGGTCGATTCACATCAATAATGGAAAACTCAACTCGTTCACATCAATAATGGAAAACTCAACTCGTAACTCGAAATCGGATCGGTGGGTACCGATACCTAATCAACTTGGCCATATCGTCTCGGTATCGGCCTTGACTTTGAACCATGATCAGGAGAGAGAATGAAATACATCTCAACTAGATTACCACCTTAAGCCACACTCAACCTACAGCTGCGATGAGTTTATTGGAATAACTGCCTGTTTGTTTAGTGTAGCTATTTCATACTGTTGTTTTTATGTGAATAGCTTAAATTTCAGCCCAGAGGACTCTGCATTTGGTCACTGAAGTTACGTTGCAGATTTCTTTTAGGATTTTTAAATAATATTCCCCTTGAACCTTGACAATAATACATCGTTATACAATAACCCACCAATAATTAAGAGACCCCTATTGACTGGTTACGTCCATCTACCGTTGCAAAATATATGTTATTTCACTAAACCTAATAAATCTAATACTAATCTTTACTACTATTACCCGCCACTGTCAAAGGAAGCACGTGATCCGTTAGTATGGACATTGGGATGAACGAGCAACGACTGGGAGCCAAATGAGCAGACCTGCAGATGAACAAGCCTGCCTTAAAAATCTCTGCATTACGATATTAGAGTTCTGGAGACAAATCTGACATATACTTGTCCTATAGTTTACTTGAGAAACCCCCCCTCTTGTAACAAGAAGGGGATTCCCCTCTAGAATGGGAAGTCTCCAAGAAAATCAATGATTTCTCTCCCATGAAAAATCCATGTGGGTGTGTGGTGTTGGGCCATTAGGATCCTCATTACACCACCTCGGATTCTTGAGTAACCACCCCTTAGATAACTTTTGAGCTATTCAAATCGTTACTCAACAAGGTTGTCCATCCTGTCGAGTAATGTTTTGAGTTACTAAAAAGTAATCTTTAGATCATCAGTAAATAATATTAATCTGGCCTTGTACCCAAGACATGACCCTACGGGATTGATACCTAGGTCATGATTATACGTACTTTAGATTTGTTAACTAAGTTACTGGGTGACTGACCACCTGAATAGGCTTTCATCTGTAAATAATATTAATCTGGCCTTGTACCCAAGACATGACCCTACGGGATTGATACCTAGGTCATGATTATACGTACTTTAGATTTGTTAACTAAGTTTCTGGGTGACTGACCACCTGAATAGGCTTTACTTTCAGCCTTTAAAAGATGGGTTAACCACCCCCCTTGGACTGCCAGCATGGTGAGTGATCATCTCTTGCTTAATGAGGCTCTCCCTCCTCATTAAGAATCCACCTCGTTAGTCCACACCTTCCATTAGAACGGGCAACGACTCGGGGCATCATATCTGGAAAAGATAGGGAAGTTTAAACTGCGCTACTCCTTTATCTCTTGATTAGCTGGAAAGCGGGGACTCATGAATCTTTTGGAGCCTTAGTTCTGGGATTGGATTGCAAAGGGAGCTATGGTGAACAAGAACATGAACCCTACAACATCAAGATTTATGGTATGCGAACACTGGATCTTGAGCGAGGGCACCCACGGTTGTGCCATAACATCATTCAACTTGGTCATTAAATGGTAATCCTTGAAGAATGCGTGAGAACAAATTCCGATACCGGAGGGATTGAAAATCTGATCAAGGTTCCGCCATAGAAGTTGCAAATATGCACAAAAGAAGAAAATAGAGAAATCCCTTGTGAGGAAATCTTCAAAGAAACTAAAACGAATGAACAAAACAAAATAATCAGGAAAACGAGCAAATAGGAGAAATAGAAGAAGGCTTAAATGAATCTATAAAATGGCCATGGAAGCCAAAGAAACTAAAATAGTTATGGCTTATAGGGAGAAGGAAAAGATAAAGAAGAATAAAAGTGAGCGGGAGAGACTGCGAGAAACAAACTCATCACTAGCCTTGTGTCGGAATCTGAAGGGATTTGACCCTTAGTGGTTAAAGTCTAGTGCAGCAAGATGATGCCATATGGAGACCTTTTAAATTCAAACTAACACCCCGAATGTGCATGAGAACCCATAATCAATGCTCCGAGAACACGCAATGACACATGACAATTGAGCCATGCGTGTGATGGGACTAATGTAGTATGGGATATCAGAGTAATCACTTAAAGGGGTCCTCAGGGGGGAATTGTCTGAGAGGTTCGAAGGTAAGACACTACCTGGGATTCCCGCTTAACCGTTCTCTTCAATTAACCCTTTTGAGTAACTCGAAAGAAATATTGTCTATAAAATAATGATTATCAGCCTCGTCTAAGGCATGTTTGTATTTGTTATATCTAGCTTAGACCTGTCATAAAAGTGTAGTTGACACTCACGAGGGTAACTTTCAGCCTGCATAATGTGGTGGACTACGAGCTTCGGAGATGTATTGTTCTTATTAATGAGAGTTCCCTCCTTTTGTATTAGGCTCTGGAAGTTTTTTATGTTCAAAATCCTATATGAAGAATCTCAAAGCTCTATTAACTCATCTGCCATTCATTCATCGAGAGAGCACTTATTGTTCACTGGCTTTAGACATTCTCGTATGTTAAATCCCATTTAATAAAGGTGATCATTGCATGTTCTCGAGTATTCTTGAACATTCAAGATATTTATTATGCATCACCCCTTTAATCTGTATTTAATACCGCTAACTTGTACTAGTGGCCATGTTATATCCCTTTATCATTTCGTAGAGTGCTTATCTTCTCTCCCTACTTGCTTTATATCTGAAGGTTAGAAAAACTACTTCAACGAGCAAGGCGGGATCTTAGGAGTTACAAGCATCCGCGGTATATTCCTACATTTTCAGTAGAGGTGGCAATTTTTGACACGACACGATAACCCAACACGAAGTTAGCGGGTTAGGGTTGACGATTTCTTGACACGAACCCGAATATGACACGACCCGCCAACACGAATAATAAACGGGTTGGGTTAGTGTCAAACACGTTCAACTCGAAAATGACACGAATAGACCCGTTTAACTCGTATTTTATGGATATTATATTAGATAATTTATATATTATGATAGACATTCTATAAAATTCATGGAGAATTGGATGATAACATATTTATGTGTTGCAAGAAGTTGAAATTAATTAAATTTAAGTTATTGTAGGCCTATGAGTGGTATGATTGGTTAAGAGAGAAGAAAACAATTATTTTATATTTTACTTAATGGGTTATGCGGGTCAACCTGAACACGACACGATAATAAATAGGTCGGGTTAGTGTTTTCTCATATGACACGATTAGTTAAATGGGTCAGGTTAGGATTGCCTAATACTTGACACGAACCCGACATGACACGACCCGAACACGACACGACGCACACGAATTGCCACCCCTAATTTTCAGCCCCCTCCCATCCCAAATACCCTCCCATAAGTTTGTGACCCGAAATAAAAAATGCAATGAAATCATGGGAGAGGGCTCAATTATGAATACGCCTGAATATACATACTTATGGATATCGTATACATATGCAGTTGGAGCTGTTACACACACACACACATTCATATATATATATATGCACATATTTTCATTGATGGTTGTTATTGCAAAAGCTTTGCAGATCTTAAGAGCCTGTTTGGTTTGCAACTATAATTCTGTTTTCTGTGTTTAAATACAATTCTGATAAAAAATTTCGTTTGGCAACCTGTTGTTAAACATAGAATTATAATATTTATGTGTTATAATCAAGTTTTTCAGAAAACACGTTTATGGTGTTTTATAACTTCTGTTTTTTATTTTTCAACTCAGAATTATTCATTCTTAATATTTTAATGCAGTTATACCTTAGTATATAATATACATACATAATACATTAATATGTATGGAATTCTTGTAATTAAAAAATATATATGTACATGTACACAAAATTACGAATGGAATAATGTAAAGTTAAATAATATTATCAATAGTTTTATACATGATACTTATATATAGTTTTATACATGTATTATTAATGTATGGAATAATATAAAATATACATATGTATTAAAAAAATATTATCAATTCATGTATGCACATAATTTTATAGTGAATTATACATGCAATATCATTATATATATATATATATATATAATTAAACTCCCCAACATACCTCATTAAATAGACCTAAAAATACATGATATTAAATATTAAATTTATGATGTATGTATATTTAATATCATGTATTTTTAGGTCTATTTAATGAGGTATGTTGGGGAATTTAACTATATTTATATGTGTGTGAAAGTTTTAATATCACGTATGTATGGAAGTTTTATGTATGTTTATATACACACACACACACACACATGTATGATATAAATATACATGTTTGCCAATTTTGTCAAATTTTCACAAAACTGTATTTAAAAACAAGTTTACCAAACGCACACCAATAATTATAAACACAAAAAACTGAATTTTAAAACTGTATTTAAAAACAACGTTTAAATCGATTTTTCTGAATAGATAACCCAACGGGCCCTATATTATTATCATTATTTTTTATCAGGTCAAAATATTTATTATATGTAAAAATACAAGACACGTGGATTATGGATAAGCTATTCCCTTCGACTGACAACAAAAAATCCCTAATCACGACGACCTATCCACAAATACAATCATTCCAACTCAAGCAAAAGAAGAAAAAATGAAGACGTCCAAACAAAGGAGACAAAGCCCAAGACATGGATGGAAATTTAACCTTGTCGAATTTTTATCATTCAAAAGTATCCAAAAGGCCCCCAAAACAATGCATCTTTACATATGTTTCCGTCTCCTTTTCCTTCCATGGCATATAAAAAAAGATCCTTTGTTTTTGATGTGAATCGAGGTCATTTTTGGGCATATTAGTAGTTCTATTTCTTTTAAAATTTTTTCCTTTATTTTTGTTATAGTGTTTTTTTTTTTTTTTTTTAGTATTTCAAGGGTAAGGAGCAGTAATAGCATTTTTGTAATTAGGGCCTTAACTTGGAGCCTAAGCTACTCCTCCCCTTTAAATAGCCCCATGTAAGCGTCATTTGAGGTAGACTTGTATTTTGAAATAGAAAAGGATATTTCTCTCTCTAAAAGTGTGTTAGATATTTTTAGGAGCCTATTGACTTGTAGTTTACGTCAAATTGATATTAGAGCGGGTGTCGCTCCAGATTGATGTTGGTGTATCGGTGTATTTGTATAAAAAAAATCGTACGCTACAATCAATGGCTCCCAAAAAATCAAAACAACCATTGGAAGAGATTCAAGAACTCAAGCAAAAAATGGAAGAAATGGCTCTACAACAAAAACAGCAAGCCCTAACCTAACCCAAGAATTCAATAAAAAGTTTGAGGCCCTTTTTCAACTTTTCTCTAAAAAACAACCTCCCACCACCATCCCCCACTGTTCCAACTAACCTGCCCTAAACCTAGTTTCCACCATCCCTTACAACCCTTGCAACCCTACCAACGAAACCCACCCCGACCCAGCAACCCCCACACCCTCAAACCCTAGGCCTGCTGCTGCCGCTGCCCTCCCTTGTGCGACAGCCAACCTACCAAACCCAGCCGCACACTCCCGGCCCAGCGCACCCTCGGAATCATCCCCCACCCCAACTGACCTGCTTCCCAGCCCCCTCAACCCACTAGATCGTCCTTGTTCAGCCCCGGGAAGACCCATTTTCCCTATCCACTGTCCCAAAATTCAACCCCAAGCCACTCAATCCGACCCATCCCCATGTCGACTGACCCCCTACCGCCCATTCCCCAATCCCCAACGTGCCGACATGCATCCCCAACCCCTCGGCATCCCCCCCCCCCCCCCCCCCCCCAAAAAAAAAAAGTCCTAAACCCGATTTAAACCCACACCCTAGTCAAAACTAGCCCCTAATATACCAATACCCCAACCCGATTTTTTTGGTGCCTCCACCTCATTTCAGCCCCCGAGCCTATTTTACCTATCCACCGGGCCACCCGAGTCATCTTTGCACCCATTCGGATTGTTTGATTACCCCGGGAGCCCGGGCCATCATTTTGGGACTCCCGACCACCCTCCCGATCCCGATTTACACTACCCGCACAATCCCACCACCCTCGCACTACTCCATTCTAGTTCCTCCTCATCCTCCTCTGAGTTCGGGGGTAGCCACCTCAGTATTTTAGAGTGGAAACCTCCACCCCCCACCCGGTGCCCACCGTCATGGCCCACTTCGAGACCAACACTGTTTTTATTGCGGCGAATATGGCCACTTCCTTCACTATCCCCCAGCTCCTCCCGCGCCCCAGCATGGCCGACCTCTTCATCCACTGCCTGCACAGATGCCACCCCCTCCTGCTGATGTTGTTCTGCTTGTGCCAGGTGATGTGATGAGCTTAGATGCTCATCAGGACGAGGGTCCACTATCTATGGCCTTTAAGCTGCTTTCTTGGAGCCTCCATAGGGATATTCGCATAAACGTGCCCATGTTTGAGGGGCGATTCTCCCCAGATGCCATGGTCATTTGGTTAGCTTCGTTGGAGACAATTTTTGAGTACAAACGGTTCAAGGCCGCTCCTGTGTTCTTGCAGCCACCAAATTCCAGAGATATGCTCGGGTTTGGTGGAACGACCTCTGCTACCGCCGCATGGCGGCCGACTTGCCTCCTCTTCATGGCCTGAGCTGAAGGCTGCTCTCCAGGCATACTTCATTCCACCTACCTACGAGCGCGACCTCTTTACCCGCATTCAATCTCTTAGGCATGACACCTTATCGGTTGTGGACTACACGGAGCAGTGGATCAGCCGCTATGTATTGGGGTTGCAGCCGCATATTCAACACCATCTCGGTCTGAGGAAGATATTGACTTTCCTGAAGGCGTTCGAGTTTGCGGGCAAGGTCGAAGCTTACCACACAGTGCCCGCAGCTCTCCCGACCTTAAGGACTCCGCCTACGCCGATTTCTGCCTCAACTCCTTTTCCATTGGCATCTTCAGTTCCTACCTCCATCCACTACTCCCGCTCCTCCACATCTAGGACCTCCTACATTCCGGTGCTACAACTGTGGCAATGTTGAGCACCGAGCTTCTGATTGCTCTCCCCTGCGACGCCGCGCATTATTGGCAATGGATCATCCACCTGACTATTTGGACGCATCCGAGAAGCTCCCCCAACATGCCTTGATCACCGTCTTGGAGGGTGATTCCGTTAGTCTTCCCCTTTGAGTTTGAGGACTAACTCTTTGCAAGGAGTGGAGATTGAAGTGAATCGAGGTCATTTTTGTCATTTTTGGGCATATTAGTAGTTTAATTTCTTTTTATTATTTTTCCTTTATTTTTGTTATAGTATTTTCTTTTGTTTTGCTTTAGTCTTTCAAGGGGTAAGGAGTAGTAATCGCAATTTTGTAATTAGGGCCATAGCTTGGAGCCTAAACTACTTCTCCCTTTTAAATACCCCCATGCAAGCCTCATTTGAGGTAGAATTGAATTTTGAAATAGAAAAGAGTATTTCTCTCTCTAAAAGTGTGTTAGATATTTTTAGGAGCCTTTTGACGTGTTGTTTACGTCAGTTTTCCTAGAAGAACAACTTTAATGCCAAATTCCTTGAACACCTACCTTGCTTCACATATATGAGGCAAATTCGCCATGACTCGACACATGATCTAAATCCTCACTTGCGTTATAGATTAGCACAAACCAATATGGTGAGAGGAACCAATTTGGTTTTCTCACTTGTATAATATAATTAGTATTGACTTTCCCTTGAACCACTAGCAAGCAAATACTTGGTATTTTCGAAGGAATTCAGCTAGTCTGTGTAAATTTGAATGGTTCAAGACAATTTGTTAGTGATGAAAAAATATTTGAGAAGTATGATTTTCAAGATAACCCCTTACCACTCATAGTTTATGTAATACCCCGTATTTTTGTGATATTTATTTATGGGATTAATTGAATTAAATGTGTATTAATTGAGAATTAATCCGGATAAAATACTAACGAGATGTGAGTTGGTATTTGATTATAATGCGTATATATGGCAATATATGAATATTGAGAATATTAAAATTGTCGCGAGATAGAAATACGGCAATTTGAAAATTTTGTTGGGACGCGTGTGACAGTCGCGCCATGAACATTATTTAATTAAAAAGTGAATTTTATTTTTATCAACCGTATGGTCATTTTGAGTGCACCAACGTGTCCAGAAGGGTCGAAATAGTCAGAAAACACTAGCCGGGGGTTTAGTTTGGGTCCGAGGGCATTTTTAGGCCATACCGGCAACTTAAAAGGGTAGTTTGGTAATTTTGGAATTTGGGGATTTATGACCAACGAATTTTGGGAGTTTAAAATAGGGAATTTCAGAACCCACTAACCCATTACCATCAATTAACTGAGTTGAGGGCAACGGAAGTTTTAGGAGAGGTTAAGAGAAGTCCCCAAAAAGAGAAACACAACCTCCATCTTCAACCTTCAACCTTGGGAGAAAAAGGAGAGAACAACCTTCATCAATTCAACACCAAATTCAGAGAAAAATCCAAGGCAAGTGGTTTAATTACGTTATTTACAACGAATGTTTCTTCCATGCTTAGAAATTTATAAAAATTTGCATTGTTTTGGGAGATTGACAAAAACCCATTGAATTGGAATTAGAAATTCACATTTTGATAAAGAAATTGCATGTAGAATGATGTTTGGGTGATTATTCTGATAGAAATACATCTTTTATATCACAAAAACGGATTTAATTATGTCTATTGATGACTTTAAATTTCTAGGGTTCATGTTCATGAGATTTGGGAAAAATTGGGGAGATTTGATGATTAGATGTGGTTTAGGATGATTTGCCCCCATATAAATGTTATTATACGACTTAAGTATGTTTAGGAATGATTAGAGACCTTGAACTACTGTTGGAATGATGTTTAGATAAGATTAGAGGTGAAGAAAATTGGGAAAAGCGAAATAGGAGAATTCCGGGCTCGAAACTGTCACCTCGTTAGAAGGCCTGCCCAGGTCGTTCGAACGAGCTCGTTCGAACGAGTTGACAGTTTGACTTCTAACGAGTGGGATGTTCGTTCGATGCCTTTCGTTCGAACGAGATCTCGTTAGATGCCCCACTTCGTTCGAACGATTCGAACGAGACTTTTAACGAGTTGACAGATTGACCTTTTTGGCCTGATTTGATTTCTAATGTCTCGTAACCTGGTTTAATTGTAGAGATAACATTCCCTTGATGACTAATTGATAGAGTTGGGATATTTGGGATATATTGAGGAGTAAAACATAGAAGTGTGATTTGAACGAAATGAAAATTGTGGATTAGGACGTGAGAGACTATTACGATGTGAGAACAAGTGACGGCTTAAATATTTGTGTTAACCGGGGACATGTGAATTGTGTAACATTATAAGTTGGTATGAGAATGAAAAGTATACCACTAATAAAATTATGGAAATTACTAAGACGTGTGTATGCTTAGTATATGTATATGATTTTATGTGTATGACATAGCTACCATACTTGCTATCACGGGAGGTTTGCGTTCGCTTAGGGCCATCTATTCTTTGTGTGCCTACGGGGGGATATAGATGGGTACCTCGAGGACATAGGTCAAAGAAGGACTTATTGGGAAGTTAATAAGTCTGCTGATCATGGGAGCGTAGGTATGTGCGTGACCCATGTGATGTGACTGTGTTCGCCTCCATTGTTTGTGATTGTTGTTATCTGAGAACGATTCTTGAGAGATTCGGAATACGTGATCCTTATGTACGTGATGTACCGGGATGGATAGCAGAGTATGTGTGCACCGCAGCTTAGTCTCGGGGTGCTTGTATTGTATATT
Organism: Sambucus nigra; assembly: GCA_949130495.1. Taxonomy (NCBI): domain Eukaryota; kingdom Viridiplantae; phylum Streptophyta; class Magnoliopsida; order Dipsacales; family Adoxaceae; genus Sambucus; species Sambucus nigra. The sequence continues at coordinate 460,174,555 of OX422211.1, read as the reverse complement.
TATGATGTGAATGATATACGGTTAAATGAACAGACTTGTCATGTTTAATTATGAGAATAATTTATAGTAACTCCTTGAGAAGATAAATAAGGGAATAACCTCCGGTAAATGGTAATGCTAATAATTGAGAATCCGAGTTTAAGTAAAGCTATCTATTCAAGTGATACCATTGGGAATTCATATTGTGAATCGAGTAGATGGGTTAGAACTTATGTCGGTTTAGTTGATATAAATACCACTTAGATGGGTACTGTACGTTAGGAGTGCACGATTAAACGAGAGGTGAGTATTTCATGTGAGAGCACGTCCTAACATGTATTTTGCATTCTTTGTTTTAATGTTATTAAAGCACTTGCTGTTTTTAAAATACTCTCCACTTTCGGGCTCTGACCCGTTTGCTTTCAAATCTATTTTTGTAAAAAAACCTTTTAGGTGCCCAGCCACAAGGACACCATGCATAGGATTTCCATTCAGGTGACGAGCTGTAGCTGTTTGTGGAAGTTACAGGGCCTTGCTAGTAGACGCTTCTTTTGTCTCGACTCTATTCAGTTTCATCATTTGTAGGGCATGTCGCCCATTTCTATTAGAGACATTTCATATTTCAGTTATTCAGATTGTTGGCATGTAATTAATTCAGGATACTGTTTTATTTATTTCAGTGGTGGGATTGTTGTGAGGGGTTTTCCTTCGGACTTATTATTAATTGTTGGTTACTTTATTGAGACTTTATGGTGTATGGTTATGATATTCTTTCATAATTCTTTTATTGTATGTTAATCAGACTTAATTTAAAATTTGACATCTTATTTTTTAAATACTAGGTGGTTAGTAATGATTAAAATGTTTTCGACAGTGATGCTGTTAACTGGACCAACTTGACATTTTGTATTAATTTAATAAAGGAGTAGCTACCCGATATTTAATTAGTCGGGGTGTCACAGGTGGTATCAGTGCATCAGGTTCTAGTGTCCTTTAGGATCTGTACGGCTTATTATGTTTCCGCTGAGCTTTCTTTGATGTAGAGCCCTATATTTTAGGACTGTTGTATTCTTTTATGTATGCTTCGCTCTTCAGCTATTTTGGGTTTATAACTGCAAACTTATAGACCTTACTCTTATTCCAGATGCCTCCACGACGTGCACCACGGGTTCCTAGGGATGCACAGCCAGAGCCCCAGCCAGCACCAGTACAGGGCACCATGAATGCCGCTAAGGTTGCAGCCATTGTAGCCCAAGCGGTAAATGCCGCTGTAGCAGTTGTACAGCAGGCACCACCCCAGGCGCCAGTAGCCGCGCCAGTTCAGGCACATGTATTCCCGTCTGCTTGGGAACGTGTACGTGATGCTTTTCAGAAAGCGCACCCGCCGGAGTTCGCATGTAGCTCCGATGTTGTGGTTTCAAGTCAGTGGAGGAAAGACATTCAGAGGCACTTGAGGATGTATGAGTGCACCGATGTTCAGAAGCAGGTACTAGTTACTTTCAAGCTAGTGGGATCTGCACTGCAGTGGTGGGAGTCTATTACCACCGGGGAGGAGAGAGATACTCTCACGATACAGGAGTTTTGGGTGCGGTTTGACCGCAAGTATTTTCCGTCAGCCGTTCACACGGAAATGAGGAGGAAGTTAATGAATCTCAGACAGGAGGGAAGGACTGTGGCCGAGTATGAGGCCGAATTCACTAATCTACTGAATATTGTTCCGGATGAAATACCGACAAAGGAGAAGAATATCCAGAAGTTTACAGATGGATTGACATGGAGGATCCGTCAGCATTTATTGGGGAACCTCTCGTTGGCCACTTATTCTGACGTGGTTAATGCTGCACTGTTACACTGCCAGGATCACCGCTTTCACATGGCTGAGAGCAAGAGATCAGGAGAGTCCAGCCATCAGGGCAGGACTGAAGGAAATGGTGCCAGTGAGGCACAATCTACTCATGGGCAGAGGCAGGGTGACCAGGGTTCCCAGCAGGGGGATCATTAGAGGTTCAGATTGGGGAATTTCAGGCACGGACAGGGAGGTTTTAGGCAGGGCCATCAGGGTCCGAACGGCCATCAGGGCCTGTAGGGGCAGAATGGTCAACACCAGTTTCAGCAGGGCCAACATGGCCAGGGGAAGAATGGAAACGGCCACCAGGGCCGAGGGCAGCAGGGACAAAGAGGGGGGAACTTCCCGGGGAAGTGTTACGTTTGTGGCAAGACTGGCCATAAACGCCAGGATTGTCCGGATAGGGGTAGGGCCCCGCAGCAGCAGGGTGCTCGACAGGAGCCGCAGAGGCCTATGTTTCCCGCCGCCCTCCCGGCACCACCACAGATGGCAGCATTACCACCCATTCCAGCAGTCCCAGTTCAGCAGGGACAGCTTCAGTATGGGAGAGTGTATCAGCTCCAGCAGGTCGCAGCCCCACATGATCCACCAGCCATTGAGGGTACTCTGGGGCGTATTTTATTTGACACGGGGGCTACACATTGTTTCATTGCTATGAGATTTTCACGCACCATTGGGTTGTTAGACGCCGCCGAGAGTACGATTACTTGTGTAGATTCGCCGTTGAGTAGGGGTTCCGTGATTTCCCTTGTATGTAGAGGCGTGGGTATAGAGATTGGGAGGTTTACTTTACCCGCGGATATGTTAGTGTTAGAGATGACCGAGTATGATGCCATTATTGGTATGGATTGGCTATTTGCGTACCGAGCCATGATTGACTGTTGTAGTAGGAGTATTATCTTTGCCATTCCCGGACAGGAGATGTTTTTAGTGGCGATGCCTCGTCCTGAGGGAGGATCGTCCACTCATTTGTACTATATAGAGGAGGAGACCTCTAAGGAAGTGATGATACCGCTTGATTCGATTCCGGTTGTTCGAGAGTTCGCCGATGTATTCCAGGATATACCTGGATTACCTCCGAGTAAGGATATAGAGTTTGTGATCGATTTGATGCCGGGCACTCGGCCTATTGCCCGCGCACCGTACCGTATGGCTCCAGCTGAAATGAGAGAGTTACGAGATCAGATTGAACAGTTGTTGGGTCAGGGGTTTATTCGGAGGAGTACTTCGCCGTGGGGTGCCCCTGTGTTGTTCGTAAAGAAGGGGGATGGATCGTTGAGGTTGTGTGTAGATTACCGGGAGTTGAATAAGGTCACGATACGGAATAAGTATCCGTTACCCCGAATCGATGACTTATTCGACCAGTTGAGAGGAGCTTCTTTCTTCTCAAAGATTGATTTGCGATCGGGATACCATCAGTTGCGTATCAGGGAGGAGGACGTCTCGAAGACTGCTTTCTTAACGAGATATGGTTCCTACGAGTTTCGGGTTATGCCTTTTGGTTTGACCAATGCTCCAGCCGTGTTTATGGACTTGATGAATAGGGTGTTCAGAGAGTTCCTAGATCAGTTCGTCATTGTCTTCATTGATGATATTCTGGTTTACTCCCAGACAGAGGAGGAGCACGCCGAGCATTTGAGGCAGGTTTTGCAGACGCTACGTCAGAACGAGCTGTATGCAAAATATGAGAAGTGCGGATTCTGGCTGAAGGAGGTTCAGTTTTTGGGGCATATTATTTCCAACCGGGGAATATCTGTTGATCCGGGGAAGGTATTCGCGGTAAGGGAGTGGGGACAGCCCACGACACCGACTGAGATCCGTAGTTTCTTGGGCCTAGCAGGATACTACAGGAGGTTCATTCGGGGTTTCTCCAAGATAGCGGGTCCTTTGACACATCTGACTCGTAAGGGTGTGCCATTCATCTGGAGTGATGCCTGTCAGTTGGCATTCGATGAGTTGAAGGATAAGTTGACCTCAGCACCTGTGTTAGCACTGCCGAGACCGGGAGTTGAGTATCTAGTTTACACCGATGCGTCCTTGCAAGGACTTGGAGGTGTATTGCAGCAGGAGAGTCAGGCCATAGCTTATGCTTCCCGTAAGCTTAAGCCTCACGATAAGAATTACCCCACCCACGATTTGGAGTTAGCGGCAGTGGTGTTTGCCCTTCGGATTTGGAGACATTATCTCTTGGGGAAGAAGTTTCGATTGTTCACGGACCACAAGTCCCTACAGTACCTATTCACGCAGAAGGAGTTGAATATGCGGCAGCGAAGGTGGCTTGAGTTTGTGAAGGATTATCAGTTTGATATCCAATATCACCCGGGGAAGGCTAACGTAGTAGCGGACGCGTTGAGCCGTAGGCCAGTAGATGAGGTGGCAGGGGTGTGGAAGGCAAAGTGGAAAGAGTTGGGACACCAGGATGCAGTGGCCAAATCGTTCATGTCTGTAATGATTGTTACACCGCAGATTGTCACGAAGGTGGTAAAGGCACAGGCAAATGACTCGTTCTGTCAGGAGCAGATAGTTCGGTTACTAGCAGAGGGAGCCGAATCCTATACCGTTAGCTCAGACGGGGGATTACGCTTCAATGGGAGACTGGTAGTTCCGGAAGGTGAGGAATTGCGACACGAGGTGATGGCAGAGTCGCACGACTCACGGTTCGTGGTACATCCCGGTGGGGACAAAATGTACCAAGACATGAGACGACAGTATTGGTGGAGCGGGATGAAGAAAGATATCGCCGTGTTTGTTTCTAAATGCGCCACTTGTCAGCTGGTAAAAGTGGATCATCAGAGACCGGCAGGACTTCTACAGCCGTTAGAGGTCCTAATGTGGATGTGGGAGAGCATATCCATGGACTTTATCACGGGGTTACCTACGTCACAGAGGGGTCACGACTCCATTTGAGTAATTGTGGACAGGTTGACCAAAGTCACTCATTTTCTACCCGTAAGGACAGACTACACTACGGGACAGTATGCCCAACTTTTTATTGCAGAAATAGTGAGACTTCACGGTGTGCCCCTAAATATCGTGTCTGACAGAGACAAGATATTTGTTTCACGGTTTTGGGAGAGTTTTCAGAAGGCCATGGGCACGGAATTGCGGTTGAGTACGGCGTATCACCCGCAGACCGACGGGTAAACCGAGCGTACAAACCAGATGTTGGAGGACATGTTGCGTATGTGCATCATTGATTTTGGGGGTGGATGGGAGCAGTATCTTCCACTGGTGGAGTTTGCTTACAACAACTCCTACCAGTTCACCATTGGCATGGCTCCATTTGAGGCGTTGTACGGTAGACCTTGTCGTTCCCCAGCATGTTGGTTGGAGGTGGGGGACAACAAACTACTTGGGCCGGAAGTAATTCAGGATACTTCGGCGAGAATAGAATTGATACGGAGTCGCATTCGGGTAGCTCAGGATCGGTAGAAGAGCTATGCTGATGCGAAGAGGTTCTTCAGGGAGTTCCAAGTGGGGGACCAAGTTTTACTCAGAGTATCTCCTATGAAGGGAATTATGCGATTTGGGAAGAAGGGGAAGTTGGCACCGAGATATGTGGGGCCATTTCCTATCATCGAGCGGGTTGGGTCTGTTGCATATAGACTTGGGTTACCGGAGCATTTGCACAGGATACATGATGTGTTTCATATTTCCTCGCTAAGGAAATATCTTAGGGACGATTTGGCTCATTCTCACATTGCTTTGGAGGACATCGATCTCCAGCCTGATAGCTCCTACGAGGAAGGGCCGATTGCTATTTTGGACCGAAGTGAGCGGAAACTGCGGTCAAAGATAGTCCCGTTTGTACGTGTTCAGTGGCGTCATCATAATGCCGAGGAGTCCACATGGGAGCGCGATGATGAGATGCGCGAACGTTATCCAGAGTTATTTGTACCAGGTACTTTCTAGTTCCGAATTTCGGGACAAATTCTATTATAAGGGGGGAAGTATGTAATACCCCGTATTTTTGTGATATTTATTTATGTGATTAATTTAATTAAATGTGTATTAATTGAGAATTAATCCGGATAAAATACTAAAGAGATGTGAGTTGGTATTTGATTATAATGCGTATATATGGCAATATATGAATATTGAGAATATTAAAATTGTCGCGAGATAGAAATACGGCAATTTGAAAATTTTGTTGGGACGCGTGTGACAGTCGCGCCATGAACATTATTTAATTAAAAAGTGAATTTTATTTTTATCAACCGTATGGTCATTTTGAGTGCACCAACGTGTCCGGAAGGGTCGAAATAGTCAGAAAACACTAGCCGGGGGTTTAGTTTGGGTCCGAGGGCATTTTTAGGCCATACCGGCAACTTAAAAGGGTAGTTTGGTAATTTTGGAATTTGGGGATTTATGACCAACGAATTTTGGGAGTTTAAAATAGGAAATTTCAGAATCCACTAACCCATTACCATCAATTAACTGAGTTGAGGGCAACGGGAGTTTTAGGAGAGGTTAAGACAAGTCCCCAAAAAGAGAAACACAACCTCCATCTTCAACCTTCAACCTTGGGAGAAAAAGGAGAGAACAACCTTCATCAATTCAACACCAAATTCAGAGAAAAATCCAAGGCAAGTGGTTTAATTACGTTATTTACAACGAATGTTTCTTCCATGCTTAGAAATTTATAAAAATTTGCATTGTTTTGGGAGATTGACAAAAACCCATTGAATTGGAATTAGAAATTCACATTTTGACAAGGAAATTGCATGTAGAATGATGTTTGGGTGATTATTCTGATAGAAATACATCTTTTATATCACAAAAACGGATTTAATTATGTCTATTGATGACTTTAAATTTCTAGGGTTCATGTTCATGAGATTTGGGAAAAATTGGGGAGATTTGATGATTAGATGTGGTTTAGGATGATTTGACCCCATATAAATGTTATTATACGACTTAAGTATGTTTAGGAATGATTAGAAACCTTGAACTACTGTTGGAATGATGTTTAGATGAGATTAGAGGTGAAGAAAATTGGGAAAAGCGAAATAGGAGAATTCTGGGCTCGAAACTGTCACCTCGTTAGAAGGCCTGCCCAGGTCGTTCGAACGAGCTCGTTCGAACGAGTTGACAGTTTGACTTCTAACGAGTGGGATGTTCGTTCGATGCCTTTCGTTCGAACGAGATCTCGTTAGATGCCCACTTCGTTCGAACGAACTCTCGTTCGAACGACCTCGTTCGAACGAGACTTCGAACGAGTTGACAGATTGACCTTTTTGGCCTGATTTGATTTCTAATGTCCCGTAACCTGGTTTAATTGTAGAGATAACATTCCCTTGATGACTAATTGATAGAGTTGGGATATTTGGGATATATTGAGGAGTAAAACATAGAAGTGTGATTTGAACCAAATGAAAATTGTGGATTAGGACGTGAGAGACTATTACGATGTGAGAACAAGTGACGGCTTAAATATTTGTATTAACCGGGGACATGTGAATTGTGTAACATTATAAGTTGGTATGAGAATGAAAAGTATACCACTAATAAAATTATGGAAATTACTAAGACGTGTGTATGCTTAGTATGTGTATATGATTTTATGTGTATGACATACCTACCATACTTGCTATCACAGGAGGTTTGTGTTCGTTTAGGGCCATCTATTCTTTGTGTGCCTACGGGGGGATATAGATGGGTACCTCGAGGACATAGGTCAAAGGACTTATTGGGAAGTTAATAAGTCTGCTGATCATGGGAGCGTAGGTATGTGCGTGACCCATGTGATGTGACTGTGTTCGCCTCCATTGTTTGTGATTGTTGTTATCTGAGAACGATTCCTGAGAGATTCGGAATACGTGATCCTTATGTACGTGATGTACCGGGATGGATAGCAGAGTATGTGTGCACCGCAGCTTAGCCTCGGGGTGCTTGTATTGTATATTTATGATGTGAATGATATACGGTTAAATGAACAGACTTGTCATGTTTAATTATGAGAATAATTTATAGTAACTCCTTGAGAAGATAAATAAGGGAATAACCTCCAGTAAATGGTAATGCTAATAATTGAGAATCCGAGTTTAAGTAAAGCTATCTATTCAAGTGATACCATTGGGAATTCATATTGTGAATCGAGTAGATGGGTTAGAACTTATGTCGGTTTAGTTAGATATAAATACCACTTAGATGGGTACTGTACGTTAGGAGTGCACGATTAAACGAGAGGTGAGTATTTCATGTGAGAGCACGTCCTAACATGTATTTTGCATTCTTTGTTTTAATGTTATTAAAGCACTTGCTGTTTTTAAAATACTCTCCACTTTCGGGCCCTGACCCGTTTGCTTTCAAATCTATTTTTGTAAAAACCTTTTAGGTGCCCAGCCACAAGGACACCATGCATATGATTTCCATTCAGGTGACGAGCTGTAGCTGTTTGTGGAAGTTACAGGGCCTTGCTAGTAGACGCTTCTTTTGTCTCGACTCTATTCAGTTTCATCATTTGTAGGGCATGTCGCCCATTTCTATTAGAGACATTTCATACTTCAGTTATTCAGATTGTTGGCATGTAATTAATTCAGTATACTGTTTTATTTATTTCAGTGGTGGGATTGTTGTGAGGGGTTTTCCTTCGGACTTATTATTAATTGTTGGTTACTTTATTGAGACTTTATGGTGTATGGTTATGATATTCTTTCATAATTCTTTTATTGTATGTTAATCAGACTTAATTTAAAATTTGACATCTTATTTTTTAAATACTAGGTGGTTAGTAATGATTAAAATGTTTTCGACAGTGATGCTGTTAACTGGACCAACTTGACATTTTGTATTAATTTAATAAAGGAGTAGCTACCCGGTATTTAATTAGTCGGGGTGTCACAGTCTACTTCCATATAGCCACTTAGATCCCCAACCATTCTGACGCAAACCATAGATGTTTTTATAACTGAATACCACAGTTATCCTCTTTCATTAGGAACCCTCCATAACTATCTCCCCAAAAGAGCCTTAATTTTCGCTATTGAATTGCAAATGCGAATCCGCCAAATTTGTAATCTTTTGACATCATTGACCACTCTAAAAAGTTGTTTACTCTTTCAGTCACCTACTCTCTGCCTAAAAGAAGGCCCTCATTGTTTTTTCAATTCTTTTTGCCAATTCAATTTGCAATTTGAAATGGAAGATAATAAATGGGCATGCTACTCAAAACACTTGAATCAAAGTTAATCTGCCCCTTGGAAAGACAACTTATTTACCACCCATCTAGCCTTTTTTTGACTTTGTTCAACATTGGGCTCCCAAAGTCTAAATTGAGAGATCGAGAGTTCTCACCCACCAAATGCCCTATGTAATTCAAAGGCTATCGACCCGCATGACCCCACATTTATTCTGCTAGCTAGTCTACCTCCACATTACCCCCACTAAAACGGTTTTTTCCATGTTGATTTTTAAACCTTGACTATTGAGCAATTTTTCAAGATTATTCTCTTTCTTAGTCAGCAAGACAATAGTATCATCGCGAATTGGAGATGAGAGATCTCCACAACCTCCTTACCCACCCGAAAACCTTCAACGAACCCTTGTTACCCCCAACTTGAATGTTGCCAAATTGAACTGAAAATGGCGTTTGAATCAATGCTATGATCAAATTGTGCCAATATATGTAGGCGCGTGTGTGCATTTGGGAGGTGGTGTCGAGTAATAGTAAGGGTTAAGGGGGTTAATGTTTGTTACATTTAAGGATTTTATTTCCTGACAATAGAATTAAGAAAGGGTAGTTTGGTAACAAAAAGACTATTTCTTCACGATCAATGGGCGACGTAAAAAAAAGTGGGCGATACCTAATTTGTAATTTTAGGGGTATTTGATATTGTATTATTAGCAAGGGCAACTCTCAACCCGACTCAACAAAGCCTTTTCCTCATTATTTGTGGACAAGAACATAAATTCAATTTTTTCATTATGTTCTGCTGAGTGCAATAACCTCGGTTAAACTACATGATAGCATGTCGTTTTTTTACCATATTCCGGCAAGTCAATTTAGACTCTACTCTTAGTGTTACCTGCAATCAATCAGTATACTAAATGAGTCACTCTTCCTTACAAACCAATGTCTATATTTGACATGTCCAAAGCATCTAAGCCTTTTTTCTCTTAATTTTATTAGAGCAACTTTTACCGTTTTATGAATATGTTCATTTCTAATTTTATCCTTTTGAGTTTTACCACACATCCATCTTAAATATACGCATCTATGCCACTTTTGTTTTTCTGCCAATTTCATTTCGTTGTTACTCAACACTCCGTCTCATATAACTCCTATAGAACCCCTCTTCACTTGACCCAACTTGCTTTAATCCTATGAATAATGTATCACTAATATTTCTATCTCTTTCGATAATTTAGTGTAACGAACGTAAATGATCACTTTTAGGTATCTCTTGACCCTCAAGTTTCACTACATCCCCATTTGTCCTCCTATTAAAATTGCACTCCACACATAATCTGTCATATGAAGCCAGATTTGTGCCCTTAGAATCATGAACATGGTAAAATGAGATGCTATTTTGTTGGATATTAAACTTGTAGAAACCTTTTTGTTTAAAAATTCACTATAGCGAGAATTGTTTCATACAGCTAGCTCTATGATCTGAGAATTAATATGGGGTCTACATGAGTCTTAAACAAATCAGGACAACATTTCTCTGAGTATAAAACATGAGTTACACAATATATCTCCATTTAGTATAAAAAAAATGTGGTCATATAGAAAATTGATGTAAAGTTTATATAGAAATGAAGTTGGACAGTATATAAGGGCAGGAAGATATGTGAATGTCTTGTTATACAAGTGGGGTAGGAGAAGTGTTTTCCCTAATGATTTTCTTTATTTCTTTCTATCTTTTATTTTATTTGTGTTGAGAACTGACCCTTTGGACTCAGTTAACAAAGAAAACAGAAATATTTTGTTGCATAATAAACTTTGCTAGTGCTGCATGTCTTGTTATGTTCCTTTTCCTTTGTTCTCTCTCTCCATCACTTCAGTTTAATGTAAAATTCCCTTGGTTCTTCATATTTCCTTCTCTATGGCTCTTCTGTTCCCAGTTCTGTGTTTCTATCTAATACATGGTATTGTGAATGTATACACTTTTATACTTTGTATTTGATGATTATGATGTTGATGCGAAATTAACATCTTCAGTGTGGTTTGACTTGCGACATTGCTTTGCATTTGTTACATGCAGGCTCAGGTCATGTTGTCTGAGATCTATCCCGGTGGTTCGCCTAAGGTAGGCTCAACTTACTGGGATCAGATTCGTGAAATGGGGATAATTTCGGTAACAAAGCGTGTCCTCAAGCGTCTACATGAATTATTGGAACAGGTAATATTTGGGGACTTATGCTTGTTAATTAATAAAGTCTCCACTTTTAAATATTTTTATAAATGTTCTTTCCTAAGCTTTTATGAATGCACATTTGTCTGTATCATGTATAAACTTCATATTCCATCGCAATAGGACATCCTATGTAGTGTTTGCTTTACTCTCAGTTTCTACTGTCTTTCAAATCTAGTTATTTTTGGTCTAATATGCCTTTTATAGATGATTGAAGCTCCCCACCAAATATGATCAGTCTAGCTTGAAAATGGGAAACATTTGTGTCGTGCCAATTTGGCGACCATGGTTCAAAGTCTGGGCCGAGTTGACTCAGTCTCTAGAGTGGCCGAACCAATTCCGAGAGCCGAAACAAAAAAAATCAAGAATCGTTTAATATCGATATCCCGAAATGTTGTGGCGAGATTGAGAAAGCGGGTTCGTATGGATAGTCCGTATATTAGGTTAACGCACACACAAATTCAATTTTTAATCCATATTTTATCTTAATTAGATTAACGCATGAAAGACAGTCCAAATTATGTTATGTTCAGTCACACAATCAAACCAAGCACAAGAAGAAACTGATGAAAAATCTCTTTCGGGCAAAACCTAGATTTCAGCACTGTAAAGAATTGGACAAACTTGATGACTTATAGACTACTTAAAGCTCCACCAAGTATAATGCACAAGTCTTCAATTCTTTTACAGCTACGGCACAGTCCAACACCATCCACAAGAAGCGGTATTCGCTATCCACTGATCAGCCTCAGGATTCATTTCTTGTTCAGTAGTAGTCTTGGCTCCACAAATCAGCAGTAGAATAAACTCTACAAGGGTTTGATGTGGACTTTGGAAATTAGGGTTTCAATAAACTCAACAAATCATATGAGGGGTGTATGATTTACAAAAGAAAAGTGTTTTTCTAAAACAAAACGATGAACACTTTTGGTACAAATATTGGAAATTTGTTTTCGCCAAAAATGTAACACTCTGTGGAAATCGAGGGACTACTACGATTAAAACTAAACTAAATCCTCAACAATTAGTATAGAGCATCTATATTCCACAATAAATCTAATGAATCCAAAATTTACACTTCCAAAATCATTACAATTAAATTTCACTAAAAAATAATACTAAGCTGTCCAAATAAATTACACTGTCAAGCTATACCAAAATAAAATCCTCTAAACGTCGTGCTCTAAAATCCTCCAAAAATCCATAGCTATTAGCGTCCAAATCCACGCTAACTTGCCACTAAAAGAAAAAAATACAGGGAAGTACAAAATTTGACAAGAATAGATGCTCAAAACAATAACGATGAATAAATGCAACAATACGAATCTGAATTCAAGTTCAATGCGACATCTGAGCATTATACCAATGTAATTTTTCAATAACACATCAATAGGTCACCGGACCTCACCTCACCTCACCTAAGCTTCGTAAAGCCTCATCCCGGCTATTGAACTTTTGGACTATTGGCAGGTGACCATTCTTCGTGTCATATAAAAATTTCATGACACCATGCCCATCAACAAATACAATATCTCAAATCGAATCAATATTTTAGATTCCAATAAACGTCATGATATCAACAATACAAGTACAAATAAATGTGGAAAAAGCGACTACTCTCGAGAGATTCAAGGAGTATATTGCGTAAACCCCGTACCTTAAAATTATCACAAGAAATTCATATGATTCTGCTTCAAAATTTTGATCACACCACTGCGTTCCTCTCGCGAAAACAATCAAAATTCGTTCTAGCCCAAACTCGAGAAAACACCAAATAAGCCTTCAAATCTTGAACTGAAATCTTGATTTAGATGGGGCTAAGGTTTTGTAGATGGAAGAAGATGAAAATAGAGGAGGCTACCGATTTTTGAGAAGGCTAAAATGTGTTTTAAAACTCGTAAACTTGTCACTTTATGTTTATATACCAAAAAGAATTTGAGTCCTACTGAAACACAAACACTAAAAAATTTATTACAGACAATCGGACCGTTGGAATTGGCTTAAATTTGGGGGCGTAGTAGCTGAAGGCGAGATGAAGCTGCACAAAAAAATTCAGCTCGATCGGAGGGTCGAATATTTTTATTTATTTATTTTTGTTTTAGTTCGGATCCTCCCCCGATATTTATACAAAAAGTTATAATTTCCTAATTTTAATCTCAATTTAAAGTCCACTTAAAACCTTCTTTTTATATGTAAAAACCAACATTTTTACATACCAAAATAAATAGATCCCAAAATTTTATTTTTTCGAAATCTGAGTTAATTTAATTAAAATCGGTTTAAAAATCACGGGTTGTTACATACTTCCCCATTAGCACATGAATTTTGTCCTCGAAATTCGTCGAAGCCTAATGCTTAAGATAAATTACGGTGCACAAATGCTTACCCATAAATCCACGATTAGGCACCTATACACCCAATCCTACTTGCATGTTTACTCATGCGCTCTCTCACGAATCACTACTCGATTCTATCTCTCAAAAATCATCACAACACTAAAGTCCTCAAATCAGTTCTAAACATTTTCACATTAAGATTACTAATCCTATCCTCAATGCCTACCATGTTCTCAACAAAAACTCCTTATCTCCAACGAAGCACATCTAACTCGCATGCTAGACCCAAACCCAAGGATCCGAGGGTTGTCGTATACGTAAACTCTGAAATCATCTGTAACACCCCGAGGAAATCGAGGCGCTGCTACGATTAAAACTAAACTAAATCCTCAACAATTAGTATAGAGCATCTATATTCCACAAGATAAATATAATGAATCCAAAATTTACACTTCCAAAATAATTACAATTAAATTTCACTAGAAATTAATACTAAGCTTTGCAAATAAATTACACTGTCAAGCTATACCAAAATAAAATCCTCTAAACGTCGTGCTCTAAAATCCTCCAAAAATCCATAGCGTCCAAATCCACGCTAACCTGCCAGTAAAAGAAAAATACGGGGAAGTACACAATTTGACAAGAATAGATGCTCAAAACATTAACGGTGAATAAATACAACAATGCAAATCTGAATTCAAGTTCAATGCGACATCCAAGCATTATACCAATTTAATTTTTAAATAACACATCAATCGGTCACCGAGCCTCACCTAAGCTTTGTAAAACCTCATCCTGGCTATTGGACTTTTGGACTATTGGCGGGTGGCCATTCTCCGTGTCATATAAAAATTTCATGACACCATGCCCATCAACAAATACAATATCTCAAATCGAATCAATATTTTCGATTCCAATAAACGTCATGATATCAACAATACGAGTACAAATAAATGTGGAACAAAACGACTACTCTTGAGAGATTCAAGGAGCATATTGCGTAAACCCCGTACCTTAAAATCATCACAGGAAACTCATAAGATTCTCCCTCAAAATTCTGATCACACCACTACGTTCCCCTTGCGAAAACAATCAAAACCCGCTTTAGCCAAAACTCGAGAAAACACCAAATAAACCTTCAAATCTTGGATTGAAATCTTGGTTTAAATGGGGCTAAGGTTTTGTAGATGGAAGAAGATAAAAATAGAGGAGGCTACTGATTTTTGAGAAGGCTAAAATGTATTTTAAAAGTCCTAAACTCGTCACTTTATGTTTGTATACCAAAAAGAATTTGAGTCCTGCTCAAACACAAACACTAAAAGATTTATCACAGATGATCGGACTGCTGGAATTGGCTGAAATTTGGAGGCGTAGTAGTTGAAGACGAGATGAAGCTGCACAAAAAAATTCAGCTCGAACGGACGGTCACATATTTTTATTTTTTTTGTTTTAGGTCGGATCCTCCCCTGATATTTATACGAAGTGTTATTATTTCCAAATTTTAATCCCAATTAAAATCCGCTTAAAACCTTCATTATATATATAAAAACCAACATTTTTACATCCCAAAATTAAATAGATCCCAAAATTTTATTTTTTCGAAATCCGAGTTAATTTAATTAAAACCGGTTTAATAATCACGGGTTGTTACAAAAAGTCTTGAGAAAAACTGATCAAAACAGGTTTTTTTTATAGAAAAGGCTTTTTTTCGAGGCAGTGGTCTCGCTGGAACTAGAATAGCATCTCGTTTGAACGAAAACACCAGTTTCGTTCTAACGAGATTGATTTTGTTCGAACGACAAGCCAATCTCGTTCGATCATCCTTCTAACGACCTTCTAATGAATTTGGTTCTGTTAAGCAGAGCATAACTCGTTCGATGCTCGTTTGAAGCCTGTTCGAATGAAAATAGCTTCTCGTTCTAACGAGATAAACGTTCGGACGAGATTAAAGATAAAAAAAATTATTTTAAAAATTCGTTTTATAAAAATGCGTCGATTAAAGAAACAAACATTCCAAAATATAATTTGACTGAGATATAGAAACCACGAGTGTCGTACACCTCCATAAAAGTTCGTGACGATTCCAACGGCTTGAATCTCGGTCACTAACACATCTTCAAATCATCGTGGAGGCAAAAGTGGATGTAGAGTTCGGTTTGAAACTTTTTTTTTAAATGAGAAACGAAAGAGAAACGAAACACAAAACCTATTCTTCACTTACAAACCTTGATCGCCGGAGCTTTGGCTTTTTCTATGACCGGCACTTACTTTTTTCGATTTCGCCGCCTTTTTGAAGTCAGCCAGACACCTTTTTCTTAAAACCAAAACTCTTCTTTTTAAAGCTACGATTTTGTAAAACCAATGTTTTAAAGCCGTGGACTGACCTAGGTACCTTTTTCTTTTCTAAGGCCACGGCTGAATAAAACCACTTGTTTTCTCTTTTGAGCCATGACTCTTTTGTGCAAATAATTGAAATCTATCCTATTGTTTTGTACAAATAATTCAAAAAAAAACTGTTTTGTTGAAAAAAAGCGGAATGTTTTCTAAAAATTTTAATAAAAATCTTAAGTATGTGCTTTGTAAAGAAACATTTGTAAAAAAATAACATTTGTAACATTTGTACAAAATAAAATAATATTTGTAGAAAAATATTTAAATTTGTAAAAGAAATAACATTACAACATTCGTAAAAAAATAACATTTGTAACCTCTCGGCGGAAAGAAAAGAACAATAAGAAGAAGATGAGAAGAGTTAAGACTACAAATGGGTTTTCATGTATTGCGGAGTGTTAGTGGATGTAATAACGGTTAAACTGCATCATATAGAGTGCAACAGTGAACCGGCTTTTAAAGCTCTGTCTCCACTGTCTTGTGCTACTACTGCTGGAATGCATTATGTATAAGCTCACTATTTACTTTTTGGGATTTATACAAAATGTTCAATATCTTACAAGAGAAAAATTAGTATTATTTTTCCAAATAATAGTATTAATAGTTTTTGGCTCAATTAATATTTAGTTCCTAAAAAAATTCTGTTTACTGTTAAATCCAATATATTTCTCTAAAATAATTTTTAGTCCCTAAAAAATGTTCCATTTAATGTTTTGTTCAATATAAATTTTCAAAAATATTGTTTACTCCTAAAAAAATATCTCATATAATAATTAAATGAATTACTGATATTTTTAGTTTCTTAAAATGTATTTTTACCTGTTTTTAATAAATAAATATAAATAAATTGGTACTAATTACAAGATCAACAATAGTCCATATTTTAGAAAAATTGGTACTATTTGTTTACAACATCATTTTTAAAATAATATAAATATTTAAAAACTAATAATATAATATATATATATATATATATATATTAATATATTGCTACTGATTTCTTGGGGAAAAAATTGATACCAATTTCTAACAAAATTATTAATAAATTGGTTGGTATACAAGGGTAATTTTTTTAATTTTTAATTTTTATCAATATGGAAAATTGTCAAAATCATCAATATTAACTTTTTTTTTATCAAAATTTATGTGTTATTATATTGTTTTTCTACCTTGATATTGATTTATTAAGGAATATTGAATCCCAAAAGGTCGACGCGCGTCACTGTATTCAATTGGACAATGTTAAGATTATATTTTAAAAATATTTTAAAAATATTTTTAATTTTTTCGGAATTTTTTTTGCTCTAAATAGCTTATCGATGCGTATCGCCCGATACCGCCAGCGATATTGAGTTGAAAATTGGGTGTCCAATACGGAGACCGAGACTTTGGACCATGCTGGCGATTGACCAAAATGTGAATGATTCTCACACTTCACTGTTTGAGAAACCATTTCAAGCAGCACAAAT
This sequence comes from Sambucus nigra, assembly GCA_949130495.1. NCBI lineage: Eukaryota > Viridiplantae > Streptophyta > Magnoliopsida > Dipsacales > Adoxaceae > Sambucus > Sambucus nigra. Next base: position 460,157,175 of record OX422211.1, on the reverse strand, counting down.
CTAAATAGCTGATTATCTTCTTTCTTTTTTTCCTTGGGGAGCAAAAAAGCAATGTTGTTTTGGAACATAGATTCTACTCAATCTAAGAACCACATGTACTTCCCCGATGAATTTGTATGAATGCAAGACATGTATTAGAATCTGAAACTTAATGGATTTCCCTTAGACACGTGCATGACTTTTTTTTCAACCGAGTCATAGTAAAAAATAAAACTCTTAATCAGGATGTGACCAGCACTTTTGAGACGCCGGCACGTAACTGTCAATGTCGATTATTGAAATATTATTTTCTCTAGTACACAAGTTTAACTGTTTATATAGGGCAATGAGGGTTTTCAATGATTTTTTGGTTAGTGGAGAAGAAAAGTATTGGGATTTAGGTTTGTATATTGTGTAAAGAAGGGTAAAAGTTTGAGACTTAATTAGGCACTGAAAGGGGTGTTCTTGGTTGGAACAGTATTTTAACTCTTTCGTGAGGTTTTAGGGTTGCCAGGGTTGAGGTTCCAAAGAAGAGAATGATTGGGCAGCCCTTTGCTTATTGAATTGGGGTTTTCAGTTCTTGTTGTCGAAAGAGGCTTCTCCTGATGTCTTCTCAAGGGCTAGATTTGTTGCTTAAAAACCATTTGGTATTGTGTTGGGGTTGCGTAAGAAGACGTTACTGGGACTGTCCGATGAAAGTTAATTGTCATCTCTTTTTTCTTTCGTTTGTGTACTCATTCTCTCATTCGTTTGATGGTTTTCTTGGAATTCCCCCCTTGATTACTATTGGTATTTCAATTTTAGAAGAACAAAGAAATATCTTGAACTTAAAGAATGATTCTATCTTCTTGTGTTGGTGGAAGTGTTTCCTTTTTCCGATGGGATGGATAGAATGGATTGGTTTGGAAACTCTTTGAAGATATTTTCTCCTAAACCTTTTTGTTAGCCCCTTTTAAATGATATGGAGAACAAAGTTTCCTCCAAACGTTCAAATCTTTGTATGGTTGGTTGCTCTGGAGAATGTGAATACTTTTGATAAGATCCCAAAGATGAGACCAAAACATCAATCATATTTTGTTGCATAGGAGATTTTCAAGCATGGTTTGAAGTCTCGGTATCAGTCCCAGTATCGAATACCCGATTTTCAACTTGATACCGTTATTGGGCGATCCGAAAATTTGGAGGGCGCAAAAAATTCGAGAAAATATAGAAAATTAAAAAAATACGATTAACAATGTGAACAAATCAGATATGTTCAAAACCATCCTTCAATATGCATTGCATTCCACAATTGGTTATACTGAACCGCGACAGACTTGGCATATTGCAAATGTACTAATTTTTATTTTTATTTTTATTTTTAATTGCTTAAAATCTCTAAATAATTACGTACTAGTGACTAAGTTTTTAATTTATTACTATAAAAAGGAGCGTGAAAAGAGAGAGAAATCTCGGCGAGATATCTCCAACTCGCTCGAGATATCGTGGGAAAAATTTATCTTCAATTTTAAGAAAAATTTGTGTGAACAAAAAAAAAATAAAGTGGACTAAGTTCAAAATGTACTTAGCGCAAAAGACCTAAACATTAATTGTCCCTTGTCTATTTTTTGAACTTTTTTTTAGAGTTTAGAATCAGGGAAGAAACAGTGTTTTTTAGTGTTTTATATGGTGATAAGACTTTTTGGAACAAAATAAAAAAGCTTTGACTAAATGTTAATTAATAATTATACAACTATTTTTTTAGAAAGAGTTCTATTTTATTATAATGTACAATAATTTTTCAAGAACTAGGAGTTATTGATTAAAATTATACAACATTTAAAAAAAAATCATATTACTAACATTTAAGAAATTATTTTCATTATTATATGAATGAAGTACAATACATATTAAAAAAAGTTATCCTTTAATTGATGTACAAAACAGTTGACAATTAATCTTCTACTATCCAAATATCAAACAGCGGTTGCCATTCACCTAAATCACCAAATATAACCTAGATAGCCAAACAGAAGAAACCAAACAGGAAAAAAATGACCGACTCATCTCGGTTGAGGGTTCCGGCCCAAAAAATAACCAACTAATCTCAGTTAGGGGTTCCGGCCAAAAAATGACGGACTCATTTCACCAAACTTAACCTAGATGGTCACTAGATAGAGGGTTCCGGCCAAAGAAAGAAAGGAGTGCGACGCCGAACAAAGAGGGCTCCGTTCAAAGAAAGCTAAACCTTCGACGATCAAGGTCGGTAAGATTTCGTCCCTTCTGTTTCGTTTTTCTGCACATATAGCGGTCGCTTTTTTCTATCTCGTCCGATATTTCGCCGCAACATCTCGGGATTGGCTAGATATCTGCGATATTTACCGATTCTTTATTTTTTTGATTCGTCTCTTAGTTTTGGTTTGGGGGCATGTGATTCCGAATTAACTCGTATGATACCGAGTTGACTCGGCCGCGACTTTGAACCATGTTTTCAAGATTCATGTGGAATAAAGTTTGCAAGGAATTTGAGATTACGGGGCACTTTCCTTAATCATGGCTAGACTAGTAGTACGGATTGCACATCTTTTGGAGTTGGGGAAAAAAATGCATTACTATGGAGATTTGCTATTGCGGCTTAAGCTTGGAGCATTTGGGTAGGAGATTTGAGAAAAGGTTAAATTTAGGCCACTTTATGGGTTTCAACTCAAAAGCCTTTAAACATTACAATGCTTCTCTCATTGGTAATAACGTGGGCTTGGTTATTCACTATTATTGAGAAAGAGAACTTTGCTGATTTTTCTTTGTGAAGGAGACTGAAATTTTGATCTCTGTTTTTCTGTGTGCTTGATGGGAAGGTTATTCTTCAGCAATATGATTACATCGTGCAACTCGTGTGGCTGTTTTTTGTAGATATGTTTCTTTTCAGCGGCCGGCTGTGCAGACTATGATTTTGCTATTCCTGCAATCATGTTTTATTTCTCTGCAATTTATGTCTTTGGCTGTAGTTTTTTTCTTTGTTATTTCCATATATAGTTTTCTTTTGTTCTCTGGACTCGTGGTCCACATTTTTTTTTTCATTTTTTATATAAAATAAAACTTTCTCCAATTCCAATAAAAAAGAGCACGGGCATAGTTTTCAGATCTGATAGCTGGATGTAAGTGCCGAAAATGTAAGAAAGAAAAGAAAGCGAAAGAGAAAATTAGGCATCACATCTAGTTTCAAGCATCACAACGAGGGTTAGAAATGTAGTACACAATCCCAATGAAGGCATAAATAATACTAAAATCACTTCTATTTTAAACCAATTTCCCTTCGATTAAATTTTCCAAGCTTAGATTAATTCCGAGTCCAACTGATTGCCATATCTATGTCTAGGAGATTCAGGTTTCATTGACATTGAAGCCCCTTTGATAGGTTGAGCTTAAAAAAGGGTAAACTCACTTGCTTTTGGGAGAATTTTCAATGCATAATTTTCAATCCTTTGGGTGTAAATTCACTAAGTGGGGGGGTGTAACGAATGTGCATTGAAAGAGCACAGGAGCTATGAAAGATGAACCCCGTAAACTATACCTATGTAGAATTAGAACGAGGAGAGTTTGAACTTTTATTTCTATCATGTGTAATGCCTGTATTAATTGTTACTTCTAGTATACGTCAAGTTGTGTAACTGCTATTTTTCTCTCTTGAAGCGCGATTTATTTTCAATAATGATTTGAGGGCCCGGTGGGGATCCTGACGTGTGCGAAGTTGATTGTGAATCTATTGTGCCCTGATACTCAATTTTTTTGGGCAACCTCATCAAATCACCTGAAATATAATCAAGATACACAATAAATATGCCAAACAAGAGAGAAACCAACTATCATACTAAGGGTATACATGGTTCACCAATTTGGCTACATCAACAAAGAGTCTCGATTCCACTATATGTGAAAAAATTCTACTACAATAGAGAATAATACCAAGGATAAATCACATACCTTATATTCTCTTACCTAATTCCTATAACCATTATCCAAATGAATCCAAATTCTAAACCAAGAACCCCATTAATCTAGGGATGGAAAAATTCCTCGTGGATTGGGGTCTCCGCGGGGATCCACCCCGGGCGAGTACGGGGATGGTTTTTAATCTCGATTCGGGCTTGGGGAAAAACTTGAGCTGCCAAACCTGGGGTTATAATTCTCCAAAACGAGCCTTTTATAAGTGGGGAGAAACATGTGCCAAAATTTCGAAACAACGCTCATTTAGCCCATCTGCGCACCGTTTGCTGCAGCCAACAAACCCTTTGTTGCCAACAAAGGCCTTTGCTGCAGCGAAGGATCTTCGCAGCTCGCCTAACTAGATTCATGGCTCCAAATTCCCAAGGTTCCAGATCTGTGTTCAACACTGCGACCATCGAATCACCAGTAAACCATCAGACTTCATTTGGAGACAAAAATGACAGAATCTTCATGAACCATTGTTGTTAAAGGTGCGCCTGGGCTACAGGATCAAGGTATAACTTTGTCGCACCTCGTTAATTTTCTGGACAACACTCTTAATACACGAGTCGACTAATTGATATGTTGACTGTTTGTTTTTCAATGATAAATGGATAATAAGACTATTACCCACCCGAAAACTAACAAAAGTCAAAACATAATAGTACCTGTGATACTTTCTCTTCTTCACAAAGTAACTAGTTACGCTATATAAACCCCATAATCAGAAACATTGCAAACAATCGTGTATAATAGTGATTCACGAACCACAAAAAACAGCAAAGTAATAGATATACCTCAATCGCGAAGAACAAGGATTGGAAAACTGACCGAAACAAAGATAATTGAACAAATCGCAAAATAAACGTTGTGGATGTGATTAACCCCACACCCTTGCAAGCAACTCCCATCTATGATTATCTCCAAACTCTACACACAAACTAGGGTTTGTACTACTTGTCCTTATAACTTTACACACCACGCTCTAATACCATGTTAGATTTATGAGATAACCAATTTACATAATTAAGGAAGAAGAAGAGGAGATGAGAAAGAAGAAGAAGAAGAGAGAAATCAGCGAAAGAGGAAATGAATGAATGGATGCCTTCATTCTCCCCATCACAGTATGTTTATATTAATATGTTTCAAAAATTACGCAAGTACCCGACATCATAGTTGTCAAATCGTGAATCGTACCGTGAATCGTTTACCCCCCGAATCGCGAATCGTGAATCGAATCGGTCGAATCGGAACCAAATGATAAAAACGTAGTAAAACATACGTAAATGAGATTTAACACTATAGAATTGGTAATTAAGCGTAATATGACAAAAAAACTAATCATAGCACATGATAATATACCAAAATATATCACAAAAATTAACCGTAGCACATGTTCTCATTCATTTTAAGCTTAAAAATATAAAAAACAAAAATATATCATAAAACAGCCTACATATTAATTTAAAACATCCTACATATTAATTTAAAACAATAAAATAAATACTAAGGTTAATTTAAAATAGTAAAACTGTAAAACAAATACTTCCAAAAATTTCAAATAGCCTACTTACTAAGATTAACAATATTAATTTAAAATAGCCTACAAAATTACAACAAAATTAATTTAAAACAGTAAACCATATTAATTTAAAACAATAAAACTAATACTAAGATTTACTATAAAACAATATTAATTTAAAATAGTCTTCATATTAATTTAAAGCAACAAAAAAATATACCTTCAAAGATTTTATAACAAATACAAAAGTTTTATAACAAAAAAAAAGCAAAAGATAGAAGACACTCAGCCAAGAGAATCGACAAGAAAAGTCAGTTTATAATAACCGAGCCAAGAGAACATGTTTTTCTCTAAAACTCAGTATCTTAACGGTATCCTTTGTTGTTTGCTTCTTTTTGTATTTGTTTTATTAAAACACACGGATGGTTACAAGGTAAAAAAAATCGCGAAAAAAAAATAAGTGAATCGGACCCGAATCGGAAGATTCGAATCGTGAATCGCTGATTTGGTCCGATTCTTTAGACAATTGCGATTCTCAACTCGATTCGAATCGTTTTATGTGTGAATCGAATCGTACGATTCGAATCGCGAATCGCGCGATTTTGACCACTATGCCCGACATAGTTTAAATATAACATAAAACACCATAACTATTACAAATAGGACCTGGCAACAAGTTTCGCATTTTGATTCCACGATCTTCTTGTAAGATTTATTTTTCCAGACTCATTTGTTAAATCAAATTTATCTATTTTTGACAGTTCATCAATGAGTCCCCTTTCTTCTATTTGTCAATTTCTTAAGTTGTTTTCAACAAAGCATTTTTTTTTGAGTCTTACATCTCCAAAGATTTCCTTGTTCCAATCTTTCAAAGGCTTTAATTGGTTCATGAATTTTTAGGCTTCTTGCCCTTGAATGTGACATTCATTTCATCATATTTTACTGTTTTCCTTGATCCTTGCGGTTGAACCACATTTTTTTGCCTAAAGACGCACCCACTTCTCTATCTCTCAGAAAACTCACCCCCTCCCTTCCCAGAACAAGAATCTATCTGATCTACAAACAACTGTTTCTCTCAAATTAGGCCTAGTAAATTTCCCATTACTCTATGTGATTTCCCTCAATTCGTCTTCGTTAATAATAGTCTCTCATGCCCCGAGTGACATGACTTACACTAGACTTTTCACTTGGCCACCACTCCCTCCAGTTAAGGACAACAAATACTCTACAACTCGCAAATTCTTCCAAAAGTTATTTTCTCTCTCAACCTACATGGAGTATAAAAACCGTAGAACCACAAACTATCCCCCCGGAGTATTTTGATGCAATGGCCAATCAAAGGTTTCTCACTAGCCTCTCTACCACTTTGAAAGATCTACTATCCCAAACCACAAGAACACCCCCCAAAAATAAACTAACGGACCATGGTAAAATCACCCACCATTTTAATCTATACCCTTAAAGTCCAACAACCAAATTCATATAAAAACATTCATTGTTCATTTCTTAAAGAAAACAGTGTTTGGTTTCTCCGTACACAAAAAATGGTCGTACCCATTGCACAAGGCTCCCGTTTGACTGCAGGGGTCTGGGAGATGCGGATGTTGGCAGGCCTTACCTCCATACATATATGGAGAGGCTGCTTCCATGTCTCGAACCCGAGACCAACCGTAGCTTGGGCGAGGGCACTTGCCATCGCACCAAGGTACGGCTTCTAGTTTCTTCGTACACAATAAATCTTTAATTGGTTTTCCTCTTTCCTTAGAACCCACCCATCTGACGTTCGACGCAGATATCTTCATGTTTTAATGTTCTTACTCTTTGGATATTTCTTGCACTTAACATGCCGTGATTAATACGTGAGATATATATATATTTTTTTAAACCTCTGATAGTTTTTCACCCATGGCCCCCTTTCTCGGTGTTGGTTTAGATTCTTTGGGTTCAATTTTCAGGTTCAAGAGGTTCTAAATCCAACTCTAGCTCCTTGAAAGGGGCCAAGTTCACATGAGAAGGATCCCTCTGGTGATCAACCGAAGACTCTATAAAAAAGCAGGTTACGACACCAACCCATGTATAAGAGAGGAATATATAAAGTATATAGTATTAACTTCTCCTGAACACATAAACCTTCCCACTGCAGACTCATAGTGAGCAGGGTCTAATTTCTTCCCAACACCCAAAAGACCTTCCCCTGAATTACGAAAAGAACCCCTAGAAAAGGGAAATTCTAGGAAAACAAAGTGATTTCAAATGGGAATTACCTTCCAAGAAAGCGTTTGAGTATGCTGAAATTAGATCCATTTTTAACACATTTGGAAGAGCATGGCTAGGATCAGAGATAATCTTCAGATGTTCCTTGTTTGTAGGGACTTCACATCTACTTGTTCAAAAAATCTCCAACTTCAACATTCAGTTCCTCAGATGCCGAATCCTCATCTGGCGCCACATCAATGTGTCTCGGATTCCTCCAAGTCCAATTCGATTCTGTCCTCATCATTGAAGTCAATTTCACTTGAGAAAGGGAAGTCTTCAACAGAAACGACATGCACTTCTTGAACAGGATTGACCTTGTTTTTCGTATTATAAAAAGAGCAGAAATCTTTCTCCTTATTCTCAATCCCATTTTCTGGATTTGAAATTGCTTCCCTATTAATTGGGATCGATGCCTTTTAGTGGAATTAGACTCTCACCATCTTCTTTCAACACCTGTGCCGCTGAAGGAGAATTAGAAGGTGAGTCACAAGAGAGATTGTTAGAGCATCTAGGAGAAGCTGGACAACCACAGCTTGGGCCACTTCGCTCAATCTCAAATCTATCTCGTCGTCCGCTATCACGCTTTTCAGTAAGATATGCTTTCATTCAGATTTTGGTCCCAGATCAAAACTCACCTCGTTCTGGAGGGCTTCACACTTCAAATCTGGGACTTCACAAGGTGTTCTGGGCTTTTATTACAGTCTTGAGCTCCTTTGTTTATAGTAGTAGCTTTGTTTACCTGTATAACTTACTATCGGACTGCCCAAATCGTTTCTCGTAGACCTAAAATGTCATCAACTCCGATTAGGCTCTTAACTCCACCTGTCCTCTCTTTGTCGTGGCTCAATGCATTTGAAGCTGTGTGCCTATATAGATTCCGATAGTCCTGATTTTTAATCTATCCGTTTCTCTCTCTCTGCTCTCCGAGTAACATATCGCCACGTGGGTAGGGATTGCCCACACCAACTGGCTTTTCCACCATATGCTCAAACAGGAATTGTCGCTCCTCAACGGAGCTTAGACTTCTACTCTATCGGAAACTTGTCTGCTGCCGGTTGATTTATCGGTGTTCCTTCTAAGGGATGCAAATGAAATATATACTTAGAATCGCTCACATTCAACCTAATCACTGCTGGATTGAATCTGGATTCACTCCCCTTAACAAAAAATCCTTGCCATAGAAAGATTTAGAAAAGAGCTAAGGGGATCCAGGGAACTGTACAATCCCCTACACATCTATGCTATTTAATCAAAATTTTCTTTCATCTGCAAATTATATGGTAATCCATATATACAAATCTGGCCACTACAACATCTCTTTTCTGTTGACTCCCAAATGAAGTACCTTTTCCATTTGACCAAAGAGATTTTAAAAGGACATTCTTAGGACAATAAGTTTTGTCTTTCATTGATGTTCACCAAATTCTCATCATTGCTGAAGATCGCTTTTTTGTCCTGTTCAATCGGGATAAGACAAGCCTCAATTCTGAACGACTTACAAAATGACTGGAGATTTTATAATTCACGAGTTCAAGGCTGTTTCATTAGTGCAAATAAGGACTCTATTTCAATCCAATTTTTCTTCTAGAGAATGAATAAACATGGTTTTGCTAGACTTTTGATTTCTTTCCTGCTATGATATCAACTTATTTATTAGTTGCACCACTCCCATAGTGCCTTATATGCTTCTATTTTGGAAGAACAAACAATAATATAAGAACCTCTTCCTACGTTTTTGTATATCTCTGCAGAACTCCCTCCACCATTTTTATGAATATTTATCCAAGTGGTACTCTCCAGCAACTTTTTTTTCCTGGAATTATTTGATGCTGAACATAGCCGGTTTATGCAAATGGAGTCCCAACTAAATTGCATCCTCGATTGTGAACAGGATACACAAATGTTTCTCGTTTCTTAGTTCAAATATTGAAACAAGAGAACAGAGATTAAATTTAAGTGGTGAGATCCAGTAAGCAGAGAAGAGAAACCCATGGGCTTCTAGACAGGATAGAAAAATACTCTGTACTATGGATAACGGAAGACCAGCTCCCCTGATAATAACATCTACCTGTGTTTGAAAGTTAAGATAAATCACTTAATTTGGAAGCTTCCACTGCAGCTGACAATCTCATTTTTCTATAACTCACTTCGTTTTGCTTCAACATGCTGTGTGTATATCATATCTGAAAAACAGTCATAAGGTGTCATAGAATTCCTATCAGAAAACTTAGCTTTTAATCTGCATTGTGGTTTGTTGACAATGATAGCGTTGGGTCTTGTTTAATTTCTAGGTTGTTCTTTACTAGTGCACGCTATGCTTTTCTATAAATACATCTATAATTTGATTCATTGTCTATTCGGTCAGGATAAACCTCCAGCACTTCAAGCCATTCTATCTGGGGAGCTGATTATATCTTTATCAAAGGAGTTTTGCCAACATGGACATAGGGATCGTGCTCTTATAATGCTACATCAGATGATTGAAGATGCTTCGAAGGGGAAGCGACAGTTTCTGAGTGGTAGCCTTTTTACAACTAGTTGTTATTGCTATTCTTGTTGAGCTATGGAAACTTTTGAAAATATAATGCCATTATTTTCTTGTTCCTGTTATCTGTACTGCAGAAGATGTGTGTTAGATTATTACGTTTTCTTTTAAACTTCAGGTAAGCTCCATAATCTTGCAAGAGCTGTTGCTGATGAAGAAACAGAACGATATTTTATGAAAGGGGAGGGTTCGTACTCTGATAGGAAGGCTCCTTTAAATTATGACAAGGATGGGGTTCTTGGGCATGGGTTAAGAACCTTGAAACAGTTGACTAATTCTGCAGCTGGTGAAAGTGTGCAGTCTGCTGGAACTGATGTAAAAGATACTGGAAAGAGATTATTTGGCCCATTAAATGCTAAAGTCACGACATATCTTTCACAATTTATTCTCCATATTGCCGCCATTGGTGACATTGTCGATGGGACTGATACGACACATGATTTCAACTATTTCTCACTTGTGTATGAGTGGCCTAAGGATGTAAGGTTTATTGTGATGAAGTTTTATATTCTTTTAAAAATGATTTACATACTTATATTAACTTTACTATCTTGAACTGGAGCTCCATTTGGTTTGAGCACAGATGACCGAGGTAATTAAAATGTAAAATATTTGAAGGAGCTTGGAAATGCATGGATCCCTTATAGATAGAGAAATAGAACTTATTTACTAGTTGATCCAAAATCGTACTATTTCTGTGTAAACAATAATTTTTTTTTCTGAAGAAGCAGGGGTCACTCGTAATCGTAAATTAGAACTTATTTGGAGATAAGTGTGTACTTGTTAGAAATGATGGAAAAGAAAAATTTTCCAGCCTAAACCTCTTCATCTTTTGTGTTTTCGATTTTAGGTGTAAAGAGATGGAAATATTCAGTTTATTCAGGGTAAAGCAATCAAAATTTTCCATGGAAAAATTTCCTGTGCGTGGGTGGGGGTTAAAAAAAATAAGGGTCTGTTTTATTGGTTATATTTTCCATAAATAGTATGGAAGATTCCAAAACTTCCAACTTTCTGGGTGGGTGTAAATTTTTCCAAAGGCAAATATGTGTAATCAAACACACCCAAAAGTTGGAAAATATGGGACATACCATATTTGCCAGGGAAAATGTTTCCCATCAAACACACCCTAAGAGTTAAAAGACCTTTGCACACGTCTGAACAGGGGACAACTTTTTATTTTTTTGGAAAAAATTATATTGGGGACCGTGGGATAGTTTTAAAAAATGTTGCAGAAACATTAGAAATACGTGCAGCTTTGTGGAGATGGTTGATTTAAGTTTACAAAAATCCTGAGGAGTGGCTTCCTGATAATGCCCTTTGCTCATGCTGAAAACTTGTTTTAGGTCAATACACTATGTTTAGTACAATTATTACTTCATTGACATTTCCCTTGTACTTTAGAACTACGGTTCACACTTCTTCATCCTATTTAGTGATTGCTGTTTGTGTGAGTGATGTTCATTGTTTTTTTCCCTGTTTTTTTTTATTTATCTTTTGGTGGGGGGAGTTGGGTGGGAGCCGGGGTGTTGGGTGGTGGTGGATCTTCTCAAGCCCAGTTTGTGTTTTGAGATTTAGTCCTTGTATTGGTAAAATTTCTCATTTCTAGTGTTTGTTGAGGTTGTCAATTAATTCAGTTTTAGGACGAGTGAAAGAACATAATCTAATTATTTTCCCTTGGCCCTAAACTAAAGGATGGCTTCATCGTGGCTTTACTTCTCTAGAATATTGAGTTCTTTTGCTTTACTCGATTCCGAGAATTCGTAATTTGATGTTTGAATTTCATCCAAATATTTTCAAATTCACCAAATGGATTTCTTGTCCTTTTATTTAAATTATTGTAGTTTTTTTAGCAGGGATTCAAAGACAATGGGGGTATATTTTCATGAAAATCTGATTGTATATTACTTTTCAGAAAATGATCAGTGTGCTCCCACCAAATGTGGAATAGTTAGTTAGACCATCTCCAACCATGGCTTGCATTTTGCCTCGCAACATAGCGAAAAATGGCTTTTGGCTAAAGAAGTATGGATTCTGGGGGAAGGGTGGTGTTGTGACACTACAATTGCTGCGTCAGTTTTTTCGGGCAGCAGTTGTAGTGCCACGCCAAAATATATGGATAATTTTCCCTAATAAATTAAAAAAAAATGTAAAATGGAGGCGTGGAACTTGAAGTGCCTCCTGAACGTGGCAAGTGCCCGTTACGAACTGACATATTTCTTGTCAAAATTTTACCCAAAAAATATGTCAAACTCATTATGCAAGGGGGCTTGGCGGTCTCAAACCTGTTTCCAACTTGAAAAATGGTTAAACCTATTTTGCATGTGTAGTTGGAGAATGTCTTAGTATATACCTGGTATGATGCCACCCTGTTTGTACATAATTAACCCGCCTAATGTTTTTGTTTGTCTGGGTACAGCTTTTAACTCGTCTGGTCTTTGATCGAGGCAGCACTGATGCAGCTGGAAAGGTAGCAGAAATTATGTGTGCTGATTTTGTCCATGAAGTGATTTCGGCATGTGTACCTCCAGTTTATCCTCCGCGATCTGGTCATGGTTGGGCATGCATTCCAGTGATTCCTTCTTGTGCTAAGAGCTATCCAGAATGTAGGGTTCTTTCCCCATCTTCCAGAGAAGCTAAGCCCAATTCTTATAGTCGTTCATCTTCCATACCTGGAATCCCTCTGTACCCTCTTCAATTGGATATTGTAAAACATCTTGTTAAACTATCCCCAGTGAGGGCTGTCATAGCATGCGTTTTTGGTAGTAGTATACTATATCGTGGTAGTGATTCAACTATATCTAGTTCTTTGAACGATGGGCTAGTTCAAACACCTGATGCTGACAGGTTATTTTATGAGTTTGCTCTTGATCAGTCAGAGAGGTTAGTTTCAGAAGCATACATTTTAAATTAGTACATTGTCACTCTCTCTGGTAAAAAGGATACAAGTTATGTATATGTTTTTCATTGTTTTGGTGGACAGGTTCCCTACCTTGAACCGTTGGATACAAATGCAAACTAACCTCCATCGAGTTCCTGAATTTGGTGTAAATACAATTAAGGATGGCACGAATAAACCTGAAGCAAAATCTTCTGTCAAGCGATTCCGTGAGCGTGATAGTGATTCTGAGTCAGAAGTTGATGACATTTCGGTTAGCACTAACATTACAATGCAGTCAGACATTAAGAATCAAGGCAGTGTGGTTTCTGACTCTTGTCAAGATTCTTTCATGTCTGAAGCTGCTGAACCTGCAACAGTTTTTCTCTCTATTGATTGGGAAAATGAAGGGCCCTATGAAAAAGCTGTGGAGCGGTATTATCTATCATTCTCCTTTTTTCTGGGATTTCGTCACATTTCTCAATCGTTCCTTTGCATACATTCGCTTCTCTTCTCTTCTTGGCTTACTGCTATCGGTCTTTTAAAATTCTTCTCTCATTATACATTTTGATCGTGTTTCAGCAATGTTAAATGAGTTTTAACCATTACTTGTCAGACGTACTTGTTACGTATCAGTTAGATACTAGGAGGCACGGATACTTCTTCGGAGGTGACGTACCCGTATTGGACACTCCAGACACTCTTTGGACACTTGTCCGACATGCCACGCAGCACGTCGGACTTGTTTGACATTTTAAAGAAGGTGGATACTTCGCGGACACGGCTTAGGCACTCTGCAGGGCATGGTAGGGCACGGAAGCTTAATTAGCTTTAAAAATTTCTAGTGTCTTAATGTAAATTACATCTTTCAGGAGTTCCTTAATAATAAGAAGAAACATTATAAGAGATAAGCTCAATTACATCGACACTCGTATAGAGTAAGGATGTGTAACAGAAGAGAGAGAAGAGAGTCATTTAGAAGGTTCAGGAGGTGTTGGTGTATTCTTACTAAGAAACTGAAAGAAACCTAAAAAAGGGGCATGCCCAGGGGTTCCGAAAAAGGGGTACTTTTGGCTTATTTATTAAATAATTTTCCATATTAATGTTGATAAATTAGTTTGACCACTAGTTTTTGGTTTTGAAGTCCAAAATAGATATAACTACCTATATTTAATTTTAAAAATATATTTATTTGTCACCGTGTCTCAGCCGTGTCATTTCCTAACTTTTTGAGATCTGCTGTGTTGGCGTTTCCGTGTAGTGTTGGACACGACACCCGTACCTGTGTCCGTGCTACATAGGTTAGATACTTTGAACCATGGTATAAATATTTCTTTAGAGAAGTATGTACATTGTCCAGGGGTGTCCACCAAGTGTCACTGCGATAACTGTCCTAAATATGTGATGGCTTCTTTTGGAAGTGTCCATGCTTCCTATGACGAATGTAACATTAAGATAGATGCATCTAAACTCTGTAATCTTATTGGTTTTACCTGCTGCTTGAATCAATTTAACCTCTCTCTCTCTCTCTCTCTCTCTCTCTCTTAATGATTGCATCGCTGGCCATAAAAGCGACATGCAATTGACTTATTATCATGGATTCTACTTTGATAGATTAATCGATGAAGAGAAATTAATGGATGCTCTTGCTCTTTCTGATCGCTGCTTACGTAATGGGGCCTCTGATCGATTACTCCAGCTACTCATTGAACATGGGGAGGAAAACAATTCAGTCTCTGGACAATCTCAAAGTTACGCTGGACACAGGATTTGGAGCAATAGTTGGCAGTATTGCCTAAGAATGAAGGATAAACACCTGGCAGCTGAACTTGCCCTGGAGTATGTCCACTAGTGTGTCTTTCTTCATTGTCATGAATACTTTTTTGTTTTATCAATATCGAAATGGTACGTCTGTCTTTGTATTCATGCGTAATCAGAACCTTTTATGGCGGAGCATATATATATATATATATATATATATATTTTTCCCTTATTCAAATTAATATCTTGAATTTTTTTGATAAGTAATACTAATATCTTGGATTTCAAAACTTTGACGTTCAATATTTTGTCTTGTATCTCACCAAAAAGGGAAAAAAATGTCTCTTGATCAATTAGATGCTTCACCTCTCTTTTTCAGATAGACATATTTCCTTTTTATGTGTTGTTTCCCTTGCCCTTATTCTTCCCGCCTTCTATGTCACTTATGCATGATAGAGACAGTATAAACTCTCTCACTGTTAATTTGATATCTGTTATTCCCATTGTCAGTCAAATTATGAATGTGTAATTATACATATTCAATAATTTTGTGATTCTGGACCTGTCCTTAGATGTTGTATGCTTCTGTTTCAGATACTTGCACAGATGGGAGCTGGATGCGGCTTTGGATGTTCTCACTATGTGCAGCTGCCATTTGATTGAAAATGATCCTGTTAAGAATAAGGTTTTCTAATGTTGTTGATGCTTTTTCTGTATTAGTTTGCAATTGTACAAATGCTGGATTGGTTTTCTTTTTTATTGAGGGATTAGATTGTTGCAGAGATGATAATGGATGGGAGTTTTCCGTGTCTTAATGACAGACATCTTTGCTGTATTTAGGTTGTTCAAATGCGGCAAGCTCTGCTGCGCTACAATCACATTTTATGTGCAGACGAGCATTACAACAGTTGGCAAGAGGTTGGACCAGTTATATTCCAAGAATCATGTATAATATAAAAAAAATATTTTGAATTGACCTTTTTGTTCCAGTGTCATTTTTTTATTCATCATCTTTCCTTTGTCATAATAGTTTGTTTTCAATTTTCAGGTCGAGGCAGAGTGTAAGGAAGATCCTGAGGGACTGGCTCTTAGATTAGCTGGAAAAGGAGCTGTTTCTGCTGCATTAGAAGTGGCTGAAAGTGCAGGATTATCTATTGAACTGCGGAGAGAACTTCAGGGTCGTCAACTTGTGAAGCTCCTTACTGCAGACCCTCTAAACGGTGGTGGTCCAGCTGAAGCTTCACGTTTTCTTTCTTCCCTACGTGACTCTGACGATGCTCTACCAGTTGCAATGGGTGCAATGCAGCTATTGCCGAACCTCCGATCAAAGCAGCTCCTTGTAAGTGATCCTCTTAAGAACCTTATGCGAGTGCTTTTTGTTATCTATTTATTTAAAACTATTTACTCGAGAGCAGTGAGCTTTACAATATCCTGTTCTCTCAGTTATTATAAAAAAGGGTTTAAGTAGATAATTTCTTTTTATGTAAATATGCGGAAGAAAATCAAAATACAACAACTCAACCTAACAAAGCCTTTTTCCAATTGTTTGGGTCGGTTACATGAGTCCTATTTTTCCATTTGTTCAGCAAAATATCCTTTGTTAAACCACATGATATCTTGTCCCTTTTTACAATATCTCACCAAGTCAATTTTAGGCCTACCTCTAACCTTAGCATTACCATCAATGATAACCAAATCACTCTTTCTTACGAGGGCATCTATCGGTTTACGTTTGACATGTCCAAATCATCTAATCCTATTTTCTCTCAATTTATCTTCTGCAGAAGCTATTTTTACAGTTCCACGAATATGTTCTTTTTAATTTTATTCCTCCGAGCTTTACCACAAAGGCCTGGCAATTTATGACATAATAACCCGTTTACGGTAATAACCTGAAATGACCCGAATAAGACACGATTAACTTGTATAGATTTAAGAGTACGGAAAACTTATGCTCAAATAAAAAATAATGCGACTCAAAAAATGACACGACTAACCCGAATTGCCATCCCTCCACAAATCCATCTTAACGTTCGCATCTGCGCCATACTCATTTTTTGGACATTTTATTTCCTGGTTACCCACACTCCATCCCACATAACATAGCAAGTGTAATGGCCGTCCCATAGATCTTCCCCTTTAACTTTAAGGTATACGTCAATCACATAATACGCCAGTAGCACTTCTCTATTTCAGCTAACCTACTTTTAATAATATGAGTAACATCATCACTAATATCTCCATCTCTTTGGATAATCGAGCCTACTACTCAAGTCGACAATGCCTTTTCCCAATTATTGTGTCTGCTTAATGAATCCTATTTTTCCACTATGCTATTTTTAACATATTATCCTCGATTAAACCACATGATATCATGCTATTTTATACAATATCCCACTAAGTCTATTTAAGCCTACCTCTACCCCCAACGTTACCATCAATAGTAACTATATAACTCTTTCTTATGGGAAATCTATTGGTTTACATTTGACGTGTCCAAACCATCTAAGCCGATTTTCTCTTAATTTATCTTCTATAAAAGCTACTTTTATCATTTCATGAATTAATTTTTTTTAAATTTTAGCCTTTCGAGTTTTAGCACAAATCCATCTTAGCATCCACATCTCCGCCACACTCAATACGCCGATCACACAATACGCCTCTACATGACCCAAACTACTTTAATCTAATATGTAACATCGTCATTATTACTCAAATTATACTACGCATTTAGTTTTAATTCTACTTGTTAGAAGCCGCTTGTATCTAGAGTTTTGCTTTACAATTTCAATCTAGCATTAAGCTTGTCTTAGTCTCATCTACAAAAATTATATCATCTGCAAATAACATATGCCGCGACACCCCATTTTGTATTTGTCCAGTTAACTCATTCACAACAAGAGCAGACATATAAGGGCTTAATATTGAACCTTTGTGGAGACCTACACTAATTGGGAAGTCACTACTTTCTACAGTTGTTGTATTTATACTAAAGTCATGGCTCCATCGTACATATCCTTGATCACATTAATATATCATCGAGTCACTCCTTTTTAATGTAAAACCCACCATATTACATCTCTTGATATGCTATCATACGCTTTCTCCAAATTTATAAAAAATACACAAAGATCCTTATTTTTCTCTTTATACGTCTCCATTAATCTCCTCAATAAATAATCACCTTCCATTTTTTACCTCCCTACCATAGACCTAAACTGATTCACAGTATTTACATCCTCAATTCATGTTCAATCACTTTTTCAAAGTCTCATTGTATGACTCATTAACTTCATTCCACGATGATTCAAACATTGTACGTCTCTTTTATTCTTATAAATATGTACTAGAACACTCTTTCTCCATTCATCAAGCATTCTATTAGTCATTACAATTTTATTAAACAATTTCGTTAGTCAAGACACTCCTTCCCTTCCTCCTTTAAAGAGGGATACCATTTCCTTCAAAGCCCTCTTCGTTTTCATCTTTGTTAGTGTAGTCCTAATCTTTATTGTCTAAATCTGCAGAAAAAAAAAAAATATTTCTCGAGTCTTTCTAAGTTACTCTTTATCTTATCTAATCCGAGTATCTTCATTGAAAAACCACTTGAAGTAATTCTTCCAACTTTCCTTAATCTCTTTATCCTTGACTAAGACTCTCGAATCATCACTTTTAATATACTCACGTTATTAAAATCTTTTTTTTATCCATAAGTTTAGCAAACTTATAAATCCTTTTCTCCCTTTTTGTGTTCTTAATTTTGTAAAAGATCATCATATGCCTTAAACTTAGCATATCTTACCATTTTCTTTCCCTAATTATATTTCTCAAAGTTTTCTTCGTTTCTAGTTGTTTGCCATGTTTTAAGGCACTCTCATTTGATTTTTGCTATTTTTTACCTCTTCATTCCATCGCCAAGTTTATTTAGATTGTACCCCCAACCTTTTCATTCTCTAAGAATCTTTTTCGATATTCTCCTAATGCATGTAGCCAGCTTATCCCACATTATGTTACTTTCAACTTCGGTATTTCATGACGCTTCATTTAATATCTTTAAATAGTTTTAATTCATCTCCTTTTAAGTTCCACTATCTAGTTCATGGGTTAAACTTCTCTTTTTGCGCTTGTGATTGGTTTTTAATATTTATTTTCAATAACATTATCCAATATTATGCGGTTAGGTTCTCTCCCAGGATAACTTTGCAGTCTTTATATGTTAATCGATCTCCTAGTAATGAAAAAGTCGATTTAACACTTATTCGTTCCACTTATATAACTTATAAAGTGTTTAAGCAGCTTTTTAAAATGTGTATTTACTAGTAAAAGATCACAAGTCAGCACAATATCTAGGATAGACTCTTCATTGTCATTCCTATCTCTAAAACTATATGCTCCATGCACCATGTCATATCCTACATGATCTTTTCTTACATGGCCATTAAAATCTTCTCCTATATTAATTTTCTTACCTGTTGGTATTTTTTGAATTAGTTCATCCATTTGTTCCCAAAGTTGTACTTTATTCTACTTAGCGTGCATAAGAACTAATAATATTAATTATATTTTTACCAAATGCCAGTTTTAATAATATAAGTCTTATCACCTCTCTTTATTGCAGTTTGGATATCATCCTTTAGGTTCTTATCTGCTATTATTTCGATTTCATTCCTCTGTTTTTGTTTGCCTATATAATACAATTTAAGGCACCCCCAACCAAACTATCTCGGGTTCACGGGCCACGCCTCTCAACGTTTGTCGTGTATTTTAGTTTAGGGGGTGACCCGTAAACCCGAGATAGTTCAGGGTAGTTTGGCCTAATTTACCTTATAATTTAAGACCAATATATTTTCTATTTCTCTAGCTTTCTCTTTGATCCATTTAGTTTTTTGTAAACAAGTTAACTTTTCTTCTTATTATGGTATTCGCTAGCTCCATCTCATTCCCTATCCCGCTCTTTATATTCTAAGTCGCTAGCCTAAGTCTACTATCTTAGACTAGCTTTTCATGCCACAAGTAATTGGTGCTTGAATCCGTAATTGGTGTATGAATCCTTGTTCATTTCTCATCGCACCTGGGTGCCGATGGGACGGCCCTTTGCTTATTTTTCTCGACACCCGGTGGCAGGCGCAGCTCCTCTTGATTATTTTTCTCGACACCCTGTGGCAGGCACAACTCAGTAGTTAAGGGGAATGCCTAGTATTATATTGCATTTTAGTTCTACTTATGTTAAACCCTCTTGTTTCTACAATTTCTCACCACAATTCTAATTTAGCAAAATCATGGTTCTAAAAGGCGCGAGGCGTGGTCGAGGCGTAGAGGTCAAGCTTCAAGCCTTAGGAGCCTAGGAGAAGCCTAGGCGTAAAAAGGCATTTTTCGTTTTTTATTATTTTAATTATTCCAAGGCTAGTAATATAATAAAATAGTACATACCTTGAATTTTGAAAATATATCCATATGTTTGGTAGCCATCTTTCTCGTATTCATGCTCCATAACCAATATTTGTCAACTAATCCTTTGTTTTTAAAAAAAAAAGTGTGCTTTAAGCCTTTTACCAAGAATAAAGCGTAATAAGGCGTAGGCGATGCGTTTCTCTCAAGCCTCAAGCCTAGGCGGGCCTTTTAGAACAGAGAGCAAAATACAACAACAATGATATGCAAATTAATGCTCCCTAATTCACAGTCATACTCTCTAAAGTATAATAGTGAAATAAAAAGAGGTGGATCTGGAAAATGACAATAATACCCCAAACTAATAAAGAAAAACAAATAACAACTATGCTCTTGCATCACTTCCCCCTTCCTGGGAGGAAGCTATTTACGAGGAGAGGTCGTAAAAGTCGTTGTCGATGATCTAGAGCATAGCCTTGTTGATTCATGAATTCTCGAAGAACGGTTATTCCACCCAACTAACAAGGTATCATGTCAACTTGCCGGTGGGGCACATGAAGGTCTCTGAGTCCATAATACCCTCAACACAATCCCATAGTTAGCAACCTTTGTCTAACCTTCGGTTTGCAGATAGGAAAAGGTGAAAAACTGAAGGGAACATTGCAGAAACTGCCACGATGAAGCCAAAACTGACTTGTAAAGTGAACATCCCTATTAAACTTATAATTGCGGGAAACTCTTGGCAAATAGACAATCTCACGGAAGTATATGGAGGCACCATACGACAAATTGGTAATTAAGCTGCAGAGAATAAAGTGGGCCATCTTTGTTAACCGTTCAACACCTATACATGTTAAATCATGACACTCGGCCGTCTGAGGGGGCCTCACTTTGAAATCCATGGAGATGTTTTACCACGGTTGGTTATGGATAATTGGACTAGCACTAGATCGACATTGGAGTGCTAACCCTTTGTCGTCGGAAAAACGTAGCATCTTCGAATAAGGGCGTTACTAACGGCTCACTGTAGGCTAAAAATACCTCTCTCTTGGTGTCGCCGTATTGCGGGAGACACCATGTGCTCGGCTAGACCTCCGAGGTGGTCCTCATTGGTGATCTTCTCCCGCAAGGAAGAAGTGGGTATGTCGGGAAGAACTGCAAAATAAGAACTCATTGTGGAGGAGGAAGTCACCCGACGCACCTTGGTGATGAAGCTCACAATTGACAACTATTGGTCCAAAGTACTCATCATCGTTGAATGCAAAATTTGAGACCTGGAGAACCGCTCGAGCATGGGAATGGCGAATCAAAGGTGTCGATTCCATGTTTATTTTTCCTTGACCTGCACTATAGGTGGAACGTATAGCGCTTGAGGAAGTTGGAAATCTTCACGTGATAGTCGCTAATCTTATTATGGATGTTATTAAATCGAAGGGTTTCGTGATCTGACTAGATAACAAACTCCCAATGAATGCGTATGCATGTAAGTGTCGCTCTGCATGGACAACTACATAACTCAAAATGGGGCCGAAGAGCTTTTGTCTTAGGAAAGCTACCGAATGGTCATTCAAAACTGTATCAATTTATGCCTTGCGGCATCGCAGGGCAACTTGAATAACCGAGTCAAATCGGGTAAAACATGGTTTTGGGCAGTGATTATTTGGGGGCTTTGATGAGGTGAACACCTCATCCACCTCTTCCGTCCAGCAATAATCAGATTTTGAAACCCCCATGAGTGTTGTAATAGGTGTCATGATGGAGTTAAACCCTGATATGAACCGCTGACCCGTAAAAACTATGAACCTGTGCAACAATAGAGATGATTAATTAGTCTAAAATCGCTTGCAACTTGGACAAACAAAGCCAAAATATTGACCAGCGGGACGATAAAGGTGGACTTGCCAAAGGTGAAACTGGCAAGTGCGTAAGCACTTGGCAAACGTGAGTTAAGAGCTCCTCTTTATGCAGATTATTGTCAAAGTCACGGCTATTAATTTGTCCTTGAAAGGCACTGCGTTCTAGTCAGCACCCACATGAACATTAACAAGGCATTAAAAGGCGGCTTTCCACTCAAGTGCATAGGAATTTGGTGGTCTTGATTTGCAGATTGTTGTTGGTGAATACGTGGGCCCATGGAGCTAGTCCAGCATGTCATCTATTTGGAGATTGAGAATTTTGTACGTAGTCGTGATTTTGTTTTTAGCATGACTTTCGATGCACATCCTCCAACTATTATCCTTCGGCATCTTCACTATGATAAGGAGGTAGCGACACAATTGACCCATGTATGGTGCCTTGGTCAACTGCCACAGTTGATCCAAAAGGTGGTGAAAGGTAGTCATCTCCACGATAATACATAGCACAACATCCGAATATGATCCGATCGGGTTTGGTAGCGACTAAGGTGGACCGCTACCTAGCCACCCAAATATGACATGAGATTTGCAAGGTTTTAAGTTTGGAGCTTGCCAACCATCTCCATCGAGACGAGATTTTCACTGAAACCTCCATCGAGACGAGATTCTAACTTAAACATCCGTCAATGACCACGCAGTTGCACCCTGAACGTGCGTATAAAGTAAATTGTGACAACCACAATTATATGGGATGGACCAAGATAGTGGCGGGTCAGGGTTGTGGGGGTTCGGTCTTCGACTTGGGATTAAGGGCTTGGGGTGGTGTTGAGTGAACCTCGACGTGGCAGCATTGGATTTGAACTTGTGAGTGGTAAATCCAACGTCGAGGTTATGAATGGAGGTGCCCTGGATCTTATGTAATGTTGTGCAAGGCTTTAATTTTCCCATGTGCTACTTCATACTCTCGAGATGCCCCTCATGTGTGGCGTTTCTTGAGTCTAAAATGTTGACATATTTATATTGGATTAGATAGAACAATTGGACCTTTGGGCCATATATAGCATACCTTGTTAAGTATTAGAGCATCCAACCCGACACCTAGTGGTTATAAGTGGTGGGGCCTTCCCCCGGATCTCATAATTTTCCCAAGTCGGACTTTGTATTCTCAACCAACTCTAGGTAGTGACTAAAAAATGGCTCAATCAGATCCACATCAACTTTTTAACTCTAGGAGATCAACAAGGCAGAGGATGATGGCGGGTGGGGTCGAGTGGACTGGGGTGTGCAACGAGGGGTGTAAGCCTTGTTTGGGGTTTGCAACAGCGACACGTGGGTAGTGGGGGTAGTGGTAGTTGTCTTGGGCTGCTGCTGAGAGGACGGCATCTTCACGGCCTGTGATGTGTGGTGATTGGTAGTCTGGAGAAGATTCCAGGGTTGAGCCACCCCTCTTCCCAACCTCTCCAAATTTTCTCCATGCTTTAAGCCCTTAGCTGAAAAGGAGAGAGGAATCAAGAGAGAACCATTGTCTAATACTGATTTCATGTAAATATGCGGAAGTGAATCAAAATACAGCAACAATGATATGGAAATTAGGGTTGAAGTGCTCTCTAGTTTTCATTCATAATCTCCAAAATGTAATAATGAAATACAAAGTTAATGACCCCTTTTTATATTAAAAAATTAATATGGGCATATACAATAATATGCCCCCAACTAATGAAGGCAACTAATAAAAATATACAAACAACAACTATTCCCCTGCTTCACTTTTTAACTTTCTATTTTTTGATGAAGGTTCACTTCTTCTTGAAGAGAAGAGACGGTAATTTATCAGAAGTTGAGGTTTCCAGGCTTAATTCGTGGGCATTAGGTCTTCGTGTATTGGCTGCCTTGCCATTACCATGGCAGCAAAGATGCTCGTCGCTTCATGAGCACGCTCATTTGATTCTGGAAGTTCTGGTGATGCGGAAACAACTATTATCCGCTTGTCTGGTACCTTTGTTTCTCAACTAACAATCATAATGAAAGTTTTGTGGTTATTTTTTCTCATTAGGAATGATTCATATTTTTAATGATGTGTTTGCAGATACTTAAGGAATTTCCTTCATTAAGAGACAACAACAGAATTCTTGCATATGCTGCCAAAGCCATAGCCGTCAGTGTCAGTTCTCCTCGAGAACATCGCATATCAGTTTCAGGTTCAAGAACAAAGCAGAAGACAAGAACAGGCACACCTACGAGATCATCCTTTACCAACAGCCTGAGTAATTTGCAAAAAGAGGCTCGTAGAGCTTTTTCCTGGACTCCACGCAATAGTGGAGATAAAACGGCTCCGAAGGATGTTTATAGGAAGAGAAAAAGCTCTGGATTAACGCAATCCGAAAGGGTTGCTTGGGAAGCAATGGCTGGTATTCAAGAAGACCGTGTTTCATTGTACTCTGCTGATGGGCAAGAAAGGCTTCCTTCTGTTTCTATTGCTGAGGAGTGGATGCTCACTGGTGATCCAAATAAAGATGAAGCTGTTCGTTCTTC
Source organism: Sambucus nigra (assembly GCA_949130495.1). NCBI lineage: Eukaryota > Viridiplantae > Streptophyta > Magnoliopsida > Dipsacales > Adoxaceae > Sambucus > Sambucus nigra. The sequence goes on along the minus strand of OX422211.1, from coordinate 460,132,498 downwards.
TCATAGATATGAAAGTGCCCCAGACATCATTCTATTTAAGGTATGATATAGTAAAAAGTGGTATTGCACATTAGTTAATGTGTGGCGCACTGATTCATGTGACACTGACATCGTATCTTAGTGTTTATTTCATATTTCTCTTGTGGGTCAGTTGCTTATATTAATATATTGTATGTCGTGTCAGTGCGTATTGTTGTGTGAGAAGCACATGGTGAACGCAAAAATTATTAATGTAAATCTAGCAATGCATTAACTTTTCAGATACCACTTCGTGCATGCCACGTCTAATGAAACAACACAATCAAAACCATCGTTTGAAACTGCAAACTCGAGGTCAGAAGATGACGGAAAATGATTTGCAACAACACAACTATTCAGAGTTTCAATATGCATAGTTATGATACAAATACAATTCTTTCACGGACCACACTCCAACTCTTTGCTTGCTCTTTGGCTAACACGTTGCTCTGTCTCTCTCTCTCTCTGTCTCTCTCTCTCTATCTCTCTCGTGCGACACACACACCCGCACGCACACATAAAATTTCATTCCAAACAGTGATATTTCTCGTGGTATATGCCTGACTTGTAGTTTTGGACGTTGAATATAAATTATAACATATTCTTGTTAGTTTTTGGATTCTTCTTGAAAATTTCAAGATATATTAAAGATACTAAAGAGTGTGGCGGTGTGAATCGAGGAGGGATCGGGGAAGAATAATCCGATTTGGATCTGATCATTTTGAAGAATTAGTTCTTCTTGCCTCCCAGTCCATGCAGAATATGCAGCCTGCTATCCCTGTGTGACTTCACATCCTCCCCTGTTATTATTTCCCCATGCAATTGGTGATCAATGTCACATGCAATGTGGCAACATGAGTTGTTCTAATGCATGATATGAGTAAGGGTTTGTGGTAGGGTATGCTTAGTTGATTCCTACTTCCAATATGGGGCGCTTTTAAACTCATGTTAGGATTGATTAATAATATAAGAGAATGCAATTACTCCACAATACATCCATAAGAATGTATGTAGAGTAAAATCTATATACTCCCTCCATCCCATATTTAGAGTCCATTGTTCCTTTATGGGTTGTCCCAAACTAAGGTAAGGGTCCACTTTTTTTTTTGGACATATCAACGAACCAAGTTCCACGATGGTGATCAAGAGTTAATCTTGACTGTAGATTGAGTGTATCCTTAATCTATGCAAATTAAAGACATGTAGTCTTAATTTGGCCGGAGTCTGTAATACATTAACATAATAGACCAAGTAGTGTTGTAGTTCAATATTTTCATTCAAAACCTTTATTCGAGTTTATTAATGGTATCTAAATTGCTAATTGTTAAAATTGGGATGCCACTTTTATAGAAATCCAGAGTGTGAACCCATCGTGTTTAGGGTCGTGTGATTTTGGTTGATAGTACATAAGGGGTATAGAGATCCTGGTATCTGTGTAGTTCCTATTACGTTATTGGGTATTCGTTGTCCTTGACGTTGCTGGCCTTCTCACCTTCTTCCGCGAGCATTTATTCACTTTGGACAACGAATCTATTCTGATACGTAGGGAGAATGTGTCGACGCCAACTTAGATGATTTGTGACGTTCAGTTTGTGCAAAAGCATCGGATTTTCATGTTGGCAATCAATTCGTTTCTATGTACTTCATTCGTCTCTAGCAACTTGCATTAATGTGTGCATGGACATAGCCCAAACATGGAATGTTGTTTCATGTTATTATTTTATTATTGCTAGAAAATAAATATTCCTTTGGAATATTCTAGAATTGTTTAGTTAGGATGAGTGACGCCATGGCTTAGGTCATTAAGTCCATGACATCATTGGTAGCCTGAACACCAAGTATTAAGGGCTATAAATATCCTTGTATTCTTTCATTTAGGATTACACAATTATTATGAATATTTGAGAATGAGTAGAAAAAAAACCTTTGTTTCTTAGTGTGTGTAAATTTTGTTTTGTTTATATTAATTGTTAACCGGTGTTCGAGGTCGCGAGTTATGGCCACAACTCGGAACAATTGATTGTCTCGGTGACAAAAGTGGGTGACAAAGTGAGTTGGAGATTAAATATTCCAAGAACAGTCGGGTTTATGATATAAACTCTGCATAGTAGGAGAATAAATGTTCCAACTATGAAGACTTAATGCGAGGGTTGGCGTTTTGACTATTGCTTCAACTCTGATATTGAAGGCATAACTTTCCTTGACCAAGCTCCATTTCGTGTTGCAAAGTCAAGAGACTCATACCTTGGGCTGTAAAATATCGACTGCACACATGTGCAAATTCACAACCGCCTACGCCCTTTAACTTTGGCTCCAAAGATCCACTAATATCTCAATTTGCATTCTATCACTTAATCGAGCCTAGACCTTAACCCCACCCTCAACCTTCCAATCATCTCTAACATCGAGTTTCACCGTTAATCCACCACCACCAAGGATCCCTTGTAGCATGAGACAATGGGGGGAAACAGTGTCGCCGTCAATCCGCCAAAAATCCACCAACGGTATTTTTTTTTTTTGATGACCCTGAACCTCCACACGAACGAGCCCTTTGGACTCCCTCGTGCAAGCTAAACAGGGGGGGCACTGCGCATGTCCACCTCACACACGAGCCCTGCTTAAATACTGGTTAACCCTGCGGGGGATCGAACCCACGACCGTGCGCCTAACCACACAGTCCTGAGGAAGCCCTCCAACAGGGGTAGGTATCCGTGGGGAGGGATCGAACTCATGACCTATGGTCAGAGTGAAGCCCATCCTTACCACTGGACCAAGCCAGGGTGGATTACCAACGGTATTAAGTGTGGGCCGATTTGAATGACAAATTTTTGAAATTAAAGACTTTCGAAGAACTATGGCTTCTATTCCCTTTACATACCTTCCTCTGACACACTTTCACACTTTCGACTTGGGAAGGCGCCAACAACTCAGGAACACTACACAACCGCGACCAGTTTTGTTTTGCAACTAATGTCTTCAAACCCAACTAAATTCAACTATTTATTTTATTTTTGAAAGATTTTTTTAATAGAAAAGGAACCAAGACGAGGAAAAAAAATTACAATATCATGTGTGAGGGGAATGGATATGGTGTTGGCCCAGAAAGGCTCCATATGGGCCTGCAAGACTATCATAGGAAAGATGTTTGGAAGTATGATGATTAGAACTTCAAATAAAACTATAATGGGAAGAGAGAGACCGAATACAAGAAGGATAACGAGAATACAAATCAGGAGCAAGAGGTGGTAAAGTAGAGGGAGTATTTGAGTCTGGAGAAGGAGGTGGCATAGGCGACTGAGGGCAATGGCTACGAGGTAGGCTCAGTTGGTGAAGGAGGAGGAGCCTCATCAAATAGAGGAATAGGTGGGTTAAGTAATTAAGCCTCACACTCGAGTGATGGGAAGACAAGAGCCTGCAAAGTACTCAACCCACATAGAAGGGGACGTCCTCATGAAAAGTAAGATGAAGAGAATGATACATGTGATTAAATACTGAATCATAACACCGATACCACTTAGACATTGCGGAGGACCCCACAAAGATCAACCTAATAACTTTATTATCAAGTTTGTGCCGAGAGGGACTATGATCAAGAACAAAACATTTAAACCTAAATACACGAGGAAATAAGTGGAATAAAGTCCGATTTTGGCGTTCCACCATGGGCAAGTGAGTTAATTCAAGTTCCCTTTCTGATTAGTTTGAGACCGAAATTCATTAGACATACTAATGCCCATTATTAGATCAGATATCATGAACCATCATCTTAAATTGATTTTTAATCCTTTAAAGGAATTGAACAAACAAGGGAAGGACTTCCAATTTCTTTGTAACGAGATATACCCATGTACATTGAATATAGTCATCGATAAAGATCTAATAATAACGATGACAGAAAAGGAAGTAACAAGATGACCCCCCCCCCCCCCCCCCCCCCCCCCCCCAAACACACACACACACATTAGGTTGAATCAAATCGAACATACTAAGAGCACGCCTCATATGTGGTATATAAGTAGTCCTGGTATGCTTAGAGAGATTACAACCTGTCGCCATAGTTGTCAAATCGTGAATCGAATCGGTCGAATCGGAACCAAACGATAAAAACGTAGTAAAACATACGTAAATGAAATTTAACACTATAGAATTGGTAATTAAGCGTAATATGACAAAAAACTAATCGTAGCACATGATAATATTCCAAAATATATCACAAAAATTAACCGTAGCACATGTTCTCATTCATTTTAAGCTTAAAAATGTAAAAAATAAAAATATATCATAAAACAACCTACATATTAATTTAAAACACCCTACATAAAACAAAAATATATCATAAAAGCCTATATATTAATTTAATGTAAAAAAAAAAGTGAATCGGACCGAATCGGGAATCGGACCCGAATCGGAAGATTCGAATCGTGAATCGCCGATTCAGTCCGATTCTTTAGACATTTGCGATTCTAAGGTAGATTCGAATAGTTTTGGCAGTGAATCGAATCGAATCGTCCGATCCGAATCGCGAATCGGACGATTTTGACAACTATGCCTGTCGCGCTCAAAGTCCTTGCTAATAATCCTCATGGAACTCAAGTCATGCAAGAGACGATGGGTAAAGAATAAGACAATAGCATAGTCAAGTGTTTGTCAAGTTGGGTAACAAATTAAGGATTAAAAGAAAAACTATGGCAATGCAAAAAATGAGGAAAGAGTAATATCGGGAGGCGAGCACACATCCACTTGCTTTATAGGAGGCATCTACATTACGAACGTACTGACAAATTGGAACGGTGGGTGAGAAAAGAAAAGATGGTATCCTGACTGAATATGAAAAGTGGAGGAGGTGGCACTGGGAAAAGGACTCGACGAAGGAGTCGTTTGATGACAAGTGATATCAACAACTCTAGCCATGCCAAATGACTTGTCGCTTATGAGCAAATTTTTGTTTCAATGATTAACTGTGACAACAAACCATTTTCCTATCACCTAAATGGGACCCGAAAACAAAAGTGCACCCATCCATGAGGAGACTTGTAACCAATTGAATAGGAGTACGTTTTGCTAATATTTTTTTTACTAACACCCGAATCACACTTAATATCTCAATAAGTGCTCAAAAACTGACCGAACAAAAATCTGAAATTCCCGGAGACATATTTGTAGGGCTATAAATCGGGCTGGGTGAGCCGGGCTTGGGCTTGGGCTTGCTCAGGCTCGACCCGAACTCACTTACCCATGCTCAAGCCCGAGCTCGGCCCGAATAAATTTTTCGTACCTAAGCCCGAACTCGGTTCATAAATGTTACGGGCTTTGGCCCCAATTTCGGGCAGACTCGATTTCAAATTGTTTTGTTAAAAAAGATTGAATTTGTATTTTTTTCGTGTATTTTCATCATGGACAAAATGTACACACTAAAATCTAATTGATATTTCATAAAATAAAATATATATTTATGAAATATTTTAATTAAAAACATGGTAAATAAGGGTGAAAACCTGCAAATGCCTATTAAATTTCATACATTTAACATTATTTGATCACTAACAAGGGCCTATTATGACTTGAGCAATTAATAAATAAAATACCTATAATGAGATTAACAATAAAATCACAAAAATGAAAATCTCATGTAATTTAATGGATTATGACAAATGGAACTTTAAAAAAAAGTAGTAAATGAAATAAAAGAACGAAACCTAATTAAACAATGTTAACATAAATATGTTATATTATATAAATTATTTATTTATTTACTTAGTTATAAATTCGAAGTTGGCTTCGGGCCCAATTCGGGTTTGGCAAAGTTCGGCTCATGCTCGACCCAAATTCATTCGGACTTGAAATTTTGGCTCAAGCTCGGCTCGGCTCAAACTCAAATAAAGCTCGCCCCGAAAATAGCAGGCCGAACGGGCGGGTTTCGGGCCTCGGCTGCTCAATTTACATGCCTACATATTTGTACTAAATCAACAAAGAACTTTCCGACAATTATCGGAGAGTAACTTGGAGGTTTGCATATTACTAAACTACCACTCAAATTGGCGGTGGCACGATAAAACATTGTCGAAAAACCAGTAACCCCATTGAGAAAAAAATACGCAGTTCCCTACCTCATAAAGAACATCAACAAACCCTAAAAACGTGAAAAATTATGGTTTAGTTGTAAAACAGAGGAACAAATGCTACGATAAAAAATTTGTCCCCAAAATACCAATTAGAACCTTAATCGCAATGAATAGTAATCATCAATGAACAATATCACAATTAACAGTTCACAGGACCAGTGAACTATACCAGTAAAACACTTCCAATGAAAAGTAAACAATGACATTATCAGTGAAAAGTAATTAAGATTAGGGTTGGGTTTGGGGTTGGGATAAAAGGATATGAAGAGGGAGATTATATCTCGGCTTTGATATCAAGAAGATTTTTGTGATGTGGCGGCCTTTCCAGTTGGGAGCTCAATAATTGTATTTATATTGAAAAATATTTTAGTTTTAGAAGCTTCCAGATACTACAAACCTATGCCTACTTAGGCCCAAAACAAAGAGGGCCCAATACAAATGGAGAATTACTAAAATACAAAAAATGTGAATGGTACTTGTGAAAGTCCCTCCTTGGCATTCCGTCCGTAACTGTCACAGCAAGTTGGAGGGGTATTTATTTATTACCTTTAGGTTATAGTTATTTGAATTAGGATTCACCAGTTGTTTAGTGTTTATCATCAAGGCCCACCCTTTTGTAGTGATCAATTCATTGACATTAATAAAATTATTTTCAAAAATTAAAACTTAATATTTTAAAAGAGATTAAACCCTTTGGGTTCCTGATTGATTGTTTATAATATAAACACAACAAAAATGTGTTTATCAAGGAGATCGACCTACATCCAGAAGGTCTCTGAAAGACTAGGGAATATGTGGCGGACCAACTCTAGCACTTAAAAGATTAACACGAATAAAAGGGGTAAAAACCCTAGCAAGTCTCCAAGCTGCACAACTCAGAACATATATATACAAATGATATATCCACAGTTTATCAAATGAATATCGATAACCCACCATGTATTACATACCCTCACAATCCATTTGATTTAGGGAAACATGGTGATAAATCCTTTAGACTCCTTAGAAATTAACGATAAGGACAAGCTAAAAACAATTTTTTCAATAAGTCCAAGTGTGTGATAATTATTAATGTAAATACATGAATATGCGTAATTGTATCTACATTAACAAGTGTAAGTGTATCGTTAATGAATTAAAAAGTTTATAGGTTTAAGATACCAACAAGATTATTTCTTGGACTGATCATATATATAAATAGACTTTTAAGGGACATATTAGCAAATGCCCCTATAATTTATTCATTTGTTTCAATAATTAATTGATCTTTTAATTAATTACATTGTAGCCCATATGCGTCCCTTCTCCCCAACTATCTTTGAGAAACATACGACGCGTCCATATAAAACCATCACACAAACCCGTCATTGCCGGAGCACCGTATGACGCACAAACATCCCATCACACATCCCGTCGCCACCTTTTGTTCGCGTGGCCGAAATTCCACAACCCGTGTAATGCACGAAAATTCACGTATAATTGTACTCCTCGAGTACGCCCACCTAAGAGTGTTCCCTCTCGGCACGCCCTCATAATCCACATTCATTATTTCACTCTTTATTAACTTTTCAAGTTTCACACTTTGTAGAGGGGGCTTGCAGCTCAGCATGGCAACTCAAGCGTGACACCTTGGTGAGGCAGCTCAGCGTGGCAACTCATATTTTAGCTTGTGGTTTTAATCACATCGTACTTTCATTATTGATTTCTGTAAGCTTTAACGATTGTAATGACGTAACGATAATAATGGAAGGGTTTGTATGAGGTCAAACGGTACTCGCGAGAGACCAGGCTTGGCAGGGCCTGGGAGAGCTTTCATGCTCTATCGAATGACCTCACTGTGGGAACTTTAGAGGGACCTGGTTTGGAGGATTGAGAAGTAAGGCACCGTTGGGGCTTGTCCTGACCATCTTAGATACACCTGGTAAAACACCGAAGGACCCTGACCGTGGAACCTCAAGCGGAGCAGCTTGGAGTTCTATCGGGCATTAAGTTATGGACCAAACAACCCTATACTTAAAGTCACATCTACTATGGGTGATGTCACTAGCCATCTAAACGTTTGTCAGACATACACTTGAGTAAACCGCTGTGGTATTCGGGGCTGTCAGGTAGTTGGTGAACCACCTCTGCGACAACAAACCCCTGACACACAGTGGATAGGCAAAAGGCATGTCTTGGCATTTAATGTTTATGACGTGGAGACAACTAGTGCATCAGGCATTTAATGTTGTGACATAAAGTATGAGGGATGTCTTTCATACTCTTTAATGACTGAGTTGCCTCGGGGGTGGTGTGGGGGGCTATTTAAGGACCCCAACCACCTTTGAGGAGAGGATGATCTTTTTTGGAGAATTAAGAAAAAGAGTCATTGCAAACTAGAGAGTTCACTAACTCACCATTGTCATTTATTGCGAAGCTTTTAATATTTGACAGAGATTCTTGAGGGAGTTTGGTGTGTTGCTACCTGCCTACCAGGATGTACCTAGGGTGCTTATTTTCCCTCTCCCTCTAGCTAAGTCACTTCTAAAGTTCATTATTATTCCCTGAGTCATACACGAGAGGCTTTGTGAGTTTAAACTGAGTCCATCTTCATTGAGTTTTGTGTGTGTGTTTCCTATAATTAGTCTAGGGTGTTGGCTAATTTAACCCGTGGTTACCATACTCAATAGGGGTTACGCCTCCACATATATAATCTAAAGTACCCTCTTACATTTGGCGACTCTGCTGGGGAGGCATCCTTCTAGAGAAGGAGTATGGCGCAGGATAACGCTACTAGAAGACTCAATTTTGATGACATACAGCATAATGAAGAACAAGCTGCAAGGGAACAGGAGGCCTTAAGAGATGGGGCTCCTCGGGGAGAGATACCGCTGGCTCCAATAACGATAGGCGTCCCAGGGGCTGCACAACCCTCCACGAGCGTAGGGCTGGGACCTACCCAGATGGCGCTCCTCATGAGCAAATTTTACGAGTTTTTGCAAACCCCAGTAGCTTCCACTATGCTGGGAGGATTGGAGACTAGTGCCTTCGTGACACCAGGAGTGGCCCCAGGGGCCCCACCAGGGGCAGGCGTTACGGGAGCGGTACCAGCAAGTGTACCCTCTGTTGTGAATCCCACTATGGGCGGCTCAGGCGTTTCAATGGCGCAACCGATAACGTTCGCTCCAGTTGCAACAAGCGCTCAACCATCTGCTCCGTTGCGGGTGGCCCCAGTGGCCTCGCCCTTGGAAGAGATGAGAAAAGAGATGCAGAAGGAGATGCTGAAGTTCATGCAGTCTTCCTCGCAGGCTGTGGGCGAGGTGGCAGCAGTCTACGACGACTTCCGGACACCTTACCCCCAGGAGTACAATGACGAACCCTACCCGAAGGACTATATTCCCCCTACCTTTGAAAAATATTCAGGGAAGGGGGGGAACCCGAAGGAGCACATCAAGCGTTTCGTCGAGCACCTGGGGGCGCATTGCAATGACAAAAAGCTTAGGCTGAGGGAGTTTTCCAAATCCTTGACTGATAAGGCCTACACTTGGTACTCTCACCTGCCTCCCAATAGTGTCTCCACGTGGGAGGAGATGCACGTATCGTTTGTCCGAAAGTTCTTCTTGGCAGAAGATGAGTTCACCCTAACCCAACTTGGCAGGGAGAGGCAAAGGCCAGGAGAGGAGGTAGTGGCCTATATCCGAAGATTTAGGGAAAGGTCCCTTGACGTGAGGGAAGAAGCTAAGGAGGCCAGGTTACTACAAATTTGTGCTGAGGGATTACTTCCTGAGTATATCTGTCACTTGATCAATGAGACACGCGAGGGAACTTTTTCAGCTTTCTTAAAATCTGCAAGAAATATATCGTTGGTGGTGCGACCTAGCCCGGTAGTAGCCCCCATGATGTTCAGACAGACGATACAACCCCTCGGGGGAAGGACACAGGCCCCACGGGTAGGATATGTCGAGAGAGAAGATGGGGGCAAGGCTCAGAGGAAGGACAACAAAAGAAAGTTCGGAAGGGATAGGGAAGACCCGCCACCGTTGCCTTGTACGGTGGAGGAGGCTATGAGTTGCTATAACGCAATGGTCCAAGGCGGAACGGTTTACGAGCCAAAAGGTGTCCCGATAGAGGAGCCCGACGTGGCAACTAGGGCCAATCCCAAATATTGTCAGGTGCATCGAAAGGTCCAGCATCCAACAGAAAGCTGCTTCACGCTGCGAAGAATCATAGACAAGTACGTGAAGGCGGGAACGCTGCAAATTCCCCCACAAAACGTTAACAATAACCCGCTCCCGGCGCACGGGGCCAATGTTGTGACGGCCTATGATGAAGAGGTAGAGCGAGAGGGGAGAGGGGCAACGAGGGAGTTCGATAAAGCACTTGAGTATTGCACTAGAGGAATGGCCAACGTAGTTCTGGCGTATGATGAAGCAAGTGCTAGGGACGCAGAAGACGCCTATAGCGTTGAGGGCGAGGAAACAGGTCCAATCATAGAATACAGCGCAGTTTCAAAATCCCCAAAGTTCGCTTGGTTCTTCGATCAAGTGGGGATACCAAAGGAGAGCAGACTGGAGATAACTCGGGCGATCCTTGACATCGCGAAGAAGGACGCGGTTCCCTCGCTGAAATGGAGAGGACCCATGGCGAGGCTGGTAAAAAAGTTCCTATCAGAGGTGACCTTCAGCGATGCAGATAGAGCTGTAAGGTTCCCTCATAACAGGCCCTTGTATGTGACGGCCAGTATCAACGGGGTTAGTTTTGCAAGAACGCTTATGGATGGGGGTGCTTCCATCAACATTATGCCGATCAACTCCTTCCACGCAGCTGATATCCCAGAAGAAAGGTTGGTCCCCATGCCTCTGGTAATCTCAGGGTATGACAACCAATCTTCCAAATCCATTGGGTATGTGAATGTGGGAATTGTAATGGGAAATCTGAGTTCCCACATCAAGTTCCATGTAATAGAAAGTGCAACTTCCTATCATTTACTAATAGGAAGAGTATGGATGCACAATCAAGGTTTAGTTCCTTCAACATATCATCAATGCGCCAAGGCGAATGTTAAAGGAACAGAAGTGACCATTAGGGCTACAAAAAGGCCCTTCGCCATCGAGGAAGCTCACTTTGTGGATGCGGCCTTTTATACGGAGTTGGAGGAAGATGCTCGAGTCCTAACAAGAAGAATGGAGGGGGCATGGGTTCCCTCGATCAGAGATAGAATGGGGCCTCTGAACGAGCAAGGCAAAGAAGCCGCGAATAATGAAGGGGTGGGGGCCGAAGAAACCCATCAGGTGATCCCTCGACCCCAAGGTACTACGAAGCAGCTCAAAAACAAAGTAAAGCTTAGAATGGATCCTGTGGAGCATGAGGTCCAACGGCAAAGCGTGCTGAGTCGCTTCTCAGGGGGAATAATCGCTGAGGCTTCGAGAGAAAGGAAGAGGAAGGCCTTGGCAACAGCTACCAACAGGCAATGCAAGAAGGTGATCACTGAGGAGGGGAAGGTGGTATACCGCTTATAACGATGTGAGCGGGCGGCCGAAGAGACCGAGGATGGGGCTGACCCGTTATATGAGTGTTTCTTGATAGATCAACAGGGACAGTGTATGGTGATAGACAACTCCAACATACAGGAGTTCGTGGAGGAGGTCGCCGAAGAACCAGACTACATGGCAAATCAACCGAAGCCCCAGGCACAAGTGTTGGAGCGGTTGAACCTGGCAGAAGAAGGGGAAGACCCAAGGCCCATCTTCATCGCGAAGGATCTCGGTAAGGCGAAGCAAGAAGCCCTGGTTGGGCTAATCCGGGAGTTCATAGATGTCTTTGCGTGGAAGTATACCGAAATGGAAGGGCTAGATGAGGAAGTGAGCTGCCACAAGTTAAACGTGACACCTTCAGCCATCCCGGTAAAACAGGCAACAAGAACTTATAAACCTGAGTTGGATTTGAAGATCAAGGAAGAGGTTCAGCGTTTATTGGCAGCAGGATTCATCAAACCAATACAACATCCCCTGTGGCTATCTAGCATTGTGCCAGTAGGGAAGAAGGACAAGAATCAAATAAGGATCTGTGTGGATTTTAGAGATTTGAACAGGGCTTGCCCCAAAGATGAGTTCCCTCTACCTTCCATCGATAGCTTGATAGATGCCACGGCTGGACATGAGATGTATAGCTTCATGGATGGGTACGTTGGGTACAATCAGATCAAGATGGACCCCGTGGACGCAGAGAAAACGGCATTCAGAACCCCGTTGGGCAATTTCATGTACAAAGTAATGCCGTTTGGACTTAAGAACGCGGGAGCCACTTATCAAAGAACAATGATGGCCATTTTTCACGATTTCCTCCACAAATTTGTAGAATTCTATGTGGATGATTTGGTCATCAAATCGAAGAAGGAGGAGTCCCACCTAAATGACTTAAAGAAGGTGTTTACTCGATGTAGGAAGTATAAACTAAGGATGAACCCATTGAAGTGCGTCTTCGGAGTAACATGTGGGAAGTTTCTAGGCTTTGTGGTTGATCGACAAGGGGTGCAGATGGACCAGGATAAACAACGCGCGATCTTAGAAATGCCGTACCCAAGAACGGCGAAGGAGCTGAAAAGTTTCCTCGGTAAAGTCTCCTACCTTAGAAGATTTGTACCAGGATTGGCCGAGGTAACACACCCGTTGATGCAACTGCTGCGAAAGAACACAAAGTTCAGGTGGGAAAAGGATCACCAGGAGTCCCTCGATGAGTTGAAGAAACTGCTCGTGTCACCACAAATCATGGTTCCTCCACAGGCAGGAGCACCGTTGCAGCTATACCTCACCTCCACTACAAGGTCCGTTGGAGCTTTGCTGGCACAGGAGATCGACGGACAAGAACGGCCAGTGTATTACCTCAGTAGAATCATACATGGGCCGGAGATTAGATATAGCAGCCTAGAAAGGCATTGTTTGGCCTTAGTCTTTGTAGCACAAAAACTTAGACATTATATGCTGTCTTTTACAATTCATATTGTAACTAGATGTGATCCTATTAAGTACTTGTTGGCTAGAACTATCTTGATTGGCAGGGCAGCTAGGTGGTTCCTTATTCTCTCCGAATATGATTTAAAGTGTGTGGTTCCTCGTGCTATCAAGAGCCAGGCGTATGCTGATCTGTTGGCAATCTTTCCATCAGGAACGTTTGAACCACCTAAAGAAGACATTCCGGGAGACGACTTACAAGCCAACTATCTGGACACAACCGATGAGGAATGGACGATGCAGTTCGATGGGTCTTCGGCTGAAAAAAAAGGAGGGGCAGGGGTCATCCTTTCAAAAGGAACGGAGGAAATTTGCCTTTCCTACAAACTAGATTTCCCTTGCTCCAATAACGAAGCAGAATACGAAGCGTTGGTGCTAGGGTTGCTGGAGGCTCTTCGAAGGGGAATTCGTTCACTCTGCATCAAGGGTGATTCGAACTTAGTAATTCAGCAAGTTAATGGAGAATATGCGTTGAAGCACATGAATTTGGCACCGTACAGAACGATCATTCAAAGGCTCCTCAGCCAGTTCCATCGGGCCAAAATCAGAAGACATCCCAGAACAATGAACCGACATCCAGACGCTTATGCCACTATTGCTCAAAAGATGGTCATGAGGAGCGATACGACTATTGTTACGATCCAACGAAGAACAGCTCCTTCGGTGATACAGTCAATACTACCGACGGAGGGAGACGCGGGTTGGAGAGGAGAGGTCAGGAAGCAACTGGAGTCTGGCGAAGGAGCTATGGGACTCAGAGAGTTGGCCCAATACTTTACAAACCAGGGAAATCTTTACTTCAGAAATGCAGGGGGATGGTTATCGAGATGCATTGGGCCAGAGGAAGCAGAGCGGAGGTTGAAGAAAACACATGAGGAGCACTGCGAAACAACTGAGATACCTCTTTATAGGAGAATTCAAAGAGAGGGATATTTTTGGCCTAAAATGAAACAGGATGCGGCAGAACTACAACGGAATTGTGATAAGTGTCAGCTATTTTTCGAAGCAGCTGAGTGCCATTTCATTGAAGCCCAAACAGACTGGAGGCGGCCCTATATCGACTTTATTCAGGATGGAATTGTCCCAACGGAGAAATTGGATGCGATGGGGCTAAGGCGAAGGGCCCCGAGGTTCTATATCCAAGAGGGGCAGCTTTATCGAAGGGGGTACTTCAACAGGCCGTTGCGTTGCATTACAAAAGAAGAGGCAACTGAGGTCCTCAAACAAGCCCATGACCCAGCTCACATGGGAGGGGCCAAGTTATATGATCAGCTGATGACGTTGGGGTATTATTGGCCAACGATGGAGAAAGACTCCGCCGAATTTGTCCGAAAATGCAAGGCTTGCCAGCTTCATGGAAATATGATCCATGCCCCATCGGTGGACTTACACTCTCTGGCAACGCCTTATCCTTTCCACACTTGGGCGTTCGACCTCGTGGGGGCGATACATCCTTCGTCGAGGGGTAAGATATGGATACTGGTAGCAACGGAGTGCTTTACAAAATGGGCTGAAGCAATACCACTTAGAAGGGCCACGGCTGGAGTAGTGAGTAGCTTCATCAGAGAGTATATCATTTGCCGTTTTGGGATCCCAAAGGTTATTCTCTCAGATAATGGGACTCCCTTCGTCAACTCAGAAGTAACGATGCTCACAGACAAGTACTCCATTGTTCATCACACTTCAACGGTAGCATACCCGAAGGGGAATGGTCAGGCTGAAGCAACTAACAAAACTCTGGTTAATATCTTGGCTAAAACGATGGAGGACTTTCCAGGATCGTGGGATGACAAGATACCAACAGTGTTGTGGGCCTATCGAACGACGAAGAGGAAGCCCACAGGGTACACTCCGTTCTCCCTTGTCTATGGGGCTGAGGCAATTCTTCCAGTAGAGTTGGAAGTTCCCTCGGCTCGATACGCCTTGCGAAGCAGCATGCTCCCTCAGAACAGGCATGTGCAGTTGGAGGCATTGGATGAACACAGAGACAACGCGATGCAACATTTTCAAATGTATACAAAGCAGCTCTCTAGGGCATATGACAACATGGTAAGACCAAGGAGGTTCGTGGAGGGAGATCTCGTTTTGAAGGCAGCAGTGAAACACATTAGGGGACTTCCTCTGCCAAAGTTCGCAGCCAATTGGGAGGGGCCTTTCATCGTGAACGAAGCTCATGATTCAGGTTATTGCCTAATTTCTAAGTTGGAGGAAGATAGGCCATTCAAAATTAACAATAAATGGCTGAAAGTATATCATGTGTAGACAGTTTGTTTGTACCATCGATGTATTGGGTCTTCTTATTATGAATATACAAGTTTTACTGATGATATGAAATATAGACATTGATATGAAAGCAAGCATAACTCAGAGATAAATTAAACAACGAACATTCTTCCATTCATTAAAGAAGAGAGCATTACAAGCAAAATAGGGAACTACTGCCCAGGAATTACATGAATGAAAGAAAGAAAATATGTACAGGAGTTTTACTATGCTAGGAGAAACCACAGATCCGGGGAAGAGAAAAAATCCCCGGGGAGGCTCGAAGAAGCTGATGCAAACGAATTTTGAGCGTTGACAGCAACCTCTAGCCTGGTTTGCACCTGGGCGCGTTCAATAAGGAGCTTTTCCCGTTTTAGCTTAGCCAAACGCAGAGCTTCTTCGGCTTTCGTTACTTCTTCATCGGCCGATTCCAAAAGAGGTGCCAGCTCGGCTAACTTAACCTCCTCAGCCCGTTGGTCCTCCTGGTACCTTATCAACACTTCCCTCTGGCCGATCAGTTGCTGGTTCTTCAAAGTCTTCAGATGCGTGATAAGCCAGTCAAAACGGAAACCATCACGCCCCAACTCCTTCAGAAAACCTAGAAATTGGTTGAGAAGGGATCTGGTAACACTGGCAGTGGGGGTACTAGCAATTTCAGCAACAACGATCGCCATGCCTTGCAGCCTGTGACTCATCACATGAATATTTGAGCGCAGGCAATCCGGTGTGAAGGTCTCAGGATGGTGATCCACCAATTGTTCAATCACCAGCCGATGGTTGACGGGCATTTGAGGAGATTGCCGAAGCACCATGAGACAGAACGAGTGAGGAGCTAGGTCGGGAAGAGGGACCTCACACCCAGATTCGCTCTCAACTGCAGCACCAGTCGTAGAACCTTGATCATCATGAATAGAATTTTCCGAAGCGTCAGGTTCTCGGAAGGGCGAGCCTACAGGTGAGAGGACTGGGGGCGAATCTCCCCGAGCAACCTGAAAAGAAAAGCCCAAATAAGGTGGAGTTTATTGAAAAAAAACTTAACAAGCGTTTTCGTTGTTAAGTCACCGTTATAAGGTGGAGTTTATGAAAAATCTTAACAAGCGTTTTCGTTGTTAAGTCACCGTTATAAGGTGGAGTTTATGAAAAATCTTAACAAGCGTTTTCGTTGTTAAGTCACCGTTATAAGGTGGAGTTTATGAAAAATCTTAACAAGTATTTTCGTTGTTAAGTCACCGTTATAAGGTGGAGTTTGCGAAAAAAAATCTTAACAAGCGTTTTCGTTGTTAAGTCACCGTTATAAGGTGATGTTTATGAAAAATCTTAACAAGCGTTTTCGTTGTTAAGTCACCGTTATAAGGTGGAGTTTATGAAAAATCTTAACAAGTGTTTTCGTTGTTAAGTCACCGTTATAAGGTGGAGTTTGCGGAAAAAATCTTAACAAGTGTTTTCATTGTTAAGTCACCGTTATAAGGTGGAGTTTTATGGAAAAAAATCTTAACAAGCGTTTTCGTTGTTAAGTCACCGTTATAAGGTGATGTTTATGAAAAATCTTAACAAGCGTTTTCGTTGTTAAGTCACCGTTATAAGGTGGAGTTTATGAAAAATCTTAACAAGTGTTTTCGTTGTTAAGTCACCGTTATAAGGTGGAGTTTGCGGAAAAAATCTTAACAAGTGTTTTCATTGTTAAGTCACCGTTATAAGGTGGAGTTTTATGGAAAAAAATCTTAACAAGTGTTTTCGTTGTTAAGTCACCGTTATAAGGTGGAGTTTTGTGAAAAATCTTAACAAGCGCTTTCGTTGTTAAGTCAACATTATAGGATGGAGATTATGAAAATCTTAACAAAAGATAGGAGGAAAGATATACCTCAGTCACAATGGGAGCATTTGAGGCAGCCACAGGGACAGGAACCGTTGGGGGAGCAATTATTAACCCAGATGCCATAACGGGATCCCTGGACGCAGAAGCCTCCACGCTTGTCCAAACTTGATCACCCGTGTAGGGCACAAGGGCAAGCATATGGGGTTCATCACGAGAGGACACGGAGCCCTCAAACAAAGCCACATCAGGAAGGGGTGTAAACACACCAACCTGGGCCCTCACTACAGGAGTTGATGCAAGATCGGGAGAAAACTGTGCACAAAGCCAAGTGTTAGAAAAGAAGAATGGGCACAGAAAATATGAAGAAATAGCTCGACGTGTTGCTTACCTCAGTTATGGTGCTAAACAAAGGAATGACAGTCGGGGGTCTCATCAACATCGTTCGAAGAAGAATACTTTCCAACAACGAAGACACTTCAACCTGGGGTACCCAAAACATATCACAATTCAGTAAGCCAAATAAGGAAAGAATATGACTGAAAGAACTACAACAAACAAATTACAGATCACATCATACCTCGGGTTCACTCTCCTCAGTAAGTACAAGGGGCAGAGGAACCTCGGATGAGGCCTGTAAATCTGAAGGGACCAAAGGTGTTATCTCGGGAGATGCCACTTCGGGCAGGCTCATCGCTTCAGGCGAGGAAGCACTCGCAGGGTCAACGGCATCACCTCCCGCAATGACATCCCTCGCACGTTGGCTGACTAAACGACGAGAATACGTAAGCCCTGTCATGGGGGAACGGGGAGGAGTCACATCGGTATGAGATACACCGAAGCGTCCCCCCACAAAAGGGCTCACGGGAGGACTGGACGAGTCTGGTTTTTCTATTTCAACCCCCTGCAAAACAGTTGTCAAAGAAAGGGGGCGAGGGATAAGCATACACACAAGCAAAGACAGTCATCCTCAAGCAAAAAGGGGATAATAATTAAGTCAGCAATGCATACCTCCGATTCAGAAGGAGAACGAGAGGGCACAACCACGGGCGAAGTGGGAGGAGTGGCAGCAATTGAGGGGGCAGAGGTTGATTGCACCTCAGGGGTCAGGCGTACTTCAGGAGTCCATTTCTTCTGGGACTTGGTGCCCAGAGTCTTCTTTCTCGAGCTAGCTGCACTAATGCTGACGCCTTGAGGAACCCGGGAACTCTTCCTCTTTTTGGCCGTTGGCTCTGAAGGATCCACCACCACCGTGGGGAAAGCAGCGGGGGAAGGGGCAACGACCGCATGCCGTTGATACTCAGCATGTATTCGGTCCAGTTCTGCCTGGGCCTCCTTCCTCACACGCTCAGCCATCTCAGCAGGCATGGGAGGAGGAACGGATGCTATAGGAAGAGCTGCCACGGGAGTTTGGGGCTTCTGGGACTTCGACTTTGATTTTGATGTCCCACTCTTGGCCGTTCTTGCTTTCTTAGCAAGAGGTTGAGAAGCCCCCTCATCGGTAGTAGCTGCAGCAGAGGGGGCAGCCTTCTTTGCAGCAGCAGTTTTTGACTTAGGCGTGGCAACTGGGACCATGGCACAAAGTGGGGGAAGCTCCTTGGGAGGTGCTTTGTGGGTTGAACTTAGAGGGAACTCTATCCCAAGCACAGAGTTGCCCTTTAGCCCCAACTCTAGGGCAGAAAATGAGCAAACAGGAGGGTACACTGGCTCTTGCTCGATGAACTTAGCAATTTCAGCTAGTTGTCTTGGCCAATATTTGGTGGCAAAAAGAGGGGTCACATCCCCACGCCTAGTAATACTAGGAATGGTGACACGCCCAGCCATTGCTGAGGATATCCCCCACGCAGCAGTTGAAGAAAACAACGAACATGCCTCGGCAAAGGAGACTTTGGGGTTTGACGATTGGAAAACTGGACGTGGCACCCCCTGGTCAAACCCAAACTGACGGCTGCATCGGTTGGGGTTGTAATGCTCGCTCGAGTATCCCCACTCGGTGTATGAGGGCAGATATCCAGGAGAAAGAAGAAGAACTACGGCCAGCGAGGGGTCCTCGATGTCAGGAGAGGGATCCCGTATCATTCGGGCATCAGGATGAAAAAACTTACAAGTGTGAAAAAAGGCCTCTTCTTGATAAGGCCTCATAACGAAGCTCTCAAAACGGTCAATCACTGAAATCAACTCCTTTCGGCTTTGCCTCTTATGGTAAATAAAGGACCGAGGAGGCAGAATTGATTCAGCCGAAGGAGGTCGGTTGGACTTGGCCGCTACGGCAGGAAAGCGGAAGTAAAGAAAGCTAGTCAGAAGCACGCTATTGGCGAAATTGGCTAAGTTATAACGACCAATAGAGCGTTCCATGTCGAATAAAGTCCTGTCTAACCAGGTGTACAAGGATCCCAGGGCAATTGCAGCCAGGGGAAGCTTTATGCCTCGAGCTAGGCGAAGGGACAGGTTGATGAGGTCTCTTCGGGGCTGATCATTAGGCTTGCCCGTCAAAAAGAAACGGGACAAAATCACAAGAATGTAAGCGGCAAGCTCCAACGAAGTACCTTGGCCAGGGGCAGTTGATGAAGAGCTGCCTTCGCTGGAACTCTGGAAGAAATAGTTGATCAGGGGAGAAAAAGTAGCTTTGTTGGAAGAGCCGATGCAGCTTCGGCATATGCGATCCAACTCAGAACGATCCGCAGTCTCTTGAGCATCAAGAGCTTCATCGGTGTAGGGCTCATGGCCTGTTGCATCGAGGCCCAAGAGCTCACACACATCCTCCAGAGTTATGGTAAACTCACCCCAGGCAGCAATGAACGTATGAGTATCCACGTTCCATCGAGAGATCAAGACAGGAAGGGCAGCATTGTTCTTTGAAATGGTGAACTCACCAAACCATTTAGCCCGTTGCAGTCCAATCTTGGTAAGAATATCAGCATAGGAACTCTGCATGTGCGAGTTCCAGGCAGCAAAGTGGGCGGGGGATCCCCCGGGTGCTTCGAAATCAATGTGGGACCATGGAAAGTCCCCTCGCTCTAAGCGAAATCTCAGAGTTCCTTCTGGGGGCAAAAATCCCCACTTAGACACCTCTTCGTCTTCATCACCCAGCAACAGGGCGTCAAACTTGGAGGAAAAGCAAACAGCCTTACAGGCAACAGCAAAGCCATCACCCTCCCCAAAAACGGGAGAGCGACGGTAAAATCTCAGCTGCTCTTGGCGAGCAGCACCCCGGGCGGAGGCAGCAGTGGTGGTGGCAGACGGAACACTGGTGGCAGAAATGGTGGGGTCGCTTGAAGACGCCATGGCAGAAATGGTGCTTGAAGCCGTAACAAAGAAGGTTTTGAGAAAAAAGGGATTGAAGGCAACACTGGAGACGAACGATCACAAGTAGTGATTATAACTCTCTGCAACAATGGCGTATCTACCTCTCTCTCTCTCTTTATAAGAACAGAAGCGATAGTCTGAGGAAAGAAGGTAACAATGAAGTAGGAAAGAAGAAGTAGAAGCAGACCCTTTAGGCCCACGTGGTTAAGGTTCAAAGTATTTTGAAAAAATGGCTGTTGAGACTTTCGAGTTTGGCGTTTAGATTTTCCCACCCTCGCACGTGCACGGCCGCCTGTAATCATTTCACAAGAACACGTGGCACTTCGGGAAGTGCTGTGACAGTTGAAAAGACAGCGCACGTCACTAATGAAATGATGCATAGAGAACAGGAAGCGTTGCCTTGCTCAGCAAGTTTGAGTTTTGGCGCCAATCTCCTTGTCAGACTTACCCAACGGAGCCACAACGAAGAAGATGTTCCAACGGTTACACAAAGAAAAATCCATCAAGATGAGCCATTTCGTGCAGACATTTCTTGTCCCAATAAATCTCTCCACGAGGGGGCAAATGTAGAGGGGGCTTGCAGCTCAGCATGGCAACTCAAGCGTGACACCTTGGTGAGGCAGCTCAGCGTGGCAACTCATATTTTAGCTTGTGGTTTTAATCACATCGTACTTTCATTATTGATTTCTGTAAGCTTTAACGATTGTAATGACGTAACGATAATAATGGAAGGGTTTGTATGAGGTCAAACGGTACTCGCGAGAGACCAGGCTTGGCAGGGCCTGGGAGAGCTTTCATGCTCTATCGAATGACCTCACTGTGGGAACTTTAGAGGGACCTGGTTTGGAGGATTGAGAAGTAAGGCACCGTTGGGGCTTGTCCTGACCATCTTAGATACACCTGGTAAAGCACCGAAGGACCCTGACCGTGGAACCTCAAGCGGAGCAGCTTGGAGTTCTATCGGGCATTAAGTTATGGACCAAACAACCCTATACTTAAAGTCACATCTACTATGGGTGATGTCACTAGCCATCTAAACGTTTGTCAGACATACACTTGAGTAAACCGCTGTGGTATTCGGGGCTGTCAGGTAGTTGGTGAACCACCTCTGCGACAACAAACCCCTGACACACAGTGGATAGGCAAAAGGCATGTCTTGGCATTTAATGTTTATGACGTGGAGACAACTAGTGCATCAGGCATTTAATGTTGTGACATAAAGTATGAGGGATGTCTTTCATACTCTTTAATGACTGAGTTGCCTCGGGGGTGGTGTGGGGGGCTATTTAAGGACCCCAACCACCTTTGAGGAGAGGATGATCTTTTTTGGAGAATTAAGAAAAAGAGTCATTGCAAACTAGAGAGTTCACTAACTCACCATTGTCATTTATTGCGAAGCTTTTAATATTTGACAGAGATTCTTGAGGGAGTTTGGTGTGTTGCTACCTGCCTACCAGGATGTACCTAGGGTGCTTATTTTCCCTCTCCCTCTAGCTAAGTCACTTCTAAAGTTCATTATTATTCCCTGAGTCATACACGAGAGGCTTTGTGAGTTTAAACTGAGTCCATCTTCATTGAGTTTTGTGTGTGTGTTTCCTATAATTAGTCTAGGGTGTTGGCTAATTTAACCCGTGGTTACCATACTCAATAGGGGTTACGCCTCCACATATATAATCTAAAGTACCCTCTTACACACTTCAACTTCTTACTTATCTAATTACCCCATCCTTCGAATCAATCTAATTAGATGTCTTAACCAAACCATTTCACTAAGGACTAAAGGGATGACATTTATAACGTGGAACTACTCATTAAATCGAAACTTTATAAATAAAGAGGTATATTAACAAAAGGTTCTTAAGTTGTCACTCTTAGCCGTCTTTAAACTCCATGCATGGGACGTCTTATAAATGAAATCCAAACAAGGACCCCCCCCCCTCGATACACTTCCGTTTATAGAGGGTAGTCGTTAAGACAATAATTAGTTAAGAATTCATTAGGGTGAATTAAATTAAGAGATTAAGTGAATTAAATATCCAACATTTATTATCCAACCACAATGCATTCAACACAAGCCACTATAACCATAAACCAACAAGCCAACACATGTTTATCTTGTAACCTAAATTTGTCTACTTGATTAATTCATTTTTAACATGGTAAAAGTCGTTAAGGGTTTACATTGAATTCTTACACGATTAAGTCAAATTCTGAATTTAAAGAAACCTAATCCAACAAACAGGATTCTATTCACATTTCAAGAGTATAAACGTAGGCTAATCACTAATAATGATTCCTCATAAGTAACTAGGCTATAAATATAAATTATCATGCTTAAAATCTCATTAATTAGATATTTATTACCAAACGTACTTCTCAATATGCTAAAGGTACAACCCTATTAAGCACATACATTTCAGTACTTAATTAAGCCTTAATTATGTCCAAATTACTCCTCATACTTTCCAATTAACATAAATCCAAGATTTAACCTCAATCCCTAAACGTCAATTTATTACCAAGGGTTCAATATCCTATTTCTCACATCAACTAGGGTAAATACTTAATATATAACATGTAAGGATAACCAATATCAACTAAATAAGAATATGCAATAAGATTGCAATCCTTAAGGTATCCAACACATTTTAATTCTCCAACTAGTGTTTCGTTGAAATTTACATGTGTAGATATAAAAGGAGAGGAGTAGTTAACAACTTGCCTCAAAAGATGAACTAAAACTTGATTTGAGATGAAAAGATGTAGTCTTGAAAGTGCTAGGCTTGAATTCCTCTTAAAAACTTGTAAAACTTGATTTGATTGCTTGGAAAACTCCCACAGCTTTGAAAATTCTTTTTGATTTGATTGAGGGAAGAAGGTTGTTTGGAAAAGGGTTTAGAGAGTTCTAAGATTTCTTTGTGAAGAAGACAACATAAAATAAGGGCTGATGTGTGAAAATTGAGGCTTAAAAATGTATAAGAAGCAAAACATAACAAGTCAGTGCTACCAACAAGGCGGAGGTCTTGTGTGGCGGTTACAATCCTTAATAAACCCCACACTTCAAAACCCTACTTGTTTCCCAAGAAATGCGTAAGTACCCTTTAACCCCCAAGCCTTTATAAAAATTCCCCATGAGTCTAAATCAATTTCTAACTTGTTATAATTATAAAATTAATTCCAATCTTTCTAATGTTTAAACTTTAGCCCATAAAACTTTATCTATTTACCGAATAAACTCTATAGTTCCAAAGTAACTCATTTTAACTTTAAATCCTCGTAAATGATTTTGAATTCTCATTTTCAGTTATATAATTTACCGAAGTTATCATATAATTAATTAAAATTACTCTGAATTAATTAATTATTAATCCTCTTAAAAATACGGGGTATAACAACCTCTTAAATAAAGTGCTCCTTTAGGATGCAAAAGAAAAAAGGAGAGGTAGTTAAAATATAATGATGTGATGAAGTAGTTGGCCATGACATCATCATTCTGGAAGCCTCTCAAAATATCTATTAGAGAAGAATACAATGAGGAAAGAAGCCTCTCAAAATGTCTCTTCTATTATTATATCGTAGAATCAATTATCAATGTCTAGTTACCAATGAAGAAAGAAGCCTATATATAACTCCTATTACACCCAAGTAACTTGGTACAACCAAGTAAGAACGAAGTACCACTAAAACATAATACAACAAAACTAAATTTTTAAAAGGATATATATAACCGACAATATTATCTACCCTCCTTAGAAAAAATTGTCCTCGAGTTGAAGTAAGAGGGTTGTTCCTACTGAGTTTGAAAAAATACTTCTTTTTCCTCTTCATCTTTTCATCAAATATCTTCTAGGCATCACACTAATCACATTCCACTGTTAATTGGACCTCTTCTTTCATAGAAACAATCCCTACTTCAACGGGTCCATATGCAACACCATCAACAACTTAAATGGCAATCATATCATCCAAAACTTGGTTATGTAGTACACTTTTTTCCTCTAGCCCTTGCTTCCATGTCAACCACTTGTTAAGGGAAATCTTGGACAATTCAAAACTCCGTAGCATCCTCTTTCTTCTCATCCAAAAATCTAACACGTTTTATCAAACACAATTTTCTCTATCCTTGAACCAGTGTCGTCAATCCTCTTTAGCAATTTAAGATTCATCAAATTTGGGTTGGGCTTCAAACGGAAGTTCCACGACACAATCATCTTCATCTTCATCGATTTCATATTCATTGAATGTTGGATGAGATTGATGGATTTCATAATTATAAAACAATAGAGTTGGTTCAACTTCTTCCTCAATTTCATTGCACCACACAATTCTTCATCAAAGAGGAAGGTCATGATTCTTAAACAGTTCTTGAAGTTCTTAAAATGGAGTTTCATCTTCAGATCCAACATCAACTCGAAGTGTGCGAAATTTAGCCGATGCAAACCAATGCTCAAATCATGGTTTTCCTCCAATAATTGATTTCTGGATGTATTGAGAACTCTTCCATGCCGAAAAGCTAGAACAAATATTTGAGAGACGATGCTAGTGGCATCATAATCATAGAAAATTGAGTTAAATTTATTAAGGGGCATTCGGTGGTGGGGTAAATTCGTTAACTATGCTCCTGGTACAAAATCAAATCAATAGCATGGTGAATGTCACGCAGTTGTGGAAGCCCCTCTCGAGGCAAATTCACATTCAAAAAAGACTTTGGAGAGTGTATTAATAAGTACAAAACACATCCCCCCCTCCGGTATATTGGATATCAGGGTAGAGAACAAAACTAGAGAGCTCGATAAAGGGGCCTTCCTCATGCTTAAGTTGTAACTTTATCCCCTCGTTATTGTCGAGAAAGGAATAAGTGTTGTTCCTCTCGTGATGCATAATGTCCTTATCATTAAGTCGAGGTCGGCCAAAAAGAAGGTGACCAATGGTCATAGCAACAACGGTGCGGAGGAGCTCGTTCACATAGGGTCCAATAGTGAAAGGAAAACAAAACTGTCTGTTCGGGATGAGTTGGGGTCCACCCCCGTTCACCCAATACGAAAAACACGCTACGTTTCTATGTAATCCTAGTTTTCTACTATCTCTTGGGAGACGAGATTGCCACTTGAGTCGCTATCAATAATGATGGTGCCAATTTTCCTTTGGACACGCTCCATGTTAAGAAAAGCTGCGGCGTAGTTAATCGGATTTTGGAGTTGTCATAATAGGGGCCGTTAGGATTTGTCATAATAAGGCCAATCTGATATTGGTATGTGGGTGGCCCGTGGATTTGGTTATTATTTGCTGTCACAATCTGGCTTGAACGTTGCGTAATGTAAATCATTGTATCCAAATAGACGCGGTAGGATGACAAGTCCCGCGAGGGGTTTAGAGTGGTTGTCAAGTTCAACATTGTTGGTAGGAGGTTGATTTTGGTGAGGTCAATCTGGGAGATGAGATAACTATTTCGGAGTGGGTTGCATGGGAGGAGGGGTTAGGTTTTTGTCCATCACATGAAGGGAAATGGTGGCTTGAGGTTACGATACTAGAGAAAGGGTGTGCTACCCCTTGGAGCTTTTATTCGGCAAAGAGGATGGGTTGTTTAAAGTAGTCCCTTAGAGGGAGCTTTTGTGGGTTGACTAGAATTTGGGGAGTGCTAATGGTTATCGGTGTGGAGAGGAGATGTCTCAGTGGCAGGTGGAGTAGGAGAAGCTTTGTTGAGTGTTGCATTAAGCCATGGAAGCCAGGGGTAATATATGACTGTCTTGGTCTTGGGAAGATGCATGTAATACCCCATATTTTTATTTAGTAATATTTAGTGTCAATTAATGTGAATCATTATTACGTGTGTGATATTAAAATAACACGGGAATAGTTTAGGCATTAAATTTGCGTGTTATGTGACATATGTTGTAAATTAATTAATTAGTGAAAATAATTATGTTTGGTTAACTCGTAATATATTTAAGTTGTGTATTTTATTATACATTATGGGGTGTTATCGTTTAGATTGAACTCTAGGATGGTACATTATGGGGTGTATTTTTAGGTATATGTGGTGAGTTTTGGGTCAGGTAGCATTTTGGGCTCATATAAGTGTCCTAAATTAGGCCTTTTATGAACCTACTGGATTTAGGGTTTAAAATTTGCATTAACCCTTATTAAACTAATAACCTTAACCTAATCACAAACTCTAGTAGCAGAGGAGCTTTGGGAGAACTAAGGGGGAATTTCGGGAAGAATTAATATATCACAATGGAGAATCAAATTAAGACTTTTAACCTCCATTATCAGGCAAGACTGTTTAATATGTACTTTATTGATGTTTTGATTGTAGTTATGAATCAATTTGGCATTAAACAGATGCTAGAATGTGATCTAATGATTTAAACACGTGTTAACTTAACTTAGGCTGGTGGTGTTGATTAAGGATTTAAACTTTTTAAATTCGCCATAAATTTGATATTAATGATAAGAACTCATGTAATCTATTGTAAAACGTTTAATGTTGATTATAGAGATCATTCAAATATTTAGAAGAGATTTTGATGATGAGAAAATACATATTAATGAATAAACTTGAATCTGTTAAGGAACTATTATTTAGACATGTAAAAAGTAATGATTTAAGCCCTATTATGAATGATGAATTCTTGTTAGATTATGACGCTATAATGTTAGAATATGATTTAGAAGCATTTAGAGATGATTAGGATATGTTTTTGTGTTGAGGGTTGGGCAGACATTAATGGCGAATTTGAGACCTACAAGTTCGAAATTGGGGTCAGAGATGACACAGGGTTAGAGCAATGTCATTTTGGGTAAGATGCATAGGGAATGGGAGACGTGAATGACTTGATCCATTGGGTATTTAGATATGTGACTACACGATGGTGTGACTACGTATAAATCCCCCCATTATTTTTTGTGTTTATATTCTGAATCCGCTAGTTACGGGACCTATACGGACTTACCGATAGAGGCACGCAAATGTCCTTTAAGGTTGAAAGCCTTCTTGTGGTTTATCAGAAATATACATCTTTTAATTAGTCCAATGACGGACTTGTTTACATGCGGCGTTGTGTCATGCAACTGTACTTATTTTGATATTGTGTATATCTTATTATTCGGGTGATGTGTGGGATTATGCTGAGTTATATCTGTAGAGGGGGCTTGAAGGTAATTTTGAGATTCGAGGTAATTCCACATTAGCAACAGTGTTCTGGGGATTAAGGCTCAGCGTGACAACTTGTATTTTAGCTTGTTGTATTAGTCATATTGTACCGTTGTTTATATTGACTGTAAGCTATAACGGTTGTAATTGTGTAACGAGAATAATAATGAGTTTTAATGTGAGGTCAAACGGTAATCGCGAGAGACCAGGCTTGGCGGGGCCTGGGAGAGCTTTCATGCTCTATCGAATGACCTCACCGTGGGAACTTTAGAGGGACTTGGTTTGGAGGATTGAGAAGTGAGGCACCGCTGGGACTTGTCCGACCATCTTAGATACACCTGGTAAAACAATGAAGGACCCTTACCATGGAACCTCGGGCGAAGCAGCTTGGAGTTCCATCGGGTGTTGAGTTGTGAGCCAAACAACCCTCTACTTAATGTCACATCCACTTTATCTGATGTCACTAACCAGCTAGGCAATGTCAGACTTGTGTAATACCCCGTATTTTCAGGCTATATTAATTTGGGGATTTATTAAATTTAATGTGAGTTAATTATTTAATAAAAATCCGGAAATTAATTATGTTATAATTATTAACGCGACGAGAGTTAGTAATTATATGAAATTTGTTGAATATTACTAATGAGCAAAGTAATATATTATATTGGTTATATTGAATGTCATGAGTGAATTAAATGACAATTTCGGAAATTTAAGTCGGGACGTGCTCGTGTCACGTCGGGACTAAATTTTGATAAATAAAAAGTGTATATTTTATAAGTTGCCCGTATGGTCGTTTTGAGTGCGCCAACGCGTCCGGAAGGGTCGAGATAGTCAGAAAAGTGTACCTGGAAGGGCATTTTGGTCATTTTACATTTTTGGATAATTAAACCCACGAAAATTAGAGGGGCTATATCTGATATTGAGGTTGTCACCTAGGGTTAGAATTCCCAAAACCTAGAACGGCCATTGGAGTAGAGAGGAGAGAGCTCTCAAGCAATTCCAAGGCTCAAAACTCAACGGTTTGCGCCGCCGCCACCACCAACGCGTAGATCGCGAGATGAGGAACGCAACCACACCAAAATCAGCCGTAAACCAGACTTCTGAAAATCCCAGGCAAGTGTTTATCTTGCTTATTTCGTTGGTGCAATTTCCATATTAGTTTAGGAATGATTAAGGATGAAATATATGGAAGAAAACCCAAAATGTGATAGGAATTTGCATGTAGTAAAGACTTAAACCTTATTCTGGAAATCTTTTGTGATGTAAAAGAATAATCCACGAAATTTTGGTGTAATTAAGAAAGGAATTCTGGGGTAAAACAGATTAGAACCATGATTTAGAGATTTTTAGGGTTCTTGAGTTTTAAATGAATTTCGGCATGATTAATCCATGTTTAGTGACGTAAATTGACATGCTTTACGTAGAATGTGTATCATATCATGTTAGGATGTTAGTAGGACAAGATTTTAGACGTTTGGGAATGTAAAACTTGAAATTGGATGAGAATAGGTGTTAGAACCTGTAACTGCAATTCTGCAGAAATCGCAATACCTCCTTGATCGATCGATCGAGCCTAGAGCTTCGATCGATCGAGCCCCAAACCTCGATCGATCGACCCCTCTTGGCAAACTCCTATTTCCCTTTTTAAATGAGTTAAATTCAAATTGTCGTGATATAATTCTTGGGCATTCTTAATAAAATGATTTGGTAGACATGGAGGACCAGTAGGGCATATGAATGAATGATTGGGATCTTTAATATTCGACGAGAATAGTATTTATGGGATATTTACTTTAGGGTTGGTAAATTTATGTATTAAAGGGTGAGGCGCGTAAGAGAGTTACGTTGGAACATAACAATGACACTTACTGAATTTTATACTTGGGAGGATAGGGTCCACGAGTGTCACGTAATGGGTTGGAGAAACCCTTCGAGTTAAGGTTAGCGACGAACCTTTATAAGGAATACTTAATGTGAAAAGTAAGGATAAATATTGTAATTATGGGTGATGAGAGAAACCTATATTGATATGATAACAAGTGGTATATTTATATGGTTGTGTATGCATACATTATATACGTGTGAAACCATGCCCGCGCTACTTGCTATCCCTGAGGTTACCGCGCTGGGACGATCTTATCCTGTGTTGCCTTATGGGGGATATTGAGTCGTACCCTAGGAGATAGATATCCTTGGTACAGGCTATCGGAATGATAGTTCAGACGGTCCTAAGAGACGTGAGGGTATGTACTGACCTCTTAGAGACTTGGAATCTATGCTTCGCCTCAATCTTGTTTGTGTATATATGTTGATACAGTTCGAGAGTGATTCCGAACTTGTATATCCCTTAGTGTGAGCGATACGGGGATTGGATAGCAGAGTATGCCTGCACCATAGTTTTATTTGGGGTGCCGTTATATATATATTACGCGAGTAGTTAATATATATACGAAATTATGAGATTTGGAACTGCCTACTGTGATTTGGTAAGTTGGACATAGTTGATGACTAAAATTGTAAATACTTGGTTGAAAAGTATAATATGACAGTGGGAAACTTTATAAATTATTGAAGCTAAAACGAGAGTTGTGCTACTAAATGGGAAGTATCTTTTTTAAACAATGATATTGTTCGGTTTCGAAATCTTAAGAGTAATTTAAGATAAGCTAAATTTTTGGGAAGGTTAGTGCGAAAATGATAGGATAAACCGTTGGGAAGGGTAGTGCGATTGGACTGCACATTAGAAGAGAGGTGAGAATTTCTAAAGAGAGTGTCACACTAATATGTTGTTGCATTGGCCTGTATCAATTTAAATACTTGCTAAACGAATTTTTAAATCATACACACTATCGGGCTCTGACCTGTTTCTTTTTCTCTCTCTCTCTTGTATATATATGTATGTATCACAGGTACCCAGCCACAGGGGCGTCTTGCTTAGGATCCCTTGGAAGGAACGCGCTGCAGCTTAGGTGGGAGTTGCAGGTCTCTTGATTAGACGACTTCGTTCATTCGGATCCACTCTTAGTACTTTCATTTAGTTGGGCATGTGTAGCTCTTTCCATTATTCCGTTGTTATGGAACATTTGTATTTCAGTTATTTCCAGTACTGTTACTAAGGGATTTATTCAGTTTGGATGTGTAACCTTAGATTTCGTATGTTGACATTCGATTGACGAATGTTTTAAATTAATTGGATTATGTTGCAGAATTGATGTGGTGTGATTATTACTTTTTGAATGTTGTTAATAAAATAAATAAATAATTTTTCTTTAAATAAAATTAGGAAAGTTATGTATGAAAATTGTTTTGACACTTAGCGTAATTAATTAGGGTGTTAAATTGGAAAAATTTATTTTTATCGACAGTGATGCTGAGAATGAACCAACTGTTCACCTTGATTTAATTTAATAAAGGAGTGATCGCCCGGTATTTAATTAGGCGGGGTGTCCCAGGTGGTATCAGAGCATCAGGTTCTAGTGTCCATAGGATCTGTACGGCTTATTCCGCTTTCAGCTTAACGTTATTACTATAGAGCCCTATTTATAGGATTGTTGTACTCTTGCTTTTACGTTTAAGTCTTCAGCTATTTGAGATTTGATAATAACTGTAGACTAATAAACTTTTTCACGTTTCAGATGCCTCCGAGACGTGCTCCGAAGGATAGCCGTGCCCAGGCCCAGGCTGTTGAGTAAACCATCGTGGTATTTGGGGCTGTCAGACAGTTGGTGAGCCACCTCTGTGACAACAACCCCCTGATACACAGTGGTTAGGCAAAAGGCATGTCTTGTCATTTAATGTTTATGATGTGGAGACAACTAGTGCATCAGGCATTTAATGTTGTGACATAAAGTATAAGGGATGCCTTTCATAGTCTTTAATGACTGAGTTGTCTCGGGGATGGTGTGGGGGCTATTTAAGGACCCCAACCACCCTTGAGGAGAGATGATCTTTTGAGAGTTTAAGAAGTTATTACTAGAGAGAAGACACATCAAAGAGAATTATTACAAACCAGAGGTCTTATTCACTCGCCATTGTCATTTATTACGAAGCTTTTAATACGTGACAGAGATTCTTGAGAGTGTTTGGTGTGTTTGCCAGCCTACCAAGGTGTATCTAGGGTGCTTACTTCTCTCTCCCTCTAGCTAAGTTACTTCTAAGTTCATTACTACCTTCTGAGTTATGCACGAGAGATTTGTGAGTTTAAACTGAGTCTTATCTTCATTAGATTTGTGTTTGCATGTTCTATCACTAATCCAAGGTTTTGGCTAATTAACTTATCATTACTATACTTCAAAGGGGTTACGCCTCCATTTTATCTAAAGTACCCTCTTACATTTGGCGACTCTACTGGGGAGGCATTCTTCTAAGTAGGGAGTATGGCGCAAGATAATGTTAATCGAAGGCTCAACTTTGATGACGTCCAACACAACGAAGAACAAGCTGCGAGAGAACTGGAGGCTCTAAGGGATGAGGTTCCTCGAATAGAGGTACCTCCAGTTCAGGCGATGACAGGCGCTCCAGGGGTGACACAAGCTTCCACGAGTGCAGGGTTGGGACCCACTCAGGTGGCGCTCCTCATGAGTAAGTTTTATGAGTTTTTGCAAACTCCGGTAGCATCCACAATGCTGGGAGGATTGGAAGCCAATGCCTTCGTAACACCAGGGGCAGTCCCTACGGTCCCACCAGGTGCAGGTGTAGCGGGAATGGTCCCAGCAAGCATGCCTTCTGTTGTGAATCCAGCCGTGGGAACCTCAGGAGTTTCAACTGCCCCAACTATGACAATTGCTCCAGCTGCAACGGGCACTCAGCCCATGGTCCCGTTGGTTGTTACCCCAGTAGCATCACCCGTGGAGGAAATGAGGAAGGAGATGCAGAAAGAGATGCTGAAGTTCATAAAGGCTTCCTCGCAATCTGCTGGCGAGGTAGCTTCGGTTTATGATGACTTTCGAACACCGTATCCTCAGGAATACCACGATGAGCCCTATCCAAAGGACTATATTCCTTCTATCTTTGAAAAATACATAGGGAAAGGTGGGAACCCGAAGGAGAATATTAAGCGCTTTGTCGAACACTTGGGAGCGCATTGCAATAATAAGAAACTTAGGTTGAGGGAGTTTTCCAAATCCTTAACCGATAAAGCATATACCTGGTGTTCCCATTTGGCTCATAACAGCGTCTCTACATGGGAGGAGATGCACGTGTTGTTTGTCCAGAAGTTCTTTCTGGCAAAAGATGAGTTCACTTTGACCCAACTGGGTAGGGATAAGCAACGACCTGGGGAAGAAGTGGTGGCCTATGTTCGAAGGTTTAGGGAAAGATCTCTCGACGTGAGGGAGGAGGCCAAAGAATCCAAGTTATTGCAGATCTGCGCTGAGGGACTGCTTTCTGAGTATATCTGCCATCTTATCAATGAGACGCGCGAGGGGACTTTTGCGGCGTTCTTAAAAGCAGCGAGTAATATCTCCTTGGTGGTACGGCCCAACCCGGTGGTGGTGCCCATGATGTATAGGCAGCCGATGCAACCCGCGGGGGGGGGGGGGGGGGGGGGGAGGTCTCAGCCCCCACGGGTAGGGTACACCGAGGGGGGAGATAGGGGCAAGGCACCGAAGAAGGACAATAAGAGGAAGTTTGGAAGGGACAGGGAGGACCCACCACCATTGCCATGTACGGTGGAAGAAGCTGTCAGCTGTTACAACGCGATGGTCCAAGGGGGAACAGTCTATGAGCCAAAGGACATTCCCGATGCGGCAACGAAGGCGGACCCAAAGTAGTGCCAGGTTCATCGGAGGATCCAACATCCAACCGAGAGCTGTTTTACACCGAGAAGAATCATCGACAAGTACGTGAAGGCAGGGACGTTGCAAATCCCTCCACAGAACGTCAACAACAACCCACTGCCAGCACATGAGGCCAATCTCGTGGTAGCCTATGATCAAGAGGCTGAGAGAGGAGAAAGAGAGTCAACGACGAAGCAAGAAGAGTACGAAGAGGCGCTGGAAGATTGTATGAGGGGAATAGCTAATGTAGTGTTGACTTATGACGAAGCAAGCGCCAAGGATGTGGAGGGTGTATACGGTGCTAAAGGTGAGGAAGTAACCCAGTTCTAGAATACTGTGCAGTTTCGAAATCCTCAAATTTCACCTGGTTCTTCGACCAAGTGGGGATACCGAAGGAGAGTAGGTTGGAGATAACGCAGGCAATACTCGATATTGCGAGGAAGAACGCAGTCCCTTCATTGAGATGGAAGGGACCCATGACCAGGTTGGTGAGAAGGTTTTTGTCAGAGGTAACCTTCAGCGATGCAGAGAGGGCTGTAAGGTTCCCTCATAACAGGCCGTTATATGTGACCGCTAGCGTCAACGGAGTTAGCTTTGCAAGGACTTTTATGGATGGGGGAGCCTCCATCAATATCATTCTAATCAACTCTTTCCACGCAGCCAATGTTCCAGAAGAAAGGTTGGTCCCCATGCCTTTGGTAATTTCGGGGTATGATAACCAATCTTCCAAATCCATTGGGTACGTTAATGTTGGGATTGTAATGGGAAATCTGAGTTCCCATGTCAAGTTCCACGTGATAGAGAGTACAATTTCCTACCATCTGCTGATAGGAAGAGTATGGGTGCACAACCAAGGGTTAGTTCCCTCAACGTACCACCAATGTGCTAAAGCGAATATCAAGGGAACAGAGGTGACCATTAGGGCTACGAAGAGGCCCTTCGCTGTTGAGGAGGCTCACTTGGTGGACGCAGCATTTTACACAGAGTTAGAGGAAGATGTCCGGGTCCTAACGAGAAGAATGGAGGGAGCATGGGTTCCCTCGATCAGCGAAAGGATGGGGCCCTTGAATGGGCAGAAGAAGGAGGTCGCGAGCAGCACAAGGGAAATAGCCGAAGAAGCTCACCAGGTGGTCCCTCGGCCCCAAAGCATTTCGAAGCAACTTAAAGACAGAATGAGGCTCAGAGTGGATCCGATGGAGCATGAGGTCCAACGGCAAAGCGTGTTGAGCCGTTTCTCAGGAGAAAGAGTGACCGAGGCTTCTAGAAAGAAGAAGAGGAAGGCAGTCAACACTACCAGCAGACAATGCAAGAAGGTCGTTACCGAGGAAGGAAAGGTGGTGTATCGATTGTAACGGTGTGAGCGGACGGCTGAGGAAACTGATGATGAGGTTGACCCGATATATGAATGCTTTCTGGTAGATCAACGGGGACAATACATGGTGATTGACAACTCCATTATACAGGAATTGGTGGAGGAAGTCGCTGAGGAACCAGATTACATGACAGATCAACCAAAACCGCAGGCACAGGAACTGGAGCAGTTGAACAGTTAAAAGAAGGGGAAGATCCAAGGCCCATCTTCATCTCGAAAGATCTCAGTAAGGAGAAACGAGAGGCCTTGGTTGAGTTGATTCGGGAGTTTATAGACGTCTTCGCGTGGAAATACACAGAGATGGAGGGGCTGGATGAGGAAGTAAGCTGCCACAAGTTGAACGTAATGCCTTCAGCCATTCTAGTGAAACAAGCGACGAGAACGTACAAGCCTGAGCTAGATTTGAAGATCAAGAAAGAGGTTCAACGCTTATTAACGACAGGGTTCATCACACCGATACAACACCTACTCTGGCTATCCAGTATTGTCCTGGTGGGGACGAAAGACAAAAACCAAATAAGGATCTGCGTAGACTTCAGAGATTTGAATAGAGCTTGCCCCAAAGATGAGTTTCCTCTGCCCTCTATTGATAGCTTGATAGATGCAACGGCAAGTCATGAGATGTACAACTTCTTGGATGGGTATGTAGGGTACAACCGTACAACCATATCAAGATGGACCCCATGGATGCAGAGAAAACAGCGTTCAGAACCCCGTTGGGCAACTTCATCTACAAGGTGATGCCGTTTGGACTTAAGAACGCCGGAGCGACTTACCAGAGAACAATGATGACCATTTTCCATGACTTCATCCACAAATTTGTGGAATTTTATGTGGATGATTTGGTCATCAAATCGTGGAAGGAGGAGTCCCATCTGAGTGATTTGAGGAAGGTGTTTTCTCGTTGCAGGAAGTTTAAGTTGAAGATGAACCCACTGAACTCTGTTTTCGGAGTGACAAGTGGGAAATTCCTAGGCTTTGTGGTTGATCGACAAGGGGTGCAGATGGACGAGGACAAACAGCGGGCGATTTTGGAAATGATATGCCTAAGAACGGCAAAGGAGCTGAAGAGTTTCCTCGGTAAAATATCCTACCTTGGGAGATTTGTGCCCGGATTAGCCGAAATAACACATCCGTTGATGCAGCTGTTGCGAAAGAACACGAAGTTCAAGTGGGAAGAGGTTCACCTGGAGTCTCTCGATGGGCTGAAGAAACTGCTCGTTTCACCACAGACCATGGTTCCCCCAAAGGCAGGAATACCGTTGCAATTGTACCTCACATCCACCACGAGGTCCGTGGGAGCTTTGCTGGCACAAGAGATTGACGGGCAAGAACGACCAGTTTACTATCTCAGCAGGATCATCCATGGGCCAGAAGTCAGATATAGCAACTTAAAAAGGCATTGTTTAGCCTTAGTATTTGTTGCGCAAAAACTTAGGCATTATATGTTGTCTTTTACAATTCATATTGTAACTAGATGTGTTCCTATTAAGTATTTGCTAGTAAGAACGATTTTGATTGGTAGGGCAGCTAGGTGGTTCCTCGCGCAATCAAAAGCCAGGCATACGCTAATCTGTTGGCTATTTTCCCCTCAGGGGCGTTTGAGCCACCCAAAGAAAATATTCCGGGAGACGATTTGCAGGCCAACCACCTAGACGCAACGGATGAGGAATGGACAATGCAGTTCGATGGATCTTCGGCGGAAAAGAAAGGAGTAGCCGGGGTTATTCTCTCAAAATGAATGGAAGAGATTTGCCTTTCCTACAAGTTAGATTTTCCTTGTTTTAACAACGAGGCAGAATATGAAGCATTGGTGTTGGGATTGCTAGAGGCTCTCCGAAGGGGGATCTGTTCACTTTGCATCAAGGGGGATTCAAACTTGGTGGTTCAGCTAGTGAATGGAGAGTATGCGTTGAAACACATAAGCCTGGCACCATACACAATAGTCATTCAGAGGCTCCTCTGCCAGTTCCATCGGGCGAAGATCAAGAGACAGCCCAGAACGATGAATCGTCACCCAGATGCGTATGCCACCATTACCCAGAAAATGGTCATGAGGAGCGATACAACTACTGTCGTGATTCAACGAAGAACAGCTCATTCGATGGTACAGTCAATTCTACCAATGGAAGAGGATGGAGACTGGAGGGGAGAGATTAAGAGGCAACTGGAGGCTGGTGAAGGAACGATGGGGGTCAGAGAATTGGCCCAGTATTTTACAAACCAGGGAAACCTTTACTTCAGAAACGCAGGAGGATGGCTGTCGAGATGCATTAATCCAGAAGAGGCAGAGCAAAGATTGAAGAAAACGCACGAAGCGCACTGCGAAAAAACTGAGATACCCCTCTATCGAAGAATGCAAAGAGGGGTATTTTTGGCCTAAGATGAAACAGGATGCGGTAGAGCTACAACGGAAGTGCGGCAAATGCCAGTTATTCTTTGAAGCATCTGAATGTCACTTCGTGGAGGCTCAGTCTGACTGGAGACAGGCCTATATTGACTTCATTAAAGATGGAGTTGTCCTAACAGAGAAAATTGATGCGATGGGACTCCGGCGAAGGGCCCCGAGATTCTACGTTCAGGAGGGACAGCTTTATCGAAGGGGATACTTCAACAAGCCGTTGCGTTGTATCACGAAGGAAGAAGCAGCTGAGGTCCTCAAACAGGCACACGATCCAGCTCACATAGGAGGGGCCAAGTTATATGACCAGTTGATGATTTTGGGATACTATTGGCCAACGATGGAGAAAGATTCGACGGAGTTCGTCCGAAAGTGCAAGGCTTGCCAACTTCATGGAAATATGATCCATGCCCCGTCAGTGGACTTACACTCCCTGGCAACGCCTTATCCTTTTCACACTTGGGCGTTCGACCTGGTTGGGGCAATACACCCTTCCTCGAGGGGGAAGATATGGATACTAGTAGCAACGGAGTGCTTCACAAAGTGGGCTGAGGCGATACCACTGAAAAGGGCAACAGCGGGGGTGGTGAGCAACTTCATCAGAGAATACATCATATGTCGTTTTGGGATCCTAAAGGTTATCCTTTCAGACAATGGAACCCCTTTCGTCAATTCATAAGTAACGATGCTCACAGACAAATACTCCATTGTCCATCACACTTCGACGGTGGCATACCCAAAGGGAAACGGTCAACCCGAAACGACTAACAAAACTTTGGTCAATATCTTGGCTAAAACGATGGAGGTTTTCCCAGGATCGTGGGATGGCAAGATACCAACCGTTTTAGGGGCCTATCGGACGACTAAGAGGAAGCCCACATAGTATACACCGTTCTCTCTTGTTTATGGGGCCGAGGCGATTCTCCCTGTGGAGTTAGAAGTCCCCTCTGCTCGATATGCTTTGCGAAGTAGCATGCTCCCCCAGAATAGACATGTGCAGTTGGAAGCGTTGGACGAACACAGAGATAATGCGATGCAACACATTCAAATGTATACGAAGCAACTCTCCAGGGCGTATGATAACTTAGTGAGACCTAGGAAGTTCGTGGAGGGAGACCTCGTATTGAAAGCAGTAGTGAAACATATCAGGGGGATTCCTCTACCCAAGTTTGCAGCAAATTGGGAAGGACCTTTCATTGTGAAAGAAGCTCATGACTCAGGTTATTGCTTAATTTCTAAGATGGAAGAAGACAAACCATTCAAAATCAACAATAAATGGTTGAAGGTTTATTATGTGTAAGCAATTATGTTTGGGCCACCGATGTATCTAGCTGATTATGAATATACAAGTTCTTTTTATTATAACTCAAGTAGAGATGAAAGAATTACAGAACTTCACACTTCACAATCTATGCAAACAGTTGTAACACAAAGCAATGGCATGAGAAAATTGATATCTTTCTTCATTCATAAACTTTGAGGCATTACAAAATTGGGAGCTATTGCCTAAGAATTACATGAGAAGAAGAAAAAAATACATATACAAAAAAAAAAACTGATTGGCCTAGGAGGAACCACAGATCTGGGGAGGAGAAAAAATCTCCAAGAAGACCCAAAGAAGCTGTTAAGCAAGACCGTTGGGCATTAACGGAAACCTCCAACCTTGTCTGTGCTTGCGTACGTTCGATAAGGAGCTTTTCTCGTTTTAGCTTCGCCAGACGCAGAGTTTCTTCGAGGCCCTCCACCTCCTTGTCAATAGCTCCCAGAAGAGGTGCTAGCTCGGCCAATTTAGCCTCCTCCGCCCGCTGATCCTCCTGATGTTTCCGCAAGAGTTCCCTTTGGCTATCCAGTCGTTGGCTCTTCAAAGTCTTCAAATGTGTGATAAGCCAATCAAAACGGAAGCCGTCGCGATCTAACTCCCTTAGAAAACCCAGAAATTGGTTAAGGTGGGGTCTGAGTATTGGCAATTTCAGCAATAACGGTGGCCATACCCTGAAGCCTGTAGCTCATAACTGAGATGTTTGAACGAAGGCAATCCACCGTGCATGTTTCAGGATGATGGTTCGCAAGTTGCTCAACTACCAAACGATGGTTGGTAGGCATTTGAGGGGAACGTTGGAGCACCATCAGGTAGAAAGCGTGAGGAGCCAGGTCGGGCAGAGGAAGATCGCACCCAGATTTGTTGTCGGCAGCAGCACCGGTCGTGGAACCTTGGTCATTATGGCTGGATCTTCCGAGACGACAGGTTCCCGATGGGGTGAGCCAACAGGCGAAGGAACTGGTGGAGAATCCTCTCGAGCAACCTGAGAACAGTTAGAGGAAATATGGAGGTTATGGAAAAAATCTTAACAAGTGTTTTCGTTGTTAAGTCACCGATATAGGTGGAGTTTTTGGAAAAATCTTAACAAGTGTTTTCGTTGTTAAGTCACCGATATAAGTGGAGTTTTTGGAAAAATCTTAACAAGTGTTTTCGTTGTTAAGTCACCGATATAGGTGGAGTGTTTGGAAAATCTTAACAAGTGTTTTCGTTGTTAAGTCACCAATATAGGTGGAATTTTTGGAAAAATCTTAACAAGTGTTTTCATTGTTAAGTCACCAATATAGGTGGAGTTTACGAAAAACCTTAACGAGTGTTTTCATTGATTAAGTCACCTACATAGGTGAAGTTTCAGAAACTGAGAAATACAGAGAAATTGGTTTGTACTTCAGCAGCAGTAGGAGCGAGAACGGGAGTCACCACGGGGGCCATAATGGCAGAAAACGTTGGAGGCGGGCTCATTGCCTCAGCAGCTTCAACGGGGCCCTTGGCTGAAGAAGCTTCAACGCTAGGCAAACTTCCCTCGCCAACACAAGGTACTAAAGCCAGCACGGGCGCATCATCATCAGAAGACGTTGGACCTTCAAGAGATGCCCCAACGAGAGCAGTAGCACCATCCTGGGCCTGGGAAGGGAAAAGGCCAATAAGAGCAAAGGGTGGAGAGAGACTTGAAGAAAACTGCAAATGTAAAACCAAGTGTTAGACACAAGGAGTAAACAAAAAAGAATAAGGGGAAGGAATGCATCTAACTTACCCCTGTTATGGCCCCAAAAAGAGGAGCTGCAGTAAGGGGCCTTGACAATGCAGGAGGAATGAGAATGTTAGTTATCAGTAATGCCACTTCCACCTAAAACGGCCCAACATATTAGAAATGATAAACAAAACAATGGGACAAATAAAAGATGTAAGACTTGGCAAGAAATTTACCTGCGGGGAACTCACCTCGACCACAACGAGGGGCAGAGGGACCTCCTGATCCGATTTTAACTCAGAGGAGGCTGCAGTAGTTCCCTTTGGTTGACCAGGCATTTCAGCAGACTCAACGGTAGCAGCCCTCATAGAAGTTTCTTTGGCCCGTTGGGAGGACAATCTCCGTGAGTAGGTAAGGCCTGTCATGGGGGAACGAGGAGGAGTGGTATCAGCTTGAGAGATACCGCAACGCCCCCCCACGAAGCGGCTTACAGGGGGACTGGGAGGATTGGGCCTTTCTTCTCCAACTCCTTGCACCAAAACATTTTCTTATTAACAAATGAGCAGATGCAACACACCTTAAGAGAAGGGGAATAAGAAATCAAGAATGCACACATACCTCAGATCCAGAGGGAGAACGAGAAGGTATAACCACTGGTGAAGATGGCGAGGAGGCATCAGCAGAAAGAGCTGGGGATGGAGGTTTCTCAAGCGTCTGTTTCTTCTGGGTCTTGGTACCCATCGTTTTCTTCCTCGAGCTCGTTGCACCACTAGTTTCAGGTACCCTCGACCTTCTTCTCCTTTTTTCCAGTGGCTCACTGGGATCAACCACGATCGTGGGAAAAGCAGCCGAAGGAGGAACAATGACAGCGCGCCGTTGAAACTCGGCATTTATCCTTGCGACTTCGGCTTTAACCTGCCTCCTCAGCTCTTCAGCCATCTCTGGAGACATGGGAGGGGGAACGGAGGCAATAGGAAACGCCTCCAAGGGGGTTTGTGCTTCAACCTGAGGCTTAGACTTTGAGGACTTGGATTTCTTAGCTTTTTTGGCAGGTCGCTGAGAAGGTCCTTCGCCCGTTGCAGCTTCGGTTGAAGGGTCAACCTGTTTAGGGGCTGCAGCGGCCTTGGACTTCGGGGTGGCAGTGGGAATCATTGGACAATGAAGGGGTAGCTCCTGGGGAGACTCTTTAATCGTTGTACTCGAAGGAAATTCAACCCCAAGCACAGAGTTCCCCTTAAGACCCAATTCAGTAGAAGAAAAAGAAAGGACCGGGGGATATTGAGGGGGGGACTGAATGTACTCACGGATCATTTCCAGCTGCCCCAAATGGAACTTGGTGGCGAAAGAGGTGGATATGTCTCCCTTCCTAGTGGCACTAGGAAGGGTGACTCGCCCATCGATGGTAAACGTCACACCAAGGACCACTGCTGCAGTATAGAAGGTGCAGGCTTCAGCGAAAGTGGCCTTTGCATGGCTATGTTGAAACACAGGTCGAGGGACTCCCTGATCAAACCCGAACTGCCTGCTACATCTATCCGGGTTGTAGGGCTCTGAGGTGTATCCCCATTCAGTATAGGAGGGAAGAAACCCTGGGGTAAATAGAAGCACCACGGCTTGCGAGGGATCTTCTACAGCTGGAATGAACTTGACCATTGTGGCTGCAGAAGGAAAGAAATCCCAACTATGGGCAAACGTAGACTCACTGTATGGCCTCATCACAAAGGAGTCTAGAAGATAAAAAACTTCCATTATCTCCTTTCGACTTTGCTTCTTATGGAAACACAGGAGGCGTGGGGGCTTGATACCTTGGCTCACGGGCAGAGAAATTGACTTGGCGGCAATAGCATGAAAGCGGGTGTAAAGAAAGTCCGTCAGAATAATGGTGTTGGCAAAATTGACCAAGTTATAACGGCTCAGTGATCATGCCATGTCTATGTGGGTTCGATCCAACCAGGTGTAGAGGGACCCTAAGGCGATGGCGGCTAGAGGAAGGTTAACCCCCTGGCCAAACGAATAGAAATATTTATCAGATCCCTCCTGGGCTGATCGTTGGGTTTTCCAGTTAGGAAGAAGCGTGAAAGCAATGCGAGTATGTAGGTTGGTAGTTCCAGGGATGTACCTCTACCTCGGCCCATTACAGCACTGACATCCTGCGGCGTCGGAGCTTCGAAAAAATAGTTGATAAGGGGGGTAAATGTGGCTTTGTTCGAGGAGCCGGTGCAACTGCAGCAGATCCGATCCAGCTCAACTCGATCAGCAGCCTCTTTGGCATCCAGAGCCTCATCGTGGTAGGTGAACTCACCCATGGGCTCAAACCCAAGGAGTTCACAGACGTCCTCCAGTGTAACGGTGAACTCCCTCCACGCAGCAAAAAAGGCGTGATTTGTGATGTTTAATCTGGAAACTAGTACTTGTAACGCCGCGTTGTGCTTAGAGAGGGTGAACTCCCCAAACCAGTAGGCTCGATGAAGCCCAACCTTGGCAAGAGCATCAGCGTAAGAGCTCTGCATATGTGTATGCCAGGCACTGAAATGGGCTGGCGACCCCCCGGGTGCTTCGAAATCAATCTGAGAGTAGGGGAAGTCACCACGGTCCAAACGAAAACGCAGAGTCCCCTCTGGGGGTAGATAGCCCCACTTTGACGAATCCATTTCCTCATCACCCAACAGTAAAGGGTCGAACTTGGATGAGAAGTGGCAAGCCTTGCATGCATCAGAAAATTTATCATCTTCGTCAAAGATGGTCGCCCGACGATAAAAGCGTAGTTGCGCTTGACGAGCAGCGTTCAGGGCAACGGCGCTAGGGGCGACAACGGTGCCAGAAGTAACAGCAGGGGTAGCTGTTGGGGCGCTGGTGGCAGGTGTGGTAGGGGTGCTTGAGGAGGCCATTGCAGACAACGGCGAAGTACGAAAAGCTTGATAAAAGAAGGGTTGGGAATGAAGATGGAGAACCACAACCATGGGTGGTGGCGCAACAGATGAGAAATGGAGGAGAATGAGTAAAGAACTGGACAACAATGGATGTTTTCGCACATATATCTCTCTCTAAGGAATACGGGAGCTTGAAGAAGAAGAAGGAAAGAGAAGGGTTTGAAATAAAAGAGACGTTTGAAGCCTTTTAAACCTTTTAAACCTGTCTTTTGAGTTTCCCACCATCGCACGTGCAGGGCCGCCTATAATCATTTCAAATGGACACGTGACATTTCGAGAAGTGTTTTGACAGCTGAAAAGACAGCGCTACGTCATTTACGAAGTTACACTTGGGGAATAGATTGGGTTGCCTTCTTCAGCAAGATCGAGTTTTGGCGCCAAAATTTTTGTCAGACACATCTAATAACTCCCAACGGAACAGATGTCCCAACGGTTCAAAAAGCTACGATGTCCCCTCGCCACAAGTTCAAACGTCGTTCAAATGATGACTCAGCTACTTCGGGGAGAATTTCTGCTTTTTCGAACATAACGAAGCATTGCAAGGGAGAATTTCACTTACCAAGAATTAAACCGAGTATTTGAGAAGGTTAGTAGGCCTTTCGGGAGAATTTCAAATAATGAAAAGCTAGAACGGTTGAGGCCCAGTATAAGGAAAAAGTGGCGATGCCCCTTCGTCAAAGCGCCAATAAGTCGTAGTGCTTCGGCTCAGGTACATCGGGGAGAATTTTACTTTTTCCCACAGATTATAACGTTGTGGTTCTAACGAAGGAAAGGAGGCCATAATTTTTTCACGCAAAGAAGTTTCATCGGTTTGAGAAGTTTCGTGCATACATTTTTTGTTCCAACAAATCTCTCCACGAAGGGGCAAATGTAGAGGGGGCTTGAAGGTAATTTTGAGATTAGTGGTAATTCCACATTAGCAATAGTGTTCTGGGGATTAAGGCTCAGCGTGGCAGCTCAAGCGAGGCAGCTCAGCGTGACAACTTGTATTTTAGCTTGTTGTATTAGTCATATTGTACCTTTGTTTATATTGACTGTAAGCTATAACGGTTGTAATTGTGTAACGAGAATAATAATGAGTTTTAATGTGAGGTCAAACGGTAATCGCGAGAGACCAGGCTTGGCGGGGCCTGGGAGAGCTTTCATGCTCTATCGAATGACCTCACCGTGGGAACTTTAGAGGGACTTGGTTTGGAGGATTGAGAAGTGAGGCACCGCTGGGACTTGTCCGACCATCTTAGATACACCTGGTAAAACAATGAAGGACCCTTACCGTGGAACCTTGGGCGAAGCAGCTTGGAGTTCCATCGGGCGTTGAGTTGTGAGCCAAACAACCCTC
Source organism: Sambucus nigra (assembly GCA_949130495.1). NCBI lineage: Eukaryota > Viridiplantae > Streptophyta > Magnoliopsida > Dipsacales > Adoxaceae > Sambucus > Sambucus nigra. The sequence continues at coordinate 460,088,002 of OX422211.1, read as the reverse complement.
TACTTAATGTCACATCCACTTTATCTGATGTCACTAACCAGCTAGGCAATGTCAGACTTGCACTTGAGTAAACCACTGTGGTATTTGGGACTGTCAGACAGTTGGTGAGCCACCTCTGTGACAACAGCCCTCTGACACACAGTGGTTAGGCAAAAGACATGTCTTGGCATTTAATGTTTATGATATGGAGACAACTAGTGCATCAGGCATTAAATATTGTGACATGAAGTATGAGGGATGTCTTTCATAGTCTTTAATGACTGAGTTGCCTTGGGGATGGTGTGGGGGCTATTTAAGGACCCCAACCACCCTTGAGGAGAGATGATCTTTTGAGAGTTTAAGAAGTTATTAGTAGAGAGAGAAGACACATCAAAGAGAATTATTACAAACCAGAGGTCTTATTTACTCGCCATTGTCATTTATTACGAAGCTTTTAATACGTGACAGAGATTCTTGAGAGTGTTTGGTGTGTTTGCCTGCCTACCAAGGTGTATCTAGGGTGCTTACTTCTCTCTCTCTCTAGCTAAGTTACTTCTAAGTTCATTACTACCTTCTGAGTTATACACGAGAGATTTGTGAGTTTAAACTGAGTCTTATCTTCATTAGGTTTGTGTTTGCATGTTCTATCACTAATTTATGGTTTTGGCTAATTAATTTATCATTACTATACTTCGAAGGGGTTACGCCTCCATTTTATCTAAAGTACCCTCTTACAATATCCGTAGGCCTTGTTTGATGCGTGGGATAAGGAGGTGGGAAGGGATAATATTATCTCATCCCATGTTTGATGTGGGATGGGATAGGATTTCTATTGGGATAAGTTATCCCATCCCATGTTTAGTGTTGAATGAGATAGGATTTCAAGTGAGATAAGTTATCCCAAGTAAGCATCTTTTTCCACTTTGTGTGGGATAAAACCATCCCTCATAGGAGGTGGGATTATTTTATCCCGTCCGGATGGGTAACTCTTATCCTATCCCACCTCCTTATCCTGCGCATCAAATGGGGCCTTAGTGTATGGATAGGGGTATTGTTATGTTATAGCTGTATGATATATGCTAGCCTACTTTATAGTCTTAGAGTTGGGACCAATATGATATAGTTGAGGTTTGGTGTAGAGCACTCATAGTAGGTTTATTTCACTTATGTTGAGAGGTAGGTATCTTTTGCATGAGAGTGCTGACGGGTTTGCAGGATTATGTAAATAAGTCGCATATTATTACCGTCATGATAAAGTACGCTATTTTTTTGCAACTTTCGAACTTTGACCCATGTGTTTCTTAAAAAAAAAATCTTTTCTAGGTATTCCTAAGTAGGAGCAGCGGTCAGACTTGCTTCATTCAGATTTCTATCTCTCATTCTTTAGTGTAGGCTATTATTTCTTTTCCAGTTATTCTAGTTTGACTTGTTATTTTTTATTCAGAGACATATTTATGAGGCCGGGGTGGTTCCAAGAGTTGTTTATTTTGGTTTTGAGGCTAGTCATTTGATGAGACTTGTTATTATTTTCCGTTCAGTTTATGGAGACATTCTTAGTTATGTGGTTCATGTTGGAGACGTTTATATTTACTTTTATTATTCAGTTTATTCATTTTGTTTTGTGGATGTTTTATATTTATTCATTTATTTATTTACTCATTGACATTGATGCGAAGAATGATATAAAGTGATTGACACTCCCCTACCTTGGGCGTATCGGACTGGTCACCTGACACGTGAACACGAGATTGATACCCAAGAGCACCACCGCTCTGCACTTTGTAAATGCAACCGAAATATTTCACATACATTAGAAGAAATAATCAAAGTATCTCTCAATCTTTCTTATATACTGAGCTCTTTAAAACAAAGTGTAGTGTTCTCACTAATGAGATGAGAGGAGCACTCTATCTAAAGGTTACAATAGAATAAAGTAGAAGCTTCTAAAATATGATGATGTCATGAAACTTCTCAAAATATCTAACAGAGAACATTTTAATAATAGCCCTCGTTACTCATGCTTCTGCATCAGCTTATCTCCACTGTGTATACATCATAATCACTATTCACTACCGAATTTTTGGATATGTGATACTGGCGCATGCAAGAATTTCTTGTTCATATAACTTCGGAAGGACTTAATATCTTCCACACAGCATTTGATGTCCCAATGCAGAAGAGTGTAATACGATTGTTGTTTTGTATCTGCATTTTGTGCATGTCATCACATTTTTTTGAACCATTTCTCTATCTTTTGAGCTTGTAGTTTGCGCATAATCATCTATAGTTTTCAAGCTTGTAGTGCTTTTTGAAGTATTCTTCAGTCAACCTCTGAAGGCCTGCATTTGTGTTGTAGGCACTGCTTTCGTTGTGTTCAGATGAGAGTGTATCAGCCAGAGGTGCTCTAGACTTGTGCATTAATCAGATGAAAAACGTCTTAAGCTCTCAACAGTTGCCTGAGAATGCATCAATGGAAACTATTGGTCGAGCTTATCGTGCCACAGAGACATTTGTTCAGGTAAGCAAGCACTTTTTGTTTGGAAATTGCGAGTAGTATTTTATGTTAATTGTAACAATATGCTACAGTCAACAGATGGAAACACGGGTAATATAGAATATACGTGGCCTTCATGTGCAGGGACTTCTTTTTGCCAAATCACAGCTTAGAAAGCTTTCTGGGGGTAGCGATTTTTCTAATAATTCTGAAAGAAATAGGGAAGCTGATGATGCGTCCTCCGATGCTGGTAGCTCGAGTGTGGGTAGTCAATCGATGGATGAGTTGTCTGAAAATCTATCACAAGCTGACGTGTGGCTAGGACGAGCTGAATTACTGCAAAGCCTTCTGGGATCAGGTATTGCTGCCTCTCTTGATGATATCGCTGATAAGGAATCTTCTGCACATTTACGGGACCGGTTGATACTAGATGAGCGATACAGCATGGCGGTGTATACTTGCAAGAAGTGTAAGGTATATAAAATACGAAGACACCCTTCCATTTTGTTCTTTCCCATGCATCATTTTAGTGATTATAATTTTTATGTCAAACTTCATTCAGATTGATGCTTTTCCTGTGTGGAGTGCATGGGGCCATGCTTTGATTCGGATGGAGCACTATGCACAAGCTCGTGTAAAGTTTAAGTATGTCAAATTCAAATTTCCCTTTAATTTTCTAGTCAAGAAAAGATCTTGCGTTTTTTGAATACCTTTTTTATCTTTGACAGTTTGGGAGAAAAGTGCTCTTTCTTTTCTTTATCTTTATTATTTTTTCCCATTTTATTAACACTCTTTGATGGTGTGTAGGCAAGCTCTTCAATTGTACAAGAGTGACCCTGCACCAGTGATTGTGGAGATCATTAATACTGTTGAAGGAGGTCCACCAGCTGATGTGTCGTCTGTCCGTTCCATGTAAGACAGTATGAAATTTTAATTAAAGTCGCATCTTCTTGGCTAGGAATCATGGACATGTCTGACAAGGCAACGTGTCACTGAAATTTTCTAGCCATTATTGGACATGTCCAGGCGCTTCTTCCCTATTTTCATAATTTTAAGTACAAAATTCTTTAGTTTAAACACATGGTGGACACTTTGTGGATGAAAAACATGACCAAGAAACACTAGGTGTTGAGATACAACTTTTTTTTTGTATGCAAAAGATATATTATTTAGAAACTAAGCGAAATTGATCATAATTAAACTAACACAGTCAGATTTGAATTATGGAATGAGTACGGGAAGATTAATGTTAATTACCTATGTATATTCCTAAATGTCCTTGCTTGTATTCCTAACAATTTTGTTTACTCTGACTTTTAATTCATATTCTTATATGTTTCTCATTACAACATTATAATATTAGAATGAACTTGTCCTAAACAAATATTTTTCATTTATACTTCGTGTCATATACCTAGAAAATACATTATTTTATTTGCATGTCCTCTTCATGTCTATGTCCTACTTTTTAAAATTTTACGTGTCAGATGTGTGTCTATGTCCTTCTTCTATAGCTTCTTGGGGTCCAAAATGTAAATATTTTTCCTCATCTCTTGATTGTGGTTAGCCTTTCCATTACTTCCGTGGCAAAAGTTAAACCTTCTATCATAATCCTACATCACCCTACGACAGCGATCCGGGGTCGAAAGACATAGAACATGTTGAGTTCGTGTGATCTGGACAAGGTTCTAGAAGGCGCGATGCGTGGAGGTCAAGCATCAAGCATTAGGAACGTAGGCGCACCTATGCATGAAAAGGCGTTTTGCCTTTTTTTAATATTTTTTAATTATACCCAGGTTTGCAAAATAATAAAAGCAGAAATAGAAGCATAACTTACATAAAAAAAACATAATCATAAACATTGAATCAAAATTACGAATAAAATAAAACATACCTGTTGCCTTCAACATTATAAACTGATGACATTTCTTAAACATTAACATTTCAACTGTCAGCCTTCAACATTAACATTTCTTTAACTGTTGACATTTCTTAAACATTATAAACATTTCTTAAACCAAGATAGAAATAAGAAACATTACAATGTTTATGGTAAAGAATTTATAAAAACATAAATCATAAAGATTATAAACATTAAATTGTTTATAAACATTACAATGTTTTGGGTTTTCGACAAAATAAGAAACCAAAAGAAAGAAATCAGAGGTAAAGAAAGAAATCAGAGGTAAAGAAAGAAATCGGAAAACTTACCATTTGACAACTCAAATCAGCCTGCCGGAAGTAGGGTTTTTCGGTAAAGGCCGGTCAAAAGTAGGGTTTTAGAGTTTTCGGCCGGAGGTTTTTGGGTTTTAGGGTTTTCGGCAGAAGGAGTTTTGGGAAAAGCAGGTTATGTTTTGTTGTTGTTTTGGAATGGAACGGGTAAACATTGCAATGTTTTTTTTTTAATAGAAGCTTGTTTGTTTTTTAAGTTTGTTAAAAATAGAGATGGAACGGCACCGTTTTTTATTTTTATTTTTTTTTATATATGTTTAATCAACTTAGTACATGGGGAAAAAAAATAATATTTAAAAAAAACCCAGGTAAAACGACATCGTTTTGCTTAATAAAAAAACGCTTTATGCGTGCATTGCGCGCCTATGCCCGCATCACGCCCGTTGACCAACTTAAAAATCGTTGACCATGCATTTTCCCACGCATACCTCTTATGCGTTGCGTTTCTAAAAAGCATCACGCATATGAGCGCATTGGCGCCGCATATGCGCACCTTTTAAACACTGGATCTGGATCTCTAAAAGTGTCATTCTCAATTATGACATTTACTATTTTACTTATGATGCAACTTTAAGATCAATAATTGAATAAATGGGAAGAATATACATTACTAGCATATTATTGAATATAGAGATCATTCTTTTTTCTCAATAAACCCCTTTATATTGGTTTGAGTACACTATTCTTGAAAAATTGCATTATTATAATACTAAAAGAACCCCAAAAATTATTCTAATGTCCCCGTATTCCCAAGTAATGAACCCAACCTAACCCCGTGATGCGTACCAGCTATAGTAGTATCTGCTAAAGCAACCCACGTTCCTAGTAACATTGTCTTATCCAATATTCAATGTTAGTTATTTTAGATATGTAGTTGAAAATACTCACAGCTTGAGTATATTTTAACACTTGTCACTTGATTTATTAAACATTGTAAATTTATTAAAAATCATTTATATTAACATCTAACATTGGCCATGGAATTTATTGACTGGTTTAAAGTGGGTCTTCCTGAATACTCTCTTCTTATCAAGAGTGATGGATTTCTTATTGGCCTTTCGTAATTTTTCATCCACTTATTTTTATACACTCTTGTCCGAAGATATTACTAAGTTCAATTTTAGCTCAAAAAGTTAATAATTAATCACAAAAGTTGGGAAGTCTCGGATTTAAGAAATACTTGTGTTACTATACTTAACAACCTATTAATACCAATGTTATTTTCATTAGGTGTTCTCAAGAAGTGGTCATGTTCAATGTACATATTATTTAATACATGCCACGTGTTTTATTTAGCGTCAAGTCACTAGAGATTGAATATATATAACCCTAAGAGAACAAGGAAACATATGCTTGCTTTGATGGAAGGGAATGCTCTTTTCTCATCCATGATTAGGAAGAATTCAAGGAGCAATAAGTAGAGAATGTAAATCTAATATTTATAATAGATCATTGATTTATCTCTTTTGTTATTTTCCGTAGGACTGTATAATGATAAGAAATAAATGAATGTTAACATGATAAATATAATATGCCTTCAAAGAAATGTAGGTTACGTGCAAAATTATAATATTGTTGATCAAATGTATCCTTTACAACCAATTAGATTGAATTTTAGGGCATATAACCGACTCTTCTTAGATGATGTGGATTTCTTTTGGCTGGGATACTTAAAACTATTGAATATGTATATTTAAAATTAATATAGATTTAATTGATACAGAAGATAATGACATTGATCACAAGTATCCTTTATATCCAACTTGAATGGATTTTAGGTCATATAACTACTTCTTGGATGACATTAATTGGTTTTTACTGGGAGATTTCACACTAAAGTGTATCTTTAAGATACCATCGTAGTAGATGTAGGTCGAATAATATATGTATATATATATATATATATGTGTGTGTGTGTGTGTGTGTGTGTGTGTGTGTGTGTGTGTGTGTGTTAACCACTTGTGTTGGTCATTTCGTTGAATATAACTGATTCAACTTGTAATACAGGTATGAACATTTGGCTAAAAGTGCACCAGCAATCTTGGATGATTCTCTGTCTGCTGATTCCTATCTTAACGTCTTGTACATGCCATCTACATTTCCACGTTCAGAGAGATCCAGGAGATCTCAAGAAGCTGCAAATGATAATTCCATTAACAGATCAGAGTTTGAAGATGGACCGCGCAGCAACCTAGATAGCATTAGATATCTCGAATGCGTTAATTATTTACAAGAAGTAAGCTTCAAATATACCTATTGTGATCTCCATATTGGACTTATCTTTCAATTTTATTAATTGTGACCTTCCATATTCGAAGCATTGGCATTTGATTATAATGTGTATTAGTTCAGCTAGTACTTCTTCCCTCCGTTCGATAGTGGATTAGAATGTTCTTAGCATCTGCATGATTGTCAGGCTTGTAATGTATAAATTTACACTTTGCAGTATGCACGCCAGAATTTGCTTGGTTTTATGTTTAAGCATGGACACTATAAGGATGGTTGCATGTTGTTCTTTCCTCCAAATGCTATTCCTCCACTGCCTCAGCCATCATCGTTGGGCATGGTTACTTCATCTTCATCTTCCCCTCAAAGACCCGATCCTTTGGCAACTGACTACGGGGTGATTGATGATTTATGTGACCTGTGTATTGGTTATGGTGCCATGCCTGTCTTGGAGGAAGTGTTATCATCAAGAATGTCGGCTGAAGCATCACAAGATGACTTGGTCACTCAGTATACAGCAGCAGCACTTGCCCGCATTTGTATATATTGTGAAACTCATAAGAACTTCAATTATCTATACAATTTCCAGGTATACTTGAACCTTTATGTTATAACTCATAATCGATTTTATATTTTATTCAGCTTCACTTCTAGCTTCTACATTATATTGGAACAAATTTTCTCCATGGTTGATTAATAATGACTTGATTATTTAGGTTATCAAGAAGGATCATGTGGCTGCTGGACTTTGCTGTATTCAGTTATTTATGAACTCTTCTTCACAAGAGGAGGCTATAAAACACTTGAAACATGCCAAGGTCAGTCATTACTCCTTTTGAAAATCCTCCTTTGTATTCACAGATGACGCATGCTTTCGATTTTCACCCTATTATTTAAAAATGATAAGATTGCTTCAGAGAGCTCCTCCAGTAGGTGCTTCAGAGCTCTTCCAGTATGACTCTCGGTGTGAGCTGTAAGTCTAAATCTGTTTGGGATACGGTTTTGGAGAGAATGGAGAGGAGGGGATTATTTTTCGAAAGGGGGAGGTTGACTTTGATAAAGAGTATGTTAAGTAGTATGGCCACTTATTTCCTGTCCATCTTGCTTCTGCCATTTTCCGTGAGAAATAGGTTCTTTCTTTCGAGAGGTGGAGTTTAAGTATAATCTTGTAGGCTGGGGAGTGGGGGAGTGTGTTTAGACCCCAAGCGGCCAAACCCTTTTAGGTAAATGGTTGTGGCAGTTTCTATCAAAGGAGGGGGGGCTTTGAAGGAGGGTAGTGGTAGCCAAATTCAGGGGGAGTTTGTGGGGATGGAGAGCTGGACTGTCCAGTGTGCCTCACCTCACAGGGTGGGGTTGTGGAAGCACATCGGGCGAGGATGGGTTGATTTTTGTAGGCTTGTTTTTTATGGTGGGTGACGGAAGTGGTGTTAGAGAATCTGGCGGGATCGAACGGTGACGTCCAGTTGATGATTAGATTCCAGGAGCTATACAGTCTGGCGGTGAACTGGGAGGCGTTGATGGAGGATTATGTGGCTGGTGCGGAGGGAGACGAATCTGAAATCCCGATTTTAGACATCAGTGTTATGATTGGGAGGTGGAGGAAGTGGAGGAATTTATGGAAGCCTTGGAAGTTGAAGGGGGTAGGCATTCCTAATGGGTGAAGGGATGAGTTGTGCTGGTTAGGTAAAAGAGGGGTGCATTCTCGTTAAATTCTTTTTACCACCTTCTAGCTAGAGGGGGGAGGGCTCATTTGTGTGGTATTAAGGTTCCTCTTATACTCCTATAAAAAAAAAGGTTCCTCTTATCGTGGCATTTTTTCTTGGACTGCAACTAGAGGAAATAGTCTAACAATCGACAATTTAAGGAGGAGGAAATAAATGATAATTAAGCATTGTTGTCTATGTAAGTCGAATGGGAAGACAGTGGATCACATCTTGCTGCATCGTGACTATCTGAAGAGATTGTGGGATGTGTTAATTGGTTTCTTTGGTTTGTGTGGGTGATGCTGAAGTCGGCGAAGGGCTTGTTGACGTCTTAGCAGGGTGTCCCGGTGAGTAAGATCATGCGTGATGCGTGGAAGACGGAGCCTCCGTCTCGTGTGGACGATGTGGAGGGAGCAAAACAAGCGATGTTTCGAGAATGTGGAGGCTCCGGCGTATGTGGCTCAAGCATCAATGTTGTCCCTGATGAATTTATGTTGTAAAGCGAGATATTCTAGTTCAATTGTATGGGTTTGCACCTCCTTTGCGACATTTTTTGTATGGGTTTCCACCCCCTTAGGAGGGTTTAGTCTATGCTATTTTTTAATTTAAAAAAAAATTGTGTTCTATTTATAATGTCTACGACCCCATAATATTCCAGAAGAATTTATTATATAAAAGGTACTCGAATTCATATATTAATGTTAAAAATTTGAAAATATTGAAAAAAATTGTTTGAATCAACTTGTAAAAGTTATATATGTAGGCCCAACAGAGGACAAAGGTCCCCAAAAATAAAAATTCAGACTTGAGAAAGAAACATTAGAAGAGAAAAACTGTATTTTTTCATCAATGCCTTGCCTCACGCCTCACCTTGGAGTATCCGGAGCCAATTGCTAAGTTTGTGAGAAATTCCTCGTAGTAGCAACTTTACTCGGGGGTGTCACCAATCGAAAAGGCGGATGTGATGGTGATTTTGTCGCAGCAGTTAAAGGGTATTATTTGGATATTGCTCGAGTGGATTGCGGGTTATATGGTGATGATTTCAGCCTTCATTTATCTTCGGGTCAGTTTCCACCCACAGCCCCACACGGAAATCCATATTTAAACCCTTACTTACGCAGCCCATGTGAACCCGATCTTCCCTTTTTGACCAACTTAATTGGAGCCAGCCCAACTAACTTATTCAATGATCTCCCAGATCTATTGGAATTTTTGGAGGAGAAACAAGGAATCTCGTTCGGGCGAGTCACTTATTTATGTGAACTGGGGAATTAAAGAGACTGAAACGGGACATGGATTTAAAATAAATGGCTCTTTAGGTTTGGGCCCAAAAAGGCCTCATATTGATTTCTTGCTTTAGGATGTCATGGACTTGTCCTAAATTTCTAATTGGTAAGGAATTTTTTTATTTGGGCTGAGAATATGTGACTAAAAACAATTTGGACAACACTTGAAGTGCCCAGTTTTTTCTAAATATTTGTTTCTGTTGCATGGGCATCTGCAATTTTCCCACAACGTCACAATCGAGCTTTCGTCAAGGGGAGAGAGTGATGCAAATGAAAGATTGTGGATATGTGCCACGAGGTCCCAAATTGAAAAGTTTATTTTTATTGTATTTCAATGTTTATTATGAGCAGAATAAGGGAATATTCATTAGGAATATTCTCTAATTAGTTTAGGTATCTTGGGCACCAAGTCATGGGCCTTATATATTGTCTAGTAATCCCTCATTTGAGGTATTTAATGATGAATATGAATTGAAAGATTTTTTCGTGAGTCTAAGTCTTCCATTGCCTTTTCTTTACATTAATAGTTATGTTTCTGCTCATATCTAACTAATATATATACACGAGTGTCTTTTGTCTTGTTCTTGTTTATTTTGTTTGTATTAGATAATTCTGAATATTATAACTAAAAAATCAAGAAATGTGAAAATGGCACAGACTGATTGCATGCTAGATTTCTGCACTGTATATTGAAACATGCGAGACAGTTTATTTTTTAAAAATCAAATCTGCAATAGGAAGTTGCCACACCACGAAAACTTTTCACTTCATGTAATTGGAAGGTGTAGGTCACTCACTATGGCTCAATCCTTCTCTTCATCCGTCATAATGCCCTTAGAAGAGAAATAGAAGGTGTAGGTCACTCACTATGGCTCAATCCTTCTCTTCATCCATCATAATGCCCTTAGAAGAGAAATATACTCCAGAAAACAAACTTGTCCCATCGCAAAACTGCATTTTTTTCAAATTCACAGAATTTATCCTGTCTCAATATGTCAAACACCGTTCTAAGCTTGACTAAATGCTCATCAAGTTAGCGTCTGTACACAACAGTATCGTTGAAAGAAGCCACAACACTCACACCTATAAGAGGCTGCAAAACTTGAGTCATAATTATAATTAAAGTGCTTGGGGCATTAGTAAGCCCAAAGGGTAGCCATTCAAACAGCCATGTTATGTGAGTTGAATGCCGTCTTCCACTCATCACCAGGCCTGATTCGGATTTAATGATATCCACTGCATAAATCAATCATAGAAGAAAATTTAGCTCCGGCAAGCAATCCAGCATATCATCAAGAACCTCATACAAATTCCAGAAGTCTTTGATGCTTCAGGGATGATGTTACAATTTCTGCTCCCATGATTCCTTTTTTCCTCTAATGGAAACCCATAATGCATGCTCCCCTTACAAAGCTACTTCCCTCATCTAGGTTCTGCCATATCTCGGAAAGTTTTGCCAGAAGAACTTTGATCTTAATCAATAGGACTCGTAGCTAAGTCTCCGTGTTTGTTTTGTTAAAACCTCGTCTTCAATTTTATTATGAGATACCTGAAATGTTCTCCTTTTCAAATGATAAAGGAAACTGCTTTGTAACTAGTGATGCAACAAGTGAACTCCAAATAAAATTTATTTACCCATTTACTGCCTGTGTATTATACATATTGGCAAGTTTGTTTTGTGATAATTAACTTTTGTGAAATGCTCTGTCTTTAGAAATGAATACCTGTTTGTTGAATGTCACCAAAGGGGAATATTGAATAAAATTTAGCTTATGCAAGGACTAGCAGTGCTCCGGTTTATTACATAGGCTCGTGCAGATATTTACATTTAATAATCCTCCTCCAGGGTGAACTTTGGCACTGTCTTTGATTTTTGAATTCCCATAACTTCCCTTCCTCCAATTGGTAATTTAAGTTTAATATAAAGTTAAGTTGAAGTTTTATGTGTAATAAAGAAACAATAGTGCTAATATAAGTTTTATGGACATTTCCAGTTGCATTTCTTACTTGTATTAATTTCCCTAATTTCTTATTATCTTTGGTTTGTGGTGTAGATGCATTTTGATGAAGGTTTGTCGGCAAGATACAAAGCTGGGGACTTTACGAAACTTGTCACCAAGGGCATCCGTGGAAAAAGTGCATCTAAAAAGCTTACTGAAGAAGGACTTGTTAAGTTTTCTGCTCGGGTTGCTATCCAGGTAGTGACACGTACATATTACCACTATTAAATTAAAAGAAAAGAAATTTGGCTTCTTAGGTTTAAAAATATTATTTCGGTAGACAAGAGGTTCACAATATAAAATATCACTCTCTCCAAACACGGACTTTTCTAAAAAGGTAGTGTGGTTATGTCACTTCTCCAACACTCCAAACACTTGCCCACCATCTCATGGTATTCTCCATAATTTTGAAGGCCCAAATCTTAATTGCAGGCATGTAATCTACACTTCTTGGATGATTACCAACATGATTAATAAAGATTGAATGTTGATTATGATTTTTATTAGGTGGAAAATAGTCGTATTGTTTCTAAAAATGTAATCAATAGTTCATGTAAATTTGTTAAAGACATTAATTATTTCTTTCAAACAAAAGTACAACAGATCAAAATCTTCCCCTTCTCTTGCAATCATCCAATGGTAATAGCCTATCTTATGATCTATGAACGTCATGCCAAACTTGTCAAAGTTTTTCAGTTACTAACTTTTGTCGCAAGTAAAATGTTTGTTACAAATTTGAAATAGCTTAGACACAGGTTAGATGAAATTCATTATACAGTTTATTACTGATTGCCTATAATTATATCGTAATTGAAAATGGACAGTACACTCTATCCTTTTAATGCAAGGACCTAGATCAAACGATACTCACAGGTCCAATTATGAAGTAGAGATGAAATCCAATATATGCCATCTATCATGGTTCAAAGTCTCGGCCGAGTCAACTCGGAATCAGCTGAGTTGACTCGGTCTCGGTAGGTTGCGAGGTGATTCCGGATCACGATCCGGAAAAGACAAAGGATCATGCAATATCGTTACAACTCGCCGATATATCGGCCGCTCCGAGATGTCGTGCGGGACAAAGAAACTCGGACGTGAGATCAACTTTTTTGCAGAACACCATCTTTTTCTCCTACTAACGTTGGTTGCCATAGCTAATACACCATCTGTAGTCAGAAAAACCCTAGTTTCTGCTAGCCAGAGAAAACCCTAGTTTCTTCGAACAAGCAACTAATTGTCGACTCTCTCCCATCACGTTAAATGTTTAATTTGTTTGTGTTGGTTTACAGCTAGAAAACGAGTGTGAATCCTATATTTCTTTTCTTTTATTTGAAAGGAGCGTGTATGCATTTTAAAGGGAGCGTGTGTATCTAATTTGGTTTACAGCTAATAAACTGTTTTGAGTAAAAAAAGTGTTGCGAGCAAAAAAGGTGTACTGAGTAAAAAAAAGTGTTTTGTTGAAATTAACATTTGTATCATGTTTGTAAAAAACTAAAATTCTAAAAAAACATTTGTATCATGTTTTTAAAAATAAAACATACTAAAAAAAATAACTTTTCCACTTAGAAAAATATCAATTGTAAATTGTATCCTTTTTGTAAAAAAATAACATTTGTATCCTCTATGGTAAAAAAAAAAACATACTTAAAAAATAGCATTGTATCCTTTTTGAAAAAAAATACCCGACTAAAAAACCATTTGTATCCTTTCTGTAAAAAAATAACTGACTAAAAATATAACAATTGTTTCCTCTTTGGGAAAAAAATAACAAAATAAAAAAAATGTTATTTCTACATTTTTTGTAAAAAAATGTTTTAAAAATCATTTTTTTGTACAAATAAACGTTTTGTAGACATTTTTTTGAAAACATTTCTTTGTATATTTTTTTGTACAAAAAATGTATTTTTGTAAAAAAATGCTTTAAAAAACAATTTTTTGTACAAAAAAATGTTATGAAAAGTTTTGTACATAACATTTTTTAAAATTCTTAAAAATATTTAGAATTCCTAAAAATAATGTTTTGTACAAAAAGTTGTTTAGAACTCTTAAAAAAATTTAGAATTTCTAAAAATTCCTAAGAATAATGTTTTGTACAAAAATTGTTTATAATCTGTAAAAATACCTAAAAATAATGATTTGTACAAAAAATGTTTAGAATTCATAAAAATAATGTTTAGAATTTCTAAAAATGTTTATTATGGAATATTGAATTTAACAAGTCCTTCGTGCTTCAATGTAATTAATTGTACAATGCAATGCATATTAAATCATCATTCGGTCAAGAAAAATAATAGGAATGGCGGGTCAAGAAAAAAGAGACAACTCACCCGCCATGTGATCACTAGCTCAAGAATTCAGTTACCAGGTAGGCTTTGCAGCCCTAATAAGAATAGTAGATAAGAGTACCTGTAGTATTTGTGACATTCGGTCTACATGACTCAACCCTGACAGGAGCTCAACTGCTTAACTGAAGAAGTCCAATGGAAGCAAGTGGTATCAGCAACCAGCAACTGTGGCCATTAGAGGCGAATCAGAGGGTTGGTTCCAAGCAAACTTCTGAGTTTGAATCACCAAGCCCTCGTGTGCCCTCTAGCACCACATTGATGGCAAAAAAAATTCCATCACTAGAACGGGATCTTGAACTTGCAGCAGAAGCCAGGTTGAGGTTCACTAAGATTAATGCGACGTCCTCACCGTCTACGGTAGCAAAATGCCTCTCTTGAAGAAGAAGGCATAGGTGATGTGTTTACGATCTGAGTTTTGAGGGAATCAAACTCAGACCATAAACCCATCAAACTGATATGTGCTGCCTATCAAACTGTATCAACAAAAGCGACGATGCATCGGGTGAAAAATCACTGAGAGGCTGATACTGAGCTAGCTCCTCCCACCTGGACTGCAAGTAGCTAAAATAATTCAACTTTAAGATGGGGCATCATTATGCGCATGCACATACATGTAATTTAGAGCCGTCCAGAGGCTAGGCACCGAATTGTAGAACATAAAGATGTAGACCCTCTTTATCGAGTTGAACATCCAACTTAAAATTGTGCTATTGTCAATAAATCCTACGAGGTAAACACGGGATCGTCTACAGCCAGTTTCTCCTCAGTTCCCGACAACCAACCGGATTTCCCTTTCCCACCGATGTAGGGGCGGAGGGAGTAAATTTGTGGACATTCAAGAGCACACTAGTCCCTTGTTGAGACGGTATGATGTGTTGAAGAGAAAACTTACTTTACGCTCCCCAAATCACCCATGATCATGAGAGAGTAGAAGCTGATTGAAAACAGATCTGGGGAAATGCATGAAAATTACTTCGACCCGAAGAACCATGAGCACGAGGTGAATAATCGCCTTAAAATCAGCCAAAGAATGTGGCAAAGCAACCAAGAAACACTGTCGAACATGCCGTTAGCCCAGAAAATAAGAGCACATCTGCTCTGTAACACATCAAAACTGAAATAAAACCCTTGAATGGGTAAAAGATAGGGAAGAACCTCCACCCCCAACCCACCCACCCCAAAAAAAAAAGTTGAAACCCTTAACTGGGATTCGCAGCCTAGTGAGAGAGAAGGGCTTCACGACCTCGAAACAGGAAGAGAGAGTTGCGAACAGGGATGGAGTGACCTAGGGCCCATCGCACCTTCCAGCAGGAGAGAGAGCTCCTTTCGTGGCTGCATCTGTCCTAGGGAAGATCGATGGCTGCGATGGAGAGGAATGGAGGATGACTGGGATGTAATTAGGGAGAGAGGCTACGTTAAGTGGAGAAGCCGTAGGTTAGACTGATGAGGTGAGAGAGAGAGAGAGGTTGTAGAAAGAGAAAGTTAGGGTTTGGCTTTGATGCCTTGATGAATTTTGTGAAATGATTGCATTTATATCAACTATGAAGTTTTACAAGTGTGGTAAGTTAAAGAAAATATATAGGCCAAAAACAAATGACTTCGCCACTAAGGCCCAACACAGAAAGAGCCAACAACTAAAAGGAAAAATATAATGACTAAAATGAGCATGTAATCAAACATTTTCTTTTGGAGGATTGTTTTTTTTTTTTGGGGTGGGGTGGGGGGTGAGGAGTAGGGGTGCGGTAATCTGCGAATTGAACTTTCTAAGCAAATTATTACTGAATACAATATCGAAAAGCATGAAAAGATACCACGTGTTTATGCCTCGTATCTCATTATGCGTTTGTTTTCGAACATGGATTATAAAGTGTTCATGTTGTTGAACCTAGAAACAGGTAGCGTTTTTAGGGATAAAGCTAGGAATTGTGATTGGGGGGGGGGGGGGGGGGGGGGGGGGGCTATAAAACAACTAAGAAAAGTATAAAAGAACACGACAAAAATTGAAACTTGAATATTTTATTGATATGTAATTGGCCGAGTAATACAATTCTCCTCGACGACTTTTCATAGTTTGGAAGTGTTGCTTCATAAACTCATTATCTATGCGATCGAAAACATCTTTCTAATGGTATAATTTTGAGGTGTTTACGAATTTTGTTTTGGACATTATAATTATGAGCAGATATTGAAATTCATAATCTCTCATTTGTTTGAAAACCTTCGAATAATTTTGACATGATTTTCATTTTGACTATCTTCATTTCTTTTTGTAGGGATGTCAATTCTGATATTGAAAAGTCAATTCATCATTAAGTTAATTGTTTTGAAAAATAACTTTTAGAGCTAGTACAAGCAGCAAACCCCGACTTCTGGAGGGGATGAATTTATTAGATAAAATGTCGACGCGGGCTCTGCCAGTTGCTGCGATAAATCATGATAACTCGACCAATAAATTAAACCCTAAATATATCAATTTTAATCTCAATTAAGATAGAAAATAAAAACTCTTACTTCAAATAACATTAAAAAAAAAATTAATTAACAGAACAATTTCATTTCCGATTACCATAAAAATCAAGAAATAACCCTATCACCTTTCATAGGAGGTTTGTAATTTCGTTTCCGATAAAAAAAAAAAAAGGAAGTTTCTGTTCCAATCTCCATAACAAGCAACCATTACTAATAACCTTAACAATTTTCATTTCAATCCCAATTATCGTCATTTAACACTAAATATCCATATTCAAGTGAAAGTTCAATTTAAAGTAAAATTTTATTTAAAAAAAAGAAACAAGAAAATAGTTACGAATAACCATACAATTTCAATTTTAGATTTGACCTTAGAAATTCAGTAAATATTAACCCTAAAAATCTAGTTAAACTTAACCCTAAAAATTACGTAATTATTAACTCCAAAATTATATAATGTTAAAATATCCATTGTCTGGGCATGAATTGGTGGGTGAAAAGTGATAACTGATTCCTAGGGAAAAACAAGGCGTGTTCAGTACCCTAGAAAAAGAAGGAAAAGGGAGAAGAGCTGGTTTGTTATCTAGTGTAATAAGAGTATCTACTGTTATAAAATTTACTTTCAATTGATATATTTAGGTTTAATTTATAGGTCGAGTTATCATGAATCATCGCAGCAACGGGCAGAGCGCGTCAACATTTTATAATATATAAGATATTTAAATATCTATATTAATGAAAGGAAACATATTTTTTCCATAAAATACATTATTAGAGCATTCTTAACACGAAATTAAAAAAATGGATCATACAAAACAAAATTTAATTACTCTTTAACATTAAAAATCATAAATAAAGCAGAATCACCATCACATTTCCTAGCGTGTCGGATGGCGCACATAATACGTGTTTCAACACGACACGCGACTCATGGCTTCCGGGAGAGTGTCCGTGCTTCACAGTTATTCACATATAATATATATATAAATTTGAATAAGTCTAAAATATAATATATTATATATGTACAATATATAGAGGTCGTACTTTGGTGCGATGTCAAGTGCCCTCGCCCCAAGCTAAGGTTGGTCTCAGGTTCGAGACATGGAAGCAGCCTCTCCATATATGTATGGAGGTAAGGCCTGCCGACATCCGCCTATCCCAGATCCTGCAGTTAAGCGGAGTCTTGTGCACTGGGTACGACCCTTTTATTTTATATATGTAGAATATATGTAATGTATATACAAGTACATATGGTTTCATATATACTACATAACACTGTCAATACATACATGATATTTATATATATGTTATACCTCCATGTATATGTATGTGTATAATTTTTATTATGTATTATACATGCAATATCATAATAATGTATGTATATAGTATACACATGTATTTTTATCTATATTGTTTGTTCCTATAAGATATAATATACTCATATTATATATGTATATGTCTAAATAGATATTGTGATGCAAACACCAAAAATTGGATCCAAAGGACGATACAAAACACAAACACAAATTTGAAATTGTATTAACAACCTAAAGAATAATGAGTTTTTAATTACATCATCACCTGTATATACTAGTAGTAATGCTAACTTGGAAAGCATTAAAAGATTAAGATACCCTTCACTTTAATATATCCTGAAGAGGTATAAACCCATTTTATTACATTTAATATTAGCAATTAACAAAACTAAACAATAAAACCTATCTATATCATATTGTATTACGTGTATATGCTTATATATACATGTATATAGGTATAACATAAAACATACGTATATTACAAGTAAATTATACATATATAACATCAAACATTATACATATATAACATCAAACATACGTATATTACAAGTAAATTATACATATATTATATGTCTATGTACAACTAAACAGATGTTATATGTATAATATATACGTACACATGTATGTATAATCCTTTTAATGTGGGTCATATTACAAATGGAGTGAACTTACATGTTAGGTGACTGAATTGGAAATTGTCTCCATTCAAGGGTAACTCCTTCATGTTGACCATTGTTATAAATATATTCTATGTTAGTGATGCGATTCTTTCTTCCTGGTGACATCAACACAAAATAATGTGATATAACTTTGAATGAGTTGCTTTTGATGCTTAATGCGAATAACCATTCAAGTTAAAGTGTGCCAGTCAATTAAGTGGCTCAGAATTTCTTTTGTTCTTTATATTCACCTTGTTGATTTGGTGTGCCACAAATTATGGATTAAACTTGCATGCATCTTCTTTTCTGACGTTGAAGTGTGCCATCTTTGATTTGTATGTCATCTTGAGCTTAGATCTACATGCTTTTTGGATTGTAGGTGGATGTTGTGAGGTCATTTCATGATACTGATGAACCGCAGTGGAAACATTCTCTTTTTGGGAATCCAAATGACCCAGAAACTTTCAGGTACATGATATTTGACTGCTGTTTCTTTTTGTATTACTGATCTTGAGTTTACTGTAAGTCGTGCTAATAGATATGCACGTTGCAGTTTTGCTATTTAGGGCCTTGTTTGTTGCGTTACTAACTCTATGCCCTGTCATTACTTTTTTGAAGTGCGCAACTAAAGATTATTGTGTCCAATGCAGGAGAAGGTGTGAGCTTGCAGAGACTCTTGCTGAGAAGAACTTTGACTTGGCTTTCCAAGTGATCTATGAGTTCAATCTTCCTGGTAGACCATACGTTGTCTGTTTAATCCTTTGCTTCCACCGAGAATTTAGATTTATGAATAATCCTTTTGTTGGAATTGCATTCATTTTCAATCAATATTTTTCCAGCTGTTGATATTTATGCTGGTGTTGCTGCATCACTTGCTGAAAGGAAAAGGGGAGGGCAATTGACTGAATTTTTCAGAAACATTAAAGGCACAATTGATGATGATGATTGGGACCAGGTATTATAATTTAGAGTATTATCTCTTTTTAGTTGTATGCATTTGTAAGGAATGTCTCAAAATGGTGGCAATCACTCATTAGGGAATTGGGAGTATGATTTGAAGTCATGAGTATTGATTTTACTTGATCACTGTATAAGATGAATATGTAAGTTAAGTGTATTAGAGATACAGGTATTCAATGTTTAAGCGTGAATAATTGCAGGAGAGTTATGCTTTTGAGTCCCAAAAAAATCCCCCAAATCATATCCCCAAACAGCAATAAGTATTGTATCTTTTGGTATGGGTCCAGCCAGGGCACAACACTTTATTTCGATTTGGGGGATTTTTTGGGACTCGTAGCACTGCTCATTGAAAAAAGGTAAATCTGTGAACAAGGTTTGTTACACATTCAAAACTGGGGGAAATTATTTGATTAGTTTGTTTACATTAAATTTTGTGAGATTCCCGAATTGGTATATTTTATTTAAGAAACTGTGTAATTAATTTTATAATGAATGTCTCACATTTTGAAAAAGGTTTATCCTATACTGCACCTAAGGCATTAAGTGTTTAAATGTCTGTTGTGTGTTAATTATATCCCTTGCCTCAATACCCCATTTGCTTCACTTCGTATGCAAATTCTTGAATCACGATATTCTGTCTGTAGCAAGTGACTTTCAGAATATGCTCTAAAAATTAATTCCTATGGATTTGTAGGTTTTAGGGGCAGCAATCAATGTGTATGCTAACAAACATAAAGAACGCCCTGACCGCCTCATTGACATGTTAACTAGTAGCCACAGGTAAAGTTTCCATTTTGTACTCTGTCAAGTAATTCAACACAAAAGAAGCAGTGCTCTGCTATATGATTGTTTAGTGATCCTATGATTTGTTTATGTGTGTGAGTGGTGGTGGTGGTGGTGGTGGGGGGGGGGGGGGGGGGGGATGGGATGGGATTAGATGGTGCATGGATTATAATTTCATATCTATATAAATATATTAGGCTAAATTGAGTTTTATAATGCAATTTAAGCCTTACAGGAATTTTAGATATCCAAGTCATCTTGAGTTTCCCTCGACAGGGAAAAGTGTTCCCTGTTTACGAGCTAGTAGATCACTCTTCCCTGGCCATGCCTTCCAGCATAAGGGAGTTATAGGAAATTTTCCAATGTTGCCATCCAGAGTCTGCCTAAGCTCTGTAGTTTTGCCATAAATCACTGAGATTCCTTTTCAAGGAAAAATGATGGGAAACATGAGATTGGCACTGAACTGTGCTGTGAAGACAACTGTGTGTGTGTGTGTGAGAGAGAGAGAGAGAGAGAGAGAGAGAGAGATTTTTGATTGGGTGTTGGGTTGGTTAGAGGGTTGTTTGGGTAAATGGATGTGGGGCCATTTTGGAACAATTATTATTATTATTGTGCTAGTGTCATCCATCTAGAAACGTACTCGCCAAGAGAACCAAAGGAAATAAAATCAGAATACTGACTGCAATGCTGTTATATCGTTATTAGGCCAGGCAAAATGAGTCACGGAATGACAACACGACACTAAAACGAAATTATCAAATAATGGGTCAATCCTAAATGAGAATATGAGTATTGGGTCATAAAGTGTTGACTCATTAGACACGCTAGCACAAATGAGTAACACGAACCTGTTCATACACGATAAAGAATAATCGATTTAATAATGACATAAAGCCGGTATGAAACGACTAGAATTACACACTATTCTTAATGAATTGGGTGGGTTAAGCAATTATAAAACACGAACCATATATGACACAACACGGAAATAATACGACACGGCCCATAGCCAAGTCTAAGCATTATATATCAACTAGTTATTTCCTTCATCTCATCTTACCTTCTATGCAAAATTGAATGGCTTCTCATAATTCCAAGCTTGGGTTTGCAGGAAGGTGTTGGCTTGTGTGGTATGCGGTCGTCTTAAAAGTGCCTTCCAGATTGCTTCTCGAAGTGGGAGTGTGGCTGATGTTCAATATGTAGCACATCAGGTTCGTTTTCCTCTTGAAATGAGTTCACTTGGTCTTAAGCTAGTTTGTCTCAAATAATGAAATGATGGTTAGCTACTTCTAAGTGGAAGTTTGAGCACCATTACTCTTTGTACTCCTCATTTTAATCATTGAACCCACAACTCAAGTGAAGATTGTCAAGGCCAAAAAGAAAATAGAAACGTTCTTAAACGGATAAATTTTAGTTAAAGGAAATACATTGACACTTGACAAGGTAGTGATGTGCATATATGCATGAACATTCTGGACTTGAGGTCCCTGCTAACTGGATCCAGGTTTGAATGGGCTTGCGCTTGAATAGGACTTCATTATTAATCTAGTTGAAAGAAATTTGATAACTATTGTTTTTTCTCTTTAATTTCATGCGAGGAATATACAAATTTATGATATTTATATACATCAATAAGAAAGAAAAAAGAAAGGCAGGCAGGAAATGTATATTTTGATACATACGATCTGTACTTCATAAATGTGCAAATGTTACTTTCTTACATTTAATGTTCGGCGGCATCGAGTCAACAACGTGGGTTGCATTGTTTCAACACTGCTCATAGAAATAAATTGTTGTAGTTTTGGAATATCTAAGACAAACGACTTCATTGGGTTTAAATTCTGAAAATAAATATAATATAATATATATATATATATATATATATATATATATATATATATATATATATATATAGAGAGAGAGAGAGAGAGAGAGAGAGGCCATCTCCTGTAAGGACTCCTTATAGGGTTGTCAACGGGTCGGAGCCGGGTCGGATATAGGGAGATCCAGATCCGTGTAATCGGGTCTTCATCGGGTTCGGGTCCGGATTTGGGTCTTCATCGGGTCTACAATATTGGCTCCATACCCGGATCCGTTCGGGTCTGGGTCTGGCCAAATATATACATTTATTTTATATTACCTCCCTTCTTTAGTTTTTAATATTAAATTAAATATTTGAATTGTCTTATAGAATATTAGTACTATATATAAAACATATATTATTTATATTTATTATATACATAAATATATATTTTTATATATATTACTTACATGTTATATTGATAAGATATATTTATAAATATATATAAATTTATAGTATATGTATATATATTTAAAAAATAATACTGTACA
The DNA here is from genome assembly GCA_949130495.1 of Sambucus nigra. NCBI lineage: Eukaryota > Viridiplantae > Streptophyta > Magnoliopsida > Dipsacales > Adoxaceae > Sambucus > Sambucus nigra. Next base: position 460,065,198 of record OX422211.1, on the reverse strand, counting down.
ATCCGGGTCGGGTCTTCGGGTCCGGGTCTTGTATAAGATTTATACCCTACCCGTTTAATAAACGGGTCTTCGGGTATTCGGATCTCGGGTCCAAAAAAATATGCTCAGACCCTATTATACCCTATTATACAGATCGGGTCCGGCTCGGGTCCGGGTCCAGACCCGATCCATTGACAGGCCTAACTCCTTATGGTGCAGACTCCGGTAGATACTATTTTTTTAAAATAGTAAAAAAATGAATTTTTTGATGAAACTTTATGGATGTGATCTCCATGGTGAGAAGATCATCTACAAATTTTTTTCATCAAAAAATTCAATAAAAAAACCGTTGAGATGAAGTGATATGTAAAAAAATAGTATAAATATGCATTTTCGACCATTGAAATGTTGACGATCATTTCACCCACTTTGATTGAATTTTTTTATGAAACTTCATGGATATGATCCGGACAGTGAGAAGATCATATCCATGAAGTTTCATTAAAAAATTCAATCAAAAAAGCGGTTGGTGCCGACCCAATATTTCAACGGTTGAAAATGCATATTTATACCATTTTTTTACATATCACCTCATCTCAACGTTTTTTTTATTGAATTTTTCGACGAAAAAAATTTGAGATGATCTTCTCACCATGGAGATCATATCCATGAAGTTTCATCAAAAAATTCATTTTCTTACTATTTTAAAAAAATGGTATGTACTGGGATCTGCACCATAAGGACTCCTTACAGGAGACTTTTTGTATATATATATACCAGACAAGTTTGCTAAAATAACAAATTAGTTTCTTTTAAAAATCACAAAAATGCCCCCGTAGTATAATTAGTGAAATAGTCTGAAATTCCCATATTCCTATGTCTACAAGTTTAAGTTTTCCTTCTTCGGTGTAGGAGATGTAGTATCTGACTCACTAGTGATTCCTTGACTAAAATATGTCTAAAGGTTATTCATCAACCGTCCTCCATTACTATTATGGCATAAACTAAAAGGACTTAAAATAAGAAGAAATGATTGCTATTTTGTGTTGAGAACCATTTGAATTGTTACGGCTTCATTTTATTTTACGTCAAAGGACCACTTTACCCTCGAAAATAAAAGAGGAATGTTAATAGGACTGGATTCATTGAACTCTTTCAGCTTTTTGTGATTAATGGTCATGGATCAATGACCAATATTTATGGTTGAGACGTGTGTTGATTAAATTGATGATCTGAGCTCTGTTAAAAAAAAACAAAGAGAAGGATGAAAAATAAATGTGGTAGGAACATAACGGCTTGAATGATATGATTCGGCTCTTTCCTTTTCAAATGTTGCCCACCACCCATTTAAAAGGATGCCGAATTGATTGTAGACTTACTACTATTTGAGTTGAGAGACCTGATAACAATTTTCCTACTCCTCTCCCTCCCCACCTCCACCTCCACCCCACCCCACCCCATCCCCCCCAAAAAAAACACAAAAAAAAACACAAAAAAAAATAAAAAAAGAGGAAAGGTCCTTCCCTTTTGGGCCAGTTGTGGGCGAGGGATCCAAACCTCCGACACGGTGGTTTGTAGCAATCCTCCGAGCTACAGGCCCCACCCCGTCTCCACTGGATCTGTCACAGGAATATCCTTAAAAAAAGAAATTTCCTCTCCAACCATTTTGGGTTTAGAAGATTCGAAATCATCTCTCTCTATAAGAATGATGGTTATCGAGTTGTGAAGTGGGAGGTACTATAAACGTTCTAGAATTAAAATCTTGTTTTAGTGGAATCATATTTGTATTTGTTTCACTTGCCACTGACAGTATGTTCTATGTACAATGGCATAGTGTGATACCATGTACTGGGAGAATTTATTTTGGCTCTTTATACGCGACATGGAATGTTTATCTATCAAGCATAAAATAGATTGTTAGATCTCTCTTGAAAAGTTTGTTGGCTGATCAGGTTTATGTTGTGTTTTTCGATACGAGTTTCCCTTCACCATAATTTTAAACCCCTTAGTTTTAAAATATAGATGAAAAAGAGAACTCAGTTATTATTATGTTAATGTCAACTCATGAAAGATATTTTTCGATCATTTCATAACTCTTTTTGGCCTTCTTATTATCTTATTTTTGCAATGATGCAGGCGCTACATGCTAATGCACTTCCTGTTCTTGATATGTGCAAACAATGGTTGGCGCAGTACATGTAAATAGATTCTTCAATAGTTAAGTTGAAGTAGTTATGGCCTAATACCATGAGTTTTGAGAGTGAATTTCAGCCCTACAGAGAAAATACTCAGACATGGTTATGATGCAGCTACGATATGCACGAGGACTGCAGGGACATTGTTTTTGAAGTATGCTCCTTGCACATCTCATCGTAAGAGTGGATAACTTTGCTTTCCCTTGTATGAATCAGGCATTTTTTTCTTCTTTATACCCAGTTTCCCTTTTCCTTTTAAAATCTAAAATTCTAGATTGTCAAAGCTAGAATAAGTTTGTGCGTGTGCGCTGTGTGTGTGTGTGTGTGTGTGAGAGAGAGAGAGAGAGAGGCAGTTTTTTGACATTTTACCTTATAATCAAGGCCGAAACCAATTAATGACTAGGGGGTATTTTTTAATCAGCTTTGCTGTGATCGTCGTTTGGTTGATTATATACATTGAAGTCATGTCCATATTTTTAATGTGATACATATTACATCATTATTGTTATGTCAGTACAATAAATGTTTTAATTATACAGTAAAAATGACAGTAGTATTGTAATTATCTTTATCTATGTGGATGTTCACATTTAGTTAAGACTGGTGTTGTAACCTTATAAGAACAAGGAGTCATTTGGGAGACGCCTCATTATAGTATATAACTAAAGTTGACACCGGAACACGGTGACGACTCGCGTTTTCAGAGCGCCACGTGAGCAATTTCAATTAATGTTAGGAAGCTCATTAGTTTGATCCCTCCCCATTTCGTCTGCAGCCTTTTCCTTTGCCTAGATATTGGGCCTTTTCCTATTCTTTCAATATGAAGAGACCACATTTTTGGTGATGATATAGGCCTTTTCCCATTCTTGCAATATGAAGAGAACGTTTCTTCTTCTTCGTCTCATTCACTTGAGATTTCATAATATGTCATACGAGAAAGTGAAATGTTGCTTATTTCTCTACCCATATTTACCTCTTTCCAATACATTTAATAAATTCTCTTCTTTATTACGAAACCAGACAAAGAGGCATCCTTTACCTACTTTGCCCCATGAACATGTGACATATTTTAGGCCCATATTTTGTCTTTTGCCAATTGAGTTTCTTTGCATCCATTGTTGGCATACAATGGCTCAATATCCATTTATTAACCCTACTCAATCTCGGAGAACAAATATTGTGTCTGGCTTTGTGAAGAAATTGAACGAAGATGGTGAGATTTTGATATTATGGTTGAGCCTTTTTGTGAAGGAGTTTTTGGGAGGGAATAAGGTGTTGGGAACGGAGATTGAGGTGAATCCGAAAAGTAAGAGGGCTACTGGGTTCTTGAAGAAGCCTGGGGTTTTGGTGGGGAAGTGGAAGAAGTTGGCGGTTGTTAAAGGAGTTTGGAGACGAGTCACCGGTTATTGGGCTTGGTGATTGGGAGTTTGATCATGATTTTATGTCCATTTACAAGGTAAGTTTGTTTTCTTGACAAGTAAAGTATTTATTATCTATGTGAGAATATAGTGATTTTTACTTTTTCTTTCCTTTTCTATTCTTTCTTGATCTATGTTTGCTACAAGGTATTTTTGATTTTGATGTAGTAAGAGATATCTCTTCGGATCTAATTTTTTTTTATAAAAAAAATTAGTGAATATTAATCACAAGTTTTTTGGGGTTAAAAATTACAAAATAAGTAAAATTAACTCAAAAAAAATTTGCCTCGAGCGCTCTTGCTCCCGAACTCATGGCATTTATAAAAAATTCTCGCATGCACAGAGCGAAAATCCTAGGCTCGCCATTGGGTGTATGGATTATTAGAAATCACCAAGATCATTTTCTTGCTTCTTTCTCAGCTAGCTTTGGCACTGGGGTAACATAGTATGTTGATATTTTACTATGCTCTTCTTGGTATAAGAGGAGTTGATAAATTTGAATGAGGTAAAGATGAAATGGAGTGTTTTTTTTTTGAAAAATAACCCTCGTACGTCTATTTTTTTCTTTATATTTTGTTATGCAGATATTTAATTTTTAAGAAATCAGGTAAACTCATTCATCTCTCTCAGGGCCGACCCCTGATCATGTGCCAGGTGGGCAGTGGCACAGGGCCCATTTTACAATAAGTACCAGTATATGTATATTTTAGGGGTCCAAAAATATTTTATATATATTAAAAAATATTTTTTTTAAATAAGTTTAGTTTTTAGGGGTTCATTTTTTCAACTATTCAAAAAAAAAAAAGAATGATACAACTTCCTAAAAAAATCTCACTTAACTCATTTAAGATTACCATTTTTTTAGGAGTCATTTTTTCAACTATCCACAAAATCTTTTTGGTTCCCTCTCTTCCTCTCTTTCTTTTGCATGCCGGCGCACTCTCTCCCTCTCTCTTCTCTCCTTACGTCCCTCTATCTCTCTGTTTCGCTGTGCAGTGCAAGCTTTCTTTTTTCATTTTTGCAGAAGTTGGAGGCTGTCTTCTTTTTTCATTTGCAAGTTGTTGTCTTCTTTTGCAGCAAAAGACAAGTTGTTGTCTTCTTTTGCAAGTTGTTTTCTTTTTTCATTATTTTTTTTATATATATGCTAATCTTTTTTATTACTATTTTTTTTAATAATTTGTTTTTGTTTTTAAATTCATCAATGTTTTACTAATCTGTTTTTTATGCAATTAATTTTTTTTATCAGGTTGTTTCTTTTTACATTAATCAAGTCGATGAAATTGGAGAGGGAATAAAAGGCTCAAATCAAGTGACATTTTTCCATATTTTTTATATTCAATCAATTGAGATATTTCTAGACTAAAATTATCTATTAGATTCGTTGTTAATTGCGTGTTTTATTTTTATTTATAAATTTATAATTTTTAGAAATGTTTCCAAAAAACAAGCATCCGGATATCAAAAATGAATAAAACAAAAAAGAATAGAAGAGGTGATACTATCTTTTAAGGGAGGGCTTGATAAATTTATTATTAAAGAGCAACAAAATATAAATTCTGTTAATGAAAATACAAGTCAATCAGAAGAATTAGAAAATAATGCAAAAAACAAAAATGAAACAGTGAATAATGTAAGTCCTACGAAAAATGATAAAAATGAATTGTTGGAGGATGAATAACCTAGTAACACGATTGATAATTTTGATCCAAGAAATTGGGATAATCTTGATATAAAATCTAGAGACATATAGGTAGAAAATGGTCCAATAAGAGATCTATCTTTGGAAAAAGACCCTAAAGATAAATTATTTAGATATTTTTCTTCACTACATTAGACCCGTTTTTTACCAAATGGGGATAAGGAGGATAGGACATGGCTCGTGTATTCAAAGGATGCGGATAGAGTTTTTTGCTTTTGTTGTAAATTGTTTAAAAATGGCCACAAAAGAGGTGGTCAATTAGTGAATGAAAGATATAATGATTGGGGGCATCTCAGTTTTAGACTTAAAGCACATGAAACAAGTAATGAACATATCAGTAACATATGATTGCTTGATTTGATTTGCGTACAAGATTGGAGAAAAATGAAACAATTGATAAACATATACAAGACCGTATTAACAAAGAAAGAGAACATTGAAAAAGAATCTTAGAAAGAATAATTTCTCGTGTGCAAAATATTTAGCTAAAAATAATTTGGCATTTCGTGGAACAAATGAGAGGCTTTATGAAAATAGTAATGGAAACTTTTTAGGTCTAATCGAAACAATTGCAAAGTGGGATCCATCAATGAAAGAACATGTTAAACGTATTGAAAACGGGGAAATTCATCATCATTATCTTGGCCATAAAATTCAAAATGAGTTGATACTTATGTTAGCATCCGAAGTAAAAGACACATTCATTAAGAAAATTAAACAAGCAAAATATTTTTCTGTAATACTTGAGTGTACTCCCGATTCAAGTCACGATGAACAAATGTCTTTGATATTACGATGTGTAGATGTTTCGAATAGTCCAATAACAATAGAAGAATACTTTATAGAATTTTTAAAAGTGGATGAAACAACGGGACAAGGTCTTTTAAATGAATTAGAAAAAGCAATAAAAATGAATAAATTAGATATTAATGATGTTAGAGGACAATGATATGTTAACGGGTCAAACATGAAAGGTAAGAATCAAGGTGTCCAAAAAACATTATTAGATAGAAATCCTAGAGCATTTTACACTCCATGTGGTTGTCACAGTCTTAATTTAACAATTTGTGATATGGCAAATTCTTTTGGTAAAGCAAAGGATTTCTTTGGGATTGTACAATCCATTTATAAACTATTTGCTAATTCTACAAAACGTTGGAAGATTTTAAAAGATAATGTTAAAATTAATGTAAAGTCATTATCAGCTACACGTTGGGAAAGTCGCATTGAAGCTATTAAAGCTATCAGATTTCAAGCTTCGGATTTAAGAGAAGCTTTACTACAAGTTGGAGATACTAATAATGAATTAGACGTACGAATTCAAGTCAAATCATTAGCAGAAAATTATCTTGAAAAATATGAATTTTTATTATCCATGATTATTTGGTAGGAAATATTACATGCAGTTAATTTGGTTATCAAAAACTTACAATCTAAAGACATGCTTATTGATATTGCAATTGAACAAGTAGGAGGGTTGATTACTTTTTTTTTAAATATAGAGAAATTAGGTTCATAGATGCGATAAATACCGCTAAAAAAATTTGTATTGAAATTGAAATTGATCCTATTGTTAGTGCAACGCGTCAAATTCGTAGGAAGAGACATTTTGATGAGACTGCAAATGAGGCGAATACACAATCCCCCGAAGACTCTTTTAGAATTAATTATTTTCTACGTATAGTAGATGAAGCTATTGGGTCATTAGAGACGAGGTTTGATCAATTCAAAGAATATGAGAAAAAAATGGATTTTTATTTTGTTCTGAGAAGTTAAATTCCATAGATGATACCAAATTGAAAAAATATTGTGATAATCTCGAAACAATTTTAAAACATGAAACTTAATCTGATCTTGATGGGAAATATTTATTTGAAGAACTTAAAGTTTTGCGAGATATATTACCAAAAGAAACAAAAACGGCAATTGAGATACTAAATTTCTTAAAAAAACTTAATTGTTTTCCAAATTCATTTATTGCTTATAAAATTCTATTGACCATACCTGTTACAGTCGCATCTGCGGAAAGAAGTTTTTCAAAATTAAAATTATTAAAAAATTGCTTACGATCAACTATGTCACAAGAAAGGTTAAACGGCTTAGCCTTGTTATCTATTGAACATGAATTGCTAGATAAACTTGATTGTAAAACTTTAATTAGTGATTTTGCAAGTCGAAATGCTAGAAGAAGAATTTTTCAATGAGTTTTTAGGTATTTAATACTTTTGTACAATATTTTTTTGGAAGGGCCCTAAATTGAGTATCGCACAGGACCGACCCTGATCTGTCTCTATCTCTCCGTGCTTTTCTGTGTTAAACACACGATTTTTTTTTAAAGATTTTGTTCAGATATTTGGGGTTTAATAATTGTATTGTAAATATAGGTAACTTAATTCAATGTTTGCATATGAATTTATTTTTCACTGAATAATTTTTTTTTTATGATTTCACAAATACTTTTTTGGTATTATTAATATATATTTTAATAATTTCTTTAAAAAATGACTCTGTATCGCTAGGTATGCATGCTAGTTTTCATTATAAATAAGAGGTGACTCTTTATTATTAATTCACTAATTAATGAGAAGTTTTATCATCTAATATCCTCTTTACATAGCCAATGTGTCAGTTAGAATTGATATACAACTGAGAAATTTTTTTATTGCAGCATCAAATGAATATGTTGCACGTCAGAAGCATCCAAAGATTTCACTCCCCGGAAGTGGAGATAAAATGAAATGTCATGCCCCCATATCACCATGTCACTACTAAGGAGGTTATAAACAAAAGATCTGCTTTCCTTGAATCCTCTGAAGTAATTATTGTCTCTAAAAAATACTAGCATGAAGGCCACACGATGCGTGGCCGAATACCAACAAATCAACCGATACATGTATAGTCCACTCGGAGTGTCATACTATATTTTCCAATTTTGAAATATTGACAACTAAAATAAAAAATTCCAAAATGTATGTTATGTAAAAGACCAAAAATGTCTCTAAAATACCATACAAGGAAGTATACAACAAAATATATGGTTATGGGGTTATATTAAAAAACATGTATAGAGTTTCTTACAAAAACAATATTAGTGTGTGTTTGAATCGCAATAAAAGTGCTAAATGTGAAATACGCACGCTGATAGCGAGGCACCAAACAAAAAGCCGCCACCCATCTCCCCCGAAGTATAATAATAACAATATCACATATTTCCTCTTTCTCAACACAGAAACAAAGTCATTTCACCTTACCTCACAACAATGGCGACCGCATCTTCATCTCTCTCAACCCCCACTTTTTCTTAAAAACTTATTTTTTGTCCAATATCATGAATATTTCATGTGTTACTCTCTTACACAAATGAAACATTTCTTAAAAATTAAAGCATAAGATTTCCTCCTAATAGTCAAAGTTACATACAAACATGGAGTTATAAAATCCTAAGAAAATATAGTAAACCCTAACTAAAACAAAACATTTATCAATATTGATCTAGTTGAGAGATCCAACTAAGGCCTAGACTCATAATGGAGTACCACAAAACACTTCCATAATAAATGATGTGTAAAGTTCTTAACGGATAAAAATTGTTTCCATTTAACAAATGCACACATACATATATAGAAATTAACTCTTATCCATTAAATTTGCACCCAGAAAATATCCAAACAAACCAGTAAAACCCACGACACATGAAGAAAGACGATATGATATATATAAAGAGAGAGACAAATAGAGAGATTTTTTTTAAACAGAAAGAAACCTAAAAAGGCAAACTTTAATTTCTCACTTTAATCCAAAGTAAATCGCTTTTCCAGCGTGTTCTCGACTGGTTATGAAACCCGTGGAGCTCCATTCCTCACAGTTACGCAACTTACGTCACTGCTGCAGTGCCTTTTGCAGCTATCCCACATGATCCACTACTCCGACGATTACCAACAACTCACTTTCTTCAACACTCGTTTTAAGGTTTAAGAGAGGAAAATGGGAGATAAAGAGTCTTTATCCTCCACACTCATTGACAAACTAGTTTTCTTTTACTTTAGCAAACTCACTTTGTTCAACACTCACCAATTGATTCCAAGAGGTTTAAAGGGTATTTTAAGGTTTAAGAGAGGAAAATATGAAGAGTCATGAACTAATCGATGAAATAAATGGAGAAGATAGGGAACCCAAAGTTGCCTTGGAAATGGGTTTTATCATGTGGAGAGAGAGAGGCCAAACACATTTATGAAGATTTTGGGAATATGAAGAGGAACGCAAATGGGTTTTAGCGTATGGAAAGAGAGAGGATAAAAACTCTTCATCCCCCCTTTCATCCTTCTCTCCCTTAATTAAAGAAAAGGGCCACGTGTCCTATATATAGATACTCAAGCGTGGCTTTAGAGGAGGGAGAATATTAATCATTTATTAAGTTACCACGTGTCAGTCTCATATGATTTTGATCTACAGTTTTTATTTAGTTATATAGATAAGTCTCTGAAATAACATACAAGGCCCTAAAGAGACAAAGGTACGTAATCATAATAATGATCTATTTATGTTTTATACATATTCAAGAGAAATGTGGTATCGCAAAAAAAAATAGTCGTTGATGACATTTTCATTTGTAGTAGCTACGCATATTTCCAAGGCAGTGATAGTAATGATTTAGAACCACGCACTAAAGTAGATTGATTAAAATGAAAAATTGTCATCAAAGCAGAATTTGAGTTTCTAAATAAAAGTAGTGTGTTTGGACCTATAGTACAAATCTCAGAATATTTTAACCCTATAGCTTACTGATTGGTGTTTGTAAGAAAAAGGGATGTGAATAATGAAGTCACTCGATACAAGGTAAGACTTGTGGTATAAGGTTTCTGCAGATGGCCATTTAACCAAACATGGGGAATTTTGCAAGTGCATATGTAATGGGTAGGAATGTAAGAAACAATGATACAAAGATGCATGCACAATTACACGTTTCGATAATAAGGTAACTAGACTTCTGCATAAGCAACCAATTTTATTTTGCACGGACTAGTATAATTATTTTACATTGTTAGCAATCTGGAAACCAACTCCCAAAACATTTCGTAAAACTGAGTGTTTTTAAGCACTTCTTCCATCAATTCACTCCTCACGTCCTTCCACCCATCAATCTTTGAACTCGTCCTTAACATCATAGACACACACATAAACCCGCATTTTCCATCGGCATTGAAATTTAAGATGTCTATGAAAAAATCTCTAAAAATTCGAGTATCGCCTTCACGTACTATATGTACATAGGTGTATTTTTAGGACACCACGAGGCTAGGCCTTTGAATGTTATGAAGTCAATGCTAGATTTAGTTAATTGAGCCATGGGGATCACCCTTTCCACTAATGCCCTCTTATATTCAAATGCAGATGGATCCCTTTTGATGACTTCTCATGTTTGTGTTCATGAGCGGCTGGTTTTTGCCTATGTGGTTGACCATTTCATTACCCCATCACATAAGGATCATGTCTATGGAATATTGTGAAACACGGCCAATGAGTTCGATCAACACTTGTTTTTTGCAATAAATATTTAAAGTCCTTAATCTTCATTGTCTGCAATGCTAAGAGATTGTCCATACTGACCCACACAAAAACATCGATGGAGATCACGAGGCTTATGTCGAATCCCTTTTCTCATTTAATATTTTGAACTTGAGGATATTTTTGACAAGTATTTACTCGATTCTGAACACCCAAATTAAAACACCGATAATTTTTCAATAACTTGCACAAATTATATTATCCAGTCACTCTATTTTAATTCTCCAAAAATAAATAATATTAGTTAAATTAAAATCTGAAGGTCATAATATAATTTATACCTTTAATTAATTATCGGGTCAAATTTAATTTTAGAGAAACAATAAATAAATTTTGATTTTCCTGAAAAATTGTGATATAGGCGAGTCTTATAAATAAATCCATATTGTGAATAAAAAGTGGTTCTTAATTAAATTAATTATAAGCGCACAAAGTTATGCAACTTTAAATATGAAATAACATATATATAATCAAACACAAACACAAGTAATTATATATCAAGGACACAAAGTCCCCATCTATCATGGCCAAGACTTTTTGCTTAAATAAAGTCCCATTAGGTGCGCAACTCCTTGAAAAAGAGTCCATCATGTTTATGATTTTTGAAGTAATAGTGTCCCAAACAAATAAAATTGCTTCTGCCCCCGAATAAACTCGTTGTCGCAGCATGCTCCGGTGGTCATCCTCCATGGTTTTAGGGTTCTTGCTTTTGTTTGTTAAAACTATGTCGTTTTGAGCTTCCAGTAGACTTTCGAAAAAAGAAAGGCCATAGAGTCCATTTGCTTTGAACTCCATTAAAGGACCTCCAATCTTAATTAGAACGCCACCGGAATCCATGGATCTTCAACCACGATCAAACCCCATATAATGAAGGATTAGAAAAAGTAAAAGGCTATTACATCCCCCCGTAAACTCCTATAAAAACATCAATTAATGCCATAATCAACCTAATCTAATTATTAAAAACCAAATTGTATTTAAGAAAAGTAATTATAAATAAACCATCGTATGATCCATTCACATAATATAAAAATTATGCGACAATGATGGAAGGAGTAATAATATCCTACAAAACCATCTTAATATATAACATATACATCTATGAACATATTTTCTAAAATGTAACCTAGGGTTTCATTGGTGGACAATATGGACCTTTTTAAAACATGATCAATATAGAATATGCGCTCTGATACCAATTGTTAGGGATTGATATAATGAAAAACATTGCTTCCCAATGACCTTTTATTGATCATGCAATAGAAAAAACGTTAAAAAAATAGGTTTAAAGTATAAACCTAGAATTTCGAATCAGGATACCTTTGCGCAACTTATACGTGTAATTCCACGTATTTTTAATGATTTTAATTATGGGATTAATTGACTTAAAATGGGAAATTTATTCATAATTAATCTGGATTTATTTAAATAATTACTAGCGTGGCTAGAGTTAGTACTTATTGATGTAAGTTATATTGGATATTACTTAGTGAGTAAAGTGATATATGATCATGAAAATATTAATGATGTCGTGAGTGAAAAATATGACAATTATGGAATTTAAGTCGGGACGCGCGTGTGAGTCGTGTCGGGACTAAATTAGTAAGATAAAAAGTAAAATAATTATACGTCACCCAAATGGTCATTTTGAGTACGCCAATGTGTCCGTAAGGGTCAAAATAGTCAGAAAATTCTACTCAGGGGTTTGTTTTGGGTTTCGGGATAGTTTTGGGCCAAATCGACACCCCAGAGGGGTATTTTTTCTTTTGAAAAATCTAGGCAAATTAATGGACGAAATTGGAGAGATTATATCTGTATGTACGTGGGAAAAGTTAGGTTTTATCTGTAGAGAAAAAGAGAGAGTCCAAGAGGAAGAAGGAGAAGGGATTTCTAGGTGCTCCAAGGCCAAACCCACCCATATTTCACCAAAAACACCATCAACGTCTAGATCGGGAGGAGAGGAACGCATCTATATCACTTTCATTCTACGATTCAGACCTTCCAATCAAGGCAAGTGGTTATCTTGCTTTAATTAGTGCATATATTATACATGTTAGTGTAGATTTGATGATATACACATGATATGGTGAAATTTGGGTTGAAATTGAATTATTAATCAAACTTTTGGGTAGGAAATTGAATGTAGATGAATTACCATATGTAGAGACTATGAATCTGGGATATTACATGAAGAAAAACATATTTAATTTTGGGTTTTGGGTGGATAAAATTAATGATGATGTAAAATTAGGGCTTTTGGCATTTGATTAAATTCCTTCACCCATATATGAGATTTAATGTGGTTTGATGGTTAAAAGATGTTAGGGATCATCTATTTGTATGTAAAATTGGCTTTAGGACTATTGTTTGTGAATTGGATGAACAAAAATGGGTAAAAATGCAGATTTCCTAAGGTAGAAGACGAACTGGGCAAAAGTCGTTCGAACGACCTGGGGAACGGGTAAGTCGTTCGAACGACATGGTTCGAACGAGAATTCAGAACTTAGTTCGTCTGAAGCTCGTTCGAATGACCTCATTCGAACGAAATACTGGGCACTTCGAACGAGATTTTAGAATTTTGGGAATTTACGAGGCGAGCTGGAATTTGGTGAAATAATTCGAGAACTATGAATGACTCAAGTATATGTAGGGCAAACGTAGTTCTTAAGTTAGTAATATGGGCATAGGTGTATATAAGGGTAAGGGGGACTTCTTAGTGATATTCATTATAAGCGATGCAATATGTAGAGAGAATAGTCGTAATTGAGAGACATCATGAACATTGTAAGAATGATAACTCGTGTAAATAAAAAATATATAGGTGGTGTGATCCTATGTATTATATGGGTTGTGTGTACCTATTGTATGAATCACTATGTGTATGACATACCTACCATACTTTCTATCACGGGAGGTATTAGGAAGGGGACAATCTTATCTTGATGAGCCTTCGGGGGGATTTTAGATTGCTACCTCAGGACATAGGTTTGGGAAAGACTTATATGTGAGTTGATAAGTTTTCGGTCACGTGGGTGCGTAGGTATGTGCGTAGCCCATGGGGCAGGGAACTATGTTCGCCTCCATTGTGTGTAATATGTGTTGATGCGATTCCTGAGTGATTCAAAATTCGTAGTCCTTACGTGCGTGATGTATCGGGACTAATAGCAGAGTATGTGTGCACCGCAGGTTTATCCTTTTGGGGATGTCGTATTAGTATGTACACACACACACACACACACACACACACACTTGAGATTATTCTACTGTGTTGGTTAGTAGATGAGAAAAACTACAATATTTAATATTAATCAACAATGTGAGAACTTGAATGATTAATGAGTTATTTGAATCTGATTCAGCTAGCGTTATAATAATAAGGTTGTATTATTTGGGTGTTATAATTAGGGGTGGCAATTCGGGTCAACGGATCGTGTTTGAGCCGACACGATAAGGTTTTTTCGAACACGAACACGACACGACACGACACGACACGACACGAATTCATGTTTTTTTTAGTTGACACGAACACGACCCGAATAAAAAATAACACGACACGACACGAATACCAGAATTTCTTAAATTTCACGCCTAAAAAACACGATAACACAGTAACACGGCACGACTTATAATTCAGACACGAACACGACACGACACGACACGACATGACTTCGTGTAAAAAAACACGACACGAACACGACATATCGTGTCAATTTCGGGTCAATTTTGTGTCGTTCCGTGTCATTTCTAAAATTGTCACCCCTAGTTATAATTGGGTACAATGACTTAGGCATTTTAGGAAAGGACTTGGGCTAAGTTAGATAAGAGTGATAGCGTGACTAGGAGGGGTTAGGAGTCTACGGTAGGCGTGCACATTAGTTGAGAGGTGAGAATCCAAAATGAGGGCACGAGAAACTAACATGGATATAATATTTACTGTTTAATGCATTTTAAACACTTACTGATTTTTAAACTGTCTTCAACTCGGGCTATGACCCGTTTATTGAAAATCTTTTCTCTTGTCAAATTATTTAGGTGCCTAGCCACAGGGACACCAAGGATAGAAATTTGATTCATTTGACAAGTTGTAGCTACTGTGAAAGTTACAGGACTTGGTAGTAGACGCCTCTATAATTCGCATTCATACATATTGAGCTTCTCTATTTCAGATTGGGCATGTTGCCTCTTTTACTTATTTCAGACAGCCGGAGATTTGTGAATCATTTTAGTTATTCATTTCAATTATTGATTTACTTTGTTGGATTATTGTATGGAGATTTAGGTTGGATATGTTTACTCCAGTACCATTTATTACTTTAGTCATTTTAATTCATACGAGATTTGTTTTGAATGGTGTATGGTTTGTAAATGGATAAAATTGGTTTTATGTAAATGGATAAATTTGACATCAACCTTTTTAAATATTAGGTGGTTAGTGTTAATAATAAAGATTTTCGACAATGATGCATATTCTGAACCAACTGGATATTCTGAATTAATTTAATAAATGACTGATCACCCGGTATTTAATTAGGCGGAGTGTCACAATAGGTGATGCGAATGAGGAGAAATATGATTTTCATAATTGTAAGAGATCGCTTTTTTTCTCCAAAAAGTAAGCCTAGTGTGTGGACACCTCGGGAGATGAAAACTAAGAAAAATTAACTACACAAAAACATGAATAATTTTTCCTCTCTCTCTCTCTCTCTCTCTCTAAGACTTAGGATATGTTATGTGGCTTATATATATATATTAGTGTTCTAAAAAGCTCGTCTAGGCTTGAGGCTTAGGAGAAACGTCATGTCTTAAGCCTTTTAGGCGTTATTCTTGGCAAAAGACTTAAGACACACTTTTTTTTATAACAAAAATACTTTAGCGAAACGATATCGCCTTTTAAGTAGTTTTTTTAAAAAATCAGACCAATATCTCATTCAAAATAATCAAAAGACAAATGGTATCTCAAACCTCTCTGCCCCTCGTCCAAAAAAACTCGCGTTTTCTTCTTCTTTTATTTTTTTCTTAGTATTTAAAAGAAATAGTATTTTAGTTTGCATATATTCAGGCATATTTTAAGGTATGTATTATTTTAGTATTTTTAATAGCCTTGTTATAGTTAAAAATGTTAAAATAAATTAAAAAATGCACAAACACCTTTTCACACCTAAGGCCCATCTAGGCTTCTAAGGCTTAAGGATTTTCCTCCACCCTTCTCTCACGCCCCGCATTTTTTAGAACCTTGATATATATATATATATAGGGAAAGGATCAAGTGATGTCCCAGTTTGAGGACCCTGAATGAGGGCCATTTTGTTAAAATAGTAAAAAAAATATTTTTGGACTGATTTTTTTACAGTTGAGTAAGATCATAAAAAAATAATTAGCTCAAAATGAATTTTTTTGTTATTTTAAAAAAATCAACCAAACTGTGTCAATTTTTAAGTTGTTTTTAAGCTATTAAAAATTAACAAAATTTGACCGATTTTTTTAAAATAGTAAAAAAAATTCATTTTGAGTTGATTATTTTTTTGTGGTCCTACTAAAATGTTTAAAAACTATAGAAAAAAAATCAGACCAAAATATTTTTTTTTATTATTTTAAGGAAATGGACCTCATTTAGGGGACTCAAACTGGGGGACCTCACTTAATCCTCTCTCTCTCTCTCTCTCTCTCTCTATATATATATATATATATATATATATATATATGTATATATATATATATATATATATGTATGTATATATATATGCAAAATTGCTCCTGTGCGGTCCTCCTGCACAAGAGCAAATACGAGAATGTAGTTATGAGATTTGTAATTGGTTAATACCCATGATTTAAGGAAGGATCAAATACCAAAAAGTCCCTCAAATATTTTTTAATACACACTTAGTCCAAGCCTTTTATTTTGTACCAAAAAGTCCTTTATTCTCTTATCTTTAAAGGTCTGCGTCAGCGGCATGGTAAAGCCTTTTTGACATGATGAATGACTTTTTGGTGCAAAATAAAAAGGATTGGACTAAACGTGTATTAAAAAACATTGAGGAACTATTTGATATATGCCCCTTTAAGGAAAGATGAGAGAGAAGGCTTTCTAAGTAAGTTGTGTAGTTTACCACGTAGCAACAACCCACTCTCCCTATTTTGTAGGTAATTCCTTTAACATTAGCTACATTTCCTAAATAATATCGGGTTTCCTGCATATGTATATCACAAATGGGCAGCATGCCAATGCTCCGCAAATAATTCATTCACGTATAGGAGCACTATTGTGTATATATATATAGAGAGTCATGCTCCTGTACATACCAAACGGTACATATCAACGGTGCATACCGCTGACGTGGACTCATTTTATAATTGATTTTAAGTTGAGTTTTTTTATGTGGTATTTAAACATTTCGGAGGAGCCATATAAAAAACTCAGGACAAAAAACTTATTTTTTGCTATTTTTAAAAAATTGGTCAAACTTTTGCATCTTTTAAAGTGCTTTAAAAGCTACCAAAGTTTGACCGATTTTTGTAAAATAGCAAAAAATGTTATTTTGAGTTGATTTTTTTTAGGGGCATATATCAAATAGTCCCTCGAACTTTTTTTATTACACATTTAGTCCAAGTCTTTTTATTTTGCACCAAAAAGTCCTTCACCATGCCAAAAAGGCTTTACCATGCCGCTGGTGCGGACCTTTAAAGATAAGAGAATAAGAGACTTTTTGGTACAAAATAAAAGGCTTGGAATAAATGTGTATTAAAAAATGTTTGAGGAATTTTTTGGTATTTAATCCTTTTTTAATATGGGTCTATTGAAATGCTTAAACATCATATAAAAAAGTTCAACAGAAAAATATTTTTTTTACTATTTTAAAAAATTAGTATGCACCGTTAGTATGTACCGTGTGGAATGTACACGAGACTCTCACTATATATATATATATATGAGAGATAGAGAAAATGTGGATTGGTCCAATTATGTCAATTTCTTGTCAAGTACTTTGGAGTGTCCCTAATCTCTACCAAACTCAAGAATGATGATTGTAAATCCTTGGTGGAGAAGATCACTATCAAAGTCAAAAGTTGGACCAACATATTCCTGAGCTATGTTGAAAGACTTAAGCGTGTTCCCTCTGTCCTTTTTAGTATGCAAATCTAATGGATCGTCATTTTCATCCTTCTCAAAAGAACCATCAATGACATTGGCAGCTATCTAAGAGGCTTCCTTTGGACATGGCCTGATTTGAAGAGTCCGGGTGTAAAGTGTCTTGGAGTGATGTTCGCTGCCCAAAAGGTTGTGGGTTGGGTATTCGAAGAAATGAATATTCGAATAAATCCGTTATGTTCAAGCACATATGGAATTTATTTAGTAAGAGAGACAACTTATGCGTGAAATGGTGCCACACTTACAAGTTAAAAGACAAAAGCATTTGGGCTCTCACCTCCCCTTTTTATGCTTCTTGGACTTATAATAAGCTCATGAAGTTGAGATATAAGATCACTACTTTTATTAAGAACAACATAGGTAATGGTTTGAGCACTTTCATGTGGCATAACAATTGGCACCATAATGGACCTCTTTGGCAATTTTATGGTGATAAAACCATCTATGAAACTACAAGTGATCATAAGGAAAAAGTTGTTGATTTCATTGATGATTTCGCTTGGGATTAGCCTATAGCTGAGGCTTGGTAGATCAATGAGATCAAGCAGGAAATCCTTCCATCCGTAAATACTCTTATGGAAGACAATGTTAAATGGTCCCCAAATTGTAATGGACACTTCTCAAATGATCTTTCATTCTCGGGATGGTTCGAATAAATTATCTTAACACTAGGCATAATACCCATAGATGGGGTATTTCGGAATCCAATCTTTGTGGTCTGTGTGAAAATGAGATTGAAAATAAAGATCACTTCATTTACAATTGCAACTTCTCCAAGATAGTTTAGGAGGAAGTAAAATTCAAAAATTTGGTTGAATCTAAAGTTACCACTTGGGATGAGGAAATTCATCTTGTAACTTATAATTATAAGGGATAAACTTCATAGAGAAAATAAGAAGAACATCCCTTGCTGCTGTAGTAAACTTCATTTGGATGGAAAATAAAACAGAATTTTCAAGCACATATCTAATCATCCAACCACCACCATTGGAGACATTAAGTACTTTTTTTCATAAGTAACTATGTATTAAAAACAAAGGAATATACAAATTGAGAGGGAATACCCTCTAAGAAACCATTAAAGGCAACAAAAGACAAAAAGACAAAACATACTTTGAACAATAGGAAGAATGAAAATAAGTTTTCTAAAGTAGAATACAAAATATTCTTTTGTTAGGCTGCCATTTAAGAACTTTGGTCTTGACCATGGTCTCAATATCATGGATAATGTATGTAGGTCTTATATTCTTTTAATATCCTATTATTTCTTTGTAACTTTAAGCAATACATAATAGTAAAGAAAGTTAGGATTTTGACTTTGCAGATGAAAGATCACCTCTGAAATTTTTAACAGCCTTTCTTAGTTCATCCTCCTAATTTCACAAAGCTCTATAGGTCAAGTTCCTAAAGTATATCTCCTCCCAAACCTTCTTAGAGAAGGGGCATTGGGAGAATAAGTGATCACAACTCTCAACAGTAGAATCACAAAGCACAGGCATTGGAGTTGATGAGGCCCCAACTGAATAACTAACCCTTTGTACGAAGGAACCTACTTAGAGCAACCCTTACGGGTAGGGTAAACCCGTATATATGCAGTATATATGTATGTTATGGGTAGGGTAGAAGTCCAGATTTAGCCGTTGCTAGGGTAAAAAATAACAAAGATAGAATTGGACTAGTTAGTTTTTTGTGGGACCCACTTCAAAACGGAACATCTTGTTCCGCGCAAGGAAAGGAAAAAAAAAAGAAGCTAAAGCGGGACATCATGTTCCGCCCAAGCTTAAAACAATTTCCCCCTATTTCTAGTTTGACCCCCAAATTATTCAAACAGTTTGAACAGTATATTATCTAATGGTTATTTTTTTTTATATATAAATAGGAGGTTCAAAACTATCTTCATTTTCAATTATATTTTTATATGGTGGTTGGATATTAAATTTTGGGTTAAAAATAATAAGATAAGAAAGTTGGGGGAGGAAATTGGAAATAGGATAACCCCTTAAGATGTTCCGCCAAAGGGGTCAGCTCGCCAGCCAATCCGACGACGTTTTCACCTAGTATGCTATATATGGCTTAAACTCATAACAATTTCTACACTTTCGCGCATGTAAATTTACACTAGTTTAGTTCATTTATACCCTGTGCATAAGGGTTGCTCTTACAAACCCACCAAAGAATGAAGGAGCACTTGGGGATATTGAATTTGTTCCAAACAATATTGTACCACTCTACATGCGTCTCCATATATCTAATGGCATTACAAGCAGAAGAAGAGGAGTACTTCCCATCCTTGGAAGGTAAACAACCTGATGTAATGCAAAGAATTAGGCATAATAGCAATGAGAAGAGAATTTGAAATATCATTGAGCTCCTACGTAATGGTGGATGGACATCTCCGCATGTCAGCATGAATGAATGAAGAGACATGAGCCTTGAAGTTGCTGACAGCATCATAAATGACAAGGTGAATCTATTTTATTGGGTTATAGTTGTAATATCATAGTTCAAATTTTTGTTTGTAATTTATTGTTTACATGTTTTTTTTCATTTTTGTTTCATTAAAAATTTTGTTTTCATAATATATACAAAAAACTTTAGTTTTTATAACAAAAAATACCTACAATTTTTATACAAAATAAACTTGTAATTCTTTTCATTAAAATTTCATTTCTTATCAATGAAAAACTTCACTTTTTCGAGGAAAAAAAAAGCTATAGTTTTTTCCACGAAAAAGAAAACTATTTTGCACTGAACCCGAAAATCACTTGGACGTACTATAATTAGGGGTGGTAAACGGACGGATACGGATCGGATACCATGTTTTCCATATCCGTATCCGCTATCTGGATGCACTATCCATATCCGTATCCGTATCCGTCGGATAGTCAAAATAACTATCCGTATCCGTATCCGTTCGGATACCTCGGATTCGGATAATATTCGTATCCGTTTACATTGTTTAGCCATCGCAAAAAATAACTATTAAAAAATCTACAATATAAACTCAATAGAAAATTAGTAAGAAATGAAGTACTAACCTTTAATATCCATACTCATAGATCATTTGTGTGTCCACATTGTTTCCTTAAATCAGCATGACAATCAACTTCCAAAAAAACTTGTTGATTGATAGAATACGAAGTGCATACAATAATAAAATCAACTAATAATGAAAGTACTATAACTAACAAGTAAATGACTTGAACTAAGTGCAAATAGTTTTGCAATATAACAAAAAGTGGTGACACGATACATAGTCAAGTTTGCAACATCCATAAACAAAAAGTGGTGCTACGATACATACTAAGAACCGAAATAACAATAAAGATTGTATTTGCAAAAAAAAAACATCGCTTCATAAACAAAAAGTTTGCAACGTCTCGGTAGTCGTCATTCAGTATCCCTTGTGACCTTCAAATTATCTGGAAAAAAATTATGAATTAATGAAAAATTAATTGACTACTTAGATTTTTTTAATATGTAATAAATAATTAATTGACTTACTTAGTTTGTCACCAATTGATGGAAACCAGTCTTTTATGCATATAAGAGTCTCAACGGTCTCTGAAGCCAATGATGAACGTGAGTCATCCACAATCCGACGTCCGCAACTAAAAGCGGACTCTGACGCTACAGTCGAAACAGGTATAACTAGAATATCACAAGCCATCTTTGCAAGTATTGGATACTTTGGCCCATTAAGTTTCCACCAATTCAATATATCAAAAGAAAGGTCATTTGAATCATCAAGAGGAAATAAAGCCTCCTCTAAATATTGTTCCAACTCCGTCTTTTGCACCAATGAAGTGCCAGAACGCTCCCTAATGTACCTCTTAAACCCTCCAGTAAATCCAACCCTCATTTGGTTTGTTATTTCACCATCACTATCACTTGTACGAGAATGCTCAAATATTGCGGGAGAAGAAGATGAAACATTTAAACTCTTATACTTTCCATACAAATCAAATAAAGTTGCACGAACTCTATGTATGTAACTATCGGCCAAAGAACCATATATCTCATGGTAAGCAAATTGAACAAACTCCATTTTGTACCTAGGATCAAGCACTAATCCAAATGCCAATACCAAACTACAATCCTCCCAATATTTTTCAAACTTAACTTGCATCTTCAATGCCATCAAACGAACGTAATCTACATTACTTTGTTGCCAGTGCATCAACTGAAAATTAATTTGGCATACATCATTAAAGTAATAGTTTGCCATTGGATATTTTGTGCCAAAAAGACGATTTATCATATGTCATAAAATATTTTCAAACACTGACAGATAAGTTTACCACGCTCCCAATCTTGTTCACTTGGAAGCTATTGATATTCATTATCCAATTCCGCTAAGTGCTCAAATGCTGCTCTCACATCTATAGCACTCTCAAGCATACGGTAAGTGGCATTCCATCTAGTTTGACAATCAAGTTTAACATTCTTTTTCGAATTCAATTGGGTTTGTCGTAAAGCTATACTCCATGTGTGACCTCTTGGAAGTGACGAACCAACATACTTAACACTGTTCCTAATCCTTTCAATAAAACGATCAATTACTTTTAACCCATTCTTCATAATTATATTGATTATATGTGCGGTGCAACGAGTGTGAAA
This sequence comes from Sambucus nigra, assembly GCA_949130495.1. NCBI lineage: Eukaryota > Viridiplantae > Streptophyta > Magnoliopsida > Dipsacales > Adoxaceae > Sambucus > Sambucus nigra. The sequence goes on along the minus strand of OX422211.1, from coordinate 460,042,575 downwards.
CATATCACCATTTTTAAGAAGGGATTTTTTACCATTCAACCACAATTTAATATGATCAACCATTGGCTTATTATAGCTAGCATTATCAACTACAATAGTCATTAGTTTCTTATCAATATTCCACTCCAAGATTCTAGCCTTCACCCACTCGGCCACATTTTTCGCATCGTGAGGACATTCAATCCAATAACAAGCAATTATTTTTTTATCATCATCAATATAGTGACATGTTAAACAACAATAACGGTGCCTTGATGCTTAGGAGTCCATATATCAGTGGTTAGGGTAACTCTTGAAGAAAGATTTTCCAAAACTTTGTAAAGTATTTCTTTCTCGATCTTGAAACATTTTTTCAAATCATTTTTCACGGTAGCTCTTGAACGAAATTTGTATGTGGGGCAACAATAAGAAAGCCAATACCTGAAATACTCATGCTCAGCCATAAGAAATGAATAATCGTGTTGTGCAACCATTTGAGCATATAGCATTCGCTCCACCTCCGGGTCAAACTTATGATTTCCGAACTTTGGAATTGGATCGGTGGGAGACTTGAAACTTCCGAGAATTTTTTATCGAATATCACCACCCCCATCTCTTGGGTTTGCTTTACATGATTTCCAATGATTATTTAAATGAGGTGTCCCCTTCAAACTTTCATCATCGAACTTTCTCTTACAATAATTACAAGTGGCGGTAATATTATTATCCGGGTGCATCTCACGAGAAAAGTGATTCCAAGCCTCAGATGTGCGCTTCTTGTTTGATTCTTTTGATGCATCACTGATTTGATTCTCACTACTGGGAGGAGCAGGGGAAGATGCATTGGTTGAAATTTTTTGTTCGGCTTGCCTCTTCTTCCGACATAATCCTATAATCACGAATAACAAATTTAACAATTTTAGTACAAAAACAGTTTATTAATAAAATCCAAAAAATTTCAGTACAAAAACAATTTCAGGATAGAAAATTTCAGTACAAAAAATTTCAGTACAATTTAGTACAATTTAAGTATAATTTCAGTACAGATTTAAAGAAATTTTAGTACAATTTCAGTATAATTTCAGTGCAGATTTAAAGAAATTTCACAGCCTCAATTTCAGTCATAAATCCAGAAAACAGTACATATTTAAGTCATAAATTCTGTACAGAGTTAAAGAACCAGAAAACAGTCAAAATCATAAATAAATAAAAGTCATAATTCATTAACAATCATAAATCCAGAAAATTTAACAATCATAATTCATTAACAATTTAACAATAGTCATTAACAAACAAATTTAACAATAGTCATTAACAAACACTGATTAGTTTTTCTTTTAAGTTTTAATAATATTTAAAGATCGATACCATAATCTATATAGATCTTTAAAGAATAACATATACACATATACAGATATACAGATATACCAAACCCCATTAAAGATTTACAGATTTAAAGATTTACAGATTTAAATCCCATTAAAGATACAGATACACAAATTTAAAGATACAAAACCCCATTAAAGATACAGATATATAGATTTAAAGAACCAAAAAAGGTTTAAAGAACCAAAAATACATATACATCAAAACGGATATCCGGTTTTCAAAAATATATAGCAAGGAAGGGAGGAAGGGTTTCGTCGTCCACTGGTTACCTGGGGTTTCATCGCACACTGTTTGGGCCTACAAGAAAGGAAGAGGTTTCCGATCTAGGGTTTCGTTGTCCTCTGTTTGGGCCTGCAAGGAAGGAAGGAAGGAAGGGTTTGATTTGGGGTTTTGGCCGATTCGTGTCTTTTGGGAAAATGAGGAAAAACTTTGTGTGTTTCTAATTTATTAGGTTATATTTTAAAGTTTTTAGAATTAAACTTCTACCCCAACTTTTATTTTAGGTGTTAGTTTATACCTAAAATATTATATAAGTAATATTTTAAACTAATGTTAGACGGATACGGATATCCGGTAAAACAAATACGGATATCTGGTAAAATGGATACTCCACATCGGATACGGATTATCCGTGTCAGATACTAGTACTATCCGTATCCGTATCCATTTTCTCGGATATTTTTAGAGAGTATCCATATTCGTATCCATTTCCATTTTTTTGGATAAATATCCGCAAATTCGGATTCGGATATCGGACGGATGCGGATTTTCGAATATCCGTTTACAACCCTAACTATAACTGGTCCGGTCACACGAATATTTTGGTTCGGTCTGGGGTCCAAAAGAAACAAGTATCAATTAATTTATTTTTGTCCAAAATAATTCCTAAACCCTGACCATACTGTGAACACCCTAATGAGTAATTAGTGAGACGGTATTGTTTGCCCGAAAAATATCCCAATAGGGGAGAGGAGCAAATTGTTTTTTTGTAACATCAGTGAGAATTTAAAAATTCTTTACAAGTTTGATCAAATTAAAATATATAGAAGCAATTATATCAATTTATAATAACTACCATATGTGTGTGATTAAGAAGAATCTGTGTATATACATGCATGCATGTATGTGTGTGTGTGTGAGTGAGTGTGTGTGTGTGTGTGTGTGTGTGTGTGTTGTGTTATGTATGTAATTTATGTGACAATCATAGTATGGATAAAAAGTAATAGAAAACATTGCAAATCAAGATTTTTACGTGGTTCGTCCTTTGCCCGCGTCCATGCGGAGATAGAACTCGAGAAATTCACCTTTCGAATTTAACCCACAAGACATCATTATCTTAGTCAAGCGGACACAACCAAAGTTCAAGTAGCCTTCCTTGATTTCGCGTACAAAGACACGATCGACCTTGAAAATACAATGAAGTTCAACCTTAAAAGAAAAATACGAAGTGTAACATTAAGCACTAAGAATTTTTCCTTGAATTGAATCTTTCTCTTTATTAAAAACTCTTGATTAAATGGAACTAGTATTAAACTCAGTATAGTGTTGTATTTGGATCTTCTTTAGAGAGAATTGGTGTAGTTAAATATATCTTGTAAATGTGCGTTCTTAAAGCTTGAAAGAAGGTCATACTCAAGAACAATTTAGATTTAGAAAATGATTTGTCAAAGCTTTCTAGAGTAAAAAAATCCTACTTTCAAGGATTTAAGAATGAATAAAAAAAACTGGAAAATCATAGTATAAAAGAACAAAGAAATGTGTTGAAATCTCCAAAAAAAAATATTTTCTAAAGTATCTATTTTCCCATATTCCTTTCTTAACAATGTGGGGAATATGGAAAGCCCGAAACAAAAGCAACTTTGAAGGAATCTCTATGTCATCTATAGATATTATTCAGAACATTATGGCTCTAATCATCCACTCCAACTCTTCCATCACCATCAAAGAAACGTTTCTGATGATGATATCTACTGTGTTGATTTATTCAAATAGAATGTCTTTCACAAAGGTTCTAAAATTTGGCTATCAAGTGGATCAAGCCCCAAAATGGCTTCCTCAAACTCAATGCCCATGGCTCTCGTAAGGAAGTTTCTAAAGAAAGTGGTATAGGGGTACTATTAGAGATCATGGATGGGATTTCATTGGCAGTTTTTCTCTATACACATGTACTCAAGAAGCTTTTTCTACACAAGCTGCTACTATTTTGGAGGAGATTAATTTCTACTCCAATTTAAGTTGCAAGAACTTCTATATAGAATCTGATTCCAAATCCATAGTTTACATGATTTCCCGAATTTGGAAACATCCTTGGTACTTTAAGTATGTGGTTAAAGATATTAAGAAGAGGATGTCTAAATTGAACTTAAGTATCACTCATTTATTGAGATAAGGTAATAATGTTGCAGCTGGTCTTGTCAATTTAGCTTCTAAAAAGCATATTTCTTAGGTGTTTTTTCATTTTAACAATCTTCCTGCTTCAATAAAAGGGCTCCGGTTTGTAAAATCAAAATTATCGTAAGTGCATGGGCTATTATAGAATATTGAGTGTAAGTACGGGTCGAAGGAGATTTGCCAATTGGAACGTTTGAAATAATTGCAACGGTCCAACTAGATTATATTATTTAGATATGGGATGAAAATATAAAATTGTGCTAATAAGAATAAAACGTGCAACTACGAAATATGAAATCAAGTATGTAAGAAAACTAGGACGTTAGATCCATTTATCACATTTAATTAATGCTATGCATTAATTTAAATTCTTCATTTCCAATTTTATAACTCAAACTAGCATGCAACCCACGCGATGCGCGGGCGTATTATAAAATTGATAAGAAAATACAGCTAAAACATTAAAAATAAATCAAAAAAGAAAACAACTATGTGTACATATATAAAAAGAGCATGCAGATCCAATGGTTGACCAAATATTAATTAAAAAAAAGCTAGATGGGTCTCCTACTAAAAAAGAAACAACCCATAATTTAGGTTATACCTACTTAAAATCAATCTCATCACAAAATGCAAAACATAGGAACTGGGAGGTCTGTACATTTTACGGCAATCAAGAAAAATCAAGTACAACGTGAAATGGGAAAATAAAAAAATACTAGCATGATTTGAGATGAAAATCTGAACTGGGCCAGCTTCAGCAAAAAATCTCATCTGAAACAATCCGAACACAAAATGTGATATAAATTGTTATCATTAATTCATGAGATGAATTACCAATTTGAATACCTTATTAACCATGGTAACAACAGGAGTTGCCCCCAGTTGGGTGGAGTTATTTGTGAAAAATTATGTTGATACCTCATAAAATAGATTTTTTCATTGCCTTACCTGTGGATGTCTAGGATCGCAATAAAAAAATTCCAAATCCTAATCAATTTATTTTTTTGATGGAAATGAAGAGTGAAAAAACCCTTACCATTGGAATCAAATTTCAGTTGTCTTGAATCTTCCCGATCATATTTCTCTCCTCGAGAGCCTTCACAATTTATTTCAGTATATTATATAGTTTCTACTCAAACAGCATAAGTTTTATAGCTTCCACAAAAAAAACAAATCGCCTCCTTATGTATGTGACGGTTGGCAGGTGGAATGTAGAGAGACGAATGCATTAGGGCTGAATCAATTGAATAGTTTGGGGGATTGTAGAGAAATCGAAAAGAGGAGGTAAATAAGGTAAATCCAAAAGGCACTGAGATAAAGAGTCATGGAGTCAAATAAATAAGGGCTCTACAATTTCTGGGACAGAGTAAAATAATTAAAATATTTATGAAGTGTACACATGTCGTCGTGTGATGCGACAAATGTCGACACTTGGTTTTGATGTCAATTTTAGTTATAAACTATAATTAAACCGAATCTCGTCGTGTTTAATTCGAAAAATAAAATATATAAGTTCACAATCAAATTTAACGTCTCCAATTTTAGACGGCTTAAATCCCTATTCCCTAAAAAGTTCACTTTTAAATTTTAAAGAGTAGTCTTTAACCATGAGATATAAATTAATCTAATAAAAGTATAAACCATCAAAAAGTATTCACACTTAAAAAAATGATTTTTCAAACAAAGCCAAAGGTTTAAAATACATTCTCGTATCGTTTTAAATAAATACTGAATTTTTAACACTTTTAGAACACTTCGGGAAATAAAGAAGAATTTTAATTACACGCAATTTTAATTACGCATAATAAATTTTACCTAGTCCTAGCAAAGAAATTAAGCTCTTATGATTGAAGACAAAATATAAGTGCAAGAATGAATACTAATTTCATTAATTAATCAAATTAAAAAAGAATAATGCCTTACAATCAATGTTGACAGATTTCTTCTCATAAAAGAACAATTCTTGACCATCAAAATAAACTCTAAAACTACCAACAATTGTCTTTAAAGGCTCTCTAAAATTCTCTATACAAATAATGAGCCTAATGCTCTTATTTATATTCCAAAGGGTGAGGAATTTGAGTTTGTGTATAACTCTTTTTAATTGGTTAAAAACAAATCTTTAAAATTCTAAAACAAATTAATAAAAGGATTTATAAGAAAATTGTCTTTTGAATATCATCGGATTCTTTTAGATTGGATGGTTTTGAATTTGTGTTTATCCTATGTGAGGTGGCAAGTCAAAGAAACCTTAGAAGGAGTTTGAATTAATTTATGATATTTTTCCTTGTTATCCACGGATAGCCTTGGAGTTTATTTTTTTTCCTCATTTTCGTTACATGCACACCAGCATTTTCAAACTGAATTTGCATGTTCAAAAAATCACATTTTCAAATTTGGCCCTCTATAATGTTGCGAGTCTTTTAAAGACCTTTCAAAAAAGTTATGGCATGACGCAAATGGGATTCCTTACAACTCGAGCAAAAGATTCATATGAGAAAACGTAAGTACACGTGCCTCTACTTGAGCCTCTAAAGATAAAGGCACATGAATAGACATTTGATCCCCATCAAAGTCTGCATTGAACCCTTTACGAACGAAAGTGAAGGCCGTCGAATAGGATCCCTTTCGAAAGACATAACTATTAAATATGTCAACACTAGTTCGAAATGAAGGCAAGGGCTATCCAAGTTAACAACGATCCCCTCCCCAACTGCAAGACCACAGAGGCTACTGCCATATGGAAGGTCAGTTTTATTGATGCCTTCCTGTTGAGAAAGTTTTTTTCTTTAAATTATCCAACTCCATTTGAGCTTGAGGCCTCTGGTGCCTTTTTGAAGATTTTTTGTAGCTCCTATATCTTTAGAGGGTAAGGGTGTTGGCTTTCTTATGGTAGTAATTCATTCCTTTTTTGGACGAGTCGTTCCCCGCATGGTCGAGTGGTAAGGCGGGGGACTGCAAAGCTTTTTTCCCCAGTTCAATATCGGGTGTCGCCTGATCAACTAAAGACTCAAAATCTCGTATTCTACTGTGCTCGTATAATTCTCCAAATTATTCTTGAGAAGAAGTTAGAAGAAACAGACTGTTGATACTTGTTTTCTTGGGGGTTTTCTAAAAGATTGTAGATCTTTGGATCTAAGATTCAAGGAATGATTCGAATAGTTGAAGGGCTATCAAGACCGGATACTCGAGAAAAATGAAAAAATCATTTAGTATAGTTGTGTCAACTGTGTCGTATCGCAACGTATCAAAACAATTTTGGGGTACCTATAAAAATAAAAAATATAAATAATTAATTCAAATTTAGGGTCACAAAGGTTAGAAAATAACATAATTACCCCTTAATTACATTTTAGCCTCCGAAATTCAGAAGTTACTTATTTTAACTCGGAATTCAGCCAAATTTCAAGGAGAACTTTATTCTTCCAATTTTATTTTTGTCACGCATGTCGCCTTATTCTTAACACGATACCCATGTAATTTGTGCCACTATGTGTCATAGATATATTTATAAGTTGGAAATAATTCTAAGTATAATAATGTATTGTACAACTTATCAATGGTTTTTTAAAAAAAAAAAAAGAAGAGAAAGTGACGAATTTGAGGAGAGAGAGAGGAGTGGGGGGCGAAGTGTTTGAAGATGGGAATAAAAATGATGGTGGATAAAATAAGCGTGTGGGGTAGTGGAATAAAGTAAATAATAGTTGTTTAGTAAAAAGATAAAGGAGTGTGAGATGTGGGGTAAATGTATGAGTAGGTAGTTAATAAAAAAGTTAAAAAGAAAGTAAGATGATGGGTATGTGTGTGGAAAGGAAATAAAGAAAGAAAAGATGATGGATGGGTGTATGATTGTGTTGAAAATAATTATGTAGTAAATATTTAAAAAAAAAGTTAAAAAGAGAGATATTGAAATGATACCAAATTTTTGTATAAGAGGAGGGGGTGACTGCCCTCTCTTCATTTATTAGTTACCAACCCCCCCCAAAAATTAATTAGAGGTTTAAGAGAAGAAGAAGAAGAAGAAGAAGAAGAAGAAGAAGAAGAAGAAGAAATACAAAAAAAAGGAGGATTATTCAAGGAGGGAAGCTTGGATTATTTCAAACTTATTTTTTCATCTTCATTTCAACTTAGAAATTATTTCAAGGTAAGTCACAATTGATCCTTTATTTTAGAATATGCTAAATATATTTGTAATTGAATGAAATAAATTATTAAAATTAAAATCTCCATGAGTAGATGTAAAATAGAAATAAATTCTCTAAATACTTATATATATATATATTATGTATGTACATATTTATATGTATGAAGTGGAATGTATATAATGTTATAAGGCTTTAAATTTTATTTTGATTTATAATTGTTTTTAAAATTTTGTGTTAACAAGAATTGACACGTTTTGACTAAAAAGATTTTGAACTTGAAATTTGGGTAATTTATAGCATGTTTACTATTCATGAATATCTGTGAGACTCGAAAGAGAATAAAATAAATATAGTAATATTCTAGTATTTCTTGTTAGCTTTTCATATTGTTAAAGACCGAAGAGAATACTTGAATATTCAAAACTTTAATTGCATGATTATTAATTCAGAAGAAAATTTACTAAAAGAATGAATATGAATATTCTTAATGGTAATTGTTTATGTGTGTGATAAAATGTGAAAATAATAAATAGTATTCAATGTACGAGTATAATAAATAAGTTGAATGAACCCGAATAATAAACTATGTGATAGAATGATCATAGTTGAGATTAGATATGGAACGTATTTTAAATGTTCCAAAAATAAAATGAAAGAATTTTTGGATGATTAAATTGTGAAGAGTTGAATATATGAATTTTGGAAGTATGGAAAGGAAGTATAATGAATAAAATGAAATAATTAATGAATCGCGTATGAGATGTTTCAAGTAAAAATATCTTAACTAAATCCTTAGAGTTCATCACTGCTCCTGTATAGTGATTAAGGGCTTAAAACTCTCGAGTGAACTCGATCACCGAGATGATTTTTTTAAATGTATTATATAAGGCTAGGAATGGGTAGGGCCTTCCATATTTTTTTGATGCCCTAAAGCCTTTCTCTCGGCTTTTTAAATTATTTGTCCCATGATAATTGTGAGGTGTGGACCATTATTGTAGCACAAACATAATGTATAACCTTCTGACGAAAAAATCAAACCCGAGACCGATGCCCTGGTGCAAGTTTGGATTGGAGAGATGTTATCATTATGGGGAGGCATGGGGGAGTCATCCGTGTAGGTCGGACCAGTAGGAGGCCAAAGTGGAATACTAAGGTGAAAAAAGAAAATTTTAGAAGTTTAAGTTTAACTTTAATTTATGAGTTCTCAATAATAAATTGTGTTATGTTAATCTAAGAATGTTATACCACATCAAAAAATTATAAAAATACATGTTTATAATATTTCTCTAGAAAAAAAATATACTTAAATGAAAATTTGACACCATTGGTTAATTATGCCACTTCACTTTAAAATATTGGGCTCTATTACAATAAACGTTGGGTTGACACATGTTATTTTAAATATAAAGGATTAAAAATGAGAAAGTTGAGTACGGAAAAGAAACTACCATTGCCACTAATGAAAAACTACATTTTTTCCCGAGATGTGGGCGGAACTAATTGTCTTGTTTAGTTGATTTATTAATGGTTGGTATATTATTATTATTATTATTATTAATGAGTAAGATGGTTATGTTCTTAAATAATTGGAAGTTTCATTCTGTGATTTGTACCATTATTTTTAATACTGACTCGAGTTGTGTTGGGCACAATCGGATGTATCCATTTCAAATGGATGCAGCTAAATATCATAAGCAAGAACAACCATAATTGGAAGCAATCCGTCGACGTAACGTAGTGGAGTACAACATTTTGAAATTGTTGTAGAATTAATTTACAATCCATTTTAAATTTTTATTTGTTATTTTGGACTTTGGCATGTGGGCCACCTCTGATAACTATTTGTCTTTATGATTGAAACTTATTGTCTATTTCTTTTGGGACTGTAATATTTTTACATTTTTTTCTCATGTATGGGATGAGATAGTCTATGTTATGGCCATTTAAATTCTTGTAACACGAGTATTTAAATTTTCCCCCTTAAAAAAGTGAGATGTAAGTCTAGAATTAAATTCACACCGGGATTTTGGGCAATGGAATAGTGGTTGGGATGAACTCATTCAAATATTTAATTGTTCGAAAAATCAGGTCATGACAGTTTGGTATCAAAGCTTAAGTTACCCTAGACTGGAGGGAGAAAGAGTCTAGGTGATCCACGGATCTTGGAATAATGGGCTAGATTGAATCATTCTTACGGTTATGTTTTTACAAACTAAATTTTTTTTGTTCGAAGAAAATGAATGGAAAAAGAGGAGCGCGTAACACTAGGAACAATAATGGTCCAATCGATCAAGTTAACACTACATCATGTAATACTACAATAGCTGAAGTGAGGGTAATAATGACAGAGTTTCTCCTGACTGTGCATAACAACCTCCAGAATAACTGAGAGGAATCGTTCGAAAAATAAAATAAAGACTTTGGGTCTTTAGGCGGTCAAAAATTCAATGGGGAAGGTAGTCCAATGGCATTCGATGCCTGGATCCAAAAATGTGAGCTGAATTTTGAGAAAATGCATATCACTGAAGTACAAAAGCATGAGTTAGCTGCCCAGTAGCTACAGGGCACAACTTTATTCTAGTGGGGATTAGTGCGTCATTGACAAGACATAACATAAATGACATGGGGAGACTTTAAATCTCAATTCATGGATTACTTTATTCCTATGTCCGTAAGGTCACAATTGTACAAGCAGTTTAAGGACCTCCCTCAGGGAACGATGTTTGTTACTGACTATGAATTCAAGTTTAATGAACTATCCCTTTATTCTCCTCTTGTGATAAAAAAATAATGAGATGAAGAATGATAAATTCATTGATGGATTAAGGTACTATCTCTCTAAGTTAGTGTTTATGTGTAAGGACATAATTTTATAAATGTCCTGGGTAGAATCTAGGAATTTTCTATTTGTCCTAGATCACAGTATGTATGTCTGATACCGCTACATTCAGCACGTTAACACGATCATCCACGATGGCCTTGATCCGAATCCATACATCCATCATCTTCACAAGTGCATCATGCGACGTGCTGCTCAATCGTTCCCACTACTCCACTTCGCATTATTGGTAAAATAATTTATTGGAGTTGTTTATATTTGCATAAATATTTGGGAATTTTTCAAAAATATTTTTTCAACGTCTGATTTATTTTTATCAAAAGTAGAAATTTTTCTAAGAGGAGTTCCTCGATCGACGAACTCGTTCAAACGACATAGCACTGTCATTCGAGCGAGATAGGCATGTCGCGCGATCTCGTTCGAGTGACACATGTCCTTCGTTCGAGCGACATGCTTATCTCGTTCAAACGCCGCCGCTGCCTCGATTTTCATATAAATATCTGATCACTTTCTACATGTTTTCCAAGTTTCACACCCGATTTCTGCGATTAACAGCCAGAAAACAGACTTCACTTTTTAAGGTTTTATGCCTTCTTTATTCACATAAACACTCCCATCTATGTATGTGAATCTTTAAACCTTCAAGAGGATCATTTTTACTCATCTGAAGTAATTTGTGGAGAAGCCGTCTCTTCTTCGTTGCTGCCCATCTGGAGTTCTTGCGGGAGATTCCAGCCGACGACATCGAAATCGACACCTGAGGGTATTTCGTATGTCACTCTTATTTTCATTGTAATCCGTGTAACCGTTTCTTACAAATTATAGTGAAAATAAAAAGGGTTTTCCCCTAAGTTTTTTTTCCCTCATTTGTGTGTTTTGTTTGTGATTTATTGTTCTTGCATGATCATATGGATTTCAATCACACCTAGATGCATGTTTTAGGATTTAATTGAAAAACTGGGTTTAATTAAATAATTTCTTAATTTGAACAAAATCGCACTCTTCAAATTGGTATCTGAGCTAATTACACAATTATACCGTGTAATTTTTCGCAAAATTTTTCTAAGATATCAATTTTTTGAAAAATTGATTTTTGAAGAAGGGTGTGTTCAAAATGGAGAAATTATATAATAAAATGTCATTTTTTGACGGGACAAATTATGCTTACTCGAAAGCCCGCATGAAAAATGCTTTAAAAGTCATTGATGAAAGAGTTTGGATTTTAGCTGAAAGAGGGTGGACACCTCCCTCCATCACTATTGATAATGTGACTAATTTAAAATTTGTGACTGCATGGACTGAAGAAGAATTTAAATGGTCATCTTGTAATTCTAAGGGTTTAAGTGTTATTTTTGGATCCGTCACACCTGACGAGTTCCGACGGATAATGACGTGTACCATGTCAAAAGAGGCATGGGATGTTTTGCAACGTACCCATGAAGGAACTAATGTTGTGAAAGAGTCTAAACTGCAAAACTTAACAACTCAATTTGAAACTATCACCTCGGTTGAGACTGAATGTTTTGATGAATTTTATGCTAGGTTATCTGATATTGTAAACACTAGCTTTAATCTTGGTGAACACAATCCTAATGCTAGAGTTGTTAAAAGGATTCTAAGATCACTGCCTAAGTGTTTTATCCCTAAAGTCACTATGCTAAATTCTATGGATAATTTAAACACGCTTAAATTAGAGGAACTTGTAGGAGACTTACAAACGTATGAAATTGATATGTTTCCTAAATCTGTCAAGCCTAAAGATAAGGGAATTTCACTTAATGCCCAGGATAGAAAGAGTGAGGGATCGACAAGAAAGAGAGTTGAGTCATCTAGAAAAAGGGAGATAAAAACGTCTCATTCTGAGTGTGACTTTGATTTAGATGATTTGGCCATATTTGTAAAAAATTTCAAGAAATTCTCAAATTCAAGAAAAATGGAAATTTCAAAGATAAAAAGAATTTTGAGAAAAATAAATTTGAAAAGAAAAATGAAAAAGATTTTAAAGACCCTCCTAAGAAAGATGGTGAGAGATGCTATGAGTGCGACGGTAAGGGTCATAGAGCTTTTGAATGTGCTACTAGGCTGAACAGACTTGCAAAAGAAAAGGGTAAAGCAGTCCTTAATGCTACCCTTAGTGACGACAGTGAGGTCGAGTCGGTGGACTCTGGAGATGAGTCACCGCATGAATGTAACTTCACCGCATTCATGGATAGTCATGTGAGTACTTCCAGTGCTCCTCGCGACGATGAGGATGCTAATTCACAGGGACACCTCGACAGTGAGAACGATGTAAGTGAGGGGGAGGATGATGCAAGTGAGAGCAAGAGTAATCTTCAACGCGTCTACGCTGAGTTATATAATGAGTCATTTAAAACCAAAAAGCGTAACAAAGTGTTAGTTCTTAGGATCACCGCTTTAGAGGAAGATTTAGAAGAAGCGAGAGAGAGAGTCCTCCATCTGCACTACCTTGAGAGAGAGAGAGTCTGTGTTGAGAGAGAAAGTCTATTTAGAGAAAGAGAGGGACTGTTTGGAGAGAGAGAGAGATGTTTTGAGAAAGAGAAAGGGGACTTGACTAAACAAGTGGCTAGTCTTTTGAGTGAGCTCCATTCCTCCATGGAGACTCGGAAGAAACTTGAAGCCCTTGTAGCCCAGCTTACTCATAATCTTGAGAGAGCACGAAAAATCAATGTTCAAATCGAGGACAGATCTGGAAAGATGGGAAAGGTGCTCCTCGATTCCGCTTTAGGTTTTGGTGATAGGTAGGGAATAAGTTTGATGGTGCCTCCATGTCCCAAATTGCACCTAGACTAGTTCCTGAGTTTACTACGACTCCATATGGCCATCGTCAAAAACCACGAAAGAGAGTTCGACCAAGAAAAGCAAACCAAGGACCGCCTAAGACTGTGTTATTTTGTACGTATTGCAAAAGAAAAGGCCACCTCAGGGATTTTTACTATAGTTTGGGTCAGACACGACGTACTACCACTTCACCACATCGTACTGATGATTTTGCCAGTCTGAGAGAGCATGTTGAGTTTTTAGCTGCCACATCACAGAGTTTGATGGAGGAATTCCGATGAATGTCTTTACCGTCAGTGAATGCTTCCCGCATATCGGCTAATACAAACAACAACAAGGGTAAACTGTTGATACCAAATTTAGTCTGCTGACATGGAACAATTACTTGAAGACACGTGTCAACCTACATGGCAAATACAAATACTCTAGACGAGAAACTTAAGTGTACCGAGCAACTTAAGCGTACCGAGTAACTTAAGCATACCGAGCAACTTTAGCGGTCCGAGCTACTTAGCGTGCAGAACATCCAAATCAAGAGAATCAAAAGACAGCTACACATTAAATGCGCATTAATTATCGTACAAATCTATATGTATACTAGATAACAGCGCATTATCCTTTCATATGTACAACCTCAAGGCTATAAATACATTGTAACTTTCTCATAAGAAGGGGACTTGGGATCTCTTGGAAAACCTATTATCGAGATTCCAAATAAACGGCCAGCAATACAGAAATAGTGGACGTAAGCCATTCTCACAAGGCTGAACCACTTTAAAAATTCTTTGTCTTATTAATTTCTTTATCTGTGATTGATTAATTAGAGATAATCTAGTTTTTTACATCAACAGATTGGCGTCGTCTGTGGAAAACGACTGTACTTAGCGTTTTGCACCAAAACAATTCATCATCTATGGCTGAGAATCCGGAATCCAGTAATCGAAACACTGGAATCACTCCAAACCCTTCTACTCCCCCAAATTTTCAAGATATGTCTAGTATAATGGCTAACTTATCCCAAGGGAAAATGACCATGCAAGAAACTATGTGTCAACTTATACAAACTGTCCAAGGTGGAGTGCTGGCTCAATCAGGACAACGAAGTGTTCAGAGAAATACCCATTTACCATCTTCAAGAACTAGAAGAACGTTATTCCCGGAGGTCTCTCAATCTAGACGTACTGACTCATATCGTACTGAGAGATCTAGTGATCCTTCGTATCAACCTGGACGGACCTCATCAGTATAAGCTACAGATTCCCAACGGAATGTCACTCTCACTCCAGAAAGGACTAGTGCTATAGAGAGGTTGAGTAGAGTATCTCCTTTTGATCGATTGGGCCCTAGAAGGAATAGAAGTCCTCCTAGGATTGAGTCAAGGAACTCTCAACGACCATCCGACCTAAGGGAAGGCTCTACCCAATCACGACCACCAGCCCGTATTGAAAGATCCCAAGAGAAAAATTCAATACGTTCAGTTGCTCGAACAAATAGGCCCGAGGTAGGAAATGATGCATGGAAAGGCTCTATTCAAAGGTTGGAGGACAGATTAGGGGAAATGGCTAAGGCCAAGAATCCTCTATAAAGAACTTTTTTCCAAGGGACACCATTCGTACAAGCAATTGTGGACTTTCCCACACCATCAAAATTCAAAGCTCCTATGGTGATGCTTAAATACGATGGAAAAACTGACCCTGTCCTTCATATAGAACAATACCAAGATACTGCCGACATCTATGCGGTTCCAAATGAGATGAGATGTATAGCGTTTTCAGTAACTCTCACCGGATCAGCCCAGATATGGTACAATAACTTTTCTCGGGGGAAGATTGCGACTTTCCTTCAACTGGCAGAGCTATTCATAGAGAATTTCTATTTTGGAGCAAAACCAGTTAAACGAGTAGCACACTTACTGAGTGTTAGACAGAAGCCATAAGAAAGTATTAAGGACTACATTACTCATTTCAATAACGAGAAACTTGAAGTAATTGATTACGAGGAAAAGACAGTAATTACTTATCTGATGAGTGGACTGCTACCAGACAAGTTGTACTATACTCTGGCCAAAGATCCACCTAGGACCATGGCAGAACTGATGGCAAAGGCAGCCAAAATCATGAACGCTGAGGAAGCCATGGCTGCGAAAAAGAATACAAAAACTAAGGAGACCAAGGTTGAGGCTGGTAAAACTGAGAAGAAGGATCAGAAGAACAATGGTGGCAACAGGCTGTCAAAAGGAAATCAAACACTAGAGCACATGAGGAAATTTGGAAATTATACTCTCTTGAAGGTAGATATAAATCACATTCTAGAAGAAATCAAGAACAGCGAGGAGTTAGCTTCGCCAGGGAAAGTAAAGGCGGATCCTGACAAAAGGGACAAGTCTAAATATTGTGAATTCCACAAAGACTATGGCCACACGACCAAACGTTGCATAGCTCTCTAGAATGAAATTAAGCACTCATTAGACGAGGAAAATTGGCTAAGTATGTTGATCGCCAAAATATTGGAAAGACCAGTGACCCAGGAAGGCAAAGATCTAAATCTCCTCGTCAAGCAAAAGAAGATAAGAAGAGAGATCATGAAGATGATCCAGAAGATGATCCTGACCTTCCTAAAAGACCAAGACAGCCAGAGCGTGAGGTATTTTCAATTCATTTTGGATAATTTGAATGTAATGTTATTAAAGGTGGATATGCAGGAGGTGGAGATCTTACTACGGATAGGAAAGCTAACCCCAATGAGGTTCAAGCTTGATCGTACATACAACGAATAAACTTGGCTGAAGATGATCGCCTGAGGAAGGTGAATAAGGATAAATTGGTTATTGGTTTCTCTAAAAATGACCTGGAAGGTGTACTATATCCTTATGATGACCCATTGGTGATCAAGATGAGAATGAAGGAAGTGGTGATTTCACGGGTGCTGGTGGACAATGGTAGCTCTGCAGACATCATATTCTACCCATGCTTCGACAGTTTGAATTTGAAGTTAGCCCGGTTGGAGCCTTATCATAGTCCCCTCCTCGGTTTTACTGGCGAAAAGGTTTTTTCACTTGGGACGATCAAGTTGGATATACTTATCGGTACATGGCATGCTTATCGAACAGAAATAGTACATTTTTTCGTAATGGATAAAAATGTCCAATCAGATTATAATATAATCATGGGAAGGGTAGGTCTGAAGAAGTTCGAAGCAATACCATTTACTGTACATCAATGTTTAAAATTCCTAACCAACTTTTGGGTGGGAGTGGTGAAAGGCGACCAGAAAGTAGATCGGGAATGCTACTATTCATCTGCCGAACATGAGGAACGCGAAGAATCCAGGAAGAAGACTATTACTTATCAAATGGATAAAATAGAAGATGCAGAGATTGAAACATTAGACCCTAGAGACGAGTCTTAGCTCGTGAAGGGACAGGTCATGGAAGCTACCGAAAATATCGTTCTAGACGATGCACACCCAGAACGAATAACCCAAATTGGTGCATTATTGGATGAATCGATAAAAAAGATCTGATAGCATTCCTAAGGCGCAGAAAATAGACTTTTGCATGGAGTCATGAAGACAATGCTAGGAATAGATCCGAGTTTCCTGTGTCACGAGCTCAACGTGAATAAGGAGGTCAAGCCAGTGAAGCAACGAAGAAGGGTATTCAGCCTTGAAAAGAACCAAGCTATACAAGAAGAAGTGGAGAAACTGCAAAAAGCCTTTTTTATTGAGGACGTCAAATATCCTGACTGGCTAGCAAATGTGGTGATGGTAAAGAAGAAAAATAATAAGTGGAGGATGTGTGTGTACTTCACTGATCTTAATAAAGCATGCCCAAAGGATCATTTTCCCTTGCCTCGAATCGATCAGCTGGTGGATGCTACCTCGGGGCATGAATTGTTGAGTTTCATGAATGCTTACTCTGGATACAACCAGATTAAAATGAAGCCTGAGGACAGGGAAATTACCTCTTTTATCACCCCAAGGGGAACTTATTGCTATAATGTTATGCCTTTCGGACTTAAAATGCAGGTGCAACATATCAGCGGCTGATGAATAAGTTGTTCGCAGAGTAAATCAGTCACAACATGGAGGTTTATGTCGACGATATGCTGACGAAGAGTAAGAAAGTTGTCGATCATCTAGTTGACCTAGGTCAGACCTTTGATCAACTAGAAAAATATCAAATGAAGTTGAATTCCACCAAATGCATTTTGGGGTGCGAGAAGGCATGTTTCTCGGATATATCGTTAACCAACGAGGTATCGAGATGAACCCCGAAAAGATTAAGGCCCTACTGGAACTGCGATCTCCAACTACGAAGAAGGAAGTGCAAAGTCTCACAGGGCGAGTTGCGGCACTTAACAGATTTGTGTCACGAGCAACAGACAGATGCCTCCCATTCTTCAAAACACTTCGAAAAATGTTTGAATGGAATGATGAATGCAAGGAGGCCTTTGAAGAGTTGAAGAAATATCTCGGGACTCCTCTATTGTTCTCTAGATCAGTAATGGGAGAAAAATTATACTTGTATCTGGCAGTTTTAGAGAACGCAGTTTGCTCAGCGTTGATAAGAGTGGGAGATGGAGTACAAAAACCGGTCTACTACACCTGCAAGGCCTTTCGAGGAGCAGAGATCAGATATCCAAGATTGAAAAAGTTAGCACTGGCACTAATCGAAGAGAGCAGAAGGATGAGGCCATACTTCTAAGCCCATACTATAGTGGTGTATACTGACATGCCATTAAGGCAAGCTCTGCATAAACCGAAGAAATTAGGAAGATTGATGTACTGGGCAGTAGAACTTGGTGAATATGACATAGTTTATGAGCCTAGGTCGTTGCTTAAGGGGAAGGCAGTAGCGAATTTTATCGCAGGGTTTAGTCATTCTGATACCTTCGAAGAGCAGGAGTTAAATACAGACCAACCCGTGGATGTTACGGGATCATCAAATTTAACCCCCGACCAACTTCCATCCATGGACAATCAAGAGAGGATAATCAACGATCAGCAAGAAGTGTCAGGGGAAGACAAAAGGAAGCATCAAATATTTCACCGAGGAACTCTGTCTAACTAAGAGTTTGATAATGAATTACCTGTATGGAATTTGTACGTGGATGGCTCTTCGTGCGCTATAGGCAGTGGATCAAGAATTGTTCTAAGCAGTCCTGATGAGATTGATATAGAAAATGATCTACGCTTTCAGTTTCAGGCCTATAATAATGAGGTTGAATATGAAGCTATGATTGTGGGTCTAAGTCTGGCCAAAACGATGAAGGCAGAGCAGGTTGTTGTATTTAGTGATACATAATTAATTGTAAATCAAATTCTCGAGTTGTATGCAGCGAAGGGAGAATTAATGTTTAAGTATTATGCAAAATCAATGGAGGTTATCTCGACATTTACCGCAGTACAGTTGATCAGAATACCGAGATTGGAGAATGCAAGAGTCGACGCCCTAGCTCGGCTAGCATCAGCAACACGCACCGAGCTATGAAGAACAATCCTAATATAAATCCTGGATGGTCGGAGCATAGATGAAGATTTGATGATGAATTTCATAACCCTTGATTTGGGACCATCTTAGATGGACCCCATCAGGGCCTATATCGAAGAGGGGGCTTTACCCACTAATAAAATCGCAGCCAAGAAACATAAGTTTAAAGTTGCTCGTTATGTATTGACTAGTGGAATTTTATATAGAAGAAGAGTTATAGCAGCACTCTAGAGATATTTCCATCCCTCCGAAGTTAAGGACTTGATTGAAGAGGTTCACGAAGGGTCCTGTGGAGCCCATGTAGTAGGTCGGGCGCTTTTTAAGAGAATAACGACACAGGGGTTCTACTAGCCGATGATGAGAGATGATTACGCAGCTTATGCTAAGAAGTGCGATAAATGCCAACGATTCTCTTCCATCCGAAGAACTCCTCAAGCACTGTTAACACCCATTACATCCCCTTGTCTATTCACCATGTGGGGGATAGACTTAGTCGGGCCACTTCCAACGACCAAAGGAAGATTCAAATACCTCGTGGTTGCTGTGGATTATTTTATCAAATGGGTGGAAGCTGAACCTCTCATTGATATGACATATGACAAAGTCTATCAATTTATTTGGAAGAGTATTATCTGCAGATATGGTCTCCCACATGCATTCATTACTGACCACGGAACCCAGTTTGACAATGAGGAATTTGCTGCGTATTGTCATCAATCCAATGTACAAAAAATCCACTATGCGCCAGGCCATCCCCAGAGCAATGGGAAAACTAAAGTGAAGAACATAACCCTACTAAACGGTTTGAAAAAATAGCTGGATGATGCAAAGGGAAATTGGATCAACGAGCTTCACTCTGTGTTATGGGCTTATCGCACTACACCACGAACAGCAACTGGGGAGTCTCCATACATCTTGACATTTGGAAGTGAGGCTATCTTACCTGTTTAATTAGGTCTACCCACACATAGGGTGCTTAATTTCAGTTCTCCTGTCAGTGACTTGATGAGACGATTAAACCTGGATATGCTCGAAGAAGTTAGAGAAGAAGCAGCAATCAGGAATGCATCATATCAATAACGAACAACTTTGTTCTACGACAAAAGAGTGAAGAAGTGTGATTTGAAATAAGGGGATTATGTACTGAAGAAAGTGATCCAAAAGCATAACAAAGTGGAAGCCAACTGGCATGGACCTTACAGAGTAACTGAAGCTGTTCGTCCAGGGACATACAGAATTGAAACTTTGGAGGGAGAAGAATTCAAGAATGCATGGAATGCGGAACACCTGCGCAAGTACTCTCAGTAATTGGAATTCCTATGTAATACAGTTTCTTCAAAATGACTAAAGTGATGTTTCGCCCATATTTCCTTCTTTGTTGAAATTTTTCGGAATATTAGTGCTACACACTACACAAACCCAAAATCAAAGAAAACACAACCAATTCCGGTTGGTCGGCAACTCATAACCATCAACTCCAGTTGGTTGGAAATTCAATAACCACCAACTCCGGTTTGTCGGGAACTCATTACCCCCAATTTTGATTGGTCGGTAACTCAATACCACCAACTCCAGTTGGTCGGCATCTCATTACCACCAACTCCGGTTGGTCGGCAATTCAAACACCACCAACTCCGGTTGGTCGGCAACTCATAACCATCAACTCCGATTGGTCGGCAATTCAATTACCACCAACTCCGGTTGGTCGGGAACTCATTACCCCCAACTCCGTTTGGTCGGTAACTCAATACCACTAACTCCGATTGGTCGGCATCTCATTACCACCAACTCCGGTTGGTCGGTAAATCAATAACCACCAACTCCGATTGGTTGGTACCAAACTAGGAAAGAAGATGGATGACCTCCCGAGGCGTCGACTGTCTAGGCAACCAGGTAATCCATACAAGATTACTACAACTAAGCAGGAACATGGGATGAAAATCATTCCATTGCTTAGGCCTAAAGAGTGACAAGTCACTATAATCAATCAACAAATGGGATAAGTATGGTATATATATATACATATTCACTAACAAATAAAGACATTCTACGAATTATTTCGAAGAAAATGAAATGGAAAAAGGCTAAAAATTTCTTCATTAAAACCAAATAGATTACATATGATATGAAGTCTAATTCATTACATAAAAATGTCTTATTCTATGGGTTTTTTCCCCTCTGCCTTTGAAACAGGTTCTACACCAGCTCGAGGATCATCTAATGTATAAGGGGAATTTATAAAATTTAGATCTCGCAGCATTCTGACATTCATTATGGATGGTCAATCAAGCAAGTGTTCTGGATGAGCTATTTCAAAGTTTGAATGAAGACTGTAATCACCAAGATACTTCGATATCAAAATTCGAGGAATAGTACGGGCTGGAATCCAATTAAGGTCAAGATTGAAGGGAGGCACAGGCAAATCAAGAACTCCAGGTTCATAATAATCCCACGGGAAATGAACTTGCTCCAGCTTCAGGACACATAAGGCATTCAACCACCCCTGCTTATATCCTTCATTGTTCGATTACTGCAAACGAGAATCAAGGTGATACAGAGCTTCATTATACCCATCCATCCGAAATTCCCTACTCTGCTTATGAAATTGATAAGTCAGTCTCTTAAGTTTCTCGTGAAGCTTCTTCACCAAAATTTCTTTGCTTTCTAGAGCAGAACTCTGGGTGGAGAGTTGGTCGGTGAAATTCAGAATCTTATTAGACATCTCTGCCAAGGCTTGGTTCTTCGCCATCAACTGAATGGCTTGATTCTCTAAAGCCGACTGAGTTCTTGTTTCTTTAATAGTAACCCGACCAGCCCTTTCTCGTCCCTGAGAAGAAGATCTTGCTCTACTACGAGCAGGTGTGGAAGATCCTGCTCGTTTCAAAGTTTCTAACTCATCCCTTAAGTTAGCATTTTCTACTTCTAAAAATGAAAAATAATCTTCATTTATGGGGACCAAGGCTCCCGAAGAAGAAGAAGCAGCAGATTTCAGTTGTTTTATTTCCTCCTGTAAAGCGATGTTCTTCTACTACAGCAACTTGGCGATATGTCTATGTTCTTCAATTTTAAGCTTCAGAACACTCTCCTTTTTCTCATGAGCAGAAATGAACTTATAATATCCCTTGTCAGCACTTAATTATTGGTATTTTTTCTCATAACCTTGATGTAAAAGTATTGTAGATTCTTTGTACTGTTGTTGAAGCTCCTTGATAATTCCTTGAAGATCTTTAATCATCTCGTAGTAGGCCACATTTTTGGCTACAACACGTTAAAAAAAGCACTTCAAGTACTGGTAAGCTTCAACTGCTCGGTTAGAAGCACCTGATCCGAGGATGTCAGTTATCTGGGCCTCATTTAGGTCTGCATGACCAGGTTTGAAATAGTCATTACATTTCTTCATCAACTCTGTATCATGAGCTAATAAGAGATCCATCCTGGCCATATACTAGCAAAGGGAAGATGAAAAACAAAATTAACAATGATGCAGACTGATCAAATAAGAGAGAAATTCTAGACGAACAACAGAAGTTCAAATTTTATTCATGATAATAAAGGAAAACATTGTTCAAGGTTACATTCACGAAAACAGCAAAACAAAAGACCCGAACAACTTTACACCTTCTCCTTGTTTCCTATGACTTCTTCAGACGGTTTGTATGAAGGGATTAGTTGCTCGGAGAGCGATAGCAGTTGCTCGATAGATGTGCTAGCTAGTTGGACTTGCTCGGAAGGTTGAATAATAGGACCTGCTCTCCTATCATCATAAAATATTCCTCTGAAGAAGCTTCATCTTCTTCTTCTTCTCCAGGAGAGGGAGGAGGGCCATGAGTATACTGCTGGAATAACTCAGAATTCTCAACAACCTTCAACTCCTTCAAGGCTGCTACCCATCCATCCTTAAAATATTTGACACTGGAATACTCCATTTGAGAAGATATGACAGCCAGGCCCTTGTTCCAACCCTTGTCCCAACTAGCACTAAAATATTTTTTAACAGCAGCCTTCCTTTTAGCTTTTTCCGAGGAGGTCCTTTCTCTAAGAAGCTCCTCGGTAGACTTCAATTTTTCTTCTAACTTTATCTTATATCGCTCAACATTTTGGAGCTTGACAACATTTTCTTCAGCAGACTTAAGCTTGACTTCAAGCTCGATATTATGTTGTTCTACCTCCTTCAATTTCTTCTCCAGCTCTTTGGAGGCTATCACAGCTTGATCTCGATTTGCTTCAACAGACTTCAATTACTTCTCCCAAGCATCTTTGTCTTTATCGTACTTCTGACGAGATTCCCTCAAAGACTGGGTTAATCTAGTAAAAGCTTCTTCTACCCCACCCAAGGAGCTGGAAGCCCTGATGGCTTCATCCTTCTTAAAAATACTATTAAAGCAAGTCACAAGCTGAGAAAAGGAAGAATTTTGAGTCAATATATGAATATAGTACTACAAAATAAAGGAGTCGGGGTAACGATAGTTACTGAAGTAATGTGTTGAGCAACCAATGTAGTAAGTCTCTCACGAGAAAAGGTGTCTTCAACACCTTAGGATTCTGGAACAGTCCAAGATCTTATCAAGCCCATAGCAGAGCTCGAAGCAACAAGAGTTGGAATATTACCTTCAACATTCGAAGGCTGAGAGGTGGGTTCAACAGGTCTCTCAGAAGAACTTCTTTTTAATCTCCTCAAAGGAGCAGGAGTATTTTCGATTAAAGGTGCAGTCTCTATTGGTGAAATGACAACAGTCTCACTTGAAGGAGAAATGACAACAATCTTACTCGGAGCCACAGGGGGCTTCTTGCCAGCTTCCTTGGCAGCAATAGAATGGGGTACATTTGCATTCTTTATCCCTTCATCTGGAACATCTTGTTTATTCTTCTTTGCCTCATCGGTGGCAAAGGCAGACTTATCAAAAAAGGCAGGAGCTTTCCTCTTCTTCATTAGATCAGTAATAGGAATACTCAAGTCAGAAGAAGAACCTTCCACACTGGTCTCAGAGGTTGGTACCCGATCAAGATCAACCACCACAGGATAAGGACGAGCAATGAAAGATGAGGTGTAGCTTCTGTATTGCAACAAATAAGAAGAAAATCTGATGTGCTCCCTAGCAACAGATTGATGCAAGCCCCAGATAAGTTTTAAATGCTTTATATTAACCTCGATTTCTTTTGGAGGTTTTCTATTACTGTCAACTGTAACAAACAAAATCAAATATCAGTGATGCATTTCATCGAATACAAAGAAAACAAGATTTCAAAAATAAAAATAACCTATCCCATTGCCATAAGGTGGACACCTGGGACCTTGGTTTACATCATTTCCATTTAATGGAGGGTGTTGCCAATTTTTCATCACAACCCCATGATCAAAATAATCCCTATTGGCATCGGGAAGATTGACAACTAATGCTCTATTCGAAAACCTAGTTTTTAAATAGAAAGTATTATCACTAGTGACCCACAAACGAGTTCCATGAAGTTGATTCAACCTATGTACGTCATTAACTACCCTTCATATATTTGGAGCTACTCTTACAGGTACAATATCAAAATATTGGCAAAACTCCAAACACAGGGGATTTGGCGGGAAAGAAAAACCACACTCAGCTATAAAAAGACTTGGGAACCAGTGTCCCTCCGCCAAAGAAAGTAAATCACAAGGATAAGAAAGTTCTTCCAAGATAACCCACGAAGGGATTGAAAACTCAGACCTAAATTTATCTAACGATTCAACAAGATAAACCATGGTGAATAAAGAAAATAAAGAAGAAGGAAGAAAATCTTACAGAGGAAATAGAGATCAGTTGTCAATGAACGATGGAAAGAACGAAGGCACAAGATAGAGAGAAGATGAAGAGTTCAGAGATACAGATTTGAAAAGTGAAAAATGATAGGATTTCTGTCGCACTTAAATACTTTACCTCGGGAATAGAGAAAAATAATGATTACAAGGAAAGACGTTTACGTTTCCGACGGCTAAAAGAAGAAAAAGGCACAAATATCGAAGTGATCGTGAAAATTCAAAATATTTATGAAGCTTGATATTATGCACTCAAAAAAGGAGTTATATATATTGAAAATTTTCCTAAAATCCATGAAGATCAGTAATCCAAGCAATTTTCAAGCAAAATGTTCCACACTCTCCTTTAACCTCAATTGTGAAACATTGAGGGCTTCTATTGATACCAAATTTAATCCGCTGACATGGACCAATTACTCGAAGACACGTATTAACCTACATGGAAAATACAAATACTCTAGACGAGCAACTCTAGCTCCCCGAGCAACTTAAGCGTACCGAGCAACTTAAGCGGTCCGAGCTACTTAGCGTGCAAAACATCCAAATCAAGAGAATCAAAAAATAGCTACGCATTAAATGCGCATTAATTATTATACAGATGTATATGTCTACTAGATAATAGCGCATTATCCTTTCATATGTACAGCCTCAAGGCTATAAATACATTGTAACTTCCTCATAAGAAGGGGACTTGGGATCTCTTGGAAAACCTATTATCGAGATTCCAAATAAACAATCAGCAATACAAAAACAGTAGACGTAGGCCATTCTCACAAGGCTGAACCACTTTAAAAATCCTTTGTCTTATTAATTTCTTTATCTGTGATTGATTAATTAGAGATAATCTAGTTTTTTACATCAACAAAAAGGTTACCACTTCTTGTGTACCTAAGAAAGATGAAAAGGCCCTTGTTGTTCATGTCGTTCTCAAATCACATAATACCTCACAGTGGTATTTTGATAGTGGGTGCTCTAGACAAATGACAGGTGATGTCTCATTTTTTACCTACCTAAAGGATTATAAGGAAGGTAGAGTCACCTTTGAAGACAGGATAAATTCTAGCATCGTAGGATGAGGTACAGTAGAGTTACCAGGATTTCCTAAGCTAGGGAATGTTTTGTATGTTAAAGGTTTGAAAGAAAATCTTCTCAGCATTAGCCAGCTGTGCGACGCTGACTTTGCCGTAAAGTTTGATCGGGACGCATGTAATGTCTATAATCAAGCTGATAAACTTTTAGTGCAAGGGGTGAGGATATAGGATAATTGTTATGGTACTGTGCCCAAGTCCTCACTTGTCTACAATAGCGCCATGATCACTCCTATGGATCTGTGGCACCAACATCTAGGTCATGTGAACGTTAGAGATTTGACGCGATTAGCTAAAAAGGACCTAGTACGTGGTTTACCAACACTTGGAAAGCCAACTTCCATGCTTTGTGGACCCTGTCAGTTGGGAAAGCAAATTCGTAACCCCCACGGGAAGTTGAATTCCATTACCAGTTCATGAGTACTTGAGTTGATACATAAGGATCTTATGGGTCCTACTCGTACTGAGAGTATGGGTGGTAAGAGGTACATCCTAGTGATTGTAGATGATTTCTTCAGATATTCGATTGTAGTTTTCTGAGAGAGAAATCCGATGTTATAGAGTTTTTAACGACCAAGTACCGTGTCTTGAAAAATCAACACGGAGTCACTATTAATAGGATACGTAGTGACAACGGCATGAAATTTAAGGAAGCAAAGGTAGATCTTTACTGTGATAGCCTAGGAATCAAACATGAGTTTTTTGTGGTGAAGACTCCTCAGCAAAATGGGATTGTTGAGAGAAAGAACAGGATGATTCAGGAAATATCTAGATCTATGCTTCTAGGTGGTAAAGTTACTAGGAGATTTTGGGCAGAGGCAGTGTCTACCGCATACCACGTGGTGAATAGGGTTTACCTGCGTCCGCACACACTTAAAATGCCTTATGAATTGTGGACTAGCAAGAAACCCAACCTTTCATATTTCCGTATCTTTGGGAGTAAATGCTACATTCTACGGGATAGAGAGCAATTAGGAAAGTTTGACTCCCGGAGCAACAAGGGAATATTGCTAGGATATTCATCAAATAGTAGAGCGTACCGAGTTTTTAACTTGAAGAGCTCTAAGGTTATGGAATCAATAAACGTCACCGTGCAAGATGACGAATCTCCAGTGTTTGTTGATCCTAGCCTTCAGTGTGAGGATGAGGACTTTTCTGGCAGTGATTTACATGTCCCTCACCCATACCATGTGGACCTTACTCCTGTGTTAGGGAACACGCCTGCTTGGGTTCGCAAGAGTCATGACCCTGCCTCCATTATAGGCGATCCCACCTTAGGGTTCAAGACTCGTGCTCAGCTAGAGAACGTTGTTAGTCATTTTTGCTACACGTCCACAATCGAGCCCAAGAATCATAAAGAAGCACTCAAGGATGAACACTGGATATTTGCCATGCAGAATGAGTTACTTCAGTTTAAAAAGAACACTGTCTGGGAACTTGTCCCCCAACCTAGTGAGACTAATGTGATAGGTACCAGGTGGATTTTTAAGAATAAAATGGATGAAAATGGTACCATAATCAGAAACAAGGCAAGGTTAGTCTCTCAAGGCTACACACAGATAGAGGGTGTAGACTTTGGGGAGACATTTGCCCCTATTATGAGGCTTGTGTCCGTCCGCTTACTACTCGCCATCGCATGTCATCTGCGCTTCAAGTTATACCAGATGGATGTCAAGAGTGCCTTTCTAAATGTCATTCTACATGAGGAGGTTTATGTGGAACAACCACAAGGGTTTGAAGACCCTAAGCACATCTACTATCTGAGGAAAGCCTTGTATGGTTTGAAGCAAGCACCCCGTGCTTGGTACGATAGGCTTACTTCCTATCTCTTAGCCCGTGGATTCAATAGAGGGGGAGTTGATATGACGTTGTTCGTCAGGAGAGATGACGGTGCTATTTTGGTTGCCCAGGTCTATATGGACGACATTATCTTTGGATCCACATGC
The DNA here is from genome assembly GCA_949130495.1 of Sambucus nigra. Taxonomy (NCBI): domain Eukaryota; kingdom Viridiplantae; phylum Streptophyta; class Magnoliopsida; order Dipsacales; family Adoxaceae; genus Sambucus; species Sambucus nigra. The sequence goes on along the minus strand of OX422211.1, from coordinate 460,014,717 downwards.
TCCCAACATGCTCACCACTTTGACGAGGAGATGAAAAGTGAGTTTGAGATGAGCATGGTAGGTGAGCTTACTGTCTTTCTTGGTCTCCAAGTTCGTCAGTTAGAGGATGGGATGTTCATCTCCCAATCCAAGTATGCTAGAGACCTAGTGAAGAAATTTGGTTTAGACTCCACTAAACATGCACGTACACCTATGAGTACTTCTATCAAGCTTAGTAAGGACACTTCAGGTAAGGACGTAGAGCAAACCTTGTATCAGAGTATGATAGGTAGTCTTCTCTACTTGACTTCCAGCCGTCCTGACATAGCCTTTAGGGTTGGAGTCTGTGCGCAATATCAGGCATCCCCGAAAGAGTCACACTTACTCGCTCTAAAATGTATTATCAAATATGTGAGTGGGACTCTCTCATACGGTATTGGTTCAGTGATGTAGATGGTTGTAGTATCACTTCTGGTGGGTGTTTATATTTTGGTTCTGCTCTTGTCTCCTGGTTGATCAAGAAGCAAAACTCAATCTCTTTCTCCACTACGGAGGCTAAGTACATCGTTGTCGAGAGTTATTGCACGCAACTCTTGTGGATGAAGCAAATGTTGGAGGATTATAGGATTTCACAGGACACCATGACTATCTCCTATGATAACACGAGCGCAATACACATATCCCGTAATTCGGTCCAATATTCGCGTACAAAGCACATCAGGATACGCGAGCACTTTATACGATAATTAGTTGAGGAGAAAGTCGTATCCCTGAGTTTCGTACCCACCGACCGTTAGTTAGCCGATATTTTCACGAAACCTTTAAATGCCCTTAGATTCGAGAGTCTTAGGAAGTCTTTAGGGATTTGCACAGTTGATTGAGGGGTTGGTCCTTGTATAGGATAGGATGCATTGTCATGTTCATATCATATGATTCCTATTTCTAGTTTGTATAATTTGGATTCTTATTTTTGCTTTTTTAGATTTTTTAAAAAATCCAAAAAGATTTTCTTTTTATAAAAATTTTAGAAAAGCACAAAAAGTTTTTTGTATTTTAATTCCACCTTTTATAGATGAGCATTTAAGATATTCGAGTCACAAATTTCATTCCATTTATCCATGTGACTGTTTGATAGTGATTTGAGACGCTACATTATTGCATCCATGTGCTTTACAATGTTTGGAGTCTTTGAGATGTGATTAGTGATATCTTTTTACATGTTTAGCTCCTTATCTCCTTTATTGCACGCCTGCACGGCTTTATTTGATTATTTTACTTGTCTATCACATATTGGCTTGAGTGTTTTCATCTTAATTATGTCTATACATCGAACCATATATGATAAAACTTGACAAGATTGGAATGCATGTAAAAAACCGTTTGGTGAGATTGTGTTTTTTTTAAAAACGGTGAAGGTCTACGAAAGGTTCTTATTTATCCTTTGCGATTAAGCCACCGTTTAAATGGACCTAAAAAATTGAGGAATTTTATTATTCGGGATCCATAGAGGTTAAAAGAGCTCGAAAAAATTTAAAGGCAATAAAAAGAAATACATGCCAAATATGGGCCATTAGGTTTCATCATCAATTCTCCAAAGTTTGAGAATTTAGATCACCTCTGTTCAAAATATAAATTTGAGGTTGTTTAGTTGGAGAATTTAAACGGGTTTGCACTTCCTTGAAGTCCTGAAAAATCATTAAATCATTTTGGACGTTATTGGTGTGGAAATCGCTTTGATTTGTTGATTTGATTGAGTCAATGTCTCATATTTCCATCTTTTTACACCTAAGGAAGATGTTGAGTTCATTCGTTAGGAGTATCCGATATTCATCGTGCACATATATCATGTTTATATGCATTGATTTTCCTATCGAATTTTATCACACCCCTACATTTACGCTATCATCGACTTGGTTGTTTTTGTGTTCTTTCATGGTGTGATTCTTTGTTGTATATTTTGTGTGAAAAATTTTGAAAAATTCTAAAATAGGAAGTTTATTGCCTTGTGACATTTTCCATATTTATGCTTCTCATATCTGTCTATTTTGGGACATAATAAAAAGGGGGAGAATGAATTATGGGGGAGATTTTTTGGTTGATGTATCAATGATTTGCTTAAGATTAATGATCTTTGATTTTTGCATATCATTATATTTCAAATTATTGCGTGTCACATGTATCTGATTTATCTCATGTGTGTAAGTACAAAGTTGATAGTTATTGGATTGCACACCCTGATGAGAAAAGCGTTGGGATTTTTCTCAAGAGCTGAAGATTTGAAGATGTTGAAGTTTGATTGGCGACATCTCATTTAGTATTCTCAGTTTGAGGGTTTAATGGGGATATTATCTTGTTTGTCATTTGATAGCATAATTCGGATTTTTTTTGTATGTACCGGCATAGACATAGGGGGAGATTTGTAAGGACATAATTTTATAAATGTCCGGGGTAGAATCTAGGAATTTTCTGTTTGTCCTAGATCACAGTATGTATGTCTAATACCGCTACATTCGGCACGTCAACACGATCATCCACGATGGCCTTGATCTGAATCCATGCATTCATCATCTTCACACGTGCAACATGCTTCATGCGACGTGCTGCTCAACCGCTCCTACTACTCCACTTCGTATTATTGGTAAAATGATTTGTTGGAGTTGTTTATATTTGCATAAATATTTGGGAATTTTTCAGAAAATATTTTTTCGAAGTCTGATATGTTTTTATCAAAAGCATAAATTTTTCTAAGTGTAGAAGCGGAGTTCCTCGATCGACGATCTCGTTCAAACGACATAGCACTGTCGTTCGAGCGAGCTAGACATGTCGCGTGATCTCGTTCGAGCGACACCTATCCTTCGTTCGAGCGACATGCTTATCTCATTCAAATGCCACCGTCGCCTCGATTTTTGTATAAATATCTTATCACTTTCTACACATTTTCTAAGTCTTTTTCACACACGATTTCTGCGACTAACAGCCCAAAAAATAGACTTCATTTTTTAAGGTTTTATGCCTTCTTTATTCACATAAACACTCCCATCTATGTATGTGAATCTTTAAACCTTCAAGAGGATCGTTTTTACTCATCTAGAGTAATTTGTGGAGAAGCCGTCTCTTCTTCATTGTTGCCCATCTGAAGTTCTTGCGGGAGATTCCAGCCGACGACATCGAAATTGACACCTGAGGGTATTTCATATGTCACTCTTGTTTTATTGTAATTCGTGTAACCGTTTCTTATAAATTATAGTGAAAATAAAAAGGTTTTACCCCTTTGGGTTTTTTTTTCCTCATTTGTGTGTTTTGTTTGTGATTGACTGTTCTTGCATGATCATATGGATTTCAATCACACCTAGATGCATGTTTTAAGATTTAATTGAAAAATCGAGTTTAATAAAATAATTTCTTAATTTGAACAAAAGAGCACTCTTCATTATGTATGCACTGGAGACATTTAGCAGCATAGTGGACTTGGCCTTAAAATTGGAACAAAAGACCAAAAATTTAGAGAAAAGAAGTATGGAAAGGGTAAGGTTGGAGAAACATTAGGAGATACTCATTCCGAGCCTCAGCAAAAAGATGTTGGAAAGAGTGACACCAGATACCATCCTTATGACCCGAGTCGAAGAGGTTAATAGGTGCAAAGACTAACTAAAGATGGATAACTCCAGTCGAGAAACCAGGGAAATTTTAGGCCTCAAGGTCAAGAGGGCCAAGGTTCAGGAGGTCGACATCAACAAGTCCATCCTAGTCAACGTCAGCAAGGAAACTTTGGTCAGTTTAACTAGGGTAACCAGGGATATGGAGTCCATCCAGCCGATCCTCGCCCATGTGTACCACAGATTTGAGCACCGCCAGCAGGGAAAGGTGCACAACAGGGTCAAATAGTGTGTTTTAACTGCCAACAGCCAGGGCATATCTCTACATATTATCCTAAGAACCAGGGATCAAACACTCAAAGGCAAGGCTGAGCATCTCCAGCTAAGGTCTATGTAACCATGCCATGAAGAAACAATGTGTAAGGTACAATGAATCTTTTTCATTCCATGGCGTGAGTACTATTTAATATGGGTTCTTCACATTCTTTTATATCTAGACAATTTATTGAGAAAGGGCATATTAGTATTACCCCTTTATTCATACCTTTATGCATTGAGACACCCTTAGGAGGATCAGTTACAGTATATGAATAATGTAGAGACTTTGAGATTGTAGGAAAAATCCTTTTAGCAGATTTGATTGTATTAGGGTTTGAGGGGTTCTCCGTTATCCTTGGAATTGATTGGCATAGGAAACACCATGTATCCTTAAATTATGTCGAGAGGAGTATTCATGTAGATATTCTAAATTTTTTTCACCTTATACATAGTTACCAAGACAGTAAAGAATCGGTGATGGCTAATTTCCTAGTTCTAGTCGAAGTACCGAAGAAAGATATAAGTGATGTTGAGATTGTACGTGAGTTTGAGGATGTCTTTCAGGAAATTCCAGAACTTCCACCTAGATGGGATGTTGAGTTCAGGATTGATCTTTTACCTAGTACATGTACTATCTTCAAGGCATCTAATTGCATGGAACCTAAAGAGCTAGAAGAAATGAAAAAGTAGCTAGAGGAGATGCTAAAAAAAAGGTGAGAACACCTTAATAATTTAATATTTTTTTATAATTATTTTACAATTTTCTAAGTAAGAATAATCCTTTTGAGGTGTGTATAACCCAGGTTCATACGTCCTAGTAATTCGTCGTGTGGAGCACCAGCGATTTTTGTGTCTAAGAAGGATGAAACAATGCACTTGTGTATTGACTACCATGACTTGAACAAAGTGATGATTAAGAATAAATATCATCTTCCTAATATTGATGATCTCCTTGATCAATTAAAGGGAGCAGTTATCTTTTCACAGTTTGACTTAAGAACGGGGTACCACCAGATGGGAGTAGCCAAAGAGAGCATTCCCCTTACAACTTTTCGTACCTGATATGGATTGTATGAATTTCCAATTATGCCATTTGGGTTAACTAATGATCTAGATTTATTTATAGACTTAATGAAGAAAATACTCTGACCCTACCTAGATCGGCTTGTTATTGTCTTCATTAATGACATTCTGGTATACTCTCAAAATGAGGAGGAACATAAGATCCATTTGAAGACCGTATTGCAAACTCTCAGAGAGCATAAGTTGTATGAAAAATTTAACAAGTGTTATTTTTGGGAGCCATCTGTTAGATTTTTGGATCATGTGATTTCAGTGAAGGGCATAATTGTAGATCCAGAGAAAGTTGCAGCAGCCAAAGAATGGGCACAATTAACTAATCCCACAGAAGTACGAATCTTTTTTGGACTAGTTGGGTAGTAAAAGAGGTTTATCAAGAACTTTTCCCTAATTACTGTCCCAATGACTAAGTTGACTCGTAAGAATATAAAGTCCGTGTGGACTGATGATTGTAAGAAAGCATTTTAAGAGTTGAAGCAACGGTTGACCATAACTCCCATCCTTACTATCCCATTGGCAGGAGGGACACCGGTGGTATTTACCGATGCGAGTAGGATCGATTTAGGTTATGTACTCATGCAAAACCATAAAGTGGTTTCGTATGCTTCTCGACAGTTGAGGCCTCATGAGAGGAGGTACCCTATGCACGACTTAAAATTAGCAGCATTTGTGTTTGCATTAAAAGTTTGGAGACTCACACGACCACAAACGTGTATCTAGTGTGCGTGCTGATATAGGCTCAAGTGCAAGCCTATCACATTAGTAATAAACCCAATAAGTAGGGATCGTCTCCACAGGGAACTAGGACGAAGAATCGTGACGACACGGAATAGATGACTAACCCTAAAATTGACTCTCGAAAGAAGTGGAAAACGTGATTAAGATGAATAAGAACTCTACTAACTAAATGTGAATCCAAATTTAACTACTAATTAAACTAAGTGCAAGGGATCAAATCTACTGAATGAATCAACTATGAGTAAAGAAAGATAGGTCGGGTTACAATCCCCCAAACCCTAATACATTTACTGTGTAGAATGCTAGATTTTGAATTAGAAAGTTAATTGAACCCTAACTTTATTAATCCTAAGCATTACATATATGAGGATACGAGTCCGCACCAGACATAATCAAATGTAGAAATAAAGCGGTGCTAAATAGCTGCACGCGCATTGCATCCTTAAACACCCTGGTTACCTAGGGCAAACGAGGTTAAAAGATCTACAATGGTTGTGCATACTACACAACACGATTCACTTAAAATTAAATTCAAACCCTATTTTCTACATGGTTAAATTACATTAGGTCGGGTTCATGCACCCCAACCCTTAAAAACTTAGTCAGACATGATTAAATTAAATAAAGACACAATTTCTATAGTGCAGGAATTCATGACTAGTTTGGAAAAATTTGAGAAGAAAATTTTTGAATTAAGAATTAAAGACTAAGAACCACGAATTAATCTAACTAACTACTAAAGAAATTGAAAGCAGAAATTAAATATTACTTGCAATGAAGAAATCTGGAAATTAAACTTTGAATCTTGAACTAATTACAAAACTTCAAAACGGTTCTTCTCTACTAGAGCCCTCTAAAAACTTATAAAATTCGAACCTCCTAATGTCTGACAATAATCTAAAATAAATACACTTCTAAATTTACAAGAGTTTGAACAATGTAAAACTCTAAATGATAAATAAAAATTTAGGAAAATCTCAATCGGTTCGATCCAGTATCGTTTCTTCGGTTCGTTCCGGTGTCAATTTTGTGCAGGGATCTTGAAGACATCGGATCGTTTTTTTTTCCATAAATGGATCGGTCCGGTCCTCATTTTTATTCATAGGCTTTAAAGGCATCGGACCGGTTCGCTTTTAGTTGAACCCAGATCGGTCCAGTAGCCAATTTCATTCAGAGTCCTTATTCTTTCCGGATCAATTTGCAGTGAATATACCCACAAAATTCGGCTTTGACTCAAAAAATTTCAAACTACCTAAAAATTGTATAATTCAAACTTTTCAGAAAATAATCACCATATATTTATATGCTCAAATCTTAATTTGTCGTGTATGTGCGAAGCCAGAAATTTAACCGTAAATTTCCACCGACTGATCATTACGTTACTTTTTCGAAAATTAGTTTGATTCAAGTGCTCATGGGATACTCTCGCAAACGAATCACTCGGAATGTGTCTATTTCACTCGGTATGCGTGATATAATGAGTAATTGCATTGGAACAGGAATTCACGCACACAAACTTGAAAGACGGAATTTATGGGTGAAAAGATATCTTCATCGGGTTACGGTCATTGAGAAACAGGAACATTGCCTCTTATACACACCAATCAATCTCTTCTATTATATTTTCGTGTTTTAACTCTCCACGCGGTAATTAATTTTGCAATCCGGACTCTGTTAGGACTTTTCTTGGGTCATAAGGCGTATTGGGTAATATGGGAAACTTCGGAATTGGAAAACCTTCTATGGTGTCCATTAGTGATTTTTTTCTGGGCTTTTGCTCATTTTTCTCTTCTTTTCCTCATTTTTTTTCTATTTTTCACATTTTTCTTTTCTTGATATTTTGTTGAGCGTTACTCTATTTTTTCTTCCTTGCCCCCTTTTTATGCACTTATTGGACTTAATTTTTGCAATTTCCATTTTTCATAATTCCAGGTTATTTGGGTTTTTCGGGTTACCAAACGAAAAGGAAAAACATTTTATTAGGCTCAAATTGGGTTGCAAAGGGAAAATTTTCATAACTTTTTATGGCTACTTTTCTTTGGGTAAACAAATGATGGCCTAACTTCATTGTCTGAACTGCTAATCATATTACCATATGCGTCTCGGGATGAATTTTAGTTTAGAGATATTTCAGCGTGCTTTTCAAGGCAACATCTCACGCATTTCTCGTAACCGATCAAAGCCAAAATTTAGAGATCATCAATGACTTATCTTAACGTTGAAAAGAACTTTGAGTTAACCAATAACTCGGATTGATTTAAAAACTTGTAAAAAGTGATAGGCTCGAAATCTCACCGGGTTTGATTAATCTCCACACTTATTCGTTAAGTCGTCAATTTTCGCTTAATTTTCATCTTTGGTCAATTTCGGCATTGTGCAATTTGAAATTTAGAAATTTTAGACTTTAAACAAACTTTCGGTGATATTTTTGAAAATTTTAAATTACAATTTTTATTTACTTTGAAGAAAAATATTTATGGATTTTTGGAAATTTTGGCCATTTTGAACTTTGTGAAATGTGAAAGCGCATGCATACCCCCCCCCCCCCCCCCCCCCCAAATTAGATTTTTGCATAGTCCCGATGCAAAAAGGACTAAAATCAAAATTAAGGAAAGAAACAACAAAAAATGGAACAAAGTACAAAATGCAATATACAAAAGCAAGCATAAAACACACATGATAGGTAATCCAATTTCCATTACATATATAAAAAGCATACAAAGCTGTGGAAATAAGGAAATGTGAAATAGTACATGAGCAGCCTAGACAAAACAACTACTGAGGGGGAGGGTTTGAACTTCCGGGAGAATTTGGATCGTACGGGTCATGAAAATAGGATGGGGGAGGAATACCCATGGTCATCCGGTACATTTCAGCTTGGAGGTGGTGGAGCATGCTCGTATCCCGTCAATATGCGTGTCGGTCCTCTTCCCGATGAGCGTTGTATTGATTGATAAACCCATCGAATCAGGCTTCCAACGTTGTGATCCTCATATCTAAGTTGGCTCCCACGGGCTCAAAATCAGAATCGTCCGCCTCGTTATACTCCTCTTCGTTGTCCTCAACCATGCTCATGTCATCACCCCCATCGGCTTCCTCCTCGGACTCATCATCCTCCGACTCATCCGACTCCATATCATCATTATCGTCCTCCGCCACCTCCACTTTTCGGGAATGAATAATCTCCCGTTGACGCTCACTCTTGTTACGGGTGCCTTGCCCAAGAGGATAGACGTTATGAGCCGAGTATGAGGAAGAGGGGTAACACCCTTTTTGTCCAAGGTCGCAAAAAATATATCCTTGTAAATAGTATGGGCTAGGTTCATCACGATGTTGGGGTCGAAGAGATGATAGACAAGGGTCTCTTGTCGAGGTCGCAATGCGGAGTCATTCGATGTTTAGAGGATATTGGCGCAGACGATTTGAAATATGATATGCGCCTTGTCGCTCATGCGCCCTTCCGGAAATGTTTCAATAGCCCAAACTTCATCGGTTACTATATGGGGAATGCTAACAACTTTGTCTACTAGGGGAAAGCATTAGGGTACGTGAACTCGGCTGGGTTAGGGACATTCATTTTGCCTAATTTCTGGGAAAGAAGCTCGAGGGAGAAAGGGATGCGTTGTCTTTCCACCCGCACCTTGGAGATAAAATCATCGGTGCGGATAAGTGTGCCATAGAAGGCTCGTACTTCGGCTGTCCAAACTGCATTGTGGGGCTCGTTAAGGTAACGACACCAACCCCGTGGTAGGAAAAGGCTGATGACGGAATTGGTAGCTCATTCCAGTGCACTTGGTGCTCCAATTGCAGTTTGCGAGTTTACCCAAAAAAAAATTCACACCACCATTGTTCTTGATAGGAGCGTAAGCATGGTTACCGTCGATGAACGCTACGGAGTTTTACTTTTGAGGGAGGGCTTGTTTGACCATGTGTGGCAACAGAGGTTGGATACTACAAATTTGAGAGAGAGAGAGAGAGTATGAAATTAAGGAGTAGTGGTGGTGGAAAGGAGGAGGGTATAAAGTGTATTTATAGGTGGGTATGGTGGAGAGAAGGGTTGATTTTGGAGGGAAGAGTGTTGGAGGGAAGGGGGGGGGGGACTTTGGGAGGGAAATGGTGGAGGGAAAACGTATTGGGAGGGAAGAAAATGGATTGGGGGAGGGGGGATGCATTTAGGAATGTCTAAAGAAAACCAGAGGGCTGACCGATCCGGGTGCCCAAGATCGGACCGGTCCGATCCCTTTTTCTTTTGATTATTCCCAAAAATGAACTGGTTCGGTGCCCAGGGGCGGACCGATTAGGTTCCTAAATTTTAACAAACTTCCTATGGCTGGAATAACTCATCTCTCACAATATCTGGGAGCTCTTACCACTATACCTACACACAATCAACCTATCGTCGCTAAATTACTTGCTTTGAAACCTTAGCCTCACTCTCAACATGTATTCTCTCCACTTATCCTATATGACCTATACCTACGGACTCTACTAACCTAACCTAATCACATCTCATATACACAAGAATCACCCCATATGCGTCGGGGGTGCAACGACCTTCTCCTACTGCTCAATCAATCCCATAGATGGGGTCCAACAACCAAATCGTGTCAACTTCTTCGACGCACGCCTCGTAGTACGGCTTGAGGCGTTGTCCATTCACTTTGAAAGTAGTTCTCCCTTTTGGATCTTCAAACTCCACAACACCATGAGGGAACACATCTCGAATAACAAATGGGACCGTCCACCATGAACGCAACTTACCAGGAAACAAGTGTAGTCAAGAGTTGTAGAGAAGCACTTTTTGTCCCGGGTGAAACTCTTTTCGTCGAATTATCTTATCATGTGCGATTTTCATCCGTTCCTTAGAAATTTTAGCATTCTCGTATGCATCATTGCGTAACTCTTCCAACTTGTTTAACTGAAGCTTGCGAGTTTCGTCGGCTTTATCAAGATTGTAATTCAACCTCTTAATGACCCAATACGCTTTGTGCTCTAGCTCCACGGGGAGATTCCAGGGCTTGCGATAGACAAAATGAAATGGGGACATTCCGAGAGAGTTCTTGTAGGCGATACAGTAAGCCCATAGCGTATCGTTTAATCAACGTGACCAATCTTTTCGAGTAGGATCAACAGTCTTCTCAAGGATGGTTTTGATCTCACGATTTTGCCAGTTTGGCTTATGCACTTGTTTGAGGGTGATAAGTCGTTCCAACCTTATGGACAACCCCGTACTTTCTCATTAACTTTTCAAACGACTTATTGTAAAAGTGTGTGTTGTTATCACTTATAATCGCCTTCGAAGCTCCGAAGCGAGAAAGTATGTGTTCTTGTAGGAACTTAATCACCACCTTATTGTCATTCGTGTAGGTAGATATTGCCTCCACCCATTTGAAGACGTAGTCTACCGCGACGAGAATGTATAATAAGCCGAAGGAGGGAGGGAAATGTCCCATGAACTCAATACCCCAACAATCAAATAATTCAATGAGGAGTATATGGGTTAGAGGCATAATGTCTCGGCGAGTAATAGCGTCCATCCTTTGGCATCAATAGTAAAATTTGTAATAGGCGTTCACATCCCAGAAGATTGTTGGCCAATAGAGGCTGCTTTGCATAATTTTAGCGGTCATCTTATTCTTGGAGAAGTGGCCTCTACAAGATTCTGTATGAAAAACCGAATCACATCTTAAATTTCTACATCTGGTACACATTTTTGGATGATCTGGTCTGCGCAATATTTAAATAGGAATGGGTTGTTATGGAAGAACATGCGAGACCAAGTGATGAATGTCTTCTTCTCTTACGATGTCCATCTGGGAGGAATGGCTCCTATGACAAGATAGTTCATGATGTTCACAAACCATGATAAGTAAGAAGCGACGAAAAGCTGGTTATCCAGAAAATACTCGTCTATGAGTATCGGATCACTAGGCACGTCAGACGAGAGTCATGACCAATGGTCAGCAACAACATTTTCTACCCCTTTCTTATCTTTTATAGAGAGATTGAACTCTTGTAGGAGTATGATCCACGTTATGAGGTGCGTCTTAGCATCCTTCTTAGTAAGTAGATATTTCAGGCATGCGTGGTTAGTAAAAAAAGTGATGGGCAACCCAACAAGATATGAGCAAAATTTATCCAAAGCAAAAACAACCGCTAGTAACTCTTTCTCCATGGTAGAGTAGTTAAGTTGTGGCCCGGTTAACGTCCGACTAGCATAATAGATGACATGATCTTTCTTGTCTTTTCTTTGCCCCAAAATAACCCCAATCGCATAATCACTATCATCACACATAAGCTCGAATGGAAGAGACCAATCTGGAGCTTGCATGATGGGAGCGGAAATTAGCATGCTTTTTAGTTTATTAAAAGCTTCTTGGCATGCGTCATTCCACTCAAAGGGGTCATCCTTCATAAGGAGGTTACTCAAGGGTCTAGCGATGGCGCTAAAATCCTTGATAAACTGTCTATAAAAACTTGCATGGTTTAAGAAGGAGCACACATCCTCTAGTGATTTCGACGGGGGAAGCTCAGTTATGATATCTATTTTAGCTCGGTCAACTTCTATTCCATTAGATGAAACTATGTGGCCTATAACTATGCCCTCGGTAACCATGAAGTGGCATTTTTCCCAATTGAGGACTACGTTCTTCTCCACACATTGAGATAAAACTTTTTCAAGATTCGCTAAACATTTGTCAAAAGATGGGCCAAAAATGCTGAAATCGTCCATGAAAACCTTAAGTCCTCTTTCTACCATGTCGCTAAAGAGACTTAACATTAACCTTTGAAATGTCGCGGGCGCATTACACAATCCAAAAGGCATACATTTGTAGGCAAACGTACCAAATGGACATGTAAAAGTCGTCTTCTCTTGATCAAGTATATCTAACTCAATTTGGTTATAAGCGTAATAACCATCAAGAAAGAAATAATATGGTGGCCAGATACACATTCAAGCATTTGGTTGATGAAGGGAAAGGGGATGGGATCTTTCCTCGTCCCGGTATTGAGTTTTCCGTAATCAATGCAAACACGCCACTCAGTGGTGGTGCGTTGAGGAATTAATTCACCCTTAGCATTTTCGACCACTGTCATTCCCGAATTCTTCGAGACGAATTAAATTGGTCTCACCCATTTTCTATTCGACATAGGGTAGATAATCCCGACATCTAATAGCTTTAGAATTTCCGTCGTAATGACTTCTTTCATGCTTGGGTTCAATCGCCCCTACATTTCCCTCGATGTCTTCACATACTCCTCGAGGTGAATTTTATGGGTACAAATTAGGGGACTTATACCCTTAAAATCCTCTATTGAGCAACCAAAAGCAACTTTGTGCTTCCTCAAAATTTCCAGTAACTTACCCTCTTGCTCTTTATCTAGGCTAGAGGTGACAACAACAAGAAATGTCTCATCCTCTCCTAGAAAAGCATATTTCACATTTGAGGGTAGTTTCTTCAATTCTAGGGTAGGAAATTTCTCTTTGGAAGGTGTCAAGCATGACTCCCTCGGGGGTAATTCCTCGAATCTAGAAACCCAATGGACATCTCTCAACTCCTCTAACGATGCCCCCTCGTCTAATATGGCTTTCAACTCCTCGACCTATCGCTCATACTCGGTGTATGGAATCTCACTTTCCTTACCTCTCACTAGGTATGCTTCTAACGCATCCCCACCCATGGTTCTCTCAATGTGCTCTTCTACTACCTCTTCAATGAGGTCGATCGTATAGATTTCATCTTCATCGCCCGTTTGGTTAGAAACATTGAAGATGTTTGTCACGAGGGTCATGTTTCCAAAAGTGAGTTGCATTTCCCCATTTTGTGTATTGATTAAGGCATTAGCCGTAGCTAAGAATGGGAGGCCTAAAATGATGGGAACATGGTTTCTAGATTGAATGGAGGGCTCCGTGTCCCGAATGACAAAGTCTACGAGGAAGTAGAAAGTGTCCACTTGGACTAATTGGAGAGTGATTCGTGTGGGCTTAAGGTCACCCAACTAAAGTTGACTATAAATGGAGTAGGGAAGTATATTAACACTAGCACCTAAGTCTAATAAGGCTCTTTTAATTCGACGTTCTCCAATAACACATGAGATCGTGGGTGCACCAGGATCTTTATACTTGGGTGGGAGGTCGTTAAGTAGAACGGATCTCGCAATTTGTTCTAGGAAGACATTCTTCTTTACCTTTAGCCGTCTTTTCACGGTCAAAAGATCTTTAATGAACTTGGCTGGGCGGGAATTTACTGGATAGCATCAAGGAATGGCAAATTCAGCTTCACTTGCTTAAGAACATCTAGTACATCTGTACGGGAGGCTCCCTTTTGAGGTGGGGCCAATCGTTGAGGGAATGGAGAAGCGGAGGGCTGTTTCACAACAAATTTGGGCTCGCTAATGTCTTCCTTGTCACTCTCCTTCAAGGGGGCATCTTCGTCCTCTTTCGTATCGGGCGAAACCTCCTTGTCTTTTGTCTTCTTGTGTGGGGGAAGTAATAAATCAACGACCCTCCCACTACGTAGACTGGTGACAGCTTGGCCTTGATCTTCTTGATCGAAAGATGTAGTGCTAACATTATCTTGACCTTGAGGAGGTCTTTGCCCTTGATCCAAAAATTTACCCTTCTTTTGGACATTTAACGAGGATTGCAACCTAGATATGCTTGTCTATATTTCAGTGAATGTATGATCGTATTTGGCATTAGTTTCATTTTAATACTGGATAAACTGATTTAAATTATCCTCAAGAGACCTCCGGGGTGGGTTAATATATGGTCTTGAAGGTGGTGCTTGCATGTTGGGCTGCATTGGTGGCGCTTGCTGAAATTGAGGAGGGAGTGGAGGTAGGGCAACATGTGAATTAGGATTCATCGTAGCGTGTTATGTCACATAGTTGAAACCAGGATGGTTCCTCCATGAAGGGTTGTATGTATTCCTATGAGGTGCGTTAAAATTTCCCTTAAACCCTTCTATTTCTTTCACTTGATCAGTATGCATGGCTTTGTAGGGGTATCAACGGACATGCCTTAGTTGAATGTCCCGCCTCACAAATAGCGCATACCTTTTCTTTCATGGCATGGGAGGATCCGATAGCTTCTTTCAATCGTATCTTGAGTGAGTCTCTCATGCTTTTCTCAAATTGATCAAGTCGATGGTCTACCTAGGTATCTTGATTCAATTGGTATAGACCGGACGCAACAGAAGCATTGGACAAGGTCAGTTTTGGGCATTAGGATCGAAGGTGTGTACCATGCTTGAGTAGTCTCGGTGACATACTTAAGATGAACCTTGGAACCACTCGCATCTAATTCCCAAAATGATATTTCACACATTGTTTGAACAAGTTGTTTAGACGTTATTGTAAGCCCGTGATGGAAGAAAGAGATAAGGTGATGTTTCTCAAATCTATGATGGGGGTAAGCATTAACCAACTCTTGGAATCTTTCCCAACACTTGTCAAACGACTCATTATCTCGTTGTAGAAATGATTGAATTTGAGCCTTGACAGAGTTGGTTTTATGTAGTGGAAAGAACTTTCAAAGAAATTTGGATTGCATATCCTTCCATGATATGATCGAGTTCGGGGGTAAAGACCAAAGCCAGGTCTTAGCCTTATCCTTTATGGAAAATGCAAAAAGCTTTAGTCGAACGATATCTTGCGTGCAAGATTGATCACTAAAGGTTTCGCATGCCTCTTAGAACTCTCGGATATGGAGATATGGTTTCTCCGAATCCATGTCGTGAAAAGTTGTAAGAATTTATGTCATCCCATTACGGAAGTGGAACTAACCGGCATTATACGGTAGTAAAATGCAACCAGGGGTAACAGTTCGCTCAGGAAATAGAAGTTCCTTCATGAGACGCTACGGTAGGTTTCCCTCACTCGTACTGAAACTAGCGATATCTGACATGGCTCTCTCTCCAATGGAATCATAATCCTCACTCAGTATTCTAGACGTGTAACTCAGTATGTGACTAGTGATGGAGTTTGGAGGGGTAGGAGGTGGAGCCCAGAATTGTGGAATGTGAGGGGTATGGGGGATTTAGGATTTATACTTGACGATGGGATTTTCGTGAATTCTTATTGGAGTATTCTGAGGATTTTGTTCTAGATTTTTGCATGAAAGGGCCTTTGAGAGATGATTTCTTTTTTATTTCTTTTTTTCTTTTTTGATTTTTTTTTGAATTTTTTATTTTTTTAAAATATTTTTGGTTGTCTATATATTTGAATCAACTGCCCTAAAGTCTACCTAATTCCCCGACAACGGCATCAAAAACTTAACGCAGCCATAAATATGTATCTAGTGTGCATGCTGATATAGGCTCAAGTGCAAGCATGTCGCGTTAGTAATAAATCCAGTAAGTAGGGATCGTCTCCATAGGGAACAAGGACGAAGAATCATGACGACATGGAATAGATGACTAACCCTAAAATCGACTCTCGAAAGAAGTGGAAAAGGTGATTAAGATGAATAGGAACTCTACTAACTAATTATGAATGCAAATATAACTACTAATTAAACTAAGTGCAAGGGATCAAATCTACTGAATGAATCAACTATGAGCAAAGAAAGATAGGTTGGGTTACAATCCCCCAAACCTTAGTACATTTACCATGTAGAATGCCAGATTTTGAATTAGAAATTTAATTGAACCCGGACTTTATTAATCCTAAGCATTACATGCATGAGGATACGAGTCCGCACCATACATAATCAAAGGTAGAAATAAAGCGGTGCTAAATAGCTACACGCGCATTGCATCCTTAAACACCCCAGTTACCGACAAAAGAGGTTAAAAGATCTACAATGGTTGTGCGTACTCCACAAAACGATTCACTTAAAATTAAATTCAAACCCTATTTTCTACATGGTTAAATTACATCGGGTCGGGTTCATGCACCCCAACCCTTAAAAACTTAGTCAGACATGATTAAATTAAATAAAGACAATTTTCTATAGTGCAGGAATTCATGACTAGTTTGGAAAATTTGAGAAAAAAAAATTTTAATTAAGAATTGAAGACTAAGAACCACAAATTAATCTAACTAACTACTAAAGAAATTGAAAGCATAAATTAAATGTCACTTGGAATGAAGAAATTCGGAAATTAAACTTTGAATCTTGAATTAATTGCAAAACTTCAAAACTAGTGTTCTTCTCTACAAGAGCCCTCTAAAAACTAATAAAATTTGAACCTCCTAATGTATGACAATAATCTAAAATAAATACACTTCTAAATTTACAAGAGTTTGTACCAAGTAAAACTCTAAATGATAAACGAAAATCTAGGAAAATCTCAATCGGTCCAGTCCGGTATCATTTCTTCGGTTCGATCCGGTGGTCCATTTTGTGCAGGGATCTTAAAGACATCGGATCGGTTCATTTTTTCCATAAACGGATCATTCCATCCCTCATTTTTATTCATTGTCTTTAAAGGCATCGGACGGTTCGCTTTTAGTTGAACCCGAATCGGTCCAGTAGCCAATTTCATTCAGAGTCCTTTTCTTTCTGGATCGGTTCGTTTTTTCCATAACCGGTCCGGTTCGGTGGTAAAATTCATTCAGGGACTTGATTTCTTCCGGACCGATTCGCTGCTTTTCTTAACCAGTCCGGTCTGGATTTGAATTTCTTTTTTCTTCTTTTCTTTTGATTTTCTCTCATCTTTAATTCTTCGTAACTTTTGATCCAGGGCTGGGTTTGGGATGTCGTTTCTTCCTACGTGCTTGTAGACACGAGATCTTCATTTTTCATGTTGTCCCTCGTCCGAACTATAGATGTGAAATTACTATTTTACCCTTCGACTTTCCTTCCTTTATTAATTTCTCGGCTTTGAATTCCTCTTCTCTTCACTTGCATTAAATACCTGTAAAAAGCATGAAAAATACACAAAACTCGAGGTACTATGTGGGAATTGTTAGTATCATATAAATGAGATAAGTCAATACGTTTTACATTATTCGAGGTACTAAAAGATACTAAATTAAGGGGATAAATTCAGAAGAATTTATGCCTAATCAAAGACACTACTTTTTCAGGGAAAGATTTGAGTTGTACACTGATCATAAAAGCCTTAAATACCTATTCTCCCTGAAAGAGTTGAATATGAGGCAACGAAAATGGGTTGATTTTCTTAGTGGGTACGATTTTGAGATACTTTACCATCCAAGCAAGGCAAACGTAGTGGCTAACGCACTCAATCGAAAGAACAGTGTGTTGGCTTCTTTGATGATTTGAGAATGGAAGAACCTCGAAGTGCTTGCATATCATGATATTCAACTAGTTCAGAAGATCGATAAAGTCTTTATTGGTAGTTCAATTATTCAACCAACCTTGATGAGTAAGGTTAGACAAGCGCAGAGAACTGATGGATTTTTAATGAGTCGTATAAATGACTTAGTACTGGATTTACTTTATGACTGTCCTACAGAGTAGTATGTTGACTCTGAAGGAGGTTTGCGCTTTTGGGGTAACCTTTGTATACCAAACATTACAATGTTGAAGCGGGAGATTTTAGATGAAGCACAACGCCCTAGTTACACATTCATCCTGGTGGGACAAAAGTGTATCATAATGTGAAGTGGACTTTTGGTGGGAAGGTTTGAAGAGAGATGTGGGTGAATATGTAGCACATTATATTGTGTGCCAACAGGTAAAGGCAAAACACCAAAAACTTTATGGGATGCTACAACCTTTGGAGATACCTATGTGGAAGTGGGATTATATTTCTATGGATTTTATAGATGGACTACCATGATCCCAGAGAGGAAATGAGTCTATTTGGATTATTATTAACTGACTTACCAAGTCAACACATTTTATCCCTATGATTGTTCATATGACTACTGATAAGTTGACCCAGTTATACATTCGTGAGATAGTCCGTTTACATGGCACGCCAGTGTCGATTGTATCGGATCGAGATCCTCTATTTGTGGAAAAATTTAGGAATAGTTTTCAGTGAGCTATGGGTACAAAGTTGGACCCTAGCACCGCTTATCATCCACAAACTGATGGGCAAACCGAGTGGGTAAACCAAATTATAGAGGACATTTTGCGGGCATGTATACTTGATTTTGGTGGTAGTTGGGAGTATAACTTACAATTAGTAGAGTTTGCGTACAATCAAAGTTATCAATTAACTATAGGTATGGCACCTTTCAAGGCATTGTACGCGAGGCCGTGTAGGTCACCAATATATTGGACAGAGGTGGGGGATGTACATGTTTTAGGGCCATAAATGGTTCGGGTAATAAATGATAAAGTAAGGATCATTAGAGAGGGAATTAAGACTACCCAGAGTCGACAAAAGAGTTATGCCAATCGAAAGCACATGGGAGTTGAGTTGAATGAGGGGGACTTTGTGTTTCTAAAGGTCTCGCCAATGAGAAGAGTCGTGAGGTTTGGCAAAAAAGGGAAGCTTGCCCCTAGGTTTGTGGTACTATATGAAATTATTGGTAAAGTTGCGAAATTGATATATAAATTAGCATTGCCGCCAACATTATTATCCATTCATAACTTATTCCACGTATCACTGTTATGAAAATATATGAAAGACCTGACACGGATTATTTTGCTTACCGGGATGGAAGTTTGTGATGATTTGAAGTACGTTGTTAGGTCAATTATGATATTAGACAGAGATAATAAATGGTTGCGGAATAAGAATGTCAGGTTAGTAAAGGTACGATGGAGTGAGAAAGAGAACGAGGTCACATGGGAACTCGAGAATCAGATATGGGATTCGCATCCGGAATCATTTTTGTGATATTCTACGTCGGGAAATCTTGGGGAGAGATTCCTTTGAGGTGTGTATATTGTAATAACCTCAATTTTCACTCATGTATTCTAATATAAATTTGAACCTTCAGTTTATTTCTTTCGTTCGCCAAATTTTATCAATATGATTGCCCTTAAATTATTGCACGAGATTATATGAATACAATATATATATATATATATATATATATATATATATATATATATATATATATATATATATATATATATATATATATATATATATATATATATATATATATATATATATGTGTGTGTGTGTGTGTGTGTGTGTGTGTGTGTGTGTGTGTGTGTGTGTCGATAAATAAAAACTTGAATTAATTCAAATGCAAAATTTAATTTTTGTCGTGTACGTCGCCTTATTCTTAACATAATACCCATGCAATTCATGCCACTTTGTGTCATAGATATATTTATAAGTTGGAAATAATTCTAAGTATAATAATTTGTTTTTGTACAACTTATCAATGATTTTTTTTTAAATAAAAAAAATTAAAAGGGTGGGGGGTAGGAGAGAGAAAGTGAAGAATTTGAGGGGAGAGGGAGAGGAGTTGGGGGGGGGGGGGGGGAGTGTGCAAAGATGGGTATAAAAATGATGGTGGATGAAATGAGAGTGTGGGGTTGTGGAATAAAGTGAATAATAGTTTTTAATAAAGAGATAAAGGAGTGTGGGATGTGGGGTAAATGTATGAGTAGGCAGGTAATAAAAAAGTTAAAAAGATAGTAAGATGATGGTTATATGCGTGGAAAGGAAATAAAGAAAGAAAAATATTGTGGATGGGTGTATGATTGTGTTGGAAATAATTATGTAGTAAATATTTTTTTTTAAATTAAAAAGAGAGATATTGAAATGATACCAATTTTTTGTATAAGAGGAGGGGGGTTGGCTGCCCTCTCTTCATTTTATTGGTTACCAAACCCCAAAAAAAATTAATTAGAGGCTTAAGAGAAGAATAAGAAGAATAAATACAAAACAAATAGGAGGATTATTCAAGGAGGGAAGCTTGGATTATTTCAAAATTAATTTTTTGTCTTCATTTCAACTTAGATATTATTTAAAGGTGAGTCACAATTGTTCCTTTATTTTATAATATGCTAAATATATTTGTAATTGTATGAAATATATTGTTGAAATTAAAATTTCCATGCGTAGATGTAAAATAGAAATAAATTCTCTAAATACTTATATACATATATATAAGTATGTATATATGTATATGTATGAAGTGAAATGTATATAATGTTATAAGGCTTTAAATTTTATTTCGATTTATACTTGTTTTTAAAATTTTGCGTTAACAAGAATTCGCACGTTTTGACTAAAAAGATTTCGTACTTGAGATTTGGGTAATTTTAGCATGTTTACTAACACACCCAAGCCCAGTTACTTATAATTAAGTTTGAAAGTCAAAGTGAGTCAAATCATAATGACCTTAACCAAACCATAAACACGAGTATCCTTTTTTTTAGTTATTAACATGAATCAATAAAACTAAAACTTTTCACAATTTTTGAGGTAATTATGTTTCAAACTTAATGAAAAGATAAGTAGGCTTAAATTACCCCTTATATGTTTGACCAAAATCATAGTTTTATACATACCTTGCTAACCCCATCGACCTCCCAGATTTGGCAGTGATATCACAATGCCTGAAAAATATAAGCATAGGAATCATGAGCAAAATAGCTCAGCAAATGCATCACTACTACACTATTGTATAAAATTAAATGCAACAAATCATATCCCCATGATAATATATATACTTATCCAACTCATTCATAAAGAATGACCAATTATATACTTATCCGACTCATTCATAAAGAATGACCAATTATATACTTATCAGGCTCATTATAAGGTCACAAATTTCCAATTGAGTCTTATGTAGTATTAGCTCAATTCCAGACAAAACCATTTGAGCCATAGGATAGAAGTTTTCCCTATTAAGCCTATGACGTGTTTGAGGAGTTGAAGACGAAACGGTCTAGATTTTCAAGCTTCATCATTGTCGATTTTCGTGCAAAGTTTCACGTCATCAACATGTCGATTCCAATGTCTCCTAAAGGTATGAATGCATTAACATATATATAGGAGCTTGGAAATTTTATTTGGGTGTTAGTGTTTTTTTTTTTGAATTCATAGTTCTAAAGGTTTTGTTCTCAGACACCTTTCCGTAGAAAAATCATATCAATTCCAAAAAAAATCAGAAAAATATGAAATTGGTGGCCACGCGTTCGTATCAAAATTATCTGCAATCAAGGCCTAAAATATCGTTAGAAAATTCATTCGAACAACCTCATTCGAATGAACTTCAAACTAGATTTCAGAATTTTTTTCTATTTTCTCGTTAGAAGTTTCGTTTGAACGAACTCGTTCGAATGAACTTCAAACGAGATTTCAGCGAGAGCAATTATTTTCCTAGTTTCCACCACTTTTCCACTTTTCCCACTAACTTTTTACCAGCTTTACTTAGTGCGGGAAACACATTTTTGGAGGTAACTTTTGTAAGATTTACAAAGCTTTTGAGAGAAAAAATACTCCCAACAAAAGTTCATTTTTATGTGTCCTTCATTAATGACTTAATCAATTCAAAAACACACTTTCACACCCGAAGTTTATTTAAATCCAAGTTCTTTCATATATATCATTTGCTTTGAGAGTTTGTTTGGCACTGGGTTTTCTCTACACCAATAAGAAGAGAAGTTTGGATTCATTCTCTACCCACAAAGGAGAAGAAGTTTGTGTTGCGGTTTTCTCACATGGTGAAAGGCACCATGTGTGGTTAACGGTTAGTTGTGCCTCCATTGGTGGACTCCAAAACTGCGATGGACTTCGTGGTTATCAACTAGACAGAGGTATTTACAAGAAAAAGCGGTGAGGCTTGAAGGGAGTCAAGTCGAGTGTTGTAAGTATTTTTGTCTTGTAATTGTCCGTATCTAGTGGATTTGTTAGGCCAGGGTCGTTTGAGGTTTTTCCCATTGTGGGTTTTTCTCATACATCGCCGCATAGTGAGATTGTTTCTTTTATCTTGTTTAACTCATCTAGAACGCATGCTTAGGTTAAAAAGATAAAATTTGATTTAATTTGTAATCTTGCTTATTTTGGTGTTAAAATATATTTAGGTGAATTTAAATTAATTTAATTCAAGTCGACACAATTTAATTTGATAAAATTTGGTTTAACCTATATCAAAAATGAATTAATTATTGTTAGGCAAATTTTAGGACTTGTGTTGAATTAATTGTGCAAGTGAAAATTAATATTTGAGTAGTTTTATTTCACTTCTAGTTTAGTTTAATCTTAATTTGGAAGAAATTAAAATTTGAAGTTTGTTTTGAATTAAAATTTGAATTGAATTTTAGTTGGAAATTTAATTGAACCATCTCGTCTATTTTAAAGAATTTTAAAATTGGGAGCTTCGTGTTCCAATAAGTGGTATCAGAGATAGAAGCGCTAATTTATTGCGTTTAGGTTCTGTTGTGTTTAGCTTAAAAATGAATTTTTCCCCGTTTTCAAAATTTCTAATTTTTTATGGTTCTAACTACGCGTACTGGAAAGCGCGTATGAAATTGGCACTAAAGTCCATAGATGAGAGGGTTTGGATGTATGTCGTTACCGGGTGGTCCCCACCTACATATTTAGTTAAAATATGAGTGTATCCCCAAACCCGTAGAGAGATGGACTTAGAATGAACTAAAATCAGTAAATTTTAATTCACGAGGCTTAAATGTTTTGTTTAGTGCGGTCGCACCAGATGAATTCTGACATATCATGACGTGTGAAACCGCTAAAGAAGCTTGGGATATTTTGAAACTCACCGACGAGGGAACTAGTGTCGTAAAAGTTTCGAAACTCCAAAACCTCACCACTCAATTTGAGACCATGAAAATGCTTGAAAATGAAACTTTTGATGAATTTTATGCTAGACTTTTCGATATTGTAAATTCATCTTATAATTTGGGAGAAAAGATACTCGACTACCGAGTAGTAAAGAAAATTTTAAGGTCCCTACCCGATAAATTTATTCCTAAAGTGACCGTGTTAAATTCTTTACCCACTTTAGCCTCTATGAAACTAGAAGAGCTCGTAGGTGATTTACATACCTATGAACTTGACATGTTTTCCTCTAAGACCGAGAAGAAGAAAGATAAGGGCATCGCTTTGAATGCCCAAAAGGAAGAAAAGAAAGTTTCGGATGATTAGAGTGATTTTGACTCTGAAGATATGGCAATGTTTGCAAGGAAATTTAGAAAATTTCTTAAAACTAATAAAGATAGTCTCAAAAATGAATATAAGAAATTTGATAAATCCAAGCATAAGACGCCCGAGAATACCCCTAGAAATCGTAATGAAAGTCTTAATAGGGACGAGTCAAATCGTTGTTTGGTTGTGAAGGGTATGGCCATAGGGCTTTTGAATGTCCCATTAAACTAAGGAAAGGGGGCAAGCAACCAATTTCTTACAATGCTACCCTTAGTGATAGTGATAAGGAAGAGGGAACCGAATCCCCCATTGAGCGCAATTTTACAACGTTCATGACAAGTCATGTGAGTGATAGTGAAAGCTCGTCCAATGATGACACTAAAATACATGAGACTTTCGTGGCTAAAGTTTATGATTCCCTTATTTTTTATGGTTGTGAGAGTGGAGAAAAGAGAAAGAGAGTGAAAGTGAAGAAGAGGTTGATCAGAGTGAACTTCAAATTTCCTTTAAAGATTTTTATAAAGAATCAATTAAATTAAAAAAGTTCTAATTTGAAGTTAGAATCTAGTTTGAAAGAGCGTGCTAAGGTCATTGATGAGAGTGCTTTAGTGGAAGACCTTAGGACACGTGAGAGAGTTCTTCAACTGAAGCTTGGGTATGTTGAAGGCGAGAGAGATAGCCTTATAGGTTTGATGGAAACAATGAATAAATAGCTTCTCATGTTTGAAGAGAGGAAGGTTGTTCTAGAGTCTAGGATCTTAGAATTAGAAGAAAAATTGAGAGACTCTAGTAAGGTCAAATTTGATTTAGAATGTAGGTCCAAAAAACTAGATAAAATCTTAGGCACGATCCAAATAAAAAATGACACTTATGGTATAGGATTCGATTCTTATAATACTTCCGTTAATAAAGCCAAAACCACTATTTTAAGAGAATCACCTAGGTACACTTCCAAAGATCAATCCTTAGGTTCTACCTTTCGCCGAGTCTTTACTTGCTCACATTGTGGTCGAAAAGGTCATCTTAGGAAATTCTGTTTTGATATAAAAAGGTATCCTAGGAAATCCAATGGTAGAGTCACCACGGTTCTCAAATCTCGAGAGCGTTAAGTTTCACTAGTTTGGGTTAGGAAATAAGATTTTGCGGCCTTACAAGATAGGATTTATGATTCTCATTTGCTATCACGTGAAACCTCCCATGCTAAATTGAAAGGTTAAATGTGTTAGTTTTATTTTCATACTCTAACTTACGTGCATCATGACATATTCTTTTGCTAGTTGTATGCTTTATTTGTCATTTTCTATTATATACTCCATGCTTAATCACATGCTAGAATTATGATGTGTGTATATGTTTTGTATTTAGTTTATTTGTTTGTGTCTTATTGAGAAAAATACAAAAAGATTTTTTTTTCTTATTTTTATTTTGAGTTGAATTTTTGTTTGTTGAAATTTTTTTAAAAAACTCAAAAAGTTTTTTTGTGTGTATTTTAGTTTGACACACTTTATGTGGCATATACTTGTGTTTGAATCCTTTCCTTTTCCGCTTCCATGTGGTTATAACTTTTTGTTAAGATTGCAAATCCTTAAAATGTTCTTTGTCATGCTTGCATGGAGTAGTTTGGATTTGACTTGCTTAATGGATTCACTTTTTATATGCCTTCTCACACACATGCAAATTTAAACGTCATATGTATATTTAAGCTAAGTGAGATGTGCTCCTATCAATTTAGTCATATACATTTTTCTATGACTATGGAGTATTTGTGCATGTAATAACCGTTTCTCGAATTTAAAAAATCAAAAAATATATTTATCTGGTGTAGTTGTTTATCAATGGAATCGGGCTGCGAAAGATAAAATTACTTTGCGTGAAAATCCACCATTGAATATTAGGCCTTAAAAATGTGGCATTAAAAATAATATTTGCCAAAAAAAAAAGAAAAATTATTAGGAGTTTGGTTGTATCCTAGTTAAGCTTTTATTGTCATGACTTTATTGGTTTGTAGAATCATCAAAATTCTAGGCTTGTGTGCATTGTGTATGTTTGTTCATTGAGTTCAATTTATATTGCCACATTAGGCTATATCTAAATATGATAAAGTTTTGCAATCAAATAAGAACTCCGTGAACATGTTTTAAGTGATTGGGTCAAAATTTAATTGTTACTAGTTCACACCCCTACACTTCCATTTACCACATGTATTTGGACACATTTTTGTCATACGAGTGTGAAAAGCTTAATGTATTTTGTGTCATGTGTGGTGTTTATACCTATGTATATGTGCGTGTACGTTAGTAATATTCATTATGTATACATATATGTGGTATATTTTTTGTTTTTGAGTCTGCCTTGGTTACTAGCCATATATATGCTTTGAAGTCATAATTAGTACCTATATTGTTGCGAATTTTGGTTTATATCCCATGCTTATGTGTGATACATTTTAGTTAGTATCATTTTTGGTATTTATTTTTCCTTGATTGTGGATTAGTTGCGTGTTATTTGTCGCCCATATGCTTAATTGTTCTTATCACATTAGTCACCATTGCATGTTTAAATTGTTTTTCCTTAATTCATATCCCTTGAGTAGATTTAAGGGGGAGAAATGGTATTTGCATTGAATTGTGGGAAAAATAATTTATTTATTTATTCTTTAACCTTTATCTATTCCTGAACAAAAAGGGGGAGAAATGGTATCTAAACCTTTAGTTTAGGAGATCTAACTTAGGGGAGGAGCGCTATCCTTCTAGAAAGATTATTGTTAGATAAAAGGGGAGAATTTAATTTTATGCACTTTATATTTTTTATATTCCCTATGCATTTAATGGTTTGCTTAAGAGTGCAGGAATTATTTTTCTAGCTGCAAATTCGATAAAGCGGAAAAGCACATCCTTGGGTCGAGTTATTGCGCCTATATTTTTGGTTTTGGGTGGGATGTTGTGTATAGACGAGCTTGATGGACCTTCAGGATTTTTGGTTGAGTTTTGTCCCGGAATAGCCAAAGGGGGAGATTTGTAAGGTCACAAATTTACAATTGAGTCTTATGTAGTGTTGGCTCAATTTCGGACAAAACCATTTGAGTCATAGGATAGAAGTTTTCTGTATCAAGCCTATGACGTGTTTGAGGAGTTGAAGACGTAGCGATCCAGATTTTCAAGCTTCATCATTGTCGATTTTCATGCCAAGTTTCACGTCATCAACATGTGGATTCCAATATCTCCTAAACGTATGAATGCATTAATACATATATAGGAGCTTGGAAATTTTATTTGGGTGTTAGTATTTTTTTGTTAAATTTGTTTTTGAATTCATAGTTCTAAATATTTTGTTCTCGGACACATTTCCGTAGAAAAATCATACCAAGTCCAAAAAGATCGGAAAAATACAAAACTGGTGGCCACACGTTCGTATCAAAATTATCTATAATAAAGGCCTAAAATCTCGTTAGAAAAGTCATTTGAACGACCTCGTTCGAATGAACTTCAAACGAGATTACAAAAAAAAAATTTGTTTTCTCATTAGAAGTTTCATTCGAACCAACTCGTTCGAACGAACTTCGAACGAGATTTCAATGGGAGCATTTATTTTGCTAGTTTTTTCCCACTTTTCCACTTTTCCCACTAACTTTTTACCAGCTTTACTTAGTGCGGGAAATACAATTTTGGAGGTAACTTTTGTGAGATTTCCAAAGCTTTTGAGAGCAAAAATACTCCCAACAAAAGTTCATGTTTATGTGTCCTTCATTAATGACTTAATCAATTCAAAAACACACTTTCACACCCAAAGTTTATTTAAATCCAAGTTCTTTCATATATATAATTTTCTTAGAGAGTTTGTTTGGCACCAAATTTTCTCTACACCAACAAGGAAAGAAGTTTGGGTTCATTCTCTACCCATAAAGGAGAATAAGTTTATAATGCGTCTTTCTCACATGGTGAAAGTCACCATGTGTGGTTGGCGATGGGTTGTGCCTTCATTGGTGGACTCCAAGACTTCGATGGACTTTGTGGTTATCAACTAGACAGGGGTATTTGCAAGAAGAAGCGTCGGGGCTTGAAGGGAGTCAAGCCGAGTATTGTAAGTCTTTTTATCTAGTAATTGTAAAACCGTATCTAGTGGATTTGTTAAGCCAGGGCCATCCAAGGTTTTTCCCGTTGTGGGTTTTCCTCGTACATCGTCGCATAGTGAGATTGTTTCTTTTATCTTGTTTAACTCACCTAGAACGCATGCTTAGGTTAAAAAGATAAAATTTGGTTTAGTTTGAAATCTTGCTTATTTTGGTGTTGAAATATGTTTCGCTGAATTTAAATTAATTTAATTAAAGTCAACACAATTTAATTTGATAAAATTTGTTTTAACCAATATCAAAAATGAATTAATTATTGTTAGGTAAATTTTAGGACTTGTGTTGAATTAATTGTGTGCAAATGAAAATTAATGTTTGAGTAGTTTTATTTTACTTCTAGTTTAGTTTAATCTCAAGTTATAAGAAATTAAAATTAGAAGTTTGTTATTAATTAAAATTTGAATTGAATTTTAGTTGGAAATTTAATTGAACCATCTCGTTTATTTTAAAGAATTTTAAAATTGGGGGCCTCGTGTTCCAGCACTCATTCATAAAGAATGATCACTTATATACTTATCCGGCTCATTCATAAAGAATGACCAACTTATCTGAATCTTAATTCACATATCCTATCTGCAATAGACAATTCTCCCCCATTCTGGGTCGGGGAGTAACCTCCCATTTCAGTAAATCAAAATGAATAGTTTCTTATTCATAACATTATGATCATATCCATAACCATACATAAATAAATCTTACCAGTGAGTAATATTATGAGATTATCCATAGCCACGTATAAATGCATCTTACCAGTGAGTACACTCACCATGGCCACTTAATGGGTTTTCCCCCTTGCCTTTGTCTGGCAGTTGTTCAATCGGTTATCCTTCCCTTCCTATCATTCTTACAATATTAGTGTCATCATAAAAATATTACTAATCCAAATAATCACTTAACTGTAATTCAATTCATGTGCATCATATGACCCTATTCAAATCATTTATCATAAATGAAGTCTCGTCCAATTTCATGTTAAGATATTTAATATATCCAATTCATAGTAAAAACATACTTTAATTCATTCTTGAAAATCAAAATCTTATCATATTAGGTTCCCAATACAAAAGACGACACATCATTTCAAGTTTCCTAGAGCAAGATATGCCCATTTCTTTATTACAAAGCAAATCAGCCCTATAGGCTCCTCTATCGTTTAGTCACCTTCTAAGAATTTTCATAATTTTTCTATATCATAACTTTCTATGATCTTCAAATGAAATTCAATAAACGTATTGAATAACACAAAATTAAAGTTTCATAATTTTTAGAGTTCATTTGCTATGTCAAGCAAATCGTCAAACACATGGTATGTATACTTACACTTTCAGGGAAGATTCTATACCTACACTTCAAACTATCCCCCAAGATTCAATTCTTCATATTTTTATACATATTTCGGATATAACAGGTATATTTAAGTGAAGTTTCATATCCAATTTAATCAATAAATTCCATTGTATATTCACAAAGATACACCAGTTTGATTAACGTAATAATTTCACCCTTAGTTGTATGAATTCAACATGCTTCACACATATAACCTACACATACCCATATACGTACAACAAAACGTATCCCCTTGTCCACAAATATGATCTTTAATATCATATAAAATAACATATATCATGTAAAAATGAAATTTACAGGTTAAATCTTACCTAAGCACCCTTGGATACATAAGCTTGTTTATTTCTCGATTATCTTCTTTAATCCTTCACTAATTCACCCTAACCTCTCTTTCTTTCATGGGAACCTCAATCCACTTTAAATTCTGATGTATATGAAGAATAAGAGATATTTTAAGGTCTTTAAGTCGGCATAAGGTCAGATCCCCTTGGTCTAATCAAAATATGACATGTGGCGCCACATAAGACAAAATATCATTTAAAGCTAAATGACTACTTTACCCCATGTTTGTAAAAAGATGATTTCTTTTCACTCGAATGTCTGTTCGATGCACCGTTTATTGTGTTACAACCTTAACTCGCATATCTACAACTATCTATTTTTTAGCGCAAGTCAGTTATTATATTATAATGGTCAAAACTATTCTCCAACTTGAACATTCCTATCGTAAACTTCAAAAAATTGTGTTTGTAACTAATTCGATATCTGATGAGTTATGAGGGTAGGATTACACTAAACATAATAACTTAACATTATATATGCCAATAACACATTATCCCCATCCCATAAGGTAAGCATGATTTATACATGATTTATCATAATTATATTCGGGTTGTCACAACTTTCCCTCTTTAGAAAATTTCGTCCCCGAAATTTTAGTATGAATTTCACTTACCAAATAATTGGGGATTACATTTCCTCATGATATCTTCACTTTCCCAAGTTTCTTATTTAATTTCATGGATCCTCCACAACACTTTAACTACGGGACTAACTTTATTCCATAATACTTGCTCCTTTCGATCAGTAATTTCCAATAGTTCCTCGATGTATGACAAATCTTCTTTCATAATATCTTCAGTTTCTTTATCATTTACACAGCAGGATAATCATCTAATGATTTCTCATTAATGAAAGTCAATTTCCAACGTATATATTACTTCATACCTTTATATATATGTCAAACATTCACATATAATAGATTATCAGTTGTATCAACATATATTCATAATTAGTGAACATTCTTAGCAAACCTAGTATCATTCTTTACATTTCTCCCTTCATTCCTATAGTCTATCCTTATCATCGTGTAATATTTCAAATCATAATTATCATATTACCATACTATCTTATTACACATCATATTTCCATCTTCCATCCAACATCAAATACATATGTTTGACTTTAACTACTTTCTATATCATTTTTGAAGTTTAGGCGTATGTTAGATATCATCCTTACAATTTCTTAATTTAAATATATCCTCACTAGTATTCTTATATCGAAACTGAACAATCATTCACTAAATGTTTATTCTTAACCAAGATTGCATATTCACCTTCATGTATATTGTGCAATCATGCACTATGAACTCAATCTAACTTCTCATGATATTCCCTTTTTCAGTATCATTTGATTATTTTTTAACTAAACATACAATCACCTTAGCAAGTCATTTATCCAACACAATAACTTTATAATGATAATCTTATCCCAATCCTTATTAACATGATATTCTTATGCAATATCATTAATACACTCATCTTACCCGTTTGGTAACATGGCTGTTAAACGTACAATCACCACTTAAAACTTTAACCATAGTTACCATCACCATAATACTTCTCTAACTATTGTATGTCATATTTCTTTCAAATAACTTGTACAAATACCTTAATATATCACATTATGGTATCTCACATAGCACATTATCCTTATACATACTTCTTGGTGACCGTGTATAATGTCAATCATATTTATTATATGTCATACTCTTAGTGATAATAAGTACGTACAATGACAAATACAACTCAATATCCACCCAAACCAGTTGTCGATATTCTAACCCGATTAGCATCTTTTCCATACTCATACACAACACATACTCTTAAATAGGCTCCCCAATATTTTTAAACTTCCAACACTTTAACACCTCGTCTCAACCTTACTGTTGATACCAAAATTAGTACGCTGATGTGGACGAATAATAAAAAGACACGTGTCAATCTACATGGCACAATAACAACGAGGAAGATTGTTTCCCCGACCAACATACTCACTCCGAGTAACAAATACCCTCCGAGGAACTCTTATCTTCGGAGGAACTCCAATGCTCCGAGAAACTCTTGGATGACGAGCAACTAAGGCGGTTCGAGCTGCACCTCGACCATAGCATTAATTGCCAGATAATCAACAGTTCAACTATTCATTGAATGCTTATCATCTTGACACGCACGTTTGAAGAACATTAAATGAATTACCCCTTCATATGTGTATCATTTAATGTAACACCCTTTCATGTATAGCCTAAGGGCTATAAATACCTTGTATCACCCTCATTCAAGGGGGACCGGAATTTCTTGGTATCATTTGTAATCGAGAAT
This sequence comes from Sambucus nigra, assembly GCA_949130495.1. Lineage (NCBI taxonomy): Eukaryota > Viridiplantae > Streptophyta > Magnoliopsida > Dipsacales > Adoxaceae > Sambucus > Sambucus nigra. The sequence continues at coordinate 459,982,865 of OX422211.1, read as the reverse complement.
TCCTAGACACTCAGCAATAACATAACAGTGGACGTAGGCCATTCTGATAAGGCTGAACCACTTTAAAAATCTTTGTCTCATTTATTTATCTGTGATTGAATAATTAGAGTAATCTAATTTTTTACATTAACAGATTGGCGCCGTCTGTGGGAACGATTTGTTATTATCGTTTTTCACCAAAAATCATTCATCACTAATGGCGGATAACCCAGAATCTAGCAATCGAAATGCTGGAAATGCTGGAAATCCTCCAAATCCCTCTGCACCTCCAGATCTGGCCGTGATTATGACAAATCTGGCTCAAGGACAAACCGCCATGCAAGAGACGATGCGGCAACTCATACAAACTCTTCATGGCGGCGCACCTGCACAGTCAGGGCATCGAAGTGGTCAGAGGCAAACCTATTTACTTTCTTCGCGATCCAGGCGTACTGAATCATATCGTAATAAGGAATCTGATGATTTCTCTTATCAACCTGGGCAAACTTCGTCAATACGAGTTACAGATACTGAACAACGTGTCACCCTTTCCCCAGAAAGGGCCAGCGCATTGGAAAGGTTAAGTAGGGCCTCTCCTTTCAGCCGATTAGGCCCTAGGAGGAATAGGAGTCCACCTAAGACCATGTCGAGGAGTTTTCAACAACCATCAGATCTAAGAGAAGGATCAGCACAGTCACGACCAGCTACTCGTCAAGATAGATCTCAAGAGGCTACTTCAGAACGATCAATTGCTCGAACCAATAGGTCCGAGGAAGGAAATGAAGCGTGGAAAGGATCTCTTCAGCGATTGGAAGATAGATTGGGAGAAATGGCTAAGGCGAAGAATCCCCTACAACGAACTTTTGTTCAAGGGACACCTTTTGTCCAGGCCATTGTAAATTTTCCAACACCATCAAAATTTAAAGCCCCTGTGGTGACCCCCAAATACGATGGAAAGACAGATCATGTTCTTCACATAGAGCAATATCAAGCTGCTGCCGACATCTATGTTGTCCCCGACGAGATGAGATGTAGGGCATTCTCAGGAACTCTTACTGGATCTGCCCAGATATGGTACAACAATCTTCCTCGGGGTAAGATTTCAACTTTCTTTCAATTGGACGAGTTGTTCATCGGCAATTTCTGTTTTGGAGCAAAGCCAGTAAAAAGAGTAGCACACTTGTTAAGTGTTAGACAAAAATCTGGTGAGAGCACTAGAGATTACATAACTCGTTTCAATAACGAGAAGCTGGAAGTCATAGATTAAGAGGAAAAGACAGCAATCACTGCCTTGATGAGTGGGTTATTGCCTAATAAGTTGTATTACACTTTGGCGAAAGATCCACCTAAAACTATGTCAGAGTTGATGGCAAAAGTAGCCAAAATCATGAATGCCGAAGAAGCTATGGCTGCAAAGAAGAATTTGGATAAAGACCCCAAGGTGGACGTCGATAAGTCTAAAAATAAAGAGCATAAGGGCAATGGCGGTGACAAACGTTCCAGAAATAATAAGTCGTCATGGGAAGTCCTGAAGAAATTCGATAATTATACTCCCTTGAAAATGGGTATTAATCATGTCTTGGAAGAAATCAAGAATAGCGAGGAGGTAAAGTGGCCGAAGAAACTGAGGTCAGACCCTAATGCGAGGAATAGGGATAAATATTACGAGTTCCACAAGGACCATGGCCATATGACTAAAAATTGCATAGCTCTTCAGAACGAGATTGAAACACTCATCCGAAGAGGAAAGCTAGAAAAGTATGTTGATCGGGGAGGTGAAAGAAGAAATAATGATAGAATTAGATAGAGATCTAGATCTCCTCGTCCAGCAGAGGAGAAAAAGAAGATAGAACATGAAGATGATGCCGAGGATGACCCCGATCTTCCCAAGAAACCAAGGCAACCAGAACGAGAGGTATTTTCCATACGTTTTGGGGCATTTAATTGTAATGTTATTACAGGAGGAGATGCAGGAGGAGGAGACCTTACTGCAGAAAGAAAAGCTTACCTCGGAGAGGCACAAGCTTGTTCGTACATTCAGCGAATAAATTTGGCTGAGGAGGATCGTCCGAGGAAGGTAAACAAAGAGAAGTTGGTCATTGGCTTTTCAAAAAATGACCTGGAAGGTGTTCTTTACCCTCACGACGACCCTTTGGTGATCAAAATGAGGATGAAAGAAGTAGTGATTTCAAGGGTGCTGGTAGACAATGGTAGTTCAGCAGACATCATGTACTATTCATGCTTTGACAGCTTGAATTTAAAATTATCTCAATTGGAACCTTATCATAGACCTCTTTTGGGTTTTGCTGGCGAGAAAGTTTTTCCACTTGGGACGATCAAGTTGGACATATTCATTGGAACTTGGCCTGCTTATCGAACAGAGAGAATACGCTTCTTTGTGATGGATAAGAATGTGCAGTCAGCCTACAACATCATCATGGGAAGAGTTGGTTTGAAGAGGTTCGAAGCAGTTCCATCTACAGTACATCAATGCTTAAAATTCCTAATAAATTTTGGAGTAGGAGTTGTGAAAGGTGATCAAAAAGTAGCTCGGGAATGCTATTATTCATCTGCCGAGCAAGAGGAGCTTGAAGATTCAAGAAAAAAGACTACTACCTACCAGGTGGATGAAGGTACAGAAATTGAAACACTGGATCCTCGAGATGAATCCCAACTTGTAAAAGGACAGGTGGTGGAATCTACATAAAATATTATTCTGGACAACGAGCACCCTGAACGAGTAACCCAGATAGGTTCAACGTTGGATGCTTCAATAAAACAGGAGTTGATAACTTTCTTGAGAAACAGGAAGAAAACTTTTGCGTGGAGTCATGAAGACATGCCAGGAATAGATCCAAACTTCTTATGTCATGAGCTCAATGTGAATAAGGAGATCAAACCTGTAAAGTAGAGAAGAAGGGTATTTAGCCCCGAGAAGAATCAGGCTATACAAGAGGAGGTCGAGAAGCTCCAGAAAGCCCAATTCATTGAAGACGTGAAGTATCCAGACTGGTTGGCAAACGTGGTGATGGTAAAAAAGAAAAACAATAAATGGAGAATGTGTGTTGATTTCACCGATATTAACAAGGCATGCCCAAAGGATCATTTTCCATTGCCCTGAATTGATCAACTAGTGGATGCTACCTCGGGACACGAGCTGCTCAGCTTCATGGATGCTTACTCTGGCTACAACCAGATCAAAATGAAACCTGAAGACAGGGAAAGTACTTCTTTTATTACCCCTAGGGGAACTTATTACTATAATGTTATGCCTTTTGGTTTGAAAAATGCAGGAGCGACATACCAGCGGCTGATGAACAAGGTTTTCACCGAACAAATCAGTTGCAACATGGAAGTCTATGTCGATGATATGCTGACAAAGAGCAAGAAAGCTGCTGATCATCTAGTTGACTTAGCTCAGACCTTTGATCAACTGGATAAATACCAATAGAAGCTCAACACGATGAAGTGTACATTTGGAGTACGAGAAGGGATGTTCCTCGGATACATCGTCAACCAGCGAGGCATTGAGGCGAATCCAGAAAAGATCAAAGCTCTTTTAGGGTTGCGATCTCCAACGACGAAGAAAGAGGTGCAGAGTCTTACAGGACGAGTTGCAGCGCTCAATAGATTTGTATCTCAAGCAATTGATAGGTGCCTTCCATTCTTCAAAACACTCCGAAAAACTTTCGAGTGGAATGATGAATGTGAAAAAGCCTTTCAAGACTTGAAGAAATATCTGGGAACACCTCCATTGCTGTCCAGATCAGTGATGGGCAAAAAGTTGTACTTATATCTAGCAGTATCAGAGAATGCAGTCAGCTCGGCACTGATCAGATTGGAGAATGGAGTCCAGAAGCCAATTTATTACACAAGTAAGGCTTTCCGAGGTGCAGAGATCAGGTACCCGAAGTTGGAAAAATTGGCATTGGCATTAATTGAAGCAAGTAGAAGAATGAGACCATATTTCCAGGCCCATACCATCGTCGTGTATACCGACATGCCATTACGACAAGCCCTTCATAAACCAGAAAAATCAGGGAGACTGATGTATTGGGCAATAGAGCTCGGTGAATATGATATTGTGTATGAACCCAGATCATCACTAAAAGGGCAGGCCGTAGCAGATTTTATAGCAGAATTTACTTATCCTGATACCCCCGAGGAGCAAAAGTTACTCGCTGATCGACCTGTGGATGTTACAGGATCAACAAACATGAGCCTAGACCAACTCCGGTTGGTAAAAGGATGAATGGATGTTAAAAAATCTACAGACATAAGCTCAGACCAACCCCGGTTGGTAAAAGAACTTGTGGATGTAGAAGGATCATCAACTTCGAACTCAGACCAGCTCCGGTTGGTAAAAGAGCGAGAAGAGATGGTCGACGAGGAGCGAAAAGTACCAGGGGAGGATGAAAGGAAGCAACAAATATTTCACCAAGGAACTCTATCAGATAAGGAATTTGAAGACGGGTTACCCATATGGAGATTATATGTAGATGGCTCATCTTGCACAGCAGGTTGTGGGGCAGGAATTGTTTTGAACACCCCAGACGAGATTGACATGGAATATGCCTTACGATTCCAATTCAAAGCCTCCAATAATGAGGCTGAGTATGAGGCCATGATAGCAGGTCTTAATTTAGCAAATATTATGGAAGCGCAACAAGTGATGGTATTCAGTGATTCTCAATTGATTGTAAATCAGATAATGGGAACATATGCAGTTAAAGGAGAATTAATGGTCAAGTATCATGCCAAGGTAATGGAGTTATTGGCAGAATTTGATGCGATTCAGTTAATCAAAATACCAAGAATAGAGAATGCACGAGCAGACGCACTGGCTCGACTAGCATCAGCTACTCGTACCAAGCTGCGAAGAACAATACCAATTGAAGTATTAGAAAGTCGGAGCATAGATGAAAACCTGACGATGAATGTTATCACCCTTGATTTAGGACCATCTTGGATGGATCCCATCAGGGCATATGTTGAAGAAGGAGAATTACCGGAAGATAAGCTCGCTGCCAAGAAATTGAAGTATAAAGCTGCTCGGTATGTACTAACTAATGGTATTTTGTATAGACGAGTAATTATGGAAGGTTTGTAAAGATGTGTACATCCTTCCGAGGTGAAAGAATTAATTGAAGAAATCCATGAAGGGTCCTGTGGAGCTCATGTAGCAGGTCGAACACTTTTGCAAAGGGTGATGACTCAAGGATACTACTGGCCAACAATGAGGGCTGATTGTGTAGCTAATTCTAAGAAATGTGACAAGTGCCAACGTTTTTCCTCCATCCGACGAACTCCACAAGCATTGTTGACACCCATAACTTCCCCTTGGCCATTTGCCATGTGGGTAATTGATTTGGTTGGACCATTGCCGACCACCCGAGGAAGATTCAAGTACCTCGTCGTCGCAGTAGATTATTTTACTAAGTGGGTAGAAGCTGAACCCCTTATCGATATGACGTACGAGAAGGTATACCAGTTCGTTTGGAAGAACATCATCTGTCGATATGGTCTCCCTCATGCCTTCATCACAGACCACGGAACACAATTCGATAACGAGGAATTTGCTGCCTATTGTCACCAGTCGAACATTTTGAAGGTTCATTCAGCACCAGGCCATCCTCAAAGCAATGGACAGACTGAAGTGACGAACAGAACATTATTAAATGGTTTAAAGAAGAGGCTAAGTGAGGCTAAAGATAATTGGATTAATGAGCTACAGTCAGTACTGTGGGCATACCGAACAACTCCCCGAGCAGCAACTGGAGAATCACCATATATGCTGGCATTTGGAAGTGAGGTTGTAATACCTGCCGAGTTGGGTCTTCCAACACATAGAGTGCTGAATTTCAATTCCCCAGTCAGTGACTTGATGAGAAGACTGGATTTGGATATGCTCGAGGAGGTTAGAGAAGAAGCAGCCATTAGGAATGCTGCATATCAACAACGAACACCTCTGTTCTACAACAAGAGGGTGAAGAAATGCGATTTAAAAGAAGGAGATTATGTGCTAAAGAAGGTCATTCAGAAGCACAATAAATTGGAAGCAAACTGGCATGGACCTTACCGAGTTACAGAAATTGTTCGACCAGGAACTTACCGAATAGCAACTCTAGAAGGAGAGGAATTCAAGAATGCTTGGAATGCTGAACACCTTCGCAAGTATTATCAATGATGTAAAATGTATAGCAGTTCCATCACCATGAATAAAACGATGATGTTTCACAATTTTTCTCTCCTTTGTTTGAAAGTTTTTCGGGGAATACTAGTGTTGTACACTACGCTGTTCAACAGCAAAAAGAAGACGATAGTTCAGACCCACGACCAACTCCGGTTGGTAAAAGGGCGAGAATAAACTATACTCCTTTGGTTAGGAGACATACACTAGCGTGACCAACTCCGGTTGGTAAAATAACTAGTAGATAGTTCGAGCGTGACCAACTCCGGTTGGTAAAAAAGAGAGAACACCATACTCCTTTGGTTAGGAGGCATACACTAACGTGATCAACTCTGGTTGGTAAAATAACTAGTGGACAAGATAGTTCGAGCGTGACCAACTCCGGTTGGTAAAAGAGCGAGAACACTATACTCCTTTGGTTAGGAGACATACACTAGCGTGACCAACTCCGGTTGGTAAAAGAGCGAGAACACCATACTCCTTTGGTTAGGAGGCATACACTAGCGTGATCAACTCCGGTTGGTAAAATAACTAGTGGACATAATAGTTCAAACCCATGACCAACTCCGGTTGGTAAAAGGGCAAGAACAACATTCTTAAAAAAAATGCCAATTTTGGCTGGTTAAGAAACAAAATATGCCAACTTATTTTGGTCGGAAGGTAAAATCATTCCAGAAAATACAAAAAATTCCAAACTAAACCAAGTATAGTTGGCGGTGATCAAAACCCACTAACTGTAGTTGGTCGACGAGGATAAATTATCGACCTTGGTTGGTCGGACACGTTTTATGAAAAAAATTACCAAGTATGGTTGTTCGGGGATAAAAACCCACTAACTGTATTTGATCGACGAGCAGAAAATATTTCAAATTGAACCAAGTATGGCTGGTCGGGGATAAAAACCCATCAACTGTAGTTGGTCGACAAACACAATTTAACAACCTTGGTTGGTTGGAAACATGTTAAACATTTTATACTCATTACTTTATTATTAAGTGATTGAGCAACATTGATACTTGTAAACTTTTTTGGATGATGAACAACACAATATTGTTATCTTTTTAACAGATACATATGCACAAATGTAAAAGTGTTAGACAAGTACAAAAGAATAGCAATACAGATTTGCAAACAGAAAATGAAAGTCTTTCATTAAAATTCAAAATAAATTACAAGTTACATATGTGTGCTAAATATTACATTGAAAATCCTATTCTATTGGTTTTTTCCCTTCAGCCTTCGATACAGGTTCCTCGCCAGCAGGAGGATCATTTAATGTCTGAGGAGAATTGATAAAATTCAAGTCCTTCAACATTCTGACATTCATTACTGAAGGAGAATCCAAGAGATGCTCGGGACAAGATACGTCAATTTGAGAATGAAGGTTATAGTCACCAAGATAATTCGCAATCAAGCTCCGAGGAATGGCGCGAGCTGGTATCCATTCCATGTCCAGCTTGAAAGGTGGCACAGGCAAGTCAAGTACTCCAGGCTCGTAGTAATACCACAAAAAATGTCCTTGCTCGAGCTTCAATACACATAAGGCATTCAGCCAGCCTTGTTTATAACCTTCATTATTGGCATTTTCAATGCGAGCATCCAAGTGATAGAGGGCCTCGTTATAGCCTGCATTCCAAAATTCCCTGGGCTGTTTATGGAATTGGAAGGTTAATCTATCCAATTGTTCATGAAGGTTTTTGGTGAAAAGGTCCTTGGTATGTAAAGCTGACTTCGTTGCAGTAAGTTGATCTTCCAAAGTCAGGATTTTCTTGGACATTTCAGACAAAGCCCGATCTTTTGCGTTCAACTGGTACGCTGGAGTTTCCAATGTTGACAGAGTAAGAGCTTCTTCAATACTACGAGGAGTCCTTGATCGTCCCCGAGTAGCTAAAATGCTTCGTTCCTCATTAACATCCTGGGCAGCTCTTCCTCGCCCACGAGAACCTCTTCCTCGTCCCCGAGCAGTAGCAGAAACACCAGACTTTCTTAAAGTATCCAATTCTTGCCTTAATTTGGCGTTCTCAACTTCTAAGAATGAGAATCCTTCATCAGTGACCGGTACTAAGGCAGTGGAGGATGAAGCTGCAGACTCATACTGTGCCAACTTTTTCTGTAAATTGTTGTTCTCTTGTTCCAGCAGCTCGGCGATCTGTCTGCAGGCCTCAACTTCACCTTTTAGGGTTCTCTCCCTGACATCGTATCCAGCAATGATCTTTTTGTGGCCTGTCTCGGAAGAAAGATGGTGATACCTATTCTCATACTCCTTGTGCAACAAGGCAGTTGATTCATTGTGCTGATTCTGAAGATCTTCTAGGGTACAATGAAGTTCCTCGATCAATTTGTAATATGCCACATTACTGGCCACAGCTCGATCAAGTAAATCTTTCAGGTACCGATAAGCCTCAACTGCTTGCTCTGAAGCATCATGGCCAAGGATGTCGGCAATTTCTGATACACTCAGGTCTGTATGACCAGCCTTATAATATTCACGGCATTGCTGCATCAGCTTTGTATCATGGGCAGATATCAGTTCCATTCTATCCATAAACTAATAAAGAGGAGAAGGCAAGAGTTAATAAATAAAAACAGACAGAGCATCAACAATGTAGAGGAACAAAAATATGTGATTTTATTACATCATCAACAAGATTACATTATTTGGAATACAGAAGTACAAGTAAGAAGAAAAATAGAAAGATAGTATCGAACAACTTCACACCTTTTCCTTGTCTCCCAAGACTTTCTCGGGAGGCTGGGACGAGGAGCTTGGTTGCTCGGTGGGAACACTGATTTGATTAGTAGAAGCTGGGACTTGTTTTGGAGGAGTAGGCAAGGAAGAAATCTCCTCGGTGGCTGTCTGGTTGGGTGGTGGAACAAGGACTTGATCACCCACTGTCATTGAAGATTCTTCAGATGCAGCTTCGTCCTCATCTTCGTCTTCAATAACTGGAGGAGGACCAGGGAGATGTTGTTGAAATAGCTCGGAGTCCTCGCTCACCTTCAATTCCTGCAAGGCAGCAACCCAACCATCATGGAAGAATTTCAAACTTCCATAATTCACCTGGGTCATCATTGTTGCTACCCCCCTATCCCATCCTTTATCCCAACCAATCCGAAAAGATTTCTTCACAGCCGTTTTTCTCTTCATCTTCTCCGAGGAGAGCTTCTCGGATAGAAGGTCCTCGGAGGCTTTCAGCTTGGACTCCAACTCCTCCTTATGACGATTTGCTTCGTGCAGAAGTGTCAACTCTTCCTCAGCTGATTTCAGCTTATTCTCAAGCTCCCCAAAGCCTGAAAGTTTCTCGGCATAGTCTTTATTCTCTCTCTCCAAATCCTTCACCTTATTACCCAGTTGTACCTTCTCTGCATCAGACGCAGCCAACTTCTTCTCCCATTCAATTTTATCCTCGTCATACTTCTGACGAGATTCACTCACAGATTTGATAGCTTTCCCCAGTGATCCTTCCACAGTGGACGAGGAGCAGGAAGCTTTGATCGCTTCATCCTTTTTAAGGATTATATTGAAACAGCTCGTCAACTGTAATCAGAAAAGGGAAATGATATCAGAAACAAATATGGGAAATAACAAAGGAAAATATGAAAAACTCAGAGTAGAGATACTTACTGAAATAAGATGACGAGCAACCAGAGAAGTAACCATATCCCGAGTAAGGTCTTCTTCAGTACCTTGCACCTCGGGAATGGGTGAAAATTTTGCCAAGCTCATCGTAGAGCTCAGAGGAACAGTGATTGGAACACCATCTCCACCAGCTGGGAGCTGGGGAATGGCTCCAGAAATACTGACCGAGGAGGATTTCCTCAGTCTCCTCGGTACCTTTTCAACAACCTCAACCAAAGAAGAACTTTTGGTTGGTGAGATAGTGATTACTTCAACAGTTGCATCCTTCTGCACAGGAGCCTCTGGGGGCTTCTCGACAGCCTTCTGAGAAGCAACAGGAGGGGTGGCATATTTATTCTTTGTCCCTTTTTGGACATCAACCTTATTTTTCTTCCCATCTCCAGCAGAGGAAGTTTCCTCGAAGAGAGCGGGAACTCTTATCTTGCCCATTTTTTGGCTCAAAGGAATATGAGATTCCGGATCAGAGTCTTCAGGAATTTGCACTGGATCACTGATGCTGACCACAGGACGAGCAGTAAAGGACGACGTATAGATCTTATATTGCAATAAGTATGAAGCAGACCTGATGTGCTCGTCTGCAATTTTTTGATGCAAACTCCAGATATGTTTCAATTGCCTTATATTAACTTCTGATTCTTTGGGAGTTTTTCTCTTGCTGTCAACTGCAAACAAAAATAAATTGAAATGTCAATCATGCATTTATTCAAACATGATGAAATCAGAATTTCAAAAATAAAATAAAATGAAAATAACCTATCCCATTGCCATATGGGGGGCATTTTGGACCTTCATACACGTCGTCTCCGACTGAAGGAGCATGTTGCCAATTTTTGAAAACTAATCCATGTTCAAAATAATCCCTGTTAGCATCAGGGAGGTTGACTACTAAAGCCCTATTCAAAAATCTGGTTTTTAAATAATAAATATTATCTAAAACAGCCCATCTATTGCAATACATAATCTCAGGAATTCATATACGAGTTCCATGAGTTTGATTTAACTTATGCACCCCATTAACTATTCTCCATGTGTTGGGGGCTACTTTTGCAGGAACAACATCGAAATGTTGACAGAATTCTAAGCATAAAGGGTTAGGTGGAAAAGAAAATCCACACTCAGCAATAAAGAGGCTGGGGAACCAATGTCCCTCAGCCAAACGAAAATAGTCAAAGGGCTCAGGAAGACTCTCTAAAGTTACCCAAGACGGAATGGAATAATCAGAACGGAATTTTTCAATAGATTCAATAATATAAACCATGGTGAATAAAAGGAGAAAGAAGAATATCTTACAGGAAGAATGGAGATCTGTTGACAACGAACGAAAACAAAGATTAACGCACAAGAGAAAGAAAAGTTATGGAGAATTCGAAAACAAGAAAATTGGAAAAGGTAGAGGACGGTATGATTGCTTGGGAAGTTTAAATACTTTGCCTTGGGAACCAGCGAAAGAAATGATTACATAAAAGAAACTATTGCGCTACCGGCGGCTAAAAGGACAAAAAGTGCACGAAGATCGAAGCGCTTATGAAAAGGCAAAAAGGCGGATTCTGCGAATTTGGAAGGAAGTTTAAATACAAAGAAAATGCTCCTAAAACCCAGGGAAGTCATTTAATATTGCCATATACCGAGAAAGAATGTTCCATATTCCTCAAAGTTTGAAATATGAAACATTGGGGGCTTCTGTTGATACCAAAATTAGTACGCTGATGTGGACGAATAATAAAAAGACACGTGTCAATCTACATGGCACAATAACAACGAGGAAGATTGTTTCCCCGACCAACATACTCACTCCGAGCAACAAATACCCTCCGAGGAACTCTTATCTTCCGAGGAACTCCAATGCTCCGAGAAACTCTTGGACGACAAGCAACTAAGGCGGTTCGAGCTGCACCTCGACCACATCATTAATTTCCAGATAATCAACAGTTCAACTATTCATTGAATGCTTATCATCTTGACACGCACGTTTGAAGAACATTAAATGAATTACCCCTTCATATGTGTATCATTTAATGTAACACCCTTTCATGTACAGCCTAAGGGCTATAAATACCTTGTATCACCCTCATTCAAGGGGGACCGGAATTTGTTGGTATCATTTGTAATCGAGAATTCCTAGACACTCAGCAATAACATAACAGTGGACGTAGGCCATTCTTATAAGGCTGAACCACTTTAAAAATCTTTGTCTCATTTATTTATCTGTGATTGAATAATTAGAGTAATCTAATTTTTTACATCAACACTTACTATTCATATAAGCATTTCAAAACATCATAAGAGTAATATTCACTACATATACTCATACTATTAAAAAAATACATCTCAACTCTTATTACTCTTTTCTTCTACTTATCATAATTCAGTATGAACTCATATTCAGATCAATTGTGATATATCGACTAGTAATTGAATTTCAGACCATTTCACATATTAAATTTAAACATATACAATTACAAATCTTCGTCTTTATCCTTTACGATGTGAATCTTCATTTTATATAACGATTTAAGTCTCTTCATAATCATGTAATAGTAATTCTCATAACTTTGCATCCTTCAATATAAGTTCTCGTACCTCACTCTCCCACATAAATGGGGCACGCCCCAAACCATGGCTTAATAAGTGACACGACTCACGTCCACATATACCAATATAGTAAGAGATCACTTCAAAAATTCACAATTTTATATACCACATTTCACTTTTTAAAAATTTCCTTCAATGACATGTTTGTCAATACCACAAATAAAACAATGCAATGATTTATATTAAAATATATGTATTCGCTGTCATCCCCGAATAAACCTTAACATCTCATTTACATTCCTACAAGATCCTTACATTTCATATCCCGTACAAAAATATATACGTATAACTAATAGATGTTAGTCAATAAAGCCAATTTACTTATGACTCAAAATAATTTCTACTTCCACTGCCAAATCTAGGCGCTCCTCACCCCAGAACCTCTAAAACCTAGGCTCTGATACCAAAGTTGACACACCCAAACCGAGTTACTTATAATTAAGTTTGAAAGTCAAAGTGAGTCAAATCATAATTACCTTAACCAAACCATAAACATGGGTATACTTTTTTCAGTTATTAACATGAATCAATAAAACTAAAACTTTTCACAATTTTTTAGGTAAATATGTTTATTCAAACTTACCGAAAAGATAAGTTTAAATTACCCCTTTACGTTTGACCAAAATCATGGTTTTATGCATCCCTTGCTAACTCCATCGACCTCTTAGATTTGACAATGCTATCACAATACCTGAAAAACATAAACATAGGAATCATGAGCAAAATAGCTCAGCAAATGCATCACTACTACACTATTGTATAAAATTAAATGCAATAAATCATACCCCCATGGTGATATATACATACTTATTTGGCTCATTCATACAGAATGACTAATTATATGCTTACCCGGTTCATTCATAAAGAATGACCAATTATATACTTATCCGGGTCATTCATAAAAAAAATGACCACTTATATACTTATTCGTCTCATTCATAAAGAATGACCAACTTATGTGAATCTTGATTCACATATCCTGTCTGCAATAGACAATTCTCCCTCATTCCGGGTCGGGGAGTAACCTCCCATTTCGGTAAATCAAAATGGATAGTTTCTTATTCATAACATTATGACTATATCCATAACCATACATAAATACATCTTATCAATGAGTAATATTATGATATTATCCATAGCCATGTATAAATGTATCTTACCAGTGAGTACACTCACCTTGGCCACTTAATGGGTTTTCCCCCTTGTCTTTGTCTGGCAATTGTTCAACCGGTTATCCTTTCCTTACTATCATTCTTATAATATTAGTGTCATCATAAAAATATTACCAATCCAAAGAATCACTTAAAATTAATTCAATTCATGTGCATCATATGACCCCATTCAAATCATTTATCATAAATGAAGTCTCATCCAATTTCATGTTAAGATATTTAACATATCCAATTCATAGTCAAAACATACTTTAATTTATTCTTGGAAATGAAATTCTTATCATATTAGGTTCCCAATACAAAATACGACACGTCATTTCAAGTTTCCTAGAGCAAGATATGCCCATTTCTTTATTACAAATCAAATAGGCCATATAGGCTCCTCTATCGTTTAGTCAACTTCCAAGAATTTTCATAATTTTTCTATATCATAACTTTTAATGATCTTCAACCCAATTTCAATAAACATATTGAATAACACAAAATTAAAGTTTCATAATTTTTAGAGTTCATTTGCTCTATCAAGCAAATCGTCAAACACATTGTATGCATACTTACACTTTTAGGATAGATTCTACACCTACACTTCAAACTATCCCCCAAGATTCAATTATTAGTATTTTTATAAAAATTCTGGACATAACAGTTATACATAAGTCTAGTTTCATATCCAACTTGAATCAATCGATTCCATTGTGTATTCCCAAAGATACACCAGTTTAATTAACTTAATGATTTTGCCCTTGGTTTTATGAATTCGACATGCTTCACACATACCACCTACACATACCCATATATATACAACAAAACGTATCCCCTTGTCCTCAAATATGATATTTAATATCATATAAAATGACATATATCATGTAAAGAATGAAATTTACAAGTTAAATCTTACCTAAGCACCCTTGGATACATAAGCTTGTTTATTTCGCGAGTTTCTTCTTTAATCCTTCACTAATTCACCCTAACCTCTCTTTCTTTCATGGGAACCTCAACCCACTTGAAATTATGATGTATATGAAGAATAAGGGATATTTTAAGGTCTTAAATTCGGCATAAGGTCAGATCCCCTTGATCCAATCAAAATATGACTCGTGGCACCATGCAAGACAAATATCATTTAAGGCTAAATGACTACTTTATCCCTGTTCATAAAAAAGACGATATCTTCTCACTCAAATGTCCGTTCGATGCACCGTTTGTTGTGTTACAAACCTAACTCATATATCTACAACTATCTAGTTTTTATCTCAAGTCAATTATTATATTATAATGGTCAAAACTAGTCTCCAACTTGAACATTCCTATTGTAAACTTCAAAATTTTGTGTTTGTAACTAATTCTATATCTCTTGAGTTATGAAGGTAGGATTTGACTAAACATAATAACTTAACATTATATACACCAATAACACATTATCCACATCCCATAAGGTAAGCATGATTTAAACATGATTTATCATAATTATATTCGGGTTGTCACATTTACTATTCATGAATATATGTGAGATCCAAAAGAGAATAAAAGAAATATAGTAATATTCTAGTAATTATTGTTAGCTTTTCATATTGTTAAAGATCGAAGAGAATACTTGAATATTTAAAACTTTATATTGCATGATTATTAATTCAAAAGAATATTTACTAAAAGGATGAATATGGAAATATTCTTAATGGTAATTATTTATGTGTGTGATAAAATGTGAAAATAATAAATAGTATTCAATGTACGGGTATAATACATAAGCTGAATCAATCCAAATAATAAATTATGTGATTGAATAATCATAGTTGAGATTTTATATAGAATGTATTTTAAATGTTCCAAAATTGAAATGAAAGAATTTTTGGATGAATGTTTAAATTGTGAAGAGTTAAATATATGAATTTTTAGAAGTATGGAAAGGAAGGAAAATGAATAAAATGAAATAATTACTGAATTGCGTATGATATGTTTTAAGTAAAAACATCTTAAGTAAATCCTTAAAGTTCACAGCTGCTCTGGTATAGTGATTAAATACTTAAAACTCTTGAGTGAACTCGATCACCAAGATGATTTTTTTTAAATGTGTTTTATAAGGTAAGGAGTGTGTGGGGCCTTTCGTATTTTTTTTATGCCCTAAAGCCTTTCACTCGGCTTTTTTAAATTATTTGTACCATCATAAACGTTAAGCGTGGACCATTATTTTGGGGCAAGCATAATGTATAACCTTCCGGCAAAAAAATCAAACTCGAGACCGATGCCCTAGTGCAAGTTTGGATTTGGAGAGGTGTTATCATTATGGGGAGGCACGGGGGAGTCATCTGTGTAGGTCAGACCAGTAGGAGGTCAAAGTGGAATAGACTGAGGTGAAAAAAGAAAATTTTAAAAGTTTTAAGTTTAACTTTAATTTAAGAGTTCCCAATAATAAATTATGTTATGTTAATCTAAGAGTGTTATATTACATCAAAAAATTATATAAATACATGTTTATAATATTTCTCTAAAAAAAATACACTTAAATGGAAACTTTGACAGTATTTGTTAATTATGCTACTTCACTTTAAGATATTGGGCCCTATTATAATAAATGTTGGGTTGACACGTGTTATTTTAAATATGAGGGGTTAAAAATGAGAAAGTTGAGTACGAAAAAGAAACTACCGCCCCCACTAATGGAAAACTATATTATTGTCCTGGGATGTGAGCGGAACTAACTTTATTATTCTGTTGAATTATTAATGTTTGGTATATCATTATTATTTATGAGTAAGATGGTTATGTTCTTAAATAATTGGACGTTTCAGTCTATAATCCATACAAGTGTTTTAAATAACGAATCGAGTTTTGTTTGTGCACACTTGGGTGTATCCATTTCAAATGGATACAGCTGAATGTCATAAGCAGGAATAATCATAATTGGTAGCGGTTCGTCAACGTAATGTAGTGGAGTACAACATTTGGAAATTGGTGTAGAATTAATTTACAATGCATTTTAAATTTTTGTTTATTATTTTGGACTTTGGCATGTGAGCCACCTCTGATAACTATTTGTCTTTATGATTTAAACTTATTGTTTATTTCCTTTGGGATTGTAATATTTTTACGTTTTTTTTATCTTGTATGGAATGAGATAGTTAATGTTATAGCCATTTAAATTCTTGTAACATGAGTATTTAAAAAATTTCCCTTACCAAAGTGAGATGTAAGTCTAATATTAAATTCATGCCGGGAATTTGGGCAATGAAATATTGGTTGGGATGAACCCATTCAAATATTTAATTGTTCAAAAAATCGGGTAGTGACAACTTTAAAGTTTTTAAAATTATAGTTGCACCCCCTGAAATTGCTAAAATTTTATTTTTAACTCGAATTCTTTTCAAACTGGTATATTTCTTCTAAATTGTAAAAATGCCTCTAAAAGCTCATTATTTATGACACAGTGGGCCCAACAAGGCCTAAATTCCAGCATAAATAATAGAAAATTAATCACTCATCACCTTATCAAATTTGACAAGCATGGATTTTGTTATTTTAGATTCAATAAATTCTTGTAATGGGGATTTTATAAATTCCCAATCTTTATTTCTCAAATTTTTATCTTCTAATGGGAAAAGATCAAATTCCCCAAAGTTTTAGCTTTTATTTTGTTGACTTATTGGTCTCAACATTCAATAATTCTTCCTCTTCTTCTAATATTCCTTTTAAGATTGTAAAGTCCATTAGATATGATTTTTCTTTATTTAGTTTTATATAATTTGTGTGGGGGTACTATCCCTCTTCCCTAAAAATAAATAAAAGTTAAAAATAAAATAAATATGATGAAAAAAAATTCTTCATAAAAATTCACTCAATAAGGAAGAAGAAGGCTTGTTTTGAGTATGTATAGGAATTGTGTATGAATACAAGTGGGTACACACTAAAGTGAATCTTTCGTATTGGCTAAAAACAATCTTTGTTGGCTTTAAACAAAGATTATGTCTTGGCACAACTTCCCAAAAGATATTTAACTAAATATATGAGAAAGTGAAAAAGTTAAGTATAACTTGCGGATCCTTGGCTGCGGCAAAGTTAAGATTTGTGGGCACGAAGGGTCAGTGGCCAAGGTTGTAAATGTTAGAGAATTTTGAGTTGTGGTTACTTCAAGTCGTCACTAACACGATGTGTCCATCGCTAACACGATGCCCATTTTGTTGATGCGAGCCACCAGCAAATGTGGGTCGCAAGATGTGCTATACGTTTAGACCGACTTAGTTTCAAAAAGGTCATGACCAGCGAACCAGGTCTTCACTAACACGAATCCCTATTTCGCTGCAGCGTAAAACCAACGATCAAGGTCGCTATAGGAAACAAAAAATGCCTTTTTTTCACTTTTCACAAAACACATAATTTACCCTTATTCAACCAAAGATAAGTGAAATTATAAATACAAATATTCAATAAGAACATATTTTTTATTTAGAAAGAATATGACATCTTTTGATTTGGAAATTTCAAGTCTAAAAGAACCACAAGGATAAATAAAAAATATTTTTCAATTATAAAACTTAGTTTAACCAAGTTGAATCTAAGTTTGGTAGACATATACCATTATCCTAAGTGGTTATCTCAGGGAAAATGGCATGCATGATCTGGTATGAGTTTGATGAAGCTTTTCAATGACCCCTCGAAGTAGACTCAAAATGTATTTTGTAACACGGAATAAGAAAATTCACAATATCGTGGGGCACATGAGTATACTATACTCTTACAATCTCCCCATTTATCTATTCTGTGAAAAAGATACATAAAACAAAAATTACAAGTAATTGAATCAAATATATCATCTACGACACAACTTGACTGAATAATGTGTAAGATAGATACAACTAGATAGCAAGTAACTAATGACAAGATGCATGAAGAAGCTTCTTGTACATATTTCCTGTCACACAATAGTAAACTCATCAAATACCAATGTGTAATGTTAAAACAGATAAAAGAGTAATACGATGAAACATGTAGATATAATCATGTGTATATGTGAACATCAAATTACTAAAGTAACTACCCCTAAACTATGAAATTCCTCTCAATAAACATGAAATATCATAAAAACACGCTCAGTAATACAACATGCTCAGTACTATGTACTCCTCATATTTACAAACCTCTCCCCCTTTTTTGACGTAATGAGACAAAGGAAATAATTGAGTACATATTAAGAAAAACAGAGTTAAGAAACTAACTAGAGTAAACATGATAATCAAACCAACAAAATAAGAGAGAGTCATATAGCGAGTGAATAATTAGTACAATTATCTAAGATAGATATGAAACATGTGAAACACATGTCTAAGATATAATATCAACAACTACACATGGATATACACAATACATCAAAGCAAAGATATACAATAAACTCATGTTAAACTTGATAAGCATTAAAACAAACCAAATAAGAGTTACATGATTCATAGAAGATATAAGCATGTGAAGTTAAATCCTAACTCTCAAAAAATAAAAGATCTAAAATAAAAGGTAACATATCAAACTCCTTTATACTATCCATGAAGCTATTAAAATCCCAAAAGTTCATCCCAACATCGTGTAAGGTGCCCCTAACTAGATCAAGTTAACATTAGCATCATGTTGATATACTTCAGAAGATCGAAAGGATGATGAAACAAATGGTAAAAGCCAAATCCAACTAATCACCAATCCCATCAAAATATCCACCATGGTAGTATGAGTGTCCGGTCTCCTAGATGTACTAGAAGGATTTTGAGCATGACGCGGAGGAGTCACTTCATGCAGTGGAACTGGTACACTGTTGTGGTCACCTAACTACGTGATCAATCTATAATATAACTTCAATGAGATCGTTCCCTCGGGTTTTTAGCCACTTCGTCTAAAAGAAGTTGAACCCCCAAATCCAAAATCATGCTTCCGATCATACGATCAAAAAGTAATGCATGATATTTCATCTTATCCTTGGAACAAGACATGATAAGATCAAACATCATACTCGTCAAATCCAAATTATAAGCATCATGTCTAAAGACATACAACAAGTACGCTTGTTCTATCGAAACATCGTGTTGATGCATGTCAGAAAAATGCATGAAGAAATAACCATGTTAAGAATGTATTAGTCTTTAGCCAAGAGGTCGTTAGGAAAATCTTAAAAGTCCAATAAGGTCATTGGCAGTCACTTAAGTGAAAAAGAACTTCTGGTGGAGAAGGAGCAAGATTATTCTTCAGGAACGGGTAGTTAGGAGACTTAACCATGAGATTGTAATAACTTGTGATAATATTGATGGGTATACACACCTTCACACCATGAATCATATCATCTATCACTTCTACTCTGAATTAATCCTTTCCTTCCTTCACAGTCGCATAAAATTCCCGTACCAGGTCTAGATAATAATCCTCGATTTGAAATAAATACCAAGCTACCCACGACTTCTCATAATCTGAGGCACACGAGTCTCGAATAGATAATCCAAATCGATCAAAGGTTCCCAATGTATTAAACGTGTAGAAAACATTTAATTAAATCTAAGAACGGGTGTTGGCAGAGGTTAAGTCACAAGACGCGATTTGGGAGACATTTCAATTGCCTGAAATCATGAACTAAGATAAAAAGGCACAAAAATACTATGAGTATATATATCATCAATATATAATCCTAGGATCCTATAATAAATATATATGAGAGGGTTTCATGTAACATACAATGTCAAACAATCATGAACTCTCACTCATATAAGACAATAGAGGACTAAAGTTCTAAAATGATTGAAGCAAAGTAATAAATCACATGGCTACACACAATAACTATTACTCTAAGCCAAATTAATCATATCTCAAGACAAATAAATTCATCAATCATAGATAGAATTCAAAAGCCAAACCAAAATGCTAAACCACTAAATCTTAAAAAATAAGAAAAGAGAAAATATAAAATCTAGGAAGAAATATTACGAAGATGATGAATAGCCGCATATATCTAGAAGGTAATCAGCTAATCTCCCAATATTTGATATTGGTAGGAAGAGAAATGAGGGAGTGAGAAAGTAGCAAGGTTTGGTGGGAAATAATAAAGCTTTGAAAGGTGTATTTTAAAAGTAACTTTACTCTCATATGTTGATTCGTTGATGCGATGGTCACCTTTGTTGGTCGAGGCATTCGTCACTGCAGCGAAGCTACTATGACGCGGCTCACGAGCTTGGACAAGTAATACAAATTGTGCATGAAGAGTCACAAAATATGTAAACATAGTTTTCTCAAATTTTTTTAGTAAGTACACCATATCCTGATTTAAAATAAATAATTATATGACCCTAAATCCTTTCAAAATCATACTAGATGTTTATGATTATGTCAAAAACTCCACAGACAAAGAATGGTTTAGTATTCAAAAGGTGCAATGGTTCAAATTATAGCCATTTTAAAAGAAGAAGTATTTTAGACATAACTCGTGATAGAAGTAAATAACATGAGCATTAACCTATAATATAAGGAATGTAGATTAATGTTTATCTCACTTTTGAAAATTTTGGGTTTATACAATTTTGAAAGATCTTCATTGTAAACCATTATATTTAACTACCAATTTTTACTTCCTCTTTTTATAGTCATTGGTTAAAACCTTTTAAGTCTTAATTTCTTTGGTGTATTAACCCAATTTTAGATAGATCAAAATCTTCGAGACATTGCAATAAAAATGCTTTTGCAAGAGGCGACTTTCACACGCACATATGCGCATAACTTACTTACCATTTTCAAATGTAAATATCTCTTTTAACCTGATGTTGTAGTCCTATCCAGTTTTTCTCTCATGATTTTGAAATATTATCTCTTGATTTTGCAACTTCATCCATGTTCAAACTCTTTCATACAAAGAGGTTAAATGACAAGCATTTTTCTTCAAGCATCACATAAAATTTTAATTTTCGTTGGAAGAATAAAACAAATCCCTCCATTTTACTTTATTTGGAAATTGCCTAAGTCATAGTGCGGTGCAGTGTATGAGTTATGACAAAATACTCTAAAATTACATGTTAATTGTAACACCCCGTATTTCATAGTATTTATATTTTAATTAATTTGGTTATTTTCTAAATTACACGCTTGTCGTAATTTAAATGAATTAAATATTTATGTGTTTGTTGTCTTTATTAAATATCGATTAGGAGAGATAATGATTAATATATATGGAATAAAATTACTAAGTGAGTAGTATATAATTATTTATGTCGTAACGAGTGATATCGACGTGACTGTTTTATATCTAAACCGGGAGTCGGGTGTAGACTATGTTAAAGTTGAGATAGAGAATTTATGCAGAGTGGCTCTAATGGTGATTTTGAGTGCACGATTGGCTCCGTATAGGTCGAGATAGTAAGAATAAAGTACCCGGGGTCGTAATAGGATCACGGGGCCTTTTAAGACATGACCGAGCCCACACGGAGGTATTCGAGATATTTGGGCTTGGCTCGTTAGCCTAAATTCGATAATTATGATTAAAAACATAGGTTTAAGAGTTTTGAGGCAGCCAAGGTTCATATTCAAAACCCTAGAAATTGATTCAAGAGAGAAGGAAGAAAAGAGGAGAGCTTTAGGAGCCAAAATTAAAGAGAATTTGGGAGTGCTATCATCAATTCGTCTTCTACAACGTGTAATCAAACTCTACAAACCATCTAAGGCAAGAAATTGACTTGAAATATTATCATATGTAGGGATTTTCGATTCATATCATAGTAGGTGTAGACCTAAATGATTTGGGGAGGGGTTTTCACGTGTAAAAAGGGGTTTGGGGAGACAAACCTAGTTGAATAATGTATTGAAAGTTATTTAGAATTGTTAATGGCAAATCTTCTTATTATAATCTGACATAATGTGAAGTAAATTTATATTAGAGGTGATTATTGTATAAGGTTTGAGAAAGAAAAATTTGGGAAATTTTAATGTGTATGAACGTTAGGATTTGATGAACTTGGGATTTAATTGGGTTTTGTTGCAAGGTTTAAATCTTTAAGTTTTAATCTTAGATTTGATGTTCTTCTACACATATGATGATTTAAAAGGGGTTAAAAACGTGTTCCTATACTTACCTTGGGTTAGAGTATCGATTGCGTGATGTTTTGGAGCTTGGTTTAGGCATTAATGGAAGTTTGGGAGGTCTCATCTTCGTCTCAGGACGTCTTGATTTTCGTAGAGAATTGAATCAATTCGGCCTAGTGGTGAATAGATTCGGGTAATGGAATTATAGATCTCTTCATTATGAATGTGTGGCCACCATTTTTATAATTTTCTGATTTTTTATGAATTAGTTATGAATTTATTATGGAAGGGTGTCTGAGATCAAAAATTTTAGTTGGAAATCAAATCCGGATTATTTAGGGATGTTAGCAGATGAGTGTATTACCCTATAAAATATTAAGTAACATTATTTTTACATTGAAATTATATGGGAATGAATTCGGGGTATGTATTTAGGAGTGTTTAGGATGAACAACACTCGAAAATATATGAACGGATTCGAATGGGAATTTTGGATGAAATTAGGATAAATGCTGGATTGAAATGGGATTAGTGGCTTGAATAAAAAAATATGTTGTGATATATATAAATGTAAGTCAATAGTTATGGATTTAAGAGTCGAGAGTATAGATTCGGGATGGTAGGCGAGTGCTTTGGGCAATAGGCACGATTTAGCCAGATACGTGTTTATATATATATATATATATATATATATATATATATATATATATATATATATATACACACACACACACACAGAAAGTCTCGTGTAAGGACTCCTTATGGTGCAGACCCCGGTACATACTATTTTTTTTAAATAGTAAAAAATTGAGTTTTTTTCTGAAACTTCATGGATATGATCTCCACGGTGAGAAGATCATCTCCAATTTTTTTGGTAAAAAAATTCAATAAAAAAAACCGTTGAGATGAGGTGATATGTAAAAAATTGGTATAAATATGCATTTTCAACCGTTGAAATGTTGGGTTGGCATCAGTCACTTTATTGATTAAATTTTTTTATGAAGCTTCGTGGATATGATCTTCTCACTATCGAGATCATATCCACGAAGTTTCGTCAAAAAATTCAATTAAAAAGTGGGTGAGATGATCACCAACATTTAACGGTCGAAAATACATACTTATACAATTTTTTTACATATCAGCTCATCTCAACGGTTTTTTATTGAATTTTTTTATGAAAAAAATGGGGATGATCTTCTCCCCGTGGAGATCATATCCATGAAGTTTCATTAAAAAATTCACTTTTTTACTATTTTAAAAAAATGGTATTAAAAAAATGGTATGGATTGGGGTTTGCACCATGAAGAGTCCTTACAAGATAGGGCATGTATGTGTGTGTGTGTGTGTGTGTGTGTGTGTGTGTGTGTGTATTTATAAATATCGATGTGCATGATATTTATGTGAAAACATACACCTCTAGTGCTATCATAGGAGGTTGCGCTATGTGGGTGAATCTCATGTCTAGTGAATGTAGGGAGAGTATAATCCCCAGGTCATAGCGTCCGGTATCTTTATGTTGTGATTTTTTTCGAGGTGGGGTGTCTTAGGTATGATTCGGTTTCATTATCGATGAACTATTACCACCTCCACTACGCTTAAGATTTTATTACCTGATTCGGTGTAAGTTAACCATCTTATGGTATCCTGGTTGGATTGAGTATACCTGGGATGATAGAATTTTAGATAAAGCATCCGGTGAGTTATTACTTGAGAGGATGGTAATTATACGCAATATATGTGCGATTGTTGTAGTATACTAGTACGTATATGATAGTATAAATAATTATATACGAGTTAAATACATGAAGTGTGAATGTATTACATATATAACTAGTGTGAATGTTATATATTCAATTAAAGTGGAAATAATTAATGAGTTAACGAGTAGAAGGACTTATGAATCAAAGTTAAGAAGTAATCGGGAGAGAGTAGTGTGATAAGAAGATTTGTAGCAAGGATAGTTAGGTGGGATAGGATAACTAGTTGGGTTATGAGGCAAGCGATAGGTGTGCACAATAGTTGAGGGGCGAGTAATATCTCAAGAGAGTGCAACACCAGCTTATATATGGAAAGTATTCATGCATATTTAACTGTTGCATCTTAATTGCTTGCTAAATATTTTCAAAAGGTTTTGGGCTCTGACCCATGTCAAAAATATTTTTCAAAACATTTTAGGTGTCCAGCCACAAGGATGCCAAGCTTGATGACTCAATCCAGAGATGCATAGCTGCAGCACTTGTGGAGCCTTACAGGATTGATGTAGGTGCTTCCGCTATTCATTCCTAGATTATGATTTATTACTCAGTATTTCATTTGGGCATGTTTCCCCTTCAGTTAATAAAGTATTTCAGTTTCATTTATCAGACGATGTATTTGGATTTAGTTTTATTTTAGTAGACGTGTGGTTTGGATTTTTATTTTGGAACCGATAGTTTATTCGGTATTGATTTATTTTTTATTTATCATGTGATGATTTAGACTCTTATATATTTGTGTGGATGGTTGAGTTATATATTATTTTAATTTTTGCATGTCGTTATATGTTAATGGAAGATAAAATTTGGTACCGGTTTTTTTATTTACTTGGTGGTTAGTAAATTTAAAACTTTTTCGACAGTGATGCTAAGAATGAACCAAAAGAGATTCTTGTTTTATTTTTGTAAAGGATCGATCAGCCGGTATTTAAATAGGCAGGGTATCACAGATGGTATTAGAGCATCAGGTTCTAGTGTCCTTAGGATCTGTGCAGCTTTTCACGTTTCAGCATAGCGCTCTTTAATATAGAGCCTTATTATAAGATTGTTGTATTCCTCTATGTACACACATTTACCTTCACCTGCTGGTTACTTGGTATTTGATTATGAGCTTATGAAAACTCTAATCTCGTTGCAGATGCCACGAAAAGGGACTCGTCATATGAGAGTAAATGCTGGGGAGGGATCCCCATGGGGAAACATTTCAGCAGCAAAGGTGGTCGAAATCGTGGTGTAGGCAGTTAACGCAATAATGACCACAATGAAAGATCACTTTTCATAGGTTCAGCCATAGTCCCTAGTGGCACCAGTCGTTTAGGACCACCCGGGGCCATCCAATTGGTAAATAAAAAAGGTAGCATTTTAAAAGGGCCACCCACCGGAGTTTCAGGGTAACTCAGATGTAGTCATGGCCAGTCAATGGAAGAAAGGCATGCAGCGCCACCTTCGCATGATTGAGTGCAATGACACTCAAAAATAGTTATTGACAACATTCAATCTAGTGGGCGCGGCTTTGAAGTGGTGGTAATATGTGACCATGGTAGAGGAGAGAGATGTGATGATCATTGGAGAGTTTTGGGCACGATTTGACCGCAAGTACTTTTCGTTCTCTATTCAAACAGAGATGCGATGGAAGTTTCTCGAGCCCTCTCAAGGATATAGAACTATAGCGGAATACGAAGAGGAGTTCACTCATTTGGTAAATTTTGTGAAGGGCGAGATAAACACAAAGAAAATAAGATTCGAAAGTTCATGGATGGACTTATCTAAAAAATCCGACAGTACTTGTTGGGTAATCCGGCATTGGAGATGTACAATAAGGTCGTCAATGCCGCTCTACTTCATTACTAGGATCAACGCTTCCACATTAAGGGGAGAAAATGAGCAAATGAGACCAGTCAGACTGGAAAGGTAGGTGAGAAAGGTGCCAGTAAAGCACAACAGTAGCATGAGCGGGATTTTCGATCGGGGAATCTGGCTAAGAGGTTTAGACTCGAAAGTTATCGATCCGAAGCTAGTGGATTTGGACAGGTTCCTCAGTAGTAATAGTCGTATATTCCTCAGGGTCTCCAGGGCTAAGGAAGTAATGGGGGAGGCTAGTAGTGCCAGGACCGGAGACAGAAAGATCATTCGGGTCGTTGTTTCTCCTGTGGGGAGACAGGCCACGGGAAAAGGGATTGCCAAAAGTGAGGTAGGGAGTGACAACAGGATGATATCCTAGATGTACAACCATTGCCAAAAATCGTGGGTCAGTCTCGACACGAGGATCACGTACAAGAGCCAGCCGACCAGGCAGTGCAGTTAGTAAATGGAGGTAAAAATTTTATTTTATCCTTACGAGTATGGGGTAGATTTCGGGTGACCTTGGTGCATCCCAATATATGATTGTTAACACTAAAATTCGCGTGTGAGTCGGGTTTAGTAGGTGTGTTGGCAGTATCAGCCTTATTATTATGCATATATTTATCGTTGGTTAGCGGGGATCTCGGGTGCCGCTTGTAGGGGAGCAGATGTGGAGACTAAGAGGATATTTATATTATGTGTTAGTTTTTCACCTTTTCAGAGTTATGAGAGTAGAACATATTATTATCCTAAGTAGTGACTGGTTAGCGAGGGTTTGAGCGGTAGTGGACTATTATAATAAGACTATCGTATTCAGTGTTCCAGGGTAGGATGTCTTGTTTTGTAAGGTATCACCTGAAAGAGGGTCAAGCCTGTATATATATCATCATATAGGACACTTAAGAAAGTGTAGTTGTCTCATTACATTTTATCCCAGTGTGTAGGGACCTTTACTGATGTGATTCAAGGTATATTGGATTTATTGACAAGCGAAAAGATTTAGCTCGTTATTAATTTAGCTCTAAGGACTTAATGATAGTGAGAGTGTCGTGTTGTATCACTCCTTGAGTGATTGGCAGTGGACGATTAGACTTGTATGTCGAGAAATAGGATTTTGGGTATTCTAGTTATGTTCTTTGGGCCTACGGATCTCGATGACCGACAATGCTAGGTAGTAGTATATCGGGGGCGTTTCTTATTTGGATTTTTCTTGCGATACATCCCACGCATGAACCTTAGTAAGTGTAGAGAATTGGGAGATGTGGGGTCATTAGGGCAGGGATTTAATACTTTAGCTATTTCACGTGTATGTGGTTATAAATGGGAGTTAATAGTTATGTCAGGGTTTAAGGCCAGTGGCGTCGGGTAGTATTGGTATGTGAACCATTGTGTAACGATTACTCCACGAGTAGATCGGTGGGGGCAACCTAGAGAATAATTGAGTTACGATTAGTAGGATAATTGAGTATACCCTACTATATAGTCATGCTAAGTACAAAAGGCATAGTTTAAGTCAAATACGTAACGACTGGTATACTTGTTCAGATATACACGGGATATGGGGTATATGGGCACCCTAGTTAGTTGGATTTTTAGTATCATCCGCAATCAGGAGATATGGAAATGAATGTGTAGAACATAAGCATACTAGAATAAGGGAGTTGACAAATGGGGATGTTGGGGCCTTCCCCAATATAGGGATACCATAGCCGTTAGTAGAGGCTCATCGTAGGGGAAAGAATTGGGCAAGATTATAATAGGTTGTGTAGTCGCCAAGGTGAAAGGGTAAATAGAATGACATAATATTTTTGTGTAAGGTGACTGAAGCGGATTGATCAATAGTAATGAACGGTAGTGTATAGACCATCGAACTGAAGTTTACTTCTAGTAGAGGTGTCGTGGGAACAACACAACAATTTCAACGTTAGGAAGGGATGGGTGTTATGCAAGGAAATATTCTAAGCTTCTAGTACTAGAATTATCCAAATTTCGAGGACAAAATTCCTTTGTGAGGGGGGAAGTATGTAACACCCCGTATTTATGGGTATTTAAATTTTAATTAATTCGATTATTTTCTAAATTACACGTGTGCCGTAATTTAACTGAATTAAATATTTATGTGTTTATTAAATATTATTTAGGAGAGATAATGATTAATATTTATGGAATAAAATTACTAAGTGAGTAGTATATAATTATTTTACTTCGTAACGAGTCACATCGACGTGACGATTTTATATCTCAGCCAGGAGTCGGGTGTAGAATATGTAAAGGTCGAGATAGGAAATTTATGCATACTGACTCAGATGGTTATTTTGAGTACACGATTGGTTCTGGGTAGATCGATATAGTTTGAATAGAGTACCCGGGGTAGTAATAGGGTCCCGGGGCCTTTTTAGACATGAGCGAACCCACACGGGGGTACTCAGGACATTTGGGCTTGGCCCGTTAGCCTAAATTCAGGAATTTTGATTAAAAACCTAGGTCTAAGAGTTTGAGGCAGATAAGGTTCATATTCTGAACCCTAGAAATTGATAAAAGAGAGAAGGAAGAAAAGAAGAGAGTTTAGGAGCCAAAATCAAAGGGAATTTGGAAGTGCTATCATCAATTCGTCTTCTACAATGTTTAACCAAACTCTATGAACCATCTAAGGCAAGTAATTGGATTGAACTAATCGCATATGTAGGGATTTTCTATTCATATCGTAGGAGGTGTAGACCTAAATGATTTTGGGAGGGGTTTCCACATGTAAAAAGGGATTTGGAGAAACAAAACTAGTTGAATAATGTATAGAAAGTTATTCTGAATTATTAATGGTAAATCGTCTTGTTATAATCTGAATTAATGTGAAGTAAATTTATATTAAAGATAATTATTGTATAAGGTTTGATACAGAAAAATTCTGGGAATTTTAATATGTATGAAAGTTAGGATTTGATGAACTATGGATTTAATTGGGTTTTGTTGCAGGGTTTAATAGTTAAGTTTTAATCTTGTATTTGATGCTACTGTACACATATAATGTTATAAAAAGGGTTAGAAACGTGTTCCTATACTTACCTTGGGTTAGGTTATCGATTGGGTGATTTTTTTAGCTTGGTTTGGGCATTAATGGAAGTTTTGGAGATCTCATCTTCGTCTTAGGCCGTCTTGATTTTTGTACATAATCGAATCGATTCGTCCTAGTGGTGAATCAATTAGAGTAACGGAATTATAGATCTTTTCGTTACGAATGTGTGGCCGTCAGTTTCGTATTTTTTTTTATTTTTTTAACTAGTTGTGAATTTATTACGAGAGGGTGTCTGAGACCCAAAAGTTTAGTTGAAAATCAAATCCGGATTATTTAGGGATTTTCGTAGATGAGTGTAGGACCCTGTAAAATATTAAGGAACATTATTTTTACCTTGAAATTATATGGGAATGAATTCGGGGTATGGATTTAGGAATGTTTAGGATGAGCAACACTCGAAAATATATGAAGGATTCGAATGGAAATTTCGAATGAAATTAGGATACAAGCTGGATTGAGATGGGCTTAGTGTCTTGAATAAAAAAATATGTTGTGATATATATAAATGTAAGTCAATACTTATAGATTTAAGAGTCGAGAGTGCAGACTCGGGATAGTAGGCGTGTACTTTGGGTGATAGGCATGGTTTAGCCGGATATGTTTATATATATATATATATATATATATATATATATATATATATATATATATATATATATATATATATATATAGAGAGAGAGAGAGAGAGAGAGAGAGGGTCACAAGTGGACCAAAAGAATGGACTTAACAAAAAACACTAATAACCCATTATAATTTAATTGGTCCGTGCGAGTGGCACCCGAGAATCGAGACCCCACCTTCACCCCCTACCCCACCCCCACCCACCTATTTTATAAAAGAAACCCAAACCTGCCTTATCCTATAAAACCCACTTCACATGATTACCCTTTACCCATTTCGACGATGACAACCTTATTCCCATTCCGGTCAACCTGAGCCCCTGCGTCGATGAGTTCTCAACCACCATTCCTGGAGCTGCTCGAACCTCAACCCAATAACCTGATTTTTGGAATTTTGGTTTGGCGGGAGGATTTTTCTAGTGGTTTAAGGTCTGGATTGAAGTGGTTGCCGGCCGGAGAGATGGAAAATAGCAGGTCCTGCATTGGTTGTCGCCAGAGAAGGGCCGGAAGATGGGTTCATCGGCTATGGGAGGAAATGGGTTTACTATTGGTTGTGGGATCAAACTGGGGCTCTACCCGAGTTAAGATATAGAAAGTAGTGGTCATGGATATGGGGTTTTCGGGCGCAGTTGGACAGACATGGGTTTCGACGGAGTGGCGGGTTTGTGGAGGTCGTTGGCTTGTAGTGGCAACAGGTGGGTTCTATGGAGGTATACAAGATGATGGGTTTAGTCTGGAAAGAGGAGAGAGGATGGGTCAGATGGGTTGAGGTGGGTGGGTGGGTAGGGGGTGAAGGTGGGGTCTCGATTCTCGGGTGCCGCTAGGAATTAAAATTAATGGGTTATTAGTATTTTTTGTTAAGTCCATTCTTTTGGTTCACTTGTGATCCTCTCTCTCTCTCTCTATATATATATATATATATATGTATATATATATATATATATATATATGTGTGTGTGTGTGTGTGTGTGTGTGTGTGTATTTTATAAATATCGATGTGCCTAATATTTATATGAAAATATACCCCTCTAGAGCTATCATAAGAGGTTGTGCGATGTGGGTGAATCCCCTGGCTAGTGAATGCACGGAGAGTATAATCCCTAGGTCATAGCATCCGGTATTTTTATGTTGTGATTTTTTCGAGGTGAGACGTCTTGGGTATGATTCGGTTTCCTTTTCGGGGAACTATGATCGCCTCCACAACGCTTACGATTTTTTATTACTTGATTCAGTGTGAGTTAACCGTCTTATGGCATCCGGGTTGGATTAAGTATACCTGGGATGATAGCATTTTAGAAAAACCATCCGGTGAGTTATTACTCGGGTGTATGGTTATTATACGTGACATATGTGTGATTGTTGTAGTATACTAGTACGTATATAATAAAAAAAAAATATATACAGGTTAAATACAAAACGTGTGAATGTATTATATATATAACTAGTGTGAATGTTATATGTAAGAGGGTCGTTTAATTAAGATGGAGGCGTAACCCCTATTTGAGTATGGTAAAGATAAGTTAATTGGCCAAAGCCTAGGATTGATGATAGGACACACAAACACAACCCCAATGAAGATAAACTCAGTTTAAACTCACAAATCTCTCGTATATAACTCGAAAAGTAGTAATGAAACTTATAAGTAATTTAGCTAGAGGGAGAGAGAAGTAAGCACCCTAGATACACCTTGGTAGGCAGGTAGAAACACCCCCAAACACCCTCAAGAATCTCTGTCAAGTATTAAAGGCTTCGTAATAAATAACAATGGTGAGTGAGTAAACCTTATGGTTTGCAATAACTCTCCCTGATGTGTATTCTCTCTAGCAATAACTCCTCAATTCTCAAAAAGATCATGCTCTCCCCAAGGGTGGTTGGGGTCCTTAAATAGCCCCACACACCACCCCCGAGGCAACTCAGTCATTTAAGACTATGAAAGACATGCCTCATACTTTATGTCACAACATTAAATGCCTAATGCACTAGTTGTCTCCACGTCATATATATTAAATGCCAAGACATGCCTTTTGCCTAACCATTGTGTGTTAGGGGGCTGTTATCGCAGAGGTCGTTCACCAACTGCCTGACAGCCCTAAATACCGCGGTGGTTTACTCAAGTGCAGGTCAGAAATTATTTAGCTGGCTAGTGACATCACCTACAGTAGATGTGAAATTAAGTAGAAGATTGTTTGGTTCACAACTCAACACCCGATGGAACTCTAAGCTGCTCCGCCCGAGGTTCCACGGTCAGGGTACTTCGGTGTTTTACCAGGTGTATCTAAGATGGTCAGGACAAGTCCCAACGGTGCCTCACTTCTCAATCCTCCAAACCAAAACCCTCTAAAGTTCCCACGGCGAGGTCATTCGATAGAGCATGAAAGCTCTCCCAGGCCCTGCCAAGCCTGGTCTCTCGCGAGTACCGTTTGACCTCACACTAAAACTCGTTATCATTCTCGTTACAACATTACAACCGTTATAGCTTACGGTCAACATGAACAGAAATACAATATGACTAATACAACAAGCTAAAGTATGGGTTGCCACGCTAACCTGCCTAGCTGAGTTTCCATACTTGGGCCGCCTCGGTGAGTTGCCACGCTAGGACTGCCTCGGTTTCTTAATCCAAAAACACTGTTGCTAGTTGGATAATTATCCCAAATCTCAGGATTACCTTCAAGTCCCCCTCTACATTTTCCCCTTCGTGGAGAGATTTGTTGGAACAAGAAATGTATGAACGAAACTTCTCAATACGATGAACCTTATCTGCGTGAAAAAATTCTGGCCTTCTTTCCCTTATTAGAACCGCAGCGATATAATCTCCTGGAAAAAGTGAAATTCTCCCTGATGTACCTGAGCCGAAGCGCCATTCTCATTGGGTCTTGGGCGAAGGGACATCACCACTTTTTCCTCTTGCTGAGCTTCAACCATTCTAGCTTTAATATTTGAAATTCTCCCGAAAGGCCTACTAACCTTCTCAAAAACTCGTTTGTACTCCTGGTAAGTGAAATTCTCCCCTGTGATGCTTCGCTATGTTCGAAAAAGTAGAAATTCTCCCCGATGTAACTGAGTCACAATTTAAACAACGTTTGGATATGTGGCGAGGGGACACTGTATCTTTTTTGAACCGTTGGGGGACTTCCTTCGTTGGGAGAATTGGATATGTCTGACAAAAATTCTGGCGCCAAAACTCAAACTTGCTAGAGAAGGCAGTCCCCTTCTTTTCCCCAAGCGTCACTTCATTAATGATGTGGCGCTGTCTTTTCAACTGTCAATACCCTTCCCGAGGTGCCACGTGTTCATTTAAAATGATTATAGGAGGCCCTTGCACGTGCGATGGTGGGAAACTCCAATCGTCGAGTCTGAAACCCTTCAAACGTCTATTTTATTTCAAAACCCTTCTATTTCTTCATCTTCTTTATCTTCTTCAAGATCCCTACTTTCTTTAGAGAGAGAAACTATGTGCAAACTCTGTGCGACCTCCATTGTTTCCCCATTCTTTACTCAGTCTCCTCCTTCTCTCATATTTTCACCACCACCTGCGATTGTGCTCCTCCCTTCTTGTTCTTAACGCTACTTGCCCATCTATATCATTCATCACCACTCTCTCATGGCTTCATCAAGTACTTCCAACGTTGTTGCCACCACTCAGTCAAGTTCCATCTTTGTCGCTGCTGGCGTTACCACCGCCCTAAGTGGCGCTGCCCTGGATGCTACTAGTCAAGAGCCACTACGCTTCTACCTCCGAGCGCCCAGCTTTGAAGAAGATGATAGGTTTGCTGAGGCATGCAAGACCTTCCACTTCTCGTCCAAGTTCGACCCCTTACTGTTGGGTGATGAGGAGATGGATTCGTCAAAGTGGGGTTATCTTCCACCCGAGGGGACTCTACATTTCTGTCTGGACCGTGGCGACTTCCCCTATTCTCAAATTAACTTCGAAGCACCTGGGGGGTCACCAGTCCATTTTACTACCTGGCACACACATATGCAGAGCTCCCACGCTGCTTCTCTTGCGGAGGTTGGAATGCATCGAGCCTACTAGTTTGGCGAGTTTACCCTGTCTAAGCACAATGCAGCACTCCAAGTGCTAGTCTCCCGATGGAACATCATAACCCACACCTTTTTTACTGCGTAGGGGGAGTTCACCGTTACACTAGAGGAAGTCTGTGAACTGCAGAGCTCCCACACTGCTTCTCTTGCGAAGGTTGGACTGCATCGAGCCTACTAGTTTGGCGAGTTTACCCTGTCTAAGCACAATGCGGCACTCCAAGTGCTAGTCTCCCGATGGAACATCCTAACCCACAACTTTTTTGCTGCGAAGGGGGAGTTCACCGTTACACTAGATGACGTCTGTGAACTCCTTGGGTTTGAGCCCATGGGTGAGTTCACCTACCACGACGAGCCTCTGGATGCCAAAGAGGCTGCTGATCGCGTTGAGATGGATCGGGTCTACTGCAGTTGCACCGGTTCTTTGAACAAAGCCACATTTTCCCCCCTTATCAACTATTTTTTCGAAGCTCCAACGCCGAAGGATGTCAGCGATGTAACAGACCGCGGTAGAGGTACTTCCCTGGAACTACCAGCCTACATACTTGTACTGCTTTCACGCTTCTTCCTTACTGGGAAACCCAACGATTAGCCCTAAAGGGACCTAATAAACATTTCCATTCATTTGGCCAGGGGGTTCAGCCTTTCCTTGGTCGCCATCGCTTTGGGGTCCCTGTACACCTGGTTGGATCGAATGCACATCGATATGGTAAGATCACTGGGTCATTAAAACTTGGCTAATTTTTCCAACACAATCATTTTGATGGGCTTCCTCTACACCCGCTTTCCTACTATTACTGCGAAGTCAGTTTCTCTGCCCGTGAGTGAAGGTATCAAGCCCCCACACCTCTTATATTTCCACAAGAAGCAGAGTCGAAAGGAGATAATGGAGGTTTTTGATCGCTTAGACTCCTTCGTGATGAGGCCATATAGTGAGTCTACCTTTTCCCATAGTTGGGACTTCTTTCCTGCTGAAGCCACAACGGTCAAGTTCAATTCGGTTGTAGAAGATCCCTCACAAGCCGTAGTGCTTCTTTTTACCTCGGGGTTTCTCCCCTCCTATACTGAATGGGGATACACCTCTAAGCCTTACAACCCTGATCGATGCAGCAGGCAATTCGGGTTCGATCAGGGAGCCCCTCGACCTGTGTTCCAGGACAACCATTCAAAGTCCACATTCGTTGAAGCCTGCACCTTCTATACTGCAGCCGCGGTGCTTGGTGTGACATCCACTATCGATAGTCGTGTCACCCTTCCTAGTTCTACTTGGAATGGATATGTATCCATTTTTTTACCACCAAGTTCCATTTGGAACAATTGGAAATGATTCGCAAGTTCATTCAGTCACCCCCTCAATATCCCCCAGTACTTTCTTTCTCTTCTTCGGAACTAGGTCTTAAGGGGAACTTCGTACTTGGGGTTGAGTTTCCCTTGAGTACAACTATTAAAGAATCTCCCCAATAATTACCCCTTATTATCCCATGATTCCCACTGCCATCTCGAAATCCAAGGCCGCTGCAGCTCCCAAATAAACTGCCCCTTCGACCGAAGCTGCCACAAAAGAGATGCCTTCTCAGCATCCTGCTAAGAAGTCCAAGTCCAAGAAATCTAAGGCCCGAGTTCAAACAGAAACTCCTTTGGAGGCATTCCCAATTGCCTCCATTCCTCCTCTCATGTCTCCAGAGATGGCCGAAAAGCTGAGGAGGAGGGTGCAAGCTGAGGTTGCACGAATAAATGCTAAATTCCAATGGCGCACAATCGCTATTCCTCCTCCGGGTACATTCCCCATAATTGTGATAGATCCCACGGAGCCAACAGAAAAAAGGAGAAGAAGGACGAGGGTACCTGAAACTGGTGGTGCAACGAGCTCCAGGAAGAAAACGTTGGGTACCAAATCCCAGAAAAAACAAACATAAGAGAGGCCTTCTTCCCCAGCTCCTTCAGCTGTTGCCTCCTCGCCACCTTCGCCAGTGGTTATACCTTCTCGTTCTCCCTCTGGATCTGAGGTATGTGTGCATTCTTTATTTCTTATTCCCCTTCTCTTAATTTGTTGCAACTGCTCATTTCTTACTAAGAAAATGTTTTGGTGTAGGGAGTTGGAAAAGAAAGGCCTAGTCCCCCTCCCCCCAAGCCATTTCGTGGGGGCGTTGCAGTGTTTCTCCAGCAGACACCACTTTTCCCCGTTCCCCCTTAATAAGCCTTTCTTACTCTCGTCATTCATCCTCGCAACGGGCCAAGGAAGCTGCGACAGAGGCTGCTACCATGGAGTCGGTTAAAGTGCCCGGGCAACCAGAGGGAACTACTACTACCTCCTCGGGGTTGCCATTGGACCAAGAGGTATCTCTGCCTCTCGTTGTGGTCGAAGAGAGTGCTTCTGAGGTAAATGTCTTGCCAAGTCTCACATCTTTTAATTATCCCATTTCTTTGTTCATCAATTCTAACATATTGGGCTGCTTTAGGTGGAGGTGGCATCGCTGATAGCTAACCTTCTCCTTCCTCCTGCATTGTCAAGACCCCTTGCTGCAGTTCCTCTTTTTAGTGCCATAACGGGGGTAAATTAAGTTCATTTCTTCCTCTTATTATTTTGTGTTTACTCCTTGTGTCTAACACTTGCCTTTACATTTGCAACTTTCTCCCAGTCTCTCTCCACCCTTTGCCCTAAGTGGCCTTTTCCCCTTTCAGGCCTAGGTTGGTGCTACTGCTCTGGTTGGGGCATCTCTTGAAGGTTCAACATCTTCTTTCGGTGATGCCCCCAGGTTAGCTTTAGTACCCTATGTTGGCGAGGGGAGTGTGCCTATCATTGAGGCTTTTACATCCGAGGGCCCCATTGAAGCTGCTGAGATAATAAGAACGCATCCCCCGGCTTCTACCATTATTGCCCCCGTGGTGACTCCCAATCTCGCTCCTATCGCTGTTGAGTTATTTTGCTAGTTTTTCTGTATTTCTCAGTTCCTCAAACTTCAACTGTGTTTATGACTTAACAATGAAAACACTTGTTATAACACTTCTAAAAAAAATCATAAGTTCCACCTGTATTGGTGCCTTAACAACGAAAACACTTGTTAAGGTTTCTCATAAACTCCCCCTGTAATGGTGACTTAACAATGAAAACACTTGTTAAGATTTTTCGTAAACTCCACCTATAACGGTGACTTAACAACGAAAACACTTGTTAAGATTTTTTTTTTACAAACTCCACGTATAACGGTGACTTCACAACGAAAATACTTGTTAAGATTTTTTCCTAAACTCCACCTATAATGGTGACTTAACAACGAAAACACTTGTTAAATTTTTTTTCATAAATTTCACCTATAACGGTGACTTAACAACGCAAATACTTCATAAGATTTTTTCACAAGCTCCACCTATAACGGTGACTTAACAACGAAAACACTTGTTAAGATTTTTCATAAACTCCACCTATAACGGTGCCTTAACAATGCAAACACTTGTTAAGGTTTTTTTCACAAACTCATTATTTCTCCTACCTATTCTCAGGTTTCTCGGGAGAATTCTCCATCAGTTCCTTCGCCTATTGCCTTGCCGCATCGTGAACCTGTCTCCTCCGAAGAATCTAGCCATAATGATCAAGGTTCCATGACCGGTGCTCCTGCAAAAAGCGAATCTGGGTGCGAGCTTCCTCTGCTCGACTTGGCTCCTCATGCCTTTTTCCTGATGGTACTCCATCGTTCTCCCCAAATGCCTACCAACCACCGCTTGGCAATTGAGCAACTTGTGAGCTATCATCCTAAAACCTTCACGGTGGACTGCCTACATTCAAATATCTAAGTCATGAGCTACAGGCTTTAAGGCATGGCCACTGTTATTGCTGAAATTACCAACACTCCAACTGCGAACGTGACCAGACCCCTCCTCAACCAGTTCTTAGGCTATCTGAGGGAGTTGGGTCGTGACGGGTTTCGTTTTGACTGGCTCATCGCACATTTGAAGACTTTAAAGAGCCGGTGATTGGACAGCCAGAGGGAGATCTTACGAAAACATCAGGAGGATCAGCGAGCTGAGGAAGCTAAGTTGGATGAGCTATCACCTCTCCTCTGAGCCATTGACAAAGAGGTGGAGGACCTCGAAGAAGCTCTGCGTTTGGCAAAGCTAAAATGAGAAAAACTTCTTATCGAACGTACGCAAGCACAGACTAGGTTGGAAGTTTCCATTAATGCCCAACGGTCTTGCTTAGAAGCTTCTTCGGGCCTTCCTAGAGATTTCTTATCCTCCCCATATTGGTGGTTCCTCCTGGGTCAATGAGTTTTTGTATTTGTATTTTTTTTCTTCTCATGTAATTCGTAGGCGATAGCTCCCAATTTTGTAATGCCCCAAAGTATATAAATGGAAAAAGATACTTATTCCCATGCCATTTCTTTGTGTTACAACTATTTACATAAATTGTGAAATACGAAGTTTTATAATTCTTTCATCTCTACTTGAGGTATAATAAAAAGAACTTGTATACTCATTATAAGAAAGAACTTGTGTATTTATAACAACAGCCAATTACATCAGAGGTAAAACATAACTGCCTACACATGATAAATCTTCAACCACTTATTTTTAATCTTGAATGGTTTATCTTCTTTTATTTTTGAAATTAAGCAATAACCTGAGTCATGAGCCTTCTTTATGATGAAAGGTCCCTCCCAATTCGCTGTAAATTTAGGTAGAGGAAGCCCCCTAATATGTTTCACTGCGGCCTTCAATACGAGATCTCCCTCCACGAATTTCCTTGGTCTTACCAAGTTATCATATGCCCTGGAGAGCTGCTTCGTGTACATTTAAAAGTGTTGCATCACATTATCTCTGTGTTCGTCCAATTCTTCCAACTGCACATGTCTGTTCTGAGGGAGCATGCTGCTTTACAAAGCATATCGAGCCGAGGGAACTTCTAACTCTATTGGGAGAATTGCCTCAGCCCCATAAATAAGATAGAACGGTGTATACCCTATAGGCTTCCTCTTAGTCGTCCGATAGGCCCATAAAATGATGGGTATCTTGTCATCCCATGATCCTGGAAAATCCTCCATCATTTTAGCTAAGATATTGACCAAAGTCTTGTTAGTCGCTTCAGCCTGATCATTTCCCTTTGGGTACACCACCGTCGAAGTGTGATGGACAATGGAATATTTATCTGTGGGCATAGTTACCTCTGAATTGATGAAAGGGGTTCCATTCTCTGAAAGGATAACCTTTGGGATCCCAAAATGGGAAATAATGTATTCTCTAATAAAGTTTCTCACAACTCCTGTTGTTTCCCTTCTCAGTGGTATCGCCTCAGCCCACTTTGTGAAACATTCTGTTGCAACTAGGATCCATATCTCCCTCTTCGAAGAAGGGTGTATTGCCCCTACTAAGTCGAACACCCAGGTGTGAAATGGATAAGGCGTTGCCAAGGAGTGTAGGTCCACCGATAGGCCATGAAGCTGGCAAGCCTTGCATTTTCGAACGAACTCAGCGAAGTCTTTCTCCATCATTGGCCAATAGTATCCCAGGGTCATCAATTGGTCATATAACTTGGCCCCTCCTATATGATCTGGATCGTACGCCTGTTTGAGAACCTCGGTTGCCTTTTCCTTCATGATGCAACACAACGTCCTATTGAAGTATCCCCTTCGATAAAGTTGCCCCTCCTGAACGTAAAATTTCGAGGCCCTCTACCGAAGTCCCATCGCATTAATTTTCTCCATTAGGATAACTCCATCTTTCATGAAGTCAATATAGGGTTGTCTCCAGTCAGCCTGAGCCTCCACGAAATGACATTCAGCTGCCTCGAAGAATAATTGGCATTTATCACACTTCCGTTGCAGCTCGGTTGCATCCTGCTTCATGTCAGGCCAGAAATATCCCTCCCTTTACATTCTTCGGTAGAGGGGTATCTCAGTTGCTTCGCAATGTTCTCCATGTGTTTTCTTCAATCTTTGATCTGCCTCTTTCGGACCGGTGAATCTCGACAGCCATCCTCCTGCGTTTCTGAAGTAAAGGTTTCCCTGGTTTGTAAAGTACTGGGCCAATTATTTGAGTTCCATCATTCCTTCATCAATCTCCAGTTGCCTCTTAATCTCTCCCCTCCAGTCTGCGTCCTCCTCCATCAATAAAATTGACTGTACCATCGAAGGAGCTGTTATTCATTAAATCACGACAGTAGTTGTATCACTCCTCATGATCATCCTATGGGCAATGGTGTCATAGGCATCTAATTGACGGCTCATCGTCTTGGGTTCCCTCTTGATCTTGGTCCGATGGAACTGGCCAAGGAGCCTCTGAATGATCATTATGTATGGTTCTAGGCTCATGTGTTTTAATGCATATTCTCCATTCACTTGTTGAACCACCAAGTTTGAATCCCCCTTGATGCAAAGTGAACGAATTCCTCTTCGAATAGCCTCTAAAAATCACAACACCAACGCTTCATATCCTGCTTCGTTATTAGAGTAGGGGAAATCTAACTTGTAAGAAAGGAAAATATCCTCCAGTCCTTTCGAAAGGATAACCTCTGTTCCTCCTTTGTCTATGACCCATCGAACTGCATCGTCCATTCCCCATCTGTTACTTCTAGGTGATTGGCCTGCAAGTCATCTCCTGGGATGCTTTCTTTGGGTGGATCAAACGTTCCCAAAGGGAAAATAGCCAACAGATCAGAATATGCCTGGATTTTAATTACGCGAGGAACCACACACTTCAGGTCATACTCGAAGAGGATACGGAACCATCTAGTTGCCCTGCCAACCAATATAGTTCTCGCAGGCAAATACTTAATGGGATCGCATCTAGTTACAATATGAATTGTAAAAGACAACATATAATATCTAAGTTTTTTAGCTACAAATACTAAGGCTAAACAATGCCTTTCCAAACTACTATATCTGACTTTTGGCCCATGGATGATCCTGCTAAGGTAGTAAACTGGACGTTCTTTCCCATCAATCTCTTGTGCTAGCAACGCTCCCACGGACCACGTGGTGGATATGAGATACAGCTGCAACGGTATACCTACTTTTGGGGGAACCATAGTCTGTGGTGAAATAAGTAATTTCTTCAGCCCATCGAGAGACTCCTGGTGAATTGCCTCCCATTTGAACTTCGTGTTCTTTCATAATAGCTGCATCAATGGGTGTGTTACCTCGTCCAACCCAGGCACAAATCTCCTAAAGTAGGAGACTTTACAGAGGAAACTCTTCAGTTCTTTCGCCGTTCTTGGATATGGCATTTCTAAGATTGCCTGCTACTTATCCTGGTCCATCTGCACCCCTTGTCGATCAACCACGAAGCCTAGAAACTTCCCACTAGACACTCCAAAAACATACTTTAATGGATTCATCTTTAATTTGAACTTCCTGCAACGGGAAAATACCTTCCTCAAATCGCTCAGATGGGACTCCTCTTTCCTCGACTTGATGACCAAATCATCCACATAAAATTCCATAAATTTATGAAAGAAGTCATGGAAAATGGCCATCATTGTTCTCTGATAGGTCACCCCAGCGTTCTTGAGTCCAAACGGCATCACCTTGTACATAAAGTTGCCCAACGAGGTTCTGAACGTTATTTTCTCTGCATCCACGGGGTCCATCTTGATCTGGTTATACCCTACATACCCATCCATGAAGCTGTACATTTCATGAACTGTCGTTGCATCTATCAAGCTATCAATGGAGGGCAGAGGGAACTCATCTTTGGGATAAGCTCTATTTAAATCTTTGAAGTCCACGCAGATCCTT
Organism: Sambucus nigra; assembly: GCA_949130495.1. NCBI lineage: Eukaryota > Viridiplantae > Streptophyta > Magnoliopsida > Dipsacales > Adoxaceae > Sambucus > Sambucus nigra. Next base: position 459,941,201 of record OX422211.1, on the reverse strand, counting down.
ATTTGGTTCTTATCTTTCTTCCCTATCGGGATAATACTGGATAGCCAGAGTGGGTACTATATTAGTGTGATGAACCCTGCCGGTAGTAAGCGTTAAACCTCCTCTTTGATCTTCAAATCTAGCTCAGGCTTGTACGTTCTCGTTGCTTGTTTCACTAGAATGCCTGAAGGCATTACGTTCAACTTGTGGCAGCTTACTTCCTCATCCATCCCCTCTATTTCTGTATATTTCCATGCGAAGACATCTATAAAATCTCGAATTAACTCAACCAGGGCCTCTCGTTTCTGATTACTGAGATCCTTCGAGATAAAGATGGGCCTTGGATATTCTCCTTCTTTTGCCAGGTTCAATTGCTCTAACTCTTGTGCCTGGGGCTTTGGCTGACTTGCCATGTAATCTGGCTCCTCGATGACTTCTTTCATGAATTCCTATATGCTAGAATTGTCTATCACCATGCACTGTCCCCGTTAATCTACCAAGAAACATTCATATATATGGTCAACCTCGTCCTCAGCTTCTTCGGTCGCCCGCTCACACCGTTACAATAAATACACCCCCTTTCCTTCATCGGTAATGACCTTCTTGCATTGCCTGCTGGTGGTGGCGACTGCCTTCCTCTTCTTTTCTCTAGAAGCTTCGACCACTCTTTCTCCTGAGAACCGGCTCATCACACTCTGTCGTTGAACCTCATGCTCTATAGGGTCCATTATGGGCTTCATTCTATCTTTAAGCTGCTTAGAGATGCCTTGGGGTCGTGGGACCAGTTGATGGGCCTCTTCAGTAATTTCCTTTGTGTTGCTCGTAATCTCCTTCCTTTCCTTGTTTAAGGGGGCCATCCTTTCTCTGATCGAGGGAACCCATGCTCCCTCCATTCTTATGGTTAGGACCCGAACATCTTCTTCCAACTCAATATAAAATGTTGCATCCACCAAGTGAGCTTCCTCGATAGCGAAAGGCCTCTTTGTAGCCCTAATGGTTACCTTTGTCCCCTTAATGTTTGCCTTAGCACACTGGTGGTACGTAGAAGGAACTAGCCCTTAGTTGTGCATCCACACCCTTCCTATTAGCAGATGATAGGAAGTTGCACTCTCTATCACGTGGAACTTTATATGGGAACTCAAATTTCCCATCACAATCCCCACATTAACATACCCAATGGATTTGGAAGATTGGTTATCATACCCCAAAATTACCAAAGGCATGGGGACCAACCTTTCTTCTAGAATATTGGCTGCATGAAAGGAGTTAATTGGAATGATATTGATGGAAGCTCCCCCATTCATAAAAGTCCTTACAAAACTAACTCTATTGACACTAGCAGTCACATACAATGGCCTGTTATGAGGGAATCTCACAACACTATCGACATCGTTGAATGTCACTTCTGACGGGAACCTTCTTACCAACCTGGCCATGGGTCCCTTCCATTTCAGCGAAGGGACCGCATCTTTCCTCGCAATATCTAGTATCGCATGGGTTATTTATAACCTGCTCTCTTTCGATATCCCCACTTATTCGAAGAACCAGGTGAACTTTGGGGATTTTGAGACTGCACAGTACTCTAGTCCCAGATCTGCTTCCTCACCTTCAACGATGTACACATCCTCCACGTCCTTATCACTTGCTTTGTCATAAGCCAAGACCACATTAGCCATTCCCCTAGTACAATCTTCCAAAGCCTCCTCGTACTCTTCTCGCTTCGCTGTTGACTCTCTTCCCCCTCTCTCAGCCTCTTCATCATAGGCCACAACAAGATTGGCCCCGTGTGCTGGCAAGGGGTTGTTATTGACATTCTGTGGAGGGATTTGTAATGTCCCTGTCTTCACGTACTTATTAATAATTCTTCTCAGTGTGAAGTAACTTTTTATTGGGTGTTGGATCCTCCGATGAACCTGACAGTACCTAGGATCCGCCTTCGTTTCCGTATCGAGTTCCCCAACGAGAATGTCTTTTGGTTCGTAGACTGTTCTGCCTTGGACCATTACGTTGTAACAACTGACAGCCTCCTCTATTGTACAAGGTAATGGTGGTGGGTCCTCCCTGTTTCTTTCGGACTTCCTCTTATTATCTTTCTTCAGTGCCTTGCCCCCATCTCCTCCCTCGGTGTACCCTACTCGTGGGGGATGAGACCTCCCCCCGCGAGTTGCATCGATCACCTGAACATTATGGGAACCGCCACCGAATTGGGTCGCACTACCAAAGAGATATTTCTCGCTGCTTTCAAGAATGCCGAGAAAGTCCCCTCGCGCGTCTCATTGATGAGATGGAAGATATACTCAGGAAGCAACCCCTCAGTGCAGATCTATAATAACTGAGTCTCTTTGGCTTCCTCCCTCACGTCCAGGGATCTTTCCCTGAACCTTCGAACATAGGCTACCACTTCTTCCCCAAGTCTTTGATTCTCCCTACCAAGCTGAGTCAAGGTGAATTCATCTTCTGCTAGAACTTCTGGACAACAAATATATGCATCTCCTCCCATGTAGAAACGATGTTAGGAGTCAAATGGGAGTACCAGGTGTATGCTTTATCTGTTAAGGATTTGGAAAACTCCCTCAACCTAAGCTTTTTGTTATTGCAATGCGCTCTGAAGTGTTCAACAAAGCACTTAATGTGCTCCTTCGGGTTCCCACCTTTCCCTGTATATTTTTCAAAGATAGGGGGAATATAGTCCTTTGGATAGGGCTCATCGTTCTACTCCTGAGGATAAGGTGTTCAAAAATCATCATAAACCGAAGATACCTCACCAGCAGATTGTGAGGAAGCTTGCATAAACTTCAACATCTCTTTCTGCATCTCTTTTCTCATTTCCTCCATGGGCGATGCCACTGGAGCAACCAGCGATGGGGCCACGGGCTGAGTGCCCATTGCAACTAGAATAAACGTTATAGCTGGTGTCGTTGAAACTCCTGAGGTTCCCACTACTGGATTCACAACAGAGGGTATGTTTGCTGGGATCGTTCCCGTAACACCTGCACCTGGTGGGGCCGTCGGAGCTCCCCTGGTGTTACGAAGGCACTAGCCTCTAATCCTCCCAGCATAGTTGAATCTACTGGAGTTTGTAAAAACTCATAAAACTTGCTCATGAGGAGAGCGACCTGAGTAGGTCCCAACCCCGCACTCGTGGATGCTTGTGTCACCCCTGGAATTCCTATCATCGCCTGAACTGGAGGTACCTCTATTCCAGGAATCCCATCCCTTAAAGACTCCAATTCTCTCGCAGCATGTTCTTCATTATGCTGGATGTCATCAAAGTTGAGCCTTTGAGTAGCATTATCTTGCGCCATACTCCTTACTTAAAAGAATTCCTCCCCAGAAGAGTCGCCAAATGTAAGAGGGTCATTTAATTAAGATGGAGGCGTAACCCCTATTTGAGTATGGTAATGATAAGCTAATTGGCCAAAGCCTAGGATTGATGATAGGGCACACAAACACAAACCCAATGAAGATAAACTCAGTTAAAACTCACAAATCTCCCATGTATAACTTAGAAAGTAGTAATGAAACTTAGAAGTAATTCAGCTAGAGGGAGAGATAAGTAAGCACCCTAGATACACCTTAGTAGGCAGGTAGAAACACCCCCAAACACCTTCAAGAATCTCTATCAAATATTAAAGGCTTCGTAATAAATAACAATGGTGAGTGAGTAAACCTTATGGTTTGCAATAACTCTCCCTGATGTGTATTCTCTCTAGCAATAACTCCACAATTCTCAAAAAGATCATGCTCTCCCCAAGGGTGGTTGGGGTCCTTAAATAGCCCCCCACACCACCCCTGAGGCAACTCAGTCATTTTAGACTATGAAAGATATCCCTCATACTTTATGTCACAACATTAAATGCCTGATGCACTAGTTGTCTCCACATCATAAACATTAAATGCCAAGACATGCCTTTTGCCTAACCACTATGTATTAGGGAGCTGTTGTCACAGAGGTGGCTCACCAACTGCCTGACAGCCCCAAATACCGCGGTGGTTTACTCAAGTGCAGGTCTGGCATTATTTAGCTAGATAGTGACATAACCTACAATAGATGTGACATTAAGTAGAGGGTTGTTTTGTTCACAACTCAACGCCCGATGAAACTCCAAATTGCTCCGCCCGAGGTTCCACGGTCAGGGTCCTTCGATATTTTACCAGGTGTATCTAAGATGATCAGGACAAGTCCCAACGGTGCCTCACTTCTCAATCCTCCAAACCAAGTCCCTCTAAATTTCCCACGGCGAGGTCATTCGATAGAGCATGGAAGCTCTTCCAGGCCCTGCCAAGCCTGGTCTCTTGCGAGTACCGTTTGACCTCACACTAAAACTCGTTATCATTCTCGTTACAACATTACAACCGTTATAGCTTACAGTCAACATAAACAGAAATACAATATGACTAATACAACAAGCTAAAGTATGGGTTGCCATGCTAAGCTGCCTCGCTGAGTTGCCACGCTTGGGCCGCCTCGGTGAGTTTCCACGCTTGGGCTGCCTCGGTTTCTCAATCCAAAAACACTGTTGCTAATTGGAGAATTATCCCAAATCTCAGGATTACCTTCAAGTCCCCTCTACATTATATAATCAATTGAAGTGGAAATAATTAATGAGTTAACGAGTAGAACGACTTATGAATCAAAGTTAAGAAGTATTCGGGTTAGAGTAGTGCGATAGGAAGATTGGTAACAAGGCTAGTTAGGTGGGATAGCATAACTAGTTGGGTTATGAGGCAAGCGATAGGTGTGCACAATAGTTGAGGGGCGAGTAATATCTCAAGAGAGTGCAACACCAGCTTAAATATGTAAAGTGTTCATGCATATTTAATTGTTGCATCTTAATTGCTTGCTAAATATTTTCAAAACATTTTGGTCCCTGACCCGTGTCAAAAATATTTTCCAAAATATTTTAGGTGTCTAGCCACAGGGACGTCAAGCTTGATGAGTCATTACAGGGATGCATAGTCTTGCAGGATTGATGTAGACGCTTCAGTTATTCATTATTGTATTAGGATTTATTACTCAGTATTTCATTTGGGCATGTTGCCCCTTCAATTAATACAGTATTTAAGTTTCATTTATCAGACGATGTATATGGATTTAGTTTTATTTCAGTAGTCGTGTGGTTTGAATTTTTATTTTGGAACCGATGGTTTTTTCGATGTTGATTTATTTCCTATTTATCATGTGATAATTTAGACTCTTATATATTTGTGTGAATGGTTGAGTTATATATTATTTTAATTTTCGCATGTCGTTATATGTTAATGAAAGATAAAATTTGGCACCGATTTATTTATTTACTAGGTGATTAGTAACTTTAAAACATTTTCGACAGTGATGTTAAATAGGCGGGGTGTCACATTAATTTACCAAGGCATTTCAAGCTATAGACTTCTAAGCATGGATTATACAAGCCATAAGTGAAACTGATTTCACAATATTTAATAATGTAGGGTAAAATTTTGCACAAGCGTAATACCCTATAATTTTAAATTAAATAAATTATATCTATGCATATTTATGTGCAGTTACTGGTGATGTCATTAGATATATGTTATTATTTTAAAGTGAGTTGAATTTATAATATAGTAATGAATTAATAAAATTTTAGTGAATAAAAATAACAATGTTGGTAAAATAATTTGAGTGACTTTGGGGAGGTGTAAAAGGTCCAGTTACACCTTAAAAGGTTGGGTTTTAAGGCCCATATATTAGTATATGCCTTGGACTAGACTTTAGACTAATTGAAATTAGTTTGAGGCTGACTAATCCTAATTTCGTTGGTAAACATTTTCAAATGAAGAGTAAAGTTAAGATAAACTACTTTTACATTTTGGACGTAACCCTAAAGCTAAGGAAAGGAGAATGAGAATTTGGGATTTTACCCTCGAGAATTCAGCATAATTGTGATTATACACAAGTTTATTTAATATAATTTTATGATTGAGGTTGTGTTATGATATCTTTGCTCATTGGATTCTAAACCTAATTTAGTTATATTTGAATTATAAGGGAATTCATAATTTTTGAAATTGTCAAATTAGTAAATTATGTTAAACATCATGTTTATATAATAGTAGATGAAATACATTCAGGAAATTAGATTAGGATTAATTTAATTGGTGATGATATTACTCGGTTACGTGATATTAACAAAAAGTCCCTTGATTATAATTGATAGATAATTTTAACTCAATTGATTAAAGACTGAAAATTTAGGATGTTAATCCAATTGTATAATTTTCCTTTAAATCCACGTTTCAAATGATGAAAATTTGTATATATATAATGGAATTGGTGTAAGAACATATATGTGGAATTGTAGTAAAATTGGTTGGGTGATTTGGGAGCTTAAGGGGTCGTTAATAGAGGTTTAGTTTGTGCAGAAATTTTATGGAGGAAATCATCACTTCCAAGCCATTTTTTGTGTGGTATACCTGGGAATATGACTTTTTTTTATAAAATAAAGTCCTAGTTAAATTGAGTTAAGAAATCTTGAGAGTTGGGTTCGTAATTTTTGGAGTTCGATGAATATCCTATGAATATTTTCTCAATGGCACGCAGTGCTAAAATTTTCAGGAGTAAATTTGTCACTTTGAGGTTGTTTTCGATGTAGTATAGCTGCAAATTTGTCTTTTTTGGAAAATATAGTTAAATTCAGTTAAGAATATGTGGGCACTAGCTACGTAATATTTGGAGCTTTGATGAATATATTATGAATATTTTCTAGACAGTGCATAGGCTAAAAAATTTACCTATTTCTTAGAAATTAATCAACTTCTCAGCTTTTCTTAGGTTTGAACCAGGGTTTGGTTAGTTGGGTTAATGAACCTATTTTATGATAAACCTCTTGTTAGGTAACGTAATTCAGTAGGGAGAGTTCCGTTTTGAGTAACCATCTTAATAATTAATATTAATTAAGTTAATACTTTTGGGGTTAAGACTTGAAATATTATACGTGGGGAATCAATCAATTTATTTACAATTTGGCGAATATGCATACTCAAAAATTGAATATTATCTGATATATATTTATTAATCGTGCGATGACGATTACTATATTATTGTGTTTGTTAGTGTTGGGTTGTACCCTTGGTCGGGCGATGGTCTCGCTTCGGTATCCCGCTAGAGAAAGTGATGAATCGTACCTAGGACTAGATGGGTATACATGGAGATGTGTTCCTTAATTTGTAGATACTTGAGATGATTAGAATAATTATTTATGAAGATTCTAATGAACTAAATAATATGTTACCACGGGGTACAATTAGGTCTGGGATTGGACGCATGTGACATCTAGGATTGTTGGGTTGGGTTAATGTAAAAACAATTAAAATACGAGAAGAAGATGTGTAGTTGTATTGTGGCCCAAAGTCAATTATATCGTTATACTACTTAGACTTGTTATTAACATCTTCTATTATGATTTTTCATGACATAGGTCACCATTGCAGCCTCACCCGTGATTCAAACTTAAGTTCATTCCCGTTGTTGATTTTTTAAGATGTGAGGCTTACTTTGTTCATAACAATTGTACTCATTTATGGAGATAGTATGTATTTGAGAGATTTGTTATGTATTAGTTGTTGTTAGGTAATATATATTGCAACTAGCAATGTAACCAACTCTTATTCATTATATATTGGTGCTTGAGAATTTCCCATATCGTTCTTTATCTTAATGTATCTTTATTTCATAGTTCTTGTTACATGCTAAGGATGATATATAATTTTTTACACAACCTGTATAATTTTAATAAATAAACTTGATATAATTGGTGTCACGCATGGAGTCTAGAGAGGGTAAGAGATGGGTATTTAGGAGTCACTTTATAGGCGATCGTGTCGAAACATGGTATGTTAGTTGAACCCAGGCGAGGGTATATAGTTGGGACCAGAATATATCCAAGAGATAACCGAAAGATCAAGGAGAAAATTGATTATTTCTCAAGTTGGACATAAGATATACGTCAAAAGGAATCAGAAGTTGAAGAAATTTCAGGTGAGAGAACAAGTTTTATTACAAGGTTTGAAAAGAGAGGAAAGTTAGAGCCTCGTTATATTGGACTATTCGTGATTTCAGAGAAAGTGGGGAAGGTTGCGTACTAGCTAGCACTTCCTGTCCACCTCGATTAAGTGCATAATGTGTTTCATGTATTCATAGTCCACCCGTTTTTACGCCTTACTACTACATATTAGCATATTTATTTGCAGGAGATTTAATTAGACTCAGATGTGTCATACAGTGAGCAATACGAGTCTTGTGGATATGAGCATCCAAAAGTGGCATTCAAATTAAATATTGATTTTATGGTACGTGTGTAGTGGAACTACACAACGAGGAGGAATCCATTGGGAGCACGAGGACTTAATAATGCAACAATAACCCCATCTTTTTAATTGATTATTTTGACTCATTCTATATGAGGAGATGACATTTTGACTCATATGAGGGGATGATTTTGACTCATTATTATATGAAGAGATGATTTTAGACTCACACCCATGTGAGGAGATGATTTTGACTCACATGCATATGAGAAGATGATTTTGACTCATTTTATATGGGTAAATAGTTTGACTCATTTTTATATGATGAGATAGTTTTGACTCATTTTATATGAGGAGATATTTTTGACTCATTTTATACAATAAAATAGGTTTTTACTCATTTATATGAGGAGATAGTTTTGACTCATTTTATATGAGTAGATATAGATTTGACTGATTTTATATTAGGAGATAGTTTGACTCGTCTTTATATGAGGAGATAGTTTCTAACTTATGGGGCAAAAAAATGAATCAATAAAATAAGAAATTTGTTATGAATTCTTATGACGAAATTCTTTTTGTTAGGTGGAAGATTGTAATACCCCATTTTTTTAATAAATTAATTAATTAATAAGGATTGTCAAATAATTTTAGACAATTATTCTAAATAATTATTTATTAAAAGTAAAGTTTGTAGTTATAATGTAAAAGAAAATAAAAAATATAATTTGGAATATTATAAAATTGTTTAAGTTGTAATTGTAGAAAAATAATAATTAAACCGGGGTGGAATTTTCACTTAAAAGCATGGGTAGATTGGTAAATGGAACATACTTTGGGAATAAGTTAGGGTTAAGAAAAAAAAAGTCACTTGTAGTGGGAATTAATATATAAACTAAGAATAAAATCATAACATCACTTTTTAGCCCACAACAGACCTACACCTAATCTCTACACATCCCTGCATCGAGTTTCACCAATTCTCTAAGCAAATTCTCTTACCCTCACTTTACAAACTATTTTAGTATAAACATTCTACAAAACCTAAAGTGAATTTTTGGGAAAGCATTCAAGTATAAGAACAATTCTACTCTAAGAGTGGCTTTTTACACCGTTGGGGGATTTCTCTACAAATTTGGTCATTGTGTTCTTCGTACTAGGAAAGATAATTCTACTCTCTCCTTTCATGGTCTAAATAATGATTTCCACCTAAAAATTATTTTTAAGAATCATAAAAATTATGTAGAGATAATTAGGTTGTATTACGATTTTTGAGTAAATGAATGAATCAATTCAATACTTGAGAAATTATGCTTAATTTATAATATTTTAATTTAGATGAATTGAATTGTATTAAGAAAGTGTTGGACTTCTTATTGGAATAGCCCATATACTTGAAATATTATGGTAGATTATTGTTATGCATGTTCTTGGATATTTTCTCTCTACGTTAAATTGTTGAACTTGAACATGAGATTATATGTTGAAACCCCGAAAATTATTAAGCGAAAACAATAATATTAAGAAATTATGGACCCTTATAATCCTTTTAGACCGTAACTAGGGATTAGGAAGGTTGGGGACTTAATTTTTTAAGAGAAATGGTGTTCTGAGTTATGGGCTTGGGACAGGGGTGTACAGATCTGACTCTAGATGATTTTAGTTTACGTGCATCATGCGAATAGACACATTTGTTACACGTGCGAACAGTTGTTATTTGGTGTCGCTCGTACGGTCCAATAAAAGTGGGAAATTTATTTTACATAAGTAAGTTCTTGCACACTAGTCTTAAGTTATAAATCCTTATTTCAATACTTATTCATTTCTTCTGATGAGAAAAATGGTTGAAGACTCTGAGGTAGGGTTATTGATAATACATAATGTATTAGATACGATTTCACTCTGTTATGAGTAGGACATAGGTATAACTCTAATGAATGTAGAGTTTGTTATTTATATTCATGATTGATGGTTTCACTACCAGAATGCCTAGATATTATCTTGTTGCAGTGGGCCTAACCCATCGCGTTGTTGCAATTGCTGCAAGGTCCCTGACTTAGTTTCTTACTACATTATTTTCCATTCCAGTCATCATTGATCTTTGAAGATGTATGTGTTTTTCCTACTTTTGCAATTACTTCATTTTGAGAGATTTGAGGTTTAATTGTTCATAATAATTGTACTCGATGGCAGTGTTATTATGTATTTGAGAGAGTGATATTGGTAATCGTTTGGTAGTATATGATGTAAATGGTGATGTAATCAACTTTTATTCATTATATATTGGTATTTGAGGATTTTTCATATCGTTACATATCTTAATGTATCTTCATTTATTTATTTATTGTTACATGTTAAGGATGGTATATAATTGTTTAGACAGCCTGTGTAACTTTATTAAATATACTTAATTAACCTAATTATTAAAAATATACGAGGTGTCACTATATGCGTATATGAATACCTTCATACATAGAGAACCATATTATACAAAAGTAAAGGTTATCGGTATGAAGAAATAACAAATACCAATCAAAATGCAAATGATAAAACGAACTTAGATATAAACAAGGAATAAGATAAGTGATCTAAAACACATCTTAGGCATATCTAACGAATCCTAACTCTAATTACTCAGAGGAGGGAAATGACCTCTAATGAGTTAAAAGTTTGTTGATCTTGGTAATATTTATATCAAGGTTCCTAGGCCAACTAAAATGTGAATGTAAGGAAGAGATAGAGGACTCGAAAACACCTTTAGGAACAAAATGAGTTGCATTTACCTTAGGAACCTTTCTTGTAACACACGGTTTTGTAAAATAATAAATAGTTTAAATTTTCAAAAAAAAATCGCATTACGTAAAGTTTTTACAGCTGTAAAATTGGGTTAATATAAATATAAAACTAAAAAAATCTTTTTGTGGACCCAACACTAAAATAAAAATAAGATTAAAGAATAATTAGAATTTTGGATCAATCCAAAATGATTTTGGATTAATCTGAACGACTTGTATGTAGCAGATTATTTATTTGTAGGTTGTTGAGTGTGCAAGTTCGTGGGGTGTTTTTGGATGGCTCCCCTTAGGTGTTGACCACTTTATCAATATCTTTGAACCCTTTAGGCGGTAGGGTAGAAACCCCTAATGGATAGGGCCATGTGAGATGAGTAGGGGTCATATAGGATGGCTTGTAGAGGACTACCGATCCCATTTCCTCCCTTTTACGCTGAGTCAAATTATGCATTTAGTCCAATCCAAAAATACGCATTCTCTCCACCATTGTAACTCAATAAGAGCTTGCTTATTCTCTATATAGTTCACTCATACTATACCACATAGTCATCCTTCCATAATCAAGGATTTCCAAGTGTTAAAGAGGTGTTATTTTGGGTGTGAAAGAGGATTACTAGAAAAACTAAAATTCACAAAGTTTAGAGCTTATTGAGTTTTCTTTTCAACATCTTCTTCAAAGTTATTATCTTTAAGAGGTAGAGGGTTCTACACTATTTTCAAGTTTGAAATCAAAGCATGCTATATATATATATATATATATGATTTACATGACTACTTATGCTTATTATCACTATCTATTAATATAGGTTGAAGAATATGTAATAAAAATGGACAAAAGTAAGTTTACAATAATGACAAATTTCATAGTGTTTAAGCTAATTGTTTCTTGTATAAATCGTTTTAAACCTGTTGAATTTATGATAAAATATTTCATTGATCCTATGAAGAAATAGTAGGATGCATTTGTTTGATTTTATTGGCATAAAACCTTACTTTCATTAATATAAACTCATGTAGTTATCATAAATGGTTAAGTATGTTGAATATTTAATGGTCCCTTTTAATTTCTTATGCGAAAAGTGTTTTAAGGATAACGAAACAATTTCTATTTTTATGAAAAACCTTTTTCCAATTTTTTAATACGCACCAAGTTGTGAACAAATTATAACTTAACCAGATTTTATCTTGATTAATCCTAAACATTCATCTAGTGATTAAAGAAAGTAAAATAAAGTAAAGAATACTCACAATGATGGATGTACGAGGAAAACCACAATGGGATAAACCTCGGACGGCCCAAGCGAGACAATCACTATGAATATAATTTTACAAAGGTACAGACGGTACTCTTACTCAACGACTCGATCCACCCACGAGACTTGACGCTCTTTTGATCTTTAACCACTCCTCTCACAGTGCCCACATAGAAAGTAACCTTCTTCCACTATGCCTGTCCACAACACACGCTTCCACGTATGTCTCGGTGTCCACCGATATGGCTTGTAACGTCTACAATGTTGACCGAATCTTCATCCCAAAACCAGCAATGTTCAAGTGTATAATAACTTTTCTTGGTTCCACAAAGATCACTATAGCATATATTAATGAATAGTAGGATATTTGAAACTCTAAGGATGTATTAACTTTGAAAAACCTTAGAAAACTTATGTGCAGAAACATTTAGGACGAATACTGATTTTCGCAGAATGCACACTTTCGAAATCTGATGGAAAACACGCCTTATATAATTTCCTTGAGGCAACGCATCGTTTAAGCGACATTGACATGTCACTCGAATGAGATAGCAATGTCACTCAAACGACAGAGATTCTCGCTTGAACGACTGGTCAAGTCGTTTGAGCAACCAGCGAATTAAAGTTTGATTTTAAACCAACTCTTAATAAAGAGTTCCACTTAAATCCAACTCTAATTCGTCTTCATCAGATTAAAACGAAGTGTAAACCTATTCAAACACTTATAAAGCATTTTAAAAACATTTATCTAATAAAAAATTACATCCTTAATCATATAAAAATTAATTATGAGTCCCATTAAATATTACGCATTCATACCTGAGTGATCTCGGACATCAATTGATTTAGAAGACGAATAAACCTACACCAATTAAACTTCGGCACAATTAATTCCTTTAAGCTTTTCCGCAAAGTCTTTAATTAAACTTTAATACGTCATGGTCTGTGTTGGATGGTGACAATAAAAAAATGACCTATGACTCAAACATGTTTTGTTCCGGGAATAGGTCAAAACTATACAACGGACTCAATTGGAAATTTTGACCTTACAAATCTCCCCCTTCAACTATTCCGGAACAAAACCAACAGTGAAATACCTAAGTCGGGTCGTCAAGCCATATGATGCCTAAATCCCATCCCATAAATCCAAAAGAAAAAAATATAGGACAAGGCTGGTAAACGATGGTCCGACAAGTATGAACTTTCTCTAAATGTGATGTAATCTTGAAATCTCGAATCTCAAAAGCACACCTACACACATGAAACAGACAAATACCCAGTGAATTATGGGGGAACAAATGATATAAATCATAATGAACATGTGACATGTGAGCAAAATATTTTTTATACCAATTTGAAACAAAACAACTTTTAAATCCGAATATCAAATATGCACATAAATAAGATACCAATGTAGATACAAATGTGTGCAATAGACAAACACAGTGTTCAACAAATCTCCCCCTACATCACATACATCTATCCCCCTTTTATCTCGAATAGACAACCTGGTGAAAAGATACTAATTTAGCAAAATATCTAGCACAAGCATAATCAAATAAATATATATAGATAATCATGCAAACAACCAGCTAATAAAGATCAAGAATATCAAATCCGTAGCTAGTAAACAATAATCACACTATATAAATTAATTAATCTAAGCAGGTGTGATTAAACGAACTCAATGCAGCAAAAATGTGATCAATGTGACTTTGCATAATATAACTTTTCCAGATGCAATCCAATAGTACCAAAAAATATTATCAAAAGCAGCATGATACTAAAACAGAATAATCTAGAAAATAAGACAAGTTGCTCGAACGAAAAAGATAAGTTGCTCGAACAATAAAACACTGTCGTTAGAACGACATCTTCGCGCGACAAGAACATCTCGCTCGAACGAGAAACCAAAAATCCCAGATCCAGTTCAGGAGATTAAACAGTGTTGCCTAGTGAAAAATTTTCGTAAAAAATCTAACTAGAAGGGGATCAAAACTGCAAAATAGTAGCTAAACTAAGAAAAATCAAAGATAACCAAAAGTGAGTTACATGCTAACATAGTATCAATGTGCTCAAACATGAACATGGAATGTATGAGCGTGAACTACATCAAATGAATCATAATTTCGACACATAGAAACGATCAAGAAGCTCTAATTGATAGCTATAGATCATCAAATTTTATTTTACCCATATGTGACATTAAAGTGTGAGCTTAATGAACTAAATAATCAAACATGCACACAAATCCAGAATTTTGACGATCTACAAACAATGGCGTCATGATACGATTTTTCTACGTTGGGATTCGTGGTGCAAACCCGTTTAATTTATCCATCCAAACTCCATCAATTATATATCATATTTTCTTTTGAATGAACATAAACTAATTTGGCCCATATTTTGTCATATGATGCTTTTTATTGCCTTCTAATTTTTTTCGGGCTCTTTTAAATGGTGGCTTTTATGACGAGTCAATTTTACACTCTCACAGCCCTTTCTCGTGAACAATCGTAATTTTTTTCAATTATAATCCTCACGGCAAATGGTTCTTCCATGCGCACCTGCTCCTTACATTTACTTATGCATAGATGACAAAATTGAGATAAGAACGTCTCACCAAACTCAAATATGCAAGAGATGTCTAACATCCATATAAACTCGTGCATGTGTGCAGAGATGGCATATATACAAAGTCGAATCAAAATGCACATCAACTTCGAAACAACCCGATAATACAATGGTTAAGATCATTCTTGTAATACCCCGTAATTTTATTGATTTTTATTTAATAGATTAAGTGAATTAAATGAGAATTAACTTGGAAATTAATCCGGAGGTAAATACTAGAGAAATGTGACTTGGTATTTGATAATGATGTTAAAATAAAATATTACTGAGAATATATGGTAATATATGAGTATTGAAAATATTAAAATTATCGCGAGGCAGAAATACGATAATTTGGCAAATTTAGTCGGGACGCGCGTGTCAGCCGCGTCAGAAATGAATTTATTTAAATTAAAAAGTGAATTTTATTTTTATCAACCGAATGGTCATTTTGAGTGCGCCAATGTGTCCGGAAGGGTCAAAATAGTTAGAAAATACTAGCCGAGAGTTTAGTTTGGGTCCCGGGGCATTTTTAGGCCAAACCGGCAACCCAAAAAGGTATTTTGGTAATTTTAAAAATTTAGGGATTAAAACCAACGAATTTTAGAGTTAAATTAAATATTATTAGAAATTCCACTAGGGCCATTACCAGCCAAAAGTAAGAGAGTGGGTTACAGGAGTTTTGAGAGAAGTTAGAGAGAGGTTGAAAGAGGTTCAAAACCAAACCATCTCCCATCACCATCATTTTGGAAGGAATTTCAACCAGGAAACAAGATAGAATCAACCTATAATCATCGACAACAAATCTGAAGAACAAACCTAAGGCAAGTGATTTGATGTTATTAATTGCATTGAACATTTCCTCCATGTTTAGTGTAGAAACTATTTAGGCCTTAAAAGTTTTGATGAAAAACCCAATGGGATTGTTGTGAAACTCATGATTTTGGATAGGGATTGCATGTGGAATGGTTATGGACAAATTCAATTGCAAAAATGTAACTTTTGATGATTTAAAACGGATTAATAAGGAGTCTTGGTAGTCAATTAAATTCTGAGTTCATGTTCATAGGGTTTGGGGTAAGAATTGGGGATTTATGATTATTGCATGTTGATTATTAAGATTTGACCCCAAAAATATGTTAAGGAGTGGCCTAGGGTGACTTCGAGTAGTCTAAAAACATTAAAACGTTATTGGGATGATATTAGGATGGATTTAGAGAAGAGAAAATTGAAGAAAAACGAAGTTGGGAAATTTTTGGGCGTACTCTGCCATCTCGTTAGAAGACCTATCCAGGTCGTTCGAACAAGACTTCTAACAAGATTTCAGTACCCCTTCAAACGAGTTCGTTCGAAGCCCTTCGTTGGAATGACACTCGTTCGAACTACCTCGCTCGAATTAGATTTCTAACGAGTTGACAGAATGGCCTTTTTTAAGCCTGATTTTATTTCGAACTTCCCATAGACTTATTTAATTGAGTGTTAACCTTCCCTTGTTGACTAGTGGGTATAGTTATGAGATTGGAGTACGTTGAGGATTAAAACTTAGAATTTTGTAATAAACCAAATGACTTCTATGGGTTAGGAAATAATTACTTGAATTTGCGACGTGAGGAGGGTTGATTATCTATGACGTATATTATTCGGGGACTTATAAGTGTACTACATTAATAACGGTATAGGAATGTAAAATATACCTCTATTAATATTATAAGATATCTAAGATGTGTGAATGCTTAATATATGTGGTTATCTATGTATGACATATCTTCCATACTTGCTATCACAGGAGGCCGGCGTTCGATCAGGGCCATCTAATCTTTGTGTGCCTACGGGGGGGATTTAGATTGGTACCTTGAGGACATAGGTCAGAGAATGACTTATTGAGGAGTTAATAAGTCTGTTGATCATGGGAGCGTAGGTATGTGCATGACCCATGTGATGTGAACTATGTTCGCCTCCATTGTGTGTGATTGTGACTTATCAAAACTGTTCCTGAGAGATTCGAAATACGTGATCCTTATGTACGTGATGTACCGGGATTTGATAGCAGAGTATGTGTGCGCCGCAGCTTAATCTAGGGGTACCATTATTGTATATTTATGATGAGAGTGATATACTGGAATATTGAAATGAACTGTTGATATAAGTATAAGTGTGAATGAATGTAACATCTTTGTAGAGCTAAAAATGAGAAAACTCTTAGTAATTATTGTAACTAATCCTGAGGAATGAAATTAAAACTCTCAGTGTATATTAAAATGTCGAGAATTAAACCATGAATAGTATAGAAAAATCAGATATTGAATTAGACTAGTCAATTAGTGGAATAACTAGAATAGGTATGGGTACTTAGGAGTGCACAATTAGTTGAGAGGTGAGGAACTCATGTGAGTGCACGCATTATCATGTACTTTATATTCACTGTTTAATGATATTAAACACTTGCTGTATTTTAAACTATTTTCACAATAGGGCTTTGACCCGTTTGCTTTCAAATCTATTTTCTTGTAAAAACCTTTTAGGTGCCCAGCCATAAGGACACCAAGCTTAGGAGTTATATTCCAGTGACGTGTTGTAGCTTCTGTGGAAGTTACAGGACCTCGATTATAGACGCCTCCACTTTATATCTTGACTCCATTTCAGACTCGTTCATCTGTAGGGCATGTTGCCCTTCTTTCTTAGTGACAGTTTATTTATTCTGTTTCATTTCAATTTTTGGATGTGATTAAATTATGATTCAGACTTTGTATCCAGTTTTATTCAGTATTTTCGGGTTATTTCAGAGGAGTGTTACTCCAGATTCATTTATTCCTTTATTATTATAACGTGGCTGTATTGTGGTTGTGGTATCATTATTTCATAATTTATTACTTGTTGCATGTGAATCTAATTTGATTAAAATTGACAACTCACTTTTTAAATATTAGGTGGCTAGTAGTTATTAAAATGTTTTTCGACAGTGATGCTATGAACTGAACCAACTTGACATTTTGTATTAATTTGAATAAAGGAGTAGCTACCCGGTATTTAATTAGTCGGGGTGTCACAGGTGGTATCAGAGCATCGGGTTCTAGTGTCCTTAGAATCTGTACGGATTGTTATGCTTTCGCTGAGCTTTCTTTGATGTAGAGCCCTATATTTTAGGATTGTTGTACTCTATTGTGTATGTTTCGCTCTTCAGCTATTTTGAGATAATAACTGCAAACTTATAAGACTTTACTCTCGTTTCAGATGCCTCCATGACGTGCACAGCGCGTTCCCAGGGATGCTCATCCCGAGCCACAGCCTGCACCAGTTCAGGTCTCCATGAATGCCGCATAGGTTGCCGCTATTGTAGCCCAAGCGGTAAATGTCGCTCTAGCAGTTGTACAGCAGGCACCGCCTCAGGCACCGGTAGTAGCGCCAGTTCAGGCTCATGCATTCCCGTCTGCTTAGGAACGCGTTCGTGATGCTTTTCAAAAAGCACACCCTCCGAAGTTTGCAGGTAGCTTCGACGTCGTTGTGTCTAGTCAGTGGAAGAAGGACATCCAAAGGCACTTGAGGATTTACGAGTGTACGGATGTACAGAGACAGATACTGGCTACTTTTAGCTAGTAGGATCAGCGTTGCAGTGGTGGGAGTCCATTACCACCGCGGAAGAGAGAGATATCCTTTCTATTCAGGAATCTGGGTGCGGTTTGACCGCAAGTACTTTCCCTCAGCCGTTCACACCGAGATGAGTAGGAAGTTGATGAACCTCAAGTAGGAGGGGAAGACAGTGGCAGAGTATGAGGCCGAGTTCACCAATCTTCTGAATATAGTTCCCAATGGGATTTAGACAAAGGAGAAGAAGATGCAGAAATTCATGGATGGGTTGACTTGGAGGATCCGTGACACTTATTGGGAAATCTCTCGTTGGCCACTTATCCTGATGTGGTTAACGCATCACTGCTTCACTGCCAGGACCACCGCTTTCACTTGTCAGAGGGTAAGCGATCAGGAGAGTCCAGCCATCAGGTAGGACAGGGGAAATGGTGCCGGTGGGGCACAATCAGCTCAAAGTCAGCACAGGCAGGATGACGGTATAGGAATGTAAAATATACCTCTATTAATATTATAATATATCTAAGATGTGTGAATGCTTAGTATATGTGGTTATCTGTGTATGACATATCTACCATACTTGCTATCACGAGAGGTCAATGTTCGATCAGGGACATCTAATCTTTGTGTGCCTACGGGAGGATTTAGATTGGTACCTTGAGGACATAGGTCAGAGAATGACTTATTGAGGAGTTAATAAGTCTGTTGATCATGGGAGCGTAGGTATGTGCGTGACCCATGTGATGTGAACTATGTTCGCCTCCATTGTGTGTGATTGTGACTTATCAAAACGGTTCCTGAGAGATTCGAAATACGTGATCCTTATGTACGTGATGTACCGGGATTTGATAGCTGCATATGTGTGCACCACAGATTAATCTAGGGGTGCCATTATTGTATATTTATGATGAGAGTGATATACTGGAATATTGAAATGAACTGTTTATATAAGTACAAGTGTGAATGAATGTAACATCTTTGTAGAGCTAAAAATGGGAAAACTCTTAGTAATTATTGTAACTAATCCTGAGGAATGAAAGTAAAACTCTCAGTGTATATTAAGATGTCGGGAATTAAACCATGAATAGTATAGAAAAATCATATATTAAATTAGACTAGTTAGTTAGTGGAATAACTAGAATGGGTATGGGTACGTAGGAGTGCACAATTAGTTGAAAGGTGAGGAACTCATGTGAGTGCATCACTATCATGTACTTTATATTCACTGTTTAGTGATATTAAACACTTGATGTATTTTAAACTGTTTTCACAATCGGGCTCTGACCCGTTTGCTTTCAAATCTATTTTCTTGTAAAAACCTTTTAGGTGCCTACCCACAAGGACACCAAGCTTAGGAGTTCTATTCCACTGACGTGTTGTGGCTACCGTGGAAGTTACAGGACCTCGATTATAGACCCCTCCACTTTATATCTTGACTTTATTTCAGACTCGTTCATCTGTAGGGCATGTCGCCCCTTCTTTCTTAGTGACAGTTTATTTATTCTTTTTCATTTCAGTTTTTGGATGTAATTAAATTATGATTCAGACTTTGTATCCAGTTTTATTCAGTATTTTCGGGTTATTTCAGAGGAGTGTTACTCCAGATTCATTTATTCCTTTATTATTGTAACGTGATTGTATTGTGGTTGTGGTATCATTATTTCATAATTTATTACTTGTTGCATGTGAATCTAATTTGATTAAAATTGACAACTCACTTTTTAAATAATAGGTGGATAGTAATTATTAAAATGTTTTTCGGCAGTGATGCTATGAACTGAACCAACTTGATATTTGGTATTAATTTAAATAAAGGAGTAGCTAACCGATATTTAATTAGTCGGGGTGTCACAATTCTAAGCATCAATAATTACAACCAAATGTCCAAGACACATGGATAATGAAAGGAAGGGGGTCCAAGCACACCAATATGCCATATCAAACATGTAAACTCAAAAACAAAAAACAAAACAAAAAATACTTTTTGGTTTTTCAACATATTTTGACTCAAATAAAAGCAAAATATTTTTGTATTTTCTCAAAAATATAATAAACCAAAAATCTTTTTGTATTTTTCAAATAAGACTTAATAAGTGAAAAATGTAATACAAAGTGATATACAAGTCATAGCACTAGCAAAATATAAATCATGATGTAAAGACTAGCGTATGAAAAACATGGTAACACAATCATCCATTAAATCTAGCATGGGAAGAGTCAAGTACAACCAAATGAGAACCATGAAGTTTTAGTCTTAAAGCCACTAAGTCTAATTTCCTAACCCAAGTAGGTGTAACATGACAGGTGGGGGTTTTGGTAACCGATATGACTTTATTCCTAAACTTCATATGAGCATTCCTAAGGTCATAGAAAAAAGGTCTAAAGTGGCCTTTCCTACCGCAATGGGAATAAGTGTAAAGACGGCGGGAATGATAACCAAGATGTCGACCTCTCATCACATTCCTAGTGGGCTCTCTCACACGGTTGGTATTGGCTTTGGGAATGGGAACACTGTCATCGTAGCCTATACCCCACCTATCACTTTTGACTTAGACGGTGCCTAACATCCTATCCAACTTCTCCGACCTAGATTCCAAGTCAAACTTAACATTACTCGAAACTTTCAATTTCTCCTCTAACTCGTAAATCCTAGACTCAAGCACACGCCTAGACTCCTCAAACTCTAACAACTCCTTTTTCAAAGTCTCCATCAAACCACGAAGACTATCTCTCTCTTTTTTAACATACTCTAGATTCTTCATAAGCTTCTTCTCACGTGCCTAAGATCCTCAATCAAAGCATCGTTATTTTCTATGGCACGCTCAATCAACATATCTTGCAATTTAGAGTTAGTCTTTTTCACTTTCACCACTTCGGCATACAACTCATTAAATGCAACTTGCAACTCTTTCACATCTACCTCCTCGTCCTTACTAAATTCTCCCTCACTCACTTGGGATTCAACGGTCTCGGAAGTGTCATGCATATGAAAATCTTCATGGGAAGATTTATCGTCGTCGCTCACATGACATGCCAAGAAAGCAATAGACTTGCTCTCATTGGGGGAACTCTCACCCTCTTATGTATCACTATCACTTAAGGTGGCATTATATGCAATCGGTTTCTTGTCCTCTTTCTTAAGTCTAGCGGGACACTCGGCAACTTTGTGACCATATCCCTCACACCCAAAACACCTATCCGACTCAACCCTATTAAGTTTCTCACTTTTATCTTTAGGGGTGGACTCAACCTTGTTGTTATTGAATTTCTCAAACCTTTTAGCATATTTCGATTGCTTTTGACTTAAGAAAATTTTTGATTTTTTTAGCCAACAAGGCGACATCCTTAAAATCGGAATAAGAATCGTCATCCGAGACTTTAGTTTCCTCCTTTCAAGCTTTCAAAGTAATTCCCTTTTCTTCTTTAGCACTTGCTTGGAGGTAAACATGTCGAGTTCATAGGTTTATAAGTCACCTAAAATCTCTTTGAGTTTCGTCGAATCAAGCATTCATAAGGAGTTTAAAACAGTCACTTTTGCTTCAAACCTACTCGGCAAATATCTTAAAATTTTCTTTATCACACAATTGTCGGGAATCCCCTCTCCTAAGTTAAACGACGAGTTGACAATATTATACAACCTAGCGTAAAACTCATCAAATGACTCATTATCTAACATTTTAATCGTCTCAAACTGTGTAGTGAGGATTTGTATCTTAGACGCCCTAACCGTGTTAGTGCCCTCGTGAGTAAGTGCAAGTGTATCCCAAGCCTCTTCTAAAGATTCACAAGTTATGTTTCTATTATACTCTTTAGGTGTGACATGAGAGGAAATTACGTGCAGACCTTTAGAGTTGTAAAGTGCAAGCCTATGTTCAACATCAGTCCATGACTCAACGGGTTTCAAACTAGTGACCTCACCCTCTCGTGTGACTGATGGTGTTCAACCCTTTTCAAATACTAACCAAACACGCTCATCAATAGATTTTAAATCACTTCTCATTCGCATTTTCCAATAATCATAATTTGTGCCATCAAAAACAGAAGCACGAAAACTTTTAAAACCTCCAAAATTCATCTCGAAAAACACAGGCGATCAAACACAATAAAAATATTTTTCTAGCTCTGATGCCAATTTGATGGTCCCTTTTAATTTCTTATGCGGAAAGTGTTTTAAGGATGACAAAATAATTACTATTTTTATGAAAAAACTTTTTTCCAATTTTTTAATACGCACCAAATTGTGAACAAATTCTAACTTAACCAAAATTTATCTTGATTAATCCTAAGCATCCATCTAGTGACTAAAGCAAGTAAAATAAAGTAAATAATACTCATAATGTCGAATGTACAAGGAAACTGATAACGTGACTTTTGCGTATGTCGTTGTTGAAAGCCAAGTTAGTAAAAACCTCAAATACCTACAAAATAAAACAATCTCAAGTGTAGAGGTAAGTAAGGGTGTTTATCCACTTCCAAGGGGATAAGCTAGAGACAAATTTAAATGTAGTTCAATTTTTATTTTATTTTTGTGCTTTTTCACTTTTCTACTTTTTTTTAGCTTTTTCCAATATTAAAACAATTGGGTGAGGTGATGAATTAAACTAAACTAAACTAAATGTGATATGATAACAACTAACTAGAAAGTTACTAAAATGAAAAATAAAGTCTAAACTAAAATAAGAGATAAAATGAGGGAAATAATTGTGATAACAATCAAGGAATGGGATTACACCACAAATTTTAGTTATTCTAATTAATTAATTGAATTCTCCCAAATTAATATCAAAATTACAAATCAACTCTCGTTGCAAATGTAATTTTAATAGTAACATTTTATAAAATTAAGTTTAATACCCCACAACTCTAGAAAATAGATCCACACTCCTTTTAATTAATCACCCGCTAGGATCGATCAATTAAAATTTATGTCAATCTTAGAAAATAAATTTAGAGTTGAAATTCAAGTTATAATACCCCACTTAAGAAACTCCTATCTCTAGTTAGAATCTAAAATGGGTATTATAACTAGAATTTTGATTTTCCCTCGAAAATCATTTACCCTCTCTCGAGGCGTAAATTTAAGGGTGAGGGATCAAAAATAACATTCAAAGGGAAATTTCAAGTAATCAAACTAATTAAACTAAAATAACATCAAATAAGGGTTTCCCCCCACCCCTTGAAAGGGGATTTAGCCTAACATGGTATGAAATATGACAAATTAATAATCAAAGGTATAAAATAAATGAGAAGAGAAAAGAATAATCAAACCCCAATCTCTTGATGCTTAATTGATCTTCAATCCATGAGTTGAAATTCACATCCCTTAATTTGAATGATTCAAACAAAATTAAATCTAGAATCTCACTCAATTTAATCCTCGCAACAATTTATTTTCTCCTCACTATCTAAAAAATAATAAAATGAAAATTCTAATTTAAAACCTACACTAAAATGGTATTTTCTCTCTCTACAGATTCCTATCTAAAAGCTCTATTTATATATGGGGTCTTCACACACATGGAGCATGAGGGTACTTTTGGGAATTGGCTTGAGTGTGTATGGAGATGGTGAGAGTAGTATGGGGCGAGCACATGTGCATGGCAAAGGTGTGAGGTAATAAAAATCTGAATTGTGTGCACATGAGGGTAGTTTGGGAAAAAGGGTATAAGTAGTTAGTTGGGAGTAAAATGGGTAAAGGGTTTTAAATGGTTTTATTTGACACATGTGGGATTTGGGTTTTGGTGGCTTGGGTTTTGGCAGGTAAGAGAAATCGTAGGTGGCTTAGGGGAAGACTTGGGTAGAAGTTGAAATGGGTCACGAGTTGGTTGGGGGTTGCTGCTCCGGGTAGGTCGCACAGGGGTACATGGGCTCGCCGACAATCGAGGGTTTCGGTGGAAAGGTGGACAGGGGGTTGCCGCTGGAGGTGTGCCGGCGTTGGCAGAAGGAGGGGTCGGCGGGTATACAGGTGGTGGAACGCCGGAGTGGGGGTCAAGGTCAGTAGGTAAGGTGCTGCCGGGGAAGCTCCGGTAGGGGGTTTCGGTCAGCCCGGTATGGGGGCTATCCGGCTGTGGCCATGGGTTCGAGCTCGTGGATGGGGATCTAGATCAGGTGGTCCGAGTTTAAGGGGTAATAGGCTGAGATGGGAGTTGGGTGTTGGTTGGTAATGGAGGTAGAGGAGAGAGAGTGAGATGGGTGTTGGGAGGTTGAAGAAGAAGTGGGGGTGATAGGGTGTAGGTGAGTGTATATTAATTTGGTGAGGGAGAGAGAGATTAGTTAGGTGTGTTTGTGGTGTAGGCAACTAAGGTGTGAGTGAGTGATGTGGGATTATGAATGTATCTTTTTAATTTGGACACCTAAAAATAACATTAACTAACTAAAAAAATAAAATTAATAAAATAAAAAAAAAACTAAACATAAAATCCTAATCTAGAAATAAAATAAAGACTCAAATAAAAATGAAACTAAAAAGAGAACTAAAATAAAAATAAAATCAATAAAACTAAAACTAAAAATTCTAATTAAATGTAAAATCAAATAAAACTAATAAATGAAATCCTAAAAAAAATCTAATCCTAATAAAAATAAAACTAATAGCTAATAAAAATAAAGATGAAATAAAAATATACTAATAAAAAATAAAAATAGTAAATAAAACGTAAAAATCCTAAATAAATCAAAAATAAAATAACTTAAACTAAAAATCTAAAAAATATTAAAAAGGGACAAATTAGACATACACGGGGTTCGGGGTAGGTTTAGGCTAGGTTTTGGGTAGGTTAGGGTTACGGGATAAGGTAATTAACTCCATAAAATGCGCATTTGCCTTGATATATAGCTTTTGACATCGCAAACGGACGTTTGACCGACAAGATTGACATTTAAGCACATAAGACGTATATTGCCGAGAATTAGCAACTAAAGTATGTCTATTCGGGGTATAAAATGTACAGTTTTGGGTGCTTATCACTCCACCCCCAAACAGAGAGCTGCTAGTCCTCGCGCAATAAGATAGAGAGAAAGAGAAAGATAAGTAACCAAAAGTGTACCACTTTCGCGGGCACTTGCGATTGCACTTAGCATGTGCAACAAGCCTTTAAACCTATAGGTTACCCTACAGGACGAGTTGTGTCTCGTGAGGGTTTGTAGAGAATATACTCACAAAATTCTTTATTTGCAAAAGGCAATCAATCTCTTATTAGACGTAGAATAATCGCACAATCCATCACAAGAAAAATATTTTCAGAAATACAAGCTAGAAGTGTAAAAATTTTAGCTAAGTAAATACTCAAGGCACATCCTTCCTAGAACTCAACGTGTGTAGTGTGAATCAGTCAAAACGAGTCGAGTATCATAAGAGTAATTCCTAGATTGCCTTTTCGGAATCAACGCTTCAACTTCAAATCTCACGGATATCTCTCTCTGAAACGAACTCTCGAGATTAGGGTTAGTGTAACGCTCTTGTGTGTGAGGAGGTGAGTAAATATAAGCAAGTTCAAACGTCTCACACACACATAAGAAAGAACGATCAATTAGAAAAAAATGTTCTCATGAAAGGAATGTTAATCACTGTAGTGAGAACGTCGATTTATTCACCACGTCGACTTTCATTTGCCCGAACATCTAGGGGGAAATATGGATGATTATGGGTGAGGGGGAATGAAATGGGATGAGAAGGATATGATAGGTAGGATGGATGGGATGAGGTAGGTAGGATAGTGATTTAGAATGGGATTGATGTGTGAAATGATGGATATATGATGGATGAGCGAGAAGAGTGTACTATACTTTAGGTGCAAATGTCTTTATTACTAACTACAAACTCTCTTTCTTTTCTTTTCACTCTTTTTTTTCTATTTTTTCTATTTTTATGTTTTTCTCTTTTTTTTTCTTTTTTTTTTCCTCTCACTTTTCAAACCAACAATGAAGACATTTAACATTTGAAATCACACTCTTTTTCTCAAAATGATGATGGATGACATATGAATGGAGGTGATGGTGTGGGGAATATATGATGTGGGGAATATGGAAAAGCATGGTAATGTAATGGGAATATGATATGGGGAAAAGTGGTAGGTGTATGGATGAAAATCTAGTATTCGGGAAAAATTTCAAGACACGCGTGTCTTAGAACTCGAAAAAGATGTCATTCTTAGTGATCACGCCAAAATTTGAAGAATAATGAGATCATACAACAATTAAAGTGCGGACCCAAAAGAAGTTGAATCAACTTATGACTCGGAGATTGCGTAAGACACTCTGAAAGGGTGAAAGGCACAAATCTCACAAGCTAAAGTCTCTACTAGTGATCCTTAAGGTTCTCTTTCGAATTATAGTACTCATCAACTCTAAATTGTATTGACGTGATAAGTGCGCAAATTTGTTGAGTCTAGAAATTCATGGTGCAACATGTCGTGATACGTATTACATAAGCTATTAGAAAAAATATTCTCTAGCTTGATTCCTAGAATTTGGAAAGATGGATGATTGAAAATTCACATCAATGAGTGAGATGAAAGAAACTGCACGAAATTTTAAAAATCAGGTTTAAAAATCAAAAAAATTCAAAAAAGGTACGATTTTGATAAAATTCCCCACCCCCAAACAAAAAGGAACATCGTCATCGATGTTAAGTAAAATAATTTTTAAAATTGAGAGCATGAGGTAGGAAAGAGATTACCAGAAGCAACCGCTAATGAAGTGGACAGATATAGGCCAAGAATAAACCTGAATAAAAAGTGATAAGAGAGAAAAAAATGTGTACAAGTCCATAACATGGTAAAGCATAGGGTGATGTGAAACACCACCCCCAAACAGAATGAGACTAGTACAAGAAATGCGGGTTGCCTCCCGGTAGTGCTAAGTTTAATGTCTTCATCCAGACCGATGGAATCTCACCCTAGAGATAGGATCTATGAAAGAGCAGGGCGGCAAAAAAATGGGTGATGAGAATCACCCCCAAACAAGACTGAAGCGTCAGTCTTGTTGGATAAAGGCTAAAGTGGGTCAATGCACCTGTATGGCAAAGTGCATCACACGATGCAAAGCATCGGTGGACCATGGGTGGGTGGGGATTAGGGTAAAAGTGAGAAAGGCATGGGTGATGAAGCATCGATCACGAGCCTTATTGAGCCGAAAGGTGAGGGCAAATAGGGCCCTATAAGTATGGTGCTGAAGTTGGTGAGCGAGGCAAAAAGGTGTAGAAATAGTGATGGGGTGGGGCTCATAAAAATTACACGATCGTTCTATAAAGGGGCGATGATAATGGTCGCACCGTGACACGCCAGGGAGATGTTGAGAAGAAAAATCAACACTACAAGAGAGTGGTGTGCATGGAGGAATAAGCTCGATGTCACGAAAGTTGAGAGTATCACCACAAATACTCTCGTGGAATGTGGAGGATGGTTTCAGGTTAGGATCTAAAAATATTGATGGAAACTTTAAATGTGTAAAATCAAGATCCAAACCAGGTGGTGGGATAAAAGGGACAATGGGTGGGTCAGGTGGGATAGACGGTGGATCGGGTGGGATAAATGGTGGAGAAAGATGATCCAACTCAAGCGTGGGAGACACACACTCATTGGGAGGAGTAAAGGAATACTCACAAGGGAGTGTGGTTTCTAAAGATGGAGTGATCAACTTTTCCATAAGAGTAGCATCGGTGAATGTGGTGGATGGGTAAGATGAGGCACCAAGATTGGAGATAGAGGAATCACTAGAAATATCAGGCTCAATCGGAGCCATTCATGGTGGGATATCATCCATATCCGGATAGGTAGGAACTATCACGAATTCTATCTCGGGAAAATGGTGAACACTCGTAGCCGGAGCTAACCTAAAAGAAATGGGCATGTTAGAGACATATGCAATTGGGGCATAAGGTAAAAGCTCGGGCATATTTTTGGATTCTATGGGAGTGGGAACCTCAAGTGTGGGTTTCATGGACATTGTGGGATTGGATCAGGCTCACTATCGAAAGGTAAGTCAACATAATTATCGACTTGGGACCCGGACCATGGGATGGTCTTAAATTCGATATTCTCGAGGTGGTAGGGTTAGTCACACTCAAAATATGTGTCACAAGAGGACACATCATCATCACACTCGGGTGCAACAATGGGTGGAGCCATAGGAATGTTCGACTCTCTCGCACACTCCAATTCATTTAAACGTTGTTCGAGCCTTTGGAGAGCTTGAGTTTGAATTTGAGTGGCTTGTTCTTGCTCGAGTATGAACTTTTGCAAGAGGCTTTCGAGAGCGAAGGTGGATGATGGTGGAGTGACGGGTGGTGGCGGTGGGTGAGGTGGATGAACTGATCGTGAATGGGTGCACACGGTTGCCATGACAACTGTTGGAATGTGTGAGGATCCATAACATCGGGTTGGGATTCGTATTGCGTGAAGGGTGATCAGGCCTCCACGAATAGCTCGGGTACTCATACAACTCGGGATTAGGTATATCGGGATAATGGGACGAGGTGGGTTCCGAAACAGTGTCATATGGATACACATTTTCCAGGGTGGGTTCGGATGGATATGACAAGTACGGACACTCATGGGACATGTGATCGGCATAATAACAGTGGGTGCATAACAAAGGATGAGACACGTCGACACTTGACACCGAGGGTGATGGAATAGGAGGTGAGTGCATAGATGGGTCAAGAGTATCAAGGGCACTCGTGAGAGAGGTGAAACCACGAAAAATCTCATAAAGAGACGGCTCGGGATCACTCTCACACGTGTCACGTGTCAATGGAAAATGAGCAAAGTAGTCCCGTAAAGGACGTTCTTCGGCCATGACGAGAAAAAAAAATTTGGAATTTTTAATTTTTTCAAAAGGAAAGAAAATATTTTTGAATTTTTCTAAAAATGAAAGAAAGAAAATATTTTTGTATTTTTGTGAAAAATAAAGGAAGAAAATATTTTTTGATTTTTCTAAAATGAAAGAAAGAAAATATTTTTGGATTTTTATTTTTTTGGAAGAAAAGGGGTGGGGGGAAAATATGGACTCTTGATTTGGACGAACTAACTAAAATCGACCATCGAAAAATGGAATTGGACACACACAACTCAAGAAAATTTCCTAACTAGAACATAACCAATTTTTATCTTTGAATTTAGTGAAAGGGTAGTCAAATTTTAATTAATTCCGCGGGCGATAAAAATTCACGAAAATCTTAGTGATCGTCGTTGCAAAATGTTCTCCTAGTGGGCTACCTAGTTGATTGGTTTTAAATTTAGTGATGGCTAGGGTAGCACACAATGGTAAGCGATTGAGTCGGGTGATGAAATCCCTTCTCGTGAGTTACCGGGTTTAGGTCTTAGTAATTTAATTCATCACACCATTCAAAAAATAAATGCGAGAATAAAATCACACAAGAGCACACAATAGCACACAAAAGAATTGACTCGCTAACAGAAGAGGCGCGAGGGTGTAAGAAATGTACCTCCCATGGTTTTTAGGCCGTGGGGTGCCAAAAATTTTGAGTCGACCGAGGGGAGATCACGCCTATCTCTGTCGTCCCCGGGAGTCCTACCGACCCAAGGTAGAGAGGCTTCTAAATCCTTGCCATTGGACGCCCTCTCTCTACCTTGTCCGGTTTCCCTATCACGCTTGTCTTCGATTATTACAAATTTAAATGAAAAATAAATGGTGTCTCTAAGCACCGCAATACAAGCCAAGGATAGAATAATCCTAATACAAGCATTCTAAAATAAAGAAAAATGGAACTAAAATTCAAAAATATACAAAATAAATTAACTACAAAATTGAAACCGCTCTGAGTGCTTCATGCTCCCAAGAATGGCAACGGCGCCATTTCATAACGTGACTTTTGCGTATGTCTTTGTTGAAAACCAAGTTAGTCAAAACCTCAAATAGCTACAAAATAAAATAATCTCAAGTGTAGAGGTAAGTAAGGGTATCAATCCACTTGCAAGGGGGTAAGCTAGAAACAAATTCAAATGTAGTTCAATTTTTATTTTATTTTTGTGCTTTTCACATTTTTACAAATTTTTTTAGGCTTTTTCAAATATTAAAACAATTGGGTGAGGTGATGATTTAAACTAAACTAAACTAATTGTGATATGATAACAACTAACTATAAAGTTACTAAAATGAAAAATAAAGTCTAAACTAAAATAAGAGATAAAGTGAGGTAAATAATTGAGAGAACAATCAAGAAATGGGATTACACCACAAATTTTAGTTATTATAATTAATTAATTTAATTAATTGAATTCTCCCAAATTAATATCAAAATTACAAATCAACTCTCG
The DNA here is from genome assembly GCA_949130495.1 of Sambucus nigra. Classification (NCBI taxonomy): domain Eukaryota; kingdom Viridiplantae; phylum Streptophyta; class Magnoliopsida; order Dipsacales; family Adoxaceae; genus Sambucus; species Sambucus nigra. Next base: position 459,910,436 of record OX422211.1, on the reverse strand, counting down.
TTGCAAATGTAATTTTAATAGTAACATTTTAGAAAATTAAGTTTAATACCCCACAACTCTAGAAAATAGATCCACACTCCTTTTAATTAATCACCCGCTAGGATCGATCAATTAAAATTTATGTCAATCTTAGAAAATAAATTTAGAGTTGAAATTCAAGTTATAATACCCCACTTAAAAAATCCTATCTCTAGTTCGAATCTAAAATGGGTATTATAACTAGAATTTTAATTTTCTCTCGAAAATCATTTACCCTCTCTCGAGGCGTAAATTTAAGGGTGAGGGATCAAAAATAGCATTCAAAGGGAAATTTCAAGTAATCAAACTAATTAAACTAAAATAACATCAAATAAGGGTTTCCCCACACCCCTTGAAAGGGGATTTAGCCTAACATGGTATGAAATATGACAAATTAATAATCAAAGGTATAAAATAAATGAGAAGAGAAAAGAACAATCAAACCCCAATCTCTTGATGCTTAATTGATCTTCAATCCATGAGTTGAAATTCACATTCGTTAATTTGAATGATTAAAACAAAATTAAATCAAGAATCTCACTCAATTTAATCCTCATAACAATTTATTTTCTCCTCACTATCTAAAAAATAATAAAATGAAAATTCTAATCTAAAACCTACACTAAAATGGTATTTTCTCTCTCTATAAATTCCTATCTAAAAGCTCTCTTTATATATGGGGTATTCATCTTCATTTATAGTAGCCACATGGAGCATGGGGGTATTTTTGGGAATTGGCTTGAGTGTGTATAGAAATGGTGAGAGTAGTATGGGGCGAGCACATGTGCATGGAAAAGGTGTGAGGTAATAAAAATCTGAATTGTGTGCACATGAGGGTAGTTTGGGAAAAAGGGTATGAGTAGTTAGTTGGGAGTAAAATGGGTAAAGGGTTTTAAATGGTTTTATTTGACACATGTGGTATTTGGGTTTTGGTGGCTTGTGTTTTGGCAGGTAAGAGAAATCGTAGGTGGCTTAGGGGAAGACTTGGGTAGAAGTTGAAATGGGTCACGGATTGGTAGGGGTTGCAGCTCCGGGTAGGTCGAGCAGGGGCACATGGGTTCGCCGGCGATCGCGGGTTCCGGTGGAAAGGTGGACAGCGGGTCGCCGCTGGAGGTGTGCCGGCGTTGGCAGAAGGAGGGGTCAGCGGTTTTACAGGTGGTGGAACGTCAGAGTGGGTGTCAAGGTCAGTAGGTAAGGTGCCGCCCGGGAGGCTCCGACAGGGGGTTTCGGTCAGCCTGGTATGGGGGCTATCCGGCTGTGGCCATGGGTTCGATCTCGTGGATGGGGATCTAGATCAGGTGGTCCGAGTTTAAGGGGTAATAGAATGAGATGGGAGTTGGGTGTTGGTTGGTAATGGAGGTAGAGGAGAGAGAGTGAGATGGGTGTTGGGAGGTTGAAGAAGAAGGGGGGTAATAGGGTGTAGGTGAGTGTATATTAATTTGTTGAGGGAGAGAGAGATTAGTTAGGTGTGTTTGTGGTGTAGGCAATTAAGGTGTGAGTGAGTGATGTAGGATTATGAATTTATGTTTTTAATTTGGACACCTAAAAATAACATTAACTAACTAAAAAAATAAAATTAATAAAATAAAAAAAACTAAACATAAAATCCTAATCTAGAAATAAAATAAAGACTCAAATAAAAATGAAACTAAAAAGAGAACTAAATAAAAATAAAATCTAATAAAACTAAAGCTAAAATTCTAATTAAATGTAAAATCAAATAAAACTAATAAATGAAATCCTAAAAAAAATCTAATCCTAATAAAAATAAAAATAATAACTAATAAAAATAAAGATGAAATAAAAATATACTAATAAAAAATAAAAATAGTAAATAAAACCTAAAAATCTAAAAAATATTAAAAAGGGACAAATTAGACACACACGGGGTTTGGGGTAGGTTTAGGCTAGGTTTAGGGTAGGTTAGGGTTACGGGATAAGGTAATTAATTCTATAAAACGGGCATTTGCCTCGATATATAGCTTTTGACACCGCAAACGGACGTTTGACCTACAAGATAAACATTTAAGCACATAAGACCCATATAGCCGAGAATTAGCAACTAAAGTACGTCTATTCGGGGTATAAAATGTACAATTTTGGGTGCTTATCAGAAACCCACCATGGAAAAAATCTCGAACGGCCCAAGCCAGAAAATCACTATGAATATGGTTTTAAAAAGATACAGACGGTACTCTTACTCAACAACTCGATCCACCCATGAGACTTGACATTCCTCTGATCTTCAACCACTCCTCTCACGGTGCCCACATAGAAAGTAACCTTCTTCCACGATTCCTATCCACAACACACGCGTCCACGTATGTCTCGGTGTCCACCGATATGGCTTATAACGTCTGCGATATTAAAACCGGACTCCTCCGGATCTTCACCACAAAACCAGTAATGTTAAAGTGTATAACAACTCTTCTTGGTGCCACAAAGATAAATATAGGATATATTAATAAATACTCGAATCTTTGAAACTCTAGAGATGTATTAACTTTGGAAAACCTTAGAAAACTTGTGTGCATAAATGTTCTGGACGAATACTAATTTTTGCAGAATGTACATAACCGAAATCAGATGGAAAACACGCCTTATATAATTTCCTTGAGGCGGCACGTCATTCAAGCGACATTGACCTGTCGCTTGAACGAGATAGCAATGTTGCTCAAACGACAAAGCATCTCGCTCGAACGATTGGTCAAGTCGTATGAGCGGCCAGCGAATCAGAGTTTGCTTTTAAACCAACTCTTAAAAAAGAGTTCCACTTAAATCCAACTCTAATCCATCCTCATCAGATTAAAACGAAGTGTAAACCTATTCAAACACTTATAAAGCATTTTAAAAACATTTATTTAATAAAAAATTACATCCTTAATCATATAAAAATTAATTCTGAGTCCCATTAAATATTACGCATTCATACTTGAGTGATCTCGGACATTAATTGATCTTGAAGACGAATAAACTTGCACCAATTAAACTTCAGCATAATTAATTCCTTTAATCTTTACCGCAACGTCTTTAATTAAACTTTAATACGTCATAGTCTGTGTGGGATCGTGACAATAAAAAAAATGACCTATGACTCAAACTTGTTTTATTCTGGGAATAAGTCAAAACTATACAACGGAGAAATTTTGTACTTATAAATATGTATTAAAATTAGTTTTTTATAATGAAATGATAAATTTGAAAATTTTATAATACTAATCAGTTAAAATAATATAATTTAAGTGAGGAAAGTTTGAGAAACTTGAAGAAAATAAATTAAATGGGTACGAAGTGTAAAAGTAGTAAAAGTATGGATATTCAAATGTGTAATATTAAAAAGATAAGGCCCGGGGTGAAAGAAAGAACAAGGGTAACAATGAAAAGTAATTAAATTGTATGACAAGTCTTGAAATGACAAAAGTATAGTTTCGGGGCCAAAAGTATGATTCTAAGAAAAGTTTAGACTAAGTAGTAATTTTTGCAAACATGAGTATAGGTTTGAAAAGTTGGTTTTAAATGGAATAATATGAACACATAAATGATAGGAGTTCACAAGTTTTAAATATAAGTCTTGAAATGACAAAAGTAATGTTTTAGTATAAAAGTGTCATTATATGTAAAAGTTGGGCTTATGAGTAAATTTTTCAAACTAAAGGACTCTAGTTAAAAGAGTTGGATTTTATGTGGGGAAAACTCATATTTTGTAAAGTACAGATGAAAGAAGCATTTTTGGCAAAGTGTATAAAATGAAAGTTTAAAAGAGTGCGAGAATAGTGAAAACACATTAAAGTGTATAAATTGGTATTTTGAACTCAAATGTTAAGTTTCACAAAAAATGGCAACTACGGTTATTTCAAGGGTGATATAACTAGTTAAAGCTAAAATTAAACGAGAATTTTGATAAAGTGTGAAACTTGAAAATTACGTGTTGGTACTAGTCTCGTCCCGAGCAATTGGCCCCATCGACCGGTAAAAAGGATATAAAGGAAAAAGGCTTAAAAATGGATAAAAAGGAAAAAGGTTTACAAGATGCAACACGTAAAATACAATCGTAGGTAAACGAAAAATTTAACAGCAGACCGGAGTCCTAGGGTGAGGCTTAATGCAAAAAACCCGAACCACCGATCAGGGCCATATTATGGCATTATGGAAGTCAGTGAAAGTCCGTAAACATAAGTGGGATTGGTACATTGATTAATCAAGTGAAAAGATGATTTTGAGCCCGACTCTCATTAATGTAAAGACAAGTTTATAAAAAAACTTGAAAGATATGAAATTACGTTAATGGTTCAATTAAAGGTATATGGGTATCATTAAAATAAATATTAAGTGTGAGTGATTTCATCACCTGGGTTGCATGGTGATGACGAACATTGCATGGGTATGATACATTTTGCATGAGAACTCTTAATCAAATGAAGTATAGTTTAATAATTGCTAGATTATATATTTTATTTATAAATATCTCCTTTTACATATTACTCTACTAGTACTTCTCCTACTAGGCGCCTGCTAGTACCCCGCCATTTGCCCCCTCCCCCCCCACACACACACAACAGTACTTCAAAGAAAGATAAAGTCAAGGAAATCATGAGAGGCAAGAAAGGATTTACGTGCAAGTAAAGCTCTCTATACTATTTAATTTAATTGTGTAATTTAAATGGAACTTTTGTCTACGTTATTTGGATCTATTTGGAAGTACTTTAACCTTGGTTTGTAATAAGACATGATGACGTGGACTTTCTTAATTGTTATTTACTCTATGTAATTGATAAAATATTTTTATTTCATGTGTTCTTATAAACTTCATAAGTTCGACATCATTTTCACTAATTAAATTGAATGAATATTACGACACAAATGAATAAATAAAATGTATATTCTAAAAGAGGATTTTCTTAAATGAAATCAAAGTATAAAAGGTTTTTCGCATTGACCCCCAAAATCAAGGCATCATAACTTGGTATCAGAGCATAGGTTACGTGTGTGTAGGAGAGTATGCTTACAATTTTTTAAGTAGTTATCTATATTATATCTACGCAAATATATTAGTTCATTTCGGCTTCGTTGAGGGTAAGTGTAAAAGTTGATTATTAGAACGGGATTTAATCCTTAGATGTTAGGGTTTGTGTTAAAAGATAATCCATAAAGAGAATTTGGGATTTATAATTATTGATATACACGAGTGAGATATCAAGATGATCGGGTTTCCCATATCTAGTAAAAACATGTTAAGGTCATATTATGTTATGACACCGGTGGTCGTGCATGAGGTTAATAATGGTATGAAAGTTGTTAGTGCCAAGGACATGTGACATAATAGGACGATTTAGGTGGACCCTTAAAGTTAAATGTTTTAATATATGAACCTAACACAGCAAGTGTGTTAGTTTAAACATATGTTTTAATAATTTAGCAAGTATACTATAGTGAAAAAAATCTTCAAAACTTGGAATGAGCTTAAGTATATGACATAAGAAGAAGAATGTAAGTTGTCTCTAGTCATTATGACTTGTGGGCGTATCGAGACGTGAAGGAGATCAATTTAAGTTGTAATAAATATCATGAAAATATTGGTCTTGGTTCTTAGGTGGAATGTTTGAGTTTCATAAGAGACATATGATAAGTCACTCAATGGTGTCAACACTAAATAAATATAATATTTAAACTGGAGTTTAAAAACAAATCTTTGGTGTTTTGTCCTTTTCAAAATAAGAAGTTATTTATTAATGAACGTATAATGAGGAACTTAATATAGTATCGTATACCCTATTGTAAAGAGTTTAGTATAGGAAGGCAAGATACGTATTACCCTATGGAGAAATTTTATGAATAATTGGGATAAAATAAATGATTTTCCGTAATGACAAGGTGAAAGGAAATTGTATCAAGACTTAAGGAAAGGATTTCGAAAAATTATAGTCATTAACTTGTAGAGTTGTGAACACGGTATAATGGTTTGACATTTCTAGTAGTGCCTGGGCTTAGTGGGGAAAAATTTAATAATTTCTCTAACCCAAACATTATAATCTACTACTCATAGGATAGGTTCAATTGTGGTAATATAACAGCACGAGTAAAGACCCAAGTGTCTGGTCAACGTATACGTTAAGTAAGTAGGGCCTCCAGTATAAATTCACCCCTTGGGATAGACTTTGATATCGGTTGGGTTGAAAATTTTATTTATTAATGATATTAGCCATGGTGATGTTTAGGTATATTGATTTCCCAAAGAGTAAAGGTTGGTTAGTGTAAGTTGACATGTAGCTCTGGTAAGGCAATGGTGACAGTAACCCAATGGAAATGGTATCTTAAGTAATTTAAGTGTATCCTAATATAGTACAGGTCAATAATGGTGTTCAATGGGAAAGTATTAGTGGTGTCTAAAGATAGTGATCGTAAGTTCGAGTAAGAACTATTGGTATTAAAGAGTTAGGACATACATTACACATGGGAGCTAATGTTAGTTTTCGGTTTATTTTGTATAATACCATGAACATTAAAGATAAAAGAATAGGTATGATGTAACGCCTGGGCCCAGATTTATGGGATACCCGTGGTCAACCCGGTCCGACCCAAGCCTTAGGTATGAAGTGCAATGAACAACCTACATAATGTTGTTAGTCCAGTTTTATTTAATTAACATTTCACTTGTTTAGCATGAAATTCCCATTTAAAATCAAGCTACGAGAGGGACTCGTGAGAAGCATCCCCAGAATCCAAGCATACAGAGCTACTAACATAAAATAAAAAGAATACTTACTTGTATGACACTCTCAAGATACAGAACTGTACCCAACCTGCCATAACAAAGACAAGGGAATGAGCCTAATTCCCAGTGGAAAATTACAACAATGCAATATAGAATCAAATGGCAGAAAAAAACTCTAACACGTTATATCGATGTGCACATGCAACTACCATATATATATATATATATACTTACATGCAAGAAATCATTTTATTCCAAAAACGTTATTTCCCCTAATTAATTCACCTTAATCCCGTAAAAGAAATTCCCATTTACATTTATTCCTTAATTTAATACACCCAATTAAATACTTAAAACAAATACATTTTATTTAAGAAAAATCATTTCTTTCACCAAAATTACCCACCTTATTTGTACCAATCCATGTTAGTATAATTTCATTGAAAATCACCATTTCAACACATGCAAATGCCGTGTTAGAAAATACTTATTTTCCTTTGAAAACCTTTCATATATACACCTTTGTGTTAATTATGGGTTAAACCTCTTTAGATTGCTTAACCACCCATTTAATTCCTTCACTTTACCATTCATTTACCTCATGGATATTAATCAATTTTCATATTACTTGTCCACTTTATCCTTTACCGAAAAATTTATTAATTCATTCGAGTTAGGTTGTCTTTTCATGTATTCACCACACAATCCATTTCTTGACATGTTCTATTTTTATTTTTATTATCTTTTTCTCGGAATCTTTTAATATCCGCATACTTTAACGGACTCCACACTGCCGGTTATCCTACCATATGCTCTGGCCAATGATTTTGAGTCTTTCACCCCAGGGCTCTGGGCCCTCCTTAATTATTCTGGTGCCATTGGAGTCCTTATTAATGAGTTTTAATATTTTACAAATGTCCACATTATTTCATTTTTCTTTTTCCGGTCGAAGTCAAAATTCGGGGTTCCACCTCAACGCATGTTACACTTTAAAAATCATCATTTCTTGTCTTTTTTACTCTAACAACGATTTTATCCCCAAATCATGCTCATTAGTACCCTTTTAGTGTAACACCTTTTTCAAAACTTTTGTTTCATAAAAATATTTCACTTTACGTAAAATTATCATTTTACCCATTTATTTCCAAACTTGTCTTTTCCTCCATTTTCACAAGTGTTATTTCTCAAAACACCAACAAGTTACCCACACTAACTTCTTAAGTGTTTTTAACACATTAACACCTTTTTAAGATTTTGGAGTAACATTTTTATCAAGTTGAAAACATCTTTATTTCATTACTTTCCTTTTCAAGAAATCATTAGACATTTAAGACTACTTTATAAGAAAAATACATTTTTTTCTTCATTAATATATGTAGTCTTAAAACCATACACTTATCACATTTTTCACCCCTTTTTACATATCTTAAAGGCTAAAATTTCTATTTTCATTTATATTATATTTAAATCCATTAGAGCCCTCATTAAACTTGTTTATATATTCAACATAAAAATACTGTAAGTTTATATTCATGAGAATATGGATTTTAAGTCCAAAAAATCTATTAAATGGGTCTAACATATAATTTATTCTAGAATCTTCACAATATTAGTATAAACATACTTTTCAAGATAAAAGAGAGTTTTATTTCTCCAAAACTTGAGTAAATGTCTATTTATACAAAAAAATCCCAATTTTTCACAAGAAAACTTTGAAAATTTTGTTCACAAAATAAACATTCTTCCAATATTTTTATTCCATAAAAATGTTTAAACACCAAGTTTTCTTGAAATATCATTCTTCTCAAAACCATTGAAACCCTTTATTTTTAAAACTCATTTTCACAAATCATAAGAAATATCATTCTTAACTCATGAATGCATCCTACTCTTACAAACTCTAACCACGTGACCAATGCTATGGAAAAATAGAGTGTTTATACTAAAGAGTAGAGTTTTCCCACCTCAAATGAAGCCCCAAAAATGGTGTATGAAGAAGAAGGTGATGGCAACCCCCCACCTCCTAAAGTGGCCTCAAGGAGGTTGCCTAGCTCAACAAATCTTGTCTTCATGAAAGCTCCAAGAAAATTCCCTTGAAGCTCCATAAATCTTCTATTCTTATTCCTCAAAAAACCCTAACAATCACCCCAAATTTCGTAGCTCTACACAATAATGGAAGAAATGGGTATATTGGGCTTAAATATGGTCGAATACTAGTAGAATATGGTATCATAAGGTGGAGATAAGGTGGTGGCAAGGTGTATAAATGGTGGGAGGGTCTTGGGAAAGATTAAACATTCTGGAAATGAGAGAGAGATAGAGATGCTAAAAATGTGAGGGAGGAGACCCACCCCCTTCTCTCCTCTTACAACCCCAAATAAGACCCACAAAACCCTTATAAAAACAACCCCAAACCTTCAAATCTCATTTTTTATCAATTTGGGTTCACCAAAAATCGACACCTCATTGATCTAACGGTCCAAAATGTGATAACACACAAGGCAACTCGATTTAAAAAAAATTATCAGGTCATTCGAACGAGATCGGGATCTCGTTCAAACGAGATTTAAATCTCGTTTAATCGACCCTCAAACAACCTTCTAATGAGACTGTGCACCTATACAGTGGTGGTTCATTCGATCGTCGTTAGATGTCCCCTTCGAATGAAGTGGGTTTTTCATTCGAACCACTATATTCACGTTCAAACGAAACGGGGACCTCGTTCGAACGACTTATATTTTGTTTCATCCACATAAGTTTTTCCTAAATTTCCAATTTATCCCAATAACTTCCACAATTACCTTCAAAACCCTTATGAAATGATTCTGGATCGATCCGGACGACCTATCAGCAGCAGATTATTTATTTGTACGTTGTCGAGTGTGCAAGTTTATGGGGCATTTTTGGACATCTCCTCTTGGGTGTTGACCACATTTTATTAATTTTATGACCCTTTAGTCAGTAGGATACAACCCCTAATGGGTAGGGGCATGTTATATGAGTAGGGATCATGTAGGGTGTCTTGTAGGGGGTTAACAACCCATTTCCTCGCTTTTATGTTGAGTGAAATTTTACATTTAGTCTAATTCAAAAATAATCATTATCTCCACAATTTTAAATCACCAAGAGATTACTCATTCTCACTATAGTTCACTCAGACTATTCCACACAATTATCCTTCCATAATCAAGGGTTTTCAAGTGTTAAAAAGGTGTTATTTAGGGTGTGAAACAGGATTACTAAAAGAACTAAAATTCAAAAAGTTCGGATCTTATTGGGTTTTATTTTTAACATTTTCTTCAAAGTTATTATCTTTAAGAGGTAGGGGTTCTACTCTATTTTAAAGTTTTAAACCAAATAACATTACATATATATGTGTGATTTGCATGACTACTTATGCTTATTATCAATACATATTAATATATGTTGAAGAATATGTGATAAAAATGGATAAAAGTGAAAGTTTGAAAGAAGGATAAATTTCAGAATGTTTAAGATAATTATTTCTTGCATAAATCATGTTAAAGTTGTTGATTTCATGATAAACTATTTTATTGAACTTATGAAAAATATTAAGATGCATTTGTTGGGTTTTATTGGCATAAAATCTTACTTTCATTAACATAAATTCGTGTAGCTAGGATAAATGGGTTAAGTGTGTTAAAAATGTATCACAATGAGTTTTTAAAAATGAAATGATAAACTTGAAAATTTCATAATACTAATCACATAAATTATATAGTTTATGTGAACAAAGTTTGAGAAACTTGAAGAAAATAAAGTAAATGGGTATGAAGTATAAAAGTAATTGAAGTGTGGGTATTTAAATATGTAATATTGAAAAGATATGGACCAAGGTGAAACAAAGAACAATGGGTAATAATGAAAAGTTATTAAATTGTATGACAAGTCTTGAAATGTCAAAAGTATTATTTTTGAACAAAAGTGTGGACAAAATATTAACTTTTGCAAACATGACTATTGTTATGGAAAGTTGATCTTAAATAGAATAATATGAACATATAAAATGATAGGAGTTAACAAGTTGAAAATATAAGTCTTGAAATGAGAACAGTAATATTATAGTACAAAAGTGTTCTTTTATGTGCAAATTGGGCTTATGATTAAATTTTCCAAAATAAAGGACTCTAGTTAATAGAGTTGGATTTTACGTGGTGAAAACTCATATTTTTTAAAGTAAAGATAAAAGAAGCATTTTTGGCAAAGTTTATAAGAGTGTGAATAATGAAAAATGCATTAAAGTTTAAAAATAGATATTTTGAACTCAAGGTTTAAGTTTCACAACAAATAGTAAATAAAGTTGTTTTCAAAGATGATATATCGAGTAAAATGTAAAATAAAAATGGACTTTTAATAAAGCTTGAAACTTAGAAATTACGTGTTGGGACTAGTCTCGTCCTGAGTACTTGGCCTCATCGCTCGTAAAAAGGAAATAAATGAGAAAAGGCTTAAAAGCAGATAAGAGTGAAAGAAAGGGAAAAGGGTTATAAGGATGTAACAAGTATAAAACACTCGGAGGCAACCTAGGAATTCAAGAAAGTCCCGGAGCCCTAGGGTGTGGCTTACTAGTTAGACCTCAGACTAATCAGGAGCATATTACTACTTTATAGCAGCCGGTAAAATTCCGTAAACATACATGGGATTGGTACCTTAATTAATCAAGTGAAAATATGATTTTGAGCATGACGCTCATTAATGTAAAGGCAAGTTTATAAAAGAACTTTAAAGATGTGAAATTAAATTAATGATTCAATTAAAGGGATATGGGTTGTATTAAAATAAAGATTAAGTGTGAGTGGACTAATCGCTCGAGTTGCATGGTTATAATGCACATTGCATAGTTATGATTCATCTTGCATGAGAACATTTAATCAAATGAAGAATGATTTCAAAATTATTAAAATACACTTTATATGTATAAATATATCATTATACATACTACTCTACTAGTATTTATCCTACTGGGCACATGCTCATACCCCACCGTTTGCTACCCCCTAGGTTTATTTCAGGGAAAGATAAAGGCAAGGAAATTGTGAGAGGTGGGGAAGGATTTACGCGCCAGTAGAGCTCTGTATACTATTTACTTAAAACATGTAATTCAAATGAAACGTTTAACTACGTTATTTGGATCCATTTGGAAGTACTTTAAACTTAGTTTGTAATAAGATGGGATGACGTGGACTTTCTTAATTATTATTTACTCTATGAAATTCGCAAAACTCTTTTATTTCAAGTGTTCTTATAAAATATTAAGCTCAATATAATTTCATTAATTAAATTAAATGAATTTTACGACACAAATGAATAAAGCAAATTTTTATTTTAAAAAGAGTATTTTCTTAAATGAAATCGAAGTATAAAAGGTTTTCTGCATTGACCCTGGGAATCGGAGCATCGCAACTTGGTATCAGAGCATAGGTTACCTATGTGTGAAGAGTACGCTTACATTTGTTTTTTATTTTAAATTTTTTTTTATGTCAAACTTATTAGTTCGTTTTGGCTACGCTTAGGGTAAGTGTAACAGTTGGTTACTAGAACGGGATTTAATTTTTCGATGTTCGGGTTTGAGTTGAAAGATAATCCATAAAGTGGATTTGGGATTTGATAATTATATATATATATATGAGTGAGGCATCAAGATTATGGGGTTTCCCATATTTAGCAAAAACAAGTTAAGATTATAAAATGTCATGTCACCGGTGGTCGAGCATGAGATTAATAATGGTACTGATTAGTGTCAAGGACATGTGACACGAGTATTAATATAAAGACCCAACACAACAAGTATGTTAGTCTAAAGATAAGTTTTATTAGTTAAGCAAGTATACGATAGTGGAAAAATCTCCAATACTAAGAATGAGACGAGGTATATGACATAATAACAAGAATGTAAGTTGTCTCTAGTCATTATGACTCATGGGGCGTGTCGAGACGTGAAGGCTCTCCTTTTGAATTGTAACAAGTATAGAGAAAATATCTATCTTGGTTTTTAGGTGGAATGGTTGATTTTTATAGGATACATATGATAAGTCCCTCAATGGTATCAAAAATAAATATACATAATATTTAAATTGGAGCTTAAAAATGGATCTTTGGTGTTTTGTACTTTTCAACATAAGAAGTTAGTTCTTACTAAAACTATAATGAGTAACTTAATTTAGTATCACGTATACCCATTGTAATTATACAAAGGCAAGGTAAGCATTAACTTGTGGAGAAAATTTTATGAATAATTAGGATAAAACAAATTAATTATAGTAATGATGAGGTGAAAGGAAATTATGTCAAGACAAAAGGAAAGGCTTTCAAAAAATTATAGTCATTAACGGGCAGAGTTGTGAACACTGTATAATGGTTTGACATTTCTAGTGGTGACTTGGCTCGATGGGGAATAACTTAATAATATCACTTACCCACATTAGAATTTACTACTCATAGTCTAGATGCGGTTGTGGAAATATAATAGCACGAGTAAAGACCCAAGTGTCAGGTCAACTTATATGTTAAGTAAATAGAGCCTAGGGTATTGATTCACCCCTTGGATAGACTTTGAGATAGGTTGGATTGATAAATCTATTGATTAATCCTAGTAGCGATGTTTGGAATAAAAAAAATATATTATGGTGACGTTTAGGTGTATTGATTCCTTAAGGAGTAAAGGTTGGTTAGTGCAAGTTGACACGTAGCCCTGGTAATGGAACAATGATAGTAACCCTATGTAAATAGTATCTTGAATAATTTAAGTGTATACTTATACAGTAAAGGTAAACAATGGTCCTTAATGGAAAAGTATTAGTGGTGTCTAAGGATAATGATTGTAAGTTCAAGCATGAACTTGGGAGAGAGTTAAGACATACAACACTCTGGGAACTAGTGTTAGTTTTGTTTTATTTTGTAGCGTACCATAATCATTAATGATAAATTAATAGGTATGACCTCTAAGTAGGGAAGCATCATAGTGATTGGCGATAACATCCCCTTTCTTCTAAACCTTGTCATGTCATCGTTCGACTTAGGACGATGGTCTAGGTTGAGGATCTCGGTCTGATTGGTAAAATATCTTGGTCGAAGGTAAGGGATTTTAATATCAAAATTATTTAACAATATACATTTATGGTCCCACGATGGATTAAGACTAAGGTAAATTGTCTTCATATCACATGTTGAAATAGCACACGTGATTGTGATGCGATTGTAAACAACTATTATTATTTTGTTATTTGTAATGGTAAAGACAATGTTGGTTGAATGTTAATTACGGAATAGTTCATGAATAGATACAAAATAAAGTCTTCTTAATATTCCAGGGTGATGACTTATGGACGTATTAAAATGCTTAAAGTTCTTTAAACATTAGTGAGCGATAATTAGTTTTTATTACACGTGGTTTATTTGTTGTCTTAGGTCAGTGAGACTATAATTAGTTGCTCCTAAGAGTTAGCGTGTTTGATTGATGATGACTTAGTATTCTCACTAAATTATAAATTGTCTTCTTAGTGGGGTAAATAAATAATCATGAGTAATAAATTGGGATATATATAATGATCATGTAGATTCATATTTTGAGTTTAGCATGAAACTAATAGGCCTTGATCATAAATTACGTCATGTCATGAGAAGTTATCATTGATGTTATTGGTATGTAGAAATTATATGGTTATATGATGTCATGATGTAGGCAATAATTCGCCTAAGTTTAAAATTTAGGTAAAGTCGATGACTTAGTAGATTTAACTATGTAATACATTGGTGATAAGACCCAATATAGTATCTATGAGATTTATCGGTTTAAATACATTAAGTAAAAGGATTATAAGAAATTGGAAACAACTAGAATGTTATGGATCAATGTATAAATTTATGTTTTTTAATGGGAAGTTAAATTAATCGTGTGTAAAATAAACAAAGAAAGTATCTTATGATCATGCAGATGCATCACGTTTCTGGACATAGGATTAAAAGGGGCTTGTCGTCATGACCCTAAATAATAAGCATTATAACGGGTAAGAGTTCACGAAAATAAGCATTATAATGTTTAAGAGTTCACGAAAATACTTATGAATTGACCATTTGGTTATAATAATTAAGAAGGAAGAATTTTCATGTTTTGACGAAACTAGAGGTCTAGTTGTACATGCAGGGAATCATATGGAAGTTTAATCTTGAGTGGAATAAATTACATAAAATAACTTAGTGTTGAAAATTATCTAACACGGTTCTAAGGAGAAATTGAGGATTTTGATGATTGTGCCCTCAGTAAAGTCAAGTCTACACCTAGAATAGCCAGTTTGGCAAGTGGGATAAGCGTAGAGCCTATAGGGGGTTAATTGGTAATCGGTAAGTTAGTATTTATGAAGGAAGTCGTGAAAGCCAGTTTGTGATTTAAAATTTTACTTGGTGACTAAATGGTAAATAGGCATATCTTGCACTATCATATATAATGTAACTCGATTATAAGCTAAAATCTTAATCATGAATCGAGTTCAGAATGTGAACCAATAGGTTTTAAAATCAATAGAGGTTGATTGAATAAACTATTGAGCCTAAGCAAAGTTACATAAATTATATAAGGCATCGAGGAGTGTATCGCAAGGTTAACATGTCAATGAGGATTAAGGAATCAATACTAATGTACGATAGGTATTTGATCCATGAGCTTAAGTATGAAAGTCAAAGTAAAATAATGAAGATAAAATCCTCTTGTGTAATTTTTTGGCTTTGGGGATGAAAATTCCCACGATGGAAAGGTAGTAACACCCGATTTTATAAAATAAATAGTTAGATTTCCAAAAAATTTGCATTACGTGAAGTTTTTACGGTTGTAAACTTGGGTTCATATAAACTCAAAAACTAAATAAATCTTGATGTGTACCCAACACTTAAAAAAATAAAAATAAAAATTGAAATTTAGGATCGATCCGGATGACCTGTCAATAGCAGATTATTTTTTTGGACAACTCCCCTTGGGTGTTAACCCCTTTTTAGCTATCTTTAGACCCTTTAGGCATTAGAGAAGTAATACCTAATGGATAAGGGCATGTTAGATGAGTAGGGTCATGTAAGGTGACTTGTAGGGGGCTACCTACCCCATTTTCTCCTTTTTATGTTGAGTGAAATTCTTCATTTATTTCAATCTGAAAATATTCATTATCTCCACCATTTTAACTCAACAAGAGCTTCTTTATTCTCTCTATATTTTACTCATACTATCCCACACAATTATCCTTCTGTAATCATTCCAAGTGTTAAAAAGGTATTGTTTGGGGAATGAAAGAGGATTAGTAAAATAACCAAATCAAAGCATGCTAGAATTATGTATATATGTATGGTTTACATAACTACTTATGCTTATTATCACTACATATGAATATATATTGAAGAATATGTGATAAAAATGGATAAAATTTAAAGTGTGAAAGATGAATAAATTTCAGAATGTTTAAGCTAATTATTTCTTGCATAAATCATGTTAAACTTGTTGATTTCATGATAAAATATTTTATTGAACTTGTGAAGATATAGTAGGATGCATTTTTTGGGTTTTATTGGCATAAAGCCTTACTTTCATTAACGTAAACTCATATAGTTGGGATACATGGGTTAAGTATGTTGAAAATGTAATGAAATGAGTTTTTGAAATTGAAATAATGAACTTGAAAATTTCAAAATATCAATCAAATAAAATGATATAATTTATGTTAACAACGTTTGAGAAACTTGAATAAAATAAAGTAAATGGGTGCAAAGTATAAAAGTATTAAAAGTATGGGGATTCAATTGTATAATATGGAAAAGATATGGCCCAAGGAGAAACAAAGAACAAGGGTAATAATTAAAATTATTAAATTGTATAACGAGTCTTGAAATGTCAAAAGTATAATTTTTGGGCCAAAAGTATGATTTTAAGAAAAATTTAGACTAAGTAGTAACTTTTGCAAACATGAGTTTTGTTTTGGAAAGTTGGTTTTAAATTGAATAATATAACCACATAAAATGATAGGGGTTAACCAGGTGTAAATATAAGTCTTGAAATGACAAAAATAATGTTTTAGTACAAAAATGTCATTATATGTAAAAGTTGGGCATATGAGTAAATTTTTCAAACTAAAGGACTCTAGTTAAAAGAGTTAGATTTTATGTAGTAAAAACTCATATTTTGCATAGTAAAAATAAAAAGAAGCATTTTTTACAATGTGTATGGAATGCAAGTTTATAAGAGTTCGTGAATAGTGAAAAAGCATTAAAGTGTAAAAATTGGTATTTTGAACTCAAATGTTAAGTTTCACATGAAATGGTAAATAAGGTTATTTTCAAAGATGAAATAACAAGTTAAAGGTAAAATAAAAATGAACTTTTGATAAAGTGTGAAACTTGAAAATTACGTGTTGGGACTAATCTCATCCCGGGTATTTGGCCCCATCGGCCGGTAAAAACGAAATACAGGAAAAAGGCTTAAAAGCGGATAAGAATGAAATAAAGGAAAAAAGGTTACAAATATGTAACGAGTAAAAGACACTCAGATGTAACCTAAAAATTTAAGAAGGGCCTGGAACCCTAGGGTGTGGCTTACTACTTAGACTTCAAACTGATTAGGAGCATATTACGACATTATAGTAGCCGATGAAATTCCGTAAACATACATGGGATCGGTACCTCGATTAATCAAGTGAAAATATTATTTTAAGCACGATCCTCATTAATGTAAAGGCAAGTTTATGGAACAACTTAAAATATGTGAAATTACGTTAATGGTTCAATAACGGGATGCGAGTAATATTAAAATAAAGATTAAGTTAGATTGCGCTCATGGCCCATGTTGTATGGTTATAATGTACATTGCATTGTTACGATACATCTTGCATGAGAACACTTAATCAAATGAAGGATGATTTCATAATTTCTAAAATACAATTTATATGTATAAATATCTCCTTGTACGGATTACTCTGCTAGTATTATCCTACTGAGCTAACTCTCGTACCCCACCACCACCCACCACCCACCACCCGGGCGTACTTTAGAGAAAGATAAAGGCAGGAAGATCGTAATAGACAAGGAAGGATTTACGCGCCAGTAGAGCTCTATTTACTATTTACTTTAAATGTGTAATTTAAATAGAATTTTTTACTATGTTATTTGGAACTATTTAGAAGTACTTTAAACTTGGTTTGTAATAAGACAGGATAATGTGGACTTTCTTAATTGTTATTTACTCTATAAAATGGGTAAAACTCTTTTATTTCAAGTGTTCATATAAAATTCATAAGCTGAACATCGTTTCATTAATTAAATTAAACGAATTTTACGATAAAAATCAATAAATCAAATGTTTATTTTAAAAGAAGATTTTCTTAGATGAAATCAAAGTATAAAAGGTTTTTCACATTAACCCTCGAAATAGGAGTATCACAACTTGGTATCAGAACATTGGTTACGTGTGTGTCGGAGAGTACGCTTACATTTTTATTTTATTTTATATAGTTATCTATATTCTCCCTACGGTGAGCGTAAGTGTAATAGTTGGTTATTAGAATGGGATTTAATCCTTCGATATTCGAGTCTGAGTTGAAACTTGATCCGTAAAGTGAATTTGGGATTTTATAATTATTTATATATATGAGTGAGGCTTAAATATAATGGGGTTTCTCAAATTTAGTAAAAATGAGTTAAGGTTATAGATTGTCATTTCACCAGTGGTCGTGCAAGATATTAATAATGGTATTGAAAATTGTTAGGGTCAAAGATATGTGATACCATAGAACGATTCATTTGGACACTTGGTGATAAAAGTACTAATATAGGGACCCAACATAGAAAATGTGATAGTCTAAACATAAGTTTTAAAAGTTAAGCTAGTATATAGTAGGGTGCAAATCTTCAATAGCTCGAATTAGATTAGGTATATGACATAATAACAATAATGTAAGTTGATTATAATCATTATGACACGTGGGGCGTAGCGAGACGTAAAGGCACTCCTTTTAAATTGTAACAAGTATCGTGAAAATATCGGTCTTGATTCTTAGATGTAATTATTGAGTTTCATAAGAGACATATGATAAATCACTCGATGGTGTCAAAAATAATTTAAAAAATATATTTAAATTAGAGTTTAAATATAGATCTTTGGTGTTTTGACCTTTTCAAAATTAGAAGTTAGTTCTTGATGAAAGTATAAGGAGGAGATCAATCTAGTATCAACTATACCCTTTTGTAATAAGCTTAGTATATAAATGCTAGGTACACATATTACCATGTGGAGAATATTTTGTTAATAATTGGGATGAAACAAATGATTTGTAGTAATGACGAGATGACACGAAATTGTGTCGAGACTTAAGGAAAAGCTTTCAAAAAATTGTAGTCAGTAATGGGTAGTGTTTTGAACACCGTATAATGGTTTGACATTTTTATAGTGCCTTATCTTAGTGGGGAACAACTTAAAAAGATATCTTACCCACACATTAAAATCTACTACTCATAGACTAGTTGCGATTGTGGTAATATAATATCATGAGTAAAGGCCCAAGTGTCAGGTCAATGTATACGTTAAGTAAGTAGGGCCTCGGGTATAGATTCACCCCTTGGATAGACTTTGAGATAAGTTGGGTTGATAATATATTGATTAATGCTAGTAGCGATAATGGCAAGGAAATCATGAGAAGCAATGAAGGATTTACGCTCAAGTAGAGCTAAGTTTATCATTTACTTTAAATGTGTAATTTAAATGGAACTTTTGAGTACATTATTTGGAACTATTCAGAAGTACTTCAAACTTGGTTTGTAATAAGAAATGATGACGTGGACTTTCTTAATTGTTGTATACTCTATGAAATTGGAAAAACTCTATTATTTGAAATGTTCTTATAAACTTCATAAGTTGGACATCATTTCATTAATTTAATTTAATTAATTTTATGACACAAATGAATAAAGAAAATGTTTATTTTAAAAGAGGATTTTCTTAAATGAAATCAAAGTATAATAAAATTTCCTCATTGACCGTCAGAATCGGGGCTTCACATTGATATAGGTCCTTCACTTCTTCTTATTACCCTCTCAATCAAAACTCAAATTATCCATAAAGATCATGAAAGGCATGGATGGTAGAGGTAAAACACATAGCTCTCTAAGATGTCCAAGCTAATGGTAATGGGTGCACTTATAGGGTTTTGGTTCTACCTAAGCGATCGAATTTCTAAGAGCATGTTTCTTCATCTTAAAATAAAACTCTTTCAAATGTCCCTCTTTGTTATATTAGGAAAGAGTGAATTTCAACTTGATTTCACTCTCTCTAGATGTAATATTTGAATAATAATTTTCTTTAATAAACTTCCCTATCGATTATAATTATCTCCTTAATAATTTTCCTTAGCGTAAACATCAAATTAGATATGTCACTTAGTTGAGTATAGAATTAATCTAAAGTTTTCTTATCCTCCATCCAAGGAGTTCGCAATGGGTGGTGAGGTGTTGGAATTTTTCATGCTTCACGGTGGAGGTTCCTTCTAAGGTCATTTGTAAAACATCCCATGCCTCCTTTGACGTAGAACGCATCGAGATACATGAAATTCGCTATTAAACACACAACTAAAGATTGTGTTTAAACCCTTGAAGTTCCACCCACTCTCTTTGATATATCTTTTCGCATCTTAACTTGATCATATTTTGGTTACTTAAAACTCCATCAACAATGGTAAGCATCATATTTTATCTTGTTAAAATACAAATCCAAATTTGGTTATCCAATGACATCATGTGTGTTATCGTTCAAATTTTCTAATAGGAATAGTTTCTACCATCAAATGGAGGAGGTTGGAGAGACGAACCACATTGCATTTCATGTGAAAATGATATATCCTAGGATTTTAAGCCTAAAATAATGAGACCTGCTCTGATACCAACTGAGAGTGCGAGATATCAACGGTAGCTAGCTAAATAAAATTTATATATTGGTTGAGTGATAAAAATTAATTTAACAGGTTAAAAACATCCAAAGTCTACAATACCTCAATTTTTAGGAATTGAATCAACCCATGGAAATTGTGTAGAATTGGATAAACTAGGGTTCTTGCATTTAGAATTGGGTTTTTGTTGAAGCTTGTGATAGATTTCGTATTTGATGATGGAAGTGGGTTTCAATTACATAGATGATGTGATTTTATCATTTAAATGTTGTTTTGGGTGAAGTTTTTAGGTTCATTAATGGAGATTTGGATGGAGAAAACAACATTTTTAGAGAAGATGACTATAACAGGTATCGATCAATCGATGAAATTGGAAGTTGCTCAAGGTTGCACGGAATTGAATTACGAAGGCATGGGAGTGTATTTTGTATTTTTCTAATTTATTTTAAA
Source organism: Sambucus nigra (assembly GCA_949130495.1). NCBI lineage: Eukaryota > Viridiplantae > Streptophyta > Magnoliopsida > Dipsacales > Adoxaceae > Sambucus > Sambucus nigra. Next base: position 459,889,325 of record OX422211.1, on the reverse strand, counting down.
TTGTTGTGAATTTTGTATAAAAATGTGTGCAAGAACGAAATTTTGGATGGGTGATTTTAGATTGGACTTTCTTTTGGAATTTTTGATTTTGGGTCCTAAGGCTAGGATTTATTATCCTATAGTTTTCATATAATCATATAATAGAGATTGATACTTATGAATTGACATGTTGGATATGGGTGATCGGGGTACTAGGATATTAGGGATGGTTGTGGACTTAAAGGGGGTTCATTTAAGGATGTGACCTTTGAGTGTAAACCCGAGGGTAGAATGGGTTATCTAATTGGAATTTTGAAAGTTTAGAGGATTGGGCTTGGTGGTCGTGATTATTAGAGTCATTATGATAAACTAGTGGGGGTATATCCTTTGGGTGAAATTAGAATTGTTCCAAAAACCCTAGAGTATGGTAGTTTTCATGTTTGATGGTATTATATAAATTTGGTGTGGGTTAATACCTAAATGTGATACCTTGGGAGTTTAGACATGGGCTAATCGAGATTAAATATAGTTGATGTATGGTTTTTAATGTATGATAAGGTGACATTATACCTAGAACTAGGAACCCGAGAGGTTAGGTTAATGTATTATAGGATGAATGTAAGGTTATAAATGCATTATACCTTTCTATGACAATGAGGCTAGTATGATAAGGTAGCGTAGGGTCAGTATGGGTGTGATGTACTTTAACCCGTTTGTGAGGGTAATGTATGTGTATGATTTAACCCGTTAGTGAGCATGGAAATTGCGTGTGTATTTTATGTGCAATGCATACCATGTATGATTACTCATGGCGTTTCATACTAGGAGGGATTCCATGATGGGGCACATGCGATGCGGACCGCGATGGTACCCTGGTGAGTAAACGGGATCTTCCTTGGTCATATTTTTACCCCAATGCCACACATCTAGGTACCCATGACCGAGAGGGTATTCAAGGAGAATTCTTTCACAAGTCTTGGGTATGGTAGGCTTTACAAATAATGGGTAGACGTGGTGATTTATCCCTTGATGGGTTGACTTCCTAGGTTTGGTATGGACTAAGACTATACCTAGTACGTGTGAGAGATCCCTGAAGGCAATAAGAGTAGGGCTTCATTATGTGTGGCTTGAGAAATGCTAATTTATTTGTACATATTAAGGATTGTACCTTTGTATAGATGTTATACATGAGTTGAGTCTTTCTTCTACGCTATGCGATTATTGTGTGGCAGTGCAAGAGATAGTTGTATCAGTTTATGTGTTATACTGGATATGTATACGACTTATAGTAGGTATGTCCAACTATGTGCTTATGTTTTGTATTTATGTATTACATATACTGAAGAGTTGTATATTTTATTATTGGCATGAGATAGTTAAATTAGTATAGATTCGAGATATGAGCTTGTTAGTGGTATCGTGGTGATTGTGTGAGAAATTTCGTAGGGTTTAAGACCATAGTACATTATGTAGCTTCTATTGAAAGAGATTAACTTATTATAGTTAATGGTAAGATTAAATAATGATGTTATAAGACTTTATTCATATGGGTTACATATGGGTTTTGGATTTAGAACCGCATGATATTTTAGGTTATTGGGTTATGTAACTAATAACTTAGAATATGTTAAAATGCGATAGGAAGATGTGTTGTTATGATGTGGCCTAGATTCAGTTATAATTCTATTCTACGTAGGCTTATTTTTACTTTTTCATTTAAAATTGTTTTTCCAGGTTCCTATTGCAGTGGTTTCTGTAGATGCAGGATCGTTTGAGGAGCATATCTAGCGACGTCTTATTTCATACTCCAAGGATTGTAGGAATCGAGCAAGTGTAGCTCGTTCTTTTATTGTACTCCTTTATTTTTAGTTTGGTTGTACATGTCTACTTATATTCACGGTTAGATTATGTTATTTTGTTGGTGATTGGTATCAGAGTTGGTTGTGTGTGGTTTTAGTATTTCATTATATTGTCTTTGGTTTTTCGATCCCTTTTTGTTTCTTATGCTGAGAATGTTACCAAAAGTTTCTTATTCCCTTGATTTTTATATTAGACCCGATCAATTTATTTTTGGATTTTATGTGGTATGAAAGCATGGTTCCAGTATTCTAGGGATCTTGAGTGCGTCCGTTGCTTTTCCGCATTGTGTTCTTTGAATACTTTAGATCTTTACCATTTAGGGTTCGTATTCTCTATAAAGATAACTATTTAGGAGGTTTGCACCATTGTTTCCAGACGAACGACTCGATTAGACCATGTAACTCGGGAGAGTTCCTTATTTGGATTTCACTTGCGAGATGTCCCATACCTGAACTCGATTTAGGTTGAGAGTTAAGGGCTTTTGGACACGAGACCTTTAGCAAGTGCTTAGAGTCTGGTTCGAGGGAAACTATTTTCAATAACCATTTGTAATGGCATTAAAAGTAAGTTTTTGAAGATCTCGTTTGTGAAACCATATAGTGGTCAGTATGAGGATGAGTTTAACTATATTTATCTTTATGCACTAAGAGATATTGATATGAATGTGAAGGAGGATGTTCGCGTTATTATCTCGTACAAGAAAAACTTTTTGAGTTGGCAGAAACCGTACGAGAAAGGTTTGACAGGTGTTACTAGGTGACCTGTTGTTGACCACTTGCACTCAGGTATCTGAAGATACCCTCCTACATCAGTAAGAAAATTATGATTATTATAAGGATAGATCCGCTGAAATTTGGAAGAACGAGGCCAAAGTAGGCCTAATAAATACAGACGGTGTAGCATGGACCCGACTAGGGAGACCTCACCAATAGAAGAAACCACATAGAGGGAGATGATCCCATGATGGTTTCCAAGAATAAATAATGTGATCTATTTTGGCTAGTAATACCAGGGGAATGATGGCAAATATGGACACAACCTATTAGAGCAGGGAAAATAAGAAAAAAAAATAGAATTTACTACCAATGAGGCAAGGTCAGTGGGGCTGCCATTTTGATAGTTCCTTTAAAAGGAAGGTCTTATGCCCGTGGTAGGTGATACCACCTAGTTATTAGATGCCTTAGTGGTAACCAACATTTTGTGGTACCTTCAGGGAATATTTATGGGTACATTATGGTTCACACATATGAGTTTGTATTAGATATCGAGGATTTTTTTATTCTTTATTAGTAGTGTGTTTACTACAATTTTGAGGTATATGTGTTTTTATCTCCGATATTTACGGGTATGTGGGCACCCCAATGGGTAGGGGTTACTTTACGTCATGATTATAAAGATGTGTCAGTTTGTTTAGTTGGCTTGGTTTCGGCTACCTTGTTGATTTTTTGATGAGATATCATCGTACTACTATTGAACTTGTGGGCATACATATGTTTTACTCTTATATTGACTACATATGGTACGATTTTTTGCCATTTTTGGGCAAGGATTCCTCTGAATGGTTATGCTTAGGCTCAGGAGAAAGGTCTAGCATGCTTGTAGATGTATGGATGTGAGTACATTATGGGGGATTACAATCACGTGGAGGTGTCACCGATATTCCGAGATTTTTTTCATTTTATTGGGATATGTGTTTAGTTACCACCTACATAAGAGATAAATTTTTACCTTAGAGATTGGCACTAGATTTAGGTTGGCCGTGAGGGTATTTAAAAGGGATTGACTTGGTTAGTGATAGTAGAGGTGTCATGGGATTAGACACCACAATATTTGAGATGGTTGAGCATTTAGGGAAAACGTTACTTTGAGAGATTTCCAAAAGAGGAAAAGGTGTAATAGTGGTGTCCCCTACACCTAAATCTTTCATTAAGGGTAGTTTATGACCCAACATTGAAATAAACAAGGAGTAAGTGTGTAAATAGTAATTGGGAATCAGTATGTAGACACCCCATCCGGGCATCCCATAAAAACCTCCTTAGGTCTCTAACCCTTATCTTCTCTCCATAAGACCTTAGGTCCTACTTCAAACCCTAATCTAGACGTCATCAAACACTTTTGAGATTTGTTGGACTTTAATAAACTCTCCAACTTGAGCTAATCTCATTAACTAGCATAAGGATTTGAATCTTCTTTCCAATGGTTCACATCGTGCGCGAAACAGCCTCACGGTTCGCGCGTACTCTCCTTTTAACTTCAAACCCTGATCCAGAGGCCATCGATCGCTCTTGAGCCCCAGTTAACCTTGATCATCCCTCCAATATGAGATAAGATCATTTAAATCTTATAGGTCTCTAAATCCCCTTTCTAACAGTCCATACCGTGCACGAATTAGCATCATGGCTCGCGCGTACACACCTTTTACTCTAAACCTTAATTTGGAGGCCATCGGGCACTTCTGAGCCCCGTTTGACCTTGTTTAACTCTCCAACTTGAGAGAATATCATTGAAATATCATAGGCATCTGAATTCCCTTTCCAATGGTCCATATCATGCGCAAATTGGCCTCAGGATTCTCGTATACTTGTCTTTTCACTCCGAGAACCCCCATTTAGAGGATGTCGGGTGCTTCTAATCCCCATTTGACTTTGGTTAACTATCGAACCCGAACGTGGCTTGGTGGATTTTTATAGGGCTCTGAATATGCTTTACAATGGTCCTAGCCATGTGCGATTCGAACTTACGGTTTGAATTTTATGCTCGTTGTTCTGAAAAAATTCGTTCCGAACTGCCCATAGGCACTCCAGACCCCAGCCAATCGGTAGGGTGTGCTTTACTTCGCTAACAATACAGGATTATGCTGATTGGAACCCCCCTGAAACACTAATTCTTTAACATTTAAGGAGGTCATGACCTCATTCCCAAGGTTTCTTTTCGAAAGTCAAAAATATTCTCCTCGAAATCAGTGCGCAGAAATTTTATTTTTTCAAACATTCTCCCCATTTTCTTACATCATTCTCATCCATGTTTCATCATTCTCATCCATCTTTCATCATACTTTTTATCCTTACCTCACCAACATTCAAACCCCTAAAAATCAGCATCTACTACTCTAAAATCATAATTAAAGTCTTATAGAAAGTCTACTCTCATCCTTATACAACTTATTTAATTAGTATTAGTCATTTACTTTTTCCTCCACTTTTGGTATATCTTTTGCTTTATTTCATTTCCTCACCTCAAACTAATCTCCCTTTCTATTATTAGTACACACAAAATATATTTTCATAAAATATAAAAAAATCCAAAAAGAGGGGTTTCCTATAAACCCTAAATTAGAATTTTCCTATTCTTTTCCACTCAATACACCTGTGCACACTTTCTTAAAACAAACTAAGGGAAGTTATAATTTCATATTTATGGGTTAAGCCCCACCCTCATGTGTTATCAAACTATGTCGATTTTGATGCCTTTTGGCTATGTAGGCGTCTCGAGCCAATCTCGGGATTCGAGTCCTATTTTCTCATTTTAGTCACTTTATGGTTTCTAACATTTAGTAGGATTGTGAATATGAATACTCCTGTATATTAGTGTTCCCACTTGATTTGCAAATTTACTTCCTTATAATGGTTTGTTATGTGACAGACACTAACATCATATTTTTATGTTATTATTTTCTACACTCATGAGAATGATTTTGCTTCATCCTTCCCATGATGTGGGTAGGATGATTTCTTTCTCTCATTATTCACACCGCATATACATAAGTCACATTTTGGAGAAAATGATAACATCATCATAGCCCATGAGAGACCAAAAGGGTGTAATGCGTGCGTAATACCTTCCAATTCTGTAACTTAGTCCCCGGACCCCCGACGCATTTGGTTTCGTACATATCAGTTTGTATTTTAATGTTATTCTCTCGGAATGACTACATTATTTTGCCTGTTTTAAGCAAAATAGGTTGTCGACTCCATTTCTACATTTTTCTCCCCTTTGATGACAATCGATTTATATCTGTGATAGCCCGTGAAGATAGCGCGAGTGGCGAAAAGAGAATCCCTTATCCTCGAATCCCCGCACGTGTAGAGAGAAAAATTTCTCCATTTTTCTCTCCTCTCTAATTTCGGGGCCAACCCGTGCCTAAGGAATTCTCCCCGATGGCCACAGTGTCGAGTCCGGTGGGGATTTTTTTAGACGACTAGACTCTATTTCACATGGGTTTTGTTTCCTTTTCTCTCCTTGCTCTCTGTTTTTCTACATGTGTATATATGCTCCACTTTTATGTCTTCCTTACTCTCATACTTACATGTTGTATATATGCCTTGTTCATATCATGATGTTTATATCATTATCTCTACTATGCTCTTTTCTCATCACATGTATATATATATATATATCATTCTCTTATCACTTGTTTTACTCTTTACTCACTTGTGTATATAGTTACCATGTTTCACTCCCCACACTCTCACTTGCACAAGATTCAAACCACTTGTAGATATCCATACTTAGTCACACTAGCACACGCTCTCACATTCTTTTCACTCGTATATATCTTCACGCTTACTCACATATTTCACACACCACTTGTAGATTTCTATGCTTAGTCACACTAGCACACACTTCCACATATCTCCCACTTGTATATATCCACATACTCTCTTCACTCACACATATTCACATGTTACTATCTCACTTTGCACATACTTCCCACTCACTTGTGTATATTCACATGTCTCACATTTTGTATCTATCACCATACTTTGTATAATATCCATGATCCATGTACATACTTGCTAGTTTTACTCTCCATGTTTATCCCTGTTGATGTAAAAAATTAGATTATATCTAATTATTTAATCACAGATAAAAGAAAATAATACAAAGAAATTTTAAAGTGGTTCAGCCTTATAAGAATGGCCTATGTCCACTGTTTCCATTATTGTTGACTGTTTGGGAATTCTTGATCACCAATTTTTTTAAGAAATTCCAGGTCCCCTTACAATGAGGATGATACAATGTATTTATAGCCCTCAGGCTGTACATGTGAAAGGGTAATACATAGCTGTCCATTAGGCGTATACATCTGTATGATAATAATAATAATAATAAGCATTTAATGTGCAGTTAGTCTGTTGGTTATCCTGTTATTAATGCTCTGTTCGAGGTGCAGCTCGGACCGCCTAAGCTGCTCGGACCGCCTAAGTAGCTCGGTACTCATAAGTTGCTCGGTGTATTAAAGTTCCTCGAAAAACTCTTGTTGGTCGGAGCGTCTGAGTTGATCGGGGAAGCAGAGTTCCTCGTTGCAGTATGGTTCCTCGGACAGCATCTATTGCTCGGAGTATCTTATTGGGTTAAGGTGTTGCTCGGAAGTGTTTGTTATTGCCATGCAGATTGCCACGTGTCTTCACTCAATTGAGCCATGTCAGCAGACTAAATTTGGTATCAACAAAAGCCCCCAATGTTTCACAGTTCGAAATTTGAGGAGTGTGGAACATTCTTTCTCGAAATATGGCGGTTTTAAATGGTCATCCTGAAATTTAGGAGTATTTTCTTTTGTATTTATTTCTCCTTCCAAATTCGTAGAATTGGACTTTTTGAATTTTTATAACCGCTTCGATTCCCGCGCCCTTTTTATCTTTTTATCCGCTGGTAACGTAATTGTCTCTTTTTGTAATCATTATCTTTACCCATTCCCAAGATAGGGTATTTAAGCATTGCAGAAAATCCCCTCGTCTTCTACTTTTTCAAATTTGTCTCTTTCAATTTTTCATTGTCTCTCTCTCCTGTGCGTTCATCCCTTTCATCATTCATTGTCAACAGACTCATCCTTTTTCCTGTAAGATCTTCTTCTTTCTCTTTGATTTCCTTTACTCATCATGGTTTACTCTGTAGAGTCGCTTGATAAGTTTCGTTCTGATTTCTCTATTCCTTCATGGGTTATTTTGAAGGAACTTTCTGAGCCTTCAGATTATTTTCGTTTGGCTGAGGGACATTGGTTCCCCAGTCTCTTTGTCGCTGAATGTGGCTTTTCTTTTCCCCCAAACCCTTTATGACTGGAATTCTGTCAATATTTTAACGTGGTTCCTGCAAGAATAGCCCCCAATACGTGGAGAATAGTTAACGGAGTTCATAGATTAAATCAAATTCATGGAACTCGTATAAGAATTCCAGAAATTATGTTCTGTTATAGATGGGTTGTTGGTGACAATACTTTTTATTTAAAAACTAGGTTTTTAAATAGGGCTTTAGTGGTCAATCTCCCAGATGCCAATAGGGACTACTTCGAGCATGGGGTTGTTATGAAAAATTGGCAACACCCTCAATTGACTGGAAATGATGTGTACCAGGGTCCTAGATGTCCTCCTTATGGCAATGGGATAGGTTGTTTTTATTTTATTTTATTTTTGAAATTATGCTTCCTTTGTGTTTGATAAAATGTGTCACTGATATTTTAATTTTCATTTATTTGCAGTTGACAGCAAAAGAAAGTCTCCAAAAGAGACAGAAGTTAATTTAAAACATCTAAAACTTATCTGGGGTTTGCATCAGACTGTTGTTGACGAGCATATCAGGTCAGCTTCATATTTGTTGCAGTATAAGAGTTACACCTCATCTTTTACTGCTCGTCCGGTGATAAGTGAGGTAGAACCAGTATCTGCCTCAGCAAGTTCTTCACATGAGTCTCATATCCCTCTGAGTGAAAGAATGAAGAAAAGAAGAGCTCCTGCCATCTTTGAGAAATCTAACTCTGTTACTGGAGAGGCAAAGAGAAGTAAACATGATGTTCCAGCAGAGGGGACAAAGAAGATTGATGCACCCCCTACGGCTACTACTGCGAAGGTTGCCGAGAAGCCCCCAGTGACTCCGAGCAAGGACGATATTCTAAGCGAGGTGATTGTTATATCTCCGACTAAGACTACATCGTTAGTCGAGACCATTCATGTTCCCCCGAGGAAGCTGAATAAGAGCTCCTCGGTTAATTTGGCCAAATCCATCTCTCAGACCCCGATTACTGGAAGTGGTGTTCCCACTTTTGTTGCCCCGAGCTCTACCATGAGCTCGGTGAAGTCTTGGCTCATTCTCGAGATCCAAGGTATGGAAGAAAATCTTTCTCGGGACATGGTTACCTCATTAGCTGCTCGTCATATAGCTTCTGTAAGTATCATTGTCCTATACTTTCATTTTTTCCCTTATTACATCTGTGTACTGACTTGATATCATTTTCTTTTCTCAGTTGGTGACTTGTTTTAATACCATTTTAAAGAAAGATGAAGCTATTAAAGCTTCAAGCTCCTCGTCTGGTGTAGAGGAAGCTTTGGTGGGTCTGACGCGGTCTTTGAAAGATTCTCATCAGAAGTATGATGATGATAAGGCTGTTTGGGAGGAAAAACTTCATTCCACCGAGCAGGAGAGGAACCAAGTTGTTGAAGTCTCCAAAGGTTTGGAGAAGAACATAAAAAACTTGGAAGAGAAGAATAAAGAGCTCGATGAGAAGCTCAAAAATGCTAGGGAGCTCGAAAGTAAGCTCAAAAATGCTGAAGAAGAGTTGGGCCGACTTCGTGAAGTAGGTCGTCAAAAGGAAGAAATAGAGAATAAGTTGAAGGCTGCCGAGGATCTTCTTTCCGAGAATCTTTCCTTGGAGAAAACGAAAAGGAAGTTGGATATAAAAAAAGTCTTTCAGCACTGGCTGGGATAAGGGGTGGAATAAAGGTCTGGCTGCCATGATGTCGCAGGTGGAATATGGTAGCCACAAATACTTTAGGGATGGTTGGGTCGCTGCTCTGCAAGAGATGAAGGTCGATGAAAATTCTGACCTGTTTCAGCGACACATCCCGGGCCCCCTTCCAACTCCTGAAGAAGAAGAAGAAGAAGAAGAAGAAGAAGAAGAAGAAGAAGAAGAAGAAGAAGAGGACGAAGTTGCTTCTGAGGAATCCTCCATGGTGATGGAAGATCAAATTCCTCATTCCCCAGCTATCCAGTCCACCAGCGAGCAACTTCAACCATCTATTGTTTCAAACGAGCAACTTTCAGCACTCCCCGAGCAACCATCTGTACCATCCGAGCAACCTACCTCCTCATCTCAGCCTCCCGAGATAGTTTTGGGAGACAAGGAAAAGGTGTAGAGTTGTTCGGATTTTTCTCTCTGTTTATTTTTCTTTATCAAATGTAACTCTGAATTTTGTACTTCTCCTTTATGATGTAATAAAATTTGAAGTTTCGCCTATTCATACTGTTGTTTCTCTTCTTCATGCTCTGTTTGAATTCTTATTGATTCTTGCTTTCTCTTCCTTTACTATTTTATGGCCAGGATGGAGTTATTGTCTGCTCATGATACAAAATTGTTGAGGCAATGCAATGAGTACTTCAAAGATGGTCATACAAATATGAGTGCAGCACAAATCGTTGACATCCTCGGTCAAGGTGCTTCAGAGCAAGCAATTTTAGCCTACCAGTAATTGAAGTGCCTTCTTGACCGTGGAGTGGCTAACAATGTAGCATATTATGAAATGATTAAAGATCTCCAAGGGACTCTTGAAGAGCTTCAACAATAATATAAGGAATCTACAGCCCTTTTGCACGAAGGATATGAGAAGAAGTATCAGCAACTCAGTGATGATAAGGGATACGATAAACTGTTTGCTGCTTACGATGTGAGGGAGAGAACTTTGAAGGGTGAGGTCGAAGAGCACAGACAGATAGCTGAGTTGTTAGAGCAGGAAAATAATAACCTGCAAAGAGAGGTGTCTCAGTTAAAGTCTGCAGCTTCCACCTCAAACGCTTTGGTCCCTGTGAACGACGAGGGATTCTCTTTCTTGGAGGTCGAAAACGCCAACCTGAGGGATGAAATAGAAACCTTGAGGAGAGCTGGCGCTTCTACATCTACTCGGGGATGAGCAAGAGCTCCTTGGGGACGAGCAAGAGCTGATCGAATTACTGTCGAGGAACAGAGAACTCAATCTACTCTGGAGAACCAGGCCTTCATACTGATGGCAAAGAACCAGGCATTGGATGAGATGTCTAAGAAGATCAGGAATCTGGACGAGCAGCTTTCTGCACAGAATTTTGCCTTGGAGAATAAAGAAATCTTTATAAAAAGTCTTCATGAGCAGTTGGAAAGGTTGACTTATCAGTTCCACAAGCAGCCCAGAGAATTTTGGATGGCTGGCTACAATGAGGCTCTTTACCATTTGGATGATCGGATCCAAAATGCGAATAATGAAAGTTACAAACAAGGGTGGTTGAATTCCCTGGGTGTACTACAACTGGAACAAGGTCACTACTTGTGGGATTATCATAATCCTGGGTTGCTCGACTTGCTAGTGCCACCCTTCAAACTTGACATGAGCTGGATCCCTGCCCGGGCAATCCCTCAGTGTTTGATTTCCAAATACCTTGGCGATTATAGTCTCCATTCCAATGCTGAAATATCTCACCCCGAGCACCTACTCGATCGACCATCTATGATGAACATCAGGATGCTTAAATATCTTAATTTCATAAACTCCCCTTATGCTTTAGACGATCCTCCTGCTAGCGAGGAACCTATTTCAAAAGCAGAGGGGAAGAAACCAATAGAATAGGAATCTTAATGTGATAATTAATTTGTATTTCATTCTCAATGTATTCTGTTTTTGGATTTAATGAAAAACTTTTATTTTTGTTCGCAATATTAATTGTCATTGCCTTGTGGTTGTAAAACACTTTATATATGTATATCTGTTAAAAAATATAACAACATTGTGTTATTTGTCGATCAACTTAGAGTTGATTAAAACTTATTGTCGACTAGTTTGAATTAGTGGTAATCATTTGACAACTAACCAAACTTAATGATGTTTTGTTTCTCGACCAACTTGGTAGTAATTTAAAAAGTTACGAGTATCAAAAATTTTGCTCGATCACTTTCTCGTACTCATAAAATGTTTCCGACCAACCAAGGTCGGTAAATTTTCCTTCTCGACCAACTACAGTTAGTGGGTTTTTATTCTCGATCAACCATAGTTAGTGGATTTTTTCTTACCGACCAACTTTGGCACTTTTTGGAATAGTTTTTCTTCCTAACCAACCTTAGTTGGCATTTTTAGGAATAGTTTTTCTTCCTAACCAACCTTAGTTGGCATTTTTAGGAATAGTTTTACTTCCTAACCAACCTTAGTTGGCATTTTTAGGAATAGTTTTACTTCCTAACCAACCTTAGTAACTGGGCAGAACATTGTCACTTTATTCATACTGACGAAAATGTATTACATGAGAGCTTACATCACTAATAATACTTGCGCAAGTGTTCTGCATTCCATGCATTCTTAAACTCCTGCCCTTCTAAAGTTGTTATTCTATAGGTTCCTGGTCGAATAACTTCTGTAACTCGGTAAGGTCCATGCCAGTTTGCTTCCAATTTGTTGTGCTTTTGAATCACTTTCTTTAGCACATAGTATCCTTCTTTCAGGTCGCACTTCTTTACTCTCTTGTTGTAGAATAAAGTTGTTCGTTGTTGGTAAGTAGCATTCCTGATGGCTGCTTCTTCTCTAACTTCCTTGAGCATGTCTAAATCCAATCTTCTCATTAAGTCGCTGACAGGGGAATTGAAATTCAGTACTCTGTGTGTCGGGAGACCCAACTCGGTAGGTATAACAGCTTCGCTTCCAAATGCCAGCATATATGGAGATTCCCCTGTTGCTGCTCGGGGACTAGTTCGGTAAGCCCATAGTACTGATTGTAGCTCATTGATCCAATTTGCTTTCACGTCATTCAGTCTTTTCTTTAAGCCATTCAGTAGCGTTCTGTTTGTTACTTCAGTTTGTCCATTGCTTTGGGGATGGCCTGGTGCCGAGTGGATTTTCAAGATATTTGACTGATGACAATAGGCAGCGAACTCCTCGTTATCAAATTGTATTCCATGGTCGGTAATGAATGCATGGGGAAGACCATATCTACAGATGATATTTTTCCAAATAAATTGATACACCTTCTCGTACGTCATGTCGACAAGAGGCTCAGCTTCTACCCACTTAGTAAAATAATCCACTGCTACGACGAGATATTTAAATCTTCCTCTGGTCGTTGGAAATGGTCCGACCAAGTCAATTCCCCACATAGCAAATGGCCAAGGTGAAGTAATGGGTGTCAACAACGCTTGGGGAGTTCTTCGGAAAGTGGAGAAGCGTTGACACTTGTCATATTTCTTGGCATAGGCTATACAATCATCCCTCATCGTTGGCCAGTAGTATCCTTGCGTCATAACCCTTTGCAAAAGCGTCCGACCTGCTACATGGGCTCCACAGGACCCTTCATGGATCTCTTCAATCAAGTCTTTCACCTCGGTGGGATGCACACATCTTTGCAAACCTGCTATAATTCCTCGTCTGTACAGAATACCATTATTCAGTACATAACGAGCAGCTTTAAACTTCAATTTTTTGGCTGCAAGTTTGTCAGTTGGTAATTCCCCCTCCTCAATATATGCCCTGATAGAATCCATCCAAGATGGTCCTAAATTAAGGGTAATAAAATTCATCGTCAAATCTTCATCTATACTCCGACCAGCTAAAACTTCAATTGGGATTGTTCTTCGTAGCTCGGTACGAGTAGCTGATGCTAATCGAGCTAAGGCATCGGCCCTCGCATTCTCCATTCTTGGTATTCTGACCAGCTGAATAGCAGCAAATTCTGATATCAATTCCATTGCCTTTGCATGATAGCTGATCATTAATTCTCCTTTGGCTGCATATACTCCCATCATTTGATTTATGATCAATTGCGAGTCACTGAAGACAATAACCTTCTCTGCCCCCATGGTTTTTGCCAAACTAAGACCTGCAATCATGGCTTCATATTCAGCCTCATTATTCGAAGCTTTGAATTGGAAGCGTAGGGCATATTCCATGTCGACCTCGTCTGGACTATTAAGAACAATCCCTGCCCCACAGCCTGTTGTGCAAGATGAACCATCCACATATAAATTCCATATAGGTAACTCGTCTTCAAATTTTTGATCTGACAGAGTTCCTCGATGGAAAATTTGTTGCTTCCTTTCACCCTCTCCTAATATTTCTTGTTGTTCATCGATCATCACTTCTTGCCCTTTTACCAACCTAAGTTGGTCTGGGCTTGAGTTTGATGATTCTGTGACATATACTTGCCCTTTTACCAACCTAAGTTGGTCTGGGCTTGGGTTTGATGATTCTGTAACATCCACAGGTTGATCGGTGAGCAGTTTTTGCTCCTCGGTGGTATCAGGATAGGTGAACTCTGATATAAAATCTGCTACTGCTTGCCCTTTAAGCGATAATCTGGGTTCATAAATTATGTCATATTCACCGAGCTCTATTTCCTAATACATCAATCTTCCTTATTTTTCTGGTTTATAAAGAGCTTGCCTCAATGGCATATCGGTATATACGACTATAGTATGAGCCTGGAAGTATGGCTTCATTCTTCTACTTGCCTCGATCAACGCTAGTGCTAATTTTTCCAGCTTTGGATATCAGATCTCTGCTCCTCGGAAGGCTTTGCTAGTGTAATAAATCAGTTTTTGCACTCCATTCTCCGCTCTTATTAATGCCGAGCTAATTGCATTCTCTGACACTGCCAGATACAAGTACAATTTTTCTCCCATCACTGGCCTGGACAATAGT